>OX638214.1:4144826-14144826 GCA_951805285.1 Thymelicus acteon | reverse complement strand
AATTATGGTTTGTTGCTTTGCTTTATATGTATAATACTAGCTGCCCGGACAGACTTCGTTATGTCAAGTTTTTTTTTATTAAAACCTTCCTTGTGCCTTAAGGGAGATGTAAGCTATCCTATCTTTCAAGTTGGATCAAACTGCACACGGCGTGCAAATTTGATTAAAATCGGTAAAGTAGTTTAGAGAGTCCATCGCGGACAAACAACGTGACACGTAATTTATTTATATTAAGATAACAATATTTCTACCAGTTACATACATCAGTGCACCGTGAACCCTTCGCGCGGGGGGAGGTCGGAATTAACGTGCGAGCGAGACGCCCGATTGTTATTCGCACAGAGGTGACGTGGAGACGGTTCGGTTGTTTTGTATACTCTAACCCGTTAGCAGCCTGGACACGTGTCCTTTCATAACTATGAATGTTTGGCCGTTTGTGTGGCATTTTGATGTTCAGATTGATAATAAGAAAAGTTAGTAAATAATTTTTTTCCGTCTTCTAATATGTATTAGTGATCGCAACTGTGTATTAAGTAACACAATTCATATAGAAAAAACAAAAAGGCTTTACATTAACTATCCAATGCTACCGATGGGCACCAAACCATAACCAACATTAGTTAACGTGTCTGAGGTCAGTCACTAAAGTGTTGCTATTCCTGAAGACTCAGTGAAGGGTTTGAAATCTTCACTGATCCCTAATTATTGCGTCAAACTAGAATATAGGATTATTCTAAACAATATTTTTTATACAGAATTATCAGGTGTGGTGATCTGGTGACGGTTCCATCTCCAATACTAATTAAAGTATATTATTGTTTCAGTTCAAATGTATAACATTTTATATATTTTTTATGGAAATAGCCGGCAAACGAGCTGATGATCCACCTGATGGTAAGTGGCTATCGTTGCCCATGTACATCAGCAACACCAAAGGCATCAGTGACGCGTGACGTGAGAGAAGAAAAAGAAAGTTAGAACTGGCTCTGAAGCCCCCAGCCGTCACACGAGTCGTTTGGTGGCAATGATATTTAAAAATTTAGATACGTTGTACCCTTTCAAATCAACGAAAAAATCTGTTCCGAAAAGAGGTACAACACACACGTTTATATTTTTTTTTATGGAAATAGCCGGCAAACGAGCTGACGATCCACCTGATGGTAAGTGGCTATCGTCGCCCATGGACATCAGCAACTTCAAAGGCATCACCGATGTGTTGCTGGCCAAGAAAGAGAGGAGAAAAGAAAGAAAGAACTGGCTCTCAAGCCTCCAGCCGGAACACGACGAGTCGTTTAAGATTCTAAGCCGCCCTAATACGGCTAAAAATTCCACTCCACAATTCATTTAGATAAAGATAAATAAGAACGATTTTTATATTCGAAATATTGCACAGCTAAAGTCTGGGGGCACGGCAGTGCCCCCGCCAAGTCGAGCAAAAAAGCGGCACGGCCGTACCATCCTTTTCTTGAAGCAATTCAGGCCATTTTCGACCCCCTATAACTTCGTTGTGGATAAAGCTAGAAGCCTGAATTTTTAGTAACCAAGCAGGCATTGTATAAACACGTTATATTTCAAATTTCATTCGATTTGAACCAGTAGTTTAAGAATTATAACTAGTCAAAGTTTCTTAATTTCGTCACTCACTGACTGACTGACCGATCATCAAAACTCTAAGGCACTTCTAGCAGACATAGAAGCTTCAAATTTGGAACACAATTAGTGTTTAGTGTATAGATCAAGGAAAAACTAAAATATTTTGCAATTTCGGTCTAGTTTTCTAGATACATCAACTGCATAAATAACTTTGTAATCCCATATAAATATATAGGATTACAAAGTTACATTTGCAGTTAATGAATTACTGTACCTGTATAACAAAGTAACATCTGCAGTGAATGAATCAAGTGTACCTGTATATAATATAATGGAATAATAGGTGTAGATAGGTACCTAGATATAATTATGTTCAAAGGTAACTTGTAAAAGGAAAAAAAGTAGAACTATCTACAAAAAGAAATGAGATGCCATCAAAAACAAAACTTGTAAAAAAAAACCAAGTCTCGCAACTCAGTTCTTCTACCGTAAAAAGTTGTGAGATGCATGTAATACCAAGTCGGTTAATTTATTCAGTTCCTACTTAAGGGTCCTTCTGTCTTAAGTTATCACGTAATTAGCTAACCTAACAAGTAACAACATCTTATAGTGACCATATTATCAATATTAAAAACTTTTATGTTTTAAATAAATAGATTGACTTGGCAATCGCACTAAACAATCAAATTTAATATAATATGTAGGTATTACTTGTGAGATATATTGTGTTTTCATGCGATGGCCAAGTCAATCTATTTATTTAAAACATAAAAGATTTTTAATATTGATAATATGGTCACTATAAGATGTTGTTACTTGTTAGGTTAGCTAATTACGTGATAACTTAAGACAGAAGGACCCTTAAGTAGGAACTGAATAAATTAACCGACTTGGTATTACATGGATCTCACAACTTTTTACGGTAGAAGAACTGAGTTGCGAGACTTGGTTTTTTTTTACAAGTTTTGTTTTTGATGGCATTTCTTTAAAGTGAATAAAGCAGAAATTACTGGTATAACCTAAAGTATTTATAACCAAAAAAACCTTCATCCTGTCATCCTTCGTAAACAATACTTTTCTTATCACAATAATTTTGATGTTATTATCAGCTTGTTATCAAAATATTGCGAACACTATTTAGATAGTGATAATTTCTGTTTGATTTATTTTTAATCTAATGATTTTTAAGTATTTTATAATGTTATGTAATTTCAATATCTTGTAATGTTAAAATATTTTGTAGGTAGAATTTTACGTAATATACATGAATGTTTCATTAATACTTTCAATTTTATTAGGGGGGATATAAAGTTTTAAAACTTAACTATTTTCATGTCCTTGTTATGCAGTTTTACTTATGAACACGCTTAATCAACTGCGATGAATTCGCATTATTGAATTTAACGTTTTGATGTGAATAATATTCCTATTTAATTCAATATTTTTCACATATTCTTTAATAAAAAAATGGTACAAGCATTGTTTCATAAAAATAGCAAAACGGTATGTGGTTGTATGCACGCCACACTTCCGGCGGTCCTTGTTCGTGCATCGATAAAAATTATTGGCATAAAAAATCAATAATTCTAAATCGACTCGACGGTTTCCTGTTCTCCCAGTGAAAAAATATCGGCCGCGCGCATACTTGTGTAGTGCGCAGGGCTGGCACCGCCGCCGTTATTATTATTATTACGCATTTAATTTAAATAAAAAAATTATTAGTGTTAATACTTACAATTTGTATTAGGGCGGTTTACAATACTGACCCCAATCCCATGCCAGCATACAACGGTGTTGTGTCGTAAGAGACGACCGAAGCCGGCCCGCGTGGTGGTAGGGCTTCACATAAGTATTACGATATAATATTATAAATTTTATTATTAACTCATTAGTATTATTACTGGTATTATTACCTTTCATGAAGCGTACCTGGATAGCTACCTCCCTCTTGTTTTAGTCAGCCGCCAAACGATTCGTCCTGTTCCGGCTGGGGGCTAAAGAGCCAGCTAGTACTTAAATAAAAGAGAAGGATCCGTTGCAGAACTTGCAGATATTAAAATTATGTTTTTATATTACATTTTTACATAACATTATAAATTGTTACGCAATAAATTTATATTTTTCTAAATAATAATAAAAATTTAATGACATTCACATAATTCTTCACAAAAAATAACCGACTTCAAAATTAGTGATAACTCAAAAACTACTCGTCAGATCTCACTCAAATTTACGTGAGACCACATGATAGGCACTAGCTTTCGATTAAAAAAAGAATCATCAAAATCGGTTCACCTATTCGAAAGTTCTGAGGTTACAAACATAAAAAAATTCAGTCGAATACCTCCTCCTTTTTTCTTTACTAATTTAATTTAATTGGTATATAATATTCAAATTGAGTATGAGATCATTAAAATGCATTTGTTACGCTCAACAATGCAGATTAAGGTAAATATATTGTTTTATTTTAGCAAAAAGTTTATTAGTAACATTCTATTGTTCGATTGCAAATGAAATGCACGGAATTAAGATGTCGGCGGCAAAGTCACTTGGTAGTGACATTCAGTTCTTTGAACTTTTCGGAGGTTACACATGTTTTAATTACCCGAATAACCTAATTACCTTAAAATAACGAGCTATGGATTTGTTTGTAACATTAAGGTTAAGGTAATGTTACTACTTACTACTAAGAACTAGCTGACCCGGCGAACTTCGTATCACCTAACAAACAATTTTTTTTTCTAAACTAAAGTAGCCTAAGTTACTCCTTGTTACATCTGCTATCTGCTAGTGAAAGTCCCGTCAAAATCGGTCCAGCCATTTCAGAGATTAGCCGGAACAGACAGACAGACTAAAATTGTAAAAAATGTTTTTTTGGTATATGTACCGTGTATACATCCAAATACATTTAGTAAAAAGCAGTTGTTTTAATATTACAAATAGACACTCCAGTTTTATTTATTTGTATCTATAGATGGGTGTCTCTTATTGAGGAGGAAACTAGACTAGAGCATAATTTACCACGATGCTTGAGTGCCGATTGGTGGCTAAATGTAAGAAGTTTTCATGCTGCCCAAGGCCTCCGAAATAGCTTAACGATTGCTATCTTACAATAACGATTGCGGCCGGCTTTACATGCCCTGTGAAATACGGAATTTTTGGGCTAAAGAATTTTTTGCTACTTGTGGTCCAATTTCCGACCGCGCTCACTGTTGCTTCACACGATCGATTGATGTCAATTTATTTAAAAAAACAATTCGTAATTGTTCAAAAAAATATAATTATTATGTATAGTTTTAACATAGTTTTTATGTATTATTACTGACGACTAATACAACGTACGGGTTTCTTACTGCGGGTGTCGATAAAAATGGCGTCAAACCTTTCTGACATAAAACTAAAATACTTAAAATTACATAAAAGCAATGGTCCAAAAGTTCAACGCTTCATATAAAAATTATAAACACACACATTTCTTATACAAAAAAATGTCCCGATATAATATTAAATAAACAAATATTTTAAAAAATCAAGTGTAGTGCAAGCCCTGTGCCCTCGGGTTTGCTTCGTTTGCTTGCTTTACTTAGCGCGCACTATCGGCGTACGGACGCAACTGAGAACTGCTACTATTTGCCTATTATTTGGTATCATTATAATTAAAATATTGTTTTTGTTAATTATTGTGCTATCAATCACAATTTGTAAAATGTTCATGAGAAAACTTGCTTTATTCTATTTAGAAACTTCTACTACTGCTTCTTCTACTTTCTTTCTTGTCCTTTTTTAGGGTTCCGAAGTAAAATCGAAACCCTTATAGTTTCGTGACTTTATGTTATGTTCAAAATATGGTCAAAGTGGTCACCTGCACGTTTTATGTTTATGTACATGAAAAATACTTGGATTAGACTAGTTTTTACAAGGTTTTACGTTTTTTTTTTCAATTGATTTTATTACTGTCCAAACACGAAAAATAAAACATATTAACAACTTATTTTACATTAATCTGCAGAGATTTTCAATTAAGCAAATTAAAATAAGTGGTAACTGCACAATCCTTGTTAATTATAATGAAAATTTCCCAGCAGGTAAATTGTCAGTAGCGTCGTTCTACCGGCTGGCCGCCTTAACATTTCGTAAGCGTCGCGCGACGTCGGATTCCGCCCGCTGTAGCGCACTCGACACCGCTTGATATTTACAGTTTTATTAAGTAAAATCATATTTGCGTTTTCTTTGAATTATAAAACAATATTTCCTTTATCACCTATTCTTGCATTTAGTACTTATTATATTATTACATATAGTTCGTAAAAAGTATTTATATCATATTGATATGTAATTTTATTTTATCCATATATAATTTTATCAATATACATATATTAATCCATATGGGTGTGTAAGCGTTTATTTATTTATGGTAGAAATTTAATTGTATTTTTGTTTTTATTTTATTTTTATTCGGTATCCAGTACAACTAATAGAAAGTATCGGTAATCTTGCCAATATTAAAGTCATTGCTATCGACGTGGTTCACAATCGATTTTCAAATATATTTCAACCAACGCCTCCTTTGAGAGCGAGAGGTTTTTTGTAGGTATTACATTTCGTCAATGCCTCGAACGCCACACTAAAAATAGAAATTAATTAGAGACAGTAATACCACAGGTAATACCGACGAATCGTTACAACTGACATTTAATGAAGAGATTTTTTTGCTAAATTTGCTAAAAATAAATTTGATTTTACCCTCAAGTTACTCAACGAGCAGATTAGATTCCATTTTCAACATTGGCTGTAGACTGATGATTCTCGCATTTGTTTGCTGAATCTAAGATGTTTCGTGAGTTTGAGTGACGTTTCATTGATTTGCTGTAGTTAATGTTTGGTCACATGTTGTACACCCATAGCTTACGCTTCCCGCCCACGTCAGTTGTTTTGTAGGACAGATACGATTATCTGTCCTACAAAAAAACGCAAAGAAGCGTCGTGTGACTTGTGTGTGAACAACATAACGCTTCCCGCCCACGTCAGTCTTTTTGTACGACCGATAATCGGGCCGATTATTTCTTCCATATTATTTCTGACCGACTTTTTGACCGACTATTGCTATCAGTACGTTCTATTTTTCTCCTACAAAAAAGCGGTCACCGATTATCGGACGTGGGCGGGAAGCCTAACGCTTATAGTCGGTGACCGATTTTTTGAAGGAGAAAAATAGAACGTACTGATAGCAATAGTGCAACGCACACGTCCTCCAAAAAGTCGGTCAGAAATAATATGGCAGGAAAAATCGGCCCGATTATCTGTCCTATAAGAAGACTGACGTGGGCGGGAAGCCTAAACCGCATATAAACTTTTTAAAGGGTGTTTGTGTTTTCTCATTTTCTATATCTGTCCATTTGCGTCTTTGAGTGTGCGACCTTTTATTTTACTTATTTATTTATATTTCAGGAAGCACTAAAGCTAAGGATAATAGGAAAGCTGGGCCGTTGGCTAATATATCATTTCATATCAAAGAGGCACAGATCATTTTATTCGCCCGACCGCGAGGTTGCCTAACTTCGTCGATCAGTTTCATTGAAACAAGCCACAGGGTTGTAGGCCCTTCAACCTCTATATAGGTTCGTATAATTAACATTTCGACCGATGCAAACACATATCCGTCAAGTCCGGAAAACGGTGTAAGGCTCCGTACACACTGGTTTCCGAGTTTAAGGGGTCAAGGGGACATCCGGTCAGACGGTTCTAATTTACTCAAATTTTTATTTAGTGCATCCTGCTGAGGCTTTGGTGCCATTAATAGCTGTTGGAAGTTCCCTGTAGTACAAATTACAGTCAGGATTACTGACAAAACTCGTTTATGCTAGTAAAGTTTTCTACCTGGCTATCTACTATTCTTCTTTAGCAATTGACTGTGAAATGCTTTTGTTTGCCTGCGATATCGAAGAATCATTTAAAACAGTGCTTATTAGGTATGTTGAAGATTGAATATGAATAGGTTAGGTTAGTGTGTAGTTGTCGTCCTAATACAATTAGTGACCAAATACTCGTATACTTCGAAAACTCAATTATTAAGATAAATATAATCAAATAGCGAATCGGTATATTCGGTATTATACCGAACGTATTCATGTCAGCATAAAATGCAATTTATCAAAATAACATCGCGTCTTGTACCTGACAGTGCGTTAGGTGCTTTATACCACCTCCGGAATGGAACAAGCCGGTTAGTTCGAGTTCTAGCCGGTTCGCGGCGGTTGCTCGTTGGAGTCGCGAGCGGTTGAGAAACGCAGGTTTTTGTTTTTTACTAATTAAATTACGGTTGCACGTTGTATTCCTTTATACCTGGATCTGTATATTTCGATCTGTATAAGTTTGTTGTAGACATGTGTAACGTTAGAAAGGAAAATAACTATCTGGCTCTCTGTCTCACACATACATACATACACACTAGTAACTTTGATGTGTGTTAACAAACAGACAAAACGATGCATCAATGTTATAATTATTAGTAACCTCATTTACATATATAATAAGATATGCTTAACAGTAATTAATTTGGAATAATTTATACAACGTGCTTTGTAGCGGCCTTCAGACTGTACACTTTGAGTTGGAGAATGGAGATTAATTTGAACATGAAGACATTACACGTTTAAGTTTATTTCACTTAAGATTCGTATTGAATTTTTAGGTTATAGACATCAGAAATGTTAAGTCAGTAATTATTATTAAAAAAATAAGTTTTTATACATGGATATGAACAATAAGGATTTTTTACATGAATACTATTTTGGACTTATTAAAAATAATGTGTAGGCACGGACCTTAAAAAAATACGGACGTAATCTCAAGAACAAATTCAGTGAAGCACCCATCGGAATACAAACTTTCTATTCGTACAAGTAAACACGCACACATTGACACCATCGGCCGCCATTCCGGCGCCGGACCACACTCGAGTCATACGGATAACGGGAGTTGATAAATAATAATAAAAATGCCTTTGTGTGCTGTTAAAAGTTGCAAGAACAATAGTAATTCATTAAATAAACATAAAGGGATCACCTTTCACAAGTAAGCTTGTAATTTAATCACTGATTTCTTTTATTTTTCCTAAAGTTATTAACAAAATAAACTACAAAAATTGTAACCACAAAATCAGCCAGTGTTGCCAACAATAATGCATATGCAAATACCCAGAATGTGTGGGAAAATTATAGTATATATAAAATCCTCGAGTTTCTTACTTTAGTTTAATAAATATATTTTTGGGGTTCCGTGGTAAATAACAAGGAACCCTTACCTATATGTTTGCCATGTCTGTCCATCTGTCCGCGGCATTGCGTACAAACTAACAATATTGGAAAGCTGAAATTTGGTATAGATTAAGGTATATTAATTACGGATAATGGTAGAACAAAATTTGAAAAAAAATTTTTTAGCTACCTCTCCTATAAGTGAAGTGGGTAAACCAGTGTATTTAATCTGTTGTCAATTAATAAAATTCATTAATCTCATCAAATATAATAATTTGCTTTTATTGAATGTGGAATGTGTTATTTTCGATTTACATGCATTAGGTATTTAAGTAGATAACTAAATTTTAAGTGAATAATTTTTAGTGCGCGTCTAAACGCAATAATTTAGTAAAGCTCTTTAGTTCATACAATTCTTCACAGCCTACTTAATTACTTATGCATTTTTACTAAATTTTGACTAAAAGGTGTCTGTCCAACCATGTTAAGTGATAAGCCCTTAACAGAAAAATACAAAAAATTCAATCTTTTTTTTTTTGTTTACTTGCGTACTAAATTTTAACTACTAAATTGTTCGTTTACCGTATTAATTTACTTAAAATTTAGTTATCTACTTAACTACTTAATACGTGTAAACCGAACATTACGGAATGTTATTCAGTAAGTAATACATTTAGTGTTTAGATTTTACTACTACATAAAGAAAAAATGGGGAAATGTTCATATTGTGGTAACCCCAAAATTACGCACACGTAGTAAGCGATCGGCCATTACTATGCTTCACTATCGATTAGACAAGGTTATGTCCGTTCTTTTTTAACGTCCGTGTTTGTAGGCAATTTTAAAAGTCAGTTGAATAATCTTGATGTTACTTCTACAGAAGCGGCCCTTATTTTATTAGAAAAATGTTTTCGCCCGCTCCCCGCTGCGCTTGTCACAGTGCCCCGGTCTCGTTCTATTATTAGTAACCAATCGATAAGTGCTTTAAATGCGACAGCGTGCCTCCTCCGTCTGTTCGTCAGTTCGTTTTAAGTGATTATAGATGGATTATAGGTGTTTGTATCCTTTTATTTAGTCATATACAAATGAAGATATGGCACGTGGTTCGCGCCGAGAACTTTCTAGATTTAGCTGAGATCATTATAGAAGAAGGTTATAGAGTTTCTCATTCTCGTGCAATAATAGAGCAATAAAGTATTTGTTTTGAATCTTATTATGTTCATCTTATTATGTTCATTCAACTGTAATATATTTTTATATTATTTAACTGTTTAACTGTATGTTCCTTATTTGACTTCTCTTGTGTTGCTCATATGCATAGACGGCGGTGACAACTGACTATCAGGAGACCCATTAATTATTTGGTCTGTTGGTCATTTACGCTATAAAAACGTATGTTTATAAATCATGATACAAGTTAGTAGCTATCCTAGCATTCCTAGTCCTAGCATTATTGTCATTACGCAGGTATTTACGGTTCTTTTTCACGATATAAAGCTGCAAACCTCATCTAATTCGGGCTAGCAGTTAGTTAGCGCAGGTACTGGTCGTTAATTGGCACGTGCTAGTTAAATTAATGTCGCTTCCCCGTCGCCGTGGCAACAGATCGTTACTACTGACTACTATGCCGCCAAAAATCAATACATTCGATTCTGTCGTGTCCGTTTTATTAATTACGTATCTATTGACGTTCGTAGTTCGTAGTGCAGATAGCTTGAGGTCAGTGTGCCGAACTCAGTTCTCAGTTTAAGTTACCTTGTAGAAAATTTTACTTTATACTATAGGTACATTACTTATTACATAATTTTTATACGGTAATAGCGATTGAATTGTCGTTCAAGCCTTCAAGGTGTTAGGCCACTGATGCTAGTTGCCAGCTTAAATAATCTTGAAACTGACTAGAATTCGAAACCGAATAGAAATGTGAGGTAGAATGTCTCCCATATGGAATACCTAAAAGCCAAACCACAAGGTTTTGAAGCAGCTTTCTTCATGTAAGGTCAGAAACAGATGTATTTTTTATGATATTACGGACTAATTACCTAATAATAGTTCACCATAGATATCAATAACAATGAATACGGTACCAATTTGTCAACCGAAAGGAAACAAAGAGATGGTTTACTTATAAACAAAATTATTATAATGATAAGTATGCCTTATCTACCTAGTAAATGATAAATACTTGAAAAATTTTCATCTTCATAATCTTCGCAATCCACAACTTGCCCACTGCTGGGCTCGTTCGTTAAGTTATAAGTAGATGTTAATGTAAAGTTATTTAACTACCCAATTTTTTTAAACTATCCACTTACAAATTTAATGGTAAACATTCAAAGATAGACGAACGGACATCAAAATTTGCCAGATTAAAGCAACTCTCGTCTCCCGTCAATGAAATAAAAACTGTTCATTTAACTAGTGTGCATAATAAATTGAAATAAAAAATGTTAACAAAAACAACGTTTGTACCTAATATCCAAATTCTATACCGGCTATATTAATAAGTTATGCAAACAACTTGGTTGGAAAGAACTTTATGACTTTGTTATAAGGTGGGGATTCGCTCGCGCGGGAAATGATCGATTTTGCAGTTACACCCTTTTGTGTTCATTATGCTTTCAAAACTTGGTGAACGTTGTTAAACTGCGAGCCGCGAGTCTTGATACTTGGTTTGTGTTTTGTAATTAATGAATAATGTTGTGATGAAGACAGTCAAAATATTTGTTTTTATAACTGAATGTGGTTAAGTGTGAAAATTTAAATTAAGTTGGCATTATGCCAAAATTAAATAGCTGCGACTTCGTGGCGTTTATTAATACTTTGTACAGATATGGTTTGAACATGAAGATTTTTGTGTATTATTTAATTACATCCATTTTTTTCATTACATTTTTCATTTATCCTTTTGACATGGCAAATCTATCTATCAAAACATTAAATTAAAATAATAGTATTTGTATTATTTCTTGTATCCAAATGATATATTTAAATGACTCCTAGTGTTTATGTTTGTATGTCACTCATTCCTTATAACACTGAGTAGACATTTTACTGTTTGCTGTGAGTATTCGTGTTATTGCTGTGATATAATAATATACACATAAAGATAAGTTTGAAATGTGCTTGAGTAAAATAAGGGGACAAATGACTCATTATCACTAAGCAGTGTTATGTTTTGCGGGTATTGTGTATTACAGTTAACAAAATACTGACATTAAACGTTTTACCTTAATTTCCAAATGGCTGGCTTCAACCCATTAATGGCCCGCTACTGAGCACGGGTGTCTCCTCTTGAGGAGGTCTAGAGCATACTCCACCACGCTGCTCCAGTGCGGATTGGTGGAGGGGTTAGTGGCCAACCCGAGTGTTGGAAGTTCTCATGTCGCCCGAGGGCCTCCGACATGGCTAAACGACAGTTATCTTACGATAACAACCGGGACTGACGGCTTTTCGTGCCCTCCGAAGCACGGAAGCGCTCAAGAAATTTTTGCCACTAGCGGTCACCCATCCAACTACCGACCGCGTCCGCTGTTGCTTAACTTTGTCGATCGCCTAGGATCGACGCAAGCCGCCGGGCTATGAGCGCTTCATAATTTCCAAATACATCTATGGAATGTTGCACATTACTTGTATTTTGGCGACTTAGTTTAAATGTCTTTACTTTTTTTCATTCATTTTCCGATGGTTTACGTATTATTATTGAGTTGTATTTTTTTACTAAGATCCCAGATAAGCTTGCTGTGACATCACATGATTACACAACTGTACTTACTATTCAACGATATTTTAAATTTACCTTTTCAACATCAAAGTTTGTTGGAACAAATCACTTAAACGGTAGTGGATATTACATCTAACGTTAATCTGTCGCTATATTATGAAGGCTCTTCGCGTTTATACATTTGGTGAGTCATAATTATAATCATCACATTTAATATTAATATTCAAACTTGTGATGCCTATATACGTATCATGTGGACGGATTGTGTTAGTTGATAAATCATCGCGTAGTGTTGTTTCATTGTTCATTATTGAACGATGATCAATGGCGGCTGTTTTTCAATATTCATAACCAGACTTTTGTATAAATAGTAAACATTAGCCAAATAAAGAAACCAGTTTAAATCCCTACCACATACGAGTATATCAATGTATATCAGGCAGAGTTCCAACAGTACCAACGGTGATACTTGGCGCCATAACCTTGTCCGTAGTCCAGCAGGGTTCACCATAAGCACAGGAGGTACCAGAAACCCAAGGCAGAATTGTGGGGATAACAGAATTGTTCGTAGGTTTGGTGACATAGATTTCTTATAGGTACAGATTTAAAATAAAATACAAAATCATTATTCATGTAGGTATTTTTCAGAACGTTATGTTTTGCTATTACTACCGTTTCAGAAACGTGCTTTATCATTGAGAAGAAACGGCGAATAAAACTCCTCAGCACATAGTGATATAAGAATAATCCTAATCTAACCGTTTTATTTCAATAACAAACAAACCGCCAACCATTCAATACTGAAAGAACTACATAATCACGTAATTAGTTTCATGTTGCACCAACCGCTCGCTGTTTGTTATCGATACGGATTCCGATCTCCAGCGAAACGAGCCGTGACCTTATTATGACACACTCATTACTTATCGTGCAGCTTCTACTGTGTATGGGAAAGCTTGTCTGTTCGTGCGTTTGACATGGTCTTGTTCGATTAACGGTGTCTTGAATGTCTCTTTCTTTAAATGGTGTGCACTATAAAGTTGGTTTTTGTTTTAAATTAAATTCGATAGCTAATTTTGTACACCGTATTAGTTTTAAATCGTTTGCAAATAACTACAATAAGAGTAAGTATAAAGTAATAAAGGAGTGGCTACTGTAGGTAAAATGTTTAATTAATCCCACAGTTTTTATTATCTGTAATGTTGACTTTAAAGTATTTTATGGGTACAAGATTAGAATGTGGTTCATTGATCATGACTTTGGTCCTTTTTAGGTTGATCATAAATAGTGGAAAAAAAATTTGTAGCCAAAAATAAAATATACCTACGCAAATGGTTATTTACTTTTACAATAATTTATGGAAAAACCTATTTGTTTCGTTGGAACTATATTATTTATTACGTAATTGTCCGAGGATCAAAACCCATCGGTCCCGCGCCGACCCGGCTCTCATCTTTCACTGCTTTCCGCCAGGGAGGCACTTTTTTTAATTGTATTTGTATTTTTTTTATCGCTACCCGCTTTTATACCAAATTGGTAACATTTCTGTTACATCTGAACATTCTGAACTATTGATGTGAGTTTGAATTGACTGCAAGCTGCAAGCAACCCTTTTTCTTAGCCCTCTGTGGATGTGGGATTCTTTACATAGATATTTCATATAAGTTTTTTTAGAATGTATATTCTTTGTTTCCTTTTTTATAAAAAAATTTTCAATACCTCGAATATATTTTTCCTTCCAGTTTTTGAAAAGTCTTCAACTTAAAGTTAAGGCTATTTTTAGGGTTCCAAACTAAAGGATTCCTTAGGGATAGTTTGTATCGAAAAATAAAAAAAATTCAACTGATTTCATTTAATTGATTAAAAACATTTTTTTTACAAAAATAGTTATACATGCATTTCTTAGATTTTACTTATATTGCATAGAAAGGCCATAAAATGCCTTTAATGGTTATTTTTTTCATTTATTCAAATCCCTATTACTGAGTGGATATCTAGTTTCTAGAGCATATTTTTTGCGTATCTATGTCCTCCGATATAATTTCAGCATTTTATAAGTTTCACCTTGGATGTGGTGGAAAAACGCAAATTAAGTCTGTATTTAACCGATATTCAACGAATGATCGGTTACTATCTTGGCCACTAGATGGCGCCATATTTGTATTTAAGTAAGTACCTCCAGTATTTTTTCTGGAGCGAAGCAAGGGCGATTGCTAGTATCTAATAATATTAATGGTACATTATTGCTGACATGAATTAAAAAAGCCCATTAACTTGATTTAGGTAATCCAAACTGCATCAATTAGTGTTATTTATGAAAGTTTAAAATCAAAATTGAAGCGAATAGAGTAAAGCTAGTAGGTTTGTTATATTATTGAATAAATAAAATAAGCTGCGTCCTCATTTTTAAATCATACTTTGAAGACTAAATAATTATGTGTTATAAACATTAGAAAGATATTAGTAATATAAAAAATAATGAATTAATTATATGTAGCAATTACATTAAATAAATACACACTGACGTAATTTATATATCAATGTAAAAAAGATACAAGGAAGTGAAATATTAAAGTATACATTTAATAAGTAATAATAATAACGAGACGCGCAATTCGGCCCTGTGCCCCGCCCCGCGCGCCTCCACTTCGTGTATTGAGAATTTATGTCGATAAGGGGTAGTGCACACTGTGTGTTTTATTTAACTTCTTCACGTATAAAATGTAAATCATACTTATGACATATTGAAGAATATTTTATATTTATCTATACTAATATATAAAGAGGAAAGATTTGATTTTTTTTGCATTGAATAGGCTTCGAAACTACTGAACCGATTTCAAAAATTCTTTCACTGTTGGGAAGCTACACTATCCCCGAGTAACATAGGCTATATTATATTTTCAAAAAAATTTGGGATCCTTAATAAAACTTCAATAATGTAACCCAAGGTGTAGAAATATAAGAAAACCGAAGCAAAGCGAGGGCGGTTACTCGTTATTAATAAATAGACTTTGAGGTTTACGTAATTATAATATAGCTATCGGTTGTTTTATTTTATAACGGCCGTTATTTAGGTATGTCATGTTTGATGAGAAAATTAGGAAGTTAATAACGTTATTTATTACTACCGTTTTTCGTTTATGTAACTGAATTTGTTTCATACTTTTAAATTTTAATTTTTCTATTAACTTTAATATACTAGGTATTTTAATTTTCTATTAACTACAATGTATCTATCCTAAATGACTAGTATTATGGGTGTAACGTTGACTACCTACCTACATCGCGCCACTACAGTTTTATACTTAACTTCTCAAACGATAACTCAGTACATACATTGTAAGTTTTCAGTTTCAAATCTCTACATGAATTCCACCTTTCCTTTGTTTTAATACAATAAAGTAAAAGATATTTTTGAAGTTATACTTCTTTAGGCGCATTATGAAAAATTATGAGTGAAATTTTAAGATTTGTAACAGAAAAGTACTTAACAGGATGAAGTTGCCCGCAAAAAGCTACCAACTAGTGATGGGCCGACTATGGGTTTTGCCGATCAGCCGACTAGCCGACTAGTCGGCATGAAAATTGCCGACTATTCGGCCGACTATTCGGCAATGCCGATACCTTACCAAAGTAAGGATGACTTTGGTCAAATTCCTACTCTTTGGGATATTAATGCCACCATAATTCATTATATTGTGTGAGATAACGGCAGAAATGTTGCAAAAGTTATATAATTATGACTCCTGTATTTAATAAATAAATAAATAAATAATAAATTATTTATTTCAGGCAATTTTAGCCCATAGAGTTATTAGTGAAGACGAAGTAATGTAAATGAAAGTTTTATTACAAAACTACTTGAACGATTTAATTTAGTAGAAAATAATAAAATATTCATACTTGTAATAAAATGTCCACCTTCAAATCGCAGTTGTCATTGGAAGCCCTAAATAATAATTTAAATGATGGTGACAGCGACCCAGACGAGCAAGCGGAAAATGATTAAAATGGTCAAAATAAAAACTCAGAAGTTCACCGCAATATTTGGGCGTGTTACGAAGACCTTGTATCGAGAAAAATTTAAAATATTGATAACGGTGCAAAATCTGCAGATCTTGTGCTTGACATGTATTGTTCATCTGTAATAAATAGAAAAGATAACCCTTTCGAGTGGCGGAAGAATAACACGAGATACCCAGAAATGGCTCGTATGAGTTGTCCGGCTAGCACTGTCTATTGTGAACGACTATTTTCCGAGGCTGGGAATATTTACGAAGAAAATAAAAAGAACCCTCTGCCCTTCAGGCTATATAAAAAAAATACGATTACTTCCCGATCAGCTGAAAGTCTGCGTTCCTTCATAATAATTTACCTTTGCTTAATCAAATAAAGTAAAAACACGATTGTTAAATTTAATTTAAAATATGATTAAAAATAAAAGTACAAACTTCTTAAATATAATTATTTTTGCCACATATGTACATTAAAGGATGTTTTTTTGTTATTATCTGATTTATTAAAATAATTAATCTAGTTATGTTGATTGTATAATTTTGTAGTTTTCTTTGTTAACTTTATTTTTTAGCAGCGAAAATAAATACCAACTATTCGGCCTTTTTCGCCGACTATTCGGCCTTTTTTGCCGACTATTCGGCGAATAGTCGGCGACTAGAAAACATGCCGAATAGTCGGTTTTCCCGACTAGTCGGCTGTAGTCGGCCCATCTCTACTACCAACAAAATGGTTGTCTGTAAAGTCGGTTTACGGACGGTAGTTTAACGTGACAACGTCATGACAAAGCTCCGCTCCGCTTCGCCCCGCTCCGCTCCGCTCCACTCAACTACGATCGCCTACGGCATCGGCTACGATACGCCGATCGTGCCTCTCTCTCGCTCGCGGAACGCTACATTTTTTCGTGCGTGCGCCCGGCGTTCATCGTTTTAATAGACGTTATCACGTTAAAAAAATAGAACCTCTATTAGTCATGTATTATTTGTTGATATAAATTAAAATATTATTTAATATAATTAATTCTAAATATTATTAAATTATTAATGTTAAATATTTATTTAATGATGCCAAAGAAGTATAACTTCTCACGCGCGTACATCAATACACGTTTATGTTTTTTTCTACTGGTTTGTACGTTCTCCAAACTGTTTTCCACAAAGACATAATAATAGTCATTAAATATCAAAATGAATAATCAAAATGTAATAATTAAATAAAATCATACAAAATACTCGTAACAGAATAATACAAATGCGCACCAATGTGTCCGGGGCGCGAGCAGGGCGTTGCACCGAATAGATCCGACGTTATCAGTTCCTGGCGATGTGTGCGTGCGTGCGTTTGTGTGCCGCTATACAGGCTGATTTTAATGTTTTAATAAAAGATATTTGATTTGATTTTTTTTTATTCAGTCTGAAATTTGTTTCGATACTTATTATTGTTGAGATCTTGGCTTGCATTTAAATTCAAAGTGATATATCAAACATGTTTGTTTATTATGAAATTTATGAAGTGCTCATCTAGCATCTAGCATCTAGATTAGTCTACCTAATACGGAAACTAAGAACGATCTTCGACTCACACTTCCGGTGCACGCTGTTGTGTGAATATGGGTTAAATGGTTAGATAACTACTACTACTTAATTATGACAAGGTTGACTATTGGTAAGTTTGAATTCCGCCTAATGTATCTGTTTTAAATGCAATGAAGTCTTTTATGTTTCCCGCCAACGTCAGTCTTTTTGTAGGACCGATAATCGGGCCGATTTTTCCTGCCATATTATTTCTGACCGACTTTTTGTAAGACGTGTGCGTTGCACTATTGCTATCAGTACGTTCTATTTATCTCCTTCAAAAATTCGGTCACCGATTATCGGACGTGGGCGGGAAGCGTAAATGTCAAATTTTTTGTAAACAAACATCAATCATTTTCTGAATTCCCCATATACCATTGGAATACATGTTTTTTTTGTAATAAACACATCACAATAATTATGTGTTTAAAAATAGAGTAGGTATTTATAAAAATGAGTAAAGCACTAACCTGTATATGGTCACCTTGTTTTCGACACGAGTGTACAGCTTACGGAAGTGTGCGTAATCTACATATACGTACAATATTCATCTGTGTTCCTTCGACTGTGTTTATAAATGTTTATGTATGTTTATACATTCGTGTCTATGTATTATAATAAGCATTAACACAATTATTGAAAGTTAATTGTTATCTTTTGTCTATGTACGACACTATTAAGGTGAAAACATAATTATTGGAAGAAATTTAAAATTATACGAACTGACCCGTGCGAACTCTAGTAATTATAATTAGGTATATGATTGACATTTTGCTATGATACAAACTTGTGATATTTTTAAAGGTCTTTGAGATATAATATTTTTTTCCCGCTTTCTATTCGGTCAGCAACGCGTCAGTGATGCCTTTTTGGTTCTGATATTAATAGGGGATAGTGACAACTTGACAACTTACCATTAACGTGGCTTTTCCTGTTCGGTTGTAGACTATTTAATAAACAAATAAAAATATTTGATTGTGATAAATAAATAGATACAAAACTACAAATGTGTCGCTAGATTTCCTAAAGTAACCTCCTTCAGAGTAACAAGGACAAGTGATAAGTTACTGAAATTATTATCTTACATAGCAAGAAGTAAAAAAAAAGTAGTTGTAGGGTGTCAATAATAATTTAAAAAAATATAGGATACTTATATAAAGATAATAAACAATTTAAAGCGTATTTATAAGGCGCACATTCCTTTGATAACAACGTTGAAATTACGTTGTTGAATAATCGTAATATTAAGGTTCTTTTAGAAATTTATAAGTATTACTAACTCTCCATAGGATTGCCCTCTGGTTCGTTCGGCCTTATTCTCAGATTGGAAGATTACTGACCCCGGAAGGTAGCAATGCATCTGGAACGAATGTCTAAGTAAAGTAATAAACTGCAATAACAACTTTAAATTGATTGTCTTACTATAAAAATATGTGTGAATTTATCAAATGAAAGATAAGTAAACAAAGGCACTTATGATCAAGGTATGATAGTGATCTACGTATTATACGTATGATGCAAAAAAGAGGTAGATATGTCACTAGTGCGCCGACGATGAAGAGCGTAAGAACAGGCAATTGACCGTTCTGCTCGTAGTCGCTTTGTCAATACAAGACGTACGCACGCACGCTTTTGTTGTTGTCAGAAGAGCTTGAGATTTGACATACAGCGTTAAAATGCCTTCATGTATTATACCAATGTGATTGGTGTAGTGAAACAAAAAATAAACGTGTATGTGTTGTCAGTCACTCTTTTCGGAACAGAATTTTTTATAATAACGTATCTATATTTTATGAATATCATTGTGTATTACTATGTGTTTTTGCAATAGTTAACATAGGTAGCGAGCGATAATGCTAAAAAAGCGAAGTCCAGAATAATCACACGAGTTGGTTACTTATTTGAAAGCAATTTTGTTTCCCCCCTCTTCATTTAGAATGGCACAGGGACGGATTTTGATCCGTTGCTTAGCAAATATATTTGTGCCCATTGCGTACAATTGTAACATTCAAATACGGCATTTTTAAATTAATAACCACTTACGTACATTGGATTAATACATAAATACGTAGCAATAAGAGAAATATTATTTATGTGTAGGATCCACTATTAATTTTATTGGTAGACACTATACATTTAGTCGACCTTATCGCAAATATTATACGTTAGTAATACGTTGTTTTTTATCGATTGGACAAGCAAATGAGATAAGATACCACCCGATGTTGTATCGACTGAATTTCATAGAGATTGTAACTCATATATTAGTGCTATTAATATTGAAAGTCTCACAAGTATATAGTAAAGTGCTCTATCTTAATATATATAAATTACGTGTCACGTTGTTTGTCCGCGATGGACTCCTAAACTACTTAACCGATTTTAATCAAATTTAAATAGGATAGCTTGCATCTCCCTTAAGGAACATGAAAGTTTTTAATAAAAAAAAAATTGACAGAACGAAGTCTGTCCGGGCAGCTAGTTTAATATGAAAATAAGACTGCATAAATTTCTACTAATAAATTATTATCATTATCCTATACCTACTTTATGTAACTCGTCAATTTAATTAACAATTATCGTAAATACGGTAACATTACAGCACTGTCAGCCAAACATGTCGTAGTCCGGCCCTGTTCCACCCTCCCTAAGTGCCGCCCACTCGAGTGATTTCACAGGGCCGGATTTAGGTTAAGCCTGGACTGCTTTATCTAGTGTTATTCTTTTGTATGAAATCAAATTAACTTGCTCTATAAAACGTATATCAGATTGTTTTAATTTGAATTTGGCACGAGGTCTTTTTTAAACAAAAATATGAAAATGTGTCACGAAAATCTGTCTACTTGTTCGTGTCGTAATTGTATATTATAATAGGTCGTGTAATTCTATGATTGGCTTGCCGATAAAGGGTTGTTGGGTTATGTTTTCGAAAAGGAAAGAAATTCATGTGACAAGTACAGGTTTAAATTTAAATCACTTTTTTATAGCTTTTTATTTCAAATTATTGAATGGAATGGAATATCTTATACCGTAACTAATCAGTATTACATACGAGTATATTATATGAACACAGAATTTAGATTTCTATCCAGTTTATGACTGCACAATTTTGAAAATGGGGTCCAACAAGGACATATTATTGGTTGCAATCATGATGGCTTAATGAAATGTATATTAAATCTGAATCTTTATATCTTGTGTGTATCTTTATATCGTGTGACTGCTGAATTGTTTAATATTGGATAATAACTTTTGAATCCGGCCCTGTATCAACCCCCTGCCTCCTACCGTGTAATTCACAGAGATGTACTCACGTTTTATCGATCTGGTTGTCATATAATATTAAGGTATTTAGTATTTAACTATTTAGTATTTAGTAGTAAAAGTACTCAACGTTGATATTATAAAATCTTAGACAACATGTCTAAATAGCTTACTTTAAAGCTATGAAATTATGAATATTTTAAACCCTTAAGGTGGCGTAGTAATCAAGTTATTATCAAATTTTGTATTTAAACTGTAATTAATATTGTTATACATTATATTGCAAACCAAACTCTGCCAAACCAGTTATATTGATTTCAGATTGATGTCAGCCTATGCGATGTCAGAAAATCCTATAGCGCCATCTAGTTACAAGGTTGGGCAATCGTCGTCTCTGTTGTTAATATAGTAAAGGCCCGCCCGTGATAATATCTGTAATACATTTTGGTTCACCTTGCTCTCATGACCTTCATCTGAGTCACTTCCAAATCTTCCAATCCTATAGAAGATTCGACTTTAAAGAAGGTTATGGGTTATGTAGTGACCTCTACAGAAAATAATTGGAAGTGTATAAAGTTACGGATTACACTACAATTAAGTTTTTATCACCCAGATTCTACGTCTGATTTTTTTGTTTCCACGTTTAAATACAGTTTTTCTTGAATTCGATGCAAAAACTTGATTGGCCGCTTTATTCGATGTTCGAGTGTCGAAGGCTTTTAACATGTATTTTGTCACAGTCACTTTGGACCAGTGCAGCAGTGGCGTAGCGTGGGTTCCTGCCGCCCGGGGCCGACCGAAAATTTGCCGCCCCCATATTATTTAAAATATATTTTTTTATAAATTAAATATTCACTTTTCTTGTTTTTTTTTTTTCATAGCACAATGTACATTAAAATTTAAATAAAAAAATAATTAATTTTAATGTAATTTTTTTTTATTTAAAAATCGAGTGTCTTGCCGCCCCCTCTTCATGTGCCGCGTGGGGCTTCCCCCCCCCCCCCTCCTGGCACCCCCACGCTACGCCACTGCTTTGGACATAGTAATTACCAGGGACCGGATTATATGCAACATAAAAAGCTTGTTATATGCATGCAAATATGCATGAAATGTTTGAAATATGCACGAAAATTATGTAAAATATACAAAATTAAATGATTAATTTTATGAATCCAAACAAAGAATACTACTTCGGAACCCTACATTGCCCGTGACTAGACACGCACTTGCCCGGTTTTTTTATATTTTTATAAACGCAAACGTATTGTTCCAAATGTTCAGTAGTGAGATTGTGTCTTCGATCATTCAAAAAATATTTATACGTGGTCGCTCCACATCCACTGAGGTGACTGGGCAGAAATTGAACTTTGGTGCTGTATTAGTACTTAAAGTTTCTGGCAAAAGTTCTAAAACTATCAATTTGACACGATAATATACATCATAACTAGATGTTAAGTAAAATATGCGTTTACTGCTGAGGATGGCTTAAATATGCAAGAATGCAAATGCACATAAGGGGGCGTCCATAAATTACGTGAGGTGTTTTTTTAAATTTTCTGTCCCTCCCTCCCCCCCTGGTGAGATGTCGTGAGATTTTATTCAACCCCTTCCCCCATCCCCCAATCTCACGAGAGATTTTTCAAAATGTGGGTTTCTTACGTAAACGCGTTGGATTGTTATTGTAAAAAGAAAAAAAAATGTTTCGTGCTTTTATTTACGACTAGTTAAGACTAGTGATCAATATTGCTGAGAGTTTAATTATAAGTGTAAAATTTAACAATTTAATTTAACAAAAATTTAACAATAGCATATTTAAATCGTAACTACTGTGATTAAATAAAAGCGGACAAGTGCGAGTCGGACTCGCCCATTAAGGGTTCCGTAGCAGCAAGTAACATAATATAAAAGTTCTTGTAGTTCGTTGTAACTTTAATCAATGTTTTTTGCGGTTTACGATTTATGACGTATTAAAAAAACTACTTACTAGATCTCATTCAAACCAATTTTCGTTGGAAGTTTGCATGGTAATGTACATCATATATTTTTTTTAGTTTTATCATTCTCTTATTTTAGAAGTTACAGGGGGGGGGACACACATTTTACCACTTTGGAAGTGTCTCTCGCGCAAATTATTCAGTTTAGAAAAAATGATATTAGAAACCTCAATTAATTTTTGAAGACCTATCCATAGATACCCCACACGTATATGGGTTTGATGAAAAAAACATTTTTGAGTTTCAGTTCTAAGTATGGGGAACCCCCAAAATTTATTGTTTTTTTTTTCCTATTTTTGTATGAAAATCTTAATGCGGTTCACAGAATACATCTACTTACCAAGTTTCAACAGTATAGCTCTTATAGTTTCGGAAAAAAGTGGCTGTGACATACGGACGGACAGACAGACAGACAGACAGACATGACGAATCCATAAGGGTTCCGTTTTTTGCCATTCGGCTACGGAACCCTAAAAAAGAATATCTACTCTAATTGAGTCCATGGAGAATGATGCGCGGTCTCAAGAGAGACTATTGGAACCAACATGTCCATATGATTTTCAGTAAAATCATCTGCTCCTTCAACTTCGTTCTGATCTAGCCACTCTAAGCCGTTGGCGCTTGCGCACAGTAACTCATTAGCTCGTCTTGTGACAATCCGTGAGGGTCGCACTTTGCGGAACATACGCGCTTGCTTAGCTGGTGCAATGTGCTGCTCGCCTGTGCTCTGCAACTCTTGTGCTAGATGCAAAGTAACTTGCGTGATATTTGCCGAGACCCCCCCTCTCTCCAACGTAAGATTATATGAGATTTGACTCGACCCCCTCCCCCCCTGAAACATCTCACGTAATTTATGGACGCCCCCTAATCCGGACAACAAACAACCAAAAATCTTTTTATACTGCTATTGTTTATACTATATAGCATAACACACCAAATAGACCAGTCTGATATGTACCAATCAAGTAAGATCTGCTCACCTGAGTAGGAGTTATCCATGACTGTACCTAATATATTGATCATAGGAGTAGTTTTTTGTTCTAAAGGCTGTCTACGTATTAAAAATGTTCTTGGTGTTAAAAAAGGACAATTGAGACACCGGTTTCGCCGGTCGAATGTTATTATTGTGGGTTCCTCACGTGAAGTCGACATTTTCATCGTAATATAAATATGAGTGGGCCATCGCAGTTTAATTTAAATTAAATGAACACTTGACGCTTGACAGCACTTGACAGTAGAACCGAAGCAGACGCCAATATACGTATTGCCACACTTGCCACCTTTGATGTTATTGAAAAATCGATTACTCGATTAATAATTAGATCGAACTGGATTCTTAAATTCTTTTCAAAATATAAATCATTCGTCAACAGAATTTTTATGTTTTGGTATTTTCTAAAACAATAAATCACATTTAAACTGTTTACTAGCAAAGTAGAGTAGTACTCATATATGATCAAATATTATAAAAATGAATCTATCATCATAACTTATATTCTCATTGCGGTCCAAAAGACTTGTCTAAGCGGGATGATGATAACACTTATATATTATATAATTGATATATAACACCGTGCACAGAGGTGTCTCACTACAATTATTTAATTGGTCTACGTTAAGAATTCTTAATAAAGCCTTACCTTGGATATGGCAAAAATATACACGATCAGTGAATAATTATCTATCTTACGCTAAATTGCATGCATATCTTACGCTGAAAATATTGAAAGTAAGATGATACGATTTAGGTGTCAAGGGATCACTTTTTATGTAAACAACAATGGAACCGATATACCAACCCAAATACTTCATATGTTTATTGAATTCATATCGATTTCAATTAGATCGAATAATTGTTCGATACATTTTAATTTTTAATTATGGCAACACTTATTTATTTATAATTTTTATGTAAACTGTAGAACGTAGGTATCATTACCTCAGTGGCAAACTGGTTGTAATTTTTAATCAAAAATATATCCGATTAAATTTTAAAAGAACTCCCCTATACAAAACAGATATTCTGATTGGATTGCATTGCAAAAATTAAGAAAATAATTTAAATGTTATTTTTATCTTGAGGCACGACGAAAACCAGTACCAAGAATGGGCGTTATCCAATAGACATTGACTGATCCATTCTACCCTCAAACGTATGGCACCCTCGGCGGTATTATCTATTTTTCGTTCCTACTTCTGCAGTACACTATGACATCCTTTTATACTCTCTATTTTAACAAACTCCCTCATTGTCATTGATGAGTATTTAAGTGACAAGATTTCTTGGACAAGTGTTCTGGATTTCAATGTACTGTATACGACCTAATATGTACGCATACTTGAGCAAATAAATAAATTCATTCATTCATTCATTGAGTTATTTATATTAATTAAATATTGCTATATAAATACCTACTTATACTACTTAGTATTATGTCTGTAACTGTGAATAGGAAAAATAACCTGTGTAGTTTCTTGCCGCTTCTCCTGAGAGCATCACGGTAGCGACGGCGTAAATAGACTTTCGAAAAGAGTTTGTAACCACCTTTTTTTCTTTTATCCCCAGGACGAAGTGCTAGCAATCAACGACAAAGTGGTAGTGCGGGCGGAGGACCTCGTCAGCTGGGTGTGGAGCGGCGCGGGCTGGCGCTGGGGGCTGCGGGCCGTGTGGCGCGGCGCCTGCGCCCCGCCCGCCGAGACGCAGCCCTCCGCGCCGCTGCACCAGGCCAAGCTCGACTTCAGCGATGTGGACCAGGAGAAGAACGCTATGAGTACGTGTTCTGTTGTTTGTTTGATGTTCTGTCCACGTGGTCAAGGCATCGTGAAGTCAGTCGCCTTACATTTCAATGGCTGGCTTCAACCCCACTACTGGGCACGGGTCTGTCCTCTTGAGGAGGCCTAGACTATACTCTACCACCCTGCTACCACACTGCTACAGTACGTATTGGTGGGGTAGTTGGTGTCAGAAGTTTCCATGCCGTCTAAGGGCCTCCGACATGGTATAATGACTGTTATCTTACGACAAAAACCAAGACCGACGGCTTTACGTGTCGTCTGAAGCACGGAAGCGTTCAAGAAATTTTTGCCACTAGTTTTCACCCATCCAACTACCGACCGCGCCCGCCGTTGCTTCACTTATCAATCAGTTAGGCACAAGCCGCCGGGCTATGATCGCTAGCACATTACATTTAACTACCCCTGTGGCGCAATGGTACCATGCCGGATCGCCCTGCCAGGGTTCCTGAGTTCGATTCCCAGCGAGGCGGATATTTGTGGAGGTGAAAAAGTGTGTGTTTTCTTGTCTTTGTGCGTTATCCATGAGACCCAAGACACAGGGAATCCTAGTGTGGGGCTATGAGTATGTACCACTTAACATCAGCTAGCCCTTAGCATGCCATTAAGAGTTCGTTCTCTCCCTCCCAGCGGTGGACTCGGACAGCCCAGGGGTGGTGGTGTTCTCGTACCCGCGGTACTGCCGGTACCGCGCGCTGCTGAGCCGGCTGGAGGGCGTGCAGGGCGACTGGCTGCGGGACTCGCTGGTGGCCGCGCTCGGGGGGTACGCCGCGCCCACCACCAATACCAGGATACTGTATTGTAAGGTGCGTTGGGAGTTTGTGACTTATGTTAGAGGGTCTCCATTTATGACATTAGATACACACAACGACAGAGACTAGAGACATCATATTATGGTGACGCAGTAATGACTTCACATGGCGACACTGCCACTTTTTAGTTGTATTGGAGCGGCTTAGAATACTAACCCCAATCCCATGCTGGATGAGTGTCGTAAGAGGCGACTAAATTCGGCCGCTGGTGGTAGGGCCCCTCGAGGGATTATATTGGTAATATTGATTTTAATCCTTAATAATTAATACCATTATTACTATTATTATTTCTCCATGGGGTTCCCCTGTATACCTACCACCCTTGAGCATGAGTCAGCCGCCAAACGACTCGTCGTGTTCCGGCTGAGGGCTTGGGAGCCAGTTCTTTCTTTCTTTTTCTCTTCTTGGCCGGCAACGCATCAGTAATGCCTTTGGTGTTGCTGATGTCCATGGGCGGCGATAGCCACTTACCATCAGGTGGATCGTCAGCTCGTTTGCCGGCTGTTTCCATAAAAAAATAAACTGCTACCACACCACATCACACTGGTGTACCGTGGGGCATACGTTGTACAACAGGACCCTGTGGTGTGAGGTGCGTGGAAACTGGCTCACCGAATAAAGACAACAGCACACAATACCGTTTACGGAACGAAAAATAGGATCGAATCAGTTTGTGTCTATGTACTTACGTTCCTCAGATGAAGGAAATTCTAAGTTACGTTCTTCGAGCGCTTGATGGAGTTGTACTTCATTTCTATTTTGTAGCTGAGGTCCGTGGTACAGTGGGCACAAGTTGGAAAGATGTTGGTCATATATAAGTTTCCTACAATAAAATCGAATGAGGCAGTTAGTAAAAGTCATTAAGAAATATTACTTATAGTTAATAATAATATGATATCTATATATGTAAAAGAAAGTCGTGTTTGTTACACCATTTATAACTCAAGAACGGCTGAACCGATTTGGCTGAAAATTGGTGGAGAGTTAGCTTAGAATCAGGAGACGAACATAGGATACTTTTTATCCCGGAAAATAGACCTTTTCCTGTGGGATAAGGTAAATTTTTGTTATATGTAGTTGATAGATTAGTTATTTATACAGATATCAAATAAAGCTCGGGGATGGATATAGGATACTTTTTATCCCGGAAAATAGACCTGTTCCTGCGGGATAAGGTAAAATTTTGTTATGTGTAGTTGATAGATAGCTATTATCGGGAACGGGAGCGGGAGCGGGAGCGGGAGAGGGAGAGGGAGAGGGAGGAGCACACAGAAACTGTAACGGCTAAGAACGGCTGTACCGATTTTACATTCTTAGGCGATACGAAGTTCGCCGGGTCAGCTAGTATTAATATAATTTTATCAATTGACTTTAGTAACTGTCAAAAAGACAAATAATATTATTGTATTTTATGTATCTACTAATCTATCCAGAGATTATGGATTTTACGTATCTTATTTTATTCACGTATCTTATGTTATACACTTTCATCTCTCACATTCTAAATCCGATTGTCCGTATCTTCCAGGACACGTTCGAGTACCCGGAGCTAGAAGGGCACGAGTTCGTGTGCAACCACCTGGCGCCGAAGCTGAAGGGCCGGCCGCGGGGCCGCCGCCGCCGCGCCCCGTCCCGGGAACGCGACCGGGACCGGGACCACTCGCGGTCCTCGCGCTCCAGCGATAGTGATGCGCCTGTACCGCACTGCGCGCCGACTGAGTTTGCGGTATGTCACTTAGGGAAGCTGGTTATTGGTGATATTCAAGTATCATTCTTGTGATGTTGGTGACTAATCCCGATGTCACGAATATCTTCGATTTTGTCTACGCTGTTGTAGCCCCACACTAGGGTTCTGTGTCGTGGCTGCCCTGGACAACATTACACACAAAGACTGAACATACAGCAAGACCGAGAACAGAAATTCAACCTCATCATTCTAATTTCCGTCTCGCTGGGAATCGAACCCAGGACCCTTGGCACGGGGATCTGGCATGGTAACCCTATGTTAGATCTAATCTTCACATTTTTTGTCGAGTTTTGGGAAAATGGTCTATGAGAAAAATCTGGGAATTTCTGACTTTAGCGGGTGGCATAAAAGTCATCACAAATATCGTGACCCGTTTCATCATAGCGCAGCGTCACTACCAACAGAGTTACACAGTTTATTAATATATTTGAGAACCTGCGAGGGTGTAGATCCTCCACAATTAGTAGTAGGTGGGCTCTCAGGGCGGGATAGGTAATTAAGTAAGGAGGCACAATTCCGATTTTTCCAAAGTATTGTATTGTCTTAATACACAGTATCCAAATTAATAATAATATTAAGCAGTGTTAAAAAAACTGTAAAAAGTAAAAGTATTCCAATAACATTTTTACAAATGTTCCTATCCTTCATGGAAACCCAGCTGACAGATGCATTTTTTGAAAAAGAACCCAACTGTCATGATTAAAAAATTTAGAAGAAAAATGCATCTGCCAGCCAAGGAATATTGAACGAGGTATTAGTACCACCTCGTTACAAACCACAAAGAATCAATTCAACCGTAACTATTATATTCTAAAATTCTCCCCAGACCCCGAGAAGACTGTCGCTCCGCAACGGCGCGGAGAGACGCAACCTGAGCGAGGAGGAGCGCGGGGGCGGCGAGCGCGGGGAGGCGCGCGGGGAGATCGGGGAGAGGCGCGAGGAGAGCGCGGAGGACGTGGCGTTCGTCACGCAGCTGCGGACGTTCTACGCGCGCAGCGAGCGGGCGCACGCGTTGCGAGCCGTGCCGCACTGTGAGTACCTTGTTGTTTGTTGGCTTGTTGGTGTGTTGTTGGTTGGGATGGGCTGAAGAGTAGCTCGTATTGATAACGCATTGTGAGTATTGGCTTGTCTTATTGCTGAGTTATTGGTTCGAATGGGCAGAAGAGTATCCGATCTAAGAGCTCTGCGATGGACTTGGTTTGAGATAGCCGTATTCGGATGACTTAGAATACTAACCCCAGTAGTACCAACGATGGCATAAGAGGCGACAAAATCCGGCGCGGTGGTAGGGCCTCTCGAAGAGATTATATTGGTAATATTGATTTTAATAGTTCATCAATAGTAATAATGACGATTATTATTTCTCCGTGGGGTTCGCCTGGTTAGCTATCACCCTCTTGCTTAAGTCAGCCGCCAAACGACTCGTCGTGTTCCGGCTGGGGGCTTGATAGCCAGTTCTTTCTTTCATTTTATTCTCTATTTCTTCGCCGGCAATGCATCAGTGACGCCTTTGGTGTCATTGATCCATGGACGACGATAGCCGCTTACCATCAGGTGGATCCTCAGCTCGTTTGCTGGCTATATCTATGGATATAAAATAATAGACGATCTACCACCCACGACATGACTAACGCCGCAGTGTATGTGCTAGTGTCTCTGCGCTCGCTGTACGCGGGTGTGGTGTCGCGCGGCGGGTACGAGGCCGTGTGTCGCCGGCGGCTGTGGCGCGCGCTGCACGCCGACCAGCCCGCGCGGACCCGACGGCTGTATGAGAAGTGAGTACTGCAGACCATAGACTATAGACCTGTAACATTGGACTGTCGCTATGGAGTAAAGTCTTGACTACATACAGCTTGAGCTAACTAGATACAGAAATATAAAATGTATTAAGGGCACTGAGCGAATGGACCGCGTTTTTCGTGTCCATTAAAGGTGTCGTTGTTTGCGTTGCTCGGGCGCGCTTGTACAAGTGGCCACTGTACACTGGCCGTCTGTTGCACTGGCCATCGATATTCATTTAACAATATTCAAGTAAAGAAAATATTTTATATCCGGCTCGAAGGACCAAAATGAAGGGCGCAGGTTATTATTTCTGTAATAAAACGTACGACCAAGCTGAATGCTGATGTTTACTGCACAAATAAGAATTGTACAATAGGAAGGTTAGGTAAAATGCTGACTTTAATGTTACTGTACGTGCTCGTACCCCATTTCTATTACAAATCTGTAATGGTATCCCACTTCTGAACATCCTTTCCTGTTATCAGATACCTCCTCCCCTTCGAGAACCACGAGCGGCGGAACGGCTCGAAGCTATACAAGCTGAACGGGCTGCACGAGCCGCCCACCATCGCCACCATCGACGTCACGGACTCCCCGCTACGGGACGCGCCGCCGGGGGGACCGGGGGGACCGCCGGGGGCCGAACCCCCCAGCGACAAGCGGCTGCGGACCCCCGAGCCCGACGACAAGTATAAGGAGGAGAAGATTGTGGATAATGAGACGGGAGAGGTTAGTTATCTGTCTTATATAAAACACAAACATTTTTTGTACGGATTTCCTTTATAGACTCTGAAACCATCCAACTGATATGCCCCAAAATGGTTTCATTTGAAAGGCAATAATCCTAAGGTGGTTTGAGACCACAAAAAAATGAATTAGGCACATTCGTCTCTGATAAAGTAGATTTTCCACTTTTCATATACATACAACAATTTGAAGATAATTAAAGATGTTAGATGACACATAAACAGACCGTTAACACAAAAACACTGATCTGTCACTGTCATCAGATTTTTTTAGCGTAGTGGAACACGCTGGGTATCCACAAGCTAGTATCATAATATAATGTTGTTTCTTTAGCAAAGGGATATCTCCCGCCAGGCGAAGCGGTGGTGCCTGATACTTAGATACCACGGACCTGAAAAAAAAGACTGATGTAACCTCGTCTAATCGAGAGTGAAGCATAGCAATGGCCGCCCGCTTACCATGTGTGTGTAATATTTGATTCGCGATTGAAGCAGTAAAGTGTCAATGTGTGTATACTTCGGCCGCTGTATCTTGGCGCGTCTGAACTTCGCGCAGAAGGCTGCGCAGTAACATAATTCGCCAATACTCGATACGCGGTGTATTGTGTCTCAGTCATACGTTAGCATGTTCGTGTTGCCATCTCTGTCTTACATGCGCTAAAGTTCGCAGAGCCTATGTTCAGACGCGCCAAGATACAGCGGCCGTACTGTACTTGTACGAATAGAGTTGGTATTACTATGGATGCTTCACTGAATTTGTTCTTGGGATTACGTCCGTCTTTTTTTAGGTCCGTGTTAGATACTGAAAATTTCGATAGCGTGGTTCAGGTCGGCGTGACGTCACTGTGTAAAGTGTGTGCGTCGTCGCTTCATTAGCATTCTATGTATAAGTACTACTATTCGAGAAGGAACACTTATTGCCAACATAACTATTTGCTCTGGCCGGAAATCGAACCCGACTCTTCGCTTATGTTCGGTTATCTTTTATGATGGCAAAAATACATAAATGTGTCACCTCTCGTAAGAAAAAAAATGTAAGTAAGTCGACCTGAAAAGTAATAAGTCCAGCTGATACAATATGAATAATTGATCAACACAGATGTCGTATGCCTTACATTATTCCACACTAAATGTATAAGGGACCTCGCGTTTTTCAATAATATGAGTAGTTTTAATTTGTTCAAATTACTCACCAAATTCTGGTCACAGGCGTTAATAAGAAATAAAAAAATAATAATAAATAACCTCCCAGACAAAGTGCTTGCTCCAAGTGTATAATATGGTGATAGTGAGATTTAACATTCGGTCAATTTGTTTACAGGTGACGACCAAGGATGAACTGAACATAACATCGAAGCCCGCTGAGGAGTTGAACAGGGAATTTCTGGACTCCTTGCCCAAGGAACCCGCCAAAATCACTGTCAAACCGGTATGTATATTACTGGTTTGAACTTGTTCTTCCATTACAGCCATTAAAGTAAGATAAATATTAAATCAACCTTTATCGTCTATACACAAACACAGCCTAGTCAAAATAGATTTTGGTTTACAATAATTAGCATAGAGCTGAAAATGGTTACACAAGTTGCGAACACTAATATGTATAAAATGTGAAAAGATATCGATCCGATGTCTGAAAAAAAATAGTTAAGGTTAAAGTTGACAAAAATAAGTTTTTTGCATTTATTAGCCTAACAGTAAGTTTTATCAATAAGTACAGGTAAACTTTGTAGCTCATTATTTTCTTTATCATCGTTCTCGTCTGAGGTTTCACAAGCTCAAATCAAATCAAATCAAATCAAATCAAATGTTTTTATTCAAAATTGGTTTGGTTTACAAACACTTTTTGAAAGTCATGCAAGTTATGCCAATGCTTCAGACAAAGCCCTACTGTGAGAGGGCCCGGGAGAAGAAGCAGCAAGAAACTTCCGGGTTTGTTTTTTTCCTGCTCACAGTTACAGATAGCACTTATCATCTACTAAAATCTATATCCATAAAACTCATCTCCAAGCAGTCTTGTCTTTAAAATAATCATCTAATTTGTAATATCCTTTCGTCATAAGAATGCTTTTAATATGAGTTTTAAATTTAAGGTAAGGCATTTCTGTAAGTTTCGATGGAATTTTATTATAAATCTTTACACATGTACCCATGAACGAGCCACTAGTTTTACATAGTCTAAAATTTGGTACAATCAGTTTAGCCTTGTTCCTCGTATTAATATTGTGGATGTCACTCTTCTTAAGAAAACTATCGTAATATTTCTTAACATACAAAACATTATCCAATATATATTGTGACACCACAGTTAAAATATTAATTTCCTTAAAGAGATCCTTAAAGAGATCCTCGCCAGAGCAAGACTGTTGTCTGAGTGTCTGCTATAGCAGTCGCAGATCTCGCTACACTCGTTGGCATAAAGTGCGAGCAGGGCGAAGCATATTGCGCGCTTACTTGCACTTACGTCTTTGGTCTTCCTTCGGCTGTGTCAGTCAATGAGTGATCGGTGTTGCAGGTGGAGCAGCTACTAGAGCGTCGGTACGAGGGGGGCGCGCGGCTAGAGAACGGCTCGCCCGTCGAACCCGCCGCCCCCGCCCCCGCCCCCGCCGCGCCCATAGACCTCGCCGACCGGCTACACTTAGGTAATACTGCACTACTCCACACTACAGCGCTGACCTAATTGGCCAACAATCGCACGACGGTGCGATGCGATTTCCGTGCGATGAAACTGATCGCGCGATAAGAAAGTCCTAATTGAAGCGATACGATCAGTATCGAAATTCAATACAGTTCAAGTATGTTCGATCGTATGGTCACGCGAACAGTTTCATCGCACGAACGCATCATCGCGCGAGCGATGGCCAATTACGACGGCGTCTACTACTCGAAACTGACTGTTCTAAGTGTCTTGCTTTTCGTCAGATACAACACTCATTATAATTATAATATTATGTAAAACCACAGAAGAAATAATAGTACTTGGTAAAACAATGAAATAGGCATGATGACAGATTTTGAAATACTGTTCTATATTGTTGGGAAATATAATATAATTACAACGTATATCATATTTCCGCAAAAAGTAAGGTTTAGTATAAAATAAATACATTTCAAATTATAAGTTTAAAATTCGCATCAAAACGCTTCAAAGTGTCAGGGCGTGATTGTGACGTCAGTCCTCAGGAAAACAAAAGACGTTAGTATGATGATATTCATTTGTTTTAAGAAGCGTGACGTAAGTCACGCTAATTGAGACTGACTGGCGTTTTAGCTAAGATGGCGGCTTGCCGTATTTTGTAGTTTTATTTTATCAAAAATATTGTTTATCTAGCTAATAATAATACGATAAATGCGTGTTTTGTAATCCATTAATAGGGTTTCATTAAATAAATACATAATTTTAGTGATTTTTACTTACTGTCATCATGCCTATTGAGCTGCGTTGCGTCACTCTTTTGCCACTCATCTAGGACAAAGGGTAATAGCGACCGAACACTACACATTACTAATTTTGATTGTATATAAGATACCATTTTCTATTTTGATTCTGTGTTTATATATAACAAATTGAATATATTAAAGTTATGTTAAAATATATTACAGGTAATTCAGAGGCAGCATCGCGCGAACTCCCACCCCCTAGCGCGGCGGCCACTGCGCTAAGCAGTCTGTCCTCTCTAGGGGACAAATACGCTGTCAACGGTCACGCTACGCCCCCCGGAGAACAGGTAGATACGAACGTTTGAACTTGTTTAAGTTTAAAATTAACAATAGCGAATTCTTAGGTGAATATGATTGTTTGTCAAATAATCTTTCCATTTTATTGTATACGAGTAACCGCCCTCGCTTTGCTTCGGTTTTCTTATTTTTTTACACCTTGCGTTACATTATTGGAGTTTTATTAAGGATCCCTAATTTTTTTTTGAAAATATAATATAGCCTATGTTACTCGGGGATAGTGTAGCTTCCCAACAGTGAAAGAATTTTTCAAATCGGTTCAGTAGTTTCGGAGCCTATTCAATGCAAACAAAAAATCAAATCTTTCCTCTTTATATATTAGTATAGAAAAGGCAATAAGTATCTGGTATACCTACACTGTTGAGTTGTATTACGTGTTCACTTCAAGTTCGCCCTTACCTCCCGTCCCGCTCCTCGTACCGCACCTCATTCAGTACGGACAGCAACGCTACCCGCGTATTTATGTGGTCCCGTGCGGCGCGTGCGTTCACGAGTTTGTTGTTGATTTTAATGTTATTTTCATTTAATTATTTTTCTGTTGATTTATTTTACGTTCGTTGATTTGTGTCGCTACAATGACTAAAAGAGAAAATGTCTTACACAGTGGCAAACGTAATTTGTTATAAGTTAATGAAATTATCTGAATACTTTTTTGTTTACAATACCGTTAGCTGTGACATCGTAACGGTCGACGAGGGCAAACTTGAAGTGAACGCGTAGTAATATTTCATACTGGTCCCTTATCAATGTCACGGATATAATAAATCGAAGCGAAGCATCGATTATATGCTCCTAGAAACATTTTTCCGTTACAAAGTTATGAACGTCTACCCCGGCCGGGAATCAAACTAGGGACCTTTAGCTCTATGGACAGAGTCACTAAGATTTTATAGTAAAAATATATATAAAGGTTTGTTTGTTCGTTTGTCCGCAGAAAGTGCGTCCCGGGAAGAGTTCGTTGCGCGCGGTGCGGGTCAAACCGATACGCACGCCGCTTGCGAGCAGTTCTGCCAATACACGTAAGTATATAACTCAATATAATTTGCATTGTGAATACATCTCACATATTATTCCGTGATGAGAAGATATTTCATTTAGGTATTACGTCTAAGCCATTTAACCAAGTCCCGCGTAGGTTAAAATATTACTGTTATATTTCTGTAATCTATAAATAAAAATATTTTAAAAGATTTGCTGAGGAGTTTCTTTAGCCATTTCTTCTCCTCCTTAACAAAGCACCTTTCTTAAATAATTTCGATTTTTCTTCACCTAATGGTGACCCTGCGACGGCTCTATTGTGTCGAATTGTTAATCTATACATCTATATTATATCTACTATATCTATATCTATACAAATAAATAAAATTGGAGTGTCTGTTTAACTGCTTTTTACTAAATGCATTTGGATGTACCAAAACAACATTTTTTACTATTTTGTCTGTCTGTTTGTCTGTTTGTTCCGGCTAATCTCTGAAATGGCTGTACCGATTTTGACGGGACTTTCACTGGCAGATAGCTGATGTAACAAGGAGTAACTTAGGCTACTTTTAGTTTAGAAAAAAAATAGTTTGTTAGGCGACACGAAGATCGCCGGGTCAGCTAGTTTAGTATATGATGACAATGTATTGTTGCAGCGCCCAACCCGCCCACGAGCACGAGCACGAGCACGAGCGCGAGCGCGGAGCCGCCCACCGTCACCAACTTCGGCATCCACCGCCCGCCGCCCGCGCAGCACGAGGACGACGACATCGTAGAGGTATACAATTACAACTATACATCCACACGCGCTGTCCAACTAACGCTTCCCGCCCACGTTAGACTTTTTGTAGGACAGATAATCGGGCCGATTTTTCCTGCCATATTATTTCTGACCGACTTTTTGTAGGACGTGTGCGTTGCACTATTGCTATCAGTACGTTCTATTTTTCTCCTACAAAAAATCGGTCACCGATTATTGGACGTAGGCGGGAAGCGTAACTAGTAGCTAACTAACGACAAAGACCAGTCGTCCAGTGGCGTAGCTATCCCTAAGGAGGCCCCATATCAATATTTGTTGTGGGGCCCACTCAATGTCAGCTGTCAAATATAAAAGGAGTGCCAACTGTAGCGGTCGGAGGCCGCTGGCGAGCTTGTTTTTGAGTGTTAGTGGGGGCCCCGTATAATTGATACGGTTGATATGGCGGTAGTTACGCCCCTGCAGCTGTCTGATGGTAAGCGGTCACCACCAATCCCACCGCTATGACCGATGCGCTACCGATCGAAGAAAAAGCGGTAGGGTGGATGGTTTATTACTCTTGACATTATAGAACTACACGGTCAATGGAAGTAAGAGCGCTGGAGTAATTACTATATTCGTATATGGTCACAGCTTTCCGAAACAGTAGTGTAAGCAAAATTAAGCACTTTTTTTTACGGATAAGGTATCAAAATTTAATGAATTTTTATTAAAGGTAAAATTTCATGACCCGCAGGTGCCGTACAAACCGAAAACCCCAGAGATTATAGACTTGGACGAGTACCCTGAAAGCCCGCAGGCCGTCAAGAAGAAGAAGCTCGACATTCTCAAGGAACGGGGACTGGAAGTAACTGCCGTCCCCCCCACCTGGACCCCGCTCAACCCCATCACCCCCCTCATTACACCGAACCCCCTCATGCTGAACCCCGCCGTTCAGCATCAGATCATGAGCCAAGCTCAGATCTTTCAAATGTACAACATCATCCCCCCGAACTATCCGAATGGCGTACAACCGCCGAAAGTGTTTCAAGCGACGAGCATCTTCGGGTCCTCTGGTCCGGAGAAGACGGTGTACGGGAACCCCAAGGACCCCTTCATGCCGCCGCCGCACATCCTCCACGGCACCCCGGTCAAGCCGCAGAGGATTCAGACCCCGACGACACCGCCTCAGGATATCCTAGACTTAACCTGCAAGACCTCCCCGGGGCCCAAGCCGGCCGTCGAGATAGTCCGGGTTCCCTCCGCACCGTCCCCGTCCAAAACCCTATCTGCAGCTCAGAACCTATCCAAAAACTACACCCTCGTGGACGGGAAGGCCGTCGTCGGCTCCAACCTGGAGATAACGTTAGTCAATCCAAAGACCCAGCCGCAGACCCCGAAGCGGCCGACCCAGAAGCGGTCCTCCAACGGCAAGTTCGTGTCGGCGAAGACCCCGACGCCTCCCAAAGACATCCCAAAGCCGTACCAGTCGCCAGCTAAGAAGAACCCGATCGTGGTGCCCAACTTCCAGTCCAACTCCCGCGACGACGTGTCTCCCACCAGCTCGACGGGTTCCAGCAACTCGCAGACCGCTCAAAGCAATCTCCTGAACGCTTTCAAGGGACAGAATCTAGCCCAACTGATCGAGATGCAGAAGAATGTTCCGAACATGAGCCAATTCATCGACCCCATGTACATGAGCGCGTTCTACAACTCCCTCGGCCAGATGGACCAACGGCAGCTGGCCATGTATCGAGACTTCATGGCCAACCAGTTCAGAGGGTACTCCGGCCTGCTGAACATAGGCACCCCCACGACGAAGAATTAGGGAGAATCTAGTCTTAAGCTTAGTTATTGTGATACATTGTTAGCTAATGGTGCGTTTTGCTGGTAAAATGTGACTTTGAGATTAAATTATTATGACTGATAATTCTGATAATAATGTAATCTAGTTTCAATGATGAATAAGCGCTAGTAACCTATCTTAACTTGTTGTTTATTGTTGTAAAGGTAACTTTAAATTATAAAATACTTGTTGTGATAAAATACGAAATTGTTATATTTGAGGTTGATTATGGATATGTATGTTCATTTAAAAATCAGGGAATAAGACTTATTTACAAATACCCACTGCTGTATTATACCGAACTGAGTAAAACATAGTGTCATTTTAAAGCAAAACGCAGCCACAACCGATCTCTATGTGGAGGAACCATGGGAGCAAACCTTTCTGTAAATACGTCTCCTATCGCGCCAGCGGCACAGCGGCACAGCGGCGCGCCCTAGCTGAATTCGTAGCGTAACTGTTGTTCGTAGGTTTCATATTTTGTAATTTGCAATTTGTACATAGTTTTGAATCGTGAGCCGTCGCTCGGTTGGAGCGCGGCTCGCGACAGGTATTATATAAGTTCATGATCGCTGTACAAAATAAAATGATAAATTGATTTTCGTGTATTCTATTCACTCACAACTACCTATAATGCACGCAGACCCCTCTTTCCCACTGAGCACTCTGGGCACGTGCCCAGGGCCCCGTGATCGATAGGGGCCCCCTAGTTCCTGCCAGATCACTAAACGATAACCGATTTTATTTATTACCGAAAAAGTTTTTTAATTCGAATACATCGAACCTAAATTCCTGACGTCTATACCAATTTGCTTATTAGCTTTTGCATAAATCTAGAGGCTTGCTTATCTACTTTCTTTGTTTATCCTAACAAAATAGTTTTTTGTCAAAGTCATAGGGGCTCCATTATCTTAATATGCCCAGGGCCTCAAATAGGTTAAAGACGGCCTTGAATATACGACACAGCAGAGTGGTTACTTAGAATATTTTCGAATAGCACTGAGGCCAGTGAGATAAGTATTGTAGTTGATGTAAAGATTTACATACAAGCTAAACTTACATACCTATTTAATACTGAAATCAACCCGCAAGGAAATCAGGAAGTCTTTGTAGGTGGCACACACAAATGAAACATTACAAATACCCATGAGCCATGTGTAAATTATTATTATCTGTGGCATGAACAATCGGATAAATATCCTTATCTGGTATTACAGGGTCTATCAACTATAAGTTGGACAGGAATCAAACCTGGGATCTCTTGCAGTGTAGACCACTAGCAACGTTGCTACTAATATCACTGACTAGCGCTCTGGTTGCGGCCTTGTGTCCGCGTTTTCCGGATAATGAATACCCTATAACTTATTCCAGACCGTGGTCTGAGTGCTAAATTTCACTATTTTTTTTAATAAAAGTAGCCTATGTTATTCCTTGTTACATCAGCTATCTGACAGTGAAAGTCCCATCAAAATCGGTCCAGCCATTTCAGAGATTATCCGAAACAAACAGACACAGACAAAAATTGTGAAAAATGTTGTTTTGGTATATGTATCGTATATATATCCAAATGCACTTAGTAAAAAGCGGTTATTTCAATATTACAAACAGACACCCCAATTTTATTTATTTGTATAGATATTAAAAGGCACATTTATAATATTAAAAGGCACATTTATAATATTAAAAGACACATTTATAATATTAAAAGGAATTAGTAAGGCGCAGTTCAAAATTCAGTATAATACAAGCCATAAATCATTTATTCTTGGGTCTGTTCTCCTTGTCGTGCGCGGCGCGCGGCCAGGCGGGCGCGATGGCGCCCCGCAGCGTGTCCCACAGCGCGTCGGGGTCGGCGCGCTGCTCGAACGGCTGCAGCAAGTGACGGGACTCGCTCTTGATGACTGGACGTGGCTCAGGGTTGTTTATTGACCACATTTTAGAGCTATGTTTGGTATAATAATAATGTTTATTGACCATAAATGAGAGTACATTTGAAATGAAGAGCTCTGATTCCCAGAAAAGCATGAGCTGTGGTGAGCATCTTCCAAGTTTAACATGTGTGATACAATAAATTTTCTAATTATTTTTCTAATTAAAAGTATGCAACTATTCAATGGATGTTGAAGGCAACTGCAGTCTGCAGATATTCAGTTTGATTATGTATTTTCTTTACTGGCCAGGCTTAGTTTCAACTTTATTCTTTATTTATTTATTTCGCTCTCTATTAAAACATGATTCAATAACAGAACACTGTTGCATCTGCAATTCATTCAATCTGAAGAATTTAGTATGTGCAGTGGAATATGCTTAGACATGGGCGTAGCCAGCCGTGGGCTCAGGGTTTGGCAGCAGCCTAAAATATAATAATATGTAACTAGCAAACTATACGCGCGCTTTTTGTTTTGACCGCAATTTTTTTGTGTCGACTGTAGAGTGTAAATTTTCCTACAGATATTAAGTATTGTAGTTAGTACCTAGATAATTTTTTGAAGTTTGAATAGGTACCTTACAGGCTTACAGGTCAGAGCCAGGGTGAAGCAAGTGCTCCACCCTGCCCCACCGTGGCTACGCCCATGTGCTTAGAGACACTATTCTTTAGCACAAGCTGTGTGCCATGTAACTGAAATGCTAATTAATTAGTTGATAATATTTATGTGACAATTATTGTAAGTACTAGAGCTTTGCTAATTATTATTCTCCTAGTAATTATAAAAAGGATACATCCTTTAGCGACATCGGGCGGCGCAGTGAAGTCGAAACGTATTCCTGTCAGCTCCTTAGCAATTTGATATATTTCTCTGCAAAAGAAGGTGACATAAAATTAATAATAAAGTCTGAAATTACACCGCAGCTTGAGTAAATATTATGTACATTTGAAGGATCCTAAAGTAGAGGAGACTATGCATTACTAAATCTTACTTAGCATTGTCCAATCGATTGCGGTCACTGTCAGCTATGGTGAGGTTGGACTCAAAGCTGGCACACACTCTGTCTAGCTCACAGCTTCGTTTTGATATCTCGGCTAGCTGCTGTTTGAGGTCAGACTGGAAATGGAAACGATTAATGAAAAATGAGTGGCCCCACTATGCCAGTTGGCAATCAGATGAGGGAATGTAATCTTTGGCCAGTTTGGGGGTTCTTACAGCCTAAAGACAAAGGTTCTAATGGCACACCCACTTTATTTCAGACACTTGGTTAACAATGTTATGCTTCATTCACTTGCCTTCCTCAATCATACGCATTGGACAAGCACACAAGCTATGTAATTTTTTGAACTGCTGTTTTCTGTGGTATGTTTAAAAGGTCACCTGCGGCACCCATTATGGTCCATGGCATTGTTATTAGATATCTATTGCTGTTCAATCACAAAGTTATTGATGAATGAGGAACTCGAGCAATTCTCAATTTTAATATTACCATTTAAAGAGGCAGATAACATGGGTCATCTGATGTTTAATGATCACTGTGGGATACATATTTTATACATTGTAAATGTGTGGGGCCATCCATAAATTACGTCACACGTTAGGAGGGAGGGGGGGGGGTCGATGTAGTGTGACAAGGGGTTGGAGGGGGTCCTAAATTTCGTGACATCACATTTAAAAATCGAATAATTGGTATGTATAGTTAAAAATTAAAAAAAAAATGGAAATAAAACTTATTTCGGAACTGCTGTTTTAATTCAATATTTTCTAGGTGTAAAATTTCATAATATGTGACGTCACACTGGGCGGGGGGAAGGTCTCACAAATGTGACCAGCTAATTAGCCATCAATAAGGGGGGAGGGGTCAAAAAATCATGAAATTAGTGTGACGTAATTTATGGACGGCCCCTTTCAACGAATACAATTCAGCAGTAAGCGAGAAATAGAACAGAGATTAATTTGGCAAACATTTGCAAACCGTGGCCACTGCTTATTATTAGGAATGTGTCGATAATGTAACTTAGTACTTATCAATAATAATAAAATAAGAACTTACATTTAACTTTAATTCTTGAGCCATTTTACTCTCCAGTTCATGTTTTTTCCGTCGCGCCTTGAGTTGCTGCTGCTCTTTATCAATCTTTTCTGTTTCGAACGAAAATGATAAAAAAGAATCAAATCGAGTATTGACAAAAAGTTTACATAACCAAGGAGATACCCTTTTGTTCTAATCTGAGGTAGACACAAAACACAAAGTATACAAACCATCAAGCTTTTTGCAGAAGTCTTCTATTTCTTCATCTATTCGTAAGCACCATGACTCTTTTAAATCTACAGACGTGGTCATTATGAAAATAATCTTTGATATATTTTGTAATTCACTCACTACACAACGGGTAAATTATTTGAAATTTGAATTCAAAAATTGTTTTGACTTTTGTTTGTTTACTGTCAGTGCCGTCACCGTTGACATATGTGACAAGATATAGGCATTGACTTGCTTGACATCTACCAGCACAGAATATTTAAAAATATATGCATAGGCTAGAAACTAGCATGCCATCTATGATCTATGATTAGACCGTGATTAGACCCAAGATTTCAGCATATTAAATAATAATTACATTAAAAAAATCAACTAACTACAACTTTAACTTATTTTCTTCATTACGTAAAGTTTCAAGCTAAATGATAAGGCTGTAGTCTTACCAATGGCATTATTTTAAAGTGCTAAATGAAATAGCAGTACTATAAACTTTTGCTTAACAAATTTTGAAAAAGGTTCTTATAATTTCTGTTGCCAATCATTTTAATCAACACCAACATAAATTAATATGACGGTTTTACAAAACAATAAAACCGATATTATGTGCCGAAAAGGAAAACATGAAGCATTGTTAAGAAGAAGAAGAAGCTGTGTGTACTTATCTGTGGTTCCTTTGATTGTCTGTGCCCAACTACAGACAACGCTTAGTTTATACTTTAGCCGTCAGAGGTCGCCAGCAAGTGAGCGGGATTTCTTGAAATAACCGCCATCTTATTTTCATAGTCTTCATCATCACCAGGAAGAACTTCCGTCAATGCTTCATGTTTTCCTTTTCGGCACATAATATCGGTTTTATTGTTTTGTAAAACCGTCATATTATATGCCTCCAGAAAACATGAAGCATTGTTAAGAAGACGTGTTTGTTATCTGCTGGTGTTATTATAGACACAACGCTATGATGATTATAAACATAGGTTAATTAATAAGCAATTACACATGCAATACTGTAAATATTATAATTTGTTATTAAAATGTACATTAAATCCTTAAAGTAAGGTTTAAATCAATGAAATCAATAAATGCAATCACGAAACGAAAAAGAACAGAAAACATAAAATAAACTTTAACTCATGTAACTAAAACAGAACATTATCGTTTAACAGCGAATAATTAAGATGCATTAAAGGTTTTAAAAAATGAGTTTCGATTATCTTTTGGTATTTCAACCATACGACAATAATATTTGTAGAAGGTCTTAGATGACTTCCAATTACCCCTAGAAAGTATTTCATCTATTGGCTGATTTTCCAACCATCTCAACGAAGCCACTGCAGATCTGCAGCTACCTGGTGTAGCGTCAATGCCACTATCTTTTAAGACTGAGCGTACCCAATTTCCAATGACAACACGAGATGCCTGTTTAGGGGCTCCGCACACCGTAAGAAAAAGACTGTTTAACTGGTTAGTTTCCGACCTTCTTTGAGACATTTTTTGTATGAGTGTCCGGACTAAAGATACTGGACAGATATTTTTATTTTCATGTTCTGAGAGCATCCATGAAGACTGTCGATGAGAATGTGTATCTGTTTTAGATCCGAAAGATGGGATAAGAAAAATATGTTTACCAGTATCGAAAAAATTTTCTTTAGCTACATTGAGTAACGTGAGATCATGAACTCTACGTCCAGAAGCTAGGAGTAATACTGTAGCTGATCTACGTGAAATTTCGAAAAGTGAATCTTTAGGTGGATTGGATGATATCCAGTCTAAAACGATATTTGGATTCCATATAAATGGGCATTTTACTGTTTTAGGCTTTGTTATTCCAATTGCTTTAAGAGCATGTTTTACAATAAAATTTGAAAACATATTTTGTTCTACATGTGCGCCACAGAAAGTCCCGACAGCCGACTTGTGCACTAGGATAGTACTATAAGACAATTTCTCTTCAAGGCAGAGAAATATCAAAAATTTGGCCACATCAGCAGGTTGAGGCATTTTAGGATTAACCCTGGAGGTGGAACACCAGGACAGCCATCTCCTAATTGCCGGGAGGTATGTAGTTAGAGTGGATCGCCGCCAACTATTTTTTAATAACTCCTTTTCTTGGGTCGACCAATCTTTTATCTGTGCACCCCACCCCCAATTTTCCAAATTGTCAAGGTCAGAGTCTCTATTTGCGGTGGAGGCTGTGACGTCGTCATGTCTATTAGATTCTCCTGCAGATTCTGAATTTCGAAGGGATAGTCCTGTGCACGAGCTTTTAGATCTTGTAGCCAGAAAACTTTCGGCCAATCTGGTGCCACTATCAAGTATGTTCCGACTGACCGATTCAGGTGCGCTAGCACCCTGGGGAGCAGATTCGGAGGAGGGAACACCCATGCAAGTCGGTACTTCCACGGTCTGCTGAAGGCATCTATGAATTCTGCCGATGGATCCCTGCAGTCCATCGACACGTAACTTTCTACTACAGCAGTCTCTCGAGACGCAAACAGGTCTATTTCTGGCCGTCCCCATTTCTGGAATACTTTCTCCGTCACTTGGGGCAAGAGATGCCACTCTGCTAGTGGTTTCCCCCGTGATAGTCGGTCCGCTATTATGTTGTATCTCCCCGGTAGGTAATGTGCCGACAGTTCTATGTTGAACGAGTCTGTCAGATTTAATAATTGGAATGTCAAGGCCAGTAACTCCAGTGATCTTGTGCCCCCCTCCTTTCGTATGTATGCAATGAGAGTTCGGTTGTCGGACTGAATCAAAACATGCGAGTTTTTTAATATATTTAGATTTGACTTTATGGCTGCTAGCACTGCAAACAGTTCCTTTTTGTTGCTGTGCCATCTTTTTTGCTGGGCAGACCACAGGCCTGAAACTAGAATGCCATCTAGTTGTGCCCCCCAACCGATGTCTGAAGCGTCCGTTGCTAAGAAATGTGACGCAGGTTTTTTGTGAATTGCCACTGTCTGATTTGTGGCTCCGCGCCACCACATCAGTTCCTGGCGAACTAGTTGGGGGATGGGCTGTTTTTGGCGAGGTCGTTTCTTCTTGAAACGACGCAAGTAAATTTGTAGGTTGCGGCAGTGTAACCTTCCCCGTGGTATTACGAAATTGGCAAAGTTTAACTGGCCCAGTAGGCTTTGCAGTTGGCGTAGACATATGTGATTGTTCTGTAAATGTTGATCGATGGAACTGTTGATTTTGTCTTGTCTTTTTCTCGGTAACGACATTGTATTGTTTACCGTCCGCCAGCGAATTCCGAGGTATTCTAAATCTTTGGTTGGAGTCAGACTTGATTTCTGCCGATTTACTTGCCAGCCCAAATGCTCCAAGAGCCTCACAGCTTCCGCAGCTTGAGAACTTAACTTGGATGGGTCCTGGTGGACCATGAGGAAGTCGTCCAGATAGACTAGAACCCGACATCCCCTCGCACGCAAGGTCTCTGCGACCCAGCATGTTACTGACGAGAATAGGTGGGGAGCTGAAGCCAAACCGAATGGCAGAACTCTCATCTCGTATAATTGGCCAAGGTAGCTTATCCGTAAAAACACCCGATGGGCTTTTGCTACAGGGATATGGAAATATGCTTGCGAAATATCTATTTTGATCATCCAGTCTTCCGGTTGGAGAAAATCTGGAACTGAGGCATGAGAAATTAGCCGAAAGCGTTTCGTTTTCACGAACATATTCATTCTCGGAGATCGAATATTGGACGCATTGTTCCATCGCTTTTCTTCCGCAGAAAGAGCTTGGATATGAAACTTGGTGTTTTTACCGCAACTTTTCGTAACACATGTTGTTGCAACATTTTTTGGATCGCTTGAGTCATGGCTGTTGAAGCCCGTGTCGCATACTGTTCCATAACTTGTCTTGAAGGTACGATCAAAGGAGGTTTTTTGAATAGAGGTATTCGACAACCGCAAATTGCCGTCATTATGAATTTGGTGGCGCCAAGTGTTTGCCATCGGTGGCTGTAATTTGCTAATTGACCCCCTTTGAATTGTCTCGGATAGTCATTTTTTTCTACCGCCTTGGGAGGAGTTACGAAAGGAATTATTTTTAAAATTACTGTTTTTGTTGTTGTTAAACTGCTTGGTCTGTTGCTTCTTGTAAGGTGGTTCATTATATCTATTTTTATTTTGCATATTAGGTTTAGACGTCGAAGGTATTGGCTCATTATATTTCCTTTTCAAATTTGGCTTATCTCTCTTATGTGATTGTGATAGCCAGAAATGTGGACCCCCGATCGAATGAATGAATGATGTCAGAGCAGGTTTGTCAAATAAAAATTCCTCACTAGGAGGTATATTGCAGAGAGCAGATTGGATATTTTTGTCAGGAATTTCGAGTATCAATCTGCGACGTCTATGATCAATGCAGTCAGCCCTTTTACCACAAACAATTTGTAAAGCCTGTTCAGACACTTTGTATGACGGGGACGCTTTACCAAAAGCTTCCGAAATTTTATCGAACAAATTATCAGGATTTAGTTCGGTCGGCTTACTATAACTCCAATCAACGATACTTTGTAATCCTGCCTTCAGTAATTCTTTTTGTTGTAATAACGCATTTGTAAGTGCAGCCGTGACTAGCTCCGTAGGCGCTAGAAAATCTTTCCCTTTATTAAGGCAGCACAATTCATCATTGATTTTCAAATTACAGAAACCAGGCTGCTCAATCATCTCGTTCAAAACTTTGCTATAACGAACGTGTTGCCAAGTCGGAGAGTTAAAATGCTGAAGATCAATTAATTGTTTCAACCTTTCTTTATTAGCTGGTTTAATAAATTTAGAATCAAGAAAATCAGTTTTACATGTACCCAATTCAAGAGGTTTTGATTTGCTAGAGCTGGGATTTACCAAAAAATCTGTCTGAATCTCATTAGAATTATTAGATTGTTCGACAGTTTTGTCAGTATTTGTCATATTAAATGGCGCATACTGTTGATGCATAATAATATTTGTAAGTGCACTGACCTGGTTTATCAAAGCATCGATACGGGGGTCGCTCATTACCTCTGGATCTCGTTTTTGATTTTTCTGTGGAGGACTCTCCTGTTCTTCATCGTCTGAAGACGAATTTTCTGAGATCGAAGCATTTTCCTCAGACGTAGATTCTTTTTCGGCTATAGGCGAATTGTTGCCGATGTCACAATTATTAACATGACTATTCGAAGCGGGATTCATATTAAAACTTAATAAAACTATATAAATTTAATTAACGATGATCGTTATGAACAATTTTCAAAGTATAACACTCTTTGGGCTAAATATTTTAAAATGTTCGACCGCCTTTGGCGGTTGTACACAACGCTATGAAAATAAGATGGCGGTTATTTCAAGAAATCCCGCTCACTTGCTGGCGACCTCTGACGGCTAAAGTATAAACTAAGCGTTGTCTGTAGTTGGGCACAGACAATCAAAGGAACCACAGATAAGTACACACAGCTTCTTCTTCTTCTTAACAATGCTTCATGTTTTCTGGAGGCATATAATTGTTATTAATTTGAACAACTTGATTTTAGTGCCAACAACAGTGGCGCCACGCTGTGGGGTTTGCTAGAAACATTTTATAGCCATTTTTGTGATGGCGGCCGATATTTATAGATCGTAAGGGTGTTGTTAGTTTTCAATAATAAATGTTATAAAATGGAGGAGACGAAAGTTATCTACTACATAGACGATGAGGAGACACCGTATTTAGTTAAAATTCCGATATCGCCGGAGAAAGTGACGTTGTTGGACTTCAAGAATCAGCTGAACAGGCCGAATTATAAGTTCTTTTTCAAGTCGATGGACGATGATTTTGGTGTCGTGAAGGAAGAGATTGTTGATGATAACGCTCATCTGCCGTGTTTTAACGGCCGGGTGGTGTCGTGGCTGGTGTCCGCGGAGGGCTCGAACCCCTCGGACGGAGCGTCTCAGTGTACGGACAGCAATGCAGGGAAAGGGAAGACAACGAACGTTCACGGAGCTCCCACGGCGCCCTTAACTCGGGACACCTGCACGGACACGGACAGTACGATAAGCTCCCGGCCGGGTCATCGGGCTTCCTGCGACAAGTACAAATACAGAGGCCTGAGAATCAACGGTCACTCCAAGTACGGGAACCATGGGCTGGAGTATGAGACGGCTTCCGTTCTTAGCTCCGACCTGGACTCGACGAGCCTGTTCGATAGTCAGTCGGAGATCACGACGACCACGGGAAGGCACACGAACGCGTCAGTAGACCGCGCTCTGACGGACTGCAGCAGTGTCTCGCACCTGCAGGTCAGCTCCAGGAAGCGTCCTCAACGCAGACGAAAGAGACCACAAGTGATGTCCCGAACGTCCTCGTACTCTTCCATTACTGACTCGACCATGTCAATGCATATAATTACAGTGACGTTAAACATGGATACTGTCAATTTCCTCGGTATCTCTATAGTGGGGCAGTCGAATAAAGGTGGCGATGGTGGTATCTATGTCGGCAGTATCATGAAAGGTGGTGCAGTTGCGTTGGATGGCAGGATTGAGCCAGGAGATATGATTCTTCAGGTAAGTCTAGATCGTTTTTATTAGATCTGTTATCACTGAATGCTGAGTTAGTGCTGAGCTGGTTTACTTTTATTTATGAGCCTTCAGTATAAAATGATTAATCTCGAATGCAACTTGCAAGTCAGGTTTAATCCTCACTGGAATGTGGGTGTCCTATATGGGTTTTTGTGGATTATGTTATAAATTGACTACTTAAAATAAAAATTGCCTCCAAAACTGCTGTAGCTGGAGAATATAACTAATAATTGTATAGTTGAACTGGAATTTCTGAGTTGAGAATTTCATATTGGAACGGCTTACGATACCGACCTCAATCTGATACTGGCATACTGAGGTATCATAAGAAGACTCATTGTATTCTGGCTGGGGTCTTATGACCTGGCCGTTTATCATCAGATAGATTGTCATGTAGTTACATAAAACAAAAAATAGATGTTTGCACTTTATCATATAGCAATTTATATCTGATAAAGGAATTAGTGATAAGAATGTGCACTGATTATATCAGCCGTTTGGATTCAAGTCTACCTGAATATGAATCATAAATGCATCTCTTTAGTCAGTTTATTTAGATCAGATGAGTCTTTTTGAATAAACTAAGCACTTCTTTTTATTGAAAACTAGCTGACCGGGCAAACGTTGTTCTGCCAAAAATTTTTTAGGGGTAGGGGGATGAAAAATTGATGTTATCCGATTCTCAAACCTAGCCGATATGCACGCAAAGATTCACGAAAATCGGTCGAGCCGGATTCGGAGGAGTTCAACTTCTAATACCGTGACATGAGAATTTTATATATTAGATTGAATTTATTTTATAGTTTATTCTTAAATTATTTTTATTTTGTGAATGACTTATTTTTTAATTACAAATTACAATAGAAAAGACTGTATTGTAAGATTGTTTTCTAAATAAGACTTTTCTAAAAAACCATACTTTATATTCACCTGAAATTAGATAACACTCCCATATGGTGTAAAGACTAAGTTAAGGACCCATGAAAATGTACTATTATGTTTTCATTGATTCAATTCTATAAATTTTATTGATTTTATTATAACAATAGACAATTTGTTTCATTTTATACCATGAGAAGTGTGGAAATGTTAATTACTCCATTATAAAAGTTTTGATTGTGTTTTTTTAGGTATTATAAAAGTTATAATACCATTTAGTAGAAGATTCTAACTAGAAACACCTTCACCCATCTGTTTAATTTAAAGGACGAGAAGTATTTTAAATCTAATTTAGTTTACTAAAGATATATTGTGGCTCACAAATTCTTGACCAGACTAAATTAAAGTGAAGGGTGTTTCTAGTTCAGACCTTATGCCCCAACTCAGAGTCACTAAGGGTTACTTTAATCGCTCCTTAGTAAAGAATCGCCATACATAATCTGTACTAAGGAGCAATTTAAGTAACCCTTAGTGACTCTGAGTTGGGGTGTTAGACTGTTTCATTAAAATTTGTTTTATTGTTAGATTCCAATTCCACTCAATAATACTTATGATAATGTAAAGGACAAATTGATGGGCTATAAGCATGAAGTTCTGTAAATTTTCTTAAATTCTGTGAAGTATATTTCAATTAATTTATATTGCCTTTGTCAGATTGTCAGCTTCATGACACGAAGCCCTGGCAACTCCCTTTACATGCTATGGTTTTGGTAATACGGCTGCTGTTCCACCAAGAGATTTGTGAGATAGCAAAGTTGTGTGGAAGGTCAGAGCTAAGCTATGATATTTGTCAAATATGTCTTTATTTGTCAGCTGTATGAAACAAATCCCTGGCCTTATCTCTTATCTCTGGCCTTATGTCTTATTTACAGCAGTTATCACCACTACAGCGTTGGTATTGACTCATGGTTAACTTGCAGGTGAACGACGTTAACTTCGAGGACATGACCAACGATGAGGCGGTGCGGGTGCTCCGCGAGGTGGTGCAGAAGCCGGGGCCCATCAAGCTGGTGGTGGCCAAGTGCTGGGACCCCAACCCCAAGGGCTACTTCACCATCCCTCGCACCGAGCCTGTGCGGCCCATCGATCCTGGTGTGTTGGTTACTGAAAAGAGGAAATGACTCCTGAGCTTTTGTATTGGGAATTCGGGACCTATGGACTTGTCAAGCTTAGGTCTTCTCTTATTTTCGAATAGCATGATATATTTTACATGGAGAGGTAGGACAAACGGCTTCCAAACATGTACATCATGACCCTGGGTTAACTGGTAGAGAATGCCTCTAGGTCTTGCATAAAAGAAATAAATAAAATACCTGTGAACCTATTGCTTGCACTCTTTTTCCAATCTAATGCGAAAGATCGAGCCTGATATATCCTCAGCTTTCCTATAACGCTCCAGAGACTCGTAAACATGTCAAACTATTGACTCATATTCCTTAACCCATACCATCATTCTTTCAGGTGCATGGGTGGCGCACACTCAAGCCCTGCGCGAGGCGTACCCGCCGCCGCCGCTATCCGCGCTGGGCTCCACGGTCCCCGAGCGGTGCTCCGAGGCCGGGGGCGTAGCGCCTCGGCCCGCGCTGCCGACGCACGAGCCGCAGCTCTCCGTGGGAATGGACGTGGCGCTCGTTGTGCGAGCTATGCTTAGTCCTGACTCTGGTAAGTCATTTAATGCTACAAACGATATTTGCGCTTTATAACTGGGTTGATCGGATACAATCTGATATACGATCAATTAAATGATTTCATTCAGATTCGTGTGTCCAGTGTCATCTTGTTTGTGTTTACCTTGTCGATGCACTATAATGCAATGCATTATAGTTGCTGGGTCCTGTACTATCCAGATGAATATTTTTTTCGATACCTTGGTCGCATACTGTAACATGGATAGTAAAAAATACAAGTTTGTGAAATACATAGAAATTTCTCGATGCTAAGTGATGATTTAGTCCCAAGAGAGTGGCGCGCTAACTTAGCAAAAGCCTATTCAAGCTTCTATAATATTGAAATTCATAAACAGAATGATAATTTCTATGCGACCTTGACAAATAATTTATACCCAAATGAGTACTCACGATTCTAGTACATTATTCCGATATTTCAACCTCGTGACCATGATATCATTTTAATATCTTTTAAGACCTTGTCAAAATCTAATATGACGTCATAGTCCACTGTCTGTCGGTGTGTCAGGCCTGGAGATCAGGGACCGCATGTGGCTGAAGATCACGATCCCGAACGCGTTCATCGGCGCGGATGTGGTGGACTGGATCCTGCAGCACGTGGCCGGCGTCGCCGACCGCCGCGACGCCAGGAAATACGCCTCGCACATGCTCAAGGTCAGTGCGCGCTACACACCGCAAATACATCGCAAATACATCGCAAATACACCGCAAATACATCGCAAGTACATCGCAAATACACCGCAAATACATCGCAAGTACACCGCAAATACATCGCAAATACACCGCACACACACCGCACATACACCACATTACACTTGTACTACATCAGTTATGGCGCGCACGTTATACACCGCACATGTACTTTGTAAACACGTCACAATGCCGGATGCCTGCGAATGGTTTCACGGGAAATGAACAAAAAAATCGGTTCACCAAAGAAACCAATTTTTACAATTAATCAATTCAATATTGTAAGATTTTCTAATCGTTTTAATAATTGAATTCTGAAGTCTAAAAATTGTAAATTTTAGTATCCATGAGAAATTGGAATGGTGTTGTCAAACTACCTACTGCCTCGATTGAGCAACCTACCATGTATTCTCAATTTGTATGTACGACTCCAATATAATATTTTTCACCACTTGTAATGTTACATCTGATTCTGTTGTTCTGTGTCGGCAGGCGGGCTTCATCCGGCACACGGTGAACAAGATAACGTTCTCGGAGCAGTGCTACTACGTGGCGGGCGAGCTGTGCGCCGACATGGCCGCGTTGCGCCTGCGCAGCGCCGACGGCGACTCGCTGGCTAGTGACACGCTCGCGCCGCTGCCGAACCCCAAGTGAGTTGCTCGTGGATATGGATGGAATGTATACAGAGCGTCCCAAGAGTACAGTGCCACCAAGTTATCTGTGAAATGGCGAAAATTGGAACTAATGCCGCGCCATTCATAAGTTCTTTGTGTTCATTCATTGACATTTACTACGTCTCCAATTGGTCCAATGCGTTCGACAGCGCCCTCCGTCAATTCACAGATAAGTTGGTGGCACTGTAATACGACAACTGATAGGTAAGATAACCTGGGGGTTGACCTACTATAATGTCGAAAAATTATCTAAGTGTCAGCATTTTCGAGATTTTGACCTTTAACTATTCTGAAATTCAGCTCTTTTACCCTTATTTTTTTTTTATAGCTGAGTCCATAAATTAGTAGAATATCAATATTTTCCTGTGAAGTCTGCCTGGTTAACCACCAACTCCTGACTTGACTTGTCTGACAAAGGCCTGTCCTTGTTCCGGATAGGACCTTGACCAGTTCTTTCCCGTCTACTTTTTTTACGCCAAAATGATTCTTTAAACCCTATTTCCCCTGTTTCCAGCATGATGGGCCCGGGATACATGCCGTACGCGGGGTCGTACGGCTACCAGCCGATACCCTTCAAGTATTCCAGCTGCGTCACCAGCGAACACACCATTTATGGGTATGTTTGTGATTTGTTGTTTCGTACAGTTTATAATAAAAAAAGCGGCCAAGTGCGAGTCGGACTCGCCCATGAAGGGTTCCGTAGCAGCAAGTAATATAATATAAAAGTTCTTGTACTTCATTGTAACTTTGATCGATGTTTTTTGCGGTTTACGATTTATGACGTATTAAAAAAAAACTACTTAATAGATCTCGTTCAAATCAATTTTCGTTAGAAGTTTGCACGGTAATGTACATCATATATTTTTTTTAGATTTATCATTCTCTTATTTTAGAAGTTACAGGGGGGGGGACACATTTTACCACTTTGGAAGTGTCTCTCGCGCAAACTATTCAATTTAAAAAAAAATGATATTAGAAACCTCAATATCATTTTTGAAGACCTATCCATAGATACCCCACACGTATGGGTTTGATGAAAAAAAAATTTTGAGTTTCAGTTCTATGTATGGGGAACCCCCAAAATTTATTGTTTTTTTTTTCAATTTTTGTGTAAAAATCTTAACGCGGTTCACGGTATACATCTACTGACCAAGTTTCAACAGTATAGTTCTTATAGTTTCGGAGAAAAGTGGCTGTGACATACGGACGGACAGACAGACAGACAGACAGACATGACGAATTTATAAGGGTTCCGTTTTTTGCCATTTGGCTACGGAACCCTAAAAACGACTATGAGAGCCTGCACCCATTAGCGTTTATTCATCAAAGATTGTTACAGGTTTTACTCCCTTATTCATTAAAAAAACAAAGTTATAGAAGGCTTGTAAAATGTCACTCTTATGAAAAACAATAGAGATAAAATATATTATAACAGTGCAATAGCTATAATATTATAGCTTGTAAAATTATACTTTGTATGATTGTATAATATGTGGCGTGCAACCCAAAGAGTTATTATATCTATTTAGGTTTATTAAGCCTTTATGAATATGAATAAGGCCGTAAATAGATACAACTTTTCTGTTTGCAGTTACAATCGCGAGGAGAGCGTGTTGTCGGGCAGCGGGGGCTCCAGCGCGGGCTCGGACCACCTCACTGCCAAGGAGCATCCGAGTGAGTCACTGTCGTGATATTTCGTCGTTATTTCTTATACACGTGTAGCATTTGCTGATGGTCGGCTACTGCCCTTTTCAATAATTTATCAATCTATAATCTCTGGCCAGATGTTGCGAAATTTTAACAGCTGCTAAGCAAATAAGTTATGGAGGATAGAGTAGAAGGAGGGCCATCTCTGTGTATGAAAAGTCTCCGTAAAAACGCGACCAATTACGGGTGACGCAGCGGTGCGGTCTACAACAGCTATGTTCGAATATATATTTATCAGACACTAGCGCCATTTATTACGGGTGGCATAACTCAGCAAAATTCACTCCGTCTACAACAGCCATGTTCTTATATCTATTTTTCACACACTAGTGCCATTCTGAAATGGCCATTATTAGAATCCCTATTTTCAGTAAACAGCTGGACACTTTTTCAAACTTTCCCCTCATATGAGACGGCCCTCCTTCTACTTTCTATGCTCCATGAACTAAGTGGAGGATAATGTATGGCTACCTTCTCCATACTGGTGTCAATAAAGTCTTAATGTATCGAATTTGAAAAATTCGTATTACAGTGCCACCTACTTATCTGTGAATTGACGGAGGGCGCTGTCGGATGCATTGGACCAATCACTGGACGCAATCCGAGACGTAGTAAATGTCAATGAATGAACACAAAGAACTTATGAATGGGGCGGCATTAGTTCCAATTTTCGCCATTTCACAGATAACTTGGTGGCACTGTATAGCTACCTTCTCCACACTGGTGTCAATAAAGTCTTAATGTATCGAATTTAAAAAATCGCTCGTATTATATTACTAACGTTAATCCTACCTCAGCGGCGGCGACGCGCGAGGGCGAGGTGAAGTCGACGTCGAGCTCGGGTGCCTCGCTGACGGCGGAGGGCGGCGGCGGCGGGGGCGGGGGCGGCGCGCGGCGCTCGCGCTCGCACTCCAGCGGCTCCGAGCGCGCCACCGACCGCCCCGTGCTCTTCCTGTAGTCATTGCCGCCGCGAGCGGACAGCGGGTGAGTAGCGGTTTGCTAATCTAATATGCCATCCATAAATTACGTCACACGTTAGGAGGGGGGGGGGGGGGGTCGATGTAGTGGGACAAGGGATGGGAGGGGGTCCTAAATTTCGTGACGTCACATTTAAAAATCGAATAATTGGTATGTATAGGTAAATATTAAAAAACAATTAATGGAAATAAAACTTATTTCTGAACTGCTGTTTAAATTTAATAATTTCTAGGTGTAAAATTTCATAATATGTGACGTCATACTAGGGGGAGAGGTCTCACAAATGTGACCAGCTGTGACAAGGAGGGGGGGAGGGGTCAAAAAGTCATGAAATTAGTGTGACGTAATTTATGGATGGCCCCTAACCTCACCTGACGTCATCTTATTTTACCTTGCTTCAACCTATTAATTGCCTACTACTGACCACAGGTCCGTTCTTGTGCGGATGCCAAGAGCATACTCCACCACGCTGCGCCAGTGCGGATTGGTGGAAGGTTTAGTAAACAACCCAAGTGTTGGAAGTTTTCATACCGCCCGAGGGCCTTCGACATGGCTTAACGACTGTTATCTTACGATAATAACCGGGACCGACGGCTTTACGTGCCCTTCGAAGCACGGCAGCGCTCAAGAAATTGTTTGCCACTAGCGGTCACCCATCCAACTACCGACCGCGCCCGCTGTTGCTTCACTTTGTCGATGACTTCGGACTGATGACTGACACAAGTCCCCGCGCCGCGGCGCGCCTGGCTATAAGCGCTTCAACCTTACTTTACCTAACCTATTTTAGTTACGAGTTAGTGCTTTTCGTGTTCTGATATACATCAGCTCTATTTAAACTAAGCTCTATTAAAAAATTTATAATTTAGTTTTACTATTCAAAAAATCATTCTGCTGCAAAGGACTTAAAAGCAAATGCTAATTTCACCTGCCTAGGATTATTTTATGTGTATTTATGTCATGGAGTATTGAGGTAGAAGAAGGGCCATCTCCTGTGAAGGGAAAGATGAAAAAGTGTCCAGCTGTTAACAGAAAATAGAGGTGCCAATAAGGGCCATTTCTGAATGGCGCTAGTGTGTGACAAATATATAATATGTGAACGTGGCTGTTGCAGATGGAGTGAAGATTGCTGAGTTATGCCACCCGTAATGAATGGCGCTAGTGTCCGCCAAATAGATATTCGAACATAGCTGTTGTAGACCGCACTTCAGCGCCACCCATAATTTTACACGTTTTTACGGACACTTTTCATATACAGAGATGGCCTTGCTTCTCTCTATCTTCCATGATTTATGTGCGTTGTAGCAGATTGTCATAATTTTTAAGTATCTTGTCACGATTTTCATTTGTTCCAGAAGCGACGGACCCTGCCAAATAATCACACGTACGTTACGTTAACTGTAAGTGATTGTTGCTGTTCATTGCACGTGACATTGTGTAATTATATTTATAATTAATTAATTAATAATTACAATTGAGCATCGTTAGTTACAGCGGTGACTGTACCACCGATCATAGCGACGGAACACTGCCATTTTTGTATGTTTCTATTTGGATGTTTTTATAATTGTCATGGGAGAAGTAAATAATTTTTTTATTAATTGTCCTTTACCAAGGACGCGATGTTGCGTCCTACAATGGTTACATCAGTAAAAACGACGCGATGTTGTCATAGTGTTTGCTACCAAAATGTTAACGCAGACGCCATTTTGAGGGACGAACCGGTTCACTAAAGAGCAATATAAAGGTCTGCAATGACTTAACTCAGTATTCTGTAACGCACAATAAATTACAAAATACAAGCATTATGTATGAAACTAACGTTTACCTTATTTGACGTCATCTTACATGTTTACGTCAAAATAATTATGGATAACGAAAAATAACAATAACATAATTACACCGTTTTGTTCTACGATATTTTTGTCCCGTACATTGTATCGGATCGGATATTGCGCAATAGCTCTTACTTAGGCAGTGTATATAATTATTTTACGCCAAACAAACAATTTGTTTTATATTATTTATTGTTTTGATTTTGGAGAATCATGTATAATCGAAATCGTGCCATTTTGTTATATTTTTTTCCTGCTAAAAGTGTTATTTTTAAATCGTACTTTATAGCAATTTATTTTTGTTCATGTTATGTGAAATGATTGACATCAATGAATTGATACCCCTTTTACGCTAGGAACATAATAACATTCACAAGGCTAGAATGGAGTTGTTAATATGTTCGTAGGTGTATCGGCATGTGATGTCGGGATGGATATGAAGTTTTGGATCTGGATATGGATACGGATATACGAATAATATTTTACCGGTTCCTGTTATGGTCACGGATATGAAATTATTTTAAAATATTTGTTCCTTCAGAGTATTTCAGTTGCACATAAATTGTTTAATGGTAATGTCGACTCTCCCGGGGAAAGTCTTTTAATATTATTTTTCACGAAATTTACATACACTGGATACTTATTATCCCGGAAAACGAGAGCAAAGCCACAGGCAGACCGGAAGTCTTGTATAACGCGTCCAAGCGATGCAATATCAAAGTCAAAATATTCGAAGTATAGTAATGTAAAGCAACTGATTGGAAAAAAATGCCAATTACTAGGTGTCCAGATCAGTTAAGGTGTGTAGACGCCTTTATCAAAAGATCGTTTTTACCTTGTAGTGGTAAGGAATTTAGTGAAGGCGAACGTTAGCTTTCGTACGCGGTAAAAATATAATATAACTAGCTGACCGGGCAAACGTTGTTCTGCCAAAAAATTTTTAGGGGTAAGGGGATGAAAAATAGATGTCCGATTCTCAACCCTAGCCGATATGCACGCAAAGATTCACGAAAATCGATCGAGCCGTTTCGGAGGAGTTCAACTTCTAACACCGTGACACGAGAATTTTATATAGATTTGCGGCGTTTTCTTTTTCATTTGTTTTACAGTAAATAAATTATTTTATTAGATAAACCAAATGTTATGTTACAATTTAGGATTAAATAAATTGCTATGCTACTCATAAATTGTTCAAAAGTTACTAAAAATAATCGTCGATGAAATTTGTAAATGCCATAAATAAATAAAAATATAATATACAAATATATTTATGTCACCGTGCGAAAGCCAATGTAAGTCACCATAACCTTCAATGTATCTATGATGTAATTTTTATAAGAATACTTACCTAAGTAGAATATCTTTTGGGTTGGGAGTTTAGGAGTAATCAGCGGAAGTAACTCATGTTTAAATTGACTTATAATCAGTTGAGAGAATATGCTGCCATTAAGTGCAATAATGCAATAACAAAATATCAAATGAACTACCTACCAATCATTCATTCGCTCACATGATTATGTCTCGTCATATATTATTTATGGTAATGGTAGCATGGTGGGTTTATCCCATTGTGAGAGGAGACCTCACCCTTGGACCGTGTAACCAACAAATTACTATGTTTTATCTAACATTCATATCCAGCCCATTCTTATATTTCTCATTCGAAAGTCATGATCTGATCACAGGACATAGACAAGTAAAGAAAATCATCGCCATCGTTTTATGATTTATTTTATTAATTGACGTGTTTAAAGCCAATAATAAAAAAAAATATAATTATTATGTTACTAAATACAATTTAATATATCATTTTTGTTTTTGTTTTTTTTTTAATTGAATCATTTTTATGATAAAATCGATGAAGCATTTTAATAAAAACTTGTAATAACAATTTTGGAAAGCTAATTTGCATAGTCTGAGCTTCCTGGAACTCTTAAGACTATGTTCCAGGTAATTTATAAAAGTATTAATGGTATATTGGAATTTACGAAAGTTCCAGTTTTGTAAGTCTTTTATATGTAATTGAATTTACAGCCATTGGAATAAGTCTGTTGTATAATTATCATTGATGTCATAGAAGGGTGTAGTGTAAATCTATTACTTTAATTCTGGTCTGCTGTGGTCTACGTAATACATACGTACTCCTTGACGGGCTTTCATAGATTTAGATGATGAAAGCATTGAAGTATAATGTCATAGAACAGACATCTCGAACAAAATGTGTCCTGCCGGGAGGTTCTATTTTCAAAATTGAGCCCCCGTTCTCCTTTCAAAAACGAACGAATCCACTGCAAATTGAAGCCGATCGGCGTCAATTCATTAGGATGCGGTGTCGGTTCTATATGTTAGTAATAATACTTCAATGGATGAAACAGATTAATACATTCTAACGGTAACAATATATGACGATTGTACTATTATGTAATGTCAAATTGGAGCCAGCGAGGTGCCATAATGCTCTCATATGAATAATGGCAGTAATAATTTAACAGATTTCAATTAGACGTTAATGTTAGTCGGGAAATTAGGGCACATAAAATTAAATCAATGTATACGTAGATTGTCTATTAAATGGGATATAATGATATATGAGGGTAATTATATTACTTGTGTTTGTTGAGGGAAATAAGTATTATGGTTTGTGCAAACATGTACCCAGTTGAAGCGTTTTAGTTCATTGATGTTTTCAACCAGAAGGGTATTAAGGCAAACAATGCGAAACTATTAACACTTAAAACAAAATCACTTTGCCTCTTCATATTTGATTTTTTTTTTATTATATCTGCTCTGTATTAGCTACAGACTGCTTATAAATGGCCTGGGCAGGTTACTACTGTATATTTTGAATATGAAAATAAATAATTGTTTAAAAAGAAAAAAACACACGGCTACTTTGGCGCGCTTATTATGTAGCCCTTGACGCCATCATAACGAACGTAAGACTATTAATTTATTATGCTATGGTCCCAGGATAATTAAATTAAAGTTGAATTAACGTTTACTTATCTGTTATCGAAGATCACTGGATAGATGTTTGCACAAAGCTCAGGCAATCGTATAAGGTATTTAAAAAGTTTGTGGAATATAAAGTTTTATATACTGGGTGGACAATGGACACTCGAACACTTTACTGACAAATAAGTTATAACCACATAATTGTGGCTGTAGTAACGAAAACATTTTACCACGTTTAATATGGGGGATGTTAACTTTAACGTCGCATGATTACTTCCCTACAATGCCACTATCAAATAAAAAGTTAGAGTTTTCTTTTCAATAGAGTTATATTTTCAAAATTTTAAAATAACTTTGATTTTTTTATTATAAATGACTAAAAGTTTAATATATTGTACTTGAAAATATTAAACATGTAATAGTGATTTTGAGAAGTAGTCATTATAATGTATTGGAAGCAACATCCCATATTTCATTAATATTATTACCCCCAAATGTGGTAAGGTTTTTGTGTCCATATGATTTGGAATAGATGTGAGACACCCTGTATATGTAGCTTATAGCATTTAACTGGGTGTATTGATGTAGTCAATTTAGTTTGGTGTAGTTATTTATTGTTTATTAAATGTTTTCACAACGTTAAATTAATAGGGCCTTTAAAAACAAATATGGCAACACTAAAATTATGAATCGATTGGTAATAAATACGAACTTTAGTTTTGAAAGTGTTTTTAATACAAAAGTTTTATATAATTTTCTTAACGCTCTAAGCTTTTGTTTTATTCAAGGACATTCATCTTTTAGCCTATTTATAAAAAATGTAATCCAATTAGGTAGATTAAAAAATATACGTACGTACAATTCATACATACTTTTTTATTTAGTGCTATACTTTAAACATATCAGAAATTTAGTTTATGTTTATTTAGAAAAACGCTAATTTATTAGAAATCGTGCTATTAGCATTTGTTTAGAAACCATTTATTCGTAACATTAATATTTTTTAACCTGTTTTAATAAATTACCAATATATGTATGTTGATACAAAATCTACCATTTTATTGTTTGCAGCACTATTTTTAATGGCTTGAAATAGAGGCTGAACAGTCTATGCTGCCTCCATAGAGTTTTGGCAATCAGTTGCCCAGAAACGACGAATTTAATAATTAATTAATAAAAACGTATTTTTAGATTTTGTATAACATATGTATATTTAACATAATTTTATGATCATTAGACATACAAATGACACATAATTTAGATTGTATATAGATTCAACTGTAATTTTTTATAATACTCAACCGATGGTCACAGGATGAAGCATTTATTCTTATTTAAATACGGTAAGTTGGCAACACTGAACCGCCATGTGTCGTGTTACCAACGTATCGGTGTATATTATGTTGTGATAGAGGCAGCCTAAAATTTATTATAAGTTGAACTGTTTATTGTATTTTTCTTTGTATATTATTAATTATAGTTACATTTGAGATAGTTATGAGCTGATATGTTTATAACATGTGTAATTTTTAATAAACAAATAGCATTTTGTAATTAACCTGTTGTTTTATTGATATTTTTCTACATTAAACACTGCTGAAGCAGCGTGTAACGTCATATGACAGTAAGAATTTTTTAAAGTTATTATTCATTACTTTATTAATGAACTTTAAAGTTTTTTCATGGAAATAGCCGACAAAATAATGAGCTGACAATTCACTTGATGGATATCGCCGCCCATAGAGCCCATATTGCCCAACAGTGAAACCAAAGGCAAGAAAGAGAAAAGAAAAGGAAATGAAGAACTAGCTTTTAAGGCGCGGTGTGATCTCAATATTCACAAAACTGGGTTTCTTTGGTGCTTGAGTACGAGGAAACCCAATGAAAATATCGCACGCAAAAAATACAGAGCATAGAAAAAGGTCTAAAGAAAAATGTTAACCGAATAGAATATTAAATAGTTGTTTGATATTCCCAATAAAAAATCGTAATTTGCTATACAAAAATAAACTTAATCGTCGAAGTTCTCTGTATTTTCAGCGGTAACAACATATTTTTTTTTTTTGAGAATATAATACGTGTATGGTTTTATTAAAACTTAAACCGGACAGATATTGAATTTAATGTGTATTTTGAATAACCTAAGGAACACCCTCAAATTAAATGTTTATTCGCAATCTAGTTACATTGTTAGCAAAAATATGCTCTGCAATTTTGAACCCTATTGAGCGTCATGTAAATGTAACATTAGATTAACGCAGATATGCGGTTGTGTGAGTGAAATCAACGTTTTTAAATCGTAGTCATACCGCGCCTTAAGGCCCCAGCTGGAAGAAGTTTAGCGGTTGACACAAGAAAAAAATACAAGCAGGCAAATACGTACCAGAATCACAAATAACAATTTTATGAGTTTCTTAGCCTCCGCTAAACAATCTAAAATGGTTTTTAAAACCTTGTCAAATAGCGTATTATTGAACAACATTGATAATGTCCGTACTCAGAAGTGCAGTTTAGTAACATGTCCATTAAAAAATCATAATTGATATTAACAGAATTCATTCATATCAATCGACCTTCGGAGTTTCCTTTTAACGGGACAATGCAAAGTGCGCAAACGTGATATACGATCGAGCACTTCTTTATCACGATGTTGCACGCGATATCTATTACGAAACATTCGCATGTTTTGGCGATATTCCAAAGTGCAATGCAATGCATGCGTTTTGAATGTTGCATACAGGCGTGGGAATAGCGAGTCAATGAACGACTATTTAAGTCTATGTGAACAACAGACTTGTTATAAAAGTCGTGCTCACATTCCTCACAACGCGCTGTGAGAAAATGAGAAAATGCCATAAATTCCTAATGACGATGCGCGTGCGATAATTACTTTTATGTCAGTAGCCGGCATTTATTTTTTATTTTCACATCTATGCAGTGAACGCGATGGCGACCAAAAGTAATCAGTGAATACAAGTTTTTTTCTTAATGTGCACAGTAGTCAAGATCTTGGCCAAACTTTAAAAGCCTTTACTCATTGTCTCATACCCACCCAGGGTCCAGGACGGGCCGGATCTGAAGAATAACTTATTATCTATACTAATACTGGCTCACCCAGTAATACAACGGCACATCTACGTTTGTCATATTTTACAGAAACAAGGACCAAAAATTTTATAAAAATGTTTAAAATTAATTTATGGGTTCCTTTTACGTTTTTTACAAATTGTGTTGGGTTTGGTTACTAGTATAGACATTAATACATATTTACCACTATGTAGATTATGCACATTTAAACACGTATACCGTATAAACTCAATTTCGCATTTTTTGCAGATGTGCCATTATATTACTAGGTGAGCGATATGTATAAAGAGGAAAGATTTGATTTTTTGTTTGCATTGAATAGGCTCCGAAACTACTGAACCGATTTGAAAAATTATTTCACTGTTGAGAAGCTACACTATCCCCGAGTAACATAAGCTATATTATATTTTCAAAAAAAATAGGGATCCTTAATAAAACTCCAATAATGTAACCCAAGGTGTAAAAAAAAGCAAACCGAAGCAAAGCGAGGGCGGTTACTCGTATTTCAATATTTCTATAACGGAAAGAAGTAAGTACGTGGGATCTTATTTTTTATGTAAATAGCTAGGTAACCAACGAGCAGGTGAGTCATCCTATGGTAAATGGTCACTGTCGCCGCCCATGGATACCAGCGACAACTTAGGCATCAGGGCGTAGCCAGCCATGTGCTCAGGGTGGGGCAGCAGCCTAAAATTATATGTAACTAGCAAACTATACGCGTGCTTTTTTTGACCTAATTTTTTTGTGTCGATTGACGACTGTCCAGTGTAAACTTTCTTACAGGTATTAAGCATTGTAGTTAGTACCTAGATAATTAAGTTTTTAAGTTTGATTAGCTACCTTACAGGTCAGAACCAGGGTGGGGCAAGCGCCCCACCCTGCCCCACCGTGGCTACGCCGCATCAGCGAGAATTATGTCACCACAAGGCTCAAGGGTGGTAGCTAGCCTTCATCTCAGATGAAAGAATAAAGGGCCTTCATATTCATAAGCTTCTCAGCTCAATCGTTGTTAAATGAGCCTTAGATATATTATTTCCGAAAAGTTAAACGAATTTTAAAATTAATATTATTTTAAAAAACACGCCGAAACTATGAAATTATTGTATTACAAATTTTCAAGCTGATGTCTTGAAATTGGTGAAATTATAGTATAAGTTATATATAATTATAGTATATGTTGTACGTTGAAAGACTCCGTTACGAGTCAAGCTAATAAATGCGTGTTAGGTAAGGTAGGCAACACTTTTTTAGGGTTCCGAAGTAAAACCGGAACCCTTATAGTTTCGTCATGTCCGTCCGTCTGTCCGTCTATCCGAGGCAAAGCGCAGCGCTGAACCCCTTAGTGCCAGAAAGCTGTTATTTGGCTTGTATATATACGTACATATGTATTTAGTAAAACTCCAAAATTTTTGAATAAAATATTGAAAAACATTTTTGGATTTAGGGGTTCATTTGCGTAATATTTGAAGTGCTAATTTTGGAGTGTCCCCCCCTGCCGGCTAAACCGCGTGGGCCGCTAACCGCGTTGGACAAGTGAAAAATTCTCAAAAATAGGTTGTAGGTATAATGAATTTACAAGGAAAACTATCACGGCTATGTTGGCTTAAGTAGTTAATGAGTAAAGCTGAAAACAAACTGTCGGACGCGGCTTACGGACGCGGCTGAAGGATGTGACGTAATAGGTATCTAGATAATGAATATACACTGAGCTGTGCAAACTATCGGAGGTAAGTCGCGGACGTGACCTTGAGGCACCTTGAGGCGTTCGGACGTCCGAGAGCTATCTGGCGCGCTGGATGTTTTTGTCATGTGCATATTAACAGTCGCGGCTGTCAGCCGCGTCCGATCGGACGCGGCTTATAGTATGTTTGTAGCTTAATAGTCGATGAAGTTATTACTTCGGAACCCTACATTGTGCGTGGCCTGACACGCACTTGCCCGGTTTTTTGTGTAAGGCAATTTTTTTACATAGTGAGGCTTCCCGCCCACGTCCGATAATCGGTGACCGATTTTTGAAGGAGAAAAATAGAACGTACTGATAGCAATAGTGCAACGCACACGTCCTCCAAAAAGTCGGTCAGAAATAATATGGCAGGAAAAATCGGCCCGATTATCGGTCCTACAAAAAGATGTTTTGTAGGTTGACATTATCGGACGTGGGCGGGAAGCCTTACAGTGTATTTTAGAGTTGCCAACCGTCCTGTTTTCCCAGAAAATGTCCTAGTTTTTGTAATGTCCTGGGACGTCCTGAATAGTTTTTAAGCAGCGTCCTGGGTTTTTAAATTTTAAAATTCTTACGTTACGGGCGGCCTCACGGCTCGCAACTTGCAACTCTATTACTGCGTCCTGTTTTCAAACTGAATTGTCCTAGTTTCTCCAACTTTAAATCCTGGTTTTTTATTTATTTGAGGTTGGCAACCCTTGTGTATTTAGGTAAAAAAAAATTCACTAAAGTAATCTACAAAAACATTCCAAACTTTTATTTGTAGGTAAACCCTACTTACTATGTATCCTAAAATAATTATCAACTATAAAGGATCAAAACTGTATGCGATCACTAAGCTTGAACTTTAGCCGTGCGTACGTGAACGATGCACACAAACATAGCTTCCCAATGAATTTGCCTACTTTATCGAATAAAATTTTCTGCACGGCCGCAGAATAATATAAATAAAAAAAAATATTGGTACTGCAATACTATCTTTATGCTTGCAACACTGCAGACAATTGCTTTAACTGCATTAAATGAATATCGATATCGATAGAATATATTATAATTATTTGTGTTTTTGTATATGAAATCAATTGAAGGTAGTTCGTAATAGCTCCATTTTTTTATGGAAATAGCTGGCAAACGAGCTTACGATCCTCCTGATGGTAAGTGGCTATCGTCGCCCATGAACATCAGCAACACCAAAGGCATCACCGTTGCGTTGCTGGCCAAGAAAGAGAGAAGAAAAAGAAAGAAAGAAAGAACCCTCAGCCGGAAGACGACGAGTCGTTTGGCGGCTGACTCATGCTCAAAGGTGGTTGCTATCCAATGGAACTTCATGGAGAAATAATAATAGTAATAATGGTATTAATTAACAATTAAAATTAATATTACCAATATAATCACTCGAGGGGCCCTACTAACAGCGGGCCAGATTAAGTCGCCTCTTACGACACCCATCCGGCTTGGGATTGGGGTTAGCATTCTAACCCGCTTCAATATTTATTTATTTATTTATGTATTTTCTACACACAAACATTTACAGGATAAACAATTTATAAAATAGTTTGTACAAGGGCACTACTTATTCCTAATAAGAAATATTATTTATTTTCATCAAAGAGTACACCATATTGCTCAATACTAAACTAATCAAGGACGTCACTACTTCAAAAATATACGTTTATTCACATCATTATGAATGTCATTTAGTATTACAGTTTATTTTAGTCCAAATTATTATAATCTACCGAATTTTAATATAATTATGCCGAAATATAATTATACCGATGTCGATTGTCGACTTCTTGACAACTGCTTCGCCGCACTAGCCCGACATCTGCTGTCTGTCGCTCAACTCATTCAAATGTCAATGACACCTGTGCAGGGCAGGGAGTGAAGTGAATTGAATTCATACTGTAAAGTTGTTGCAACGCAGTCCATTACTCCATTCGGATACAAACGAGTCGCCGAGTCGGGCCAGCAACAAATAATGAGTTATTTGCATTAGGCCCGTTAACAGCTCGAGGCTTTGACCGCGCCGACGTATCACTTAAAGTAATAAGATCGCATCTACAAAGAGATCGCTATCGTTACCGATAAAGTTTAAAGAAAACGATACCTATTTAATTAGGACACAGTGTCGAAATCAGTCAGTCTGCTAGCCGGAGAGAAAGGAAGATGGTTATCCAGAAGATATGTTGTCTCGGCGCAGGATACGTCGGCGGGCCGACCTGCAGTGTGATCGCTCTGAAGTGCCCGAACATCAAAGTGACTGTATGTGACAAAAGTGTTGAGAGGATCAATCAGTGGAACTCCGAAAAGCTGCCCATCTACGAGCCGGGCCTGGACGAGGTGGTTAAACAATGCCGAGGAAGGAATCTGTTCTTTTCCACCGACATAGCTAAGAGTATACAGGAGGCGGATCTTATTTTTATATCCGTCAATACTCCGACGAAAACTTTCGGTAACGGTAAGGGCAGAGCTGCAGACTTAAAGTATATAGAGGGCGCGGCTCGCATGATCGCTGACTTGGCGACCAGCAACAAAATTGTGGTAGAAAAGAGTACAGTCCCGGTCAAGGCATCTGAAATTATTATGAAAATCCTTCGGGCCAACACTAAACCCGGTGTCGAGTACCAAATTCTGTCCAACCCTGAGTTTCTTGCAGAAGGGACAGCTATCGTGGACTTAATCGAAGCAGAGAGAGTACTAATTGGTGGTGAGGATACGCCTGAAGGTCAGAAGGCCGTCCAAGCTCTCTGCTGGGTGTACGAGCACTGGATACCGGCCAAGAACATCTTAACAACCAACACTTGGAGTTCAGAGTTGTCTAAGCTGGCAGCCAATGCATTCCTTGCTCAACGTATTTCTAGTATAAATTCCTTATCTGCAGTTTGTGAAGCCACAGGTGCTGATGTTTCGGAAGTTGCCCGGGCGGTGGGCCGAGACTCTCGTATTGGCCCCAAGTTCCTTGAAGCATCCATAGGGTTTGGTGGGAGTTGTTTCCAGAAAGACATATTAAACTTAATTTATCTCTCTGAATGCCTGAACTTACCTGAAGTTGCAGCATACTGGCAACAGGTAGTCAATTTAAACGACTGGCAGAAGACTCGATTCACTAGAAAAGTCATAGAGTCCCTGTTCAACACAGTGACAGATAAAAAAATTGCCATACTTGGTTTCTCGTTCAAGAAAAACACGGGTGATACGCGAGAATCACCAGCAATATGTGTTTCGTCTACATTACTAGATGAAGGTGCTAAATTGCACATTTATGACCCAAAAGTTGAAGTGGACCAGATATACTATGAGCTCACACATCCGCAGGTCACTTCAGACCCTGAGCTAGTGCGTAAGAACATTGAAATACATGACTCCGCATACTCTGCAGTGTCGGGAGCTCATGCAATAGTATTATGTACGGAATGGGATGAGTTCAAGCAGTTAGACTTCAGGAAGATCTATGAAGTGATGATGAAGCCGGCCTATATATTTGACGGAAGGAAGATCTTAGATCATGAAGCTCTGCAGAATATTGGCTTCCATGTTCAGACCATTGGGAAGAGGTTGTCAAGAACGAGCAGCATTAGGGCACAAGGGAGTCAGACTATGCCATAGGAGTTACTGTAAGTCCTTTTATATTATTTATTTATTAACTTACTTCATATCAAAATACCTATAGTATATATTAACAGCGAATGTTTTTCCCATAACTTGAAAATCATTAGGAGTCTAGATTAGTTTAGTAAAAAAAAAAATTTAATTTCTTACGGATAAAGCATGCCACACAAAACTGTTATTGTTTGCTATTCATCAGATTTAATTTATTAAACCTAAATTTAATAAACCTCACATATCAGACTACAGAAATCTATTAAACAAATTCCTGTGCTACAGTAAAAAACAGGAAATACCTATTCATGCATTATTAATTAGTAATTTCCATCATGCATCAGGCATTTGACATACAAAATATGATGGTGGTTAAAACAAAAATATCTGCCTAAAATAAAGGGAAATAACTTCAAATAAAAAACTTTGCATATTGAAGCGAATAATTGTTTTTGAGTAAAAAAAGTATTCATTCATAAAACTGCATGTGTTGCACCCCCATCCTTCGATCAATTATAACGATTGTATATCGATGCCCCCATCCTTAAAATTTGACTGTAACATGTGCAGTCAATGTGTTGAATTTTTTATAAACACATCACATCTGTTCCAACAACAATTTTAGGAACAAATTTTTCCTTCCTGTGAATTTTTTTTTACTATGCAATATCCTCAAAACTTTTGTTCATAAGTTCTGTTCAAACTTCAAAGTAACAAACTTCGCTCTACTCAAGCCTAAGCTCGCTCATCAAGGTAGCCAAAGGTTATCATGAAAGTTATCAGTTTACAAAATTCGCTACTAAATTCTTGGCGTTCAATCATTTTCCTTAAATTTGTATTTAATTACTTTTCGGTATATCTATGTTTTTCCAATAATAGCAAAAGGATACGCGGTACCTAGGTACATATCAGTCAATGGTGGTGGTGCTTTACGTTTTTGTAGTACGTATGTAGTCGCTCGGCAATAACCGGATAATGAGTAATTTCTGTCAAGTCTTATCTATGCATGTAATTAACCGATTTTAAAAGGTGGATGAGCTCAATGTTTAAAGTTATCAAAAACTTTCATAATGTCCTGTTTCCGTGAATTTTTTGTATCCCTTACAATACCTACCATGGGATGTTGGGATCACTTGTAATTCAAAAGGCGAATCTTATATATAAAATTCTCGTGTCACGGTGTTAGAAATTGAACTCCTCCGAAACGGCTCGACCGATTTTCGTGAATCTTTGCGTGCATATCGGCTAGGGTTGAGAATCGGACATCTATTTTTCATCCCCCTACCCCTAAAAATTTTTTGGCAGAACAACGTTTGCCCGGTCAACATTTTATACAAATAAAAATAATTTTATTCCCAATCATTGACAACCTATCTTGAACGTTTATAACCAGACCCCTCTTTCCCACTGGGCACTCTGGGCATGCTCTCGGGGCCCCGTGATCGATAGGGGCCCCCTAGTTCCTACCAGATTAAACAGTAAACGATAACCGATATTTATTACTGAAAAACTTTTTTAATTCGAACCTAAATTACGGACTACAATACTGCTTCTTAGCTTTTGCATAAATCTAGCTAGAGGCTTGCTTATCTACTTTCTTTGTTTATTCTAACAAAATAGTGTTCTGACAAAGTCAAAGGGGCCCCATTATCCTAATATGCCCAGGGCATCCAGCAGGTTAAACGGCCTTGTTTATAACGGCTATAATAGCTTATAGCAGTTTTATTCTCGTGTATTTTCCTGCCATCCCAAGAACAGGAGAATCCATTGAGCTTCTTTTTAAGCAGTATGCACGTACTTCAGTGCTTATAGAAGTACAATTAGGTGTTTCTTCTGTGCTTATAGTAAATCAACGAGGGAATTTTAGAGCGGGCCACACCCTGGCACGTGCATGGGTTTATTATTATATAGCACAATAATAATATCATCGATAATGGGCAACAATTGCTATTTCCTTTTAACGTTTACGACTGTTATATAATAATTGTTAATCAGCTAACGAAGCGCGCGCCAAATTACAATGTTCTTGACAATAATGCAATACTTATCGCGACTAATGCTATCGGCTCATTAAAATTACATAAATGAATTCATTAGACGGCCAATAAACTCGATTTTACTACAGTCTTTTTACGATGTAAGATTAGAAACTAGTCGCAAACTATCACGCAAAGTGTAGTTTTGGTCCTTCGAGATCGGATTTTTGGTAAATTTTGTCTATTTTTTTCATAATTTAATTGGAAAAATGCGTATTATATTTAACTAAAATAGTAGCATTAAGCTTCTCAGTATAGCAGCACCCAAAAGTCCTTTTAGGGACTTTCTTATGGCATAATTACCATTTCCGATACCCGACACCTGCAAAAAGCGCTTTAGTGCCAATAACTTCTCCATAGTCTCTGCTAATCCCCAATCTTATCTGTTGAAGCTCCACCAACTCCCAAGTCTGTGAAGGAAGCGGTCATGACTTACGATCACGACCCATAGAGGATCCCAAAAACTTTTCGACCGGGTTCCAGATGCTGCAACTATTACTGGAATTATTTATCTGATTTAGTCTGGAAGTTGTCTGTCTAATAAAATAAATAACTAGCTATTCTTGAAAGTTATAATCACGTAATCTCTATAACTATACTAATATTATAAAGAGGAAAGATTTGATTAACAGGTGGAGTGTGCATACGAAAATAGAAAAGTCATGTGATTTTTGGCTACTAACAGTGTCTTACTAGCAAGGTCTAGTCTAGGATTAGTATGTGCAGTAGGTTTTTGTAACCTCTAAAAAACCCTGACAAAATAACTAAGTAACGATTGTTATAGGCACGATGAGTATTTGCGAAGATCTAAAGATTCTAAAGGATCAAGTTCCTTGAATTAAAGTTATATGTTAGTGTATCTAAGTGAATATGAGCAACATGAGTCATGACATCCGTTCTAGCAATAAATAAATAAACTAAAACCATCGTTGATACTACAAACCAATAAGCGACTCAGAAATCGTGACTTAGCTACTAACAGTGACTAAATGATTTCAAGTTAATGATTACGTAAGCAGAACATACATACGTCTTTGGAGCTCTTTTGTTTTTAATGCGAAGGTTCCGTGGTATGACGTCATGCACGTCACGACTTACGATTTTTGTGATATGGAAGTCTAAGAGCATCTTGTTAGGATGCATGTAGTTATAGAATTAATAAAAAAAGCTCGTTTGTACCACGAAATCGTGATGATCTTGGGCAATTGTTACTTTTGGCAGTTTTGGCTGTTACCCACAAATATAAGAATGTTTCGCAGTGTAGAGGCTTGGAACTTCCTGCCAAGGCAAGAAAGCTTTAAAAATAACATTAGCGTATACCCTACTAAGCTCTAAAAGATGCTTACATCTGTAGATCACTTATGAGAGTCAATGGCACTCACAACTTGCTCACAACGACATTAATAAACTGATCTTAAGATCTCCACGATAACAACATTCGAGATTGTGAAATATATCAAATCGTATGTAAAAATTATATTTTGTGAGATCGTGCTCTTGAGCCAGGTAGTAGTTAGGGCAATGTTCGAAGACCTAATAGTCTTTATCAGCAACACGTATTTTATTCACACAGAAAAGTAAACGTTTTTAATGGAAAAATGACAGAAAAGTTGAAAGGGAACCGAATGTCGTGGTATGGGCATGTGATGAGGCGACAGGAAACGCATGTGACGAGAAGATTGATGGATTTGAATGTGATGGATAGATGAAGGGGACGAGGACGACCAAAGAAAAGATGGATGGATTGTGTTACAGATGATATGAAAAGTAAGAGAGTTAGTGTAAAGATGACGGTTGATAGGGAAGTGTGGAAGATGAAAACATATTGCGCCGACACAAAATTAAAATTGGAAAATGGGCAGGATGATGATGATGAGAAAAGTAAACGTTTGGTATGCAAATAGTTACATGTGTAATTGTGTATTAGTTCTGATCGGAAAACCCCAGATAAGAGCTAAATTATTATTTGCATCGGAGAGGAATATACTGCAATCACTATACTTGTAGTATTTTTAATCCTTATTATATTGAGTGAACATAATATGTATTCGAACCTGCAACTTGAGAAGATCGATGATTTTTTAAATACAATATAGGAAGAAAAATAATGCAAATGTATGAAGTTCCGTTTCCTGAAATGGTCGGTTTCAAAGCTCCAAAGACACTTTATATTTTGTAATTACCGATTTTTTTTGGTAAACATTGAAATCAAGAAATAAAAACAGTTGCTTCAATTTCCAGTGCGGGTACTCTGTTCCGTGGCCAACTTATCTACCTATTAGTAATATGTTGCATATAATACACTGGTGAATTGAACCACGAATGATGTATCGTACGACGATCGGACGACCTCAGGAGTGACCTAGCCACTTGGTATTGAATCGATGATAAATATCACGAAGGCTGTCGGACAATGTCGGATGTTTCGTGACTTGGTGGATGAGGATCAATTAATTTCTCCTTATTATAAACAATAGAAGGCCAGTGATATATTTTCCGCCTTACATCGACCAATTTACTTGGGACCCTGGCTTGGGACATCGGTGTGATAGCAGTAGAAAGCCAGTTGAATTCAAGTAGTTTCAACTCAATGGTAATAATGGCAATTGAAGTCCGAATCCATCTTGACTTTAAGGGAAAATTATCTGAGAAAATTTTAATAAAGGTGTCTCGACTCGAATCGAATCCCGAAAGCTTGCCTACATTTCTGAGAGTACTCAAAAGATGAAGCTGTCAATCTGGACTTGGCAAAAATTTTTTAACAAAATATAAAAACCATATTTATAACGGTGCTCTTTAATCTGAGTAACGGTGATACACCAAACCAAACCCAGACCAAACAATATCACACTAAATGAGAAATCTAACACTCGGGGACACAGCAAAAGGCCACAGAGAAATCAAACAAGATTTATTAGGAACAACGGAATTTAATTAGCACGTTGCATATTTTCATAATAAAATTGATTGACCCTGACATATTGTGTGACATTTGTCAAACTCAAACATCCGCTAATTAGGAAGGCCATGCGAAGCAAACTCCTCAATTACGCCTTTTTTGTCTTTATTTGTTTTTGTAGTAATAGGGTCCATATTTGTTTATGAGTCCTTCTCATAGAGTAGATATCGTTTATCAGAAAAGCCGCAGGTGAAAAAAAGAGAGTGTGGTTTTATGAAACCTTTTATGAAACCACGGTGCAAGTACAATTTTTTTTTCGGTTTGTAGGCATTTAACTAAAAAAAGAAATTTATTCGATTTAGAGTATTAAAATTGCGTTTTTAATCTTAATTTAATTATTGAAAAATGGGAATGATAATGGGAAATCAATAGATAATTGGTTGCTATTGAAAAATAAACATAAAGACAGTGGTTTCCTTGTGGTCTCACTACGTATGCACACACGAAAAATGTGAAAGAGAAGAAAGAGAGAAAGAGAATGTTGAGGGTTTCCAGAATTTCTACCCTCATTTTGCCCGAGTCCAACGGCCAGGCTTGGTGTCGCATGTCCACTGATGTGACTCCATCATTTCACGTGTAAACCTTATCAGGTTACACTTGTTACAATTTTAACATAATTGATAATTATAAAAAACGAATGTGACATAAGTTGCTGTAATTTTAAAAGATAAAATTTTTAAACAACACTAGATAATTATTACATTTTGGAGATAACTTTTACTAGTGTTTTAAATATAACATACTAGTTAGATAGGGATCTATAGTGCAATCGGCAAATAACACATAGGAAAGTACTTAAAACCACATTACATTTAACAAGTGTCTATGGTTAATTGTAATCGCGTGTAAAATTATTATGTAACTAGTTAACTACGTGATATCAATTTACGTTCTAGGTTTTTTATAGTTAACTTGCTGTCCGGACAGACTTCGTTCTGTCAAAAGTTTTTTATTTATTAAAACTTTCCGTGTGCCTTAAAGGAGATTTAAGCTATCCTATCTTTCAAGTTGGATCAAACTGCACACAGTGTGCAAATTTGATTAAAATCGGTTAAGAAGTTTAGAGGTCCATCGCGGACAAACAACGTGACACGTAATTTAAGATTATGAGTTAATGCTTAACTTTATTCCTACCTGATAGTAAGTGGCGATTTAGTCTTGAGTAAAAGCACTAACTCAGTGAAAGCCTATTTACTCTTGCCTTATGTCATAAAAGATACGTGGTACCCACGATAGGATAGGAATCCTAGGTATATACTAGGTACTACAATATCTCCTACCTATAAATTGACTAAGTTTCAATTAAAACCAGGCGGTGTCCGTGGTCCACCTGCTTAGTCCACCTGGGTGGACCACGGACACTTTTTTTTGTCCGTGGTCCACCTTAGTAGACCTAGGTGAACCACGGACACTTTTTTTTGTCCGTGGTCCACCTTAGTGCACCTAGGTGAACCACGGACACTTTTTTAATGAGGAGTAAAATAAAACATTTTCCGTTACGTTATGCTTTATGCGTTATGTTTGTAATTCGTAACACAGGATGTAGATGGCGTAGGATGGCTGATCAGTAACAACGCAATCTAATCATAATAATAATCTTGGGAACCTATTCTGATGATGTAAAACATCATCATCATCATCATCATCATCATCATCATCATCATCATCATCATCATCATCACCATGGCGTTAAACTCCAGTCGTGCGTCGGAGCTAACCCCCGTATTCAAGAACAACACTGTGAGCTCTCACAGTGTTTGCGAGTGCATAGTGGCATTAAAATCATTTCGTAAACAATACTTGATTGCAGTCCTTCGCTGTGCGTTTGTCAAAATCGATAAAGTAGCTGCCGAGCTACTTTACCGAACGCATAGTGTTGGTTTGACTTCTATCAAAATAGAAAGAAAGGATCGATTGTTTGTATTGTTATCTTTGTCTTTTGCTTGTGTCAAATGACTAGAGTGAAGTTAGCCGCATCAAATGGACCAATAAGAGGGCTGTATACAGCCTGTGCGTCCGCACAGCCAAGTGATACTTAAGGGTCGACTGTGAAACAGAAGGGTTGCCATGACGAACGCACTGAGAAATGCCTTACTTCGCATAGTATTGCTTCTTTACTTAAACAAGTATTGTTCTTGAATACGGGGGTGACACACAATTTTTTCATTTGTTATTTCTTTTAGGTGGACCACGGCCCATATATTTTTTGATTTGCATATTACTCATCATTAAGGTGGACCACCGACAAAAAAAAGTGTCCGTGATCCACCCAGGTGGACTAAACAGGTGGACCACGACCAACGCCTGATTAAAACCTATGATAATACGACGATAGTCTACCACGTAGAATCTGTTAGATTGAAATATCAGTGTATAAACGTTCATACCGATACGGTAATAGTTTTAAATAAAATCATATTATATTGGCTTGAATTCGGTGTAAAATTACAGATCAAACTAATATCTGATGGGACCAGCCGATAACTGAAATAAGCTTTATTTGCTAATAATTGAATGTGTTAATTATAAATACTATAATGAGTTATTATCAGTTAATGTAGTTAAAAACGCTTCCTGCGACCGATTACAGTCGCGCGTTCGTGTATTATCACGCGGTGTTTCAAATTCGACGAAATAACTACGTTATACTCGTAATATTTCCAAATGTTGCACTACGAGTAGTTTTAATAATTATATTAATTATTCAGTCAGTCAGACAACCTATCATTGTCCTCTTGGGCTCGGGTCTCCTCTCACAATGTGAGGGGTACAGATAGTCTACGTCACGAAGCTGGCCAAGTGCGTATTGGTAGACTTCACACTCCTTTGATAATATAATAGAGAACTCTCAGGTGTGCAGGTTTTCTTACGATGTTTTCCTTCACCGAAGTAGATGATAATTAACTTTTAATACGCACATAATTTTGAAAATTAGATGTGCGTGCTAGAATTCGAACTCGGGCCCCAACGTTCGGGGAACAACGTTTGAACCGCTAGATTCTAGCTGCTCTAGTTTTAATAATTTATGGCTAATATTATGTTGTCCTTAATTAAAAGATAGTAATGCATGAAAAAAAAATACTACTGAAGTCCTTGGCTTAAATGTCACACGATATTGACTACATATTTAATAATTTATGGCTAATGTTATATTGTTCTTAATTAAAAGATAGTAATGCATGAATAAAAAATACTACTGAAGTCCTTGGCTTAAATGTCACACGATATTGACTACATCTTTAATAATTTATGGCTAATGTTATATTGTTCTTAATTAAAAGATAGTAATGCATGAACAAAAAATACAACTGAAGTCCTTGGCTTAACACACGATATCGACGACATATTTTTATGTAATTTATTTAACGTGAAAGTTCTTATTTAATGGAGGCCATACACGATCAAGTGTACTTGTCAACAAGGCAGTCTTTAACCAACTGGAGGCCCTGGGCATACTAGGATAATGGGGCCTCTATGACTTTGACCGAACACTATGTTGTTAGAAAAAAATATATCGGTTATCTATCGTTTAGTGATCTGGCAGGAACTAGGGGGCCCCTATCGATCACGGGGCCCTGGGCACGTGCCCAGAGTGCCCAGTGGGAAAGAGGGGTCTGCTTGTCAAGTCTGCAGTTTGACTTGACGCGGCATCCAGTAAACTTGATCGTGTATGGCCACGGTATAGCGATCTGGACATATAGCTATCTCATGCACACTGATGCCGCGTCAAGTCAAACTGCTTTGACAAGTACATTTGATCGTGTATGGCCTCCATAAGGTATCCTTAATAATTTTATTAATTGTAAAGCCCTCATGGTGCTTTTTCGTCATTTTTACCCTTACATGTTAGCAAGTAGCACCATAATCTAATATTAATGTTTCTTTGTTTCAGATTAAATTATAATGTTGAGCTTACAAGATTACTGCCAGTTTGGATGGATACTGTATGAAGAATTAAAATTTATTCAAGAATGGTACTAATGTCAAATTTAAAGACAGAAATAAAGTCTAGCGCTCATTCAATCCGTCGCTTCGCATCATATTGCAAAAAAATCTAATTTATTTATACTTACGATACAAATATTTAGACTCCGAAATGTATAAGAATACTTGCTCAGAAAATGTTTTTACGTTTACGTATTTAACATTGCAATAATGAGCGTGAGGTCACAGAAAAAATATAAATTCTCATTTAAACCAGTGAGCGTGGACGCAAGATGTTTTTAAGAGGGGTTGATTGTTTTCTAATCAATATAAAACCTTACCCTTGAATGAAATGAATTAAAGCAATATAGCATGTCACAATTAGGTTACTTTAATTAAAGTTTATGTTAAGTTGCACTGAAATATACCTATGTATGTTCTCGTTTTTTTTGACATAAGTACATAAATTCACATTACTTAAATACCATCATGAGCAGAGACGGCGTTAGGGGGGGCGGGGTGGGACGACGGCCTAGAGCCACAATTAGAGTGAGGAGCAAAAAAAAAAGGAAAAATAAAATTCTTAATAAACGTTCCCACTGGTTCAGTAATACATCTTGCAAGAAAAGCTCGATTTTTAATTTCTTATGTGGGCGCCACAATATTCTTGCCTAAGGCGTCAGTGGCTCTAACGCCGGCACTGGTCATGAGATTGCCTTCACTGTGTGCCTTCCTTTAGGGAAAAATGTGTATTTCACCTATGTTGATATTAGACTGTTCACAGTTAAACAATTGTCCCAATAATTCACATTTTTAAAGTTCCAAAATTTTCTACTGTGAAGCAATCCTCACATTACAGTGCATCTATTTTATTACGAGTAGTATTCATCGTCATCCTTAGATGTCATGGCAGTTTAATAACGTCGCCAACAATTAGCTTTTCAATTGTTTCCATTCCACTTTACCCGTTATTTCAATCAATCTACATAGCCATTATTTCTCAAAGCAACGAAACAGAGAAATATTTTTCCAAAATAAATAGCTATACAAGAAATATATATTTTTCCAATAATTCAGTACTGTTTTGTGTTTCTAACATTATTATGCGATTTTAAATTATTATTATTATGTTAGGTATACAGGATAAATTTTTCAAGTGTGCGTGGATGGCCAAATTCGAAACGGAATAGCGAAAAGTGGTCAAAGGAGTCTCGGGGCCGATTTTGATGAAAACTAAAACTGCATCATTAGATTTTTGAAAAAATAATAACCATGGTCGGAAATCGAACCCGTTGATTTAAAAAAAACTCATGTATTATTATACCATTCGATAGTGTTGCTAACAAGGATTAAATTCTGGGAAGTAGTGAGGATTCGGCCATCACGCATACTTTAAAAATTCACCCTGTATACCGAAATATATCTAATGTAGCTACCACTTTCTTCTATCCGAGTTTGATACTCCATTCAAAATATAATTCCAGTGGAGTCATAGTTTACTTCACGACTGTACTTGCCAGTGTGTGCCAATAGTATGTATGTTGATTGTGCGGGAAAAAATATATTGATGCAGTAACTGGATTATTTTTTTGTAGATTTTAAAGTTACATTAGATTAGCGGTAGTGCTATGAGTCTCTCCTTATAATATTATCGATGAAACCTATTAACGGAACATATTAAAAATTAGTTACTGTTTACTGTTATTGAATACCACCTTATGGTGTGTGGAGAATATTGATACATGACAATCTTTATATAAAAAAATGTACTTTAAATAAAATCCATAAAACTGCCCAGTTACTGTCTCAATATAAATGCCTGAAAACAATAATAGACCTATCAACCTACAATTATGTTATTTTACACATTAAGTTTATTATCAATTTTATGAGCGAACTAAATAGTTGTATTTTTAAATTTTATTTTAGTCGTTAAGTTACTTTATTACTTAGTCTATTCTTACTACTTGACCGGTTTTTATATGTTAGTGCTCTAGAAAACTTATGTAATGTGATAAAATAAGTGTGTGGTGTATATCAAATGGGAAGTATAAACTGCGTTAAATTTGAACTCCAAATGCATCGTTATACCTAATATGCGAAATTTTCAACCGGATCATGGTTCAAAGAGCTTAACGTGACATATTTCTCCTCTTTTTATTTACGTTAAGTTGTATTACAAATTAATTTAATTGAAATTAAGACTATGAAATCAGATTTAAACTGTGAACTGAATTGTTATATTTTTTGCAAATATTTCGAGTTCGACAAAGTGGATAAGCCGTGACTAATACGCATTTCACACATTTGTGATCCATGTTAGCTTTATACAAATTTCGTTCCAAATTACAGTACGGCCGACGTATCTTGGCGAGTCTGAACATAGGCTCTGCGAACTTTAGCGCATGTAAGACAGAGATAGCGACACGAAACACAAATGCTAACGTGTGACTGAGACATAATACCGCGTACCGAGCATTGACGAATGTTAAGTTACTGCGCAGCCTTCTGCGCGAAATTCAGACTCGCCAAGATACGTCGGCCGTACTGTACTTGCGTTACTGTAATGCTAAAATTTTGTTACAAATAATAGCGTGTTCATTGGATTATAGAGTGAATAAATTGCTACTAAGTTAATGCGTTTTACCACCCAAGACTAAACACCACTTACCATCTTGTGGGATTGCTGTCAAGCATTAACAAATACATAAATAAATAAAAAATATTAATTATTGGAACGTTAATTTACTGTTCCAGACTTACTATTGCGTTCTAATTTTTCTACAGAAACAAAGACAAAACAATACTACAGCTCTTTCTTCGCCTAATACTAAAAACTGGTCGACTATCGCTTTGACTACTGTGTCTCAAATTTACACAAATTTAATGTTATTATTATAACAATTGGTATTTTATCGATTATAATTTAAGATGAAACATTTTTTGCACTAAGCCCGCTGCATAATAAAGTCTGTCGCACGGTAATATTTTCTTATTTGTTCATTACTTTTAGATTTCTGCAAGTTAAAACTTAAGATATTTGTATGTAAGTATAATATGACTGATTGATGATTGTTTTGTATATTTCATGTCATTGTTTTTTTACACTGCCTTTGTTGTCCCACTGCCTGCCCTAAAGTTGAACAGAAAGCTAAGCAATAATAATAAGCAAAAGGCGGACTGCCTTTTGATCCTTAACTAAAATGTAAGACTAAAAAATTAAATAAATAATAAAATGCCGTGCGGCGCGCTGTAGTGTGCGCGGGTCTTTAATTTTAAGTAGAGTAATTATTATAAAAAGTATTATTTTTCTACACTTCTTATTTTTTACTCGCATTTATGTTAATGGATTAATTTAATTAAACACATATCTGTTTAGTTGTAACATGAAATACTGAAGTTTTATTTCGTATTCTATTTCATTGGATAGTTATTTTTATATAGGACTCTTTACAAAATGTCCAATTATTTAGGACTGGACAGTGGACATGTTGATGTTTTGGGTGCATTATTGAGGAGCTGGTTAACAAGGGTGTTGAAAGCATGGAAGCGATTATGACCATTTACCACCAAGTTACAAGAACTATTATTAATTTATAAATAAATAAAATAAAATAAAATATATACCAATTTAAATTTTATAGGGCTTTGCTTCGTGGTCATCATCGAATTTTTTATTCTGTTTGGTTGTTTGTGCAGTTGGTGCAAAAAATACTGAGTGTACAATCCATTGCGGTTACGGTATATGGTTGTTACAGGTAAAAGGCTCTAGCTCCATATACATAATTAATATAATTATTAGCATGCGTATGGTGGTTGTGTTATGGTACAGTCGGCCGCAGAAGTAGCTTAACATTTTAGTACCTTGTCACATTACATTTCTTGAATTTGTCATAGATGTTGCTAGGAAACCGTCGAAACAGTTACTATTACAAAGTACTAAAATGTTAAGCTACTTCTACGGCCGACTGTACATTGTAGGGAATAAAACGAAGGATTAAAATTAAATATGCTTATTTTATTAAGCAATATTTATTTTGTACATTCTTGCGATAAGGACATCGCTAAAATCAAAAACTCAATCGCTGAACTTGTTTTAATCCAAAATCAGTGACAAGACAAGCTCTTTCCTCCTCTTTTCTTTTCCTCTTGGCTTTACTCTTCTCTTCTTTGCTTTTTTCCTCTATCATCTCGCTACTCTTCGCCAGTTGTTTTGGATATAATCTGATGATATAATGTTTCTCCGTCTCACGCGAGGTCTGGCGCCCACAGTTTGAGCGTGCGGTCGTACGACGCGGTCGCAATGAACTTGTTGTCGTACGACAAGTCGCAGCTCATTACCTGTAACCAACGGATAAAAACTTTTAGTTAAATTCAGTTGATAATATTACTTCTCGCACTGAATGAATGGTGACTGTCTGAACACATTTTCATTATGAGTACCCGGACGACCGAGCTTTGCTCGTTGCTCGGTATTTTTTTAGCAAACAACGCCATCTACTGAAGTAGCTTTAGTGTTGATACTCGCCAATAGATGTCAGATAGAGTTATATTGTAGCAGTTTTTCATTGCCTGAAAACATGAATAAAACGACATTTTCTAAAAATGAATCCTAGCTAGATCGATTTATCGCCCCCGAAACCCCCTGAATACAAAATTTCATGAAAATCGTTGGAGCCGTTTCCGAGACACAAAATATACATATACATCTACAAGAATTACTCGTTTAAAGGTATTAGATTAGATAACATTAACTGGTTAATTGAGTTGTTCATTTTAAATTTTTTTTTTTAATGTATTTTAAATCTTTAACACAAATTATATTAATTGGCATTGTTAAAAACGCTTAAAAACTATTTTTAATATTAATAATAATGAATTCAAAATTGATAAAAGTTCAAAAAGAATCACGTGACTACAAACGCGCCAGATTTGGTCGCCATGTTAGTGACGTCATTTTGTTAAAGCAATTACACAGTGTTAGAAGCTTCTACGTGAATTGAGTAAAAATATCCGGAATTTAGTGCAAAAAGATATTCATAACACGTAATTTTATTGTAAAATTAAATGTTAAATGATTTATTCTTCATTAAATATTATAATAAAACTCTCTATTGATTGTACACACTAAATAAATTTAGATACCTAAGGTTACACTGTTTACTGGTAAATCGTGTCTGGGAGAAATCAGGGCAGGGTGTTAGGGGTATAAATCAGGGTTGTATGATAAAATTATATTTCATTTATCATACAACTAGCTTCTACCCGCGACTTCGTCTACCTAAATTTCACATATTATGGATCCTGAGAGAAGTGAAGAATGTGATTAATAAAAAAATGCACAATGCAATACTACAGAAATTCTATGCTAGTAGTAGGTACATACATATGATGACCCTATAGCCTAGTTGATAGCGATTCGATCCAGCCTGCGAAGTGAGGGTCCCAGGTTCAATTCCCGGCCATATCTAATAAAATGTGACAAATAATTATTTGTACTCGGGTCTTGGGTGTTATAGTGACGTATTATTTGTGTTGACCATGCCACCCGCGACACAGGAAAACCTACTGCGGTGGTATGGGTCTGTACGCGCTTTGTACATTAAACTGGTACAATATATAATTTTTTTTGTCTCCGAAATACGCCAAGTTGGTCAATGATCACGACTCGTGTGGCGAATCGTTACCACTCCAGATCGCTAAGTCAAGGGTCCTGGGTTCGATTCGATGCGAGGTGGATGCTGCGAGATGGTTTGAATGATTAGTTTGTATTTCTGTTCTTGGTCTGAGTGTGTGTCCTTGTGTTGTCTATGGCACCCACGACACTGGGTATATGGGCCTAGTATGGGGCTATGAGTGTGAAGCGTTTATTTATTTATTTATGTACCTACTGGTTTTACAATGTTAACGATAATAATAACTAATATCTTCAAACACGGTTCCGTTTTACTCTACCATTGTTCCACTTTGTAGCCCCAGGACCCATCATCAGATCCTCATTGAATTTGAGTAGGATCAACGTTGCAAAATTCCTAACCTAATAAAATAAAACCATGAGTTGTTTCATAAAAAAACGGACATGTGCGTGTCAGGCCACGGGCAATGTAAGGTTCCGAAGTAAATAGTAAGTTTATCGACTATGACTCATACTTATGTTTTACATAGCCGTGATAGTTTTCCTTGTAAATTCATCATATACCCTATTTTTGAGAATTTTTTCACTTGTCTAACTCCAACCGTTTAGTCAACAGTTGGGGGGGGACACTTGACTGTAACCAAAATTAGCACTTTAAAGCCAAACATTTTGCAAACGGACCCCTAATTCCAAAAATGGTCCATGCCAAATTACAGCTTTCTAGCACTAAGCTAGTAGGGTCTGGGCGCTTTGCTTCAGACAGACGGACAGACGGACGGACGGAAACTATAAGGATTCCGATTTTACTTCGGAACCCTAAAAACGAATCTATGAACGAAAACTAAAATTTTACCTCTTACTCCTCGGGAAAACCGAAAAGGTCACAGGTACACATTTAACACTATCTTTGGGGTGTTTTTTTTGTAGTATTCCCACGTAATGGTACAAAACAAGCACGATAACTTTTAAGGTTTAGCATTTTTGATATATTTATCATTATATTGACGATAATATCGAGATTTTATCAGTTAAAAGTCAAATCACAGTATCAGCTATATGCTGCAATGAATAGCAATTAACAAAGTGACGTCACTCGCGTGCTCGGTTCTATTCGGGAATTGTCGGCGTGTTTTCGGTACTGGATTCAAAAACGTATTTTTGATTTGATGTAACTTTTAAATTATAGCGAATAAAAAAAAAACTAAAATAACTTTGTTATAAAACTTATATATGAACTTTCCATTTAAAACAAAAAAAAAAATTAGGAAACAACTCAATTGGCCAATATCACAGACACAGAAAATCGTTAAAATGTTAGTATAGTTTATCGGATAAATGTGAAATTTTAAAACTTTTAAAAATCAGATAAAGGCATCAGTTTTACCTGTAAGGTAAGACCTGTAAGTAAGGTGGGGCGCAATATGACTAATGACATTTGCACTATTTGCAGTAGTATTTGTATTATCTGTATTATTTTGCCCCGAATTTTTAATGTTTATTAAAACTTTACGTGTCTTCACATTAATCCGACAAACTATACTTTGACTTAAAAAGTATGGTGTCAACTCTGCGTGGGCTGCTTGTCAGTGGGGTAGGGTTTAGATACCGCATAAGTGAAATTTTCTTAGAGTTGAACTCACAAAATTTGGCGGAAGGCGCGGCTTGCGGGGGACAAAACAATGCGCTGTGATTGGCTATTTCTAATTAATACTCGGACTTGACGGGTCAGTATTGGTCGACACTATTGTCGTCGATTTGCAAATGCACGTACCTGTTGGCGCGCGTCAGTTGCCTTGTATGCGGTATCTATTGGAGGTAATCTATGGGTTTAAGTACTCTGTGGTGTCAATGTCAATTTTCAAAGAACCTTGTTGTCATGTCCGGACAGCGTCCGCAGCGGGTGCCAGGCGGGGTTGGACCACAGCTTGGCGCTCTTGTCGTACGATGACGTCACCAGGAAGTGCCCGTGACTCCTCTGGTACCGCACATCTTCAACAATACACATAATAGTAATAATAACGTTATACATTCATAGCCCCACACTAGCTTTCCCTGTGTTGTGAGTGCTAGGGATAATTTACAAAGAACACACCCAGACTGATAACAGAAATTCAAACTCATCATTGAAATTTCCACCTCGCTGGGAAGCAAACCCCATAGGTAATAATAATTATATTATATGAACAGTCTTTGTTTATTTAAAGAGTCGACTATCGAGCAGACGGGCTACCTGATGAGATGGTGATATGGACATCAGTAACATCCAAGAACTTTATATATACGACTGGACTCCAATGTCACGTGGTCCGTCTTCGGTACCTCTTCGAAGCTTGGAATCCAGTTGTCATTGCGGTAAAACTTTATCAGCACAACGCTCATTACAACTTGACTTGAAGATAGATGAAGCCTTACACCCAAAACTTGTTCTATTCGAATTTAGTAGGTTCTCGGCTTGAAACCGATGCATCCAGCGAGTTCAATTATTTCTATTCAGTAAAAAAATATCAGCTCACCGCTTATCAGATGCGTGTGCGCAGGAATAGTGTAAATGGACGCCCGCTTCCTCAAGTCCCAAATTTTAACCTGTCAACAGAATAAAATTATTTATTTATAACCTTAAACATATGGCTGATAGATTCACGGGTCCCTTCTTTTAATAGAGGCTTAGTGTTTTTTTTTTTTTTTTTATGCTTTTAGCAGGCAAACGAGCAGACGGGTCACCTGATGGTAAGTGATCACCGCCGCCCATGGACATTAGCAACACTGGGGGCGTCACCAACGCGTTGCCGGCCAAGAAAATGACGATAGACCCGCTTTTTGAAGGACCCCATGTCATAGCTTAGAGGGAACACCGATGCAGGAAGTTTGTTCCATAGTTTACACGTACGAGGTAGAAAATTACGTGAGAACCGAACTGTGGACGAATGCCAGGTATCCAGGTGATGTTGGTGGAACCTGGAACCCCGTGATGTGCGGTGTCGAAAACCAACTGCAGGTATTAAGCCAAATAGTTCTTCAGAACATTCCCCATTGTACAGACGGTAGAATACGCAGAGAGAACCTACATCTCTCCTCAATTCGAGTGATTCTAGTCCGTCTGTAAGCATGGGATCGTCGACAAGACGAATAGCTCGCCGTTGAATTCGATTGAACGGATCCACTTGGCTAGCTGGGGCTCCAGCCCAAAGGTGGGAGCAGTACTCCATGTGTGGTCGAATTTGCGCCTTATAGAGCATCAACCTGTGCTTAGGCGTGAAGTACTGCTTAGCTCTGTTGAGCACTCCCAATTTCTTTGCGGCTAGTTTGGCCTTACCAACCAAGTGGTCTCGAAACTGAACTTCATTCGAGATGTCGACACCAAGGATCCCAATGCTTTTAGAGATGTTAAGAGGAATGTTCTGGAACTGTGGTGCTATGACAAATGGGGTTTTTTTAGCGGTTAACGCGCAAACTTGTGTCTTCTCGGGGTTGAACTGGACTAAATTTAGTCTGCCCCATTCTGAGACCCGCTCCAGAGATGTCTCGACTTCAGACACAAGTTTCATCCGCTTCTCCTCAATCTGCACCCGAGAAAGGTTTGCTCGGCCTGTATAACGGGCGTCACCCGTGCTGTCATCAGCATAGCAATGAATATTCTCGATGTCCAGCATATCATTGATATGCATGATGAACAGTGTAGGTGAAAGCACAGAGCCTTGTGGGACGCCAGCATTTATGGGCTTCGTATCTGAGCATGTTCCGTCAACGACGACCTTGATGCTCCGCTCCGATAAAAAACTGGCAATCCATTTGCACATTTTCTCGGGTACTCCGTAGGAAGGAAGTTTAGACAATAATGCCTTATGCCACACCCTATCGAAGGCCTTTGCAACATCCAAACTTACAGCCAATGCTTCTCCCTTGCTCTCGATTGCTTCTGCCCAGCAATGAGTAAGGTATACTAAAAGATCGCCAGCTGACCTGCCGTGGCGGAAACCGTATTGACGGTCACTAATCAGCTGGCGATCTTCTAGATACCGGAGCAGTTGAGTGTTTATTATACGCTCCATTAGTTTGGAGAGCAGAGAGGTTATGGCGATTGGTCTGTAGTTGGATGGATTTGACCTGTCTCCCTTTTTGGGAATAGGGTGGACCAGAGCTACCTTCCATGGAGACGGGACAATGCCGGCAGAATAAGAGAGTTGGAATAGGCGCGTTAAAACCGGGGTCAACTCCGGAGCGCACGTTTTTAGCACAATAGCAGGTATACCATCTGGCCCATTCGACTTGTTGATGTCAAGGGAAAAAAGAGCTTGACGCACGGCATTCTGTGTGAAATGCACGTCAGGCATCAGCTCACCACACTGCGGGATGGTTGGCGGTAGTGTTCGACAAACGAGCAACCGAGCTGATGGTAAGTGGTCACCGTCATCCATGGATATTAACAACACCTTGGTGAAGCCCATGGGCTTCAATGCGTTTGCCCTTCACGAGACACTGACGTCACGCCAACTTGAATCACGCTATCGAAGTTTTTTACATAGCTCGCATATAATACAGGTCCGAACTAGAACATCCAGTTGTTTCCCCTGTCCCTTTGTTAATGGTTAAAGGGCAAGAAAGGAAAGGACAGAAGATCGAAGAAAACATGAAAAATAAGTACAATATATCAGTGATACATGTATGAATAGTCAGTGATACATGACTTTTCAATCAGTTTTACTCCCGTCCAAAAACACAGGGATAAGGAGTGGCTGAAGAACGGCGCTACAAAGGACCAACAGTCCTGTCAGCTCAAGCTGAGCCACATCTCATTGCCCATTCATTTACTTATTTTGTTTCTGATTTAATAACGCATTTTTTATGAGTGGCAATGAATAACTTATTATTATTATTATTTATAATGTTAGTCCTTCAAACCTGATGGTCGGCGGCGCCGGTGGCCAGCTGGTGTCCCGCGGGGCTCCAGTCGGCCGCCAGCACGGGCCCCAGGTGCCCCTCCAGGAACATGACGCAGCGCCCCGTGCGCAGGTCCCACACGCGACCGAACGCGTCCATGCCACTACACAGTACACACATCAGAACACATTAGAAATGTAAAGAGTGTGTGTGCATATGCGTATTAAGATACATGCGTACGAAGTGAGACTTCTTTACAACATATTGGTTATATTTGGTATTAAATTAATACTTTATTTTGTTTTTGACGTACATACTTATGCAGCCGTGACGGCATAACGTTACGAGAAAACGTTGCATTTTCACAACGTCATTATAGAAGTTATAGCCCAAGATCCGGCCGCAAAATTCTGTGCTCATCTGTTTTTTACTACAAACCAAATTTTTATGAATATTTATAATGAGGAGAATATAGAATGACTAGGTTGCCTATCAAAATTTGGCCGCTAGTATTTTTAATTAAATTATTTTTAATTTATTTTTGGGAAAAAATTTCGTTCAGTTGTTTTTTAAATAAAACCTCATCTACGTTACGGGCACTTATATAAAGATTCTAAAAAATCACGGTTGCCTTTGCGCAAACGGCCGCAACCTCTTCGCAGCCTGGTGTAAACAGGTATGATTTCGACACGTTTATACGTTCATAACGTACATTTATAAAATATATCTCAAATTAAAGCTGATTTTTTTCTATTTATTATCGTATATGGTTGCCTACTTAAATCCGGCCGCAAATAAGGGTTGCCGGCTGTTAAAAGATATCCGGCTGCAGGATTAGTGCTCTCATCGGTTCCCTAATTTTTTTGAAAATATAATATAGCTTATGTTACTCGGGGATAGTGTAGCTTCCCAACAGTGAAAGAATTTTTGAAATCGGTTCAGTAGTTTCGGAGCCTATTCAATGCAAACAAAAAATCAAATCTTTCCTCTTTATATATTAGTATAGAAGTATAGACTACTATTATGTACAATCGATTTTTGAATAATTTACTCCTGTAGGTAAAAGTCATAAAAAAATCGTCCGATTTTCTCGAAACTTGGAACTTTACTCATCTTAACTGAACCAACAAGTAGCGAGCACCAGCTAGAATAAAGGTGCTACCTCACTTGAAGCATTCGCCTGTAATGAAACGTTACAGAGTCGAGCATTACATCAGTGAGGGAGGTGAACCGAGCATTACAGTGCGCAAACTGTAATGTTACAGATTCGAGCATTAAATTGGTGAGGGGAAAGCACCGAGCATCATTACAGTGCGCAACTTAATGATACAATCTATACTCTATCTATACAAATAAATAAAATTGGAGTGTCTGTAATATTAAAGTAACTTTTTTTTACTAAGTGCATTTGGATGTATACACGGTACATATACGAAAACAACATTTTTTACAATTTTTGTTTGTCTGTCTGTCTGTTTGTTCCGGTTAATCTCTGAAATGGTTGGACCGATTTTGACGGGACTTTCACTGGCAGATAGCTGATGTAACAAGGAGTAACTAAGGCTACTTTTAGTTTAGAAAAAAAAATAGTTTGTTAGGCGATATGAAGTTCGCCGGGTCAGCTAGTGTGTAATATAATGATACAACGTTACAAGGTGAATGTTCCAAGTGAGAAATGCTCGTCAGCCAGGGAGGCAATGCTGTAATGTAATTACAGCATGCTCAAAATCGAATCTGAAACGTTACGTTACAGGCGAATGCTCCAAGTGAGGGAGCACCTTTATGTAAATAATGTTATAAAATCTCACCCAGTGGCGGCGAGGGAGCCGTCGCACTGGAACGCCACGCTGTACACGGCCTTCGCGTGGCCCTCCTGGTGGAGCACCTCCGTCGCTGGACATAACAAACAAACATCGTTACAAACAACAGTCTGGACTACCCTCTTAAGGGCCATTCATAAATTACGTCACACATTAGGGGGGGGGGGGGGCATGAAGTGTGACATTGTGTGACAAGGGGTGGGAGGGGGTCCTAAATTTTGTGACGTCACATTTCAAAATCGAATAATTGGTATGTATAGCTAAATATTAAAAAAAATAATGGAAATAAAACTTATTTCGGAACTGCTGTTTTAATTTAATAATTTCTAGGTGTAAAATTTCATAATATGTGACGTCACACTAGGGCGGGAGGTCTCACAAATGTGACCAGCTGTGACAAGGGGGGGGGGAGGGGTCAAAAAGTCATGAAATTTGTGTGACGTAATTTATGGATGGCCCCTTACCTGAAGAGCAGGCTTAAAGAACTTTTATAAAATAAAACCATTCATGTTCCAGGCAATTCATTTATCGGACTTGGAACGACGTATGATTGGTCAAAAAGTGTCCGTAAGTAAAACGTGACCGCTTTGGTAATACGAATTTGACGTTTACACTGGAACATGGCTGGAATTAAGGGTTCTTAATAGACCGACAGGAGGCTAATATTTACTACACTTTTGACTGATAATTATTAACTAGCTGTGCCCCACGGTTTCACCTGCATTAATTTGTGAAAAAAACTAACTACTAAAATATATGTTATAAATATATATGTTATAGCCTAAAGCCTTCGTTGATAAATGGACTATCTAACACAAAAAGAATTTTCCAATTCGAACCACTAGTTCCTGAGATTAGCGCGTTCAAACAAACAAACAAACATACAAACTCTTCAGCTTAATAATATTAAGTACCGACGCTTGTAAGGCAAAAATTACCAAGCGACATGTTGACAACTTTACACTAGAGCATTTTAGTTTTTAATTTTAGAAAAAAAATCGTAAAAAATCGCTTATTAGTCATAGCTACTTCATACCAATGAATTTTAAATGGAGTTGAAATGCTTAATAAAACAATTTTTTATGATTTTTTTTTCTAAAATTAAAAACTAAAATGCTCTAGTGTAAAGTTGTCAACATGTCGCTTTGTAATTTTTGCCTTACAAGCGTCGGTATAGATTTTGTTAGCCTTAGCGCACTCTTTTTTGATCCGGAATTTTTTAACAGTCAAAACGAAAGCTAGGCCACACCAGACAATCACCACAATGTCATGAAGTGAGGATTAACTTTATTTCATTTACAGATGGCTTGAGTAACGCCGCCCCTGTTAGTGGCAAGAAGGGTCAACAGAAGCGTCTTTAGGTTCTGGGCGGCATGCAGCATACCAATATTGGGGAGCTTTTTAGAAGAGCCACGTTCGAGTAGTGAAGTCCATCGACAAATTCGTCAAGGATGGTAGTCTGACAGATGTCCAGAAGTAGAACAATTATGAATCATGATGAAGAAAGGTTGGTTTCCACTCCGAGACTTTCAAGATGTAGATGACAAAGAGGTCAAAGTGGCGTCAATTAGGAGGCCTACTGCCAGCGGTGGACTTTGAAGGCTTGTACTTAGATAGATAGAATTGTTAGCGTGCTATTAAATAAATACAGTGTAATGCATTCTCTTTGAATAACTATTGTGAATATCAGTATGGTAATTGACTTATGTAGCCTACTGTCATCAGTATCCGTCAGGCGTATTGATGTATTGATTCAACGTCAGTCAGTATCGATTACGTTATAACAAAGAGCACCAAACGCGATTCATTCGTCTTTCGACATTTGGCCTGAACGGTCGGTTGCAAGAGTCATGTCTCTCTGGAAGTTAGTAATATTAGAACCTAATTTTTGTGTTAAGATTATCTTGTGGAAAAGTATAATAAAATAGCTGTTGGATATCGTCGTTCTATTGGGCTGAGCCCAATATCAAGTAGACGTTAGTTAGTCCCCCTCACCGGTCTCCAGGTCCCACAGCCGCCAGGAGTGGTCGAACACGGTGGCGGCGAGGAAGCGGCCCGACGGGTGGAACTCCACGCGCGCCACGCGGGCGGGCGCGTGCCCCTCCAGCGACGCTAGCGGCGACTCACTGATAAACAACGTGTTCTTTACAATCTTCGTGCTACTACATTTTGTTTAACATGTTAGAGACAAATCGATATTAATGTTACACGCTGTAACAACAATAATATAACGCCCCACGTTCATTTTTAGGGTTTTTAAGTAAAACTGAAACCCTCATAGTTTCATCATGTCCGTCTGTCCGAAGCAAAGCGCCGAGACCATCACTGCTAGAAAGCTGTAATTTGGCATGGATTTATTTATTAAAACTCCAGAATCGTAGAATAAAATATTGAAAAACTTTTTATTTTCCGGGTACTTCCCCTACAGGTACAGTACGGCCGCTGTAACTTGGCGCGTCTGAACTTCGCACAGAAGGCTGCGCAGTAACACAATTCGGCAATGCTCAGTACGCGGCGTGCTATGTCTCAGTCACACGTTAACATGTTCGTGTTGCCATCTCTGTCTTACATGCGCTAAAGTTCGCAGAAGCCTATGTTCAGACGCGCCAAGATACAGCGGCCGTACTGTAACGTGAGGGTGAATTATTTATTCCTTGCATACCTTATAATGTGGGGTATCATTGAAAAGGTCTTCCAAAAATATTATGGGTCTTTCTAAAACCATTTTTGGAATTAGGGGTCCGTTTGCTAAATATTTGGCTTTAAAGTACTAATTTCGGTTAGAGTCAATTGTCCCCCCCCCCCCCCCCCCCTCTGTTGCCTAAAAGGTTGGAGTTGGACAAGTGAAAAATTCTCTATAATAGGTTATATGATGAATTTACAAGGAAAAATATCACGACTATGTTAGCATAAGTAGTTAACGAGTAATAGTTGATCAACTTACTATTTCGGAACCCTACATTGCACGTGGCCTGACACGCATTTGCACGGTTTTTAAAGTAAACGACGGTTTTTAAGGTGTACGTAAATTAAAAGTAAGGAAAAATGTCTCATTAAGGCAATGATATTATAACAATAAGGTGTGTAATTAAAATATATTTAAACATTTTCAGTTTTTAAGTTTGCTTAAGGAAAGACTAGGATAAATAATAAAAAAATATATTAAGTTTGAGGTACCCTATCACAATGCACAAGTAAAATTTGTAATAAATTACTAGCGTATACATTTACATTATACATACAGTCATATTAATACATACATATAAATTATTACTTATATATTTTGTTCAACGAGTCTTGACGATGAATTCAAAATAATTAAAAAAAATAATTCATACAGTTATTCATTCTATGAATAGATCCATTCATTCACAGAAATCGATTTTGGCATGAAATTTTTTTTAATTCTTTTCATTCTGTGTTAACCTTATTTCAAAATTACAAATTTATATACAGTAGAACCTCTTTAAGTCGAAAATCAAGGGAGACGCCAAAAAATTCGAGATAAAGAGTTTTCGATTTATAGAGAATTTCGAGTTAAGCGAATTTTGATTCGACATAAAGAGGTTGAGACAAACGACTTGCTTCGCTAAACTTCAAATGAAATAAAAAATTATACAATTAAACATCTGACACCAAGCAAGCAAACACGTGTTAACGTGAGTCATAAGTTCGTAGTAATTCTATTCATTGTATACTCCTAAAGTGCTTTCTAAAAAACAATGATGTACTTACACTGTCGGCGAATTCTAAAGTCGGTAACTTATTTTTCTTTGAACTATAGAGGTAATAAAGCTCAAATAATCAAGTTGTAAAGGTTGTAAAATAAAGTAATTCGAGATACAGAGGTAAAATTTAATTTTTCGAGTTATGGAGGGAAAATATGTACCAAAATTGCTTGGAGGGACTCACTGATTATTTCGACTAATAGAGGGTTAAGATTTCGAGTAATAGAGGTTTTGGTGTATGAAGGGAAGGGAACAAAACATTTTTTCGAGATTTGGAGGTTTTCAACTTATCGAGGTTCGACTTAACGAGGTTCTATACTGTATATAAAAGAAAGTCGTGTTTGTTACACTATTTATAACTCAAGAACGGCTGAACCGATTTGGCTGAAAATTGGTGGGGAGTTAGCTTAGAATCAGGAGACGAACATAGGATACTTTTTATCCCGGAAAATAGACCTGTTCCTGTGGGATAAGGTAAATTTTTGTTATATGTAGTTGATAGATTAGTTATTTATACAGATATCAAATAAAGCTCGGGGATGGATATAGGATACTTTTTATCCCGGAAAATAGACCTGTCCCTGCGGGATAAAGGTAAAATTTTGTTATGTGTAGTTGATAGATAGCTATTAGCGGGAACGGGAGCGGGAGCGTGAGAGGGAGAGGGAGAGGGAGAGGGAGAGGGAGAGGGAGAGGGAGAGGGAGAGGGAGAGGGAGAGGGAGAGGGAGAGGGAGGAGCACACAGAAACTGTAACGGCTAAGAACGGCTGTACCGATTTTACATTCTTAGGCGATACGAAGTTCGCCGGGTCAGCTAGTTACGATTAAAAGACAATGTAAGATTGTTTATCACAAAGAACTCGTTTAAAAAAAATGGAGCATAGACTATGTATTCCTCAATGCCAGTGTAAGTGAGTTCACCTGACGAAGTTCCACAGGTGCACGGAACCGTCGTACGCGCAGGAAGCCATCGCGCACTTCTCGGACTTCTCATCGATCACTTCCATTGATTCCGTCGCTTCATTAGCTTGCTCTTTGGATGCCTTGATCTGATGACGACACAAACATGTCTCGATATTACCATCATCAATACTAGTCTTACTTCAGTATTGACTGAAAAGGAATCATTTATGTAATATATTTGTCTGGTGAAATTAGTATTTGACCTTGAATTCTTTAGCAACTACAATTAGCTAGTTTATTCGTATGTTTGCCTGTTTGTTTCTATTTCTTCTGCTTTTCTTGGCCAATAGTGCATCGGTGATGCCTTTGGTGTCGCTGATGTCCATGGGCGACTATAGCCACCTAGCATCAAGTGGATCGTCAGCTCGTTTGCCTGCTGTTTTAATAAAGAAGACGTTATATAAATAGCGTGTGTTACCATATTAACGAAGTGCGGTGGTATGGTGGCCTCGGGGTGGAAGACGGCGGCGCTCACATTGCACGTGTGGCCCTTGAGGGTCCGGAGCAGCGTGCAGTCCGGCACCGACCACACCTTGATCAGGCCTGACCTGCAAGTGTGAGATGGGGAACTCATTATGGGGGTCGTATCAAGGCCGTCTTTAACCTACTGGAGGCCCTGGGCATATTAGAATAATGGGGCCCTTATGACTTTGTCAGAAAATTATTTTGTTAGAATAGACAAAGAAAATAGATAAGCAAGCCTCTAGATTTATGCAAAAGCTAATAAGCAAATTGGTATTGTAGTCAGTAATTTAAGTTCGATTTGTTCAAATTAAAAAAGTTTATTGGTAATAAATATCAGTTATTGTTTAGTGATCTGACAGGAACTAGGGGGCTCCTATCGATCACGGGGCCCTGGGCACGTGCCCGGAGTGCCTAGTGGGAAAAAGGGGTCTGGGCCTATATATGGGGTACATTTAAGGACTTTGATAACGCCAAAGTTGTGTATTTTCATTGTATGTGTCTAGTAGAACAGTATTCTTAACATCAACCACGTTAAATATAATTCAACTCATACATGTTTATAAATTGTGAAGGCTTACCAACTGGAAGTGATGAGCATTTGACTGTCTGAACTGAATCTACAGAAGCTAATGGGCCGAGTGTCACCTATCTGAGGAAAACGTAAATCAAAATTAAATGAATGAACGAAAAGAAATAGGAGATTAGTTACATACAAAGATTATCTTTTTTACAACAAATAAGTAATGTCTGACTGCAATCCCATCTGATGGTAAGTGGAGATGTGGTCCATGATGGTGAGCACATTAGTTAGTAAAAGCCAATTCACTCTTTTCTTTAAGACAAAAGTGTAAAAAGCATATTTGATAAGTCGATTGACACTACTGTTAATCACTGTAATGAACAACAAGTATAAGAGCTAGAGTCCGACCGAAACTGGTTTTTCAGCCGAAACCGAAACCGAAACCGAACCTTCGGCCTTAGGTCCAGTTTCGGCCGAAACCGAAACCGAAACCGAAACTTAGGGTGAGGCCAAACGAGCGTATTTTTGGTGCTGTGAGTCACGTGAAATGAGCTGGTTTCATACAAAAGATCTAATTCAATTCTTTGAAATTTGTATTTTACGCGATTTTACGATTTACTAATAAAAAATACGCTCGTATGGCTACACCATTAGGGTATTTTTTGAGCTGCTCATTTGTGGACCCAACAGAAAAAAGTAGGTTAAAGGAGCCGAATTTTTTAGGTCAACCTTCAAGCTATCTGTCCCTAACGTTGACCCACTACTTACGGGACAACCTGTATAGGTACTGAAATCTTGCGTGTTTTTTTTCACATTTTTATTTGTAGGTACATTTTTATGTGTATTAACTGCCTTCAGTTCGGTAAACTTATCTTAACGTAAACGACAAAATTCGAAAAAATGTGGGTACCTATGGATGAACGCTGTTTTTAACCCCTGACGAAAAAAGAGGGGTGTTATAAGTTTGACGTGTCTGTGTATCTTTATGTCTGTCTGTGGCATCGTAGCTCCCAAACGGAGGAACCGATTTTGATCTAGTTATTTTTTGCATGAAGGTGACTTAATCTAGTGTGTAATTAGCTCTGTTTAGTGTATATCAAACTGTCGGGGGTTTTTTAAATTTTAATTTAAGATCATTTAAATAGATCATTTAAATCTTAGCCCCATTTTACTAAATTACGTCAGTAAAAACCGCATGCAAATTGATTTAGCCGATTTTGAAATTACCCTGAACAAACGCACATAAAATACAAACAGACGAAAATTCTAAAAATAATTGCTATGGTCTCTTTTGCGTTGACTTTTGTGTACAGACATATCGATCAGTTACCGTTTCATTGTAATGGATGATTTGGGATTTAGACATCGAAAATACTACTAGTGAATGCCCTCGCTTTGCTTCCGTAAACCTTTCTGTAAGCCCTCACTCAATAAATGTAAGTATGGGCGAAATTGACATAAAGTAATTTATTTATTTGTAAACCGTTTGAAATAAACCAACCACTAAATGTTAACCAAAGCTCACTACAATACGTATGTATTGTAAGTTATAAGGGAGTGAAAACCGCAGGTAAATCTGTTATGTCGTTCCTGAGAGTAGCCAGAACAAACGCACAGATAAATAGACGAAAACTACTTTTTATATAATCTATTACGTCTAATTAATACCCCTAGTAAAAGTTTTACTTAAATATCTTCCAGGTACAGTTTCTATACCATGCTTGGATATGAGTTCCGTATCATTATCTATACAGCATTAGACACTATATTATATCCTTTTTTCTACCTGTTGCCGTTATTAATATCGAGCAAAAAACGACTAAAATCAAGCGCCAAAGCACCCTGTGCCCTGTCAGACGCTCTTCAGATTAATGAACAAATATAATAAACATGTTAAATCAATGACTTCACTTGAAAAGTCAGCGCCCACGGGTTAGCCACGAACTTAACCGAACGACGCACGAAAATTCACGAACACAGAGTTTCGGTTTGGCCGAAAGTTTCGGCCAAATTTTTCCGAAACCGAAACCGAAACCGAAACTAGATTTTTTGGCCGAAACTGGCCGAAACCGAAACCGAAACCGAACCTTCGGTCGGTCTCTAATAAGAGCTGACCTGACTGCAGTAGATGGACATGGCGGAGGCCTTCCTCTGGGACTCCTGCTTGGCGGCCGCGCGCACGCTGCCCGCCAGCTGCAGCTCCTCGCGGGCTTTAGTTAACCTGCAAGCAATTATAATATTTATACACAATAATTTTAATAACCGGTTTGAATAACCAATTAAACCTTATCTTCATACAGGATGGATTATTCAATAGGGGGTGAATGATTAATTTATGAATTTCTTTTTTTAGCGTTGTAGCACTTGTAGCGTTGTAGCGTTATGCACTATGCAGTAGTCGTAAATATCATTTAAAGTATCAGGTAATATCTTTCAGAATTTCTTGGTAACACTCAACCTAACAGTACAATACTGACCGCGTCTTAGCTCTAGGCAGCGAGTACCGCGCGATCCACAGCCGCGCGACCCGCAGCTCGGGGGGCCCCTCGTGGTACCACGTGCCCTCCCGGCCCCGGTCCCGCTCGATTCTGGCCTCCTCCTCTTCCAACTTCTTGTTTATCGCGTCTTCTCCGAGGCTAAGATTTCAATTGAAGTTATGATAATGTAGATCCAAAATCATCTTTCACTCGTACATATTGAAATTGAGTTTCAATACACAAAATTATGCCCTTAGACAAAATCTGAATTGATTCTCAATAATTACAAGACTATCAAGATTAACTTTTTTTAAATTAGTCCTATTTGGTAAACAATCTCACAGTATCCTTTTATCGTAATTTGTAATTTAAAAATAAGGCTGACATGAAATAAAAATTTTTAGTAGTGCCAAGATTAATTATTTGCCAAACAAAGGCCAATGCATACGTTATGGGTTTTTTCCCATATGGGACGGGATTCTGCTGCAAATGCACTATCGTATACATTTTCTATGATATGATTTTTCCAACACTTCACTTCCCGTCCCATATGGGAAAAAACCCATTATGTATGCATTGGCCTTAAGATTTTAAAATGTACTTAAAATAAATGTAATTAATATAACTTACTAGCTAAGCAAGTCTCTCAAACGGACTCTTCTCTCTGCAGGTCCTTCTCCGAAGAGGCACACTGGTTCGCCAAGCTGACGGAGGCTCCTTCGTACCTAACAGTAAAATAAACACAAATAAATTTTGTGTCAAACAGTAATTATGTTTATTATTTCGAATGTTCAATTCAGAAATCTACTGCCAAAGAGCTAAGTAAATAAAGTTACCTCATCATCATCAGTAGACACATTTAGCTGACGCGCCTTCCGCCTCCTCTCAAACTCTTCCAGAAGAGCCTTCTTGTCTTTTGACATTTCATCTTCAAGGTCCATATACTCTAAAGAATGACAACAAGAATACTAAAAATGAGAAAATAATAATTATAATGTGGCTTATGTTAAACTAAATTTGATGGGTTTTTTGGCAATTTTTTTGGTAATTGCTTATAATTTAATATGCGTAATGAACAGACCCCTCATTCCCACTGGGCACTCTGGGCACGTGCCCAGGGCCCCATGATCGATAGGGGCCCCCTAGTTCCTGCCAGATCACTAAACGATAACCGATATTTATTACTGAAAAACTTTTTTAATTCCAATAAATCGAACCTAAATTACTGACTACAATACCAATTTGCTTATTAGCTTTTCTATAAATCTAGACGCTTGCTTATCTACTTTTTTGTTTATTCTAACAAAAGTGTTCTGACAAAGTCATAGGGGCCTCATTATTTTAATATGCCCAGGGCCTCCAGTAGGTTAAAGACGGCCTTGATAATGAAGAGGAATTAACAGAAGTATAGGAGAGAGAAATAAGAAGAGATATACTTGCCACTAGAAATCTGTATATCCCCAAACTCTTTTCCGCTAGTCTCTTCAACTCCCTCCCTGGAAGCGGCCGCCAGCGCGGCCAAACGGGCTTTCTCCTGCTCCTCCAGGGATCCATAATGAACTGTCTTCGGCTTCTTCGCCAGGATTATATCTTCATCGTCCGACATTTTAGGTTATGTTTTGTTTAATTGTGAATAATATTGCTTCTGTTAGGGAAAAATTTTAGTACGTACTAAAATGATAAATTTATTGCGTTAGACTATAATAATGAATTTGCTAAGGGTGCAAAACTGTTATGTAGAATTTTAGATTTCTGTAACCACTAACTTGATGTAATTATGAACATAACAAAGTACTCTGTGATAAGAACAGGTTACATTTTCATTCCGTTTCACGTTAGTTAAGTTTTTAGTGTTAATTGTCATTGAATTGTTTATAAATGTAGTAATATAATGTTAACATTACGACATTACTTTATTTTTTTACTAACGTGATTATCTAGATCAATCAATAATACAACATCATTTTAATTTTTATTTACGAAATGTTTTTGACACTAAAATTAAGTTAAATTATGTTAAGACAAATAAATGGAACGTGAAAAAACATAGACAGTCAGTGCTGCCATACCATTATTTATACTTATTTAGAGTTTGTACTAAAAAGTTAACAATAAAAAGACTAAAAATATTATGGCAAATTATTTAAGATTCAGGTATTTCAGTGGACTTGAAGAGAAAGACCTTTTGGTTGGTTTGAGTAAAAACTTTATTTTTATAATCCAAAAAGTTTACCTCCAAAACAGTTTTTAAACGCTCGTGTCATGGCGGCAGCGGCTCATGTCTATGGGCTCATGCAAAAATCTTCTGCTCTATGATCGATGTTTACGTCAAATAGAGGAAACAACGTTTCAGCGTTTATTAACAATTAATAAAGCAATAATTACATTAAACCATTGTTATACAAACAGTTGAAGACCAATATTTACAATCCAATCACTTTCCGGTGCAAAACTGAGGACAAAATCTCGATGAAGTGAAGGTAACCTCAAAGCTGCGATAAATTTGATTTTGTGTTGTATTCTGGTTTATTATTGGAGATATGGCTCTGCAGCTGTCTAGACGAGAAGTCGAGGAGCTGCGCTCGTCGCTGGACCGCGCTATTTACCGGACGATCGGAAAATCTGACGGGTCGCTTCTGTCCACCGTTTCATCTTGTTTGACAAATGGGTGAGTTGACGCTATTATTAAAATTGTAATGTAATCAGGTTTGGAATAATTTGGAACAGTATTCATATTGATTTCCTTATTAAAAAGTACAGTAGGAAAAATTGGTAAGTAGAAAATATTGAACATGAAATGCTACTACATTAACTACTTTCATATCATGTCATTTATGTTTACTTGTCGGCTTATGGGATTCTTAATTACCCTTATTTATAATTTTATAAATTGAGTTCTGTAATATGTTCTTGGTTATCACTTTTGTCTTTTAACATAATTGTAATCATCCAGAATGCTTGTTTACATATCTAATACCTTTAAACAAGCAATTCTTGTATATATATTTTCTGAGTCTCGGAAACGGCGCCGACGATTTTCATGAAATTTAGTATGCAAGGGGTTTCAGAGGTGATAAATCAATCTAGCTAGGATTCATTTTTAGAAAATGTCGTTTTATCCGTGTTTTCAGGCAATGAAAAACTCCTAAAATAGACTCTTCCTGACATCTATTGGCGAGTAGCAACATTAAAGCTACTTCAGTACATGGCATTGTTTGTTAAAAAAATACCAAGCAAAGCTCGTTCATCAGAGTATGTAAAGATTATGTTTAACATTTGATTAAATGTTGCATAATTTGTTACTTAACATCCTTTTATTTCATTTAACATTTGCAATGCATTCATACAAATATCCTCTCAATCTTTCACATTCATAATATAAGTAGGATATAGGTAATGGGTATCTTTCTTGTTCCTATAAATGAATTTTATTTTAGTGGTGTACAAACAATAATGTTAAATAAATAAGCCAATATTGTGAAGTTTATCTTGTTTCAAATGGCGGCCAAATCACAGACTATAAAAACATTAAGGTGCACAACTGCAGGCTTGTAGTTTTGGCCAGGTTACCTGGTCAGAGATTGGTCACAAACTGACAAATACATTCTTGAATATTGGATAGAATGCTTTGTCTATAGGTTCACTTGTAGTAGGACCTGTATGCCATATGGTAATATTCAGTCCTGTTATGGATGAACAGATCGGATTTCATCTTGATTGTATACAAATAATTTGTCACAAGAATCAAACTAGAAGTTAATTGAGCTTAAAGTTACTAACATCCCATTAGTATTCTGGTTTGGTATATAAAGTAGGCTTAATTTTTAAGGTTTTTACTTAAAACCTTAAGAAAGAAAAAATATTCATATAAAGAAATCATAAGCTGTTAAAACATTAAGAAATACACAGTCAAATTATCTCAATAGTTGTAAGGGCACATAAAAACCAAACTTTGCACTCTATCTCCCGTTGCAGGTATGAGCGGCGGAAAATCATTGACAAAGTGTCAGCGCACATTGACTCAAAGAAGGCTAGCAAGCTTGCAGACAAGGTCTTGGCCCTTGCACAGGAGTTTGTGTCTACTGCTAAGACTCAGAAGAGGAAACACGAGTCGGAGAAGGATAGAGATGTTAAAAGGTAGGTTTCAGAACAAATCAGTTCTGATAAACAAGCATGTATCCCTATTGAGAAACTCCCAGCCCCTTTGGTTTAGCCCCTGTCGCCTCTTGAAGAGAACATTGCTGGATTAAGTTTATTATTTATAATGCTCATAAATATAGAAAAAGCATCAAAACTTATGGTATAGTTAATATTATAAACTAAGTCTTATTCATAAGAAATCTTATTGTCGGTTTGTACTTTAGTTAAAATTCTTTATGGCCACTCATAAGTTTTATATTATTATGCAGTTGTTCTGATAATTCGACAGAGCAAACAGCCAATAGCACTGGTATATACACATGCACTGCAATACAATTCTCTGCTCATTATAGATATGTTACAAATGTTACACCAATCAAATTGACTTGCAGGTCACGCCATGACGATAAATACGAACAGCGAGATGACAAGCGCGACAAGCAAGAGAAGGATAAAGACAGAGACAGGGGAAAAGATAGAGAGATAGAGAAAGAGAAGGAGGTTCCCGCGTCGTTTGGGAATGGCGTGGAACTGCCTTCGATACTGCCTGAAGGAGAGACGATTGGATCTAAGATGGCTGGACTTAGTGCGGATAAGATAAAGGTATTTATTTATTTATTTACTCATAACTTGCGTTAATGTTTTCTTCTTGTTTGACGGATTTGTTACTTTATGTTACAAATTACTCAAGTCTTAATATGCGGTGCGCGAGTCTGAATCGCACTTGGCCGACGCAAAATGATGGGTGTTATAAGTTTGATGTGTCTTTGTATCTGTGTCTGTCTGAGACATCGTAGCTCCTTAACAAATGGACCGATTTTGATGCGGTTTTTGAAGTAATAACTTCTTTAGCTGCGATGAGCGAGTTTTGGTCGGAAAAAAATTTATGGGTCCGCGTCACCGATGACTTGGACATGCTCGTAACGTTTGCCCTTGCTAATCTTGTACACCGACATTTCGATCCATTTGCATGGATCGTGATCACGGCTGTACAAAGTACCCATATAATAAAATGTGTAAACACATAATATTAACCTCTACACCCACAGCTGATGATGGCGAACGCTCAACGCGAGATCGAGGAGCGCAAGCGCATGCTGACGGCCATGAAGGGCGACGGCGGCAGCAAGCCGGGCGTCAACGCGGCGGCGGCGGCGGCGCAGCAGCTCAAGTTGCAGCTGCAGAGCGCCATACCACCGCCCAGCGTTATCAAACCTGTGCTGTACTCCAAGCCTGGTGAGGATACTTGCTGCTTGGTAAAAGATAGCACGAGTCGTCTGAGTCATTTTACAATTTCACTCGAGAGCCCGAGCCAGCGAAATTGTCTGATGACACCTCTTCACTAAATTTTATACGAGTAAAGAGAGTAAAAATGGACTCTAAAATCCAGTAAAGTTGATTGGTATCTGATGTAATCCATGCGTTTCTAGTGAGAAACTTGACTTATCAAGGGTCCATGGACCTGGTAAAAATCTATGTTCCATTCTTACAGAGGCCATGCCAATGACTCAGGAGGAATTGGAAAAGCAACGTAAAATAGCCGAGCTGCAAGCGAGGATTCAGCGGAAACTAGCAGGTAATGTGGTACCTACATAACTCATTAATGAAAAACAAAAACAGATATTTTTTTTTATAAAAAGAGCCGGCAAATGAGCAGACGATCCACCTGATGGTAAGTGGCTATCGACGCCCATGGACATCAGCAACACCAAAGGCATCACCTGCCTGCCATCAGGCCTGCCAAGGAAGAGAGAAGAAAAAGAAAGAAAGAGAAGAAAAAGAAAGAATTTTGTAATTTATAAGTTTATTTCCAACATGTATTGAAAATGTTCTAATGTGTCAAGTGATATTATAAAACCCACATTCACTAGGGGACACACGCCATGTCGGCGACACGGCATCGCTAGACTTTGTTTGACGCAGCACAACATAGCGCAACTTGTTCTGTGACACTTCTGCAAGACAATTTTGCCAGACTTGACGGGTGACGCCATTCGACGTCTTATTCGATATGATATGAGACATTTGTACTCTTTAGAATCCAATACTTTTAAAGCATAATAAATATGTGACTTGTCTGTTTGATTTACATAAAAAAATCTATAACATTAGCATGGTACGGCAGGTGGAGCTCTAGTAGCGGGGCGCTCCGGTCCGGCCCCCCTAATCCTGGACCGTGAGGGGCGCACTGTGGACCCCTCGGGCAAGCGGGTGCAGCTCACTCATGTCGCGCCTACCCTCAAGGTATGAAACTTTATATTTGCAACTACCCTCAATTTTTTTTTTTATTAAAATAGCCAATCACAAACTTTACTGTTACTATCTAAGCGTGTCCTCAGGATCAATATGTCCGTAACTGATCGTAATGATTTTTCAATCAATTTGTATACTTTGTAAATATCTAACTTGCAAATCATTTAGTAAAAAGACCGATTTTCCAAACATGATTATCCGCTGAACGTTAAAAGTGAAAATCGTCCATATCCGAAATATGTGAATAATTAATTAATTACATATTTAACTGTCTTCCCCATATCCCAAATTCGAAGGGAGGAAAGTAATTTTTCTCGGATCATAGGTGTTAGTTAACCTGTTAAATGTCCTCCCCGCTTATTATTAATTCTTCCGTTTCTTTCTTTTTCTTCCCTCTTTTTAGCAACGTGATTGATCCCTTTGTGTCGCTGATGTCCACGGACGACGATAGCCACTCCCCGTCATGGGGCTCGGCAGCTCATTTGCCGGCTATTTCCATAAAAACAATATGCATTTGTCAGGCCAACATCAGAGCGAAGCGTCGCGAGGAGTTCCGGGCCCAGCTCTCAGGGCAGGCGACGTCGGAGCCCATAGGAGACGCGTCGTGGATGGACGAGCGGGTGGCCACCAAGCCGCCCACGCGCGCCAAGCGAGCGCTGCGCTTCCACGAGCCCGGCAAGTTCCGACAGATGGCGGAGCGGCTGCGGGTCAAGGTGAGCGCCGAACTATGTTGCTTTGTGTACAGTGGACACTCGGCAAAAGAGTTAGGTATGCAGGATATGAAAGCTTGTAATGTTTAATAATACTTTTGTATTTTTATCAGTGTTAAATTATGTGTATAAAGGTATCATTTAACATTGATACTAAGACAAAAAAAATGTATTATAATAAACATTATGGAAGGACTATGTATCATGACCTGCATATAGAAAACTCTTTTGCCGACTGTAGCTGATGATCATTTATTATTACAAGCGAAGCTTTTGTATCGCCGTAATGGACAGATATAATATGGAATAACAAATGATGTCACGATTTCGTGCAACGTTTTCGTGTAACGTTTTAACGTTACGGTTGCGTACAACCACAAAGTACAAATATTAATTTTAAAGAAATTTCGCGCCGTCAATATATTTGTATAATAATGTATTCAAAATGTCTTTTTAAATATTATGATCTAGCCATAGAATTAAATATAAAGAATGAAATTTAAGAATTAATATTTTTTAGCTTAGGGGCCATCCATAAATTACACACACTAATTTCATGACTTTTTGACCCCTCCCCCCTCCTTGTCACAGCTGGTCACATTTGTGAGACCTCCCCCCCCCTAGTGTGACGTCACGTATTATGAAATTTTACACCTAGAAATTATTAAATTAAAACAGCAGTTCCGAAATAGTTTTATTTCCATTAATTGCTTTTTAATATTTACCTATACATACCAATTATCTATTCGATTTTGAAATGTGACGTCACGAAATTTAGGACCTCCTCCCACCCCTTGTCACAACAATCCCTGGTGTACTAAGATACAGGCCAAGGCTTAGTTTAGACACCAGATCTCCCACAGATTACTTAGCATTATTTTCCTTTTATCCATATTTTAAAATGTCACCTGAATGTAATTTGTGGATGAGATGAAATAAAGACTTTTGTATTTGTAAAAAAAAAAAACAATGTCACACTTCATCGACCCCCTCCCCCCCTAACGTGTGACGTAATTTATGGATGGCCCCTTAGTGTGTTGAGTTGAATATGTTTCTGGTAGAATATAAATATGTTTTTACAAATGTTGTGTTTTTTTTTACTTAACATAAGTTAAGTCTTCACCACAATTTTACCGTTTATAGCTACAATCATTTTGTCGTGTCCCTGTTGCATGTGAGAATGGACATTTAATTGTATTGATATTGTTGTTTGTACAATCGACTGTAATGTATTCCTCGCAGGCCCAACTGGAGAAGCTGCAGAACGAGATATCGCAGATAGCGCGCAAGACGGGCATCTCGTCGGCGACCAAGCTGGCTCTGCTCGCGGCCGACGCGCCGCTCTCCGACCGCCTGCCCGACATCGAGTGGTCAGTTACCGTCGTACCTACTACTTATCGTCGTTGCGACTTTAAGACCTCTTATGTGTAAAAAATCAGCTTTCTGAGAGAATCGATAAAAATGGATAAAGTTTTGTTTAGCAAGAACATAGGTGATTTGGTGAATAAATTAAGATGAAAACGAACACACATGAGAGTTTTTGAATTCGATAGCGCTTCAAAATGTAGAATCATTTGACGTAAAAAAGTGATTTTGCCAAAATTGGCACGTAACACATAAAAGGTCTTAAAGTCGCAATGACGTTATGTTCTAATGTCCCTGCTACACCGGCGTACGGTACGGCGGACGATTCTTGGCGCGTCTGAACTTCGCGCAGAGGCTGCGCAGTAACACAATTCGGTAATGCTCGGTACGCGGGTTGTTATGTCTCAGTCACACGTTAGCATGTTCGTGTCGCTATCTCTGTCTTTCATGCACTAAAGTTCGTAGAGCCTATGTTCAGACACGCCAAGATATGTACGTCGGCCGTATTGTACTAACGCTTTAGGAATGACATTACGCATGTGTGGCCAACAGTTTGTGCTCCGCTCGTTCCTCGGATAAACGTTAGATTTTAGGAAATATTCCAACATTTTTTCCTTAAATTAATAGTGATGCACGATTACTATCCGTACTATTACTATACTTACCGAAAAAGAGCAGTATTGCGCAGTCCACACTTTTAGTTTTCATCCGTGAACGGTGTCTATGCGTTCGTTGCTCGAGCGCGCTTATATCGTGTTATCCGTTTGTGTTAGATACACAATACACATTAGCGCTATGGCTATCTCGCTCATCGTTATTATTCCACATCCAGAGAGACAAAGAGTTCAGCCGTTCTTTGTATTTCTGGGAATAGAACGCAAGCGTTCACCTTCACTCAGACCGGCGCGGTCTGACTGCCTGCTGTCTGAACGACACTATTATGTTCGGTTTACACGTATTAAGTAGTTAAGTAGTTAACTAAATTTTAACTAAATTAATACGTGTAAACGGACAAATTAGTAGTTAAAATTTAGTAATCAAGTAGACAAGTAATTTAATTTTTTTTCTATTTTCTGTTAAATAGGTGGGCGGGGCTTATCACTTAACGCGTTTGGACAGGCACTTTTCAGTTGAAATTTAGTAAAATGCTTAAGTAATTAAGTAGAATTTTATGAACTAAAGAGCTTTACTAAATTATTACGTGTGAACGCGCACTTATTCACTTAAAATTTAGTTATCTATTTAACTACTTAATACGTCTAACTAAACCGAACATTAGAGTTGCAAACGTTACAAAGAAAGTGGAACGCAGAACGAAGAACTCGGAACTTCTGTCTGCGCGGGCTCAAGAGTATTGCAATCTTGCACCAAACTAAACATCAACCCCGTCCCGCAGGTGGGACAGCGTGATCCTCATGACGGCGGAGGAGCGGGCGGCGCGGCAGGCGAGCGGCGGGGGCGGGGCGGAGGGCGGGGCGGACGCGCGGGCCGAGTGCGCGCGCGTGGTGGCGTGCCACACGGGCGACGATGATATAGTGGACAACCTCAACGAGCGCGCCGTCACCAACCTCGTCGAGCACCCGCAGCAGTTGCGGCCGCCCAGTGAGTAGCTGTTATTTTTAAGCCCAATGCATACGTAACGGGTTTTTTCCCCGTACGGGACGGGTACGAGGCATAAATATACGTGCGTGCCCCGTACTCGTCCCGCACGGGATACCGCTGCGTATGCACTATCGTATTGTTACGTCCTACTAGTGGGTGGGTAACAGTATACATTTTCTATGAAACGATGTTTCAAAAACTTCACGTCCCGTCCCGTACGGATAAAAACCCCGTTACGTATGCATTGGGCTTTAAAGTTAGAAAAAAAAACTTAACCCTTGTAGGATCACTCGTGTCTGTCTGTTCAATTTGCTCCGAAAAAACTGGATCAAAGAATTGAAATTTGGTACTCATAAGGTTAATAACTTTTGGGGGGCGAAATAACGAGTTGAACTCACTTTTGTCCGGTTTTTTTAATAGCGAAGGTAGAAGCAAAAAAAATACGTGCATAAGTGTATAGTAAAACAACCACATGGCTAAATTTGTTAAGATTATATCAGAATATACGATTCTGACGGTTTAAAAATCTTAAAAATAATTAAGCGTTAAAAAATATATTTTACCTGATATGCAAAACCTTGTCTTAGAAAATGTAAAACTTTACTCGATATATTCCCGTATTTGAGTATATACTGGTAATCATCACCAATAAATACAAAAAAAAATCATAACGTTATTTTATATTTATTTTGCCTTTACATTGATGGGTTGTAGTTTACTCTTGCAGCTGTAACAGAAAAACTTTGTTAGTAATAGTGACGTTTGTTACTCCGTTTCTCTACTAAATTTGAAGATTCACGATGGAGTTTTTCTTCAAAAAATAATTCTTCAGTGTGAAATTGATAATAAAACATGTTTTTTGGGTTAAAATTAATTTATTAATTACTATAATTAAAGAGAGACAATATATCTTCAAAGGTGCAAGGAAAAATAAATTGAGAAATTTAAATGCACACATCAATGATTTTGCAGAAAAAAAACTACATGACTTATGATTTTTTAATAGGCATACATCTGAAACCTATCCGTTTAGTGTTTAAGGGACATCCAAACGAGCCACACAAAATGCAACCTTCAACAACTATTGACTCTTCTGTTATCGGATCGGGGTCCAACGACTCTGTTTCATTATATACTGGGAAAGGATTGTAACCATTATTAGCTCTCATACCGGTATCATAGGACACGGTGTTAGTATAACCGGTGCCGCTAACACTGCTATAACTGTTATTAAATTTACTGCCAGTGTTGTAAGTATAACTAGTTGAGTTATATTCTGTGCGATTAGTTTTGGGATATAACCCGTTATAAACAATTCCGGTCGTAAGATTACTATATCCGTAATTTGGATATCCTTGATTACTATAATTATATCTCTTAATTCCGTAATAACTATTGGGAATAGCAACTGCTGGAGTAGTATAGAAATTTTGTACGGCACTGATATTGTTTTGATAGTTGTTATAACTGTTAAATGGATAAAGTTGTTTGTTGTAATTGTAACCGGTATTTCTGTTGTAACTGAGGGTAGATGTATAAAGGTTTTGTGTGTTGTTTAGGTAATTCCAGTTATAGTTTGATGTAATTGTAATGTTTTTCCTTATGGGTGCATTATACATGCTATTTGCGGGGTAAGGAGCCGAATCGTTTGTGATTACGAATTTTTCATGTGTATTCACTAAACTCTTCATCCATTTGAAAGCTGTGTCGAATGTTGATTTTTGGGTGACGTGATAATTATACATATTATTCTGAGCTGGATCGTTGTTGAAATTGCGGTTATAATTAACGTTGTAACCGTTTGCTTGACTGTAACCGTTGCTACCGAAATTTCTTTTTGTTCTTTTGTCAGCAATATTCTCGTTTAAAAGATTAGTTCTCATCATTGATCTTTTGGAGTAATCTGTCCTACTTTTGCATTTTTTCCTTCTCTGATCTTGAAGTGATTTAATTGTTTTTGCCTTTCTAAGCGATTTTAGAACATGGTGTTGACTATTTATATCTTCTGGTATTGAGTCATGATTTTGGATTTTACTAAACTTATCACTTTCGGAAGTCTTAATACTATTATATTTTGAAGCTTCATTTTCCGTTCTTCGATTGTTTGATGTTTCAGTTTCTTTGTTTTCTAAATTGCCAGCTACTGGTACAATATCTTCATTATTACTTTTTGATTCCGCAGTAGTGTACTTAGAACGAAATGCATTCACGTTATTTTTATTTTTATTGTGAATTTCTGTGTTCAATTCAAAAATTTTGGGCTTTAAATTTTCATAAACATGTAGCACGTTCGTTTCGTCTTCAATATCAACATTTTCATTACTTGCTGCGTTCACCAAATCTCTTCTTACGCGTATCTCGTATGGAAGGTCTTTAGGCGGACGGAAATTAAAATTGTGATTTTTTGCGAATATGTTTATAAGAGCCACTATTGTATATATTGGCAGCAGCATGATTATACACTTTTCACATTTGTTTGTTATTAAATTTTGTTATTACACTGATAAATTGGTTAAGTACACCGCGACTTGCGTTTACATTATGTCCTTGTATCGCTAAGTCGTAACGCAGACTGACTTGACTGTACGAATTCTCGTCGCTGATAATAAGGTTAAAATTAGACCTATGTTATTATATACAATATATGTTATGGTAATGAAATACGTAATCTGACTCATGTTTCGTATGAAGTTTATCAATTAGTACATAATGAAGTTCTGCGTGGAAGAAGGAAAATGTCCACGCGGTCCTGTGGTTTAGTTGCTCCTTCTGTGGCGATTTAATACGACTTCGATCTTATTTTATTGTGCCTTTTAAAGGCCCTGTATCCTATGCAAAATTGTCAAAATGCCACAACATTATATTGTCGATTATAATTGTGGATATTATAGATAAATATATTATTGAAAACGGATGTAAATCAGACACTAATTGGAGCCTTTAACTGTGACCGCTGAATGTATTCCGTTGTTATAAGAAATACCCAAATTTTGCCTAAGAATATTTAAGAAAACGCGCTACAACTAGGGGTTCGTCCGATATCGATATGTCGGCATTATTGTTGTTTTACTGATATATTGAAATCAGCGATTTTACTAACTATTCATCAAAACAACCCATCCCGTACTTAGGTCGTTCATTTAAACGTTCACAAAATTTCACAATTTATCTATCCTCTGAGAATCCTTCTTTTTTATTTATTTACCATTAATACTAACTAATTTTCCAGATATAATACTCTAAATATGTCCGTAATTTTGTTTCAATATTTTTTGAACCCAGAGCTTACTTTTTATACCTAGCTTTTAAAGTTTACAGTGTCCGCATCGGTAACGGTATGGACGGTACCTTTTTATAAATATCGGTATTGTATCGATGCATCCTTAGTAGTAGGAGCTTCAGCCAAATAAATAAAATTGGAGTGTCTGTTTGTAATATTAAAATAACCGCTTTTTACTAAGTGCATTTGGATGTATATACGGTACATATACCAAAACAACATTTTTCACAATTTTTGTCTGTCTGTCTGTCTCTTTGTTCCGGCTAATCTCTGAAATGGCTGGACCGACTTTGACGGGACTTTCACTGACAGATAGCTGATATAACAAGGAGTAACTTAGGCTACTTTTATTTTAGAAAATAATAGTTTGTTAGGCGATACGAAGTTCGCTGGGTCAGCTAGTTGTTAATATTTCAACTTAAGAAACTATATTTTATTGTATTCGCTTGTAAATTTAAAAAAATCATAACTGTTTTATTAATTCCTACCTACATGAAATAAATGATTTGATCGAGTTCGCTGGTTACAGCGGAACCGCTGAAGCCGACCTACATGCCGGTGTTCTTGACGAAGAAGGAACGAAAGAAACTCCGGCGACAGAGCCGCCGCGAGGCCTGGAAGGAGGAGCAGGAGAAGGTCCGGCTAGGTCTGGAGGCCCCGCCGGAACCTAAGCTCAGGTAAATGTCGTGCGATTTAATACTTAATCCAGGTAATAAAATATCAGTGGGCTAAATTCCATCGGAATCGATTCAGCAGTTTTTCTGTTTGTGGTACTCTTGTTAGAATAATGCGCGAACGTAGGTTTGTGTATATATAAATGTATTTATTTTATTAAACGAAGTAATTAAGTATATATTATTTGTGTTGATGTGACAACAAGGAGCTCCTTGACAAAATAAATAAACTGCCATCCTTTTGCTACGGGAATCCATGCCTTACTGAAAACAAAAACGCCCCAACTCAGAGTCACTAACGGTTACTTAAATCGATCCTTATAGAGCAAGAGCCCAGAGCGATCAGACATAACTTACTTTCACATGGATGAAACCTTAACTACTCAGTAGCGTCTAGTGACCTTTGAATACCTTGCGTGTTTGTGAAGCTTGCCCTGTGGCACATGGGCAGATACCAGGTGCGAAAGGTAACTAAAAATAAGAGTTACTTTACTTAAATTCACATGGCTGATTTTTATATATATATTGTAGAATATCATTCTAAACTAGTTCCATAAAGCGTCAGACATTTTTCATGGGCCAAATCTTCTGATGAATTAGTTTAGCGCCTGTAGAAAGTGAATAGTAGACAGTGTGCATTATTTAAGTATTTACGCGTAAACCAAGTGATCGCTTTAGGAGCTTTCTCACAGGCGCTAAACAAATTCGTCAGTTTTTTGCGTTTAAAGCGTCTTACAGAAGATTTGGCCCATGAAAAATGTCTGACGCTTAATGAAACTAGTTTAGAATGATATTCTACAATAATATATAAAAATCAGCCATGTGAATTTAAGTAAAGTAACTCTTATTTTTAGTTACCTTTCTCACGAGGTATCTGCCCAAGTGTCACAGGGCAAGCTTCACAAACACGCAAGGTATTCAAAGGTCACTAGACGCTACTGAGTAGTTAAGGTTTCATCCATGTGAAAGTAAGTTATGTCTGATCGCTCTGGGCTCTTGGTCCATTAGTAAAGAATCACCATACTAATTCTGTACTAAGCAGCGATTTAAGTAACCGTTAGTGACTAAGAGTTTGGGCGTTAGTATTATAGAATAAAAATGTACTCAGGTGTTATGAACATTCAAAAGCAAACGGGTACTCACGATTTTCGTATTTATACCGATATTTCGATCCAGTTACATGAATCATAGTCACGAGGGGACTCAGGCTGTTTTCTCACGGCCTGTATGTATGATACAGGGAGTATTTTTTTTAACTTTTTTTTAATAAAAAGCCTATTTTCTCTTGCCTTGAAGACATATTGTAATCAAGCGGAAACACCGACGCGAGCAATTGTTCTAATCCTTCGCTGTACGCATAATAAATGATGAAGCGAAGCGCGTCGTCCGTACAGGGGGGATGTTAACGACGAAGAGATGGATACCCGCCGTGTGTCGGGTCGTCCGTTGGAGGAGACGTTTGACGGGTGTATGTGTATATTATGTGTGTATGTGTGTAGGATATCGAACCTGATGCGCGCGCTGGGCACGGAAGCGGTGCAGGATCCCACGGCCATCGAGGCCAAGGTCCGCGAGCAGATCGCCAAGCGGCAGAAGACGCACCAGGACGCCAACAAGGCGCGCGCGCTCACCAAGGACCAGAAGAGAGAGAAGGTTAGCTTTTGTTATTAACGTGGATCCGAATAGGTGGTGCAGTTTGAGGTTAATGAACTCACACATTACACCAATGTGGATAAGACTTGGGGATTGGGTTTTGCTATGATTTCATCGAAGGATGAATTATTGGCATACCCATATTAAGATAACGTCTTGAAATCCCCCAAAATTGCACAACCTATTCCAAATTTCCAACCTGTGGATATTAACTATATCATTTATAATTAACTTGCAGATCTATTTTGGTTGCTATTTTTGCGATTATGTTATTTGACTGTATAAATTATTTATCTAATTTATAAATTGTACATTTCTTGCTTATAGAAAATATGAGAAGGTAAATTCATGTTGACAAACATACATTATACCTATTACTAGCTGCCCGGACAGACTTCGTTCTGTCAAAAGTTGTTTGACTATAAATTGAGATGTCTTTCAAGTTGGATCAAACTGCACACAGTGTGCAAATTTGATTAAAATCGGTTAAGTAGTTTAGGAGTTCATCGCGGACAAACAACGTGACACGTAATTTATATATATTATCGGTATTGTGCTGTTCTAGGTGGACCGAAAGATCCGGGAGGACACTAGTATGGGGGTTCACGTCGCTGTATACAGGTATGGGTTTGAATAAATAAATAAAAAAAAATAAAGGCTTACACACTTATACCCCCGCAGTAGGTTTTAACCCTTTGTCGCAGGTGGCATGGACGCCACATATAACACATCACAATAATACCCATGACCCGAGTACAAATATTTATCTGTCACATAAATATCTGCCCCGGCCGGGAATCGAACCCGGGACCCCTCGCTTCGCAGGCAGGGTCGCTACCAACTAGGCTACAGGGTTGTTAAATTGAATGTCAAGTTGAATGTTCAATATTTTAACAAGTAGACGTCCATCTGACGGTAGGCGGTCGGGCAACGACCTATCTTGACACCATGGACAGTTGAGATAGGTTGGGGCCCTAACAACTAGCAACTCTCAGTTATTTATGGGTGTTTGTTTTACTTGATTGATTGGTGGGAGATAAGCGATGACGCTGCCCCTGTTGCAAAACTAAAGGCCAATTCATACGTAACGGGTATTTCTTGTACGGGACGGGACGTGAAATTTTGGAAACATTGTGTCATAGAAAATGTATACGATACTGCATACGCAGCGGAATCCCGTACGGAACGTGGCACGTACGGGACGAGAAAAACCCGTTACGTATGCATTGGGCATTAAATATGCCTTTCTAATCTTTTTTATCGATCCCCTGATTTTAATAATTTAATATTGATAATATAAAAAGTTTTCTGTCATATTGTTTAATCACATTCATTACTCTACTGATCAGATTCTGTAGTCCTCAGAAGCTAGTTGTATTCAGCCAGTTGTCCAAACCAACCACATCGTTGCCCTGTAGGATCAAGGACCTGTTCGAGTGCGCGTCGGCCAAGTTCAAGGTGGAGGTGAACGCGGCGCAGCTGCACATGACGGGCTGCGTGCTGCTGCACCGCGGCTGCTGCGTCGTCGTCGTGGAGGGCGGGCCTAAACAGCACGCGAAATACAAGCGGTGAGTGGGGAGAGGGGAGGGGGGAGCTAGGTTGGGGGGAGATTGGAGAGGCTTGTTTGGGTATTAACTTCAGGCGGGATTGATGTCAAATAATAATAAATAAATAAATAAATAACGCTCCACACTCATAGCCCCACATTAGGATTCCCTATGTCGTGGGTGCCATGGACAACACACTAGACAAGGACATTCACACCCAGACCGAGACCAGAAATTCAAACTCATCATTCAAATTTCCGCCCCACTGGGAATCGAACCCAGGACCCTTCGTGCGGCGATCCGGCATGGTAACCATTGCGCCACACGGGTCGTCATAATGGCTTTAATCCATGGTCCTACTGAGCATGAGTCACTCCTCTTGAGGAAGCCTAGAGCATACACCACGCTGCTCCAGTGCGGATTGGTGGAGGGTAACAAATAATCTATAATAATTACTATTTAATTTAATAATTTCAACCTTGTGTAAAGTGCGTCAAATATTCGGCTATTATCTCTGACCATATCGACGCTTGAAAGGCAAAAATTACCAAGCGACATGTTGACAACTTTAGACTAGAGCATTTTAAAGTTTTTAATTTTAGAAAAAAAATCGTAAAATTTGCTTTATTAAGCATTTAAACTGGATGTAAAATTCATTGAAATTAGGTAGCTATGACTAATAGGCGATTTTTTACGATTTTTTTCTAAAATTAAAAACTTTAAAATGCTCTAGTGTAAAGTTGTCAACATGTCGCTTGGTAATTTTTGCCTTTCAAACGTCGGTATGTTGTGATGTCTAACGGTACTAGTACTAACATCGGCTTCTTTATGATTATAATAATTTAATCCATGTCGTCGTCAGATTGATGCTGAACCGCATCAAATGGGAAGAGGAGACGGTGAAAGAGTCCGGCGAGAAGAACAGCTGCGTGCTGGTGTGGGAGGGCGTAGCGCCCGCGCGCGCCTTCGGGGACATCAAGTTTAAGGTACAGGTTACGAAGAAATGGCAGGTTCTTGCCAGGTTTTTTTTTATATTGAAGCCTGTATTAAAACAAAAATTTAAACAGCACTACTAGCACTACTACTAAATATTGAAACGTCATCTGTCCTCGATAAGTCCACGAAGTTTGAAAGAAATCTGACCGTTTGAAGTGGGTCAAAATCAAGTCCAAAAGAGTCTGTTACAAGTTACAAACAAACACACATACAGGTGAAGCTAATATAAAGCCTGTAAAAACTTTAATTATATCGAGCATACCTCATCAACGATGTTAACATTTGCAGGTGATGCCGACAGAGAAGCAAGCCCGCGAGCACTTCCAGAAGCACAAGGTGGAGCACTACTGGGACCTGGCGTACAGCGGCGCCGTGCTGGGGCCCACCGCCGAGGAGCCCTAGGGCGGTGGCCCGGTGGGTGACGCTGACGTGAGCCCCGAGCGTAACGGTCGTTGTTATCGCAATATGTTTTAACTGTTTCGATCGTTTCTTTAGCTGTCGTTTATGAGGTTTGCGACCCAATTTTATATTATTTGATAAATGATAGATGATGAGCATAGATATATTTGTCTATGTTCAAAAATTGACCAGCAAAGTAGTTATAACGGCTGTAGTATCTTTAAATCGGACACTAATGTTTCTTTGCATGTTTTTCTCTTTTTCACAAAGAGAGTGTCTCTCTTCGAGACGCGCAATAAGTTGATGGGTGATATGCGAAGATAAGTTAGTGACGCATTGCGATATTAACGTCGTTTTGACACCCGGTTGAGGGTATTAGACGCGCAAATGCGGGTATTTCACGTATGTGTATGAAGGCTCCAGTGAGCGATTCAACTTGAACACTGTGCAGTTCAGGAATTTTCAGATTATTTGACAATCTGTGGCAACAAAATAGATTTTTTTAAAAGAACTGGCTCTCAAGCCCCCAGCCGGAACACGAGTCGTTTGGTGCTGACACAAACATAATAACCTGTCATGTTTTTATCTATCAATATCAATCTGAAAGCTATTTTTCTAGTTTTGCACATAGAACTTTTATATAACAAATCTAATCTTCGTACTTTGCTGGTCTCAAATAAGTACTTGACAGACGTAAATATTGTCGTACCATAGACCAGTGATGTCGGATGGATTCGTTAGCTGTGGGCAGACAGATTGTGTCTGTTTGCGTGTTATCATCGATATCCGATCAGGTAGTGTCAAATTGGCTGATGATTCTAAAAATGGTATTTTCATTTCATCATTGTGGTCATAGACCTCTGACAAGCGTTCTCAATATTCTGTCCATAATCCTCAAGCCAGTTGCTTAGCAAATATCAAAAAGTCACATTATAGTGTTGAGATTATGGATAGATATATTATTGAAAACTGTCGTGTGTAACGATGGATAAGTCAAATGTCGATGTGATGACAGATTTTGTATCTGAAGATTTTCAAGGTCTTTAATGAAATTATACAATGAATTAATTAAATATCTTTTTGACTCAACAAAAAATTCCTATGTAAATACCGACTAGGACTTAACTATGCATCGAAATTTAAGTACTGTTGTAATGATGTAGTAGAAATAACTAAATTTAAATTACACTTTGTTTTGGAAGTGTTTATTTGAATTATAACCACAGAGTACTTAAACACTTAAAAACAAAGTCAAGCATACACTGTGTGAGCAATCAACTTATATATTATACGCTTCTCTGAAGAGGTGTATGGCTCATTAGACACCACAGGAGTCCTAGCCAAACATGTTAATAGGATTAATTTTATTCGAGGTTGGCAGTAAGGAGTGTTGCCACTTTACATTATAATTTAACATATATATATAAAGTTACATAATGTATTTGTGTGATTTTTAATAAATATAAACATAAGAAGGTAAAGATGTTTTTATTCAGTATGTTTTTATTAAAATTTATTTTGATGTTTCGTGTAGTTAAATATTGTGGTCCTCAGTGTGTGAGAAGTCTACCCCACCTGAGCCCACCAATGATTCAGTTATACTACGCGTTCACTCTAAGTTTGCCCTCGTCGACCGTTACGATTTAACAGCTAACGGTACTGTAGACAAAAAAGTAATCAAATAATTTCACTAACTTAAATAACAAATTACGTTTGCCACTGTGTAAAACATTTTCTATTTTAGTCATTGTAGCGACAAAAATCAACGAACGTAAAATAAATCAATAGACAAATAATTTAACGAAAGTAACATCAAAATCAACAACAAACTCAAGAACGCACGCGCCGCACGGGACTTCAAATATACGCGAGTAGCGTTGCTGTCCGTACTAAATGAGGTGCGGTACGAGGAGCGGGACGGGAGGTAAGGGCGAACTTAGAGTGAACGCGTAGTAGGTTGTGAAATTCCATTTTTTTCACATAATTGCGAGCGTTCCAAATTCATAGACCATATTCTTAGAACATATAATTTAAAAGTATTTTGGTGCTTATAATTTGCAGATGAATATTAAAATTCAAACTAGTGTAGATAGATACCATGGCATGGCGTGACTTGTTAAACTATAATGAACAAAACAAACCATCGGCGACCTTTTGATTTATTGTTCTCCTAGAAGAATATCGGGTAGGTGTTTATTTAAGTATCGTTTTGTTCAGATGAAATAAAACAATATAATATATTTATTATTTTAATAATATAACTAATAAATTAACAGCTTTAAATACATCTTTTGGTAATATTTTTTATCCAACTTTAATGACGTTGTTCATACAAATCTAATATTAAGACACGAGAAATGCTTTTAACATAAAATAATAACTATTTAATGGAGCTGCGTGGTTGATGATGGCCCAGTTATGTTTTAAAATAAAACAGGCAGAGTGCTCGTTTGAATAATAATGGATTAGATACACTAGAGATTACGAAGACCTGAAAAGAAACATAATTCGTCTCAACAATTTATTATAACAGCTAAGGATCGATGTAATTCAGTTGATCTGGAGGAATTTTTTTTGTGAAAAAAAAAACGCAAAGCTATAGCAACAGAGTACGTTAATGGTGAACGCACATTTATCCGCACCGTCCGCGCCGGACGCATCGCATTTGTATGAAATCATATGAGAGCCCGATGCGGATGACGGATCATCCGCATCGGGCTCTCATATACGTCTCACATGCATGACGGTGCCGATATATGTGCGTTCACCATAATACTACGTTTTTATAACAGGCAACGCAACGGGTTGCAACCTTTGACAATGCGTAAAACTTTAAAATTGGTCTTTGGCTGTAACTAGTTTTACAACCATGTCTTCAGTGTCAAATTTAGCAACTAGCACTTACAATCTATATGGAAATACTTATTTCGCACAAAATGATAATTTTAATTTCTATACCGAATGACCGCAAGGATCACAACTATTGAGAGAAAATTGGATACACACACCTTTGAACCAAATATATACCCGCTCAATGCCTCAACATGATATAATAGTCACATATAAAATATACTAGTCGCACGTAGAAGATAAGCCGATGAGAACCGATTTCTTACTTATATGTTAGGAGACAACCATATTTTTTTGGAATATCTAAACAGACGATCGCTAATTTCCAATCGTATATGTATCAAAACACTCATATGGTTAATATTTTATACCTCAACGCTATGCAGCGTGTGCGAGTACAATATAACAATAATAAACTTCTTTACCTATAATCCGATATATTTTTTTACTACAAGAACAAAATAAAATGCAAGGGTCAAAATTTTATTTTATTGCCTTCAAGGGAGTTTGCAGTCAAAAAATTATGATAAATTTCATCATATTTCATTTTACGAGAGGTACGAGAAGGTCTTGATTTGGTAAACTGCTAATTTTGCATCATCTCATAAACAAAAAATAGATTATTATTTACTGCGAAATTTTTACAAATCATTGACTGAAACACTAAATGAATTTTTATTCATACATAATGATGTACCGTAAAATACTGTATGCAAAATATATAATTTGATGTTCAGTAATAAACACTTGCTATAATATAACTTAACTATGTTATTTTTGGATAAAACATATAACACTTTCTGTGTATTCTCTGATTACTGGTGAACTGAAATAACAAGCATATTTCATACTCCCTAAGCACTATAAATAATAAAATTTTAATCACAATACAAAATTTGGTTAAATATTTTAAATTATAATTTTATCACCAATAAAATGATACATGACTATAATTAATTTATCACTAACCTACGCCTACCATTCCCCTAAAAAACATTCATAGCTTATTCGCTCAAATTTTGTTGATAAAACTAAACGCGTTGCTGATCCCTTACTCCTTTTCGATCGGCAATCCGTCGGTGATGCCCAGGATGTTTCTGGTTAACGGGCGACGGTGACTTCTTACCATCAGCTGGCTCGTTGTCGACTACTTACATAAAAAAAATCATATGGTAAGACGAAAAAGAAGATATACATTTTTATTTATCTATGCAAAACTGTCAGAATTCTAATTTGATATATGAGCAATCATACATACATATAGCTATTGTTATTTTTTTTAATTAATTGAGGAGAGAAATGAGCTCAGGTGCATCTCCGCTTTCTTTCTCTTTCTCACTACATTTTGTTTTATTGACTTTATTGTTCTTGATACCGTATTCACAAAGGGACTATTTAAAACACACACCAGAATTCCTAATGGGCGGTGTGAAGACCATCACGAACATCCAAGCCTTGGGAACATACACACACCTATCCAATACTGTGATAGATAAAATGTATATTTCGACGCTTGAAAGGCAAAATTTACCAAGCGACATTTGGGCGACATTGAATTATAAACCTTATAAACATCACTAAATTAACAAAAAATTCTGCGTCGGTTGATCATAATAATTATGATCATACTATGGTCAATTTTTTGTGTATAATATGTTTTTATGTGTATAATATGTTGTTATTTTTTGTGTATAATTGTGTATAATATGTGATAATTTAGTGATATTTATAAGGTTTATAATTCAATGTCGCCCAAATGTCGCTTGGTAAATCATGCCTTTCAAGCGTCGATTTATTTATAATATATGTCTGTGTTTTATCCTCATTGACGCCTGATTTCTATGTATAACCAGTCTATGACTTGAGATAATGTCTTTTATTTGTGACTCAACCTCTCAATCTATAAATAAATAAACGCTTACACACTCATACCCCGCAGTAGGTCCCTGTGTCGCGAGTGGCATGGACGACACATAACAACACATCACAATAACACCCATGACCGGAGTACAAATATTTATCTGTCACATAAATATCTGCCCCGAGCGGGACTCGAACCCGGAACCCCTCGCTTCGCAGGCAGGGTCGCTACCCACTAGGCTACAGGGTCGTCTATATAAAACACAAAAATTGTTTGTATGGATGTCCTCTATCATGTGATGTGCCCCAAACTGATTTCATTTGAAAGGCAATAATGCGAAGATGGTTTGAGACCACTACAATGCATTAGGTACATGCGGTCCGTTCCTAAAGTCGATTTTCCACTTTTCCCATACAAAAATCTTCCTGATTTGAAATTTGTTTTTTTATTTTAATGTAGTAACTAGTAACACACGCCAGGTATCCACTAGTTTTTGATAAAATCGATGACGCCATATTTACTATCAACATAACAATTGTTTAACAATTAATTCCTTCAACACCGACATAACAATCCGATTTCAAATAAAATCTTTATACAATTTTGTCCTGTAACAACGGGCACAAAATAATAATGCCTACTTTTTTCTGTCATAATGATTTTTCCGACATCTTCAACAATCACATCATCGTCAATTTTCAGCCAACTAACGCAAAACCTTCCTGAATGTTTCCTATACATAAAACCTACCTCATATCATACATCACTCCACTGTAACGGTGGAACGGTATGAAAATCCCTTCGTTACTTTTTGAGTTTATCACGATCAGACACAGACGAGACGACGGACTTACGTTTTGAAAAAATGCTTATAGAATAATCACAGGCAATACCGGACATAATAATATGTGTTGTATAAGTTCTAACATGGCCAACAGGATTATAACGTCTTACTCGATTACTATAGAGTAAGCGTCAAAAAGTATTGTAACTTAAAAAGTTATGTTGCCAATATTTGACAACAATTAGTTATGTATCTCATTTCAGAATTGGTAAATAGAAATCATAAAATTTTAACAATTCAAAACTGTTATTGTCTTTAATTCATTTCTAATTATAACCGATGCGTTTGCTGATGATAGCTGGTACAGTACGGCCAACGTATCTTGGCGCGTCTGAACTTCGCGCAGAAGGCTGCGCAGTAACATAATTCGGCAATGCTCGCTACGCAGCCACGCGGCGAATCATGTCTCAGTCACACGTTAACATGTTCGTGTCGCTATCTCTGTCTTACATGCGCTAAAGTTCGCAAAGCCTATGTTCAGACGCGCCAAGATACGTCTGCCGTATTGTATTTGGATATAGGGTTAAAATAATACGTCGGCGCGATGACGCCAAATAATATAGGGCAAGTAATAATGCGCATGCGTGAATTGTGATATGCCTGCGTGGGTTGTATCGCATATAAGAGGTAACACATTTAATCGGATTTTAACGTATTGACGTGGATTGTAATTAATGCCCCCGCGGGTTGTAACACGGTTCGAAGGATGTAACACGGTTCGAAGGATGTAACACGGTTCGAAGGTTGTAACACGGTTCGGAGGATGTAACACGTTACAAAGATTGTAACGTCCGTCAAATTACCGCTGCAGGTTGTGCAACTTGTCGCAAGATGGCGCCCGAAGTTGTTGCGCGTCTTTGTATTGCTGCGCGTCGCCAAAGTTGCGCGCCTTCCACACCATACTGTCGCGGTAGTTGCGTTCTCGCTGGCACGCGTGACGTAGGTTCACTGAAACACCAATATTTCGTCATTCATCATGGCCATGCCCATGTTCTCAAAAGATTGACAGACTGTCCATCAGAGAACGTTATAGGGACTTTGGACTGAGGTGAACTGGTTTCCTCACGATGTTATCCTTCATTCGGTTATTACTTTGTAACAAACAAAAGCGAAGCGCTCATAGCCCGGCAGCTTGCGTCGATCCTAAGCGATCGACAAAGTGAAGCAACAGCGGGCGCGGTCGGTAGTTGGATGGGTGACCACTAGTGGCAAAAATGTCTTGAGCGTTTCCGTCCTTTGGAGGGCACGTAAAGTCGTCAGTCCCGGTTGTTATCATAAGATAACAGTCGTTAAGCCATGTCGGAGGCCCTCTGGCGGTTTGAAAACTTCCGACACTCGGGTTGGCCACTAACCTCTCCACCAATCCGCACTGGGGCAGCGTGATGGAGTATGCTCTAGGCCTCCTCAAGAGGAGAGACCCGTGCCCAGTAGTGGGCCATTAATGGGTTGAAGCCAACAAACAAAATGCAACAACAATGGAACAATGACATGAACGTAGCTTTTATTGAAGCATGCTGGGCTTCATACCAAACAGTTAATCTTGACTGCACAAGCATATAGTGCAAGTATACATGCTAAGCTACCACACTGTCTTCAATATCAACCGTTTCATGTGTTTCCGTTCTAGTTATTACTTATTATTAGCTTGGTACTGCGATTTACATACATTCACTGGAATGGGTGGCCACATGGAGTCAGTAGTCAAGTCATCTATTTATTCAACTCACCAATATATTCCTCTTCGATGGCCATCTCAAGCCTTCGCAGGGAACCCTGGTAATCAGTGTGGAAATTCTCCTTCACGTAATATGGTACCTGCATAACATAAAGGTTTAAATGGCAACCATATTTTTATTATTATAATATAAAGTAACTTGTGCTTTTAACAAATGGATATGTGACAACCCGACGAGCTACCGGATGGCAAGTGCTTCCTTACCACACTTTTTGGTTACCATAAATTATCTCCTTTTTTTGTAAGATAAAGTATAAATATCACGTATGGTCTAAACCCACCTTGAGGCTGACGGTCTCCCTGGGCACTGGGTACTTGGAGGAGGGCGTGAGGCTGAACACGGGCTCACTGATGAAGAAGCCGGACATCATGGACAGCAGCACTAGCACCAGCACCGGCAGCAGCTGCACCAGCCCGGCGTGCGTGTCGCGGGGCTCGGGTTCGCGCGTGCGGCGCCGAGCGTACACTGTAGGACCGCCGCCTGGGAACGCTGCGGGGGGAGGGGGAAGTGATATTAAGGAGAAAGTATTGACAATTTATGTCCCTGCAATACCTATACCCTATTGTTTTAGATGAGTCTTATAAACAAAAACAATCTTGGAACCACATTTTATTGGAATATTAATTTAAGTTAGTTTAAAAAAGAATTAACAGTAAACAGTAATTAGTTTTGGCGTTAAATTATTGTTTTTAAATTCTTTGAATTTTGTGTCTTATTTTTAAATTATAAAGTTGGTTAATAAATTAGGATAAAATGATATTGCAATATTGTTTACCAAATAAGATTTGTCTAAAAACAAATGCGTGTCACGCGCAGTAGGGTTCCGAAGTAGTATGTTTATCGACTATTACTCATTAAATACTTATGCTAACATAGCCATGATATTTTTCCTTGTAAATTCATCATATTATAACCTATTTTTGAGAACTTTTACACCTGTTCAAGTCCAACTGTTTAGTCTTGACTCTAACCAAAATTAGCATATTAAAGCCAAATATTTCGCAAACGGACCCCTAATTCCAAAAATGATCTTAGAAGACCCATAATATTTTCGGGAGACTTTTTTAACGATAATCCACACTACAGGGTATGCGAAGAATAAAAAATTCATCCTCACGTTACCTATAGGGTAGGTACCCTGACAAAACTATTTTATTCTACGATTCTGGATTTTTGATAAATATGAATATCTATGCCAAATTACAGCTTTCTAGTACAAAGGGTCTTGGCGCTTTGCTTCGGACAGACGGACGGATGGACATGACGAAACTATAAGGGTTCCGATTTTACTTCGGAACCCTAAAAATGAGTATAAGTCGTAATGGGTTCAGAATGACATAACACAGATGTGGCCGTTATGGCAACTGACCTGTAGCCCCAAAGAACATGTTAAACAGCTCCTCAGCGGTGAGGTCGGACTCGAATCCCCTGGCGTAGTACTGGTGGTGCGTGTGCGGCGTGTGCGCGGGCTCCTCGCCGCGCACATCGTACTGCTTGCGCTTCTCCGCGTCCGTCAGCACCGCCGCCGCGTTGCCTATAGCCTGCAGACGACGGTTGTACAGTTAACAACATTTTAAATCATAATTATATCTGTGATGTTCTTATAAAGTAGTGCGCCCGTGTCGATAGATGGTGCCTTGCTAGTCTACTTCATTCACTAGTTATTCAATTACAAGTTAGTCATTGCTTGGTGGTCAGAGCGGACGGTCGTGTCTCTACAGTTGTGTTAAAAAAATGTCTATAGGATTCTTCATGTTGGGCTTTGGCATCACCTGTTGCATTGTTCATGTTCATACCCCTCAGTGACCATCAGGTAGTCCTTCCGCTTTTTTATTAACCCTTCAGTCAACATAGCACAATTTAACATTTGCCTTAGTAATTTGACCATCATCACAGTCATCTACAGCTTGTGTAAAATGTCTATCGACTCATAGCACCATTACCTTAAAAGCTTCAGCTGCCCCAGGAGCATGGTTCTTATCTGGATGAAGTTGTAGAGCGAGCTTTTTATAAGCCTTCTTGATGTCAGAGTCTGTTGCCTCTTTTGATACTCCTGAAAAGCAATGCACTCTTTAGATCCTGATAATTTTCTTAAATGACTTCACCAGGTTAGCAAAGGAAGATCTCCCACCAAACTAGATGATCATGAAGAGTGGCCGTGCTAGAAGAGTGTGGTATGTGTATAGATATTATTATGTGACCAAGAAAACTTAACAGCACTTCTTGTTGTGATTGATTGCACTTACGGCCGGTCTCAATAATGTACTAACAGATGGAAGACTGTGGATAGGGCTACCATTAGTATGTTATCTGTCATATTTGTCAATTTTTCAGACGCAAAAATTGACAAATATGACAGATAACATATAACATTAATAAATCTATATAAATAAAAGAAAGTCGTGTTTGTTACACTATTTATAACTCAAGAACGGCTGAACCGATTTGGCTGAAAATTGGTGGGGAGTTAGCTTAGAATCAGGAGACGAACATAGGATACTTTTTATCCCGGAAAATAGACCTGTTCCTGTGGGATAAGATAAATTTTTGTTATTATGTAGTTGATAGATTAGTTATTTATACAGATATCAAATAAAGCTCGGGGATGGATATAGGATACTTTTTATCCCGGAAAATAGACCTGTTCCTGCGGGATAAGGTAAAATTTTGTTATGTGTAGTTGATAGATAGCTATTAGCGAGAACGGGCGCGGGAGCAGGAGCGTGAGAGGGAGAGGGAGAGGGAGAGGGAGGAGCACACAGAAACTGTAACGGCTAAGAACGGCTGTACCGATTTTACATTCTTAGGCGATACGAAGTTCGCCGGGTCAGCTAGTAATGAATAAATTACATTAATGTGTGTGTGATCGATGAAATAATAATTGATGAAACTCATCAAAGTTCATATTGATTCTTCTCCCACCTGTTTTAATACCAGAGGAAGGTACGTCTTCTTGATACTTGACATTAATAAGTGTTATTAAAGTGCAATTGTTTTTCAGTGATGTGTAATTATGTAAAACAATCAGCTAACAAGCAATGTAATTTAAAATGAACAAATTCTGTGAATTGGACCATTGGACGATTTGCAAATTGGACATTCTGCACATAAATCATTTAATAGTAACTTTATTTTTATTCAAAAATATGAAATGCAAATGTAGACCTACCAATTGATAGTGCAATGAAAAAACCTTTTTGCAATTAACATCAATAGTGTATTTATAGACCAAAAAACAACGCAAAAAAAATGTCCTAGACTCCATGATATTGTATGTATAAAAAGAGGCATAAACTTTAAAATTTTACGGTAACAAATTAATTTATATTACTCACCTAAAATTTCATAATAATCTTTGCATTTCGTATTAATCCTGCGCACTGCGTCTATTTGTTCCTGAGTGTACTCTCTTTGAGGCGGAGTATGGGTAGGTGTCTTCCTGCGACGGATTTCCTCCGCGCTCGGGCTGCTAGGAGGATTCCTCTTGGGCGCTGTCCCCGAGGTCCCAGCAGCTCGGACCCTCGCCAGCAACTCCTTAGCCCTAGTTGTGGGATATAAGCGCTCGGCCTTCAATAGAAATCGTTCAGCCTTCTCATTATTGCCCGCACTGAAAGCGTTTTGCGCAATCTCGAAACACTTATCCGCATCGTCTTTGTTACCTTCTATCGCCATATTCACCGAATTATTTAAAAAGTACAACTGGAATTGTAATGCAATATAATTCGGGACGTAATCTTATTCTAATTAGAATAGAATAATTCAATTAACTATTACGACAACATTACAATATCGAATTTTAGTCATGGACAGATTAAAACAAGAATAATTTCATCAATGTCAGTTAATTTGACAGTTGACGCGACACTGTCTAGTGTCTCGTACTCTGTGGGTCACAATCACAGATGACTTACTGTTTTTCTACAAAAAAATATTTAAAGATTGCAGATTGTTCCAGCAATTCCAGCATTTCAGCAAGTGAAATAGGACACGTTGGTTTATTTCTACTGCAAGAGAACAGCTGTGCTGTGAGTTGAGTGAACATAAATAGTATTGACATATAACACTCGATAAAAAGTTCATTTATCACCAACGAGTAGTCGACAAAAAGAAAGGAACACACATTAGAAAAAGTTTCAGCTTCGGTTGACTTTTAAAAAGTTAGATAAAAATTAAATATCTACCATGTCACCTGGATTATCTATGTAGAACATTGAAGTCACAGAGTACATTTGTATTGAAGTATTATTACTAGCATATAGAACCGACACCGCGATTACAATGTATGTCCCAATGAATTGGCGCCGATCAGCTTTAATTTTCAATGGATTCGTTCGATTTTGAAAGTTCGGGGGCTCAATTTTCAAAATAGAATCTCCCGGCGGGACAGTTTGTTCGAGATGTCTGTTCTATGACATTATACTTCAATGATGTAGAAATATTTTTTGCATCAGATAATACCTATGGCTGTATGCAGTTAGTAAATTAGTTCATTGGCTGTATGGTATTGTATCTTTCACACTATAACGCCATTCACGTTATATTTAAAATAAAAATATCCTTGATAATGTAATGTTTGTACTTTGTGGATACATAAACAATTAAATTTTAATATAAGTTTCACAGTTAAAAATCAAAATTAATGACAACAATTATAGTAAATACTATAACTTTTATTAAATTGTTATACAATTTAATTTAATCATTAAATAATATAACTTAACAATTTAATAATTATTATAATAAAATGTGAATATACAAGATAAAAACATTGAGATTATTTAGAAACATTATAAATTAGTTTTCATGTGACATTTCTTCATCTTGTGACATTTCTTCATCTTCCCTCGAATTCTTCTTTTGTCGATTGCTCCACCAGGCACCAAACAAGCCAGCAGCAACAATAGCTGAAACAATTCATAATTTATCAGTCAGTTCTCATGAAATTATGAGTTCATATCTTGCTCCATACCAAGAATCATCAGATACTTACTTACACCCCCAACTATTAACCATGTAGGAATATCAAAATTAAAGTCAGGCATGCTACCAATTTTATTATATATCTCTTGCTGTATTTGTATGTCATATTCTTTCCGCTTTGTGGGGTTTGTTAGAACATCCTTGGCATTACCTATTGCCTGAAACAGACAAATAATGTGAGGTTGGAGGCTTTCCCACATATTCCTACCAATTATTCTACTGCTTGGTAGCTACATTACACCCTGTTGCTAAATAATAGATGATGCTATAGATATAGATGAAAACCACAAAAAACAATGTCTCCAGGTCCATTTAGCACCAACTGAGTAATCTCGAAATCTTTTGCGATTTTATAGCAATAGTGTAAATGATGCATATGGTAACAACAACTTGTTGACTGCACAATAGTTTTCTGTCATGTAACAGAAAAAAAAAAAACTTGGGCGCCAGTTTTTTCTTTCATTCTGTCTCTTTTTATCCAACTGCTAAGAATGGTTATGTTTTTCGCGCATATCTTGTATATATCGTCGCTGCGCGTGCGAATCCGCGTAAGAGCAACTTGTAAAGACCGCGTATTTGCTTTTTGATGATTTTACAGGAGGAAGATAAAACTTAATATCTCAGCGATATTAATTCTTATTACAGACTGAACTTAACAGCTAGTTCTTTACAACTTTCTTTATTTTAACTAGCTGTTAAGTTCAGTCAGTAATAAGAATTAAAATCGCTGAGATATTAAGATTTATCTTCCTCCTGTAAAATCATCAAAAAGCAAATACACGGTCTTTACAAGTTGCTCTTACGCGGATTCGCACGCGCAGCAACGATATGTATTTTCTTGGTGTGCAATGCATTGTTGTAGCTGATGTCCATAGGCAATAGGCTACTTACAATCAGGTGGAGCGTGAGTTTTTGTGGGCTAGTTACACAAAAACAAAATTTTTATTTACACTTAACAATTGTTAAACATCACAATGAGGCTCATATATAAATAAGACACAGGTAATGGTATTGCAATATTCATTTATTTAGTAAGTTAGGTTATGCTGCTTGATTATTCTCAGCACTCAATAATTAATGATAGTTAATACTCTCTTTAGTTTATTTAGTCATTACACAAGGTTTAGCAGCCATCAAATAATGACGGCACGAAATCTCATCGTTAATTAATCAGGTACATGACACGTAAATTAAATATACCTTTGAGCATACAACAACCATAAATTATGTTTTATTACTTAATAAAATAGATTAGTTACACTTATCTGAATAGCCGTTATGCTTTCGCGTGGTCTTACACTAGTGCAGATACTTTTCGGCGCCGTTCCTCCTTTTCCAATGACACTTGCAATGAATAATCCACTGACAACTTTTTACATTTTTATTCGAAGGTAGTTTTGTGAATATAGAGGGTAGTTTTTAATTATTGAGGGTAAAATGCAAAACTTTTAAATGTTCTACCTTACAAAACTTAATAATATTATGACAGTCAACATAATTTCCGCTATCCAAAACCCTCGCTCCTTACATTATTATATCAGTTCGTCCATCCTGACGAAATTTGATTCCACGCAAATTTTATTTGTTATTTATATATGGTGTTATTATATTATTATACAGTTTATTAATGTATTATGAACTATAACAAAATTATGAATTGATTGGGTATTTTAAATTATTTACTTTAATAATTTTTTTCAATGCCACTGCTTCGCTATGTGTTATCGCTATGGAGAAGAAGCAGGGCAGAAGAAACTCCATAACAACACTCTTGATATGAGGCTATCTATTATTATAATTATGTAATTTATGTAAATCAACTTGAGATTTAATGGAACCCCTGAATGGAATATTAATTTACTTTACAGAAAATTATATTAAAAACCGTTTATTATATTAAATTGTTTTATTTATCTAGATTTTATCAACACTCATTGAATTAGTTTTGTTGCGGTAGAGCCGATGAATATAATTACGTTAAATCAAACATTATTTGCCATTACAATCATTTAAATGCGTTTGTCTCGATTATATTTATTTATTTTCACCTTCCAGGTTATTTTTTGAATCGTGACATATCTGAAACAAACAAGCTCATTTATTATTATATTCTGTATAAAAGCTATACAATCTGTTCATAGTTATATCTATAGGTATAGTTAAAGTCTGTTCGTAGTCATTTTTTTACAGATCTTTGCTCTATCGTTTTATTATACACTATTTTCTCATCGTCCCATAAGACGGCCTGTTATTTAAGGCAGTCTGTTTTCTCATCGTCCCATAAGACGGCCTATTATTTAAGACAATCTGTTTTCTCATCGTCCCATAAGACGGCCTATCATATAAGACAATCTGTTTTCTCATCGCCCGTTAAGACGGCCTATTATTCAGGACGATTTGTTTTCTCATCGTCACATTAGACGGCCTGTTATTTAAGACAATCTGTTCCCTTTTCATCGTTTTATTAGACGGCCCATTCTTCATATTGTATTATTGTCTTTATATCTTTTGTTAATTTTTTTCATCGTCATGTCAGACGGCCTTTTACAGTCAATTTTTCATCGTCCTATTGGACGGCCTCTTTATTTCTTATTTGTAACCATTAAATATTTGTAACAATTAAACAACTGACTTACTGAAAATTATCCTTCTAGAAGATCTATTAATTCTTCAGTACTGTCGATTTGCGACTCGTCACTGTCATTTGAGCTATCACCCTTATGGTCCGTTGTGAGCTTTCGCAATGCGTCAGACGCTACTGTTGCACTAAACTTCTTATATCCTTTTACGCCTTTAATGGATGAGATAATATACCTGTCGTTTCCAAGTATTTTCGAAATTTTGTAAGGACCACTGTATTTTTCCTTTAATTTACGCACGCTATCCTTGGTTTTAGCTTGCGCTCCTTTCCACAACACCAAATCACCCACAGTGTATTTCGTTGGTTTCTTCCTTTTAGTGTCAAATCTTTTCTTCATGCGTGCCGCTGTTTTCTCAATGTTGTTAATAGCCTCATGTTCATTTCCGGATATGGTTTGTGGCTCATCATAACTGTTTGTCGATAGACCTTGTGTTAAGGTACGTATCCCCTTGAACATTAATCTATACGCAGGAAATCCTGTTGTCGCATTCACAGTATTATTGATTCCCCATACTACTTTATTTATACATTTGTCCCAATCTCGTTCTTCCGATGTACTCTTATTAATGGCTTCAAGTAGGGTCCTATTAAATCGTTCTACCTGACCATTGGACCTAGGTGAGGCTACAGAATTAGTTACATGCTTGATTTGATTCAAGAGACAATAGTCTTTAAATCGTTTACTGGTAAACGCAGTACCGCTATCTGAGATTATTCTCTTGGGGTACCCAAATGAACTAAAAACTTCTTCCAATTTTGCTTCTACTTCTGCTGACTTAGTAGTTTTTGATGGTTTAGCCCATACAAACTTTGTAAACGAATCCACGATTACAAGAAGGTAGGACATGCCAGTTCCACTTTTGCAAAATGGGCCGAGATGATCTATGTGTAGCGTGTGCAGAGGCTCTGCTATTTTCTCTATCGGATGCAGTTCACCTTCAGATTTCCCATATTGTCCTCTTTTGTACAGGCAGTCCAAGCAAGCATTGACATATTTGCGAATAAATCGCGTCATACGTGGAAACCAACAATTTTGTTTAATTAGTTGCTCACATCTTTTAAGACCGGGGTGGCCTATATCGTCATGATATTTGCGCATTATATTCCATTTGGCTGCTTTTGGTACCACTATTCTTAGCTCACCAGATCCCAATTTTCTGTATAATTTACTTTCCTTTATAGTGTAGTTATTCATGATATTTGGATCATTGCTTCCATCTTCTAATTGGTTTTTGATACATCGAATGGTATGGTCTTGATTTTGCAAACAACATACCCAATCTAATAATTCGAGAACTAAAACCTGTTCTGTGCACACTGGTGATCGACTCAGAGCATCCACGTGTTTGTGACATGTTCCTGGTTTATGCTGAATGTCCATATCGTATTCTTGGATACTAAGCCACCATCTAGCAACTCTGGGGAGTATATCCTTTTTTTCGAACGTTTGCCGTACTGCAACACAGTCAGTTATTATTGTAAAATGAATGCCTGCTAAGTAGATTCTGAATCGTTTAAGTGTTTCGACGACAGCTAAAGTCTCAAGCTCATAGGAATGATAGAGCGCTTCCTCTTTGCTAGTCTTACGGCTGTAATAAGCTACAGGTCTCAAAGTATCGCCATGACTTTGCAAGAGGATACCTGCGATGCCTTTGCTTGATGCGTCCGTATGAACTTCAGTATTTGCTTTAGCATCGTAAACAGCGAGAACAGGTCTTTCTGTTAGTATTAATTTTAACTTGTCAAACGCCTTCTGTTGGTCATCATTCCATGTCCATGGTTGGTCCTTTTTCAAAAGTTTGCTAAGATCGTGAGTGATTATTGCATATCCCTTTACAAACTTTCTAAAATAATTCGTAAGTCCAAGAAACATTCGAAGCTCATGTACATTGGTTGGTTCCTTATACTTTGAAACAGCTTCGATTTTCTTCTTAGCCGGTCGTATACCTCTTTCGCTAATATCATAACCTAAATATTCCACTTCCTTGCGCAGAAACGAACATTTATCTATATTAAGCGTTAATTTAGCCTCTCGCAATATTTGCAACACTTGCCGTAAAAGACTTAAGCCCTCTTCTTCAGTAATACTCGGAATAAGTAAATCGTCAATATAAGGTAAAACTCTGTCAAACCTCAATGGTCCAAGTATTTTATCCATTAGACGTTGAAAAACGCACGGAGAATTGGCTAATCCAAAGGGCATACGAAGGAATTCGTAGTGCCCCTCAGGGGTTACAAAACCTGTCTTTGGGATCGAATTCTTAGCCATCGGTATTTGATAAAATCCTTGTGCCAGATCTAAACTAGAAAAGAATCTCTTCCCTGCCAATTTTTCTACTTGATCTTCGATTATCGGAAGTGGATATTTATCTTTGATTGTTAAACTATTTAATTTCCTGTAATCAACACATAACCTATAATCACCTGTTTTTTTCTTTACCAGAACTATTGGGCTGGCGTACTCGGAGTTTGATTCTCGTATAACTTTATTGTTCATCAGATCATTAATTTTTTCCCTAACTATTTCCTTCTCTGGTACAGATAATCTATAGGGTCGATAGCATACTGGCTTTTCTGAGTTTAGGTCAATATTCATTTCAATCTTATTCGTACATCCAAGTTCCGTAGTGTCAACAGAAAAACAATCACTAAATTCATTGAGTATGTCATAGAGCTGCCTTTTGATTTTTGAATCCAACTGATCACATTTCACTTTACTCAGGTCAAGGGTCATGACATTTTCAACCCTGCGATTGACCTGCTCAGAAGTTATTCGTTCCGATTGAGCGTCCTTACATTTTACACCCCTCAACATAACTTCTCCTCTTTTTAGTAATAAAGGATATAAAGAGTTATTCTGTACTTCTATGAAACCGTTTTGGCCAGTAATGATTGTCGCAGGTATCGAATAATCTCTTTTCCCATAAAATCTTTTGGTAGATTCAACATAAATATTTTCATCAGGCTCAGAGAACTCACATGATACATTTATCAGCATTATGTGTCGTGCCGGTATGTTTACATAATCCTTGCAACATATTTTAGACTTTATATTGTTTTGAATCGCTACGTCGATGCCTAGTATCTCCTCAGTTGTTTGTCCTTTATATTCCATTGTAAAATTATTACCAGATATTGTACATACGTATTCTGGATGATTGATAATAGGTTGCCCCAAAATAATATCCATCTTTCCCATAGTACAATCAGTAACTACAAACTCAGTATTCAAAGTGTGAGTGTCAAACTCGACAACTGTAACTATACTGCCTTTAGCAAAAACTATTCTGCCACCAAAACCCGCTATTGCTACTTCACAACTATTGAGTGGCAGTCCAATTCTCTTGCTAAACTTCAAATCCATTATGTTAACTTTGGCACCTGAATCAAAATAGGCCAAAGCCTGGATATTGTTAACCTTTACATTCTTAAAATAAGCATTGTTTACCTCATGAATCATGTTGACAGACTCCTGTTTTTTTTCAGTTAAATTTATACTCGTAGTTGAAGTAGTCGGTTTATGCCAACATTTTTCTGATAAATGACCTGTCTTTCCACAATAGTCGCACGCTAATTTTGTGCCTCTATTTAGCTTTGGACACCGTCTTATAACATGCCCAGGTTCATTACAAGAAAAACAGACAATATTTCTTCTCGGCTCCTTTAATTGATTGCGTTCCAATCTAGTGACTTGGCTTTTGTCACTGACGTCATCAGTATTCTTGATGTTAGGAAACGAAGCTTGCATTCTAGGTTTATCGGACATGACAGATAGAAAATGGGAATATAACTGACTGGGTGTAGCATAATTTCCCGCCCTAGCCGGCGCTTTCATATATTGCGGTAATCCATCAATTATGCAAGAAACTGCCTTTTGTTCGGAAATCTCCAATCTTTTCAACATAGCGAGCTTTTCGTAAAAGTATTGCATCATTGTTTCAGTTGGTAGTTTTCTTTTATTTAGCATATCTCGCAGTAATTCGACAAAGTCGTCCCTTTGAGGAAACGCCTCCATTAACTCTTCCTTCCACTGCGCCCATGTGAAATCATAACTTTGCAAAGACGAATGCCATACTTTTGCCATACCAGATAGTCTAGATTGCATGAAATACGACTTTAATTGGTCTGTCCAGTTATGGATTACAGCAAGTTGCTCGATTTTATTTAACCAACATCGAGTTTCCATAGTATTACTATCCGGATCGAATATGGGTATTATATCAGCTTTGGCCGTTATATTCAAGTGGTTAATTGGAACGGACTCACTGCGAGCTTGAGGACGTTCTTCAGAGTTGTCACTGTCATCGGTCTCTAACGGGCTGGATAAGCGCCACGGTCGCCATCGCTTCTTGGGGGGCTTGTTGTTATTGCCCTCGTCTGCATGTGTCCTACTTCGTTTGGGCATGATGATCCCGGCTTCTGAAATTGTTAAACATCACAATGAGGCTCATATATAAATAAGACACAGGTAATGGTATTGCAATATTCATTTATTTAGTAAGTTAGGTTATGCTGCTTGATTATTCTCAGCACTCAATAATTAATGATAGTTAATACTCTCTTTAGTTTATTTAGTCATTACACAAGGTTTAGCAGCCATCAAATAATGACGGCACGAAATCTCATCGTTAATTAATCAGGTACATGACACGTAAATTAAATATACCTTTGAGCATACAACAACCATAAATTATGTTTTATTACTTAATAAAATAGATTAGTTACACTTATCTGAATAGCCGTTATGCTTTCGCGTGGTCTTACACTAGTGCAGATACTTTTCGGCGCCGTTCCTCCTTTTCCAATGACACTTGCAATGAATAATCCACTGACAACTTTTTACATTTTTATTCGAAGGTAGTTTTGTGAATATAGAGGGTAGTTTTTAATTATTGAGGGTAAAATGCAAAACTTTTAAATGTTCTACCTTACAAAACTTAATAATATTATGACAGTCAACATAATTTCCGCTATCCAAAACCCTCGCTCCTTACATTATTATATCACAATAGTCTTAGCAATATAACATAAATTTTAATTATTACCTGAAAAGCTGCATTAGCTCCAGGGGCTTTATTTTTGTCAGGATGCACAAGTAATGCTAGCTTTTTATATGAATCCTTGATCTCAGCAGATGATGCATCTGGGTTTACACCTGCATAATACCATAATTTTATAAAACACTTAATTTAGTTGTCAATATTAAGTTTCTTTGGCTTTTACAATTTATACCTATTATACAGTTTGATTTACAATATGATTTGCTACTTTAATAGCAATTAATAAAGCCATAAACATGCCAATTAACTTCCTGAATTGAAACTGAATCACTACAATGGTCATGTGTTTATATCGTGATTCTTGAAGAGATTTAAGATGATTTGATTCAGGACAATATCAGAGTACAGGACTGGTACTGTTTTGTGTAGTTGAAACAACTAAAATAAGTAAAAATGGCTCAGAAAACTGGACTAATAATAAGAAAAGGTTTCTGTGTATTACTGGGAAGTTATGTTTATGAAATTGTTAATAGTTGCATCAGGTAGATAAAGGAATGAAACTTACTAAAAATTGCATAATAATTTTGTGCTTTGAAGACCCTTCGTACAACATTCAGTTGTTCCTTGGTGTAATCTAGTTCTGCTGATCTGTGAGACGAAGTCCTTCGCCTGCGACCTTGTCTCTCTGAGCTCGATGACGAGCTCGAGGTAGAGGGTTCCAAGTTTTCTTTCGACTCTTCTTTACTTTGTTTACTGTTGTTAGTACCTGTTGCATCAGTTTCAGAGCTCTTGGCTGCTTTAGTTTTTTGTATTTTAATCAATAATTTTTTAGCATCAGGAGTTGGGTGTAGTTTTACGGCTTTTTGTAGAAACTTTTCAGCACCTATAAGGTCCCCTTTTTCAAACTTCGCCTGTCCGGCAGTAAATAAATTTTGCGCTTGTTTTGTGCGCTGCTCCCTATTCAGCTCTTCAGAATTTTCCGTATGGTTTTCCATTTTGCTCGAGTGATTAAGGTGATAACAGTGCAATCGACAGATTCTTTTAACATACAGTAATCGCTTTAACTTAATTTATTGTATACATATATTTATTTAATAAACACTGGTTTACACTTTACACGGTGGGAAACTACAAAAATTACGAAATTACTATGAAAATTTAAAAAAATTAAAATAGTATTAAAAGTTATCCCAGTTCAGTTCTCGACATGTGCATGCATGTTCATTCATTAGGAGTCTTTCACAAAGAGTAATTCCCTATGGTAATTCCCCGAACAAGAAAGAATTGACTCGGACTGCACCCAAACTGCACCTATAGCAAAGTACTCTGTGTCTGTGTTGCACCTGGCGCGCTGGCGCCATCATGGATTTATTAATGTAACTGGATACGTAACTTCGTAGTGGTACCTGAAGATCGATGACGTCATAACGGAATACCATTCGACACAATACAAAAATGGTCATAGGGTGAATTCGCCAAAGTCACAAAAAAGATGTTCCGATTGATAAAAAATTTAATTTACTACTTTTATAATTTTTTTATTTTAGAAACTGCTTTTATACATATTTTTACATAAGCGCCCACATATTACATTACATAATTTGAAGAAATTTATATAAAAAAATTGAATAACACACCCAAAACATCATTACCATTTGCAGGGAAATTGCTGATATTGATATTCCACAATATTTTTTGAAAAACCTGCCTTACACATTGCGTGTTTAATTTTATATTTTGAAACAATATATAATTAGGTACATTATAACATATAATAATAAGGAATCAGCAGTGCAGAACTAGTAAAAAAAAATCAATTAAAATTTAGTCACGAAAATTCGTCAACTCCATGTCAGTACCGTCAAACGTTATATTTCTCAAATGTTTTTTGGGCTACGCTATAAAGTACCCCTCGTTTCTCCTCGTCTGGTCCATTGTAAAAAGTGGAACAGGCCAAATTTTTACTGCTGCATGGAGAAACAACTTTTATTCATGAAAAACAACGACGTTCAGTACTTTGTCCCGATTTTGAATCATCGCCATTTACTGGACTTACATGGTAAATATAAATTATACATTAATTTTAATACTCCACACGTATGTGTAATAGGAACATGATTTTCACTGGCACAAAGAGTTCATAAATTAATGAGTAACAAAATGAATTTTAAGCAAAAAAGAAAAAAATATCATTACCATATGCATCATTCCCATTTGTTTTTTTGTAAATGGGAATGATTTTGTGTGAATGGTAATGACGATTGGAGATTTTGAAATCAATTTTGATTGAGTAATGAGACCTAGCAATTTCTTTTTCAACGATAAATTTTTGATATGTGTGTTGTAAATTAAATTTGAGCTACAAGTTGTTGGTAAAGAATCTACAAAACTTTTTAATTTTGCAATATCTTTTTAGTAAAATAAAATAAATAAACGAAAATGTAATGCAAATAAAGGCCAAAACCGGAGAAACAAAAAATTGCTAGACGGAGGAGATAAACCGAAAACAGAGGAGATTGTGCATTGTACGAAGAGGAGAACAAAGAAAGAGATAAGAAGAAAAGAAAATAAAAAAAGTTTCTGAAGAAAATTCTCTGAAAAGAAAAATAAATTAAAGTTTCCTCGTTAGTAGCAAGCTACTACGTGAACAAAGCCGATGAGAAATTTAATACCCCAGATTTGTTTTGGCACACTTGCTGCATGTTTTTTCTATCCTAGTACTTACTGCAAGAAACGAAAATATCTGGCTTGCTTTCTATATGAGAGAGAGTGAACAGACAGAGAAACATGCGCACACCGCACGACATGTAACGACGCCGCATGAGTTAAAATGACTAATGATGGCAAAAAGTGTCGTTACAACTTTTCGTTACCAAATTTTCCGCCTAGCCCCCTTTCGCAACGCGCGATAAGGAACTTTGTTCCAAAAAATGTAATGAAATAAGATGAAATAATCTTTTATTCATGTCGATATCACTGATACACTTATGAACGTCATTTTTAGGGTTCCGTAGCCGAATGGCAAAAAACGGAACCCTTATGGATTCGTCATGTCTGTCTGTCTGTCTGTCTGTCTGTCTGTCTGTCTGTCTGTCTGTCTGTCTGTCTGTCTGTCCGTCCGTATGTCACAGCCACTTTTTTCCGAAACTATAAGAGCTATACTGTTGAAACTTGGTGAGTAGATGTATTCTGTTAACCGCATTAAGATTTTCAGACAAAAATAGAAAAAAACAATAAATTTTGGGGGTTCCCCATACTTAGAACTGAAACTCAAAAATGTTTTTTTCATCAAACCCATACGTGTGGGGTATCTATGGATAGGTATTCAAAAATGATATTGAGGTTTTTATTATCATTTTTTTCTAAACTGAATAGTTTGCGCGAGAGACACTTCCAAAGTGGTAAAATGTGTGTCCCCCCCCTGTAACTTCTAAAATAAGAGAATGATAAAACTAAAAAAAATATATGATGTACATTACCATGAAAACTTCCAACGAAAATTGGTTTGAATGATATTTAGTAAGTAGTTTTTTTTTAATACGTCATAAATCGTAAACCACAAAAAACATTGATCAAAGTTACAACGAACTACAAGAACTTTTATATTATGTTACTTGCTGCTACGGAACCCTTCATCGGCGAGTCCAACTCGCACTTGGCCGCTTTTTTTTAAATCTAACAGCATTTCGGAACGGTGCTTTGTCATGGAGAAGGAAATCCGTAAAGAAACTCCACAGCACATCTTTTAAAATAATGAAATTATTACACAAGATGTTCTAACTGGCGCGGAACTGGATGCATTACTAATTTACATGCATCTTTGTCAATAATATTGACGTTGTTATTATTAACGTTGTACTCTACGTAGGTGAAAAGAATCCGTAACCAAAAGTATGTCTGTTTCAAGTTTGATGATTTTGCGTATCACTATTTTGCTTGAACCAACCGCCGTTGTTTCTTTATGAATAAAATATAATTGTAAATAAATTGAGATGTTACTGTTGAGATGGTACTGTACAATGCTTATTTCTTTAAATCTCTCCCGCAGGTAGTGGCGTAATTTTAATTATAGATGGTCCTAATTGCCCTTTTCTGCAAAACAAATATCGCATCAATGTCAGCCTCTGCACTCCACATCAATAATATCAATATACCATAGGACATGAGGCTATGAAAGTGTGCAAAATAAACAAGTTTATCAATTTCTACATCAGTAAACTGTCTTATCTTTCTAATGGCATTAACTAACTAAGCCGATATATGATTGCCCCATTGTAGTTTAGAATCTAAGGTGACACTCAAGAAAACCGTGGATTTTTCCATAGTTATAATTTTATTATTTATAAGGTGAATCAAATATAACACCGGACTTTTTTACTAGTCGCAGAGTGAAGTGACGCGCTTGGTACTGCTGTACGTGTTAAAGGGGACTGTCTCGTATTATTCCATTTGGTAGCAAACATTCTATATACTTAGTTTTTTAGCATTTCTCAGTAAATTATTTGTAGTAAACCGGTGTGACAAACAAACCTGAGAACTTTTACATCGTCATTTATTTTATTTCTATTCGTCTTAAATATAAGAGAAGTGACATCAGCAACTATGATAATGTCTACATATTTCTTAATTTAATACGACATTTAAGTATACTAGAAAAAGGAAGGGGCCCAGAAACGAGCCCTGTGGTACACCCATCACAGATTGAGATCTCGATCACTTGTTATCATTTATACTAACACATTGGATTCTACTCGTCAAGTACGACACAGTCAAGTTAAGTGAATTGTTATTGATGCTGTAGTAGTAGCTTAAGTAGTAATGTTTAGTGTTCAACACAATCAAACGTCTTAGACAGGTCACAGGGGATTTTGTGAATTCTCCCAGGTCTCAAAGATAAGTTTGAGAAGCCTAGCACCTGCATTTGTTGTATTACGGCTTTCGGTAAAACCGTATTGCTCAGGGTGGAATAAATTACAAGCGGTGAAGTGCTTCAGCGTTTAATTTAACTTAATTATTTTCGAAGACCGTAGGTAAAATAGAAATAGGTCTGTAATTATTAAAGCCTGTTTTGTCCCCAGATTTAAAAATCAGTATGATCTTTCTGTACTTCATTAGATCTGGGAAAGTATCTAGATTTACACATTTATTTACTAACCTAGCTAAATAAGGGACTATCACATCTTTTATATTATTTATAATTTTAACAGACATTCCCCACAAAATTTCAAATTCATATGCCTTTCTTTACCAGAGGTAATTTTATTTCCATGAACTAATAATTCATATTTAGAATTGCGTAATTTATTACTGCCAATCTCGTTACCAATAATACTCTAATTAGTGGTTTTAGCTTGACATTTTTTATCTTCATAAGCAACTTATAGACATAACTATAATACACACGGCTTTAAATTTTTTTTGATTATCATTAAATTTTGTCATTCCCACTAACAAAAAGTCATTACCGTTAAATAAAAGTCATTACCAGGCTGCTCAATATCATTACCATTTCTTATAAAAAATTTTACGACCCAATAACTTTTGATTAGCATAACGAATTTTGAGGACTTTTGTAGGCTTAGAAAGGAAATTTTATGTGCTAATTTTTTTCATGGTTTTGCACGCATTTCCACATACTTTAAAAAAAAAACACCAAAATAATACAAAAACGCGAATTCACCCCATAACTCTACAAAGTTAACCAGATAGAGTAATATAATGGAGGATAGAGTAGAAGGAGGGCTTCGATCACTTAAAAAAGAACAGGAAACAGAATAACAGTGTTTTAGTAAATATAACCAAAATAATGCTGCGAGAAAACGTGATTTTTAGTAGTGTGAATTTTTTAAATTAATGACTTTGATATAAAAATAGCAGTTGTAGACCACACCGCAGCGTCAACCGTAATTGGACGCGTTTTTTTGACACTTTTTTATATACAGAGATGGTCTTCCTTCTTTAATCTTTTATGCTATAAAGTTCATGGAATTGACAGATGACACTAACAGTCGGTGCTGCCAGCTACCACATAATTACGGTAGATAATTTAAACCGTAATCAGTTTCGATCTACCGTACGATTTTCAGTGTTTCTAGTACATTTTACTGTATTCTGACCCACACAAAAATCTGATTTATTAAGAAATACCCTCGACTCCTATACAGTCTACCATATTTTAATACAATCTATTTCACGGAAAGTAATCCTATTTTTGGACCAGGCTACACTGAACAGCTATGACAATATTGACTTATTGACAAAGATAATTGACACTGACAAATTTGACACTAATGACAGTAGCTAGCTATGACGCATGCAGATACACTGACGTAACAGTATTACTCTATTTCGTCGTCATCTGATTCTGATTTCATCAGGCAGCTGAATACAAGAAATAAAATATCTTTTAATTTTATTTCAAAGCCTATGTTTTATGTATATTGTCACAGAATCGTCTGAATATATATTTTCCGAAAAGTGTTAGGCTTTTTCAAGTGTGACCGGCGAAAGGAAGATTGTAAATAAAATATGGCGGCGCCCCCGATTTATAACCCGGTGAGTAAATGTAAAATTTATAATTTTCTTACGGTGAAACGCAGATAATATCTATTGTTTAAAATACTCGCTTTCAACTCTATCAAGGACATCAAACAAATACGTAGTCGCAAAGCATTGAAATACAATATTTACAGTTTTAAATAATATTTAAGTGAACTTCGATGTTTTCCTCAAAAACCATATACAGCTTGGCGAGTTTGTTCTAATTCTTCTAATTGAGGAATAACCTAAACACTTAAATTTAATGCTGATAGGATCACGTTTTTAATGTCATTTTCCATGGGTGGTGTAAATTTATATTTTTAAATTGTTGCTGTTCATTATAACTGTTTCACTATAGCTGTTCACTAACTTAAATACTTCTCAATAGTGGTTCAGTAAGTCAGCTATCTTATGAACTTAGAATTCATTTGAATAGGAAGTTAATTCAAATTATGTTACATATTATAATGTCCCAACAGTGCTCTACTATAATTTCATTAAGATACTGTTGCAGATAGTATGGATATTTTTCACTAAAACAATGCCAGCAACGATTACCGAAAACACACAAGTACCCATCACATATATATTGATTCTGGTTGAGAATCAAACCTGGTACTTTTTGTTTAGCAGTCACGGTCACTACAAGCTACAGAGGTGAAGTACAGGGTCATACTAATTAAAATTAATTTAACTGATCCTGTGGCCTCTAGACTTAATTAATTAATAAATTTTCATTATTTTACACTCAATAATTTGTATTTTAATTTCCAAAAGTACTTAATTTGCATTGTATTTGCCTAAATGAACACCTTTATAATATTTAGCTTAATTTAAAGTTAATGTTATCTTTGAAACTACTGGGACATTACAATTTTGTGTTTGTTATGCAGTTCCTGTGGAAAGAATAGATGCTGAGTCATCAATGTTAAACCATACCTATAGACCTCGGTTTTATTTTAATGTTGCTTTATTTCCAAAATTACACTAATTGGATATTTCATAATTGACTCACTGCTTCATCCTAGGTGTATGTACCTGAGAGTGGAATCTCTAATGTTGTAGCCTTATCCTCTTGCATTTTATTAATTAGTAATTAAAACAACAAAACCAGTGTATTAGATGTTATTGGTTGTAAAGCTTGGTCATCTCTTTAGTTCATTTCAAGTTTATTTTTTAAAGTGAAGTTATAAAATGTTTTATTACAAACAAGGGACATGAAATCAAAAAATCCTAAACATAATTTTTAGTAATTAAAATTATGTGTTCCAAATTTGAAGTCTCCTTTCGATCCATTTTATATATTACTATTTACACACTGATATGGAGAAGACATGGTTGATTTTATTGTTTTCTTTTGTAGGTGATTCCATGTGTGCATCCGATTCCCGGCGGCTTGTTTCCAGGTCGCATGATCCGGTTTCAAGGGTCAGTGCCACCCGGAGCTCAAAGGTATGTCTTTATAAAATATCACTATCTACTGCTTATCTCTAATCTTGGGGATTTTATTAGTAAACACCAATTCATATCTGAAAGATGTCATATTATTATGCTGTGTCAAACTCAGGTTTTCTTCAGTGTATGTAAATATTGTAAATACAGAAGAAAGTGGTCTATGTACTGTCTATATTTTGATCCCCATTGAGAGGCATTCCAAAAGAAGCAGATACTGTTGTCCATTTATTAAATTTTAACTTTAATTTGAATACTAATAGAATAGTTAAATTTAATTATTTATTAACAATCAATTAAAACCGCATGGATTTAGATAGTTTCGTTAGACTATTTTATTAAGATACAGAATATGAATAATTATTTTGAGTAGGTAATTATGGACTTATTAATATTAATGATAACGTTGTCACCTGATTTTGAAAAGGAATGCATGACGTGGCCACTTCGAAATCCAACAGTGTGAGCATTATATGACGTAATTAATATGGACATTCACAACTAAGACGTCATGTCATAGGTACCTAAACTACCAAGTCGCAAAAACAAATATACCTATCTGTTTTACGTTAGGTAACCATCTGTTTACTTGTTTGCCTAGCTGTTTAACAAAAGTTTAGTCATATCGTAGTTTTTTTTAAACGCTAACACACTCATACTCATAGTTAACTATACTATACCAGGAATGGCCGGATGGGCAAAATACGGCCCGCAAGTCATCTCAGGCCCGCGATTAGTTGCAATTCGGCATGCAATAATAAAAGCCTGGTAAAATAAAATAAAATATTTTTATTCTAATTCGGTTTTTTTACAAATTCTTTTCGAAATCAATTTACGAAAACGCCAAAAATAAGGAGGAATATTTTGGGTGCGGCTACAATTTGAAAACGATAACGATTAACGATTGTGTTACTCGAGGCGAAACGAAACCGGATTATTTCTAGGTATTTAATTTATATTAGTATGTAATATTTTGTACTGTAATTTGTAAAATAATTAAAGGGTAAATGATCATAGTTATCAATTAAACTGATTACTTATAACGCATAACAGTTGAATGCCCCAGACTTCCGTGGTTATTATGATTAAGGACGTCAAGTCTTCATGTACAAGCCAACAAACGAACAGAAGATTCTCTGATCCTCCTGATAGTAAATAAATAAATGAATGATCCCAGCGACATGTCCGAAAGTATTATCTGGTCACTGCAACGGAATCATGCTAGCCAGGCAGGTCAAAAATCCTACCATCAGATACATGCTTCCAGATTAGACTTGATGGTACAGAACTTCAACCTATATAAGGTGTCTGGAGCTTATAGTGTTGCTCGTTAATCAGGGTACACCACGAGTCAATATTCCGTTTGTTAATTTGAACTCGAGAGTTAATGATACCCTTTACTCACTTCTTTGTAACTAGCAAAAAAGGGATAATAGACATTACTAACACTAAACATCTCCGATGCGCTGCCGAAAAAGAAAGCAGGAATTATTCGAGTTAATTCCCCCTTCCCCGTTCCTCCATCGTACGACACGACGCACGGCGGGTATCCATCCTTTCGTGGTGAACATCCCGCCGGTAAGGACGACGAGGTTTGCGTCGTGATTCATTATGCGCACTGCCAAAGATTGGAACAGCTTGCCTGTGTCTGTGTTCCCGCCCACCTATGACGTGGATGTCTTCAAGAAAAGAGTGAATAGGCTTTTATTAAGTTAGTGCGCTCACCATCCTGGACCACATCTCCACTTACTATCAGGTGGGATTGTGGTCAAGCATTAGCTTATTCTAAGTAAAAAAAAAGAAGGAAAGAATTGTCTCTCAAGCTTCCAGCCGGAACACGATGAGTCGTTTATTGGCTGGCTTAGCAAGAAGGTGATAGTAAGCCAGGCAGGCTAATAATATGGCTACTAAGTAGTACTAGTAATAATACGTCTACTTTATTTCGATGCTTCAACAATATCTGTCCCCCAGGTTCGCGATCAATCTCCAATGCGGCCCCAATACCGACCCTCGAGACGACATAGCCCTCCACCTGAACTTCCGCTTCGTTGAGATGTGCGTGGTGAGGAACCACCTGACCGCCATGAGCTGGGGCATGGAGGAGACGAATGGAGGCATGCCGCTGCAAAGGGGGGAGTCGTTTGAGGCCCTCGTGCTGTGTGATCCCCAGAGCTTGAAGGTGATTATTAATATCCTCTAAATAATATCCAGTTTATGAGTTACATGTTGTATGGGTTTCCTTGATATATCCAGTCAAATCACACTTGATTTGTATTGTTTTACCTTATAGTAATCCGCCGAAACATGCATTGCCAAATATCAACTACTCCAGAAGCTATTGTTTCTTGTTATAATCAGGTGTATTAAAATATTTTCAAGTAAAATAAATTCATCTTCCTTGTTAATCTTCAGTTAAACTGCAGACATCCAGTCCAGAAAGAGACATTGTTTTATTCTATGTAGCGATTTTAAAGTCCTATCTGTTTGTTTGTATTTTGAATACTTTTTGCACCAAAAAATATGTTACGTCTTACCTATACATCTATTCTATACAAATGAATAAAATTGGAGTGTCTGTTTGTAATATTAAAATAACCGCTTTTTACGAAGTGCATTTGGATTTATACACGATACATATACCAAAACAACATTTTTTACAATTTTTGTCTGTCTGTTTGTTCCGGCTAATCTCTGAAATGGCTGGGCCGATTTTGACGGGACTTTCACTGGCAGATAGCTGATGTGACAAGGAGTAACTTAGGGTACTTTTATTTTAGAAAAAAAATAGTTTGTTAGGCGATACGAAGTTCGCCGGGTCAGCTAGTATTCAATAAAATAGGACGATGTTGCAGGATTTTTTAGTTTAGGACATTTACTCACCTTTAACACCGTGACATTATCCTTAAGTGGTGTTGAATACCAGAGTGCGTGACGTATTGTTATGCTTCCAAACTGGGTAATGTGGTTTGACTGACTATTAGCTGTTTATTAGCTGTCCCTGTTTTTGTAGTGATGCTGTAATAACCCTCGACACCACTTACAGCCGTTCTCAATGTTATCCCCATAATGAATAATCCTCAAGTTTGTTTTCTAACAACTGTCTAAAAGCAGGGTTGGCATGAATAAATCATTTTGATTTAAACCATGATTTAAATCACGATTTAAATCAAATGATTTTTTCAATAAAAATCAATGATTTAATCAAAAATGTGTAATTTAATTTTCTTTCACAGAAATCCACATATAAAAACCAGGGGAAATGCATATCAGGCCACGCGCACTGTAGGGTTCCGAAGTAGTACGTTTATCGACTAATACCTACTTATTAACTAAATACTTATCTGCTGTCCTCAAGCTAAAAGGCGGCTAAATGTCATCTGGTAAATTTTTACTTTATTAACAGTTTTGATATTTTTTTGACCTTTAGTAATATTTAAGTTCAAAAAAAATATATATCTTTTGAGTTTGACATAGTATGACAACATTAACAATTGTTTTATAGAGAATCACTAGCACGATTTCAAAATAATCCTGCATTTTTTGGCTCTACCTCAAAAACTGTTTTTGTCACTTAACCGCCTTTTAGTTTGAGGACGGCAGTTATGTTAACATAACATAGCCGTGATAGTTTTCCTTATAAATTCATCATATAATCTACATATTTTGGAGAATTTTTTCACTTGTCCAACTCCAACCGTTTAGCCGACAGGGGGGGTCCCCTCCTGGTCCCACTTGACTCTAACCAAAATTTGCACTTTAAAGGCAAATATTTCACAAACGGACCCCTAATTCCAAAAATGTTCTTCAAGACCCATAACATTTTTGAAAGACCTTTTCAACGATACCCCACTCAACAACGATACAAATCGTCCTCACGTTACAGCTGTAGGGGAGGTACCCTGAAAAAAAATGTTTTTCAATATATTTTTTTCTACAATTCTGGAGTTTTAATAATTTATAATGTATATCCGTGTCAAGTACAGCTTTCTAGCATTAAGGGTTTCGGCGCTTTTCTTCGGACAGATGGACGGACATGACGAAACTATAAAGGTTCTGATTTTACTTCGGAACCCTAAAAACAAATTTAGAATTTGCATTCACTTGCTTTTGCACATTTGCTTGGCATTCACATGTCAGACAAAAGAGAAATCCCCGCGCTGTGTCTGCGCAATCCCTTGAGGGCACGTTCTGTTTTGCGCAAAAATATTTTAAAATAAAATGAAAAAATCAAAAAAATCATGATTAATTAGGATTTTTTAACAAAATCGTGATTTTTTCGATTTTTTCAAAAAATCATGATTTTTTCCAACCCTGTCTAAAAGTCTTAAAATTATAGAGTTACTCTAAAACATTGTGTACAGATAGATTATTGAAAACAGCCTTAATCTATCAAATTCTATTAAATTTTAATCTTTCAGAATTTAGTGTACCAGTGATATTGCCGTTTAAAGCAACCATAATGCTAATTGTCAAAAGGTTATATTGAATCTATTGAATATTACATTTCCGTAATATATTTACATATTTGTAACTTATATGTAGTTGTAGTACTTGTAGGGCTTGTTTCACCATCTTCAAGTAGAGTCCTGAATAAGCTATTCGCCGGTTAAAGTGACGTTAAAGTGTCATTTTACATACACGAAATGTCAACTTAACCAACGAATAGCTTACTTCGGACTTACTTGAAGATTGTGAAACAAGCCCGTAGTATAGTAGTGTGGTTCATATGCAGGTGTAACTTAGTAATAAATTACATATCTAATTTAGCTTTCTGTACTAATTGTTCTCCATACGTTTAATGATTAAAAAACCTAACCAACCATTTAGCCGGCAGTGTCCCCCCACACTTTAACCATAATTAGCACTTTAAGCCGAATATTTCGCAAACGGACCCCTAATTCCAAAAATTGTCTTAGAAGACCCATAATATTTTTGAAAGTCTTTTTCAACACTATAGGGTACGCGACGAATAAAAAATTCATCCTCGCGTTAGCTGTAGGGGAGGTACCCTGAAAAAAAAATGTTTTTCAATATTTTATTCTACGATTCTGGAGTTTTAATAAATATGTAAGTATATCCATGCCAAATTACAGTTTTCTAGCACTAAGAGTCTGCGCTTTGCTTCGGACAGACAGACGAACGGACGAACATGACGAAACTATAAGGGTTCCGATTTTACTTCGGAACCCTAAAAAAGGGTACATAGTTTATTTACTTTATTATTTATTCATGTTTTAATAAATTAATTTGCTTTCAACTACATCCTCAACATTGTAGTAAGTCACGCCTAGTTTATCTCTATTTTATGAGAGTCTAGTGTTAATTTACATTGATGTGAAGTAACGACACGTGACATAAAAAATAAAAGAGTATGTTGTAATTTTTGTGTAAAAAGTATAAAGTTTTTGGCATCTGGTAGGTCAACCCCTAAGCTACCTCCAGTTTCAGTTTGTCATACTACTTTTGGGACAACCTGTATAAAAAACATAAAAATTGTTTCTACCTGCATTATGTCTGTTATAGACTTTGAAACTATCCAACCGAAGATTGTTTTATACTACTAAAAAAATGCATTAGGCACATTTGGTACATTAATAAAGTCGATTTTAAAAACTTTAGCGTAGCTGTACGCCGGGTATCCGTTAGACATGAAAATACATGTACAAAATATCTGCTCGTCCGGCAGGTGGCGTTGAACGGCGTTCACTTCTGCGAGTTCCCGCATCGGCTGCCCTACCAGAGGATCTCGCACCTGACGGTGGACGGTGACGTCATGCTGCAGTTCATCGGCTTCGAGGGCGCGCAGCCGCCGCCCACGCAACAGATGTACATGGTAATTACAGGACATTCTCCCTTCCGGCTTGCGGCTGTATTATAGACCAAATATTGCGTCCACATTGCAGTTTACTGAGCAATATTATCAACACCGATATGGACATCTACAACGTACATTAGCGGATCCAGGGGGTGTTGTGGGCTAGGGGACTCCATTGTATTATGTGCCGTTATCGTGTCAAATCAGCTACCACACCAGCTATTTAGAAATAAACTGATTTTATTTTGTTTCCGATTTCCAGCAGACAGAACCTCCCGCCTATGGCGCCTACGGTGCTCCGCCCCCGGCCTATGGAGCCCCCGGCTACGGCGCACCTCAAGGTAAGATTTATTGTTTACAAAAGTACAATTAACCCTAAAAAAAATCACATTTTTCTTGAATCTTCTAAATTGTACCATATTCCATGTGTATAGAATAGAATGTCGCAAAAACATCTATTTCTAAAAAGACGGACCGATTTATGATCGTGACCGGAATTAGAAAACTACAAATTTCGTCACCTCCTTAAATAGCGAGAAGTTTTGTGCTGACCTGGAGGTCAACCTATTGTTATGCTCAGTCGCGCGCCTTGTTGTGTAGGAATATTGTGATCTTAGGGCCTACTTTGAATAAAAATGTTTGGGCATTCCGTGCCGCCAGTCCGCGCAGACTCTTACGGGTACCTGTTACATTCATGTAAAAAATTAAGTTTTATAATAATAAAAATGTAATCAGATAATGGGTGTTATTTGTTAGTTTGTAAATAAATGTAAATATTTTTCAAGACAATTTGAATTAAATTCACATGACATTATCAGTTTCGCGTCAGTATTGCGTATAAATCAATGAGTTGAGAGTTGAGAAGTTTTAGAGGTTTTTGATTTCGTCAAGGGATCATCTGGGACCACACTGGCTATTATTTGTAGTCGCGAAGGTAGAAGCAGGATGTTGTCTCGTCTGTTCGGATTTATTAGTCCTAATTTATCAAACACTAAAAAGCCTAAAACAAAAACATTATCCATATATTCCTGATACAATTTAGTTATTTTAGTTGCTTCAAAAATCTTTTTACATCGATCTATTAAGGATTACTAATATTACTAACGAGCTAACCCAACTAATGCTTTTGATATAGCAATTAACTGTATCCAATAAGGCCGCTGCACATTATAACGATTGTATTAAAAACATTTTATTTCTCTTGAAACTTCAATGCGTTTTTACGATACGATACTACTTATACGATACGATACTACTGATACGATACTACTGATACGATACTACTGATACTTGCCAACGAAAGTTTAGTTATTAGATCACAATAGTGTCTGGTGAGAATAGGCAGGGGACGTTTGCCTGTTGTACATGTATACTCTCTCTCATTTGAAATGGGAATTAAGTCAAATATTTGTAAAATTGAGCGAAATAGTCGCTTAGTAGAAATTGAGTACAAAAAAAGGGTGCGTGTACTTTTGTACGCGCGTGAGAAGTTATACTTCTTTGACATAATTAAATAAATATTTAATTTAGTAACGTGTTTGCACTAAATAAAAAAAAATTATTACTTGTGTATTACCTATGTTTACACAAGTACAAACTAGATGGCGTTGTTCAGGAACCTGAATCACGCTGTTGAAACTTTGTGAGATTTGTATAAGTATAGTCAAAATTATCTAAGATGCCCATAATGATAGCTGCTATTTATTAATATGAACTAACCTTGTATGGGTGTCTTTGAGCGAAATGGAATATTCATTTACTTGACATGAATAGTTGAATACTTGCGGACAAAGGATTTTGCCAAAATTTGTTAAAAATCCCTACTCATTTTCATTGGCGTTGATTATAAATCATATTATACGTTAAAATCTAGTATAAATCCCATCACATCATAATTTATGCAAAATTTAATAAAAATATATGACGTCGAAACAATCTTATAAAAAGAAGCATAAATCTAATCTGACGTAGGGTGATGTGACGGCTTGAAACCGTTTATAAAACCAATCATAATCGATACATTACTATAATCGTTTAAAAATGAAAATTGATTAATTTAATTACATTGTTAAAAATGATTTGCTTGCATTTGAATTTAAAATTAGGTACCCAATAATACCACGACGAATTGGATGCTAACAAAGGACATTTTCCATTATGTATGGGCACTTCGCCATCCATGGACGGTAACTGCAGATAATATGTTATATTATTATGTAATTATGTATTTAAGGTTGCGGTAAACATTTTTTTTTTCAACAAAATAATAATTATGTATACATGTTATGTCAAAATATTATTATGAAACTGAGCGGGACGTCACTGTGACGGTAAACGACAAATTGGGCTTCTTAGTTCGTGGTGACTATAATAACATTAAATTTTAAAAGAGGTAAAGATAATAAGAAGCTAGGGCCATCTATCCAGTGCTTTCATACCCCCTCCATGGTAGCGCAAACGTTTAACGCAACCTTTTTGCAAGTCGCTTAAGAAGTATAACTTCAATAAAGTAGTTTTGAGCCACAGGAGTTTTAATTATTTAATTTACTTTCATTAAAAATTTATTTGAATGGTTTCGTTGTAATGTGCAACAGGTTGAACAGGTATTAAATGAGCTTATTATTATTTTGTTGATAAAATTAAGTTGTTAAATTTAAATTTATTCGTATATATGAAATTTTAAATAAATAAATATTAAAAATATTGTTATACTGTACATAGTTTATTGCATGGCATTGCAGATGGTGGGTTTATGAATCCACTCCGGGTTTAAAGGTTATAGTTGTAAGGGTTTCTGTCTTATTAGGAAAAGTTTTATGAAGTGTAAATAAGCACAATTATTATGAAATTTATTCGTCTAATTAAGCTTTCATTTAATTATCAAAACATAAAATTTTGGTGTAAATTATTTTTCATTATTATACAAATACTATTTTGATCACAATTATCCTGTTTATTTGCCCACCTTAAAAAGTTTTTATTTTTGAAATAATAAAAAGTTTTGTTTAAATTTGTTTTAACGCGAGTGTGTCAAATGGATGTTGAAAGTAATGTTTTTTGAAATAATAATATTATAAGGTAAGTAAAATTATGGTGTGCTTTACTTCAATTTAATATCTTATATCGTATTTATGTATATGTATAGTATTATTTATTTACTAATATATTATATCGCTGCATAGCCATTGCTTTATTTTCTCTATCATCGTATTTCTGTGTTGTTTTGTGTAGTTTACTAAATCATAATAATGTAGGGCATTGTAGTTAAATGGTTGTTGATCTAAGCGAGTAGTAATGAAGTTTTGCTTGATTGATTGAAGGCGCACTAACTTTATTAAGCCTATTTACTCTTAACTTGAACTTTGAAGACACCCAAGATAAAATTGATCGCGGGAAATTTATTCTTGGCCGTAGTTCGCATAATAAATGATCAAACAAACAAAGGATCGTCTACATATAGAGGACGTAGGGATGCTTACAGCGTAGGCATGATGATGTTTTATCTGGACGTTATATTGTGGAGATTAACGGATTAAGTCGTGTTGTCTCGTGCAAACTCCAAATTGTACAAAACAACAGAAAACTAAAGCTGGCTACTCTGCACACGTGCTCGAGGCTTTGTAGGTTGGTCTCAATTTAGGGTCATCAATACACCTTTTAAGCATGACCCTATATGGAATCACACGCTGATAGATGACATTTGGTTCTTCTTCTTCTTCCCTTCGTCAGGACACCCAGAATCCTAAAACCTGCCGTAGTTTGGATTCAATAAACCGGCCAGAATGTGTTTTCGAGTGTATCTCCACTTCTAACAACCGAAGGTTGATGATATATTCGAAAGATACCTTCTGAAGAACGAAGAAGAAGAAGGTAAATGGGCTCCATTTGGTGGTGAATATTAACGCTTGTGTTTTGTGGCGTTAAATCTCACAGGGTTGGCATCGCCCCATCATTGACTGCCAGAAGTGTGAGATTCACACGCTCGACCAAGACCACCTCTTCAGACTGTATTTATTGGGCCGTCCGAGCGGTTGACAATTACCTCTCCACAATATCATATCACAATACTGTCATCTGCGGACCTATATACATTGAGCTTGAGCTGATTTCGAGGTGCAGCAAAAATAGAGTTGAGGGGAAAACAGACCTCTGGAACTCCAGCAATGCTTGTCATTGCTAGTTTCAAGCAAATTAGCTGATCAGGCCAGAAGATAAGTCATACGCAGGAAGCTTGCTCATAAGGCTAGCTTGCCAAACCCTACTGAAAGCTTTCAAGATGTCAAGAGTCACTGAGAAGGTCATTCTGTTCTAAGTGTGCCATGACGTTAGTAAGTCTTAGCTTTGACGAGGGACCCAAAAGCTCTATTGGCAGATTGGTTGGCTAGAGGTTGGCCAGTTGGTCGATTCATTAGTAAGTTTTCTTTTGAATGTCTTTTGTTGGACTAAGCTAGGTTAAAAGCTTTCTTCGTACATCTAATATCCGGAGCTTTCTAGCTTCGAGCATAGATCCAGGCAAGATATGACAAATGTTTGCGCTTCTCAGCTTAAACGCTTTCGCCAATAACCCATAGACAAGTTTCACCAACGCTACGACCGACAGAAAAAGGAATGAAATAGTCCTTCACGAACCACTTCGTTTACATCATCCTTTCAAATCGACGGATCTTTAAAAGCGAATCAGATCTATTTACTAGTATAAGATGCAAAGAAAATCTGAAAATTGCATGTTTATTAAATATAAACGTGCTTTTGGGTTGATTTTGTGGATTAACGGCATGTTTTGATTTAAGTTCTTGGTGGCTACACTCAATATGGTTGTTAATATTATTTGGATTTGTCATTTTCCTCCACAGGAATCATTCAAGTCATCTAGAATTTCGCGGTAAATGATGTTGTGATTTATGACGAAACAATACAAAACATACCAAAAGTTGCTCAATTATATATAATTTAAAGTGGGATTAAGTTTTTTTTTTTATTTAATAACATTAAGCGATATTCATGGACACATATTGTTGAATTTTTTTTATCAAAAATATATTCAGAAGTTTAGTGACGAGATTTTCTGCCAAACTTATATTTATCATTACCTTACGCTTACTTTATCATATTTACAATGCAATCATATTTTCATCCAAAACTTGATTGCAACTGAGAGAAGCGTGTCCAAAGAACGCGTTGAATGAGTTTTAAAATTTTAAATTGTTATTTCGTTGAACAAATTTCACGAAACAAAAAACGCGGATGTAAATGACGAAAATCTCGTGACAAAATTTTAAATGGTCAAATAATGGTATTACAGATAATTTACGCTTGAAAAACATTTATGAATATTCAGTTTAGACATTAATTCTAATGTATAGAGAGTGAAGCAGCAATTTTAGGGCGGTATTTTGAGTTCCTTGTGACATTAATGAAACATGGTGTGAAATAACAGGGGAGGTTAATGACATTCCGAGCATTATTTTAAGTTTTTAACATTCTAACATCATAATTTTATTGTTTAACTTAGGACGACTTTTAAGTAAATACATAATTAAGGTTTTAGTAAACATTTTCAGTGATTACATTTATATTCCAAGACAGAAAATTAAATAACATGCATAATTGACAGTTATGAAAATTCACCGATTAATATACGTAGTGTGTTCAAAAAATAACGGGAATTTTCGTTTTTTGAAAAAAAAAATTATTTGTCTACATTAGTGTTGTCGCCTTCAAAATAGTCCCTACTAGATATTAAGCACTAGTGCTAGCGCTTCTTTCAATCAAAAACAACAAAAACAAAAATGCACTATGCAACCAATATGATGTTAACCGATAATACAGATGGTATTGGTAATCATTAAATAACATTAGATAAAAGAGCACATTTATCACAGTTCAGTTGTGCCCTTTAAGCTTAAGATATTTCCTGTTTAGCGTGATCCTAAAAATCTACGAAAAATTAGGCAGACAGGCATTTTTTTCCTGATTCCGAATATGTATATAACTCAATTTCGCAAAAAATGTTAGTTGTGCCATTTTCCTTACGACGGCATTACATTTATGGGCTTGTATTTTCAAATGATGAAGTCCATGAGCACTTGTGCACCTCACTGGCTAAGGTTCTTCCTATTTGTGTCGACACAGGATCTGCTCAAAGTAAGCTGGAAAACAGCTTTATTTCAATGTCGTGAGCGATTCTCACGACGCACTCTTGGTTTTCTGACGGTATTTCATATTTCATACGCTTCTGGTAAACTAATATCTTAAATTTACTAAAGTTAGTACCTAACGGCCCAACTCAGAGTCAATAACGATTACTTTAATCACACCTTAGTAAAGAATCACCATACAAATTCTGTACTAAGGAGCGATTTAAGTATTCGTTAGTGACTCGGAGTTGGGGCGTAAGAATCTTAACTGAGATGATATGAGTAGAAAAGGAATTTTTACTTTCTGATGTTCTGGTTTAAGACATTTATTTTAAGTTACTGCTTTTATTATTTGTACTGTACACCTTATTTATTGAATCAAGGCTATTATGTGCAACTGTTTTATGTTTTTACGCTAATTCCACCCACATTTGAAATCGTTATTTACAATTTTTATAATTTTATTTGAACTGACGCTCATATGGGTAGTTGTATCATGTCAGCGGGTAGATGGCGCTAGCTAAATAGTTGTATTGTTTTTTTTTTCTTTTGATTCATTATTTTATGTTACCGCAGGCTTCTACTGATGGCTTCTATAGACTAGCGGGGAATGCAGGCGACCACCAAGTAGGTATGCTTTTCATTTTTTTTTTTTATTTAAATTGCGTGATAGAAGATGATACATTACCGATTATGATTTCCAAATTGAAATTATTCTTTAATTTATAAATACAATTTAACCCCCCAATTTTTGTAGGAAATATTTCCAATATTTACTTCATTGAACAAAAATGATTAATGTGCAGAGCATTATTTTGAAATTATTAAAGTTACTAAACAATTTTGTAATTAGTTGCTGTAAATAAGATGTTAATGTTACTTTAATTTGTTTTCAGGTTCCTTGTGAAGATCGCGCTTAGTTTGCATGGAGAAGTAGCATTTAATGAATCTTTATTATTGTTAATAGATTATCCCAAAAGATAAAAATATACTATGAATCTTTGCTTATCTCAAAGTAAAAAAAATACTAATGTAATTGTGGAATAGATATTCAGAAAAAAAATGTTGGATAATTATATTGAAAAAGAATTATAATTTCCAGGTGTGAATAATTACCTGTGTACATTATGTGGACTATCGTTGACATTAAAGATTATTTAACTAGCTATAAATAAATGTATGAAAGGAATATGTATTACTACTCGATATCAAATTTGTAAATTACTTTTTTTTCTGGTATAGATCTATTCCACATATTTACGACTTAGTAATTTTATTATTATATTATTTTTTATCACATCACATCATTAGTATTGTTGCTATTATATATCTCATTGTTAAATGTCCTTCAACCACTAGATAATAATTTGGAACTTATATAATTATAATGAATATTTTACACACATTGTATTTGCAAGACTTTTAACTTAAAATATAATATTTATAATTTTTGCAGAAAAAATAATGTTTTGCAAATATGGCTTACACATAGATTTAAGACCTATTTCTTGTAGACTTTTTATTTGAATTACGTATGAATTAGTTAAATAGAAATAATTTGATAATAATGAAAAATCATTAATTTTGTTAGCAGCCTAAAACTGTTCGACCAATTCTAACAAAATTATACACTTGTAACTGGATAATTATATTTTTCTGTATTTATTTATTGATTTATAAATAATTATGATTATTGGCATTTAAATTTTATATTTGTGTGAAATAAATCGATTCTCCTTGTTGTATCATTATAATATATTAATAAACTTTGTAATTAATTATAATTGTTGTATTGTTTAGTTGCTTGTAAGCGTGTAAAGCAGTATTTTTTCGTATAGTCGTTACTGTATCATTGATTATATTTCCCTTTATTTCATTGATGTTTAATAAAATTATTAAAAAAATAACATTCATTTTATTATTATGCCCTAATGTTAACACTGCATGAGTTGTTTCCAGATCGATTACGTAACACTTAGAAATATATAATAGTTTAAAAAAAAACTAAAAAACGCGTTTTTATAGAAAATCCAACTAAAAAATAGAAAATAAACTTGAATGAAGAATCGTGTAATTGTAAAAAAAAACGTGGGGTGCTTTTTAACATATTATCCCTTCTACTCATTGACACCATGCACCCCACGCTTTTATTACAATTACACGATTCTTAATTTCAATTTATTTTCTATTTTTTCAGTTGGATTTTAATTGTTTATTGTTGGTAAAAGCGTGTTTTTTAGTTGTTTTTTTTTAACTATTATTTATTTTTTCATTTTTTAGTTTGATTTTTTGAAATAAAATTGGTTTCTTTCTTTCTTTTTTTCTTTCTTTAAATATTGAATTGTCATCGGTCCTCAATAAGTCTACGAAGTTTGAAAGAAATCTGACCGTTTAAAGCTAATATAAAACGTGTAATTAGGTTTTTTCTTTTTTCTTTAAATATTGAATTGTCATCGATCCTCGATAAGTCTTCGAAGTTTGAAAGAAATCTGACCGTTTGAATTGGGTCAAAATCAAGTAGAAAGGAGTCGGTTACAAGTTACAAACAAACAAACATATAGGTGAAGCTAATATAAAGCGTGTAAAAAATACTGACCAGTAGCTTGTTTCATTTGTTAGTGATGTTGATATAATAAATAATATAAATAAATCCTTCAAAAGATTGACAACACTACAGAAATACTACAGAAGGTTCTCCGAACAGAACCTTTGTGGATAAAATATATCTATTATTATACAAATGGAATTAGTACAGCGAAATACTCCTATAACAGGAACCTTAAAGTGTCTGAAGCAGCGTTGTCATAAATATTGCACATCGAGATTTTAAAATAGCTTCGACTTCGGATACGGTTCCTTGTAGCTACATGGTAACAGCTGTTGTATCATTAAGCTGTGATGTGACATCATCATAGAGTATGAGTAACAGCACGCTTACTATGTCGAGTGACCGGTATTAAGGGATTCTATACTCCATGCGATTTGCAGCCGAAAAAAATGTAAACAAACGATTAAAATCGTTTTCTAGTATTTTCACCAACTGACTTGAATTTGTACACCAAATGCGTTTTATTTAGACAAAATACTCACTAAAACAAAGTAGTACATTATGTTAAAAGTTTCAAATCGCTTCTTGGAAATAAGATTGTCATTGCAAAGTGTTTGAATGATGACAGTGTTATTTAATTTTGTTTGTTTCCACATTTACTCGGAATTTATAATTGTTATCGATCAATATGTATTTATTTAAGAATTCACAAATACCTTAATGAGTAGTTTGTCTAAATAAAACGCATTTAGTGTACAAATTCGTGTCAGTTGGTAAAAAATCGTATAAAACGATGTTAATGGTTTGGTTATATTTGTTTCGGCTGCAAATCGCATGGAGACAGACAATGCTCTTCTAAGTGTAATTGGTAATATGTTAGGCTAAAGTTGAGTGCGAAAATCTAACGAGGGGATTATGGTTTGAATGTTGGTATGTTAAATATTGGGGCTTGGAATCTTGCACGCCCTAATTGAAAGGTATTGTGCATATTAGAAAATGATTAATACTTGCTTTGATGAAGAACAATCTGCACTATTGAGAGTTCTCCATTTCAAGTCACCAAATCTGGCTATTCGCTATTGGCCAGCGAGGTGGACTATAGTCCCCCTCATACCTATTGCGAGAGGAGAGTCGAGCCCAGCAGTGGGACATTTGTGGATTTTTAATGTTGATGGGAATCTGTTATTTGTCATATTGTTGCAATAACCCTCACGTGCTCAGTTTCTCACTAAAAGGTTTCCCATTATTTGTCCTCAAACTAAAAGGCGGATAAGTGACAAAAACAGTTTTTGAGGTAAAGCTCAATTATTTTGAAATTGTGCTAGTGATTTTCTATAAACAATTGTTAATGTTGTCATATTATGTCAAACTCAAAAGATATATATATATTTTTTGAACTTTAATAGGTATGCTTGTTCACTCTGCTGAACAGCGGACGAGACTCCAGGCCTTACCTACTTGCATAGTGGTAGTGGATTTCACTATCTCAGCTACTTAGCTTCCCTCATTCCTACAATCGATGCGTGTTTCGGTTGCAGTATCAGACATTCAGTGCCGAAGTGATTCGATTATTAATACTTACGTAGTAGCACAGAAGAGTAGAAAACATAGTACATAATTGTAGTATTATTATTGAGCAGTAGTAGCTGTCTTGGTAAGAACCTGGTGACTATTCATAATAACTGAAGGAATTTAAACTTTAGGTACGCGTCAAAAACTGATTCTGTTTTCTGAATTTTTTTCAAAATTCTAGCCTCATTAAATTTGGAGATGAGGGGGAGGGGGTATACAATAAAGAATTATAGGTTATTATTATATTTGTTGGTTATTATTATATATAGAATTATATTATATATACAATAAAGAGGGGGTATACAATAAATTTAATTAGTCAAATTCGTCATTCGTCAAATAAATAAACGAAAATTGACTATAGTCAATTTTCGTTTTCTTTATTTAACTTTAAAACTATCTATTGTACGTATAGAACTAATTTGTAGAGGCCATCAAGCCCTTTCATCATAGATTACCCCCAATTCAAAATTTAGTTGTTTACGTTATACCTTTCATCTTTTGGTCACGGAAAAGCATATGAGTACCATCAAACTTCCAACTCATTTGGCCAGTAGTTTCGGAGCAAATTGGCTGTGATACACGGACGGACAGATACGAGTGATCCTATAAGAGATCCGTTTTTTGTTTTTTCGTACGGAACCCTAAAAATTAAAATTATTGCGCTTTTAATCAAACCTTTTTCTTGTTTCAGGTTATTCAGCTGTACCGGCAGTAAGTATATCAAGATATACATAAGTTTGAAAAGTAAAACTTTACTTTGTAAGCCATTTTATTTGATAACCAACATGGCACTTTGACTTTTTTTGTATTTAGGTATGATATATTTTTTTATATACATATTTACATTATTTACTCACAGTCCATAGGTATGTTTCGACGAGTCCTATTTGGCTATTTCTATTTAACGTAATTTGTAATTTAAAAATAAGAGGGCACAAAATTAAAATATGTAATTTATAAATGCTTACTACTTATTTATTATTTTAAAGTAAAACTTCTTTAGGCGCTACTTGAGAGTAAAGGTCGATGCATAGAGCACGAGTTCGTTTTTGTAAAGTAAAAGTATTAAAAATATGACTCAACTGTAATATGATGATATTAATTTTAAATTAAGTTTAATTTTTTTGGTAATACGTGTCACCAATGTCAAAGAAGTTTTACTTCAATCGCGCGTAAAGATTACACGCACACACTTTTTTTTAACCTAGTTTAAATTAATATTTCAATAAAGTAACGCTAATTAAACTGTTAACCAAATAAGTCTCGTCTAAGAAAACGGACTATACAGTACCATTACATACAGTATATTTATTTGTCTGTAGGGTTACGATTCCCAGTATATGGCGCAGTCGCAGCAGCGGCGTGGGCTGGGCACCGGTGCAGCGGTGGGCCTGGGTGTGGGCGCTCTGGCAGCGGGTGGGCTGGCCGGCTACGCGTTGGGTGGCGGGTTTAGTAGCAGCACCGAAACTCCTCCCGATCCGGTGAGTAGCTCGAGTAGAGTGGCAGAGAGAGATTTCCTTGATCTATCTACGAGTAAAATTGTTGTTGAGTGCCTAAGTGTAACTTTAATCGATTGGCCGACGAGATTCTAAATCGATTAGCGATCGAATTTAGTAATGTCAAGTTTTTACATGAATGACAAATGAGTATAGGGGTCATCTGATGATGAGTGGTTACTTTCGTCCCTAGACCCCCTTAACGCCGAAGCTGCATGAGGACAAGAAGGAAGTTAAATTCCAAACAACACCGACTCTCTCAAACTTTTAGCTTTGACTTAATTCTAGAAAGAGGTTAAATAAGCCCAGGCGTACACTACGGTTTTTCGCCGCTGCGGCAAATTGTCGCAACTCAGTAATAAAACCATGTGTTTTCTCGCCGCACAATGTTCGTAATGCAATTCAAAACTACTTATGTGAAGCAAAACTTACGGCGCGGCAACTCGCCGCGACAGCAAAATACCGTTGAGCGCACCTGATCTAACAGCTTCTCGATATTTTATCAATCCATAATTCTTAAAACGAACTACACTATATTAATTAATTTTCAATTTATTATTTCATTTTCTTAAATATCTACTTGTCAGGTACAAGTGGTGGATTTCGCAGAAAGTGCAGATTTTGGCGGCGACGACTGGATGGATTGATTGCACGGTGCCACCAGCTTGTAGCTTTTAAGAGTCAGCTGATTTGATATAGTTATATCAAATCAGCTAGCACAGCTGTACAGGCTAAACTCTACATAAAATTAGCTTTTAAGAGTGCCATTTATTGACAGTTGCCTTGTTTTACGACTACTATAACCGCTCATTTACACGCGCGTGTGTCGGATCGTCTCGTGGCGCGTCCGTAAGCCACGCCCCCTACGCGCGTGTGAACACCGCGTGAGCGCTCGCGCGAGCCTCTTTGGCGCGCGCCTAGAAAACCGCTCCCGACGCGAGCCCTGCGAGCGCGAGACGCGCCGCGGTCTGGTCCGCGAGCGCCCTGTTCACACGCGCGCGTACGCGCGCGTCTCGCGGATTGTCTCGTGGCTCGCGCGCGCGTGTAAATGGGGTATAATAATGCCAATCAGAAAAATGTAAATAGAGAGAGAACGAGGACGAGCGAGCGAGACAGATATATACAGTAGGCCTAGAGACTAAGTTTTGTTAGCGGTAACGAAATCTAAAAAAAAATTAATGTTGGAATTATGACATGTCATTTCATTTTATGTTAACACATTTCGATACTGTTAACAAAATATTGGTATATTTTACCTATGTCCTCAGTAAATAGCTAAGCCATATCCAAGTAGGTATACCGGTCTTTTCTTGTATCGGATGCATTGAAGTTAGATTGACACGGTGACTAGTCTTCAAGATAGCTTTTTTAGCGCTGATAATATAACACGAACACAAGTTATATATCCAGTAGCAAAACAATAATTAATCACTTTTTGAAAAAAAAGCATGATTGTCACGCGTACCGGTATTTTTCGGTGTTAACCGGTAACACAATAATGCCGATTAATATCTAAATTCGTACTGCAATCTGGTATAGTTATAGGAGTCGTATGTTGAAAATGTATTAATAAATTATGCCCACGGCCCATCTTCGTTATTTGAAAATATTTATATTCATTTTGAAAGACAGTCTCAGTTTGGGGTTCTGTAACTTGACCATTATATTTATCAAAAAAAAAATTGAAGCGATTTATTTGAAGTGGAAGAAATATATTTTTGAAATTTAAAAAATTGTACAGAAAGATTTGAATTATAATAAATTTTCTATTTCAAAAATTAGACATTAGTGAAGTTAGGTATAGATCGCTATACAAATGATTTAAATTCAGAAGTGAAGTCAAATTGGTTTATTCAAATCTCGTTTTATATCTGAATTTCAACGAAGATTGCCGATGATAATCATTCATTAGGGATTTGGGCTCAGTATTGATTAATATGACTTGCAATGAAAAATATATTTAACAACGTTCAGCCTTAAAAAGCCTTTATAAATAGATATTATATTTAATAGATCTTTAGTCATACCGATTGTAGCTTTATGTACAAATAAATATGTGTATTTAGTTTAATTTTAGCAGTATTTTTGTTACAAATTATAGTATAAATTTATTTAAGTGCTACATAAAAAATCATATTACAACATTAAAGTGTAATGTCATAAAATAGACATTTCGAACAAAATGTGTGCCCCGCCGCGCCGCCGGAAAGTTCTGTTTTCAAAATTGGGCCCCCGTTCTCCTTTCAAAATCGAACGAATTTGAAAATTGAAGCCGATCGGCGCCAATTCATTGGGACATACATTGTGTTCGCGTGTCGGTTCTATAACTAGTTAAACGTTCCCATAAGGAAGGTCTCCACAGTTCTGCATTGCGCAGCAGATTTTAGTATTCTTTGTATAGAAACCCTTGCTACCGCATCCCAGTGGATGTTGCGAATCAGTATTCGCAACGTACGGACAGCACACATCAATGTGATGATGGAACTATGGACCCTTCGCTTTAGTCTATTTTAATAATGGACTATTATTTTATTTAAAGCCAATAAAGTTAGTTTAAACAATTTACCATAACGTAAGAAAAAACTTTTATATATTGTTAATTAAAATAAAATATAAATATTATCACGTGAAAACATTATTTTATTTATAAAAAAAATATTTTATATATTAAATTGTTATTGAATTATTATAAAATTAAGCACTTTTGTACACCTTCCTTTTTGATAATTTGTACATTGTCACGTGTGGTCACTATATAAATAACACAAACATAATTTATAAAGCTGATTAAATAATAGTTACATTTTGCCGTTTCACAAATTGATGTCAAATGTTTGACTATACTTAATACAATTAATTATAAAATAAATATCTGACATTTTATTACTTTTGAATTCATTAATTTTTTATTATATTTAATGCCATTGTGTTCGCGCGATTCATCGGCGGCCTTAGAAAGGCCTTTTAAGGCTTTTAAGGCAGCCTTTGTAGAAAGTAGTGATGCCTCGAAGTGCTTCATTGATGTATACCGAATGTATTCTGGGTCGCAGTAGATTATATTAATTTGATTAACTGAAATATATACGATCCAGCAAATCGATTCAATTTTGGATTTATAGTTACATACTTAAATTCAAATAAAGCCAAATGAAAACTTACCAACTTCTCTGGATCGAGTCTATTTCTACTTTCGTGTAAAGTAGTATACATGACTATAGTGTGTCCAACGAAATGAGATAAAACTATCCTGTAACGACAGCTCGTGTAACGACAGCTTACGACAGTGTAGACGACTTTGATGTACCTAAAATGTTTTGTATTACAGACTTTTTCTTTTTTATTGCTTAATTATCTTGTCTTCTTGGACGGACTATGTATAACGTATGTTTCGCAATAACTTGATTTTGTAATATACCTACATTGTAAAATGTATTGGTAGTACTAGTTTCTAGTTCGTACTTAGTTTCGACCCGCACACTTTGTATCGACCCGCAAGCAGATCGAATATAATGATTGTATCGGTCGGTACAAAAATCAAATGGAAAATTAGAAACACATTGTACCCTGGTGTGATCGCTGAGCGTGGCTCCCTACTTTATGGCGAAATTACCAATTTCATTTCTAACAATAAGTGAAAAATTGTAAGAAAATTTTAGCTTTTACACATATTTTTTATCCGCTACATTACGATAATAATCTTGTCCAGTCTATATAATAGAATAGTCATGCAAAAAATACAATAATTGTAGCCTGTAGCTTTATTACATATTTAGAAATACAAAATGTATTATTTTTAATATTATTTAGAGATGTTTATGCAATCTTGTTTGATTGTTTAATTTTTGATTGAATCAATAAACACATTATTAAAAAACATTGTTTTTTTTATGTGTACAGAAAGATGAGGTCTTTGTAAGTCGATTGGCAAATGGTGAATGTAATTTTCTAATCGACTTACAAAAACCTTATCTTCCTGTACCATGCCTGGCTACCTGGAGTGTGCAATCCACTCAAAAGGAAGAAAAGTTAAATTAATTTAAGTTTAGATTTTATTTAAGGAAAAAAGGTAACCCCGCAATGAGGGGCTCCGTGTCGTCATCTTCGACGTAGCAAAATTATTAGGACATTAGCATTACTAATGTACGTAGAATTAAATTTGTTTCCGAAATAATAAAAAGTGGATGCGTGCGTGCACGAGTGATTTTCTATCTTGGGCTCAAAGTCAGGTCTTACAATGGAGATTAGAAACCTATACAAAGATGGTTTGTATCGCCGAATCGGAGGCGTGGTCGTGCGCACACCCCATATATGTAAAATGAAATTAAGGTACAAATCAATGGTACGAATAAACTGTCTTAATACAAGAAACTTGTTATTTTTATTCATAAATATTGGTTTTTATTTTATAAAACTACCCTCTGTGGCCATCCATTGAAATATTGTCAAACTAGCTGCCCGGACAGACTTCGTTCTGTCCAAAGTTTTTTTATTAAAAATCTCCCGTTTATCCTATCTTTCAAGTTGGATCAAACTGCACAGGGTGTGCAAATTTGATTAAAATCGGTTTAGTAGTTTAGGAGTCTATCGCGGACAAACAACATGACACGTAATTTATATAATTTAATAAGTTACGATAGTTGACACGCTAATACCGGTATCAATAGTTAAAAAAACAGATTAGTGTTTACAATAACATGTTGTTAAAAGATCGGTTTTTGTACCGTACAAATGACAGGTACAATATCGGTTTAAAGGCCGCACTATGGCAAGCCATCAATCGGCGGCCATTTTGATTTTTGGCTCGACAAATGTTGTTTCCGCCATTTGTACAATTTGGGTGTCGGTTCAGTTTTAGGAAATAAAAATAACCAGGCATGACGAACTAACCAGGTGCTTAAGTGGAAAAATAGTGACATTACACGAAATGGAAGAGGAATTTATGGAAACACAGGACTGTGCTCTGGGTGATGTGAATCGTAGTGATGCTGAAAATGCTATTGATATCGGAAAAGAACTCTGTGATTCTTTAGGCATAGAAGATAATCCTGAAGACGAAGAATCTGGTGGAAATTTTAGAGGCAGAGGTCGAGGAGGAGTATTCAGGTACATTATTTTATCCTATGAAGTAACTAACAACAGACTGCACATACAATATTTAATCAATGCCTTGGCGGTTACCGATGATTACATGTATAGATAGCGCTGTGCCGTACATAATATTTTACTTGCCTAAAAATATAGGTATGTCACTAAATAAATAAAGCATTATGTCCCCTTGAAGGAGCTTAATTTATGAGCATGCCTAATTGGTTTTTAAACAAAGCTGGAGTGTATAAATGCAATTTGTATTTTCTTATACATAAACTGACAATTTTTCTGGCTACTAAAAGCAGGAAGACTTTTTTTGTGCAAAAAAGGTCATTGGGCGTCTTCGTGTCAAAGCGGGACTCCTACGGAATTTTGTATACAACATTAGCTAAAAAAAGGTCGGGTGTCCATTTGTCTACAATCAGTAATATTTATAGCTAAAAATACATGAGGCATAAATCTTGTAGTTTCAGTGTATTTCATGGCCACAAGTAAATATATACCAAAGCTGAACATTTGGTACAAAACGGGACTTATTTGATCTCACGGGGGACAGTAGGACAGACAGCCTCAAAGCGGGACAATGCTGCCCAAAGCGAGATGTATGGTCACTTTACCTATACAAGACTAGAAATGAATTTTAATAATTATTTACATAAAATGCTCTAAATATCTGGTTAGTCATATAAATTTTAAAACAAGTAATGGATGGAAAAATAATTGCTAAGCTGTATTTATAAATGTTTGCTCTTTAAATTGTTTCAATTATTTATGAAAACAAAACATTGATTTCATAAACCAACAAAAAATTATGATAATAATCTAACACTATCAAATTGAGCTATGCGATTTGATATAATATTTAAACCAATTAATATTTGTGTACAAATTGATGAATGTGTAATAAATTACAGTATTTTTTTTATCTTCCCAAGTTATGAGTATTTCTGTAATCAATTCAGCAAAAAATGTGGTAAGATGGCTGTATAAACTTAATTCTTAGATGCTCTGCGCAAATATGCACAAAAATATAAGTAGAGCTGACTTATTAATCACTATTTAGTGTGTGTAATCGACTTGATTAGGCTTTGCACAGGGTTTGGCACACTAGCTTTATGAGCAAGCTCCCTGCATATGGCCTATCCCCTGGCCTGATCGGCTGGATAAAAAACTTCCTGAGTGATCGTTCATTCCACGTCATTATTGGAGGTTGTTCGTCGCAACCAATGACAACCAATGCTAGAGCTCCTCAGGGGTCTGTTCTCTCCGCAAAATTTCTGCTGCACATCAAAGATCTGCTCATGCCCGGTATCTATGGGTACACAGACGACAGCACTGTTGTGGAGATATACCTGCCAAAGGTCGGTCCAGTAAAGACCATATACAGTCTGAAAGAGAGGCCATGGTAGAACGTATGAATCTTACAGTCAGTCAGTCTCCGAATGGGGCGATGCCAATCATGTGGGATTCAACTCCACAAAAACACAAGCCTCTCTATTCACCGCTAAAAGGAGTCCATTCATCTTGACTTCTACTCTTCAGAATGTATTCCTAGAATACACCAACCGATTTCAGGTATTAGGCATTGAGATATCCTCGAACCTTAACTTTGGGCGATTCATTGAATCCAAAGCTAAAGTGGCTGCTTGCTAGGAAGCTTGGAATCCCAGCAGAGGTGTTGCAGTACTTCACACCACAACAGCTTTTAATCTTGTATAGAGCACAGGTTCGGCCTTGTGTGGAGTACAGCTGTCACATTGGGCTGGTGCTACCAAATGCCACCTGTCAGCATTGGATTCAATGGAGAGGTGTGTTAAGAGTCTTATTGGTGACCTTAAATTGGTTGAGATCAATTTACAGAGCCTCGAGCACAGGCGCAGAGTAACCAACCTCTCGGTATTCTACATGATACATTTTAGAGATTGTGTACCGGAACTATATAATTTGATTTCCTGATCCCCTTTCCTCCATCGAACGTCTCGATTCACAGCAGTAGTAGCAGTAGCTGACTGACACTGATAAAACATTTGTTTATTTGTTAAGGAGGAAATCATTTTTCGTCATAATATATACTATGAACTAGGAACTGTCATAAATAAAATACATTGCATTTGTTATATTAATGTCTTTTATCAGTTTTCATATCTATACAGAAACACAATAACAATCGAAATAAAACTATCAATACTAAAATGTACTGTATCTGATCTCATAATGTCTTTTATAATTTCCACATATATACAGAAACATAACAGAAATCAAAACAGGAAAAACAATTTGAAAAACTGAGATTATACAGGAAAACCTCCCACTTGCTTGAGTTAGCTGCCAAACGACTCAACGTGAAAAAAAATACTCCAAAAAACCTAGCATTTGTTCAATCGCATCATATTAAAAGGTCATTACATACATGTTTAAAGTAAGCTAACTAGTGCTTGGTGGATTATATTTACTTTCCTGCACAAATCAGGCTACAAATCCTCCAAGCATTACAAATTTTCAAAGCTATGTCCATATTTGCAATTATAAGAAAACTTCATGAAACCTGCATACCTACTTGAAGTTGTTCACATAGTTCAGTGTTCACTAAGGGTTTGCAATAATAAGATAATAGCCATAAATGTACTACTAACTCTAAGGACTGTGGTGGGACTTTCTGATTTTAACGGGTAGATAATCAACACTTTACGATGGAAAATTAAATAAATAACACTATGCACGCATAGCCGCTCAATAGTTCCCTGTGTCGTGGTTGCCGTGGACAACACACAAAGACAGGAAAAGAAAGGACACACACCCAGATTAAGAACAGATATTCAAAGTCATCATTCATATTTCTGCCTCCCTGGGAATCAAACCTAGGACGTTTGGCACGGTGGTCTGTCAAATGGAAACACGTTGAAACAACTAGTTTAGCTTAATTTCTTAATTAATTACTACAAAATCTTAACTTGTTTGTCTATTTAGGGGCAGAGGAAGGGGTCCTCCGCCGGGACCGTGGATGAACGGGCCTCCGCCGCCTATGCGATTTCGTGGACGTGGCTACGGACCAGGAGGACCACCGATGCGCGGCAGGGGATTCTTCCGAGGCCGAGGAGGGCCTCGGTTCAACAATGGACCTAATTACGATAATAATTGGGGCCCGATGGGGCCCCCGCCACCTGGTATGATGGGCGGCCCTCCGCCATTCGGGCCCCCACCGGGCATGATGCCGCCCGGTGGACCTATGGGGCCCCCGCCGAATATGATGGGCCAACCGCCCCCATTCGGAGGACCTCCAGGAATGCCGCCACCAAATATGGTAAATATTGTGAGCATTTTTTTCTTTTATGCAGCCTATTTCTGCTGCAAAACTGTTTTGGAATCAATAGAAAATTAAAATGACTAATGATATTATAATATAATACCTAGGCATAAACTTAAACTTTTTAGTTTTTATAAAAATACTAGCTGACCCGGCGAACTTCGTATCGCCTAAGAATGTAAAATCGGTACAGCCGTTCTTAGCCGTTACAGTTTTTGTGTGCTCCTCCCTCTCCCTCTCCCTCTCCCTCTCCCTCTCCCTCTCCCTCTCCCTCTCCCTCTCCCTCTCCCTCTCCCTCTCCCTCTCCCTCTCCCTCTCCCTCTCCCTCTCCCTCTCCCTCTCCCTCTCCCTCTCCCTCTCCCTCTCCCTCTCCCTCTCCCTCTCCCTCTCCCTCTCCCTCTCCCTCTCCCTCTCCCTCTCCCTCTCCCTCTCCCTCTCCCTCTCCCTCTCCCTCTCCCTCTCCCTCTCCCTCTCCCTCTCCCTCTCCCTCTCCCTCTCCCTCTCCCTCTCCCTCTCCCTCTCCCTCTCCCTCTCCCTCTCCCTCTCCCTCTCCCTCTCCCTCTCCCTCTCCCTCTCCCTCTCCCTCTCCCTCTCCCTCTCCCTCTCCCTCTCCCTCTCCCTCTCCCTCTCCCTCTCCCTCTCCCTCTCCCTCTCCCTCTCCATCTCCATCTCCCTCTCCCTCTCCCTCTCCCTCTCCCTCTCACGCTCCCGCTCCCGTTCCCGCAAATAGCTATCGCTATCTATCAACTAATCACATAACAAAATTTTACCTTATCCCGCAGGAACAGGTCTATTTTCCGGGATAAAAAGTATCCTATATCCATCCCCGAGCTTTATTTGATATCTGTATAAATAACTAATCTATCAACTACATATAACAAAAATTGACCTTATCCCACAGGAACAGGTCTATTTTCCGGGATAAAAAGTATCCTATGTTCGTCTCCTGATTCTAAGCTAACTCCCCATCAATTTTCAGCCAAATCAGTTCAGCCGTTCTTGAGTTATAAATAGTGTAACAAACACGACTTTCTTTTATATATATAGATTTCTTTCATAATATAACCCTTTGATGCACAATATTTGTTACGACAGCCGGCGCCAGAGTTGTGGGTGGAAACGAAATCCGAGGAGGGCAAGTCATACTACTACCACTCGAGAACTCGAGAGACAACCTGGACCAGGCCACAGGAGGGTCCTACTTGCAAGGTCATCACCCAGTCTGAGGTGGAAGCAATGGCTAACAGCGGTGAGTGTATTGTTTTTTATTTATTTTAAGAGAATGGTTTATTAACCATGTAGGTTTATAATTTCCTTTTTGCAACAAAAAGCCTACATTCAAATTTAAATCTTCTTTAACTGGAATCTATAAATAAATAAATTAATAAATAATAATGAATGATAATTTGCTTCAGTAGAAGAAAATGTAATGACATACCTTATTTAATTATTGGTACACACACCCCACCATAAGAGAAGACCCTGTCTGGAAAGGATTTGGTATTTAGACATTTTTGGTTGTTATGATGTTTTCTAGAGTGCTGACTTATCCTTTAAGTTTAGTAATTAAAGAACAATTTTAAATATAATTGAATTCCTCAGGTCCCTACGCCCCATCCCAAGCAATGTCGATGCCGGGTGGACCCATGGGCGGGCCTCCAATGGGCGGGCCGCCCATGGGTATGATGCCAAACGGCATGATGGGCGGGATGATGCCCCCTGGTGTCGGCCCGCAGCCCGCCCCCGCTGCAGGCGCTGTGCCTCCCTACATGTCGCAGCCTCCGCCTTGGGTTAATAAGGATGGTAAGTTTTATTTCATTGCAGCACTTCTGTTACTATGTTCTACCACAGAAGAAATAATAGTACTTATAATAAGTACATGTTAGATATTATTAGCACAGCTATAATTGTATTTGTAGATAAATGATAATATAACTTATGTATGAGCAAGTAAGTATGAGACTGGCCACGTCATTGTTAGAAAAACGAATTTAAAAGAGTATGATGTAATGAGCTGTCAGAGATATATGAATTATTGAAAAAATATAATACAAACTAGCGGATAAGCAACCAATTGTCTGTATATTATCTTAAAATAAATATCATAATAACATTGTATCAAGGACTTTCTATTATACAGAAGGCGCAATCCGAAAAATCATTTAAATAAATAGTGACTCTTGCTCCAACGCAATAAAGTGTAATTCAGATCGCACAGCGCAATGACTAATTAGATAGAAGATCATTTCTTTACCTTTCGATGTCCTTAGGAAGTGTGAAAAACGTGAGATGAAGGATCTTTGTTATTGTTTAAGCAGCGGAATGCGATGCAATATGCTTTTGCCCTCGTTTTAGTTCTTATCTTACTTTAGTTTGTGTTGTATCATACTAACGTGTGACATGTGTGATGACATGAAGAAAAGGGACATATATAAAAATTAATTCATTTTTTATTTTTTTCTGAAAGTTTAATTTTTAATATGTGTGATAGATTACGAACGTGTGACAGCCATTATGAATTTTCTTATTAACAAGACACGTCGTACGCGGCATGTACTTGTAACGTCATAGCTAAAATGTGGAGTGCGCCAGGCCTGGTTCTACCCTAATTGTTGAATCAATATGAGAAGTGACGGCTGCAGCAACATTTAATCCAGACCATGGTTAAGTTTGTCACAGAATGCTAAAGATATTGTTACTTCTGAGCAGAGTTGGAACTCTTCCGATAATATTAAGTTTTTCATGAAAGTGTAGAGTTGAGAATGAGCTGATGATTCACCTGATGGTGAGTGGCCACCGTTGCTAATGGACATCAGCAACACCAAAGGCATGCCCAATATATTGCCGACCAATAAATAAAAGAGAAAGAAAGAAGATATTATTATATATAATTGTTACAGCGGGTGCCACCAACCCAATGGTCGGGGCCGGAGGAGACAATAAAGTGAAGACGGACGATAAGTCCCAGAAGGAAGATAGCGGCCCGTCCGAGCGTGATGCAGCCACCTCGCGCGCTCTCCGGCTCGCAAAGAGTGAGTGTCTAACTAAGATGTCTAATGTGCGAAGATAGTTAGATAATTAAGATTCTGGGATATTTTAATCCTTAATTAAACACAGTCCAGAAGAACGTGAATCTAAGCATAATCATTTGTCCTATTTGCAAAACAATTACAAAGGTAAGCAAAGAAGTTTTGTTCAAATGAAAGCTTTCGTCTTTATTACTGATCGTCCACCGTTGTTGCAGTCAACAAAGTGAGCGGTAGGACGGGGATCGCTCCCACTATCATCGCATCGGGCGTGCCGGTGCCCGCCACCACTGCCATGCCACCCAATCCCGTCGTGATGGGTATGTTATGGAGATTATGCAAACAGTTTGATGACCCGTGTGGTGCAGGGTTACCATGCCGGACCACGGTGCCAAGGGTCCTGGGTTCGATTCCCAGCGAGGCAGAAATTTTAATGATAAATTTGAATTTCTGTTCTCGGTCTGGGTGTGTGTGTTCTTTTCCGTGTGTGGTGTCCATAGCACTCACGACACGGAATCCTAGTGTGGGGCTATAAGTGTGAAACGTTATTATTATAAAAAAAAGTTTTATAAATTCCCAGAGAACGAACTCGAAATGAATCTGTTTATTTAAAGGTTGGTTACTTTATGTCCAAGGGCATGGACACACACCACCACAAACTGCAAGTGGATTTTATGTATAATATTCATATAAGATTTCGACAAAATTTATTATAAATATTGCAGGTCCTCCAGTCATGAGTGCAGGGCCCGCACTCACTGGCGGTCCGGCCGCGATGGCGCCGGCTGCCGGTGCGATGGGCCCCGGGCCGATGGGTCTCGGGCCCGGTGGCATGGGGCCGGTGCCAGGCGCTATGGGACCGGGCGCGATGGGCCCCGGGCCAGGCGCGATGGGCCCCGGACCTATGGGTCCGGGTGCAGCAGGGGCCCCGGGGATGGGTCCGCGAGGCCCATGGGGCTGGGGATGGGCGCCGCCCATAGCAGCCCAGCCTTCAGCTAGAACAGCAGCTGCTTTGCCTGACGCGGGTGAATTTTGTATTTAATTTTGTAATTTAATTCTACTGGGTTTCTTGAGCCAAGTGTTTTAAATCTAAATGATTTAGCAAACCTTGATTATGATATCAATATATATCGATATATCTGATTGAAATACTGCTGTATATTGATATATCGATAAATGTATAAATAACATAAGATTAATTTAGGTAGTTTGCTATAATTGAGTGTTAGATTGAATATTATAGTTGAGATTAATTTTGAAAGAATTAGCAGACATGATATATTCTGAAATTTCAAAAATCTTGGATATGCCCAGCTTATATGTAATAAGATGTTATAAATTTCAGTGCTTTATACAGTTCTATAAAATCTTGTTGAAAGAAATGCAAAAACAATTCTCGCAAAATATTATATTATTTTCGCTGGTCCTTCTCAGACTGAAACGTTAGCTTTATACTGTGTGCTATTGATGTATAGAAGATCGGATAAGGATTTTATAACTAGAAAATACTTTAATCTAATCGATTCTTTGTTAATAATTATTATTTAATAAGTATTATGTTTGGTGGCAGGCGCAGCGACCCAGCAATCTGTGACCAAAGACAATGATAAGCCGGCCACATCCAAAGCGTTTGACGAAACTGTGAGTACAATAATGCATCCATCAACCTTCTGGAGCCTGGTCCTAAGATATATAGTCAAAATTATCTAAGATGCCCTTATTGATAGATGCTATTTATTTATATGAACTAACATTGTACGGGTGTCTTTGAGCGAAATTGAATATTCATTTACTTGACATGAATAGTTGAATACTTACAGACAAAGGATTTTGCCAAAATTTGTTAAAAATCCCTACTCATTTTCATTGGCGTTGATTATAAATCATATTATACGTTGAAATCTAGTAAAAATCCCATCACATCATAATTTATGCAACATTTAATAAAAATATATGACGTCAAAACAATCTTATATGAAGAAGCCTAAATCTCATCTGACGTAGGGTGATGTGACGTCTTGAAACCGTTTATAAAACCAGTCATAATCGATACATTACTTTAATCGAAATTTAAAAATGAAAATTGATTAATTTAATAACATTGTTAAAAATGATTTGCTTGCATTTAAATTTAAAATTAGGTACCCAATAATACCACGATAAATTGGATGCTAACAAAGGACACTTTCCATTATGTATGGGCACTTCGCCATCCATGGACAGTAACTGCAGATAATAATATGTTATATGTAATTATCTATTTAAGGTTGCGGTAAACATTTTTTTTTCAACAAAATAATAATTATGTATACATGAATGTGTATCTTAGATAATTTTGACTATAGTTCGCGGTGACTATAGTTTTATGTTAAAACAAATTATGTATTGGTTTATTAAATGTTGCTAAAAATATGTGTGTGAATGACAAAAATAGGGTTTTTGAAAGGGGACGGAGTTTTTTTTTGAAAAGGACATTATTACCAGAATGTTTTGAGAAACATATTTATTCTGTATTTGTGATAAGGTATTTAATTAGATTAATAAACTCTTTTGCATACCACATAAAATGCAAATTAAATATTATTGTATTTTATTATTGGCGTTACAATGAAAGTGAAAATGGGCAACATTGCACTTGTAATAAGGTGGCTAATAAACTGGTGGCACGGTATCTTTGGGCATATTACTAGAAACAGAAAAGAAATATGCCTTAATTTTATGAAGTTAAGATAGAAATTCATGTTAGGCACAGCAGCAGCTCTGTTTTTGTCGCTACGACAAACTTAATTGGAATTTCAACCTTAGGTTTTTTTTTTTCGTTGCATAAAATGCTTAACAGGCTCTAAATTGTCGATGGTCGATTAGCTAACAGCTTAATTGAAATTTCAACCTTATCGTCATACAGTAAGGTATATTTCATTTTACGCATTGTCGTGGGTTCAGCGCATCCCGAGCGAGCTGGCGGCGCTGGCGGCGGAGTGGACGACGCACATGGCGCCGGACGGCCGCACCTACTACTACCACGCGGGCCGCCAGGAGAGCGTCTGGGAGAAACCCAGCAGTCTGCAGGAGCTCGAGGGTAAGAGAGGGACTTAATGTTGTTGTTGTTCGATGTCGGCCGCTTCTTCAGTGGATGACGTGACAATGACAGAGAATAGAATAGTTTATAGAATAAATAAATAAACGCTAATACACTCATACACCCGCAGTAGGTTGTGACGCGGGTGGCATGGACTATAGATATAACACACAATCACACTCATGACCCGAGTACAAATATTTATCTGTCACATAAATATCTACCCTGGCCAGGAATCGAACCTGGGACCCCTCATGCATTACTTATAGTGTGGCAGTATAAGAATATGTAAGCTCCACGCCATTCGCACGCACACATGAGAGTTTGCATGTCTACTACACAATATACATAATTTTATTATATCATGTCGTTCAAGGCACTGGACGTTCAATCATTTTGATTTTTTTTTAATATATTATTTATATTTTGCTTCTTGTGCTGAAATGCATCAATAAGTATTTTGAGAAGACCTAGATAATGTAAGGTCGAAATTCAAATTAATTTAACTGTTAAATTTGTTCTAGATTACCTAACAAATATAGCTGTGTCTAAGCCAGAGATGAAGGATGAGAAATTGCAAATCAAAGAAGAACCGGCGGTAGAAGGTAAATTGATACATTATTTTGTTAATTATTGCGAGTAAAAAATTTTTGGTTATCTAAATACCTCAGTGTTTATGTACTTTGTGCTAAAAACTTCATGCTTTCTTCATGAACTGTCTCCAGTCATAGTAATTTTTGAGCATAGTCGTTTTGTTGTTCCACACGATTTAGCTCCATCAATTTATAGACTGAATTCTATTACTAATTTATTTATCCCTGGCCAATGTGAAAGAAAACATCTCGAGGAAACCTGCTCACCTTATTCTAACAATATTTTCACTGATAATTATGTTGTTATTGTACAGTTTTAAGCTGTTGGTATAAATAATAATGATAAAAAGTACTGGCATTGCGTTATGGCTACAGATATGAAATATATTTTAAATTTTTATTTATTTATTTATTTTATTACCATAGTTTGGTTGGTTACAATTTGTGAGGCACACTTTATCTTACCAACGTGCGCATCCGTCTGTTATATAATAAAAGCAAAGCAAAGCAACAACCCATAATTGTCCCACTGCTGGGCTCGGGGTCTCCTCTCACAATGTGAGGGGTACAGGCCATAGTCTACCACGCTGGCCAAGTGCGGATTGGTAGACTTCACACACCTTTGAGAACTTTATGGAGAACTCTCTGGTGTGCAGGTTTCCTCACGATGTTTTCCTTCACCGAAGCAAGTGATAATTAACTTCTAATACGCACATAATATTTGAAAATTAGAGGTGCGTGCCAGGATTTGAACTCGGGCTCCTTCGTTCGGGAGACCAACGCTCTAACCGCTAGGCTATCACTGCTTTTATATAATGCTGTTATATAATGGTCAAATATAATTCAAAACAGTTTAATCACATAGATTTTTTTGTCAATACACTTTCGTAAGTTACGAACTTCATATATAGCATATTCTAGCACATCTTAATCTGTTATTCAAGTAGTGGACGTAGAGGCGCACGCACAAGCGGCGGCGGAACGGGAGGCGGCGGCGGAGGTGGCGGCACAGGCGGAACGCGAGCGGCTGGAGAAGGAGCGCGTGGAGAAGGAGAGGGCGGAGAAGGAGCGCGCGGAGAAGGAGAGGCTGGAGAAGGAGAAGGAGGCCAAGGAGAAGGCTCTCGCCGACCGCTCCAGGCCCAAGACTAGCATGCCCATATCTGGGACACCTTGGTGAGTTGAACGTGATATATAATTACGAGCCGGTACCCCATGTTACCCTTTAGGAAACCGTAAAAATTTTCATGCTTCTAAGTCCATTGGTTTAGTTAGTTAGGTTTGTCAGTGACAGTTATCTTTTATTGGGTAACAATTACGCTTCCCGCCCACGTCAGTCTTTTTCTAGGACCGATAATCGGGCCGATTTTTTCTTCCATATTATTTCAGACCGACTTTTTGACCGACTATTGCTATCAGTACGTTCTATTTTTCTCCTACAAAAAAAGCGGTCACCGATTATCGGACATGGGCGGGAAGCGTAATAATGTGTGTGCTCCTGACAAACATTCATTTGCCACATAATAGTTGACCCTGTCGCTTCACAAGAAAGCTTACTCCCTACTTATCTTAGTTTTCGTACGAACTTAGTAAACATTCGATTTGGCCCCTAAAGTTGAAGCTGCTAAACTGCGTTTGTTAACTACAGAGGTGTAGTGGTTCGATAGTAACTTGTATCTCTTAAAGTGTTAACTAAACAATACGTACGGTCGTCAGGTGCGTCGTGTGGACGGGCGACGGGCGCGTGTTCTTCTACAACCCGACGGCGAACTCGTCGGTGTGGGAGCGGCCCGCGCAGCTGGTGGGCCGCGCGGACGTCGACAAGGCGGTCTCGCAGCCGCCGGACGCACTGCTCGAGCTACAGGTACAGGGTGATAGATAGTTAAAACGCTTAGGAGCCCGCGCAGACAGAAAGAGTTCAGCTGTTCTGATTTCCGCGTTTTTTTTATTTCTAAGAATAGAACGCAAGCGTTATCTAGACCGGCACGGTCTGACTGCCTGCTGTCTGTATCGCCGCGGGTGGCATGGACGATATATAATTATAACACATCACAATAACACCCATGACCCGAGTACAAACATTTAACATGATATGTGATTGTCAGATCACATCACAAGAGGTCTGCGATCATAGCTAAAATGCGGAGTGCGCCAGGCCTGCTACTACCACTAATATCGACACAACTTGATGTGTCATTCAATGAGCAACAAGTAACAAAAAAAATGTTTCTGTTACATTATTTAGATGAGCACCAGACCTTAGAGTTGTATATTTTCGGTCGAATACTTTCTGAGAGTGTATTCCCGTAGAAAACTCGATATAATTGGACTCATAAATTACTCTGCTTATCATATAAAGCAAACTAGTTCGTGGGAGTGAGTAGAGTAATGTTTCTGTGTTCATCTGTCCGCAGAAGAAGGAGAACCCGGGCGCGGCCGCTCAGCCCAAGAACGCCAACGGGGAGTTGAAGCGCCCGAACGAATCCTCGGATGATTCGGATATGGAGCCTGCCAAGAAATCAAAGCCAATTGACAGTTAGTATTTAATATTTCAGATTGTATTCATTTGATTCAGATTATTTGTTTTTGTCTTTTATTTTATCTACTGAAAGTCTTTCAAACATTTGCGTCTGTTATATTCATTAATTGATTTATTTATTGTAATTCCTACAAAACCTCGTCATGTAGTAGCAAAAAAAAAATAACATGTTTCAAAGTCTAGCGCATATACTTTGTAATACAAAATCTTGTGTTAACTAATCCCACTACCGCAGAGGAAGCAGCGGCGAACGCAGCGGCGAATGCGGCCGTTGCAGCAGCTAAGAAAGCGGCGGCGGCCATCGACGCGGGCAAGGACGCGGCCATCGAGGCGGAGATCAGGGCCGCGCGCGTGCGCGCCGTGGTGCCCTTCGAGCAGCGCGTGCGCAGCTTCCTGCAGCTGCTGCACGAAAGCGACGTGTCCGCCTTCAGCCCCTGGGAGAAGGAGCTGCACAAGATCGTCTTCGATAGCAGCTACCTCCTGCTCAATACTAAGGAGCGCAAGCAGGTATGTGGGGGTGACTCCAGGGAACTCCTCAATTTTAAATGGCACGCATGTAGCGATTGAAGCATTATATTGATTGGTGTAAGCAACTCCTGCTGTGTGGGTTGACAATAGGCAGACTTAAGGATGGTAAAAGGAAAAATCAATGACGTATTGTAATCGGATCGCATATTGATTTGTTTCGTTGCAATAAAACAACACAATTGTTAAATAAAAAAGGAATGAAATTTCTACAACACTATATGTTTATACATTATATTATTCTAATCGTTAACAGGTGTTCGACCGATACGTGCGCGAGCGAGCCGAGGAGGAGCGCAAGGAGAAGAATAACCGGCTGCAGCAGAAGAAGAACGACTTCCGCACCCTCATGGAAGAAGCCAAGCTGCATTCCAAGTTAGTACTGGCCTGCCTAGTAATGAATACTTGCAAGTACACTCACGCACCCGTTCAAACACGTACTGTGCATATGTATGCACTACACTTAAAGATAGAGTTCACACATTGTTAATGAATCATTCCGAAGGATCTTTCCATGACGACTGTTTCTATCATTTGCACTGTTTTGAGATAAATAATTAAGTTGTGGTATTATGATTAAATTTAACTTTGTGACTTTGAATAATACTCAACTCTCAATAGCAAAGTGGCAGATTTTTTTTTTATTAAAAAAAAAGTGGCAGATTGGCATTCCCTTCCAATGAACGCAACTTACCGAGAACTTTAGCGAGATCATACACTCAGTATTAATTTTATTTCATTTCCTTTGTCGCAGGTCTTCATTCACCGACTTCTCATCAAAGTACGGGCGGGACGAGCGGTTCAAGGGCATCGAAAAACTCCGGGACCGCAAGACCTACTTCAACGAGTTCATCGCCGAGCTGCGCAAGAAGGAGAAGGAAGATAAGGACAGAAAGAGGGATCAGGTGAGACGCTCGAGCGACTTGTATGCGACTCGCGAATGTCGAACTTTCGGTAGGAAATTTTGCTTTGCGTTATGAAGAGTGTGGGATGAATATGGAGGAAAAATTATTATAATTGGAACATGATTTTGGCACCCTACTTGCTAAAATACATTGTTTTAAGCGTGAATGAATAAAATACGGAACCCTATAAAACGCCTTTGGAACTGGTTTGCTCGCTCTATTTCTATTCATAAAAAATATTTGAATGGTCATGGGAGCGTACGTTAGTACGGTACGTACGAACTTGGTCCTCGCCGAATTTACCTATTCATATTTTTAAAAGACTTCAGTTCCATTGATACTGAGATTCCATTTTCACCTTGGTGATGATATTATCAGCATTGCAACATGCATTAAAACTTCATTAACAAGAGTGCAATAAAATTTGATCAATTTAAAAAGCCAGCAGGCAGCAGATGGTAGAAACACTTCTGCTTCATAATAGCTTTAACTTCAAACCTGTTTTTCCTGTGAAGCTATAAAATGGTCTGAGTTATACTCGGAAGTATGTTAAGGTGTTGTTCATTTTGTTCGAACTTGAAGAGTTTTGAACACTTTGGATGGTCCAAATCTCTTTCATTATGAAGAGACACAAATAACGGCTGGCACTTTGGCGAACCGCACACAGTTAATATAACAAAGAGCAATAGCCAGTATGCATATGGTTCACCTTTAAACTTTCATATTTATCCCACTCCTCTGAACAATTAGGTACTTGTAGTTGTCATAGAATAAGGATATAAGGAAGTGTCATGCATTGAATTTATTGCCGTTTTAGTTTTGCTCAAATTATAGCAATAAGTCAAGTATATGAGAAATGCCTTTTATGCTAGTCATACTTGAACATGCCAAACTTTACCCTAGAAAGTGGCACAGTGCTCAAGTATGGAAGAATTAATATTTCAATGATTTTTGTGACCGAAATTTCTTTAATTTGTCGTCTTTTTAAAAAACCATATTTTAAAATTATGTAGGTACTTTAAAATATTGGATGACCCATGTGGCGCAATGGTTACCATGCCGGATAGCCACGCTAATGGTCCTGGGTTCGATTCCCAACGAGGCGGATATTTGAATTATGAGTTTGAATTTCTGTCCTCGGTCTGGGTGTGAATGTCCTTGTCTCTGTGTGTTGTCCATGGTACCCACGACACAGGGAATCCTAGTGTGGGGCTATGAGTATGAAGCGTTATTTATTTATTTGCGTTTTAAAAACTGTTTTAAACTACCAATATGATTAGTTTTGTTGGAATTATTTTTATGAGATCTTGACACTTTTATACATATCCTTTTTCTACGAATAAAACTTGACAAATGCTATGCTAATGTTGGCAAATGCGTTATTATATGAAAATTTACTTGAAAAAATATTTATGAAGAAGTACTATCAAGATTAGTCATGAGATTACATAATAATATTGGAATTCTTTTTAATTATTTTAAAAAGAACTATTTCAAACTATTTTGAGATAATTTCTGTTTTCTAGTTCAAGTTTCGGACTTTTTAAAATCTTGGATTTAGATATTGAAAGTAATTTGAGCCAAAAAGTAGCAATGGTATGTTGATGACTGATGTTGGCTGTGAAGTAATTTTCACCTCATGAAGGATAATTATTATGATTGCTTCTTATATGTTTAAAATATGGTTATATGATGTTTTATCTCAGGCCATATACATTTGTAACTAATATCTTGAGGGACTGCACTATCATTGAGTTTGGTTATAGATTTTCATAAAAGTAAAACCTTTTACGATTTTAATATGATATGAAAAGGACATTTTTTAATCTTCTTCTTCCTTTTTGAAGTTGGTTAAAAAATCGCTCTATTTGAGCTTGATTAGATCAAAATAGAGTCAACAATGATAGCGATATCTGCTTACATTTCTACCCTCATATTACAAAACAAAATCTACCCTCAGATTTCAATCTATTTAGAAATTATTACGACTGTGTGTTGCATGGCATCCCTTGTACAATACAAATAATATATAGTCTAGTATTTAGCTTTGGTTATAGATGTGTCCTTGATAAGAAGTTGATGATTTGGACAGGGTGAACTAACCTAAATTACCAGACCTTGTGTGGCACTTATTAAAAATCATTAATTTTAAAAATAACACAAATTACTTGCCCTTAAAACAACTGTGTTGAAGTGACTTTAAATCTAAAGTGAGTGTCGTAAGAGACAACAGAAGTATTATTAAATGATTTAGTTTTTTCCGTTTGTTGTTTGGGTCAAATCTTGCAAAGTCTCCCACTTCCGCTTATCCTAAGGAGTTGAATCACAAATTGCTTTAGTTCTGATGACAATGCATTTTTGTGATAACTTATCACTGATAAGCATGACCTGATAGTACACAGATTTGGCTCCAGCCGAGGGACTCCTTAATGGTTAATTGCATAGTCCCAATTTTTTTCTTTAATACTTACATTGAAACTATAAAACCGTATATTTAGTTATTTAAACTATTAAGTTGTTTTTACAATATTGATATCAGCCGCCAAACGAGTCGTGTTGCGGCGCGGGCTTGAGGGACAGTTCTTTTTCTCTTTTTTTCCCCGCAACTCATTAGTGTTATTGATGATGGACAACAGACACCAGTTAGCATCAGTTTGTTGGCTAGCTACATTAAATAAAGCCACATGTCATGTTCAATTAGTTTTCATAGAAAATTTGCCAGCGGGGTTCGATTCCCTTCACAATTTAAAGGTTTCCTTAAACGTAACTCGGTTGTTGTCCCTATTATCATAAAGTTACAATAATTGTAATACATTAGGTTGAATAACTACTAATCAAATTAATGATTGATTTAAAAATTTCAGGACTATTAATACCCGACATAATTAATAGTTTAAGTAATTTAATTTTTGTCAACTGAAAGCCAGTTTCTTTTCATTGCTGGCGTCATTGAGTGACCAGACGTTATATTGTTCTGGTCGTATGTACTAAATATTGACGTAGCACACTCATAGTGATTTGCCATGAGTTTGAGTTTAACAATCTTTTTTAATATAATCAGGAAAATATAATAACAATGATGTATTATGAAAATTTTGACATTATTTTTTGGATTAATTTTTTCAGTTCATAGGAATGAAATTTTTTAAACATTTTTAAACAACATATAATTATGGGTCTAATATTTATAAAATATTGGAGTTTGAAGGTCTATTCTATTTAAAATCTATCAAGCTATTGCGTTTTTACGGCCGATTAAGGTCATTAATGATATTATTATTAACTGGATAATCATTATAATTCTTGTCACGTATGGCCACTGTGGCCATTGCGTATGCGTCTCACCATCAAGTCGCCACAACTATGATATTTAAACAGTTGTTTTATTGCTGAAGCGAATTGAAATATTCATTTTGTGTTATTAATTTAAGGTCTTTTGACTTTTAACTTTTTGATATTCCCTTTTTACATATTTTTGTTCGTGATGTAATTAAAGAATTTGTTAATCATTCTGTCGGTTTCGAATGCAATAAAATGAATTAAATAAACTTTAATTCTTATTACGTTACGAACAAAAATATAGTAACAATATTGATATATAATTTGACTTTGATTAATTTGACACAATTTTTTCGTAATACAAAATGGTAAAATTGTAAATATTTCAGTTTATTGTGTATTGATATTAGAATGTTACAAATATTGCAATGGTTGTATAAAAACAAATTTGCCATTTTGTAAATGTTATTTAACGAAATTTTATGTGATTAACTTAAACTTTTGCTCAAATTTAAATGTTTATATTTTCTGTGTTTTTTAACGCGTTCGTGTTACGTGACTGTGCTGATGTCTATTTAAAGTAACGTTATTTTTTTTAATCAAAATATTTTAGTAAATAACCCTGTCGTAAATCGCATAATTTCACGTCATTTGAATTTAAGGACTTGACAAGTCACAATTTTATACCAGTTAAAAAACTATAATTTGTATTACATTGACATTGATCGTTGCATCGGCGCCGTCACGCGTACACGGTAGCGTACAGTACGCAAAGTGCGGCTCTAGATGCTATATAACGAATTCAGCCACTACAGTACATCTAGACATCTAGGTACAGCACAAGCAGGTGTATTGGTGTGGCATTACCGGCGTTACTTGTGGTGTCGTAGAGCGGCGTGAGCGGCGCGTGCGGGCGGCGGCGGCGGGGGCGGGGGTGGCCACTCGATGACCTAACTAATACGTAGATCTCGCCCGCCCTATACGGAAACAAATCCGACGATACCTCGAAATTTGCTTTGACCTTGGATTTTGTTAGGCAATGTGAGTGTTATTGCACTGTTTATATAGTACATTAATTGGTTTTATCATTTATATTTGAAACTGAAAGTTCGATAGTTAGGTTACGATATTTACAAATAAATGTAATTACTTTTTTTTTAGTTATCGATGACATTGTTTGGAAACCAATTACATGAATATGTTTTAGGGAATAATTGTCTATAGATTTGGAACCTTCACTTAGTAAGACATGAAATATTCTTTCATTTTAATCGTCTCGAACTGGACCGTTATTATTGAGGTTTTGTTATAGGGTTTGACCAGCTAAGAAGATAATTAATTACTATGACGTTTCATATAATTGATTCGTAAATGTTGTATTACATAATGTTAGTCATTTTAAATCAATAGTTATAAATTTATCTATCAGATGACTTATGTCCATATTGTGTTTATTTCAAATCGTCTAGTGGCCACCCCGGTTCGGGAAAATACATAAGGTTAGAAATAAATTTAAGACAGTACAACTACATTTACCTCCTAAAAACTTGGCTTTGGCCCATTTTAAAATGGTGAGTCTGCAATACAATATTCCACCAACAACTTCAAAATATACGAACTTGCATGATTTTCGTAAAATGTGAAATATCGCTTTGTAAACGATTTTGGGTGATGGGTTGTCTAAAACGAAAAACTTTTGACGCATCTTGAAATTTTATAGTTAATATATAAAGATATTCTTTTAAAGATGAAATGTTTCATGTATAAATAAATTCTAAAAACTTGGTTCGAATATTGATATTTAATTTTGATTTAATTCAAAAGTAAATTTTTAAGAAAGAAATTAGTCAAAGCGATTATATAAAATTGTTATAGTGATAACTAATAATCCTTTTTCTTTCAGGTGTTTATTTTATATACATAAATATTTACGTCAACAAAGATTTTTTCAATGATCTTTCAATTAATCCGTCTAGGATTAGTTAAGTCTGAAATATAATAAAAACTACTGGACCAATTTATAACTTTGTTTGAGAGTGGATTTTATTTGCCTTTTATTGTAAAATTGTAGAGAATATTAAATATTAAATTATAGTAATACATAAAATGATTATAGTCATTAAAAAATCTTTGTTTACAAAGCTTTGAGACTTAGATTTATAGTTTTTGCTTTTGAATATCAGAAAATTATATAAAAATAAAGTTAAAATGAACAATATACAATTGAAGCATTAATTTGAACAAGTCCATGTCAGTAAAATTGTAGAATTTCAATAGAGTTGCCAAGACTTACAATATAGTTTTTAAATGTTTAATTGAAATCAGTAAATATTTTGTAAATAAAAGACGATTAAATGAAAATAGATTTCACGGGTGAAATTTGTGTAGCAAGTAAGTGAATTAATTGTAATCATAAATAGTTTTAACTTAATACAATTTATTAATGGTATATAAATTTTCATAACAGTGGTGCATAGACATTCTAATCCAACTACACGGTCTGTTAGCCCCGTTTGTTATCAAGCTGTTTGGGGCAAAAGTATTCCGGGTTCGATCCCCGGCTGAACGGTTTGTGGTATCAAAATTGTGTGAGTGGGTCACGTGATAGTATGTGGTCACTGTCGAACATACACAGATGTTGGACAGACAATAAGATGTGATGCTGGCCAAACATACGTTCTCTTCTCCAACATTGCAACCGAAACACATTGAAAACACTCTATGGTTATTTTTTTAAGAACCTTAGGCCCGTATTAATAAATTTGAAGAGTGCGGTCTCAGGTCTTATAAATGTCAAATTTTACATAGACATATCACCTCACCTCAAACTGAATCTTGAGATGGCAGAGATCTTAAAATCAGTTTATTAATACGGGCCTTAGTGTATACATAGTGTATAATGATCTCCAAGAGAAGGGAAGTGTTGAGTGCACCATGAGCAGGCTGGTGCTGCTGTGGACTCAACCTTGGAAAGAGCTCTTACTGAAATATATCACCAATATTATTATAAACTTGAATCTTCTTTACATGCGTTGTTTTGCGAGCAAACTAACTGTTGAAATAGATGCACGATTGATAATGATATTGTTATCTTTTTCTGTTTTATAGTTTTGACAGAGTTCCAACTGTGTCCTTGGGAGCAGCTACTTATATGTAACCGGATCCGACATACATCTGTTAAAAATGTGTTTTTGTTTTCTTAATTTATTGCTACGTCAGTCTACTTGCTTCTATCGCATATTGTTTTAATAAAATATGTCACCCGTTAGGTCTGTTTTCTCTTTTGCCTGCGAATGAATTTTTATAGTCAAATATTGAAACAAATTAGATATTTTTTCCAAATGACAAACGGAGGTAGAGGCATTGCAGAAGTAAAAATTAATAAATCTGTTACATTGCGGATATACATTTTATTGGTCGTCTAATTGATTTTGTGATCTTTCTGATCTTCGATCTTTATTAAAATAACTAAATGCTTGGAAACGAAATCATATTTAACTGTTTTACCTTCAGAATAAAACTTCACAAATAGCGATTGGAACAAAATCTTGCAACAAAAAATAAGGCTTGTCCATAGTTCGCGGCCACTTATGATCAGGTGGATCTTTCAAGGTCAATCCTCTTCCTCCGGTCTTCGAAACTAATCAATATTGCCTTTCAGGGACTAATCATTTGTTTCCTTCCACAGGCTATAATCAATGTTTCTTGTTTTTAGCGTGTATTATTTGTTTATTTGCCGGCGAAAGCGTTAGGGGGCGTTGCAGTCCGCGTCCTGGTTCAGTGGCGTTTTTATGTTAGTTAATAATTTAAATAAACATACAGTTTTGAGCGTTAATTATTGTTTCATGAACCAAGTTTCTTATTGGACTCAAGTTTTTTATTTATTTAAAATTTTTGTTATTGCAAATTTTATGCTTGGAGTAGATTTAAAATAAAAGAAAAAGTTTTTTTAGTACTTACAGTTTTTGTCTAAATTTGAAATTATTTTATTTATTTTATGAAAATATTATCTGTATTCAGACAAATTATTGGATAGATTAATTGAAGAAGTTTGTTTTATTTTGTTTATAATATTTTTGAATAATCAAATCGATTTTAATAACAATCGAATATTTTACTGAACACGTCATCATATACAAAAGAAACTCATTTGCAACCCCTAATGTGACGATTTAATTGCTTCTTACTACCTTTATTCTTTGGTAAAACGTGATTTAACGCTCAAAATGTATAATAATTAACTATTTAATTTAGTAATGATTGTCATAAACAAACACTCTTGAACGATCGCCGCGGCTGCTGCACCCCTCTTCTGAGCGCGCCAAATTAAACTCCCTCTCAACTCTCTCTATCTCCTTCTAGGTCAAGACTGACTTCATAGCTCTGCTGAAGGAGAAGGCGGTAGACCGCCACGCCCGCTGGGCTGACATCAAGAAGAAAGTAGATGGTGACGCGAGGTACAAAGCCGTGGAGAGTAGTACGCTAAGAGAGGACTATTTTAGAGAATACTGCAAGTTGGTCAAGGAAGAGAGGAAAAAGGACAAGGACGGGAAAGAGAAGGGTGAGTGGAAGAGGTTTAGTAGGAGAATGTTTGTTTGTACTTGGGGGTTTAAGGGAGAGCTAATTACTTTAGTACCAGTCCACAATGGGTTTTCAATCGCCAATTAAGCTTTAAAGACATTTTGTATGGGTTAATCTTTTTATAATCTGCTGGTAGGTCCTAATGGGGAGTAGTGTTTCATATATCTATCTATCTATTTATCCGCCATCGCTTACGTATTTTGTGACTTATAAATAAGTACATAATCGTAACATATTTACTTTTATAGAACGCGATCGAACAGTGAGTAAAAAGGAAAAGAAGGAAAAAGACAAGGACAAGGAGAAGGAGAAAGACCAAGACAAGGAAAAGGAGAAGGAGGGAAAGAAGGAAGGAAAGAAGGAGAAGAAGAAAGACAAGGCAGAGGTGAGTACTGTAAGGATAATTTAGATACTTTTTTAGCTTCGGAGCGAGGTGAAGGTATTGGGTAGTCTGATAGAATTAAAAAAGATACCACCTTTTTAAACAGAGAAGAATGCAAACGTGGCTCTTCTTGGCTTATGCATAACATTAAAGCTGTTCATTTCTGTAGGTCGCAATTAAATTTTATTTTATACTAGCTGACCCGGCGAACTTCGCATCGCCTAAAAATGTAACAAATCAGAGATCATTAAAATCAGTACAGCCGTTCTTAGCCGTTATAGTTTTTGTGTGCATATCTCCTCCCTCTCCCTCTCACTCTCCCTCTCCCGCTCCTGCTCCCCTCCCCTACCTTCCCCCCCCCCCTTCCCCTCCCCATGTTACAACTATAACAATTAATTTTTGTTTCTAACTATACGCTTACATATTAATTTTCACATTTCTGAGTTCAAAAATGACGAAGAAAACCGTGATACAGTTCTTTTTTGTGTTTAACTATAAGCTTATAATATCGACGCTAGAAAGCAAACACGTAGTAAACGACACTGCCGTCCTAACGAAGAGTGCAATAAATCGATTTTTTGGGCAAATTGATTTAAGACCTTATATAGTTACAGATAAGGTCTAAATCAAATTTTCCCAAAAACTCGACTTTTGCACTCTTCGTTTGGACAGCAGTGTGGTTTACTACGTTTTTGCTTTCTAGCGTCGATATACAAATTTTCACTCTTCTTACTTCAAAACTGACGAAGTTGCGTACTAAGGTCCATCCCCTAAATTAACCCTTTAAGGGATGATTATCCAAAAAAATATGTTAAAGTTAACTTTCATTTAAAACTATGATTTTACATTTAAAAAAAAATCATTTTTTTTAAACTCTAAAACTGACGAAGTTGGTTTGTTTGAAAGTGACTTCTATTTCCTTCATTGGAATGAATTTCCAAAAATCCGACAGAATATGATACTCAGGAATAATGTAGCATTGTAATGGTGAAAGAATTTTTAAAATCGGTTCAGTACTTTTTGAGTTTATTCGTTGCAAACAAACAATGAAATCTTTCCTCTTTATAATATTAGTATAGATAATGACATTTTTTTTTTGTTGGAGTATAATTGTGAATTGTAAATTAGTGGAGAAACAGGTACTCACAATTTCATACTGTCATATGCAATCTTAATTATTAAAGTGAAATTTTTATTCTATCGCCCCAAAATTTTTCTTCCATCTATCGCATGTCGCATTACAGCCGGCCCTGGAGTAAGAATGATAATGGAGATTTAATTATTTAAATAAATATTGCTCTTAGTTTTTAATACACGTCTATCATATAAATAATTGTATTAATTATGTATTCCGTACTCTAATTACGCAAATTGAAATTAAATGTTATAAATGAATATTTTGTCTACTATTGATTTCCCATTATCATTCCCATTTTTCAATAATTAAGTTAAGATTAAAAACGCAATTTTAATACCCTAAATCGAATAATTTTCTAAAAATTTTTAGTTAAATGCCTACAAACCGAAAAAAGTTTCACTTGTATAGTGGTTTTATAAAACCACACTTTTTCTCTTTTTTTAACTATGGCAATTCTGATGTTAGTCTTTTGCAACTTTAATGAACTAAAATTTTTGATAATTTTGTTATGAGGGTTCCGAATTAAAATTGATTATTAGATTTACGTTTTAATTATATTATCATTGTCACGATTGTTTTTGTTGTTCTCTTTGGTTGCTAAGTTTAACGTAAAATAATATTAGGATTGTGTTTTTTGCCTAAATTGGCCTAGTTTATGAAGGAAGTGACTATCATACTAACAAAAAATATTGTGTAGTAAATTAAAACAATGCTACATGCAAGTTATTTGAAATTGAGTGCAAACATTGGGTATTCAATACCGTATTAATGTTTTGTTTTAAGGCTGCGACTGTTTATAAATATGTTTTACTGTGTGTTTTTATTAGTATTCATATGTTGATGTTGGTTCTGTGAGCGTACCTGCGCGGGACACGGATGTATTTTATATTTTTCTACGATTTTCAGTTATTTTTGTTAATTCACACAATAGGTACACGCTTTGCGCTCGTGGGGTAAGGTGGGCTATGCTACTATGTTATTTTATGGTTTTGGATTTTGTTACTCATAAGGTGGAATAAAAAATACGTTTCTAGTTGTGGAATAGTGTGCTACTATTAAGTTTTTTGAATAACAGCAATGAGCAACCACTGATCAAAACCATTGCAAAACCGGACATACTGAAATATATTGGAGTTGAGCTTAATGTTTGAGTTTCCTGTTCTCGGTTTGGGTTCAGTTAACTATTCCTTTACGTGCTATTCTTACGTGTAGGGTGTCCGAGTCTACACAGGAGTGCAACGTGTTAGACTCCATCTCTAATCCGCGCTAATGCCATCTGGTTAAAAAGTTATGAAATTTATTAATTTGATGTTGCATTGACATATTTAAAACAACTCTTTATGTGGATTACGTTTAAATAAAATGCGTTTTACTTGCTTTGGGAAAGGTAAATGTTTTACATGTGGAGGAAATCTGCTTCAAAGTTGTTTATTTTTTTTGTTATAACTGAATTTTGCGCCAGTTCGCACTGGATTAGTGTGGTGAAGTATGGGCTTTAACTTAATCAGTCCGACTAGCTGTGAATGCACAGAATGTGTCAAATGTGTATTCTTATGCAGAAGGGTGTGTTTGATGCTATTTGTTTGGGTTCGATTTATGACAGGTTTTATTATAGATATGTATATATTGGCTATATAACCAATTTATTATTTTTTCACTTGATCCGGTTGGAATGTGGACTGCATTATTTAGGGGCTGGTAAATACTAGAAGTAAATGTGAGCTGCAGTAATGTTCGGTCTACACGTATTAAGTAGTTAAGTAGTTAACTAAATTTTAACTAAAAAGTTACAAAATTGTCTGTTTACACATATTAATTTACTTCAAAAGTTACCTACTTAACTACTTAATACGTGTAAACCGGACTTAACGCTGAAACCCAATCGATATTGGTTTTGCTCAATTATAAGCAGATGCATGTATGAGAAATAAATACCAGAGTAACATGCCCTACAAATCACAGCGGCGCCTATGAAATTTTATCACTAACGGTCATCGTAGCTGATGTTTGAAATTCAAACTTTGAATACTACGAGTACTCTGTTATACTTGTCTTCTGTCCGAGGTAAATTTGCTGTTTTCTTCCACTATTTTCTCTTCACACAAAACTTGTAAGGCTACGAGAAGCACGTACTCGTACACACAATTGCGTGCACTTACGTACATTTACGTACAGAAGCCCTAGTATAGCCTTGCCCCTGCGTGCAAACGACCCGATGACAATTGGTATTTGATTTTGATTTTTATGATTGCCTTGTTAGTTGACAAAATTTAGTTTTGCGACGGACTGTCTTACTGTCATAATCTGCGGGGGTCGTTAGCTACCCCACGCATGGAAAAGAAAAAAAAAAACAGACAAATACAGTGGAAAAGTTTCAGTGTGTGGTTTTGCAGCGAGTTTGTTTAGTGCGACGGGACGACGAATGGAGTGATTATTACACACGGTGAGATTATTGTTCAGTATTTGCGACACAGACATAGTTTAAATGTAGCGGCTATTACTTCACCTGAATGTCTGTGCGACGGCGAACCTACATCGGATCGGATCGGATCGGATAGTGCGTAGACTAGCTCACCCGCAGAATATGACAGGGGTTAGGGCGCGGTCACATCGTGCGGTATCAGGAATTAACAAAATACATTAAAAAATAAAAAAGGTTAAAAATTACTTTTGATTTGGTGTAAATGTTGTTTATGACCTCACTTAGCATTTAATTTTTGTCGACAGAAACGTCAAGGAGTTGAGTTTTGGTGAAGACATCCGCTGGTGCAGAGTATTATTTTCGTTCGACTTTAAAGTCACGTTACAAGTTTCACGCCCCCATACGTATTATATTTGTAAATTTATATTTATCCTGTTAGACATGTCACCCATCGCGTGGCGGTGTGGCGCCACCTATAGCCAATTTTACACTTTTTCTCTCTATCTCTCTCTCATGTTTAATCACCAATTGGAATGGACTGTTGTCCTTTTCCAATATCAATAAAATAAACAATAATGAAATTTAAATAACTCACCGCGCTTCACTTGACGTGTTCACTCCGCACATTGTGTGTGTCGGCTATTCTAGAAACAAGCATTGTGTGGTACGATCATGCCCCGTCAAGCTGAATTGCCACGAAAGCTACGTTACTATGTTGCCTCTTCTATACCACAGCCACGCCATGCCATGCTTTCGGTCTCAGGAGGCCTGTAGAATTAATAAATTAACTCTGAAATCATTACCGTGTATAACTAATACAGAGAGACACACACGTTACCTCTATATTGATTGTCGCTAAATTTGGCAAAGAAAGAATTCAAGTTTTATAGAAAATATAAAAAAAAGCAAGAAAGGAAGTGATAATAATATTTTTTTTTATTAAAACCTGCGGATGTCTTGACCTTCACAACAACACTCCTTTTTGATCCTGATTTCCTAACGTTTACCTATAAATTATTAATGACACAGAAATATATATTTAATAAACAAGAATTACTCGATGTGGCTGTTGCCTTCTGTAGAAACGTCAACATTTTTATCGAACTTCAACATGTTTAGTTTGGTGTTTCCTTCCTGATCAATATCAACATTGAATAATATCTTGCAATAAACTTGACAGTCAAATAGTAAAATGTTGACATTTTTACATGCCGTATGTATATTTTATATTCAAATCCATTAATTTTCTAACAGTAGTATAATAATATTTAGACTCTCATGATATTAATATGTATATATAATAAAATAATATGGTTCCGTACTAACACATGTAGTTCAACAAAGTCATTTTGCTTTATTTCTATTTAAGATTTTTTAATATAATCCTTGATCTCTATAATATTGCAGCCTATCTGTGGGTATTACATTTATACATTTTTGTTACTTAAAATGTTTGATTCATATAATTAATAAAGAAAATAAACAGGAAGAAGCGGTATTACCACACCACACCATCCACAGATATTTTTTTTAAATCTATAAGTCTTTAATTTCAAGTCAGTTGCTATTTAAACACCTATCTCCATTTTATTCATTGTTTAGAACAACGAACTATTATAAAGCTCGCGCTCCTGCGACAGAATTATACTATTATTTATGTGTATTTCATTCAATATTTTTTTAGGTTATAATTTGCTGCGACCATTAACGGCTAATAAAATAACAAAAATATGCCAAAAAATAGAAATATTTTAGCACTACTTATTTAGTGATTAACGGGTTCGTATAAAAGATACATTTTATGGTAAAATTTTACCATTCATCGAGAGTGGTTACAAAGGAATCATTATGATCTCAAAGTTTTTTTTGTAGCGCCAACCGTACATGCGTACGTGCGTGTGCGTGTGCATGCGTGCGTGTGTGGGCGCGTGCGTGCGTGCGTGCGTGCGTGCGTGCGTGTAAAACATCCATACCGTGACGTACTTCGCACGACGATGCGATGCCGTGTCGTAGATTTCCACGAAACGCGTCGTTTCGCGATAATGCTGCAAGTGTAAAATTGCAACGTCTTACTTTGTGTTTGTATTGTAACCCAAAGTAGCGTCTAGCAATTTACTCATCATATGTCAGTAATAGATGTATGTATATTTGCAATAAATGCAAAATATATCTGTTGTATGTACTCGTTAATCACATAATACAAATAATTTATTATTATGATTCATGGCATTATATTTAACAATACAAAAGAAATGCGTCAAAATTTCGTAAATTAAAATGGCTCAAGTTTTTACCATATATTTGAATCGAAGTCCTAAACATGCTGTATATATTATCGCTCGTTTATCATATTATTTACAGACGTTATCGATTCACCTGCGTAGTTTAAGCGAAATATACATATATCAAAAATTTAATTTAATTCAACATAACCCACTTAGTTTAGTCGGTATGATGATGTTTCGAACACTAGACGACGATGTGTCCGGTGCAGGTTCGCTTTCAAGTACATTTTAGGATGTATAATAGTTGTTACACCACTGAAAAAATAAAGGCTGAGGCACTAATGAGTTTTCATCAGTAATTTGTTCTTATCACGACCTATTACTATTTTTCACGCCACCCTTTGTACGTCAGTCACATATCTTGTAAAATAATTGATATTGTTTTGTTACAAGTACTTTCTACTACTTGTATAGTAAGCAAAATAATAACGACTATTATTCTAATAAAAGTTTAATTTCTTTGATTCATTTAGTCCCTCGGCCTTGACGAGTTGAGCTGCGTAAAATTTGACAGACAAAAATGTTTTTTTTTTTTTGATTTCGTCATAATGTTATGATAAAGTCAATAAAGTTTTATGCAATCAACTGGTCCATTACCATTTTGTCAGTACAAGCTCAGGCGTTACTTTGCAGAAATCCATTGTTCTTAAATGACTTTAAAAGTATTTTAAAACAATCCTTATTTTCCAGTGTTATGATATGAATAAAGATTGTCACGAACGGAGAACGCGTTATATTTGTTCATGGATTGTTGCAAAGCAGTGTATAGAGTTCATAGCATCACCGTCATGCGATGTCTGCTTAACGCTTCGTTTATTCCCACAGAAGGCGGAACCGGAAGACGTGAAGAAACAGCCCACGCCGCCGCCTGACCAGTGGGCGGACATCCTTGGCATACCCGGCGAGGAGGAGAATGACTCCAAATCGGGCAAGTCCTCGAAAAACTCCAAGGACAAGCGAAGCGAGTCGACCGAACCCGAAGCTAACTCCACGTCATCCAGATCAGCTACCCCCGAAAACGTTTGCTCGCCGAAGCAACTCAGATCCTCCAAGAAGGAATTACCCACACCGGAGAAGAAGTCCCCGATAAAATCGCCTCCCAAGAAACGCAAGCAGGAGGAGTTCAAATCCCCCGAGCCGGAGAAGAAGGGGAAGAAGAAGGCTGATAAGACAGAGAAGAAGAAAAGAAAGAAGTCTGAGAAGGATTAGTGTTTGCTGTACGTGTTCCTCAAGAGGGCGCAGCGCGCGCCCCCTAGCGCTAGGAACGATTGACAGTCAGTGTTAAGTTCGTTTGTATGATTTTTTGTGTTCTTGCGGGTAGACATTTTAAACAAGCGATTTTAAACGAATTTTTCAACTGCTACCCTACCGCATTGGAGAAACCTCAAAATTTTATTTATGTTTTATTGCGAGCGGAACTAACTGATTTTAATGTTAGTTAAAACTATTATGTGCTTTTAAGTGTGTGAATTTTTCCCACTAATAACAAACATATTGGTACCGAAAAACGTGATCATGAAAAATGTGATTAACAATGACTTGTAAGTGTTATAAGCAAGTCATATTATATTACCGTGGAATTGAATTTTCTGTATTTTTTTTATATATTTACACCGACAGTATTGCACACAGTTCTTCATAATATATGTTTTGTACAAGTGCATATAAGCATAATGGCATGTGTGCATGCCAATTACAGGCGTGAACAATGCAATGCAAAGTTATTAGCTTAACACTTGCCAGTGTTATTAACATGACAGAATAAGTACTTATAAATAAAAAAATAAAAATAAAAGAAATTAAATAATGTATCAATTGCGGAGACTGAAATTTTCGAATATATTATTTTGCATTTATGATTACTTCTAGTATCCATTTTTATTCTTAGACCTCTTTTTACATTATTGAATTAGACTTTAATTCTTAATGTGTCTAATTTTGTATTGTCTCAGATAGACACATTTTGACAGAATAATCGATTCAATTCCATGGTATTTATATATAGGTATGTCTATGCATGTTTATACGCACATGTACAGTAGTATTTCTCACCGATATCGATATAGTCGTATTGTAAAATATGGCGTACATAATAAGTATGATACATCTTTTTTTTTTCATTTGAGAGTAATCTGAGCGCACGATGTTAACAACTGTTTAAAGACTGTCAAACGTTGTATAATTGCTATTTAGGATTGTGAAAAAGGGACGCAACTTCACTCAAAAAGTAGAGGGACACATTGTATGTGTAGTTAAGGTTATGACAGAAGGAGGAAGTGTAAATATAACGTTGCAGAACCTAACAATAGATTTACTTATTATTCTCCAGTGAGTCTTACCGGTTGCATTATTCATGTTATTATATTAATGTATTTTTGTGGTACACTAGTCGCAAAGTTCATTCACATCAACCTTACAAACATTTGCCACGAGCCATTTTGTTTCTATTGGTTTGAATATTTTATGCATAGAAAGTTCTCATAATCATACTTTTTTAATTGTTGGCTTTTTTAATATCTTAAATTGGAATGTAAGGTAAATACAAAGATAATTATAGTAATTCATGACAATGGATTTCCGCAATATGCCGCTTTGATTGACTAAATTACTTATTAATAAAATTAACTTATTGTACTATAAATACTATTAAAAAGTATGATCTAGTTTTAACGATAACAAATAAAATCGTGCCTTATACGTTTATAATAGAAGGCTCAAGTTATCTATCACTAAAACTAATATTTTAAATCTGCCTTAGATTGGCGCGGTATAACTTTACGTTATGATGTTGGGTCGCGTAATGTGTTTTCCTGTTACATGGACCCACATCAAATGTCTTTGAGTTTTACTTACGACACTTATGCATTCATAAACACATCATCACATCGAGCACGTTTTGTTTTTGCTATAAGAATGTAAATAAAAGGGCACTAACGGGGATTGAAGCTCTTTGGTATTTATAACAACGTTTAAGATCATTAAATCAATTTATAGCAATTACGATCTTAATCCTTCTTCACTACCGGTTCTGCAGCGCTCTATAAACGTATGCGCACGCACACGCAGCGTTGTCACTCGTAAACAGTATAAGCGTTGCACAGAACTTATAAATACAGAGAAATTATAAAACTTCGGAATCTGCAATGAATCTATGAGTAGTACACGGATGTTATTTGAGTAGATAACTACTCTTACCCGGATTATTACATTGTATACAACAAAAATTATTTGCATGAAACTCCTTAGGAACACGTCAGTACAGCATTTATTCTACGCAATCATAATGAATACAAGCGTTTGAGATTGCTCAATTTACCTAAAAGATAAATCGGCTTATATTGAGCATAATTATTAAATCACAACCAATTTATATGGTTTATGAGGTAGGTATATATTTTTATATGTAGCAGTCAAGTACATTAATATTATAAATATAAAAATATACGAGTGAGTTATAAAACAATAAATTATAACTTAATAAAGCTATAATAATAATGAGTAGCTTATCATAAAATGTCAAGCAATACATTTTAAATACAAATAAGAATATTATAAAACTGTATAGGATTTGTGTTTACATTAGAAGTATGAAAAGAGAAATATTAATATGGAAACTCTCGTTAAAAGAATAACAAAAAAGTCATCCGTTCGCTCGTCTCGTGTACAATACTGATCGATTTTATCTATTTATCTATGCCAATAAGTGGTTGTCAAAAGTAGTTATTACACAAATTTACTACTGAAATCTTAATTAGGTTACATAATAAGATAATATTAATTAACACGAAATACGGTATTCAAATATTAAATTAAATATACTTTCTAGATTTAGCTACAAAACAGCTTAACAAATAAGATTCACTTTGGAATGAATTTTCTTTTCTCTTGCCGGTCCTTTAAGACGTAACGGGAATTGTAAATATTTATAGAAAATATGTATATATATTGCGACATTTTCTAAATCTTCTTATAACTCGGGTTCGTGTCTTCCGGAAAATTTAAGGTAATTAACATTTTATCAATGTTTACCCTGGAGCGTCACAATTTATTATATGATTAAATTATAAATCATAAATTACGTATCGTTTTTATTTCATACGACTTGTGCTTTAATTATTAGATCTGGCAACACTGTACAACATACCTAACAAGCTAGAGTGTCACGACGGTAATTTAATTGACATTGTATTTAATGTGAAATTGTAAATATATGAAAATAAGTTAAAATTTATTATTATTTTAGGATATAACTTTCGTACGCCAAGTTAGTTGAAATTAAAATTTGTACGATATTGACAAAAAATTGCATATAAATGTTGACGTTTTTCGAGTCGGTTAAGTATCATTTTACAAATACTTAAAATAATGTACAGTAGTTAAATTTTATTCTTCTGATGAATTTAAACGATGGACTGCATATTAACTTTGATTGAAGGTCATGATTCTTTAAAACAGTATTTATCATCACATTTGGTTGCTTAGAGGAATAAGTAAACAAATAACAATTAATATTAGTGTATAAAATCATTTTGGTTTTGAATGTGTAAATTTATAAAAATAATTAAGGTATTTTTATTGAAACGATATGTAGGTAATTGCAATTGGAAATTGTATTAAAATAATTAATGGCACGATAATCGTTTTGATTACAGAGTTAATAGGTTGTAATATGTATGCTATAACTTTGGTGTTGTTCATTTGTCACGTCTGTCACTGTCTATAGCAGGATACTGAATGTAAATAAAGATTGGTATGCATTGTCAGCTTTATGTTTTATGGTATAAGGTCGAAATTTATTCAACCTCTGGAACGTTAGCGTTATATGCCATAAAGTACGTTAAAATTCCGGGCGTTTCAGTACCACGAGTTGTGGATAATTAAATTATTTGTTATAAATTAATAATCTGCTTACATGTTACATGTTTATTAATTCAAAAATATTTTATGATAACTAATTGATCTTTTCTCCACCTTTCGGATCTTAGCAAAGCTTCGAACCACCATTTTGACAAACCAAATATATTGTGTGTAAGTAATCTATACCAGGCCTGGCGCACTCCACACTTTTGGTATGATGTTACAAGTACGTGCCGCGTTCCACGTGTCGGTTCAATTTCAGAGCTGGCACGCGCTGCCGCGCCTCGCCGGTCGTGCCATACATTCGTAATTTATCACACATGTCATCACAAAAAAGAACTATGAAGTTGTCACAAAGGATAAAAGTTATGATTACGATTCGCACCCACGACTGATAATCGGTCACCGATTTTTTGTAGAAGAAAAATAGAACGTACTGATAGCAATAGTGCAACGCACACGTCCTACAAAAAGTTGGTCAGAAATAATATGGGAGCACTATTGCTATCAGTATGTTATATTTTTCTCCTACAAAAAATCGGTCACCGATTATCGGACGTGGGCGGGAAGCGTTAGAAAGAGAGGCAACGTCAACGTCTGTTGACGATTAGCGCTGTGCAACCTGAATTACACTTAATGTGTCGGAGCAAGAGTCGCTATTTATTTAAATGATTTTGCGGAGTGACTCTTCTATACCAATAGGTACTATTATGTATTCTGTGTCTTACCTTACTATAATAAAACTCAAAGGACAAATTTTCTGTACGTTGATTATTTTTTCATTATTTTGATTAGGGGACATTTCAATAACGTGTTTTTTTTCTGCGTAATCTTAGGACACTTGTTTCAGAAATAATTATTTCAAGTTTCAGCAAATAAGACTTACGCATCCTTTCTATAAAGTACGTAAAATGGTACAAATAACTTGTATATCTGTAGTAATCGTTTTGTTCTTTGCGACTTGCAAATATTTTGATTGCAACAAAACATGTCACGTAAGCAAAATTGTTGGAGTCTTCATCAAATACAATTTATACATGCGTGTTTGTGCATGTTTGTCCCTCTGTTGGATCTAACGAAGTATTGGTAATATTTAGCTGTCCAATGACTAAAATGACAAAGCCCAATGACTTCCGTATCTATCGAATTTTTATCTACTTTAGGGTATACTAGATGACCCGGCGAACTTCGTATCGCCTAACAAACTATTCTTTTCTAAAATAAAAGTAGCTTAAGTTATTCCTTGTTACATCAGCTATCTGTCAGTGAAAGTCCCGTCAAAATCGGTCCAGCCATTTCAGTTATTAGCCGGAACAAACAGACAGACAGACAAAAATTTAAAAAAATGATGTATTAGTAAAAAGCGGTTATTTTAATATTACATACAGACACTTTAATTTTATTTATTTGCATAGATTTGTATTACAAGGCGTGAAAAAGTTGGCAAGTCGACAATAGGATCTAACATACACATCTTCATATAAAGACATTGTCCAATGGTTTCGCTTCTAAATATCTTTTTATGACATATTTAAGTACTTATGCCCAAACTCAGAGTCACTAACGGTTACTTAAATCGCTCTTGAAGAATCATCATACAAATTTTGTACTAAGGAGCAAGTAACCGTTAGTGACCCTTGAGTTGGGGCGTTAGTCTTTTAAGTTTTCTAATGATCTTTCTACTGAAAGTAGATTAACAATATTTGTAATGACTCGTAGATATAATGCATATCTTCGTAATATACAAGATTGTAAATATTAAAATTAACTTTTAATCTATATTCCTAGTTTGTAAATGTATATTGTTTGAATGTACTAGACATAGACATAGTAATTAATTGTGTATGTTTAAATGATAAATAAATGTATTTGTGTCAAATTGTTTGTTTGTCTATTTCGTATATTTTCAGGCATTTTGGAATTTGGTTTCCCTTATAAAGTACAATTCAGGACCCGACAAAGTTTTTGCTTTTTATCATTGAGTGCAAAAAAATCTAGAATACTTGATTTGTTATTTCGTGCGTGTTCCAAATTGAAAACAGTTCTGTAGCTCGAGCACGAATATTTGCGGGAAAGTATTCGTATGGTTAACGTAAGCAATTTGTCAAATTTGTATGGCATTTTAGTACCATTTACGTACGATAGGGGCGCTTTTGAAAAAATGCCATACAAATTGCTTACGTTAACCGTACGAATACTTTCTCGCTAATATTCGTGCTCGAGCTACAGTTCTGGTTACATAATTTTAAAGCAAACGATTTATTCTTTATTTTACTTTTACGTCATGTGTAAGGTGTGTATCAAACTGCTTAATAATATTTAAAGTGCATCATCGGTGAAGCGTCCAGTACAAAGTCATGCTTGTTGGACTGGGCAGTTAAATGTTCACAGGATTAAGAAGTTACGAATGTGCAATGTAGTTAGCCTGGCTTGAAGGGAGAGGAAACCTGCTAGTACACACCATAATCTTATTTGTAATTATTTATATCGATGGAGTCATGGTCAAAAACATCAAGACCTAAGTAACGAAAAAAAATATGCCCCTGCTGTAGATCGAACTTTACGTTCTGCTTCGATTTTATGCTCCTTATATGTATACGAAATAATGCTCAGATATCTTTAGGTTAGCTAACTCCACTAGGTGGATAAGAAATGTTTGATAAATGTTTATGCACGTCTCCGCTCTTCTCTGTATACCACGACGACAAGTATCTATAGACTGTTTTTTTTATTAATTGGAATATAATATCAATGAAATCAGAATGATTTATTATCGGTTCTATGTATAATTTGACATTTACGATTGTATTTGAACCAACCTTAACATTTTACTTCACTGAGTCTGACTAGTAATTTATCAATAGGTATAAAAATAATCCAGTTATTTATATTCTTAACTTGTTATTAATTGTTACATCTTAATGACAAATTTTTCAATATATATTTCAATACTAAACAAATAGCTAAATGTGGTATGTAAAATAATGTAATACACCATTGATAATGTAGCACATTTACTGCAAATAGATGAATATGTTGAATGCAATCAACAGCCGGAGCCGACTACCGAGCCGGAAGCGACGCACAGCTCGGACGAGGCAGCGGACGAGCCGGCGGACGAGCCGATGGATGAGGCGGCAGACGAGGCGATGGACGAGGAGGCGCGGCGGGAGCGCGAGGCGCGCGCGGCCGCCTCCATCAAGGAGCGCGAGAAGCAGGTGCAGCTGGCGCTCGCCTCCAGCCTGCGGGACAGGGACAAGGAGCGGGAGTACCACAAGCGGGACGAGGCGGTGCAGGTATTTGATGGATTTATGCTACTATTTATAAGTTTTTTTTTTTATGTCAATAGCCGGCAAACGAGCTGACGATCCACCTGATGGTAAGTGGCTATCGTCGCCCATAGACATCAGTAACACTAAAGGCATCACTGATGCGTTGCCGGCCAAGAAAGAGAGAAGAAAAAGAAAGAAAGAACTGGCTCTCAAGCCCCCAGCCGGAACACGACGAGTCGTTTGGCGGCTGACTCATGCTCAAGGGTGGTAGCTATTCAGGCGAACCTTTTTTTTCCTTTATTTTAAACGTACGTCTTCGCAGTCAACTTACCCTGATGATGCTCCGTTTAGGAGCGAAACATGTGTTGGTGCTGCTGTATATTATGTTGGTATATACTTTTAATTATTGTACTGCATGCTTCCGTTGTTGGAGGCAGGGAGGTGCCACGCATGTCTTAAAGTATATACCATCATATATGTTAACCGCGGACTGTTGCAAAGTAGACTAAATAATAATGGATTTCCGCAAAGTAACGCCTGATACTATTAACTATGTAAATCTAGAACGCGAAAACGTTTAAATAACGTTGTTTTTTCAGCACTTCAACGCGCTCCTAGCGGACCTGGTGCGCAACCCGGACCTGACGTGGCGCGAGGCTAAGAAGCAGCTGAAGAAGGACCATCGGTACGCGCTCGCCAAGCCGCTCACCAAGGAGGACATGGTGCGTATGACCCTCTATAATAAGGGTGGAGTATATATCATCATCTGTATATCGATGGAGGAGGAAAGGAAAAATCCTTGCGTGGAAAGTAATTAAATTATTATACAGCATATATTATAAAATTACGTTTTCGGAGATAATCTTCTATATCGACGTTGTGGAGACAGGTAAACAAAATTTAATGCCTAAGTGCATGATGGCATTGTCCACCAATTAAACCGGTTGGTTAAAACAACATATAAAGATAATTTATGTTGATTTCACTTCGTACCCGGATATAAGCCGGTATAAGCGGATACTTTATCCGAATGCAAAGAAAGGTTATGTTTTTCGCGCGTATCCAGAATGTTTGTAACATTCTTTATTACCTCATATTATTATCTTCCAAACCTTTGGACCTATTTATATAAATAAGATATCTTTACATGCGTCTTAAAAGCCCAAGTGTTTTTAGATAAGATAAAATAATATCAAATTAGAAAAAACAAATGGTGGCTGTGAGATGCTATTGTTTGAAGTATCAAAATATAAAAAAAAAATATAATACTGTATGTACTGGGTATTAAATAAAAGTGCTCGTCATAAGGATTTCAAAAGGTATATCATGTTTTGTATGCAGTCGGATTTTTTATTTTTCTTAATATAGTAATATACTAATTCCCAAAGTGTTTTAACCATGTGTGTGTGTGGTGTCAGGAGCGGCTGTTCACGCAGCACACGAGCGCACTGTCGTCGAAGCGGCGCGAGCGGCTGCGCGCGCTGCTGGCCGAGCTGGGCGTGTCGTGCACGGCGGCGTGGCGCGACGTGCGCAAGCAGCTCGACGGACTGCCCACTGCGCCCGCGTACGCTAGCGCTGTGCAGGTGAGTCGCAGATGTCGTGCGTACACGTACCTAGTACAGGATCCGAATTAGAGGCGTTTCTGCACTCATCTGCTTACTGGATATTTTTTTTATCAAATATCATGTGTAAAGAAAAGTATCGCGAATGGGTTGCCTAAAAAAATATGTTCAAGGTTATGATTAATGTAAAATACAGTAATTATGTTTTTTTTTAATTACTTCACTCATTTGTTTACCAAAAAAATATACCAATCGAAAATATAAATGCTAAAGAATATGGAAACGTTGAGTTGCTGACTTTTTCTCTTCACTACTATTGGGTTGCCAGGTGTAAAAAAAAATAAAGTTCGGCCATAAGAAGATTTTCTTTCTTTTTCTTCTCTCTTTTTTGACCGACAACACATCAGCATACCTTAGGTGTCGCTGATGTCCAGGTGGCGATGATAGCCACTTACAATCAGGTGGATCGTCGAATTGTTTGTCTGCTGTTTCCATAAATAAAAACAAAATGACCACTTAATTCAGAGCTTGTAACATCTTTCCATAGGGTTCATTAAGAATTATGTTACGATAGCCAAATAATTATAGCATTTTCTTACGCGTTTTATGCAAATTGCTGGTATCAAATAGACTTTAACTTTATAAAATGAAAAGCTAACAAAAGCACGGGTACATCAGATGGAGCGCGAGTTCCGCGACTACCAGCGCGACAAGCAGACGGCAGCGAAGAGCGCGTTCCGGCAGCTGCTGCAGGAGACGCGCACGCTGACGCACCGCACGCTCGCCGGCGTGAAGGGGCAGCCCGCCGCCATGCAGGCGCTGCTCGCCACGCTGCAGCATGACGCCAGGTAGGGAACATTAGGAAAAATACCTTTGTCACACAATTTCAATTTTGTATTTCCATAGAAATACATACACCCGCGGTGATGACCTTGCAGCGTTTCCTCATTTTTCATTTTATGACACGATAACTACAGTGAATAATTCAGGTGGTGCTGCCACGCTGCAGTTATTAAATGTTATAAGACATTACTTAACAACATTTACTGATGTAGCAGCACCTTGCTCCTGCCCTGCACGCAGACTCATTTTACGACCACGGCACCGATACGCCCCATTATAGTGCGTTTCACATGAGAGTTCACCTCGCTACACTATTTGTAAACCAAAATGTCCACGACTGTACTGTAAGGGATATGTATTAATATTTTAAATAGTATTGGTATCTATTAGCTTCATATTTTACTGATTTTAGTTATTGCATTATTAAAAAGTACAAATAACAAGCGGAAGTATATATCTCTGATTCCGGTTTGATGTTTTAATAATTAGGTGATAAGATTTTGTAAGAAAATATATCAGAATATTTTAAAATAATATTGGTATTAAGTTAGGTAATTTACTGATTTTATGTACTTGTTACTAAAAATTGAAAATAATTATAAGCGGAAACATCGGTGTTTCCGGCGCCGGTATATCACGTGTTTAATCAGAAAATATAAAAGTGCGATAGTGTAAGGTTAAGAGTTTAGTTCGACTTGAGTCGTGTCAGTGATAACGAAAGAAGTGTTCTATGCGTGTGCGTTTGTAAAGTGTTATTTTATGTGCTTACGCGTTATTTGAAAAGAGAGTACTGTGCAGATAGTGTTGTAATTGGTTCTGTAAGAATAAAACATAAACATATCTTGGGAGTTTTATTATACTTCAGAAGTGGTAAGTACCCTTAAAAATATATATAAGTACATTTTAATTCAATCCAGAAAAGAAAAAGTATAATTTATGTTTATTATGGCCATTCGTAGACACCCTTCATAGATACAAGAAATTGAAATTAGACCTCAGAAAATAGATTATTACGTACTATATTTGAAATAATAATTGATGATTTGATTTGATTGACCATTTAAATTTTATTAACATAATGTATATTAACAGTTTAAGATCTAAATAAAATTTATTTAGTAGGTACTTGTTTGATGTGGTACATAGTTTGTTTTGCTGTCGAGTTCCAGATACAATGCAACGTGAAAGAAAGTCAGGTTCACGTCGCATAGAAACTCCAGACCGGTACGAGTCTCAATTACGAAGATCAAACAGCGTGCGTCGAGGTAGCCGAAACCGCGACCGTAGCCGCAGCCGCAGTCGCAGCCGCCGACTTCTGTTGTAGCCACTCATACCTCTAATAATCATAAGAATATTTTACCTGATTTTGATCCCTCGTCAAAAAATCAAAGAATAGATATCTGGCTCAACAAGTTGAACGAATGTGCTACCGTCTACGGCTGGGATGACAAAACTACTATTCATTTTGCAATGCAGAAGCTTCAGGGTTTGGCCAAAGTCTGGTATGAAAGTCTGCCTTCAATACTTTTTAATTGGACCGAGTGGCAAGATAAATTATTAAATGCATTTCCCTGTGAGCAGAACTATGGCCAAGCCCTTGAAGATATGCTGAAGAGGAAGAGCAGGTTCAATGAGCCTATAGAAGTTTATTTTTACGAAAAATTAGCTTTATTGAATCAATGCAACATTGAAGGAAAACGGGCCGTTGATTGCATCATCCATGGTTTAACTGATAGAACTATAAAATCAAGTGCTGTGTCCTTGCGTTGTTTGCATCCAGAGCAATTGCTACAATTCTTAATGAGTAATAAGGATTCTTTTCAGTCATCTATATCAAATCCAATAGATCGAACACGCTACAAGACCAAGTTTCAACATGATACAAATACAGACGTACACAATAATCGGCGAGATAATAAAACAGGCTTTACACAAAACAGTTTATTTTGCTTTAATTGTAAAGAGCAGGGGCATCCCTTTTTAAAATGTCCAAAGACCATTATTAGGTGTGAAAAATGTAATAAGGTCGGGCATAAGACGGAAGATTGTTACAGTAACGCCAAAGATAATAATACAGTTTGCAAGACACTACTCATATCCAATTCACAGCCTAGTTCAAAATTTTATAAAAAGGTTAGTGTAAACAATGATTTGACTGGGGGTTTTATTGACTTTGGAAGTGAGGTATCATTGATAAGAAAATCTTATGCTTCTTATTTAGAGTTATCGATTTCTAATAGTGTAACGGCTCTTAAGGGATTCGGGAATGAAGTTGTTCTGACACTTGGTACTGTCTCTGTGAATTTACTTGTGGATGGGGTTAGTGCAAGAGTTGAATGTCAAGTGGTTGATGACCAATATTTGGAATATCCTATATTGATAGGGCAAACGTTTACTGAACAATCTCATGTCGCAGTTTGTAAAACTTCGGATAAGCTTGATTTCTTTGATGTAGGTACTGAGATGCCTTTTTCGGACACTGATATACATAGTGCTACATCAATCAAGATCATTGCAGTTGTAGATGCTAGGTTATATGGATCAGCAAGCATCCGGGTAGTGGTTGAACCAAAAGTCCACGACGAAGTTCTGATAGATAGTAAAATTATTGGTAAGCCTCTGCAACAGCTTGTCGTCTTTGGGGGCGTCTACCCTGTTAGGAATGGATTAATTGATTTATATGTTTCTCCAGTATCCGCACAATGTGCTCTAACGGCAGGAATGATAGTTAGTCGTGGTTTACCGGTTAGTGTAGTAAGTCAAATTGCTATGTCATCAAACCAACCTCCCGAAACTAAGAGGGTCTCACTTTGTAAGGATAACGTACGTATAGGCGATGGTATTGAGGAATTCTACAGGCAACAACTCTTTTCTCTGCTGGATAGGTATCAACATTGTTTCGCATCTTCACTTAGAGATTTAGGGTGTACCAATATTAAATTGAGATTAACAATAACAAGCCTATTGTTTATCGTCCATACAGGTTATCGTTGAAGGAGCGAGAGCATGTACGAGATCTAGTTAAAGAGATGATGGATGCAGGGATAGTGAGAGAGTCTGTGTCAGAGTATGCAAGTCCTATTATTTTGGTACGCAAGAAAGACGGAAACATGAGAATGTGTGTGGACTATAGAATGCTTAATTCTGTTACAGTAAAAGAGCGTTATCCTCTGCCCAATATTGACGATGAAATTGCACGTTTGTCGGGACAGGCTTATTTCGTCACCCTTGATCTGACATCGGGGTATTACCAAGTTCCTATCTCTGAGCGATCTCGATCGCTGACCTCATTTGTCACACCGGACGGCCAATACGAATTTAATCGCATGCCGTTCGGTTTGGCGAATGCTCCAGCGGTATTTCAGAGGATGATACATAGAGTTCTAGGCCCGGCACGGTACGATGGAGCCACGGCATACATAGACGACATATTGGTATATGGTAAGAACATCGAAGAATGTCTGAACAGGTTGGAAAATGTCTTGAAGTTAATTGAGAATGCGAGTCTTACTCTTAATCTTACTAAGTGTGAATTCCTTATGAATAAAATAAACTACTTGGGTTATGAGATTAGTGCTGCCGGCGTTCGCCCTGGTGAAAAAAAAATTAATTGTGTATTGAATTTCCCTTGTCCTACAGATCAGCATACTGTACGTCAGTTTTTAGGTCTCGTAGGTTATTTCCGCAAATTTATAAAGAATTTTGCGTCGCTAGCACATCCTTTAACGAAATTGCTCACTAAAAATGCTCTCTGGACTTGGACACATGAGCAAGAGGAAGCTTTTAAGACTCTTAAGGATATGCTAGTTAACAGACCAATTCTTGCCATTTATGACCCAACTGCGGAAACTGAACTTCATACCGACGCCAGTAAGGTTGGCGTTGGTGGAGTATTGTTGCAAAAATCTCAGAATAGTGATTCCTTCAGACCAGTGGCTTTCTATAGCCGAAAGACTTCGCCCGAAGAGAAAAACTTTCATGCTTTTGAGCTCGAAACTTTGGCTGTAATATGCTCCTTGAAAAAGTTCAGGGTATATCTGTTAGGACAGGAATTTAGAGTCGTGACAGATTGCAGCGCTTTGCGTGCTACTTTTGCTAAACGAGATATTCTTCCTCGCGTTGCACGTTGGTGGCTTCTTTTACAGGAATTTCAATGCTCGATAGAATATCGCCCTGGAACAAAAATGACGCATGTCGACGCTCTCTCTCGCAACCCTATTGTCGATGATGATACAACATCAGTTTTAGAGCAATACCCCTCAGTTATGATTATTGGAAAGAAAGATTGGTTGCATACACTACAAGTAGGTGATTCTGAATTGCGTAGGATCAGGGATGTTCTTTCTTCCAACATGGATGCCGAGGGACTTAAATATATACAAGACAACTTTTTGATAAAAGACAATAAGTTATATCGATATTTAGACGGGGATAAAACAAAAATAAGGTGGGTTGTGCCGAAGGGTGCAAGGTGGCAAATTTGCCGTATGAACCATGATGACATGGGACATTTCGGAGTGGAAAAGACTTTAGAACGAATTAGGCAATCATATTGGTTTTCGAAAATGTCAAAATTTGTTAAGAAATACGTTGAGGCATGTATTGAGTGTGCCTATTCTAAAAAAAATAGTACAAATAAAGAGGGATATTTACATCCCATCGAAAAGGTAGAAGTCCCATTCCATACGTTGCACGTCGACCACCTTGGACCCTTCGTCAAGTCGAAACGTGGTAACACTCATTTATTGGTAATTGTCGACGGGTTTACAAAATTTGTATTCACTAAACCAGTACGTAACACCAAGACACAAAGTGCTATAAGAGTTTTAGAAGATATCTTTTACACTTTCCGCATTCCAGACCGTATCATCAGTGACAGGGGGACATGTTTCACATCACACGCTTTTAAAAGGTTTTGCCTTGATAAGGGTGTGAGGCATGTTCTGAACGCAGTAGCCAGTCCCAGATCAAATGGACAGGTTGAAAGGTACAATCGTACTATACTTGCTTCCCTAACTGCTCAAAACCTGAATTGTGATGAGAGGGACTGGGATGATGCCGTTGGAAAAGTGCAATGGGGATTAAACAACACGTGCCAAAAAACCACAGGCAAAACACCAGTAGAAATTATGTTTGGTCCTTGTATGAATGCTGAAACGAGTCCTAAATTAAACCAAATTCGTACAGAAACACGTGATGAAGAAGATTTGGCTACCATAAGAAAACAGGCTAAGGATGCAATCGATGCTCAGCAGGAAAAGCAAAAAGAAAAACACGATAAGGACAAAAGACCCGCTCGTGTTTATGCAGAAGGAGAGTTGGTTAAAATAACCAAAACTGCTTTTGTTAATGACGGGAAGAGTAAGAAACTTCTGCCCGCATATACAGGCCCTTATCGCGTAGTTTCAATTTTGGGTAACGATAGATACAGGTTAGCTGCCATTCCGGGTTTAACGGGATCAAAAAACAAGCGACAGACAACTGTGGCCGCTGATAGAATGTTGCCTTGGGTCAATATTGCTGCGTTAGAACTTAATGAATCCAACAGCACTGACGATGACGAAAATAACACTGACAACAATTGTAATTATGGTGAATAAATTTAGGCATTGATTTTAAATACAGTTAATTCATTACTACTATTTTGTTTTTACGTAAAAGAAAATTATACAATTATAATCAAGTTGATGTTTTATAAGAAATTGCATTATTTTAATTATACTAATTTATTTTATATTATTTTATTATTAATGATTTATTAATTAAAAGAAAACACATAAAAAGGATCGACAAATATATGTATTTAATGAAGAGAAAATGAAGAGAATCTGAAAAAAAAATGAAGATTGACTAGAAAAAAAAAAGGATGAATATTTTGTTACGAGAATGGATGGGTTCGTAACGAAAAGTATAGTATGATTTTGATTTAGTGTCTGTGTTATGAGTATGAACATAGGCTGCTGTGAGAATGGATGGGTTCACAGTTAGCTGCATTGTTGTCATCTTTACGAGAATGGATGGGTTCGTAACGTTGCCAATGAGTGTTACATACTATAACACTGCGGGATGTTTCCTACCTGCAAGAATGGATGGGTTTGCAGTCTGGGACTCATTCTTGTGTACTGACGAATTCCAATATGAGATTGAGATTTTTTTTTTCTCTCTTCTCTTCTCTGTGCATGAGGACATGCACAAACGTCAGGATGGGCGAATGTAAGGGATATGTATTAATATTTTAAATAGTATTGGTATCTATTAGCTTCATATTTTACTGATTTTAGTTATTGCATTATTAAAAAGTACAAATAACAAGCGGAAGTATATATCTCTGATTCCGGTTTGATGTTTTAATAATTAGGTGATAAGATTTTGTAAGAAAATATATCAGAATATTTTAAAATAATATTGGTATTAAGTTAGGTAATTTACTGATTTTATGTACTTGTTACTAAAAATTGAAAATAATTATAAGCGGAAACATCGGTGTTTCCGGCGCCGGTATATCACGTGTTTAATCAGAAAATATAAAAGTGCGATAGTGTAAGGTTAAGAGTTTAGTTCGACTTGAGTCGTGTCAGTGATAACGAAAGAAGTGTTCTATGCGTGTGCGTTTGTAAAGTGTTATTTTATGTGCTTACGCGTTATTTGAAAAGAGAGTACTGTGCAGATAGTGTTGTAATTGGTTCTGTAAGAATAAAACATAAACATATCTTGGGAGTTTTATTATAGTACTATGACTATAGAGTAAATCATGAATGCTATCGACATCGTGATCTTTATTCGACTGATTCAAGCAGTGAATATAGGCGAGTTGTCCTATTTTCTTTATGAAAACATGTTTTGTGTCCAAACATTGACTGTTCCTGGTGTCGTTAGGTACACTGCTCTAGACCACCTGGCGGAACAGCGCGAGTCGATCCTGACGAGCTACCTGGAGGAGCTGCAGAGCAAGGGCCCGCCGCCGCCGCCCACGGCCAGCGAGCCCGCGCGCCGCGCCAAGATCTGAACGGTACGCGGTACGTACAGAGTGAGGGAGACCGTTAATAGGCATGATGACAGATTTTGAAATACAGTTCTATATTGTTGGGAAATATATTATAATTACAACGTATATCATGTTTCCGCAAAAAAATAAGGTTTAGTATTGTGCGGTACGATACACCAAGAGTTGTAATGAAAGATGTTAACTGCACTATGATACTGATTTATTTAACTGATATTAATTGATATGCTAATTATTGATAGACTGTTGATGAGCACACGATATGCGCGGACGCGTGAGTGACGTGAACTGAGGTGACAATGGCGGAAACTGCTTAGTGGCATTTGTATTGTACGCGAACCGTACAAGTATAAAATAAATACATTTCAATTTATAAGTTTAAAATTTGCACCAAAACGCTCCAAACTGTCATGGCGTCGATATAACGTCACTCTTTAGGAAACTAATAGACAAGGCGTCATAATCAGTATGGTGATATTCATTTTTTTAAGAAGTGTGACGTAATTCGTGCTAATTGAGACTGATTGGCGTTCAAGCTAACATGGCGGCTTGCCGTATTTTGTAATCTTATTTTATCAAAAATATTGTTAATCTCGCTCATAATAATACGATAAATGCGTGTTTTGTATTCCATTAATAGAGTTTCATTAAATAAATACATAATTTTAGTGATTTTTACTTACTGTCATCATACCTATTAAACGAAGTGAGTTTGACATGTACGCCCGATACGAACATACGCATGCACGTACGGAATCAGGCGACTGGTTTTTCGCCGAGATCTGAACTGTACGTACTTTGTGTACGCGGTACATACGTCATATATGCACGAGTTGTAGCCAAAGGAGAGAGACCGTTGACAATACGGAGGTATACGATTATACTTTCACACTCGTACTCCCAATACGAATAGACACACGCACTTATGTCATCTTACGACTAGTTTCTATGACAGTTAAATAAAAAAATAAAAATAAACGCTAACCCACTCACACCCCGCAGTAGGTGTGTTACCTGTGTCGCAGGTGGCATGGACGACACATTATAACACATCACAATCACACACCCATGACCCGAGCACAAATATTTATCTGTCACATAAATATCTGCCCCGGCCGGGAATCGAACCCGGGACCCCTCGCTTCGCAGGCAGGTTCGCTACCAACTAGTAATCTAATATGTATACAAAAATCTCGTGTCACGGTGTTTGTGGTCGCACTCCTCCGAAACGGCTCGACCAATTTTTATGTTTTTTTTGTGTATATTATTTGGTAGGTATGAGATTAGGTCGTAAAGTACATTTCAAACCGCTAGGTGATAAATCTTATCCACAAAATGTTTAGCAGAACAACGTCTGCCGATTTTGGTGTTCTATCTATACATCTATACAAATAAATGAAATTGGAGTGTCTGTTTGTAATATTAAAAGAACCGCTTTTTACTAAGTGCATTTGGATGTATACACGATACATATACCAAAACAACATTTTTTTCAATTTTTGTCTGTCTGTCTGTTTGTTCCGGCTAATCTCTGAAATGGCTGGACCGATTTTGACGGGACTTTCACTGGCAGATAGCTGATGTAACAAGGAGTAACTTAGGCTGCTTTTATTTTAGAAAAAAAACTTTGTTAGGCGATACGAAGTTCGCCGGGTCAGCTAGTATCATATAAAACCTGTTAATACCTAAAGTCCGAGCCTTAGTACTGATATTAGAATTATACTATTTCTCGAAAAAATGTTGAGTTCCATAACACTTTGATCAAATAAATTTTCTGAAAGTATTGTTTTTGTCTGTTTCAGTTACGTTTGATGAATGACATCAGCGCGGTTGGGGCGTAGGGAGGCGCGAAGCTGTCGATATTGTTAACTTGTGAATAAAGACATTGTAATTATTTCTATGAAATAAATAGACGTGTGGACAAACATAGTTTCATTTCTTTAAGGTAAGGTATATTTTTGGTGTGAGGCCTTTGTTTTGTAATTTAAGTTTACCAAGATCATGTGAGATGTACATCATATCTGTACAGATAGGGTATAATGTGGTCTGTGTGTGAGAGCAATTAATTTTATTTATTTTATTTTATTTTATTTATTTATTTATTCTTTGTAACACAAAAGGAGAAAATAAAGTAGCATTTGTTCACACTTACGTCATATACTAAATCATAATTCTTAAAATAATAATTCTATCAGCGTCACGCGATTACGAGATTTGCAAAAGTGTACATAAAAAACAACAGCGTAATAAATCAGTCTTGTAGTACTTTATTGCAACAAGTTCATAAAATTAAAACATAGTCGAGAGAACCTAAGGCCCGGTGTCCCTTCTAAGTAACCTGCTGACACGTAATGGCCCGTACCTGCCACTAATATCAGCATTCCATGTAACTGAATAGAGTAGCGTAGGTTAGTAGCGTGGCGTAGCATGTCACATGTGGCCTGACACGATTTGATGTACCCATGGACCTAAAAAAAAGACGGACGTAATCCCAAGAACAAATTCATTGAAGCACCCATAGTAATACCAACTCTCTATTCGTACAAGTACACACACCCACACATTGACACTTCACTGCTTCAATCGCGAATCAAAAATTACGCACACATCGCTCACCTAGTAATATAATGGCACATCTGCAAAAAATGCGAAATTGAGTTTATATGGTATATACGTGTTTATAAGTGCATAATCTACATAGTGGTAAATATGTATTAATGTCTATTTTAGTAACCAAACCCATACAATCTGATAGAAACGTAAAAAGAACCCATAAATTAATTTTAAACATTTTTATATAATTTTTGAGATTCGCTTCCGTAAAATATGACAAACGTAGATGTGCCGTTGTTTTACTAGGTGAGCGATATGGTAAGCAGGCGGCCATTGCTATGCTTCACTCTCGATTAGACGAGGTTACGTCCGTCTTTTTTTCAGCTCCGTGGATGTACCATTTAGCGTGTTACTACGTGTGCGTGACACGACAAAATCACGTTTTTGTCACGTAATTTAGATGAGCACCGGGTCTAACAGTAGCGTTCAGCAGATGTCGAGGTCCCGGTAGGACAGGCGAGCCCGCGCCGGCAGCTCCCACACCAGCACGCGGCCCGCCGCATCGCCGGCCGCCACGCGACACGACCTGGGACAGAATATAATTATTATTAATACGATAATAATGTTTACTTCTGGCCAGGATGGGGGGGGACCTCCCCCACATCTTGTTTTTTTCGTCCACGAGACCCAATTCAGAATTTTGTTATGGATCATGGACAATATGACAATTACCCCCCTCGCCCTTCTCAGTAATCGTGACCGTATACGTAATACGGGAAATAAACCGAAATATCGTAGGTACATTATCGTCAAAAGCTGCGCGCCAGCTTTGATGTTGATGAATTTAGGGAACATGTTTTAGGAACGTTGAAATCATAAAAACTATTAGTCTAGAGCCGTATTAGAAGCGCTTCTGCACCCATCTGCTTGCCTCTTTTATTTATTCAGGTCAGGGATCTTTATTTTTGGACTGTGCAAATGCTAAACTAAGGTATAAAAAAATTCAAGGTGCCTAAAATGTTTTTTTAGTAGATAAATAACCGCAAACACTGGCAGGCTCAACGTTCCACATTGATAATTATGGTTTTTATATGCTTTCAACGTGCCTAAAAAATATGTACCTAAATTCGTCAACAGCTCTTGAACCATGAATACTACCAATCGGCTTCTGAAATTCACAACAAGGCACGAATTTCGCAATTGAAGAAATGTAAATCGTACTCTTATCATTATCACCGATACCTTACGGACTTCTTGGATTATTGCTAAAAAACCTGCTAATTGCGTGTCAGGCCACACGCAGTGCCTACGCTAGTTCCGTAGTTGTAAGTTGATCGACTAGCTCGTTAATTTGATTATTTTACCTAGCCTTTTAAATCGTAATGTTTTTAGAACGCTAAAATGAAAACAACCTTATTTAAGATGGTTGAACTCTAATATGACTGTACTATATAGGTATATTATACTTATAGATTATATTTTGTGATAACTGGTAAACGTATGAACTCACCCGCTATGATTGACACTCAGACAAGTGACAGTTCCCTCACCACCGAGCCCGTCCACAGGCACTTCCCGGCCCGTGGCCATGTTGTACACCTTGAGCATACCCTGGGCCTCTCGCTCCACGCCCGCCAGCCCTATCGCCACACACGGGTGCTGCAGCCAGCCCATGCAGGATATTGCTATGTCCAAACAGAGGACCTGAAAAGAACAATCAGCGACTCATTCATTTTGCTTGAATTCATTCAATTCATCGGCTTGAAACCGTGCGCTCTTAAACGCGTTCCTGTAGCGCGCGATCCGGGTGCGATGAATCTGAGTAGACCATTACTCAACATATTGTTTTAGTTTAGATCTCTTTGAAAATTATTCCGTTATTTGGTTTAGCAACACCCGCTGTTCTGACATCAGAATGTAAGTGTTAATATAACCTAGAAATTCATTAACTTCATTATCAGACCCGAACTAGCTTTGGTAGGTATGTAGGTAATTACTAATTTTATTATTCTTGCTATGCACTTTGTGATTGAGTACAGTGAATGGACTTTAAAATTACCTTCAAAGGTCCGGCTTGCTGAACATCATAAACACGCAGTTCCGAATCCATCGACACGGATACAAAGATGCCAGGCTTCTGGAATCCAAAAGCCACATCCAAGACGCAGGTCGAATGGCCCTCTAGAACTTCGTATACTGGATCCATATCATGATCATAATTCTTAACGTTGCAAAGGTACAGTTTTCCCGACTTTGTGCCGACTACGAAAATCTCCTCGTTCAGGACCTTATCATCAGCTGGTCGAAGAGGATGATTCTTTACGAAGTCGAAGCAGCTCAAATCTGGAGCCGGGAGCTTCTTTGAACCGTTAATATTGTATGAGATAACATTTTCGAAGACCTTCAAATTAGCGTTGACTTGCCAAACGTTGAGCGAGCCGTCGCTGCCTGCAGAAATGAGTATTTGATCTGACGCACCTCGCCTTTTTCCTTTGTTATTTATTTGCATCATTAAAAATATGTTGGCTAGCCGCGAGTCAGCCCACTGTAGGGCGGAGACCCGTCGGGCGCCGTGACAACCGGACGGTGAAGTCAGTTGAGTGCCTTCCTCGAGATTCCCATTCCGAAGATCGCAAAGGACGACTTCTCCAGACGTCGTCCCGTAAGCTAATAACGCAGCTACAGTAGGATGATATTTCAAAACAGTTACACAATTCTTCTCAGAAATATCCATTTCATGAACAAATTTGTCTCCTTCGCTGCGCCTTACCGTAAAAACTTGTATTAACCCTGGATTTTCGCACCAGGTCTCGTGCTGCGACTGACCTATGGAAACTGCGAAGGAGTTGCCAGCGCTGCTCCATGTTATGCTCAGAATAGAATTATGATGATCTCCGGCGCCCAAGCCGTCACTTTTAAGCTTAATTTCTTGTAATAATTTCGCTGGAATCGTCTCTTCTTCGTCGGAATCGGACGAATTGTACAATAACTCCTTGTCGTTTTGTTCCAGCTGCTCCATCATGGATGGGACGACTTTTCTGAGAAATTCGTTCAGCCCCGGTGGAGGGTATTCTCTCAGGACGTCATCTTCTGCGTTGATATCCTCGGGGTAGACCATGCAGCCAATATCATTCGAGGCATTCGTTTGGGAAGCCACACCACATTCGCTGTACTCCGTTGTCTGTGTCGAAGAACTAGCTTCTGGCCTTTTGTCTTGCGCCACGCAATCAAACCCACTTACCTCGCTGTCGTAGCCACTTAGTGAAGACATCGATACGGTTTTTAAATATTTATTTGCTTGAAAATTATTTATTTTGTAAAACTAATGACAGGTTTTTTCACTACTGACAAGCATACGTTTTGTTTACGATTCTCGTTTGTTTGTATGTGTCGTCATGGTAACGTATTATCGATACTTACTTACCAATTGTTTTTTACTGATGCTTATTTAAAGTACTATTATTTCTTCTGTGCTGATGCTCACACGTATTACAGGAAGTCTTTTAAATTAATTTGTACCTACTTAAATAATTAGTAAAAGTTTTTTCTGTTTGTTTGAAAAGCAGTAAGCTCTGGAACTGAAAGTCGATTTTTGAAAAATATTTCTAATAGCCACTTCATGGCGAACGATGTTAGCATCACGCTACAATTATTCTTAGTTCCTGATAATTCCGCAAAGTATGTTCCTAGTATCGCAAAATATAGTATCGTTTCCACTCTTGTATCGATTTCGATCCCATTCGCAAATATCATGGTACCATTCTCAGACTTAGTCGCAAAACGTCCCATAAATCCCCAAATAAAAATAAAAGAGAATAACCAATGTTGGGGATTGGGCTCGTAGGACTAATGTTACTAATTCGGGTCTGAAGGACCTTCACTGAATTTGCTGGTTCTTTTTATAGCTTCCTAGGACTTTATAACTGACCCTATCGCTCTGTGTCATCTGACTTATTAATTAAAAGATGGTGAAGAACTTATGTATTTTTATTACTGATTACAATGCAAATTGAACGAATATAAATTGTTGAGAGCGCTGTCCGAGGGGCCCTCGGCCAATGGTCTTATTCTTCCGGTGTGCTGATGGCGAGAGACGATAGACTATAAAATAATCGTTTTAGATTAAATTTTTAGATTTCATTTTATTCAAAATATTGTTTAATTTAATATTGAAAAAGTTACTTAAGGTTTTTTAAAACAATGTGTTAAGTAGTAGGAACATCATATAAATAATAATATCTCACTCTTTAACACTATATTTGATTTAGAACTCTTGTGTTTTTTAAACTAAATAATCAAATATATTCATTTCATCATATATTTTTTTTCTTAAAATATTATATCGATATGTGAAAAATACAACGCTATTTTGTGGGCGGAGTCGACGCCATATTTGAGAAACTTTTGGCTTCAGATCACGTGACCTTATTTCCTATCCTCTCTTTTTCTTTAATCAAAGATAAATAGACAGACGGACTTTGACAACTCAAATGCACAAATGTTGCCTGGGATATATGTAGGCATTGATGTTCTTAATGAAAATGTTCATAGCGTTAAATTTTGTGTGACTTAAAATCAAATTGACTCTATCCACGGACGTAACCTTGTCTAATCGAGAGTGCAGCTGACAGCTCGCTTAACCATGCGTGAGTAATTTTGCAATTTTTGATTCGCGATGGTGTCAATGTCATATCAGGATGGTGTCAATGTGTGAGTGTGTGTACTTGTACGAATACAGAGTTGTATTACTATGGGTGCTTCACTGAATTTGTTCTTAGGATTACGTCCGTCTTTTTTTACGTCCGTGACTCTATCTTATTAATTTTTAATGCATTTTTCGTATTAAAAATTTAACTACATTTTGTTTTAATTAAATACAACTTATCTTTATTGATTTTAGCTGGTATCGAATCATTAAACGTAAGATTTAATATCTAATTATTAAACATTGAAGTACAAACATAAATCGAACACTATTTTATCAACGGAACTAAAGGTTTTCCATTGCACGCCATATTACATAAAATGGCGTCAACTGTTGAGAGGCTAAACAAAACGTTTTTTCACCACTCACTTACTCGGTGTATCAAGCGTCGACACTGAAATATCGACACTTACCCCTCACTATTAATCTCCAATAGATAGCAACACTCTAGATCTATTTGTCAAAATGGTCGTCGAATTACGGATTCTACTATAATCACTCTTCTCTTGAAGACTCTTTCCACATCATAGGCGGTGGACGCAGGCAAGGTTATTTCGTTCGATCCTTTGCGTTAGGTACGCATAACCAATGACGAGGCAAACTGCATCAACCGTGCTGGTGCGGGATGGTTTGATAAAAGCCGTGCATCATGTCGTTGAGGAATGAAACGAAATTCCGAACGAAAACCTTCCGTGTGCCTTAATGAACATACAAAAAAAATAAGCCGAATTGATCGAGCCATTTTCGAATTGGCCGTTTCTTTGTGGTCATACTATCATATCATACTATGACATGATAGTATGACCACAAAGAAACGGCCAAATATGACCAACAAGAATAGCTAGTTTGTATCGGTGGTCATATTTTTGCGCTTAGCAACATTCATTCATTTTTATTTATATTTTTTAACATAGCGCCATCTATTGAATACTTACTCAATCCAGTCATCTTTCAAGTTGGATCAAACTGCACACGGTGTGCAAATTACTAGCTCCCACGCACTTAACCGGAACACAACGAGTCGTTTGGCGGTTGTCTCAGCAGGAGCCTTTCTTGCCAAGAGGCTAGCCAGGCAGGCTTAATTTACGGAAAAATAATATTATACCAGTAATAATATTATAGTAATATTTATAATACAATCCTTATTAAGGCTTCATGCCTTATCATCAAGTAGGCCGGCTTTTGTCGCCTCTTACAACACTCGTTTTGCGAATTAGACCAATTGCGAAAGGAACCTGTTGCGAATAGGATGTTTTGTGATGATATTTACGAATGGGACGTTTTGCGACTAAGTCTGAGAATGGTACCATGATATTTGCGAATGGGATCGAAATCGATACAAGAGTGGAAACGATACTATATTTTGCGATACTAGGAACATACTTTGCGGAATTATCAGGAACTGAGAATAATTGTAGCGTGATGCTAACATCGTTCGCCATGAAGTGGCTATTAGAAATATTTTTCAAAAATCGACTTTCAGTTCCAGAGCTTACTGCTTTTCAAACAAACAGAAAAAACTTTTACTAATTATTTAAGTAGGTACAAATTAATTTAAAAGACTTCCTGTAATACGTGTGAGCATCAGCACAGAAGAAATAATAGTACTTTAAATAAGCATCAGTAAAAAACAATTGGTAAGTAAGTATCGATAATACGTTACCATGACGACACATACAAACAAACGAGAATCGTAAACAAAACGTATGCTTGTCAGTAGTGAAAAAACCTGTCATTAGTTTTACAAAATAAATAATTTTCAAGCAAATAAATATTTAAAAACCGTATCGATGTCTTCACTAAGTGGCTACGACAGCGAGGTAAGTGGGTTTGATTGCGTGGCGCAAGACAAAAGGCCAGAAGCTAGTTCTTCGACACAGACAACGGAGTACAGCGAATGTGGTGTGGCTTCCCAAACGAATGCCTCGAATGATATTGGCTGCATGGTCTACCCCGAGGATATCAACGCAGAAGATGACGTCCTGAGAGAATACCCTCCACCGGGGCTGAACGAATTTCTCAGAAAAGTCGTCCCATCCATGATGGAGCAGCTGGAACAAAACGACAAGGAGTTAATATTATAAATGATAGTTGGATAATATTATAAATGATAGTTGGTTTGTATGAAAGTGTCTTCTAACCCTTATTTGTACACCTTAGGGGATGAATTTCCAAAAATCCGTTCTTAGTGGACGTCTCCTTAGCATAAACTATCTCCCTGCCAAATTTCATCTTAATCGGTTCGGCAGTTTCTGAGATTTTTTGTTTAATCAGCGGTGTGTCGCTTTTCAATTTTATATATATAGATTACATGAATCGATATTTGGACTATTATTTATATTGGGATATTCATGACGAAGGCTTTCGGGTTGTTTGTCATAACCCGAAAGCCTTCAAAAATACATCAATCATTAGTAATTTAAATTTTAACTCGGATCACAGAATGATTAGAGCAATCATGTCTACACAACACACAAAAAAGAATAGAAGAATGCATAAGAAATACAAAGACCTAGGTCATAATTACAGGCTAACAGAAAATTCAGAGAAAAGTTTAATGGTACCGGAGGAAAACAAAAATGTCCCCACGCAAGTGAAATATGACAACTTCATTAATCTCTTGAAAAAAGAGTCTGGAAAAATAGATAAAAATTACAAAATTGATATTATATCTTCTAGAACAAAAGAACTACTTGAGGAAAGAAAACAACTTTTAAAGGACCAAAAAAACAAGACAACACGTAATAAGATAGCCGAATTAAGTAAAAATATTAATGAACAAATAAGGAAAGATAGAAAAATAAAAAGGACAAACACACTGGTAAATTTCATTAAGAAATCAGGAGGAGTAAAAAAGGCGTTTAAAGAACTGGATAACAAAAAAATTTGGGTCCAGAACATGAAAAAAAGTGATGGAACATATACAAGGCGACGAGCAGATATAATAAAAAGTGCAACGGACTACTACAGGAATTTATACCAACGACAAACCCAAAGACTAACCATCGAAGAATATTGTGAACTTGAAAATTCAGACTCAATACCAGAAATTCTACATGAGGAGACAGAAAGAGCAATAAAATCTCAAAAAAATAATTCAGCACCCGGACCCGACTTAATAACAAATGAGTTACTCAAAAGCAGACCCCATGAAATAATACCCAAATTAACCGACATCTACAACGAAGTTTTCGCTACAGAATACATCCCACATGATTGGACAAAATCAACGATAGTACTGTTGCACAAAAAGGGAGACAAAGGAGAAATATCAAATTATAGACCTATAAGCTTAATGTCGAATATTTATAAGATCTTTTCAAAAATTATTTTATATCGGATTGCTAGGACACTCGACGAAAACCAACCTAAAGAGCAAGCCGGTTTTCGTGGTAACTTCTCAACCATAGACCATATACATGTCCTGAGGCAAATTCTCCAAAAATATAAAGAATATAATAAAACATATTATTTAGGATTCGTGGATTTCCACAAGGCATTCGATTCACTCGAACATGATTACATCTGGGCTGCATTAAGACAACAAGGTGTCCAACAAAAGTACATAAATATCCTAAAAAACATTTATTCAAAAACAACAGCGCAAGTAATGATGGAAACCTTAGGTGAAGAATTCCCTATTGAAAAAGGTGTTCGCCAAGGGGATCCCATCTCACCAAAATTATTCACAGCAGTTTTAGAAATGATCTTTAGAAATATAGATTGGTCAAATTACGGACTCAATATTAACGGCGAAAACCTTACTCATTTACGATTCGCAGATGACATCATCCTATTCTCTGAGTGTCCTTTGAAATTACAGAACATGCTGCAACAACTCTGCGATGAAAGTGCCAAAGCAGGACTATCAATAAACACAGAAAAAACGAAAATAATGAGCAACTCTTCAGAGATAGACATAACAATAGACAATAAAAAGATAGAATACGTAAGAGAATACATTTACTTAGGACAACTTATATCATCAGAAGATTTAATGCAGAAAGAAATAGATAGAAGAATTGCTAATACTTGGAAACGTTTTTGGTCACTTAGCGAAGTTATGAAAAATAAAGAAATGCCCATGACAATGAAACGAAAGGTTTACAATATATGTATCTTGCCATGTTTAACCTACGGATGCCAGACGTGGGCATTAACTGAAAACCTTCAAAATAAAATTAAGATCTGCCAGAATGGAATAGAAAGAAGTGTTATAGGGGTTAAAAGAAGTGATAAAGTTAAACTACGAAAAATAAACCAGAAAACAAAATTCAAAAAAGTGGTATCAACCTACAAAACTTTGAAATGGAGATGGACGGGACATATGTTGAGAGAGAAGGCAGAAAAATGGTCAAAAATCATAACAGAATGGTACCCTAGAGGAAACAAAAGAGGCAGAGGCAGACAGTCTAAGCGTTGGGAGGATGATCTAAAAAAAGTAGCTGGTCCACAATGGATTAGAATAGCAAAAGATAGAAAGAAATGGAAATCTTTGGAGGAGGCCTTTGTCGAAAGACAAGCTGTTGCAGAGGCAGATGACCCGATCGTCGATACATAAATAGATATAATACTGTATAATAATTTAGAATTAATATTAAGGTTATATGTAAACAAATGTTAACTAACATACAGCAATAAAGGCTTATTCATTCATTCATTCATTCATTCATGACGAACCGGAGTATCGATACATAAAACACCCGGATTAAACATTCCTATTAGAAATTTACTTTCTAATTGCTAATTCTAGTTGCCGGCCAAGAAAGAGAGAAGAAGTTCTCTCTTTCTTGGCCGGCAACGCATCAGTGATGCCTTTGGTGTTGCTGATGTCCATGGCTGACGATAGCCACTCACCATCAGGTGGATCGTCAGCTCGTTTGCCGACTATTTCCATTAAACATTACACTGCGATACGATCCATATCGATCTAGAGATTCTAGAGTATCGATACAAGGCACCTGGATCGAACATCCCTAGAAGCAACTGTTATCATAAAATGGCGTCCGAAAACAGGCTTCAAGGCGGAGCTTAGATAGATTTCTTTAAAATGTTGCCAGAAAATTGAAATATGCTACATGTATTGTACTCTTTCTATAAGTATAAATTGTGGCGTGTAAGAACAGGACAGATGTATTTTTGGTATTTCGGGTCATATTTGCATAATAAATGTATAATGAAAAAATATATATGCAATTTAGGGCATATCCTCTACTTTTCTTTAATCAATGCTATTTATGGATTCGACTCGGTTTTGTTACTAAGGTTACCGTTAGGTGACTCGTGAGTGCGGTCGTTAGACTGTAAATTCACTTACCATTATGTAAATGTGGTCAAACGTTTATTATATCAAGAAAAACATTCAAAGTATTAGCACAGTATAACTTTACTGTGGTATTAGGGATGATGTTCCTAAGTAGTTTGATAATTTTATTATTTCTGTGAATTGTGCATTTTGCGAAGTGGAGTTTGCCGTTTATTCCCACTTGTCCTGTTGAGTAGTCCTGTTGACAGGACTAGTGGGAAAAAAATTCCCACTAGTCCTGTTAACAGGACTAATGGGAAAAAAATTCCCACTAGTTCTGTTAAATAAAAAAATATAAGTTGAAAACGATGTGATGATCAGAGTGTCGCAAATGCAACTGATCAACAGGGGCATCATTTTATCTTTGTTTTTACAAAAACTTCGTTAATATTTTTATACATAATATTATTATAATATCTAATATATAAAATTCTCGTGTCACGGTGTTAGAAGTTGAACTCCTCCGAAACGGCTGGACATCGGTGCATCGGCTAGGGTGGAAATCGGACATCTATTTTTCATCCCCCTAAATGTTTTTATTTTTTGTTTTTATTTTTTTATGATACAGCATACAAAAATAATAATATAAAAGTACCCCTATTTTTTTTTATTTTTTTGACAAAATTTTTTGTTTTTATTTTTTCTTGATACAACATACAAAATAATATAAAAAAAAACTTTTGACACAACGACACAACTTTTGTTGGGGCAGCTAGTTCTCTAATAAAACTCAAAGAGGCACTTTTACTGTTTATTGAATATTTAAAAACAAATGACAACCGTCAAAACAAATGACAATCGTCAAAAGAAATAACGACTGTCACAACAAAATGATTTGCTGTCAAATTGTATTTATAACTCAATTTCGTAATTTTGTCGGTTACATTAATTCCGTTTGTTCGCACTTCGTCAGATTCGCAAAAGGTCGGATTCTCATTTCGTCGGATTCAGTACAGTCAATAACATAAATAACGAAAACGCTTCATCACATACGTCCCTCAGTACAAAGGCGTTTACTTGACGAAGCCGGTGTCGAAACTTTGCCCCATCCACCGTACACCGTACGTTTAACTCCCTGTGATGTCTTTTTGTTCCCGATAATCAAGGAAAAAATTAAAATGTGTGCAATTCACACATAGAAGATGATAATAAAATTCTAGGTTTTAGTAATGATCATAGTGACGCAAAGTTAGATAATTATTTTACATTTTATTCATATATATCACGGGCGTAGCCAGGTTTTACAGAAAATACAACGACTAAAAGTACATAAAAAGTTATTTTATAACCCTAAAGAAGTGAGAATTGAGAGAGTCCTTTATTTTTTCTCACGACGTATGTAGTGCCATCTATTATTAGGTTATATGTTTCAACAGATCTAAAGATAAAAAGTATGAGGTGAATAGTACACGTCAATATCTTAACTTTTCGGGGAGGGTTTGAACCTCCGAAACCCCCCCTGGCTACACCCATGGTATACATTACATATATTTATTCAGACTCACATTTTCGATCAATGATACGAGGCTTATGATAACTAAAGTATGAAATGCTCCCCCTCTCCTCCATTTCCACCTCCCCTCGACTTCCCCCCTCATCTTCCGCTCCCTGTCCCCCTCCCCTCCCACTACCTGTCCCCCGTCCCTCTCCCCTTCCACTCCCCCTCCGCTCCCTTTCCCTCTCCCCTTCCCCGTCCCCTCCCTTTCCCCCTCACTCCCTCTCCCCTCCCCCTGTACAATACTTCCTATCTCATTTTCGAATTTATGTATTTGTCTCTTTTTACTGTCCCGTTTTCGTTTCATCGAATTTCAAATCATTCAGACGCTAAAGAAGTTTTCACTTCAAAAATAAAAGGGAATTATTTTTCGTGTGCCGAAGAGGCTATGGCCGCCATCAAAGTATTATTATTATTTATATAAATACATGTTTATTTTGATTTTGCAAATATAGTTTTAGCAAAAAAACGGTTTTCTTCTCCGGCTTTTTCTTCTCAACTGTATTCCGACGAAATGCGAATCCGACCTTTTGCGAATCCGACGAAGTGCGAACAATTCATTAATTCACATTACAGGACAACATATAGATTGAAATCAATATTACCAATATAATCTCTGAGGGGCCCTACCACCAGCGGGCCGGATTAAGTCGCCTCTTACGACACCCATCTGGCGTGGAATTGGGGTTAGTATTCTAAGCACCCAATAAGGCTAAACTAAGGAGAATAAATAAATAGAGGGAATAAAATTGAATAATTAAATAAAGGTAATAAAATCTGGTATAAAAAGGGTATCTTCCAAATTACAGAACAGAATTAGTGGGATTTTTTTCCCACTAGTACTGTTAACAGAACTATTCCACATGACAGGTGGTAATAAAATCGGGTGTCAAGCATAGTCTTACTACTAACAGGACTAGTGGGAATTTTTTTCCCACTAGTCCTGTCAACAGGACTACTCAACAGGACAAGTGGGAATAAACGGAGTTTGCACGTTGGTTTAGGTGCAAAATTTCCAATTCACAGAAATAATAACATTAGCGAACTACTTACTACTGCGTGAACTCATAACAGACATGGCATTTGAAACAGGTCAACTTTGCGATCAAACCGTATCAATATGCCTAATAGTAAGACTCGTTTGCATTGCATTGTCAATGTGTGTGTTTGTGTCCCGCAAGCTTAATTCTGTTCAATGCTTTAATTACTAGTCAGGATTTACTTGTAACCAAAAACGGAAAATCTTTATCCGATTTTTATTTTATATTTTCCAAATGTTTTTGGCAATAACCATGTAAGAAAAAATATTTAAGTAGTTTATGCTTCCGCAAAATACAATTTATATTTTTTCCTTAATGATTAGTTCCATTTCACCGACATTCGTGCAATAAATTTCGGGGCAAGGGAGGAGGCGAGGGGCATTTGTAAGCTGGAGTATTTGAGTAGCTGAAACAGTTGGGTGGGATACAGGGCTGGTCTCTCTCCTCCTTCGTCGGTATATACCGTGGTGCCATGAGTGGTGGGCAGAGAAGTCTTCGATGTTTGCAGCACCAGGGATTATTGCAGTAGGTGCCAAAGTTATTCAGCTTGACGGTGACAATGTCCTTTCTCAATTTATTCTTTGCGATTGTTGTAAAAAACCGAACCTGTAACTGTTTGCCAGCAAGCGCGCTCAGATGTAGTTTCGAAATTGGTTTAAAGACATTTGCAGCATTACGCAGACTAGGATGTATGTTGACTCGCGATGGAGCAGTCAGTGGCCCGCCAGACCCTGTCTCATCAGAGGTGGACGTGGTATTGCACGGATTTCTGTCATTATCCTTGTAACAGCAGGGCAACTCGTCGAGGTTGTCAGATTCATTATTAGAAGGGTAGAAACAGCATTTGGAACCAAGTCCGAGAGGGTTTGACAATCTTGGGCCACATGGACCATCGGGTCTAACGGGGCCATTCACTTGAATAGGCGTGCAAGGGATGTTATAGCAGGGGCCGCATGGTCCATTGCAGATGTTGAAAGCGCCACATGATCCACAAGGAGCCCATGGAGGAAGACTGTCAGAAGATAAGCCACAAGGTCCAAATACACCGCAGCATGAGGGCCATGGAGCGCATGATCTACAAGGCCCACAACCGCAAGGGCCACATACTCCACAAGGTCCACAGGGCCCACATGGTCCGCAAGGTCTAAAAGGTCCACAGCCGCAAGCACCGAAGGAGCCGCAAGGTCCACACCCGCAAGGCCCACAACCGTAAGGTCCACAGGGTCCACATGGCCCGCAAGGTCCACAGGTTCCACAAGGGCCACATAGTCCGCAAGATCCACAGGGTCCGTAGGGGCCACATGGCCTGCAAGGTCCGCAAGGCCCACAAGGTCCACGACAGGGTCCACATGCTCCACAACGTGCGCCAGGTCCACACATCACAACGCCTGCGGGCCCACATGAGCCACCAGGATTGGGTGGCGCAGGTCCACAAGGTCCACCAGGTTGTACTGGCCCAGCGCAAGGTCCACAAGGTCCAGTTTGAATGTGGTACGGTCCGCAAAACCACGTCCCATAAGGATAGTAGTAATAACCTGTTACATTTTGTAGGCACCGGGCAGGTGTGTTGCAAGGCGGAGGTAGACTGCAAGTTGGTGGACAAACGCAAACGCTACATGCTTCCTTGATTTCATTTGAAATATCAGGACTTGGAAGAGCCACCAAGGTACTATTACATCTCTGTTGACACCAGAACCACCGAAGAAAGTGAAATTTGCATTTGGTCAAAGGTTTCTCATTGACGAAGGTAAGCGATCGTGTCCTCGAGACCATGGCCGTTTCAAAACCGTTTGCCTTGGAGAAACATGGGCAGGAGAAGCTTTTGTGCACCGCACGGCGTTTCCAGAGTTCTTCCTTCTGCTGCAGCATAGTCTTCACGCCAATCAGCTGGATATCTGGCACCACTTTCTGTGGTTGCTCCCGCATGGGCCTCAACGTGGCAGCCTTGGCTGAAATATTATTGTTCACTGTAGATAATTTTATTGTCAATGTGTTGTGGTGTAGTGTTGGTATAATTATATAATATATTTAGTGGTTTATTATACGGTACAATGGTAAGGTAATAGAAGGATAATAATTGTGACACTAGATACAAAATAAATAATACAAGTTATTTTATTCTTATAAAGTTTATTACGTCTTGAGCAGTGTTTAAATGTTAGATTTAGGTTTTGATAATATTACAGTTTTTTTCGTTGATTTGAGAATTTTAATAGTCTATTTATAAATCGTATGCTTTAAAACCAAGATCTACGTAAGGTCGGGGCCCAGAACATTTACGGGTGGGAATGGAAATATTATCATAGGTTCCTGTGTAAACACTTGGTCCGTTCCATAACTCTGAAGACAGAAGAGAATTTGTTTTATCAGATGGCGAGCACATTTGACAAATATACCGATGTCGCTTGTGACGAATTGGGCTCCTGCTACCTTTTTGTCTGAGGCCAAATTCAGTCTTCACACAGGAATTGGACCATTTGTCATGGTTGTTAGACAACTGGGGAGACAATTTAGAATAGGGACGCGACTGTATAGCAGTAGGATCCTTATTCAGCGTACCCGAAGCCTGTGTGCTATAGGGCCAAAAAGACGTGGATTTGTATGATGTATGAGGCCTTCTTTCTTTTGACTCTACTTTCATATTATTATTTGCATTTATGGCAGTCGTGGCCGCATTGAACGGGAAAAATTTTGAAATTCCAGCTCGGGGAGGTTGTTTAGCCGGATTTTTTGGAGTGTTAAAAGGACTGCTGATGGGCGAATTTACTGGATGATTTATAAACGGCATTTGATTGGGTTTTGGCATCTGATTGAGGGGTGATGCGGATGGAGTCATTATAGCCGCCGCCGCGGGACAAACACAAGCTGGGGCGGGGACACATTTGGGGCAAGCGCAAGGTCCACATGGTCCGCAACCGGGAGATACAGGATAGCAGGTCCCGGTCACATGATACGGTCCACAGAACCAAGTCCCATACGGGTAATAGTAATAGCCTGTGATGTATTGCAAACAGCGAGGGGGCTGATTGCAAGGAGGTGGAAGGCATCCACACCCTCCCGGACAGCCGTAGGGGCCGCATGGAGCTGGACAGGGACATTTGCAAGCGCAAGTGTACGCTCGCGTTGATCCAGAAATGCTGGATTTGATTTTCAGCAGGTCCGAGTGGCCGACAAGATGTGGCATTGAGTGTATGGGAACAAAATCATTTGCACATATAGGCCTAGGTGGTGGACTGAAATGTCTCGGCCTTGGGCGATGGCGGATTCTCGACTGTGGGATGAGATTTGGACACGACATGCAGTATCGGACTGAGGCAGTCTTGTTGGCGACCTTCGTCTTCCCAAAGGGGAGCAGCTGCTTTGCCTTCTCCACGTTCAACCTTCGTATAGGCACCGCCCGGCTCTTCAAACTTCGGCATGGCACGGCTGAGGCTGTAAAGTTTATTGATGTATATGTATCGCTAGGTGGTTCCTTTAAACGGTTCAACCGAGGACCACTAGGTTAAATTATACAGTAAACGAGGCATATACTTCATGTCATGTACCTATAACAAAGGCTGTACAGTTTGAAGCTAGTGTCTAAACCTTGCAATGACCCTTACCAGGTGGATAACGACGCTGAATAATAAAAAAATTGTGTGTAAGTAAAAGTTTATTGAACATAAATCACATCAAAACATTTATTATTATTATACATTAAATTAATTTATTAGTAACAAAATTTTGATAGTCCGTGGTATTCTCAAGATAGATTGAATATTTCACTCAAGATACTGGATTTAATTTAGGAGCACCGGCTCGAGTAGATATTTTTGCCTTGGGTTGTTCCGGCTTCATATTGATTGGTGGATGTGGAATCCCTGGAGGCATGGGTACTCCAGACTGCGCAGTAGTAGGCGCTGCTGCAGCAGCCGCTGCCGCCACGTTAGCTGCCGCAGCAGAGACTGCAGTCCCCACGACCGGCGCCTCGCATCCAGGACATCCACCACATACGCATTTTTTCGGTGGAGCCTTTGCTGGACAGGGGCACGGGCAGGGGCAGCAAGGGCCGCAGGGGCCGCAGGGTCCACATGGGCCAGGGCATCTGCAGGGTCCACATGGCCCGCACGGGCCGCAGGGACCACAGGGGCCACAAGGGCCGCACGGTCCACACGGGCCGCAAGGACCACAAGGGCCGCACGGTCCACAGGGTCCGGGGCATCTACAAGGTCCACAAGGTCCGCATGGTCCGCAAGGCCCACAGGGCCCGCAGGGTCCACATGGGCAAGGTCCACACGGCCCGCAAGGGCAGCAGGGTCCGCAGGGCCCACACGGACATGCGCAAGCCGGTGTAATGTTCGCGCAGGAGCAGCCTTGGCAGCCTTCGTTCTTCGGTTCATCCTTGCTATCGGCGAAGTGACGCCAGGAGACGAACTGATCTCCACAACACATTGGCATGTAACGCTCACTGAACCAGTGGCCGAAGGTACACGCGTTCCGGACAGCCACTGCAACAAAGGATATCTTGTTATAATACTCAGCTTAGTGCTCAGCGAAAGGCCGGTAGCTGGTGCTATTCAGAGGAACGAACGGCCGGGCTCGAGTATTATAACGGGGACATCCTTCGGCAGTGGCCACCGTTCTCCGAAATAACACAAACTGCAGCGGCAAAATACGGTAATGACGCGGGAATCAAATTTTGATTTGGTAACTAGTTACTATTGCAAAGCAACTAGCCCAAATTAGAGTAACTTTAACAGAACATTAGATTTTAGAGAACATTATCAGACAGGGGGTCTTTGACTAATTATGTAGATGAGTGTCAAATATTGACAGCTCATTTTGACGCTCGTAACGACCTTCAATCTATAAATCTACTGTGGGCTATGTGACTACAGTGCTACCAAGTTATCTGTGAAATGGCGAAAATTGGAACTAATGCCGCGCCATTCATAAGTTCTTTGTGCTCATTCATTTGACATTTACTACGTCTCGAATTACGTCCAGTGATTGGTCCAATGCGTTCGACAGCGCCCTCCGTCAGTTCACAGATAAGTTGGAGGCACTGTATGATGAAATTTATTTTCTTAAGCATATCACCACTACAGTAAAAATAACTACGATTACCATATTAGTAACAACTGATACAGTATGAACATCTTGTATAATGCCTTTTTATAACGGATTAGTTTTTATAGCAAAAAAGGAAAGTCAATACCTACTGAGAGTTCAATTAGTAATAATTTAGATAGGTACTAAGTCTGTTGTTACTAATAACTAATTAATTACTAATGTCCTCAATGTTACTTGGCAAAATATTGTTTAATGTGTTTAATAACATTTTAATACTTACAAATTGGTGCTGCATTTTTCTTGTTTGTGGCTGTCGCTAACGGACGACCTTTGAGACATTTGAGAAAAGATGCATTTTTAGGTAAAACAGCTTTCCTTAAAACTAGAGCCATCGTTTGCAACAGTTTATGGATGGGTTTTGTTTATTTTTCCTGATAATCCACTTAAAATTTTAAAATATTGTTCAGTCACTTGAAATTTTAGGCCATGGTAATGGTAAATGAGTGAGTATGACTTGTCAAAACAAAAGCCGTTGGAAGAGTATCGAAATTTGAATTTTATATTCTTCTAAATTCGTTCTTTATTAGCTTTAAAATAGGTTGAATTTGCAAGGATAGATACCAGATGATTATATCCGGTATCGGACCCACGGAACACAGACACCAGTGGAAGTGCGATGTGGGCGTGGCACAGCGACTAACATTAAGAGGAGCTCCGCATACTTGCCGGCATAACTCAACTGTCACTGAGCTGCGTCGGTTGTGCATTACGTAAAATAAAATTTGTCTTAAATTATGTAAATATGCCTTACTGTACAATTATGGAGGGCAGGAATAATAGCGAACAATGAATTTATTTAATGGCCGTGTTTTATACCACAAATAAGCCTAGTTTTTAATTTATTTCGTAATAATTCAAATTCGAAACACATAAATAAAGGAAATAATATAATTTATGATCAAAAAGCTACTCAGTCACTTGGCAATAAGGTTCGTTTTATGTTTTAGATAATATTGCTACTCGGCTATTGTTTTCTAGAACATTTTCTGCTACTCGGGCAGGGATTGGGTACAAATATATGAATATCGGCAGTTTTGTAATTTTATTTTTAGTTAAAAGTATTTCATACTATGAATATTACAATTTATTATAATAATAATATTCTTTTTTTTATTTTAGGGATATGTGTCATAATTATGTATGTACAGTTCTGCTATTTGGTGTGCAATAAAGTATTGTGTTGTATCATAAAAATGTATAAAATTAATATGAATGAATTTTTTTATTTGAAATCATTGGTACATAATCTAGGATCCTGACGAGGAATATAAGCGCATGCGCGTGACTGGCACAGCATGTCTAAGAAATGTAATTCCAAGAAAATAAATTTACCTTATTTGTATAATGTTAAGGTTGAAATGCATCCCAGTTCATATCAGCAATGTTTTTGTAGCTACGTTTAGCTTCATTGAAATTTCACTTATCGACATATTAAATTATATTTATTTTCGTTGCTAAAAATGCCTAGGCTTGGTATTCCGTGACTGTTAAGATAGCTAACATTGATAAAAATTGCTACGGTCACGTCTACGCCTCGTAATGCCTCGTCTAATCGATAGTGAAGCATAGCAATGGCCGCCAGCTTTCCATGTGTGCGTAATTTTTGATTCGCGATTGACGCAGTATGGTGTCAATGTGTGGGTGTGTGTACTGTACGAATAGAGAGTTGGTATTACTATGGGTGCTTCACTGAATTTGTTGTTGGGATCACGTCCGTCTTTTTTTAGATCCGTGTATTTGAGATATAAGCTTTCAAAATAATGATCAAGTGTTCACATAGACAGTACAAAAACAAGAAGTTTAAGTACCAATATGACGGATCTACATCTTATGATGTCGGACACTCGGACAGTACCAGTTTCAATATAAATATCGATAACGCGGCAAAAAGCACAACGCACATCTCTAAGCCTAAACCAAACACAGTATGATGTTGTTAACCAAAAATGTAACTTACCGAAATACTTGTAAGGTTGCTATTCAATCTATTGTAGACTCCAGTCACGACATCTAGCGTTCAGTAGATGGAATTATTTAATTATTTTCCATAAGATTGACATTGTTTGATATTGTTTTGTCAACCTTATTAGTAAAGAAGTTAAGTATATATTACTTGTAACGCAGAATACTGCCATCTAGCGGTGGATAGATAAACTTGAAAAGTATTATGATCATAATTGATAAAGGTTCTAAGGTCACTGAATAAGACATGGAAAAATAAGAATTAAATCCAAAGATTAAGGTGCATTTTCAACTATAAACAGCGAGTTTCTTAGACTATTCGTAGTTGACAAGTAACAACCAATTAAAATGTGAGTTTCTTAGTTGTAAATAATACGATTATGGATTTCCTTGTGTTATTTTGGCTAGCACGGTTCCCATACTAATCAACACTTGTACCATTTCCACTTGTGTCTGTGTTCCGTGATCGGACCAATGAAGGGACTAATAATAATTTTCAAATGCATTAGGCATCATACATTCCCGACTAATAATAATGTAATAATTTTTTCATGCGATTATCCACGAAATAAAATTAATTCAACATCATTTAATTTTAATCGCACTACTTTAATTAATTACTTAGGTACCTACCATATTACATTACATTGTATGGAATACCTCCATGGGTGCCTACGTAAGTGAACATTATTTTTAGTGTTAATATTGTTTCTTATTATTAAAGGATTAATAAAAGTTTATATTGGAACTTAGCGGAATAAAATGCGATTTTTGTTTGTACGTAATTACAGGATTTATTTATTATATCTCTACCTATATACATAGTCTGTGGGCTTTCTTTTCTGGACGTTTGAAGAAAAAAAGCGTTCTTGTAATTTACCACATTAAGATGGATAATATGAGTATATTCTATTACCCAGTTTATCGAGTTTCATAAACTATATTTGATATCGGGAATTAAATTTTATCTGTTACCGTAACCGGGTCCGTTAATATTTAAATAATTTAGAATTTTCCTGTAAATTTTATTTTTGCAATCTGTCTTGAATCTGTCTTTGTAAAGTTCTTCTTCCGGGAGCTGTCATGGTAAAAATATAGTGCTGCCACATGCTTAAAAATGGCATGCATGGAGGATACACTCCATGCTAGCATGCTCATGACATAGCACAGTGCATAGCAAGCTAGTTTGATACACATGCATAAATATTGAGATACATACACACACGCTTTAATGAAGCCCCTTTCCACCCTCACGACAAGTAGCGGATTGCAATGCGCTTGCTCATGTACTACAAATTATGTGCAATAGGTTTTCCGTGGTCCTAACTAACCAAAAATTACATAATCACTTGTCCTAATTCTATTTAGTCACAAACATAGGTCAAAGTTAAAGACCTTTCATCATCATGATGATCATGATGAAATGGTTTCAAAAAAGAAAACATTGAATAAAATTGTAATTTACGCACTATCTATGAAGAACAATGGTAGGTTCGATACATGTCCACAGAAAAACAGTTTTTACGTAAGTAAATAGCCTGCGAGCGAGCTGACGAGCCATCTGTAGCTCGAGCACGAATATTTGCGAGAAAGTATTCGTATGGTTAACGTAAGCAATTTTATGGCATTTTTTCAAAAGCTCCCCTATCGTACGTAACACAGAGTACTTAATCTGGTACGTAAATGGTACTAAAATGCCATACAAATTTGAGAAATTGCTTACGTTAACCATACGAATACTTTCTCGCAAATATTCGTGCTCGAGCTACTGTTGGAAATTGATCACCGTCGCCGTTTATTCCCACTTGTCCTGTTGAGTAGTCCTGTTGACAGGACTAGTGGGAAAAAAATTCCCACCGCCGTCGCCGCATTATTTATTCTGGGTCTTGGACAATGCGATTGTTGGTCGATAGCTATCGATTTTAGAAGGAAGTGATTGCTAAGCAGACTGATTCAAAGATAAATGTAATGAAAAAAATACGACATTAATTCGAATAATAGGTATAATTTATTTAATGTCGTACAAAATACACAAATATTGATTGATTGCTGTAAAAATAAATTAAGTCTTTTTTTTATTGCGTGTAGGTATGTTGAACTGTAAAAGTCATTAATAAAATATTATTCACCACGTACCACCAACACCTATACCATTAGGTGGGAGGAATTTGTTTCATCTTTACTTCTATATGTCTTTTAAAAACGTCAGTCGTTACTACCTACATAAGTACATAATGGCGGCACAAGAAAAAACTTTGAGTTCTTATTCATATTTCACACAGGAAAAGACATCGGCGCGGAACTTTACGCTTGCACCAAGACCGAGACGCTATACTCTCTTCGGCGCCTTACTTGCGACAGCTGCCTCTTTGCCCGAGTCTGTCTCAAATAATTGCACCAACTTTGCCACAACCATTGGAATCACATTACAAATAATCGGATGTTGCAACGCTTGAATTCTAATTGACGCTAATCTTCATCTGCTGGGATGTTTGGTGGGTGTACTGAAACTGTTTCGGGTGTGCCACCGAAGATGCCGCCCCCGCCATCAACTGAGGGCGGCAGGACACCGACTGAGGGCGGCAAGCCACCGTCTGGGGGCGGCAAGCCACCGCCTGGGGGCGGCAGGACGCCGCCCGAACCGTCACCACCTGAACCCCCGAGGAGAGACAGGCAACAGTTGATACAGGAACCCACCAGGCAGGTGAGACAGGCCGAACACGAGGCAAGACTCGCTGTGAGTCCCAAAGTCCCTGGAGAAGAGTAAAATTTTATATGAATGGCAACCGGTCTCTCCTCTTAGTTGAATAGACTTAGAGCATACTCCACCACGCTGCTCCAGTGTGATTGGTAGCAGGGTTGTATTTAGGGGAGGGCCACCGGGGCTATAGCCCCGGGGCCTCCACAAAAGAAGGGCCCCACAATATATAGACTTCGGAAAAAAATCTTTCAAATTCCGACTAGTAAACAACTTTTCCTTTGATATTTTTTTTGCTGTTTTACCTTTACCTACAGTACTTTGAAAATTGAAAATTGAAAATTGAAAAATTGAAAATTGAAAATTATTTATTTCATAAAATTTGTTTACATAAACTCATGTACACTAGCTCCCACACTAGGATTCCCTGTGTCGTGGGAGACTAGGATTTACCCACTCGTTATAAAATTACAGAAGTTATTATATTAGAAGAGAAGTTGAAGAACATGATAACAAAAAAAAGAAGTAATTTTAATCTTAATATAATAGGGATGTTGACTAATTTTACGGTTTAATTTGATTTTATACATAGAACTTTAAGTTTCACGAAAAAGTTATTATAAAAATAATAATCTTCAATTTAAAAAACAAACAATTGACAAACGAAAAATCATTTACAAATTTCCCACCAATAACGACACGTGACGTCACCAGTCGATATTCAATACCATCTGTCGACTGAATTTATATTGCACTTGCATATAAAATACGAACAATGACGTCATAAGCTCAAAATGGGGTTTGAGGTCACGTGACAGTGAGTAATATTTGTAACATTATAAAATGATTACATTTAGTTTATTTTGATTGATTTCGACAAAAGAGTAATATTTTTGGTGTTTCAGTGTTTTCCTTGATACTTTAAAAATAAATTTATACAAACTTTGTACAAACATGATTATAAAAAAGCTCGGAAGGTTCCGTTCGTTAACGCTAACATTTAATTTCAATTAATTCTTGTTTCCGATTATATTTATATAATATAATTATGTTTGTTAAATACTAAAAGAATCTACCTGATTTCACAATAAATTATTTATTGAAAAACTCGACTGGAAAAAAAATCATTTTATTTGGAAAATAATTCGAAGCCAGGGGGCCTCCACTCCTTTGTTGCCCCGAGGCCTCCAGACCTCTAAATCCGGCCCGAATTGGTGGCCAACTCAAGAATCGACTACTACTACTACTACTACTACGCAGCTACGGTCTCCAAATCCGACAACTCCCTTCGCGCTGTTGCTTAGCTCCGTAAGTTAGTCGAACCCAAGGTAAAATGAGAGAATGCTTTTTTGTCTGTACGAGTTTTTGTTCCTATTCTCCTTTTCTCTTTGTATGTAATATTAAGTATGTAGTTTACAAGCAAATACAAATAACAGAAAATTGCTATAAAATTACCATACCATATACATAATATAATATATACATAGATGATATCCACATTCATGACGATTGCTATAATGTTGAAGTGTAGATGTATGGTGTATTTTATGTATTATATCTCACCTTGAGGAGCGAAGCCATGTGGAGGATGTCCCTGGGGAGGATATCCTTGTGGAGGATATCCTTGCTGAGGATATCCTTGATGAGGATATCCTTGATGAGGATATCCTTCATGAGGGTATCCTTGTTGAGTATATCCTTGCTGCTGATATCCTTGCCGAGGATATCCTTGTTGAGGATATTCTTGCTGAATATATCCTTGCTGATGATATCCTTGCTGAGGATATTCTTGCTGAGTATATCCTTGCTGTTGATATCCTTGCCGAAAATATTCTTGTTGAGGTGACCCTGACAGACAATACGTTTGTAGTACTTTATTCGGATGACCCAGGACCCCTTGTTCATATTTCTATAAAAACAAACAATATTTTTATATAAAATATTCGCAACAACATACCGTTGTAAAGTATCTGGAGAATAGCATTACAATATCAATGTGAAATAAACCTTTGACAATATGAATTACGGTCGAATTTGGATCATAGTGGGAGCAGGGGCGTAGCTACCGCCTTATTATAGTGCTCTTCAACTAAATCTACACTTGGGCGTAATGTTGGGAGCATTGAAATAGTAGTATAAAAATCAAAATGTTTTATATTGAATGTAATGTTTTATGTTATCTCGTAATATTAATCGTTATTACCTTTGATGAAATTATTACAACGCTATTATTATGTCTATAAAATGGTCCACTAGATTTCAAAATGTGGCGCCCTCCTAAAAAAAGCTCGCCAACTTCCTGAGACCGCTACAGTTAGCGCCCCTTTTTAACCCACTTCAAAAAAAGAGGAGGTATTCAATTCGACTGTATTTTTTTTATGTTTGTTATGTACCTCAGAACTTTCGTCTGGGTGAACCGATTTTTCTAATCGAATCGATTTGTTTTTTTAATCAAAAGCATGTCATGTGCTCCCACTTAAAATTAAGCGAGATCTGACAAATAGTTTTTGAGTTATTTTGAAGTCGGTTATTTTTTGACAAGAATTATGCTTAGAATACGATATTGAACAGATAACACTCGAGCGGGGGCCCTTCAACAAATTTTGATATGGGGCCTCCTTATGGCTAGTTAGGCCACTGAGTGGAAAATACTTAGTTACCATAAAATGTCGCGTATTTACCGGCTCCAACTGTCCATACGGCGGTTTAGTTACGTTGGCACGTAGCGGTATTACTTCCTGGTTTATAGGCCCCAGTTTAGGGGGATCTAAGAGTGGTTGTTGAGTTGCCCAAAAATCATTCGTCCGTGTCTTTGACTTCGAAGGAAGATTCAACGAGTCTGGAATGATAAGCATCATTTTACATACACACATTACAGTGCCACCAACTTATCTGTGAATTGGAGGAGGGCGCTGTCGGACGCATTGGACCAATCATTGGACGCAATTCGACACATAGTAAATGTCAAATGAATGAGCACAAAGAACTTATGAATGGCGCGGCATTAGTTCCAATTTTCACCATTTCACAGATAACTTGGTGGCACTGTAGTTGAGTTGCAGCATGCGTTATTTGACAACACTAGATCCGATCTGTGGCTTGGTTGAAACTATTGGAAGTTACGCTGCCTATTGAATTGAACAAAATAGTTCGGTTTCGATTTTCGACGAAGATAGACGTTTGTAAACCAGATGCGTGATTACCACGTGATTTTTAGTATTGTTGTGATGCTCATTTGAGATATGAACTATTGAAATCTACGTGGGTCCGGTGAGAATTCCTGCTGAGAATCTATCGGGATGTGGATGCGATGTAAGAGAAAAAATCCACCAATAAGATTGTTTCATTCCACGACGCCAAGAAAATAATGTGATCTTATTGGTGGATTTTTTCCCACGTCGCGGCGTCGTCTGGCTACCTCTTAATAATACATTATACATCCCGGTATAGAGTTCGTGAGCGGGAACCTAAGCGATTTCTTCAGAAACTTATTTAGGGTGCTTAGGGAAACATACTAAAAATCCTCACGTCTAGGAGGCGAGCCGGAAAGAGAGGGGGGGGGGGACAAAGGTCTCAAATTTAAGTTTTTTGCCAATATCTCAAAAACGGTGCATTGTAGCGAAAAATATTTGAAGATGAAATGAAAGCTTATAAAATTCTCTATAACTTTAATTCTATACACTTTTTCCATATTCCTAACCGTTTTTGAACTACACGCTCCAGAAATGTAGCTGAATGTAAGGCTATACCGTGTTATCTATCGTTATAGTCACAGAACTTAATATTGTATCAAATCGATATTATTGACAGAACAGGTCGATATAGGACTACCTACCGGCTGAAGAAGCATCCATTAATCCGTGTTATTAAGGTTAATAATTTGGAAATCCATCATGCATTTTCGAACTCTATTCTTTGTCTTATTAAACTCCGTATAAATTACTAATATTTAACTAATAAAATTATTGTCATTATAAATTGCTTCATTAAAAGACATTGTCAACTCTGTTGATGTGTTTTTCAAGTTACTCTATGGCACAGAGTACTTAATCACTACGTCTCTGTGGTACATTTCTTTCTGAACACAGAGTACTTAAACATTATGCTTGGTTCAGAAAATAAATCTGACGAAAAAGCACAAACAAAATACATTTATGAGAAAAATTCTGTAGAAATATCTGGGAAATATGAAAATCGAACTTCAGTCCTTTTTGGAGTTTTACCCTAGCAGAGTAGGTGTTGTGCGATAGAAGCAAGGGCGGATCCAGCTTTGGCGCCAGGGGGGGGTCACATAGTCGTGGTCAAATCACAAGAAGTTATAATTTAATTTTGATGACAATAGATACAAGTAATAAATATGTATTTTAATAATAAATGTAAGTACCTACTGTACATACAAAAAATCCAACTATACTTAAATTTAAAAAAAAAATATTTTACTTCGTCACTTCACCCGAAACGCGTTTTCGATGCGTTCGTTCCCGAATACTATGTTTGCCATCTAGTCTAGTCAACAAGTTTAAAAACGTGTTAAATAGAAATAAAGCTGCGAAAAATATGTGAGATAGCTCATTCGATTCGGAATGACGTCTAGAAAAATGTTTTTAAGGGTTTATTAGCACATAAAGAATGCGATTGTTATTAACAAAATAAAATAAAAAAAGATATTTAGTTTTTAATTAATAACTTCAAAAATAATGATATTTAAGGAATTTTGGAAAAAGATCCTGAAAGAGGAGGGAATTTCCAATAAAAAAGTCCCAACTCCCGAACATTATCTTTATTATTTATAAATAAAATTTAACGCTGAAAATAGGGCTCTGCGAGGACGTTACGACATAGGCGTGCTGCCTAAAACGCCGGTATATCACATAAAATATTTTTTTTATAGTATTAAATAACTATTTAAAATTTTGAATAAATTATGGTGTAATCTAAACACTTGAATGAACAAAACCTCGGTGAAAAAAAAATATGTCGATTTTTCAAAAACTTACACCGTTGTTAATTAACAATTTTTTTTCCAATCTCTGTTTTTATAAATTAAGGCATAGAAGTTTAAATAATTGGTCTATAAATTTTTCGCTTCGTGGATCTCTTGCTATTTAGGTACTTAATAAATTTATGTAAAAAAATTATTAAAGTTTATTATTTTGTTAATTCTAATTTTTTTAAGTTAACAAAAAAAAATTTATAAAACACGTTATCAAAAAAGATTTTTTTAGTAATATAGTATTATTGCTGTTTTTGCATCTAGTATAGGTATTAATTAACATTGGAAAAAATATTTACGTAATTTTTTAAGAAAATGTTTATAAACAAATAGAATATTTTGGGATTTAAAAAAAAATGTTACTATCTTATTGCATAGGCGAAATAATGATTTTTTGAAAAAAAAAATCTTAAATATTTTTTTTTATTGTTTATAATCTTTTTTTTATATTTTTAATTTTTAAATAATTAGTTCAGAAATTATTTTACTCTTAAAAATCATCTTTGACCCTTTCCAATGGATTAACAGAATTTTTTTTAAACAAATAAAACCAATATTTTTTTTCGAAAACTTCAAAAAATGACAAAAACAAACATATGTAACAAAGTATAGAAAAAAATGATTTTCAAAAAAATAATTAAAAAAAATATTTTTTTTAATATTTTTTTTCTATACTTTGTTATATATACGGTTGTTTTTGTAATTTTTTGAAGTTTTCGAAAAAAAATAAAAAGGTTAATATTATTCGTTACAAATTCTTAAGTTGAAAAACAATGAAATTATTTATAAAAAAAATAATTCTGTTAATCCATTGGAAAGGGTCAATGATGATTTTTAAGAATAAAATAATTTCTGAACGAATTATTTAAACATTAAAAATGTAAAAAAACGATTATAAACAATTAAAAAAAATTAAGATTTTTTTTTTAAATCATTATTTCGCCTATGCAATAAGATGGTAACATTTTTTTTTAAATCCCAAAATAGTCTGTTTATATACATTTTCTTAAAAAATGACGTAAAAGTTTTTTTCTAATTTAAAAAATTTATAGACCAATTATGTAAACTTCTATGCCCTAATTTATAAAAACAGAGATTGGAAAAAAATTTGTTAATTAACAACGGTGTAACTTTTTGAATAATCGACATAATTTTTTTTTACCGAGGTTTTGTTCGTTCAAGTGTCTAGTGACACAAGTGATAGAGTCTAGATTACACCATAATTTATTCAAAATTTTAAGTAGTTATTTAATACTATAAAAAAAATAGCATAACGACCTCGCGGAGCCCTATTTTCAGCGTTAAATTTTATTTATAAATAATAAAGATAAAGTTCCGGGAGTTGGGCCTTTTTTATTGGAAATTCCCTCCTCTTTCAGGATCTTTTTCCAAATTCCTTAAATATCATTATTTTTGAACTTATTAATTAAAAACTAAATATCTTTTTTTAAATCTTATTTTGTTAATAACAATCGCAATTTTTTATGTGCTAATAAACCCATAAAAACATTTTTCTAGACGTCATTCCGAATCGAATGAGCTATCTCACATATTTTTAGGAGCTTTATTTCTATTTAACACGTTTTTGAACTTGTTGACTAGACTAATAGTCTAGTATGAATGAAACCTATTGCAAAAGGAAGAGAATATAACAAAAATAAAAGGAAAAATAAATTACGGGCGCTCTGAGGTCCGGAAGTGGGGGGAGAGGGGTTTAAGGGTAAAAAACGGTTTATCTTGATTTCCGGAAAAACTACAAGTCCTATTGAAAAAAGTTAAATGGCAAAATTGTAGGTAATAAAAAGGTCTACAACTTTTGTATTTACACTTTTTTACATAACCTCAAAATTTATGTAAAAATTCAAAAAAGCACGTTTTTGTTTTATTTTTATCTTTTACAAAAAATTTTTTTTCACGAAATTTGGTGAAAACTTACCTTTGTATGTCCTTAACATACTGTATTTTTTTTATTCAAAAATATTTTTTTTTCACCTTATTTTGACCTTATATCGAAAAGCACCCTTATTTTCAGTAGAAAAATCTCACATCAAAAAATCAGATTAAAAAAAAAATTCGGTGGTCTTTTTGTTCGTTGGAATCTACTTTCTAATGGTATATAAAAAAGCATACACTACTATGGTAAATGTTCTCAGGAAAATGCAATGAAACGACAACTATTTTCGCATGTATTTTGCAATCTCATATGCAGTCAATGGAATCCGAATTTTTTTTGCAAAAATAATTGTCGTTTCATTGCATTTTCTGTAGTGTATAGTAGTGTATAGTTTTTTATATACTATTAGAAAGTAGAGATTCCAACGAACAAAAAGACCACCGAATTTTTAAAAAAATCAGATTTTTTGACGTGAGATTTTTCGACTAAAAATAAGGGTTCTTTTTCGATATATGGTCAAAATAAGGTGAAAAAATATATATTTTTGAATCAAAAAAATTACAGTATGATAAGGACGTACAAAGGTAAGTTTTCACCGAATTTCGTGAAAAAAAAATTTTTTTTTGAAAAGAAAAATAAAAAACCAAAAACGTGGTTTTTTGAATTTTTCACATAAATTTTGAGGTTATGTAAAAAAGTGTAAGTACAAAAGTTGTAAATCTTATTATTACCTACAATTTTGCCATTTAACTTTTTTCAATAGGACTTGTAGTTTTTCCGGAAATCGAGATAAACCGTTTTTTACCCTTAAACCCGGGGGGGGTTCCCCCTCCCCCCCACTTCCCGACCTCAGATCGCCCGTAATTTATTTTTCCTATAATTTTCATTATATTCTCTTCCTTTTGCAATGGGTTTTATCCTACTATAATTTTTTTTCGTTTCAAAAATTATCGGCACTGGTCTATAAAATCAAACGAAGTATTATTTAAATTAATTAAATATTGAAAGTACTTAAATAAAATCAGTCTATATTGTGACAAAAAATATATAAAAACATTATGTTTAACAATTTTAATTAGTGGTCCTGGACCCAGCCCAGGGGGGGGTCATGACCCCCATGACCCCCCCCCTGGATCCGCCCTTGGATAGAAGGATACGTACGTTCAATTTATCTACTTTAGGACCTAAAGTAGATAAATTGAACCTAAAGTTTAGGCATTAGTATTACTTTATTTAGCTACCCGAAATCTTCAGTAGCACAAAGCCATACGAGTGTTAGAATGAAGAAGCATAATTGTAAACACGTTAATTTGATTATGATTAATTACGGCGATATTTTATGGGACTTGGTGAGCAAATCTATAACAAAGACCGCAACTTTTCAAGTTCTACAACCGGTTCCGCTCAGGGTATCTATATAGATTATTTTTCTCTAATCAAATTCATTCCATTGTAAAAATTATTGTTTTTAAATTTAAAATATGTGCTGAGGAGTTTCTTTCGCCATTTCTTCTCCTCCATGACAAAGCAACCGTTCGTAACGGTGGTAGATTAGAAAAATAAGAATGTTTTAGCATTAAGTCAGACTTTATGCCTTTTACATATTTTGTTGTAAGGTTCAAAAGTTTAAATAATACATACTTAAATATCAGTGAAACGGAATTGAATAAATTATTTAGACTTAAGTAATTTATATCATTATTATTTACCCGAAAGCTGTGGAAGAAAAGAACGCAAAATTCCTACATCTTCGATGACTAGACAACACTAACTAACATTCGAAAAAAAAGTATCGGAGGTTGACTGGACATTGAATGAATTATGGATAAAAACCGGCAAAGCCCCATTAATTGCATATTCAAAAATCGTATCTCTATATTCGATCACGATATAGGACATGGCGCAGGCGCTGTGGCTGAGATGCCGTGGAAAATTTGAAGACCTTAGATTTCTCCGCTCGATAAACCAAAATGATCAAGGTTGCAAATAATTTTTCCGCCGATACAGTCATAGCCTGCTCATATGTAATTTACGTAACGCAGTGCAATTCACACTTAAGGTACACTTTGACGTCTGCGATTTTTCGACTATTAAAGAAAAGTGTTTTATTTTTGACTTGCATACCTACATAGAGAAATATTATTTTATGAAGTATTTTTTTTTAATTATCAATTTAGTCAACTATTACGTGGCTCCTGCAATATACTGTGCAATCTGCACTATGTAATAAAATAAGATGACGGGAATGATGGGATATAATTACAAACGTTTATAATTGCCATTCAAAACATTGAATATAATGTTGATTGAAGAAATACTTAAACTGAAAACCATTTCTTATATTTTGATTGTTATGAGGGAGATTTAAATTTAAATTGACTGGCGAAAAACTGAAAACAGACTAAAATATGATAGTTACATTTGAAGACATTATATCAGCTAATTGCAGAGCTATGGACTAAACGTAAGTTAGAAAGACGCCCAGAACTATGTGCGAAAACGGAAAAGTCTTTAAAAAGTAGTTAGTCGTGTTGTAGTAAAATCGCATTTTCGAAAACTGAGCTTAATGCTTGTGGATAAAAATAAGGGCTGGCACTAGTGACAAGTCAGTAGCACTCTGTTCGCCGCAAGAGTTACATGTGAGAGGTTTAAATATTATAACAATCGCGTGCATTACAGTTAAACTATATTATTTATTTTATTTTCCGACAACATGTCAGTGCCAGTTATTGTGTTAAACAATGGACACAGCTGTCCAGTGTTCGGACTTGGGACGTGGAAGGTAAATGAACTACTTAGATAGATCTATATAATTTTAGTATTAAGTAACTAGGGATTAGCTGATACTTTAAAGCTGCCTTAGCATCTGTGTTTGCAGACTGCATATCATGTGCGGAAAATTATTTTAATGAAGTTATCAATCAATGTTATAAATATTAAAATTGTACTTAGTGCTTAACATTGTTAAGTCTAGAAATATAACTAGTTAAATACTGTAAAGTTTAAAATTACATAAAATTTTATTGAATAACAGTTTTCATTTTAGTTTAATTGATTTCAATTTTAATGATTATAAAAATACGGATATTTAAAATAAAATCGCTATGGAATTAATTTATTTTGTGACTTTTTTACACAATTTTAGACGTACCTATTAGTCGGCTTAGAATACTAACCCCAATTCCACGCCGGATTGGTGTCGTAAAAGGCGACCAAATCCGGCTCGCTGGTGGTAGGGCCCCTCGAAGGATTATATTGGTAATATTGATTTTAATTGTTAATTAATACCATTATTACTATTTTCATTTCTCCATGAGGTTCGCCTGGATAGCTACCACCCTCGAGCATGAGTCAGCCGCCAAATGACTCAACGTGTTCCGGCTGGGGGCTTGAGAGCCAGTTCTTTCTTTCTGTTTCTTCTCTCTTTCTTGGCCGGTAACGCATCAGTGATGTCTTTAGTGTTACTGAGGTCCATAGGAGACGATAGCCACTTACCTACTATCAGGTGGATCGTCAGTTCGTTTGCCGACTATTTCCATAAAAAAATTTGTTTTTATAAACACTTCGAAATTGGGGAGAGCGGGGATCTCGGCAAATCTCACGTAATTTTTTTTTTGCAAGAATCCGAAAATGTGCCCGAAAATGGTGTTAAATTAAGTAAAGCATGTTCTCATAATAATATTGAAATTGATTTGTAATGTCCCAATAAATGTGTGGACCTTTGAACTATAATTTTTATTTTTCGATTAGCTAATGTAAATGAGTGAGAGAGTGAGAGAGTAAATGGTGTCGGGTTTCTCGTTCACAAGTCCCTCGTCAACAACATTGTGCAAGTTGGGAGCGTGTCGGCCAGGGTAGCGTACCTTACACTCAGAATATCCAAACGGTATTCGTTGAAGGTTGTACAGGTATATGCGCCGACTTCGACACATCCCGACGATGAGGTTGAGGTTATGTATGAGGACATAAGTAGAGCCATACATACCTCTAAAGTTCACTTCAATGTTGTGATGGGGGACTTCAACGCGAAGCTGGGCTCGCAAAGCGGCGCCGAGATGAAGGTGGGTCCCTACGGAATTGGACGACGGAACCACCGAGGACACTTGCTGGCCAACTTTTTGGAGAAGGAAGATCTCTTCATGATGAACTCCTTCTTCAGAAAGAAGCCACAACGCAAGTGGACTTGGATAAGCCCTGATGGTTCCACGAAAAGCGAGATAGACTTCATTCTGGCAGACAAACGGCACATATTGAATGATGTCTCTGTGATCAGCAGGTTCAAAACCGGAAGCGATCACCGACTTGTGAGAGGCACATTAAATATCGATCTGAAGCTGGAACGGTCACGCCTGATGAAGTCTACGCTCCGCCCAACATCCGTCCAAATCCAGGGATCCGAAAACTTTCAACTGGAGCTGCAAAACCGTTTTGCGTGCCTAGAATCGTGCACGTCAGTGGACGAGTTTAACACCAGGATGGTAACAACTGTCCACGAGGTAGGGTCGAAGTACTTCAAGACCCACCCTAGTGGTAGATCTCAGGTTCTCTCAGAACAAACTCTCGGTCTTATGAGGGATCGACGAGAACTATGTGTGCAGTCTCCAACCTCTATGAGGGAATACCGACGGCTCAATGAGCAGATCTCCAAGTGCAGGCGACGCGATTTGCGAAAACACAACGCAAATCGTGTAAAAAACACAATTGAGCGAAACCAAGGCTCCAAAGTGTTCGCCAGGGATCTGTCTATTGGGCAAAGTCTACTTACGAGGTTGAAGACCGAGTCCGGCACCATGGTTTCGTCGAAACCGGAAGTTCTGAGAGAGACTGAGAGATACTACGGACGGTTGTATGCCTCCTCTCAAGCTCCACCTTCTAGCGAGGAGAGCGATAAGAGAGCTAAACTCACCCGACACTACACAGAGGATATCCCGGACGTCAGCCTGTATGAGATTAGAGAGGCTCTCAAACAGCTTAAAAACAACAAGGCACCGGGAGATGACGGAATCACAACCGAGCTTCTAAGAGCTGGAGGGAAACCCCTTCTAGTGGCGCTCCAAAAACTGTTCGATTCCGTCATTTACACTGGAATTACCCCGGAAGCGTGGGGCAGAAGTGTGGTGACGCTGTTCTTCAAGAAGGGCGATAAAGCCCTTTTGAAGAACTACAGGCCCATTGCACTTCTGAGCCACGTTTATAAGCTTTTTTCGAGGGTGCTCACAAATCGCATTGCACGTAGGCTTGACGACTTCCAGCCTCCCGAACAAGCAGGATTCCGAAAAGGCTACAGCACCATAGACCATATACACACACTGCGGCAGATTATACAAAAGACCGAGGAGTATAATCTGCCGTTGTGTGTTGCCTGTGTGGACTATGAGAAAGCCTTTGATTCTATCGAGACCTGGGCGGTACTAAATTCTCTCCAGCGGTGCCGGATCGACTACCGGTATATCGAGGTGTTGAAGTGTTTGTACTCATCTGCCACTATGTCCGTCAGAGTACACGACACAGCAACGAACCCCATCCAACTGCAGAGAGGTGTCAGGCAAGGGGATGTTATATCCCCAAAGCTGTTCACCGCTGCGTTGGAAGACGTGTTCAAGCTGATGGAGTGGAAACGACGTGGCATTAACATCAATGGCGAATACATCACACACCTGCGATGTGCCGATGATATAGTCATCCTGGCGGGTTCCCTGGAAGAACTTGGTACAATGCTCGGGGACTTGAACAGCGCCTCACAACGGGTGGGTCTTAAGATGAACATGGACAAGACGAAAATCATGTCGAATGTCCATGTCACACCCGTACCGGTTGTTGTTGACGGCGCTGCTCTTGAAGTTGTAGACGAATACAATTACCTGGGACAAGTGATCCAGATGGGTAAGTCCAACTTCGAGAAAGAAGTCACTCGTAGAATCCAACTCGGATGGGCTGCGTTCGGGAAACTGCGTCATATCTTGTCGTCCAAAACCCTACCTCAGTGCCTGAAGTCGAAGGTGTTCGAGCAGTGTGTGTTGCCAGTGATGACATACGGATCCGAGACGTGGTGCTTTACTATTGGCCTGATCCACAAGCTCAGAGTTGCGCAGCGAGCTATGGAGAGGGCTATGCTCGGTATTTCTCTACGTGATCGCATCAGAAATGAGGAGATCCGTAGACGAACAAGGATAACCGACATAGCTCAAAGAATTAGCCGGCTGAAGTGGCAATGGGCTGGCCACATAGTGCGAAGGACCGATAACCGTTGGGGAAGAAAGGTCCTCGAATGGCGCCCACGTCTCGGAAAAAGGAGCATAGGACGCCCCCCGACCAGGTGGACTGACGACCTGAAGAAGACAGCGGGCATCCGCTGGATTCAGAAGGCTCAAGACCGGTCAGAGTGGCGCAAGTTAGGGGAGGCCTATGTCCAGCAGTGGACCTCTAAGGGCTGATGGATGGATGGATGGATGGATGGAATGTAAATGAGACAATCAATATAATTATGTATAGCCTAGCTAATTTTAATTGATAAGGAAGTATCAAAACAATGAACGTTATAAATCCTAAAATAAAACCTAATCAAAATCTAATCGGGTTTAATTAATATTCTTAACTTTATTTTAAAAACTACGATAAGACTTGAAACGGACTTGAAAAATACTTGAAGACGGGACAAAACTTTCATACTAATTTGTTCATGTTCAGATATTTACCTATTTCATTTTTAACTGTATGATTTTAAATATTAAATCTCATGTATTTTTTAGTCATTGACATTTGCAAACAAAACGAATAGGACTTCAGACCAAGATTTTATGGTCCTTCGAGCCATCAAAAAATTCAGATTATTCGAGTAAATCAAATCGTGCTCGTTCTGAGTTCTCGAACGAAAAATTCGTGTAAAGTACTCGCAAATCGCAATCTTACATGTCTTGTCTCTTCCAGTCTCAGCCAGGGGAGGTGACGCAGGCAGTGAAGGATGCCATCGACGTGGGCTACCGGCACATCGACTGCGCACATGTTTATGGCAATGAGAAAGAAGTTGGTGCCGCCCTGAAAGAAAAGATGGACGAAGGAGTTATTAAAAGGTATGTAGATAGGCATCTGTATGTACACCCTTACACACTCTTCAAATACGAAAAAAAAAAGGTAGTAGTAGGTAGGTTAGCTAGTTGATCTGGAAAGCAGAACAAAAGTACAGCCCTCCCAATTGCTAAATTAATGATTAAAAAAATATCGAAGATCGATATTGCATGTAGGTCGCTGCCTACGTAACGTGGACGGGACGGGGACGGTACGTGGACGGGGCATAAATACGTGCGTGCCCCGTTCCCGTCCCGTCTGTGCCTCCGTTGCGTATGTGCTATTGTTTACATTTTCTATGAAACGATGTTTCCAAAACGTCATGTCCCGTCCCGTCCCCGTCCCGTCCCCATCCCGTCCACGTTACGTATGCGGGAACCTTAAATAGAGCACAGCCTACAATGTAGTTAACTGTGCATGGCAGTATGGCAGTATCACTGATTACTTATCATTAACATAAGTTAATGCTTAATACCTACTTGTTCTAATTCTGATGCACAACCCTTCACAGTGAAGCCAAACAATAAGGCAACTTGGTACCTATCGATACTTATACTTAATGGTGTTCTTTACCGAAGCAAAAGATGCATGCTGCATGCAAGAGAGTGACATTCAATCCATTAGCCCCTCAATGCATCTAATTAACATCTGGTTACAAAACAATAGCTAATTTCCATTACAATTTAATTGAATCCGTTTTTATGACTGGATTATCGGATTTGAAATGAAAATCTTAAAAGAGGCTGTGTGTAATTATGTAACCACACTAACCACAATTCACTTTAAATCAATTTATCGACTCGAAGTATGGACATAAACAGTAAACGGTTAACGATTGTGCATTGTACGATCGAGTAGATTATGATCATACGAAACAGCTGTGTTTAATAATAATTAAAAAATTAAAATGTGTGCAATTCACACGTGGCAGAAGTAAAACCTTTAAAAATAAAGGTATTAATTTAATACCGTATAACTGTTTTAATTATCTTTCAAAAACTATGTTGTACTAAACATAAACGAGTACTTATTTATGTACGCGCGTGAGAAGTTTTATACTTCTATAGGCATCATTAAAATAAATATTTAACACTAGCTAGTGTCAAGACAGCAGTCTTGGCGAACTTCGTATCGCCTAATAATCAGTGATTTATGTACTTTGTTGTTACTTTTAACTTTTATAGTTTTGGTAGGTTTAACAATTCAGAAACCATTATATTCCCTCTCCCTCCCTCTCCACTGCCCCTACCCTCCCCCATCCCTCCCATCCCCCTCCCCCTCCCCATCTCTCACCCTGTACAATGCTTCCTATCTCATTTTCTCCCACGTTAAATCTTATGAATTTATGTGTCTCTTTTTACTGTCCCTTTTTCGTTTCATCGAATTTCAAATGACAACGGTATTAAAGAAGTTTTCACTTCAAAAAAGCTGTAGAAAACTTTATCTCTAAAAGCTGTTGAAATGTAAGTCCATAAATTGCTCCTTTTCGTCCTTATGCCGAGGCACCTACCATGCCGCTTCATTTTTCTTGCGCGTGATTTTCTTCCGCATCAGTTAACGCAATCGTTAATTTTTTGATAGTCACACACACGCCTTATCGCTTAGAAGCAACTTCATTCCATCCTGTAAACAATTCCAAGGAATGCTAGGTAAACAACTAAACATTATGTAGGTACCTACTAAGGAAAGGCACGCAACGTAAGTATCTTCGTCCTATCTCATACACATATTAATCTTAATATATAAAATTCTCGTGTCACGCTTTTCTGAAGTTGAACTCCTCCAAAACGGCTCGACCGATTTTCGTGAATCTTTGCGTGCATATCGGCAAGGGTGGAGAATCGGAAAACATGTATTTTTCATCCCCCTCCCAAGTAGCACAAAATAGCAATATAAACTTTCACACAAGGCCCACATCGTCAATCTAAGCATTTGTAATTACTTATAAGAGTTCTTTCAATCCGTAACAGCTGTATAAAAAGAAGCGAGGCTAATTAAAATGCTTTATTCTGTTTTGTGATTCTATTAGGCACCACACACATGCCACAGACGTCACTGTTATGCAGCGTTTGGTACTATTTTCTTCTATCTGCTGCATGAGCGTATGCTGTGGAACACTAGCAATGCAGTCTTCTGAATAAATAGCCACGAGTGTGCTCTAAAACTGTTGCATTTTAAGAGAGAACTTTGTGAACTACTGTAACGCAAACAGTTACTTTGTGAAGTTATTTAACAATGATTAAATGCTTCACGCTGCACACAGATGGACTTTTACTCTATTAATCAGGTGTCAGTATATACTCGTATAACAGCATTTGTCTAGGCCATGTCAGACCTAAATTGTGAACTTTATGCAGTTACATAGCAGCCCGCTGCCTTAAAAAAGTTCACTTTTAAGCTCGTAATTCTTGTTTGAGCAGAATATTTGAACTTGTGTGGTCATCTATTCTGCTGATTGAGTTATATGTAATCATGAATTTTATTATTTTATAACGTGTGGCAATTTCCGAACTAGTGAGTGTTGTTTTACAAAATGTGGAAAGATAAAAAAAGAACTGGTGGAATACGACGTAAAATTAATGCAGAGTACTTGAAGATTATTCATGATGATATGGCCGATGCGGGAAATAATATACAGCCTACAATAACAGGCCACATGCGAGCATTCATGCAGCCCTTAGCACTATGTTAAGATTACAACTATTCACTTGCCTATCCGCCATATTTACTACCTGACTGTGTATCATTATAAAATTTTAGCCCTTTTGGTTTGGTTTATTTTAAAAGATATCGACAACAATTAAATAAGATACTACTAAATAACACATAAACAGCCCTTCATGCATATAAATATGCCAAAACAATATATTTTATTTTGTTTACAATCAATTTAAGTTACATTTTTTTTCGTATTCTGTATTATTATGAGTTATATATGTGGTATTTCACGATAAAGTTACCTTCCCAATAAGATTTCAAATATATTAGTAAGAAACCGAAGTTTTACTTATCTTAAATTATATTTTTCATGTCACAAAATGGCACCATGGGATCTTGCATACAACAAGTTTTAAGGATTGACACTATACTGACAGTTTTAATGAAAATAAAGATAATGCATATCACAAGTTCGCTCGACGTTTACTTTCAGCTCTATGAAAACATTAGAAATGTTCACTTTGTGTTTATAGGGTAACATGTGGTTTGTTAATCAGGCAGCGTTCAGCTCTTGTAATGTCTGTTACCCACATAAAATGCTAATATAATGCTGATATAACCCAATTATTTTAGTAATGGGATTTCTTATACGAGCTATGTGCTGTCAAATTTGTGCCCAAATTAGAGTTATATCAGCTGTTTAAGCGCTTATAACGCTACTATACTGCAACTTATCAGCTAGCGTTTCCATTGTGCTCTGTTGAAATACTGTTATACAGCGCATTTGTGCTACTTGGGCTACCCCTAAAAAATTTTTTGGCAGAACAACGTTTGCCCGGTCAGCTAGTATTATATAATATCATAATTCATTTCTCGAAGAGAAACAAGGGCTATAGTTACCACAAAAGAGCCGAGCGAAGACGTGGACTAAATCCAAAATGTTTGGTGTATTCTCAGGGAAGATATCTTCATAACGTCAAAGTTGTGGTGCACATACCACAGGCCAGACCTGGTGGAAGGCGCCATCCGAACCACACTGGAGAACCTTGGACTGGACTACCTGGATCTGTACCTTATCCATTGGCCGCAGGCGTATAAGGTATGTTATTTTTTAACATGGAAAATTAGATGATAATTATACATTAATACCTAAATATTTGCTTTTTACAATTACTACTAAGTACCTATAATGAATTAAAAAACATAATATATTTGAAAATTCAAGAATTTTAAACAAATACTTAATGGTTTATAAAGAAAGACTTTTTGAAATATTTTAACCGAATTAAACGACTGAGTTTTAGAAGACTACTTGCGTTCATAGGTTCTCCTTTACACAATCTTATTTTCCCAGGAAGGAGATGACCTCTTCCCAAAGGACGAGTCCGGGAAAGCTGCAGCCTCGAACGTGGACTACCTGGACACTTGGAAGGCAATGGAGCAGCTGGTAGACAAGAGCCTCACGAAGAGCATTGGTCTCTCAAACTTCAACAAGAACCAGATCGAAAGGGTCTTGTCTGATTGCAGGATCAGGCCGGCTATGAACCAGGTTAGCTTAATAGATCATTTAAATGGGGAAAGTGGAGTCTACCAAATTACCTATCTATAAAAACACCACACGTACAGCCTATTCCTCCCTTCTCATATCTACAGTGTTCTGTTTGAAGTCAGTAACAGATACTATATAAACTAAGACGCAGGAGAGCAGTCAGCAGAGGCAGGTTTATCAAAAGGTATTTTAAACCTTTTTTGGTTGGCAGTTTTTATACCACGTCGGAAGCCTTTGCGCGTAAGAAATTCAGACACGTTTTTTTTAAATAAATATTTAATGAGCAGATGGACCACCCGCTGGAAACCGTTTACCTGAGGTCACCTTTAGTCTATTAAATTTGGTGTTCAGTGCCTATTCAATCGGGGGGAAGTACCTTATGCCTGGTTGGTTCTACTAAACACTGTTGGGGCTTCGTTACTGGACGCGTGATTTTAAGGGTGATAGATAAAAAAAGGACCGGATCATCAGCTGCAAATCCTCTTACTGTTACTGATGTCCCACGGTACACCATCAATTATCAGCTATGCACATAAAAAATCAAATCTCTTTCAGATCGAGGTCCATCCATACTTAAACCAACAGAAGTTGATCGATTACTGCAAACTGAACGGTATAGCGGTGACGGCGTACTCCCCGCTAGGCTCGCCCGACAGGCCGTGGGCCAAGCCGGGAGACCCCAGCCTGCTGCAGGACCCGCGGCTCCAGACCATCGCCGACAGATACAGCAAGAGCACTGCGCAAATTCTTATCAGGTAAGTTGACTACACCAATGCGCACTGGAGCAGCGTGGTGGAGTATGCTCTAGGCCTCCTCCAGTAAAGAGACCCGTGCTCACAGTGACAGTAATGGACCATTAATGTATTGAAGCCGACGTTGACTAAGTTATAAAGTCCGTAAGAACGTGCTTAAATCCTTAATATTGTAAGTTGACTGTTTCATAAAATGCGGGCGTTGCTAGAAATTGCTATAGGGTTTATTGACCAGTTTTATTAAGAAAAAATGGTAATTATAAAAGTCAGGGGAGTTCTAGGTATAATATTAATTTACTAAAAAAATTTCGCCTTTTTATGGAAAAATCGTAAAATTCCTGAAAACTCCAGTTAATTTTGAAATAAAGTACCTTAATAATGACCAGTCACGTTTTATATTCATTCATGGTTGGTTAATAATAATGCCTTTTCGATCTACCTACTAAAGGCTATCAATAAGAACTAACCTCTATTCCTCTTAGTACTCAAAAACAATGAGAGCATTCAAGAGTACGATCCTCCGTCGTATAGAAAACGCGTTGTTAGACGTATCTGCAGATAATTATTATTAGACGTGCATAATAATATTATTATCATCTGTTTCAATTCAAAACTTAACGGCATCATTCATATAAGTAAGTAGGTACAGTCGGCCTCAGAAGTAGCTTAACATTTTAGTACCTTGTCACATTACATTTCTTGAATTTGTCATAGATGTTGTTAGGAAACCGACGAAACAGTTACTATTACAAAATACTATAATGTTATGCTACTTCTGAGGCCGACTGTACCTGAATATGAAGAATGAGCACAAGTTTTACTCTTGATTGTAGAAGCCAAACCTTTGAATTTCTTCCATCAAAGGAACACCAAGAATTCATTATGGATCAACAAATAAGATGTTTTCTATTAAACGGTTAGTTTCCAATACACTTGTATAAAATGTTCCATAACTTAAAATGGTGAAATAATTATTATTAATATAATATTGTAACCCAATAAAATGGTTACCTACAAGTTTCTATTTTCGGACAAATCGATGTAAAAACAACACTCCTAAATCCTAACATATTACATAATAAAACATACGTAAAGTTATATCCGAAATTGATATATTGTCCTATTATTGTCGCCTATTATTATCGTGACTTATGGTTCGTACTATACAGGTACATCAATGATATTATAAAAATAGAGGTAGATATGTCACTAGCGCGCCGAAGATGAAGAGCGTAACTTGGGCTAATTAGCCCAACTGCTCGCAGTCGCTCTGTCAATACTCTGTCGATACGCACGCTTTTATTGTTGCCAGAAATCCTTGAGATTTGACATACAGCGTTAAAATGCCCTCGTGTATTATGCGTAAATGCACTAATTACACAAGTAAAAGAATTAAAATTCATGGAGTAACATACCGCACGTCAGTTATCATGATTTATTGCATTTTATATAATTTCAATATTTCTCTAACAAAATAAATATGGCGGCATGACAACGCCGGCCGAACATAGCATAAGTCCAGTTTTTGTGCAAATTGACTTTAGACCATATCAGTAACTAAATAAGGTCTTAAATAAATTTGCCCAAAAACTGGACCTATTGCACTCTTCGTTAGGACGGCAGATAGGGCGGACATAGATTAACATATACAGAAGTGACGATATATCGATGCTGTCCCCATTTGTATGTTTATTGTTAAGTACAGAGATAATTTTCTCACGAGTACACGTATTGTCATAAAACCGTACCGCATTAGTATCGAGTATTGTAATAGAGCCTAACATAAAGAAATTCATGAATAATCTATACTAATATATATAGAGAAAAGATTTTTTGTTTGCATTGAATAGGCTCCGAAACTACTGAACCGATTTGAAAAATTCTTTCATTGTTGGGAAGCTACACTATTCCCGAGTAACATAGGCTATATTATATTTTCAATTTAATTTAATTATTAGATGTGAAGTATGTATTGATGAGTTGTTTACATGCAACAAATTGTGGTTTCATAAATTAATCGTATTCGTATTATGTACGTCTTTCACCATACGCGATTACGGTTCAACCACAATAAAGGAATCTAATATATTTAAAGTGTAGTTCAACTGCGTTGCCAACATAATAAATTAATGTTTTAAAGAAATGCGTTTTATTATCTACCTACAGAATAAATAAGATGCTATGTAATAAGTTATTTAATGAATAACACGCCATACCTACTGCTTAGGCTGACATATACATGAAAAAGGTCGTGGTCCCTATAAGTAAGCGTATTTACTTTATTCGTAAATGTGTCACCATATTTAATATTTCATCACCGAAATCCCAAAATGTTGCTTAAAATAGTTTTGAAATTACAACTTCCTTCCTTAAGTTTATTTTTAAGTACTTTCAATCTACTGACTGTACTGATAACTGAATTTGTTAGTCTTTGCCGAAAGCCAACCAATCAAATCATCTGCACGATAATCTCTACAATATTGTGGAAATGGGCAGAGTTGCCAACACTAAATTTTTTTCGATATCTTCACAGTTTTTAGTTTAGACCACCAAAATTAAATCTAGTTTAAACTGAAAATCAAGAGGATGTGCAGATTGAAAACAAGTCAGTTTTAGTAGAAATTGTTAAGATTTAAAGTTGATTTACGAATATAAGTATAATTTTCTTAACGTAATATTAAGTTGTTTTGCACAATTTTATTTGTTGGCAACACTGGTCAATGTTTGATGACGCGAACAACAAACACTAGCTGTCTTTTTCACTATTATGGTTTTAGTAAAGCTATCCCTTTTACATAATTTACCAATGTAGTGATTGCCTGATTGGTGTAGGGAAAAAAAAGATAAACGTGTGTGTGTTTCGGAACAAATTTTTCGGCTGATTTGTAAGGGCATAACGTATCTATATTAAAACATCATTGAGGTACATACGTGAATTTTTAAGTGGGCGTGGATGGCCAGATTCGGAAATAAGAAGAATAGCGAAAAGTGGTCCAAGGAATCTCAGAAGAGAACTAAAACTGCATCATTAGATTTTTTTAAATTAATATTCTTGTCCAGGAATCGAACCCGTAGATTTTGAAAAAAAACTCATCATGTATTATTACACAATTCGAGATAGTGTTGCTAACAAGGATCGAATTCTGGGAGGTAATAACATACGACAAACTTAAAGAAAGAGCTCATTTTTAACAAAATACGCTAAATAGAAGCGTTTAAAATGCAGAAGTTTCTTAAAATTCAACATTTTCCCATTGAAGTATTATTACTAGCGTATAAAACAGACACCGCGAACACAATGTATGTTCCAATGAATTGACGCCGCGCGGCTTTAATGTCCAATGGATTCGTTCGATTTTGAAAGGAGAACGCGGGCTCAATTTTGAAAATAGAACCTCCCGGCGGAGACACACATTTTGTTTGAGATGTCTTCTCTATGTATACTTATAACTCAATGCATTTTCCATAAGTTTGCCGTATGTCATTACTTGCGATCGATCCGAATCTATCCACGCCCACTTGAAAAATTCACCCTGCTTATATAGTAAGTATACTGTTACAGATACGCAATCGACCGTGGCCTTATAGTGATCCCGAAGTCAGTGAACAAGGCCCGCATCGCCCAGAACTTCCAGGTGTTCGACTTCCAGCTGTCGCCTGAAGACATGGAGGTAATCGCCACGCTGGAGTGCAACGGCCGGTTCTGCACTATGGGAGAGTAAGTAGCCCAAAGTAAAAATAATAATTTATTACTTTTATCTTTTCTAATCGAAAAATAAAAGCCTTTTACGGTAATTTATTTACGTATATCGTACCTGTTAAAAATCTTGCCACCTGCCTTTTCAATTACCCCCCGACGTAAAAGGAAGGGTGTTTGTTATAAATTAGACGTGTCTCGTGTCTGTATGTGGCAACGTAGCTTTTAAACGGGCGTAGCTACCGCCGTATCAGCCGTATCAATTATACGGGGCCCTCAGCGTATAGGGCCCCCACTAACACTCCTTAAAAAAAAGCTCGCCAGCGGCCTACGACCACTACAGTTGGCACTCGTTTTATATTTGGCAGCTGACGTTGAGGGGGCCCCACAACAAATATTGATATGGGGCCTCCTTAGGCCTAGCTACGCCACTGCTCCTAAACGAATGGACCGATAATGATCAGGTTTTTTTTTGCTGACGTGATCGTGATAGTTCTTACATAGCTATGTTACATGTATAGTTCTTTAAATTTAACAATTTATAGTTATTTATTTACTAACATGTGAAGTAAAAGTTAATTATAATTATTAAATTAAGTTTTTATTCTTTTCAGCACCCACCATCCAGACTACCCATTCCACGACGAGTTTTAAGTCCTGCAAGTTTCTGCTATAAAGTGAACATGTTCTCACCATCATCCTGGGCGGACTGGTAGAGAATGCCAATAGGCATTAAGTCCGTCCTTTGTAAGCCTATGGGCTTGTTTCACAATCTTCAAGTAAGTCCGAAGTAAGCTATTCGTTGGTTAAGTTGACATTTCGTGTATGTAAAATGACACTTTTAACGTCACTTTAACCGGCGAATAGCTTATTCAGGACTCTACTTGAAGACTGTGAAACAAGCCCTATGTTTAGGATATTGCAATAAAGATTTAATAAATAAATAAACATATTTATAATTGTTTTTGCACATAATGTGTGGTTGTACAAGTTAACTAATAATAACAATATTTGTTGTATTTAACTTATGTTTTATTTTTCTCCTATATAAGCTTTTTTCCCAGTTTTAATGAAAATTAAAACTCGAAAAAACCCTATTTTTTTCTAGCCAATCACTTATCCCTGCAAAACCGGGCTGCATTTCTAGGAATAAATAAAACACTAGGTACTTTTTAGAAATAACTTTAATTCTACGCATTATGAAAAAGACTTTTAGCTTTTTTCTCTTTCTTTTTCTTTTCAATTCTTCTTTTCTGCTTCTCTGTCTTCTTAAGCAGTTGTTTGATGGCGTCTTCATCCTCTACGATTGGTTCTTCTTCAGCTGAGGCTACTTTCTTCCTCTTGGCTTCTTTACTCACTGCTACTTCTTTATGCTTCCTGCTGTTGTCACTGTTTACAGAAAATAATGTTGTAAAGAGAAGAGAACTTTGAGATCGATAAGTGAATAAATCTGCTTTAGGGCTAATAATAAAGGGTGTTTTTTTTAGAGGCGGAAAACTTTAAACTGGCAACACTCTTTCCTGTGGCGGCAAATTTGACAGTTCTCGGTTGTTTTGAGATTAATTTGGCAATTTATCATGAATAGACTCACGCCGGAGCAATGTTTCCAAATTGTTCAAATTTATTTTGAAAAACATGGTTCAGTTCGAGAAACACATCGGGCATTACGTGTTTTTTTATGGTGCCCATAATCGTCCATCAGAGCGACTAATTCGAGAAACTATGGATCGTTATAATGACTTAATAATAATATTGATTACTAGCGCTCTGTTCGCAGCTTTGCCCGGGTTTTCGAGAATAATAAGTACAATGTCTTATTGTTTTATGTCTTATTCAAAAGCATGGTCTAGATAGATGTATGCAAAATTTCATGAAAGTTCATTCAGTAATTTTTGCGTGAAAGAATAGAGGTCAATGCATACGTAACGTGTTTTTACCCCGTACGGGACGGGGACGGGGCATAAATATACGTGCGCGCCCCGTTCCCGTCCCGTACGGGATTCCGCTGCGTTTGCACTATCGTATACACTAATGTATTAAATCATTTGGTGTGTACAATAAAAAGTATTCTATTCTATTATATTCTACATTTTCTATGAAACAATGTTTTCAAAACTTTACATCCCGTCCCGTACGGGAAAAACCCCGTTACGTATGCATTGACCTTAAGAAAGATTCATACAGATTTTCACATTTATAATATCAGTAGGAAAGTAGGGTATAAATATAGTCTTTACACGAACACCTACAACCATGCAAAAATTCTTACTTAAGATGCTACTGAAAAAGGCATCTAAGAGAGACAAAAACTTCCCAATGTAAACCTTTAGCCTTTAGCCGTACCTTTTAGCTTTACGTTTAAGCCGTATTGGGGCGGCTTAGGCTGGGTTTCCATTGACGCGGAGCTGGGCGGAGCGGTACTTAGCGGTGCATGAATTGACCAATCACTATGCTTGAAATCTCCGCTTCGCTTCAATGGAAACAGAGGGGTGGAGCAGAGCTGAACGGATATTCATAAAAATACAGCGAGGCGATGCAGAGCGGAGGACAGCGGGGCGGTGCGGAGCGGAGGACAGCTAGGTTGTGTAGTGGAAGAACGGGAGACCGGAGCGGCGAGGGCCGGACCACTCCGCTCCGCTTCACTACTCCGCTCTGCTCCACTTCAGTGGAAACACGCACCACTTTTCACCGCTCTTCTTCGCTCCTCTCCGTCCAGCTCCGCGTCAGTGGAAACCCAGCCTTAGAATACTAACCCTAATCCAACGCCGGATGGGTGTCGTAAGAGGCGACATTTAGTCGCCCGGCCCGCTGGTGGTAGGGCCCCTCGAGGGATTATATTGGGAATATTGATTTTAATTGTTAATGAATACCATTATTACTATTATTATTTCTCCACCCTCGAGCATGAGTCAGCCGCCAACGCCGACTCGTCGTGTTCCGGCTGGGGGCTTGAGAGCCAGTTCTTTCTTTCTTTCTTTTTCTTCTTTGGCCGGCAACGCATTAGTGATGCTTTTGGTGTTGCTGATGGCCATGGGCGACGATAGCCACTTACCATCAGGTGGATCGTCAGCTCGTTTGCCGGCTATTTCCATTAAAAAAAACAACCTGAAAATGTAAACCTCCCAGTATAAACCTCCCAGCATAACTCACCCAACAGTCTCCATGCCTTCGAAGATGTCGTCCAGGTCCTCTGCGACCTTCTTCTCATCCTCCACCTCATCCTTGACGTCTGTCTCCGGGGGGTTGCGCAGCGGCGTGCGCGTCGCCGTCTGCACCAGCAGACACGATATCTTGGAGGTGAGATAATGCTGGGGGAAAATAAATATTTTTACTATTACCCAATTGCAATTATTTCATTGATTAAAGGGAAACATCTAGACTGTCAATATTGCTTGATTAATTTGTCGTTAAAAAATTCAAATTTTAACATGAACCTTGGTAACCAGGTTTAATAATCATGGATACAGCTATAATAGATGGATTTGGTCACAGTGGCCATTTAAATCAACACCCTCAACCATACTGCAAATAATTCTAACCTCTTTCTTTTTTGAATTCAGTAAAAAAAACACATACACTATATTCACATTCGGATCAGAATTTACGTAATCACTGTGTTGCCTAGCAACCACAAACAAACAGGTGCATGAAACTTTTGGTCGTATAAAGTGCGTTTGAACTAAATCTGGAGTTCGCAAGTCGCGTTCCATTCCACTCTTTATAGTTTAATTTCTTTTTAAACATAATATTTATTTTGCAAAAGTTTAAAATAACACGGAATAGTTACGCATAAAATCGATTATAGACTGTTTTAAAATACATAAACATAAATATAAAATGTTATTCGGCTTTGTTTAATGAAATTTAACTTATAAATAACTTTATGCTCATGCATATTGAGTGGAATGAAATATCTGTATAGTCTGTACAGTGCCATCTCTGAAGAACTTATTTGTGCCGTGGCGAAAATTGGAACTAATGCCATCCCATTCATATCTTAATAATAGCGCACTATGATTGGTCCAATGCGTCCGGCAGCGCCCTCCTTAAAGTCACAGATAAGTTGATTTCACTGTATTTCGAAATATAATACGACCAAGTTGCAAAGCATGTAAGCGCCATTATAGCTGTGAGGTTTTCGTAGTCATTTCTATTTATAGTCATAGGCAGGCGGACCGTAAATAATAATTTTGTGCAAAGGTTACAAGTGGCTTCACGAAATTAAGGATGTGCGAGCGTGAGTTATTCAATGATGAAAATTGTTTTAAGATGTTGGTTTTTACGTCGTTTTCTCTTAGTGTGTTGTTGTTATAGGTCAATAGTAAAATAATGAAGATGTCACAAACGTTATAATGATTATTTAGTTCTTTAATAATTATTTGGTGTACGAAATACAAATCAGTTTGTGAAAACCCTAAAAAGGAATTTTTATGATTTGTTGACAAGTATTATGATACGAGTTTGACTCAAGTGTAGTTGTCTTCTCTAGCCTCTAGCTGGCGCCATCAGTATTCACAAAGAACTACATCAGAAGACGAATCATGTGACATTGGCTGAACAATTCAACCAATCATAAGCCTGATTGACGTTGACCTTGAGACTTGTAGCCACGTCGTTGTGTAATTTCGACCAATGATAGGGCGCAGTTATTCATCCAACGTCACGTAATCCGTCTTCAGGTACCTCTTCGAAGCCTGCAGTCCAGATGTATAAATAAAGTTCTTGGTATCCACTCACCTTATATACCAGCTCCTTAGTATCATAGTTGTGTACCCGCAGATGCCTGTCGAGCCCTGCGCTGACCAGGAGCTGGCCACTGTACCCCACTGCGCTGACTGCGCCCGTCGCGCCCTTGTAGCCCTTGTCCAGCCGTCCCCGCCTCAGGTCTACCACGTGCAGCTGACCGCGCCCGAAACCTACCAACACCTGCCTAGGAATACGTTGGAATAGTTACATGCTATTAGTTAGTACTCTGTGTTGCTTTTATAATTTGTTTTCCGTCGCTTACTTGTATTTGGCTGTGTGTATTTAGGCCAATGCCATGGAAAAAAAAGGAATCTATGTTCTTTATTTCTATTCTATCTATGATCTTTCTGTGATATATTGAGTCTGTGACAATTACAATCTGTACTTGTCATCACGGGCTACAGATATTGGGGTTTCATTTTGCTTACTTGACACTTGACAGATAGAATAATAAAAGCAAACAGGGTTATTTTCTGTAGCAATTTTACTTTTACTTTTACAGAATCAATAACATACCGTTCGTCCTTTGCAGGAGACATGCATGTCGCTGCCATGGAGGTGTCCACATTGCACACAGGCCTCCTTTGAGCCCTTGTGTCGTATAATCTGTAAAAAAAATATATTAAGTAATTATCATAGGATAATGGTTGTAGTTTCAGTAGTCAACTTCGTAACTGCCCATAGACGTTACAATTATATCGGAATTCTTCAACAAATGTTTCATTTTTCTACAGGTAGCCGTGGAATGAGTCTTTGCATGGAAAGAAGTAAAAAGAATTAGGTTTTTTTTATGCCATGACCTGATGGTAATTGGTGACTGTCGCCCATGGACATGGTATTTTTTACAAAGCGCATTACCGATACGTTGTGACCAAGAAAAAAGAGTGAGAAAGAAAAAACTGGCTCATTTAGTCTCATTACCTGACATATCCATGCCTGGAGCACACCGCGAGTGTAGTGTCATCCAAGAAGCACAGGTCGGACACCCACACCGGCTGCCGTAGCTGCAGCCAGTCATGGGGAAGATTCTTCGCTGAGAAAACTGGCTCTTGAATACCTACATTCCATACTTTCAAGTCGTTTTCTTCACCACCTGTTGAAAATGGTGACAGTTTATTTGACTTATTAATTGACTGCAAGTGTCATTTCACACTGAAATGAAACTGGCAGCTTGCTACTTCTTGCTGTGAAGCCATAGATTACCCTGATTATATACCGCATAAGTGACATTTTGTTAGAGTTAGAACTCACAAAATTTGGAGCGGCTTGCGGGGGACAAAACAATGCGCTGTGATTGGCTATTTCTAATTCATACTTGGAATTAACGGGTCAGTATTGGTCGACACTATTGTCGTGAACTTGCAAATGCACGTACGTGTTGGCGCGCGTCAGTTGCCTTGTATGCGCTATCTATTGGGGGTAATCTATGTGTGAAGCTGTGTGTTTAGTTGTCACTTGCATCAAATGCTTATAAGCCCGCACATTTCACAAGACAATTTGATACAATACTCTAGCATAGTACTTTTTTTACGCTGACGATCTAATTTGAGCTAACGATCCACCTGATGGTGAGTGGCTGTCAGCGTCCATGGACATCAGCAACACCAAAGGCGTCATTGATGCGTTACCGGCCAAGAAAGAAAGAGATGGCTCTCAAGCCCCCAGCTGGAACACAACGAGTCGTTTGGTGGCCGTCTCATGCTCAAGGGTGGTAGTTATCCAGGTGAACCCCAGGATTAGTACTTTACAATGTACTGTATTTCTGTTAATAAAAAATCTAAACAGTAGTACTTGAAAATAAAGCGATAACTAATTATATAATATCTTACCAGTAGCAAGCAGTTCCTCCCCATACACCCTCATACAGTCTATTTTTCCCGCAACTGGCAATAATACTTCTTCTTTCTTGCCCCATACCTTCACTGTACCAGTAGAAAGTCCTGCCACCAGTCTTTGCTTGAGCCGACCTAGCCCCACTATGTGACCAGAGCCAAAGTCGGCTGTGTAGGACTTTGTGAAACCTTGGATTGTGTCATACACCTGGATCTAGCAGAGAATGAAAGAGATTTAAGAGGTTTAAGTTAATAATGTATTTTTGTTTTGAATACAATTAGTATGAAATGATTAAAAAGAGTTCTAATGCAGGGTTACAGTATATGCTATGCATGATTTATGATTTACATTCTATTAAACATTGTCATTGTGAAGTAAATGTCACTAAGCAGTCTTTTTAGGGCTCCGAAGTAAAATCAGAACCCTTATAGTTTTGTCATGTCCCTCCGTCTGTCTGAAGCAAAGCGCCAAGATGATGAATTTACATAGAAAACTATCACGGCTATGTGAATTCAAATATGACTTTGAACTCTTTAGTTACGTATTTGTGAGACTTTTTAGTGAGCTTAAAAACCATTTTTTTATTTTCAATAGATACCTGTTGATTCTGCTTCCCGATGAGAATTTCTGTCTGTTCTACATTACCCCATGCCATGGATTTGATGGAATCATCTTTTTGAAGACTCTTAACTTCCACCAGGTTTTCAATGCATTTCTTATTATTTTTAGAGACATCAGTGTAGTACTTTATGTCTGCAAATACAATTGAAAAATTAAAAAACAAAGCCAGTACATAGTGTTTTAAATTCTTAGTTAGTTCCTTAGTGGATACACTTTGCAGAACAATATTTTCATTCCTAGTTGTAATATCTTCTACACATTTTAATAAAATTCTAACCACAATATTTTATTTAAAGTAAATTACATGAAATACCAACGTTTGAATGATCCAATCTTGCTACCTACAAATATATCAACCTCTTTATCTTGCGGTAATAACATTATTTTAAAATTAATTAGAAATGTTAGAAAATAAACATTAAAAACGTGATGCCATGTTGGTCTTTGTTTTTATAATTTTTTTGACGTTAGTGCTGTCTGTGTTACGTTACGTTTGTCACGGTTTGTCACAATTGACAACGACATAAATTGACATTGACGCATACACCACAGACAATCATAAGATACGTTAACTGTCTGTGACCTTAGGACCTTAGATGATCTCTTTTGTTTGGTTGTATTCTGTGGTGTGTTAACTGTAAACCAGTGTTGCCAATGCTACGGCAATTACCGTGTTCTACGGCTTTCAGGCCAAAAAATCACAAAATCTACGGTCTACGGCCTGAACCCTAGGGCCGTAGCAAATTCTACGGCTTTTCGCAAATTCTACGATCTTTCTGTTATTTATTATTTTTGCAGACATTTAACGAATATTAAACCCTTAAAACAGTGTCACTTAGGCTAATGAAGAGTGTTCCTTGTTTTGTGGACATGAAATTCACTGCTGATGACCTTTTTTTTTTAGTCCGAGCGCTGAACCGATGGTATATATTGGCATAATTGGATAGCATAATATATTAGCAGCTGTGGACACGGCCCACAGTTGATCTTTTTCCATACAAACACGGCTTTTTTATCTCATGTACACGGCCTTCCAAAAAATTTCATTGGCAACACTGCTGTAAACTAATGTCGTAAGTCGTAAATGTCGTAATGTCATTTTGTTGTGTATCTTGTAAGAACAATCATAATTTTACAAGTTTATTCGACACATTTCTGTAATTTACTTAAGTTTCGATAACATTTAAAGCACAAAAGATCACGCTGATGTAATGTTTTATGGCAATGCAATATATGCTGTGAGCCGTAGCGCGTATCATAAACAACGCTAAGGTTAATGGACGAGCAACAAACACAAAAATGGATTTGATGTCGGTTTGTCGCACATGCATGAGTAGTTCATCGTTAAATCCAATTTTTCCACTACCGGAAGTACACGAAAAATTTTCAGATGCCATTTACCTTATAACTGGTATAAGAGTAAGTACCTGAAAGTGTATCTTTTTTAATCATCTAATATATGCATCTATATGTATATGTTTACTCTTCTACGTCACGTTAAGATAGTCACATCTCGGTCAAGTAAAGAAAGCAATTATATTTGAAGCAGTGTTTCGTCTCAATCCTAATAAATAAATAAATAAATTCACTAAAGTAACAATTTAGCAATGCCTGCATTATATCAAATAGATATATTTAAGGTTACACATTCATTCAGTGCTATTTTATTAGTAAAACAGTATTTTAAATGAATTTTAATTTGTAGTTCTGTAATTCCAAATATTTAACATAGTATCAAATAATTAAATAAGTGAATACACATATTCTCACAGTCTTGATCCAAAACAACTTCATGGATCCAGGTCAATGCAGGGCCGTCTGGTGTCATATTGCCAATTACTCAGCGTGTAGGATTGTAAGCAAGAATTAACTGTAAATATGAAAAATATGAAAACTCATATAATCTATATATAAATCTGAATCAATATCAATAGAAATATCAGAGTGGGTCACCAGCAGCATATTGATAATTAATAAACACACATATATTATATTTTTAGGTAACACTTGATGATGGTCTACCACAAAAGATGTGCATAGAATGTCTAAAGCAAGTAAACGATGCTATGAAATTCAGAGCCAAGTGTAAAGAAACCGAAGAAACTCTGCAGAAAATCAAGGTTGAAGTCAGAAGAGCAGTTCGACATAACGAGAGAATAGTTAATTATAGAAGTGATTTCATAAGAGAAATCAAAGTTGGAAATAGATGGGTTAAAATACAACCCACAAATAATCCCACGCCAGAAAACCATCAAGAAGAAAATAATGTGGGTGATGATGAACAGCCTCTGATGCATTTATTGAATGCTGATCCAAATGACATTCAGAATATTTATATAACTGATGAGACCGGTGAACAAATGATACCTTTGGAAATGTTAAAAATTGAAATGGAGTCCCAAAATGTAAATGCTAGTAATTATACAGAAGATGCTAATGTTAATGAAACTGTTTACGTTGAAAATCTTCAGGATAATGCTAATGATACTGAAGATGTTATTAATGAACAAGAAGATTTTGTTAATGAGCATGAAGACATTGTTAATGATCAAGAAATGATTAATGAACAAGAAGATACTGTTGAAAATCCAGAAGATGAGCCAGAGTATACTATCATTAACATACAAGGGAATGTCAATGATGAAGAAATCACAGCTGATGAACAAGAACTCACTTATGAGGATCCAGGAGTACCTATAGATGAAACAGGAGAAACTATTGTTGTCAATCAAGAAGAAGATGCTGATAATGATCCAGAAGACACCTTTAATGACCCAGAGGTTAGTGATTCCCTTAAAACCTATTACATCTACAAAGATAATGAGTCTTGTCCTGACACCGTAGAATCAATAAAAAAAGAACCAAACCCTACTGATGATTCTGAATTTGATAATATAAATGTATCAGAGAATCAAGACATCATGGTTATGGATAACAAAGAAAGTTTGTATGTGATAGACATGAGTAACCCATCCAGTAAAAGAGTGACATGTAAGCTTTGTCAGAAGAATCTGTCGATCAGAAGTATAGATTTGCATTTATCCAAAAGTCACCCTGGTGCCGATGGAAGGAGGGTTAAGTGTCAATTGTGTGACAACTTTGTGGTTAGGGAGAAGATGGTGCAACACAGGCTTATGATGCATGGAGCAGAAGCCTTCCAGTGTAGGGTGTGTATATAATAAGTCATTGTTTTTTTAAATTACTAGATTCCATAATTAAATAATGGTTTCACAAGCACATAAATGTCCATATCATCCCATGGAAATATTTCACTGGGATAAAACTACCCTATTATACTACCCTATTCTGTAACTTGTACAATAATTAATTAGCATTTGATGGTAGCCCAAAAATTCAAACATCTTCACAAATTATTAGATTTGAATTGAATTGGCCATCAGATGTGATTTGGTTTTATTATTGATCATGCATAATATAATATGTAAATATTGTATATATAGTTTATGGCCACAAAATATAGTGTGTTTCTATAACTTGACTTAAGACATTCCATAGTTACTTGCAATACATGCACCAACATTTATTTAGCAACAACTGACTGAGTTTAAACACTTAAATTTCACCATTCATACAATCTTTGGAGTGAACCAAATTATACTTGTCAGAGACCTAATTGCATAAGAATCTTCAACATTTGGGTTGACTTAACCCTCCCACCTATTCGCACCATGGTGGAGTTGTCTATAGATTTGAAACAAGCAATTTGTAGAGGAATACTTTCTGCAATATGCTCCTAATAACTGTAGGTCTAACATTATATTAACATTTTAATCCACTTGTGCTATATATTGTTTTAAGTGTTTATATGATGATGATGATAATCATAGTGCTCTTATTACAGTATTGCAAATGGGAGTTTGAAAAGGAGGATGCACTAATAGAGCATGTGGTGACCTGCACTGCCAAGAAGAAACGGAAAGCTTCTGATTCGGTATGTATTAGTCAATGCTGTAGAATTTTGGCATAAGAGGTCTCATTACATGTGCTTTGATGAAGGTTAAAATAATGTTTTTATGTAAAATGTGAAGGAATCATGTGAATCCAGCTTGTTTTTTTCTGTAGGTTACAATACATTTATAGGATCTTCTGAGTTGACTCGCCTCCCACTCATATGCACATGCTAATTTTGCTAATTGTTTTTTGTATTGCTGCGTAAGGACATGGCAAACACGGATTCAATATATTTAAGATACATAATTATTATTCATTGTGGCGACATTGATATCACGTAATTTGTAAGAGATGCAGAGAGATGGCGGTACTTGCTTAAATGATTTTTGTGCGAAATGATCCGATGGGATGATAGACCATCCTTCCCTTGAACTCATTGGTTTCCCTTAAAAGAATTTTAGTACGTTAGTACTAAAATTTGTTTGTTAAAACATCTTTCAGTCTTGTGATTGACTTAAAATTGCAATAGATTGACCAATTAATAATGTAGACTGAATAAATTGCATGCCTTTGCTACTTCCATATCAATAATTTGAACAAATTTGTATGAATTGGTTGGCACTATGGTCCTAACGACGTAGGTTAGTTCCATGAAAGCCATCGGCTCCCTCATAATTCCAGGGTAAAGAGTTGGTGGAATGCGAGGTGTGCCATAAGTCAATGCAGAAAGCTAGTCTGCGACTGCACACGGCAATGACTCACGCCGGACTGCGCCCTGTTTGTGACGTAAGTACACATTTCACACTTACCCGCAGTGTCACAACTACCCTCATGTTATAATTTTTCGATATGGAAGGTAGCAAGCATGCAGTTAACTCTTGTTAAACGGTCAGTAGATATTTTATAACTCTCTCACTGGTGGCATTCGCTTGTAACGTCTGTTACAGATTCAAGTATGACATACGTGTGAGGGAGGAGGAATTTATGTCTGTCAGTCTTTCTGTTTGTCCGGGATAATCTCTAGAACGGCTGAACCGATTATAATGCTACTTTATATATTATATGTATAAATAAATGAGTAAATTTGCCCCCGGCAGCACTGCGGTAAAAGCTTTGGCAATAAGTTCCGTCTGAGCGAACACTGCCGAGCGAAACATGGGTATGAGAAGTTCAAATGTTCGTACTGCGACTTCCAGAGCGCGAGCGGCCTGGCTTTGAGGGTGAGTGGCCAGGGCGTCCAGTTAGACAGGCCTATTCACTTGTCTAAACGAGATATCGTCTGTCTTCTATGTTTATCTTCTCGATTTATATCTTTATTTTTTATTTTATGTATGGAATTCTATCTTCTACTAGTATAATAATATAGGTTTGCCAAAAATTTGGAAAATTTCCCGATTTTGACGAAGCATTCAATTTTGTCTCGATCTGCATCTCTCGATTTTCATATCAGCCAACTTCGTAAAGTAGTGTTTTTATGCGAACCTGGTAGCGCATAGAAACATTTAACAAGTCAAAAGTACGTCACAGCATGGTACGTCAGTTACTGAAACAACTAGCAAAGAGTGCAATGTAGGTACTTACCATTAGTGAAAGGTCATGTGATAAATTTTATATCCTCGAACTATCCTCATACTATAATGCAGCAATGTTTAAACGTCCTAATCTAGTTGTAATTAGAGTTCATTCTCACACCACTCATTGAGGGAGTCTATTACTCCATTGAAGAGCTCATAGCCCGACGAGTGTGTTATCGTAAGATAAGTCTTCGGGCGGCTTGAAATACTTCCGACACTTGGGTTCACCACCATCCGCCACTAATCCACATTGGACCAGCATAGTACTCTAAGCCTCGTTAAGAAGAGAGACCCCTGCCGTGCTCGGTAGTAGGCCATTAATGGGTTGAAGAGAAGCCAAGCCAGCCAGTGTGTGAAAGTGTACAAGCATAAGTTTTTACGCGATTCCAGAAACAGTAAGTAAACGTGTTATGTTTTGATGTACATGACAGAACCACGAACGCCGTCACCGAGGCGAGAAGCCCTACGTCTGTGAGCGCTGTGGGGCGAAGTTCCACGCGGCCTACCTACTAACTCAGCACAGACAGTCGCACCGCACTGAGAGGAATTTCAAAGTATGTTCCGGGCACTTACGTTGCCTCGGACCTCCTCAAAACACGCTACTTAGCATCGGCGATTGACGATTTAGCTGCTGTGCAGAAGCTAGATGCAGCAACTAAACGCTCCACAACGGATACGTAAAACGCTAATCGCGGGGATGGAGTCATTATAGTGCGTTTCAAGTAAGTCTGCACTTCGCTTTAATGTTGGTAGCATTGAAATGAGTGTTTTTAAAATTTCAAAAACGATAAATACGAATTATAGGGAGATGATAATAGCGATAATAAGTGCAGACTTATTTGAAACGCATTATATCACAGTGACTCAACGCTACACCCCGCACATTAGCGAGCGCCGGTCGTACCTAACTACTTTGGCCGTGTTTTCGATACCGCACCCAACGCAGCGAGTCGTCAAAACGCGATGCAGCAACGCTACGATCGTTAATCGCGGGTTTGATGCTACAGCGCGACCAACTTATCTGTGAAATGGCGAAAATTGGAACTAATGCCGCCCCATTAAGTTCTTTGAGTTCATTCATTGACATTTACTACGTCTCGAATTGCGTCCAGTGATTGGTCCAATGCGTCCGACAGCGCCCTCCGTCAGTTCACAGATAACTTGGAGGCACTGTACGCAGTCGCTAAAACACGCTACAGCATCGATGCAAACGTAAAACGCGAATTGCCGATAAAAGTAGCGTGTTTGCGGAGGCCCTGTATAGTAGTTGCCTGTAGTTCAGTTCAGTCAGAAACGTACGAATGATCCCATATTCGATTTCTGGTCGGTGTAAGCATGTGATGTTTGATCTCGGATGTTCGTTGTTTTTTTTTTGTAGTTTGTGATGAAATGAGAAAAACATTATACCATATTCAACTGTATAAAATTGTAAGGGATATCATTAGATTTTTTTCACCCATCCATAAACGCATAGGCCATAGACTCATCCCTTTCTAATCCTTATGTCATTTTTCATTTGGCTTTAACATTCTATGTATCTGTCACTTTGGCCCTGTGGATTTCCATGACCACAAAATATAATATTAAATTATGCGTTTGTATACATATATTAGCGTTGCAATTCCGTAATTTTTATAGTACCGTAGTGTTTACCAACCAAAACAGCAATATTTTTTATTACAAAAAATCCGTACTTTTGTCCCCAGTGCGAAGTATGCGGTGTGACCTTCAAAACTAACAACGGCCTCCATTCACACCGCCGCACGTGCCACGGCGGCGCGCGGCGCTTGCGCAGCGGTCGCGCTCTCGACGGTGTCACTGACGCCCCAAGTGAAATAAATGATGTATAGATGTACAGATGTTTTATTCATGGTGTATTCTATAGAAATATTTCTTTAATAAAATATTGATTAAAATAGAAGTGTTACAAGGACATCTTGATAATGTATAACGATGATAAGGATATGAGTTTTAGTCTATCTCTTCTTAAGAGTTCACGTGTTCTCAAGGGAAATAATGGGTTATAGTAGCATAAAAAATATAATTTTGTAATATTTTTTATTCATATAAAAAGCCTTAAAAATATCTATATACAATACGACTAATATCAACCGGACATCGTAATATCATAATAAAATGAGATCTATCATCTTATAATAAATAAGTACGTAAATAATACAATTATATAATGTTTAACTATATACACACGATAAGAGTTTTGGAGCATACTTTACCACGGTGCTCCAGTGCGAATTGGGGTTAGCGGCTAATCAGAGCATCTGAATAGGCCACCGAAAACCTCTAACAACGTTATCAATCTTTAGAAAGACCACAATAGGACCAACTACTAAACAGTAAACGTGCCCTCTAAAGCACGGAACGGCTTTTGTTACTTCTTACAAATTTATAGGCTTATCGAGCTATCACATATCTGAATATATCTGATTGCCCAAGTGAAACATGTATTCACTGAGAAACAATTGTTTGTAAACACTGTTTAACGACATTATATATTATATTTCATCGAAACCGTACAATTACAGGAAAGCTGGACTATGACGTAGAAATATCTACACCTGCCATTTCAGATAGATATTCGGATGCCGTGGAATTAACCTAAAACAAAAGAAATTCATCAAAAGTAGTGTGTCAGAATTACACATTTTTAAATACATATTATAAGCACATATACATACAATAATATACATCTATATACCTACTTATACATTTTTTTGTAAATGTTCTATCATTTACCCTACCAGTTCATGGTGGGTCTTGGCTTGCTGATCAGTCCAAGCAAAAGTACTAAATTCATCTGCGTTTTTTCGGATGCTGTGTCGGAGTCAGTCACAGAGAGCCAGTGAACAGTATTTTATGGTCGACAACACTCAGATGGAGAGAGCGACGGGACGTCATCAGTTTGTAATGTAAGCGCTCTTACACACGAACAGCACTTTGCAGTCGAGAGAGCCAACTGCAAACGTCGACGCTTGCAGTCGACGCGCCGACGGCAGTCCCGCAGCAGGCCAACTGCACGCCGACAGCAGCCGTCGACCTATAGCAATTTGTCAGTCGACTGCATATAGTTCAGGACAGTGCAAGTTTCGCAGATTTATAAAATGAGTTCTAGTGACGATATACATGTGGAATTGCTAATTGTGGCAGTAAAAAAGTATCCTTGTATTTGGAATTATAAATTGCAAGAATATAGTAATAAAACTAAAAAAAAACCGAGCATGGATGGCTGTATGTGAGGAAGTTGTACCTAAATGAAAAATGAAAACTTTGACTTTTGAAATAATAGGGCTCAAATATTCATTCAATGTGACGTTATCTGTCTTCAAGTAGGTACCTTATCAAAACTTGCGGTCCATTTGTAAAGATAAAGTTCTTGGCCCAAACCATTTGTTTTAGGGCTGGCAGCGACTACCTATTAATATCTTGTGGTCACGGACATAAAAATAGAACGGACATAACCTTGTCTAATCGAGAGTGAAGCTGACAGCTGACAGCTCGCTTACCATGTGTGCGTAATTTTGTAATTTTTGATTCGCGATGGTGTCAATGTCGTACCCGTATGGTGTCAATGAGTGGGTGTGTGTACTTGTACGAATACAGAGTTGGTATTCCTATGGGTGCTTCACTGAATTTGTTCTTGGGATTACGTCCGTCTTTTTTTTAGATCCATGCTTATGGTCTACATTTATCCGTTAACATGAATGATACTCACAACAATCTTCTGTATAGTGCCCTGGTCCCGGCGCGCCACGCCGTGCCCTCGCAGCAGATGTTGCCGCACGTTGCCAGGCCTCGTGAAGGTCAGGCCGCACGCGGGGCAGATGTACCGGTAACGGTTCACGCGATGCATCTTGTACTTGTGGACTTGGAGCAGCTTGTGGGATTTCTGCCATTTCTCACAGATGGAGCACTGTAGGGCAGTTGACAAGACATTATTATTATAAGTCATCCAAGACACACTTGTGTTTTTTATATCAATAACTGACAAACGAGCTGACTATGATCACCATCGCCCGGACATCGGTAACACCAAAAGCATGTACCGATGCGGTCCCGGCAATAAAATAAATAAAAGAAATAGAAAGAATTACAAAATAGTAAATTATGCTACAGTGCCACCAACTTATCAGCGAAGTGGCGAAAATTGGAACTAATGCCGCCATATTTAGAAGTCATTCATAATATGTACTTTGTGGTCATTCATCTGTCAGTTACTACCTCTCAAATTGCGTCCAATGATTGGTCCAATGCGTCCGACTGCGCCCCCCTTCAATTCACAGATAAGTTGGTTTTACTGTACTTATGACCAACTTACATATCTTTGTTAAACGTGTTAAATAATAAAATTATAATTTACAAACTGAAATAATTCTGTAGGTATATTATAACAAAACAAGCCGGTATCAAAAGTAAGGTAAAGGCACCAGTGGTTGACATAAAGGCGTAACAAAATACAACATAATTATTTCCGAGGGGTTATCTTAGTCACAAGTAGTTGACACTGGGTAAAGTTAAGAAGTGGATAAAGTGATGATTTCGCTCGCAGAAAGTTCTTATCTAATATCGTTAGTTAATAGTGATTATTATCGTTACTGGTATTTTGTAGTACAGCATTTTTTTTACGTTTTAATATTTAACCGTTGCTTGTGTAATTTATAATCATTAACACAAGAATAAAGTAGGTTTTAAAGGTAAGGAGGTAGGTTCACATCATTGAAAATAAAGGTAAATCAATTTATAGTAATCTACTTATTTATTATTTTAATTGTCAACCACTAGTGCCTTTCACCGAAGAGATTCAAAATATTAATAATAACAAAGGGCTTGTCAAAAAGGTAATGTACTTTTATGGAGAAAATAAATCAAATAACAATGGTTATAAAAATAATCTACAGATCTAAATGAAACATGAGTCAACTACTGGAGATTTTACCTTACCTTATCGTTTTCTTCGGTAGCAGCCGACCGCCGTGCGCGGTGAAGGAGAGAGGGGGTACATTTAAGGCTCATGTTTTAATGATCACCGTCAAAAATCATGATATTATATAGAATTCGCTTAGCCTTATCGGAGGCTTAAATTTGATAACAGTGTTAGGGGCCATCAATAAATTACGTCACACGTTGGAGGGGGGGGTCGATGTAGTGTGACAAGAGGTGGGAGGGGGTTATAAATTTCGTGACGTCACATTTCAAAATCGAATAATTGGTATGTATAGGTAAATATAAAAATCAATTGATAGAAATAAAACTTATTTCGAAATTGCTGCTTTAATTTAATAATTTCTAGGTGTAAAATTTCATGATACGAGTATGTGACGTCACACGAGGGGGGGGAGGTCTCACGAATGTGACCAGCTGTGACAAAGACGGAATAAGGGGTCAAAAAGTCATGAAGTAAGTTTGACGTAATTTATGGATGGCTCCTTATGTAGCAGCGGGTGTAACAAAGCCTTACTTTTCATCAAGGTATACTCGCAGCATTAGTGATAAATAAATTACAAATTCACATTATACCAAAACGAAACCATGTACTTTGTTTGAGTTGGTCCTTCGAGCCGTATTTATCTATAAAGATTATATTTATTGCAGGCATTACATTCAAAGGAGCCGAAATAGGAACACAAGAACTAATAATAAAACAAATATTGATCTGTTTTAAAATGGTCCTTCGAGCCGATTTCTCCATCAATTTGAGATCCTATTATAATTGGCGTCTAGGACAGATAATCCTAAAGTTGTATGCGCACGACGGGCGGCTGGCGGTGGTCGGGAAGGCCGTGCACGCGTCTCGTGTGCGCACGCACTTTGTTTGGCTTCTCGAAGCGATGCGCGCACACCGCGCACAGGTAGCCGTAGCGCTTGCCGGTGTGCGCGTTGTGTTTGTGGATCTGCAGCAGCTTGCGCGACTGCAGCCGCTTGGGGCAAAGGTCGCACTGCGAGGGTGTATAGTGTGAGGATGGGGGCTGATATATCTTAATGCTAACTTTCACGAAATTTCAAGTATAAAGGTAGCGACAGTGGAATTTTAGTTACAATTAATTTTTAAGTTGATTACGTAGGGTTTCTTTACAAGTCCTTGAGCAAGGAACACGTACAATTTTGGAGCAGTAAGTAATACAAAAATGCGATATTTAGCCCTTTTTATATTAGTTCATTTTGAATGATCAAATAATTTCTAGAAAAGACAAGAAATTAAGGGTACTCTTAAATTCTCTTAAATACCATTCTTGCGGGATTTTTTCTACAAAACAACTTGCACTATGTGAATCAAAACATTTCATACCTGGAAGTTCTTCTCTGGCAGGTGGATGGCGATGTGCTGCACCAAGTTAGACCTCCGATGGAAGGTCGCGCCGCAGTGGTCGCAGATGTACGGCCTTTCGCCTGTGTGCCGTCTTTCGTGAATCTAAAACAAGAGATAATAAAAAAAAATGTTAAAAATGGTCAGTGATACAAATGGTCCTTCAGGATGAATAGAAAAATTAAGTGCAAACTAAATAAAACTCATTTCAGCTGTGAAGTTTATTGAAACCTTTACTTGGTTTCACGACAAGACTTAATATTAACAGTTATTAGTTACACTTCTTATTAACTTTTCTACGTTTTACTGAAACTGGTCCTTCGAGCCAGATAGCTAATTCTTAACCTTTTATTAAATAGGTTAACCGGTAGGGCGCTCTCGGTTTTACAGTATACGTTTACTTACCATTACATCTCCATTTCTTCACGGACTGTTAAATTCCTATTTTTACCCGACGTTGTATGTATGCTAGCGATGGGCAACTCGACGAAATTTACTCGAGTAACTCGAGTAAACTCTTTGGTCGAGTAACTCGAGTAACAATTTTACATACTCGAGTAAACTCGGCCGATTCGTTAATTTTGCTCGAGTAACTCGAGTAAACTCGGCCGATTCGTTAATTTTGCTCGAGTAACTCGAGTTGTAAAAAGTTTTACTCGGCCCATCGCTAATGTATGCATGCATGTAATATTCTTTATTACCTCGTATCTTCCAAACCGCTGATTCAATTTATATTAAGATATCTTTAGATTCTTCTTGATAACGCAAGTGTTCTTAGATAAGTGAAATTTAAAAAAAGTAATATGGTAGCTGTGTTATGCCATTGTTTTAAGTATCAAAAAATATAAATAAATTGAATAACGCAATATGGGTATCAAATTAAAGAGCTCACCATAAGGATTTCAAAAAGGTATATCATGATAGCTTTTTTGATAGCAAGCGGGTTTTTTAATTTTACTATAAACATTGACATACTCACCGTGAGCGCTTCCTTGGTAGCAGAGCTATATTCACAGTATGCACACTTATGTATCTTGCCCAGGCCGTGCCTCGCGCGCTTGTGCTCTTGTAGCTGGTTGTTGTTTCTACACCTCTTGCCGCAAGCCTAGAATGGACAAAATAATATTATTATAATCTATAATAATAATAATAAACGCTTCACACTCATAGCCCCACACTAGGATTCCCTGTGTCGTGGGTGCCATGGACAACACACAACATAGACAAGGACAATACACCCAAACCGAGAACAGAAATTCAAACTCATCATTCAAATTTCCGCCTCGCTGGGAATCGAACCCAAGACCCTCGGTGCAGCGATCCGGCATGGTAACCATTGCGCCACACGGGTCGTCATCTAATTTAAACTAGTTTAAGACAAATATTGAACAGTTTTCACAGATTTAACCTCAAAACAAAAATAAACTATGTTCTCTCTCATTAAAAAAATAAGCAGTTATAAAGTGTTTTGTTTCTTTCACTCTCATCATAATCGATAAAGATACAACATATTATAGCAGTTCAATAGCTAAAATAGGTGGGAGGTAAGGGCTAAGTACTTATAAACGCAAGAGATTTATAATTTTTAGAATTTCTGTCTGATTGTTTCTGCTAATTTTAGAAACGGCAATTCATATGCGGTTTCCATTGATGTAGTCTAGTAATATCGGTATACCAAGCGGGTATTGTTTTGTTTATTTCAATCTATTCACAAATAAAAAACACCCATACTAGGGGTACTATGCGGTGCCCCTGTCACTAGTCAATAAAAAATCCCCGCACCTCACAAACACAATAATTGGTATGGAAGCGCATATGGGCCTTAAAGGTGGCTTTCATGCGGAACTCCTTACTGCACCAGCTGCACTTATACGATGACGCATTGGGGATGTCCACTCTTTGCTTCTTCTCCACTGGGGGCTTCACTTGCTTCTGAAATAAGGAAGATGTTTTTTCTACAATAGACTCAAAGCGTCTTGGGGTTGACTTTAGTATCCTGCTCCCAAAGTATCTAGGTGATTTTGTCTTTAATCGATAGGCAGTGATGCTCCAAATCATAATCTAGTTGGTTTTTGTGAGTAAATGCGTACTTTTTGAAAAATCTTAATTTTAATTTTTGAAGTTATTCCAAAAAATACAACACGAATTATGTTAGTTATTGTAATTATAATATATAAAATTTATGTTACTATAATTAATTATATAATGATTTATGTCTTTTTTCTGGAGTTTAACTTCTTATCTATCGATTGTCATATTTAAGCCCGCGGTATGAAATTTTATGGGGAGTAAAATCAAGCTTTCTCCGTTACGTTATACGTTATGTTTGTAATTTGTAACACAGAATCTAGATGGCGTTGGATGGCTGATCAGTAACAACGCCTTCCAGTGATAATAATAATCTTGGTCCATCCTATTTTTGATGATGTGAAACATCATCAACATCATCATCATCATCCTCATCATAATGATGATCATCCTCCGTTGTTACTGATTTGACGATTGCAAACTAGATGGCATTAAACTCGTCGTGCGTCGGAGCTGACACACACATTTTTCTAAAATTGGTGGGTTTAGTTTGTCTCCCATACGGAGGTCGAAATTTTACGTCTTTCTCCACCACCTGACATTAATTTAAACTAGTTTAAGACAAATATTGAGCAGTTTTCACAGATTTAACCTCAAAACAAAAATAAACTATGTGTTTCCTCACTTAGCCCCTTCAAGGGGGGGGGGGGTCCTTATGTAGCATACTCAGGGTTTTGGGGTATAGAACCTAGCCTTTTATTATCAGTCTATCATAAGGTTAATAATTTCACCTGCTTCATTTTCTTTGGTTTTATCTCCACATCCACCTTATAATCTTGTTCATTTTGATCATTTTGAAAGTCATCTCCAAAAACATCACAGGAATAATCCTCATCTCCAAACTCCTCAATCTTGGCTACTGGAGCTTTCTCAATTTCTGGTTCAGGGTCAGAAGCTTTTGCAGTGTATTTAGGTTTTGTTTTTACAGCAGATGTAACATTGAGCAAAGATTTGTAAGTTTTACGACTGGTCCTTCTAAACTTAATTGCAGCTTCCAGGGATTTGATGCATTTCATGCAGATTTTCTGTGATAGGCCATCATTTAATTTAATCTGAAATAACATAGAACATTGCTATGTGAATTAACATTACTGGGGTTTATGGATCACTAATGTAACATTTTCTATCATTGAAGTTAAATAAAGATGCCATCAAAAACAAAACTTGTAAAAAAAACCAAGTCTCGCAACTCAGTTCTTCTACCGTAAAAAGTTGTGAGATCCATGTAATACCAAGTCGGTTAATTTATTCAGTTCCTACTTAAGGGTCCTTCTGTCTTAAGTTATTACGTAATTAGCTAACCTAACAAGTAACAACATCTTATAGTGACCATATTATCAATATTAAAAATCTTTTATGTTTTAAATAAATAGATCGACTTGACCATCGCATGAAAACACAATTTATCTCACAAGTAATACCTACATATAATATTAAATTTGATTGTTTAGTGCGATTGCCAAGTCAATCTATTTATTTAAAACATAAAAGATTTTTAATATTGATAATATGGTCACTATAAGATGTTGTTACTTGTTAGGTTAGCTAATTACGTAATAACTTAAGACAGAAGGACCCTTAAGTAGGAACTGAATAAATTAACCGACTTGGTATTACATGGATCTCACAACTTTTTACGGTAGAAGAACTGAGTTGCGAGACTTGGTTTTTTTTACAAGTTTTGTTTTTGATGGCATCTCATTTCTTTTTGTAGATAGTTCTACTTTTTTTCCTTTTACAAGTTACCTTTGAACATAATTATATCTAGGTAACTATCTACACCTATTATTCCATTATATTATATACAGGTACACTGATTCATTCACTGCAAATGTTACTTTGTTATACAGGTGCAGTGATTCATTAACTGCAAATGTAACTTTGTAATCCTATATATTTATATGGGATTACAAAGTTATTTATGCAGTTGATGTATCTAGAAAACTGGACCGAAATTGCAAAATATTTTAGTTTTTCCTTGATCTATACACTAAACACTAATTGTGTTCCAAATTTGAAGCTTCTATGTCTGCTAGAAGTGCCTTAGAGTTTTGATGATCGGTCAGTCAGTCAGTGAGTGACGAAATTAAGAAACTTTGACTAGTTATAATTCTTAAACTACTGGTTCAAATTGAATGAAATTTTAAATATATCGTATTTGTACAATGCCTGCTTGGTTACTAAAAATTCAGGCTTCTAGCTTTATCCACAACGAAGTTATAGGGGGTCGAAAATGGCCTGAATTGCTTCGAGAAAAGGATGGTACGGCCATGCCGCTTTTTTGCTCGACTTGGCGGGGGCACTGCCGTGCCCCCAGATATTTTTTCTTTTAATAAAAAAATGTTTTATCGCCATTGTAATAAAGAGTATTATAATGTGAGTACAGATCAATAGAATCTTTATTCATACTCCATAATTAGTACATAATTTCTAGTATAAATCAAAAGACATCCATACATGGGCAAGGGCAAATCCAGCTTTGGCACCAGGGAGGGGGGGGGGTCACATAGGGGGGTCAAATTACAAGAAGTTAAAATTTAATTTTGATATTATTAGATAGAAATAAAAATAGATATTTTATTAATAAATGTAAATACTGTACATAAAAAAATCTACCTATATTTAAATAACAAAATCAATTTTTCTTTTACGTCTTCTCACAAAACGCATTTTAGATTTATTTGTTCCCAAATACTGTGTTTGCCGTCAAACAAAATATTATATTAAATTAATTAAATATTTAGTACATTTAGACAATTAGTGGTCCACCTAGGTCCTGGACCCAGCCCAGGGGGGGGTCATGACTCTCCTCCCTGGATCCGCCCTTGTACATGGGAATGAATAAATCAGTTTCACTCATACAAAAAGCTTGTGGAAAAGGAAGATATTGTGAAAAAAATAATATAATTGTATGTATTGACAACTGGGTTACATTCACAACAGTATATTTACTATTTTATTTATTTGGGGCGTCTTAGAATACTAACCCCAATCCCACGCCGGATGGGTGTCGTAAAAGGCGACTAAATCCGGCCTGCTGGTGGTAGGGCCCCTCGAGGGATTATATTAGTAATATTGATTTTAATTATTAATTGTATGAGTCAGCCGCCAAACGACTCGTCGTGTTCCGGCTGGGGGCTTGAGAGCCAGTTCTTTCTTTTTCTTCTCTCTTTCTTGGCCGGCAACGCATCGGTGATGCCTTTGGTGTTGCTGATGTCCATGGGCGACGATAGCCACTTACCATCAGGTGGATCGTCAGCTTATTTGCCGGCTATTTCCATAAAAAGAAGTTCAGAATTCACGTGCGATGAATAAAAAACTTACTTCCAAGCCGGTGATCGTTAACAGATCTTTGGAACGTTTTCTTTCAGATTCCTTGCTACCAAATAACGATACTAGGTTCTCAGTACACAGACAAGTTCTGCAATGCTCCAAATCAGATGTGTTTGACTCAGTTTTAACTTCATTTGACATCTTACAAGCATTTCTTCGACGGGATATCATTCTGTTTAGGAAAATCACAGCTAACATTTTTTATTAATTGAAATTTAAAGTAATAACCAAAAATCATAAAAAACTGAGCTGCTAAACGCAGTATTTGACTTTAACATGTTGATAATTTTCCATTGGGCTCATTTGTGTTAAAGGGCTTAAAATTTATTCACATCACAATCAACAAAACATCGATGTTTACAATTTCTATTTTCTACTTGATCTAAAAGTAAAATGTCAGGATTTGACATTTTTATGTTTGACACTTCACAATAGGGTTGTAACTTGTATCTGATTGGACACCAAGTACTAACTATAACTAAACCCTGTCCACAAATCTTATACACTAAATGACAACCACTAATGTAATATTGATGCCAGCTAAAGTACGTTCTACTTTTCCGGTTCTTTGAATCGTAAGCTATGTCGTAAGTCGTTTAAATATTAGTAGCGACACTCATATCTGCTTAGATATTTAGTATTCAGCTAATTAGTATAAAATTAGTTGTATACTGAATGTAACGATAACAAAGTACTCGTTCTTGTAAAAAAAATAACCATTAAATTCAGTTAGTAAGGATAAATATATTATAGATATGTATGATAATGGTTGCTTAAACTAGCGTTTATACTAGTTTTAGGGACTCTTCAATAATCACACAAATAAGTTGCGAATGGAGAATGTTACTAGGTATGCCAAATCACTTGAAATTTTGTCTCAGTAAAGCCTGTATGTATACAAATACATTAGTTTTTGTTGTAGTCAAAAATACCTAGTAGTTTTGATTTTATAGGCATTCAAAGTTTCGAAAAATATCGAGTCCCGCTAACAGTCACGTGACCGCTTGTGACGTCATATTACAACGCGCCGCGCGGGCCGCAACCAAATCGCCAGTGGTTATAGTAGGTGTAATAGCTGCGCAGTATTTTGTTGTTTTCGTCCGCGTATAAGTTAATAGTGTAATAATAGTAAATATTATTCGATTAATAAAATGGATGATTCATAGCGTTTATGCATTTTTTTCGCATTTTAACGTCCTTTGGAACTATAAAAAACAACTTTTCCGGCGAATTGGTAGTGGTATTTTTAACCGACGAAAAAAAAGGAGGAGGTTCGGCACAGGGTGGTCCGATTTTGATGATTCTTTTTTTAATGGATAGGGTATGCCTTGAAGTCGGTCCCATATTTTTTTGAAAATTTTATTCCCACCCTAAAGTTACGAAAATAGGGGATGATTGATTATTCACCCACGGAATTTTTACCCGTTACCCCAATAACTTTGTACTGGATGATCCTATTTCGATGATTCTTTTTTTATTGAATAGTGTATACCCTAAAGTTACCTTGTTTAAATTTGGAAACAAAATTTTAAAGCCCTAAAGGTACGAAAATAGGGGATGATTGATATTTCACCTACTACATTTTTACCTGGTAACTGAATCTACCACCAATAACTTATTATTAATTTTCATAGCAACTGAAAATTAAAATATAATTACTTTTTAACAAAAAATAAAACCAGCGAAAAAAAACTTATAAGCGAAAAATAAAATGAACCATTTACTATTATAAATTAAGATCCTAAATAAACAGTAAATAAGTAATTTTGAGGCGGTGCCAAACCAATGAAAAAACAAACGGTGAAAAGATGTGCGCCGCGCTACTGCTGCCGTGTGCATCGCAAGCCGCTGCCCTCATAAAATGATTTTTATGTAATTAATTTTGGTTGTTTGTTTGGCACGGTCTCAAAATTATTTATTTACTGTTAATTTAGGTTCTTAATTTATAATACTAATGGTTTATTTTATTTTTCGCTTTTCATTTTTTCGTTGGTTTTATTTTTCGTTAAAAAGTAATTATTACATTTAGGCACAACATAATGATTTCCTAGCATTTGGATTGGACATTTTTAAAAGTAGGTATTTAGGTATAATTTCGACGGCACGGGCGCGCGACCGCGAGCGGACTGAGTGAGCCAGACTGAGCGTGTTGTACGATGACGTCACACCGTCACCAGCAGCCCGCGTCGTGCGGTTACAACTTGTTTTACTTCTAAATCGGAAACTAATTGACGTATCGAAGTAATTCTTGCACTGGTATTTTTTATTTTTGACAGAGAATATGGAGTGCTAATTATCAAAATTAGTTAACATTCTTCATTACTTCCGATTTTCTTTCCGGTTTATGGTCATCACTATTTAATTTGCACCCGAAACTGGTCACCCATGAAACGTCAATTTAGTCTCTAAGATTTGTGGACTGACTATACAACTACTACTACTCTGTTTTTTAATTCCGCAAAGCAAATTGACATTTCCAGTACTGCAAGTCTTTATTGTTTTCTAAATAGCGATGTGCCACAAACGGTAAAGTGTAACCAATATTTTCCGCTTTTTGTACTCAAAACTAATATTGAAGTAATTAGAACTAAAACACAACTTATTTCATATGCCCTGACCTATAAATTCAAATATAATCGTATCACTACCAATTTCTATCAATAAAATTTTTTGATTAATTTAGTACAAATATTTATCGGAAAAGTCCGCCATCCTAGGAATCTCTCTTTACGTTACGTAACGTCTATTGAACTTTATGAATAATTTAATCCATTAATAATTTTGTTTAAAAATTTAATACGATTAAATTTACCGGTTAATCAAATAAATATCTTACGATTCATGTAACCGGAATCATGAAAACATCACTTGCAAAAAAACAGGCCACATTATTTTTGCATTTGACAAAAAAGTGTCAAATCATTTTGCGGAATTAAAAAACAGAGTTTACTAAATCTAATTTAAACAAATATCTATTAGTAAATAATTTTATTGAGGGTTACTATAATTCCGAGTGCACGCCAAGCAGGGCAGTAAACCGTGCATGTATTTGTAAACCAACGTAATTATTTGAATTCCATTTCAGTACCAAATGTCCCAATTATTTATTATTTCTTGTTGAGAATACCCATCACTATTAGTATATTATTGTCCTATCAATCAACTCCTGTCCTGACAGACCTGACAGTTGACAGTTTTGACAGCAATGTCCGATTTAGCGTCCTATTGTTTTGGAATTACGAGATAAATTGTTGATATTTTTATAATCAAAATGAATTAAAACTATGCTTAATCACTGTGCATGTTATAATCAATATATTAGTGTATTATAATAAGCGCAGACATGTATCCATGGAAATGTTGTCGGACGTGTTTGAACGTCCAGAATTTGCATCCAATATTTCCTCTACCTGAACACAGCGCAAAGTATGCCGATGTAATTTTCAATGCTACTGGTATAAAGGTAATGATGAAGGTCAATTAAACTGTATGTATTCGCATAGCATCCTCAACAAGCTTCTCTAAAAACACTGAAAATTTCCATGAAATTCAGTGCCAAATTCATTCTATAGTTGTGTTACAAGCATTAGATGTGATGCTTTATTTACAATGTTAGTTTGAACCAAATGTACTCTGTGGTTTGAACTATAAATATGTATAGTAGATATCTTTGCTGTAAACATGCAAGTTCTGATACCAAAATATGGTTACAAATTCTATGATTTGTTATATATTTACAGATAGAATTAAATGATGCTTTACCACAAGAAATGTGCTCACCATGTATTTCATTTATAAATGAATCATTCAAATTTCGTAGAAAATGTGCTATGGCTGAAAAAGCTCTTTTAGATAATAAATACGACATTAAATTAGAAGACACCTTACTTAAACGAGAGACTGAACAAGTCTGTATTGATATATTGGAACAGCTAGAGGATGATTTTAAGGACTTTGACGATAACATCACATTAGATACACTTCAATGCAGTTATGATGCACAAAAAGACACTGAAACACAGGCTCAAGTGGAGTTGGACTCTACAACATTAGATGAAGAAAAAACTGAAGATGTTACATTCAAATGTAAGAGTAAAAGTGCTAAGAAACCAACTCGAAGAAGAACATTAAAACCTAAAATGGAGTCAGAGGAGAAGGAAAAGACAGATAGAGTTAAAGAAGAGATTCAATGTGAGTACTGCAATAAAATTCTCACATCGAAGCTGTCTTTACGTAACCATTATAAGATTCACACAGGATTTGATGTAGTATGTGAGGTAAGGAGGGCAATATTGTACTGTTACTAGAGGAGACAGTAATTATTTAGTAACCTAAAAAGCTTAGATTGTCAGGTGCAAAGTGAAAAGAGTTTTATTGTAGATAACTTTTTTTACTTTGCACCTGTCAAGATAGTAATCCTACTATTCTAATCTATTACTTACGTTTATGATAAGTAACTTATTTACTCTAATATTTCAATATCAGTTAGGAGCTAGTATCTCTTATGGCCACTAGTGTCCCAATTTGTTGAAGCAATGGTGTAGTGACTTTTGTAAAAATTTGTAACAAACCTATTTCGAATAAAAACTTACTTTATTTTATTTTTATTATTTTAATAAGCTCCATATTTTGTAGGGTCTGTAGTAGTTCTTAAGTTTGAATAATTACTGACTTTTGTTAAGTTTTCTGAAAGACTGGGCAGTGATGTGAATTGGTAATTGCACATGGTTATGAAGAAAACCAAAGGAGATCTCAATGACCTAACACCTAGAGACTTGAAGTCTGTGTCTAGAATCTATGGTGCCTCTTCTTTCTCTTGATTTAAGCATTTGAGTTTTTTTAATATACAAAATAATATACTTTTTAAATTCCAGCATTGTGGCAAGAAATTCATCACAAGACGCCTTCTCCTGATGCACTGTAGAGCGAAACACGGTTACGAGAAGACAGACAAGTGTTCCTACTGTGACTATAAAGCTTCTAATGCTGAACAAGTTAAGGTGAGAAGCTTGCCCGGGCAATACACAAACAAATGTCCAGACTCATAACTAATTAACCTGAAGTGATACTAAAATTGCATGCTAGCATAGTCATATACTTTTCCATGTGGTATAATAAATGTCCATGTAAGTAACGGACCATGCAAGGTCGATCTTGATCAGATCTAAAATTCAACTCAAATGACTAAACCTTATATTTACATGCTTTCAAGTCAAGAGTAGCTTTGACTGCATCAAACATGATCAGATCGAAGATTCAACTCTAACTGCTACATTATAAGGCTCATATTTCCATGCTTTCAAGTCGGAGTATATGACTTATTGTTAGTGTTTGTGGTGTTTGCCTCAGATTCACGAACGCCTGCACACTGGCGAGAAGCCGTACGTGTGCGCGGAGTGCGGCGCCGGCTTCCACCGCAAGAGCAGCTACCTGCAGCACGTCGCTATACACCTGCCGGAGAAGACTGTGCAGGTATGCTCTAATTTAAAATTAATAATTAATTATAATTTAAAAATAAGTTAAAATGCTCTAGTGTAAAGTTGTCAACATGTCGCTTGGTAATTTATGCCTTTCAAGCGTCGTACACCCTGTTTCCAGTGCGAGCAATGTCCAGCGCGGTTCAAGTCAGTGACACTAATGCGCATCCACCTCAGCCGCCACCGCGCGCCGCGGTACGTGTTCCGCTGCGGCGTGTGCGGCGGGAGCTTCGCGCGGCGCCGGAACGTCGCGAGGCACCTGACGCGCGTGCACGCCATGCCGCCCGACGCCGCGCATATTGCGCGACTTGCGCTCGCATCATGATAGAGGACAGAAAGAGTAGTCGTAGGCCAATAAATAAATCAGATGAATGAGCGTGTAGGATGTAAATTGTACCTTATTTAGAAGATATTCATTGGCCCGCGTGCACGCCATGCCGCCCGACGCCGCACATATTGCACGACTTGCGCTCGCATGATGAAAGAGGACAGGAAGAGACGTCGTAGGCCAATAGACAAATCAGATGAATGAGCGTTGTAGGATGTAAGTTGTACCTTATTTAAAAGATATTCATTGGCCCGCGTGGACGCCATACTGCCGGACGCAGCGCATATTGCACGGCTTGCGCTCGCACGATAGATAGAATAGAGAAGAGACAAGAAGATATTTCGTGGAGCAATAAATAAATCAGATGAAAGAGCGTGTAGGATATCGATTGAATTGTACCTTATCTAGAAGATATTCCATGGCCCATATAAGATAAATTAGAGGGAAATAGACAATGCTGAATGCCATGCAAGTGCAAATGTGTGTGATGCGTACATGCGTTTGTCCCCGTTAAATAACATTTCGTTAACTCATTGTTACACCAAAAAAATGTGCTTGATACATTCATACATATGCTAAAATCGATGGATAATAGATGATAAATCCGATACATATGCTAAAATTGATAGATAATGAGAAGGAAAAACAATATTGTTCTAAATATGGTCAGAGACTGTTGAAGACACTTGATCGCTGTTGACTTTCCTGGAAGTTTACAAAAGTTTGTAGAGGCTACAATATTGAAACGTAGGACAAGAAAACTTTCTGCTAAGAAATCTACTTAATTACAAAGAAAAAAATAATGCATAGAGAGCACTCAACAATACCACTGTTGCTGAGTCCGTTTGGTTGTAAAGGAATTTATAGATCCGACTTGAAATAATTGATTTGTGGGAGCAAGAAGTGAATTGACACAGGAAATGACAGAAGCCGCATAATGTTATGTTACAGTGCCTCCAACTTATCTGTGAATTGGAGGAGGGTGCTGTCGGACGCATTGGACCAATCATTGGACGCAATTCGAGACGTAGTAAATGTCAAATGAATGAGCACAAAGAACTTATGAATGGCGCGGCATTAGTTCCAATTTTCGCCATTTCACAGATAACTTGGTGGCACTTTATGTTATATTACGCGGATGTTACAAGTCGAACTTTAATGTTGCTAATTTTCGTGTTACATTATAGCACCATGAGGCAACATTCAAAACCAGACCTGCATAGCAGAGGTTTCAAACGGTATTAAAACTAAATCTAACTTATTTATGTACAAAAAAGTATTATTTCTTTATAATATAGGTATTTCTAATAAACTTTTAATCATCATTTTCTATTAATTTATTTAATTTATTATATGCAAATTGATGGAGAAAATCTTAAGCGAAGTTTTGCCTGTACTAAGACTAAATCATAGGTGTTAAACAAAACAAGGCTGAGATGGTAAAAAATAAAACCAAATTGACTAGTAAACAATTTATTTTACAATATACAATGATATGCTTCGAGAGATTTGCAAAACATGGCACTACATACAAAAATTTTTTGGTATAAACAAGGATTTCTGTCTTGATTTAAGGAGGGATTTAAGGAGTGGCGACTGGAGCTTTTGTTATACTCAAAACCTATTTAATATCATTATTAAGCCAACACTGGACTGAAAGTATATTTACTTTACAGAAAGCTAAGCGTTAACGAAACGAATAACGAAAGTGCCACCACCCACCGACGGACGTAAAAAAAGACGGACGTAATTCCAAGAACAAATTCAACACCCACACATTGACACCATACTGCTATGACATTGACACCATCGCGAATCAAAAATTACGCAACATGGTGAGCTGTCTTTGCTATGCTTCACTCTCGATTAGACAAGGTTCCGTCCGTTCTTTTTTTACGTCCATGCACACACCCTGGTTATTATAATATGTATCATATGACAACTCGTATTTACATTTATTAAACAGAACAAACTCGATATTGTATAATTATCTCGATATTCGATAATACACAGGTCATTATTGACATCATATCCTTATATCAAAACTACTATTTACAAGGGATCTATTCAAATTAATAAACTACATTACATTATGAATGTGTGATACACTTGAGGTATTTTGGTTAGTAAATGTTTTAAATGATTGTTGTTAATCTGCAGTCTTCACCCTGTGCAGCAGGGTGAATCTTTCAAGTGGGCGTTGATGGACAAATTCGAAACTATGAGGAATAACGAAAAATTTAGTGGTTAAAAGAGTCTCGGAGCCGATTTTAATGAAAACTAATACTGCATTATTAGATTTTTGAAAAATCAGTATTCCTGGCCAGGAATCAAACCCGTTCATTTTGAAAAAACTCACCCTGTATTACACCATTCGATAGTGTTGCTAACTTGTTAGAGGGCATGCCTATCCGCAAGTAGGAACAGTGTTCAAATCTATTATTATTATGCAAGCATAAGACAATGATAATTTATTTCTAAACAAAGTTAATTTGCAAATAGCCCTTGGTTTGCTGAAATACAACAAACAACATTGACATAATATTCCTAATTTTATAACAATTATTTAATTGTACTTGACATAATTTATTGCTCAAATTTCAAATTCACTCATAAAATCATTTGTGCGTTAGCCTTTACATAATATTTTCTAGCCTCTTATGAAAAACATTAATTACTAATTAGTTAACAAGGTCAAATCAACTTATTTTTTACCTTTGACTTTTTATCATTATTATTAATTATTTTTTTAATCGTTTATAAGGCATCATAATATTTATCGTACGTCGAATAAAAAATCAAAAGTAAATAATTGTAGTCGGAAAAATTTATTACTTGTAATAATAATGATAATTAAGAACGGACTTATTCATCTCGCCCCATTTTATTTATTTATTTAACACTTGTTTGTACACCAGTTCTGCAACCAGTTCCGCTCAGATTAGTAAATATTTTTTTAAAAGATGTGCTGAGGAGTTTCTTTACGGCTTTTCTTCTCCTCCATGACAAAGCACCCTTCCGAAAAGCTGTTAGATAAAAAAATGATGACGTGCATACGTGTATCAGTGATACATATATGAATAAAATATTTTGACTTTGACTTTGACCATAAAATAATATACTTAAGAGCACAAGAAAGGAACACAAAATAATGGGCAACCTTATCGCATTCAAGCAATATCTTCCAGGCAACCCAGATTTAACATCTCTTTGGCTCTGAAAACTGCCGTGTTTAAACCTCATTAGTTACAACAGCTATAGATTTATAGTCCATTCTTACACTACTAAAAACTAATAGAAAATGAACGTGAATCACAAAATATATAAAACCTTAATTCGTATGAACGGAAGGTCTGTGGCGTCTTATCACATTCGCTCTCCCAATAATAATTTTCCCCCATAAAACTCAGTTACATGCATCCATACATAATAAAATTACAGCCTTGAATCTTTGTGCACGTAATTTACATTGCTATAAAATAGATTAATAGTCACCGAAAGAAAAAAAATAGTATTATTACAACCTACAACAAAGTTTTTTATGACTGTAAAAAGTGTTTGTAACTATTTTTAACAATAATATAATTAGAACAGGTCGGACTTGACGTCATGAATATTTTAGAAAATAATATCCTGTTCTTTAAATCCGAGGATAATTTTGATTCCAGATCCAATTTGGTGGTCCTGGTTTGAAAAAATACTTTATATCTACATACTTCAATATTTTTTCCTAGCAAGAGCTGTTTTTCAATATGAACATTGAACATACCCATTATAAAAATAAACATTACTTTATAAGTTTACTTTAAGATTAAAGTAACAGTGGAAGTTACATTTGTAGCTCTTAAATCTTATAATATTCATTACTACTGGTCAATCAGAATACTAATCTGCAAGTGTAAATTTTACAATATAATTTATGAAGTTCTTATACTAAGGGTTGTATGAAGTTCAACAAAATCTTTGGTTTCAATCACTGAGATATAAAACTAGGAACAAATCTTTTGAATCTCGAATTCTTTGCGTCTTCGAATAGGCTTTTCACAAACATCACCTGAAATAAAGACATTTCATTAAGTGTATGGAAGTCTACATAAAATATGAAAGTTAAAAATAAATAAACAAAAGTCTGTTAAAATTGGGTAAGGCGTAGACTATCCAAAATAAATGGCCAATGTGCTCAGAGTCCAATCTGCAAAATACCCAATTCCCAAAATGTCACAAAGTTGTACATTTATACTTATACAATAGTATACCTACTAACCTTACTAATCTCATTAATTACCTAGTTCTATTACTTTATAATCTTACCTGGGTGATTCCGACTAGAAGCATCAAGAATATTTGAAACATAGACCACTTGAGCACCCTGTGGACAAACAGTTTATTACTATTACACTTAAGTTATAATTAAAGTTATCACAGCAGACAAACAAGAAAAATTGGAAAATAGAGATTGTGGTATAATTGGACCAAAATATAATAATTGTTTTTTACTTCTTCCTAACACTCGATACGCTAAGCTCCCCTATATAATTTCCCTTATATTATTTGGGGTGTCAGGTTTGGGACAGCTATTCCAAGGGCCACTGCGACGAGGTTTGATCTACATACATATAGTAGCCTTACATAAATTCCTCTACAAATTCAACAACATCGCTGTCTCACCGGTCACACATCTCCTCGGCGAGGTTCCGGTCGCGCGCCTCGTGCGCCGACAGCAGCTCCTGCAGCCGGCGCGCGGCCGCCACGTGCTCCTTCACGCGCCACACCGAGTCCGATATGTCGCGCACACGCATCAGGTATGTCTCCGCTGAGGCACCTGATCAGTAAAATGATCATGTATGTTACATCGGTGTGCATGCGCATATACCAAACACAAACTGATGTGTTTTCTCAAACGCTGCAGGACCAACATAGTGTAAGACTGGATATTGATGGAAAAAAAACAAGCAGGTATACTTCACGGTAAAGACAAAGTATACTTTTATTAGTTACATACAAGCGGGATAAATCTACGCTATCTGTATATTCTTATTCTGTAAATGGCTTTCTATCTCTTAAGTTTCATTGAACTTACCCAGCTCCATTTCTTTCTCATCGTCATAGTCCTTTTCTACTGAAGAGTCATTCTCAATCATTACATCGAAAAACACCTGGAAATTAAAGGCATAACCATGTTTTATTTGCAGATGCACTTACGAGAAAAGATTATGAAAAAGAAGAATAGGATTATTCAAAATAGTTGAACTATGGACTGGTTTACTAGCAATAAATTGCATTTTTAACCAACTTCAAAAAAGGAGATATTCAATTTGACTGTATTTTTTATGTTTGTTACCTCAGAACTTTCAACTGGGTGAACCGATTTTGATGAATCTTTTTTTAATTAAAAGCTGCTGCTTTTCATGTGGTTCCACTTAAATTTGAGTGAGATCCGACATGTAGTTTTTGAGTTATCCCTAATTTTGAAGTTCGTTATTTTTTGTCAAGAATTATTAAAGGGTTTATTTACAAAACATGATGCCTAAGCTTTTGCAGCAGTTTACTTTGAAAGAAGTAAAAGATTGTTTATACAGGCACTTCAAATAAAATTATTGTATCAATCTTGATTAGGAAATAAGGGCAAGCCAACCATTCCCCTGAGGATGGCTACACATATATAACATGCACTGACCTTTTAACTCGTCGATTACCGGGAACGTGGATGCACGTTCGAACTCAAAGGTACCGCCGCCACGCGGATTCTAACGAGTTAATGTTTTTAAATATGCCTACCATTTAAACATTTACAAAAACAATACTCACAGTCTTTTGACTAAACGTACTGAAGGTATTATCAAAGCAGAATCTATAGTCTCCTTCCAGTGTGGAGGTATGTCGGTGGGAGTTCTCTGGCTTCTTGTAGTCGGCAACAATCACGCGACCCACCGGGTCAGCCAGCTGGAAGGAGATGTCCAGCTCACCATGGGTTGCATCTATCACCTGGAATTTGTTTGAGTAAGTTTAACATCTTATCAAATATGGTTTCTTTTGTTATTCGGTTAACAAGGTGACAGGATGAATGCACATGATTAAGAAACCTGATCAAAATAATCCAGGGAGTGAGTTTAAAGTTAAATAACAATTGGCAAGTTCATCGTTTACATTTTGATTTTGACGTTCTAGGAATGAACAAAACCCATAACTTTTTAATTAGAGAATTTGGGTTTCCTTACTCAGAACTGTTATCGGTTCCCGAAAACAAGTACCTAATTCTAAAATATTTTAATTACTTCAAAACGTGAGACTTCAAAAGTTAAATGTGCAATTGTTTATCTGCCCCACTAGGGTATCCCTGCCAAACCAAGTTCCATTACCAATAGCCAAACTGGGACTATAAAACAAATGGCTATCTCAATGTTTACCTAATAATGGGGTAAAAGAAATATAACACACAAATCAATGTTACCTGATACTCTATATCAATTACTTCATTAGGCATCACTTTTTGATAAAAACAATCAGTTTTGCCGGGTTGAACTGTGAATGTCATGTCCTTTTCATAGGCGAAAACCATGCTCAAAATAGTGGACAGTAGAATGTACCGCATTCTGTCCGTATATCACGAAAATTGACACAAAAGCGCACGACACGTTGAATTTAAAAGTTATATTTAGATCTACAATCACACAACACCGTTTCAAATACGAAAAAAGACAAAACGAGAAATATATAAATTGAATCAAAAACAAAACACCACCAAAAAATTTCGAGGACTGTCAAAACTCAAATGTCAATATTGATTTTGACACTGACAATGATTTCGATGTTCGAGCATTGCCATTAAATGGACTCGATTTACCCCAATTTTAAACAAAAATTATTTCGAGAAAACTTCGCAGCATAATATTATAACCAAATATTCCGTACTAGTATCCATTAAATTTTATTTCAATCAAAATAAGAATAGTAGCAGTTGTTTATACAAAAATAAAAAATGGTACCTATAACTATGCTATCATTAAAGAATAATTGGTCTACGCGTTTTTAGACAAAAATGGCCCGGTTTATGTATATGTAAACAAGGAAAAGGAAAAAGAACAGCTGTCATAGGACGGTTGACAGATGTGAAACATCGAAATGCGTCGCCACGATCGCCAAGTCTAAAATCATGTTTACTCCTCGCGTAAAGATGTTTCACATCAAAATACTTGTATTATTTGAATTTCATAATTGGTGCAACAACATACGGAAACAATTTTATTTGTCTCAGTTGTCTCGGATTGTCATTTACGAAATACAACAAAAATAACACGGAATAAGGGGAATTTTTTAATTCTAGTAACTTTTCAAAGTTCTGCCAACATTACATTAATATGCAAATTAAGAATAGGATCATATTTTAGACAACTTCACTGTTACTGCACGGCTAGCAAATTATGATTGGTTGATATCAAGACATTCTTTGTTTCTTTATGCAGGGATTAGTAGTTTTAAAAATTATAAAACAAAATGACTTCCTGACACGCCTATTCTTATTTAACCAGCATATTTACGCACTAAAACCTTTTTAGTTTGGTTTGATTGAATTGAAACTTCTCTCTTCATTTTTCAATTCTCAAATTACTAAATTAGTATTTAGTTCACAAAACTTAAATGTTTGTCTGAATTGAAACGTGGTGTTTTGTGAATAGAATCTCACTATTTCTATTTTAAAATGGCGAGTCCATCTAATCCAGGGACGTCTAGCAGTGGCGTGGTACAAAATAGTGCGTTGAGCTTTCTTGCGTCTGCGCAGACTTCCAAAGCCTCCAACGTAATACCAGCTGGAGAGCCGTTAACTCAGTCAGGTATCCTTTTTAACATTGTATGGATTAGGGATTCAACTGGAAATTCTGATAGATATAACCAGTCCTTGCTCAAATAATACTGCTTTTGTGTGGACAGTAACTGTAGATCATAAAAAAAATGTGTGAAAATATATCAAGATAAAATTTTTGTTGTTGGAGACATACTGGAATAATAAATTATTTAAGTCGAACCCCATTGGATCTCAAACTGTCAAACCTAATGTCTTTAAATCATTGTGTTCTCCGCAGTCATGTTGTCCTATAATAAACTTTATTTTATTATTAAGATGTAATAAATGGATGGAGAAATAAGTAAATATGCATATTATGCTAAATGTTTCAGGTAGACTTATGCCAGCTGGTCTACAGGCACTCTGCGAGGCTTGTTCCAGGGTATATCCTGAACAGCCCAATCCATTGCAAGTTACCACAAGACTGAAGTACTGGTATGTTTGGTTAATTGAAGATCTCTACTCCCTAGCATATTAGCAATGACAACACAAGGTTTGTCTGATGACAATAATGGGACTCATTTTAGGGGCAGTGTGTTAGCCACTAACTTGTCCAACGAATGCACTTGAATGGCATGGTGGAGTATGCTGTAGACCTCCTTAATTATAAGGAGGTACCTATGACCTTCTATTAGTTTGAAGATGGTTAATTCCATGGGCAACTGTTTTACTGGCTAACATCCATATTAAATTAGAAATAGAGAATCATATTATTGTTTTAGGTCTTCTTTATTTTGAAAACAAAAACAAATTCAAGAACTAAAATTCAACGATTAAAAAAATGTTTCAAACACAACTTTGTGTTTACCTTGCTGTTTCTGAGACTTCATAGTAGCAACATGTAGAATAAATGTTGTAATTTGACTATTATTGTGTGTGTAAAACCTGTTTAAAAATTCATTCATTTTAATTTCAGGTTGGGTGGAAATGACCCTCTCGACTACATCAGCATGTATTGGAACCCAGGGAGACCTGAAGAAAATATCCCACCACATTGGCATTATATTAGGTAAATTTGCTATGTATTTTATTAACATAATATCATTTCCCAGTTCAAACCTTTGGAGCAAGAAAATTCAAATATTGCACATAGTTTCCCATTCTAGCTGAATTAATGGAAATTCTACTCCTAAGAGGGTTAGATAGGGGTTGAAAGTTTGTTTGAAAATCCGTCAATTTTGTACCAAGCACCATGTTTGGCTTTCTGGGTAGAAATAATAACACATGTATTTAGCACTCTAAAATAATCAGTTCACTGTGTTATATAAAAAACTAGTACGGAACCTAAAACTGCAAATTTTAATTCTCTTTATTGTTCTCAGTTTTGGTCTCTCCGACCTCCACGGCGACGGCCGCGTGCACCCTCTACCAGGCCGGCAGCGACAAGCGACCTCGGGGTACGGTCTGGAGCTGACGCTGCGGCTCGCGTGGGAGGCTGCTGCGCGGGAGCCGCCGCTGTGGCCCGCCGCGCTACTGCAGGCCTTGGCGAGATATGTTTTCACTACTGGTTTGATGTTTTTTTTTTGATACCGAATAAGTTAATGCTTGACCATATACGAACGTTCATAATATTCTATCTATACTACTCAAGTAACTAAAGTCAATTGCTCGGCCACTGTTAGAACTTCGCAAAATTAAAGTGTTAACTTATTATTGCATTACCTACTAACTTATCTAGAGTTTATAGAAAGATAGATTATTGATTATGAAAAGGGCTGTTAGTTTGTTATTCATATAGGGATGACATTGACAACGCAGCCCGTGAATCTTTAGTCCTATTTACAAGTCAAATTCAAAATAATTTACTTAATACTTGATTTATTCGAAAAGCTGTTGTATTTGTTTAAAAGGCAACAAGTTTTGCGCGGGCGACCACATCACGTGGCACGCGGCGCTGGACGGCTCGCAGTCTCGGGTTCGACACCTGCTCGTGGCGACCGACCCGCAACTCGCCACCGTCGACACGCCACACGGAAGCGTCACTTTCTTACAGGCAAGTCCGTTTTATACTGGCGTAAAAATTACTATGTATGTTCTTTATTTATTTGCTACCAGCGCTCTGCCTGTGTTGTCCGGGATAATAAGTACCCTATGTCTTATTCCAGAGCATTGTCTAACTCTGTGCTAAATTTCATGAAAATTCGGTCAGTACAGTGCCTCAACTTATCTGTGAACTGACGGAGGGCGCTGTCGGACGCATTGGACCAATCACTGGACGCAATTCGAGACGTAGTAAATGTCAATGAATGAACACAAAGAACTGATGAATGGGGTGGCATTAGTTCCAATTTTCGCCATTTCACAGATAAATTGGTCGCGCTGTAGTTTTTGCTTTTTAGTTATCTTTCACAGAGTAACAAAACTATCTGTGTCTGTGGTAACAAACACAGACATGTTCTATGTATTAAACCACAGAGTACTTTTACAGACCTTCACATTCAATTTCATTTATTCTTTGTAGCTAGGATTAACTTAAATGATAAATATTAACATTAAAAATTTGTCGTACATAACTAACATATTATTATGTATAACACGATTTTTAACACACGTTTAGCAGTAGTTCCAAACAGTTCATCAATGTTATTATTTTCTAATCAGATGGTCGGTTGCACCAGCCGCGAGCTGCGAGCGGCGCAGCGGGGTTCCGGGTTCGAGGTCCTCAAAGCCATTGGAGAAGATCCCAGGTAAGGATATAATATAATATTAAATAAGAGATAAAATATAAAATAGAATACATTATCATAGATTCAAGTATCTTCACCTAATTACGACCCACCCGATTTATGAATGTTTATAATTCGCAGAATTTATGCAGACCTTTTTAGCCGTAAAATCGACTAAATAAATTCGGCCCGCTGCGACAACGCCCGTGGCAACGATAGCCACTTATCATCAGGTGGATCGTCAGCTCGTTTGCCGGCTATTTCCATAAAAAAAAGAGTGCCGCAGAATTCCGACCTGGCGCGAGCCGTTGTCAGGTTGACGCCTGCACATCATCGTGTCTTTAATTAAAAATAGTAAAAGTTATTATTATATCAAAATAATCAATATCAACTACATTTTTTTTAAATATGTTTAAAAACAAAACCTCTGTATTGAGCAAAATTTATATAGCTCTGTTTTGGTTCTCATGGCCTTAACACGTTCACGTCGGCGCGGGCCACCGGTGGCCCGCCCTAGATTGTTTCATCGGGCGGCGCGTACCACCGGTGGTGGCACCACAGAGTACTTTGTTACAAACTGAAGGTTGGCACTCACTGACTCACTGTACTACTGAGCAAATATGCAACACGTTTGTAGGTCTGAACAGGCAAAAATCGTCATTATTTCGAGCGCCGCCTCACAGCAAAACTAATGAAAATAGGCCCCGGCGTGAACGTGTTTAATAACTTCGTGAATGTGTGACAGATGCGGCGGGTCGTGGCTGGTGACGCGCGCGAGCCGGCGCTCGGCGCGGCTGCGGGGGGCGCGCCTCGCCGCGCAGCCCGCCGAGCTCGCCGGGGTCTCCGCCGCCGTCTCCTGGCACCCCTACCTGCCCGTGAGCGCTGCCTTTACCTCATAACTGGATCTAATGTATCTGGTATCTAAAACAGTTATGAAACTAACTCCAGAACCTGAACTCATCCGCATTGCAGTAGCGTGGTGGAGTATGATAGGCCTCTGAAAGAGTAAAAACCCGTGTTCTATAGTGGCTATTAATGGGTAGAATAAAACAGTTACTTGGAACTGTTTTTGAGACTGATAAGAATGACATTGAATCACGGACCTAAAAAAAGACGGACATAATCCCAACAACAAATTCAGTGAAGCACCCATAGTAATACCAACTCTCTATTCGTACAAGTACACACACCCACACATTGACACTTCACTGCTTCAATCGCGAATCAAAAATTACGCACATATGGTAAGCGGGCGGCCATTGCTATGCTTCACTCTCGATTAGACGAGGTTACGTCCGTCTTTTTTTCAGGTCCGTGCATTGAATGAATAAATTATTTGTAACATTACATGAATACATGTCATGTATGTCACTAACTAAAATAAATTGTACCCATTTGGCCAATGTCAGGTACAAGTAATTATTTTGTATATTCCGTGTTTTTGTACAGGACCCAGATGAAGAGCCGTCACCGCCACTGTCGCCCAGCGTTGAGAGACAGATCAAGGAAACTCTGCAGCGGGGACTGAGCAGCATGAGTGATAGAGGAAATGAAGGTAGCGAGACATAGAGACTCCTTGTTCATACACCTGCTAAAACGAAACATAAAATTTAAGTTTTATGCTTGGCCTTTGAGCCACCCCAGGCTTAGAATACTAACCCCAATCCCACGCCGAATGGGTGTCGTAAAGGCGACTAAATCCAGCCCGCTGGTGGTAGGGCTCCTCGAGGGATTATATTGGTAAAATTGATTTTGATTGTTAATTAATATCATTATTGCTATTATTATTTCTCCATGAGGTTCGCCTGGATACCTACCACCCTTGAGCATGAGTCAGCCGCCAAACGACTCGTCGTGTTCCGGCTAGGGACTTGAGAGCTCTTTCTTTTTCTTCTCTCTTTCTTAGCCGGCAACGCATCAGTGACGCCTTTGGTGTTGCTGATGTCCATGGGCGACGATAGCCACTTACCATTGGAGGATCGTCAGCTCGTTTGCCGGCTATTTCTATAAAAAAAAGGCAATGCTTATCAATCATCCTACCTGATGGTTAGGGGCGATGAAGAACAAAATGGTGGCGTACTTAGCTAACAAAAGCCTATTCATGTTGTTATTATTTCATTCTATTGTTATTGCAGGTCACAATATGTCGACGGACAGTTTCGAGATGTCGAGCATCGAACGAGCGCTGCCACAGATACCTGATACTATGCAGGTTGGTATATAATATATCCAATTGTCGACTCTGTAGCCTAGTTGGTAGCGATCCTGCTTGCGAAGCGAGGGGTCCCGTGTTCGATTCCCGGCCGGGGCAGATATTTATGTGACAGATAAATATTTGTACTCGGGTCATGGGTGTTATTGTGATGTGTTATATGTGTCGTCCATGCCACCCGCGACACAGGTAAAAACCTACTGCGGGGGTGTGAGTGTGTAAGCGTTTATTATTTATTATAATATTATTATCCGTGTATCAGTGCCACCAAGTTCAAAAGCCATATCGCTAATTGCTAGTGTGATATGGCTGTCACTATCTGAAATGTTCTGATGCCATTTGCGAAGGGCCACGTATAATAAAGTAGAACTTAAGCCCAATGCATACATAACGAGGTTTTTTCCCGTACGGGACGGGACGTGAAGTTTTGGAAACATCGTTTCATAAAAAATGTATACGATAGTGCATACGCAGCGGAATCCCGTACAGAACGTGACCCGTATGGGAAGTTTATTCCCGGTCGTCCCCACTGGGTACGAGTGGGAAAAAAAAGTTTCATTCGTCCCCAGTGGTGACGATTGGAACTTTTTGTTTCGCACTCGTTCCGCTATAGACCGAGAGTCAAAATACATGGGAATTTAAATAAGAGATTTCACGGGTTAAAATGCTTTAATTACGACTTTCTGAGCAAGATTGAACAATGTTTTTGATTGAAAATAATTTTAAAAGACTCAGGTAATTAGTACAGACGGTACAGTATTCTTCTGTGCTATAGAAAGAAAGAAAGAAACACTTTATTTAATGAATGGGACGGGAAAATCAACGTCAAATTCAAATTCAAATTCAAAATCGTCGCCGACGATTTATGGGAAAAAGCCCGTTACGTATGCATTGGGCTTAAGTTTATCTCCTGTTTCAGTAAATAAAGCTGTATCTTTGGTCTTACCCACTCATTTTTTACTAGCATGCTTCATGGACAGAAGATAGTATCCAGTACCTGGATGGAGTACATCTGATCATGGACAGTGAGGCAGCTAGCTTGCTGCCACTAGCTATTGAGTAAGTTGTTATATTTATTTTTCTTATCATCTCAAACATTGGACATGAATTTGATACTAAGTGTCTATATATGACTTGCATGGGAAAAAAATCCTTGGGAATTTCTATGTTTCTTTTTCCTGGATTCCTGGAGTAGCGATTAGCGTACTTCAAATTTAATTACATAGTTTAGTTGTACACGTTACGTGTTCGATGGTAATTGCTTACCAGTAATTTGCTTTAAGGTAGAATAAACATTAAAATTAGTAATATTAGTATGCAGTGTTTGATAACAGTATGTTTCCAGTGGCAGGGTGCTCCACGGACGTCACTTCACGTGGCGCGGCGCGCGCGCCGTCACCGTCCTGCCGCCGAGCGTGGCCGGCGCCTTCGCTACCGCCGCGCGGCCCTACGCCCTGCTCGGGGACTGGCTGCAGGTCTGTATCCACCGTCTTCTGTCATCGCGGTCCTAATGTGGAAGTCAGGAGTGGAGTGAATAGGCTGTTGCTAAGTGAGTTCGTCGTCTTGCGGCTCGCCACTAACATCAGGTGGGATCTCAAGGTGGGATTGTGGGTTACTTAAATAACAAAATATTTTATAAGCAGTTTTACAATTTTATTTTTTCCATTTTTAGGGGCCGTTCATAAATTGCGTCACACGTTTGGAGGGGGGGGGGGGGTCGATGTAGTGTGGACAAGGGGTAGGAGAGGGTCCTAAATTTCGTGACGTCACATTTAAAAATCGAATATTGGTAGATACTTATTTTGGAACTGCTGTTTTAATTTAATAATTTCTAGGTGTAAAATTTCATAATACGTGACGTCACACTAGGGGGGGAGGTCTCACAAATGTGACCAGCTGTGACAAGGAGGGGGGAGGGGTCAAAAAGTCATGAAATTAGTGTGACGTAATTTATGGATGGCCCCTAATAAACAGTTGGTTTGATGATGTTCTTGTCTTTGTGTGTTGTCCATGGCAGCCACGACTCAGGGAATCCTACTGTGGGCCTATGAGCGTTATTTATTTATAATTATGTTATGATTTTCAGATCTTGATACCAAAGGACTTAGCTAAGGAGATGTCTTCTCAAGTGGCCCCACTCGCGCAGCTGGTGGCCACAGACTCGGAGTCGGAAGGGGAGGCGCCGGCTCCCACACAGGTGCCTCGTGCCCTCTCCTGGCCACGACAACGACTCAGACTTACAGTGGTGTAAAATGAACAGTGTAGTGAACAATTATATGAAAACTTCAAGGGCGTAAGGTGGTGTAAAGACAAATCTAGTGATGCATGGAATGGGGTAGCTATCATTATCCTAGTTTCACTACTCCTGTAGTTACTACCATGTGTTAGTGTGTTATTATATTTACAGTGTAATGCATCCTCTTTGTATAACTATTGTGAATATCAGTATGGTAATCGACTTATGTAGCCTACTGTCATCAGTCTCTGTCAGGCGTATTGATGTATTGATTCAACGTCAGTCAGTATTGATTACATTATAGCAAAGAGCACCGAAACATGCATCAACTCTACACTCTAATATAGATTACCAGTGGATACGCGGCGTGTGCTACTACGCTAAAATAAATTTTGTATGGGAAAAGTTGAAAATCGACTTCATATATGGACCAAATATGCCTAATGCATTGTTTTGGTGGTCTTCTTCGCATTATTACCTTTCAAATGAAACCAGTTAGGAGCACATCAGTTGGATGGATCTTGAAGTCTTTATAGGACAATGCCACGAACATTTTTTGTTTAATATCTTAATATATACATATAAATTACGTGTCACGTTGTTTGTCCGCGATGGACTCTTAAGCTACTTAATCGATTTATACAAATTTGCGCACCGTGTGCAGTGTAATCCAACTTGAAAGATAGGATAGCTTATACCGAAGGTTTTAATAAAAAAAACTTTTCACAGATCAAAGTCTGTCCGGGCAGCTAGTATTATATAGATTTTCAACCGCACCAAACAAGGTTAATAAATAAGAAATTAAAAAAATAATAAAATCTTAATGGTGTCTAATGTATTAATAGTCCAGTGCCGATAATTTTTGAAACGAAAAAAAAATTATAGTAGAATGAAACCTATTGCTAAAGGAAGAGAATATAACGAAGATTATAGGAAAAATAAATTACGGGCGATCTGAGGTCGCGAAGGGGGGGGGGAGGGGGTGTTTAATGGAAAAAAATGGTTTATCTCGATTTCCGGAAAAACTACAAGTCCTATTGAAAAAAGTTGAATAGCAAAGTTGTAGGTAATAAAAAGATCTACAACTTTTGTATTTACACTTTTTTACATAACCTCAAAATTTATGTTAAAAATTCAAAAAACCACGTTTTTGGTTTTTTATTTTTATCTTTTACAAAAAAACTTTTTTGTTTCGCAAAATTTGGTGAAAACTTACCTTTGTATGTCCTTGACATACTGTAATTTTTTTGATTCAAAAATATTTTTTTTTTCACCTTATTTTGACCTTATATCGAAAAAGCACCCTTATTTTCAGTCGAAAAATCTCACGTCAAAAAATCTGATTTTTTTTTAAATTCGGTAGTTTTTTTGTTCGTTGGAATCTCTACTTTCTAATGGTATATAAAAAAACTATACACTACCATGGTAAATGTTCTCAGAAAATGCAATGAAACGACAACTATTTTGGAGTTTTATTAAGGATCCCTAATTTTTTTGAAAATATATAGCCTATGTCACCCGGGAATAATGTAGCTTCCCAACAGGGAAAGAATTTTTCAAATCTGTTCTGTAGTTTCAGAGCCTATTCAATGCAAGAAAACAATCAAATATTTCCTCTTTATAATATAAGTATAGAGTAGCTTCCGCCCGCAGCTTCGCCCTCGTGGATTTTGGAAAATTTACATAAAGCCATAATCTAAATAATCTAATACCTTTAAACAAGCAATTCTTGTGTATATTTTTTCTGAGTCTCGGAAACGGCGCCAACGATTTTTATGAAATTTAGTATGCAGGGGGTTTGGGGGGCGATAAATCGATCTAGCTAGAATCTATTTAAAAAAAAATGTCGTTTTATCCGTGTTTTCAGACAATGAAAAACTAGCATATCATTGACTCTTCCTGACATCTATTGACACTAAAATACCAAGCAAAGCTCAGTCATCCAGATATTGAATTATACACCTAAACCTTCTTCAGGAATCACACTCTATTATTATCTTCTCATAATCTATTGGTGAAAACCACGGAACACAGACACCAGTGGAAGTGCGATGTGGGCGTGGCACAGCGACTAACATTAAGAGGAGCTCCGCATACTTGCCGGCATAACTAAACTGTCACTGAGCTGCGTCGGTTGTGCATTACGTAAAATAAAATTTGTCTTAAATTACGTAAATATGCCTTACTGTACAATTTTGGAGGGCAGGAATAATAGCGAGCAATTAATTTATTTAATGGCCGTGTTTTATACCACAAATAAGCCTAGTTTTTAATTTATTTCGTAATAATTCAAATTCGAAACACATAAATAAAGGAAATAATATAATTTATGATCAAAAAGCTACTCAGTCACTTGGCAATAAGGTTCGTTTTATGTTTTAGATAATATTGCTACTGGGCTATTATTTTCTAGAACATTTTCTGCTACTCGGGCAGGGATGGGGTACAAATATATGAATATCGGCAGTTTTGTAATTTTATTTTTAGTTAAAAGTATTAATTTCATAATATGAATATTACAATTTATTATAATAATAATATTCTTTTTTTATTTTAGGGATATGTGTCATATGTATGTACAGTTCTGCTATTTGGTGTGCAATAAAGTATTGTGTTGTATCATAAAAATGTATAAAATTAATATGAATGAATTTTTTTATTTGAAATCATTGGTACATAATCTAGGATCCTGACGAGGAATATAAGCGCATGCGCGTGACTGGCACAGCATGTCTAAGAAATGTAATTCAAAGAAAATAAATTTACCTTATTTGTATAATGTTAAGGTTGAAATGCATCCCAGTTCATATCAGCAATGTTTTTGTAGCTACGTTTAGCTTCATTGAAATTTCACTTATCGACATATTAAATTATATTTATTTTCGTTGCTAAAAATGCCTAGGCTTGGTATTCCGTGACTGTTTAGATAGCTAACATTGATAAAAATTGCTACGGTCACGTCTACGCCTCGTAATGCCTCGTCTAATCGATAGTGAAGCATAGCAATGGCCGCCAGCTTTCCATGTGTGCGTAATTTTTGATTCGCGATTGATGCAGTATGGTGTCAATGTGTGGGTGTGTGTACTGTACGAATAGAGAGTTGGTATTACTATGGGTGCTTCACTGAATTTGTTGTTGGGATCACGTCCGTCTTTTTTTAGATCCGTGTGTTTGAGATATAAGCTTTCAAAATAATGATCAAGTGTTCACATAGACAGTACAAAAACAAGAAGTTTAAGTACCAATATGACGGATCTACATCTTATGATGTCGGACACTCGGACAGTACCAGTTTCAATATAAATATCGATAACGTGGCAAAAAGCACAACGCACATCTCTAAGCCTAAACCAAACACAGTATGATGTTGTTAACCAAAAATGTAACTTACCAAAATACTTGTAAGGTTGCTATTCAATTTATTGTATACTCCAGTCACGACATCTAGCGTTCAGTAGATGGAATTATTTAATTATTTTCCATAAGATTGACATTGTTTGATATTGTTTTGTCAACCTTATTAGTAAAGAAGTTAAGTATATATTACTTATAACGCAGAATACTGCCATCTAGCGGTGGATAGATAAACTTGAAAAGTATTATGATCATAATTGATAAAGGTTCTAAGGTCACTGAATAAGACATGGAAAAATAAGAATTAAATCCAAATATTAAGGTGCATTTTCAACTATAAACAGCGAGTTTCTTAGACTATTCATAGTTGACAAGTAACAACCAATTAAAATGTGAGTTTCTTAGTTGTAAATAATACGATTATGGATTTCCTTGTGTTTATTTGGCTAGCACGGTTCCCATACTAATCAACACTTGTACCATTTCCACTTGTGTCTGTGTTCCGTGGTGAAAACTGAAAACCGTACAATAATCCGGTCGATATTTTTAAGTTTATTGCGTTCATACAGACAGAGATGACTGGGCGAATTCATTTTATAATAATATATGTATTGATGTTTTTTGAATTACATGCATATATTAAGCGATGTGTTTGTTACCTTTTGTATTGGACTGTATATTTTTTATAATACACATATGAGAGTAATAAATAAGAAATGTATTTTTAAACGCTTTTTATATTTATTTTGCTTACCCTGTTTATGTACTTCGTCATATCCTAAGGACTTGAAATTTTACATATTCCTAAAGTAAGGGGAATAAATAAATACAGAGAATAAAATTGAATAATTAAATAAAGGTAATAAAACTTCCGCGTTTTCCAGAGGGCGACACTTTCCATGTTTCTCATCTGGTGTCTGTGTTCCGTGTTTCTCATACCCCATTTACACGCGCGCGCGAGCCATGAGACAATCCGCGAGACGCGCGCGTGTGAACAGGGCACTCGTGGACCAGACAGCGGCGCGTCTCGTGGCTCGCGGGCTCGCGGCGGGAGCGGTTTGTTAGGCGCGGCCAAAGGGGCTCGCGCGAGCGCTCGCGTGGTGTTCACACGCGCGTAGGGGGCGTGGCTTACGGACGCGCCACGAGACGATCCGCTACACGCGCGTGTAAATGAGCGGTCATAATTCGCTCAGAGATAGACCTCTATTCCCGTATAAACAAAGTTACTCTATGGTGACAGTGTAGGAACCTCTTTTAGAGAGAGTCATTTTTCAAATCTAAACCTCTGTGAGTGAATTTTTTACATAAGACCTCTGTAAGCGAGACTATTTACAATAAGATTTCAATAGACATCTCAAAACTCGCAGCTCTAGGTACTTAAAGCCAAACCATATCCTTGTTTGTAAACAAAGAAAGCCAAAGCGTCATTGTTTTCGATGGAATTACGAAGCGGTTGCACATGTGCGCTTGTCCCTATCTGATTATCTTCAACATCACGTATAAAAGCGGATGGTAATAGGTTACCAAATTTTAATGTTCACTAATATTTTTATATGTTTTCGTGTCCATAATTTTGATCATTTTTATAGATGGCATAAATGTTGTACAGTCATTAATAAATCAATAATATATCTGATATTAATACACCATATTGTCCAAGCTTTGATGTAAAACTAAGGTTTACTGAAAAATGTCAAAATATGCTAAATTTTACGATAATGCTAAACATCCTGCTGTAGCTTAAATTTTACTCTTAAAAATGCTAAAAAAGCAGGATCCTGCTAAAACTGGCAACCCTGCTTTTTACTCTGTATCGTTAACGTGTAGGATAAATGACATTGACAGTCGTATTGTTGAGCCATTTTGACACTTGACAGATAGACAGTAGTGATGACGTGAGTTGTGCGACGCGTACCGCGAACTGTTGTGTAATAATCGTTATCGTTAATTCTCCGTTTCTAAAAACGAAAACGATGGAAGACTTCAATGTTTGGAACTACTTTAAACGGGTTATAAGCACCAGTGACATGAAAACAGCTGAATGCCGTCTGTGTTATTCCGTTATCAGTCACACTTCGACTATACATAACCTTAAAACTCATTTAAAGCATAAGCATGCAGGAGAAATTCCTGGGATAGAACCTCGTGTCTCAGATATAAAAACACAAACCAAAAATATTAAAGCCCAGAGTTTTATCAAATCGTTCATTTGGGAATACTTTACAAAACTTGATGAACAAGACGGCAAGGCTATGTGTAATATCTGCCATAAAGAATTTTCTTTCAAAAATAGTCTCTCAAATTTAAAGCATCACCTATTCCGTTCACACGTTGAGAAACTTGTAATTGGTGAGGATACGGATGTGGAAGAAACTGCAGACTCTCCAAGTAGTATTCATACTGACCCCGAAGCACAATATTTGGATTGTTCTGGTTGGTTCAAACTAAATCATTAACATGTAAAGGCCGTAGGAAACAAATCATACACTTTTACGCTTCGTTATTGTTTTTACTAGCGTTCCAAAAACGTAAAGTATGATGTTACATAAATATTATTAAGCTGCGTATCTACTTGAGCAGCTTCATGACGAGCTTCCTCATCGCGAGCGTGCCGCGGGCTGCGGAAAGTTCATGCGTCTCCACTTGAGCCACATAAAAGACCATCGAGGCAACAAGCCTCAATCCGAGCCAAAGTTCTCTCAGTTTCGTACAACATCGAGTACATACCCAATTGAATACGCGCCTTTTGGATAGTCGCCTTTGAGCACGGACGTTTTCCGACATTGTTTGGCTCGCTGCGCGGCCGCATCGTTTGATTCAAGTCATGGCAAGCCTTGAAAGGTATTCACTTGCTGTGCCGCGAGTCGAGGCAGCTGCCTCGACCCGCGGCTGCCTCAAATGGATACGCAGCTTTAGTTTCACAATCAGTCGGTATTGTTATGTAAAGTACCTATAAACGATTTCGTTGCCGATTGTGTTGAGAATTTATTTAATAATTTATTATTTTATATTGAAAAATATAAAAATTATGTGTGTTATATCCGACCCAATCCTGGAATTTATTCTTTACGAACGATTATAAACAACGCCATCTAGTTTACGATCGTCAAATCAGTAACAAGATTGTTATTATCATTAGATGGCGTTGTTACTGATCAGTACGAATTCTAAAGGAGTTAAACTCCAAAAATATGAGTGGATCTTAATAACTTAAGTGCGTACTAATGTTAAATTAGTTATTTTTACAAATTAACAATGCATAAAAATATTTGCTAGGCTAAAATATCGGTTATTTAGCGTCATTACAACCTGTTATTTAATTTTGTTAGTTTAGTTTTGTTTTTTTGTTGTTTTTGTTAGTTAGTTTAGTTTTGTTATTTAATCATCGTTTTTCGAGCAACGAGAGTTTCGGATACGAACAAAGATAAATAATGTTAATATACCTACATTTTTTTAGGTTTGGAAAAACCAATATCGCACCGGAAAAAAACATCAAAACTTTGGAATTTTTTTTCGAAAGAATATCCTAATGAAAAGCAGGCGAAATGTTTAAGCTGCAATGGAATATTTTCGTACAAATCTACAGTAAATAATTTAAAACAGCATTTAAAAAAGCAACACATAGATAAATACATGGAATTTTGTCGCTTAATTGATATTACGACAAGTGCTACAAGTGAATTATCTCATAATGCACAGAGTGTTATTACTAGTGAAGATTCAGGTAATATTATTTTTATATATTTAACTAAGCATCTTTTTATTGTTATTTTAGATATTCCTTTTCCAGAACTATCCTTCATACCTATGTCTTCTTTATGGTTGTATAAAAAAGTACAAGTTCTAAATTATTTACTCCCTGATGGCGTAGGAATATAATTTTGCCTGTTTTAGCATGTTTAATTCATTTTTTAATTTTTCGCTATATTGTTTTTTGATTAAATTCTGTTTCATTTAGTAATATAACTCAGCATTAAATGTTGGTAAATTATTATTAAATTGCTAGGTATTTAATTTATTAACTACAGAATCCATTTAAATGTAATCCTAGTAGTTTTACGATCCACATTACTACATTAATCTTAATATTAACCTCACCTAGTAAGTTAGGTTCACGGACGTAAAAAAAGGTCTCTTTCTTTAAGGTCCGTAGTTAGGTTACAATTTGTGGAATAATTATATAAGCATGTATCTCGTAGATTCCGAAGAAAATAATATGGTGAGAAAAAACAGGTCACTAGTTTGGAATTATTTCAAGAAAGTTAATACGGATGAAAAGCTGGCAACGTGTATAACTTGCGGTTCAAAATTATCATACAAATCTACTGTAAATAATTTGAAGATACATCTGAAGCGCAGACACCTGCGTGTATATAATGAAGTATGCCAATTGTTACGCGCGAAGACGACAACTAGCCCCCAGGCCACGCGCGATGATCCTGGTAAGTAAGTTCTTTCCTATTTAATAATTTCAAAATTCTAACCGTCAATATATTTAAGGAGTTTTAAGGTGTTAAAACGGTTACCGTCTTAAAAACACTAGTTAGCTGTTATAAAAGCTGTTCCGGTTAACATTAATAGTCCCGCTACCTAATATTCAATAACTGTTACGATAACTATTATTAGGTTGTGGGGTGACTACTACTAAATTCTAATACATGTCGGTGTACTAAGTACTATTATTTCTTCCGTGCTAACATGTGGTGCTAACACTACAGTAGAAATAGAAGTTTACAGTAGTATTTATACATATTCATTTTTTTATTTTTCTCAAAAAGCTGATAGATAACTGTTCCTACATTAATATAAAAGCATGCCAGACAGTGGCGTAGCGTGGGCTCCCGCCGCCCGGGGCCGACCGAAAATTTGCCCAAAATGAACTAATTTACATCTACGACACTTATTTTTTGTAATGACTATCCTTGTTTTTTATACGAATTGTATATCTAGTGATATACGTAATATTCAAATACAAATCTTATTTGGGTAGCAGCGTATGGACAATCTAAAGCCATGCACTAAAAATAATTGCAATTTTTGACATGTCTTCTTCATACGTAAGGACTGGGGAGGGACCGTCGAAGTGTTCTCCGTAAGGCCGGCTCCATACGTTGGTGCAAACGTTGGCCCCAATGCTACTCGTCCAACGTATGGATCTAGGAAATAGCATTGGCGCCAACTTTGGGGCGAGCGTTGGTAGTTGGCCGGCGCGTGTCGGTTTTATCAAAGGAATCTGCCTCCAACGTTCGCGATCCGTCCACACATTGGAGATTGACTCAGTCCTGTAATACAATATTAATCTATGGTCCTGTAGCAACACGCATCGAGTGCACATGTTGATCGAGAATGGCATCCTCGTCCACAATAACGTCGCCCGCGTGGGCCGCGTGGGCCGCGTGGACAAATGTGTTTTATGATGTGTCGTCATCCACCATCTTCTTTGACGTGGCTTTTTCTTTAGTAATAAATATAAATTAAGAGATGCACTCACTACTTTAAAAGCAAATCAGACATCTTCACATTGGCTCTGACGGTATAGAACTGGTATAGTAGCCAACGTGTGTACACCTCACCAAATTAACGGACCAACGTTGGTACTAACGTTCGGACCAGCGTGTGGCGCCCCGGTAATGTTCAAAGATGTGTGAAGTGACCGTGTTGCCAGGTACCACATAATTCATACTGACAGTCTACCATATGAAATACTTTATAAGAATCTACGGTATTTCAGGGAAGAATTTACCGTAATCAATGACCTTGCAACACACAAAAGTCAGTGTACTTACAGTGTACGTACAGTACCCCTCACATTGTAAAAGGAGACCAGAGGTCCAGAGCCTGAGATGATTAATTTAAAATAAAGAATATTATGTAGGTATTATTATGGATACACTAGGTACCTACCTAGCTATATTCGACCTCGTAACAATTTTATTACTTTCGTACAGCTGGCCAAACTAACCCACATTTTGGAGTTCATTGACCATTACTTATTATTATTTATTTTTAATTATACACTTATACGCCCCAACTCAGATGGGTTCGTTTATTTAGTCGTAAGGAGTCCTTAACTAACTGACATTAAATATGTTAAGTATCGGTTCATCTCAGAGTCATATTGTCAACTTTAATTAACCCTAGTGCGGAATGAAAGTAGAACTATAGTTTGACACCCATTTGAAGTTTAGTTTGACACCCATTTGAAAGGGCATCGAACCTAATTGGCACACCTACAAGTCCGCCATTTTGAAAAAACCTCGATTCGGCGGCCAGTGATGAAACATGTGTCAATCGATAGACTAAATGATTATGATCAAAAAGTATTCAGTGATAAAATGTCGTAAGTGATATACTTTCTGAGATAAGTGAGTTCAAAACTAGAAAAATAAAGCAAAAAACTCGTTTCGGCGGACATTGATAAATCATATGTCATTCGATAGGCTAAATAATAACGATTTAAAAGTATTCAGTGATGAAATGTTGTAAGTGATATAATTTCTGAGATATTTGAGTTCAAAACCGTAGAAATATAAAGCAAAAAAAAAAACTTCATTACGGCGGACATTGATGAAACATATGTCAATCGATAGGCTAAATGATTACGATTAAAAAGTATTCAGTGATGAAATGTTGTAAGTGATATACTTCCTGAGATATTTGAGTTCAAAACCGTACAAAAATAATGCATTAAAAATTATCATTTACTTATTTTGAATTTATTAGGTACTTGATTTATTAATAACGGGTAGGTTTGAATTAAAAAAAAGCAAAGCAAAAGCAAACTAATAGGTTGTTTTATAAATAATTTATTTGCCACCAGCGGCTACAGCTTTGGCAATTACTCTAAACCAAAAGTTAAAATTCATTATTGGCTTAGTTTTCTATATCATGTCTGACAATCGCTGAATCTAAAAATTCCGCTGGTGATAAAGGCAATGTTTCCTGATGTCGAGCCCATGCCAAGAACCATATAACACACATTATATGGGAACAACAGGACAAGGTTCTTTTTCCCACTATGCATGAGCACTACCATCCCGCGATTTTATTTCTACCCTTAAGTTGTTTGTTTGACGAATTTGTTTAATTTTTATAATACATAACGTAACTGAGGTAAGAAAAAAGTGACCGGTACACTTCAATTGCTGTATCGCCATAAACACTTATTACCATAAATACGTCATAAACACTCTGGTCATCCCTCACATTGAGTATGCTGATGTGTGTTGTACAGATTTGTCAGAGGAACTTCTGAATAAATTGGAGCGCCTTCTTAATAACTGTATTAGATATATCTTCGGCTTACGTAAGTATGACCACTTTTCCCAATTCCATTCCTAACTTAAATGGCTGACCATTCGATACAGGCGAAACTTCTGAATTCTCTCAACATTTTATGCTATTTTGAATAATGTGGCTTCTCCTGTTTATTTAAAGGAAATCCATAGCACTGCTTATTTCGGGAATTCCTTCACAATACAGTTCATACTGTTCTGGAACTCCTTGCTTGTTTATTCCATCTGAGGCTTGTAGACATCAAAAAATCATAGACTACCAAAAGCTCCTTCAAGAAGTCCGGCAGCACTACCTGAAGCAATTAGAATGTTGTCGCCCGTGGTCTTTGCTTTGCTTTTATATTGTGATTTTATATGTATATAGTAATTATTCTAAATATTCATAATATTTCTTATCTGGCATTACACTGATACAGTTACAGATCCACTAGAAATAAAAAGCGGCCAAGTGTGAGTCGGACTCGCCCATGAAGGGTTCCGTAGCAGCAAGTAACATAATATAAAAGTTCTAGTAGTTCGTTGTAACTTTGATCAATGTTTTTTGCGGTTTACGATTTATGACGTATTAAAAAAAAACTACTTACTAGATCTCATTCAAACCAATTTTCGTTGGAAGTTTGCTTGGTAATGTACATCATATAATTTTTTTAGTTTTATCGTTCCCTTATTTTAGAAGTTACAAGGGGGGGGACACACATTTTACCACTTTGGTAGTGTCTCTCGCGCAAACTATTCAGTTTAGAAAAAAATGATATTAAAAACCTCAATATCATTTTTAAAGACCTATCCATAGATACCCCACACGTATGGGTTTGATGAAAAAAATATTTTTGAGTTTCAGTTCTAAGTATGGGGAACCCCCAAAATTTATTGTTTTTTTCTATTTTTGTGTGAAAATCTTAATGCGGTTCACAGAATACATCTACCTACCAAGTTTCAATGGTATAGCTCTTATAGTTTCGGAAAAAAGTGGCTGTGACATACGGACGGACAGACAGACAGACAGACAGACAGACAGACAGACAGACAGACAGACATGACGAATCCATAAGGGTTCCGTTTTTTGCCATTCGGCTACGGAACCCTAAAAAGATAATTAATTACACATGTTTTATTTTTGTACGGTTTTGAACTCAAATATCTCAGAAAGCATATCACTTACAACATTTTATCACTGAATACTTTTTGATCGTTATCACTTAGACTATCGACTGACACATGTTTTATCAATATCGGCCGAAACGATGTTTTTTGCTTTATTTTCCTACGGTTTTGAACTCAAATATCTCAGAAAGTATACCACTTACCACATTTCATCACTGAATACTTTTTGATCACAATCATTTATTCTATCGATTGACACATGTTTCATTACTGGCCGCCGAATCGAGGTTTTTTCAAAATGGCGGACTTGTAGGTATGCCAGGCTCCATACAAAAATGTTGGAAGCCCTTTCTGTGACCTATAAATGAAGTGTCCCGCTGGCTGGAGGTTCTTTTGAACCTTGTTATTTTTGGAATTATTTACGCTAGTACATCGTTTTCACTTAGATCGTAATAAGTGAAAGCAGAACTAAAGTTTGACACCCATTTGAAGTTTCTGTGACCTATAAATGAAAAGTGTCCCGCTGGCTGGAGTATAATTAAAACCAACGCCCTTCTTTCATTTTGATGGAACAAAATCTAAAATGGAACAAAATTTTGACTGCATTTGATAGAACTAATTTGGAACTAAATCCTAGATATACTCATATCCTTTTAGGATAGGGGCACAATATAAGAATCTAATAGGGGGTCCCGCTGAGTGTAGGCACACGGTAGGTACGTAATTCGCATCAACGACATTATCTCATTTTCCAGTTTTAGCAACGCATTATACCTACCTACAAGCACACAAGCATAGACCTACTACATACATACCTATATGTATAAAGTCTATGCCTCCGAGCACATGAATACGTACGAGTCTATTTTCTGCTCATTCTGCACAAAAACAATACGTGTTTGTAAATATTGTCACCTTTGCTGTGTCCTCGGGAACATTTTTATCATTATGTTATGTTGAACTTATGTGATTCCCTCCACGTCTGCCACGCACGCCATTCAAAAACGTCATACATAACGACACACGCCATAGCAAGTTATATTTCGTATGCGATACAGACTAAAATTGCCTGCATGTTTAATTTGTTTGAATGATCGATTTATTTTGAAATGTCTTTACATCTTAAAATCGTATGCTATAATAGCCTCTAAAGTGAGTACGTTAAATGTTAGAATAGGGTATGGATGTAGGTAACTTGTTGTTAATGCAGGATAGTGACCGCCATGTTTTCGTTGGAAGAGCGGCAACGTCGCATTGCTCCCGCGTACCCTTATTGATCAATTCTATAAATGGGTGAACAGGGTTATAGTATACCGCTTAAACCTGGGGACTCTAAAGGATTCCAAACTTGGTTGGGAATAGGCCAGTATTTTCGACTGGCTTGTGTATTTGTATAGAATATATTATTTTATTGCCTCGTGTTTTTTGTACATTACAAGTTATGCGTTATACACATTTATTCTTTATTCTGAGTATACACATTGGATAGGTAGATATTTATTAAGATTAAGTAGTTATTTATTTTTAGTCAAGATCTCTACATTAGTTATACTGTACTGCTTATATCACGCTTAGATATGTAATTACTGAATTAGTAATCACACTAATCACACACAGAATAAATCAGTGAACCTCAGATGTGAACATCAAATAGGTATCTACTTAATAACCTAACCTAACCTACCTACCTAAACAAAGAAAATCTTTTTGAGACTGTGATACCTATTTAGATAGCTAGGTAAGGCTAATTTCTCTTGTTATCGTATTGGTGTAGGAATCTCTGCAAGCTTTCTCTTAACTAGTGATCTTGCTCTAGCTGCTAATAGCTACAACAATGACATTTAATATTTTATTTTGTCTTTTTTACATTATAATATCATTGGACTACAAATACTACAGGTCGACCTAAATTAGTTATTTACGATCGCGGCGCGGCATTTGAGCCAAACATATCTACCATGCTGGATTACGTAGGTAGATGATCGTTAGAGTACTTATATAATATTTATGAATACGTTATTTGAACCATAATGTAAGTAGCGTTACGATATTTTGTCGTGGTCATAATATTACTTCTCGAAACAAAGGAGGCGCTCCCATTCATTGTTTGCTAGAAGGAAACGATGACCCGCTGCTGGCTCTCTTACTTACTCCTTAATTTACTTTCTAAAAGTTCACAAATTTCACAATACAATAACCATGAATAGGAATACCCACTTACCGAAATTTATAAGAACGCATTTTAGAAGTTTTATCAAAATTACATAACATTTTGTTTGAGGGATGGTTTTTATAGTGACTAGCTGTTGCCCGCAGCTTCGCACGCGGTAATTATGCTTATCATATTTATCCTCTATTTCACCCCCTTGGGGGTTTATTTTTGAAAAATCCTACCTTAGTGAACTTACGTCATAAGGAATACGTGTGCGAAATTTTAAGTTTCTAGCCTTAAGGGTTTGGCCTGTGCGTTGATTCAATATATCAGTCAATCCCTTTTGCCTTTTATATTATATAGAAGATAGATAGACAGGCAGATAAAAAATTAAATACCACGTAAATAATGTGAATGGTATTTTGCCTTCGCTGAGTATCACGGTGTATACTATAGCATATAAGAACGATTGGGTTGGGGCAGTTGGGCTTGAGAGTTTGCATCAAACAAATGATATTTTTTGAATAAAAGAAGCACCAAATAGATATTCTTGCATAAAAGTCTTCTACGCCTACTAAATTGCATGCTCGACTCAAAACAAAGTTGAAAAACACATAAAACTCAATAAAACTATAAAAGTACTATTTTACCATACTTATTTTATAGCTTTCTTTGGATTTTTTTCATTTCATTTTATTTCTGTATCACTTTTAGGTATATTCTCAATAAAAAAAAACACATCTGTAGTAAATAAAAAATTCATTCATCTATGAATTTGATGTCGAACGGAGAAATACGATCATAATTTATTCACTTCCTACTTCCCGTATGTCTTTTGATCGTGCTGCATAAAGGTTCACTCGAGGCTCGATATACACCAGAGATTTCCATTTTATGATTGAAATTCGACTGTAATACATATTACTGACAATGTTTCATGTTATTCACTGCATTTGTAACACAAATGTATAAAATTTTGCTTTCTGAAGTTCTGTGACGAAGTAAATAAATACCAATATGCAACTAGATGTAAAGTGTAATTATTGCAAATGGCAAAATCATACGCGCATGCATTATTCTTATACATAACCTATTATATCCTATGTACACCATAAAGGCGTTCATTCTTCCGCAAGTTAAATTAAGAGCATTTGATGAAGCGAATTTTAAAACATTAATAAATGATGTAGCCTACCTAACATATCAATTATTTTACAATTCTAATAATATTTTATTTAGCCTTTTTAAAATAGAAGAAGTTAATAAAATACAGATTCCTAGACATCAGATATATAATAACTGCATAGATGATTACTCTATTAGTATTGTTAGAATTGTTACGTAGTTAAAAAATAAACCATAAAAACCATAAACGTGTACTTATCTACGCGCGTGAGAAGTTATACTTCTTTGGCATAAAAAAGTACATATTTCAAAAAAACAATATAAAAAAAATAATTAAAAAGAATAAAAAAATTACAATACCTATTAAAATATACAATATTAATAAATAAACAATGTGTATATTGTAATATATTGTTATAATTATTATTCGCAATTTTTCATATCTGGCATTGTATGCACCTACTACATCTTCTCACCAGCTCCCAGGGTTGGCATTAAGTCCGCCCATTGTACTCCTTTATATTAAGGTTGTAACAATAAAGAATAAATAAATAAATATTAAAAAAAAACATTATTCAAAAATATTTTTCATGAAAACTAAAATTGCATCATTACATTTCTGAAAAACAAATATTTCTGGCCAGGAATTGAACCCGCTGATTTTGAAAATAGAACTCACCCTGCATTATTACACCATTCGATAACTAATGCCCCAACTCAGAGTCACTAACGGCTACTTAAAACGCTCCTTAGCACAGAAATTGTATGGTGATTCTTTACTAAGCAGCGATTAAAGTAACCGTTAGTGACTCTGAGTTGGGGCGTTAGTGTTGCTAATAAGGATAAAATTCTGGAAAGTAATAGTAAATGAATGATCAAAGTCATAGTCAATGCTCGCAGTCGCTACGCATGTTTTCGACGACTAGCTCTTTGTTTGCTATTTCGAGTACATACTTACTTAAGGGGATTGGCTCGCTCAAATCTCAAAAATACTGTAAGTTTGAAGAAGATTGCAGATGAATCCTTTTGTGCGATTTCCATATAAAAAATATATGGTATACTGAAGGTCATCACAATGATATTCTATTATTTAAAATTTTAATAACCTCTCCCAAATATTGGGAAAAAAATTTGTTAAATAGGTCCTTCTTCAACCTAAATTGTAAATGTTCTCTGTAACGGTTAAATAGTTCGGCATGAATATTGTACTAAAAAATATGTAATGACGTGTTTCACAATTTGTATGGTTTTTTTTTTCTTAATTATTTTAATATTTTGAAAAAATGAATAAAAACCCAAAACTTCACCAGTACCCCGCTGGAGCGCCCCCGCTAAGCCCTGCGTCGCGTGCTCGGGAGTCTCGCAACCAGTGTTGCCAACTTAGTGGAATTTCCACTAGATCTGGTGGTTTCGACACCCCTTTTAGTGGGGATATATTGATTTTAGTGGCTAGTGGATTTTCTAGTGGAAAAGATTTATTCATTTAGTGGTAGAACATGACATTTAACCACTAGGACGATTTTACAAAATAGCTTTTGATTTGAAACTCATTTGACAACGATGAGAGATAAAGGACTCACTACAAGTATAGTAATCTGTGCTTCCACGCAATGGCGAAGAGATAATCCGTAATAGGGTATTCAGTTAATTGTTTTGATTTATGAACTAAAAACAGATTGCCCGAAAACTTTAAACTCGTGGAAAGTATAAAAAAACCGGGCAAGTGCGTGTCAGGCCATGCGCAATGTAGTAATTTTATCGACTATTACACTTTATCTACTTAAGCTAATATAGCCGTGATAGTTTTCCTTGTATAGCCGTATTGGGGCGGCTTAGAATACTAACCAAGTTCCCACGCCGGATGGGTGTCGTAAAAGGCGACTAAAACCGGCCCGCCCTCGAGGAATTATATTGGTAATATTGATTTTAATTGCTATTTAATAACAATATTACTATTATTATTTCTCCATGGGGTTCGCCTGGATAGCTACCACCCTTGAGCATGAGTCAGCCGCCAAACGACTCGTCGTGTTCGGCTGGAGGCTTAAGAGCCAGTTCTTTCTTTCTTTTTCTTCTCTCTTTCTTGGCCGGCAACGCATCAGTGATGCCTTTGGTGTTGCTGATGTCCATGGGCAACGATAGCCACTTACCATCAGGTGGATCATCAGCTCGATTGCCGGCTATTTCAATTTAAAAAAAATCATCAGAATTATAATCCATTTCTGACAATTTTTTCACTTGCCCAACTCCAACCGTTTAGCCGGCAGGTGGTCACCCCCTTGACTCTAACCAAAATTAGCAATTCAAAGCCAAATATTTCGCAAACGGACCTCTAATTGCAAAAATGGTCTTAGAAGACCCATAATAACCAAGACCCATAATAAGACCTTTTCAAAGACCCATCTTCAGCGTTAAAAAAATATAAATATTTAAGATAGAGTTGGGACTTTTTTATTGGAAATTTCCTCCTCTTTCAGGATCTTTTTTCAAAATTCCTTAAATATCATTATTTTAGAAGTAATTAACAAAAAACTAAATATCTTTTTCTCATATTTTGTTAATACATATTGCAATTTTTTATGTGCTAATAAACCCCTAAAAACATTTTTAAATTTTCTTTAGGGGGTTTTTATGTACTTTTAGTCGTTTTATTTTCTTGAACCACCCCCCCCCCCCCCCCCCCCCCCCCCCCGAAACTTTAACCTGGCTACGCCCGTGGTAACACTCGTCATTTTATTTATATATATTTTTTTTAGTTTTTTAGTGGTTTTCTGCCTTTTCTGGTGGTGAGTTTAGTGGGATTGTTAAAATATAGTTGGCAACACGCGATACATCAGTGTCTCGATGACTCTTGTGACGGGTGGATTGTACGCGCGTTATTTTTTCCAAATAAAAACTAAAACCTCACGTTTTGAAAAATTTTTGAATGAAGTCATATTGTAAATAGTACAAATATAAATATTTCGTAAAAGAACAATAGAAATTAAGTTTGTAAATAGATGTAAAGTAGATTATAATTTCGTTTAGTTTATTGACCCTATCATAGAGTAAGACTGACTGTGGCTAAATATATGAATGTAAAGTGAAACGTGACCGAGCTCTCCAAAACTATTGGTAAGTACCTACCCTATTAAGTACATTATTTCTTGTGTGTTTATTTTTTTAACGTTTTAGCTATCTTGAGAATTTCGTTTGACGGCGGATGGAGACCTAAATGATGATGGACTCCGAAGGTGGGTATTAGCATCTCATTGACGGCACTACGTATAACCATCGTGTTTGGATTCATTTGAAAGGTCTCATGGAGACCTTGGTGACTAATGATGTCACCTACCTGATGATGGACTCCGAAGGTGGGTAAAGGATCTCATTGACGGCACTACGTATAACCATCGTGTTTGGATTCATTTGAAAGGTCTCATGGAGACCTTGGTGACTAATGATGTCACCTACCTGATGGTGGACTCCGAAGGTGGGTAAAGGATCTCATTGACGGCACTACGTATAACCATCGTGTTTGGATTCATTTGAAAGGTCTCATGGAGACTTTGGTGACTAATGATGTCACCTACCTGATGGTGGACTCCGAAGGTGGGTAAAGGATCTCAGTGACGGCACTACGTAGAACCATCGTGTTTGAACTCATTTGAAAGCTCTCATTAAAACCTTGGTGACTGATGATGTCACTTAACTGATGGTGGACTCCGAAGGTGGGTAAAGGATCTCATTGACGGCACTACGTATAACCATCGTGTTTGGATTCATTTGAAAGGTCTCATGGAGACCTTGGTGACTAATGATGTCACCTACCTGATGGTGGACTCCGAAGGTGGGTAAAGGATCTCAGTGACGGCGCTACGTAGAACCATCGTGTTTGGACTCATTTGAAAGCTCTCATTAAGACCTTGGTGACTGATGATTTCACCTACCTGATGGTGGACTCCGAAGATGGGTAAAGGATCTCAGTGACGTCACTACGTAGAACCATCGTGCTTAGACTCATTTGAAAGGTCTCATTAAGACCTTGGTGACTGATGATGTCACCTACCTGATGGTGGACTCCAAAGGTGGGTAAAGGATCTCAGTGACGGCACTACGTATAACCATCGTATTTGGATTCATTTGAAAGGTCTCATGGAGACCTTGGTGACTAATGATGTCACCTACCTGATGGTGAACTCCGAAGGTGGGTAAAGGATCTCAGTGACGGCACTACGTAGAACCATCGTGTTTGGACTCATTTGAAAGCTCTCATTAAGACCTTGGTGACTGATGATGTCACCTACCTGATGGTGGACTCCGAAGGTGGGTAAAGGATCTCATTGACGGCACTACGTATAACCATCGTGTTTGGATTCATTTGAAAGCTCTCATTAAGACCTTGATAACTGATGATGTCACCTACCTGATGGTGGACTCCGAAGGTGGGTAAAGGATCTGTGTGACGGCACTACATAGAACCATCGTGTTTGGACTCATTTGAAAGGTCTCATTAAGACCTTGGTGACTTATGATGTCACCTACCTGATGGTGGACTCCGAAGGTGGGTAAAGGATCTCATTGAAGGCACTACGTACAACTATCATGTTTGGACTCATTTGTAAAGGCTTTTGGAGACCTTGGTGACTGATGATGTCACCTACCTAATGGCGGACTCCGAAGGTTGGTAAAGGATCTGTGTGAAGGCACTACATAGAACCATCGTGTTTGGACTCATTTTAAAGGTCTCATTAAGACCTTGGTGACTGATGATGTCACTTACCTGATGGTGGACTCCAAAGGTGGGTAAAGGATCTCAGTGACGGCACTAGATAGAACCATCGTGTTTGGACTCATTTGAAAGGTCTCATTAAGACCTTGGTGACTGATGATTTTACCTACCTGATGGTGGACTCCGAAGGTGGGTAAAGGATCTCAGTGACGGCACTAGATAGAACCATCGTGTTTGGACTAATTTGAAAGGTCTCATTAAGACCTTGGTGACTGATGATTTCACCTACCTGATGGTGGACTCCGAAGGTGGGTAAAGGATCTAAGTGACGTCACTACGTAGAACCATCGTGTTTGGACTCATTTGAATTTTTGTGTATGGCTTATTACTGACTGTAGCAGCAAAAACATTACCTTCGCTCACTTAAGTTATTATGTTTCAGGCAGTTCAGGAACCAGCAAAACTCAGAATTACAAAATCAGGAACTTCAGCCGCAGAAACATACGATCTGTCTGGGATGGAAGTTGATGAGGGGGCAGAGCAAATTTTGCCGGTAACTTATTCTGTTTGCTTACACTGTGGTATTTGTTAGATACTAGATAGTTTCCCTAGCTAATTTAATTTGACACTGCATTGTTTGTTTGTTTTAGGTTGAACAAGATGAAGAAGATTTACAAGATTTGATTATTGAAGAAGAATCACAAGCAGAAACAAAAAATATATCTGGAAGACGAGTTATAGATCTAACTCACTTTTTTCCAAAATACAAGAAATACAAAAATACCTAGTAGTTTTGATTTTATAGGCATTCAAAGTTTCGAAAAATATCGAGTCCCGCTAACAGTCACGTGACCGCTTGTGACGTCATATTACAACGCGCCGCGCGGGCCGCAACCAAGTCTCCAGCGGTTCTATTAGGTGTAATAGCTTGCGCAGTATTTTGTTGTTTTCGTCCGCGTATAAGTTAATAGTGTAATAATAGTAAATATTATTCGAATAATAAAATGGATGATTCATAGCGTTTATGCATTTTTTTCGCATTTTAACGTCCTTTGGAACTATAAAAAACAACTTTTCCGGCGAATTGGTAGTGGTATTTTTAACCGACGAAAAAAAAGGAGGAGGTTTGGCACAGGGTGGTCCGATTTTGATGATTCTTTTTTTAATGGATAAGGTATGCCTTGAAATCGGTTCCATATTTTTTTGAAAATTTTATTCCCACCCTAAAGTTACGAAAATAGGGGATGATTGATTATTCACCCACGGAATTTTTACCCGTTACCCCAATAACTTTGTACTGGATGATCCTATTTCGATGATTCTTTTTTTATTGAATAGTGTATACCTTGAAGTTACTCTTGTTTAAATTTGGGAACAAAATTTTAAAGCCCTAAAGGTACGAAAATAGGGGATGATTGATATTTCACCTACTACATTTTTACCTGGTAACTGAATCTACTACCAATAACTTATTATTAATTTTCATAGCAACTGAAAATTAAAATATAATTACTTTTTAACAAAAAATAAAATCATCGAAAAAAACTTATTAGCGAAAAATAAAATGAACAATTTACTATTATAAATTAAGATCCTAAATTAACAGTAAATAAGTAATTTTGAGGCGGTGCCAAACCAATGAAAAAACAAACGGTGAAAAGATGTGCGCCGCGCTACTGCTGCCGTGTGCATCGCAAGCCGCTGCCCTCATAAAATGATTTTTATGTAATTAATTTTGGTTGTTTGTTTGGCACGGTCTCAAAATTATTTATTTACTGTTAATTTAGGTTCTTAATTTATAATACTAATGGTTTATTTTATTTTTTGCTTTTAATTTTTTTTCGTTGGTTTTATTTTTCGTTAAAAAGTAATTATTACATTTAGGCACAACATAATGATTTCCTAGTATTTGGATTGGACATTTTTAAAAGTAGGTATTTAGGTATAATTTCGACGGCACGGGCGCGCAACCGCGTGTGGACTGAGTGAGCCAGACTGAGCGTGTTGTACGATGACGTCACACCGTCACCGGCAGCCCGCGTCGTGCGGTTACAACTTGTTTTACTTCTAAATCGAAAACTAATTGACATATCGAATTAATTCTTTCACTAGTATTTTTTATTTTTGACAGAGAATATGGAGGGCTAATAATCAAAATTAGTTAACATTCTTCATTATCAATAACTTTCAGTTTTTAGATTTTTTCCTTTAGATACGCCTGATAGTCTACCTTGATGCAAAATATCTAGTTTCTAGGCCATCTGGAAGTAGGTTATGTTTTTAATCCTATGTCAGTGACTCAGTCACCAAAATGCGGATTTTTTAACGTGTATCAAAAACAGTTTTAGCCACATCTATGAAATTTTAAATTTTAAATAAGCTAAGGGGTTTTAATAAATGTGTAATTTTACACGCGGTACTGATCGCCAGTTCTGTTAGCTTGAACTTGGCTGGACACGCTACCGCGCGTACCTGCTAGATATAATGGTGATATTTGAAAATATTAAACTCTACAGATTTCATGTATTTAGGTGAAATAGGTCTCGAATTATGAACGGGTTAAAAGTAACTCGAAATGATTCGTATAATATTACACATTATAATAAAATTATAAAAATTTGCTAGTTTCTGATTTATTCCTTGGTATTTGTATTTGTATACTCAACTACCTATCTGGAAGCCAAATTTTAACTTTCTAGGTCATCTGGAACTAGTTTAGAGTTTTGATCTATATATCATTCAGTGATAAAAATGACGATTTTTGGACGTTATCTTAATAGCCGTTTGAGGTGTGTTTATGAAATCTGGAGCAAATATGTATTTCGCAAGTCTCAAGCAATGAGCAATTTTACAGGCTTATGTCGAATACTTTTTGAGTTATGAGGGGGCCAAAAGTGGCTCCAAATCGTTCGTGTAATTTTACACGCGGTACTGATCGCCAGTTCTGTTAGCTTGAACTTGGCTGGACACGCTACCGCGCGTACCTGCTAGATATAATGGTGATATTTGAAAATTTTAAACTACAGATTTCTTGACGCCCCCATAACCTTATTTCCTATTTTTTTATTTATTTTTTCTTTTTATTAAAATATACTGATCTCCTTCGGCAGGACCAAAAACCTTGATTACTCCTTATTTCCTATAGAATTAATTAATTATTGTAATTTAGAAACAATCACAAAGGGCCATCCATAAATTACGTCACACGTTAGGGGGAGGGGGTTTCGATGTAGCGTGACATTGTGTGACAAGGGGTGGGAGGGGATCCTAAATTTTGTGACGTCACATTCCAAAATCGAATATTTGGTATATATATGTATATGTATTTTGGAACTTAATTCATAATATGTGACGTCACACTAGGGGGGGGAGGTCTCACAAATGTGACCAGCTGTGACAAAGAGAGGGGGAGGGGTCAGAAATTCATGAAATTAGTGTGACGTAATTTATGGATGGCCCTCAATGGCAACATTAAAACAAGGTCATCAACTAGGTCATCCTAAGTACTTCCGTTACTGAGAACCTATAAGCACTTACCTGGTCATCATCAGACCTTCAGAATTTTTCATGTAGTAGCACCCGTGCTCAATTAGATAAATGTTGAAAGCTAGGTCATCCTAAGTACTTCCGTTACTGAGAACCTATAAGCACTTACCTGGTCATCATCAGACCTTCAGAATGTTTCATGTAGTAGCACCCGTGCTCAATTAGATAAATGTTGAAAGCTAGGTTACCCTAAGTATTTCCGTTACTGAGAACCTATAAGCACTTACCTGGTCATCATCAGACCTTCAGAATGTTTCATGTAGTAGCACCCGTGCTCAATTAGATAAATATTGAAAGCTAGGTCATCCTAAGTACTTCCGTTACTGAGAACCTATAAGCACTTACCTGGTCATCATCAGACCTTCAGAATATTTCATGTAGTAGCACCCGTGCTCAATTAGTTAAATGTTGAAAGCTAGGTCATCCTAAGTACTTCCGTTACTGAGAACCTATAAGCACTTACCTGGTCATCATCAGACCCTCAGAATGTTTCATGTAGTAGCACCCGTGCTCAATTAGATATATGTTGAAAGCTAGGTCATCCTAACTATTCCTGTTACTGAAAACTGATCAGTACTTACCTGGTCATCATCACACTTCAGAATGTATCATTTAGTAGAATGAAAGCTACATAATATGTCAGCAGGCATAATGCATAGTGTAGTTCAAAATAAATAAGTTATTATCATGTAGGCAGGTACTCGTACAAGACTACAAAAACTATAGGAACAAAATGTATTCGAAGATCTCTCAGAGAGCGAATATAAATAGGCAAAAACGATGAAAACTCTGTGCCACATGTTTTCTTGCTTTATCTTCAGTTCGTTTTATTGTAGTATAGTCGTTGATCGGTAGATGGCGCTTAATTAAAAAATACTAGTAGAGGGACCAAATCTTCAAGGTCATCGGGCAAGGCAATCCCCTTAATGCTGTTAGCATGTTGGGGTCTTGTAGTCCTTTGATCAATAATGTTTTGTTATTTATATACGGTAAATATGTGTGTGTAACAAACTATATTGTTTTGAGGTGATACCCCTGGTTTGGTATTACACATGGCTGCTTCTAGGACCAGTAAGTTACCCGTTTGTTGATATAAGTATAAACATTTTATACACCTGGGTATTTCACATACTTTTATATGCACGGTGTATATGCATCATCATAATTATTGTATTGGAGTTTCCCCGAGTTACCCAATGACGATTACCTCGCCGCTTCGTCTTTCGACGCATCCGCGTGACGACGGCCTTCGTGACTTTCGTGAGCGTGACGCATGATCGCGAAGACACACACCGTTACATCAAATGACGATGTGATGGACAGGGATTTTATTCTCTGTAGAACTTCATCTTACTACAACGTCAGTTTATGAACCACAAGTAGATGAATGACGCGCTGGTTAGTGTAGTACATAAGCCATTGAACTATTATTACAAGCTTTAATGCATTATACTTCAATGATTCAGTAATGTAAACATATTATAATCTTGATTAATTTAACCAAGGCAAACAAGTTGATAAACTAGAATTAAAATTGATGTCTTTATACAGAAAAACCTTTGGTATTCCAGTAACTTTCTTTTGTGTTTGATGTTGTGGCTTGTGAGAGAACCCAGTTAGTGGTTCTTACGGTGGTCTTCTTCAAGAGGGAGCCTAAATTCGAATCATGCATTACCTCTTGTAATAAAAAAGCGGCCAAGTGCGAGTCGGACTCGCCCATGAAAGGTTCCGTAGCAGCAAGTAACATAATATAAAAGTTCTTGTAGTTCGTTGTAACTTTGATCGATATTTTTTGCGGTTTACGATTTATGACGTATTAAAAAAAAACTACTTACTAGATTTCGTTCAAATCAATTTTCGTTGAAAGTTTGCATAGTAATGTACATCATATATTTTTTTTAGTTTTATCATTCTCTTATTTTAGAAGTTACAGGGGGGGACACACATTTTACCACTTTGGAAGTGTCTCTCGCGCAAACTATTCAATTTAGAAAAAAAATGATATTAGAAACCTCAATATCATATTTGAAGACCTATCCATAGATACCCCACACGTATGGGTTTGATGAAAAAAAAATTTTTGAGTTTTAGTTCTATGTATGGGGAACCCCCAAAATTTATTGTTTTTTTTTTTCTATTTTTGTGTAACAATCTTAATGCGGTTCACAGAATACATCTACTTACCAAGTTTCAACAGTATAGTTCTTATAGTTTCGGAGAAAAGTGGCTGTGACATACGGACGGACAGACAGACAGACAGACAGACAAACAGACATGACGAATTTATAAGGGTTCCGTTTTTTGCCATTTGGCTACGGAACCCTAAAAATGATGTGCATTAGAAATGAATGATATCTCACTTGTTTTGGAGAAAGAAAACGGGTTCTGCATAATATATTTCATTATCGTCATTGCCATCATCCTAGTCACATGAAATTGTTGTCTGTTGCAATATACCTACAGTGAAAATTTTTAAAACGCTGGTTTCGGTCTGGTGGTCTGAACTGAACGCAAATAAACAATTGTATTGTTTGGTGAATAAAGATTTTCTTAGAGCCTACATACCTATCTATAATATTTATACAAGTATTTTTTTGGGTAAATTTAATAAGTAGTCGAACAAAAATACAGTGTTTATTTAAAACTTTTGTTATAAAACCTTACTGTCGAAGTTACCCTAATGTCCCTAATGCACATTTTTTTTATAATGCGTGAATAATTTCAAAATACAATATTACTTATCACAATTAAAATTATTCTAGCATCTCAGATTAAACCTTTTTATTTCTATAATCTGAGTCTAGCATATATCAACCTTTTTGATAGCCTGATTCGTCTATGTGTTTTATTAAGATGTTTTGAATAATTTATTAAAGTCGATCTGCACGATCTGCATGGTGCACGATGGATAAAACACGAGTTGAAATTAAGATAAAAAGCGGGCAAGTGCGTGTCAGGCCACACGCAATGTAAGGTTCCAAAGTAGTAAGTTTATTGACTATTACTCATTAACTACTTATGCTAACATAGCCGTCCTTGTAAATTCATCATATAACCTATTTTTGAGATTTTTTCACTTGTCCAATTTCAATCATGTATCCGGCAGGGGGGGACACTTGACTCTAATCAATATTAGCACTTTAAAGCTATATTTCACAAACGGATCCCTAAATCTAAAAATGGTCTTAGAAGACCCATAACATTTTTGAAATACCATATACTTCGGAATTCTAAAAACGAAAACTTCCGAAAACTATTAACGAGTATTGTACATGAGACATATATGTAGGTACTTATATAATAAAAATTAAAAGTTAAAACATGTCTTCTATTTTGTAGTATGAACATGAACTCAAGTTTTGTTTATCATGCTTGAGCGCCCTTGCAACTAGGGTTGTCAAACGTACAAAAATGTACCTTGGCTTTCGATTTTGTTACGTCAAAATGTTTTTATTCTTATGAAGTAAGTGGTACAAATTAGGGACAGGGTAAAATAATAACGTACCTACGAGTCCTATAGGATTACAACCTTGAAATCAATGTTTGCGCGTGCGTGAAGCGGCGAGGTTAATGCTGAAACAAGCTGTAGATGTAGAAGACTTGATTTGAAGATTATTATGGATTCGAGTAGTGATTAGACGTAGCGTGTTGAGATTTCTCTTAGTTGAGACGGATGCTCAGATTTTTATTTTCTTACACCCTCGGCCTGATCAAAAAAGCTGACCTGCTTGTGAATGGGTAATGGTCATGAGATTATGAAGAAGCAATACCAAACTATTTGCTAAATCTGCCTTACAGGAAGACTGTTTACACATTTTTTTAACGAGCCTCATTAGCGCTTCGGGAATGGAAATTTCAGAAGAAAGCTTATTCAACAATTTTATTGTCATGTATAAAGATTAGATACAAATCGATAAGGATAAAATTTTAGTAATCGGGAGGTGGGGGTGGTTTTCATCCGACTCCCACTCGTCACTTCGGATGCCCTATAAACTGGGACAAATCCGGGAAAATCCAGCTGGATGACAGCCCTACCTAGAGGTAACCTAAGAAAGAAAACCCACCTAAGATTTGTAATATATTTGGATTTTAAACTAAGTAGGTGTAAATAAAACTGTCCCTGTAGTAATTTTCAATGAAGCTGACAACCCTAATACCAGTCTAATTTATTCATTTAGAAAGGGCGGAGACTGGAGACCCTGCGTAGCTAACATAATTGATCGTAGCCTTGGTTTCTCGTCAATATTGAAAATGTTTGTTGGAAAGATAACTATTTTGTTTCTTAAACATTTTCTCTACATGCTTGTATTCGTAAAATAGGTACACTTTTGGGTACACTACAATCGCACCCTTAGAATGAAATTGACCTAACTCAAAATTCCTGTAATTTCTGTTTTTGCTATAAACTTACCTTAAAATGCGTACCCTAAAACCCTGTGATGAAAAAGAGCTCGAATTATGAGTAAGAAAAGGACAACCTAATAATCGGTCACTTTCGTTGATCTCTCTATTAATCGATATATACTTTTTTGAAAACTTTCTTGCTCATTTCCCACAAATTCCAATTTTTGAGTTAGGTGATAGGTCACTCTCATTCTAAGGGTGCGACATAATCATTTTTTGAAACATGACTCCGATCATTAATAAATCCGGTACCACAGAATTTCTTTATACTTTTTTTAATTTAGTTCTTGTCTATTTTTCCAGCTATGGTAAGTGAAAATCACGACTAAAAGTAAAGATGTCTAATAGCTGTTTTAAATATAATACCTATTTATAGGTACGTAAGTATATATTTTTATTATCCATCCATACTACGGAAAAGTAGGTTTTTCGAAATTTTAATTTCTGTGCGCTTCGGCTTATTACGTCCAGATACTTATACCATTTATGAAAAAAGTATAAGTATGTATTTTTAAACTAATGTTTTTATTGTTAAAATGACGACTTAAAATAAAAACAAATTATTAAAGCGTCCCATTTGACCAGCCGTCAACTGCGACCGCGCTTGTTTGCACGGAGCGGCAACGTCGCCTTTCTCCAAACGGGTTACAAGGTGCACCATTTCGGTAGCAGAAAAAACGAGACACCGCGAAAACTAATTCAAATTTGAAAAAATAAGTAATATAAGTAATAAGGTTTATTACTTAGGTGTCTTGTAACTTGTAATAAAGTTAATTCTTGAAATCTGACTACAATTTATAAATTGTTTGGTAACGTCTACATTTTTTATTTAGTAGTCTGCCTTTATTGATAGTTTGCTTAACTCACGTGTCATATTTGACATTATGTGTAAAACCGTAAACCTCTTACATTTGAATTTCGATGAAAAATCAAGTTTTAGCATGGTTTTAGATGTTTTACTACACTTGATAAAAGACCTCACTTAAGATGCAGGCGCTACGTCGCGCCGCGACTGTCACACAAATCCCCTAAATAATATAAATATTAAAGGGCCACTCTAGTCAGACGCCATGTTGGTTGTGAACCCCAATGATTGCAGATTGCAGCGCAAGCAGCCGTTGTTTCACTTGATTCGTTTAAAGTACCTATAGAAATCGACGATGTAAATAATTTTAAATTGAAATGTACCTACATAAGTAATTTTATTGCCATATTCTTTTAAGTACCCTTGTTTTTTGTCCAAGCCGAAGAAACTTCTATAGGTATTAGGGCTTTATAATACGTCGTTGTCGCGGATATCAAAGATGATCAGAGATTACCCGTTACAAAGATTATTCGTTAAGTGAGAAAGAAAGAAGGAAGAATAAATGTTACTAAAGTAACTCACTCAAGAAATGGCTTAACAGATTTAGATGCGGTTAGTGGCGGTGAATGCGATTCGCTGTTGTATAATTGTTGTGAGCTTGGGTTAATATTTAGTGTTTGTTTTATTTCAATCGGTTCACAAATAAAAAAGTTATGACAGATTTAAGAATACCGTCCACAAAGTCGGCGCTTGGTGGGGCGGCGGCCTAGGGCGCCATCTCGCTTCAGTAACTCCTTTGTTTTTGAACTATTTGTTTTAAATATTAAAAAAGTGATGTCAATGATCTATTTGTTCATACGATCGCTGTTCGAATGACTTTTGGTAATCTATACATATTATAAATTGAAGTCCCCCGGCCGCGTCTGTCTATCTGTATGAACGCGATAAACTCAAAAACTACCGAACGGATTACGGTTTTCACCTATAGTGTGATTCTTCAGGAAGGTTTAGGTGTAAAATTCATAATGGTTTTATGTAAATTGACCAAAATCCATGTGGGTGAAGCTGCGGGCGGAAGCTTTAGCAATTGCGCTAACTTAATAATTTAATTATTGTGATTGAATTGTGACTTATCTATTTTTGGAGTTTATTGGAGTTTACTCGATCGAGAATCGATTTTCATATAAGCCCGGGGTGTGAAAATGTATGGGGAGTAAAATCAAACTTTCTCCGTTACGTTACGTTACTTTATGCGTTATGTTCGTGCGCAACTTATCTTGTTTTATGTGTCCATGACCACGTAATGTATATTGATAAATATAAATTATATAATTAATATAAATAAATGGATCAAGCATGATTTCAATAATATAAAAAATGCGATCATTTTCCCTCATTTACTTATCTGTTTATCTATAATAAACATATTTTGTAATCGTTCGTAATAACATTTTTTTTGTTTTTAATTGGAGAAGAAAAAGTGAACGTTTACGTATATTTAAGCACAGAATAAAAATCCCTAAGGCCGCAATTTGGTCAGAAGTCAGAACGTAGGAATGCAAAAAAATCTGAAAACTCCGGACAAATCTCGATACATGGTTCCTCTAGAATCCCGCATGCAACCACAAATCCATGCACATGCACGAGAGTAAACTTTTGAGGGGTCAAGCAATATTTCCTATCTAGGAGTGTTATAATATAGGTAATAATGATTCATATAAATCCAAACCAGCTAAATGGGTCAACAGGAATGGTCGGAAGTTGAAAAATTAATGTGTCGCAATCGCAATTGAACATTTGAGTCAATATTTACTTAAATTCTGTTTTGGTCGATCGAGTCACGCCGTATTTTTTAATCATGCGTCGGGTTTGTTTTTCTCGTGGTACAGCCGCGCTCTGTAAGGACGGTCACGTAGGCTGTTTATTTCGCTTCTGAACTTCACTGGTTGCTGGCGTTGGTTGAAAAACATTTTTTGTTTTGTTCGTTACCTTTTGAATGTTTTTGTATTGAATATATATATTTCGGAGACTATCGAGCATTGCCGGTATGTTGGCATGTAGTTCCACAAACAATTTCTGGTGACAGCGCCATATGGTGTCAATTAGAACTAAATCAATTATTTTCTAAAAGAACAATTATTTTCTAACAGAACTTATGGCATCACCGAATTAGGAAAAAAATACACGATCGAGTTTGTTTTTTAATATGTACCTATACTCGATAAATACCATAAAGAAAGTAAAACCAATCTAAAATATATTGGATACACTCAAGAGTTGCTAGTTTTATCATACGTAAATAGGTTACAAAGTACAGAAACAACAAAGCAGGCGTAAACAAAGACGGTTGATCAATCTTGGCGGAAGCGAGTTTACTCATGTCTGTGTTTACTTCCTCGCGGAAGGGATTTTGCCAGTCGCTAGTCGCTAGGTACCGTATTAAAAATATGTACATGTTACAATTTATTTTTAACAGTATTCTAACATTACTTAACAATTATTTTGACATAATCGGACAAATACGTGCTTTGTTAATTTAATTAGCTTTACCACCTACACAGATTTTTCTGTGTGTAGGTTTTCATTCATTAGTTTAAATCCATACATAGCGTATATGATATTCCTAGAAATGTCCTGAGATCTAAGATATTCGTGGTCATGAACGTAATTAACAATTTTGCGCAATAAACCGCTAATAAAAAGTGTATCAGTGATGCCTAAATTCATTTTTAATATTTTTATGTCTTTTAAATCTTTATTCTCTAAACACCGCACGTAAAGTGATATAAGAATTGAAAACAATGGTTACAATTACAATCAATAAGATATTGGCTTTGTTTAGGTAGTATCTCTCTGAGTTATCTGAAATTTGGCCCCAATCCTGAAAATTCAGAACGAATCTTGAGACATGATGATAGTAAGATGTTTACCCTACTTTTAGAGTACTGATTTGTGCTATTATGGAATTTATGGACTCGGGAGTTCTTGTTTTTCCTTTGACAAAATAAAAGTTATAATATAAAACACACGTCTTAATCTTGCCCATGTTTAGTAAGTAGGTACATACACAAAATTATATCAATTTTTTGCAACCTTTGCTGGTATTGCTATCTGCAATGTAACAATTGCAAAAAAAGCTTTAAAAACAAATTTTAGCTAGGTTAATAATAATAATAAAGTAACATGTTCAGCGACCAAGTTAGTTTTGACAAAATAAGTCATAAGTATTCACTAAAACTTCTGCTAACCGGGCATCAAGCAATGATAAATGATTACTTCGTTTAAATGGCACCTAACCACCGCAAACAGTAAATCGTCACATGTTTTTGATATACTAGTAGCACAATAGAAATATGTATTAAAAATAAAAATGTATAAGAAATTATAAAAATAATCGGTTGAATGACCTTACATGAATTCATTTAAAAATTTCGTATGTGTAGTATAGGCATCGGTGGTTCAGTGGTAGAATGCTCGCCTGCCACGCGGGCGGCCCGGGTTCGATTCCCGGCCGATGCAAGTTTTGCAACGATTTATTTATGAAGTTTTTACTTTTCATATTTTTTGATTCGTTTAATTTACAACAATAAATTTTTCTCGAGTTTGTACCACTACTTATTTACTTTTTGTTTATTTCGTTAATTAATAGCTTGTTAAGGGGTCGTCCATTAATTATGTGAGGTTGTGAGGTGTATTTAGTGATTTTCCGACCCCCCCTCTCCCAATGGTGAGATTTATCTTAACCCCATCCCCCAATCCCACGTAAGATTTTTCAAAATATGTTCATCTATATTTACTTTTTGTTTATTTCGTTAATTAATAACTTGTTAAGGGGTCGTCCATTAATTATGTGAGGTTGTGAGGTGTATTTAGTGATTTTCCAACCCCCCCTCTCCCTATAGTGAGATTTGGCTCAACCCCATCCCCCAATCCCACGTGAGATTTTTCAAAATATGTTCATCTAGTCGACCGCTCAGCTGGCGGCGCGGCCCCAGCGTTACAAAGTTGTAGTTTATTGAAGAAACATGTTTTACTTAATTTAACACTATTTTCTATAACAGTAAATAAAATATAGTTTTGAGGCGGTGCCAAACAGATGAAAAAACAAATGGTGAAAAAATGTGCGCCGCGCTGCTGCTGCCGTGTGCATTGCAAGCCGCTGCCCTCATTTTACGCTTTATGTAATTAATTTTGCTTGTTTGGCGCCGTCTCAAAATTATTTATTTACTGTTAATTTAGGATCATCCATACTAATATTATAAATGCGAAGTGTGTTTGTTTGTTTGTCCCTCTTTCACCGCGTCGCGTCGTAACGTAGCGATGTTCTATGATTTTTGTGTGGAGATAGGAGGCTGGAGAGTGACATAGGCTACTTTTTACCGTAGTAAAACATATTATTCCCATGAGAAGATCCATTAAAATGCGTATTTGAATCACTCCATATTAAAAGTAACAATGTTTTGATCCTTCTATAAGATTGTAAAGGATCTATGGATTGATATCTATTTATAGTTAGAAATATTAATTTAATATGTATATAAATATTGATATAACTTTATATTCATAGTTGAAAGGTTGAAGAGGTTCATAGATTTTACAGTTGGTTTCTCTTAGTATCTTTTAAATTTTGGAACTGTTACCATTGAAGTATAATGTTATAGAACAGACATCTCGAACAAAATGTGTCCCGCCGGGAGGTTCTATTTTCAAAATTGAGCCCCTGCTCTCCTTTCAAAATCGAATGAATCCATTGAAAATTGAAGCCGATCGGCGCCAATTCATTTGGACATACATTGTGTTCGCGGTGTCGGTTCTGTATGCTAGTAATAATACTTCAATGACTGTTACTCATTTATTCTTGCATCAGAAATGTGTCATGCATGTAAAACAACTGAAGACATGAGTGGATGAAGGGGTTATGATACAATAGTAAATATTGTGTCATAACCCCTTCATCCACTCATGTCTTCAACTTATCGTTACTTCCCTTTGAATACGCGGGCGAAGCCGCGGGTAATAGCCTAGTATTTTATAAAATTAAATAGTTTACTTTAATTTTTCACTTTTCAGTTTTTTTCGTTGATTATTTTTTTTTTGTTAAAAAGTCATTTTGTGCTATTCCTCTCAGATTAAAGCTATTCTCATATCACATGCCATAAGATAAAAATATTGTTCCATGAATTTGCGGTTGCTATGTGACAAGCAAATGGTGCGTGTCCGGTGACGCATTAGGAAGTTAATTTAAGTTGTAGCCGGCTACAGATAAATATATTAGGTATGCGTCATTTTTACAACACTAGTATAGTATCAGTACGTCACAGTTGTGAAATTTCAACAGCGCAGCGTGAAGAAATACTCGAATGTGCTGTTCTACTTTGGGTACAGAATAGGTAGATAAATAATATGCTTGGAAATGTGTGATCGTTCGTTTAATTTTATTAATATGTAATGTACTGTATGGGTCTCCGTCCCTATTATTATAAGACTTATTACGAAGGCGTTGCAACGCAACTAATCTTCATTTAGGTACAATATTTTTTGAATATTCACTTTAAAATTAGTGTTGATGCTTTAATTAAATGATAAGAATATATATTACCAGTATTACCACTATATCAAGTGACCCGACTACTCCACTGTCAGCTATTGATATTAAAAGGCAACGATAACCTGTAAAACATATGGTGAATTATGGTTAGTTAATACGCGACGTGAAGTGACTACGTGAGTTGCAGTGTTGCCAATGAAAATTTTTGGAAGGCCGTGTACATGAGATAAAAAAGCCGTGTTTCTATGGAAAAAGATCAACTGTGGGCCGTGTCCACAGCTACCAATATATTATGCTATCCAATTATGCCAATATATACCATCGGTTCAGCGCTCGGACTAAAAAAAAAAAAAAAAAAGGTCGTCGACAGTGAATTTGATGTCCACAAAACAAGGAACACTTTTCATTGGCGCTGTTTTAAGGGTTTTAACATTCGTTAAATGTCTGCAAAAATAATAAATAACAAAAAGATCGTAGAATTTGCGAAAAGCCGTAGAATTTGCTACGGCCCTAAGGTTCGGGCCGTAGACCGTAGATTTTGTGATTTTTTGGCCTGAAAGCCGTAGAACACGGTAATTGCCGTAGCATTGGCAACACTGGTGAGTTGGCACGCACGTATTCTATATCTACCTGAGTTACCTACATAATATAATGTCATGTTCGACATGGAATCGACCAATTTGTTGCCCGCATTGACTTATATTATATGGACGCGCTGTTTCTAAGGAATTTCGTGTCACGCTTTCGTGCCACAGAGAACTCAATCACAGAGTCACTATGCGCCCAGTGTTGCCAACACCCTACTCCGAAAGAGATCATGGATACATTACTATAACTGGACATATACCATGGATATATTACTCTGTCTGGATTACTTTGTAGAGGTACCTGAGGATTAATTACGTCATAACGGAATGACCATTGTGTTCATCCATTCATTGTGTTATCTGTAATCCCAGGATATCATTCAGCTGTGTTAAATTTTTTTTATAAGTGTTGTACACTTAAAATAAAAGAAATGTACCGTAATAAATTACATTGTTTCATTTCATTATCACATTCAACATCCGTTTTCATGACGTAAGGACAATTTTGAAGAAATTATAATAAAATGTGTTAATACAATAATATATTTTTTACCACCAGAAAAATTATTAGAAAACATTTGGAAAATAGGACATAACACCCCACAATTATGAAGGATAATCTCAATCCGGTCTGCGATTGGTCAAATAGTCATTCCGTTGTGACGTCATCTGTCTTCAAGTACCTCGAAGTTATGTATCCAGTTAAAAGTTATAATTATATCCATGGCGACAATCATACGATTTATGCCTTTTTCCAGTTCATCTCGGAGTGACAACTATATTTTTTTTTAACATCGTAAGTAAACATTAATAATTTAAATATGTATTTGTATGCATTGTTAGAAAATTATGTACGAGTATAATAGGTTCATGATATAATTATTATAGGTTCATAGATTTATCAATAGATGGCGCACATTATAATTACCTATGTCCCGATATTTCTACATTTATAATTTTGTATGTTATTATGTAAATTTATATTATAACTAGCTGCCCGGACAGACTTCGTTCTATCAAAAAAAAATTGCAATAAAATAATATTGCGACTATACATTGAGATGTAAGCTATCCTATCTTTCAAGTTGGATCAAACTGCACACGGTGTGCAAAGGGCAATGAACCTAGTTGGCATACCTACAAGTCCGCAATTTTGAAAAAACCTCGATTCGGCGGCCAGTAATGTAAAATATATCAATCGATAGAATAAATGATTATAATCAAAAAGTATTCAGTGATGAAATGTCGTAAGTGGTATACTTTCTGAGATATTTGAGTTCAAACCCGTAGAAAAATGAAGTAAAAAACTTTTTTTCGGCGGATATTGATAAAACATGTGTCAATCGATAGACTAAGTAATTACGATCAAAAAGTATTCAGTGATAAAATGTCGTAAGTGATATACTTTCTGAGATATTTGAGTTCAAACCCGTAGAAAAATAAAACATTGGTAATTGTCTTTTTTATTTATTAGTGGATCAACACTATAACTATATACATATAAAATATCACAATATCATTAACAAAACTAAATAAATACATATTTATTCATATTTACATATATACATATTATATTATATATTAAGTACATAAATATTTATAACTACGTATATAACATGTGGTTGAAGACCACGGGCGAGGACATTTTAATTGCTTCAGGTAGTGCTGCCGGACGTGATTCTTGAAGGAACTTTTGGTAGTTTTTTGATGTCTACAAGCAAGGAGTTCCAGAACAGTATTGCAAAGGAATTTCCGAAATAAGCAGTGCTATGGGTTTCCTTTAAATAAACAGGAGAAGACACGTTATTCAAAATAGCATAAAATGTTGAGAGAATTCTGAAGTTTCACCTGTGTCGAATTGGTAGCCATTTAAGTTAGGAATCAAACTGGGAAATGTGGTCATACTTACGTAAGCTGAAGATAGGTATATCGAAGTTTTTTTACTTTATTTTCCTACGGTTTTGAAATCAAATATCTCAGAAAGTATATAACTTACGACATTGTATCACTTAATACTTTTTGATCGTAATCACTTAGTCTATCGATTGACACATATTTTATCAATATCCGCCGAAACAAAGTTTTTTACTTTATTTTTCTACGGGTTTGAACTCAAATATCTCAGAAAGTATACCACTTACGACATTTCATCACTGTATACTTTTTGATCGTAATCATTTACTCTATCGATTGACACATGTTTCATCACTGGCCGCCGAATCGAGGTTTTTTCAAAATGGCGGACTTGTAGGTATGCCAGGTTCCATACAAAACTGTTGGAAGCCCTTTGATTAAAATCGGTTAAGTAGTTAAGGAGTCTATCGCGGACAAACAACGTGACACGTAATTTATATATATAAAGATAAGAAGATTTTATTTTAATTTAAAGTTTTACTTATTACTTTTCTTTCAATTTCGTTTTGTAGACCGCCATCTAAAACTAATTAAAGTTTTAGTACCTACATTAAATGAATCGTACTATTTTTTTTCTGGAGCCATCTTAGGAAATACGACTTTTATTTACCCACCGTACGATCTCTCACTCCGCGACGTCTGGCAACCCTGTTCCGTAGTGATTAAGTACTCTGTGTTCGTTCTGTCAAGTTTGGTTCAAGATGTCGGTATTAAATATTTGACACTAAATAATTTTTAAGACTGTAAATAAAAATATAGTTACTTACCAATTATGATTAAATAAAGTGAAATAAAGTTCAAACGTAAATAATGAGAACGTTTTAACTGTGCTCAATAAACAATAATACGTTATTAAGTGTTTTTGAACAGTCGGAGTTTTTCTAACGTGACATTTACTTGTGTAGCTTGCTCGCAGCCGACTAAAGTGACCTAAACTGAGTTGGCCCCAGTTGGGGTCAACACAGGTGAACAAAATGTAAGTACTGAACAGCCTGTCTATATAATATAACTCAATGAGTCAATGGTTGCCCGTGATCCAACCGCGGGGTCCAAATATAGTTCAAATTTAGTCCAAATATAGTTGGACCCAGGACCTGGAAGCAACTGATTGGACTACGGGCAATCAACGGGTGTTCATATAATCATTGCATCCCTAAACAAAACATTTTTTCAACGCTCACTTTCTCAAATCGACACTTACCCCTCACCATTTATTTTCTGCAATAGATAGCAACACTCTATTTGTCAAAGTGGTCCGTGGAATTTGTACTATAGACCACGGGCGTAGCCAGGTTTTAGTTTCGGGGGGGGGTTCAAGTTTGTGTTCAAGAAAATACAACGACTAAAAGTATGTACATAAAATAACCCTAAAGAAAAAGACTTTATTTTTCCTCACGACGTATGTAGTGCCATCTATTATTAGTTTAGTCAAAAAGTTCAAAAACGTGTTTAATAGAAAATATAAAGCTCCTAAAAATATGTGCGATAGCTCATTCGATTCGGAATGACGTCTAGAAAAATGTTTTTTAAGGTTTATTAGCACATAAAAATGTCAGTCCTTAACTTTTCGGGGTTTTGAACCCCCGAAACCCCCCCCCCTGGCTACGCCCATGCTATAGACCATAATTCATATTAATTTAAGTCGAAAACAACAGACGAACCTGTGTCACAAACTAGCAAGAGTTGGGTGTTGCCATAATCTACCATATTTGCATAACAGCTGTTTGTCATTTTGACATCTTCAAACATCGACACATTTGACGACTGACAATGACATTGACGTTGAATTAAATTAAATGCGATGCGAACGAACATGGCGATTGGCGTCACGTCATGGAAGCGTCGCCAACCAATCGCCATACTCGTCAAGTAACGTAAAGACTAAAGTTCCAGTACCTAATATTTATTGATACTGAAATTATATTCCTTTATATCGAATATCGATAATACGAGACTCACCTGCTCCAAGTTCCAAACAAACATACTATGTCGTTGAGGTAACTACAGATAACTACTTGATTAGTAATTTAGTACAATTTCATATTGTTTTATTTAGTGTCAACAGTGTAAAACAGTAAACCTATTTATTCTAAAGTGAGTTAAAGTGAAAAATTTATAATGTTTTCTATCTCCTGGTAGCGATACTTCAGTAACTGAAATTAATAATTATACTAAGAAGAAACCCTCAAGATCAAAAGCTTGGAAATATTTTCGAATCAAGGATGAAGAATGTAGAATTGCAAGTTGCAAAATTTGTCAAAAAACGTTTTCGTATCGTACATCTGTAACAAATTTGTTAAAACACGTAAAAAATAAACATGAGACTGCATTCCGGTATGACCAAGAAGATACTTCTGATGAGTTTGAAAACGCAGAGATTTTCAAGTTCAGTGTGTCTGAAAATGAAGGTGATGACATCGATGATAATTCGGAAGGACTCAAGTAAGTATTAAATTTTTGTTGACATTTATCCGATACCGTATCTAGAATAATAATAATAAACGCTAACACACTCATACCCCGCACTAGCTTTTTACCAGTGTCGCGGGTGGCATGGACGACACATATAACACATCACAATAACACCCATGACGCGAATACAAATACTAATCTGCCCCATAAATATCTGCCCCGGCCGGGAATCGAACCTGGGATAGGCAGGGTCACTACCAACTAGGTTAAAGGGTCACCAATCTATAGTTAGAAGTAGTATTAACAGACATAGAATAGTAATTTACAATAATAATGAATTAGTAATAACTCTATTTTTTCTTGTAATATTAGACAAACCAGCTGGCGATCCACCTGATGTTAAGTGGCTATCATCACCCATAAACATCAGCAACACCAAAGGCATCACTGATGAGTTGCCGAACATGAAAGAGAAGAAAAAGAAGGAAAGAGCTATGAGATCTTTAGCCTTATAATCAACCAGAGATGTGCTAGGTTTTTTTAGGGCTACAGTCCGTTTTTGACAAGTTAGTAAACAATTGTCTTTTTATCATTATTTGTTATTTAAAAATAAGGCCGACAAAATTAAAAGAATTTAAGAGTGATTTATCTTAATTAAAGCCAACTAAGTATATCAGGTACATATTTGTGGCTTAGAATACTAACCCCAATCCCACACCGAATGGGTGTCGTAAGAGGCGACTAAATCCGACCCGCTGGTGGTAGAGCACCTCGGAGGGATTATATTGGTAATATTGATTTTAATTGCTAATTATTAATAACATTATTACTTCTCTATGGGGTTCGACTGGATAGCTGCCACCTTTAAGTATGACTCAGCTGCCAAATGACTCAAGTTCTGGCTAGGGCTTAAGAACCAGTTCTTTCTTTCTTTTTCTTCTCTCTTTCTTGGCCGGAAACGCATCAGTAATGCCTTTGGTGTTGCCAATGTTCATGGGTGACAATATCCACTAACCATCAGGTGGATTGTCAGCTTGAGTGCTGGCTATTTACATAAAAACATATCAAGATTAATTTTTGTTTTATTATGACTAAATGGTAAATAAACAGACACCATAATGCTATGTAAAAAAAATACATTTACTATAGCAAAAGTGCTTTTGACAGCCCTTTAAACTTGTGGTTAATAAGAGGTTCCAACTTCCAAGTTTAATTTGTAATAAAAAAATATTAAGAATAATTGGCTAATAATTGGCTAAGTGCCAATTGTAATAGAAACAAAGTTGTAACGCCTGTTCGACGCCAAATGTAGTAGAAGAACAAAGAAAATTATTACTCAGAGCTTACCGTAAGTATGCCGGGTGTTGAGGGCGCTATGACCAGAAAAGAATTCTAAATCCAAAGTAAAATAATCAGACAAATCAAACAAATCGGGCGCCACTGGTCATAGTGATTAGCTGGTATAACTCGAGCAGTCAGTAGCCAACGGATATCAGGACCTTTAATCGCAAGGTAGGTTTTTGACTTGTGTATGTGCGTTTGAGTCGAGTGATAAATAAGAAAATTAGTTCAGTGAACAATATTTGTTTATTAAGTTTTGGTACACCATACAACAGAAAAGAGAAACGCCAAATAATATACTTTCCAAGTATTACAATCTAAATGGATGTACCTCAATTAAGTTTATGACTCGCTTAAGTATTATATCTATAAAAGTTAATCTAAATTTAACTTACAGGTTGTCTTCTCAATGAAGGTCGACCATCTATGAAAACATACCGTCAGCCTCAAGACTCCTGCAGTCAGCTCAGAGAAATGTACTCGTAAAGTTCCAGGTTAAAAAGGTCCCATGATTCCAAAGTAACGCGGAGGAGTAAATTAGAATTTAAAAGGTAATCTAAGAGGAGAATGTATTATAAAAGGAGAATTTAATCCAGAGGGAGAATGTACTCCGGAAGGAGAGGCTGGAACAATAAAATAACCTACGTCAGCACATTGTCAAAATTTACTAAGTTCTTTTTGGAAAATATACGGTTTATAAAACTTACCGCGAATTATCGCGCTCTCCGTATATAAAATAAAGTCGGCAGCATCCCGCTAAGCCGCGTAGAAGTTAATCTAAGAAAAATTCAAAGTTTTATGAGTTATGTTAAATGACGCAATTAACTTGTGATAGCGTGGTTTCAAAAATATTCAACACTTACCGAAAATAAAAGGTATCCGCGGGATTTTACTATTTAGTAAACATCAATTAACCCTTTGGGGCATTATAATTAAGTTTTCAGGCCAGATGGCCTTGGATATATATTTACTAACAAATAAATTGGGGTTCAGTGACCGCCATTCTGAAGAACGAGAAATGAAAAGCGATCTGACAGCCTTGACAGATAAGACAAAGAGTTTCCGAAGACAGTGGCTGCGTTCGGAAATACGCTATTAAAGAAATGAATTCATAGATTGTCAATCACAACATCTAATGTCAAATATTCGAAATCTATTTTTAAAATAAAAGGAAACTAAGTAAAACTAATGGTTTTAATTCAAATACACCACTTTCGAATAAATTATTTATTTAATTTGAATATGTGTTATTATTTATTAAATTTTGTTTCATCCAATTTATATATACTCTTGACCATAGATTAATGAAGTGGATTATCAATCTGTGTCACAGATCGACAGATCGATAAAATATTGTCGTTGATGTAACATTGGCCACAGATTGTGAATGGATATCAGTGTTCCATGGACAATGTTGTCTGAAATAAACTAAATTTCGAATTAAATTTGGTAACGAGCTAAGTGTAACCAATTAGCACGTTACATTTTCCCCCTTCTGGGAAAAAGAAAAATTTAGAACTGAAGGTTCTAAAATTTTTCGCCTGAAAAATATCTACCACTAAGAAAACAAATTTGGAAGACAAGCTATTGTTCACCAAAATAAGACACCAAAAGGAAATAAAATATTCAAAAGAATATGAGAATAAATAACTAAACTAGAGATAAATTTTGTTGAAACTGGTCTACGACTGACCTTTCCGATGAGCCAACTAGCCGCGAAAAGATAAACCAAGTTTCCAAGCCAAATTGAGAACGAATTTCAACTAAATATAAGATAAATACTTTGAAACTAGTCTACAACTGACTTTTCCGATGAGCCAAAGAGCCGCGAAAAAGTGAACCATGTTTCCAAGTAAAATCTAAACAAGCAAATTTAAACAAGTAAAATTTAAACAAAGTACACAGGTGTGTAACAAAAGAACAAACAATAGTGAGGTTGGTATGCAACTGGTACAGTGTGTACATAAAGCACCCCACCGACGAACCATCCCTAACAAAACAAAAGCCTATGTGGAAAACATAGCAAAACAAAGAAGTCAAAAACTATGTGGAAAACATAGCTAAACAAAAGAAATACTATGCGGAAAACATAGCAAGACAAAAAAACAAATACTATGTGGAAAACATAGTAAAACAAAAGAGATCAAAGACTATGTGGAAAACATAGTATAACAAAGTAGTAGTTTCTAGATCAGTCTGCAACTGATTGATGCAATGGGCGAGTTGCCTTGCGTCAACGAACTGACCAAGAAGATAATGACAAAGTCCAAAAACCAACAAATGTAAAAGCAAAAAATCAAAGACCAAATACTAAAGAACAAAGTCTAAGTTTACCAAAACAAAGAGAACAATAAATCTCTGGGTTAGTATGCACCTGATCGAGGTGATAGACAATTTGTCTCACGACGACGAACTACCCCAGCGACAACAAACGTACACCTCAGGTGAGATGATACAAAAAAAAGCAAAACGAGTACCTAAGAATACTCAAAAGTGATTCGAAAGAACCAATACAAAAAACAAAACGAGTACCTAAGAATACTCAAAAGTGATTCGAAAGAACCAAAACAAAAGAATCACTGGTCTAGTATGCAACTGGTTAACACGAAGACTTTCGCCCCGCATCAACGAACTAAACTCAGCGAAACAAAAGTGCACATCTGGAAAAGATGGCAAGAAGAATTCCGGCGGAAAACCGAAATATGAAAAGTCAGGTGAATCTTCAAAACAAAGCAAAAGAGTGTGTGTCAGGTGACAACACAAAAGAGTGTGTAGAACTCCAAAGTCAGCTTCTTGACCTAAGAATCAAGAAGTAAATGGTAAGTGCATATAAGTCAAATCCGGGAACGGACACTGGGTCGCCTAAACTAGGACTAAAACTACCCTTAGAATTAGTTAGACTAAAGAAACATGCACCTAAAACAAAATAACCTATGTAGGTCATAAACAAATCTACACACAACAAAACAAAACAAAAGCCCCCCAAAAAAGTTTAAGACAAAACCAACCAAAACAAAATATAATAAAAGTTGGGGCAAAACATAGTTACAAAACAAGAACAAAGTAGAACAAGATAGGAGTCCTTACGACATTAAGCTGCACATTATCCTTCTATAATTTAGAAAGCCTAAATAATTTTTAATAATGGTGAGTATTCATGGTCCAGGTGTTATCCATGTAAGAAGATTAAGAAATAAGAATGCAATCCTAGGCCCCTAGCATACTTCACACTTACAATGGAGAAACTCACATACATCATCTCATACCTCCTCATTCACATCTCCAATTACCCAAGAAAACAAACCTCACCTTCTTACTCAACAAAATTTATGAAAGCCAAAAATTATTAAATTTTGAGAATATCCTTGACATGATATTTACCAACAGTATTCCTAGCCAAATCCTTTAAAACATATACATTATCAGAAACTTTCTCCACAATTTTACATTTTATAAACTTGGGAGCTAATTTAGAAGAAAAATAGTGAGCAGCGTTGGATTGTACGAAGTTTCTTCTCCACACAATATCACCAACATCGTAAGAAATAGCTTTTCGTTTAGAATTATAATAAAGAGCATTTTTCCTATAAGACTTGGCCAGGTGGTCAACAGTCTTTCTAAAAATATCCTCCAAAGAAGAAAGAAGTTGAGAATAACAAGAACGATCCTCAATAGTAATTTCTGAAGGGTCAGCAATGGAACTAAATTTATAAAGAGTACCATCTAAATAAACTTCCCTACCAAACATTAAGAAATTAGGAGTGTATCCGGTAACCAAATTAACAGTACCGTTGATAGCGGCCTGAATATGAGGCAAAAACCTCGACCATGTTCTGTGATCTGTGTCAACATAACACGATATACAAGTTTCAATCGTCTTATTGAATCTTTCTACAGGATTGTTTTGAGGTGTGTAAAGTGTATTGTAAAATAATTTTGGAATATTGTAACCGCTTATGAAATCTTTAAACATTTTTGAAATAAACTGCCTACCGTTATCACAAATTAGTATCCTAGGACAACCAAACTTTAAAAATATTTCCTTTTCTAAAATTTTAATAATTGATCTAGTTGTAGCTTGATAAAGTGGAAATATCCAACAATATTTAGAAAATACGTCTACTATTGATAAAATATTAATATGCCCTGAATATGATTTAGGTAATGGTCCAATAATATCGATAGACAACATGGTCATAGGTCGATCAACTAATTTAGGATTGGTCATTAAGCCTAAAGGTGAAGATGTTGAATGTTTATATGCTTTACAAGTATCACAATTATTAATGTATTCCTTAACATCATTAAACATTTTTGACCAATAGTAATGTGTTTTTAATTTCTCAATTGTCTTATGAATGCCGAAATGAGCTGAATTTACATCATCATGATTGTTACGAATGGTATCCAAAACATGTTCTCTAGGTACAACAATTTTCCAAGCTAAATTTTGTCTCAAAGAATATTTAGGTTTAACAAATTTAAACAGGATGTCATCTTCTACTTTAAACGTTTTAAATCTTGAAGGAAATTTTTGACAATCAGTGAACATCTTTCTGTACCAAGGATCATCAACATCATCTGGACATGCTCTAATAGCCGAAATATCAATTCTGGACAAGGCATCAGGTACTGTATGATTTTTACCCTTTTTATGAACTACATTAAATTTATACTGCGACAAACGAGCCGCCCATCTGGCTAATCTACCAGAAGGATTTGCTAAATTCATCAACCATTTCAAACTAGCATGATCAGTAACTACTGTGAAATCAGTGCCTTCGATATAAGGACGAAAATGTTCTATTGATAACAAAACAGCTAATAATTCTCTCTCTGTTACACTATAATTTTTCTCACATTTAGATAACAATTTAGAAAAATAAGCTACAGGATGTGATTGACCTTCATCATCATCTTGCATCAACGCACTGCCTACTGCAAAGCCACTAGCGTCACAATGAATAGCAAATGGTTTATTAAAATCAGGACATCTAAGCACAGGTGCTGTAACTAAAGCATTTTTAAGATATTGAAAAGATTCTTCAGCTTGATCATTCCAAACAAATTTAACCTTAACGTTTCTTTTACCACCTATTAATTTAGTTAAAGGAGCAACATAATCAGAGAAATTTGGAATAAATCTACGATAATATGAGCACATACCAATAAAACTACGAACATTTTTAGCAGATTTAGGTGTTGGAAAGTTCTTAATAACCTCTAATTTATCAGGATCCGTATGAAGTCCATCCTTGTCAACTACATACCCTAAGTATTTAAGTTTTTCTTTACAAAATTCAGATTTAGTCAAGTTGATAGTTAAGCCAGAATCTTTTAATCTATTATACACTTTTTCTAAAAGGTTTAAATGACTTTCAAAATCTTTTGATACTAAAATAAGGTCATCTAAAAAGCAAAATAATTTATCATCAAACTCTGGACCGAAAAGTTTATCAGAAAGCCTTTGTAATTCTGCGGGAGCATTTGTCACACCAAATGGCATCCTTACGAATTCAAACAAGCCTCTGCCAGGGACAACGAAAGCAGTTTTCTCTCTAGAAGATTCCTCCAACATGATTTGGTAGAATGCTTTAGAAAGATCAATAGAAGAAAGAAAGCGTGCGTCTCTAAGATTTACCAAAATTCTAGAAATATAAGGAAGTGGATATGAATCTTTAACAGTTACTGAATTTAACTTACGTGAATCTAAACAAACTCGAAGTGTACCATCTTTCTTTGTCACCAGAACTAAAGGACTACTCCATGGTGATTTAGAGGGTTGGATAATACCTTCAGACAACATTTTATCAATTTCAACATTTAATTCTTTCAAACGAGCAGGACTTAAAGGATAATATCTCTGTTTAATAGGTTCTCCAACTGTAATAATCTTATGTTGTACCAAATCAGTTTTTCCTAAACCTTTATGCTCATATGAAATATTTTCAAATTTTGAAGTAATTTCGTCTAAGCGTTGACGTTCATCCAAAGTTAAGCCAGATGCAGGTATAATTGAAGCTATCTCAAAAGGTTTACCATCAGAATTCACAAAAGAAATCTCTTTACTTAATTTAGAAAATATGTCAAATTTTATCCAGAAATCCATGCCGAGAATAACATCAATTGCTATCGACGGTATAATGTCAAATTTACACAATCTAACACGTTTAGCACATTTAATAGGTAATTCAATATAACCAATAATATCTTGCAGCTTACCATCAGCAGTAGTAGCAGATGAAGTAATCTTATTCAAAGTAAAACCCATATCTAGAAAAACTAAGTGTGAATTGTTGCCTAATACATTCATTTGGGCACCGCTATCTAATAATCCTAAAAATTCACGACCCTTAACTGTAAAACACATATAAGGACGTTTATCAGTATTCCTACAAAGTGTAGCTACTTGAGCTTCAATAGAATTCTGTATAATATCAGTAGTAGAAGAAGAAGAAGGTTTAATATCTTTATGAGTTTCAAATTCCGTTGTAAACCGATCGCTTTTATTCGAAAGTTGGCTACAACGGAGCCTTACCCGTTTTTTTGATCGCAGGTATCCATCAGAAAAGAAACATTTTTGGAAGAATTGCACTTGTCACAATTTTTAGTAAGAACACCAGGTTTCCCACACTTAAAACACTTAATACCTACAAACTTCTTACACTCTTTGTAAGTATGTCCAGAAGATTTACACTTATGACAAAAAACTGAAATCTGATTACTCGCAGAAGAGGTAATAGGTTTGAGTTCCCTTTTAATATGATTTGGAGCAAAAGAACTGTGTTTATGTAATTTAAAAGATTCAATCTCTCTACTTAATTGAATGAGTTCACTAAGTGATATAACACACCTACCAATTAAATGAAATGAGTACTCTGGTAACATGTTGTGTTTAATAATGTCTAATAATGTATGTTCCAATAAAGGTGTACGCAATTTTGCAGAAAGATCCATGATATCAATAATAAATTCACTCAAAGTTTCATTTGGTTTCTGTTTCCTGGTTCTAATTTCCTGTTCTAAATAATAATAATAATCTCTAGGTAAAAAGAAATCCAACAACTCAGTTTGAAACTGTGACCAACTCAATATAGTATCTTTCTTACCCCTGTACCATTTCAATGCAACACCAGAAAGCAGCACCGGCAAAGCCATCAAACACTGAAAGTCTGTATATCCTTTGACTGGTTTCAACCCATCAATCCTTTGCAGAAATTCAAGAGGACAAGAACGACCATCAAATGTTATACCTAATTTGCAAAAGTCAAAATGTTTTTGATGATAATGATTGTTCACAATTGGATGTATAGAATTTGTTTCATTAGTTTGTAATTCTCTGTTGAGATTCGAATGTGGTGAATTTGTTACATTGTCAGCATCAAGCAAGTTCACAAACTGTGTATAATTCTGCGACTGAGATTGAGACTGAGGTACATCCGAAACAACATTCTGGTTATCAGACTTATTCTCTACAGATATCATGTTATCATCCATGTTTACAACCAAAAATCTCTAATAGTATCTATAAAATAACAATATTACTAATAATTATACTCAATTTAAACTTTATAACAGTTATTAACTATTAACTTTATATGCAATTACTATTCTTAACAATTCCAACAATATGAAGTTATATTTATGAAAATTAAGTTTAATATGTAACAAAGTGAACTTTTTAATGATAATTAATAACAATTGAACAGTTTAGTAGCTATTATTTATGCTCCAAATGCAAATTATAGTTGTTATTTAACAAACTATTCAAAACTATGTTATATTTTATTATTATTGAATAACAAGGTTATAATTACTATGTACTGAAATATACTCTTTCTCTGTCATGAAATTACTATAATATTACTGTAATGAAGTATGTAGTACCCTAGATAATTACTAATTTGTGTAGTATAATATATTACACAATACTTACTATTGTTCTATTGTATTAAGTTTAACTAAGTTTTAATGAATAGGCCTCAAAACATTTATAGATTCTAGATGTTACTTTAGTATTGAAAACATTGTATTTTATACTTCTATATTGACACCAAACAAAAGCTTACACAGGTGTGCAAGAAAAGAAAAAACAGTTAAGTATATATCAAAATAAAGTTAAATATTGCCTAAAGAAATTGCAATATATTCACAGAACATGTCAAAAAAACAAAGTATTGCCTAAGGAAATTGCAATACAACTAATTCACAGAACAAGTCAAAAAAACAAAGGGGATTCACAAATAAGGTTACACTTCCTAACAGTTTATTTTCAAGCTAAGATAAACATAAGATTAACAAACCAAACGAGTCATAACCAAGTTAAGTCAACTCAAAACTCAAACACACATTAAATTACACAAGAAATTATCACGTTCCTGTTCGGTAACGCCAATTGTAATAAAAAAATATTAAGAATAATTGGCTAATAATTGGCTAAGTGCCAATTGTAATAGAAACAAAGTTGTAACGCCTGTTCGACGCCAAATGTAGTAGAAGAACAAAGAAAATTATTACTCAGAGCTTACCGTAAGTATGCCGGGTGTTGAGGGCGCTATGACCAGAAAAGAATTCTAAATCCAAAGTAAAATAATCAGACAAATCAAACAAATCGGGCGCCACTGGTCATAGTGATTAGCTGGTATAACTCGAGCAGTCAGTAGCCAACGGATATCAGGACCTTTAATCGCAAGGTAGGTTTTTGACTTGTGTATGTGCGTTTGAGTCGAGTGATAAATAAGAAAATTAGTTCAGTGAACAATATTTGTTTATTAAGTTTTGGTACACCATACAACAGAAAAGAGAAACGCCAAATAATATACTTTCCAAGTATTACAATCTAAATGGATGTACCTCAATTAAGTTTATGACTCGCTTAAGTATTATATCTATAAAAGTTAATCTAAATTTAACTTACAGGTTGTCTTCTCAATGAAGGTCGACCATCTATGAAAACATACCGTCAGCCTCAAGACTCCTGCAGTCAGCTCAGAGAAATGTACTCGTAAAGTTCCAGGTTAAAAAGGTCCCATGATTCCAAAGTAACGCGGAGGAGTAAATTAGAATTTAAAAGGTAATCTAAGAGGAGAATGTATTATAAAAGGAGAATTTAATCCAGAGGGAGAATGTACTCCGGAAGGAGAGGCTGGAACAATAAAATAACCTACGTCAGCACATTGTCAAAATTTACTAAGTTCTTTTTGGAAAATATACGGTTTATAAAACTTACCGCGAATTATCGCGCTCTCCGTATATAAAATAAAGTCGGCAGCATCCCGCTAAGCCGCGTAGAAGTTAATCTAAGAAAAATTCAAAGTTTTATGAGTTATGTTAAATGACGCAATTAACTTGTGATAGCGTGGTTTCAAAAATATTCAACACTTACCGAAAATAAAAGGTATCCGCGGGATTTTACTATTTAGTAAACATCAATTAACCCTTTGGGGCATTATAATTAAGTTTTCAGGCCAGATGGCCTTGGATATATATTTACTAACAAATAAATTGGGGTTCAGTGACCGCCATTCTGAAGAACGAGAAATGAAAAGCGATCTGACAGCCTTGACAGATAAGACAAAGAGTTTCCGAAGACAGTGGCTGCGTTCGGAAATACGCTATTAAAGAAATGAATTCATAGATTGTCAATCACAACATCTAATGTCAAATATTCGAAATCTATTTTTAAAATAAAAGGAAACTAAGTAAAACTAATGGTTTTAATTCAAATACACCACTTTCGAATAAATTATTTATTTAATTTGAATATGTGTTATTATTTATTAAATTTTGTTTCATCCAATTTATATATACTCTTGACCATAGATTAATGAAGTGGATTATCAATCTGTGTCACAGATCGACAGATCGATAAAATATTGTCGTTGATGTAACATTGGCCACAGATTGTGAATGGATATCAGTGTTCCATGGACAATGTTGTCTGAAATAAACTAAATTTCGAATTAAATTTGGTAACGAGCTAAGTGTAACCAATTAGCACGTTACAAATTCTCAGCTGAGAAAAATAATTCTTTTGAGTGCATGTGATTATTCATGTCATGTGTTGTTGCTACTTGTGTCATATTATAGTAGTAAAGAAGTGGTATTTTGTATGTATGTCTTCTATAGAGTCTTATACACATAATTATTGCTATACTATACATTTTTAATATAATTAGTATTATAATTTAACATTTTTGCTATCATTCATATGTAAAGAGCTGCCAAGATATTGGAGTCTGTTGAAAAAAAAACGGACGAGGAATCTGTTTGCCTCCTCTGCCAGATGACATTTCCGGACCAAAATTCGGATGAAATGATGAAGCACATGGTTAAAGTTCATAATATATCTGGTGTAAAGCTTGTTGAAGGGAGTGAAAACTTGGAACAGGAGGACAGTAAAAATAAACAATTGAAGTAAGTATCTTTCAAGTATTTTTCAGCTTTTTAATTAAGGTACTTGTAGAAATGTAGCTAAAGAAAATCTAATATTTCAATCCAAAGAAGATTTAAGATCAGTTTTGAAATTAGGGGTCCGTTTGTGAAATATTTGGCTTTAAAGTGAGAATTTTGATATTAGAGTCAAGTGTCCCCCCCTCTTGCTGGCTAAACGGTTGGAGTTGGACAAGTGAAAAAATTGTCAAAAATAGTTTATATGTAGGGGAGGTACCTACAGATAGATATCTTATATATAAAATTCTCGTGTCACGGTGTTAGAAGTTGAACTCCTCCGAAACGGCTCGACCGATTTTCGTGCATCTTTGCGTGCATATCGGCTAGGGTTGAGAATCGGACAATATCTATTTTTCATCCCCCTACCCCTAAAAAATTTTTGGCAGAACAACGTTTGCCCGCTGAAATTAATAATTCTGATCAATCACAATTATATTTTTTTTTTCAATTCCATTCTAATTGAAAGACATACACATACATTCCTATTTTATTTATTTATTTATTTTATTTTTATATGCAAAAATTTCAATTTCAAAGAGGACTTATAATAATCAAAAATTACGTTTCGATTTCATAACGTTTTGTAATGGTTTTGCTCTAGCTAGAATCGCTATGATTCAGATTTTTGGTTCTAGATGCAAGCCTGAGTTCTTGATGGTCGAAAACTCAGCGGAAACTATAACGATATTCCTCCGTACTCCTTGTCTACGTTTCTCTCGCTGTTGCTTTAAAGTTTTTCTTAGTATGTACATTGTTTTTTTGTTTGACTTTGTTCGTTTCGCCGCAGTCGCACCCAATGTAGCCGATTCTCTTTCCTCCTTCAAAACTTGTGTGACGGTTCGTTCGCTGACTCCGGTGGCTTCCGCAGTGCGCTTTCTAATATTGGTCAGTGGGAGTGGGGTCAGGTCGCAGAAGTCCAAATTATTCTGCTTCAAGATGACGTATTCTTCCCGGAGAATATGGTATACTTTGGCGATCATTTCTCGGGCCTACGTAAATGGCAATATGTTTTAGTAAACAGCGTAAAGTGCATTGGTGAGTTTGGTAACCACTTCTTTCTCAACTTCGTTCAATATCTACCTGATCATGAATTTCATTCCGTTTTCGTATGTCGCTTGTCATGCCGACGTTGTTACAAAATAGCAAGTGACAATGCTCCCTATGGTATATAGTTTGAAGCGACTGCGCGAAGCCACAGTAAAGATATAAAAGCGTTGCGCGTAGTTCTAGGTCCAAGAGCTAGTGAACCCTCCGAGTAACGGTCTTCCTGTAAGGCTAGAAATTTGTACACTGATGATTTATAGCATGCTAAGGGCAATAGCCATGACCTGGCAGGCGTGAGCCCTGCACGTCATCATCCCCTTAATTTTTTAAACTGTAAAAAAAAATGTAAAAAAAAACTTGTTTCTGTAAGCTTAAAAATTTAATAGGATGTAGTTTATTTATTGCAAATCTTGAAAAAAAATTGACAGGCGATTACAATAAGCAAGAGTATGTGACAAGCGAATTGAAAAGTGCACAGTTGATGAGGTAAAATAAACTTTCTCCTGTATAGTTGAAATTTGGATATGTTTTTGAGTAAACGTTTTAGAATAACTATGTACAATGACAGGCGGTTTCGAATAGCATAAGACCTTGACAGGCGAGGGGAAAGCTGCTAAGGGCGTGCGAGTAAGATGTGTTATTTAGTGCAAGTGACATGAAATAAAAATAAAAATGATAAATAGAATAATATTTTATTAGTTTTATTGTAATCTACATTCGTTTTTACATTAATTTTCTTCATCATTATCCGACACTTCACTACTACTGTCTTCATCATCATCTGACTCTTCGAATTTTATTTAAAACTTTATAATGATGAAGAAAATTAATGTAAAAACGAATGTAGATTACATTAAAACTAATAAAATATTATTCTATTTATCATTTTTATTTTTATTTCATGTCACTTGCACTAAATAACACATCTTACTCGCACGCCCTTAGCAGCTTTCCCTCGCCTGTCAAGGTTTTATGCTATTCGAAACCGCCTGTCATTGTACATAGTTATTCTAAAACGTTTACTCGAAAAAATATCCAAATTTCAAGTATACAGGAGAAAGTTTATTTTACCTCATCAACTGTGAACTTTTCTATTCGCCTGTCACATACTCTTGATCATTGTAATCGCCTGTCAATTTTTTTTCAAGATTTGCAATAAATAAACTACATCCTATTAAATTTTTAAGCTTACAGAAACAAGTTTTTTTTTACATTTTTTTTACAGTTTAAAAAATTAAGGGGTTGATGACGTGCAGGGCTGACGCCTGCCAGGTATGGCTATTGCCCTTAGCATGCTATAAATCATCAGTGTACAAATTTCTAGCCTTACAGGAAGACCGTTACTCGGAGGGTTCACTAGCTCTTGGACCTCGCCTGTCAAGGTCTTATGCTATTCGAAACCGCCTGTCATTGTACATAGTTATTCTAAAACGTTTACTCAAAAACATATCCAAATTTCAACTATACAGGAGAAAGTTTATTTTACCTCATCAACTGTGCACTTTTCCATTCGCTTGTCACATACTCTTGCTTATTGTAATCGCCTGTCAATTTTTTTTCAAGATTTGCAATAAATAAACTACATCCTATTAAATTTTTAAGCTTACAGAAACAAGTTTTTTTTTACATTTTTTTTACAGTTTAAAAAATTAAGGGGATGATGACGTGCAGGGCTGACGCCTGCCAGGTCATGGCTATTGCCCTTAGCATGCTATAAATCATCAGTGTACAAATTTCTAGCCTTACAGGAAGACCGTTACTCGGAGGGTTCACTAGCTCTTGGACTACATATTCGTACATTAAACTTCACACATACACACTGCTACGTACACATCAAAACATCTCGGGCACTAAATAAAATTGTGAGGTTTAATCGCATCTTTCTTGGTCAGCAACACATCTTTGTCGCTTTTAGTATTACTTAAGTCAGTGAGCGACGGTCTCCACTTTCAATTAGATGTCGTTAGGTAGTTGATCAGCAGGTTAAAAAAATGTTTTCATCCCAGATTTCCCGAGTTTCAAACTAGCTTAATCGAGTGATTTGATTGACATTAAAAAAACTGAACGATTTAAATTGTACTTTTTTCTTAAGGAATAAAAGCCTTCGGAGTTCCTGTTGGGACTATTTCACCGTAACGGACAACAAGTTAAAGATGGCGACGTGCAACCTTTGCGACAACCAGTTTTCCTTTAAATCAACTGTGTCTAATCTAGTGAAACATGCCCGAAAACGACATCACATCTTACATAATCTTCGCCAGGATGAATCAGTTATGAATGGTGACGCAAAGTGAGTAAACAATTACTGTACACATTGCATAAAGATTAAGAGGCTAGATCCAATAATCTAAATTTTACTAACAAAAAATAACCGACTTCAAAGTTACTCTAAAACTACTTGTCAGATCTCGTTCTTTATGTGGGATTACGTGACAAGCACCTGCTTTCGATTAAAAAAAGAATAATCGAAATCGGTTGGCGTGATATTGAGTTATTCGTCCATTTGTCGCGCTTACTTAATACAAATGTAAGACTTGTATGGTTTTATCATGGATGCCATTGTCAGATCTCAATAAAATTTATATGGGACCACATGACAGCCACCAGTTTTCGATTAAAAAAAGAATCATCAAAATCGGTTCGCCCAGTCCAAAGTTCTGAGGTAACAAACATAAAAAAAATACAGTCGAATTGAGAACCTCCTCCTTTTTTTGAAGTCGGTTAAAAAGCATGCACAGTGTGTTATAAACCTCGATTTTGTTTCACTTTGTTTTTATTCGAAAATACTATAGTCCATATCATTACAAACGTCAGAGTAAAACTCCCAGTGCGATACAGCTTTTAGTTTTTTTTTAACACCGCTTCAAAGTTTGCCTTTATCGGCTCTAAAATTTTACAAAATCATTTTTTGCAGAAAAACCAAATTGGATACTATAAATTTGATTATACCAGTTAATTGTGCAGATATAACTATACTACCCATAAAACATTTGTCCATTTACTGTGGTTAAATAAAGTGGAAAATGTATTTTTATCATTTTCAGGTTTATTTTTTTTTCTCAGGTATAATGCCGTATTAGAAGACGATTTATACATGTATCGATAGGTTATATAATTGACTATTATGTATATTAAAATAATATTCTAATTCCGTGTTATTCAAAAGTAATAACTAATTAAAGTTATATCCGGGTTTTTTGTGGTTAGGGTTGTCACATCAAGATAATTTTTATTACATCCGGTATACGTTTTTTAATGTTCATCTACACAACCTATTTTCATTTTTAGGGTTCCGTAGCCAAATGGCAAAAAACGGAACCCTTATGGATTCGTCATGTCTGTCTGTCTGTCTGTCTGTCTGTCCGTCCATATGTCACAGCCACTTTTTTCCGAAACTATAAGAACTATACTATTGAAACTTGGTAAGTAGATGTATTCTGTGAACCGCATTAAGATTTTCACACAAAAATAGAAAAAAAACGATAAATTTTGGATGTTCCCCGTAATTAGCACTGAAACTCAAAATTATTTTTTTCATCAAACCCGTACGTGTGGAGTATCTATGAATAGGTTTACAAAAATAATATTGAGATTTCTAATATCATTTCACACTTCCAAAGTGGTAAAATGTGTGTGTGCCCCCCTGTAACTTCTAAAATAAGAGAATGATAAAACTAAAAAAAATTATGTACATTATTATGCAAACTCCCACTGAAAACTTAGTTTGAACGAGATGTAGTAAGTAGTTTTTTTTAATACGTCATAAATCGTAAACCGCAAAAAACATCGATGAAAGTTACAAAGAACTACAAGAACTTTTATATTATGTTACTTACTGCTACGGAACCCTTCATGGGCGAGTCCGACTCGCACTTGGCCACTTTTTACTTCTTCATAAAATAGGTAAGTAATTCATTTGCGGGAAATTGAGACAAAAGTGAGACAAAAAGCGCGTGTTGATTATTTCTAACTGCATGCTTTTTTGATGTGAAACTGATTAATATCCTATGTTTTTAAAAATAATGTAAATTCTGGTGTTATCGAATTTTTTCAGTGTTTTTCCGGGGTACCTTACACCCCTGTAAATACATTCTATAACACAAATTAAAATCAAAAATTTTTGGCTGGTAGAAAAGAGATTTATGATATTTTTGAATATTGTTTTTTTAATATTGTTTTTTCTATATCTCGTTGTTTTTTGGATGCCTCGTTAGAATCATGACAAAACGACTGATGACTCTTAAGAATCAATTAACATTTGAAAGATAAAACGATATTTTTAAATTCAGATACCAAATATTATTATTATCCGGATTTGAAAGTGCCAACCCTGAATAAAAATTTAAATATCGTTTATCTTTTGAATAACACGGAATTAGAATGTGATTTTAATATCGATAACAGTCAATTATATAAGCTATCGATACATGTATAAATCGTCTTCTAATACGGCATTATACCTGAGAAAAAAAAAATAAGACTGAAAATGATAAAAATACATTTTCCATTTTATTTAACCACAGTAAATGGACAAATGTTTTATGGGTAGTATAGTTATATCTGCACAATTAACTGGTATAATCAATTTTATATTATCCAATTTGGATTTTGTGCAAAAAATGATTTTGTAAATTTTTAGAGCCGGATAAAGGCAAACTTTGAAGCCGTGTTAAAAAAAAAAACTAAAAGCTGTATCGCACTGGGAGTTTTACTCTGACGTTTGTAATGATATGGACTATAGTATTTTTGAATAAAAACAAAGTGAAACAAAATCGAGGTTTATAACACACTGTGGCATGGTGGCCGGTCGACGCTCACTAGAGCACTTTCGTGATCATCTTGCGTTTCCTCAACCGCATACCTGAACCATAGTGCATGCAATGGTCCATCCGCTAAAACGAGTGTGACAATAGCGCATGCCAATAATAATTATTGCATAATAATAATATGCAAACAATATTGCATGCGCGTGACATACTTGTAAAGTAAACTAAATTTTGAAGACGAAAGATGATCTTGAAAGCGCACCGATGTAGACATAGCTTTTGCACACTGGGCAAGGGCCACTGAGTTATCCCAAAGGCCACTACGACCTGTAGACTGATCGGTATTACTGATGTTATCAACACGTATCGAAAAAAGCTAATCTGCTTCGCAAAATGCTCATGTACGGTCATGCAGTTTTGCCGGGTCCAAAACCTGGATAACGGTATTTTCTTGAACTTCATTAAACACTGTAGATTTGAATAAAATTCGGTACATTTGTTTTTTTTTATATTAATATCAGTTTTTGTGTGGGTCAAAGTACGGTAGATGTACCACAAAGGACATACTAGTACATATTAAGATGTACTAAAAATATCGTTACGGTAGACAATTCTGCAATTCTGCCATTTTAATGTTTCCTCCAGGGCCTTTCCTCCATTCTAAAATATGATACGATTTTAATTCGATTGCGGCTAGGATCAAGGCTTTGAATGCTTATGCGTGCTTTCCCAAACGCAAATGACGCAAATATTTTTGTACACAGACATACCTACAAACCACGATCGGCGGTTTGGTCGTTCTTTAACTATGTAAACGATGATAAAAATGTGTGCGCGTGTGTACACTGCCAGAAGGAGTTCAACGTGGTTGATGGGCTGGAGAATATGAAACGGCATTTGCTTGAGGAACATCCAGAGGCCTTGCTGCATGTAAGTGTTACCATAGGTGTAGGGGCTACAAGGATATGAGGATGGAAAAATAATTTTGTAATGATATACATTTAATACTATGTTATTTAATAATGTATCTGTATTTTAAATATTAATAGTAACACCAGCGAACTACGCCTTTTAAATATATGTTAACTCCCAGGTCTCTGTTATCTCAGATATTTAAGAGGAAAAGATTTTTTGCATTAATTATCTCACACTGTCAAAATTAATATTAATGAAACTTAAATCCATAGCTTCAATCAAATTTGACTTGTATTATTTTGACGTGACATTGACAGCTAATGTTTTCGCGCTAAAATTATTGTTGGCAAAAAAATGTAAAATAGGTAATCTCAAGTTAATTTGGTAGTCGTGCAAGTCATAAATACTAATTTTTATTAATCTCTATTTTAAGCATAAAACCAATGGCGACCCACTATTTATCACGAGGAAAACAGACGATAATAAAGGAGAAGAGGTACGTATATTTTATGCGAGACAAGATCACAGCAGAAACATTAACATTATGTAAAAATTGAATTTTAATTAAAAGATGGATAGAGAAATCACGCAGCCGTATCTCGTTCTAATGTTGTCTTTTATTTCAGAGTGAAGAAGACAATGTACAAGTAGAGTACTTAGATTTAGATGATATGGAAAAACTAGAAAAAATTAAACCTGTTTTAAAGCGAAAACTTAATATCAATCATATATCTAGTTTGAAGCGAAGATCTAGTTTCGATCGAAGATCCAGTTTGGAGCAAAGACCAAACTTTAGTCAAAGATCTAGCTTCGAACGAAGGTCTGAATATAAAAGACCTTGTCGTAGTCCGGACCGGTCCGGACCTGAACCGGACAGTTTGGAACACTTTACCAATTACATAAAGTCTCTGCTACAGGAATTACCAGAGAACATTTCTAAGAAATTGCAAATGAATTTTGTTAAGCAAATTATTGAAGCCCAGATTTCTTGCTCTGAGGCAGAGAATAACAAAAAACAAGAGGTGACTACAATTAACAGTACTGTAGGGGGAACAGTGGATCAGTGTTCATCAGTGATTAACGATACAACATTGACTAATACTGATAGTGTGACGGTAACTAATACTAATAGTGACGGTACGGTGACTATGGCTAATGGGATTATTATACGCCCTATTATAACGTCGTAAATAAATGGAATATTTTTTTTAATGTTTTTTTTATTCTATTTGTTTTGCATCCCTTGGAAGAATAATACTGGATAAGAATAGAATGAATAATACTCCCTTATGCGATATCATTTGAACAGTTCTGGCCGGGAAATCCTACCGGATAGTGAGCGGAGTACCTATAAGGTAAAAGCCTATTCACACTTGAACGAAGATACATACCAACATCATACTTAAAGCACATTCATTGATCCGAGCAAGCATCTTTCCCGGTACACAGCTACACAACAAATTTTGACCTATCTATTTCAATTCTGCAAAGGAGGATTATGTTACGTAACGCCGCCTTCCACTGCTGGGTAATGAGCGGAAAATAGCTGGGCGAAATAGAGTAAAAGAGTTTCGGCCTTCCAGTGAGAAACAGTTAAACTGCCTTTCATTTTCCTACTTTGTAACTCTTTGTACTCGCTTGGTCCGTTCCGCTCACTCATTTTTATGTTTACTATTGCGAGTCGAACGGAGCTCGTACGCAGTCCGTTTCGCTCGCAGTGGAAGGCGGCACAAGTCCTGCGCACAAAAAAAAAATGTGTTCGCACTTTGCATAAAAGATAATATGGATATAACATATCTATATATATAAAATTGAAAAGCGACACACCGCTGATTAAACAAAAAATCTCAGAAACTGCCGAACCGATTAAGATAAAATTTGGTAGGTAGATAGTTCCTGCTAAGGAGACGTCCACTAAGAACGGATTTTTGGAAATTCATCCCCTAAGGGGTACAAATAAGGGTTAGAAGTCACTTTCATACAAACCAACTTCGTCAGTTTTAGAGTTATAAATATGAAAGGACAATGTCCCCTTTGTATGGACATTTGGCTATCAGTGAACACCACATTTCAACATAAATATTAAATAGTCTTAATACCTTTACTCAGTTTAAAAACGAAAATAATAATTGTTTTGTAACCAGATGTTTATTATACTGGTTATTTGAATAAATATTTTGTAGGTATTTTAAAGAAAACGCCCAATTTCCTTGACATTTTTTTATTAATCTGACTCGTATGTTATTAATATATTGTCCAAGAACGGGGCTGGTGCATTTATATCATCTCTGTACCTTGCCCAGCTCAGAAACCAAATAACAGTCATTACATGAGCAACCATACAAACCAAGGGTCAACCATAGTTATACATACAATAGTGCCAAGGTCAACGTGGGAAGCAGAGTCTAAATCCATTTTCGTAAGCCAAAGGTCGTAATAATATTAATGATGAAAAACACAGACGAAACACGATGCGAAAAACAAAGCGAATGTGACTTGAAAGTTGAACGTAGATTACTATGATCCAACGAATAACGATTGACAGTTGAGATTACTATGTCCAACGATTGACAGTTGGGGATGCAAACAATGCATCGATTCGAGCGTGTTTGCAAAACATCGATATATTGTTCATTATCGTGAATTATTATAAAAGCAACGTACCATATTATTTTATATATGTTATTCTAGTAAAAATAATATCTTATTTATAGTTTATTGCTTCTTATACGTGTATCTTACCAAACTTAACTTTTTGTCGTGAGAATTAAAACTTCTAAATAACATCGATATATCGTTTTATTATCGATATCGGAATAATGTTGCAATTCTACTGACGTGAGTACTCTGTGTATGTGACAACAGGAAGTGTTTATCAGTAGAATGTTATATTAAATATATTATTTTAAAAAAGTAAATTGATACAAAAATAATTCGCGTGTATAAGTTAAAAAACAAAATATATATTTTCGTGTAATTATTTATTTTTGAGCATCCTGTCCACGAATAGCCGAAAATGGACATTGCCCTTTTTTATGTTAGTTTATAGTAATAAACAAAAGTTAACTTTAACACATTTTTTTGGAAAATCATCCCTTAAAGGGTTAATTTCTTCAATTTAACTTAGTACGCAACTTCGTCATTTTTGAAGTTAAAAACATGAAAATTTATATATTAGTTCAAAATTAGAAACAAAATTTAAAAGGTATGTATTTTTTTGGAAAATCAACCCCTAAAGGGTTGAATAAGGTTGTACAAGTTAGTATGGGAACTTCGTCAGTTTTGAAGTAAGAAGGGTGAAAATTTGTATATAAGCTTATAGTTAGACACAAAAAATAACTGTATTACTGTTTTCTCGAAATTCATCCCCTAAAAATAGGGGTTAGAAGTCATTTACATACAAATCAACTTCGTCATTTTTAGAGCTATAAATATGAAAATTTTAATGTATGTTTGTTGTTATGAACAAAAGTTAAAATTTAGCTGAAAATCATCCCTTAAAGAGTTACTTTAGGGGATGGAACTTACTACGCAACTTCGTCATTTTTGAAGTTAAAAACATAAAAATTTGTATATTAGCTCAAGATTAGAAACAATCAATCAGTAATATGTTTTTCTGGAAAATTCTCCCTTGAAGGGTTAATTAATTAAGGGAGTGCAAGTTAGTATAGCAACTTCGTCAGTTTTGAAAAGGATGAAAATTTGTATATAAGCGTTGTATTAGATTCAAAAACTAACTGTATCACGGTTTTCTCGAAATTCATCCCCATAAAGGGTAAGTAAACTCAGTAATGTGAAAATGTATATGTTAACTTATAATTAGAAACAAAAATAAATAGTAACAGGTTTTTTTGGAAATTCTTCCACTAAGGGGTAAAACCAGGGATGTAAGTTTGTACGACACTTCGTCAATATCGAACTCAGAAATGTGAAAATAAATCAAAAATTAACTGTAATAGGTTTTTTGGAATTTCATCCCCTAAGAGGTAAATAAAGAGGTTGCAAGTTTTTCTACAACTTTGTCATTTTCAAACTCAGAAATATGAAAATTAATATGTAAGCTTATAGTGACAAACAAAAAATTTTGTAGAGGACTTTACGGACGGTAGGGGGAGAGGAGAGGGACAGGAAGCGAGAAAGGGAGTGGGAACGGGAGAGGAACAGGGAGAGGGAGAGGGAGAGGGACAGGAAGTGGGAGAGGGTCGAGGAGCGGGAGATGGAGAGGGACAGGAAACGGGAGAGGGCCCGGGAGCGGGAGAAGGAGAGAGAGGGACAGGGAGCGGGACAGAAAGCGGGAGAGGGACCGAGTGCGAGAGAGGAACTGGAAGCGGGAGAGGGATAGGAAGCGGGAGAGGGACCGTGAACGGGCGAAGGAAAGGGACAGGGAGTGAGAGAGGGAGAGAGAGAGAGATAGTTTGAATGGGAGAGGGAGTGGGAGCGGGAGAGGGAGAGGGAGTGTAAGTGTCCGGATGGAAACAACAGAACCGTTTTTAAAGAAATATTTGTGCTGCATCGTAAAACCAGTTCATCATTGATCCATTTAGGATCTGGTGGTGTTACTTGGAGACAAGATATGTAACTCCTGGATGGATGGAAATAACGGAACCTTTTTGTTTTTTTCTAATGACACTCAAGAGCCAATTTTTCTGTACATTAAATATTTTTCAAAATTTCGGTTAGGGGCACGTCAATAACGTGTTACAACACCAAAAAAATTGTTTTTAAAATTAGTGTCTGTTTGTCTGTTCGGGCATTACATGAAAACCCTTGAACTGGTTTCGACGGAAATTAGTTATGTTGTTCCTCATACTTTGGATCACGTTTTAAAAAACTTTTCGTCCCGATAAAATTAAAAGTTTTCACCGGAAACAAGATGAAACTTAGTGTGGAATATTTTGAAATATTAACGATTTTCTTTAAATTTGCAACAAACATTCCTCATTTAATTGATGAAATACATGTTTTCGAGTTTTTCTAAATTTTTCATGAAAAAGAAAAAACTAATATTATCTTTTAATGTTTATTTTTCAAAATTCGTTCTCGGAGGAATGATTTGTGATTATATCGTACGTTTCAATATATAAATTCCTAAATATAAGTACTTTAATATAAATTAACCTGTTTTTAAATTTTCTTCTGCAAGGGGTACAAAATATATGATAAGCATAATTTCCGCATGCGAAGCTGCGGGCAACAGCTAGTAACATATAAAGGTGATTTGAGCTTACCGTGGACGCATTATGGGTTTTGACGTCATTGGGTACAACGGATTATACAGGCAGTTTAATAGCGATGAATAACTATTTGGAAACAGATAACAAACAAACCATGTAATTTAAGCAATGACTCATGCGTTTTTTTCCTTTGTTTTGTTCGAAACAGTGTGCATTTCTATTAGCAGTATAAAACAATATAGCAGTTTGTTTGACTATTCTTTAGAAATAAGTAGGTAGGTACAAGGTTTAAAAATTCAGTTTGTACTACTTTTGAAAATTGTTTTGATAAGCGGTTTGTGATCAGGCAGTGCGTAGGAATGTTTCCGTCAATCCTTCAATGCAATATGTATTTTCTTTTTCTCACTTTGACCTGTCGGAGAAGCGTAGTAGCCTATTCTTATATCGATAGCCTATTTATTAAACAGCACTTATACCTATAGGTACCTGGTATTGCCTGCTGGTTGCTAGAATCAGCCGTGAAATGTTTTTAATTATTGGTTCAGTATCGGATATTTAAAGCAGGTTCCATTATTTCCTATTGGTTGTGCATCAACATATTATTATATTATATGCCACAACATGATCTTAATTAATAAAACACACACACAATAACGATCCCACAGAGTATCAACCTACCTACCTCTATCAACATTAGCAATTCAATGTTAATGAGAGCAATTTACCTTATACTTAAGTACCTACTCAAGAACTAATTTGTCTAAAATTAACACTAGGTACTTACTACATACTATGTGCAAATACTATATAACATAAGATAGATTTTGACGTCAAGGAGCTAAATGCCCTCGACATATACACTTTTAGCCTTTATCTTCATTCTCGTCTCTAGGGCCTCTCTCAGGCCTCAGCACTGGGGCTGGTACTGTTTTGACGTCGTCGCGTCTTGATTCACCTGTTCAAAACGTCGGTGTCGCTGCACACATTTTTGAATATTATTAATTGTATTTTGGGAAGTAATTGTGTCTATTGACAAAAAATTATCGTTAGTATAAATATTGTTTACTGACATGAGAACTGTTACATAACAACTCGAGTAGTCAACAGCCACCACGTGCGGACTAGTACTAGCAGCGATCTATATGTTCTACTAGATTGCGCGGTCAGGTACATTAATATGGTCCGTTGACAATACCTGACGAGGCAACAACGGTTGCAGTCTACTATTAGCGCGGAGTTAAAACGGCCGCATTGCTGCGACAAAAACAACGTAGATGTGTATTAAAAATCTAACAATACTTTATACTAGTATTAAAATAAGTATTAATGACTATTAATTGATTAAGTGATAAAAACTTCGTAGTTAGGTTACAGAGGTACTGTTTGCCCGACTGCTAAGGAAGGATTATGTTTTCGCGCGTATCTTATTAATGCTAATTGATTAACAACAGTCCTATTCAATCATTTCATTAACACATACCTACATATTCATGACGAATGAGGAGGAAAATCACATCGTCCTGTACCTAATATCCGTTCTCGCCGGAGTGTGGGAGGTCTCGTCGCGCCGCGCCGCGCCGTTAGCATGTTTGAAATGGAAATATCAAAATACAATATCATCAAAATACTAATTCCGTTTAGAGAAACATTTTTAATTTTTTTTTTCAAATTTAACGAACAAATAATATTTAAATAATTCATTTATCCACAATCCTTGATGAAGGAACTTGTTATTGAACTGTGTACTTATAATACACGTTAGAAAAGTGGCAAGAGTGACGTGGAGTAGAGTGGCGCAAGATAGATATGAATGGAAAAAGTTGGAGGAGGCCTTTGCTCATTGGTAAACAGATCTACAGAAAATTAGCAAGAATCAGTTACTACATTAAGTTGAAATTTTCACTTTAATTGGATCGGAATAAAAGGCTATTATTATTATTATACATTCAATCTATATATTTGGGATACACTTTCCTCATGGAGAACTAATTATTTTTAACTCAAATGACGATGATTTCTTTTGCGGCCCGCGACAGCATGGCTAATACGTGTTTGTGGCCCGTTTGAGAAAAAGGTAGTCAACACTTGACTTGACTGCTCTAGGAGTTTCATAATGATATTTAAATCAACTTTTTGAGCTTAATTAAATAAATATTAATATATTGATAATATTATGTAATACATATCTAATAAATAATAATTTTGTTAATATACCTACCTATAGAAAACACCAAACTCAAATCGTTTACTCGTGTTTATAAATCGGTTTACGGTTACGATTCTCAACAGGGATCTTTAAAATTTACGCTCACACTGCGCATGTAGTAAACATCCGATAGTACCGGTTATAAACGGTTCCGCTGTGCGACGTTGCCAAGCCGCACAGCGATGATCGGCCACGGGCGGCGAGCGAGCGAGTTGGCAACAATGAAAAATGGCGTCGTATATTGTACCTTTTTGTTCAGAAATGTAGACAGTCTCGTTTTTTCATTCGTATTGCTCGCTAGTACGTACCGTGCCCCCTCTGTTATTTAGACATTGATTATAAACAAATTTAAAAGGTTGTAATGGGGAGAAAACGTAAAAATAATGTCTATAGACATTACATGTTACAAGAAGAAAATCAAACGTCGACATGCTTATTATGCTATAAAACACTTCATGTAAGTAAAAATATAAAATTGATTCCCTTTATTAATTAGTAAATGGGCTGTTTTTGACCACTTACCTTCATTTTTGTTAAATCTATTATCTCTTGATATTTTGCGATTATTCTGTCCTACCTACATGGAAAGTGCCAAAAGACAGAAGCCATTTACCTAAAATGTATTTTTTTTCAGACCATTCACGGGTCGAATTTAATGCATCATCTTAAGTTTATGCATAAAGTAGAATATCAACAAGTTATAGCACTTAATAATGGAACCCTACCAACAATAGCTACACCGCCAAGGATTTCGCCAAATTCAAGTATGTACCCAATAGTACCTATATAGATATAACTTCAAATGAATTTCAAATATGACTAAATACGAATAATTTTTATTAGGCCATAGGACATTAATTACACTTATATATAGACACAATAAATAATTAAAATTTAAAAACATACCGGTTTTTAGTAATACCGGTCGTGAGCTCAAAGGCAATGCCGATCGTTCTTAATACCGTAAATTATATTATTTAAACCGGTCTCCGGTCATTGGTAATACCGGTCAATCGTAATATGAATAATAATAGGGTTACCTCACGGGGTTAGGTACCTGAAAAAAATTCCGGGTGTTTTAAAAATGAGTAATTTTTACATTTGTGCAAAGAGAACAATTTTATTATTGCATCTTTGCTACCTTTTGCTTGGGGATTGCACGCGCCGCCACCATATTTTTAAGCAGTTTTTAGGGTTCCAAAGTAAAATCAGAACTCTTACAGTTTCGTATGTCCGTCCGTCTGCCCGAAGCAAAGCGCCGCGGCGCGGCGCTTAGACCGTAGGCCGTAGGTGCTAGAAAGTTACAATTTGGCATGGATATACCTACTATAATAAAACTCAAAGGGCAAATTTTCTGTACATTGAATATTTTTTAAAAATTTCGATTAGGGGGCACTTCAATAACGTGTTAGAACACAAAAAAATTTTTTTTTAGAATTATTGTCTGTCTGTTTGTCTGTCCGGGCATCAAATGAAAACCCTTGAACGGATTTCGATGAAAATTGGTAAAGTTGTTACTAATACTCCGGGTCATATTTTAGGATACTTTTTATCCCGGAAAATTAAAAGGTTTCCCCGGGAAACGGGATGAATGTTTGTATGGAATATTTTTAAAACATCAACCGATTTTTTTTCAGTTTTTCAAAATTTGGAAATACAAGGAAAAAAATACAAATTAATGTGAATATTGCTTATTTTTTAAAACCCGCTCCTGGAAGAATCCTTTGTGATTTTATCGTGGATTTCAGTATATAAATTACTAAATATAAGTACTTCAATATAAATTCACCGTTTTTTAAATTATCTTCTGCAAGAGTTACAAATAATGTAAAACATAATTTCCGTATGCGAAGCTGCGGGCAACAGCTAGAGTATGTATTAAAATGCCAAAATCGTAAAATAAATTATTGAAAAACGTTTTTGCAATTTAACTCCTTATATATATAGATTTCATATTTAAGCCCGTGGTATGAGATTTATGGGGAGTAAAATCAAATTGCGTTACGTTATGTTTAACTACTTATACTGTGTTTTTAATTCGCAACACAGAATCTAGATGGCGTTGGATGGTTGATCAATAACAACCCCATGTAATGATAATATCAATCTTGGTACATCCTATTCTGATGATGTAAAACATCATCATCATCATCAACAATCATCATCATCACAATCATCGTCATCAATTTTATGACAATTTTTTGAGAATTTTTTTATCTCAACTTTTTTTGTAATTTTTTTATGTAAATTTTTTTATTATCATCAGTCATCACCCATGGCGTTAAACTCCAGTCGTTCGTCGGAGGTGACCCAAACCTTTTTTAGGGTTCCGAAGTTAATTCGGAACCCTTATAGTTTTGTCATGTCCGTCCCTCCGTCTCTATGTCTGTCTGTCTGTCCGAAGCAAAGCGCCGCGCCGAGATCCGTAGTACTAGAAAGCTTTAAAATAGGTATAATTATGATGAATTTACAAGGAAAACTATCTCGGCTATGTTAGCATAAGTAGTTTTTTTTTATTTTTTTTTTATTTTTTTTTATTTTACAAAAAAAAAATAAAAAAAATAAAAAAAAGAACTACTACTAGTTAATGAGTAATAGTCGATAAACTTACTACTTCGGAAGATTCGGAACATTACATTGCGCGTGGCCTGACACGCACTTTCCCGGTTTTTATTTGATATTACCTACGCCATATTGAGAAATAATATTAAACTTCAATCAAGTTTTTGGAAGATATTAAGTTTTTGAATTATATCTTTTATTAATTTCTAGCGTTAGTCTTAATCCATGGTTGTCGATAACAAATCCATTTCCCGAGATGAACAGTATTATGTATCTTATCAAAAACATAAATGTGAAATGAGAGCCAATTAAAAAAAAAAAAAAGAATTGAGATCTAAATGGGTGCCAAGTTCTGTGTAGAAAACCTAAAATTTTTGTCACAAGAACATGTAATTCAAGCTCCACATTTGACTTGGCTATATTATATTTGTATAATTATCTTCGTGAGTCTGTTAGGTTGATGACCTAGGTATGTTACTTTTCTAAAATTTGATTTTTTGGTTCCTAACTAATGAAAACTAGCCAAGTCAAATGTAAAGCTTGAATTACATGTTCTTGTGACTAAAATTTTTGGCTTTTTACAGAGAACACCCAATTAGATCTCAATCTCTCTTTTTTTTTTAATTGGCTCTCATTATACATTTATGTTTTTGATGAGATATCATGCTTTTTGTCTAGAAATTATAAATGTATATCTCGGAGATAAAACTGTGGGGTGGTGGTTCGGGAAATAATAACAACAGTAGGCGTTTACATCACTTTAGTCAGAAACTCATCTTAACACAGGTTTACACACGTTGCACAAATTAAGTATAGTCACGAATGAGAGTGAACCCCCCCCCCCCTTCTACTGGCCTCCAACCACCCCTTATTCGTCAGCCCAAGCCTCGCATAACCCCTGGTCTGATTCTGTTGCTGTTTAATCTTTTATCTGATTCTGAATATTGTTTGCACCGACACAACCGAACAATTCACACGTCACGCTCCGCTTAAAAGTAACTACGTTCCTCTCTAGGCATCCGCTCAGCTCGAAGGCTGTCTTCCAAGTCCGTTGATGGTTGGCAAGTCAATAGCTCCCTTCCGTTATTCCGCTACCACGTGTCCAAAATGACGGTTTGCATAGTGTTGCCATCATCAAAATCCAAATACATTCTATTTTATGATCTCCGACATATTAAACAAATAGTGCTATACTTTGTTGGGTACCAATCTTTTTTTTCCGTCGCCTCAATCCGTTTCTCTTTTAAATTACCATCATGTGGAAAACTAAAATAATCACGAAACATTAAGATTATAATAATATAATAAAATTGTCTACATAATAAAAGTATAAAATACAAAATCATTCATCTGTTTCCGAAATCGATTCTCGAGAATCGATTTGTGTTACGTAGGACGAACATCACCAGTCGCTAAAATTGGAAGAAAAGTAATGAAAGCTCCTGTACTACGAAACCGAAGCGAAATACGATAGTATCACTTGTTCCGATATTCATCACTTGTTAACACAGAGCGTCGCATCAACCTCTCCAATTAAAAACCGCAATGTATTACGAATATGAATCTTATTTTTGATGACCTATTTTTTTCTCAAATTTTATATTGCTGTGGGTATTAGATTGAAAATAATTGATTTTAAAATGAATTACGCATAATATTAATAAAAAAATTAGTTACCGATGGAAGGTTACATTCAAGAAAACTGATTCTTGTAAACCGCACTTTATGCAACTAAAGCTACTCACACTGCCAAGTATATATGTATATTTTAGAATGCTGCTTATTTGTCAAATCAAATATAAATTATTTTGAATTAAAATCTAGAGCACAACATGCAAGCAAATTAAACATAGTACCAGCTAGGACATTTTTATTTCGACAAAGTTTTTTCTGTAAAGCAGCTACAATATATAACAAAATACCACATAACATTCGTTCTGTAACTAATGTAGAAAAATTCAAAGAAGTCTTGCAAAAGTTCTTACTGGAAAAATGTTATTATAACCTAGGTGACTTTCTAAATGACAAATTATAGTAAATTCTAATCAATTGTATTTTTATCAATAATTATTATCAATTGACATTTATATATTAATTTAATAATTTATTTTGACATCTATGTGCTATTTTAATATTTTGACATTTATTTTATGGTAATTAGAAATTTTGAATATTATGCGACATCGAGTGGGTATTTACTTTATTTCTTTCTTTCTGCACACATTTGTAGAGTTTTTACATTTTTGTTATTAGGCATTTTCGATTTTTTGACTGACTGTGGCTAGCGCGGCGCACCGATGTAGACTGAGCCATGACTGAGCGCGACAGTGGCCAAGTTGAGCTTATTTGGCTCACGCCGGGCACGCGAAAGAAGTGAACTTGCTTTATACTCAATATTATCTAAGATGCCCATAATGATAGCTGCCATTTATTAATATGAACAAACCTTGTATGGGTGTCTTTGAGCGAAATGGAATATTCATTTACTTGACATGAATAGTTGAATACTTACGGACAAAGGATTTTGTCAAAATTTGTTAAAAATCCCTACTCATTTTCATTGGCGTTGATTATAAATCATATTATACGTTAAAATCTAGTAAAAATCCCATCACATCATAATTTATGCAAAATTTAATAAAAATATATGACGTCGAAACAATCTTATTTGAAGAGGCCTAAATCTAATCTGACGTAGGGTGATGTGACGGCTTGAAACCGTTTATAAAACCTATCATAATCGATACATTACTATAATCGAAATTTAAACATGAAAATTGATTAATTTAATTACATTGTTAAAAATGATTTAGTTGCATTTTAATTTCAAATTAGGTACCCAATAATACCACGACGAATTGGATGCTAACAAAGGACATTTTCCATTATGTATGGGCACTTCGCCATCCACTGCAGATAATAATTATATTATATATTTATATTTATATTTGAGGTTGCGGTAAACATTTTTTTTTCAACAAAATAATAATTATGTATACATGAATGTGTCTTACGAAATAAGCAAGAATTTATTCACAAAATATTATCGTGAAACTGAGCGGGACTTTCATTCTATCATGATCTATCTTTCTTTCTTTTTCTTCTCTCTTTCTTGGCCGGCAACGCACCAGTGATGCTTTTGGTGTTGTTGATGTTCATGGGCGAATGGATAAAAGAATATTTTATTGAAGTCGTAAATAGGTAGGTACATACTTATTGAGAATACGCGGTACGAGATAGCTCAATCGAGGTAGTAGGTAGGTAACTAGGTACCTAAATATTGCGGTTTTTAGTTAAAAATTTAATTATCGAATCGATTAGAAGGTCTTACAATTTTGAATCGATTTGTTGTAAAAATTGGTTTCTTTCGTGAACCGATTTTTTTGTACATCTCTAATGTCACTGCGATGGCAAAGGACAAATTGGGCTTCTTAGTTCGCGGTGACTATAGCTATATTCATATCTACGTTACACACGGTGCTGCTCGCCAATTCTGTTAGCTTGAAATTGGCTTGACACGCTACCGCGTGTCTAGATCAATCCAGGTTATAAACTACGAGTATTATTGATGTACCTAATTTCATCCAAATCCGTCAAGTAGGTATTTGCCGTAAAAGTGCAAACTAATATCCATGCATCCACTCTCACAAACTTTGCGTTTTAAATATAAGCGATATATGTATGTAGAATTTTATTTACTGACAATGAGTACGGAATTATTAGTGAGTTATAGAAGTACTATTGTTTCTTCTGTGGTTATAGACCAAGATCTCATGGCCACCAGACGTCACGTATTTTCTGATGGACGAAATATGGACGATTGAGTAGTGTTATGTACTACGATCGTATGCCTACATGCTAGCTTGTTCAAACGGCCAATTTCCAGGTATCAGTTGATCAAGGTACATAAAAACATTATTTACTTCACGTAAATTCTCATGGCTGATTTTCTCGTATGTTCTAGATACTATAGTTAAAAATAAGTCGTCAATAATTCAGACACTTTCCGTCGGCCATATTGCTTTGCAGACGCTTTGACGCTCCCAAAATAAATAGTTAACTTCACGTAAATTCTAATGCTCCATTTTTATATATGTTCTCCAGACAACTATTTTAAAACCTTTCACAAGAAGACAGACCGATCCAAGGAGCCACTCATCCCCTAAACTAAATTTTAATGTCTCTGTGGGTGGGAGCGCGAGAGCATTATCTACGCGCATGAGACTGAGTCACGAGTGTGAGTATCGCGACTCGCGAGACGTTACTCTTTCGCTCCGCGGTCGCTGGCTCACTGAATTCGGCGGAAATGGTCCGTTGGCCAGCTCGCTGAGTGCCAGCGCACTGCGCAGTTCGCCTTGCTCGCTGTCGCTAGCCGGTCTTCGCGCGTTTTACTGTTATAATTGTTAAATAAAATTAAAAATTACTTAGGTGACAGCTAACTTTAATGTAAACTTGTAAAAAACTTGGGGCCTACAGCTAAAGTCACTCACAAAAAAAGTATTCAGTGTTCTGCCGTGTCTGTTTGAGTGCAGCTGTGATTATATAACAACGTGTGTAATAAAAATAAAAATATTTGCAGTGTTTTAAAAAATATAATGGCTTCTCCATTAAATTGTCTTTTTTGTAAAGATTCTGATGTAAATTTAATACTGTTCACGGAAGAGACATTAAAAAAGTGTCAAGTAGTTTTAAAATATAGAAAAGAACATAACCTTAAATTTCAAGACGTTGTTTTGCCAGGTGATTTATTTGAACGTGGTTATCACAGGCAATGTTATAAATCATTTACAGGGTTAAATAAAAAATACTATTTATCAAAAAATAAATCAATCAACAAATCTACTTCCGAAGAAAAATCATCAAATATTGCAGAAAATTCATCTGTCGAATCCTCAATGACATTTGAATTAGACATAGCCAGTATTAAGCCAGAAGCAGCTACTTCTCAACATTTTAATTCAACAACCACTCTTATACCTGACCCTATAACAATAAATAGCACATCTATTTTACCTGAGTCAGTCGAAACGGTTTCTCCAAATATAAAAGACGATATTGAGTACCTGGAAAATATTTATTTATTTTCTGATAGTAATTCTGAGGTTAACACTGATGTAAATAATGCTCAGAAAAGTCTTACTTGTATATACTGTGACCAGAAAACTAAAAAGCACAAGTCTAAAAGATTGCCGCTAATTTCCTCTGACCATAAAGTTTTTTTATCTAAAGTAAAAATAGAAAATGAAAATGATACAGAGTTTATTGATAAAATTGTGAATTATTCCCATCCCCAAATATATTATCATAAAATCTGTCAATTGAAGTTTTCTTATGAAGCCTCATCAAAGAAAAAAACTACTAAAACTGATTGGCATGATCTTCGTGAACAACATCAAGCTGCTTTTGATGAAATATGTTCCTTTATCGAAGAAAATATAATTAAAAAAGGACGGTGTTACTTCTTGACTTATATTTTTCGGAGTTATATGGGATTATTAGAAGAAAGTGAAGAAAATAATGGTAAAAAGATTGGAGGGGATTTCAAAGCACACATTTTAGAATCCAAAATTAAAAAAAAATTTGATAAGGAAATTAATTTTTTTATTATTCACAATAAAAAATTATTAACGCCGAAAAATTTAGAGGCTATTGATGAAAAATCATTTGAAAGTTTAAAAGACGATGATATTTTACTTAAAGCTGCTTTGTTATTGAGAAAATCCGTCTTGCAAGCTGAGAAGAAAAAATTACCAGATAATGTAACTGCGGAAAATTTTGAGGAAGGAGAAATATCTGTACCACAAGACCTATTGCAGTTTTACTTCACTTTGATAGCCGGTATTAATCGAAAACGTAAAAATAATCCTAAGTGTATCCGTCAAGTCAAGTCATTCTGTGAAGACGTTGTCTACGGTATTTACAATGGAAAAATAAAAACATCGAAGCATATTATGCTCGGAATGGCTTTAAAAAGTTTAACGAGTAGCCGCAAAATTATTGATATGATACATAGATATGGACATTGTATCAGTTATCCAGGAGTGGAAGAGCTCGAAACAGAAGGAACATATAATACGTCAGTAGAAAAATCAAGTCCTGAAAAAATAAAAAAATCACCAGATCTCTGTACCGGCGTTGCTTTCGACAATCTCGATCGTTTTGTGGAAACAAATACTGGTAAGGATACTTTGCACGATACCGTTGGTATTATATACCACAGTGTTGATTTAAACACCCCTGATGAATCACAATAAATATTTTTGATGCTCATAACGAAATAACTTTGAATTTGAAAAAAAGGAGACAGAACTTTTGAGGGCATATCAACAGAAATTAGTGAAGAACCGTTAGGTAAAAAAAAGTCACCAAATCTGGAAAGCTCGGATCATGAAGGTGAAAATTTACAATATAAAAAACTTGTGGCACTCGGGGACTGCCGCGGTAAAGCTATTGCATAGCATTCACTGCCACTCTGACAACTTGTCAGAGCGCTCTGACAACCCATGTCAAAGCGCTCTGAGAACTTGTCAGAGCGACAGTGATAGATTTATTCTATCCCTGTCGCTCTTCCGCATATTAATTGGCATGACAAGAGAAATAGCAATAATAACTTAATGTGCATGATCGTAATATAGATATCCCTGTTGTGCCTATGCTAAATACCGAAGAGTAAATAAGACAGCCACATACTATGGTTCTACAGTATCACTGATGTCGCATCCTCGAAGACTTCTGGTCGCCTAGTACTTAATTAATTGCTACTAGGTGTACAAATCCGATGAGAAATTTAATACCTCAGCTTTGTTTTGGCACACTCGCTTGCATGTTTTTGCTATCCTAGTACAGACTGCAAGTGGGCGGTGTCACCTTTTATTTCGTTACGGAAATTTCTTGATTCGGTCGTCAAGTCCGCGATAAAAGCTATGCAATAGCTTAAAAACTTAAAACTATATGAAACGATTGATATGTTGTGGATGCTTAGCCATGCTCTCCAATTACCAAACGTTCCAATGTGGGTAGGATTCAATTCTTTTCTAGTTGGTAATAACAGTCCAAAACAAATCGTTTCATACTTAACTCCAATAAGTAAATCACCTACTACTACTACAACTCAAGTCAAAAAATTGGTAAAAAAGTAAAGCAGTCTTCCATCCAAGTTAATTATGATCTTGCGATAGCAAAAGTAGTCTTGGAAATGCAAGCTATTTACAAACCAGATCTTGACAATTTATTTATACATTTGGGGGAGTTCCATATAATGATGGCTTTCTTCAAAGCTGTAGGCAAAGTTGTCATGGAGCGTGGCTTAACTAATATCATGGTACTGAGTAATTTATTAGCTTCAGGCTCTGTAAATGGGTTTCTTGAGAGTTGAGGGTAAACACTTCAATAGGTGTAAAAGACTTCATCCCTTGATGTCAATGGGGTTGGAAATTTTACATTTTAAATCATTTTTGGAAATTAATAACACAGTGGTTACAGATCAAATTGTCGATGAAATCGCACGTCTCCGAGCTTCTTCAGTATCTACACTAACAATTGAGAATAAAGAGCTTGATTATCTATTAAATAACTATAATATTTATAAGCACCAAACCCTTAACGGCGAATTCGGTAAAGCACCACAGTTTTACTTAATTTATATTAACCTCGTTCATCATTATCTAACTTTGTCAAGAAGCATCCGCAATGGAGATTTTGAATTATTTAAATTTGTACTGCCAAAAATTACAAATTTTCTGAATTAGTAGGACATGTCGAACGCGGCATGTATTTGTAACGTCATGGCTAAAATGCGGAGTGCGCCAGGCCTACTTATACTCAAAATGATTTAAGATGCCCATAATGATAGCGGCCATTTATTAATATGAAGGGCGTCTTTGAGTGAAATGGAATAATCATTTACTTGACATGAATAGTTGGATACTTACAGACAAAGCATTCTGCCAAAATTTATTAAAAATCCCTACTGGTTTTCATTGGCGTTATTTATAAACCATATTAAACGTTATAATCTAATCAAAATCCCATCACATCATAATTTATGCAAATATGATAATAAGGCGTCAAAACAATGTTATATACATAAAGAGGTCTAAACCTACACTGACGTAAAGTCGTAAAGTGATGTGACGGCTTGAACCGCTTATAAAACCAATCTTAATCGATTATTTTGGGAGCTTACAAGCGTCTGCAAAGCAATATGGCCGACGGAAAGTGTCTGGGAGCATTGACGACATATTTTTTATCTATATTATCTAGAACATATGCGAAAATCAGCCATGAGAATTTACGTGAAGTAAGTAATGTTTTTATGTACCTTGATCACCTGATACCTGGATATTGGCCGTTTGACCAAGCTAGCAGGTAGGCATACGACCATAGTACATAGTTACATACTAACACTACTCAATCGTCCACATTTCGTCCGTCAGAAAATACGTGACGTCTGGTGGCTCTATTATACATATAAACTTATTGGATAACTTGGATTAACACATTACACTATTGCATTACACCATTCGATAGACTTGTCACACGTCATAGGGTAGATGTATAAGTTAGTTAAATAATTTTATTTGGATTTTATGAGTTTAGGTAAAGTGACTAAAACTATTATTATTATCACTATTATTATTATTATTTTTATTTAATTGTCTGTTATTGTTTTAATTTAATTTAATTTTAATTTATTATTACATATTAGATGGATTATAATATGATGGATAATTTAAATTTATTGAATTTGATTGTTTTTGATTATTTTTTATTTTTGTTATTTATTTTGTTTTAAGAATTTGACATAAAGAAGTCAGCCGTAAGCTTTTTGCTGCGCTAGGTCCGTTGCGCAGGTTGCGTAATTTACTACCAATCCCTGCTAAAGTTATGCTTGCTCAATCTCTGCTCCTGCCTATCCTTGACTACGCTGATATTTGCTATCTGGATATCACTCAGGAGCAACTCAATAAACTTGAGCGACTCCAAAACCTTTGCATACGGTTTATTTTCGGACTTCGAAAATATGACCACATCTCCGAATTCCGAAACAAGCTCAAGTGGCTCCCAATCCGACTTCGCCGGAACACACATATCCTCTCTACTTTGTACTGTGTGCTATTCAGTCCCACCAGTCCACCTTACTTAAAGGAACGGTTCAACTATCGCTGCTCTTCGCACAACCGTTACCTTCGCTCTACCAATAATCTATCTCTCTGTACTCCTTCTCACTCCACTTCTTTCTTCCATAAATCCTTTTCTGTTTATGCGGTCCAGCTCTGGAACTCACTCCCCGTCAAAATAAGACTTTCCCCTTCATTAGCCTCTTTTAAGAATCGTGTCAAAGAATACTACCTAAAACTGGAAGGACATTGACAACGACTATTTCACATTTTATGTCTTGGGCTATTTCATATTTCATTTGATTTGAACTGATTCTCATAATTACTATTAGTATAAACATCTTGGTTGCTTCAACATGGAAATTATTTGCTGTGTAGATCTGCGTCTTTTTATGTGTGAACTATACTTACTTTTTTATGCGTGTGTAGCGTATATGTGTATTATGTATTTTATCTTTTATAGTACATATATATTTATAAATTATATATATATTGATATATATAATATAATATTATATTCTATGAGTAGGATATTACACTTTGCACCCTACCAACATCCAATAAATTTTCCTTCGTCATCTTCCCAAAGGTTATCTGGAAGAAATCGCTATTTAGCGATAAGATCGCCTTTTGCGCACAAATTATATTAACATTGTTAAGTTTTTCTAACTTTGTAAATTTGGTGTGCAATAAAGTGTAATAAATAAATAAATAATAGATATATATATTTATATATATACAGGGTGTCCCAGCGCCAAGTGACCGCCCGGCGTCTATGGATTATTTGGACAAAACTATCAACAAAAAACCAATAAAGTACAGGTCTATTCGGTTTGGTTCTTTTTTTATCAGCTTTTTAATTTTTTTTGGAAAAAAACCTGACTTGCTGCACTATTTTCGACATATTTTTTTTGTTTTTACATTTATTTTCATTCTGTTTTTTTCATTTACCAGTTGTTATCATAGTTTATCTATTCGAGGTATAAAATCTACCCAAAATTGAATAGAACATATTTTTAAAAGACATTAACGGAATTTTTTTTGAAAAAAAATTACCCTTTTTTATTTAATTTCGCTAAAAAGTTGGAAAAATGCCCTATGAATATTATTATTTTATCAATTATTATTAAACTACATGATATTACCTACAAAATCTCATGAACATGTTGGTAGTTATCTAAATCTTTTACCGAACTACAAACTCTTGAAATATGCACCCTATTTTCGATAATCAGAAGGGTAGACTTTTAAAACCAGGCTAGTGGAACATTTAAGTGTCTTACTATCAAAAATACGTTTTGCCCTTTGATAGAATAATTTTAAATGTTAGGAAACAATAAAAACAATTGCAAATTTAAATCATTTATTTAAAAAAAACAGCAATTAATTCATAACATTTTCGAAATGACTGCTATTGGCGTTAATACAGGCTAAGGCTCTAAATGACGAGTCAAAGCTCGTTATTTGCACTTCGAAAGGTTCGCTCCTATTTCTGTAGCAACAGCATCAATCCTGTTTCAATAATTGTTCTCACGTAGCTATTGGCACAGTATACACTTTTTGTTTCATGTAGCCCCAAAAATAATAATCAAGGGGCATTAAATCAGGAGACCGAGAGAGAGAGGTGGTCCAGTAGCATGGTCCTCCAAGGTCTCAATTGAAACAGAGGATTGATGCTGTTGCTACAGAAATAGGAGCAAACCTTTCGAAGTGCAAATAACAAGTGTTGACTCGTCATTTAGAGCCTTAGCCTGTATTAACGCCAAAGGCAGTCATTTCGACAATGTTATGAATTAATTACTGTTTTTTTTTTAATAAATGATTTAAATTTGCATTGTTTTTATTGTTTCCTAACATTTAAAATTATTCTATCAAAGGGCAAAACGTATTTTTGATAGTAAGACACTTAAATGTTCTACTAGCCTGGTTTTAGAAGTCTACCCTTCTCATTATCGAAAATAGGGTGCATATTTCAAGAGTTTGTAGTTCGGTAAAAGATTTAGATAACTACAAACATGTTCATGAGATTTTGTAGGTAATATCATGTAGTTTAATAATAATTGATAAAATAATAATATTCATAGGGCATTTTTCCAACTTTTTAGCGAAATTAAATAAAAAAGGGTAATATTTTTCAAAAAAATTTCAGTTAATGTCTTTTAAAAATATGTTCTATTTAATCTTGGGTAGATTTTATACCTCGAATAGATAAACTATGATAACAACTGGTAAATGAAAAAAACAGAATGAAAATAAATGTAAAAACAAAAAAAAATATGTCGAAAATAGTGCAGCAAGTCAGGTTTTTTTCCAAAAAAATTAAAAAGCTGATAAAAAAAGAACCAAACCGAATAGACCTGTACTTTATTGGTTTTTTGTTGATAGTTTTGTCCAAATAATCCATAGACGCCGGGCGGTCACTTGGCGCTGGGACACCCTGTATATATATATATATTGTACTTATTGTAATCATTTTACCGAACTAAATTACTGTGTATGTGGATCAATGTTATCTATATCTATACTTCTATACTAATATATAAAGAGGAAAGATTTGATTTTTTGTTTGCATTGAATAGGCTCCGAAACTACTGAACCGATTTGAAAAATTCTTTCACTGTTGGGAAGCTACACTATCTCCGAGTAACATAGGCTATATTATATTTTCAAAAAAATTAGGGATCCTTAAAATAAGAAAACCGAAGCAAAGCGAGGGCGGTTACTCGTCTATACTAATATATAAAGAGGAAAGATTTGATTTTTTGTTTGCATTGAATAGGCTCCAAAACTACTGAACCGATTTGAGAAATTCTTTCACTGTTGGGAAGCTACAATATTCCCGAGTAACATAGGCTATATTATATTTTCAAAAAAATTAGGGATCCTTAATAAAACTCCAATAATGTAACCCAAGGTATAAAAAAATAAGAAAACCGAAGCAAAGCGAGGGCGATTACTCGTCTGAAATAAAATGAAATGATAGTGTTGCTAACAAGGATCAAATTCTGGGAAGTAATGACAAAAATGGTACCAAATGTAAATCCTCCTTTCGCGTAATTGTCGTAAAAAGGGGTACAAAGTTTTTGCTTCGTGTATTAATAGGTACCTATATAAATTACTCAGTATAATAAATATCAGCATACAGCTTGCTCGTGGGTTTTAATTTAATTAATAACAATTGAAATAACCTCATTAACATCATTATGCCGGCCAAAATGCTCCAGGCTCAAGCACTCAACTCTCTACTGAATGTGTGGACATATTGGACATGTATTATAATTTTTTTAAACAATACAATTTTGGTCCTTCGAGCCGTTGGACCTCAGCGATGTTTTCGGTGATGTCCAGGGATTTTCGTATTTTTAATTAAATTAGTCAACTATCCACAGATGATGAAGACTCCAACCAATCCGAACCCGAGGTGGAAGTGGACGTGGAGAAGTTCTTCACCATGAATAGAGCGTTGAACTGCGCTCGCTGCGAGATCTGCCAGGAGACCGTCGATGCCTCGGGGAATAATCTGATAAACCACTTGAAACGAGTGCATCCGAAGATGGTGGTAAGTATGTTTTGAATATCTTGATTGCAGAGATGACTGCCCCCCGACCAGATGGACTGACGATCTGAAGAAGACAGCGGATGGCGCATAAACAGACTGTATCCACTAATCTTGAAAATAAGCACAGAATTCATAATAGTACCAATAGGTATAAGTAAACAATTATTTCTTATTAAAACTTTTTATTGTTATAGAAACCAGCTAACGACGACTCTGAAGCAGACGACCCGAACGACTTGTACCAGGAAGTTGTTTACTTATACGATTCTGATTCCAAGAGTCCGAACAGCGCCAGACCCAAACTGGAGACTCCAAACCCAATAGGTACCCAGAACCACAAGGCGAAGCGGAAAATGAGGCAGTATAACAGGCCGAGCATAAGCTTTGAGAATAGAAAGAGAAGGCGAACACAAGATACGCCTACCAACCCACCGGATGCCGTGGACCAATTCTCTGAAGAATTGGAGAATTTTGGCAAATACGTGACATGTTTGATGAAGACTGTACCAGAGGACGTGTGCACGCAACTCCAAATGGATATCATTAATCTCATAATGACTGCGAAGATTAAGAACAGGTCCAAATCTGAAGCCAGTACGTCGATTATTGAGAAAACAGATAGTGTCTCAACAGGACTGTATGATGTTAAGCTCATTGAGGCCTCTGTAGATGTCGGTAAGTCAGACAATAACATCAATGACGCATTACCATCGCCCGAAAGTAATATGAATGAAATCACCAGAACAGAGGATCGTTAGATTGTTACAGAAATTTTAGGTGCAAATGGATCTAGTTTGGGACACAAACAGGCTAGTCTTTCTTGAATTTTAAGATTTTTAAGTAATTTAAAAGCAATAGTATGCTAACAATAACATTACAAAAATGGCAAGAAATAAAAAACGTTCCATAAAACAAAATTTTCAGCTAAAATGTACTTCATTCCTAAAAACTTTTACCTTCCTATAAAGGAAACATGTAAATCATGTAACTGAAATTGATAATACGTACTGTTTAGGATCTTATTTTACATTTTAGTTGTTCGACACTATACGCTTATCCGGAACGCCTAATGTAGGTTCTATACTAATAACCACCTACCAAATACTGTACATGATCATTGTATTAAAATATAATATAAATAGTAGATATTTCATTTTAAAAATCATCGATAAATTAACTGTTATCGAGTGTCCGACACTAAACTTATCTACCTCTACGGCGTTGGCGCGGCGTAGGTAGGTACAAAAAATGCAGCACTTTATTTGGTTCTGAAATAGAAACTAATCTTATTCTTTGTTTGATTAATTTGATTTTGACATTTTTATTTTGTAGATAAACCGCGTAGATTATAATTTTAAATAGATAGGTTAGGTACTTTCTACATTTGTAGTCCGTTGTATAGTTTGCGACATGCAATTAGGGGCCATCCATAAATTACGACACAATAATTTTATGACTTTTTGACCCCTCCCCCCCCTTGTCACAGCTGGTCACATTTGTGAGACCTCCCCCCCCCTAGTGTGACGTCACATATTATGAAATTTTACACCTAGAAATTATTAAATTAAAACAGCAGTTCCAAAATAAGTTTTATTTCGATTAATTGTTTTTATTAGTCAATAATAATATTGTTGATGTTACATACAAAGCAAAAAGAAATACCCATTGTATATGAAAAACAACAATTTATTATTAACTTATTTTCATTTACGTCTTACAGACATTCAGTTTTTGTTATCAAAAAAGAAAAGATTACCTATACATTTATTCGACTTTGAAATGTGACGTCACAAAATTTAGGACCTTCTCCCACCCCTTGTCACACAATGTCACACTTCATCGATCCCCCCATCCCCCTAACGTGTGACGTAATTTATGGATGGCCCCTTATGTGTTTTTAAGTATCTTCTTGAAAGATGATTGATTTTATTTTGAAATAATGAATATAAAAAATAGTATAATAATATTCAAAAGTGTTTAATTTAGATACCCTCATTTTTGGTTTTGCTCGTTTGGTAGGATCATCACGCACACAAGAGATTTTTTGTCTTATATAAGGCATTAAATCACACACATAAAATTCCGGAACCTCGACTCAAAAATTATTTAGTTGTCCCATAAAAACCATGCTTGCCTTGAAATCCAACCCGTGACGCTTATTTCATCAAAGTCGAATAGTACTACATTTTTTTTTTGTAAATTGGGCATAAACAGGCAGATATGAGTGACAACCACGGACGTAAAAAAAAGACGGACGTAATCCCAAGAACAAATTCAGTGAAGCACCCTTAGGAATACCATCTGTATTCGTACAAGTACACACACCCACACATTGATACCATACGGCTACGACATTGACACCCTCGCGAATCAAAAATTACAAAATTACGCACACATGGTAAGCGAGCTGTCAGCTGTCAGCTGTCAGCTTCACTCTCGATTAGACAAGGTTACGTCCGTTCTTTTTTTATGTCCGTGGTGACAACAGACTGATTGGGATTTTGTCGTGGTCCTCTGGCGTGGCTGGTCAAGCATTATTAGGCCTGAAGGGGTTTTATTTATACATATTATATTGTTGGGGATTATCACCGCAGCCGATGTACATGTCTGACGACACCCCCTCACCTCACCTACATAAGCGATCGCGCGCCATTTGCTCGCTCTCTGCCATTCCGGACAACGTGCGGATCGGACGTGCTGCCTGCTCGTTAATCGGTTTTTCCTATTTAATTAATTTAATTAATTTTAATTAAAAGAATTTTAATCACGTTTCACAACAATATCTCTTACGCACGAAAATCAGTCAATTACACAAACGAGAATTAATTAAATTAATTAAATAGGAAAAACCCTCCCAGGGTGTCGTCAGACATGTACATCGGCTGCGGTGATAATCCCCAACAATATCATTACCGTGACTTTACTATCTCTCAAACTGATGTCTAAAACACGTAACAAGCATTTCACACTTGATTCAAAAAACAGGGTGACAACTAACCAGACCCTACAACCAGGCACCGACTGCAAATAAAAAGTTAAAATAACGAGAGGGACGTAGCACTAGTTACGACATGTTCTCAGAGCGCATCATGAGTTTATCAGTCATGAACAGGGTTGGTTTGGACTTTGATGTTGGGTGGAACCCCTTACATTACAAGTACATATTACAACAGCGCATATAAAAACTTAATATTATCACTTGCTTCCATCCAAAACGAATAATCATTATACCTGGGAGGTCAAGAATCTTCTTGAAGTTTCGCATCTCGGGAACAAAAAAACGTGGGAATAATCTTCTGTACGTAGGTAGATAATATATGTATGTTCCTACTTTGGTAGTCATCGCGACAAGTTCACGAAAATACGAATTCCAATACTTAAATCATTGACGTCATATCGACACGGTTATTTATAGGTAAAATAGAAGCAAACACGTTGATGTCAACATTTTTTATCACGACGTGACGTCACTGAGCACACGCTGCAATCATTTCCTTCTTACGTATTTCCTCAGGTCAAGAACTCGCTGTGGTAATATCGGAGCGGTGTAGATCTAAACAACATCCTGTATCCGAACATATCATTTTGCTGTCAATTTTTAATTTACTCAAGTGAAAGGAGTTAATGGATCATCCATTTAAGTACTAGTCTACATAATTTGAGTAATATAATAGATATAATAAATAAGAATAAGTTATCTTATATATATAAAATAAGTTGTGTTAGTTACACTATTTATATCTCAAGAACGGCTGAACTGATTTGGCTGAAAATTGGTGAGGATGTAGCTTAGAATCAGGAGACGGACATAGGATACTTTTTATCCCGGAAAATAGACATGTTCCTGTGGGATAAGGTAAAATTTTGTTATATGTAGTTGATAGATTAGTTATTTATACGGATATAAAATAAAGCTCGGGGATGGATATAGGATACTTTTTATCCCGGGAGCGGGAGCGGGAGCGTGAGAGGGAGAGGGAGAGGGAGGAGCACACAGAAACTGTAACGGCTAAGAACGGCTGTACCGATTTTAATGATTTCTGATTTGTTATATTCTTAGGCGATACGAAGTTCGCCGGGTCAGCTAGTAATTAATAAGATAGACACCACATGTGGAACTACGCGAAAACGGTACTACCCTGTAAACCAGCAGCCGTGGTTTTTAGATGTTCCATGGCGCAAGCTGAGGGTAGTCCTTTTTCATCTGGTAACATGGTACCCACATACAAATATTTTGATGTGAAACATCTTTACGCGAGGGGTAAACCTGATTTTAGACTTGGCGATCATGGCGACGCATTTCCATGTCACATCTGTCAGCCGTCCCATGACAGCTGTTCTTTTTTTGTTTGTTTTGTCACGCTATAATGGTTATATATTATTAATTAATGCTTTTTGTTATAACCTTGTACCATGTTTTAATAACGAAATAAATGTTTTTCTTTCTTACTCCTTGGTTATAAGTAGTCTGCGATGCCCATGCACGAAATGCTCATATTTTTTTGCTACTTAACTATTATGAGTACTATTATTTCTTCTGTGCTACTACTAGCAGTCGCAAGACGGTATCAAGATGTTTAGGCATGAGAAATGAACTGTTGCCACAACAACTGATAACACCCATTATTGCTTACTATATTTTATCAACAATAATTACTAAACGAAATGTTGCGTCAATCGGTAACAAAGACTGTTGAAATTTCGCAAAATATACTTACTTACATATATTCGTAAAACAGTTTACAAATACATACACTCAGTACAAATTTAGTTAGACCATTTTCCGATTCAGGGGTCATATTGCGAATTATTCTGCTTCAAAATGCTAATTTTGGATGGAGTGGTTAGATTAGGTTGATTAGATTGGCTGTACCAGCTAAATGGTCGGTGTTGGATATGTCAAAAAATTCAGAGCAGTAGGTAATTTATATTATGATATATTTAAAAATAGAAAAATCACGGCCAAATAATATTCGATAATTTTATGACTGCGGAACCCTACATTGCGCGTGGCAAGCACTTGGCCGATTTTTATTATAAGTATATATGTATAAGTTGTATTTAGATAAGTTAACTACAAAATACTGTATATTGGTAAAGTACAGTATTTAAATTGATTTTCTGAAGTAGGTTTCTAGATGTTGAGACTTCCATACATTGTGTTATCATACCATATCATTATAACGGCTGTATATGAGAACTTTTAACTCAATACAAATATTTTGATCTTCAGTCAGTCAGGCTAATATTTCACCTACAGTGCGACCAACTTATCTGTGAATTGAGGGAGGGCGCTGTCGAACGCATTGAACCAATCACTGGACTCAATTCGAGTCGTAGTAAATCTCAATGAATGAACACAAAGAACTATGAATCGGGCGGCATTAGTTCCAATTTTCGCCATTTCACAGATATGGTGGGCGCACTGTAATTAGAGATTTGAGACGAGTTGAGACGACTAATTCGTTTTACCTATACATAAACATTGCTGCACTTGAAAAGCCGTTTATTTTCTGGTTTATAAATATTATACGGCAAGTATGACGAATTAGTCTGGATTAAGTGATGGCTGCCTATGTAAAAGATTACCAACTACCAACGCTAATTTTATCAAGGCGAGTACCATGGACTAACAACCTGAAGAAGACAGCGGATACCCCTGGATTCAGAGCGCACGCGACCGTTAGGAACCTCAGTAAGGATATTTTCACTTTGGGTTGTGATTGGCGGAGGAAAACGTAAAAACTATGATTGCATACCTAAGTAAGAACCTTTTTTGTTTGTTTCTGCACTTTCGAAGGCCGACTATCATATTGATTGATAACAGTAAAGGAAGTATAATCACGCCACAACCTACGTCATATCTCTTAACTAAAAGATAACATGTGTATGTAGTTGAAAATCTAAAGATAAAATAAAATTGTAACGGGTTGATGTCCGGACGTAGACGATTTTATTTATGAAAAAAAAAATAGATGAGATAAAGGAACAGTAAAAGCCAAACAATTACAGAGTACATACAACTAATATCGTTTTTGAGATTGAAGTTTATTCTTATTCATATAAACTTTGCGTCAATATGTATTCCATTTAATTTAAATGTAGGCGTGTTACATATTATCTATTTATCCGGTATTCCTAGCAAATATCAAAAAGCCTACTAACTTTATCAGAGATTATGGATAGAATATTGAGAATGCCTGTGAGTCAATTTACTACAATACTAGGCCTTATTTTACCGATGATAAGATAATGATATCAGTACTCGAGTCCAAGGGTACCTAATGTAAATAATATGATAAATACCGAATTCCGTAATAAAAACAATAAGATAAAAATACTTTAATAGATATATTATGTAGATTACTGTCTTTGTTATAAAAATAATAAAATCTAAACGTTTATCTTTTATGTAGAAGATTTACATACTTTTTTGTGGTTCCGTAATCAAACGGAACCCTTCCCCATGTCCGTCCATTCGTAGCATGGCGTACAAACCCTATGCTAGAACGCTGTAATTTGGCATAATTAAGAAACTGCGAAAAGGTATTATTCTTTCTAAAGTCTAAACTCATCAAGTAATTGTAATATTATATTAAGGTCACTGTATGCTTTCCGAAAAGAATAAAATAAATAAATATGACCAATAATTATTTACTACGCAGTGGTAGAGTACCTACTCTACAGGTAAAGTGGGGATGACTTTTTCTCGTCTACTCCATATTTTTAGGGGTATTGTTGAAAAGGTTTTTCAAAAATTTAATGGGTCCGCAGAGACCATTTTCCGATTCAGGGGTCATATTGCGAATTATTCTGCTTCAAAATGCTAATTTTGGATGGAGTGGTTAGATTAGGTTCATTGGATTGGCTGTACCAGCTAAATGGTCGGTGTTGGATATGTCAAAAAATTCAGAGCAGTAGGTAATTTATATTATGATATATTTAAAAATAGAATAATCACGGCCAAATAATATTCGATAATTTTATGACTGCGGAACCCTACACTGCGCGTGGCAAGCACTTGGCCGATTTTTATTATTTATATGTATAAGTTGTATTTAGATAAGTGAACTACAAAATACTGTATATTGGTAAAGTACAGTATTTAAATTGATTTTCTGAAGTAGGTTTCTAGATGTTGGAACATTAATCATTTGTTTAATGGGAAAATTACATTAAACTATTTATTAAAAAGTAGGTGCTGTAGAAAATATCAGTTAAAGAATAAGAATATTCGGGTGAATATCAGAAACGTGCATTTTTTTTTTCAATTTTGGTGGTGAAAAAATTTCACCTTTAATTGAAAAAAGTTAAGTTCACCAGTCATTTTTCACGAAAACTGAAGAAAAAATATCACCACCAAAATTGAAAAAAAATGCACGTTTCTGATATTCACTCATTCCAGTCTAGCTGTCACCTTAAATATTATGATTTATATATCTTTTACTGTAATAAAAAATCCTGGTTACCATGAATATGTAGTATGTAAGTAAATCACCCAAAAACTACTGAACTGATTTTAATGCAGTTTGCACGTATCAAATGTCAACAAACCTAACACCTGTTTTTAAAATTTCGATTAACTACCTATACGAGTACTACTATTAATTATGTCCTTCATTGCAGTCATCATTAGTTATTACCTACGTCCGAAATTAATGTACTATTTTGTGGTCGTACTTTCTTTTATCTATACAAATAAATAAAGTTGGAGTGTCTGTTTGTAATATTAAAATAACCGCTTTTTACTAAGTGCATTTGGATGTACACAAGATGTGTACACCAAAACAACATTTTTTACAATTTTTGTCTGTCTGTCTGTTTGTTCCAGCTAATCTTTGAAATGGCTGGACCGATTTTGACGGGACAGATAGCTGATGTAACAAGGAGTAACTTAGGCTACTTTTATTTTAGAAAAAGAAAATTGTTAGGCGATACGAAGTTCGCCGGATCAGCTAGTTTACAATAATAATAACCGAACGGAATTATCTACTTAACTAATGCGGAGGAAGTCACATCTCGCAATGTCGCAAACGTGTGAATGAATCATTTCTAGTATAAAATGAGTAGTTCTTTTGTTTCATGAAACTCCGTTGCCTTTTTTTATACATAAGGTAATGCACTTCTTACGGACACCCTGTTCAAATATGGGGATTATATCGAGATTATTACTTTAGTGCAAAACCTCCAACCTTGTTCAATAACGAAGGACATTAAATACTTAAATAGCCAATAATTATGGCAAACGGAAGGCCATGCAATTATGTTTTCCTATAACTATATTAATGGCCTCCTTTCAAACTGGCTGACGTAATTCGGTTATACACATTGATAAGCATTTGGGTCAGATCTTCTAAATTAAGATGTTATGTTAACCTCAGATGGAAGGTCACTGAACGGTTAGTACAGTTGCTAGGCTGTGTAATTTTGATAAAGAAAGACCCATTCGTTATACTAGTAACTGGCCATCCCTTGTATTCCTCTGATTTACGATAGTACAGAAAAACTTTTTAATAAATGGAAAGGGTTAACTTGACTAGTATCTAAGGAAAAAATTGTAAAAGAAATTATTATTTTGTAAAACTAAATATACAAGTGGCCAGTGACACCTCATTTTAATACACTATAACGTACTTGCTAAATGTGCTGGTCTTAAAATTGAATTTGTTATTAGTCCTCTTATATAAGTACGTATATGTAGCAAGAATAGAGTGGCGGAGAGAAAGGACCCCTGAGGAACTCCGAAATTTGTAGTCATCGTTTCTGATGAACTACCTTCGACTACAACCCGGAAAGACCGGTCGCTCAGGAAGTCCTGTAAGCTGGAAGGATGTATACAAGGTACATATACCAAAACAACATTTTTTACAATTTTTGTCTGTCTGTTTGTTCCAGCTAATCTCTGAAATGGCTAGACCGATTTTGACGGGACTTTCACTGGCGGATAGCTGATGTAACAAGGAGTAACTTAGGCTACTTTTACTTTAGAAAAAAATAGTTGGTTAGGCGATACAAAGTTCGCCGGGTCAGCTAGTATTTAATAATTTCTCTTCGTTTTGTGAATAATACCAACAAATTGTAGGTTACATGGATTACCAAATAAAATAGATAATACTGATAATTAGGGACCGGATTATATGCAACATAAAAAGCTTGTTATATGTATGAAAATATGCATGAAAAATGCTTGAAATAGGTATGCACGAAAATATGTAAAATATGCAAAATTAAATGATAATTTTTAGGAACCCAAACAAAGAAAACTACTTTGGAACCCTACGTTGTACAATGTACATGGCCAGACGTGCACTTGCCCAGTTTTTTAATTTTTTGTAAAAGCAAATGTATTGTTCCAAATGTTCAGTAGTGAGATTGTCTTCGATCATTCAAAAATATTTATACGTGGTCGCTCCACAATACTCCACATCCACTGAGGTGACTGGGCAGAATTTGAACTTTGGTGCTGTGTTAGTACTTATAGTTTCTGGCAAAAGTTCTGCCGTCCCATTAATAAAACTATCAATTTGACCCGATAATATGCATCATCTAGATCTTAAGTAAAATATGCATTACCGCTGAGGATGGCTTAAATATGCAAATGCATATGCAAATATGCAATTGCATATAATCCGGTCCCTACTGATAATAACGGTATGTTAAAATTTAGGTCCCTGTAATAAAAACAACCCTAAATAAATTTTTACAAGATTGTAGCCTATCAAGATAATATTTACATACCTAAGTTATTGTGAATAGGACATTGCACTCACACAATTATCGAAAGGGCATTGAACCTAGTTGGCATATCTACCCGCTCATTTACACGCGCGTGTCGCGGACCGTCTCGTGGCGCGTCCGTAAGCCACGCCCCTTACGCGCGTGTGAACACCGCGCGAGCGCTCGCACGAGCCCCTTTGGCGCGCGCCTACAAAACCGCTCCCGACGCGAGCCCGCGAGCCACGAGACTTGCCGCGGTCTGGTCTGCGAGCGCCCTGTTCACACGCGCGCGTATGCGCGCGTCTCGCGGATTGTCTCGTGGCTCGCGCGCGCGTGTAAATGGGGTATGAAAGTATCGCCATTTTGAAAATTTTTCGTTTCGGCGGCCAGTGATGAAACATGTGTCAATCGACGAAGTAAGTGATTACAATCAAAAAGTATTCAGTGGTGAAATGTCGTAAGTGATATACTTTCTAAAATATTTGAGTTCAAAACCGTAGAAAAATAAAGCAAAAATCTTAGTTTCGGCGGACATTGATAAAACATTTGTCAATCGATAGACTAAGTAATTACGTACGTACGTACGTAGTAAGTGGTAAAATGTTGTAAGTGTTAAACTTTCTGAGATATTTGAGTTTATTAATAATTATTTTTATTTTTGAAGTCAAATATCTCCAAGTATATCATTTACGACACTTCATCACTGAATACTTTTTGATTGTAATCACTTACTCAGTCTATTGGCATATTATGTTTCATCACTGGCCGCCGAAACGAGGTTGTTTTCAAAATGGCGAACTTGTAGGTATAATGCCAGGTTCCATACAAAAATGTTGGAACCCCTTTCTAGCTAAAGACAAAACCATAGTCAGATCAGAGGTCATACAATTATAAAATTTTGCATAGTGAAGTATAAATAGTCTAAATAACGTTTAATTTTAGTAATGTAATGGCACATATTGAATGTAAAATTATCCATTAATTTAGTGCATGGGTAATACTATTATACTGGTAGCAGTCGAAAGAAACAAATCCCCAAGAAATCATCAAGGATTCTAATTAGTCAATAAAATTATTCGATTGACAAGTTAAATTATGAGGTTTGGATAATTGATAATACCTATTAGTTCCTAATATTCATAAAAACTATAAACTATAACACTGTTATAGTATGACTGTAGTATAACTAATTTAAATTGTATTAAAACTTTCTTTATAGTGAGATGAGCAATATTTTTTTAAGTTTCTATGCCCATTTCATATTCCTGGATATACATGAGATGCAGGATCATTATACAAAAAATGAATTTTACCAAGAAAAAATAACAGACTTCAAATAACTCAAAAAATACTTGTCAGATCTAGCTCAAAATTTAAGTGGGACCACATGACAAGCACCAGCTTTTGATTAAAAAAGAATCATCAAAATCAGTTCACCCAGTCGAAAGTACTGAGGTAACAAACATATTAACTTGAAATGGGAGGATGGTTCACTAGTATACTACTTTTATAGTCTTACTATTAGATAAACAATCTTGGCACTGCTTATTGTAGAAATAATCATTTACTTATGTATGTTTAAAAAAATAATTAATAGTAAACAGAAATTAGTTTTGGCATTATTATTATTATGGCATTATTTTCATTTTGTGTCGGTTTAATTTTTAAATTACAAATAACAATAAAAAATACACTAACGCCCCAACTCAGAGTCACTAACAGTTTCTTAAATCACTCCTTAGTATAGAATCTCCATACAAATTCTGTACTAAGAAGCGATTTAAGTAACCGTTAGTGACTCTGAGTTGGGGCGTAAGATTGTTTACCAAATAGAACTTGTCTAAATAAATGTAGTGTAAATAGATAAAGTTAGTGTTTTCTTTAGCCTTTTAACAGTTGAGTCTGTGCGTGTAATATTTGAGTGTGTTGTGTAACTTACTCCATTATGCAGAACTCACAATGTGGGATCCATTTTTCCAGGGCTTCTTCATACAGACTACTAGATGTGGTTTCCTCTTGACACAAAACACTGCACTCCAGTACTGTTTCCAACTGTCTTCTAGTTCTGGTAGCTGAAAATGCTCTGTCCGAGGACTGAGCAGTAGAATTTGACGTCTGTTCAAAGACAGTGAAATATTTGTGGGCTCCGGGGAGCCCTGGGATGGGAAGGAAGAGGGATGGGAAAGGTTGGGAATGGGGACGCTGCGAGCGGCTTCCGGCGAGCGGGGCGAAGCACCCCGCCCGCCACCATCTTCACTTAAAAGTATACTTTACAAACTAATATTATAAAAAACTTGTAAAATTCCAAATATACTCGTTTTGTACATCACAGAAGCTCCTACGACCGGCCACAGTCGCCCGCAGCTGAGATCATTATATTCTACTCTCTGTACAAACATAATAATATATAATCTTCCAATCGTTAACAGTCAGTTTACACGTCACCGTATCGTTTAATTTTAAAATCTACAACTAGAATTAAGGGCGCCGGGCCTCCGCTCACCTAATTATTTTTTTAAAGCTCTGGTCCGGCAGGGTGGTCGCGGCGGTGACGGGAGCTGTGGCCCGTGGGGGCGCCCGCCGGCGGGGCCCGACGCTTACAAATAAAAATACATTGGTCTCGAGATAAATAAACGATACGACTAGCGGGGCGGAGCCCCGGCCCGGCGCCACGAGCCTCACCGCCGCACATTAGTAAAATATAATATAACGCCTCATTTAAAAAGAAATGCAACGTTCCGTGCGCCGTACGCCGAGTGCCCGTCGCGCCCGAGCAAAGGAGCAGAAGACTGCGCCCCTAAGGGCGGGGCGAGCATTCGGCGGCGGCCAGCGACGAGGGGCGCAGCGCCGGGCGCTGCACGGTCGCGTCCGCCTCCATCGCCGCACCCGCAGCTCCCGTAATTTTTTTGTGTTTTTCTCATATTTTAAATGGGAGTGGCAGGGGCGGCGGCGCAGGCGGTCGCGGCGGCGCAGCTAAACTTATCTACTAAAATTTTCACAAAATAATACCTAACGCCGGAATTTAGTCGACGCCGGGGCGCAACGCGCGGCTCGCGCCGTGCGATGCACTTCGCGTTACAAAATAAAAAACTTAGCACGAGAGACGTACGCGGGCGCGGCCTCGGGCGTCGCGCGGACGGGGCCGCGCCCGCGGCCACTAACACTAGAGTCCTTACGGGGAGCGACGTCCGACTAGGCGCCGACGTTGAGCAGCAATTTGAGTGGCAACGCGCGATCGGGCTCAGGGCGACAGCGGCCCTCGCGGCGCCAGTGAGTGGGCGGCGGCGGCAGAGCGGCCGCCGCGGGTGCTGCGCCCCACTTGCTGGCTGCATAGCGCTCCTCGCGCCGCTCGCGCTCTCGCCGCGCGCCCAGAGCAGCTGGCAGTGGTGTTCGCGCGGCGCGCCTGCGGCCTCGCACCTGTTGTTGTCCCGGGCAGTTCATCTCCCCGCTTGGTAGGCTTCTTCTCTTAAGATCTCAGTTTACGATATTACGACTATGTCGGACAGTTCACTTATCACTTTACGGTGGCTGGGCGCCCTCGGAGTTGAGCGCGCAGCGTGCGCTACACTCGATCACAAGATGGTGGCCGCGAGCGGACCCTCTCTATTTTCCGCGATCCGCCGTGTTTCGGCCTCGAACCGCTGTCGATCTACGCGGATGACACGTCGAAACACTGTACTGCTTCACTTTCACGACAGAACGTCGGCGGTCGCGCTGCTAACTCCGGTGATAATAATGATAATCGATTTTATGAACAAAATATGGACGCCACCTCTCCATTATTCGCACCTTCACCTCTCGATTTCGACTACGTGACGTTGGCGGCGCTTGTCGCTTATATACAGCAATGGCGACTGCGCCAGTTTAATGCGCGTGGGGATTTAAAGCAAGGCACTGATGGTACTACTACAAAGTACAAATTTTCAATTACCATTACATATTTTAATGTTATATGTAGATTTTTGGATCATTGTTGTATAATCTATATATAAATGTTAAGTTGGTTTGTGTACGTTTCAAAAACTCTAATGGGGTATACCCCATTTACACGCGCGCGCGAGCCACGAGACAATCCGCGAGACGCGCGCATACGCGCGCGTGTGAACAGGGCGCTCGCGGACCAGACCGCGGCGCGTCTCGCGCTCGCAGGGCTCGCGTCGGGAGCGGTTTTGTATACGCGCGCCAAAGGGGCTCGCGCGAGCGCTCGCGTGGTGTTCACACGCGCGTAGGGGGCGTGGTTTACGGACGCGCCACGAGACGGTCCGTGACACGCGCGTGTAAATGAGCGGTAAAAGTTCTTCACCGATTGAGCTCAAATTTTGACACTATAATAATAATAATAATACATATACTATACACATATATATATATATATATACAAACATACAAATAGCGATTTGTATTCATTATCAATATTGAAGAGAATTAAATTCCCTACAACTTTTGCTTAAAAAAGTTTTTTATACGTTGATGTTTGCAAAAAAATTGCAAAAAATCGATTTTTGTGACCTTTGACCTCAAATTTTAATAGACGCGTACACTCTACCCCATGTAGGTTTTGAAACAACTTTTAGAATGCCAAAATACAAGTTTATACAAATATTCAGTTGGCAAATTCTGAGGTCAACTTAGTAAGATGACTTGACGAATAAATATAAAATATGTTGCACAGCAACGTCTTCCGGGCAAGCCTTGGTAAGGTAAGGTAAATTGGGAGGGTAAGTATTGGGGCGGCTTAGTACTAATACTATTACTACTAAATAATACTAACTCTAATTCCACGCCGGATGGGTGTCGTAAGAGGCGACTAAATCCAGCCCGCTGGTGGTAGGGCCCCTTGAGGGAATATATTGGTAATATTGATTTTAATCGTTAATGAATACCATTATTACTATTATTATCTTTCCATGAAGTTCGCCTGGATAGATACCACCCTTGAGCATGAGTCAGCCGTCAAACGACTCATCGTGTTCCGGCTGGGGGTTTGAGAGCCAGTTCGTTCTTTCTTTATTTTCTTCTCTCTTTCTTGGCCGGCAACGCATTAGTGATGCCTTTGGTGTTGCTGATGTCCATGGGCGACGATAGCCACTTACCATCAGGCATCATCATAATGTTGACGCCATTCTATTTGGATTGAGGTCTTTTTGATGTGAAACATCTTTACGCGAGGGGTAAACCTGATTTTAGACTTGGCGATTGTGGCGAAGCATTTCGATGTTTCACATCTGTCAGCCGTCCCATGACAGCAGTTCTTTATTTATTTATTTTATGTACCGTAACTAGCTGACAAATGAGCGGATAAAGCACCTGATCGTAATCAGTCACTGTCATCCATGGATATCACTAAAACCAGAAACATCGCCGATGTGTTGTCGGCCAAGAAAGAAGAGAAGAAGACAGGAAAGCTGACTCTCTAACCCCCAGCCGGAACATGACGAGACGTATCGTTTGGAATTGACTCAAGCTACGGGGTAGGCTAGATAGGCAGGTCACACATCAAGATAACAATACGAGTAGACTTAACTATAATCTATTGTAAATACATATGACTATAACACATACATACAATGTTGTGTGGTTTACACACAAAATAAAAGCTGCTTGATTTAATGAAGATATTTAATTGCAAATAAAATTACAATTTGCTAATGACTTTAATATAGAACGCTTGGCTGTCGGGGAGCAACGTGAGCAACTAACTCGCTTTGCTGCGGTACATACTTTTGCTGAGTTAGCTGTCATTGTCTTAATTATTAGGTAATGTACGGGAATTCCGTACATACAATATAATACTATAGATTATAATATATATTGTTAATATAATCCTTCAGCTAGCCCTACCTCGAGCAAGGGGGCAGTTTCTGTCACCTCTTTTACTCACCCTTGGTATGGGATTAAGATAAGTACTCTGAGCTACCCCAATACGGATTAAGATTGGAAATTAATGACTTCATCAAGCTGGGGTGCCGGGTTCTGCGTTTCTGACACCCTTCTCTGCCGGTCAAAATGGGTTAGCGCATTGTGTTATTTTCTTCCATTCTTCTCTTTCACCTGTCATCTCTACACTTAAAAAGATCAACCACAAAAATTCTGTAGAATAGTTGCAAAATCGTAAGTGACTGCGGTTCGAAAGCCGGTTCATGAGTGGGCCGCTTTATAATGTACCTAGATATACCTATCGCCGCGTAGCAAGTTGCGTGAAAAAAGAAACAACGAAAACAAGCTGGCTGTGCCTATAAACCGACCAATTTAAGGACGTAACAACAACAATGAAATTGGTTGGTTATTTGGTTTGGTTACGATGTGGTTTAAATAGTCAGGATAGTTTAAGACGATCTATTTTCGTAAATATTTTATGCGATAAGTTACTGTTTGTTTTTGTAATTAATGCATAGTTCAATGATATCGCAATTCATAATCAATGTATGTCGTTTTATATTTTGTTGACATGAATCCGCTTATCTTGTGGACTTAATAATTATTGCGCATTTAAGAATTCAGTTTGTGTGGCCAAATTGAATAGGTCGGTTTCGTAACCTATTATGTAGTGATAAAAACAAATCACTGAACTTGGTAGGGTTATACTGTTGTTACATAGTATACGCTAGTTGTTTTGACCGTTAAATAGTATAGGTAGTTACAGCGAGCTACACTTAACGATTGAACTGTTCCTTGGATTGAACTATTAAATCATCACGTAGGCAAAACGCAAGACTTGGTTCATTCTCAGGGTTCATTACCATACCAAGTCATGCTTACATTTTATAGATATTTGCTGAGGGTATTTGTTTGTTCTGTATCAGAATACAGAACATACCTCAGAGAGGTACTTATATTACAGGTCAGTTCAGTCATGGTAAGGTTATAATAACTCTTATACCCCATTTATACGCGCGCGCGAGCCACGAGACAATCCGCGAGACGCGCGCATACGCGCGCGTGTGAACAGGGCGCTCGCGGACCAGACCGCGGCGCGTCTCGCGCTCGCAGGGCTCGCGTCGGGAGCGGTTTTGTATGCGCGCGCCAAAGGGGCTCGCGCGAGCGCTCGCGTGGTGTTCACACGCGCGTAGGGGGCGTGGCTTACGGACGCGCCACGAGACGGTCCGTGACACGCGCGTGTAAATGAGCGGTTAAACATAGAAGATAATACGCTCATAAGTTAATAACAATAATTACTTAGGACTTAGTTACATTTTCAGTCCTAGGTAAATTAAGTAGGTAGGAAGCCGTGGTAGGAAGGTATTAATATAGTGGTTCTCAGGCTTGGTTTTCGATAATGAGTGTATCATCATCGTGCCATCGAGTATCGACAGAGGGCCGATCTAGGGTTACCAGGTCGGGATTCGTCTAGATTGTCCCGACATTTCACATGATGTCCAGAGTCCCGACAAAATGCCCCGAAAATTCACTCGATTCAACAGAACGCGTTTGCCGCACGCGCTCTAGCCGTTTTTTTTATCGTCAGCTCGTTTGCCGGCTATTTCCAAAAAACATTTTTTTTATTCCGACAAATCCCAACTTTCTGAAATTTAGTTAGATATTTCAGTCTTGCCATCTGGCAAACCTAGGCCGATCCCATACCTAGACGGCGACGAATTTTGGGATGCCCCTCTACACCCTCTTACACCTCTTCTTCCTCCACCCCCCCTCTAATCCTTCCATTCCATCCTTGAATCCAAGATCCAAGTCAATCTGTTCTACCGGTCCATTCACAAGAGTAGAGGCGCAAGAATGGTTAGTACAATCTAGAGAATGCAATGTCGCGAGATTTTAGACCAAGCCGAGATCTACAAAAATTGTAGGTAAGTACTCAGTCTCTTAAAATATTGACAAGATCTCGTAAGATCTCGACTCAAGCCCTCAGGATATTCGTGCACGACGATGACAGGGTTTTTATCAGTTAAAGCCCACACCAGCTGTACAGTCAGCAAAAGACCAAAAGGTAACCAGGGCATAGTTCGAAAACCTTCTGTAATTATTAATATCACATTATTATTATCATTTTAAAATCATACCTTATATATAGAGGTAAACAATGATAATAACACAAACATTCTATAATATTCATAATAAAATTAGAGAAGGTTTTAGAATCATACCCTGCATACCTAATTCTTTTACCGACTGTACATGTAGGTACTCTATGTCGTTTATTATTATTCTAAGTCTATGTCAATGGTCACCAGGATTTAAAAACCCATCCAATAAAATGTACATATTTATGTCTCTGTTTGAAATTCCTGCTTTTTGAAGGCTCTAAGCTCTTGTAGCAGTGGTGGGCATATAAATGTCTCTTTCCGGTGGAGTCCATATAATAAAAAATTAAAACCCCATCCAATACAGTTCAGTAAATTGTTTTCCATTACATTATTTCATTCATGAGAGGCCCAACGAATTTAGTACAAATATATTTTATAGAATTAGATACCTAAAGGTCTATCGCCCCAACTCAGAGTCACTAACGGTTATTTAAATCGCTTTTTAGTACAGAATTTGTATGGTGATTCTTTAATATGTAGCCGTTAGTGACTCTGAGTTGGGGCGTATGAATATTACTACTATTGTCTTCTGTGGTATAGTAACGTAATCAAGTAGAAAGTAAAGGATGTTGAAAAAGTTTTCATATTAAAAAGGACCTGTTTAAAATTGAAGCGACGCGGATGCATACTTATTTTTTGTTAGTCAAGACATCAGCTGGCTCAGCTGGCTGTAGAAATAACCTGTTTCTAAAGTGGGTTGAAAAAAGAACCATCCGCTATGGCGGACGTAGGAACAGCCATGGAACAGCTGATACGGGTAAACTTATAAGATGGAGGCTTTTTTGTCTCCCTTCCCTTTCTCGTCTACTAAGTTTTGTGTGAACGAGGGAGACAGAGCAGTCAAGTTTTTTGAAGGGCTGAATTAAATATGGCTAACGCATTGCGTGGGAGCGAAAGTGCTTAGAATAGAACGAAACATATTTCTGGGTAATCGTCTGTCTATCGTATACAATGCATTGTTTTGCTAGGAATGGTATTGCACTCAGTACTAGGCTTTTGTAGCTCGATAACATTATGTCCGTTTGAAATCATAATTATTGGAATCACTGCTCCTCTTACGCTCGTTTCCATCTGCTATTATAATAGAGAAAACTAATTTGCCAACGCTGCACTGGCTTCACAATCTCTAATTCTTTAAACAACTTTGAGAATATTATGAAAAAAATATGTATATTTTCCTTTCCTACGTTAGCCATTATTAATTACAATACAAGTTTACAACTATACCTACATATTACCCACATATTACCACTATACACGGACCTAAATTTCAGGTCCGTGCCATTATACTATACTCGTGCATAGTAGTTCGCGACCACACCCATAGTTTAAAAAATAGATCCTCCAAGAAAGTTTAGGGCAACGAGTGTTCTAATTATATTCTTGAAACTTCAAAAAGAGGACGAGGTTCTCAATCCGATTGATTTTTTTATGTGTGTTACCTTCGATCACTTATAAAAGTGTTATAAGTGATCGAAGTGTGTTACCTAAAATCCTGTCATTTATCAACCGATTTGGAAAATTATTTCTATAATTCAAAGGATTTGTCCCATATATTTAAATATTCAGATTTTAATGATGGATCTACGAGGAATCTACATGGAACTTCTCAAATATATATAACATAACGTGCTATGATAACGTGTTATAAACATAGGTTATAAAACAGTTAATTAGCATGTTTAGAAAACTATTTCGTTGTATTCTATGTTTACGAGGAAAATACCTAATAAGTATATAGTTCATCAATATTTTGGAACACGTAACTCAATTTTAAGAATTCTACTCTACTAGTCTTGAGATTCTTGTTTAGTAGTTCTAGCAAACTCTAGAGATTCTAAAGCTGCAAACATACTATAAGCCGCGTCCGACCGGACGCGGCTGACAGCCGCGACTGATAATGTGCACAGTCTCTTCGGACGTGGCTTGCGGACGCGTTCAACGCCTATTCCACAGAGTACGAGTAAGAGTATTTCACAGATACGTACAGCCGGATTTAAATTTGTCTGACGTGTCGTGTTGTGATGGGCTCTGATGAAATGGGTAGCGTTCACATCTATATGTCGCGGAACTGATGCCTACTGACACAGTACTTTCATAGCTCTCGGGGAGATTACACATTTTGCAATGTTTTTCGATAAATCCTCAGTTTCTGATTCAGATTTTGAAGAAGGTATTCAGTTTTTAGTGCTGGCAAATCTGCTAAAAAAAGAAAGAAAGAATTCTTTACATTTACATTTTACATTTTGTATCTTAGATCACTTTAAATTGTCGTACTATTTTGATCAGGTCGTCCATACTTTCAAATTTAAATTTCAATAACAACAACACGTCACAACAGCGAGGCGCGTGCACACTGCTCTGACGCCACCACTTTTCCACCTCCCTTGCCTCCCCCACCCTCGGCACTCTGTCACGATCGGAATCGCTTCTGATGCGACACAACACAAGCAATCACAACATATCGCGTCACGCTAATTTTTATCTCACCTTTAAATGTATGAAACCCATACCATTCTGACGCATCACAATACGACACGTCAGACAAATATAAATCCAGCTTACGTTATTCCTTCAGACACAGAGTACTAATGCCTTCTGACGCATGGACGCGTCCCGCACCCCGTGCATACTATGAAATACCGTCCGCGGACGTTTTCGGCTGACGAAAATATCCAGCGCGCCAGATAGCTCTCGGATGTCCGAACGCCTCAAGGTGCCTCAAGGTCACGTCCGCGACTTACCTCCGATAGTTTGCACAGCTCAGTGTATATTCATTATCTAGATACCGTTACGTCACATCCTTCAGCCGCGTCCGGCCGGACGCGTCCGACAGTTTGTTTGCAGCTTTAACGTACCTATGTAGATTGTAGGTCTTTCGTATTATTTTAAAAATAATTTTTGTAATAAAAATAACTAATAATATGCGTCACCCTCATCAGTCCCTATGGCCTGCAATGTGACATTTTAAACTTTAGTTAGAGCACTTATAGTCAAAATTATTTAAGATGCCCATAATGACACCTGCAATTTATTAAAACGAACTAACCTTGTAGGGGTGTCATTGAGCGAAATGGAATAATCATTTACTTGACATGAATAGTTGGATGCTTACGGACAAAGAATTTTGGCAAAATTCCTACTCATTTACATTGGCGTTGATTATAAATCATATTATACGTTATAATCTAGTAAAAATCCCATCACACCATAATTTATGCAAAATTTAATAAAAATATATGACGTCGAAACAATGTTACATGAAGAGGCCTAAATTTAAACTGATGTAAAGTGATGTGACGGCTTGAAACCGTTTATAAAACCAATCTAATCAATACATTACTGTAATCGAAGTTTAAAAATGAAAATTGATTAATTTAATCAGATTGTTAAAAATGGTTTACTTGCATTTGAATTTAAAATTAGGTACCCAAGAATACCACGACGAATTTGATGCTAACAAAGGACATTTTCCATTATGTATAGGCACTTCGCCATCCATGGACAGTAGCTGCAGATAAGAAATTATATGTAATTATGTAGCTTTAACCTTTTTGCGGTAAACATTTTTTTTTTCAACGAAATAATAATTATGTATACTTACATGAATGTGTCTTACGAAATAAACAAGATTTTATTCACTGCAGATTTTTTCCTGACGCTCATAACATTATGTAAAAATATTATTATGAATCTGAGCGGATGAGTTCATTCTATCATGATCTGTCTTCCTTTCTTTTTCATCTCTCTTTCTTGGCCGGCAACGCATCAGTGATGCTTTTGGTGGTTGATGACAGCCACTTACCATCAGGTGGATTGTCAGCTCGTTTGCCGGCTCGGCTATTTCCATGCACACCTAGTTCCATGTTACCATGAGTTGTTAGGAATAAACAATTAAATAATATTTATTGGAGTCGTAAATATATAATATTGAGAATACGCGGTACGAGATAGCTCAATCGAGGTAGTAGGTAGGTACCTAAATGTTACGGTTTTTAGTTTACAATTTAATTATCGAATCGATTAGAAGGTCTTACAATTTTGAATCGATTTGTTGCAAAAATTGGTTTCTTTCGTGAACCAATTTTTTTGTACATCTCTAGTGTCACTGTGATGACAAACGACAAATTGGGCTTCTTAGTTCACGGGGACTATAAGTACTCATTGTTTACACCCCTACGAAAGGGGAAATATTATTTACCTACTAGAAGTTTTCCGCCCCCTTCATTAACATAATATCAACCGCAACTATGTGGGAGTATCTACAGGGCTACCTTTTACCCGACTTCGAAAGAGGACCAGGTTTTCAATTCGTATATTTTTTGGATTTCCCTTATCACTCCGTCGGTTCATAACCGATTTAAAATAAAAAGGCACTCCGGGAGTGCCGTCAGAAGTGAAAACTTAAACAATTAGGTACGTGTGTACTTAGAGTATCCAGTCCACATCAATGCGTTGTGAATTGTGAATCTATTTTATGGACGAGGAGTGTCCCGCATGGTATAAGTAATTGTCTTAGTAATAATCTTTTTCCCATCACATAGCTTGGCTTATGACTTAGGACACTTAGGTCATAGGCAGTAGCATTTGCTCAACGCTCTGGTCAAAGTTTTCACTGTAGTCAATGATATTATAATGTAAAAAATTTAAACATCATTGACTGTAGTCCGATATCAATTCAGTGGGCGTCCGTTCCTTGTCTTCAAAAGTGGCGATCCTCGAATGTCGCTCGTGAATGTAGACTCTTAGCCTTAAAAAGGGCAGAACCCCGGAGTCCGATTACTTTAAAAGGTCAAATAGTGAAAAGCTTACCCATGCAACTCTATTTTTGCCTTAAGGAATTAATTTTTTTTAGATGTATTTATTTTTTTGTGTGAACATATACATAAAATAAACATCGAATATCATCTTACGCTAACAGCCTAACACAATTAAAAACCGCATCGAAATCGGTTTAGCCGTTTCTGTGATCAGAGGGAACAGAACACTGAATATTAGACTGACACTAATATCACAAAACAAACACTGAATAGTAACCACAGGCGCCACAGCACTTATTAAATATTAATACAATAAAAGCCACATTTGGATATCCATTTCTTTTATGGAGTAGGCACTATATAGGGCTTTGTCTGTGGCTTTGCCCGCGTTTTCCGGGATAATAAGTTCCCTATGTCCTATTCCAGTTCATGGTCTACTAAAGTGCTCAATTTCATAAAACTCTGTTCAGTAGTTTATGCGTGAAAGAGTGACTAACATCCAGAATACAAACTTTCACATTTATAATATTTAAGTCAATGTTTATAATATTAGTAGGAAGCCTAGGAAGGATGTACTTATTTGTCCAGAGGCAATTTTTACTCACTGATTTTATTCAATGCATTGTTATAGGTGTTTATTATTCATTATTTTTAGTTCAGTTATTATATTATACATTTGGAAATGAAAGTGAACTGAGAAAGCTAAATTTTGGATAATACTTGGGTGGGGGGGGGAGGGGGGGGGGAGGGGGGGGGCGAGGCTAGACAAGCTTATATTCAATGTGCATTTTCCGCCATATTGAAAAAATGATTAGGTATATTGGCTCAGTTTTATTTACAATAAATTGGTTCTCCGTCGAGAATAGTCGAAATACAAAAATTTTGATTTAATATTTTTTGTTGTTTTTCTGCGATCTACAATTATTAAGGTTCTATATATTTTTTATCTATCGTTCATCGTTATTGAGATATCGATCGAAAAAATCAATTTAGGTCAGAGGTACCCTAACTTTTTTTTCTCATAGACCACTTTCAAACAGCTGGTTCCGGTGGATCCCCTGCAGATACATTTCTACCATATTTCCAAAACTTAACAAAAAATGTGAAGATTAGATCTAACTAAGTGGAAATTTGCGTTGCGGCTGAGTTTAGATTATACAGAGATGATCTCAACGGAGAACAGAGTTAGGTATTGTGAAACAAAAAACTGAACCCTTTTTTGAAGATGGCGGAAAATGCACATTGGAATTCTTGGTCGACTATTGAAGTTAAGCTTCTCTAGACTCTTCCCACATGCCTCCCACGTTATCTCCATTTAATACTCCATGTTCTCGGTTCATATGCATTTCTAACCCGTTTTTTTCGACGTAATGACTGGATTTAGACATGGGCGCTATAAACTATAAACAGTTTCAATAACTATTTATTGGTATAATACCATAAATACGGTATCGGTGCCACAATAACTGTTTATTGAGAAAAACCATTTATTCCTTAATACGAGTTACTGTAAGATAGGAATAATATTTATATTTATTTTAAATGCAACAGGATATCGCCTTTATTCCTATTGCAATAAAGTGCGCTACTAAGCATTTATTTAATCAGTTATTCCGTATACCGACATTACGTAAATTTACTTTGAGTAAATATTTCAATAAATAGTTATTAAAATAAACAGTTTTGAAACCCTTTATCCTTATTACCGACATTACCAAGATATGAGTAGGTATACCGAATACCGATGATACCGGATATACCGAGTAAACGTTTCCATAAATAGTTATTAAAAGAAACAGTTTTAAAACCCTTTATCGGCGACAATTTCAATAAATAGTTATGGTATTACGAAAACGTGTACCGACCCATGCCTAGTCTGGACGTGGTCTGGACTTTGTATTTTTCCTTCAGTATTATTTATTGTTGATCGGAGTTATTTTCTCGTGAATCTTTATTTTAAAATAAAATTATTTATTAATCTGTTAGATCTGTCATTGCCAATCGATGACAAACTGTCATTAATGTCATTATTTTTGATAACTGTCATCTGTCACCGGTAAAAAGTGTAAAAACAAAAACCCTGTTGTGCAGGAAACGAAGTTTAAGAAGTTTTTTTTAACTTACAAATGCATACTAAATAATAAAATGCGGCGATTACTGATATTTGTAATGATTGGCATCATAACGTTTTCGACTTTCACATCTTTTCCGCCGCCGTTGCCTGAAAAAGATAGTTACAGATTGCTATTAGACACTGTTTACGGTTATGTTACTGCTGGGAACTTTTCTTACTGGACGTTTGGTACAAAAGGCCCGTTGGTCATCGAGCTAACTTCACTAACTGGTGATGCAGATATTTTTGTTGGTGATACTTTGAGGTATGATTCGTATGATGTGTGTGAAGGTGATTTAACACTTGTGGTTAGTGACTGTTTTCTTGGCAAATTGACAAGGGCAATAGTAGTGCAATCAGCAATCAGCGGTGGACTGCATATCTCTCCTTGTAATGAATGTCATAACTAGTCTTAAGATTGTTTGAGGTGTAATATTTTTCATCAATCTAGTAAATTGTTTTAGTACTTTTTGTTATAACCTTGTACCATGTTATATTTTATGGCGAAATAAATGTTTCTTTCTTTTTTTCTTAAATTAATTTATAGTCAAATCCATAATTCGACGGAACACTTTGACAACTCAAATGCACAAATGTTGCCAGGACATAGGCATTAGGCATTGCTGTTCTTATCGACATTATGAAAATGTTCTTATCAATATTATCGCTCGATCTTATTTGAATTACTACTATGTGTTTTAATTTCAACCACCAACTCCGTACATCATGGACCTAATAATGTAACATTTTTAATGTTAGTAAATAAATGTAGGCCATTCACGACCTGAGGCTAAAAAGTTGTAATAGCATCCTTATTTTAATGCATTTTTGGTAACAAAAATGTGACTGAATTTTGTTTAAATTAAATACAATTAATCTTTATAGATTTTAGCTGGCATCGAATTATTAAACGGAAGATATTTTAATTAGATAAGAAGTACAAACATTAATTGAACTCTATTTTATCAGTGTAACTAAAGTTTTTCCATTGCACGCCTAAACAAAACATTTTTCACTGCTCACTTTCTCGATGAATCAAGCGTCGACACTGAAATATCAACACCCCTCACTATTAATTTTCTGCAATAATAATAATAAATACTATAATAAATAATAAACGCTAACACACTCATACCCCCACAGTAGGTTATTAACTATGTCGCGGGTGGCATGGACGACACATAACAATCACACCCATGACCCGAATAGCTACAAATATTTATTTGTCACATAAATATCTGCCCTGGCCGGGAATCGAACTCGGGACCGCTCGCTTCGCAAGCAGGGTCGCTACCAACTAGGCTACAGGGTTGTCATTCCGGTCGCAATAGATAGCAACACTATTGGTCAAAGTGGTCCGTCGAATTATGGCTCCTACTATAATACAATACGGCTGACATATCTTGGCGCATCTGAACATAGGCTTTGTGAACTTTAGCGCATGTTAGACAGAGATAGCTACACGAACTTGTAACTGAGACAATACGCCGCGTACCGAGCATTGCCGAATTATGTTAATGCGCAGCCTTTTGCGCGAAGTTCAGACGCGCCAAGATACGTTGGCCGTACTGTAAACCGATTTAGGTGTTTGTTTAAAATAAATAAAGTGTAGTGAATAACCAACTATTGCTATGGATAATTTAATGCTTAACGTTACTCATCTTTCAGACCCAGCTACGAACCAGATAAGCACAACTTCAGCTCGGAGACATGTGGCATTGACTCGGTATTCATCCCGGCAGATTTCCCAAGACCATTAGGTTTGAAATGTATTCAGTCTTTTTAATGTATTGTTGTGTCCAACGTAGAAGAAATGGCGAAAGAAACTCCTCAGCACATCTTAAGAGCCATTTCTTACTTTCTTCTCTCTTTGGCCGGCAATGCATCAGTGATGTCTTTAGTGTTACTGATGTCACACCAATATGACAATAATGGGTTGTAAATTAATTAATTATGCTCTGCTTCCAGTTATCGCAGTCTATGGTCACTGGCCGCACAACAAATCACAGTTTTCAATGAAGGTGTTTACTGACCTGGAGACAGTAATGGGGAACCAGCTCTTTGGGGACCTCCCTGAAGATAAGACTCCTTCACCCCCAATTAGAATGGTTGAGACACCTCGGAGTAGTCCAAAAGGTGAGTGATGTATCTTATCTAATACCTTTAAACAAGCAATTGTTGTATATAAATACCTATATATATATAATCTGAGTCTCGGAAACGGCTCCAATGATTTTCATGAAATTTAGTATGCAGATGGTTTCGGGGGCGATAAATTGATCTAGATGGGATTCATTTTTAGAAAATGTAATTTTATCCGTGTTTTCAGGCAATGAAAAACTGCATTTAATAATAAATTAGGTAAACAATCTTGGCTGTATCTTGCGCGTCTGAACATAGGCTTTGCGAACTTTAGCGCATGTAAGACAGAGATCGCAACACGAACATGCTAACGTATGACTGAGACACAATACACCGCGTATCGAGTATAGGCGAATTATTTTACTGCGCAGCCTTCTGCGCGAAGTTCAGACGCGCCAAGATACAGCGGCCGGACTGTACGTGTGGACGGACAATAAGAATGTCCAGTCCAGTTCAATTGACAATCTGATTGCTAATTAAATTGTATCTTGTGGAAGCCATCTAAGATACCTGTAGGCGGCGAGGACCACTTATCTTTTTTCCGGTTTAGGCTAAGAACTCACGGAGCGATTTTCACCCGCGCCCGCTGCGGTGGCGGAAATTTTAAAAAGTTTCAAAACTCACGAGACCGAAGTTTCGTGCGGTAGCGCAGCCGCCGCGGTTGCGATTATTGCCCGCAAAACTGGCGGGCGAATATCGCAAGACGGGCGGTATTTACGATCTGTACCCCCCCTCCCCCCCGGTGCCCACCGCGGTCGCCCGCCAACCGACCGCAGAGACCGCCAACCCGCCGACGCTGCGGCTGACCGCGACCCACGCGATTCTAGAAGTTGCCCGCCGGTGCAGCGGGCGCCGCGGGCGTAAACCGCGTCGTGAAATATGCCGCTCGTTTTTACATACATATCTACATTCTACAGTAGCTGCGGGCCCGCTACCGCGGCGGGTGCGGGAGAAAATCGCTCCGTGAGTTCTTAGGCTTAGACGTATTAAGTAGTTAAGTAGATAACTAAATTTTAAGTGAATAACTTTTAGCGCGCGTCCACACGTAATAATTTAGTTAACTACTAAATTGGCCGTTTAAACGTATTAATTTATTTAAAATTTAGTTAAACTACTTAACTACTTAATACGTGTAAACCGAACATTAGATCTGTCTGTTGACTGTTTGTCTACTAGTTTGATGTTTTGATAAAAATGATTGAGATTGTATTAAAATTACAGATAGAACGTCTTTCCGCACTGAAATAGTACGGAGGGAAGACGAAAAGCCGAGATTTCTTCAATTCTACCGGGTTCTGGACACGATGTTTGGGCTGCTTGTATGAGGCTTGGCATTTGGGCTTCTCCACTAGCGGCTGAAAACCATCTACCTGTGCCCCAGGCGTTGGGTGGCACGAGGTACCAAAAGCGTCGGTTCTAGAGCGCACGTTTGGAATTTTGTGAAGTGTTTGGACAAAAGGGCTAGATTTCGTCTGATCAAGTACTGGATCCGGGAGCGCTCTTAACTGTCTCGGGGTTGCATACTTCTGAATAGCTCCCAAGTCCTGTGTTAATTTGTGAGAGCCCGACATTACACTCTTATAAGAGAAAGAGAACAGTAAAAACTAAGACGTTATATGTGATAGAACTGATTTTGTTCATTACTGTTGATGTTTTGTGATATCTTAGTTGTGCAATGTGCATATTCAGTACACTCCGCCAGGAGGGACTTTTTCAAAGTTGCGTAGATTCAAAACGAGAAATGTGTATATAGAGATTTTAGCCGATTTGACCGTAACATTTGATATTAGTCAATATACAATTTTTACAAGTATTTGAGAAGCTTCCTACTTTGGACATCAGGCTTGTATTTTTCTCTAGAGTCACTGTTTTGATAAGAGGTTTAAATTGTATTTTCGTGTATTGTGATTTTGACGTAATAAATCGTTAACTATGACCGAAACTAAAAACTAAAGCGTATAATGTAAATATCGTGAGTACCTATCCGTACTGAACTTTGTCTAATTTGTTAGTTTTGTAATTAAAGGATGTCCAAATCCTAAAAGAAAACGCTTTCCTGTATAAGGTACTTAGTACATAGTTTTCTTTTTTGTTTTAAATAGTGTAGACACAAAAACTGCCTTTAATTTTTAATTTTATTTTACTTTTATTCATTGTTATGGCAGCTCATGGCACAGTTTGAACAAAATTTAAGTGTCCACCTATTATGGTCCTTATTTTAATTTTTACATTTTTATTTCTAGTATTATTGTGAAGGATTATCCTACATCACAACGTAAACTTGTTAAAGTGAAGGTATATTTTAAAAATGTATGTACAGTACAGTGAGTAATTATGAAATAAGGTATGTTGTAGTACAAAATGTTTTTAATTTATTAAGTAGATGATTTTTGTGTTACAATCATCCTGTTTGCACAAAAGGACGAGCAATGCGTCATTTATTATAGTTTTGGTAAGGAATTTCATGAAATCTCAAATAAGTTTAGTTTTCATATCTTACTATGTACTTTTTTATCATTCTTGTCAAATTTATTTAACTATAGGACTCTGCCACGTTACTTCTCATTCGGTACTTCTTTCTTAATTGGCAACGGCTTCGGTTTGCCTTTGTTAATACTGTCATTCATGGGCGATGGTCATCAGGTCATTGCTTACCTCGAGACAATTCATCTGGTATTAACTTATGTGACTTTTTAACATTTTCAAAATAATAAAATACGTCACACTAAATTACGTCACCATAAATTACGTCACACTGATTTCATGACTTTTTGACCCCTCCCCCCTAGTGTGACGTCACATATTATGACATTTTACACCTAGAAATTATTAATTAAAACAGCAGTTCCGATATAAATTCTATTTCCATTAATTGTTTTTTAATATTTACCTATACATACCAATTATTCGATTTTGAAATGTGACGTCACGAAATTTAGGACTCCCACCCCCCCAACGTGTAACGTAATTTATGGATGGCCCCACAGCATCGCAACTAAACATGGTGATGTAGCTAGGCTCCTATATTTGTATGCACAAAGGGCATCGAACCTAATTGGCACACCTACAAGTCCGCCATTTTGAAAAAACCTCGATTCGGCGGCCAGTGATGAAACATGTGTCAATCGATAGACTAAATGATTATGATCAAAAAGTATTCAGTGATGAAATGTCGTAAGTGATATACTTTCTGAGATAAGTGAGTTCAAAATTGTAGAAAAATAAAGCAACAAACTTCTTCTCGGCGGACATTGATAAATCATATGTCAATCGATAGGCTAAATGATTACGATTAAAAAGTATTTAGTGATGAAATGTTGTAAGTGATATATTTCCTGAGATATTTGAGTTCAAAACCGTACAAAAATAATGCATTAAAAATTAGCATATACTTATTTTGAATTTATTGGGTCAATAATAAAAAATAAGTATATTATGCCATATGTGTATGTGCTGCATAGGTACTTGATTTATTAATAACGGGTAAGTTTGAATTAAAAAAAAAAGCAAAGCAAACTACTAGGTTGTTTTATAAATAATTTATTTGCCACCAGCGGCTACAGCTTTGGCGACTCTAACCCAAATGGTAAAATTTATTATTGGCTTCGTTTTCTACATCATGTCTAACAATCACTGAATCTTAAAAATTCCGCTGGTGATAAAGACAATGTTTCCTGGTGTCGAGCCCATGCCAAGAACCATATAACACACATTATATGGGAATGACATGACAAGGTTCTGTTTTATTATTGTTTATTTGACGAATTTGTTTAATTTTTATAATACATAACGTAACTTAGGTAAGGAGAAAAAGTGACCTGTACACTTCAATTGCTGTATCGCCATAAGCACTTCTTACCGTTCAAGACCAAAATTATGTTGGTGTAGGCTCTGGTCATCCCTCACCTTGATTATGCTGATGTGTGTTGTACAGATTTGTCAGAGGAACTTCTGAATAAATTGGAGCGCCTTCTTAATAACTGTAAGTATGACCACATTTCCCAGTTCCATTCCTAACTTAAATGGCTACCCATTCGATTCAGGCGAAACTTCAGAATTCTCTCAACATTTTATGCTATTTTGAATAATGTGTCTTCTCCTGTTTCTTTAAAGGAACCCATAGCACTGCTTATTTCGGGAATTCCTTCACAATACATTTAACACTGTTCTGGAACTCCTTGATTGTAGACATCAAAAAATCATAATCTACCAAAAGCTCCTTCAAGAATCATGTCCGGCAGCACTACCTGAAGCATTTAGAATGTCGTCGCCCGTGGTCTTCAACCAGATGTTATATATACGTATTTATAAATATTTATGTACTTAATATATAACATAATATGTATATATGTAAATATGAATAAATATGTATTTATTTAATTTTGTTAAAGATATTGTGATATTTTACATGTATATAGTTATAGTTTTGATCCACTAAAAAATAAAAAGACAAATCATTACAAATGTTTTATGTTTGTACTGGTTTGTTCTCAAATATCTCATAAAGCATATCACTTACGACATTTTATCGCTGAATACTTTTTGATCGTAATCACTTAGTCTATCGATTGACACATGTTTCATCAATATCCGCCGAAACAAAGTTTTGTACTTTATTTTTCTACGGTTTTGAACTCAAATATCTCAGAAAGTATACCATTTACGACATTTCATCACGGAATACTTTTTGATCATAATCATTTACTCTATCGATTGACATATGTTTCATCACTGGCCGCCGAATCGAGATTTTTTCAAAATGGCGGACTTGTAGGTATGCCAGGCTCCATACAAAAATGTTGGAAGCCCTTTGTGTTATGTTATTTATTAGTAGGTACAACATATCGTACATTGTATGATAGTAAAGTAAGATTGAATAAATGGTTCTAGTCAGCTGTCTGTATTTTTTTGACTGTTGTGAATCCCATTGATATCATGCATGGAGGAGTCTATCCTCCATAATATCATGGTAGCATTGTACCAAAGTTGGATATCCATTAATAAAAACAAGTCATAAAAACAATTTTTAACAATTTATTAATAAAATCTAAAATTAAAATTATACTAAATGTTAACACAATATCAATAACCAATTAACATGTAGTTTTGTCCTTATAACACTAATCATAAATAAATTAATGTGCTATATCTTGATTAGTCTTAAAATATAAATATTGTATGATGTAAAATTGAACACTGCATATTTCATCTTATTGACTAAAGTTTTATACTCGTTATTTTTTATTTACCTTTTATTCAATGGCTCTCACTGCAGGTCACATCTGGCCCAAGAGAGGGAGACAAATCTGATATTTTTCAGATGATAAGCCATAACTTTATGGATGACCGTAGGAACGTCTTGGTAGACAATAATTATAGGATCTCATAGAAACACTATAAATGCAGGAGTATTGCATAATTATTATAAAGTTTGTCTACAATTTATTCTATCAATTTTAAGCAATGTTTTAGTTTATGAAAATTGAAGGTGCTGCACTAGCCATCAGGTAAATTGCACATCATATGGCTACACACAGATTATAAAAACAGAGGGTTATTCTTATCACTAAATTACTGTTCAGATCATTCAATAATACAAGCTGGCAATAAAAAAGCCACCTTAATGACTAAAGCCCACTTGGTCTACTTTGGTCTATTCCGGTCTACTCGGTCTTTTCAATTTTCTTCTTCGCCTTGGCCGCTGCCAGCTTTTCCTTGCAATCCTGGTAGATACCGTCGAGGTCGAAGGCAGCCTTTATGTTATCTTTTGAGAAAAGAAATCTGTAAAGATGGAAATATAAAGTAAGTATATTATAAAGTGTTGAACTTGATGTAAACCTGCTGAGGAAATAAAATGGACCTTATTTGAATTTTGTTATGGCTGGACATTAATCATTGGCAAGGGGTGTTATAGTGGAATGTATTTTATCTATATTTTTTGGTATTTAATAATGGTAATTGGCAAGTTAGGACCTATGTATATCCAAACTATTTTGTTGTAATGGCTAGTATAAAATAGGTTTTAAGTAGTCAAGTCAGTTTTTTGTAAAAAAAAAATATGAACAATGGCAAGGAATTCTTACTTTTGTAGTTTTCCAGTGTGGTCAGGCTGGGGTCTCCTCATCTTTTCCACACCCTCACTGAATAAAAGAACTGTAGGCAACTGCCTGCTTGTGGGCCCATCTTGGATTCGGTACTTTGCTGCTGCATCTGAATACCTTAAAAGAAAAGAAATTGTTAGAATTATACTCAAGGACCTATCTTTTTTATGTAAATAGCTAGCTAGAGAATTAGAGATATCGAGTCTTTCTTCAAAGTGATAATTGAATGTCTGAACAAGCATCTATAATTCTCAATTCTATAAAATTTTCATACATACAATTATATGATTATGTGGTTCCTTACACACCAGGATGTTAGGCAAACTCCATATTGACATTCTACAGTAAACAGTGATGGTTTGACCATGACCATGGGAATCCATTAAATCATCCATCAGATTAGGAAACCCATGTACTTACATTACTAGTTTCAACATAAACTGACATTGCTTATATTTGTCAATTACTTACAAGCCAAATGGTTAAGAACTTCTATCAAGTAACATATTGCTTTACCTGCCAACATCCAACTTTCCAAAGCGCAAATTCTGGAGATTATAACTATGACTGAGCTCAGCAAACACAGGTGCAAAATTGACACAAGCTGGGTGCCAAGCGGCATACAGGCAGACCACCCAGGTGGTGTGCTTGTGGTGTTTCAGCTCCTCGTCCAGAGACTGGGGGCCACGGAAGTATGTCACGTCCTCAGGGCCCATGTAAGTGGGCTCCGGGAGGAGCAAGGCACATAAGACGAGCATAGCACCATAGGGGAGACCATACCTGTGAAGGATATAATGAAATACATACATTAAAGTATTTGTATATAAAGAATACACATACACACACAGTGTGGATTACTTTCTGACAATTTAAGAAATATTTGTAAAATGTAAATCCGTTATTGGCTTTAAGACACATATTACAAGGTTTGGTTTGTATTGAAATTGTAAAAAAAGCTGTGGATTTTGCAATAAATAAATAAAAACTAGATTATTTGCTTCATTGTATGCTCCAATTTATAAGCATTTCCTATTGTCCTTAGAATGTAATAAAATCTAAGAGTTAACTTGACACCAACCTCACATCGGCATATAACCAGAGAATTAAATTCGCCACCTTTGTATACACAAAGGAAGACGATAGGTAATTAACCATGGTCACACTTCCCGCTTTTCTGGTCCTTAGCATCACGACGATGATTAAAAAGAATAAGATCTCTGTTTCCCGGCTGTCTAGCTCGCAATCAGACTCCGGAAATAAAAAATTACAAAAGAATGCCGTACGCTTTGCCGTCACGTAGGAAATACTAAGCAGAATGTTGACCCAGTAATAGGGTTTAAGCAGTTGCTTTAGATCGGCATTGAAAGACATGGTTTTAATATTTATTACACATTAATAAATTCGCAAAATTCACGCCTTGATCAAGATCTCAAAAATCACCTGCAAATGTCTGCTGACTGACAGTTGAAACGTCATGTGAATGTCATATGTCAAATATTATGACACCTTAGAGACCGTATAATTTTTTAAAGTGATTGTATGGATATATTTAAAAATTTGATTTGGCAACACTGTGGCAGTTGTCGGCAGATTTTGCCCGGGTTCGAAAAAATCGTAGATCCGGGCCCTATCAAACAACTACTCGCCAGATTGCAGAAATATATCTTATATATAAAATTCTCATGTCACGGTGTTAGAAGTTGAACTCCTCCGAAACGGCTCGACCGATTTTCGTGAATCTTTGAGTGCGTATCGGCTAGGGTTGAGAATCGGACATCTATTTTTCATCCCCCTACCCTTAAAATTTTTTTGGCAGAACGTTTGCCCGGTCAGCTAGTCATTTTTAAGTTTATAAACCAGCGGATCTCCAGACCTTTTTTTCAGAAATAAAATAGTAGTTTACGGTGCTGGGGCCACACGTGGCATACTCTTCCAATTTTCCATACTTTGTCCACCTTTTTCGCTTGTCGTCCCTGGGTATCCTGTGTCGTGAGACTCGTGACTCGTTGGCAGCGGCGACATCAGACCATAATATTATGTACAAGAGAGACATCGATATTCCAAAATGTGTATAAGATTGGTGTGATGATGTGTGTAGTAACTCCAAATATAGAGAAGAGCAGTTATAGCACAGAACAAATAATAGTAGATGAATTGAAAGTAAAGTACGGTACATAATAAGGCAAGAGAGCGAGACGAGCGATCGCTACTCGCAGTATTCGGTGTTTAGCAAAGGCGATTGAAATCTCGCAGCACCTACTATTATAAGTACTATTGTCTTCTGTGCAGCACCTTAACTTTTGTAAGAACCACCATTAATAACACTAAAAGAAATTAAATACCTATTAGACGTCGATAAGGCCAGTAGGGCGCTGAATGGCTAAGGCCGGTGGCATAGACACTACTACGAACGCAACATGACATGTGTAGAGATAGTCTTCTACATAGGGGAAGAAAGATCAGGGGCCTAACCATGAGCTCTTAAAGCAGGACAGAAATTGAACTGCGCGGCATTATCGTACCATGACATCGATATTAGCAGGCCTGCTGCAGGACTGCTGCGTTATTGATTTTAAAACCGTTCACCTCTTTTTTTGTATAGATTTTCGTACCATGACGCGTTAATTGAGCGTCTGTTGAACGATCATTGCTCGTCCGAAACGTCAAATAAAAAAGTTACTATATTACCAGCTTTTTCAGCATTGTTTTGTCATTTTATTATAATATAGTTTACTGTCGAGGTAAGTGGTAAGCTGTTTTAACTTTTAAACCTTTTAAATGCAATATTATAATCGTTTTCTAAAAATTGTTACAATTTGAATTATACATATCTGCTAACCCGTGGTATTATTTATTGGGTTATAAAGTGATTCAAAACTGTTCAAAACAGTCGACATCACTTTTTTTTGCCTTTCCTCCATTTTGTAGATGTGTGACGAACATGAAATCTTTGAATATTTGGAGAGCGAATACCGGATTGAAAAAAGGAACCGACGCCAGCGCATGAGGGAAATAAACAATCCTTTCGATATGAATGAAAGGGAATTTATCGACCAATACAGGTAATAGGACACTAAAAATCAATAAGTATCTTTATTAAATACATGTGCTATGTCAATAGTAGTATGATAAATCGAGGTAGATTTAATTTTTTATTTTTCATTTTATAGGTTATCAAAGGATTTAGTCCACAAATTGTGCGAGGATTTGGAACCTATAATGCAAACAAATCCTCATAGATCCAGTGATTTGAGCATAGAGACAAAGGTGAGAGGCCAACACTTGATAATGATATTAATTATGCTCAACAACCATAAAACCATAAGGTCTCCTCTCATATTGAGATGGATTAGACTGTAGTCTACCATGCTGGCCTAGTATGAATTGGCAGACTTCAAACACAGAACTCCTATCAAAACCTCACACGTGTTGGTTTCTTTGTGATTCCTTCACCAAAAGACATTATTTTGATAATATTTTTTTGTAATATGCACATTTTTTAAATCAGTGGTGCATGCTGAGATAGTAACTCAGAAAACTTTGTTCGAGAAACTGTCCTTGTCCTATTTGAAGTTGTTACTTTACTCTTAAGAAATTTTCAGTCTGCATGTCAGACATAATTATTGTAAATTAACTAGCTGTTAAGTGCAGCTTCGCATATGGGAATTATGTTTTACCTTATTTATACCTCTTGCAGAAGAAAATTAAATAAACGGTGAATTTATATTAAAGTACTTATACTTAGTAATTTATATACTGAAACCCATGTTACAATCACAAAGGATTCATCCAGCAGCGGGTTTTGAAAAATAAGCAATATTCACATTAATTTCTATTGTTATTATTTTTCTTGCAAAATTTTGTAAAACGGAGAAACATGTGTTCCATCAATTTAAGCAAGGAACATTTGTTGCAGAGAAGCAAATCTGTTGATGTTTTAAAAATATTCTATACAAACTTTCATCCTGTTTCCCAGGGAAACCTTTTAAATTTCTGGAATAAAAAGTGTCCTAAAATAAGTCCCGGAGTATTAGTAACAATTTTACCAATTTTCATTAAAATCTGTTTGGTTTTCATGTGATAGCTGGACAGACAGACAGACAATAATACTAAAATAAATATTTTTGTGCTCTAACACGTTATTGAAGTGTCCCCTAATCGAAATTTAAAAAAAAATATTTGATGTACTGAAAATTTGCCCTTTTGAGTTTTATTATAGTATAGAATAGATTATTATTATTGTTTAATGCTTTATAAGGACAGTATTGATAAAGAGCTTTATAAGGGACAGGACTATTAACAAGGAGCTAAAACAGGTTAAATTAATTGTTTTCAGGTTTTAACAGCAGTCTATGTCTTTGCACATGGGTCCTATCAGAAACCTACTGGGCGTGCACAACAAGTTGCTCAACAAACCGTATCTGCAGTATTGGCAGAGGTCACTGCTGCCATAAACCATATTGAGATGAGAAATAAATATATTAAGTTTCCTCAAACAGCAGCAGAACGGGATGCAAATAAATTGAGGTACATTATGGCATGTCGTTTATTTGTGTTTATAATGGGTTCATATTGTTACATTTTTAATATAATTATTATGTTTTCATTAACTAATTAATCTATTGTACATAATATCTTGACGATGTAAAATTAATATTACTTAAAAAGACGGCGCACTCTGCAAAAACATTTAAATAAATAGTGACTCTTTCTCCAATACAATAAAGTGTAATTCAGGTTGCACAGTGCTAATAAAAAACGCGTATTGAGTTGCCTTCCTTTTTACATTATCGCTTCTCCTCTCTGGCAATGATAGGGTAGTCTTTTTTGAAAGAATAAAAAATTAATCTGAAAGCTTAATAACAAGTTAAATGCCCATGCTACTTTTATGAAGAAACTAGCTGTTGCCCGCAGCTTCGCATGCGGAAATTATGCTTATCATATTTGTACCCCTTGCAGAAAAAAAATTAAAAACAGGTTAATTTATATGGAAGTAATTATATTTAGGAATTTATATACTGAAACCTACGATATAATCACAAATCATTCCTCCGGGAACGAATTTTAAAAAATAAACAACATTAGTTAACATTAGTTTTTTCTTTTTCATGAAAAAATTTGAAAAACTCGAAAACATGTATTTCATCAATTAAATGAGGAATTTTCGTTGCAAATTTAAAGCAAATCGTTGATATTTCAAAATATTCCACTCTAAGTTTCATCTTGTTTTCGGTGAAAACTTTTAATTTAATCGGGACGAAAAGTTTTTTAAAACGTGATCCAAAGTATGAGGAACAACATAACTAATTTCCGTCGAAATCAGTTCACGGGTTTTCATGTAATGCCCGAACATACAAACAGACAGAGAATAATTTTAAAAACAAAATTTTTGGTGTTCTAACACGTTATTGATGTGCCGCTAACCGAAATTTTGAAAAATATTATATGTACAGAAAAACTGGCTCTTGAGTTTCATTATAAAAAAAAAACAAAAAGGTCCCGTTATTTCCATCCATCCAGGAGTTACATATCTTGTCTCGAAGTAACACCACCAGATCCTAAATGGATCAATGATGAACTGGTTTTACGATGTCAACATGAGCAATACAAATATTTTTAAAAACGGTTCTGTTGTTTCCATCTGGACACTCCTTCTCCCTCTCCCGCTCCCACTCCCTCTCCCGCTCCCACTCCCTCTCCCACTCAAACTCTCTCTCTCTCTCTCCCACTCCCTATCCCGCTCTCTGTCCCTTTCCTTCGCCCGTTCACGGTCCCTCTCTCGCTTCCTGTCCCTCTCCCACTTCCAGTTCCTCTCTCGCACTCGGTCCCTCTCCCGCTTTCTGTCCCGCTCCCTCTCCCGCTTCCTGCCCCTGTCCCTCTCATTCCTCTCCCGCTCTCTGTCCCTCCCCTCTCCTTCTCCTTCTCCCGCTCCCGGGTCCTCTCCCGTTTCCTGTCCCTCTCCCTCTCCCGCTCCCCGGCCCTCTCCCGCTCCCTGTTCCTCTCCCGTTCCCGGTCCCTCTCTCGCTTCCTGTCCCTCTCTCCTCCCCCTACCGTCCGTAAAGTCCTCTACACAATTTTTTTGTTTCTCACTATAAGCTTACATATTAATTTTCATATTTCTGAGTTCGAAAATGACAAAGTTCTGGAAAAACTTGCAACCTCTTTATTTACCTCTTAGGGGATGAAATTCCAAAAAACCTGTTACAGTTAATTTTTGATTTATTTTCACATTTCTGAGTTCGATATTGACGAAGTTTCGTACAAATTTACATCCCCTTTTACCCCTTAGTGGATGAATTTCCAAAAAAAAAACTGTTACAATTAATTTTTGTTTCTAATTATAAGTTAACATATACATTTTCACATTACTGAGTTTAAAATGACATAGTTTCTTAAATAGATATTTACAACCCCTTAGTATTACTCTTTATGGGGATGAATTTCGAGAAAACCGTGATACAGTTAGTTTTTGTGTCTAACTATTATAAGGTTATAAACAAATTTTCATCCTTTTTACTTCAAAACCGACGAAGTTGCCATACTAACTTCCACATCCTTATTCAACCCTTTAGGGGTTGATTTTCAAAAAGAACACATAACTTTTAAATTTAGCTTCTAATTTTGAACTAACATATAAATTTTCATGTTTTTAACTTCAAAAATGACGAAGTTGCGTACTAAGTTCCATCCAAGAAATTAACCCTTTAAGGGATGATTTTCCAAAAAAATGTGTTGAAGTTAACTTTTGTTTATTACTATAAACATACATAAAAAATTTCATATTTATAACTCTAAAACTGACGAAGCTGATTTATATGTAAAAGACTTCCAACCCCTATTTTTAGGGGATGAATTTCGAGAAAACAGTGAAACAGTTATTTTTTTTGTCTAACTATAAGCTTATATACAAATTTTCACCCTTCTTACTTCAAAACTGACGAAGTTCCCATACAAACTTGAACAACCTTATTCAACCCTTTAGGGGTTGATTTTCCCAAAAAACACATGACCTACACATAAATTTTGACATAAATTTTGTTTCTAATTTTGAACTAATATATACATTTTCATGTTTTTAACTTCAAAAATGACAAAGTTGCGTACTAAGTTAAATTGAGAAATTAACCCTTTAAGGGATGATTTTCAAAAAAAATTTGGTAAAATTAACTTTTGTTCATAACTGTAAACTTACATAAAACATTTCATATTTGTAACTCTAAAACTGAAGAAGTTGATTTGTATGTAAATGACTCACAACCCCTATTTGTAGGGGATGAATTTCGAAAAAACAATGATACAGTTATATTTTGTGTCTAACTATAAGCTTATATAAAAATTTTCACCCTTCTTACTTCAAAACTAACGAAGTTGCTATACTAATTTGCAGACCATTATTCACCCCTTTAGGGGTTGATTTTCCAAAAAAAACATAATACTTACAAATTTTGTTTCTAATCTTGAACTAATATATAAATTTTCATGTTTTTAACTTCAAAAATGACGAAGTTGCGTACTAAGTTCCATTGAAGAAATTAACCCTTTAAGGGATGATTTTCCAAAAAAATGTGTTAAAGTTGACTTTTGTTTATTACTATAAACTTACATAAAAAAATTCAAATTTATAAATCTAAAACTGACAAAGTTGGTTTGTATGAAAGTGACTTCTAACTCGTATTTTTACCCCTTAGGGGATGAATTTCCAAAAATCCGTTCTTAGTGGACGTCTCCTTAGCATAAACTATCTCCCTGCCAAATTTCATGTTAATCGGTTCGGCAGTTTCTGAGATTTTTTGTTTAATCAGCGGTGTGTCGCTTTTCAATTTTATATAATACGAGTAACCGCCCTCGCTTTGCTTCGGTTTTCTTATTTTTTTTTACACCTTGGGTTACATTATTGGAGTTTTATTAAGGATCCCTAATTTTTTTGAAAATATAATATAGCCTATGTTACTCGGGGATATTGTAGCTTCCCAACAGTGAAAGAATTTTTGAAATCGGTTCAGTAGTTTCGGAGCCTATTCAATGCAAACAAAAAATCAAATCTTTCCTCTTTATATATTAGTATAGATGAGAAGATGGCCATACGGCATATGTTAGTGTACATACTTTGTCTGTGAAACAAATATTATCTCTTAGGTGTTTAGGAAACAGAAAAAACAGTCGATCCTCAATCTCAAACATCAAATATTCTTTGAATTCTTATTTAATTGTAAGTACAAAACTAGTAACTATACTACAATAATTAGTAATGTGAATATGAGAGACATAAATAAGGATAACAAATGTCAACAACGTCAACCTAATGACTAATAAGCTAGAAGTTAATTTTTTTAACTTTCAATGTCTTTAGAAAGTGTGAAAAACGTGAGATTCGGATCTATGTTATCGATTAAGCAGCGGAATGCGATGCAGTATGCTTTTGCCCTCATTTTAGTTCTTATCGTAGAAATAGCGTGACGCAGCGTGTTGTATCGAACTAACGTGTGACATGTGTGATGACATATTAATTAATTTTGTATTTTTTTCTGAAACTTTTATTTTTAATATGTGTGATAGATTACGAACGTGTGACAGCCATTATGAATTTTCTGAATTAGCCAGACACGTCGAACGCGGCATGTACTTGTAACGTCATAGCTAAAACTAGCTGACCCGGCGAACTTCGTACCGCCTATTTTTTTCTAAAATAAAAGTAGCCTAAGTTACTCTTTGTTACATCAGCTATCTGCCAGCGAAAGTCCCGTCAAAATCGGTCCAGATATTTCGGAGATTAGCCGCAACAAACAGACAAAAATTGTAAAAAATGTTGTTTTGGTATATGTACCCTGTATACATCCACATGCACTTAGTAAAAAGCGATTATTTTAATATTACGAAAAGACACTCCAATTTTATTTATTTTTATTTATTTGTATAGATGCGGAGTGCGCCAGGCCTGATATTACCAATATTTTGTTGACAGATTTTATGAACAGTTTGGTATCCCAGGTGTAATAGGTTGCATTGATGGGACGCATGTAGCCATTGTAAGGCCAAACGAACATGAAGAAAGATATTTTTGTAGAAAAAATTACCATTCCTTGAATGTGCAAATAGTAAGTCATTATAATTTCTCATCAAAGTCTTTATCTAGACACGCGGAAGCGTGTCAAGCCAATTTCAAGCTAAAACAGAACTGCCGAGCATTTGCTGTCATTTCACATTTGTTTTTGATGAGATTAGCATTAAAATAAAATATATAAAAAAATAAAATATGTTTTTAGCCGTATTGGGGCGGCTTAGAATACTAACCCCAATCCCACGCCGGATGGGTGCCGTAAGAGGCGATTAAATCCGGCCCGCTGGTGGTAGGGCCCCTCGAGGGTTTATATTGGTAGTATTGATTTTAATGGTTAATACCATTATTACTATTATTATTTCTCCATGGGGTTCGCCTGGATAGCTACCACCCTTAAGCATGAGTCAGCCGCCAAAAAACTCGTCGTGTTCCGGCTGGGGGCTTGAGAGCCAGTTCTTTCTTTCTTTCTCTTGTCTCTTTCTTGGCCGGCAACGCATCAGTGATGCCTTTGGTGTTGCTGATGTCCATGGGCGACGATAGCCACTTACCATCATTCAGGTGGATCGTCAACTCGTTTGCCGGCTATTTCCACAAAAAAAACAACAGCTTTCACGGTAGTACATAATATAGCTGTTATTATAATACACAGCCTTTAAAATACTTAAAATTAATAATATAATTTTCAGATTTGTAATGCTGACATGGAAATCATTAATGTTGACGCTAGTCATCCAGGAGCCAATCATGATTCCTTCATTTGGTCTCATCACCCTCTAAAAACTCACTTGGAGAATCTTAGCAGTGCCGAGGCTTTATGGCTATTAGGTAAGGTACTTAATAATGAAAAAAAACAACAAACTATACAGTTTATTACACAATATTATGAGTAAGTTTAGTGAAAGCCCTTACAAGCTTACATAATTAATAATTCTAAACTATTTGTATGAAAAAATTTCAAATATAACAAAGTAAACAAAGATAAAGTAAACAAAGGTAGACAATTTTTAAAGCAGATACTTAAATGTTATAATAACTAATTATAATTAATAAAGTTAATATTATCTATACTAATATTATAAAAAGGAAAGCTTTGTATTTTTGTATGTTTGCAACGAATAAACTCAAAAACTACTGAACCGATTTTTAAAATTCTTTCACCATTAGAATGCTACATTATTCCTGAGTAACATAGGCTATATTTTTAACGAGTAACCGCCCTCGCTTTGCTTCGGTTTTCTTATTTTTTTACACCCTGGGTTACGGTTACATTATTGGAGTTTTATTAAGGATCCCTATTTTTTTTTTAAGTATCATATAGGCTATGTTACTCGGGGATAGTGTAGCTTCCCAACAGTGAAAGAATTTTTGAAATCGGTTCTGTAGTTTCGGAGCCTATTCAATGCAAACAAAAAATCAAATATTTCCTCTTTATATATTAGTATAGATTATAAAAAATTTGGGATCCTTGCTAAAACATCAGTAACGTGAATCAAGGTGTGAAAAAAAAAGTACACCCGTGCGAAGCCGGGGCGAGCCGCTAGAATCAAATAAAACTGGAATAAATTGCCCGCGTGGGTGTTCCCCTCTGATTATAATGTGGGTGTCTTCAAGTCAAGAGTGAATAGGCTTCTACTAAGTTAGTGCGCTTTACCATCCACGACTTCATTTCCGCTTACCATCAGGTGGTTTTATGGTCAAGTACTAACTTATTCTGTATAAAAAAAGGTCCATCCTCCATGATTGCTGTCATTAAACGGGTACTTAATACTTACACTTGAACAAACAAATGAGGCAAATGAGGCTCATTGAATTGGTTAATATAGAACTTAATTCATGTTCTTCTTTTATTTATAATCAAGTTCATAATCTTTTTATTTATTAATTATTTAAGGAGATTCTGGCTACCCACTCAGGAAAACAATGATGACACCAATTCTGAATGCACCACAGCAATCCCCAGAGGCTTATTACACAGAAAAACATGTCAAGGCCCGGAACACAATTGAGAGGACAATAGGTGTACTAAAGGCACGATTCAGATGTTTATTAGTCCAACGAGCGCTACATTACCAACCGCAAGTAGCTGGTTGTATTACAAATGCATGTGTGATTCTACACAACATTTGTAATGCAGCAAACTTGTCTGTACCGGAACTCTCAGCAAATGAGGTTCGACAAGAAGCTTTCATGCAACCTACGGATACGCATGTAGATCCAGCTGATCCACAAAATAGAGAATTACAGATTGGCATTGCTACTAGGGAGGACCTTGTGAGGCGACTCTGGCAACTGCGTCAGAGAGTCTGAAAAAAATATTGTAAAAATTAATGTAAAGGCTTATGTTGTTGTAACACTTGTAACTATAGTCACCGCGAACTAAGAAGCCTAAATTTAAAATTTAAAAATTTAAAAAAGAAATTTAAAAATGAAAATTTATTAATTTAATTACATTGTTAAAAATTATTTACTTGCATTTGAATTTAAAATTAGGTACGCAATACTACCACGACGAATTGGATGCTAACAAAGGACATTTTCTATTATGTATGGGCACTTCGCCATCTATGTACAGTAACTGCAGATAATATGTTATATTATATGTAATTATGTATTTAAGGTTGCGGTGCATATTTTTTTTCAACAAAATAATAATTATGTATCCATGAATGTGTCTTACGAAATAAGCAAGAATTTATTCACTGTAGTTTTTTCCTGACGCTCATAATATAATATTATGTCAAAATAATATTATGAAACTGAGCGGGACTTTCATTATATCATGATTTATCTGTCTTTCTTTTTCTTCTCTCTTTCTTGGCTGGCAACGTACCAGTGATGCTTTTGGCATATTGATAATACGCGGTACGAGATAGGTTTTTAGTTTCAAATTTAATTATCGAATCGATTAGAAGGTCTTACACTTTTGAATCGATTTGTTGTAAAAATTGGTTTCTTTCGTGAACCGATTTTTTTGTACATCTCTAATGTCACTGTGATGGCAAACGACAAATTGGGCTTCTTAGTTCGCGGTGACTATAGGAGTATAATTTTTATTTAAGGTTAACTAAAACTGTATATTTTATTTTTATTGCTTTTCTAACTTAGAATTATTTAGATAAGTTACTTAAATGTTTGTGTTGTAACTTTTAAGTAGTAATATAATAAACAATGAAAAACTTTAATGAATGAAGAATGAAAATGCAAATTTTGTTAGTTAGCTTTAAAATTATCTTACCCAGATTGTATGTTTCGGAGTACTGAAACTATTTCACTCAGATAATCCACAGCCCTTTCTATAGAACGGCTGTTGTTCATCTCAGCTTGTGACCTCATTTCTGAAGATCTCACCAGCCGCTCTCTTGCATCTGCAGCACTCATCAGTTGTCCCCGACGTCTTCTTCGCCGTATGTGACCTGGTTCTGAGGAGACTTGACCAGTTATGGGTGATGGCTCTGCTTCAACAGGTAGTACAAGGCGCCTTCTTGCACCCTGCCCTGTTGCGCCCTGTCTAGATGGTGATGGTTGTGGGTCTACAGGTGTGGGTAAAATCTCACAAATTGGCGTTTGACATCGCTGCTGTAGAGACGCTGAAGTCGTAGCCTCATTTGGCCCACTTTGTTGGAGTTCCTGTAAAAACAAATATGCAGGTCATTAGTTAGTTTCATCATAATATAGTTGTAATATACTTTCATTGTAATATACTTTTATATACTTGTAATATATATTTTATATATGTTTATATATTTTATATACTTGTAATATACTTTCATTATATTTAGTCATAATGTACTTACTTCGCTAGATGGAACTACTAAAAATATAGGATCCTCAGTTGCAGTAGATTGGGAAGTGTCCGGATTGCTTGGAACTGCAATGACCTCTTGAATATCCTAGAAAAAAAAATTAAAATATGACAAGACAGGTATAAACTATATTATAATGTTCGTAGATTATGCATAATGCATTGCAAACTGTGGTTAGGTAAACTTACTTGTAAAAGTAGTGGTTCAACCCTGACCCCAGGCAACCCAGATCCATAGTCTTCCCCAAGGATGCTGATGAACTTTCTCTCAATTTCAGTGAGTTCCAAGTTTGTAGCTGGTCCACCTCCTGTTCTTCTTTGGCTTTCAATGATGAGCCTGTTCTTCCTTTTCAATTTGGCCTTAAAGTCAACCCAGTACTAAAAATAGAATAATAATAATGTATTATACATTACACAATATATTAAATAATAATTGTATTGTTCATTAGTATAAAATACCTACTTATAAATTGCCTGATGTAATTTTACACAATGAAAGGGTTATCTATTACTATTGATTTTATTATACAGTGCAACCTTAATTTATCTAGCCTCAATATAACGATTTCCTTGATTTAGAGAATTTTTCCAAATCCTCTAGAACTGCCAGTAAGAGCCAATACAAAGTATACTACAAAAATTAATTTCCAACCTTTATCAAAAAACCTTTTTATAAAGATTTCAATCATTGCAGAATACAAAAAGTATTATTTACCTCTAGTTAACGATTTTTGGCAACTTATGACCTTGACATAACATGTCCTATCAATTAATCACACAAAATTTCACATTATTTCAGGTCACAATAATAGGTTCAGAAATGTTAATTTTTTTGTACGACAATCATTGTTGTTTGATGTTAAGTAATGTTAACACTGCTGTTCGTCATTGTTATTAGTTTTAAAGTTTGCAGTGGCTGATTTTTTTTTACCTTTTTAAAACGAATTGCACACTAATCTAACCTCTATATAGCAAACCTGATCATAACAAATTACTTGATAACAATTTTTTTCTAATCCCCTTCAGGTTCGTTATATAGAGGTTGTACTGTACTTAGTTTTGTTTAGCAATTGCTTAGAAGTGATTGTGTTATAATTATGTATTTATATAATTGTGCAAAATAGTTACATGAATAAATATTGAATCCAATTTCTGTTTATGTCATTCCATTCTAAATATTTTATAGCATTAAATCATTGTCTTATCTCATTTTTCATACAGGTATAAGTCTGATGTAGGAAGCTCAAGTTATTGACTTGAACAGAAATCTATGAGAAATATTGCAGTGTTGTAATGTTGACTTACCTTTGACCATTCAGATGAAGACTTAATTGCTCCATCGCCTGTGGAATTCAAAATGTCTGCAGCCCTTTCCCACATTCGCCTACTATGGTCCCGAGCTTGGGTGGATTTATTATATCCAACTGCAATTTCCCTATGATTTTCTAGGAACTCGCATAGGTGCTGAAGCTGGGTCATGCTTACACGACGACTTGTTTGTGTTTCACTAAAAATTAATTACCACATTTTATCTGTACTAATATTATAAAAAGAAAAGATTTAATTGTTTGTTTGCATTGAATAGGCTCTGAAACTACTGAACCGATTTGAAAAATTCTTTTACTATTGGGAAGCTACACTAACCCCAGGTGACATAGGTGATACAATAAAAAAAAAAATTAGGGGTTCTTAATAAAATTCCAATAATGTAACCCAAGGTGTAAAGAAATAAGAAAAGCGAAGGCTTTTACTCGTTATATATATTTTGGATTTCTACATACCTAAAAACAATGCACGCAAATCACAAAAACAAATAATAAAAAAGAGGTATATGTCAATACAAATAAATAATTATGAATTATAAACGACATTCCATTTGAACTTCTTGCTAAGTTAAAAGCATATTTTTAAGTGAAAAAAGAAACTTACGACATAGTTAAAAGAGATGCACTATTAGTCGAGAAATAAGGATGAAATAAAGAGCTGAAGCTCTAAGCAGTGAACTGCAAGACTGAGAAATTAAATCCGCCCCGGAAACAAAATATAAAAAAAAAACACTTAACAATATGAAGTTGTTATCGCGTTGGTCAGACAAATTACTCTTAATAATAATTAAAGTAAAGTAGTTTCAAGTCCAATTGCAACTTCCAAGTGGGATCGGCTAAAAAAGTCAAGATGGTTTAAAAACGAGCGCGGTGAAACTAGAAAAAGTGCCAGTGTTACCAATTCTCAAAATATTTATCCCTAAAACTAAATCAAAAACCCCTAAAATCGCCCAAATTACTTGGAAATCCCTCTAAATTTTTTTTTGGAAACAGTAAATAATAATTAAAATATTATAATAATTATTAACTGTTATAATTAATATTTATTTATACATTATGCATTTATTTCTATGCTTTTAAGCAAAATCTATTTTAATAAAAAAGACGGTGATATTATTTAACTGTTTCTTCATTCATTGTCATTTAATTCATTAATTTGGACTTACAAATTCTTACAAATAAATCAATTCCGATTACAATATCGATTTATTTTGTAAAGAAAATTCACAAATACTCATTTTTGAATTTCTTTTCTTCCAGATTGCAGATTAATCTGATATCCTATATTTAAAGGCAAAAAGTCCCAGTCTCCTTTGATTGTTCCTTGTCTCCTAGTTTGTTCCGGGGCTTCTTACATCTTTATTTTGATCACTAAGTAAAAAATATGAAAAAAAAACCCCTAAAAAATCCCATATTTACCCCCTAAATTTGGGGGAAAACCCTTAAGTTGGTAACCATGAAAAGTGCATCTACTTACGTCCTAAAACAGTTAAAACCTTCAAGGTTAAAAAGTTGTTAAGATCGCAAAAGATAAAGGTTTTAGTGATGGAAGATAATGTATTTTGATGTTGTAATACATAATCATTTAAAAAGAACATTTATCCAAAAAAACAAAACGAGTTTACATTATTTAAAAAAAACCGGTAATTTAACATGGAATAATATCGTTAAAGAGACAAGTTTTTGAACGTTACAAAGTAAAAAAGACATGACATTACAGCAGACCACAGACAAGCATAATCGTTCAATTGTCGTTCACCTTTTATGATGTCATAGTACGACTTTCCAGTGATTCAGAAGCAGCGCTGCTTTTGGACTGACTGGGAATTGCGCGGTTTTCTTAAAAGGTCATAGTAACCCCCCAGTAGTGCTACGGTAAATTAAATTTACCCAAACCGAACAGTGCACTGCAGACATCACTGTAGTACGAGTAATTCACTGTTAACGTGTCAGTAGGAATATTTACAATTTAGGAAACATTTTATATAAACAAACATTTCCACTTCAATGTATAATTATGTAAATAGAAATAAAAGTTTTAATATTCAGTCTGGGCGAGTTTATTATTAAATTAGTAATAGATATTACCTGCATTTTGAATGGTTTACAACATAGAACAAAATCGCATTAACAAATAAAGTTTTGTATTTGTATTTCTAGTGAAGGTCCTTCTAACTAATCTGATAAATCGACGGGTGCAAAGTAAAAAAGTTATCTACAATTTTACGATTTTTTATTATTGCGGTAGCTTGCAATACTATATTCTACATGGCAAAAAAAAAATACAAAAAAAACTTTTTACACTTTTAAAATAAAAATAAAATAAAATTGCACGTGTAAATGCGTATATTTACCGGGCAGTCGTAATGCGTTATCAGTCAGATGACATGTTCTTCGCCGGCCGCAATCTTATTCGTTTGGTTTTGTTTGTATACTGTAGAAAAAGGCATCTGCCCAATTATATTCTGAGCATGATCATAGTCAAGAACTAAATTTTATGCAAATGTGTTTAGTATTTACTGAGTTTTGAACAATTTTTCCCTTAATCTGTATTATTAAATTTACACATAGATATGGCTAAGTGGTAGTTAACACAATTGCCACATTTAAGAGTTCAGTGTATGTATATGCAGACAACTGCAATTTAACGTAAACATAATTCGTAAAAATTGAATATACATATGGATCCAATAATAAAGTGGTGGTGGAAAGGGTCTCACCGGGTTTCCATATGAAATCTGCACTGGCGTGTTTATCAACATTGGTGCCTTTACTATATTGCTTGTTGTTAGAAATAACTTTTGACCAATTTTCAAACCCCTAGCTTTATTAGTTTTTTTAAAAAAGGGGTTGCAACCCCTAACTTCAAAGTTATTTTTCTATGAAACTATAATAGATATTTGAAAAATTCCAACGGGATATGAAAGCTACTGATTAGAGCTACATTGCATATTTTTTTCATAATTTTCCAACTAACTGTAAGGCAAGAAAAAAAACTTTTTTGAAATTAGGGGTGTTTATTTTTGGATATTTTTCGAGATACACCGATGAAAAAAATCACATATAATCAGTATGTCTTTAACTATAAATTCATACCAGTTACATAGATCTGCGATGGGTGGATCATATTTAAAAATAATTATTATTATATGTGGGTAGGTACCTTATTGTAAACTGATGCTACTTAAAACTTGTAATATAATTTAATTATGATGATAGGTGTGAAAAGTTTAGGAAATGGCGATACTTATGAGAGTTCTATTAAAGTGTTATACATGTTCTACGCCCCAACTCAGAAAGGTTCGTTTATTTAGCTGTAAGGAGCTCATAACTAATTGAGATTAAATATGTTAAGTATCGATTCATCTCAGAGTCATATTCTTAACTTTAAGTGACCCTAGTGCGGACGAACGTCAAATAACCTTATCGATAATCATATCGATGGAGTGTTAGTGTAGCCACACGTAAAATATGTTGATAGCACATAAAAAATAATATTTATTTGAATGCTTTTAGAGCGATGATTTATACTAATATAGTAACAACAAATTCGTCTACTACTTTTTCTTACATAAAAACATGGCAAAGTTGCTTTTTTCTTTAAAATAAGATAAAGAACTCGCAATTTCATTTATGGCAATACTATAGTTATACTACAACATCTATGGCAGTACAGTAAGTGTCAACTGTCAATTCAATCATAATTCATAATGGTTTATTTGTTTGTTTATATTGTTTCAACTTTCACTTCATTTTCTTTAATTATCGCCGACCTATTTATATTATCATGGTAGGTATTTTCAAATTAGCGAATATGATTCAAAACAAAAGTTATTAACAATGTGAATTGTAATCAAAACAAGTTCTATATTTCTGTATCGTTTTAGGATATGGAGTGTAAAATACCGCGAAAAAGAGTGCGTGGGACAATATGAAAGCTTTGGCACGTAAATCTCGAGCCACAGAACGGGGAATTTGTTAAGGACTGGAGGTGGACCACTTCCACAACATGGAGAAATTATTTATTTGGTGGAAGAGGTGGGTATAATATAACAGCTTGCTTTGGTTTCACTGAGTTAAATCTGATTGATATTATGAGTATTAAGTTAATATGTAATATTATAAAGTCAATATTTGTTTATCAGGCTGCACCTGTGATAATAATTATGTGAAATAAAAAATGCATTTGATAGTAATTAATTTGATAATTTGATAGTAATATTAGATCTATTAGATGCAAAGGATGATGAGCAATCAGTACAGTGACCAGCAACAAACTTCTGTACCTATTAGGTTGGAATTATGAAAAATTTATATATTAATATTATATATTATTATTCTTATTGATGATGACTAATTTTGTTATGTTGTTGTATGTACCTACGAGTATGTTACATTTTTCAGACACAAATCAAAAAGAGGATTTAGTTAATGAATGATAGCCCACCCAACTATTCGATAGGAAGCTATGCTGAGAATAAAACATCTAGATAATAATAAAAAAATGGGTATGCCAACTTTGAAAACAAAGGTATAATTATAGTTATGTGTTTCCATTCTCTTTTATTAACAGTTTATCATAATTTATTATCAAATATCTTAAGTATATTTTTTATCTTTACAGTTGGAAATTCAACAAATTAAACAAAGCAGTGTTACTGAAAGAAGAAAAACAAGGTGTTGCTTGAAAAAGCCAAGCTAAAATTATATAAAGTGAAAAGTGATTTTTCAAAATAAAGTAACTTTGATAAAATGAGCGTATTAGTTATTTATGCATCATCATTGCAATATCTAACTTCCCCATAATTATGCTTTCCCACTGCTGAAGTCAGGTCTCCGGCCACAATGTGAGGGATATGCCATTGTAGGGTTGCCAAGTATGACGTAGAATATAAAGGAAAACAATACAATATTTTCAAATACTTTTTTATAATAATAATAACAAACGCTTACATACTCATCTATAAAATGTATCATTTTACTGGTAAACCCCAATAACAATAGATTTTGAGTGTGTCAATATAATTGGTTGAAATTTTGATGCACTGAAAACCCATTGTTATTTTGATTTTCCATAATTGGTGCAACTTCAAAATCATAACAATTATTGCCTTCCGAAGGCACCATGTCATTCACCATCACTGCTATATTATGCAGTGCAGCACATGCACATATGACAGCGACAATTTTATCCACCTTTAAAACCATGCCTACTTGAAGACCAGGAAATCTTCTTTTCCAAATGCCAAAACATCTTTCTATGGTGTTTCAGGTTTTAATGTGACTTTTGTTATAATTTTCTTGTGGAGTCGAATTTGGTGATAAAATGATGATAACTGCATATCCACTTTCTCCTAATATCATTCCTTGTAATAATCTTGTATTAAGTCTTTGTTTAATAGCACTGCTGTTGTAAATGAAACTGTCATGAGTACTGCCAGGCCATCAAGCTACTAAATCATGAAATTCCATTCCAAGTTTGGTCCTGTGATAGCTTGGACGTTGATTGAGAACCATCCGTTTCTATTTCTATAAACCTCTGAAGTTATGCCTCCAGGACTTCTTATTTTGATGTGGGTACAATCTATACATCCAATCTCTCCAGGAAATTGAGCTATTTCATAAAAAGTTGTCTGTAACAAAACCACAAGAATTAGAACCTACATATTACTTCATGATAACATCAGATATGAGAAATATATTTTTGATTAAAAAATATCATTACTTTACTGTGTTAATTTTGGTTACAGTACTAGAGAATTTAACAAAATCTTGCATTTTGCTTGCTATCAATAATTCTTGAGACAGATTGCTGGCAGATATTCATTACATCTCCATCCAAGTTCTGCAATAGAAATAATAATAATGCTTCACACTCATATAGTCCAACTAGTGCTATGGACAATACACAAAGACAAGAGCCACCAAGAACCCAGACAAAAAACAGAAATTGGAACTCATCATTCAAATTTCCGACTCGCTGACCAGAACCCTTGGCACAGCGATCCGGTATGGTAACCACTGAGGGTAACCATTGCACCACACGGGTCTTCGAGTAAATGTGTACAAAATAGTGTAGTATATTAAAAAATTCATAACAAATACCTGCCTCCTCTCAATTCAATTTAATTATATTATTAGGTATATCGGTAGATAACTAACCTGAAAACTGCCTGTAGCAAAGTACCGTATTGTCACCAGCATCATTATTTCCGAGACAAATGTTAAACCTTTCTTTGTTGGTTTCGTTAGGCCTGGCACCAGTATGGGCGATATACCTAACCGTTTTTACACATTCTGGTGTAAACTTGTATCGTGCATAAAATTCTTGGACCGAGTATTTTCTCGAAATCGAAATCTCGTAAATATCACCTTGGCCCCACATGTCTATGCCTTCTACTCTTTTATCGTAATCAATAAACTCAATAAAATCGGCGAAATCCGCGAAATTAGACATTTTGCTTGCGAAATCCAAAGATATTTATTGGCGAAATCACTCAAATTGTAAACTTAATGTCAAGATTGTCAAGTCAACGTCAAAATCAATCCTAAATATAGTTTAAGTAATGGTATTTGTATAATTAACTTTAATTGCCTTTAAGGGACTATAACGGTCCATTAACTGACTCTGGGGGTGAATAATTGTGATTCTGTACTAAGGAGCGATTTTAATGGCCATTAAGTGACTCTGAGTTGGGGCGCTAGATGTTATACAACAATATGCTTTTATTAAAATTATCTCATTGGTACCAAAATTGGATAAACTTCATTTTAGCCCATATAGACGATCTTTTAATGGGATACAACTTTTGTCGGGAACATTTTTCTGTAAAATCAATACTTTGCCAAATAAATGTGAAAAACAAAAAATCACTTTTTTTCAGTGACCTTGAAAATTAAATATGCGGATATTTTGCTTCCGATATTTGTTATCAACGCGTCGAAATACATAGATGTACCGAAATTCAGATCAATCGGGGGTATGGGCTAAAATTAAGTTTATCCAATTTTGGTACTAATGAGATAATTTTAATACCAGCATATTGTTGTATAACATCTAGAACATGTATAACACTTTAATAGAACTCTCATAAGTATCGCCATTTCCTAAACTTTTCACACCTATCATCATAATTAAATTATATTACAAGTTTTAAGTAGCATCAGTTTACAATAAGGTACCTACCCACATATAATAATTATTTTTAAATATGATCCACCCATCGCAGATCTATGTAACTGGTATGAATTTATAGTTGAAGACATACTGATTATATGTGATTTTTTTCATCGGTGTATCTCGAAAAATACTCAAAAATAAACACCCCTAATTTCAAAAAAGTTTTTTTTCTTGCCTTACAGTTAGTTGGAAAATTATGAAAAAAATATGCAATGTAGCTCTAATCAGTAGCTTTCATATCCCGTTAGAATTTTTCAAATATCTATTATAGTTTCATAGAAAAATAACTTTGAAGTTAGGGGTTGCAACCCCTTTTTAAAAAAAACTAATAAAGCTAGGGGTTTGAAAATTGGTCAAAAGTTATTTCTAACAACAAGCAATATAATAAAGGCACCAATGTTGATAAACACGCCAGTACAGATTTCATATGGAAACCCGGTGAGACCCTTTCAACAAACTTGGCTTAAAAATAACAAAATGGAAGCAATATTTCAGTATCATCCGCTCTCCTGAAAAGTAGTTGTTTTGTATATAATTCTTTTTACTTTGTACCCGTCGAAATATTACCTTCACATTATAATTATCGATTGAAACACTAACACATAATATTCAAGAAAGTCAACTTCATTTTGCGATGGATTAGAAACAAGTAATAGTGTTTCAGTGTATTTTAGTAAGTAAAATATAATTTTGTAGTACATTGGGTATTTCATTATGATTACCATTTTATTATAATGTGAAAAAAAGTAGTCAGTTTTTTTAGAATTAGATTTCTGGATTTATTTGACTAGTTTGACTTTTTGAAAGCGCCATAAAATCAGTCACTAGGGCCACCAAACTTGCAATAGTTAAATCGCTTGCTTGTCTATCATCGAACAAAACCCTTGGTTAATTAAAGCTAATCCGCACATTAGTCTTTCTGAAGTCACAGATACCTCTCGGGTTGAATAGAGCCTCACATAAAGTTCTCAGTCGATTACCAAGATGTACACATTGGAAACTAACTATGAGCTTTCTCTACATGCTTTCGTAGTTCATGCCCTCTTACGAAATTAGCGTGACAATGTATGCATTGCATACGTAAGCCCTTTCCGTGTCTACGTTTCGCGTGTTCGGATCTCCGAGAAGAAGATATGAACTTTTCTCCACAGTCTTCGCATTCATACGGTCTCTCCCCGGTATGTCTACGTCTATGGTACACGGCAGCCATTTTGGAAACTAACTTTGCTCCACAAATGTCACATTCGAAGTTCCTCTCTCTGGTATGTACCACCGAATGTTCTGCTAGCCGAGCCGGCGTGTAGAACCTCTTCCCGCACCACTGACATTGGTGTGGGCGGACGTCCATGTGAATCCATATTATATGATTCTTCAGCTGAGGTCGTGATTGATATGTCTTTAAGCAGTAATCGCAAGTATATGTCGACGGGTCCCTGACATTCGATCGTTTGCTCGGAGGTATCATTTTCATGTCTGGCTTTGCTCCTGGTTCACATACCTTCCTATGTTCTCTGTAACATCCACGGCTGGTGAATTGGGTTCCACAAGCGCGACAAGTTCTTACCGCGTGCATTTGGGAATGCGCATCAAACGATGAGTGCCTTGGAAACGTCCTCCCGCAGTCGCCACAAGTCAGAGCTCCAGGTTTGTGACTGTTTTTGATGTGCATCTTGAGGTCTAATTCCTCAGTAAAAAGCTTTGGGCAATCAGGACACGAGAGAACCTCTAAATAGTGCTTTTTTAACAGGTGATCTTTCATGTCTTTACCCCTCATAAGCACAAGCCCGCAAAACCAACACGCTTCTTTCTGGCCACTATTTTTCAAGTGCAAGTTTAGATAGTATGGACTACTAAAGGATTTTCCACAATCTGTACACTTGCAGGGCGGACCTGCGCGTCCTTTGCCCTTAACTTTCGTTTCAGTTCTTTGCCTTTTCTTTAATTTATTTAGAAGTAGACCTAGTAAAACTTTGGTGTCTCCGTTAAAGTCGGCAACAGTTTGGAGCGACAAGTCTTCCCCGAGGATGGCGTATAAGGACTTAGAGTTCTGAGTCCTAGGCAGTACCGATAGGGTGTTAATGCAAGTAGTCCAGAGCATATGAGATTTCTGAACGAAAACTTTAAACTCAAAGGCGGAGACTGCCGTAGAGGTGCACTCAGCGCACAGTCCTTGTGGAAATGATGTTTCTTCTTTAACCTGAAATGTATAAAACAGTTTATGATTAATTTCTGTTCTGATAGGTCATCTTCAATTGGCAATTATTCCAAAAAAGTAAAGAGAGATTGGTACAAGGTGTGTGTTTTGAGGCCTCTCAAAATAATAGCTGCACAGCTGCAAACGACCAAAATTTTCAAGAGCGTTGTGACTTTTTAGAGCATGTGAGCATCTGGGATTTTAAGTTCTCTTCAAAGCCAGAAGTTATACAGAATAATATCATTAGGTATCAGAGCATCCATTGTTCATGACAATTTTATTTCAAGCTCTATAAAAACTATAACTGTTGTGATAAGTATGTTGAAGCTAAAACGCATTTATTAAACCTTGTAGAGATAGGTAGGTATAAAAAATCCTAACCATTTATCAGTCTACTCGCTACCATGAACGTTCAATAGGTGCTTTTTCAGCTCAAAGGGCCTCAAGAATCTTGCGCTACAGACGTTGCAGGCGTGTTTCATGTCCTTAGTACTTCTATGTCTTCTCATCACATGATCTAGCCTTCTCGACGCCGAAATAAACCTATCCCCACAATCAGTGCACTGATAAGGTTTCTCCCCAGTATGGATCCTCTGATGCATGTGATAACCTATTTGCGTTCGCATTTTCGCTCCACAGTAACACTGATATATCTTCCTTTCAGTCATATGTATAGCGGCATGTGCCTTAGCATGACTAGCATTGGAACTGCGCTTCCCACAGACTTGACAAACGAATGGAAGGACATTTAAATGCTTCTGGATAATATGAATCCTCAGGGACGGTTTCTTTGTGTACGTACTTCCACAGTCGTGACATTCATACATTTCAGGTTGTTTTGTTCCATCCGTACTCTTTTTATTACATTGATTTTTGTGATGCTTATAGCATTTACGATTTTCAAAGCTCGCATTACAAAAGGAACAGCTAAACAATGTGTGAGTGTAGCAATGAGCTCGAAGTGCTCTAGCATTAAAAAACCCAGCTCCGCAAACTTTACACTGATGTGAATTAGGCCCGTGAAGCAATTGCACGTGGCGGCCTACAGCTTTCGACTCGTCAAATAGCTGATGACACAAGTTACACGAGAAAACTTTTTTATTGTGTGCCTTAAGCAAATGCTTTGCTAGTTTCTCTTTTCGCATTATTAAACAGCACTCGGTGCAAACGCGGAGCATGGAGCTCTTGAAATGTTGGTTCAAGTGATATGGCGTTGGAAACTTCAGGTGACAATCACGACACTTTATCACAGACGCGCTTTTGAACTTCCTCCGAAGTTTTCTTATCTTCCGGCTTGTTGCACAATTAAGTCTCTTGGCTACTTGTGAGACATCAGTGATACTTTTTTCGGGGTCCTGTATCATAGTGGTGGTTTCGCCGTAGTAAATATAGTATGCTCCATCATTAGTAGGATTTGGGATGTTGGAGAGCGTAGCCACTGCGGAGGACCACTGTCGAGCCGACTCCCAGACCAGCCGCCTGAAGTGGACGGCTGCGACAGCTGTCTGATAACATTCGCGGCATGTTCCTCGCGGCATCTCAGCCTCCTCCCACACCTGAAACCACGTTTTCAATCAGTCCGTTCCTCTTGACGTTCATTCAGGTAAATAGATTTTTAACTTAATTTGAAGTACGGAAGCATTCGGGAAAACACGTGTACTCAAGATTTGTACCTTACATTACTATATATAGAAAACGAAGAAAATGAGAAAATGCGTAAACTGATATTGCACATGCACCTAAGAGTAATAGGTATACATCGTAAACGTTGTCCCTATATCTCACGTTTCCTCCACTATTAAACTCTTCAATTTACACCGAACGCCATTTAGCGTAAGAAACTGATTGTCAATCTCATTTTCTGATCTCCGAGAGATAAGATTAAAGGTCGCTGCATACGTAACATGGACGGGGCATAAATATACGTGCGTGCCCCGTTCCCGTCCCGTGCGTGCCTCCGTGGCGTATACGCTATCGTTTACATTTTGTATGAAACGATATTTGCAAAACTTAACATCCCGTCCCGTCCGGGTAAAAACACGTTACGTATGAATCGACTTTTAAATTGTCTCGGCACACTATCACTTGTCCTATTAACATAATACCTACATCATATTTCTGTCAGTTATTTCAAGTTAAACGATAGGTACTTACAAATATGATAATTTTCGGTCTATTACGTAAGTTAACCTTTTAGAAACACAGCTATAATTTTACTTTCATGATGATACTACATATTACAATTAATATAATTATATTAGATGGTTGAATATTACGGTTTAAGTTTTTCATACCATTACATATTTTTATTCACTATGTAACAACTTAATCTCATATTTAATTCTTGTTATAAACTAGCATCGATAGCATACGAACATAATGTTATCTATCTGAGCAGTACGACAGATTGTTTTTAGTGCTAATAAAATTAAGGTTGGTACCAGAGATTGTAGGACACAATGTTTTGTTTAACTGCGGCTACTGATATTTTAGGCCCATGAAGCATATGGCCTCTCCTAGCTTCTCTAGCCATATGGAAACCCGAGATATATAATAGTCTACTATTTTTCGGGCAAACAAATACTTGAGTTGCGCGCGAATATGTACACGCAAAATAAAACACGGAAAAATTTATAAATTGCATTTTTGTGTGTACCTTAGGACTATAATAAAAGCATTAACTATTTAAATTAAGTTCACACATGAATACCATTTGATTCTACCTCCTCTTGTAAGTATTGCAAAATGGATTATATATTTATTAGGATAAATATTATTCTACATACTAATACTATTCTACATAATATTACATTATATATTATACATATCTAAATACCAAAAGATGACCTAGAATTATTGCAATTTCTAGGTCCTAGAATTCTTCAAGATTTGTATGCTCAAGTCTGAACTGCCTTCAGAAACGACACAAGTCATTTCAGTTTAATATAGTAGGTAGTATAATTAAGTAGGGACCTAACAAGTAAGTTCCATACAATTGTAGTACACATATAGACAAGCTTTTTAATTTCTTTAGTAATAGTTACTACAAATCATTTTTTTTTATTTTACACAATTTTCCAGCCTCCGTCTGTTCGTCAGCGTCGGTAATAGAGACTTGAAATTTAGTGAGCCTTCTGACATTTCGATTCATTTGAAACTGATTCTGGTGTTTCCTACCATGGTGCAATAAGCCTCTGTACGAGGCGAATTTCTCACTACAATCCTCACATTCAAAAAGTAACTTCATTGTATCCTCTGGCTCTGTATTATGGATAGCTGCAACATGCTTTTTTAATCTATAAGGAAGACGAAATCGAGCAGGACAGAGTTCGCAAGCGTGTTTCAATTCGATTTCTGAAGACTTATGATTCTTCCTGATGTGTTCTGATTTCCGTGACGAAGCGGAGAACGTTTCTCCACAATACTGACATTTATACGGTTTCTCTCCAGTGTGCAATCGCAAATGCTGAATGTATCCTAGTTTTGTCCTCAAAACGATGCCACAATGTTCACATGTGAAAATTCTCACCATTTCGTGGGTCTTTACGTGCTCAGTCATGTGAGCCGCGGCTAGGAGCTTCCCACAGTAAACGCAAGGTTTATGAGTGTTTTTCATATGAACGATCTGAATGTGAGCACCCACAAACTTCTTCCCGGCGAATTTCTTTCCGCAATAGTCACAAATGCACTGCTTGTCTGCGCTACCACGAAGTCCAACTTTGATTTTTTTGTCACTAATACGATTTTCAACTTCCACGAAGACTTTGTGCTTTGTGCGATACGTGTCTTGCCTGTTACTGTCAAGGTTACAACATCTTTTTACGTGATACAAGTAACAGGTTTGATTGCGGAAAAGTTTGTCGCATCTTGGACAAGTCTTGAGCCTGTGAACCGACTGGTGAGCATGAAAAGCGTGCGGAGATTTGAAACTTCGCCCGCAATCTCCGCAGAAACAGGAACCTTTAGAATGCGCTTTGACTACATGTCGCTTGAATTGACTATAGGAATGCAACAATGCTGGGCATTTCTTGCAGTCGTAAGGCTTTCTACCATGCTCATCTTTCAAATGCGATATTAAATCGTCCCTAAACATAATTTCGGCGCATATATGGCATGCACGTTTAAAATCAGTGGACTCTTTTAAGTGTTGATGCAAATGCTGTGGATACTTAAATTTCTTTCCACAGTCATAACATTGGCACCCTTTTACTGTTCGCTTTTCTCTTTTTAATGACTTAGATCGGACTAGTGATTCCACTTTCTCAGTATCTGACCTCTTTTCCTGTGGGGGAGATCTGTCAACTATTGTCATTTTATTCTGGCCGAGTATAACAAGTATAGCTTTATTGGCCTTCACAGATGAGGAGCGTAAATTTGCCAGGAGCATCAGCATCGACTCCCATTGTTCCAAGGCCTGTCTGCAGAATGTTCGAAAGTGAGCTGCGTTCAGGGCTGCTGTGGAACAGGCGGTGCACAGGCCAGCTGGCATGTCGTCCTCCAGCTGCACCTGCAACCACCGCACCAGTCAAACCGCCGAGATTCAATGCAGCACATAACATGGTTCTCTGATAAGTGACAGACTGACAACTCTTCCAGACTAGGAAATCATGTTTATACTCAGGATATGGACTGTAACATATCATCATGATATGTTTTATATTTTAAATAAATTTTAAGGCCCATTCTTTATTTATTCATTCTTTATTCTATATTTATATTTTGTAAGTATTATTTATATCCTATTGCTATGGCTCAATAAATCCTTTACTTAATTTGTGTCCATTAGATCTAATTCTTAACTTATACTACTTCATGGCCTAAATGTAAGTACTAGAAGTTATCAATATAAAAATGTTAATGGTTTTATGGGTGAGAAGAATATTCTAGGCAAGCCTTGCTTTAGGGTCAATATTAGCTAGGGTTTTCTACTCGGGTACCCGGATCCGGGCATACCCTACCTGGGTATACCTATGCCATTTTTTGTACCCGGGTACTATTTCTTTGTGACACACCCGGGTACCCACTTTGATCAAAGAATTCATCAAAATTCTCAGAAAATCATTACAAAATTATTACTAAGTGGCGCCTTAAAAAATATTAACAAATTTTCACCACAAACAATTAAAATAACCAAAGAAGGCGTTGAGTTCTTTACAAAAATTCAGTAAATTTGAAGTTAGGTTTGAGTATGTCACTGTGTTTTGTTTTTATTTCGTTGGAGTTTTATTACAGTTTTATTTCTATTATTTACATAGGAGTGTAGAAAACATTTGGTCAGCTATTTTAATATTTTTGTTGAATAGTTGAATTTAAATTTAGCTGTACAAATAAATAAATCTGAAGTATCTGTTTCAAATATTAAAATAACCGCTTTTTAATAAGTGCATTTGGATGTATACATGGTTTTACAATTATTTTTTTTTTACAATTTTTGTCTGTCCGTCGGTTTGTTTTGGCTAATCTCTGAAATGGCTGGACCGATTTTGACGGGACTTTCACTGTCAGATAGCTGATATAACAAGGAGTAACTTAGGCTACTTTTATTTTAGAAAAAAATAGTTTGTTATGCGATATGTATATGCAATATCGTAATAACATAAAACATAATTATAAGAAAATTGTCTTTTTCTGCAAAAATTATGTAAAAAAATTATGTAAAAAAAGCTGATACCTGAGTTTTAAAAAATGGTGGGTACGTTTAAACCCTAATATTAGCCAGTTTGAGTTTTTTCGAACTCATACCAAGATACTTTAAATTTTTAAGTAAATACATATTTTTCAATTCCAAATGTGACAAAATCTTTTCACTTTTTTCTCTGGAATTAGAAATTATATTACAATAATTAACAACATTAAGCTTTGTAATCTTGGTAAACAAAAAAACTGTAAATGGTATTATAATAATGTTTTTGTATACATAAATAAATATATTAATACATTAAGAGAAAACCTTTGTACCCCTTTTTAAGAATAATGCATGTATGTAGGAGTTTGAGGTTTGATATAGTTAAAGTTTACATAGAAGTGCAGAAGTTAAATTGAACTACATTTGTTTTATAGGAAGAGAACACAAAAAAAATGACAATGTGAAGTCACCCTTATCCCATTGAATTAGTCGAATTTTGACTGCAGAGCAGTTCTCTAGTACTTTGCAAAAACGAACAACATAGTGGTGACCTATTACAAAATATACTGTGAATAGTGGAATAATGAGGGAACTAAGTATATAACATTATTCCTATTTTAGCAAATAGGTGCTTTAGACACAGCTTTTAATGATTTTAATATGAGAAAGGATTTTGCAATTTAACCTATAAAATACTACTTTGTAAGAAATACTGAAGATGGTGTGCAAATAAATGAATTTCATAGCGCTGGAAGGTAAAATGATAGTGATTAATATTGTACATCATCCTTTTCTCGTGAAAATCAGCAGAATTGTTCCAATTTTATTCTTAGTTAACGCCGCCATCTTGGCCCGTCAAACTGAGAGAGACGGCGTTCCGTTTTACACAAAAATTTAAAATGTAAACAAACTTGGAACCTTACCTCAACTCCGGTTATTACTTCGAGCAATTCCGATAGAGTTATAGGTTTATCACCATCCATCATCACTGTATCACCCAAATAGACCTGTCCTTCAGAGGTGTCTCCCATACAAATTCTACATTTGTGAATTCCATCTCCTTTTACTACGTGCGACACTAGGGCCTTGATATTAACTTCTCGTGTCATTATAATTTAAATTATTTGCGTTGCTAATGCACTGCTAACTTCTTCGACTCTGTTCACTTTTGGCGTAGCGTAATAGTAACAGCGTAATTTTTTTTTTACGTAAAATTGAAATGGAAAACGAGTGACAGAAAAAGAAAGACCATACATAAATGACAGCGTCAGTGCGTCACACGTCACGTCAATGTCACTTTATTATCAATTAATTGGGTGACGTACGTGATCATAGACTAACTTAATGTTCGTTTTCGTTGGTAAAATACCAATGCCATCAAAAATAAAACATATAAAAAAACCAAGTCTCGCAAGCGCAACTCCAGTTCTTCTACCGTAAAAAAATGTGAGATCCATGTAATACCAAGTCGGTTAATTTATTCAGTTCCTACTTATGGGCCCTTCTGTCTTTTGCGAGATTGTATCACGGAACACAGACACCAGTGGAAGTGCGATGTGGGCGTGGCACAGCGACTAACATTAAGAGGAGCTCCGCTTACTTGCCGGCATAACTCAACTGTCACTGAGCTGCGTCGGTTGTGCATTACGTAAAATAAAATTTGTCTTAAATTACGTAAATATGCCTTACTGTGCAATTTTGGAGGGCAGGAATAATAGCGAGCAATGAATTTATTTAATGGCCGTGTTTTATACCACAAATAAGCCTAGTTTTTAATTTATTTTGTAATAATTCAAATTCAAAACACATAAATAAAGGAAATAATATAATGTATGATCAAAAAGCTACTCAGTCACTTGGCAATAAGGTTCGTTTTATGTTTTAGATAATATTGCTACTCGGCTATTGTTTTCTAGAACATTTTCTGCTACTCGGGTAGGGATGGGGTACAAATATATGAATATCGGCAGTTTTGTAATTTTATTTTTAGTTAAAAGTATTTCATACTATGAATATTACAATTTATTATAATAATAATATTCTTTTTTTATTTTAGGGATATGTGTCATATGTATGTATGTACAGTTCTGCTATTTGGTGTGCTATAAAGTATTGTGTTGTATCATAAAAATGTATAAAATTAATATGAATGATTTTTTTTATTTAAAATCATTGGTACGTAATCTAGGATCCTGACGAGGAATATAAGCGCATGCGCGTGACTGGCACAGCATGTCTAAGAAATGTAATTCCAAGAATATAAATTTACCTTATTTGTATAATGTTAAGGTTGAAATGCATCCCAGTTCATATCAGCATTGTTTTTGTAGCTACGTTTAGCTTCATTGAAATTTCACTTATCGACATATAATTAAAGTATATTTATTTTCGTGGCTAAAAATGCCTAGGCTTGGTATTCCGTGACTGTTTAGATAGCTAACGTTGATAAAAATTGCTACGGTCACGTCTACGCCTCGTAATGTTTGAGCACGGACCTGAAAAAAAGACTGACGTAACCTCGTCTAATCGAGAGTGAAGCATAGCAATGGCCGCCAGCTTTCCAGGTGTGCGTAATTTTTGATTCGCGATTGACGCAGTATGGTGTCAATGTGTGGGTGTGTGTACTTGTACGAATATAGAGTTGGTATTACTATGGGTGCTTCACTGAATTTGTTGTTGGGATCACGTCCGTCTTTTTTTAGATCCGTGTGTTTGAGAAATAAGCTTTCAAAATAATGATCAAGTGATCACATAGGCAGTACAAAAACAAAAAAGTTTAAGTACCAATATGACGGGTCTACATCTTATGATGTCGGACTCTCGGACAGTACCAGTTTCAATATAAATATCGATAACGCGGCAAAAAGCACAACGCACATCTCTAAGCCTAAACCAAACACAGTATGATGTTGTTAACCAAAAATGTAACTTACCGAAATACTTGTAAGGTTGCTATTCAATCTATTGTAGACTCCAGTCACGACATCTAGCGTTCAGTAGATGGAATTATTTAATTATTTTCCACATGATTGACATTGTATGATATTGTATTGTAAACCTTATTAGTAAAGATGTTAAGTATATATTACTTGTAACGCAGAATACTGCCATCTAGCGGTGGATAGATAAACTTGAAAAGTATTATGATCATAATTGATAAAGGTTCTAAGGTCACTGAATAAGACATGGAAAAATAAGAATTAACATCAAAGATTAAGGTGCATTTTAAACTATAAACAGCGAGTTTCTTAGACTATTCGTAGTTGACAAGTAACAACCAATTAAAATGTGAGTTTCTTAGTTGTAAATAATACGATTATGGATTTCCTTGTGTTTATTTGGCTAGCACGGTTCCCATACTAATCAACACTTGTACCATTTCCACTTGTGTCTGTGTTCCGTGGATTGTATAAACACGGTATATGTCAAATTTCATTCAATTTGAACCAGTAGTTTAAGAATTATAACTAGTCAAAGTTTTTTAATTTCGTCACTCACTGAGTGACTGACCGATCATCAAAACTCTTAGTGTTTAGTGTATAGATCAAGGAAAAACTAAAATATTTTGCAATTTCGGTCCAGTTTTCTAGATACATCAACTGCATAAATAATTTTGTAATCCCATATAAATATATGCACATTGTTTTAAAAAACTTTTTCAGTATTTAATTATACAATATTTTGAATAAAATTAAATCTAATATAAAATTTAATCTAAAACGATTAACCTTAATACTGGCTTAAAGATATATATATTTATTTAGAATTCGAGATTTTTATTCGATTATGAATCGATACAAAACATCGTATTAAATTATAAGTATTAAATATAAATAAAATATAAAATATGTATCATGTTTCATTTATTAACATATTTCTTTCTTTTTTTCTCTTTCTTGGCTGACAACGCTTTGGTCGCTGATATTCATTGGCCGCGATACCCACCTTACAGGTATATTTAATTATATGAATCGATATTTGGACTATTTATTGAGATATTCTTGACGAACCGGACTATCGATACATAAAACACCCAGATTAAACATTCCTATTTAAAATTTTATTTTCTTCTTTTTCTCTCTTTCTTAGCCGGCAACGCATCAGTGATGCCTTTGATGTTGCTGATATCCATGGGCGACGATAGCCACTCACCATCAGGTGGATCGTCAGCTCGTTTGCCGCCTATTTCCATTAAAAAAAATCATTCGATACTGGATCGATCAGTATCAAATCACTAGGATCGATACCTGGATCGATACACTGCGATACGATCCATATCGATCTATACTCTAGTCGTTTTGCAGCCGATACAAATGTAAACTAAAGATTATTATTATCTATACTAATATAAAGAGGAAAGATTTGATTTTTTGTTTGCATTGAATAGGCTCCGAAACTACTGAACCGATTTGTAAAATTCTTTCACTGTTGGAAAGCTACACTATCCCCGAGTAACATAGGCTATGTTAAACTTCCGAAAAATATTAGGGATCCTTAATAAAACTCCAATAATATAACCCAAGATGTAAAAAAATAAGAAAACCGAAGCAAAGCGAGGGCGGTTACTCGTTAATAATAATAATAATATTAATAATTTTATTTCGGAAATACATCCATAATAAATATTATCTATATTAAAATAGATTTCTAGGGTTTTCACCAACTGACATGAATTTGTACACCAAATGCGTTTAGACAAACTACTCATTAGGGCAAAATAGTACATTATGTTAAACGTTTCAAATCTCTTCTTGGAAATAAGATTGTCATTGCAAAGTGTTTGAATGATGACGGTGTTATTTAATTTTGTTTATTTCTACATTTACTTGGAGTTTATAATTGTTATCGATCAATATTTATTTATTGAAGAATTCACAAATACCTTAATGGGAGTTTGTCTAAATAAAACGCATTTGGTGTACAAATTCATGTCAGTTGGTGAAAAACCCTATAAAACGAGTTTAATGGTTTGTTGACATTTGTTTCCGCTGTATAGAGTATCGATACAAGGCACCTGGATCGAACATCCCTAGAAGCAACTGTTTTCATAAAATGGCGTCCGAAAACAGGCTTCAAGGCGGAGCTTAGACCGCTCATTTACACGCGCGTGTCACGGACCGTCTCGTGGCGCGTCCGTAAGCCACGCCCCCTACGCGCGTGTGAACACCACGCGAGCGCTCGCGCGAGCCCCTTTGGCGCGCGCATACAAAACCGCTCCCGACGCGAGCCCTGCGAGCGCGAGACGCGCCGCGGTCTGGTCCGCGAGCGCCCTGTTCACACGCGCGCGTATGCGCGCGTCTCGCGGATTGTCTCGTGGCTCGCGCGCGCGTATAAATGGGGTAAGATAGATTTCTTTAAAATGTTGCCAGATAATTGAAATAGCTACATGTATTGTACTCTTTCTTTAAGTTTACATTGTCGCGTGTAAGAACAGGACAGATGTATTTTTGGTATTTCGGGTCATATTTGCATAATATATGTATAATGAAAAAGTGTTTATGCAATTTAGGGCATATCCTCTACTTTTTCTTTAATCAATGAGTAAAACGCTATATGGCCCATGAAAAAATATTGTTCTGTGACATGGTTCATGGTACTTTATGGTTAAGTCCATATGAATATAATCTGTGACACTACAACGACACTGTCAGTCAGTGTCAGACAAAAATCTGATTCATTACTCTGTGGATTGTAAAAAAAGGAAATTTATATTTAATTTGAAGGAATATTCTACTCAAGATGGTAAATAAATTTAATTTATTAGCGATAATCCTTACATAAAGTCATTATTTTATATGTTAAAATGAAAGTCAGTGTAACAAATATTGTTTCTAATTGTGTATTTCAGCCGGTGACAATGTACTAACTTGATGAATGAGTTTCTTTTGTGCTGAGGTTAAAGCCGAAAAGAAAATAATATTTTCCATTAATTACGCATTAAGTCAATTTGTTACGTGTTGCAATGGTATGATTTTAAATTTCCATGAATATCCTAAATACGTATCGCCTATTATTTATATTGTTTGTCAAATAACTTCAGTGATAATGGTTTTGCGTTTCACTTTATATAAAAAAATACCCAAATTGCATTAAATATTGCTTAATTATTGATATTCATTCCAAATCGTATGTTGTAGTCTTTTACTTCATATGATATACTCGTAGTTTTTGGAGTTAATATCAAGTAATTTAACAGGTGTTCCAATGTCAGAACGAGTAGCATGACTGAAAAATCTGAAAAGAAATAGAATGTTGTTTTACTCGATTACGCGCTGTGTGATAGTTTATATACATATATTCCTGCAATGTTATGCGTAGTTGATTAGTATTTGAATTCGCTGAAAAATCTTGAATAACAATAATTTTTGATGTGGCCAATCTTACCGACGTACCATCAGCTACCTATAGGCTATACTCTATTAGACGAGTCTTATTGATGAAGGAACTTAGCACCACTTTTATGGAAATATTAATTTAAATTAGAAAAGAAATGAATGGTAAACATAAATTACTTTTGGCAATAAATGTTTTTCTTCTTTCAATTATCATTTTGTGTCTGCCTTATTATTAAATTATATTACAAATAACAATAAAAAGACAGTGTAAGTTTGTTAACTAAATAGAACTTGTCAAAATACAGAGTATGAGATCAGGGTGAATAAAACGTTTGCTCTTTTCGTCGATGTATGTATATTTTCTCAAACTCTGAATTACAATAACAGTCATTCTTTTTTCCTGTCACCTTAAAGTAAGTTTTAATTAGGAACCACTACTGATGTCGCTTGCCGTCACAAAGTAGATAACAATAAACGTTACTCTGCGTAACGTATCGGCAAGAGACCGCGGGATGCTCTAAACGGTAGTTGTCTTGAGACACATGGTTTGCTATAAGAGTATATCCTAAAATGGTACAACTGTGGGCTTACCTACATTCTGGCCCAGAGGGAAGGCAAATCAAAATTTAATATTAAAATTTTGAGATAACTTGCTAGCCTGCTGAAATGGTTCAAATGATTGTTTGTTTACAGCAACCCCAGATTCTAGTGCTGAAGGAGGGGACGGACCAGTCCCAGGGGAAGCCACAGCTCATCTCAAATATAAATGCCTGCCAGCTTGTGGTAGATGCAGTATGTATTATGGTTTCTTTATTTATAATAACACAGAGACAATATTCTTACACAATTTTGATTGTCTTTCAAATACTCATTTTCCATTATTTTATTAATTAGAAGTTGGGAAATTGGGCTAAGTTCATGTGAATTTTACACAAAAATCTATTCCTGTCTATTGCCTATAGTAAGTATTCTCTGTTATGAGGGGTACAATATAGGTTATATGGCCTCATTTAGTTCACCGTGGTGAAAAGCACTTGCTTTATATACCATACTAGCTGCCCGGACAGACTTTGTTCTGTCAAAAGTTAATAGTAATAAAAAAAAAAAAATTAGGGGTGGACCACCATTAACATTTAGGGGGATGAAAAATAGATGTTGTCCGATTCTTCACCCTAGCCGATATACACGCTAAGATTCACGATAATCAGTCGAGCCGTTTCGGAGGAGTTCAACTTCGAACACCGTGACACGAGAATTTTATATATTAGATAACAAGACATGAATTTCAGGCTTTCAGCTTTCGTCATGAAAGCAAGTGATGTAATTCAAAGTTTAAGGGTAATGCTGGAGATTCTGCATTATACTGAATAGATAGTAACTTTACCATAACCATACTCTACATATCACAAAAAGGCAGCTATTTATTTCATAGGCATATCCAAATATTAGACAGCATTTAATGTTGTATGTGCGTAAATAATAATGTAAGTAAGATTTTGCTACATATAATTAAATGTAGACACATGAAATCATTATTCTCTAATGCTGATGATTAAGTAATTCGTTCCAATATCTGATAGTTGATGATTAAAGGAATGAATATGAGGCGGGATAAAACTTATTTTACAATATGAAATTCATCAACAATTGTGACTCTTCATCTTTTGATAATGAATGTGTATTAAGTAAATTGACTAAAAAGAATTAATGTCTGACTCTGTTACACCTCAATAACCAGAGAAAGGCTCCTGATAATTTTTTAGGGCTGGAGTTTTGTAAATTCATAAAATATTAATGGTTTTTGTGATGCTGTCCAGGTCAGAACAACGCTGGGTCCTCGTGGGATGGATAAGCTAATTGTGGACCACAACGGCAAGGCTGTAATATCCAATGATGGAGCTACTATCATGAAGGTATTTTTATATGGTTTCACAGTGATGTTTCTAAATATTGCTAAAGATATTTCTTTTACTAATCAAGTAATTTTCTTTCAGCTTTTGGATATTGTCCACCCAGCTGCAAAGACATTGGTGGACATTGCCAAATCACAGGATGCTGAGGTAGAATCTCTAGTTGATATTTTTTTTATTATGCCTAAGATTGAAGATTAAGATTGATTTATTCAATGCTGATATTGATAATAATGTAGTTTTGTCATTGAGAAGAAAAACTTAAAGGAATCAAAATTGAACTATTATATTTACTCAGTCAAGTTATTCAAGATTGATTTAATTATAAAAAAATCGCAATATGCCACATATTGCCATTATATGATATGATTGTTTGTATTTGATATTTGAATTGTAAGAAAAAATGACGACCCTATAGCCTAGTAGGTAGTGACCCTGCCTGCGAAGTGAGGGGTCCCGGGTTCGATTCCCGGCCGGGGCAGATATTTATATGACATAAATATTTTCAGATAAACGTTTTTTCAAAAAAAAGTTGGTTTCACTGTAAATGTAATATCTTTGATTATCCAAAATTTCCCAAATGATTATAAACACGGATCCAATTTCCTAATTTGATTGAGGACAATATTTATTATGATTATACATCTTGTCTCTTACATTTAGGCTTGATTTCGGAGTTGTCTATAACAATTATATTTATTGTTACTGCAGGTGGGTGATGGTACAACATCAGTAGTTATTCTTGCTGGAGAACTTTTGAAGAGATTGAAACCTTTTGTTGAAGAGGGTAAGTACATCTATTCCACTAATTTCTATATTAAATGGATTCATGAGCGTTGTTCTTGTTCTCATTTATTTAGTTGCCAATGATTAAAACAAACGGATCCAATTACTGAAAGAAGCTGTGGACCAAGATAGTAGACATGAGGTGACATACTATATCAGCTGTCTCTGTGTAACATTTAGCTCTGCGACATTGATTATGTGTAGCTATCTCTTTCAGGCGTGCACCCTCGCATCATAATCAAGGCCGTTCGTACTGCGGCCAAGCTTTCCGTGGACCGAGTGAAGGAATTGGCTGTAAAGATTGAGAAGCAGTCTCCTGAAGAGCAATGGTGAGTCAAAATCTTCCAAATTTCCGTGGATTGTACTGTAATAGTTCTGCCAATGATTAAAACAAACGGATCCAATTACCGAAGATTATTCTGTGTGGATCATATTAGATATGAGGCAATGAAGCTATGATAAAGAAAAGCTTAATTCAGTGTTTAATTAAGCGTTAATCAAATTTAAGATTGGGAGTTGAGAATAGTTTGTCTGGTAGAAAGACAAGTAGAAAAATCTAGGGGATGGTTGGTACTGTCTGTAGTCGAAAGAAGAAGCCCTAGTAACATTTTATAGGTGGTAGTAGAAATCACATGAAATTCTGTACAGTAGTAAATGAGATTCTAATGTAGAGACATGTTTAGACTTTGTTTGTATGATGTATAGTTTGTTTGTTTCAGACAAGACTTATTTAGTGTCTTACTATTTAAAAAAATAATAAAAAAAAATCGTTCTGCAAATTATTTTCATTTTGAGTCAATTGTTTACTAAATATGATTGTCTAAAAAAATGAAAAAATCCCTCAGCGGCAAATGGCTCTATCCCTCTGCAATTCTTGTATTCTCTGGGATATTCTGGTTTCAATGTAGTTTAAATTCTTGAATATCCTTAGGGAGCTCCTACGTAAGTGCGCGATTACTGCGATGTCGTCCAAGCTGATCCATCAACAGAAGGGCCACTTCTCCAAGATGGTTGTGGACGCTGTGCTGTCATTGGATGCACCACTCTTGCCTTTGGACATGATCGGTGAGTTGTAGAAAATATGTCATGTTTACGTTAGTTGGTGGACAGTAAAAGGGAGTACAGAATATTAGCTTCTTATTATAGTACATAATTTGTGATGGAAGAAGATTAGTTGACAATACTGTTATATGTATATATTTTTTTCTTATAATAATATAGAGGGTGTAATCGGGACGTACTTCAAGTCGCTCTGTGTTGTTGGTCTATTTGCTACCCATTTTCAATGCTTATCTTTCATCAGGCATCAAGAAAGTGTCCGGTGGCGCTCTAGAAGATTCTTTCCTGGTGGCCGGCGTAGCCTTCAAGAAGACCTTCTCGTACGCTGGCTTCGAGATGCAGCCCAAGAGCTATGACAACTGCAAGATCGCTTTGCTCAACATAGAGCTGGAGTTACGTGCCGAACGCGACAACGCTGAGGTGAGGCAGTGATAGAATTATTGGACACTAGCGTTCTGAAGGCTTTACCTTTGTTTTCCGGGAATAATAATTGTGTCTGTGTCTGTGTCTTAATCCAGATCATGGTCTACATGTATGCTACATTTCATCCGTTCCGTGTTTTTTGCGTGAAAGAGTAACAATAACAGGTCATTTTGAACCTTACATACTGATGAAAGAGTTCAATTTTATTTGAAGCGAAAGTTAATGGGAACTTGATTCAAATTTAAAAAATGGTTAGCGAGGCGCGGCGAGACCGCTCGAATCTTGTAGGGACTAGCAACGCCACGCAACACAATTTTATTTTGCCTTATATAAATTTAAAAGCAAGTTCCCCTTAACTTTCGCTTCAATAAAATTGGACTCTTTCGTCAGTGCGTAAGGTTCAAAGTGTCCTGTTAATGTCCTGTATTGACATTTACCATTGGCAACATTCCCAAAATATTGTGCACCGAACAGCCGCCGCGCGCTTAGCTCATTCAGCGAGATTCGATAGTAACCCTGACTTACTATCCAAGGTTCGAGTGGACAACGTCAAGGAGTACCAGAAGGTGGTGGACGCCGAGTGGCAGATCCTGTACGAGAAGCTGGCTATATTGCACGCCAGTGGCGCCAATGTGGTGCTCAGCAAGCTGCCTATTGGTGACGTCGCTACACAGTACTTTGCTGATCGGTGAGTAGCATTGATGGTTACTTAATTTTCTAACGTTTAAACGCCTTACAATGATTGCCTGTAACATTTCTTAAAAGTAATTTTCAATACGACCAATTAAATCTGCTTAGGTACCCAAAACATACAAATTTGTTACTTCATATAAGGTATGAAATCGAAATAAGTTATTTATTAAATTAAATTAATATTGGCATTATTAATATTGATTTAATTTTCTCAAATTTTAGAAACTTAAAATATAACAGCAATTTAGAAAACTACCAATCCACTACAATATCCCAAAGCTGGTTTAACTTCACCATTAATCAAAACCATAATTCTTCGTGTCTTATTACCAAACAATTATCATTATTAATAACCGTATCTCCCCCCAGCGACATGTTCTGCGCGGGCCGCGTACCCGAGGAGGACATGCGGCGCACGCAGCGCGCGTGCGGCGGCGCCGTGCTCACGTCCGTGCGCGACATGGCGGCGGGCGCGCTCGGCTCGTGCGCGCATTTCACCGAGAGACAGATCGGCGGCGAGCGGTACAATATATTCACCGGTGAGTTGCGCGTGCGTGTGCTGCAGGGGACGGAGCAGGTGGAACATGGTTGGCAGGGCAGCTGATTCAAGTCAAATGTTGACACAGATCACTAAAGCTTACTATTGGTACATGGTCGATATACAGTGCTACCAAGTTTATCTGTGAAATGGCGAAAATTGGAACTAATGCCGCGCCATTCATAAGTTCTTTGTGCTCATTCATTTGACATTTTCTACGTCTCGAATTGCGTCCAATGATTGGTCCAATGCGTCCGACAGCGTCCTCCTCCAATTCACAGATAAGTTGGAGGCACTGTAGATCACTATAGCCTACTATGACCATGTCATTACGTACGTTCTCGTCTATAGCTGGTCTATTAATTTCATACTTGTCATAGCTCCTTATGGAAACACATACACGATGCTACGTCGTATCCTGACTTGTTGCCACATGTCACGAACCGATATCGTGTTGTGCGTCGCGGAAAAACGCGTCTCAAAGTATCAAAAAACAAGTAGTACTTCAAACTTTTGCAGCTGCCTTCCCCATGCTGCCTGCCTGCTCCCTGCTCTGTACTATGCTGCTTTGTGCCGTTGCCAGCAAATTTCCAACCATATTATACACTAGATGAAAATGCGAGAGAGTAGAATAATGCACGCGAGAGATTTGAGTACAGTGTGTGCTCGCCTCTCCTGCTTTTGTGCTTCGTAAGGCACGTAGTATTGCCAATGATTACCAATACGCAACAATTTCCGATCTAGCTGTGTGGATAGACATTAGATGAGGCAATACACTCGCATTGTAAGCTCGCATGTGTTCATTTTTCTAGGACACCACAGATTATATGCACTTGTAGCTTTTTATTGGCTTGCTCTAGGCCATAATCCTATCAATCTCAGTGCTTCTGAGTTTTACATGTTAAGCTGGCAGCCTTTTTTAACCGACTTCAAAAAAGAAGGAGGTATTCAATTCCACTGTATTTTTTTTATGTTTGTTACCTCAGAACTTTCGACTGGGTGAACCAATTTTGAAGATTCTTTTTTTAATTGAAAGCTGGTGCTTTTCATGTGGTCCCACCTTAATTTGAGCTAGATCTGATGAGTAGTTTTTGAGTTATTTTGAAGTCGGTTATTTTTTTCTTGGTAAAATTCAGATTATTTATGTGTGTAAAATATAGGCCTCTTCATATTTTGCTTTACATATACAAGTTATTAATTTGTAGGCATCAGCAGCCTAATTCACGTAACTTTAAGACGCATCGATTGAGTTGCAGTGACGCTGCAATCAAGTTGCAGTGACGCGGCAATCAAGTTGACGTTGGTTGACGTTTAGTGTCTAAACCGTATTCTCGTAATTTTTGAACTGCGCGTCGACTGCACGCAAACTGCGCGTGAACTTCACTTCTCCTGCACGCATCCTGCGCCGTGTGCGCCTACCAAACTTTTCTTCGGCTATTTAGTACTCTCTGTTAGTGTTGTCATATGAGAGAACAAATAAACTTATTTTAATCAAATACAATTTATTAAGTTTCCATTAAAAAACGTTGAAGAATATTTATTTATTATCCCAATAATGATTTTTGTGAAACTTTTTGTAAAAAAAGTAAAGATTTGTGCTTCAATTCACAAAAAAACGTCATATGTAATTATGTTACCTCAATATGGCAGAATGAAGGTCTTTACTTTACCTCGTAATGCAATTAAAAAGTAATAAAAAAGTGTCAAAACAAACTGTGCGCCAAAGTTCGAGCCGACTGCGACTGCTTAATTTCTTTTTGTTTAAAAATTTTTGATGTGGAAAGATTTGGAGAACTTATCATTTAAACGTGTTCGCGCTTTAGCTTGGCGATCTCGTTCATCTGTTTCGTTAGCTAAGGCTAACATCCTCCATCAAAAGCGCAAACTCATTTTCACTAGAAAATATTAAATTAATTAGGTTAGAGGTATTGTATTCAAAAACACGGTAATTAATAATTAAAAATGATAAACGTCTATTAAATAATTAAATTATAATTTACTTACGAAATATAATTTTACTTTCACTGACTTCTACGTCTAATTGACAAAAGTAAGCAATGAGTTACTGCTAACTTAAAGAAAGCGTCAACAAAACTGCTTAAAAACTCGTACCGAGATGTTATTTCAACGTTAAAAGTTTATGAGAATACCCTCAAACTGCGATCGGAAACACGCTATCTTGACGAGCATCAACAGAATACCTATTTGTGACGTGAGCGTGTTTGACTAGCGCTCGCGTGACGCGAGCATGTTTGACAGCGCTCGCGAAAGCTAAGAGAATAACGAAAGTGTTATTTTGATCGGAACGTCACTGCAACTGCACTGCAATCGAACTTCTTAAATTACGTGAATTAGGGTGCAGTACACAGAATTCACATTTGTATTTTTTGTGCATGAAAATAATACTAGGTTATCACTATTATATTATATACTTAATATGCACATTATGCACTTAAATATTACTATTATATTAAAGTTTCTGCCAGTACTTGTCTGGTTATTGGTTACTTTTCTCTAGTTATAAAGAATTAATAGTATCAGGCATTACTTTGCGGAAATCCATTGTTATTAAGTTAGTATTCGTCTACTTTGCAACAATCCGAGGTTAACAATTGTATGATGGATGTTTTAAAGTATAAACCATCATACATGTCAACCTCGGATTGTTGCAAAGTAGACTTATTCTAGTTATAAATCCAAAAACAAGGAATAAGTTTGACTACTTTTAAGCTTTAACCTCTTCTTCATTATACCCTAGACATTATACCCTCCTAATTCCCGTTCCTTTTGTTTCCTAGGGTTTGATAAGGAAACTGCACCTGACGGTAAATTAAAGAATATTATTACTATACATATCCTTAGCATTAGATGAACTGAGGAAATGGTAATGTATTAGTAGTAGAAATAGCTTAGAAAGTTTAGTAACACAGTAGTTTCTGTTCGTTATCGTAAATTGTAATTAAAAAGTAAGGCAGACGAAATGAAACTAATTTAAAGACAGATAATCATTTAACGCCAAACCTAATTTCTGTATAAATTAATAAACAATAGTACTAAGTTTAGTTATAGAAATTTTAGTCCTGATACATAGTAATATACCAATATATTTTATTAACGAGTAACCGCTTTGCTTCGGTTTTCTTATTTTTTACACCTTGGGTTACATTTATGTCACCCGGGGATAGTGTGGCTTCCCAACAGTGAAAGAATTTTTCAAATCGGTTCAGTAGTTTCGAAGCCTACTCAATGCAAACTAACAATCAAATCTTTCCTCTTTATAATATCTATTAGTATAGATACTTAGTAATATCCATATTGGTCCATCAACGTAACGGTAACGGTCCATTTATAAGTATAGCTTTCCGTTTCTGTATTTGTCGGCGAATGTATGCCACAGTATGAGTATGGTAACGATGGTGGCGGTGATGGTTGCAGGGTGTCCGGCGGCCAAGACGTGCACGCTGGTCCTGCGCGGCGGCGCCGAGCAGTTCCTGGAGGAGACGGAGCGCTCGCTGCACGACGCCATCATGATCGTGCGGCGGACCATCAAGAACGACGCTGTTGTGGCCGGTAAGTTAAGGTCAAGCATACGTAACGTGGACGGGACGGGGACGGGAGGGACGTGAAGTTTTGGGAACATCGTTTCATAGACAATGTAAACGATGCGCTTACGCCACGGAGGCACGCACGGGATGGGAACGGGGCACGTACGTATATTTATGCCCCGTCCACGTTACGTATGCAGCGACCTTTATACTGTTTGTTTTAACCCCCGCAGGCCTGGCGCATTCTACGCTTTTGGTATTATGTTACAAGTACGTCCCGCGTTCGGCCGTGTCATACATTCTTAATCTATCACACATGTCATAACAAAAAAAGAAGGCGACCCTGACGTTGTCAGAAAGGATAAGAGTTATGATTAGAAAGAGAGGTAACGTCTAGATGTCAACATCTGTTGACGACACAGATTAATTTGACGATTAGCGCTGTGCGATCTGAACATAGGATCTGAATTACACTTTATTGTGTCGGAGCAAGAGTCGCATGATTTTGCGGAGTGAGGCCTCTCATAAGGAGACGCGAGGCATCGCATTTTGCGGTGTGAAATCACATTGCAGTAAAGTGGCCGTGTAAAGTACCTGTACAAAATATTGTATTCATGTCTATGCTATGTTAATTAGTTAATATAATAATATTATGATTTATATTCTCAGGTGGTGGCGCGATCGACATGGAGATATCGGCGCACCTGCGCGCCTACTCGAAGGGCGTGGCGGGCAAGGAGCAGCTCCTGGTGGCGGCCATCGCGCGCGCCTTCGAGGCCATCCCCCGGCAGCTGTGCGACAACGCCGGCTTCGACGCCACCAATCTGCTCAATAAGCTGCGCCAGAAGCATCACCAGGGTTAGTGAGAGGATTAATTAGAAAGTATAATTTAGAAAATGAATGAATGAGCGATTATTTTAAGAACAGGTGGCTCTTTTCCACATTTAAACAAAAAAGTCGAGATATATCTATACTAATATATAAAGAGGAAAGATTTGATTTTTTGTTTGCATTGAATAGGCTCCGAAACTACTGAACCGATTTCAAAAAAATCTTTCACTGTTGGGAAGCTACACTATCTCTGAGTAACATAGGCTATAATATATTTTCAAAAAAAATTAGGGATCCTTAATAAAACTCCAATAATGTAAGCCATGGATGCCAATCTCTGCTTCTACCCACTCTCTAACATTAAATGTTAATTCATTTATAAAATTGGGGAATTAAATAATGTAGCTAACAATGTGGTTGTTCGCAGGCGAGGTGTGGTACGGCGTGGACATTCAGAAGGAGGACATCGGCGACAACTTCGCGAGCTGCGTGTGGGAGCCCGCCGTCGTGAAGATCAACGCCATCACGGCCGCGTGCGAGGCCGCCGCGCAGGTACTGGATCTGTCTAGCTGCTAATGAGTATACTGTTGGTTATCGGGTCTTCTTGGGTCTCTCCTCGTTTTGTGAAGCCTGCACTAGACCACTACACTGCGCTAGTATGCATTGGTGTAGGAGGTAGTGGCCGAGTTTTGATGATTTGTTTTGTCTAATAATAACAAAATGATGATGGCTTTCCTCTATCAAGCAGGGAGGCGTTGAAGAAATTTAGCTGCTGTGTGGTCTCCACTAATTTTCAATCGCGTCTAGTTGCTTAAAATTTACGATGAATGAGACTATTTTATTTTATTTTGGAGGTTGTTTTTATTATGAAATTGACTAAAATAAAGTTATTTTTTAAAAGTATGAAATATTCAATAAATAATAAAAAAGTTTGCGCGTGTTAGTGTACACAAGTTCGAAGTGTAATTTACGTTATCTTAACTTCAATGTTTTGTTACAGATTCTATCCATAGACGAGAGTATAAAGAACGTGAAGGGCGACGCGCCGCCCATGCAGCAGGGCCGTGGGATGGGCCGCCCACGCATGGGCTAGTGGGCTTTGAGCGATGTAGTGTAGGATCACGCCCGGAACAGCACGGGATTTGAGAACAATATTAACATGAAGAAAACTAACTCTTTTACGGGATTAACTTCCGACACGCTACCGATTTCGTCGCGCTATGGATTGGTATAGTCTGCGACAACATTCATGGTTTATTTAAGTTATTACCGACTTAATTGACAAACAATTATTGGGTAAAAACACTGAGGCACCATTCCATAAAGTGTTTCATGAGATGGAGCGGACTATACTAACTTTTAGAATATAGATGATGAATAATGTGAATAATAACTAAATATATTTACAATTACGCTTACAAATCACAGCTGGCTTTAAACATGCATGTGTAGAATACATTAGAAACTCAGTATTGTTTGTATTTAGACGTACCAGTGAACTTGATTGTATTTAATGAATTTTGTTAAAATTGGTTCGTTTCTGACCTTTTTTTGGCAACATTTGGATGCCTCGGTCGTAAATTATTGATTTGTCTTTAAAAACATCCCAAATATTAAAGGTGTGATTAAAATGTCCAATTTGTAGTTACAAGCTAGTATCTTATGCATTTTACTTATGTTATTAATAATTTCATTGAAAACACTATCTGGAAGGTTCTGGAATGTACCAAAATTTTCTAGACTGATTTTATGATTATGAAGAGCTTTCATAAATGTTGAATAAGTTATTTTTAGATTAATAAATAAATTTAAATGTACTGTTTGTTTATTTATTTCCTAACACCACTAAAATAACGGTCCTCGCAATTGGGCTTCCATCCACAGGTGTGCCTACACTCAGCGGGAACCCCTATCCTAAAACGATATGAGCAGTGAACGAATATACTACTAGGATTAGTTCCAAATTAGTTCTATCAAATGCAATCAAAATTAGAATTTGTCCCGTCAAAATGAAAGAAGTTTTTAATTCAACCTCCAGTTAGCGGGACCCTTTTCATATAAACTAGGTCACAGAAACTTGAAATGGGTGTCAAACTTTAGTTCTACTTTCATTTATTACGATCTATAAAAATGATGTACTAGCGTAAATAATTTAAAAAAGTGGCCAAGTGCGAGTCGGACTCGCCCATGAAGGGTTCCGTAGCAGCAAGTAACATAATATAAAAGTTCTTGTAGTTCGTTGTAACTTTGATCGATGTTTTTTGCGGTTTACGATTAATGACGTATTAAAAAAACTACTTATTAGATCTTGTTCAAATCAATTTTCGTTGGAAGTTTGCATGGTAATGTACATCATATATTTTTTTTAGTTTTATCATTCTCTTATTTTAGAAGTTACAGGGGGGGGACACACATTTTACCACTTTGGAAGTGTCTCTCGCGCAAACTATTCAGTTTAGAAAAAAATGATATTAGAAACCTCAATATCATTTTTGAAGACCTATCCTATATATATAGATACCCCACACGTATGGGTTTGATGAAAAAAACATTTTTGAGTTTCAGTTCTAAGTATGGGGAACCCCCAAAATTTATTGTTTTTTTTTTCTATTTTTGTATGAAAATCTTAATGCGGTTCACAGAATACATCTAGTTACCAAGTTTCAATGGTATAGCTCTTATAGTTTCGGAAAAAAGTGGCTGTGACATACGGACGGACAGACAGACAGACAGACATGACGGTTCCGTTTTTTGCCATTCGGCTACGGAACCCTAAAAAATAACAAGGTTCAAAAGAACGTTTGCATCTCCGTTTACCGAAAATTTTTGTCTAGATGCTGGCAACAACGTACCACCGCAAATTCTTCATTGCGATATTTTAATGTCAAAAATGAAGAAAAATGGGGAGGCGCTTGCTGTCTCCCTTGACGTCTCGAAGGTCTTCGATAAGGTCTGGCATGCTAGCCTTTCAAGCGAGCTTCCAGCTTACAGCATATCCCACTTGGCCTTACCCAGTAGATAGAGGACTTCCTGAGTGACCGGACTTTCCGGGCTGTAGTCGATGGCAGTTGGAAACGAATACGATTATTGTCGTGTTCCGGTTGGGGGCTTGAGAGCCAGTTCTTTCTTTTTTTTCTTTCTTTCTTGGTTGGCAACGCATCAGTGATGCCTTTGATGTTGCTGATGTTCATGGGCGACGATAGCCATTTACCATCTGTGGATCGTCAGCTCGTTTGCCGGTTATAAGTTAGGGTGTAAGTGTATTACAACAAATAATTAAACAATATTTTATTGATACTATTTCTTTTTATTCCTGACTGTACTTTTTAGGTGCAGCGCAGACGACACTCTTTTTGTGCGATCGAGTGTGCGGACGCACAAATGTTTATATGGCGCGCAGCCGCACTTTTTTGCGCGTCGTATGCGTTACTGCATATAATTGCATATGTTCTATTTTCACAGACTTAAAAGTGCGTCACGGACAGTGTGCCGTCTGCGCTGCACCTTAACCAAACTCGACGTAGGGGTAATAGAAGCGAAACAAGATTTTCGGCTTGACGTAGTGGGACTCGACGTAAAGGGAACCAACCGAAAAAAACGATTGCTAAAATGTCGGAGTTCCTCAGGGGTCTGTTCTCTGCCACTTTATTCTTGCTACATGTTAATGACCTGCTCGTGTAAAACGTAGTGATTAAGTACTCTGTGCTCGTGTCCAGTATCTATGGGTACGCAGACGAATATCACAGTGGTAGAGAATTACCTACAGAGTTCCAGGGCGAAGTCAATCTTATGAGTTTCAGCGCCACTAAAACAGACTCCTTGGCTCCTACTTTTCAGAATGTATCCTTAGATTACACCGACTGCCTTTATTTGTTAGGAGTTGAGATCTCATCGAAGCTCAACTTTGGGCAGTTCATTGAATCCAAAGCTTGTGAAGGTGCGGCGGGCGGTACCTACTTCACATTGAGGCAACTCGTAACCTTGTACAAAGCTCAGGCTCGGCAGTCGGCCGTGTGTGAAGAAATTGTCACATTTGGTCAGGTGTAGGTTGTATGTTACCTTTCTGTCTTTTGATTCGATGGAGAAGCGTGAGAAGAGGCTCACTGGAAAATCTGCAAAGCCTCGAGCACAGGCGCAGAGCCGCTTTGGTGTCCCTGCTAGAATTGTGTCCGATCGTGTTATAGTTTTACGTCAACTGCTTTTCAGACCTTCTACCGCTGAAAAAATCAGGCAACTATAGTGGCCCACTGAATCAGACTGATAATAAAAAAATACTTCAGTAGGATTTTAATTTCCTAATAACAGCAAGAATATATTATAGTCTTGCATAAGTAGTCAAAATAAAAGGATAAATTAAGTGATCGCGATCGGAAACGGATAGTTTACTTGGCCAATTTTGTTCTTGAACAATGAGCCGCGCGGGAAACTTGCACAAAAACGCATCCGTTTGTTTGTGTTAATAATCGTCAGTTCTCTTCAGAATTATTGTGTTTTGCACGTTCGTATAACTTCATACGATTAATTTTTAGCATTATTATTGTGAAATATATTTGGCAAATTTTTATGACAAAAAAATGTTCAAGGCCCAAAGTGTAATTGGAACGTGCATTTTCGCGCTATTTTTAACGGAAGTGACGTCATGGACAATCGACTTACCAATCGCAAGAAAATTCTTTTTTGAAAGAAGTCAACATAAGTACGGGGATGCAAATGAAATAAATTTCAACCGTCGACCTGGATTATATCGTTATAATAATATAGAGGGTGATAGTCCGCACAATACTCCGCACAAATATCATGACCATGAGAAGTACGCGAATGAATATGGATACTTGTCTTACAGGGAAAAACAAGTAAGTTTCCTTTGTATGTAGGTCAAGGCCGAGCGATCATTCATCCAAAACACAATTTTTTTGTCGCCAATAGAGGAACAGACGACCCACCTCATGGTAGGTAAGTGGTCACCCGTCACTGAGATCAGTAACCACAATCACCGAAGTCAGTCAAGAAGAAATGAGGAATGAAAGAAATGAGTTTAAAAGAAAAAGTTTATTAAACTGTTATTATTTGTGATGATTAACAATGCGGATTGTAATTTGGATTTTTGTATTTATTTTAATGTAAAGTTTCGATAAACGAGCCGACGATCCATCTGCATGATGTGCATATAGTCATCGTCACCCATCCAAAGTAGGGTCGCCATACGTCCGGAAATATAGGTCTTGGTCCGGAATGCGGAGGGAATCTTAAACCGTCCGGAATTTCTACAAATAAGTGCAGTCCAAATTATTTAGTATTTTTTTTATAAATCATTATTTTTATTATAAATCAAAGTATAACAACATTATAACTTTTTAAACTGACAACAATATTAACTTTTATAACAACATTACTTCTCATAATGCTCCCAGTAACTTTGTTTAAATTCGAACGATTTGGTTCGTTTATTCCCTTGCACGATGCATAACGACATTAATATAAAATTGACAAGAAAGTCCGGAATTTTCATCAAATGTCAAGAATTTTCTCCGGATTTTTGATACTTTGATCTGGGAACCCTAATCCAAAGGCAATGATGTAAGGAAAGGAATGGATCGATGCGTTGCCGATCAAGAAAGAACTGGCAACCCAAGCCCCCAGCCGGAACGTAGAGCCGTTTGCGGCTGACTCAAGCCATAGTGAGTGGTGATCCGTGATATCTAGCCAGGCAGACTTCACAAAAAGATAAGATTGAAGAATGATGATGATATAGGAAGAATAATATTGATAATATTATTCGTTATATAAAACAGGCCGGCTTCTGTCGCCTCTTACGACATCCTAATATGCCGGCATGGGATTGTGGACAGTATTTCCTAAGCTGACCCAACACGGCTAGCAATGTTTACGGCTGTATGTGATAAGAGTGGCTACTTACCAGGACATGTCTTAAATTCTCGCCGGTGTTTCTGTTTACTTTGTGGTACCCAGTTGTATTACTATGAATATTATATGGTACTATTTACTATGAATATGAAATTCCAGGTACACAGTATCTTCAACAAGGGCAACATCTACTTGGAAGGGCTGCGCAGGGCCATGGAGCGCTACTCCGAACAGCTGACCAACTGCACCAGGCTTGAAAGGGTTACCTTTGAATTACGATACCAGCTTAAGTCCGGTTTACACGTATTAAGTAGTTAAGTAGATAAGTAAATTTTAACTAAATTTTAAGTGAATAATTTTTAGTGTCCGTCCACACGTAATAATTTAGTAAAGTTCTTTAGTTCATACAATTCTACTTAACTACTTAAGCATTTTACTAAATTTTAACTTAAAAGTGCCTGTCCAAACGTGTTAAGTGATAAGCCCCGCCCACCTACTTAACAGAAAATAGAAAAATTTCTAAATTACTTATCTACTTAATTACTTAACTACTAAATTACTAAACTACTAAATTGTCCGTTTACACGTATTAATTTACTTAAAATTTACTTAAAATTTAGTTAACTACTTATCTACTTAATACGTGTAAACCGAACATTACATCGCATTTATTTACGTTTAGACACAAGCACTGAAAAAATTGTAGCAGTTCTTAATCGAACTGCCGACCCCACCCGCTGTTGCTTAACTCAGTCGATCATTCAGAACCGACCCAAGCCGTCGGAGTCTGTTACAAGAGCAGCTCAACAGCTGTTTATGAAGAAATGAATAACGAATTAAAAATTCTCAACGCAGAGCATAATATCGTTCATTGCAGTTCTCATGTCTTTTTACATCAAATATGTAGATTTAGTAGGATATACCTAACCCAAACGACACTTTGACAAGTTCAAATTTCTATCATATTATGGAGGCCATACACGATCAAGTGTACTTGTCAAGTCTGCAGTTTGTCTTGTCACATTTGCAGTTTGACTTGACGCGGCATCCAGTGTGCATGAGATAGCTATATGTCCAGATCGCTATACCGTGGCCATACACGATCAAGTTTACTGGATGCCAGGTCTGGATGTCAAGTCAAACTGCAAACTTGACAAGTAGGTACACTTGGTCGTGTATGGCTTCCATTACGCAGCTCACCAATGGCACAGGCGAAGTTTTATCGCGATAACTCAAGTACCAATATTAATCCGCTAACGTCGCAACATTATCCTGTGTGAACCCCCGCAGAGCCGCCCCGCTACCAACCGCACGTGGATCCCGGAGCCGCAGTCCCCCCGGGAGCTGTCCCCGGAGGAGGCGCGCGTCACGCTCTGCAGCAAGGTGACGCGGGACAGCGAGCACGTGCGCCGCCTGACCTCGCTCGTCGTGTGGGTCATCAATGAGCTGCAAGATATTGCGTACGCTAAGGACTATGATAAGGTAAGTGATACAACTGATTATAATGTGGGTTGTCTTCAAGTCAAAAGTGAATAGGCTTCTACTAATGTTAAGTGTGCTTTACCATCCAAGGCCTCATTACTGCTTACCATCAGGTGGTTTTGTGGTCAAGCACTAACTTATTTGGTATAAAAAAAAACTGCTCAAGAATAAAGCGATCCTTCATGTCTTGTTACATTATCTTGCCATCTTATTCTCCTTAGCTGCTCTATGTTGTCGAGTTAATTTAATATCTTTGTAAGTAATGAATGCAGTGCTCCATGAAAAGTATCCAGAAGGTCATATATTTAAACTCAACAGAAATTATTTGTAATCCCATCAAATTTTACATCTCTATTCAACTTCTTTCTTCGACAACGTGTGGATGCAACGCAGTTGTCTTCATAATTTATTACATTGAGCTCATTAACGCATTCACATATAAAGCTAGTTGACATATAAATATCATGGCACACACACAGATCCTTACTTACGGCTGCCAATGCTATAAGAGTGCTGATGTTCCAGAAAACGAAGGAGTCTGAGGAGTACGTGCTGCTGATGCAGCTGGCCTGGGCGCTGGACGAGCTGGCGCGGCTCACCGGCTTCGAGCCCGACGCCCACGAGTTCGCCTTTGACCCCACTCCGGGTAAGTGTCTCAATACTCCTTATTGACATTACAGGTTGACCACTGCATACGAGTACTTTAAAGTGCAAATTTAGAATTATTTTGGTCCTATTGGGTCAGCATGGGATGGCATGTAACGCATTTCAGAGGGTCCAAGAAGCCAATCCTTTTTGTTCTGATATTTTGATAATTTACGTAACTCTTACGCCCCAACTCAGAGTCACTAACGGTTACTTTAATCGCTCCTTAGTACAGGATTTGTATGGTGATTCTTTACTAAGGAGCGATTTAAGTAACTGAGTTGGGGCGATAGGATCTCGTAACTTCTTTTTAACTTTTCTAAACAATCTCGGACACGATCCCCAGCCCCCGCGCCCACGACGACGCCGCAGACGTACTTCAACCTGCCGATCCCGAACGACGGGCCGACCAATGCCAACTGCATCAAGCAGGAGTCCCCGGTGCCGGCCGACGTACGCTGCGCCGTGCCCGTGCCCGCCGTCGTGCTGCAGTTCCTCAACATCACTAGCAGTTAGTATAATATATATTACTAGCTGACCGGGCAAACGTTGTTCTGCCAAAAATTTTTTAGGGGTAGGGGGGTGAAAAATAGATGTCCGATTCTCCACCCTAGCCGATATGCACGCAAAGATTCACGAAAATCGGTCGAGACGTTTCGGAGGAGTTCAACTTCAAAAAAGCGTGACACGAAAATTTTATATATTAGAAGATTACTATCCGCTGTCCGCGGGAAGCTAGGGATATCTGAAGTCCAGTCCCTTCGGGGGAGACTCGGGCTAATAGAGACAATGATGAGAGAAATAATATGTAGGGAGTCAAGAGTTACACACGGCACCATTCCGCGTGCATCTCCCAAGATTCTGCCGCGAGGCTGGTAGGGCCATGGAAGGTAGGTAGGGCCGGTCGGTAGGGCTTTCGTCTTCCCCCTCGACGGGAAATCGGTACAAATGAAGATGTAGATGTAATATTCCTTTATTTCCTGAAATACGTATATAAATTACATTTATAACGTAACATAATTGTCAATATAATTTTATTACGTTTTACAAAATTACGAATAACAGAAACTGTGGAACTAAAATTATAACAACACATACAAACACGCATAGAGTTTTCAATATCGAAATGAATAATTATCTATGTGCATACGAGATAATAAGTGGCCAATTTTATTGATCCATGACCCAATACAATACAATATTCATAATACCTTGTTTGATACACTCGCTTCCAACCGCGGCCTTGCTCGCGGAACATTGGTAAAGAAATTACAAACTTAAATCAGTCCCAATCATTCTAGGGGAACATAAATACGTCATTGAACCGTATTTTCTTGTCCAGGGCCTGGTCTATCTGGGTACCAAGTTTCATCTTAATCGGCACAGCACGTTAGAACCAGTGGCCTAGCTACGCCTAAGGAGGCCCCATATCAATATTTGTTGTGGGGCCCCCTCAACGTCAGTTGTCATTGTCAAATATAAAATGAGTGCCAACTGTAGCGGTTGTAGGCCGCTGGCGAGCTTTTTCTGGGAGTGTTAGTGGGGGCCCCGTATAAATGATACGATTTGATACGGTGGTAGCTACGCCCCTGGTTAGAACGTGATGAAAAGACAAACATCTTCACAAAGTGTCACATTTATGATATTAAGCAGGAAAATATAATTTAAGTAAATGTGTTTTCTTTTACAGATTCTTCTTCTTCATCGATGTCAAACAATTCCCGGACCCTAGAGAATATGAGGAGATTGCTAACAATGTTTAATAACTCCAGTAAGTAATGAAATCCAGTCCCATCGCTGTGATCCAAGTAACAACTTCCCATGCGTCTGTCGTGCAGGTTTGATTCCCGACCCGAGTACCTATAGACCTTAGATTAAATAAAATCTTTAATCTGAGGAGTAGACATTTAAGTAAGTAATGTTTGTCTTCTTGTTGAATCTATTTAGGTATATCGATGTATTTAAGATGGGGTACAAAAATATGCAGGTACCTGCAGGAACGTGTGTGTAACTGTTCCGGTTAGGAACATAAAAACAATGCTAGTTAAATGATAAAACACTTTATTGATAAAAACTTAAACTATCGATTATAATGATTGTTGAATTACTTTATGCTCGCGATGCGATCGGTGGCAATTCATATTATAGTGACGTCAATACATATACGCTGTTCGGTAACATGCAATGCACCGAACAATAACTACATATACGAATTTGCAGAACCCTTCTTTTGCCTACCCCGTAACCATGGTAACCAACCATACCATGCCGACATGGGTTTAATTCCCAGCCAAGGCCGTCTTTAACCTACTGGAGGCCCTGGGCATATTAGGATAATGGGGCCCCAATGACTGTCAGAACACTATTTGGTTTGAATAAACAAAGAACGTAGATCGCAAGCCTCTAGATTTTTGCAAAAGCTAATAAACAAATTGGTATTGTAGTCAGTAGTTTAGGTTCGATTTATTCGAATTAAAAAAGTTTTTTGGTAATAAATATCGGTTATCGTTTAGTGATCTGGTAGGAACTAGAGGGCCCCTATCAATCACGGGGCCCTGGGCACGTGCCCAGAGTGCCCACTGGGAAAAAGGGGTCTGTTCCCAGCAAGTCAGAAAGAATGATTGGATTTCTGTACTCGGGATCGTGATCTTGTGTTTTGTCAGCTATAATAGCTTTATTTTGATTTTCTGGTGACCGCTACTCACAAAATAGCAGGTATACACTATACCTAAGTATGTACCTAAGTGTTTCTTTTTATTTATTGATCGCTCTTATTTTGAAGGTTCCGGAAATGGGCAGCAGCAGCAGCCCTTCGACATGAACAGCATGTCGCTGGACGACATCCGGCAGCGGATGATGGGCTGTCTGTCCGGCGCCGGCAACCCCAGCACCTGCCTGGGCTTCGCCAACTTCATGCAGTTCTTGAACAATAACAGTAATTATACCTCCACTTATATCGTAGTAATAACGTACGGGTCCATTGCTTATAGAACTGTCTGCTGTACAATCATTTATTTTAAATTTAAAACAATTTCGTACTTTTTCATGCAGGACAACTACAAAACTTCGAATCGCGACCTAATCGTGAGGCAGATTCCTCGCAGTTAGAAATATTGCAAGAAGCCGAACAGAATCTAGTAATACCCCTGCAGAAACACAGAAACAAACGCTCCACCAACGACCCCCTGAAAGAATTTGCTCTCTACCTCGGGAAATATAAAGCCTGGACGAACTCCAATCCACCGACTGTTGGCGGGAAATCTGACAGTTACGACGTCAAAAACGACTTGACAGCTGTGAAAACCGTTCGGAAGCGATCCATCGGGCGGCCCGGAACAAAAATTCAGGTGCCCGAAGACCCGATGCAGGATTTGAGCTCGTACGCGAAGCATCAGGCTAACGTGCATTACGTCGAAGACCAGGCTCAAGCGAACGAGATAAAATCTTACTTGGCGAAAATTCACCACAAGGATATCGAGACAGCTAAGGACCACGTTCGGAAATTAGAGCCATTGATCAAGTCTGTTCATAAGAGGTCCATCGAGTACCGTAAGCTTCACCGACCGCGCGTGCCGGAGGACCCCATGCAGGACATCAGCTACTACGTGAAGAGCAAGCCCGGGACCAACATCCGGCCGAACCCGGCCAACGCCGCGCTCGTCAGACTCGGCCTTCAGCAGATATTCGAAAGAGGCAACATCGAAGTCGTCCACCGGTACGGCTCCAACTACATTCCTGGAGTCTCGCCCATGATGGCAGGAGGAATAGAGAGCTTCAGCGATATTTGAACACTTAGCTGATTGTCAATAAAACTTTAATATTTCTATGTTATTTATGTATCCTGAATATTTCACAAAATACGAAGGTGCGATTATTCTATCTTTCCATAATCCTCAAGTGCAATGCAATTGGCATTGAACTGTCAAACAGTTATCGTAGCAAATTGTTAATTAACTGAACCAGAAATTTCGATATGGTTTAATGGAAACGACCGATAGAAAAATTTAACTGAAGTCACTCATTAGAAATTGTATATTAATAACGCTAAGGGTTTTTGTTGTTTGAGACGGGTTACTAGTATCAATAAAAAATCAAACACCGAATTTATCATAAAGTGATGTTTTATTGAAAAAGACGCACGATCTAGCGACATTATGCAAGAGTTAACACATCTCTATAATCAAAAGATTAAATATAAATGTAATATTTCTTAAAACTAGACAATGCTTGTATAAATATATCTCGTTATTGTCGTTCGGTCATCGCTCCTTACAACGGGTCCACAACACATTTGTGACCTACAACGGAATGTCTAATAAAATTTTAGTTATCATTCATTCGTGGATTCGAAAATATTATTACTAAAGTCTACTTTTTACTTTGTTACTAATGTGACAATGTGTTTTGTTTTATAAAGAGTGATAATTGATTAAACAAGCTGGAATAAATTGATTTCATGAACAATTTCAGGTCTCAGATAAAATATTTTTTTAAAGATCATAAATATAATATTAAATTCAATATCAAGTCTTATTAATAACCAAAATTAGTAACAAACTAAAAGTAGGTAAAATTATATAAACGTAATTCGAATTGATAATGTTAACATATATTTATGAATTGAATATACAAAAAAAATATTAAATAAAACTGGATGACCACATACATGTAACATCATAAAGAATCAACATCAAGGCACATACATTTCAACAATATAATTCAGAAGGACATAATTATAAATAAGTTTATCTAAGATATATTATCTACATTGACAAAAAATTGTCTCCAAACCAAATTAATATAATGGCAAATTTTAAATTGGCAACACTCAAAAAATGCTAACGGAATGTTCCATTTGTAAATTTAAGTTTGCATCTGTGTTCGCGCAAAATTTTCGCGAAAAGAAGTTATTCAAAAAGGAATGTTAAAAAAGTTATCAACTGATCTTTTACAGGTAACCCGGAATGTTTTTAAATGCAAAAAAGTTTTTACTTGCCAATTTACTTTATATCAAAATTTCCAAGCTCTCATTAATCTCATAAAAGGCACGAATTTCTTAACATAATTAAACTTAACGTAAGTTCTAATTGTAACAAAAATATATAAAAATTAGTCATAAAATGCGCAGTCAAAATTCTGTGTTATGTTTTAAGTAAATTATTTATTGAATTGGGAATCAACTCCTTTAATACAATTTCATTTCATTGACTTTTCTGTATTTTAAACCGATTTAAATGACTATTAAAAAGTGAAAACTCACTTTTAAACTGCATAAAATACTTCAACCTTCCCCTATGTATGACTATTTCCTGATCATCTCACACTAAGTGCACCTCCTCTCCGCACCTCACATGTGACTCTGCGGTCTCTTCTTTCTGCTGAAGAGTCCCCCGAAGACTCCCTTCTTGTCTTTCTTCTCTTTCGTCACGCCGCTCACTGATAGTTCTGATTCGCCCGAAGACCTGTAGGATTAGTCACGTGTGGTTAGTTTAGTTCACGGACACGAAGAACGAGATCGAATAGTCGTAGTACTTAATAGATCACTCTTTTTGTGTCGTTTTAGAATTTAGATGTTACCTAGACGCCGGCCTCTGGTCGAGCGCGGGCGAGCCGCCGCTGCCGGCCACGGACGCCGGCCGGGCGCTGCCGCCGCTGTTCGCTCCATACGCTATAATATAAATATTTGTTATAGTTCCAAACCTATATGAACGCGGTCAATGCGCAAGGAGAATATTGTAATTTTACACATTGTATACTCGTATATTTAAGTAAAGAATATTCACGTTAGGTATACTAGGTACATATAGGTTTTGTAGAGTACAATTACACTTTAATAATGGGCACATCATATTTTTATCAGTTATGCAATGTTACGTCGCATACACAACTTTGCTGCACTAGCGCCACCATGCGGTTATAATCGCAAATATGGCGTGCTGATGTTGAATTTTCAGAACTGTATGTCCCCAAAAGCCATCTTTTCGACACTTGTCGAGTTATTGAGTTTTTATAATTAAAAATAAAATGTTTTTTTTTTAGTAATTCAGCATTTTTTTCACTCGTTATATTATTTTTATTATATACCGTATAAATATACCTATCGTGAGTACCCGTCATTTACAAAGAAAAAAAAATACAATCATCGTGCAGGGAAAAGACGCTGTGCATAATTAAATTGCAACATTCTTATTAACTTATGGCATTAAATAGTGTTTAGGAAAACTCAACAAAGAGGACAGTGCACAAGCGCAATTGAGAGGGAAAGTAACTCGGCATAAAGTATAAAAGTTTTCACAAATTATGAGTATGTAATAGTAATAAAAACAATTTAGCATACTTATTTCTAGATTAACAACTAATTCAATAACACTAACTACAAGAAATAATAAAACACTGATCTATACCGCTCAAGCACCGTCAACCCAATACACAGCACAGCAAAGCATCCACAGATAATATAAAGATAAAGAAATTAAAACCACAGACAGCGCATACTGTAACGATTTGTAATATTCTTATTCTCTCACACATTAAAGAGCAAAATACGTCAATTTGATATAAAACAACTTTGATCTTGGTGATCTCAGAATTTGTATGGATAAAATATATAAATGTCTTGTGTATAAATCTATATCCAATTCTAATTAAATAGGCTAAACCAAAGCAGCGTAATGAATACAATTTTAAGTCTCGTCCATAAGGTCCTGTAATGAGCTGCTAATAAGTTTAGCTTAGAAAATCATAATTCACTGCGATATATAAATAACAAAGGATTGAAGAAAACAATATAAGGATACATACACAACATAATATGTATAAAGCACATTATCATACTAACTACATATAAAGCATTCTATAAATAAAAAGACAAATACACTCAGAATACAAATACACTATCCAACCATGTAAATGAAATCAGTTCTTATCAATTTCAAATAGACACCATTTATTGTAATTACTAGTATACTTCGGCCGCTGTATCTTGGCGCGTCTGAACTTCGCGCAGAAGGCTGCGCAGTAACATAATTCGCCAATACTCGATACGCGGTGTATTGTGTCTCAGTCACACGTTAGCGTGTTCGTGTTGCCATCTCTGTCTTACGTGCGCTAAAGTTCGCAGAGCCTATGTTCAGACGCGCCAAGATACAGCGGCCGTACTGTATTTAAGTAGGAATATTTAGATGGTTGAATTGAGGAAATTAATTAAAAATAACATACACTTCACCCTATGAAGCACGTATAAGAGGTGACTTGATCCTGGATGCGTTGAAAATAGTTTCAAAATATTATTAATAATAATATAACTCTTGCTTAAAATAAAAAATGGCCTCATTAATAGAGTGCCCAAAAATAGAAAGAATAATATTTCACAATATATCAGTGAAATTAGATCTTTACAAATACACACACGTAAACGAACACGCATGCACGCACGTACGTAACCACGTGCGTACCTGCGCGGATATATATTTTATTACATACTATGTTAGTATTTATAAATATCACGTACATAATATAATACTTACAGATCATATTATAAATAAATAATTTTATAACAAAAAAGTAATATATTTTAAAACTAACTACTCATCATGATGTAAAATATAAAAAAATTTCCTTGGAAAGCCACCAGAGCACTACTAGATCTTCACCGCAGGCACCAAGCTAACTACTGAACTGTAGAATGGACTGGAATGTTTAAAGTATCATAATGTATCTAATGTAGCATATAAATGGTTTTATGAAGAAATAGATCATATCGACGGTTACTACGTACAATCCCGTAAGTGGTAGATACGTGATTTGCACTTTATGCTATCGTAACCTTCAGGGCACCCTAAACTATCGTTTAGTTTAATAAAAATAAGTAATAGTTAGCAAACTGAACTTTAAATCTGTACACGATATATCCCATAACTACAAAATTAAGTAAAATTTCCGACATGAAACAACTGTTAACAACAGCAGTGGTAATTCAGTAATTTCACATTGGGCTATTCATCGTACCCCGCGCGCCTCTCTCGCAACAAGTTTTATAAGATAATACACATGTTTGAAGCACTCTCCGCTCTCCTGTAGAATTTGTAATTTGTAGTTAGGAGTTTGTAAGACCGTCGATATTTTACAAATTATTTACGATATTAAAACTTCCATTTTTAAAACTGTGTTTTGATCTACCCAGGTTGGAAATAAAGGATTCAAAAATTAAAATAATGACAGGCGAGATAATATCATGTATCCATGAAACAGGCGAGATGTTAGTCATTAAAACAAATTAAAAAACATCCCAGCCCATTCAATAGTGACATAACGCAATAACCAACCAAGCTCGCTGGCCGAGTAGAAGTGGGAGGTGGTCTCCACACTCTGCCAGTTGTTGTTCTGTCGCTCGGGCCACTGCGGCCGCGGGGCCTCCGGGGCCTCCTGCCAGCTCTTGCTCATCCGCTGCTGGTAACTGTTGACCAGCGCCGTCACCGACTGCTTCTCATTTCCACCGCTCATAGTCGAACTTCGCTCGGTCATATTGGCGCTTCTCTCGGTCATATTGGCATTTCTTTCGGTCATGTTGGAACTTCGGTCCGATATATGACGGTCGGTTACGTTAGCGTTTCTGTCAGTTCGTTCCGGGATGTTAGGTCCGCGTTCAGGGATCGCCGGCGCCCGGTCCGGGATGGCGGGTGGCCGGTCCGGCGGGCCGGACAACGGGAGCGGTGGAGCATTTGCTTCAGCTAAGTTTGAGATTATAACTTGCATATTATTATGCAAAAAGAGCGAAAATTTACGCATTCTAATGATTAGTGAAATAATGGAAAATCATCTTTGTATTTTAAGTGAAAGTTATATAGGGATAAAGATAACTCAACATGGCATAGCCAAATGAAATGAACCTATGGTACATACTTATTGTTATTTTGTAACAATACCTGAAATACTTAAAAAACAACCACAAGCGCAGACGTCACAATTATTTCCCAAAAGCGAACATCACTTTTAAATTCATAAATATATTGGATGTAAATGACTATCTACTATATCTAAATTACTATAACGTGTCTTAGATTTCATCGGGGTCACCAATAATAATTTATATTCGATATCATTACGAATCAAACTGCACCATTAGGAAAGTTTTTTCTATGTTTGTGTGTTTGTATGTATGTGGCTTACCTTCCCGCTGTGACTTGATGAACTCGGCGTTGATGTCGCGGCCGTTGGAGAAGCGGGAGCGGCCCCACGCGCCGCTGCCTTGCTCGGAATTTCTATTTAAATTATAAATATACAGTTAAAATATTTTTATTGTCATCTATAATAACGTTTTTAAGTGCTAAATAAATAATAAATAAATAAATAATAAATAAATAACGCTTCACACTCATAGCCCCACACTAGGATTCCCTGTGTCGTGGGTGCCATGGACAACACACTAGACAAGGACATTCACACCCAGACCGAGAACAGAAATTCAAACTCATCATTCAAATTTCCGCCTCACTGGGAATCGAACCCAGAACCCTCGGTGCGGCGATCCGGTATGGTAACCACTGCGCCACACGGGTCGTCAAATTGTTTGTAAAAGGCGATGTGTAACGTTCAAGATATTGAATAACGCCACCATCGATATCAAACTGATACATCTTGATTGTTTAAAAACTATACCTTAGTAAAACTTCTGTATTATCTTCCTGGCTGGACGGCGGTTGACGTGGAGGCAGGGATGGTAGCACCGATGATTCTAGAACAATATTATGTTGTTATACATTTTTAACATTCAAAATCTTTTTAGGGAATATTAATAGCACATTTTTTATTGAAACGAAAGCCTAATAAATAGCTATAGTATCACATACAAAGCAGTACAGGTACATAATAAAAGTAAATCAAATGAGTTCGCTATGTTATTATAATTACATAAATCACACGTATGAGCGCACGCGTGCGCAGTCTCGCCATCACGTACGTACGCACTACACAAACGCAAACGTCCAATGTTAAGTGGTTTACACGCTCACCAACGCAATCCATCTTCACTTATTGTTAGATCACATAAGGTCTTTTGTCACACGCAATTCGTCACGGACGTGATTCATCACTCATGCAGTTAAGTCTCACCTATATTTCTCTCGGCTGATCTATCCTGTCTGTCTGCGGGTGCGGGCGGTGCGGGCGCGGGAGCGGCGGAGGCGCGCTGCTGCGTGCGGTGCTCGTGCAGAATCTCGGCCTGCGAGCGCGGCTTGCGGCGCGGCTCGGGGGACGACGACGCTGACGAGGATGGTGATGCGTTCCTGGTAGTGTACAGTGGTATTGATAAGTATTTTATTTTGGTAATATCTTTGGTAACAATGTCCTTTTCTTCTGAAAAAAAAAAACTTACTCTAATCTCCTTCTAAGTTCGGCCGTGGGGGATTCCCCGGGCGGTACCGAGGAGTACGGAGTTAGCTGGAGCTCGGGTGGCAGTTGAGCGTGGAAGGATAGCTTGGCGATCCACTCCTGCATCAGATCCTTGGAAGAGCAGGCGAACAGGTACTCGGAGCCGTCTGCGCCCGACAGCCGGAATACGTTCGCGCGCTTCGTATAGTCTCCCGCGCGTTCGCAACGAGCCTGCAGAAATGGTGGGGGTAAGTCATTGTTGTGGTAGTAATGATGCAGTAGAATTAATGTTGGCATTCAGTTGAAAACAAACTGAATCTTGACATTGTCTTCCAAGTGACTGATGAGACCAAGCCGATGTGTACAAGTTGCTTGATGTTTACAAATTGGTTAATGTGTACAATTTGGCCAATATGTACAAAGCCAATGTGTATAATGTTGTCAGCCATGCACAAATTATTAGCTAAGTTGTTCAACTAACGTTAAGTATAGCGACGGGCGGCGCGGCGGCCTTGGCGCTGGCGAAGTCGAGCTCGTCGCGGAAGAAGCACAGCAGCTGTCCGCACAGCACGGCGTAGTACGTGCGCCACGAGCGGACCGTCGCGCGCGCGCCGCCCACGCCCGCCTCCTGCTTGCGCTCCATGTAGCCTGGGGGGAAGCAAACGTGCAATCTTATACCATATCATTTATTAACTAGTACTCTGCCTATTCAGGTCTATTATATCCTATTTCAGGTCATGATCTTTGTGCCAAATTTCATGAAAATCCGTTCAATAATTTTCAGCGAAAAAAGAGTAACAAACATCCATTTATAATACTATGTATTAAGATTGGGATGTTGAATATTTTTGGTTATAATTATTAGTAATATTAGTGGTATTTTAGCAGTATGTCACCTAAGGCATGGGCAAAGGCGGTGAACCAGAGAGGTATAAGAACGGGGAATGTTTTTTGTATACGTAGTGTGTGTACCTTCGATCTCGACGGGCGGCAGGTCGGCGTCGGGCCGGCGCGTGCGGCGGACGCTCTGCGTGCGGCGACGCGTCGTGAACGACGGCGTGCGTTTGGGAGTTCTCACCACCTGCCCCCGTACATACAAAATATTTGAATGGACAATTGGTAATAGTGTCTAGTGTTTTGAAAGTTGGTCGAAAAGATAGAATTATGCTCGTGCGGGAGGTGCATATTAGTATTTTAAAGTATTCCATGTTTCGGTAATGGAAGTCATCGTGAGGAAATCTGCGTACCTAGAAGGAAGGAAAGGAACAAATATTTGGAAAGGAACAAAATATTTGTACTCCAACAGGCATTATCTAAGGTAGTACCACACTCACGTTCATGCTCTCGGCGCGCTTGACGAGCGCGTCGTTCTTGGGCAGCCGCTCGAACTGCGGCGCCGGCGAGAGCGTCTCCTCGGACGTGGCGGCCGTCGGGCCCGACGAGCGCTCCATCTGTTGGGAAAATTCCTTAATCTGAGGAGTACTATATAGTGGCATATCTCTGTCTTTTTAATATTTGTCATAATCCTTGCCTACGAGTTGAACTTTAACACGTTTCTTGGAAGACTCCCCCAAGATTCCCTCAAGAGTCACATATTTATTTACTCTATTCTAAAATTGTACGCCGTACCCCTTAAATCATCGCTCCACTTTACGAATCCGTCACTAATAGTTAACCGATTATTGAATCTTACTTTCAATTTATCTAGCACTCACCGGCTTGCCCTCCTGGCTGAGGTTCCTGGCGAGCTGCACGGGTGGTGCCGTCTCTCTCCGTCTCTCCTCGGTGATGCGCTCCATCTCCCTCTTGCGCACCTGCTGCAGCCGCTCCGCCTCTTGCTGCTCGGCCGACCGTCTCCTGGCCGCCTCCTCGGCATCCTTCTGTGCTTGGAATGCTTTCTCCACCTGGATTGCGGGATTCCTTTCGTTTAGCACATACATTACATAATAAAACTTAAAAGTGTACTAAGAACCACAGGTCCAATTCGTCTTATGTCACGCCAGGAAACTTCAATAAAATTCTGCTAACCAACAAGTGAAAGATACTTATAAAAAAAGAAAAAAAAAGTCAAACATCTACAGCATCCGTGATTCTTTAAGAATTCGTTAGTCTTATAGGTCATATAGGAAATACCTTTGGTTTTTAATTAATTACCGTAGACCACATTTCACTATCATTCCTAATAGATATTAGGAACGCATCACGTTTCTGTCATATACCTATTTCTCATAACACTCAACAGCTAATAAATATGGCTCCTGCCCTTAGTAAATCTATCCCCGTCCTAAACTCCTAACTCACCAGCGTGATCCGTCGCAGCGCGTTGAACCGCTCGCGCTGCGCGTCGATGGTCTCCTCCAGGTCGCGGTGCCTGTTGATCAGCTCTTCCGTCTGCGCCACGCTGTCGCCGTATTTACCATCACGGACTAGAGGTACCCTGGGATTATATTAATGGATTTATACCACTATTTTTTCCTTTGAAACACATTTGGCTTTTACCTTTAACAATGTAAACGAATTTGATGCCTATTAAATTGAGTTGTCCTAACGACTACCCCGCCCCAAACTTTTGCTTTACGATAACTTTGCAAACCACCATCACAATACCCTGAACTCCTTGAAAATGAGGAATACCCTCAACTCCTGGACCAAATATTCAAAAGTTACACTTTCCCTCGCACTTATCAAGAGAGAGTATCCTAACCTGGTTGCTATCCAGTGCTCCAGCAGATCAGCATCTCTCTTGAACAGCAGCGCGTCCAGATACTGCTCGTAGATGGTGGCGCGCGCCTGCCACGCGCTCGCCAGCGCCGAGTGCCGCGCGCGCAGGGTGCTCATCTTGTCCTGCACCTCGCCGGACATGAAGTGACCTTCGCGGACTAGTTTCTCGCCTATCACACACAAATGATAGTACGAATCTTAGTGAAATAACGTCAAAATTAGATTATGTAGTAGTGAATTCATGTACGTATGTTCTTGTTCATGTAGTGTATCATAGTATGTACTATTACGTCTTCTGTGATCATAGTTAAATATGCAGCAATCATTAAAATATTGTAGGAAATTTATTCCATTTTTAATTTTTATGTGACATAATTTATGCTTTTCGATTGCATTGAAGGTAAGTAACGCGTCATCGACACGTTTTGTGTCACCAATGTCCACAATGAACATAAACCTACTGACCGTCATCATAGAAGGTCTGGAAAGAGTCCTCCTTGGCCTCCATCTCGACCTTGATGTCCTTGTGTCTGGCCAGCAGGCTGTCCTCGATGGCCTCGATGACGACGGCCAGGTCCTTGTGGCGCGCCAGCCGCTCCGAGCCCGGCAGCTCGGGCGCCGTCACGCGCGCCAGCGTCTCGTTCGTCCACGCCCTGGGGGAACCACGGGTTATGAGCGGATCATGATGATATATGAGAATATTGTAAGCAGGTGCGTATGAAGAGATATATTATACACCGTGCTTCTGAGGTTGTGCAGTAATTTTGCCAAATGATTCTATAGCTGTTACTAAACATATCTTATACCGGAACTAGTGCATTATAAAGCTTAGATTTTAAGTTTACAAATAAAAAATAACTGAATCTAAATTAATATTTCAATAACAAGTCGAGCTAAGATTGTTTACCTAATAAGACACGTCAAAAAAAGAACTAACTGTTTTAGTCATTCGGCCGTGACGGTAAAACAGCTTCAGTTCAACACAAGAAGCACATCGCGTGAACCATTAAAATTAAAATCATATAAACGTTAATTCACATGAGATCCTGGTAGGTGTCGAAGTACGCCTTAAGCTGGTCCGCGAGCTCGAGCTGGTGCTCGCTCTGCGCCGCGCGCGCCTCCAGCGCCGCCAGCGCCTCCGTCACGTCCTCCAGCTTCACCGACACGTGCTCCGCCGCGTCCGGGAACTCCGTGCCCAGTCTGCAACGGACGGGACACGGGACGGTTGCGGTTAGTTGTTGTTACTTAAGTTGTTGGTAACCGGTTACATTTATACAAGACTCGATCATATCTGTCCTAGGGGGTAGCAACCCCATTTTTGACACACTAATAAATCAATATAAATACTAAGGGGACTTAACTGGACGATTACTATATTTACTAACTACACTAGCAATCCCAACATTCACTGTGGTTTTACTATATTCTTATTAACACATAATACGAACAGGACCTCCTACTACTTAGGTTAGTGCCATTAAAAAATAACCTTTACCTACTTATACATTTTTTGGAAAGTAGTGGAGTAGGGAAGTTTTAATAAGTAGCTACTTATAAAAATTTTGAACACTAAAATGATTTTCACTATAAAATACATAGTTGTAAAAGGCAAAATAACAGGAATAGCGGTCCAGTTAAAATAAAAGAGATAATAAAGATACCGATCGTACACAGTTGCAGTAATAGGCCCAACACCTGCGAGTCACACGTCACACTGACCTCTCAGCCTCCTCAGCGAGCGTGCGGTGCGCGCTGCGGATGGCGTCCAGGTCCGCCCGCAGCGCGCGCAGCTGGTGCAGGTGCCGCAGCAGCTGCAGCGCCGCCTCCTTCTCCGCCAGCCAGGCCAGCGTCTCCTCCGCCGAGCGGTCGAACTCGTGCACCTGCCGCGCGCCCGCTAGCGCCTGGACAACACGGTTACTATTATATCGCCGATGTTTAAATAACACAACCAGGCTTCTAGTATTCTAGTAATGCATTGGTTTATTACAATCAAATCGTCGTACGAGACGCACCTCGTACGGACATAGTCGTTGTGGTGACGGGTAAGAAAAGGTAGTCGAAGTAGTAAGTAAAGTAGAGTAAGAAAGGTGTAAAGTTTTTAGTAAAGAATGCATGTGTCTAATTATACAGTGTGTACCATACAATACAGTGAAGTAAAATAAAAATAAGATAATATCATAATGAAGTTGCATTTTGTACAGTACGGCCGACGTATCTTGGCGCGTCTGAACATAGGCTCTACGAACTTTAGCGCACGTAAGACAAAGACAGCGACACGAACACGACAACATGTGATTTGAGACATAATACGCCGCGTACCATTGCCGCGTACTGAGCATTGCGGAATTGTGTCACTGCACAGCCTTCTGCGCGAAGTTCAGACGCGCCAAGATACGTCGACCGTACTGACACCAATACGTGTTCACTCTTTTTATATAATATTTTGTTCTTTTTTGAAGAAGTACGTTTTAACCTTACCTCCTGTCTAGCAATGGCGAGTTCCTTGAGATCGTCCCAGAGGCCGCGGATGTCCTCTATCTTCTGTCTCACTCTGTCCGCTTCCGGTGTGTTCTCTTCTAGCAGCGTGTTGCCCGCTTCACACACCGCCTCGATCAGACCCTCGTTTGCTGCAATACAAGAACCATAATTTTAAAGTATTACTTTTACTTTATTAATAATTGAATTGCCGTATTGTGTTGCAGCGATAGCATCACTAGTGGCTTGAACATTGGTCGCAAGGTACCTGAGCAAGAATCCTGCATGCTCATCAAAATTTCAAAGTTAAGTGCTTATTAGAAAATATATATCACTTGCTTCAGTAAAGGAAAATATCGCAAGGAAACCTGGACACGTCAGAGTTTTCAAAGGTGGGTGAAATCAGTCTACATTGCCAGGTTGGGTATCTTTGGCCCATACCCCTCACATTGTGAGGGACCTGAGCTCAGTAGGGGGACATTTATGAACCGTGAAGATGATAATGGTCATGGTTCTAGAGTGAAGTGTGGTCGGTACCGTTGAGCTGCGTGAGGAAGTTGTCGAAGGCCTGCTGCAGTGTGTCCACGTGCTCCACGTCCAGCCCGTACTCCTCGGACGCAGCCGTGGCCATCTGTTCCGCGATCCACTCCTGCACCTCCGAGCACTCCTCCACGAACCTGGGGGACGACGACAGGAACTTAAGAACGTTTCACGGTATGTTCGACCCAGATAAATCGAAATATAACCGGTATTTTCGAGTTATTTGAAAGCAGTGTGTTAATGTATAATTGATGATTAAACGAACTTACCTGTAAGTGAAGTTCAATCCCAATTATTCGAGAGCTTCGTTCGAAGATATTAGCATAGCAATACTTGTAGTAGCCACGTACCGCCCGCCATTTCGCACTGAATTTTAGAGGTAGATAAAAAATAAAACATGAAATTATCAATTTTTGTAGGGTAGATTTGTAAAACCTCACTTAGCTGGGGCGCTCTCCTCGGTTCGTCATTCAGTTCAGAGATTTGCTGAGCTGTTTCATGTTTCACGACTAGGGGTGTAGTGTATATGACATTTACACTAGGGAGGGGGGGATGCTAATATCTTCGAACGAAGCTCTCGAATAATTGGGATTGAACTTCACTTACAGGTAAGTTCGTTTAATCATCAATTATTCTTCGAGTTTCGTTCTCGATATTAGCATAGCAATACTTGTAGACGTTTAGAGAAGGTAGTCGTGAAACTAATGATGTTTATTAGCTTATCATTATTTTTAATTGTAATAATGATAGCAATATTTTACTCTTTAATTTCAATCTATTGAACAATATATTGGTGACAACAGTATATACTTATGTAATACCGTATATATAACACACTCGGTAATTATGCTACTGATAAGTAGTTAACTGTATTTGCTATGAACATGACGAGTGTAATGTTAACCGAATAAAGTGGAATATCCACTGAATTCTGCAATTTTTATGTAAAATATTCATTAAAATATTTAAGGATAATAAGTAAATTACTTAAATGAGGTAAATATAGATTTGGCAATATTATCGATAATATATATGGTATCCTTTCTATGTAACCCTTGCCAGTACTAAGAGAGTAAGTAATTTGATGATAATTGTGTTGACTGAAATTTGTTCTTTCCCGAAAGATCCATTTTTTTTGTAGCTTTTGGTCACACTACTACAGCGAGTGTAGCAACGAAAGCAGCAACTATGTCGCCAACCACAAGTAATTCCAAACCTGTAAGTAGGAATAAAAATTATCTATAAAAACACTGTTTTAATTAAAACATTATCTATCTATATATGTATATAAAACATAAAACGTTTGTACGGATGTTTTCTATAGACTGTGAAACCATCCAACCGATATGCCTTAAAATGGTTTCATTTGAAAGGCAATAATCCGAAAGTGGTTTGAGGCCACTAAAATCCATCCATTGATAAAGTAGATTTTCCATTTTTCCCATACAACAATTTGAACAGATTGTTAACACAAAAAACTGATCTATAATTGTTATCAGAGATTTTGTAAGTGTAGTGGAACACACAGAGCATCCACCAGTCCTGTATAAAAAACGAAATCAATGTATTGACTTCTTTTAGAGTTCGGCCGAAAATCACATGAAATATATGTGCTGTAAAAAATACTAAATTGAATAAAATTGGATATTATTATGTTCTAAATTAATTAGTATTTAAGTAGAAGGCCGCAATGAAAATATTTTCTATAGAAAAATATATAAAATATAATCCTTATTTGTCTAGACTGATTTGACCAATTAGCAAGGACCTGGGTGAACTGCGGTAACCATATGATCTGTAGAATTAAAACTTGTGTGAAACAATAAGGGAAATTCGATTACAAAGTATTGTAAGGATAAAATTGTTTTCGTGGCGAATTGACGATACGCAAACTACTGTTTTCCATCACATATGCAGTAATATGCGTAAGCAATTGGGATGTTTTTATAAGTGAAACAATATCCGGACTTCAATCCGGTAACGATAGTGTGATTAGTTAAGTATATAATACCCAAAATAAAATTACTCAATGTTAAAAAAATTATGGGTGGAGGCCATTAAGAAACAATCTCATTGTTAAGTTTATAGGATGACAGATATACATATAGGCGGACCGCAGCCGTAAGACTTTAATATAATAAAATCAAACCACAATACCCTAAGTGTACCTCCGTCCTAGAACTGACACCTGCAACATTAAAAACAAGTAAGTAAAAAATAAGTACGTTGAGAGTACGTACTCGTATATTGTAATCCACGAGAACTACTGGCGACAAACTGCTTCGCAGTTTGACAGACGTGTAAAGCATGCAATTGTACTTGTTTGTTGAAATAAATAAATAATAAATACATTATTGTTTGTCTTATTTTACAACATCATTTGATGGCAAAGTTTACCGCTCATTTGTTGAGTATAATGTTGTCATAGTGATAATGTCTGGTTACTTTGGAGGCGGAACATAACATTGTATAATTATACAATCTACGGTATACATGTATGTTTTGCATGTATAGAAAATGTTTGTATCTCTAGCCTAGTATGCAAAAATGAATCAATCGTCCGCTAGCACGGAAATATTCAAAAATACGCAATAATCAAAATTTTACTTTTAATGAAGCAACAAATAAATTAACTAATACATTAAGCAATGGTTAATACAATTAATCGTACATATACAGGGGGTATACAGTAGTATACCTGCTATTTGTAATTGCATTATCATTGACCGGCAGGCCAACCAGAAAATAATTCACTCAAGTTTGTTTATTATTATTAAGTAGAAAAAAGACAACTGTTCCGTACGCCTCAGTAAGTTAAAAACCCGTTGAAAATATTAGCTATAGGTACTAAGGCAAACGGTATGTACCTACGGTGTACAAACAGGATGTAGCTTAGTATTCTCTTCAATTCGGCTGAAACTGAACAACTGATCACATAAATTTATAAGAGTTTATAAATACTTGAATTAAGTTGTCCTCAGATATTCAAATATAATTTGAAATTCGGAATTAGTACTCATAATTTCATATGCCCATATAGGTATCAATTTGTACACATACATTTATTAGTTTACTTTCAGTGTAATTAAATCCATACTACATTATATTTCAATGTCTGAATCGTTATTGTCTTTTTTATTGAAACATGTGCGATGTTATTGTACTTATAATTAGGTACATATATGCCAATTGCTCCACGATGACATAAGAATGGTATGTTCCTGAATTTATCAATAAGAGAATCTTTCGTGAATCAACAATAGATTTGATAGATAAAATCTCTTAGTTTTATTATTATTATATATCCATTTAGAACTTACGTCTACGGCTGACAGTTTTAAGCGGTTTTTAGGCTGGCTTTGTGTGAGAGTCACATGCATCATTAGACCAGCAGGTCGAACAATTTTTACGCCCCTTACTGCGGTTGTCGGAAACATTACTGAAAAGTTACTGTTGCTTAAGGGCCTGATGACAGGCTTAGCTGGTTATTGAATCGCAGACTTTATGATCAAAGAGGAATTTAATTCACAAGCCACGAAAAAAAAACGGCGTCACCAACGCGTTGTCAACAGAATAGACAGCTACTGTTGTTAAGGTATCACCGTCGGTATTCAGTACCACCGTAACAGTGGTGCGGTTAGCAAAAAACTTTTAAAAGTTGATATTATAATAATTGTTATAACAACTTCACACTACTTCGCCGTCGGCGATAACACTCCGGTGAACTTCAAAGTTCTAGATCGATGAAAGTAGTGCAATTGTCACCTCGATAAGCGCGTCGACGAAGGTTTTTGGCAGTACTAAGATGCAATTTGCAGTTGGCGAGAGAATCCCCTTGGTTGGTGTAAATTGTAAATGGTGTTGGGTTTAAATGAACCTGTTACGTTTACATTTATTGTGAAATAAATAAGTAAATAAATAATATACAGCTATTGCTCGTTGAATAGAAATCCTTCGCAGTTTCATGCGAATAAATAAGTACTTGTTTCAGTTCACCGTATGTTTTCCAGCGTGACGTGAGTTCCTTCAGAAATATATATGTAAGTATATTTTTTTTTGTTTGAGTAAACAGTTACCCCAAAGGTAGATCCAGTTATCAAGTACTTTGTTCAACGAATAGCGTACAGTATTAGTTCCGTATGGAATATACGCTAATCAGCTGCATAATGCGGTGAAGATTTTTTCTGGAACACATGTGCAATGTCGTGGAAATACCCCACAAATAGATCCGAATTGCGAGTACTTCTTGTTGCAGTTGTCTGCATCACACGGTGAGGATTCTTCATGGAATACATGTACAGTGCAGAGGAAATACCCCACAAGTAGATCCGAATTGCGAGTACTTCTTGTTAAAGTTATCTGCGTAACACGGTGAGGATTCTTCATGGAATACATGTACAATGCAGAGAAAATACCCCACAAGTTGATCCGAAATGCGAGTACTTCTTGTTGCAGTTGTCTGCGTAACACAGTGAGGATTCTTCATGGAATACATGTACAATGCAGAGGAAATACCCCACAAATAGATCCGAATTGCGAGTACTTCTTGTTGCAGTTGTCTGCGTGACACTGTGAGGATTCTTCATGGAATACATGTACAATGCAGAGGAAATACCCCACAAGTTGATCCAAATTGCGAGTACTTCTTGTTGCAGTTGTCTGCGTAACACGGTGAGGATTCTTCATGGAATACATGTACAAAGCAGAGGAAATACCCCACAAGTAGATCCGAATTGCGAGTACTTCTTGTTGCAGTTGTCTGCGTAACACTGTGAGAATTCTTCATGGAATACATGTACAATGCAGAGGAAATACCCCACAAGTAGATCCGAATTGCGAGTACTTCTTGTTGCAGTTGTCTGCGTAACACTAATTCGAATGTAATGCGAGCAGTGAACCCACAGGAGTCCCCAAGGGACAATCCGATTATGTTTTGTATTTATATACTATTTCGATATAAATTCATTACGGAATACTAGTACTAGTACATACTAGCGATGGAAGAACCCTATAGGTAATTATTGTCAGAAGGTACTTTTTTATTTTTCTTTCCTTCTAAATAAGAAGGGCTTCAAAAGAAACCCCGATTAGGTTTTGTATTTGTACACTACTGCAATATAAATCCCTTATGGAATACATATACTAGCTATTAACAGGTACTTTTTTATTTGGAATCCTTCAAAGGATAATCCGATTGTTTGTATTTATATTGTTGCAATATAAATTGATAACTTCCTTACGGAATACATTTACTAGCGACGGAAGAACCCCACAGGTAATTCCGGTTAGCAGGTATTTATTTGGAAGCCTCCCAAGGACAATCCAGTTATATATGGTATTTAAATAATATTGTAATATATTTTTCATACGAAAAAACACGTGCTAGTAATGGAGAAAAAAAGAGGAATCCTTGAAGGTATCCATATAAAAACCATATATTCACTGATATATAACAGATATTCTGTTTCTGCTTCGTAATTGCGTGTAAATTCCTTGCGAATTACATTTGCAAGCAATTTTTAACCGACTACTAAAGTAGGGTTATTTATGATTTTAAGTTACTTGCTGTATTCTTTAAATACTGGAATCCACCTACCTGCTGATTACAAGCGTTGATGAATCGCTATCCAATCCAATCCAACGATTTCCTGTACGGATCCAACAATACACACTGCAGATCACTTTTACTTTGGTAAATTTTTCGTTCTAAACTTTTTATTCTTTTACACAAGTAATTGATTTCTTCCTGACTATTAAACTATATTTTAAGCATTTCACTTTAACTTCAATTTTGCGCCCGTGCGAAACAGCGAAGCACTGAAACGTGAATGACGAACCGAGGAGAGCGCCCCAGCTAAGTGAGGTTTTACAAATCTACCCTACAAAAATTGATAATTTCATGTTTTATTTTTTATCTACCTCTAAAATTCAGTGCGAAATGGCGGGCGGTACGTGGCTACTACAAGTATTGCTATGCTAATATCGAGAACGAAACTCGAAGAATAATTACAAACGATTAAAGATTAAACTTAATTCCCCTAAAATAATATTTAATTGAATTGTGACTCAAGAAAAATATATTCGGTTATTGTTATTTCCAAAACAGTTCTTTTTTGTTCATCTAACACATATTAATCAGTTATAATTATTGAATCGATTAGAAAGTCTTATAATTTTCAATCGATTTGTCACAAAAATTGGTTTCTTTCGTGAACCGATTTTTTTGTACATCTCTGGTGTCACTGTGATGACAAACGACAAATTGGGCCTCTTAGTTCACGGTGACTATAACAGATAACAAAAGCACTTAAGACGCACGCACACGTACTCAGATGTGTCAAAAGTGAAAACACGATTTTCAATATGTTATTTGGCAGAAATCATAATTAAACACCAAACTCACTTGAAGTACTTGAGGCTCTGCTGCAGCCGCTGCTGGCGCTTGGCGGACAGCAGCTTCATGTCCTCGTACGCGCTGCGCAGCTCCGCCATCTTGTGCTGCACTTGCTCGCCGTGCGACGCGTCCGACACACGCTCCTATACCACATTCACGGTTAATATTCCTCTATTTAAAACTGTATTCTGAATGGTTACAAGCGGTTGAAGGTCGTAATTTTGAAGAAATTGTACTATACACGAGAAGTTCCCATCGTGTACTCGTACTGCCAATTATCTTTCACATCTATCAACGGTTACTCAATTTACCGTGTGTACTCAAATAGATGCCATCGTCTATTCTATTGACACTCTGCAGTGAGATAAGATACTTTCATTTATGTAAGGTTAAGTTACGGAAGAAGACATACGATCACCACGTTACGTCTTGCACGCACACGCACACGCACTGGTACAAGCGGTCTCACCAGCAACGCATTCGCAGCCTTGTCGAGCCGCTGCAGGGTGTGGTCGAAGCCGGCGAGCTCGCGCTGCTGCGTCTCGAGCCGCCGCATGAGCGCCAGCACGGACTCCTGGTCGCGGCCCGCGTCGCCCGCCGCCAGCGCCGCGCGCCGCTCGCCCAGCCACGCCTCCGCCTCCCAGATGTCTGACAGTAGCTGTGGACGTAAGTTGTAATGTAGATGATACATGTTGATTCTCACGTTTATAATAACGTAGGCATATTACAATGATAGACAAAAACAAGGAAGTGCTGATCGAACGGTTATATTTCGAACTTTCGACCGCCCCGACAAACGTGATATCTGTTGGTAATGTCCCAGATATTTTTACGGATTTAATTCAAAGTATTTTATTGTCATTTCAACAAAATCTGTTTTTAAAAATATATTTTTTACTGCACGTCACATGGTGACGTTATGCCAACAGTGATTAAGTACTCTGTGATGCCAACTTGAATCATGGTGTCGAAGTTTAATGCGTCGGTTGCATAAATACGACGCTTCGACAAGATCAGCCGGAACACACGGGAGTTCTCCCTTTGCTAAACCCTATGTTCGACCATATATTGTTGCCATCTATTGTTGCCAGTGAATAACACTATATTTGAATCTATTTTGGTTGAGTGACATATTTATATTTTGTTAGTATAGGTCACAAAATAATTTATTCGTTTGCCTATAGATGACAATATTAAATTTGAGATTACAAAAGCTGAATCACGGTGACAAATGTAACTCATAGTTTGTATAAGAGATGTGGTTCAGGAGAGTATTGGTGAGAACACTAGGGAACACTGTATAAGTAACTTAGTAAGTGGTGTCAATAAAATAAAGTGAAAGTACCGAGTTTTTATTTTCGTGGAAGCGACCACCCCTAGTATTCCGGGGTTAAACACTCTATTCAAGGGCCTACTCATCAGTCTCCCTCCCCCTCACCTGCAGCAGATCGCAGCGTTCCTTGAGCGCCTCGGTCCTTGCGGCGGCGGCGTCGAGCAGCGCACGGTGCGCCGCCTTCAGGTCAGGCAGCTCCACGTAGTGCCCGCGCCGGAGGCCCGTCGCACGCGCGCACACCGCGTTTATTATCGGCTCTCTGTACGTGACAATCGTTTTGTTGTGGGTTTAAATGGTTTCAGGTTTATACTAAGTATGCGAAAGGGCTTTGAAAAATTGAGTGGTAAATTTATTGGTACGCTTTGATAATAAATTAGCGGATCACAGATTTGCACGCAAAAAATGGCGTGTCCCTCTGACATACTTGATTGATTTAGCGATCTTACAACACAATAAATATATTCAATTCATTGTAAGTAACTGCTACTATTTTGTCACGAAACTCTCACCTAGCCACGAGCTCGGCCTCCAGCGCGCTGTGTTTCTTGAGCAGCGCCTGGGCCTCGGGCAGCGTGGCGCCCGCCTCCTCCGACCGCACAGCCGCCTCGCGCTCTGACAACCTGGGGGATACACGAACTTGATACAAAGGGGATACACGAACAAAGTTGCAAAATTGAGAAAGTATTTTAAAATGTCACTATGGCAAGAGTGTTACGTTAGACAAAATAGACCACTCAAGTGTTGTTTTCAGTGAGCCAAAAAGTGGACATGTCTTTAATAACGTGTCTCGTGCGTGATTCCACATCGTTGTCTGCGATCGGAGCACGTCCTCCGTACATTGTTTCTCACATACACCAGCACGCACATACATAAACACACACGCGCATACGCACTCACCCATAAACACGCACACGCAAATCCACACGCAGTCACCACCACCACATCCACACACTCACCAGCTGAGCTCCTCGTCCGCGTCGCGCTCCCAGCGGTGCAGGCGCGCTGCATCCTCCAGGTTGTCGCGCCGGATCTGCATAGGCTCCTGCAGCTGCCGGTATCTGGTACACAGGACAATATATTTTAACACTATTTGGCATTTATATCGCATATCCCTACCATACAAAGAGATTTAATGTTAAGATTTAATATATAATTACTATAACAAAACTTGGTCCAAAGAATTCCCTTCATTAATTTAAGATCTACTTTCTCCCGCACTGACCTCGTCAACGCCCTATCAGCGTGCGTCTGCACCGTGTCAGCCATGAAGTGTCCGTTCTCGACGAGCTGGCGCGCGTTGTCCGCGAGCTGCGTGGCCGTGTCGCCCTTGCTGGCCACCTGCTGCTCCAGCCGCGAGTGCCGCGACAGCAGCGCGCTCACCGACGACAGGTCCTTGCCTGGGGGGAGGGGAGCGGAGGGGTTAGGGCAGTTTGTGGATGTGGTACGTTGATGAATTTATGCCTGTAAAGTCCTACGAAATTTTGAAGGCTGCTAAGGTCAACAGCAACTGTCTGTCGTAAAAAAGGTTCACGTTCACGACAAGAAAAACAGCACCGAATCGGATCAGTACAGAGCTTTTATTTATCGTATCCCTGAGTTGTGTTTATCTGTGCGTTGTTCAAGCGCGCTTGCATGTCGCACTCGTATCCTTGAGTTGTGTTTATGTGTGCTTTTTTCAAGCGCTTATACGGAGTTATCCTTGTGTGCATGTGTGTGTGTGTGTGTGTGTGTGTGTGTGTGTGTGTGTGTGTGTGTGTGTGTGTGTGTGTGTGTTGTGTGTGTACCGTGGTCTTCGCTCATGAGCAGCGCCTCCACGTCGTCGAGCCAGGCGTTGAAGTCGTCCAGGCCGCGCAAGTACACGCGCGCCTGGTACGCCTCCTGCAGCCGCTCGCGACGGAGGTTCGCCGCCGCCTGCATACACACACAATGTAAGTTATAACAACTGTGTATGTACTGATATAAGAATGAAATCGGAAGAACAAAATGAAGATAAGCTTTGAAGGGAGTGGAAGTTTTATTGAATGTCTTTGGATAGTAATTTAAATTAAAATTTTCGGAATATACCTACTAAAATCATCTAACATTGTAAAGCTGAATACTCACTTGAAGTTCGCGCCATAAGTTCTCAAGATCTTCTACATGTCGGGCAATCTCCTGCGACGCATAATGTTTGGCTTCTACAATTAAAAAACGAAAAAAAATCAGTATTTCACTCATGTGAAGGTGGTGTCCTGAAGGATGTTTGAAAAATTGGCGAAATAATCTTGGCGACATGAAAAATGTTTCTAATGTAATCATTTACTGCACCTCTGTTGTTTTTACTTGAGGTATAAAATTTCTGCGTTAATAAAAGGAAATCACTAAATATTATGTTACCAATGAGCTCCTCGCCGGTGTTGACGACGCGGTCGATGCGCCGCTTGTTGGCCGCCAGCTCAGACTCGAAGGCCGCGTGCTTCTGGATCTTGCTCTGCAGGTTGGCCAGGTCCCTGCACAATACAAACGTAAAATGTATTTCATATTTAAAACGAGTAACCGCCCTCGCTTTGCTTCGGTTTTCTTATTTTTTTACACCTTATTGGAGTTTTATTAAGGATCCCTAATTTTTTTGAAAATACAATATAGCCTATGTTACTCGGGGATAGTGTAGCTTCCCAACAGTGAAAGAATTTTTCAAATCGGTTCAGTAGTTTCGGAGCCTATTCAATGCAAACAAAAAATCAAATCTTTCCTCTTTATATATTAGTATATGTAGATATACAATATAAATACTGACATAAAATAATAATAACTGGGTGTGTGTGTGTGCGCGTGCGTGCGTGTGTGTGTGCATGCAGTTGTGTGTTCGTGTGTTTGTTGATACAATATATTGAAATAGAGTAAAGGTCGATGCATACGTAACGTGTTTTTACCCGGACGGGAGAGGAAGTGAAGTTTTGGAAACTTCGTTTCATACAAAATGTAAACGATAGAGCATACGCGACGGAGGCACGCACGGGACGGAAACGGGGCCCACACGTATACTTATGCCCCGTCCACGTTACGTATGCATCGACCTTAAATAAAGTTAACTCTGTGATAGTGTGTATAGTTAACGTTCAACATAAGTAACATGGTTTTAGATGACGTTAAATGTTATGTTAAGTGTGATGATGTTAAAGTACCTGTAGTTCTGGTCGTTGGCGATCTGCATCTTGAGCTCGATCCACTCGCGCTCGTGGTGCAGGTCGCGCAGGAACTGCTGCAGCTGCCGCGCCTGCTCCAGCTTCGCGCTGCGCAGCTTGCAGTTTTCCTGGACACGTTGACAACTTGATAGGACGGTTGTACATTCCCAGAACTTATTCAACAAGGGTTGACTGGTAGAGAATAACATTCTTACTAAATTCACCATGGTTATGCAATAAAGGGTGAATAAATTGAAACAAAAATATTTTTCTTTCGAATAAGTTAAGTGTTCAATGGTGTTCAAACTGCACTCGTTGGATTTGGTTACTTATTGCCGTTGCCTCTAGCAGTCCACAATATTTTTGGGTTTTCGAGTCGGATACAGAATATTGATTTACTAAAGAGTTTTTTTTTATGGAAATAGCCGGCAAACGAGCTGACGATCCACCTGATGGTAAGTGGCTATTGTCGCCCATGGACATCAGAATCACCAAAGGCATCATTGATGCGTTGACAGACAGAAGAAAAAGAAAGAAAAATCTGGCTCTCAAGCCCCCAGCCGGAATACGACTAGTCGTTTGGCAGCTGACTCATGCTCAAGGGTGGTAGCTATCCAGGCGAATCTCATGGAGAAATAATAATAGTAATAATGATATTAAATTAACAATTAAAATCAATATTACCAATACAATCCCTCGAGGGGCCCTACCACCAGCGGGCCGGATTTAGTCACCCATTTTACGACACCCATCCGGCGTGGGATTGAGGGGGGGGGGGGAGTAAAATGCTTATTGTTTTTATGTGCAAACTAATTATCTATAGTAGTAGTTCTATGTTAACAATATTTACTGGAAATAAGTTCGTCCTATCATTAAATAAATAAGTAAAAGAAATGTGCTTAGTCTCACTAAAATGTAGCGTTGGACATAGCCCCCAGTATCTGAGGACTCGTACGAGTACATATACGCAGGAGTATTATACGCACATGCGCATAATAGCTCGTATAATCGCTGAAAGAGGTGTGGCGGGTTATTGTGCGAGGAGGGTTCCTACCTTGAGTTTGCGGTCTCTCTCCAGCAGCTCGGCGTGTCGCAGCTGCAGCGGCTGCGCGGCCAGCAGGCGCTGCAGCTCGTCCACGCGGCCGCGCTGCGACTCCAGCAGCTTCGTGAACTCCTGGTGCTTGCGCTGCAGGGTCTCCACCGCTGCATGGAAATCACGCCACAACCATTACTTACATTATCTACGTATTCAATCTATACAAATAAATAAAATTGGAGTGTCCGTTTGTAATATTAAAATAACCGCTTTTTACTAAGTGCATTTCGATGTATACACGGTACATATGTATGTATACCAAAACAACATCTTTTACAATTTTTGTCTGTCTGTTTGTTCCGGCTAATCTCTGAAATGGCTCGACCGATTTTGACGGGACTTTCACTGGCAGATAGCTGATCTAACAAGGAGTAACTTAGGCTATTTTTATTTTAGAAAAAAAAAATAGTTTGTCAGGCGATACGAAGTTCGCCGGGTCAGCTAGTTACGGAAAAATATGCACACTAACGGTTTGATTGTATATATATCCGTATCTTACTGCTGGTCATGATATTGCTGGGCTTAGCTATAATTGCATCCATCCACACGGTACACTCATATACAGATGAAAGCATTACCTTCAAGGCTGTCTCCCAAGTCGTCATTATTGAGAAAGGCCTCCTTCGCAGACAGCCAGTCCTCCACCGCGCGAGCTTGCTCCTTCAGCACTTGTAGCTCGTGAGCCTAAAACAAAATTGTACCTTATAGAATGAATGTGATTACTATGAGTCACACCTTAAATTCCAGTAGTTTTATTAATAACGTCTATGTACATGAATAGCTATTAAATTCGCCTGTAGTAAACCTACTCAAATCATTCATTATGATTTTAAAATGACGGGTCACACCCAAGATCTTTTGCAATTGATAAAAAAACTTCAAGAACTGAAAGCATCGCAAAAAATCTTATAACTCGGCTATAAACTTCCCAGGAATTCCTTACCTGCGTGAGGTACTGCTTCCTCTCCAGCCAGGCCTGGTCCAGTGTAGTGGAGAGTCGTTCAACCCGCTTCAGTTTCTCCGGGTCCCGGGCTTGCTCGGCCTCCTTCAGCAGCGTCGCGATGGCCTTCTGTCTGCTGTCGATCTCCGCCTTCCGCTCCTGGTGCAGCTCCAGCAGCGCCTCAGCGTCAGCCACACTCTCCGGCTCGGCTCCCTCCATCCGTTTTACGGTTTCTGATACCCATAACTCGAGTTCCTGAAGGAAATTTAAAAATGTAGAATACTGCGCACTGTACAGTACGGCCGCTGTATCTTGGCGCGTTTGAACATAGGCTTTGCGAACTTTAGCGCATGTAAGACAGAGATGGCAACACGAACATGCTAACGTATGACTGAGACACAATACACCGCGTATCGAGTATTGCCGAATTATGTCACTGCGCAGCCTTCTGCGCGAAGTTCAGACGCGCCAAGATACAGCGGCCGCAGTATACAGGTGCAATGAGACCGATTGTTAGATTTGGTGAAAAGTGTATTCAAATAGATTTTAACTAAACAAAAGTGAAGAACCATGTAACGCAGTTAGTGACCCTGCCTGTGACACTTAAAATATAGATAAATGTGTGTTCACAGATGATGGATGTTTGTGACTTATTTACATAGTACGTAAACGTCACACGAATACGCACACGTAAAACGCACACGTAGAAAGTCCTATTTCTTGGCGTGGCAGCTGTTTTGATAGTAATATTATCTTAATATTACCTTCAAGCTCTCGTCGAACTTGTGGTCGGCGATGGCCTGGTCGAGCAGCGCGGTGCGCGCGCTGGCCAGTTGCTGTAGCTCGCGCCACGCTGCCTCCAACCGCTGCACGCTGCCCTGGATCTCCGCTGCGCGCTCCGGGTGCCTGCACCACACGGGATTTGATTGACACTCACTTAAATGATTGCACTTCCGATGTCTTCATTGAACGACACCATAGACTAACTTTTATATCGCACGCTAGAACGCTACTTCATTGGACGAAACAAAACGACTGAATTTTATAAAGCAAACACTGCTGTTACACCGCAGCAATAAAATGTTTTAAAACATTAGCTAACACTTTAATATGTACTGGTGTGGCGATACGTTTAAGCACCACGCCACTAGCACGCCCATGACGGTTTGCGTGTGCACAAATTGCCGCTGTCGTGTCATCCAATAAAGAAGTCACCAATATTGAAAAATAATCGTTGGAGTAAAATAAAAATATATAAATTGTGAATAAAACAAAAAGGGAAAAATGTAACTCGAATTGCAGATGAAATTCTCGATGAATACTGTTGCCTCCAAAATAAACGAATGCCGTCTCCACCCTCACCTGGCAGCGAGCTTGTCTCCCTCGGCCCGCAGAGCGTCGAGGCGACTCCCCACGGCGCCGGCCTCCGCCGCGCGCGCCAGGTGCCGCCGCCGCAGCTCCTCGGCCGCCGCCAGGTCGCGCCCGCGCTCCCCGCTGCCGAACACCGCCGCCTTCTGCGAGATGCGCTCCGCTGTGTCCTCCACGTCTCTGGAACGTGAACGTTGTGTTAGGAACACCGGAAAGTCTAGTTTAATGCGATTGAAAGTTATAATTAAATTCGAATTTAGATTTGAAATGCGATATAATAGGAGTAAGCTATCAGGATGTCTATAGATATGTATTGTTGCTTAAACTTGAAATCTTGTGCTTGCGTCCACCTACATACCTGTATTTATGTGCGTATGTACATGTATGTACGTCCGTGAATGTGTGTATTAACCACATAGACAATAACCCCTTATCATGAAGTTTATTGCTTGATATTACTTCGCGTGTTATTATTTGGTTATTTATCAAAGATCTGAATGTCTGAACCTGTTGAATGAGTGTACTTGTAGAGCGGCGTTGAGGTTGTCCCTGTAGGCCTGCAGGGCTCCGCTGAGCGCCTTCCAGCGCTGCAGGAACGCGTCGCGCCGTGACGCCACTGCCTCTGCCTGCTGCGTGGGGCCCTATTCAGGAACAATGCCACATTCTTTACTAACTTGAAACACAAAAGTTTGGTCATGGTCAGAGGTGACATCATACGACACCGATATATCACCGAAAAAATCCAGCGAAAAACCAGCTTATTAAGACAATTATAACCACTTCAATATTTTGTTATTTTACTCCTCGTTACACCTTACAAAAGTAATCCCAAATGAAGCATTTCATAACTGTTGCCAATTCATCTTGAATAACGTTGAAGAGTTGTTCCAGCAGCTAGACTAACATCAAGCTAAGACCTGGCCGAGGCTAAGCCGTACCTGTTGCAGCAGCTTGTCGGCGAGCGCGCAGATGGTGCGCACGTGCTTGTCGTCCACCTGCATGTCGCTGTCCAGGTCGTCCAGCTTGCGCAGCAGCGCGCTGCAGTGCTCGTAGTCGCGGCCCAGCTCGTGCGCTTGTACCATCATCTCCTTGTCTCGGATCCAGGCTTCGATCTTATCTAGGTGCTGGTTGAACTCCAGGATGTCTTGCGCCTCTTCTAAACCACGACCTGTTAAATACATATACATTTAAGTAATTAAATAAAAATCAAAACATCATAATCATTCGTGCTCCAGGAGATACGTTGAGCAGTAGTTATAGTATTAGATAACGGATGTATACGTACGTACAGAACGTATCTCAATGACGTGTTACACGCTTTTTCAAGTTTCACATCATACGACGTGTGTATGCACACAACTTTTGTTTATTGTAGAGAATCTTTTTTACCCAATTTATAGCAACGTATCGTATACAGTCAACACCCACCGCGATGTACAGTGACAGTGGTAATCTTATGCTTAATACGCACACTCTTTTTTATTCTAGAGGATACACAATCTGTATCAACCATGAAGCTATTATAGAGAGGAGACGTTGTATGTAGATTTTCTTATGTAAGAACGCGTGACACTTTGCGGGGCGAGGGCACCCCCTCCAACCCACCAAATCCCGCCCACTTCTTTATTTTCCATCTATCGATCAATAGCAAAACTACTCGCTTCGTTCTATATCGATTTTATTACGTAGTTTACCTATCTCACACTAGATGTCAATAAATGTAGGATGTAACAGGGACGTACTCAGAATATTCATACCACCTCATTGGACATAATTGAGACAAGTGAAAAAATTCTCAAAAATAGGTTATAATATGATGAAATTACAAGGAAAACTATCATGGCTACGAGTATGTTAGCATAAGTAGTTAATGAGCAATAGTCGATGAACTTACTACTTTGGAACCCTACATTGGGCGTGGCCTGACACGCACCTGCCCGGTTTTCTTATTTTTAAATGGCTTACTCCCAACTCAGAGTCACTTACTTATCGCTCCTTAGTATAGAATCACCACACATACACATACACACACATAGTACATAATGTACTAAGGAGCGATTTAAGTAACCGTTACTGACTCTGAGTTGGGGCGTTAGTTTGTTTTTAGGCTTCCCGCCCACGTCCGATAATCGGTGACCGCTTTTTGTAGGTGAAAAATAGAACGTACTGATAGCAATAGTGCAACGCACACGTCCTTCAACAAGTCGGTCAGAAATAAAATCGGTGCATTCCGACCGATATCGGTGAAAAATGGAACGTTCGGTTCTCACCGACTCACCGACATAGGGATGTTCGATCTAGGTGCCTTGTATCGATACGGATGGAGAGTAACGTAGGCTACTTTTTACCGCGGTAAAACATCCCCAGGCCATGGGAAGATGTGCGCGACAAATTGACGAATAACTCAATATCACGCCAACCGATTTCGATGATTCTTTTTTTAATCGAAAGCAGGTGTTTGTCATGTGGTCCCACATAAATTTGAAAGAGATCTGAAAAGTACTTTTAGAGACTTTGAAGTCGGTTATTTTTTGTTAGTAAAAGGGCTTCCAACATTTTTGTATGGAGCCTGGCATACCTACAAGTCCGCCATTTTGAAAAAACCTCGATTCGGTGGCCAGTGATGAAACATGTGTCAATCGATAGACTAAGAGATTATGATCAAAAAGTATTCAGTGATGAAATGTCGTAAGTGATATACTTTCTGAGATATTTGAGTTCCAAGCCATAGAAAAATAAAGTAAAAAACTTTATTTCAGCGGATATTGATAAAACAAGTATTTATCGATAGACTAAGTGATTACGATCAAAAAGTACCCAGTGATAAAATATCGTAAGTGATATGATTTCTGAGATATTTGAGTTCAAACCCGTATAAAAATAAAACATTTATAGTAATTTTTTTTATTATACATATTATATTATATGTTAAGTAAATAAATAATTATAAATACATATATAACATATGGTTGAAGACCACGGGCGACAACATTCTAATTGCTTCAGGTAGTGCTGCCGGACTTCTTGAAGGAGCTTTTGGTAGTCTATGATTTTTTGATGTCTACAAGCAAGGAGTTCCAGAACAGTATGAACTGTATTGTGAAGGAATTCCCGAAATAAGCAGTGCTATGGGTTTCCTTTAAATAAACAGGAGAAGACACATTATTCAAAATAGCATAAAATGTTTAGAGAATTCTGAAGTTTTGCCTGTATCAAATGGGTAGCCATTTAAGTTAGGAATGGAACTGGGAAATGTGGTCATACTTACGTAAACAGAAGATATATCTAATACAGTTATTAAGAAGGCGCTCCAATGTATTCAGAAGTTCCTCTGACAAATCTGTACAACACATAGCATAATCAAGGTGAGGGATGACCAGTGTTTATGGCGTATTTATGGTTAATTGTTTATGGCGATACAGCAATTGAAGTGTACCGGTCACTTTTTTCCTTACCTCAGTTACGTTATGTATTATAAAAATTAAACAAATTCGTCAAACAAACAACTTAAGGGTAGAGATAAAATCGCGGGATGATACTGCTCAATGCATAGTGGGAAAAAGAACCTTGTCCTGTTGTTCCCATATAATGTGTGTTATATGGTTCTTGGCATGGGTTCGACATCAGGAAACATTGCCTTTATCACCAGCGGAATTTTTAGTTTCATTGATTGTCAGACATGATATAGAAAACTAAGCCAATAATGAATTTTAACTTTTGGTTTAGAGTAATTGCCAAAGCTGTAGCCGCTGGTGGCAAATAAATTATTTATAAAACAACCTAGTAGTTTGCTTTTGCTTTGCTTCTTTTTTAAATTCAAACCTACCCGTTATTAATAAATCAAGTACCTATGCAGCACATACACATATGGCATAATATACTTATTTTTCATTATTGACCCAATAAATTCAAAATAAATGATCATTTTTAATGCATTATTTTTGTACGGTTTTGAACTCAAATATCTCAGGAAGTATATCACTTACAACATTTCATCACTGAATACTTTTTAATCGTAATCATTTAGCCTATCGATTGACATATGTTTCATCAATGTCCGCCGTGGCGAAGTTTTTTGCTTTATATTTCTACGGTTTTGAACTCAAGTATCTCAGAAATTATATCACTTACAACATTTCATCACTGAATACTTTTTAATCGTAATTATTTAGCCTATCAAATGACATATGATTTATCAATGTCCGCTGAAACGAAGTTTTTTGCTTTATTTTTCTACAGTTTTGAACTCACTTATCTCAGAAAGTATATCACTTACGACATTTCATCACTGAATACTTTTTAATCATAATCATTTAGTCTATCGATTGGCACATGTTTCATCACTGGCCGCCAAATCGAGGTTTTTTCAAAATGGCGGACTTGTAGGTGTGCCAATTAGGTTCGATGCCCTTTAGATTATATAAAATTAAACCTTTTGTACCTTGCCTTATATAGATACTATGCCCATTTCCCATCACAAGACAAAAAGAATCAAGCTATAATGAACAGAGTATAGGCAGTACTTTAATTCAATGGGACACTCGGTAAAATAATTGGATTCTAATTACGGCCCTGTGTTTTTGTTATGTTTATTTGTTGTAAATAGTTGACGATAGATGGCGGCCTGTTTACAAAATGATTATAAAAACTAGAAAAATAATATTTTGGCGGTGAAAAACTCTATAGGAATGAATGTAGGACAAATTTCAGTACGTATGATTATCAATATAATACTAATACTTAGCTCTACGCACCTATACATTTTTAGTTCTCTTGACACAAAGTGTCGCCATCTAATGTCGAGTAGAATTTTATTTGGCGAGATCGGCGTTAGTGATTTTTCTAGAACTATTCTGCCTATTCTTATAAATTATGAATCAAATTACTTAAAAATGAAATGAAATGCCATCCATAGCATCAGAACGTCTATCCGAGTAGTTTTTACACGATAAAACACAGCACTTCATCCTTTTCTTTGAAAATGTGAAGCTGTGCACAGGACGGGCGCCGACAGTAGACTGACTTAAGGCCACGCCTACTGTGATGACGTCAGGACCCAGTTGAGTCACAGTGCACAGTTGCTTAGGCCGTCTCCTCTCTATAATAGCTTCATGGTATCAACACTCACCGCGCTGCTCAGTAGCAGTCTCTAGCAGGTCCCAGTCTCTCCGCAGCTGCTCCAGCTCGCCGTCCACCTGCGGGTCGGGGCGCAGCTCGGCCGCCAGCGCCTGCACCTCGCGCAGCCGCGCCTTGTTGGCCGCCAGCTCCGCCGTGAACGCCTGGTGCTTCTGCAGCTTCTTCATCTTGTCCTCCAGGTTCGTTACTTCACCTGGACATTGGATTGGTATAGGCAACGTGGGCTAGCTAGGTTAACTTAAGTTGGTTGTTAAGTTAATTGTTAAACTAGTTTCATAGTAATGTCGAAGTTTAAGGGACTCCATCGACTTTTGGTGCAAACTGGTGAACGACAAATTGCTATGGCATCCCAGATTTAAAGGCATTTACAACAAATAACAACAAATTATCACTCACTATTTTGTGCAGGCAATTGCGCCAGCTTATCAGCGACCCAAGCGCGCGCCTCGCCGGCGTCGCGTGCAAATCGGGAACGCGCGTGCGCGCGCTTCAACGCTTCACGTCGCGCCGCCGCCGCTTCATACAGCTATGGAGATAACAAGTTATATAAATGAGACAACGAAGAATTGTAATATCGTTTCTTTTTGCACTATATTTTAATTTATTTTAAATTCGTTGCAAAATAGAAAAAATATCACGATGGATTTATGGATGTATTTTGCAACGTTTTTCTGGAAAGAAATGTACGAGAAGTATTTTGTGGGTCGACGCTTTGTGTAACTCAACAGTAAATTCAACGGTAGACAAGACATACAATATGGAGCTCATATTTGAATGCTTTCCTATGATGAGTTAGAGTGAGGTGAACGTCCAGCTGGTGCAATCTTTAAGTAATGTAGGTAAATGTAAAGGCCAATGCATACGTAACGGGTTTTTTCCCGTACGGGATTCCGCTGCGTATGCACTATCATATACATTTTCTATGAAACGATGTTCCCAAAATTTCACGTCCCGTCCCGTACGGCAAAAACCCGTTACGTATGCATTGAGTTTTACTATGTCATAGTTGCATACCTTCTTCCTCCTTTCGTTGATGTTGGCCAGCTCGTCGGCGATGCGCTGGCTCTCCACGTGGTTCTGCTGCAGCAGCTTGTCGCCGTGGCTGTTCAGGGTCGTCAGCTTCTCATCCTTTACGAAATATAAAAATTACATAATGAGTAACAAATTATAATTACAAGCAATCCTAGGATATCTTGTTTGTATTTATTGTAAGTAAAATCATTTTACCTGTGTAGCGAGCAGCTTCTCGAAGGCCTCGTGTTTCTTGAGCTGATTCTCCACCTCTTCCACGCTGCTAGTTGGCGAGATCTCTGTACCTGTTGATTTTTTGTAAGGTTAAATTAAAAATACATTCTTATGCATTACTGAGTAAATGGCGACTAATCCTAATCGTTATTTTTACTTGTGTTCGTTTATGAAGATGCGATACGTGTTAGCGTACTTTGATATCGATATCTTCTAATCTCTCTAAAATTCCAATAAACCGTTTATGAACGTGCAATGTAACGCCCGGTACGCATCAGCCATGTACTCACGCAAGGCGGCCTCCTGCGAGGCGCACAGATGGTGCAGCAGCTTGGCGTCGCGCAGGAAGCAGTGCCAGTCGATGAGCTGGTCCAGCGCCACCTGCCGCGCCGCCCACGCGCCGTGCAGCCGCGCGCGTTCCTCCACCAGCGCCGCGCACCGCTCCGATATCTCCTGAATGAGTGAGATAGAGTAAACCGACGTCTCGAACGGTGAGTGCGTGTTGATTTGTGTATATATGCGATTAGTGAAAAGATCTGATTGAAAAGGCTGGGTTTTAAAAATTCAGTTTGTAAAATGTAAATGAAAGATACAAATATTTTTGAGACAGGATGGATCATGGTCATTGTCAGCTACTGGTAAAAGTGAAACATCCATAATTTTTTTGAATTATACTTATACTTTATACTTTTGACGGACTACCGATGTTAATTAACTTTATAGGCGTACGTAAGACGTATGCTGTACATCATTATACAGTGGACCCGCGGTAATCCGGCCCCTGTCTAATCCGGCCCCCCCTGTAATCCGACACGCCTATCACTGTTGATTGTACATAAAAATTGATTCTTTGATATGTAATTTGTCGGATTACAAGGTACTCTTATTCAAAAAATTCCGGACTATAGAGGGTCTTAGGCAGTAATAGTAGACAGTACTCTACAATCCGACAAATTCGATAATCCGACATCGCTCTGCAAAATGTTTGTCGGATTACCGCGGGTCTACTGTAGTTGGTTGGCAACGTACCTGTGAGTTAGGATGTCCAGCAGCGATGAGGCTGTCAGCAGTGGCGAGCGCGTGGCGGAAGCTGTCGTCGCGCGCGTCGATCTCCGCGCGCGTTGCGTCGTGGTGCGCGCGCGCGGCTTGCGCGGCGGCCGCCGAGCGCGCGCCGCCCGCTGAGGACATCTCCCCGCGCAGGGCTGCGGACCAGGTGGTTAGATCGCGGACCTGGAGAAAGAGTTCTTGGTAAATTAATCGATCTTATTGCAACCCTTATCGCAAAAGGAGTTATTACAGTGTAGTGATATAATATGCATCACATCAAAGACTACCTCTGTTTTTTTAACTGTTTACTGTTAAGACTTTTAACTGCTTTGGCAACTGACAAATTTTTGATCACAAGTTTGCGTTTTTTTTAAATATCATGTCCCTTATCCTTACCTCAGTCAGGAACTGATGCAGCTGTAGATACTGTTGTAATGTCTGTCGGCGGGTGTCAGCTGCGCTGCGTAGCGCAGCCCAGGCCTCGCTCAGCGCCTCCTGGCGCAGCCCGATTTGTTGGGAGTTAGTCCCAGGGCACAAGCGTTGAAGACGAGCGCCCTCTTCTTGTAGCACCTAGAAAATAACAAAACGATTAACGAGTCAATTGATTTGTATATTTTCAGCTGTCGGAAACAATCACGATCAAAAACAACTATTGCTACTTATGAAATAAATGAAAGTAGTCCGATTTGCCATAACTCTAAAAGATGATCAAGCTATCCGTAAACTAAAAAAGTTGGTCCTTCGAGCAGCTAAACACACCAACCTGCATCTGCGCATCGATAGCCACCAAGTCGTTCTCAGCGGTGTCATGATCTCTCAACAGCGCCATGGCGGCGCGCAGGTCTCTCGGCGGCGGCGGCTCGGCCAGCTGCGCGCGCTTGTCGGCCGCGCGCGCCAGCAGCTCGCCCGCGTCGCGGTGGAAGCGGTGGATCTCGCCCGCCGCGTGCAGCCGCGCGCCGCGAGATTGGATCTGTTCTACTAGACGCTGCCAGGACTCACTGCGAGACAGATTAGACGATAAATAATTTGATGAGTCGCTTGATATATCGTTACTATCGCGCGACTGTTTCAGACTGCGGGTGAAAGAGTGTAGCTGCGGCTATGCACCCTATACTGGATCACGTTATTATATCGCAACCGCGGTGTTTTGCGGGCACTGTATCGTTATTCGTTACGGTAGCGCTGCAAAAAGTTGCCTTAGGTGGTAAAGTACTTTAATTTAATTAAAGTCTAGTCACGTATAATTTTGAAGCTACGATATTAATTAGGGACTAATACGTCTTGTATCGACTGAAATTCCAAAAGTCCGAAATATAATAAATATGACATACCCAAGTGCTTCCTGACGTTTCTCGATATCAGCGATGTAGGGGCTCTCCGAAGCGACCAACTTCTTGGCCAGCTCCTCGCACTGGTTGAACCGCTCTGCGCCGCTCTCTACTCGGTGACGGAGCTCGTCGAATTTAGACCTTAGTATCTAGAAGATAAGATGCATTGTAATTATAATTTCAAGATTAATTCAAGAAGCTTCGAGTTTAAATAAGGAATACCTGGAATATAATCAATCGATTTTTATATTTGATACTAATATTCCAACCGTTTTTAATAAGTCTAATATAATGTGGATATCAACTGGGCATAGGTCGAGGAAGAAGTAGCTTTTGAATGGAACTATAAAAGTAATTGACAGTCGGAACACAAATCATAATCATTACGTATGAAATGTATAATTATTTGCAATATGAGTTTTGTCAGACGCCACGTTACCAGCAGATGCTCGTAGTCCTGTCCGTAGTCCTCACTGGAGGCGGCGGCGTACTGCTCCTGGATCCAGCTCTCCAGCTCTGCGCTCTCCGCCAGGTACTCGTGTCTGTTGGAGACGTTCACAACATGTTAATATGTGAAATGACAAGGAGTCTTATTAGTTTAACGTAGTTTATGGTTATCCTAACAAAGTGGTATCGAAAATATGGTTAATATAACAAAGCAAGCAGTCCAACCTGCAGACGCTCTCAACGAGCGCATGCTGTCTCTGTCCCGCACGGCGCTGCAGCCGCGCCAGCGCGTCGGCGAGCGCGCGGTGCCGCTGCAGCAGCACCTCGCCCTCCGGGTGGCCCGCGCCCGCCATGGACGCCGCCGTGTGGCCCATCTCCGAGATTATAGCCGCGTACGTGTCCAGCTCTAGTTCTACTGCCTGTAAATAGAGTGGGGTGAGTGGATCGTTGTTTATGTCGTTTTAAACACTTATGAATTTTATAGGGGTATATCACTAGAACCAAATGTAGTCTGCGGATGAGTTTAATACCTTAACAAAACTGTTAACATTATTAAATATTCCCTTTTACAAGCTAATTTCTTTACACCACATTACTACTGTCAAGTTGATGATATTGAGAGGTTTTAGATTGCTTCTAAACGCTGAAAATCACTTCACCTGATCTCTGTTAACATATTTTCAACCGTGTCCTGTAACGTGTATTACCAAAGATTCGTAAATGTCGGGATATTTCACGAACCCCATATAAGACAGTGTTTGCGGCTAGGTACCCTACCTTATGTCTAGTGAGCAGCTGTGTAGCCCGATGTCTGTCATGGCCGACATCAGCGCTGGCGAGCGCGGCGTCCTTGTCGGCCAGCCACGCCTCCACCTCGAGCGCGTCGTGCAGGAACTGCTGCGCCGCCAGCGCGCCCGTCAGCCGCGCCGCGCGCGCCTCCGCCGCCGCCGACACCGCGCTGTACGCAGAGTCTAGCTCCGCGCATAGCTCCTTGATCTGTGTTCAAAAATGCGTTGTTACGCGCTTTGTAAGTTACGTGGTTATGTAAATGTTAATACATAACGTATCAATAAATAATCTTAGTCAAAAAGTACTAGATAACTACCAAAAAGCTGGAGAAATAAACATATTCCAGGTTTATTTCTATTTTGCGTCCACAATAGTTGAAGTTAAAACTCACAAGTGTGATTGTAACTTTATTTAAAAACAATATGGTTGATGTTTCATTGGATGGTTTTGAAAATTACTTAAGGTGAATTTAGATTATCAGCAACAAGTGTATAGGTATAAAACGTTAATGCCTTTAAAAAAATTATAACTGGCAAGCAACAATTTACTCTTTACACGTAAAATTCGACGAACCTTATCAGCCTGCGGATGTTTCTCCTCCACCAGCTGGTTGCCATGCGCGATGACGCGCTCGATGACGGGGCGGCGGCCGAGCAGCTCGGCGCGCAGCTTAGCGTGCTTCTTCTGCGCGGACTGCGCGCCGTGCAGGTCGCTGGCTGTAGCCGTGGACGCCGCCGCCGCGCGCCGCTCCGCCAGCCACGCCAGCTCGCCCGACACCTCCGCTGCGAACTTGTGCAGTCTGGGAAACACAGGATTATGTATTAACCACTCATCATAGCTACTGTCAATACGAATGTGACGGTTAGACGCCAAAATTAATAATACTTAGAATTTCGCATTGACGGTTATGGTTGAGATTTTATAAACGATGGAGATCGACTAGGCCTAAAGTATTACAGTTGAAATTGACATGAGCAAGCAAGTGTTAATTTTCCCTAGTGTACTACTTGTTACAAATCTACTATAAGTTTTTTTACTTTTTTATGTAACTGAATGGTATACAACTTACAAATTTACGTACGTAAACAAAATATTTTTTAGTAACCAACGCAGATGTAGATTACGCATATAAAATACAAAATAATTCACTTAATACACGAACTCTCAGCCCATTTCAAACTAGTCAAGTATCAACATAAAACAATGAACGCCACTAACTGCAGGCTAGTCTCGAGCGCCTGCCGCCGCTGCAGCGCGCGCGGGCGCAGCGGGCTGGCGGCGCGCTGCAACGCGCTGCAGTCGCGCTGGATGGCGGGCGGGTCGAAGTGGCCGCCCGACACCAGGTCCTGCCCCGCTAGAGCGAGGGCGTCGGCCTTCTGCTCCCATTGGGATAGCTCTTGTTCTAGTGTCTGGGGGAAGGGGGAAAAGGTTGGAACGTTAGAAGTAAATCTAATTCTATAATTGTAATAATTCTATAAATTTAATTCTGTCTACTGACAAACTGTTTAACATTTGGCAGATGTCGAATATTGTCAACCTTAAATACTGTACGGTTCGCGTTCAATACAAATGCAATGCCATTGTCACCTCAGTTCATTCACGCATCCGCGCATAGCGTGTTCTCATCAAAAATCAATCAATAATTTTATTACCATACTAGCTGTTGCCCGCAGCTTCGCATACGGAAATTATGTTTTACATTATTTTAAATACCTCTTGCAGAAGAAAATTTAAAAAACGCTGAATATATATATGAAGTACTTATTTTTAGTAATTTATATACTGAAGCCCACGATAAAATCACAAAGGATTCTTCCAGGAACGCGTTTTGAAAAATAAGCAATATTCACATTAATTTGTATTTTTTTCTTTTTTTTTTGCAAAATTTTGAGAAACTGAAAAATATGTGTTCCATCAATTTAGGCAAGAAATATTTGTTGCGAATTTGAAGCAAATCGGTTGATGTTTTAAAAATATTCTATACAAATTTTCATCCCGTTTCCCGGGGAAACATTTTAATTTTCCGGGATAAAAAGTATCCTAAAATATGACCCGGAGTATTAGTAACAACTTTACCAATTTTCATTGAAATCTGTTCAAGGGTTTTCATGTGATGCCCGGACAGACAAACAGACAGACAGACAGACAGACAGACAGACAATAATTCTAAAAAAAATATTTTTGTGCTCTAACACGTTATTGAAGTGTCCCCTAATCGAAATTTTAAAAAAATATTCAATGTACAGAAAATTTGCCCCTCGAGTTTTATTATAGTATAGATTAATTAATATCACTTAAATAAATCAGTATCATAGTGCAGTTAACATCTTTCAACAACTCTTGGTGTAGCGTACCGTACAGTACGGCCGCTGTATCTTGGCGCGTCTGAACATAGGCTTTGCGAACTTTAGCGCATGTAAGACAGAGATGGCAACTGATGGTGACTGAGACCGCGTATCGAGTATTGGCGAATTATGTTACTGCGCAGCCTTCTGCGCTATGTTCAGACGCGCCAAGTTACAGCGGCCGAACTGTACAAATACGTACTTCATTATTGGATTAAATAAATAAAAAAATGACTGCATTAACTAGTACTAGCCTAACCTAACCTCTTGAAGGAGACTAGGCTGTTTAACAATTAGCTAGAGTTCTCACCTGCCTGACTGAATTAACCGCGGACATGTTTTTGTTTGCATCAAAATGGTCATGTATGTTACCTGGTGTTGGTTGAGCAGCCGCTTGCAGCTGCGCAGGTCGGTGCCGATCTCCTCGCTGTTGAGCGAGCGCTCCAGGTCCTGCAGCCGGGCCCTAGCGTCCTCCACGGCCCTGGGGATATCACAATGTTGTGAACATTAAAATATGTCCGAATCTCTGAACGGCCTACTGCGTGCACGAGTGTACAGCGTTTATCACGTGCTCCAATACTGATTGTGAGAAGAGTTAATCAATATAGAGCGGAATAAAAAACGGGTACTTCTGCTAATTAAAGGCCTCCGACATGGAACTATTAATAATGATTTTAACGTTCGTTCAACGGTCAAGATTATTTTGCCATCAGTAGTCTAATCCGATCGCATCCACAACTTAACTCGAACGATCAGTTACGATATTAATATTTTTTTAATCATGATGTTCTAAGATCTTTAATGTTGATAACGATAACAATCTGGACTGGTACAAAGCACGGAGGCCCCTAACCTCTTATGCTGCCGCTGCTGCGCGGCCTGACGCAGCTTGCTGCCCTTGTCCCGCGAGGCGGCCACCAGCTCCTCCCAGCCGCTCTGCAGCGCGCGCAGCCTCGAGCCCACCTCCTTCGCGCGACCCGCGTCTGACTTCTGCAGCGATTGACCGATCTGGAGAAAGAGAGGGAAAGGTTACATTTTATAAAATTAATGAGGACACTTTATTCCACTTGACAATCGGCGGGCTTAATGTTAACACAGTATTTTCTTCCAAAACCCACGATGATGTAGAAAGATGAGGGGAAGTGCTAGGCTATTATACCTTATTTTATCATTTTAAATGATATATTTTAAGTATAAGACTTTTTTGGATGTATATCTCGTAAAAATTAATGGCATCCGACTGAACAATTTTGAAAATCTCGTACTTGCAATTGTTAAACAAGGACGTACAGTGCATGTACTATTTTTACACCCTTTTGATAAAATTGCACTAATACCTCAGAAGGAAGCCAATTCCACAGTTTGCACGTACTTATACAGTAATAATTGTTGGAAATTATGACAATAGATATGAATCAAATACTCACGCTTTCAACATTTCTCAGTTGTTTCTCGTTGGCCTGTAGTTCCCTTTCAAACGCCTCGTGCTTCTGCAGCTTGCGTTCCAAGTTTGCCAAATCCCTGATAACAAAATTACGTTACTTATAATAACATTGTCTGGATCGAGGGGGATCCATCATAAAATAATGAAGTCTACTGAAATTCGCATTATTACCTGTAGCTCTGATCCTTAGCTGTTTTCGTCTTGTCTTGGATCCATTCTTGCAGCTCTTCAGTAGCGGCCACGAACTGTAAAGGTACACAGCATTAATTGGTTAAAACCGCAGTCGCGAAAGCTATTTATTGTCCTGTGTATAATCTGATATGGAATATTTCACGAACAAAACCGGTCGATATTTAAATGCACGTGAATAATGAAAATTGTAAACGTATTTAAAAATATTAACCAACCAAAAACAACATACGAATGTATTCAGCTACTAGACTCAACAAGTGACATGTACCTGTTGATGGGCGAGGCTGGCCAGCAGCGCGCGCCGGCGCTCCGCGGCCGCCTGCCGCACCTGCTCGCGCCGCTGCAGCACCGCCGCGCGGCGTGCTAGGATACTGAAACAACACACTTGTTACTAACTGTTGGTCCTTCGTGCAGGACATGAACTTGTATTGCGTTTTGTGTGAGTATATTAAAAGTGATGTTTTATACAGTTTTGGTCAAAAGTAAATAGTTGCGCACTGTCATGAGTGTATTGAATAATACCTTCATGGAATAAATGATCTGAGTTTTGAGTTTATCGTAAAATGATTTATACATTAACTATTATTATGTCATGATCATCATTGTTCCCGTCGCATATGGTTCTAGAGTGTCGTTTTACACCCAAATACTTACGATGTTATTATTATATTTTGTACGTCGATTTTTCGACCCAATTGCATGAATCGCGATCACGGTTAAACTGCGATGGCGTGGAGACCCGTATCTTTGTAAAAATGTATTCAGTCCACGATGAGTCAAGTTTAAAATCACATAAGTACTTACTGGTCAGCGGCGTAGTGTTTGGGCTTGTTGGTGGCGAGGGCGTTGGCGCGCTGCGCGAAGGCCGCGAGCCGCTCATCCTGCGCCGCCAGCCGCGCCTCCAGCTCCTCGTGCCGTTTCAGCAGCGCCTCCGCCTCGTCCACTGACGACTGACAACACAGAGGAGTCGTTAGCAATTTGTTGTTCAAATGGACAGTTGCTGTTGGCCCTAGCGGCTTTTACAGCTTCATGCGGACATAATTAGCAAGTTGTATTGAACATTTTAGTTTGTACATCTGTTAGTATTGCGTTGGTATTGTGAGTATTCTCGTATGTTATTGTATATATCTGTTAAGTCCGATTTACACGTATTAAGTAGTTAAGTAGATAACTAATTTTTAAATAAATTTTAAGTAAATGAATATGTGTAAACAGACAGTTTAGTAACTTTTAAGTTAAAATTTAGTTAACTACTTAATACGTGTAAACCGAACATTAGACATTAGAATACGCTAAAGTTTCAAAAACATTAGCAGTACCATTCTGAGATATGTAACTTTTTTCAATAATTGAAGCTGCTGGTAAGCATAAAGCTGAATCAATTAAAATAACTACTAAAGTATCTTACTCCGAAGTCGTTGTAGTCGAGGAAGGCCTCGTGCGCGCCGGACGAGGCGTCAATCTGGTCCGCCTCGCGGTTGAAGCTCTGCAGCTGCAGCAGCTGCTTCAGGTACGCGTCCTTCTCTTGCCACTCTACGGAATAACGTATCACGTATTAAGATCGATGCATACGTATGTTTTTACCCCGTACGGGACGGGGACGGGGCATAAATATACGTGCATGCCCCGTTCCCGTCCCCTAAGGGATTCCATTGCGTATGCACTGTCGTATACATTTTCTATGAAACGATGTTTCCAAAACTTCACGCCCCATCCCGTACGGGAAAAAACCCGTTACGTATGCATTGACCTTTATTCCTGTCGAGTTACTAACTAGTAACTGCCCCCGCAACAAACTAGTAACTGCCCCTCCACCAATTCGCACTGGAGCAGCGTGGTGGAGTATGCTCTAGGCCTCCTCAAGAGGAGAGACTCGTGCCCAGTAGTGGGCGATTAATGGGTTGAAGCCAACTGCCCTCGCTTCGCTTCAGTATTTTTTCCCGTTTTTGCAACATTTTTCATTCATGCTCCGCTGATATTGATCATAGCCTATAGATAAATGCAGCATCCAATACGAAAATAATTTTTCAATTCAAACCACTACCAGTTCCTAAGATTAGCGCGTTCAACCAACATACTCTTGGGCTTTAAAATATTAGTATAGATTAATTTAATGGGCCTGAAGACTTCCTAAATCCTAAGCTAATGTCGGTGCGGTGGTATATATTGAAGATCAATATAAATTAAGAGCTATGGACTCTTTCTTGCAAACCATTATAGAAAAATACTTCGTATGTTTCGTTTAGTTTATTAGCTAAACTAGATGGATACTCTAAATCTCTGGATTCGACCTAAACTAGTTATATTACCTTTGTCGATGGCGCATTGTTCAGCCTCCATGTACTGTATCTTATCGGCCACGTCCGCCAGCGAGGGGTTAGTGGCCAGCAGCTGCCTGCCCAAGCCAATCACTTCCTTGAACCTGCAATACATATCAAATAAAAACAATACTGTTCGATCTTTATAAAGTTTATAGAACTGAGTAGTGTGAATTGATTTTTACACAATTATCATCTTCCGCTAAGAAAATACGCCTAACAAACAATAATATCAAGTGCAATATTTGTACTGTTTGTTACTGATCTATACATCTATACAAATAAATAAAATTGGGAGTGTCTGTTTGTAATATTAAAATAACCGCTTTTTACTAAGTGCATTTGGATGTATACACGCTACATATACCAAAACAACATTTTTACAATTTTTGTCGGTCTGTTTGTTTGTTCCAGCTAATCTCTAAAATGGCTGGTCCGATTTTCACGGGACTTTCACTGGCAGATAGCTGATGTAACAAGGAGTAACTTAAGCTTTTATTTTAGAAATAAAATAGTTTCTTAGGCGACACGAAGTTCGCCGGGTCAGCTAGTTTTAAATAAGCTAAGTTTACCGACGGAGTCCAACAAGGGCCAAGACAGTCGAGATTCTCTTTGCCTGTCTAAAACCACTCATGGATAAACACAACAGCAACAACAGTTGCTAATATCCATGGGCGGCGGTGATCACTTACCATCAGGTGACCCCTCTGCTCGTTTGCCTGCTTAAGGCATAAAAAAAAAACAGTATAGTCGTGCAACATACTCGTCTTTGTGCGCCTTGATGTCGTCGTGCAGCTCCTGGTGCTGCTTGTGCAGCGCCTCGGCCGTGGCCACGTCCTTCGCCGTGCCCTCCTGCGACAGCTGCTCGCGGACTTTCTGCGAAACAACCACACCGTCTCTAATAAACGTACGTATAATTCTATATTGACCGGTTTCAATATCAACTATATGCCTTATTATTGTCTTACTGGTTAAAATTACACAATTAAAAAATCACCTTAGTTTTTCAAAATATTTATCCTTTTTTGTCGGTCATTGCATTTACATTTTGCACCGGAATAATCAATAATAATGTGAATTTTACCAAGAAAAAAATAACCGACTTCAAAATAACTCAAAAACTACTCGTCAGATCTAGCTCAAATTTAAGTGGGACCACATGACAAGCACCAGCTATCGATTAAAAAATCATCAAAATCAGTTCACCCAGTCGAAAGTTCTGAGGTAACAAATGCTGCTTATTCATAGTTTCTTCAGGCAACATTGTTTTCCAACCTCTACGTCTTCTCACCTGCACCCAGTCCTGCAGCAGCGTGCTGCTGTTGCCGAAGATCTGGTGTCCGACGGCGCTCTCGAGCCGCGAGCGGCGTTCGGCCGCCTGCGCCTGGCACCGCACCCACATCTGCTGGATCTCCTGCTGGCGAGCCTCCACGTTGGCCCGCTCTGATGGGTACTGGGACTTCACGCTGGAAGCGACAGGTTGGTTAGAAGAATGAAGAGGTGACAAAAAAAGGATTCTCAGTGACATGACTTGATTACAACTAGGAAGGGGTGAAAAGATATTAGGGTCCTTCTAATATGATTTGGCATGGTCAGTGAATACCTTGCCACTAGTGTTTATTTAGGATATGCTTGAATAATTTCAAGTATAAAGGGTTACATCCGGCTCGAAGGACCAAAAATTTTTTTACGTTTTTCATAACATGGATTTTTAAGAAAAGTACCGAATCCCTTAATATTCTTACCTATGTAAGTCATACCACTGTAAGAGGCTGCATGCAAACAAAGTAGCGGGTTTAATAACAGACTTTAAGGATCAAACATAAGCTTGACTCAAAACCCTCTAACCCAATTATAAACTACATCTGAGTATTCATTAAAGATGTGTATGGGTATGAGGTATGAAAAAATTCACCAATAGGATTACTTCGTTATGTGAGGCTAGGAATGAAGTGATATTGGTGGATATTGCCGCTTACCACCCCGCTACCTCGCTTCTAGTTAGATACTCTGCATTGAACCCAAATACACCTATGCGGGACAATAGAAAACACTCACGAGTCAGCCAGCAGCCCGACGGCCGTGACCTTGTCCCGCAACGGCTCCAGTTCCCGCTCGAGCTGCGCGTGTCTCCGCTGCAACGCGCGCACGGTGCGCAGGTCCTGCGGGGCCGCGCCGCCGCCCGCCAGCTGCGCCGCCTTCTCCGCCATCCAGTCGAGAGCCTCGTCGCATGTGCGGTTGAATAGCTCCACGCTGAGGACACACGCAGGTTGTTGTGCACATGAGGATTTCTTTTCTTTTTATACCAATAAAGAGTTTAGAGAGAGTGGTGGTGGCCGTGGACATGAAATGGAACTCCTTCAAAATATCTGATAGATTTACTAACAGAGCGTCAAAAAAAACGCTTCTTTAATCCTTAAATACTACCAAGGTTCTTTTCATCCTATATCTCACCTAGAAGCACCCTCCAAGCTCTTCTCCTTCTGCTGCTTGAGCCGCAGCAGGCGGTCCCACTGCTGGCGCAGCTGCTGGCGCCGCGCTGTGGCCTTGGCCGCCTGGCTGTGCTTGGCCGCCACCAGCTCTTCTGCAGCGGCGTCTATATGCTCTAGCCGTTTTGACGCCGCTGATAGGTCAGTCACGAATTTCTGGTGGGGAACAATAATTGTTAGGGGTAATGTTAGGATTCTCTATCCCGTGGGTGGTATGGATACACGCAAATGAGACGTCACAAACATTCTTTAAACATGAACAAACATTTATATTCAGCCGTGACGGTAAAACGTTACAATATAAAACGTTGCAAGTTTTGCCTCTTGTACATCTATTAAAGCTCCGTCTTAAACTCCGTCTGCAGTACATCTATTAAAGCACTAATATAAGTCTATTTATAATATATTAGAAGACTTTCTCTTCAAAAATCAAAAACAACCGTACCTCATACTTCCTCTTAGCAGTGTCAACAGTGTCGTCATCGTCCTCGGCCCGCAGCAGCTTCTCTTTCTCCCGGATCCACTTGTCGAAGTCGTCGCACTCCGCGAAGAAGCTGAAAAGCTTGATGGCGTCCTCCAGCTGCAGGCGGCGCGCCTCCGACAGCTGCAGCAGTTCATCTAGGTGGATAGTGGGATTGTAAGTGGGAAGTGTTTTGACTTTAAGAATTTAGTTGGTAGGAGGTACTTTGTCACCCGGTTACCAATAAACGGGCACTTTCGGGATTTTTTTTTGTCTATTAAGTGACTTTTTTAAATTTAGTACTTTCAAGTGAACGTTTTAGGTTCGCAATGTTCCGCATATTGCTAAATGCACTGCACATGCTTGATGTTGGTGATATATTAAACGATGAGTTACTAAAATAAAAATAATGAAACCTGGTACCTGGGCTTTCAGTGTCACGGTTGATATTTTTAACTCTCATTTTTATGGAAATAACCGGCAAAAGAGAGGATTCACCTGATGATAAGTGGCTAACGTCGCCCTTGGACACCAGCAACATTAAAGGCCTCAATAATGCGATGCCGGCCAAGAAAGACAGAAGAAAAAGAAAGAACTCACTATAATCCGCCTGTATAGCCGCCAGTCTATCCTTGACAGCGGGCGCGACGACGGGCGCGGCGACTGTGGAGACGCGCGGGCGGCGCGCGGGCCCGGCGGCGCGCCGCACCTGCACCACCTGCTTCACCAGCACCGTCTTCTTCACCCGCTGCACCGTGCGCACCTTCTCCGGGCGGCGGACTTGCACCTGGACAGTTGTGTATTGTTAGCCTGAGTATGAAGCAGACTTGCGAGGCAGCTATGCGATGAGAAAATCCCCTGATTTGATTACTTACGTTTCCTAGCCTAGAAAGCACATTTCTGGTGGATACTCAGCCTTATTTTGGGGTGATTAACAGATGACGTTGTTGCGACGAGATAGAAGATTTTTTTTATGTACAACAAAGTCATGTCATACCCATAATGCTAACCTCTTACACGTTATTAAAATTCTGTACGTGCTTGACCACGAAAAAATAACAACCATGGATAAGATAGAAACAAAATATCAAATGTCCTAAAAAAATCACGTTATAAACTGTGTAACACAGAAAAAGGCAATCAAAACAGTTAAAAACCTGCATATAAAATAATGTATTGGCTTACCGGTACAACTCTGGGCTCGATCTCGCGCACGTAGTTAGCGGGCACGAACCCGTCCGTACGGTCTGCCTTGCGCACCGACCACCAGTCGGGGTTTGTCTTGTTCATCAGGAACATCACCTCGCCCTTCGCGATCGAGATGCCTTGCCCGCTGAACGCGTACAGCGCTTTCACCTGACGAACAGCACTTGATTAAATGGCGATGTTTGTTTAAACTGTCTTTTGAAAAAAAAAATACAAGGAGTTTTACATAGCTTGGGCAATTATTCTATGTATCCATTATCACTTTAAAATACGTGGTATTTTGACAGTTATGAAGTTACCAATGAATATGAATAGAAAGATAATATTGAGAAAAACGTGTGTATGTACTTATGTACACAGGCAATAAGTTATACTTACCTCATACTTATAAGTACCTCTCGCTCGAACCCACGAATCAGCGAGTGCTAGCAATCCAAAACAACTCCAGCGAATGCTATGCGCCTATTATCACGCACCTTCATCATGTCGTTTTTTGGCTGTCGCATCGTAAAAATTTTACTCTCATATTTTTTTTCTAACAGCCCATAAGAAGTATAACTTCAATAATTAGATAAGTTTTGTCTAATTTATCAATGACTTCCTCCTAAACTTACCAACCACTTCAGTCCCTACTCGGTGCTAGCTCCGTCCTCTACATCATTTAATTCTATCCACACACAAATCTCTCCTACAAGACTCCTCCCACTGACCTGCGGCACTGATCTCTCCTCGGTGACGGTACGGTGTTCCAGCCGCTCCACCGGCTCCTCCTCCCACACCTCAGTGGGCACCAGTCGGGACTCGTTCACGTATTCTTCTTCTTGCTCCAATGCGTTTCCGGCTTCCACTTCAGTTGGCAGCTTAACAAAAATAACATTTGTTTCATCTTTTTATTGAAGAATATATATTTCTGATGAACATGTAGGGTTGTCCCTAATGTTCGGTTTCCACGTACATATTAAGCAGTTAACTAAATTTTAACTAAAAACTACATTAACTAAATTGTCTGTTTATCTAAAATTTAATCGCTTAAGTTAAGATAATTAACGCGAGCAGTCGTGTGCGCGAGTAGTTATAGTTACGATACATGTTCATTAAAAAACTCAATACATGTTCATTAAAACACCGTAACATCTTCGATCTCGAGTTAACAAACTTCTAAATTGGCGACCCCACCCAATGCAATAGAACTCCTCAAAATCAAACAGCTGAAGCTTCAAACCTGGAGTGTATGTATCCCAGCGGCCTGCAGCCGCTCGGCAGCGGCCTCCAGCTGGGCCAGCTCGGCGCGGTAGGCCTTGAGCTCGTCGTGCAGGATCCGCTGCCGCGCGAGCAGCGCCGCTGCGCCCGGCGCGTCCTCGCCGCAGTCCTCGCTCGCCACCAGCGCGCGCTTCTCCTTCATCCAGGATTCCGCTTCGTTGGCATCGCCGTAGAACTGTTGTAATGAAATAGTTTCATTTATTGACAGAAGTGCTATGGAATATAGTTGTCTATGTTAAATGTGTAAATACATGTGCAATACAATGAGAACTTTATATGGTGCAAGTTAGTTCCGTCTATAAGCCTATCTAAAAATTTATCATAATTATTTCTACGTCTTAAATCAAGACATTAAACGCGTTTATTATCAACATTTGAGTCTAACTCACAATAGCAAATGCATTTCTCTATTTAATAGAATTAATGACTGTATTTGGATGAATCGAATTCCGTCAATAAAACCGTAATGACACCATTAAAACACGTCACTGAAGGTAATTAAGTATTAAAGCTGACCGTATGAGCCTCGGCGGCGTCGGCGAGCTGCTTCTCGCGCGCGTCGGCCAGCTCGCGCAGCACCTGCCACTGCTTGCTGAGCGACGCCAGCCGCCGCTCGATCTCGCCGCTCTTCGGGTGCTTCGCGTCGATCAGGCTGCAGGGGGAAATACGAGATCAGACACAGAATATCAAATAGGTCAAGTAAAGAATAATTAACGCTATAAGGAAACTAAATGGCCCAGGTTACACCTCAATTAAATGATTATGATTTCTCAATCCTTCAAAATATGATTATAAGATGGATGTAATTTGTACAAACCCAGGCTATAATGCGTTTCATATAAGTCTGCACTTCAATATTATGTTGGTAGCATTGAAGTAGGAATTACCAACATAACGAAATAATAATGAACAGAGACACAGACAGACCTGGGCCAGTGACTGATTGAAAGTTGATCTCAAGTGTTCGGAACTCACTCCAAAAATCATATCACCTGAAATTAATATCCTTCAGAACTGATTAAAAAATTTGATTTTGAACATATTACAATTACAAACACTAGTACACTGCCTCGCTGTAACCATGTCCAGGTAAGTGGTTTGAAATATCGATCAGTACAAATTACGAGTAGTCGAAGTATCCATCGTATTAAAACTTACCGCCGAACTTTGAAGATTATTAAATGAGATCTGGTAAGTTACCTCTGCCCCTTGGCGCGGTGTCGCTGCGAGACGAGCTCCCTGGCGCGGATCTCGTGCAGCAGCGCGGTGTGCTTCTGCCGCAGCGCCATCACCGCGCGGAGCTCCTTCGCCGCCACCTCCGTGCGACACAGCCGCTGCTTCTCCGTCACCCAGCCTGAGATAATATGCGCATTATACATACATGTTTAATATGCTGTACATTTTAGGGCAAAATACTCAATAGGATAGTGAGTATACAATTAAATTTAACTTAATTTAAGCTACATTTTAACGCTAACCTTCCTCTTCGTCATGGTCTTCCAAGAATTGGTATAGATTCCTGGCATCTTCGAGTCTTGCTTTGCGGTCCTTGGCTGCTGCCACCAAGCTATGAGAAAAATAAAAGCGTAAATTAATAACTTCTACCAGCACAATACTTTGATAGGCGCTGTATTAAAACGTTAAAATTTTCCTGTCCTACTATGGCTGTCACATGTAAGAGGCCGCCCGAGGGGCATGAAAACTTCCGACACTTTGGTTGGTCGCTAACCCTTCACCAATTCGCACTGGAGCAGCTTAGTGGAGCTCTAGGCCTCCTCAAGAGCCCCGTGCTCAGTAGTGGGGCAACAGCTGTAACATCACCTGTCATACGCATCCTCCAGCTGCTTCCGCTGCGTCTCGAGCTGCTGCACGAGCTGCGGCGGGCCGTCGGCCGCAGCACCCTGCCGCACCAGCCGCCGGATGCCCTCGTCCAGCGCGCCCAGCTGCAGCTCCTGCAGCGCGTGGGCTTGCAGCAGCCGCTCCACGTCCACCAGGTGACGGCCTACTTCTTCAGATTGGAACTGGGCCTGAAGATGGAGTTTTTGAGTGAGGGTAGTTTGTATAATTTAGTTATAAATGGGGGTAGGTTAGATTTTGAATAAGTGCGTAGTTTTGTTGGAACAGACGATGGAACGTCTGTTACTTTTTTAGCCTTTACAGTGCCTACTTTGCACGTAATTTTCCCCTAAACATGCATTCATTTTCTCACAACTTGAACAGGTCAAGTTGGTTAAAGAAGACAAGTTTGATGCGCTATGAATGGCTATACCCCAACGGTATAGCCATAAAACTATTTTAGTAATTGCAATGTTATAATATGTTTTATCCTGATCGTTTTTTATAAGAATGAAAGAAACAAAACAGTTTATAAGTCTTCTGTAACTTTCTTTTTAAGAATAAGGGGGTAAATGTATTTGTATATTGAAGTGCGTGCGAGTACCTTCATCTCCTGCACAGTATGCGCGGTGGCATCAGCCTCCCGCAGCAGCGCGGTGAGATGGGCCAGCCTGGCGAGCGCGGCGCGGTGCCGCTCCAGCAGCGCCAGCAGCTCGCGCCAGCGCGCCAGCACCGCCTGCTCCGTGCGCGACACGCCCTCCGCCCCGTGGTACCGCTCGCGGACCAGCTCCGCCGCCATCGCTGAGAGATCTTCGAAACGCTCCGTTCTGGGAATTAAACAATGTTTTATACATTGCTGTGTTGGAAAAAACGCTCACGTTGTATTCTGGTTTATACCGCGATGGATAACGAATAGTCTATGAATTTATGAAATTGGGTTAATTTAGGGTTGATTGAAATTACAGACAAATTGTTTAGTCCTATACGGCCTATAATGCGAAGGTACGGACCTAATGATTATGACAAAATAAAAATTGCTCCCATGTCTATGGTCGAATCCATAATCTGACGGCACTTTGACAACTCAAATGTACAAAATGTTGTCAGAACATAGGCACTGCTGTTCTGATCGACATTATGAAAATATTCTTATCAATATTTTGCGAGATTTCTAAAATCTTAAAATTAAAATCATTAAAAGGAAGATATTTTAATTAGATAAGAAGTACAAACACATTAATCGAACACTATTTTGTCAACGTAACTAAAGGTTTCCGTTCCACGCCTAGGCAAAACGTTTTTTCACTGCTCACTTTCTCGGTGAATCAAGCGTCGACACTGAAATATCGGCACTTACTCCTCTCTATTAATTTTCTGCAATAGATAGCACCACTCTATTTGTCAAAATAGTCCGTAGAATTATGGATTTGACTATAGGAACATGTAATGTTCACAGGGGAGACTGGATTCTAGCCATGACATATTTAAGGTTTTTTGATGATGAAGGTCCAACTGTCAATGGGTTAAATACTGAAGGGTAACTGATATAATCACAAGTTGCGTATTTCATACCAAAGCCTTTCAAATTCGCTCCACAATCCACGTGAAGCTGCGAAGAACGATAGGGCCAATAGTGACTGTCTATTCGAAACAAAAAGAAGTGTATGTCACCTGGCGAGGATGTCAGCGGAGATGGCCTCGTGCTTCTTGACGGTGGCGTCCACCTGCGCCAGGTTGGAGCCGTAGCGCGGGTCCGACAGCACCTGGATCATCTCCTTCAGGTAGCCCTTGCGGAGCACCGACTGAGGACACGATACACGGTTACTATCACGAATATGTATGTGGGTTATGATATGCGTTGTTGAAGTTTAAGTCGCGATATTTTTATGACAATGTTTCTAATGTCTCGAAGTACAAAAAATGTTCAAATGAAAATAAAAAAAATATGTACATATACATTCTATAATGATATAAAGTAATATAAACTCAGTACAGTACGGCCGACGTATCTTGGCGCGTCTGAACTTCGCGCAGAAGGCTGCGCAGTAACATAGTTCGCCAATGCTCGGTACGCGGCGTATTATATTCACACCTTAGCATGTTCGTGTCGCTATCTCTGTCTTACATGCGCCAAAGTTCGCAAAGCCTATGTTCAGACGCGCCACAAGATACGTCGGCCGTACTGTACTTATAGGTATGTTGACAGAAACTATATTTTACTAAAACCGTTAAGATCCGATACTGTACTTTGAAATAAGATTTATATATTTGAAATACACATATTTTAAGACAAAAACTTTTGAAAACACCAAAAATGTAATTAATAATATTGCACCTTTCTTCCTTAACCACTCTGAAAGCAGGTCACAAACCAAGTCAGTCGAACCTGCGATACTGGACGCTATCCAGTCCACATACCTTAGTGTTGAACTTGTAGTTGAGTTGTTCCAGTCGTTGTTGACGCAGCAGCTCCGTCCGTAGCGCAATCTCGCGCGCGTGTTCAGCCTGAGACAAGAACATTTACGTGAGTACGTTTTTATCTATTTACATAGAAAAAGCATCAACAGCAATATACAATCTAAAACGCACATAGTAAATCAGCTGACCTAGAACCCTTAAATTTTTGTTATGCAAGAAATACAACATTACCAAGAGTCGTCAACAGCAAGGATGTTTTAAAATCACGTCACTAAGTACTTTTAAACTCACACGCACACTAACGGTCACGCCTCTATAATAATAAGAGCCTCTAGACAAAACTATTTCCTTTAAACGCTTACGCAAAACGCTGCCTTCAAAATGTATGGGAATGGCATTAAGTGCGGAAAAATAAGCACGTATGAATTTTTTGACTTTGGGGGATTGATTACAGGAACCAAGGATTGATTACAGGAACCAAGTACAAACCTGTTCGAGCTTCTGCCAGGCGCGCTCCAGGTCCTGCGGCAGCTGCCCCTCCAGCGGCGCCCAGGGCTCGCCCACCAGGCTCTTCTGCATCGTGTTGATGTCGAAGTACAGCGCCTCGATCTCCGACCGCTCTTTGTATCTGTCAATACATCACACTGTCATATATTTTGTATATTTATTCAAAATGCAATTTATTCAACATTAAAAATTTGCGTTCCTGACTGTTACAACGACGCGTCGTTTATCAATTTTTTAGGCGACTTCAAAAAAAGAAAGAAGTTCTGTAATATTTTTTTTATGTTTGTAACCTCACAAATCTGTCATTATCAACCAATTCGAATGATTCTTTTGTCATTCCACATACATTTGTCATTTCCAGATTTTCATATACCTGGGCTCCAGTATCTTTAATACCGGGTCCTGTGAAACTGAAATCAGGCGCAAATAGGAATGGCCAAGGGCGCCATGGGGCAACTAGAGAGAATCTGGAAGGAGAGAAACATCACAAGAAGAACCAAGCAGAAGCTAGTGAAGACATATTCTCATATTCTCCATATTCCTCTATGGGACTGAAACGTGGACGCTCAAAGCTAGTGATCGTAGGCGTGTGGATGCTTTTGAAATGTGGTGCTGGAGAAGAATGCTGCGCATTCCCTGGACGGCGAAACGTACAAACGTCTTGATACTCAAGAACCTCAAAGTAACCAAGAGGCCATCGTCCATCTGCCTTCAAAGAGTCCTTGAGTATTTCGGTCACATCGCCCATAAAGATGGAGGAAACCTCGAGAAGCTTGTCGTCACAGGCGAGATTGAAGGGAAAAGATCTCGAGGAAGAAGCCCAATCCGCTGGCCAGACCAAATCCGCACTACATTAGGTAGCAAAGTTTATGAGGCCATACACGCAGCCGATAACAGGAACCGATGGCGAAACGTCGTCAAAGAGAAGGTGATCCGTGGAGGGAGTTACGACCCTCAGCAGTGAGGACAACGACGTGAGGAGAAGGAGGACTTCCAGATTGTCTCCATATTTTTCTAATGATCCATGCGGAATTGAAGGAAGTCCTCAAATATGATAGGCATACATGAGGCCATTTTGGTATGTTTTTTTTGAAAACTTTTTTTTGTCTTTTTTGGTAAAAATTTGACTGAGTTATAGTTGACTCACTTGGGTGGTTTCTCCACCGTCCGGTACTGCTTGAAGGCGAGCAGCAGCCGCTGAATGCCGTCCAGCGCGTTGGGCAGGTCGCGGTCGTTGAGCTGCTCGATCTTCAGCCGGATCCACTCCAGCAGCGCGCATACCAGCTTGCTGTACTCCGTCTTGCGCCCGTCGCAGTCCATCAGCTGGCCTATGATCTGGGGAGGAAGGGGTGAGGTGAGAGAATAAGAAGTGAAAGCGATGACGAGAAAATATAAAGAATATATGTAGGTAATTGAGAAGAATAACGATACAAAGAAGAAAAAGCATAGTAAGCTCGAATGAGAAAACGAATCCCACATGGACGAAAATGTCAATAGGCATGATGACTAATTTTGAAATACTGTTCTATATTGTTGGGAAATATATTATAATTACAACGTATATCATATTTCCGCAAAAAATAAGGTGTAGTATAAAATAAATACATTTAAAATTATAAGTTTAAAATTCGCACCAAAACGCTTCAAACTGTCATGGCGTGGTGGTGACGTCATGCCTCAGGAAAACAAAAGACGATACGTAATTTTAAGTATGGTGATATTCATTTGTTTTAAGACGTGTGACGTAATTCGCGCTAATTGAGACTGAGTGGCGTTTTAGCCAAGATGGCGGCTTGCCGTATTTTGTAGTTTTATTTTATCAATAATATTGTTTATTTCGCTAATAATAATACGATAAATGCGTGTTTTGTAATCCATTAATAGAGTTTCATTAAATAAATAAATAATTTTAGTGATTTTTACTTACTGTCATCATGCTTATTGTGGTCATGGGTCAAGTAAAGAGAGAAGAGGTCTTATAAATACTGAAAGTAAAAGATATGATGGGGAAGAGAAAAATTTAAATAGGGAGACTTCAAGCAAGAGAAACATGGGTTAGAGAGGGATGTTGATTAAAATAGTAGATTTATTACAAGACAAAAGCTAAACACAAGTGCCAAACATCTTACATTGGCGATCCTACGACCGCTTTTCTGCTCATTCTTCATGCGCGCGAACGTGTGGTAGTAGCTGGCCACGTACGTCATGACCGACTTCTCGTCCGGCCGGGTCGTGTCCACGTCTGCAAGGAGACAATTTGATCATATTTGGAACAAAATTTAGGAGATAATACAAAGGAAATAAATTATTATCCTTCTCACCCTCAGCATCAAGAAGCTTCGGTATCCCAAGGTGCTTGTGTGCTACATCAAAGGCATGGTTGAGGGTCTCCACGTGCTCTGTCACCGGCAGCTCTGACCAGCGGAACAGGTCCGGCCTGGAAGACAATGGTTAATGATAAGCTTTAAGGTGGCTAAGAATAAAAAATCTACTTATCTCTGGCTCTCCAAAACTATAAGCGAAAACAATTTTAAGGTGTCTTCTTTCATAGGAAAGTTTATTATTATTATTTACTAATGTATTGCTACGGCTGATGTTACCAACAACATGTCTTGCATCAACCACCACAACCACTCTGCTAGGAGTGCAATACTGAAGACTTTTATCGTAATGCTGCATCACACATAGTGAAGTATCAAACTAACCGGTGCGCATGAATGAGCGCGTTGAAGCCCAGCCCTGAGCGCCAGGAGTCGGTAAAGTTGTGGATGTGCACGCCGTGGTAGCCGCTGGTCTTGCGCTGGCACCACAGCAGCAGCGCGTCCTTCGCCGACTTCTTCTCTGATGACTCATTCTCTTCGTCCTAGATTCGTTAAAAATGCTTTATATAACGTCGTTTGATGTTCCAAAATATCGCGATACGACGTCGCATTAAAGCCCGAACATCCACATAAAATGTAATTAGGTGGTAAAAATAGAATTGGAAGTTTTTTTCAATAAAGCTTACCACATCTATTTCGATTTCTTGGATCTGAAACCGCAGGATAATGGTCCAGATAAGTCCGAGGATGAGGCGGGGGTTGCCGTCCACTATGTCCTCTGCTCCTATCGATTCCAGCCGCACCTAGGGAAATAACATTTATGTTTTGAAATTATTTAAGGGCTGAAGAATTGTTGGTGTTTTGAAGGCAGAAGGGCTTCGCTGGTGAAAATTATTAAATAAAAGATATTCGAACGAGAGACAAACTATCAGATGTCACTCCATTCTGTACAATTGAGTCAATTTACAACTGTACTTGTGTACGGTGGAAAGACTGTCTTCCTGTGTACCTACACTATCTGCCATCTGTGACTTAAAATTAACAATGAATGATTAAAAAATTTAAATCCAATGATAATCGCGTTCACCCCTTCTTTCTTGGCACGATATCATTGAAGGATAAAGTATATATAAAGAAGAAGATCGAAGATTGATTCGAAGATTGGAAACAATGGACCCATCCATTGAATCTTCGAATTCAATACAAAACTTACTGCGAATATCAAGCAATTTGGTTTTGCTAGCAGTATCATGATATTTGTTTTGGAGTTACTACTACATGTTTGTACAACTTCATTAGTATGTTACTGAACTCAGTCCAGACACGTAGTAATACACTGATACATTCAACACAGTTAATCCCTGCCCAGCGCATATTTTGTTGAAGCCTTACAAGACACCACAAGGTTTCTGTTATATTCTTTCACTAGTATTTCACAATGTAAAAATGGCTTTTTTCAAAACTATCGCGTACTAAGTGAAGCTCAGTAGTGCTGAGCAGCCGTTTCTTCCACAATGTGAAAGAGCCAGAAATATTCTATTTTTTCGTGCAAATTTCAACTTTGTACGATAAATTATTACAGTACTGTGACCGAAAAACATTGCGTCCTTCCGGAAGTACTCAAAGTCCTGCCGGCAGGTCTCCGGGCGATCTATAACTCCAAAAGTCGGCATCGAACATTAAAAACAGTACAGACCGAATGCTTATGATCTAAGTACAAATCCAGTACTTAAGCGTATCTCCCCTTACTCTATTATCTCTAATAGCTATAGATTTTAGCGTCTCCTTTCCATATCCATACGAGTATAATGTTGTTTGGTGCAGGACGAAGTGTCGTCACAAGAGCTAACAGAGTACAAGGCCGGCATATCAGTGCGTGGATGTTATCAGCAGATAGCGGGCTACTGATATCACACTTACATGTGTTACACTTGTGAGGGATATAGCTGATATTTCGCGCGTGTAATGTTCTTGTGACCACGTCCTTGTTTGGCGTTACCATTCAAATGGTATTATACCATCGTTACAGTAACATCAAGTTCGATCAAGTGTCGATTAGTATTCTTTCCGATTGTATGAATCTGTAAGGGTTATTGTTACCTCATCATCTTGTCGTCGGAATTACCGTTTTTATATTCATGTATTCCTTCGACATTCATTGTTTAGTTTTTCTCTAGATTCCAAAAACATGGCTGGAGTTCAAACGTTACGTAGGTCTATGTATACACTTTTAACGTTTTCCATCCAGCAAAACTAGAATTTGAAAGCAGACACACGAGAAACTATACATATAAAAACCCTTGAGTCATTTACCGAAGTTGAAAGGAACAAATCACCAAGTAACCATTCATGTATTTTTTTTATGCCTTAAGCAGGCAAACGAGCAGACGGGTCACCTGATGGTAAGTGATCACCGTCGCCCATAGACATTAGCAACATTAGGGGCGTCACTAATGCGTTGCCTGCCTCGAAGAAAAGAAAAGATCCGCTTCTTGAAGGACCCCATGTCATAGCTTAGCGGGAACACCGATGCAGGAAGTTCGTTCCACAGGTTACATGTCCGTGGCAGGAAATTACGTGAAAACCGAACTGTGGACGAATGCCAGGTATTTAGGACATGTATGTATGACTAGTACCTAGTAGTCCCAGTACCAACCTTAGTATGCAGGAAGCTGAGACTCTTGTTAACGTTCTCGATCTTGTGCACGCGCATGCGGCCGGAGTTGGGGCGCGGCAGGCGCTCGCCGCTGATGATCTCTAGTAGCTTCAGCAGCCGCCGCCCGTCTGCCAGGTCCACGAACAGGTCCTCCACCTCCATCCGCGCCTGCGACACACAGACAGACGGTCAGTTAACATTTTTTCTCAAAGATGTACATAATTAAGCTAACTTAAAGAAAAATAGTTTTCTCGCACTTTTTCTTGAAGATGTACATATATGTAAAGTTTTTGAATCATGTATAGTAGGCGGGAGTTCCATAGTCTTGACTGCATGAAATGAAAAGGAATGGGTGTAAGAAGAACTTTTGAGTTGGGGGTATTTAAGAAAGGTTCTTAGTTGAGTCCAGTAAGGAGAAATAGATGGACGAGCGAAGAAGAATCTTAATCAATAAAAATATCAATATCACATCAATATACATATCAATTAAAATCTTCAAAACTATTCGAAGGAGAATTTAAAAAATATTGCTGACCACCTTAAGGTAAGGCTCGCTTCAAAAGCTCGCTTTAAAACGAGTTGTACCTAATCACGCATTAAAGTGACGGCCTTCAAATTAACAGTTACCGTGTAATCGGTTATATCGATTTACATGAATTATTCATCCATGAAACAGACATAACTCGACCGTTTTATTTCAATTATATTTACGTACTATGTATTTCTAGGATGGTAATGAAAACACAGTTAACACTTGTCTTTTGTATTGAACAAAACAGATTGTACGGTTGTGTAAACGTAATGTTTAAATAATAAAATGATATACCTGTCCGTCTGTGCACTACAATTAATTTTATGTGATACTCTATCAAAAACCAAGAATTTTGCTGGATGGGCAGAATTTCAGCTCTATGTCAGGAACATAGGAAACAATCCAAAATATTATTATGAAATTGAAAATAGAGCGAGAAAAATTTATAAGAAATTAATCTTTCAATATTCTCAAAAAGTACTATGAATAGAAAAATGCCAGAAACTTATTTTATACCACGTCCAAGAATGCTGGAAGTAAATAATGCTTGACAAAAAATAACAGACTTCAAAATAACTCAAAAACTACTTGTCAGATCTCGCTCAAATTTAAGTGGGACCAGATGACAAGCACCAGCTTTTGATAAAAAAAAATCATCAAAATCGGTTCACCCAGTCAAAAGTTCTGAGGAAACAAACATTAAAAAATGCAGTCGAATTGAATACCTCTTCCTTATTTGAAGTCGGTTAAAAAATACGTAATATCTATCAATAAATTAGTTATTTATTGCATGCATAGTCTATTGTAAACATGACTGCATTAGAAGCACGTACCTACTGAGTATTTATGTATTTTCTCGCGGTATGATTTATTATGACCCAGTGACACATAAATCGTGTCCAATCAGCGCTAAACCAAAACGTTGCTTAACTAAAATATTATATTACTCTACGAGTACAAACGCCGGTTATACCACATTGAGTATGTAACCCTTCGATCATTCATTTGGAGGTTGGATCTACCTTGCGGTTGGATAAACCTTCCAATGTTTGGGTAATAATAAAGAAGTGGGTCGTTTTCAACTTTGGAGCCAAAATCGAAGCAATTTCATGAATTTTGTTTTTTATGTATATTGGTATTTTTTAGTATTCAGATGCGTTCATAAATAGAAAAAACATATGTCAATCAAAGATTCCACTTATTTATTTAACAATAACACACATAAATCAACTTTTTGAGTGACACGAATGAGAAACATATTCCTCTAATGATATTTTGTGATTTACTGATGAGAACTCTTGTTACACTAATGATAATAACATGGTTTTTAATTATTCTTTATTTAATTCTTAAAACAAACTTATTTAGATTATCATTACTTAATTTATTATAAATTTTGCTCAATTTGTCATCATTAATACAATTAAAAAAACGCTTACACACTCATACCCTCACATTAGAAGATACCCAATCAAACAAACCATTCATTTTTTATTTCATTTGTTGATTTGATTTTTTGTCTTTGTAAAAACTTTATTTTATTCTTGCATTTGTTTAAAAGTGATATCATTTTTTTTTCTGTTTTATGTGCTGCATTTTTAGTGTCCTAACTTTTTTCATCAGCGTTTGTTCATCAGTACTTGGTTTAGATTTTTCTTTTCGTTCTATTGCGTTCAACGGATCTACAGCAGGAGTCATATTTTCATCATCACTACTTACTTCACTGATTGTAATAATTTCTGCAATTCTTTGGTCTTATTTCTTTTTATAATACTTTTTGGAACTCTCTCATCATTTTTTCTTTGCATCCGTTGTTCGCGTGGGCTCATTTCGTTAATGCTTTTAATTTTTTTAGCTTCTTTTCTTTTTAAATAACTCTGTCTTTTTTTTGTTGCTCAGCAGCATACAGTTCTGGATTATTTTTAATATTTTTATATTTCTCTCGTCTAGCTATTCTTCGTCTCTCTAACTCTTCTGCTCTCTTTTGTTTTGCCATTTTTATCAATCCAAATATGAATAAGATTTTATCCATAACAAAATGAAATTAAAATAAAAAAACTCACTTTAAAGACAACCTTTTCAAACTTGAAAAGCTTGAGGCACTGATGGATATTGTCTAGTAAACCTAATGGATAGCATACACCAGTGCCTCAAGGTTTTAAATTTCTAAAAGCTTGCGTTTAAAATATATTTTTTTAATTTTTATTTTATTTATTTCACAACTTGCAAAAGTGTGCGATAAGTTATTAGAACCACGGGAATTGGGTCAAATATTACTTGTAAGATTTGACCCGAACATACATACACTGCAAGTTTATTAATTACTTATGTAGCTGTCTTGGCGAACTTCGTATCGCCTAACAATCAGTGAATGTACTTTGTTATTTTAACTTTTATAGTTTTGGTAGGTTTAACAAATTCGAGACCATTAAATTCCCTCTCCCTCTACCTCCCACTCCCCTTCCCTCTTCCCCCTCCCCATCCCCCTAACTTTAAGTCTCTCCCTCTATCTCCCCCTCCCCTTTAGCTCCTCCTTCCCCTCCCCTTTCCCCCTCTCCCTTTCCCTAATGTATATACAAAAGCTTATATACAAATTTTCACCCTTTTTACTTCAAAACTGTTGGAGTTGCCATACTAACTTGCACCCCCTTAATTAACTCTTTGGGGATGATTTTCCAAAAAAATACATTACTGTCACATTTTTTTTTCTAATCTTGAGCTAATAATTATATCAATTTTCATGTTTTTAATTTCAAAAATTACGAAGTTGCGTACTAAGTTCCATCCCCTAAATTAAACCTTGAAGGGATGATTTTTCCAAAAAAAATTGTTTTAAAATATATTTTTGTTAATAACTATACACTTACATAAAAATTTCGTGTTTATAACTATAAAACGGACGATTTTGGTTTGTATGAAGGTGACTTCAAGCCCCTATTTTAACCCCTTGGGGGATGAACTTCCAAAACTCCAATAGCTTATAGCCTTCCTCAGTAAATGGACTATCAAAAAAAACACAAAAAGAACTTTTCAGTTTGAACCAGTAGTTCCTGAGATTAGCGCGTTCAACCAAACAAACAAACTCTTCAGCTTTATATGTATACATATTAGTATAGAAGTATAGATATAGATTTATTACACTTTATTGTACACCATAATCAACGGTCAAGAAAAACATACTGCTAATATACATACAGAACATACAAAATGCGAACAAAAGGGGGTTAATAAAAGCTTGTATTAGACTAGTATAAATTAAACAAAATAATATACCAGACTGCATAAAAAAAAACAATCGTATAGTTATACCTTTTTGAAATCCTTAAATGAGCTCTTTAATTTAACATAATACCCATATTGCATTATTTGATTTATTTTTATTTTTTGATTCTTCAAACAATGGCATCTCACAGCCACCATATTTTTTTTTAATGTCACTTACCTAAAAACACTTGGGTTATCAATACGAATCCAACGATATCTTAATTATATAGATCCGTTGAGCAGTTTGGAAGATGTCATAAAGAATATTACCTGCATACATACCTTCCTGGCAGTCGGGTAACAAAACTTATCATTTGTACGAAATTGAATATCATTAGTGTGACTGCTCAATTGACACGAATGAAAGTGACACGAATGAGGTTTTCGGTATTATTTGTATTTACCTACAAAATGGAATGTTCTATAATATAACTTAACACGGAAAAAAATTATGCCTGCAATGCCTGACTATTCATATAAATCAAAAATAAAACAACACATAACTATGGACGTAATCTGTTAAGACACTAATGATACAGTTTTGGTACACTCTCCCAAATCTTACCTGATATTTAGATTTTCTCAAAAAATAACGAAGTAAATGACAGGCCACCAAGATTGTTCGGAGACGACTTAGCACCCGGGAACCACGCGGGGTGAGAGGCAGGGTATAGCAGGGTATAATTGTGTAATATTAAAGCATTTGTCTACGGTTACATAAATGACATTTAAAATGTATACTGATTATAAATATTAAGAAATCTTATTTTTTTATACCCAAGATTGTAGCAATAATTAATTATGAATCTTATATAAACATATTAAACATTGCGAAAATAAAATTCCATTTTCCTGGATGCATTTTTGTTTTATAGACTAATAGATAAAAAATGAGCCTTTGGAACCAGTGACACTAATGAGATATAGGGTAGTTTTATCGTCATATCTCTTTTATTTACAGCGATAACAAGTAATTATAAAAAGCTCTCAAGGGGCCTCAAGGGAGTAGTCGATTAGAGTAATTTGAGTAATGCTAATATTTACTTAACGAGAAGTATATCATAATTAGTGCTTTTGGCCACAAATTTGAAAATGACCCAAGTACCGATATCCTCAAGATATAAAGACCAGTATTCACAATTCACATTACTTTTGAGAAGTATCTAATACCTATATCCACATAATATGATGATTTTTAGTGCACAATTATGAAATGTAACACGTTTTTTGAAGTTCGCGCGACAGGCTCTTGCATTTTTATGCGTGTTGTATAAAAATATTTTTTTGACAATTAATTATATTGGCATAAAACCGAAAAGTCAATAAATTTTGGAAACTCGGCAGCCTGAGGATTATTAATTTTCTGTTTCCAGAGTATCATGAACATTATGAGAAGGCTGGAACCCTATCTTCGGTCTCGAGACAAACTATCATGGTTAAGTCATAGCTGTCATAGCATGGCTAAAAATTTAGTCACTTATCAGCTACCGAACAATAGAATAATTATAAGTTAAAATGTGTTGCTTTGTTCTGTTATACCTAATTAAAATTTAAGTAGGTGCTTTGAGCGACTAGTCACTCGAAACGATATTTAGTTTTTGCTGTGCAACGTCTTATTGTCTGTTTTGTCCGAGTCAGTGACTGCCTTGGAAAAACGAGGAAATTAATGGGCACTTAAATTAGTTAAATGCTAACGTCCAACCATTGTGCATTCGCAGTAACCCACATATTCCACCAGAGGATTCAACGTCAATAACCTTCGAAAAAAAAACAGCTAAGTACTAGGTACTACCTTATTATAAGTACTATTATTTCTTCTGTGGTACTACTACTACATATTAACAGAAGTACCCAGACTTTTTTTTTTCTCCTAGACCACTTTCAAAATTTAGCTGGTTCCTGTGGATCCCCTGCAGTTACATTTCTACCATATTCCCAAAACTCGACAACAAATGTGAAGATAAGATCTAACTATGCTTTGCGTTGCGGCTGAGTTTAGATTTTAAGGAGATTAATGGTTTTCGAAAAAAAAAGTGAGAATTGGTTGGTTAATTAATTAATAAAAATTTTTTACGCCAACGGAGACCCCCGTCGAGTCTCCCGTGGACCCCTGGGAATCCACCTGGACCACTTTGGGAACTAAGGTACTACTTGAATGAGTAATTCAGTCAACATAGTACGATGCAAGACAAAACATCTCTTCAAAGCTATGTTACCGAATCCAATCTTCAGCTTCTTTCATCTAGTGACCATCTCATGCAGTTCCCACGATTCGATTGTCCAATTTGCGACAGTTGGGAGCCATGGCATTGCCACTTAGTCCACTAAGGGTACGATAAGTTTGGTCGTAAGTTCCATCTATTCTGAGTTTCTAGATTAAATCATAGCTCCTTGACCAAGCACCCCCCACTCATAGCATCATTAGCCCTGAAGCCCGATTTACATTTCAATAAGTACAGTGACGAGTTAACTTACGACACCGGCGAGTTAAGTTGTTAATGTCGTTTGAACGGCAAAAGCGAGTTAAGTAGTAAGTGGTTTAGTTAAGTTAATTGGAATAGATCGCGATCCTATTTTTTGGCGAGTCCAGTGCGAAGTAGGCCCCTCCCTCGCGTCTCCCGCACCCCGCTAACTTAACTGGCCGCCATGTAGACGGCCTAGACGGGCGAGTTTAGTACAGTGCCTAAGTTTGTACACTGCGGCCACAGACACGTGAAGGTTTTAATGAAAAATGAAGTGGTCTGATAGTACTACGTTTATCTTTGTATAAGAGTACTTGAAACATGAATGTTTATATAATTCTAAATATATATAATCTCGAAATGAGGGCTCGTTCATTCGTAAAGCATATCTGTACTCAACGATGTCTTCTACAGACAATTCCTTTAGAAGGTTACTGCTGGCTCCACGTTCTTTTCTTCTAGCAATCCACTTCCTTTCCCATATGCGTTTAGGTCTATTTCATTTTCAATGTTTTGTAAAAGTATAGGTACTATATCTCTTATTATATCTCGCAAATTGGTATTAAGTAATTCAACATCCATTTTCTGTATTAAAACAACGGTTTCGGTGGAACAAAACAACACACGCGCGCGACCAGTCTTCTCGTTGGAACGGCAACTTATGATTACTCACTCGCCTTACGTTTGGACGCTACTTACAACTTACTACTTGTTACTTAACTGTCTCATTACTTAACTCGCTACTGTACTTATTGAAATGTAAATCGCGCATGAAGGTCGATAACGTAACACGCAAGTATTTGCTAATTCAAGACCTTACCCTAATCCTTCAGGACTTTTAATTACAGGCTTTTAGAACAAATGACAATTCTTTGATATCCACACTGTTGTCCTGTATCCTTAGCATTATAGAACATTCGTAAGCCCTAATGAGCACCACTTATTTATTAGTATGTTTTAATAATAATTGCAATAAAATTATGACTGCTATTAATAGATGAGTTACGCGATGCGGGGCCGCTATCGGCACCGGCGACCTCTCCGTGCTGATGTCATTCAAATACACAACAACAATTACACAACTTTAATCTGTCCTGTTGCAAAGCTTCCAGGAACTAAAGGTTATGGAATAAAGGATGTTGGGACCAGCGACACTAAAGGCGTCTAAAATCGGTTTTCAGCAATATGTGTAACTTTCTGATTAACTATGAGATTTTATTATTGGGACCCAATAAAATCACTTCCATGTGAAGTGGTCCTGCGGTATTTTCACGTTATGCGGAAGCGGAACCATCCTGGGCAGGCTACCATTGTTCTCTTCTGTTTTGTGGTAATTCCATCTTACATAGATCTTGTACGCGCACGTGTGTGCGTACGTGTGTGTGTGTGTGTGTGTGTGTGTGTGTGTGTGTGTGTGTGTGTGTGTGTGTGTGTGTGTGTGTGTGTGTGTGTGTGTGTGTGTGTGTGACCAATGAAGTTTTGGTAGCAATCAGACGACCCTGAGTCTGACCCTTTATATCAACCGACGAGTCCCGGGTACGATTCCCGCCCGCGTATTCCCACGCCCCTCAGTATATGACTGTTAGTTACACTGTTACACATCTGTAGATGCCACCTGGGCTCCTGTTGTGGAAATATGAGTGTATGACAAAATATTACTCATCAATATTATTACATTATACAAACGACTCCATGTTTGTTTAAGCATGTACAATGTACACTATTCAAACTTGTACAAAAATGTAATACAATGAGACGCGGTCTCAATTAGCGTACGTGACGGCGACAGCAAACAACGGCGCGGCGATAATTAAGTGAGTGACGAATGCGCGCGCGCAGCCTCGCACTGCCATGCACCATGATTTCCCCGACTCACAACTTTTTGTCCTTATTATGTCAATGTGAAGGTTACTGGGCAAAAAGCATGGCTACACAGTGGGTACCTATACTCCATGCGATTTGCAGCCGAAACAAATGTAAACAAACCATTAAAATCGTTTTCTAATGTTTTCTAATGTTTCTAATCTTCTAACTGACTTGAATTTGTACACCAAATGAGTTTTATTTAGACAAACTACTCATTAAGACAAAGTAGTACATTATGTTATAAGTTTCAAATCGCTTCTTGGAAATAAGATTGTCATTGCAAAGTGTTTGAACGATGACAGTGTTATTTAATTTTGTTTGTTTCCACATTTAAGCCCAATGCATACGTAACGGGTTTTTTCCCCGTACGGGACGGGGACGGGACGGGGCACTCCTTACTACTTTTTCTCCGTCGTGAACGGGGTGACTGTGTATACGCAGCGGAAGCGAAACCCCGTCCCGTACGGAACGTGGCACTGACGGGGTTTTGAAAACATCGTCGGCGACGATGTTTTTGAAAACCCCGTCCCGCACGGGCCACGTTTGACGACCCGGGTGGCGCAATAGTTACCATGCCGGATCGCTGCACCGAGGGTCCTGGGTTCGATTCCCAGCGAGGCGGAAATTTGAATGATGAGTTTGAATTTCTGTTCTCGGTCTGGGTGTGAATGTCCTTGTCTAGTGTGTTGTACATGGCACCCACGACACAGGGAATCCTAGTGTGGGGCTATGAGTGTGAAGCGTTATTTATATTTATATATTTATTTATATTATATTATATTTTACTCACAACGTAAGCAAAACCAAAACCAGTAATAGGTACCTCAAATGCACAAGCGATTGACAGATGATTTTAATTTTTTTCATTCTCAACAATTTATCGGCCGAAGTCTAGTTCTACATATTTTGTATCGTAAGTATTGTTTTTTTGGTATTATACAATAATAAGCCGCATAATCATCAAGGTAGGGTATAAATCTCAATGTATTAAAATGCCCCCAGCGTCGCAGACGCGGCGCGGGCGCGCGTATCCGTATGCCATACGAATTACATTACTTTCTACCAAGCACTTATTTCCATAAAGAAAGTGATCTTATACGAGTATACTTAATCTACACGAGGTGTGGCATATGTATAAAATATTAATAGTCTATTTAATTACATGTTTTTGAGTTTAAAGAGGATAGTTTAGAGGAGATTAGTTAGTAAAAACATAAATTAATTTATCATTTGCTTCGGTGGATGAAATAATCTTCAATAAATAAACCTAAGAAATTTTCATGAATTCAAGGCTGTCTGAAATCCACCAATGCGCACTTGGCTAGCATGGCGAGCTAGAGTCACGCAGTGGCAAAATAAAATTATAGGTTGCGATATAAAAAATCAAGATCCGAGTTCAAACATTTGGCAAAAAAATGTGGCAAATTACCTAATAACCGTTGGGACCTATGGGAACTTTGACACGATTGCTAACAACGATGGTTCCAATCAATTACTCCTGTATTATCTTTCTCTATAAATTCTATAAATCTTCTCTATAAATCAAGCTACTACAGCTCACCTTCTGCAAGAAGCTGTTGATCCATTTCGTGAAGGTCTTCTTCTGGATGTGCAGCCTCTCCTCCTGCAGCGCCTTGATGCGGCCCTGCTCAAACTTGAGCGCGTCCTCGCGCTGCGTCATGTTGCTACGCTGCTGCACTGCCACCGCGTAGCCCCCCGGCTCATACTGCGGCCCTGATAACATGGGGACACATCAGCATAATGTAAACTAAACTATTAACGTGAAAACGTCTTTTCGCTCGCCGGTAAACGTTCCCTAATAAAATTGAGAGGTTAATAGAAATATGTGGCTCGATTATTTTATTATCTATTAGCAACTTCAAAACACAATAATTTATTATCTCGACGTCTTTATGGATAAATCATCGGTAAAAAAAATTGTCAAATGAATTTTGTCCGCAACAGCAGACATGTTGATGGCCTGTGATATAACATCCCTGTGAATTAGTTAAAAAAAGAAATAGTGATAAAAAGTAACGGCTGAATGGTTAAACGGCTTCGAATTTTCTCTAATCTAAGGGGTTTTCAATGTACATTTATGCTTTTCTTCCTTTAAACCTATGTTTCACCTGGGCTCTCAGTTCATAAACGTCTGGATTGAGGGCCCAAGTAAAACTGCGATAAATCTGTAATGTTATTCTCTAGCCAGTTGAGAATAATATCAATCGTTTTAAGAAATTCTTAACTAAATTCTAAAATAAAAATTATTGACACAGAGGTAGTACTTTCTGAGATTTACACCATGCCACTTTCTGTACGCATCTTTACTGAGGGCCCAAAACATTTGCCCATAACATCTTTAATTCACGTTTAAGAAATGTATGAGTGTCTGCTTTAAGTTTTACCTATTTTTAACTAAATCCTCTTTAAATTTCAATTCGCTACGCCAAGAAAAAAAAGTGGGCCCTCAGTTTAGATGCACACTTAAATTTATACTAGTTTCATTAACATTAAACATTCCAATGCAATGAATAATAAATCAATCACGATTGATGACAAAACTGCATTGCAATTTCTATCTATAAAGTGGTCATTGACGTACGGCTACTTTGATTTCTGATAACAATTACAGGTTACAGATAATAAAAAATAATTTTTATTTATAACGTGTAAATAATAATGTCCATGTTTAAATATAAGGTTTTCAGTTTTCTGACTCATGAACTCATGAACAAACAATGACAAAAGAATAAAAACATACAACGTGCCGAAATTATTCATAAATTTAATACAATAACTCCTGAAATATCCATCAAATCCAAAATGAATTTAAATCTATTAGGCGCTCCCATTTTCGAGGATGCAGTTACACATATGGTAAATTCAAAATTAGATTTGTTTAATAAATTTTCTGATCGTCTTTTTGAAATTAAACCACATATGGCAATATATTTCCTTCGGCTTTGCTTATTCACCCCAAAATTTATGTATCTACTTCGTTGTTGTCCTGTTTGGAAATTCCCTTTGGTTACAGAACTTATCGACACAGCCTTAAAACAAACTGTTTCTAAAATTTTAAATTTAAATTTCGAATATAATTCTTGGAGACAGGCATGCCTACCTATTAAATTAGGTGGGTTAGGTATTCGTTCCACCGCAAGTGTGGCTCTTCCGGCTTTTTTAGCCTCGACTCACAGTTCGATCACCCTCATCAGCGATATTTTAAATTTAAACCAAGCTGATGTTCGGGTGGCAGGCTTGAGTCAGGCTTTGAGTGCTGGGAGGGCCATGTTTCCGTTGGAAAGTATCCCCGTCGACAGTTCAAAACAAAAATTTTGGGACATGCCCGGAATCAAGTCGACGTTTGCCTCTCTCCTTGATCAGACAGTGGACAACACGGACAGGGCGAGACTATTAGCGGTTTCTGATGAGCATTCAAGTTACTGGTTGCACGCTCTGCCTTCACACAATCTTGGCACTATCTTAGATGCTTCGATCCTACGCATCTCCATATGTCTCCGGCTCGGTGCCAAAGTCTGTGAACCTTACATTTGCATTTGTGGCCAAAATGTGGATCAGTTGGGTCGACATGGTCTATCCTGCGCTAAGAGTGCTGGCCGATTGTATCGCCATGGCACAATTAATGATTTGATCCGTAGGGCTCTTGTCACCGTGTCTGTATCTGCTACGCTAGAACCATGCGGTATGTGCAGAGACGATGGTAAGAGACCCGACGGTGCAACTCTTGTGCCATGGAGATTAGGTCGCACCTTGGTGTGGGATGTAACATGTGTTGACACTTTGGCCCCATGTTATGTGCATGACACTTGCACTAAAGCTGGGGCCGCAGCCGATCGCGCCCAGTTTCTGAAGCGTCGCAAATACTCTTCTGTTACAGAAGACTATGAGTTTGCGGCGCTTGCAATGGAAACTTTGGGTACATGGTCGGAAGACATGAAGTGTTTCATGAAAGACATATCGAAACGACTGGTCCGCACTTCTGGAGACCTGAAGGCTGGCAGCTATTTTGCTCAAAGAATTAGTTTGGCAATACAGCGGGGCAATGCTGCCAGCGTTCTGGGTACAATGCCTAATTTGGGAATTTTGGATGACATTTATCTCTTGTAAATATACTTTTTTTTTATATTACTTACTTTAGTTAACATCTTTCTTTTTATTATTTTAAGTTATAGTAATATATTCTTTTGTTAGTTTTAGTTCAATTAGTTTTAATAAAACTGTATAGTAACAAAAAAAAAATTTCTAGCGAGATAAATATTAAGATTATTATAAGATTCATTCGGTCTGCAAAGATAAACTATGAAGTTACCATATCTCCTGGCCGGCTGGTAGTCCTGGTAGGACTGCACGCTCACATTACTCAGCTGTCTCTGCATCGTTCACGACATTGGCACTCACACTCCTCACGATTTTACCACTTTTGATAATGGCTAATTGGATTATCTGTCACACTTCACTTTTCTCCTTTGGTCTCGTTTTTATTATTTTAATTTAGTTACTTTCATGTCATTGGAATTAAATACTGCTATAGTTTAAATATTTATTGTTGTTTACTATTTAAATCCTTCTGCGTTATATTAAGATTGTATTTATTAATACATATTTCATATTATGTCAAGATGTTTAATCAAATCTGTCTTTAACAACGAAGTTTATTAACCTTAATGACTCAGGGTCAAACAAAATTTATCCAGTTTTGTAATCAGATTATCAGAGTTATTGCAATTTACTATTGAATATCGAGAGTGCGACTAGATTGATACATTTTAGTAACACGTGTTCTCATAAGCAATGGGTATCTTGATTTGGTCAGTCATATCCCCCCTCCCCCCATAACAGTTACATTTTTTCATCAGATGTATTCAACGCTGACATAAAAGGAAGGTAAACATTGTTGTTAAATGCATCATAAATAATATAAAAACTGGTGGTAATAAATCAATACACGATCACGAAGATTAAATTCCTATACAAATAAAGCATTGATGAATCGTGTAGCAAACAGGTGTTTGCTTTCTTGCGCTGAAACTTACGATTACTGGTATATACTATAACAGCAGTCATCACCGCTTTAATGACTCAATCTGAGCGTAAAGATAGTGTTTCTTGAGCATTCATAAGCCGAACTCAGTCAGTCAATGGCTATCTATCTACAGCTGAAACATAAGGGGCGCGAGGGGAGGCATTCCCAGATTTCTAATGCCATTCTGGGAAAATCGTTGTTTTTGTATTGTTAAACAAGCAAGTCAAGTAAATTAAGTTAAAAAAATATTGTCTTATCTAAACTCAATTAATTATAATTTATTGTATTATTTACTGTCGCCTTTACAATATTTATGGAAATATTAACTTTTCCGTTGCAATAATTACGATCACACACACGGCAAATATCAATATTACTCGCACTATATTAATCTTAATGATTTTATAACGCATTATATAAAATCATTAATACTTGCCTAATGATGTTATGTCTAGACTAGAAGCTGCCGACTTTACTTTCAACATCAGACTACTGTATTTTTTACACTATGGCGTTACCGAGAGGCGTTAGAAAGTTGTGAGACGATCATTGTTCTGACATACAACGCTGAGATCTGCCCTATTCTCCAAGAGTCATGTGTACATCGATTAGGTTCGCTAACAATAAGTTTTGTTTTGACAAGTTTTTTTTTGACAGCATAGTTGCATAGCCTTTTCAGCCTCGTGAGGTTTACGCCAACAGGAGTTAGAATAATTTAATAAGCGTCAGAGTACACTCAAAATACTATTAAAAGAGCTACTTAGGATTCCAGTTGGCACCAGAAAGATCTGGCGATTTTGGAACTGTTATCCGTTCCTGATATTCTCATAGTATTCCTGTAATTAGTTTGTCTTTTCACAGTTTCATCAAACAGCGACGAAGTATATGTACCTATTACTACGGTGCTGAAAGATAGAAATTTTGATTTTTTAATAATATAAGATATACATAAAAGATAATATCATTGCATGTTCAGCGGGCCGCGTTGGACAGCCCTGCAGTAACGGCGCTGGCGGAGCGTGGCGACCGCGGACAACCCATGCATGTGCTTTATGCCCCATGCTCCATGGTCATAACGTGCTAACTGCTAATACAGACAATACAGTTAACGCACGACGTAACTTTGAGGTTTAATAACTTCGGCTATGTAAGGAACTACAATGGTACGATACTGAGATTTTGTGATTACGACCCTTACAAAAACATTTAGTTTTCCCTGGATGATTTAGGACACTCATAGAGTAACGCGTTTGTCTCCGAGTTCCTCATATAGAAAGAGTTTCATCTTTTTTATATAAATAGCCGATAAACGAACAGACGGGCTAAGTTAAAAGTAAAGGCCATTGCAATGCATACGTAACGGGTTTTCTCCCGTACGGGACGAGACGTGAAGTTTTGGAAACATCGTTTCATAGAAAATGTATACGATAGTGTATACGCGGCGGGACGTACGGGACGTGGAACGTACGGGACGTCCCGTACGGGAAAAAACCCGTTACGTAATGCATGGGCCTTAAATAGGGTATAGACCATTGACTTATATTATATAGACAGGCTGTTCAGTACTTACATTTTGTTCACCTGTGTTGACCCCAACTGGGGCCAACTCAGTTTAGGTCACTTTAGTCGGCTGCGAGCAAGCTACACAAGTAAATGTCACGTTAGAAAAACTCCGACTGTTCAAAAACACTTAATAACGTATTATTGTTTATTGAGCACAGTTAAAACGTTCTCATTATTTACGTTTGAACTTTATTTCACTTTATTTAATCATAATTGGTAAGTAACTATATTTTTATTTACAGTCTTAAAAATTATTTAGTGTCAAATATTTAATACCGACATCTTGAACCAAACTTGACAGAACGAACACAGAGTACTTAATCACTACGGAACAGGGTTGCCAGACGTCGCGGAGTGAGAGATCGTACGGTGGGTAAATAAAAGTCGTATTTCCTAAGATGGCTCCAGAAAAAAAATAGTACGATTCATTTAATGTAGGTACTAAAACTTTAGTTTTAGATGGCGGTCTACAAAACGAAATTGAAAGAAAAGTAATAAGTAAAACTATAAATTAAAATAAAATCTTCTTATCTTTATATATATAAATTACGTGTCACGTTGTTTGTCCGCGATAGACTCCTAAACTACTTAACCGATTTTAATCAAAGGGCTTCCAACATTTTTGTATGGAACCTGGCATACCTACAAGTCCGCCATTTTGAAAAAACCTCGATTCGGCGGCCAGTGATGAAACATGTGTCAATCGATAGAGTAAATGATTACGATCAAAATTTTACAGTGATGAAATCTCGTAAGTGGTATACTTTCTGAGATATTTGAGTTCAAACCCGTAGAAAAATAAAGTAAAAAACTTTGTTTCGGCGGATATTGATAAAATATGTGTCAATCGATAGACTAAGTGATTACGATCAAAAAGTATTAAGTGATACAATGTCGTAAGTTATATACTTTCTGAGATATTTGATTTCAAAACTGTAGGAAAATAAAGTAAAAAAACTTCGATATACCTATCTTCAGCTTACGTAAGTATGACCACATTTCCCAGTTTGATTCCTAACTTAAATGGCTACCAATTCGACACAGGTGAAACTTCAGAATTCTCTCAACATTTTATGCTATTTTGAATAATGAGTCTTCTCCTGTTTATTTAAAGGAAACCCATAGCACTGCTTATTTCGGGAATTCCTTTGCAATACTGTTCTGGAACTCCTTGCTTGTAGACATCAAAAGACTACCAAAAGTTCCTTCAAGAATCACGTCCGGCAGCACTACCTGAAGCAATTAGAATGTCCTCGCCCGTGGTCTTCAACCACATGTTATATACGTAGTTATAAATATTTATGTCCTTAATATATAATATAATATGTATATATGTAAATATGAATAAATATGTATTTATTTAGTTTTGTTAATGATATTGTGATATTTTATATGTATATAGTTATAGTGTTGATCCACTAATAAATAAAAAAGACAATTAATCACCAATGTTTTATTTTTCTACGGGTTTGAACTCAAATATCTCAGAAAGTATATCACTTACGACATTTTATCACTGAATACTTTTTGATCGTAATTACTTAGTCTATCGATTGACACATGTTTTATCAATATCCGCCGAAACAAAGTTTTTTACTTCATTTTTCTACGGGTTTGAACTCAAATATCTCAGAAAGTATACCACTTACGACATTTCGTCACTGAATACTTTTTGATCATAATCATTTATTCTATCGATTGATATATTTTACATCACTGGCCGCCGAATCGAGGTTTTTTCAAAATTGCGGACTTGTAGGTATGCCAACTAGGTTCATTGCCCTTTGCACACCGTGTGCAGTTTGATCCAACTTGAAAGATAGGATAGCTTACATCTCAATGTATAGTCGCAATATTATTTTATTGCAATTTTTTTTTGATAGAACGAAGTCTGTCCGGGCAGCTAGTTATAATATAAATTTACATAATAACATACAAAATTATAAATTTAGAAATATCGGGACATAGGTAATTATAATGTGCGCCATCTATTGATAAATCTATGAACCTATAATAATTATATCATGAACCTATTATACTCGTACATAATTTTCTAACAATGCATACAAATACATATTTAAATTATTAATGTTTACTTACGATGTTAAAAAAAAATATAGTAGTCACTCCGAGATGAACTGGAAAAAGGCATAAATCGTATGATTGTCGCCATGGATATAATTATAACTTTTAACTGGATACATAACTTCGAGGTATTTGAAGACAGATGACGTCACAACGGAATGACTATTTGACCAATCGCAGACCGGATTGAGATTATCCTTCATAATTGTGGGGTGTTATGTCCTATTTTCCAAATGTTTTCTAATAATTTTTCTGGTGGTAAAAAAATATATTATTGTATTAACACATTTTATTATAATTTCTTCAAAATTGTCCTTACGTCATGAAAACGGATGTTGAATGTGATAATGAAATGAAACAATGTAATTTATTACGGTACATTTCTTTTATTTTAAGTGCACAACACTTATAAAAAAAATTTAACACAGCTGAATGATATCCTGGGATTACAGATAACACAATGAATGGATGAACACAATGGTCATTCCGTTATGACGTAATTAATCCTCAGGTACCTCTACAAAGTAATCCAGACAGAGTAATATATCCATGGTATATGTCCAGTTATAGTAATGTATCCATGATCTCTTTCGGAGTAGGGTGTTGGCAACACTGGGCGCATAGTGACTCTGTGATTGAGTTCTCTGTGGCACGAAAGCGTGACACGAAATTCCTTAGAAACAGCGCGTCCATATAATATAAGTCAATGGTATAGACAGCAAATTGATTGGGGGAGATAGATAAAGTATAATTGTATAAGTATTAAACGACTTCACACTTCAATACGATAATAGACTTTTAGTGAGAATGTTGGTTTATCTGAGAGTTATTACCGATGTCAATAATCTACAGTGGCTGCTAAACCACTGAGTAATGTTTATTTTTATCAGTAAATATTGAGGTTAACAAACTGTATTTAGGAATGGACGAAGCAATGTTTGCGGAGTCAATTTCAAGATCATCTTCATTTACGTTCAACTTAAAAGAAATTATTCATTAGTACAAGTACCTCCCCTACAGGTAACGTAAGGATGATTTTTTTTATTTGTCACGTACATTATTATTATTTATTGGGTATCGTTGAAAAGGTCTTTCAAAAATATTATGAGTCTTCTAAGATCATTTTTAGAATTAGCGGTCCGTTTGCGAAATATTTGGCTTTAAACTGCTAATTTTACTTAGAGTCAAGTGTCCTCCCCCTGCCGGCTAAACAGTAGGAGTTGGACAAGTGAAAAATACTCAAAAATAGGTTATTATGATGAATTTACAAGGAAAACTATCACGTTTATGTTAGCATAAGTAGTTAATGAGTAATAGTCGATAAATTTACTACTTTGGAACCCTACATTGCGCGTTGCCTAACACGCACTTGCCCGGTTTTTTGTTGCTCAAATGATATGAACGTGTATACACGCGGCCAAGGTACCTAAATAAATGATGAATCTGTGACGTGGAAAAACGGAGACATCACTAATTGTACCCTAGGATTTATCTGTCACACACATATCTGCTCCGATTGAACATCGATCTTGGAACTTTTCTTTCGACCGGTAGACCCATCAACTAGGCTACAGGATCGTCCACAACCTATCTAGCGAAAAGCATGATTGCACACCAGGGCGAATTTATAAGTGCGAATCTGCGCTCGGGAGGCGTTACCATTCCAGTAACAATTACCCATGCCAAATTACAGTTTTCTACTAAGAGTTTTTAAATGCCCTATAAAAGAGTTTATACGCGCCGCAAATACGTACAATATATATCAAAAGGACACTTAGAGCCTGTCCAGATGAGGCGTTTTACGCGCGAGCGGACTCGCGCGTAGTCACTCGCGCGTAACCGAGATACTAGCGCTACATACATCCCGTCCAGATGCTCTCGCGCGTTTCCTCACTCGCGCGTAAAACGCGTGCAACACGCCGGACTCTCGACTCGCGCGTAAAGCGCGCGAGCGACGCGCGAGTTGAGATACTCGAGCGCCATTGCTCCGTCCAGTACTACGCGCGTATCCGCAGCGGCGACTGGTCGAATTTCGTTCAAAATGGAGCGTGATAATTTTGATGATCTCATGAAGGGTTCCGTAGCAGCAAGTAACATAGTATAAAAGTTCTTGTAGTTCGTTGTAACTTTGATCAATGTTTTTTGCGGTTTACGATTTATGACGTATTAAAAAAAAACTACTTACTAGATCTCATTTAAAACAATTTTCGTTGGAAGTTTTCATGGTAATGTACATCATATATTTTTTTTAGTTTTATCATTCTCTTATTTTAGAAGTTACAGGGGGGGGACACACATTTTACCACTTTGGAAGTGTCTCTCGCGCAAACTATTCAGTTTAGAAAAAAAATATATTAGAAACCTCAATATTATTTTTGAAAACCTATCCATAGATACCCCACACGTATGGGTTTGATGAAAAAAACACTTTTAAGTTTCAGTTCTAAGTATGGGGAACCCCCAAAATTTATTGTTTTTTTTCTATTTTTGTGTGAAAATCTTAATGCGGTTCACAGAATACATCTACTCACCAAGTTTCAACAGTATAGCTCTTATAGTTTCGGAAAAAAGTGGCTGTGACATACGGACGGACAGACAGACAGACATGACGAATCCATAAGGGTTCCGTTTTTTGCCATTCGGCTACGGAACCCTAAAAAGAGTAGGCATATAGGTTATGGAATCTTCAGATTATTCGTAGGAACTGGGAAGACTTCTTGTATAATAATCTAAAGATGTTATTGACATCCGAAAGTAGTCAAAAAACTTTTCACTGTGTTCTCTGAGCTTTGGGTATAATGTTATAAACATACTATGCGTCATTCTGTCATGTAGAGTTGGATGCCACGTTAAATTGTCGATTTTGTCTTTGTTTACGACGTTTCCATCGACGGTATGCAAGCCACAATACAACTGCTTTGTCTACCTTCATGTTTATAACTAGTCCCTTCCAAAAAACTGGCGCGTAGGTACGCGCGTAAAACGCGACATCTGGACGCAACACAAAAGAGAAGCGCGCGAGTCCGCTCGCGCGTAAAACGCCTCATCTGGACAGGCTGTTAATATTGACAATTCCAGGGTACGTAAGTCGTTACCTATTTTATGAGTATCACCGACAATTCGATTGCTGGTCTCATTTTCTTCGTAGTCTTCAAACAAATCGATGTCATGCTTATCAGAAGCGATAACGCCGCTCCTTCAAACAGCGTGAACAAACATACAAATTACAAACACACTAAATACATACCGGTGAACAGTTTTATTGCTAGCAAGCCCGCGTTTACTACTGAACGGAGTTAATTTATTATCATTAACCGCTGCCATATTTGTAATTAATTTTACATTTTTTAAAGTTGATCTTGCTGGCAGATCTTTCACAATTTTCGATCTTTTGAGAGATTTTCGAATCTTCTGGTTTCCTTTTAAAAGAATATAAAACAAATATTTTATGTAACTAAGTTAAAAGATCCCTTGCCTAGTGGGCTTCGAGAATGTAACCCTTACCCACTCTACAAATAATAAATAATAGGGCAGTTCTATACAATTATTTTGTCCCACGCAGACAAGTGTACACAACATAACGATTTATACTTCAGAAACAAAGACAAGAGCTGACAACGTATTAACCGTACACTGTCTTGAAGTGGCGAGGAATGCACTTCCTGTTGCGACATTTTACACATACGACGCATACCGCACGCCAATGCAATGCACTAGAAAAACCTTACAAATGGACTGATAACGCCAAGTATTTGTAAGTAAACATGTATGTTAGGCGTTGAACTTTAGTCCTATTTACGTCAATATCTACAACGCGTCATCGCAACCCATAACGTTGGACTGGGCATGTCTACCATCATACTGGTAGGGAAAAAGGCAGTAGCATAGATTGCCCTAAATGAGCCCTAAATCTTTTATTGAGGGTACCCCATTTCGATTGGGTTTGGGGAATGAAAAAAATAAATAGAATTTATTGCTCACACACATCGGGGCCTCTGTAGCCTGAATCTGTAGCCTGGATATGGGATCCTGGATCTCATATCATTGACACGACGGATGCGGCGGTAGCTACACCCATGGATAAAGGCATAGACTACCATACTGTTCAAGTAAAGATTGGCATTCACATACCGTTTTTTAGATATATTTCTATGATAAATCCTCGTTACGGAACGTCGCCTCTGTTATGAAATTATTGCATAAATATTTTAATTATACGATTCTCAAACTACGATGCAATAATGAGCAGGGCTACCACAAGCGATGCGGCAACGTACAGATTGGTAAATAACGTAAAACATACACTGAGACGATGACTACATGAGAAGAGAAGGAAAAGGAAAATAAATACAATTTGTAGTCCCTTTAAAATCATGTACCAAAGGTACGAAGTTGTTTCCTGAAATCTGCTTCTAATCTTGTGATAAATAAACCTATTTACTTATTTAGGTACTGATTTTCTGTTAGGTCTGGACTTTTGCAAGGACATCGTAATTTAATCGCTAAAAATCTAGAGATTCATGCTCAGAGAAACATTTGACAACCCTACTGATAACCCCGATAGAGTTTAAACCGTGAAGGTCGAATCACCGCCTTTCATCCGTATATTATTGTTTGTAAACCTTCACCAGAATTTCAGTCATATTCAACTGACAATTGGAGGAAAATCCTGTGCAGGTTTTGTGTGAATGAAACTAATTTGACAATAGTTATTATTTTAGAAATCAAATTTCATGGAGACTTGATTTGGAACGCACATTTGCTTTATGGCCCGAAGACCTATACAGTTAACTGTAAATATATTATTAGCCATGGGTGCTAATGCTAACAGTAAGAGGCTGAGTGCAGTTTCTTCTCTAAATCGTCAGAAATTGTTGGAAAGACACTAATTCCAAAATATTTTACAAAGCATCCATATGTTTTCACTGTCTAGGTTGACTGCAATAATTAGATAATGTGGTGATGATGATAATGATGAATGACTGTTACTGCCAAATTTTTAAGAAAATGAATTTTAATTTTCTTAAAATTCATTTTCTTAAAAATTTGGTCCTCATCCTCAAGCTCAATATAAATCTGATGATGACGTAAGAAGGCCGTATCTCATTGGTATCAATCGTGTCGTGAGTAGCAAGGTATGATAGCTGTAATTCCCACAGGCACATTTTTAGAGATCCGAAGTAAGATCGGAACCCTTATAGTTTCGTCATGTTCGTCCGTCCGACTGTCCGTCTGTCTGTCCGATGCAAAGCGCCAACCCCTTACACAGACCCTTAGTACTAGAAAGCTGTAATTTAGCATAGAAATACATATTTACTACTTCAGAATCGTATAGAAATCGTAGAAAAAATAAAATATTGAAAAACATTTTTTTCAGAGTACCTACCTCCCCTACAAGTAACGTGAGAATAATTTTTTTATTCGTCGCGTATCCTATAGGGGTATCTATGGGGTATCTTTGAAAAGGTCTTTCATAAATATTATGGGTCATCTAAGACCATTTTTTTGATTTAAGGGGTCCGTTTGCGAAATATTTGGCTTTTAAGTGCTAATTTATTGGTTAGAGTCAAGTGTAGCTGACTAAACGGTTGGAGTCGGACAAATGAATAAATTCTAAAAAATAGAACTATCACGCCTGTGTTAGCATAAGTAGTTAATAAGTAATAATCGATAAATTTACATTGAGTTTCACTAGACTGTTACGTTACTTTACTACATAAAATTCCTTACGCAGTAATTCGTGGTCTGTAAGCGTTCGGTTCTCGCGCCATGGCAAAACCGGCTTTGAGGCATGCCTCAAATTTAAATCCATACAAGTGACCTTGGGTTCCGGGTGTACGGCGGCAGTAGCAGCGGGGAATCCGTGATAACAAATTTCCGGCAGTGTAGTAGGAATCACTATAATGTAATATCTACTTGATTGACAGCCGATAACTATACCCGTCGCGAGTAAAACGAATGAATAACGCAAAAACTTTAGCACTTATAGACTACTGGCCCATGCACAAAAATCATGGGTCATATGAACCACCAGGTGACGTATATAGGACGATATAAGAGCATAAAATAATAAGATTCAGCACTATGCCGTCACTTGTAAGCTGTCCAACTGAGTGCTGGTAAGAATTCAAAAGTGCAAGTAGGGTGAGTAAATTTTGGTCATTTGATTCTGTACGGCATTTTTAACCATCGATAGGGCCATGAAAAATAATAAGAAAGCGCGCAGTGCCGTACAAAAAAGGTGGTCCACAAAGTCGGTAAATGTTTTTGATTTGGTGACAATTTCGAGGGTAAATTTGGTCATTTGATTCTGTACGGCATCAGTTTCATACTGTTGCAATACAGCTTCTAATCCATTATTCCGCAACGCCGTACAAAAAATCGTGCACAAGGGGGAGAAATCGAGGGTTGCAACCCCCTCTTTTTCAGTGGTCCGGGGGGTCATTTGAAAAAGTACGGCTTCGGTTCCAATACATTTTCTAGGACTCAAAAGTACTATTAAAAATTGGAACCGAAGCCGTACTTTTTCAAATGACCCCCCGGACCACTGAAAAAGAGGAGGTTGCCACCCTCGATTTCTTCCCCTTGTGCACGATTTTTTGTACGGCGTTGCGGAATAATGGATTAGAAGCTGTATTGCAACAGTATGAAACTGATGCCGTACAGAATCAAATGACCAAATTTACCCTCGAAATTGTCACCAAATCAAAAACATTTACCGACTTTGTGGACCACCTTTTTTGTACGGCACTGCGCGCTTTCTTATTATTTTTCATGGCCCTATCGATGGTTAAAAATGCCGTACAGAATCAAATGACCAAAATTTACTCACCCTACTTGCACTTTTGAATTCTCACCAGCACTCAGTTGGACAGCTTACAAGTGACGGCATAGTGCTGAATCTTATTATTTTATGCTCTTATATCGTCCTATATACGTCACCTGGTGGTTCATATGACCCATGATTTTTGTGCATGGGCCAGTAGTCTATTACAGTCGTAACTAATGTGTAAAATATAATAAAAGTTCGTTTCCTCAAAACGACACCAATTTTGAGGGAATTCACAGGGGGAATTTATATTTGAATTGTACGGTATAAACACTTCATTGCCAGTGGCAATTTGCCACACGCTTTTCGCTCTCACTGGGTCATACACAACTCATTGTATCGCTAGCATACGTCCGCGATAGACTGTTTAATCCGTGGTCATGGTCTGTGAGCGAGTATTTTGTCATCATTGTGTTCCAATTGAGTCATTGTGGCAATTCCCATTCACCTGTTGGATGCTAGTTTGTATAATCCGTAATTGGATAGCGGCTATCCGTTACAGGAGTCTATTTTGAGAACAAAATAATTAAGCATTGACTTTCTATCGTCCTGAACATCCGTACCATATGGGCGGGTGTGGTACATCCAACGTTTATGGTAAACTAGCTTTTGCCCGCAGCTTCACCCGCGGTAGAGATCGATTTTTTACAAATCCTACTTACTTACTTTTACTTAGTTAGACTTAGTTGCCTATGACTTGAGTAATTTACATGTATCATTTGATAGCGTGAAATGCAAATGAATTTTACTAGCGCCATCTATGTATTAACAACATCCGGAACTAAATATCTAGCAACTAACAAAATATCGATCTTCCCATGGGGATGTTTTACCGCGGTAAAAAGTAGCCTACGTTACTCTCCACCCTCCTCACTATCTCCATACCATATAACAGCTTCGTTGCGACGTGAAAGACGGACAAACAAACAAACAAACACACTTTCACATTTATAATATTAAGTATGGATAGTATGGAAGTATGGATTGGTGAGTAACCTAGCGAAACAGTCACTTTATCACGAATTAAAATTAATTTAACGAAATTCCGCTGTATAAATTGTCCCTAATTTTTTAATCAGCAATTTTAGTATTATTCCAACAGAAAGGATTGCAAGTTACAACCGAGCTGGTTTTCGGCTCGTAATCCGACGTAACCAGGACTAAACCGGTAATCCTTGACCTTTAGGAAGCAGATGTTAATTACATCACATTCGTTACATACGTCAGAATCTGCCTGCCCCGATCAAGTATGTCTGATAAGTGGTCCCTCCACGCGATGATGCGTGATGATAAGAATGTGTTATTAGTCCTTATAGCCCTTATTAGCCTAATTCAGAATACGTAATAGAAGACACCAGTTTCATTAGGTACTTTAGTGGACTAGGTGTGTACCAAAATTCCGAACATCTGGAAAACCAGTTGAAAGTATGTAGTGTAAAACCTGTGTAAAACTATCTGGAAATGTATCCCTAAATTCCTTAAATACTACGTGACGATTCTGACGATCTAGCATGGAGTTAACACAAAATTTCACGTTCCTACAAAGATGTAGGCTTTCTTCAGCTAAAGGAGTGAAAGTGTTCTCTACATTACTGTCGCGACACTACGACACGGCGCGTTGACATTCGTGTCGAGGAAAGCCCCAGTGTAATATCTGATAGGCTGTTATGCTTCACTGTCATGCACATGCATGCAGGAGGCATAGGACAATTTGAGGAGATTACCATTCGCGATACTTTTCTTTACATATGATATTTCATAAAAAAAAAAATTATCCGGTAAGAAGATGGGTGCAGAAACGCCTCTAATGCGAAATATCGGATCCTGTACTAATATCATCATATTGCTAAGTCAAGGTTGATAGTAAACATTAAACTGATCATTTACTTTCATGACTCTCAAAACTCAGGACGGATTCAGCTTAGCACGGAGAAAATCTTTGAGAGATGAAGTCACTCGTGTATGCGAACGATAGGACTTTTTTGTATGTTTTTGTTTACTAGAGTCAGTCTAGAGTCGTTGAAGAGTTACTTTATTTTTTTAATTCACTTCCACTTTTTAGAGTAATACAGGTAAACCCTTTCAGGAAAGTGAGCTGGTTTACAAGAGAGTAGTGTTCCAGTATAGCTATTATTCCGTTTATCCACATAAACATTAAATGAGGTGTTTACGTACTAAGTGAATAATTAATTAAATCAAGTCAGTGGCTACTAAGGGCAAAAAAAAGCAAAGCAATAACCCATAATTTTCCCACTGCTGGGCTCGGGGTCTCCTCTCACAATGTGAGGGGTATTAGGCCACGCTGGCCAAGTGCGGATTGGTAGACTTCACACACCCTTGAGAACTTTATGGAGAACTCACCGGTGTGCAGGTTTCCACACGATGTTTTCCTTCACCGAAGCAAGTAATAATTAACTTACTTAATACGCACATAATATTTGAAAATTAGAGGTGCGTGCCAGAATTTGAACTCGGGCCCCTTCGTTCGGGAGACCAACGTACTAACCGCTAGGCTATCACTGCTCACTAAGAGCACCAATTTCAAAGAACTGATCGGAACTCTGGGGATGAATCAGGTATCTACAAAAGCTTCACTATCTATTCCTTAATTGATGCTGACGCATATCAAAGGGTACTGCCCAAAACGCTCTTCCAATCTGCACATTAAGATTTATGTTCATTAATCTTAGAAATATGAGTTTAATTCATTTAATGTAAGAGGTAATGACGAGCAACTTAATGATGAATATATTTCTCCTTCAGACAGTTTGCTATTAAGACTGTCTAAAGAGTTTTGCAATAGCTTGTATATTTTATTTTGCGTTTACATTGTATTTATCTGAGTAGCAGTGGTCAGCCAAAGTTTTAAATATTTCATTCTTAAAAGCTTTTACGAACGCTGAAAGGTTTTTAGATTTATTCACAGTATTGTCATCCATGTCTTATTTACCACTGCTATTGATACTTAATCTATCATTAGGGTTAAGAGTAGGTAACACAAGCTGAAGGATGAGTGAGAATAAAACAATGCTATACATAAGAAGAACACGAGAATCACCAATAATAATATCACCGGAGAAATACTCGCAGGCTATACAGTACTATCAACCCTATAAATAATAGGATAAGGGCACGAAAATGTGTTACAGATTACCCCAACGTTGAAACGTTGTAACATAGCACTAATGATGTGATAAGTAAATGACGTTCTTCAAATTATGTAGATAAGTGTTATCTTGCCACTTCAGTTGCCATAGAACAAAACTATATTCTGCAGACATAACGTGTTTTACAGCGGGCACTACGTTCATAGATAGCTTTTCTTGTTTGCTGGTAACATGTTAATCAGCGCATATGATATGAGTAATTCGTACAATTTTTAATTTATCTCGGTATTGCGTGATTTGCGGAAATTCAAACGAGGGATATTCCAAATTTCCAACTGAGGATAAATAAACAGATAAATTAAACCAATAATAAAATCATCTCATGATTTCATGTTCTGAGGCAAATGTAGGTAGCAGAGACAGATGTCATTTTCGTTAAAGGATCAAATTCAGGAAGGTAAACAAGTAAATGGAACGTCGATTAGTTCGCATCAATTTCCACGCACTGTTAACTGACCGAAGGTTTCGGCCAAGTGGGTCGCACTAATGCCCTAGAAGGCTGAAAGGCTATCGACACAATAATAGCGAAGGATGATTAGGCATTAAAGAATAGGGACTAAAAGCCCGAAATGGTGGATAGGAGTATAACTATTTAACTACCAATTACCATAATGGCAACAAAAAACAACTTCAAGGCAATGAGTCTTTAAAAAGAACCATAACAAATTCTTGCTAAACATATCAATATGTGATAAATGGGACTCCAATTTGAGAACCACCTGTTTTGTTTGAAAGTCGGTGAAAAGAGAGAGGTGTCAAGGGACACCCGGATGGAACGAAGTTCCTTTCGATTAATACTAAGCGACCAGAAGTCTTCGAGGGTGCGACAATACAATCATAGTATGTGGCTGTCTTATTTACTCTTCGGTATTTAGCATAGGCACAACAGGGACGTCCATATCACGATCATGCACATTAAGCTATTATTGCCATTTCTCCCGTCATGCCAATCAATATGCGGAAGAGCGACAGTGATAGAACAAATCCATCACTGTCACATCATCAACTCGCTTTAATTAATAAACGACGGCAAAAAGTGTCGTTACAACTTTTCGTCTTAATTTTTTCCGTCTAGCCCCCTTTCTCAACGCGCGATAAGGAACTTCGTTCCAAAAAGACCAACATGGGTCTAACACATTTTGCACATCAAGCTTATTTTTATAAGCATTTTTGCATAAAGGACCATGTGTGTAGCTTAAGTATGCAACGGATATATATAGGAACTAACATATAATTTTGGTAAGCTCGTAAGAAACATTTTACGCAAAATATTGACCTTTCACCTATTATTCACTTCATTGACCGTTGAATAATTTATTGTTTCGACTGTCGTATGCCAACTGTCAAGGCAGGAAAAGATTTATCCTAAGTAGTAAGCTAGTAACGCTAATTTAAATTTAAATTTTGACTAATATTTTTAGTTGACACAGCTAAGTGATGCTGACTTTACAAAAACCAAACTTGAGATTGATTATGTTTATTTATTTTGTGTGACGTTAAAAAAATTGAGTTAAAACATTTAAAACAGTTACAAAAGTAGCGAAAAATTTAAAAGACTCCAAAAGTATACCATAAACTTAAATTTTTAATATTTATTATAATATACAAGAAAAATATTCAACGCAGTTCTGAAAACAGATGACAAATATTTAATTAATTTTATACAGAAAGATATAATAACATGAGTCAATTGTAAACAATTTAGGTGAGGTCTGATATTTTCTTAGGTCATCAATATAATAATTTACACAATCGGTATTTATAGAAACGAGTGAGTTATTTAGTGAGTCAGTACACATTACATGACGAATGACGATTTAAAAAGTTAGCAATTATGGGTCCTCGCGACGTTGCCGGCTTTTCGTCTATTTACGTTGACTCCGATTCTTATTTTAAAACTTATTGTTTTCAGTTCAACATTACATTTTGAAACATGATAAAAAATATTTTGATGTAAAATTATTTAAATTACAGGATGATATATTTCGATGCGAGAATTAAATGAGCCAGTAGAGCTTCTGAAAAGGAAATTGCAACATTTCTAATTTTATATTGACTCTACATATGCCGTACTTTTCATCTATTCCGACTTTTGCTACTTTGAAATATGTAGGTCCATTAATTAAAGAAACAATTCGATACATAAACCTTTACTATTTGAATTCATAATAACTATTTGAATTCATAATATAGGATTCTGGGAGATTCCAAAAGAAATTACGATAACAATTTTTAGCGCGTTTACTTTGGAAAGTTTTTTTTTTAAATAAACAGAATAGAACGCTATCATTTTGGCCCACTTTTACCAAACGAGATGCATCCACAGATAACCATCTAGAGAAGATCGCGGTTTCCTAACGGACCAAAACGCATAACGCAAAAGGATTTAAATGCAACAATTCTTCGTTTTCCTCGGAGAAAGTGCATAACACACTGTCTCACATCACCGCACCAAGGCACAATTTCCAAATGGTCACAAACTCACAATAAAACCTTTTAACACTAACACAATCACCGTATATAATCCAGACACACATACACCGGATGCGCGAATCACAAAACAACTGACACAATGACCTGCGAGTGAAGTCGATCGGAAGTGGATGCGTCCGCACGCGTCGGATCGGTGCCGCGAACTGACGAGTTAACGAATCGTAAAATCGTAAGCCGTAAATGGAGTTTCCGTCATTCGTGAAAAAAAAAATAGGGTTCCGCACACTGTTGCAAAATATAAAATCTTTGAAGAGTATCTAAACTGAATCCGAATCCGGTCATTGGGACTATATTCTCTACCATGATGTATCACAGTAGTCAGTACTTTTAGTATCTGTAAAAAAACTTTTTTATTCAAAATATATTTGCATATGTAGCGAAAGAAAAATTGCTCCATGACCTCTTTCATTTTATCCGACTGATATTATGATTGCTATAATATTGTTCATTAGAATACAAATCACATTCATTTTTAAATGGTAAATAAATAAATTAAACTTGTTTTCTTTTAACCGGCGATCCTCTCTTATCAATGCTGTTTTTTCGAGCCCGAGTCTGAATTAATTTGAATTAATTGAGTTCGTCCGGTCTTTTGTGAAGCCAAGCCAAGATCGTAAGCATATTTAGCTGTTGTTCAAGGTCGTCGCATGGTTGTTTTGGACAATAGGACTCCTTATAAGTCCTAAAGCTCTCTCATTATAATCTTAGCTTTTATTATCATCTTTAACTCTCTTGCTTACATTAAATTAAGAACCAAATCAGTTACAAATATAATACTTTCTTTTTCTTCATTTCATATTCAAATAATAGTAATATAAATATTTTAATTAATTTGAAATACTGGTAAATTCTGCCATGCCATCCCTATTGGTGTTTACCACAGGAGTTTACATTATAAATTATAATAATTCATAATTATATTTGAAAGTTTTCCTGCTGTTATTCGCATTAACCGATTAAATACCAGTGTTTGGCTTTAAATAGACACGTAATTAATTATTGAGAATTGATATAAACGTTCGCACATAACTAGTACAATGTAAAGGAATGTTGTTATGAATTATTTACTAAAAATTCATTGTGTTTAAGTCGCAGCGATATCTACTGTTTAATATTGTCGAGGTAAATACGATCACAATCAGTTTGAAGATGAATACGGATTTTTCTCTGACGGTTACTTAGATGGAAAGTAGGCCTGTCACCTGTGTTCCATGTTTCCATTTTGTTTGTGAGTAGTATGAATGTTTGTTACGCCGCGCTTACACGCAGAAATTGCTTTTCATTAAATTTTGCACACATGGAGACCATGATCTGGAGTAACATATAGGGTACTTATCGTCCCGGAAAACCCGGGCAAAGCCGCGGCCAGAGCGATGGTTTTATACAAACATGATACTTGCGTTCTATTTTCTCCCAAAGAAAGTTTTTTTTACAAAACATCAAACAGGCATCGTTTTGAATGCAGCTGCTTTATTTACAACCGACTATTTATAGGTACATTTTGTACGGGACCCTTTACAAATAAACAAAATTAGGAAGCGCGCACACTGCTCGCACGTGTCAGGGCTGCGACACGTGTGCCCCAGACGCTGGGCTGAGTGGAAACAAAAAAATTACTGAAGCTTAAACTAATGCTAATATTTAAAAGATGTTACACAATTAACGCCGTAGATGTTATTTAAGACAAGACTTTTTAGTTAAAACTTAAAATATATTATGAAGTATGGATGAGGACAATTTTTCATATAGGTAAGGTTTTCATATATGTAGTATCATAAGTGATAAGACATAACGAACCAATACTCAGAGAAACTACATGGCAGTTTAAGTGAATAAATTTGAACAGCCGCAAAAAGTTTAAAATACTTTTTGGGTGCAGCATAATTGCAGCTATGGCAGTAAATATGAAAGCATATTTTTACATTAGTACAGAAATCACGATTTATTCTAGATTTATGGTACAGGACACCAAATAGGTGCTACAACCTACGTCTACACTTATGCCGTAGATGCTGTAGTTCCGTCATGATTACCAAAGCATTACCCAACGAACTTCAATAAGAAGGACTCTTGCACCATACTTATGTTATCTCATATTCTAACTCTGTCTGATTTACTTAAGAGTGAACTACAAGCATGGTACATTGTGGGCTTACACATTACAATCTACTTGATCATTATTTCTCCGTTTAAAGTTGCTCACACTACAATAGTCAGACTTGAACAAGCTATAGCACACGCGCAACCTCCTTTACAAACCAATAACCTCAACGTGCCTAATGAAATACTTATTACCTTTTTTTATATCACAATGAAATTGTTAAGTTAACAAAATGGTTCTGGTCTTTTGTCAATCTCCTTCGCAGACCAAATACCTCTCAACGTACCAAGTGAAATATACCTTTTATATATCATAATTAAATTGTTAAATGTATTCCTTTTTTTTAAACAGAACCCTACTCCAATTTGGCCGCATAGGTCCTGCGCACGCTTCTCCGGCCAGTATCTTTCAACACCTCTCCCGCTCACGGTTCCACAGATGAAACACGCGGCCACGCGGGAGTCATTAGGAGGCGATAATAATTAATCATTATGGGGTCAAAAACCACTTTACGCTGAGTTGTTACTGTTTACCATTAGTTGTTGATGTTTACCATAACAAGCAGGTGCATTGTTAGCAGCATTTACTGGCTGAATATATTGTTTCTCGGCTGTTAACAAAAAAAAACGTGTAGCTATAAATACTAGTCTGACATTAGTAATGACCTCACACTGCAATTCTAAGATAACTGACTTCTACTTCAAGTGCCATCTCCATCAAGGTCGGTTTATTTCGTCGTTATTTCTATGACTATCACCATAACACGGACCTAAAAAAAAGACGGACGTAATCCCAAGAACAAATTCAGTGAAGAAACCATAGTAATACCAACTCTCTATTCGTACAAGTACACACACCCACACATTGACACTTCACTTCTTCAATCGCGAATCAAAAATTACTTCACCCTCGATTAGACGAGATTACGTTCGTCTTTTTTCAAGTCCGTGCACCATACGAACTTATATTTGTGTTTTTCAATTAAATTGATATTTAGAGTGAACCCCGTATCCCAGACTCCCAGTTGAAGATGTGGATTCTGGATGGTTGAAGGTAGAAAGCATGGAAAGCAGTCAGCACCCAAACCTACGTATGTAAATGCCCAGAATAGAACTGCAATGCTAGTTATTTTAAAATTTGTTTTTTAAAGGTTATATTATAACTGCAACACAGATGAAACGTGTGCAATTGTGGAATCGCTGACCATCTTTAATACATAAAACGCACAATTTTCTACAGCACGAAATTAGCGGACCCTGCAGTTTAAAGGTTTAAAATAAGACTTCATAAAATAAAACAAAATCTTTGTACAGAATCAGTAATATCAGTTTGACTCAAAATTGTTCGCGGAACTCGTTAACACGACACGATACGACGGCGCCACGACTACTTTATTCTTTAGTTCTTCCGGTGTGAACGCCGGAAGTCTCTCATTAGTGCAAATAGCTTTAACGTGACTTCACTAATATAATATGTTCTTATTGTTTAGTAAGACATTGTTAAAGATCCTTCTTACCAAAAAGGAAAAATATTCTAAGAAACCGAAATTCGTGGTTGAGTTCAGACAATGATTAAAACATTGAAGAATAATACTATATTAACGTTATTAATAATAGTTCAATGGATGATTAACGTCGCAACCCAGAATTTCTATGGTGATTCCTTACTAAGGAGCGATTAAAGTAATCGTTAGTGACTCCTAGTTGGCGCGTAAGATGATTTAGCATAGTGGATGATTCTTTACTAAGAAGCGATTTAAGTAACAGTTAGTGACTCCGAGTTGAGGCGTAAGATGATTTAGCATTATGAAACAATCAGTGATAATAATAATATCGGCTGTGCCTCCAACCTCAAAGGCAACGAGTCTCTAAATGTATTTACACTGCATGCGTACGAGTAAAAAGCTTTTTTACTCGTATAAACGCTTTCAAACAAGCGTTACTCCGTTTACAAAGAAAACATTACTAGCGCAATGGACGGTTCAAATTTTGGAATTTCCTATTTTAAGTTGCGTAATAGCTACTGTACTTGATTTTTAAACATTGCGTTCATACAAACATTTGAGGAATTTGATAAGATATGGCCGCTAATTTCAATTATCTGATCCGTTCCGCAACTGATTAATGCCATCAAAAACAAAACTTGTAAAAAAAACCAAGTCTCGCAACTCAGTTCTTCTACCGTAAAAAGTTGTGAGATCCATGTAATACCAAGTCGGTTAATTTATTCAGTTCCTACTTAAGGGTCCTTCTGTCTTAAGTTATTACGTAATTAGGTAACCTAACAAGTAACAACATCTTATAGTGACCATATTATCAATATTAAAAATCTTTTATATTTTTTTTTACAAGTTTTGTTTTTGATGGCATCTCATTTCCTTTTGTAGATAGTTCTACTTTTTTTCCTTTTACAAGTTACCTTTGAACATAATTATATCTAGGTAACTATCTACACCTATTATTCCATTATATTATATACAGGTACACTGATTCATTAACTGCAAATGTTACTTTGTTATACAGGTACAGTGATTCATTAACTGCAAATGTAACTTTGTAATCCTATATATGGGATTACAAAGTTATTTATGCAGTTGATGTATCTAGAAAACTGGACCGAAATTGCAAAATATTTTAGTTTTTCCTTAATCTATACACTAAACACTAATTGTGTTCCAAATTTGAAGCTTCTATGTCTGCTAGAAGTGCCTTAGAGTTTTGATGATCGGTCAGTCAGTCAGTAAATGACGAAATTAAAAAACTTTGACTAGTTATAATTCTTAAACTACTGGTTCAAATTGAATGAAATTTGAAATATACCGTGTTTATACAATGCCTGCTTGGTTACTAAAAATTCAGGCTTCTAGCTTTATCCACAACGAAGTTATAGGGGGTCGAAAATGGCCTGAATTGCTTCGAGAAAAGGATGGTACGGCCGTGCCGCTTTTTTGCTCGACTTGGCGGGGGCACTGCCGTGCCCCCAGATAAAGGGCTCAAAAGATAAAAGTCGTAACCAAGAGTTGTTATCATTTATAGAATTTCAATTTAGACTAGTTATGGCTAAAACTATATGCTGTTATTTCCAAGATAGGGACCTGCCTGTAATAATTACAGATTATTATACTTATTTATAATAATTCATAAGTCACTTTTGAAAGAAGACGGGGTTCGTTACATTACTTTGGCAAGGGTACACAACTGGTACAAGGTCTCAGAATCTAGAAGGGCCAAGAATCAGGGCCACTAATACTTCTAACTTTTTACCAGACAAAAGGGTTTTTTTTTAATTGGCCCTAGCGGCCAGCTATTACCTGGACAGACACGAACTTGGTAAAACTCAAACGAGAAGATAATCTTTGCGAAGAGTGAAGACTAGCCTGTTGAACACCAAAAACTTAGAGCATCATTCAGCATTATACAAATTAACCCCAGACTGGGACTGCTCAGACAAAAAAGAATACGTTCCCTTGAACTTGTCGCATGCCGCGCACCTGTTTACGTTTATTGCCATCTTGCTTATACGTAGCAAGCTGTCCCACTCGCATGGCGGACCATCGGTCACCGATTCACTAGGGTTTACGATACAGCGAGATGTTACGTGGATGCGTGGGTTGGTGTTCGATATTGTTTGGAGAATAACCATAAGCATACATAGTATACATATAGTTACATGTACATATTAGCAGATAAAAGTATGTATGTACGTCGTGTAAGTAAAATATGAAAGCATACACACATAAAAGCACCTTGTAAGAAAATCGAAAATTTATCTTTCCGACAAATACTAATATATTAATTATAGAATACACTGTAATCTCCAAAGATCAATTAAAATCCCATCAAAATTAGTTTATGAAAAATAGGTTGCCAATAACAACTCTCAAAAGTTCATGACGCTTCAGAACTCATGAAGAGCCAAGAGCCAAGCACAGACTCTAAATAGCACCTTGGTCAAAAAATATGGCAAGTGTTATGTACAGAGTTGTGCGCTGGTGTCGCTAGATGACGCCTCGCTTGATGATCGAATGAACTAGTCATTCGATCATCTATTCGATTATTGTATTATTCGATTACTCGATTATTACGGACCGAACTCGGTACAATATAGTCAGTTTACACCAGGATCTCGGGGCGGACGGCTGTGCCCGCGGAGTGTTGTGCGTACTTACAGTGAATATTATAATACTTATAATATTGATTTATTATAAGTATTAATACTCGTATAAATAATAATACTCGTGGTTCGTTGAACATAACATTGGCGACGAGGTTGAAGAACGAACAGTGGATTAAATTCGATTCGCTGTTGAAATACCTAAGGTATACAATGTAATCAAAGAATAATAATATTAGCGTGTGAACGTGCGTGATTATGTGATCGCGCAGATACGAGCCACAAACATGTAAGTACCTGGAATATTTTTATAAAAAAAAAAAAACTAAACTTCTACAGCGTTCATTATTACAATGTAACAGTCTAACCTTTATCAAGTTTACAGCAAACAATTAATGCTAAAAAGTGTAAACTGTTGCAATTATTTACTGGTACATATTTAATAACAAAATATTTATTACTAAAATAATACATTTTCTAATTATTGCTTCCCGAGTAATGCATACCTACCAAAACAAATGTAAGTATTGCTTGGATGTAAGGATCACCATTAAATTTTTATTACGTCTGAAATACACTTTTATAAGGACAAAGATAATATTATTCGTTGCACGTGTATAGGACGTACACAAAAATATTTTAAATAATGCCTACTAGATTTCGAACAGCAAAATATACCTGTATGCATTAGTCTAGGAAAACAAAGGAATAATAAGATAAAAAGTGAGTTATCCATATTATTTTTGTGTTATTTGCGTTACACTAAAATTATATTCACCTGAGTAACATTCTTGGTATTCAGTAAATGCAAATTAATATATTTTTAAGCTCTCATAAAGTAGGGCCTATTATAACAAATTATAGATAATAATAATAATATAATCTTGGAGACAAGAGGTCTATACAAATCAGTACACTGTGCATCCTAAAAATACCATATATTCTAATGGCTTTTACAAAGTACAAATAACATTAAACACGTTATTTAATTTTATTGTAATTGAGATAAACAAAATTATAGAGCACATCATTGTGCAAGAGTGCAAACATACAAGTAATATATCACAATATTTCGTCTATATTGCCCTTGGCCTATTTTACTCACTGAAAAAGGGAGGGTATGCATAAAATGCCTATCAATGGAATCAAAGATAATTATCATTTGTTGTTATTCCACACCAAACCATGACTACGCTATTGTAAATATCCTTTAAATAGAAGTTATTCTCATAAACATTTATCTAAAGGAATAAAAGTGTTCCGATGACGCACAGATACCTACTTCTACAAAATGATATAATGTTTGAAGTCTGGCAAAATGCACGGCATAAAAGGTCAAGCACGAAGAAATTAACAAATTACATCATACACATCACATGACATCATTATATATACATCATGTAATGTACCACTTCGATAATTCCAAGACACGCATTTTTAAAGAGGAATATGCAAAGAAAGTACATATATTATAATTTAACTCCGGTTGAAACTAACAAGTGCCCTAAACTTCATTAATGTCTAGTTACTGAACAACATCAACAAAACATGTAGAAACACGCAATAATTCGAATAATTCGAACAAAGCGTTAATTCGCTTCCTAAAGATGCGATGTGTGCTAATATGTTCCTGTTAAAACTAGCAAGTACTTTAATTAAGACTAAAAAAAAAATTTTGATTTTTCGAAGCTATTTCACAATCATCTTTATGTTAAAACTGCTTGAAGATCTGCTGGTGGGAATTATTAGTGAAAAAATTAAATCCAAAAATTCACACGAGTTAATTCACTTGACAGTTCAAGATCTATTTACTTTTGACATTAATTGACTTTCACTATAAAGAGTGTATTTAAAACTATATTTGCTAGTCTTAACAGAGTGACAAAAAATGTGCTGAAAGATAGTATCTATTTCCTGTAACTACATCACAGGAAATAATAGTTGTTTCCCACTTTATGGCAAAGGCCAATGGTGAAAAAGTGACATAAGGCTAAGAAATAAGGGACAATAAAAAGGAATTGACACTCTGAAAGTGTTCAACAGTACTACAGTGTGACCTATCATAAAAGAGATCTTTTATAGGATCCAACTACTTCCGAAATCAATGTCACACTAAACAGTGCCACATTAATAGTGTAATGCTCATCGTGGTCAAACCACAAAATGGGACATAATGGGATACGACATCATTTGGAACAATATCATAATGAGACGAATTATATTGAATGAATATTTTGATTAGTTTCTTTTGTAAAATAAAACAAAAATAAGGAAAATTATAATTTTATTGCACTCCAACATTACTCATAGCATAGGTACAATAACTAATGTTAAAACAGCATTTCCTTCCGTGGAACCGACGTAAATATTAAAATATGACAAAAGCTGACTGTTTAACAAAGTTTAAAGCAATAGTAATCTCTCTTTCCTGGTTATTGCACTGATATGACAATGTCAGTTGGTGCTGGTACTAACGAGATACTATAGCAAAACATTAAAATATCCCACGTCGGTGGTAGCTGTGGTAGTACGATGTGAAGATAATTCCCATCATAATCGACCACATTTCACCGATATGAAATCGCGGCATGAAATAACAAATTTCAGGTATTCAGGAAGTTACCCCAATAAATATGAATCACAGATATCAAGTAAAAAGATGATACTTTTTCGGCATCAGAATTCAATTATTATGTAAAGAATCTGTAAATCTGTTTTATAATGATTCAGTTACAGAAGAGTAAGTATATGTTCACATATTCGAGTCAGATTATGACAAAGTATGACAAACGACAGCAGTTATGAGTTCATGATAACGGACTCGACTTTTATGATAATTATTTTAAAAAAATTTACAATTCTTATACAATATCATCCACAATAATAAAATTTATTGGATACATTATTATTGGAAAAATAACGATTCATCCATGTGGCAATGAGCACTAACAGACTCAGAAGATCGTAGTATTTTCATATTATATCTTGCAATAGTTAATCTTTTTGAGCTGCCGAAAAATAAAGGAAAATATGTGAGGTTATGATTTTGTCTCCATAGTAAAACAAAATACAAAAAATTAGGTAACTATCTATTATTTTATTACATTTATTTTAAAATATGAATAAAGGAAAAGATAAATGCTAAGTAATCTGTGAGAGATCTTGTATCTAAACTAAGCCTTGATTGATACAAATACCTATATTGCTCAAAATATTTACATACATTAGAAAACCAATCTAATTTTAATTGTTGCTACGCAGATTGTGTTTTAAATAAAACGTATGTTTCCTATTTTTGAAGATTATATTAAAAAAAAGAACATAATATTATATAATCTAGTGGTCCAATAAACACAAATATTAATAAATTAAAAGACAATTGTCAGTCAAAAACAAATATCAACAAAATAAATTCTTACTGCACTCGATGCAAGTCAATTGTTCCAAGTTCCCACGAAGTTTCAACGATCTAATATCCTTAATCCAATGACCGAAATATGGGTAATCAAGAAGAAACATTAACAAAATAATATTTTGTTATAAGGATATATCCTTATAACAAAATATTGTATGATATATCATATCCTTGCCTACTAGCCTTCCAAGTGCAAGTAAATTGTTATATGTTCCAGCGATTGCAAATCTTTAATCACATACAATTTTTAACTCTGCGATCCGTATGGCGCAATTGTTGCCATGCCGGATCGTCACGATTCCATTCAAGTTTGAATTTCTGACGCTGATGAAGCTGGTGTGGTGACGATGACTTAACGTAGGTTTTAATACTATGAATACTGAGATACCAACTCTGCGCATGTGCTTTAAGCTTTGTAATTTGGTCTCAACCAATTTTAAGGTCAGCGAAAGGCATTTCGGCATGCCTCGTCATTGAATCCAATGCTGACATATGGCTTTGGCAGCACCAGCCAAAAGTGACAGCAGTACGCCACACAACGCCGAACTTGTGCTTTATATAAGGGTAAAAACGTTTTGCTAGGATTCCAAGCTTCCTAGCAGGACCATAGCTTAGAATTCAATGAAACGCTAAAGCCAAGGTTCGAGGATATCTCAAGGCCCAGTAACTGAAGGTGGCCGAGGTATTTCAGGGATACATTCTGAAGAGTAGCAGTCAAGAGGAACGGACGTTGAAGTGAATGAAGTCGCGTTGCTCACAAGGCAATCAAGTAAACAAGCAAAAAATTGTAAGCAGAATAATCAAGTTTGCTGAATTGATAATTTAATTGGGTATTGGGAAAAATATATCTTCAGCCATTCTGTGGGGACCAGTATGAGAATGCTGGGCGGTCAACAGATTAATTTACTCAGTCATTCGAGACATAAATGTTAATTATGGGTTTTACCTTAGTTATTCATCCACATTATGGTTTGAAATTTCACCATCTACGAAAACAGATTAACCGAACATCAAGTGTGATAGATCTAGGCTGTGTTTTTGTAATTGTGTGATTTAAAAGCCAGTTTAATTTCCTAATCAATAACTGTTAAGTAAAATAAAAACAGACTAGGTCAGCATCAGGATTCCACCAGGTTCACTCTAAAAGAGAAGCTTGCATGGTTTCGTAAGATACAATAAAATTGCAAAGGAGCAACTCGGTGTAAAAATTCTATATTTCAGTGTGCTATGTTAATGGATCAAAATAATGATAACATTAAATTCTTATTAATTACATATGTAAATTACATTAAAAAACTGTCAGTCTCCTGGCTGTTTGTTCTCCATTGCGCACCGCTTCCCGCTTAGCACCTGTGGATGTGGCGTCTTGATGATGGTACACGTCCTTGGTAACAGCAGCAGTGACGATGTGTTTACAGGTATGGACTTGTGACAAATTATGTGAAAACCTCACAATGGAACATCGTGTGGCAGACCTAACAGCATCTTTCCATCGAGCGGGTGATCTTCCACTTTTCATCTACGTGCCTTAGATCACAAGACGTTCTAAACAGGCGATCTTACTTCGTAATCTAATAACTTTCTATGTTACAGGTTTCGAGCAGTATAAAAGTGTTTTTAATGTGAAAACATATAATAGACAATGATATTATTATCATTAAATTACGGACACCGATGTGTCCTTGGTCAAAACCTTTTTGTAATATATATATATCATTAAACAGCGTCTATTAAGCTTTCCACCAAAGCAGCTGTTTATAGTTATTTTTTATTACTACCTTGTTACTACTACCAAAAAAAAAAAAAAAGATAATATGATTAGGGAACACTACCGTCAGGTATTTGAAAATATCTAATAAATGAAAATTTGTTTCAGGCTTTCCAGCGAAGTAACATCAATATAAGGATTAATATAACTAGCACAAGATCCAGGAAGAATATTGTACATAATATTATAGAGTATAAAAGCAACGGCATTTGGAACGTTGGAAAAATAAATTATAAAGCTGTGTATTGTTTCAATCTGTCGAAATTAGATCTACTATATGTTTGCTCAATTGTGCCAATAAATTAATTACACATAAATATAGTCACATGTATTATAAACAAAATTAATTAAAAAAAAGGAAGAGATGTTATGTACAGAGTTGTGCGCTGGTGTCGCTAGATGACGCCTCGCTTGATGATCGAATGAACTAGTCATTCGATCATCTATTCGATTATTGTATTATTCGATTACTCGATTATTACGGACCGAACTCGGTACAATATAGTCAGTTTACACCAGGATCTCGGGGCGGACGGCTGTGCCCGCGGAGTGTTGTGCGTACTTACAGTGAATATTATAATACTTATAATATTGATTTATTATAAGTATTAATACTCGTATAAATAATAATACTCGTGGTTCGTTGAACATAACAGCAAGATTGTGTTTTGTTCTTAAATTCTCCATCCCTAAATGGACTACCTAATAGTATAGACAGACAAACAAAAAATACGTTACATTTTAATGGGCGACAAAAAAACTGAACGGCCGAACGTAAATTGTACGGAGCCGTTGATTTTAAAACGACGGTTACAATTACGTCATCGGAGATTAATCTTGCAAAGTTACATCAACTGCTGTTAAACCACATTGCCTTTATAACCTTCGCAGTAAGGTTCATAATGGCATTACACTCAACTTAGCGCAACGCAAATTATATTGGTATTAAGTATGACCGATGTGTGCCGACTGCCGATGATCTCACTTCGGCACTGAATGTGATTGTAATTGCAACAGAAAAGTTAATATTTCTATAAAGACTTAAACCGCGCCAAGGGTCCTGGGTTCGATTCCCAGCGAGGCGGAAATTTGAATGATGAGTTTGAATTTTCGTTCTTGGTTTGGGTGCGAGTCATCTTGTCTCCGTGTGTTTTAGGGAATCCTAGTGTGGGGCCATGTGTGTGAAGCGTTGTTGTTGTTGTTATTACCATAGAAAAGTTGAGTCCGTCATGGTACTTCTTAGGATTTTGCCTTCTTCCAACTGTCGACGAGGCGTTCGAAATTCAAATGGCAGTCTTCTCCAATTTGCTTCACACAAAGTCTATTTGCAATTTTCTCTTAACCAGGTTTTGGTTATAAAACGTTCCCAGCTTATCGAACAAGGCTTTATGGCCAGTTAGAAGTGCCAAGTCGTGAAAGAATGCGGCGGTGCGCGGTGTTTTCCGGTAAACAGAGATGACGGGTGACGTAACAGCTGTTATTAATACAGCCACATAAGGAGGCAATATGGTCATAGCGACTAGCTTTGTCTACCACTTTGTTTGAGTACAGTGAGGTTATAATTAAATACTTTATTGTTCGCATTTTTTTGTAAAATAATTCGCACCCTTAGAATGAAAGTGACCTAACTCAAAAGTCCTGTAATTTCTGTTTTTGCTATAAACTTGCCTTAAAATGCGTACCCTAAAACTCTGTGATGAAAAATAGCTCGAATTATGAGTAAGAAAAGGATAACCTAATAATCGGTCACTTTCATTGATTGCTCTATTCATCGACATATACTTTTTTGAAAACTTTCTTGCTCATTTCCCACAAATTCCAATTTTTGAGTTAGGTCACTCTCATTCTAAGGGTGCGAATTGTATTCCGGAACTATTGCAGATTCAAAGTCTTTTAGCTTTAACTGATGAAAAAATAACCAAAGAGTTAATAAAATGTAAGCACGTAAGCGACGCGTATTATACTACTGAACGGATTTTCACGAAATTTTGCATTCAAATAGATCATGATCTGGAATAACAATAAGGATAATTATTATCGCAGAAAACGCGGGAAAAGCTGCAGGCAGTGCGCTAGATTTTGAAAGTTTTTATCTATTTTTCCTTTTACTTTTCCTCCGTTTATTTTTTGGTTAACGTACCTTGTGTTTCGTCGTTTAAATAATTCTTAATTTCTAAGATTTCCTGAAATTTTTTTAGTACTCAGTCACGTATCTTTGCCATTAGAAAATACTTTGGGCTATGTTATCGGGATTGGTAGAGATTAGCCGCTCTTAGCCGCAGGGATTCTTCGAATATTTCTCTGTAATTAAGCAATCGCTGCAGATAACGTGCAAGGCCTCAAGGCAGACGTTGCGATGACATCAAGGTTAAGGTGACTTTTTAAATGAGTTTGTTTTACCAAAAATAAACTCGCTGCTGTAAGATTTAGATACTTTCACGAACGCAGCAGTAAACATGGAAGTGACAAAAGGTGTTCTATTGATTCAACTTTTAACACTACATTCACGGCCGGAACCTGACGTTAATTATTTTACAAGAGAATTATCAACTAAAAGTTAATAAACAGGAAAATTCAATATTGCATAACACAAACACTATGATTCTTCCATGCTCCCATGTCACAGATCAGAGACATGTCTTGGCTAAGAGAATACTCCCACCTCGCTGATAGAGTCACAGACATGGACGAAGTGTTTCTCCCTAAAGATGTAAAAACGCTCAGGGATCTGGATCCCCGCACTCACTAATTAGATCATAATAATTGAACTTTGCTTAGTACTTGAGGAAACTTCGGAGCAAATTAATCATGGAAGCAAACTTAGTAAGAGCAAACACCTATAATTTATGAGAAGCCAATGAAAGAGAACGACGGTAATGGGGAAATCTGGATTTGGATTATATGTGCTAAACGATAACAAGCAAAAGACATGCGCATATTGCGCATGCCATTTTTAGAAGCTGCGATAATATTATCGTGACTGTGTCTATATAATAAAGATTACCTTCGCATTTAACAAACTTGGAGAAGGCCAGATGAGCTCATCTCACTTTACAATAAACTTTTGTTTGCTAAGTAGGTACGCAACAATTTTATGGCATCACGTCAGGGAAAATAGACGGATAATGTAATGATTTTCACAAGTGCATCACCACTTCTAGCTATCTATCTTGTGAGTATATTTTAAACGTACACAACACAACATAATATCTTCCCTAAATGTACGTTAATTTTGAAAGGTGTTTCTGCCCTGCAAACTCCGCAGTTACCTGTTTATTATTATTTAGCAATAAATTCAGTTATTTTACATTCATTATAGTTTTTTATTCTTAGACACTTGGCCAAGGTAGCGGCATATGACATATACCCTATCCATTGACAGGATGCAACTTTTTTCAAACCAAAAACATGGATATATCCATGTTGATCAGAATCAGATCAGAAAGTGCACGCTGACCAGAATGTTCTGTCTACAATAAAAAAAATCCAATGAAAAATCCATGCAAAATTTCTTTTATCTAGCCCCGGACCCGTGCTACGCCGCTAATAAGTCAGTCAGGACTCTCTTCTCTTCTCTTTCTATACCTACATGCAGATTTTTTTATAAAACTTATTAGTTTCTTTTATAATCAGTTTGTTTTATTTATGAAATAATTCATATTTAGTTCAAACTTTCTAAGGCATTGCTGTCCAGTTGTCTCGTCGGGCAGTTCAAAATGTTAAGTGTTACAATAATTTCCTATTACGATATCGGAAACGCACAGCCGATTCGTCTTCGTTGACCTCCACGATCTCAGCGGTGACATAAATGACTCGACTCAACCTCTCCATCGCCAACCTCTGAGGTCACTCTCACGATGCGACAATTGATTATCTATTGTAGTTATTGCTAATTGGATTGATATTTGCTACATCAATAGAAAAACGAGCATTTCCGGGGTTTGCTCCATAACTTAGGCATAGTCATGCGAAACTAGATTAGAGCACGCAGTACTCAGTAGGGCACGCGTATCGTTTCGCTAAATGTCTAATGCGTGAATTACTAACAAAAAATAACCGACTTCAAAATTACTCAAAAACTACTTGTCAGATCTCGTTCAAATTTATGTGGGACCACATGACAAGCAACTGCTTTCGATTAAAAAAAAGAATCATCAAAATCGGTTCACCCAGTCGATAGTTCTGAGGTAACAAACATAAAAAAGAAAACCTCCTCCTTTTTTTGAACGGTTAAAAACTAATGGTACGAGTAGATAGGGACACTCTATAATAAACTTTTTCGCATGTTAGGGTTTTTATTGATCTGAGGGGTTCAGTACCCGTCTTCCTAATTACTATCCTACTAAACTGATCATAAAATGTTTTTTCGTGTTCAGTTGCATTTTCTGTGGCGTTTTCGGTGATCCAGAATAAAGTGGCCAGGCGGCCCTCCGTTTTTATTGGCCAGCTACAGCAGTGATGCCTTTGGTGCCCGATGTCCATGGGCGATGCGACGATGACTACTTAATTTATTATTTTATTTATTTATACACACACACATAATAATAATATAAAATATTAATATGTCGATAGACTGCACTCTGCTCCTTTGTTAGCTATTTCCTTAAAAAAGTTATATGTAAACATTGAAGTATTATTACTAGCATATAGAACCGACACCGCGAACACAATGTATGTCCTAATGAATTGGCGCCGATCGGCTTCAATTTTCAATGGATTCGTTCGATTTTGAAAGGAGAATGGGGGCTCAATTTTGAAAATAGAACCTCCGGCGGGACACACATTTTGTTCGAGATGTTCTATGACATTATACTTCAATGTATGTAGACTTCAGATTATTCTTCTTGTAATAAACTTGTATAATAGATCATGCTGTATAAGTGTAGCTTGTTTATCTATGGTAAAATCCTGTGGGAAAAAGGAAATTATTAGTATAGATAAACAACAATGTTAGTAGTTTTCGATTGTTATGGACAGTGGGGTGGGATCATTGAAAATTCGATACGCGCGTATAAAATAGAATTACCATTGAACGATATAATCTGGTGTGTTGTGGCAAAATGCAAAATTGGCCAGTCGTGCTATCGCCTATTTATTCTTTGTAACTTTCTTTCGGAATATGTGCAATCTGTAAACTAAGTACTGTAAAAGTAGACTTAAGACACCTGGGTGAATTAACTCAGGTGAATAAAGTCGACGGCACTGTAATTTTTATTATCATTCATTGGTGAGCAATGGCTTAAACTAACTACAATATTTAATAATCTACTACACCAATTAATAAGAGTCCATAATAACGATGATCAATCGAGTCAATGGATCCATGACATCGAATTGGGCTCTGTTGTTGTTGGGTAAAAACAACCTTTTACTATAATAACTGAGAATACTTGATACATTTAAAATATTTTGAGTCCATAAACATAATATGTAGGACGATCAGAAAATTAAGGAGTTGGAAACAAATAATTATGATGACTACTACAGACTATCATAATTCATAACACATACAGACTACTTGACCCAATTAAAGTGTAATTAATTGACTTAAGTGTAAAATTATCAAGGTACTGAAGACAATGGACAAACACATATATAATGGAGAACTTTTAAGTTACTACTGATGTACAAGTTGAGAAATTGGCGAGACCTGATAAAAAGGGTTAAATGATTGGCATAATCATAACATAATTCTCTTTACTACATGACCATTGTTTACATTTCAATCATATTTTGGCAAGCATGTAATGCCATCTGGTGTTGCCTATAAACATTTGAATCAACTAGGTATAAAAAACTTCAATAAATAATGAAAATATGATGGACTACTTCCATTACTTAGAGACAAGCAAAATAGTAGGATAGTTTTAAGATGTGATAACAATTTATGATAAGGCTTTTAATGTGGTTTTTGGACATCCTAAGAACTAACACTTTTTGACGACTCACCTATGCATCAATGAACATGAGGCAAAACTTTATAAATGTGTTTAAATAGTATTACATAAATGAGGACAGCTAAAGGAAGAAAAACTCATATTACATTGTATTTATTACATAACAGATCCGATAGAAAGTGATAATAACAATATTTTATTTTTTGAACTACTTACCTACTGACCTAACTTGTTAGGGGCCATCCATAAATTACGTCACACTAATTTCATGACTTTTTGACCCCTCTCCCCCCTTGTCACAGCTGGTCACATTTGTGAGCCCTCCCCCCCTAGTGTGATTCATAATATTATTATGAAATTTTAAACTTAGCAATTATTAAATTAAAAAGCAGTTCCAAAATAAGTTTTATTTCCATTAATTGTTTTTTAATATTTACCTATACATACAAATTATTCGATTTTGAAATGTGACATCACAAAATTTAGGACCCCCTCCCACCCCTTGTCACACAATGTCACACTACATCGACCCCCCCCCCCCCCCCTAACGTGTGACGTAATTTATGGATGGCCCCTTATTGTGTTTTACTGGATAATTTTACAGTGTGTAATTTTAATTTTAAATTATTTAAGACGAGTAACCGGCCTCGCTTTGCTTCGGTTTTCTTATTTTTTTACATTTGGGTTACATATTGGAGTTTTATTAAGGATCCCTATTTTTTTTAATAAAATATAGCCTATGTTACTCGGGGATAGTGTAGCTTCCCAACAGTGAAAGAATTTTTCAAATCGGTTCAGTAGTTTCGGAGCCTATTCAATGCAAACAAAAAATCAAATCTTTCCTCTTTATATAATAGTATAGATTTCAGTTGAATTAAAATATTCATAAAGTTTAATAGTCATTACGTGACTTAGAGGCGGTCTCCGAGAATAGTGGAGTTTTTCAATAAATATATCAACAAAGTTAAACAAAAAATGTATACTAGAAATTAAGTAGTGATATGGTTAATTATGAATTTCTGAGTTGGGGTATATGAAATAATTTGCATTTTCATTTTAATTACCTCCATATTTGTTTTTAACACAAAAATCAGAAAGTATCGATTAAGTTTAATCTATTGTGTTGTGGTACATCACTATTTAAAAAATACCTATAACTTGCAATAGTTTTTCTGCCGAATTAAAAACAGAGTTTATAAATAAGGGATGGTTTGGTACAATGGGAACATTTGTGAATTTTGAAGTACCTCACATAAACCATATCAAAAAAAATAAGTTTTTCGAATATAAACACAATGATTTTATATGAAGTGTCAATTCAAATACAACATTTTATACAAATACAGTGATATTATGACTATCATATGATCTGGTACCTTAAATTATAACATTAATAAAAGAACAAAAATTATTTATAGCACATAGTTGTACCAATATACCAAAAAGCTTACATTAACTATTTTATACAATCTACTATGGAAGAATGCATGCATGTAATGAAATTTATATGAAGCGTATACATGGTATTACCCATTCCAGTCATTCATAGAGAAATGTTAGACGCAGCCTACTTTCATCTGCTAAGTAGGTGACGGCAAGTTGCAAAACTTTTTACTACTTTCAAACTCTATAAACTTTGTTAAAGTTATATGTAACTGCTTACAAAATCATTTAAAAAGTCCTCGAACTCACCTTAGACCGGCCGAAACTGATAACTCGTTCCGAAAATCCGTAATTGTTATAAATTATACAATCCAAGCCACTCACTTCACTAACATACCACACTTTTTCGAACACCAAAAAACATTTATTTCTAAGTCCACAAAGGATTAAACTAAGAGAAATTTTACAAGGAGTTAATTATTTTCACGAGGAATAACATTTAAGGCACTGATTTGCTGGTTTTAGTCTAAAAATCCTGATTTAAATCGAAACAGAAGTCGGCGTTTTTTGTGACACGAAAAGTTGTACTATTTCTATGTGTGCGTCGATGACAGCTAGTATCGCACGAACACATTGTTAATTTGACAGTCGATTGACAGCGGGTCTTGTTTGAAAGAGGCCACAGGTAAGCGAATAAATTAATATAATAAGCACTAAGGTTTATAATAGTATGTTTGTTCATTTCAAATGTATAAAATTTAAAAATATTAAATTATTTATTAAGCTTTATCTATGGTAATAAATCATGCTAAAAAAAATGGTTGTCTGTAAAGTCGGTTTACGGACGGTAGTATAACGTGACAACGTCATGACAAAGCTCCGTTCCGCCCCGCCCCGCTCCGCTCAACTACGATCGCCTACGGCTCGCCTACGGCATCGACCACGATATGCCGATCGTGCGTGCCCCTCTTTCGCTTTTGCCGCTCTCTCGCTTGCGGAACGCTACATTTTTTCGTGCGTGCGTCCGGCTTTCATCGTTTTAATAGACGTTATCACGTCAAAACTTAAATATTTTACTTTTATTGTCTTTTAATTAAAATAGGAAGTATTAAAGTATAATTAAATGAAAAGTTTTATAATAGTAAGCAATAATTTTCAGTTAAACGATTTTACATGTTCTTCTCTATTTTGTCAAGAGATGTAGACGTGCGAAATACATATTGTGTGTTGACGATCGACGTTAATTGAGTCCGAGTGACTAGTCTCTATAGTAGTGTATATTATGTATAAGCAAAGCCTGGGGATAATCTAGTATTAATTACACCTGGCACAGTAGTGACCTCTACATCATTGTTGGCTGAATAACATGAAATCATAGCCTTGTTTTTAATTTTGCTTCAACCAATCACAATGCTCGACACATCACATTCCTGAGATACTTTTCCCGCCACTCGGTATGAAAACCGGTTTGCCGCGCCTTCAAACCATACCCCTCGGGAATTGCTAAGATCGTGTTTTAATACTGGCATACATTGCTTGCTATTACATCAGAGAACGTTCGGAGGTTTTGCTATAAACGCAATGTATGATAAAATATGTAATGATATAAAATTCACACTTTCAATTTATGTATTTTAATTTTTATGTTGAATCACTTGAATAAGTTGAATTCTTGTATTGTAATATTTGTAATTTGTAAGTAGCACAACTATATTTATGAGTGAACAGTATTCCGAATCGAATTAAAATTTAAAATTGTAATAGTATGCGTAAAGTTACATTTCGAATCTGGTTATTATATAATCAGCTTATGTAATAAATAAGGCCTTGATTTAATTTTGTTGTAAATTGCATACTATGAAGTTGATAACATTATTGAAATAATTCATCCACTTTCAATATATTTTTTTATGTATGTAGGAAGGTAGGTGTTACCAAAACAACTAAGTTCCTGGTAATGAAATGTTTGTTCTTGTCAATATTTCTTTATGGTGCAGAAACGTAGACGATTAAAATTAAGGATAGAGATGTGGTGCTGTTACGAACTGCTACGAATCCCTTGGACAGCGCGTAGGAGTAATTCCTCCATTGATCCATTCATAAACAACTTAAAATCAAACAGAGGCTTTTGTTGACTATTCAAATGTGGATAGTTAAATATTTCGGACATGTAGCTCGGAATCAGGGGCGTAGCTACAGCAATTATACGGGGCCCCCACCAGTTGGCATTCCTTTTATATTTGACAACTGACGTTGAGGGGGCCCTACAACAAATATTGATATGGGGCCTTCTTAGGGCTAGGCTACGCCACTGCTCGGAATATTAATTCTACGTAGTGAAGGCAGGATGACGATGCTCACGAAGTTTTTTTCGAAACGTAACAAGTGCTTAATTTTCTAATATACAGAACTTTGAAAATAAAAGTGCTAGCAAGATTTGAACCCAAACCAACTTATTCGGGAAAACACAGGTTTTTGAAAAACGGAATACATTTAAAATTAAACAAAACACGCTGATGGTAAATACTATTTATTCGAGTCATATCTTTGGTATGTAAACACGATAATTTCTACAGATGACAAAAGCACGCATGTTGCACTAAGTAGTCATAATAATAAAAAAAAACTTGTAGCGTTCGCCCCTCTGATACTGTACACTCCTGCATGAGTGGAGCTACATAGGTCAACAAAAACTACAAATATAAAGAATATCAACACTTAGAAATCTTGCAATTTGCTACTAAAAAGTAGAACATTCAAGAGACTTGATCAAACGACTTTGAAATATCAGATAACAGACTCTTGTATGTAGATAGGAATGAGAGTACCTCTTTATAACTCCTAGTCATAAGTGTATATTCAATAAATTGAAAGGCAGCGTGTAGTATTCCTTTAGTATAACATTAAGGTCTTCTAGCTCAACCTTTCAGCCATTTTTTTACTTTCGAATGTTAGGTACATACTTGACTAAAGTTTTTTCAAATGGTAAAGCTATGAATGCTTTGACATGATTATAAAGAATTATACGTACAGTACAGTACATGCAATCATACAATTTAATGTTTGAATTAAAATAAACAAAAATAATTAAATGTTTCTCTCATACAATAGCATAAAATAACTTTCACTCACTCGTTAGCCAAGTAAATCATTCTTTAATCGACACGGTATAGTACACGCGTGCTCGCACGTAAACACACATTTCGTCAAGTAATTTACACAAAAATATACAAAGGTATCAGTATCTTTCGAGATCCGTATAAACATCTAGTTTTAAAACTATTTACCTAGACAAATAATTAATTAAAGATAAGCAGTCGAAGCAATAATTATACAAAAAACCATAAAACACATAATATAATATAAAAATATATTTAACTACGACAAATTTTAATCATATTTCACAAAAAAAATCATACAGTAAATACATACAATCGCGGCCTTAATACTTCGGAAGGTTACCCTGTGGCGCAGCCGCTACATACAACACGAACACATGCTAGTTTTCGTTAGTAGGAAATCGAACCTGGCACGACGTCACTGGTGGGATGGAACTACGTCACCGAAATTCGCGGATATACCATGAGTATGAGACCCTTCGCACACTGATAACCCTTAAAATTGCGTAAATCTGTCCACAATCGATGGACAAGTTAGTATTTTTTAATTTATAATAAAAATCGGTATGAATATTTAACAGTTGCTAGGCAACTTATTGAGGATAAGGGATAGATTTAATATTGAGAACACGTTTTATACGTGGGCAAGTTACCTCAGACGTTTTAAGTTCTGCCGCCACCGGACCGGACCTAAGGACCGGTTGAATAAATACACCCTACTTTACATTACACCTTTGATAATTATTTATTTTTATTCCTGCATAAATAGCATCACAGTTGATAATACAGTATATTTTACTGGGAATAAACTGTCAGGTGATACGATTTTTAATCAATAAAAACATATTTCCAATTAAGTAATTGTTATCCTTTAAAAAGCAGCATTTAATAAATATAATATTGTTTTCCAGATAACACGAATACTAACAATCAAATTATAATAGAACTGCATAATTCTTAGGTATAGCTCAGAAGAAATAATTGGGTATAGTTTAAAAAAAACAAGGAAGTCTTATTTTGCTTGTGAATTACGATAGAAACACAGCTTACGGAGTGCGCTTTGCGCGATTAGGATGCCCGCTTTAATTTATTAAATATTAATTGCATGTAGGTATAATGAAGTTTAAGATAAGATAAAATTTAGAAATTTCTAACAAGCTATTAATTGGTTTTTTGGTTTAATTGTAAATCTAATCAAATGCTTTTAATTTTCTGTCATTACCGAAAGATTTTTCATTGACAAATATTCTTTATTACTTCAACAATCTCAAATTTTTAATATCGGTTATTTAAAAAGCTTAATTTATATACGTAATTATATTCGATTTTATCTTACAAGATAAAATGTTTCGGGAGGGATGAAAGGATGGTAGCAAGTAAATATTTTAAAATTGCTTATTAAACCTCTGCCTCATTATTTAAGTTAATAGATTAAATAATATTATTAGATAAGATTACTATATATTGCATAGAAAACAATAGTTCCAGCAAAGAAGTTAAGAAATTTTCAAACTGGCTTTAGATGTATACAGAAAAAGCTTCAGAAAGCTGCTTTGGATTACCGTGGCGGAGTTTGGAGTGATTTCTTAACTTTTTTGCCGTATTGGGGCGGTTTAGAATTCTAACCCCAGTCCCACGCCGCATGGCTGTCGTCGGAGGCGACTAACTCCAGCCCGATGGTGGTAGGGCCCCTCGGGGGGATTATACTGGTAATATTGATTTTAATTGCTACTTAAAATGACTGTTATTATTTCTCCATGGGGTTTGCCTAGATAGCTACCACCCTTGAGCATGAGTCAGCCGCCAAACGACTCGTCGTGTTCCAGCTGGGGCTTGAGAGCCAGTTCTTTCTTTTTCTTCTCTCTTTCTTGGCCCGCATCACATCAGTGACGCCTTTGATGTTGTTGATGTTCATGGGCGACGACAGCCACTTACCATTAGGTGGATCGTCAGCTCGTTTGCCGGCTATCTCCATAAGAAAAATAGGAGACCCCTGGACCGACTAGGGCCACTACTACTAGTAAGCCAGGTAAAGTAGCCTCACGCAAACTAATATTATTATTGTACAATAAACAACGTGTTGATATAAGTGACGAGACGTTAATTCAAAGATCTTCGTTTTGTTTGTGTCGACACTATTTACTATTTTTTTTTACATAATATAACTTAACGCTTGCCCTACAACAGCTCTTAATGGCAAAGATGATGTAGTCTTAGCAGGTAAAGCGCACTAACTTAGTAAAATAAAATCCTATCACATTTGACTTGAAAGCACCCACATTTCAAGAGACTATATAAAAATAAATTCAAAGTCATAAAAAAAAGAAACGGAAAATTCGAAACGTCATTCTTACTTACTGTAACTAATAATACAAATTAATACGTTTAAACGTGGTTTTAACACATTTAAAATTACATAAAAAATCCAAGCACAACCAAAAATATAAATTTCACATTATGTCATAAAGTTAGAGAGCACAAAATATATCCACACAAGAAGTTTAATTCCATAAATAAATAAATAAATAAATAAACGCTAACACACCCACACCCCCGCAGTAGGTATTACCAGTGTCGCGGGTGGCATGGACTACACACATAACACATCACAATCACATCCATGACCCGAGTACAAATATTTATCTGTCACATAAACATCTGCCCCGGCCGGGAATCGCACCCGGGACCCCTAGTTTCGCAGGCAGGCTTGCTACCAACTAGGCTACGGGGTCGTCAATAATAATAATATTATACATACAAGATTTATATAATTTAAGATATAATACAAATTTCAAGTCCATTGCTTGAACAATAGACAACGGAATTTATAATACACAGGGGTGCGGAATTTCATTTTATATTAGTGACTCCTGCTCTGTGTTCCAAATTCAACAGTTACGTAACCGTAAAGTTTATCTTACGTTGTCACGTTTACTCACAATTACACTATCGTGAATGAGTCTTGTCAAAAAGTGATTTTCCTGTTCCAGTTGGAAATGGAATCCAGGATCTTCAACTCTGCGGGAAGAGGCAATATCATAAACCTGCTTTAATTGGTAACATAATATAAGGCAAGTCCTAACTACCTGATTACATCACACTATATAATAAAATTGTACTACAATTCACAAATCATGTAAATTATGTGTAAAATAAAGCAGTTTTTTCAATTCTTTTACAATTATAAAGATAACATCACAATATCACCAAACAGGGCCGTCATAAATATTCCAATAGTAAAGCTCTTTTCTTAAAACGAATAAAATATATTTAACCTTGAACTGGCAACACTGACGGCTTCGGTCTTCTGAACCTCCTTTACGTATTCAGCAAATTGCAGCGTCTGCTGCCGCAGCAATAGTATCCAGTAGCATTCCGCAGCGCCGCTTCGCTAGTCCGGCAGCCAGTGCTGCGCACGCCACAGCAGGCAGTAGAAGCCGCTGTATGTCGAGTTGTTGTTGCTGGAAGACTGGAGATAATACATTTTTTATTCTCTATTATAACGTCCTAAATTTTTTTTTTATATTTCTGCCTGTCAACCCAAGTTAACATGTTGTGTAAGGTGATAATAAACTTCTTGGCTTTTTCTAACTTTCCTACTTACAATCAAGTGGGATATTGATGCATTAATTTAATTTAAAAAATAATTAGGGACGTGTTAAGTGTCGTAAAGCTTTTTTTGTAATTAAGTAAAAAGTGTGTAGTTACCTGCGCAGGCGCATATCTCTGCAGCAGTGGCCGGTAGCCCTCCCCCAGCGTGGCCAGCATGGGCCCCGCGCCGCCGTGCGCCGGCAGCGGGATCATCGCTCTCACCTGCCGACACCATTCATTTGACTGATTTATGTGTTCTCAGTAACTTCTAGCATTACTTTTTTTTTTACGCGGAAGAAAATTTCGATGGCAAAGGGATTGAAGCGTTCCATAGACCTTTCCACATACTTCATAAACTTGTTCACGCCAATTAAGGCAAGAGCTGGAGTACGGAATAAACGTGTTACTATAACTTAAAGGTGCCACCTTTAAGTTCTTCTCATCAACATTTCCTAACAGTCTTGAGCTATCAATCAGAATGGCCTGACACTTTGGCGGGTTAACGGCCACTCCATAATGCTCTGACCAAATTCAGATCGAATCCAGATTTCCATTAAAAGTGCTAATGGCATTATGAATATCGTCAATGTTGAAATCGACGTACAATTGTAAATAATCTGCATACAAATGGTACGAGCAATCAATGACAGATGTGATTGAGTCGATAAATATCGAAAATAATAGGAGAAAGAAAGAGACCATTTAGAACAATTTGAACAACTGTTAACGATCGTATTTTAGTACAAACAGGCCCACACAATTTGTATACAAACGGCTGGTGCATAGACATTACAATATCCCCGTGTGGCGACTGACCTCCTGCTCGTAGGGGCGGAACACGGTGAGCGGGCGCAGCGTGGCGGCATGCGCCACCACCACGCAGCCCCACGCCGTGCCCACGTACACCTCCTCGCGCAGTGCGCACAGCGCCGTCACCTGGGGGGGGGGGGAGGCATTGAAGTTAGGATACTTGGTAAGGGGGTTGTAATTAATTTAAGTTTACTAGCTCGTAAGTAAATCCTACGTGCTTCTAATTTTTCAAATTATGCGCTATATGAGAAATACATTTTATTATCACTTGCTCCGATTTCAGTCACATTTTGAGATTTTAGCCCAGCAGTGGGACTGTTATAGGTTTCCATAAAGATTGTATAATTCTTGGCAAATAACCAAATAAATTAAAAACATCATATCACCCCCTCTCCTAAGTGTACATATATCAATGTTCACACGCATCGCGTATGCGTACACAAGCGTACTATAGGTACGCACGTGCCATGCATGTGTATTGTGTCAGTGTAGCGCTACTCACTCTGCAGCGCTCCTCGGCGAGGTGTTCGTCGATGGCGATGGACTGCAGGCTCTCGGAGCACGGCACCAGCTTGCTGCAGTCCAGCCGCGCGCGCTGCTGCCGCGTGCGGGCGCAGTATGCGTACACGCACGTGCCTGATAACCACAATGTACACCACATTATTTGAGTTGAGAATTAAGCGGTGACGTCAGAAAATGCATTTTACGGAATCATCCCCTTTCCAAAATCATCCCCAAAATTCTATCTTCAGCATTTTAAATCTTCCATCATTTTATTGAAGACTATTGCCAGGACGACCTTGCATCTTGTAGATATTTGTTTACCAGACATAAAACATTAAATTTTTTTCCCACCAAACTTTTGAGCAACTTTCTAGGTTTTTATGTAATGAAAAGGTCACAAAAGACCCGTAAGTGTCCACTCACTAGGCCTGCAAGCCAGCAGCACGACGGGCAGCCGCTCGGGCGCGGCCAGCAGCGCGAGGCGCGCGGGGGGCGCGTCCGGCATCGGCAGCTCCTCGGCCGCGCTCACGCCGCCCTCCGTCACCGTGTACGCGTACAGCCCGTCGCCGCCCGCCCACACCTCCACGCTGTTCACAGTACTATTACACGTTATCCGCCTGCAATCACACTCTTGCATCGTAAATAAGCGATTGAACGTTGCTCATACCATAATGACCACGATCCGCGTAGGATTATCTCACGTTACCATCCTAGATCGTCGTGCGAAGCAGAAATTTGTGTGATGACTCCACTGCGCTGCTACAGTGCATATTGGTGGAAGAGTTAGTGGCAAATCTAATCGTCGAAAGTTTTCATGCCGCCCGAAGACCTCCAACGTGACTAACGATTGTTCTCTTACGACAACAACGCGACGGTTATTCATGTCCACCGAAGCACGGAATTTTTTACCACTAGAGGTCACCCATTCAACTACCGACCGTGCACGGTTTAACTCGGTCGATCATTTAAGCCGCCTATACATGTTGGCCGAGCCCGAACAAAGCGGCAAGTGACTTGTGCACAAAAACCGACAGGGTTCCGAAGTAAGGAAGAAGGAGAAAAGATCCCAAACGTTGGTAATACACGTTGGCGCTTGCCATCACTCGGCAAGCGTTGGCCAAGGATCGACACAAGGTGATTGTGTACAATGTCAACAACTTCCGAAGTTGGCCAACATGTACACGAGGTAACCGCACGGTATCCAATGTCAACATTGTTCAACGTGCTTACCCGTCGTCGGTGGGCACGGCGGTCAGGCACAGCAGCTCGGTGGCGGCGCCCAGCTCCGTAAGCACGAAGCTGCCCTCCGCCTCGGGCTGCTCCGACGTCACCAGGAATAGCCTGACCGACACACCACCACACCACATGATATAACATATAACAATACATACTTCGCCCTTCGCGTTCATGTGTCACATCTTACTTAGGAAATTTATCATCAATGTTTATAACTCTTTAGATTACAGTCCTATAGGCGTACCATAGTCTGTGGCCCACAGATGTCCATGGGCGATAGGAAATGGTGGCACTGCAAGATCATTTGCTATCCTCATTACATCAAAGAAACTCTAATTATGGATTTAAACACGCGCGAGACGAAGCAAAACGAGCTATGTGGCGAGCTGCAACTGCCGCAAACCACGAAAGCTAATGAGCAATAACAATCTCTTCACACACGTGCCCGTTGCATCTGTACTATCCGTACGTACCGTCCGCAGGCTAGTGCGAGCGCGACGCGGTGCAGCGCGTGCAGCGGCTGCAGAGCGGCCACGCCGGACGGCGCGCCGCCGATCGTCTCCTGCACCTTCACCGACCACACCAGCGCGCACGTCGAGATCCTAACACCGGGGATGAAGGTAAGGTTGATTATCGTATGCTAATTAGGTAATAGGTGCACTCACGCTAAGTTACCTTCATGAAGGACTCTTAAGCTAACTGAGCTTCTCGCTAACTAAGGTTCTTTATTAATTATTGCTCTAAGTGCTACCTAATGCTTGTAAAATCATCCTTAATATTTTAATTATTTCTTAAATGCAACAGTTTTTAAATAATTTGCCATTAAACTGTATTTCAGATTCGAATTTAACTTAGTTTTTCGAATTTCATTATGATACAATGTTGATATGAATGTATTGTTGGTCGCTGTGAGTGTGGTCTGAGTGTAGCGTACTTACGAATAAACAGAGACCCGCCCCACGGAGTCCCCCAGCCACATTCGCCCCCCTACACGACACATCGCCGTCACCATCACTGGCTCCGTTTTATCTGCAATCATCATCATTAGTGTAGTATACATTATAGTAGGTTACACAACGTATTTTAAGTAACTTAATAACGTGGAAAATCTAGAAGAATTTGCGCGTGTGGAGTCGCTTTTTCCAGCAACCCTATCGTAAAAATGATTAGATAAATTTCGAGTGACATCTCTGTGACATCTCGAGGTTCATGATAATGAAGGTATGAATGGTTGTTAAGCATTCTCTTTTTCTTACCAGGCGGCACCCTCAACGAATGATGATGGAGGAAGGTGGTGGTGGTTGTTAGCAGCGTGTGCGCCCGCTCGGGCTCCGCCCCGCCGTACCACACCTCCCAGCCCTCCGCCCCTTCATCTGTGACACAATGTTTTGTTACGACTCGAAGGACCAAAATATAAACTTTAGAGTGAGAAGCAGGTTTAGATAAAATGTAGAAAAGCTGAAGAGTTCTTTTGTTTGTTAGTTTATTTGTAATAAGCGCTAAATTCTAAAACAATTAACTAGTCGGGTTTAAAAAAATATAATTTTTTTATATTCAGACTTGTACCCAGAGCGAACTGAGGAAATTTTTCTAGTCCAACTAGTATTATAAATGTGAAAGTTTCTATGTACATTCGTTGCTCTTTCACACAAAATCTCCAAAAAGGATTTTAATGAAATTTTGCACACGGTAGACCACGATTTGGAATAAGACATAGAATACTTATTGTCCCAGAAAACACGGGCAAATAGTATAATAACATCTCCAGTGATAACTGCAGTAAAGTACCGGTGATGCCAACGATGGGCGTGGCGGCGGCGGCGCGCGGCGCGCGGCAGGCGGCGGCGTCCCGCAGCGCGAAGAACTCGGGCGCGGCGGCCACGCCCACCAGCGCGGCGGCCGAGGGGCGCAGTGCGGGCGCGCCGCCCCAGCAGCGCCGCATCGTCTCCAACATGCTGCACGGGTATTGTAGCTCCTGGGGAATTAACGACTCTGTAAACTATATAGATGGAAGTTTCCCGGTCTCGGTTCTCGGTCTGGGTGTGTGTTCTTCTTGCCTTTTTGTGTTTTCCAAGGCACTCATGACACAAGGAATCCTAGTGTAGGGCTATGAGTGTTTAAACGTATTATTATTTTAACGTAACATATTATTACTAACGTATTTTATTTTAAAATGACCCAGTGTACTGTATTGTTTTTAGGCAAAGGAATGAGACCAAAATCGGTGAAATGCGTCACGCGGCGAGACTTTTGCTCCCCGACAGGCACATTTTATATTACTCTTTTTTGGTTACAATTCAATAATTTTCTTTCGACAAATAAAAGACAGTATTTATTTTGTCTACATCACACCCTGCCTAGTTGTAGATTCCGGTACATAAAAGTTTTAAGTCCAACTTACTCTGGCGGAGAGGGGCGGCCGGGCGCCCTCCAAAACGGCCTCCTTGACAGCCTCGTGGCCCTCGAACGGCTGTCGCAGCGTGAAGATCTCGTACAGCAACATGCCGAACGAGAAGCAGTCTACCTGCAACATTATTACATTGAAACTACTAATATTGAAACTAGCTGCTGGCGCTACTACTACTGCCTACACTTCAGAATGAATCTAGATAAATTAAAGAGCTTTTTAATAGGATAAAATGAAAAGTATCTTACGTGTTAATTCGGGTTTCAAAATAATTATTTCAGTTATTTTTGCTTTAAAATGTATGAAAAATTATAAAAGAAAAAAACTTTCACATCTATCTTCTATATTATAAAAGAAAGTTGTGTTAGTTACACTATTTATAACTCAAGAACAGCTGAACCGATTTGGCTGAAAATTGGTGAGGAGGTAGCTTAGAATCAGGAGACGGACATAGGATACTTTTTATCCCGGAAAATAGACCTGTTCCTGTGGGATAAGGTAAAATTTTGTTATATGTAGTTGATAGATTAGTTAATAAAATAAAGCTCGGGGATGGATATAGGATACTTTTTATCCCGGAAAATAGACCTGTTCCTATGGGATAAGGTAAAATTTTGTTATAAGTATGTAGTTGATAGATTAGCGGGAGCGGGAGCGGGAGGGTGAGAGGGAGAGGGAGAGGGAGAGGGAGAGGGAGAGGGAGGAGCACACAGAAACTGTAATGGCTAGCGATACAAAGTTCGCCGGGTCAGCTAGTTTATAATATTACTAGGATAACATCATAAAAATATTTCTGCCATCTAAATTAAATAAAAATGAAGCTTGTCAAGTTTTCTTTAATATGAGAAAAAGTGTAAAAAACTATGAGAGAGGAGAATAAGTACCTTTTCATTGTATTCCTCCTCGCCGTTGTACCGCATAATTTCAGGCGCCATGAACCCTTCCGTGCCGCCGAAACCCTTCGTTCCGGAGGGCGGCGCTAGTCTCGATATACCTGTAACATACATTGGAGGTCGTGTCATTGGAACAATAAATTAACAATAAACTAATTATTTAACTAATTATTATTATTGACGACCCGTGTGGCGCAATGGTTACCATGCCGGATCGCCGCACCAAGGGTCCTGGGTTCGATTCCCAGCGAGGAGGAAATTTGAATGATGAGTTTGCATTTCTGTTCTCGGTCTGGGTGTGTGAATGTCCTTGTCTAGTGCGTTGTCCATGGCACCCACGACACAGGGAATCTTAGTGTGGGGCTATGAGTGTGAAGCGTTATTTATTTATTTGCAGCAGAAAATCCTGAAAAAACATTTAAAATGTTTTCATACTAAGAGTTTATTTAGAATTTAGATACACAATAAAAAAGAAGAACTATTGTATAGAGTCTCACCGTAGTCCCCCAGTTTGACGTGCACGTCGATGGGCGCGACGCTCTGCTCCGCCGCGTCCGCGTCCTGCGGCGCCGGCATCGCCCACACCAGGACGTTCTCCGACTGCACACAACACATACACATGTCTGTGTGTTAATCATACGACAGATGGCGCCACTGGTAACAAACATTTCGTAAACAGGTCTTGCAATCATACCACAGCCAAAGATTTTATAACAAGAACAAGATTGCGCACTCATGAACGAAAGCTCGAGCTGAGCGAGATAGCGCTTTTATGGTGTGCGTCCTTCTCTAGTAGGCTTACTACAAAATTTGGTTCTCCCAGGACAATTTATAGTTGACCCTGATTGTATAATTGAGTAATTATTAAATTTAATTTGTTTTATGTATACTTGTATTTATTAAAAGAGGGTCGAAGGATTTGAAAGCTATACCTACAAATAATAATAGCAACCGGACTTGGTTGTGAACTATGAGGGAGGCCTATGTCCAAGAGTGGACTGATGGATGGATGGAATAATAATAATTATTATTTAAAACAAATTTTACAATAACGGTGCATAGGGGGAGATTAGCACCACATAGTAGGTATCATGACAGACATCACAGCCATACACTTTTTTAATGAGGTGATTCTTATGTAACTTTAGGTATTCTGGTAGGTGTATGTTACGAAAATAAAAGCTGTAGAGAAATAAAAGTCAGTTTATTTTTCTATACATTACTAAATAAAATTGTTTTGCGTAACTTTTGACGCATCGTGGCTTTGTGTCCAATTAATTTTAATGTTTCGCTTTTAGCGTACGTTTTTAGTCTTAAGTTAAAATATTTCGACGTTATACATTTAATGAGTTCTGTTTCATGCCTGTTCTCACATCTAATTGACAGAACCGGATGCCTTGGAACGACTATATCATTTAATTTAGGATAGAAATGACGAATTGCGATGAGAATTAATTTATTTTTTAACTGATCTTGCCAAATTCTATTAGACGCAGTACTAAAAAGCATTTCAGCGTATTTCACTACATCGAAAACAAATTTTGTGGCATATTTCAGACCTCCTTTATCAACAAAGGCAGTAAATGAAGAAAATTCACAAATATCCACTATATACGAGTGATCGTCATGCCGTTTCTTTACCAACAATGCAGCTCGGCAATGCTGGCAAGTTATTTTGTCCAGTATTTTATTGACTATATAACCAGAAATATAATAAAGGATATTGTTTTTAAAATCGGATACAGTATTTTTGTCTGCCTGATCCATGAGCATGTATATGTAATTTTCTTCGTTTGCGTCACTAGTTTGTGAACTGACGGGAAAAAGAGTTTGTAAATCACGTTCTGTACTTCTGAACTCGAAAATTGGTGTTGTTTCGTAATTTGCATCGGTGCAATTAGAGTTAATGCTAGGCTTGATACTATTTCGGAACAGTAGTTTTCGCATCGTATACCTGAACTGGAGAGCGTCCGGATTATCGTTAGAACCACCTCTAGCTCTAATACACGAGAATAACATCTCAAGGTGGTCCTGAGAGCATTTGTAAGTTAAAAAGTATGGGTTTTTTTCCAAGAGATCTTCTGCTAAACCGGCAAAGCTTAAGGTGTCAATTATAAGACCTAAAGCGGACTAAAGACTAAAGACTAAAAGCGTCTTTCGCCTGTGAGATAAAATGTTCCGTCCATTTACTTTTAAACTTGACAAATAATCTCTTGTATCACGTAATACATTTAGCCAGTGTTGGGGATTTGGCTCGTAGGACTAATGTTACTAATTCGGGTCTGAAGGACCTTCACTGAATTTGCTGGTTCTTTTTATAGCTTTCTAGGACTTTAATAACTGACCCTATCACTCTGTGTCATCTGACTTATTAATTAAAAGATGGTGAAGAACTTATGTATTTTTATTACTGATTACAATGCAACTTAAACGAATTATACAGAAATTGAGAGCGCTGTCCGAGGTGCTGATGGCGAGAGAGAGGTTTTGAGCTCTCTGTTCCCTTAAATACCCGCAGTGGTATCTCGGTTTGGTGGGGTCCGAATTGGTAATTGGTCGGGTTTGAATTCGTCTTCGTACTCGTAGCGCCATCTATCCATTCCATTGGGAACTACTATATTAGTTCGACGTTTTAATGATTTGAATCGAAACAGCTTGGCTTCTTCTTTCATAGATGGCGTTAACAGCCGGCGATAACAGATTTCTTTGTTTTCTCTACGCATAGGCGATTTAAAACCTATTCCGAAAGGATTTTTAGAATTGAACAAGTCAAAAATTCTATCCAGCATTCTTATATATTCGATAGTTGCTTCACTGCCAAAAAAAATCTGGATGTTTACTACATTTTAAAAATTTGATGGCATTTGCAACCGAGCTACTCAGAACTTGAACGGCTAATCGTACATTCATTTTTTTGCCGTAAAAGTTCACGTGTGTATTATTGATTTTGTTCGCCAATTTGAGACCTTTTTCTTGCAATGCATGTAATCGTTTGACGAACTGAAAATCGATGTCACCATTTTTTGAAGACATTGACGTTTCAGCAAAAACGTTTCTGGCCAACTTGACCATATGGGCAGGGTCTAAGATACAGTACACTTTAACGGATACTGAGGGATGACTGAAGTATGTTTTCATGTGAGGAAATTCGAAAGAACAGCCTAATATTTCGAAAGTGCTTATATTCACAGTAGTTCCATCTGCAGTTATAGATCGGACCACCATACCTATATCCGCCAATTTATGAATAGCTGTTTCAACAAGTTTAGCTTGAACCGACGCTAATATTTTGTCAACAAAAAAATAGGCGATGGGACATTTTAGTTTATCTTTCAGCGAAACAATCTGAAACACCAATGCTTCAGTTGCAATTTTTTCTGGATCTTCGGGCACAACGCCTCCAAAATCTATACGTCCCCTAAATTTGTCTTTTGCAGGGTCATATTCAAGTTGAGATTTTATGTGCATAGAATCAAAAATCAACGCTTCATCTCGGAAATTAGGATTTTCGGAAACCCTTTTTTGAAGAAAATTTAAAACTTCTGCCATGAAACCCACATCACAGTCGTGAGTCGATAAAATGCGACGCAATGTTGCAGGGTGAGGCAGCGAAATATGGTTTCTTAAAAACTTATACGCTTTACCCGAATAGTAATACAACGACAGTGCGAAGGATTTAACATCGTCATTATATCTAGCACCACGGTTTGACACATTCTTGTTTAATTGTAAGTGAATATTTTCAAAATTGAGTTGTACCATATTTTCTACTTCGTTGTAATTATCACACTTTTTTTTATAAAATTAAGCAACGATTTCAAACTATTTATGGTTTTAGTTCGTCTTTTCAGTCTTTGAGATAGGATTTTAACTTCACGTCGCAGTTTCGTTTTCCTTGGAGTATTGACTGTTATTGACGTTTGTGTGCTTGCATTTTGATGCAACTTCATCTTCTTAGATGGTGGCTCGGATGACATTCCAGGACACTGAGGTATTTCTTGGCATATTTTAATAGAACTCAGTATGTGCACTTTTTTAGTGTCAGGTACTATCTGAAAGTTAAGAAATTAATTATTTATTTACAATCCATATATGTATTTGTTTGTTTATTTAGATTTCACACACAATATCACGCTTGTAATCCCCGAAGGGGTAGGCAGAGCTGCACACAAGTACTAACACATTTCACCGCGGTGTTTGGGTCCCATGTAATAGGTGGCGAGTCTATTGCCACCAAGCACAAATCCAGACTCCGTTTTTTACTGAGAAATTCCAAATGGAAAAAAACTCAATAACACTTTGCCCGACCTGGGAATCGAACCCGGGACTTCGTGTTTCGCAGTCGCGCTTGCAACCACTAGACCAACGAGGTAGTCAGATTTATTTATATTATAACTTATGATCTGTTATACCCTGTATATGAGTGACTCACAGACTTGCCCGTGGCTACGCATGAGTAACTTTATAACTCAGCTCCGCACTTTATAGCTTTATTTAGCTTTATAGCTCAGCAGCTGTATTGAGACGGAATAAAGCCTTTGTTACCTAATAATTAAGAATTTATTCATTACAAATATACAAATCTTTCCTCTTTATAAATATGCATATATATATCTATATCATTGATAAAGGATTATATAAGTGATATACTTACAACAGGAAAAACTGAAGGTATAGCATTAACTTTCAATATTTTTCTTGATGCAGCAGGATGGGTCGCGAAGTCATCAGCTTTAAAATGCAAGCTGCAAACAGCTGAATATTTAGTGACGTTTCCAGTTAAAACGGTTAGCCATTTATTTTTAATTTCTTCATCTTTAGGAAACCTGAAACAATTATTTATTTTGGTAATATAGTAAGCGCTCGTGTGGTCTGCATCGTCACCGTCGCGCCGATTTACCAAACCACTAGACACGTTCTTAGAGATAAATTGCTAGCTGCGAAAAGCGTATTCGTCCGTGACAGCAATCTATTACTAAGTCATGTCTAAAATGATGCGGCGTCAGCCAAGCGGCGCGCGGCGGTCCATGTACACAGCATAGCGGCGCAGTGCGGCGGTCACGGTCCCATCTACACGAGCGCTAACAAAGTAAATTTAGGTCTACAGACTACAATCAACATGGACACCCTATTCTAAACAAAAATAAAACTTTACCTAAATACTCACCTGTGAAAAGATACGCCGCTTCCTTTGTATGATTCACTTTTGCATTCTTTCACGCAACATGTGAGAACCATTTCTATATATTTAAACACAATTATAACAATGTAATTACGATTTTTCACCACGTTTAGGCACTACGCATCACACAGTTGACACAAATAATCACAATCGCCATATTGATTGACGACGCCTAGTGTTGCATATTAAATATTTTTAAAACTACCATAACGCCGACTACAAAACGAAGCAAGTGATTTACCACGGTTTAAAATAATACAAATGCTATGGACATCATTAAATAAGCTAAACATTGCATTTAACTAGTAAATATTTTGAAATAATCTCGACAACTGGGAATAAAATATATAATGATATTCTACAACATGATAAAATATTTTACAGTGGCAGCCCAGTAGACAGAGACGCACTCTATAATAGGGGCGTCTCGCTCAGACCGATTTTCCGTTTAGCGTAATGGCATAGGAAAGTAAACTTTATTGTAACCGCATAGAATTCCCTTTACATTGTAATAATTTTATAGTGCACAATCTTGTTCTTGTTATAAAATCTTTGACCACAGCACTTAATACTCAACGGCGTATATCCATCGAAAATTAAATTTAGAAGGGTGGCAAACGACCGTGATAATTATTCTCCATAGTCATCTTTTAATAACGATAAAAGACTTATAAGGTACTGCGAAGGCCTTCGGGAGGATTAATATCATGCGACCGGCGTTGATAAGCTCTCCTCCATACGCAACGTTCATTCATACATACTCTAAAATATTCTAGGCAAATTTTATTACAAAAGTTTCAAGTGTTCAATTATAGGATAGAATACAACAAGAATACAAAAAGAGCATGGTTAGCTAGTTCTAAAGAGCTGTTTCGAGCCAGTTGTCACCCACACACACCTTCAAGTCGCGATATAGCACCCGGTGCGCGTGCAGGTACTCAAGCGCGCGCGCGATCTGCAGCGCCAGCGCGCGCGCCGCCCGCGGGCCCACGCGCGCGCCGCACCCGCGGTAACGACGCAGCACGCTCTCTAGAGAACCCTGGGGACAAAATTGTCAATAGATATAACAACGCCGATAGCAATGGCGAAGTCTTACTAATATTCGTGAGTTAACACAACAGTTTGTTGTTATCATAAGATACCAGTTTCTATAAGCCGTCTCGGAGTCCCTCGGGCGGCTTGAAAACTTCCGACACTTGAGTTGGCCACTAATCAATCCACCAATCCGCAGTGGAGTAACCTGATGGAGTATGCTCTAGGCCTCCTGAAGAAGAAAGACCAGTGCTCTGTAGTTGACCATTATTAGGTTGAAGCGAACTCGGTGAGTGTGGTACATGGTATACCTGCGGCGCGATGGCGAGCAGCAGCGCGAGCGGCGCGGCGCACGCGGCCCGCAGCGGCACCACGTGCGCGTGCCGCAGCCGGCCCAGGATGCCCAGCTCCTGCCGCAGCCCACAGTACGCGCGGCACGCCGCCGCCGCCGGCTCGCGCTCCCACCGAGACACCGCCGCCTGTGGACACACAAACAGTCGAGTTTCACACGACTTAGTGGCCGTTTTTTATTGGCCAACGTGCCGCATCAGACATTGAACAGACGTCTAATAGACGAAACAAATTTTCCTATAACCCTTTCCTTCTTTATCCAATATATTTAACATAAATTAAATAAATTATTAATATTGTACGTAAAACAGTGCTGTAATTTTTATAGTTAGCATTATATCTCACATAAATTTTATAACATAAAAATTGTATTATTTATTCATCAGTGCATCAAACACCAGTCGATGGCCTGGTCATGTGTATTGATTATTGACATAAACTCATTGAAATCATCACGCCACCCACATTGCATGCAGCATTCACTCCCGCTCGGCCGAACGTGTAGATATATACCATACATTCAAATACAATTCACACATTTATAACCACTACGTTATGAACTATTAAGCTATAAGTATAGTCACCTTATACGCTTGCATGTGATGATGGTCGTGCGGGTCGCTCGGCGGCACGGGCTGCAGCGCTTTGAGCGCGACGGGTTCGGGCTCCGCCCCCGGGCGCCGCCACACGGCTGCCACCACGGTGCCGAACGCGCCGCGCCCGCATACTGCACCGCGTGTTATGTGCTCCCAGCGCGCGCGCTTCTCTTCTTCTACGTCTAGGAGGAGCTAGAAGGAGAGTTTTTATAATGTTGCTTGTTATCCACCTGTTTAAGTATAATATGTCTTTAATCGGTCTCAATCCAAGCATCTCTTGCTTGTGTGTGATGTAGAATAAATATAATAATAGTTTAATATAAATATTAATTAACACGAAGAATACATTTTATATAATGCGTTTTCCTTATTGGACGGAATTCCGATGTCCGTACGGAACTGAGCGAACGTGTCCATAATCATATCCGTAACTGTAACTGTTGCTGAATAGGTCAATAGTTTTATATGTACCTTGTTAATATGTACCACCATAAATCTATACAAATAAATAAAATTGGAGTGTCTGTTTGTAATATTAAAATAATCGCTTTTTACTAAGTGCATTTGGATGCAATGTATACACGGTACATATACCAAAACAACATTTTTTACAATTTTTGTCTGTCTGTCTGTTTGTTCCGGCTAATCTCTGAAATGGCTGGACCGATTTTGACAGGACTTTCACTGCCAGATAGCTAATGTAACAAGGAGTAACTTAGGCTACTTTTATTTTAGAAAAAAATAATTTGTTAGGCGATACGAAGTTCGCCGGGTCAGCTAGTAGATTAATAAAATGTAATTGCAACTAATTAGTCAATGAGTTACCGTGTCCGGCGCCACGTCTCCCAACTGCACCAGCCCATGCCGCGTGCAGGCCAGCTGCTGTCCGCTGCAGGCCGCCAGCACGCACTCCTCCAGCGTCCAGCACACCGCCACACCCCCCGCACTCCCCGCGCCCCCCGCACCCACCGCACCCGCCACGGCTCCCGCACCGACCACGCCCTCCACTGAGCCCAGCCGGGAAGAAGCTAGTTAAATACAAAACAAAAATACAAAACATATTACAGCTTATTTAGTCAGTATTAATGTTACCTGATCAAATGTTTTTTTAAACAATAACACATTCAATAAACACGCTTTTAAATTCGTTGCAACCATACATGAATCATTTTCTTACGTATACAACTATGAATATCAGATGATTGAATGAATTAATCGTACGGGTTAGCTTTATCATGATCTCACCGTTGGATTCAGCCCCCACGCCGCTGTCCCCATCAGAGGCGCGCGACTCCTCCGAGAGGCGAGGCCGCCGCGGCTCTGCTGCGCCCATTTCCAGCCGCCGCAGCACCTGCACCCCCAAGCGGTACCATCACTCAAATAGAACTATACACGAGTACAAATTGTACTCAGTGTTGAGGACAATTTGACTAGGCGAAAGAGATTAGACATATAAACATAGACAAATAATTAGTCCTTCGCGAACCGTACATTCATTCTGGTCCCTCAAAAACTACTTAAAGTATTTTAGTAGCTTTTTACGACTAGCAGATCCTGCTCGAAGGACCAAATTGACTGGTGTATGTTCGTACTTTTAATAAGGGATTATGTACTGGAGTAGTGTGGCTTTATATAGTATTTCCTACACTGCACAAGTCTGAGGATGCTAGAAGAACGTATAAGTTTGTGTGTCTCTGTGCGCGTGTCCTTGCGTACCTGCGCCAGCTGCTGCTCGTGCTGCAGCGGCGCGTCGAGCGGCTGCGCGTCCCGCAGGCAGGCCGGGCACGGCACCACGCGCGTGATGAGGCACCGTCCCTCCGACGTGTGCACGAACCGCGTGCCTAACGATGACGATCACACAGGGTTTATTTATTTATTGAATGCCAACATAATGTACACTGTTAATACAATATTTGTCGAACGTAAGGGTGATATGATAGGACTTATCATTACAATTATAGGCGAAGACTGCATACATATAAGTAAGCGGTAACATTATGCGGTTGATAAATACTCTCGCGCTCTCTTTAAAGCCCAATTCATACGTAACGGGGTTTTTTCCCGTACGGGAACATCACCGCCGACGATTTTTTTCCCGTCCCGCACGGGAAAGAGCCCGTTACGTATGCATTGGGCTTAAGTCGGTTTTTAACAAGAACCTCGAATCGCATCAAACCTCTATTACATCAAACCGCATAATTGTTGCATTGCATCAATGACAACCATTCGACGATTGAAAGGCAAAAAATACCAAGCGACATGTTGACAACTTTACACTAGAGCATTTTAGTTTTTAATTTTAGAAAAAAAATCGTAAAAATCGCCTATTAGTCATAGCTACTTAATTCCAATGAATTTTATATGCAGTTTAAATGCTTAATAAAGCGATTTTTACAATTTTTTTTTCTAATATTAAAAACTTTAAAATGCTCTAGTGTAAAGTTGTCAACATGTCGCTTGGTAATTTTTGCCTTTCAAGCGTCAATATGTATTGTTGTGCAGCTCACCGAGGGAAGGGTACCAGTCCTCGAGCAGCAGGTCGACGTGGTCGGCCACCAGCGCCAGCAGCTTGGCCAGCACCTCAGGGTTCGGCTCCAGTGTCATGCTCTGTGGACACATACACACGTACAGTCGTACATTGTCTATTAGTTTGACTAATTGATATTTGACATTTTCAATGTTTGGTCTTATGCATGTTGGACATTTTGCGTTCTGATTATGTAACTTTTGGATATTTTTTGGATTTGGATAGAAATCTTATAAGCTGCAAACAGCAAGCAAGTCAATGCAATAACTTTGTAATTTTCGTTTATTACTAGATAATTTATTTTTCTTTTAGAAATAAATGATTTAATGGTTTTATGAAAGGCTGTCGAAAAAAGTTATTACTCTGTGTTAAAGTTATTACAGTGCGACCAACTTATCTGTGAACTGAGGGAGGGCGCTGTCGAACGCATTGGGCCAATCACTGGGACGCAATTCGAGACGTAGTAAATGTCAATGTCATTCATTGACATTAACACAAAGAACTTCAGAATAGTTCCAATTTTCGCCATTTCACAGATAAGTTGGGCGCACTGTACTTTGCACTTAATCTCAAAATTCTGTCCACACAGCACAACATCGAATCTTTCTACTTTGCGACAACGCCTCCAGCGTTTGGTAGAAAACAAATTTGTATAATCTTCCTCTCCCCACGCATCTCCCGGTCTCGACCCTCCACCACTCAACACAGCAACCCACGCACATCAGCGACCTGGTAAGGCAGCAACGGGCGGCCGTCCTCGCGGCGCACCACGCACGCCTGCGCCGGCAGCAGCAGCTCGATGCACGCCGACGACCGGAAGTCCACCTCGCTCCACGACCCCTCCGACCGGACCATGAACCTGTTGGAGGGGGGACAAACAATGTCGGAAACATATAAAATTTATTAAAAACAAAATTTGTGTCACTATATGTAGTACGAGTAACCGCCCTCGCTTTGCTTCGGTTTTCTTATTTTTTTACACCATGGGTTAGGTTATACATTATTGGAGTTTTATTAAGGATCCCTATTTTTTTTTGAAAATATAATATAGCCTATGTTACTCGGGGATAGTGTAGCTTTCCAACAGTGAAAGAATTTTTCAAATCGGTTCAGTACTTTCGGAGCCTATTCAATGCAAACAAAAAATCAAATCTTTCCTCTTTATATATTAGTATAGATAATTTGTATAATTATAATTTGTGACAATTGCAGCTAATCAAGTCCTGTTATCTAAAGCTAAAACTTAACCGAGAAATGGTCAGACGATTCACCTGACGGTAAGTGGCCCCCGTCACCCACGGACATCAATAACACCAGAAGCATAACCGAGGCGTAGACGACCAAGAAATAGCTATAAATTTAACAATTTAAAAAACACTCGGTAGTATTATATTTATCAAAAATAGCTTAAAACCATTTTGACAGATGATGCTTTCATTGAAAAAATCGCATAAATTCCGTCCATTCGTTTAGGAGCCCCTTTTTGCGTAGGGGTTAAAAAGAGAGAAACAGAAAGACCCCACTCACCGCACGGCGTGCGGCGGCGTGTCGTCATCGGTCAGCGCGCCGAGCAGCGCGTCGCGGCGCGCGGGCAGCTCGCGCAGCGCCAGCGCGCACAGCGGGCCGCGCGCCAGCCGCAACCCCGTGCGCCACAGTCGCCAGCCCCACTGCACGTCCAGCGCCGCGCGGACGCTCTCGTCTAGCTCCATCTGGTGGTAGAATGTGGAGCTGTATTAATTGAGCTGTCTCTAGAACTACTTGCTAAGCGTTAGGTCCGTGATAAGTCCCGGGTTAGGCTGTGTGCGAGGTATCTAGTGCTCAAGGGAAATCAAAGATTATGCGAGGCTAGGAAAACGAAATAAATCCATCACTTATTTCTGGCGTTGATACGCAGAGGTGATCCTCGTTACCTCACTCATTCGTGGTGGGCACGGCCTTATACACCAGTTCAAGGAACTAAAAGATTTTTATTTGGCTAGGTCTCACTGAACCACTAAAGCTTAGTTAGATGACTCGACCTAATTAGGTGAGCTCTCCATTATATTTTGAAGTACCTCATGTGGTGGCTTGTAAAGGTTTGGCGCGTGTGCGGCAATGGCCGCATCGGCGAGCACGCGCGCGCACAGCCGCGCCCAGAAGCCGCGCGGCACGTACGACAGCAGCAGGAGACGCCGCAGCGGCCGGTCGCACTCGCGCGCCGACAACGATATGCCACTCGACTCACCTGAACGACAACAAGCAAAATAAAAATATCACAATACAAAAGAAGTCAGATATCCAGCTCGAAGGACCAATGTTACGAAAATTTAAGTATTAGATGGTATTACATAATAGTATCACAAGATACAGTGTTCAGAGTTGGACGCCGGATTCTCTAATCTATCCATCCCTTAATAAAATTAATAAGGTTAAATAAATTGGTACACCGAAAACAAATAGTTATAGAAATCGGCTATGGAACAGCTTTGAATATGAAGTAATGAAATCGATCTAAACGAACTAATCGGTTAAGACGGCGAACATTGAAGCTCGCTATTTGTACCGTGATATTTTATTGTGGTCAATAAATAAATGACATACTGATAAGCGTGGGCGAGTCTGTCCCGCGCGTGTCTTGGTACACGGCGAGCGGCGCGGGCTCGGTGCGGCGCGGCGTGCCCGGCCACGCGCGCGCCTTCAGGGACAGCTGCAGACATTCATAGGTGGGTTAGGTAAATATTTTAGGCAGTGATTGTAGACTACATGGTAATTTATCATGATTTTGATGTTTAACGAATAATGAAGTTTCGTAGTCATATTCAAATTAACTTAGAACTTTGGCAATAGTGATGGGCAGTCCTCATGGTTTAAGTTCGATTTTGTGTGCAATTTTAATTTTTCCAATAATTTCAGTGTAAGCAGTGAGATTAGGGAATGATAGGTGAGGTTATACCTGTGGCTGCGCAGGCTCCGTGGCCGGCAGCAGCGGTGGGACGAGCAGGACGCGCGCGTCCCAACACAGAGCCAGCTCGAACTTGGTGAGCAGAGCCACGCCGGCCCAGCGCGCCTCCTCGCCGCGACCTAGTGCCGGGGACGCCTTGAACACATGCGCCAGGTCTTCTGTACGCATTATACCTGTGCGGAAGTGTAATGGAGAGATGAAGAAATGACTTCAAAACAGGAGGAGGTATTAAATTCGACTGTATTTTTATTTTTTACCTCAGAACTTTCGACTGGGTGAACCGATATTGATGATTCTTTTTTTAATCGAAAGCTGGTGCTTGTTATGTGATCATCAAATTTGAGCGAGACTAGTAGTTTTTGAGTTATCACAAATGAAGTCTGTTATTTTTTGTCAAGAATTATATCAATCCATAATCCACAAGTCACAAGTTACCTACCAATTAACCTAGCACCTCTCAAAAAGTAACTACCTCATAGTGACATTTGTTTTAACTTTTACCTTCTAACTTATCTAAAGATTATAAATAGGATTATTGAAAACGGCCGTATATTCACATCTTTTAACATTCGACTATGATTCAATTTTTTTGGTATGAGATGATATGTTGTCGTGTAGAGTCAAGTTTCATGGCCATAGTGTACACACGTAGTAAATTATTGTTTTAGCTACAAGTTATCATGAACACCGACCGTTAGCGGCGAAGGGGTTGATCTCGCGCACGGTGACGACGTGCGCCAGCAGGTCGCACAGCCACTGCGGCCGCACGAAGTACAGCTCCTTCAGCGTCGCGTCGTCGTAGTGCAGCAGAACGCCTGATGGAAACAATTACTTACACTTGAAAACCTTACTTGAATTACTTAACTAGTAGCAAGAACATATAAACATCTATACTCTAGTCGTTTTGCAGCCGATACAAATGTAAACAAAAGATTAAAATAGTTTTCTAGGATTTCACCAATTGACATGAATTTGTACACCAAATGCGTTTATTTAGACAGACTACTCATTAAGGCAAAATAGTACATTATGTTAATCGTTTCAAATCGCTTCTTGGAAATAAAATTTTCATTGCAAAGTGTTTGAATGATGACGGTGTTATTTAATTTTGTTTATTTCCATATTTACTCGGAGTTTATAATTGTTATCGATCAATATGTATTTATTGAAGAATTCACAAATACCTTAATGAGAGTTTATCTAAATAAAACGCATTTGGTGTACAAATTCATGTCAGTTGGTGAAAAACCCTAGAAAACGATTTTAATGGTTTGTTAACATTTGTTTCGGCTGCAAATCGATCCTAGTATAGACGGCAAGCTTCGAAGAGATACCTGTAGCTCGAGCACGAATATTTGCGAGAAAGTATTCGTATGGTTAACGTAAGCAATTTGTATGGCATTTTTTCAAAAGCGCCCCTATCGTACGTAAATGGTACTAAAATGCCATACAAATTTGACAAATTGCTTACGTTAACCATACGAATACTTTCTCGCAAATATTCGTGCTCGACCTACTGAAGACGGATCACGTGACATTGGATGAACAATTTGGACCAGTCATACGCCTGCTTAACGTTGACCTTAAAACTCGTAGCCACTCATAATCATCATCCAATATCACGTGATCAATTCTTAGCAAGTAATTTTTCATTTGGTTATCTGTTCAAAATAATTTCATACCAATGGTTAATATGGTGACTAAACAGAGCTACTCACCATTTTCATGCAAAAACATGGTGGCCTGCTGCAGCTCGGCGGCGTCGCGGAACATGCGCAGGTTGCGCTGCTGCATGTACTGCGTCACCTGTAGTGGAAATCGTGGAATAAAATAATATGCTTTTCTTGCAAATACCCGCAATAAAAATCGAATTTTGTCACATTACCGTAAAACATTTCCCAATTCCAATTGTTTCACGTCTTCGTAAAAAAGGGGAAAAATCTATAAAAATCTATGTTATTGTTTTTGCGTACCCTTACGCAAATCAACGTGCACTCGTATAATTTAGCTATCAATGTCTGTTTACAGATCGTACATGGTCACCGTCCCATAAGGTCATCAACAACAATTTCGCAGGATGCATCCCGCGCAGGGGAGTTAAGCTTGGACTGGAGCCCTTCACACCCCCATTCAATTTTTTAGACTCACCAGCCGTTTGTATTCCTCGTGCCGCAGCACTGGCTCCTTCAGCTCATTGGCCAGGTGCGCCACGCACTCCTCCAAAGCGAGATACGTGGCAGGTACTCGCTGTTCCAACAATGGCTCCTTGCTACCTGCCGACCGAGTGACATGAGTAAAGGAACTAAAACTTCATAATTATGCTGTTGTTCCAAGAGGATTGGCAAACAATGAACTCGTTCACTGTTGGCAAACTACATACAAGAGGAGAAGCACTTCTTAGGAGTCTTAAGCCCAATGCATACGTAACGGGTTTTTTTCCCGTACGGGTCGGGCCGTGAAGTTTTGGAAACATCGTTTCATAGAAAATGTATACGATAGTGTATACGCAGCGGAATCCCGTACAGGACGTGGCTCGTACGGGAAAAAGCCCGTTACGTATGCATTGGGCTTTGGGTGAGAACAGGATTCTTCACATTTTCCTTTGCCGAAGCAAGGGATAATTCATCGTACTAGATTCGAAATCAAAGGTACTTTTTTTGGTTTGGGAGACTTCATCTTAATCTCCTAGACTCATTCTTAAATCTCCTAGATATAGAATCAGTTTAACTAGTTATAACACACAAAAAAGTTAACACTTCATATTAACAGTACCTGGCGGTTTCACGCTGAAGGCCACGGAGTAAATGATGTCTGCCAGGAGTCTGATATTGTGTCGCGTGCTGCAGGACACCTGACAACATTGCAAGATATTTAATTATAATTTAATGTATTTAAAATAGTCATACACATAACTTTAGGTACATCATAAAAGATTATTACGGTTGTTGGTCCCACACTAGAATTACCTATGATGTGGGTAACCAACGATTAAATCTTCAACCAATGATCACTCAACGATCTTAATTCTGTTAGCCACATCTGCGGCCAAACGTAATTTTTTTTTTCTGTAATAAATTATTTAATTTTCACAGGCCCCGCTCCAGTTTACATGCGCCGATTCTTTGTAATCATTTATCGATAAGTAAAGTACGTGCTAAGTAAGGTGCACTCCGACGCAGCCGTTAACACTAATAACGTTAAAAATGTAGCAGAGACATTATTGATGTTGAGAGGCGAGCGAGTGCCACGGCAGTTACCTCGATGGAGTCGAGCACGCGCGGCAGCCCCAGCTTGTCGGCGTCGGGCGCGGCCATGACGGCGCCGCGGATCAGCCGCTGCAGCACCATCGGACTCTCGCTCTCCGGCAGGTTGGCCTGCACCACATGATGTGGGAATTAAGTACAGTGCCACCAACTTATCTCTGAATAGGAGGAGGGCGCTGTCGGACGCATTGGACCAATCATTGGACGCAATTCGAGACGTAGTAAATGTCAAATGAATGAGCACAAAGAACTTATGAATGGCGCGGCATTAGTTCCAATTTTCGCCATTTCACAGATAACTTGGTGGCACTGTAGTCTTGTAGCTATACTTGGTTCGATTTTTAGACGAGTGTTATTTTGGTAAGTAATCTTATCATATCTTTTTATTTAATTTATAACAGAGATACTTACGTTATTAACCTGATCGTAGTGCGTGGCCACCATTATGACCGGTGACCCGGGCGCGCGGGCCTGTATCGACCTGCGATCAACATCTCACTCATTAGTCTCAATATCCACCTCGTAATATCACCCAAGTTTAAGTCTGACAAATAAAAAAACTTACTGGTTTCATACCACTTCTTCTCATCGTAGTAAAGCGATGGCGTAGATATATATTTTTAATACACTACACACTCATAGCCCCACACTAGGAGTCCCTGTATCGTGGATGCCATGGACAACACACGAAGACAAGAATACATACACTGAGACCGAGCACAGAATTCCAAACTAATCATTGAAATTTCCTCCTCGCTAGGAATCGAACCCTTGGCTCGGCAATCCGGCATGGTTATCTCCCATTGCGCCACACAGGTCTTCAATATTCAAAATATAATGAACTATTATTCAGACACATTTATTAGCATTCAGAGGTTCGTTACCTGAGCCAGTCGAGCGCGCCCGCAAGCCCCTTCTTCCCGTCCGTGACGCGCCACAGCACCAGGTACAGCGAGCGCCGCGACAGGAAGTACTGGTGCGTCGCGTAGTACCTGCATGGACACACCAAGCAAAGTTTCAAGCTTCCAAGTCCAAAGCCTCCAAGTCAAAGTTCAAAGCTTCCAAGTCGAGAATAGTAATTTAGTAATGTAGTTTTAATACGAAAGAATATAAGCGCGTATAAACAAAATTGTGTTATTCATAATCGCCAAACAAGAATAATGCATCAATTAGTTACGCCTTCGTTCCGCTAAGTAAAGTACAGCGATCTTTCATAGGGCTTGGTATACATTTCTATAATAACATTCCAAAATCAATATGTGACATGGCAATAGAATTAAAAAAAAACGTGTAAAAACACAATTGTTAGGCAAGGGATATTAAAGTGTAGACGAGTATTTAAATGACAAAGATGCATGGAAATGACCAGTTCCGCTTAGATTAGTGAATATTTTTGTAATATTTTTTTTTGAAAGATGTACTGAGGAGTTCCTTTACGACTTTTCTTATCCTCCATGACAAAGCACCCATCCGAAAAGCTGGTAGATAAAAAAAATGATGACGTGCATAAGTTTATCACTGATACCTATATGAATAAAATAATTTGACTCTGACTTTGAATAGAGTATGAAGCCTGTGTTGATCATCTGTCTGACAAGATTGCGAGATAGACGCACGGACGTCTACACAGAGTAGCACAATAACCGGTTTGTAGCCAACTAATTGCTTTTTATCGATGGTTAACGAAATCTATAATCAATCCATATTTATAAGTAGTTAAAGAGAGTGAATTTGAATCTCAGTCTCTAATTGGAAACATTTGGAAAGGATACTCGTAATAAGTTGACAATTACCATTTGTCAATGGCGGTGAATTTGCTTGTTTATTGGCAAGTATAACACATAGACAGAACTATTTATCTAAGTTTGGCAGTAGATACCTATGAGTAGTAAGCTGTGTCCGTTGCTACGTTCGATTATTGATTTATTTATACTCTTATGTACTTACTCCTGCTGTCCGCCAAAGTCCCAAGTGCGGAATGTGACAGGCCCACGCGTGGACCGCTGCTTTTCGTACACCCAGGTACCAATGTCCACGCCCACTGTTGACACTGGCCGACGAGAGGACTTGTTGCCCATCCGCTTCGCCCAATGCTGTAAGGTATCCATTTCTCTATAACTAATTAACTAGTGTACATAATTATTGTGATTGTCTTAGTTAAATCTCTTAACGGCCGTTTCAAAACGAGGTTCTAATTGGCGGTGTAAAAAATCTATAAATACCAGGTCAACTTACTTCGGTTGGCTTTCTCCGATGGTGTATGGCTGATTCTTGTCTTAGGCACTCAAGTAGACTCGTTTTACCAATACCCTAAAACAATCAAAAGTACATTTAAAATCCCTGTTTTTAAATATACTTTATTACAACATACAATTAAATAATTTATAATTTTTATTTTTATTATGATCGATTTCACTTTTGAAACAGAACGGCAATGTATCATTGTCAATCTATTCTTTATCAAACAGCATTTCTTTCATCACCTTTTCTAATCCAAATCACAAACTTGTTTCAGTAAAGTTTTGCTAGTATTCCCAACTTGGTCCTTTGAGCCGGATTCTGAAAAATCCCCATCTAACCTGCAGTCCAACTAGCATCAGCTTCATCCTGGTGTAGGGCCGTGCCTCCTGCAGCACGGAGCGCAGGTAGCCCACCACGTCGGCGCTGCGCCGGCCGCCCGCCACCACGGACCGCAGCGGCTCTTGCAGGGCGCACCCTGCCGTGTTGAGGTTCCATAGCCGGGATAGTAGACCCATTTGGGGCGGGAGGTCTGTTATGTCTGTGAAACAAAAAATCGGTAATAATTTGAAGTATTTTTTCTGTTTATTAACCGACTTCAAAAAAAGAAAGAGGTTCTCAATTTGACTGTATTTCGTTTATGTGTGTTACCTCATAACTTTTTACTGAATGTACCGATTTTGATGATTCTTTTTATATTGAAGGCGGTTATTTTTTGTAAAGAATTATTTAAGTACATTGAATAGATGTCGGGAGGGGGGGGGGGATGAATTCGAAACAATGATTGGCTTGCAGTCAATCAATTCTTTACGTTGATTAAGAGCAAAGCTACACATTAATTCATTTTACTTCACTAGACGGTACAATAATAAGTTGCCACCAAGGTTTAGCAATAAGTAAAACAAAACTAGGTCGTAAATACTTTGACGCAATCGTGAGGCAACTGTATTCCTAACAATCCAAGGTATAATATCGCTAAGCAAGTGCCCATCAAGCCTCACTCACCCTTGTTCCCGCTGAGGTTGAGCACGGACAGGTTGTGCAGCAGGTGCAGCGCGGGCGGCACGGCGCGCAGCAGGTTGCACGACACGTCCAGCATGGACAGCAGCGGGAACATCAGCCGCGACTTCACGCGCGCGCCGCTCTCCGCGCTCTGCGTGCAGCGTGCGTATGTAGGGAAATTAGTCAGGATGTTAGCTACTAGAGCTCTCTCTTTCTGCCCGCGGCTTTTAAGTATCCTATATCTTATTTTAGGTCGCAGTCTACCTGTGTGCTAAACATGAACATCAGTTAAGTAGTTTTTGTGTCAAAGAGTAACACATATCCATACAAACCTTCACATTTATAATATTAGAAGAATGTTCTAAAATAATCTTAAATTACAATTTAAAAAAAACCCCGACAGTTTGATTTACACTAAACATAGATAAGAACACTCTCGATTAAGTCACCTTTCATACAAAAAACTAGATCAAAATCGGTTCATCATTTTGGGAGCTACGATGCCACAGACATACGGATACAAAGATACACAGACACGTCAAAGTTATAACACCCCTCTTTTTTGTCGCGGGTTAAAAATAAATTTGTTAATCTGTTAAAATATCAAAGTCGAAGGTAGGTTGTCGTTTAACTTGTTTAAGTTTTTCAGCCAAAAGCATCTAATATCAATTCAGAAACAAAGTGTTTGTACCACGTGCAAATGGTCCAACAATGTATGTATGTTACCCAGTCATCATCTTCCACCTCCTGGTTGTTGGCGGCCTCGGTGGCGGCGGCGGTCAGCCCGTCGTCGTCCGTCGTCAGCTGGATGCGGGTCAGCATGTTGTTCGCTAGGATCTGAAACCATTGCACTTGGTCATATTTTCTATTTTAACTCACAGACAGTCAATTAAAGCGTAGTGACTTGAAATCAACCTCCGTTTCAGATGATCCATAGATACACACTATAGTAAATACTAAAAAGTATAATTTATAAAATGATGTTAAATAAAACGATAATTCAGAGACCTGGTTTATCGTGATGTTTTTAAGACCACATTATACCTTTACAGATATTTAAACGCGTGAAAACAATGCAACTTTCATCTCATACGCATTTTATTTCATATACTGGCAACTTAAGTTAGGGGAAGGTCTTGTCCAATAATGGACATGTATGCGGCTATATAAAATGCCGTAAGACTCACAAGCGTGCGCAGTCCATCCAACGTGAGATGTCGTCTTGCGGCGCACGCGGCGCTCAGCAGCTGCGAGCGCACGGAGCCGCCGGAGCGCGGCCGCCCGCGTGCGCCCGTCGCCCCACCCCCCGCGCCTCCCGCGCCGGCCGCGCCACCCGTGCAGTAGCACGCCAGCGGGTCGCCTTCCGACGAGCCGAAGTTCTCCACCTGAACAACGCATAAAAAATCGAAATGTGTGCTGGGACACATAGTAAAAGTGAAATGTTGTGGCACTATTTCCATTAATTATATTATTACGATGAATACGACGGAATTTCTAGAGGTTATTAATTAAGGATAGTACCGAGAACGGTAAAAACGTAAGAATGGTACCTGAGGTAAACTAGGCCAGCAGGTGATCTCGTTGTAGCTCAGGTCCAACTGCCGCAGGTTTGTGGGGTACGACGTCACATAAGACATGGACCTGGTCAAAAAATGTAACACGAATTTAAATAAATAACAATTTTATCTAACTCTATAAATAATAAAATTTAATGCTTTATAGATAAGATTAGTAGTATAGCAGTGTATGCTACGTTTTGACGTCGACAGAAAATGATTGGTCCTTCGAGCCGGATATCGACTATATAAAATAATCAAACTTACATATCACATTATTATCAAACTAGCGTACCTCAAGTTATTATAGGCCATGTTAAGCCTTGCCAAGTTGGGAGCCTTGCAGGCGAGCGGCGCGGGGATACAGCTGAACTGGTTGTGCGACAGGTTGAGTGACGTCAGCCCGCTGGCGTCCGTGCTGCGTGGCGTCACCGCGGGGGACGTGGCCACTGCGCCGCGCCAGGCGTGCGCGCGCCGGGCTTCGGACCAACTGGTGGTATAACCAGTATTATTTCGCTATGGTTGCTGACAACCCACTAAGGGCTCACTATATAGTACAAGTATTTACACATAATTAATTTGTGTGGATGGTATAGGACATTAGTGGCACCAGTGGCATTACTGATAAGTTTCCGGCCAAGAAAGTGAGAAGAAAAAGAAAGAAAGAACTGGCTTTCAAGCCCCAAGCCGGAACAGAACGAGTCATAATATGTTCTGTGATGTATAATAAGCCAGGATTGATCAATAGATAAATTATCCCGAGTATTTTCAAATCTTAAATACTTTGCTTGCTTTTTAAAAAATTTAAATGGTCAGTGCAATTCATCGTTATAATGATGTATAAACATTGGTTAATACAAAAAGCACGACCGTATGTTTTGGTCCTTCGAGCATGATATGAACCTGCAATTACCATAACACAGGTACGATTAATACAGAGTACATCAAGAACATGAGTTGCTTTTACTCACACAGCGTTCCCGTGGCGGTTGCCGAGCGTGGGCACGGCCTCGTCGTCCTCCAACGAACACTCGCTTCGGTCGATGGACGGACTGCGTGATGACGATTTCTGTATAAGGGGCGGCATATTGAATGTGTCAATTCATAAAATATATATCGTCATGCTTGAACACGAACTGAAACACGTTTCAAAGATTCCTACAGCTCTCGAATATAAATATAATACCAGCTTCAAATAATAATAATCGGAGTACAGCGGCTACAGCCGTCGTCCGTTTATTAACGTAATATTTATCGCGTTTATACTTCAATAATTGCTATATTATGTAATTAAAGCTGGCACCCTCTGCTCAGAAATTAGTAACCTTCGCAATGAATACATGGAAACATCTATACTGGACAACATAACAAAATAAGGAATTGCTAACTACATTTTTACTCTTTTAGTTAAAGCCAACTACAGTATATAAATCATATACAGCGTAGTAATCAACGTGAGATGTACTGAAATACTTACGGATTGCGAAGTAAAAGGAAACTGCGCTGAGTGGCTGGAGGGTGAAGCGCTAAGCTGGGGCGAGGGCTCCAGCGGGGACTGCGCCCCTTCAGACTGACACTGTAAGTTTAGGTTGTTAGTGAAGGATAGGGCTAGCTACAGTTAAATAGTAAAAGGTATTTACATTACGGTAGTAAATAAGCAGTGTGAAGTTTACATTTTTTGATTAAATAAACATTTTAAGCATTTTTATAGTGACTACTATGGATGTGTATTTCGTAGTGGATAAGTAATATGCAAATTGGTTTATTTTTACGATGCTTAAAATGGCAACAATACACTATACGTGACACGGTGACGTCACATCATATCTGACGTCATTTTCTACAAACTACTAGAACGACAGGATCACGGCCGTTCGCCAGGCAAGATCACCTAACCTGGCGGAGATCTTCGCTAAACGTATTTCAGAACTGCTTCTTAATTTGCGATTGCAACATATAGATACAGCCCTAAAGTTCCTGTGCTGAATACCTGATATAAAGATTCCTGGTTAGTGACCATGGCCACTACTTGCGTACGATCTACTTCGTACACCTTTCATACAACACTCGTAAAGTCCGTCCACAAATCTTAGAGACTAAATTGACGTTTCATGGGTGACCAGTTTCGGGTGCAAATTAAATAGTGATGACCATACACTGAAAAATAAATCGGAAAAATATTCGCTGCTTTTATGGTGGGTCGACTATTTGTATGATTGTTGAAGAGTCCCTGAAACTAATATAAAAATAAGTTTATGCAACCATATCATACGTAATATTCATAATATATGTATTTACCCTTACTAACTGAAATTAAAAGCTCACAAGATCGAGTACTTGGCTATGGTTATATTCGGTATATAGCGAATTTTATACTATTTAGCCAAATATCAAATATCTAGGTAGGTATGAGTGTCGCTTCTAATCATATCTAATACATTTGTCACTATTCTAACGACATAGTTTACGATTCAAAAACCGGAAAGTAGATCGCACAAATTTAGCTGGTATCATTATTTCGAACTTTGACATTAGAGGTTGTCATTTTAGTCTCTAAGATTTGTGGACAGGATTTAGTTGTTAGTTACCTCATCCCCCCGCGGCAAGTCCCGCAGATGGTTGAGCGCGGCGTTGAGGTCGCGCAGGCACGGCGCGGTCCACAGCTGCGGCGGCAGCGCGCGCAGCTTGTTGTTGGACACGTCCAGGGACGTGAGCGCGGGCAGGGAGAACAGCTCGGGCGGTAGCTCTTCTAGACGGTTGTCCTGCGGGGAATAGAAGACGTCTGTATATAAATAGGCTTAGACAACATTTAAAAACACCCGTTTTCTCCTACAACGATTTCTTTATTCGTTTCGTTTGGTTTAACGAGATTTATTTTTATTTTATTTATTGTATTGTGTTGTAAATAATACAAACTAAAACGTATCGACAAGGCGGACTGAACGTTAAAAACAGCTATAGACTAGTCTATGGCAATCAACCACATATGTTTGTGCAGTCAACCTTTGGGCAGGTTGAGTAGCAATGATTTAGTTACGAATAAAAAAATGTGGGTGGTCACAGGTATACAATTCAGCAACATATAAATGAAAAAAAAATGTACGGCATCTGAGAATTTTTATCTTTTCATCAAACTTTTAACAATTGTGTTCGAATTTCGTCAACTTGGAGAACACGCAACTCTTACAACATGACATGAACGTTCCAAGCATCGTTGATGTTATTAGTAACCTGTAAGTACAGCTCCTGCAGCGCGGGCGCGGTGTAGACGAGCTTGCTGCGTGCCGCCGCCGGCCCCCGCGCGCCGCGCTTCCCCCCGCCGCCCTCCTCCTCCTCAAAGGGATCGGTGGCTGTCGGTAGCCGTTCTAGCTTGTTCTGTGCCGCGTTCAGGTACCTGTATAGTTTAGACACGGTTAGAAAGATCACTTTTTACTTGCAATCAAATAAAATAAAATTAAACGCGAGGCTGTGCTTCCGTACAGCACTGGTTTTTAACCAGTCAGAAATAAGGGGTGCGTTCCACTTGACGTTCACAACAATCAAAATAACCGTTTAGGCGTTCCACTTAACGACCACGGTCGTTATGGTCGCGACGAAAACGTCATTGATGATGTCATTAATTTCGTTCACAACGAGCTCATAATGACTCATCTGAAGAGGTGGGTCGAAGTGGTCGAAGTGGACGGTGCTCAAGCAAGCGGAACGGGAAAAACCGCAGATCGGTGAACGTCAAGTTGAACGCATTAACGATGCTTTGCGGGAGTTACGGCAGTCAAGACACCTTTTTTTTTGTAATACCGTTGAAAATATAGGTATTGTCTATCAAGACATTAGGCATTTTATAGGATTAACTACTGGTTTCTAAAACAGTAATTTAAATTGACATAGAATAATAATAGAATATGATAGCTATATCATTATGTCAATTGTTAATTTTGTAACTGTTTGATTTTGGTAAGAGTGATATTAAATAATTATTTTTTGACAAAAAATAAAACCAACGAAAAAAAACTGAAAAGCGAAAAATAAAATAAACCATTTAGTATTATAAATTAAGATCCTAAATTAACTGAAAATAAATAATTTCGAGACCGTGCCAAACAAACAAACAAACAAAAATAATTACGTAAAGTTCATTTTATAAGGGCAGTGGCATGCGATGCACACGGCAGCAGCAGCGCGGCGCACATCTTTTCACCGTTTGTTTTTTCATTGGTTTGGCACCGCCTCAAAATTATTTATTTTCAGTTAATTTAGGATCTTAATTTATAATACTAAATGGTTTATTTTATTTTTCGCTTTTCAGTTTTTTTTCATTGGTTTTATTTTTTGTCAAAAAATAATTATTTTTTAATTTTTAGTTGCTATGAAAATTATTAAGTTATTGGTGATATATTCAGTTACCAGGTATATAGTAGTTGAAACATAAATCATCTCCTATTTTCGTACCTTTAGGGGTAAAATTTTCTTTCCAAATTTAAACAAGAGTAACTTCAAGGTATACAATATACAATAAAAAAAGAATCATCGAAATCGGATCATCCAGTACAAAGTTATTGGGGTAACGGGCAAAATTCCGTGGGTGAATAATCAATCATCCCCTATTTTCGTACCTTTCGGGTAGGAATAAAATTTTCAAAAAAATATGGGACCAACTTCAAGATATACCCTATCCATTAAAAAAAGAATGATCAAAATCGGACCACCCTGTGCCGATTGCTGAGTGATCATACATAAAAAAAAAAAACAAAAAATATACGCGTCGAATTGAGAACCTCCTCCTTTTTTTTTCGTCGGTTAAAAAATACATACACTTTGACATCCTGCTCGAAGGACCAAGTTCTTGAAAGATCCTTATTCAAAGCGTGCGAGTCAGCAACATCACAAACCATCATATATTGTACCAATCCAATATCCAATCTCCAAGAAGTACACGAAAAACTACATATGCCAACCTGAGATTTCTTCTCAATGACCCTCACCTCAAGCTAAGCAGCGAGAACATCTCTCTTGGCAGCTCTCGCAGCTCGTTGTTGGCGAGCTCGAGCCGCGTGACGCACAGCAGCGCGCTCGCGCCGTTGCTGGGGGACAGCTTCGAGTTCACGCGCAACGCAGCCGCGCGCACCCAACTCATGCTGGGAACAAAGACGAGGGTTGCAGTATCCAATAACAAAACTAATTTAAAGCAGTATTGAATTGGGTTATAAACTGACGTCATGCTGGGATACGACACTGCCGACATGACGTAAGAGGCGATAGGAGCCGGTCCGCTTGGTGGTAAGGTTTCACATAAGAATTATCTATCTAATACCTTTAAACGAGCAATTCTTGTATAAATATATATATTCTGAGTCTCGGAAACTGCTCCCACGATTTTCATAAAATTTAGTGTGCAGGGCATTTTGGGGGCGATAAATCGATCTAGCTAGGATTCATTTTGAGAAAATGTCGTTTTATCCGTGTTTTCAACTATTACAATATCAATATCAATATCATTAATGACTCTTCCTGACATCTATTGGCGAGTAAACTAACTGCTTTAACGACACATCAACACTAAAGCTACTTCAGTAGATGGTGTTGTTAAGTAACACTAAGCCACTATAATTTCCAAAAAAACACAATTTACCAAAAAAAAAAAAAAATACCGAGCAAAGCTCGGTCATCCAAATATGGATTATTATAAATGTTATTATGGAGTAATTAATATTATTTCCATAAAGCCTGCCTAGCTACAGTAGCTACTACTTGTTCGACTCAGCCGCCAAAGTACTTATCGTGTTCAAGGAAAATCGGGAGTCAAAATTTTGTGATTCTAATGGTCCATAAATAGAGGACAACCCTGTATATGCCTTTTTGACAGTTACTAGACAACTTATCGAGCAGTATGGATGGACCCCCCGTCCCCCGCTCACCGCACGGAGGCGAGCCGGCAGCGCAGCTCCCGCCAGTTGACCATGACGGGGGTGGTGGGGCAGCGCGCGGCGTACGACAGCGCGGGGTCCGCGTCGCGCGCCTTCAGCACCAGCTCCGAGATCGACGACTTATTCAGCTTGTAGTCTGGGTCGGGGTACGCCTGCGACAGGATAACAGTCACATAAGTTTTTTTTTCAAATGGATAGTTGACGTGGACTAGCAGTGTTTATAAAATATAAAAAAGTGCGCATTTATATGGCAAAGGCAAATTTTAACTGATAATAACAAAATGGTATGCGGAGTGGTAATCGTCTGCCTCGTACCTACAAGAAGACTATCTGTCTCCGCTACCCGCTCGCCGAGGGATGTTGCGAGACCGACGGATCTCGCCGATCACCTTTTTTATCTGGGCTTAGACTAAACATAACTAGTGACTCCCTTTTGAGCAGGGACACGTTACTTTGGTGGCGAGCAGTGCGGCGCGCAGCTCGGCGAGCCCGTGCTTGGCGCACTCGCGCAGCGCGCGGCCACCGGGGTCGGTGGCGCCGGCCGCCAGCAACAGCTCCACGGCCTGCACGTGCCGCGCGCGCGCCGCCACCGCCAGCGCCGTCCACGGACCTTCACCTGGACAACAACTCATGTTTTAATAGATGAAATTAATTGTGAAATTGAAATAAGTATGAACTCAAGGGAGCAGACGTGATGCCACGCGAAGTGCTCGAACAGGCCAGCTGCCGGGCGCGGCAAGGCGTAATTTGACGTGTTTGGTGGCAGAGTTTAGTTTTTAGGCAGGTAATACTGCACGCCGCGTCGCTTCTACGAAACGAACTACAAACAATACTATCGATTATGTACTTATACATACATACATACATAATTATATAGAAACACGGTGGTCTCGTCCTAGTGGGGTGCAACAGGATTACAGTGCTTATATTTGTGTAGATGAAATAAATAAAATAAAAACATAATACTGACGGTCGTCACCGTAGGTAGAGCGTGCGGGCGAGGGCGAGGCGGACGCGCGGCCGCGCACCGCGGACGAGCTGCGCGACCGACAGCGCGCATCGCGACCGCTCTCCGACAACTCGTACTCCTACCACAAGGAACGGTTACGGTTGTTGTACTGCACCGGCAATCAGCAGTTTCAAGACGCACTGCCAAAGACTACAACATCGCATCGCACGTATCGCGGCAATAACTACGTACGATACGTACTGACTACGTACGATACAATGCAACATAGTTTTTGCTTCCCGACAAATGGACACAATGAGGTGCAATAACATTTATTCAGAGTAGAATGTTCTTGCCTCACAATCACAATTTTGACACTAAAGAGCGGCATCAAACTCTAAGTTCAAATATTAAACAGCTCTTGAACTTGTTTTTTATTATCAAACAATCCACAAAATGCAACTACTTAAACCTACAACAAACCCACCTGCAGCGCGTGCGGCGGCTGCGCAAGCGCGTCCGGCGCGGCGCCGGCGTGCAGCAGGCGACGCAGCACGCGCACGTGGTTGAGCCGCGCCGCGCACGCCACGCACGAGTCCTGCCCGCGCGGCACGTCCGTGCGCACCGGGTGCAGCTTGCCTACTGATGGCGGCGACGCCTGCTGAACAAAACTATTTTATGAAAACGATTTTTTTTGCAGTCCAGAAATAATAATCGATATTCTTAATTTTGAAAATAATGGTAGTCAAATAGTCACTAGTTTCACAGAAGTCGAACTGTTGTCGAGTCAAGGAGGTTTAGTCGCAAAACGTCCCGATCGCATATTATTATGGTCCCACTGTCGTAAAACGTCCTACAACGTCGTATAATTCGTAAAAGCTCCCATTCTCAAAACTTCCCTATACGTCGCATGAGGTAATTCACCTAATTTGTAACGCCCCAACTCAAGAGTCACTAACGGTTACTTAAATAGCTCCTTAGTACAGAATTTGTATGGTGATTCTTTACTAAGGAGCGATTAAAGTAACCGTTAGTGACTCTGAGTTGGGGCGTAAGACATTTTATAAATTAAATACGTCTAACTAAATACGACTGTCGTATCACCTGTCTGTTCCCGGTGAGCTTGCTGACGATGGCGTGTATCCCGAGCGAGATGCCGCTGCGGTGCGGGCTTAGCACCTGCTCTCGCCCGCGCGCTTCCTCCGCTCGTTCGGCCTGGAGTATGAGCAAACAACTAAACATACACACTTGAGGTGCGACCAATATAATCGAGTTAATTAAATGTTAATCAATTTTGAATCTACAATTTTTTGGTTAAAAAAGCGAGTTTCCATTGGAGTACCTATAAGCCGTTTTTTAAATGAGACTTACTTGGTAAACAATCTTGTCACTACCTTTTATTGAAATATTAATTGTTTTACAGAAATTCGTTAGGATTATTTGTCTTTAAATTCTTTTCATTCCGTGTCAATCTTATTTTTAAATTAAATAAAAAACGATAAAAAGACACTGGGAAATTATTTATCATATAGTCGCGTCTAAAAACATTTAGTATACCTATCCATAAACAAAGCTCACAGTCCACCAAAACGAACCCACCTCATCATTAACTCCGACGGCGCTGGGCACGGGCTCGCGCGGCACCGCGTACGCAAGCAGTGCGTCCACGACGGCGTGATTGCCGAGCGTGCACGCCACGTACAGCGCGGTCTGACCGCTCGCGTCGCGCGCGTTCACGTCGAACGCCGCGCGGTACTGCCAGCGGCCGGTCGCGTCGCTGACAACGACACCAACGATCAACAACGATTACGATTAAACAGTAATAATCTAGTAGCAATGTCTTACGGCCCAACTCAGAGTCACTAACGGTTACTTAAATCGCTCCTTAGTAAAGAATCACCATACAAATTCACTAAGGAGTGATTTAAGTAGCCATTACTGACTCTGAGTTGGGGCGTTTGTCTATTTAAAAAAAAGATACACGTTTTGTACCTTAAATTCGGGTGTCTGTTCATCTAGATTATGGGAGAATCGAATTGATGTATGAAGTCGAATATTGATGTATGAAGTGTGTTTGCAACTCACACATAAGTCTTGAGCATATGTTCGGGGTAGGGGTACTCCAGCAGCAGCGTGACGAGCGCCGCGTGCCCGCCGATACACGCCGCGTGCAGCGGCAGCCACTTCTCCACTGTCTCTTGCTAGAACCACCAAATAGCACTAGATAAAGACTAGTTGTATAAATTAATTATCTTCTCTTTACTATTAGTAAGTGGATCATGAACATGAGGTGATCATGTTCGCATAGTTTTTCTTTAGTTACTTAAGACCGAAGGCCTTCTGCAACACATGCGTTATATTGCTTCGCGACAATAAAACGCATAGTGCGCTCCTAGAACCACAGATACAACCCACCTGCACCGCCTCCGGGAAGTGTGTAAGCAGCAGCGACACGATGTCAGCGTGTCCGTGGTACGCGGCGATGTAGAGCGGGCCGTAGCGCGTCACGGGGTGCGCGCGCCCGTCCGCACCCGCCGCCACCAGCGCCGCGGCCGCGCCCGCACTGCCGTTCTCGCACGCACTGAATGTTACAAAAATATTTTGTATAGCGGTCAAAATTGCAAATTTTTAATAACTGTTATTTTTCCTATGTCTACAATATTATTTGACTTGACGTGTCCGAAATTCAGCATGAACCTTTGTTTTAAATGGTATGAAGATTGTGTAATGACTAACACTATTTATATTTTCTCTTCATTATTTATGAATATACTCATATGAAATTGGGAAAAATGTTTCATAAGTATAAAATACAATTAATTAAAACAATCTGTCTCGAAATGCCAAAAATTTGCATAAAAGAATCCTTGGATATAAACAAAATTTGTATTCCTCTATCAATCTCCACAGCAATATCTCATACATACACGTATAGCAGCGTGTTGGCGCCGCCAGGAGTGAGATTGGCGATGATGCCGGCGGCCGGGCCCAGCGCCGCCAGCCGGGCTCGGAGCGCCGGCACGTCGCCGCGGACCACCAGCTCGCGCAGCTGCTGGTGCTGCGAGAGACGCTCGCGTTCCAACACATCTGCGTAGAATCGTTATCGAGTGGAATAGATCTCTAATTTTTATGATATACGTCAGTGTATGACGAGAGAGGGATAGTTCTTTCTAACACTTTAGTTTCTCATACTGTCCTTTGTATATTATGGAAACAGCAGATCGAATCAGTGGCTCGATCTTTGCATTCATCTATGACACAAATTAAATTAAAAAGGGTCCCAACATTCGTTGTCCCAAATCATCAGTCTATTACGGTTGCATAGATAGTACCCCAAAAAATAACAGACGTCTAACATCACGAACCTTCTCCAGCCCAAGGATCGCTGACGTCATCGACGAAATACTGCGTGGCGTCGTACGCTGCATCAGCCTCCTCGTTGTCCCGCGCGCGCGCACGCGTCCGTTCTCGTACCGTATTCGCTGCCGTACGGAAACTACGGAACCGACGCAGCATCACGCTTTCACTGATCACGTATCGGATCGCGGCAAATATTGCAGCTTTATAGTCTTATAGAATAATGCATGTAACTTTTTTGAAAGTTTTAAAACACTAATTTCACTAAATGTTTTCACCATTGTTTTTAAACACGACTTTCCGGTTGTCAATTATATTCACCGGTTAGAAGGCTAAGAAACAAAATTTATTTCGAAGGTTAACACCAATGTTAACACAAATATTCGGCTAACATATCCCTCAAGTCCTTAATCTCCAACTGAGTGATGATAGTGATAGCTTGCTTAGGTTACCCATAATATTGAAGCGTCATGTAGGTACGTTGACCAAAAATATAATAAACACTAACAGATAGGTACAGCATTTCGTATCGAATCTATTCTATAAGGAAACTGGACCTATTTGAATCTAGTCAATACCTGTCTAAGACTTGCCGTAGCTACAAGCATTCATGATCTAGATCGATTTCCCACTTACAGTTTGGAAATAGAATGCTGTCTCGTAAGCAGTCTGCGGAGTGTATTGACGAGCCGCCGAGGTCACAATATATCATGTCAATTGGCTATCGTCAAGCGGCGCGGATCAATAGCTGATGCAACGGAAGTTGTTCGGATATTGACCGATCACTGTTCTGAATCGGAGCGTTTTTAGGGTTCCGTAGCCGAATGGCAAAAAACGGAACCCTTATAGATTCGTCATGTCTGTCTGTCTGTCTGTCTGTCCGTCCGTATGTCACAGCCACTTTTTTCCGAAACTATAAGAGCTATACTGTTGAAACTTGGTAAGTAGATGTATTCTGTGAACCGCATTAAGATTTTCACACAAAAATAGGAAAAAAAACAATAAATTTTGGGGGTTCCCCATACTTAGAACTGAAACTTAAAAATGTTTTTTTCATCAAACCCATACGTGTGGGGTATCTATGGATAGGTCTTCAAAAATGATATTGAGGTTTCTAATATCATTTTTTTCTAAACTGAATAGTTTGCGCGAGAGACACTTCCAAAGTGGTAAAATGTGTGTCCCCCCCCCCCTGTAACTTCTAAAATAAGGGAATGATAAAACTAAAAAAAATATATGATGTACATTACCATGCAATCTTCCAACGAAAATTGGTTTGAATGAGATCTAGTAAGTAGTTTTTTTTTTAATACGTTATAAATCGTAAACCACAAAAAACATTGATCAAAGTTACAACAAACTACAAGAACTTTTATATTATGTTACTTGCTGCTACGGAACCCTTCATGGGCGAGTCCGACTCGCACTTGGCCGCTTTTTATTTGTTTATGGAACTAGCCGGCAAACGAGCTGACGAGCTGATGGTAAGCGGCTGTCGTCGCGCTTAGACATCATGACACCAAAAAAGGCATTAGCGATGCGTTGCCTGCCAATAGAGAAGAAAAAGAAAGAAAGATTGTAAGATCTTCGCAATTTATCACTAACTCGGAAGTCAACTCAACTCCGACAAAACTCATAGGAAATCGTTGGAAAATGAGCTTTAATTGTGTTAATTATGGCTGAATTTTCAGGTCAGGTTTATGTTGGCCGTAGGTTAAACGAACTGACAATCCGCCTGAAGTTATCACCGTCGCCCATGGTCACAAGTAAAAACATAGGCAACACTAATGATTTTCTGAAAATAAAGCAAATCTGAGTTGCCTGACTTGTCTGGAAGGAATCGCTACGTAACGGTAAAGTCACCCATTGTGTTATGTACGTATGTACATATCTCCTGCGTTACATTGTATTGTATTGAAGTAAACATATTTTCTGGGGTACAGACAATAAGGTGTATAAATAATTAATACTTCTGACACGGCTCTGTCCTATCTCCCGGGATGATAATATTAAGGAGATATTAGAGACCGACCGAACTTTCGGTTTCGGTTTTGGTTTCGGCCAGTTTCGGCCAGTTTCGGCCCAAAAATCTAGTTTCGGTTTCGGTTTCGGTTTTAGCAAAATTTGGCCGAAACCGAAACCGAAACCGAAACTCTGTGTTCGTGAATTGTCGTGCGTAATTTCGTCGTCGTGCTAAATTCGCGGCTAACTCGTGGGCACTGACTTTTCAAGTGAAGTCATTAATTTAACATGTTTATTTTATTTATTCATTAATTAATTGACAGGGTGCTTTGGCGCTCATTTGCATAGGCCTATGTTGAGCATAGGACTTATTTTATTGTTTTTTTTTTTTTTACATTTTATCTAACACCATTTAACTGTCTGTAGGTATCTGTAGGTATATACCATCATCGTCATAGCCATATAATGAAACTGTAACTGTACTAATATTTGAGTAATACTTTTAATAGGGGTATGTATTAGCCATAATAGATTAAATAAAAATTAATTTTATGTTTATTTGTCTGTGCGTTTGTTCTGGCTTATCTCAGGAACGGCTTAACAGATTTAGCTGCGGTTTTCACTGACTTATACATATTGTAGTGAGCTTAGGTTAACATTTAGTGTTTGTTTTATTTCAAACGGTTCACAAATCACTCTATTTCTGCTACATATAAATGACCTGCTTATGCCCGGTATCTATGGGTACGCAGACGATAGCACAGTGGTGGAGAGATACCTACCAAGTTCCAGGGCCAGTCGGGACGTAATTCAGTCTGAAAGAGAGGCCATGGTGGCTCGTGTGAATCTCACACTTCGGGCTGTGTCCGAGTGGGGCGAAGCCAATCTTGTGAGATTCAACGCCACTAAAACGCAGACGTATTCACCGCCAAGAAGAGCTCGTTCACCTTGGCTCCTACTTTTCGGAATGTGTCCTTGGATTATACCGACTGCCTTCAGTTGTTAGGAGTAGAGATATCCTCGAAACTCAACTTTGGGCGGTTCATCGAGACCAAAGCTAAGGCTGCTGCAAGGAAACTTGGTGTCCTTGCAAGGGTGCGACGGTACTTCACACCCAGGCAACTCTTAAGCTTGTACAAAGCTCAGGTTCGGCCGTGTGTGGAGTACTGTTCGCACATCTGGGCAGGCGCAGCCAAATGTCACCTTTCTGCTTTGGACTCGATGGAGAGGCGTGCGAAGAGGCTCATTGGTGACCCAGATTTGGTAGAGACCAATCTTCAAAGCCTCGAGCACAGGCGCAGAGTAGCCAGCCTCTCGGTTTTCTACAGGGCACATTTCGGAGAGTGTGCGCAGGAATTGTTTGAGATAATTCCCCCATCTCCGTTTCTCCATCGAACGACACGACGCACGGCGGGTATCCATCCTTTTGTCGTGAACATCCCGCCGGTACGGATGACGCGGTTTGCCTCGTCATTCGTTATACGCACCGCGAAGGACTGGAATAACTTGCCTGCGTCGGCGTTCCCGCCAGCCTACGACGTGGATGTCTTCAAGAAAAGAGTGAATAGGCTTTTTCTAAGTTAATGTGTTCACCATCTTGGACCACATCTACACTTACCATCAGGTGGGATTGTGGTCAAGCATTAACTTATTCGTGTAAAAAAAAAAAAAAAATTACGTTATGTAAATTTCGCCTATACTTACATTTATTGAGTGAGGCCCGACAGTTTGATATACACTAAACATAGCTAAGAACAATTTCGATTTAGTCACCTTCGTTTCTCCGTTTGGGAGCGACGATGCACAGACATACAACAGATACACAGACACGTCAAACTTATAACACCCCTCTTTTTCGTCGGGCGTTAAAATAGCGCCCATTCATAAGTACATTTTTTTCGAATTTTTGCCGTCTATGTATTAAGATATAAGTTTATCGAACTCAAGGCACGTACTACTATACAAATGTGTAAAAAACACGCTATATTTCAATACCTATAGGTACTGAAATACCTATAGGTACTTCAGTATATCCATATCTACGTTAGCGGACAGATAGCTTGAGGGTTGACCTGCCAAATGTCAAAAAATGCCCTTTGTAAAATTTCAACAATTCGGTTCCTTTACCCTACTTTTTTTTTGTTGAGTCCACAAATGAGCAGCTCAAAAAAATACCTTAATGGTGTGGCCAATGACGAGCATATTTTTTGAGCTGTGCGTTGCGTAAAATAGCGTAAATCGTAAAATCGCATATAATATAAATTCCAAACAATTCAATTTGAAATTTTGTATGAAACCAGCTCATTTCACGTGACTCACAGCTCCAAAAATACGCTCGTTTGGCCTCACCCTAAGTTTCGGTTTCGGTTTCGGTTTCGGCCGAAACTGGAACTAAGGCCGAAGGTTCGGTTTCGGTTTCGGTTTCGGCTGAAAAACCAGTTTCGGTCGGACTCTAGGAGATATAGAGTATTTAATAAAACGTTTATTTTTATGTATTAAATAAGGGATGATTGTGAAATTAAGCGATTGTAACGTTAAACACGTTTTAACATATTCTCCTGTAATGGACTCAAATTTTTGACAAGTGCTTTTACAGTAATTGTGGTCCGTGGTACATGTGCCGAAAAATATTTTAAAAAAACTTTTAATTTTCATGGCTTTCAGTAATAATATATTCAAGGTATACTAATATTATGTTATGAACTATAACAGAGTCAAATCCATGCGAAAAGTTTAATGTTAGATATGGCACTGTTATCGAAAGTGGCAAAAATGCACTTTTCAAAAATTTTCATCGTCAATGTCTGTCTGTCTATCTATCAATGCCTGGAAACCACTGCACAATTATGTTATTTAGGATGCTTATTTAGGACCACGGACCTAAAAAAAGACGGACGTAATCCCAACATCAAATTCAGTGAAGCACCCATAGTAATACCAACTCTCTATTCGTACAAGTACACACACCGACACATTGACACCATACTACGTCAATCGCGAATCAAAATTACGCACACATGGTAAGCGGGAGGCTATTGCTATGCTTCACTCTCGATTAAACGAGGTTACGTCCGTCTTTTTTTCAGGTCCGTGCTTATTACATTATGTTTCATAATGTTTAATAATCAGTATTTAGCTTTGTAAAGATAAGAAATGTTTCCTAAGCAAGGCAAGGACAGTTATCTCTGAAAGTTTGTCAACTTCAAAGAAAAGATTAGTTTTACGCTCGTTTGGCTGATTCGTGCTAAGGCGCTTAAATACAGGTATGTACTACGCGTTCACTCTAAGTTTGCCCTTACCTCCCGTCCCGCTTCCTCGTACCGCAGCTCATTTAGTACGGACAGCAACGCTAGTCGCATATTTTTGAGGCACTGTGCGGCGCGTGCATTCTTGAGTTTGTTGTTAATTTTGATGTGACTTTCGTTAAATTATTTTTCTATTGATTTATTTTACATTTGTTGATTTTTGTCGCTACAATGACTAATATAGAAAATGTTTTACACAGTGGCAAACGTAATTTGTTATTTAAGTTAGTGAAATTATTTGATTACTTTATTGTCTACCGTACCGTTAGCTGTTAAATCGTAACGGTCGACGACGGCAAACTTAGAGTGAACGCGTAGTATCATTATGTTTTGAAGTTGATTTCATATTCAAAAACATTACCTATTTACTTACAATCACAGCTTTAAGTGCCCCTAAAAGCCGATTTAATTTTGTCTGTTTATCTTATCCATCGTCCAAACCGGACCACCAACGATTGAACATAATACATTATCGAGGTTGATGACGACAATAAAGAGCAAGGTACTGGTTCATTGTGGACACAGTATCGCGACATCGCAGGTCAAGTGTGGTGTCAGCGAGCCGGTGTGGCGGTAACCCCGTTACGTCATGCTGATAAACTAATTCGGACTTCCACTACGAAAAATTAGGAGATTATATCTCTCTAATTCTCTTAAATAAGATTTTTGCAATGATCACAAGAATAGGACGATTGCGAAAATCTGGCTTAAAATGAAATTATCCGGTTTTTGCAATCGGATTTTCACAAGGATCCTATTTTTCTGATTATACTACGACATGAACGTTCTACCATGGAGTATCAGTAGTCAGCTATCAGCATTAACAGTAGTACTTAACAGTTGATAATGCAAAAACTAATATTTTTTTGCTTTTCAATGCCTTTTTGTAGTCAGTTTACAGTTTCCCGTTTCGTAACAATGTTCAATTCATTGAAACTAAAGTTAATATATTTTGTAATGCGCACATAACTTGTAAATATTAGTGCGTGCAGGATCTGAAAGCGACTGAGGAGGTTCTATTTCAAACTAAGCTGTTAACAGCTCGGCTACTAATAAATAATCACTTAACTTGTTAATTAGACAGTTGTTTGGCTCAAATTATATCTATACTTTTTACAATAATCTAAACTATCTAATATAAGAACGCTGAAAAGTATATTTAACAGACTTCAAAAAAGGAGGAGGTATTCAATTGACTGCATTTTTTATGTTTGTTACCTCAGAACTTTCGACTGGGGGAACCGATTTTGATGATTCTTTTTTAATCGAAAGCTGGTTCTTGTCAATGTGGTCCCACTTAATTTTGAGCAAGATCTGACGAGTAGTTTTTGAGTTATTCCTAATTTTGAAGTCGGTTATTTTTGTTTGTTTGTTTGAACGCTCTAAGCAATGAACTAATTCGTTCACTGGCTCTAAGTAAAACGCTAAGTAATAATATTCAGGAAGTGTTTATACAAATCAGCCACCAGAGAAGGAGAACATAACACAGTATGGGATAAATTATTTAAATTGTTATTAAATTAGTCACCTCTAGGGACATCCTGTTTTTCAAGAGTCGACCAATGGATTAAATGTGTCCATCTAGCTTGGTTTAGATTTTAGAATTTAGATCTATAGATGACGTTATCTTTTCGCCTAAGTAGGGTACAACGTAAACGGTAACGTTCTTATATGGGGCTCGGTGTACATTTTTTACAATGAATTACCTAAGTCAATACGTGATTCTCCTATCCAAATGTTTAAGATATATGTGAAATCTCAGCTATTAGGCAAAGCACCTTTCCGAAAAGCTGGTAGATTAAAAAAAAAAATTACGTGCATAAGTGTATCAGTGATACCTATATGAATAAAAGAATTTCATTTCATTTCATTTCATTTATATCTTTTAAATTAATATTTAAAATAATTAATAGCTTCTTATAGAGCACTTAAGCAATTAGGAAATCCTATTCACGCGGATTCGACCAAACTTGTTTGAGTGTTATGTTCTGAATACAATGTCTTATTGTTATCTCATTAACATAATTATCCTTCATTAGAATTTTCTCATAGTAACAGATAAAATCTATGCATAACGACGATTGACACCTTAATCCAACAAAATTAGATCTTCATCCAATATTTTTTCGTCAACTACTTTATGGTTAAGGGATAGTTACTCTAATAGGTATAACATGATATTATTTGGTCCAAGCAGCCCTTATGTGTCCGAAGTAATGGAAGCATATATGTAGTTGAATGACGGAACTTTCAGAACAACTGAGGATCCTGAAGTGTAATTCGCGCCGTCGCTCCAATGCTGATAGCAAGGTTAGTGGTTAACCCACTGATTGTGGCGACAGCAGACCTAGGTCCCAGCCGTCCTAGGTCACCCCAAGACATCCGACTGATCCGACAATGCTAGACGACTGCGGCATCGGCCACAGCAGGCTTGTAACCTGGATAATTCTTTACAGGAACTATTTTGTAGGAAGAAGTAACTAACGCTATTCCATTTATAAATGTAGGAGAAATTAGTCAACATACACGAAGTAATGCACTTTAAACGCAACTTCACACACTGTTTATTCCGCAACCGACCGGCATTTCGCGCGCCACTGAACCCGAATGACCAGCTGTCTAGCCAAGTAGCCACTAACAACACACGAGCCACACGAGATTGTTCACAGACTACGCGGCCCGAACTAAGGCGAGGTCGGTTGGTCGCTGTGTAGCGAGTAGCGACTGTCCGTCCACACAAGTCCATAGATCGACGCCTAATGTTCGGTTTACACGTATTAAGTAGTTAAGTAGTTAACTTAATTTTAACTAAATAAGTGAATAATTTTTAATGCGCGTCCAAACGTAATAATTTAGTAAAGCTCTTTAGTTCCTACAATTCTTCACAAACTACTTAATTACGGTACTTAAGCATTTTACTAAATTTTAACTAAAAAGTGCCTGTCCAAAGTACTAAGTGATAAGCCCCGCTCACCTACTTAACAGAAAATATAAAAATATCTAAATTACTTGTTTACTTGCGTACTAAATTTTAACTACTAAATTAAAATTCGTTTAGACGAATTAATTTACATAAAATTTAGTTAACTACTTAATACGTGTAAACCGAACTTAACATGTGGAATCGCGTAACTGACATCATACATCGAAAACAAACTGGCTTTTTATTTTTACATTTTTTATTTTATTTTTATATTCCTTTAGAAGTAGTATGACGTGCAGCCAATTTCTGAAGTATTTGTGGTGCAAGATTTGGGGAGGTATTTCTTTAATATGTTTACTATCGAGACATCTTTTGGTACTCTACACTAAACCGATGCTGTGGGCAAATCCGACAGTGCAACACGACGCTCTGGTTAATTTGCAATGACTTATGTAAACTAAGAATAGATTAAAATAATTTGTTATTAATTAGTGCCACCTCATGCTGCTCTCGTACAGCTACGTACATTTTCTCTACTTTATTTTAACACGAGTAACCGCCCTCGCTTTGCTTCGGTTTTCTTATATTTTTACACCTTGGGTTACATTATTAGAGTTTTATTAAGGATCCCTCATTTTTTTGAAAATATAATATAGCCTATGTTACTCGGGGATAGTGTAGCTTCCCAAGAGTGAAAAAATTTTTGAAATCGGTTCAGTAGTTTCGGAGCCTATTCAATGCAAACAAAAAATCAAATCTTTCCTCTTTATATATTAGTATAGATAATGTTGACATGTAGATACTGTTATTTATAAGTATTACTAATAAGTTCAGTCAGAATCAGCCTGAAAGAGAACTTTGTAGTTTTGTAGAGGTAAGTACTTTGATAGAGACGTTTACCTTCCGTAGTCTCTTCGTGTGTCGGTCGGTAATATCCAGGTAAAATAAACTTATAGCTGACTATTAGCATCCATTTTATCTTTGGCTTTACATACTAAGATCATTTTCCAGTTCAGCCCACGCGACAGCTAAAAAAACTACTCACTATTCGGCGTAGGTTTGTAGAGTTCTGATAATGTAAAAAATATAATATGTAAAGGAGGATAGCTTCTACTGCTTCTACATATACCCTTTTACACTTGCAATCCATAGCTTGGTTTGACTGATCTTCACTACTCATACATCTGAGGCATGCGTGCTGCTGGGTATTGTCTGAGGCTTATTTTTATAGTAAACATAACTAGTATTGTTAATTGTTCTTTTGTTTGTTGATTTAATTTACTCCAGATAATAAAGCCTGAATTCAATAGTTAAGCACGCATAACGTAAACGCATAATGCTCAGAGAGAAATCCAGAGAGTGAGCAGATTTAGAACCTGGGAGTCGATTAACCAGTTTGAATTGATATCAGCTGATGCATTTGCATTCTGTAGCTCCGAGGTCGGTAGTCGGCGGACGGACCCCTCCCCGCAACCTCACCCAACCCTCATCTCTAGCCGAACCACATTCCACTGTCCTTTGAGAAGGATTTAAGACATAATCTTCGTAATAAATGTTTTAATGTATTCACTTTCAGTATTAAATAAATTCTGACTGAATCCGATAGCGTCACAAACTAATAAGCCTAATTTAATCTTACTCTAATCAGCTCTCCACATCTTAAGGCTGTCTGGAAGAGATCGCTATGTAGCGATAAGACCGACTTTTGTACCTCATATGTCTACTTCACTTGTCTAGTAACTGTTGTTGTATCATTTTATTGGTGTACAAAGTGGTATAAGAGTGGTGGTGGTATAAAGAGTATTAAATAAATAAAAATTTCAGACTGTTTTTCATTTATTTTCAATAGAGATTTGGGTTTATGGAGCAAATTTATAAACTACGTACTCGATAACAGGAATCATCAATCACTCGGCTATCAATTTTAATTATTTGTAAATTGTAACACAAAAGGAAGGTATTATAAGTTGAAATTGGATTACGCACGCGAAGTTGCAATGCATCATTCAAACTTCAGTTTTTTAAAACTATGTACTAATATTTAACCGACTACAAAAAAGTTGGATTCCAATTCGGTAGTATTTTTTTTACCGTTTTTTACTCCGGAACTCCGTCATTTATCAACCGATACGAAAAATTCCTAATCACTCCCATATTTATAAAAAATCATTTCGGATGATGGGATCTGTGAGAAAATGAGGAGGCTCCTCTCAAATATAAGAGGTATAGCGTTTTTAGGTTTCCGTACGAAAAAACGAAAGACAGAACCCTTATCTTATAGGATCACTCGTGCGTCTGTGCGTTCACAACCAATTTTCTCCGAAACTATTGGACCAAATGAGTTGAAATTTGGTGTACTCATGTACTTTTTTGTGACCCAAAGACTAAGGTGTAAATAAACAACTGAATATAGAAAAAAAATTTTGAACGTAATCAAAATTAAACAATAACTGTTATCAAACCGTATCGTGTGGTATTTCAAATGAAAGGGATTGTTGTAAGGATGTCAAATATATTTTTGTTATAGTTTTAAAATTATTCAATAAAGAACGAAAATTAAAGCCAAAAATTAACCCTCCCTCCTCCACCTTATCTCCGAAACTACTGACGCTAGAATTAAAAAAATACAGAGACTTGTTCTTTACTTCAATATACAGTGATGTACAAGATACCTTAAATAAAGTATTTGGAATACAAAATACAAAATACTTTTAAATTAAGTATTTCAGATACCAGATGCAAATTTCTTAAATTATTAAATTTCTCATCGGATTTGTTCATCTAGTAGCAATTAATTAAAGCGAGTACTAGGCGCACAGTCTTCGAGGATGTGACATCAGTGACACCGCACATGCCACAGTATGTGCGATCCTATTCACTCTTCGTTATTTAGCATAGGCACAACAAGGACGTCCATATCACGATCATGCACATTAAGCTATTATTGCCATTTCTCCCGTTATGCCAATCAATATGCGGAAGAGCGACAGTGATAGAACAAATCCATCACTGCCGCTTTGACAAGTTGTCTGAGAATTTGTCAGACATCACGGTTTTTCTTGATTCGCTCGCCGCGCTCATGCCCGCGATAAAAGCTATGCAATAGCTTAAAAGTAATTATTTAATTAAAGTTTATTTTATCGTTTGATCGCGCAAACGTAATATTACATTTTATGACAACATAATAGTTATTATATATTTTTATTAAACTTCGATCCCGCTTTTAGCCGTGCGGTGATTCTGCCAATATCAAGTATTAAACTATTACTGAGTACTATATTATATATGAGAACACTATTACTAAAAGTATTTTAGCAAACATAGTATCTACAAAATACTAAGATACCAAACAAAAGGTATTTAAATACAAGATACGAAATGAATTTAAAAAAAGTATTGTAGATACAAGATGAAAATACGTATTTTGTATCTTGTATCTGTATTTCAGATACTTGTATCTTAGATAAGTTACATCTCTGTCAATATAACAGGAAAACCTATAAGAAGTCTATGGTCTTAAAAAAACGGCAAAAATAAATAAAACAGAAAAATAAAGTGAAGTCATACAATGTACGGAATCCTCTCCAAGCGAGTTTAACTCGCACTTGTCAAGTTTTTTTTAGATTACGTTTAGAAATAATTTTTGGTGGTTTATCTCCTCCAAATCAGTAATTATTTTTGGTATAGTTTTGATTATTCATATTTCGATTGAAAACTTAACTGACTTGTGTCTTAGAGTTCCCACTGATACCGATGTCCACTTATCTAGGGGGCTATTATATCTTGTCATATCGAAGTTCTCGACCGCAGCAACAACAGGTGTGGTCACGTAAGGTACAGATACAGCACGCACACGGCACAGTACAGTTCAGTACACTAGCTAGAAGCAGTTTCATGACATCGGATGGTTAAGTCAGTTTAAGTTTTTTCCGTAAAATTACTGTCGTTAATGTTTTCGGCAGTTCTAGCCTTAATTACCCTAACCGCATACTTAGGTGGAGAACGCTTTAGACCTTCTCAATAGCAACATCCTATTTTTTGGTATTTAAAAAAATATCAGTTCTGTATCTTCTGTATTACGAAATACGCACTGGAGTATTCTCATCACTATGTCCTGCTATTCCTGCATTAGCTGCATTGGGTAGGCCACTAACCAGACCAATGTCCATTTGACTCGTCTCAAATACCAGGTTTGTTAAGCCAAGAACAGCTTTCATTCAGCAGTAACTCTATTCTATAATTGGCCTGCAATGTTTTGCAGGCAACAGTAATAAGGTATGCACGAGCACTCTTCTGGATTTTCAAGAGCATTATAATTTACTGTCAATATTGTTATCATCTTTAGCAACTGCTTTCACATAAATATATGTGCCAAGGACACCTAAAAGCCCGCAGGGTGTTCAGTCACTACGAAGCGAGCTAGTAAGCGGTTTAGTTGCGTAAAGACGCCTACAGAGCACTCGGTACGAACCTCAGCGTGACCTCCAGGCCCACGACTAATAAGATTAGGTTAATTTTTGCCACTCGCGTAACGATGACTCAGAGGCCATTGTTGTATTGTGTTTTGTATTGTGCCGTCTGAAACTATTTCCTTCTCTCTGCTTTACGGACAAAGACATAGTTGGTGGTACAGAAACTACCTCTATTTATCTCTTTCAATGCTTCAACATATACCTGGTCTAACTTAGCTAGCATAACGCTACTGCATTGCAAATTGGAAAGGTGGTTGTAGCTAAAGTATCGGAAGTTCTTATTTAGCCAATGCTTTCAAAAGACTATACGGCTTCGGGTGCACTTCAGAAAGAAGCAGTGAAGAATTTTTTGCTACGAGCACTTGCTGATGGGGGTCTATCCAGTCAATCTGACCGAGCACATCTTCGGTCAATCACTATGGTTTCACTCATTTAGTCACTAGTCGCGTCGGGATATGCCTTCCAGATAATTATTTTGAAAATCCATTCACTTTTTTCGTCTTTAGAAAGTTGTCACGGCAACTGTGATAGATTAAATTTATAACATTATTTATTAAACTAGTTGAACAAGATCAGAGCAGATTGCTAGCAGTAGAATAAGTTGAATTTCCGATCCGATATCTAACCCTAACATAAGCTTCGTTGTAGACGCGCGCAGGCGGTTGACCTTCAACTAACTGTTATGTAACATTAAGTTTATTAGATGACATTACGATTTTATTGCCTTTTAGAACTTAGAGAGCGTTCCTCGTTGCTTAATATGGTGCAATGAACAAAATAATTATAGCTTCCTCAACTTGTTTTCGGACCTCCAAGGTCATTATCGCTCATTAGCACCGTATAACAACAGTCAAAATGAACGATAAGACTATTGTTAAACTCTAAAAAGATTGAAATGGAATGAAGGAGTTTATGCAGCTTGGGCGGGCGATTCTTTGAAAATAAAGAAATTGAGCGGCAATTAGAAAATATCATACTTCTTTAATGTTATAGATTATGACAAGGTTATGACAAAAACAAGCTTTTTACAAACACCGAACCGTCTTTTACTTTGCGCAGTAGATGTTATACAAAAATAATTAGTCCAAATAGCGCAAATTGTGATGAAACAATCCAAAATCTAATTACCATTAGTGTCCCTTTTCCCCGATTTCAACAAATGATGCTGTATAAAAAAATATACAACTGAAGAACGAAGTTTTCTTCAACGATTTCGTTAATAGACTAGTATATGCATGCCTTACATTAAAATCATGATGCAAAGAACATATTTTCGTTATATAAAATCATTTTGAATGTTGTCCCTGCATTGTTATATAATTACCATTCATTAGGATGGTCACTTCAATTCAGTGTTGCCAACTTTATTTTAACAATCCACCTAAACTCACCACCAGAAAAGGCAGAAAACCACTAAAAAACTAAAAAAAAAATATAAAAATAAAATGACGAGTGTTACCACGGGCATAGCCAGGTTTTAGTTTCGGGGGGGGGGGGGGGGGGGAGGGGGGGATGGTTCAAGAAAATAAATAATTAAAAAATTAGAAAACATAAGCAAAATAAGATAAAAAAAGATATTTAGTTTTTGTTATTGACTTCTAAAATAATGATATTTAAGGAATTTTGACAAAAGATCCTGTATTTTCCAATAAAAAAGTCCCAACTCTATCTTAAATATTTATATTTTTTTAACACTGAAGATGGGTCTTTGAAAAGGTCTTATTATGGGTCTTGGTTATTATGGGTCTTCTAAGACCATTTTTGCAATTAGAGGTCCGTTTGCGAAATATTTGGCTTTGAATTGCTAATTTTGGTTAGAGTCAAGGGGTGACCACCTGCCGGGTAAACGGTTGGAGTTGGGCTAGTGAAAATATTCTCAGAAATAGATTATAATTCTGATGATTTTTTTTTTATGGAAATAGCCGGCAATCGAGCTGACGATCCACCTGATGGTAAGTGGCTATCGTCGTCCATGGACATCAGCAACACCAAAGGCATCACTGATGCGTTGCCGGCCAAGAAAGAGAGAAGAAAAAGAAAGAAAGAACTGGCACTCAAGCCTCCAGCCGGAACACGATGAGTCGTTTGGCGGCTGACTCATGCTCAAGGGTGGTAGCTATCCAGGCGAACCCCGTGGAGAAATAATAATAGTAATAATGGTATTAATTAGCAATTAAAATCAATAAATATTACGCCCTCGAGGGCGTACCGGTTTTAGTTGCCTTTTACGACACCCATCCGGCGTGGGATTGGGGTTAGTATTCTAAGCCGCCCTAATACGGCTATACAAGGAAAACTATCACGGCTATATTAGCCGTAGTAGTAGTAGATAAAGTGTAATAGTTGATAAAATTACTAGATTGCGCATGGCCTGACACGCACTTGCCTGGTTTTTTATACTTTCCATGAATTTTAAGTTTTCGGGCAATCTGTTTTTAGTTCATAAATCAAAACTATGAACTGAATACCCTATTACGGATTATCTCTTCGTCATTGCGTGGAAGCACAGATTACTATACTTGTAGTGAGTCCTTTATCTCTCATCGTTGCCAAATGAGTTTCAAATCAGAAGTAATTTTGTAAAATCGTCCTAGTGGTTTAATGTCATGTTCTACCACTAAATGAAAAAATCTTTTCCACTAGAAAATCCACTAGCCACTAAAATCAATATATCCCCACTAAAAGGGGTGTCGAAACCACCAGATCTAGTGGAAATTCTACTAAGTTGGCAACACTGCTTCAATTTTGTTGCTTATTTTGTACTGTACAGCGCTTCTTTAGGTATAAACATTCGACCACCAATCGTGGCTCCCTCTTCGAACAAACGGAAGTGTCAAAACATGCTTCAGCACGACGTAATATAAAATTATTCCACTGCACGAGTGCTTTGTTTCACTAAATACAGAGAAATTCAAGAAAATGTGTGATTACTAATTTTCTAATCACCGTTTATCTAATTACCGGACTTTACCATTCTTTTTTAATAAAACGGTAATGAGCTTGTTTGGATGGTAATTAGATGAATGAGAAATTTCTAAAGGGAGTTCTTATTAGATAATCAATATGACCTTTAGTTTATGACAACACTATGTTACATGTTGTAAAGGTATATCTTCTGTATAATTTAAACAATTTTGTACGGATGTCCTTTATAGACTTTAAAACCATCCTACCGATGTGCCCCAAAATGGTTACATTTGAAAGGCAATAATGCGAAGATGGTTTGAGACCACTAAAATAGATCAATTGAGAGCAGGAGAGAAGCATTGACTGTAAGTTTGGATGTTGCAAAGGCCTTCGATAGGGTGTGGCATAAGGCATTACTCTCTAAGCTGCCTTCCTACGGAGTACCCGAGAATTTGTGCAAATGGATTGCTAATTTTTTATCCGAGCGGAGCATCAAGGTCGTTGTTGACGAAGTATGCTCGGACACGAAGCCCATAAATGCTGGCGTCCCTCAAGGCTCTGTGCTCTCACCTACACTGTTCATCATGCATATCAATGATATGCTTGACATCAGGAATATCCATTGCTATGCTGATGATATTACGGGTGATGCTCGTTATACAGGCCGAACAAATCTTTCTCGGATGCAGATTGAGGAGAAGAGGATGAAACTTGTATCTGAAGTCGAGACATCTCTGGAGCGGGTCTCGGAATGGGGCAGGCTAAATTTAGTCCAGTTTAACCCTGAGAAGACACAAGTTTGCGCGTTAACCGCTAAGAAAACCCATGTCGTCATGGCATCTCAGTTTCAGAACACTCCTCTTAACATCTCCAAAAGCATTGAGATCCGTGGTGTCGACATTTCGAATGAAGTGCAATTTCGGGACCACTTGGTTAGTAAGGCCAAACTGCAAAGAAATTAGGAGTGCTCAATAGAGCTAAGCAGTACTTTACGCAGACGATAAACAAAATGAAAAAATTACATCTAACGTTATAATCAAGACACCATTTGCAGATAATGAGAAAGTAACACTTCCTTCAGCTGTAACTCCTGATAATAAACTACTGTCAACATTTCATCACTGAATTCTTTTTGATCGTAATCACATAATGTAATCTTATCAATTTTTTTTACCGAAGACCTTTTTTTTGCTTTATATTTCAACGGTTTATATTTATTTTCATCACTGAATAATTTTTCATTATAATAACTTACTCCGTTAATTGACACATGTTTCATCACTGGCCGCCGAAACGAAGTTTTTTCAAAATGGGATTTTTTTCCAAAAATAATTGTAGGTATATCAACTACGTTCAATGCCAAAATGTAGTACTACTAATAGTATTAATTATGATTACATTATTGATTTTATTTGTAACTGCTATGTTACTATCCACTATTTTACTATAATTATTTACTTTTAACTATAATTATATCGATATCTCTAAAAAGAAGACTGAATCATTAAAATTGTTATTTCAAGTATTATAAAAATGATTATTTTATTATGAAAAAATGATTGAATGATTTTGGAAGTTACTTCATTTCTAATTGCCATTTTAAATTTTCTAATTACCAGTTATTTCTAATAATTACCATTCGTCTTAAATATCATTACCGTTTTCAAAAAATCTTCTTTTGTCTATAACTTTTACATTATTAGTTTTATCATTGTCCCTTTCACATATATAACAATGTAATATAATAAACTATATAAAAAATCTTTAAAGAACAATTTTGGTAACAATCTTTGATGCGTTCTTTGAAACAAGCGAATATGCTTATTTTCAAATATTCACCCGGGCAGAACTACTGCTCTAGGGAGTCCATTCATCCATAGCTTTTATAAATCCACTGCTAGATATCGGCCTCCACTAACATGCACCACTCCGACAGGTCCTGAATCAAATACCCACTGTCTTCTTTACATTGTGGAGGGGTCGGGGCGTATGTACCTAATCTCTATTTCCTTATTTTCCCACTTTTGACCTTTCTTATCAACGGTTATCAGCCTTACGAACTATACGGCTATTTCAACTGGCTTGTTCTCTGATTCAACGGTTCGCAAAAAGACGGATTCGCATAAGAACAGTTTCTCATAGGAACAGATCACAGATTATCAAAATAACGAAGTACACCACTTAGTCGGTTGGCCGTGTTGTTCTATGGATTTTTGCCATTTCTGTCTCGGAACCTTATGTGATACGTCACTGGATATAGAATTACACTTTATATTATATTGTGTTAATAGCTGATAATGATATAATTCTTGACAAAAAATAACCGACTTCAAAATTAGGAATAACTCAAAAACTACTCGTCAGATCTCGCTCAAATTTAAGTGGAAACACATGACAAACACCAGCTTTCGATTTAAAAAAGAATCATCAAAATCGGTTCACCCAGTCGAAAGTTAAAATACAGTCGAATTGAATACCTCCTCCTTTTTGAACTCTGTTAATATCCAAAATCAACGAGAGCCCTTACTTGATATTAAGTTGAGCTATGTTATATGTATGTAAACCGTGTTGGGAGATTGTTAAGCTTATTAGGGTACCCATAATACTCAAGTCCATGGGCGTACCAAGGGAAGGAGGGGTAGCTGCCCACTCCCCTGGACTTTTAAGCTTACTAGTACGTACCGGCTTTTGTCCATAAAAGTTCTTATGCTTTAACACGAAGTCTGAAATATTTGGCCCCTTTCCTGCGGCCCTAGTCCAAAAAATTCTGATCACCCTAGGGCCAGAAGCTGGGTACGCCCATGCCCATATCTACTCACAATAACAGCAACATAATCCTATCCCACAATCAATGAGCCGCTAGAATGGAACCGGTTCCCATGCGGCTACATTCGTAAATGAAAGTTGTTGTTTACGTTTTTTTGTATCGAAGTACTACATCTTCTGATATGATAAAATGATAAAAATGATATCCATAGGTACTAATAGGTAGGGAGATTCAATAGCGGGGCTTCGAACTATGTGCCTTTTACATGTCGTTAACCAATTTAGCTTGGGCGGCGTAAGGGCGTGTATGTACTAAGGTTGGAGAGAGTACTGATACTTCAGAAGGTTGCAAGTAGAATGTTTATTTACAGAAATTACACCGTATTTATACACAATTTTAAAGGTAGATCAGCCAATGAAAAAATAGATAATTCGAGTAAGAAATCTGAGCGCACGTGCAGTGAACACCTGCGCGCACAGGTGCGATTCCTAGAATCACACCTGCGGTCGCAGCTGCGGAACACGTGGTGTATGACGTCGCTGTGACGTCATTATTCTGTGGTGACGTAGTCGCTACATAGGCCCCCTTCAAGCGAAGCGTACTGGCAGCTTGACGGAACGGCCGCTTCGTGTGTGCGTGGCTTTAGTTTGTGACGTCGGGCTGTTCGTCGTATTTGGTAGCGTAGGACAATCGTCACTGTTTCTTTTCTGGGACATCAGTTGGTTTTGAGGTGGCTGAACATTGTTCTCGGTGTCTTCTAGAACGTAGGCAGGTTTCAGTCGGTCGACAGATATATTTGATTGTCGTCCTGGTAACTGAATTGTGAAAACTTTATCAGTTCGGTTCACAACTTTGAATGGACCTTCGTATGGTGTTTGAAGTGGGTTGCGTACTGCGTCTACTCGTACAAATGCATGGGTACATGTCCGTAGGTCTTGATGTACGAATATTTGCCTGTTGTTGCGATGCGAGTTGATAAGGCGTGGCTTATTTTGTGCGATGTTTGCTCGGAGTTTTTCGACGTAGGTATGATCCATAGGCGCAGTGGATGTAGTTGGTACGAAAAAATCTCCTGGTAATCGTAGGTTGTAGCCATAAGTGAGTTCTGCAGGACTGGTAGAGGTGTCAGTGCGTAATGCAGCTCTCAAACCTAATAGTATGGTCGGGAGTTCGTTGATCCATGAACTATTTGAATTTATGAGTTTCGCGCGTAACGCAGCTTTGAGAGTTCGGTGCCATCGTTCGATTTTTCCGTTGCTTTGCGGATGATAGGGCGTAGTGCGAATTCTATTTATTCCCATTATTTTCATTAGGTTAGTAAATAGATTGCTCTCAAATTGCCTTCCTTGGTCGGTTGTTATTGTAGATGGACATCCGAATCGGCAGATCCAATGGTTGTATATGACATCGGCAACTGTCTCGGCAGTGATGTCGATTGCAGGTATTGCTTCAGGCCAATGACTTGTTCGGTCGCAGATGGTTATTAAATACCTATAACCTTGTGCTGTAGTCGGGAGCGGTCCGACGATATCTGCGTGGATATGTGAAAATCGTTCTGTAGGCGGGAACGGTTGAAGCGTACTGTAGGTATGACGCTGTATTTTGCTTTTTTGGCATTTAATACATGTCTTCGTCCATTGACCGATGTCGGTATTCATTGATGGCCAAAAGTATTTTCTTGTTATCAGTTTGCGCGTAGTTCGCGTTCCGGGATGGCTGATATTATGAATGGCGTTGAATACTTCTTGTCGAAATTCTGTAGGTATGTAAGGTCGTACGAATGATGTTGATGTTTCGCAATATAACTCAATGTTGGTATTCGGAATGTTGACTTTCTTCAAAGATAGGTTTTGTTGTTGTATTAATTGTTGAATGGTGATATCTTTTTCTTGAGCGGTTGCTATATCTTCGTAATTAATTGTTAACGGACAAGATATAGTTTCGATTCGGCTGAGTGCGTCGGCGACGATATTATTCTTCCCGCTTATGTGGCGAATATCGGTTGTAAATTCGCTGATGAATAATAGTTGCCGTGTGCGGCGTGGCGTCTCATTGTTTGATATCGACTTCTTCATAGCGAATGTTAGCGGCTTGTGGTCCGTGAATATGATAAGCTCGCGTCCTTCAAAGATTTTGCGAAAGTGTTTTACAGCCATGTAAATAGCGAGTAATTCACGATCGTATGTTGAATATTTGGTTTGCGCGTCTGAGAACTTTTTTGAGAAGTAGCCGAGTGGTTGCCATGTTCCTTGGTAATATTGCTGTAGTACTGCACCTGCGGCTTTATCGGATGCGTCGCTACATATGGCTAGGGTTGCTTGATGTGACGGATGGGCGAGTAAAGTCGCGTTTGTGATGCTAACTTTACATGCTTCGAATGCTTGGATTGCGTCGTTGTTCCACTCGATAATTGTTTTGTCGCGCTTCTTCGTATCGTGTAAGTATGAATTGAGCGGTGCTTGTATAGTCGCGGCGTTGGAAACATGATCGCGGTAGAAGTTCAGCATGCCTAGGAATCGTCGAAGTTCTTCAATAGTTTTCGGTCGTGGATAGGCGTTTATTGCTGTGATCTTTTCTTCAGGCGGTTTGATTCCTTTGTTTGAAACGGTATAGCCTAGGAACTTGACTTGCGGTTGGCCTAGGACGCATTTGGCTGGGTTGATAGTGATGCCGTTTTCTTCTAGTCGTTTCATGACGGTTCTGATGTGCTCGCGATGTTCCGTGTCGTTAGATGAAGCGATTAAGAGATCGTCGATGAACGGAAATACGAAGTCGAGTCCTCGGAGTACTTCGTGTATATAGCGTTGAAATGTTTGGCCTGCGTTTTTTAAGCCTGGACACATTCTCGGGAATTCAAATAATCCGAATCCGGTAATCATTGCTGTTTTTTCGACGTCTTGTTGCCGGACGTTGACTTGTTGATAGGCGCGGTTGAGATCGATTGTTGAGAAAATGTTTTTCTCCGACAGATGATAGGTGAAGTCTTTTATTCTCGGAACCGGGTAGCGATCGGGTATGGTTATCGCGTTGAGTCGGCGGTAATCACCACACACTCTTATATTTCCGTCTTTCTTCGGTACTATATGGAGCGGTGATGACCACGGGCTTTTACTGGGGCGGCACAGTCCTTGTTGCATCATGTTTTCAAATTCTTTTTTGACAGCTTCGTATCTGTGTGGCGGCAATGGACGTGCGCGGCAGTGAACGGGTTGACCGGTTGTTTCTATGCAGTGTTCGACGTTGATTTTTGGTTCAAGTTGCATTGCAGTTAGCCTCGTAGTTCCGGGGAATTCAGATAGAATGGTGTGATACGAGTCTTGAATGTCGATACTGCGAATGGTAGGTATGTTTGTGGATCTTAGTGGCGCGTCGATTTTGAGGTTTGTGACGGAGTCAATTAATCTTCGATTTTTGACGTCTACGATTAACTGATGATAGTTGAGAAAATCGGCTCCTAAGATCGGCTTGGAAACGTCGGCTATGATGAAATTCCATCTGTACGGTCGTCGTAAGTTGAGGTCAAGTTCGAGTGTCTTTTCTCCGTAGGTTGATATCGTCGAGTTGTTCGCTGCGTAGAGTTTGAATGCAAGTGGCGTAGCTTTCTGGCCTGGTCTTCGAGGTATGACGGATATATTAGCCCCCGTGTCTACCAAGAAAGAATATCTCGTCTTTCTGTCGGTGACGAATAGGCGGTGCGATGTATGAGCGCTGGAGTCTGCCGTGGCCAAGGTTAGGTCGTGTGGCGACTGTTCTCGTTTGGTGAAACCACATGGAGTAGTGCAGTGCTGAGCTTGGTTACCGAAGCGACGATGGTAGTAACAAGCAGGTGATGATGCAGCTGGAGAGTTCGTGCGTGAGCGTGAGCTTGAGTGATGACGATGACGTGGAGATGATGACGGACGGTGACTTGCGTGGATGGAGTGACGACGTTGATGGGCATCATCTATATCGTGCTGCGATTTCAGGTCCTGGACTTCACGGGATAGGCTTCTGATCTCGTTGAGAAGTTGGTTGACTGTGGCTGAAGTCTCATCTGATGTAGGTATGCGCATAGCGAGCGCGATGTTGGACAGCTGACGATGTGATGATGATGGGCTACCGGCCGTGGTGGCAGTGGCAGCTACCTGCAACGTGGCTTGGGCGACTTCGTGGACCATGGTACCGGTAGATGGCTTGATGGTGTGAAGGTGAAGATGATGAGTTTTTCTTCGTGCAGCCGGGCAGGGATTCTACTATACAGTTGCTCAGTCGGGTCACCAATTTTACATGTCGTTAACCAATTTAGCTTGGGCGGCGTAAGGGCGTGTATGTACTAAGGTTGGAGAGAGTACTGATACTTCAGAAGGTTGCAAGTAGAATGTTTATTTACAGAAATTACACCGTATTTATACACAATTTTAAAGGTAGATCAGCCAATGAAAAAATAGATAATTCGAGTAAGAAATCTGAGCGCACGTGCAGTGAACACCTGCGCGCACAGGTGCGATTCCTAGAATCACACCTGCGGTCGCAGCTGCGGAACACGTGGTGTATGACGTCGCTGTGACGTCATTATTCTGTGGTGACGTAGTCGCTACATGCCCATAAGCATTCACCGAGTTGATGGGTCATTTGAGTGTAAGTAATTGGCCATTAGATATGCAGCATCGAAATGCGTGACACCAAAAGCAGTGACAGCTAAAAAGTGAACGGGAAATGAATAAATAAAAGCTAATGAGCAAACTCATTATACAAATGCGTCCAATATGAAGTCAAATTGACGCATTGCTGTGGCCGATGGAGCGCGTCATTTTCCATGAAGTGGTCACGAGAGCCAAGCCCTTCCGGATTAACAGGTGTGGCAATACGAACGGAAGGGGCGCATGTAAAATATACTGTCAAAATTAAATGCATTATACGCCCTACATTTTGTAGGTTTCACATTCTTCATTGGAACACGAGATAATTATGTTTGTACTTTTTATAATAATTATGTACATCCGAATATGTATAACAACAAAAACAAATTAATAATCGATCTTAATACTTATCAATATCACCGACACTCATGAATTACAATAATACAATGAACTGACAAAAATGCATTTAATCGTGAACGTGATATAATATTAGCTGCAGTCGGAAATCAAAGCCGGGACAGTAAATTTACTCAATCACGAAATGCCTACCATGAGAGTTGCAGGGTTATCAACTTAATCTTGACTGACCTCTGGCGTGGCGCAGCGCCTGTGCAGCGTGTCGATGGCAGCCCTTCTCCGCGAGCGCCAGCGGCGTGTCTCCACTGCTGCTGGTCACGGTCAGGTCAGCGCCGGCTGACAGCAGCACCAGCACGTTCTCCGCGTGACCGCGTTCCGCTGCGATGTGGAGCGCCGTCTGAGGATACAGTCACCATTGTAATCCTTATGTGTTGACACGCAGTATACGGGATGGATAGCAACAGGACGGCACAACGACGCAACACGATCAGGTTGTAATGTACTAGACGGCAGCGTTGCGATTGCTGCGACGCTTGCGGCCGCATCACGTACATTACCTACAACTCATCGCATCACCATCTCCTTATCTAAATATTGTGTTTAAATACTTACAATATTTAAATAAAACCTCTGCCAGCCAGGGATATCCTATAATAGTGTACACCTAATTATGCAGTCTAAGTAAAGCTTGCTGACCTTGCCCCCTGTCTCATCATTGGAGCGTATATCGATGTCTGCCCCAGCAGCGCACAATGCTCGCAGACAGTCGCTGCGTTCTGCCAGGGCAGCAGCATGCAGCGCGGTGCGGGAGTGCTGGTCCAGGGCATTCACATCTGCCCCACCCGCCAGCAGCTCCTGCAGCAGCTCCAAGTTGTCCCATAGTGCTGCCTGAGTGAGACATTGGGAGACTATTAGGGATTGGGAGACTCAATTACTAGGTGTTCGAACATTGTAATGATATTACTGATATATGTATAGGTATATTAGTGAAAAAATCTGTTTGCTATGATTTACAATTAGAAAAAAAAATATGCTACACACTTAGAGCCCCACACTATGATTTCCTGTGTCGTGGGTGCCATGGACATTATGGACAACACACTACAAGAACACACACACCCAGACAAAGTACAGAAATTAAACATACCACACGGGTCATCATTAAATTCTAGTCGTAAGATTAAAATAAGAGAAATTCAACAATAGCTGGTCTTAAATAAGTTTTGTTCTACAGCACTGCATTAACCACTCATCCTTGGTAAATTACATGCCAATTTGCAACTGCTGTTTAAATAAATACTGTCATCTATATAAACAACTTTAACTGGGCTATAATCCTATTTGTATTGCAAATCTCAATAAAAATCAATAGGTTACCTATACATAAAACCTAAAGGCTGCTAATGAAAACACTGAAATATTAATAGGATTTATATTAAAGAAAATAAAAATTAAATTATAATTAAAATTAAATTCAAATCTTGTAGTTAGCTGGTATTATCTTATATTTAAGCAAGCTGTAATCATATGAAAAACCATGTAAACAACTAATTTTCAATCAGTCAGAGATTGAATCACGTTATTACGAAAGGTGTAAACAAGATTCTAAGGCCTGTAATTGGCTTACCATACAAGGTGTTACAGAAATAATAACACAAAAATAGTAACTTTATGTCTAAATTGGAAAGGTAAATCCATGAATTGGTGATATACCTGATGAAGTAGGCGGCCCTGATAATTATCCTCATCGGGAGACATATCCATTTTTGGATTTCAGTGCACTGCAGCACTGCATCCTAGCTCTACCACTGCTTAAAATCGTTCAAGCGTTACGGTTGTAATAACTCCCCAACTTGACCGAACAAAACAATTTCCCAGTAATAGATATGACCGACTTTAACGTACAATTACATTTTGTTTTTCACTTCCTTTCTACTTTATTTTCCATCACTTAAAAGACAGATTTTTTAAATTTCCAGCCGTGAAAGTACAAACAAAATCGATTCAAATCGTTATTGACAGTAATGACAGTCATATTATGACAGGAGACACTGACAGTTATGACAGATCACAGCTGATAACACAGATACTATCAATGCCAGTAGAAGAAGAATTTGAAAAAAGAATAATAAACGACGGAGCTGTAGACTACTGAGGGATAAAAATTGTTTTTTTTTTTTAATGAAATGATAATATGTTTCTTCACTTCAACCACATTTTTCCACCCTGTTTTAAAATAGTCTTGAACATATTTTTTAGGCAACCCATTCGCGATACTTCTCTTGACATATGATGTTTGAATTTTGATTTATAACAATTTTTATCCGGTAAGCAGATGGGTGCAGAAAAGCCTCTAATACGGCTCATAGACTATAACGACGACGAACAACTAAAAATAAACAAAAATAAACGTTTCAAAGTTTTGTATAGCTGTTGTCTGCGACTTCGGGTCACAAAAATATAAGTATTTACTTATTTTACCATTTTTCCCCCTTTAGGGAATAAATTTTCAAAAATTCTGTTTGAATACTGTTTTATTATTTATTTATTATTATTTAACAGTCACTCGCCATTAGCATTTCTTTATTTTCAGAAGATTCAGAAAAACAGTAGAACTTTTCCACTTCTCGTTCATTGCTTTGATTTCTTTACAATTAAAATAATGAAGGTAGGTAGGTTTTTATTTTTTTTAATGATATGAATATGAAGGTAGATATACCTTCATATTTATCATTTAAATTGAAAACATCAATTTCATTTACTAAAATGTCGCGAATGTCTACGGAAGAATGGGAGAGAAAAAAATGGTATCTGACAAGAAGTTTGTTTGAAGACCAACCGAGTAAGTTGATTTTGTGTTAAATAAAGAGCTTCATCCGCTTTTAATGATGGGTTCCATCTAAAGAAGATACCCTAGTATTGTGTCGCTAAATTAAATTTCTGTACTATTCGTTAGGGTAAAATTTTTAACCCTGCATGCTGCATGGTAAGCTGACTCGTAATGTCCATACAAATTATTAATTGTCTTCCATAGCCTATGATCGATATTTAAGCAATGATATTATATGTACGTAATAACCTAAATTTTACTAACGAAAAAAATAACAGACTTCAATAACTACATGAGTACATGACTACGGGACTACATGACAAGCACCAGCTTTTGACTAAAAAAAGAATCATCAAAATCGGTTCATCCAGTCGAAAGTTCTGAGGTAACAAACATAAAAAAATACAGTTGAATTGAATACCTTCTCCTTTTTTGAAGTCGATAAAAAAAGAAATTTGTACGATAATTATGGTTTTATCCATACAGTATGGAACATGTGTGTGGATGAATGTTTACAATTGGTAATGACAATACAGTAGATAACCGCTGATTACATATTAAGTTACTAATTAGATTAATGCACAGCAGAAGTTTTTAGCAATTAGTGACACTATCTACTTTTACGATGACGATTTCTATCATAGTTAAAAACAAACTGCATCTAAAGACGAAATCTACTTGCTTCTTCCACTCTCTTTTCGCGCTATAAAACGATTAATAAATTGTTTAAACTTCGACAAAAATTGGGAATGAATTGCGGTTATTATTTTCAGGACTGTCTCCAATACCAGAAGGACAAGAGCTATCATTAGGATCTCCACTTCCAGTACCTAAGGTTACTAATCAGGTTATCAGTAGACCTTTCAGCCCACTTCCAGATCTAATAATAGTGAAGGAACCCAGTCGTCATGACGAACCTGAAGAATTTTACTATGAACTAGAGAGAGAGATTATGCAGTTGTATCGAATATTATTTTTAGATTCAGAAAATTCATCACAATATTCAGATCCCCAAAGCAATGACGAAGTCAACAATAGTGATGGTCAAGTCATTGACCAACATTGTTACGACTTCCAGAATAATGAAGAAGGTACTTCCTCTTTTGAAAAGACTTCTAAAAGTAACGAAGAACTACAACATGAAGAAATATCAAATGAAATAATGGACAAAACAAAATCAATTGATACTTCAAGGGAAGTCAGTGTAACATCAGAATCAGATAATAACAATATAATTGTAACACAAGCATTGGTTCATCATGCAGCTCGTGAAGAATCGGATAAATATTCACGCCACAGGTCTGTTAGCAGAATGCATAACATTTCGTCAGAAATGCAGAATCAAAGTGCTAAAACTTCGTCGCCATCCAACACTGAAAATAGTGACGAACAATCTGAAGATGAGAACATGCAAACTGACTTTGAAGATTTAAGAATTTCGAATACCGAACAACAAAAAGTTTTAAGTCAGTCTAAAGATGAAGGTTAGTATAATTTTGTTTTCATTTAGGTGTAACGCTTCATTAAATATTTATTATAATATGACAAGAGTAATTTTTTTCAGAATTAGTGCTATTGACTCGTTCTGCTTCTGACCACAGTTCATCGCTAGAAGAGCTAGAAATAATGAGAAGACGAGAAACTAGCAATGATTCAGAACAGTCCATAAACACTTTGCATGTCGGAAGATATTTATCAGCAAGTTTTTCTAATGATAACAGATTAAAAAATACTGATGTAAGAGAAATGGAGGAAGCTGAAGATTCATTTTCTGAATCAAGTGCTATAATAAGAATGACTTCCACTCCAAAAATTGTACGACATGGAAATAGGAAGCGTCGAATTTCTTTAGAAATGTACTCTCATCAAAGGAGATCATCACTAAAAAGGAAAAAGTTTGAAAATGTTCCCACACAAACCAGCTTTAGCTCGTCTGAAGATGAAGATAACTGGAGTGAGATACAGAAACATTTTTTCAAGGGTAAACCCCGTGTTTATAAGTTGTGTCCATGTAGAGATCATGATTGTTACTGATACGGGCAATTTATTGTACTTTGAGAGTACCTAATCATGTTTGTAGAATGATTTTTTGAAAGAATTTTTGTTGACTGTTAATCATTTTATTATAATTAGTATCATTTATTGAAAAAAGCATATTATTATTTTGTATCATGTTTCCAAAACTTTTCTTTTAATGATATCTTGATAATAGTTTATCTTGTAAATTCATCATTTAACCTATTTTTGTAAATTTTTTCAGTAGTCCAACTCCAGCTGTTTAGCAGTTAACACGTGACCCTAACCAAAATTAGCAGTCTAAAGACAAATATTTCGCTAACGGTCCAAAAATGGTCATAAAAGTCCCATAATATTTTTGAAAGACCTTTTTAACGATACCTCTACACTATAGGGTACGCGACAAAAAAATTTGTCCTCACGTTACCTGTAAAGGGACCTCCCCTTTACCCCTGAAAAAAAATATTTTTCAATATTTTTATTCCACGATTTTTGAGTTTTAATAATTAATTGATGAATGAATGTAAGACAGCTTGTCGGCAGTTTACAGTACAGTTCTCGTGGTCCTATATTATATTATATTGTATTGTAACATAATTTATACTATATCATATACTACAAGTGAAACACGTGTGTGTGACTATCTTACTACTAGAATAGAATAATCAATAACTGAATACTTACAATCATTCATATGGCTCATTGTTTTAAGCTTAGAGCTGAACAAATATCTACTTAGTGACAATATTGGCGGATCGATGCACTAAGGAGGATTGGATCGAAATATGGAGATAAGTATTAATTTAAAATAAGAAATAAACAAAATAAATGTAGCGAAAGTATTGGCGAAATGATACCTAAAGGTGGATCAGATTGAAATCGAAATTTTGAGTTCAGGTTAGATAAAAAATACAAAATCTTTTTTATCTTCAAATATTTGATTGGATCCGGATCGATCCAAAGAATTGTATCAAGAACTTGGATCGATACACGACAGTACGATCCATTTCGATCCGGAATGTCGATATAAGGCACCGGATTTGACCGGATTGGACAACCCTAACGGGAAACTTACAATTTTATATATGTATACGCTGTGGTATAAAAACTATAAAATCCATTAATCTGTGCAAGTAAACAGTGACACTGACAGGGATTATTTACGATAGTGACAAAGACCATAACAATGACAGCTGAATTGACTGACTGATGACAGTGACGACCATCTGACATCTGATGACAATGACAATTCCTCACAAATTTCACAATCAGTCTGTGACTGCATTGTGATGTGATGGTTTTATGAAATGACTGACTCTAACTCTAGTTCCTTACGATTTTAATAGGTTACTTTGGTTTTTTTGAAATTATTGTTGTCCTTAAAACATCGTTATATTATTGCTACAATAGTTTAAGAGCTGAATGAAGATGGCACCATCGGAAGGTTCAGTTAAGGAATTGGATGAGAAATCTCTGGAACATGTTGTTAAATTCGTTTCAGACATCCGAAGTGGGTGAGTCGTGGCATGTACAGTGCGACCAACTTATCTGTGAACTGAGGGAGGGCGCTGTCGAACGCATTAGGCCAATCACTGGGACGCAATTCGAGACGTAGTAAATGTCAATATCATTCATTGACATTAACACAAAGAACTTCAGAATAGTTCCAATTTTCGCCATTTCACAGATAAGTTGGGCGCACTGTATGCCCAGTTTATGTCCCAGTACTCATTGCTGACTTCTTTGATTCTTTCCACGAGTTCCCTACTTGCTATCTCTATGTCTGACATGAGTAATAAACTCATGATCTTATTAAAATGTTCTTAGAATCAACTCTATTACACTGTTTAGTTGTTTTTATCTTTCAGTTCATAATTACTTCACCTGGAATATATTAACATATTATTTATTGTTATACATAAATTGTGAACTAACTTTGTACTGTACTGCCCAAACAACAGTTTATGTGCATCTGCATGTATTTAATTTAAACATAATATTTATTATGACAATTAGTAAAGGAATTGTGCAGGTTTCACTGACCATGTCCATGCATCCATGAGCGATGGTGGCCACTTTCCACCAGGCAGCTCTTTTACTTTTTGTTTGTTGATTAATAAAGAAAATTAAGAGATATAAATTAAGATATATCCATAATTAACTCAAAATTTCTTTAAACAGTGAAGTCAGTAAATTTTTTGATATATACTGATTTCTTTACAACCATAAGTATATAACTATTCGTTATAACCATATTTTATCCATTAGTATAATTGGCAAAGCCGTTCTAATGGAATTGAAAATAAATAAATAAATAAGTCTGTTGATGTACTGTACTGGTTAAGACTATAATATAATTATAATAAAATAACAATAAATTTTAAACTTCAAAAACAAATATAACCATAGTTAGCGTCAGTTACCAATACATAAGTTAATTATTAAAACTTTGTGTTGTTTTACTTACTTGTATAAAAACTTACTATAAAAGTAATGAATATTATACATGTGGATACTACTGCTAAAAGTCAATAAACTTTTTATGTTTGTTTAGAAAGATCCAAGGGTCCACTAAAATAGCCATGGCAACTGTGGACCTCCTGGAGCAGATCATCAGTGATGCACAGAACACCACGGCTCTGTAAGTGTGATTACCTTCAGTCTATATATGTAGCAACTTAGCTTCTGAAACATACATTGCACATTCAAAGTTTATTAACTTCATAGTTAAGCAGCCAGCTTACTATTAATTTAATTATAAATAGCTGTGGTGGAAACAGTATTTTATTCTAATTATGATACTTAAGTCTGAGTTGGCAAACATACTGCAGGCTAACTGAGAATGCCCTGGACTTACATGTTAGTCTTATGGTGCCAAACTTCCTGAAAGATCTTTTGACTACACTTGAGTCAAACTCGTATCATAATACTTGTCAACAAATCATAAAAATTCCTTTATAGGGTTTTCACAAACTGATTTGTATTTCGCACACCAAATAACTATTAAAGAACTAAACAATCATTATAACGTTTGTGACATCTTCATTATTTTACTATTGACCTATAACAACAACACACTAAGAGAAAACGACGTAAAAACCAACATCTTAAAACAATTTTCATCATTGAATAACTCACGCTCGCACATCCTTAATTTCGTGAAGCGACTTGTAACCTTTGCAAAAAATTATTATTTACGGTCCGCATGCCTATGACTATAAATAGAAATGACTACGAAAACCTCACAGCTATAATGGCGCTTACATGCTTTGCAACTTGGTCGTATTATATTTCGAAATACAGTGAAATCAACTTATCTGTGACCTTAAGGAGGGCGCTGCCGGATGCATTGGACCAATCATAGTGCGGCTATTATTAAATTATGAATGGGATGGCATTAGTTCCAATTTTCGCCACGGCACAAATAAGTTCTTCAGAGATGGCACTGTACAGATTATACAGATATTTCATTCCACTCAATATGCATGAGCATAAAGTTATTTATAAGTTAAATTTCATTAAACAAAGCCGAATAACATTTTATATTTATGTTTATGTATTTTAAAACAGTCTATATCGATTTTATGCGTAACTATTCCGTGTTATTTTAAACTTTTGCAAAATAAATATTATGTTTAAAAAGAAATTAAATTATAAAGAGTGGAATGGAACGCGACTTGCGAACTCCAGATTTAGTTCAAACGCACTTTATACGACCAAAAGTTTCATGCACCTGTTTGTTTGTGGTTGCTAGGCAACACAGTGATTACGTAAATTCTGATACGAATGTGAATATAGTGTAGGTAGGTATTTGACATAACAGGTACAATCTAATACATAATAACAGGTACAATCTAATTTATAATAGGCATTACAATAATAATTATAACATTAAGTCATTTTGTGGTAAAATTTAATGAAAGTTACAAAACAATTGAATTTAAAAAGTAACAAATATTAGTTTGTCACTGGGAGTGATAACAAACAGATAATTATATTCTATGATATTAAATAAGAGCACAGACAAAGAAGAATTTCATATCTCTCAGTATACTCATGGGCAGTTAAACAATTCTATTTTATGTTTAATATTAGCCAAGACCATAGACAAAGAAGAGTTTGTTTGCCATCAGCCATAGGCACTTCTGATAATTGAGTTCCAAGCTGATCAGATGACAGCAATATCTTGACAGCAGTAGTTGATCCGCTCCAGGTCTCTGTGCGGGCTTGTGCGTGCGTGCGGGCGGCGCATCGCGCGCGCTCTGCCCGGCGAGCTGGCGGCCGGGAACGCCGTGCGCCGCGTGCTGCGCGCCATTAGAGACGAGCAGCGCGCTATGGCTAACCAGGTGATTACTACTTTATTCTACACCAAATGATACATGGAAATTTCCTTATTATGGAATTGAATAACTACAACAGGCAGTAACACGTTCTTTATCTGTTTCAAGGATGCCTCATGGTGAAGATGTAGTAGGAATTTTCTTATCCATTATAGCCTCAATAAATCTCTATAATAGGAGAAATAAAATTGCATTTCGTAATCTTTCAGAACAATTTTATTGTTTTATTTCATTGGTTAATTAAAATTTGAAAATTTGCAATTGGTGAAACAACAAGTAAGGTTTTAATGGGATTTTTTCCAGTAATGATCAGTAAAGATAAACCGAGAACCGTAAATGTCGCTGTTTCGCTGACATCTCTCTTTGCTGGATGTTGGCAGGGTGGCGAAGGCGCTGGCGAATCCCTGCAGCGGCTGGTTCTGGCCGCGCCCCACCGGCGCGCCACGCTCGGCGCCTCCGCACAGGACCTCCGCGAGCCGCTGCGGGACCAGATCGCTGAGGTACGGCCGTACGACCGTAGCATGCATGACGCATGGTTCAATACTCAAGTCATTGCAATGAATGAATGTCTTAACTGATGCGGAGTAGTGCAGAAAAGTTGCACATAAGTTTTATGGATCATCAGATTGGTTTGGTTCAAAATGCTTTTGAAGTTTATTAAAAATTGTTGTTGTTATATCGCCATTGTTAACGCGTTAAGTAACGCATTTACGGCCGGTCTCAATAATGTACTAACAGATGGAAGACTGTGGATAGGGCTACCATTAGTATGTTATCTGTCATACTTGTCAATTTTTCAGACGCAAAAATTGACAAATATGACAGATAACATACTAATGGTAGCCCTATCCACAGTCTTCCATCTGTTAGTACAATAATGAGACCGGCCGTTAGCCGTATATGTGACAGTGACATGCAAAATAGTAATCATTGTCAGTTAAGTAATAATAATTTTGCCTTATATTATCTCGTTTTTCCTGTGAAGTAACAAGTAGTAAATCAATACCTACTTGGATTTACGTTTTATTTTCTGCTACTTAAAGCACCTAAATTAGAGAAAAAAATCTAAAAAAGAGTTTTACACAATAACTATTTCATTCACGAATGTATGACTACTATTAGCATCAGTTGCGTAGCTAGCCCTAAGGGGGCCCCATATCAATATTTGTCGTAGGGCCCCCTCGTAGAACCTCGTAGGAGTGCCAATTGTAGTGGTCGTAGGCCGCTGGCGAGTTTTTTTTGGGAGTGTTAGTGGGGGCCCCTATACGCTGGGGGTCCCGTATAATTGATACGGCTGATACGGCGGTAGCTACGCCGCTACGCCCCTGATTACCATAAAACATCCGGCAGCTCCGCGCAGAGCTGGAGTCGAGCACGTCAGCGATCGTGGCGCAGGCGGGCGAGCACGTGCACGGCGGCGACGCGGTGCTCACGTACGGCGCCAGCGCGCTCGTCGAGCGGTTCGTGCGCGCCGCGCCGCCCGCCATGCTCATGCTCGCTGAGGGACCGGATGTGCGGGAGGTGAGTGTGTGGTCGGAGTTCTATGGATTTTATGGTTTAACAGATAAGTCTGAGAAGTTTCCATCCTCCCCGGGTCAGAAAGTGAGTACGCCCATGGCTGTATGCGTTTGTTGGCAGTGTTTAGTCGTTGGTGTCTAGGTAAATACTTTAAACGGATGGTGTAAATTACTCTTATAAAGGAGGTAAAATACAAAGCCACTACAACACATCTTTTTGTTCTTTCATATTTGTATTTTGTATGATACAATTTTGTTAAAATAAATAAACTTTTGAACTGACGATAACTCAATACTTTTCACATGGTCCTTCGAGCAGGATCTGTATTTGCTCAGTTTCTGCTCCAGTTATTCAGTTCCATGTATGATAGCTTCGTGTGTTGGTGTTTCAGAGCCACGCGATGGCGGCGCGGCTGAGTACGGCGGGCGTGCCCGTCACGTTGGTGAGCGCGGCCGCTGTCGCCGGCCTCATGTCGCGCGTCAACAAGGTATGTGCTATACTCTGCTACATCGGATCTCCTAGGCATCGCCTTACTTAACAAGTTAGGTCGCAGATGTGGCCAACAGAATAAAAATCCTTCGATTTGTCGAATAAACCGCCACAAAATTAACGCTTAACGTGTAATGGCATTAATACACCCATGAAAGGAAAGCGACGCAACGCGATTCATTATAAACAAAACCCTGAGGCGTAGATTAACAATGTACAAAACTTACAATCTTGTTATGCCTGTCTGCCTCGCACTTACCTATCAGACTTTATGTTCGGTTTACACGTATTAAGTAGTTAACTAAATACATAACTAAATTTTAAGTAAATGAATTCGTGTAAACGGACAATTTAGTAGTTAAAATTTAGTACGCAAGTAAACAAGTAATTTAGAAAATTTTCTATTTTCTGTTACGTAGGTGGGCGGGGCTTATTACTTCACACGTTTGGATAGGCACTTTTTAGTTAAAATTTAGTAAAATGCATAAGTAATTAAGGAGGTTGTGAAGAATTGTAGAACTAAAGAGCTTTACTAAATTATTACGTTTTTACGCGCACTAAAAATTATTTATTTAAAATTTAGTTATCTCCTTAACTAATTAATAGGTCTAAACCGAACTTTAGGCTTTAATTTAAAAGTATGCTAACTGACTGTACCTAATATTATATTATAATGAACTTGACAGGTGATAGTGGGGTGTCGTGCGGCGCTGGCGGGCGGCGCGGCGTTGGGCGCGGCGGGGCTGCACGCCGTCACCACCGCCGCCAAGTACTACAGCGTGCCCGTGAGTACACAGACACACATGCAGTGCTACCAAGTTATCTGTGAAATGGCGAAAATTGGAACTAATGCCGCGCCATTCATAAGTTCTTTGTGCTCATTCATTTGACATTTACTACGTCTCGAATTGCGTCCAATGATTGGTCCAATGCGTCTGACAGCGCCCTCCTCCAATTCACAGATAAGTTGGAGGCACTGTAACCATATTTGGACGACACACACCATTGCTGCCTATATTGAACTATATTGCTACGTTATTGAACGCTAGAACGGTCTTGTACATTTCATGGCTGTTGTGTTGTTGTGCAAATTAATACCAATATTGTCAAAAGCATACCGGAGCGACCTAGTATATTGGACTGTCCACAATCCCATGCCAGTAAGAGTCGTTACAGGCAATACAAGCAGGCTGGGTTGGTGGTAGGGCTTCACTTAAAAATCATCCTATTTTCATCAAAGTGAAAATTTGTGTAGATTTTTAGATGTTTGTCTTTCCATCAGGTGCTAACCGTAGTACCAATTAAGATGGAACTTGGCACACAAACAGACCATGTCCAAGATAATAAAACAAATTCTATCCCAGTTTTATGTTGTGGATGATTAAGGTACAATACAATACAATACAAGTATTCTTTATTGTACGACACATAAAGTATTACATAAATAAAAGCATATATAACAGTGGTAACAAAATGCGGTCTTATCGCTCAGGTAGCGATCTCTTCCAGACAACCTTTCGGTAGACGACATTATAATCGCTCACCCAGTAATACAACGGCACATCTACGTTTGTCACATTTTACAGAAACAAATTTCAAAAATTTTATAAAAGTGTTTAAAATTAATTTATGGGTTCTTTTTACGTTTTTTACAGATTGTATGGGTTTGGTTACTAGTATAGACATTAATACATATTTATCACTATGTAGATTATGCACTTTTAAACACGTATACCATATAAACCCAATTTCGCATTTTTTGCAGATGTGCCATTATATTACTAGGTGAGCGAATATGTTAAGGTATTTATATGTTAGTGATTTAGTTCGTTTCGTTGGTTGTCCAGGTGATCGTGGTGGCGGCGCTGCACGAGCTGTCCCCGCTGCAGGCGTGCGACCAGCGCCGGCTCGCCGCGCGCGCGCCTCCGCACCGACACCTGCCTTACGAGTGAGTACAAATAACGCTACATACTCATAAAACCCCGCACCAGGTTACCATGGACAACTGAACACATACAGTGCAACCAACTTATCTGTGAATTGGAGGAGGGCGCTGTCGGACGCATTGGACCAATCATTGGACGCAATTCGAGACGTAGTAAATGTCAAATGAATGAACACAAAGAACTTATGAATGGCGCGGCATTAGTTCCAATTTTCGCCATTTCACAGATAACTTGGTGGCACTGTAGAGACAAGAAAACACACCCAGACCGAGAACATAAATTCTAATTCATTAAAATTTCCGCATCGCTGGGAAACCCTTGCGACATGAATACGCCGATCTGGCATGTACGACAGGCTCAATGCATTTGAATCTAGTGTTCTGAATGTATTAATTGTGTTAAAGTCATCTATACTAATGTTATAAATAGGAAAGACTTGATTGTTTGCATTGAATAGGTTCTGAAACTACTGAACTGATTTGAAAAATTCTTTCACTGTTGGGAAGTTACACTATCCCCGAGTGACATAGGCTATATTATATTTTCAAAAAAATCTGGGATCCTTAATAAAACTCCAATAATGTAACCCAAGGTGTAAAAAAATAAGAAAACCGAAGTAAAGCGAGGGCGGTTACTCGTGTAGATATAAATATGGGGTACAAAATACTGGTCCTACTAATACGAGTATTATAAATGTGAAAGTTTGCACGCATGTTTGTTTCTCTTACACGCAAAAACTACTGAAAAGATTTTCATGAAATTTAGCACACAGGTAGACCATGGTTTAGAATAAGATATAGGGTACTTGTTATACCGGAAAATGCGAATAAAGCCGCGGGCAGAGCGCTAGTCTTACACATTGCGTATGTATACTAAAGTATTGAAATGAAATGAAATAAGTTTTATTCGAAGTAGGTTTGTTACAAACACTTTTCGAACGTCACTCAACGCCATCGTTTTAACAAATCCCTACCGTGAGTGGTCCCGGGAGAAGAAGCGGCAAGAAACTCCCGGGATTATTTTTTTCCTACTCACAGTTACAGACAGCACTTAATTCTACTTATTGCAATATTTAATATTAAAAAAACACTGATGTCCAAGCAGTTTTGTCATTTAAATACTCATCAAATTTGTAATATGCTTTCTTCATGAGAATACCTTTTACATAAGTTTTAAATTTACAGTATGGCATTTCTGTTAATTCTAACGGGAATTTATTATTGATTTTCACACATGTATTGTACAATATACTTGTGTTTCCCGCAGGAGCGCCGACAGCTGCGAGCCCGCGCCCGCGCCGCTGTACGACTACGTGCCGCCCGACCATGTCACGCTCTTCGTCACAAACCTGTCAGTATACACTATACATACCGACATCGATTATGTAGTTATTTATATTCGGAGTAGAAAAGAGACTAATGTACCATGCATTCTTTAATGCTGGATTTTTTTTAATAATTAATAATAATAATGTTTTTTTATCTCCACAAATTATTTAAAAAAATTCAAAAAGGTACATAGATTAGTAATTTGTGGGAGATTGGAGTCTAAAGCAAGCCGAAGCTTAGAATATAGAATATAGATCAATACTATTGGAATTGCTATTTGTATACACCTATTTCTTTAAGAATAGCAATTGAACCACCAATTGGAAGAAGGGAATAAATCCAAAAAACAAGAATGGAGATAATCAAAAAAAACTTTATAACTTTTTACTTGCAACTTATAGACTCATGTGATATTAATGAATAATGAAGAAAATACAAATTCTGATTTACTTGTTATTAGACCTGGCTGAAATATATAATATTCATTTATATATGTTTATGTAAATGTGTTGGATTTATTCCCTTCTTCCGATTTATCATATATTATATACAAAATAATTTGAAATAATAGACAAAATAATGACAAAAACTATTTATTTATTAAAAAAATGTAAAGACACTCTATTATTCGTCTATTTCCTCACTTTCGGATCTGGTCATTGGCCAGGTAAGAATAATATTGTAAAAATCTTTGAATTCATCAGGTATATATTGTATTATTTTTTTTTACATCGTTCATTTTTTTTTCATTTATGGGTATTTTAGTAGCATATGCATGAGATTCTGGTAGTGCTACGTCTAAAGAATGTAAAAATGTAGAAAAGTGATTTTTCAAAAAGTGGCGTTTATTCCCTTCTTCCAATTGGTGGTTCAATTTCAATTAATATATTTTGTCCTCAGTGGTGGCAGCTCGCCGTCCTACATCTATCGTCTGCTGTCGGAGCTGTACGATCCCAACGACTCGGAGATATAGCTGTAGTAGCAGATGGGCCACGCTGTCCCAATGTCGCGAACTCGATTGTTATAAACTGGTACTCTAGCGATGTATTTTTAATACACAATAAACTATTTTCGATTAATTTAGTTGTGCATTTATTTAAGTTTAATAGTTGTCCCACGTGCCCACCTAATTGTTTATTTAGCTGAGCATTTATTATAGGTGAGGTATTTAGTTAGGTGACTCATAAAGGTAATAATTTCCTTAATGGCTCATGGAGAAAGCGCCCCATGGGAACTACCTTCATCATTAAAGAACTATTTTTAATATACAATTTAATCTATGAAAGTAATGAAAACGATCGACGAAGTCATTTAAATAGTAGTATGTAAAGTGCTATAAAATAAATAAATCAAGCAACCGGCAACGTGACTTTTATATCAAATGTAATTTGTTAGTTGATCAACCAAACCAAAAGATTTCAAAATAAAAATAAGTATTCAGAAACGATTCAAAAGTTGCAAAATGTGTAAGTGAAATAAGTGAAAGCATTTGTGTTGTGTCACCGCTCGAGCCGCGCTACGAAAATAGCCGCGCTGCGAAAATGAAACGTCCCAGACATTGTGCGGTTACTGACATTGCGTAAAGTACCTAGTTGATTGATTACTTAAAACTTTAAAAGTAGATTTCTATGGTTTTCTCGAGCTCTTTTCTTCTGCCTTCCTTTATTATTGAGAGTGCACATTAGCATGCTGCGTCCTCGATTCGCAATCGGGATCGCTAGAGACCGTAATTTAAAACAATTTATTGCTTTAATCATATTTGCTATTTTTTATAGGTGATAAGTAAGAGATGACTATAGAGAAAACTAAGTAAGTATGGTATATTTTATACTTAAACAAGATAATAAAGCGGATATTTGAGAGTACTAACATACTGAGTAAATGAACATCATTAATTACTACAATATGATTCTATATCGACCTTTAATGAGAATAAGACAATAAGGGCTTGTTTCACAATCTTCAAGTAAGTCCGAAGTAAGTTATTCGTTGGTTAAGTTGATATTTCGTGTATGTAAAATGACACTTTAACGTCACTTTAACCCGCGAATAGCTTATTCAGGACTCTACTTGAAGATTGTGAAACAAGCCCTAAGTTTCATAACTTATAAGTGATCACAGTCCCACACTGAATGATTGGAGTTAAATTATTCTAGCTTATTATAGAGTTATTCAGCTGGAATATTTGATAAGTTGTGACTTAATATCAGAAGTAAATTTCAAATTTTGATTATTCTGTAGTCAAATGTATTCTATCTTTAATTAATTTTAAAAACACTAGTTTAATATCTTTAGTTAAATCTTAAAATGTCTGATTACATAAAGGGGCTACGACGCGTGTTTAAGAAGGAAACAAACGTCGCATATCTCTATCTCATTCACAATAATTAGTTGAAGCGAGAGGGTAATAACAAGGCATGTTTACGATTTACGAGAGCTAACTTCACACCGCACTGGGTGCGTCATGTTGGCTGCATTATAATAACAATGGGTGGGGCATTTTCCTTCTACAGCGCTAAAGCGCTTTTATTTCTGTCGAGTAAATTTGTACGGTTAAGTCCAGCTTGTGGGTAAAAGCGGTGAAACGCTGAATTAAATAAAAGCAAGTTGTGTAAAGTTTTTTTTTTTATAAAGCTTACGTATTGTGTAGTCCGGACTGGTTACAGCGTTATCTTTCTTTATTCGCCGATTTTTAGGTGTTTTCTCAAGTTTTCACGTTATTTTATGTGTACTTTTATGTTAGGATATTGTGTTTGTGGAGAATATCCAAATAAAAGTGAAAAATAGACGTGTTCTGGTGCGTGACCACCATAAAGAGATTATAGTCTGATTCACATTAATTATGTGAACAGTGACGAACCATTTCGAGTGCGCGATAACATGTTCCTTCTTTCTGTTAGATTCTCTCGTTATTTAGGGCGTCGCATTATGAAAAATTAATACGATTCCAAGTGTTCCTAATATAAAATCAATACTTTGTAAGACTAGTCCTTAAAGTGATAATGCACGTAGTAAATCGTTTGCAATTTTTCTAATTAGCAATTACGAGTGAATTTCCTGTTCGTGAGCGAAGATAACAATAAGAAAATTGTGAAATAAACGTCATTGAGAATCGGGTTGTGGTTCGCGGTCGTTTTCAAACGGAATACGGAACCGAGCCACCAGAGCGCGCTTCCTCTGTTCGTGAGTTCCGTGACGTTGTCGCGCTTGCGTGCGTGTTCAGTTCGCGCGAGCTTCGCGCCGTTGCGGTCGTCTTCAAAACATAGACTTGACGTAGGGCTCCCTTTGGGGCTTCGCGCTGGTTATCGGTTTTCGGAACGGATCAAAAGTTTCGAAGTGCAGTGTTTCAGTGATATTGTGGTGTGGGCCAGGCGCAGGAAAGCGGGCGAACGCGCCCGCAGCGGCAGTGTCGATCAATACGCAGTGGAATGGCGCAGTCAACATGAGCCAGGGGGGCTCGAGGAGGCCCTACTCGCACGGGGGCCCGCGCTGGCACCCGCGCTACAAGGAGTACTGGGACTACGAACAGAATTACAGGTTCGTAACTCACATCTCATACGACGCGACTACAATCTTGTAACCATCACGTAATGTTGTCATGGTGTGTACATTGTAATTAACAATACGTACGTGAAAATCACCACGTAACTGACGTACGTCGGTAATATATTCGATGCGCAGCGTTTTACGTGCGAAACATGGTAATTATATAGGAATAATCGCTGATTTAAGTCCTGTCATTCGTTCTACGGACACGCACACGTGATGGTTAGGCGTGGTAGGCGAATTTGATCCCTATCGCCTTTACATGTCGCCCACTCCCCGTCCCGTGGTTATCTAGCATGCGCGGATAGGCGATAGTGATTGTTATTGTTTGAGAGCTGTGTACGTGTGCTATCTGTAGTTGACGTCTTTTATTTTTAATTTATCCAGCAACTAAGTTATCTTCTGATCGAGAACATTGTGGTTACATAGTGATACCGATTGCGAGACGTTCGTGATGTTAGTGGCGATAAAAATCTTTAGCTACCTTCAAGAAAGTTGTTAGAGAAAATCTAACTGATTATGGTATAAACCAGAGCTAAGAGCTACCATTCACTGTTATACATACTCTCATATATGTTATAGAGTTCTCTGATTTCGTATCATCCAAACCTACAAAATATTTATCAGTCTCACCTCACAAAGCTCTGCCCCACCCAGAAATCAAGTCCAGAACTCCTTGCTTGGCATCCAAACCCACTACAAACTGGTTAATGGTTTATGCCTTTTCATTTATCATTTAGTATTTACATAAACACTTTAATTTAATCCTATTGGAACTTGCACATGGTGAAAGGGAATTTTTATCTGCCATTCTCCCTCTGGAATCAACCATGAACTGTTTGTGTTTCAGTTTCAGTATTGAGGAGCCATTAACTAGCAGGTTCCCCACTATTTTGGCTGGCAATGCATCAGTCATGCCTCTTGGTGTTACTGATGTTACTGTCAAAGTTACTGATTACATTTGTGACTGGAATTGTATGAGTATGCAAGAAAAGTGATGTGGCAAACAGGCTACAGCTCTTGAGGTTTAATCTAAAGGCAGTTGTATTACATACTTTTTTTATGTTTATTTGAGTCAGTTGAACTCAAGAAGCGTTGTGAACTATGGCTTGTACCCCTCAAATTTAGAGAAGAGAGCCGAGCCCAGCTGTGGGTCTTTCAGTTTCAAAAGCTACATGCTGCCCCTGCAAGCTGCAAAACACTACTTCAAATATGTTTAAGTTGATCCATCCATAAGTATTTTGTGAGTTTAGTTGCCAGAAACATACAGAAATTGAATTTTTATACTATAGATTTATATATCAAAACATACAGGTGTGGCAACATTATGTTTGAGTTTCATCTCACAATTACTTTAAAATGCAAAGTTTTTAACCTTGGTAAATTAATGTTCAATGACTCCTTTGGGTTTTACCAGGAGTCCATGACTTTGTTAGTAAAATTGTTGGCTGTTCATTGAGTGTGAAGTGTGAAGTAATTTAACTAAACATTTACTTAATAGGCACTTTATGTTTAATTTAAAACTTTTTCAAACTTCTATCTCTCAACTCCAAAGTTCTTTGCAATGACTCATTCATGTCTTATGCAATCTACAGAACAGATATCGTCGCTTCTCATGAATAGTGTACAATCTCAAAGTTAGCTAACTTTACAGGAGAGCGTTTTGAAAATTGAACCGTTAATAAAAGCATTATTTATAAAGTTCGACAGTCGCTCTTATTTTTAAAAATTAGTTCAACCCTTTACCTCATAAAATAACTTATTGTAAGTAAGTATTTAAAAAGCGAAGTCATGAAAAAAAAATTTTTAAATTAAGTTGTTTTGATTTTAGCTACTGTTCTAGAAAAAAATTGCTCATAATTTGGATATTCGATAGTTATTTTTAAGTATTAAAGCAATTATAAATGGCGTTTTTAGGGTTCCGTAGCCGAATGGCAAAAAACGGAACCCTTATAGATTCGTCATGTCTGTCTGTCTGTCTGTCCGTCCGTATGTCACAGCCACTTTTTTCCGAAACTATAAGAGCTATACTGTTGAAACTTGGTAGGTAGATGTATTCTGTGAACCGCATTAAGATTTTCACACAAAAATAGAAAAAAAGCAATAAATTTTGGGGGTTCCCCATACTTAGAACTGAAACTCAAAAATGTTTTTTTCATCAAACCCATACATGTGGGGTATCTATGGATAGGTCTTCAAAAATGATACTGAGGTTTCTAATATCATTTTTTTCTAAACTGAATAGTTTGCGTGAGAGACACTTCCAAAGTGGTAAAATGTGTGTGTCCCCCCCCCCTGTAACTTCTAAAATAAGGGAATGATAAATCTAAAAAAATTATATGATGTACATTACCAAGCAAACTTCCAACGAAAATTGGTTTGAATGAGATCTAGTAAGTGGTTTTTTTTAATACGTCATAAATCGTAAACCGCTAAAAACATTGATCAAAGTTACAACAAACTACAAGAACTTTTATATTATGTTACTTGCTGCTACGGAACCCTTCATGGGCGAGTCCGACTCGCACTTGGCCGCTTTTTTTCAATGAAACAATTATACACCGGGTCGGGTTTTATAAAATAAGGAAAACAATTTTCTTCCTATGAATAGGATATAAATTAATCAAATCATGGTCAATCCAAATAAATTTACGTTTCTAGGCGAAAAAATTACTTAACAAAACTGTTCAATTTTGAAATTGTATAGTCTTTTAGAGAAGAATTTGTCAATTGTTAAGTCATCCTTTTGTCAAAAACCATATAAATTTGATTTAATACAATATTACAGAGAAACTGAACTTACCTTTAGGTCGTAATTTCGTTTTTAGGGTTCCGTAGCCAAATGACAAAAAACGGAACCCTTATAGATTCGTCATGTCTGTCTGTCTGTCCGTCGTATGTCACAGCCACTTTTTCCCGAAAGTATAAGAACTATACTGTTGAAACTTGGTAAGTAGATGTGTTCTGTGAACCGCATTAAGATTTTCTAATATCATTTTTTTCTAACCTGAATAGTTTGTGCGAGAGACACTTCCAAAGTGGTAAAATGTGTGTCCCCCCCCCTGTAACTTCCAAAATAAGCGAATGATAAAACTAAAAAAACTATATGATGTATTGTACCATGCAAACTTCCACTTAAAATTGGTTTGAACGAGATCTAGTAAGGAGTTTTTTTTAATACGCCATAAATCGTAAACCGCAATTTACCTCGATCAAAGTTACAACGAACTACAAGAACTTTTATATTATGTTACTTGCTGCTACGGAACCTTTCATGGGCGAGTCCGACTCGCACTTGGCCGCTTTTATTGTACACTTTTTGCGACAAACACTAAGTGTATCCTGCGGAATCTTTGACACAAACTAAAGATTGTAATGTTTTTGCGCGAAAGGGAAGTAAAATCGCGCCAATTCAAAACTGAACATTAGCTGGTGGCAATTTTTGAAAGTAGCTTCTTTAGATACATTTCAGGAGAAAGAGTAGACGATTCTTAGTATTTCTGTATATTTAACTTGATTTCGCAAAAATTTTGACTTTGTACACTTTTCATGAGAAGCGGCGATATGTACTCCTTGTACTCCTATGTGCGTGAGGGATTTTATACTTCCTTGACATTTTACAATACTGTAAATTTAAAAATCATAGGTATTATGTATACTGTATTTTAGATACCATTTGTGACGTTTTTTGCACCATGTTGGGTACTCTAATATTAGCAATTAGTGACTAAGATATGGGCCACTTATTGTAGTTGCAGAATCGCTGGACAAGGTTGCCCCATGTTTGTCTCTCTGAGGAGTTAACATGTATGTTTATCAACTAGTTCCCAGCAACTTTGTAAAGAATGTTGCTTAACCATAGATTAAACCCTGGCTTTACAATTAAGCCAATCTCAACATGTTGCTTAACTTGACCGATCTCTTACGATGGATAAAGACGAGTCATCACTGTGAGATATGTATGACGATGACGACGAGTGAGCAGTGCGTTATATTTGCGTCGAAGAGTGCGTGTGTGAGTGGCGTCACACGCGGCGGGCCGGGAGGAAGGTAAAAAGCGGTCCGGGTGCGCCGGCGCAGGTAGCCCGACCTTCGGGTTCAACGCACCCGCCGCCCTAAATATAGTGCGCTGCGACGCGGATGCGTGACGACACGCCACCGCCGCGCCAGCCCGCAGCCATGCCCGCAGCCGGACAGCTGACGGCCGGGATTGTTCGGTTCGGCGGAGTATCGACCGAGTACCCACGCTACATAGTTCCTCGGCTACATAGTTCCTCGGAGATCGATGATGCTATGAAATTAAAAGCAACTAAAGTCTCCGAATACTGCAACGTCCATGTAGTATAAGTAACAAACCCATGGATTTTAAGATCTATTTCAAAATCTAACCGTTTCAATACCGTTCACCGTGTCAAATGCCGAAACTTAAAAGTTTACAATAATTAAACAATATAGTATCGACGTAGGAAACTATTACGAAATTATAATTTTACCATTACTTGAAAATAGCCCGTAAGTAGCGGAAAGTCCTCGGTCTGCCGTGATAGGTCAACCACTTTGCCAGTTAAGCATTCAGTTAAGTTCAGATGTTTCAAGTCTGTTTGCACACACAAATCATTCAAAAGATATTTCAACGTTACATGCACATACTCGTACACGGCGGAGAGTTAAAAGTTAACAAAAGAAGGCTGCGTTCCGCGATGATTATACAGCTCGATCTCCCAGTTTAAGCGCTCCGCGATACCAGGAGAACATCGATGCTTCGGAGTTAATAGCGAGAGTACTGTTGGCATTGTACCACGACACTTCGCCAACTGCAGCAACGTCAGATCAACAAAAACTCTCAGAATGACAAAAACCACTCCCCCACTGAGCGTTCCGCCACGCCACTCTCCGCCTTATCGCTGCGCCGCAAGACTCAGGTTAGCAAATGGCTAAGAGATTGGTTTTTGGAATGACAAAAAGCCCGGTCCTTATTCAGCGTTCTTTCAAAAGGACGGATTTAGAACGTTTTTTTTCTACGGAACGGAACGGATCGGATTCCGCTACCTGCGCAAATCGTTTTTACTGAGAGCGACTGGCTCGTCAGGAGGCTTTGGAGGGATCGTGTTGGTGTGGAAAAAATTTGTAGGGTCTAAGTATTCATTCGAATGGAGACCACGCCTCGGTAAAAGGAGCACAGGACGCCCCCCGACCAGGTGGACCGACGACCTGAAGAAGACAGCGGGTATTCGCTGGATTCAGAAGGCTCAGGACCGGTCTGAGTGGCGTAGATTAGGGGAGGCCTATGTCCAGCAGTGGACCTCAAAGGGCTGATGGATGGATGGATGGATGAAGTATTCATAAAAATGTGTTGTAAACATTTATCAAACTTCAGGGTTCAAAACTATTTAAATGTTAAATAATGTAGTGTAGTTATGGTATTACATATTTTATTTCTATCATAAAATGTATTTGTTTACAGCCAATAGCGCTTTGTTTATCCATAATAACCAGGATTTTCAATATCTAAACTTTGACAAACGTTATAAAGGCTGTTAGACGCCTCTGCTTTTGTTTAACATTTGTTAGCAATTAAACGAGTGAATAAGGCTCGTAATATCAATAGCAGTTTAATTAATCTATGGTTCTGAGTTTAAACTGTCATTGTTGGTTCAACAAAGACAGTTTAAACTCAGAATCATAGATTAAACTGCTATTGATATTACGAGCCTAACACATTCAATGGAATATTCAGAATTTTATATTGCTGCTAAACTATTATTTCGCTAACAATACCAAAAGCTTGTCCATAAAATGTTCATTTTACTTTTGTGTGTATTTGATTCCCTAGCTCTATGATAAGGCCTCATAAAACAGCATATAAAGGATTTTAAATTCATTTTTCATGATTTTAAACCGTTTTCTGTTCTCGGCATCTCGGCCTTAATCGGCCGACAAGACGTCATTATCAGTATGCTGATATTCATTTGTTGTAAGAAGTGTGACGTAATTCGCGCTAATTGAGACTGATTGGCGTTCAAGCTAATATGGCGGCTTGCCGTATTTTGTAGTTTTATTTTATCAAAAATATTGTTAATCTCGCTCATAATAATACGATATTAATGTTTTGTAATCCATTAATAGGGTTTTATTAAATAAATACATAATTTTAGTGATTTTTACTTACTGTCATTATGCCCATTGACCGTTCTGTTTGTAGTCGCTCTGTCAATACTCTGTCGATACGCACGCTTTTGATGTTGTCAGAAGTGCTTGAGATTTGACACACACAGTTAGCATCTGGACGGGATGTATGTAGCTCTAGTATCTCGGGAACGCGCGAGTAATTAAGCGTGAGTCCGCTCGCGCGTAAAATGCTCCACCTGAGCAGGCTCTTATGGTCAGTCAAGTTTGATAAGGGCCAAGTGTGTCTCTAGTACGCTCACGCCGTTTTTTCTACGTCGTGAAGAAGGTGATATACGTAGTCTATGTAAATGTGGTCATAAATAGTGACAAGAACTCCTTCCGCAGTGGCTGCGAGGCGCAGAGCAACGGATGCCGGCGGGCGGTCCCTCGTCACGCGTGTTGGGTTTCAAGACTGCTGGCCACCCTCCGTTTGCGTTGTAGAGCTTCCGTATGCCTAGCGCGCATGCTAGTTATTGCTAGGGGTTTAAGATTGTTTTGTAATGAGGGGTGCACTATGTTGATACTGCTCAGAGTTTAGCGTTTCATTACCCTAGTCATTGCTAAGATTTTGACTAGCTTTGACAGTACCATTGAGACCCAGTGCGCGCATCAATGCGTGCCCATTATTTCTTAATATTAGAGGAGTTTTCTGGGTCTGCAAATTCGTGCCGGTTATGTTATTTATTTTCTATTTCATGACAATATCAAACCCGCAGATCAAACCTAATCTAAAACAAATGACAGTACCAAGCAAGTGACATTATGAGAATACCAGTAGTTTAGTAAGCCTGGGCGACACGAACGCGAGGATGTGAGTCATGTACTCATGTACAGCGACAGTGATGTGTTCACAAGATAAACGGTTAACACTCATATCCTCATTGTTACATTTCTAGACTACTAGTACTGCCACCCATTACTGTGCACTGTAATATACTGACGGCACTATATTACTCAGGTCTTCCCACAGACCAAAAAAAAAACGATTATTATGACATGACACACAATTGTTAAATAAATGGTATTGATATACTTAATCCATTCACAAGCAATATTCTGTATTTTACAATGCCCAATATTCATCGTTCGAATAAGGTATACAATTATTTTATTTGTGGAACATTCACATATCTCATTGAATATAAGTTTTTGCGTAATTATTTCCGTTGAGCGATTAAGGACACGGACGTGCTATTAACAAAAGTAGTAAAATTTGCGTTATCTGCCGTACAGTACCTACAGTACGAGTGTGAGTGCCTGCTAGGTCACCGTTACCACGCAAGGACAAGGCCTCTGTAAGTTAATTTCCGTGTGTGTACGGCGTGCTCTTTGTGTATCCCATGTTCACGGTCGGGTTTGACTTGGAGTGCAAGCCAGCGATTGCGAAAGACGCCGTAAAATCATGGTTAATCACCAGTCGTAAAGGGCTTGTAATCGAATTTAATTGAGCTCCAGTTTCAGTAATTGTTGTGTGGGTCGTGTACTGCGTAACCAGTTTTAAAAGTAGACCGTTTGCTCTTAAAGCTCCATAATCATAAAAAAATTAAACGTTTCATAAAGCCGAAATATCGGTAATATCGGTATCATAACGGCTGTATAAGGTGCACCCTAAAAATGAGCGTAAGCACGAAATTGAGGACAGTTGCAAAAGTGCCTTTTTTGTTCTTGTGACGTTTTGCGGTCGATAGTTTCTGTCCACCCCAATATGATTAATACCAACTACTGCCTGTCATCTGCAACAACCACCACAAGAACCGCACTATCTGTCACTTTCTAATGTGCCCTCTAAGCAATGCTATCTCGTAGAGTTCGAGATCTCGCGGGACTGTTTCTATCTCTGGCGATATCTCAGTTAGGTCTAAAATCTTGTATTCGCTACTGCCCTTCAATACGTTCTTGGATCCTTTTGTATTCCATGTATGTTTCGTAAAACCCACACACAACAAAGCAGTCTCTCGTTCTTCGATAGCTTGTTTTAACAATTTTGCAGGCTATGGGCTGTAATCTATTTAAACTGATTTCGTCATTGACGCAGCAGGACTCACGACCTTCCGAACGTGTCGTATCGACCGACCTTTACGTTGTTCGCTAGGGTTGCCAAAAATGTTTTACTTGAGTAATACAGTGTTGCTTGTTTATCGATCAGAAGTTTGAATTTCTAACTGTAACATCTATTTTGACGGTTGGGAGGGTAGTAAGATTTAAGTAAATACATATTTAGGTAATTTCAGTTCAAAAGATATCGATTAAACGGTGTATACTTATCTAGTATTTTGATGGGACATTTGATCCTCTTCCTGTGAATTCTAAGTTTTATTTTTGGAGTTTTACTCCTTTAGATTCGATTTTAATAATACATAATTAAGCCCGGGGTATGAAAATGTACAGAGAGTAAAATCAAACATTCTCCGTTACGTTAGGTGTTATGCGTTAGTTTTGTTATTCTTAAGAGGACTACAAGAGCTAACTGACCTTCAATGATGCAAGTACACATTGACACAATCGCTAAATCGCAACATTTATATCAAAGTACCTTATTACGCTATTTTAGCTTAGTCTTTTATATTTACAAGAAAGAAAAACAAGAAAGAAAAATATTTAGCTTAAAAAGATATTATAAAACATTGAATTTACAATAATAATAAACAATTCTTGGGGGAATGGTCGGCGAAAAGAGCGACACAACTGTATAGCAACAGGCCTCAGCCGGCACTATCACTACACAGGCGTTTACGCACACATGCGTATGTATTATATTCGGGAATAAGAATATGCGATTTACAAAAAATCTATAGATTGGACTAAGAATATAAAACGATATTACGTTAGTATTTTGCTTGTAGAATTATTTTCCAAAAAATCAGAATGATCGCATGTATTTAAGTATGGTTTTTAATCGTTAAAATATTTTTTTAGATGTATCTTCGTGATTTTTTTCTATCGAGTAAAACTAGTTGTATTATGTTTTCAACACGCTATCTAACAAGCATACTCGTATATCCTGAAGAATATCATATATTTTTCTGATTTGATTTACTGCCGTGAATCAAATCCTTTTAAGCATTATAAAATTCGCGTTTAGCTCCTGTAGTCCCCTTAACAAAGAATCTATATGGGTAATGATTTGACGATCGCAAACTAGGTGGGTTGTTACTGATTTAACGAACGCAAACTAGATGGCGTTGTTACTGATTTGATGATAACGTTATGTATTTTATAATCGTTCGTAAGGAGTTAACTTCAGTCGTGCGTCGGAGCCGACACACACATTTTTTTTAATGAATAGAATAATAATATGTATAGTTTTCACAGCCCTATTGTTGTTAAGTCGATGCAAATTAATAACAGTTACAAGTAACGAAAATTTACAAGTTTTGCAAATACATAATGTCGGTTCCGTGTTTTTTTATTCTGTATTAAACAAAAAAAAAACAGGTGTTGTTTATACTTCCGGGCTTGTAGAGCTTCATGATTTAAATACTTCTTTGTGTTAGTTGAGACGACAAGTTAGACATCGCTTATTGGTTTTATCTATTGCCCCCGTACTTTAACAATTGTATAGGAGGGTGTAGTTTCGACTGTCGAGTGATTATTACGAACTAGTCCTCACAATCTGTGTGAAATAAGAAACTCACTCACTGAATGCCAACCATCTGACAGTTGAATGATCATCAGGTTCTATAACTGAAAATTTTGCATCTTATCAGGTTTCACACGCCTTTTAAGCGCCTTAGATTCTCAGGCATTCAAGTTTCCTCACGATGTTTATGATCTCTTGAGAATGACATGGACATTTGGACATAGTTACAACTTACATGAAGAGACATCATGAGTACCTAAGACCCAAAATATTTATCTGTTACTGAATTGTCTGCGGATATTGAACGTGGTATCTTTCGTAGTCGATTCACCAAGTGAACATCAGGGTCGTTTACACACAGAAAACGATTTAGGAGCGTTTTTAAGTGGTCTGTGAGCGGTGGACGACCTCCTTCGGGTGTGGCGACCAGCACGATCGCTTCCGCGAAGCGGTGGCGGCGTGCGGAGCGGAGGTGATTAACGACTCCAGCTCGCAGGCTGATTAAAGAGCGCCCGAACTAGCTTTTGGAATGTTTTTATTAACCGACTTCAAAAAAGTAAAATACAGTCGAACACCTCCTGTATTCAATTCGTCTGTATTTTTTTATATTTGTTACCTCAGAACTTTCGACTGGGTGAACCGATTTTAAATTGGCTCTCATTTCACATTTATGTTTTTGATGAGATTATGAACAATTTTTCAAACAGAGACTTTTAGATATATGTAGTAACAGACGTGTATCGATACCGACTCTTGCCGACTTCGAATCAATCTGCAATGGACTGATATTTCCATTTTCCATATTACTGACAAAATCAGTGTTTGTTAAAAACAAATGGTCTGTGAGAAAGTTTTTTGAAATAAAAACGTGATGTCTTGCTCTTTTTAAGTCAATGAACAGAAAACCAGTAATCTCCACCGAATAGCCACAATAAAATTTTGCTCAGTACCTAGTTTTAGAAACATTTATGAATAATTATTCATCCACTGAACCCGACCACGGCTACATCGAACTCAAAACCCTTTTCCCAACGCAGGATATAAATCTAGATTGCGTCATGGTCTCGATAGCCGTCTCTTTCCAACTCGAAGATTAACTGTAAAAGTGGTCCTTTGAGGTGAATATATACGTTTTTATGTAGTTTTTCGTGCCGTGTTATTCGCACTAAGCGACAGTCGACTCAGGACCGAAGCCGCGACCGCTGACTGCCGCTAACGACCTCGTAACATTTGCGGGCAGATAGGTTTTATTCATTCCGACGATAATTATTATTATTGACGTGTTAATACTGATGACGAATTATTATTAAGACATACATACTGGCCAAGTTGGTAACAAGGTTGGGTAAAACTAAGCCAAGGCCAAGCGAACGGTAGTCATGTAATTAACTGTTCCGGGAAAGCTACGGAGATTTCGAGTACTCCAATGATGATTTTCGTACACCATTAGTCTTATTTTCTTTTCTTTTCCTTGCTTTTTTAGCAGGGTAGCTCCTAGCTCCTTAGTGTCTTAACGTGACCACGCACGCTCGCAACACCAAAACCCCTTAATGGTCATACATAATACTGTGGTTACTAGATTTGTGAATGTATGAGTGTAAGAAAAAAGCCTATATTCTGGACAAAGGGCGACATTTTTAGATTAATGTTTATGAACTTAAGTAGTCATTATTTTTTGTAATTGTTTATGCAATTTAAACTAGGAACCTACTATATGTCGCGTGTTTTTAACCTAATTGTAGTGTCGCCATCAACAGCTATTCAAATTGGAGCGTCGCGTCGCTCGCTTGTAATGATGCTAACAGACGTGCGAAGCGCACGACGCCCCCCGCGACCGTTGGCTGGTGATAACACGTTCCTTATCGGTTGTATTCGTGCCATTATGCCACTCTAGCATAGCGGGTATACCGCGATAATTGATATCGTATTCCCTTCAACCCTTTCGTTATTTCTGTGCTATAAAATATCATGCTTATACCAAGGCAGAAACACCTGTTTCCAGTGTCACACAAGTCTTAAAGATAAAAGCTGTCATAGTTATCAAGAACTTCCAATAAAAGAGTTTTGTCGTCGTCACCGGTGTTAAAGCCACATATCCGCCAAGAGGCCACGCTCGGCTGGTCACCTAAGGTCGCGATGCGGGTGTGTTGTGAAACCAACCTTCACCGGTTTCCATGATCCCTGACCCTTTGGCGATGTAGCGGTACAAAGGGCAACATTACCACGCAGTAAAGTAGCTGTAGTCATGACAGCTAGCTCTTTATAGAACTATGTTATATTTAAGTTGCTAGCTCCAATATCGTCGAAGATCTCAAGTGAATTCGATCTACTGATCTCGAGAAAGTGATTAGAGCGTCGCGTAGTCTTCTCGGCGCTGAATTGATTGAATGTACAATGTACATATTTCATAGTTCATTGCTTCTACTATCACTTTCAAATATTCAGAGATAATGTGCTAGGTTGGAATTGAAAGACCTGATATTTGATGGTTTCTACGATTAGTTCAATTAAATGTTCGATGACTGCTTCGTGAACGGAATATAGCCATAAATTCATAACGTAAGTGGTTCTCAAGCTCATGTTAACAGAATATCGAACATTCAACTCCGTAGCCAACAATGGCCGATGACGAAAACGCTGCGCGCCTTTCGTGCGCCAGTGGCAGGCATTGTGCTTCGTGCGGCGTGTCATTGTCGCGCTCCGGAAAAACTGCGCCTGCGAACCGGGCCAAGGCGCTGCGACCGGCCCCAGCCGGGCACGCCACCGCTGCCAGCACGCCAGCACGCGACTGAGAGGTTGGAGTCAGCACGAGACTCGGATGTTGGGGGGAACAGTGTTAGATCTTGGAGATTTGTGTCCATTCGTGGTAATTGAGAAACATTGGTCCATTAAAATCTATTAGAATTGTTAAGCCGCGTATCCATTTGAGGCAGCCGCGAGTCGAGCAGCTACCTCGACTCGTAACAGAACAAGTGGAGACCATGCCGCAAGTTGAGGCTTGCCGCGACTTGAACCAAACGATGCGGCCGCGCAGCGAGCCAAATCATGTCGGTAAACGTCTGTCTGTGCTCAAAGGCGCCTCAGTGACCTCAGTCGTATGTTCACTGCAGACGATTGTACGGAACTGAGAGAACTGTGGCTTGGCTTGTTGCCTCGATGATTTTTTATGTGGTTCAAGTGGAGACGCATGAATTTTCCGCAGCCCACGGCACGCTCGCGATGAGGCTGCTCAGGCAGCTACGTAGCTATAGAAGAATACAACTTATTACATGAAAGTAACCAGTCTATTAAGCGTAGATTCTTGATTGCGTTGCAGCTCATAAACGTCATGTATTAATGTTAGTTATTGATTTCATAATCAAACTTGGCATCAAATACGAACGCTAATTAATGGAACATTTTTTGCTATCAGTGTCCGCAATCCGTCATTGCTTTGTTCCAAATAAACTGTAGAGCTGCGCACACGCAGATATCAAAAATTCTTTGAGGATATGTTGGTCGTCGCGAATGTCTCCATTGCCGAAGGAGGCGCTCGTGCCGCTCGTTGCTTCCTCCGATCTAACCACACCCCAGTGTAACCATTGTTGTGCCAAGGTTCTGTGCATTTTATTATGCGCGTAAATTCAAGGTAATATCGCGAAACTGATAACAGTCAAAACATTAGCAGTAAATAGGCGAAACGCTCACTTAGGTAACTTCCACGTTTAAATCGTCACGGAATTGTGTCAGTGCTGCCAAGGTTCGGCGCGTCATCGGCGCGCGCCTCGTTTTCACCGATCACCCTTGACCGTAATGAAGTGTACTGTGCGGTGTGGCCGTTCGCTCGCCGAGAGAACGTTCCGACTTTACGACACGACCTTACGACCTACCTCAACATGTACCTTCGGCTCATTTTTGGACTTCATTTATTGATTACATTATGTAGTTTTTGATTGGTAGAATTTGATATGTCGTTCGTTTGATATGAGAAATAGTATTCCCAAGTCACAAAACTCGTAAAGACTCCTTGTATACATACTTTAGCTTTGGATTAGTTTAGATGTAGATAAATAATAATTTCAGAAGACTAACCGACCAACTTAGAAATGTTCGTTTATTCAGTCGTAAGGAGTCCACTAATTGACATTAAATAATTATGTTAAGTATCGGTTCATATCGATGGAGTGTTAGTGTAGCCACACGTAAAATACTTTGATACTAAATAACATAATAATATTTATTTTAATGCTTTTAGAACTATAATTTATAAAAATATTAAGAAATATAAGAAATTCGTTTACTTTTCTTCACTTTCTCTAATTCAAGCTCTTTTTCAAGTAAGACCTTGTTTCCGTTTTTCAGTAACACTGCTTTTTGAATTTGTTGAACTTCCAACTATAAAGACAAACAAAAAATATATTTAGGATCTTTGATACTAAATTATTATGATAAACTGTTAATAGAGAACGGAAACACATAACTATACGGTACCTTATTTATACAAGTCAAACCAACCACTCATCATTGACATTGACATCTAGCAGTACTGCCATAAATAAAATTGTGAAAGTTCTTTATCTTATTTTAAAGAAAAAATCTGCTCTGCAATGTTTTTAAGTAAGAAAAAATAGTAAACGAATTTCTTGAATCATCGTTCTAAAAGCATTAAAATAAATATTATATTTTATTTGCTATCAACGTATTTTACGATAAGCTACACTAACACTCCATCGATATAATTATGGATAAGGTAATTTAACGTTGATCCTCATTAGGGTCACATAAAGTTAACAATATGACTCTGAGATGAACCGATACTTAACGTTAATTGTCCGTAAACTGACTTTGAGAGTGAATTTTTGTGATTCTGTACTAAGGAGCGATTTAAGTGACTGTTATGTGACTCTGAGTTTTTTTTTATAACGCTTCACACTCACAGCCCCACACTAGGATTCTTTGTGTCATGGGTGCTATGGACAACATACAGAGATAAGAATATTCACACGCAGACCGAGAACAGAAATTCAAACTTATCATTCTTTCCGCTTCGTTGGGAATCGAACCCAAGACTCTTGGCGCGGCGATCCGGCATGGTAAACATCGCGCCACACAGATCGTCAAACGTTGGGGCGTAAGTCCTATCAGAGAAGCCAACTTCGGGTCTAGAATAGTGTAACAGCTCCTATAAAATTTGCATATTACTGTGAGTGTCTGTGTGAGAGTGCTGTTGCGAGTGTGAGTGTCGTAATCGTGAACACTGAAACCTGGCTAGTCGCCCACGCTTGACAGCCTCCCGTGGGCTTCGTGACTAGCTCCTTTGTTAGTGATCAATTGATCATTTACGTAACATTGGATGTCGGTGGTGGCCTGGTGGGTAGGATTGATGCTTGTATGGTGCCGATGAAGGTGTTGTCTTACATCCTAGCGTTTTGTACACGTCTTGTGAAGGGAATCCTGAAGGTCTTCTGTCATTGCACCAACTCGACGTCAACTTTGACTCAGTCATGCCTCAGTTTTAAGTAAGCATTGGAATGTGAGTTTTATAACGTGGTGTTTATGGTTGAAGTTGAGCCTGATATTTGTAACCAGTAGACATTAAGATCTAGACTGGATCTGCAGCTGGGGTAGTATGGTCATGTGTTGAATTTTTCTTAAGATCAATCATCAGAGTGATGGGTTCAAATATTGTAAGTGGAGTTTTGTGCGTTTCGCTGCCATAATAATAGTAGGTATAATGCAAACAAATGCACTATAGATTATCTTATTGTTAGTTAATCTATACATTATATCGACCCTAGCAAGCAAACACGTAGTAACCCGCAAATGTGAAGTTGTTCATCAGAGCCGAAAAACATTTTGATCTCGCGAAAAAATTCATAACTTCTCTATTTAGTAAAGAAGCTATGAATTTTTATCTGTTTAGTACAGAAGTTATGATTTTTTTCGAGAAATCAAAAAGTTGAGGGTGAAAAGCCCAGGAAGCTGATAAGCATAATTTCCGCGTGCGAAGCTGCGAACAACAGCTAGTTAGCTTATAATATTGCTCTTATTAAATCTTTGATACATGTAAAAGGAAACTTGTCGTGTATGAGTTATTTTTAGTAGAATTCAGAATATGCCGATACAACGAAACGAATTCCTACAATATTAAACACTTGGTTGTCACACTGCACAGACAATAGAGGTGGTACTTAAATCATTATCATGTTAAGTGTTCCTTAAGTAAAGTATTGTCTATACTTATAGTGTCGTAATGCTACAAGGAAGTGTCGTGTTGCGCCACTCGGGAACTGGAAGCGGATTGTCTCAAGATAAAACATTACTCGATGTTCGTAAGGAAAACCTTTACTACTTGGTAACGATTGCTGAATAATCCTCCTGCTCAATACTTACTGTCGACATTTGAGGTTCAGGAACACAGTGCAGCAGTGGAGTAAATATATTATCTTGATAGATGGGTATTTTTTTCTGCAAGACCAGGATTTCGAGTATCCTAGATCTATACGTTTGCTCACTTTACCATCCATCCATTTAAAATGTTACCAAGTTGTGCTGAACTTAGAGTATGGTAATAAAATGGATTTTTTACTGCAAAACTTAAGTCACTCCAACTTTCTCAATCTTATTGTCTCGTTATGTAAAGCGTTTTTACATACACGCGATCACTCTTACCCGGTGTAACCAACTCGTCGTAAGTATTATACGAAACGCTATACCCAGTGTATTGTATTTGCAGGAAGTGATTAATTTCAAGTCCTTTTTTGGGAGCCACTCGTAATTACCGTGGTGAGGTTTTTTACGAGCAGCAGCACGCGTTGTGGTATTCACAAAGCATGTCACAATTTGAGCGAACAGAGTACCCATCCCCGCGGCACGCTCCGGCACAGCGAGCTCGTCTCGCCACACAAAGCAGCGACGAACAAAACCCGCCGCGAGCGACCCATCGCGGATGCCACAAAGACAATGGCCAACGACGGTACACGCAGCCATCCGATACCCTAGACGTCTTTCTGTCCTGCGCCGTAGGGTTCCGAATCGATTGAACACACAATCGTACGAAATAAATCTAGGGAATGCAGATCAAAGTACTGTTCTTAAACCGAAGAGTACAGGAGTGGTTATTGCTTGCGTGCGCGGCTTCGTGAGATGACTCCGGCGGATGTAAAAACAGCAATCTCTGACGCGCACCGTCCCTTTGTGGAAACTTAAAAAGAAAATATTTGACGCTGGTTTTTGGCGCTGGTTCTTATGACAGCGCCTACGTGTGCGGAACCGCGTTTGTTCAGAGATGTCATGTAACGAGGCCTTTGTAACTATGTAATGTAACACATTTGGCATGCGTTAAACGTAGAAACTCCAAGCTGTTTTAAACATACCACTGCTAAATTGTCGTGTTTCGTGGTTAAAGATGATTATACGTTTAATTTAAACGACTGACTTTAAATACGAATTAAATCTATTTTCAGTTGACGTGTAAGTGGACGAAATTTTGGGGAAGTGCGGGTGAAATAATTGATTAACAAGTGGGTTCACCGTTTCCTAAGACACCAACCTTTAGGTCGAGCCTCAAGTTGGCAACGACCACCTACCTACCCGGTGGTTATCCGATACAACATGGTTTATATTATCCTGTAGCCGCCACTTAAGGCGTGAATCGTGAGGCCATATGATCGCATCTTCCTCGCCTCGTCTTCGTCGTCCCAATTGCTTTTCGGATACCGAATTACACTACTTTGAAGCAGATTTATTCACGGCACCACTACTGGTGTCTCGTTCACCATAACCCGGATAAACCGCATTACATTTTCTCTATGTAGATATTAAAAAAATGTTACTTTTACCAACACTATTACAAACGGTAGTCGCGTTTTTCTGAAAAGCCTTATCTGTCTTGTCAGTCTTGCTCTTAACGCTGGTCTATACGGCCTGTAAAGCAATAGCTACCGCTATCAAATCAAATCAAATCAAATCAAATCAAAATCTTTTATTCATGTAGGTATCACTGATACACTTATGCACGTCATTTTTTAATCTACCAGTTTTTCGGAAAGGTGCTTTGTCATAGAGGAGAAGAAAAACCGAAAGAAACTCCTCGCACATCTTTTAAAATCATGAAAAGTTACATAATATCTTCTAACCTACGCGGAACTGGATGCGGCACTAACTTCCAGGCGTCTTTGTCATTAATATATTCATTTATGCTATAGTATCCTTTGCCTAGTAGCTGAGATTTCACATATCTCTTAAACATTTGGATAGGTAAATCACGTATTGACTTGGGTAATTTATTGAAAAAACGTACACCGAGCCCCATATAAGAGCGTTGTACCCTACTTAAGCGAAAAGATGACGTCACCAAATTATGTCTGTTTCTAGTTAGATGATTATGCGTATCACTATTCTGCTTGAACATACCTAAGTTGTTTTTTACAAATATAATATTGCTGTAAATAAATTGAGAGGCTACTGTTAATATGCCTATATCTTTAAATTTCTCACGCAGAGAATCACGTGATTTCAATTTATAAATGGCTCTGATTGCCCTTTTCTGCAAAACAAATATAGAACCAATGTTAGCCGCTGAACCCCACATCAATATACCATAGGACATGAGGCTATGAAAGTATGCAAAATAAACAAGTTTCGCAGTTTCTACATCGGTAAACTGTCTTATCTTTCTAATCGCATAAACTGACCTACTTAGCTTACTCGCGAGAGCCGTTATATGGGTGCCCCATTGTAGTTTAGAATCTAAGGTGACACCCAAGAAAACTGTGGATGTTTCCATAGTTAGAATTTCATTATTTAATTTCAGGCTTTTACTAATATTCCGTACATTAGGTAGTGTAAATTCAACACACTTAGTTTTTTTAGCATTAAGTAGCAAATTGTTTGTTGTAAACCAGTGTGATAAACGAGATAGAGCACTGTTTACGTCGTCAAAATTCATTTTATTTCTATTCGTCTTAAATATAAGGGAAGTGTCATCAGCAAACAGGACAATCTCTGCATGTTTCTTAATATAATACGGCAGATCATTTATGTATACTGGAAAAAGGAAGGGGCCCAAAATCGAGCCCTGAGGTACACCCATAACAGATTGAGATCCCGATGACTTGGTATCATTTATGCTAACACATTGGATTCTACCCTTTAAGTACGACGCAATCAAGTTAAGTGAGTTATTCTTGATACCGTAGTGGCTGAGCTTAAGTAGAAGTGTTTCGTGTTCAACACAGTCAAATGCTTTAGACAGGTCACAGAATACCCCTATGGCATTTTGTGAATTCTCCCAGGCCTCAAAGATGTGTTTGAGAAGCCTAGCACCAGCATCTGTTGTACTACGGCCTTTGGTAAAGCCGTATTGATCAGGGTGGAGTAAATTACAAGTGTTGAAGTGCATCAGCATTTGATTTAATATAATTTTTTCGAATACTTTACTGAGAGTTGGTAAAATAGAAATAGGTCTGAAATTATTAACGTCTGTTTTATCCCCAGATTTAAAAATCGGTATAATCTTACTATACTTCATAAGATTTGGGAAAGTACCTAAATCTACACATTTATTGAATAACCTAGCTAAATAAGGGGCTATCACATCTATTATATTATTTATAACTTTGACAGACATTCCCCACAAATCACCCGTATTTTTAATGTGCAATGCTCGAAAAGTTCGAACTATTTCCAATGAGGAAGTATATTTAAATTGAAACGAAACACTACATTCATCAACGGTATCTTTTAAAATAGAAAGTGCTGCTTCCGGGGATGAAGTCAGCGATTTAGTCAACCTAACCGGAATATTTTGAAAGAAATTTTCAAATGCATTAGCCACCTCTTTATCAGAGGTTATTTTATTTTCATTAACTAATAATTCATATTTAGAATCGCGTAAATTATTACTACCAATCTCGTTTCCAATAATACTCCAAGTGGTTTTTATCTTATTGCTTGATTTGACAATTTTTTTCCTATACTATATTCCGCTATACAGTTGAAACGACAGGCTTAGCATGCTTGCCAAGATAAGGTATAATTGTGTAATGTTTACTATCGCTATGTCCTATTTTCGAAATATGGACCGTGTCTGTAGCAAGAAAAAGACAAGGAGATTATGAAAATGAAGAAATCCTTTTACGGTCCTAAATACGTACTTGAGTTGTCTTATGTACTTGAGTTGATACACTTAGCAGATTATTGAAAAAAAAAACTTGCATTTTTTTATGGAAATAGCCGGCAAACGAGCTGACGATCCACCTGATGGTAAGGCGCGCCACCCATGAACATCAGCAACACCAAAGGCATCACTGATGCGTTGCCGGCCAAGAAAGAGAGAAGAAAAACAAAGAAAGAACTGGCTCTCAAGCCCCCAGCCGGAACACGACGAGTCATTTGACGGCTGACTCATGCTCGAGGGTGGTAGCTATCCAGGCGAACCCCATCGATAAATAATAATAATGTTATTAATTAACAATTAAAATCAGTATTACCAATGTAATCCCTCGAGGGGCCCTACCACCAGCGGGCCGGATTTAGTCGCCTTTTATGACACCCATCCGGCGTGGGATTCAGGTTAGTATTCTAAGTCGCCCCAATACGGCTAAAAGCACATAAAGCTTTATCGCGATATCTAAAATAATAGACTATTAAACTAGCAAATTCAAGTTTCAGTTGTTGACATTTTTTTAACTTTTTATCACCGTTGGTTCGTTGATCGCCTCTCTTGGCGGAGTAATTAACTTGGACGGAATACTTGGCACATGTAGTTTGTTATACATATAGACCTGATACAGAGGCCTCTGTTGAAAATTACTTCTTGTAGGTTTTTGCTTTTAAGTAAATTTAAATTTTTTACCCTATGTTTATTCTAAAGAAAAACTTTGTAGGTGAAGTACATTTTTCGCATTCATTCCCGATGTTTGTGATCGGTGCAAAGTAGTTTGATTACTGCCGCTACGCTACATATGTCATGTACGCGTCATTCCTTTGCATAGAGTAGAGCTTATGTAGAAGCTACTCAGGATTTAAGTTCATTAGCTTGTGCCACTTTACCAATTCAGAAGGCTCAGGACCGGTCAGAGTGGCCCAAGTTGGGAGAGGCCTATGTCCAGCAGTGGACCTCCAGGGGCTGATGAATGATGAATGATGGATGGTGCCACTTTAGTTGTAATTACTTACCTAATATATTCCTTCGGATCCGAAGATTCTATTGCCTGAGTGATAAGAGTTAAAAGCATAAGTAGGATCCTACGAGGCTGATATTAACGACATGCAAAATTTTAAAAATACCTATAAGCAGCTTACACAGGCGTACACGAGTTTATCCTGCAAAAAGAGATAGGTAATTTAGTTTTAAAATTTAATTTAATTTTTCGAAGCCATTTCACAACGGAATCATTAAAATTGGCTTCATTCAGTTCATTGATGGCGTACTGAAGTGCACGCTGAAGGTCTTTTAATTTGCAAGTCTGCATACTTCACAGCGGGTCCGTGGCCAACCCAGTTGTCATTAAAATAATCCATGCGTGCTTATTTTTCGTATTCTAATGGCTACTCGGTCCTTCGATACATGAACGTATAAGTCCTCCCGTAAAGTTAATAGGACATAAGAAGCTGTCGAGAGCTCGATACGTCGGTCAGTTAGGTCAAGACCTGAGGTGTCGGTCAGGTGACATGAACTCGTAAACATAAAGACACCGACACGCCTATATCTATAGTACGATCCTCTACAGCATTCATGTGCCTCTACGGTTCGGCTACTCTGCTGCGGTCGCGTATCTTTCACGTGTGCGAGCGGCGCTGCGGCGCGGCTGCGCGGTGACGTCACCACTGTTTGTAAACTGCGACGCGCGGGGCGGGGAGGTGGGGAGGGGGGCTAGGCTAGGGGGCGGTAGATAAAGCAGTGTGGCACCGGAATGCCTTGAGCAGAGCCATCGAACTTCATCTCGTGCGCCCCGTGTCGACCCGACATTACTAGGATTCGTATGATTCGTACGCGAAATTGTCGTACCAATCGAAAGAATAAAGCGGCTATCGAGACGTTGAACAGAACCCTTCAGTCGTGACTCGTGAAGAGGAGATCAGTAATATCAGTATTTTCCAGTGGACTGTTTGTTCTAGTGATACATACTGAGAAGGTATTATTACTTGCAGAACTTGATATACTTGATTGAATAATAATGATAGTTATTACACCGATAAATAAATGCGCTGCAAATTGTAACACTGTTGTTGATCTGATACAAAGAGACATCGTAATACAGTAGGAAATTAGGTTTATAGATCAGTTTATCATGTGTGTACTCATTTTCTGGCACATTAGGGTCTTTCCAGATAATACGACGGACCGGTTAATAAGTAGAGAAAACAAGAACTCTAGAATTGGACTAGGATACAACTGGCGTGCCCACCCATACCAGCGTACTGTACGTTGATGTATGACTCTTCATTATCATTCAATTACGTTCTTTGCAAAATTTCCTAACGTAAGCCCTAACAAAACACGTATGCCCTGAAATGAAAGTCCGATCTATCAAACTGTTCAGTGACGCATCGTGAATTCGTGACTAAAATTCAACTGTACCTATGTAATACGAAATTTACTAAAATCGGTAACTTAAAACGTAATATCGACTTGCGTGAGCTTGCGTTAGTAAAATAGTTTTTAATATGAATATATCGTAATAATAAGCTTAAATATGCTTCATTGCAGTTCGTTCGCTGGTCGCTGTGTATGCGGCATGCGCGCTTATCGTAACGGGGGCTCGGTATCAATTTGAATGGTAAACAAAGTTGTTGAATGGTTTGCATGTAATACTGCTACACATTAATGTAAAAATTGTTAGGCAATGATTGGCTCTTGGCCTGATTAAAGTCTTCTGATCTAGAGCCTTTTGTTACATAATGTTGTTTCTCTCTGTCTTCTCTTTTTTTGTCCGCCAATGCATCGGTGATGTGTTCGTTCATGTGGTTGCCTATTTTTTACATGAAATAAATGTTATCAGAAGTGGGATGACTTGACAACGAATAAAAGGGATCAAAGCAGAAATTCACTGCTGGTTGTATTCCCACTCACTACAAATAAAGTCAGTTGCCTGTTGCAGCTTAGCATTTCTGTGCTTCATAAAGCGTCTTACGTCACTGTTACCTAATAATTATGGACTTTATGGTATTGCTTAATTATATTATTATACCAGTAATTCAAAAAGTTATATTAAAGTTGATAAGGATCGCAGCTCACCTCACAGATTCGATATTCTGCATATTAACGTAATTCATTCACGCGATGCTTTCAAAACGGAAGCTGAGATAAGTGTTAAACCGAAATTTTGGCTAATAGACCAGTGCCGAAGCCTTGCGAAAACGGTAAAAAGTGAAAAAAATGAAATTTCCGGCAAAACTACAATTCCTATGGAAAAAAGTTAAATGGCAATGTTGTAGGTAATAAAAAGATCTACAACTTATGTATTTACACTTTTTTACATAACCTCAAAATTTATGTGAAAAATTCAAATAATTAAGTTTTTAATTTTTATCGTTTACAAAAAAAATCACGAAATTTGGTGAAAACTTACCTGTGTATGTCCCAACCATAATGTAATTTTTTTGATTTAAAATATTTCTTTTTTCACCTTATTTTGACTTAATATCGCACTCTAATTTTCAGTCGAAAACTCTCACGTCAAAATATCTGCTTCTTTAAAAAAGTCATCATCACCGACTTTTTTAAAATCGCCCGTAAATTATTCTTCCTTTCATTTTTGTTATATTCTTTTCCTTTTGCAATGGGTTTCATCCTCCTGTTATTTTTTATGGTTTCAAAAATTATCGACACTGGTCTATTGTAATAGCAATCACTATTTTGAAACTATCGCTCGACTGACTGTTGCTTATTTGCAAAATAATGAAATGTTGATATTGATACCTATTTAAGTATTCAAACGTTAACAAAATAATAATAGACCTCTGGCACTTGCGAAATCGTTGCCATCGAAATGTATTCTTTTGCTACCATTCCAGTTTTGGTACTACATAAAAATACTTAAATGCGGCACTACGGCCACTATGGCAAGTTTACTACTTACTCGTAATGTTGAGCCAATTTAAGTTTTATGCATAAGACATAAAGTTAAATTTGATAGTGACACAAAAGTTATGTTACCAAATCAAGAAGTAGAAATAATTTAATTTTATTTTGGACTCTATGTTCAAGAGGATTACCGTGCATAATTCTGCACAGTACCTTACTAAATTAAAATTCGAATGGAACGGGAAACGAGAAGCCACTTCTTTCATATCGCTCAGATAAACAGAAACGTCTACGCTCATCGTTTCCAAAACAGAGCAAATACAGAACAATACGAAATTTATTGAACTTCATGATAATCGCAATAAAGTTTATATTTCCTTGTACACTAATCACTATGACAGGTAAATCTTGTGGAATGTCAGTGTTGTGGTTCTATTTCTGTCCCCCATGAAGCAGATATTTATGTGTGCGAAAAAGACAGCTGATGTTTGTATTGTTTACGTCTCGTAATTATAATCCTGAGAATCCTAATCAAAAACAGCTTTTGTATTTTAATACAAAAAAGCCTTCGGTTTATTTAATTATATACGTTTTTGTTTTATTTCATTTAATTCCGATTAAAACAACTTTGTTTACATACTCGTACGACTTTCAATTCTAAGCTTCCGCTGTAGAGTTTATAACAGAACAGAGATTTGAATCTTTTGTTATGTGCATCGCGAGCTGAATAATTTTGAAATTACTAAGGCACATTATTTCAACACTCCAAAACTGTTCTTTCTGCTAATTTCACTTCAGTGCTATTGTTCGAAAGTTGAAATTTCAGCGTTATTTTTTCCAAAGTGACGAATAAAAAGTTAAAAGTTGACCCTTAGAACTTTTTTCTACATGATACCATCGGACGGACCATTCCAGACTGTATTGTGATGATGTAAAGTAGGTTTCGGGTTGTAGTCCCAAAGCTTCCCCAAAAGTAAGGTTCGTCGACCTCTCATTGTGTGCGGCCCTCCAGGGGTGACTCTGAAGGGAAGCAGAGTGTTCTCGAATGATGATTGCTAGGAGTGAAAACAGTACGTAGGGTGTAAATATTAGGCACGAGTCGGGTGCCTATAGGCAGAATGAGCTGAGGAACAAGATTTCGAATTATGTAGTTATTTTAGACTGACATTTATTTAATGGCTTATTATTACCTACTCAATGGTTTAATTGACCTTTGATTAAAGTTACAGTCTGAACAACCAAATTGGAATTATGTAAACATACGAGCGTTTCCTCTACGTAGACATCAGTTGCTTGCCCAGCGTTGGGCTGTAAATTTGCACTATTCGCGTGTCGGAAGCATCGCGGCCTCGTGTACGCCCGTATTCGACCTTGCGTTGTGCGTACAAGGTCGACATTAGAACGGCATGTTGCTATGAGATCGAGATGACTAGATTAGCTATCTGCTATAGCAACACGTTTCTTGAGAGTTTCGGACGTTGGCCGTTGACAATGTTTTACAATGTTGTGCGTGTTCAACTGGAGCAGGTTCGTTGTTGACTGTTGATAACCCTGATAATTTCGTATCACTTCGGTTCAGATTTTATATTACAAATGTACACCAAATTTTGATGATTTTGAGCGCTTCAAAGGTGCGCTCAGCGATATTTTCTCACATTTCATCTAGAGTTGTTTTATCTAGTTCATAATGCTACCCGTATTATTCCTTTGTCGGGAATTTTGTTTCTTGTTATCTAGGATGTTCATCTAGGTTTTGAGTCTTGTCTCATCTAGAGTATTCTAGAGGTTTTTTTTTTTTTTTTTTTTTTAAATAAAAGTGAATGTCGCAATGTAGATAGATACCTTTACCCTGGCAGGGGGCTGAGACCGTGCTAAGTGTCTAGCAAATAGACGACGTCATTCTAATATTCCGAAGAAAATTAAAAAAACTGAGTTTTATAAGTAGGTACCTAATTTAACGAAAGTTTGGTCCAATTTTATGCCTGGTATCTGCCAAAATTATGTAGAAGAAAATCAAAAACAAAAATATCTAAAGTAGAGTTCCTGTATTTGTGGACTGAATAGACAAAAGTAGGGCAAAGGAGCCGAATTTTAGAAAATTTAAAATCTCAAAAAAGGTAAAATTTTTACATTATATTTTTACATTGTATATTTATTGCAGGCAAAGTTAACCATTATGTTTCGGTATCTGGCTGGTTGGAGAGGTTATCGAATTGGCTGTATTTCCGCTCTCAGTATCAGCAGTCACCATCAGCACACACAGGAAGGAGCGTTACAGCTCTTGTGATCGTTAAATTGTTCAGCGTGTGCTTGGCAGTTGGGACCGCCGAAGCTATCTGCGGCGAATTGGTTGATTCATTGTACACTCCGTGGACGCCCTAAAACTGACCTAGAATGATATAACAGTTATATTTGGAGTTGGTCACAGATTGGTTACAGGTATGAAAGCGCCACTTGAAGGCAGTTGAAGGCCTAGCAACAAAGTAGGCAATTAAAGGAACCAAGATTGTTTACCAAATAAAACTTCGTCTTAATTGGTGTATGTACCCATAGATTTTTCATTTAATTGTGCAAACAATTTAAGACTGGACTATTTTTGATTATATATTTTCAGTCTATAAGTATAGTATCTTTTAGCAGAAATGTTTATTTTCTTCCCGTTTCCCTACATCGGAATAATTTCGCCGAGTGCCTGTAGCAGCAGCTTTCAGCAGAGGACTCGATTAGCAACGGCTCTCCAGTCTCCCCCTGCCTGCCCTGCCCCCCGAGTGTCCTCGACCCGCGTGACGCAACGCACGAAAGTGGCCGTCGGCGGCCGGTGAAAGCCGAAATACATGCCGGTCTGCCGTTTCGCTCCTATCTCCGCGAGGCCTGGACCAGTTATCGGTGCACGACCTGCGAAACTGTCTCCGCCGGTATAGTCCAGTTCAGGTTTGTACACGTCGCGTCGGTGGTAGAACCATGATGGGCAGTATCTTCCTATACCTACTTTGTATATTACAAGCTTGCGTACTTTTTATGGTAAGCGATAATCGATACGGCGTTGATGTCAGTGGTCACCGCTGTAGGAGCATTATATTTGCAAGACTACAAACATCACTGGAATGCTTCGTTGGTCAAAAAGAGACTACATCAAAGGAACAACACAAAACGTTTTCAGACGTACGCTAAAGAGTTACGAGTGATGTCATCTAGGGTAGAGCATCATATTGATTCGAGCAACTAACTTATCCTTCCTGAATGTGCTGTCAATCAAATAGCTTGCCGCATCTAAAGATGTAGGGGCTAACGACACTTCTAAGATGTTTCATTAAGGTGTAAAATGTACAACGCCCGTTCGCATATGACTAAAAACGGTTTACGGTCAAACGGTTACTGCTGCCTACATAATTATGTTTGTAACCGACCTCAAACGCCAGCTGGTTAAGTTAACATAAAAATTGTCGCTGATTTCATTCCAGTTGAAAATGTTAAAATTAGTTACCGAATGGTTAGATATAGATACACACAGACTACATACTCTTACTCTATATGTGGTAGATATAAACCATGTACGCGTGAAGAATTGACTGACAAATTGATCGAAGAGGTTCTCCAGTATCCTAGTGATGTAACGTCCGGGTCCATGCAACAAGTACCTATACGGATATACTGATACGATGCTCAAATAATTGTAGTGCTGAGGTGCAGATATATTATAGTGAATTTTTTACTATCTTGTAAAATAAAACTTTTTAACATGTGAAAATATATTGTATTCCTTGTGACTAAGCCTTTTCTTTGAAAAATCTTGATAGAATGTTGTATTTTTCTATCCTCCATGATTGAGGTTTTGTATACTGGCATTATGGGGGGGTACCATGAATTTTTTTAAATATTTAATCTGCAAACTTCACACCGTCTACAACAGCTATGTTCATATCGTAATTTCTCAGACGCTAGCGCCATTCTGGAATGGCCATTATTGGCCATTTTCAGTAAACAGCTGGACACTTTTTCATCTTTTCCCTCATATGAGATGGCTCTCATACCTCTATGCTAGTGACGTATGCATGTGAACGGTCGTTGTGCGATTTCAGATAGTGCTACGCCGCAATTCTATAATCTCATAGGCTTATTATAATATTAAGTATAGATTTTAGTTCATTGTGAGATTATGAGACTTACTGATGTCGCTTGAGCTTAAACAAGCACTAAAGTTAAGTCCACTAAACTAAGTCAGAAATAAATATTTTTAATTTCGTATGGTGTACTTTGAATAAATGGCGCAATTGCGCATATTTACACACATCTCTAAGCGTTAGAATATGTGCGTTACAAATTAGTTACGTAGTGTGTGTGTTCTTTCTTATAAAAGCCACGAAATTTGCTATATTTTACCGATGATATGATTAATAATACTCTACCAATCCGCGCTAGGCTGCCGTGGTGGAATAAAACCTTAACACATTCTCATTGTAAAAGAAGATCGTAGCTCAGCCGTGGAATTCTTAAAGGTAATGAGTTATGACGATCCGAGTACGGTAGTCGGTATTGAAGTTGCCATCGCTGTACAAATTGCACAGCACGACAAAGGCAAAACGCCAGCGATAAGCCACTCGTGTATAACAAAGGCTCTACGGCTCTGACTCATCGCGCGCCACCAACCGCCAAGGTCTGCGGAGTGTTTGACGTACGTGTTGTCTTATACTCGATGTACCTCTTTTGTCAGGTGGAAGAACTTGCGTTTTATGTGCACCTGGTACTTTAAAGTGCACTATGGTGTACAGAACGTACTGCAAAGAACGGTACGGTACAGTAGTGTACGGCAACCACGGCAACGTACATTATTTGCGGCAACGCAAACAATAAGGTTTCTTTATGGTACGTCAAATGGGTACGGTTTGGTGGGGCATGTACCTGATACCTGGTATTGAATTCCACCATCGTTCTCACCTTTAGTAAAGTCGTATTGCTCACCGTGAAGAATTTTAATGACAGGACAGAGCTGCACAGATAGACACACGCGAATGTGTCTATCTACGTATATATGTAGTTTTTCAAATAGCCACTTGTAGATTGTAGCATTATCAGAAGCGTATTGTTTAGTTTGCACTTTGCAGAGCAATTGGCGTCTATAGTCCATTGTATATGCTTGTGATATTAAAGTATCATTTGTTTTCAACGATTTATACAGTTACACTATTAAAGAATTAAGAAGTTAAGAACGCCCTACGGAGTACTCCAGTTTTAGAATGCGTGTAATATTCGTTGGAATAAACGCGGAAACGTTGCATCCAGGTCGACGATTCCACATCATCTTTTATATCATGTGAATGTGCAAACGTTAATTTTGGATTTTCGGTCGTCTTATTATAGAACGAGTAACCACCCTCGCTTTGCTTCGGTTTTCTTATTTTTTTACACCTTATTGGAGTTTTATTAAGGATCCCTATTTTTTTTTGAAAATATAATATAGCCTATGTTACTCGAGGATAGTGTAGCTTCCCAACAGTGAAAGAATTTTTGAAATCGGTTCAGTAGTTTCGGAGCCTATTCAATGCAAACAAAAAATCAAATCTTTCCTCTTTATATATTAGTATAGATAGAACTTTCCACGGTTATTCTGTTACTCAAACATGGATAAACGAAACTCTTTTTTGTGTAATTGATTATGTATTCTTAATTAAGCTTTATTCGAGTTTTTACTATTATAAAGAAAGCCGACATAGTTCTTTATTTATTTTATTTAAAATTAAATAAATAATTTTCAGCATACAATATGGTTCGTTCTATCAACTATCTATCTTTTGTCTATCTAACACTATTAAAAACTACAATTAAGTTTAAATAAAATAGGTCTTTACCATTGAAGTATTATTACTAGCGTATAGAATAGTCACCGCGAACACAATGTATGTTCCAATGAATGAGGGTTTTCGATACTTTTTCTGCCACCAGGCGGCGCTACGTTGGCGTCAGGTCTAAACAGCTGTCAGATAGCACAGAGTCGTAGGTATTAAACATAAATTATTGAAATTCTATTGTGTTTGGAAGTGTTATTGGTTTTATTATGGATTACGGCCAGAAAAAGGTCGCCAAACTGAAGATTGAGCTCAAAAAAAGGGGCGCAAAAGTCACTGGTACTAAGGAAAAGCTCATTGAAAGTTAGGTACTAGATTTTGTTTACACAATTTGATTTCGTTCTTTAACTACTAAATTGCAGTTATTTATTTATCCGACCACTGGAACACAGAAAAAGTAGCTTTCTTCCTTCCTCATACATTGTCTATTTAGTACCGATTATCGGTTTAATCGTTTTAAATCTGGAAATTTTGAGTTGAAGAATGAGCCTCGTCGATAACCGATACCCACTGTCGAAAACGACGATTTGAAGGCGATAGTGGAAGCGGATCCAACTTAATCTACGGCTGAGCTTGTTGCGGTCTTTGAAGTTAGTGTCAAAACAACATTGAAGCACTTGCGTCAAATTGGAAAGATAAAAAAGCTAGAGAAGTGGGTGCCACACGAACTAAGCGAGCAACAGCGAGACTTGCGCGTCGAAGCATGCATATCACTACTGAATCGGCATAGAAACGAGAGAATTCAAAATCGAATTTTATTGTTACCTGCGATGAAAAGCGACTCTTGTACGACGACGTGTCTTTATACGACAACCGTGAGCGTTCGTCTCAGTGGGTGGACCCGAATGGACTCAGTGGGTACAGCACCTAATCAGATTACTCATAGGAAGATGATGGTGACTGTCTGGTAGACCAGTACCGGACTTGTACAGTGAAACCTGGTTAAGAGAGACATCAAGGGACCTGCAATGTCGTTTCACTTATAGAGGTATTCCACTTACCCAGTGTCTCAGATATACAGGTATAAATAAATATCTGTCTCATTTACAGAGGGTTCCATTAATAGAGGTGAGAATACAGGTTATTGAGTGAATATAAGTGCATATAAGAATGAGTAAACAAACAATGTTATCTCAGTTACAGAGGTTTATGCATATAAAATTTACTCGCTGTCTCAGTTATAGAGGTAAATATGATGATAAATCGAAAGAACAAATCCCAGATATAGAGGCTTACCTCGTCCCACTTACAGAGGTAATTCAGTGCCAAAGTGTTGGGACCTCAGCATGAGTTCCAGTTATGGAGGTTTCTCACTTATCCAGGTCCCACTTAACCAAGTTTCACTGTACATCACAGCTTCGTATCGAATGACACTACAGTAACGTCAGATGTCTATTGCCAAGAATTGCAAACAATGATGGAGAAGCTCGCAATTCAACAACCAACTGGTCGATCGCTCTTCCCCATTGCTTCTCCACGACAACTCACGACCTACCATCGCAAAGCTTCAAGAGTTACAGCTGAAAGTTTTTCGTCACCCGCGTTACTCACCGGACAAAGTTCATTTACACAATTTTTTAAGTGGAAAAAGAGGCAGTATAAAACGCTTTCGCTGACTTTATCGCTTCCCGTCCAGCAGACTTCTACAGTAAAGGGATAAACATAAAGCCATCAAAATGGCAAAATTGTATAGATAACTAGCTGACCGGGCAAACGTTGTTCTGCCAAAAATTTTTTAGGGGTAGGGGTATGAAAAATAGATGTCCGATTCTCCACCCTAGTCGATATGCACGCAACGATTCACGAAAATCGGTCGAGCCGTTTCGGAGGAGTTCAACTTCTAACACTGTGACACGAGAATTTTATATATTAGATTTGGGCCAGTACTTTGTTTAGGTTAAATAAATTAAAAATAACCAAAATTTTTGTATTTTAAAATTTTCATACAAATCTTCAATTTCATAGGTAAAGACCTTACATGTATGCATTATGTACATAAGTTATCTAATTACATAGTGCTTCTAAGGTGAAAATCTTTACTTTTGAAAAGCTTTGAAAATCAAATTCTCTTAGTTTCCCGTATGACTAATCAGTAATGTTGTTTGTCTCCAGCGATGGCAGCAGTGCAGGAAGTCCGAAGGAAGCGTACGTGGCGCAGTCCCCCCCTCCGGTCCCCGCCAAGCGCGCCCCCCACCCCCCTGCGCATCTCCCGCACCACGCGCAGCACCATCATGACCAGCGGAGACTCAGTACAGGTGAGATTCTTCATTGACTTCGATGTGACCCGAAGGGTGGGAAACAGAGGGATATTGTTCAATCTACTGTTTGACCAACTGCTGCCAAATCGTTGTGTAACTTCAGACTGGGCTCGAAGGTCCAAAAATATCTAAGATAAAGATACTCCTTTGTGTTTGAATCGGTGTTAGAACGGTGGTGGTAGTAGTAGATTATATGTTTAGAAACACGTATTCAGTTAGATGCAAGTTGCTATAGATTTTTCTATGGGCGATCAATCAAGGCGCACCAGTTTAAGTTACAAATATTTACAGCCGGTCGAATTATACAAAGTTTATTATGGTATAGTTAACTGCTCTTGGCTTCGGGGCACCTATTACTCAGATTTCCATAAATCTGTGCTGCGTACACATAACGCACCCGCGGCAAGCTGCACGTTCGCATCGATTTCAACTCGCTCGCAATTCATCAGTGTGATTGCTGTGAGAGGTAGGAGTACATTGGACGAGGCGTTACAACACGTGTCTTCTCCAGCGACGGGCCCGATGCATCGCGTTTCTGTGAGCGATGACCGCTAATAGATGACATTTGTTTATTTTGATTCGCGATGTTAAACTTGCGCTGAAATAGCACATCGCAGTATTCAGAGTGCATTCGCACTGCTCTTGGCAGTCGCTCACGTTGCCTCCCAGGAATGTTCAAATTACATTATAATTACTGGGTAAAGTGATCATTAAGGACGCGTTGTCTGTGAAAGCGGAGAGTGGGGTAGGAGCGATAGCAATGGCGGATTGATTTGATCCGTTTTCGGGCAATTATGTCATGTCACCAGAGGAAAATGGAATAAAGGGTTTTATTTGCTATCCTCATTTATCGTAACTCGTAGTTAACTAATTTCTAAGATTTATTAAGAATTTAGAAGTATTAAGCCCACTCACAATACCTTAATTAACTATTGGTCGCTTTGGTTGTAAATAATAATAAATTGAATGTCGATCATAACCACAGATCATAACGACCTATGACGCACCTAATATCAGGCACATTTTGAAGATAAAATTGTATTCACCACAGCCTATTAAACGTTTGTATTCTTAACAGTAAATTAAAGTGTTAATGATTGTCAACATCGTTTGCAGGTAGCGGCGCGGGTGGATCGCGGCGTGCGGAACGCCGCGGAACCGCGCAGTCGGAACGCCGTCGAGTCGGTACTGTATATGTTATCAATGTTATCATATATGGGGCCATCCATAAATTACGTCACACTAATTTCATGACTTTTTGACCCCACCCCCCTTCTTGTCACAGCTGTTCACATTTGTGAGACCCCCTAGTGTGACGTCACATATTATGAAATTTTACACCTAGAAAATATTAAATTAAAACAGCAGTTCCGAATTAAGTTTTATTTCCATTTAATTATTCGATTTTGAAATGTGACGTCACGCAATTTAGGAGCCCGTCCCACCCCTTGTCACACAATGACACACTTCATCGACCCCCCCCCCCCCCGCTCCCCGTTAATGTGTGACGTATCCATAAGATGGCCCCTATGTATTTGCAATTATGATTATAATAATTATGATTCATTACAAAAGTAAAATGCTCAAAGAAATTATGTTGAAATTGTTTCATTGAACTGATTGAATTGAACATTGAAGTCCGAGAATTAGGAAAATGGCTGGTTGATACTTAAAAAGTGCTTTAAATTATGTATTCAAAGGTTTCCTCAAATGGAATGTAATCAAGTAAATGGGCAACAGGGTTTTTAAAATAGCTCGCTAGTTTAATCATGTGTAGGTACCGCCACCTAGCGGAAACTTGAGTGAATTTCAAAAAATTAAAGCAAATTGGAGGCTTTGCTTTTTGCTGACATGACATGGCATAATGAGAAAGAATATTCAACACCTGTTTGTATTATATTTCTTTGCTGTGAGTCTAAGAGAAGACGACAAAAAAAACTATTCTGCATGTATCAGAGATTCGTTTCATCTCAGGATTTTTCTATAGGTTTTCCTGTAAATTATAGATGAGAAGTTTTACCTATAGCTTATGAACAGGTTGATTACAGGTATTACAGGTTTATTATAGGTATTAACTACTACCTGGATTAAGAACACTGAATAAATCAATTGATTAACATACAAACTCACTCCTCCGCACTAGGATTATTTGTCCCAAGTGACCCTGTGACATGAACTGAACATACAAACAAATAAGGAACGAATACCTGATTGCGCCAGCCAGGAATTAAATTCATCGATTCGCAAGCCCTAAGGGATCTTCAAGCCGGAGAGTAAAGAGAAGGATTTTTTTATTTTTCTTTCTGTACATAAAGAGAAAAATGGGAAATCAGTCAGACATGCATCGACGAAGTCACCATATAAAATGGAATTGTTTTACCATATGGTGTACGGAACCACTGGAACCGATGCCGCGATGTTCTTCCAGGATAAAACCAGAGGACACGTTACGTGCTTTGAGTGAAAGTTGGTTCGGTGTAATTCCCACAATACACTACTGTGATTCATAACTTAAACTGTTACAATGTTACAAAACGTAAAAAATATGAGAAATAGGCATCCGATGGTAGTATTTCATTTAGATTCACCTTCCCACTTCCTAAAACTAATTCCATAAATTCGTTTGGGCCATAGAAGAAACAAGATGCTTCATTATGGGGGAGAACAAACGGCAACAAAACTCAAAACAACTTTAAAATATATGCAAAACTTTATTAAAGTCCTTAATTTCTCTATATGGAACATTTTGAAGACCTGTTAACTTACATTTGTCTTTAATCTTTGATATTGACGTGTAAGAATTATTATATGGATATTTCTATTACTTAACCCGTATATTCTCTCGTGTCCCTTATTGCTGGCTATTGAAAAATACCATGCGAATTGAAAATTCATGCAAATTGAAATGCAACGCTACTATTAACAATGTAATTAAGTATTGTAATAACCACATACCTGATACGCCAAAAAATGTACAGAGGTAAAGCAGTTTTTTACTGTACTTTCCTGAACGGAATTTTTCCTTTTGCGGTGCACGTGGCGGGGTGCTGCGGCAGTACTGGTAGGCGGTGCTCGGCCCAGCTGACGAACACGCTTGCTACTGATGACCGTCTCAACATTCCCAACTTCCGAGAACTCGAGTCATAAGAGGAAGAATTTGTCACTCTTATTAAGAATAATTTTTAAATTAAATACGAACGATAAAATCGTTAAAATTCTTCAGTAATTCACTTCTAATTTTTAGAACTCTAGTAAGGTTAGGAATTACTTGGATGTCTCTTAAGACACGACCGACTGTTACGAAAAACAAATCGCCAATGAAGCAATGCGCCGAGTCTGGCCTCCTCGGGCACGCGGCGCCACCTGGTGTACAGCTGGAGAACTAAAATAGGCAAAGTAGCGGGGGACAACCAATGAGAATTCGAGGATAAAACCGACGCGTTACCGGAAATCAAATACGCTACTCTCAAATAGTTTAATTAGGCTTCAAATAAGGTTATCGCTTATTGGTAAGGTAAAACGCTGATATTACTTAACCCGTATATTCTCTCGTGTCCCTTATTGCTGGCTATTGAAAAATACCCACATAAAACCGATCTATAGCCTCGAACGCGAAGAGGCGTGGGTGACGCCGCCCTCGGATTGCAAAATGTGTGACTACTCTCTTTGAAATCCTGCAGCTTATTTCTGATTATAACAATCTTTATAAGCAATTTTTAAACAGGTGGCTGATAAGCAAGTCGGTCATTTTTATTGCCCTCTTCCCCCTCTCTTCCTTTATCATATTGGGCTTGCGCAGCGGCGGATTTCTTTCTCTTTCTGTTAAACCCGTGACTGACACTGCTTACATATCATTTACATTTTACTTTTGTATATTTCAAGTTCATACTAAAGTCTTGTAAAGAATAGGGCAAAAAAATCGTTAATTTGGACTCAGCGAAGGTAAGTCTGAACCATACATTGGTGGTACTAATTACCGTACTACTAACAGTACTAACATATCGAGTGTGTGGAGATTGGTTCATCGTAACGTGTTGCTGTCCTTTCGCAATGCTCTGTGCCTTTCCCTACTCGCCTTTTGAGATCCTGCATTTCACGTACTTTCCAACGAACAAAACATTTCTGCTGCACGAAAAAAACATACACATTTTAATAATTATTGGTAGTTATGTCATCGTAGACAAGCTTTGCATCTAAACAAACTTACCGAAACGATAATGAAACATTCAGCGTTCAGCCGGAAACCGCGGAGCTTGCGTGTGTGAATACGGAATGTAGGTAGCCGCGAGTTCCGGAATCATCCTGCCCCATAGATCTATATCCTGACCTCTTCAAATTGACATCTTTAAATTGGCGAAGACTTCTTCAAATTGGGTATAATCCGAAATTTTGTGGGTGAAATGTTTATTGTGGCTACCCTCATTTTCTATTCGTCCTACTTGCGATCGGGACAGTAAGTAACATTGACTCAGATGGACCTGTTGTTTCGGTTATGGTGTACAATAGTTATTGCAAGTTTTGAGAGAGCATTAAGTGAGTCTATAGTAAAGTGCGACACATTCACGCATGTAACCCGGTCAGTTTTGAATACCGCACGGTGATGCAACGCCGCGGCGCCGGGGAAAGTGTTGGTGGCACTTGCCGAAGGTTCTTTTATGCGGTTGTGTATTATGGAAACGTAACTGGGCCTATATGGTTTCAGTGGATTTGTATGTATTATATAGATCACCGCTTAACCTGCCGGTTATGCAGTAAGCAAACGCGTGTTTAGGTTTCAAGGCTGCAGATTTCAGCGTGACGACTTCATACCAAATTCTACCTATCCATAAACCAGTCAGTTGTCTAGCTAGTAATATTATATTGCTGTAATTACTAAACTATTCAGATATTCTCGATACACACATTATTGCCATTACATTATCTTTTAAGAAACATAACTAACTGTAAGCAAAAAACAGTTAAGTAATGGAATAATTGAATGTCTCGTTAAGAAGTTGTTCTAACGCTGAAGTATCGATTGTGTCGTTCGCAGAGCTGCGCGTGAGCCCGGGCGCCGGCGCGGGGCCCTCTACGGAGCACGCGCACGCACACCTCCACCACGCATCGCACCTCGCGCCTCACCACCACCACATGGTGAGTATAGAATCACACAGCAATACATTTTCTTCTTCTTCTGCTTCCTCTTCTTCTTCTTCATTCTTCCATCGATTGACAAGGGAAAAAATTAACATCGCACCTGACTGATCATTCGAGGATATATCCTTTCCTTGGCTTGCATCAGGTATTGTATTAAAGGACAAATAGATATTATGCAGACCCATACCTAAGGTATTAATCGAACCATTAGTCAGACTTAAGTTAAATAAGATTCCCTTTTTATTTTTGAACGTTCACTATTATCGTCCGCAATACCAAAGTTTGGGTGATAAAATGCCCTTACAAATCTACTCACGATGACCGCTCGTTCGGTTCCAGGACACGAATCCCCTGGAGGGCCCGGTGGAGTCACTGGGCAGCGGCGCGGGGTCCTCGGACGGCGAGGTGTCAAGCAAGGCCGGCGACAGTCCCTCACGGAAGCGACGTCGCATCTCGCGGCACCTCTCCTCCGGTATTTCATGTGCTACTGGTACTTGATGATTTAACTTGTGTATTGTTTGTAGTAGAAATTGCAAGAAATGTACAATGTTTGCAAGAATGTTTGGCTAGTAAAAATGTTAGAATGCTTAAGGCTTGTTTCACAATCTTCAAGTAAGTTCGAAGTAAGCTATTCGTTGGTTAAGTTGACATTTCGTGTATGTAAAATGACACTTTAACGTCACTTTAACCGGCGAATAGCTTATAGCTTATAGCTTATATATTATATAGCGAATAGCGAAATATTGAAGATTGTAAAACAAGCCCTAAGTAAGGTTCATGATGGCATTAGAATTAACATGTTCATAATAAAGTAAAATAAATGAAACAAGTTTGAGTGTATGAGCTTGTTCATGTATGTAGTGTGTAGGTAAACTACAGTGAATAAAGTACAATCCACATACATACGTATTCAATCACAAGAGTATTAGAAATTCTTCATCTGTTTTTCTCATATACAACAAGCATCAGTTTTAAGGTTTAAGGCAAGCTTGTTTGTTGCAGCCGATAGCAATGTGTCCGTGGCGCCGCCCCCGGCTGAACGCCGGACCCCCAGGCACCATTACCAGCCGCAGTGAGTAAAAATTTTCCTCACCATTCATTGACCCTTCCATTGACATTGTAGTTGACAGATGTCTGCCCTTAACTAAAGAAACTTGGATGGTTAAGATCCATTGCAGATTCATTGCGAAGTGTTATGGAGATAAATCAATTACTATGGCATCTGATGCTCTTATAATTTTCACATTTGAAATAAATGGAACTGTATGGGTAGATGTGCTTTCAGGAAAGCTCTTAATTTATAGGAGTGGACACAAAAAATCAAAATGTATACAGATTTTCGAACACCATGCAAAAAATCCTTGAAATATACATATACAAACTTAAAATACCAGAAAAAGGTAAGACGATATCTACGTAGAAGAGCTGTATTTACCCTTGTCATAATAATTATAACCTATACAGTATACTGTATTTTAGTGTACTTATGCATGTGTTCCAGTCGTCGAGTGCGGTACATCAGCGGTGGCGGCGGCTGGCACGAGCGGCTGGAGCCGGCGCACGCGCACCCGCACCCCGCGCACGCGGCGCACCCGCATCCCGCGCACCCCGCGCACCCCCACCCGCACCCGCACCCCGCGCACATCCAGCACGCGCACCACACGCCGCTGCTCTTGGATATCAACCAGGTTAACCAACATGTAATTTTAGCCTTGACTGATCCTAAGATCCCAATATACAACTTTATGACAATTCTTTGTGTTGAGTAAGTTAAATGACAGCTGTCAAAAAGGACAATTATTATAGTGTTAGTTGATGTTACTTTACCTACAAATTTTACTACAGGTTATGAATAAATAGGACATTGGGAATGGAGGTATATGGATACTGTATCCATGTGTGTTATGGATTAATTTGTACCAGAGCTGTAATAGTGTTGCATTCCTCCGTCCATCAGATGTCGTTGCGCGGCGCGCGGCTGGGTGCGCTCGGCGGCAACGTGTGGTCGCACCGGGACCATCCGCAGCGCACGCAGGTATGTCCCCTGCCAGTGCTCAATCGGTAGCAGCGGTGGGATCCGACCTTGGCCAGTGCTCACTCGGTAGCAGCGGTGGGATCCGACCTTGGGCGGTACATTGACGGTACACAGAGCACACATGAACAGTAGCTCGAGCACGAATATTTGCGAGAAAGTATTCGTATGGTTAACGTAAGCAATTTGTATGGCATTTTTTCAAAAGCGCCCCTATCGTACGTAAATGGTACTAAAATGCCATACAAATTTGACAAATTGCTTACGTTAACCATACGAATACTTTCTCGCAAATATTCGTGCTCGAGCTACAGTTTGGAATTATTCGCGTTTTCCGGGATAATAAGTACCCTATATCCTTTTCTAAACATAGGTCTACCTGTGTGCTAAATTTCATGAAAATCCGTTCAGTTTTTCCGTGAACGAGTAACAAACATTCATACAAACTTTCACATTTTTAATAGTAGTAGAATAGGATGTGTCACATTGAATCGGTTCATATATCTAGGAATTATTTGACGGAAATCTGAATTTAATGTTAAAGATCGTGATAATTCACTATATCCTTTTACGCGCTTAGATGTATCAATATTTTTATTTAAGATTAAGACTGGTTACAGATACTATACGGTGGCATAACGAGCTCCTGAATTCGTCTTATTTATTTAATGCCAACAACTTAAATACAGATATGTAAATTTACAAGCTCTGTACCGCCCAATGGCCTTTAAAAATAACGACTTACTTTAAGAAATGTTTTTTATTTATTATTTTCAACGACAACAAAGTAGCAGGAAACCTTGATTACATTATGTAGGAATGTTTATTTTATTTTGTATAATATTTATTACGCGTTATTAATTCTCAGCCCTCATACTACACGGATGATATTGGACAGATTAACTTTCACTTAGAAAAACTCACTCACTCGTTCGAATTTTCTTACATAATACATGACATACATCTAATTTTTTCTCTCATGAGAAAAATGGTTGAAAAGGACCGAAATCCACAAAAACAACAATATTTTATTCTATTTTTTTTTACATAGAAATCTGTACTTTAATCCAAAGTTCACTGCAGCAGATTAGCGAAAACATTAGCATTTTAGTACTTAAGTGCTTACACAGACAAGAACACTTATATACATGTAAATTATTCATAACAAGACAGCGTTTACAGTTCTAATTCTAAGTGAGAATTCTTAAAGTGAATTTGATTAATTTTGTAATCCTGTTTGTTTAAATGGGTTATGTTCGTTTAAGGCTTCCTAAAACAGGTGCGTTATAACAGTTGTTAATAACGTTATTTGCGTATATGTTTTGCACATTACATCTAAATACTGCTGCGATAAATAAATCTATAAAAAAGGCAGCGTTCTGCTTTATTGCGTTGATTGTTTTTTAGTATCTCATATATTAAGATGCGTGCGATCTTACGTACAGTACGCATCAGTAACTCACGTAGGGCATAAGATATCAGGACTTGTATAATTATGTAGTTAAAGACAGCTGTGAGAAGAAGACGGATTAACGCAATATCGCTTAACATTAATAACGAATAACGCGTCTGCGTTTGAAGTCAGATTGAAGTCAGGGTTTGAAGTTGTTTCGGAGACGCGGTCGGGGATCCGTCAATCTGGGCATGCTATACGACAGCCGCCTTTGTTTACACGATAGAAAAGTATAAACAGGTGCTCTTTTAAGTTTATTATAAATTTATATGTATTAAGTAAATATGTAGCGCTCAAGTTAGTTCATATTTTTCACGTTGAAATATGTGAGCTCGCTGGGCTTTATTGCAGTCAGTGCTACTGTGATACTGGTATTTGTGGGGTATGATTATTATTTTTATTGGATTACCATTAATCATTACTCTTCTCTCTGTTAAGTTGCAAGATTTTGGTGTAATTAGCTATTAAAATAAGTTATAATTTTGGCTTAAAACCATGTTAATTAATAAAATTTCCCTGCTTATAAAATCTACTCTAGTTCAAGTGAATTCATTTTTAGTTCTTTAAAGTCACGCATAAATCCGCTAATTACCAGTAAACAGATTGCATTGTCTGTTATTTTTATGTAACATCTATTTATTTATGAGTTTAACTTAAGATTACGCACATCACTAGTCGTTTTAAGTTAAGGTTCAACATTGTGTTAGTTAAGTTGTGTTAAGGTCATTGTTTCCTTTAGTCATAAGAAACGTAAGACGCGCCGCGATCTCATGACTATGGTACGATCAGTGTATTTGATTCGAATTCTCTGATGTTCAAGATTTATCTAAGAGACATATTAAATTTTGACCTTTTCTCTTATTACATTTATACTTACTTTCAAAGTGTGGAAAGCTTAGGTTGTTTGTGTCAGGCTCGAAGGACCAAAATTATTTAAATTATTTTGAGATCTCCTGGGAGTCTGAATAGTTTCTCTGGTAAGTGTTGAATATCAAGCAACTCCTGATGTATTCGATGAGTTCTGAGTACCTAACGCATTCGTTGAGATCGCGGCGTGATATATAGCGTTGTACCGCGTCAAGCGATATAGCGTGTAGCGTGTATGGCGGCGGCAGGTGGCGGGCGGCGCCGACGTTTGGGGGGCGCTGCTGCCCGCGCTCTCCACACACCATCACCACCACCTGCGCTACCAGGTACCGCCGCCCGGACATTCACACTATCACATCGGCACACCACGACACACTACGGCACGTCACTACAATGCGCGTACACACACAACAGTACATTCTTACCTTTGCCCCGATATTCTAAACTCGTAAGGCCAGTTTTGTTTATGTGAGTAAGGCAGTTCAGAACCTTGCATTTTAGGAAAGTGGTTTTGTCCATCGTTTCTTCTCAAGCAGAGTCTTACATTTCGCCAGCTTGCCCCCATGATGATGTGAAGGCCGATAGCGCTATCAGCAACTTATTAAATTCTGTTTTTTTTTATGATTATTATTATTTATATTAAATATTTTATCTTATATCCTTTATTTCTTTTTCTTCTCTCTTTCTTGGCCGGCAGTGCATCAGTGATGCCTTTGGTGTTGCTGATGTCCATGAACGACGATAGCCTCTTACTATCAGGTGAATTGTCAGTTCGTTGCCGGCTATTTCCAAAAAAAATATATATATATATATATAACGTTGGCGGAGTAAATAATAGAAAATGTTCTATGAAATGAAATTCTTTATATTATTAAAATTATAATCGCAAGATTACCTGCATAAATCTTTTAAATTTCCATTGGTAATATCCAAGAGTGTTTTCTCCTGTGCTTTTTTTAATCAAAAGTGAAAATGAAGAAGCCTTTTTGTTTGTACAATAAAATTTGACCCACTTCACACACAGTACACTACATCGAACACTATCCGCAGCATCGGGTATGTGCATCAGGTGATCTGCTATGGCTTCCCCGAGCCCGAGTCTCGTTAGCGGCACTACCATAGTCTTAATGCTAATTTAATAATTTAAATAAGGTTTTTTGTAATTAATTTTGTGACTGGCTGGAACTGTGGCTTGTTGAGTTGTACCGTATCTGACGATATTGTCTCACTAGATATAGTCGACCAGGTGACGTCCACACGTGAGGTTTCGTAAACTACTCCAGAAATGATAAAGTTTAGGGGCAGAAATTGAGAAATCGGCAGGGCAACATTCTTACATAACTTCATCCATGTATATTATAACGGTTTCTGCTAAGACATAAAGAATAGCCCTCAGTAAAATAAAGAACGATACAGATGACCTGATATTTATGGTACGCTGAACGTTTATGTGAACCTCACGTACGGGCGCGTTGTGTTGTGGTTTGGTCCCGTGGCGTCCGGTCGCGGCTTCAGGTGTCTGGTGCGTTTGTATCGCTTGCTCTACCCCGCGACGCGCGCGTAGTATTCTACTCGACGGGTCATCCATTGCGTCAGTGGCGTCTCTTCATTAAACCGTTCGGGTTTGACGTTGGGAGCGACGCATCTGTGGCCGATCTTGATGGAAGTTCTGCTTAAGATCGATCACCGATGTCGAGGGACTATTGCGCGCCCTTTTATCGCTTCGGCGGCTTTGTACAGATGTCGCCGCTGGCGCGTTTGAGTTTCGGCGTGCCTTGTATTTTGTTGCCCCCGATCACAATTTTGCTATCTCGAATTTTCTCACCAAATACTCTTAGTTCAGCTACTCGTTTAAGTTATTTTGATTTACGATTATTATAATTTCTGTGCCTTTTAAAATCATGTTTTACCAGTAGAGAGTTTTCGATTGTTACCATTTACCGCTTTCGTACAAGTCTCCCGTTTTCCGACGTAAGCACAGCGTAGTGTAATTTAAGTGGGAATGCGTTTTGGTTTTACGGTTTCTGGTGTAGCTGTGTCGACACCTAGTGTAGCCGCAAGGTACACGGCACGCCCGCGGCGCAGGCGACCGGCGACCGTCACCCGCGCTTTGGTTTTCAATTACCACTAGTTTGTTAACTCTTGATGTTTCGACTTAGCCGGGAACACGTCCTTGTACACACGTCAACTCGAGCACCGACTGATATGCATGCCCAGATTATAACGATATTGTGATACTTGCGGTGAGGAGGGTACTACTAGATTTAATCCTATGTGATAATATATGTACATGTCGCTTGTATAATGTAAGCAGTAGACGTACGGTGAGCGTTGGCGTGACGTATCGAAGGAGGTCACATTTGCCTCATATTAACATGTATTTCGTGAGCACTGAGGCCTGATCATCCTCGACTTCAACGAGGTGATACGTCACGTCTTCGCCGTTAGTACCAATAGCATTCTATGCTCGTTCTCTTAAGAACTCTTTAATATTATGTACCGGTCGCTGCTTGACTCTCTCATGTCCTGCATCAATTAACGACTTATCTAATCTAATACATCTCAATTTTTCTGTGTATACATATTTTGTCTTAACCACTGTTTATGAAATTTTATAGTGAACATGCCCGGATCTTATAGTTTGAGGAGTTTGCTTGCTACAACAGACTTGAAATCATTGTTATTTTGAAAATTTTTATCATACCTGAAAAAGAGACATTATACAAAAACCATTAGTATTGTCATTGAAATTATTCAGGTCTTCGTAAATTTGTTGAACAATATTAACTGGCGAATTGCTGACAAAGAAATATTTCGTTGTGTTGGTGTGTAGCTCGCAAATTTTTACGATTAACCACTAGCTGCCCGTGAATGATTAGCCTAGCCTAGCCGACCCCGAGTCTAGCAGCTTCCGAGTTTAGGGCATGCGGCGATGCCGCGCGGGCTCACTAATATTATTCCTACTTAAAAATCACTTTAAACTTACTGTTTAACGGTTAGGGTGCGTTGGTTTTGCGTACGCCACAGAATCGTATACAAAATGTATAAAAACTTTTGAGCCATGCAAACATTTTTATTTGACCTTGACCAAAAATATTTTACACGCGTGTTACGACGGTTTTACAACTTTATTTTCTGTCATATTACATTTTTGTAAACAGTGAGATGTCAACAACGTAGATATAATTTGTAAAACCTACATTTTGCGACAAGTGGCGTAACAAAACCATGCGTTATCCGACGAGGAATTGTTTATAGAAATCTTAATTAGATTTTGTAAACTATTCCATACACTTCCAATATTTTTAAGCACCTGTCATGTTAGCAATTCTACCAGCTTGGCTCATGTGATTGTGGCCCTCGACAGGAGCACCCTGCAAATCAATTTGCAATGTTTTTTTATAAAGAACATAATTAAGCTAATCATATAATCACGGTGTCGGAAGGTTTGCAGAGCGCTCGATTGAAAAGGTTAAGCCAGGCGTTGGATTGTATTTTCAGCGGCTGCTAGACGCAGTGTGACTTAGCGAGGTGGCGGTAGGCTGCATAGAAAAGTGTGCATCACATAATTACTTTACCTTACTATATGTAATACATAGACTCAGTCTGCACAGTTGCTTGTTGACATTCTAGGTACCAAGCGGCGATTGCACGCGCTCTCATTGGCCCGTTATAATAACTTGAAGCGATTGTTGAACAATCACAGCTCGCGACGTGAAAGCTGCGCTTCGCGATTGGTCGGTTTGAACACTTGCAACCGCCGCAATACTCCGCCATTCAGTGTCGATGTTTTATTCATTTCACACTTCCGAACCGACTCTTTTTTGATTATTTTCGTACTTATACACTTTTTTTAACGAACCTAACCGATGTTCTCGCGCCATCTCTCATCGTAACAGGGTGCGACATGTGCACGTCAGTGTACTGTGACGTTACATGGCGTTGGGACTCGGAGCTACAGCATGCGACACTCGAGATCATACTGTTTGGTTCTGTACATAGAGTACTGTGCTGACCGCGCATTGCCCACACTATATGCTATCCCTATAGTGTTGGTAACCGATCGGTCTAGTTTGCTGATATGAAAAATGTCTAGCGTTACTCGCTCTCTACCACAGATTATGGCAATTTTTTTATCTAACGATACAATGCTATGGCCAAAGTACAGAGTTCACTTAGATCCGGTCGATTGCGACCCCCCAAATATTTTTTCGTAACTAACCCTACGTTGAAAGGTAAAAGTTTCATTCGTGTACCGCATGCAAAGATTTTCCTATCCGAATCCCTGTGAATGTGTTCCGTGTTTTCGTGTAAAGTATTTTTTTCTGACCGTCAAAAAAGTAATTCGTGTGGTTCGTCGCTAGCGAGGTATTCCGACCAATCGGTGCGCAGGACTGCGGCTCACACTGGTCGAATTTTTTGCCGGTTAAACCTCGCATTGTTATTGTTTACCATTTTGCCGCTAGCAACTCGAGCTTTAGTATCAGTAGACTGGTTTCAATACAAAATAAAAAAAAATATTTGGCTGGTCGCTTTCATTATTAGACTTGGCTGAGATATGCTCTTTTAATTTGGACATAAATAACATTTTAACTCGATATAACTTTAATGTGGAGTGATGTTGAGGGGAGCGGTTATTAACAATGGCGCCATGTTTTATTTAAATAGTTGTGATAAAAAAGCTGTAGGTTTTTCTCTCGTTCTTTCTTGTATCTATTGTGCATACCTAGCTCCGTCCTGCTCACCCCGCCCCTGTGTATGATAATAGTTATATATGCGTTAGTTAGGACACTTTTTGTACTAAATACTGCTTTTATTATATTCGTATTATTGAAATAAACGTGCGATATTTTGTTTTTAAATTTATTTATTTAGGCTTTGTTATACTAAAATATATTTTTTAATAATTATATGTATTCTTTATATATTATTATCATTTATACATCATCTACGGTTTCAGTATGCATTTAATGAATATTTTGCTCGTTCCCGATACATTAAGGAATTGTTTTTACGACTTACCTTCGCTTAGTCGATTTTTTGTGTCCTTATGACAGTATTTGGTACTATTGTTTTTTTAAGTGGCGCAGTGTGGGAAAGTATAAGACCATAGAATATACAAAGAAATAATTATAATCACATCTTAATTGCTAAATAAAAATGTAGGCGCTATTGGATTTTAGATCGAGCGATTTTCTTAAAGATAAATGGATTTTCATTTTTATACTATTCCAGTGCTTCTACAAATGTTCACACAGATAACTTTAGTAGGTCAAAAAAAATCATATTCAGTATACAGTACAGTAGATAGAGTACGTGTGTAATAGTATTAATTGTACGTTTATTATTAATAGCCCCTTTTGTATTTATGTACATTCTGTGGTTTATAACTTCTCCATGCTATCTCCGTTTAAAAAAGCCCTGCGAATATAATTTTTATTTCCTCTTTTTATATATTTCATAGTAATTCTATCTTATGTATACGATCACGGAACGAGACGATAATCTGCAACGCTTTATAGTTGAAAATGCGCCCAAAATGCTATCTTTTGTGTTCTGGTTTACGGTCCTAGATATTATGTTATAGTATGTGTTCGGATATATCATGGCCCTAATTAATTATTAAAATATCCAACTTTTGTATCGAAAATACTTAATCGGTTGAATAACTATGGTACACGCTGGGGATTCCAGATGCCCCCGCTTTCGTCTCCCTCACCCCCGCTTTCGTCCGTCTGGGTGATGTCACGGGATGCTATCTTTGTTCCGTCGGTATGCCATGTTAATACAATTGATTAGTACAATGCTTTAATATAATGTATGAACATATGACGCTTCAAATGAATTTATTGAATTGAGACTCGAAGGACCATGATGTATTCGACGAAAATCGACGGAGACGGATCATAACGGCAGCGTGGACGACACCCTTGTGCTAGGAAATTATTATTGGACGATAAATTAATGCATGTCATAAAATATCCTTTGATTTGTATACCTAGAACGTTTAGAAAAATCTATATCAAATCATATCGGTTATTCGCAGTCATACATTTTCTGTCAGATAAATTGATTTAAAAAACATACAGTTATAATATCCGGTTTAAATCAGTCGTATCGCGTCGTCTACCCTCCCGGTTAGGAGTGTTTCGTTCGCACGGTGTCGCCCGCGCGCCGTCGTCCGTCCGCCCGTCCGTGTGTGGACGCGGGTGTAACGTGCGTGTGCGTGGCGGCAGATGGGCGGCGTGTACGCGGGGCTGCAGTACCACGGGAACTTCGCGCCGCCGCCGCGCGGGCCCTTCGCCTCGCCCCCGCATCCGCACTACATCGCCAATACGCAGGTCAGTTGTGAAAAGAGCTTAGATATTTTAAGGTTATCTGTTTTCTATACTTAATATTATAAATAGGAATATTAAAAAAGGAAAGTTTTTTTTTCAAATACAGATTTGAAATTTTTTTCCCCAACAAAATGTTGCATTGTTTCTAAGTTACATGGGCTATATTTTATTTAAATAATTAGGGGCCTGTTCGAAAACGGAAGCAAAGCGAGGGCGGTGGTTACTATATGTGAGTAGCCGACAAACGAGCAGACGAGCCATCTAAAGTTAACGGTCACGGTCGCTCATGGATATTCAGTTACATCAAAGCTTCACCAATGCTTTCCGAACAAAGGAGTAAAGAAAGAGCTAGCTCGCGGATAACCTTTGGAACGAATTGAACTACCTTGCTCCTAATAGGCATGATCACAGATTTTGAAATACTGTTCTATATTGTTGGGAAATATATTTATAATTACAACGTATATCATATTTCCGCAAAAAATAAGGTTTAGTATAAAATAAGCTCATTTCAATTCATAAGTTTAAAATTCGCACCAAAACGCTTCAAACTGTCATGGCGTCGATGTGACGTCACTCTTCAGGAAAATAATAGACAAGACGTCATTATCAGTATGGTGATATCCATTTGTTTTAAGAAGTGTGACGTAATTCGGAATAATTGAGACTTATTGGCGTTCAAGCTACCATGGCGGCTTGCCGTATTTTGTAGCTTTATTTTTAATAGGGTTTCATTAAATAAATACATAATTTTAGTGATTTTTACTTACTGTCATCATGCCTATTATAATGAGAAAATTGTAATGAAAAAGTCAGTATTATTATTTACTATTTACACTTCAGTATTAGGTAATAAAAAGCCTATTGCGCTGGAGTGGAATCAATCATGCGTGATCATATAGGTTTTTTTTTATTATTATTATTCGTCCGTTTATTCCTCCATTGCTTGTGCAGAGGGCAGAGGGCCGGCTCGACATGCTGGGCGGCGAGGGCGCGCTGTCGCCGCTGCAGCCCGCGCCTGACCTGCACCACGCGCCACTCGTCATCGCCGCAGAGGTATAGTAGCTATGTAGTATGTAGTTATGTGCGCCTAGTACCTATTAATATTTTATTTTATTATTATTAAAAAGTTAATTTATAACTTATTTTGCAGTTGATATTCAACAAATAATGCTATTATTGCATAAGCCCGAATTATTGATTAGCATTTATTTGGACCGATCCGAAGTCACTATCTTTAATACTGGGGCATTATAGAACCTTGTATATTGTAATGGAAGCTCTAAATTCCTTCGAGGAGAAACATTTTCGTGTGATGAACACATAGAGCACCTAATATCCTCAATACCCAACCATACCCAATGGGTATGTGCTCTATGAATGAATACAACTCAAACAAATCATTTCATCTCTGTATGTATGTCTGGAATGCTTTGTGGTATGAACTCTTAAGTAAGAGATTAATCTGTGGACATTTACAGCCTCGTGGTAACCCTCTAGAGCTGTTGGGAGCGCACCATGCGCGCCACACGTTACCGCACCACCACCACGTAAGTGTTAAACATACTATCCATCAGTACACGTACTGACACGTATATTACGTAACATGAGAAGAAGACAAGCACACATATGTATTCTAACTAATGCAAAAATATTTACAGGTCAAATTCATCTGAAATGTTGAACACACATTTTTTCCATTCATTTGTATATGTTACGCAAATGAATTCGACGACACTATTGTTCCGACCGGAACTAAAATTAACATGTTATCTGAGGATTGTTATAGATTTTCAACTGTGGCGTATCGAATTCCCATACGCTACTATTCCCCGCTTTATTTATATTTATTTATTATCTTTGCATCCCACCGCTGCCACCACTACGTGTTTTTTCCTTTGACTAATAGTTAAATGTCTGTTTTTATTGTTATTGTTTTGTTGAGTTGTTTAGCACTTCCATTTTCTTTAGCCATTCCTGTGTTAATAAACAACCACCTATTCTGGTGGTAAATCCGTATTTTAAAATGTGTAACTTGCTATACCCGTAGCGCCGCAACGGTGGCGTGGGCGTGGGCTCGGTGGGAGGTGTAGGCGTAGGCGTGGTGGGCCAGCGTGGCGCGCGGCCGTACGTGCGCGCCGCGCCACGATGGCCCCCGCACCCCCATGCGCACGCCGTGCATCACATACACGCACAGGTTGGTCATTCCTTCATAAGAAACCTTAATAAAGTGGTATTTCGTAAGCTTAATTTTAAAATGTAAAAAGTATAATTTGAGGTCCAGATGTCATCAGTATTGTACACGTGGTGTGAGCGCAGCGATAATTTGTAAAACAGTTTGTAACACAAATTCATCTTAAGTTTGTGAGGCGTGATAAGTTATGGGACTGGCGTAATGCGATGGAATGCAAAATTTTGTTATAGTTGTCTATTAAGTTATAACTATGTATGTACATAATTATATGTTCACGGTTCCAAGATGGCGGTAGAAAAGAAATAGCGACACATCATCGTTCATTAATGTTATTGGGTACAGTGCGTCCAGTTTCATTATATCACTCGCCATTCGCTTTGCCTTCGTATTTTAGCTTCATGTTGGTGTATAAGAAAATACAAAGATTATTATCGAGAGATATTATTGAAACGCGCGCTGTACGTTGCTAACGGCCGAAATTAATAAGCGATCCTAATCTATTTTTAGCGATCTAAGATTGAAAACACAATCCTTTTTTTGTGTAAACTGTGCTAATAACCAATCCACGGATTGACATTGCAATCTGAAAACACGGTCAATCTTTGGGAGGACGGATCAGAGATTAAAGATTGACCTCTGTTCGTAAATGACAGTTTGGGTGTGTTATTAACCAATCTTTCCATTTTGACATATGGTTCGATCGGTGTAAACGATCTGAGATTGCAATCTAAGAAATTCCGCGGATTGAGAGTTACTTTGATGTTTTCAATTAATATAAAATTAAGAAAAATGGCCTTTGCGTTATTTTTGAGTGATAGTGAGAGTAGTGTCGCAGATAGGTCTCAAAATATGGATATGCAAGATATTAGTGGAAGGACTAATCTTATATTTTGTTTTGTTCATAGTATCAATATCCTATAACTACTTGCAGGTATATGATATACCTACCTAATAATAAGAATAAGAATTACTTTATTTGCTCAAAATGTAAGTACAAAAAAAGGTCTTCAAAAATGTGTTAATAGCGTCACATTTTTATTCTTGTATTGCTTTCTAATAATAAAAAAAAATATTCAGTCAAAAAGCATTTATTTGGAAATCAGTTACAGAAGCCTACTCATCAAGAAAAAAATGTATGGATGGAAAGTTAATAAACAAATTCAGTTTTGTAATTTTAATAATTCAGATTTTATTTTTTCTACTTTTAAGGCTAATTTTTGATTTTCTAATTTTAAGTTTTTATTTTCCAGTAAAATATTATCAGAAGTGTCTTCCAGACATTTCTTTTTTGTTGAGCTAATGCAATGTTTCTTGCGGTTCTTCCCTCATCTGGTTTCCTTTTCTTTGTACCTGGAAAACAATAACAGTGAATGAATGGTGTTTCCTCATTGAGAGGTGATTCCTGAAGAAAGGTCAGCCAAACATCTGGCCTCAAACTGTGATTTTTGTACCATAATTACCTACTAGAGAGACAGCACACAGACATAAAAAGACTAGGCCAAAACCATTTTTAAAAACCCTTACTACCAGGAATAATAATAATATAACCCCGACCCGACCGACGACCCGTGTGGCGCAATGTTACATAATAAAATTGTAACTAAACCAATGCGCGGGAAACGGTAATTTATAACTTAAAAGGACGCGACGCCCAAGAAATAATACGTAACAATATGACTTACCACTTCAGAATCCATTTCAAATGAAATTATTATGATTCTCCACACGAAATAATTTTTAAATCGTATTTTGTAAGCAATTGACAACAACTTGACATTTGACAACACAATAGAAGGACCCGTTTTTTTTGAGCTACATTCCATTAAAGTAAAACGTAATTCGTCTAACGTCAGAATTGAAAATTATAATTAATTTATTACACGTTTTAGGTTTGAAATGCGAAATTTTATACTAAAAATATATTATTTTATAAAATTTAATAAATATACGGTAATATCAGTCGTAATTTTGCGCATTAAAAACAAATAAACACACCATAGCGCGTACTACGTTCGGCGTAAAACGAAACGGTCAAGAGGGAAAGGATCGTCGGCAATCTGCAGACAAAAAAGGTAGCAGCTGTAGAGTTTAGTTATTGGGACGCAGATCGAAGATCGATCCATCGGTATATATCGATCCGAGATTGATCTCATTCTCGGATTGAGGATACATTATTAATTTCGGCCGTAAGTGTACAACAGCAAAAGAGTTATGCAGGGTATGATACAAAAACGTTCGGTAAAGTTTCATAATACAGAATGTTTGTGTTATTGTTTACATAATGTTGATAATAACATAAACATTCTGTAATATTAAATTTTATGGAATGTTTTTATATCACGCCCTGCATACCTAACTCTTTTGCTGACTGTACATTGGTACGTACGTATATATAACCGCGTCCGTTTGTTTATCCGCAGGGTGGCGGGGGTCTGGTGGGCGCGGCGCTGCCGGCGCAGCTACACATGGCGCAGCCGCTCGCGCTGCCGCCACCACCGCCCACATATCAGGTATGCTAGCATACATCACTTCCACTGTTAGGTTATTACAGCCATTCTTTGCTCTATAGGTTATTGTAGGTATTTTCAGAGTGTTGGTAAAAATGGAATCTATTAAACTCATTGTTCTACGTGTTTTTACATTATATCGAGAAAGTTAAGCAGCATGCAGCTCAGTCTAAGATTAGACGAGTGATCGTTAGTAGGCTAACTTCATTCATATTCCTTTAAGGCACTATCTCCTGCTCCTGGTTATTATACTAAACTGTAAACTCCTTTACTGATCTGAGGATTAATATTTTAATTCCAACGATCTAGACAAAACTAATCCTCGCGTGGTGTCCGCTACCACTAACGTGTGCCGTGTGGCCGTATGTTCGTTTGCAGGTGTTCCTGAACCTGCTGGCGATGTTCCCGCTGTCGCCGTACGCGGAGGCGCGCGAGGACGCGGCCGCCTCGCCCGAGACGGAGAACTACGAGGCGCTGCTGTCGCTCGCCGAACGGCTCGGGGAGGCCAAGCCGCGCGGCCTGCAGCGCCACGAGATCGACCTGCTACCCAGCTACAAGTACTGCCGACAGACGCACCAGGGTATGTTGTTGTAGTACAGTACGCACACGTACACGCATACTTGTAAATGCACACATGTGATAAAATAGACCATGTAATCATTTGTAGCGTTCGAACGGAGTTAAACAATAGACACAATGAGAGATTCATTAGTTGCTTGGTGTAACTTTTTGTTTCGGTTAAAATGTGTTTGGAGCAGTGATCGTAACCTTAAACCTTAAAAATAAGAAAATTTAATTCTGGTATCTTTCCATGAAGCCTTCTTGGCTTGAGAGCCATTCCTTGTGTAATTGGTATCAATGGGCGGCAATGACCATTTACCATTATCTGGGGGCACGGCAGTGCCCCCGCCAAGTCGAGCAAAAAAGCGGCACGGCCGTACCATCCTTTTCTCGAAGCAATTCAGGCCATTTTCGACACCCTATAACTTCGTTGTTAATAAAGCTAGAAGCCTGAATTTTTAGTAACCAAGCAGGCATTGTATAAACCCGGTATATTTCAAATTTCATTCAATTTGGACCAGTAGTTTAAGAATTATAACTAGTCAAAGTTTCTTAATTTCGTCACTCACTGACTGACTGACCGATCATCAAAACTCTAAGGCACTTCTAGTAGACATAGAAGCTTCAAATTTGGAACACAATTAGTGTTTAGTGTATAGATCAAGGAAAAACTAAAATATTTTGCAATTTCGGTCCAGTTTTCTAGATACATCAACAGCATAAATAACTTTGTAATCCCATATAAATATATAGGATTACAAAGTTACATTTGCAGTTAATTAATCACTGTACCTGTATAACAAAGTAACATTTGCAGTGACTGAATCAGTGTGCTTGTATATAATATAATGGAATAGTAGGTGTAGATAGGTACCTAGATATAATTATGTTCAAAGGTATTAAATAAGGTAATAAATAGATTGACTTGGCAATCGCACTAAACAATCAAATTTAATATGATATGTAGGTATTACTTGTGAGATACATTGTGTTTTCATGCGATGGTCAAGTCGATCTATTTATTTAAAACATAAAAGATTTTTAATATTGATAATATGGTCACTATAAGATGTTGTTACTTGTTAGGTTAGCTAATTACGTAATAACTTAAGACAGAAGGGCCCTTAAGTAGGAACTGAATAAATTAACCGACTTGGTATTACATGGATCTCACAAATTTTACGGTAGAAGAACTGAGTTGCGAGACTTGGTTTTTTTTACAAGTTTTGTTTTTGATGGCATATATTAGACGGCTTTTCTGTTCGTTTGTTGGCTATTTATTTATTTATTTATTTATTTATTATGTTACACCAACAAAGTAAGCACTATGGCGAGCATAAAGTTATACAACATTGAGTATTAGCTAAGTGTTACTTCACTTACAGGTGTAAACCACATTACATTCAGGCAACATTAAGCAATACACAAGTGAAATAACATTGTATATAAAATTAATTATGAATAATAGAATTATATAAAAATGTCTACAGAATCAGGAAACTAGTACATTAAATAATTAAATTAAATGAATTACATTATATGAGTCGTATTTCACCTTAAATTATACAATAATCTTAATTTATGTATATTAATATTAATGATTGAGCATTATTCATGTTAACAAAAATGGATAAATGGAATAATAAGTAGTGGATGATAATAACAATGTAAATAAATTATAAAATGAAATTTGATAAAATTAAAATTATTAAGTTAAATTATTAAATAAATAAATTAAATTATTATTATTATTATTAAAATTAACTTTTTTCACTGAATGAAGACTTAATATACTTTTTAAAATTATGGAGGGTATTAGAGAAAATGTCTATTTCTTTTAGTTCCTCGACATTATCGTTTTCATTCTCATGCACTTTTCTTATGACGACGCTTAAATTGTGGACAGCGTTATAATTTCTTGTAATTCTATTCAAGGGAGAATAGTGACCAAGATTTGAGCGCGCTGGTTTTGGTGAGAAGGGCTTATGCTGTGATGATCTAGGCAAGATTCTAGGAACAGATATATTAATTTTCGATAATAGGTTGGTAGCATCGGCGTGTCCATTAACAAGCTTATACAGAAACATGTCGTCCAGCAGCTTCCTGCGGTTGGAGAGTGAATCTAGATGAAAGTAACGCAGACGATCCTCATAACTGGCTAATTTTTTTGCTAAGTTGCATTGATACGATAAATGCCATAAGAAACTTTTTTGAACCCTTTCTAAACGCTTAATGTAAGTAACGTAGTGAGGGTTCCACACAACGCTGCAGTATTCTAGTCCACTGCGAACCAATGATAAATAAATTGCGATTTTAGTTGCTGGTTTAGTGAAGTCTTTGCAATTCCGTAACACAAATCCCAAAGTTTGAAACCCCTTCTTAGTGATATTATCGATTTGAATATTAAAGCGTAGGCTGGTATCGAGAATGACGCCTAAGTCGCGGATGTGATTAACCTCACTCAACAGCTCATTGTTTATGTGGTAGAATCTCTGAGGTGTTGTTTTCTTTCTTGTGAAGCGGATTGTGTAGCATTTAGAGATATTTAGATTCATTCCATTCGAGGCACACCACGATACGAGGGCATTCAGATCATTTTGAAGTAAGATGCTTTCTACGGCCGAATCGACTTTTCTAAAAAACTTCAAGTCGTCGGCGAACATATAAAATTCCGAGTTTTGGAAGCATTTTCCTATGTCATTAATGAACACATTGAACAGTATAGGGCCCAGATGAGACCCTTGTGGAACACCAGAGAGAACTGTAAAAGGCTCGGATCTGTGGCCACCCACAACAACCACTGATTGCCTGTTAGTTAGGTAAGATCTCCACCAATCTAGGAAAGGGCCAGCTATGCCAATTTACATAATAAAGATAGATAGCGAAATGTTTCCTAGTACACACTTATAGTAAATTATGTTCCATCTGTGTCATGTAGGTGAGCAGTCATCGTGCGTGGTCTGCATGAGCGAGTTCGAGGCGCGGCAGACGCTGCGCGTGCTGCCCTGCGCGCACGAGTTCCACGCGAAGTGCGTCGACAAGTGGCTGCGGGTGAGTGGGCGTACGATGTTACTACAGTGCTGATGAGTTACTGCCGTCTCTTCATTTAATGATTCTTGATATTATGTCACAATTTAGTAAAAATAAGCTGGTGAGTTTTTTACCGGTTGTTTTAAGAGGATGCAATGCGTGAACTTGGTCCGTACGTGAGAACTTGGTATTAGTAACTTGTCAGTTCTTCTCAATAGAATACATTTATCCGTTCGGTGGCTTTGTTGATCCATGCATAAGGCTTTGTTTTACGTATTTTGTTCTGATTGTGGACTGAGCACGAAAATTAGCGTATAAATCCTTAAAAATTTCCGTAAATATTTGATCGGTCTAACCTAATCTTAGGGGCCATCCATAAATTACGTCACACTAATTTCATGAATTTTTGACCCGTCCCCCCATTGTCACAGCTGGTCACATTTGTGAGACCTCTCCCCTAGTGTGACGTCACATATTATGAAATTTTACATCTAGAAATTATGAAATTAAAACAGCAGTTCGAAATAAGTTTTATATCCATTAATTGTTTTTAATATTTACCTATACATACCAATTATTCGATTTTGAAATATTACATCACGAAATTTAGGACTCCCTCCCACCCCTTGTCACACAATGTCACACTACATCGGACCCCCCCTCCCCCTAACGTGTGACGTAATTTATGGATGGCCCCTTATTTGGACAAGCCAGTCCAGAATTTAGACAGTTATATAGAAGTGATATGTTTTTATTCGCAGACGAATCGAACGTGTCCGATATGCCGTGGTAACGCGTCGGAGTACTTCAACAACTCGGAGTGACGCCAGCGCCCTCCCTCCCCGTGCGGTGACTGTAGTCAGTTACACTTGACTTGACCGATCGTCACAGCCGCATCTCTTGTTACGAAGGATTTTCTACAGCGACTACGTATAATAATTAGAATGGAGTTTGTACTTGAATCGGTTACGTTGTGTTGCGTTGTTATATTATCGTGTTGTTTTTACCGATCGCGCGTTAGTCGCTCCGTCTCGCTTGTTCGCTTGGCGAGTGAATGGAATGGAATGAGGTTAGCACGAGCAGAAAAAGAATGATTCCTTTTCTGTTCTTAGTAGTCGGAAGATATCCATATTTTTAGGTCAATTTCAAATTTTATGCATTTTAAAGAGTTAAGTTTCGATTACTGGTAATGATTTATTTTTATTTTAAATATGTTTGTTTTTAAAATCGTCTTAAAGTGATTGCAATGAAATGAATAGTGCAATATTCTAATTTATGTCATACAAGCTTTTTGTGCTCCGTATTGAACTTAGCAGCATTGCCTCAGCTGTGTATAAGCGTGCCACGCAAGTTGGATTGTAGCGTTCATTGCAGTAAGGCTGGATATTGTATCGCACCAACTACGCCTCACGAGTCCGATGTAAAAATTTCTTCTACAAGTTTCAAACGATTTTAAACCTTAAGATTTGTAAGGAGAGCATTTACTTATTGATTTGTGCTTTATTAAAATGTTTTACGGCTTCGTTTTAATTTGCACCCTAAGGCTATAGCAGCAAGGGTCCCTCTCGGCTGATACTGCTTGTCAAAGGAATCTCGCGAGCGAGTTTCAAGCGACTCTAGTTAAGTTGTACAATAAGGATATATGTTATGTTCGCTATTAGTACTGATTTTTAGTTTCCAATGGCGGTTTGAACGACTTTCTTTATTTATGATCAATTACACGTGGCATTATTTACGTTACGCTTCATTTTGCACATTTTTTTTGTATAGAAGACACTTTGGCTTGTAAGAAAATGATTTACAATAATAATATGATTATAATGTAGAAGAATAGTCTACAAACAGTTTATTAAATAATTTCCGAAACGATGAATCATGGTTGCTGAACGTGCGAACACGCAACTGCAGCGATCTGTACGCATGGCCGTCAATGTGAGCCATATATATACAGGCACTTCAGTTGTTAGAAGCCGCTGTGTCCATATACAACTAGCGAACGCTCGGGCTGGTACAAATACAGCGTAACTTACTGAGTAAGATGCGAAACATCTTATTTTTAGATAACGAAAGTCGTTCTAATTCCCCACATAATAATATTATAATTATATTTTATATAAAGCAAGCGCCTTCTGTTATCTGGTGAAGTTACCTTACCCGGTCCGTGACGAGTTCTTAACGCTAAAGTTTTGTATGTAATGAATTAGTTGATAGTTAATAATAATTTAGTTGTACGTTCTCAACCGTTGCGTCCGCGGCCTTAGGTGTGTGCGTGTATAAATATAGGATTAGGGTGTGCGTGTGAGTGATGTTGTTGTAAATGAGGTTAGGTGTTAGGCCAGTGTTTCTCTCTCTCTCTTCAGGGCACGTGACTGTATACCCATCTCTTTCTTTTTCTTTGGGTGGACACGTTTTAGTTATTGTTTTAATTTTTTCCTTTACTAATTTAATCATTGAGGATAAGGAGTGTTGTCTCTGATTTTTATGTCATGTAATATTTGTTTTGATTTTAATGCATAAATGATTATTTAATATATAACAGATGCTGACGATTTATGAATTTTGTATCAATATTCCGGCTCCATGGGAAGATACATATAGCTGCAAAATAATCAAATCGTGAGGTACACGTTTTATGTTAAATTAAACTCATTAAATGATGAAGTATTTATTTTAATTACTCTGATTTAACACATATTTCGCGTCAATCAATTTAAAATTTTCAATATCAAATATTTGGTATTCTAAAGCTTATAAAGTATTACAATGGATTAAGAAGCGAAGTCTCAGAGACGACACGACGCCAGATTACGAATTACACTTTAAACGGCAATGCAAGTTATCGGTGTGTATATATTGAGGCGAACACTTGGCGTTTACGACTTACGACACGACCCGCCGTACGACATGCATAAGACTCAGTGTGGCTCAATGTGTTTCTTTAACGCGAGTGTGATTTCTAGGGATTATACCATATTCCTGAAGATAAGTTAAAAAAAAGCGGTAAAAATAGAACAACAAGATTAGTAAATATTTTTTGCCGTTTATTGTTAAAAATAAAACTCAGCTGAATGTACTATTTCTTTAGGCTTCATAATGTTCTACATTTGGGTCGAACATGGGACTCTGTGTCTAAAGAGCCGTAACGTAATGCAGTCGCGAAGGGTGTGTCGTAGTCGTGCGTCACGCGTCCGTCCACGGTGGGCGTGGCGATGCAATAATCGAATATGCAATTTCGACTTTACTTTTATGCTCGTTGAGTTGTAAATCGTTTGTTATATATAGTTGTCGTGTTTACGTTTTAATGCTTAGTTAATTACATGTATCACCGTGTTGCGAGATCTGTTTTGCGTTTCGGTTCGGGAGGTTTGGCTTGAAGGTGATCAGTTCTGACCAGATCAAATAGGGCAACGCTTCTATTTGGACTTGGTTATTAAGACAAAAATCTGCGTTTGGAATATGCCGTATATAGTTTAAAATATTGGTTGTATATCCATCATCTCTAAATGTAATGTACTAAATATATAATTGGTAAATACCTTATGGAGAATTAATGCCCATATGAATCATACTAGCGATAATAGTGATAAAAAACCCTTAATGGTGTGGTAGTAAAACCTGACTACCAATAAGGTCGAATTTCTGTTGCATTATTGATACGATACGATTGTTATTATTGCACCTTATTGAGTCATCTCTCGCAGCCATCACTATTCTACCTACTCTGGTACATACGCGTACGTTGGACCGATTGCGGCGCATTAAGATCAGGAAGGCTATTCTCTTTTGTAACTTGACAGCGGAGTTTCAAAATTGACGTTCGAGTTCTAGGATCACTTCACTTCGCAAGTGCCGTACTAGATGATTAGAGGATGACATATTTATTATTCTCGATCATCGAATTACGTCACCGTCGAAGCTCGTGTCCAATTGTCAAACGAAAAGTTAGTCAAGAGCTATCGCCATCTTTAGTCGTTTGACGTTTGAGTTCGAGACTCCCTTCACTTCGCAAGTGCGTACCAAATGATTCGAGAATCACATATCAAGATCTCGGACTCGAACTTCAATTTTGACACTCATCGCGGAATCCGCTGTCAAGTTACAAAACTGAATAGCCCTACAGGGCCGAATAAAATGTTTTCCGTGTTTTCTTAACTTTCCTTAATCATTTTCTTTCTGTTAACTAAAAACGGATTTACTAAAGAAGCCCATTAACGTTTCACATTTGCAACACAAACTGGCACAAATTTTTGCTGCGACATGTTGTTATACCTATTTTTTTATCATTATTTTTGTCGTATCTATGTATAATAATCGATGTTCTCATGTGTTATCATTATTTATTAGATGCATGTTTTCATTTTTTGACAAAAAAAATTCAAAAAAGTAAAATTTAACTAGGGGTATTTTTTCAATATTAGTTTACTCAAAATTTCTAAGCGTTGGGGTAGCTTTTAAAGCTCGCCGCTATCGGTAGATCGCCCGCGTGACGGAGTTGTGTATCTTATTATGTTACTGTGTATAGTGAATTGTACTGTATGTAGCTAATATTGCTAATTCTTTTATTATTATTTAATTTTACTATCGGCTTCGGACGCTGCGATGACGACATATCATAGTTGCAATATTTTTGTAAGCAATCATTAAATTAACGCTCTATAAGTATAACATTCATTGAATTTTGTTATGTTTTTTTATATTGAAAATTTAGTTGTATTCTAAAAAGGTATAAAATGGTACTATTGAAAAATCCGTATTTAAAATCCATTGTCTTCCATGAATTATTTTCATCTTTTTATTTTAACCCAATACATTCGATTTTAAATACTAAAATATATGCTTAGAATGATTTCAAATGTTTTCATTTAATTAACGATCAATTGATAATATTAGCTAATAGATGGCGCCACGTGTATGTATGGTCGGGTTTAAATCAACAGAGGGCACCACTTGTCCTGTCAATGCTCCGTACTGTCGTCGTGGCGTCCGCTGCTCAGTGCCATGTTCGAGAATGTTCGCGTTATATCGCCGTGTTGTGTATCTATACTTAGGTTGTCGTTCGTTGACTGTTTGACCGTGACGTTCAAATTAGGGACTGATGTGCACTTATATAATTTTTTGTATTTTTTTTACAAGTTTAGAATGTAATAAATAGAAAATAATACAGGGAAGATTAGCAATAATTTTGCGATTTGATTATGCGTGTAAGTTAATAACTAACTCAGCAGCACAAACGACGCGTGTTTGAGTAGATCCGGCAATAAACTCCTCGAGTACAGTTGTATTCGTCAATACAATACATTTTATTAACAAAAACTCGCATATTAGTTGTTAATGCTACAGTTGTGGGTCAAGCGGTCAGCGCGCGAGTGTTGTAATATGTTACTGTGTTATGTTGCGTACCGTACGAAGTGCGGGCGCGATGGACCACCTTGCTCCAGGTTTTGTTTTCGGAACACTTTGTAGTCATCGGTGGATGTTGGCAATTATTATAAAAAGATAATTTTAAATTATGGTGATCACAATTTAAGGTATTAAAAAAAGTCAATCTTTCATCAGTATTTGGTCTTTTAGTGCCTATTTAAGTTTCGTACCAATAGTATAGCTTCTAGTAGAGGTCTTATCGAAGTGTCTGGAGCATACTAGGTCGAGCTGGTCCACCGCCCCGTGCGGCGCTTGGCATGTCTTTGTATAACTTAGTTGTAGGGTTGTACTTTTACTAATTTGTTAGTTTGTTAGTTCGGTTTAGTGGTAGCGGTATGATTTTTACATGTATTGCGTACATCCGGCGACAGCGGGCCGCTCCCGATACCTATTGGATATTTAATATCTGTTGAGAGTTCATTTTATGGAGAATAGTCGACATTCTAAAAAATGTGAATGAAAAGTAAATAATGAATATAAAAAAAATACTTAAACTTATCTGGTCCTGGCCTGGCCCTACTTATAGCGCTATCCAGTTTTCAAATATGATTTTAATTCAAAGTATTTCGCAATTCTTTGTTTTTAATGTCGACCGTAATATCATATACTCACTTTATTTAGAACTATGGTCGTATTACTGTGCAGTTATTGGGAGTATTAGCAACGGGAGCGTTGTCTCGCGCGCCGTTTATATAAATGTGCAGTATTCGCGTTCTTCCCGATGGCTTGTTGCGCTGATTCTCTGTCCGACTGATAGCGTCTGTTGCTTTATAATTATAACTGTAATACGTTTGCTTTTTAGTACAATCTGGAACTGGTCCTCAATTCAGGCATTTTATAACTGCCTTCAAAAAGAAATATATTATGGTCGTGTAGGTACAAATTTTGATAACATTTAAATCAAATCAAAATTATTAAAAAATAAAATCAATTAAAGAATTAGATTTTTAGTACAAAGCGATGAAGAGATAGATATTGTCAGTCGGTCAGTGCTAGCCGGTCGAGCTTTTTATATATTAGTTCTTAATAACCTTATTTTTAGAGTTCTTTTTAGTTCCAAAAGTAATATGCGTCAGTGTGGACGCGGTGGAGGTGCCCAGGGAGTGTTTTAAAGTTTACTGACAACAATATCATACTTGTTTATCTACGTTTATTTTTTGTTTTTTTGGATTTATATCTATTTTCGTGTCCATGTTAAGAAGAGGTTGTATTGCTAACATCTGTGTAAAGCAAATTTTTTTTTGTTCAAATTATACTTAGGCAAATTTGTCTGAAATCTGTAAATCATTTATTTTACTTAAGATTTAAATTGATCATTGTGATTGTGGATTTTTTTTTTGTATTTTCTACATCCTTATCTATTGTAGTTCAAGGTTCATTTGGCGACTAGTTGGTTGAATGTTTTTTCATTAATGATGCAATGTATTGTGATTGGGCTGTTTACTGTGTTGAATATTGATTATAGTTTTTTGCGTATCACCTGCTGAACTTGCTTGATATGTTCCGTTCTTTATGTTTTAATTTGCGATTGCATTTTTTGTTATATTTTAAACTCAAATAGCTTTCACAGCCCCGCACTGACATTCAATAGTACATCTTCTGTAAAACCCGTTTTCACATTTCATTTCGCGGGCAGTCATTGGCGCCCAACGTGTGACTGATTTTCATGTTTATTACAATCATATTGTTCTGTATGTAAGACTACGTTATGCTTATGTTTTTATTTTTATTCTTACATGATATACTTATGAATTGCTCGTGAACAAAAATTCAGTTAACGGGCTGCTGTCAGCGCGTTGTTAGCAAGCCAACCATTTACCAAAGCATTGTGTAAGCATTACTACCATATAATATGTGTATGTCCGGACGTCCGCCTCATGTGCTCAGTCGTTTTTATTTTATTAAATGCACTGCTATTTTATCTTTGTTTTTTTTTTTTATAATTTTTTCTTTACTTTTTATTTATTTGCCATACGGATTGCACTGAAATGCACCGAAATCCGAAATGCACCTATAGATTTTTATTATGATAAAAAATATTGCAACATGCTTTCAACCCTACTCGTAGAAAATAATTTGGGTGTCATAATTGATTTATTAGCTTTGAAATCGATAGTACAAAGTTTACATATGAACGGTATGAATAGGATAAGGTAATGGATCGGCAAGTGAGAGTTTATCTACAAGTAGGTTATGTCGCAGAAGCGGAGCAGGACAGATACCGATAGCCGTCCATTGTAACGTGCTAGAGTGAGATGCCAAACTTTTAAGTTTATGCTACAGCATCGATGACAAATCGTGACACAACAACGTGAAAATGCAGGATTTATAATCTATAGTACCTAGAATCATCCAAATATCCAAACATTTTGTCCAAGTTAGGTTAGCGAAAAGCCTCGCAAGGTTTCATCGAAGGCAACAATTAATTATACGTTCGATTTTAACGTTTTCACGCTATTCGATGAAGTAAAAGCATATATGCAACTGATAATTCATGCAATAATTGGAAAAAATACGATTTTAAATAGTGCTAGAGAAAGCTTTTAGGTACAAAGTATGTACATTTTGCAATTGAAGGGCACGGACATAAAAAAAGAACGGACGTAACCTTGTCTAATCGAGAGTGAAGCTGACAGCTGACAGCTCGCTTACCATGTGTGCGTAATTTTGTAATTTTTGATTCGCGATGGTGTCAATGTCGTAGCCGTATGGTGTCAATGTGTGGGTGTATGTACTTGTACGAATACAGAGTTGGTATTCATAAGGGTGCTTCACTGAATTTGTTCTTGGGATTACGTCCGTCTTTTTTTAGGTCCGTGTTGAAGGGTAAAACCTTTTTTAAATTCAACTTTGAATACGTATGTATGTTTGTATGGATGCCGTGAAATGATTGGTGCAAAAGCTGATTACTATTTTCATAATTAGTTTCAGATCATATCTACGAATTTTCTCCACTACCCATTTATTTTCTCGACGCTGTCATGCCAGTTCTCGTGAGATGCAGTGTTCGGCGTCTTGTGTGGAGTAGAGGATAAAGAAGATTTGGTGCAGATATGGCTAACAGATTGTGTCTCTAGTCTGCTTCTTCAATTTTTGTGTGCTGTTATATCGCTGATCTAACAGAACAATGACGTAATTAGATTTTCACAATTTTTCAGGAGTTTTCTCTTCAAACACTTTCTTTTTTATTGCACAATAACGGATGCTTTGGTCCTTCAAGCAGTCTTGGGCATTCGGAGCGTTTTTCGCCAATTCTAGATCTTAAACTCGCCAATGCGTTTCGATTAGCAGATGTAGGTATACAACTAAAAGATTGTTCACCTCTAGTGATCGTTCACCACTAATGGTCTCCGACTATATCCATTTCAGTTCAACTTACAATTTTTTTGTTCAGTTATAGCACCTCATTACCGATTCCAAAAGGACTAGACAATGTGCTTATTGAATTCAGCTACGATAAACAAATAAATAACTTAAAGCTCTTTTAAAAATTCTGATCTTAGTCGTGGCGTCTGCTTGATTGTCAACACATCCAAAACGCTGTTATGTAATCATTCTATAAAGTTATCAATATTTGGCTAAAAATTTAAACAACCGTCATCGTCCCTACGGTATTTGATTGGCAGGTACCGCAAGTGGTTAACTTGAGCCAGTCTCAGATGAAATTTCCTTCATCTGAGGAGCCAGTACCCTCGTCAGTTGACGTGGCCACGTGGTCGAGTAGGCTGGAACTCTTGAATAGTTTTTCTACGTATTAGATAAGTACACTTGCTACCGCGACATATCACTGCTCTTCCTTCGTGTTAAATAAATAACGTCGTCCAATAATATCGGGTAACCGTTGTTTTCCTTAATTTCGTAAAGCGTTGTAACTTACCATTACTGAATAAGAGATGGCGCTAAATATATACTGCTAGAACTGCTAGTCCTGATTTTTTGTTTCACATTTTTACGAATTTTTAAATAAGATTCAGTGTCTTATTTAATTTTGTGCCTTTTGTGATAAGTGATACAAGTGAAAAACCGTCACTTTACAGGAGGACGAAAACAAGTTAAAAAAAAATCTAGTTCATAAACTAAGTGAGCTAGGTGTAACATGAGTACCTTCCTTTGTAGATAAAAACATTTAGGTACTGTCACCGTACATTTAGTTTTTTGTAGTAAATATTATAATATCAAAACCTGTGAGTTGTATCTTTTATTTCAAATGTGTGCTAGTATTACGTGATAAATGACACAAGTAGAGTTAAATTATGTTGCACCTATAAATTGTTTTTGAGTAAACTCATATACATGAAGTAAAAAAATCTAGGTAGATTTATATTATAGAATTGTACCCTGATCAGTGTTGAAAAAAAATCGTTTTATAGTGATATAACTCTAAATAAATCAATATTCACGATAAATATATTGAAAAATAAAATATGAAAATTAATATAATCGCAGTTAAAGCACGAAGCACTAAAAACTATTTGTAGAGCAATTATTTATAGGGGTTACAACTTTAAATATATCTATATTCACGGTTTTTTGCCAAAACCTGTGCAGTCATATCAGTTTGCACAAAATTATCTCCAAAACTAATAGCAGACAGATAAACGTGAGTTAGACCAAAAAAATGGTAATGTTTTCTTATACATTTCTATGCTAAAATCACAAAAAGGGTACAACTCGACTTAGATCACTCATCACAGGAGGCACTGAATTATTTATTGGAATACGTAGTTTACCTGATAAAAAAGGTAACACCAAATCAGAACATCAATTTTTTAAAGATATTGGCTTTGGTCCCATTAGCAGGAGGATACTCTACCCATGCCATGGTGGAGACTTCGGTCAAAGTGCCTTTGCTCCGTCTATCAATGATGGGAAGTCGCATGCTTTGTATTATATTCGAAAACAACTATACGAAGTGTAAACTTACAGCATAGACTAAATGTAAATAGATATATAGAGAAGAAATATGAATTGTAATTATTATTTATGATAGAGAAATAAATAATAGAGGATTACAATGACGAAGGTTAATGAAGATCGAGAGATTTGCCATGTTTCACATAACGTTTTTCTCTCGTGATAAAATATGCTGTCGTTGGTATATTATTATTCCTAAAATGTAAGTTGCAGCCTCCGATCATTTTATCACATGGCCATTAGATGACATGGAAATATAGGATCCTTCTGTCCTTTCCCACTCAATCTAATGTCAGCGATGCGGAAGTGATCTGAGGATGCCCCTTTGTATGAATCGTAGGATGTTACCAGTATTGAAATAAGAATTATAATTATTGGACATGCTCCCTCAGTGCCTATACGGAGTTTTGTATTAAGTTTGTAATGATTTCACTGATACGAAGCTAGAATTATGTATCTACAAGCTTGGAATGAATGTTGTAATGGTGTGCGTTGCTCGGTGAATTTTAAAATGGATTGTGAGTTGTGATTGTGAGGCAAATTGTCAATTCATTTAAAGTTTGAAAATTATAGGAACCACTAATGTAAATTTTCCTAAAACGGCGTGTGCAATAAAATTTTAGCTTTCAGTACATCGCGTGGAGTTTCGAGTTTAAATATTTAGACGTTGTTCCGTTTTGTTCATGCTTTTGTAAAGTGTACATTTGTATTGTATAGATTTGGATAATTGTAAAATGTATATTTCCTTTTGTAACCTGTATAGAGATAATGTTGCCATCTCCATACAACGATCCTCCGATTGTATTTTCATTGACATAATGTTACTAGATAGCTCACCGTTACTGGTGGCATTGTTGTCAGCGAAAATATATTGCTCAAAATGTGTAGAGGGTCCGCAGATTTACAGCTACCGCTTGTTGAAGAGACCAAAGATTTAAATCTAGAGACGAATCTCGTATTTTAACACTTTGAATAGACAGTTAGTGAATTTTTAGTGATCTAATTATATTTAAGTTATAGATCTAGGACGGCCTGTGGGAAAGGGTAGAATCAATGCCAAAAAGTCTTTCATTAAAATACATTGTATGATTTTGCATTAGGTATCGTTATATGCTTTGGTTACATGGTTGCAATTGTAGGATATAATTTTATAAATTTTACTCCGACGCGGTGAAGAAAATACTTATTAGGGATCGCTCGTGGATTGGTTTACTTTGAGAAAACAAAGTAAAAGTTACTTCATGTGCCTTAATAAGTGTAAAAGTAAAAGTTACACTAGGAACACTTGTAAGCATATAAACCCTTATGTGAAGCATACGCTTCATATCGCAGTTCGCATGATTGTTTGTAAATTGTTAGAACTGTTTGAGATTTTCGTAGCTTTTAATAATCACTTATTTTACTGCAGATTATTTAACCTCTTTGTAAATATTCAGTTTTATTAAAGCTGTTGGAAAGATCTGGATTATTAATTATTATGAAAGTGGGTGTTATTAAGCCACTTATTCTTATATGGCAGCTATGGACATATCTTTAACAAAACGTGGTCAATTTTATTAGGATCTAATCGCTCGATTTAAATCTTTGGAAAAGCCATCACAGTCCACTCGTAGCGTAGCCGTATATTATAGGCGTACTGTACTTACAAATTGTAATGTATACAAACATACATAGTGATTATATAAAAGGTATTTTTGCATGACTTTAAAATGTAAATGTCCGATCGTAGTCTGTGGTTTACTTACAATATTTATTGCCGCCATCTTTCGGTGACACCTGATCTCAGTGTTGCCGTAATTCGATATTCACTCGAATTAATCATATTGTAAGTAGAGCACATGCGTTTGTTTGCGACGCGTGCGTCACCTCTCTGTGCAATAATTTTTCTATATGAGAGTTATTTATATTGTAATGTTGCGTAGTGCTGGTAGTGTGTGTATTGTCCTGCAGAGAGGCCAGTAGCCATTGGTGTGTCCCGTAGATGGTTAGGGGTGGAGGTTGGACTCAAAAACGCTTTATTTTTCCGCGAAAGGCTAATAGCAAGTAAATTTTTCTTCTTAACTTTAATATTAACGAAATGTCATAGAATTTTTCAAATGTTAACTATAAATCGAATAATTCGAAGTATTATCAGGATTTTTAAATTTATTACATTCCGAAACCCTTTTCTCTTTGACCGTAGCTGACTCATTGTGTCGATAGTTTCTTCGACTTTGGTATAAAGCACAGATTTTAACTCCTTTAGGATACGGATATAAAATACGTTTTAAAATTAAATTGTATTAAAATGTGCTTAATAAATGTTGAGTCCTCTTCGAGAATCCAGATGTAGTGCTGGTGATGTACTGTGAGGTATTTTCTTGAATAAAAAAAAGGGTATTCATAATACCAGTGCAGTGGTACCGTACATTCCAACCATTATTTTTTATAATGACGAATTTAGGTAGAATTCCTTCATCTGATGGAAGTATTTATTTATCTGCGACTACTTATCTACACTTTCCAGAAAAATCCATAATCAAGAAAAGATTTCACAGTACATCGGTCGTGTATGAAGGCGAAATAATCGCAAATCAAGCTACCTCCTCGCGTTGAACACCAATTGAATTTAATATTTATTAGAATAATACGTTTACAGAGTTCTTAAAATGTATCTTGGTTGAATTAATTTCAGTACACTTATCCTGTTCTAAAACGGGCCTTGGTAAGTTTATCTGTTCTTTAAAGATAATTGTTGTGATTTACTGCAACTGCGAAACATACTTTCAAATCAAATGTTAGTTGTATACTGAAAAGGACACTGAATCTATATTCAAACATCAATAGGCCAAAGAGTTCAAACAAAAACGTCTCATTTTGCTTAGCAACTTGTTAAAATCGTGTTTACATGCCATTGCCAACAAACTTCTAATATTCGGATAATGCAAGCGATCTTTATAATTTGGGCTATAGACAAAACGGTTTACCGATTAGCTGCGTCGGCGGACTCCCGCTGCAGATTTGACTGGTCATATGCATAGTCAAGGGTAGGTATGTCACGTTAAAACAATCTTGGCCGCTTGCGCAGGATAAATAATTACACAAAATTCAAAAAATTCAAAATTCAAAATCATTTATTCATGTAGGTATCATTGATACACTTATGCACGTCATTTTTTTAATCAACCAGCTTTTCGCAAAGGTGCTTTGTCATGGAGGAGAAGAAAAGCCGTAAAGAAACTCCTCAGCACATCTTTTAAAAATAAAAATACATCGGTATATTTGTTACAAAAAAGTATCAATCACTAGCTTATACGGAACTGGTTGCAGAGCTGGTCATTTCCATGCGTCTTTGTCATTTATGTACTCATCTACAGTATAGTAACCTTTGCCTAAAAGTTTAGATTTTACATGTTTCTTAAACAATTCCACTGGCAAATCACGTATTAACTTTGGGATTTTATTATAGAACTTTACACCAAGCCCCATAAAAGATCGCTGCAGGTTATTTAATGCACTGTAATTATTCCAAGTAACACATCCCCCGGTCTTCCCGCGCAGTTTTAATTACCGTTATCGTTACCTTACGCGGTACACTTTACCACACGTCTACTTACTAGTTTTTCCGATATAAATGTAGGAAAATGTGGCTGCTCCTACATTACATACAGGGATTTTTGTGGATATAATATAGGAAAACGACTTTTCCTTTTAGACATTTATTTCACTTCACAAGTCTTTTTCACACATCCGTCAGATTACAACAATAAACAATAAAAGTACATACAATTGCCATGTTGCAATGTCCAAATACTGGACTACGATATTTTCTTCCATAAAATACATTAATAGCATACTAAAATACTAAAAATCGTTCCGGTAGATCGAAGCTGAATACGGTAGATCTTCCGTAAGTATGTGGTACCTACATGCAGCAGTGAGATTGTCGATTGGCATAACAGTGAGATCGCTTGCGTTTATCCAAGTTAGAAAATGGTTTCAACAGCTTGGTTCGACAAGTTACATTTTCAGTAGTAGTGTGGAGTTTGCGTACACGAGTAGTGTATGATGTTTTCAGTTATAATCTGAGACCAATCCGATGGGCGGAGATTTGCCTGGATGTGACTTTCAAACTAAATTTAATCGACACTAGATTTACGAAAACAACAGAGCCGTGACTCATGACGAGTAATGTTCACATTTGGCTCCATTTTGGGAAAATACATTTGGCGCTAATTGGATAAATACATTGTCATTGTGTAACTTGGTCACAAGTTTAGCAGTAACTCCAAAGTTTAGTGGATAAATTAATACTGTACCTCATCGTGATTAAATGAAAATATGCCGTTCAAACTAAATTTACGTTTGGTACCTACTTAATTGACGAATAGCAATAATTAATTCTAAACTAGTAAATGTATTGTAGATTGTGATAAAGATAACAAATTGGGACCATTATGTACGAATCATATTGTCCTTACATCCAAAGAGGACAATCTTGCTCATCGGATCGGATCGGAGCGAATTATTCGGTAGAAGCACTTCCATGAAGCGTAGGACCAATCCTTTTGTACTTTACACACAAATATATAGAATATCGTATTGGCCTTCAAATGTTTCTTAAAATTTTGATGTTTATATACTTATTCATTGTTTCATTTATCGAGCATGTAAGAAGCAATATTTATCGAAACTATGAAATAATAGACTAAAACACGCGGATTATAAAATAATAACATTCAAAATCTCACTTCGGGCATCTAATAATCAATTTTACAATTTCTTTGTATAATGGTAACATCGCTTTGATCGTGTGAAATACACCTTTTTGACTGCGATACACATGCTAGCTTCTAGCACACAGTCCACGGCAGCGGGTGGAATGGGCAAAGTCTCAGCGTGTGTGGTTGTGTATGTATTCAAAAAGTTATGCATGTGGGCTAAACTACATGCTAGTTTCTAGCATGTGTATATGCGGCGTTATTTATTATCTGGAAAAACTGTTTCACCATCATACTGTTATGAATATAAGCGCGAATTTAGACAGGCTAAAGAATATTATGCCTTAACATGCACCGTTTTAAAGCAATCTCCATACTTGAAGCTATTCTTAACCCTGTTTTACACTTATGATATAAAGTAATATTAACATGTGTCGCAGATTGCTTTAGACCAGCGAATTATTACAATGTGCAGATATTTAGTTAATTGTAATAACAGTTTATGTGAATTGAGAATTATAGTGATTTTTTGATATCTCTGTATTTATTTCCGTTAAGACCTTACCTAACTCCGATTTACACCTATGTGGGTATTACGTCTCCGTTAATAAAATAGCACAGAAATAAATCCATTCGAACTTTTTAGGGTTCCGAAGTAAAATCGGAACCCTTATAGTTATCATGTCCTTCCGTCTGTCTGTCCGTCCATCAGTCCGAAGCAAAACGGCGAGACACTAGGCGCCGAACACATCGCCCCGGCGGTCTGAGTTCTGCGGTCGCGTTCTGCGTTCAGCGTTCAGAGTTCAGTAATATTACTATTATTACTGTGGAGCCTTGCACAGTCTAAGAAAAAGAGATAATTTTTTATTTTCAATTAATACATTTTTCAATTTCGTCGGACATCGTGACCTTCTAGCTTTTGACAAAAATGGAACTCCGACAGAACGTGCGTTCACTTTGACCGCCGCGGTCTGACTGCTTTTGTGTGTGTAGGATTCTAAGACACCGCATACATTACAGTGAACGCGGAACTCAGAACTCGGAACTCTGACCGCTAGACCGCCGGCAGTGTGGCCGGCGCCTTAGTGTTAGAAAACTGTAATTTGGCATGGATAGAATCGTAGAATAAAATATTGAAATACTCTCCGCATACACTCCGCAGCTCCGTCTACAACAGCTATGTCCATATCGTAGTTATTCCGACACCAGCGTTATGTCGTAGGATGATGGTGGTGACAGCTGGACACTTTTTCAACTTTCCCTCCATATGAGATGGATCTAGCGATGGGCCGAGTAACAAATACATTTTACAACTCGAGTTACTCGAGCAAAAGTAACCATTACTTGAGTAAAAACTCGAGTAAGCTCGGTGTCAAAAATCACGAGTAGTGAGTAGATTCGAGTCGCGAGTTCGCGAGTAAGTATACTTGCGAGCTTACTTGCGAGTAAGAAGATCGTTGCGACGCGACGCGCATCGGCGGCAACTCGACGAAGTCGACAATTGAGTTGTTCATTTAAAAATATATATATATTTTTTAAATGTATTTTAAATCTTTAACACAAATTATATTAATTGGCATTGTTAAAAACGCTTAAAAACTATTTTTAATATTAATAATAATGAATTCAAAATTGATAAAAGTTCAAAAAGAATCACGTGACTACAAACGCGCCAGATTTGGTCGCCATGTTAGTGACGTCATTTTGTTAAAGCAATTACAGTGTTAGAAGCTTCTACGTGAATTGAGTAAAAATATCCGGAATTTAGTGCAAAAAGATATTCATAACACGTAATTTTATTGTAAATTTAAATGTTAAATGATTTATTCTTCATTAAATATTATAATAAAACTCTCTATTGATTGTACACACTAAATAAATTTAGATACCTAAGGTTACACCGTTTACTGGTAAATCGTGTCTGGGAGAAATCAGGGAAGGGTGTTAAGGGTAAATCAGGGTTGTATGATAAAATTATATTTCATTTATCATACAACTAGCTTCTACCCGCGACTTCGTCTACCTAAATTTCACATAATAATATGGATCCTGAGAGAAGTGAAGAATGTGATTAATAAAAAAATGCACAATGCAATACTACAGAAATTCTATGCTAGTAATAGATACATGTCATACATATGATGACCCTATAGCCTAGTTGATAGCGATTCGATCCAGCCTGCGAAGTGAGGGTCCCAGGTTCAATTCCCGGCCATATCTAATAAAATGTGACAAATAATTATTTGTACTCGGGTCTTGGGTGTTATAGTGACGTGTTATTTGTGTTGACCATGCCACCTGCGACACAGGAAAACCTACTGCGGTGGTATGGGTCTGTACGCGCTTTGTACATTAAACTGGTACAATATATAAATTTTTTTCTCTCCGAAATACGCCAAGTTGGTCAATGATCACGACTCGTGTGGCGAATCGTTACCACTCCAGATCGCTAAGTCAAGGGTCCTGGGTTCGATTCGATGCGAGGTGGATGCTGCGAGATGGTTTGAATGATTAGTTTGTATTTCTGTTCTTGGTCTGAGTGTGTGTCCTTGTGTTGTCTATGGCACCCACGACACTGGGTATCCTAGTATGGGGCTATGAGTGTGAAGGTTTATTTATTTATTTATGTACCTACTGGTTTTACAATGTTAACGATAATAATAACTAATATCTTCAAACACGGTTCCGTTTTACTCTACCATTGTTCTACCACGCCCCAGGACCCATCATCAGATCCTCATTGAATTTGAGCAGGATCAACGTTGCAAAATTTCTAATCTAATAAAATAAAACCATGAGTTGTTTCATAAAAAAACGGACATGTGCGTATCAGGCCACGGGCAATGTAAGGTTCCGAAGTAAATAGTAAGTTTATCGACTATGACTCATACTTATGTTATACATAGCCGTGATAGTTTTCCTTGTAAATTCATCATATTATACCCTATTTTTAAGAATTTTTTCACTTGTCTAACTCCAAACGTTTAGTCAACAGTTGGGAGGGACACTTGACTGTAACCACTTTAAAGCCAAACGGACCCCTAATTCCAAAAATGGTCCATGCCAAATTACAGCTTTCTTGCACTAAGGGTCTGGGCGCTTTGCTTCTGACAGACGGACAGACGGACAGACGGACAGACGGACAGACGGACAGACGGACAGACGGACGGACGAACGGACGGACGGACATGACGAAACTATAAGGATTCCGATTTTACTTCGGAACCCTAAAAACGAATCTATGAACGAAAACTAAAATTTTACCTCTTACTCCTCGGGAAAACCGAAAAGGTCACAGGTACACATTTAACACTATCTTTGGGGTGTTTTTTTTTGTAGTATTCACACGTAATTGTACAAAACAAGCACGATAACTTTTAAGGTTTAGCATTTTTGATATATTTATCAATATATTGACGATAATATCAAGATTTTATCAGTTAAAAGTCAAATCACAGTATCAGCTGTATGCTGCAATGAATAGCAATTAACAAAGTGACGTCACACGCGCGCTCGGGTCTATTCGGGAATTGTCGGCGTGTTTTCGGTACTGGATTCAAAAACGTATTTTTGATTTGATGTAACTTTTAAATTATAGCGAATAAAAAAAAAACTAAAATAACTTTGTTATAAAACTTATATATGAACTTTCCATTTAAAACAAAAAAAAATTTTAGGAAACAACTCAATTGGAAACGAGACGAAGTCGACAATTCGAAACGAGAAAGCCTAATGCATACGTAACGGGTTTTTTCCCCGTACGGTACGGGGACGGGGTATAGGCGCGCTCTATAGCTTGCTTGCTTGCTAGGATTGGCTCGCTCAAATCTCAAAAATACTGTAAGTTTGAAGAAGATTGCAGATGAATCCTTTTGTGCGATTTCCATATAAAAAATATATGGTATACTGAAGGTCATCACAATGATATTCTATTATTTAAAATTTTAATAACCTCTCCCGAATATTGGGAAAAAAATTTGTTAAATAGGTCCTTCTTCAACCTAAATTGTAAATGTTCTCTGTAACGGTTAAATAGTTCGGCATGAATATTGTACTAAAAAATATGTAATGACGTGTTTCACAATTTGTATGGTTTTTTTTTTCTTAATTATTTTAATATTTTGAAAAAATGAATAAAAACCCAAAACTTCACCAGTACCCCGCTGGAGCGCCCCCGCTAAGCCCTGCGTCGCGTGCTCGGGAGTCTCGGAACGCGATACATCAGTGTCTCGATGACTCTTGTGACGGGTGGATTGTACGCGCGCTATTTTTTCCAAATAAAAACTAAAACCTCACGTTTTGAAAAATTTTTGAATGAAGTCATATTGTAAATAGTACAAATATAAATATTTCGTAAAAGAACAATAAAAATTAAGTTTGTAAATATATGTAAAGTAGATTATAATTTCGTTTAGTTTATTGACCCTATCATAGAGTAAGACTGACTGTGGCTAATATAATGAATAAATGTAAGTGAAATGTGACCGAGCTCTCCAAAACTATTGGTAAGTACCTACCCTATTGAGTACATTATTTCTAGTGTGTTTATTTTTTTAACGTTTTAGCTATCTTGAGAATTTCGGTTGACGGCGCCGCGGCAGATGGAGACCTAATATGATGATGGACTCCGAAGGTGGGTATTAGCATCTCATTGACGGCACTACGTATAACCATCGTGTTTGGATTCATTTGAATTTTTGAAAGGTCTCATGGAGACCTTGGTGACTAATGATGTCACCTACCTGATGGTGGACTCCGAAGGTGGGTAAAGGATCTCAGTGACGGCACTACGTAGAACCATCGTGTTTGGACTCATTTGAAAGCTCTCATTAAGACCTTGGTGACTGATGATTTCACCTGCCTGATGGTGGACTCCGAAGGTGGGTAAAGGATCTCAGTGACGGCACTACGTAGAACCATCGTGTTTGGATTCATTTGAAAGGTCTCATGGAGACCTTGGTGACTAATGATGTCACCTACCTGATGGTGGACTCCGAAGGTGGGTAAAGGATCTCAGGGACGGCATTACGTAGAACCATCGTCTTTGGACTCATTTGAAAAGGCTTTTGGAGACCTTGGTGACTGATGATGTCACCTACCTGATGGTGGACTCCGAAGGTTGGTAAAGGATCTCAGTGACGTCACTACGTAGAACCATCGTGTTTGAACTCATTTGAAAGGTATCATTAAGACCTTGGTGACTGATGATGTCACCTACCTGATGGTGGACTCCGAAGGTGGGTAAAGGATCTCAGTGACGGCACTAGATAGAACCATCGTGTTTGGACTCATTTGAAAGCTCTCATTATGACCTTGGTGGCTGACGATGTCACCTACCTGATGGTGGACTCCGAAGGTGGGTAAAGGATCTCAGTGACGGCACTAGATAGAACCATCGTGTTTGGACTCATTTGAAATGGCTTTTGGAGACCTTGGTGACTGATGATGTCACCTACCTGATGGTGGACTCCGAAGGTTGGTAAAGGATCTCAGTGACGTCACTACGTAGAACCATCGTGTTTGAACTCATTTGAAAGGTATCATTGAGACCTTGGTGACTGATGATGTCACCTACCTGATGGTGGACTCCGTAGGTGGGTAAAGGATCTCAGTGACGGCACTAGATAGAACCATCGTGTTTGGACTCATTTGAAAGCTCTCATTAAGACCTTGGTGACTGATGATTTCACCTACCTGATGGTGGACTCCGAAAATGGGTAAAGGATCTCAGTGACGTCACTACGTAGAACCATCGTGCTTAGACTCATTTGAAAGGTCTCATGGAGACCTAGGTGACTGATGATTTCACCTACCTGATGGTGGACTCCGAAGGTGGGTAAAGGATCTCAGTGACGGCACTACGTAGAACTATCGTGCTTGGACTCATTTGAAAGGTCTCATTGAGACCTTGGTGACTGATGATGTCACCTACCTGATGGTGGACTCCGAAGGTGGGTAAAGGATCTCAATGATGGCACTGCGTAGAACCATCGTGTTTGGACTCATTTGAATTTTTGTGTATGGCTTATTACTGACTGTAGCAGCAAAAACATTACATTCGCTCACTTAAGTTATTATGTTTCAGGCAGTTCAGGAACCAGCAAAACTTAGAATTACAAAATCAGGAATTTCAGCCGTTAACAGAAACATACGATCTGTCTGGGATGGAAGTTGATGAGGGAGCAGAGCAAATTTTGCTGGTAACTTATTCTGTTTGCTTACACTATGGTATTTGTTAGATACTAGATAGTTTCCCTAGCTAATTTAATTTGACACTGCATTGTTTGTTTGTTTTAGGTTGAACAAGATGAAGAAGATTTACAAGATTTGATTATTGAAGAAGAATCACAAGCAGAAACAAAAAATATATCTGGAAGACGAGTTATAGATCTAACTTACTTTTTTCCAAAGTACAAGAAATAGGCGGCCATGGTGCTTTAAAAGTTTGAATTGCATGTCCCTGTGACTAAAATTTTAGTCTTTTTTACATAGAACTTGGAACCCATTTAGATCTCAATCGTTTTTTTAACTTGGCTTTCATTTTACATTTATGTTTTTGATAAGATATCATTACTTTTTGTCTAGAAATTATTAGTGTTTATAGATAATGAATATACCCATTATTATTTGTAAAATTACTCTACACAGTGGAACCGCTAATTCACTTGTTTCACTAATTATCAATAACTTTCAGTTTTTAGATTTTTTCCTTTAGATACGCCTGATAGTCTACCTTGATGCAAAATATCTAGTTTCTACGCCATCTGGAAGTAGGTTATGTTTTTAATCCCATGTCAGTGACTCAGTCACCAAAATGCGGATTTTTAAACGTTAATGTATCAAAAACAGTTTTAGCCACATCTATAAAATTTTAAATTTTAAATAAGCTAAGGGGTTTTAATAAATGTGCCAAATTTCATGTATTTAGGTGAAATAGGTCTCGAATTATGAACGGGTCAAAAGTAACTCGAAATGATTCGTATAATATTACACATTATAATAAAATTATAAAAATTTGCTAGTTTCTGATTTATTCCTTGGTATTTGTATTTGTATACTCAACTACCTATCTGGAAGCCAAATTTTAACTTTCTAGGTCATCTGGAACTAGTTTAGAGTTTTGATCTATAGGTCATTCAGTGATAAAAATGACGATTTTTGGACGTTATCTTAATAGCCGTTTGAGGTGTGTTTATGAAATCTGGAGCAAATATGTATTTCGCAAGTCTCAAGCAATGAGCAATTTTACAGACTTATGTCGAATACTTTTTGAGTTATGAGGGGGTCAAAAGTGGCTCCAAATCGTTCGTGTAATTTTACACGCGGTACTGATCGCCAGTTCTGTTAGCTTGAACTTGGCTGGACACGCTACCGCGCGTACCTGCTAGATATAATGGTGATATTTGAAAATTTAAACTCTACAGATTTCTTGATGCCCCTATAACCTTAATTCCTATTTTTTTATATTTTTTATATATTTTTTTATTTTTATTAAAATACACTGATCTCCTTCGGCAGGACCAAAGACCTTGATTACTCCTTATTTCCTATAGAATTAATTAATTATTGTAATTTAGAAACAATCACAAAGGGCCATCCATAAATTACGTCACACGTTAGGGGGGAGGGGGTTTCGATGTAGCGTGACATTGTGTGACAAGGGTGGGAGGGGATCCTAAATTTTGTGACGTCACATTCCAAAATCGAATATTTGGTATATATACATATGTATATGTATTTTGGAACTTAATTCATAATATGTGACGTCACACTAGGGGCGGAGGTCTCACAAATGTGACCAGCTGTGACAAAGAGAGGGGGAGGGGTCAGAAAGTCATGAAATTAGTGTGACGTAATTTATGGATGGCCCTCAATGGCAACATTAAAACAAGGTCATCAACTAGGTCATCCTAAGTACTTCCGTTACTGAGAACCTATAAGCACTTACCTGGTCATCATCAGACCTTCAGAATGTTTCATGTAGTAGCACCCGTGCTCAATTAGATAAATGTTGAAAGCTAGGTCATCCTAAGTACTTCCGTTACTGAGAACCTATAAGCACTTACCTGGTCATCATCAGACCTTCAGAATGTTTCATGTAGTAGCACCCGTGTTCAATTAGATGAATGTTGAAAGCTAGGTCATCCTAAGTACTTCCGTTACTGAGAACCTATAAGCACTTACCTGGTCATCATCAGACCTTCAGAATGTTTCATGTAGTAGCACCCGTGCTCAATTAGATAAATGTTGAAAGCTAGGTCATCCTAAGTACTTCCGTTACTGAGAACCTATAAGCACTTACCTGGTCATCATCAGACCTTCAGAATGTTTCATGTAGTAGCACCCGTGCTCAATTAGATAAATGTTGAAAGCTAGGTCATCCTAAGTACTTCCGTTACTGAGAACCTATAAGCACTTACCTGGTCATCATCAGACCTTCAGAATGTTTCATGTAGTAGCACCCGTGCTCAATTAGATAAATGTTGAAAGCTAGGTCATCCTAAGTACTTCCGTTACTGAGAACCTATAAGCACGTACCTGGTCATCATCAGACCTTCAGAATGTTTCATGTAGTAGCACCCGTGCTCAATTAGATAAATGTTGAAAGCTAGGTCATCCTAAGTACTTCCGTTACTGAGAACCTATAAGCACTTACCTGGTCATCATCAGACCTTTAGAATGTTTCATGTAGTAGCACCCGTGCTCAATTAGTTAAATGTTGAAAGCTAGGTCATCCTAAGTACTTCCGTTACTGAGAACCTATAAGCACTTACCTGGTCATCATCAGACCTTCAGAATGTTTCATGTAGTAGACCCATGCTCAATTAGATAAATGTTGAAAGCTAGGTCATCCTAACTATTCCCGTTACTGAAAACTGATCAGTACTTACCTGGTCATCATCAGACTTCAGAATGTATCATTTAGTAGAATGAAAGCTACATAATATATCAGCAGGCATAATGCATAGTGTAGTTCAAAATAAATAAATTATTATCATGTAGGCAGGTACTCGTACAAGACTACAAAAACTATAGGAACAAAATGTATTCGAAGATCTCTCAGAGAGCGAATATAAATAGGCAAAAACGATGAAAACTCTGTGCCACATGTTTTCTTGCTTTATCTTCAGTTCGTTTTATTGTAGTATAGTCGTTGGTCGGTAGATGGCGCTTAGTTAAAAAATACTAGTAGAGGGACCAAATCTCCAAGGTCATCGGGCAAGGCAATCCCCTTAGGAAAATCATCGTCAAAATTACTTATTAGTAATTGTAAACGCTAGACACTCATTGCCCCTCACTAGGAACTTCGGATCTGTATCGTGGGTGCCCAAGAAGTGTAGTCATCATTGAATTTTCTGTCTCGCTGGGAATCGAACCCAAGACCCTTTGAACGGCGGTCCAGCATGTTGACCATTACACGCGGGTCGTCAAATAATTACTATTTCAGGTTATTGTTCTCCCAAATGCCAGCAGTTAACTACCATTCAGAGCGGGCTATTAGGCTATTAACCACCTAGTCTTTTCATATTTCGTAACTGAAGCGTTTGTTGGTATATCCTGCGCACGGTAGTTAACTGGCCAAGTTCAGTTAAACCTATCAGCCGATGAATAAGAATAATTATTTAATCAGTTTGATTTGGAAGACATTTCACCTGTAAGTACATAGACTAACAATAAGATAAAACAGTAACATTGTAAACAGATTTTTTTCGTTTGATTGATATTTAAGTGTCATCAATAACAAACAGCTGTTGATGTAAATAGAAAAGGGTATGTTATGGTTAGTTAATTAGATTAGTTAATTAATCAGGCAATTAGAAAATCTTAAAACAAAAAATAAAAAAAATTTAAAGTAGATAGGTACACAAATGCAAATTCAAATGATTTCCTTAAAATAACGTCAGTTAATGATTTAAGTATTGTCGAATTTCCACCACTGCAGTCACACACTTCTGATTTTCGATCTTTAATTAAGTTTGATGACAGAATTCAAGCTAACAGACTGATTTATAAGCCATATTTAATTTTGTCGGAGATGAAATAAAAAGTTCGTATACTTAAAAATACATGTCTAGGTTTATTGGTACATATCACATATCATAATGATAAAGTGAAAGCTGCTGAGGCTTCTCATTGCTTGTTGGCGGCTTCGTGTAATTTCTTCTGGACTTCCTCAGCTTGCTTCACGAAGTCCTCGTATGCTTCCTTGATCTTAGGGGCGAGTTTCTTGTTAGTCTCCTCCATGTTGGCGGCTACTTCCTTAGCGAGCTTCTGGGTTTCCTGCGTTATAAACAGTATTTGTTATTGTGCGTTCGTCAATCGTTTAAGGAGCCATCTATAAATTACGTCACACAAATTTCATGACTTTTTGACCGCTCCCCCCTCCTTGTCACAGCTGGTCACATTTGTGAGACCTCCCGCCCTAGTGTGACGTCACATATTATGAAATTTTACACCTAGAAATTATTAATAATGTATAGTAATGTCCATTATTTTTTTTTTAAATATTTATCTATACATACCAATTATTCGATTTTGAAATGTGACGTCACGAAATTTAGAACCCCCTCCTACCCCTTGTCACACAATGTCACACTACATCGAACCCCCCCTCCCCTCCCCCCTATTCGTGTGACGTAATTTATGGATGGCCCCTAACATAAATGGATGCTGAGTACTAGTTTGTTGGCAGTTTACTAAGATAACTAAACTAAAAGGGACATTTTGTTACCTGTACGGTGTTCTGGACGGCGGTTGTCAGTTTCTCGCGTAACGCAACAGCCTGCTGTTCTACTTCAGGGTGTGCCTTGCGGAGCTCCTCAGCAGTCTTCTGAATGTTGGCACGAGTTGTCTCCAGCGCCTCCTTTGCCTTGCCATTAGCGTCGCTTATCTGAAAACCAGAGAATAATTTGGTTAAGCTTTGATACAGTTGCGTCTGAAGAAGTAGATATGGAAATAGGCTTCAAAACTCCATCTTAAAATTAATGATGATAATTACAAATCTCTAACATAATCGTGACAAACTATCAAATAAAATTACATAATCAGCATAAATTAAATTACTAGTAAAATGTAATAAAATTTATCTAACAATAAGTAAAATGGCGCAAAACAAGCGATAACCATTAACTAGCAGTTGGTTATCTTTGTCCGAACCGACCCTGACATTGGGTCACTGATAACACAGAAAGGTGATTAACACAATATTACAACTGATCTGTTGATCTGCACAATTACAAGGTATTCATTATTCAGACCCTCTTTTTTACATTACAATATCATTGACTCAGACACGGCAAAAAGGCTGAATTATTCGGATGACAAAATGTTGTCTTTATATTTGCTGTACTTATCGCAAACGTTCTGGTTAAAATATGGTTCGTTTTGGATTAAAATATGGCTAAGTAATGGCAGGAAAAAGAAATAATAAACATAAGAGACTCACTGCGTTCTGTAGGCTCGAAGAGAAAGCAGAGAGTTGCTGGAGTACAGTTTCGGAGCCCTCCTTTAACGCCTTGCCGACTTCCTGTGAGTTCTTGCTGTTCACGAGTGCGTTCAGCTGCTCAGTGAAGGTCTTCTGGAACTCTTGGGCGTGCTTTTCCAGGTCTTGCAGCGCGTTGGGGGCTTCACGGCGAACTTGGCGGCCGGATGCCTGAAACGAGATTTATTCTTAGTCCATGTTGAAGATCGCTGTGAAAATATGGCTTATAAATCGGGCTGTTAGTGTTAGCTATAAATATTTTTTGAAAATTAATCCAATGTTTCATCGAAACTCAGACCAGATATTTTTGAAAATCTTTATTTTGTATATTTTTAGAAAACACTAATTATTGGAATTCTTTCTGATATTCCTAAAATAATCTTGAATTTTTTTTTATTACATCTAAATTCAATAATAATATTTTTACTCACCAGAGCCAAGCAGGCAATGAGAACTACGAATTTGGCGGCCATCGTGCGATCGTGTAGCAGGTCGTGTGTTGTACAGGAGCTGGGAGACGAGTGTGCCAACCACGTCCGATAGGCGATATATAAGTCTCCGGGGAGCCGCCGCGCCGCGGGGCGGAAGCGGGCAGGGGTGCCTGCAAAACTTTCCTGCACTCGACAAACACGATGCGCCCTTCGCCCTGTCGATGACATACATACATATTAGTAATGCGGTGATCAGCTAACGACATTAGATAATGCAGCCCTGACCCACGCCGCTGATCGCATCCGGGACCGGACACCCCACGGAAACCACCTATTGCCGTTAGCGTTATGCATGCGTCTTCTCCACGCATTCATTTACAGTTTTCCTTGACAGGTGGTAACGACAGGTGTTTAGGTTTCGTGATTGTCCTATACCAACATGTCTTCGACAGGAATAACTTAACAACTTAACTTTGACGAACTTCCGATAAGATATCAAGAAGATTTTTTTTAAGAATTTGTAAAATGCTCTGGTACTTTTTGTTTTCAGTAAAATATTGCCAATGACAATGATCGTGAAGTGCAATGTTGTTTTTAAATTACAATGTGTTTACAGATGTATTATTGATAAGACGAGCCAAAGGATATTTTATGCCTCATAGAAATTATATTGTTCATTATTGTTTATGGCAGAACATTGTATTGTTAGAGTGATAAATTGCCTTGTGAATAAAAGGACACAGGTACATTGAGGTATATACATAGAGAAGACATCTCAAACAAAATGTGTGTCCCCGCCGGGAGGTTCTATTTTCAAAATTGAGCCCCTGTTCTCCTTTCAAAATCGAACGAATCCATTGGACATTGAAGCCGCGCGGCGTCAATTCATTGGAACATACCTTGTGTTCACGGTGTCTGTTCTATATGCTAGTAATAATACTTCAATGCACAGGTACCGTTTAAAACTTAATCGAGAGAGCTTTTTGGTAGCGGTAATTGCACTACCTACCTGCATTAGACAGGTACGATTCTTCGCGCTCTCTACTGCTTTTATGTTCTTATTTTCTTAAAATTTTAATAGATAAATAAAACGCGTGGAAGTAAAAGGAATTATGGTTTACTTACTAAGCTTACAAGTATCAACTTTACACTTAGGGAATTTTTAAAGTAGCAAACGAAGAGTCGAATTAGTTTATCTTACTTTGACTTTACTTGAAATCAGTTCATTGCTCCCACAATGATAGCTAAATTGATTTTAATTATAAAACATCAACGATTATAATAAAATTCCATTGAAATTTACAGAAATGCCTTACCTTAATTAATTTAAAACTCATATTAAAAGCATTCTTATGACGAAAGGATTACAAATTAGATGATTATTTTAAAGACAAGACTGCTTGGACATGAGTTTTATGAATATAGATTGTAGTAGATGATAAGTGCTATCTGTAACTGTGAGCAGGAAAAAAACAACCCCGGTAGTTTCTTGCTGCTTCTTCTCCCGGGCGCTCTCACAGTAGGGCCGGGCCTTGTTGAAGCATTGGCGTAGCTTGCATGATTTTCAAAAAGTGTTTGTAAACCAAACCAATTTTGAATAAAAATATTTGATTTGATTTGACTTGATTTGTATCATGAAATTCATGAATAATTGACAACATTTATTCACGGAGTGCCTTATCTTATGTTTATTTATTGCACTATAACATAATTTTATTGCACTGTGAACTTTGTATCGCAGCCTGCAGCTGTGCAAATAATCAGCTTCCTTTCCATGTCCTCTATGTAGAAATCTTATGAATGATACGTTAATGAAACTTTCTTTGTTACAAATTAATCTTAATTTTCAATTACACAAAAAATAACGTAGGTCACTTGGTGCCTTTAATATTTTTTTTCGAATTTGTAGAACAAGAAGGAACTTTTATATCGTACATAATGCATTGAATTTGTATATTTGTAATGGAGTCCCGTTAGGTTTAAACCATTAGGGGCCCTGGGGCCCGTGGGGGCGTGTGAGGCAGTTAGGGGAGGGGGTCGGTCAGAATCTCATCTTATGTTACGTTGGGGAGAGGGGGTGGGGGTCTCAGCACATCTCACGTTTTTTTTTCCTCAAGAAACAATAAAATTGAGTAAAAATGGGGTTAAATTCAGTAAAACATGTTCCTTCACTAAAATGTCAAATAGGAACCACTGATACCACACCACACCTTGCACGCCACCTTGCACATCTAAAACAAAGTGCTCAAAATTATTGAAATATAATAAAAAACACATTTTGATTTTTTTATCCAATCTGTTGAATGTAGACACTAGAAACATATATTTTAAAAACAAACGTGTATTTATGTACGCGCGTGAGAAGTTATACTTCTTTGGAATCATTAAATAAATATTTAACACTAGCTGTCTTGGCGAACTTCGTATCGCCTAATAATCAGTGAATGTACTTTGTTGTTACTTTTAACATTTATAGTTTTGGTAGGTTTAACAAATGAGAGATCATTAAATTCCCTCTCCCTCTCTCCCTCCCTCCCGCTCCCTCTCCCCTGCCCCTCCTCCACCCTCCTCCCTCCCCTGTTTAACTATAAGCTTATATACAAATTTTCAGCCTATTTACTTCCAAACTGACGAAGTTGCGTACTAAGTTCCATCCCCTAAATTAACCCTTGAAGGGATGATTTTCCAAAAAAACGTGTTAAAATTATTTTTTGTTAATAACTATAAACTTATTTTAAAAAACAATATTGAAAAAAAACAATATTAAAAAAAAACAATATAATAAATATAATAATAATCATTTTTTCAAAACGATAGTTTTTAAACACGTTTAGTAAAGACGTTTTTCGTGACCGTCGTTTTTGTGTCACCGTCCGTGTTGCTGTTGGCGTGTTACAAATCTTAAAATTTCACTCTCATCATTTTTTCCATTTATTTCATAACGCGCCTAAATAAGTATAACTTCAAAAAAAATACATGAGATTAGGGGAATGGAGGAGGAGGTTGAGCATTTGGCTCAACAACCTCACGACATTTCACCAGGGGGGAGGGGGGGTCCGAAAGTCGCCAAAAATGCCTCACGTAATTTATGAACGCCCCCTTAAAGTTTTCATCATAATACATTCAAAGTACTGATTCCGAAGTTTGCTTAAAACGGGACTTCACTATTAGTAGATTTACGCAACGAAGATACAATTTGAATAAAATAAAAACACTTCTGTATCTTACTACTATCGGTAGTAAGAGCGCACTGCCGTGCCCCCGGATTTGATGGACCGATATTATTAACCTACTTATTGTATTCACTGTAGTCGGGTCAAAATGGGTTAATATTTATTTATAAACAAATGGGCAAAAACAAAACAGTTATGGAAGTACCGTTTTATGGTTCCGTCGTCAAAATAGTTTGGCATGTCCGTCCGTCCGTCCATCCGCAGCAAAGCGCAGATACCCTTAGCGCAAAAAGCTTTAATTTGGCATGGTAAGAAATATTTATTTATATCTAACGTCTACACAGTGGTAGGGTTAAATTTTAAAAACAACTGCTGAGTACCTCGTAATTACGTAAAGTGAGAGTGATTTTTTTCCCGACTGGCAGGAAGGGGTTTTTCGCGCGTGTCTATCTTGTATGGTATGTAAGTATATATGTATGTGTGTAATATTCTTTATTACCTCATGTCTTCCAAACCACTTAAGATATCGGTAGTTTCCTCTTGATAACCCAAGTGTTCTTAGATAGGTGAAATTAAAAAAAAACAATATGGGACTGTTTCAAAAAATAAAAATAAATCGATAAATGCAATATGTGTATCAAACCAAAGAGCTCACCATAAGAATTTCAAGAAGGTATATCTTCTCAATATCAGCTAATTAAGAATATTACATACATACAAGATATGCGCGAAAAACATTAGCGTCCCTGGCAGTCGGGTAGTAAAAAAAATTAAATATAGGGGGCGGCAAATTTTCGGTAGGCCCTGGGCGGCGAAAGCTTACGCTACGCAAATGGCGGAGAGAGAAACATTAACGAGGTACCACGAACAGATGCAAGTCTGGGAGTTGACACTTGACACTGGCTTATTATAGGTACAGTCAGCCGTAGAAGTAGCTTAACATTTTAGTACTTTGTAATAGTAATTGTTTCGACGGTTTCCTAGCAACATCTATGACAAATTCAAGAAACGTAATGTGACAAGGTACTAAAATGTTAAGCTACTTCTGCGGCCGACTGTACCTACATCCACTTAGAAATGTCCCTAGCAGTGGCGTAGCTAGCCCTAAGGAGGCCCCATATCAATATTTGTTGTGGGACCCCCTCAACGTTAGCTATCAAATATAAAAGGAGTGCCAACTGCAGCGGCCGCTGGCGAGCTTTTTTTAGGAGTGTTAGTGGGTGCCCCTATATGATGGGGGCCCCGTATAATTGACACGGCTGATACCATTGTTCCAACAATTGAAGGTTCTATGACGGATATCCCTGAAAGGTAAAGTACCACTGCCCTAAACCCAACTCCCAATGCCGTGCCCTGTGTTTATCAACAGTATCCAAATTGAATAATGACTGCAACGTTTTCAATTGCTGACTAATGGCTAATGGCCGATAACTGGCAGTGAACTGTAAACATCAGCTGTTTGCTCGTTGCGCTACCGGTTAGTAATTAGAACGAGCAATTAGCTCTATACATATAATGCTTAGTAAACATTTGTAGATCGATGTCTGCAGCGTTGACCTGTCCACAGTCCAGCTCTATCAAGCTGGCAGGGGCAAATCGGCAAAAACGATATAAAATACTCGAAAATTTGTAGCTAATTAGTTGCTAAAATGCCGATTTTGTTGCTCGAACTGATCTCTGGAAATCGAAAACCATGCCAGCTTCATATAAAGATAGCAGGGAAACTAGATAACTAAATGATAGATAATTGTATCGACTATTATTATACATAATTTTTTTGCCGCAGAGTGGTGATTCAAAAATCGATAACGAAAAAAAATCACGTGTAAGCTTCCTTGAATCACAATTTTCCCAGCTGACCTGTCCGTAGGTCACTTAACCCTTACGACGATTAATGGTAATTTCTAATGTAAAGATATAAATAAGTAGATATGACTTCGAACTCTCATGTTGACCAACGAGCAGACGAGCCATCTAATGGTAAGTGGTCATGGCATCATAACATCAAGGCATCACTGATGCGTTGTCACCCAAGAAATAAGAAAGAAAGAATTCGTTTCTCTATTTGTATCTATACGTACCTATACTAATACTCAGTGATTTCAAACAAAAGTTACCTACGGTAGATTCTGCGAAGGACGACCATATGAATAAAATACTTAGTGTAAGTAGTTTAACTAAACTAAAGAAACTTCTTTCAGGCAAATCTTTGTCCAAAAAGCAGCTTTTTGGACAAAGATTAAACTTGCACTTCTTTATGACAAAGAATTAACAATGTAACTATGGGACAAGATAATAATTATACAAGAGTTAGACATCTGCCGTCATCGCTCTACCAAAATGGTGCTACCACACTGCACGCACGCTGACTGAATACATAACAATCCAAAGAATCATAAATCTATACTAATATTATAAATCTGAAGAGTTTGTTTGGTTGAACGCGCTAATCTGAGGAACTACTGGTTCGAATTGGAAAATTATTTTTGTGTTTGATAGACGTAGTCCATAAAAGGCTATAGGTTATATAACATCATATACTTATGTAGTTAGTTTTTCCACAAATTAAGACCGGTGAAACCGCGGGACAGAGCTAGTACCTATATCATATAAATATGGAAATGCTATTTATAACTTATTATTGCTATTTGTTTATGTTACAATTCAATTTGCGTCTTATTGAATCATTGAAAATGTTAACTAGGTATCATCTTTTGTTTTGCTTTTATTGAAATCTATTGGGAATTTATATATGTACGTATAACTATTCAATACCTATTTATTAAGGTTGTTAAGAGATCGCTCATCAGTGACCTTATTGTAGGCTCTATTTTTATAATATCATTGATTGTAGGTAGATATTTATACAGATTAAAACTGTAATTAAATGTTTGAATGCAATTATATTAATATACATACATGTTTATTATTTATACAATTAGCTATTATTATCTATATTACAACCATAGACCTATAATAACATTATTACAACCCTTAAAGACCCAATGTTTGCCGGCGGCATTCTACTTATTCAGTGGGTATTTCTGTGGTATTATTCTAACAATGCTATTTTTTTACTACGACCTTCTTATAACAAGCAAATTTTAACGAAAACAACGCTTATCGAATTGAAAGACAAACAAAATAACTTTATCTATTCTGTACTTGTATCACTATTATCAACAATGCAGGTTATTGGGGTGTAGTAACTTGTAAGTGGCAACAGAAACCTGCCCGCTTGGTGGTATAGAGCTTCACATGAGAAATATGTATATAATCAATAATATTATTATTTCCTTAATTAACTACATCAATGGTTTCTAACTCTTCACGTTATTCAGTCTCAATAGGAATCTAAATAAAACACGCTTCTTAAATTTATAGGAGGCCATTGATATTTTTATGTGTTTAATTAAAATTGTATAATACAATCACTACGTATTTTATATTTTCAGGAAGGCATTTTGAGTAATTTCGGTTGCTATAGGTAAGAACTCAGATTCCGTTTTAAAAGTACTCGACGATAAATTTTGAGAATAATTTTTGGTTAGGTTACAAAAACGCATTGTTGTAAACAAATTAATCTATGTAGATACTTAATTACTCATCATGACATTGCATTTGTAACAACTTTGTTTTGGGCTTGTGGATAATATCGACTTGTTTACATAGTAATGTGACACTAATGACTGTTGAACTTGACCATTTCAAATAACTTTGAAATGAAATGACTAACAAATAACAAATGAAGACAAAATAACATTTTAAAGTAATACCTAATTAAAACAATTTTTTGAAACTTTAGTTATTTAATTTATTATTATTAGTTTCTAAGAGTTCTAAACCTACATAAGATATTTTTTAATTTTTAGTAACTAGGTTCGAGTAATTTGCAGCTGATAAGACATTTCATATAGGTATGCATTTTAGACTATGCTCGTAGAAGACCATAAATTAATTATTAAGGGATTCAGCAATCCACTCAAGTATGTCAGCATCAGGAATTTGACATACATAATCTAAATTTTACTAACAAAAAATAACCGACTTCAATATTACTCAAAAAGTACTTATCAGATCTCGTTCAAATTTATGTGGGACCACATGACAAGCACCTGCTTTCGATTAAAAAAAGAATCATCAAAATCGGTTCACCCAGTCCAAAGTTCTGAGGTAACGAACATAAAAAAATACAGTCGAATTGAGAACCTCCTCCTTTTTTTGAAGTCGGTTAAAAACAAAAGCATAACGCACACATTGCTACGCTAGTGTCTTCAAGGATGGAACGTTAATACATAATCCTACCTACCTACAATAAGTAAAAAATAATGTCCTACCTGTAACGTTGGGTGTTCAATATGGTGAGGGTGGTGTGGTCGTGAGGCGGCCGGTGAGTCGGTGTGCGAAGCCCGCTGTCGGCTGAGCTGTGGCCACTTGCAGCCCGGCTACCGCACCTGCCTATGTTTAAAATTATTCCTGCGAAGGTGAACAGCTAGGGTTGCCACTTGCACATACATACATTTATTGTCTTGTATACCTATACGATGTTTAAGATTATATTCATCATAGTCACGTCACTCAAGTTCACACAACTTCTGAGCATAGTACCAAAGTAGGTGGCTGCTACTGGGTAGCCTTTTCTGTTTATCCCTCGATATTGTTTTATCGAAAGAAACTCATAAACTAAAGTTGTATGGATTAACACACTGCGAATTTCCTTCCAATATCACATAACCGCATATCAAAAAAAATCAAAAATTAGAAATATTCCGCATATGCCGCAACAAAATTATAAGATCTGCGTTTAATTTAAAAATATTGGATTATATTTTTAAACAAGGTGGATATTTTCGAATGGACAGTTGCTGTTGGGCATAGCGGCCTTTATACAGCTTCAAGCGGACAGATTCTGTCCAGTGGCGTACTGCCCAGGGGCGTAGCTACCGCCGTATCAGCCGTATCAATTATACGGGGCCCCTACTAACACTCCCAAAAAAAAGCTCGCCAGCCTCCTACAACTCTACCTCCTTTTATATATTTGACAGCTGACGTTGAGGGGCCCCACAACAAATATTGATATGGGGCCTCCTTAGGGCTAGCTACGCCACTGGGACAGAAGGTCGAGCTTGGAGAGGATCAGTCATCAGCTGAGTAGACAATTTTTGCGAAAAGGGCAGACTAGCTCCCCATGTTCGAGAAATAGAGGATGCGAACAACCTGGGGCTTCCTTCAGGTGTACTGCAGGTGATTCAGATGTTTGGTAGTATAATAATATTATTATCTTTTAGCCTTGGACTAGAATTTCAGATTTTCCATTCATAACCACATTATTAATAATATAATAACAGCGATAAATTATTTATAATTATTTTGACATTGGAAAGGTCTTGTCCGATATAAACGTGCCTATCTCGCTGTAGTCAAGTGATAGTAGAAAGGGACCATCCATAAATTACGTCACACGTTGGGGGGAGGGGGGGGGGTTGGGTCGATGTAGTGTGACATTGTGTGACAAGGGGTGGGAGGGGGTCCTTAATTTCGTGACGTCACATTTTAAAACCGAATAATTGTTATGTATAGGTAAATATTAAAAAACAATGGAAATAAAACTTATTTCGGAACTGCTGTTTTATTTTAATAATTCCTAGGTGTTAAATTTCATAATATGAGACGTCACACTAGGGGGGGGAGGTCTCACAAATGTGACCAGCTGTGAAAAGGAGGGGGAGGGGTCAAAAGTCATGAAATTAGTGTGACGTAATTTATGGATGGCCCCAAAGTTCATTAACCGCGATGACCGGTAAATTGCTGTGTTGATTAAGGAGGGACCTCTGGATTTTAGAACGAATCGCTTTGACAATCACTTAAACAATCACTAGAGCCCACTGGAAGCAGTAGAAAGAGGAAAATTGGTTCAGCAAAGAAATTTCTTATTAGAATTAAAAAATATATCTGTATGTAGGTATGCCATTCAGGTTTAAGCCTATACTATACTAGGCCCTTCAAATTAACGTAATAATGTAATTCAATATAAAGTATACTCGTATGCTAGGGGCAGCCCTATTCCGCAGCCCGTGGCCGTAGCGTATGACCAAACAGGAGTGCTTGCTATTGTTACACACCATACGAGGACACGCCCTGACAGTCCTGACACTGCGTAGTATCATGAAGGTACCTGCGTGTAGGGCTCTCAATTTTTGAAATAATGTAAGTTGGCTCATTGCCAAAGCTCAAACTGGAATATCAGCCATAAGTTGACAATACAACAGTAATTGAAAACAAACGAACATTATTGTATTATTATTTATTTTTATTGTATTTATTGACCTGCATGGAAATTAGCTATATTTTTTGTTACAATGAATTTTGTTTTCACAGAAAGAAAGAGAGTTAATACTAAAACTCGAAATCAATGTTTTTACTGTTGCCAGCCCTACCGGCTACCTGCCATTACCTACCTGTACTGTACCACTCGACCTGCACTGTATTTAACGTTGGTACTAAATAACGATTCATTGTAGTTCTTTATTTGAAACTGCGTTTTTTTTTAATCTCAGGTGGCATTATTATTATTAACACGAACAGATAATATCTATATTTATGACGCGACTTCCTGCTAACTATCAGTACCTGTAACAGTCCTTTTTTTCGAACATACGTGCCTGCAGTGCAACCATCCGGGCATCTCCTGCTGCCGATGAACATGTATGACAATCCTTGAATAGGACTTCAGGAGGAACTGTAGTCAGGGACAGACTAGTCAGGGAGGCATTGACGCTGGTTCGCGCGGGAAGGCGATTCCGATTAACTAGGGACGATACGTGCTGAACGTATTGGTGGACTATTTTGCTTTTATTGAAAGGAAATAAGGTATTTATTACTAAGATAGCCCATCCATGGGGTATATTAGGATGGACGTACCCGCTTGCTTTATGTAACGGCTGTCTGAAGGGACCTGCACTGATAAGCATTGGTTGTTGGGAAGTATGGGGACTGATACCTGTTCTTTACGTGAACACACCCTTAGGCAGTAAGGTACGGAAGCTAAAAGGAGAGTTGTGATTTATACACATTTGTTCTGGCAGAACTTGAGTCAAGCTGTTTACTTAAAATATCCTTAAATTCTAATTTGTCATATCTAGCTCAATAACTACATTACGACACTTGTACAAGTTCTACATAATTAAAAGAGCCTTAGTCAGAAACAAACATAGTTTTGTTATCCTAAGCGATGTTTACTTTTCCATCGGTATACTTATTATTTTATAATTACTGCTAATCGTTTATTTAAGTATCCGCAGTATTAGTATAGCGCAGTGGTAATCAACCTTTTTTTCAGAGGGGCTACAAACCATAGTCATGGTGTCGCAGGCCGCAGAAAAAAATAGGTTATAATTTCTTAGGTTTTCGCAACCGTTACAAATTATGAAACAACTTAGAATAGATTTATATCGTATATTTAAAAAAGTAATTTTTTGACTTTGCACACACTTTGCAATGTCTAGGGTCAAGTAATTGTTAAATTAAAATTATTTAGGTGGTAATAAAAAAAATAACGTACAATAACACCACATGGGCGGTGGGTCAACCACAAAAGCCTAGCGGGCCACATATTTAGTATAACTGGTCTAGTGTATGTCCGTTGCAGCCAAAACAAACATAAATAAACACAGTTATCAGTGAGGTTGAGTTAATGCCCAGAAACGGTTACGCAGAAGGCCCATGACAACAGTAGGTAAATAGCTGGTATAAACAGAACGGGATTGGAATCAATTTTAGTCTTAATATAGGTAAATTCTTAATTTTAATAATCTTTTCTTGAAGCCGGTTAAAAATAGCCGACAAACGAATTTGATTTCTCCATCCCTCTAGGGCCCAACCCTAACCAACCAACCTCTCCTACTCGCGGTGCTCCCTATCGAACAACGGCCATAGCCTAGTGAATTGTCCCTTCTAGTCGTAGGAGGTCGTAGCAGGACGTCGCTACTGCTGTACCAGATAATATAATCTTGTTGCTACTTACATAGCATCTAGTTATGTCTATTATATCTAAAGGTACAAGCTGCTTTTGTAAAAAACAACTTAGGTATGTTCAAGCAGAATAGTGATACCTACGCATAATCATCTAACTAGAAACAGACATAATTTGGTGACGTCATCTTTTCGCTTAAGTAGGGTACAACGCTCTTATATGGGGCTCGGTGTACGTTTTTTCAATAAATTACCCAAGTCAATACGTGATTTACCTATCCAAATGTTTAAGAGATATGTGAAATCTCAGCTAGTAGGCAAAGGATACTATAGCATAAATGAATATATTAATGACAAAGACGCCTGGAAATTAGTGCCGCATCCAGTTCCGCGTAGGTTAGAAGATATTATGTAACTTTTCATGATTTTAAAAGATGTGCGAGGAGTTTCTTTCGGCTTTTCTTCTCCTCCATGACAAAGCACCTTTCCGAAAAGCTGGTAGATTAAAAAATGACGTGCATAAGTGTATCAGTGATACCTATATGAATAAAAGATTTTGATTTGATTTGATTTGATTTGCCAAGTAGTCATCTTTGCTCGTGGACGTCGATATTGTCTATAACACCAAGGCGTCACAAAAAAGGCATCACCAAGTTACCGAAGACACTGCCGTCAAATGGTTTCATCGAGCTTCAGAACGGTCGGAGTCCTACAGAGCCCAGCGAAGTCTATGTTAACCAGAAGTAGGGTTACCAGGTGGCTTGAAAGTCTTTACAAAGAGCAGTAAAAAAGTCCTGAGAAACCTATCGCAAACGTTTATCTAGAATTGTAGACTAATCCTAAAAATGTTGATGATTCCGGTCCGACACATCAAATTCTGTAAAATTAACCAGGAAAAACCTGATCTGGCTGGATAATCTCGTCAGTTATTTACCCACATGTACCATGTACAAAGATGGACTTGGACTCTTGCATGGGTCCACCCAAACTCTCTTCGTGTCTATCTTTTTTACTCAAAATTCAATATTTGTATGATTCCTTTAGCAGATACCTACATACATCTTCCTATGTATACCTATGTCTCTAGTATATTTATAAAGAAAAATGTAAATTAAGATTATTTAAGTTCCATCTATTGCATACCATACAAGCATCTCTATACAAGTAAGTGGTAAGCCAGTCCATACAAGGACCATAATTAATTGCTAAGATGTCATTGTGATGGACGTACTCGGTTTCTTCCTCGTATTCTTCAATATGGGAGTGGAACAATGAGGAAGTCACTGAGGTGGTTGTCATGTGACAAATAGAAAAATGTATCAGATCAATATGACACGCGATGAATCTCACACGATGCATCGTGTTAGAATGTATCCTATAGGATACCTATCTGGAGGTTGCGAAAGACGTATTCATTCATATTTCTTAATACCTCACTAAACTGATCTAGAATGTTTATTAAAGGATCGGATTTGAATTTTAATATGGCCGATTAATAAAATTAAAACTATTTGAACTTTGTATTACCTATAATGTACTATTATGTTGGTACTATTACTTTTTATTACGTCTTTAGTGGTTGTGTTTATTTTCCTCAAAAATATAACTGATAGCGCTATCTGTAGTAATAGATTTGAACTATACAAACGGTAACTTTGTTACCGATCGATGTAATACATAAGATTTTACAGAGATGGCGCTTTATTGAGATATGAACATTTTCCTCTATACTATGTTTTAAACAATGAACTAATATACGCATGGAAGCATCTTTGATGCCTCAAAATAGCGCAACGAAAATTCAACCGCGGTGGGCGGGGCTTATAAACTCAACCAAAACGCGAATCAGTCAGTTCGGTGTCACTCTTTCGGACGGTCGTTGACTTTAAAAGTGTCATAAACAAGATTTATATAAAAATTTGGTTTCAAAATGCCTTCATGTGTTGTGAAATGGTGCAGAAATCATACAGATCATCGTTCCAAAGGTTCCGAGGATCGTGGAATCACATTTCTCGTGTAAGTATACCGAAATCTAAAACTACAAAAATCTATTAACTTTCATAATCACATCGATTATGCATAATGTAGTAAGTATATTATACTAACTATTTATTAAAGAAATGAAATTCGCTTTATTTTTAATTTAGATTCCCACAAGACCCGAGACGTAAAGATCTGTGGATAAAAGCTGTTCAATTAAAGAGACAGGAAAATGACTACCACTTACCACACTACCACTACTAAGATACCTAGCAAACATTCAACAATATTTTCGATGCATTTTAAAGAATATTTGTCGAAGAAAGGATTCCAGATGATTTCTAAAAGCGCTGTACCAATTTGTACTGTGAGTATCCATTTAGTTTTTTTCAATTTAGTTACTGTAGTAGATAATAACTCAGTATAATATATATATTTATTACATTTTCAGATGTTGCATTTGGTGCAGTTAAATATCATCTATCAGTAAAAACTATTTTGCAATTCAAAAATCGTAAATAAATTAAGCTAGTGAATTTTAATGCGAAAAACAAAGCTAATTGAACAGATTTAGGTGATATTTGCAACGAACGAGAATAAAATAGGACTAAAGACTTTATTATTTCATTATCCTATTGATACTTTACCTTACAATATAAAATGAAATTTAAATGATTAAAAAAAACTATGTATAATTCTGATATTGATATCTGAATTCCGATATAAGGATCAAATATCGAAAATCAATATTGGAATTGAAAACCTTCCGATATTACAAGCTCTAGTCTAGTGTGTACTTGTGCATTGTTTTAACGGTGTTTTCGACAATCATAATTTTAATTGATTAATTTGTAGAATCACTGCAGAACAATAGTGAGTACTCAATATATTGTTTTGAGTTTTCACTTTTGTCGGCAGTCCTTATAATTGCCTATGTTTTTACTATTGTAAATATATTGTTTTAAGTTGTCAATATATTGGGTGAACTTCCTTTTAGCTCATATCTCCGATTGATCTGAATCTTGGTATAACTATGTAATTCGACGAGCTGATAACGAATAATATTATAGACAAAATACCCGCATATTTCAATGTCAATTTAACCTTGAAAAAATATTATTTTTAATTTATTACGTTTATTTGGCAAACTATTAATTTTAAGGAAAAATGTTTCCTACAAAAGTTGTAGCCCATTAAAAGATTGAAATTTTATGTTCGATACATTTTTCTTATGGAGCCAGTGATTTGGGAGAAAATGCGAAATTAGTTCCGCATAATTATGAGTAGTTTGCCTATGATATTCGTTATCAGCGCGTCGAAATACATAGGTATACCAAAATTCAGATCAATCGGGGGTATGGGCTAAATAAAACGAGGTTTATCCATATATTGAGTTTTTACTTCTATCGGCAATCCTTATAACTGCCTATTTTTTACTATTGTAAAAGAAATAACGTTTACAAATAATTCATTTTGTAATGAGAGAAAAAATTTGGTATTAATATTATTTTTATTATTGTTTTATTATGATTGGTTCCCTCATACAATTCACATCCACGGAATTGACGACCTGACTGACAATGCGACAACGCATTAGACAGTACACTGAGTGACACTGACGCGCTAACCAATTGGCGTGATCGGGTCATGGCGAGAACCAATCCCGTTTGGCGATTTCGCATGGTTCGACTACTACTTGCAATAGACCAATTGATGAGTTTGTATACCGTAGTGAGTGGGTTGTGTATGTATACTTCGTATTTGTGTGAGTTTTGGTGCTAATATTTAACGTTAGAATGTACTGAGAGGCTTATTCCATAGTATATTCGTTCACTGGTTTTAAACGGTTTTTTAGCTTGCTCTGTTTGTTTGGGTAAAATCTTGCAAGCTGAATTAGAACTAAATACTTCCTTTCATCCTACGAAGTTGAAATTTTTCCATAATACCTATTGCTATGGTTAAAAAGACAATACATTTTTATGATAAGCACATGAAGCAAGCTTCATGGATAAGCATGATTCATATAATTTATGTTAATACTGTAACGAGGTGTACTAATACCTCGTTCAATACTCCTTGGCTGGCAGATGCATTTTACTTTTAAATTTTTAAATATTGACATTTGGTTTTTCAAAGAAATAAAAATGATCTGTCAGCTGGGTTCCCTTCGGGAATCATGTAAATACGTTATTTTATTTTATTTTGATACTTTTATTAATTTTACTAACAGTGTCTATTTTATATGTTAATTTGAATACTACTGTGTATTAACCGGTATTAATACAATACAATACATTTAAAAATTGGAGTTGTGCTCATTCGATAATTTACTACCCCGCCCTGAGAGCCTACCTATTACTTCTTACTTGTCGAGGATCGGCACCCTCGCACTGGCGCCCAATACGGTATACCCAGGACAATTATTCTCGAAAATATTGGATTAATTGGACATGTATATTTTGATTGGAAACCTCTGTTTATACCTACATACCTACAATATCATTGGAAGACTGCCGGGAAGACTCCCTAATTTTTCGGAAGACAAGGAAGAAGAAATAAATTAAAGGTTACCTTAATTATAATTACTTAATGTATTTTTTATTTTTCAAAATTCTAAAAGACATTATCGTCCCCTCCCCATAGCGGCCCTTATTCGAATCATTTTTATACTGTATATTATTGTAACAATAGGTACCTACATGTTCATATTTTATTATTTTTATATTTTGTACATATTTGCATTTAAATTTATTGTGACACAAGAATGGCATTTTGTGTCGTTGCCTAGTAACGATTAATTTTATTATTGATTGTTATTAATTTCTATTATTTTATTTTAATGTTACGTTCACAGTAACAATTATAATTCTGTTGAACGGAACTACCTAATTCTGTAAATTTGTAAATCTGTAAATACTACTATTATTTACTATAGTTACAGAGCGGATTACAACTCTTTAAATAAGCCTATGGTACGAGCGGGTCGTGACTCGTTAAATAAGCCTACACCTTACCCTTACTTACCTTTACCACAGTATAATTACCTTATACTGTGTCTTACCTTTACCACAGTATAATTACCTTATACTGTGTCTTTACTTACTTCTTAGCCTTCTGGGTTATTTCTCAAGAGCGGATTACAACTCTATAAATAAGCCTATGGTACGAGCGGGTCGTGACTCGTTAAATAAGCCTACACCTTATAAATATGTGAGTATTGTAAGTATGTAAATAGGTGACTGTGACTATTTATACTTTCTTTATATTACTATACTTTCTTACTTTCTTTGTGCTATACTTTCTATACTTTCTTTGTTCTTTTATTTTTAATTAAAAAAAAAAAAATCATTAAGATTTTTTTTGAGGGGAGCCCGGGGTATTGTAACGAGGTGTACTAATACCTCGTTCAATACTCCTTGGCTGGCAGATGCATTTTACTTTTAAATTTTTAAATATTGACATTTGGTTTTTCAAAGAAATAAAAATGATCTGTCAGCTGGGTTCCCTTCGGGAATCATGTAAATACGTTATTTTATTTTATTTTGATACTTTTATTAATTTTACTAACAGTGTCTATTTTATATGTTAATTTGAATACTACTGTGTATTAACCGGTATTAATACAATACAATACATTTAAAAATTGGAGTTGTGCTCATTCGATAATTTACTACCCCGCCCTGAGAGCCTACCTATTACTTCTTACTTGTCGAGGATCGGCACCCTCGCAATACCTTTAGGGTTGACTCCAGACGAGGGAACTCTTAGCGGTTAACAGAGCCAGCATGATTTAAGGATTGCATGGAACTTGTATGATTTCTTTAAAGTTCATAATAGGCCCGCTGTACGGTCACAGTCTTTTTTTCTTTAGTTTAGTTCTTACCTTCCTCTCGGTAGGGGAGGAATGGACGCATGACTGCAACCAAAATTAGCTATTTAAATCCGAGTATTTCGCTAACCGACCCCTGAATCAAAAATGGTATTTGCGGACCCATATTTTTGAAAGACCTTTTCAACGACGGTCGATACCCCACACTATGGGTATGGAGCTGGCAACAAAAAGAAATCATCTCCAATTTACCTGTTGGGGAGGTACACTTATTTTATTTTTAAGATGTTTGAAGTTTTTGTTATGGTACAGTATTTTAAATTACTTTACTGGGTTTTTGTGTTTATGTGGTTGTACCGAACCAATTCTCTGGAGCTGCCTTTGGGAAATTTTTAATCCTTTATTTTTCATTAGCCTAGGCAAAGTGACAACGCTCATAGCCTCATAATCTAATTTTTCATACAAATAAGCCTATCAATTAGTAGATACGTTGTGTATTGTTTCTGCCACATTTTTGCCAGCTTTCATGGGTTGTTTCGATCGATTTTATTGTATCTAATTCCACTAAAAAAGATACTAAAACATCCGTAATAATTGTTATATTTCATTGGGAATGTATGGAATGAAGTAATGATAATTGTATTTCCTTACATTTTTAAGGACTCGTCTGAAGCTTTACAGGAACTTAAGAAAATAAATTTAGATGTCAATACGTCATATTGTAAGAAAAAGTGAAATCCAGTTATATTTTTTTTATGTTAATGTGAATATAACATAAATAATATTTACGCTAAAAATATACATAAAAAAATTGCGCACCTATTATAACTACATTAGTAAATTATTGTTGTTATCAAAAAAAGTGGTTTTAAAGCGCGGTGTGATCTCAATATTCACAAAACTGGGTTTCTTTGGTGCTTGAGTACGAGGAAACCCAATGAAAATATTGCACGCAAAAAATACAGAGCATAGAAAAAGGTCTAAAGAAAAATGTTAACCGAATAGAATATTAAATAGTTGTTTGATATTCCCAAAAAAAAATCCTAATTTGCTATACAAAAATAAACTTAATCGTCGAAGTTCTCTGTATTTTCAGCGGTAACAACATATTTTTTTTTTGAGAATATAATACGTATATGGTTTTATTAAAACTTAAACCGGACAGATATTGAATTTAATGTGTATATTTTGAATAACCTAAGGAAAACCCTCAAATTAAATGTTTATTCGCAATCTAGTTACATTGTTAGCAAAAATATGCTCTGCAATTTTGAACCCTATTCAGCGTCACGTAAATGTAACATTAGATTGACGCAGTATGCGGTTGTGTGAGTGAAATCAACGTTTTTAAATCGTAGTCATACCGCGCCTTAACTCGTGATACACCCAGTGGTATAGTTTAACTTTAAAATACGCACCGTACCACCAGAGGTACGGCCAGGGTTACAGTGGGTCTGCAGTATTATTTAGCTAGGTCCCTTCTTTTTTAGATCTTCTTGGACATTTTAGGGTAAATCTCAGCAGTGAGAAGTTTATAATCCTAGCAAAGATAATTATGATAGATTTTTGATATCACTAATTTTCCGTTTTTGAAACTTCCAAGTTCTTATATTATTTTAACTTTATTTAATCTCGTCATACCGGCATAGATATTCTTATAAATAGTGGGTTCATCATTCATTTTTAGTGCGAGTTTATCCAACATGGACACAGTCTGAGGTCTTGGTCCGGTCCCTTTTCAATTATGTGAAATTAACTGATACTAAATTGATATACTTTGAATGTGTGATAAATAAAATAACAAGTTGAACTATAAAAATACGATTTATTCTAGTATTGTATAGGATTAAAGACTAAGCGTATGTGAGCGTGTTTGATTGCGCAAGGCGCGCGCGGCAGGGGGTCACCGGTGCGGTGGCAGCGCTGGGGGAGCGGGCAGCGGGGGGATGAAGCCGAGCGCGGAGAGCGCAGCGTCGGCGCGCGCCACCAGCGGCCCGCGCCAGCGCCACAGCGCCGTGTCGCGCTCCGGCTGCGCGCGCAGCTCCGCGCAAGACTTGCTCAGCGCGGTGACGCAGTCGGCGCGGTAGTGCTGCAGCCGCGCGTGCTGCGTCTCGATCGGGTACGACGAGCACGCGCCCCCCAGGCACGCCAGCGGGAAGTGGTTGTGCAGCGCCAGCACGCGGTCCGTCTCGTGGAACGCCTTCACATACTGGCCCGGCTTCGTGAAGTTGCGCGTGCGGTACACGTGCTGCAGCATGTGCAGGTAGCGTGGCACGCCCTCCTCCCAGCCGTGCTCGTGCTTCAGCGAGTCCAGGAAGTACAGGTTCGAGGCGTGGTAGGAGGAGCGCGCCGGCTTGCCCGCCAGCGGGGCGGACAGCGGCAGGATACGCTTCATCAGCGAGCTCCAGTCGGGGTCCTCCAGCGGGACGATCACCTCGTCGATGTCGAGGAGCGCCAGCCACCGGTACTGGTACATGTGCCGGTACAGGCAGTCGTTGTACGGGATCAGCTCCATCTGTCGCTTGTGGGTCGTTTTCTTCTTTAGGTACATGTGCTGCAGGCCCGGGAGGTTCGGCTGGCCGCCGGGCAGCGTTATCGGCGTCACCTCGGTCACCCCGAGCTTGTTGTAGTAGTCGAGCACCTTCGTTATGTTGGGATGCACCTGTAGCTCGTAGAAGAATATCTTGTCGGCGCCGAGCAAGCGGATCACCTCAATCCACTCGACGAGTCTGACGGAGAGATCTTCGTGGAGAAAATCGAGGCCCTTGACGCAGACGGCGAACTCCTTGCGTTCGGCGGGCGGCTGCGGCCGGTCGTAGTGCACGCGCAGGTTGTTGGTGGCGCGGTCGCACGGGTTCTGCACGATGGAGACGGAGGCGGGCACCAGGTTGCGCACCTCCGCCGGCAACACGCAGGCCAGCAGGTAGGGCTGCAGCACGCGGTCGCGGTAGTTGCCCCACTTGCTGTTCCACACATACTTGTACTCGAGGTTGCGCACGACGACGGGCGCTTCGCGCTCCTCGAACCACAGCTGGCAGTGAGTCACCAGCGTGGGTTTGATGCGGTCGTGCACGGCCAGCACGCGCACGGCGGGCCCGATGCGCGACGTGTTCCGCGCGTCCAGGTACGCGCCGTACAGGTGGAACACTGACTCATTCGCATGCAACGTTTGCCAGTACGTGTTGTGGAATTCCAGGTCGTAGATCGAGGGGAAGGGGGCGCAGTCCTTCTTCTTGTAGAATTTGTTTTTGTCGTCCTTATGGCGGTGCCAGTAGGCGAGAGGGAGGGAGGGGAGCCGGCGCTCGGCGTCGGCGCGGAGCTCCTCCTCGGAGAGCACGCGTGCGTCCGTGGCGGGCAGCGCGGCGGGGGAGGGCGCGGCCGGGGAGGGCGGCGCGGTGGAGGCGGCCGGCTCGGACTGCAGCAGCAGGCGCGAGGGCGGCGCAGGCGCAGCGCGGCGCGGCGCGGGGGGCGCGTGGAGCCGCGGCAGCGCGAGCGCGGCCAGCGCGCACCAGCACAGGAGAGCCGCCAGCCAGCGCGCGCGCGCCCTCCCCCCCGCGCCGCCCGCACACCACCGACTATACCACGCCCGCATCTCCTGGAAAACATAAATATTCAGTTAATATCATTCCTGACATCTTAAATACATGTTTTCTCTACAGCAAGTAATTGTGATGTCTTCCGTAAGTACCTGATAATGCACTAGTTTGATTGATTACGGATAATGTAAGACTAATCATATTTTCTTTTGGTTTTGAAATGTGAAAGGTGAACTCCAAAAATACCAAAAATAAACGATGGTTATGGTATTGAAAATCAGCACGATCATTAGATGAATAGCAATTAACATAATGGCAATCGTTTCAAATACACATAACTATATCTATATTATTATGAATTTACTTGTAGTTTCCATTACACTATATTACAAGTACACTATGTGCTACATTGTACCCTATATGACGAGGAATAAGCATAAGGACCTGATGGGCAGACGGGTTGCCGAAGACTGAAACACTTGCATCGTTCTCGGCTTCTTCATATTTGACGATCAAAACTGCTGTTTCTATACATCTATTCATCCATTTATCCAAGAATACGCCGGAGCCTGGTTAGTTTGGTTACATGGAGGTTTCGAGGAATTTCGTTCATTCCCTTTATTCCCAGATGCCCTTCTAATGGTTAACTCCTTACGACTTTAACCTAAAGGCACAAACAAACTTTCTTTGCTACATTGTATAGCTGGAAACTCAATCCTGGATTCACTACTGATTTCCTAACGAGATTTAATCATACAGAAAATCTTAATCTAAATATCGAGCTTAGAGTTAGCAGATCTACATTACTGCTAGATTTTGATATATAATAGTAAGGGAATCTATGAGCAAGGGTACTAAGGTTAGCCGTCAGCGTCAACATTGAGTACACAGAGTACCTACGTATTGAGCAAATAAATGTAATGACAGCTGTCTTGTCTTCTCAATAGTGAAATAAAGTTTACATCAAAAATGATTGAATTTTAGGCCATTGAAGTCCCAATGAGTTGGCGCCGATCGGCTTCAATTTTCAATGGATTCGTTCGATTTTGAAAGGAGAACGGGGGTTCAATTTTGAAAATAGAACCTCCCGGCGGGACACACATTTTGTTCGAGATGTCTGTTCTATGATATTATACTTCATTGTTTTAGAATATTATTACGAGTACGGGTACTGTACGAACAATTTATAATTATTAATACGGTTACCGTACGAACAATTTATAAAGCTAGTCGTCCGGTAAATGGACGAATAAAATAACTTCGTCGACGAATAAAATAAAATAAAGTCGTCCGTAAATTATAATCATTACGTGACTTTTACAAGGCGGGGGGCTTCAACCACACATCGTCATATTATTAGGACTCGGTCACAAAAGTCTCGGAACCCCGCTTTGCGGGGTTCCCTTTTTCCCGTAAATAAAAACTATTAATTGATTTCGGTAACGTTACTTTTTCAAGGAGACCCCTTGCGCATGTATTTCATACTAAGAAGACTCGCTGTTTAATTGTACCGATAGTTGGACAACTAAGTTATTTTATTCGTCCGATAGTAACAGAGTGATTCATAATAAAAAAAATTGAATATATGTACGAATAAATATAATTTATTTATCCAGTACCCGTACAAATAGTGTTCGTGATTACGTTTTGTGAAACCATTTTTCCGTGGGCGTAAACGCAGGCGGAAACTAGTTTAAAGTAAAGTAAATAGACAGGTGTATCTAAATTGGAAATCTCAAATGTGAATTCTTAATCATTTCTAAATCTTCACAGATCGTTTATTGTTCATTGAGCGTTTTATTTAAATTGACACACAAATATATTTTTTAGGGTTCCGAAGAAAAATCGGAACCCTTATAGTTTCGTCATCTCCGTCCGTCCGTCCGTCCGTCTGAAGCAAAGCGCCGAGAACCTTAGTGCTAGAAAGCTGTAATTTGGCATAGATAAACATATTTATTAAAACTCTAGAATCGTAGAATAAAATATTGAAAAACATTTTGTTTCAGGGTACCTCCCCTACAGGTAACGTGAGGGCCTATAGTGTGGGCTATCGTTGAAAAGGTCTTCCAAAAATAAGAGCATTTTTGGAATTAGAGGTCCATTTGTTTAATATTTGGCTTTAAAGTGCTAATTTTGGTTAGAGTCAAGTGTCTCACACTGCTGGCTGAACGGTTCAAGTTGAACAAGTGAAAAAAAAAATAGGTTGATGAATTTACAGGGAAAATTATCACGGCTATGTTAGCATAAGTAGTAAATGAGCAATAGTCGATAAACTTACTACTTCGGAACCCTACATTGCGCGTGGCGTGACACGCACTTGCCCGGTTTTTCGAATGTAGTTAGCAGGCCGTGGGTTATGTCATATAACTTACTAGCTGACCCAGCGAACTTCGTATCGCCTAACAAACTTTTTTCTAAAATAAAAGTAGCCAAGTTATTCCTTGTTACTTCAGCTACCTTCCAGTGAAAGTCTCGTCAAAATCGGTCCAGCCATTTCAGAGATTAGCCGGAACAAACAGACAGACAAACAGACAGACAAAAATTGTAAAAAATGTTGTTTTGGTATATGTAGGTACCGTGTATAAATCCAAATGCACTTAGTAAAAGCGGTTATTTTAATATTACAAACAGATGTGTGTGTTTGTTACAGTCAAAATACAGCAATGACATGTCATTCTCGGGAAGTCGCTATAATGCAGGCGTTGTGCCCCTCACATTCGTCACTCCAGTCGGCTGGCGTCCGGTGCTCGCAGTCCTCGCAGCTGCGTTATATGAATATTATTACAAGCTTTTTATTTAACTTTATTATGTTGTTTCGCTTCAACAGTCACTCGTTAGCCCTCTTTTTATATTATACATACAATATCATTGCGTACAGCTAACATAAACTGTAGCAAGCTCGACCAACGCAATTGTTTTACTCAAGAGACAGGGCCCGGCATTTCCGGGTTGTACAATGTTCATTTGTCATTGCCGAGATATATTTCATTTGAGCTGTAATTACTTTTCGTCAGTGTTAGTAGAGTTGAGGTTGAGTCAAGTATGGCCAAGAATGATATGATATGAGAGAATTTAGCGTTTTCACCAGAATTATTGGCAGCTTTTGTGTTTCAAACTGTTTGCAATTTGCAACTATCGTCGATCATCGTCGAATAATGCATCACCGATGCATTGCCGAAGAAAGAAAACAGGAAAGAAGAAAGAACTGGCTCCCAAGCCCCTGGAACACGACGAGTAATTTGGTGGCTAAGACAGATACAAGCAAAAGGGCAATAATATTTAAAAAATATAGATACATTATGCCCTTACAAATGAACCAAAATCTGTTCCGAAAAGAGGTACAACACACACGTTTATCTATTGTTTCACTACACCAATCACATTGGAATAATACACGACGGCTGAATAACGCTGTATGTCAAATGTCAAGCACTTCTGCCAACAATAAATGCGTGCGTATCGTCTTGTATTGACAGAGCGACTATGAGCAAAACGGTCAATTGCCTTTTCTTACGCTCTTCATCGTCGGCGCGCTAGTGACATATCTACCTTTTTTACATTATAATATCATTGCAAGAGGGTGATAGTCAGCAAGGCTGGCTTCGCAGTATTCAAGTACGCCACAAGTATTCACCTGTCTGTACAACCAAATTCAACTTTCAATTTCTAGTCGCGAAATCATTAGTCAATATTCAAAGTCTGTGTTTAAAAAATGTACCCAATACGCAGAGTATTGGGTATTCAGTGACTAACGTATGTGGATGTCGTCTCACTACTCAATCGAGAGCTTCTGATTCAATAACGGGGTTTTTTGTTCCGTCCAGTCTCCGGCAGATGACATTGTGTTTGCAAATACGGTGTTACAGTTAGCTCGTCGCTCGTAATGGTGTTGCAGACGGTACGAACTACCGACTGTGCATTTGAAGTTATATTATTAACTAGCTGGCCCGGCGAACTTCGTATCGCCTATTTTTATTTTTTAAATAAAAGTAGCCTGAGTTACTCCTTGTTACTTCAGCTATCTGCCAGTGAAAGTCCTGTCAAAATCGGTCCAGCCATTTCAGATATTAGCCGGAACAAACAGACAGACAGACAGACAGACATACAGACAAAAGTTGTAAAAAATGTTGTTTTGGTATGTACCGTGTATCCAAATGCACTTAGTAAAAACCGCTTATTTTAATATTACAAACAGACACTCCAATTTTATTTATTTATATAGATTTACGATACGATTCAGAAGCTTGATAGGAACCTTTGTAACTTTTCCGTGTTTGTAGACCTGATTCTTGATCTTTAATAGATAAATAAAATTTACTGATAGGATCGTAATTTTTGTTAAGTACACGTTTTTGAAGTCGCTTTACTGAATAGAGTTCTACATCACCTTTTCTTTCCTAGGTCTGCTGCAAGAGACGCTGCGTCGGCGTTCCCGCCAGCCTACGACGTGGATGTCTTCAAGAAAAGAGTGAATAGGCTTTTTCTAAGTTAATGTGCTCACCATCTTGGACCACATCTACACTTACCATCAGGTGGGATTGTGGTCAAGCATTAACTTATTCGTGTAAAAAAAAAAGAGATTTCTGATGGAACTAAGCAGTAAGTACCTTTGTACAAAATTTCTGTTACTATGGCTCATATTAATCTATTATACTGTATTTGTGTACAAAAATTATAATATAATATTTTGAACCACGGCTAATATAAACTACATGTAACATTTGTCACCGTGATTTAGCTTTTATTTCTGCATTTTAATAATGCCATCTACACATTTACTATTACAATATTTAGTACGTATAAATATGCCAGCTAAGTTTAAATATCAATCAATAAAAATTTATTTTTATATCAAGTGTTAAATTTATTCCTTGGCGACACTAGATGGCGCTATTCGTTCTACTACTCAACGTTGTACGTCGAACAAATAAATGAATAAATTAATAAATAAAATTTGCCTCATTTTAGTGAATTAGAGACGACGATTATTGTTTCATGGAATCTTTGTGTAGTTTTTACCAGAAACTTCAACCAAAACAAGCTCATTAACCGCGCATCGTTGGTTTCGACGAAATCTTTTGTTCACGACAAAAAACAGCACACACTTATAAGCCGACAAAAAGTGGTATAACAAAATAGTAAGATAAGAAACAGGTCCAAGGAATGTGGTATAACAGTTAGGTGAAAACGTATATAGTCCACCTCGCGGTAACGCTTATGCGATTTGCATAGATAGGAGATAGTGTTCTCGTGATCGTGGTTCTGATGTAATCGGGTACATCACAAATCGCGTTGAGGTCAACGATATTTAAAAAATATAGATACGTTATACCCACAAATCAACCAAAAACTGTTTCGAAAAAAGCTACAACACATACACGATTATCTTTTGTTTCACTACACCAATCACATTGGTATAATACACGAAGGCATTGGTATAATACACGATGGCGTATCGTCTTGTATTGACAGAGCGACTACGAGCAGAACGGCGCGCTAGTGACATATCTACCGCTTTTTTACATTATAATATCATTGGTTGAGGTCCATAGTGTTTTTGTGTGCAAATCAACGACTAATATATTCTATCTATCCATCACATCGAATTTTCGAGATTCGAAGGACCGATAACCGTTGGGGAAGAAAGGTCCTCGAATGGAGACCACGCCTCGGTAAAAGGAGCACAGGACGCCCCCCGACCAGGTGGACCGACGACCTGAAGAAGACAGCGGGTATCCGCTGGATTCAGAAAGCTCAGGACCGGTCTGAGTGGCGTAGATTAGGGGAGGCCTATGTCCAGCAGTGGACCTCAAAGGGCTGATGGATGGATCCATCACATCGTGATCACATCCAGAGCAGATAGAGATTACATCTGACGCTATAGTACCTATGTGACTTTTTGACAGTTGCTAATTTATTGTACATAGAGCCCTAGATTTATTTGAAGTGGAATTTGTACATAAGAGTAGCATGGGCATATAACTGGTAATCAAACTTTCAGATTAATTTTATTCTTTCAAAAAAGCATGAAAAAAGACAACCATGGCATTGCCAGAGACAGAGAGGATAAGAGATAGCATTAGAAAGGAATGCAACTCATTACGCGTTTTTGATTAGCGCTGTGCGACCTGAATTACACTTTATTGCGTTGCAGCAAGAGGTGCTATTTATTTAAATGATTTTCCGGAGTGCACCTTCTGTACTATGTTCTGATATTATAAGTACTATTATGTATTCTGTGATAGAAGAACACAGAATATCGGGAACCTTAGTGGTGGATGTTGAATCGAGTACAAATAAGTACTATTATTTCTTCTGTGGTACAAAATACAAGCAAAGATTATGTGACTTTAGAGCGTATTATTATTATTAATTTTAGAGCGTGTTTTAGTGACTGTGTTATTTCCAAACGAGTTGATTTATTGAGGTCATATTCATATTTATTTTACCGAGACAGTTGATAGCTGTAATAGAATTTGTTGGTGGCGCTGCGGTCAATTTCTTAACAAGTTCTAGATACATTCAAATATTACTGAACAGTAATCAACTCGTAAGCTAGAGTTTGTTACAAAAGCAGTAAAGGTATGTTTATCGAATGGTAACTAGATTCAGCTACTATAGAGGTAAGATGGGTAAGTATGATTTGTTACGTAAATAGTCAACAACCATGCGGAGTGAGAGGCCAACTGATGGTAGGTAAGTGGTTACCGGCGCCTATGGACATCAGCAACAACAAAGAGGTCACCGATGTATTGCCGGTCAGAAAACGCAGTATTACCTAAATAATAATCCCATATTCCCCTACTGTACCTACTCTCAATTGAATAATGTTGCCGTAAACACTGACCCCAAAATTCGCCATTTTTAGGGTTCCGTAGCCGAATGGCAAAAAACGGAACCCTTATAGATTCGTCATGTCTGTCTGTCTGTCTGTCTGTCTGTCTGTCTGTCTGTCTGTCTGTCTGTCTGTCTGTCTGTCTGTCTGTCTGTCTGTCCGTCCGTATGTCACAGCCACTTTTTTCCGAAACTATAAGAGCTATACTGTTGAAACTTGGTGAGTAGATGTATTTTGTAAACCGCATTAAGATTTTCACACAAAAATAGAAAAAAAACACTAAATTTTGGGGGTTCCCCATACTTAGAACTGAAACTCAAAAATGTTTTTTTCATCAAACCCATACGTGTGGGGTATCTATGGATAGGTCTTCAAAAATGATATTGAGGTTTCTAATATAATTTTTTTCTAAACTGAATAGTTTGCGCGAGAGACACTTCCAAAGTGGTAAAATGTGTGTCCCCCCCCCTGTAACTTCTAAAATAAGAGAATGATAAAACTAAAAAAAATATATGATGTACATTACCATGAAAACTTCCAACGAAAATTGGTTTGAATGATATTTAGTAAGTAGTTTTTTTTTAATACGTCATAAATCGTAAACCGCAAAAAACATTGATCAAAGTTACAACGAACTACAAAAACTTTTATATTATGTTACTTGCTGCTACGGAACCCTTCATGAGCGAGTCCGACTCGCACTTGGCCGCTTTTATTGTTTACTCTCGGAACAATATACCGATATTGGCGCGAATCGATTGTCAAGCGTATTGTCAAGTTCAATCGACTGAATGCAGAGCAACACGAGTCGTGACAATACGAGACAGTCGCCACACATAATAATAAATATCAAATTAGTTAAACATCCGAAACATATTGCCTCTTTTGAATAATTCTACTGCTGCACGATAAGTGAAATCCGCGACAGGAAAAATACCGTCTCCTGAAAAATTTAAGGGCGTTCAAGATATGATATGAGGTGTTTTAACTATATTATTATGAAAAATAGATCAACAGTTTTTGACTAATTATATTATGATTTAACATAAGGTTTAATTTGTTGATTTTATTAAACAAATATTTACGTAGAAATAAAACTTATTTCAGAAAGGCTGTTTTTATTTAATAATTATTAGGTGTTAAATTGCAAAAATGTGACTTCACAAGGGAGGATCTCACAAATGTGACCAGCTGTGACAAGGACAGGGAGGGGTCAAAAAGTCATGAAATTAGTGTGACTTATATTATGGACGACCCCTTAAGTTGAAACGCAATAATAATAAATATAATAATGTCATGTCAGGATATAAAACTACTCTAACGATTAAATTAACGTAGCTCAAGGTGAGCTGAGCTGTTACATCGGTATACATATCAACAACCTATTTTAATATTAATTGGGTCAATACTAAGGAATTCATTTCAATTCATTACGAGAGTGGGACATTTGCATAATTGATGTCACATATAAATTAAATGACGCGGACGTGCACAAAAACCAGAAAAGTGCCCCTCGACAAAATTCAACTGTTTTAAAAAAAAAACATAAATAACTATTTAAATTGAAAACTAACAGACAAGACCACAAAACAAATGGCCATTGCCCAATAATATTGGCCATAGATTTTAGTTATGACATGAAACGAAATGTCAACCGTTCTTTCCATGAAAAATCAAACGAAGACAACATTTTATTTGGAAGACACTTGTCAGGTTAGTTCCATTTCGCCTTGAGTTATGCTTTACAAGTAGGTCCCAGTAGTCACTTCACTGGTACTAAAATAAACATAAACTAATAAATAAAACTACAAATTACTTAGTAGTGTAAATTCTGATAAGCTGTAAGCTTCTTTGTCTTAAAAATCAGTAATTAACTTGTAAAATCAGTTCCATAAGTTTAATGCTAATCTCGAATGTAAGGTTTGGTGAGGTTTTCTATTTTCTGAATATTTTATTTGTTATAAAAGTTGGTCGAACCCTAGGAGCGGAAGAGAATCTTAGAAACAGAGTCAGAGAGATAAATTGTACTTCGTCGAACGGGAGTCGGGAACATACAGATATTCGATAACGATGATGTCCGTGCGAAGCTGTAAAACCCGATAGGGCCAACAGCCACTATCCATTCGAAAAAAAGGGCCATTTATGAATATTTCGTGGCTATTAGGTGCTGCGCGGATCGAACCTTGGAAAATGACGAACAATATTTACGTTTTATCGTGTTAGATTATTATAATATTCAAAATAGAAATCTCGTGTTGTGTTGGATTGTATCTAAAAAAATGTGTATGTTTCTTAAAATATAGTTCTTTACATAATATTAAAACTTCCTAGCACTATCTGATGCGACTTTTGACTTCTGGTACTAAATTAAAATAACCTTTATATGACGTAACATTTAATTAAACCTATTATATATGACTATAGATCGCATAAAAAATAAATATTCAAGATAACCGTGAACGAGCAGAGTCGTGAGTTCGTGATGATGGGTTAAGCTTTTTATACCAAATGTGATCACATCTTCTGCCATTATCGGGTTAAACCGTCATGATCTCATCCTTACCTACTAAATATCCTCAAGGCGCCTCCGGTATGCGTATGTACCACTTCCGCCTGGATTCTTATAAAACTTTATATTAAACGATATTGAAGTGTCAATATAATTAACCCGGGTAAAGAGGAATTACAAAACTTTGTACCCAACGACCTCTTTTACATTATAATAACATTGTTTGTACCCGGGTGGGTTACATACATTTTTTGACCACTGAAAGCGGGACGTGCACTAAAAAAAGGCCTTGGGCGCCTTCGTGTGAAAGCGGGACGCCTACGGAATTTTGTATACAATAATTACTATAAGGGAACGTTCCCAAACCACGTGACACATTTTTTAGCATTTTCACCCCCCTCCCCCCCCTCAGTGACCAACCGTGGTATATGAGAAGACCCCCCCCTCCCCCCCTAATTTTCACGTGACAAATTTTTTTTTTGCAGACAGTTAAAAATATATAAATTAGTATCTATTGCAGAACTAAACAACTTAAACTTGACAAGTGCGAGTTAAACTCGCTTAGAGAGGGTTCCGTACGTTGATTATGTATTTACCGTTATTTTCCTATTTTATTTATTTTTGCCGTTATTTTTAAGACCATAGACTTCTTATAGGTTCTTTTTTTTACTTACAATAAGTTAATGCTTGACCACAATCCCACCTGATGGTAAGTGGAGATGTGGTCCAGGATGGTGAGCGCACTAACTTAATAAAAGCCTATTAATTCTTTTCTTGAACACATCAACGTCATAAGTGGGCGGGGACGCAGACGCAGGCAAGCTATTCCAATCCTTCGCGGTGCGCATAATGAATGATGACGCAAACCGCGTCGTCCGTACCGGTGGGATGGTCACCACGAAAGGGTGGATACCCGCAGTGCTTCGTGTCGTTTGATGGAGGAACGGGGAAGGGGGAATTAATTCAAATAATTCCTGCGCACACTCTCCAAAATGTGCCCTATAGAAAACTGAGAGGCTGGCTACTCTGCGCCTGTGCTCGAGACTTTGCAGATTGGTCTTAACCAAATCTGAGTCACCAATGAGCCTCTTCGCACGCCTCTCCATCGTATCCAAGGCATTTGATGCACCTGCCCAAATGTGAGAATAGTACTCTACACACGGCCGAAACTGAGCTTTGTATAATGTTAACAGTTGCTTCGGTGTGAAGTACCACCAAGGACGCCAAGTTTCCTTGCACCAACTTTGGATTCGATGAACTGCGCAAAGTTGAGCTTGGAGGATATCTCAACTCCTAACAACTGAAGGCAGTCGGTTTAATCCAAGGGCACATTCTGAAAAGTAGGAGCCAAGGTGAGCGGGCTCCTTTTGGCGGTGAAAAGACACGTTCTCTGCTTATTCTACCGTCTGTATAAGTGGGAATGTTCTGTTTGGTTTAATCCTTGCGGTTAATTTTCGTCGCCGCACTTCACGATGTACCAGGTTCCATCAACACCACCTGGATACTTGGCGTTCGTCCACAGTTCAGTTCTCGTGTAGTTTTTTAGTCCGCATGTGTAAGCTCTGGAATGAACTTCCTACATCGGTATTCTCTCCAATCTATGACATGGGTTCCTTCAAGAAGCGGGTCTATTGATTTCTTAGAGGCCGGCAACGCATTGGTGACGCTCCCGCTGTTACTAAAGTCCATGGGCGGCGGTGATCTTACTCCGAAGGTTTAATTCTCAGCTTTTTGCTGGTTTGGAACAATATAGAACAAACCTAGAACAGCCCAGAACAACCGCCAGAATCGTGATACCTTAAAAGTGCGGTGCCAACTTCCTAATTTGTTTTCACGGGGCACTCCCCGAGTGCTCTTCGCCCCGACGTCTATTCGTAGACTCTGGCTAGCACCCACGCCTTGAGCTCCCAAGGAGGGGTGCCAGCCAGAGCGCACGTTGCTGCGAAGCTTACCGAGCGGTAAGCCCGCGCCACCCTTTGCGCAATGGCCCTCTGGGGCACCCGCAAGGCTTCTTTGAAGGGAGTCTGCCCAGATAGGCGCCCCGTACAGGGCCATGCTCTTCAGAATGCCGGCGTACAGCCGCCGGCATCGCCCACCTGGCCCTCCCAAGTTAGGCATCAGCCATGAGAGGGCCCCCACTGCCTTCAGCAGCCGCGGCGACAGTCCGCTGAAATGCGGGCTGAAGCGCCACCTGCCGTCGAGTGTTAGACCCAGATATTTCATCTGGGTCTTTACCTCAATCCTGACGCCCTCCACAAAGATGTGGGCGTCAGGCGGACGGCGCTGCCGAGGCCCATGAAAGAAAACGGCCTCGGTCTTATGCAACGCCACCCTTAATCCAAGGCGGCGGATCCTACCGGCGACTAACGATCTGCCCGCCGAGGCCAGACTGGCCGCCTCACCGAAACTCCCTCCTCGGGCAGTGAGGAGAGTGTCCCACGCAAAAGCCAGTCGAACCCGATGTCCCACAGGAGAGGTCCTAGGACTGACCCCTGCGGAACACCGGACTCCACTGGATATCACCGAACCAGGCCAGCTTTATCTACCACGAGGACCGCTCTGTCCTCAAAGTAGCTGGCCAGGAGGTTCCTCATATATTGAAACCGGAGTGCTTTGAGGTCGGTCGCATGGGGAAGGGTGTTGAAGGCGTTGGCTATGTCGAATGACACAGCCAACACTCCGTCTCCAGCATCTATCGCCTCCTTCACCACACCCTTTAATAGGACGAGGGCGTCTATTGTCGAACGCTCAGGTCGAAAGCCAAACTGAGCGTCCGACAGGTCCGGCCCAACCACCCGCAGGTGGTCTTTCAGGCGGGCGGCGATGATACCCTCGAACATCTTACCGACCTCATCGAGCAGAACGATGGGTCGCTATGCCGAGGGGGAGTCCGCCGGGCGTCCTTCTTTTCGGAGGAGGCATAAACGTCCCTCCTTCCAAGGTTTCGGAAACCTTCTCGACGCGAAACACGCGTCAAAGAGGTCCCAAAACCTTTCTTCCATTTCGGTGGCGGCTATTGCCACCACCCTCGCTGGGACGCCGTCTGGCCCTGGGGCCGTCTTTTTAGCACGAAGGCGAAGCACCGCCGTGCTAACTTCGGCCCCAGTGAGAGAAGGGGCCTCCTGGTCCTCCTCTTCCTCCTGAACCGCACCCTGCGGAGGGTCCATTACTAGTGGGGTGAAAGCGTCGGCCCTGCCTGGAAACAGGGACCGTACGACCCCATTCAGCACTGCCGGCTCGAGGGTCTCCGAGACGGGAGGACCGAAGGGACGCAGTTTGTTCCGCGCCGCCTTATATGGCCTCCCAAAAGTGTTATCGTCGAGACCCTCCAGCAGCTCAGCCTGCGCCGAGTCCTGAGCGGCGAGCATCTCATTTCTGAGAGCCTGCTTTGCCTCCACGTACAGGTCGTGAAGGCGGTCCTCATTCGCGGGGTCGCGTAGTCGCCGCCGCCGGCAATATAGAACAAACCTAAAACAACCCAGAACATAACCGCGATACCTTGAAAGTGCGATACTAGCTCAAAACTTACGTTTTTTGGATTTTCTCTGAAAGTTTCATTCTCATGGCGTTTTGGAACAATGTAGAACAAACCTAGAACAACCTTCAAAATGTTTGTAACTTCAAAGTGTGGCGCCAAGTTTCTGGAGGTAAATAAATATAGCTCGAAAAAGCGGGAGATTCTCTTAGTGGACATTGACTACGTGACAAAAACATAAACCCCCTCCCTCCCCTCTGTGACCAAGCGTGGTGTTTTGCGGACCCCCCTCCCCCCCCTAAATGTGTCACGTGGTTTGGGAACGTTCCCTAATAGCTACAAATGTTGTGTTGATATGTCTACAATCAGTAGATATACCTAAAAAAATTACTTTCGATTTTCATGTAAATATATGTATACCAAAGCGGGACAAAGCGGGACATTTGGTACAATGCGGGACTTTTTTGACCTCGCGGGGGACAGCGGGATAGACAAAGCAGGATAATAATATTACCATGATGCGTCAATAATATTGATTTCTGCCATTATAATGTTACTCAGTTTGTTTATTTACTCTCAAACAATTGGGCCATTGCGATATTTTTTTATTTTGATACTAATTAACTTTCGTGGTGGTGATTATTTTGGAAGTGACTTCGAGTATAATTTATTGCTTAATTGTATAACAGTTAAGTACATACTCATTCAAAACAAGTTAAATTAATAATGATCATGATAAGAAGTTATTAAATTATTTTTTGATCTCTAGTTTTAATAAATATACCTAATAAATATTTTTAGTATACGTTTATTCCACGGAACACAGTTTATTCCATAATTAAATTCTCTCTTAATCTTGTTATTATTGTTTGCCTTAGGTACGTCAAAAGTGACGTAAGTTAAATGTTAAAACGAATCAACAATTTGCTTCACGGTCCGCAAACCGGAAATTAATATGCTTTAATGTACGGCAATTATTGTAGTTATTTATAAACAATTCCATGACATTGGAACTATTAAAATAAAAATATCTCGTTAAGTATTCGTCGATGATTTTCTAAATTCAAAATTAAAAAACTCGAAGTTCGAATTTCGAAATTATAGATAAAGTTATAATTTTTAAATTTTAGTTGCTATAAAAATTAATAACATTTATTGCTGGATGAACATGTGACCAAAGAAACCCAGGATGATACCTATAAAGCGCACTTAGACTTGGACTTTGCTCAGGCAACAGTCAAATGTACTAGATGACTGACACTTTGTTAGTACGAAAAAATTATAAATTCATATAAAATGTTAGGGTTGATTTAGTAAATTATTTTTGTTCGAATAATAAAATTTGAAGTCGGAGCAAAGTCTAAACACCGTTTATAGATCTTACCTACAGACCTAACATCGGAAACATAAAAGATAAATGAAAACGATAGACAATTCCAGATCCCTAATGATTCATCGACGCAACATCAAAAGAACGCAAAAAGTCGCGTAATTCCAGTAATGGCACGCAATATATCGTATCGTCAACAAGCTGATAGACACAAGAACGCTTTTAAAGCTATTAGAGTGGGCAATAAATTAGCGGCTAACAAATTGCGATCGCGTTGAGGTGAGGTCGACCTGTCTCTGTCTAAATGCTTTGGTCGTCTACTCTTCGTCTGTTGAAGTAGCCCAATGACTGTAGGCATAACAATGTTTAAGTACTATTTAAAGTCAGTCTAGGCATTGCTAATCTTAGGTACGTCGTGTATCAGGCCAACGAACTTCAGGAGATAACAATTTCAGTAGAATTCAGAGAATCATTGAAAATGATAAGGTAAACGTTGTAACATTATCCAAATTGATTTTTGTCAAAGAAAAGGTCGTTTGCAAGGAAGAATATTCTAAGGATAAGATGGTTATTCTCTAAAAACTACGGTCCCACGCAGAATAATAATTTTAATGTCATGATTATTTATGATGTTTTATTATTTTTATTGATAAGAGAACAAAAACATATTTGGGTCAATCGAATGATCAAAGTTAGCTTGGGCTTTGGGCTAATTTGAAGCATCTAATTGGTGAGAGACAACGAAGTTGAGCGATGCGTGTTTCAAAGCAAACTTCGTAATCTTGTGCTTAATTATTTATGAGTAACCCAGCATCTATTTGATTTATTTCTTAGGTGAGATTTTCATAGTTTTTACGTTCAACAGGGTGTAAAAAGATTTATTTAATTTAATTTACAGCCTACGACAGTAAGACAATATCTGACACGAATCGAATCTGACACTTTTAAACTCTGCAGTCTGCACTTGCATTGGTCTTCAGGCAGGATAATCAAGTGATGGATCGCTTGCGACCTTTACGACAACAAGTCTGCCGGAACGGTCACGGCCGTCGCCGACAACAACGACGCACGTGCTGCCAAACTGAACATTACTCTCGACTTTGTACGTAGGAAATAAGAGTTAGAATCGCGCGTCGGTGTCGTGGCTAGTGTTGGTCACGAAGACATCTACTATGGTACTGTGGCGACTGGTTAATATTCTCCGACTGCACTCGTTAAGTTGATGGTAATCGGTTCGCGACGCGCGTCACAATTAGTAGCAGAAACAATGAAACGATTCGGATATTAATATCGATTGCTGAATAATGTTATCGTATTGCAGCGAGTTACCGTATCAATTGATAGGGGTAAGGTTAATCTTACAATGTCATTTATAATACCTGGTAAACATGTTTCTTGATTACCATTGATCCGTTTGATTTCGCGTAACAAGATTCATAAGAAGAATTTAGAAGTTCACAAATTGTACCGAAATCATTTTTTTTGCTAGATTAATCACTGAATCTTTTACCTTTGTGTTAGACGTTACTTCGTAAAGTTCCTGCAGGCCCCTGTGGCCTAATGAATAAGGCATCGGCCTCCTAAGCCGGGGACTGTGGCTTCGAGTCCCAGCAGGCGTAAACATTTATATTTTGCTTGCCATCTACATTTTTAAGGATTTTTTTGTGTTAGTAAGAAAAGCTGTTATTATTTTCTATAATGTGTGGTTCGATTTTATCTAAGTACCTAGTTAAGAATTAGTCGAAAGGGTCTCCCTTGCTCTCGGTGCACCCAATATGTAATAGTCCATAAATAAGCAAATAGCACATAGGTACTCCCTCTGGATCCGCAAGTGTTGTTAAACTTGCCTGCCAATCAGTCTTAGCTGCTAAATGTTTTTAACTTTTGACATGTTTCGGTTGCATTGCCGGTGCAGTAACAAGCAGGACACGCAAGCAACTTCGGACACTTTTGGTTTTATATTTAGCAGCGATCATCACCATCACAAGACCTGTGTGTTTGTCAGTTTTTTAACAAATAAACAAATCTTAGAATCCCGCATAAACACATCACAAATAATGACCCGAGTCTGCCTGTCGATTTTAGAGCTCAGGATTTCAGACAAGGTAATTACCAATTGAGCTATGAGGTCGTCAAAAAAGATCTTTCATTATACTTTAAACAGCCGTTCATTTCCCAATTTTAATTGAATTAAAAAACAAAGGAAGTAGCGTTCTCAGCGGTACTTACAAACAAGAGGAGTTTGCTGTTTTTGCTGACGGTACTTCGAGATCGCAAAAACCGAATTTTTGTTCAATTTCAAGCTCATTTAAGCATGTCACATTTACGCTTGGATAGGGTTACCAGGCGTCTGAATTTTATCGGATAAGTTTGGTTTCCCAAAACTCATGTTTATTGACATATTTTTATTACATTATCAGTAAAGTTAATCTTTAACATTAATTAAGTAATATATTATTCAGGCCAAAATATTTTTTTACATTTTCATCTCAACATTCTCTTATGTCTTACTTATCATAAAAGTGACCACTCTACCAGACAAACCATTGAAGAAACTGATTGTGATTAAGTGTCCAAAAAAAATTTAATAATATCCCATTTTTCCGATAGCTGGATTTGGTAACCCTACTGGAAAACTAAGCGCTCTAATGGAAAATCATGATCTTCATTGACCAAAGAGCATGAAATGACAAAGAATAACAAAAACTTTGTTATTTGAATTATGTACTTAAATGAATACTTGTATCGGAAACGACTTAGCGCAATCACTTCAAACTTATTGGCGTGTAAACATTTAGTAATGACAACCCTTCCCATTTTTTTTATAAAAATAATATTATATATTATTTTAATTACATACATTTTGTTTCACTCTAATTCATTCCTCACTTTGTTTAATGGATTTATAAGTTCACTTCTAGATTTTAAAAGTTAAAATTTATAAAAGTTTATGTTAATCAAACTTTAATGTCAGGTTGTTCTATTTGTTAACCACGGCCTGGTTCATCTATACTAATATAATAAAGAGGAAAGATTTGATTTTTTGTTTGCATTGAATAGGCTCCGAAACTACTGAACCGATTTCAAAAATTCTTTCACTGTTGGGAAGCTACACTATCCCTGAGTAACATAGGCTATATTATATTTTCAAAAAAATTAGGGATCCTTAATAAAACTCCAATAAGTTGTAAAAAAATAAGAAAACCGAAGCAAAGCGAGGGCGGTTACTAGTGTTTAAATAAAAAAAATATTAAAGTTTCAAAGGGGGTAACTTCATACAACCTTGAACCCAAGCCAACGTGCCCTGCTCGTAGTGCGTTTTGCGGAACAGAGACGAGGCTATGGCGTTATGGAGAACGGTCTGTCCTGTTCAAGATCGTTGGGTTCTACATTTAGTTTAATTCCAACGATACTCATGCATGTGGTAAGCTATTTTTACCCAGCTGAATGTGCTCGATGCCAGCTGACTACTATGCGTTCATCCTACTAAAAAGGTGCGAAAGTTGGTTTGTGAGGATATATCTAGGAATGAATGTTACTCTTTCATGCAAATAATTTTTAATGGATTTTCATGAAATTTTGCACACAAGTAGAGAGAGCATGATCTGAAATAACACATACTTAACTAATTATTATTCCGGAAACGCGGGCAAAGCGCTTTTTAATTTCGTCCCGTCCGTCCGTCCGTCCGTCCGTCCGTTTTCGTTACGATTTACATATCAATCATTACAGATGACACTACAATCCCCTTGTTTTAGAAGTCTTTTTTAGAAAATAATGTTAGCTCTACTTTTTATTGATATAGTAATGTATTTAAAAAAAATAGTCAACAGAAATTAGTTTAAGCATTAAAATAATTTATTCTTTAATTATTTTCTTTTTGAGTCAGCCTTGTTAGGTCTCCCAAGTAAATTCGGAACCTTTATAGTTTCGTCATGTCCGACGTCTGTCCGTCTGTTCGTCCGTCTGTCCACCGTCCATCTGTCTATTCGTCTGTTTGTCCGTTTGCCCGTCCATCTATCCGTTCGTCTGTCCGTCTGTCTGTCCGAAGCAAAGCGTCGAGACCCTTAGTGCTAGAAAGCTGTAATTTGGCACAGATATTTTTTAAATTACAAAATACGATAAAAGGCTAAGATTGTTTACTAAATAATACTCGTCTGAAAAACAGGCTACATTCAAACCAGTTTACTTTGAAGGAAAAAAATATATCACATGGACTAATATAACAATCAAAAATTGTAATAAACAACCTTGTGTCTGCATTAAAAAGGTATTGAGGCGATTAGTGACTTTTACAAATATGGCATTCTAATAAGCAGAACCTCAACGCAAAAATACTTACTAAGCATTACCAGTACTGACCTCAAAATATTATCTTTATCTATTAAAACCTTTTATTTTAAGTTTTGAAGCTGTTTAAAAATTACGTTTTTATTTGTTGAGTGTAAGTTGTAAGTAGGTTGAATGATTTGTAGGGCTTTAAAGTTTTTGTTTGTAAAAAAACGACAAAAAATTAAAGAAAATAATCATAAGTATAACCGGTACGTTAAAACTCTGAACAGGTTTTTATTTTTTCACATATTTGCTAGTGTTGCTAACCTTAAAAACACACAAGTACTGTATGAGAGTATTATGTACTGTGTAGTTATAACAAAGTATGCACGGAGCTGAGGTCGACGGCCGCGCCCCCTGGCGATCGGATCGCAGTGGAAGTTTGCATTGTGTTGCTAATTAAACCAACATGTTATTGTAATTTAAGTAACGCTCTTTATTAGTGTTTTGCTTTGCAATAATTGCTACGGCTTGATGGGGGAACTACTTAAAGGAATTAAGGAAACTGTACTGTGTAAAAAATTATGGGAGGAAATAATGTTTAAATGTGTGTAATATTATATTCATTTTCACGCAGACACAGTTCTTAATTATAACTAACTATTTTATAGTTTTCAAGGTTTTCCCTAATACGTGGTTGTAAATTTAATTACTTATTACAATTTGAAGGTTCGGTTTGTGTATGACGGATGACAAAAATGCCTATGACACATTCACGTGACCCTGTACTTAAGGTCACAGACAGGAAAGGATTATGAATGCCCACGAGACGTTGGCGAGTTCAAATTAATCAAGACAATTTAGAGTTAACGCTCTTTGGTTTTGAATTCACACTTTTACGTTAAGGAAAAATCAGAAGAGAGTATACATGTAGCTTGATATAAAACATAATTTCATCCAGAAATTTTAGACTTGATAGGCCAATTTGTATCCGTCTGGACACAACACGTTTATTTTCGATGAAAAATAGGACTAAAGTTTTGAAAAATGCAATTTTACACCTGCTTCATTGAAAAACGAATTGCATAACCTAAAAAATTTCTTAGTCATATTCACTTTCATCTCGTTTACTATCAATTACATCGCGCATATTTACTAATGTAATACCTACTTGTACCTATCCAAAGTTCACGTTTCGACTCATCAATGAGTCACGAGCTCGGCTGATAAGCTTTACTCTATAGATTTACAGCACATGTAACCGATCGTTAATTTAAATCAACGACTTAATTGACATCTCTCGTTTTCTAAGTTGCGCAAAACGCTGACCTTACTTAAGTCAGCAAGTAACAACTTTAGTATTGTTCGAAGCAAAGCGAGATGAAAGGGTAAATCTAAAGTTAATTTACCTTAATCTTACAGTCGTAAATCTAAAATCCCTCGACACGAGTCTTGCAGTGTTACTACTGTTAATGTCAAAGGCGTATGTACTGTATATCTGTACAATGTGTATGCATAACACGTCACAGTACGCACGTAAGCACTTAGTGAGTGCGCGGTGTTTTACTATCAATTTATTTCGCATTTGTCTTGTTTGTTCCGAATCTTCTATCTGTCTCGTAATACCAGTAGTTGTAGACGTTGCAGTTAAAATATTATTTGACCTGCTTACCAAATAAAATGATTTTAGTACAAGATTTTGCAAGTATGTGAATTTTGTTTTTTGTAAACGCTGACTATGTTATTTATAACGCTGAGTTTGTTTGTAAGCGCGATTGTTAAGCATAAACTTTGTCATATAAATAGTATTATACCCATAATTATATTTAGATACAAAAATATCTTATAACAATAAAAATAAAAATAGAACCACTAACAGTTTAGACATAATCAAAATTTAACTAACAAAAAATAACCAACTTCAAAGTTACTCTAAAACTACATGTCAGATCTCGTTCAAATTTATGTGGGATTACGTGACAAGCACCTGCCTTCGATTAAAAAAAGAATCATCGAAATCGGTTGGCGTGATATTGAGTTATTCGTCCATTTGTCGCGCTTACTTAATACAAATTTAAGACTTATATGGTTTTATCATGGATGCCATTGTCAGATTTCAATAAAATTTATATGGGACCACATAACAGTCACCAGCTTTCGATTAAAAAAAGAATCATCAAAATCGGTTCGCCCAGTCCAAAGTTCTGAGGTAACGAACATAAAAAAAAAATACAGTCGAATTGAGAACCTCCTCCTTTTTTTGAAGTCGGTTAAAAATTGCCAAAAACAGTCTATACAGCAAGCATTTCATTTGCTGTTAATTATTGCACGTCCAATCAGGACAATCCCGTCAAGACTAAACGCAGGGAGTCTCTAAATACGAGTTTGTGTTTTCACTTTCTTGTGAACTATTGACAGCGTGATAGAGAGAGACAGATATATGATAACCTATGATTATAGCCTACAGAACAAGGATGTACAGTATGGCTTCAAAGGTGATTGTGTAGCCAAATGGTATTCGGAGAAGTTGCTTTCATAGCTTTTATAGATGAGGTCTTGAATGGTTTTTTACATGCATTATGAGGTCAATATTGTAGAATGGAAAGAGAGTTATCATTAAGGTCATAACAACTTGTAGGACACAATAATAAAATTTATACATAATGCAACATTCATAGTACTTATTAAAAGCGAACTGACATGGCGTGGTAAGGGGGGGCGGGGTCACATTATTTTCTAATTATTATTTATTGAATTATTGACGTTAATAATCAGGAATGTTATGTATGTAATGAAATTTTCATCATTAATAAATGCAATCTATACTAATATATAAAGAGGAAAGATTTGATTTTTTGTTTGCATTGAATAGGCTCCGAAACTACTGAACCGATTTCAAAAATTCTTTCACTGTTGGGAAGCTACACTATCCCCGAGTAACATAGGCTATATTATATTTTCAAAAAATTAGGGATCCTTAATAAAACTCCAATAATGTAACCCAAGGTGTAAAAAAATAAGAAAACCGAAGCAAAGCGAGGGCGGTTACTCGTCATAGATATCTGTATCCAATGGATAGTTTCACCAAGGTTTAACCGAACTTCAAACAATTTATTTTTCTACACCGCGGCTTATTTACACTACAGATACTATATAAAACGATATTTAGACGATTTATTTGGTAAAGAATCTTAGCTATATAAAAATACTAATTTAAATTTGTTAAAAAAAATTGTAAACAGAAATTTCGCGTATTTTGGCATTATAATTATTTATCTTCAAATTATTTTCATTTTGTGGCTGTTTTTTTTTTCAATATACAAATTACGATAAAACGACACTGTAAGATCGTTTACTAAATAGGACTCGTCAAAAAAAATGCAGTCCAGGAGTGCCGACAGAAGGAAAACTTGATAAATTACGTGTTTATTTTTGAATCGTCAGGAAATAATTTATTGTGCAGGAAATTAGAAATACTTTTAAATGAAGTGTTTTTATTCATTACATTTTAGTGAATGGCCGCCAAAGCCTCGTAAAGTAACTATAGTTCTGTACTTCTCTCAGAGATGGCGCTACAGGTAGGTGTCGTTTAAAATGATTACGGTGTGACCAGCTAATTGGTTTTATCTCATCTTATAAATGTCCGACGCGCCCAAAGAAGTGTTCACTTCAAAAATTGACTATATTTATATACACGAAGCTTACCTCTATATTTTAGTGAATCTCCCAGACAGGCCACGAGCGTGGTAGCACGCCCCGCCCACACGGTGGCGGCCCGATCACGCCTGACTGAAACAAATGATATACAACGTTAAATACATAGTAATAAAACACGTATTAGGTTGAAAAGGAAATCTACTGGTCCAAGACTTGCACGTAGCTTCATAGGTCCGACCCAACCTCCCCTGCACATGGTTCGTCTTACACTTCAAATCATTTTTATGTATGAATTGTACCTACTCTTTTTAGATTTTTCTTAAATATCTTTCGAGAAATCGATCAATTACGGTTACAGAATAGAGACATTTCAATAATGCTTATCAGAAATTTTCGCGCTCATAGAACATTACATACTCATAGAACAGATTATAGTATAACGTATACCAACGTAAATCCTTCCTATATGTATATAACTTCTTTTCCCGTCTCTATTCGTTCCTAAATAGTAGTTCCAACACATCTCGTTAAGTACGAGTAGCAACAGTAGAAGAAAACGCGAGATCTAAGTAGGTACCTAGGATACTATTAATTGCTCCCCCAATAAAAGATCTTGACTACACTATCACTACACACTTGTCTTCACAACAGATGGGATTTATATCTAGCGCTTCTTCGTGATCAAAGGATTAGATTGGCTTAGCTGAAGATTTGTATGTTGCTAATGTTTAATTGTCCGTGCTATAATTGAAGTGAATTAACTGTTTTGTTACCTGACATGACAGGTTATGTAAGCCTGGTAGTTTGTTGGTCTCCTACGTAGACGGATGGGTTTGAATATTTCCAACTTCTTATTTCGAATTTATTGTGTTGTTAGTTGATTCAATTATATTTTGTGTCGTTTGTTAGTTGATTCGATGAAGGAAAATATGGATAGGAATTTCCCACATTAACGCCCCAACTCAGAATCACTAATGATCACCATGAATCACCTATGAACCATGACGTTTTCCCATTAAATTGTACCTACTTAGAATCCTTTCTTACCATACAGTCTATTAAAGCTTCCAAATTATTATCCTATTATTGTGTTTATTAGTTCTTTGGATCCATCGTGTCCATGTGAAACGAATGGAACCATAATACCACCTTATTCATTTACTACCACAGAAGATATAATAGTACTTATAATAAGTATTACTACGACAAAGGGAGTCTTGTAACTTGTTATAGGGTTGATGCTCGTATCCTTACAGAAGCCTTATTTAGAAAATAAAATATTTTTTCAGTTTTATAAAGTAGTTCTACGTTCAGGCTGAGGTTGTCAGATATTCTAATTAAAAAATACATTTCATCAAAATTATTGGAAACAATTCTGTATCTGAGACCATATGTTGACAACTTTAAAGTTATTTTAAAGTTAAAATTTTTGAAAATTCTCGCCTATTATTCATAGCTACTTAATTCCAATGAATTTTACATGCAGCTTAAATTAATTAAGCGCTTAATTAAGCTTAATAAAGCGATTTTTACGATTTTTTTTTTAAATAAAAACTTTAAAATGCTCTAGTGTAAAGTTGTCAACATGTCGCTTGGTAATTTTTGCCTTTCAAGCGTCGATACACTTTTCTAAACTACTTACAGTACAAAAGATTTTTGTATTAGTGAAATGAAATACATAAATATAAAATAAATAAATTCAGGTATCAAACAGAGGGGGAAAACGGGGTTTAATAACTGTTTATTCACATCCTTATAACATACATTTCCTTTTGATGTGACCAAAGGGTCCAATGCTTGACGTACATATTTTAATATTTAACTTATGCCCCAACTAAGAGTCAATAACGGTTATTTTAATCGCTCCTTAGTAAATAACCACCACACAAATTCAGCACTAAGGAGCGATTTAAGTAACCATTAGTGATTTTGAGTTGGGGCGTTTATGTCTATAATATTTCCATACAGTTGTTTACTTCGTTAATGACGCGGTGACAACCCTAAGTGAACATGAAGGAAAACATAAAGGAAGCTATAAAAGACGACGGGTACAAAGCAGAATGGATCGTTAAAGAGTCATAACTCCTCAAATCAGATACACGCGAGTATAGTAGCCATTTACAGACACTTAGTAAGACAGCACAATTTACAGCACATCATCATTTAAAAAGGTATACCGTTCTTTATTATGTATTCGAACATTCTTAAGGTCGCTGCATACGTGCGTGCTCCGTTCCCGTCCCGTCCGTGCCTCCTCGGCATATGCGCAATCGTTTATATTTTCTATGAAACGATTTTTCCAAAACTTCACGTGTGTCCCGTCCCCATCCCGTCCACGTTACGTATGCAGCGACCTTTAAGTTACAGTTCTAAAGCGCCTTTACACACGTTTTCCAGGATAATAAGTACCTTATACCAGATCATAGCATGCCTGTCTGCTCAATTTCATGAAAATCCGTTCAATAGTTTTTGCGTAAAAGGGTGACAAATATGAATACAAACTTTCGTATTTATAATATTAGTATGATTATTAGTACAATATTGATTGTATATCTTGAATAAAAAGTAAAGTAACATCATCATGATCTATAAAAAAAAGTATATTTAATATTTAATTTGAATAATACAGCAGCATTAAAAAAAAAGCGGCCAAGTGCGAGTCGGACTCGCCCATGAAGGGTTCCGTAGCAGCAAGTAACATAATATAAAAGTTCTTTTAGTTCGTTGTAACTTTGATCGATGTTTTTTGTGGTTTACGATTTATGACGTATTAAAAAAAAACTACTTACTAGATCTCGTTCAAACCAATTTTCGTTGGAAGTTTCCATGGTAATGTACATCATATATTTTTTTTAGTTTTATCATTCTCTTATTTTAGAAGTTACAGGGGGGGACACACATTTTACCACTTTGGAAATGTCTCTCGCGCAAACTATTCAGTTTAGATTTTTTTTTTATTAGAAACCTCAATATCATTTTTGAAGACCTATCCATAGATACCCCACACGTATGTATGGGTTTGATGAAAAAAACATTTTTGAGTTTCAGTTCTAAGTATGGGGAACCCCCAAAATTTATTGTTTTCTTTCTGTTTTTGAGTGAAAATCTTAATGCGGTTCACAGAATACATCTACTTACCAAGTTTCAAGAGTATAGCTGTGACATACGGACGGACAGACAGACAGACAGACAGACAGACAGACAGACAGACATGACGAATCTATAAGGGTTCCGTTTTTTGCCATTCGGCTACGGAACCCTAACAACATAGTTTTGTTAGTATCAAAAGTAGGGTTGGCAAATGGCAAGATTGAAATATCTGCACAAAACTTCAAAAAGTTGGGATTTGTCGGGACAAAAAATTTTTTTTTGGAAGTAGCCGGCAAATGAGCTGACGACGAAAAAAAACAGCTAGAGCGCTTGCGGCAAACGCGTTCTGTTAATTTCAATCCAGACGAATCCCGACCATCTGGCAACCCTAACCAAAACGCAGGAAGCGGTGAGTTCGAAATGCTTCATACAAAACTTCATGCATATAATAATGTATGTATTGTATTACAAAACACACCAGTCCCCACAGCTGACACAGCGGGTTTCAGGACCGGTTGCTTCGTGAGCGGAGCTCCGTTGCTTGTGTTGCAGGGGATGGGAAATGGTAATTTAATCAATTGCCTATATGAATAACTAGCACTCTGGCCGTGACTTTTCCCGCGTTTTACGGGATGATAAGTACCTTATATCTTATTCCAGGTCATAGTCTACCTGTGTGTTAAATTTCATGAAAATCCGTTCAGTAGTTTTTACGCAAAAGATTAACAAATTTCCATACAAACTTTCACATTTACAATATTAATTAGTTCTAATATAAGTAGGATATCTGAAGGTTTGCCCTCTGCGCTCAAATTGCTACTCGCGATCAGCCAACCAACTAGTCACATGACCCTCGGTTTTACATAAATTGCCATTAATGTATTGTATACTCTGTCTCTTTGTACCTTTATCAAAATTAGATAAGTACAATACGTGTCATTAATGTTTGGAAGTTGATGATTTTTTTTATTGAAATAGCCGGCAAACGAGCTGATGATTCATTAATATCAAAGCTGATTAGCTTCAGCTGAAACGTAGTGTCTGCACCGTCGTCACATCCTTGCAAAAAGAGCATTTAGACCACAGACATATATTAGACACTAGGGCCACTAGTATTCTCAAATAAAAATTATTGTATTTATTTTTTGGCCATGTGGTGGTTATAACTATCATATATACTTATTTGAAAAACACAGAATGCTTATTTCCAACGTCTAATGAATTCAAATTAATATCAGTAAGGCTACGTCCGCACAGACAGGTGGCTTGCTTAGCGCCTAGAGCCTATTTAGTCACCTAGCGACTAGCTTAGTAAAACAAACGATCTATAGTGTTCGTGACTGGCCGCACTGCGCGCTTGGTGCCTAGCAACGCGCTTAGCGTGTATTGAAGTAAACAAACGTGTTGGTTTTATGTCACTAGGCGCTAGGCATTTTTGAAGCAAAAATGAGATTGACAGTCGGGTTGTCATGGATATAATATTATTGATGAATGTCAATGTCAAAAACTAAAAGCTGAAACGAGAAATTGTTGCATTTATTCAATGATCTCATTGCATTTATTTCATTAATTTTGTAAGATATTTTTGAGAGTGACATTTCGTCAACGTGCCGACAAGCAAAATGACCAAGGTGCCTAGCGACCCACCACGCAAACCACCTCTCAGTGCGGCCACCGTATATCCTAGCAAGTAGCCAGAATGCAAACCACTAGGCTCTAGGCATTAAGCAAGCCACCTGTCTGTGCGGACGTAGCCTTAGTGGTGATTGTTACTCACTATCAGAGCTTGATAATCAACTTACTTAATATAAAAATTATGTCAATAGATTAATAGCATCACTTACTAATCGCCCATCTGCTTGTTCATCAATTTAGATACCGACTTAGAAGGAAAGTCAAGCCAGTCAATAGATATTTCATCAAATTGCGGATATTATTGTCCCTCTGCGACATCAGACCACTCGTGCAGTCGTACCCACACGAATCAACGGTCATTTTATGCGCACAAGCGTGTCTTCAAAAGACTTCCTCGTTCGACGACATTGTATCAAGAGATCTGGTATTCAGTCATTTAATGGCTCGTATTAGTCGTATCGTATTCAATATGAGGAATTCGCCTTAATTAAATGCCTCCGTTCGTTTTGATTAACGTTGTTTAGTTGAATCGCTTAATCATAAATTTATTGATGCAACCAATTCGATTTAATGCTCCATTGATTGATGCAATCTATTATCTTCTGATTCAACCTGATTATGTAAGGTTCAGCTGATATTTTGATCTCATTTGTTATTGAAATCTTGTCACCTTTAAATCGGGTTCAACATTTTGACGTGACACTATATATTATGACTATAAATTGGTTGACTCGGGTGTCATTCACGAAAACTGTGTTGACCAAGTAAGATTTGCCGGAACGTTACCATGCGCGCGCAGCATTAAAGAGAGAGGCCCGCTCGACCGGCGCGCGCCTTGCGTCTCTCTTCTCCGCGAGCGTTTCTGGCGTCGGAGTTGAATAGACTAATTAGTGAACTTATCATTTTACTTAAAAGGTTTGTAAACAAAAGTGTAAATTAAACTTATACCACGAACAGACGTTGTCACGTTAAATCTCCGTTCGTATACCGACTTTACAGACAACCAATTTTTTTGTTAAAATTTATTTTTATGTTACTTCCATGTTTACATGGTATCTACATACGAGTTTCTATAAAAATTGTTGTACTATGTGGAATGAAATCTTCTGGATGTAGCTTCAGTTGCAGTACAGATGACTCCTGGACATTGGGGAGTTCCTCTATAACAAATAGGTATGTCATTAGCAAACAACACCTTTAGTTGGGATTCTATGTATGAATGTCAACCATGTTTATGCTCCTACAAGAATTACGAATTATGATTTTTCAGCATGCTAAATAGCAGATAGTTAAGAAAGAAGGATCGTTTATTACTTCAGATGAGGTAAATAGCGCAACAGGTCATAAGATAAATAAGGTAAGAAGTATGGGCTATTTCACACTCACTAGCTTGTAAGATTGCGTAAAGGCCTATGATGCAGAGGCCGACAATGCTCTTTGAGCAAGAGACAGCTACTCAAAGCTTATCAAGATCGCTTTGACATGCAATGAGCCGTGTTTAGTCACTGAAGAGGTCATCAGAGCCTCGGAGAAGGAGACAAAGCAACTCGAAATGTCAATAGACTTATATTTTAAACAAAGATCTCAAATTGTGTAATCGTTGACAGTCAGTTGATAGTTGTTGTTGAATGTAATCTGATGGCAGGACTGGAAGAAGTAGCCGGTGTCGAGTAGCTGCAAACCCGAATTTGAAAACCAGATCTTCCTGACCTCAACAACAATTAATATTTGTTATCAGATGTCTCTCGGACATAGAAACATTGTTCCACATACTCTTAGTAACGGTGTGAATGCACATAGAAAGCGCACAGGCGAATAGTGGTTCAAAGAAGAATTAATATTTAATCTTAAACGAAAATATATCAGATTTTTGGTTGTAATAATGTTATACTCCAACTGCTTTTATTTAACACGTTCGGTGCGGTAGCGGGTTGATTATATCCGATGCTCAACTTTCCTCCGGTGCGGGGTAAAAATTACTGTGCCAACCGCTGGTGCGGGACAGATATCTTTGGTCTCCCTGTGGTTATGAATGAGATGGTTAGTGTTTTGGAATTGCCTTGTTAAATAGATAATGTAAATACAAAAAAAATGCATCGGGTTCTTACGACCCGATGCCGACTGAACGTAAAAAATTTACATCTAGTGCGTTTATCGGTTCTTGACGACCCGATGCCCGATGACCCTATAGCCGCACTGGATAACATACTAGTTGAGCTAGTGAGGTCTGTATGGTTAGATGAGTTTTTATGCAAATAAGAAGAATATTGTACAGTTATATTATACAGTTGTATTGTACAGTGTATGTAACACTGTCTGTGTATGTAACATGAAGCTATCCAGAAAAATGTTGTTTAAGTCATGTAACGGTGAAAAACCTAAGAAAAATTAAGTAAGCGAAGGTTCCCCAAAACAAATAATAATCGGTAAGTGGAATATATCAATGTATATACTAGCCCGTCAACTGGTCACACATTACAAATCCTACAAACTGCATTATTTTATCGCTATCGATGTCTCTTTATCATGCTCAACACTAAAAATGTATCGACAATTTTACTAACCAGTGCGGAGAACGGGTCGTAAAGATCCGCCAGACAATCCCTTTGTTTACAAAGAAACCATACAGTGCATCTACCTACGATTTCAGCCTTTTATTGAGTGTTTATTGGTCAATATATTGCTACAAAAAAATACACTATAATCATTATACCTATAAAGATAAATCCTCTTAAACAGATGGAAGTCAAACGGATCTTTTCGACCCAGCAACGCACCAGGAACAATTCGTGCTTCGGATATAATAGACCCCATACCGCACCAACTGAAAGTCATCAAATTTGTCTAACGCAGTGAACGTGTTAAAATGCATATGCAAATAATATATTAAAAAGCGAAAGTGTTTCTAAATAATTATTGATAATGCTAATAAGTTGCAAGCGATATGTTATCTAAATACCTATATGAATAAATTTATTCTGTATTAATAATGTTATTTTAACCTTTGACGAATAAAAGTATCATATTATTAATTAATATGCGTTAATCATTAATACTTATATGTATTTAAAAGCATACGTATGTACGAGTATATTGTAATAACGACGCAGTTTATCGCAAATTTTATTTCTATAGGAAATTTTATTGTTTGATGCTTAGGTACTAAATTCCATAAAGGAAATTCTAAATCGTTCTCGCTTTCAATCTTACCTATATTATATGATACTATTATTAAAATTACCTATATTATTATTATAAATGTGAAAGTTTGTGTGAGGAGGTACATGTTTGTTTCTTTCACGCAAAAACCCTATAAAACGATTTTACTGGTTTATTTACATTTGTATCGGCTACAAATCGACCCTACTATAGAATAACATATAGTATACTCTTATTATCCCAGAAAACACAAGTAAATATAGTAAATTTTATCCCACTTGTATGTTCCTCTGGGATGATTGGGATGTTTTATGTTTGTGGTTTCGTTTTGTGAATAGTACTCCGCGGGCGGAAATTAGTTTTAAAAATTTATTCATAAAAAAGTCATTGGAACGAGGTGAAGAGATCAGACAGATTGTCTTAACACTCCGCTTTAGTCGTCTAATTTATAGTACCTAATTAATCTTCTCTCCATACCTATAATTCATAATAAAAAAAAATCACGTAACCATAACAATCTATAACAATGATACTCGGATTATTCTAACCTTAGCTTCGTAGGCAGGGTCACTACCACACTCAAAAGTTGCAATTAATTTTAAATATAAATAAAATTAAAATGAAATAGACATTTGAACCCATTTAATTTAATTACAATAATCTGCCGACGGTACTATAATGATCATAATAATCGACTGACAGTAGCAACCCTACCTGCGAAGCGAGGGGTCCCGGGTTCGATTCCGGCCGGGGCAAATATTTATGTGACAGATAAATATTTGTACTCGGGTCATGGGTGTTATTGGGATGTGTTGTCGTCCATGCCACCCGCGACACAGGTGAAAACCTACTGCGGGGGAGTGAGTAAGCGTTTTTTTGTAACATTTGACCATAAGATTAATATGAACAAAACTTTAAAATTTGAAAACTTAAAGAACTTGAAGTTTCTAGAGAAAATTATTTTAAATTAACAACTAAGTCAGACATTTTAGTGAGAAAAACAAACAATGATTAAAACCTTAAAAACCTAAAACGTAAAATTTTTATACCTTTCACCTTTTCTAGCTTTACTTTCAACTTGGTTTCAAGTTTCAACAGATACGCTAATGGCCCTTAGATAATGTTTATAGAGAGCGTCTGGGTGTAGGAGTACTTAGGAGTGGACGGTGGATGTAACGACATAGGTGACGACAAATAAATTGTACTCGAGACTGTTTTAAAAGTCGACGAATATAAATCGACTCTTAAAAGGCAACCATTACCAAGCGCCATGTTGACAACTTTACAGTAGAGCATTTTAAAGTTTTTAATTTTAGAAAAAAAATTCGTAAAAAATCGCCTATTAGTCATAGCTACTTAATTCCAATGAATTTTAAATGCTTAATAAAGCGATTTTGTACGATTTTTTTTTAATTAAAAACTTTAAAATGCTCTAGTGTATAGTTGACAACATGTCGCTTGGTAATGTTTGCCTTTCAAGCGTCGAAATAATAGTTTTGATTCTACGTTAGTAAGCTTATTTCTCAGGGCAAATGGGAAGTTGTAGGATTCTTCAACAGATGCACTCAGGAGAGTATAAGGCTACGTCCGCACAGACAGGTGGCTTGCTTAGCGAGTCTAGCGAGCTAGAGCCTAGCGAGTCACCTAGCGACTAGCTTAGTAAAACAAACGATCTAGAGTGTTCGTGACTGGCAGCACTGCGCGCTTGGTGCCTAGCAACGCGCTTAGCGTGTATCGAAGTAAACAAACGTGTTGGTTTTTTGTCACTAGGCGCTAGGCATTTTTGACGCAAAAATGAGATTGACAGTCGGGTTGACATGGATATAATATTATTGATGAATGTCAATGTCAAAAACTAAAAGCTGAAACGAGAAATTGTTGCATTTATTCAATGATCTCATTGCATTTATTTCATTAATTTTGTAAGATATTTTTGAGAGTGACATTTCGTCAACGTGCCGACAAGCAAAATGACCAAGGTACCTAGCGACCCACCACGCAAACCACCTCTCAGTGCGTTCACCGTATATCCTAGCAAGTAGCCAGAATGCAAACCACTAGGCTCTAGGCACTAAGCAAGCCACCTGTCTGTGCGGACGTAGCCTTAGGGGACCTCAATAAAAAAATTGTTAGTGATACCACAGAAGACACAATAGTATCTACTTATAATAGGTGATACTTTACGAAATTTTAAATCGTCGAAAAGAACCTATAATGTGTATATGTATAATTATAAAGAAAATGTATTTTTTTTTTAATTTTTGAATGCATTGACATCCTGATCCGAACACGGAAGAAAACTAGTAATGACATCAATGGCGACAAATAGAAATATTTGTAGTATTGTGTAATATAGGTAAGTATTTACAAGAGAATAAACTTTATAATGTCGTTTTTTTTGATTACAGGTGAGTTTTATAATTTATTTTTGTAATATAGGTTTTTTGTTTAATGTGAAATGTAGGATAATGTAAATTTATAAAACAAATATATTTTGATTACAGAGAAACAATTCTTTGGTTCATTCCTTTTATATGTATATTTATTAATTATATTTATTTCCCTTAAGTTTTTGACTTCCGTCATTATTAATATTTTTTTTAATCTAGAGGCGAAGACGTTAAGAGACTTTTTGTGGTTGCATAGGTCCTAACTCCTAAGTCTAGTTACATCACTTACTTACATCCAATTGCATTGTTTACACCAACTATAAATTTGTTATTACCGACAGATATCGGATGTAACAAACAGGTAAAATGTGAGTGTCGTGACGACACGATACTTCATACTTAGCAAAAATGCATAGTTATTCAAACGACAATGAACCATCAGTACAGGACATAGGGTTGAAAATAGCAACACTAGTAAAGAAATATGCAAATTAATGAAATTTAGTGAAAGACTTAGTCCGACGCGTATATTCATTATCGATGTCTCGCGAACATTCTCCGTATAAACAGTTATAATGCTAATGTTATGCCGTCATATTTAAAGAAGCATCTTCAATAATGTTCTTTTCAGTGTTGCCAATGCAAATTTTTAGACGGCCACGGCCGTTAGATAGGTACATTAGATAAAAAAGCCGTGTTTATATGGAAAAAGATCAACTGTGGGCCATGTCCACAGCTGCCAATTTGCGAGAAGCCGTAGAATTGGCTATGGCCATAGGGCGTAGGGCGGCCGTAGGCCGTAGACTTTGTGATTTTTTTGGGCCTGAAGGCCGTAGAACACGGTAATTGCCGTAGCTTTGGCAACACTGGTTCTTTTCAGTATTCGTTTATTCTTGTTTAACTACTTCTTGTCTAAGCACAATGACCTAGAAATTAGAAGACTTAATTTTGTTGCTCGAAACGTGTTTTTATATCGAATTTATAAGTAAGCCAATTTCTAATACAAAAAATGAATAGAGAAATTGTGTAGGATCCGTCTTTTTCTCGTTTCGTTCACTAATTCTAATAATTTTCAAATTAATAAATGCCGAAATGGTATAAAAAGTAAAATAAATGTTATTAATACCAAATTATATTAAAGTAAGTCGTAGTAAGTAATATATTAAATAAGTAGTCGTAAGTAATATAATAAGTTAATAATTTAAACTTCGACTAATAGAAAATATCCACGGATATGAAACATATTATTACATTTACAAATATTAATATTAAGTAATACGAGTATATAATATATAATCCTATTCATGCCAGTTCGATGCGCACTTGACCGAATTTTCGATTAGCCTTACAATCCTAGGTCAATACAATATAACGTCCGCTCTTGAAACACAGACAAGGAAGTACTCAATGATATTTACCTTTATAATTCAACAACAACGCTAAAGATAAGTCAAAAGATAAGCAAAGAAATCAATGCCGCTTATCAGATAAAAGAAATTGGAAGTAGTCTACTAATGGAGAATCGATGTTTTGTAAGGGAAGATTTTGTCAGCAACTTTGTCAACAAGATAGTTATATTTAAGGGTTTTTTAATTGTATAAGAGAAGGGATTATACGAAATTAAATGAATGTATTGTTTAGTTTAATTAGAAATTAGTGTTTATAACAGTTGCGTAATTACACTGCGTTTGCGTATTTTAAATGCAAACAGGAATATTGCTACGACTTCTACGGTTCTATATTGTGCTAGATTTTAAATTCCTTATATTATTTTGGTCGATTCGTAGCGAAGACTGCCGCTTCTGGCATAAGTGGCATATGACGTAATTAAATTGTAAAAAGCATGAAAAAATATAAAGCCTAAAGCTTCCCGCCCACGTCAGTCTTTTTGTAGGACCGATAATCGGGCCGATTTTTTCTTCCATATTATTTTTGACCGACTTTTTGACCGACTATTGCTATCAGTACGTTCTATTTTTCTCCTACAATAAAAGCGGCCAAGTGCGAGTTGGACTCGCCCATGAAGGGTTCCGTAGCAGCAAGTAACATAATATAAAAGTTCTTGTAGTTCGTTGTAACTTTGATCAATGTTTTTTGTGGTTTACGATTTATGACGTATTAAAAAAAAACTACTTACTAAATATCATTCAAACCAATTTTCGTTGGAAGTTTTCATGGTAATGTACATCATATATTTTTTTTAGTTTTATCATTCTCTTATTTTAGAAGTTACAGGGGGGGGGACACACATTTACTCAGTGTAGAAAAAAATGATATTATAAACCTCAATATCATTTTTGAATACCTATCCATAGATACCCCACACGTATGGGTTTGATGAAAAAAACATTTTTGAGTTTCAGTTCTAAGTATGGGGAACCCCCAAAATTTATTGTTTTTTTTCTATTTTTGTCTGAAAATCTTAATGCGGTTCACAGAATACATCTACTCACCAAGTTTCAACAGTATAGCTCTTATAGTTTCGGAAAAAAGTGGCTGTGACATACGGACGGACAGACAGACAGACAGACAGACAGACAGACAGACAGACAGACAGACAGACAGACAGACAGACAGACAGACAGACAGACAGACAGACAGACAGACAGACAGACAGACATGACGAATCCATAAGGGTTCCGTTTTTTGCCATTTAATAATGTCTTTATTTGCAGGTATACACCCATATACATATACACATAAATTGTGGTTACAAAACAGATTAAATGGAATTTAAAATTCAAAAAGCACTTTTAAACAAATGATACATTTTAAATTATAAAAGAGCAATGGATAAAATTGTAAAAAATTTAAAATTGTAAAATATTATAATAATTAATAAAACTGGATTGGACATTAAAATAGACTAGAATAGTAAAACTAAAATTTTGTCAAACATTGTAGGTATATAAATGTAACATAGTATTGTAAACATAATTAGAATTATCTTTGGTTCCCGGCGCGGTGCACGTACAACCAGTGTCTCAGTATCGGACTGTCTAAGTACTCTGACAAAGTACGAAGGATAGCATTGTCTGAGTTACGGATACGCAGCCAAAACGCAGCAACCCTAGACCGTATTATCGCATAGAAATCCGGTATTCTCGCTTCCGCAAACATGCTGGAAGCGCTACAAAACCTGGGGAGTTTCATTAGAATACGATATATATCATTATATTGTACTCTAATTCCACTAAGCGCTTTTTTCGTGCAGTTTACCCACAGCTGACATGTGTAGAAGCATAGGCAATATGCCCTAAACAACATCTGCTTGACAGCATCACTGCAACGGTTGAATCTGCGCGCCAGCATGTTGCCGCGCACCGCTAGAGCTCTGCGTTCGCGCTCCATGTCGTCGTCGTCGTGAAGGTTCTCTGTCAATATGTGCCCCAAATATTTGAACTCGTCTACACGCTCCACTGAAGTTCCATCCAGGATAACTGAAGGCACTCTGTCCGGACCCCTTCCCGCTTTAAATATCATGAGCTGTGTTTTCTTAACGTTGTATCTGAGCCCGTGACTACTAGCGTAACGTTCGCAGATACCAAGCAGCCTCCTTAGCCCCTTGATCGAGGGGCTCAGGAGCACCATGTCATCTGCATAGCTAAAATTATTCATGCACATGTTGCCAATATGACATCCGACTTTCGTACTCCTGAGCTCCTCGATCAGATCGTTCATATACAAGCTGAATAGATCCGGAGATGTCAGCCCCCCTTGACGCACGCCACACTCTAACCTGTATTCGCTAGACGTGGCGTCGCCCCATCTCACAAAATTCATTTGGTTTTCGTACCAGTATCTCAACACATCCACGATATAGGTTGATACCCCAGTTTCAGTCAGTTTCTTCCACAGTAAATTATAATTTACCAGGTCAAAAGCACGACTTAAATCTAAAAAGCACGCATATACAGATGTACCCTTATTAAGGTAGTGGTAAACTGTAGATTTCAGACTAAAAATCGCAGAGTCTGTTGAGAGACCGGGACGAAAACCAAACTGCGCGTCACTCAATTTAATTTTTCGTTTCAATTCCGGAAAAATTAACCTCTCTAATACTTTACCCAAAACAGTACCCAGAGAAATCGGTCTGTAATTATTCAGATTGCAAAGATCCCCAGTTTTATTTTTCGGCACCGGAACAACTACCGTCTTCATTAGATCCGTCGGTAAGTAACCAGAGTTTACACACATGGTATAGAAATTGGCTAGAACTCTGTATAACACAGGCCCCCCATTAATGATGTGCTCAATACTCAAACCGTCCCAACCTGGCGACTTACCCCTTTTCATAGAGTGTACCATTTTAGCAACGTCTTCGGGTGTGAAACTTATCGCACTGTTATCAGCGGTACTATTACTCCTGGGCGTCACACTATCACACAGCCCGTCACTACGGGGGGTGACCTTGAAGTGATGCGAGAACAACTCGGCTACACGAGATGGTTCATCATTTGGCTACGGAACCCTAAAAAAGCGGTCACCGATTATCGGACGTGGGCGGGAAGCGTTAAGCGCCATATTATAAAGTATAGATTTTTGATATACTTGACATAAATTTAACTGATATTATTAAAAATGAGTATTATGTCTTCTGTGCGGATATTTCTTAACCTTCTTAGCAGTATGGTTTGCAAAGCCGGTTATGCATTCAAACTTAAATTTATCGTATTTTGTGACATTAAATTAAATTAATGATTACAAAACATTGCCGCTTGATTGTGATTGCGCTTGCGATTTCAATTATTGCACGTATTACAGAAATTAAGTTATCGATCTTGGAACGATAAACTGCACTTATTATTGTTATTGTTAAATAAATATTGCGTATTGCTGCAATACTGTATTTCGTAATAAATATAAAATAAATGATTTTACTCGCTGTTTACAAAGGAAATTGCCAAGATTACGAAATACCTGAGCAGGTTAATTAATAATTGATTCCAAAATATATTTCAAAGGTACAATTATTAAAGAAATATTAGTACCTTCGTAAGTTCGTACCTACATTAATTTGGCAAGATAAAAATGCAGACATAAACGATAAAGACAATCTGTAATATCGTGACGTTTGCTTGCTGGTATTAAGGATATTATAATGTAAAAAGATATAGATATGTCACTAGCGCGCCGACGCCGCGACGATGAAGTGCGTAAGAACAGGCAATTGACCGTTATACTCGTAGTCGCTCTATCAATACAAGACGATACGCACGCTTTTGTTGCTGTCAGAAGTGCTTGACATTTGACATGTACAGTAAACTTTTTTTACCGGCAACGCATCGGTGCTGCCTTTGGTGCTGTTGCCACGTAAAAATGACTGAACGGATTTACATGTAATTTAGCATACCAGGTAGACCATGACCAGGAATAAAATAAAGAGTATTTATTATCCCGGAAAAGCGGAAAAAGCCGCGGACAAAGCAAAGCGCTAGTTTACATTAAATAAACTATTAACCGTAAACGGCGTATTCTTAACCTTCTGACTCAGGGGCGTAGCTACCGCCGTATCAGCCGTATCAATTATACGGGGCCCCCAGCGTATAGGGGCCCCCACTAAGGCTTTCAAAAAAAGCTCGCCAGCGGCCTACGACCAATACAGTTGGCATTCCTTTCATATTAATTGACAGCTGACGTTGAGGGGGCCCCACAACAAATATTGATATGGGGCCTCCTTAGGGCTAGCTACGCCACTGTTCTGACTGAAGTATTTTCAACTCTGACCAGGCAAGGACACGGCTTCCCTACGGAAGTTGTTATGTAACCGATCCAATGCGTCGCTGCCACCGCCAAGTGTGCCAGTAGGGCAACCGAGCGAGCGATGTAGCGATGTAGTATAACGTTGCACAACTGAAGCGCTGTAAGCTTAGATGTCGGTGAAAGATATTTGTATTTTTGATTGAAACTGATAAGTGATAACGTTATCACCTTGCCACGTCAATATTGATCGGCTTGGTCGCTCGCAGGTACGAAATATTAATTGGTAAACAGTGATAGTCTAGTCCAGTGGTAATTAACCTTTTTTTCATACGGGGCACAAACACGTGTTAGTCATGCTGTCAAGGGCCGCAAAAGTCAAAACAAAGAAATAAAAATATGGTATTAATTTCTTAGGTTTTCGCGATTATTATAAAATAAAGTAACCTCAGACGGGCCAAATGTATAAGCCTGGCGGGCTGAACGTTGGGTATAAGCTGGTATAGTCTAATTCGAAAAAAATAGAAAACAAAAAATTGTCCAACAGATGGGCGAGTCTTCCGTATTGTAAGGGGATAAGGGTACAGGGCATTTTCGACCTTGCTGATCCAAATTACAAGCCTTTAAGGTCTAGGGACATTTATGATTGAGATACATTTATTTAAAACAGTTACAATAAACAAAACAGATCAGATTACATAAGGATCCAAAATAATTAAGTCATCAATTATAATTAATGACTTAGATCTATAATGTTCAATATTACATTTCTTTGTACAGTATTGTACGGAGCGACCTAATAGCCTGACGATGTCCATTGTGCGCCCGCGCATCACCGGGCTATCAGATTACGACAACAATGGCTGCGCTTTCCATTACGTCATCGAACCCACCACCACCTCCTCCCTCCCCCACCCCCTCGCCACCCAGGCAAAGCTCGTGAAAGTTCAGCTCATCTATGTATGTGCTATATATCTCTGTGTATCTCTATTCGATGTGGGTGGACAAGCTTTTGCAATGAGTATTGTTTAATTTACCATCTGATGAATCAATTGAAGACGTCAATAATTTGAATTGATGAGCGGTAACATTTACATTGATGGATTTATGGACAATATGCAAGTATCCTACCTATTCAATAACGAGTTGGAGTCTATGTATGTTATTGGAGCTTTTGTTTTTAAGTTTAAACATGATAAAACAACACAGTAACATATTTAGTCAACTAAGACATTTTCGTTTTAATATTTCGGCAACAGCTAACAACACTCTATATAGAATGCGTTCTTATCTTGTTACTGAACTACCAAAAATCATTCTCATCGGAACTAAAGCAACGGGTATGCAAAATTTCAACTCCGTAAGATGAAAGGAAGCAGTTCTGATTCAGATTACAGTATTTGACCCATACATGCTTAAGGGGGTCTTATCCCAAAAATGGTATTTTTGAAGGTGTTTTGTTCATAAATGGTACATAATACAATTCTAAAAAAAATATATGTTAATTTACAGTCTTTGTTCTTTCATTTTGTCATACTTGATACACGATACCCGTTACTTCATTCGATAGAAATAAATCACAAAGTTGGGTCTAATCTGGCATGAAAATGGCGTTTTATTCGCGTTTTAATCGCTTCCAGATAATAAAAAATATACCACAGAATAGGTCCTATAGATACCGAAATTATTGGCGAATCATAACATGAAATTTTGAAAAACAACTCTTTCAATTCATAGTTTTTCCATTTTCTATAGTTACGAAACGCCCCACGTAATAATTTAGTCTCGCGCCAGACGCCGTCGAGGTAAGGCCTATGTCAGTTTCCGCCGTGCGACAGTCGAATTTCCGACTCGTAATTTTTTTGTTGGCGCGCGCGCGTTTCGAACTTATATGACGTATTAGGTACACAGTCCAAAGTATCCACACTGCTGTAATTTGAAATAATAAAAATTGTTCGTGTTTATACTTTAGTTACTATTTATAGTATTTAGGTATTGGTATAAGTCAAGTGCTAATTACACAATTATTCTTGCCGTATTGGGGCCGCTTAGAATACTAACCTCAATCCCAAGTCGTATGGGTGTCGTAAAAGGCGACTAAATCCGGCCCGCTGGTAGTAGGGCCCCTCGAGGGATTATATTGATAATATTGATTATTATTACTATTATTATTTCTCGATGGGGTTCGCCTGGATAGCTACCACTCTTGAGCATGAGTTAGAGGCTTGGGAGCCAGTTTTCTTTTTTGATGTTATACTTCTTTAGGCTCGTTATGAAATAAATGGAAAATTGTTTTGAAAAAATGATTATTATTATATTGTTTTTTTTTTTAATATTGTTAGAATATTGTTTTTGAATGTTGTTTTTTTGTAATATTGTTTTTTTGTATGTATATGTATATATATGTACATGTATATTTGTATATAAGTACAGGGGAAGGAGAGAGGGAGGGGAGCGGAGGGTAGGGGAAGGGGAGGGCGACGGGGAGGGGAGGGGTATGGGAATGGCAACGCATCAGTGATGCCTTTGGTGTTGCTGATGTCCATGGACGACGATAGCCACTTACCATCAGGTGGATCGTCAGCTCGTTTTCCGGCTATTTCCATTAAAAAAAAATTATGTAGTAAGAATAATATTAATAAAAACTTGCATTCTCATACCCCCCAGTAAAATATGAGACATACAGTACAAATCAGACATCACTATAATTACCATAACCAGAGTACAAATATTTATCTGTTATATAAAAATATCTGCCCCGGCCGGGAATCAAACCCGGGACCCCTTGCTTTGCAGGCAAGTCCGCTACCAACTAGGCTACAAGGTCGACAAGTTGGTATTTACTTTACACAACATTTAGTAGTAAATTTAAAAAATGTCACATATCAGTGAGATTGACTTTACCGATGAGTAGTTTTTCAATTCATAAAATATGATACACAATAAAATTCTGAACAGTATTTGACCTCGGAACTTTTCGCACTAAACTTGATAAACGATATTTTACTGTAGTGAACAAGTCGCAAACTTAGATCGAAATGAGTACAAAAAATAGAAATAAACGAGACATTGCAGCATAAGATGAATTTCTGAAAAATATTGCTTCTATGACGCGTGAATGAAGGAAGCACCAAATACCTACGCGGCATATTTGGCGGTTCCTTTACAACCCCCACTGACCTCCGCTACCAACTAGGCTACAAGCTCGACAAGTTCGTATTTAGTTATTTACGTAATATTTACTTGACATAACATTTAGTAGTAAATAAAAAAGGGTGTTCTGAAAATTCTGTTATTTTATTTCCTAACTGAGATACGTGTGATACACAAATAATTAGGTACTAACATACAAAATTGCCTAACATCATCTAAATAGTAACAAAAAATAACCAACTTCAAAATGGCTCAAAAACTACTTGTCAGATCTCGCTCAATTTTATGTGGAACCACATAATAAGCACCAGCTTTCGATCGAAAAAAGAATCATCAAAATCGGTTCACCCACAAATAAGTAGGTACTTACATACAAAATTGACTAATATCATCTAAATACTAACAAAAAATAACCAACTTCAAAATAACTCAAAAACTACTTGTCAAATCTCACTCAAATTTATGTGAAACCACATGAAAAACACCAGCTTTCGATTGAAAAAAGGATCATCAAAATCGGTTCGCCTAGTCAAAAGTTCTGCGGTAACAAACATAAAAAAACAGTCGAATTGAATACCTCCTCCTTTTTTGAAGTCTGTTAAAAGCAGGTAAGGGTGTTCTGAAAATTCTATTATTTTATTTCCTAAGTGAGATACGCGTGATGCACAAATAAGTAGGTACTTATATACATACATACAAAATTGACTAATATCATCTAAATACTAACAAAAAATAACCAACTTCAAAATAACTCTAAAACTACTTGTCAGATCTCGCTCAAATTTATGTGGAACCACATGATAAGCACCAGCTTTCGGTCGAAAAAAGAATCATCAAAATCGGTTCACCCACAAATAAGTAGGTACTTACATACAAAATTGACTAATATCATCTAAATACTAACAAAAAATAACCAACTTCAAAATAACTCTAAAACTACTTGTCAGATCTCGCTCAAATTTATGTGGAACCACATGATAAGCACCAGCTTTCGATCGAAAAAAGAATCATCAAAATCGGTTCACCCACAAATAAGTAGGTACTTACATACAAAATTGACTAATATCATCTAAATACTAACAAAAAATAACCAACTTCAAAATAACTCAAAAACTACTTGTCACATCTCGCTCAAATTTATGTGGAACCACATGACAAACACCAGCTTTCGATTAAAAAAAGAATCATCAAAATCGGGTCGCCCAGTCAAAAGTTCTGAGGTAACAAACATAAAAAAGCGGCCAAGTGCGAGTCGGACTCGCCCATGAAGGGTTCCGTAGCAGCAAGTAACATAATATAAAAGTTCTTGTACTTCATTGTAACTTTGATCGATGTTTTTTGCGGTTTACGATTTATGACGTATTAAAAAAAATACTTACTAGATCTCGTTCAAATCAATTTTCGTTGGAAGATTGAACGGTAATGCTCATCATATATTTTTAGGGTTCCGTATTCGGATTCGTCATATCTGTCTGTCTGTCTGTCTGTCCGTCCGTATATCACAGCCACTTTTCTCCGAAACTATAAGAACTATACTGTTGAAACTTGGTACGTAGATGTATTCTGTGAACCGCATTAAGATTTTCATACAAAAATAGAAAAAAAAAATTTTGGGGGTTCCCCATACTTAGAACTTAACTCAAAATGTTTTTTTTCATCAAACCCATATGTGTGGGATATCTATGGATAGGTCTTCAAAAATGATATTGAGGTTTCTAATATCATTTTTTTCTAAACTGAATAGTTTGCGAGAGAGACACTTCCAAAGTGGTAAAATGTGTCCCCCCCCCCTGTAACTTCTAAAATAAGAGATTGATAAAACTAAAAAAAATATATGATGTACATTACCATGCAAGCTTCCACCGAAAATTGGTTTGAACGAGATCTAATAAGTAGTTTTTTTAATACGTCATAAATCGTAAACCACCATTTACCTTTCATTCAATCAACTAAAATACTAACCTACCTACCTAACCTGTGGACTCAATCAAATACAACGAACTACAAGAACTTTTATATTATGTTACTTCCTGCTACGGAACCCTTCATGGGCGAGTCCGACTCGCACTTGGCTGCTTTTTTTTAGTTTTATCATTCTCTTATTTTAGAAGTTACAGGGGGGGGGGGACACACTTTTTACCACTTTGGAAGTGTCTCTCGCGCAAACTATTCGATTTAGAAAAAAATGATATTAGAAATCTCAATATCATTTTTGAAGACCTATCTATAGATACCCCACACGTATGGGTTTGATGAAAAAATTTTTTTTGAGTTTCAGTTCTATGTATGGGGAACTCCCAAAATTTATTGTTTTTTTTTTTTCAATTTTTGTGTGAAAATCTTAACGCGGTTTACGGTATACATCTACTGACCAAGTTTCAACAGTATAGTTCTTATAGTTTCGGAGAAAAGTGGCTGTGACATACGGACGGACGGACAGACAGACAGACAGACAGACATGACGAATTTATAAGGGTTCCGTTTTTTGCCATTTGGCTACGGAACCCTAAAAACAGTCGAATTGAATACCTCCTCCTTTTTTGAAGTCTGTTAAAAACAGGTAAGGGTGTTCTTAAAATTCTATCATTTTATTTCCTAAGTGAGATACGCGTGATGCACAAATAAGTAGGTACTTATATACATACATACAAAATTGACTAATATCATCTAAATATTAACAAAAAATAACCAACATCAAAATAACTCAAACTATTTGTCAGATCTCACTCAAATTTGTGTGGAACCACATGACAAACACCAGCTTTCGATTAAAAAAAGAATCATCAAAATCGGTTCGCCCAGTCAAAAGTTCTGAGGTAACAAACATAAAATTATAATTAAGATAATGATAAAAATAAAACTATATTTTCATTTCATACTAATAAATGTACTTATTTACTGACTACTACATAATTCAAATTTGTAAAAGTAGTGCAGGTCTCTACTGCAAAATATTTCTACCTAATTGTGCTGTGGTCGGCCACCGGGTCATACGAGTTCACGTTCTCGAGGCGTTATCGATGTTTGATCCACGCGGACTCGCCAGCGCGATAATACCTACTTTAATGACTAGAAGAGGGCCTTAAAGTGCAAACAAACTAACGCTCAAGGCAAGTTTGCAAAGCTTACAAAGGATAACTTGTATCGTGAATAAATTTCTTGACAAATAATAAACGACTTCAAAATTAGGGATAATTAAAAAACTACTCGTCAGATCTCGCTCAGATTTGAGTGGAACCACATGACAAGCACGAGCTTTCGATTAAAAAAAGAATCATTAAAATCGGTTCACCCAGTCAAAAGTTCTGAGGTAAATAACAAACATGAAAAAAATACAGTCGAATTGAATACCTCCTCCTTTTTTGAAGTCGGTTAACAATCATAAAGATTAAGTATACAGCAAATCACCGATGCACGACATACATTTACTGAATGGCCGTATATCTCCGAACCATCATCAGGTAGGTTACGAAAGCCGAGCCACCGTCGACCCAAGGCACTTATCTGTCTCCACCATGCGGGCTGCATTGTTCCATTTACACGATAGTGCAACTTCCGCTCCGAAAGATAATCTGGTTCACAATCTAATTTCATCTGTTATTAATTTCGTTCATTGTAAGAAGTGAATAGCCGTTTTACTAGTGATGAACGTATGAACCTGGAGCCTATACATTGAAGTTTAATGTCATAGAACAGACATATCGAACAAAATGTGTGTCCCGCCGGAAGGTTCTATTTTCAAAATTGAGCCCCCGTTCTTCTTTTAAAATCTAAGGAATCCATTGAAAATTGAAGCCGATCGGCGCCAATTCATTGGGACATACAATAGTGTTCGCGGTGTCGCGGTAGAACTTCAGTATCATTTTTGATACGGTGAAAAGTGAAAAAGCCAACCGATTAATTGTTCATTATTGTACCAGTTTTTCTCATGAGGAGGCTTAAAATAGTCCACCATGTTGTTCCTGTGCGGATTAGTGGATTGTTTTCCTGAGTTCTCCGTAATGTTCTGAGAGGTTAGTGAAAAACAGTGTTGGATTTGTTTAGTATGTGTGTTGCACCCCACACTTTGTGAGAAGAAACTCTACGGTGGATCCACTCAGCAGTTGATTGTGGTGATGATGTTCTTTTGTTGAGGCCAAGCGTCCCGATACCGAAAATATAGTGTTAAAGTTGCACTAAAATTCAAAGGTAACCCGTTTGATTGGAACGCTTTTTTTACACGCTTTATATTAGCTTCACATTGTTAGGGTTTCAAATTAATAACGAACAATGCTGTCTTTATTTTCAACAACGAGAGATTATTTGATTTGCCGCGGCACCGGTGCCTGTCAACACGTCATATTTCTCTGGTTTCGAATTGATTGAAATATGAGAGTTACAGGAAAGGCTTGGGATCATGTTGGTCGGTCGAAAGATGTCGAGGGGGGCATTCTGTCTTAGACTGGGAAACCAGTAATACGGGTGTTGCGTAATAATTTCCAATTGTAGAAATTATAATAGTTTAAGTCTAGAATTGTTTAAGCAAGAATTTTAAAAGAAGTGTAGAGGAGTTTTTTTCGCCATTTCTTCTCCTCTTAAATAAGACACCTTTGCGAAATGGCGACTTAAGTACAAAAGAAATAAATGAATGGAAATACCCAAGTGCTTTTAACTGGAGTCAAGTTAACAACCTGTATGTATGTTTGTTTGTAACCGACTCCTTTGGACTTGATTCTGACACACTTCAAACGGTCAGATTTCATTTAAACTTCGTAGACTTATCGAGGACCGATGATAATTTAATATTTAAAAATGAAAGAAAGAAAGAAAAAACCTAAATTTCATTTCAAAAAATCTAACTAAAAAATGAAAAAATAAATAATACTTAAAAAAACCAAAAAATCACGCTTTTATAGAAAATCCAACTAAAAAATAGAAAAAAAATTGAATTAAAAATCGTGTAATTGTAATAAAAGCGTGGGGTGTTTTAAGATATTATCAAAATGATAATCCTTCTATTCATTGACACCATGCACCCCACTTTTATTTCTATTACACGAGGAAACTTAATTCAAATTTATTTTCAATTTTTTACTTGGATTTTTTTATAACAGCGTGTTTTTTAGGTTTTTTTAAATATATTTTTTTTTATATTTCACTCGTAGACGATTTAGTATGGAATGTAGGTAACGTTCATACATCACTCGCATGTATGAATGAACTAATGAATATCAAAGAATGCGGAGAGGAAGTTTGCATGCCTGAGAATTTTCCGTAAGATGTATATTAATGTTCAGTTATGTCGGGTCATAATATAATGAGGTTACAATAATTATAAAGCAGTCGATTTACCTACAAGTTAAATAATTCAACGTATTTTGAAATACGCAGTAATTAACATTAGTAAATATTTAGCGATTTAGCGATATTGACTTGGCTTGTAAAATCAGAGCAAACTGCAAAGGCACTAACATCTCAGCTGTAACTTAACCACTAACGGTAGGTATAATTTTATTTTGTTTTTGTTTTATTGAAGCCCGCGGTATGAGATTTTATGGAGAGTAAAGTCAAACATTTTCCGTTACGTTATGCATTATGTTTGTAATTCGTAACATAGAATCTAGATGACGTTTGATGGCTGATCAGTAACAACGCCATCTAATGATAAAATAATCATCATCATCACCAATCATCATGGCGAACTCCAGTCGTGCGTCGGAGCTAACCTGATACACACATTATTTTTATCAAATTGTGACAACCTTGCACCAACGACGTAATGTATCTCTAGACGGCGTGACATAACATGAAGACATCCTTTTGTTCCGAAAGCTAATGTACCTACTTCTGTAAGTTCAACTGTGTTACTACTAAATTTATTCTCATGTAACCTCGTCCCAAATTCATAACAATGTTATTGGCGCCTATATTATAATGGGTCATTCAGAGCATCATTTACCTTCTGTCATTTAAGTGATATTATCATTATTATCATAATAATAAATAATAAATGTCGCACTCTGGTCTTCTCTCACAAGAAGATGAAATAAGGTGACCGTTAGATTTTAGTTCATAGTCATACCTATCTCCACAAGGGGATGAGACGAGTGATATTGTTTTCTTCCCTTCTTATTAGTCCTTTGATTGAACCTTTGAGAATATTGTGAAAAACTCATAGACAGGATTTCTAATTATGTTTTCCGTCACCGTATTAGGTACGTCATAATGTATAGAATAGAATATAATTTATTTCTTCATGTTAACACTGCCGTACAGATAGGAAATATTCTTACACTACTTATAATAAATGTTGAATATATAACAGTAAGAACTTGAAGAAATAGAGCCACAATCAGCACTGTTCAGGATGACTCCAATTCGCATAGTTTGACCAGTGTCATTAAAAATCTAAATAACTAATACAATACGTAAATCTAAATAAACATAAAAACACATTGCATACATGTCTAAATATGCGTATTGTAAGTTGTAGACCCTAAACCCTTAGCCTTATTTTATTAGCTTAATTGGCAATGACCCTGCTTGTCCAGATACACACTTATAAGAGGTATTTTCCCTGGTCCTGATTAGGACTTGGGAAATAGCGGACTGTAACAGCTTTATTCACATGTTTAACCATGTGGCGTAGACTGCATGTTTCCTTCTGCACGAATAAACAAATATACTTGCAGCAACATCACACGATTTGACGAGCTGCCAAAAGTAGGTATGACGCAACCTTGCGACCCACGGCATGTTACCGCTAACCCAGTTGCGATGAGATCGGAAGATGCACTACAATAAGAACACGTGGATTCAATAAGAAGCTTTGCTTACAAAACATGTTGATTTGCGTAAGAACACAGAGGAAGAAATAAAACACGATAACCCGTATGTGGGTCACGAACTTATATTGGATTGGGTTAGAAAGGAACTGACATATTCTTGTCTAGACAAATGAATGAAATAAAAAGTGCTGCCCCTTCACTTTTCGATGGGAATAAAGACGGGTCACAGCGTCAAAACGATTATCTGTACAATAAAGCGGAAAATGAAACTAAAGAACAAACGCTTGCTAATATGAATGCTATTTCTAAAACGGCTGCAAAGATACCTCGAAATGATTTAAGAAATATTAAGTACTTTGCTCATGCAAAGTATTTTGCATTATGATTAATGCAAATCATAAAACAAGGTAAGAAAAATAAAACTAATTAAAGCTGCTTAGCTCAACCTCTATTTATAGAGGCTTCAAACGATTAATGCTTCTATCAAATGTACAGACCACACCAGCGTAACTTTTAATTTAATTTAACATTAAGGTTCAAGAAAACCATAGGAAACAAACCTTAAACGATGACACACGATGATTTCCACACGGATGTCATCATCAAACCAATCGTTCAAATTTAGTTTAGCTAATAAAACAATTGGACCTCGACGTTTGTTGAACAGTAGCCGTTAAACGCCGAGAGCCCTCAATTCACTTATATCTGACCAATGGGAGTTACATTTACAGTTATTATTATACACAACATACCGCATTAAACCGGTATGGATAATTCAACCTTTAATAACGATCTTGAGGTTAAAACTGTAGGGTAACATAAATTTTTTACCGACTTCCAAAACGGAGAAGGTATTCAATTCTACTGTATTTTTTAATGTTTTTTACTTCAGAACTTTCGACTGGGTGAACCGATTTTGATGATTCTTCTTTTAACCGAAATCTCGTGTTTGTCATGTAGTCTCACTTAAATTTGAGCTAGATGTGACCAGTAGTTTTTGAGTTACTTTGAAGTCGGTTATTTTTGTCAAGAATTATTATTGTTCAGGAATTTTAAAATTGGAATGATTGCTATCAAAAACGCGCGGGACAAAATACTCTTAAATCAAAGAAAAACAGAAAATAAAGCCGCAAACATACTATAAGCCGCGTCCGACCGGACGCGGCTGACAGCCGCGACTGATAATGTGCACAGTCTCTTCGGACGTGGCTTGCGGACGCGTTCAACGCCTATTCCACAGAGTACGAGTAAGAGTATTCCACAGATACGTACAGCCGGATTTAAATTTGTCTGACGTGTCGTGTTGTGATGGGCTCTGATGAAATGGGTAGCGTTCACATCTATATGTCGCGGAACTGATGCCTACTGACACAGTACTTTCATAGCTCTCGGGGAGATTACACATTTTGCAATGTTTTTCGATAAATCCTCAGTTTCTGATTCAGATTTTGAAGAAGGTATTCAGTTTTTAGTGCTGGCAAATCTGCTAAAAAAAGAAAGAAAGAATTCTTTACATTTACATTTTACATTTTGTATCTTAGATCACTTTAAATTGTCGTACTATTTTGATCAGGTCGTCCATACTTTCAAATTTAAATTTCAATAACAACAACACGTCACAACAGTGAGGCTCGTGCACACTGCTCTGACGCCGCCACTTTCCCACCTACCTCGCCTCTCCCACCCCGGCACTCTGTCGCGATCGGGATTGCTTCTGATGCGACACAACACAAGCCATCACAACATATCGCGTCACGCTAATTTTTATCTCACCTTTAAATATATGAAACCCATACCATTCTGACGCATCATAATACGACACGTCAGACAAATATAAATCCAGCTTACGTTATTCCTTCAGACACAGAGTACTAATGCCTTCTGACGCATGGACGCGTCCCGCACCCCGTGCATACTATGAAATACCGTCCGCGGACGTTTTCGGCTGACGAAAACATCCAGTACGCCAGATAGCTCTCGGATGTCCGAACGCCTCAAGGTGCCTCAAGGTCACGTCCGCGACTTACCTCCGATAGTTTGCACAGCTCAGTGTATATTCATTATCTAGATACCGTTACGTCACATCCTTCAGCCGCGTCCGGCCGGACGCGTCCGACAGTTTGTTTGCAGCTTAACACCTTTAGAACGATAGTCAGTTGTTTATTGTATAATAGTTTCAAATTAATGTTCTTAAAAGAAAAACAAATGCGGCCAGCAATGAAAGTAAAAAATATTTTTTTTAACGCGCGTGTGTACTTTGTGTATTTTCATCGACTAGAATGACCTTAGACCTCAGTTGATTGACCCTACTTCCGCATTAAAAGTCATAACGGATATAAATATTTGATCTCGGATCTGGTTTGTGATGTTCCAACATCAGCGATATTCTAGTGACGGAGTGTTTATTTACTAACACGTTTAGAAGATCGTGGTTTACGTATCTGTGACACATAAAACAGAGAATTCATTTGCAAGTGCTAATTTTAGCTGCGTATCAATTGACACAAATATTTTATTAGTGACGTAGTTGATTGTATTGTTATTGAAAAAGATTCGATTAGCATTTTTGATGCAAATAAAAGTACGATGATGTAACTGGAGAATTACAGATACCTATCACTTATGACGAACATAAGTATAGATTTAAAATAACTAAAAGAATCCTATACACATGATAATACAACAGTAAACTAAGGCACATGAGATTTGGAGAAACTACATATATCCAAAATTATCAACCAGGGCTTTTGCTCGGAAAGTAAAATAAAACTGATCCAAATATAAGATGAAGCACACGAAGAATTAGAGGGGGATCTCATACAAATAAAAAAGGTTGATAAATCACTCCTCTACATAAAAAAGTGACCAATTTTTTAGTGAGTATGTGTAAGTATGTGTGTAAATTAAGCGTTCGCAATGTCAAGTTTCTTTTGAATCCCGTTAAAATGTTAGGAATAGTTTAGTTTTAGCTTACTAATCGATGTTGCATTGCTTTTGCACCACTTGTTTTTACGTATGTGGGTGCGTGATGCGTGTAACTAGACGAAAGTAGCGTAGTTTTTGTGGCTTCACACAAATTGAAGGCGGTGAGTTATCTACCTTTTTTATTTATCTGAGAGGATATACAAAAACCAACATAATATAAATCTGCACTTTTTACTGTAAAACAAGCGGTAATCATCAATTAATGAAACAAACGCGCGATCCGCCACGCTCTGCTGCCACCTACGGCGTTTCGCCGTTAGCTCCGATACCAATTGGAACGAATAGGTGCAAGGATTTCAGATTCCATATTATTTTTTGCCCTGTAAGAAACGCTATATCATTTGAAATCAAAACAAGCAAAGAGTGATTGTAACCTTCATTATTAACGGCTAGTACACACTCATAACCCCATATTAGGATTATCTGTGTAGTGGGTGCCATGGACAACACACAAAGACAACAACAAAAATAAAAGTTACCAAAACTATGGAACCCAAAAAATACAAGAAAATAGGATAAGAGTGAAAGGGAAGATAAGAGAGAAAGTATAAATAGAGATGGATTTTGAGATAGAGATTGGATAATGAACTATAATGGACAAGCAACAATGAAATTCCTGGTTATGTTGCAGCTTTTCTATTTTTAACCGACTTCAATTAAGGAGGAGGTATTCAATTCGACTGTATTTTTTTATGTTTGTCACCTCAGAACTTTCGATTGGCTGAACCAATTTTGATGATTCTTTTTTAATCGAAAGCTGATGCTTGTCATGTGGTCCCACTTAAATTTGAGCGAGATCTGACGAATAGTTTTTGAGTTATTTTGAAGTCGGTTATGTTTTTCTTGGTAAAATTCAGATTATCATAAAAATATTCCGCATTTGGATTACTGTCTCACCTACTCTTTGAGCTACACGGCAGGCACTCCGAATTTTGTCTAGTTTTGAAAGTGGTGGAAACGTATCAACTGCATAGATGATACGTCGGAACTCGGAACAGATGAGCATTGAACACTAATGTTCATCAACTATCTGTTCAGGTAGTTTGTTTTTTGATTGGAGGGAATATCAGTTTCTTTTTCTTTTATAGATAAAGAGTAGATATTCCTGGTGTTAATGTCCATGAGGAAGTAGAAATAACGTCTTAGCAGTTGACTTTTTTGTCCGTATGTCAGACAGTTATTTAAAACCCGCAGTTAGGATAGTTTTCATGGCTCTATGATGAACGTAATGACCTAGCCAGCGGATGCTCAGTAACCTTGCTATAATGCGAGGGATTGTTTCGTACTCGGATCATCGCCGTTCTTTGCGTTCTGCGTTGTGTAAGTAGTAAGTTGTGATAGTAAATTGATATTAAATTGGCTATCAATTGCTTTTTGGTGTGAAGGCTGTGGTTGACAGCTTGCACAATTAAGTTCCATTCTGGAGGTATTTTTGGCTGTTTTCTCTATTGAAGTCTACTTTAGATAAGATTGAACGTCGCTTTTGTTCGAAAACCCGAAGTCATTAATAATTCGAAAAATAATCATAATTATGACATTTGATTTAAAATCTACCTTTCAATTCAAATATCAACGATATCGCTTTCGGATAAAGTCACAATCTGGCTTAAAGGACTAATAAGTATATTATACTTGTGTGGATAATGAGACTCATTTTTCTATGCAAAATACAAAGAATTTCAGATACTGTAGATATATAGCTGAAGGCGTGTGGGTTTACTTTTCGAGCCATTTTAGGCATTTATCTAGTAATTGTCGATCAAAGTTTACAAAGAAGATGTCTACTTTAACTCAAATCTATCCTTCAATATGCTTTATCCGGAACAATTTTTATGGGCGAAGTAATCATCTGAAATTGATCTAAAAGTGTAGTTTGTCACGATTCTGAGATAGATCACGAAATGAAAATTCCTCTAACTAGGTATAAAATTGTCGTAAGTGCGTCATGATTTTCTTTGTTGTACTACGTACCTAGTATGATATTTCTTGCTGGAACATTAGCTTAACGTTGTTTCATCGGATGCCATATTGGTAGATGAGACTGGTATTAACCACGGGCTATACCGTGGTGTTACAGTTCCGCTAGCCGATATACCATCTAACTTAGCGCTGTCAACTTCCATGCGTGAGAGTGGTTAGTTCTTAGCGAAACACGGTGTTAAATGGAGAACAACGAGAGCAGAGATTTAAAAAAAAAACGAGAGGGTTTTTGCTGTACTAATTATTTAACTTGCCTTCTTTCACTTATGAAAACCTAGTACTTATGTAAAGCATGCGGCTATTTCGTATGTGGTGCTTCTCTTAAGTATTATTAGTTACTAAGTAATAATCGACCTGCTTTGCGATAGTAAAATAAGACATAATACCATGTTATTATTATTTGACGACCCATTTGGCGCATTGGTTACTATGCCGGATCGCCGCGCCGAGGGTCCTGGGTTCGATTCATAGCAAGGCGGAAATTTGAATGATGAATTTGAATTTCGGTTCTCGGCCTGGGTATGAATGTCCTTGTCTAGTGTGTTGTCTAAAGCACCCACGACACAGGGAATCGCAGTGTGGGGCTATGAGTGTGAAGCGTTATTAATTTATTCCCATGTTTGGTTACCATAGCAACGTCGTCGCCGTGAGTCATGTTGGTAGCCTTGCAAACACACATCCAAAGAGAGACTCGTCTGAAGTAAGATTAACACGTATTTTTTAGAACACGCTAATTCATAGCTGTATATGGTAATATTTCATACTAGTCAAACAAGTTGTAAAACTCATTAAATTGTCGTTATCTCCCATTTTTTTCTGTTTTTGTTGTTCTTAAAATGTTAACAAAAGTTATTATGCAAATTGTGTATCAAGCTGTAAAAACTTTCGAGTGTAAATAATAAAAAATGTAAATTACTTCACGAATTCAGTCCACGTTTCGCGTTGCCGCCAAACCAAAACGTCACAGATTAGAAAAAACTTCAGGCAGAGATTTAAGTTTATAATTTTAACTTGTCTTTGGCTGAGAGTGTAACTTAATTATGGTAATGCCATTTTAAGATAGTTCAGTGATAGTTCATTTTTTATCTAAATTTAACACTTTTCTGAGTACTACATACATTATTATATTCTCAGATTAAAAAACATCTTTAATCTGAGATTATATTATGCATTGTACTCGCAGTCTCCTGTTTAATTGCAATGAACAAAAGTTAGGTTATTAAATTATATTTTTCATCATTGTCGCCAATTATATTTAATTTTACACTATTACATGGACAGAGAAACTCGTGAGAACCCTGACCCTATCTTACTTTGCGGTGGAATTGAATTTCAATCTTATTTCTATGTGTTTAAAATTGAAAAACGTTGTGGTGACATGGGCAGAGATGTGAAGTTCCGTTGTGGCCTGCGGCGGTTGCTTACTGTACCACTTGCCATAGTTTTATTGTAAGTATAACTCAGCAGTTCTTAGGATGGAACTGAGGTTTATTATATTACAACTAACTACTAGTTTCAATACCTGGTCTATCTATTCTATACTGTCGATAAGAGATCATACTTTAGTAGCTGTACCTACATGTATGTGTTTTAATCATAGACCTTAGGGGCCATCCATAAATTACGTCACACGTTAGGAGGGAGGGAGGGAGTCGATGTAGTGTGACATTGTGTGACAAGCGGTGGGAGGGGGTCCTTAATTTCGTGACGTCACATTTCAAAATCGAATAATTGGTATGTATAGGTAAATATTAAAAAAACAATTAATGGAAATAAAACTATTTCGGAACTGCTGTTTTAATTTAATAACTTCTAGGCGTAAAATTTCATAATATGTGATGTCACACTAGGGGGGGAGGTCTCACAAATGTGACCAGCTGTGACAAGGAGGGGGGAGGGGTCAAAAAGTCATGAAATTAGTGTGACGTAATTTATGGATGGTCTTTTATTTACTGTTAATCAACGAAGATTGGTTTATACATTGCTACTATGAAACTGAACTACAACTTTATAGCTGCTGGATCTATATTTTATCATACACATAATTACATAACATTATCTGATAGATATCTGAAAATATTTTTAATAACGCGATATATGTAAAAAATGGTTTTTAGAAATTGTCTGTTTGTTAGTTTATCAGTGTACTATATGTTCACGCTAATCACAGAAACGGGTGACCTTATTATGATGCGTTTTTCATTGAATAGTATTACAGTAATCTTGGGTAGCATAATTTTTTTTCCGAAGCAAAGCGAGGACTATTACTAGTCAATAATAAGTGTACATAGGTTAGGAAAACTAGGTGTAAGTTTCATATTGTGACCAATTGACAACCCATGTGGCGTAATTCTTACCATGAAAGACCACCTTGTCTTGCGTTCGATGCCCAGCGAGGCAGTTTGAATGATAAGTTCGAATTTCTGTTTTCGGTCTGGGTGGGTTGTTGACTGTTGTCTTTGTGTGTTGTCCATGGCACTCACGACACAGGGAATCCTATTGTGGGGCTATAAGTGTGTAGCGTTATTTATTTAATTGTTACCGGTTGCTTAGAAACAGGTAAACTGGAAATATCCAGATTGGTAGACCTGGTAGTCGAGTCGTTTTCCGTACGTGGTCGTCGGTCGCCGGACTAGATCTCGGTTTACAGTTTCACGCCGCTAATGGCCACTCGACACGCTTTTGAGTAAACACCCACCGGAAGATTCCACTCCGACCAACATAATGTGTTACTCGACTTGAACTACTTCTATTGATACAGTAATAGGAATAGGTATCTGGAATAGGTATACAGGAATAGGTATTCAGTAATAGGTATGAGTGAGCGGCTACTACTATTCATTCAAAATTAGAATTTAGTTTTTTTTTCGAAAATTTTTCGAAAGTTTAAACATTTTAAACATGTGTAAATGCAAATGAGCAATCTATGGAATTTGTATGTAATGTTTATCGTATAAAAACATGAATCTCGTTTATACTACAGTTCTCAAAATAATTATATGTGAAGATCGCATTGTTTTTACGAAAGCTATTGAATTCCTGAGTATAATAGGCATAGAAAAATAAATGTCGATAATTTGAAGATAACACTCAACAAATAATAAATCATCATTATAATTGCAAATTACATTGAACATGTGACGTAAAATACATGCGATAAATGAAAAAAGAGGAAATTTTAATGAAAAAGAATCATCTTAAAGCTCTTCTCAGATATGAAATATCTGACATAAAATTAATAGCATTTCTGTTCAAACACGCACACTCATAAATCAAATGTCATCTTAACTATAATACATAGTTATAATATTACTGTTATTAATACATTTAGTCCTTGATAAGGCCATCAACAATATTCATGAATCACAAATTGCAAATTAATAACTGCCATATCAGTAAGGATATTTTTAATCACACGATAATGGCGTAGTGGCTTTTCTATACTAATATATAAAGAGGAAAGATTTGATTTTTTGTTTGCATTGAATAGGCTCCGAAACTACTGAACCGATTTCAAAAATTCTTTCACTGTTCGGAAGCTACGCTATCCCCGAGTAACATAGGCTATATCATATTTTCAAAAAAATTAGTGATCCTTAATAAAACTCCAATAATGTAACCCAAGGTATAAAAAAAAATAAGAAAACCGAAGCAAAGCGAGGGCGGTTACTCGTATGAAATATTCTTGACGGGCTTCCATTCCGACGGGGTTTATTAAATTATCTAACATATCAAGAATTTGTGCTTATAATATACACATCGGGTCCCCTGTAACCTGTGACACGGGTCCCGTACTATATTGACTGATACGGCGGCGGGTGGTAACTACACTAGAGCTATTATTATATTATCATAAAAAGTGATTCTAGATATTTATTACTTGTAATAGGTCAATCCAGAAAATCTACCTTACATTCAACAAGGTAGGTGACTCAAGTCGGTAACTTGAATTTTTTTATACATTTTCCCTCTCTGTAACTTATTTCGTGGTCAAATCTTCGAAAAGTGATGGAAACCTTCAGTGTATCCAAAGCATACAGCATGTTCTCAACAACAGTACACCGTAGACTGTCTAACCAATAAGTAAAACTGGCTGGTAATTTAACCGCAATAAGCTTCATCAAAACAAGTCAATTACTTATGAGAGATTAGAATGGATGCTTACAATCTAGAAGATTAAAATGTTAATAGAGTAATGAGCTACTTCCGCTGCTGAGGATCTAGTAAAAAGTGTAACTGTGATCAATCTTGTGCTTTCTAAACTCAGCATCCATCTTAGTTATATTCAAATTCGGAACAGGTGGTGTGTCTTGTTACACCCGTAGTTGTTGCATACTAGCACTCCAACCGCGGTTTTGTCCGAGTTTCCTAGCTGGGATACAAAGTAAATTACCCTATGTACTATTCCAGATCAAAGCCAGTGGTCCCAGTTGTAATCGTAAGATAACAGTCGATGCTATGACGGAGGCCTTCGGGCGGCATGAAAACTTCCGACACTGGGGTTGGCCAGTAACCCTTCAACCAATCCGCACTGGAGTAGCGTGGTGGAATAGGCTCTAGGCCTCTTCCAGAGGAGACCCGTGGTCAGTAGTGGGCCATTAATGGGTTGAAGTCCATGCAATGCAACGGTGTGATTTACAGGTAAATCAAAAGTAATTAAAGGAAATAAATTATTAACACCCCAACTCAGAGTCACTAACAGTTACTTTAATCGCTCCTTAGTAAAGAATCACCATACAAATTATGTACTAAGGAGCGATTTAAGTAAACGTTAGTGACTCTGAGTTGGGGCGTATGAGTTACCTAGAAACCTGCACATTTTCTACGTTCGATTGGACAAAACGAATCGACATTTCCTCTTATTACAATATTCAAAAGTCGTCATGACTCTACATCTTTGTAACTGGTTTTACAAGAACACGTTAAATGAATATTGTAAAATCTTTAATGTCACATTTAAATGTGTTTTTTACCTAATTAGTTAAAACTTCATTAACCTTTTTATTGTTAGATCATTTTAATAATGTCAACTCACGATCCGGATATGGCCTTTAGATTAAATAATCTGATTGAGAATAGTGTAAAATCTGTATTTTCTTCTTTTACCTTCGAAAGGTCTGAAGAATGTTCAACTAAAGCACAGAATACGTATAGTACTTACACTATCGCCCCAACTCAGAGTCACTAAAGTCCGGTTTACACGTATTAAGTAGTTAAGTAGATAAGTAAATTTTAACTAAATTTTGAGTGAATAATTTTTAGTATCCGTCCACACGTAATAATTTAGTAAAGCTCTTTAGTTCATACAATTCTACTTAACTACTTAAGCATTTTACTAAATTTTAACTTAAAAGTGCCTGTCCACACGTGTTAAGTGATAAGCCCCGCCCACCTACTTAACAGAAAATAGAAAAATTTCTAAATTACTTATCTACTTGATTACTTAACTACTAAATTACTTAACTACTAAATTGTCCGTTTACACGTATTAATTTACTTAAAATTTAGTTAAAATTTAGTTAACTACTTAACTACTTAATACGTGTAAACCGAACATAAGGGTTACTTAAATCGCTTCTTAGTACAGAATTTGTATGGTGATTCTTTACTAAGGAGCGATTAAAGTAACCGTTAGTGACTCTGAGTTGGGGCGATAGTATTTTAGTTACCAAACCAAACATTCTATGGGATATTTAAATTTTAGAAACATCACGACGTGCCAGATAGACGTTCGAATAATATTTAAATTAAGAATAATTTAGATGACATATTAATCGCAGTATCTCGCTGCACTCGCACTACATTTATGTGAAGTACGAGCGGCGAAGCATATTATATTTTTTATGTTCGTTACCTCAGAACTTTCGACTGGGTGAACCGATTTTAATGATTCTTTTTTTATTGAAAGCTGGTGCTTGTCATGTGGTCCCACTTAAATTTGAGCGAGATATGACTAGTAGTTTTTGAGTTATCCCTAATTTTGAAGTCGGTTATTCTTTGTCAAGAATTATGATTATGATTTGAAAGTTATTTAGATCTTGTACATTACTTTGTTTTAAATTCCCTTACTATTATTATGCGCATTTTACTAAGTAGCATAAGTTGGTTAAAAAGCATGTATCTAACCTTTATTAATATTTTATCTAATATGATAATATTACTACATGTTACGTTAAAAATAATAAGATTAATTAACGTATAATTAAAGTCGATTGCTTCAATTAAAACGTATTGTCCAATAACTGGTATAGTTCAATTAGCAACGTTAGTTAATTAGAAGAGTTTAATAAATGAGTTCGTTCACTCTTAGATCGAGTGGTTAGCGTTGATCACAACCATCAGTTTATGGTCAGGTGATCATACTTCGAGGAAGGGATCTTTAACTATTTAATCAATATTTAACTTTTATCACTTTTATCCAATGATATTATAATGTAAAAAGAGGTAGATAATGTCACTCGCGCCGACGATGAAGAGCGTAAGAACAGGCAATTGACCGTGTTCTGCTCGTAGTCGCTTTGTCAATACAAGACAATACGCACGCTTTTGTTGTTGTTAGAAGTGCTTGACGTTTGACATATAGCGTTAAAATGCCTTCGTATATTATACCAATGTGATTGTTGTAGTGATACAAAAGATAAAAGTGTGTGTGTTGAAGCTCTTTTCGGAACAGATTTTTTGGTTGATTTGTAAGAGCATCTATATTTTTTTAAATATCATTGGTTCTACCCCACTAAAAAATTTTTATACTTTTAAATCAGGAGGATTTTGGCTGCAATTACTATCGTTCTCCTTTCTTCTCTCTTCTTTTTTGATCTCTTCTTTCTTGACCGATCGAAGGTACACGATGTACAATAAAAATTAGGACTATCTCACTGGTGCGGAACGTTATCTCGTTGAAATATTGCGTCAGGCTTTTATTGACCCCCACCAAAATAAACAATTTTCACACCCTTCGGTTGCGGGCGCCTATTTTGGTGGATAGCCGACATCGGCCTATTGCCGCACTGTGCAAATGCGTAGCTTGCCGTCTGATGAAGGGCACTTAACCGCCATCGCAGGAGATGAAAATCACTGTTTTTAAGAAGATGGCAATACTTACTCGTTAGCTGAATGCTGAGTGCGGTGAGGAGACTGTCGGCTGAGGCTCACGTCGCGCCAGAAGCATCCAATGTGTTAAACGTGTACATTTCCTACAACAATACATAAACAAGTGTTATACTTATCTATACATATATACAAATAAATAAAATTGCAGTGTCTGTTTGTAATATTAAAAGTACCGCTTTTTACTAAGTGTATTTGGATGTATACACGATACATATACCAAAACAACATTTTTTACAATTTTTGTCTGTCTGTTTGTCTATCTGTCTGTCTGTCTTTTTGTTCCGGCTAATCTCTGAAATGGCTGGACCGATTTTGACGGGACTTTCACTGGCAGATAGTTGATGTAACAAGGAGTAACTTAGGCTGCTTTTATAAAAAAAAAGTTTATTAGGCGATACGAAGTTCGCCGGGCCAGCTAGTTGTACATACATTGTACTAATGAACTTTGTATTATTATTAATACTAATATAGTGTAATAATAATAATACTTCAGTAACTAATAACATTTATTGATTTTATTTTAATGGGGCCAAACTTTACCCTATTTTTTCAATTGTAGGCTTTGCTATTTTGAATAAAATTATATTAAGTATAAATTACTACTAATTTTTATGATGAAATAACACTTTATATTTTCACTTGCACCTACATTAAAAAGCAAAAATAGAAATCAGATTGTTCATGCAGCAGTTTCGGGTTTATTGATAACTTATTTCTACACAATGCATCCGAAGGCTTTAGCGCTTGCTTCACTGCGCTTACGAAATGCTAACAAAAGACGCAACGAGATTCTTCAGTATGTACCTGCGCGTGACCTAGCGACAGCCTTGGATAAACAACATCATAAACAAATTCCTATCTATATCTGTGTAAACAACACAGATAATAAAAAAAAGAAAAAAAACGCAGGCACGGAAATACTCTCGGAGAATTCGTGCGATTCTAACCGCTCATTTACACGCGCGTGTCGCGGACCGTCTCGTGGCGCGTCCGTAAGCCACGCCCCCTACGCGCGTGTGAACACCGCGCGAGCGCTCGCGCGAGCCCCTTTGGCGCGCGCCTACAAAACCGCTCCCGACGCGAGCCCGCGAGCCACGAGACTTGCCGCGGTCTGGTCCGCGAGCGCCCTGTTCACAAGCGCGCGTATGCGCGCGTCTCGCGGATTGTCTCGTGGCTCGCGCGCGCGTGTAAATGGGGTATAAAAGTAGCAAAATTTTTAAATTTAGAACAATATTCATAAAATAAGTTTAATACATTACGCCAGCATAAAATCACAGAATAAGACTAATGGTCGCTGCATAGTGCATACGTAACGTGGACGGGACGGGGACGGGACGTGGACGGGGCATAAATATACGTGCGTGTCCCATACCCGTCCCGTCCGTGCCTCCGTGGCGTATACGCTATCGTTTACATTTTCTATGAAACGGTGTTTCCAAAACTTCACGTCCCGTCCCGTCCTCGTCACGTCCACGTTACGTATGCATTGACCTTAACAGCTGTAATTTTAAACTTGCATTAAGTTTAAAGAAAAAACAGCCGATCAAAACCTCTCTACTATCGTATTATTAATCTTGAAAAATATTATAATGTAATAAAATTATACAATTCTAGAATATTATAGCATTATTGCAGCAGTCGAAATAAGGTAATACTATCCACGTATTCCAATGTCTAGACAGACGTGCTTAAAAAAAGATCTAGTCTTCGTCTCACATTAATTTTATTCCGAGCACGTAAAGCGAAAATGTGATAAATGCTGTCTACATTTAAAGCTATTCAACAAACAAAGGGAATATTTTACATGCCACGCGCTATAAATCGGGTTTATAATAAAAACTATGTCAACGTCCTCTTAATATTCTATTCAGTTAATCATATTTATATTTAAAGTTCATGAGGATTTGTGGATGTTTGTTACTCTTTCTCGCAAAAACTACTGAACAGATTTTAATGAAATTTTACATACAGATAGACTATGATCTGGAATAACATATCGAGTATTTATTATCCCGGCAGAGCGCTATGTTCAAATAAACTCTTTATGAACGTCAATAATACGCTACGAGCTTACTAATAACGATGACTCTCACGAACTAAAAAGTTCCCCTTTCTAACTAAGATTTCTAAAAAAACCTGATATTTCTAGCTTAACAATGCGTTTCTTTGATTAGTTTTAATTTTATTGTTAAACGCTGACACACTCGTACGGTTCGGTTTGATTTCCTCGTGACGCGCGGTGACGCCCATGTCATGGACAATTCATAATTATAATGATTTCATGCACACATGTACCTAACACCCAAGACCCGGGAACAAACATTAAAATTTACGAGTATGTGTGACACACACGGCCGCCGGAAATCGAACACGGGACCCCTCGCTTCGCAGGGTGACAGGGTCCCTAACATACGGGCGTCATTGCACTGTACATTGCGTTGTACATACTTAAGATATATGTAGTGTTATTTTTTAATTTTACCGAACTTATTAATTTCAAAGATATTAACTGCTATTCATCTACTTTTTGAAGTCGGTTAAAATAAATGCCATTATTTATTTATATGTGTAGGCGTGAGTGTGCTCATCTATGTGTAACTTTTTTTTATGTGAGAAGGCGTGAGTGTATGGGAGTAAAATGAAATGAGTAATACATTTATTTATTTAACCCTGACACTGCAAGAGTTCTACCAATCAAGTAGAAGACAGAAGCACTCTGTTTCTACCACAGAGTTTCTACCAATGCAAGTGTAAGTAGAAAAAATATAGAAAAAATAGAAAATTATTTTATTTCCTGTAAACAAGTGTTAATAAACAATATGACTATTTCTAAGTGTGATTAGTATTTTAAGCGTTACATTTTAATTTTCAATACAGACATATTTTTAAATATACCGGCCGTCTTATTATAAACTGTCAGAGGTAAGTAGCTAAAGTAACACTTGAATTTACCGAAGGAATATTTTTGCTTACAGTGATACTCACACTAAAAAAAATTCTGTATCGTGTGCATCGACTACTACTAGTGATTAACAAAATAAATGCATGTGCAATTCAATCTACTGATATATGTATGGTGTATAAACATTGTTTTGTTTGTGTTGACATAGAATAGATAGTGCTAATAGATGATATAAATTTTTAATCATAATGTTAATGGTAATATTGTAAGTAGGAGTCTGGAACTCAGAAGCACTCACAGCTTCTACCACAGAGTTTCTACCATAGACCACAGTGACATACCCTATGTGGTCTGTGGTTTCTACCAATCCAAGTGTACAGTGCCTCCAACTTAACTGTGAATTATAGGAGGGCGCTGTCGGACGCATTGGACCAATCATTGGACGCAATTCGAGACGTAGTAAATGTCAAATGAATGAGCACAAAGAACTTATGAATGACGCGGCATTAGTTCCAATTTTCGCCATTTCACAGATAACTTGGTAGCACTGTAAGTCGAAGGCAAGCACGAATCAAGACTATTTCTTCCGCACCGCGTAAGCGACCACCGGCGACCACGATACATAAAAGTAATGACCATAAATTGCACTTTCCATCGCACTGTTCTGCATACACATACATTGCGTAACGTAATTTTTTCTAACGGAGAATGCTCATACGCACTTACCAACGAGTTTGTTTCATAAACAATATTTTTGGTCGTTCATTACATAATTTAATCAGTTGCGGTAGTACAATGTTTGTTTGGGTACTGATAAATGAGGGTCAAGTTCTTTGAAAGATAATACTTAATATCTAATATATTGGCATAATTGTTTCTTGCATTTCTGTGGTAACCGCTACTACGGCAATTTTAAGCTAAAACGAAGAGTGGCTGAGTTTAGGTAGTATAATACAAAAAAAAAAATAAACATAAACGTGTAAGTAACAGTATGTGTCCATGCGAGAGCTTGTCATGTCATGAATGACGAAGGATCAGAATCTCCTCAAACACGATGTGCAAACAAGTGTACAAACATCACTTTGGTAAATATGCCTCTGCGTTTACAGCATAAGCCTATTGTTTTGCTCTAGATAGAATAGTGGTATTACTCCTGACAAGTGACAACATTCAGTAATCTAGAGTAGCTCAGTCACAGAAAGATTTTGCAAACGAAAGGTGTTTGTTCCTCACTCGTAAGGAAGAAAAGAACAACAAGCAATAGATTCAAGTGGAGTGGTGTGAAGAAAATAACCGAAATGTTGCTTCTGATTCACGACATACTGGACATACCATAATCGCAATTTAACCCATAAATTCTGCATTTCCTTTCATGTCCCCTTTCACCGTAAGACAGGAACAGGCCGTAGTTCACCACACTGATAAGTGTAGATCGGCACACTTTGCGCACTTTTGAAACACTATGGAAATCTCTCAGTTGTGGCGATGGATACAGGCCCTAGTTCGCCGCATTGGATATGTACCGATCGACACACTTTGCAGAATTTTAAGGACACAAGGGTAACTTTCAGGTATGCTAGTTTCTTCAGGAGCTTTTTCTTCGCAAGCAAGTGAAAATTACATTGGTATGGACTTCCTTGGAGATAGATTTCTATACCAATTCTCAGAATAAATAAAGTCAAGTTTGCTGCAGAAGCAAAATTAATGTATTTTGCCACTAACATGTCTATGCAGTTTAAGTAGTCTTTGAATTTAATCAAAGACTTACCTGCTTCAATTAGTAGTTATTTTCGACCTTCATAAAATCTTATCAGAAATTGAAGTTATCAGTAAATACTCACGATAAAAGTAATTAATTCCCTGACACGTATTACCACTTCACAAGAAATATTCTTGAGATACTAGATTAGGTACCATTTATTTATAAATATAATAATATTATTGAGTGACTTTCAGCAAAATACAAACTCTGTGTTCCTTTGAGGGCTTTAGACCTTATGGTGATCGTCAACTATTTACGAACAAAGGTTTAGTCAGCAAAAATACATTATTTTAGGAAATTTAACCTGGCTATAGCCGAAATAGTTTAGTAGATCGTCGCATCCGTAAACTTTGACTCAAGGCGCGGTATGACTACGATTTAAAAACGTTGATTTCTCTCACACAACCGCATATCTGCGCTAATCTAATGTTACATTTACGTGACGCTGAATAGGGTTCAAAATTGCAGCGCATATTTTTGCTAGAAATGTAACTAGATTGCGAATAAACATTTAATTTGAGGGTTTTCCTTAGATAATTCAGAATATGCACATTAAATTCAATATCTGTCCGGTTTAAGTTTTAATAAAACTATATGTGTATTATATTCTCAAAAAAAAAATGTTGTTACCGCTGAAAATACAGAGAACGTCGACGATTAAGTTTATTTTTGTATTGCAAATTACGATTTTTTATTGGAAATATTAAAAAACTATTTAATATTCTATTCGGTTAACATTTTTCTTTAGACCTTTTTCTATGCTCTGTATTTTTTGCGTGCGATATTTTCATTGGGTTTTCTCGTACTCGAGCACCAATGAAACCCAGTTTTGTGAATATTGAGATCACACCGCGCCCTGGACAAAGTTTCATAAGGTGCAATGCAAATTACAAGTCACTTTGAGTAGCGAGAACATTAAAATTTGATGTTTATTAGGATGGATGGATATTGTCAGGTCAGCATGAAGTTGAAGAAGATGTCCGTAAGAAGATTGATCATCTGACCACACAATCCGTGTGCTAACAGCTGATCGGTACTTTAACCACGATGTGTGTGTGATTCGTGACGTGAATAAATAATGTTTGTTTAAGTTCAAATAAAGTTGTTTTATGTTGTCTTGACCCAGATTCAGTACTTGTGAGATTATGTTGACAGATATTTTACAAAGGAATGAATGTCTAGATAATTATGTTATATTTTTACGCGGTTTTATTATTTTAATACCCACACTTTTTAAAGTATTGCTAATTAAGTAAACATTTAACTTCTATATCCTTACTTATATTATATTATAAAAAAATGAAGTCCCCCAGCCGCGCCTGTGTGTCTGTCTGTATGAACACAATAAACTCAAAACTACTGAACGGATTTTTGTACGGTTTTCACCAACAGATAGTGTGATTCCTGAGGGAGGTTTCGGTATTTAATTCATTATGGTTTCATGTAATATTCATTCATTAACTGAAATATGTATAACCGAAATCGACGCGGGCGAAGCTGCAGACGGAAGCTAGTTTTGTGTAATAAAAGGTTACCGAAGAATTTATCGAAGAAAGTAATAAAGTAGTAGGTACTATAATTGTCCGGTCATCCGGTGTCCTATTTACACGGGCTATTTCCGATAGTCAAAATCTGATAAAACATTGCAGGTTTAGATAAAAATAAGGCACCGATTTTACAAATCTGTATGATCGTATTGCGACAAACAAGCTACATCTTTGCTGTAACATTCCCTTAATTATTTCCTCACCAATTAGATACTTGTTTAGATACTGGACAATTTAAAAACGTTCATTTCGTCCTGAAATTAATACAATAAAGTCACGGACCTAAAAAAAAGACGGACATAATCCCAAGAACAAATTCAGTGAAGCACCCATAGGAATACCAACTCTGTATTCGTACAAGTAAACACACCCACACATTGACACCATACGGCTACGACATTGACACCATCGCCAATCAAAAATTACAAAATTACGCACACATGGTAAGCGAGCTGTCAGCTGTCAGCTTCACTCTCGATTAGACAAGGTTACGTCTGTTCTTTTTTTATGTCTGTGAATAAAGTCTAGTGAATAGACTGATAAAACTGGCAGTACAGGTACATTTTATTATTTTAACATAACAAAGTACTGAATGCAGCGATATTTTGACCTGTTGAGCAAGGTGTCGCAAAAACTGTTCAGGATAGTAAGGGGAAGGGCGGGCAAGGGGGATGGAAGCGGGAGGGGAAGCTATTTCTGTGCACTGCAGCGACTCAGGGCCACCGGTCTGGCCGACACTGCTGAGTGCTGACAGACTTGATAGCTCATAAACCCAAGATCTTTGAGAGGAGCGTGAATGGAAACTACAGCACTTTTTGAAGTCAATGAGATAGATATGTTTGTACCTATTTGGATTCGAGTCATATGCGGTTTGTTTTCTTTATTTTCTTTAGATGCAAGTAGTTTTCTTGGAAATCATCCAATTTTTTATTGGCCATATTTTACACTTACAGAATTATAGCAGCAATTTCAAAAGTTTTATGCTAGTAAAATTTTAATCTGAACCAAAAGTGAAAACAATATATTGCCGAATTATTTTACAAGATAGACTATTTATTATGTTTTATAGATATTTTGTTACATTATTTAATCACACTGAATTTGGAAGATTTCATCCAAGAAGTACTTTTTATTAGGATAGGTAATAATAATATAATGGTGGCTATGGTGCTAATGTTTAAGGTGCAACTATTATTGTCAAACGTACGAAATGTCGTCTCGATGATAGTTACAGTATAAACGCGTCCTAAGGTATTAAAATAACCGTTCACTATAGAGTAATTAATGGCTTGTGCGTCATCGAGTGATCCTTCTTATACTGCGCTGTTAGCTTAGGTTAGCTATCCTTGTTTGCTACCCGAAGTACCCGATAAACTCTGAGTCACGAGCAAATCCATAGGATTAGCCCGGATGCATTCACCTAATTTGTAAATGGTAGGGCCCGAGTTAAATCCCAATAAAATCTAAATTCTAAATTATGTCAAAAAACTGACTTCAAAGAAACAGTCATCGTAAAACGTATTTCAGAATCCCATAATAAGGAGTTCCTTCAATACCCCATGGATGCTCTTTTTATCAAATGAAACAAGAATTTTCCAAATCGGTCGATAAATAGTTCGAAGTTCTGAGGTAACAAATATTTAAAAAATACCATTGAGAACCTTCTCCTTCTTTTAAAATCAGTTAAAAAAAATTCAAAAGGACTATCTAATCTATATCTATATATATTATAAAACAGTAACTCGATAATGTCTGTACATTGAAGATATTTAAGAAAATTTGATATCAGGGGACTCAATAGGAGCAATAGATTGAAAATCTGTCATTTTTAAAAATCTTGTATATTATAAAACAGTAACTCGATAATGTCTGTACATTGAAGATATTTAGGAAAATTTGATATCAGGGGACTCAATAGGAGCAATAGATTGCAAATCTGTCATTTTTAAAAATCTTGTCTGTCTGTATGTTTGACACCGCATCACGCCCAAACTACTGGATGAAACTGAATGCGGTTTTCACAGTTGTATTGCTGGTGGTCTAACTTAAAATCTGGTGTACGTTTTATTGTGATACATTGCTTAAAAGCCGAGATATCAACAAATAGGACTTTTTGATACGCCACATAACAGCAAGAAATTGTGAAAGTACCCGATAGAGGGATAAAAGAGACTGTTTAGTATCGGAAATATTCGTTATTTCTTAAAAAAAATCAATGTGTACATGTTTTTTTTTAATTTATGATTGTGCAGTGAATTAGTTCTGCTAATCAACAACAGATGTCAGTTTAGGTAACTAAGTAGGTCTGAGAACAAGACAAGCTATTATACCGTGAATAAATCTTTTATTTAAATTAATGTGTACCTATATATTTTAAAATATTTAAAATAAATAAACGCTTACACACTCATTCCCCCACAGTAGGTTTTAATCTGTGTCGCAGGTGGGCATGGACGACACGTAGCACATCACAGTAACACCCATGACCCGAGTACAAATATTTATCTGTCACATAAGTATTTGCCCCGGTCGGGATCGAACCCGGGACCTCTTGCTTCGCAGGCAGGGTCGCTACCAACTATACTACAGGGTCGTCAAACATTGGAGTTTTAAGTAAATATAAATATCTGCCCCAGCCGGGAATCGAACCCGGGACCCCTTGCTTCGCAGGCAGGGTCGCTACCAACTAGGCTACAGGGTCGTCAAACATTGGGGTTTTAAGTAAATATAAATATCTGCCCCAGCCGCGAATCGAACCCGGGACCCCTTGCTTCGCAGGCAGGGTCGCTACCAACTAGGCTACAGGGTCGTCAAACATTGGGGTTTTAATTAAATTTACTCATTAGACATAACTAAGTTAGATTTTGGTATCGGATTAATATAGATTCACTGTATGATGGTGTGGATCAGAATTAACGATAATATCTATTATGACACAATTTAGTAAATTTACCATATAATGTTTTTTTTTTTGTAAATAAATAAAAATCTTAAATTTCGACAAAATATTATAAATTAGATTTCCTTACTGTAATGTAGAAATAGGCACATATGAGATAATAATAAAAATACAAATCCTTTACATATTTAATAATCAAAATGAGTAAGAAATTAAAATATTTGCGAATAACCATCTGCTGATGTCACGTACTGGTCAATGACTACCAAAACGGCCGGCATAGGCAAATTTTATGACCGGACGTAAGTGCAAGAGACGTCTTTGAGCGACTCCCGTGGCCCGTGGTCGGTGCGATCAAACATTGACCGAAAACATAATAATATGGTACATCTCAGGTACCTGCTAAACCACCCGATATACGTGATCTGGTGAACAGAATGGGGATCGTCTTACAGACATTATTACTTGGTCAGATAAAAACAAAAAAAAAAAACATAATCTTAATAAACATTAAGTCAAAAAGAAGGAAGAAGTAGTGCCGAGAAAACACTTAGTAATTCAAATGGAAGAAGAATTCGATTAGGTTAGATTTAGCTGTTTATACTTACGTGGAAAACATTGTCGACATCTATGAATAAATAGGAGCAGTCCAGTATTCCAGTACTTGGATTATTTTTTCCAATCCAATGATGTATATGAATCATTTTCGCCAAAATGGAGCTTTAGTATTGTTACGAACCACGGAACCCCGTACGGAAAAATGGAACCCTAAATTGTCGAAGATGTCTTTAATCGTTTTATTGCACTATTGTGTTCCGGGCGAATGACCTTCGTTCCTTTGTGTCTTGACCTTGATGCTAACTTTTATGACTGTGTTTTGTTTAATTATCTGGATTAGCGCGGAACCTTCTCGAAGGCCCGCGAGTTAAGTTCGGCCACCTATAAAAGGACGCGAATTGGTCGTCGTGGGGGATTCCAGTTCGGGATTCCAGTTTGGGATACCAGTTCGGAACGATCGAAGCGATAACAGCGATACGAGCGATAAGGGAGTCAGGTTTGGGACTCCAGACGGGTCAATACGTGATCAGGGCGATAGTAAGAGGGTGTTTCGCGTTCGTGAACGAGTGAGTGACTCTTACGCAGTTGTTAGTGTTAAGTGTTAGTGTGTAGTAGTATTGTACCACCTTGTGAGTGAAATAAAGTACTCTTCGGCAACATCAGTGGTATCCTTTTCGAACCCACCCACTAGTAGGACGTAACAATTGGTGTCAGAAATGGGGATGCCACTGACCCCGAGGGAGGCTGAAGAAGGTGTACGTACGCGACGCCAGGCGGCGGATATGACGACTGCGGGAACGACGACCACGACGACGGCGGAGGTGATGACCACCACGGCTGCGGGTTCGGAGACCACGGCAGCCGCACGAGTGGTGACCGCGACAGTTCCTGCCCCTGCTTCTGCTACTGTGACTGCTCCAGGAGGACTGGATCTGTCGGTTCTGCTGGGGGCTATCCAGTCACTGAGGGAGGAGCAGCGGGCAGCCAGGGAGGAGCAGCGGGCAGCCAGGGAGGAGCAGCGGGCAGCCAGGGAGGAGCAGCGGGCAGCCAGGGAGGAGTGGCGTGCAGCCGTCCAGTCCCTGGAGAACAACCTGCGCCGGTTCCTGAAGGACGACATATTGGGGGCCTTGGACGTCGGAGTGGCGAAGATCACAGGCGTGTCGCAGGCGTCGCGGCGCGTGAGCGAGGAAGGAAGCGATGGTGGCGCGGCCGGGGGGATGCCACCGCGGTCAGCGGCCGACCGCGCGGCTATGGCGGCGGTTGAGGAGAGTAAGGAGGAGAGGCCTGAGAGTGAAGAGGACGGTCTCGGAAGTAAGGAGGACAGTCAGTGTACTAGGGAAGATGTCGATGACAGGAAGATGGGCGTGGCCGAGACATGTTCGGATTGCGTACCGACGGAGCTGGGACTGGGCCACGGGCACTCGGATCCGGTCGTGGTAGCAGCGTCGCTACCATTGGTGGAGCCGGCCGAGCTGAGCCTGCCCGACGACACCATCCGCGCCGGGCTGCCGTCCGCGCTGCAGCTGAAGGCCGTGGTGTGCGCGTCGCAGATGCACGAACACCTGCTATCTGATGGGTCAAGGCCTGGGTTTCTCATCAGTGACGGTGCCGACGTGGGCAAGGGCCGCGCGACAGCGGGCATCATCCTCGAGAACTACCTGAAGGGTCGCAGGCGCGCCATCTGGGCGTCTGGTTTCAATGATCTCAAGTACGACGCCGAGCGGGACCTGCGCGATACCGGCGCCGGGAAGGTTGAGGACCATCCCTCGAATAAGTTTGAGTACGTGAAGAACTTGTCGGCGGTGAACGGCATCGTGAAGAGGGGCATGGTGTGTAGCGCATACTCGGCGCTGATCGGGAAGATGCAGGCCGACATCAGGTACCGCACGCGCTTCAAGCAGCTGTTGCAGTGGTGCGGGGAGGGCATGCCCTTCCCCACGTTTATGGATTTTAATAGTGCTGTGAAAAAGAGAGGCGTAGGCGCAATGGTGATCGTGGCGATGGACATGAAGCTGCGGGGGATGTATACAGCGCGCCAGCTGTTGTTCCACGGCGTGTCCTTCAGGATCGAGAGGGTCCCGTTCTTTGAGGCCTTTGGAGGGACCTATGATAGGGCCAGCGCGCTGTGGATGGAGGCGATACAGTGGTTCACGGAGGCAGCCAAGCTGATCGTCGCGGAGGCGCGAATGTGTAGAACCATGTGGGGACCGTTCTGGTCCGCGTAAAGAGGCCGGGCTGCCGAAGATTAAATCGAGCGCGACACAGGACAGGCAAGGAGAAGAAGGAAGGCCGAAGATTGTTCGCGTTTATCGGTTGGTTACGTATCACGGGTCAAATGATGCTCGGGACGAGCATGATTAAGGAGGGGGCAGTGTTACGAACCACGGAACCCCGTACGGAAAAATGGAACCCTAAATTGTCGAAGATGTCTTTAATCGTTTTATTGCACTATTGTGTTCCGGGCGAATGACCTTCGTTCCTTTGTGTCTTGACCTTGATGCTAACTTTTATGACTGTGTTTTGTTTAATTATCTGGATTAGCGCGGAACCTTCTCGAAGGCCCGCGAGTTAAGTTCGGCCACCTATAAAAGGACGCGAATTGGTCGTCGTGGGGGATTCCAGTTCGGGATTCCAGTTTGGGATACCAGTTCAGAACGATCGAAGCGATAACAGCGATACGAGCGATAAGGGAGTCAGGTTTGGGACTCCAGACGGGTCAATACGTGATCAGGGCGATAGTAAGAGGGTGTTTCGCGTTCGTGAACGAGTGAGTGACTCTTACGCAGTTGTTAGTGTTAAGTGTTAGTGTGTAGTAGTATTGTACCACCTTGTGAGTGAAATAAAGTACTCTTCGGCAACATCAGTGGTATCCTTTTCGAACCCACCCACTAGTAGGACGTAACAGTATTATTGCCTTTCCAGTGACGATACTGACATTATAAAACCAGTACATCGTTGACCGATTCAGGGTGTAGTCGTGTATCTTAGAGATAGAATATTACTCCCAGAATGTTACTCTAGAATGAATTATTATTTTGACTGCTTTTATGTATGTGCTACCTACTACATAGATTTTTTGTATATTTTTTTAGGGTATTGTTCTTCAAAAGAAAAACATCCCTTATAGGATTATTTCGTTGTCTGTCTATCTCTCTGTCAACCTTATTATCTTAGTAATGCGTGGAGGCATAAGTCCAAACAAATTTAAATAAGTTTAAGTTTTTGGTTAATTGATTGAATAATAGTATTTTGTTAATTGATCGCTATGTCCATGTATGGGAACGACAGTTTTCCAGCGGCAAAGTTAAGTTTGTTATTGATTTAACATTGCTCTTATGTTCGGTACCGTTGACTTTGCCTTCCATCCATCCATCCATCAGCCCTTAGAGGTCCACTGCTGGACATAGGCCTCCCCTAACTTGCGCCACTCTGACCGGTCCTGAGCCTTCTGAATCCAGCGGATGCCCGCTGTCTTCTTCAGATCGTCAGTCCACCTGGTCGGGGGGCGTCCTATGCTCCTTTTTCCGAGACGTGGGCGCCATTCGAGGACCTTTCTTCCCCAACGGTTATCGGTCCTTCGCACTATGTGGCCAGCCCATTGCCACTTCAGCCGGCTAATTCTTTGAGCTATGTCGGTTACCCTTGTTCGTCTACGGATCTCCTCATTTCTGATGCGATCACGTAGAGAAATACCGAGCATAGCCCTCTCCATAGCTCGCTGCGCAACTCTGAGCTTGTGGATCAGGCCAATAGTAAAGCACCACGTCTCGGATCCGTATGTCATCACTGGCAACACACACTGCTCGAACACCTTCGACTTCAGGCACTGAGGAAGTGTTTTGGACGACAAGATATGACGCAGTTTCCCGAACGCAGCCCATCCGAGTTGGATTCTACGAGTGACTTCTTTCTCGAAGTTGGACTTACCCATCTGGATCACTTGTCCCAGGTAATTGTATTCGTCTACAACTTCAAGAGCAGCGCCGTCAACAACAACCGGTACGGGTGTGACATGGACATTCGACATGATTTTCGTCTTGTCCATGTTCATCTTAAGACCCACCCGTTGTGAGGCGCTGTTCAAGTCCCCGAGCATTGTACCAAGTTCTTCCAGGGAACCCGCCAGGATGACTATATCATCGGCATATCGCAAGTGTGTGATGTATTCGCCATTGATGTTAATGCCACGTCGTTTCCACTCCATCAGCTTGAACACATCTTCCAACGCAGCGGTGAACAGTTTTGGGGATATGACATCCCCTTGCCTGACACCTCTCTGCAGTTGGATGGGGTTCGTTGCTGTGTCGTGTACTCTGACGGACATGGTGGCAGATGAGTACAAACACTTCAACACCTCGATATACCGGTAGTCGATCCGGCACCGCTGGAGAGAATTTAGTACCGCCCAGGTCTCGATAGAATCAAAGGCTTTCTCATAGTCCACATAGGCAACACACAACGGCAGATTATACTCCTCGGTCTTTTGTATAATCTGCCGCAGTGTGTGTATATGGTCTATGGTGCTGTAGCCTTTTCGGAATCCTGCTTGTTCGGGAGGCTGGAAGTCGTCAAGCCTGCGTGCAATGCGATTTGTGAGCACCCTCGAAAACAGCTTATAAACGTGGCTCAGAAGTGCAATGGGCCTGTAGTTCTTCAAAAGGGCTTTATCGCCCTTCTTGAAGAACAGCGTCACCACACTTCTGCCCCACGCTTCCGGGGTAGTTCCAGTGTTAATGACGGAATCGAACAGTTTTTGGAGCGCCACTAGAAGGGGTTTCCCTCCAGCTCTTAGAAGCTCGGTTGTGATTCCGTCATCTCCCGGTGCCTTGTTGTTTTTAAGCTGTTTGAGAGCCTCTCTAATCTCATACAGGCTGACGTCCGGGATATCCTCTGTGTAGTGTCGGGTCAGTTTAGCTCTCTTATCGCTCTCCTCGCTAGGAGGTGGAGCTTGAGAGGAGGCATACAACCGTCCGTAGTATCTCTCAGTCTCTCTCAGAACTTCCGGTTTCGACGAAACCATGGTGCCGGACTCGGTCTTCAACCTCGTAAGCTGACTTTGCCCAATGGACAGATCCCCGGCGAACACTTTGGAGCCTTGGTTTCGCTCAATTGTGTTTTTTACACGATTTGCGTTGTGTTTTCGCAAATCGCGTCGCCTGCACTTGGAGATCTGCTCATTGAGCCGTCGGTACTCACTCATAGAGGTTGGAGACTGCACACATAGTTCTCGTCGATCCCTCATAAGACCGAGAGTCTACCACTAGGAGATCTACCACTAGGGTGGGTCTTGAAGTACTTCGACCCTACCTCGTGGACAGTTGTTACCATCCTGGTGTTAAACTCGTCCACGGACGTGCACGATTCTTTGCCTTCACCTGAGTTAATTCACCCAGGTGTCTTAAGTTTACTTTTAGTAGACTTAATTCACCTATGCAGCTAGGTGATTCGGTTCTGTAAGTTTGGACAGAACCCTCGGTGCGCAACTACAACTCGCATTGGCCGGGATCTTTTTTGATTACCAATTCTCCTCAAGTCCACGCAGACGAAGTCGCGGGTAAAAGCTAGTCTATACTAATATTATAAAGAGGAAAGATTTGATTGTTTGTTTGCATTGAATAGCCTCCGAAACTACTGAACCGATTTGAAAAATTCTTTCACTGTTGGAAAGCTGCACTATCCCCAGATGACATAGGTTATATTATATTTTCAAAAAAATTAGGGATCTTTAATAAAACTCCAATAATGTAACCCAAGGTGTAAAACAATAAGAAAACCGAAGCAAAGCGAGGGCGGTTACTCGTTATATTATAGATAAACAGCTTTTCTCTTTAGATGTCTGTTCTGATACTGATTTTAATACTGATTGTGAGTAAAATTATGACTTATCTATAGGTACAAATAAATAAAATTAGAGTGTCTGTTTGTAATATTAAAATAACCGCTTTTTACTAAATGTATTTGGATGTATACACGGTACTTATACCAAAACAACATTTTTTACAATTTTTGTCTGTCTGTCTGTCTGTCTGTTTGTTCCGGCTAATCTCTGAAATGACTGGACCGATTTTGACGGGACTTTCACTGGCAGATAGCTGATGTAACAAGGAGTAACTTAGGCTTTCGTCTTTAGTTTAGAAAAAAATAGTTTTTAGGCGATACGAAGTTCGCCGAGTCAGCTAGTATTTTTATAAGACTTCTATTTTTTTGTCTAAACTACGGTACAACGATTCAGCTATTATCGTAGATGTAGCAATAGTTAAAACTATGTCAGCAGTTAAAGAATTTTTATTTATGAAAATTAAAATTACTAAGCACTTCGATAGTGAAAAGAGGTCAATTACAAAACAAACATACAATGTACAATGAGATTAAGGTCATTAAAACTCAGTTTACTATTGTCATTGATTAAGTATTAAAATTAATAAATAAATCAGTACATTGTGATCAACTCATATACTAATATTCATGGGATTCAAGCCAATACATAGGTAGGTATATGGAATTCATAACATTTCATAAGATTCATAGAATTTCATGGGATGCAAACAATTGCAAATATAGTTTACTTTGATATTTTGATTGCGCCCAAATTGTTGTTCATAATATAAACAACAAATTTGCAATTTGCGCGCAACTTTTTGCACTTTAAATATTGCAGAATCACGCCTTCAAGGAACGCATCACATTGTGGAAGGAATACTATAGCGCGGTATCTAGTCATTTCGCAAGCTTGGCTAATGTAAAATGTTTACGGCAATTTATTCCTGACCTACAAATGTACTGTAGGTTTGTATCGGGATTTTTGTTAAATGTAATAAAAAAAGTAAAAAGAAAAAACAAGCCCAGTGGTTCAGAATGTTGTTAAAAGTAATACTGAACAACTACACCGTAGTAGGATTATCAGTCGGGACCCATTCTTCAACCAGTCAAATCTTGTTTGGCTTTTCGCAAGCAACCTTGTAAAATTTAAATGGGTCCCGACTATTAATCCTTCTAAGGTGTAGTTGTTCAGTATTACTTTTAACAACATTCTGAACTACTGGGCTTGTTTTTTTTTTTCTTTTTAGCTTTTTTACGCAGTCGGGTTATTTGCTTTTTTAATTATTTTTTATTTTACACTTTTTAGTTAGGATTCATTGACTTCTTTATTAGGATTATAAGACGGTAATATTCGCAATGTTGTCATTTCATTAAGGGAGTTAGTAAAGTAACGAGGATGGTTGTTTAAACAACTTTAAATCGTTATTTATATCCTAAACTGTCACCTAAAATGAAAAACGATGAAAGGAGCCTAAAAATCATTTTTGCATACCTATTCAACGATACGATTGACGCAGTTCGTCAATTTTTTTTTCATTAGGCAATATGGCGTCTAGTTGTCGCTGTGGTGACTTTTAGTTATTGTCATGTCTTCCGTGACACTTGGCAGGTTAAGACGAATCAATTGACGCAAGAATCATCAAAATCGGTCAACCCGTTTGGTCTCTACAACCCCACATAGGAACCACATACATACATAGATTGATTAACACATTACCCCCCTTTGCATCGCGCAGTCGCTAATTAAAGTAGGTACGTACAAGCTAAAATCAAAATCACGTTTAAAGTTTCCTTAGTTTTGTTACCATAATAAAATAAGTATGTATATTACCATTAAATACGGGCCTAAGTTTCACAATGTTTTTATTTGTTTAACTTTGCTTAAGTTGCAAAAGTTTTTTGCAACTATTAAAAAGGTTTCTGCTTGATTTAATTATTTAAGGGGAGGTCTCACAAATCTGACGAGCTGTGACAAGGAGGGGGAGGGGTCAAAAGACATGAAATTAGTGTGACGTAATTTATGGATGGCCTCTAATGGGATACCTATTTTCTTTTTTTTTATAAATGTGCATAATAATGTATGGCATGCAATGCATTCCAGCCTGAAAAATGCTAAATCGTTAGGTATGCCACTACTAGTGTCATTACCTCTCAGAAATTTTCCAGGAAATATCGACAATGCACAATTTTCAACAAGCTACTACTGCAGCACTAAAAATATTCTTTGAACCAACGGTTAATGATGTGCGCCATATTTCAAACGTACGCACAGTCGACAGGTGATGGCGGGGGTCTGAGATAACGTCACCGAAATGACATAAATTAAATGATTCAACGGGTAATTGTGACTTCACAAGTACACAATTATAACACGGACGGGTACGCATAAATCGACTAAATTACAATTTACTGAGACCAACGAGAATAATACGAGTACATGCGCGGGTGCAAAAAAAGTGTGCCTGAGAGGAAAAGTACTGATCTTTATTTGAGTCATTTCATTATTCAGCGAAAGTTTAGGGCGGGTTATCGTACCCTTTTCTTTTAATTTTGAATTAGCGATCTCGGCTACCATTAAAAATAGTGGATTATACAATTTTTTTATTCGCCATATTCTGTAGACAGTTGATAATAACCAAAATAGAATAAATAAAAAATCTACGTCATTTCCAACGCGTGGGGTAAGGCGACGCAGTTGCTAAAATATGGGGTTCTTCACATTAAAAATAACGATTTGCACTTGTACACTTAAAGGGGTTATAAAGACCCTCTAAACCATTAATTATTGTTTCTTACACATACCAAACTGCAAGTACGTAGATGTAGATAGGTTCTATAACAATTCGCTTATTCTAGAGTTCGTTAAATACTTCGCTTTGTACCTATTTATACTTTCAACTCAACGCGCTTACATCAAAGTCGTGTATCGCAACAAAAATAGCTCAAATAATATTGCTTACATTAAAAAAATATAGAGCCGCGACGCGACGCGACTGAGGCGCCAATAAATTTGTTTGAAATTGTATTTACATTCACATCAGCTATAAATAAAATAGTAATTTAGATGAGTCCGAAACGTGGAAAAAATATAGTATGTAGACGAATTTGTGATATTTCCTTTCGCTCGCACTCGAGAGCGACTTAGCTAGGAGTGAAAAGAACAACATAAATGTTGTTTGTTGTCCTTGTCAGCTTGTTTATTTATTTACATTTCAAAAACAAATTCACGTTTAGATTTTTATAAAATGTATGTCTGAGGATGGACTTCCTAAGCGGTTGGACCGATATTTATGACATTCTCAAGAAATCTTTGGATTAGCCCAACAGCCAACAGTGAGCCTGTGAAGTTAGCAGTCGAATCAATAGATTTCTTGCTACTCGTACGTAGTGCCACTCAAGTTTTAAAAAATGTATTTTTAGCAAGATTATGCTATTGGTATCTTTTGTAAACATTAACCAATTTATGTAAGTATTTGTTATTTTTGAAGTTATACTTCTTTAGGCGCGTTACGAAATGAAATGGAAAAAATTATGAGAGTGAAATTTTAAAATTTGTAACACGTCCGTGTTGACACAAAAACGCCGGTCACGAAAAACTGCACGCGCGTTTTTAAAAACGCCCGTTTTGAAAAAATGATTATTATATTTATTTTTTATATTGTTTTTTTTTTAATATTGTTAGAATATTGTTTTTTATATTTAAATATTTATGTAATGATGCCAAAGAACTTCTCACGCGCGTACAAAAGTACACGCACCCTTTTTTACATTTATTTGGAATACTCTACTAATTCCGCGTGCTCAAATAGCATATTTACAGCCATGTACAGAATTATAGATACAACTAAGATAATGCACAAACCCGATGTTTTGTGCGACGGAGGTGGTGGCGTGCAGGAAAGTTACTAATTATAAACAGCAGCACGCGTCTGTCCGTATGTATGTCACCGTTCCGCGTCCGCGCGCAAGCAACGTCGCGGGTGAAACTTGTATCTTCATGATAATATATTAAATTATAAGATTTTTATCGCATTTACTAGACTAGATTTACACATACCAATAATTTAATTTGCGATCGATGAAACTGGTTATAAATTTACACAGTAATCAATTGATAATGTCTCTTTGTAAAAAGCCAATGAATGAACATTCAAATAAATGAATACAATCAATAAACGCTTAGTTATCTTATTTATCAGTCTAAAATTCTAAATAAAGGAGTTTTATATTATGCAAAAAATAAGTAAAACTGTAAAAAAATGCTATCTAGTAATGGAAAAAAACACTGGCCAAATATAAAAACTTGTAAAAACTATGTACAGTAAAAATAAACTATAAATAAGAAAGCCTTACCACGAGCAAGACACATGTAAACTAGAGTATGAATAAGTAAAGATCAATTGTAATAGTTACAAGTCACTTAATTAACTAATTAACCTTCGCGTGTAACCACTGAGATAAACTAACTACATACTCTTATATTATGAACTTCATAATGCAGGCTTCGTGGTGGGAGCATGTAGGCGAAACAAATTACTAACTTGTAGTCATTTTATTCTTGATAGTATGATCTTTACTCTTTACTAATTAACAGGCAACGGGGCCGTATCTTTCTTTTATGCCTTAAGTAGTACCTAACAAAAAAATATGTTATTTTCTGTCTCATGTGATATCTTTCGTCTGTTAAAATTATCAGTCTAAGGAGGCTGACATTTGAAGGTGGGCTATTATGGTAATTAACTGTGATTCAATAAAGGTTCTATTGGTGTGAACAGTGACGTAAGAGGTCGAGTCAGAGGGTAGGAGAAAGCTCACGATCCGATGAAACGCTGGGAACTCTCGGCTTCCTGCAATGCTTTCCTCCGATTAGAATTTGTGTCTTTTATAACGAGCCCTTTCATTTGATGGGCCAATGTATTATTCTATATTATTTTATAAAGTATAAGTTTTTCGAAATCTATACCAAAATCAGTTCCATTATGTGTCTACTAGTAACGTTATGTTCCGCGCGGAAGGAATTCGAATTCTATAATACATCCATAATTTTAATTTTAAAGTTCACTTACTTCAATAAAGGATACCAGATGAAAACTTGGGAGGTAATAACTTTAAGACAGACTTTTACCCTCATAGGACCAGAAGTCCACTCCACCAATCCGCACTGGAGCAGCGTGGTGGAGTATGCTCTAGGGCTCCTCAAGAGGAGAGACCCGTGCTCAGTAGTGGGCCGTTAATGGGTTGAAGCCAGGACCAGAAGACAGTTTATCAGTTGTGATGTGATTACTACGATTATAAAGCGCCTATTCTTCTTAGCTTATTTTTTAGCTTTAGCTTATTGTTAGCATAACAGTTTTAACTGTGATAACCTCATTTAACTAAATCTAAGCTGTACTACGAGATATAACTAGCCTACTAAACTGTGACACAATCATTAAATAGGTACCTTTGTAATAAACAAACATTTGATTGATGTTAATTACTTGATACCCGATATTAATTAAATGACATGTTCCTTAGAAGTTTGTATTATCTTGCTTGTAGTAGCTAAAAAAATTGTTTACAACTCAATTAATGAAGCATTGGTTAATTATGGCACTTGGTAATTAAGATTAATTGACGTAGGTTTTAGAGTTGATCTCCGATAATTCCAATTACATGATGCAACTAGGTACCATCAGAACAAAATATTTCACATGTCCGTGTGGTAAATTGTGGTAGATGTGTACAAATATTTGCTTGCTAGCCCATCTTCGTATATTCGATAACCAAAGAAGAGTGGTTACTATGTGTTTTTGTTATATCTTTTTCAGTATTTGTTTTTTTTTATATATTTTTTCAGTATTTGTTTTTGTTATATTTTTTTGTATTTGTGTTGGTGTTATTGTGCCCCAATATCGTCCTTCATATTGTTCCTTACTGTCATTTTATTCTTAGGTTGTCGTACTGGTTTAGGCTAAACCGGCTAACGTTTGTTCTCAATATTCTATCTATCTTCAGTCCTCGAATGAGTTATCTAGCAACTGTAAAAAAGTCGCAAAATTATAGTGTTATTAGACTAATCCAGATATTAAGGGTAGATAGATTATAATTATTATTGAACACAGCCGTAGGTAAGTATCATAGACGGTTTATACTTTATACTAATATCCTATGGTACCTATAGGCACTTTATGTATTAAAAAAAAACTATAAAGGCTTGATTGAATATGTCATCTAAATCTCAGTTACGTCTTTGTTGAGCTAAGCCAAATTGCTTCAGTTGCCTGTCGATCATATTATGAACAAAGTGTAACGAACACTTTTAACACGCTTGCTCAAATAATAGGGTTGGCATGGCTGGCATATTATAAATTTTCGTAAGAGCTTGTATAGAATTATGATTTAGCAAAATACTCATTAGCAGTAAATATTGCAACCTTGTAAAAATTTTATGAATCTAAATTATTTTAAATTAAAATAACGACTTTTATGCTAAGCTTTTTAATCTATGTATTGTTAATATTATATACCTTTGTAAATAAATTTGTTTATCATCTTAAACAGAATATTTGTCTTTTACACTAGATAATTCAAAACGATTTATTGCAAAATAAAAAATTTCTCGTGACAATACAATAGTTACAGCGATGCGGTACCGCATGCCAGTTCAGCGCAGGGGAGGGGGTAATATAGGACGTCCTAATAGATAAATATTTATTTCGGTGTATAAAAACTTAATATGACAACCCTAGGTCTAGTTGCTAGCCTAGACTAGCCGTTCAGCCTAGACCGGTCCATTCGCCGACCTAGTTTCAATTCGCGCTTTGAAGGACTACACTTTCTTAGCTTATAATAACTCAAGACCACTTCCTTAGCCGATAAATCACATGTGACATGATCCCTTGTATGGAAACCATAATAAGGTTAAATAGTTAAAGTTAACGGTAAAGTTATTTCAATAAAAGATTTTAAACAAATGAACTATGAATAAAACATCAATGGTTTGCAGTGGGTTCCGCTTCCTTTTTTGGCTAGCCTGCGAAGCGAAGATTCCCGGGTTCGATTCCCGGTTGTGACAGATAATAAAATAAAATTATTTGACGGTAAAATATTTCGACGCTTGAAAGGCAAAAATTACCAAGCGACATGTTGACAACTTTAGACTAGAGCATTTTAGTTTTTAATTTTAGAAAAAAAATTCGCAAAAAAACGGCTATTAGTCATAGCAAAATAATTCCAATGAATTTTACATGCAGTTTAAATGCATAATATGACGACCCTGTAGCCTAGTTGGTAGCGACCCTGCCTGCGAAGCGAGGGGTCCCGGGTTCGATTCCCGGCCGGGGCAGATATTTATGTGACAGAATATTTGTACTCGGGTCTTGGGTGTGATTGTGATGTGGTTTAAGTGTGTTGTCCATGCCACCCGCGACACAGGTAATAAACCTGCTGCGGGGGTATGAGTGTGTTAGCGTTTATAATAAAGCGATATTTACGATTTTTTTCTAAAATTAAAAACTTTAAAATGCTCTAGTATAAACTTGTCAACATGTCGCTTGGTAATTTTTGCCTTTCAAGCGTCGATTTGCTCTCGGGTCATGGGTGTTATAGTGATGTGTTATTTGTGATGTCGGTTGCCACCTGCGACACAGGTGGATCCTAATCGTACTGCAGGGGTTCATATGAGTGTGCAGCCGTTTATGTTTATATTATGTTTATGGACGGCAGTGTTATTAGTTGCCTCGTGCGTCTATTCTATTTGTGTGTTTCAGACTCAAAACTCAAATATTTTTATTCGAATTAAACGAACCTACGTTTACAAACTCTTTTCGAAAGCCACACTACGCCATCGCGTCAACAAGTCCCTACCGTGAGTGGACCCGGGAAAAGCGGCAAGAACTGCTGAGGTTATTTTTTCCGTCGAATTTGTAAACCAGTTCCGATAGGTCATCATGACTTCTTCGGAACCCATTTAGAAAACAATGATCCAAATGTCTCTGTGCATAGGTCGAGTATTTGATAATCTATGGTTCGAAATAATATAATCTATTATATAGCCTATTACCTATAGGTAGAGCTCGTACCTATCTACCTATATAGTCTGTACTGTCGTCATTAGTTCTGAGATCGCCAATATCTTATCGTATCTGGTTTTAGCGTAATGTAATATCGAGGTCGTGATTCAATATAATAATAAAGTGCTGTGTTCCCAAGTAATCCGCACTAAAGAAGCGTGATGCATGGAGTGTACTCTAGGCCTAGGCCACCTCAGTTAAATAGGCCTTGTCCGATGTCCGCGTCCTGGGTCGATTATGCCTATTTTGTTACTCCGGTGAGCAACATAAACAAGGACATAGACAAGGAAACGAAGAACAAATTGAGCAGAAATATCAATTAAATAACCTTGTGCGAGTTAAACTCGCTTGGAAAGGGTTCCGTACGTTGATTATGTATTTACCGTTATTTTTCTGTTTTATTTATTTTTGCCGTTTTTTTAAGACTATGTACTTCTTATAGGTTTTCCTGTAATTATAAGTAAAGAACTTTTGTATTTTTTTTTATTCTAGTTCTAGATAATGCAGTAAGTAAAGTAAATCCGTCACTGTTCCGAAAGACACAACAATACTTTGTTGAACTTGCAGTCATAATACGATGGCTCGTAAGTAGGGCATGCAATTATCCGTTCATTTTAGTATCCGGATAATTCGAATAGTTCCTGAATATTATCCGGATAATATCCGGATATCCGGATAATATTTGGAAGGCTAAATTCAAATAATTTATGAATTAAATCAATATTTTTAATACAGATACTTATTCAGAATTAAGTTCAAAACTTCGGTAGATGTATCAGCGCGCTGCTAAGCTTCATAAGTTTCACCCTAATATCGCATTTGGTCATGAACTCATGAGCAGTGTTCTTAGGGTACTTCATACTTTTCCACCACATCGAGCTGGTACTGTCTTTGTCTAAAACCTAACTCATACCAATATTTCTGATCTTGTTGTTAGCATCACTGTTTTTTTATTCGGCCGACGAAAAAGCAGACGGGTCACCTGATGGTAAATGGTCATCGTCGCCTATGGACATGAGCAATACCAGAGGAATCGCCAATGTTTCCGGGCCCTGAAGGAGAACTCTTTTTACACCTTTTTTGAAGAACCCCATGTTATAGCGCTCCGGAAAGAAGGAAGCTCATTCGACAGTTTGCATGTTCGTGGCAAAAAAGATCGTGAAAATCGGACCATAGAGGTTCTCCACGAGTCCAATCGGTGTGGATGAAACTCACCGAGCACTCACAGTTGTAAAGTCGCCATTTCTTCTGAAACTCGGGTGTTCTAACCTGTGAGTGACTCGTGGATCGTTGACAATTCGGATCACGCGTTTCTGTACAGCGTCAAATGTATTAAGCTAGTATTGTGGCTACCTTGCCCAGAGGTGGGAACACATTTAAGGCCTGATCTGAGCTTTGTAAAGCATGAGTACGTGCCTTGCAGTAAAGTACTGCTTAGCTCGGTTCAGGCCACAAAGTTTCTTGGAGATCAGCTTGGCCTTGCCTTCTGAATGACCTAAAACTTTTACTCATGGTGAGCGCGGTATCTTGGAATTGAGGCGTTATAACAAGGTTTTCTTAGCGTTAAGCGCGCAAACTTGTGTCTTCACAGTCCCTTGGGGAACGCCGACTTTTTTATAGGTTTCATATCCGAGCAACAACCGTTTACTATGATCTTATGTGTCGCTCAGAAAACTAGCTACCTAACTGCATATTAACTTCTCAAAGAGATATAAGATGGTAACTTCGTGAGAAGGCCCCAGTGCCAGACTCGGTTAGTGATATCTAGGTTGACTGTCAGAGCTTCTCCGTTGCGATCAAGAGCCAGCTGAACGACCGTGGCGAAAAACCGTATTGTCGATCATTGATCAGCTGATATCTTCCAGATATCATAAGAGCTGCGTGTTCTATACTAGTATTCTGAAGCAGGGAAGTTATCGCTATAAGCCTATAGTTAGCCGGATCACTAAGATCGCTTTTTTTGGCCCTCTGGTCCACTCGACTTCTTGGTAAACTGTATACTGTCACCGAAGGCAAATCAAGAAGGAATCCTTGTTCCGGGTGAGAGAGTGAACTTATCGGACTCATTCTCAACAAAAGGAAAACCAAAATAATGCTTATGGACAGAACTGATCAAATCTCTAGGACTAGAGAACTCTCGTAGGTTGAATTGGTCAACGAGTTTGTGGTACACAGAAACGGTACTTATCAAGAAGGATGTGGGAAGTAAATCGAGTTAAACGCAAGAAATATGGCTGAAAATGCTATAAGCAAATTAATGAAATATGGCAAGATCGAAAGATCTCTAATGTTACCAGACCAGTTACAAGACCAGTTCAAGACATTAGTTTTGAGATGTTATGTTCGATTAGGAAGCGTTGCATACCACGGTCTGTCATAATTGCCAATATTGGCTCAAAGCGGCAACGTAGCTTCAATACTAGACTTATGAAGATGTTATCAGGAAATCCTTGTGTGTTTTGGTGACATTTACTGCCAACATTCACTAGTTTCTCCGTTGCAACGATTGAGAAGGTTGGTCGCCAGGAAAAGTGAAGGGAGCTGATAAAAGCAGTGAAGAAACTTCATCAAGGGTACGACCCTCAGTAATAAAGAATGCGACACAGAAGTATCAATTTCAATTGTAAAGCGATAGTAGCTTTGCCTTTTATTTCTCCCTCCAGCAATTCCCAACACTGCTCGATTTCTGTAGTCAATTGCTATACAACTGCTTGACTTCTGGGCTCAATTTTTGAGCTGTGCTTTATAGTAAGCTAGGAGTAAGGCATGTCTATTCCCTAGAACCAGGTTTCTTCTCGAAGGAACACCGTGAGCGTGCTCAACCACCAAGACGTTGCCTTTATTATACATTTCTGTATTGATTACGTTGCCTTTTCTGTGTTACTATTATTGAAATTGCAAACATGATTAGGACATGACTAGGACACTTGCATTTATTGTGAAGAAATATCCGGTTGCCATTTCTTCTTTGGAATTAAGTTGTATTTTATGCGAATATAGTATCCATATTACATTAATACAGTTTAAAATATTATATCTCGGTGCTTTTAATATATTTCAATTGAAAAAACGTATAAAATAATAAAATTAATTACTATTCGAATTATCCGGATTATCCGGATAGTAAAAAGCCCAATATCCGGATATTAAATTCGGCGGATATCCGGATAATTCGAATATCCGAATATCCGGATAGTAAGCCCTACTCGTAAGATACGTACAATACGATACGTAATAGTTACATAATTATGTCCACTATGTGTCTGCAGTAAGTAGGTACATACATACCTAATATTATATGAATGAGAGCGATGTTATCACAATACATCATCACCATCGTCATCATCACCATCGTCATCATCACCGATAGGTGACACCGTGACTGGGGGACGAAACTGCTGGATTCTTTATATATCTCAAAAATTAAGGAGTGTACTGCTGAGTAGACCCTTTTGCTATAATATTAGAATGACAGACTTCACATACCTTTGGAAACATTATGGAGAGCCCTTAGTCAGGATTTCTAATTGAAATGTATAGTGAAGGAATTTACTCCCGCTATTAACGAATTTGGAATTGAAACCGATAGAAAAGAATATGAAAACACATGAGTTAAATACAATAAATATAAGTATGAAAACAGAGCACAATCTAACAGTATTGAAATAGGAACTTCGGTCCTAACAAGTTTAAATTAATTTGATTGCTAAAAATAATTAAAATCTGATCTTATTTTGATTATAAATATCGATCGTAAAACAATATTAATTCATTTGTTCCTTTATCTTAATTTGTAAATCAGCAATTAATCAAAATCGTGATTGAATCGAAAACTAAAATAAGTTTAACTAATTTTCCGGCTTCTTTTTCAATAAAAAAATCACATACCTACTCAGTGTGCAAAAATTTCAGCCGCGGTAATTTTTTTTTAATTAAAGATAAATGAGCAAACGAATGGACGTCGGCAATAACAAAGGCATCGCTGATACGTTGTCGTCTAAAAAATAAAAGAACGAAAAGAAGAAAGACATTTAAGAATCTATTGGCACTTTTGTTGTTGTTGTCGTTGTGAAGTTTGGCGCAAGTTATATCATTATACAGGCAGAGTCAGAATGCGAGTGAAACGCGTCTCCGGGGAAGCGCTCGGCTTCGGCACGCTCGAAGGAGAAGTGAAAATAGTCGGCAATAACAACACGTAGGTACCATGTAATGGAATTTATTAGATATATCGGTGGTCACGTCTTATAAAAAATACTGATAAAATATTACTACATTTACTGATAAAAATGTGCGGAGAAAAACCTGATGAGAATTCACTACTTTACACATACGAGCGCGAGTTTGCTAGAATCTGTTTTATTTTTCGAATGGACAGTTCTTGTTGGCCCTACCGGCTTTGGTAGCTTCATGCGGAGAAGTCAGTTTTTATGAAGAATGTCCAGGAGTACTGTTCGGATCTACTAATAAAATGCCTACAAAAATACATTCTACTACTCGTGCAAAAGCAATCTTATCAAGCTAAATATATACTTTGCATGCTCACCTTGTTCAATTAGCTCGTAAAACCAGTATTACATCGCTTGCAATCATTTTATTGAGCCGAGATTAATATTTGTAAATTTGCAATAAAACACTGTAAAAGACGTGTAACGCAATCAAATTTTGCTCTTAAACCTTTACAATAAAGATTAATTTCACGATTTCATGCGAAGCGGCTATCCTTGGGTTATTTTTGGCAATAAAAGCCAAACAAGTGGTTGACAAGGAGTTACATGACAATATTTTTATTCTTTGACGTTTACAAGGAGACGCTTAACTTTCAAAAAACGATATAATCACATACAAAAAAGAATCTACCGTCGTCGTGAAGCTGTAATTGTGGATAAAAACCGGGCAAGTGCGTGTCAGGCACTCGCAATGTAGGGTTCGGAAGTGGTAAATTTATCGACTATTACTCATTAACTACTCATGGTAACATAGCCGTTATTACCTACATAGTTTCCCTTGTAAATTCATCATATAACCTATTTTTGAGTTTTTTTCACTTGTCCAACTCCAACCGTTTAGCCAGCGGGGGGGGGGGGACACTTGACCCTAACCAAAATTAGCACTTTAAAGCCAAATATTTCGCAAACGGACCCCTAATTCCAAAAATGATCGTAGACGACCCATAATATTTTTGGAAGACCTTTTCAACGATACCCCACACTATAGGGTACGCGACGAATAAAAAAATTATCCTCATGTTACCTGTAGGGGATGCCTCCCCTGAAAAAAAAATGTTTTTCAATATTTTATTCTACGTTTCTTGAGTTTTAATAAATATGTATGTATATCCATGCCAAATTACAGTTTTCTAGCACTAAGGGTCTCGGGGTTTTGCTTCGAACAGACGGACAGACGGACGGACAGACGGAGGGACGGACATGACGAAACTATAAGGGTTCCGATAAAAGACATAAAATTCAAGGTGAAACAAAATCTTAATCTAAAGTTACACAAAAAGTGAAATGATTTCGATCACACTAACTAACGACCACAAATCGTTTTATTGATTACACACGCTACGGTATACCGGAGAGGAATGGCTTGAACCTATTAATGGCCCACTACTGAGTACGGGTCTCTCCTCTTGAGCAGTCCTAGAGCATACTGCTCCAAGCTGCTCTAGTCCGGATTTGTGGACGAGAGAATACCGGAGAGGAATACCTGTACTAAACCGTACCGGTAGCCATTTATCAGCGCAGGTATTGTGCAGGTCAGTGAAAAAGAAATTAATTTTGATCTTTCGACTCAACGTTTAAAAGCTGTACAGGTACGCTCCAGTAGACACTTTGCATATGTCAGTATACGTCTCCGGTGACTCCAATAGACCAAGGTGTAACCGGAGTTTATTGAGAGAATTATATTATACCAAAGTAAAAGTGAAATAAATGACATGTAAACAAAAGTAAACCATTTGCAAATATAATAAAAAATTTAGAGTCACTCTCACCATGACTTTTTTTTAATTTCTTGTAAAGTAAACTCTCTGCGCTTCCGGAAACATGATCCTTATATTCAGAAATAGTGACCGCATAGGTTTTTTTTCAACTACGTAGTAAATTATTAACTCTAGGTTGTACCGGTTTTCGTCCGTGGAAATTGGAATATTGTTCCTACCTCCTACATTACTACAACTTACTAACTAAAGCAACACGAGTGAATTGGATTCAGGATTTCGTCATTGTATTTTTCCTTTCTTATGAACTTATCATAGGTAGCTAGAAGATTGTAGTTTAAAATCTTATAAAAGAAATATTAGAGGTACCTACTTTTTTATGCAACTTCACCTTGAGTGATTCATTTTGTTTCTCAAAAGTTCCTACACTAATCCTGATGAATCAGCTCTTCGATATAGTTATTTAAGTAAAAAAAAGGGTAAATACTTCTCCCGTCGGTGGGTGCAAGAGGTAATTCGAGTTTTCCTGTGCACCCACTATATCAGGTTGGAATTTTAAAAATATCGATAACATTGTCGATAGTGTTAAAATTAAAAATAACTTAATTAAGGCGCGGAATGACTACGATTTGAAAACATTGATTTCACTCACACAACCGCATATCTGCGCCAATCTAATGTTACATTTACGTGACGCTGAATAGGGTTGAAAATTGCAAAGCATATTTTTGTTAACAATGTAACTAGGCTGCGAATAAACATTTAATTTGCGGGTTTTCCTTAGATAATTCAGAATGTACGCAATAAATTCAATATTTGTCCGGTTAACATTTTAATAAAACCATATACCTATTATATTCTCAAAAAAGAAAATGTTGCTCCCGCTGAAAATACAGAGAATTTCGACGCTGAAGTTTATTTTTGTGAAGCAAATTACGATTTTTTATTTCAAATATTAAACAACTATTTAATATTCTATTCAGTTAACATTTTTCTTCAGACTTTTTCCTATGCTCTGTATTTTTTGTGTGGGATATTTTAATTGGGTTTCCTTGTACTCGAGCATCAAAGAAACGCAGTTTTGTGAATATTGAGGGATCACCGCGCCTTAATCGTAACGTAATTTGTCTAAAAAATGAACAACGCTTATCTCATTCGAATAACAAGTATTATTAAGTTAGTTAGTTACAAATTATCATTGCATATTATTATGTATTGTTCAAGTTACAAATTATAATTAATTTAACCAATTCTATAGTTTATTCACCTGTGTAATGATAAAACTTTATAAGTACTAATCCATTAGTTAAGTGTGACTAACTAATGGATTAGTAATTACTACTTACTAATTATTACTTAGCATAATAACTAAACAGATAACAGGTTTATGACGAAATACACCTTAATAAGGTTGGAATACAAAAAAAAATGTAATTTCATTTGGACAATAAACTTTACTGGGCAAGAAGGGGCAAATTATTCATATTCTTAAAATGATCCTCAACCTTTAAAACAAGACTTCTAAGCAAATCTAGTGACTCAGAAAACACATTAAAAATCTCCAATGACATTTTATCCGTATACGACCGAATAGTTCATGAGTTTTTATTGCACCAGTTTTTACTTCGGGTCGAACGGTACCGCTCACATTCTATTCATTTATAAATAGCATATCATTCAATTTGGATTGGAGTCTTCGCTTGACTACTTTCAGATGTTAGGTAATGAGACTTAACCGAAAGTATGTGACCTACTTCTGAGATCTTTTAACTATTGATTACTAACCAATTATTTTTCAATGCACTTTTGATATCAATTATATGTTAGCTTCAGGTTAAGTTACTACTTAATTCTAACCAATAAGCAATTACTATTTAGTTTTAATTGTTACTGGATCATATTAGATTGCATGACTAATTACCGAGGATATTCATAATGTTTTCAAGGATTTTAAAATGCCATTATTTTCTTTGACTATCCTGTTTACGAGTTCTAGCTTTGGCTTTTTAATCATAAATGATCGAATTTATAAGCGGAAATGCAAAACGAATCTTCGTTTGTTTAAATAGCAGCTTACAGTTACGTAATTAATTAAGGCTTAATGTTCTCAGATTAATTTGCTATTTACCGATTCACGTGTGACGTAATAGAATCATTTGATGCCACGACTAGTTCGGCGCGTGCATTGTTCCCCCGTCTACCCGCATATATGTATAGCCATGTCATGGCAGAATCATGGCCATGCTAAGGTATTTATGCAAATAACAATTAATTGAGGTCTATTCGATACTGGTTTTCGACGCGTCAAATATTTTTATGTTTCCGTCCAAATGCCTAGTGCCGTTATTAAAGATACTGGAGCGTTTATTAAAGCCAAATGTCAAGATTATCGAACAGGAACTAATGTTAAACATGATCTATATTCGAATGAAAACTCTACATTTGAATTTCTTTTCATTTCTTGCTGCTCATACTTTTCTATAGTAATAAATACGCCCATAAATTTATATGGCTATAAATTTACCAGACGTTTATAATCCAAGTACGCTTAAACACGAATATATATGCAGTTTACTATTATTGTAATATTTTATGCGCAAGAACATTGCCGAAAGTAAAACTTAATTCGGGTTTAGAAAGGTAGTCGACGTTAATAAAGGTGTCGTGCAGTTCCGAAGGATAGCCACAATGCAGAGAGATTGTTGTCACTGTACACACGCTATTGTCGCTTGCAAAGCACAGATAACCAGTTTATAGCACATACGATTTAACGTGTAAAGAGATCCTGGTAAGCCTAGCTTCCTGGATGTTAAACCTGATTCGATGTAGAAGAAATACAATTTATCAATGGTAATGATGGAATAGGACTATACATTAGATGGCTGAGTAACTATGAAGTAACTATGGATAGGTATTAAAGAACTGACAATTCGATAATCGATGGAAAAGCTGCATCAGTATCATCATAAACACATGTTAGTTTCGATATTCATTACTTTTTGAAGGTTCAGGATAGATTGATCAAAGTGGTGTCAATTAGGGAAATAAGCTTTGGTGACCTACAAAACCTACTGGACGTATGGAGTGTTGGAGATAGAGCTTGATTAAGATTTAGATCTCTTATTAGAAGTATTAGGACTTGTTACTTTCGGCCAAACAACAATTCGGCCAATCAGGATTGGAAATTTCTTAGTAATACACCTGCTATGTTGTACATATTGTAATGTATCATTCCTAAACATGCGCCTGTCTGTTACTGCCGTGAGTATACTTTTGACCGCCAAACACTGCGATTTAACCGAAGTTCTTACCATTCTTGTACTGTTAAAGATCAGATCACGTATGTTAGACGATTACAAATACCACTAATTTGGCCTTTTTGTTCTATGTGATTCTTATCAGCAATTTGACCTTCTTTGCTAACCTATGCTAGATTTACAAATACTAACTTTTACATCCATTCATCAATGTAGCTTAATAAATGTGGCTTAATAAGTTGTAACCTTTACTTGTTGTGTTCCGAGTAGCTTAACGGTATCATTTATGAATCCTGCTAATATTATAAATGCAAAAGTTTCTAAAGATGTTTGAATGTTTTGAGTTACCGTCACGCGCTAATCACGTGTAAGAAGATGAAACTTGACACACGGACAGACTGTGTCCAGATTTAAAAAATAAGGTAAGTTATGTCCCTGTCAAACATTACCATTAGGATGGTTTGCAGTTTGCACGTTTATATAATTGTGAAGCATCTTTTCCGCGGGAAAAGCCGCAGGCGGAATCTAGGAACATAATAGATTAGTAAATATATAAAATGCTGATCCAAGGTCCAACATACATACTATTAATTAATGGTCTCGATTTTGGGTTCGATTTTCGGTACATTAACGAAAATAAATCCATACTGTAGCAAAAAATGGACTTACTAATGAGACTCGGCTCGAACACTGACCTTATTTTTATAACGTGCTGACGGCGTTGTAATGAGAGAACAATTTTTGGAAAACATAACGCTCACCCATCGAACATTACAGATAATGATAATGTAGACTAGCGGTCTGTTTGCGGCTTTGTCTGTGTTTTCCGGGATAATATCTATATCCCTATATCATATTCCAGATCATGGCCTCTCCCTGTGTGCTAAATTTCAGGAAAATTCGTTTAGTAGTTTTTGCGTAAAATAATAACATATGTTTCGCTTTTCTAATATCAGTAGGATTAAAAATAAGGTAAGCAGCCTTCTGACAAATGATCAATGTTGCCTATAAATATAGCCTATGGCCTCCAGACTCTAAATAATATTGCTGTATTGCTGTTCCTAAGAGATGAGATGATGGAAAATTTGTTTACCTAATAAGAAATTAATACTTGTAGCTTTCTGTTCGAATGTTTATTCTATGATAGGAATGGCACGCGATCATGAATTCTTGATAGCAAAATGATTCCTTGGAACGTCATTCGTTCTAAATATTTCTTAAGACGGCCGGTCGGTCGTCGTGCGTCACGACTCACGACCCAACTGGCCATGCAAGTTTCCATAATGTCAATAGTTTTTACTTAGAGTGTAGCTGTAACTTTTGATAATTATGTGACGTAATTAAATCTTTATTCATACGCGTGCTTACTGGTTGCATATTTTGCTTTACAATGTATATTAGCTTCATTAATTCTAATAGTGACAATACTGACAATGTGAGATTGAATTCCATTGTTTTACTTCCCGCTTTCAATGTTAACGTTAACTTTAAAGTTCCGTCCTTTTAGTACATTTTCAGTTTTACAGTATTTAAAGTATCTTCCCATTGAATCTGGTGTCGTCTGACCTCACGATCAGCTTACCTATGAAACAGAATACCCACGTCTGCTCTATCTGTCATCTCTCTCACGTCCCGGCCATTGGTTACACTCATGCCTTACATCACTCATGTGCACTGTACCGAGGAACCAACTTGTTTCATTGCCACATTTAAGACCTTTTTGTTTCATAAAATTAGCTGCTAATATTAAATTGTCACGAATTTGTTACTTTTTACCTCTCCGAAAAAGGACTGATATTTCGTAAGTGATTCATTATGAAATTGGGTTGGATATTAGATTTCAAAATCTGTGCAACTTATTTAATGTGATCTGTTATCAGTTTACGATTGGTCTGAAATGTTATAGCCACTAAAGCTTTATTTCACTCACTCTGCGGGAGTGTTCATCAGTTTAGATACCTTATTGGAATATGGTTAGGATAGGTACAGTTAATTGTTATAATACTCTAATTACACATTTTAAGGATTAAAGACACCAAATACTGAAGCTTCTTGTTGTATGCATTAAAGGGCATAAATAGTTTGCTTCAATTTGTCCAGATTCTTTGAATTAAAGAAATTTGATGTCATTGGTGTATGTTTAAATCTATTAGAATTGTTATCGCACACCTTCGGCTTGGTTGCGTAGCGATAAACACGTAATTTGTACGTTTTCTATTATCTAGATTATCTTTGTTATCAGCTACTTGCTAATATTGATCTAAGGATCTGCTGATAAACAGCGGTTCAATTATTATTGTTTTCCATAAAAAATTATTCAATACTTTGAGCCAAGGGCTTTGAATTGTAACTTTTTATGCAAATTGTGTTGTCTACGTAATCTATATTAACCTAAAGTTGTAACTTTGAAAGTTTTAAACAACGCCATAAAATTTTAGTGTTTCATTTAACAAAAATGCTCACATTTACTTACTCACTTGTTACATAGATCTTCATTTCATTTATAATTTTTCACGTTTGTATTCTATAGTAATTGGTATCTCAAATAAAGTTTATAACATCTAATTTTAATTGAATTGAATCTAACAAACGACATAGAACCGATGTTTAGAAACAACCTGCAATAATTTAACATCGCAACAACACCACCCTAGAGGGTGGGACTTACCTGTTTTCTGTCAAAGGAGCCAAGCGCGAGCCGGGCGCGCGCTCATACTCGCGCGGTCGATGACCTGGTAACAGTACTGGAGGCACGGAACACACACTTCACAGACACGTCTGCACACTACAGGTGCTAGGAGTGGACTGGCGGGTAGCCGGCGCCGGCGCCCCCTCCCCCCGTCAACCGGCTCTCGTCGCGTCGCTGTCAGCGCATCCGCATGCAAACTGCGTTCACAAACAGCGAGTCGCGAGTGTCCTGCACTAACTATCGCGGTTAATCAAATCAAATTAATAGTACTGATTACTGCGTAACACCAGTTAACGTGTTCGTGTATTAACGTCAAAAAATTTGAGTTAAGCAGTTTTCGTAATTGCAAAATACGAACATAATCTTCCTTTATACGTTGCCTGTACCTAGTCGGGTAAAATAGATTAGCGATTAAAACCGCTTTAAAAGTTGTTTAAGGGTTAAGGCGAAAAAAGCGGCCAAGTGCGAGTCGGACTCGCCCATGAAGGGTTCCGTAGCAGCAAGTAACATAATATAAAAGTTCTTGTAGTTCGTTGTAACTTTGATCGATGTTTTTTGCGGTTTACGATTTATGACGTATTAAAAAAAAACTACATATTAGATCTCATTCAAATCAATTTTCGTTGGAAGTTTGCATGGTAATGTACATCATATATTTTTTTTAGTTTTATCATTCTCTTATTTTAGAAGTTACAGGGGGGGGGGACACATTTTACCACATGATATTAGAAACCTCAATATCATTTTTGAAGACCTATCCATAGATACCTCACACGTATGGGTTTGATGAAAAAAAAATATTTGAGTTTCAGTTCTATGTATGGGGACCCCAAAATTTATTGATTATTTTTCTATTTTTGTGTAAAAATCTTAACGCAGTTTACAATATACATCTACTGACCAAGTTTCAACAGTATAGTTCTTACAGTTTCGGAGAAAAGTGGCTGTGACATACGGACGGACAGACAGACAGACAGACAGACAGACATGACGAATTTATTATGTATTATGAGTAGACTAGTTGGCTGATAGTAAGTAGGTAGTCTCAGTCACCCAAGGACATCCACAGGCCATGAAAGAGAAGAAAGAAAGAAAGAGGAAAGATAGTAAGGAGTAGGAGTTAGGACTCGGGCAAAACCCATTTAAGCTTCTTTTTCAATATTTCAATCAATCATGCCTTGATTTTTGAAAACATTTATTAAGTTTACCGTCACTACTAGCCCATTGTCTGGTCTTAAAACTTTTTAATCGAGTAACAAGCAAAGCCACCTGAAGGTAAGGACCTGGTCACTGTGGCCCCGTCCTCGTCGTCGACTTGTTCCACCAGTGGCACGAGAAGGAATTGTCACTCCTCGCGTAGACATCAGCAACAGTCAAAGGTATCATCGACGCATAACCGGCCAAGAAAGAAAAGAAACCACATGCCAACCACACTGACTTCCTCCTAGTAACTATTAAAATTTCTATTTGAGGTCGGTGCGTTCAATGTCACTGAGATATATTACTTCATTTGTTTGTATACCAAAAAGATTGACAGTTAATAAAAATGTTGTTTATCCACCGTGATAATCATATTAACTTTACTTTATGTTCCTAATTGAAATGTTTTTCAGAAGATCCGACAGTTATACAACTTTGTAAAGTATGCTTGTTTAATTAAAATTAATAACAATTAAATAAATACACATAAATTCTGTAAGAAGTCAGTTAATTCTTAGCTGCCAGGCCTGCGCTAATTCCTCGACCTTGTATCAACAGTAAGCCTTCGCTTGCTTCAGCAAATCTTCCTATTGTTTTTCGTCAATACTGTCTAAAAGTTACCTCACGGTTACAAAATGGTGTAAGTACTTATAATCTTCTATCGTTCATAAGAATAGAGGCATGCAAATGATTTATTACACTTCTGTCTATTAAGCATGAAGTTATCATAACTTGATTGAGAAACATGCCACATGCCTTTTAACATCAACGAATTAATCATCATTATGTATTTACTTAGGTAGCCATTGATCAGCTTAATTTTTTTTAATAAACATAATAAATTAAAAACTTATTTCGAAAGGAATATGAAACCATCGTTTACATTATAACTTGACAAACTTATTCTGTACTAAGGAGTGATTTAAGTTACTCTTGAGTGTGGCAGTTAGTCGCTACTTCATGGGATTTTAATACAGAAATTATGTATTTATATCTATGTGCATCCTACTAGCAGTTGTGTGGGGATAACAATTCTGATTGTTTACAACTTGCTTGGAGACTAGACTAGCTCAAGTTAGCTGCAGCGACTTAGCGAAAGTTCACCGCCAACCGAGGTTGCGTTACGTCACGTAAGGACGTTGCCACTTGCCATCTTATCAACTACCGATGTTTATGGAAACACAGAACTTTAAAACAGAGAACTTTTAAGATGTAGACTTTGAAGAAAATAATAACATCCTAGTTATGTCTCAAACATGATTCCCGAACGTGGTGAAGTACCTACTTCCCTTTGTAAAGGTGACCCTTAAGTGATGTGATTAGACAATTCTATGATTATCTCGGTGTACTTGCCTAATCATCTAACACGGCGAGATTTGGTGACCCCGACGCGACGTAATATGAAGATAGAAAAAATCTTCAGAATCATCTATGTCAATTACTATCACTTGATAGTCAGAAACTTTAAATCTACCAATTTGGAATGTCTTAATTACTAGATAATAATGTAATTAGGGTTCCGTAGCCAAATGGCAAAAAACGGAACCCTTATAGATTCGTCATGTCTGTCTTTCTGTCTGTCTGTCTGTCTGTCTGTCTGTCTGTCTGTCTGTCTGTCCGTCCGTATGTCACAGCCATTTTTTTCCGAAAGTATAAGAACTATACTGTTGAAACTTGGTAAGTAGATGTATTCTGTGAACCGCATTAAGATTTTCACATAAAAATAGAACAAAAACAATAACTTTTGGGGGCTCCCCATACTTAGAACTGAAACTCAAAAATTTTTTTTTCATCAAACCCATACATGTGAGGTATCTATGGATAGGTCTTCAAAAATGATATTGAGGTTTCTAATATCATTTTTTTCTAAACTGAATAATTTGCGCGAGAGACACTTCCAAATTGGTAAAACGTGTGTCCCCCCCCCCTTTAACTTCTAAAATAAGAGAATGATAAAACTAAAAAAAATATATGATGTACTTTACCATGCAAACTTCCACTTAAAATTGGTTTGATCGAGATCTAGTCAGTAGTTTTTTTTTAATACCTCATAAATCGTAAACCGCAATTTACCTCGATCAAAGTTACAACGAACTACAAAACATTTATATTATGTTACTTGCTGCTACGGAACCCTTCATGGGCGAGTCCGACTTGCACTTGGCCGCTTTTTTCTTCATTTTTATCAAGGAATTACATAACAGTTTTTTTAAATCAATACACGGAATTTTTTAAATTTAGAATTATCTTCGACAAGGTCTTCAATTAATTATATCATCAAATAGAAAAAGTTTAACCTTTAGATACTCCTTGGTTGTTTAATAATAAATGAAATATGAATACTTTAAATATTATATTTTTTGTTTCAAATGAGTATTCGTGATCAATGATGTTGTAACGAATAAGTACGAGTATATGTACAATGTATTTTATTTTAACAGTTGATAGTTGTTTTGCAATTTGCAAATTAAATGCATGATACAGCTAAAGGAGAAAAAAATAATATGCTTCGATATTTGAGTACCGCAAGAAATTAGGTAAGATTTTTACAAATCTTCCTGGATTTTAAACTGATTTTATGATGATTATAAATGGACTGAGACAATTTTATTAAAATATCGCTGGCGACCTGTATCTATTCTGCACACCGATTATTTTACGCAGTTGTATGGATAAGCTACGTGTAACATTTCAGCTAATCGAAATAATTTAACAAATCTGAATCTGGAGATATACATACATATAAAGCTCTCTTTAAGCTTCATAGCTATACCTAAAATAAAAAAAGGATGAAATGAATGAATGAATGAAAGTTTATTTTCAATAATTGTGGTTACATAAGGATCTTAATTAAAATATATTACTTCTCACAATTAGCCATTTACATTTATGCCATGCAAATGTCAATTAATGTTATGTAGAATTAGGAAGGCCATGAATCCTACGATAACATATTATTTTTAACCGACGCGACATCAAAAAGGACAAAGAGAAATAAAATGTCGTTTGGTTGTGATTTAAAAACCAGCACTGATCAAGTCTAGGGTTGTCGGGACTCGTTCTGCGTGTTTTTATCAGGGAATCACAGGATAGCGGTGTCAAAACCGGTTGATGCAGTGAAGCACTTCCACCATAGACTTTGTCGTGTATAGAAAAGATTTAAATAAGGTAGGCACTGGAAAGGTTTATTTATTTATTTAACACTTTATTGTTTGTACACAAAAACATAATATAAATAGGTACATAAAGAGCACAAGGAAGGAACACAAAACAATGGGCGACATTATCGCTTTAAAGCGATTTCTTCCAGGCAACCCAGCAGTAGACTGAAATCAGCAAGAACCGAAAATGGGTAACAGGCGTACAACATGAAGTAAAATAATAAAATTATATTAAGAAAATTATATTAAGAAAATTATATTAAGTTTAACTAAGAACGAAGAAAAGTGCGTTTATAAATTATTTTTTTTTAAAGAGCAGACCTTAAATTTTCACAAATATCACAAAAGCTGATTTTATCGTAAGCTTTTTTTAGGGAGGCTGAGAATGCGTAATTATCGTGTTATCGTAAGCTCGAAACAGCTCGTTTATATACCTAAGCTCAAAAGTATAGAAAAAGAGGGACCTGGTTGACCGGAAATAAGTTTTCAGCTGAATTCAGCTACATATAATACAAAAGCCAAAATGATTTTAGTCACCTTATCTGAAATTTGAAATTAATTCTAAACTCCATCATTTAGGAATGTGTCCCATTATTTATGGGAGTTTATGAAGTTTATTTATTAACTTCGTAATATAATAATACTTTCATACATATATTCCTTTACGACTCTATGGCAGAGAAGTCTCAGTAATTTTATAATTAAAGGCCTCCATAGCTGGTAAAAGAGCGGAATTTAGGTGTGTGCGTGTGCAGTGGAATGACTCGAGGAAATGTGGAACTCAGGCGTGTGGAAAATGACAGGCGCGTGAGGATTGAGGATGATCACAAATCATACATACATACTATAGATATACATTGGTAGTTATTTTAATTATGTCACGAATACTGAACATGATTTTTGTAATGTTAATGGTTAGTCACTTTGCTTTAGGAGCAGGCTTTTATCAATTAAACATGCACAAATGTTACCAGAACCCTACATTGCTGTTCTTTACACAATATTTTTGTGTGACGTTTAAAACCAAGTTTACTCTAATTGTTAGTTTATTTACATTTACATAATAAAACTTTATACGATTAATTTTTATTGATTTTTGTCAGTATAGAATTATTATAGGGAAGGATGTGAATATTACTTATCATTCGTTTAATTTCATTATTATTATCATTATTCTTAATTTTACATTTCATACGTAATTTTATAAAGTATGTATTTCATATGTACATATCCATGTATTTACTATACATATACATTTATATACAATATATAATACATTAATACATTATATATGTACTTTGTATTATGGAATTATGTAGAAATAAGTATGTATAATATATTAATTGCTTATGAACACGCATTACCTATCTACCTTTCTGTCACCTCTCCAGTCGCAGATCTGCTTTAAGAAATTTCATTAGAGATAAGCAGTACCTACCTACCTTTGTACATTGTATCCCTTCTGTAACTGTTCTGTGAACTCTTGTGTGTACATAAATGATAAATAAATAAATAAAAGTATGGAAGGAACACGGACATAAAAAAAGAACGGACGTAACCTTGTCTAATCGAGAGTGAAGCTGACAGCTGACAGCTCGCTTACCATGTGTGCGTAATTTTGTAATTTTTGATTCGCGATGGTGTCAATGTCGTAGCCGTATGGTGTCAATGTGTGGGTGTGTGTACTTGTACGAATACAGAGTTGGTATTCCTATGGGTGCTTCACTGAATTTGTTCTTGGGATTACGTCCGTCTTTTTTTTAGGTCCGTGGAAAGGAAATATAAGTTAAAATACACTAAGCGAACACTATTTTGACAATGTGGCTTATAGTTTTTCACTGTACGCCAATGATATTGTATGTATAGAGGCTGCACGTCGAGAACGTTTTCTCACTTTTCTCGGTGCATTGAGGGTCAATACTGAAATATACTGGTCACTGGTCGCTCTACAACTTTCTTCAAACACTGCAAACACAAATATAGTTTCACATATAAACAAACTTGTCATTCAATGTATTAGAAATGTTTGGAGTTTCTGTTTATCGTACCGATCTCTTATCTTAAATGCTTGGATCGATCACAGCTTGTGATATAGTGGACACTCAAATCCAGTTTACAGTGACTCAACGCCAATATGACCGTTATCTGCATCAACATAACTTGCACAGGCTGATCAGGACTTAATCTCAAAGACTTAAAGTTTAGAATGGAATGGAATACAGTAACCAATCTCTAACGAACTGTACCTGGCATTGAGTTGATCCGAAGTGGGCGTCGATATAAATAGGGGATTGTGTTATAAACACCCAAGCGACAATGTGGAATAATGAACATTCGGAATATTTTATAATTACAAAAAAATCCAAATAATACATAAAGGTTGTCTAGAACGCAATAACCATTCAGTGATTACCACTTAATTCTTCTAATTTTATGACCTGTATACAGGCTTTTCCGTAAGTAGTGGATCAACCTAAAGGAAAAGTAAAATGTTTTCAATTAATTACTTTGTTTAATTTTTCTGAAACTTAAAGACCTGCTCCTGCCGGCTGCCCAATCGAGCGACACAATTTAAAAAGAGCAATTAATCTTGAATCTAGTGATTACCAAAAGCCTTTGTGGCGTTCATAAAGTAAATGCTGTATAGTAAATTGCTGTATACAAGCATGTACTGCACTGTACTGCGCTGTATTTTTTTAACATAAAAAATGTACATAACATTCCTTGACCCTCAACCAATACAAACAGGAAGCTCCAACAGCTTTATTTGATTTATAGTGCATAAAAGCTCTGCAAGAAAGCTTTTTAATTCAAAACAACAAAAGCTATTTCCAGCAGAGATAAAGATAAGTTTGAGTAGCTTTGAGTGCTGTCGGCCATTTTGAAAACAGCTGTTCTAAGCGTTCAGGAATTCAATAATGAGTTTATGAATTTTTATTGCTAAGAATATCATAAATATTATTAGGTAGCTTTAAGCACTGAAATTTACCTTTTTGTTGTAAATAGCCGAAACATTAGCAAACGGTATGTAAGACAGTGTTAAGTAAGTTATCAAGTCAAAATTTGAAATGTTCGGACAATAAGTTAGATGTGATAAAAAAATCCGTACATTTCCATTGAAGTATTATTACTAGCATATAGAACCGACACCGCGAGCACAATGTATATCCCAATGAATTGGCGCCGATCGGCTTCAATTTTCAATGGATTCGTTCGATTTTGAAAGGAGAACGGGGGCTCAATTTAGAAAATAGAACCTTCCGGCGTGACACACGTTTTGTTCGAGATGTCTGTTCTATGACATTATACTTCAATGGACATTTCTAAAAGAGTCTGGACATTTTAGTTACAAAAACAATTGTATCTCAGCTTTGGCTTAGATGCCTCGTTCAGGCTAGAGTGAGAATTAGCGTGCCTAGGCCCTCAGAACAAGGCAAGCTCAGCTGTGTCATACAACCCAGGATCTCGGGATCTTTGGCCCGATAACACAGAACACTCCATTCTATATGTTTAATATTTACCAAGAATTAATATTAGTGTTAACAGCTGCAGAGTGATGATAGTAAAGCAATGATAGTAGGTAAGCTGTGCTTTTCGATTTGTATGGCTGTAATGCCACTGAGCGAGATGGTGTGGCTGAAATTTTCAGAAAGGGCGTTCCTCTAAAAAATGCTCGCCAGTTATATTAAAAAGAAACCTAGTATTAAGAGACTCATAAATTCTAAGGAAAACAAACTATTTAAATATTATTATATTAATAAACGAGTAACCGCCCTCGCTTTGCTTCGGTTTTCTTATTTTTATACACCTTGGGTTACATTATTGGAGTTTTATTAAGGATCCCTAATTTTTTTGAAAATATAATATAGCCTATGTTACTCGGGGATAGTGTAGCTTCCCAACAGTGAAAGAATTTTTCAAATCGGTTCAGTAGTTTCGGAGCCTATTCAATGCAAACAAAAAATCAAATCTTTCCTCTTTATATATTAGTATAGATATGTTCTAAACAAAACATTGGTAAAACATGGACTTAACGTGTCAGGAAAAGAATAAAATAATAGTAATTTGATTGGGTAAGTGGGGATACCTATAGGGTCAGCCAGACAATTTATTGTTCTCAATTTGGACTGAGTTATTGAGATAAATTCATTGAGAGTTGAGACGCAAGCTCGCCCGGTAACGTCCTAGCCGTCCAAGACGAATCTCTTTGATAAAGTAATTGGGTCTTTATGATCGTCTATGCGCATGCGCACAATACTGTTCTGGTACTTGGTATGAAAAATAGATTTCGACTGAGATCAACTTTACGCTAAACACTCATGGAACCCCCTCCTCCCACACAAGGACACACGCCCAGATCAAGAAGATTTTCGAAATGAAGAGATTCGAGAAGCCTGGAGACAACTGCAACTCCGAGCTGAGCAGACGCCTAGAGTAGAACGTCATTACTTTTTGGACAGCCTCCGGGCTGAACGAAACGCAACGTGTGAATTATTGTCGGATTCCATTAGTAATTCTCTTCAGTCGTTTGTATCAGCGGTAATTTTCGTATTTTGTAACGAGTGTAAAACCTGTGTGTTAATTAGTTTCTGACAAAAATTCTGTAAACGCCCACTATCTTATCATTCTCCAAAACCACCCACTTTTCCCGATATAATAATAATAACGCTTCACACTCTTAGCCCCACACTAGGATTCCCTGTGTCGTGGGTGCCATGGACAACACACTACGACAAGGACATTTACACCCAGACCAAGAACAGAAATTCAAACTCTCATTCAAATTTCCGCCTCGCTGGGAATCGAACCCAGGACCATTTATGTGGCGATCCGGCATGGTAACCATTGCGCCACACGGGTCGTCAAATATATATATGTATATGTATAATTCTTTTTACTTTGCACCCGTCAAATTTTACGTAGCAGGTATATAGGTACTACTTATTTATTCTGTAGTGCTGAACCCATACAGTTTAAGTACCTAAATTGTTTGTTTGTTTCGTTGATCATGATGGTCACACATAGTCTGATGAGTCAGTGCACGCGTCTCCACTAGTTAATGAACTCTTGGCTATTCATAGATGTGTTTTGTGGGTCACGCACACAGCGCCGCCGGCACGTGTCCACACGCAGGGTTGGCACCTTGGACTTACACAAGTTTTTAATCCTACGATTGTTAGCGTGCTATTATATAATTACAGTGTAATGCATTCTCTTTGTATAACTATCGTGAATATCAGTATGGTAATTGACTTGTGCAGCCTACTGTCATCAGTCTCTGTCAGGCGTATTGATGTATTGATTCAGCGTCAGTCAGTATTGATTACATTATAGCAAAGAGCACTGAACGCGATTCATTTGTCTTTCGACATTTGGCCTGAACGGTCGGTTGCAAAAGTCATGTCTCTCTGGAAGTTAGTAATATTAGAACCTAATTTTAGTGTTAAAATTATCTTGTGGAGAAGCATAATAAAATAGCTGTTGGATATCGTCGTTTCATTGGGCTGAGCCCAACACGATGTTTTGTACTCTTTCATGAAAATTACTGAACGGATTTTCTTGAAATTTAGCACACAGACCATGATCTGGATAAGATATGGTACATTATCTTGGAAAACTCAGGCCAAGCAGCGGGCAGAGTGCTTGCTAGTCTATACATCTATACAAATATGTAAATAAAATTGGAGTGTCTGTTTGCAATATTAAAATAACCGCTTTTTACTAAGTGCATTTGGATTTATACACGGTACATATACCAAAACAACATTTTTTACAATTTTTGTCTGTCTGTCTGTTTGTTCCGGCTAATCTCTAAAATGGCTGGACCAGATAGCTGATGTAAAAAGGAGTAACTTAGGCAAATTTTATTTTGAAAAATAAATATTTTGTTACGCGATACGAAGTTCGCCGGGTCAGCTAGTCTTACATAAAGCCAAAATAGGTACTCACATAAGGATAACTCCATACAAGGGCGCTCGAGCAATGCACACATAGGCGCTACGGTGTTATACTTCTGTTGTCTCTACAATATTTTGTCCTTACATCCTACTGTTTTCCAAAGTTAAAATAAGAACAGTACTGTAGGAACCTATATAGTTTCGCCGTGATAATTTGTTCGCGGCGTAGATCAGAGACCAAGGCCATAGGAAACTGCATGGGTATAGGCACATAGTTATTTTATAGGAACATAGTCCAATAAAAGGAATCTAATAATTACTACGCCTCGTCTATGGTTCAGCATTATATCCCAAAAACACGAAGGGTAGGTGTAGTGTATGTGTGATAACATACATCATAGATTACCCCCAATAGATTCCGCATTATTGAATATTTCTTAGACTTCAAAGTCACAATTTGGCGGAAGGTGCGGTTTGCGGGGTACGAAACAGATGCGCTGTGATTGGATATTTAAAATTTAAACTTGGAATTTATCGAGCTCAACACTGTCCATAGTGACTGAGTATGTATGATCGATAAATCGTACGATCAATGTTTGTGATTATCATTATTTACTTTCATCACATTTATAATGAACTAGCTGTTACCCGCAGCTTCGCATGCGGAAATTATGCTTATCATATTTGTACCCCTTGCAGAAGAAAATTTAAAAACAGGTCAATTTATATTGAAGTACTAATATTTAGGAATTTATATACGGAAACCTACGATACAACCACAAATCATTCCACCGGGAACGGATTATGAAAAATAAACAACATTGACATTAATTAGTTTTTCTTTTTCAGGAAAAATTTTGAAAAACTCGAAAACATGTATTCCATGAATTTAATGAGGAACGTTTGTTGCAAATTTAAAGCAAATCATTGATATTTTTAAAATATTCTATACTAAGTTTCATCTTGTTTCCGGGGATAACTATAAATTTTATCGGGACAAAAAGTTTTTAAAAGCGTGATCCAATGTATAAGGAACAATTTAACTAATTTCCGTCGAAATCAGTTCAAGGGTTTTCATGTGATGCCCGGACAGACAAACAGATAGACAGCCAGACAATAATTTTAAAAACAAATTTTTTGAGTGCCCCTAACCGAAATTTTGAAAAAATATTTAATGTACAGAAAAACTGGCTCTTGAGTTTTATTAAAAAAAATCAAAAAGGTTCCGTTATTTCCATCCATCCAGGAGTTACAAATCTTGTCTCCAAGTAACACCACCAGATCCTAAATAGATCAATGATGAACTGGTTTTACGATGTCAACATGAACAGTATAAATATCTTTCCATCCGGACACTTACACTCACTCTCCCGCTCCCATTCCCTCTCCCACTTAAACCCCCTCCCTCCCTCCCTCTCACACACTCTCTCTCTCCTTCTCTGTTTATTTATCTCTCTCTCTCTCTCTCTCCTTCTCTTTCTCTCTCCTTCTCCCTTTCCCGCTCTCTGTCCCTCTTCTTTGCCCGCTCACGGTTTCTCTCCCGCTTCCTGTCCTCACCCTCTCCCTCTTTCGCTCCCAGTTCCTCTCTCGCACTCGGTCCCTCTCCCGCTTTCTGTCCCGCTCCCTCTCCCTCTCCCGCTTCCTGCCCCTGTACCTCTCTCTCCCTCTCCCGCTCTCGGGGCCTCTCCCGCTTCCTGTCCCTCTCCCTCTCTCTCCCTCTCCCTCTCACGCACCCTGTCCCTCTTCCTCTATAAAATACAGCCAATGACTTCCAACCCCTATTTTTGGGGGATGAATTTGAACAAAACTATGATACAGTTATTTTTTGTGTCTAACTATAAGCTTAAATACAAATTATCACCCTTCTTACTTCAAAACTGACGAAGTTGCCATACTACCTAATTGCACAACCTTATTCAACCTTTTAGGGGTTGATTTTCCAAAAAAACACATAACCTTTAAATTTTGTTTCTAATCTTGAACTAATATATAAATTTTCATGCTTTTTACTTCAAAAATGACGAAATTGCGTATTAAAGTCCATCTAAGAAATTAACCCTTTAAGGGATGATTTTCCAAAAAAATGTGTTGAAGTTAACTTTTGTTTATTACTATAAACATACATAAAATTTTCCTATTTATAACTCTAAAACTGACAAAGCTGATTTATATGTAATAGACTTCCAACCTTTTAGGGGAGGACCTTCCAACTTTTTAGGGGATGAATTTCGAGAAAACAATGATACAGTTATTTTTTGTGTCCAACTATAAACTTATATACAAATTTTCACCCTTCTTACTTTAAAACGGACGAAGTTACCGTACTACTTGCAGAACCTTATTCAACCCTTTAGGGGTTGATTTTCCAAAAAAACACAACCCTTAAATTTTGTTTTTAATTTTGAACTAATATATAAATTTTCATGTTTTTAACTTCAAAAATGACGAAGTTGCATACGAAGTTAAATTGAAGAAATTAACCCTTTAAGGGATGATTTTCCAAAAAAATGTGTTGAAGTTAACTTTTGTTTATTACTATAAACATACATAAAAAAATTCATACTTATAACTCTAAAACTGACGAAGCTGATTTATATGTAAAAGACTTCCAACCTCTATTTTTAGGGGATGAATTTCGAGAAAACAGTGATACAGTTATTTTTTGTGTCTAACTATAAGCTTATATATAAATTTTCACCCTTCTTACTTCAAAACTGACGAAGTTCCCATACAAATTTGAACAACCTTATTCGACCCTTTAGGGGTTGATTTTCCAAAAAAACACATAACCCTTAAATTTTGTTTCTAATTTTGAACTAAAATATAAATTTTCATGTTTTTAACTTCAAAAATGACGAAGTTGCGTACTAAGTTAAATTGAAGAAATTAACCCTTTAAGGGATGATTTTCCAAAAAAATGTGTGAAAGTTAACTTTTGTTTATTACTATAAACTAACATAAAAAATTTCATATTTATAACTCTAAAACTGACGAAGTTGGTTTGTATGAAAGTGACTTCTAACCCTTATTTGTACCCCTTAGGGGATGAATTTCCAAAAATCCGTTCTTAGTGGACGTCTCCTTAGCAGGAACTATCTACCTACCAAATTTCATCTTAATCGGTTCGGCAGTTTCTGAGATTTTTTGTTTAATCAGCGGTGTGTCGCTTTTCAATTTTATATATATAGATAACAATACAATATAAATATCGATACTTTTAATAATATAATATTAACAGTGTTTATATTATACAATGTCCGATTAGATAAATCAAATATACAATGCTATTCGCGGCTAATTACATTAAAATAATAACATAACTGTTCGTAGTAGGACTGCTTCTTAGCTTCATGAACTTAAAAACTATATTTTTGGGTTTTTAAGACATCATTTTTAGGAATTATTTTTATTACAAACTAGTTGACCCGACAGATGCTGTCATATCTAAATTTCATTAGGTTTGTTACTTTTCCTTTCGTGTGTATATTATTTTCATCACACTGATGTTTTTTCTGCTACGGTTTCAAAATTTCGATATTTGTCATTTCATATTATTATTATTTTATTGTTTGGCTAATCCCTTAACTTCCAAAAGAAGTAAAACAAACCATAATTTATTATAGTAATTCCTAATCACAATTTATTACTTTTGTTATAACAGCATTCCAATATCTCTAACTGTTAACTGGACCCTTATTAATGTACCACATCAAGAACTTCAGACCTCTAGTTTTATTACATTTTTATTTTACTTTAAATTCTCATTACAGTGAATAACTTTTGCTTAGTAGGCAAAATGGTATAAAAAAAGGAAAGAAAAGAAAAATAATTATAATTATAATACGAAAATATGTATAACATATCGAGTTAAGTAAATATAATATGTACTTATCTACCTACCTGATATTCGCGCAAATAATAATAAATAATAATATAATCAATATTTAGCTGATTTTCCACATAATTTCTCCATAACTATAGAAAAGCACACGAATTTGAAAGTTTCCATACAATAACATTGTTACTTTTTATACTTAGACAAAGTAAATGTATTCTATTCTTTTCTATTCTATTCTCGATAAGAAGTATAAGACCCATAACAAAATTGGCAAGTATAACGATGATACAACTGAATCCATCAACTGTCATCTGAAAAGTGTGTTGAACAAACGACACTGTATTTGGTAGGAAACCATCCCTGTCCACGGTGTATTGATTCTTTCCATTTTTCCTTCCTCTCGGGGCATCTAGGAAATCTATAAAACCATTACCACAATGTTTTTTCATATAATAAATAATGTTATCCTTGACTACAGCAACCTTTGTCCCACTTGTAACCTGTTAAAAATTATCGATTTCATAGCAATATCCTCAAAATGAATATCGATACGTCTTTAAAATGAAAAGTTCACTTCCCTATTATTGTCTTTAGTCAGAAACAAGATAACTATTTTGAATTAGGAATGAATTTTTTACAAATTGTCACTCTCAAAACCAGCTTAAGTTGAACTCTGCTTCATTATAAGAAAATTTGTAAAATAAATATGAATTACTAACTTATTAAATGATATGGCATCTTTTGGGTAACTGTTTTTTCGAACTGATTTTCCATACCATTTAACACTACAATAAGCCATGGTTTCATCAGCAAATTCTTTTTTGAAATTAATTAAATTCTGAAAGATCCGCGTGTGTATGGGTCGAAGGTCTTGGTCGATACTAATGTCGTGAATGCTAGTATAGCTTTATGTGCATAGCAAAAGCACTTCTATGTTGCCGCGCGTCAGTTGCCTTGTATGCGGTATCTTTTGGGGGTAATCTATGGCATACATACACTGTCTCGTGTGTCTCTGTATTAAATGGCAAATGTCACTGTCACTTCCGTAGTGGTTACGTACTCAGAGTTGTGCGCTGGTGTCGCTAGATGACGCCTCGCTTGATGATCGAATGGACGAGTCCATTCGATCATCTATTCGATTATCGTATTATTTGATTACTTGATAACATGACCCAACTCATTACAAGAGAGCAGTCTCTGCTGAGATGTCGGAGTGAACGGTTGTGCACCTATAGTGACAGTGGCGTGCCATAGTAAAATACGTAGGCATTGTCGAGCCAGTGAACAGTGATTATATTAATACACATCGGATCTCCTACAGTAGGAAAACCTACAGTATGGATAGAGTAATTACCCCATACCACACCTAAAACATGGTGAAGGTGTAGAGGGTAAATATATAAGTTTCAGGGTTTGTTTGAATATTTTTCGTTTTAGCAGAAATTGTAAAAGTTGGCAGCCCTATTTGAGATGAGTGATGTTCATCGAAATAACATAAAAGACATATGTATCTCTAGTATAACAGGCGTGCTATACAGTTCCCTAGACTTACAGTAGCTTAATATTTTTTTGCTTAGTTAGGACAGAATTTTGTGTTTCATATTGTGTGTGTCTGTGTATCTGTGTTTTGTAATATCTTCATTTTCATAGATATGATAATGATAAACAGCGAGGTTGGATCAAATCCCATTACTTTTGTAAATTATAGTCTTGATTTTGGCGGGGTGAGGGGGAGGGATTTACTGATCAATACAGCTTTTGGTCTGACGCCATATTGTTTTTTGAGCCGCTGTATTATTAAACAACGTCTGTGGCATTTACATACTATGCCAAAGAGTAAATTCGTGATGAACTCTGAGTTGAATAGGTAATTAATTTTAAAACAGTGATTTCCTGCTTTTATACACTATAAATCAGATTTGGTAAGCACAGTCTGCACCATAAACACAGCTAATGTCGACTTTCGAATAATGACATTTCGTGCAATTTTTACTAACGAAAGTTATCATCGATCAATTAAAAGTGATATTGTGGCTGCAAGCTTTGTTCTTATCTCGTTATTTTTTAATTAATCATACATTTTGAAAACATGTTTTAAGGTTGTCTGGTGTTCTGATGTTACTTGGTTTTAAGGTTGTCTGGTGTTAATGTATATTGTAGGTGGTTTTAATATAAGGTACGACTTTTCGTAGCTAAACATAAAGCTTTCCAGGTAGCAATGTCGCTTGTCGATCGTGGGGTAGGCAAAGTTAAATGCGATCAGTTTTTGATTGGGTAGTTGCCGTGGTAGAGTCGTAGTAGAAGCCATAAAGTATTTTGGTTTCAACCCATCAATGGCCCACTACTGAGCACGGGTCTCTCCTCTTAAGGAGGCCTAGAGCATGTTCCACCGCGCTGCTCCAGTGCGGATTGGTGGAGGGGGTTAGTGGTCATCCAAAGTTTCGGAAGTTTTCATGCCGCCCGAGGGTCTCCGGCATGGCTTATCTTACCACAACAACTTACCGCACTGACTCAATTCAATCTGTCAATTTGTCGCGCACATCTTAACACAAATTTAAGACTTATGTGATTTTCTCATGGATGCCATTGTCAGATCTCAATAAAATTTATGTGGGACCACATGACAGCCACCAGCTTTCGATTAAAAAAATAATCATCAAAATCGGTTCGCCCAGTCCAAAGTTCTGAGGTAACAAACATAAAAAATAAAAAAAAAAATAAAAAAAATACAGTCGAATTGAGAACCTCCTCCTTTTTTTGAAGTCGGTTAAAAATACTATTGCATGTTTGATGTTCGCTCACTCTAGCAAACCTTTCAGCCTGACGCATTTTCACAATTTCAGCCTTATCACTTTGCCTCGTAGTAAATGACATTTTTTGTATCAAACTAGTTCACGAAAAAAGTTACAACTTACACCTTATCATTGTTTCCTGTGAATAAGTTTTCGTTACAAATTATACCTATAGGTAACTATCGTACAGTCGGCCGCAGAAGTAGCTTAACATTTTAGTACCTTGTCACATTACATTTCTTGAATTTGTCATAGATGTTGCTAGGAAACCGTCGAAACAGTTACTATTACAAAGTACTAAAATGTTAAGCTACTTCTACGGCCGACTGTACATAATTATCAGCTACGAGCAATGATGTCTATTTTTATAATATCATTGGCTACGAGTATGTAACTTCATTTTCAATCATGAATTAATCAGTCAGTTACTAAATAGGTACACTCAGACTGTATAGAAGATAGTTATGGATGTATTTCTTCGAATAACTTTTTAAATACATAATTACGTGATTATGGAATAGCACTATAATTATATTATTAGTTTATCACCTATCATTGTAAATTTATTTCAGTCTGTGATGTAAATAAATTACAACGAAAATTGTAAAAAGTAATTGGAAAAGGAACTCACATACCATTACTTTATAAATTAACTATTACGTACGTACGTACACATTGCGTTACCTTACACATTATTATAATAATGTAAAAGTAATTACAAACGACCTCGTAGTCACTTAAGTTTGCGGCTAATGCTTCATAACTAACTAATGTGAGAAAAAATAATTTTTCATTATTTCCTATTATAATAATCATAATTAATTATCATAATGATGATCGTTATTACAGTTTGTAAGTCCACTAATCTTGAGTCCAAGCCTCTCTTGCTCGTAGTCCACCTTGGTGAACATTGGACTAGATTCAGGTTGGCATGACGAAAGGTTCTTCCTGTTGGAGAACTCTAATGAGCTCCATTTCCAAGTTTAATCGCGACGGTGCTGGTTAACCCTGGCCAGCTGCCAGGCTGCCATCCTCCTAAAATCGTCGCAATGTTGGAAAACCAGAAAAAAAGAGATTCCCGCTTTCTTTTTGAAGCAACGCATCGGTGATTGATGCCTTTGGCGTTGCTGATATCCATAAACTGATATATAATCAGATCGCCTGACGTCTCATTTGTCGGCTATTGATTGACATAAAAAAGTATGTGTGTACTTATGTAGGCACGTAAGAAGTTATACTTCTTTGGCGTACCTACCAGAATAAAAATAGCTAAAGATTTCATCCCGTATACCAAAACTTTTTGCTTGTAAAAGTAATCATTTATCAGCTTAATTCATCATGTCGCTTTTTGGCTGTCATATTTTTTCCAAACGCGCCAAAAGAAGTATAACTTCTAAATCTCTTTTTTGGCAACTTCTGTAAGCAAGTGTTTATTTCGAAATTAAGTTTTGAAGCCTCCTGCCATCACGTTTTGACTGTCGTTTATGCGGGTTCATTATCAAATTATTATCTGTGGGCGGCCCACGAATTTGATATCTGTCATCCGTTTTCCGCCATGTTACAATATTCCTCTGTTGTTTTCATCGTAACCTTGTATTTAAACATTGCAGCTTGTAGCTGTTGGTGTACTAGCTAAACAAAAGGTCCGAGGTTCGATTTTCAGAGGTGCATTTGTGGTATGATAATGTAACTGTAAAATTCATTAGTGTAATAAAATTGTCGTTCTAATTTGAATTAAATAAATAAATAATAAGCTACGTTCTTGGGTATAGGTCGTTTCTGATGTATTTTTGGCTGTGTTCATAATTCCAATGACATAAGGAATTTTCGTAGGTACTGTGTGTACGTATAGGCCCACATTAGGAATCCCTATATCGTAGGGGCTATGGACAACAAACAAAGACAAGAATACATGCACGTTTTACATAAAGTGGTCCCTAGACGATCCCACTCATTTACATGCATGATAATTGATGATACTGCATGATAGAGCGACATACAAGTTATCAATAATTTTAACGCATTACAGCCTAAATCGTACAATGAAGAGCCTGTCCTGCTCTGGACTTGCCATGTCATGCTGTATGATTGACCAGGGACTGATTAAGTATGCTGATCTCCTCGAATTATTTTCCTTAATATCGTTCAGTGTAGTCCGAGTTATTGACCTCTTATAATAATTATAAAAACGTCACAATTGCACATTCAGATTCATAATTATTTGAAAAGAGACATCTCATATTACTTCAGGCTAAAATACCTTAGGGTGCCAATTCATTAGGCCCGTACTAATAAATCGATTTTGGCTCAAGCGAGCGATCTCACATCTTACAAATTTCATTACATACGATCTGATCAACATAGGTATTTAATATGTCAGCATCTCAAACCGAATCTTGATATCGCAAAGATCTAAACATTTATTTATTAATTAGAGTTGTTTGATGTATCTTATGATGAATAAGGATGAACCAAAAGACGAACATAAAGCGATGGTATGAATGCCCAAAACTGTCAATTTTACTAATCAATCGTACAATGTTGTTGAAGTCAATAAAAAATGCGTGATAGCCATAATATGATAGCTCATTAAAACGTCATAGAATCGCATTTTTATTGACATTAAAAACATTGTACAATTTGTTATTTTTAATCATTACGTGTCAGTTTTGGGCATTCAAAAGAAAAAAAAATTCTTGTTCAATTCTTTTTCAATCAATCAAAATATAAAAATACGAGTAACCGCCCTCGCTTTGCTTCGGTTTTCTTATTTTTTTACACCTTGGGTTACATTATTGGAGTTTTATTAAGGATCCCTAATTTTTTGAAAATATAATATATCCTATGTTACTCGGAGATAGTGTACCTTCCTAACAGTGAAAGAATTTTTGAAATCGGTTCAGTAGTTTCGGAGCCTATTCAATGCAAACAAAAAATCAAATCTTTCCTCTTTATATATTAGTATAGATATAGATTACAGAAAATGTATAAACACTTATTCTATAAACAGAACTCGTGAACAAACTCACTCCCGCCATAAAAAGAAACCTATTCCACATTATATTTGCCCTCTACATCTTCACCAGTTTTTATGTGATTGCGTACACAGCAAACATTTATTAAAGAACATAGCAACTGGAGGGTGTATTCACGGTTATACCTAATATTAGTGGGATAGTACGAAATCAGCTCACTTCGCTTCAACAGAATGGCATGGCACCCTTAAAGAACATACAGCTTCGTGTCTAACAAGCAATAATGTTGTAATTAGTCATAATTTGTCGCGGACCAACATGTACTGGTTCTCCACGTCATTAGTCATACAGTACGTAAATTACATTTGTCATGCACAATCGTTACACGACACCAATATCCTTCTCATTTCATTATAATAAGGTTAGCGATTATTTCAGTTCTAGCGCTCTACCCGCGTTTTTGGTATAATAGGTATATGTTATTTAGATCATAGTCTACTTGTGTGGTTAATTTCATGAAAAACTGTTCAGCAGTTATCACGTGAAAGAGTAACAAACATCTATCTATACATCCTTTCACACAAAATTTCAATTTTAAATATTAACACTTAGTAGGATCCATTCATTCATAGATATATGTTTGCCAGACATGCATGATGTTCTGGCTTCTTGTTGCTTTCCTCGCTCTAGCTTGGAAGCTTTTCAAAATTGGAGTATCGCCATCCATCTGATCATCTTAAAGCCAAAGCCTGATTGGAGCGCACCTTGCTGTACAGCTGACGAGACTGTGGCGCCGCGTCCTTATTAATAGTCCAGGTTGATGATTGTTATACATGAGTACAGCCTGTGAGCGCTATCAACCTCCTGCTAAAACCATGAAACCTTGTTACGTGTTTCTGACGCAGTTGGAAAGCCAGTAATAATGCGGGTTTCCCAGGGGCGTAGTTACGCTGTATCAGTCGTATTAATTATACGGGGCCCCCAGCCTTCAGAGGCCCCGACTGGCAGCTTAATGGCATCCTCTGCAATGATCAATCAAGAGCCCTTTTATCGACGTACTTCGCTCATTTCAACATTGATGCCACCCAGAAACAGTTCGCCTGCGATCCTAAGGTGCCCCTTAACAATTATTGATTTAGGTATGGCCTGTTTAGGGCAAGCTATGCCAATGGGTTTCCCGCATCTTTTTTTGGTTGATATAGCCATAGTTTTTCGAGAATTACTGACGTAAGTAAGTTAGAAAACAGAATACACCGAAGAAGTTTGAAAAGAAACGTTTTTTGACTCCAAATTTTAATTTAAATTTTAAAATTTCAGCATCGATATTTGAGAATTATGAGGGCAACGGACATAACAGACGTGAACATTCGATCCATAATTATCTGTGTCTGTCATCTGGTCCAAGCCGAGTACACCACACCAGATGCGATCACGACCAATTTAAGCTATATATATAGACTACATTTATTTAGTCAATTCGATATTCATGACTCTTGGATATCGGATTGATCGGTTAACCTGTGTCGCGGGTGGTATGGACGATACATATATGAAACATAGACGACACATCACAATAACACCCATGACCCGAGTACAAATATTTATCTGCCACATAAATATCTGCCCCGGCCGGGAATCGAACCCGAGACCCCTTGCTTCGTAGGCAGGGTCGCTAAGTATAGTATAAATTTAATGTAGATATAGCTTATTGATGTGTGTGTGTGGATGTGGATTGAAGGCTCTTCGCCAAACAACTGGTCGTGTTTCGGCTGGGGGCTTGAGGACCAGTACTTTCTGTCTATCTTCATTCACGGGTATGAATCGGTGGGCCAAAAATTACTGGACTTCATGGACAGCAATCACCACTTACCATCAGACCTTTACATTACCAGGTACCTTGCCTGTTTGCACAGTAAATTATACTCATCACGTATTCTTTAAGCGTATGGCAGAGAAAAAAGGGTTCGTGTATTTTTTGAGTTTATTCGTTGCAAACATACAAAAACAATACTATCCAGTGCTTTCATACCCCCTCCATGGTAGCGCAAACATTTAACGCAACCTTGTTTTGCAAGTCCTATAAGAAGCATAATTTCAAAAATAACGCTACAAACTCATAGCCTCACACTAGGATTCCCTGTACCGTGGGTGCCATGGACAACACACAAAGACAACAATGATACAAATGAGGCATCAGAAACACCCACGACTTAGATTGAACTTCTCGTATCATATCATATGTCTCGTATCGTATCAAATAAGATACATGCGTCGTTTATGTCGGACATTGGACATGCACAGTTGGTGGACAGGAATGTATCTCGCCGCGGCCTCAGCTTCAAGTGGGGCGGAAACGAGGGACAAAAAGGACAAGCTAATTGGTGTAATGTTGATAATAATGATAATTTATTGACCATTTCAGTACATTTAAGGCGCGGAATGACTACGATTTGAAAACATTGATTTCACTCACACAAGTGCATATCTGCGCCAATCTAATGTTACATTTACGTGACGCTGAATATGGTTGAAAATTGCAAAGCATATTTTTGTTAACAATGTAACTAGGCTGCGAATAAACATTTAATTTGCGGTTTTTCCTTAGATAATTCAGAATGTACGCAAGAAATTCAATATTTGTCCGGTTAACATTTTAATATAACCATATACCTATTATAATCTCAAAAAAGAAAATGTTATTACCGCTGAAAATACAGAGAATTTCGACGCTAAAGTTTATTTTTGTGAAGCAAATTACTATTTTTTATTGCAAATATTAAACAACTATTTAATATTCTATTCGGTAAACATTTTTTTCTTCAGACCTTTTTCTATGCTCTGTATTTTTTTCGTGGGATATTTTTACTGGCTTTCCTTGTACTCGAGCATCAAAGAAACGCAGTTTTGTGAATATTGAGGTATCACCGCGCCTTAAAGCGAAAAGCAACGACACCCTTATAAGCGTGAGCTTTGGCCTGAGAATGGGAGGTAGTGAATTCCAAATTCTTGTGTTACATACAATGCAGGCATAGAGTATAATCTTTCATTTACAGTCACAACAGTAATACAGTATACAGTTATACAGATTTTATACTTTACCTAGTAACATCTGCAGAAGCTAAAGATTACCTATGGATAGATAGATTACTACTTAAAATGACTGTTAATTAGGTAAGTTGCGAATGTCCATGAGGATATGGACGTTTATTGGCTGACATTAAAATTATGAATTCGACGGATGCCTTGGCTGACGGCTTCTTTGACTACTTACAAATTTCCGCAGCATATTCCGTCCCACGCTAAATTACCTAATTTACTCCGATCTATTTTTTCAAACCGCCTTGAAGTTCAATAAAATGTGAAAAAAGCCATAAAAAGTATTTTTAGTTATGTTTATGCATCTGTCATAAAACCCTCCAATAGGATTTTGCAGGTCCTGATTAATATTTTTATTTCATCGCTTTGCGTTCTCTACAGGCAGCATCGTTACTGAGGGATCATGGATGTTGGTAGAGATGATTAATTACGAATACACCTGGCAAAAGTTGTCCTACATCACATTACAATTTCTATCCATTCATCCCTGCGGTGTGTGCGTTTATTTATTTAATACTTAGGCCTTTGCTCTAGAATTCGCCAGGCGAGAAAAATATTACTTTACAAAAGAACAACTTCATGTACTTATTAAATACTAGTGTTCTACCCAAGTTTTCCGTGATAATAAGTACCCCATATCTTATTCCAGATCTGTCTGTGTGCTAAACATGAAAATCCGTCCAGTAGTTTTTGCTTGAATGAGCAACAAACAGCCATATAAACTATTAGTAGGATTGCAACTTGACAATTTTTTCTCACCACAAATTGAGCCGATCCGACACTTTCTGAGCAGGTTCAGCTGTGACATACTTGGACCGTGAGCTGCACCACATATTCTGCTGAGTAATGAGTTACCGTTTCCAAAACCAGTAGCACCCTTTTCTCTGCTTCGTATCTTCAACTCCAAAGCCATTGGTTGCCTGAAAGATCGTATTAGCGATAAGGCCGCCTTTTGTATTTCCTATCTAATATCTTCTTGTCTTTGTTTATTATGTTTACTTTTGGTGAACAATAAGGAGTATCTATCTACTCGTAAGAATCTATCTATCTAGTACAATTCAACACGGCCTACATTGCTAGTTTGCATCGGAAGCATCACCAGCGACCTTGCCTCAAACCGCAACCGAGCCAGGGTCTACGCGCGCCACTGCGCACGAGGGTGTTATTTACACCAGTATTATAATCAAATCAAGCTCAACAAGTAGGATATGAGAGCTCAGATTTGTTACGTTACGCTAAGTCACAGAGTACTTCGCTAAGGTATACTATAGTCGAATCCATAATTCGACGGCAAATTGGCAAGTAGTGATGCTATATTTTGAAGAAAATTAGTAGTCAGAGGTACAGCGCGACCAACTTATCTGTGAAATGGCGAATATTGGAATTAATTCCGCCCCATTCATAAGTTCTTTGTGTTCATTCATTGACATTTACTACGTCTCGAATTGCGTCCAGTGATTGGTCCAATGCGTCCGACAGCGCCCTCCGTCAATTCACAGATATTAAGTTGGAGGCACTGTAAGTGTGGATATTTCAGTATCGACGCTCGATTCACCGAGACCGTGAGGGGCGAAAATACGTTTTGTATTGGCGTACAGTGAAAAACCAATATTTAACTATTCACCTATTGGTGATAGTGATTATTTCATTGCGTATTTTAACTTTGCGTTTAAATGTATGCTAATAACAATAAAAACGCTAAACGTTTTAACATGCGACGCGCAAATTATTGTAATTTGTTGCGTTGTGACCTTTACCGCGATGCGTACAAAATTCAATTACTCCGGTGACATCAGGCATTCCGAGCCGACCACTTACATTCAATTTAATCCCAGGATTTGACCTTTGCTTGGGTTTACTTTGTGCATTATCGTCTATTGTTTTGTATCGACATTCCTTTTGACGATTCAATCGTTGTTGATTTAGGAAATTATAACATTGCTCCTAAGTCTTACTTGTGTATCTGTGTAAGTAGCGTGGTAATTCTTGACAAAAAATAACTGACTTCAAAATTAGGGATAACTCAGAAACTTCTCGTCAGATCTCGCTCAAATTTAAGTGGGACCACATGTCAAGCACCAGCTTTCGATTAAATTTTGTTCGGTAATAAAATCGGTTCACCCAGTCGAAAGTTCTAAAGTAACATACATAAAAAAAGGATGTGAATTATTGAGTCCAAGGAAATGGTTGCTTGGAAAAGATTGCCGTAGTAGTAACCAGCGCTTTACCCGCTGCTTTGCTCGCGTTTTCTGTAATAACAAGTACATACATAGTACAATACGGCCGACGTATCTTGGCGCGTCTGAACATAGGTTTTGCAAACTTTAGCGCATGTAAGACAGAGATAGATACACGAACATGGGTCTGAGACATAATACGCCGCGTACCAAGCATTGCCGAATTATGTTACTGCGCAGCCTTCTGCGCGAAGTTCAGACGCGCCAAAATACGTCGGCCGTACTGTACCTATGTATATCTTATTCCCGGTCATACTCTACCTGTGTGCTCAATTTCGCGAAAATCTGTAGTTTATTCGTGAATGAGAAAAGAACAAACTTTCATATAACTTTTGAGATCTCTCCAAAGGCTGGCGACCCTTTGCCCAGACTCGCAAAATGGAAAATTCCATAAATAAAGGTAGCGGAAACCAGTCATTTATTGGAGTTTTGGAGAGTATACTTTAATGTCTTAGTAGGTTTTTATTGGATTAACAATAAACCCAAGAGATCTAGCTCAAACCGCTCAAAAAGTGTCAATTATACGGGGCCCCCACTAACATACCCAAAAAAAAGCTCGCCAGCAGCCTACGACCACTACAGTTGGCACTCCTTTTATACTTGACAGCTGACGTTGAGGGGGCCCCAGAGAAAATATTGATATCCTCCTAAGAGCTACTACGCTACTGCTCAAAACAAAATAGACGTCAGGTAGGAAGAAGTGAATTTATGGAGCCTTGGAAATTGGAAGATGTTCTGGTGCTTGAAAATGAATTTTAAGATCATTTGCATGCAAGGGGATGAAGAAGAAACTGGTGGAGACAGTGAAAATGTTTTGTTTTAACGTTAATTATTAGAGAGAGTAACAACAGCTTACAAATAACATTATGTTACAGTGATTGATGATGTACAACGAGTCATAACTTTGCACATAGTTATTGTATGTACCAATATTATTTTTTATTTTAATTACATAATACAATCTAACAATTTATAATAAATAATAGTGAAGCCTTGTAACACGATATTTTTGAAGGAAACAACGCGTTATTAAACAATGAGGTCGGTAAATAAATAAATAAAATAATAGACCGCGAAATGAATCCTCTTCGTAGAAAATAACAAGAAAGAACGAAGCTTGTATGACACAGACTGCCATTGCGGCCAACGACTGCGGCTTGTGATTGCGGCTTGCGATTGCGGCTTGCGGTTGCGGCTTACGGTCGCGGTAGCTCTGTGGCATGTCGAAGCAAAGGCTGTGCAATTTGTAGTTCTGTCCAGTTTTACATGAGTTCCGTAATAAAATTAATGCTAATAACATCTTTTAAGAAATCCTATGGAAAGGTAAAAATATAAAAAAGGTATTTTCACTAACTGAACTAAGTAGGTATGTTGAAGATCTCACCGATTCTGTCGGATAAACGCGTTATTGTTATCACAAGGCACGAATTTATACTCGGTCCTGACTAAAACTGCGACACTTGGGTTGGCCACTAACCCCTCCACCAATCCGCAAATAGAGCAGTGTGGTGGAGTATGCTCTAGGCCTCCTCAAGAGGAGATACCAGTGCTCAGTAGTGGGCCATTATTGGCTTGAGGTCACCCAGCTCATAGGCAATAGCCAATACGGCTACTCGCCACGACAAGATGTAGTTAATTTTAGAAAAGTGTTTGTTTATAATCCTAACATTTAACGCATACCGCAGCCGCAAGAACCGCAACGACGCGCCGCGCCGCAACGCCGCAGTCGCAAGCCGGCCGCGATGGTAATCAATCCTACATAAATTACCTTATAATAATGAATCCGCCCTCGGGCTTCGCAACCATGGGAATTATTAAGGTAAAAACAGGACTTAATCATAGGGTTGGCTCTGAATTGCATTTTCATATTAATTTGAATTAACCTTTTATCTTTCGATATCTATATTAAGGTTATCTATTATTGGATATCTATGTATTCATAAGTTTTTTGTTTCCCACATGGAAACTATTGATTAGTTTTTCATTTATTTTTTATGGAAATAGCCGGCAAACGAGCTGACGATCCACCTGATGGTAAGTGGCTATCGTCGCCCATGGACATCGGCAACACCAAAGGCATCACTGTTGCGTTGCCGGCCAAGAAAGAGAGAAGAAAAAGAAAAAAGAACTGGCTCACAAGCCACCAGCCGGAACACGAATATCATATTATTATACCTACTTATTCTATATCAGCTGGGATTTCACCCACGTGAGATCATGTTAAATTACCCATTTATTAGTGTTATTTTAATCTGGGATTTTGGGAATATTCATCACTTGGTATGCTGCTTTTTGTGTACTACTTTATTTTGTTTTTGTAATCGTTATTGAATTGCCAACAACAGACATTTTATTAATGAGTTAAATAAATTTAACAAGAAAGCTTTAAAAAAATATTAATGTTGACATTCTTTCGCCATTTGTTCTCCTCTATAAAAATACAACAAAGCACCTTTCCGAAACAGTGAAAAAATAAAAAATAAATGTTCATAATGATTTTTATTTTTGACAACCCTAAGCATCCGTCAGCATGACGTATTCCCGTCACGCGCGCCATTGGACAGCATTACCATCATGGCAACTGCAGTTTGAAATACACCATGCACACGGTAGTTGAATACATGGTGTATTGTATGTATGCACATGGTAGTTGAGTTATAAATAAAATATTTGCCAGTAACCACCATCGCTGGATCTTTACAGTTTTTAAGGATCAGTTGATTGACGTCATCCGCTCACAGACGACGCAAAAAATTCACTACAGAAAACATTTATTATAAGCTCGTTTGTTCAAAGAATGCCCTGAAATTAGTATGATGATTTGAATGAAAGAAAAACGGTCAGCATGCAATATTCATTTATAATTTTAGTGGTGTCAAGTCAATGCAATATTATAACTTAATTCTTCGCCTGTGAGGAGAAACCTGACTTCAGTAGGTAGTAGGTAGGTACCATTGTCCATTACCTACTGATGACCTACTGCTACTTAAACAATTTTTACGCAAGATTTGTCCGGCGTGCGCAAAAGGTCCCATTCGCAGAATGTTCTGTTATCAAAATGTCCTAATTTTTCTTAGAAAGTCCAATTCGCAAAATGTCCAATTTCATATGGTATTGCTGAAATCCCCCCAAAAAAAGTAACAAATCCTAATGGTGTGATTTCCGAAAATACCGGCCAAGTGCGAGTCTATCGGAATAAGGAATAGCTTATACATATATAACCATAAATTTGCTATATTATCTCTATACGGTGGCTGGAGGAATCTGATTTTAAGCAGACCTTCTTATTTATTTTTAATTTGTGTTTGGTACATTTTGCAGAAAAAGTACTAAACACATGTACAGTCAGTAAAAAACTTAGCCCTTAAAAACTTAGCGTATCATGCCCTGCATAGGTATATCTAGATACAAGGCCGTCTTTAACCTACTGGAGGCCCTGGGCATATTAGGATAATGGCGCCCCTATGACTTTGTCAGAACACTATTTTGTTAGAATAAACAAAAAAAGTAGATAAGCAAACCTTTAGCTAGCTAGATTTATGCAAAAGCTAATCTATACTAATATATAAAGAGGAAAGATTTGATTTTTTTGTTTGCATTGAATAGGCTCCGAAACTACTGAACCGATTTGAAAAATTCTTTCACTGTTGGGAAGCTACACTATCCCCGAGTAACATAGGCTATGTTATATTTTCAAAAAAAATATAGGGGTCCATAATAAAACTCCAATAATGTAACCAAAGGTGTAAAAAAATAAGAAAACCGAAGCAAAGCGAGGGTGGTTACTCGTAAGCAAATAAAATTGGTATTGTAGTCAGTAATTTAAGTTCAAATTATTCGAATTAAAAAAGTTTTTCAGTAATAAATATCGGTTATCGTTTAGTGATCTGGCAGGAACTAGGGGGCCCCTATCGATCACGGGGCCCTGGGCACATGCCCAGAGTGCCCAGTGGGAAAGATGGGTCTGTCTAGATACACAATTTAAATATACCAAGGCAAAACAATTGCAGATTAATTCCCCAAAAAACAGCATTAATTACTCGTTTACTATCTCGTCCATACTCTTATCTACTCTTTCCATGAATAAGTTTAAATAACCAAACAGGCAGACGTCAAACTCCTGCGCAATACCACACTTTTAATTTAGAACAGCCTGCCTAGAACGTAGTAAGTATACAAAGAAGTCTTTGATTATAAGCGACATCAGTATCCATCACAACTAGGATTGCCAGCTGGCAAGACTGAAATATCTGGACAAAACTTCAAAAAGTCGGGATTCGTTGGGCCTTGTACTTGCATTTTGTCGGGACTTATCTGGACATCATGTGAAATGTCAGGAACATGTCGGATGTGAACTTCGCGCGGAAGACTGCGCAGTAACACAATTCAGCAATGCTCAGTACGCGGCGAATAATGTCTCAGTCACACGTTAGCATGTTCGTGTCGCTATCTCTGTCTTACATGCGCAAAAGTTCGCAGAGCCTATATTCAGATACGCCAAGATACGTTGGCCGTACTGTAACTACAACGGCAATCTGTCATCCATCATACCCTCATTACAGTCACCGATACAGGTTCCATCACTTCCATCCCACTCTGATGGACGGCTGTAACTACGCTAATCTAGGTGGTCATACCGTTACCTGGTAAATTGGTAATAAATTATCTTATAGCTTATAGCCAATGAACTAATAGGTATACTATGTAAAATAGGTATACTATGAGATTAACTGTTATTGTCAAGTTATCATCGTACTAAGGAGTAAGGAACGCCTGGGATTTCATCTGCGTTAAAAGTTTACCATAATAATAATTTTACTATCATTTTTCGATTCAAACCCAATTCTGTTTTATTATCTAAACTGGCTGTCCCAGCGAACTTTGTATCGCCTAACAATCCTCAATAACCTCTCCCTCTCTCTCGCCCGCTCCCTCTCTCTCTCTCCCTTTAAGTTAATTTTGGTTTCTAACTTTAAGCTTACATCTTAATTCGATGAAATTTTCAGGCAATTAGGTTAGCATAGCGAGCTTTGAAGTTTGAAGCAATCGAATCAACAGAATTTTTTAGGTTTTATTCTTGCTCCGCGCTAATTCTGGGCGGATCATTAGTTGTGTACAGAGTAGAGTATTATAATCCACATCTGAAGGTAATTGTCGATCGGAGTGCAGTGTAATAGGTATTATTTATAACGTGGTTTAACCGCAAGGTTCATGGCCTCGCGCGGAGGAAATTAACATGTTCTGGTATTTGTTGGTATTTACAAAGTTTACACTCGAGTGCCGCAGCTTTCTTCTCTATTATATCCTAAGGTTGTTGCTATCCCACAATGATTCTAAAAAGTAGGGTTAGTGGTTCCCAAAGTTAATTTTCCTGGAAAATTCCTAAATTATAATATAGATTTAAATTATAGAGATTTAAATTAGAGAGACAGATATGTTCATCCAACGTCACGTGTGATCCGTCTTCAGGCGCCTCTACGAAGCTTGTCCTCCAGATCAGGTAGTACCAAGTAACCTACTTGGTTCTAGGTTCTAATATAATATGGGCGACGATCACCACATAACATCAGGTAATCATCAGCTCATCTAGTCGTTTGTCGGCTATTTTTTTATAAAGCTTATTGTTAGTAATTCTCTTCTATATTGATAACCGTTATTATCCTGTCAATTACATAAATAAATAATAGAACGGAAATACCAGCAGTGGATTGTATTAATTCCTATTGAGTATATAAGTAAGAAGTAGGTATATTTAAATGCTGGCAATGTCATTAAGACTTATAGTATCCGATATCGATCCTATATTCATTGCACAATTTGGCAATAGATAATAAATTAAAAACGAACTATTTATCTGTTCACAGGAACCCTAGAAAGATGACATAATCATTAGAAAATAAAAGTGTCTTTTGGTTTAAGTATGTCTGCACGCGCCATTCTCGATTACAATGTTCAGCGGAAGCATTTGCTTCTTGTTAGCTCATTAACACTGCTTTGTGTGTCACACAACTTGTATTGTACGTGTTCGAAACGACATTAGGTCTGAAGACCCTTTCTACTCATTTCAGTAGTTAACTAATGTTTAATACGGGTCTTTGGGTCGTAGGTACTTATCTAACGAAGAACTACAGTACTAAATACCATTCTTTAACTGCAATAATAAAGATGCTTAATTCATATTTTTGAAGTGAAAACTTCTTTAGCATCGTTGTCATTTGAAAGTCGATGAAACGAAAAAGGACAGTAAAAAGAGACAGACACATAAATTCATAAGATTTAACGTGGGAGAAAATGAGATAGGAAGCATTATACAGTGTTTCTTATGTTCGTGTTACTTTAAAAAGTGCTAAGTTGTATTCATAGATGGCGCGAGGAACAAGATAGAAGATTCGTTTTATTGATGGATAGATGGCGCTAGCTGCTCATTTTACTCTTCATATTATGTTAAGGGTCATCGTTGCCTATGACCCAACCATCGCATTGGCGACTTTAAAAGAAGGGGAGTGTGACCTCTTCCGGGCCCAAGAAAGAAATATATTATAAATAAATAAATAAACGCTTACACACTCATGCCCCCACAGTAGATTGTCACCTATGTCGCGGGTGGCATGGACAACACATAAATTATAACACATCACAATAACACCCATGACCCGAGTACAAATGTCCAACCTGTCACATAAATATATGCTCCGGCCGGGAATGGAATCCGGGACCCCTCGCTTCGCAGGCAGGGTCGCTACCAACTAGGCTACAGGGTCGTCAAATTATACGTTATACGTTAAAAATTATACGTTAGTAAAGCTAATTATGAATCGTCATTATTTTATCGGTCAAAGGCACGTAGGTAGTCGCACGCACAATGTGGCTGTATGTTGGCCCAGACTCGTTCCAGGACCGGTTAGGTCATCGCAGATTCTTTAAGTTCTTACAAACTAGTAATCCCGCTATTTTTCATCCGTATCAGTGTTTCTCTATGTTAGCGATAACGCCCCCTGGCGGGCGTTAAAGATTTCAGGACACCGGAAATAATAACAAACATTTAAAAGCCTTGTTATAAAAAAAAGCATAACGAATGATTTCTAAACTTATTGTAACTTTGTACAAGCACAGAAGATATAGTAGTACAAGTCATTTTAGTACTACAATAAAATTCTAATAATTCTTATTTTTAATCAAATCTTTACTAACTTATTAAACCTCTATTTAGACCTAGAATTTAGACCTTCTAGGTCAATGCAACTGTGAAAGCCTCATTCAATTTCGTCCAATAGTTTTTGCGTAATTCGCGTCCAACCACACAAAGATGAACAAACAATTCTAATCGGGATTGTTTCGGTTTGCATTGTTTCAATGACGCCTTTTTTTCTTATGTATCTCTAACATTGACCAGCTACAACTAAGTAAATTATGATGAAGATATAGATTACAGTTAGGTCTTCAGGGATTTCACAAAGTCCTGCAGTCAAATGGGTCGTGAGGTAGCGGTGCCACCACCGTTACCTGCGACATAGCACACCGCCAGCAATCGTCAGCGAAGCGACTGCTATATACGTTATTCTTGAAATATTTACATTATGTACACAGATTAAGAAATACCTACACCGTAAATACTGCTTAGTACTTAGTTCGTGAATGTTACTCTTACCCTTTATTTCATCAAAGGCTATTTTGGCGTCTGTAACAAGGCAAGGATGGAAAATGAACACTGTGTTAAACAGGTCAAGCCCGCCCTCTGCAATTCCTCGTTGAAAATGAATATTTTGAAATACAAAGTGTCTATTAGATATAAAACGCTCTTATGTCTCTTAACTACAATCTTATGCAACATCGTTAATCTAACAACTATGTAGGTGCTAAAGATTTGCAACCACAAAAGTACGATTTTTTTATTATGTAGAATAATGAAGATTCTATCTATAGTATATGACACAGATAGATAATTGCACTTCTGATCATATTTAAAGAGATGCAAAGCTTAAGTAATAGCTTGTTGAAAATGCAATGAATATGCCGGTCAGGTTGCATTATGTCACGGCCAGTATCCGAGCGTACCACGTAATCGTGGCATAATGCGTTCCCAGGATACAGCGGTAGTGCATTCTCAGTAGTTGCCAAGAGTAAATAACAGCTTCACACACTTCACAATATTAAATAATGCTGAAATTGATCTGTGTTTACAAGATATTAAAGAATAACTATATTATTACCATTGAAGTATTACTACTAGCGTATAGAACCGACATACACCGCGAACACAATGTATGTTCCAATGAATTGGCGCCGCGCAGCTTCAATTTTCAATGAATTCGTTCGATTTTGAAAGGAGAACGGGGTCTCCGTTTTGAAAATAGAACTTCCCGGCGGGACACATTTTGTTCGAGATGTCTGTTCTATGACATTATACTTCAATGATTATTGCAGGTAGGTAGGTATTACGCAAGATAAATTAACGCGTGTTATTATTATAGATTTAATAGTCCTTCGACAAATTTAATGTTTTTCATTTAAGGATTTCAATACATCGAATTAATGTTAATTCATTTGTTGGTACTAAAATTAATTAATCAAATAAGATGTAAATTCATAAGTGAGTTAGCTACAAAACGCGACATGCGACCTACATGCCGTCGTAAATGCCGGGTCACTGAGTCTCCTTGAACATTGTCATATGAAACTCGTGTGCAAATATCAAATCAATACTTATTAATAATGTACCTTATTAAGTATATACAGTATACCATATAGGTAGGCTACCACACAGACAATATTATCCAGTAGGATTTTTATATAAGTACCTAATGAGAATATTCCTATTAATGTTATAAATGTGAAATGTGAAGATATTTGGATGTTTGTTCCTCAATCACGCCACAACTACTTAACCGATTTGACTGACATTTGGAATAGAGATAGCCTATACTTTGGCTATACACACAGACCACGGGCGTAGCCAGGTTTTAGTTTCGGGGGGGGTTCATGTTTCGGGGGGGGGGGGGGGGTGTTCAAGAAAATACAATGAGTAAAAGTACATAAAATAACCCTAAAGAAAATTGTGACTTTATTTTTTCTCACGACGTATGTAGCGCCATCTATTTATTATTAGTTTAGTCAAAAACTTCAAGAACGTGTTTAATAGAAATAAAGCTCCTAAAAATATGTGCGATAGCTCATTCGATTCGGAATTACGCCTAGAAAAATGTTTTTAAGGGTTTATTAGCACATAAAAATGTCAGTCCTTAACTTTTCGGGGGGGGTTTGAACCCCCGAAACCCCCCCCTGGCTACGCCCATGACACAGACTACTTTTTATCCCGGAAGAGTTCAGGGTTCCCGCGGGATTTATAAAAGATCGATATGCACACGCGCGCAGCCACGGGCATAATAAATCTAAATAAATTAATTAAAAATTTTGTTTCGAAACCACTCTACCGCGGGCGAAGCTGCGGGCAAAAGCTAGTGGTATAAGAAACAAGCCTGACGGTTTTTATGGACGTCATCCCCATGTAAAAACAAAGGTATTAAGGTGGTTCAAATCCCCCCAAAAGAAAAGATCGGTTCAAGCCCTTATACAAATATCCTGGATCCGCCATTAGATAAACACTAGATACTAAGTATTAAATAACAGTCAGGATTTTACTGAGTAACAACTTAGACTGAACAGAACTCAAGAAATCTTGCCAGCATCGGTACCTATCTCCTCACAGGACACAGCTGCACAGATGCTATGCGCGAATACCTTGTATTTTATTAGTGTATCAGTAGATAATATTGTTCTAAGTCTTGAGTGTCCCGAATGCCTCAGAAAAGGCATTAGATGTTGCGTCGTGTCGAGACAACATGATGCAACGTGTCTAATTGCCTATTTACGACTCCTTACGACTCTTTACAAGCCAAATGACCACTATTGTTAGAATTGTATGCCGTTGTAGTGCGCACCTAAATAGTGTTCCATTATCCTCAGTGCGCTGATGTTCTCTTCATTTACCGTTAATATGTGCCATTGAGAGATTGTGAAACTAGGACCTGCCTTAATAAGTTGGACGACATGTTTTATAATATCCGGATGTGCCAGTGCATGAAGTAATTTAAGGAAGTAATGTGATGCTCCTATTTTTAAATTCGACACAAGCAATCAATTGTGTCAGGTCAGTGAAATCACAGAAGAATCAGCAGGTGCCCTGCTTTTAGATTATTTTTCGACTATTTCTCTTGTCTCCGTGGTGGTTGGCAATAGTGGCTATTTAGCTTTGTCCAACTGCGTTTTGGAGAGTTATTTAGCTGGTATTCAATCAAACCAGATGTTTAAGCTAAGAAAATTTATAACTTTACCTTCGATGTCTGAATATTCCCTAACCGATAAACATGAACATGGTATTTTTTATTCCTCTACTCTGCTGGTGTTTTGTCGATCCATACAAGAATACTATCATTGCTATGCTATGTATCATTGCTATTCCTAGTACTAATAATAATATTCCTAGTAATGTTAATGAAATGAAATCATAAAACGAGAATCATTAATCAGTACTTACCTATCATCGAGATAAAGCAGATGAGATCTGCATCAGATGAATGATCTTGATGATGTCGGTAAATTGAAAGGTTTTATACGTCAGCATCCAAGTAACTGTTGTAACAGCAAATCAAGAATTTAAATTTTAATATGACATCTTGAGACCATATTCTGGCTTCGAACCCTAATAAAACTATTCTGGCCTTATATGTGTGCAGTTAGAGTGCTTAAATACAATAACAGTATGTTCCTTACTGTACATTTCTGTGCCTTTCAACTAAGGTAAATCGATTAGAGCATAATGTCACCAAGAACTCAGTAGGTAGCACACTAAAGAGCTTTTTGCTCAGGAGCAGAGAGTGTGACATCGACAATGGTATGTCACGCAGCACGTTTTTGCGCGAATCTTCGGATTGTGCGCGTGGGAACCTGCGTTTGCTTTCGCGCATTGTTCGCGTCACTGCCTTACGTCATTTGGGTTAGCGTTGTTAAGGTTAGAAGCCTTGGGATTGTTCGGCACAATTTGCGCCAATTCATCTATTGATTTGATTGACACTCGGCGTCTGTCATAACTCATATTATAAAAACAGAGGTAATATAAATCTGCTGCGTGCCTTTAAATACCTTAACCATATTTGCTCCAAATTTTGTCGTAAAAGGTAACCTAAAGCAGTTAGCAGAACCACTAACCTAAAAAAAAGACGGACGTAATCCCAACAAGAAATTCAGTAAAGCACCCATGGTAATACCAACTCTCTATTCGTACAAGTACACACACCCACACATTGACACTTCACTGCTTCAATCGCGAATCAAAAATTACGCACACATGGTAAGCGGGCGGCCATTGCTATGCTTTACTCTCGATTAGACGAGGTTACGTCCGTCTTTTTTTCAGGTCCGTGAGCAGAACTAAATAAAAATCAAATCCATGGGCGACGGCAGCCACTTACCTACCGTGGACCGTCAGCTCGAATATCGACTATTTCCCTAAAAGAGCTTATATTACGGATTACAAAATATGTGCATGATTACGAAAACGTATTTCAAAAAGATAGCCTCCAATCGTCGAGGATAAGTGACCTAATACTGTGAACAAATAACTACATCGATCTTCGTCTTCAGAACTTTTAATATTGTTGTTGTCAGCCCTAACCAGCCCTAACTCATTAACACTCTCCACTTACAATACAATCAGGCACAATGACAATTGTACATGACTACATGAGTGACATGGCGTGATTCCATTAGACTTCTGTACCACGCTGTTACCGTCATTGCTATAATGCGATAACAATTTAGTCATTAGGTTAACGACTGTAGCTGGATAGTAACAATAACAATAGTACGTCACGGTATGCGCATCAGTATTGCTTGTCAAGTTGTCTAGACATCTGTTTGTTGAAATTAGCATTAGATACGGTTGAAATTGTCGAGTTGGTACATTATCGACTGAGCGCAACTTTGATTGGTAGGTCTGAGAGTGCTTGAAAGCTCTTTTCATTCAAAATGTATCACAATTATATTGACCCCCGTTGTGGCCGTAGCTAGGGGGGGGGGGGGGGAATTGTGGGGCAATGCCCTACCTTGAAATCACAATGCCCTACCTTAAAAATACCAAAAACTAAGATAAAATTATTATAATTAAAATATTTGTTCATAGTTTGAGATAAAAAAATTGTAGAGGTCAGTGATATATGTACATGGTGATTGATTTAGGAGCCTGTGCTTCGGAGCAGATCAATTAAGTATGATAATCTTTTTACTTTCGCCCTACCTGCCCTACCTCAAAATCGACATTAGCTACAACATTGACCCCCCTTTTCAGGAATAATATTTACAAGCAAACGCCAAATATTCCTTGCCCGGCAACCAATAACGGTCCACATACAAGTATAACTTTTTTTTCGTCGGCACAAAATTTATTAAAAATATCCTCATATGAAATTAAAATTGTTTTTTATCAATATCCTCTATCATAGCGTACATAGCCCAATGGCTCCAGTCGATCGTATATGTTCGACCAAATTAAGCAACGACGGGCGCGGTCAGTTTTTGATTTTCACATTGTTTAATTTTTGAACTTATCTTCACAAGAGATAGGGATTTGGCTATCGCTAGATTAGTTGTATTTACTTTTGTCTAAAATACATGCATATATACACTTTATTTGACGGATTGTAGAGATTTTGTGAAATCAGACTAAAATGTTTTAAATACCTGAATTTAGCATTTTTGTAGGGCTGTACTGTAACACTCTTCCTGATTAGGATATTTTATGTATCTTTGTATAACACAAGTTATTTTTCATTTTAAAATTATCGACAATGTTTATCGATATTTTTAAAATTCCTACCTTGATGCAGTGGGTGCACGGGTAAACACGAATTACTCGTACCTACACCCACCGGTGGGTGAAGCCAGTGGGTGCATTGGTAACGGTCCATAATATTAAAGTTGTGGTAGTAGTTCGACTGTGTTTTGTCTAAAGGTGTAGATTAAATAGCCTCATCGGAGCAATTTGGTGACGTTAGAACTGTCACCATGTTTAAGAGTAGAACAAATCATTTTGTTGAAGCCATAGCCATAACGATGCTAAAAGGTAGATTTGACAGGTCCGTTTGGAATATATTTTTGGGAATTTAAGGTGAGCTTCTGAAACATCCTGTTTCATTCTGTTAATGCCCGTAATTGCTTTTGATATCTGAACATCAATCGATAAAAGACCCCGGCCCTTATTTAACGGCCTTAAAAGTCAATCTACAAGAGATTTTCTTCTAGTCTCAACTGGAACGAATTTGAGGTCTGACAATCATAAGTTCTTTCGTCGTGCACTTATCGTATATTTTTCTATCTTAACCACAGACATATATTAAGAAATACATGTCTGTGATCTTAACATAAATGCTTAGAAATAATATCGTAGAACTAGCCATGTAATTAGCTACCCGTTCTATGATGGACGACAATTTCGTAGTGCCTATTTATGTTCAGCTAACCGTATGATTAACTTAAACGCAGTGTTGTTTTTGTTAGCTAATCCTGCTGGTATGCATGTTGTTGGTATTTTGGTGCTGGTTGGTAATAAAATTCATAGATTATTATCTGTTTTGACGTCGTAAATTCTTTGCATTAATAAGTAGAATGTAGGTTGTAACATCACGTACCTGCCTACCTCTTTTGTTAGTGTGCTTCTAGTTAATTGCATATTGAGGGGCGTTTTGTTTTAAGAATTTGATATGTTCATCTGTGTGTGTGGTCAAGAACTGAGTATGTATGCGATGCGAGCTTCAACTTTAACGGCAGGAATCCATAATTACATATAACCAATTGGTCTTCTATTCGGACTAATACAGAATGGCTTGCTTTACACTAGGGGCCATCCATAAATTACGTCACACTAATTTCATGACTTATTGACCCCTTCTTTCCCTTTCTCCTCACAGCTAGTCACATTTGTGAGACCTCCCCCCCCCCAGTGTGACGTCACATATTATGAAATTTTACACCTAGAAATTATGAAATTAAAACAGTAGTTCCGAAATAAGTTTTGTTTCCATTCATTTCGATTTTGAAATGTGACGTCACGAAATTTAGGACCCCCTCCCACCCCTTGTCACACTACAGCGACCCCCTCCCTCCCCCTTAACATGTGACGTAATTTATGGATGACCCCCTATACGTGGATTCAATAAAATGAACCTGAATCACTGAAGTATAATGTCATAGAACAGATATCTCGAACAAAATGTGTGTCCCACCGGGAGGGTCTATATTCAAAATTGAGCCCCCGTTCTCCTTTCAAAATCGAACGAATCCATTGAAAATTGAAGCCGATCGGCGCCAATTCATTGGGACATACATTGTGTCCGCAGTGTCGGTTCTATATGCTAAGAATAATACTTCAATGACTTGAGTTATTTATTTGTCTGTATCCAGTGTTCCAGCTTATTTCATCAAAGGACTATCGAGAATCGGCTGCAAAACGACTAGCCTTGTTCCAGCTGGGAGCCGTGAGTCCGTTCTTTCCTTCTTTCTTGGCGGGTAACGCATCGATCGCTATGGTGTTGCTGATGTTCATGGGCGAAGGTGAGTTGACCACTGTGTCTGTCTGCTCAACTGGCTACGCGCAATGTAGAGTTCCGTAGCTCGAGCACGAATATTTGCGAGAAAGTATTCGTATGGTTAACGTAAGCAATTTGTCAAATTTGTATGGCATTTTAGTACCATTTACGTACGATAGGGGCGCTTTTGAAAAAATGCCATACAAATTGCTTACGTTAACCATACGAATACTTTCTCGCAAATATTCGTGCTCGAGCTACCGAAGTAGTAAGTTTATCGACTATTACTCATTAGCCGCATTCGCTAACATAGCCGTGATAGTTTTCCTTGTAAATTCATCATATTATTATAACCTATTTTTGAGAATTTTTTCACTTGTCCAACTCCAGCCGTTTAGCCAGCAGGGGAGGGGGGACACTTGACTCTAACCAAAATTAGCACTTTAAAGCCAAATATTTCGCAAACGGACCCCTAATTCCAAAAATGGTCTTAGAAGACCAGTAATATTTTTGGAACACCTTTTCAACGATACCCCACACTATAGGGTACGCGACGAAAAAGAAATCATCCTCACGTTAGGGGCCGTCCATTAATCACGTGACCTTTTTTTAGCATTTTTTTAACCCCCCCTCCCCCTTGGTGATATGTAGTGAGGTTTAAGACTACCCCCCCCCCCCTCCCCCAACATCACGTGTATTTTTAGTACCTACAAAGAATCTTACATTTTTTAGAATATAATCTTTAAATACAGGTATAAACTATAATCTTATTTTATTCTGAAATTAAGGACCATGATAAAAATGTCTAGACTAGGTTGCAAGTTGTTTTTGATTGCCATAAAAATAATGATAAACGAAGGGTGTAATCATGCGAAAATCATGTATTGTATTATTACAAGAACATATTGTACTAGTACATGAACATATTTATTGTGTATTGTCCTCGGACTACGGATTAGCAAGAAATTCTTCAATACTAATAACTGGATAAGCATCTTGCAGTACTTTTATAATACTGAGTACTTCTATCTCTCAAGAAAGTGATATGAAATTGAGTGCCGATGACCTTTTTTTAAAAGCTTGTAATGTGATCCTCGTAAGTACTCGATACTGAGTAGTATCGATACTTTAGGGCCGATACTTTTTGGGTATCGATACCTTACCCTCGATACCGCACGAGTACTCGGTATCGATACCAGAGGCCGATACATCGAACCCTAGCGAAGTGGCGACTGCATGTCGAGCCGGGCAGTCGGTGGCGGCGCGTGAGGCCTTCGTTCGTTGCCTGGCAACGGCAAGTCAAAGTCACACTACACGCTGCTTTTCTATTTAAAAATCGCGCGTCTGACGAAAAAAATAAATACACGTGATATCTTACTACACCCCCCCTCCCCCTTTGTGCTATTTTCGTGATTTTTGTCAAACCCCTCCCCCCCCTTTCAAGCCTCACGTGATTAATGGACGGCCCCTTACCTGTAGTAGGGGAGGTACCCGGAAAAAAAGTTTTTCAATATTTAATTCTACGATTCTGAAGTTTTAATAAATAGGTAGATATATCAATGCCAAAGTACAGCTTTCTAGCACTAAGGGTCTCGGCGCTTTGCTTCGGACAGACGGACGGACAGACGGATGGACAGACGGACAGACGGACAGACGGACAGACGGACGGACGGACGGACGGACGGACGGACGGACATGACGAAACTATAAGGGTTCCGATTTTACTTCGGAAGCCTAAAAAATTATTCTTTATAGCCCTAGAACTAAATTCCAAGACATCACATGGTCATATTATGTGATGATCAAGAAATAACAGTTACGCGTTCTGTCACCACTAACCCATTTATCTTCCTTAACTACAACTAGAAGTTTCTTGGCAACAATTACACAGCAAAATCTTATAGATGCCAATAGCTTACAGCTATTGTTTGGCATATGGTTTGAAGTTAGCACAATATAGTGCCAAGGCACGAAGACGGTCCAGTTAGGCGTGCTAGTTATTTTTATAACTGCATCCATTTTACTCTATTTCTGGATCGCATTCATTCTTTGAAAAAGCAAAGCGCGTCGTCCATTCAGGAGGGATATTTTTTTTTTTGTAACGAGCCGACGATTTACCTAACAGAAAGTGGCGGCACGATCACCAATGGACACCAGCAATAGCAAAGGCATCACCGATGCGTTTCCAACGAGAAGAAGAACGTTAACGACGAAGGGAGGTAACTGTATACTCGTCGCCGTGCGTCTGAGCGTTCGTCGGTGGAAAGGGCATGGAGGAATTACATCGTGTAATTTCTGCGCAAAATGCTGTATATCGCATCACGCATGTGTCAACGTATTTTAAGGAGCTTAGTTTAGCTTAACTCTTATTATATCGAATAGGTAAGTCCTCTTTATACATAGATTTCACTGACAATTTTAACCTGGAAATAATCGCCGCTATCTTTATTCAAGAAGCTGCTTCGAGCAAGGGCGCGATTGCCAATGCTCATTACCAAATGAAGCGATTCGCATTCTACGGCAGTACCTACTCAATCTTCAAGGGTGCATCTTATACATTTTCAATAGGATATTGTTCGGAATATGTTTTAAGTGTTCAGAGCTGCAAAAGATAACTACATAGTTATAATTGATTTGACACACTGCAAGTGGCACGGGCCTCTCCTTCCTGAGGAGGCCTAGAGACCACGACGATGAAACGGGCAACCGTGCTGCTTCAATGCGGATTGGTGGAGGGAGGGGTTTAGTGGCCAGCCTTAGTGTCGGAAGTTTTTTATGCCGCCGAAGTCCTCTGATATGGCTTAAGGGCTGCATTCTATCTAATAGGGAACGATGGCTTAAGGTGCCCTTCGATCCGATACAAGTAAGAACTCAAGAAAGTTTTGCCAGTACTGGTCAATTCGATCATTAATCAACACAAACCGCTGGGCAATGAGCGCTTTATTGCTCCAATATCTAATAGAATTCAAATAACTGCTGAGTGAGTCATCTCACTAGTATGTAGTACCTTATTTTTCTCAGACCATTCTCGCATTACTTACCCGGTAATTCCAGTGACCTTCACTCGAGTATTACCTGTCGCGTGCGCGTCAGCGACCCTACTGCTTCCTTAGCGGAAAAGAAGCAGGATAAATAATATCGTTCGGTTAAACGTTACCTTATCAATTGCACAGTAATGGACAAAGTTAGGCAATGTTGTAAATTGCTAATGAATGAAGAAAAAACTTTTAGTGCATAATGGTAGCCATACACGATCAAGTATACTTGTCAAGTTTGCAGCGGACTTGAGGCAGCATCCAGTAAACTTGATGGTGTATGGCCACGGTACGGATATCTGGCCATATAGATAGCTATCTAATGCAAACTGGATGCCGCATCAAGTCAAACTGCAAACTTGACAAATACAATAATTGATCGTGTATGGCCAGCTTAAGGCTCTGTTCATCGTGAGCATACTTAAGGATAATTTTATTATCTGGAAAAAAATTCTTTTAAGCGATAAGACCGCCTGTTTTACAGTCATTATTTATTTCGTCCATTCTGTTATGTAAGTAGGTACAATAAAGTGTAACTAGAGCTTTGGGATGTGAGTGGGAGTGACTCCGTCCATCTTAAGTCCAAGCCAACCCCCCCCCCCCCCCCCCTGCTAGTGATGAACAGTGAACTGCCGAACAGCGGATGAGGCTCAGACGTTAAGTTCCTCCTGCAACCTTATTAAAGGTCCCTGGGCAATGTGCCACCCACCTTAATCTCGATACTCATGTCTAAGATAGTAGGATTATTACTTATTATCTGTCTCGCTAGCTTTTGGGTGAATATAAGAAACGTGCATTTTTTTCAAATTTTGGTGGTGAAATTTTTCTTCAGTTTTCGTGAAAAATGAGAACCTGGTATAAGAAAAGAAAGTCGAATTGTTACACTTTCTTTTCTTATATATCTTACCAGGTCCTTATTTTTCACGAAAACTGAAGAAAAAATTTCACCAAAATTTGAAAAAAAAAAATGCACGTTTCTTTTTTACCTTCCATCTGAAATATAGCGTGAAATGTTTTTTACGTGTTTCTATCGCAGTGTCGAAGAGCCAGAATAACGTCCCCCGCTTCTTTTACTATTTGCTCGTTTTGCTGCGGACACTGAGCTGGTGATGCCTTTTCTTACTGATGCAGATGTCCATGGCCGACACTGAAAGTCAGCTGGTAAGTACCTACAATTTGTACCAGCAGATGGCACCACGAGCATGTTTGGTTGACTTGGACTTAAGACTTAAGTCCTTAAGCTTAAGCAAGGTTGAAGTCCGAAACAACCCAGATTTCCGTTGCCAACTGTCTCAACACCAATAACCATAAGCCTCGTTCAAAAGTTCAAATATATATTTAAAAACTTTCCATATACATATAACTATTGACTCTATTGTGTATCATTTTATAGCAAAGCACGACATCAAACGATGGTTTTAGGGGTCAGCATCAAAGAATACAAACATGCAATATCGATTTCAACATAAATAAAGTAAAATAGCGGCTATCAAAGAATTAACCTTGGATCATGAGTAATTAAAGCACACTAATGCTAATAGCTAGATGTGTAATGCATCTATTCAAAGAAAAAACGTGAATTAATGCTATGCCTACAGATTTTCCTTGACTTGTAGGGAAGAGCCACGATTCCCACTATGTGCGTTGTATAGAGTGAATTTTAACTTTATATGTAGCTAGGTGCTTTGTAATTATATATCTGACATATAAGTAAATTTAAATTTGTGTTGAATTAGGTATATTGAATAGAGCACGTCGTTCTAAGTATAATGAATTTACAGATCTGGCTGCTCATACAAGACATCTTTAACAGACTTCAAAATTACTTTTTAACAAAAAATAAAACCAACGAAAAAAAACTGAAAAGAGAAAAATAAAACAAACTATTTAGTATTATAACTGTAAATAAATAATTTTGAGACCGTGCCAAACAAACAAACAAAATTAGTACAAAGTTATTGGGGTAACGGGTAAAAATTTCGTGGGTGAATAATCAATCATCCCCCACTTTCGTACTTTTAGGGTGGGAATAAAATTTTCAAAAAAATATGGGACCAACTTCAAGACATACCCTATCCATTAAAAAAAGAATCATAAAAATCGGACCGCCCTGTGCAGATTGCTGCGTGATCATACATAAAAAAATATATACGTGTCGAATTGAGAACCTCCTCCTTTTTTTTCGTCGGTTAAAAAGGAGGTTCTCCATTCGATTGTAAGTACTGTAAGTAGGTACTTGATTTTTTTAACAAAACGTCACTATGAGCATGTATTCCGGATGATTTATTGCACGATTTCAATTTCAATTAGTAATTAGGAAGTTACATTGAAAAAAATAAGAACATTTTGTCTAAGCTAATGTCTCCGGAAAAAGCTCAACATCATCCAAAAACGACGACTTGACGCTTCTCTCTCTCTCTTTTTTTAAGGATCACAAGAATTCCGAATTCCACCCTAATAATAGGACAACCTATTACGTAGGATGTGTTACGTAGGACGTAGGATGTAGAGTGATGACATACGGATCCGAGACGTGGTGCTTTACTATTGGCCTGATCCACAAGCTCAGAGTTTCGCAGCGGGCTATGGAGAGGGCTATGCTCGGTATTTCTCTACGTGATCGCATCAGAAATGAGGAGATCCGTAGACGAACAAGGGTAACCGACATAGCTCAAAGAATTAGCCGGCTGAAGTGGCAATGGGCTGGCCACATAGTGCGAAGGACCGATAACCGTTGGGGAAGAAAGGTTCTCGAATGGCGCCCACGTCTCGGAAAAAGGAGCATAGGACGCCCCCCGACCAGGTGGACTGACGATCTGAAGAAGACAGCGGGCATCCGCTGGATTCAGAAGGCTCAGGACCGGTCAGAGTGGCGCAAGTTAGGGGAGGCCTATGTCCAGCAGTGGACCTCTAAGGGCTGATGGATGGATGGATGGATTACGTAGGATAATATAATTATTTTAACTTTGACATTACAAACAATTCCTCTGATAAATTCATCAATTTCATGATCCATCTAATTAAATTAACCGATCCGAGGGCAATCTTGTCTTTACATAAAGATTGCGTAACTAACCTTCCTGCACTAACCTTAATGCACAGAGTAAAGTAAATAAGCAGTACTTTGGCTATATAACCTTCGTTTCGTAAACCCCGAGTTTCCTCATTGGAATTGACAAAAGGTAATCACTTCCGTTCTCAGCATCAAACCAATATAACACATCAATTATTGATGTGCCTATAGTTTTCTGAATTCGTTTTTGCGGATTTGTAGTAAAAAAACTCTTAAACTGGGACCAAAACACAGTCAAAAGCAGCAGTCGATTTTAGGAGGGTGTTAGTTACGTTATAAGAACAACTTTTACACCTAGCGAAGATTTGCGACTACTCGTAAATTGTCTATTTTTAAACACCGTGAAATGTGAAACAGTCAGGAATTTTTGCACCGCATAAAATAGGGCTTACTTTACGCACGTAAAAGCGTGAACTAACGCCCCAACTCAAGAGTCACTTACGGTTACTTAAATCGCTCCTTAGTACAGAATTTGTATGGTGATCATAGATTTAGTAATGGTGATTCTTTACTAAGGAGCGATTAAAGTAACCGTTAGTGACTCTGAGTTGGGGCGTAAGTGTAGTAACTATATATAATACTAAGTATGATTACGATAAAACTAAAAGAGCAATGGTGCTTCTATACGTGTATTGTTATATTCCAGCTACAAAAAAAGGAATTATAATAAAATGTTAATTTCAATGTTAAACAATATCACTGAATCGCTCACATCGCGATCAGACGGCGTGGGATCGGATACCATCACTGTCACTGTCATGGTATTCACATTATAATGGGACTCCTGATTATGTAAGCGATAAGCTACAACGTATGATTATAAACCTGTAATGCCGAAAGTGGGTTCCGTTGTCCATTTACAATAAAATGTTCCCATGAGATTGTTTACTTTAGGTATAAAACAATTTTACCTCTAAATGGAAGGTTTTTATTTTTTGTAGATACTTTATGGTTTAACATTTTGTCGGTCAGAACGGTCTAGTGCAGGACGCAGGTCTCTCCTCTCAATAAAATAGCGGAAGCCTGGCAATGATATTACGTATATAATGTAAAAAGAGGTAGATAAGTTACTAGCGCGCCGACGATGAAGTGCGTAAGAACAGGCAATTGACCGTTTTACTCGTAGTCGCTCTGTCAATACAAGACGATACGCACGCTTTTGTTGCTTGACATTTGACATACAGCCTTAAAATGCCTTCATGTCATAGATTATTATGCTTCATGTATACCAAGGTGATTGGTGTAGTGAATGAAACAAAAGATAAACGTGTGTTGTAGCTCTTTTCGGAACAGATTTTTTGGTTGATTTGTAAGGACATAACGTATCTATATTTTTTAAATATTGTTGAGGCCTGGGCGTTATTCCATCACGCTGTTCTTGCTGGTTTTTTCCTATTTCAGGCAGAAAAAATTTAGGCCATTTTAGGTGGCTATTAAATTTAACATTAATTCAAGGTACCTCACCACGGAAAAGCCTAGCAGTTGTCTTTTGATCTGACCCGTCAAATTATAGGGCTCTCGTAAATATATCATTCTAGAAAGTAGGGAAAGGGTTGAATTGAACATTTCGGCCATCGTAAAGCACGCAACCAACAAAAAAAGTACTGTATGGCGTCCATATTAACGCGTCGTGTTTTCACTTGCTGAGTATAAAAAGATCCATTACGGGAGATGCATAGATCATGGTTTAAAGTGATATAAAAGTGGAAAAAGATCCCTTAAGTAATGGATTTTAGTGGACATGTGGAAATAAGCGGTTCCGTTTTCCTGTTGTATAATATTGAATTAAAATAAAAATAAAACCGGCAGTTTTATTTACACTGAACATAGCTAATAACACTCTCGAATAAGTGGATTAAAAAAAACTAGATCAATAGCATATAGAACCGACATCGCGAATACAATGGTGTCCCAATGAATTGGCGCCGATCGGCTTCAATTTTCAATGGATTCGTTCGATTTTAAAGGAGAACGGGGGCTCAATTTTGAAAATAAAACCTCCCGGCGGGACACATTTTGTTCGAGATACCTGTTCTATGACATTATACTTCAATGGATCAAAATCGGTTTGTCCGTTTGGGAGCTACGATGCCACAGACATGCATACAAATCCACAGACACATCAAATTTATAACACTCCTCTTTTTTCGTCAGGAGTTAAAAATATATTTTTTATGCAAATAGCCGACAAATGAGCCAGACGAGCCATTTGATGATATTTGGTCATCGTCGTCCTCGGTCATCAGCAAAACCAAAGGCAGCACCGATGCCGACCGAGAAATAAAGAGAGAAGAAAGCATTTAGTATAATGTAGTAGAACAGACATCTCGAACAAAATGTGTATCCCGCCATCGCCAGGAGGTTCTATTTTCAAAGTTGAGCCCCCGTTCTCCTTTCAAAATCGAACGAATCCATTGAAAATTAAAGCCGATCGGCGCAAATTCATTGGGACATACATTGTGTTCGCGGTGTCGATTCTATATGCTAAATAATACTTCAATGGAAGAAAGAATGTAATATATTTTTCCTATATTGTTTCCTTTGCTGTATACACTATACAGTATACATAAAGAATAAAATAAATATTAGGGTATTCATGTAATAAAACAGTGTTTTTTTCTAATAAACATGTATTGGACACAAAAATTTACCAGTGAAACGAATCACAATATTGCCAGGCTCTTAGGCCTTAAATTCTACAACACCAGTGAAGTAACTCGTACAACAGTATGCTACAATACACACGTACTATGTTTGTGAGGGTACCCTCAAAAAAAGGTACACAGTACACACAGAAGTATAAAAGGTACACACAGAAGTATAACTCGTATACACAGAAGTATAACTCGTTCACGCATCGTAGCACGTATAAACGTTGACGGACACGATAAATAAGAGGGATCCGCTACTAAGCGGATAGCCACTAGACAAAACCCTTTTCTATAAAAGTACGAGACGTTACCGCTATTAATATCATTTCAATACATGTTGAAGGCAGCGTTTTTCGTGAGCGTTTACAGAAAAAAGTTCTGTCCATAGGTTGTTTACCTGAATCGATACCATTTTTTGTAGCATGAATGTTCTATGCATTTGTGCGTTGCTCGAGCACGCTGTGTGAAATTATACTTCCGTTGCTTATCTATTACGTGGCAGGGGCGGCTGTACTTTAAGACCTTTAAGTGCGCTCGTGCGCCGGAGATTTTAATAGAAAAAAAAAACAAAACATGTTTAATAATATGTGATTAACGATCTATTTAATAAAAACAAAATTGTGACGACAATTTAAAGCTCTTTGTTAAAATATCTATTTTTACAAAGAAAATCGCTGTAAAAATATTCCCCGTGCGCTAGATCAAAGCGCATGGCGAATGCTTATACAACAGCGGAAAATAATCGATGTACCGATTTAATTTATAAAAATATCTACGCTTGTAAAGTGCACCACCACTTCTATGATCCACCAGCCGCCACTGTTTCGTGGTACCATATTTAGACACAGTTTGAAGAAAATAATAAATGTTATAAAAGTACAGAAAAAATGTTAAAGTATTACAGTATTTTGATGTTTTTTAATACCGGACATATGAGTAGAGTACAGTCCTCATAAAAAGTGTTACAGTTAATATCAGAATAATATTTGAATCCTAAGTGGATGAGGCGATACAGAGTAGAGTATCGCTATGTAAAACTTATTCATTCTTTTTTTAATAATATTTTTTTCATAAAATGTTATTAAAATGAATCTGTAATTACCATAACAAAATGAAAATATCACGTAATCCGCAAAAAATTGGTCCTACGAGATAAATTAAAAACTGAACCATATTTTCAGCAGTAGGTTTAGAACCTAACTTCCTCTAAGGTACCTATATAAAAATAAAAAATAAATTATAGATAAAAAATATATCCGCGTGTAACTAAGTGTAGTTTCATACCGAGATCAATATGTCCTTAAATTAATAACTATATAATAAAATTATGCTAAGTAAATGCAACTTATTCGAATAGTATACATATAGAAACAATCATAAAATATACATCGAGCGATAGAAATAGAAAAAATATAATACTTTCCAAGTACTAAATAAATAATTTATATTCAAAATAAATGTTCAATTTCGTTATAAAAGCTAATAAATAAATTATCATACCCAATATTTAATGTACGAAATGTACGTTACGTATGTACGAAATATATTTTCTAATAGCGAAATAAAAAATGCAATACAGCAGTAATAATATAATTATGTCGTGGATCACTTTGACCATGTATTATGATCAAATTTTTACGATGATAAATTACATAAAATACATACTTAAAATGCATAAGATATTAGTTAAAATAGATCAAAATAATAAGACACGTGACACTTCAATTTAAAATAGTTTTTTGGTCTTTTTTTGTTATTCCCATTCATTATACTTTAATAGGCTTTAATTGCATAATTTACAATTTGTTATAGTTCTGTATAAACAAATGTTTACAATTTCTAGAAACGCATTTCATGAAATATTTGATCATAGCATCAAAATGCCATGTCTACGAGTAGAACGTCTATGGTCACGTATTATAATGCAATGGCATGATATTACTTAAATGTATTTTTAAATACATACGAAAATTTTCTAGAGCTCATCAAGTCTCTTAACTAGAATTTGAAAACCTTTTCAAGATTGAATTCTCAATAAGAATGCAATATTCCCTACATTTTTCAGTCATCTATATGCTTCACACATACAAAATCCCTGCATACAAGTTTACAGCGACATTTCGTGGTGCCTCAATACACTTACAACTTTGATTTGATCAAAAATATTCTATAAAGAAGTAAATATTTAATTCTCGGACGATTATTAACATAAGGGCCATATTGCAGTTTTTTATAACTGAAAATCATAGTAGCAGTCGAATTTTCAAAAAATCCTGTTTTTTTAATGTACATAAAAAAACACATTTTTAAAATTCGTAAACAACGTTTTGAAAAATAAACTAACTAATTATTAAGAAAATGTACATAGCTTTTTGCCCGTTCTTACTTATAGATCTTCGCTTTGAGATTTTCAATCGATAGATAAAATATAATACGTGATCAATGCGTGATCACTCCATAGTTGTAAGCACAATAAGGCCATAGGCGAACTCCACCGATACAAAACCACCACAATATACTAGATACAAGAATAGGATGTAGAGATCATAAAGTACTCTATTAATTATTACACAAAGTTACAAAAATCTACTCCTAAATATAATTATATGATATACAAAATATAGATGTACAGAGTAGAACAGAGAAAATTGGAAAATTTCGTAGAAAAAGTCGTGTTTAAATAGAGTACAAAAGTTCTTTTTTTCATTTTTTATAATTCCTATTAAGAAAATCTTTTTTACATGTTAATTCAGGGCTCGCAAAAAGACATACTATGTAATCTCAATTCCGTTTTTTAGTAAAGTTCGATTAATGATACAACTTCCATGAAATTATAATTTAACGATTTAAATTGAGATCATTTATTGAAGATTGTGATAAATAGATTTAGTCAAGTTTTTGACAAATCAATTACATTACTTACATTGATTTAAATCACGGAAGTGTTCTGTTGTTCTTATTTAAATATATTCATGGCCGAAAAATGTCTCCTCGGCTAGTAGAATATACAAAAGAGATGCCACAAGTAATAAAACAGGAATTACTTATTTTTTCACAAATTAAGAGTAAGAGGAAAGTGCTACCTTTAGTTAATAATGACGAAATAGGTATGAATAAATATTATTTTTACATAATTATATACTTAGATACATAATACATAATACATAAAAAATATCATATCACTTATCTTAAGTACAAAGCATAGATTTCACATTGATTTAATAATTGAATAATCGAAGATAATTATATTATATTATTTACCATTCAATAATTTAGAATATGAATTAGTCACTTTAAAAATTTTTTTTTCTTTTTTTTGCCTTATTTTGCAGTCAGGTATTTTTGTTGGATTTTTATTTACTTACTAGCTGCCCGGACAGACTTCGTTCTGTCAAAGGTTTTAGTTTTAATTAAAACCTTCCGTGTGCCTTAAGAGAGATGTAAGCTATCCTATCTTTCAAGGTGGATCAAACTGCACACGGTGTGCAAATTTGATTAAAATCGGTTAAGTAGTTTAAGAGTCCATCGCGGACAAACAACATGACACGTAATTTATATATATTAAGATTTATTTTATGTTTCAATTTTACTCTGAATTGGCACTCCACTTAATAACGTACCATTATAACCATCTTAATTAGTTTTCACAACTTCAGTCTCCTAATTGTCGCATTTCTTAACAATATTAAAAGTATTGTTGTAATTTTTGTTTTCATATTTTATACTGTTTTTTGTTGAAACACGATTTTAATGTATGTTCTTGAACTTGTGGTATTTCATTTTGTGTTTTTCTATTTTAGAATAATTTCAAATGACCATGAATGTTTTGCCAATTTGAAACAATGAAAGTTAATTTTATAATTCATTCTACCCAGATTGTTATACATTGAATATAACACCAAATTGTTATACATTGAACATTGGGAAGTTATTTGCAATTTTGTGCATAGAATTTATATTAATGTTAAGTTAGATACTTCCTCTGACAAAGTGTTAACTTTCTCATCTGCTGTTATTTTTGTTTTTTTTTTCAATTTTTTTTTATGATATACACAAAATATCGTAACAAATACATATACATATATAGGTATTAAGAATAAATTTCTACATTTTAACATACAATTACCTATTTATGTTTTGAAAAACTAAAGACACGGGAAGAGAAACAAAAATAATTGACATTTTCCTATAAAAATAAAAAATATATTTTCTGTAACGAAATAACTGCTAAAGACATTATCAAAAGTGTTTATGTAACATACAAAAGAGTATATGACTAGAAATATCAACAGTTCATAGAAAACTACATCTAAGTTTACGTACCCAAGTGTTATATACTATTGTGTAATTTATAATAATTATGTAATATAGAAATCATTCGAAACCAACATTATTTTCAAATGATTTTCATAATGGGGTTTTAGCAAAGGGAGTTTACAAGGGCTTGATGAGTATGACAATGCCCTGGGTCCTATTAATTTTTGTATCATTGCTGCCAGCCCTATTGACAATAGATCAACATTGTGAGTATAGAAGGATCAGCCTGAAAGAAGCACGAACAATCTCTTCTCACTTAGCACTTTTAACATATTGTTTAAAACATATAAGCAAATTGTTAATAATACAACATTGTTTTTGCATGAATATAATTATATATATAAAGTTGCTAATTTTGAATACTTAACTAAATAATAAATGCATCAGCATTGGATTTACTAATGTACCAATCATAATACATATATGTATGTTGATATTAATACACCATGACAGCTTGTTCAGAAGCACCATAAAGTCTAATAAACAAATACTAAACAACAAGTATATTTTAAAGCATTTCAATAAAACTAGAAGCTTAACCCGTCGGTTACTGGGAACGTTCCAGCACGTTCGAACTCAAAGGTACCGCGATCACGCGGATCCTAACGAGTTAATAATAATAAACATTTATGCAAGTTTTAAGTTTTTACTTCAATGTAGCCTACGAAATTAAAGTTTTCTTTCATTTTTTTTAAATCACAATATTAGGGAATAATATTCAATGATAAAATAATGATTTATTAATTAAAGAATATTCACTGAAGTGTAATATCAGAAATTATTCCTGGAGTAAATTTTTCCAAAACCATACCAATTTATATTTAGAGCTATATACATACCTTCATGAGTTTTACTGGTATTGTTCAATACATACACCATTATAATAAATCAAAAATCGCGTTCAATCAAAATACAACCTAACAAACAAAATAGAACTGCAACAGTAAAAAAGAAGAACCATGAACTTCCCAGACTACATTGCAGAAAACACTAAATAACTTAGTAATAATATTCTAAACAAATAAAGCCAGTTTTGAGATCAACATCTATTTGCAACTAACCTTAACTAATAGTTAGAACCTTCGCAGAAACGCCAACCAAATTCCTTATGGCTCGGCCACAAAACACGCCCTGCTAGAAGCCTTATCGCTGTAAGCGTCATGTCAATGTCAATTCGCAAACAAATTCTAATAATATTGGTACCATAATAATAACGGTTAGAACCGAAGTAGCCGTACGTATCGTACAGTACGGCCGCTGTATCTTGGCGCGTCTGAACATAGGCTTTACAAACTTTAGCGCATGTAAGACAGAGATGGCAACACGAACATGCTAACGTATGACTGAGACATAATACACCGCGTACCGAGTACTGGCGAAATATGTTACTCTGCGCAGCCTTCTGTGCAAAGTTCAGACGCGCCAAGATACAGCGGCTGTACTGTACATACGCATCATTTAACTTTTTCAAATAAGCCTTTATGGGCATGATCGCTAACTAACCATTACAAAAAAAATGTCATTAAATTACATTATTCCCACACCTGTGTGTGGGTCGCTAAGTAAGTACACGATATTAACGCACATGAACAAATTTACTGCATCATTTTAAGCAAACTTATAGATACGCCTAGGCGTTGCATTACTATGTCTGATCGATACAATTTGCAACGTCATTTGGTGGCTTTAGAGAATACATTACTAACCTTCATTTGTTTTAACGCTTAACGCTTGACACTGACGCTTGCAGCGTGGCTCCTCCTGTTTGTCTACACGGGCGGTGTGCGCAGCGCGTGCGGGGTGTGCGCGGGGTCCGGGGAGTGCGAGGGCTGCGCGGGGGGCGCGAGGGGCACGTCCTGCGTCCAGTAGTAGAAGAGCTGCGCGCGGTACCCCTCGCCCTCGCTGCGGGAGACCCGCCCGCCGTGGCAATCTTCTGTGTCTAGCAGGCGGAGGTGGGTTTCGATCTTCTCCTGGAATCAATATAAAAATAATTATTTATTGAAAATGTTTGTCATCGACACTATGGATACGGTTTAAATTGTGTCGTTGGCAATACTGATTGCGTCGTGAGATTATATAATTTTAATTTATTGCTTCGTCTGTGCAACGTCGATATAGAAGATTTGCTTCAAAAATAACATGGATGTGTGATGTAATGTATAAGCCGCGCCATTAAAGCAACGAATCTAAAATGGCGGAAATTATCATTCTCCTCAATCGCACGCTAAAGACAGGAATAACGTGCGAGTGAGAGGGAATGATAATTTCCGCCATTTTAGATTCGTTTCTTTAATGGCGCGGCTTATATTTAAAGTAAAGAGCCGAAAAACGAGCAAACGAGACACTTATGGTAAGTCATCACCATCAGTCATGGTCATCAGTATGTCGTATTTTTAAGAAGCTGTATGTTACAGTGCTACCAAGTTATCTGTGAAATGGCGAAAATTGGAACTAATGCCGCGCCATTCATAAGTTCTTTGTGCTCATTCATTTGACATTTACTACGTCTCGAATTGCGTCCAATGATTGGTCCAATGCGTCCGACAGCGCCCTCCTCCAATACACAGATAAGTTGGAGGCACTGTACTTAGGGCTGTATACGCTTCCAATATTTGTGATACCTTAGGAAGTTGGCAGCGCACGGTCTCCAGCGCGGGGTGCTGCGCCAGCGCCAGGATCAGCCGCCGCGGCAACGGCACGTCACAGTCCAGCTCCTGACAAATATAAATTGATGATTTTGGTTAAGTACACAAGTGGGCAAGTGGAAAATGTGGCTACGTAAAGTATGTAAGGTTACAGACTTAGAAAATTAGTATTCAGTTTCAAAACAGAATAACATAAAGTCAATTATATTATCAGTCAAGTGGTGGGTTCTGATCAGAATCAAGGAGCATAAATATGTTACAATTTTTCTGTCTAATCCTGCAGCATCTGTGACGGTAAAACATTACAAGAAAATTTATCTTTTTCTTTTTTCTTTCTTTTTTCTTCTTCTTTCTTTTTTCTTCTTCTTTCTTTTTTCTTCTTCTCTCTTTCTTGGCCGGCAACGCATCAGTAATGCCTTTGGTGTTGCTGATGTTCATGGGCGACGATAGCACTTACCATCAGGTGGATCGTCAGCTCGTTTGCCGGCTACTTCCCGGCAAAAATACTATAAAAAATACTATAAAAAAAAGAAAACGTTGCAAGACACTGTGACTTTTTTGTTACCCCGTTTCTCCATTACGATATAAAATGGGTAAAACCTCAATAGCGTGATTCAGTAGCTCGAGCACGAATATTTGCGAGAAAGTATTCGTATGGTTAATGTAAGCAATTTGTATGGCATTTTTTCAAAAGCGCCCCTATCGTACGTAAATGGTACTAAAATGCCATACAAATTTGACAAATTGCTTACGTTAACCATACGAATACTTTCTCGCAAATATTCGTGCTCGAGCTACAGGTGTGCGTAACGTTCAGCGTGTGTGTGACGTCACCGCGTGAGTTATAGTACGATGTCACAGAAGTATCGCCAACAAACCTGCAGCAGCGGCAACGAGTCCGCAAGCCGCAGCAGCCCGCGCGCGCTGAGCTGCGTGCGCCACAGCTCGACGCGCCGCAGTCGGGACGCGCGTCGTGCGAGCGTAGGCACGTGCTCGTCTCGCAGCCGCGACGCCGATAACGATAGCTCGACCAGCCCGGGCGGGAGACGCGCCACCACGCGGTGGAGGGAGAGACTGTCCAGGTACTGTGGAATCATGGTACAATAAGCGTCAACGAGCAACTCCCCCAATTGTCCCCCACAAGAAGTTTTATTAAGAGAGAAAATCTTAATTTTTTGTGAACCAAAATTTTTTGGTCCTTTGAGCAGTTGTGTTAGTAATATTTTTCGCTGATTACTTATCTCTCTCTAATGTTTTGTTCATGATAATAATACAATAAAAAAAATTAACACTCATCTTCCAGCTACCCTAATATACTCCAAAAGATCTCAGTAACAACAACGATCCGGCCTCATACCTTGCACGTCCCAGTGAGATGCAGTATCCGCAGCCGCTGTAAGCCGGCCACGTGCAGCGCGGCCGCCAGCGTCAGCTCCCAGCAGCAGTACAGCTTCAGCGAGCACAGCTCCGAGCACCTACCAATGGCTGCATAGCTGATACCAACAGATTATACTATTATACATCTGGAGGACAAGCTTCGCAGAGGTACCTGAAGAAGAATTCAATGTCACGTACATTGGATGAACAATTTTGACCAATTATAGGCCTGATTCACATTGACCTTAAGACTCGAAGCCACTCGTAGCGTGTCGGTGCATAACTTACCACCCTAAACTGTCCCCCTAAACTACGTCCCGTATTAATAAACCGATTAAGATCTCTGCTCTTGTCTCTGTCTTGTCTTTACCCTGCAAATGGCATCAATTTAATCTTGTGTTATTTTGGTCACATCCTATATCTATGCCAAAAAATAAAAATGTTAGTGTTGGATCCTTACTCTGTCTCCTTAAGTGTGGGGCACCGCAGGGTGAGTTCCTCGAAGCGGTCGTAGTGGCTGTTGATGAGCTCCACCATCTCCTCTCGTGGGTAGCAGCCCGCGCGTCCGTACATGTGCAACGCCTTCAGTCTATCAACACATAATAGATGATTAGTGATTATATAAACAGAAATAATGATCATGATAACGTTGACGTTGACGGCTGCGCCAGAATGCGCCTTACTTGGCTTATTTAGCACGTTTGGCCGCAGATGTGTACGGAGTTAGAATCCGCAGATGTGTACGGAATTATCAAAAATCAAATCAAATCAAAATCAAAAAATCAAAAATCGTTTATTTCGTTTCAAAAAGGCAATACAAACAAGTGGCAAGGGCCCCTGTACTGGGTTGATGTAACCTGTGTTACTGGGTACCCCGCTCTTCCAACAGAGAAATTTTTACAATTTGAAACGGGAAAATTACCATTTATACAAGTGATTTACAAAACTTATGCATGAGAAATGATGAAATTAAGTGACTATCTAATACATAATGAGGTATGTGTGTGTATGTGTGTATGTGTGTGTGTGTATGTGTGAGTGTGTGTGTGTGTGTGTGTATGTGAGTGTATGTGAATTATAATCCTTTCGTGTCGTAAAAACCGCTACCTACCCAAGTTATCGTTTAACGTATAATGGCATTAATACGGCCATGCCCCTTTTAGTGCAATAACTGTTGATCACACCTGTGTAACGTCATTTTTAACGCGGTAGGAAGCAGGTCTAGCAGTGACATAACATTGATGTAAAAGTGCAAAGTACAAACCATGAGGCTAAGTATTTGTTACACCCTAAACCAAGACAAGCATATCTCTCACAATTTACCTAGATCCCTGAGCAAGTGACCGCAGGAAGGAGCTGCAGACCGGCTCGTTGACCACGAGCGAGGACACGCGCGACGCCAGCGGCACCGCGCTCGAGTTGAGCACCTCCGCGCGGCAGAACACGTCCACGTGGTTCAGACGCAGCTCCGCCAGCATTACCAGCTCCCTGGTGCCTGGAATAGAACCACTGCGGATGAAAGTTCTGCTGCATGTTCAATTGTCAAAAAAATATTTTCATTGTGCCATCAGTTTACTTTTGCTATGATATGGGAAATATCATATGGTTCGCTTATTCTTATGAAGCATGGCAGCATTTAGATCAATGTAATCATGATTGGGCTGAGAGTTTGAGAGCTAATACATCCTCTCTCTGTTCTAGCAAAGCAAGAAAGCATTATGGTGTTTATGATATCAAAAGGCGACTGTTATCATTACCATTAAGCATAAATAAATTCTATTGAACCTTTGCATTTCAAAATTCTCTTACTAAGCGCAAGTCCAAGATGTATTGTGAGCTCGGTGAGATGGGCAGCGCTGGCGAGGCGGGGGAACGCGGGCGCGAGGAGGGGCTCCTTGGCAGTCAGCATCAGCGCTCGAACGCCTCGGCCTGCGCACCAGCGACGGAACGCCCGCATGTTGTTCACTAGAGCCGCCCGAGTGCCCACCAGCCGAGCCCAACGGCGACATACCTAGGTTATTGCAATAGAATATTCAAATAAACTGACTAAAATACTCAATGTAACCAATCCTAAATGATCAATGAATGCCCCAACTCACAGTCACTAACTTACTTTAATCGCTCCTTAGTAAAGAATCACCATACAAATTCTGTACTAAGCGATTTAAGTAACCGTTAGTGCCTCTGAGTTGGGGCGTAGTTAAGCATCAGAGGTCAGAGTGTTTTTGGTAGTAAACTGGGTGCTGGGTGATAATGGCAAAATGTAAATATTTTTAGTGTTTCCATGCTTAACATGATATAAAGTCATCAGTCTCAGTCGTTATCCCAAGATAACAGTCATTTTAAGCCATCTGAGGCCATGCGCGAAAAAAAACTTCAATATTGGATCAGTGTGGTGCATACTACTTTAAGGCTTCCTGAAGAGGAGAGATCCATACTCAATAGCAGTCCCTTATTGTTGAAGCCAGCATAGTCCACTATGGACGAATTTGTAAACAAACTTATGAGGGTTTTGGCTGTAATTTGTACTTGATTTGAAAGTACTTGATTAGAATGCAAGACTTGTTTAAAAAACTGACTATACATTTAATAGAGGCCAGAAATCACAGTATCTTCACATATATGTGTATGGACAGCTAATGTGTTAAGTTTTGTTTTATTTTTAACTGACTTCAAAAAAGGAGGAGGTATTCAATTCAACTGTATTTTTTTTTATGTTTGTTACCTCAGAACTTTTGACTAGGAGAACCGATTTTGATGATTCTTTTTTTAATGGAAAGCTGGTGCTTGTCATGTGGTCTCACTTAAATTTGAGCGTGATGTGACAAGTAGTTTTTGAGTTATCCTTAATTTTGAAGTCAGTTATTTTTTGTGAACAATTATTCTTTTAATTTAAGTAAATGATTGGCAATTTATAGAATCTATTTGGTTGTGAGGTGTTTAGGTAACTGAATTGGCAAGTTGTGATTTATATCACCCAAACTTCAAATCAATAACCAATTCAATGGAATGACAAATCATGACCGGATTGAAAGAGATCTTGATAAAATCGCAGCATGGTCAAAAGACTGGCTCATCAATCTCAATGCAAAAAAATGTACTGTCTTACATATTGGTCAGAAAAATCCTCATCACATCTATTACTTGAATGGAATACAACTGTGTAATGTTAAAGCACAAATAGATTTAGGTGTGAAGATAACAGAAAATCTCAAATGGGAAGAACATATAGCTACAGTTGTCAAGAAAGCTCACACATTTATTTATCTCATAAGAAAAGCTTTTGGAAAGTTAACTAAAGAAATGATGCTTAAGATTTATAAGACTTATGTGAGACCAATCCTGGAATATGCAGTTCAAGTGTGGAGCCCATATTTTATTAAAGACATTGAGAAATTGGAAAAAATTTAGAGACACTTTACAAAAATACCAAAATCTTTGAAACATCTTTCTTATGAGGACAGATTAAAGAACATAAATCTTACTACCTTAAAAGACCGAAGAGAATGTGGAGACATGATTGAAACGTACATAATCCTGAGTGGACATTATGTTTTACCAAACTTTGATGCGATATTCACTAAAGCAAGTGGTATATCACGTTGCCACCAGAGGAAAATTTGTAGAAATTTTGCACGTAATAATCCACGCAAACATTTCTTAACTAATAGAGTAGTGGAGAATTGGAATAATCTGCCAGAACAAATTGTAACAGCTCAAAATGTTAATGTGTTTAAGAACAAATATGACCAACACAGATCAAAGCAAAAGTGACAAATGGATATAAACAAAACCAGTCGTAAGGCTGCCTGCTTATAAATAAATAAATAAATAAAAACTTTCTTCGTCATGTCATGTTTGGTGAAATATCATGTCAACGGTATCATATCATATCATATCATGTCTGGGAGCCCTAGAATAAAATATTTGAATTTTCCAAATTTATAATCACAGGAAAATATACAACACTTATGGCTTGCTCCTACAAAACACTGCATTCAAATATAGAAAATCGAAATACTATTAAATATTTACCGATCGAAATGGCGTAGAGACCTATTTTAGTCATCTCCTATTTATTTATTCAAACTACGCCGGTTGCCCACCATCGTATCCATTATTGAAGTTCTAAGAATAATTAAAATTTTTAATTAACTTCTACGTACCCGAGATGCAGTAAGACACACTTGGTTGTGATGTGTTTAGGTAACTGAATTGACAAGTTGGGATTTATATCACCCAAACTTTCTTAGTCATGTCATGTGTTACTTTGGTGAAATATCATGTCAACGGTATCATATCATACATTGTCTAGGAGCCTAGAATAAAATATTTGAATTTTCCAAATTTATAATCACAGAAAAGTACCTATAAAACACTTATTATATGGCTTGCTCCTAAGAAACACTGCATTCAAACTGAAAATCGAAATACTATTAAATATTTACTAATCGAAATGGCGTAGAGACATATTTTAGTCATCTCCTATTTATTTATTCAAACTACGCCAGTTGCCTACCATCGTATCCAATATTAAGTTCTAAGAATAACTAAAATTTTAATTAATTTCTACGTACCCGAGATGCAGTAAGACACACTTGGTTGTGATGTGTTTAGGTAACTGAATTGACAAGTTGGGATTTATATCACCCAAACTTTCTTAGTCATGTCATGTGTTACTTTGGTGAAATATCATGTCAACGGTATCATATTATCATACATTGTCTAGGAGCCTAGAATAAAATATTTGAATTTTCCAAATTTATAATCACAGAAAAGTACCTATAAAACACTTATTATATGGCTTGCTCCTAAGAAACACTGCATTCAAACTGAAAATCGAAATACTATTAAATATTTACTAATCGAAATGGCGTAGAGACCTATTTTAGTCATCTCCTATTTATTTCTTCAAACTACGCCAGTTGCCTACCATCGTATCCAATATTAAGTTTTAAGAATAACTAAAATTTTAATTAATTTCTACGTACCCGAGACGCAGTAAGACACACTACATGCGACGGTAAGAAATCCAGAATCATCATAAGCACTTCATCTGGGATTCGGTCCATGATGGCTTCGGCGTAATTGATTGACTACAGTAAAGGACCCTTTCGAAATATTCAAACAGTAGTCATTTACATCACGAATATTAAATTGTTAACGTCGATACAATCTCTAACGACTTATATCGTTTCTTATTTTAATTCAAGTTCACAGAGGAATGTACAAATGCGTCGCCCATGAAATTCAACAATAATTTAGATTATAAAACAACAAAAAACAAACAATCAAACAGAACGACCAAACACCCGAACAGCGAACTGTCAAACATTGAGTTGAGTGAGTATACTGAGCATGAGCACAGAGTACTTTGTTAAATTTAGTAAGTGGCTGAGTGCATGGCATGGCGCATATATATGCACCATTGATTGAATGTCAGTGTCAGAAAAAAAAAAGTGTTGCCAACACAGACTACTTTGCTTAAACTGAAAGTTGCCAACCATACATTCAATATTAATTATTTAATTTAAAATAAATAATAGCTTGCTATAGCTAATACGATACTCTGGATCGATCCAGTATCGAATGATTTTTTTTTAATGAAAATAGCTGGCAAACGAGCTGGCGATCCACCTGATGGTAAGTGACTTTCATCGCCCATGGATATCAGCAACACCAAAGATATCACTGATGCGTTGCCGGCCAAGAAAGAAAGAAGAAAAAGAAAGTAAATTTTTAAATAGAAATGTTTGATCCGGGTGTTATGTATCCATACTCCGGATCATCATAAATATCCCAATTGATATAATTAATAGTCCAAAATATATCGATTCATATAATTAAATATACCAGTAAGTGGGTATCGCGGCCAATAGATATTAGCGACCGAAGCGTTGTCAGCCAAGAAAGAGAAAAAAAGAAAGAAATATGTTATCAAATAAAATGATATTTTATGTTGCTATATCATATAATTTATTACGATGTTTTGTATCAATCCAGAATCGAATAAAATATTTTAAATATCGTTATATAAACTATCAACAAGCTTAATTCAGTGGGTTTCTAAATAATTATATATCATTAAGCCAATATTAAGGTCAATCGTTTTAGATTAAATTTTATATTAGATTTAAGACTTATTCAAAATATTTTATAATTAAATATTGAAAAAGTTACTTCTTAAGGTTTTTTAAAACAATGTGGTATGTAGTAGGAATATCATATAAATAATAATTTCTCACTTTATAACATTATATTTGATTTAGAACTCGTGTGACTTTTAAACTAAATTATCAAGTTCATATCATGCAAAGCTTATAAATTATATTTGCCAATCCTTAAATTTTAATGAACTCAGGAATAGTAAATTGGATAAACGCTCAGGATACAATCGATTACGACTTTAACTTAAAGTGCTATTGATTAACGAGAAAAGCCATTCGGGGGGCACTGAAGTTTCTACCACTAATAAATACCGTAGAGCTATGTCGCAGAATTTCCCCAAATAACTTTTCTCGCTGATAAATACTTTAATGGATTAGACAAATATTGCTTAAAAATGTGTGGAGGCCTTCTTGTTCGTGTAATATGATGCGCCAACAACTGACCTTAAGAAATCTAACTTCATTACATAATAATATTGATCCGATCCGATCCACCCTGCACGTGTATCGATCCGCCAGTGGATCGAATGCCATTGTATCGATACAAATATCGAGCGAATCGTATGCCATTGTATCGATCCACACAAGTATCGTATCGGATCGCACATCCCTAGTTATACCTATAAATAAATAAATACCTGTGAAATGACATTTTTAACGCGTTGAAGATACTGGCGGAGCAGAAACTTTTTAGCTTTTTAGTGACACTGACATGTTTACTGTCAATAATGTCATTCATTTCACTTGTCAAAAACAAATATTTCAATTTAAAAATTTTGTTCAACTTTGATAAATTTGATACGAAATAAATTTGGCTGACTACATTAGCTAATTGCGATGTATTGTTAACTTAATTCACATTTCGTAATTAATATTAATTTTTAATTTTGAAATGCGTATGATAACATTTAGCGTTTTAAAAAAATGCAAAATCAAATTTCTCCGTTATCAGACGAGGACGACAGTAACAATTAGCTCGGACGCATTGCTACCGAAATTCGACTTCAATAAAGTAAAAGGTAGGTTTGAAAGCTTATGGAAAATAGCTAGATAAACATATAGTGCAACGTTACTTCTGTGGAAATCTCCATATAACCTGCTACCCAAAAAATCGCTCCTCAAAAAATCTGCGCCTTGCTACTCCTGCACATTCCTCTTCCTTCTGCAAACATTCCTTCACTGTCACACTGTCCGTCTCTGGAACGCCCTTTCCTACTGTATTCGTAACGCAAGTACTTTAAATTCTTTTAAAAACCAGGTAAAAGCCCATTATCTCTCTAACTAACCAGTTTGCCTCATTCCTTCCCTCTCTCTTCTTCCTATCCTTGTCACCCATATTTGTGGCTCTCCATATTATTTGTGCACCTTACCTCATTTAATTTTACTTTATTCAGCTCTCCACATCGTAAGGTTGTCTGGAAGAGATCGCTGTGTAGCGATAAGACCGCCTCTTGTACCTCTATCTACTTCACTTGTCTACATTTCTATTGTTGTATTATTTTAAAATAAAATAAATAAACCTTGTAGCAAGTTCCTTCTAAAGCAAGACTGTTGTATCAGTTTTATAACTAACGAGTAACCGCCCTCACTTTGCTTCGGTTTTCTTATTTTTTTTACACCTTGGGTTACATTATTGGAATTTTATTAAGGATCCCTAATTTTTTTTGAAAATATAATATAGCCTATGTTACTCGGGGATAGTGTAGCTTCCCAAGAGTGAAAGAATTTTTGAAATCGGTTCAGTAGTTTCGGAGCCTATTCAATGCAAACAAAAAATCAAATCTTTCCTCTTTATATATTAGTATAGATAAACGTGATCTACTCCTAAATATTGACAAAAAAGCATAAATTGCTTGCTGTATTTTATCAACAATGTTGGACTGGTACAGAATGCTTTTTTAACTGACTTCAAAAAAGGAGGAGGAATTCTTTTCAACTGGTTTTTTTATGTTTGTTACCTCAGAACTTTCGACTGGAAGAACCAATTTTTATGATTCTTTTTTTATTGGAAAGCTGGTGCTTGTCATGTGGTCCTGCGAGATTTGACAAGTAGTTTTTGAGTTATCCCTTGAAGTTGGTTATTTTTTGTTAAGAATTATTATTGTAACTAGACTTACCAAGGAGTTGATGATCCACCTGTTGGTGACTAGTCACGCCAGTGAATGGTGTTCATGGACGCCAGTGACACCAAAGACATCATTGATGCATTGCCAACCAAGACAGAAAGAAAGAACTGGCTCCCAAGACAGAGGACAAGTTGTTATGGTATCTAGCCAGGCAAAGCTTCATGTTTTATCACATTCTATTGTTTATACTTTCCTGATATACTTTTGTTTAATAAAGGGTTATTAATAATTTATAATTATATACACAACTAATCTCTAAACTTTATAATTAAATCTTTCCTTAAATAAATCATGCAGTTATGTCATCCATTATATTTCATTCGCTTTATTCTTCAGATATAAATCAACAACGTAGTTTCTTTTATCTTACTGGCAACTTTTCGCACTTTTTAGAGGGTATACTGAAACTAAAATTTTTCGTCCTACCTTTACATTTACTTGCTTTGGTCAGTCGTCTCAGTCCTCATTCTTTTATTTTGCGCGGCAACGAGCACACGCTTCCTTAGTAATCCTTAGTAACTAAAGTCCGTTTAAAGTACTTATTCTGTAATCATGCCTAAGCGAAAACAAAGAACAGTGGAATATTATGAAGCTAAAATAAGAAAGTTACAACAAAAATCAGATAGGCGTCGTCAAATTAGTGATGCCTCTTTTTCAGACACTGAAATAAATCAAGGTAAATACAATAATTTTATTTTACTGTTGGTAATTTTACTGGTGGAATTGCTGTGATGTTCAAGTGTTAAATACATAACTATTAAATACTCATCTAAGCTAACCTAACCCAAGTAGGTAGGTAGCATGATGTTTAAAAATACCCCTAAGTTTGACAAAAGTTAAACATGCGGGTGACAAATATACATAAAATACATTACCAATATAATTTACGTAACACATTGTTACTTCTAAAATAGCCATCCCTAAGCTAAATAAATTTTAGCATGATGAGCAAAAAATATATTTATAATTACCTCTAGAAGGTAAAACAGATATCAACTTAGTATTGCAATATTCATGCGATTTTTCTCTTATGGCACAGATGTTGGTGCGCATAGAGGCGTTACTTACGAGACTATATCAATGGTCGAACCCCATCCAATGGTCCCCGAGCTCGAGTTGGAACCGGGGCCGGAGATAGTTGTTGAAACAGAGTTAGTACCTGAGCCCGATGATATGCCTACCCCTCAAGAGGTTAATTCTCAACCACAGGAACCTGCTACCGATGTACCGCAACCTGAGCTTGATCCTGAATTATTGTTGGCTCTGGGTGATGCCGCTGAGGATGCACCCGTTTTTGGGGACAACATCCATAGCAGTTTATCGCAAAGATGGACACCAATATTGAAAAAAGGACTTCTTAAAGAAATAAGAACAAAGCTTATTAATGAATACCCCGTGCCAGATAACTGCAGGTTATTGAAAGCCCCGACATTGAACCCTGAAATTTCAGCAGCAGTCATGGAGGTCGTCAGAAACAGAGATAAGAGTATCGTCTGTAAACAGGATCAGCTGGGTCACGGCATAGCCGCTATTAGTAAAGCTATCTCCTTATTGCTTATTGGCGATGACAAAGTTCAAGCAATAAAAATCCTTTCGGATGGTTGTAGGTTATTAACTGACTTACATTATACAGAAACTCAGCTGAGGACAAAACTCATAACACCCTGTCTTCAAAAGTCTATTTTATGTGTCATTGAGAATCAAGACAGAGACGAGACTTTGTTTGGGGTTAATTTACCAGACAAAATTAAATCTTCAAAAGCCATTGAGAAGCAGGGCCACCAATTAAAAAAGGTGCCGAATAAACCATCTACCTCGATGCCCGTTCAATCTATTCCTAGGTCTCGCTACCAGGAAAACTGGCAGGGCCCTCCTCGTTACCCCTCGGCAAGCAGGGGGGGGCGGGGAGGGTTGCATCGGACTCCTGCTGCCCAGTATCGACGCCCAGCACCAACTGCCGCTCAGAGTCGATTTCCAATCAACCAGAACAAGCAACGTGCCCCGCGTCAATAGTTCAGGTACACGCGGGTAGATTGTGATATTTTTATAATTGTTGGTTAAATATTACAAACAATAAAACTGTACTAAATTGGATAAAAAATGGGTATCAAATACCGTTATATCACAAAATTGTTCAACCGTATGTACCAAGTAATAATAATTTTTCAATTAAAGAAGTAACTAATATGAACGTAGCCATTAACAATTTAATAGAGTTGGGTGCTATTTCGGAGTGTAAACCGCGACCAGACCAATTCATATCTAAAATATTTTTGACGCCTAAAGCAAATGGAACTTACAGATTTATTTTGAATTTAAAAGTATTTAATAAATATGTATCCAATCTTCATTTTAAAATGGAAGACTTCAGAACGGTTTCAAAGATGGTTCAGCCCAATATGTTTATGGCCACTATTGATCTAAAAGAATCATATCTTCTAGTACCGGTTAATAAAAACCAGAGAAAATATTTACGATTTAATTTTCTAAATAAGACATACGAATTTAATGGCATGCCATATGGTTTGTGCTCTGCCCCTAGAACTTTTACTAAAATCATGAAAGAGGTTATGACTTATCTTCGACGTCAAGGATTTTCCTCTGTTATCTACCTTGACGATATTTTGTGTTTAGGGTTAACGTACCATGAATGTTTGCGTAACGTAAATGAAACTTTGAAGCTCTTGAAATGTTTAGGTTTTATTATCAACGTACAAAAAAGTTCTTTAGAACCTAGTCGAGAAATAAAATTCCTGGGATTTTTATTTAATTCCCTTGAAATGACAATGTCATTGCCTATAGAGAAGCGGTCTCAAATAAAATCCCTGGTTAAAAAATATCTAACCTTACCTACCTGTACTATCAGAGATTTTTCACGATTCATAGGAGTACTAACAGCAGCTTGTCCTGCTATGCGTTACAGTTGGTTATACACTAAACGACTTGAACGACAAAAGTATCTATCTTTACAGAAATCTAATTGTTACGACAATAAATTCAAGCCGTGCCGAGAGATCTTACCTGATTTAAGATGGTGGTTAAATAATATTCAAACTTCAAGACATCCCCTTAATTTTATAAAGTACGATATAGAGATTTTTACGGACGCATCCAGATCCGGTTGGGGTGCGTTTTGTGACGGTAAACGTGTAAACGGTAAATGGAAAGATAGTGAATTAAAATTCCATATTAATTATCTCGAACTTCTGGCTGTATATTTTGGTTTAAAATGCTTTACCCGTGACGCTTCGAACATGAACATCCTATTAAGAGTCGACAACACAACCGCGTTATCTTATGTGAATCGCATGGGAGGTATTCAATTCCCTCACTTAAATGAGTTGACTAGGGAAATCTGGCAGTGGTGTGAGATGCGAAATATTTGGTTAACGGCCTCGTACATTAATACCAAAGACAATAAAGAAGCCGACGAAGAATCTAGGAGAGTAAATTCAGATATAGAATGGTCATTAAGTGCCTCTGCCTTTAATAAAATTATAGATCATTTTGGTAAACCAAAGATAGATTTATTCGCATCCAGAACCAATGCTAAATGTGAAAATTACGTGTCATGGAAGCCAGACCCCAATGCAGTAGCCGTAGATGCATTCACTATTCCCTGGAATAGTTCATTTTATGCCTTCCCCCCGGTTTCGTTGATTTTACGATGTTTACAAAAAATTACTGATGACAAAGCAGAAGGCATTCTAGTGTTCCCGTATTGGCCGTCACAACCATGGTTCCCAGTATTAAAAAAGATGTTAATTTCTGACATTATGTTTCTTAACACCGATAAAGACATGACTATGTGTTGTTCCAGGACTCATCTGTTGAATCATTTTACCCTGGGTGTGGCCAAGCTCTCCGGGAAGCTTTTGCTAAACGAGGAGCTCCACAAGCCTCTCTCGACATAATGTTAGCCTCTCTATCTAAAAATACTTAAGACAATACGGCGTAACATTAAAATCATGGTGGGAATATTGCAATAAGGACCATAAGGATCCTTATGCTGGTACGGTCGCTTCAGTGATGGAATTTTTGACAGATCAATATAATCAGGGATCCTCTTACGGGACGCTAAACAGTCATCGTTCTGCTCTGAGTTTACTTTTAGGAAATGAGCTGGGTTCGGAGGAACAAATCAAAAGATTATTGAAAGGTGCATTCAAATTGCGCCCAAGTGTACCAAAGTATACATTCACTTGGGACCCACAGATAGTTCTAACTGGTATCTCTACATGGGGTCCAAACGAGAATTTGTCCTTAGATAAATTAAATAAAAAATTGGCTGTTTTATTAGCATTGTGTACGGCTCATCGAGTACAAACATTATCGCTCATAAAAATTCATGACATAACAATAAATTTACAAGGAATTCAAATCGCAATTAATGATCTTATAAAAACTTCATTCATTGGTCGAGAGCAACCATTACTTATGTTACCATATTTTAGAGAAAATATAAACATATGTCCAGCTACGTGTATGCATCATTACTTGGAACGCACGACAGAAATTAGACCTCAGAACATGCAAAATTTATTCCTAACAGTAAAGCGACCTTTCCATGCAGCAAGCGCGCAGTCGATTAGCCGCTGGATCAAGCAGGTGCTGGCGGAGAGCGGCATCGACGTCAGTCAGTTCAGTGCCCACAGCACGCGGCACGCAGCCACGTCGGCGGCGCACGCTGCTGGCATCTCGCTTGACGTCATAAGGAAAACGGCAGGCTGGAGAGCTAATTCACTAACCTTTGCAAAATTTTATAACCGCCCAATAGCCTCAGATCAAAACGCATTCGCATTCGCTTTGTTGCGTCCAGCAAGTCCTTAATTATGGTGATTAAATGTTGATTAACTTTAATGTCATATTACTAATTACCAATTATAACATTGTTAAAAATTTATAAGTAGAACAGTAAATGTCATATTGTTCCCTTTTGTGTTTCATATTTCGTGACCTGCGTAACAAAATTTTAGACCTTAGCTCTAAACATCTACGTTGTTGATTTATATCTGAAGAATAAAGCGAATGAAATATAATAGATGATCAAACGAACTTCACGAAGTAAAGTTCGATCACTATTATATGAATTCGCTTTATTCGAAGATATAACTAATAACCCTCCCATCCTAGTGTAGGATTCCCAGACCCTGAAAATTTTGTTACTATCTCTAAAAGAATGAGGACTGAGACGACTGACCAAAGCAAGTAAATGTAAAGGTAGGACGAAAAATTTTAGTTTCAGTATACCCTCTAAAAAGTGCGAAAAGTTGCCAGTAAGATAAAAGAAACTACGTTGTTGATTTATATCTTCGAATAAAGCGAATTCATATAATAGTGATCGAACTTTACTTCGTGAAGTTCGTTTGATCATCTATTATATTCTAGATAATAAAAGTAATTATTTAATAGGTGATTTAAACTATGTGGATGTTCTACCCTCATGGAAGGCTAACGAAGAAAAGGAACTGCGTGATGATGTGCTCCGTAACATGAGGATCTTGCCAGACTTCGTGACAGAGGCTGAGGAGGCCTCCTTGCTGTCCGAAGTAGAGCCTCAACTCAAACGCATGAGATATGAGTTTGACCATTGGGATAATGTAAGATAATTTGTTTTCTGCTTTAACAAAGATTTAAATGAAGAGATTAGTTAATTATTAATTAATCTAATTAATGATCTTTATTCCAGGCTATTGAAGGTTATCGTGAGACGGAGCGCAGTTCCTGGAGGGAGGAAAATGAGGCAGTGCTGGCTCGGGTGAAGGCAGTGTTCCCACGGGATGCTGCTCTGTTGCCCCATGTGCATATACTAGATCTTGCTGCAGCAGGGCACATTAAACCCCATGTTGATGCTGTTAGGGTGAGGATGTGTGTTGATCAGTGGCGGCCTTAGGGGGTGGCGAACAGGGCAACCGCCCGGGGCCTCGCGCTTGCAAGGGCCTCGCGTCATCACCCGAGTTAAAAAAAAACTTTACATAGCAAAACAAAAAATATATGATTGTATAACTTTAAGAACGGAATACCATAATATACAGTGAAATAACAATAAAAATACATAAACTTTTGGTTATTTGACTGTTTAAAACTATGAAATATCGAAAAATCGAAACCTTCGTTACAATATGTACCTATGTCGTAGCGTTAGCCTTCTTATTATACTATTGGGCTTCGCTCCCCAATTTAAGTCCTCTTTTTAAATTCAATATGTTTGTTTACAGTATTTTTAGGGTTCCATACGAAAAAACGAAAAATGGAACCCATACAGGATCACTCGTGCGTCTGGGCCGCCGTTCACATTCAATTTACTCCGAAACTACTGGACCAAATGAGTTGAAATTTGGTACTCATATACTTTTTTGTGACCCAAAGACGAAGGTGTAAATTTAAACAACTGAATTTTGAAAAAAATATTTACGGAATCAAATTTAAACAAAAACTGTTTTACAAACCGTATCGTGTTGTATGTCAAATAAAAGGGCTTGTTGTAAGGATCTCAAGTATATTTTTGTTATAGTTCTACAACGGATAGTTTTAAAATTATTCAAGAAAGAACTAATATTAAAGCCAAAACTGACTTTTCCCCCCCTTATCTGTGAAACTATGTACTAACGCTAGAATTTTGAAAAAAAAATACAGAGAACAGTTCTTTACTTAAATATTACAGGAAAACCTATAAAAAGTCTATAGTCTTAAAAAACGGCAAAAATAAATAAAATAGAAAAATAATGGTAAATACATAATCAACGTACGGAACCCTCTCCAAGTGAGTTTATTTTGCACTTCCAGCAGTGAATTTTCTTTTTCTTGTGTTTATGAATGAATATTCGTTATCGCCAGTTATTTTTTCGCAAATACATAATTTCCCCGCTTTATTAAAGTACGTAACCATTAAGATTTTAAACTGAAGTATAATGAAATAGAACAGACATCTCGAACAAAATGTGAGTCCCGCCGGGAGGTTCTATTTTCAAAATTGAGCCCCCTTTCTCCTTTCAAAATCGAACAATCCTTTGAAAATTGAAGCCGACCGGCGCCAATTCATTGGGTGGGACATACATTGTGTTCGGGGTGTCGGTTCTATATGCTACTAATAATACTTCAATGCTTTTACCTACATTTTTTTTATTATTCGCCCGATTAATAACATCTCAAAAGAAAACAACTTCAATACGACATACGTGGGCCCGTATTTAAATAAGTGAAAAATGAAGTTCAGGAAACCTCTAAAAACCCAACACAGGCTAAAAGTGACACATAGCAATCTAATAATAACTAAATCCACGAGCGTGCGAGGTTTGAAAAAGCATTTGCACAGGCAGTAGTAATATGGTCGAATATCGCGGCATAAGGTACTCGTGGCGTTCGCCCATGCTTGGTCGGCACTGTCCGCTTTCTATCAGGGCAGTCATTATGGCTGGCCACAATGTAAAAAAAAAATCAAATCAAATCTAAACACACAATTTTACGGAACGCACAAGGGCCTCGCAATGATCTGCCGCCCTGGGCCTCGCAATGGCTAAGGCCGCCCCTGGTGTTGATACTTTGTTAAATTGTAAAAAAAACTAGAGACAAATTATATCAGATGTCAGATTTAGATGATTCTTTTTTTAATCAAAAGCTGGTGCTTGTCATGTGGTCCCACTTAAATTTGAGCTAGATCTGACGAGTAGTTTTTGAGTTATTTTGAAGTTGGTTATTTTTTGCTTTGTACATTATACTTATTGCATTGTCTTATTCTAACCTAACCTTGATATGTAATATTTTCATAAGAATGAAAGAAACAAAACATTTTATAAGTTTTTTTAAAGCTTGTTTTTATGAATAAGGGGTAAAGTGTATTTTGCTCACAGTTCTGTGGCGACGTGATAGCTGGTCTCTGTCTCCTGTCCAGTGCTGTGATGAGACTGACTCATGAGAAGAAGCCGCACCTCGCACTCGACGCACTGCTGCAGAGGAGATGCCTCTACATCATGAGGTAAGTGAGAGCATAACAGGCCCCATTTAATATTAAATTATCACTCACATCTATATCACAATCTATATCTACATCTATATCACAATCTGACTGACTCGTGGTTCATCATGTCGCAGTGTTATTTGAATTTAGGTATATAAATTTGAATTTATATTTATGAACAGTGTTACAATATTTGTTGTGGGGCCCCTTCAACGTCAGCTGCAGTGTCAAATATAAAAGGAGTGCCAACTGTAGCGGTCGTAGGCCGCTGGCGAGCTTTTTTTGGGAAGTGTTAGTGGGGGCCTCGTATAATTGATACGGCTGATACGGCGGTAGCTACGCCCCTGTTTATGAAGCGCTCATAGCCCGGCGGCTTGCGTCAATCCTATATGATCGACAAAAGTTAAGCAACAGCGGGCGCGGTCGGTAGTTGGATGGGTGACCGCTAGTGGCAAAATTTCTTGAGCGTTTCCGTGCTACGGAGGGCACGTAAAGCCGTCTTGGGTCTTGGGTTGGCCACTAACCCCTCCACCAATCCGCACTGAAGCAGCGTGGTGGAGTATGCTCTAGGCCTCTTCAAAATGAGAGACCCGTGCCCAGTAGTGGGCCATTAATGGGTTGAAGCCACAAAGCTTTTAGCTCGTGTGTCGTGGGTCGTGGCCAAGGCATAAGATATTATTATGTGCCGCTCAGTTTAATCCAGACAGTAATCTGGTGACAATAAATATTTTTTCGACTTTCGGCATACACACATAACACATATTAGGGGCCATCCATAAATTACGTCACACGTTAGGGGGGAGGGGTGGGGTCGATGTAATGTGAAATTGTGTGACTAGGGGTGGGAGGGGGTCCTAAATTTCGCGACGTCACATTTCAAAATCGAATAATTGGTAAGTATAGGTAAATATTACATTTAATGGAAAAAAAAACTTATTTTGGAACTGCTGTTTTAATTTAATAATTTCTAGGTGTAAAATTTCATAATATGTGACGTAACACTAGGGAGGGAGGTCTCACAAATGTGACCAACTGTGAGAAGAAAGGGAAAGGAAGGGGAGGGGTCAAAAAGTCATGAAATTAGTGTGACGTAATTTATGGATGGCCCCTTAGGGTTCTCTCTCTTCCTGGAGTCCTTTCATTTATCATTTAATTGTTTTTAATATTTGTTTCAGCGGGGTCGCACGCTACGACTTCTCACACGCCGTATTGGGTGGCGACGAAAGCAAATGGCGCGGAGAACGATTACCACGCAGGAGAAGAGTGGCTATCATCTGTCGGGAGCAGCCCAAGACGACTGATGAAGCGAAACAATAGGTTTCTGTAAGTTCTTAGTCATTGACATTGTCGGACACTATATTACAGTGCCACCAAGTTATCTGTGAAATGGCGAAAATTGGAACTAATGCCACGCCATTCATAAGTTCTTTGTGCTCATTCATTTGACATTTACTACGTCTCGAATTGCGTCCAATGATTGGTCCAATGCGTCCGACAGCGCCCTCCTCCAATTCACAGATAAGTTGGTGGCTCTGTACATTGGAGAGTACTCGAATGTTTATACTATATGACAATTTAGTGCAGCGCCTGGCCACCGTGCGTTTTCCTAAAAAAAAAAAAACTACAATCTGTTTTTATGTCTGGAACGATATTTTCTAGATACTCGAAATATTTCTGTTTAAAAAATGGTAAAAAGTATTTTAAATAACAAAATTCAAAACTAATTATTCTTACTCAATAAACAGGGTTTGAATCGACCATCTGACCATGTCATAGCTATTAAATAGTTAACAAATATTCCTTAACACCAGGATTTGATCCTAACATAATTATACGCCCCAACTCAGAGTCACTAACGGTTACTTAAATCGCTCTTTAGTACAGAATATGTCTGGTGATTCTTTACTAAGGAGCGATTTAAGTAACCGTTAGTGACTCTTGAGTTGGGGCGATAATGCTATAATATCCAGTATTAGTTTTGTTTTAAATGTAAATAAAGTATTAGTTTATTGTTATAGATATGTTGAGTCCTAAAAATTTTATTAAATTGTTGGAATATTATATTTGTTTGTTTTTTTTACTTTTAGTCTCATTATCACATTAGTAGTGATGATAAAAGTTCAGGCAAATTTAGGCAGCAAGTTCTCCCATGGACATCCACATCTACGCTACGCCATTGAAGACAAATTGTGTTGTAATTATTTGAAAAATGATTTCTAGTGGTAACGCAACGTTGTGAAGGAACGTTATAAATAAATAAATATATAAACGCTATATATAAATAAACGCTAATACACTCATACCCCCGCAGTAGGTTTTTACCTGTGTCATGGTGGCATGGACGACATATGTATATAACACATCACAATCACATCCATGACCCGAGTACAAATATTTATCTGTCACATAAATATCTGCCCCGGCCGGGAATCGAACCCGGGACCCCTCGCTTCGCAGGCAGAGTCGCTACCAACTAGGCTACAGGGTCGTCAAAGGAGAGTTTTAGATTGTTCGACAAATAAAGTATGTAAGTTTATAAAGGTGGTATAAAAAAGTGAAATTTAATAAGGGTCATGGCGATTTTGCAAGGTCATTGAGGATACAATATGATGAGTAAATGCTAAAATGACGGTATGGTGAGACAATAGCTCTAAAACAAACAACATTATTGTATGCTTACTAGTATAATAATAATATTTAATGTAAGAAAGTGTAGTTTAACTTATGTATATAAACAATTCCTTACTTAAATTAAAGATACAATAATTCTAAATTATTTTTAACGCTTTAGCAGTCTGTTACACATATAGATTATGCACAATACAAAAGCCAAGCCATCGATCCACAATCTTTGTCGGACTATTTGGACAACGTTAGCTACTATACAAAAATTCGAAATCGAATCCGTGCCTCAGAAGTCACGTTAATCTTCGATTTTATCGTTAAACATTTTGGCTAACCAACAGCACTGAACTAGTGTGAGGGAAATTCAAATCCTTCTTAGTTGCAAGGGAAGACCAATGCAAGGCACTGTTAGGGCCTGCCTGCGCCCTCTTGCGACAAGGCTTAACTGCAAGCGCACACTGATGACAATATGCCTAGGCGTTGTACCAAGTGCCAAGCTTTCCAAGCAATGCTGAGGGAGAATGGCATACCTTAGCAGTTAGCACATCAGTGATTAAGTGTTTGCACTTCTGATGAGCATCATTGAAACTTAAACCTTATTTCGATGCTATTAAGGCATATTTTATGCGTCGCAAAAAATGCCGTGATGTCTTGGGTACAAGGCTTTAACCTTGTTGCCTCTTCTATTCTCTTGGTGCTATCTCTCTGGGGCGTGGTACCACCGCTCGTTCCAGGGATACATAGAGAGCAGCGGTCAGTCTCTCTCGGGCAACTCCTCCAAAGTCTCCATCTCCAGATATTCTATATTACCCTCCAGTTGCTCCAAAGGCTCTACGTCCACCTGCCATTCGTTGCTTTCCTGTAAATATACATTGTTGTTTTAAAAAAAGTAAAACTATGGCTTATACAGAGTTTCATGGCATTACATATAGAGTGAATCTTGCAAAATTTTAACATAAATCACTAGAAATGAAGTTTAATGGTTTGAATATTTAGAACATTATATTACATACTGTATAAATGAAAATGATAATAAATTTACCGATTGTCTGTCTCGACGGTGTACTCGGGCATGACGTTTCATAGCTGCTACCGAGCCGAACCTGTTTAAAAGCAAACAAGGCATTCGATGTAAATAACTACAAAGATAAATAGAAAAAATAACTTTAAATTACTGGCTTTAACCCTTGAATGACCCACCACATGGGTCTCTCCTCTTGAGGCTCCGATTTAATCTTGGCCAGTAACAAGAGTCAGGCCAATGACATAATCTTCGAGTTTTAGATTTACGTTGTAGTGACCACATACTTTTTTGCTGGGTATTTAGAACAATATACATACGTGCGCGTGCAATGCGGGCAGCTAGTACTGGCGGGCTCCGGTGCCGGCGCCTCCGTCTCTCCGCTGTGGCACTTGCGGATGTGGGACATAAGGTCATTCCTGGAAACAAAATTAACCTTAGCCACCAACGGGATTTTTTTACACTTCGGCCTACAGTCCACGGCACTTCATTTGACGATTGCATGCATGTTGCGGAATGAAACATTGTCAGTAGGCAAACGTCTCGATGTCGTCAATTGACGGTACAGTCGGCCGCAGAAGTAGCTTAACATTTTAGTACCTTGTCACATTACATTTCTTGAATTTGTCATAGATGTTGCTAGGAAACCGTCGAAACAGTTACTATTGCAAAGTACTAAAATGTTAAGCTACTTCTACGGCCGACTGTACCATACGTATGAGATGCGTCTGCGTGGACAGAAGACTTTAGTACTAGTTTTTCTTGTACATCTATATATCGGCCGTTATTATGTAAGCAATCAGATATTGTTATTTTTTCATCTTTCTGCCTAGCTTCAACGGAAATTGGAAAACATTTGATGGAGAGGAGCCTAGATTTCAAAGGTTAAGCTCAACATTGGTGGAAACCGGTGCTACGTCTATATGCATCACGTGAATACTCAACGTGCGTCAACGCATCACAAAACAATGCAAGCAGTGATATACATATAACATGTGAAATGTCTGACGTTCGTTTAAACAGGGCTAAGTTTACACTAACTTACTTTTTACACAGAATACTTAATAGTACCTATTGGTATAGAAGAGTCACTCCGCAAAATCATTTAAGTAAATAGCGACTTTTGCTCAGACACAATAAAGTGTAATTAAGGTTCCACAGTGCTAATCGTCGACAGACGTTGACACTCTTTCCATTCATAACTCTTATCCTTTCTGACAATTTCAGGGTCGTCTTCTTTTTTTGTGATGACATGTGTGATAGATTACGGATGTATGACACGGCCGGAGCGTCCTTCTGAAATTGGTCCGACACGTCGAACGCGGCACGTACTTGTAACCATAAATTAAGTGTAACGGCAAGTACTTGTAATCATACCAAAAGTGCTGAGTGCGCCAGGCCTGCTAGGGGCCATCCATAAATTTCGTCACACGTTAGGAGGGAGGGTCGATGTAGTGTGACATTGTGTGACAAGGGGTGGGAGGGGTCCTAAATTTCGTGACGTCACATTTCAAAATCGAATAATTAATAATTAGTAAAATAAAACTTATTTCGGAACTGCTGCTTTAATTATTTCTAGGTGTAAATTTCATAATAATTATGTGACGTCACACTAAGGAGGGAGGTCTCACAAATGTGACCAGCTGTGACAAGGAGGGGGGAGGGGTCAAAAAGTCATGAAATTAGTGTGACGTAATTTATGGATGGCCCCCCTACTACTAACAACATACCTGTTAGCAAACCGCAAGATACACGCGTCATACCCACACACGAACCGATCAGCCTGTCTGTGTGTGAGCGCGTGCTGCACCAGCTGGGACCGCGTGTCCACCTGCAGGAAGCACACGGGACAGAGCAGCGCGGCGGGCGGCTGCGCGTGCGCGCGCTGCACGTGTCGGGACAGTGCCGCGCGGCCGGTGCTCGCCGCACCGCACGCGGGACACCGCGAGCAGCAGACTGTCTCGTGCGCGCGGAGGGCTGAGAGACTCTGGAAGACAATGGTTTTGTGAGGACCTTGCAAGTTCAGAAATATATTGCATTACAGGAAAGTTGTGAGAAAAAAGAATTATTTGATCAAGAGAACTAATTACCACATGCTTTTATTTGAATGTCTACCAGAATAATGTGAAATCTGATAGCAGGAACTTGTCCCTCACGTTGGCCTTGGGTATTGAAACCCATAAATTGAACACTCCCATCATTGGGTTGACTTTAGAAACCTGCGGCATCGGTATCTGGGTGATTTTGGCTTTAATCGATAGGCAGGTAATGCGTCGTTTTTTAAAAATCTTAATTTTAATTTTTGAGGTTATTTCCAAAAAATACAACACGAATTATGATACTTATTTATAAAATTTATGTTATTAGGTAAATTTTATTGTATTATGATTATAATAATTAGGAGTTCATTGGAAAGATTGGTGGCCCGGGGAAGAGCTAGATGAAATTTGGAAATAGGAAATACAAGAAAGGGTACATAATGTAATATATAAATTTTACTGTTTATGTCATACTCTATTAAATTTATTTATTACATTCTAGTTAAATTTTTCAAAATTGGTGACAGAACCGACTTAGTCAACCCCGACCCCACGTGGTACTAGTCTGCCCTACCCCTAGAGTGAATGTAAACCCCGGAGGCGCGGAGGGAGAGCAGCCCCCGCCCGCTGTAACAAACTGCAGGCACCATGTGAGCCGAAGCGGCTGAGGCTGGTCGCCGCAGGCGACCAAAAAGCCGAAGCTGCGTAGGCGAGCATGGAATGCCTGCAGTTTGTTACGCAAGGGCGGAGGGGCTGCACTTCCCGCAGCGCCGGAGACGTTTGGAAGCCTGTTTGTGTATCAAAAACCCCTAAATTCTCCCTAAAAGTGCATATACTGTAAGTTTGTAATTATAATGATTTGTCATTTTTTTATAAAATTGGTGCGTTTTGTGTGTCTCCCCATACGGAGGTCGTAACTTTATTTCTTCCTCCACCAATTGACATTAATTTAGACTAATTTAAGACAAATATTGAGCAGTTTTCACAGATTTAACCTCAAAATAAAAATAAAAAAACTAAAAAACTATGTGTTTCCTCACTTAGCCCCTTTAAGGGGGGGGTCCTTACCCCACCCCCTCCCCCCCTAACTCCACCCCCCTCCCGGTGCCGCAGGTTTCTAAAGTAATACCCGCAAGTTTGCGTCACGTGAACACTAGCATGCTGTCTTTAAAAGCAGTTTTATAATGCCATAATTGTCCGTAATTTACACACAGGATTTAAAACAGCTTCAACATCTTCAACAATCAAATATTTCAGCAACAAACAGCAGAATATTACCTGAAGGGTAGTGCCACACAAGTTGCACAGAAGCGGCGTGGGCGCGTCGTGCTGGCGAGCATGCTCGCGCAGAGCCACCCGCGTGGCGAACTGCGCGCCGCACGTCCAACAAGAGTGTCGCGCGCTCGCTGGGTGCGTCGCTTGGTGCGTGCGGAACTCGGCCGCGCGCTGCAAGCAGTAGCAAAATTTACTTTATTTATATACCCATAGGATTTACTTTTACGTGATGACTATTACCGAAGAACGCTGTTTTATATTCAATGCAGTCTCATAAATTACTATCAATTTGAAACTCTTTATTTAAGCATTTCACTGCACATATTTTTATCTCCAGCAATGTGTGCTGGACCAGCGCGTGTAGTTTAGGTCAGTTTTAGGCCATCTCACAAGGGGATTTCAGTGCATTGTATATGGCCATTATATCATTATTATTATTATTAATCGGTAAAAGCAAATTTTTTGCAAACATTTGAATTGCACCTCAGCACTAAGATTTTCTAATTCCTATTAGATAAGAGTTGCAGATATTATGCTAACAGATATGGACATGCCAATCTGAGACTTTATCCATGTTGATGCGGTACACAGCCCCACACCAGCTGGAAAATGTACTGTGGATTTTACATTCAGCAGTCTCGTTACTCACTCTCACCTGGAAAGTCATAGGACAAACGGTACACTGGAAAACCGTCTCCCCACAAGCATTCTTTGCTCGCTCCAGGTCTTCATCATCAGCTGCGGCCGCCGCTGCCAATGCATCACGTTCTACCATGATGATATCATCTTCACTGTACGACCCACCAGAGTTCATCCCTGGTCCTCCAACCACAATGAAAACATCTATTTTCTGGGTTAGCTCATGCAACTTCTGTCTGAGTGCATGAATCTTTTCGCTGAGCGGTGGAGCACCCTTCGCTGCAAGAGCGGTACTAAACTCGTATGCTTCGATCGCGCGCTGGATGCAGTTGCTGCAAAGACGACCTTCTGGGATTACCTGAATGAAATAGTTGAGCATTGGTTTAGAAGTTGAATAATAAAGGGTGCATTAATGTAATAACAGCAAAAGAACAGCTACGAAAGCTTCACTGATTAATGATAATTATTATAAACTTTATAGTTACATTTGTTAAGACTGGCTTCAACCCATTAATGGCCCACTACTGGGCACGGGTCTCTCCTCGTGAGGAGGCCTAGAGCATACTCCACCACGCTGCTCTAGTGCGGATTGGTGGAGGGGTTAGTGGCCAACCCAAACGTCGGAAGTTTTCATGCCGCCCGAGGGCCTCTGACATGGCTTAACGACTGTTATTTTACGATAACAACCGGGACCGACGTCTTTACGTGTCCTCCAACCACCGACCGCGCCTGTTGTTGCTTAACCTTGTCGATCGCTTAGAATCGACGTAAGCCGCCGGGCTATGAGCGCTTCACTCGCTGTTAAGACTAACACAACTGATATTTGCTGTTAATGATGTTCAAGTGCAGCGATTTACATGTACATGGGCGTACCGAGGGAAGAGAGGTGGGAGAGTTGCCCCCCCTCCTCCTGGATTTTGTGCACTGGTAGTCTAGTAGTTGGTAAATAGTTAGTGGAATGATTAGTGGTATACATAACCTTCAAATGAAGACAGATAATTTTAAACAAGGTAAGTCTACAACACCTTATTGTTATTTAAATGCAGCAGCATAGACCGCAGCGGCGTCTGCATGGGCGGCGCGCCAGCGTCGTGCTCCTCCGGCGTGAACAGATCGCCGCCGCCGCCGCAAACCGAGCATGACTCGCTCTCAGATTCTATCTTCATTATTGCTCTCGACATCGCGATACTAACGGCCTATAGCACTAGCATTCCTGATAACAATAGTAGTTAGTTAATAACGCAAAAGTATGAACGAAACAATATTAAACAGTATTTATCATCATACTGCACTGAAAATGCAACAAATTGCAACGTTACATTTGACTTTTGAGACTTGAATTTTGATACCCCATTTACACGCGCGCGCGAGCCACGAGACAATCCGCGAGACGCGCGCATACGCGCGCGTGTGAACGGGGCGCTCGCGGACCAGACCGCGGCAAGTCTCGTGGCTCGCGGGCTCGCGTCGGGAGCGGTTTTGTAGGCGCGCGCCAAAGGATCTCGCGCGAGCGCTCGCGCGGTGTTCACACGCGCGTAGGGGGCGTGGCTTACGGACGCGCCACGAGACGGTCCGCGACACGCGCGTGTAAATGAGCGGTGACACTTATGAGTTTTGTTTTGACCAGTGTTGCCAATGAAAATTTTTGGAAGGCCGTGTACAGTACGGCCGACGCATCTTGGCGCGTCTGAACATAGGCTCTGCGAACTTTAGCACATGTGAGACAGATATAGCGATAAGAAAATGCTAAAGTGTGACTGAGATATAATACGCCGCGACCCAGTATTGCCGAATTATGTTACTGCGCAGCCTTATGCGCGAAGTTCAGACACGCCAAGATACGTCGGCCGTACTGTACATTACATAAAAAAGCAGTGTTTATATGGGAAAGTATCAACTGTGGGCCGTGTCAGAGCTGCCAAATATAATAAGCTATCCAATTATGCCAATATATACCATCGGTTCAGCGCTCAGACTAAAAAAAAAGGTCATCGGCAGTGAATTTGATGTCCACAACACAAGGAACACTTTGCATTAGCCTAGCCCTAGATTAACATCAACATTAGCCTAGTGGCGCTGTTTTAAGGGTTTTAACATTCGTTAAATGTTTGCAAAACAATAAATAAAAAAAAGAACATCTGTCATGGGACGGCTGACACATGTGAAACATCGAAATGCGTCGCCACGATCACCAAGTCTAAAATCAGTTTTACCCCTCGCGTAAAGATGTTTCACATCAAAAAGGACAACTGTCATGGGACTGCTGACAGATGTGAAACATCGAAATGCGTCGCCACGATCGCCAAGTCTAAAATCAAGTTTACCCCTCGCGTAAAGATATTTCACATCAAAAACACCGTAGAATTTGCGAAAAGCCGTAGAATTTGCTACGGCATTAGGGTTCCAGCCGTAGGCCGTGGATTTTGTGATTTTTTGGCCTGAAAGCCGTAGAACACGGTAATTGCCGTAGCATTGGCAACACTGGTTTTGACCAAGGAACTCTGTTTTGACAATGACAAATGGCAACAAAACAAATTAAAATCTGCCAAATTGCCAAATCGTCCCTGACAATGACAATCGCCCTACAGACTTTAAAGGTAGAGAGAGATACAGACTATATAGTACACAACGGAACTTTTCAATCTTTGGTTATTGCTTCAAATTCAAATGAAGTTTGGACATTTTAGAGTTTTGCTGTTTTTTGCTTATTTTTCCTCTCAACAAGAGGCTAACTGTATGAAAGTGAAAATAAAAAACGTATCCTGAATCCTGTGTGCTTAGTAAGAGTTTTACTTGATTTAACGGGCTCGTATCTAGCGGCAGTGAAGAGAAAAGCTTCGGCCCCATACAAATTTTTGCCAACTCGCACTTTACTTTACTTTGCGAGCCCGCTATGTCACTCGCACATAATAGCACACTGTGGTACGTACTTACTTCCCTTTTGTAGTTCTATTGCGCTATGGGACATCTATGGTTTGATAGTTTTGTTTTTTTTGTTGAAAAAGTTGACAATCACAACAAATTAGGGATGCGACTTTTTGTAGCTCGATCTGTTTTGTGGATCGTAACGTCTCGATCCGAACCACCGATTGGATCGCATGCGTTCGATCCGATTTTTAACGGATCGATCCAAAAAATTAAAATGTGTGCAATTCACACATAGTAGAAGTGAAACGTTTAAAAATAAAGTTATTAATTTAATAACGTGTATCAGTTTTCATTATCTTTCAAAAACTATTTTGTACTGAATAAAAATAAAACAGTGGTAATTAACGCCATCTCCTAACATAATATGAAGAGTAAAATGAGCAGCTAGCGCCATCTATCCAGCAATAAAATGAATCTTCTATCTTGTTCTTCGCGCCATCTACGAATACAACTTAGCACTTTTTTAAGTAACACAAAAACAAAACCGGAAATCCCGGGATATCTCGGAAACGGTGCGTCCTAGACGATTTTTGACACGATATCTAACCCTTCCGTAGACCACCCCAGTCCCTAATACATAAACCTTGCTGGACCAACCCCTAACCCCCCATCCAAATTTTCTAAATTTTGTTTTTTGGAAAAATCGATAATACCGTATATCTCGGAAACGGTGCGTCGTAGACAAATTTTGACAACATTTCCAACCCCCCTCAAAACCACCCAGACTATATTACATAAACCTTACTGGACCCACCACTAACCCCCCACCCAAATTTTCAATTTTTTTTTTGGAAAAAACAAGAACCATGAACTTAAGAAATACTGTACAATGTTTCCTATTTCATTTTCACCCACGTTAAATCTTATGAATTTATGTTTCTGTCTCTTTTTACTGTCCCTTTTTCGTTTTATCGACTTTTAAATGACATCGATGCTAAAGAAGTTTTTATTTCAAAAATGGAATGAAAATAATCAACATATAAACAATTACTTTGACAATTATTTCTAACAAGCTCACCATTAAAAGTCAATATTAAAGAAAAACACAATAAAAATTACCTAAGAAGAGTAATTTTTTATTACAATATTTACAATCATCATTAATTTAACATTCAATCTATGAAATATTTATATTTATTTTGATAGAAACATTGCGGCATAATTATTGAAGATTGGCATCTTTAACATACATATTATTATTATTAAATTATTTACTGATAAAAATCTATCTTGTCGTGGACCACCAATAATAATTATTACATTAATTTTACCTAAGCATCTCCCGTTTCGTCAATTTCAATGTAGGTACCTATAATATAAATAAATAACTGACATTTATTTTGTTGTAAGCCATCGATCTTGTTTAGCAAATTTTTTTGTGAAAGCATAGTTAATGTTATTATATTATAGGTATATCAAAATAGGTATATTTAATCTGAATGCTCTTGTATCTATGTCTAAGATATAGATACAAGAGCATACATAGATACAAGAATCAACAGATTCTTCTTTTGTAATATGAAGTATTAAAACAATTGCATGTTGCAAACCTCTTGTTTCAATATATATCAGTCGTAATATGAAAGACTGCGGATCACTCCAGATGCTTTCAGGGATCACCAATGATCCGAATTAGAATTTAAGTACTGACTAAAATAGCCGGTAAAAGAGCTGATGGTTAGTGGCTATTGTCGCCCGTGGACATCAGCAACACCAAAGGCATCACTAATACGTTGCCGGCCAAGAAAGAGAGAAGAAAAAGAAATGAAATGAAAATTTGCCTCTCGCATAAAATTTCAACTACCAGGTCTGCTGGAAGAAATTTCATTTTGAAATAAGCAGTTCCTATGTACTATTGATTTAAAAAACGTTTTAATTTAAGTTTAATCGTGTACATGAAATTTTAAATAAATAAATAAATAAATAAAAATAAATAAAATGAAACGAATTAAATGTAAAAATATATCTAAGCTAATTAAATTGTGCTATGTGCATGTACATACTTTTTATACAATGACGTGATAAAAATGTTTCTCGTATTAATTGAAAACTGTTTTTAATTCTCATTTGTATCCGTATATAATATATTTTTGAAGTCGGCTGAAATGCAGTTTATTTTTCCAACCTAATAGGCAATTATCACATAAATAAAATTAATATTTTATATTTTAGTTATAATAGTTTTTATTTTTAAATAAATGTTACTTACCACTTCTGAAGAACAACTTTCTGAAATAAAGTCCGCGATTTGGTGGTGTCTTTTTATATGTTTAGCCAAACTTGTTGTGTTTTTACTCGTTTATTTTTAGTTTTTATTCGTTTACCCTCTCCATTTTTATGAAAATGACTACACGTTGGATTTTTTTGGTGGAACCATAGCAAATATAAATATAATGTTCCTAAAGCCTATGAATAAAAGTTAGTACTTACAAACGTTCTCTCTCGAAGATAAATGAACTAATATTCATGCAGAAATGAATGGTACATTGGAATATATGATACACCAACATATAAAGAAATTTACCTCCATTCCATATTTTGATCCGATTCAATCCGATCCGATCCACCTTGCATGTGTATTGAATATTGATCCGCCAGTGGATCGAATGCCATTGTATCGATACAAAAATCGAGCGGATCGTATGCCATTGTATTGTATCGATCCACACAAGTATCGGATCGGATCGAACATCCCTACTTTTATTTCTTTTCGGCTTGTATGCGAACAATTTTTCATCCGTTTTAATCCATGAAATATTGAAGAACTAGTAGTTTTTTGTATTAGTTTCTGATAGATAAACATTTAAAATGTCGATTGGTGTACCTATTAAAGTTCTTCACGAAGCAGAAGGCCATGTAGTGACTTGTGAAACAAATACCGGCGAAGTTTACCGGGGCAAGCTAATGGAAGCTGAAGATAACATGAATTGCCAGTTATCGCAGGTGACAGTCACCTACAGGGACGGCAGGGTCGCCCAGCTGGAGAACGTTTACATTAGAGGATCTAAAATACGATTTCTCATATTACCGGACATGTTAAAAAATGCACCGATGTTCAAACGACAAGGAAATAAACCGACTGCAGGACGCGGGAAAAGCGCTATTTTACGAGCACAGGGTTAGTGTTATTTGTTATTAGTAGTAGTTAATAAAAATATTTATATAATAAGACATATTACATTATAAATTTTGTTAAAATCAAGAAACAGTAACCGGATTTTTGAGGTTATATTGGTGCTAAACATCAACTGAACTGTATTCATAAAATGGAGGATTGCATTGGGGAACAAAAGCAAAAAGTAAACGAAGTAGCAATATACATATACACAACGACCTGCAGACTATTTAGGCTGGATTAGGTATACAAGCCAAATATAATTAAACAGCAATAATTAATCTGTAAATTAAATTCAAAAGTTCAGGGTTTGATTGCACCTTAGCTCACATAAGCTGGTATTAAAGTTAGAAGAAATTAATGAAAATATTAAAGAATCTATAGAAGAAATGCTGCTAATGCATCATAAATAATAATATTAATCTATAATTTGATAACTCAAAATGTGTGAATATGTTAAGGAACATAATTATGCATTGCTGTTACAATTAAATTAAACAAGCAAGAACTAACAGCTTTTTTATTTAGAAAAGTACATGCTCTGCACTGCCAATATATGTATTTTGGAATGCTGTTTCTTAAATCTTTTAGCTAAGTAACAACCCTTACTCATAAAGTATGTTGCTGAACTTTTGATCAGGAAAAAGCATTAAAATCTCAACAAGATTGTTATTTTTTATTCATGTTAAGTCTACACAATACTTGCAGCTTTTGGTAAATGATGCCGTTCACAGTTAAATTTCATTTCTCCATTACAGCAGCTGGGCGAGGCCGAGCGGGCGGGCGGGGCGGAGGGCATCGCGGCGGCTGGCAGGGCGGCTCGGGACCCTCGCGACGCTAGGACACTAGTATAGCACTAGCTGTAAGACGCTGACCAGGCATTAACGGTCATCACTCAGTTATACAGCAATAGAAATTGTGCAAATCTGCTACTATACAAATAATTTGTATTTATCGGTCTATAATGAGTTATAATTAGGATGTTACTTCTTTAGTTAGAATATCTGTTAGAAATAGACAAAAAGTCAATGAAACGGGAGCAAGTGGTGCTTTATGCATTAGAATTGATGGTTGTAGGACAGTGATATATTAGGAATGTAGCCTACAGCAATTTTTTTAGCTATACAGTAGCACTCACACACTTTGTTCGCAACTTTTGCCTTGTGGTGGCTTGTGGTCCTTTAAATACCCACAAGTTAGTTGTGAACTTATACACAATAGGGAATTTGTATATTTTTTTTGTATTTGATTAAATCATTTTTTGCTACCTAAACTTAAAAATAAATATTGTTGGAAGTGTACCAATATTTTTTTTAATCTAAATATTTTATAAAAGGCAAAAGTGATTGACTGATGTATCAACACACAGGCAAAGCAAGCCCTTGTATCAACACACAGGCAAAGCAAGCCCTTAGGGCTAGAAACTTAAAATTTCGCACACGTATTCCTCTTATGACGTAGGCATCCACTAAGGAAGGATTTTTTAAAATTCAACCCCTAAGGGGGTGAAAAGTCCAAGAGGGTGATAAGCATAATTTCCTCGTGCGAAACATCAGCTAGTTAATTTATCAAACAACGATTTTTGTCATGTTCAGATGCTCCATTTTAGGCTCGCTTTTGGATGAAGTTACCAAGGCATGTTCTATGTTGTTTAATGTAAGCTTAGAGAGTTATTATTTAAGATTTTTCAGTATAAATCGCTGCTAAGTCATGGAAGAAGTTGATAAACCATTTTATAGATATAAAGAAAGAAAATAAGTGCCATATTATGACGTCAAGTTCCGTTTCGATCAACGCGTTTCACAAATTCAGTTTTGCTACCATAATTTACACTTTTTGATTAAAGTTTAAGCAATTAAATACAAACAAAATAAGAAAATAATAGAGGTGTAATGTTAGGATCATTAACTATCGTGGATAAAAAATTCAAGTTTTAAATCACTTGATTGGGAATATCAAGTGTTGTTGTTTAGGTCGACATCAGGTTAAAGAGCAGGGATTCTTGTCAGAATTGGGACTGTATAGCTACAAGAAGTAGCTTGGGGCCACTTCCCTTAGTGGTATGTATAAATGAGTGATGATCATTATGCTATTATTCACTACTAGTGATGCTTTATAAGTATTGTTTGGTATCTTAGATACACTGGATTCTTAATTTGATTGATTCTGATTGATTATGTTTTAATGTCTTACATCAATTCCATAATGCATTGATATTTGTTTTGGTAGGTTCCCAGTATCCCCTGTGTATAAAGAAGGTAATGAATAAACAAATAATTGTGAATTACATAAAAGGAACAGTAGCTCGAGCACGAATATTTGCGAGAAAGTATTCGTATGGTTAACGTAAGCAATTTGTATGGCATTTTTTCAAAAGCGCCCCTATCATACGTAAATGGTACTAAAATGCCATACAAATTTGACAAATTGCTTACGTTAACCATACAAATACTTTCTCGCAAATATTCGTGCTCGAGCTACAGTTTTCTTGTTTTAAACAAAAATGGTACTTTTTAAATAAACGCTGAAGAGAAAATATTCAGAGTATAAAACAGAATACATTCTGATGAGAAACCATATTCATTTTGTTTCTAACTACAATACATTCTGATAAGGCACCATGCTAATTTGCTATCGGTAATGAAGCAGTAAAAGCAGTTTATAAACACATTTAATAATACATTCTGATAAAATTGTTTTGTATGGTGTCTGTAAAATGAGATAACATGCTATGATGTCTATTTTAATAGTCTGCAAAAACGCTTAACAGTACACACTTTTGAGATGAAATAATCTATAGTCCAGTCATTACGTTAGATAAAACAGGTTTGAAACGCATGTGAACCGAGAAGGCTAAATTTTGATCTTACGTGGGGGAGTCTAGAAAAGCTTGACTTCAAATTGTTCAAGACCAAGATGCCTTATTGTGCATTTAACGCTATCTTGAAAAAAGGGTTAAATTCAGTTGTTTCACAATAACTCTGTTCTTCAATGAGATACGAAAATTTTGATGCATTCTTTTTTGTTGCTTTTTTACGATCTACAATTCGTAGTCTTTTACATTTTTCACCCATCGTTCATCGTTATTGAGATATCAATCAAAAAAAAGGGTGCGTGTACTTTTGTACGCGCGTGAGAAGTTATAACTTCTTTGACATAATTTTAAATAAATATTTAATTTAATAACGTGTATCAGTTTTAATTATCTTTCAAAAACTATTTTTGTACTAAATAAAAATAAGCAAGCACAAACTAGATGGCGTTGTTCTTGAACCTGAATAACACTGTTTGAGACTGTGAAATTTGTATAAGTAATAACATTAAATTTTAAAAGAGGTAAAGATAATAAGAAGCTATCCAATGCTTTGATACCCTCTCCATGGTAGCACAAACGTTTAACGCAACCTTTTTGCAAGTCGCATAAGAAGTATAACTTCAAAAACAATTTAACCCTTTTTTCAAGATGATGAAAAATGCACATAGGAAATCTTGGTCGACAATTTGAAGTTAAAAGCTTTTCTAGGAGGGTCTAATATGCAAAATTTAGCCTTCTCGGTTCACATGCATTTCCAAATGTATATTATTATTATGACTGGACTTCTACAAATTATTGGACAGTTAGTTAAAAACGATAATTAAAAAATAATGTGATATGTTGTTAAAAAAATCATTTTTCTTTGGTGTTTGTAATAAAGAATTTAGTGCAAAAGTATTCTACAAAAATGGTTGACCATATATTCTCTTGAGAAATCATGTTCGAGCGAAGTTTGTAATAAAGCATTTATTGAACAAGTAGTGTACAAAAACATCTGTGAAGAACCATATTCACGTAGTGTGCAGTCATAGTCAAAACACTCCTCTACTACTCCTTTTTAAAAATAATAGGCATTAGTTTTTCGTGTTATTCTATAAATTACAAATATCTTCATTTATTGTGATAGTTGCACAGACAATAAAAGAATTAAACTTTTGCAGAACTTCCATTATTAGTTTTGCCTTCCATGGGGACAAATTAAATTTGGGGAAAGTATCCTATCCAGGTTATAAACTATTTGTTGGTAAGCTTCTGTCTGTCTGTCGTCTGCACATCACATGAATATGGTTCATCATTGTTCTTCAATGTTTTTATACACTTTTTGTTCAATAAATACTTTGCTACAGATATCACACGAACAGGGTTTCTCAAAGGAATGCATTGCCAAGTATTTCTGTAGACTACTTTCATACTGAACGCTTTATTACAAACATCACACAATCATGATGGATTAATTCTGATGGGATCCATTCATATGTGTGAGAATACATTTATTGGAGGTTTATGTTGATAAATAATATTAGTAAATCATTTGAGAGTACATTCTGGTGAGGCACCAAACTCATACGATGTTTTCAGGAAAACATTTTATGAATATGGTTTCTCACCAGAACGTATTCCGTTGGATAGTAATAAATTCATCGAATTCGCTTAGTTACTCGTTTTATACAATTATAAACCATATCCATTAAATGTTTTCCTGTGCATCATATGAGAATGGTCCCTGTCACCAAAATACACCAGTCAAGCTGTGTAATTAAATAACATATCAACAAATAATAATATTCATAATATTAATGTTGATCTTACTATACTATTCTTGCAAACCATCAATCATCAATCATTTATTAGTTGATACTGGGTTCCTACAGTCTTGTATTTGTATTAACAGTATTTCTAACTATTTGTTGCAGGGAAAAGGCATCATTGATGTTATTGTCCTAGAGAATCATTCATCATTGTACTAGGAGACTTCCATTCATTTTATTGTAACCGATCTGATGTTTTGATACATTAAGCCAGTTACATAATACCTTCTTAGTTTTATATGTGATAAGTTTGAACTTGTAATACTTGTATTCGACTGAATGAAGCATTTGAATAAAACAATTATCTGTGGTATTTACAATTTTATTTACCATTGTCTTACTTATAACTGTACTTCATAAAGTATTATTATTTAAGTTACACTACTTAAATAATATTGTCTATCATAATTATCTTACATCCCTTATAAATTCTATGTATTGGACCGCTACTATATTATTTAGATCAGGTAAGGGGTAACTTACAAAAAATCAATAACACTTTGGAAGTTCATCATCAATACAGAAAATCGAATTCTCTTAACATTCCTATTTTGTGGATTACTTAAATCTAACGCATTTCTAATTTTCTTTATATTGAATGGACAAAAGTACTGTTGTTTCAAAGAACAGTTTATTAGTATTTGCCGATAACAATAATGGTTAAAGTTACCTTATTTCGGTTAGAAGGCAATACCTACTGGATTTTATCTTATAAATATCACTTGTGTTTTACGAATCAATAATATCGCTTTTAACAAAATCATATCAGTAGTTGGAGTAAAATACAACGGAGGAATTATTGAGGACTACGCGCAGCAACGCTCCAAGCAAATCGCTCTATGCTGTAAGCACCAGCATCGAGCGTTAAAAACGGATGTATGTATGTATGTCTTCAGGCTTCCTACACAGGCTGCCGCACAAAAGTGCCGCTGGGCTGCTGCCGGCATAATGTGTAGAAAGAAGCTCTTCGACTTTCGAGAAAAACAATTAAATTTCAGCGATATTTATATCAGCTAAATGACTGGTTTTTCGCTTATAACGTCTAGGGCATTTGTGTCCAACCAAAGTTTTATCCATTCAATACAGTCGAGGTCGAGGGATCTTTAAACTTAATGATCGCTTCCACAAACATGCACCATATTTGTATATCTAGCTCAACATCTTAAGAGTTCATGTAATCACGTATCTGCTTTCGCAAGCTTGGCCTTTTCGTCAGCCGGTGAGTGTGTTAGTCTGTCTCTTGAGGCTTCGGAGGGGCATTTCGCTGTCAGCTCACGATGGAGCCGCATGGCTGGAAACTCTACGAGGAGCGCAAGTGGTACCGCCGCCGCGTACGAAATGAAGGCTACGCCGAACCATTCTAATATCTAGAGGAAGAAAAATGTTGAATAAGATTCGATTTGTCACAAGGAATTGGTCACTTAAAGTGGTGAATCTAGTGGCGTCGCTTGTATTGTATCAAAAGTCTATGAGTCGTCGGCTGTCGGAGTGGGGGACTCCGAAATCCGAGAGCGTTCCTTAAATATTCCGACGTTTTTACGGCTGCCTGCGAGCTTTTACCATCAGGTGGGTTGACTGCTAGTTGTGACAAAAATATCAAAACTTCCTCAAATGTCTATCCAGGAATCAAATCTGGGACACGTTACTCGCCATTACTGTCACGTCACGACCTACTGGCTCATGGGAGTCATAGGTTCTTCTAAATAATATCTGTGTCACTATAACAGTGTCACCTTTTCTTCCGACGTCACTAAATCTTAACATAGTACATATCCAAGTACATACAGCGTTTTGTCGATCCAACTGCGCAGGCGCAAGGCGTGCGCCCTGCAGCGCTTCGTTGATGGGGATGTGCAGAAGCAGTGCTCCGAACGACAGCCGCGCGAGCACCGTGCCGCCCGACGCGAACCAGGTGCGCCAGGGAGCTGTAGAAAAACCATGGTTATGCAACCATTAGAGGTCTGAAGTGACTCAGGACCAGGGCGTAGCTACCGCCGTATCAATTATACGGGGCCCCCAGCATATAAGGGCCCCAGTAACATACCTAAAAAAAGCTCACCAGCGTTCAAAGACCGCTACAGTTGGCACTCCTTTTATATTTGACAGATGACGTTGAGGGGGCCCCACAACAAATATTGATATGGGGCCTCCTTAGGGCTAGCTACGCCATTGCCCAGGACTGACCTAAGCCACTACATAACACTATTTTCTGTTAGCGTTCACGCCAAACGCTGCTTTCAAAATGTATGGGAATGACCAAAGATATTTTACCAATATCATTGTGTTACGGTTTCAAATTAATAACGAACAATGCTGTCTTTATTTTCAACAACGAGACATTACTTCGGGAGTTCACTTGACGCCGCAGCACACCGAATGAAATACAGTAGAACCTCTTTAAGTCGAAAATCAAGGGAGACGCCAAAAAATTCGAGTTAAAGAGTTTTCGACTTATAGAGAATTTCGAGTTAAGCGAATTTCGATTCGACATAAAGAGGTTGAGACAAACGACTTGCTTCGCTAAAGTTCAAATGAAATAAAAAATTATACAATTAAACATCTGACACCAAGCAAGCAAACACGTGTTAACGTGAGTCATAAGTTCGTAGTAATTCTATTCATTGTATGTATACCTACTCCTAAATTGCTTTCTAAAAAACAATGGTGTACTTACACTGTCGGCGAATTCTAAAGTCGGTAACTTATTTTTCTTTGAACTATAGAGGTAATAAAGCTCAAATAATCAAGTTGTAAAGGTTGTAAAATAAAGTAATTCGAGATACAGAGGTAAAATTTAATTTTTCGAGTTATGGAGGGAAAATATGTACCAAAATTGCTTGGAGGGACTCACTGATTATTTCGACTAATAGAGGGTTAAGATTTCGAGTAATAGAGGTTTTGGTGTATGAAGGGAAGGGAACAAAACATTTTTTCGAGATTTGGAGGTTTTCAACTTATCGAGGTTCGACTTAACGAGGTTCTACTGTAATAATATGAGCGTTACAAAAAAAGGCAATGTTATGGAATCATGCTGGTCGGTTGAAAGGGCGGCCCATGGGGGCATTCTGTCTTAGACTGTGAAACCAGTAATACGGGTGTTGCGTAATAATTTCCAATTGTAGAAATAGTTTAAGTCTAGAAATGTTTAAGCAAGAATCTTAAAAGATGTGTAGAGGAGTTTCTTTCGCCATTTCTTCTCTTAAATAAGACACCTTTGCGAAATGGCGACTTAAGTACAAAAGAAATAAATGAATGGAAATACCCAAGTGCTTTTATTCAACAACACGAGTCATCTGGAGTCGAGTTAACAATTGGGAATGACATTAAGAGCGAAAACGTTACTTTTCCAAACCTACATTATTATAAGTACTATCGCATCAATTTTGGATGATGCATCGCCTATCCAAAGCCTGTTAGATACGTTATCGACAATTCTTACCCATTTAAATTGACGCCTCAATCTATTTTTCAGTTATTCATAAGAAGAATGATGAATTTAATGTAATTAGGTATAGCCAATAACGTATCTACTTAACTATTGTACTTAATTACTATTATCTAGCAGGAGGTGCCTATCTATTCATCTAGGTACCTTGATCTATTGATCTGTATACCCACATTGAATCCCATTAATAGCGCCAAGTAACGCGACCGTCACGAAGAAGATGAAGACGGGTCTCTCGAAGGCTGCCAGCGCGGCCCCGATACCCCGGTCTGGAGGCCCAGGACCCAGTACCAGCGGGGACATCATCGTCCACCACAGCGATGCTGGTGCTGAGAGCACTGACACCCATCTGAACACCTGTGACGGAGAAGGGTCCAAGTGGATTATAATTTATAGTGATTTTCAGACGCATGAACTCACAGAGCAAAGCTCCTAACTCTACAAGGCTTGACGGTTGACCCATTGAAGTAGGTATAATTTACAAGTAATTTTAATAGTTCAATGGCTTGACCTTACAAATTACTGTACAAACCCTGTTTTTAGGGTTCCGTAGCTGAATGGCAAAAAACGGAACCCTTATAGATTCGTCATGTCTGTCTGTCTGTCTGTCTGTCTGTCTGTCCGTCTGTATGTCACAGCCACTTTTTTCCGAAACTATAAGAGCTATACTGTTGAAACTTGGTGAGTAGATGTATTTTGTAAACCGCATTAAGATTTTCACACAAAAATAGAAAAAAAACACTAAATTTTGGGGGTTCCCCATACTTAGAACTGAAACTCAAAAATGTTTTTTTCATCAAACCCATACGTGTGGGGTATCTATGGATAGGTCTTCAAAAATGATATTGAGGTTTCTAATATCATTTTTTTCTAAACTGAATAGTTTGCGCGAGAGACACTTCCAAAGTAGTAAAATGTGTGTCCCCCCCCCCCTGTAACTTCTAAAATAAGCGAATGATAAAACTAAAAAAAATATATGATGTACATTACCATGAAAACTTCCAACGAAAATTGGTTTGAATGATATTTAGTAAGTAGTTTTTTTTTAATACGTCATAAATCTTAAACCGCAAAAAACATTGATCAAAGTTACAACGAACTACAAGAACTTTTATATTATGTTACTTGCTGCTACGGAACCCTTCATGAGCGAGTCCGACTCGCACTTGGCCGCTTTTTTGGACAAATACGAGTAGTACCTGTATTACTTGGTCGTCGCAGAAACACTTTCACGAACTTGTAGTGAGAAATTGTTTTATTTGTCATGCAATAGTACTCTTTACTTTTTCTCAAGATGTGGGGTTTGTGAAGACAAGGCTTGAATCTGCGGTCAAGTCTTGTTGAGTTAGATTGTCATGAGATCTCATAAAACTTTTAACAGCAATATCGTTAAAGCCGAGTGTGAATATGAGTTGAGCTGAGCTGAGAGGTATGTATGTTCGCATGAAATGTTTTGGCGAGATTTAATTAATTTTGGTTGGTAGAATAATATTTGTCAGGTAATTAGTTTCATCATGTACAAATGTACATAGTGTATGTTGTCTATACTAATATATAAAGAGGAAAGATTTGATTTTTTGTTTGCATTGAATAGGCTCCGAAACTACTGAACCGATTTGAAAAATTCTTTCACTGTTAGGAAGCTACACTATCCCCGAGTAACATAGGCTATATTATATTTTCAAAAAAAAATAGGGATCCTTAATAAAACTCCAATGATGTAACCCAAGGTATAAAAAAAAATAAGAAAATCGAAGCAAAGCGAGGGCGGTTACTCGTGGTTTATATAATGACACGCTTAATTATTGTCAATCTAAGATCATAACATGATTCGTTAATAACACAGGAAATGTAGATACGTATTGAAGACTTTGATGTATAGACAAGTAAATAACATGATATTTAGGTACCATATACCTATTTACTCATCGTTCATCTCATGTAACTTAATTAGGTATAGATATGATTGTAAGTATAGCTCACATCCACATGATTTATTTAATGATATACTTAAAACATGCATCAACTGAGTCAAATGATTGCATATTGTAAGTAATTTTAATCAACTTGTAATTTAACTTTCTAATGTGAGACTTTATTAACGAAATATGTTTTTATTTATTAACTGAATCTGAAACACGAATCATACTTTTTACATGACTGCCAAGGAAGGGTTAGGTTTTTCGCGCCTATCTTGTATGTATGTATGTATGTATGTATGTATGTATGTATGTATGTATGTATGTATGTATGTATGTGTGTATGTGTGTATGTGTATGTGTGTGTGTGTGTGTGTGTGTGTGTGTGTGTGTGTGTGTGTGTGTGTGTGTGTGTGTGTGTGTGTGTGTGTGTGTGTGTAATATTCTTTTTTACCTTCCAAACCGCAGGACCAATTTATATAATTAAGATATCGTTAGATGCGTCTTGACAGCCCCACTTGGGCTTTTTAGATAATTGAAAAAAAAACAAATATGAAGGCTGTGAGATGCCATTGTTTGAAGTATGAAAAAATAAAAATAAATGGAATAATAAGTACAATAAGGATATAAAATTAAAGAGCTCATCATAAGATTTTCAAAAAGGTATATCATGACAGCTTTTTGATAGCAGACGAGTTTTTTTATTTTTAAATTTATCGTTACTACTATAAAGTTGACCCCGATCTATTCCAGAATTTAAAAGATATACTTAAATTAAAAATTCTCACAGTTGAAAAAAATACCTAGAGATTTTCAGGAATGCAAATTTTATTATTTAAATAACATTGATACTTTAGAACTAAGTGCAGCATTTTTAATGTAGGTAAATTAATATGTCTACAACTTCTACAAGTGGTCACCGTTGCTCGTTGACATTTACAAAAAGGGCATCGCGGATGCATTGTCAACCGAAAAGCAATTCGAGGTCGGACACCCTATTCGTGATTCACCTCACTACAGTACTCTATTACTGCAGTAGTATACCTACTGATTATATCAAAATAATGATGGCACGTAACGAGCAAATTATTTAATTACATACCGAGAGAGATGAAGCAACGTTGAGCACCGCGACGCGACCACGCGAAAGGCGGAACGGACTTGCGAAATGAACTCTACCACCTCTTAGATAATAAACATCGCTTTAATTGGAGATATGTGTCAAAACCTCTCGTAAAGTACGGTGAGAGCGAAACTAGCATCTCTTATGCCCGGAATTCATTACAGTTAAGCTTCGACTGTCCTGTTCGATCTTTCCTGTAGTAAGTTACTAATTTTCTACTCTTTGTGTGTAATGTGTATTTGAAGATTACAATCAATTAACCGGTTTGGTTTAGATAAATCGAAAGGCGTTAATTACGCCATATTAGTCAAATATGATTATTTGAGATAAATTATATTATGGCGGCTCATGGTTACTCCCTTACCCGTTAACTAGCAAGTTCACGAATGGTTTGGACTGAGAAACTGACTTGAAGATTGCAATAGAAACCACAACCTTCAAGGCTAAACGCTTCTTGGTTTAATGGTGTAGTTAGATTCGAGCCTTGAAAGCATTGCAATCGCGAAATCGCAAGCCCTAGCTAGTCTAGCTAGAACGGGAAACAGTTGCGTCACGCTGTCCTAGTACTGCTGTGTGTACGTTACTGTCAGCACTGATATACTTATAATTTATCTAGATTGAAACTCTAATGCCCCAACTCAGAGTGACTAACGGTTACTTTAATCGCTCCTTAGTAAAGATTCACCATATGTACAAATTCTGTACTAAGGAGCGATTGAAGTAACCGTTAGTGACTCTGAGTTGGGGCGTTTTAAGCTCTTACTTAATATCCTAGAAATAAATTGGCCTAAAAATTACTCAAGACTAACTTAGCCTAACACATGGAAGGTATTTGTATATTCACCTTGTTCTGCGCTAGGACATTCGTTCCTTTCACCGAATGGTGAATATGGGCCAGCAGGAGGCCTGCCAGCGTGCCCGGGGCGTTGCCCAGCGGAGACTGATACAAGGTATTGAAGGACAGGTTCCCGCTGTATTTTAAGCGCACTGATCTGGGAAATGAATGCGACATTCAATACGTCTATTCAGACATTTAACCACACCCTCTTTCGAAGCCTAATTGAATATGTTTCCGTAATTCAATATCCTTTCATTGGAAATCATAAGCCTGTTTTCTAATTTCTAAACGTCTTGTGCCAATTGTGGTCATATTGCCTATAAGATTACGTAACAACTAACAATAGTTACGTTACGAAATAAAATTATAACAGGGTATTATTTCTGCACATATCGAAGAAAGTATCTTTCTTGGCTTTAGCCTAATTCTAATGATATTTACAATGCACTTCAGTACTCACTCGGGACAATGCACAATGAGCGTAGGTACCAGCTCCCACGCGTATGACAGACCCAGAGTGAAGATTGTAACAGCTGCGAAGAGGCCTGCCAAGACTGGGATTGCGAACCGTCTGCCACGGAGAGCCAACGTCACGGCTAAAGCCAGTGCGTAGAGCTGCATGTCTGCTGCTAGGTACCTGCGGGAGATAGTCACGGTTCGTAGGGAAATTAGGAATTATGTGAGGGACGTAAGATAAAGAACGTAGCAGCTTCATCTTAAATGTCTTTCATCTATACTATTATATAAAGAGGAAAGATTTGATTGTTTGTTTGCATTGAATAGGCTCCGAAACTACTGAACCGATTTGAAAAATTCTTTCACTGTTGGGAAGCTACACTATCCCCGAATAACACAGGCTATATTATATTTTAAAAAAAATTAGGGATCCTTAATTAAAAAATAATTATTTTTTGACAAAAAATAAAACCAACGAAAAAAAAACTGAAAAGCGAAAAATAAAATAAACCATTTAGTATTATAAATTAAGATCCTAAATTAACTGAAAATAAATAATTTTGAGACCGTGCCAAACAAACAAAATTAATTACATAAAGTTCATTTTATAAGGACAGTGGCATGCGATGCACACGGCAGCAGCAACGCGGCGCACATCTTTTCACCGTTTGTTTTTTCATTGGTTTGGCACCGCCTCAAAATTATTTATTTTCAGTTAATTTAGGATCTTAATTTATAATACTAAATGGTTTATTTTATTTTTCGCTTTTCAGTTTTTTTTTCGTTGGTTTTATTTTTTGTCAAAAAATAATTATTTTTTAATATTTAGTTGCTATGAAAATTATTAAGTTATTGGTGATATATTCAGTTACCAGGTAAAAATGTAGTAGGTGAAATATAAATCATCCCCTATTTTCGTACCTTTAGGGGTAAAATTTTCTTTCCAAATTTAAACAAGAGTAACTTCAAGGTATACAATATTCAATAAAAAAAGAATCATCGAAATCGGATCATCCAGTACAAAGTTATTGGGGTAACGGGTAAAAATTCCGTGGGTGAATAATCAATCATCCCCTATTTTCGTACCTTTAGGGTGGGAATAAAATTTTCAAAAAAATATGGGACCAACTTCAAGATATACCCTATTCATTAAAAAAAGAATGATCAAAATCGGACCACCCTGTGCCGATTGCCGAGTGATCATACATAAAAAAAAAAAAATATACGCGTCGAATTGAGAACCTCCTCCTTTTTTTTTCGTCGGTTAATAAAACTCCAATAATGTAACCCAAGGTGTAAAAAAATAAGAAAACTGAAGCAAAGCGAGGGCGGTTACTCGTTGATAATAATTGTATTTAAGTGTGAGGTTATAATATCCGCGAGGCAAAGGAAACTTTGTGTTCATTATATGTACGTTATATTATTTTTATGTAGGTATATCATAGACCACATTCAGAGTCGGCAAAATATGTTGACATGAAGAAATCTATGTTTAAAAATGTTCTTTTAAGTGTTCAATAGAATGGAGATTAATAGACTACTGGCCCACCCACAAAAATCCAGGGTCATATGAACCACCTGGTGACCTATATAGGACGATAGAAGAGCATAAAATAATAAGATTCAGCACTATGCCGTCACTTGTAAGCTGTCCAACTGAGTGCTGGTGAGAATTAAAAAGTGCAAGTTGGGTGAGTAAATTTTGGTCATATATTTCTGTACGGCATTTTTAACCATCGATAGGGCCATGAAAAATAATAAGAAAGCGCGCAGTGCCGTACATAAAAGGTGGTCCACAAAGTCAGTAAATGATTTTGAATTCGTGACAATTTCGAGGGTAAATTTGGTCATTTGATACAGTACGGCATCAGTTTCATACTGTTGCAATACAGCTTCTAATCCATTATTCCGCAACGCCGTACAAAAAATCGTGCGACAAGGGGAAGAAATCGAGGGTTGAAACCCCCTCTTTTGCAGTGGTCCGGGGGGTCATTTGATACAACATAAAATTAATTTATTTTGAAAGTATTTTATGCATAGATAATATTTTTTACATGCCGTACATTTTCGTTGGTCCAAAGGTTTGTAGTAAAATTAATTTAGGAATAAATAAAGTCATCGTAGTAAAAATTTGGCAAGAATTGCAGATTTTGAGATACCCAGCTGAATTTTTGTATAAACTTGCATTTTGGCATTCTAAAAGTTGTCTCAAAACCTACATATGGTAGGGTGACCGCGTCTATTAAAAATTTGAGGACAAAGGTCACAAAAATCGTTTTTTTGCAAATATCTCATTTCTTATGAGTTTTTTGCTATTTGTATCTAATCAATATTGTAGAGAATTAAATTCCCTACAACTTCTGTTTCAAAATTTTTTTTATACATTGAATCGTTTTCGAGATACAGGGAAGAGAGAGCGTGGTTAGAGCATAATGTAAGGTCAACCGGTATAGACCCGATCAAAACACGCTATATATAAAGTTTATTAACTCTATCTATCTATCTATCTATCTTCTTCTTCTTCTTCTTCTATTGTCTTCTTTAGGTCATCACTCATCAGTCCACCTGGTCGGGGGGCGACCAGTGTTTCTTTTACCAAGACATAGCCGCCATTCGAGGACTTTGCAACCCCATCGGTTAATATTTCTCCATGGGGTTCGCCTGGATAGCTACCACCCTTGAGCATGATGAGTCAGCCGCCAAACGACTCGTCGTGTTCCGGCTGGGGGCTGGAGAGCCAGTTCTTTCATTCTTTTTCTTCTCTCTTTCTTGGCCGGCAACGCATCAGTGATGCCTTTCGTGTTGCTGGTGTCCATGGGCGACGATATCCACTTACCATCAGGTAGATCGTCAGCTCGTTTGCCGGCTATTTCCATAAAAAATATCCACGGCGAGGAATGCCCCCAAAAAGTCAGTGACATAACGGAACCGGATGAGGATTCAGGCGAAGAAATTGATGACGTCATAGGTAAATAAATAAATCTTTACATCTTTAATCTGTACGTACGGTACGACTTTGATTTTGACAAAAACTTATTCATGTTTCAGAAAATGATGGAGAAGATAATTCGGACGTCGATGAAGACAATGATTCCGATAACAACTCAGAGGCTGATTCCGATACTGAATAATTTAAATAAAAACCTTATTTGCATTATCATCTTTAAATATATCGAATTTTTCTAAAAAATAGTTGTTTTATTAATTCACATCATTACAATGAAACAAATCAATTACATACATGTATCAATAATGACTCAAGTATACGGGTGTTTGGTAACGTCTTGGCAATACGATAAACGAAGCAAATAGAAATACTTCGACAACGAATGTTATAAAATCTCAGTTAAAAGGAAAAAAATGCGCATGTGCATAAGAAATAGAGGCTCACATTTTGAAAATTAACTGTAGTTTTGATTACTTGGTGTAATTAACCCAGTTACATAAATTCTTATGTAAATCCTAAACAATTGTTATTTTTCATTCAAAATAATTTTGTTTTTTTCCGCAATTATTGTATTTTGTTCACTCAGTTTTTATAATCTGCCAACTTTTCGTATCTCGTTAGATAGCTAATAAGTTGTACATGTTTTTAAAATGTTCTGCCGATAAAGTTATTCCGGGTTTTTTTTTTTGCAGAAAACACCTATTAAAGTTGAAGAAACCTGGTTGAAGTATGAAAATTTGTAAGATTTGTAGCTCTGATTTAAAAATTACTGAAAAAATTCACGTTGTAATGGTTGATTATTATGTATTGTAGTGTTAGCAACCAGATAAAAATAAAAAATCATAATATTTTATGCATTAGTGATTTTTTTTCAATTTTCAAAGTTGAATTTCGCATATTCTTGAAAAATACATAAAATATGGAATTACTCGAAAACGGTTGATATTTGAATAGGGGTCATAATAGGTAATTTGGTTGCAAATTACCTCCCCTATATGCCCTTCACGTATTGCCAAGACGTTACCAAACACCCTGTATATTAAACCAAAAAGTATACAAAACTGTTGATACTGGGATTTACAGTTTCAATTCTTGGATATTATATACACACCCTTTCACTACAGTTAAACGTCATAATGATTTTATCATATTATCAATTGCTCTTCAAAAATATGTTAATACCGTACTTACCGTACAGTATCAGATGGCCATAAAGTACTACACCCTTAAATAGTCCAGTCATCTTAGTAATTCACTGCGGACTTTGAGATACCCAGCTGAATTTTTGTATAAACTTGTATTTTGGCATTCTAAAAGTTGTCTCAAAACCTGCATATGATAGGGTGACCGCGTCTATTAAAAATTTGAGGACAAAGGTCACAAAAGTCGATTTTCTGCAAATATCTCATTTCCTATGAGTTTTTCGCTATTTGTATCTTCATCAATATTTTAGAAAATTAAATTCCCTTCATTTAATAATCTTTATATAGCGTGTTTTGATCGGGACTATACCGGTTGACCTTACATGATGCTCTAACCGCGCTCTCTCCGCCCTGTATCTCGAAAACGATTCAACGTATAAAAAAATTTTTGAAACAAAAGTTGAAGGGAATTTAATTCTCTACAATATTGATGAAGATACAAATAGCGAAAATTTCATAGGAAATGAGATATTTGCAAAAAAACGATTTTTGTGACCTTTGTCCTCAAATTTTTAATAGACGCGGTCATCCTATCATATGCAGGTTTTGATACAACTTTTAGATCGCCAAAATACAAGTTTATACAAAAATTCAGCTGGGTATCTCAATTTCCGCAATTCTTACCAAATTTTTACTAAGATGACTGGACCATAAAATGGTAGCGTCATTTTCATCAGCCTAAAAGATATGGTCTGCATTAAAATGTACGGCATAATTTTTTCCTAATTTATTTATCTTAATACTATTTAAAACAAGGGAAAAAGGTAGAAAATTGCTATATTTCATTAATCTATGAATATTTAAACTTTTGCAATAATTTCAAAAATTTCAGTTTTTGTATCTCTCTATATTTTTTTTAGGACAGTTTTTTTTGTACGGCAATACTATATATCAATTGTATTTTACAATGTCATGTTAAAAAAAAAGTTGCCGTACAGGGTCAAATGACCTTACAGCTTTATAAATCAAGTATACCATGAAATTAAGATAATTATTAATTATACATTCAAATGGACTATCATTTTTTGACAGCATTATTTTTAATAGTACTTTTGAGTCCTAGAAAATGTATTGGAACCGAAGCCGTACTTTTTCAAATGACCCCCCGGACCACTGCAAAAGAGGGGGTTGCAACCCTCGATTTCTTCCCCTTGTCGCACGATTTTTTGTACGGCGTTGCGGAATAATGGATTAGAAGCTGTATTGCAACAGTATGAAACTGATGCCGTACTGTATCAAATGACCAAATTTACCCTCGAAATTGTCACGAATTCAAAATCATTTACCGACTTTGTGGACCACCTTTTTTGTACGGCACTGCGCGCTTTCTTATTATTTTTCATGGCCCTATCGATGGTTAAAAATGCCGTACAGAATCAAATGACCAAAATTTACTCACCCTACTTGCACTTTTGAATTCTCGCCAGCACTCAGTTGGACAGCTTACAAGTGACGGCATAGTGCTGAATCTTATTATTTTATGCTCTTATATCGTCCTATATACGTCACCTGGTGGTTCGTATGACCCATGATTTTTGTGCATGGGCCTGTAGTCTATAAGATGTGGGTAGGATCCTTAATACAGCAGACATCTGTTTTTCTGGCCTTATTTTAAGCGGTACCTTACCAGGTCTGTATTAGGCATTTGTCATCCGCATACACCAAGTTGTTCAGGTAGAGCAGCTGGGTCCACCACTTCTTCCTGCAGACAGCAGCCTCGCCTCCCACCAGCGGCGCCCACTGCGGCCCCGAGCCCAGCCGCTCCCACCAGCTGCCCGCGAACCACACCACGAAGAAATAGCTTGGGCTTATCCTGTGTAAAATACGTGAAAATAGATCGGTAAAAATATTAAGAATGATGTGGAGAAATATTGCATAAATATATTAAGTTAATATTTTAAGTTATATCCGCACTACATGCATAAAGATACCTAGCTTATTGATAAATACGTATATTTATATTCTTCAGAGTTATTGCATCGATTTATTGAGAAATACATAATAATCTGAAGTATAATTTTTGGTACATGATCTACGGTTTTTTGAAATGACGGAAGTGTTTAAAAGCATGTTTATTTTGCATAAAATTATGTCCAACATAGCATATTATATTATTATTTATAGCCATACCATACAATTTATGTTAAGCAGTTAAGCAACAGCGGGCGCGGTCGGTAGTTGGATGGGTGACCGCTAGTGGCAAAAAATTCTTGAGCGCTTCCGTGATTCGGAGGGCACGTAAAGCCGTCGGTCCCGGTTGTTATCGTAAGATAACAGTCGTTAAGCCATGTCGGAGGCCCTCGGGCGGCATAAAAACTTCCGACGCTTGGGTTGGCCACTAACCCCTCCACCAATCCGCACTGGAGCAGCGTGGTGGAGTATGCTCTAGGCCTCCTCACGAGGAGAGACCCGTGCCCAGTAGTGGGCCATTAATGGGTTGAGGCCATACAATTTATGTGTAGTACAGGAAGCTTCTCGCCCAAGACTTATGTTTGAATTTACCTGATAATTCTATTGAGCATGGTGTGAAAGAACGTCCGAATGGCAGGTAAATGCTGCTGTTTCTGCTGCAGCAGCTTATTGGCCAGCAGGAAGCTTGCCATGAGGAAAAATACCTGGACCACCAGCGTGCTGTTTGTCATCAGAATCACATCTCCGTCGAGACGCATCTGCGTGAAGCAGAACAGCTCATTATTATAAAAGAAGGTCGAGAGTGACAGATTAAACTATCAATATTTAGCCGTAGAATCTTAGAATATTAACCCAATCCCACGCCGGATGGGTGTCGTAAAAGGCGACTAAATCCGGCCCGCTGGTGGTAGGGCCCCTCGAGGGATTATATTGGTAATATTGATTTTAATTGTTAATTAATATTATTATTACTAATATTATTTCTCCATGGGGTTCGCCTGGATAGCTACTACCCTTGAGCATGAGTCAGCCGCCAAATGACTCCTCGTGTTTCGGCTGGGGGCTTGAGAGCCAGTTCTCTCTTTGTTTTTCTTCTCTCTTTCTTGGCCAGCAACGCATCAGTGATGCCTTTGGTGTTGGATCGTCAGCTCGTTTGCCGTCTATTTCCATAAAAAAAAATCAACCCTTTCTATCTTGGTTCTCAAAAGTTGGGATTCAAAAAATTCAAGTCCTCCAAAGTCCATTAATTTCATTACAAATTAATAAATTATCTATCTGGTACATTTAGATTACGCAATAAGGTAACGTCACAGCTTTTATCATTTTTACCTCAAATAAACCCTCATCATTGTGAGAGACATGAGGGACGTTTTCATCCATAAAAAAAATTGTATTCTATCTATGACATTATTGGGGTGCTGGGGAAGTCAGAAGCTTGGGTTTAATCTATATATCTTGGACAACGAACAGTACCTTTTCATAAGATCTGGTGTCAAAGATGTAAGACAAGGTGGCGACCCAGCAGACGTGCTCGATGATGACGCACATGAGGCAGAAGACGCGAAGACCATCGAACACGATGAGGTCTGAATTAGACGCGGGCGGTGCGACCAGGGCCCGCCAGGATTGCCTCACGGACCACGACAGCATCCAACCTGCACCTAATGAACAAATAAAAAATTATTTATTTAGTAGTTTTCATTTCAATTACATTGCCATGGCACCTGAAGTAGGTGTAAGACCTGTGTTACGAGGTACTCCGTACAACCTCCTCGTCATGTACAGTCAGCAAAAGAATTAGGTATGCAGGGCATGATTCAAAGACCATTCTAAGATTCTCTGTAATTATTGATATTTCTGAATGTTTGTGTTATTATTAATGTTAATTAAATGATACCTGTATACGTAAGATATGATTTAACTTTGCTAATAACGTAAACAATATTATGTAATATCAATAATTACAGAAGGTTTTAGAATCAAGCCATGCATACCTAATTCTTTTGCTGACTGTACATGGTAGGACTGATTGCTAGAAATTTGAAAGGCGTCCCTTATATAACACTCAAGAAATCTTGGTTTTTGGAGTGTTGAGTTTTGGAAGTAGCACAGATCACGCTTGGTCCTGTCTCAATTCTTTGGAGTTACAATAGTAACAGTGAATTTTGTACTTTGATTACATTGAAACAAACATTTTATGATTGAACGAAGTGATAAAAATCGTATCGTAATGTTGCAGGTTTTCAAGTTTATTAATTAGTGAATGAATATACAATTTTGAGCCTTACTCGAGGCTAAATTTAGATAGGCTTACAAATTAAGAACAATACACAAAAAACGATTGACACAGATCCTGTGAGCAGATCACATAACAGCTAAATCTGAGGAAAGCAAATAAGAACCATGAGTGCCTAAGTGTTGTTTGACTGTCTACATAAATCTTCTTTTTAAAAAGCTGCGCAATTTATTACAGAGGCGTTACATCAAACGTAACTGCAGTTATGCAAATTATTTGAATTGTACTTAATTCTGAGCATTCTGAGGTCTAGAGACGAATGTAAGATTGAGGGGAATTTAAGAGGCTCTGTGGGAAGATTCCGTTGAATGAGGGATTGCACAAGATATACATCAATCCCAATGATGACGACGAAGAGCGTAAGAACAGGCAACAAGATTAACGATTATTATTCATAATAAAACGATAATCATCAAAAACGTTTTCGGATGTCATGCCTCACTTATACCTATCGTAAATTCATATACGAAGAAATCTCTTAATTTCAGGTTTACGTAAGCCATGCCTAACCGTGACTTGCGCAAACATGGTCACCACAAATCAGCCTTAAGTAAATATGGAGGAAAAACATTGAATAATTTGCAGTAAATAAATTTACTAGAATTGATTTGGAGCAATTTCTAGTGTGAAAGTTTTTAAAACGCATTAAATATATTCAGAGATCATACGAATTTTGGTATAAACAATTGACGGTGTTTTTGCTAAAAGAAAAGATCTCTTCCAGACGAGAAGACTTCCTAGTGAAAAACCGACACCAAAGATACAATGACGAGTGTTCGCCTGTATTTGCCAAGTATCTAAAAGGACCCCGGTATAACCAAGCCATCAACTATATGATATTATAGAAATTTATATGGAAAGTAATGAAACGCACGCTTGTATGCAAAGCGACTTAGAAAATTGTGCTTATTTTCTTATGTTTACTTTCGTTCTAACTATTAGTCACTTTATGACGATCATAATGTGTTTCTTACTCAAGTTCAAGTTAAGTATCAATATTCAAAGTGCGTATAACATAGTCATTTTCACTTATCCCGGTGAAGGCGGAATAATTTTAACGTAAATACTTTGTAATGATTTTAAAGGTGTTCGTGGTTTGCCCAAAAAGGCCCATCATGGAGCCTGGACTATAGAAGTCGTGTCACACAAGCACTATAGGCTCTGTATCTTAGTTGAATCCCTTTACTAATTCATGGTAGTTAGGTCATCATTAAATCATCATCACCTGGCTAACTAACACTTGTAGAATCAACTGGCCTGTGAATCTTGCTAGATGGAAATACATATAATTATTATTTCTTGCTTCTTTGATCGGTAAATCGTTGCTGTCAATAGCTCTTAAGGATATACATAAGTAGCGGTGAACATTCACCAGATCTATTACCAGTCAGATGTGACCCCTGATCAGATATCAACAAAAAAGTCAGATAAAGTCAGATAAACTCACCTTTTTTAGTCTGATCAGACAAGGTCAAGTCGAGGGTAGTGCTGACAGCTGTGAGGACGACCAGCAGTGTCACAAGACCAGCGAAGGCGCTCTGATTGGTGTCCAACGGTGGGGACTGTTCCTCCAGCCCATTGACGCAGTAGTCCAGGTGGTACAGTCGCGCTGACAAGTTGTATGAGGCCACAATACTGTCGTTAACACAGGATGCGAACCTAGTGGAAGAAAATAAATAAAAATACTTAATCGCAGAATGTGTAGCGACCGGTTTCTCCACTTCCTTCCGAATGTGGCGGATATCCAATGGCAATAAGTAACTTATAATCTGGGTCGTTAGTTCTTTTATTTGCTATTGAACCCTTAACTGGTATCGTGAGATGACCGAGCTCTGTGCTCGTTTGAACATAGAGCTGAAACAAAACTTTATGTTCATCACAAACAAACTACGGCCAACGCTGCTATTTATGTAGACTTATTATGATGAATTTTCCCACATATGAAATCTAGCTAGACACTTTTCCCCCGCATACGCTTGTTCATTGTAAATGTTATGCAAATCGCTAAAGCCGTTTTCGAGAGGTGCTTATTAATAGATAGTATAAAATCTGTATACATAATACATATCTACCTATAGAAATGTTATGTTGGTTTGTGTATGCTTCAAAAACTCGAAAAGTTCTTCACCGATTGAGCTCAAATTTTGACACAATATACTTATATATACTATACGTAAATATAATATATGTAAATATACTCGTAATAATATACTCGTACGCTTCAAGGATGGTTTTTATCAATTGTTTGGGTCAGTAATTTATCTGCGACCAAAAACAGTTATGTTGCAGAACGACGTCTGCCAGGTCAGCTAGTGTTATAGATGTACTACTAGCTGACTCGGCAAACGTTCTGCCAAAATTTAGGGGTGGAGAGGCATGAAAAATAGATGTCCCATTCTCCACCCTAGCCGATATGCAAGCAAAGATTCACGAAAATCGGTCGAGCCGTTTCGGAGGAGTTCAACTTCTAACACCGTGACATGAGAATTTTATATATGTACTATATTGCTTCTCTAATAAAAGCTAGGATAATACCTACAGAAGACAGGATTATATTAAAACTTGTACAAACCAGAGGCGATCACTGCGGCCGGCCCGGGGCCCGCAGCTGCGAGTCAAGCAGACGCCGCGATGCACGCGCGTGTGGTTGAAGTGGTGTGCGTAGTTCGCGGAATACCGCTGCAACAAGTGTTTCATCAATTATAATTATCATAATACTTTAATTTACACACGACATTAGAAAAAAAAGTTTGTGTAACAATTTACAAAAAAAATGTGTAACCAAAATATTTATGTAACTTGAACTGAAACAAAATTGAGTTATTTTCCCCATCGTGGGAAAATATCACGGGATTAGTGGGATAGATCCTATTACATACAAGCTTTTATTTAGTTTCCTGTCTGGTGTCTGTCTATCATCGGATATTTTGAGTTAAGTTTGACCCTCTTTTCAGAGTCCAATTGGGCTGATATTACGCGTATAAAATTCTCGCGACAATGCATTTTTAGGGTATGACCCTAAAATTTACCATTCAATGGTAAATCTAGATACACTCAGATTGGCTTGAGTCGAGAGGACTCCATAACGGTTAATAAGAAAAACATTTTTTATTATGTATGATAGTTTTCTGATTTGCCAATAATTAACATAAAAAATAACAGGGTCACCCTTTCTCAATAAAAGAGTCCTTATATTTTATTTTAACAATATTCTGATTCTTACATAGTACCTACATTACGCATTACACAACAAAAACCAAAATTATGTTTAGTAAACATTTAATTAACAATGCACAAAACGTAGGGCAACATTTTTGTATCTGTAACGCGTTGGGTTCCTCGAAAAAATTCCATTATGTAATGAAATATCTCAAACGTAGTTACGAAATCGATTGACTCGTACTTAAATTTAACTTAATTTGAACGCTGAATGTATTGTCAGTTTATGTTAATAAGCAGAAAACTTTTGGGGTTTAGGACATTGAGGTATATACATAGAGAAGACATCTCAAACAAAATGTGTGTCCCCGCCGGGAGGTTCTATTTTCAAAATTGAGCCCCTGTTCTCCTCTCAAGATCGAACGAATCCATTGGACATTGAAGCCGCGCGGTGCCAATTTATTGGAACATACATTGTGTTCGCGGTGTCTGTTCTATACGCTAGTAATAATACTTCAATGGTTTAGGATGGATCCATTCATCCATCCTTGTACAGATTCTATACTTAATTATCGCGGTCTGTTATTGCACGGGTGCAAAGTTAACGCGCCCGAGCGTAGCGAGGGTGTCGAGTATTGTATATTAAGTATTTAATAGTACATAGTATATTATTTAATAGTACATTGTAACTTAATCTCGCACTTAAATGTCACGGTTTTTCGTGACCAAAATAGTTTTTTTTACACCTTGCGAAGATTTTTGACTTAATTTGTCTATTATTGCACGGTGTAATATTAGCGCCCGAGCGTAGCAAAGATGCTAAATGCCGTGCATTAAAAGGAAACTAAGTGTTAAAAAGGGCTAGTTTACGCACGGAAAAGCGTGACCTAAGTGCGTGTTTAGGTCATGTGTGATGTGAAAATTTTTGAATAATTTTGCCTTAACTTGAATAACAATGACGATTGAGGCCTGTTACAGCTTTGTCTCCAGATAGATAAGTTTTATTATATCAATCAATGTGATACTAAATTTACTATACTTAAATATTTTTTACGTAATGCTCTCACGTCCGGTTTGGAAGCAATGGGCGTTATGTAATAATCTTTTAACTTTTAATGTAAACAACTTTTTAACGCTTGACCTCTTTTGATCGAATAAGTGCAATTTTACACGCGGAAAGTAATGAGTTCAAAGAGCTAAATAACCAAGCTATATAAAAGAATCCTTTCTCTGATACATTAACCTAGCCATATAAAATTATCCTTTGTAACTACTATTATTGTAACATGTATCAGTATGAGAAATAATTTAGAGCCCTGAACTGGACAAAGGTTTTGTTTTGAATCATGAGAGATGGACCAAATCCTGATTCGTTTGTATTTGTGGATTTAATACACGGTAGACTGGTATAAGACAAGTCAGACCAGTAGAATCAAGCAACCTTGTGTTTCGGTTTATAGGATATTTGGGCCAGCGATTGTTTTTGTAGTCGCCCACAGAGACATAATTCTATAGATTTACATAAACATTTCACTAGATCGCTAGTGTCAAAATTTAATCGCACTGGTGCAGTGTTGGAAACATTCCTAAAAGCTGTTGAGGTCATAAAACATTTGGAGATGTAGATAGAGGTGATAATCGAACTAAGCTCTAGGCCTCCTCAAGAGAGACCCGTGCCCAATAGTGGGCCATTAATGGGTTGAAGCCAATCGAACTAAATAACGAAAAAAAAATGTTTTATTTCATTGGAATTAGAACTTGTTTCATAAACAATGAGCATAGGTATTAACTAATATGGTTGCAATTTTTTACTTATACAGACTTTAGAACATTATTTTCTCTCAAATGGTTGTGGTAAAGACATGAGTTTCGAGTCTGCAAATTAAAATTCTGCAAATTAAAAAAAAAATTAAATTAAAAAAAAGTCTGCAAATTAAAACCGTAATTTTGTATCAAAAAAGTCAAAACACTGAAAACGTCTAGTTAGAGTGTTAACTATTTAAAATTATTTGCACATTTATTTATTTTTTAATAAGAGTTTGAAACGGGTAACACTGTGATGTGTACTTTTGGTATTTTATTAAGAGTGTGGGTGTGGCAACACTGGGTTATTATTATGGGAATTCAACAAAAGTTGTGACGCAATTTGAGAAAACGAAAAATATTAAGAGTTATAAGTTTTTTATTAAAGTTAATAATGTATACCTACGTGTGAAGGAGAAACTAATAAATAGTTGATTGAATAAAAGGTCTATGTTTTTTAAAACAGAGTGACCTCTTTATTTGCCCTATCGAAATATTAAATAATAACTACGTAAATTAGGCAATGTTTGGACGAGCGGTGGACTCAATCGGAGTATGTCAGCGGAGTGCACCGGTCGATGACCCTCCCCACTGCCTTCTGCACGTGGTACTGGTTCCTTTCACTCTCAAGAAGTTGCCGGTTGCACGTACTACCCATGGAAGTATATATGTAAGTCACCGGGTTCGTAGGTATCTAAGTACTAAGGTAACTTCGAGCCCAAGTGAAAGTTACAAACCTAAATAAGGTTAATAATAACAATAAAATTACTAAATGTTTTACAACGTACCTACAACCAAATGCCAAACTAATTCTTGGGCAAAACAGCTGACAGAATTCGGGTCTCCTAATTTACATTTTAGATTTAATTTTGATTATTGTACAGTATATTTAATTTTAATCGAGTAACACCTACCTACTTTTTAACCTTATAATTTTCTTTTTCTATTCAAAAAATCCTGACAATTTCTAACAGGGAGTTAGAATTTTTAATGTCTGGGAAATTCATGTACCTAATTAGGCAGCTGTACTCTTGACTGTCATCCTGTTCTGCAGTTTAATCGAAACCACGAGAAATGTAACTGTGGAAATATCCGCATAGTTACAGGATACATGTTGCTTTCGTAAAACAAAAACTTACCGAGCGAGCTGACTGCACCAGATGTCTATCGAGGGGTTTTAGTGGGTAAAACTAAAAATCACACTTAACCCCTCCGGTATTTTCGATTTTCCCCTTAAGATTTCCCCCTCATAAAAAATACCATCTGACGTTAGACGTTAAAGACATGAACAGACAAACACCAAGTCATCATCAAATCAATTTTAACCACGAAATCAGGGAAGCAGCAATTAGGGTAAAGGGTGGAGTAACAGAAAGAGAGTAAAGTTACCTTAAGAGTAGAAAGCAGGGGGTGGGGCCCACTGGCGACCAGCTCGAAGCTGCCTCGGCAGTATGTGCCCTGTAAGGCACGACAGCCGCGGTACTCGTCCAGAGTAAACAACTGCGGCATCTTGTAGTACTCCTCATCTGAAAGCAAACAAATTAATCGTTTAACTGTGGTATTAATCGCTAAGGAGTTTGTTCATCTGGAGTTAACCAGCAATACTTACGTAAAATTTCAACTCAGTGGTTGTTTGATAGAGGAAGTAGTTTGTTTGATTATTTGACCCAAACAAACAACCAACCAACTTGCAAGTTAAAAAAAGCGGTATTAAAGCGATTAGTGATGTTCGAACTAGTCAAGGTACAAGCTGCAGTTTGTCTACGGAAAAAATATTGTAGAAAAATAATGATGCTTAAGTTATTTGTTTTCGAAATTAATAAAATAAATGTAACTCTTCTACTAATATTAATATTACTATTTTTTGTTCTCCTACCTACCTAATACCTGTGCATATTATACATGTGCATATTTTTTTTATTATACCTATCTATATTAGCCTAGAGGTTAGAACGTTAGTCTCCCGAACGAAGGGGCCCAGGTTCAAATCCAGGCACGCACCTCTAATTTTCAAATATTATGTGCGTATTAGAAGTTAATTATCACTTGCTTCGGTGAAGGAAAACATCGTGAGGAAACCTGCACACCGGAGAGTTCTCCATAAAGTTCTCAAAGGTGTGTGAAGTCTACTAATCCGCACTTGGCCAGCGTGGTAGACTATGGCCTAATACCCCTCACATTGTGAGAGGAGACCCCGAGCCCAGCAGTGGGACAATTATGGGTTGTTGCTTTGCTTTGCTTTGCTTTTATCTATATGAAATTTATAATATATAGGTAAGTATTATGTATAATCTAATTCATTTTTAGGTTAGGTATAGTAAATAAATAATTTGCTTTTCTTACATACTGTGACCTAAACACGCACTTACATAGGTCACGCTTTTCCATGCGCAAAATAGCTCTTTTTTACATAAGAGTGCGAAGATTCTTGACTTTGAGTTTCCTAGCGTTTAGCACTTGCTAATCTTGGATGCTAACATTACGCAGTGTAAATCTTCGCAAGGTTTAAAAAAAGACAACTTTGGTCACGAAAAACGAGACTTTTTTGTGTTGGTTTAGGTCATACTGTGCTATAAAATAATATACGAGATTTATGACGTATGTAGTCTATTGCGAGTATTGCACAGAGTTTAGCACCATCGTAATGTACCTTCTGTTAAAAGTATATAGTAGGTACTTATGCTAAAAGTTTAAAATTTAGAACCAAATTAAACTAAACTTTAGAATTAAAAATTAACGAATACGTACGCGAATAGAGATAATTTTCCCTCGGATATCCGTACAAACGGATATCCGCCAGATCGCTACACTAGTTGTGACTAGTGACCAACTCTCATGACCACATTCCGAAAACATAAATATTTCACTACCTTTTCGTAATTCGCTGTTTTGTTAGTCAATTTACTGCTCGCTTACAGCAATCTCTTGGATTATGTTGTTTTAACCCACTATTTTATTTTCGTAGTCATATAACAAAGATATAATCTATACGTAATAAAACTGCAACAGATCATTGTCCGTAACTTGGATGGTTCAGCTTTAGCTAAAGAGAGAAGGTTACACTTTCGTGTGTGAATACGCGCAATACAAATGTATTTATAGACTTTTAAAGTCTATAACGCGTATCTAACAAACATGTAATAATCAAAATGGATAAAATATGAATATTTAGTAATAAATATAATCTAAATAGATAAAACACAAAAAAATGTTCGTACGGATGTCCTTTATAGACTTTGAAACCGTCCAACCGATAAGCCCCAAAATGTTTCATTTGTAAGGAAATAATGCGAAGATGGCTTGAGATCACTAAAACAATGCGTTAGGGACATTTTCGATTTTCGACTTTTTCCATACAAAAATTTCTTGCGTTGTAGCACTTGTAGCACATGCCTGGTATCCATTATTTGAGAATAACAGAGGATAGCACTAACCCAGTACTTAATCGTAAAAAAACAACTGAACTTTTGTTCTTGTTTTACTTTTCTTTATATTTTTAACCGACTTCAAAAAAGGGAGGAGGTTCTCAATTCAACTGTATTTTTTTTATGTATGTTACCTCAGAACTTTCGACTGGGTGAACCGATTTTGATGATTCTTTTTTACTCGAAAGCTGGTGCTTGTCATGTGGTCCCACTTAAATTTTATTGAGATCTGACAAGTAGTTTTTGAGTAATTTTGAAGTCGGTTATTTTTTGTTAGTAAAATTTAGATTATTTATGTAACTGTAAGCCAATTACATGAACACTTTAACAATATACTTGAAAATCATTAACCACTATATAAAATAATTTAACTTTATTTATTTATTCAAATTAGGTACTTCAAATATAGTAAGGTATACAATATAGTAGGTATAGCAATTTCAGGGCTGCAGTTAAAATAATTGGAAACATATAAATGGTCCTCTCTGACACCCTCAAAATATTCAACAGGAGCATTTTACAGGAAGTTTTATATTATTACTTTCCAAAGATAACCTCTAGATTCAGAAATAATTTATTAATAATTGTGCGTCGGATTACATTATTTATACCAATACATTTTCGAATTTTCTTTAAAGTACATACCTGTGTAGATTCGGAGACATGACAGATAGAGACGTATGACCCTAAGGGTTATTGTATTTTATTGTACCTTTTCTGTTTTAATGATGAAAGTGGAAAAGGTTTCTACTGTAAAGTTCTTTAGACGCATACATACATGCATGCGTCTAAAGACACTTGTATATTTCTTTTTATTGAAATAGCCGGCAAACGAGCAGACGTCTACCTGATGCGTTGCCGGCCAAGAAAGAGAGAAGAGAAAGAAAGAAAGAACTGGCTCTCAAGCCCCCAGCCGGAACACGACGAGTCGCCTCTTACGACACCCATCCGACGTGGGATCGGGGTTAGTATTCTAAGCCGCCTCAATACGGCTGAGATATATTAAATTTGTCGTCATTTATCAATCGAACGTAATACATTGGTGAGATATATGACAGCTAATGATAAACATTCTACATAATTTTCGTGTTTCTGAAGAGACGTGTTGTAAGATAGAAGTCGTTAAGTCATGACGGAGGATTTCGGACGACATAACAGCAGAGCTACAACGATTAAGATCGTAGCGTTCTTTAACAATCTACAGTAGAGCAGCGACTTTTATTTCAATGACTGAATCGTCTTAAAAGTTTCAGTCGGGATGCGTTTGCCATCATCTCAATTGTTAGCTGTTATTTAAGTCCCTTGCAGGGCACAGTATGACAGGTCTTTTCCTAATTTAGGATGCTCACCTCATTTTGGTTAAAGGGGTTAATAATAGCTAGGCTAGGTATGTCTCGGACATTTTTATGCTTAAGTCTGACGATAGCTATCTAATATTTTATAACTGATAATTTTACATAGATATGTGCCATAATTTTTCATCAGTAAGATAGAAAGTCTAAAGAAATGTATCCTTTAGGCACCTACTATTATGTTCGGTTTAGACGTATTAACTAGTTAACAAAATTTTAAGTGAATAATTTTTAGTGTGCGTCCACACGTAATAATTTAGTAAAGCTCTTTAGTTCATACAATTCTACTTAATTACTTAACCATTTTACTAAATTTTAACTAAATTTTAAGTAAAAAGTGCCTGTCCAAACGTGTTAATTGATAAGCCCCGCCCACCTACTTAACAGAAAATAGGAAAAATTCTAAATTACTTGTCTACTTGATTACTAAATTTTAACTAGGTACTAAATTGTCCGTTTACACGTATTAACCCGTTAGGATCCGCGTGATCGCGGCACCTTTGAGTTACGACGTTCTGGAACGTTCTTGGTAACCGACGGGTTAATTAACTTAAAATTTAGTGAAAATTTAGTTAAGTACTTAATAGTCTTAATACATCTAAACCGAACATTAGGCCTGAAGATGGTAAAGTCAGTTGAGCTATGAGCAGTATAAAAAAATCTTTAAAAATTCTAATAAAAACTACCTAATTATTAATAACTCAAAATAAATAAATCTAAATAGATCTAAAACAAAACTTACCAGCGATCTGGTAAATAATATCCCCTTCCGTCCCATTTTTCACTTCAGAACTCTCAGGCACTGGCAAATCACTAACTACATCTAATTTCGCGCCGAAATTAGAAGAGTCATCGCGAACGCTTGCGTTCGAAACGGACTTGTTGGATTCAAATTTAAATGTTTCGTCTGTGAGGATGGTGACTGGTGTGGCCAGGTTGGTGGTGAAGTAACCGTCAACGGAGAAGTCGTTGGTGGCGACCACGAGGGTGGCGAGCGCCAGAGCGGTCAACGCGCGAACCGCCATCGCTGAACTGACCGTCGCGCGCTACTTGCATAACCTACCACTACCACAGTACCACCGTCGACACCTCCGTACCATTCGATGATGACTTAGGGGCCATTCGTCAATTATGTAAGGACAGTTTTGGCTATTTTTGACCCCCCCTACCCCCTGTAAGGGCACATAAGATTTCACGGACTCCCCCTCCCCCTTCTTACGTAAGATTTTATCCGGTTTCAGAAAATGATAAATTGGACTAAAACTCTTAATTTGATGTAAATAATTTTATTTTATTTTATTATTAGTATTTCGGCTTGTTAAATATATGTACGAAAGGCTTTATCCCTACCCCCTATTACATAAGGGTATGTTGAGATTTTGAGGACCCCCTCCCTCTCGGAACCCTTGTAATTAATGAATGGCCCCTTAGCGCTTATACACTTTATACCTATCTGTAAAAAATGAAGTTCATTTTATTTATGGTTATTTTGTGCCATGAGGTGAAGTGAGATAAAATGACAAACAATGCAGCCGTTTCAAACGTTTTCAAAATATTTTTTTATTACATGTACTTATTAGAAAAGATATTCGGTCTATACAATTTAATATTTTTATATTATACTAGCTGACCGGGCAAACGTTGTTCTGCCAAAAAAAAATTTAAGGGTAGGGGGATGAAAAATAGATGTTGTTCGATTCTCAACCCTAGCCGATATGCACGCAAAGATTCACGAAAATCGGTCGAGCCGTTTCGGAGGACTTCAACTTCTAACACCGTGACACGAGAATTTTATATAATACGAGTAACCGCCCTCGCTTTGCTTCGGTTTTCTTATTTTTTTACACCTTGGGTTACATTATTGGAGTTTTATTAAGGATCCCTAATTTTATTGAAAATGTAATATAGCCTATGTTACTCGGGGATAGTGTAGCTTCCCAACAGTGAAAGAATTTTTCAAATCGGTTCAGTAGTTTCGGAGCCTATTCAATGCAAACAAAAAATCAAATCTTTCCTCTTTATATATTAGTATAGATAAGAATATTATATTTTTCGGTCTATACATTTAATATTTAATATCACTAACGCTCTGACTGCGGTTTTGTCTGCATTTTCCGGTATAATATCATGGATCATGTACTATCTGTGTGCTACATGAAAATCCGTTTATTATGTTTTACGTGAAAGAGTAATAAGAATCTAAACAAACTTTCACTTGTATAAATTAATAGGATGTATTCCTCGTAAACAGGGACTAGCTAAAATTGCTTGCCAACTTGCTACTTGCTTGAATCAGCCGGCAAAAGTCTTTAGCCAGTGACCACACGCCACGGTTGACGGTGACCATCAGGTGGATCGTCAGCGGTTATTTACATAAAAGAAATATGTATAAGTACGTGTCAAAACCTTATTATTTGAAGTCGGTTAAAAAGAGAAAATCGGTTGACAACTGGAGGAGAAAAAGGGGAGTAACCAGTAAACGAATATTAGTTCATTGGGAGTTGGGAGTAACGGATTCTCTTAGCATATTTATGTTGTAGATTTTTTATTAATGTCTTATGAATTTGTAATAATCTTAACATAATATTATGTGTGTTATTGAGCTTTACTCCCTTTATATAGAACTAGCAATCTTTATATAGATCTAGCGAACTAGCGGGTTTGTCTACATGTTCCGGGATAATTAGTACCATTTATCTTATTCCAGACTAGCTGACCCGGTGAACTTCGTATCGCCTAACTATTTTTTTTTTCTAAAATAAAAGTAGCCCAAGTTACTCCTTGTTATATCAGCTACCTGCCAGTGAAAGTCCCGTCAAAATCGGTTCAGCCATTTCAGAGATTAGCCGGAACTAACAGACAGACAGACTGACAAAAATTGTAAAAAATGTTGTTTTGGTATATGTACCGTGTATTACATATATCCAAGTGCACTTAGTAAAAAGCGGTTATTTTAATATTACAAACAGACACTCCAATTTTATTTGTATATGTATAGATCATTGATTTACATGTGTGCTGAATTTCACGGAATTCCGTTCTGTAGTTTTTGCATGAAAGAGTAACAAACATACATACAAACTTACGCATTTATAATAGGTATTAGTAGAATACATTGATTAAGCTGATGAAATTATTATCTCCTTCAGTTAAAACAGCGTTCGTAGAAATGCATCCGCTCGTCCGTTCCATCGTATAAAGACGTTGCAAAATAGGTTTCCACTAAAAGCTACATGGTACATGCTAGTTAATTTGTTTGTGGAAATAAACTTTCCTATTTATCTCTAAAATGGATAGACCCACGGTAGAGTGATTTATATTTTTATACGTATGGTAAACTCATTTATGTGACTTACTTCATTCGGTATTTAATTTGAGTCCCTTGGAGCTTTCGTACAAGTTTTTACGGAACTCTCGATGAACGAGCCCGACTCGTACTAGACCAGTTTTTTTCAATTAACCAACCGTTACCTAATAGACATTATCAGCACTTTACTCAATATCGATGCGTTGCCGGTCAAAGAAGAATAGATAAAATAATACCTGTAATAATATTAGTTCTTCTTCTTCTTCTTCTTAGTCGTTATCTTCAATTCTGAAGGTCGTGTCTAGCATGAAGTGTCGATCACTTGGTGCACTATACTCTTCCACGTTTTCCTGTCCTGGCTGGGCGGTCTTAAAAGCTTCAGCAATTGGTAGTCCGGTGAGCGTCTTTACTAGGTCAGACCAGCGGGTTGGAGAGCGACCTCGTGGTCTTTTCGCGTCGACCTGGCCAACTACCATGAGCATCTCGAGGTTGTCAGGGTTTCTACGAGCGACATGTCCAAAGTAATTAAGTATTCGCTGGAAGCAGAGAGCGGATAGTCTTTTTAATGATAAGTTAATGACTTAAAAATAATAAACTTCATAACATAATCCTTACGTGAAGCCTTTACCATCAAGTAGGGGAAAGGGGAAAGCTTCTGTCCCTCTCACGACACCCTGCTCTGTAGGGATGTTCGATCCTGCATGGGATTCCTGCATGGGATTCGGTATAAAATCAATTCAGTGTTATACAGTCGATACACTATCGCATCCTTCTCGTAAAATATCTACCACGAAACATTTTATTCTGGGAACATTGACCGGATACCATTTATCGTGTATCGTATCAGTTTCCGATGCAGTGGCCATGATCCCTGACCGTCGCAACATACACTGAAAGAGATTGTTACAGCTTGCGGATACTACGACTGTGTTTTGTTTGTTTTTCAGCGTTTGGAGCATGGGGGACAGAGGTAAAGGAGAATGCTTATGTAAATTGGGGCAGGCAAAGGGTATGGTATGAACAGTGCCGGCGTTAGAGCCACTGACGCCCTAGGCAAGAATAATGTGGCGCCCACATATGAAAATAAAAATCCAGCTCTTTTGCTGGAAAAATATTTTACTGAATCAATGGGAACGTTTATTAAGAAATTTATCATTTCATTTCGTTTCGTTTCGTTTCGTTTCGTTTCGTTTCGTTTCGTTTCGTTTCGTTTCGTTTCGTTTCGTTTCGTTTCGTTTCGTTTCGTTTCGTTTCGTTTCGTTTCGTTTCGTTTCGTTTCGTTTCGTTTCGTTTCGTTTCGTTTCGTTTCGTTTCGTTTCGTTTCGTTTCGTTTCGTTTCGTTTCGTTTCGTTTCGTTTCGTTTCGTTTCGTTTCGTTTCGTTTCGTTTCGTTTCGTTTCGTTTCGTTTCGTTTCGTTTCGTTTCGTTTCGTTTCGTTTCGTTTCGTTTCGTTTCGTTTCGTTTCGTTTCGTTTCGTTTCGTTTCGTTTCGTTTCGTTTCGTTTCGTTTCGTTTCGTTTCGTTTCGTTTCGTTTCGTTTCGTTTCGTTTCGTTTCGTTTCGTTTCGTTTCGTTTCGTTTCGTTTCGTTTCGTTTCGTTTCGTTTCGTTTCGTTTCGTTTCGTTTCGTTACGTTTCGTTTCGTTTTGGGATCTATCCAGTATAAAAAAAAAATCAAAATTAAAAATTCCTTATCTTCATCTACAGAATCATTAGTAGATTTTGACTAGTTTACAGCTGTGTTATATTTTGGTCTAGTTTTGAGTTCTTTCAAAGGCTTTTCTTATTATTGAATGGTTGATCTCATTTTTAGGCCAGCTAAATGGTTGATGTTGGACATGTGCAAAGTTCACGGCAGTAGTATAATATGATGAATTTAAAGCGAAAACTATCACGGCTACATACATATTTATTAAAACTTCAAAATCGTACAATAAAATATTGAAAACAATTTTTTTCAGGGACCTCACACTTCACAGGTTGGAGTTGAATTTTTTTAGCTTAAGTAGTTAATGAATAATCTATACTAATATATGTATAAAGAGGAAAGATTTGATTTTTTGTTTGCATTGAATAGGCTCCGAAACTACTGAACCGATTTCAAAAATTCTTTCACTGTTGGGAAGCTACACTATCCGCGAGTAGGTAACATAGGTTAGATTATATTTTCAAAAAAATTAGGGATCCTTAATAAAAGTCCAATAATGTAAACCATGGTATAAAAAAATAAGAAAACCGAAGCAAAGCGAGGGCGGTTACTAGTAGTCAATAAACTTACTATTTCGGAATCCTACATTATATACACACATTTGGCCGGTTTTTTATATTCGTAATCTAAACATGTCTAATAGCTTCAGCCTTAGAAGTTAACACATGCAAACTGATTATGAAGTGTTATATAATAATAGTAACATTAATCAGTCAATTAATTTATAAATTTTATTATGTAATTGATTGATCCAATTGGACATTAAAGACGTAAAGCATTAATGCATGTAATTTGCACACTTTTGTCTTTTCCGCAATGCTATGATGAATGGGGTCACTAAACCTGAGGATGGAATATTTGATTGAGGAAAATCCAAGTAAAAAGGATTTTTATTACGCAATTAAACTTGGTTTAAGCCAGTTAATCATTTTTTTTAAAGCAATGATACCTGTTACTCAGATGAGCACTAACTTCGACATTTCATAACACAATAGGACTTGTTGTAGGAGTTAGTAAGTTGATAGTCATATGCGTAATTATATCATAAAACGACACCCGCAACGGATTTGTTAACATACTCACAGAAGGAATAAAGCATAAATAAAAATGTTTAGTGTCAATCAACAGTGAAATAGTTTTGGGCACCAGGTTCAGTTCAAGAGAGTTAAAAAAGAAGCTAGTTCTTTGCGTCAATCTGGGTCGTTGACGTTTCCATGCCGCATTGGTTTTAAAAGTTAACAATGGCAACAACAATTATTACCATCCGATAATTTGTTTGATTATTTTGTCCACTATTAATTGATGAAAATACATTCATGTATTATTGTATCAGTATCAACCTACTATAAACCTAACTCAGAAACAATAGAGCATTCTAAAACTGGTGAAATAACTTTTGAAATCGGTCCATTTTTTGAGTTTATTTATCCGTTACAAACAAACAAACAAAAAATCTAAGTTTTTCTCTCTATAAAATTAGTTTAAATTAATAGATGAAATTCGTGTATTATTGTATCAGTAAACTGCTTCTAAAAGCTCCCATTAAAGTGAACGTCGACATAAAAAATAATTGTTAAGAGTTTACAAAGTACCGCTTCACGCTATCGATAACTTTCGAATGAACCGCGTGTTTCGTGGCTCAACAAACGTTGCGCTTACGCATATCCAGTTTAGATCTGTCGCAATTCCGCCTAAACACTTTTTACGTCAGGGCCAGGCGATGGCTGACATACTACGCGTTTCCGCTCTGCTTCCTTGCAATACACTCACTCATTACTAATGACAAAATGTAAAATGCGTCCGCACTTCGTGTATTACATGCTGGACCATTAATATGCGCGTTACCTGGTTATATTAAATTAAATAACGAACGCCTGGTATTCTGTTATAGCAATATTTACAAAAAAAAATTGCTATAATTTTTTTGTCAGGAAAATGCTGCGATTGTAGTTGATATTGGTGGAGATCAAAAACCTTATATCTATCTGTTCTTATATAGCTTGACTGACGTAGCCACTCGTAGAATAGGATAGGGTGTTGGTGTATAACTACGACCAATGATAGGACGAAGATATTCACCCAATGTCACGTGATCCGTCTTCAAATACCTCTTCGAAGCGTGGTCTCTAGATAGATACAATTGTGGTCATACTATTATGAACGATTTGAAGTTAATTTTTTTTTAACTAAATCACATCATGTGTATAGTCACCGCGAACTAAGAAGCCCAATTTGTCGTTTGCCATCACAGTGACATTAGAGATGTACAAAAAAATCGGTTCACGAAAGAAACCAATTTTTACAACAAATCGATTCAAAATTATAAGACCTTCTAATCGATTCGATAATTAAATTTTAAACTAAAAACCGTAATATTTAGGTACCTAGTTAGTGTAGTACTAGTGTAGTAGGTAGTGTAGTAGTTGTAGTACCTATTACCTCGATTGAGCTATCTCGTACCGCGTATTCTCAATATGTACCTATTTACGACTTCAATAAAATATTCTTTTATCCATTCGCCCATGAACATCAACAGCACCAAAAGCATCACTGGTGCGTTGCCAGCCAAGAAAGAGAGAAGAAAAAGAAAGAAAGATAGATTATGATAGAATGAAAGTCCCGCTCAGTTTCATAATAATATTTTGACATAATATTATATTATGAGCGTCAGGAAAAAACTACAGTGAATAAATTCTTTCTTATTTCGTAAGACACATTCATCTATACATAAATATTATTTTGTTGAAAAAAAAATGTTTACCGTAACCTTAAATACATAATTACATATATCTGCAACATATTATCTGCAGTTACTGTCCATGGATGGCGAAATGCCCATACATAATAGAAAATGTCCTTTGTTAGCATCCAATTCGTCGTGGTATTATTGGGTACCTAATTTTAAATTCAAATGCAAGCAAATCATTTTTAACAATGTAATTAAATTAATCAATTTTCATTCTTAAATTTCGTTTATAATAATGTATCGATTATGATTGGTTTTATAAACGGTTTCAAGCCGTCACATCACCCTACGTCAGATTAGATTTAGGCTTCTTCTTATAAGATTGTTTCGACGTCATATATTTTTAATAAATTTTGCATAAATTATGATGTGATGGGATTTTTACTAGATTTTAACGTATAATATGATTTATAATCAACGCCAATGAAAATGAATAGGGATTTTTAACAAATTTTGGCAAAATCCTTTGTCCGTAAGTATTCAACTATTCATGTCAAGTAAATGAATATTCCATTTCGGCCAAAGACACCCATACAAGGTTAGTTCATATTAATAAATAGCAGCTATCATTATGGGCATCTTAGATAATTTTGACTATAGTTATGTGTTCATTCTAAGAAGTAACTATACCCTGTTTTTTAATTCCGCAAACTAAAATGACGTTTCCTCTGTTGCACGATTTTATTACTTTTTAAATAGCGATGTACCGTAATCGGAAAGATGTTTACGATCTATGATTGTTTTCCGATATTTGTGTTTGAAATAAATACAAAATGGTAATTAAAAATAAAAGGCAGATAATTCTATTGAATATAATTTATTTAGACTCAGAATCTAACTCAGAACTATAAGAATAGCTACCAACTTTTATTATAAATGTTCGACCATGTTGTCGATGACATGGCCTAAATTGCACATTTCATTTTCTATTTTTATAACGTGTCTATTTTTAGCCGTCTTTAGGTAGGTATCTCTGCGAAGATTGCAATTCAATTAAATTATAATATCCTTTGTTGGTACTAATCAATACAAAATGGGATGCAATTTTAAATAAAAACGTATGTCGATAAATCTACAATCATTTTTATTCATATTGATTAATTCAAGATTAAATTTAATTACAATAAAGTTAACCGTTAAAAACAATAAATATCTTACGAATCAAAGAACCGGAATCCTGAAGCGGCTCTAGCCATAAACAACTGGCAACATTATTTTAGCTTTTGACATTAGCGCCTGTCAAATCGGTTTGCCGAATTAAAAAACAGAGTTTAGTTATGTTATGAAATAGCCACAAGAATAGAGCAACGTGATTACAAAAATAGATTTAAATCGCTATATCTTTTATACAAATCGTCTTTATTCTGTATAGTAACAAATTCAAATAGTCATGAAGCTGGACAAATAATTAAGAACGATTTATTAAGGTCTCCAGTTACTGTTAGTTTATAAGCTTCTTTGTGGAGATGCCGGTAGATATACGATTCTCTTGTAGAGTAGCAATTTTTAAACAATATAAATTTGCTACGAGGTCTCATTAGGAAAATGATGTGATTTTGCAGGAATTCCTATTGAAGGAATTTATAAAAAAAGTATTGAAATTGTCTTCAATTAGCAACTCCATATTTTGATCTGGTCCACCTGATATGTATATCGATCGGCCAATGGATCGAATAAGGGGTGTCCTTAGCCCACAATGGAGGTAACATTGTTGGTACCTTTTTTTATGGAAATAGCCAGCAAACGAGCTGACGATCCACCTGATGGTAAGTGGCTATCGTCGCCCATGAACATCAGCAACACCAAAGGCATCACTGATGCGTTGCCGGCCAAGAAAGAGAGAAGAAAAAGAAAGAAGGAACTGGCTTTCAAGCCCCTAACCGGAACACGACAAGTCGTTTGGCGGCTGACTCATGCTCAAGGGTGGTAGCTATCCAGAAGAACCCCATGGAGAAATAATAATAGTAATAATGGTATTGATTAACAATTAAAATTAATATTACAATTATAATCCCTCCGAGGGCCCTACCACCAGCGGGCCGGATTTAGTCGCCTCTTACGACACCCATCCGGCGTGGGATTGTGGTTAGTATTCTAAGCCGCCCCAATACGGCTAAAATGGCTACAGCTACCAGTAAGTAGCTGTAGGTAGTAACCTAGCATATCAAACTCAATTAGCGATGTGGGCCCATAGCGCCTACAGCAGTGGATTCGCGCTTAGTGTTTACCGGCCCATGCACATAATACAAAACCAGGGGCACAAATGCGCAGCGGGCCCAGGTGGAAATGGTAAATAGAATTCCATAAGTAGTCTCCGTCACCATGGAAATTATTATTAATGTCCATGATGTTATCATCAAGAAGAGCGAGGGTGCATAACTACTGATATTAACCTCTGAATAATAAAATTGAGATATTTTGGATTTTTGGTTTGCCAAATTTATTAAGGAATCCCAAAATTAGGCAGTGTTTTAAAAATAGGATATAGAATGTGTAGTAAAAATAACATTAAAAATACATTCAGCGGATACCTGGTCTACGTGTACTGCCACAGGTTTCATCTTACCAAGTCTCCTTGAGTAGGTACTTAAAAATAAACAAAATTGCTACTTGTAGGTACTTCTTTAGAGCAGCTGAGCTATATTTAAAGGTAAATGACATTTAAAAATTATGTTTGTTTAATTTCTTTGGCATGCTGGAATGGACAATTTATTACCTTTTGTTTTTTTAGATGTTTACGAAAATTATGTAGATCTACAAAATTAAGTTTCAGTTTAAGGATATCTCTATTCTTTTTTTTTTTGAAATTGTCTCTCATTTCACATTTATGTTTTTGATGAGATATAATTAACACTAAACATATAAAGTACAAACAGGTCTCACGATTTTTGTTTTTATACCCATATTTCGATCCAGTTACAATAATGTCAGAGATAATGGTCACGGTGTGACAGTGTCTTGCCATCAAATCGAAATAAAAATTAATAAATCATAGAGCATTTTTTTGTACGATGGCCTTGTAGACTGTAGCTTAAGGCGCGGTATGACTACGATTTAAAAACGTTGATTTCACTCACACAGTCGCATATCTGCGCTAATCTAATGTTACATTTACGTGACGCTGAATAGGGTTCAAAATTGCGGAGCATATTTTTGCTAACAATGTAACTAGATTGCAAATAAACATTTAATTTGAGGGTTTTCCTTAGGTTATTCAAAATATACACATTAAATTCAATATCTGTCCGGTTTAAGTTTTAATAAAACCATATACGTATTATATTCTCAAAAAAATATGTTGTTACCGCGGAAAATACTAAGAACTTCGACGATTAAGTTTATTTTTGTATAGCAAATTACGATTTTTTATTGGGAATATCAAACAACTATTTAATATTCTATTCGGTTAACATTTTTCTTTAGATCTTTTTCTATGCTCTGTATTTTTTGCGTGCGATAATTTCATTGGGTTTCCTCGTACTCAAGCACCAAAGAAACCCAGTTTTGTGAATATTGAGATCACACCGCGCCTTAATAAGAAGCACATTTGTTGTCGCTGATGTTATGCGCGACGATAGCCTCTTACTATCATTTTGATCGTCAGTCGTCGTCAGATTGTTTGTCGGCTATTTTCGTAACAAAATCACAATCGAGATCAATAATGCAGGTGGCAGAGTTACAAGGCTAAAGGAGTTATCTCCTACCGGAATTCAACTATATCGAGTTTGAATGTTGCGACTTGCGCCATAATGCACAATCCATATAGTATTTGTTTTGGATTCAACCTATTAACGGCCCACTACTGGGCACGGCTACACGGGTCTCTCCTCTTGAGGAGGCCTAGAGCATACTCCACCATGCTGCTCCAGTGCGGATTGGTGGAGGGGTTAGAGGCCAACCCGTGTCGGAAGCTTCCAAACCGCCCGAGGGCCTCCGATATGGCTTAAGGGCTGTTATCCTATGAAAACAACCAGGACCGACGGCTTTAAGTGCCCTCCGAAGCACGGAAACGCTGAAGAAATTTTTGTTTTAGCATGGTTTAAAAGGTTCGGCTATATGTTCCAAAAATAAATAGGTAGGTCTGTCTGTTGTGTGCATTCAATTACATTTCCGTATTCCGAACGCTTCACCTCAACCAGAGCTACAAGTATATTAATAGCCAATAGATTTCCTTCACCCAAAACAAGACTGAAATATTATATTTGCAGACTAAAATATATTTGGAAACAGATACATTTCCGTTTTCGGAAAACTTCGATTACCCGACTGCAATAATTTGAAGACAGGTAAATTTCCGAGTTCTGAAAACTTCACCTGAAACAGGACTACAAATCTTTTCAGTCAGTTACATATCACGTTTCTGAAAGTTTTACCTGAAACAAATTATTGCTGTGACATACATTTCCGATTTCTGAAAACTTCACCTAAATAAACGCTCAAAACAGGACTACAAATATTTTCAATCAGTTACATATCACGGTTCTGAAGATTTCACCTGAAACAAATATTTGCAGTGACTATTATTCATCCGAAACATGATAACAATCAACTATATTTTGATTTTTGAAGACGGCAACAACATATCTGTCAAATGTCTGTCTCAGAAGCTACAGTTATTTTAGATCCTTTAGATCGTTCCGCGTTCGCATGTCCGTTTTCTCCAACAGCCTTTACGAGACATTGCTAGACATAGATAGGCCTTGCGACACTGAATATTGTGACACTGACCAAGTATATTCACCCCACTGAGTATTCTGAATCCATTGGATATCTGCTGTTTTCATCAGGTAGTCAGTCCACCTGGTCGGGGAGCGTCCTATGCTCCTTTTCCCGAGACCTAGTCTCACTTTGACTTCTAGGACCTTTCTTCCCTAGCATTTACCGGCCTTTTGCACTATGTGAGACCAGTCCATTTAGAAGTATCATAATGACAAAAAAAAATAAAAGGTATAATTAGTAAAAAGCCTTGAAAATCCGGTATCGCTCGCGGTCCGCAAACCTTTCAGTTAAAGCTTTGCGATTTGAACTTTATACTGCTTGGTGGCATTGAGGAAAGATTAAGGTTATTATTTTCCGAGAAATATCAGTTATTGTTACAAATACGACTATACCTATAAAGGCATAAGATTGAAACAGAGAATGTAGGTAGATCGACCACGATCCTTTCCTTGCCCTATGACATAAGATTAACGTTTATTATTGGTGTGAATGTAATTAAAGTGACAGATGGGTATTATGTATACCTATAGAGGTATATATAAGGTAGTACGGTGTTTTATGAACTTGATTTTTAAAGTATACTCGTAGGATTACATGGTCTGTTTCTGCTTTCATTGCTCAGAGACAGAAATGGTAGGTAATATTAATTTTAATAGTTTATTAATACTATTACTACTACATAATATTATTATTTCTCCGTTGGGTCTGCCTGGATAGCTACCACCCTGTTGCTGGAGTTAACGGCAAATGAGATGTCGTTTTCCGGCCGGGTGCTTGCGTTCTTTTATTTTTCTTCTCTCTTTCTTGGCCGACAACGCATCAGTGATGCGGATGTCCATGGGCAACGACATACCATCAGGTGGATCGTCGAATCATTCGCCGGCTATTTCCATAAAAAGAATCCTTAACAGGAAAACCATTAAATATTGTTGTGTAAATTAGAAATGCGTAGCTTAATAGATTTAAAGAAAATTATTTATCCCACCAAAACATTTTCATGTAAAATGTTGCCAAGATGAGAGACCATATAATTATATGGCTCTACATCAAAAAGTTATCAGAATTTATGTAGAGCCAAGCTTCCAACTCTATACGTCCTAACTATACAAGCCTTATTTCTACAAACTCTATAGTATAGAGTCTATACCTTTGTCAAAATATGTGGCGTCGTTTCGTTACTAAAATAACTATTGTTTAACAGAAAACGAATGAATAGTGAATAAAATTTTCACTTTACGCCCATGTGACTGATGCAAAAGGGCCAATCGACAATAAAACTGATATATTATTGATAGTTTTTCAGTTATTATCTAAAAACTTCTATTGTTTATATTTAATTGTTTATTGTATAATAATTGAAATTGCTTATGTGCTGTAAAAACTTTCCGATACATTTTTCTACTCGTCATTCCGAATCCAATGAGGTATCATTTATATTTTTAGGACCTTTAACACTATTTTTCTCGACTGTTATTCTATATTATCTTGTTGACTAGAATAGAATAAATGGTGCTGACCGAAACAGCTTTTAGTACGAGTTACAGTATATATGAATATATTATCACTTATATGCTATTTGACGATAACAAAGATTATAAATTAGTTAAATACGTAGATTGATAAAGTACAAAGCGTTAACGGATGAGTCCACAGACCTGTATACCTAGAGTAGATGAAGTATGTACCTCGAATTGTATGAAAACCAAGCGTGTCACTTTTTTTGACACAATGTTATGTCACTAGAAAATTTGAGTGATTGATATACCTCATCTTAGCAATACCAATACGAAACCGATTTCTTACCTATTCTCGATATCGATAACCGATTATGATCAGTCTGGTTGATTGTTATTGTATACGTATAGGTTAAAGTGCTGAATAAAACCAAATAAATAATTTTGTTTTGTTAATGTTTTGTTATTAAACATATATCATTGAGGTAAGTTTGATTTAACTTGATTATTTATTTATTATAAACACAAATTATAAAATTTATTAAATTTTTATTAATATTAAAATTATAAACACGTTTCAAAAATATAAATAAATAGATCAATATCATATTTCTTTACTTATAAATTTTACGTAAAATAAATAAAAGAGAATTAAATCAAAATATAATCATTTATTTATTGAAATCAAAACCTTTATAATTTAATAATCAAAATAACAAAAATGTACCACCATTAATTTAGAAAGTAATAGGAATGTTGAATAATTTTATGATCCAGTTTTATTTTATATTCTATAATTTTACAAAGAGGGAAGTTTCGATTTTTTTTTAATGGATAAACCGAAAAACTACTGGACCGATTTCAAAAATTCTTTCGATTGATGAAAAACAACTGGTCAAGAGCTTGTAAGGCCATGCGCAATGTAGGGTTCCATAGTTGATTGATTATTACTCGTTAACCTGTAGCCGTGATAGTTTTCCTTGAAAATTCACTGTTTATCCTATTATTGTGAATTTTTTGTCGAACTCCACCTTTTTAGAGCTGGCAGGGGAGACGGAAACTTGACTGTAACCAAAATTATCACTTTTTTAGTTATTTTTTAGAAAATTAGCATTTTATAATTTTAGCTTGTTTTTCTTATTAGACTTATTAGTGAAAATGAAATTATTTCACTTATTAGTGAAATTGTTGTATTCTTATGACAGTAATGTTCTATAAATCGAACCCATAATATTTTTATAATATCTTTACAACGATACCCTACACTATTGGGTAGGCGAGAAAAAAAAACCATCCCCACTTGAACTGTGATAAATAAATATTTTTAATATTTTATTCTACAACTTTGTAGTTTTAATAAATATCAATGCCAAATTACACTCAGTAAGTTGCAAATGGACGGACGGACGGACGGACGGGCGAACAGACATGACGAAACTATAAAAAAAATACAGTTAGTTACCTTTGGAATAAAATTTGTGTTACAACATATATATCTATGAGAATATATTTATTCGACGATTCTCAAAATCGATTAAAATCGAGACAAGACTGGATAAATTAAAAACACTATATACTATATTTGAGCGAAAAACTACAATATTGACACTACCACGAAGTAAAGCGTTACTTAGCAACGGTTGATAGTAACGATTGTTGTATTTTAATTGCGTGTTCCAACAGAGAAGCCCTACAATTTTGAAACCAAAATGGGCAATGTATTGTATAGTATGTAGTACATATACTCAGTAAGTGCTTGTCATTGTAAAACGTGGTAAAAGCACAATAAACATTAAATTAATTTATTTTAAATAGATAGGAACACAATTTTATAACGAAATTAATTAGCGATGAAAGAAAATGTTTTCTTTATCTTTCCTAACTATATTTGTAGATTTTCTGCAGTTCATAACATTAAAATCAGGCATTTTTCGTTATTTCAGTTGACATCTGTTGCCAATAGCAATGAAAGGCCGACTAAATGACACGGCGCCTAATTAGGATTTCAAATCCTAGTTGTCCCACGTGAAATGTATGAACTTACCGCATCTACTCTAGGTATATGTCTGTGGATGAGTCAATTCAAAATCCACCCAACTACCGACCGCGCCCGATGTTGCTTAATTGATCAAGTTGCTTGATTGATCAAGTGATCATAGGATCGACATAAGTCATGTGCATCATTTGCTTCTTCGAGTGTTCGAAGTATTAACCCCAAATAGCGGGGTTTTTTGTGTGTTCAGAGTTTGATGTGTCTGTGTGTCTGTGGCATCGTAGTTAGGGCCTATACGAATGGACCGAATATGATGCGATTTTTTTTTGGAGTTTAACTCGTTTAGAACCGATTTTCATATTTAAACCGGCGGTATGAAATTTTATGAGGAGTAAAATCAAACTTTCTCCGTTACCGTAATTCGTAACACAGAATCTAGATGGCGTTGGATGGCTGATTAGTAACAACACCATCTAATGATATTAATAATCCTGGTACATACTATTCCGATGATGTGAAACAACATCATCATCATTGTCATCAACATCCGTTGTTACTGATTTGACGATTACAAACTAGATGGCGTTGAACTCCAGTCGTGCGTCGGAGCTGACACACAATTTCTTTTTATTGTAAGCTGACGTTATCGATATTATGTTTCTTATGTATGTTAAGTATAAAATAAAACTGCCGAGAGCTTTTAAATTTTAAAATGTATAGTTATATTTTTGGTTTGTTTTTTTTTTATCGTCGCCTGTGGACATCAGCCACAACAAAGGCATCAGTGATGTGTTGCCGACCAAGAAGTAGAGAAGAAGAAAGAAAGAACGAACTGGCTCTCAGGCCCCCAACCGGAACACGACGACTCGTTTTCCGACTGACTCAAGCAATGTGATGTGGCTAACCAAGCAGGCTTCACTGAAAAATAAAAATACCAATAATAATATTAAATAACAATATTGACAATATGACTTATCACCAAGTGGGCCGGCTTCTGTCGCCATTTACTAAAATAAAGATCTTACCGCCTTGTCACTAAAATGCGTATTCGTATTACAATGTGGTATTCCCCAAGTTAATGATAGCAAGGTACATCCTTTTTACGAATGGCAAAATAACGGTGACCAATTTTCCTAATCTAAATAATGTGATGCGACGTCAGCCATTAACATTAATTATCTTACCAATTCGCCTTTAAATAACACACATTAATAGGCTATGAGGATATAAACATTGTAAATGTTTATGACAATAAACTAATTTTTCCGATCAGTAAGATTATATTATTATGATAATATGCTATAATAATGAAATATATTATAAACGGAATGAGAGAAGGAAACGCTAACGAAAAAAAATTAGGAATTATTGAAACAATAATAATTGTTTTACAACTTGAAACTGTAGTTGAATTATTTAATTATATCATTTTCTTTCGGGGGTAAATTATTACATTTTCCTAACTTCTTTATTGGCCGGCAATGCATCTGTGAAATGTGGTATTACGTGTAATATAGTGCAACACTCTGTAATAGGGTAAGGTAGGGCACAAAATGACATAGCAGTAGTTTGTATTTGTTTTATTTGTCATATTTATCCCCGGCATACCCTACTTCAGATAAAGGTGGTGCCGCATCAAATTTTTAAATGTTACTTAAAATCTTACATGTATTCAGATTTATCCACAAAAAATACGGGCAATAGACACTTGCCATCTTAAGGCTCCTTCCCACTATGTTCGTTTTTAATTCAATTTAAGAACGACTTTTTACACATAGAATATCTTAGAACACAATACAGGCGAGAAAAAATGCATGAGAAAGGAGCTTCAAAAATTAATTGCGATAAAATTAATACTTACCTTATTTTTCACAATTTGAAGACTTTTCCGGCATCTATATTTTATGAAGGAGTTATTGTCATTTTTGATAATTCATGCGACGCATCTGTCCATGTGTGAATATCGCCTTACTCGACAGCTAGTCTAACCTTTGTAGACTATTTACATAAAACTAATGCAAAAGATGTTACAAAGCAAAATAAATTTCCGACCCATTTCGGTCATTCCGGATAAATTTAGCCTGACTTACTGACTGACATGTTCTGTGAAATAAAGCTACAAGACGAATAACGAATAAAAAAATTACAGGCTTTTGAAGTAAACTTTTCAACACAGTTGATATGCAAAGCACTAAACAGCTGCCTTGATTTAATAAAAAAAAAAAACATTTATAATTGTATCCGACATGTCAGCCTGTCCTTGTCCCTCACGCGGTAAAGTGATATCCTTTCTCTGTCCAGTGTTATCTGAGGCGCGAGTAAAGCCGTGTGCTTGCAAAGTTCATCGCTATTATTGTAGTAAGTTTATATAAAGGTTGCAGTGGAGATCGCGTGTAGTAGCGAGCGAGGGTAGGACCATGGCGTTGCGGTGGGGTTTCAGCACGGTGTTAGTGGCAGCCGCGGCGGCTCACCAGTACACCGGTACAGTACAGTGCTTTTATTATAGTGAAGTTCGTGTTAGTGTGAAAGAGCGATTTTGAATGAACTATTTTTCGTCTATAAAATAATTGTGCTGGAGCTGGAAAACCGTTAAAAATTTAAATTGGAATCGTTACTTAAAGTGGAAGTCAATTGCCCAAGCTGACTTCGACTTGAACTTTAAACATCGTGGGTACCTATATATTTTTGTGTTTATAACTTAACCCAAGTTATTTAAGCACACATTAGTTTTCTAGAAAATAAATATCATTTCCATGTCTAATATATAAAATTCTCGTGTCACGGTGTTAGAAGTTGAACTCCTCCGAAACGGTTCAACCGATTTTCGTGAATCTTAGCGTGCATGTCGGCTAGGGTGGAGAATCGAACGACATCTATTTTTCATCCCCCTAAATGTTAAGGGTGGTCCAACCCTAAATTTTTGACAGAACAACGTTTGCCAAGTCAGCGAGTAATCGTATAAAAATTACGAACCACGCTCAAACAGGTACAAAGAGACTTCACTGCAAATGAAAAAAGTACAATCAATATCGAAACCACACAATAGCTTTAAAAGCAGGACATTTAAATCGAAAAGAGCTTTTCCCAAACACCTGGAACACAAATGAATTTTTAACCAAAGTTTGCTGTTATTGACGATTATTGATTACTGTTAATTCATCAGATTTCCGTTTTTATTTAACTTGCTTTGTTCGATATCATTTGTCATCATAACTGTACCTATTATTATAGTTATACTAGCTGACCGGGCAAACGTTGTTCTGCTAAAAAAATTTTAGGGGTAGGGGGATGAAAAATAGATGTCCGATTCTCAACCTTAGCCGATATGCAAGCAAAGATTCACGAAAATCGGTCGAGCCGTTTCGGAAGAGTTCAACTTCTAACACCGTGACAAGAAAATTTTATATATAAGATGGGTCAAATCTTGCAAGCTGAGTTAGAAAAGTACTTCCTCTCATCCAACGGAGTTGTTTTACAAACTGATATGGTCTTGACAATGCATTTTTATGATATTGGTGACCTGATATTACGTTCTGGGCTGGCTCCAGACGAGGAACTCCTCAACTACCAACAGCACACATTTTTAAATACTTGTTCTTAAAAGTATTTTTAAAAATGTATATATTTGAAGTCGATTAATTTAAAAAAAAATATATTTTTTTATGCTTTAATTACGAACGCACTCTAAAGAAGAAGAACTTTCAGAACGGAGTCCTTTGCAAAGGCATTTGACATTTTACGGTATTATTTTCTCAGGTCGATGGTACCACAAAGGTTGATACCGTGTGGTAGTCAAGAAACCATGTTTTAGTCCTTTTTTAAGTCAATCGTAAAGTACTGTTTAACGTGTTTCGCTGGGGACCTACATATATTAAAATAACAAGCGGAATGAATGCCCTTTGTCTCACACATTTTGCTCTGTTTATTTACTGGAATTGTGAAAAAAAATTGTGTGTGTCAGCTCCGACGCATGACTGGAGTGTACTCTTTACGAACGATTATAAAATATATAGATTAATAAATGAGGATAAATGAACGCATTTTTTATATTACCTACTAAAATCATGCTTAATACATTTATTTATATTAATTATTAGGTGTTCTCTGCGGTTTCACCGGCATTAATTTGTGGTAAAAACTAATTAACTACTAAAATATATGATGCTATAAGTATTGCCTATAATCTTCCTCAATAAATGGACTATTAAACATAAAAAGAATTTTCCAATTCGAACCAGTAGTTCCTGAGATTAGCGAGTTCAAACAAACAAACACTTCAGCTTTATAACATTAGTATAAACATATAGTATATATGTTTATACTATATAACATAAGTATAGATTTAATTTAACATGACGTTATCGTCAAATCAGTAACAACACCATCTAGATTCTTGGTTGGTAGTTTGCATGCGAACATAACACATAACGTAATGTAATATAATTTGATTTTACTCCCCATAAATTTTTATACCCGGCTTATACATCTCCAATAAACTCCAAAAAAAAACAATTAATAGGCAAGTGTGTATACAAAAAATTATGTATCGGATATTTTTACGCACATAACCACTTCTTTTGTTAATCACAAATGAATTATTTTACACATTTATATGAAAAAAGAAAAGAAAGTCGCATTGTTACACTTTCTTTTCTTATACCAGTTCCTCATTTTTCACGAAAACTAAAGAAAAAATATCACCACTAAAATAGAAAAAATTCACGTTTCTGATATTCACCAGGTTTCCTTCTGAAAAAACTCTCTAGTAGAAACGTAACTTTCATTTATTAAAATAAAAAAGTAAAGTATCATATACTCAAATAAACCAACGTCCGACATGTTAAGTGATATTCATCAAATAATAAACATTGCATGCTAATCAAGCAACCAAGGTCCGTTTTGACTACGGAACCCTAAAAATAAGTTCATAACTAAAACCCGACCACTGGATAAAACCCGACTACTGGAAAATTACGCTCTAACATAGGAAAATATTCTCATCTGAAGTTGTTATGTAGGTACAAATTATAAATCGTCTATTATCAAAACCGCATATAAAAATCTCGTGTCACCGTGTTTGTGGTCGCACTCCTCCGAAACGGCTCTACCGATTTTTATAATTTTTTGTTTGTGTATGGTGCAGCACAGACGACGCTCTTTTTGTGCGATCGAGTGTGCGGACGCACAAATGTCTACATGGCGCGCAGCCGCACTTTTTTGCGCGTCGTATGCGTTACTGCATATAATTGCAAAGGTTCTATTTTCACAGACTTAAAAGTGCGTCACGGACAGTGTGCCGTCTGCGCTGCACCTATATTTGAGAATAAGTCGTAAAGTATATTTGATACCGCTAGGTGATTAGGATGTAGGTACCTATTTTAAAAAATTTGGCAGAACAACGTTTGCCGAGTCAGCTAGTATATTTATATATTTATTTATTTTTATTTAAACTTTATTATACCATATACAATGTGGTACAAAAGGCGGACTTAATGCTAAAAGCATTATCTGCCAGTCACCTTTGGGCAGTGGGAGAGCAACGAATATTCATAGAGAATAAGAGATGTGCCTCTGCACTGATAAACGTGATCATATGCTACTTTGTTTGTACCATGTATTGCTTTAGTTTAGTAGGTGGCAATGGTGGCATTCATACCATCCATCCACCTGATAATAAGTGGCCAGTTGGCCACCTTTGCCCAAGGACATCAGTGACACTAAAGCATCACAGATGCGTTTAAAAAAACATAAACGTGTACTTATGTACGCGCGTGAGAAGTTATACTTCTTTTGCATAAAAAAAACAGTTTAAAAAACAATATCAAAAAACCATTAAAAAAAACAATATAAAAACAATATAAAAACAATGAAAAAAGAACAATATTAAAAAACTATTCAAACAATGAAAAAAAAACAATACAATGTGTGATCAAGAGTGACCTTGAGAAAACATGATTTTTGAAGTTATACTTCTTTAGACGCGTTATGAAATAAATGGAAAAAATGATGAGAGTGAAATTTTAAGATTTGTGACACAAACGCTTCCTGCCCACGTCAATCTTTTTGTAGGACCGATAATCAGGCCGATTTTTACTGACATATTATTTCTGGCCGACTTTGTGTAGGACTATTGCGTTGCGTGCGTGCGTATTGTGTGCGTTGCACTATTGCTATCAGTACGTTCTATTTTTCTCCTACAACAAATCGGTCACCGATTATCGTGGAAGGTGACGAAAAACGTTGATTTTTAACGCAGGTTTAAACGCGCGTTTTGAAAGTTTATATATTTATTACATATATTTTTTTAATATTGTTAGAATATTGTTTTAATTTTGTTTTTTGAATATTTTTTTTAATTGTTTTTATTATTATTTTTTGAATATTGTTTTTTATTTTTTTTAATTATTCAGGCCGTAAATTAAACCAAAATAAAGAAGTAGTAAACCTACATAATTTTTTTCTTGCCTTGCAGATATCTAATATAATATAAATTCTCGTGTCACGCTTTTTTGAAGTTGAACTCCTCAGAAAGGGCTCGACCGATTTTCGTGAATCTTTGCGTGCATATCGGCAGGGTGGAGAATCGGACATCTATTTTTCATCCCCCTACCCTTAAAAATTTTTTGGTAGAACAACGTTTGCCCGGTCAGCTAGTATTTTTATATTATTGTCCCAAAAATGTTATAAAATCCTTTTCTACATTTTGTCCTCACCATTTTATATCAGGATCTTGTTCAATGTAAAATCAGCCATTATTTCTAATTTAATTTCTAATTTAATTTAAAAAATCTCGTTTTTTTTTTAATATAATATAAAAAAAATTCAGGAACTGGTCTCAGGATCTTGGTATTTTGCTTTAGTTTCCGCTCAATATCTGGCAAATTATTATTTTATTTTGTTGGTATATTATTCTGTGGTTTCAGGTAGTGTGGTAAAAGTTCAAGTGGATATTAATCCAAAATAACTAATTTCTTTCATATTTAAAACTGCAATAGTTAAAAATATAATTATAATTTTTTATTATTTAAAGGTTCTTATGGTAGATTGGTTTTATGAAAAAAATGCGGAAACCAAAGAAAAAGCAGGCTAAAGCAGAAATATAAAAAATATAACGATAACTAAAAAAATATTAATTAGCAGCGAGAAAAGAGAAAAGAAAGAAAAGTAAAAAATTTAGAGGAACTGGCAAGAAAATAGCAACTGAAATATTAACTCATAAAAATACAAGTTCGCAAATATTGGAGAATACTTAGATTTAACACTGGTTTAGGAGTAGGATTATTTTAAAGAAAATAAGACTTTATTTTAGTTATTATTCAAGATACATTAAATATGACAAGTTATTGGAAAGATTTTTTGTGAAATATATGTAAATGAAAATAGTAAATGAACATTGATTACGGTACATTTTTTCCTTGAAATGGCCATAAATTTAAAACTTTAAAATATTTTGTTTTTTGTCTGTTACACTTAACATGTTATAAGATGTACATACCAACTCAGAGTCACTAATAGTTACTTAAATCGCTTCTTAGTACAGAATTTGTACGGTGATTCTTTACTAAGGATCTATTTAAGTAACCGTTAGTGACTCTAGTTGTGGCGTTAAGTGTTCGTTATGATAAGCTAAAGGGCTTCCAACATTTTTGTATGGAGCCTGGCATACCTACAAGTCCGCCATTTTGAAAAAACCTCGATTCGGCGGCCAGTGATGAAACACATGTCAATCGATAGACTAAATGATTGTGATCAAAAAGTATTCAGTGATGAAATGTCGTAAGTGGTATACTTTCTGAGATATTTGAGTTCAAAACCGTACAAAAATAAAACATTTGTAATATGTTTGTAATTAATTATCTTTTTATTTCTAGTGTATCTGTAACTGTATCAGTGTTATGCCAGATAAGAAATATTATGAATAATTAGAATAATTACTATATACATATAAAATCACAATATACATAAACAAAATTAAATAAATACAGTTTTATTCAGATTTACATATAAACATCTTTTATATTAAGTAAATAAATATTTATAAATACATATATAACATCTGGTAGAAGACCACGGGCGACAACATTCTAATTGCTTCAGGTAGTGCTGCCGGACTTCTTGAAGGAGCTTTTGGTAGTCTATGATTTTTTGATGTCTACAAGCAAGCTGTAAGGGTCGCGTGGGTGAGTTGGTATGGTATGGTGTTACCTACGTTACCCGTTACCAAAGTTTATAGTTGTTATTTGACGGCGAGTACGGAGATAAATGATTGGTTTATTTATGGTCAATTAAAATGGTTTAATTAACACTTTACACTACTTTACTATGGTTAGCATAAACTGGTTATAAATGGTAGACTTAGATAATAATGGTAAATGGTAAAATGGTTAGTGAATACGCGGAGCCCGCTTGGCTGTCGGTTACGTACTAACTATAATGTTAAATTCAATTAATTAGGAAAAGCATCGCGCGACAAAATGTGCTGCGATGCAATAATGCATAATCGCTGAGCTGTTCGGTGCAACTCCGAACATGCTCCCGAGCAAGAGAAAAAGAGATGTTAAAAATTACTAAAATCTATGGTACAATGGTAAATATAAAAATACAATTTAAGACTTAATAAAGCAAAACATAAAAAGCATTATTTTAATTAAACTATAGATGTCTCTGTGTTTTTGTCCCGTTTCACTCCGTAACGCACACTAGGCCATCGCCTTGCACAACTATGCACACTAACACTTGACACTTCGCTACCATTCACTTCACTACGATTCACTTCACTAATAGCTGCTGGTGGCGGCGGGGTCGCAACTAACTCCTGCTGACGACGCCCAACGCTATAGCGTCTGGCCACTGGTTGCGGCTCCGGCCGACGACGATCCTCGCTGCTCGGTTGACTTGAATGAGGCCCCTGGTTAGGGCTGCGTCGTCGACTTTTCCACAGCCAGACGATTGCTGTGCACAGAGCTCCTGCCACTAGTATGTAAATGGTCGTGTAATGGTGTATATCATGGCTTGTAATCTCATCGACTTCAGCATTACTCGCTTTTAGTCTCTTAACAGCCTCTCCAAGCGAGACCATTGATGAGTTTAAGTTTACATCATCTGCTGGGTTCTCGCTCGGAATTTTGATGTCGATTAGGTGGTTGATCTGGTCGAACTCAGGCACATAAATAGTTGGTGAAGAGTTCATCTGGTTGGATTGGTGTTGTAAGGAGTACAGTGAGAAATCTTTGCTCTTGATGACGCACTTCTGACTCATGCCGATGACACCCGCCCGACTCAGCTGACGGACGGTAACTTGATCGTCACATATGATTTTAATATTATATAAATCACAACAAAAATATAGGTATTGCGACTTTGAATGTAACTCCATCCATCTATTTGTACAAATTGATTTGATAGTTTTGCATTTGTCGCTTTCAGAATTTTTGTTACAGAAACTTTCATCGTTCTGAATGGTTTGTATTGGTTTGAGTAACTGGCACATGTATGAGTTTCCATTGACCAAACATGCAGATAGCTCACTCATGGTTATGGTAAAGTAGGAATCTTTTTTAAGGTTTACGGCAACATAATCGGATACTGGTATAATACTAACCATGTTCTTATTGGTTTGATGCGGAATTGGTATTAATTTATACAGTTGGAAGTTTTCTCTGCTGATGAGCGGGAAGGTGACTTCCATTATTATGTAATTTTGAGTAGCTCTAGCCCTTACCTTTAGTAGCTTATAAATATACTGGAAATCTGTGTCTATATTTTTAATAGGTAGCGTGAGCTCGTTTGGCATCTGAACGTATATGGTTTGAAGCTCGCGTTTAAGTAGGGTCGGTGTCAATAGATGTATACTTAATTGACCGTGGTATATATCGGTGATTGCATCGAGCAACGTGTCCTGAAGTCTCTTTAAGCTTAGGAGTAATGTATTGCTGGCCATAGCTGATAATGTGAATTCCTGGATGTAAGAAATATTTTGAATTTCCCGCTGAAGAACGCTTTCGTTGTCTTGTAATTCATTTAGTTTTCTATTTATTATTTTATGTTGTTTCTCCACTGATTCTTTCATTCTTTTCATCAAGTTAAATTCCGCCTCGATTATTGATGTTTGGTTTTTCCACAAATTAGATAAATGGTTTTCATTGCGACGTATGGTATCGATGTCTTTAGCGTACTGTTCCGCGAAACGAGAGTCTAATACTCCGAATAACGTATTGGCTAGGTACCCGACACCGTCGACGAGACCCCGGCGCCGGCGCTGTCTGGCGTGCACGTCAAAATGCTGGCTTAGTAACAATTCATTGTAGTAATCGAGTTCCTGGTAGTCGTGACGGCCTTGTTGTATGATCATGTTGCAATGTGATTGTTTTTCAATAGGTACACACAGTTTTTCTAAGTATTGAGATATTCTTTTGTATGTGTCTATTCCACTCCAAAATGGTTCCATGTCGTAATATACCACTAATGTCCATTTGTCTCTAATTAATTGAATATTTGCAATAGGATCAAAATACAGGGTTTGGTTGTCTGGTATTGGTTTTATATCATGCATTCCGTGTGCAGGTAACAACAACATCATAAAACAATACAATGCTGTGGCAATAGTTACGAGTTGTGGTCGTTTGGTTCTACGTCTTCTTTCTTCTGCTGGTCTGGATTCCTCTTTGTCTGGTTCTGGTTTTGATAACGTTTGATTATTGGTTTCTTTTTCTTTATTTACTGGTAACACTGATAATTTTACAACTGGTCGTTTTAATGTTCCGTTTTGAGTTTTTAACGTAACGGCTCTGACCAAGCCATCATGGCCTGGGTGTGTATCAGTTACACGCCCCATGGCCCACTTTCCTGCTGGTAGATTGTCTTCCTGTATAACGACGAGGTCACCAACTGATACATTCTTCTGTGTCTCTAACCATTTGTTTCGTGATGACAATTGGGTCAAGTATTCAGTTTTCCATCGCTTCCATAGATCGTTGAACAGTTTCTGAGTCAAGTGCCACCTGGTTCTGGCGTCTTGCTCGACCTCTATCACTGTCAACCCTGGTCTTCCTGATAAGAAATGGGCTGGAGTGAGAAAATCGAGGTCTTCTGGATCTTCCGATAGAGCGCAGAGTGGTCTAGAATTGAGACACGCTTCCAATTTGGCCAGGACTGTAGCGTACTCTTCATACGTTAATTTTTGAAACCCTATGACTCTTCTTAGATGGTGTTTTAGACTGCGGACTGCTCTTTCCCACAGTCCTCCAGCACTTGGCCAGCTAGGGATGTTAAAATGCCATTCTATTCCCATGCTAGTTATTTCAGTTAGAAAACTATCGCTGAATACTTGTTGTAGCTGGTTATATTCTTCTTGTAGCATTCTATTAGCTCCAACGAAGTTGGTACCGTTGTCGCTATAGATATGCCTAGGAGCTCCTCGTCGAGCAGCCATTCTTTCAAGAGCTGCTAAGAAAGCTGAACTACTTAAATCGGACACCAGTTCTAAGTGGACAGCTTTCGTAACCATGCATATGAAAATCGAAATATATCCCTTGGTTGTTTTAATTCCGCGACCCTTATTTGCCTTCACTTCTACGAAGCCTGTGTAGTCTACGCCGCAATGGTAAAATGCGTTTTCAGGGTTCACTCGCCATGTTGGTAGATCACCCATAAGCTGGTATTGTCGTACGGGATTGTATTTTTTGCAAGTGACACATTGCCTGATAACCCCCTTTGTTGCTACATAGCCGCCCATTATCCAATATAGCTGCCTAAGGTTAGCCAAAGTTAAGCGCGCTCCACCATGGAATGTCAATTCGTGTGCCTGGTTTATTAATAATGTTGTTAGACGATGTTTGTGAGGTAGTATGATAGGATGTTTCATCTCACTACTAATTTCGGCGTTTCTTAACCGGCCACCTACACGTAAAATTCCGTCATTATCTAAAATCGGATTTAAATTTAAAATTTTACTTTTACAGTGCACTTTTCCCTGTTTGTTTAAATAATCTAGGTCATTGGTAAATTCGATTTGTTGAATTGTTTTTATGATCAGCATTTTTGCGCGACGCAGCTCGTGTAATGTGAGGTAGGGTCGTCGAACTTGTTTCTTGTAACTGGGTAATCGTAATATCCATGCGAAAATACGTATTACTTTTGAAATAGAACTAATTTTATTAAGTAAATGATTAACGATATTGGTAATGATAGATTGGTCTTGTTTAATAATTACTGCATTCGCTTGTCTCAATAATGATGCTTTTATTTCTAAGTTGGTATCGTAAATGGTCTGGTCTTTTATTTGGTTGTCGAATGATGGTAACCAAAATGGGCCACGCCACCACAGGCTGTGGCTCTGTAGCTGTTTAACAGATAAACCGCGACTTGCACAATCCGCCGGATTATCATCAGTTTTAACATAATGCCATTGGTCGGCTGGTACTATTTTTGTTAAAGCGTTCACACGATTTGTTACGAATGGTTTCCATCGCGCTGGGTCACCCCGTATCCATCCTAAAACGGCTGTGGAGTCGGACCAGCAATGTACATCTATATGGTAGTTTGAGAGGCATTTCTGTACCTTTTCCATCAGAAGCGACAAGAGATTTGCGCCCATTAATTCTAATCTAGGTGTTGACACAGGTTTACTAAGGGGGGCCAATCTCGCCTTTGCTGCGACTAGTGAAATGGATGCTCTCTCACCTTCCCCGGCTTTGCAGTAGATCACACACGCGTATGCTTTGTTGGAGGCGTCACAAAACCCATGTAATTCAATATTTTGGTTTTCCTTCAATCCTAGCCATCTATTTACTTGTATGGTATTGATATTTTTTAATTCCTGCCTTGTATTGGTCCATTCGTTTTGTATATCTTCTGGAAGTTTTTCATCCCAATCTAAAGACAGTAACCAAACTTGTTGAAACAGTAACTTCATGGTAGTGGTAATAGGTGTTAACCATCCTAATGGGTCAAATAGTTTAGATATATCAGAGAGTACCGTTCTTTTGGTATAACGTTTGCTCGATGGTAGTGAAATTTTGAATTCGAAAATAAATGTATCCTTTTGGGGGTTCCATCCTAGACCCAATGTTTTGGTTGAATTCGTATGTTTAAATTCGTATATTGGTTGGTTGCGTTGGTCGATGTCTAGACCTTTAAGTAGGTCGGGCTTATTCGAAGTCCACTTTCTCAGATTGAATCCAGCCGTTTGAAGAACATGAATGAGATCGGATTTGAGTTTATTCGCCGTGTTAATGGAATGACTCCCTCCACAAAAGTCATCCATATAAAAACTTTCGTCCAACTCTTTCGCAGCTTCCGGAAAGTTGTGTTTTTCATCTGCCGCCAGCTGTTTTAAACACATCATGGCTAGCCACCCTGCTGGTTTGGTTCCATAACTCACGGTAGTTAGTTGGAATGACTTGACTCTTTCCGTTGGTTCATCTCGCCAGAGTATTTTTTGGTAACGTTGATCATCCTCGTGTACCATTATTTGACGATACATCTTTTCTATGTCGGCGGTGTATACGTACTGATATTGTCTCCATTTCAGGATGAGAGCTTGCAGATCTTGTTGTAGGTTGGGCCCCTTGTACAATAAATCATTTAAGCTATACCCAGATGATGATTTCGCGGACGCATTAAAAACAACTCTTAGTTTGGTCGTGGTTGATTCTTCGCGAGTGACGGCATGGTGGGGTAAGTAACATTCGTTTGGTTCAATGCTGGTCGATGGTTTCATATGATTTAAGGAGCGGTATTCATTAATGAATTTTTGGTAGTCCTCTTTTATTTGTACATTTTTTGACAACTTTTTCTCTAAGTTATAAAATTGAGCTAGCGCTTGTGGTTTCGTGTCGCCTAATTTATCCTTCAGCTCTGGTTTAAATGGTAGACGGACTTCATATCTTCCATTTTGAAGCCTTTTTGTGGTTTTCAAAAAGTAATCCAAGCACGCGGCGTCTTCACTAGTCATTTCCACCTGTTGGTTAATATCTTCGTTTTCCCAAAATCGAAGAAGATCGTCTGTATTGTGGAGCACGACATTGCAGTTGTAATGTGGTTTCATCGTGCCACAGAGCAACCAACCTAGGTGCGTCTGTTGAGCGATGGGTTGATCGTCAGTATCTCCTCTCAAAATACCGGCTAACATTATTTTACTGTACACTTCCGCCCCTAAAAGTAAGTCTACTGGTCGACTCACATTGAACTGTGGGTCTGCTAAATTAATATTTTGAATATGTGGCCAGGATGGTTTGGTAAATGATGAATTTGGTAACCCCTTAATTAAATTATTCATAATTATAGCATTGGTTCTAAGTGAGAAATCGTTATATATTGACTGTAATTCAATAGTAATCATTCCTTTTGCGTTATTTTCCTTTTTTCCGACCCCGTAGATGATTCCCTTGCATTTACTTCTTTTTAAACCTAATATCTGAGCCGCACGCTCGTTTATTAAAGAGATCTGCGAACCCTGGTCTACTAAAGCTCTCATTTTATGAATGGTACCGTCCGCTCCGGTGACCTGGACCACGGCCGTGGCTAAAAGGATTTCCGACATGTCCTCCCAAGACAGGTGAGACGAGTGGGCTGCAGCTTCCGGAGTCGACGCTTTGGTGTTGGGTTTGAAGCTTGGTTTATTCGATGAAGTAGGTTGCTTCACCAATGCCTCGTGTAACAAGGTGTTATGGCTACCTAAACATTTCCGACATCGCTTACTCGAAAAACACTTTTCTTTATTATGATTGGTAAGACAATTTACACAATAATGCAACTTATTTACGGTTAGTAACCTCTGATCGTGCATCATTTGCAAAAATTGAGTGCATTGCCATAAGCCGTGGTCATTGTTACACAATCCGCAGGTAATTGACCGCGACACATGTAAAGAGTTAGGTTTTTGAACGCTATTATTATGTTTGATGAATGGTTTATAATTGTTATTTGTTTGAAAATTACGTTTTTGGTTTTGGTTATTGTAGAGCATAGATGTTTGTGGTTGTGTTGGCTTCTGGTTGGTTGGAGCCTGCTTGCGCCGGGAAGCTTCTAAACTGGTAAATTTGGTTTCCGAAAAGTCCAGGAATTCCTGTAAGACGGGTAGCTCCCTGGGCCTCTTAATCGACTCTACGTATTCCGAATACGATACGTTATCTAATTTCTGTGCTAATAAATGAACCAGTAGCGGATCCCAGGTGGATATATCTACTCCTAGGTTTTGGATAGCATGGAGACACTCCTTGGTTACGTCATATAGATTTTTTATCGCTCCGAATGACTGTTGTTGCATATTGGTTATGCCAAGTAAAATGTTAATATGAGATGTAAAAATAAGTTTTTTATTTCCATACCTATGGTTAAGTATCTCCCAGCATACTTGGTAATTATCAGAACTGATCTGCAGATGGTGGATCAGTCGTTCAGCTTCTCCTGTCACCTTACCCTTCAAATACTGCATTTTTTGAGCATCAGACATGGACGGATTGTTGTGGATGGCTTCGGTAAATAGGTCCTTGAATGAAACCCAGACATGGTAGTTTCCGTTGAAAATGGGAATATCTAATTGCGGAGTGGATTTCTCCCGATGTGACACGGAACACATTTTTGTGTTTATGGCTTTTTTCAAGTCCATAAATATCTGCTCGTGCTTACCAAATTCTTCCTGATAACGCCACTCGTCTCCACCGTTCTCACCTTCTATTTGCCAATGAAGATTGTCGACATTACTCCAACGAGACTCCAGAGACTTCAGCGCGTCATCAAACTCCCACTTCTTCTCTAATTGGTTGATATTAATGCTACTCACGGTTCTCATGAAGGCTCTTAAGTTAATGGTTTGCTTTTTTAGCAACTCGCCCAACGGACTGGTGTCACCTTCCGTCATGATAAACGTAGGTCTTTGCTGTGGTATAGTGGCTCGAGACGTACCTGGTTGTTGCGGGTCTGCTGCCCCTGGTGCGCGTGGGGTCCCGCGGGACACGCTTGGTTGTTGGTCAGTCTCCAGCCGTTCCATGGTCTTACCAATTAAATCTTTTATTGTCAGATATACTTCCTCCGCCGTAGTGAAGCACTGCTTTTCAAAATATGGGTGTTCTAAATTTCCATACTCACACATTTTGTTATGGTTATCCGTGTAATCTAGCCAGTAAGACTTTAATATATCTAACTTGCCTTTACAATAATCAGTGGTTTTCCTAGAGGCTCCGTCCTTTTTAAAATTGGACAGAAGGCGAGTCATTGACTCGTAGATGTCAGTTTGAGCTACAAATAGTTTATCCATCTTATGAATATTTGTGGTTTATGGTGTGTAAAAAAATGAAATGGTCTGACCTTGGTATCTCCTTACAATCACCTTACAATCCAAATCACTGCAATCCTCTGGTTCTAGTTGTAGACACCTTCACCACCGGCACTGGTTAATTATCGTTAAAAGCTCGAAGGACCATATGTAAGGGTCGCGTGGGTGAGTTGGTATGGTATGGTGTTACCTACGTTACCCGTTACCAAAGTTTATAGTTGTTATTTGACGGCGAGTACGGAGATAAATGATTGGTTTATTTATGGTCAATTAAAATGGTTTAATTAACACTTTACACTACTTTACTATGGTTAGCATAAACTGGTTATAAATGGTAGACTTAGATAATAATGGTAAATGGTAAAATGGTTAGTGAATACGCGGAGCCCGCTTGGCTGTCGGTTACGTACTAACTATAATGTTAAATTCAATTAATTAGGAAAAGCATCGCGCGACAAAATGTGCTGCGATGCAATAATGCATAATCGCTGAGCTGTTCGGTGCAACTCCGAACACAAGCAGTTCCAGAACAGTATGAACTATATTGTGAAGGAATTACCGAAATAAGCAGTGCTATAGGTTTCCTTTAAATAAATAGGAGAAGACACATTATTCAAAATGGCATAAAATGTTGAGAGAATTCTGAAGTTTCGCCTGTATCGAATGGATAGCCATTTAAGTTAGGAATGGAACTGGGAAATGTGGCCATACTTACGTAAGCCGAAGATATATCTAATACAGTTATTAAGAAGGCGCTCCAATTTATTCAGAAGTTCCTCTGACAAATCTGTACAACACACATCAGCATAATCAAGGTGAGGGATGACCAGAGTGTTTATGGCGTATTTATGGTTAAGTTTTTATGGCGATACAGCAATTGAAGTGTACCGGTCACTTTTTTCCTTACCTCAGTTACGTTATGTATTATAAAAATTAAAAAAATTCGTCAAACAAACAACTTAAGGGTAGAGATAAAATCGCGGGATGGTACTGCTCATGCATAGTGGGAAAAAGAACCTTGTCATGTTGTTCCCATATAATGTGTGTTATAATTATGGTTCTTGGCATGGGCTTGACATCAGGAAACATTGCCTTTATCACCAGTGGAATTTTCAGATTCAGTGATTGTCAGACATGATATAGAAAACTAAGCCAATAGTGAATTTTAACTTTTGGTTTAGAGTAATTGCCAAAGCTGTAGCCGTTGGTGGCAAATGAATTATTTATAAAACAACCTAGTAGTTTGCTTTTGCTTTGCTTTTTTTTTAATTCAAACCTACCCGTTATTAATAAATCAAGTACCTATGCAGCACATACACATATGACATAATATACTTATTTTTCATTATTGACCCAATAAATTCAAAATAAGTAAATGATAACTTTTAATGCATTATTTTTGTACGGTTTTGAACTCAAATATCTCAGGAAGTATATCACTTACAACATTTCATCACTGAATACTTTTTAATCGTAATCATTTAGCCTATCGATTGACATATGTTTCATCAATGTCCGCCGTAACGAAGTTTTTTTGCTTTATATTTCTAGTTTTGAACTCACTTATCTCAGAAATTATATCACTTACAACATTTCATCACTGAATACCTTTTAATCGTAACTATTTAGCCTATCGAATGACATATGATTTATCAATATCCGCCGAAACGAAGTTTTTTGCTTTATTTTTCTACAGTTTTGAACTCATTTATCTCAGAAAGTATATCACTTACGACATTTCATCACGGAATACTTTTTGATCATAATTATTTAGTCTATCGATTGACATATTTTTCATCACTGGCCGCCGAATCGAGGTTTTTTCAAAATGGCGGACTTGTAGGTGTGCCAATTAGGTTCGATGCCCTTTCACAACAGTTAGAATCTAAAAAAATATCAGGCCGAAATCAGACTCATTTTCTTCCCTAGTTTGTAGAACAATCCATATCTAAGATACAAAAATGTTTGTACGGATGTCCTTTAATGACTCTGAATCCATTTAACCGATATGCCTCAAAATGATTTCATTTGAAATCCGAAGGTGGTTTGAGACCACTAAAAAAATCCATTAGGCATATTCAATCCATTGATAAATTGTCAGTGAAGATGGCGCATCAACGTCGATGTCAACACAAAAACACTGATCTGTCATTCTTATCCATTGAAGTATTATTACTTATAGAACCGACACCGCGAACACAATGTATGTCCCAATGAATTGGCGCCGATCGACTTCAATTTTCAATGGATTCTTTCGATTTTGAAAGGAGAACGGGGGCTCAATTTTGAAAATAGACCCTCCCGCCGGGGACACACATTTTGTTTGAGATGTCCTCTCTATGTATACTTATACCTCAATGCCTTTATCACCACTTTTCTCGAAAATCAACTTGTTTTGGACTATCTTTTTAGACGTTTTTGCTTAAAATATATTTGATATAAATAAATCGTTTTAGAGTAAATACCAATCTTAGTATTGATTAACATTATATGAACTTTGATTCACATGAATATGTACAAGACCACCTTTTCTGGTTCATATTTTTAGACCAGACGGACATTCTTAAATCATCAGTGTATTTTTGTTTTAATTTGTAACTAATTTGAATAAAAATTATAGAAACAAACTTATATGCTTTTCAAGCTGATCAGACGTCTTGAAATTGGATTTGATTGCTTGAAATTGGTGAAAATTACGTTGAAAGATTCCGTTACATACATCATACTCGTATATACAGATCAAAATAATTTTATTTTTTAATATATTTTGGACACAGACAGTCACATAATGTTACATATATTACAAAAAAACCATGATTAGGTTACAGACATTGAGTGCCAACATTTATTTATGTAATACAGTTAAGTACTAAAAGTACAGCTATCAAAAAGCGGCCAAGTGCGAGTCGGACTCGCCCATGAAGGGTTCCGTAGCAGCAAGTAACATAATATAAAATTTCTTGTAGTTCGTTGTAACTTTGATCGATGTTTTTTGCAGTTTACGATTTATGACGTATTAAAAAAAACTACTTATTAGATCTCGTTCAAATCAATTTTCGTTGGAAGTTTGCATGGTAATGTACATCATATATTTTTTTTAGTTTTATCATTCTCTTATTTTAGAAGTTACAGGGGGGGGGACACGCATTTTACCACTTTGGAAGTGTCTCTCGCGCAAACTATTCAATTTAGAAAAAAATGATTTTAGAAACCTCAATATCATTTTTGAAGAACTATCCATACATACCCCACATGTATGGGTTTGATGAAAAAAAAAATTTTTGAGTTTCAGTTCTATGTATGGGGACCCCAAAATTTATTGATTTTTTTTCTATTTTTGTGTAAAAATATTAACGCGGTTTACAAAATACATCTCCTTACCAAGTTTCAACAGTATAGTTCTTATAGTTTCGGAGAAAAGTGGCTGTGACATACGGACGGACAGACAGACAGACAGACAGACAGACAGACAGACAGACAGACAGACAGACAGACACACAGACATGACGAATTTATAAGGGTTCCGTTTTTTGCCATTTGGCTACGGAACCCTAAAAACAACGCACTCCTAAAATGAAAAGAATTTATTAATAAATAAAAAAGCGGCCAAGTGCGAGTCGGACTCGCCCATGAAGGGTTCCGTAGCAGCAAGTAACATAATATAAAAGTTCTTGTAGTTCGTTGTAACTTTGATCAATGTTTTTTGCGGTTTACGATTTATGACGTATTAAAAAAAAACTACTTACCAGATCTCATTCAAACCAATTTTCGTTGGAAGTTTGCTTGGTAATGTACATCATATATTTTTTTTAGTTTTATCATTCCCTTATTTTAGAAGTTACAGGGGGGGGGACACACATTTTACCACTTTGGAAGTGTCTCTCGCGCAAACTATTCAGTTTAGAAAAAAATTATATGAGAAACCTCAATATCATTTTTAACGACCTATCCATAGATACCCCACACGTATGGGTTTGATGAAAAAAAACATTTTTGAGTTTCAGTTCTAAGTATGGGGAACCCCCTAAATGTATTGTTTTTTTTTCGATTTTTGTATGAAAATCTTAATGCGGTTCACAGAATACATCTATTTACCAAGTTTCAATGGTATAGCTCTTATAGTTTCGGAAAAAAGTGGCTGTGACATACGGACGGACAGACAGACAGACAGACAGACAGACATGACGAATCCATAAGGGTTCCGTTTTTTGCCATTCGGCTACGGAACCCTAAAAACCTATCCTTGTTGGCCGGTTTCAACCTAATAATGGCCCACTACTGGGCACGGGTCTCTCCTCTTGAGGAGGCCTAGAGCATACTCCACCACGCTGCTCCAGTGCAGATTAGTGAAGGGATTACAGTTTACTATTACTTTTATTTAAAAGATTATAGATTAAAATAAAGGCATTTTTATCAGGACACAAAAATATTAAAGTCAGTACTTTTCTTCATCCATGGCCCATGGGCATTATTCTCCTTTCAATCAAAAAAAGTGTGTGTGTACTTATGTGCCCACGTAAGAAGTTATACTTCTTTGGCGTAACAGAACAAAAATAGCTAAAGATTTTATCCCGTATGCCACAACTCTGTGTTTGTAACATCATGTCGCTTTTTGGCTGTCGGTGTGCGCGCGCATCGTAAAATATTACTCTCATAATTTTATCCAAACACGCCAAAAGAAGTTTATAGAATAAACATTTTTTCAACTGTGGATACTTTAGTACTTTAGTAGTTAAACTGTGGTTAAACTAACAATAAGATAACAGTTTCCTAAAAAGAGGGTAGTGACAAGTAAAAAATAATAAAAGTACATATACTTACTTATTTATTCAACATAAAAACACTGATTTGTCGTTCTTATCCATTGAAGTATTATTATTAGCCACGGACGTTAAAAAAGAACGGACATAACCTTGTCTAATCGAGAGTGAAGCATAGTAATGGCCGATCACTTACTACGTGTGCGTAATTTTGGGGTTACCACAATATGAACATTTCCCCATTTTTTCTTTATGTACCTAATAGTAAAATCTAAACACTAAATGTATTACTTACTGAATAGTTATTCCGTAATATACGGTTTACACATATTAATTAGTTATGTAGATAACTAAATTTTAAGTAAATTAATACGGTAAACGAACAATTTAGTAGTTAAAATTTAGTACGCAAGTAAACAAAAAAAAAGATTGAATTTTTTCTATTTTTCTGTTAAGTAGGTGGGCGGGGCTTATCACTTAACATGGTTGGACAGACACTTTTTAGTTAAAATTTAGTAAAAATGCATAAGTAATTAAGTAGGCTGTGAAGAATTGTATGAACTAAAGAGCTTAACTAAATTATTACGTTTAGACGCGCACTAAAAATTATTCACTTAAAATTTAGTTATCTACTTAAATACTTAATGCATGTAAATCGAAATTAACACATTCCACATTCAATAAAAGCAAATTATTATATTTGATGAGATAAATGAATTTTATTAATTGACAACAGATTAAATACACTGGTTTACCCACTTCACTTATAGGGGAGGTAGCTAAAAAAATTTTTTTCAAATTTTGTTCTACCATTATCTTAACGTAATTAATATACCTTAATCTATACCAAATTTCAGCTTTCTAATATTGTTAGTTTGTACGCAATGCCGCGGACAGATGGACAGACATGGCAAACATATAGGTAAGGGTTCCTTGTTATTTACCACGGAACCCCAAAAATATATATTATTAAACTAAAGTAAGAAACTCGAGGATTTCATATATAGGTACTATAATTTTCCCACACATTCTGGGTATTTGCATATGCAATATTGTTGGCAACACTGGCTGATTTTGTGGTTACAATTTTTCTAGTTTATTTTGTTAATAACTTTAGGAAAAATAAAAGAAATCAGTGATTAAAAAACAAGCTTACTTGTGAAAGGTGATCCCTTTATGTTTTTTAACTGAATTACTATTGTTCTTGCAACTTTTAACAGCACACAAAGGCATTTTTATTATTATTTATCAACTCCCGTCAGTGGCGGCCTTAGGGGGTGGCGAACAGGGCAACCGCCCGGGGCCTCTCGCTTGCAGGGGCCTCGCGCCATCACCAGAGTTAAAAAAACTTTACATAGCAAAACAAAAATAATACCAATACCATAATATGCAGTGAAATAACAATAAAAATATACAAACTTTTGGTTATTTGACTGTTTAAAACTATAAAATAAAATCGAAACCTTCGTTACAATATGTACCTATGTCGTAGCTTTAGCATTCTTATTATACTATTGGGCTTCGCTCCCCAAGCCCCCTTTTTAAATCCAATATGCTTGTATACAGTATTTTTAGGGTTCCGTACGAAAAAACGAAAAACGGAACCCATAAAGGATCGCTCGTGCGTTTAGGCGACCGCCGTTCAGTCAATTTACTCCGAAATTACTGGACCAAATGAGTTGAAATTTGGTACTCATGTACTTTTTTGTGACCCAAAGACGAAGAAATTAAACAACTGAATTTTGAAATAAAAAAATTACGGAATCAAATTTAAACAAAAACTGTTTTGCAAACCGTATCGTGTTTATGTCAAATGAAAGGGCTTGTTGTAAGGATTTCAAGTATATTTTTGTTATAGTTCTACAATGGATAGTTTTAAAATTAATCAAGAAAGAACTAACATTAAAGCCAAAAACTGTCCATTCCCCCCTGATCTCCAAAACTGCTAACGCTAGAATTTTGAAAAAAAAAAACACAGAATAGTTCTTTAAATAAATAATACAGGAAAACCTATAAATCTTAAAAAACGGCAAAAATAAATAAAATAGAAAAATAATGGTAAATACATAATCAACGTACGGAACCTTCTCCAAGCGAGTTGAACTTGCACTTGTCAAGTTTATTTTGCACTTCTAGCAGTGAATTTTCTTTTTCTTGTGTTTATGATTGAATGTTCGTTATCGCCAGTTAAGATATTTTTTCGCAAATACATAATTTCCCCGCATGGCTGAGTATTAAAGTATATGTTATAAACCTACCTTTAAGAGTTTTACCCATTGAAGTATAATGCCATAGAACAGACACCTCGAACAAAATGTGAGTCCCGCCGGGAGGTTCTATAATCGAACGAATTTATTGAAAATTGAAGCCGATTGGCGCCAATTTATTGGGACATACATTGTGTTCGCGGTGTTGGTTCTATATGCTAGGAATTCAATGGTATTACCTACATTTTTTTTATTATTCGCCCGATTAATAACATCTCAAAAGAAAACAGCTTCAGTACGACCTAAGTGGGCCCGTGTTTAAATATGTGAAAAATGAAGTTCAGAAAACCTTTTAAAACCCAACAAAGGCTAAAAGTGACACATAGCAGTCTAATAATTACTAAATTCACGAGCGTGCGCGGTTTGAAAAAGCATAATAAATAATTTGCACAGGCAGCAGTAATATGGTCGAATATCGCGGCATAAGGTACTCGTGGCGTTCGCCCATGCTTGGTCTGCACTGTCCGCTTTCTATCAGGGCAGTCATTTTGTGGTTGGCCACAATTAAAAAAAAACAATTTTAAATCAAATCTAAACACACAATTTTACGGAATGCACAAGGGCCTCGCAAAGATCTGCCGCCCTGAGCCTCGCAATGGCTAAGGCCGCCCCTGACTCCCGTTGTCCGTATGACTCGAGTGCGGTCCGGCGCCGGAATGGCGGCCGATGGTGTCAATGTGTGCGTGTTTACTTGTACGAATAGAAAGTTTGTATTCCGATGGGTGCTTCACTGAATTTGTTCTTGAGATTACGTCCGTATTTTTTTAAGGTCCGTGTTATTAGCATATAGAACCGACACCGAGAACACAATGTTTGTCCCAATGAATTGGCGCCGATCGGCTTCAATTTTCAATGGATTCTTTCGATTTTGAAAAGAGAACGGGGGCTCAATTTTGAAAATAGAACCTCCCGGCGGAACACACATTTTGTTCGAGATGTCTGTTCTATGACATTATACTTCAATGTTCTTATCAGATTTTTAAGCGTAGTGCATTCCGTTACATTTTACTTCTCGTCATTCCGAATCCAATGAGGTATCATTTGTATTTTTAGGACCTTTATCCATTGAAGTATTATTACTAGCGTATAGAACAGACACCGCGAACACAATGTATGTTCCAATGAATTGACGCCGCGCGGCTTCAATGTCCAATGGATTCGTTCGATTTTGAAAGGAGAACAGGGGCTCAGTTTTGAAAATAGACCCTCCCGCCGGGGACACACATTTTGTTTGAGATGTCCTCTCTATGTATACTTATACCTCAATGCCTTTATCACCATTTTTCTCGAAAATCAACTTGTTTTGGACTATCTTTTTAGACGTTTTTGCTTAAAATATATTTGATATAAATAAATCGTTTTAGAGTAAATACCAATCTTAGTATTGATTAACATATCAATACTAAGATAATAAATCGTTTTAGAGTAAATACCAATCTTAGTATTGATTAACATATCAATACTAAGATTGGTATTTACTCTAAAACGATTTATTTATATCAAATATATTTTATTGATTAACATAACTCCTATGCTGCTCTGGGAGAGAAAGAAAAACATAAAATTTCAGCTGCTTATCCTCCCGCGCAAGTCTTTCCATCTGACTGAGGGATGTTATAGGACCAGCATATCAACTGCACATTGGTCACCCGTTTGGTGGCGGGAAATTCACCAACAACAGCATTCCCAACGAGGGTTGGCGTCAGGCAGGCGGCCGGCTGTAAAATTTCTGCTAAATCTTTTTGCAATATGAAGAATACAAATGGAATGCGTGTAAAGGCTAGGCTTCAGGCGACGCGCAGGGGCAGCACCCGGCTCCTGTGGGAAATGGACAAGGGTTGTTGCACCAACCCGGGCGGGGGCAACGTAAGAAGCGAGCTCGGGAAATAAGAGTGAGGTTTGCAAGTTGGAATGTTGGAACGATGACTGGAAGAGCAAAAGAGTTAGCGGATGTATTGAAGAGACGACGTATAAATGTAGCATGCTTGCAAGAAACGAAGTGGAAAGGGACGAAAGCAAGAGAGATTGGTGAGGGATACAAGTTTTATTATTGTGGCAGCGACGGAAAAAGAAATGGTGTAGGAACAGTGTTAGATAACAGATTGAAGGAATGCGTGATGGATGTTAAGAGGATGAATGATAGATTAATAAATGTAAAAATCATGTTAGAAAATTTAGTTTTGAATGTAATTAGTATGTATGCGCCACAGATAGGATGTGATGATACAGTAAAAGAGAAGTTTTGGGAAGATTTTGATTCATTAATGATGGCCATTCCAGCAGAGGAGGAGATTTATGTAGGAGGTGACTTTAATGGACATGTGGGAAGAATGAATGGGAAGTATGAAAGAGTGCACGGAGGGTGGGGATATGCGACACGTAATAAAGAAGGAGAAAATTTACTGCAATCTGCCACTGCATATGATCTAGCAGTGGTAAATACGTGGTTCCAGAAAAGGGATGAACACCTTATCACCTATAAAAGCGGCCACCATATGACGCAAATCGATTATTTCCTTGTAAGACGTCACCGTTTGAACCACATCAAAGATTGCAAAGTGATACCGGGGGAAGCCTTGGTATCACAACATAGACTCCTTATTATGGAGGCAAATATAAAAATAAAGATTAACAAGAGTAAGGAACGCCCCACTCCTAAAATAAAGTGGCACCTGTTAGAAAAGAAAGAGTGTGAAAGAGATTTTAGAAAGGAAGTAGTGGATAAAATGATAGAAATGGGTGACATGGCGAATAGAACGGTGAGTGATTGTTGGAATGAAATGGCAGGATGTATTAGAAAAGTTGCGAAATGTGTTTTAGGAGTGTCAAGAGGGAAGGGTGTGATAGATAGGGATACATGGTGGTGGTCAACAGAAGTTCAAAAGGTGCTAAAGGAAAAGAAGATAAGATTTAAAGAATGGCAGAGCGTGGCAGAGGGGAATAAAAGTTTGAAAGCGGAAAAGAAGAATGAATATAATGAATGGAAGAAAAAAGGGAAGAAAGTTGTTGCGATAGTAAGAGCCAAAGCACAGAACAAATTATACGAGTCACTGGATACTCCCGCAGGTCAAAAACACCTTTACCGTCTTGCTAAAGCTAGGGAGAAAAAATCCAGGGATGTGTCTCATATAAAATGTATTAGAAATGAAACTGGAAAGGTTCTTGCAGATGATGAACAAATTAAAGATAGATGGAAGGAATATTTTGAAAATTTAATGAGTAAAGAGAATGACTGGAGCAGAGTGCTTGAAGAAAACCCAGTAAACATGGGATTAGTGAGAGAAATAAGTGTGGATGATGTGAAAAGATCAATAAAGGGGATGATGAATGGAAAAGCGGTTGGTTCAGATGGGATTCCGATAGAAGTATGGAAGGTTCTGCAAGCGGATGGATGGAAGTGGTTGGCTTTATTCTTCAATAAATTGTTGCAAGATGAGGCGATCCCTGACGAATGGTGCAGCAGCTTGCTGGTGCCAATCTATAAAAATAAGGGTGATGTACTGGACTGCAACAATTATAGAGGAATAAAGCTAATGTCACATACTATGAAAGCGTGGGAGAAAGTGATAGAGAGAAGACTGAGAGAGGAGAGTGAAATTTCACACAACCAATTCGGTTTTATGCCTGGTCGAGGAACAGCGGATGCTATTTTTTCAATTCGCCAGCTATGCGAGAAATACAGGGAGGCACATAAGAACTTGCACATGGTGTTCGTTGACCTCGAAAAGGCATACGACCGAATACCTCGTGTGGTATTATGGTGGGCCCTTAAGGAGAAAGGAATACCAGGGAAATACCTACAGTTGATCCGAGCGATGTACAGGCAATGTACAACAAAGGTAAGGTCAGCGGCCGGAGCGTCTACTAGTTTCGGTGTGGCCGTGGGGCTGCACCAGGGTTCAGCCTTGAGCCCATACCTCTTCGTCTTGATTATAGACGCCCTTACATCGAACATGAAAGAGGAGGCTCCTTGGTGCATGCTGTTTGCGGATGACATCGTGCTAGTGGCCGAAAATGCCCCCGAGATTCAGAGCAGATTGGAGGAATGGCGACAACGGCTGGAGAGTGTTGGCCTGAAAGTAAGCAGAACCAAAACCACTTACATGTTCTGTAACTTCGGTGGTCTCTCCAGTCCTGTACCTATAACACTCAACGGAATGCCCTTACCAGTCTGCTCTGATTTTCGGTACTTGGGCTCTATCATTCAAAAGAATGGTGACATTGACCTGGATGTCACACATCGGATCAATGCAGGTTGGATGAAATGGCGACAGGTCACAGGAACTATTTGTGACCCACGGATGCCCCTTAAATTGAAGGGTAAAATCTACAAATCCGTCATCAGACCTGTCATAATGTATGGATCAGAATGTTGGGCTACAAAGAAGACGGATGAGAGACGATTGCATGTCACAGAGATGAGAATGTTAAGGTGGATGTGTGGAGTGACGAGAATGGATAAAATAAGGAATGAGTATATTAGAGGAAGTTTGAAAGTGGCAAGAATGACAGAAAAGTTGAAAGGGAACCGAATGTCGTGGTATGGGCATGTGATGAGGCGAGAGGAAACGCATGTAGCGAGAAGAGTGATGGATATGAATGTGATGGATAGACGAAGGGGACGGGGACGACCAAAGAAAAGATGGATGGATTGTGTGACAGATGATATGAAAGATAAGAGAGTTAGTGCAAAGATGACGGCTGATAGGGAATTGTGGAAGAGGAAAACATATTGCGCCGACCCCAAATAAAATTGGGAAATGGGCAGGATGATGATGATGATGATGAGTATTGATTAACATTATATGAACTTTGATTCACATGAATATGTACAAGACCACCTTTTCTGGTTCATATTTTTAGACCAGACGGACATTCTTAAATCATCAGTGTCTTTTTGTTTTAATTTGTAACTAATTTGAATAAAAATTATAGAAACAAACTTATATGCTTTTCAAGCTGATCAGACGTCTTGAAATTGGATTTGATTGCTTGAAACTGGTGAAAATTACGTTGAAAGATTCCGTTACATACATCATACTCGTATATACAGATCAAAATAATTTTATTTTTTAATATATTTTGGACACAGACAGTCACATAATGTTACATATATTACAAAAAACCCATGATTAGGTTACAGACATTGAGTGCCAACATTTATTTATGTAATACAGTTAAGTACTAAAAGTACAGCTATTAAAAACAACGCACTCCTAAAATGAAAAGAATTTATTAATAAATAAAAACCTATCCTTGTTGGCCGGTTTCAACCTAATAATGGCCCACTACTGGGCACGGGTCTCTCCTCTTGAGGAGGCCTAGAGCACACTCCACCACGTTGCTCCAGTGCAGATTAGTGAAGGGATTACAGTTTACTATTACTTTTATTTAAAAGATTATAGATTAAAATAAAGGCATTTTTATCAGGACACAAAAATATTAAAGTCAGTACTTTTCTTCATCCATGGGCATTATTCTCCTTTCAATCAAAAAAAGTGTGTGTGTACTTATGTGCCCACGTAAGAAGTTATACTTCTTTGGCGTAACAGAACAAAAATAGCTAAAGATTTTATCCCGTAAGCCACAACTCTGTGTTTATAACATCATGTCGCTTTTTGGCTTTCGGTAACACGGAAACTTGAGAGACAGTTATCAGCTAACTCCATCATGTCGCTTTTTGGCTGTCGGTGTGCGCGCGCATCGTAAAATATTACTCTCATAATTTTATCCAAACACGCCAAAAGAAGTTTATAGAATAAACATTTTTTCAACTGTGGATACTTTAGTACTTTAGTAGTTAAACTGTGGTTAAACTAACAATAAGACAACAGTTTCCTAAAAAGAGGGCAGTGACAAGTAAAAAATAATAAAAGTACATATACTTACTTATTTATTCAACGTGGCGCCGCTGATCTCAAGTAGTTCAAAAAACCTTCCTTTTGAAATCATTGACCCCGATAATTACACGGATATGCACTGGTCTTGCAGTTGTCAAAATTGTACAAAATTCTGCAAAATTGAAAACAGGAAAATATCTGAATGTGCACGTGTCGAATGTTTTTAGTATGCATTTAAAACATGGCATAAATCATATTACCTACCCACAACACCCGGTTTTGGTGTCTAAGGTATGCAAGTCCACGTGATATTTTGCATTAAATTAATTAAGAATGGGATGGTTTTAAATCATTTAAATTGTAAAAATGTGTACAAAACCAGTCCGTCGGGAACATAATACAAGATTAACAATAAACCGCATCTTTGAAACGAATTTAAAGTAGCTACTTAATCATGAGAATTTCCGAAATATCCTCATATCGTTTATTAAAAATATTTAACGACATTCTAAAACAGAAAAAAAGGAAAAATGAAGTTCAAAAACATTTATGGATTATTATGATTACAAAGTTACAAATACGTAAATTAATATTTCGTTAAGGATACAACCGGGCAACCTCACTAGCTACTGGTGAATTCTGCTGGAAATCCGATGAAGTTCTGATAGCAGATCCCTTGTAATTAATGATTGACTTCAACCAATTAATGGCCCACTACTGAGCACGGGTTTCTCCTCTTGAGGAGGCCTAGAGAATACTCCACCACACTGCTGCATTGCGGATTGGTGGAGGGGTTAGTGGCCAACCCAAGTGTTGGAAGTTCTTATGCCGTCGAGCGACTGTTATCCTACGATAACAACCGGGAGCAACCTCTTTTTTAAGTATGCTAAACGGCAACCTGCATCTTTGGGGCCATCCATTAATTACGTCACATATTAGGGGGTGGAGGGGTCGATGTAGTGTGACATTGTGTGACAAGGGGTCCACAATATCGTGACGTCACATTTCAAAATCGAATAATTGGTATGTGTAGCTAAATATTAAATAACGATTAATGAAAATAAAACTTTTTTCGGAACTGCTGTTTTAATTTAACAATTTCTAGGTGTAAAATTTTTCATAATATGTGACGTCACACTAGGGGGGGAGGTCTCACAAATGTGAGCAGCTGTGACAAGGACAGGGGAAGAGGTCAAAAAGTCAGGAAATTAGTGTGACGTAATTTATGGATAGCCCCTTTCCTTGGAGGCCCTGGGCATATTAGGATAATGGGGCCCCTATGACTTTGACAGAACACTATTTTGTTAGAATAAACAAAGAAAGTAGATAAGCAAGCCTCTAGATTTATGCAAAAGCTAATAAGCAAATTGGTATTGTAATCAGTAATTTAGTAGCTTCGATTTATTCGAATAAAAAAGTTTTTCGGTAATAAAATATCGGTTATCGTTTAGTGATCTGGCAGGAACTAGGGGGCCCTAGCGGTCTCGGGGCCCTGGGCACGTGCCCAGAGTGCCCAGTGGGAAAGAGGGGTCTGTACATAGCAGAAATAGTTGTGGTGGTGGTACCGCCTCAGGCGAACCGTATAGGGGTTCTGCCTTCTTGATGTGTTTCTGCCTTGTTGAAATTTTCTGTATGAATATTATTTCTGTTAAAATATACTCTTAAAAGCTTAAAAGCGTTCTATAATCATACTAATATTATAAATGTGAATGTCAGTTTGTTTGTTACGCTTTCACGCGAAAACCACTTAACCGATTTGGCCGAAATTTGGAATGGAGATAGCCTACACCCTGGATTAAAACATAGGATACTTTTTATTCCGGAAAAGTTCAGGGTTCCCGCGGGATTTGTAAAAATCGATCTCTACCGCGGGCGAAGCCGCGGGCAACAGCTAGTATAATATATACTTAGGTACCTACTTGTATTTTCGCAATAACATAAAAAATGGTCCTCTCTCATTAAAAGTTGATTGACAGCCTTTATGATGTCAATATTTTTATTTCTTGTCTAATCGAATCGATCCACTCCTCTTTTTGTATACGAGTAGGATAAAAGAATTATAAGTATGGTAACAAAAATTTTATAATCTTGATAATACAAAATAATACAAAAGCTCTGATATTATAATATACTACAATAGTTACAGTTTATAATATGCAAATTTTTGCCACCTGTTGTTCGTGATTATGTAAATTAAGGAGCCGACGAGCCACGTATGAAGACCGTCTGCATTAAGGATTTTCTATATACATCTGGATGGTATGCTTCTAGGAGGTAACCTAAAGATGGATCACGTAACATTCGATGAATATCTTTTCTCTATTTCATTGGTTTCATTGGTCGAAGTTACATACCAACACGCTACGAGTGGCTACGAATCTTACGATCTATGTCAATCAGGCCTACGACATTGGTTGAAGATGTTCATCCAGTGTCACGTTATCCATCTTCAGGTACCTATTTGAAGCGTGGTCTCCACTTAATACAATAAGCTTCTTGGGAGGAATCGTTCCACGATTCCATAACCATGCGATTAAAGTTAGATAGTCCCTCACGAAACGAGTTTAACTGCTCTATTAATCCGATCTATCTCTATGAAAAAAAATTGATTTCCGTTTCTAAAATTCATTAAATCAATACCATTTAATTGATTACTAGTGTTAATTGAATGCGACTTCGTGCGCGTGGAACATTAAATTCCTATTTTTTATATTTCGGCTTCTTAATATTCGTTCCTCGCAAAACATTCAATTCCGTCCTGTAGTTTTTGCGTCACGTGTCCAAACATACCTACAGGCTCCTTCTTGCGTCGTTCCCTCATTAATGAGGATCGGGGCTCCGGTCAGATATAAACCTCTGATGATGTTTCTACAAAAAGTCAAAAGTCAAAATATTTTATTAATATAGGTATCACTGATATACTTATGCACTTCATCATTTTTTTTATCTACCAGCTTTTCGGAAGGGTGCTTTGTCATGAAGGAGAAGAAAAGCCGTAAAGAAACTACTCAGTACATCTTTTAAAAAAATATTACAAAAAAGAAAATATTACAAAAATATTTACTAATCTGAGCGGAACTGGTTGCAGAACTGGTCATTTCCATGCATCTTTGTCATTTAAATACTCGTCTATTCTATAATATCCCTCACATATTATACATCACATATATACAGACAAACAAACAATCATTCTAAAGATTTTTTGGCTTCTGTTGCTCGTGCGTAAAGCCCCAATATTTTTTTTAAATTTCTGCTATCACGAACGAACATCGACCAGTTACAAGTAAGTTATTATGCATCTATAATATTATATAACTGTGCTGTAGATTGGTGTCTTTAACTGGCGCATTGACCCTCACCCAATAGTGCATTGGACTGGTTTTATTCCGAACTTTAAACATTTCGAAATGGTAAAAAAATGGATTTTAAAAAATAAATTTACTTTTTTATTTTCACATCACAATTTCCACTTCCTATTTTAATTTCACATCTTCCAAATCTTACGCGTTTAAGATAAGCATTGTTATTTTTTATTTATTTATATAAGTACCATAATAAAGTTTTTTAAGCTTCCATGTGTGCGTGTGTGTACACAATAAATACATAAGATGTCGTTATCGTGTCGTCCAATGAAGAAGCGGCCATTGTATTGATTTTTAACCCCCGACGAAAAAAGAGGGGTGTTATAAGTTTGACGTGTCTGTGTATCTGTGTAACTGTGTATCTGTGGATCTGCGCATCTGTGTATCTGTGTGTTTGTCTGTGGCATTGTAGCTCTCAAACTGATGAACCGATTTTGATCTACTTAGTTTTTTGTAATCGTGTTCTTAGCTATGTTTAGTGTAAATAAAACTGTCGGGGTTTTTTTATTTTAATTTATGATTATTTTAGTACTAATTCAAATAATAATAGTTCTTCTTCACTCCCACATCATCGTATAAACTCGTACGTGTTTTTAAAAAGAACAAACGGTGATATAAACACAGTAAGAAACCGTTTCAGCAACGCCCCTATTCCGAACTAGGTATACAAAATCGGCTCCAGCCCGTCTCCGTTCCCGGGCCATTTGTAAACATTACAAAACGACCTCCCCAGGTAAGAATCGAACTCGGAACTCGCTTTGCTACAATGTTAACATTTTAATTAAACGAGCAAATAAAATGTAAATGCACTGATTAGTGAATAAATAAAAACAAAATAAATAATGGGACACATAGTAGAAAAGAAACTTCAACGGACAAGCGGAATTTCCAAAAAAAATTTTCAATAAAATTTTGTTTAAAAAAATATTTCAATAAAAAATATAACAAAAAATATTTTAAAAAATATTTTAAAAAATATTTTAAAAAATATTTAAAAAATATTTTCAAATATATTATATTTTCTCTCCCTCCGCCGCTGCCGCCTCTTACCATGCGATATATCGTCTACCCCCTCCACGCAGCCCTAAGTCGCTTTTTCGTGACAGAAAAATCCTAATACCCCGGTATAGAAGTTTCACTTCAATAATAATTTTCTGATATTTTTTTCTGCTAAAAGTCAATCGACATTTAAATAAATGTTAATTAAACATCGTAAAGTAATTCGTTTTAGTTTATTTGTGTAGCTATTTTAAAATAGCGGCAAGGTCACCTAGAAGTCTTCCGTATGCAAAATTGCACTTATATCTTAACGTCATTGATTGTTCCACTTCTCAGTGCGCTGGTCGCGAACGTCGTGAAGAATCAAAACCATGCATTTTCAGTCACTTCCATCTTTTCACTCTAGCAATTTTCTCTGAACTTAATAGCAATTAATTTTAAGTTATTCATTAGGTAATAATGACAATCCGTTTCAATATGTATTTGTTTATTTTAACGTGATTAATTGAAATATAATGTTGACGTTTATGTTTCTTGCTGTAATCAAAAACAGTTCTTTGCATCTACAATAACTAAACTGAATTTTGCAATACTTAAGATTCCAACATTTGCAACAGAGGGGCAACCCTTACGCTTCCCGCCCACGTCCGATAATCGGTGACCGATTTTTTGTAGGAAAAAATAGAACGTACTGATATCAATAGTGCAACGCACACGTCCTACAAAAAATCGGTCAGAAATAATACGGAAGAAAAAATCGGCCCGATTATCTCTCCTACAAAAAGTCGGACGTTGGCGGAAAGCGTTAGTAACCAAGCGTTTCAGTGGCCTAGGGATTGAGTTTACAATCGTTGAAGAACATTCACTAAACCTAAATTTGTCCTGAAAATTCCCATTAATTATGTATTCTATATCTATAATTATGTATATCGGTAACGTAAATCTACCTTCATCGATTGAGGGACTCTGCGTAGTTTTTTATTCACTGGCTAGGTAGATTTTTATTCGATTAGACGTTTGACGATCAAATTTTTTATTTATCTTAACACGTTCGGTGCGGTAGCCGGTTGATTATATCCGATGCTCAACTTTCCTCCGGTGCGGGGTAAAAATTACTGTGCCAACCGCTGGTGCGGGACAGATATCTTTGGTCTCCCTATGGTTATGAATGAGATGGTTAGTGTTTTAGAATTGCCTCGTTAAATAGATAATGTAAATACAAAAAAAATGCATCGGGTTCTTACGACCCGATGCCGACGGAAGCAAAAAATTTTACATCTAGTGCGTTTATCGGTTCTTAACGACCCGATGCCCGATGAACCTATAGCCGCACTAGATTACATGCTAGTTGAGCTAGTGAGGTCCGTATGGTTAGATGAGTTTTTATGCAAATAAGAAGAATATTGTACAGTTGTATTGTACAGCTGTATTGTACAGCTGTATTGTACAGTGTATGTAACACTGTCTGTATATGTAACATGAAGCTATCCAGAAAAATGTTATTTATGTTATGTGACGGTGAAAAACCTAAGAAAAATAAAGTAAGCGAAGGTTCCCCAAAACAAATAATAATGGGTAAGTGGAATATATCTTATAATAGCTAGCCCGTCAATTGGTCACACATTACAAATCCTACAAACTGCATTATTTTATCGCTATCGATGTTTCCTTATCATGCTCAACACTAAAAATGTATCGACAATTTTATTAACCAGTGCGGAGAACGGGTCGTAAAGATCCGCCAGGCAATCCCTTTATTTACAAAGAAACCATTCAGTGCATCTACCTACGATTTCAGCCTTTTATTGAGTGTTTATTGGTGAATATATTGCTATAAAAAATACACTATAATCATTATACCTATAAAAGTAAATCCTCCTAAAAAGATGGAAGTCAAACGGATCTTTTCGACCCAGCAACGCACCAGCAACAATTCGTGCTTCGGATATAATAGACCCCATACCGCACCCACTGAAAATCATCAAATTTGTCTAACGCAGTGAACGTGTTAAAACTGTAATGCCTATTTGTAACTATTTATTAGTTTATGATATACGGAAGTCAATCAGACACGATTGAGGTATTATCTTTCACTAAACTTAAACTTTGAACTTCAGGATTTACAATCGTTTGATATTTTTTTAAACACATTCAGAGTCTCTAAAATCTAAAGTGTAACATGATCCCCTAGAAGGTTAAACACGCGTCGATATGCAATCAAATGCATTTAGCGATACAGGAAATAGGTATTAAGCTTTAATATTATCGTGGGAAAAATAAAGTAAAACCGGCTTCATAAAGAAGGACTAAGAATTGAACGGAAATTATTCTATTCGCACGCCTGTAATTCGTATTTAGAACAATACAATTATTATAAATTGCATAAAATTAAAAATATATGTAGTATGTGATAATTATGTTTTTTATTACCAAATCCGGATTAGAACACTTTATGTGATATTCAATGGTCTTGTTTGTAACATGAAAAAAAAACTATTAATTTTCTTCATATTTAAAATATTAGGTTGTATAAGTACCTTGAGTAAGTTTAAAAAATAACTAAAATATTTTATTGCGATGACATTCACATTAATATGATTTCTCACGTGATATTCAAAGTAATATGGAACAAAAACTTAATTGAGGTAGTTCGTTGTAACCAAATTATAATATTCACAGCGAAGTAAGTACTTATTCGTACGAAAAGCTTTTTAACCATTATTGTGGTCCTTTCAGCTTTATAATCAAGTAGTAACCTTGCCCTTGGGGTAAACTATATCTTAGTTACCTTACCACATCCGGAATTGATAATCGTTTTTACCACACCATATTAAATTTTAACTAGCTGACCCCCAGACGTTTTTCTGCGATATCCTATTTTAAACACTTAACATTTTTTTTCAATGTGTGTCTAATTAATTTACTTTATAATTATACTTAACTTCTTAGAATGAAATCTGTTAATGTTTAAGTATTTTTTTTTGCTTGGTGGTTCAGTTTATTGTTTTGAAACATAAAAAAATGTTGTACTTACAGCAAAAAATTTTTTTTCTTTTTCACCACCACGGAGGTGAAGTGTATTAAATAGCTATTGTACCTACTCCTTAACAATAAGCATATATGTACGCTCCTTTATATTCTATTTATTGCTGACTATCGATATTAACTTCACTCGTACACTTTTATAAAATGATTCATTCAATAAACGAACCTGACAAATAACAGTCGTTTTCATCAGCATATCCGCAACATCACAATATTATAAAACGCGTATAAATAAGGGTAAGGAGGTTGTATCTTTGTATGTTTGCAGGTACATATGTATGTTACCGTTTTTTATGAAAACTACTGGGCCGATTTTATTGCGGTTTTTTGCATTCAAAAGGTATCATTATAGAGCAGGTTCATCAGGTATGTTTTATGGCGATAGACCACCAGGGGGCGGTGCAGATTCTTTTTTCTTTTTTTTTGTTTTCATCCGGCGTGGGTTTTTTTCAAAAATGTTCATTACATTTGTGATTTAACCGGGAAACTAAGCAAACAACTTTTTTTTGCCGTTGTGTTTAATTGCTAGTTATAAATTGTTTATCGAATTAAAGTTTGCATTCTTAGCAGTCGCGTAGGAGGCCTTGTATCAATATTTATTGAGTGGCCCCTGCTCCAAATTTAGCTGTCAAATTTCTGAAGAATAAAAGGGCGCCAACTGTAGGCTGTAACTTAGGTTCAGGTTTTGAAATGTAGCGAACCTACATCGATTCGATACCAAGGCGCTTGGTCTGGGTTACGGCCATGGAGTATAGAGGTAAGGAGAGCCATCTCATATGGCATAAAGTTGCAAAAGTGTCCAGCTGTATACTCAAAGAATGAGCCGGATGAAGTGGCAATGGGCTGGCCACATAGTGCGAAGGACCGATAACCGTTGGGGAAGAAAGGTCCTCGAATGGCGCCCACGTCTCGGAAACAGGAGCATAGGACGCCCCCCGACCAGGTGGACTGACGACCTGAAGAAGACAGCGGGCATCCGCTGGATTCAGAAGGCTCAGGACCGGTCAGAGTGGCGCAAGTTAGGGGAGGCCTATGTCCAGCAGTGGACCTCTAAGGGCTGATGAATGGATGGATGGTATACTGAAAATAGAGGTTCCAATACCTACCAGAATGGGGCTGGCGTCGGAAAAACTACGATATGAACATAGCTGTTATAGACGAAGTGAAGTTTGCTGAGTTCAGATAATATTACTCTATAATAATTATGGAAGGTAGAATAATATAATTTATCCTAGGCTACCGCAGCGCCACCCTTATTGGACGTTTTACGGACACTTTTCATACACAGAGATGGCTCTCCTTACCTCTATACTCCATTGATACGGCGGTAACTACGCCCCTGATTCTTAATGTATGTTATGTATGTGATTGTTTCAGTTGAGGACTACAACAAGTTACCCCGGTTGTATCATCTGGATGACTATGACGGCTGTCTGGACCGCGGCGGACTGTACTGTCTCGGCACATTCAAACTCTCCAGTGATAAGAACCCTAATTTTGACTTCATTCAGGTAATTCAAACATCATAGCATATTGTTTTTGTGTCCAATAAAAGTTCCATCGAAAGATGCAAAATAATGTTAATTGCGGAAAATTATTTTAAGATTTTATTTGCTTGGCTCATAATGATATGCTCATAAAGTGGCAAAGTGCTAATTAATTTTGTTAATTACTTAGTTACACACGTAAACACGAAAATAAAATGTAGTAGATATTGTAATGTAAATCTTCTAAATGTAGTAATAGAAATGTAGTAGATCTGCTGCTGATCTTCTAGTGTATCTGACTCACCGTTGGGCAGAGGCTATTGAGAGCAAGGGAGAGGCCTTGGCCGTGAGCTTAGACATTTCTAAAGTCTTTGATCATGTCATAAACACCTTAACGATACCCGGCATACGTCCACGGCAAGATTCACACGACATTTCTTACCGCGTACGTGTAAACTGTGGAACGAACTACCACCTACGCTATTCCCAGAGTGCTACAATATGGGGACCTTTAAGAAGCGGGTCTATCACTTCCTTCTTAGCCGGCAGCGCACTGGTGGCGCCTCTGGTGTTGCGAGTGTCCATGGGCGACGGTGACTGCTTACGATCAGGTGGCCCGTCTGCTCGTCTGCCTGCATATTACATAAAAAAAGTAGTGGGTAATTTTTCAATACACTTAATCTACCACCATTTCGAAATGTTGCTTTGACATAGAAGAAAAGAAATAGCGAAAGAAATGGCACATGTTTTATATTATTACAAACTGTTACAGAATATACTTCTGTGGCATCTCTAACAAGTTTTTCATTACGAAACGAACAAGGTTGATAATTAGAATTAGGTATCTTTGAAACTCAAAAATGTGTGCAGGAACTCAGGCTGATCCTATCGAAGTAATCGATGTTTAAATCATTAGGCTATAATTTAAGTGATTTAAATATTTATGTGATTCACATTCCGATCTATCTGTCAGCGATACAATTCTGATTTACGAATATATTTTTATTAACATATTGGATAAAGAGGTGCCTAAAAGAAATTTTGAAGTGAATAACATATGGTTTGCTTATAATATCAACTATATCTTTCTCAAACTTTTTCATTTTATTTTAATAAAGGATCGTAATTTACACACATAATTATGATTACCACTTGTTTTAGTGATGGTTAAAATCGTGAGAAAATCTGCAAAAGCTCTGTAATGTTCACAAAGGCGTGTTAAAAATCTTCCGACGCGCACTTGTTTCGCTAGCGTTTTGGAACATTAATTTGTTTTTTATGTCATGGGTCAATGGACTGTAAATACACCGTACGTTGGATCGTTCGATGGAGATTATTTTTCCATTTCCATAGAGGAATTAATTCATGTATTTCCTGAATACTAAGTGCTTCACCTAGATAAAGCACGGGATACCTATGTACCTTTTTGTGCGCGTTAGAACTAGGGCTGCCAGATAGTCGGGATTCGTCTGGATTGTCCTGACATTTCACATGATGTCCAGATTCCAGACAAAATACAATATGTCCCGACAATTCACTCGAAGCAGCAGAACGCTTTTGCCGCTGCTGCATGCGCTCTAGCTGTTTTTTTTCGTAAGCTCATTTGCGGGCTATTTCCAAAAAAACATTTTTTGTCCCGATAAATCCCGACTTCAAAAAGTCGGGACTTTTTGCAGTTTTGTCCAGATATTTCAGTTTGCCATCTGGCAACGTTAGTTAGAACGATGCTTAAGGCTTAGTGGACAGGGTAAGCAATAAGCCTTTTTGCAATGACATCTTTGTTTGTAAACTGGAGTAGTAGATAATCTTTGCGATTAAACACTCGTAGCGTACCATATGGTGCTACGTTTCGGGGCGAAATAAATAAAATAAAAATAAATTAACGCTTCACACCCATAGCCCCACACTAGGATTCCCTGTGTCGTGGGTGCCATGGACAACATACTATACTCGGACCGACAACAGAAATTACAAACTCATCATTCAAATTTTCGCCTCGCTGGGAATCGAACCCAGGACCCTCGGTGCGGCGATCCGGCATGGTAACCATTGCGCCACACGGGTCGTCAAATAGTTCAAATACGACTTGGTACTGGCTTGTACCACAAACTTATTTATCTATTCTGTGGTTGGTACATATACTATTATTTGTTGGTACATGTGTATTTAGTAGAATGGAGCCACGCATGTCATGTCTTAAAGAATATACCATGAATATATCATCATACGTATCGCAGATAGTTGCAAGACTACCCACTATGTTAATAACAACAGATTTCCCCAAAGTAACGGCTGATACTATTATTTAACTCAAATTTCATACAGTTACATAGACTAGAATTAAAAATCCACTGAGGTTTGTGTTAAATGTGTAAACTTAATAAAGAGCATACCGTCTTAAAGTATTTTTTAGGTATCTAATATATAAAATTCTCGTGTCACGCTTTTTTGAAGTTGAACTCCTCCGAAATGGCTCGACCGTTTTCGTGAATCTTTGCGTGCATATCGGCTAGGGTGGAGAATCGAACAACATCTATTTTTCATCCCCCTACCCCTAAATTTTTTTGGCAGAACAACGTTTGCCCGGTCAGCTAGTATTATACATTTTATGGTTGTTAGATTTGTAACGAATATTTTAAACTAGTTAAAACCATCAACTTAACCGTCTGGTACTACTATTAACTAAACAGAAGTACTCCGCCGACCCCCGTAACTTCGACCGCACCCTGCTCCACCGCGGCTACTGCGTCAGTTCCCGTTGCTCTGCCGACCATGAGACCAACTCGACGCTGCGCTTCGAGCGGTGCATGGCTGGCATCGCTCAGAAGAACGGCTACAACACCTCCCTCCAGAAGTTCCACTACTGCAAAACCCGGAACGACAAGCAAACAGACATGAATATCTCCCAAAGCCTCTTCGTGGTAGTTGTCGGTCTGCTTCTGCTGTTAAACCTTGTTGGGACCATATATGACGCGTTCACGGAAGGAGAGAATAGTAAGTATATCATTTCGTCTCTACTTCTTAATGCCCCGTTCATAATCGGTACCGGAATAGACACTCGAGTGGTTGGTATCAAAGGTACTACAATAAATGTAGGGACATTATCTAGTACAACATTTCCATTTTCTATGCAGATTGTACCTAATAGCCTGGGCATGGGCAGGCATGGTACTTTTGTCACGTGGGACAAAATCCCCGAGTACTTCAACGTACGCGGCAGATGAACGTTTTCAAAGGGTCCGTCCTTCATATCTTCACGTACTACGGGTGGATATGAACGCGATTCTTTCCTGCAACGTACGTGTCAGTAGATACTGTTATAAGCTATATACTGTTATATATTATAACAGGGGCAAAATTTCGGTTGTCTCTCTTTCGCGCAGGACTAAGGACTACCGTCCACGGCGCTTCATTTGATAAGCGACAATTGACAATAGCGTGCACGTATGACCTCCGTCTCCCAGGACAGAAGGCCTACGCTACATACCTGAGATATTCCCATAATGTTGTTCTTCTTCCAACCTGCATGTTGTTATAATTTGTTATAATTATAATTTAAAATGATTTCAGAGAATCGTCTCTTGATGGCGTGGTCTATGCCAGCCAATTGGAGGCGGCTCGTCACAGCGTCTGATGATCCTCGACTGACTTCTCTTGCGCCTATACAAGGAGCCAGGTACCTTGAAATGATTTCCATTTTTCAGGATGGCTTTACTTGAGGAAAAGCCAAGTGTTTTGATAGTTTTCCTTCTACATCGAAGAAATATGCTGTGTTAAAATTGGATTTTGTATAAATTCTTACTAGCACTACAGGAAAAAACAAATCAAACAAAACAATTTTTTAAGGTTTCAAAGTAAAATCGGAACCCTTGTATAGTTTCGTCATGTCCGTCTGTCCGTCCGTATGTCTGTCCGAAGCAAAACGCCGAGACCCTTAGTGCTAGAAAGCTGTAATTTGGCATGAATATACATATTTATCAAAATTATAGAATCGTAGAATATTGAAAAACATTTTTTTTAGGGTACCTTCCCTACAGGTAACGTTGAGATGAATTTTTTTTTATTCGTCGTGTACCCTATAGTGTGGGGTATCGTTAAAAAGGTCGTTGAAAATATTTGGTTTTAAAATGCTAATTTTTGTTAGAGTCAAGTGTCCCCCCCCCCATGATGGCTAATTGGTTGGAGTCGGACAAGTGAAAAAATCTCAAAAATTGGTTATATGATGAATTTATAAGGAAAACTATCACGGATATGTTAGCCATAAGTAGTTAATGAGTAATAGTCGATAAACTTCGGAACCCTACATTGCGCGTGGCCTGACACGCACTTGCCTGGTTTTGCTTTTAATGTTATTCTAATTAAGTCATAATCGTATAATTTGACGACCCTGTAGCCTAGTTGGTAGCGACCCTGCCTGCGAAGTGAGGGGTTCCGGGTTCGATTCCCGGCCGGGCAGATATTTATGTGAGAGATAAATATTTGTACTCGGGTCATGGGTGTAATTGTGATGTGTGTTGTCCAGTCCATGCCACCCGCGACACAGGTAAAAACCTACTGCGGGGGTATGAGTGTGTAAGCGTTTATTATTATTATTATATATTTTTTTTACTTAGAATAAGCTAATGCTTTACCACAATCCCACCTGATTTTATATAGAATTTATGGCATCGCATGACTACGAGAACACGATTCCTTTTTGGAAAGATGGGTTTTTATCCTGACTTCGATTTACCTACTTGTAATATTTGCACTATAAAATGAATTGACGTATTAAGCTATGCTTTTAGCAGAGGCCCTCGGAGAAACTACCTTGGTTTTGTCCTAATTTCCATACCCATACGTTCCTATATGGAGACTTTATTGACTAATGCCACACAATTTGAAAATTAAAGTAATTTATAAAGGCTCGTATAAATAACTTATTTATTTTATTTTAATACTCATCTATACTGATCTACACTGTGGTATATCTACTATCACTTGCCTGTGTCGTGCTTTTACACGTTTCTGAAATAATTCCACTGACAGGTATTTACTTCTCTCGGGAGGGAGTTCTTACAACTGTCTTTTTTTTTGTTAAATTACAAAGATAGGTCACTATCTCCCGTTTTCCAATTGAGCAGAAATTTTGTATACATAAGTACATGTAAATTAGATGACAATGCAATATTACTACGACATGGAGCTGATCTGATGATGGACACGGAAGATGGCCATTGAGCTCTGTAATTAAACGACGCAACCGCATCGAAATTGGGCTCGTTTGATTTGTCTTTGCAAGGACTTTTGTCCCACATAATTGCTTCAATACGTATGAGCGGTTAAGGTTATCATGTTTCTTTAAATAATAGAAGATTTGAACTAGAAAGGACCTTAACCCTTCTATTGCAAGGATGAAAAAACAAATCGCGAGTAGGTTGGCTAAAAATTTTCTGGCCAGACTATATTTAGACTATATTAATCAATAAATTACTTGGTAATTCGAAGTTTTCTTCAATCTTCCAGGGTTCTGCTGGTATGGTTGGTGATAATGACACACACCTCCCAGATACACCCGATGCTCTACTTGTACAAGCCGTCGGATTTCGAGGAGGTAAGTCATTAACTGTTTTAGATTTGTTTTAGAGCATATTACAACATGATCGCGTCGCGCTAGCTATGCACCTTTTTAGTCATGGAACGATATTAGTTTGACAGCTTATGGGTTAAATTTGAACAAAAAATACCACAGAGTACTTAAACCCTAGGTTTAATTTTACATACCTAATATCACGGACCTAAAAAAAAGACGGACGTAATCCCAAGAACAAATTCAATGAAGCACCCATAGTAATACCAACTCTCTATTCGTACAAGTACACACACAATCACACTTCACTGCTTCAATCACGAATCAAAAATTACGCACACATGGTAAGCGGGCGGCCATTGCTATGCTTCACTCTCGATTAGGCGAGGTTACGTCCGTCTTTTTTCAGGTCTGTGCCTAATATCCAGACATTACGAGAATGTAGACATTTTTAATTTACTTTAATTACTTACCATTTATTTTACAGCTGATAGCACACCCCATGGCCATGCTAGTGAGGAACGGCACGGCGCTGGTGCAATGCTTCATCGTGATCTCCAACTTCCTGTTCTCGTATAGTCTGCTGTACTATGCTAAGAGTAATCCAATCAGCATGAAAACATTCCCGTTGGTCATATTACACAGGATAGCCAGGTGAGACAGTTTGATTTTTTGCTAGTTAGCAAGCCAGGTTAGAATTACGAACGTGCTGAACAAAATAATCTTAATATTCGGATGAATTAAGAAAGATTGACGTAAGAAACAAAATAAGATCATAGCCAAAAATAAGTCATCGAAATCGTCGTAAAAAAACAGACTTTAATCTATGATATCTACGAATTTTTCCTGTTACATTAATATATGTATATTCACTGATTTATAGGTGACCTTTGTTTATTACATAAATCATTTTATACTTTTACGGAACAGATTTATTTAAATTTTATTATAATAATATCATCTAAATTATTTTATATCATCTAATTTCTAAATTTTATTATATTAAATCATCGCTCGTTTGTTCTTATTTTTATAGAAATAGCCGGCAAATGAGCTGACGATCCATCTGATGGTAAGTGGCTATCGTAGCTCATGGACATCAGCAATATCAAAGGCATCACTGATGCGTTGACGACCGTAACAAATAATTATATGAAGTACAATTTTTTTTAACATTTTTGTCAAAATAACAGGCCAAAAACACCTAAGCGACCCTAAGAGCGTATCCACATTATCCGATCCGATGTCGGTATCGGATGCCGTTACGATATCGGGGCAAGTAAAATGTATGAAATATGCCTTTCACATTTTCCGTCCCGATATCCGATAATATCGGAGCAGACACCGGATATGTTGGCGGCACCATCGGACGCCCGTGAGCTGTCGGACGATACTTTGTCTCTGCGCACGAGTCCGACGCGCGGCGGCTATTTTGAGGAGAGAACTAAGGAGGAGGAGGAATATAGTCTGCCAACTCTGCCATAACCCTGCCCGCACAAAGAGAAAATGGGTGAATCGGAACGATTTCATCGGAAATATGAGAAAATATCACATGATATCGAATGTCGGATATCGGCGACTGGTGTCCGACAAAGATATCAGAACGGATAATGTGGAAACTCTCTAATAGCCTGGCACACCGTAACCCAAACCACTTAAAAGTAAATCGTTTAGCAACAAAGCTAAGTTCTGTAATAAAATATTTTCTCTGGGGACATTACCATCGCTTAGGTCAAGATGAAAGGCCAAAAACCCTTAAGCGACCCTGACCGGTTGTTAAAAGTTGACTGTTATGCAACGAAGTATAATTAACATGTTTTGTATAATCTTTTAAATCAGTTGTGAGTTGTGACAGTAACAAAATTGTATTTTTTTTGTAAGTCTACAAATATCTGAACTTAAATTTCTTCCTACTAACATTATAATATGAAAGTGTCTTGTTTGTCTTACACGCAAAAACCACTGAACGGATTTTCATGAAATTTAGCGCACAGGTAGACTACGATCTAATTAGACACAGAATAGAAATACTTATTATCCCGGAAGATGCGGGCAAAGCCGCGGACAGTGTCAGTATGTAATAAAAGGTTAATTATCAGTTTTATATATATAACAGGAAAAAAAAACTAGATTCCACATTTTCCTGCTTCCGTAGTTTTCTATTTGCATAGCTGACAAACTAGTAAATTAGCCACTAGATGGTTCGTGGGCACTATCAGTTAACATCAAAGACATCATCTCAAACGTTAGGGGCTCCAAACATATTCCTTCTAAAAGTACCCATTTTCAACTTATTTCTAGTAGGTTTAAATGATATCAGTAAACCCAAAAAACATATATCATACACTGATTCATGCTCTTTAATTTTGTAGCAATACTTTTTCAAGTAATCATTTATTTTGGTAAATACAATCCATTAAACCTGTAGTTTTATCTATATTCCATACTGTTACCATATTTTACCTTTGCAACTATCAAAATAAAGTTTACATTTACATTTAAATTTAAAGAATATTATAGTGCCAAGAGTGTCGATTACAGATAGAATCGTAAGGAGTTACTTTCTATTTATGCGTATAAAAGCCAAAGTGACACATTGGCCTTTTTAGGATGTTTTTGGAAAAAGAAAAATGTAACAAAAATTAAAGTATAAGGGCCAATGTACAATAAAAAAAAAGATAACACAAATAAAACACTATTTTACCAATTTAAACTTTCGGAGCCTCTCCTATAAAGTTATGATTTTGCATTTTGGCCCTGAAACTTAGGACCCATCGATATTTATTGTTTCTTCTTCTGCCCTTCACAGGGGGTATCTACCCTTTATTCTTTCATCTGAGGTATCTACATGAAATTTCTATATATTTTTTTACACGCTTTATATTAGCTTCACCTGTATGTTTCTTTGTTTGTTTGTTTGTAACTTGTAACCGACTCCTTTGGACTTGATTTTGACCCACTTCAAACGGTCAGATTTCTTTCAAACTTCGTGGGCTTATTAAGGACCGATGACAATTCAATATTTAAAGAAAAAAAGAAAGAAAGAAAGAAAAAACCTAATTACACGATTTATATAAGCTTTAAACGGTCAGATTTCTTTCAAACTTCGTAGACTTATCGAGGACCGATGACAATTCAATATTTAAGGAAAAAAGGGAAGAAAAAAAGAAAGAAAGAAAAACACCTAAATTTCATTAAAAAAAATCAAACTAAAAATAATAATAAATAAAAAAATAAACAATAGTTAAAAAAAACTAAAAAACATGCTTTTATACAAAATCAAAAAAAAAAAATTAAAATAAATTTGGATTAGAATCGTAATTGTAATAAAAGCGTGGTGTGCATGGTGTCAATGAGTAGAAGGGATAATATCTTAAAAATCACCATACGCTTTTCTTACAATTACACGACTCTTAATTCAAATTTATTTTTAATTTTTTTTAGTTGGATCTTCTACAAAAGTGTGTTTTTTAGTTTTTTTTTCTATTATTTATCTCATTTATCAATAGTTTCATCAATATCAGTAAAAAAATAGTTGAATTAGGGCGAGTCCTGCCGCAGAGAAGCGCGGGCTAAACGCGCAAGGTCATTGACGTATGGGTGCTCCTATACGACGAGTTGTTTGCAGCTGACTCAAGAAGTGGTACATGTATAAATAATGACTTAGTAATATTTTTCATAATATTCCTTACTTAAGCCCAAACCAAGCAAAAATCAAACTAAAAGCACTTTTCTCCATTTCAGGGTAATGCCAGTATATTTGCTAATAGTAGCGTATGCGGCAACATGGTGGCCATTAGCAGCGGATGGGCCGCAGTGGCCAGCAATCGTGGGCGCAGAGAGCCAGGTCTGCCGGGACAAGTTTTGGGCACATGCACTGTTCCTGAACAACTTCTACCGGGCGGATGAGCAGTGCTTGATTCAGACGTGGTAGGAAATGGTTTATTTATTTTATTTATTTATTTTATTTATCTACCTCAGTACTTAAAGGCTGTAATTTACCATAACTAAACCTTGAGCGTTATTCATTGCTAAGTAGTTTATTAACTACCACATTACTTGTAAGATCCCATCCGTAACTTAATGATTATAATATTTAGTGACCTAGTAGCACTATTCGTAAGGAGTAAGGATTCAACCTACCGAGCAAATATCTGGGGTTCGATAAGTGGCCACCTATGTTGCAGACGAAATATGTTTGTTCTCTGTGATATAAGGAAATCCCACAAGAAAAGAGAAGAAAGAAGTAAAGATAAGACAAGAGAGGTGAACAGCGAGTATTTCCGATGATAAAAAAATCGTATAAACAGATACATTTTTCATCATCTTCTTCATCTGCTTCTCTAGTTTTCATATTGTAATTCTTCAATGGCCTTGGTTCCAGGTTCCTCGCGGTGGACATTCAGTTGTACGTGATATCAGCTGTCCTGATGCTGTGGCTGGTGCAGCGACGGCATTGGGCAGCACCTCTGCTGACTCTATTATTCATCCTGTCCACGCTGGCCAATGTTGGCCTGGCGTATGTCTTCAACTGGAAGTCGCTTATCTATGTCATTGTGCCTGAGTGAGTGACGACATTATGTTCTTTCTGTGATTCTCCTATTGGCTCCAGCTTGATAGTAGAGGTCATATTAATGTAACTATTCTTGAGCCAGTAACTGTATTGTAACAAGCATTTATACAATGTTTAATTTCTTAAATAGGAGTCTACGCACAACATTCCGCCATGAGCCCTCCTTCTCGGAGTTTTACACGTCCCCATGGGGTAGCTTGCCGGCATGCTTCTTGGGACTGTTATTCGGCTATCTGCAATTCGAGATACAGGAACACGGCTACAAAATTACGAAACACAAGGTATATACATGATTGTAACATAAAAACAGACAAGTCAATTTATGTTAAAACTCAATAAAATTATGTTAAGTGTCATCAATGGTTCCATTTCTATCACTTCAAAAGGATTTTTTATTATAAACGAAGTACAGACTGGCACATTTTACATGTTTGAGAACATTATCTATAGGGAACTTTCAGATATTAACAAGGATTTAAACCTGTATCGGAATTAATCAAATAGGAACGAAAATGTAGATAGGAATGTCACGAAGCAAATAAACTAAGGAACATCTGCTTCCTTTTGGCTGACATACTTTGGAGAAGCGTTTGGTGCCTGGTACGCCATAATGTCGGATGCTCATTAACTTGTTCTTCACATTCCTGATCACCTCTCAACAATTCCACAGTTGCTGATATCTCTGTACCATTCGTCGATACCGATGTTGGTGGCATGGATCCTGTCTGGTAACCTGCTCCACGGGAACTCCACTGCGACCATGACAGCACTGTACACAGGCATCGAGCGGCCCGTCTTCGCCCTGCTCACAGGAATCTTGCTTCTGGGCTTTACTAACAACGTCGACAGTGAGTTTCTTGTACAAATTTCTTACATTCATTAATATTTTTACTGATATTATTATCTTTTCGTGAAGCCTGCCTGGCTAGCTTTAAGCCCAATTAAGTCGCCAAACGACTCATCATACTCTGGCTGGGAGCTTAAGATCCAGTTCTTTCTGTCCTGCATCTCATTGCTTTTTTGTCCGACAATAAAGTGTTACATATGTTCATGGGCGACCACCAAAGCCAACCATCAAGGCGTCTAGTCTGTTTATTTGTCTGCTGCAAACAACATATGAGTTTCATTACCTATGATGTTCAACTTTATTCGGATCCAAATTAAAATGGATGGTTCGTCTATCCTATAGAATAGAGCTAAATTTCATTCTGTTATTCTGATAGTTTGTCTATGTACGGAATACATCTAAACATTTTAAATTGTTATTATTAAACCTAGATAAACGGGACTGTAACATTGGGCGTCTCTTCGAAATGTGTCTGCCACATTTTATGTATTGTTAACGTACCGCAAGGCCCTTTGCAAATTCAACCCTTACCATCACCAGACTGGTACCGGCGATACTTTGCGTGGCGCGGCTTCCAGACATTGGGACGAATCTCCCTCTCCGTGCTGATGCTGCACTGGTGCATCAACATGATAGTTTCCGCCAGGAGGCCTTCGCTTGTTGCCTTCTCAGTCTTTACAATGGTATGTATAAAATGTAAGGTTTTAATATAGTATCTCTCTCATCTCGATGCCATGGACGTATCCGGCTGCAAAAGTAAAAAATTGCCACTCAGCAATTTACAAAACATGAAATAAATTAATAATTTTAAGGACTATTTTTAGTGTTATAATAAAGTGTTGCGCCAGAGTCGATAGATGGCGCCTTCCTTGAAAGTGTAGTCTGGTCACTAGTTTTTCAGTTACTTTGTTGTGTGTCTACTTGCTGTTAATATTATTAGTTTAGGTATTCTAAATCTGAATACCTGTGGTTCGTAGTAGATCACAGACTGCATCGGAAAGAAAAAAAAAAAACAGGAAACTGCAAAAAAGTTACTCTAAACAAAATGTGTCCAATTCCAGAGCGGAGATTCCCTAGCGACGTCATTCTTCTCACATATATTCGCCATTCCTCTGACGGTGATGTTGGAGCTGCCGACACAGAGGACCTTGACTGCTCTTGTCACGTGACAACATCAAGTCATTTAGAAACTAGGAGTTTGATTGCTGCGCTTTAAAACTGTCGATAATTCGATTCAGGAAAAAATGGTTTTATGAGCTAATTAAGTGAATTTTATAGATCAATTGATTCTTTTCCAGGCATTTAGTCGAAACCCTTCTTATTTAAACATCAGTCAAATGCCTTACTTGTCAGCATTTTTGCCTCAAAAATCGAATCCAGACCGGACCTATCACTGGAATTATAGATACCTACCTAATTAACAATTATAGCGATTAAGCAAACCAAAGATTACGTGAATTTTTTAATTTTAATTTGTCATTATTTTCGGTATTTTTACCTCTTGGTACAGTGACAGAAACATCGAAGTGTTATTGAGAAGTCATTAATATCTCAAATACGTTAATTGTTTACCAAACAAAGATTTTTACACGATAGCGCCAGTTCATTTCAATATCAAAGAGAACACTTATTTTCTATGAACGGCAATAAAAAGTACCTTCTTTTATTAAAATTATTTTCAACATACAAAAACTTTATTTGATATTAATGATTTTTCGATCGATTTTTTTAACTACCTATCGATGTTTACCATGTGTTCCCTGTTAAGTCCACCCTGTTACGACAACTCTGTTACGACAACCCTGTCACGACGGTCCTGCACCCTAATTCACGTAATTTAAGAAGTTCGATTGCAGTGCAGTTGCAGTGACGTTCCGATCAAAATAACACTTTCGTTATTCTTTTAGCTTTCGCGAGCGCTGTCAAACATGCTCGCGTCACGCGAGCGCTAGTCAAACACGCTCACGTCACAAATAGGTATTCTGTTGATGCTCGTCAAAATATCGTGTTTCCGATCGCAGTTTGAGGGTATTCTCATCAACTTTTAACGTTGAAATAACATCTCGGTACGAGTTTTTAAGCAGTTTTGTTGACGCTTTCTTTAAGTTAGAAGTGATTCATTGCTTACTTTTGTCAATTAGACGTAGATTGAATTGAAGCACAAATCATTACTTTTTTTACAAAAAGTTTCACAAAAATCATTAATGGGATAATAAATAAATATTCTTCAACGTTTTTTAATGGAAACATAATAAATTGTATTTTATTAATTAAAATAAGTTTATTTGTTCTCTCATATGACAACACTAACAGAGAGTACTAAATAGCCGAAGAAAAGTTTGGCAGGCGCGCACGCGCACGGCGCAGGATGCGTGCAGGAGAAGTGAAGTTCACGCGCAGTTTGCGTGCAGTCGACGCGCAGTTCAAAAATTACGAGAATACGGTTTAGACACTAAACGTCAACCAACGTCAACTTGATTGCCGCGTCACTGCAACTTGATTGCAGCGTCACTGCAACTCAATCGATGCGTCTTAAAGTTACGTGAATTAGGCTGCTGTTACCCTTAACACATCTCGCCTTAACAATCGCTATAGGTGAAGTATAGGTGAAATATAGTTTATATATCTGTACCATATACTATTTTTACCAATAGAGAAAGTAATCATAGAGATAGTAGTTAACGAGAAAGGGTTAAATATGGGATAAAACAGTTTAATAATAATTTGTGTAGAAATCTGATCATTATCTTAGGAATTCTTTATATTGTCATTGGAGGAGCAAATAATACTAAAGCGCCATTTTGGCCAAAATTAGTTATATAATAATTAAATGACTTATTGTGTAACGTGATATGAGTATCGACGTAGATAGGCTATCGATAGCGATAGCTATCTTACGCTATCATTCCTAAATGATTTCATCTTGGCTATGACAACCAAGCGTCCGTGATACAAGAAATTATAAACTGTACACCATGGGTAAAATATCTTTAATGAGAGGCCCTAGTCCACTGCTGACCAAATGTGGATTGGTAGATTTCACATACCCTTCAGAACATTACCGTAAAATAAATAAAATGTTTGTGGGAATTTTTTGTGATATTTAGGTAGTATTACGCTAGTAGGTGCTAGTAGATTGATCTTTGCCAGTGATTGAAATTCTTGCGATTTCACTGTACTTGGCAGCAAGTTTGTCTAGCGTTAGTTAGTCTAAAAACGTATTCCGTCCATATTCTTATATGATTTATCTAACATGATTATTATAAACATACGAGTACCTTCTATGTTAACTATGTTAATTTGTAGTGTTTTTTTTCAATGTATGTACTTAAAATTATGTTAGTTGTATTTGTAATTAAATGGTGGAGTAATAAGTTGACTACTTTTATTTACCCTCCTTTTTACCCGACTGCCAGGAAGGTTAACGTTTTTCGCGTGTATCTTGTATTTGTATGCATGTACTTTATTACCTCATACCTATCTTCCAAACCACTGAACGGATTTACATACTTAATTAAGATATCGTTAGATTCAACTTGAGTACGTTAGATCCATATTAAAGTAGGTAATGTAATTTCATAACTTCATCTACTCTATCTGCTGTGATGACAGTTTTTATTTCACCCCAATTACAGTACGGCCGCTGTATCTTGGCGGGTCTGAACATAGGCTTTGCGAACTTTAGCGCATGTAAGACAGAGATGGCAACACGAACATGCTAACGTATGACTGAGACGTAATACACCGCGTATCGAGTATTGGCGAATTATGTTACTGCGCAGTCTTCTGCGCGAAGTTTAGACGCGCCAAGATACAGCGGCCGAACTGTACTTCTATTGATCTGGATTCGAAGTCTCTCGAGATAGAAGGTTGCCCTATTGATGTTATGGGCCAAATGGTCGGAAGAGAATATTGTACCTAACATATTTATTTTGATAAATGATTTACATGTCAACTTAGGAATCATAACCTTGCTAAGAGCTGAGCTTAGCTCTTTTATTTGAAGGACGTGAGGACTTCCCTTCTGACTCCGAGTCAGTCTCCTCTATCAATACGGGAAGAAGAGCTCAGTTTTTCTTTTTCCTCGACACTCTCCTAATGACTCATTTTCACCAACACTTTTCACTTATTTTCAGACTTTAATATTTTGAAAATAAATTATTTGAATACAAAGTATTAGGCGGGAAATCACAAAACACTGACACTATGTTTGCGAGCTTACAATGTTACCACAACTTTAGGCAAACAAAAAGGCGAAGAATGTGGCGCCCTCTGCAAGGGACTAGCAGGTAAAGTAAGTATAGAAAGATTGCGGGATTTAAAGGTCACAACACAAGACATACCTACTTCTATTTGGCGCTGTGTGAATTTATGTAGACCCATATAATTCTTATATAATCATTGAAGTATTATTACTAGCATATAGAACCGACACCGCGAACACAATGTATGTATGTCCCAATGAATTGGCGCCGATTGGCTTCAAATTTCAATGGATTTGTTCGATTTTGAAATATTTTGAAAACAGAACCTCCCGGCGCGGCTCGGCGGCAGGACACACATTTTGTTCGAGATGTCTGTTCTATGACATTTAATTATACTTTAGTGTACAATATTTAATAAATATTTTTAAAGTATTTTACTTAAATACATACCTTTATTAATTATTGACTATTATTATTCCATTTCATTTAAGAAATACAATCTTAGAATACGTAAACCCAGTTTAGTTTAATGTTAACTACCCATGACTAGTCGAGCTCATGATCTATCGGTGTCCTAAACATAAAACGTTCAGTAACTTTTGTGTAAAAGAATAACAAACATAATTACAAAATTTCGCATATTATTGGGATAGGATTAGGTAATAGGAAGTGTTGTACGTATATATTTTTCCTATTTTAAAATTAACTAATACAAACATGGCAAAAAATAATAAAAGCACTTCTCGGAAAATAACATAGCAAAGTCGTCCCATAACATGAATCATGATCGCTTCTTCACTGTACGACACGACAACGACATTTTATGTATGTATTGTGTATGTACTACATACATAAACTTATGTGTACGTGAATTAAGTATTGGACAACTGAACAAATCGAACAAATCTCCATTTGTTATACCTTTGATCTATAGTTTTTGCTCAACTACTCGTACACGAAAAAGAAAAAGGAAGTTCACTTTTAAAAACTCGACAACCGCTATCCATGCCAGGTTTTTTGCAGCCATTCGTATATCATCGTGTTAGCAATGAAATAACGCTACATCGGACAAGCGTTGTAGAATAAAGAGGTCCGTCTCTGTTCCTTCATTGGAGATTCATGGCCTCGCTGACACGGCTATCCTGACGTGAGCTCGTCCTCGTGCGCGTATTTATTTATCTGGGTATCTCATCATCAGGCTTCTTCTATCTGCTGCTACACAAAGTATGCCACATGGTCCTCCGATGTTCTCATCCAGCAATACCAGCCTCCCTTAAAAGGGACGCTCTTAAGATAGCGTCGATGTATCGGGTTGGTTGATGACCTGCACTGCGCCTGACTTACCATCAGGTGGATCGTCAGTTCGTTTGCCGGCTATTTCCATAAAAAAAACCCCCGGAATTAGATGCCTTTACCTTAGTAGATTGGTACACACACATAGTTAACCAACATGCAAGGTGTACCAACGATGTCATGTTCTCTACGAGTGGCATGGAGCTTAAAGCTGCTATCACAACAGTAAATGATATTAATGATAGTCTCACGTCCCAACTCAGAGTCACTAAGGGTTACTTAAATCGCTCCTTAGTATAGAATTTTTATGGTGATTCTTTACTAAGGAGCGATTTAAGTAACCATTAGTGACTCTGAGTTGGGGCGTTAGCAATGACATGACGTGTTAAACCATTTTATAACTGCAATGTAGCAGTATGATTTAAAGTTTTTAAATGTATCGTTGTCGTATCGTTTAAGAAGAAGCAAACAATCCGTCGTGGAAAAATCCGAATGTTCTTTTATTTCAATAACCACAGAATATATAATAGTACAATAATAACATAAATACGTGTATTAATATTTATAAACACTGTGCGTCTAGCTTAGATACAATATAAACAAACCTTATCCGGTTATTTAAAATGCCTGCCGCAAGCATTGAAGTATTATAGTATAGAACCGACAGCGCAAAACAATGAATTGGCGCCGATCGGCTTCAATTTCCAATAGATTCGTTTGATTTCGAAAGGAGAACGGGGGCTCAATTTTGAAAATAGAACCTCCTGGTGGCGGCGGGACACACATTTTGTTCGAGATGTTTGTTCTATGACATTATACTTCAATGACCGCAAGCTATTTATACTTTATAGCATGATTATTTATATTTATAATCTAATGATGACATGTTATAATAGATTTTTACCGGAGGACACGTTTTTAAAAAAATATCTAGAAACAGTCGATGTTACACTCAAATATTTTTTGATAAGGTGAATTATTAAGTTTATTAATACACTTCGGCATAGGCTCGTGTATAGCTGGCCTTAATCACTTGGGTGAATTTAGGTCTACCGATTTAGTATACATAATTCACCTGCGGCCAGTAGATTTAAATCACCTGGGTATATAGGTGAATAAAGTACACTAAAAGTGGACTTAAGACACCTGGGTGAATTAACTCAGGTGAATAAAGTCGACGTCACCGTTTTTAAGCAGGTGATCCAGGATTTTAGCAGTTGGGCCATGATAAATGCCTTAGTAACCGACTTCAAAATAAAAAGAATGAGGTTTTCAATTTGACTGTATATTTTTGAAGCTGTACTTCTAGTGGCGCGTTTGGAAAAAAATATGAGTAAAATTTTTACTATAGGCTACATAACGAAGTTAGCTGATAACTATCTCTAAAGTTTCGTGTTACTATGCGCACTCACACCGACAGCCAAAAAGCGACATGATGAAGTTAGCTGTTATCTGATTCTTTTAACTACGACTTAACAAAGAGCTGGCAGACGGAATGAAATCTTTAGCTATTTTTGTTCTGTTACGCCAAGGAAGTACCTATAACTTCTTATGTGCGTACGTAAGTAAACCATACCTTTTTGGGTTCCGAAGTAAAATCGGAACCCTTATAGTTTCGTCATGTCCGTCCGTCCGTCCGTCCGCCCGTCTGTCCGTCTGTCCGTCGTCTGTTCGAAGCAAAGCGCCGAGACCTATAATGCTAGAAAGCTGTAATTTGGCATGGATATACATACCGTATATTTATTAAAACTCCAGAATCGTAGAATAAAATATTGAAAACTTTTTTTTCCAGGGTACTTCCCCTACAGATAACGTGAGGATGAATTTTTTATTCGTTGCGTACCCTATAGTGTGGGATATAGTAGAAAAGGCTTTCTAAAAAGAAGACCCATCATAGTCCTCTAAGACCATTTTTGGAATTAGGGGTTCATTTGCGAAATATTTGGCTTTAAAACGCTAATTTTGGTTAGAGTCAAGTGTCCCCCCCCCCCTGCTGGCTAATAGTTTGGAGTTAGACTAGTGAAAAATTCTCAATGTTTACAAGGAAAACTATCGCGGATATGTTAGCATAAGCAGTTAATGAGTAATAGTCGATAAATTTACTACTTCGGGACCCTACTTTGCCCGTGGCCTGACACGCACTTGCCCGGTTTTTTATTTTTTATGTTTGTTACTTTATAACTTTTTACTAGGTGTACCGATTTTGATGATTCTTTTTATTTGTGGTCCCATTTAAATTTGACGCCGATTAGTTTTTGTCAAAAATTATTCTAATCATAACTTCTGGATTACGAAGCAATCCAATTTGACATTGACATTCAAATTCAAAATCACATAATATGCAGATAAATTTTACCCACACTCTGAGCTTAGGAGCTTACAAACAATTTGTTACGTAAATGTTTGCCCTGACTGGAAATCAAACCCAGGACCTTCACTTCGCAGGGTCACTACTATTTGGGGCACGTGGTCGTCACATTTTATTCAGAACATTCTCAACTTGGGGATACCCATTGCGTTAAATGACACTAGAGCATGTAATAAATATGCCAAAAATAATTTTAATTATGTATCTACATATGGGTAAAACCGACATTTCTGTGTCCATTCTCAAGGTATTACTGTGGTTGAATCATTAATGCAATTAGCCAATTAAAGCCATTTCAAGGATGAAAAACAATTCGACAAATAAATCCGAACCTAAAACGTCCAAGGCGTAAAGCCCATAACTATAATATGTAATTCAAAGCGCCTATGTTTCTATGCAAATATCTGATTCATAAGTCAATTGATAGTGAAAGAGGACATAGTCTACCTATAGGTATATGTTTTTATAATTATTCTATTCTGTACACATGTTAAACTCAAAGATTGAAAACTTTAATTGAGCGTAAAAACAGCTCAACGAGTTGTGGCAAAATCAGAAAGATCAAAACCAGTGGCGTAGCTAGCCCTAAGGAAGCCCCATATCAATATTTTTTGTGGGGCCCCCTCAACGTCAGCTGTCAAATATAAAAGAAGTGCCAACTGTAGCGGTCGCAGGCTGCTGCGAACTTTTTTTTGGGAGTGTTAGTGGGGGGCCCGTATAATTGATATGGCTGATACGGCGGTAGCTACGCCCCTAATCAAAACGTAAAAATCGTGTGCATCTCAAAAACGGGGTTTGGGAAACAGTTTAACAAACATTTGAATGGCTGGCTGGCTTCAACCCATTAACGGCCTACTACTGAGCACGGGTGTCTCCTCTAATGGAGGCTTAGAGCCAGTGGCGTAGCTAGCCCTTCCGGGGCCCCATATCAAAATTTTGCCGGGGGCCCCCTCTCGACTCGAGGGTAAAGATCTTTCTCAAAAGAAATAAAAAAGCTAGTGTGAATTAAAACAAATATAATATACTTACATCGATTAATAAACCATATACAATCAATACTTTAAAATTGGCAGCTCTGTTTCGTTTCGGGAGATCCGAACGCGAGCGCAGACTCAGTAGCCGATGTGATACGACAAGGCAGGGAATTTTTTATTCGTAACTCATATTCATCGGTGGTAAAAACCAGCTCTGGTATAGCAGTCCTTGTATCTCGGCATCTAACCAAAAGCATGCCGCTTAGCAGGCCTGGTCATCCGCGTGCACGCTTTTAGATCTATCCACCCCAGGGCTTAATACAAAGTTCAACGCTGCCTCCTGGTTAGCAAAGAAGCAAATGGCTAAAAGGAAGGTTTATCAAATAATTATTTTAGAAGTTACGGGGGGGGGGGGGGGGACATTTTACCACTTTGGAAGTGTTTCTCGCGCAAACTATTCAGTTTAGAAAAAAATGATATTAGAAACTTCAATATCATTTTTGAAGACCTATCCATAGATACCCCAAACGTATGGGTTTGATGAAAAAAAAATTTTTGAGTTTCAGTTCTATGTATGGGGACCCCAAAATTTATTGATTTTTTTTTTCTATTTTTGTGTAAAAATCTTAACGCGGTTTACAGAATACATCTACATACCAAGTTTCAATAGTATAGGCAGGCAGACAGACAGACAGACAGACAGACATGACGAATTTATAAGGGTTCCTTTTTTTGCCATTTGGCTACGGAACCCTAAAAAGACTTCTTATTGTCCCATTTACGAAAAATGCCAACTATTATTTATTTGTGAGTTTTTTTATCTTATCTTTATCACTATCAAGTTTCTGCCCCGGTTGAAAAAAAGATCGTAGATCCGGAGCTGGTTGATTCCCCGTCTTAACATGCTTATTCTTGCTTTCTTATGCCACATGATACGTCTTCGTGGAAGGTTACCCTTTTTCATCCCATCCTCATAATGGGCGATCTCAGTGACCCGGCTAACTGCAGGCCTATAACGATAAGCCTATAGCCTCCCTGCTTGCAATGGTAATGGAGCGCGAGATTAACATGCAGCTCCTGGGATATCTGGAAGATCATCAGCTGATCTGTGATCAACAATATGGTTTTTGCGATGGTCGTTCAGTTGGTGATCATCAAATTTATCTTGATCGCAACGGGGAAGCACTGGCAGTCAGCCTAGATTTCGCTAAGGCCTGTGACCGGGACTGGCACAGGGGGTCTCACGAAGTTAACATCTTACGGTCGCTGTAAGAGGTTATGCAGTTGGGTAGCCAGCTTCCTATCAGAGCGACATATCAAGGATGTACCTAGTAGGTAGATGGTTGTTGCTCAGATATGAAACCTATAAAATGCTGGTGTTCCCCAAGGGTCTGTGGTATCTCCTACGCTGTTCATTCTGCATATCAATGACGTGGTATGAGTGGCAACTGTTGCTATGCAGATGACAGCACAGGGGATGCCTACTACACAATCCCCCTTAATTCCTCTCGGTTGCAAAACTTGCAAGAGGCGGATAGCAGGCTTAAACTTGTGTCTGAAGTCGAGAACTATCTGGAGCAAGTCTCGAAATGGGGTTGACTTAATTTAGTCGAGTTCAACCCCACGAAGACACAAGTTGGCGCGTTTACCACTAAGAAAACCTCATTTTTCATAGTGCCTCAATTCTAGGGTACCGCGCTCACCGTCACTAAAAGTGTTGTAAGATTCTGGGAGTTGACATCTCGAGTGATGTGTAATATCAGCGTCATTTGGAAGCCAAGGCTAAGTTGGCTTCCAAATAGCTTGATGTTCTAAACCGGGCTAAGGAGTAGGTATTTCACTGCGAGGGAGGCAACTGCTCATGCTTTACAAAGCTCATGGCCGAATTGAAGTTTGATTCACCTCGATAAGACTTGTGGAGAACTTCTACGGTCCGATTCTCCCGATCTCTTTTACCACGCACGTGCTAACTGTAGAATGAGCTGTGCTACGTGTAGAAGGAGCTTCCTCTTGAGGTATTCCCGGAACGCAGTGTCATGGGGTTGCCGCCGGCATGGCCGCGCAGCACTCAGTGCCGGAGAGCATCATGAGTCGTGTAGAACGTATTTTTTTGCACATTAAATATTTTATTTAAATTTTGATTAAGGCATTTAAATTTAAATAAATGATTAGAAGTTTTTTTATTATTATCTGTAATGCCTGTTTGTCTTCGTGTTTGTATTCGTCGAGTTTCCAGATTTAGAATCATGGCCTCATAAAGATAAATTGTATGATGATAAAGTAATTAATGCATTAATACGATGAAAGATGGTTCAGAAAGAAATTTTATTGTTGATTTCACTTTTCGATGAAGTATCGATGCTTTCCGGAACATTTTTCGAATCATAATTGATTTCCGGACCATTTACGAATTTTTTCTAAGGCGCATTGGGGGCCCCCTCAGCCCCGGGGCCCCGTATAATTGATACGGCTGATACAGCGGTAGCTACGCCCCTGCTTAGAGCATATTCCATTACGCTAATGGTAAGTGGCCAACCCAAGTGTTAGAAGTTTCATGTCACCCAAAGGCCTCCTACATGGCTTAACGACTGTTATCTTACGATAACAATCTGGACTGACGGCTTTACGTGCCCTCTGAAGCATGGAAGCGCTCAAAAAATTGTTGTTAGCTAGCGATTACCCATCCAACTAGGTACTAACCGCGCCAGCTTTACTCGGTCGATCACTGGATCGACAAAAGACGCCGGGCTATAAAGTATGGTTTAGACAGTTTAGTAGACGGTTTAGTAGTAAAGTAGATAACTAAATTTTAACTAAATTTTAAGTGAATAATTTTTAGTGCGCGTCCGAACGTAATAATTTAGTAAACTCTTTAGTTCATACTGTAATTCTTCACGACCTACTTAACTACTTAAACATTTTACTAAAATTTTACTAAAAAATGCCTGCTCAAACGTGTTAAGTGGTAAGCCCGCCCACCTACTTAACAGAAAATAGAAAATTTCAAAATTACTTGTTTACTAGCATACTACATTTTAAGTAATAAATTGTCCGTTTACACGTATTATTTACTTAAAATTTAGTTAACAATTATACTACTTAATACATGTAAACCGAACATGAGCGCTTCGATTTGTGATTATTGAATATTATGGAGAATCTCTGAGTTTTAGCTAGGTTTCTTCATTTACAATATGTTTTTGCATGCAAGACTCAAACCCAAGTGTTTAGGGCAATAACCTCACGGGGACTGGGACTATATGGTAATAAGTACTTCACAAACATTTTGTAGTAAGCATTGTGGAGAATCTTCAATACTCAAAAGGAGGAAACCTATTCCTAGAGATGATTTCACGTGCAGGATTCAATCCAGGTATTCATACAGGCCAGTGAGACTTTACCTTAAAAGTACCTATACGTAAACTTTAATTCGAAACAGCCTTCCGATTTTAAGGTAAGGTGATTCACCATCCCTAACATGCTACGATGATTTCGTCTATAAAACCGGGCAAGTGCTTGTCAGGCCACGCGCAATATAGGGTTTCGAAGCAGTAAGTTTATCGACTATTACTCATTAATTACTTATTCTACCATAGTCGTGATAGTTTTCCTTGTAAATGCATCATTATATAATCTATTTTTGAGAATTTTTTCACTTGTCCAACTCCAACCGTTTAGCCGGCAGGGGAGAGTCACTTGACTATAACCAAAATTAACACTCTATAGTCAAATATTTCGCAAACGGACCCCTAATTCCAAAAATGGTCTTACAAGACCCATAATATTTTTGGAAAACCTTTTCAACGATACCCTACACTATAGGGTATGCGACGAATAAAAAAATCATTCTCATGTTACCTGTAGGGAGGTAACCCTGAAAAAATTTTTTTCAATATTTTATTCTACGATTCTGGAGTTTTGATAAATATGTATATTCATGCCAAATTACAGCTTTCTAACACTAATGGTCTCAGCGCTTTACTTCGGACAGACAGACGGACGGACAGACGGAAGAAACTATAAGGGTTCCGATTGTTCTTCGGAACTCTAAAAACCATATATTTCCGTGCGTAGGCTTGTCTTATAGACATGTTGGCGAAATTTTACTGTCAAGGTTTCCCTGTATTGGGTCAACGGTGAATGTCAATGGATATAGTATGTATAATTTGTTACTAAATGTTACACAACCACAAACAAACACCTACAGAAATAAACTTGCAGTTTTTTTAGAAAACACTATGTAACTCCTAACAAGGAAATGGTGATAATAAAGTCATTTCTATAGTTATATTTCTGATACTAGAAGAAAAATGTCTAGTGGTGTTTTTGAAAAATGAGCTAAGAGGGCCTGAGGGAAATTTTATTGATAAACCTAATATTTATTCATAACTAGCTGTGCCGGCGACTTTTTTCGCGTAGGAGTTTTTCCCGCATAAATCCTGATCCGGAATAAAAGGAAAAACTGTTGCCCTAACCTATCTTCCTATCTTAATCCTATCTTCCAGTGAAAGTCCCATTAAAACCGGTTCAGCCATTCCAAAGGTTAGCCCGGACAAAAAGAAAGACAGACAATTAATTTTAAAAAAATTGTTTGGGTTTTAGTGTCGTGTAAATAACTATAAGCACAGCTATTTTGAGTTCACAGAGAGTCACTTCAATTTTATTTGTAACTATGTACAGTCACCTGCAGAGAAAAATAACCCATCTGTTACTGTGTGTTTATAAACAGATGGGTTAGTTTACTCTGCAGGTATATCAATCACTTCATACGAGAAATCTCATCAGCGGTCAACAGCACTGACACAAAATTTTAAAAACTTGCAGAAAAAAACTTTAATTTATGATTATTGCATTATATAATTATATATATATGATATAATTTATGATTAATAAAAACATTGCGCGGATTTTTTTGGGTCCAATCCTAGTCATAATTAATCAATAAAACCTGTTTAAAATCTCGGATTACCAGTTCCGATTGGCTTCACCCGTTAATGGCCCACTACTGAGCACGGATGTCTCTCTTCTCTTGTGGAGGCCTAGATCATACTCCACGCTAAGACACGCTGCTCCATTGCGTATTGGTTAGTGGACAACCCAATGGACGGAACCCGGAAGTTATCATGCCACCCGAGAGCCTCCGACATGCTTAACGACTGTTATCTCGTGATAACAACCCGGACAGACGGCTTTACGTACCCTTCGAAGCACAGAAGCGTTCAAGAAATGTTTGCCACTAGCGGTCACCCATTCAGCTACCGACTGCGCCCACTGTTGCTTAACTTTGTCAGGATCAACACAAGCCGGGCTATACGAGTAAGTAGTTCATTTTTTTATGGATTTTTTTTATGGAAATAGCCAGCAAACGAGCTGACGATCCACCTGATGGTAAGTGGCTATCGTCGCCCATGGACATTAGCAACACCAAAGGCATCACTGATGCGATGCCGGCCAAGAAAGAGAGAAGAAAAAGGAACAACAACTGGCTCTCAAGCCCCCCGCCGGAACACGACGAGTCGTTTGGCTCCTGACTCATGCTCAAGGGTGGTAGCTATCAATATTGCAAATAAAGGTGGTATTACATTATCAATAATGCAAATTTTAATGTCGCTTTTCTAATTCGGATAAGCAGGCGGGGTAAAGTAACTTATAGTCGAGTCACTAATTCACTGGGCCAATTTGATGGAAAAAAATGTCACTTTGTGAAATAATATTGCCGTAGTAATAGTAAATAAGCACTATTAAGTATTTCTTCTGTGGTAGTAGTGACTTCTTGGTCCCTACAAAATACATCATGTTTCGAATCATAATATATCAATGATTCACATCAGAATCGGTTTGTCACGACCATCTATCTATACTCTATGGTTACGACACTATTTATTTTTCGTCAAAAACTTTGACACTTTAAATGTCAAATTGGTCCAGTGGATTAATGATTCGACTATATAGCAACCTGGAGAAACAAAATGTAACGTAACCTAACCTATATCTGAAATCGATTAGAATATGAAGTCTTATTAGCTATTTTTAGGGTTCCATAGTCAAAACGAAACCCTTATGGTTACGTCATATCCGGGTCCGTCCACCTGCAACATGTACAGACACACGACTGTATTCTGTATTAGTCAAGCAGTTAATGTGTTGAATGACCAGAATTAATGAATATTCATCGTTGTTCTGTATTCTGAGATTCATCGCTATTAATCTATTCAAATCTCCGATATTTTATTTTGTTCCGTAGTCATCATACTTTAAGGCACATAGGGGTGCTTAGGGTGAATTCCGTTTACTTAAATGGTGATTTAAATAGAAGCACAGAGGTGGAGTATGCTCTAGACCTCCTTGGAGAGACTCGTGCCGTGTAGTCGCTCATTAATGGCTGAAGTTGAAGTCAATACATAGATTCTATACATGAAAAAATTAATTAATAATCCTATTTTTTATTAGACGTCGCGACGGCTGGTAATAAAGCCAGCAATTTTTTTACACCAGCTAGTTTTTTAAAACCGGTAAATAATCAAATCTTGATCGGTCAACGATCGAGTGACGGAACTAATAAAGACCTATTTTATGCCAATAGTTTCACTATACTATAGTAAATTAATCACTAGTTACTATCATGGTCAAATACATAATTATACTTAATTCCTCTATGCTGCGGAATTTGGAACTTTATAAGAGAGTGAGAGGTGAAAAATAGAAGCTAGAAATGTAGTGATATAGAAGAACGCACATAAAGTGGGTTGATTTTTTTTCGCACCTCATAGGCTTAGGGGCCATTACATGCCCTTATTTCGGGGGGAGGGGGGTTAAAGACAATCTTACGTAATATTATACTAATATTACAAAGAGGAAAGATTTGATTGCTTGTTTGCAAAAACTCCAATAATGTAACCCAAGGTGTAAAAATATATTTTATAACATTGAAGTAGTATTACTAGCGTATAGAACAGACACCGCGAACACAATGTATGTTCCAATGAATTGGCGCCGCGCGGCTTCAATGTCCAATGGATTCGTTCGATTTTGAAAGGAGAACAGGGGCTCAATTTTGAAAATAGAACATCCCGGCGGGGACACACATTTTGTGTGAGATGTCTTCTCTATGCAAACTTATAACTCAATGTTTTATAAGTAGAAATTCAATCTAAACACGTTTTCAGTCTTTATAATTACCTACCCCCATGAATTATTAATATTTGATCAACTTACAACAACGTACATGTTGTGTAATTTTTGATAAGTGTAAAATAACAATGATTCAATAAATACATGGATGATTAGAATAAATTAATTTACTAAAATCCACAACAGAATCAGTCAAACTACATTGACTCCCCAAACAGGTTTAGATTAGGTTAGGTTAGATACATAAATAAAATTGTTAGCATAAAAATTTGCTTAGGCATAAGCAAAACGAGATAACACGCAATCTAGAATGTCATAACAGGTTATAATTATTAAAAAAAATCAGCAAAGTGCGTGTTGAGCTATGCGAATTATGGTTCCGTAGTTGTCCGGCATTAGGTCCACTAAACCCGTTAACGTTACGCTAGTAATAATGGTTAACGTACGGTTTTTGTTAACCAACTTGAACAAAAGGATGAGGTTCTCAATTCGACCGCATTTTTTTATGTTGGTGTACCAATTTTGAAGATTCTTTTCATTTTCGAAAGCTGGTGCTAGTCATGTGGTCAGCCAGGTCAGTAGCCATTTAAATTTGAGCGAGAAAATGACGAGTGGTTTTTGAGTTATCCCTAATTTTGAAGTCGCTCATTTATTTTTTAGGAAGAATTATTTCGAATGAATAGTTGCTATTGGCCCTAGCCTATACAACTTCATGCAGCCAGATCTGTTAATAAGTATTAACAACAAACTCTGCTTAACAACAAACGAGGATATGTGGCAGGTTCTTCCTTCTGTTGAAGATCCCTGGGATCCACTAAGAAGTTTAATTCCCATAGTACTCATGCATACTGCAGGGGGCTTACCATGAACTCTTAAAACAGGTCAATATTAGCCGATAATTAGCCTGTCCTGCTATATCCTACCATGATCTGGCTAAAACACAGGGCAGCCAGCGACCACGTCACCGTAACAGGACAGTGGTCACGTGACTTCAAAAATGATCTTCTGCCCTGCAATTCGTGTACCATGACGCGATTGTTGACGTATTGACATCAGAAAGTGGCTTACGTTAACGTCAAAATATTACAGCCCACCGAAAGTAACATTTATTGTCCTGTTTCGGCTATTTCATTGATGATGATGAAACACAACGGGATGCCGTCTGCGGAAAAATCATCGAAAACATTTCATCGAATTACAATTCGCCGAACACAATACATCGAAAAAACATTTCGTCGAATAACAAAACGTAGAACAACCAAATCATCGATTGACATTTCTTCGAATAACATTACGTAGAACAACCATTTAATCGCATGACAATTAACCGAATTACATTTCGTCGAATGTCATTTCATCGAATGTCATTTCATCGAATATCATTTCATCGAATTTCATTTCATCGAATGTCATTTCATCGAATGTCATTTCATCGAATGTCATTTCATCGAATGTCATTTCATCGAATGTCATTTCATCGAATGACAATTCCTCGAATTGCAATTTTTCTTGTTTAAAAGATTTAAAGATTTTATTATAAACAGAAACAATTTAATGCTTTTTATAACTTTTTTGTTTTTCTTATTTTTTGATCAATAACAATTTAACATTTTTATGTACATAAAAATTTTAGTTTTACTTTCTTCCTTGAATCATTTTTTTTTCAAAACGTTTACGTTAGTGACAGAAACGAATCGCTGCAAAACCGACTCCACGTAGTCTTGTTTGCCCTACCCCTAGAGTGTAATGTAAACCCGCGTAGGCGCGGAGGGGCGAGGCGGCCCGCGAGCTAAGGAGCAGGTGGTTGTAATGCTCGCCGCAGCAGCTGAGGCTGGCCGGCACAGCCGGCCAGCAAGCCGAAGCTGCGGTGGTGAGCATTAAAAGCATCTGCGACGATAAGCTCGCGTGGGACCGCCGGAGCCCCGCAGCGCCGGAGCCGTGACAGAAACTGTGCTTGTTGCATATTGCATGCTGCTTATGTCTTAGTGCTGCATTTCAAGGATGTGTGACGTTTGAAATAGTAAAAAAATATTTCTTAATGATCATATGAAAATTATATCATTCGATTCGGCCAATTGTGATTCGATATATTGTCATTCGATATATTGTCATTCGATATATTATCATTCGATATATTGTCATTCGATATATTGTCATTCGATATATTTTAATTCGATATATTGTAATTCGATATATTGTCATTCGATGAACTGTTATTCGATGAAATGACATTCGATTAATTGTTTTCGATGAAATGTTAATTAGATTAAATGTGTTTCCGATAAAATGATCATTCGATTAATTGTGATTTCGATGAAATGTCGATTCGATTAATTGTAATTCGATGAAATGTGTTCGATGAAATGTAATTCGATTAAATGTTTTCGATGATTTTTCCGCAAATCCGGGATGCAGCCATGGCGAATTTCAAATACACCATCATCACAAAATAAATACATTTCATTTGTTTGGAAAATTTAAAAAAATCCATTGCACTTATGCTTTTTAAATTATCGCTCCTAAATCACACATTTTAATAGACATTTAGACATGTCACTGTGTCAAGTGTCAAGTGGTGTAAGATTACGTTCAAAAATGTAAGCATCACTTAGCGATAATTTTTTTGGTAATTTTAGAGAACGAAAGGATAATAAATCACAACACTTAAGTATTTATAACAAATCTCAAAATCTTCAATTGAGATTGTTATTTTAAACTTTTAAAAACATCAATATTACGCATTCATTTGAAAACCGGTAAACCGATAAAACGCTCTATTTCAGAACATAATAAGTACAAATCAAGTACCTTGCATGTCATAGACTAAGATGCAGGACAGAAGTAGAGGCATTGCAGGTCATCGGTAAACGTTCATGGTACAAAATATACTCCTGTCAGGTTTTAGCTACAAGCTGACCTGTCCTGAACATGACACATTTTATTAGAGTTCATGGTAAGGCACCAGGGGTATGAGTGTGTTAGCGTTTTATTATTAAAGTTAATTTTTGGCTTGCTACGGCGTCAACCAAGAAGGTTATAGTAATCTGGACACGCTTTGAATGGCTGTAAATGGTATCATACCTCATACCTGTAGACGAATCACGTGACATTGGATGAACAATTTCAACCAGTCATATACTTGATTGACGTTAATTATTTTTACCTATATTTGATAGTTCTTACTTCGGTATCCTCTATTTTTATGTCGTAATAAATACACATTTACAACATGGTCAAAACACAGAGTACAGAGGCTCTGAGCTATGCAACGAACAGAGGAAAGTATCGAAACTTAAGTGTTCCGACGATGGATCCCAGAAAAGTAGCCATTCAAGGTCTCCGCATCGTTACGACTTATTCCTACTAACATCCGTCATTGATAATTGTATAGTCAATTTAATTCATGAAATAGGATACATTACGTATACTTTGGTCCGTACATTTGAAATAGTTTCAAGAGTTGATGTCAGTTTGATGTTCATCAGAAAATGAAGTTTTCTTTTGAGAACTAAGTTATCGATGCGTGCCTGTGTGAAAACTGCCTTAAGAATGTGTTACTGCAAAAGTTATGCAAAAGTCATGACGGATCCCAATAATCACGATCCGGAAATTCATCTAAGTGAGAACAGGCTGTAGTTTTCAAACACGCAAATATAACTGGTTGGTCATGTGACAAGTAGGAATTCGCTGCCTGTATAGCGTTTTAAAAAATACGGGATTAGGTAATTAGGTATAAACCAGTCACACTCGTAACATTAAATTACCATTGTTGTGTACTTAATTACTACTTAATATTTAAATGCTAATCTTTTGACGCAAATCATTCTTTGCTAATATTTGACCCGTTCCGTTCTTACTACCCGATCAAGTTTCGCTTTGATAAAACTTCAATAAAAAATTTGAAAAACCCCCGACTCAAAAAAAAAAAACAAAAAAAAAAGAATATTATAAATCTATTATTTAAATGAAAACTTTGTCGTGTCGAGGGACCGCTCAATACCGAACTAGGTACATGTGACCACGATATCCCTGCAACTGGGTCGAAATATCGGCGTATAAAATATTATACATATATCGTGAGTACTCATAATATACAAAATTTTTTTTTCTACAATTGTCGCTTTCATATAGACAGACACATCGTTTAACCTATACTTAGGTATGTACTAGATATATACATTATATGTACTTACGCAATTAACCAACCTACTTAATGTGATAATGGAATTATACAGCAAGATTAACCGCGATTACTTATGTAAAACGTTTGAGTTAACCGCAATTAGTTAAGGTTATTGCCTTAACCTTGACAACATTAATTTGGCGACACCGTTAAAGCTTAAGTAGGTACAAACCATAAACAAATACATACATAATATTATATATGAAAGTTCCGGTCAATCTGGTTTGTTTGTGATCAGGATGTTCTGTCGGAACTCACTTGAAATAAACAACCTTTAAATTATAATTAAGCATTAAATTAGTCATAATCATAATACCACACATACATAAATATACCGCGTGCAAATTCTAATTTGTATTGGAACCTTCCATTCTACATTAGTTTAATATAGGTTTGTTTTTAGGGTTCCAAAGAAAAATCGGAACCCTTATAGTTTAGTCATGTCCGTCCTTCCGTCCGTCTGTCCGTCTGTCCGAAACAAAACACCTAGATCCTTAGTGATAGAAAGCTGTAATTTGGCATAAATATACATATCGACGCTTGAAAGGCAAAAATTACCAAGCGACATGTTGACAATTTTAAAGTTAAAATTTTAGCCTTTTTAGTAATTTTTGCCTTTCAAGCGTCGATATTTACTAAAACCCCAAAATCCTAGAAGAAAATATTGAAAAATATTTTTTTTTCAGGGTACCTACCTCAAACAGGTAACATGGGGATGAATTTTTTTTCGTCGCAAACCCCATAGCGTTGGGTATCATTGAAAAGGTCTTTTAAAAATATTATGGGTTTGCTAAAACCATTTTTCAATTCACAGGCTCGTTTGCGAAATATTCTCCTTTAAATTGGCAATTTTGCATAGAGTCAAATCATTGTCTTGGCAAACACATGACTCTGGCGCCCCTGCCAGCTAAACAGCTGGAGATGGACTAGTGACAAATTCACAAAAATAGGTTATACGATGAATTTACAAGGAAAACTATCACGGTTAGGTTAGCGTAGTTAATGAGTAATAGTCGATAAACGTACTATTTCGGAACCCTACATTGCGCGTAGCCTGATACGCACTTGCCCGGTTTTTGAGACTTATTTAGTAAACAAACTTAGCACTAATTTTTATGGAAATATATTCACCTTTAAATCATTATCATTTTGTGTCTGACCTATTTTTAAATTACAAATAACAATAAAAAAGATAGTGTTGATAGTTTGTTTACTAAATAGGACACGTCGTAAAAAAACGGAGTACCTACCTACACTACGTACAGTCACCTGCAAAGTAACCCATTTGTTTACAACGCAACGGCAACGGAAAAGTTGCCTGTTCGTATATTTATAAATAGACTAGGTTTTGCGTGGGGCGCGCGCTGCTAAAGCAGCGCGCGTGCCTTTTTCTTCCGCAAAAGAACAAATAAAAAATAGTTTTTTTTCAAAAATTTCATTGGTCTGAGAAATTTCGATTTTTCGATTCACGGGTCTTTTTGCGACATGTTCGGCTTCACACTATTTTTTTTGAAGGGAGGGGAAAGGGAGAGGGACAGGAAGCGAGACAGGGACCAGAGCGGGAGGAGAGGGAAAGGGAGAGGGGCAGAAAGCGGGGAGGGAGAAAGAGCGAGACAGAAAGCGGGAGAGGTACTGGGCGCGGAGAGGGACTGGGAACGGGAGACGAACGTGAAGTGGGAGAGAGAGGGAGCAGGAAAGGGAGATGGGAGAGAGGGAGAGGGGCAGAGTAAGAAGGAGAGAGATGGAGAGGGGCAGAGTAAAAAGTAGAGGGAGGAGAGCGAGAGGGAGAGAGAGAGAGACAGTGAGTGGGAGTAGGAGACGGGAGAGAGGGAGAGGGGCAGAGTAAGAAGGAGAGAGATGGAGAGGGGCAGAGTAAGGAGAGAGAGGGTGAGGGATAGGGGAGAGAGGAGAGGGAGAGGGGAGAGGGAGAGGGAAAAGGGAAAGGGGAGAGGGAGAGGAAATTTAATGATCTCTGATTTGTTAAACCTACATTCATTACGCGATAATTTATTTAGCATTAAGCGATACGAAGTTCGCCGGGTCAGCTAGTAAATAATAATAGTTTCTACGTGTCCGCCTCTCCGTCCGTCCGCAGTATAGCGCCGAGATCCTTAGCGCTAGAAAGCTGTAATTTGGCATGGATACACATACTTATTTATCAAAACTACAAAGTGGTAAAATAAAATCTTTATAAGTTTTTTCGGGTAGTGCCAGCGAAATGGTCGATGTCGGACATGTGACCACGGCAGTATAATATTTAAAATGATGAATTTCAAAGGAAAACTCTCATGGAAATGTTAGCTTAAATAGTTAATTAGTGATGGTCGACAAACCCTAAATTCTCTACCCAAGTCCTCCTTTAATATAGGAAGGATCTGATGATGGGTTCCAGAGATAAAGAGTGGAACACCTCAGTGGTGAGGCATTTATAATAATCCTTAATATGGGGAATGTTACTATTTAACAACCAGTCCATAATTTAACAACTCCATCCATGTGTGATGTATTTCGGAGTTGAATCCTTTCTAAGGGCCTATATTAAGACTTAAAAAAGTACTCAATTAAATCATAATGTGACTTGTAATTCAGCTTACTTAAAGAATGGCACTTTGTTATATAGTTACAATAGGTACATAGTTTTATTTCATACATTGTAAAAAGTAGTTTTATTATAATGTAATACTTATCACCTACTTGGAGATTATGTAAATCCTACGAACATACTATAGTGAAAATTTGGATGTCTTTATTCAGTCACGCTAATACGGCTAAACGGATTCGGATGAAATTTATCTCACAGATAGTTTATGACCTGCATCTAAAAGTAGGACGATTTTTATAACGGAATGGACCTGTTATCAGGATAAGGCGCATATTTTAGTATGGATGTTTAATGTATCTGCCAGTAGCTTATATTTTTTTATATTTTATATTATTATTTTTAGGGTCCTTTTCCGTTCTATTTTTGCTTTTGAAGTAAAAGGTCCGTCTGTCTGTATGTGTGTCTGTCAAAAACTTTTCACTAAGGAATACGTGGAGGTATTAATTAAAAAAAAATATCCAATTCTTAGGTCTGCTGTGCAATCCCTTAGAGTTGTGAAAAAATTAAGCTTTTAAAAGTCAACACAATGATAAAACTCTTTGTTATGTTTTTTTTTAGTTCTTTTGATACTCGCAAGTTAATCAAAACCTATCCCCTAACTAAAGACTTAAGTTTACGTTCCGGTTGATCAAGAAAAATGAAGTGTGGTGAGAAGCAATGTCGTACGGGAAAAATTTGAAGACCGTTTTGTAGTAACATTACATTACAATTTACAATCGCACAGTTGAAGCTACTGGGCGCAAGAAGCTTTTGGCATGTATAATTTAATTATGTTCTTTCGGGAGTGTAGGGGAGCACTAAGAGATAATTTTTGTTAACCCCCTAAGAGTTACTCTTTCACGCAAATAACACTGGACGAATTTCGATCAAATTTGGAAAGAATGTAACCTGAAATAGCTCATAGGGTACTTTTTATCGCAAAATTCCATGGGCTGAACCAATTTTGATAGGACTCTCACTGAAAGGTTCGTGAAAACTAAAAAATGTTGAAAAATGTCATTTAGGCGGGTGAAGCTGCGGGCAAAAGCTAGTACAATATTTTAATCCTAGACGCGAAAAGAGGGTTGTTATAATTATGATTTGTATGGTTGTCTGTTTGTAGCATCGTATCTCCTAAATGAATAGACCAATTATGATGCAGTTTGTTATTATTTCTCTATGGGGTTTGCCTGGATAGCTACCACCCTTGAGCATGAGTCAGCCGCCAAACGACTCGTCGTGTTCCGGCTGGGGGCTTGAGAGCCAGTTCTTTCTTTCTTTTTCTTCTCTCTTTCTTGGCCGGCAACGCATCGGTGATGCCTTTGGTGTTGCTGATGTCCATGGGCGACGATAGCCACATACCATCAGGTGGATCGTCAGCTCGTTTGCCGGCTATTTCCATAAAAAAAAGTTTCTTTTAATGCTGAGTAAAATAATAAAACTGACTTAAACCGATATTCTGCGTCATGCATAACGCGTTATTTTTTATTATATTTTTAGCTGCCATTTTAGTATGTATGCAAATGCAAAAAATGTGCAAATTTTTTCTTTATCTGGCAACACTTGAGATGCGAGACGATTTACAAACAAATCGTACGCTGTCGTGGTGCTGTATATTGCTGCTATAGAATGGTATAAAAGAAGCTTTTTGCTTTTTTAATTAAGTATACTCAAAATTAATTTTGCCTACACACATAATGACTATTCAAAGCAGTATAGGAAAGAGTAGAGAGCAGATATTATAAATGACAAAATCACACTAAACTATCGGATAGGAGAGTCAAGAAACAGACAATCACATCAGACCAGACCAGTAGATAATAACAACACTATAATGGTACAAAAAAATATCTTGAATGATGTCTTAAATTATCTTTCGAGATTTTAAATGTTTACACGTTAATATTGTTGTCTAGATTGAACAATAAAATATTTTTTTGTATGCCAACACGTTTTTTTTTCACTCATATATTATGCAGTCTATTTGCATCTATAAACGCCTCCTACATTTTATAGGCATCGAATGCAAACAACAGTTTGAAATGTTCAATATAGATTTTTATGAAAAATACTTGTTTTTGTATGGCAACACTGAAAGTTTCTAATTTTTTATGGCAACAATGAAACACGTGTACACGGATGTGACCGATCTAACAGTAGCAACAAACGTCGTATACATTTAAATGACATCAAAAGGAGACAAAAGCCTAAAATATTACATACAAAAAATTCATTTGTATGAAAATTATTATTTTTTGTACGGCATCACTAAATATTGGTTACACCAACGTATCCGGCCCTTTAATACCTGCAAACGCCTCATACATTATAAAGACATGCAATAGAGACAACAGCCTCAAACATTTGAAAAAAGAATACATTTGTATGAAAATTATAATTTTTTGTGTGGCAACACTGAATTTTTTTTTCACCAAAATTTACAAAATATCAGTACCTACAAACGCCCCATACATTATAATAACGAAATATTCGATTCAAAAATAAATTTGTATGAAAATTATTATTTTTTGTATGGCAACACTGAAATTTTAAAGTTTTTCCAAAACGAATATTTTAATTTAAAAATATCTCCCATACATTTTTTACACCCCTGATTTATAGTTTCGGCTCAACTACTCGAAAAGTGAAAAAAATTCTGGAATCCAGTGTTGCCAGTTGATTGAGATGAAAATGGTCAAATGTCATTACGACGCCCACAAAAAATCTTGTGTTGTAATTTTTTGATTAAAAATATTTCTCCTTCTACTTTTTACATTTTTGAATAGAAAGTTCACAAAAATGTATGAATGACAAAAAAATCAACGTAACCTGGCAATACTTTCAGTCAAGTTACACAACCGCTTCATACAAAGTGACCCCCTCAAATGTTGCCAACCCACAAATTTTTTCCTTTAAAAAATGCAATTTTTCGAACATTTTACAAAATGGCCGCCACGGGATCCGCCATCTTGTCGAAAAAAAAAATATACCCAAAATGTCAAAATTGAGGACAGACCCAAGCCAATAAGGTAAAAATATCGTAAAAATGTTAAAATACCACCGCGATGCGACCCCGCAAAGACACCTCTAAAATTGAAAAATTTCAAACTAAAATATCTCGGCGGCCATCTTGTTTTTTCAATTTTTTCCAACTTTATCATATTAGTCGCCCCAAGAATAGCCGAAAACGACACTAATGTCGGGTAGGTGCTCAGTGTAAACAAAAAGTTGACAATCGCCGAGCGGCCGCCATCTTGAATTTTCGAATGGTCGTATTTTTTCTGTAATGACCATAGGTAGTCAAGCATCTTCCTCATACATCATTATTACCCCCCACAAATACTTTCGGCTGGGCTACTCGAAATGTGAAAAAACGTGAAAAAAAAATCCAGCAGCCAGTGTTGCCAGTTAATTTTGATGAAAATGGTCAAATGTCATTACGACGGCCACAAGAAATTGTTTGGTGCAATTTTTTGATTAAAAATGTTTCTCCTTCTACTTTTTATATTTTTGAATAGAAAGTTCACAAAAATGTATGAATGAAAAAAAAATCAATGTAACCTGGCAACACTTCAAGCTAAGCCCCACAACCGTCTCATACAAAGTGACCCCCTCAAATGTTGCCAACCTCAAGATATTTCACCTCAAAAAATGCAATTTTTTGTACATTTTGCAAAATGGCCGCCATAGGATCCGCCATCTTTAAGAAAAAAAAAATATACCCCAATCGTCAAAATTGGGGATAGACCCGAGGCAACAGTGAAAAAAAATCGAAAAAAAGTTGAAAACCCATTGCAATCCGACCCCGCAAAGTCACCTCCAAAATTGAAAAATTTTAAAGTAAAATATCTCGGCGGCCATCTTGTTTTTTTATTTTTTTCCAATTTCATCGTAACACGTTTCCCAACATTAGCCGAAAACGATACCAATCTCGGGTAGGTGCATAGTGAAAAAAAAAGTTGGTCATTTCGACTCGGCCGCCATCTTGGATTTTTGAAAGGTCGGATTTTTCCCATAGACACGAAGGCAAACCAAAAATTCTCACATACATTGTACCCACCCCCCACCACTCCTTCTGGGAGATCAATTCGACTTTTCGTAAAACGAAAAAAAAATTCCAGCAGCCAGTGTTGCCAGTCGACATCGACGAAAATGGTCAAATGTCATTACGACAACCACGACACGCTTGCCCGTGTATTATTTTGATTTAAAATATTGCTCCTTCCACTTTTCACATTTTTGAATAAAAAGTCCAAAAAAATGTACCAACAAAAGAAAAAAAAACTCAACCTGGCAACACTTTGAGTCAAGTTACATAACCGCCTGGAACAAAGACACCCGCTCAAATGTTGGCAACCCGAAGAAAAATTCACCCAAAAAACGTCGTTTTTCGTACATTTTTCAAAATGGCCGCCACCGCGTCCGCCATCTTGTCGAAAAAATAAATATCCCCAAAATATCAAAATCGAGGATACATTCAAACGAATACACAAAAAACATTGAAAAAAAGTTGAAAAACCACTCCGATGCGACCCCGCAAAGTCACCTCTGAAATCGAAAAAATTCAAACTCGAATATCTCGGCGGCCATCTTGTTTTTTAAATTTTTTCCCAAATTTTCGTAAATCTCCCCCAAAACTTTACAAAATGCCCCCAAAAAATCCTGCAAAAAGCCATAAACAAAAAAGTTGAAAATCACAGAGCGGCCGCCATCTTGAAAATGTGAAATGTCAGATTTTTCCCATACTCACTGGAGGGGATGGAGAAAACCCGCCATAGACAACATCATTCTATTTCGACTCTTTCTGGGAGAACAATTGTATAGGTGAGTCAGTGGTAAGTCTAGGATTATATAATATAATAACTAGGTTTTTGCGTGGGGCGCGCGCTGCTAAAGCAGCGCGCGTGCCTTTTTCTTCCGCAAAAGAACAAATAAATAAATAGTTTTTTTTCAAAAATATCGTTAATATGAAAGCTTATAATAATAAGTCAATGGTTAAAAAAGAAAAATAAAAATTAAGTGTAGAGGACTTTACGGTCGGGAGGGGGAGGGGAGAGGGACAGGAAGCGTGAAAGGAAGCGGGAGCAGGAGAGGGAGAAGGAGAACGAGAGGGAGAGCGAGAGGGAGAGGGAGAAGGAGAGGGAGTGGAACAGGGAGAGGGAGAGGGAAAGGGAGAGGGTGAGGGAGAGGGAGAGGAAAAGGGGGAGGGAGAGGGAGAGGAAAAGGGGGAGGGAGAGGGAGAGGTAATGGGGAGGGAGAGGGAGAGGAGAGAGAAAGGGAACTGGAGAGGGAGAGAGGAGCAGGGAGCAGGAGAGTGAAAAAGAGCGGGACAGAAAGTGGGAGAAGCACTGGGAGCGGGAGAGGGAGAGGGAGAGAGACAGGGAACGGGAGAGGGAGAGAGAGAGTAGCAGGGAGCAGGAGAGTGAGAAAGAGTGGGACAGAAAGCGGGAGGAGGACTGGGAGCGGGAGAGGGAGAAGGAGAGGGAGAGACATATAATGTGCAGTCTATTTGCACCTATAAACGCCTCATATATTTTATAGACATCAAATGCAAACAACAGTCCGAAATGTTCAATATAGATTCTTATGAAAGATACTTGTTTTTGTATGGCAACACTAAAAGTTCCTCATTTTTTATAGCAACACTGAAACACGTTTACACGGATATGACCAATCTATGAGTAGCAACAAACGTCGTATACATTTTAATGACATCAAAAGGAGACAAAAGCCTGAAATATTGCATACAAAAAATTCATTTGTATGAAAATTATTATTTTTTGTATGGCATCACTAAACATTGGTTACACCGACATGTCCGGTTTCTTAGTACCTACAAACGCCTCATACATTATAAAGCCATCAAATGGAGATAACAGCCTCAAACATTCGAAAAAAGAATACATTTGTATGAAAATAATTATTTTTTATATGGCAAGACTGAATTTTTTTTTCACCAAAATGTACAAAATGTTAGTACCTACAAACGCCCCAAACATTATAATAACGAAATATTCGATCCAAAAATAAACTTGTATGAAAATTATTATTTTTTGTATGGCAACACTGAAATTTTATAGTTTTTCTAAAACAAATATATTAATTTAAAAATATCTCCCATACATTTTCTATACCCTTGATCTATAGATTCGGCTCAACTACTCGAAAAGTGAAAAAAAATCTGGACGCCAGTGTTGCCAGTTGATTGACATGAAAATGGTCAAATGTCATTACGACGGTCACGAGAAATTGTTTGGTTTAATTTTTTGATTAAAAATGTTTCTCCTTCTACTTTTTACATTTTTGAATAGAAAGTTCCCAAAAATGTATGAATGAAAAAAAAATCAACGTAACCTGGCAATACTTTCAGTCAAGTTACACAACCGCCCCTTACAAAGTGACCCCCTCAAATGTTGCCAACCTACAAATTTTTTCCTTCAAAAAATACAATTTTTCATACATTTTACAAAATGGCCGCCACAGGATCCGCCATCTTGTCGAAAAAAAAATATATCCAACATGTCAAAATTGAGGATAGACCAGAGCCAACAGAAGAAAAATATCGCAAAAATGTTAAAACACCACCGCGATGCGACCCCACAAACACACCTCGAAAATTGAAAAATTTCAAACTAAAATATCTCGGCGGCCATCTTGTTTTTTAAATTTTTTCTAACTTCATCATATTAGTCGTCCTAAGATTAGCCGAAAACGACACCAATGTCGGTTAGGTGCTAAAAGTAAACAAAAAGTTGATAATCGCTGAGCGGCGGCCATCTTGAATTTTCAAATGGTCGTATTTTTCCTGTAATGACCATAGGTAGTCAAGCAACTTCCCCATACATCATTATTACCCCCCACCAATACTTTCGGCTGGGCTATTCGAAATGTGAAAAAACGTGAAAAAAAAATCCAGCAGCCAGTGTTGCCAGTTAATTTTGATGAAAATTGTCAAATGTCATTATGACGGCCACGAGAAATTTTTTGGTGCAATTTTTTTATTAAAAATATTTCTCCTTCTACTTTTTATATTTTTGAATAGAAAGTTCACAAAAATGTATGAATGAAAAAAAAATTAACGTAACCTGGCAACACTTCAGACCAAGCCTCACAACCGCCCAATACAAAGTGACCCCCTCAAATGTTGCCAACTTAAAATTTTTTTACCTCAAAAAATGCAATTTTTTGTACATTTTGCAAAATGGCCGCCATAGGATCCGCCATCTTTAAGAAAAAAAAAATATACCCCAATCGTCAAAATTGGGGATAGACCCGAGGCAACAGCGATAAAAAATCGAAAAAAAGTTGAATACCCATTACAATCCGACCCCGCAAAGTCACCTCCAAAATTGAAAAATTTTAAAGTAAAATATCTCGGCGGCCATCTTGTTTTTTTATTTTTTTCCATTTTCATCGTAACACATTTTCCAACATTAGCCGAAAACGACACCAATCTCGGGTAAGTGCATAGTGAAAAAAAAAGTTGGTCATTTCGACTCGGCCGCCATCTTGGATTTTTGAAAGGTCGGATTTTTCCCATAGACACGAAGGCAAACCAAAAATTCCCCCATACATTGTACCCACCCCCCACCACTCCTTCTGGGAGATCAATTCGACTTTTCGTAAAACGAAAAAAAAATTCCAGCAGCCAGTGTTGCCAGTCGACATCGACGAAAATGGTCAAATGTCATTACGACGACCACGACACGTTTGCCCGTGTGACTTTTTGATTAAAAATATTGCTTCTTCTACTTTTCATATTTTTGAATAAAAAGTCCAAAAAAATGTACCAACAAAAGAAAAAAAAACTCAACCTGGCAACACTTTGGGTCAAGTTACATAACCGCCTGGAACAAAGACACCCGCTCAAATGTTGCCAACCCGAAGAAAAATTCACCCAAAAAACGTCGTTTTTCGTACATTTTTCAAAATGGCCACCACCGCGTCCGCCATCTTGTGAAAAAAATAAATATACCCGAAATATCAAAATTGAGGATACATTCAAGGCAACACTAAAAAAATATTCAAAAAAAGTTGAAAAACCACCCCGATGCGACCCCGCAAAGTGACCTCTAAAATCGAAAAATTTCAAACTCGAATATCTCGGCGGCCATCTTGTTTTTTAAATTTTTTCCAAAGTTTTCATAATTTTTCCCCAAAACTTTACGAAACTACCTAAAAAAATCCCGCAAAAAGCCATAAACAAAAAAGTTGAAAATCACAGAGCGGCCGCCATCTTGAAAATGTGAAATGTCAGATTTTTCCCGAGGTGTCGGGGGGGGATGGAGAAAACCCGCCATAGACAACAAAGTCCCATCTCGACTCTTTCTGGGAGAACAATTATATGGATCACTCCCCGTAAGTCTAGGATTATATATAATAATAATAATAACTAGGTTTTTGCGTGGGGCGCGCGCTGCTAAAGCAGCGCGCGTGCCTTTTTCTTCCACACAAGAACAAATAAAAAAAAACGTATTTTTTTCAAAAATATCATTGGTCTGAGAAATTTCAATTTTTCGATTCACGGGTCTTTTTGCGACTTGTTCGGCTTCACACTATTTTTTTTGACGGGAGGGGGAGGGGAGAGGGACAGAAAGCGAGACAGGGACCAGGAGCGGGAGGAGAGGGAAAAGGAGAGGGGCAGAAAGCGGGGAGGGAGAAAGAGCTAGATAGAAAGCGGGAGAGGGACTGGGCGCGGGAGAAGGACTGGGAGCGGTAGATGAACGTGAAGTGGGAGAGTGATGGAGCAGGAAAGGGAGATGGGAGAGAGAGGGGCAGAGTAAGAAGGACAGAGATGGAGAGGGGCAGAGTAAGAAGGAGAGAGAGGGAGGAGAGCGAGAGGGAGAGAGAGACAGGGAGTGGGAGAAGGAGACGGGAGAGAGGGAGAGGGGAAGAGTAAGAAGGAGAGAGATGGAGAGGGGCAGAGTAAGGAGATAGAGGGTGAGGGATAGGGGAGAGGAGATAGGGAGAGGGGAGAGGGAGAGGGAGAGGGGAAGGGGAGAGGGGAGATGGAGCGGGGAGAGGGAGAGGAAATTTAATGATCTCTGATTTGTTAAACCTACATTCATTACGCGATAATTTATTTAGCATTAGGCGATACGAAGTTCGCCGGGTCAGCTAGTAAATAATAATAGTTTCTACATGTCCGCCTCTCCGTCCGTCCGCAGTATAGCGCCAAGATCCTTAGCGCTAGAAAGCTGTAATTTGGCATGGATACACATACTTATTTATCAAAATTACAAAGTGTTAAAATAAAATCTTTATAAGTTTTTTCGGGTAGTGCCAGCGAAATGGTCGATGTTGGACATGTGACCACGGCAGTAGAATATTTAAAATGATGAATTTCAAAGGAAAACTCTCGTGGAAATGTTAGCTTAAATAGTTAATTAGTGATGGTCGACAAACTTACAACTACAGTACCCTAAATTCTCTACCCAAGTCCTCCTTTAATATAGGAAGGATTTGATGATGGATTTCTGAGATAAAGAGTGGAACACCTCAGTGGTGAGGCATAAATAATAATCCGTTTTTGGGAATGTTACTATTGAACAACCAGTTCCTAGTTTAACTACTCCATCCATGTGTGATGTATTTTGGAGTTGAATCGTTTCTAAGGACCTATATTAAGACTAAAAAAAGATCAACATGTAAAATGTAAACAGCCTCACAATAAACGTATTCTATTCTATTCTAAAAAGTACTCAATTATAATGTGACTTGTAATTCAACTTACTTAAAGAACGGCACTTTGATATATAAGTACCTTCATAGTTAAACATATTTCATACATTGTAAAAAGTAATTTTATTATATTAATGAGATTATGTAAATCTTACCAATATATTATAGTGAAAAATTGAATGTATTTATTCAATCACGCTAATACGGCTAAACGGATTCGGATGAATTTTATCTCACAGATAGTTTATGACCTGCATCTAAAGGTAGGACGCTTTTTATAATGGGAATGGATCTGTTCTATCAGAATAAGGGGTATATTTTAGTATGGATGTTTCATGTATCTGCCAGTAGCTTAGATTTTTTTTATTATTATCTTAAGGGTCCTTTTTCCGTTTTGTTTTTATTTTTGAGATAAAAGGTCCGTCTGTCTGTATGTGTGTCTATCAAAAACCTTTCACTAAGGAATACGTGGAGATATTAATTTGAAATTAATATCCAATTCTTACGCCCCAACTCAGAGTCATTAACCCCTTAGTACAGAATCTTGAAACAAATTCTGTACTTAGGAGCGATATAAGTAACCTTTAGTGACTCTGAGTTGGGGCGTTAGGTCTGCTATTCAATCCCTTAGAGTTGTGAAAAATCAAGCTTTTAAAAATGAACCTAATCATAAAAGTCTTTGTTATGCCCTATTTTTTTTAGTTATTACGAAATTAGCAATGTCATCAAAACCTATCCCCTAAAGACTTAAGTTTATGTTTCCGTTGATCAAGAAAAATGAAATGTAGTGAGAAGCAATGTCGTAAGATACACAAGTAAAAGGAAAAATTTGAAGACCGTTATAGAGTAGGCCGTTACAATTTACAATCAATCGCAAAGCCAAAGCTACTGGGTGCAAGAAACTAAAATTTGGCATGTTTCCGTGGAGAGCTGAACCAATTTTGATAGGATTTTAACTGAAAGGTTCGAAAAAACTAAAAAATGTTGAAATCTGTCATTCAAGCGAGTGAAGCTGCGGGCAAAAGCTAGTACAATATATTTTAACACCGAAGCATAAAGAGGGGTGTTATAATTTTGATATATATGTGTGTCTATTTGTGGCATCGTATCTCCTAAATGAATGGAACGATTGTGATGCAGTTTCTTTTAATGCTGAGGTTGAGAGGGTTCTAAACTATAATTTATGAAGATCTGTTTAGGCGTAAAACAATAAAACTGACTTAAACTGATATTCTGCATCATGCATGACATGTTATTTTTTTTAGCTGCAATTTTAGTACGAATGCAAATGCAAAAATGTGCATATTTTTATTTATCTGGCAACACTTGAGATTTTCGTCATCAGACAAAGATGCGAGTCGATTTACAAACAAACCGTACACTGTCGTTGTGTTGAATACTGCTGCTATAGAACAGAATAGGCTTATCCATGGCTTAACCATGTAAAGATTTTCTCACAGTTTAGTTATGATTTAAAAGTAATTACACTTAAAATTAATTTTGTCTATACACAATAACTATTGAAAGGAGTAAAGGGCAGACGACATGACAAAAACGGGTTCAAACTAAACTATCGGATAGGAGAGTCAAGAAACGGTCAATCACTTCCAGACAAGAGCAGTAGGTATTAATAACAACACTATAGTGGTACAACAAATGTCTTGAATGTGTAAAATGTATGAAGTACTAAAAAAATGTTATTGAATTTTTTTTCAACATTTTGAATGTTTTGACGTTAATTTTGTTTTCCAGATTGAACAATAAAATATTTTTTTGTATGCCAACACTTTTTTTTCACTCGTATAATGTGCAGTCTATTTGCACCTATAAACGCCTCATACAACAAATGCAAATACCAGTCCGAAATGGTCGATATAGATTTTTGTGAAAAATACTTGTTTTCGTATGGCAACACTGAAAGTTTCTCATTTTTTATGGCAACAATGAAACACATTTACACGGGTGTGACCGATCTTTCGGCAGCAACAAACGTCGTATACATTTTAATGACATCAAAGGAGTCGAAAGCCTGAAATGAAACATACAAAAATTAATTTGTACGAAAATTATTATTTTTTGTATGGCATCACTATTTATTGGTTACACCAACGTGTCCGGTCCCTTAGTACCTACAAACTCCTCATACATTATAAAGTTATCAAATAGAGACAACAGCCTCAAACATTCGAAAAAAGAATACATTTGTATGAAAATTATAATTTTTTGTATGGCAACACTGAATTTATTTTCACCAAAATTTTCAAAATATAAGTACCTACAAACGCCCCATACATTATAATAACGAAATATTCGATTCAAAAATAAATTTGTATGAAAATTATTATTTTTTGTATGGCAACACTGAATTTTTAAAGTCTTTCCAAAACGAATATTTTAATTTAAAAATATCTCCCATACATTTTTTATACCTTTGATCTATAGTTTCGGCTCAACTACTCGAAAAGTGAAAAAAATTCTGGACTCCAGTGTTGCCAGATTATTGAGATGAAAATGGTCAAATGTCATTACGACGCCCACAAAAAATCTTGTGGTGTAATTTTTTGATTAAAAATGTTTCTCCTTCTACTTTTTACATTTTTGAATAGAAAGTTCACAAAAATGTATGAATGAAAGAAAAATCAACACAACATGGCAACACTTTCAGTCAAGTTACACAACCGCCCCTTACAAAGTGACCCCCTCAAATGTTGCCAACCTACAAATTTTTTCCTTCAAAAAATACAATTTTTCATACATTTTACAAAATGGCCGCCACAGGATCCGCCATCTTGTCGAAAAAAAAAATATACCCAAAATGTCAAAATTGAGGACAGACCTGAGCCAATAAAGGAAAAATATCGCAAAAATGTTAAAACACCACCGCGATGCGACTCCGCAAAAACACCTCGAAAATTGAAAAATTTCAAACTAAAATATCTCGGCGGCCATCTTGTTTTTTCAATTTTTTCCAACTTTATCATATTAGTCGTCCCAAGATTAGCCGAAAACGATACCAATGTCGGGTACGTGCCCAATGTAAACAAAAACTTGACAATTGCCGAGCGGCCGCCATCTTGAAATTTCGAATGGTCGTATTTTTCCTATAATAACCATAGATAGTCAAGCAACTTCCCCATACATTATTATTACCCCCCACCAATACTTTCGGCTGGGCTATTCGAAATGTGAAAAAACGTGAAAAAAAAATCCAGCAGCCAGTGTTGCCAGTTAATTTTGATGAAAATGGTCAAATGTCATTACGACGGCCACGAGAAATTTTTTGGTGCAATTTTTTGATTAAAAATGTTTCTCCTTCTACTTTTTATATTTTTGAATAGAAAGTTCACAAAAAAGTATGAATGAAAAAAAAATTAACGTAACCTGGCAACACTTCAGACCAAGCCCCACAACCGCCCGATACAAAGTAACTCGCTCGAATGTTGCCAACCTCAAGATTTTTCACCTCAAAAAATGCAATTTTTTGTACATTTTGCAAAATGGCCGTCATAGGATCCGCCATCTTTAAGAAAAAAAAAATATACCCCAATCGTCAAAATTGGGGATAGACCCGAGGCAACAGCGAAAAAAAATCAAAAAAAAGTTGAAAACCCATTGCAATCCGACCCCGCAAAGTCACCTCCAAAATTGAAAAATTTTAAAGTAAAATATCTCGGCGGCCATCTTGTTTTTTTATTTTTTTTCCAATTTTATCGTAACACGTTTCCCAACATTAGCCGAAAACGACACCAATCTCGGGTAGGTGCATAGTGAAAAAAAAAAGTTGGTCATTTCGACTCGGCCGCCATCTTGGATTTTTGAAAGGTCGGATTTTTCCCATAGACACGGAGGCAAACCAAAAATTCCCTCATACATCGTACCCACCCCCCACCACTCCTTCCGGGAGATCAATTCGACTTTTCGTAAAACGAAAAAAAAAATCCAGCACCCAGTGTTGCCAGTCGACATCGACGAAAATGGTCAAATGTCATTACAACGACCATGACACGTTTGCCCGTGTGACATTTTGATTCAAAATATTGCTCCTTCTACTTTTCATATTTTTTAATAAAAAGTCCAAAAAAATGTACCAACAAAAGAAAAAAAAACTCAACCTGGCAACACTTTGGGTCAAGTTACATAACCGCCTGGAACAAAGACACCCGCTCAAATGTTGCCAACCCGAAGAAAAATTCACCCAAAAAACGTCGTTTTTCGTACATTTTTCAAAATGGCCGCCACCGCGCCCGCCATCTTGTCGAAAAAATAAATATCCCCAAAATATCAAAGTCGAGGATACATTCGAGACAACACTAAAATAATATTTAAAAAAAGTTGAAAAACCACCCCGATGCGACCCCGCAAAGTGACCTCTAAAATCGAAAAATTTCAAACTCGAATATCTCGGCGGCCATCTTGTTTTTTCAATTTTTTCCAAAGTTTTCGTAACTCTCCCCCAAAACTTTACGAAATTACTCAAAAAAATCCCCCAAAAAGCCATAAACAAAAAAGTTGAAAATCACAGAGCGGCCGCCATCTTGAAAATGTGAAATGTCAGATTTTTCCCATACTCACTGGAGGGGATGGAGAAAACTCGCCATAGACAACATCATTCTATTTCGACTCTTTCTGGGAGAACAATTGTATAGGTGAGTCAGTGGTAAGTCTAGGATTATATAATATAACTAGGTTTTTGCGTGGGGCGCGCGCTGCTAAAGCAGCGCGCGTGCCTTTTTCTTTCGCAAAAGGAAAAATAAATAAATAGTTTTTTCAAACAGATCATTGACATGCGAAATTTATTTTTCGATTCAGGGGTCTGTTTGCGACATGTTTGGCTTCACGCTATTTTTTTGAAGGGAGAGGGAGAGGGACAGGAAGCGAGAGAGGGACCGGGAACGGGAAAAGGAGAGGGAGAGGGGTAGGGAGCGGGGAGGGAGAAAGAGCGGGACAGAAAATGGGAGAGGGACAGGGTGCGGGAGAGGGACTGGGAGCGGGAGAGGGACGTGAAGCGGGAGAACGAGTAGGAGAGTGAGAGGGACGTAAAGCGGGAGCGGGAGAGGGAGAGAGACAGGGAGTGGGACAGGGAGAGGGAGTGGGACAGGGAGTGGGGAGGGAGTGGGACAGGGAGAGGAAGAGGGAGAGAGGTGGAGGGGAAGGGACAGGGAGCGGGAGAGGGAGAAGGAGAGGGAGTGGGAGTGGGAAAGGAGAGGTAGTGGGACAGGGAGAGAGAGAGGGTGTGGGACAGGGAGAGAGAGGGAGTGGGATAGGGAGAGGGAGAGAGGGAGTTGGACAGGGAGAGGGAGAGAGAGAGGAAGTGGGACAGGGAGACGGAGAGAAAGAGAGGGAGAGGGACAGGGAGAGGGAGAAGGAGGGGGAATTTAATGAACCAACAAAAACTATAAAAGTTTAGTTGAAAGTAACACTATTCGCCGGGTCAGCTAGTAAATAATAATAGTTTCTTCATGTCCGTCTCTCCGTCCGTCCGCAGCATAGCGCAAAGATCCTTACCGCTAGAAAGCTGTAATTTGGCAATTGGCATGAATACACACTCATACTTATTTTTCGGGTAGTGCCAGCTAAATGGTAGATGTTGGACATGTGAATAATATATCCACGGCAGTAGAATATTTAATATGATGAATTTGAAAGGAAAACTCTCATGGCAATGTTAGCTTAATAGTTAATGAGTGATAGTCGATAAACTTAGTACCCTAAATTCTCTACCCGAGTCCTCCTTTATATAGGAAGGATCTGATGATGGGTTCCAGAGATAAAGAGTGGAACACCTCAGTGGTGAGGCATGAATAATAATCCATTTTTGGGAATGTTACTATTGAACAACCATTCCATAGTTTAACAACTCCATCCATGTGTGATATATTTTGGAGTTGGATCCTTTCTAAGGACCTTTATTAAGACTTAAAAAAGATCAACACGTAAAATGTAAACAGTCTCACAATAAGTGTATCCTATTCTGTTTTTAAAAGTATGGATGGAAGGATTGGAGATTATGTAAATCCTACCAATATATTATAGCGAAAATTTGAATGTCTTTATTCAATCACGCTAATACGGCTAAACAGATTAGGATGAAATTTGTCTCACAGATAGTTTATGACCTGCATTTAAAGGTAGGACAGATCTGTTCTATCAGGATAAGGGGTATATTTTGGTATGGATGTTTAATGTATCTGCCAGTAACTTAGTATCCAATTCTTAGGTCTGCTGTGCAACCCCTTAGAGTACTGAAAAAATCAAGCTTTTAAAAGTCAACGCAATCATAAAACTCTCTGTTATGACCTATTATTTTTAGTTATTTAGACATTCGAAAGGTAATCAAAGCCCATCCCATGAAGACTTAAGTTTATGTTCCCGTTGATCAAGAGAAATGAAATGTGGTGAGAAGGAATTTCTTAAGAGAAAAACTTGAAGACCGTTTTGTAGTAACATTACATTACAATTTACAATCAATCGCGCCGAAGCCACTGGGCGCAAGAAGTTGAAATTTAGCATGTACATATGTTCTTTGGGGAGTGTAGGGGAGCACTAAGAGATAATTTATGTAAAATCCCCTCCCCCCCAGGGGGTAAAAAAGGGGGGCATGATTGTTACTCTTTCATGGAAATAACACTGGACGGATTTCGATAAAATTTGGTAAATGGGTAGAATATAATCTGAAATAGCTCATAGCGTACTTTTTATCACGAAATTCTATGGACTGAACTAATTTTGAAAGTACTTTCACTGAAAGGTTCGATAAAACCAAAAAAAAATTGAAAAATGTCATTCAGGCGCGAGCGAAGTTCGGGCAAAAGCTAGTACAATATATTTTAACCCCCGACGCAAAAAGAGGGGTGTTATAATTTTGATGTGTATCTCCTAAATGAATGAACCGATTATGATGCAGTTTCTTTTAATGCTAAGGTGATTGAGAGGGTTATTAACTACAATCTATGAAGATCTGTTTTGGCGTAAAATAATAAAACGGACTTAAATTGATATTCTGCGTCATGACGTGTTATTTTTAACCGACTTCAAAAAAAGGAGGAGGTTTTCAATTCGACTGTATTTTTTTTTTATGTTTGTTACCTCAGAACTTTGGACTGGGCGAACCGATTTTCATGATCGTTTTTTTAATCGAAAGCTGGTGGCTGTCATATGGTCCCACATAAATTTTATTGAGATCTGACAATGGCATCCATGCGAAAACCACATAAGTCGTAAATTTGTGTTAAGATGTGTGCGACAAATTGACGAATAACTCAATATCACGCCAACCGAATTCGATGATTCTTTTTTTAATCGAAAGCAGGTGCTTGTCATGTGGTCCCACATAATTTGAACGAGATCTGAAAAGTAGTTTTTGAGACTTTGAAGTCGGTTATTTTTTGTTAGTAAAATTTAGATTATTTTATTTATTATATTTTTAATTGCAATTTTAGTATGTATGCAAAATGCAAAAATATGCACATTTTTTTTTTATTTCGCAACACTTGAGATTTTCTTCATCAGACAAGGATGCGAGATGATTTACAAACAAATCTTACACTGTCGTAGTGTTGAATACTGCTGCTATAGAATAAGCCAATGACTTAAAATGAGAAATAAAAATTAAGTGTAGAGGACTTTACGGTCGGGAAGGAGAAAGGAGAGGGCAGAAAGCGAGAGGATCCGGGAGCGGGAGAGGGAGAGGGAGAGCGAGAGGGAGAGGGAGAGCGAGAGCAAGAGGGAGAGGGAGAAGGAGAGGAAGTGGGACAGGGAGAGGAAGAGGGAAAGGGAGAAGGAGAGGGAGAGACATATTATGTGCAATCTATTTGCACCTATTAACGCCTCATACATTTTATAGACATCAAATGCAAACAACAGTCGGAAATGTTCAACATAGATTTTTACGAAAAATACTTGTTTTTGTGTGGCAACACTGAAAGTTTCTCATTTTTTATGGCAACAATGAAACACGTTTATACGGTTGTGTCCAATCAATCAGTAGCAACAAGCGTCATATACATTTTAATGACGTCAAAAGGAGACAAAAGCCTGAAATATTACATACAAAAATTCATTTGCATGAAAATTATTATTTTTTGTATGGCATCACTATTTATTGCTTACACCAACGTGTCCGGTCCCATAATACCTACAAATTCCTCATACATTGTAAAGACATCAAATGGGGACAACAGCCTCAAACATTCGAATAAAGAATACATTTGTATGAAAATTATAATTTTTTGTATGGCAACACTGAATTTTTTTTTCACCAAAATTTACAAAATCTCAATACCTACAAACGCCCCATACATTATAGCAACGAAATATTCGATTCAAAAATAAATTTGTATCAAAATTATTATTTTTTGTATGGCAACACTGAAATTTGATAGCTTTTACAAAACGAATATTTTAATTTAAAAATATCTTCCATACATTTTTTATACCCCTGATCTATAGTTTCGGCTCAACTACTTGAAAAGTGAAAAAAATTCTGGACTTCAGTGTTGCCAGTTGATTGAGATGAAAATGGTCAAATGTCATTACGACGCCCACAAAAAATCTTGTGGCGTAATTTTTTGATTAAAAATGTTTCTCCTTCTACTTTTTACATTTTTGAATAGAAAGTTTACAAAAATGTATGAATGAAAAAAAAATCAACATAACCTGGCAACACTTTTAGTCAAGTTACACAACCGCCCCTTACAAAGTGACCCCCTCAAATGTTGCCAACCTACAAATTTTTTCCTTCAAAAAATGCAATTTTTCGTACATTTTACAAAATGGCCGCCACAGGATCCGCCATCTTGTCGAAAAAAAAAATATCCCTAAAATGTCAAAATCAAGGATAGACCAGAGCCAATAGAGGAAAAATATCGCAAAAATGTTAAAACACCACCGCGATGCGACCCCACAAACACACCTCGAAAATTGAAAAATTTTAAAGTAAAATATCTCGGCGGCCATCTTGTTTTTTCAATTTTTTCCAACTTCATCATATTAGTCGTCCCAAGATTAACCGAAAACGATACCAATGTCGGGTAGGTGCTCAAAGTAAACAAAAAGTTGACAATCGCCGAGCGGCCGCCATCTTGAATTTTCGAATGGTCGTATTTTTCCTATAATAACCATAGATAGTCAAGCAACTTTTCCATACATTATTATTACCCCCCACCGATACTTTCGGCTGGGCTATTCGAAATGTGAAAAAACGTGAAAAAAAAATCCAGCAGCCAGTGTTGCCAGTTAATTTTGATGAAAATAGTCAAATGTCATTACGACGGCCACGTGAAATTTTTTGGTGGAATTTTTTGATTAAAAATGTTTCTCCTTCTACTTTTTATATTTTTGAATAGAAAGTTCACAAAAATGTATGAATGAAAAAAAAATTTACGTAACCTGGCAATACTTCAGACCAAGCCTCACAACCGCCCAATACAAAGTGACCCCCTCAAATATTGCCAACCTCAAAATTTTTTACCTCAAAAAATGCAATTTTTTGTACATTTTACAAAATGGCCGCCATAGGATCCGCCATCTTTAAGAAAAAAAAAATATATCCCAATTGTCAAAATTGGGGATAGACCCGAGGCAATTAAGAAAAAAAATCGAAAAAAAGTTGAAAACCCATTGCAATCCGACCCCGCAAAGTCACCTCCAAAATTGAAAAATTTTAAAGTAAAATATCTCGGCGGCCATCTTGTTTTTTTATTTTTTTCCAATTTCATCGTAACACGTTTCCCAACATTAGCCGAAAACGACACCAATCTCGGGTAGGTGCATTGTGAAAAAAAAAAGTTGGTCATTTCGACTCGGCCGCCATCTTGGATTTTTGAAAGGTCGGATTTTTCCCATAGACACGGAGGCAAACAAAAAATTCCCTCATACATCGTACCTACCCCCCACCACTCCTTCCGGGAGATCAATTCGACTTTTCGCAAAACGAAAAAAAAATTCCAGCAGCCAGTGTTGCCAGTCGACATCGACGAAAATGGTCAAATGTCATTACGACGACCACGACACGTTTATCTGTGTAACTTTTTGATTAAAAATATTGCTCCTTCTACTTTTCATATTTTTGAATAAAAAGTCCAAAAAAATGTACCAACAAAAGAAAAAAAAACTCAACCTGGCAACACTTTGGGTCAAGTTACATAACCGCCCGGAACAAAGACACCCGCTCAAATGTTGCCAACCCGAAGAAAAATTCACCCAAAAAACGTCGTTTTTCGTACATTTTTCAAAATGGCCGCCACCGCGTCCGCTATCTTGTGAAAAAAATAAATATCCCCGAAATATCAAAATTGAGGATACAATCAAACGAACACTCAAAAAACATTTTAAAAAAATTGAAAAACCACCCCGATGCGACCCCGCAAAGTGACCTCTGAAATCGAAAAAATTCAAACTCGAATATCTCGGCGGCCATCTTGTTTTTTCAATTTTTTCTAAAGTTTTCGTATATCGACCCCAAAACTTGTCGAAATGCCCCAAAAAAATCCCGCAAAAAGCCATAAACAAAAAAGTTGAAAATCATAGAGCGGCCGCCATCTTGAAAATGTGAAATGTCAGATTTTTCCCGAGGTATCGGGGGGGGATGGAGAAAACCCGCCATAGACAACAAAGTCCCATCTCGCCTCCTTCTGGGAGAACAATTATATAGTTAAGTCAGTGGTAAGTCTAGGATTATATAATATAATAACTAGGTTTTTGCGTGGGGCGCGCGCTGCTAAAGCAGCGCGCGTGCCTTTTTCTTTCGCAAAAGGAAAAATAAATAAATAGTTTTTTCAACAACATCATTAACATGCGAAATTTATTTTTCGATTCAGGGGTCTGCGACATGTTTGGCTTCACACTATTTTTTTGACGGGAGGGGGAGGGGAGAGGGCCAGGAAGTGAGAGAGGGACCGGGAGCGGGAGAAGGAGAGGGAGAGGGGCAGGGAGCGGGAAGGGAGAAAGAGCGGCACAGAAAGTGTTAGAAGGACCGGGTGTGGGAGAGGGACTGGGAGCGGGAGAGGGACGTGAAGCGGGAGAGGGATCGGGAGTGGGAGAGGGAGAGGGAAGAGAGGGAGAGGGAGAGCGAGAGGGACAGCGAGAGGGACAGGGACAGCGAGATCTAGAGCGAGAGGAAGAGTGAGAGGGAGAGGGAGAGGGAGAGCGATAGGGAGAGCGAGAGGAAGAGCGAGAGGGAGAGCGAGAGTTAGAGCGAGAGGTAGTGGGAGAAAAAGAGCGAGAGATGAAGCAAGAGGGAGAGGGAGAGGGAGACTGAGAGGGAGAGCGAGAGGGAGAGGGACAGCGAGAGCGAGAGGGAGACGGAAAAGGAGAGGGAGCGGGAGAGGGAGAGGAAGAGCGAGACGGAGAGAGAGAAGGAGAGGGAGAGGCACAGGAAGAGCGAGAGGGAGAGTGAGAGAGAGAAAGAGAGAGGGAGATAGAGAGGGAGAGGGAGAGGGAAAAGGAGAGGGAGAGGGAAAAGGAGAGAGAGAGGGGAAGGGAGCGGGGAGGGAGAAAGAGCGGAACAGAAAGTGCGAGAAGGACCGGGTGCGGGAGATGGACTGGGAGCGAGAGAGAGACGTGAAGCGGGAGAGGGAGAAGTAAGAGAGGGAGAGGGAGAACGGGAGAGAGAGCGAGAGATAAAGCAAGATAGGAAGAGCGAGAGATAAAGCAAGAGGGAGAGCGAGAGGGAAAGGGAGCAGGAGAAGAAGAGGGCAGGGAGCGGGGAGGGAGAAAGAGGGGGACAGAATCAAGCATTAAGAATTAAGCAGGCAAACGAGCATAAGTAAGCATAAGTAAGTGATAACCGCCGCCCATGGACATTAGCAACATAAGGGGCGTCACCAATGCGTTGCCGGCCTCGAAGAAATTAGAATTAATTTTGACAAAAACGGGTTCAAACTAAACTATCGCACTGGAGAGCCAAGAAATGGACAATCACTTCCAGACCAGACCAGTAGGTAATAACAACACTATAGTGGTACAAATGTCTTGAATGTCTAAAATGTATGAAGTACTAAAAAAATGTTATTGAATTGTCTTTCAACATTTCAAATGTTTACACGATAATATTGTTTTCTAGATTGAACAGTAAAATATTTTTTTGTATGCCAACAGGGATTTTTTTTCACTCATATAATGTGCAGTATATTTGTACCTATAAACGCCTCATACATTTTATAGACATTAAATGCAAACAACAGTCCGAAATGTTCGATATAGATTTCTGTGAAAAATACTTGTTTTTGTATGGCAACACTGAAAGTTTCTCATTTTTTATGGCAACACTAAATCACTTTTACACGGATGTGACCGATCTATCAGTAGCAACAAACGTCGTATACATTTTAATGACATCAAAAGGAGACAAAAACCTGAAATATTACGTACAAAAAGTCATTTGTATGAAAATTAATATTTTTTGTATGGCATCACTAAAAATTGGTTACACCACCGTGTTCGGCCCTTTAGTACCTACAAACTCCTCATACATTATAAAGACATACAATGGAGACAACAACCTCAAACATTCGAAAAAAGAATATTTTTGTATGAAAATTAACATTTTTTGTATGGCAACACTGAATTTTTTTTCACCAAAATTTTCTAAATGTAAGTACCTACAAACTCCCCATACATTATAATAACGAAATATTCGATTCAAAAATAAATTTGTATGAAAATTGTTATTTTTTGTATGGCAACACTGAAATTTTATAGTTTTTTCAAAACGAGAATTCTAATTTAAAAATATCTCCCATACATTTCTTATACCCCTGATTTATAGTTCCGGCTCAACTACTCGAAAAGTGAAAAAAATTCTGGACTCCAGTGTTGCCAGTTGATTGAGATGAAAATAGTCAAATGTCATTACGACGACCACAAAAAATCTCGTGGTGAAATTTTTTGATTAAAAATGTTTCTCCTTCTACTTTTTACATTTTTGAATAGAAAGTTCACAAAAATGTATGAATGAAAAAAAAATCAACGTAACCTGGCAACACTTTCAGCCAAGCTACACAACCGCCCCATACAAAGTGTGCCCCTCAAATGTTGCCAACCTACAATTTTTTTCTTTCAAAAAATGCAATTTTTCGTACATTTTACAAAATGGCCACCACGGGATCCGCCATCTTGTCGAAAAAAAAATATATCCAACATATCAAAATTGAGGATAGACCAGAGCCAACAGAGGAAAAATATCGCAAAAATGTTAAAACACCACTGCGATGCGACCCCGCAAACACACCTCGAAAATTGAAAAATTTCAAACTAAAATATCTCGGCGGCCATCTTGTTTTTTCATTTTTTTTCAACTTTTTCGTATTAGTCGTCCCAAGATTAGCCGAAAACGACACCAATGTCGGGTAGGTGCTCAAAATAAACAAAAAGTTGACAATCGCCGAGCGGCCGCCATCTTGAATTTTCGAATGGTCATATTTTTCCTATAATAACCATAGATAGTCAAGCAACTTCTCGATACATTATTATTACCCCCCACCAATACTTTCGGCTGGGCTACTCGAAATGTGAAAAAACGTGAAAAAAAAATCCAGCAGCCAGTGTTGCCAGTTAATTTTGATGAAAATGGTCAAATGTCATTACGACAACCTCGAGAAATGTTTTGATGAAATTTTTTGATTAAAAATGTTTCTCCTTTTACTTTTCATATTTTTGAATAGAAAGTTCACAAAAATGTATGAATGAAAAAAAAATTAACGTAACCTGGCAACACTTTAGACCAAGCCCCACAACCGCCCCATACAAAGTCACCCCCTCAAATGTTGCCAACCTCAAGATATTTCACCTCAAAAAATGCAATTTTTCGTACATTTTATAAAATGGCCGCCACGGGGTCCGCCATCTTGTCGAAAAAAAAAATATACCCCAAACTTCAAAATTGGGGATAGACCCGAGGTAATTGAGAAAAAAAATCGGAAAAAAGTTGAAAACCCATTACAATCCGACCCCGCAAAGTCACCTCCAAAATTGAAAAATTTTAAAGTAAAATATCTCGGCGGCCATCTTGTTTTTTTTATTTTTTTCCAATTTCATCGTAACACGTTTCCCAACATTAGCTGAAAACGACACCAATCTCGGGTAAGTGCATCGTGAAAAAAAAAGTTTGTCATTTCGACTCGGCCGCCATCTTGGATTTTTGAAAGGTCGGATTTTTCCCATAGACACAGAGGCAAACCAAAAATTCCCCCATACATTGTACCCACCCCCCACCACTCCTTCTGGGAGATCAATTCGACTTTTCGTAAAACGAAAAAAAAATTCCAGCAGCCAGTGTTGCCAGTCGACATCGACGAAAATGGTCAAATGTCATTACGACGACCACGACACGCTTGCCCATGTGAGATTTTGATTAAAAATATTGCTCCTTCTACTTTTCACATTTTTGAATAAAAAGTCCAAAAAAATGTAACAACAAAAGAAAAAAAAACTCAACCTGGCAACACTTTGAGTCAAGTTACATAACCGCCTGGAACAAAGACACCCGCTCAAATGTTGCCAACCCGAAGAAAAATTCACCTAAAAAACATCGTTTTTCGTACATTTTTCAAAATGGCCGCCACCGCGTCCGCCATCTTGTCGAAAAAATAAATATCCCCAAAATATCAAAATTGAGGATACAGTCAAACGAACACACAAAAAACATTGAAAAAAAGTAGAAAACCCACCCCGATGCGACCCCGCAAAGTCACCTCTGAAATCGAAAAAATTCAAACTCGAATATCTCGGCGGCCATCTTGTTTTTTCAATTTTTTCTAAAGTTTTTGTATATCGCCCCCAAAACTTGTCGAAACGCCCCAAAAAAATCCCGCAAAAAGCCATAAACAAAAAAGTTGAAAATCACAGAGCGGCCGCCATCTTGAAAATGTGAAATGTCAGATTTTTCCCGAGGTGTCGGGGGGAGATGAAGAAAACCCGCCATAGACAACAAAGTCCCATCTCGACTCCTTCTGGGAGAACAATTATATAGTTAAGTCAGTGGTAAGTCTAGGATTATATAATATAACTAGGTTTTTGCGTGGGGCGCGCGCTGCTAAAGCAGCGCGCGTGCCTTTTTCTTCCGCAAAAGAACAAATAAATAAATAGTTTTTTTCAAAAATATTATTGGTCTGTCAAATTCATTTTTCGATTCACGGGTCTGTTTGCGACATGTTCGGTGTCACACTATTTTTTTTTGTATGGCAACACTGAAATATTTTTCAAAATCCAAAAAATTGTATGAACAAACATTGATTAGGAGGGGGAGGAGGAGGGGGAGGGAAGGGAGAGGGAGAGGGGAAGGGGGAGAGCGAGAGGAAGAGGGAGCGAGAGAGGAAGAGGGAGAGGGAGCGAGAGAGGGAGAGGGAGAAGGACAGGGGAAGGGGCAGGGACAGGACAGGGACTGGGGCAGGGGCAGGGACAGGGACAGGGAGAAGGATAGAGAATTAAATGATCACGACAGGGACAGGCAGCGAGAGAGGGAGCAAGAGAGGGATCGAGAGAGGGAGAGGGAGAGGGTGAACCGTGAAAGACAGGGGAAGGGGCAGGGGCAGGGGCAGAGCTATCCCTGTGGACAGGAAAAGGTAACATTTTTTTTATGGAAATAGTCGGCAAACGAGCTGACGATCCACCTGATGGTAAGTGGTTATCGTCGCCCATGGACATCAGCAACACCAAAGGCATCACTGATGCGTTAACGGCCAAGAAAGACAGAAGAAAAAGAACGAAAGACTTGGCTCTCAAGCCCCCAGCCGGAACACGACGAGTCGTTTGGCGGCTGATTCATGCTCAAGGGTGGTAGCTATCCAGGCGAACCCCATGGAGTAATAATAATAGTAATAATGGTATTAAATTAACAATTAAAATCAATATTACCAATATAATCCCTCGAGGGGTCCTACCACCAGCGGGCCGGATTTAGTCGCCTTTTACGACACCCATCCGGCGTGGGATTGGGGTTAGTATTCTAAGCCGCCCCAATACGGCTAAAAACACTACAATACAAAACATTACAATACAATTTACAATCAATCGCACAGCCGAAGCTACTGGGCGCAAGAAGCTAAAATTTGGCATTTATGTTCCTTTGGGAGTGTAGGAGCGCACTAAAAGATGATTTTTGTAAATCTCGCCTCCCCAAGGGGGTTAAAAGGGGGGTAAGATGTTACTCTTTCACGCAAATCACACTGGACGGATTTCGATGAAATTTGGTAAACGAGTATAACCTATAATAGCTCATAGGATATTTTTAATCTCGAAATTCCATTGGCTGAACCAATTTTGATAGGACTTTCACTGATAAGTTCGTGAAAACTAAAAAATGTTGAAAAATATCATTCACGCGGGCGAAACTGCGGGCTAAAGCTAGTACAATATATTTTAACCTCCGATGCAAAAAGAGGGGTGTTATAATTTTGATGTGTATGTGTCTGTTTATGGCATCGTACCTCCTAAATGATTGGACCGATTATGATGCAGTTTCTTTTAATGCTGAGGTGATTGAGAGGGTTCTGAACTATTATAATTTATGAATATCTGTTTAGGTGTAAAATAATAAAACTGACTTTATCTGATATTCTGCGTCATGCATGTCGTGTTATTTTTTATTATATTTTTAGTTGTAATTTTAGTATGTATACAAATGCTAATGCAAAAAATGTGCATATTTTTTAGTTATCTGGAAACATTTGAGATTTTCTTCATCAGACAAATATGCGAGACGATTTACAAACAAATCGTAGACTGTCGTAGTGTTGAATATAGCTATTATAGAATATAATTAAATAACGCCCCAACTCAGAGTCACTAACGGTTACTTTAATCGCTCCTTAGTAAAGAATCACCATACAAATTCTGTGCTAAGGAGCGATTTAAGTAACCATTAGTGACTCTGAGTTGGGGCGTAAGCTTTTTGCTTCTATTAGTAGGTAAGTAGGTAGGCTTAACCATGTAAAGTATTTTTCACAATTTAGTTATGATTTTAAAATAATTACACTTAAAATTAATTTTGCCTACACCAATAATAACAATTCAAAGCAGTAACGGGCAGAGGCATACATACATGACAAAAACAGGTTCAAACTAAACTATCAGATAGAAGAGTCGAAGAAACAGACAATCAATTCCAGATCAGATCAGTCGGTAATAATAAAAATACTAATGGCAGAAATGTCTTGAATGATGTTCAAAATGTATGCAATGTATTTACATGTTAATTTTGTTTTTTAGATTGAACAATAAAAAAATTCTTTGTATGCCAACACAGTTTTTTAGGGTACGGAACCCTGCCAAATGGCAAAAGACGGAACCCTTATGGATTCATCATGTCTCTCCGTCTGTCTGTCTGTCTGTCCGTCCGTATGTCACAGCCACTTTTTTCCGAAACTATAAGAACAATACTGTATAGGTATTCAGTAAACCGCATTAAGATTTTCACACAAAAATAGAAAAAAAAACAATAAATTTTGGGGGTTCAAAGGTCTTCAAAAATGATATTGAGGTTTCTAGTATCATTTTTTTTCTAAACTGAATAGTTTGCGCGAGAGACACTTCCAAAATTGCAAAATGTGTGTCCGCCCCCCCCTGTAACTTCTAAAATAAGAGAATGATAAAACTAAAAAAAATATATGATGTACATTACCATGAAACTTCTACAGAAAATTGGTTTGAACGCGATTTAGTAAGTAGTTTTTTTAATACGTCATAAATCGTAAACCGCAATTTACCTTTTATTCTTGCTGCTAAGGAACCTTTCATGGGCAAATCTGACTCGCACTTGGCCGCCTTTTTTCACTCATATAATGTGCAGTCTATTTGCACCTATAAACGTCTCATACATTTTATAGACATTAAATGCAAACAACAGTCCCAAATGTTCGATATAGTTTTTTGTGAAAAATACTTGTTTTCGTATGGCAACACTGAAAGTTTCTCGTTTTTTTATGGCAACACTAAATCACTTTTACACGGATGTGACCGATCTATCAGTAGCAACAAACGTCGTATACATTTTAATGACATCAAAAGGAGACAAAAGCCTGAAATAGTACATACAAAAATTCATTTGTATGAAAATTATTATTTTTTGTATGGCATCACTAAACATTGGTTACACCAACGTGTTCGGTCCTTTAGTACCTACAAACGCCTCATACATTATATAGACATAGAATGAAGACAACAGTCTCAAACATAAAAAAAAGGATACATTTGTATGAAAATTATAATTTTCTGTATGGCAATACTGAATTTTTTTTCAGCAAAATTTACAAAATATCAGTACCTACAAACGCCCCATACATTATAATAACAAAATATTCGATTCAAAAATAAATTTGTATGAAAATTATTATTTTTCGTATGGCAACACTAAAATTTTACAGTTCTTCCAAAGCGAGTATTTTAATTTAAAAATATCTCCCATACATTTTCTATATCCTTGATCTATAGTTTCGGCTCAACTACTCGAAAAGTGAAAAAAATTCTGGACTCCAGTGTTGCCAGTTGATTGAGATGAAAATGGTCAAATGTCATTACGACGCCCACAAAAAATCTTGTGGTGTAATTTTTTGATTAAAAATGTTTCTCCTTCTACTTTTTACATTTTTGAATAGAAAGTTCACAAAAATGTATGAATGAAAAAAACATCAACATAACCTGGCAACACTTTCAGTCAAGTTACAAAACCGCCCCTTACAAAGTGACCCCCTCAAATGTTGCCAACCTACAATTTTTTTCCTTCAAAAAATACAATTTTTCATACATTTTACAAAATGGCCGCCACAGGATCCACCATCTTGTCGAAAAAAAATTATCTCCAATATGTCAAAATTGAGGACAGACCTGAGCCAATGAAGGAAAAATATCGCAAAAATGTTAAAACACCACCGCGATGCGACCCCGCAAAGACACCTCGAAAATTGAAAAATTTCAAACTAAAATATCTCGGCGGCCATCTTGTTTTTTCAATTTTTTTCAACTTCATCATATTAGTCGTCCCAAGATTAGCCGAAAACGACACCAATGTCGGGTGGGTGGCAAGAATAAAAAGAAAGTTGACAATCGCCGAGCGGCCGCCATCTTGAATTTTCGAATGGTCGTATTTTTCCTATAATAACCATAGATAGTCAAGCAACTTCTCCATACATTATTATTACCCCCCACCCATACTTTCGGCTGGGCTATTCGAAATATGAAAAAACGTGAAAAAAAAATCCAGCAGCCAGTGTTGCCAATTATTTTTGATGAAAATGGTCAAATGTCATTACAACGGCCACGAGAAATTTTTTGGTGCAATTTTTTTATTAAAAATGTTTCTCCTTCTACTTTTTATATTTTTGAATAGAAAGTTCACAAAAATGTATGAATGAAAAAAAAATTAAAGTAACCTGGCAACACTTCAGACCAAGCCTCACAACCGCCCAATACAAAGTGACCCCCTCAAATATTGCCAACCTCAAAATTTTTTACCTCAAAAAATGCAATTTTTTGTACATTTTGCAAAATGGCCGCCATAGGATCCGCCATCTTTAAGAAAAAAAAAATATACCCCAATCGTCAAAATTGGGGATAGACCTGAGGCAACAGCGAAAAAAAATCGAAAAAAAGTTGAAAACCCATTGCAATCCGACCCCGCAAAGTCACCTCCAAAATTGAAAAATTTTAAAGTAAAATATCTCGGCGGCCATCTTGTTTTTTTATTTTTTTCCAATTTCATCGTAACAAGTTTCCCAACATTAGCCGAAAACGACACCAATCTCGGGTAGGTACATAGTGAAAAAAAAAGTTGGTCATTTCGACTCGGCCGCCATCTTGGATTTTTGAAAGGTCGGATTTTTCCCATAGACACGGAGGCAAACCAAAAATTCTCACGTACATTGTACCCACCTCCCACCACTCCTTCCGGGAGATCAATTCGACTTTTCGCAAAACGAAAAAAAAATTCCAGCAGCCAGTGTTGCCAGTCGACATCGACGAAAATGGTCAAATGTCATTACGACGACCATGACACGTTTGCCCGTGTGACATTTTGATTAAAAATATTGCTCCTTCTACTTTTCATATTTTTGAATAAAAAGTCCAAAAAAATGTACCAACAAAAGAAAAAAAAACTCAACCTGGCAACACTTTGAGTCAAGTTACATAACCGCCTGGAACAAAGACACCCGCTCAAATGTTGCCAACTCGAAGAAAAATTCACCCAAAAAACGTCGTTTTTCGTACATTTTTCAAAATGGCCGCCACCGCATCCGCCATCTTGTCGAAAAAATAAATATCCCCAAAATATCAAAATCGAGGATACAATCAAACGAACACACAAAAAACATTGCAAAAAAGTTGAAAAACCACCCCGATGCGACCCCGCAAAGTGACCTCTAAAATCGAAAAAATTCAAACTCGAATATCTCGGCGGCCATCTTGTTTTTTCAATTTTTTCTAAAGTTTTCGTATATCGCCCCTAAAACTTGTCGAAACGCCTCAAAAAAATCCCGCAAAAAGCCATAAACAAAAAAGTTGAAAATCACAGAGCGGCCGCCATCTTGAAAATGTGAAATGTCAGATTTTTCCCGAGGTGTCGGGGGGGGATGGAGAAAACCCGCCATAGACAACATCATTCTATTTCGCCTCTTTCTGGGAGAACAATTATATAGTTAAGTCAGTGGTAAGTCTAGGATTATATAATATAATAACTAGGTTTTTGCGTGGGGCGCGCGCTGCTAAAGCAGCGCGCGTGCCTTTTTCTTCCGCAAAAGAACAAATAAATAAATAGTTTTTTTTCAAAAATATCGTTAATATGAAAGCTTATAATAATAAGTCAATGGTTAAAAAAGAAAAATAAAAATTAAGTGTAGAGGACTTTACGGTCGGGAGGGGGAGGGGAGAGGGACAGGAAGCGTGAAAGGAAGCGGGAGCAGGAGAGGGAGAAGGAGAACGAGAGGGAGAGCGAGAGGGAGAGGGAGAAGGAGAGGGAGTGGAACAGGGAGAGGGAGAGGGAAAGGGAGAGGGTGAGGGAGAGGGAGAGGAAAAGGGGGAGGGAGAGGGAGAGGAAAAGGGGGAGGGAGAGGGAGAGGTAATGGGGAGGGAGAGGGAGAGGAGAGAGAAAGGGAACTGGAGAGGGAGAGAGGAGCAGGGAGCAGGAGAGTGAAAAAGAGCGGGACAGAAAGTGGGAGAAGCACTGGGAGCGGGAGAGGGAGAGGGAGAGAGACAGGGAACGGGAGAGGGAGAGAGAGAGTAGCAGGGAGCAGGAGAGTGAGAAAGAGTGGGACAGAAAGCGGGAGGAGGACTGGGAGCGGGAGAGGGAGAAGGAGAGGGAGAGACATATAATGTGCAGTCTATTTGCACCTATAAACGCCTCATATATTTTATAGACATCAAATGCAAACAACAGTCCGAAATGTTCAATATAGATTCTTATGAAAGATACTTGTTTTTGTATGGCAACACTAAAAGTTCCTCATTTTTTATAGCAACACTGAAACACGTTTACACGGATATGACCAATCTATGAGTAGCAACAAACGTCGTATACATTTTAATGACATCAAAAGGAGACAAAAGCCTGAAATATTGCATACAAAAAATTCATTTGTATGAAAATTATTATTTTTTGTATGGCATCACTAAACATTGGTTACACCGACATGTCCGGTTTCTTAGTACCTACAAACGCCTCATACATTATAAAGCCATCAAATGGAGATAACAGCCTCAAACATTCGAAAAAAGAATACATTTGTATGAAAATAATTATTTTTTATATGGCAAGACTGAATTTTTTTTTCACCAAAATGTACAAAATGTTAGTACCTACAAACGCCCCAAACATTATAATAACGAAATATTCGATCCAAAAATAAACTTGTATGAAAATTATTATTTTTTGTATGGCAACACTGAAATTTTATAGTTTTTCTAAAACAAATATATTAATTTAAAAATATCTCCCATACATTTTCTATACCCTTGATCTATAGATTCGGCTCAACTACTCGAAAAGTGAAAAAAAATCTGGACGCCAGTGTTGCCAGTTGATTGACATGAAAATGGTCAAATGTCATTACGACGGTTACGAGAAATTGTTTGGTTTAATTTTTTGATTAAAAATGTTTCTCCTTCTACTTTTTACATTTTTGAATAGAAAGTTCCCAAAAATGTATGAATGAAAAAAAAATCAACGTAACCTGGCAATACTTTCAGTCAAGTTACACAACCGCCCCTTACAAAGTGACCCCCTCAAATGTTGCCAACCTACAAATTTTTTCCTTCAAAAAATACAATTTTTCATACATTTTACAAAATGGCCGCCACAGGATCCGCCATCTTGTCGAAAAAAAAATATATCCAACATGTCAAAATTGAGGATAGACCAGAGCCAACAGAAGAAAAATATCGCAAAAATGTTAAAACACCACCGCGATGCGACCCCACAAACACACCTCGAAAATTGAAAAATTTCAAACTAAAATATCTCGGCGGCCATCTTGTTTTTTAAATTTTTTCTAACTTCATCATATTAGTCGTCCTAAGATTAGCCGAAAACGACACCAATGTCGGTTAGGTGCTAAAAGTAAACAAAAAGTTGATAATCGCTGAGCGGCGGCCATCTTGAATTTTCAAATGGTCGTATTTTTCCTGTAATGACCATAGGTAGTCAAGCAACTTCCCCATACATCATTATTACCCCCCACCAATACTTTCGGCTGGGCTATTCGAAATGTGAAAAAACGTGAAAAAAAAATCCAGCAGCCAGTGTTGCCAGTTAATTTTGATGAAAATTGTCAAATGTCATTATGACGGCCACGAGAAATTTTTTGGTGCAATTTTTTTATTAAAAATATTTCTCCTTCTACTTTTTATATTTTTGAATAGAAAGTTCACAAAAATGTATGAATGAAAAAAAAATTAACGTAACCTGGCAACACTTCAGACCAAGCCTCACAACCGCCCAATACAAAGTGACCCCCTCAAATGTTGCCAACTTAAAATTTTTTTACCTCAAAAAATGCAATTTTTTGTACATTTTGCAAAATGGCCGCCATAGGATCCGCCATCTTTAAGAAAAAAAAAATATACCCCAATCGTCAAAATTGGGGATAGACCCGAGGCAACAGCGATAAAAAATCGAAAAAAAGTTGAATACCCATTACAATCCGACCCCGCAAAGTCACCTCCAAAATTGAAAAATTTTAAAGTAAAATATCTCGGCGGCCATCTTGTTTTTTTATTTTTTTCCATTTTCATCGTAACACATTTTCCAACATTAGCCGAAAACGACACCAATCTCGGGTAAGTGCATAGTGAAAAAAAAAGTTGGTCATTTCGACTCGGCCGCCATCTTGGATTTTTGAAAGGTCGGATTTTTCCCATAGACACGAAGGCAAACCAAAAATTCCCCCATACATTGTACCCACCCCCCACCACTCCTTCTGGGAGATCAATTCGACTTTTCGTAAAACGAAAAAAAAATTCCAGCAGCCAGTGTTGCCAGTCGACATCGACGAAAATGGTCAAATGTCATTACGACGACCACGACACGTTTGCCCGTGTGACTTTTTGATTAAAAATATTGCTCCTTCTACTTTTCATATTTTTGAATAAAAAGTCCAAAAAAATGTACCAACAAAAGAAAAAAAAACTCAACCTGGCAACACTTTGGGTCAAGTTACATAACCGCCTGGAACAAAGACACCCGCTCAAATGTTGCCAACCCGAAGAAAAATTCACCCAAAAAACGTCGTTTTTCGTACATTTTTCAAAATGGCCACCACCGCGTCCGCCATCTTGTGAAAAAAATAAATATACCCGAAATATCAAAATTGAGGATACATTCAAGGCAACACTAAAAAAATATTCAAAAAAAGTTGAAAAACCACCCCGATGCGACCCCGCAAAGTGACCTCTAAAATCGAAAAATTTCAAACTCGAATATCTCGGCGGCCATCTTGTTTTTTAAATTTTTTCCAAAGTTTTCATAATTTTTCCCCAAAACTTTACGAAACTACCTAAAAAAATCCCGCAAAAAGCCATAAACAAAAAAGTTGAAAATCACAGAGCGGCCGCCATCTTGAAAATGTGAAATGTCAGATTTTTCCCGAGGTGTCGGGGGGGGATGGAGAAAACCCGCCATAGACAACAAAGTCCCATCTCGACTCTTTCTGGGAGAACAATTATATGGATCACTCCCCGTAAGTCTAGGATTATATATAATAATAACTAGGTTTTTGCGTGGGGCGCGCGCTGCTAAAGCAGCGCGCGTGCCTTTTTCTTCCGCAAAAGGAAAAACAAATAAATAGTTTTTTCAAAAATATCATTGGTCTGCGAATTTCATTTTTCGATTCAGGGGTCTGTTTGCGACATTGGCTTCAAAGTACTTTAGTCTTTTTTTGTATGGCAACACTGAAATATTTTTTCGAAATCCAAAAATTGTATGAACAAAAATTTATTGGGAGGGGGAGGGGGAGGGGAGGGAGAGTAGAGGGAGAGGGGAAGGGGGAGAGGGAGCGGGAGAGGTGAGAGAGGGAGAGGGAGCGAGAGAGGAAGAGGGAGAGGGAGCGAGAGAGGTAGAGGGAGCGAGAGAGGGAGAGGGAGAAGGACAGGGGAAGGGGCAGGGGCAGGGACAGGACAGGGGCAGGAGCAGGGACAGGGACAGGGCAAGGACAGGAGCAGGGGCAGGGACAGGGGCAGGGGCAGGGGCAGGGACAGGGAGAAGGATAGGGAATTAAATGATCTCAGGAGAGGGACAGGGAGCAAGAGAGGGATCGAGAGGGAGAGGGAGCGAGAGAGGGAGTGAGAGTGAGAGAGGGAGAGGATGAGGGAGAGGGTGAACTGTGAAAGACAGGGGAAGGAGCAGGGGCAGCGTCAGGGGCAGAGCTATCCCTGTGGACAGGAGAGGGGCAGGGGCAGGGATAGGGACATACAAGGGCAGGGCCAGGGATAGGAGCAGGGGCAGGGACAGGGACCGGGGGCTGGAAAGGGAATTTAATGCACTCCGATTTGTTAAACTTACAAAAACTATAAAAGTTTAGTTAAAAGCAACACTACATTCATTACGAGATAATTTATTCAGCATTAGGCGACACGAAGTTCGCTGGGTCAGTTAGTAAATAATAAAAGTTTCTTCATGTCCGTCTCTCCGTCCGTCCGCAGCATAGCGCCGAAATCTTTAGCGCTAGAAAGCTTTAATTTGGCATGGATTTAGGTCGGGGAAAAATCTCTTCTCATTTTATATGAAAACTATAGACTTTTTTTTGTCAAAGTTTAATAACTTTTAATTATTATAGATACGTGCCATTTTGTTCGTTGACTTTTTGATGATGTATCTTGGTGACCAAATATGTAATTTTATTTTGTAGTTGAATCCTTTCTAAAGACCTATATTAAGACTTAAAACAGTCAATTTAATTAAATTGAATTATTATGTGACTTGTAATTCAACTTACTTAAAGAACGGCACTTTATATTATATATATTATACTGTAATACTTACCACGTTCTTGGAGATTATGTAAATCCTATCAATATATTAATAGTGAAAATTTGGATGTTTTTTTTATTCAATCACGCTAATACAGCTAAACAGATTCGGATGAAATTTGTCTCACAGATAGTTTATGACCTGCATCAAAAGGTAGGATGGTTTTTATAACGGGAATGGATCTGTTCTATATAAGGGGTATAGTTTAGTATGGATGTTTAATGTATCTGCCAATACCTTAGATTTTTATATTATTACTTTTAGGGTTCAGTTCCGTTTTTCCTTTTGAAGTAAAAGGTCCGTCTGTCTGTATGTGTGTCTATCAAAAACCTTTTCACTAAGGAATACGTGGAGGTATTAATTTGAAATTAATATCCAATCTTGGGTCTGCTGTGCAATCCCTTAGAGTTGTGAAAAAATCAAGCTTTTAAAAGTCAACGTAATCAAAACCTATCCCTTAAAGATAGTTATTAAGTTTACGTTCCTGTTAATCAAGAAAAATGTAATGTGGAGAGAAGCAATGTCGTAGGATACACAAGTAAAGGGAAAAATTTGAAGACCGTTTTATTAAACATAAATTAGTAACATTACAATACAATTTACAATCAATCGCACAGCCGAAGCTACTGGGCGCAAGAAGCTAAAATTTGGCATTTATGTTCCTTGGGGAGTGTAGGAGCGCATTAAGAGATGATTTTTGTAAATCCCGCCCCCCCAAGGGGGTTAAAAGGGGGGTATGATGTTACTCTTTCACGCAAATCACACTGGACGGATTTCGATGAAATTTGGTAAACGAGTATAACCTGGAATAGCTCATAGGATATTTTTTATCTCGAAATTCCATTGGCTGAACCAATTTTGATAGGACTTTCACTGATAAGTTCATGAAAACTAAAAAATGTTGAAAAATATCATTCAGGCGGGCGAAACTGTGGGCTAAAGCTAGTACAATATATTTTAACCTCCGATGCAAAAAGAGGGGTGTTATAATTTTGATGTGTATGTGTCTGTTTGTGGCATCGTATCTCCTAAATGATTGGACCGATTATGATGCAGCTTCTTTTAATGCTGAGGTGATTGAGAGTGTTTTTAACTATTATAATTTATGAATATCTGTTTAGGCGTAAAATAATAAAACTGACTTTAACTGATATTCTGCGTCATGCATGTCGTGTTATTTTTCACTATATTTTTAGTTGTAATTTTAGTATGTATACAAATGCTAATGCAAAAAATGTGCATATTTTTTAGTTATTTGGAAACATTTGAGATTTTCTTCACCAGACAAATATGCGAGACGATTTACAAACAAATCTTAGACTGTGTAGTGTTGAATATAGCTACTATAGAATATAATTAAATAAGCTTTTTACTTCTATTAGTAGGTAAGTACGTAGGCTTAACCATGTAAAGTATTTTTCACAATTTAGTTATGATTTTAAAATAATTACACATAAAATTAATTTTGCCTACACAAATAATAACTATTCAAAGCAGTAAAGGACAGAGATATACCTACATACATGACAAAAACAGGTTAAACTATCGGATAGAAGAGTCTAAGAAACAGACAATCACTTCCAGCTAAGATCAGTCGGTAATAATAAAAACACTAATGGTAGAAATGTCTTAAATGATGTTCAAAATGTATGCAATGTATTTACACGTTAATTTTGTTTTCTAGATTGAACAATAAAAAATTTCGGAACCCTGCCAAATGGCAAAAAACGGAACCCTTATGGATTCGTCATGTCTGTCTGTCTGTCTGTCTGTCTGGCCGTCCGTATGTCACAGCCACTTTTTTCCGAAACTATATGAACGATACTGTATAGGTATTCAGTAAACCGCATTAAGATTTTCACACAAAAATAGAAAAAAAAAAACAATAAATTTTGGAGGTTCAAAGGTCTTCAAAAATTATATTGAGGTTTCTAGTATCATTTTTTTCTAAACTGAATAGTTTGCGCGAGAGACACTTCCAAAGTTGCAAAATGTGTGTTCCCCCCCCCTGTAACTTCTAAAATAAGAGAATGTTAAAACTAAAAAAAATATGCGATGTACATTACCATGCAAACTTCTACAGAAAATTGATTTGAACGAGATTTAGTAAGTAACCTAGTTTTTTTAATACGTCATAAATCGTAAACCGCAATTTACCTTTTATTCTTGCTGCTAAGGAACCTTTCATGGGCGGGTCCGACTCGCACTTGGCCGCCTTTTTTCACTCATATAATGTGCAATCTATTTGCACCTATAAACGCCTCATACATTTTATAGACATCAAATGCAAATAATAGTCCGAAGTGTTCAATATAGATTTTTATGAAAAATACTTGTTTTTGTATGGCAACACTGAAATTTTATCATTTTTTAAAGCAACACTGAAACATGTTTACACTTATGGGAGCGATTTATCAGTAGCAACAAACGTCGTATACATTTTAATGACATCAAAAGGGGACAAAAGCCTAAAAATATATTACATTCAAAAATTAATTTGTATGAAAATTATTATTTTTTGTATGGCGTCACTATTTATTGGTTACACCGACGTGTCCGATCCCTTAGTACCTACAAATGCCTCATACATTGTAAAGACATCAAATGGGGACAACAGCCTCAAACATTCGAATAAAGAATACATTTGTATGAAAATTATAATTTTTTGTATGGCAACACTGAATTTTTTTTCACCAAAATTTACAAAATCTTAATACCTATAAGCGCCCCATACATTATAACAACGAAGTATTCGATTCAAAAATAAATTTGTATGAAAATTATTATTTTTCGTATGGCAACACTGAAATTTTATAGTTTTTCTAAAACGAATATATTAATTTAAAAATATCTCCCATTCATTTTCTATACCCTTGATCTATAGTTTCGGCTCAACTACTCGAAAAGTGAAAAAAATTCTGGGCTCCAGTGTTGCCAGTTGATTGAGATGAAAATGGTCAAATGTCATTACAACGCCCACAAAAAATCTTGTGGTGTAATTTTTTGATTAAAAATGTTTCTCCTTCTACTTTTTACATTTTTGAATAGAAAGTTCACAAAAATGTATGAATGAAAAAAAAATCAACATAACCTGGCAACACTTTCAGTCAAGTTACACAACCGCCCCTTACAAAGTGACCCCCTCAAATGTTGCCAACCTACAAATTTTTTCCTTCAAAAAATGCAATTTTTCGTACATTTTACAAAATGGCCACCACGGGATCCGCCATCTTGTCGAAAAAAAAAATATATCCAACATGTCAAAATTGAGGATAGACCAGAACCAACAGAGGAAAAATATCGCAAAAATGTTAAAACACCACCGCGATGCGACCCCGCAAAGACACCTCGAAAATTGAAAAATTTCAAACTAAAATATCTCGGCGGCCATCTTGTTTTTTCAATTTTTTTCAACTTTTTTGTATTAGTCGTCCCAAGATTAGCCGAAAACGACACCAATGTCGGGTAGGTGCTCAAAATAAACAAAAAGTTGACAATCGCCGAGCGGCCGCCATCTTGAATTTTCGAATGGTCATATTTTTCCTATAATAACCATAGATAGTCAAGCAACTTCTCCATACATTATTATTACCCCCCACAAATACTTTCGGCTGGGCTACTCGAAATGTGAAAAAACGTGAAAAAAAAATCCAGCAGCCAGTGTTGCCAGTTAATTTTGATGAAAATGGTCAAATGTCATTACGATGACCACCGAAAATTTTTTGGTGAAATTTTTTGATTAAAAATGTTTTTCCTTCTACTTTTTATATTTTTGAATAGGAAGTTCACAAAAATGTATGAATGAAAAAAAAATTAACGTAACCTGGCAACACTTCAGACTAAGCCCCACAACCGCCCGATACAAAGTGACCCCCTCATATGTTGCCAACCTCAAGATTTTTCACCTCAAAAAATGCAATTTTTTGTACATTTTGCAAAATGGCCGCCATGGGATCCGCCATCTTTAAGAAAAAAAAATATACCTCAAAAGTTAAAATTGGGGATAGACACGAGGCAATTAAGAAAAAAAAGCGAAAAAAAGTTGAAAACCCATTGCAATCCGACCCCGCAAAGTCACCTCCAAAATTGAAAAATTTTAAAGTAAAATATCTCGGCGGCCATCTTGTTTTTTTATTTTTTTCCATTTTCATCGTAACACATTTCCCAACATTAGCCGAAAACGACACCAATCTCGGATAAGTGCATAGTGAAAAAAAAAGTTGGTCATTTCGACTCGGCCGCCATCTTGGATTTTTGAAAGGTCGGATTTTTCCCATAAACACGGAGGCAAACCAAAAATTCCCTCATACATCGTACCCACCCCCCTCCACTCCTTCCGGGAGATCAATTCGACTTTTCGTAAAACGAAAAAAAAAATCCAGCACCCAGTGTTGCCAGTCGACATCGACGAAAATGGTCAAATGTCATTACGACGACCATGACACGTTTGCCCGTGTGACATTTTGATTAAAAATATTGCTCCTTCTACTTTTCACATTTTTGAATAAAAAGTCCAAAAAAATGTACCAACAAAAGAAAAAAAAGCTCAACCTGGCAACACTTTGAGTCAAGTTACATAACCGCCCGGAACAAAGACACCCGTTCAAATGTTGCCAACCCGAAGAAAAATTCACCCAAAAAACGTCGTTTTTCGTACATTTTTCAAAATGGCCGCCACCGCGTCCGCCATCTTGTCGAAAAAATAAATATTCCCAAAATATCAAAATTAAGGATACAATCAAACAAACACTCAAAAAACATTTAAAAAAAGTTGAAAAACCGCCCCGATGCGACCCCGCAAATTCACCTCTGAAATCGAAAAAATTCAAACTCGAATATCTCGGCGGCCATCTTGTTTTTTAATTTTTTTCCAAAGTTTTCTTAACTTTCCCTCAAAACTTTACGAAACTACCCAAAAAAATCCCGCAAAAAGCCATAAACAAAAAAGTTGAAAATCACAGAGCGGCCGCCATCTTGAAAATGTGAAATGTCAGATTTTTCCCGAGGTGTCGGGGGGAAAAGGAGATAACCCGCCATAGACAACAAAGTCCCATCTCGCCTCCTTCTGGGAGAACAATTATATAGTTCACTACGTGGTAAGTCTAGGATTATATAATATAACTAGGTTTTTGCGTGGGGCGCGCGCTGCTAAAGCAGCGCGCGTGCCTTTTTCTTCCGCAAAAGAACAAATAAATAAATTTTTTTTTTTTAAATATCATTGGTCTGCGAAATTCATTTTTCGATTCAGGGGTCTGTTTGCGACATGTTCAGCTGAACATTATTTTTTGACGGGAGCGGGAGGGGACAGGGACAGGAAGCAAGAGCGGGACCGGGAGCGGGAGAAGGAGAGGGAGAGGGGCAGGGAGCGAGGAGGGAGAAAGAGCGGAATAGAAAGTGGGAGAAGGACCGGCTGCAGGATAGGGACTGGGAGCGGGAGAGGGATATGGAGAAGGAGAGGGAGAGGGAGAGGGAGAGGGACAGGGAGAAGGATAGGGAGAGGAAGAGCGAGAGATAGAGCGAGAGGGAGATCGAGAGGGAGAGCGAGAGGGTGAGGGAAAGCGAGAGCGAGAGGGAGAGGGAGGAAGAGCGAGAGGCAGAGGGAGAAAGAGCTAGAGGGAGAGGGAAAGCGAGAGCGAGAGGGAGAGGGAGAGCGAGAGAGAGAGCGAGAGGGAGAGTGAGAGGGAAAGCGAGAGGGAGAGCGAGAGGGAGAAGGAGCGGGAGAGGGACAGGAAGAGCGAGAGGGAGAGTGAGAGCGAGAGGGAGAAGGAGAGGGAGAGGGACAGGAAGAGCGAGAGGGGGAGAGAGAGAAAGAGTGGCAAGGAGCGGGGAGGAAGAGCGGGACAGAAAGTGGGAGAAGGACCGGGTGCGGGAGACTGACTGGGAGCGGGGGAGAGACGTGAAGCGGGAGAGGGATCGGGAGTGGGAGAGGTAGAGAGACAAGGAGCGGGAGAGGGAGAGGGAAGAGAGAGAAAGGAAGAACGAGAGAGAGAGCGAGAGATAAAGCAAGAGAAGGAGAGCGAGAGATAAAGCAAGAGGGAGAGCGAGAGGGAGAAATAGAGCGAGAGGGAGAGGGAGAGAGAGACAGAATCAAGCATTAAGAATTAAGCAGGCAAACGAGCAGATGGGTCACCTGATGGTAAGTGATTAGCAACATAAGGGGCGTCACCAATGCGTTGCTGGCCTCGAAGAAATTAAAATTAATTTTGCCTTTACACAATATCTATTCAAAGCAGTAAAGGGCACATGACAAAAACGGGTTCACACTAAACTATCGGATAGGAGAGTTAAGAAACGGACAATCACTTCCAGACCAAACCAGTAGGTAATAACAATAACAATAACAATATAGTGGTACAAATGTCTTGAATGTGTAAAATGTATGAAGTACTAAAAAAATGTTATTGAATTATTTTTAATATACGTTAATTTTGTTTTCTAGATCTAATCTTTCTTTTTTGCCTCATACATTTTATAGACATCAAATGCAAACAACAGTCGGAAATGTTCAACATAGATTTTTATGAAAAATCCTTTTTTTGTGTGGCAACACTGAAAGTTTCTCATTTTTTATGGCAACACTGAAACAGATTTACAGGGATTTGACCGATCTATCAGTAACAACAAACGTTGTATACATTTTAATGACATCAAAAGGAGACAAGAGCCTGAAATATTACATTCAAAAATTAATTTGTATGAAAATTATTATTTTTTGTATGGCATCACTATTTATTGGTTACACCAACGTGTCCGGTCCCTTAGTACCTACAAATGCCTCATACATTGTAAAGATACAAATGGGGACGACAGCCTCAAACATTCGAATAAAGAATACATTTGTATGAAAATTATAATTTTTTGTATGGCAACACTGAAAGTTTCTCACTTTTTATGGCAACACTGAAACACGTTTACACGGATGTGACCGATTTATCAGTAGCAACAAACGTCGTATATATTTTAATGACATCCAAAGGAGACAAAAGCCTGAAATATCACATACAAAAATTCATTTGTATGAACATTATTATTTTTTGTATGGCATCACTATTTATTGGTTACACCATCGTGTCCGGTCCCTTAGTACCTACAAATTCCTCATATATTATAAAGCCATCAAATGGAGACAACAGCCTCAAACATTGGAAAAAAGAATACATTTGTATGAAAATTATAATTTTTTGTATGGCAACACTGCATTTTTTTTTCACCAAAATTTACAAAATCTTAATACCTACAAACGCCCGATACATTATAATAACGAAATATTCGATCCAAAAATAAATTTGTATGAAAATTGTTATTTTTTGTATGGCAACACTGAAATTTTTTAGTTTTTTCAAAACGAAAATTCTAATTTAAAAATATTTCCCATACATTTCTTATACCCTTGATCTACAGTTTCAGCTCAACTACTCGAAAAGTGAAAAAAATTCTAGACTCCAGTGTTGCCAGTTGATTGAGATGAAAATGGTCAAATGTCATTACGACGCCCACAAAAAATCTTGTGGTGTAATTTTTTGATTAAAAATGTTTCTCCTTCTACTTTTCACATTTTTGAATAGAAAGTTCACAAAAATGTATGAATGAAAAAAAAATCAACGTAACCTGGCAACACTTTCAGTTAAGTTACACAACCGCCCCTTACAAAGTGACCCCCTCAAATGTTGCCAACCTACAAATTTTTTCCTCCAAAAAATGCAATTTTTCGTACATTTTAGAAAATGGCCACCACGGGATCCGCCATCTTGTCGAAAAAAAAAATATATCCAACATGTAAAAATTGAGGATAGACCAGAACCAACAGAGGAAAAATATCGCAAAAATGTTAAAACACCACCGCGATGCGACCCCACAAACACACCTCGAAAATTGAAAAATTTCAAACTAAAATATCTCGGCGGCCATCTTGTTTTTTCAATTTTTTCTAACTTCATCATATTAGTCGTTTCAAGATTAGCCGAAAACGACACCAATGTCGGGTAGGTGCTAAAAGTAAACAAAAAGTTGATAATCGATGAGCGGCGGCCATCTTGAATTTTCGAATGGTCGTATTTTTCCTGTAATGACCATAGGTAGTCAAGCAACTTCCCCATACATCATTATTACCCCCCACCAATACCTTCGGCAGGGCTATTCGAAATGTAAAAAAACGTGAAAAAAAAATCCAGCAGCCAGTGTTGCCAGTTAATTTTGATGAAAATGGTCAAATGTCATTACGACGGCCACGAGAAATTTTTTGGTGCAATTTTTTGATTTAAAATGTTTCTCCTTCTACTTTGTATATTTTTGAATAGAAAGTTCACAATAATATATGAATGAAAAAAAAATTAATGTAACCAGGCAATACTTCAGACCAAGCCTCACAATCGCCCAATACAAAGTGACCCCCTCAAATATTGCCAACCTCAAAATTTTTTACCTCAAAAAATGCAATTTTTTGTACTTTTTGCAAAATGGCCGCCATAGGGTCCGCCATCTTTAAGAAAAAAAAAATATACCCCAATCGTCAAAATTGGGGATAGACCCGAGGCAACAGCGAAAAAAAATTGAAAAAAAGTTGAAAACCCATTGCAATCCGACCCTGCAAAGTCACCTCCAAAATTGAAAAATTTTAAAGTAAAATATCTCGGCGGCCATCTTGTTTTTTTATTTTTTTCCAATTTTATCGTAACACGTTTCCCAACATTAGCCGAAAACGACACCAATCTCGGGTAGGTGCATAGTGAAAAAAAAAGTTGGTCATTTTGACTCGGCCGCCATCTTGGATTTTTGAAAGGTCGGATTTTTCCCATAGACACGGAGGCAAACCAAAAATTCCCCCATACATTGTACCCACCCCCCACCACTCCTTCTGGGAGATCAATTCGACTTTTCGTAAAACGAAAAAAAAAATCCAGCACCCAGTGTTGCCAGTCGACATCGACGAAAATGGTCAAATGTCATTACGACGACCACGACACGCTTGCCCGTGTGACATTTTGATTAAAAATATTGCTCCTTCTACTTTTCACATTTTTGAATAAAAAGTCCAAAAAAATGTACCAACAAAAGAAAAAAAAACTCAACCTGGCAACACTTTGGGTCAAGTTACACAACCGCCCGGAACAAAGACACCCTCTCAAATGTTGCCAATTCGAAGAAAAATTCACCCAAAAAATGACATTTTTCGTACATTTTTCAAAATGGCCGCCACCGCGCCCGCCATCTTGTCGAAAAAATAAATATCCCCAAAATATCAAAGTCGAGGATACACTCGAGACAATACTAAAAAAATATTTAAAAAAAGTTGAAAAACCACCCCGATGCGACCCCGCAAAGTGACCTCTAAAATCGAAAAAATTCAAAGTCGAATATCGCGGCGGCCATCTTGTTTTTTCAATTTTTTCTAAAGTTTTCGTAACTCTACTCCAAAACTTGTTGAAACGCCCCAAAAAAATCCCGCAAAAAGCCATAAACAAAAAAGTTGAAAATCACAGAGCGGCCGCCATCTTGAAAATGTGAAATGTCAGATTTTTCCCGAGGTGTCGGGGGGAGAAGGAGAAAACCCGCCATAGACAACAAAGTCCCATCTCACCTCCTTCTGGGAGAACAATTATATAGATCACTAGGTGGTAAGTCTAGGATTATATAATATAATAACTAGGTTTTTGCGTGGGGCGCGCGCTGCTAAAGCAGCGCGCGTGCCTTTTTCTTCCGCAAGAGAACAAATAAAAAAATTGTTTTTTCAAAAATATCATTGGTCTCCGAAATTCATTTTTCGATTCATGGGTCTGTTTGCGACATGTTCGGCTTCAAACTATTTTTTTGACTGAAGGGGGAGAGGGACAGGAAGCGAGACAGGGACTTTGACTTTGACTTTGACTTTGAAGCGAGACAGGGACCAGGAGCGGGAGGAGAGGGAAAGGGAGAGGGGCAGAAAGCGGGGAGGGAGAAAGAGCTAGACAGAAAGCGGGAGAGGGACTGGGCGCGGGAGAGGGACTGGGAGCGGGAGACGAACGTGAAGTGGGAGAGAGAGGGAGCAGGAAAGGGAGATGGGAGAGAGGGAGAGGGGCAGAGTAAGAAGGAGAGAGAGGGAGAGGGAGGAGAGCGAGAGGGAGAGAGAGACAGGGAGTGGGAGAAGGAGACGGGAGAGAAGGAGGGGGCAGAGTAAGAAGGAGAGAGATGGAGAGGGGCAGAGTAAGGAGATAGAGGGTGAGGGATAGGGGAGAGGGGATAGTGAGAGGGGAGAGGGAGAGGGGAGAGGGGATAGGGAGAGGGAGAGGGAAAAAGGGAGAGGGAGAGGGGAGATGGAGCGGGGAGAGGGAGAGGAAATTTAATGATCTCTGATTTGTTAAACCTACATTCATTACGCGATAATTTATTTAGCATTACGAAGTTCGCCGGGTCAGCTAGTAAATAATAATAGTTTCTGTATGTCCGCCTCTCCGTCCGTCCGCAGTATAGCGCCGAGATCCTTAGCGCTAGAAAGCTGTAATTTGGCATGGATACACATACTTATTTATCAAAATTACAAAGTGTTAAAATAAAATCTTTATAAGTTTTTTCGGGTAGTGCCAGCGAAATGGTCGATGTTGGACATGTGACCACGGCAGTAAAATATTTAAAATGATGAATTTCAAAGGAAAACTCTCATGGAAATGTTAGCTTAAATAGTTAATTAGTGATGGTCGACAAACTTACAACTACAGTACCCTAAATTCTCTACCCAAGTCCTCCTTTAATATAGGAAGGATCTGATGATGGGTTCCAGAGATAAAGAGTGGAACACCTCAGTGGTGAGGCATTTATAATAATCCTTAATTTTGGGAATGTTACTATTTAACAACCAGTCCATAATTTAACAACTCCATCCATGTGTGATGTATTTCGGAGTTGAATCCTTTCTAAGGGCCTATATTAAGACTTAAAAAAGTACTCAATTAAATCATAATGTGACTTGTAATTCAGCTTACTTAAAGAATGGCACTTTGATATATAGGTACAATAGGTACATAGTTTTATTTCATACATTGTAAAAAGTAGTTTTATTATACTGTAATACTTATCAACTACTTGGAGATTATGCAAATCCTACGAACATACTATAGTGAAAATTTGGATGTCTTTATTCAGTCACCCTAATACGGCTAAACGGATTCGGATGAAATTTATCACACAGATAGTTTATGACCTGCATCTAAAAGTAGGGCGATTTTTATAACGGAATGGACCTGTTATCAGGATAAGGGGCATATTTTAGTATGGATGTTTAATGTATCTGCCAGTAGCTTATATTTTTTTATATTTTATATTATTATATTTAGGGTCCTTTTCCGTTCTATTTTTGCTTTTGAAGTAAAAGGTCCGTCTGTCTGTATGTGTGTCTGTCAAAAACTTTTCACTAAGGAATACGTGGAGGTATTAATTTAAAAAATAATATCCAATTCTTAGGTCTGCTGTGCAATCCCTTAGAGTTGTGAAAAAATTAAGCTTTTAAAAGTCAACGCAATGATAAAACTCTTTGTTATGTTTTTTTTTAGTTCTTTCGACACTCGCAAGTTAATCAAAACCTATCTCCTAACTAAAGACTTAAGTTTACGTTCCGGTTGATCAAGAAAAATGAAATGTGGTGAGAAGCAATGTCGTAAGGGAAAAATTTGAAGACCGTTTTGTAGTAACATTACATTACAATTTACAATCGCACAGCCGAAGCTACTGGGCGCAAGAAGCTTTTGGCATGTATAATTTTATTATGTTCCTTCGGGAGTGTAGGGGAGCACTAAGGACATAATTTTTTATAACCCCCTAAGAGTTACAGTTTCACGCAAATAACACTGGACGAATTTCGATCAAATTTGGAAAGAATATAACCTGAAATAGCTCATAGGGTACTTTTTATCGCAAAATTCCATGGGCTGAACCAATTTTGATAGGACTCTCACTGAAAGGTTCGTGAAAACTAAAAAATGTTGAAAAATGTAATTTAGGCAGGTGAAGCTGCTGGCAAAAGCTAGTACAATATTTTAACCCTAGACGCGAAAAGAGGGTTGTTATAATTATGATTTGTATGGTTGTCTGTTTGTAGCATCGTATCTCCTAAATGAATAGACCAATTATGATGCAGTTTATTATTATTTCTCCATGGGGTTCGCCTGGATAGCTACCACCCTTGAGCATGAGTCAGCCGCCAAACGACTCGTCGTGTTCCGGCTGGGGGCTTGAGAGCCAGTTCTTTCTTTCTTTTTCTTCTCTCTTTCTTGGCCGGCAACGCATCGGTGATGCCTTTGGTGTTGCTGATGTCCATGGGCGACGATAGCCACTTACCATCAGGTGGATCGTCAGCTCGTTTGCCGGCTATTTCCATAAAAAAAAGTTTCTTTTAATGCTGAGGGTTCTTAACTATGATTTATTAAAAACTGTTTAGGAGTAAAATAATAAAACTGACTTAAACCGATATTCTGCGTCATGCATAACGCGTTATTTTTTATTATATTTTTAGCTGCCATTTTAGTATGTATGCAAATGCAAAAAATGTGCATATGTTTTCTTTATCTGGCAACACTTGAGATGCGAGACGATTTACAAACAAATCGTCCGCTGTCGTGGTGCTGTATATTGCTGCTATAGAATGGTATAAAAGAAGCTTTTTGCTTCTATTAGTAGGTAAGTAGGTAGGGCTTAACCAGTATTTATCACCTTTTAGTTATGATTTAAAAATAATTAAGTATACTCAAAATTAATTTTGCCTACACACATAATGACTATTCAAAGCAGTATAGGGCAGAGTAGAGAGCAGTTAATATAAATGATAAAATCACACTAAACTATTGGACAGGAGAGTCAAGAAACAGACAATCACATCAGACCAGACCAGTAGATAATAACAACACTATAATGGTAGAAAAAAATATCTTGAATGATGTCTTAAATTATCTTTCGAGATTTTAAATGTGTACACGTTAATTTTGTTTTCAAGATTGAACAATAAAATATTTATTTTGTATGCCAACACGGATTTTTTAATCACTGATATAATGTGTAGTCTATTTGTACCTTTAAACGCCTCATACATTTTATAGACATTAAATGCAAACAGACCGAAATGTTCAATATAGATTTTTATAAAAAATACTTGTTTTTGTATGGCAACACTGAAAGTTTCTCATTTTTTATGGCAACAATGAAACACATTTACACGGACGTGACCGATCTATCGGCAGCAACAAACGTCGTATACATTTTAATGACATAAAAAGGAGACAAAAGCCTGAAACACTACCAACAAATATTTATTTGTATGAAAATTATTATTTTTTGTATGGCATCACTAAACATTGGTTACACCAACATATCCGGCCCTTTAGTACCTGCAAACGCCTCATACATTATAAAGACATCAAATGGAGACTACAACCTCAAACATTCGAAAAAGGAATACATTTGTATGAAAATAATTATTTTTTATATGGCAACACTGAATTTTTTTTCACCCAAATTTACAAAATGTCAGTACCTACAAATGCCCCATACATTATAATAACGAAATATTCGATCCAAAAATAAATTTGTATGAAAATTAATATTTTTTGTATGGCAACACTGAAATTTTATAGTTTTTCTAAAACGAATATATTAATTTAAAAATATCTCCCCTACATTTTCTATACCCTTGATCTATAGTTTCGGCTCAACTACTCGAAAAGTGAAAAAAATTCTGGACTCCAGTGTTGCCAGTTGATTGAGATAAAAATGGTCAAATGTCATTACGACGCCCACAAAAAATCTTGTGGTGTAATTTTTTGATTAAAAATATTTCTCCTTCCACTTTTTACATTTTTTAATAGAAAGTTCACAAAAATGTATGAATGACAAAAAAATCAACGTAACCTGGCAATACTTTCAGTCAAGCTACACAACCGTCTCATACAAAGTGACCCCCTCAAATGTTGCCAACCCACAAATTTTTTCCTTTAAAAAATGCAATTTTTCGTACATTTTACAAAATGGCCGCCACGGGATCCGCCATCTTCACGAAAAAAAAAATATACCCAAAATGTCAAAATTGAGGACAGGCCCAAGCCAATAAGGTAAAAATATCGCAAAAATGTTAAAATACCACCGCGATGCGACCCCGCAAAGACACCTCTAAAATTGAAAAATTTCAAACTAAAATATCTCGGCGGCCATCTTGTTTTTTCAATTTTTTCCAACTTTATCATATAAGTCGCCTCAAGATTAGCCGAAAACGACACCAATGTCGGGTAGGTGCTCAGTGTAAACAAAAAGTTGACAATCGCCGAGCGGCCGCCATCTTGAATTTTCGAATGGTCGTATTTTTCCTATAATAACCATAGATAGTCAAGCAACTTCTTTGAACATTTTTATTACCCCCCACCGATACTTTCGGCTGGGCTATTCGAAATGTGAAAAAACGTGAAAAAAAAATCCAGCAGCCAGTGTTGCCAGTTAAATTTGATGAAAATGGTCAAATGTCATTACGACGGTCACGAGAAATTTTTTGGTGCAATTTTTTGATTAAAAATGTTTCTCCTTCTACTTTTTATATTTTTGAATAGAAAGTTCACAAAAATGTATGAATGAAAAAAAAATCAATGTAGCCTGGCAACACTTCAAACTAAGCTCCACAACCGCCTCATATAAAGTGACCTCCTCAAATGTTGCCAAACTAAAAAAATTTTCCTTCAAAAAATGCAATTTTTCGTACATTTTATAAAATGGCCGCCACGGGATCCGCCATCTTTAAGAAAAAAAAATATACCCTAAATGTCAAAATTGGGGATAGACCCGAGGCAACAGTGAAAAAAAATCGAAAAAAAGTTGAAAACCCATTGCAATCCGACCCCGCAAAGTCACCTCCAAAATTGAAAAATTTTAAAGTAAAATATCTCGGCGGCCATCTTGTTTTTTTATTTTTTTCCAATTTCATCGTAACACGTTTTCCAACATTAGCCGAAAACGACACCAATCTCGGGTAGGTGCATAGTGAAAAAAAAAGTTGGTCATTTCGACTCGGCCGCCATCTTGGATTTTTGAAAGGTCGGATTTTTCCCATAGACACGGAGGCAAACCAAAAATTCTCACATACATTGTACCCACCCCCCACCACTCCTTCCGGGAGATCAATTCGACTTTTCGCAAAACGAAAAAAAAATTCCAGCAGCCAGTGTTGCCAGTCGACATCGACGAAAATGGTCAAATGTCATTACGACGACCATGACACGTTTGCCCGTGTGACATTTTGATTAAAAATATTGCTCCTTCTACTTTTCATATTTTTGAATAGAAAGTCCAAAAAAATGTACTAACAAAAGAAAAAAAAACTCAACCTGGCAACACTTTGGGTTAAGTTACATAACCGCCCGGAACAAAGACACCCGCTCAAATGTTGCCAACCTGAAGAAAATTTCACCCCAAAAACGTCGTTTTTCGTACATTTTTCAAAATGGCCGCCACTGCGTCCGCCATCTTGTCAAAAAAATAAATATCCCCAAAATATCAAAATTAAGGATACAATCAAACGAACACTTAAAAAACATTTTAAAAAAGTTGAAAAACTACCCCGATGCGACCCCGCAAAGTCACCTCTGAAATCGAAAAAATTCCAACTCGAATATCTCGGCGGCTATCTTGTTTTTTCAATTTTTTCCAAAGTTTTCGTAAATCTCCCTCAAAACTTTACGAAATTCCCCAAAAAAAATCCGCAAAAAGCCATAAACAAAAAAGTTGAAAATCACAGAGCGGCCGCCATCTTGAAAATGTGAAATGTCAGATTTTTCCCATACTCACTGGAGGGGATGGAGAAGGGATGGAGAAAACCCGCCATAGACAACATCATTCTATTTCGACTCTTTCTGGGAGAACAATTATGTCAGTCAGTCAGTGGTAAGTCTAGGATTATATAATATAATAATAATGGGTTACTTTCCTCTGCAGTTGACTATACCATTATTCGACTGAGCGACGCTGCCTCACGTAATTCGCAAGAGAGAGACAGAGATAGAAAATAAAAAGCGGCGTTACTTTTTGTTTGTATGAAGAACATTTCAAATATTTGAAATCATTAACACATAATTTTAAATTCAAAGTTATAAAACCCCCCACAGTTTTATTTACACTAAACATAGCTAAGTATACTCTCGATTATGTCACCTTTCATACAAAAACAACTAGATCAAACTCAAACAAAAAGAAACACACTAACGAGAAAAGCCGTTCGGAGGGCACTGAATTTCCTACCACTGATAAATACCGTGTCCGATAATCCATGTCGCAGAATTTCCACAAATAACTTTTCTCGCTGAACATACTTTAATGGATCAGAATTTCTATCCAACAAAGATTCAGACAAATATTGCTTAAAAATATGTGGAGGCCTTCCTGTTCGTGTAATATGATACGCCAACAACTGATCTAAAGAAATCTACCTCCATTCCATAATAATTCTGATCCGATCCAATCCGGTCCGATCCACCCTGCAGGTGTATCGATCCGCCAGTGGATCGAATGCCATTGTATCGATACAAATATCGAGCGGATCGTATGCCGTTGTATCGACCCATACAAGTATCGGATCGGATCGAACGTCCCTAGCACCCTCGAAAACAGCTTATAAACGTGGCTCAAAAGTGCAATGGGCCTGTAGTTCTCCAAAAGGGATTTATCGCCCTTGTTGAAGAACACAGATTGGAAGAACACACATTGGATTCAATGGACCCTAAATTGGTTGAGACCAATCTTCAGAGCCTCGAGCAAAGGCGCAGAGTTGCGCAGTGTTCTACAGGATACATTTTGGAGAGTGTGCGCAGGAATTACATACATAATTTGATTCCGCCATCCCCTTTCTATCATCGAACGTCCCGACGCACGGCAGGTATCCATCCCTTCGTCGTTAACATCCCCCCTGTACGGACGACACACTTTGCTTCATCATTTATTATACGTACAGCGAAGGATTGGAATAAATTGCTCGCGTCGGTGTTTCACCTTATTTTTTAGAAAGTAATTAAAAGTTCATAAAACATACTTACAAATCTTTTATTCAGTCCTCAACAAAATTTTTCAACAACAATATCGTTCAATATCGGAACCAGTACTGGAATTCCGGAATTAGGGCTCAATATCGATAACCAATTCCGGTATTGAGAATAGTTCCGATATCACATGCCTTAGTTACATTATTAAATCGGGATGAAATAAGAAACTAATTAACGAAAAAGAGAAAAAAATACATGACCATGTTTATTGAAATTGTAATCAAATATGTCGTATGTGTCCTATATTATGTTATTATAATACGCTGTGTGTTCATTCCTATTGCGTAAGGTATGGATACCTGTAATCGACCCTTAGAACGATCTTCAGAATATAAATGTTGGTCTATGAATATTCATAGACCATCATTTATATTCTGATATTAAGATATTAAGAATAATGTTATTTTTAATTTTTTCCTGTAATTGTAACTATTATGGCGTCTCGCCCGGCTCCACACAGATTACCATACTCACCATAGCCACCCACCCACAATATTAAATACCTACACATAAACAGCTGTTCTTATATATAATAACCTATTAAAGTGAAAGTCCAATTAATTAGATGTAAGGTTATACATTGACTTCTGTATTAGTGTCAAATGCCAATCTTAAAAGTTTCATTACATTCCCATGATTAGGGCAAGACCATGGTTTGTAATAGGGTTGAAAAATAAATATATAAAATATTTTTGGAGTTTACTACTCCTTAAAAATCGGTTTTTATCCACTGACTTAACTATATAATTGTTCTCCCAGAAAGAGGCGAAATAGAATGATGTTGTCTATGGTGGGTTTTCTCCGTTCCCCCCCGACACGTCGGGAAAAATCTGACATTTCACATTTTCAAGATGGTGGCCGCTCTGTGATTTTCAACTTTTTTGTTTATGGCTTTTTGCGGGATTTTTTTGGGGCGTTTCGACAAGTTTTGGGGGCGATATACGAAAACTTTGGGAAAAATTGAAAAAACAAGATGGTCGCCGAGATATTCGAGTTTGAATTTTTTCGATTTCAGAGGTGACTTTGCGGGGTCGCATCGGGGCGGTTTTTCAACTTTTTTTAAATGTTTTTTGAGTGTTTGTTTGACTGTATCCTTAATTTTGATATTTTGGGAATATTTATTTTTTCGACAAGATGGCGGACACGGTGGCGGCCATTTTGAAAAATGTACGAAAAACGACGTTTTGTGGGTGAATTTTTCTTCGGGTTGGCAACATTTGAGCGGGTGTCTTTGTTCCGGGCGGTTATGTAACTTGACTCAAAGTGTTGCCAGGTTGAGTTTTTTTTTTTTTGTTGGTACATTTTTTTGGACTTTTTATTCAAAAATATGAAAAGTAGAAGGAGCAATATTATAATCAAAATGTCACACGGGCAAGCGTGTCGTGGTCCTCGTAATGACATTTGACCATTTTCGTCGATGTCGACTGGCAATACTGGCTGCTGGATTTTTTTTTTCGTTTTGCGAAAAGTCGAATTGATCTCCCGGAAGGAGTGGTGGGGGGTGGATACGATGTATGTGAGAATTTTTGGTTTGCCTCCGTGTCTATGGGAAAAATCCGACCTTTCAAAAATCCAAGATGGCGGCCGAGTCAAAATGACCAACTTTTTTTTTCACTATGCACCTACCCGAGATTAGTGTCGTTTTCGGCTAATGTTGGGAAACGTGTTACGATAAAATTGGAAAAAAATAAAAAAACAAGATGGCCGCCGAGATATTTTACTTTAAAATTTTTCAATTTTGGAGGTGACTTTGCGGGGTCGGATTGTAATGGGTTTTCAACTTTTTTCCGATTTTTTTTCTTAATTACCTCGGGTCTATCCCCAATTTTGACGTTTGGTGTATATTTTTTTTTGACAAGATGGCGGATCCCATGGCGGCCATTTTGCAAAATGTACAAAAAATTGCATTTTTTGAAGGAAAAAATTTTCAGTTTGGCAACATTTGAGGGGGTCACTTTGTATTGGGCTGTTATGGAGCTTAGCTTGAAGTGTTGCCAGGTTACATTGATTTTTTTTTCATTCATACATTTTTGTGAACTTTCTATTCAAAAATATAAAAAGTAGAAGGAGAAACATTTTTAATCAAAAAATTGCACCAAAAAATTTCTCGTGGCCGTCGTAATGACATTTTACCATTTTCATCAAAATTAACTGGCAACACTGGCTGCTGGATTTTTTTTTCACGTTTTTTCACATTTCGAATAGCCCAGCCGAAAGTATTGGTGGGGGGTAATAATGATGTATGGGAAAGTTGCTTGACTATCTATGGTTATTATAGGAAAAATACGACCATTCGAAAATTCAAGATGGCGGCCGCTCGGCGATTGTCAACTTTTTGTTTACTTTGAGACTACCCGAGATTGGTATCGTTTTCGGCTAATCTTGGGACGACTAATATGATGAAGTTGGAAAAAATTGAAAAAACAAGATGGCCGCCGAGATATTTTACTTTAAAATTTTTCAATTTTCGAGGTAACTTTGCGGGGTCGCATCGCGGTGGTGTGTTAACATTTTTGCGATATTTTTCCTCTATTGGCTCTGATCTATCCTTGATTTTGACATTTTAGGGATATTTTTTTTTTCGACAAGATGGCGGTTCCTGTGGCGGCCATTTTGTAAAATGTACGAAAAATTGCATTTTTTGAAAGAAAAAATTTGTAGGTTGGCAACATTTGAGGGGCACACTTTGTATGGGGCGGTTGTGTAGCTTGACTGAAAGTGTTGCCAGGTTACGTTGATTTTTTTTTCATTCATACATTTTTGTAAACTTTCCATTCAAAAATCTAAAAAGTAGAAGAAGAAATATTTTTAATCAAAAAATTACACTACAAGATTTTTTGTGGTCGTCGTAATGACATTTGACCATTTTCATCTCAATCAACTGGCAACACTGGAGTCCAGAATTTTTTTCACTTTTCGAGTAGTTGAGCCTAAACTATAGATCAGGGGTATAAAAAATGTATGGAAGATATTTTTAAATTAAAATATTCGTTTTGTAAAAGCTATCAAATTTTAGTGTTGCCATACAAAAAATAATAATTTTGATACAAATTTATTTTTGAATCGAATATTTCGTTGCTATAATGTATGGAGCGTTTGTAGGTATTGAGATTTTGTAAATTTTGGTGAAAAAAAATTCAGTGTTGCCATATGAAAAATAATTATTTTCATACAAATGTATTCTTTTTTCGAATGCTTGAGGCTGTTGTCTCCATTTGATGGCTTTATAATGTATGAGGCGTTTGTAGGTACTAAAGGACCGGACACGTCGGTGTAACCAATGTTTAGTGATGCCATACAAAAAATAATAATTTTCATGCAAATGAATTTTTGTATGTAATATTTCAGGCTTTTGTCTCCTTTTGATGTCATTAAAATGTATACGACGTTTGTTGCTACTGATAGATCGGTCACATCCGTGTAAACGTGTTTCATTGTTGCCATAAAAAATGAGAAACTTTCAGTGTTGCCATACAAAAACAAGTCTTTTTCATAAAAATCTATATTGAACATTTCAAACTGTTGTTTATTGTTGTATGAGGCGTTTACAGGTGCAAATAGACTGCACATTATATGAGTGAAAAAAAAGTGGTGGCATACAAAAAAATATTTTATTGTTCAATCTGGAAAACAAAATTAACGTGAAAACATTCAAAATGTTGAAAAAAAATTCAATAACATTTTTTTAGTACTTCATACATTTTAGACATTCAAGACATTTGTTGTACCACTATAGTGTTTTTATTAATACCTACTGCTCTGGTCTGGAAGTGATTGACCGTTTCTTGACTCTCCTATCCGATAGTTTAGTTTGAACCCGTTTTTGTCATGTCGTCTGCCCTTTACTCCTTTCAATAGTTATTGTGTATAGACAAAATTAATTTTAAGTGTAATTACTTTTAAATCATAACTAAACTGTGAGAAATTCTTTACATGGTTAAGCCATGGATAAGTCTATTCTATTCTATAGCAGCAGTATTCAACACAACGACAGTGTACGGTTTGTTTGTAAATCGACTCGCATCTTTGTCTGATGACGAAAATCTCAAGTGTTGTCAGATAAATAAAAATATGCACATTTTTGCATTTGCATACGTACTAAAATTGCAGCTAAAAAAAATAACATGTCATGCATGATGCAGAATATCAGTTTAAGTCAGTTTTATTGTTTTAAGCCTAAACAGATCTTCATAAATTATAGTTGAGAACCCTCTCAACCTCAGCATTAAAAGAAACTGCATCACACTCGTTCCATTCATTTAGGAGATACGATGCCACAAACAGACACACATATATATCAAAATAATAACACCCCTCTTTATGCTTCGGGGTTAAAATATATTGTACTAGCTTTTGCCCGCAGCTTCACTCGCTTGAAAGACAGATTTCAACATTTTTTAGTTTTTACCAACCTTTCAGTGAGAGTCCTATCAAAATTGGTTCAGCCCATGGAATTTTGCGATAAAAAGTACCCTATGAGCTATTTCAGGTTATATTCTTTCCAAATTTGATCGAAATCCGTCCAGTGTTATTTGCGTGAAAGAGTAACCTAAGAGTTACTCTTTCACGGGTTAACAAAAATTATCTCTTAGTGCTCCCCTACACTCCCCAAGGAACATAATTATACATGCCAAAAGCTTCTTGCGCCCAGTAGCTTCGGCTGTGCGATTGTAAATTGTAATGTAATGTTACTACAAAACGGTCTTCAAATTTTTCCCTTACGACATTGCTTCTCACCACATTTCATTTTTCTTGATCAACCGGAACGTAAACTTAAGTCTTTAGTTAGGGGATAGGTTTTGATTAACTTGCGAGTGTCGAAAGAACTAAAAAAAAGCATAACAAAGAGTTTTATCATTGCGTTGACTTTTAAAAGCTTAATTTTTTCACAACTCTAAGGGATTGCACAGCAGACCTAAGAATTGGATATTATTTTTTAAATTAATACCTCCACGTATTCCTTAGTGAATAGTTTTTGACAGACACACATACAGACAGACGGACCTTTTACCTCAAAAGCAAAAATAGAACGGAAAAGGACCCTAAAAATAATAATTTAAAATATAAAAAAATATAAGCTACTGGCAGATATATTGAACATCCATACTAAAATATGCCTCTTATCCTGATAACAGGTCCATTCCGTTATAAAAATCGTCCTACTTTTAGATGCAGGTCATAAACTATCTGTGAGATAAATTTCATCCGAATCCGTTTAGCCGTATTAGCGTGACTGAATAAAGACATCCAAATTTTCACTATAATATGTTCGTAAGATTTACATAATCTCCAAGTAGGTGATAAGTATTACAGTATAATAAAACTACTTTTTACAATATATGAAATAAAACTATGTACTTATTGTACCTATATATCAAAATGCCATTCTTTAAGTAAGCTGAATTACAAGTCACATTATGATTTAATTGAGTACTTTTTTAAGTCTTAATATAGGCCCTTAGAAAGGATTCAACTCCGAAATACATCACACATGGATGGAGTTGTTAAATTATGGACTGGTTGTTAAATAGTAACATTCCCAAAATTAAGGATTATTATATATGCCTCACCACTGAGGTGTTCCACTCTTTATCTCTGGAACCCATCATCAGATCCTTCCTATATTAAAGGAGGACTTGGGTAGAGAATTTAGGGTACTGTAGTTGTAAGTTTGTCGACCATCACTAATTAACTATTTAAGCTAACATTTCCATGAGAGTTTTCCTTTGAAATTCATCATTTTAAATATTCTACTGCCGTGGTCACATGTCCAACATCGACCATTTCGCTTGCACTACCCGAAAAAACTTATAAAGATTTTATTTTACCACTTTTTAGTTTTGATAAATATGTAGTGTATCCATGCCAAATTACAGCTTTCTAGCGCTAAAGATCTCGGCGCTATACTGCGGACGGACGGAGAGGCGGACATGTAGAAACTATTATTATTTACTAGCTGACCCGGCGAACTTCGTATCGTCTAATGCTAAATAAATTAACGCGTAATCAGAGATCATTAAATTTCCTCTCCCTCTCCCCGCTCCATCTCCCCTCTCCCCTCCCCCTCTCCGCTTTCCCCTCTCCCTCTCCCCTCTCCCCTCACCCTCACCCTCTCTCTCCTTACTCTGCCCCTCTCCATCGCACTCCTTCTTACTCTGCCCCTCTACATCTCTCTTCTTCTTACTCTGCCCCTCTCCTTCTCTCCCGTCTCCTTCTCCCACTCCCTGTCTCTCTCTCTCCCTCTCTCTCCTTCTTACTCTGCCCCTCTCCATCTCTCTCCTTCTTACTCTGCCCTCTCCCTCTGTCCCATCTCCCTTTCCTGCTCCCTCTCTCTCCCACTTCACGTTCATCTCCCGCTCCCAGTCCCTCTCACGCGCCCAGTCCCTCTCCCGCTTTCTGTCTCGCTCTTTCTCCCTCCCCGCTTTCTGCCCCTCTCCCTTTCCCTCTCCTCCCGCTCCTGGTCCCTGTCTCGCTTCCTGTCCCTCTCCCCTCCCCCTCCCGTCAAAAAAAATAGTGTGAAGCCGAACATGTCGCAAAAAGACCCGTGAATCGAAAAATCGAAATTTCTCAGACCAATGACATTTTTGAAAAAAAAAAACTATTTTTTTATTTGTTCTTTTGCGGAAGAAAAAGGCACGCGCGCTGCTTTAGCAGCGCGCGCCCCACGCAAAAACCTAGTTATTAATATAATCATATAAAGTATGTATGTAAAAGTAAGTATATAAAAAAAAGAATAGATGAGAAACGAGCAAACCTGTTAGTATGTGGTCACCGTCGCCACTGAAAATCAATAAAGCTATAGACATTACTGGCACAAGTGGCAAAAAAGAAAGAAAGAAAGGCTCTCAGGCTTCCTCCCGGAACACGATGAGTCGTTTGTTGGCTGACCTGTGGTAGCTATCTAGGCGGCTTTATGAAAAAGCGCTATTATTAATAATTCAATTAGCTAATTATAATTATACAAATCATATTCGAATCATATTTTTTTTCGGTTTTCAAATAAATTAATACGAAGATAAAGTTTTTGCTGAAATCCTATTTAAATAAAAATTATAAGCATATCATAAAAAATATCCACTTCGTATGTGTGAACGCACGTACGTGCACACTTTTGTTCGTAAGGTTGCCTTGGTTTCAACCCATTAACGGCCTACTACTGAGCACGGGTCTCTCCTCTAGTGGAGGCCTAGAGCATATTCCATTACCCTGCTGGTAAACCCAAGTGTCAGAAGTTTTTATGTCGCCCAAAGATCTCCGACATGGCTTAACGACTGTTATCTCACGATAACAATTTAGACTGACTGCTTTACGTGCCCTCCGAAGCACGGTAGCGCTCAAGAAATTGTTGCTACTAGCGATCACCCATCCAACTACCAACCGCGCCTGCTTTACTCGGTCGATCACTGGATCGACACAAGACGCCGGGCTATAAAGTCCGGTTTAGACAGTTTAGTAGACGGTTTAGTAGTTAAGTAGATACATAACTAGTCTAGCCCGATTAGCGGTCAACCCAAGTCTCGGAAGCTGTCATGCTGCCCGAATGGCCTCAAGACTGGTTGTTATCTTACGATAACAATCGGGAACGATGCCATCTGAAGCACGGAAACGCACAAGAATTTTTTGCCACTAGCGGTCATTCATCCAACTACCGACCACGGTCGACCACATAGACCCGTTATAAGCTTACTGACTATGAGCACTTTGGAAGGTTACTTATAATATATCTATTCTGTGGTTTTGGGCTGTTTGAAAACAAATATTCAAAATTTCGGGACAATGTCCATATTCGGCTATTCGTGGACAGGATGCTCAAAAATAAATAAGTACACAAAAAAATATATTTTGTTTTTTAACTTATATACGCGAATTATTTTTGCATCAATTTACTTTTTTTAAATAATATGTTTAATATAACATTCTACTGATAAACTCTTCGTGTTGTCACATACACAGAGTAGTCACGTCAGTAGAATTGCAACATTATTCCTATAACGATAATAAAAACGATATATCGATGTTATTTCGAAGTTTTAATTCTCACGACAAAAAGTTAAGTTTGGTAAGATACACGTTTATAAGGCAATAAACTATAAATAAGGTAGTATTTTTACTAAAATAACATATTATTAATATGTACTGTTGGTGATGGTGCTGGTCAAGTGTGGTGCGAAATAAGAAAAGGCGAGATATTGGTTGAATAAGCCGAACCGAAAAATATTGGGAAAAATTTTGTTCGCGGATATAGGGCTTGTCATTTGTCGACTGGTATGTCATCTTTTTTCTCAGTAATTTTCGGCTAGTACTTTCTTTATTGAAAATTCAGACAAAGGTTACATTGTAATATTAACACGTAAGTAATTATTTAATTTACTTATTATTATTAACGAACTTAGTTAACTCTTTATATTTTTACAGGTTCTACACAGGTAAGTATAATTTATTATTATTTTAGTGACACATAGTTATAATAGGTACATTTTAAATATGTTTTATGTTATTTTTTTTTAGTTTCAGGTATTCAACCGGAGGACCGTTTATCCGTCGGTAACATCCTGCCCCTCAGTGTCGTGATGGCGACACTCATCACGAAGAAGCAATGCTAAACGCGACGCAGGACGTTTCCTAACACCATTGTTTGTTTTAACATCAACAATTCTTACCCGTCCATCTGGTCCAGGATACACCTTCTGAACGACTCCTCTCGGCCAAACATTGCGCGGCGAAGCTGGATCCACAACAACAACAAGGTCGCCGACTTTCAGCTGCGTGCCCTCGCGGTCCCACTTTTTTCGAGGGGCCAACGATGGTAAAACTTCCTTCATCCACCTAGACCAAAAAAGATCCGCAAGACGCTGTGCTATACGCCACTGCTTCTTGAGGTAAAGGTCGCCATCGTCGAAGATGCCTGCTATTGGTAAGTTGGAAGATGAACCGAGTAAGAAATGATTAGGTGTCAAGGATTCTGGGTCATGTGGGTCGACTGAAACATGTGTCAATGGACGTCCGTTTATCATATTTTCTACCTCACATAGGAAAGTAGTTAAAGTTTCTTCCTTCGGAGCCCGCTCCCTTAATACAACCCTAAGGGCGGTCTTAACACTACGAATCAGACGTTCCCACGCTCCAGCCATATCTGGGCTAATGGGAGGTAAAAATTGCCACCGGACTCCTTTGTTTAGTGCTTCAGACACTATATGCTGCTTACTTAATAATAATTCCTGGTATGCGCCTTTTTTTTTTTTTTTTTGACTTAAATCTATTTAATGCTAAATGGTATGAGTCTGGCATAGAGGACTTTTCGGACTTCCAAGGAAGACAGACTGACCACTGACCGTTGTCCAATTCGGCCGACTCGTCAAGTATATTAATGGCTTTCAGCTCATCAATATTTGGACGAGGTTTGTTACATAACCCAATCGAATCCCATGAAAAAGAATGTTTTATTAATTCATGTAAATCTTCATCTGTAGTTGATAACGTGTTAGGGACTGAGTGATGCAATGAGTCGTTATGTTCATCAAAATAGGTAGTGTTTATGTGCGCGCTTGTGTGTACGCTGTCTGAGTGAGAGATGCAGTGTGTATGTTCGTGTAACGTACCTGCATGCTCGTGCGACGCCGACGCGTTGCTGACGCGCGCGCCGCTGTGCTGCGGCCTGCGGGGTTGTTTACCTCGAGATTCACCGAAGCGTAAGGCTCCGTGCATACACCAGCCTAGTAATGTCTTCGTGATAAACGGTCCGCCCGGCATCTCCCTTTTACAAACAATTGGCGCAATTAAATCATAGTTATCTTGACCTATTAACAATTTCGGTTTAATTACAGATTTACAGGGGTCATAATTAACACTATACAAATGATTATAATGCGTACAATCTACTTTAGAGAAATATTGTACAGGTAAGTTTAATTCTTTTAATTTTCTAACTTTTAAGTTAAACTTATCACCTTTATTATTACTAATATTAACATTTATTATTTCAGTCTTACATACCAGCTCGGAGTCCCATGCGCTAGTCGCTCGCATGGTAAAGCACTCACCATGCAGGCCGGCCTTATCGGCCACGTCCGCCGCTATGAGGCTCACTGTAGCCCCATCATCAAGCAAGGCGTGCGTTTCTACGTCACCTTGGGGGCCGTGGATGGTAACCGGCACTATTTTCAAAAGTATCATTGGTGCGCGCGGGGTTCCAGGCGTGGGGCGTTGCTGTTCTGTCACGTTGGCAATTAGTTTATCGTCGTGGTCGGGAAGCGAGCAGCTGTTGTCAGTCGCTGGCTGGCGTTCTTGCTGCGGCGGTACCCAGTGCAGCAGACGGTGATGTGGCTTCTCACAGGCATCGATGTCACAATTTTCAGCTGTGCATGGTGATTGCGGTTCGTGACGAGGTCCGAGACATTTATAACACAGTTTATTAAATTTTACATATCGCCATCTATCTTTGCGAAGGGCTCTTTTAAATTTGTTACAGTCCGCTAAACTGTGGATACTGTCACGTTTGCAAAAATTACATTTTCTTGAGACAGTGTTGGCCTTGACCTCCGTGCACATCAATACTGGCTCCCTACCATCTTGGTGTTTATGAAATCTGTGCATTCCATCACTCTTCTTATTATTACTGTAGTAATGAATATTACTCACACCTGCTGCTGCTACCATTTTGGCTTCCTCGTGTATGAATGTACTAAGTAACTCCAATTTTGGTGTGTCCTGCTTGTTTTTGTATAGGTATTCTACCCACTTAGCGATTAGTATAGGGGGCAGCTTCGAAGTAACAATTGTAACTAGTTCTGGGCTTCGTAAATAATCCAATTGATGAATCATCCGAGTGGCCGTAACACAGTTTTTCAGTTTTATAGAAAAATTGACCAGGTCGTGATGATATGTACTAGATAACGGTTGTAGTTTCTTCAACTGCGTAGTGATTTTATTCATTATGACTTCAGGGCGTCCAAATTTTAATTCCAGGGTGTCCATTATCTCCTGAGGTGCCGGGGCGCTCATCAGCAGTGCAGCTGTAGCCTCCTTGGCTTCTCCTCGGAGGCATTTTCTTAGCCTCCATATGTTTTCCGTGTCGGTGTAGCCACACGAGCGCGATGAGGACTCGAAGGCTTCTTTGAACTGTAGCCACTCCATGGGATCTCCAAAGTAAAGTGGCAGATCTTTTGATGTAGCCAGTCGTGTCAGTAGTTCCTGGTTGCCTCTTGAGTTTCCGGTGCCCATGGCATCTCGTAGTGCTGCTGTAAGTGCGGTGATGGCGGTATCCAAGCCTGCTCCTGGGTGTGAAGGATGCTGATCGGTCGGTTGTTCCAATGAGGACCCGGGGGCGGCTACCGACTTTTCTAACCATTCTTCAATCTTGCTGTTGAATGAACTTTCTGACTTTTGTGAGCATTTTTCTATCACGGCCAAGTCAGCCGCCAATTTCTTCTTAATTAAATCTTTCTCGATGCGAGCCTTACTTGCCGCCAGTGCTATCTCAGCTTCTTTAATTTCTATTTCTGCACTCTTTTGTGCCGCGATGTATTCAATTTGTAGTCGACGTGCGGCAGATGAACACGACGACGCGAAAGATTCGCGAGTGCTTGGGACGGGGCCGCCATCTTTTTTCACAGTACGTGGCGGCCCGATGTCCGATTTGTGTTCCGTCTCCGATAATCCCGTTTTGTTCGATTTGTATTCGATTTTATCGCCTTCCGTCGTTTTCGTCATTGTATCAAGTTTCGTTTGTGCACGGGTTTTCACTCGCGGCGGGGTTTGAAACAACGACATGTTTGTTTCGCGATTTTTAACTTGCTCCGGCTCGATGGACCACTATGTTGGTGATGGTGCTGGTCAAGTGTGGTGCGAAATAAGAAAAGGCGAGATATTGGTTGAATAAGCCGAACCGAAAAATATTGGGAAAAATTTTGTTCGCGGATATAGGGCTTGTCATTTGTCGACTGGTATGTCATCTTTTTTCTCAGTAATTTTCGGCTAGTACTTTCTTTATTGAAAATTCAGACAAAGGTTACATTGTAATATTAACACGTAAGTAATTATTTAATTTACTTATTATTATTAACGAACTTAGTTAACTCTTTATATTTTTACAGGTTCTACACAGGTAAGTATAATTTATTATTATTTTAGTGACACATAGTTATAATAGGTACATTTTAAATATGTTTTATGTTATTTTTTTTTAGTTTCAGGTATTCAACCGGAGGACCGTTTATCCGTCGGTAACATGTACGTTGCTTTTATAATAATTCACGATAATGAACAATATATCGATGTTTTGCGAACATGTAACAACTATGTACGTTCAACTTTCAAGTCTCATTTCAAGTCGCATTCGCTTTGTTTTTCGCATCGTGGATACTTTCCTCTGTGTTTTTCATCATTAATATTATTACGACCTTTGGCTTACGAAAATGGATTTGGACCCTGCTTCTCACGTTGACCTTGGCACGCTTACGAACCCCGAAACTAATCCTATCGTTGACCCCGGCTTGAATATGGATATTGTGCATCACTTGCACACGGACACGATCCACACGGAGGACTCGGAGGAGATACATGGCAAATGAAATACGTGGCAGAGATGCTATAAGACAATATTGTTGCAACTGCATTGTGGGCCGGAGAACAGTAGGTTGCTGTACTCATGTAATGCTCCATCCCAGTTCTTGGACAATATATTAATAACATACGAGTCAGATTAATAAAAGAAAATGTCAAGGAGATTGTGCGTTTTCTTTAAAATACCTATAAAATATATATGTCAAATAACCAGTATAATAAACATCTGGTTACAAAACAATTATTATTTTCTTTTTTAAACTGAGTAAAGGTATTAAGCCTATATAATATTTATGTTAAAATGTGGTGTGGTGATAGCTAAATGTCCATACAAAGTGGACATTGTCCTTTATCAGCTTACCAACTTTTTTCTAGATGATGGGTGATTGGATTAAAGCAAATTCCACAATTCAGATTGATCAAAATAATCAATGATTGGTGTAATGATGTTCGTGGCAATTTAATACATTAATGTGTAAAGTACATAAAATTATGTATTACAGAATTGAATTGAAAGCTGCATTTTTTTATTGTAGTTTTTAACATGATAACAATACAAAATAACACGATAACATAACATTCAAAAAGTAAAAATTACAGTGCAAAGTCCAATTTTAATTTTATTTTTATGTTCAGAAAAAAAAATTCATCAAATGCATGAACATATTAATTAAATAGTTATTTAGTAGATATACATTTACATACATATATACAGTACATTACTCTCAATAACTTAGGTATGTAATTGTTTCTTTGATTTTTGTACATAAAGGAGCACTGAAATTTATTAATTGTCAGGTACAAGATCCTACCAGCAAACACGCAAAATACATATCAAATATTTATCAACCTGACCAGGAAATAAAAAAAAATTGATAATCTATACTATATAATATATACTATAATATATAAAGAGGAAAGATTTGATTTTTGTTTGCATTGAATAGGCTCCGAAACTACTGAACCGATTTGAAAAATTCTTTCACTGTTGGAAAGCTACACTATGCCCGAGTAACATAGGCTATATTATATTTAAAAAAAAAATAAGGATCCGTAATAAAACTCCAATAATGTAACCCAAGGTGTAAAAACATAAGAAAACCGAAGCAAAGCGAGGGCGGTTACTCGTATATAATATAAATTGTGTTACTAATATAATTAGAATAACTATTTATATTATCTAATACCAAAATGTGTCGTCAGACCAAAAAAGCTAACTACACAATTATTCACAAATTCAAATTAGCCACACACAATCACAGTTAGCCTTGGGGCGGCTTATCAACCGGCAAACGACTCTCAAGCCCCAGCCGGAACACGACGAGTCGTTTGGCGGCTGATTCACGCTCAAGGGTGGTAGCTATCCAGGCGAACCCCATCGAGAAATAATAATAGTAATAATGGTATTAACTATTCAAATCAATATTACCAATATAATCCCTCGAGGGGCTCTACCACCAGCTCCAGCTCTAGCACCAACTAACACTGTGCTTGCGGGATCGCCTGCGTTTCCCTAGATAATACGTACCCAAAATGTCTTTTCCAGGTCTACTTGTGAGCTATATGAAAATCCGTGTAGTAGTTTTTGCATGAAAGAATAACAAACATACATACAACCGTTCACATTTATAATATTAGTAGGATAAATTAATACAGTTCAATGTTTAAACTGAAATAACAAGATAAACTTAAGTGTGTTTGTACAGAAAATTGTACTTACTAAGTTACTCCCACTATTCATTTGCGAAGCATGAAATTAATTCATTATTCTCATCATTATAATAAGTAATGACACTTGTAAGTGCTATCATGATAAAAATTAATTGCCGTAACCTTTTTACCAACCCGGTAGTATTCTTGTTACAAAAAATATGAAATATACCTCTAAAAGTGTCGACTACTGGTGCAAAGACCTATTTTATTAGACACGAGTAACCGCCCTCGCTTTGCTTCGGTTTTCTTATTTTTTTTACACCTTTTTGGAGTTTTATTAAGGATCCCTAATTTTTTTTTTGAAAATATAATATAGCCTATGTTACTCGGGGATAGTGTAGCTTCCCAACAGTGAAAGAATTTTTGAAATCGGTTCAGTAGTTTCGGAGCCTATTCAATGCAAACAAAAAATCAAATCTTTCCTCTTTATATATTAGTATAGATCAGCGGTTGAGAAGAAAAAGTGGCAGTTTTAATATTTATTCCACAATCTCCATAATAGGTCGTTACAAGGCTACTGCCACATGACACTACGCGTAATAATAATGATAGAAGGTGACTCAATATGGAGATGAAGTTATTGACGTCACAATTACGTTCTAACTACAGGAAGCATTAGGGTAGGGCAGGTAGAGTTAGTGTCCAATTAAGGTTACTTCGTACTTTTTATCAAACTGTTTGCTGGACAAGAAGGAAAGAGAAGAAAGAAAGAAACGGACTACGTATACGTTTATAAATGGAAGCGAGGTACCATGTACCTACGACCTATGTAGACAGCTTCTCACCTAAACGTACGCGGCAGAAATAATTGCAAAAATCCCATAGACATGAATAGATAATAATCACTATATCTACTATCCATATTCGCCACAATACCAGTAGACGGTCACTGGTAGATTTAAAATAAACTGGGCAAGTATGTAGGGCCACGCGCAATGTAGGGTTCCAAGGTAGTAAGTTTATCGACTATTACTCATTAACTACTTATGCTAACATAGCCGTGATAGTTTTCCTTGTAAATTCATCATATAACCTATTTTTAAAAAAAAATTCACGTGTCCAACTCCAATCGTTTAGCCAGCAGGGGGAGGATACTTGACTCTAACCAAAATTAGCACTTTAAAGCCAAATATTTCGCAAAGGAACCCCTAAATCCAGAAATATTTATAGATATTACTACAATAGTTCTTTTCGTAACAAAACAGTTAAGCCACATATTTTGACTAAGGTGTAGTGTTTATAAAGTTAGGATTTGTATAGTTAGGGCTTGGAGAGTTAGCAGTTTAGCTCTACATGAGATCTGATAGCTTTTTGATAGCAGACAGTTTTTTAGGGTTCCGTAGCCGAATGGCAAAAAACGGAACCCTTATAGATTCGTCATGTCTGTCTGTCTGTCTGTCTGTCTGTCTGTCTGTCTGTCTGTCTGTCTGTCTGTCTGTCTGTCCGTCCGTATGTCACAGCCACTTTTTTCCGAAACTATAAGAGCTATACTGTTGAAACTTGGTGAGTAGATGTATTCTGTGAACCGCATTAAGATTTTCACACAAAAATAGAAAAAAAAAACACTAAATTTTGGGGGTTCCCCATACTTAGAACTGAAACTCAAAAATGTTTTTTTCATCAAACCCATACGTGTGGGGTATCTGTGGATAGGTCTTCAAAAATGATATTGAGGTTTCTAATATCATTTTTTTCTAAACTGAATAGTTTGTGCGAGAGACACTTCCAAAGTGGTAAAATGTGTGTCCCCCCCCCCTGTAACTTCTAAAATAAGAGAATGATAAAACTAAAAAAAATATATGATGTACATTACCATGAAAACTTCCAACGAAAATTGGTTTGAATGATATTTAGTGAGTAGTTTTTTTTTCTAATACGTCATAAATCGTAAACCGCAAAAAACATTGATCAAAGTTACAACGAACTACAAGAACTTTTATATTGTGTTACTTGCTGCTACGGAACCCTTCATGAGCGAGTCCGACTCGCACTTGGCCGCATTTTTATTCTTAAATTTATGCTAGTTAGTGCTCTTTCAAACTCAAGAGCCAGAATTACTTTGACAACTCTTTTACAATCCCACGTAATCTGTACCTTTACACTAATTGTTAATAGATGCGTATTAACGCGTGACTGTGTTTGCGTGCATATAACCGCATCATGTTTTTGTCATAACATTCAATAGTATGGAAAGCTATTGTTTTCCAGGTATTGTCAGTTTCCCAGGAAACTGTGGAAATACCACAGATTTATGACCTCATTTATGCAACTAGAAAATATGAACGTATGGAGTTACAGTATATCAATCTGTTTTTGCAGTTTGCTGTTTGCAAAAAAATGTTTGAACTTTAGCGACTAAGTTCATTACGCTGAAAAGGTTGCTGGCCACTGGAGGGGCGCGCCAGAGCGCTGTCCCGAAAAAAAAACTTGGTCCAAATATCTGGGTTTTTTGAAATGTTTATGCGATGGTGTTATAAGTACGTCAGTCCTATATAATAAGCATCATTAGCATATCTTTTTATCTCATTATTCTTTATTTTAGACGTCATCTTTTTTATGTACGTGTAATGTACATAAAAAAAACTTTATACTTATCGCGTACAAAAAGTAAATGAAATGCAAAACTAATTAGATATCCTGTTTAGTTGTTGTACATTTTGCGAGTTTTTTTACTAACAACAATTATTATGATTTTGTGAACAACAAAATGAAAATTTTAATTTAAATAGATCTATGCTAGATAAAGCTAGTAAATTCGATCCTTTTCAAGATTTAGTATTTAAGTATATTTTAAAGCTTGATATCCACATTTAAAAAACATGTATTTAGGTGATTTACTTATTATAGATTACTTTTTCAGAAATTTCTCATACTAATTATAGTAAGTAATAACGTGCATAAGTGTATCATTGATACCTATATGAATAAAAGATTTTGATTTGATTTGATTTGATTTAAGTAGTAGGTAACTAAATGACTGTATTGTTATCTCAATAGTAGCGTCAAGCAAGTGATATCCCTTGACGATTTTTAATGAATGTTAAGTAGGTAACGATCCGTAAATGGAATTTTCTCAAACTGGTCCAACTTAAAATAAGTTCCATTGAGCTTTAAAATAGAGGTTAAGAAATGACCTTAATTATACTTATCCATGTTAGCAAAATTGTCATGTATTAAAAAAAGGACCTGTTTGCACAGACATTGAAATTTTTTAAGCTTTAAATAAAGTGGATACAAATAGAATTAAAAAATAAATTTCATGCGTTTTAAAAAAATTCAAATAGGAATAAATAAAATACAAAATTTCACATGTGTCAAAGAGATACAAATAGGATAACAAATGAAAAAAAAATATAAAGTTAAAAATCCAAATTGCAAAAAAGGCAAATTTCACACGCATTAAAAGCCTAGTAAACTATAAAATAGCAACTTAGAAATGACCCTGGCGTCCAAAATAAACGCCTAAAGTTATCCGTCTTTGGCAATTTCAAGACCAAAGGACCTATAAGCTAATCCGTGGACCGTGATAGATCGGGTACGGCAAAGTGGGAGAGTTGCTCCAATATATTCCGCTTAGCTGCGACAGCCAAGGCTTAGTCGATCTTGATCCTTGCGATTGACAAGTTTTACGGCCTAGCAAAGGTCCCGCGTATCGTTTACGGACATATTAATTATATCATATACATTTTAGCAGATAAATGCTTGTGCAATGCGTGCTTTGTGGATATGGATGGTGATCGCAGCAGCCAGCGAGGCTGTCGGGATAACTGGTGAGTGAATATTTTTGTTCATCATCATCTAATGACGATGTCCCGTAGTAACCTGTCCCACAGCTGGGCTTGGATCTCTCAATGTTACTTCATGCAGACATTACATACCTTTGAGAATTTACGGAAATGATTCCACATGTCATTGAATAATTTTTATTTTTTATTTTTTAGCGATATTAACAGACATACAATTTTGAATAATTATGTTAATTATATGTATGTAAATTAAAATTAGACCAACGTTATCTAATACTTACAATAATTAATTTAACGTACTAAGCTATAAAATATCTTATTGGCTTAATATATTGTGTAACAAAATAATGTATATTTTAACTTGTTACTTTTGTTACTTTATAATAACATAGCAACATAATACTGTACTCTCAAAAAAAATAAGACTCAAGATATAATGTTACTGACTAAAAGTAAGACAACTTCACAAGTTTTGGCTACGTTGTTTATTGGACAAAAATGACCTCACTGAACTTGATGCTGAAGCGAATTGTTGCACTGATTTTCAGTGCAACCCAGGAATGGCATTTTAGGCTTTAATTACCGTTAATACAAACAATTAATATATATCTATTTTATATATTCTTTGTTTATAGTAACCTAATATTTAAATATTCTACACTCATATTATAATCAGGAAAAATTTGTTTTATTGTAATTTTTAATTATTTGTTAATCATGTCATTTTGTAGTAGGATAGGGGTATAATTTATTTACAAAAAAACTGGAATCTCGACGAAAACTCCAATATCACTCAATACTCCGGCTTAAATTTGACATAATATTAATTTATATTTATAGTTGCTAGTAAATACCCTCGCTTCCCTCTGGTAAACATTTCGGTAAGCCCACGTTCGAATAAATGTAATTATTTAAATTTATTACATAACTTTTTATAACTAGATAAACCTACTGAAACAAACTACTTAACATTAAATCAAACCTAGCTTACTTATGTTAAAATCGCTTCTAAATCTGTTAAGCTGTTCCTGAGATTACTCGTAGCCGGAACAAACGCACAAATAGACAAAAATTCTAAAAATCGTTTTTGTGTGATTTTTTACGTTATGAAATGAAATGAAATATGAAATGAAATAATCTTTTATTTATGTGGGTATCACTGATACACTTATGCAGGTATTTTTTTTAATCTACCAGCTTTTCGGAAAAGTGCTTTGTCATGGAGGAGAAGAAAAGCCGTAAAGAAACTCCTCAGCAAATCTTTTAAAAATAAACCTTATACTTATTATTATTACAATAATCAAACTAAAAACATGCTTTTATACTCATTGACACCATGCACCCCATGCTTTTATTACAATTACACGATTTTCTATTTTTTTAGTTGGATTTTCTATAAAAGCGTGTTTTTAGTTTTTTTAACTATTATTTATTTTTTCATTTTTTAATTTGATTTTTTGAAATGAAATTTATGTTTTTCTTTCTTTCTTTCTTTCTTTCTTTTTTCTTTAAATATTAAATTTTAATCGGTCCTCGATAAGTCTACGAAGTTTGAATGTAATCTGACCGTTTAAAGCTAATATAAAGCGTATAAATAGGTTTTTTCTTTCTTTCTTTCCTTTTTTCTTTAAATATTGATTTGTCATCGGTCCTCGATAAGTCTACGAAGTTTGAAAGAAATCTGACCATTTGAAGTGGGTCAAAATCAAGTCCAAAAGAGTCGGTTACAAGTTACAAACAAACAAACATACAGGTGACGCTAATATAAAGCGTGTAAAAATAGGAATTCTCTAACCTGAGCAGTTGCAACCAGTTGCCTAGCTGGTCATAGTAGCTGGTTAGTTAAATATAAGTTTTTTTTTTTTTTTCAAATAATCTTCCATGTACAGACATCGATAAGTAACAGCTTTAATATATGTATTAATGATAAAGTTAAGCTTTTCCATATAAACTTTAACAATACTCTGGGCTACATTTTCTTTTCTTGTATATGTATATGTAGGTACTTATTTAAGCAAACACGTAACTAATCATAGTAATTCAAATGGGGTGTGTAAGTTCTTTAGAATAGGCATGATGACAGTAAGTAAAAATCACTAAAATTATGTATTTATTTAATGAAACCCTATTAATGGATTACAAAACACGCATTTATCGTATTATTATTAGCGAGATAAACAATATTTTTGATAAAATAAAACTACAAAATACGGCAAGCCGCCATCTTAGCTAAAACGTCAGTCAGTCTCAATAAGCGAGAATTATGTCACACGTCTTAAAACAAATGAATATCACCATACTAAAAATGTAGTATCGTCTTTTGTTTTCCTGAGGCATGACGTCACCACCACGCCATGACAGTTTGAAGCGTTTTGGTGCTAATTTTAAACTTATAATTTGAAATGTATTTATTTTATACTAAACCTTATTTTTTTGCGGAAATATGATATACGTTGTAATTATAATATATTTCCCAACAATATAGAACAGTATTTCAAAATCTGTCATCATGCCTATTATTGAATATCTGTTTGTATTTTCTTTACCCCTGACGCAAAAAGATAGGTGTTATGCTTGCCATATCTCTGTGTCTATGTAGATACATATATTCAGATGATTATAACTACTATTATTTCTTCTGTGGTATCTGTGAAGGTAGCTCCTAAATCATAACTAATGGACCGATTATGATACGCGTTTTTTTGTTTGAAAGCTGACGTAATCAAGATGGTTCTTAGCTGTTTAGTGTAAATCAAACTGTCGGGTTTTTTTATTTTAAAATTTATAGTTCTTTACACTACTCCTATGTTAACTAAACAATCTTGTTTACCAAATAAGTCTCGCCTAAAAACACGGATTAGGAAGGTCTACAGAAAACTCTACAAAAAGGTTCTCGAAACTCAATACAGTAGGCTTGTTACTATAACAAATTTTTCCTTTTATAAAAACACAGGTAGATTTTTTCACATTATAAAACTGACTACAATCCCTCCTGATGGTTAGACGAATGACGAGACAAACCGCGTCGTCCTGTTCACAATAAAATAATAGAAACCTGAAGTCGTGTTGTTCGATAGAGAAACCGGGATAAGAATTAATTCAAACCTTTCCTGCGCACACTACAAAATGTCTCTAGCAAATCCAAAGGCTACCTGCTCCACGCACGTGCTCAAGGCTTTGCTAAAACAAAAAAAAAGTGAGTGCGTGTAATCTTTACGCGCGATTGAAGTAAAACTTATTTGATAGACCTGTGTGGCGCAATGGTTACCATGCCGGATCGCCGCACCGAGGGTCCTGGGTTCAATTCCCAGCGAGGCGGAAATTTGAATGATGAGTTTGAATTTCTGTTCTCGGTCTGGGTGTGAATGTACTTGTCTAGTGTGTTGTCCATGGCACCCACGACACAGGGAATCCTAGTGTGGGGCTATAAGCGTGAAGCGTTATTTATTTATTTATTTATTTATTGGTTACACGTATTACCAAAAAAAATAAACTTTATTTAAAATAAATATCATATTACAGTTGAATCATATTTATTAACAATATACTTTACTAAAACGAATATAAAGCTATAATTACCGTTAATAATACCGTTATTCGTTACCCCGTGATATTTATTTAATCTATAGACATTGTCACAGATACAATGTAATCTTAATAGAATTATGTATCTGTACTTCAGTTTTGTTTATGGTTTTGTTTTCATTTGACATTAAACAGACTAAAGACTATAGAGCCTTATCTCCGTCCGAATACTTCCGTCCAAAAAAAAATCTGAATTACTCTCAAGTCTCTCAAGTCGCGCCTAAAGAAGATTTACTTAAAAAACTCGACCGCGTTAATCCACCCTGTTTTTTGTCATTATTCAAATTAATCTATTACTATTCAAGGCTATTTCAGTTATCTCTAGATAACTTTTTAAATTATTCAAATCTGACGTACCATACTAATTTATTATGTGTAATTAGTAATAGTAATAAGAAGACAATCACTGCGTGTCTGATTTATGTTCGCAGACCATAATGTTCGGTTTACATGTATTAAGTAGTTAAGAGTAAACTAAATTTTAAGTAAATTAATACGTGTAAACGGACAATTTAGTAGTTAAAATTTAGTATGAAAGTAAACAAGTAATTTAGATTTTTTTCTGTTTTCTGTTAAGTAAGTGGGCGGGTCTTGTCACTTAACACGTTTGGACGGCATTTTTTAGTTAAAATTTAGTAAAATGCTTAAGTAATTAAGTAGGTCGTGAAGAATTGTATGAACTAAAGAATTTTACAAAATTATTACGTTTGGACGCGCACTTAAAATTATTCACTTAAAATTTTGTTAAAATTTAGTTATCTACTTAACTACTTAACACGTCTAAACCGGACTTGAAAATTTGTAAAATTTAATTGTTAAGTGATAAGCCCCGCCCACCGACTTAACAGAAAATAGAAAACTTTCTAAATTACTTGTCTACTTGAGTACTTAATTTTAAGTACCAAATTGGCCGTTTACACGTATTAATTATTTTATTTACTTAAAATTTAGTTAACTACTTAATACGTATAAACCGAACATCAAAATTTATCCATGGCGCCAAAAACTACCACAATTTTCAAAAACAAAACACTATCTAAAAACAAATGGCTGAATTTGAAATAAAAATAACACGGCTTTCGAATAAAATTTATTTGAATTTCGAATTGTCCGAATGCCGAGCTACGCCACAAAATTGTTGAAGCAGCAGAATAAACACAAGGAGGCTTGCACATCTATTGAAAAAATATTTTGTGAGACGATGCAGAGCCCCGGGTATTCGTGCCGAAGGAAAACAATTTGAAAATTTTCTTTAGTTTTAAATGAATGTATTACAATATTTCCTTCTGATTCATTGCGATTAAGTTTTATAATATAACAATATCATACTTTAAAACATTGAAGTATTATTACTAGCATATAGAACCGACACCGTGAACACAATGTATGTCCCAATGAATTGGCGTCGATCGGCTTCAATTTTCAATGGATTCATTCGATTTTGCAATGAGAACGGGGGCTTTATTTTGAAAATAGAACCTCTCGGGCGGCCGGGACACATAATTTTGTTCGAGATGTCTGTTCTATGACATTATACTTCAATGTTTTAAAATGTTTTAGTTTACCTAATCTTGAAATTATCGAAATGGGGTTTTTTATTGAAACATATCATAGCCAAATAGCAAGTGTTTCATCATTTTGAAATCTTGATTAAATGGGCTATTTTTGTAAAGAACTTGCCTGGGGTACCACAGTACTTTTTTTAAGAAGTGGAATCTTAAAGTTACATCAAATAATTAATATTTTTAGCCATGGCGTACTAAAACTTAACTTTTTTAAGTAACTTGGCAATTTAATTACTGTTTTTTTAATACAATAAACAGTCCCAGTTACTTAGGATTATAGGAACTAAAAAAGAAAACCCTGCCACATTGGAAAAGTGAACACAGTATCTGAATAAGTGGACTAGGGTCATTGAAGTATTATTACTAGCGTATAGAACAGACACCGCGAACACAATGTATGTTCCAATGAATTGGCGCCGCGCGGCTTCAATTTCCAATGGATTCGTTCGATTTTCAAAGGAGAACGGGGGCTCAATTTTGAAAATAGAACCTCCCGGCGGGGACACACATTTTGTTTGAGATGTCTTCTCTATATATTACCTCAATGACTAGGGTGTAGATTTTTAATGCTCTTTTTTTTTCGAACCTAATGACAGATTTTTTTCTTATTTTTCCCAGAACTGGTATAAGCTAGCCTATCGCTCCGTATCCACTTGACGTTGAGTTTCGGGTTTTTTATACATAATGTAATATAGCATGTCATTCAGAAATAATGTAGCTTTCTATTGGTGAAAGAATTTTCAAAATCGGTTCAGTAGAATCTTCCGTAAGCAGTGGATCACCTACCTTTTGTTTTATAATACATACGTACGAAATACAAAAATAAAAAAATATGTTTATAATGAAATAAATACATCTACATATTTCGTTAATAAACATCACAATTTGATTTACATATATTATTTTAATCGAAAGTGGTTTTTACGCCGGTCGCAAAAAAACCCTTTAAATGCAGCGGGTAGGTACCTACTCGGCACTTTAAAATACGAATCGTGACTATCGGGAGTACCCAATGCATTAAAATGTTTATTGTCCGCGATGATATACATAACTTTAGGATATGTTAACTTATGAGAGCGGTGAGGTTATTTTGGTTAAAAACAAATATAAAGTTTGCCGAGAGAACGTTTTCCAAGAGACCTTTAAGGGCGTCCAGAAATCGGACACACAACTTGGTCACTGACCTCTTCAACATGACGTTCTCACCATAATAACAACCGATATGTACTTCAGACGGGATCAGTATTGGGCAGGGTGGTCCTACGTGTAACAAAATTTTTATTTATGGAAATAGCAGCAAACGAGCTGACGATTCACTTGATGGTAAGTGGCTATCGTCGCCCATGGAAATCAGCAATACCAAAGGCATCACTGATGCGTTGCCAGCCATGAAAAAGAGAAGGAAAAGAAAGAAAAAAAATGACTCTCACGCTCCCAGCCGGAACAGGTTGAATCGAAAAAAATAAAGACAAAATAAAAGATCTGAATGCTTCGAATACTTCGTTCGTTGATGAATGGGATTCTGACCGCGTAAAGCTGTAAAGGACGTTAGAGTCAACAGCAACTGGGAAGGTGTTATTGCTCAGGTTAGTCAGGGCAGGATCATTAGTGGCTTCAATCCATTAATGGCCCACTACTGGGCACAGGTCTCTCCTCTTGAGGAGGCCTAGAGCATACTCCACCACGCTGCTCCAGTGAGGATTGGTGGAGGGGTTAGTGGCCAACCCGAGTGTCGGAAGTTTTCAAACCGCCCGAGGGCCTCCGACATAGCTTAACGACTGTTATCTTATGATAACAACCGGGACCGACGGCTTTACGTGCCCTCCGAAGCACGGAAACGCTCAAGAAATTTTGCCACTAGCGGTCACCCATCCAACTACCGACCGCGCCCGCTGTTGCTTAACTTTGTCGATCGCATAGGATCGACGCAAGCCGCCGGGCTATGAGCGCTTCAATGGATCATTAGTACCTAAACGCCACAAAAGTCCAATGTATTGTAGCTTGTAATATAATTTTTGATTATGTCATGAACTCTCAATATGCCGATTAAATTGAATTAAAAAGATAGGTATTCATAACTTGTTATACATTAGAAATAGATTTTAAAAACTAAGTTATGGTTAAAAACTAGTTTTTGATAGACAAAAACTAGTTTTTAACCATAACCCGTTTTACCCATCGATGAATCGGCCCCGGCTGAGTGCTACATTTTTCTAAGCGAACAAAATGATATTATTTAAAATCTAGAAGACATATAAATTCTAGTCGACGAAAATTTAACAAAATATTACAACTCGTTATAGGTAACTGTTCATTCGAAAAAAAACCGTGGAATTACATTCATACAAAAGACAGGCTCCTTAGACTGAGAATGCTGAGATTTCATACGAGTATCTAACTCGTATGTACGAGTTAACGGTGTGAGTGAAAAAAACTCACCGGCAGAATTACTGTACTTTCATAGCATCTTGTAATTCTATTGGTGGATTTTTCTAGCACACCTCTGGTGGGATTTCCGCCTTATAACCCGAAATACCTGCTAAGTGTCGTGATTGTCAGTTTTTGTGGTCAACCTTAAATTATGCAACTTGTACGGACATTGTCGTAAGGACCTTCAGAATCAGTATATGGTAAAAGTGTGAAAAATTGTTGCTACCGAATTTTTTTTACAAGGTAACGGTGCACTTTGAAAGGTCAAGATATCGTAAAATGATAATAAATAAACGGTAATGCAACAAACGGTTGTAGTCACTCTGGTCAGGTGAATGGCCGATGGATCAGAGAACTTACTTCATGGTTCACCGTAATAAAAATGCGCTCACCATCCTAGACCACATCTCCACTCACCATCCTGGACCACATCTCCACTTACCATTACATTACCATACAATTAATATCATTATTACTATTATTATTTCTCCATGGGGTTCGCCCGGATAGCTACCACCCTTGAGCATGAGTCTTGAGGCTTGAGAGCCAGTTCTTTTCTTTCTTTTTCTTCTCTCTTTCTTGGTCAGCAACGCATCGGTAATGCCTTTGGTGTTGCTGATGTCCATGGGCGACGATAGCCACTTACCATCAGGTGGATCGTCAGCTCATTTGCCGACTATTTCCATAAAAAAAAGGTGGGATTGTGGTCAAGCATTAACTTATTGTAATTAAAAAACATATCACACCCTCAGTGGAAAAAACGCATAAGTCGTGTTACTTAGAATTTTAGTTATTAATATGATTGGAAAGATGGTCTAAAGCTGCTTAAGCTCAATTTTTTCAAATTTTTATCATTAATCTTGACGGTTTTGTGCAAGAAATCGTAATGTAAATTCGTTTGACTACCTGATATTTTAACAGTTTTTTTGCTCTCCTGTAAAATTACAATTTTCATATTATGCTTTTTTTCCACAGAGGGTACGATATTTTATTAACTTTTCATATAATGTAACATATTGGAAAAGGAGTGCAGAAAGGAAGACTCTACAAGAAATGAAAGATATATGTAGATTTTTCCTTAAAAAATCTTCACTCTTTTTTCAAGTAAACTTTTTGTGACCAATCTTACCGCTGGCTGAGTTATTCCTAAAAGGGGTACAAAATCTCTTTACCTGGGTATTCATGTGTTCTCATGCATTTGTAATCACTATAATATTACACTATATTACAGTAGTCAAAATTAAAAAAAGTTTTTATCGAAAAAGGTTTAAATACGAGTTGAAAAATTAAGTATCGAAAAATTAAAAGCTGAAAAAGATGATCAGGTGTAAACCCAAGAAAATTTTACAGGAGCTGCCATTGGTTACCCGTGTTATTATTATTATACCCGTGTTATTATTACTATATATTATTATATTTGTTTTCAATTTCTATCAATTAAAACCTAGGTAGTGATATGTACGTTCTCACGTATTTCAATTTCAATTAATCACAAACTTATAGGTAAATTGTACAATTTTAATAATTTCAGTTTTCAGGTCAGGAAATGAAATCCATTCCTTTGAGCGAAAAAATTATGAACAAACCTAACTGTCAATCAAATCTATATTCGTATTTGAAGTGTTAAGTTTTTCAAAGTAATGTACGAGTATGACGTAGTTAAAATAAAGAGCTATCATTAATAATATTCGCAACTGTTTTGTCTTTTCTCATCATCGGGTGGAATAAAAAATTGTGTTGCCAATTTTTTGCCTATTTTTAACTTTTTCTCATCGCTTGTGTAGTGTTTGTCCAATCGACTATAGAAGAATGTGTTATTACACGGGTAGAGGGCGACACTGGACAGTCCCGTGAGAGCGGATGTGTTGCCTTACTACCGGTGTCATAATGAGCTTACAAGTAACCAATTTTTACAAATACTACATACTTGTGTACGTAAATAACAGCTGTTAAAATAACTTCCGATATTTTGGATAATCAGCTATACATAGAAAACCTGTTTCAAAAATCGAATTATAAATATACTGGTGCCTTACATAAGGTTGCCGATACGGTCATATCGTAGCCAAAAGCTTGCGTGGTTAGTTTTATACTACAAAAAGTTATACATCCAAACAACGCAATGTATTCGAACAACTTTGATTAATATAAAAATAATCGCTTTATTCAACGGAACTGCGAAAAATGATTTATTATTAAATTATGCTGCGTAATTTTATACAAACAAAAAATTGATACATTCCGTTAGGCCAGATCGTCGAGAAGGTTCTTCCTAAATGGACATGTTTACAATTTAACTCTTTTGAATGTGTAGGAATTTTACCAAGCGGATTTGACTCCATTATTAACCGCAAGCGGTCATTCTGATATCATGCGATAAAAATATAACAAATGGCAATAGTTGCTTCCGAAGCTTCGGGAAAAGTTTCGGAAAGCATTTCAAGCAAAGTCTGTCTGTTTTATTTTTTACCCTTCCTGTTTAAAAATAAACATTTCTACTTGATTCCGCATACTAACACATGACATGTGTGGTAAAGTTTTATCGTGGTAAAGGCAGAGAGATTGCTGATGCAATGAGATAAAAATAAAATAATAATGATAAGTAATAAATAATAATAAGTAATGTATATTCCGTCTTATTTTTATAATTATTACTTTTTTTAGTATATTGAAATATATAATTATTTTTGTATATAATATTTATTTCTATATTTATATTTCTCTTTTTCTCACTTGTACCGCTTTCATTTTTCTCTGTATTCCTAAGGTTGACTGGTAAAGAACCGCCTTTTGTACTACTTAAATTATTTATTAAGGGTCAATAAAACATAAATAAATAAGATACTAAGATAAAAAATATATCTGCAAAGTCTAAGCTTCGAAGTTCTGATGTAGGTGGGTAATAAATTAAACCCATTTAATACCATGACCATGCTAATAATTTTGAGATGTATGCAGTCATTATGAAGTGAAAAATATCTGGCCCTAAAATTTGGGGTAAAAATAAAATTTTATTTATGAAAACGAGGTGTAATGATATTGCTCTCAAACCTAATATACCTATATGGTGTTTATTAAAATAGTATGACCACCGATACAAACTATTCTCGTTGGTCATATCAGTATGACATGATAGTATGACCACCGAGAAACGCCCCTTCCAACTACGGTTTTCTACTAACGGTTAAACATAAATCACTCTTTAGTAGAGAATCACAATACAAATTCTGTACTAAGGAGCGATTTAGTAACCGTTAGTGACTCTGAGTAGGGGCGTCAGAATCACTAACGGTTACTTAAATCGCTCCTTATAACAGAATTTGTATTGTGATTCTGTTGTTAAGTGACTCTGAGTGCGGCCGTTTAGTCGCCAATTAAACTGCTGTCAAAACTCAAAAGAATAGGTTTCAAAGCATTTTTATGTAAATAGCTGACAAACGGATGGCCATGGCCATACCAGTTGTTAATTGGACATCGTCTCCAATGTAGATAAGTTACACCTAACATGAAACGGGCGCACTGAAAAATCAGAGAACGTAGGAAGTACCTGCTACAGATACTTCTACGTCGTATTCTGAGTGCGACCCTTTTCCGGCATGTTGGTAGCTGCAACTCCGAACGCAATTAATAATTGTTGCATAAGTAATAAATATACCACCAATTTTAAACATTGTTGCAATGCCTGTGTCAGAATAAATGTTTCTTTCTTTCTTTCTTTCAAGTAATCACTTAATAAGCCGGTAAGTTACCCTGCTTTCTGAACTGGCTCTCTGTTACTTAAAAGAAACAATTTTAAAACTTTCCATGGACACTTAGTTCACCCAGACCTAAAGCTTACCATCACGCACGAATATATTCGGACTTTAGCTGGGTGGTACAAAGTTCAACGACCTCCAGTCGTGACCTGCCTCGTCTGTAAATTAGCAAGGTGCGCCAATGCCAATCTCACAGATTGAACAGTGTTCCCCCCCCCCCCCCAGTCACTACAAATCATGTTCTGTTTACAGATAATGAATACTATCAGATGCCGAAGCTGTTTGACCTGGATGACTACGAGGAGTGCCTTGCGAAGCCTGATGGCGCCTTTTGTCTGGGCAGCTTCCAGCTAGCCGAACGCTCCAATAAACAACTAATGCGGTTAATAACTGTAAGTTGGATAGCTACGTACTAGATTTACCTCTCAGGGTGCGTTTCTTCCACCAGAGATGCGTAGCGAGGGTTGTGTTTTTAAGAACCAATAGAATCGCTTCATTTACCTAAGGCTAGACCTTATATAGTTGTTCGATAAACGGTGTCTCTTCCTAATTCCTACATGTCCCTTCAAAAGTAAATTATTTAATAAAGGCTCTATCTACATAATCCGTGAGTCCAAGCTCAACTCCTCTCCAACACCCTCTCCGTCGCTCCCTAGATTGCCTTTGCTCTTCTTTTCTAGATTGTCTTTCAATATTATCTTAATAAGTTGTTTGGTATGGGCCTATGTATCTCAGTTGGCGTTCTAAGTTCATTCTGCGGAGTTTCCTGAATTCTGTACCACTATACTGAAACTGACGGTACTGTGACGTTCTAGCTCTCTCTGAAACTCTATCTGAACTTCTGAATCAACCCTAAAATCTTCGATACAAGATAACAAAGCATAAAATGTATTATCGTGCGATTCAGATTTTCGGTCCGGCGCGGCGGCGCCTTGGCAGTCTTTTGATGCTGTAGATAAAACTTTGTGTGATGCATTTACACATTTTACAACGTTGGGTAGCTTTCATTTTTTACTAATTATACGTATATCATTTTTTATTAATGAATACTCGTAGCAAAAACAACACAATGTACGAAAATATAATAGTTGTCAGTCTGCCATGTTAGGATGAGTTGTATGTTGGAACAAAATAATATTAGTGTTTTTCCAGAGAACTTTTCCATTGTATTTTGGCTGAATTTTTTGCGACCTTTAGCTGCGTAAACAAGTTTTGATATTTATATCTTATTGTCTAATCCTTGTATTTTTTGATGAGCGGATTATTTAATGACGCAGATGATAAGTACATTAGTATAATAATTTCTGTTTAAGTTAAATTATTATCCTTTTGGCTTCAACCTACTGAGCACGGATCTCTCCTCTAAAGAAGAGAAGACCTAGAGTATGAGTAGATGCTCCTCCACGCAGCTCCGGTATGGATTGTTGAAGGGGTTAGTAGCTAATCCAAGTATTAGAAGATTTCATGCATCCGATATGGCTTGACGATTGTTATCTTTCTAACAACCAGGACACAGGAAAACACTCAAGACATATTTGCCTTTAGCGGTTACCCATCAAACTACCAACCACGCGCTGTTGCTTAATGCCGCAATTACACTTGTCATCTTGTCGCTTGCCGGAATTCTTAACAAAACACTTAGAAGTTTATTTAAATCCCGCCTGCCAGCCTAAGCTAATAAGCATCTAATAGCTAAAGCTTAAGCTATAAGCATCTAATTTTTTACTGGAGTTCCTTATAATGTTGGGGAGCACTAAGAAATAATTTTTGAAAATGAATTCCCCAAAAGTAAAATTGGGGGTAAAAGTTTGTATGAACAAAAAAAAATCGTCCGTTTGACTTTTTGGAATTAAACTTTCTTAACTGAAATAATTTAAAGATGTAGGTATTAATACAAAATGGTGATTTTTATTTATTTTTATTTTTATCTCAGAATATTCCTAACGCGTATTGTTGACGCAGATGAACAACATCAATAAAATTTTATTGAGTCGTTTGATTAATTCGCACGAATCAGCTAGCATAACAGTGATTTTGTTTGATGAAATCACTGAGTTCAATATAAAATGCAAATAATAATTAATTCATTAAAACACATTTTTTAAAATATTAACTTTATAAGTAGGACTCTATTTTGATTCTTTTTTGCCCGACTGTCAATGAAGGGTTATTTAGGTAGTAATTGCTTGACTACGATTCCTAATTTATTAAGCAAATTCGCTATTCGCTCGTGATTCTACGTGAGCGATTTATTCCAATCCTTCGCGTTACACATGACAAATGACGAAGCATAGGGCGTCATCCGTACAGAAGTAGATACCCGCCATGCGTAGAGTCGTTCGATGATGGAAAGCTTAGGGGATCGGGAAATTAAATCGTTTAATTCCTACACATACTCCAATAATTATATATCTAAATAATACCAAGAGGCTGACAATTCTACGCCTGTGCTCAAGGCGTTAGAGATTGGTTTCCCTTAACAAATTTTTGAATCACCAATAAGCATCTTAGCACGTCTCTCCATTGAATTAGATGCTGATATTGAACTGCAGAACGTTTGGCAGCACCAGCCCAAATGCGATGTCAAAACTCCACTGAACATGACCGTATCTATGCTTTATACACTACAAACGTCTCTGCATAGTAATATACACCGGGCATGAGCAGATCGTTGATGTGCAAGCAAGGATGCCACCTGATGGTAAGTAGTCATCGTAGCCCATGGACAATGTGGACATCAGTAACCCCTACTGCCTGGGATGACTAAGGTAGGCATTACCGATGCGTTGCCGACCAAGAAAGAAACGAGATGAAAGTTTCAAATTGCATACAAAAATTCATCATTCATTTTGACAAAGAACTACTTAAGTTATTCTCAACAACTTTGAGAATTATTACTGGTATGGATGGATATAGCCACAACAAATGTTTAGATTGTCCATAGTATCTTGTCTATATTACCTTCTGTACTTATCCAACTATCAAATCCCCAGGAATACACTTCCGATCGTTACCACTTCAATCGGACCCGCATCCACCGAGGACTTTGCGTCAGTACCAGCTGCTTACACATCCAGCAGGGGTCCTTACCAGACCGCTTCGAAACCTGTGTGGACAACGTCACCCGCTCCAAGTATGGCCTGGAAGCTCGTCTGCTCCACCTGGACTATTGCCAGGATAATGACACTTCGGCCAGTACAACGATTGATGGGGTGGATCTGGGCTTCGCGGTCTTGGTTCTCGTCATCATTGCAGCCAATGTGGTCGGAACTGCGTACGATTTGCTGAGGAATCAGGATAATAAACGTAAGTTACCTCATTGTGTTTATAATATTTAGGTTTCAGTAAGAACTGAAGCCGTACTGCCTTACCTTGTTTTGTTTTAAATCAACTTACGTTTGCAAAAGGAGTTAATAAGTACCAATCCTATAATATAGTTATAAATACCGAATGGTAAAAATATTAGTCTTAGTCTGTACAGCTGTTTCTTTGTCTATAGATAGACAGAAATATAATAAAAATATTTTGCTCTTTATCGATAACAAAGCCTACTTCTAAGTTATATCTACAAAAAAAATCCAAAAAATATTTAATAAACAGGTTTGGCTCCGCATCAATTTTATTATGACGTCTATAATCCGGTTTTGTTGGCAGCTAACAAATATCTGGTTACATGGAGCCTGCGTACCAACTGGAACCGACTGACAGGCACGCATCAGGATGGAGACCCTCGTCTGAACGCCCTCAAACCTGTGCACGGCATGAAGTAAGTATAGCATACATCTTAATATATATAAATTACGTGTCACGTTGTTTGTCCATGATGGACTCTCAAATTTGCACATCGTGTGCAGTTTGATGCAACTTGAAAGATATGATAGACGGAAGATTTTAATAAAAAAAAGTTTTGACAGAACGAAATCTGTCCGGGCAGTTAGTTCTTATGTAAATAGCCAACAAACTTGTAACCCATAGACACCAGCAATGCCAAAGCTCCACCGACGTACTGCCGGCGAAGAAGAGAAAAAATAACTTCTGTTATATACTAAAGTTTAAAGATCTAAAATTAGGGCTTGTTTCACAATCTTCAAGTAAGTCCGAAGTAAGCTATTCGTTGGTTAAGTTGACATTTCGTGTATGTAAAATGACACTTTAACGTCACTTTAATCGGCGAATAGCTTATTCAGGACTCTACTTGAAGATGGTGAAACAAGCCCTTATTCCCTTAAATTATTTTCAGTCTTCCCATTCTGCCAGAGTTACGTTTTGACAGACAACCAAATTCTTCTATTTTTTTGCACGGCGTCTTGATTATTTTCACAAATTTTATAGTGCATAAATTAGTTTTAAATACCTGACTGTAATCGGATTATCCAGATTTCAGCGTGTCTCATGTCATGAACATTTGATAATGAGTCCAGCGCTTTATGACATTATGACTACTACGAAATAATCGATTAATGTCTTTGATCTTATATTAAAAGAAGACCATTGATTAGTGTAGCGTTTTCATGTTTTCATCAATAATAAAGTATTTAGACGATTCCTCTAGGTCACGAAATAATTTTGATTGTTGAAAATGATTGTTCAATAATTTATTTATTTTCATATTTTTACGATAATACGAGTACTCACGATATTTATTTTTTATTCCGATATTTTGACCTAGTTGCAAGGATCGTGACCATTGTAAAATGTGTTCAGTCCACGATTAATTAAGTTTAATTTTTTTTTTCATTTTACAGAGCCATAACACTGATATTTGTGATGATGGCACATTCCATCATCGCGTACCACATGAGCTACCTCTACAACCCGCAGTTCCTCGAAGTTGTAAGTACTTAATTAATATCATACGAACAAAATATTTTATAAGCATATCGACCTCGTTACTGGAATATTACGGAAGGATGATCAACTACGGTTCCGGAGAGTCGGAACCCAAAAATTAAATTCTTCAACATAATTAAGTATATCGAAGGTGTAAGGCGTAACGCAGCAGCAATTTTACCCGTCAAGATATAAGAAATTTTATCCTGGAAAAAAACAATGTTTGGAAATGAATTATTTATTTAAGTAGATTAATTTTATTTTAATTTATAAAAGATGTGCTGAGTTTCTTAACTTTTTTTCTCCTTCATGACAAAGCACCTTTCCGAGAAGCTGGTAGATTAAAAAATGGCGTGCATTAGTATATCAATAAATAAGGATTATTTCATTTCACATATATATAAAGGTAGGTTTAGATGTTAGAGCGAATATTTTTATCCTAATTACCGAAGAGCTTCGAATTAATATATTCATAATTGGCTTTACATCTCAAAGCAATGTAGCTAACATTACTTTTACGCCTACCATTAGAACGATGTAATTTTTTCACGGCTTATTTATTAATAATAATTACATTAATTAAGTCAACATAGTGCAGAAAAACCCGAGGAAGTTTTTTTGCAAAACCTTGATAACCGGTCTAATACGAGGAACTCGCTAACGACGCACGCTCTTAAATCCTTCGACGGATCTTAACGGACTTTCCCATGAATTAAAACTATTGAAGCGTCCAGTGCGCTTTCCTGTTTATCCTAAATTCTCAACCCAACCCATAACTGTTCCAATGCTGGACTCTCGGGTCTATTTATTTTTTTATTCTTAGTAAAGCCTATAATCTTAGTAAGAATCGAATCTCCTAGCCTAAGGTAAATATAGTAACATGTTACTACATTTACCTTAGGCTAGGAGATTCAAAGGCCTTAATGACTTAATTCTCTACCAGCCAACCCAGTGTGAAGGAGAAAGAATGCGGTAGGCGTACACAATTAAAGAAAAGATAAACAGTGAAAATAAAAAATAATAAAACAACAAATTTAAAGCTAGACATCGTTTACAAATCTATATATATAAAATTGAAAAGCGACACACCGCTGATTAAACAAGAAATCTCAGAAACTGCCGAACCGATTAAGATGAAATTTGGCAGGGAGATAGTTTATGCTAAGGAGACGTCCACTAAGAACGGATTTTTGGAAATTCATCCCCTAAGGGGTACAAATAACGGTTAGAAGTCACTTTCATACAAACCAACTTTGTTAGATTTAGATTTATAAATTTGAAATTTTATATGTAAGTTTATAGTAATAAACAAAAGTTAACTTTAACACATTTTTTTGGAAAATCATCCCTTAAGGGGTTAATTTACTGATTGGAACTTAGTAGGCAACTTCATCATTTATGAAGTAAAAAACATGAAAATTTACATATTAGCTCCAAATTAAAAATGAAATTTAGAAGAATTATGTTTTTTTGGCAAATCAACCCCTAAAGGGTTGAATAAGGCTGTGCAAGATAGTATGGCAACTTCGTCAGTTTTGAAGTAAGAAGGGTGAAAATTTATATATAAGCTTATAATTAGACACAAAAAATAACTGCATCACAGTTTTGTTCAAATTCATCCTCTAAAAATAGGGGTTGAAAGTCATTTACATAGAAATCAACTTCGTCAGTTTTAGAGTTGTAAATATGAAATTTTTTATGTAAGTTTATAGTAATAAACAAAAATTAACTTTAACACATTTTTTGGAAAATCATCCCTTAAAGGGTTGATTTAATGGATGGTACTTAGTAGGCAACTTCGTCATTTTTGAAGTTAAAAACATGAAAATTTACATATTAGCTCCAGTTTAGAAACGAAATTTGTAAGTATTATGTTTTTTGGAAAATCATCCCCTAAAGGGTTAATTAAGACGGCGCAATTTAGTATGGCATCTTCGTCAGTTTTGAAGTAAGAAGGGTGAAAATTTGTATGTATATAAGCTTATAATTAGACACAAAAATAACTGTACTACTGTTTTCTCGAAATTCATCCCCTACAAATAGGGGTTGGAAGTCATTTACATACAAATCAACTTCGTCAGTTTTAGAGTGTAAATATAAAAAAAAAATGTGTAAGTTTATTGGTATTAACAAAAGTTAAAATTTAGCTGAAAATCCTCCCCTGAAGGGTTAATTATGGGAGTGCAAATTAGTACGGCTTTCTCGACATTCATCCTCGGGGTAATACTAAGGGGTTGTAAATATTTAAGAAACTACGACATTGAACTCAGTGTCAGTAATGTGAAAATTTACATGTTAACTTTTAATTAGAAACAAAAATTAATTGTAACAGTTTTTTTTTGGAAATTTATCCACTAAGGGCATGTAAGTTCGTACGAAACTTCGTCAATATCAAACTCAGAAATATGAAAATGAATATGTAAGCTTAGTGAGAAACAAAAAAGTGTAGAGGACTTTACGGACGGGAGGGGGAGGGGAGAGGGACAGGAAGCGAGAGAGCGATCGGAAATGGGTGAGGGAGAGGGACAGGGAGCGGGAGAGGGAAGGGAGAGGGACAGGAAGCGGAAGAGGGAGAAGGACAGGGAGCGGAAGAGGGAGAGAGAGGGACAGGGGCAGGAAGCGGGAGAGAAACCGTGAACGGGCGAAGGAGAGGGACAGGGAGCGGGAGAGGTAGAGAGAGAGAGGGAGTTTGAGTAGGAGAGGGAGTGGGAACAGGAGAGAGAGAGGGAGTGTAATTGTCCGGATGGAAACAACAGAACCGGATCTGGTAGTGTTACTTAGAGACAAGATATGTATCTCCTGGATGGATGGAAATAATGGAACCTTTTTGATTTTTTTTAATAAAACTCAAGAGCAGTTTTTCTGTACATTATTTTTTTTTTCAAAATTTCGGTTAGGGGCGCTTCAATAACGTGTTAGAGCACCAAAAAATTTGTTTTTAAAATTATTGTCTATCTGTCTATCTGTTTGTCTGTCCGGGCATCACATAAAAACCCTTGAACTGATTTCGACGAAAATTAATTAAGTTGTTCCTAACACTTTGGATCACGTTTTAAAAAACTTTTCGTCCCGATAAAATTAAAATTTTTCCCCGGAAACAAGATGAAACTTCGTATGGAATATTTTTAAAATATCAACGAGTTCCTTTAAATTTGCAACAAACGTTCCTCATTTAATTGATGGAATACATGTTTATGAGTTTTTCAAAAATTTTCATGACAAAGAAAAAACTAATGTAGGTTTCAGTATATAAATTTCTTCTAATTCCTTCTTCTAAAAAAATAAGTACTTCAATATAAATTAACCTGTTTTTAAATTTTCTTCTGCAAGGGGTACAAATATGATAAGCATAATTTCCGCATGCGAAGCTGCGGGTAACAGCTAGTTAATGTAATAATTGTAATATGCAAATAATATATCAATATATGATCATTTACAGCATATGTATAATACTTAACATATATAAATACTTACATAAAGCAATAAAATATATACTTACACATATACATATATAACATAGTATAAAGAAAGTGGAAATAAACTAAACTCGATCGATTCACGGATTCGGGGAAATATTCAGAACGTGTTCTCGGACCAATCTTTTCAAACTATTTTTGCTGGATGCGTTTCCAGAGCTGTGCTGGATTCCAGAGTAGTATATTATCCTGAATTGTAAAGGAATTACCGAAAAAAACACTATTATGAGATGGAAAGGAAATTTTTAGATTCCTGGATGAACCCTCCCTACTGGTAGTTGAGCAGAGATACTGAAAGTTTCCTTTACATAAGAAGGAGAAGTTGGATCATGTAAAATGGAGTACAGAATCTAGAGAATTCTAGAGTTACGCCTTTGTCGAATAGTAAGCCATTTTAACTGACTTCGATAAAATTGGAGACATGGTCATAATTTCGAAGGTTGAAAATAAAACGAATGCAGTTGTTTAATAGGCGCTCTATAGTTTATTGAGCAGTTCTTTTGCTAGATCTGAGCAACATACATCTGCGTAGTCGATGATGAGCAACACAAGACTGTTTATTAACATCAATTTTGTACCACGTGGAAGAAATTTTGTAAAGTGGTAAAGGTATTGAAGAGTTCCGTTGACTTTTCGGCATACTTCATAAACTTGTCCACGCCAATTAAAGCAATTGTCAATGAGGAGGCCCAGCTTTACGATTGTGTTGGAAAAAAAGATTAGATACAGTGTTATCTATACTAATATTATAAAGCTGAAGAGTTTGTTTGGTTGAACGCGCTAATCTCAGGAACTACTGGTTCGAATTGGAAAACCTCTTTTTGTGTTTGATAGTCCATTTATAAAGGAAGGCTATAGGCTATATAACATTATACAATGATATTTTAGTAGTTAGTTTTTCCGCAAATGGAGAATGTTACTAGGTATGCCAAATCGCTTGAAATTTTGTCTCAGTAAAGCCTGTATGTATACAAATACACTAGTTTTTGTTGTAGTCAAAAATACCCAGTAGTTTTGATTTTATAGGCATTCAAAGTTTCGAAAAATATCGAGTCCCGCTAACAGTCACGTGACCGCTGGTGACGTCATATTACAACGCGCCGCGCGGGCCGCAACCAAGTCGCCAGCGGTTATAGTAGGTGTAATAGCTTGCACAGTATTTTGTTGTTTTCGTCCGCGTATAAGTTAATAGTGTAATAATAGTAAATATTATTCGATTAATAAAATGGATGATTCATAACGTTTATGCATTTTTTTCGCATTTTAACGTCCTTTGGAACTATAAAAAACAACTTTTCCGGCGAATTGGTAGTTGTATTTTTAACCGACGAAAAAAAGAAGGAGGTTCGGCACAGGGTGGTCCAATTTTGATGATTCTTTTTTTAATGGATAGGGTATGCCTTGAAGTTGGTCCCATATTTTTTTGAAAATTTTATTCCCACCCTAAAGTTACGAAAATAGGGGATGATTGATTATTCACCCACGGAATTTTTACCCGTTACCCCAATAACTTTGTACTAGATGATCCTATTTCGATGATTCTTTTTTTATTGAATAGTGTATACCTTGAAGTTACTCTTGTTTAAATTTGGGAACAAAATTTTAAAGCCCTAAAGGTACGAAAATAGGGGATGATTGATGATTTCACCTACTACATTTTTACCTGGTAACTGAATCTACCACCAATAACTTATTATTAATTTTCATGGCAACTAAAAATTAAAATATAATTACTTTTTAACAAAAAATAAAACCAGCGAAAAAAACTTATAAGCGAAAAATAAAATGAACCATTTACTATTATAAATTAAGATCCTAAATTAACAGTAAATAAGTAATTTTGAGGCGGTGCCAAACAAATGAAAAAACAAACGGTGAAAAGATGTGCGCCGCGCTGCTGCTGCCGTGTGCATTGCATGCCTCTGCTCTCATAAAATGATTTTTATGTAATTAATTTTGGTTGTTTGTTTGGCACGGTCTCAAAATTATTTATTTACTGTTAATTTAGGTTCTTAATTTATAATACTAAATGGTTTATTTTATTTTTCGCTTTCCAGTTTTTTTTCGTCGGTTGTATTTTTCGTTAAAAAGTAATTATTACATTTAGGCACAACATAATGATTTCCTAGTATTTGGATTGCACATTTTTAAAAGTAGGTATTTAGGTATAATTTCGAAGGCACGGGCGCGCGACCGCGAGCGGACAGAGTGAGCCAGACTGGAGCGTGTTGTACGATGACGTCACACCGTCACCGGCAGCCCACGTCGTGCGGTTACAACTTGTTTTACTTGTAAATCGGAAACTAATTGACGTATCGAAGTAATTCTTTCACTAGTATTTTTTATTTTTGACAGAGAATATGGAGTGCTAATAATCAAAATTAGTTAACATTCTTCATTAACGCGGGTGAAACCGCAGGGCACAGCTAGTCTATACTAATATTATAAAGAGGAAAGCTTTGTATTTTTGTATTTTTATATTTTTGTATGTTTGCAACGAATAAACTCAAAAACTACTGAACCGATTTTAAAAATTCTTTCACCATTAGAATGATACATTATTAACAAGTAACACAGGCTATGTTTATTACTAGAAAAAATTAGGGATCCTTGCTAAAACTTCAGTAACGTGAACCAAGGTGTAAAAAAATTTGCTTAAAAATTTCTTTCATCGCATACGCTGCGGAAACTATTCATGATAGAACAAAAAAATGTTCTACAATATTAGAGAATATATCAATATCTACAAAAAACCTCGCGATACTATATGTCCAACGATTGTAGTTATGTCACTATAACCACTTTTTACATTTTAAAAGTTAAATAAAAAAGCTGACCAAAATCAGACCATGATAACCATACCTTCGTATTAATCCTTATCCAAATAAATCATTTCATAGTCAAAACTGTTTCAATAACTGTTAATAACTTTTTGAAATACTCAAATCGGACATTCTATTCAGAAGATATTCAGAAAAACATAAGTAACGTGAACCAAGGTGTAAAAAATTTGCTTAAAAATTTCTTTCATCGCATACGCTGCGGAAACTATTCATTATAGAACAAAAAAATGTTCCACAATATTAAAGAACATATCATCATCTACAAAAAATTTCGCGATACTATGTGTCCAACTATTGTTGTTATGTCACTATAACCACTTTTTACATTTTAAAAGTTAATAATAAAGCTAATCGAAATCAGACCATAATAACCGTACCTTCGTATTAATCCTTATCCAAATAAATTATTTCATATTCAAAACTGTTTCAATACCTATTGATAACTTTTTGAATTACTCAAATCGGACATTCCATTCAGAAGTAGTAATAATTGTATCACGGTTTTCTCGAAATGTATCCTCTATGTGAAAATTAATATATAAGCTTATATTTAGAAACAAAAATTAATTGTTATAGTTGTTACACGGGGAGGGGAGGGGAGAAGGAACGGGAGGGGGAGAGGGAGGAGCTATGCACATAAAAACTATAACGGCTAAGAACGGGTTTATTGATTTTAATGATCTCTAATTTGTTACATTCTTAGGCGATACGAAGTTCGCCGGGTCAGCTAGTTATAATATAAAAAGGTGGCAAGTTCTTTTCGTTAACCCTCAGGTCCTTGTCTATAATTATCTATATCTCTGTCTATATCTCAGGGTTAGTCTGTGTGACTGTCAGAAATATATGATCTCATTGTGCCTAACATTTTTGATAATACAATAACAAAACATTTATAAATCTACGCCACATTAATTTGAATTTTTGCGCAATCATTAATTTTTTCGTATTACATTCTTGAGACTTCATACATATTCATACAGCTAGATAACCAATCTATCATGATACGTGTTATGGTTAAACCCGTTCACGCTTGGGGATTAATTGAACCAAACAACTTCGATACAAATTTTCGTGCTTGGAAAATTATAATGATTTTGGCATTTATAAAAAGACGTATCAAACATGCTCGATCGCCGTATTGTGGTGTTATGGTTTTAAAACCCAAGTCATTGAACTGTGAATTCAAGCGCCAAATTTGCCGCGTCATCTAATTTAACTTATTTTCTTAATACATTGAAAAGAATATCATAAATTGATTGATTATGATTGAACATCACAATAACCAAACATAATTATATACTCATAAGGTTAATTTAAATTAAATAGGTCGACGCATTGTCTTCATTATAAAATCTCACATTCACAATACACTCAGTAATAATTAAGTTAAACGGTGACCACGATTACTTGACCCATCGTTGTTTGTTTGGGCTTTCCTACTATTAAGTATTTTTTACTGCCCTTTTATTTTAATACACCGGCGAAACATACCAAACCGGATATGTATAATTTGTCTCTGACATACTATACCAGACTATTTTTCCATTACGTTTGCGGAAGAATAAAAAAACTGGCTATTACGAGGTTTTTTATTATTAGAGGTTCGCTGACCACAATAATTCCGTTCAGGGCAAAGATTTGGAAGTAAACTGAAATAAAATTTTCTAGTTATATGAAGTGAATGCGTCGTATTAAGGGCGTTGAAACAGTTCCGCTTAACCCTGATCGAAACCTCGATACAAAATCGATATATTTTTTTGGATGTTTGTTAAGCCCAGTGCATACGTAACGGGTTTTTTCCTCGTACGGGACGGGGATGGGGCATAAATATACGTGCGTGCCCCGTTCCCGTCCCGCACGGGATGCCGCTGCGTATGCACTATCGTATACATTTTCTATGAAATTATGTTTCCAAAACTTCACGTCCCGTTCCGTACGGGAAAAAAACCGCTGGACCATGATCTGGAGTAAGATATAGAGTACTTATTATCCTGGCACCCGCGGGCAGAGCCGCGGTCAGAGCACTAGTTATACCAGGAATTTTTTAGTCAACCCACTCGCGATATATCGCACCCTCAGTGGAAAAAAGGCATAAGATGAAAATTGCTATTTTACAGGAGAGCCAATAAACTGTTAAAATATCAGTAAGAAGACAAAGGCTTACATTACTATTTCTTGCACAAAACCGTCAAGATTAAAGATAAAAATTTGAAAAAAATTGAGCATTTGCAGCTTTTGTAACTAAAATTCAAAGTAACACGATTTTTTCCACTGAGGGTGCGATATTTTTTCACGATATAGGATATAGGTATACTGAATGGGTATAAAACACTTTTCATCCAATAAACAGATGGGTGAAGGTAGCGCCTAGTTCGGATCTTAGACCATAGCCCATTGGAACTTCCATTACCTAAACTGGAGGTTTAGGAACCAGTTCTTTCTGTCTCTCTCTTCCTTTTTGGTCGGCAACGCATCAGTGAAAATTACATTAAAAGTAAATTAAAAAAATATTATATTGTGTGGTTTTATGAAACCACGACGCAAGTGAAACCTTTTTTCGGTTTGCAGGCATTTAAATAAAAAAATTATAAAATTATTTGGTATAGGGTATTAAAATTGCGTTTTTAATCTTAATTATTGAAAAATGGGAATGATAATGGGAAATAAATATTAGACAAAATATTCAGTTATAAAATTTAATTTCAATTTGCGTATTAGAGTGCGGAATACATTAAATACAATCATTTAGATGATAGACGTATATTAAAAATTAAGAGCAATATTAATTATTTAAATCATTGAATCTCCATTATTCTTCTTACACCAGGGCCGGCTGTAATGCGACATGTGATAGATGGACGAAGAATTTTAGGGCGATAGAATAAAAGTTTCGCTTTAAAAACTTATTTTTCCCTCCTCAGGCGAGCCGTCATCCTCTGTCAACGATCCTACACAACGGCTCTGTGATTGTGCAGACCTTCATCATGCTCTCATCGTTCCTGCTCTCGTACAACCTTCTTCTCTACGCCGACAATGACCCCAAAAAGGAATTGAGCCTGCGACTCTTCCCTAAAGTGATTCTGCAGAGATATGCCAGGTTTGTTTTTGATTCTTCTCTTATGCTGCGACAATTTTACAGAGGTAACTGTTACACAAAGAACTTTAAATAAAAACTCTTAAGAATGAGAACCTTAATGTGGCCCTCATTTAGAATGACTGTAGAAGAAGATGGTCTAATGGACATGCTATTCAAGGGTCTAACTGTTCGAATAGTTCAAGCAAGAAGTTGACGTCTGGCGATAGGACAACGAACGGAGATATTAAGACGACATCAACACGAGAATGTGTAGTGTCTGTGGTGTAGCGTTATTAGTTTACTGCGTTCCCTACTTCCTTTCATGCGATCTTAAATACCTATATCCAATCTAAATCATCTTGATATTTTAATTGATGCTATGAGCTGCTATATTTCCAATATCACTTTTCCGTGTGTAAAGTAGCCTTTTTTTACACGGTGCGAAAACTCTTGAGTTTTGATTTTTGAGTCTCTCATTCTCTATCTATCAATAACAGTAACAAATCTTTGCAAAATGTAGAAAGGGGCTGCTTAGGTCAGGAAAAAGCATGACTTTATAGAACGGCCTTAGGCCACACTGCTATAAAATATTGTATAAAATAATATACGATCCTAATCGTGACCACAGACCATTTAATAAATAGTAAGTACCTAAATGTTCTGTGCTGGTGACTCACGCACCGTGTCTTTAAGTATTTACTATGTTTCTATTTCCAAACCATTCAATGTACAGCTACCCAAGATTCAACATGAAAGCCTTGAGTGCTGACACTTGACATCTGAGTCAGTGTTATAATATGCCCCAGGAAGCACTAGGTATTATATTTATTAGGTACAAATATTATATTTTCGCCCTTTTCTTACCGAGGCTGAACTTCAAACCCTTCCTTATTGCTGATAACATAATGTAACTTCGGGTTTTTACTTTGAATTAAATAAGTACTTACTCTATACTATCTGCTGATAGAGACCTTGAAATAGGGACCAGATATTTTTCAGTGTCAGTTTCAGTCAGACATTTCAGTATAGGAACAAATTTCGCAGATTTTATGACTTACTTATAATAAAAATAATGTCCTTGAACTATCTGGTCTTGAATGACCTTTGCAGCTTAGAGCAACCAAGCCCAATATGACATCTCCAATTTTCGCTCTGACTTTTACTTCTGAAGTAGACCGTGTATTACCTGGTCTTGCAAGACCACAGTCCTCCAACGAAATGTGGCAACATCGTTATATAAATGAAATGTTTATCCAGGATAACTCCAGTGCATCTATTCGTGGTGGGATTGACTGCGACGTGGTGGCGGCTGGCGTCCAGTGGGCCACTGTGGAACCTGATGGAGGCGGAAAGTGCGATCTGCCGCAGCAAGTGGTGGATGCAGGCGCTGTACCTCCACAACTTCATCAAGCCTGATGAGAAGTGCTTGTGGCAGACCTGGTAAGTGGCTTTGACATGTTGCTAGCTTTTGATTTAGGCGACCAACGTACCATTATACGATTGTGAATTTCTCATAAAGTTTTCGTAGTAGCTAGTTTTTTTTTCGCTGTCTGCAAGCTATCTAAGCTTACTTGCCATCAGCTAATATACCTACTATCAGACCAAAATCCGATCATTCATTACTGAGTCCTTGTATGGTACACTGTAATGGACAGACACTTTTACATGTGCCAATTTCTTGGATATAATTTTTGTCTTAAGAAAATAAGGTAGCCAATTAATACGTTACCTTTACATAAAGGTGAATCTAATATAAATCATGTTAACACAGGTTCCTAGCAGTGGATATGCAGCTTTACATAGTAGCTGCGTTCTTAACGCTGATATTGGGGCGAAGGCCGAGGCGCGCGCCGCTCTTCCTATGCCCTCTGCTGTTGATCACCATCGCTGGAAACTACCTAGTGGCTTACAACTGGAATCTCAAGTCGATATTCTATATCACCTACCCTGAGTGAGTCACATACATTGATACATAGATCTTTTTTATGTCGACAAATAGTAGATGAAACATTTAATGGTAAGTGGCCATCATTGGTAATTTAAAAACCAGATCAGCAGCGTATTTTTTTTATAAGTTTAAAATCGTATATTTTTTTATTATGTCTTCATCTATGCATCAGCTTTTTGAAGTCTGCTGCGCATAATGCATATCCTTCTTCTCACTTGCACTAATATTACAAGTCCTATTCTCTCACTTCACTTCATCATCATTTTTACTAACAGTTGTGCGATGTTATGACAGGTTGATGCGGAACCAGTACCTAAACGAAGCATCCTTCAAGTGGCTGTACACGGCGCCGTGGGGCAGTCTGCCTGCATCGCTATTGGGGCTGATGGTAGCCTTCTGGTACTACGGCATGCAGAAGGATGATGTCAACCTCCAAGATAATATGGTAAGAACTTCTTTAAGATTTGAAGATTGATGATTTTTTGTGATTCAGTTGGAAAGGTTTTGGAACCAGATTTTAAGTTTCATTGTAAGCAGTACTTAATCCCCTTTGGCAGTATCTTGATCTTCCCTTCATATTTACGCTGGTGATGAATGTCCTTTATGTTGCAGTGGTGCCGTGTAGCTGGCCGGCTAGCAATACCCGGCATCCCATTAGCCATCTTCGCGGGCTACCTGATACGGGACGTCACGTCACGTGAGGCAGTGGCGCTGTATGCTGCCCTGGACCGACCACTCTTCACCGTCATCATTGTCACGGCCATGGTTGGCTTTTTCTACTGGGTTGATGGTAAGTAGGATAGAATCGAAGACATTCGTACTTGCATTGTCAATGGTTAGTGATGGGTAAAATCCATGTCTTAATGGAAGATTTGGGCTAAAATTAAACAACCACCACCTAGAGAACTGCTCAGAACGATTCGGTCTTTCCCTGTCCAAGAAAGCCACTTTCGGCATTTGAGCCGGTCCAGAATCGACCAGTTGAATAACTAACTCAAATTACTCAAATTGATCACAATCATCACCGACTCACATGCAGGCTGTGGAGACCACAATACGGACTTACAGAACTCATAAGTAACGGAGAATTACCGTTGGCGTCTCTTTATTTCACAGAACCAGTATGGAAATTGATGTCATGGCACGGCTGGGCGGTATTGTCGCGTATGTCGCTGTCCGTGCTGATGGTACACTGGGGGTACAATATAACGCAGGTGGCCATTAAGACCAACCTCTCGCGCGCCTCCATCTATGAAATCGTGAGTAATAACGACTTATAGTTATACAAGGTTGAGGACTAAGATCTTATAGGTGGAATCTTCTAGGTCTACTTTATTACCTCCTGTAGAGAAAACTCCCGAGTTGCCAGCTACCAAGCAGAGGGATCACGTGATAGCCGATAGTCACCGGTACCAATTTACATCAGTAATATCCTGGCATCACTGACGCGTTAAAAGCAACCCTGGTTATTTATTACCTAGCTCATGCACTAACTAGCTCTGAAGCACGCCGAAGGATGCCATGAGAATGATAGCGTAGAATGAGAAGAGCGGTCGCTCTAGACAGTAGTGGGCCTAGGGCGGTGCGTCGACTTTGACCTGATTTTTTAAGAGCGACGCCATGTTTGGAATCTTGCACCACCTTGAAACTTTTTCTTGGGCCTAAGTAGTAGTAGGTACTCCCCTTACACATAGTTTTCCATTCACGCAGGGCGGACACTGGTTCGTGACGATGTTCATGACGTACTTGACGGCGCTACCACTTCACCTACTGGTGGAGCAGCCTCTGCAGCGGTTCCTGCAGGCGCTCGTCTGACCGCCACCATCACCGCAGAACCATCATGGATTCTGGCTTATTGGTCAACGCTTAGTGGCTTTTGTGTTTCGGTAAACGAGTGCAGCAAGATGCTGTATTGCCGTTTGAGGTCGTTGTAATTACCTAGGTGTCTGTCTAATGCCCCTGCTCCATGCGTTAAAGTTAATGTTAACGTGGTCTTCAATGTCATTCTTAACGCGTTAGGACGCGGTATGGCAGAGGCAACATCTACAGGTACACCTCGAATACTGGAATTTATTTATATACAAATTATATACAACTTAAGTGCAGTGATGATAGGGTAATGTTGATTATAGTGTAGCATTTATTTATTTTTTATTTTTATGGAAATAGCCGGCAAACGAGCTGACGTGGATCGTCCTGATGGTAAGATCGATCCTGATGGTAATTAGCTATCGTCGCCCATGAACATCAGCAATTTATTTGTCAATAGGTATCTATGTTCGATTTCTTGCCACAATTATCTTGTATCTTGGTTAGGGGCCATCCATAAATTACGTCACACGTTAGGGGAGGGGGGGGGGGGGCGGTCGATGTAGTGTGACACTGTGTGACAAGGGGAGGGAGGGGGTTATAAATTTCGTGAGGTCACATTTCAAAATCGAATAATTGGTATGGTAGGTAAATATTAAATACAATTAATGGAAATAAAAGTTATTTTGGAACTGCTGTTTCAATTTAATAATTTCTAGGTGTAAAATTTCATATGTGACGTCACACTAGGGGAGGAGATCTCACAAATGTGACCAGCTGTGACAAGGAGGGGAGAGGGGTCAAAAAATCATGAAATTAGTGTGACGTAATTTATGGACGGCCCCTTAGGTATTCTGTTCACATATACGCACGCCATGCGCAATTGCGCACGCTGTCGTCATTTGTCGCTTGCTTGCAGCTTGCGTAATAAAAAGTACGAAATCTGTCCATGGAACGGCATGCTATCGTCCATTAAAGCGCCGTGGACAGTAGTCATAATTCTTTAAAATTGTAAAGTTTTTAAATTGCAGCTTTATTTTATGTACGATTAAAATACGATTCACGTCTAAAATAATTATGTAGGTACGTAGTACCTACTTTTAAATATTAATCATCAAATTATAATTTATGTACTATTTATTATAATTTGATGATTAATATTTTCATGAAAACCCCAAGATTCTCAGGAATACTGCTCACTTAGGGATATTAATTAATTATTATTAATGAATTGTAAGATTATTATTTCGTAAATATAAAAGAGAGAGAACGAGAGAATTTTTTAATTTCAATGTTGATGAAATTAAAATTATTTACTTGTCATCAATGATGGAGAAGTTAGAAAATGATTGTAATTTTTAATAAAATAGAAAGGTGTGGTAGCTCTAGCATAATCATAGTTTTTTATAAAAATATTTCAAATGCGGGTAGTCACTATACGAATTTATGTAAACTCAATCGCCACCGTTCGATATTAATTTCTGTTTTAAGAAACATTCGACTGCATATTTTTATAGTGGCTTTCTTGCCTAATGAAGAAAAGCTGCCTCAGTCTTTCTTTTAATAATATATTTTAAAAAGGTACTAAAAAAACGCTCAAATGTTTCCTAAAATCAGATGTTCGAAGGTGTAGATTGCATTTTAATCTGTGATTTCAAAAGTGGTGGCCATATTGTTTTAAACCGGTTACCTATCTATAGTGCGTTTCAACTGAAATAGCAGTATAAACATTAAAATGTTAAATTAATTGTAATGTTTTATATTATCTCATAATATACATCGTTATTACCTTTAATCACGGACGTAAAAAAAAGACGGACGTAATCCCAACAACAAATTCAGTGAAGCACCCATAGTAATACCAACTCTCTATTCGTACAAGTACACACACCGACACATTGATACCATACTGCTATGACATTGACACCATCGCGAATCAAAAATTAAAAAATTACGCACACATGGTAAGCGAGCTGTCATTGCTATGCTTCACTCTCGATTAGACAAGGTTACATCCGTTCTTTTTTTACGTCCGTGCCTTTAATGAACTTGATAACAACCCTACTATTATGTCCATAAAATGGTTTTTCAAAAAAGACATTTCAATTCTACCAACATCACAGCAAAGCCAACTGCAGATTTAGTTGAAACACACTATAATACAGGATGTCCCATAATTAGTGGACCAACGGGTGATTTCTATGGTCTCCTACTTACGTCACAACCAATAACTATTATATCTAAGCTTAGCAATAAGTACATGTGTTGTGATTAGATTACATAGAGATTAAAGATTATTTTTCCATACACTCAACCATCACAATAGATTTAAAAATGCGAGCAGTATTATTTATATCAGGATTTATAACGACTACCTACAAAGTTCATAAGTATGTAAATTATGTATCATCGAGCTATACTTACTCATGCTTGGTAAGACTAACAGTAACGCAATATTTGATATCTTAAGATATCTTTTACCCTTATTACCACCTGTGATATTTTATAAGTTAAGTAGAGTAATTAAACTATTATGTTAACTAATAAAACAATAGCGAAATATGACAGTTTTTTTTATTATCACTTTTTAAAAAATTACTCAGGGTTTTAAATTTTTGTCTGTTTGTCGGCTTGTCTGTGCGTTAGTTCTCTTGGTTATAGCTCATCTCAGAAACGACTGCACCGATATGGGTGTGATTTAATCGGGTCACAAACAAGAAAATGCCGTGAAAACATTTTTCGAATGTTTATAACATCCAAATAAAAAATAAAACATAATTTAAATTATTACGTTTAATATCGAAATAAATAAAACATTTTTCATAGTCATTGAATATAAAACATGGTTAATTACAACGAAGATTCATTTTGTGATGTAGATTAAGTGTACATTAAGTACTTATAAAAATAAGCTGAGTGCTATAAGCAGTTTCTACAAGGAACTTTTATAAATTACCATTTTTAATAACAAATTTTTCACAAAATTTAAATTAAATTTTATATAATGTCGCACAATTGCACAAATAAGTATTACCATTATTATCCAGAATACAAAATTATTCATTATAAAATGTATCATTACCTACATGGTATGTAATGATTTGTTTAAAAACTGTATGAAAAATATAGGCGCATAGTTGCTTTCTATCTAAAGTTCTATAATATCGCCAATCATAGCGGAATTATCTTACAAAGACATTTAATGTATATGATTTTAGACTATTTCATATATAATACATAATTAAAGCAAGTTATTCCGAAATAAAAGATTTTGTAACCGTCTATTGCAATATCAACCATGTTGCTCTCAAATAAAGTCACTAATTGCTTAAATGCTAACCATACACATTAAATCTCTTTACGATTAAGGGTAGAAAAGACTATATACACAACAATTTACAGCCTTTTTATGTCTATCTATGCGTTACTGCCGATTAACTATCCATTTCTTTATTGAATGAATCATGTTATCCTTACTTTTCTTTGGTAAGCGATAGACCCACTGCGAAAAAATCTTTTTAAATAGAAATGTACAAGGCATTAAGTCCACCCATTGTAATATTCATTTTTGAATGTTCAATAAAACATAAAAAAATATACATTTCCAAGGCCGTCTTTAACCTACTAGAGGCCCTGGGCATATAAGGTTAATGGGGCCCCTATGACTTTGTCAGAACACCATTTTGTTAGAATAAACAAAGAAAGTAGATAAGCAAGTCTCTAGATTTATGCAAAAGCTAAAAGGCAAATTGGTATTGTAGTCAGTAATTTAGGTTCGATTTATTCGAATTAAAAAAGTTTTTCGGTAACAAATATCGGTTATCGTTTAGTGATCTGGCAGGAACTAGGGGGCCCCTATCAATCACGGGGCCCTGGGCACGTGCCCAGAGTGCCCAGTGGGAAAAAGGGGCCTGTACATATCTATTTAACAGCAATGCTGTGATTTCGTATAACCATAAGTAACAGATAGATAGCCAATAGAAGAGCCGCTAGTATTGATAGCGACACTCACCTATCTGTTCTAGATAGCATTGCAATAATCATAGATTAACGAGAAAGATGGAGAGATATATCTATCTCAATCTCCCTTAGATTAATCCGCAAGAAAGAAAGAATACTTAATTCTAATGCTCAGGTTTTCAACTGTATGTATAGCTGTACCAGAACAGGTAAGTCAGTGGCACTGTTTCAAAACTATTACAGTATCAGTCAAACAGCTATTATGATACGGCCGGTATCATCTAAATTGTCTTTCCATCGTAAAACAAACACAGCCGTACTAAATAAGTACCTACTGACTAAGTAGGTATATGAACTGAATATATACATATGGTTAGATATGTTTTTTTTCTTTATTATTATTTATTTGAATGAGTTTGAGCTAAATTTCGTCGTAAACTACAAAGCAATATTTTCCAATAACACTTTTTTTTCCCACTCATACCCAGTGGGGACGACAGGGTGGGGACGACCGGGAATAAACCTAACAAATTAGCAGAAACATTATACAAAGTCAGCTTTGTTCTACTTGATCAGTTTCAATTGATTTTGAATTGAAAGTACAAAACATGCTATTTTTCAATCAAAAATAACTTAAATAAAAATAAATTACCATTTAAAAACCCGCGCAGCTTCCATAATAATAGCAAAATCTAGTGATTACTTTATTCCACATAAATATTAATCATATTTGTTGAGATTATAGCATAATAGTATGAGCTATTTACAAAAGCTGAATCTTCACTTACATAACGCTATTTTCCTTTAAAAAGTTAATTTTTCAAGGTTGCTACACAGTTTGATATATCTAAAAGAAACTTAAAGCGACATCAAAATTGTTTAATTTTTATTTGATTGGGTTCAAAATGTAGCATTCCAATCACTATATACATTACAAGTGTGTATATATGTAATCACAGATCTAGCAATCGCTATCAATGTGCTATATAATTTAATGCTATGTATACATTACAGCATATATAACATACACTTCGTTTTATTTCCATTACGTTAAACCTATTGACTTCTGATACACGCAACATTTGCTTATATGTATATCCAGTTTTAAAAATACAATGGTCACAATATATTATATACCTTATCCACTGACTGTTATAATAACCAAACTTTTAATATCATCAGTGAGTGTGCAGTGCCAGCTCTTATGTACTGACATTACACCATTTCTATTACGGGTACTGTTCACATCTACTTCTCTGAATAAATATAAATAAATAAACGATGATTTGATATCTTTTAGCATATTTTTGACATGACCCTTTGAGGGCATATATCTGTTCCGATAGTTATACCAAAGACTAGCCTAGCGCATCAATCTTCATAATACTTTACATTATGAAGCACTATCATATAAAAAAATATTTATTTATTCAACTTTTCAAATCTACCCAATTTCGGCAATGAATTTTTATCGATATTTTTTTTCCATGTACCCGTAATAAATAATTAATCTATCACTCCTGCAATAATCAACTTCATAACCACACGATCACACATTGTCAGTCACGCACTGTACGTTATCCATTACGGGTCGAATGTACACACGCACGCTTCAAGCCGCTAGTCCGCAAGGCAATGGACAATCACACATTACTTACACATAGCGAAATATGGCCGTGAGATCACGGTCGCACACAAATAAACCACAATACCGCCGTACCACCTTTCGGAAATAAAATGAGTGACTCAAATCTGGACCGACTCAATATCAGTTCACAAAAATTTGAGCTGTTCTGATAAGTGAGCAACAATTTGGCAGTTCACGGTTCAATTTATGAATATCCGCACCCAATTTCAATAATTTTACTATAAGTGCCCATGTGCCCATACCCATAAGTGCGAGTGAGCGCGCAATATGCTTCACTGTGCTCGTACTTTGTATTGTCTTGCATGTAGCGAGATATTACGACTACTACAATAGTGGAGGCATTACTGTGGCTCACCTGTTGCGTGTCGTGCGAGCGAGCACTACCCGCCGCTATACGTGCAGCGGTGGTGCGAGCGGGACGACACTACACGCCGCGCGCCCGTAATACGCGCGGCGTACGCGCACTATACGTGCAACACAATGGTCGTTGCGCGAGCGAGACGGCACTACCCGTCGCACGCTGCGCGCCCGCTATACGTGCAGCACAGTGATCGTGGTGCGAGCGAGACGGCGGTATTCGCTGCGTGCTGCACGCCGCGCGCGCTATATGTGCAGCGCACAGTGGTTGTCGAACGAGCACTAGCTGGCCGAGTTGTTGTACTGCGGCCGGCCCGCCAGCTCCAGCAGGTAGCGGTCCGGGTGCTCGATCCAGTCCGCCGCTGAGATCTTCACCTGGAATGACGTCATGTGTAACTTATTTTTTTTAATTTAAAAATCCCTCGACAGTTTTATTTACACTAAGCATAGCAAGGAATGATCTCGATCACGTCAGGTTTCAAAAAAAACCGCATCACAAATCGGTCCATTCGGGAGCTACGATGCAACAGACAGACAGACACGACAAAGTTATAACACCGCTCTTTTTAAAATTTATCTTATTAATAAACCGATCTCGGCTCAAGAGCATGATCTCAATTCTTACAAACGTCACTTTTTCGGTCGGTATTTTGACGTGTGACGCTAGTGGCAAACTTTCTCGATCGTTCTTGTGCTGCTTGTTTGCCCGTTAACCTAATGGTAATTACACACCTGTCGTTGTCTTTCTGCCTCTTTAACCTGCCACTTTTTGATCTCCAGCTGCGTCTCGCGCGACGCCTGGTCGCCACAACCCCATACCTGTACATATAATATGACATTTTTGAATGTGAAATCTTTTTTTGGACATGAGTTTATTTATATTAAATATTGCAATAAGTAATATTAAGTGCTGTCTGAAACTGTGAGTAGAAAAAATTAATCCCGGGAGTTTCTTGCCGCTTCTTCTCCCGGGACCACTCACGGTAGGGATTTGTTGAAGCGATGGCGTTAAGTGACATTCGAAAAGTGTTTGTAACAAACCTACTTCGAATAAAACTTATTTCATTTCATTTTGAATAAACCACGGTTTGTAAAAGGTGCCATTTTTAGAAGATAACTGACTTACGACCCAACTCAGAGTCACTAATGGTTACTTAAATCGCTCTTTAGCACAAATTTGTTTGGTGATTCTTTACTAAGGAGCGATTTTAGTAACCGTTAGTGACTCTGAATTGGGAGGTTAAGGCTTACGGACTTAGATAGGACATCAAACACGGGTGTAAACCAATCTCACCTCCACAGCCTCGAGTGTATACGGCGCCCCCTTGTAATTGAAACCGTCAAAGTCCTCGTGTATATCCAGCAGCGGCTTGCGCGGGTCGGAACCCACGCGCAGGCCCTTCGGGTACCCGCGGATCGACGTGTTCAGGTACATCATGCGCGGCGCGTGCTCCACTACTGAGAACCTGGTGATTGGGATGCGATACAATACATTATTATACAGTACATTATTATACAATACATTATTATACAATACATTATTATATAATACATTATTATATAATACATTCTTTTCGTTTCACACAATAGACCTGACTTAGTATACGTAGACAAAACCACCAACAACACCTACTTGATTGACATCACAGTACCTTCTGATTACAACATTGGTGCAAAGGACATAGAAAAACTCAGCAAATACCACCGATTGAAGACTGAGCTCAGGAGATTATGGAACACCCGAACACATGTCATTCCAATTGTAGTAGGTGCAACAGGAATAGTAGCTAAGAGCATAAGTAGATACATAGACAAACTCGACGCATCCATAGATATTACCATTTTACAGAAACAAGCAGCCATTCACTCATCAATTATTTTAAGTAAAGTATTAGGAGATACAGTTTTTGTCAACAGTTCAGGTACAGATCGCGCAGAAATCAATTAGTTACTTACAACATATACACAGACGTTAATTTAGTGGGGGCAATGGACATCTCTTTTCCTGTGGGTTACAGGACGGGATGTTCATTTATACCGGGTATAACCCGAGACGGAGAATCTCCTCATTGAACAATACATTATTATACAGTACGTTATTATACAATACATTATTATACAATACATTATTATGCAATACATTATTATATAATACATTATTATACTAGCGATCTGTCCGCGGCTTTGCCCGCGTTTTTCGGAATAAAATACCCTATGTGTTAAACTAGGTCATGGTCTACCTGTGTGCTAAATTTCATGACAATCTGTTCAGTAGTTTTTGCGTGAAAGAGTACATAACAGTACATACATCATCACCAACTTTCACATTTATGTATAATAATATTAGTAGGATTGCAAATTATTATTAACTCTTTTCGTTGGCCAGCAATGAATCAGTGATGCCTTTGATGTCCCTGATGTCCATGGGCGATGATAGACGGTGGACCGTTAGCTAGTTTATCGGCTTTTTCTATCAAAAAAATTAATATTAACTGCGGAACACTTGGTATGATGTCCTGCACACCTAACTCTTTTTCTTTGTGTACTGCGACTAAAAACGGTTCCAACCGTACGATACTCGTATGAATTTGAAAAAATGTCAGTCGAATATAAGTCGAGATTAGTAATTCTAGTACAGTGCCACCAAGTTATCTGTGAAATGGCGAAAATTGGAACTAATGCCGCGCCATTCATAAGTTCTTTGTGCTCATTCATTTGACATTTACTACATCTCGAATTGCGTCCAATGATTGGTCCAATGCGTCCGATAGCGCCCTCCTCCAACTCACAGATAAGTTGGTGGCACTGTATATGATTACATCACTCACGTGGGATACAGCTGCAGCAGCGCGCAGTCCGCGTCCCCCTGGTACTGGTGCGTCTCGCGCCACTCGAACGGCGCGCACGCGACTAGCGTCACGCCCTCCGTCTCCGGCGCCGAGCCCGACACCACCACCAATGTGGGGCCCCTGCGATGACGGGTTTGTTTTATAAAAAGCCCCACACTAAGTTTTATTTATTTACTAGCTGACCCGACGAACTTCGTATCGCCTAAAAAAATTTTTTTTAAATAAAAGTAGCCTAAATTACTCCTTGTTATATCAGCTATCTGCCAGTGAAAGTCCCATCAAAATCGGTCCAATCATTTCAGAGATTAGCCGGAACAAACAGACAGACAAAAATTGTGAAAAATGTTGATTTGATATATGTACCATGTCTACATACAAATGCACTTAGTAAAAAGCAGTTATTTTAATATTACTAACAGACACTCCATTTTTATTTATTTGTATAGGTGTATAGATTATTCATTTAAAAGTCACAAAGGCGAACTTAATGCCTAATGGCATTCTCTGGGTTCCCTGTTACGTTAGTGCCATGGACAACAACACATACCTAGACCGAGAACAGAAATTCAAACACATCATTCAAATTTCCACCTCGCTGGGCATCGAACTCAGGACCCTTGGCACGGCGATCCGGCCTGGTATCGAATGCGTCACACGGGTCAACTGCTAACTGACCTATAAGCGAGGGTGTGGTGCAGAAACCGGTTGGCACCGAGTCCGTGTTCGCGCGAGGAGTACAGCGGCACCCAGTGGGAGGGCAGCGCGCACACCAGCCGCGCGAGCCACGCCGCCGACGCCGTTGTGCCGCCTGGAAACATTCACATATAACCGTTGTAGATAAACTGAGGCGATTCAGGAAAACATAGCACTTGATTATATTGTAACCGTAGAACTTCTAATAGTTTTTGGGTCGAAGAAATTTATCGGTTTAACGCAGTTTTCTAGATCAGTACGACACTTGAATTATTAAAAAAACTTGCGGGGCCTCACAAAGACAGTGTAGAGGCCAAACGAGCGTATTTTTTGAGCTGTAATGTTCGGTTTACACTTATTAAGTAGGTAACTAAATTTTAAGTAAATTAATACGTGCAAACGGACAATTTAGTAGTTTAGTAATTTAGTAGTTTAGTAATTTAGTAGTTTAGTAATTTAGTAGTTTAGTAATCAAGTAGACAAGTAATTTAGAATTTTTTCTATTTTCTGTTAAGTAGGTGGGCGGGGCTTATCATTTAACACGTTTGCACAGGCACTTTTTCGTTAAAATTTAGTAAAATGCTTAAGTAATTAAGTAGAATTGTATGAACTAAAGAGCTTTACTAAATTATTACGTGTGGACGCACACTAAAAATTAAAACCAACATTAGTCGCTGAAAAATTATTCAGCTGCATTTGTTTTAATACTAAAGTCGCAAGTGTCGCAACTCACTTTGCGTCGCCGTGTGGTACAAGCAGGACTTATAGTAGTAAACATACGTGAACGCGTACGCATGCATCCACTCACACATGCACATTTCCACACCGACCTTACTACTTTACACACACACTTCCGCACACAAACACGCACGCTACCTGGATGCTGCGGCGGGGGTCGCTGCGGGCGGCAGTACTTCGCGGGCGCGGTGGCCGCGACCAGCCAGGCGGCAGAGGGCGGCAGCAGCGTAGCGCCCCCCCAGCCGCACCGCTCCAGCACCGGCGTCGCGAGCTCGATGCCGGCGCCCGCGCTGTCCGGCTCGGTGTGCGCCTCGATGTCGCGGTGACGGGTCGCCAGCATGTGCACGCAGTATCTGTAGAGACGATGAGCGACGAGCGTGTCAATGGACGAAATGAAGCACCCGCAACGATAGTATTCTAGTACATGACGCCGGCAGTTAGATTTTCTAATTTACCAACACATCAATAATACAAATATAAATATTATACTGAGTGAATTTTTCAAATGGGCGTGGATTTTGATGAAAACGAAAATTCCAGCCAGGAATCGAACTCGTTGATTTTGAAAAATAAAAAACACCTGTATTATTACACAATTCGTGTCAATAACAAGGGTCCAATTCTGGGAAGTAATAACATACGGCAAACTTATGGAAAGAGCTAATCTTTACCAAAATACGTTTTCTACATATTAAACCTTATCTGAATAATTGTACAAAATGATGGTCATTATTTTCATTACATAAATGGATGCGACGTCTCAAGGATTGTACTGAATTCAGTGTAACAATATTATCAACAACACACAAAGACACACTCATCCTATATGTACCTCTCGCTCACTCTCAACCACTCACACACACAGCCTCACAGCGTCACCTCACACCTGTGCACAGGGAAGATGACCCGGTGGCAGTGCTCCTCCAGCCAGCGCACCACGAAGCCGATGCTGTGCGACTCCTTGTTGTTGAAACAACCCTTCACCACCGCCGATAGTGTTTTATTTATCTGTGAACAAATATAGAATAAAAACATTTCATTTATTATAACAACAAATACCAAGCTGTATGCATAAAAATACCAAATCTCTGCTTCAAAGGACTGAACTGAGAACTGCGAGTATATAACATATACCCCACACAACGAAAGAACAGGAACCCAGGAACATCAGACAGTTTGTTTAAACAGGACTTAGCAACCAGATCTAACTCTGAAACTGGTATGTCTACAATAGATTAAACCCGGTCGCAAAGGCCCTTGGGATAGCTGTCAAAAGACATCCCAAATAATAATAATAATACCCGACATATTCGACTTACAATAATAGAACAGCTAACCTATGCTTGGAAATTTTAAATAATTTTACGAGCAGTTACTAAAACATATAGAAGAAGTTGTAGCACACTGAGCGGAACTGTATACCACCTCATTATATTAACAACAAGAAGCTATGGCTCGTAGTAAAATAACTTTTTAACTTGTTTAATATTAGAGTAAGATCGTACCATAAGACATGTTTGCGGTCCCTCAGGGTAGTGGTCCATGGATAACTTGTAGCTGATGTACAGCAAGTTTCGGAGGTCGTTAGGAACCACCACGGCTTCCTCCTCGTCTGATGTGAACACCCTGGAAATATTTAAAATGAATAACACTTACTATTGATAACATAATTTCTAAATTAGTGAAAAGTCGATGTTATTTTTTATGTAACTAGCTAAAAAGTCATCGTTGGATGTCAAAGTAGCACCAAAGGCATTTAATAAAATATCTAAATTATTCTCTATAATGCTGAGCGCATATTTATCCGAACCGTACACGCCGGACGCACCGCGTTTGTATGAAATCATACAAGAGGCCGGTGCGGATGACATAATATCCTTTCATACAAATGCGATGCGTCCAGCGCGTACGGTGCGGATATTATAATTATGTATGTGCGTTCACCATAAATCAATTTCCAATCATTGCAAGAATATTTTTGGCACTGAGCTATGTTTTAAAATATACGTACATTTAATAAAGATACATTGTAGACAGATAAAAGTTGCAGACAATAATAATGTATATAGAAAATTAAACTACATCACTGGTGTTAAATTAATCAGAATCAAGATAACTTCGCTATCAAATTGCATACGGTTATATGGAGTCTAGACATAGATAAATAATCTATACACCAATGTTAATGAAATGGGGCCAAATGTGTACATAAATAATTTGCAACTTTTACGCTCAACTCTTACTGGCGCAGAGAATGTATATTGACTTGAAAATCTGGTATAAACCAAGAAAATAAGTCAATGCTCTGGAAAATTCTAATATGTACTGTCTTTCTTAAAATGCACAATAACGCACCCTTGTAAGCGCTAAAGATCTTCTCAAGGTCGGAAAGACTCATAAAAACAAGGAAGGAAGCGCTGAAGAGATTAAATAAAAATAATATTATGATGATGATATAATGTGATAATGATATGGCATTTAGAACTTAGGTGGGTTTTAGAAAATGATTGCATCTTAAAGAGGGCGACAGTTAAGACATTTTGACTTTTTGAGAATCTGTGCCATTGCCAGTGAGCGTCATACCTGACACAAGCAACGTCCAAAGCCGAAAAGACCCTAAGAGCGTAAGCCTGAGCTAGTCCGTCCGCATGAAGCTGTAGAGACCGCAAGAGCCATCGGCCATTCGATAAATAAAAAAACATACCTGACATATGTGTCAATGATGATGCTGTCATCCAACATGGACAGGACGCGCTCACACTGTTGCTTGAAGGTGGCCTGAGGGATATGCTTGTTCTTGCACTTGCCAGCTTTGTGCATGTATTTGTAGAAAGCGCGCGCGAGCTCCGGATACATTGGGAACAGGTATTTCTGAAATAAAATAATAAAATAATGACTTCTTATATTTGCTTTTGACTCGGTCAAAATATAAGTGACATAAAATAACCCAAATATGACACTGAATCCCAAGAATCAAGAACAAACGGGTCCTGTTACAAGCTAGCTAGCTCCGCGGTCGTAAAGAGTAGGAATAACATATTAATAACTTTATCGAAAAAGAGAATACAGAACTTTTAAATAGGAAATAACACATATTTTTAGAAATCATATTCCTTTCATTTATTTCGTTTCATTTGCAAGTAGAATTAAACTCTAATAGGGGTAGGCTATAGCCTCCATACCTACCCCACTACGAAGGGTATATGTCGAAAAGCTATCAATACAAACTATAAATTTTAAATGGCAATATTGTCTGTGAATTTAATACAACTGCAATGCTGTATGTACTCTCTATTATGCGATCCAAAACACCAGGTGTTATTAAGTGAATCGTACCTATTGTTTTCAACCAAGAACCAGTTCCGCTGTTACATAATCCGGCTCGAAGGACCATACAAAATTTATAATTTGTGCTGGTAAGATTCTATCGGTTCCTCTCGCAATGTAAGGGATCATAATAATAAAGACTTTAGTCCTCAGTCAGTCAGTTAAATAATACGAGTATTAGAAATTAGATCCCCTACCAGAGAAGTCAGATCGCCGCGCCAAGGGTCCGGGGTTCGATTCCCAGCGAGGCGAAAATTTGAATGATGAGTTTGAATTTCTGTACTCGGTCTGGGTGTGAGTGTTCTTGTCGTTGTGTGTTGTCCATGGCACCCACGACACAGGAAATCCGAGTGTGTGGCCATGAGTGTGAAGCGTTATTTATTTATAATACGTACCGTAAACGATCTTTCTGTGACGCCGTTGACTCCATCTTCTTTCTGCGCTCTTTGTACCAGTAACTGTGAAAGAAAGAAATATATTAGTTAGAAAAATATTTACACTGGCCAAGTATATTGATTTACAGGATTTAACACTTTTTCGAGAACATTATAAAATCTTTTATTCAAACTATTATATTCCATTCATTTATTATTTTCTTATTTTAAAATCTTGACACCATTTTTTACTGAAATATTAATTTATATTAGTTTAAAAGGATAATTAAAAGTTAATTGAAATTAGTTTTAGAATTAAATGATTATATTTTATTATAATGATTTGATAAAACGAAATTACCAAATTAAAATAATGCTGCGTTCCGTTTAACCATTTACGGAAATCAAATAATTGTTATTGCTACAAATTGTAACCATTTAACGAAACACTTAAAAATCAATTAATTGTTATTATTGTTTTATGCTGTTATTCAGCTTCCGGATTAATATAACAAAGCAATAACAAATTCCATAATCACGCAAGTACTAATACGATACAAATCTATAATGATGTTCCCTATATCTTAATTTAATTACTAATCCCAAACGTTAATCTTAATTGATTACTGTATTTTGTGACGCATCGTCGCATTTTTGCGTAAAATGAGGTAAGTTCAAGATTTAAAAAATAAGTTATAAAGCCGCGTTTTTACAAAAAAAAAATATAATGAGTAGGTAACCGCCATTATTCCATATTTTCTTACACTACCTAACTCGCAAGTTTGTTCCCTAATTTCAAATATCTTTTATTAAAACTAATATACATAATAAAATTATTAGATTTCTTTATCTCTGTGTCTGTATATCTGTATTAAATATGCCCCAATTGATCAGTTTAACCATAACATATCGACTAATTATTGTTTCCATCTTATTGCGACCTTCAATAGTGCGGTGAAATACGAAGCCAATGAAACTGATATGGCCCGTATCGTAGACCGCGTATAGTGGTCACCACTAGACCACCTTGAATAACAGTCAATAGTGCATAAGTATATTAGTGGGTCATTATGAAGCCACCTGGCCTTAGCTGGCTAAGAAGGCAAAGAAGCGGTCAACCCATTTGGTAAATGGCTCTCCAAAGCAACTAAAACGTGGTCAAAGATATCCCATTAGATTTTTGAATGAAGGTAATAATGTACGAGAATGTGACCGGCATATTAAAAAATTTTAGAATGCAGTTTATAAAAATAAATATTTGGCTGGATAGAACAATCCATTTCCAAAAATGCTTTGTAAAAAAATTATATTAAAAATATTATTTTTTACAATAAAATGGGGATACGAACCGTTAAACACCCATTAATAAAGGTGCATGTTTGAGGATGCTTCACAAAACCGGATTTCGGACATGTGTATTGGTATTTTGGTTGCTCAAAATATGACGAAAATTAACGAAAAAGCATTATTGCCCTTGGCTGAGATGTTGTTTCCACGCCAAAATGATTTCTGGATTCTGCAAGAGTAATGATCCTAAATACCGAAATTGGCTCTGTACCACTTCAACAGCGGTCTGAACATGGTATCGACGTGTTGGATTGGTCCTCACAGTCCTCTGACGCCAATCCAATTGAAAATTTTTATTTGTAGATGAAGCTTTAAAGTAAGGGCAAAAAATACAGTAACCGTAGCTGAACTTACTCGTAAACTGAAAACTGCGTGGAGGTCTTTACCTCGTAGGTATACTGAAAAATTGACGGAAAATACGCCGCGAAAATGGCAAGTGATTATGTACAATAGTGTAGATTGGACGCCGTATTATTATTAAAACATCTAACAGCAATAAAAGACCTAATTGATTACAATTTATCGTTTTATATTTCTAAGGTTTTCATTTAATTTTGCCGGAAAAGAGCGTCTTTTCGTACATAGGATATCATAGTACATCTCATGGTATAGAGTCAGCCATTTAATCCACTATACCTATAAGTGAAAATTATTCTCTGTGTTTGACTCCTCAATCGAAAGTCAACGATAACTTACGCTCACACATTTAGAAGGACGTTCATTAAAATGTTCCCCTACCTTACAAGTGTGTCCTGCAGATTTTTTCTTCTTTATTTTATTGACCTGAATGCCCACGATCGTGAAGCGCAGGTTCTCTGCCTTCGGCATCACTGTGAACCTCTTCATGGCTCCAACTACAGCACACTGACCGCCCAGACTGTATTATGCCAATGAACCACTTATCACAATTCTTTTCGATAAGATATCCAGGAAATTAGCGGATAAAAGTCAAAATTAAGATGGATTCGTCTTCCCCAATTCCGATGCACCGATAAGCGGTATTTTCCCTGTTCGATGTTAGAAGCTTTTTATTTAGTCCAAATTTTTGCCGCCAGAAGAAATCAAGGGAAAGCCTTGCAATTTAATAGCTGGTCTTCTAAAATTTTATTATTCTGTAATAAATAATTCTTTGATAGAGGACAGCCTGATTCTGATACTGAACGCCAAAACAGCTTGAACTCTGCTGTTAAAACTTGGATACTCAGCGCTCAATTCTCTAGAAATTTTCTCCTTTTCAATCTCTTCTACTTCTAGACGGTCCATCTACCTGAACTCTCTTCCGTGATAAAAGCTGCACTTTATTTGTCAAGGCCTCAGTTTCCCGTATAACTAATTTAGCGTGCCCGTTGCGCGTCAGGCCTTGATCAAATGAGTTTGTGTTGCACTCGAGCCAGGCTATTCATATGATGACGTACAGGATGATGTCGTATTTTCAAATCAGGTTATGTTTATGCTTAAGCTTTTCCTGGTGTCTTATAAAATGCATGGTCATCGTGTCATTTTGAGCAGGTAACAGAGTCTTATCCTTATGAAGAACTAAGACATTCTCTCCTAAGTAGGTACCTTATAAATAGTGCAGAACGAATTGCAATGTCCATATTAGGTACGCTAAGGTTTTGGAAAGATACTAAAACCTGCTCACTACAAGGTACATGGAAAAGTAAGATTAGTCAATGTTCATAAACTAAGCACTTTCCTTATTTTCGTTATTCATAAAAACAAGCAAAGTTATAGGAGGCTTATAAACTGTTTTTTTTCTTTCACTCTTATGAAAAACGATAAAGATAAAACATATTAAGTTTACTTTTTAAAATGAACTGCCATTTATCTATATAAATGACACCGACACTAAACACAACTGTAAACCGAGACTTCAGGGATTACTTTGCACTTAAAACCCTATTAATAAAAGATAAGATACAACAGGGCTAATGTGTTATTGTTGTCTCACTCAATCACCATTATTCACTACACCAGATATCATACAAATCCAAAGATCAAGTATGATTTATGTTTGAAATCTGGTATGAAATAAACTATCAATTTACAACCCATATTCATCCATAACTCACTTTAGGTTATATGCAATGTGTAAGCCTAAACTTGCCAAATTATGTTATCTAATTCAAATTATCCAAGAACAATCAATGGGTTCTTATTAATGGCCTTGATGCACAGATGTAATATGGACCTTAACAGACCCTTTACACTTTTTAAAGACCTTTTCAATGATAGCCTACTTATGAGAAAAAATAACACATTTTATTATATTACCATTAACATAATATATATGTATAAACATTTTTTATTTTATTTTATTACACGCTTTATATTAGCTACACCTGTATGTTTGTTTGTTTGTTTGTTTGTAACTTCTCTTTGGACTTGATTTTGACCCACTTCAAACGGTCAGATTTCTTTCAAACTTCGTAGACGTATTGAGGACCGATGACAATTCAATATTTAAAGAAAAAAAAGAAAGAAAGAAAGAAAAAACCTAAATTTAATTTCAAAAAATTCTAACTAAAAATGAAAAAATAAATAATAGTTTAAAAAAAAAAACTAAAAAACACGCTTTTATAGAAAATCCAACTAAAAAAGAAAATAAATCTATACAAATAAATAAAATTGGAGTGTCTGTTTGTAATATTAAAATAACCGCTTTTTACTAAGTGCATTTAGATATAATAATATTTATGGTACATATACCAAAACAGCATTTTTACAATTTTTGTCTGTCTGTCTGTCTGTTTGTTCCGGCTAATCTCTGAAATGGCTGGACCAATTTTGACGGGACTTTCACTGGCAGATAGCTGATGTAACAAGGAGTAACATAGGCTCCTTTTATTTTAGAAAAAAAAATAGTTTTTTAGGCGATACGAAGTTCGCCGGGTCAGCTAGTTTGAATTAAAGTCGTATTAGTCAAAGAGTAGACGGAATAATATCTTTAAAAGCACCCCACGCTTTTTTTACACTTACACGATTCTTAATTCAAATTTATTTTCTATTTTTTTTTAGTTGGATTTTCTATAAAAGCGTTTTTTTTTGTTTTTTTTTAAACTATTATTTATTTTCCTACACTTTGAAGAAGTGATAAATAAACAGCCAAATTACAGCTTTCCAACACCTAAGGTCTCTGCTACGATTTAAAGAAACCATAAAGATTCCGTTTTGACTATGGAATCTAAAAAGTAAATTCCAAGCATTCATCCTGTATACTGATCAACAGCAGAGTACAATTACTCATCTTTATCAATGATTAGTTAGTGGTGCATATGGAAGAAAAATAAGTGTGTACAGCAAATTGACGAACAGACGCTGTAAACAACTGTAATGACTTACATAAACGCTCCAACCATTTAACAGCTAATGAAGCATCAATGAGGCTAGTATTACATCAGGTTGTTCAGTATACTACTATGATTATTTTTTATTACTTCATATTTTATAGGAATAGTCAATCTAGCCACTTTGTGAGTTACCATGGCTAAAGTTGCCATAGGAACTAAAGTAGCTATTTTACCAAATTAGAAGTCCTTTCTAAATGGTTGGAGTTTTCCCTGTGGGGAATTAGAAATAAAAATATATAAAAATGTAAAGTAATATTAAAGTCAATAAAATATTATTAAAATATCTATCTTGTATTTAAAAATTAAAATCAGTCTATCAAATACTTTTTTATTGTATCTTATCAATACTTTGGATACTTTGGACTCCGGATTCAAAGAAACACTGCCTTTAAAATAGTTGTTAGCTGGCTAGGTAAACAATCTACTATGTATTAGAGTTTTGCGATGAGAAGCATTTTATAATTATATTTAGATAGAAGGTTCTACTTCTACATTGGAGGTACTGTACAATAACAATTATAGGGTAAGTATTTAATAACCCTGTAACTCAGTTTAAGGAACCTGCTCTGATTTTAATGGAAGGATAGGCCCAATGAAACATTTCACAGAAGCATTTTTAATACAAGCAATTACTTAAATAAAGGGCCATCTCTCTTTCTTACGGATTATGTGAGCCAGTGTTGCCTCATTAAATAATTTACTGAGTTTTAATAAATTTACTGAGCAGTCCAGTAGGACCACAATTGACCAGAATTTGAGTGCCACATTTTGAGAGTGCACTAGGTACGTAAATTATCATGAGTCAAACTTGGTCATTAGACTGTTTCATTAACCAGGTACACAATCTCTCATCAAATCAAGTGAAGATAAAGAAATATATTAGATACTGATTACTTTAACAAACATTGATAAGCATTTGTGACAGAATGAACTTGTGTAGCATCACATGATCTTGTGTGATCAATAATATAATAATTTACACAATAAGTTAAAAACTTCAAAGTATCTTTGTTTTGCTAATTTTGTTTATTAAATATAGCTCTGATCTATATGGAAATTTTTGAACTCACTTAAAAAAATCAGGGTGACAAATTGGTTGCATTTTTTTATTGTTTTTTTTTGTGTTCTTTACCTCAGAAATTCGTTATCAATCATCAAATATTTTAAGTACACATAATTATGAAGATTTCAATGTATTTGAAGACTGTTTCCTTGAAGTTGGTTATTTTTGCTATTTTTTTTACAACAAAGGAGCTTAAAGATAAGTTTGCATTAATTATAGTCAGCCTGTAATAGGTATTTAAGACTTTTTGTTGGCAACAGCATCAATCCAGTAAATCTTTTGTCATGTATCAATGTTCATTCAGCAACCATTGAGTTGACTTTATTATTGTTGTAAAAAAAGAACATATTATTTTTTAAACTACTTATTGATGTTTACAGTTTATCTTATCTTAAACGAGTAACCACCCTCGCTTTGCTTCTGTTTTCTTATTTTTTTACACTTTGAATTACATTATTGGAGATTTATTAAGGATCCCTAATTTTATAATAATATAATAGAGCCTATGTCACCCGGGGATAGTGTAGCTTCCTGACAGTGAAAGAATTTTTCAAATTGGTTCAGTAGTTTCGGAGCCTATTCAATGCAAACAAACAATCAAATCTTTCCTCTTAATAATATTAGTATAAATAAATAAAACTACAATACTATATAAAATTGGTTATGATGACTTATTATTTTGTAATTACTTGTGATTGACAGGAAAGAAACAAAATGAAAGGGATTATTGCACTGGAACTAGTTTCGCTTGTATCAAACAGAAGTCACAGAGAATGACTAGGTAAAACAGCTGACTACTAGTACCATAAATATATATACCAGTTGTACTAGTTTACACCATACATAGAAACTAGTATTGATTTGAAGGTTATTAATGAACCAAACATTCCTATAGTTACCAGTTTACAAAGACAATGAATTAGTTTTACTTATAGCATGTAAATGTTGTGCAAATGTTTTAACCAGTTTTCATGAGTTAAAAGACACTAAAATTCTACAAAAGCATTCGCAGCGGCAATGATAACTCACTGTAATCAATCATTAGCATCTCACTCATTCGTCACTTGCCATCGAATCTCTTCAAGGCCAAACAAAACAAACAATTCGAGTGACGAATTACGGGAAGGAAGAGCAAACACACGCAAGCATTGACCTTCATATCTTACCTTGGCTAACTTTTCTACGGGGACCAGAGAAGGAGGCGGCGCTGGTTCTACTTTCTCGATGTCTCCACTCGACCCTGACCGTGCGCCCTTCGTAGATCCTCTGGGGGTACTGGCGCCGCTACCAGGCTGATCGCTCCCGGCCTTCTCATGACTATTGTGGCTACCCATCACAATTCACTGCACTATTAATGCTACCACTATTTACAATACTCTCTCCAAAGTCATTAGTATGGCCGTTGATATGCAACAAAGCTGGATTGTAATAAAAATTCGAAATGGAATAAAAAAATATTGCAAAATTTAACAAACTGACAGCAATGCAGTCAGCACACTCATCCACAGAGTACTTAATCACTCATCTGGAACACACAGATTATTAAATTATATCATATAATTGTCTGGAAAACTACAACAGAGTATACACTATTGTATCGTGTCATTCCGTATTCGTGTGATTCCGGATTCGTGTCAACTGTCAAGTCAATGACATCGTGTCGTCGTGTCGTGCTTGGGCGCCTCGGGCGTCGGGGAGTCGGGGAGCGAGTGAGCTTAAAGGGGCCACTGACGGAACGATCGATCGGTGCGATCCGTCGTTGCAGACCGATCGCACCGACCGATCGGCAGTGTATGTCAAGATCGTTAACGATTTGCTTGGTCGCAGACGATATCGGTGATCGCAACAAAAATCCATGCAATCATGAATATCGCACCGATGAATCGACTGTGTGTGGACCTTTGCGATCAGCGATGCGATATTTGTCTCATTCTGATGCCGGCCGCCGCACGCGTCGCATGTCTTCAATTCCTTGGCTAGTGCGTTACGTAGGTACTACGTAGTCTACATACCTACCAACACTCGATGGACGAAACAAATAATTTTTTTTTGCCGTATTGGGGCGGCTTTAGAATACTAACCCCAAACCCACGCCGGATGGGTGTCGTAAGAGGCGACTAAATCCGGCCAGCTGGTGGTAGGGCCCTTGGAGGGATTATATTGGTAGTATTGATTTTAACTGTTAATTAATACCATTATTACTATTATTATTTCTCCATGGGGTTCGCTTTTACTTTTATTTTTCGCTTTTACCTTTGGTGTTGCTGATGTTCATGGGAAACGATAGCCACTTACCATCAGGTAGATCGTCTGCTCGATTGCCGGCTATTTCGTGGACTTATCGAGGACCGATGCCGCGATGACAATTCAATATTAAAAAGAAAGAAAGAAAGAAAGAAAGAAAAAACCTAGTTACACGCTTTATATTAGCTTTAAACGGTTAGACTTCTTCCAAACTTCGTAGACCTATCGAGGACCGATGATAATTCAATATTTAAAGAAAAAAGAAAGAAAGAAAGAAAAAAATGTTCGGTTATGTTCGGTTTACACGTATTAAGTACTTAAGTAGTTAAATAAATTTTAACTAAATTTTAAGTAAATTAATACTTGTAAACGGACAATTAGTAGTTTAGTAATTTAGTAGTTTAGTAATCAAGTAGAGTTTTATTTTTTCTTTTGTAGCCGAATCAAAATTACTGCCACATAGCTAAGGAAAAGAAGTTCATTTTCCATTTTGTAGGGCACGTATTGAATTATTTGAGAACGGGTGAATTCGCCAAAGTCACAAAAAAGATGTTCCGATTGATAAAAAATTTAATTTACTACTTTTATAATTTTTTATTTTTGAAACTGCTTTTATACATATTTTTACATAAGCGCCCACATATTTCATTACATTATTTGAAGAAATTTATATAAAAAAATTCAATAACACACCCAAAACATCATTACCATTTGTAGGGAAATTGCTGTTATAGATATTCCAAAATATTTTTTGAAAAACCTGCCTTACACATTGCGTGTTTAATTTTATATTTTGAGACAATATTTAATTAGGTACATTATAACATATAATATTATGGAATCAGCAGTGCAGAACTAGTAAAAAACATCAATTAAAATTTAGTCACGAAAATTCGTCAACTCCATGTCAGTACCGTCAAACGTTACATTTCTCAAATGTTTTTTGGGCTACGCTATAAAGTACCCCTCGTTTCTCCTCGTCTAGTCCACTGTAAAAAGTGGAACAGGCCAAATTTTTACTGCTGCATGGAGAAACAACTTTTATTCATGAAAAACAACGACGTTCAGTACTTTGTCCCGATTTTGAATCATCGCCATGTACTGGACTTACAAGGTAAATATAAATAATACATTAATTTTAATACTCCACACGTATGTGTAATAGGAACATGATTTTCACTGGCACAAAGAGTTCATAAATTAATGAATAACAAAATGAATTTTAAGCAAAAAAGAAAAAAATATCATTACCATATGCATCATTCCCATTTGTTTTTTTGTAAATGGGAATGATTTTGTGTGAATGGTAATGACGATTGGGGATTTTGAAATCAATTTTGATTGAGTAATGAGACCTAGCAATTTCTTTTTCAACGATAAATTTTTGATATATGTGTTGTAAATTAAATTTGAGCTACAAGTTGTTGGTAAAGAATCTACAAAACTTTTTAATTTTGCAATATCTTTTTAGTAAAGTAAATTATAAACGAAAATTTAATGTAAATAAAGGCCAAAACCATTAAGAGAAACAAAAAATTGCTAGACGGAGGAGATAAAACGAAATCAGAGGAGATTGTGCATTGTACGAAGAGGAGAACAAAGAAAGAGATAAGAAGAAAATAAAATAAAGAAAAGTTTCTGAAGAAAATTCTCTGAAAAGAAAAATAAATTAAAGTGTCCTCGTTAGTAACAAGCTACTACGTGAACAAAGCCTATGAGAAATTTAATACCCCAGATTTGTTTTGGCACACTTGCTGCATGTTTTTGCTATCCTAGTACTTACTGCAAGAAACGAAAATATCTGGCTTGCTTTCTATAAGAGAGAGAGAGAACAGACAGAGAAACATGCGCACGCCGCACGACATGTAACGACGCCGCACGAGTTATAATGACTAATGATGGCAAAAAGTGTCGTTACAACTTTTCGTTACCAAATTTTCCGCCTAGCCCCCTTTCGCAACGCGCGTCATTTTTTAAATCTAACAGCATTTCGGAACGGTGCTTTGTCATGGAGAAGAAAATCCGTAAAGAAACTCCACAGCACATCTTTTAAAATAATGAAATTATTACACAAGATGTTCTAACTGACGCGGAACGGGATGCATTACTAATTTACATGCATCTTTGTCAATAATATATTCATCTATACTATAATATCCTTTGCCTACTGGCTGGGATTTCAGAGATCTCTTATACATTTGAATAAGCAAATCATGTACTTAGGTAATTTAATGTAAAAACGTACATAGAGCCCCTCAAAAGAACGTTGTACTCTACGTAGGTGAAAATAATCCGTAACCAAAAGTATGTCTGTTTCAAGTTTGATGATTTTGCGTATCACTATTTTGCTTGAACCAACCGCCGTTGTTTCTTTATGAATAAAATATAATTGTAAATAAATTGAGATGTTACTGTTAATATGCTTATTTCTTTAAATCTCTCCCGCAGGTAGTGGCGTAATTTTAATTATAGATGGTCCTAATTGCCCTTTTCTGCAAAACAAATATCGCATCAATGTCAGCCTCTGCACTCCACATCAATAATATCAATATACCATAGGACATGAGGCTATGAAAGTGTGCAAAATAAACAAGTTTAGCAATTTCTACATCAGTAAACTGTCTTATCTTTCTAATGGCATTAACTAACTAAGCCGATATATGATTGCCCCATTGTAGTTTAGAATCTAAGGTGACACCCAAGAAAACCGTGGATTTTTCCATAGTTATAATTTCATTATTTATAAGGTGAATCAAATATAAACCGGACTTTTTTTACTAGTCGCAGAGTGAAGTGACGCGCTTGGTACTGCTGTACGTGTTAAAGGGGACTGTCTCGTATTATTCAATTTGGTAGCAAACATTCTATATACTTAGTTTTTTAGCATTTATCAGTAAATTATTTGTAGTAAACCGTTATGACAAACACACCTGAGAACTTTTACATCGTCATTTATTTTACTTCTATTCGTCTTAAATATAAGAGAAGTGACATCAGCAAATATGATAATGTCTGCATATTTCTTAATTTAGTACGGCAGATCATTTAAGTATACTAGAAAAAGGAAGGGGCCCAGAAACGAGCCCTGTGGTACACCCATCACAGATTGAGATCTCGATCACTTGTTATCATTTATACTAACACACTGGATTCTACTCGTCAAGTACAACACAATCAAGATAAGTGAATTGTTATTGATGCTGTAGTAGTAGCTTAAGTAGTAATGTTTAGTGTTCAACACAATCAAACGTCTTAGACAGGTCACAGAATACCCTTTATGGGATTTTGTGAATTCTCCCAGGTCTCAAAGATAAGTTTGAGAAGCCTTGCACCTGCATTTGTTGTATTACTGCTTTCGGTAAAACCGTATTGCTCAGGGTGAAGTAAATTACAAGCGGTTAAGTGCTTCAGCGTTTAATTTAACTTAATTATTTTTGAAGACCGTAGGTAAAATAGAAATAGGTCTGTAATTATTAAGGCCTGTTTTGTCCCCAGATTTAAAAATCAGTATGATCTTTCTGTACTTCATTAGATCTGGGAAAGTATCTAGATTTACACATTTATTTACTAACCTAGCTAAATATGGGACTATCACATCTTTTATATTATTTATAATTTTAACAGACATTCCCCACAAAATTTCAAATTCATATGCCTTTCTTTACCAGAGGTAATTTTATTTCCATGAACTAATAATTCATATTTAGAATTGCGTAATTTATTACTGCCAATCTCGTTACCAATAATACTCTAATTAGTGGTTTTAGCTTGACATTTTTTATCGTCATATGCAACTTAAAGACATAACTATAATACATACGGCTTTAAAAATTTTTTGATTAACATTAAATTTTGTCATTCCCACTAACAAAAAGTCATTACCGTTAAATAAAAGTCATTACCAGGCTGCTCAATATCATTACCATTTCTTATAAAATTTTTTACGACCCAATAACTTTTGATTAGCATAACGAATTTTGAGGACTTTTGTAGGCTTAGAAAGGAAATTTTATGTGCTAATTTTTTTCATGGTTTTGCACGCATTTCCACATACTTTAAAAAAAAAACACCAAAATAATTCAAAAACGCGAATTCACCCGAACGTCTTTATCCTTCCGTTTCAAACAAGTAATGTTTGATCGTTGCGATCGATTTGTTCGTGTATGAGCGGCACTTTTGAACCGATCGATCGGTGCGATGTCCGGCAGATCGATCGCACCGATCGATCGCATCGTCAATGGCCCCCTTTAGGGACTATTATAGAGTCTGGCCAACGAAAGTAGAAAATCGGTAAGCCCGCGAAATTTGAAAAAATTGTAGATGGCAACACACAAATTAGAGCTTTAACTGATTTTGATACTTGAAAAGTAGAATATTACTATTTATGAATACAAGTGGTTCATATTATTGTAATTATTATTAAAATTAGAGTTTCATGTGTTACATCAACCAACAAACAGAGGACATAGTTCAATTATCTTATAATATTCTTTAATTATCTGTGATATTATAAATTATGCATACCTATTAATATTATAACATACATGAATTTGTTATATAAATAATAAACAACCGAGAACTATTTTTAATTATGGCGAATCAACAGGAAAAATTAACACAAATGTCGCAGTACAATTTACTTTTTGTAATCCTATAGCGGATGTTAAATATTGAAGATCAAAAAATCCATCACTATTGCTCGAATCAGTTTCCAACATTTATAATAAATTTATTCAGTTCTTCTTCTGTGATTCTATCGCATTTCTTATATTGTTTTTTTTTTAATTTACAACATGGTCAGTCATGAGGCCGTTTTTTGCCCATACTTTGTAATCCATACCGATTATTTGAATATCTAGTCCTGAAAAATAAAATAATTGTTTCATTTTTAACATATGGAACATGCCTACTCAATTCTATTTGTAGGTAAGTAGTTACTCTAAAATTCAGTAATAGAATAACGCATAAAAAATTACCTGTTAGTGAAGATAATTATCTTAGTTCTCTAGGTATTCATTTCGATTTTATATACCCAATATCTTCTAGGTTTGACAAATTTTGATAATATTACGTATTCCGTTAATTTCTCTTTCAATATTAGCACCCTTCAGCTTGTCTGTGAAAAAAAAAACAAAAGGCGTTCATTTAAAATAAATTTCACGCGTTGTTTAAATAAAAATAGAACAAAAGTATCAAGTATCTTTCACAGTTGATCCGACTCACCAATAAATGCAGTTACGACGTGTAAACATTCCATTTTTTCATATAAACATTAAGAATTTCTTGTTGACGCTCTTCATACTTTGATATTATCCTAAAAAGTAGCTTTCTCGACCCACTTTTAACTGTTTTATTCATTAACACAGCATAATTCGCAATTAGAAAATAATAATGACAGTCACACATCACATACCCCATTTACACGCGCGCGCGAGCCACGAGACAATCCGCGAGACGCGCGCGTGCGCGCGCGTTTGAACAGGGCGCTCGCGGACCAGACAGCGGCGCGTCTCGTGGCTCGCGGGCTCGCGGCGGGAGCGGTTTGTTAGGCGCGGCCAAAGGGGCTCGCGCGAGCGCTCGCGTGGTGTTCACACGCGCGTAGGGGGCGTGGCTTACGGACGCGCCACGAGACGATTCGCTACACGCGCGTGTAAATGAGTGGTGATAGTAGTGACAGTTGTCAGTAGTTTTGACATAAAATTGGTGCTGCCATTTAAAATTGTCGGCATTTTACGATTTTCTACTTTCGTTGGCCAGACTCTAATTCAACTGAAAAGGGGAACCGGGAAATCTTACGTTGAAATCACAATACTGAATGTTAATTTATGGATAAAATAATATAACTTGTATTGCAAATAGAACAAGTATGAAGTAAAAAAGATGAGAGTTAAAAAACCGCACAGATATTTAAAAAAAGAAGAGAAACCAAAACGTTCTGACATTATAAATATTAAATCCACGATGGAGCATGTACCACGCCACGCCACGCTACTATTTTATTTACGTTTTATATGCAGTATAACAAATCTGTTCATAGCACTATACTCTGTGGTCCAACAGCTGATCTCGATTGTCTCGGTCCTTTGACAATGAATCAGTGTTGCCAACGCTACGGCAATTACCGTGTTCTACGGCTTTCAGGCCAAAAAATCACAAAATCTACGGTCTACGGCCCGAACCCTAGGGCCGTAGCAAATTCTACGGCTTTTCGCAAATTCTACGATCTTTCTGTTATTTATTGTAATGAGACCTAGCAATTTCTTTTTCAACGATAAATTTTTGATATATGTGTTGTAAATTAAATTTGAGCTACAAGTTGTTGGTAAAGAATCTACAAAACTTTTTAATTTTGCAATATCTTTTTAGTAAAGTAAATTATAAACGAAAATTTAATGTAAATAAAGGCCAAAACCATTAAGAGAAACAAAAAATTGCTAGACGGAGGAGATAAAACGAAATCAGAGGAGATTGTGCATTGTACGAAGAGGAGAACAAAGAAAGAGATAAGAAGAAAATAAAATAAAGAAAAGTTTCTGAAGAAAATTCTCTGAAAAGAAAAATAAATTAAAGTGTCCTCGTTAGTAACAAGCTACTACGTGAACAAAGCCTATGAGAAATTTAATACCCCAGATTTGTTTTGGCACACTTGCTGCATGTTTTTGCTATCCTAGTACTTACTGCAAGAAACGAAAATATCTGGCTTGCTTTCTATAAGAGAGAGAGAGAACAGACAGAGAAACATGCGCACGCCGCACGACATGTAACGACGCCGCACGAGTTATAATGACTAATGATGGCAAAAAGTGTCGTTACAACTTTTCGTTACCAAATTTTCCGCCTAGCCCCCTTTCGCAACGCGCGTCATTTTTTAAATCTAACAGCATTTCGGAACGGTGCTTTGTCATGGAGAAGAAAATCCGTAAAGAAACTCCACAGCACATCTTTTAAAATAATGAAATTATTACACAAGATGTTCTAACTGACGCGGAACGGGATGCATTACTAATTTACATGCATCTTTGTCAATAATATATTCATCTATACTATAATATCCTTTGCCTACTGGCTGGGATTTCAGAGATCTCTTATACATTTGAATAAGCAAATCATGTACTTAGGTAATTTAATGTAAAAACGTACATAGAGCCCCTCAAAAGAACGTTGTACTCTACGTAGGTGAAAATAATCCGTAACCAAAAGTATGTCTGTTTCAAGTTTGATGATTTTGCGTATCACTATTTTGCTTGAACCAACCGCCGTTGTTTCTTTATGAATAAAATATAATTGTAAATAAATTGAGATGTTACTGTTAATATGCTTATTTCTTTAAATCTCTCCCGCAGGTAGTGGCGTAATTTTAATTATAGATGGTCCTAATTGCCCTTTTCTGCAAAACAAATATCGCATCAATGTCAGCCTCTGCACTCCACATCAATAATATCAATATACCATAGGACATGAGGCTATGAAAGTGTGCAAAATAAACAAGTTTAGCAATTTCTACATCAGTAAACTGTCTTATCTTTCTAATGGCATTAACTAACTAAGCCGATATATGATTGCCCCATTGTAGTTTAGAATCTAAGGTGACACCCAAGAAAACCGTGGATTTTTCCATAGTTATAATTTCATTATTTATAAGGTGAATCAAATATAAACCGGACTTTTTTTACTAGTCGCAGAGTGAAGTGACGCGCTTGGTACTGCTGTACGTGTTAAAGGGGACTGTCTCGTATTATTCAATTTGGTAGCAAACATTCTATATACTTAGTTTTTTAGCATTTATCAGTAAATTATTTGTAGTAAACCGTTATGACAAACACACCTGAGAACTTTTACATCGTCATTTATTTTACTTCTATTCGTCTTAAATATAAGAGAAGTGACATCAGCAAATATGATAATGTCTGCATATTTCTTAATTTAGTACGGCAGATCATTTAAGTATACTAGAAAAAGGAAGGGGCCCAGAAACGAGCCCTGTGGTACACCCATCACAGATTGAGATCTCGATCACTTGTTATCATTTATACTAACACACTGGATTCTACTCGTCAAGTACAACACAATCAAGATAAGTGAATTGTTATTGATGCTGTAGTAGTAGCTTAAGTAGTAATGTTTAGTGTTCAACACAATCAAACGTCTTAGACAGGTCACAGAATACCCTTTATGGGATTTTGTGAATTCTCCCAGGTCTCAAAGATAAGTTTGAGAAGCCTTGCACCTGCATTTGTTGTATTACTGCTTTCGGTAAAACCGTATTGCTCAGGGTGAAGTAAATTACAAGCGGTTAAGTGCTTCAGCGTTTAATTTAACTTAATTATTTTTGAAGACCGTAGGTAAAATAGAAATAGGTCTGTAATTATTAAGGCCTGTTTTGTCCCCAGATTTAAAAATCAGTATGATCTTTCTGTACTTCATTAGATCTGGGAAAGTATCTAGATTTACACATTTATTTACTAACCTAGCTAAATATGGGACTATCACATCTTTTATATTATTTATAATTTTAACAGACATTCCCCACAAAATTTCAAATTCATATGCCTTTCTTTACCAGAGGTAATTTTATTTCCATGAACTAATAATTCATATTTAGAATTGCGTAATTTATTACTGCCAATCTCGTTACCAATAATACTCTAATTAGTGGTTTTAGCTTGACATTTTTTATCGTCATATGCAACTTAAAGACATAACTATAATACATACGGCTTTAAAAATTTTTTGATTAACATTAAATTTTGTCATTCCCACTAACAAAAAGTCATTACCGTTAAATAAAAGTCATTACCAGGCTGCTCAATATCATTACCATTTCTTATAAAATTTTTTACGACCCAATAACTTTTGATTAGCATAACGAATTTTGAGGACTTTTGTAGGCTTAGAAAGGAAATTTTATGTGCTAATTTTTTTCATGGTTTTGCACGCATTTCCACATACTTTAAAAAAAAAACACCAAAATAATTCAAAAACGCGAATTCACCCGAACGTCTTTATCCTTCCGTTTCAAACAAGTAATGTTTGATCGTTGCGATCGATTTGTTCGTGTATGAGCGGCACTTTTGAACCGATCGATCGGTGCGATGTCCGGCAGATCGATCGCACCGATCGATCGCATCGTCAATGGCCCCCTTTAGGGACTATTATAGAGTCTGGCCAACGAAAGTAGAAAATCGGTAAGCCCGCGAAATTTGAAAAAATTGTAGATGGCAACACACAAATTAGAGCTTTAACTGATTTTGATACTTGAAAAGTAGAATATTACTATTTATGAATACAAGTGGTTCATATTATTGTAATTATTATTAAAATTAGAGTTTCATGTGTTACATCAACCAACAAACAGAGGACATAGTTCAATTATCTTATAATATTCTTTAATTATCTGTGATATTATAAATTATGCATACCTATTAATATTATAACATACATGAATTTGTTATATAAATAATAAACAACCGAGAACTATTTTTAATTATGGCGAATCAACAGGAAAAATTAACACAAATGTCGCAGTACAATTTACTTTTTGTAATCCTATAGCGGATGTTAAATATTGAAGATCAAAAAATCCATCACTATTGCTCGAATCAGTTTCCAACATTTATAATAAATTTATTCAGTTCTTCTTCTGTGATTCTATCGCATTTCTTATATTGTTTTTTTTTTAATTTACAACATGGTCAGTCATGAGGCCGTTTTTTGCCCATACTTTGTAATCCATACCGATTATTTGAATATCTAGTCCTGAAAAATAAAATAATTGTTTCATTTTTAACATATGGAACATGCCTACTCAATTCTATTTGTAGGTAAGTAGTTACTCTAAAATTCAGTAATAGAATAACGCATAAAAAATTACCTGTTAGTGAAGATAATTATCTTAGTTCTCTAGGTATTCATTTCGATTTTATATACCCAATATCTTCTAGGTTTGACAAATTTTGATAATATTACGTATTCCGTTAATTTCTCTTTCAATATTAGCACCCTTCAGCTTGTCTGTGAAAAAAAAAACAAAAGGCGTTCATTTAAAATAAATTTCACGCGTTGTTTAAATAAAAATAGAACAAAAGTATCAAGTATCTTTCACAGTTGATCCGACTCACCAATAAATGCAGTTACGACGTGTAAACATTCCATTTTTTCATATAAACATTAAGAATTTCTTGTTGACGCTCTTCATACTTTGATATTATCCTAAAAAGTAGCTTTCTCGACCCACTTTTAACTGTTTTATTCATTAACACAGCATAATTCGCAATTAGAAAATAATAATGACAGTCACACATCACATACCCCATTTACACGCGCGCGCGAGCCACGAGACAATCCGCGAGACGCGCGCGTGCGCGCGCGTTTGAACAGGGCGCTCGCGGACCAGACAGCGGCGCGTCTCGTGGCTCGCGGGCTCGCGGCGGGAGCGGTTTGTTAGGCGCGGCCAAAGGGGCTCGCGCGAGCGCTCGCGTGGTGTTCACACGCGCGTAGGGGGGGTGGCTTACGGACGCGCCACGAGACGATTCGCTACACGCGCGTGTAAATGAGTGGTGATAGTAGTGACAGTTGTCAGTAGTTTTGACATAAAATTGGTGCTGCCATTTAAAATTGTCGGCATTTTACGATTTTCTACTTTCGTTGGCCAGACTCTAATTCAACTGAAAAGGGGAACCGGGAAATCTTACGTTGAAATCACAATACTGAATGTTAATTTATGGATAAAATAATATAACTTGTATTGCAAATAGAACAAGTATGAAGTAAAAAAGATGAGAGTTAAAAAACCGCACAGATATTTAAAAAAAGAAGAGAAACCAAAACGTTCTGACATTATAAATATTAAATCCACGATGGAGCATGTACCACGCCACGCCACGCTACTATTTTATTTACGTTTTATATGCAGTATAACAAATCTGTTCATAGCACTATACTCTGTGGTCCAACAGCTGATCTCGATTGTCTCGGTCCTTTGACAATGAATCAGTGTTGCCAACGCTACGGCAATTACCGTGTTCTACGGCTTTCAGGCCAAAAAATCACAAAATCTACGGTCTACGGCCCGAACCCTAGGGCCGTAGCAAATTCTACGGCTTTTCGCAAATTCTACGATCTTTCTGTTATTTATTATTTTTGCAGACATTTAACGAATATTATACCCTTAAAACAGTGTCACTAGGCTAATGAAGAGTGTTCCTTGTGTTGTGGACATGAAATTCACTGCTGATGACCTTTTTTTTTATTTTTTAGTCCGAGCGCTGAACCGATGGTATATATTTGGCATAATTGGATAGCATAATATATTAGCAGCTGTGGACACGGCCCACAGTTGATCTTTTTCCATACAAACACGGCTTTTTTATCTCATGTACACGGCCTTCCAAAAAATTTCATTGGCAACACTGCAATGAATGTCGTTATGTCATTCATATAGTAACTTTGTATAGTTTGTATATACGGGATGTCATTATCAACACAGTACTTAATCACTACGTTTTAATTATCAATCCAAGTGTCCATCTCTTAGCAATATTATAATCAATAATTTTAAATAAATTATCTATACTCCATGCTAACTCGTTACTTGTGTGAAAAATGCAAAATAAATCCATTAAAAAAATCGGTATAGTTGATCAACAGTATTATTGTAGTATCCTAAATTATTCAAACTATAAATTATGAGAAGTTAAGCACGCAAAAGCAAATTATTTTTGTGTAAATAATTTTTTTAGTGAATAAAGTTAACTAAACAGATAAAAGATACGAATCTATGAAACCAATCATCGACCATGGCAGTGTATGCGGCCCATCTCACGCGTACCCTGCAGGGTACACCGTCAATATTTCAAATAACAGCTCAAGAAGCTCTCGGATCAACCGTTAAACCAGCGCTCAGAAAACTCATAGAGGTAAGCCTATTGCAGTTGCTTATTTATACCGTAATTATAACTGTTAATAGTGGTGTTGCTGTATTAATAAGTCTTTTAAATATTAAATAATTATTTTGCAAGTCACCTGGCATTCATTACATAGAATTTCCTGTTAAACCCTTCTCAGATGGGATGACAAAGTTCTAAAGACTATGAATTTATTTCCTAAAAAAAAACTCCAGTGCATTAGTATCATCATTACAATACCATAAAGAATGTATTTAATTTTTTTTTTTAATGAAGTAACATATTTGATACAACTTTCTTTCCAGTACCTCGCTGCAGTATACCCAAGGAAGTGTGGGTGGTGTGAGCGCTGGTACGACGAGTTGTATCTGCTGTTTGACTGCTGCCTGCAGTATCACTATCTGAAGCATTATGGTGAGCACATAATGTATCATGTAAAAAGAGTTTTATAATAAGTATAGTAACTGCAGATGTGTTAACATTAGATTGTTGCTAAGGCTTAGCTTAGGACCGATAACCGTTGGGGAAGAAAGGTCCTCGAATGGAGACCACGCCTCGGTAAAAGGAGCACAGGACGCCCCCCGACCAGGTGGACCGACGACCTGAAGAAGACAGCGGGTATCCGCTGGATTCAGAAGGCTCAGGACCGGTCTGAGTGGCGTAGATTATGGGAGGCCTATGTCCAGCAGTGGACCTCAAAGGGATGATGGATGGATGAATGGAAGGCTTAGCTTCTCATGTTAACTATTACTAACTAATAGCTAACCTACTAAAACTTCTGACAACTGAGGCGGCCTCTAATCCCTTCACCAGTACACACAAATCATACTCCAATATTCAGTTCTTGAATGCATAGAATAATAAATTTTCTTTACCTGTTTTCTATACTTAATATATAAAGAGGAAAGATTTGATTTTTTGTTTGCATTGAATAGGCTCCGAAACTACTGAACCAATTTGAAAAATTCTTTCACTGTTGGGAAGCTACACTATCCCCGAGTAACATAGGCTATATTATATTTTCAAAAAAATTAGGGATCCCTAATAAAACTCCAATAATGTAACCCAAGGTGTAAAAAAATAAGAAAACCGAAGCAAAGCGAGGGCGGTTACTCGTCATCAATAACCATGGTTGAATTTCATCTGCTGAAGTGAATGAACAAAATCAAAATCAAATCAAAATAAATTTTTTGAAGTTATACGTGTTATGAAATAAATGATGAGAGTGAAATTTTAAGATTTGTGACACGGTGACGGTGACACAGAAGGTGACGAAAAACGACATAGGTGATTTTTTTTATATATTTGAACATTTATTTATTTGAATATTTATCAAAAATTTTTTCACAGCTGGATCCTTCTCCGAGTGTTTCTATGGTCTTCTGCGAGTGCCTTTAGTGCAAACTAGTGAGTTCAGTGCTGGACCCAGACTGCCTGATGTGCTGGAGAAAGGCTCTTTAGCTTTGTTGGTACTGGTACCATATGTGAGGGATAAACTTGAAAAGTTGGTGGAAAAATGGAGAGAGGCTCATGAAGATGGGAGACTTGGGAAGGTATTATTTTAATAATTTGAAAATGTTACATGGCAATATACAATTTCAAAATAAAAATTATGTACAATTTCAGTTTTAGATATGATCCTTTATTTATTCAATTCCCAATTCAGAACACATCAGACAAGGCTCGTAAAGCTGCAATCCGGGTGTACTCCATCATGCACTTCACAATAGAGTCGTGGAAGCTGATAACCCTGGCGCGGTACCTGGTAGGCCGGAGCCAGTCTCCGACCCTCGAGCTGAGCCTGCTGGGACTAGCGCTGAAGGATGCACCGCCTCCGGAGCCAGAGGAGGATACTTGGAGTGATCTGTTTAGGAGTATTGTTACTGGGAAATTCAGGTACCTATTCATGATGTTAAAAGGATGATTGTATGTTGGATCAGCAGTGAAATTAATTGAACACCCCAACTCAGAATCACTAATGGTTACTTAACACATTCAGTGCCATCATTCCTTAGTACATAGTTTATATGGTGATTTTTTACTAAGGAGTGGTTAAAGTAATTGTTAGTGACTCTGAGTTGGAGCGTAAGTATATATTAATATGTTTGGTACTATTAGCAGGGCCAGGAGAAGGTTAGGGGACTTAAGCCTCCCGTCAAAATTTAAGTTAGGTTTATTTCATACTATCAGCTGGTTTACACCCCTATGAGGTGACTTATTTGCCTGTTTGTTGACTATTCACATAAAAATAAAAAGTATTTTTTCTCCAGCAACGCCGTGATAACATTCCCAATGGTGTGGAGCGCCATGGCCCGCTCGGTTGAGTACGGCGCCTTCGCGGTGCAGTTCCTGCGGTGGTGGGACGCGCGAGCACCGCTGGCCACTAGTGCCTTGCCAGTGCCCGCGCCTCCGGAGGTACACTACTACCCTTTTCAGTTTTCACACGAATTAATAATTCATTAATTAATTCAATACATATTAATGTCCTCTTAGGACTAAGTATAGCGACTTTGTATAGCGATAAGACCGCATTTTGTACGTCATATTTTTTCTTTTCTAATGTAAACCTATTTGTGGAGTATAATTAGGAGTATTCAATTTTATTTTATTATCGCAAATTTTAAAAGATTGTATTGTACATGCTCTGCGTAAATTGTATGGATATTAAATAATTATGATATCACAGAGCTGGTCTGATGATAGAGTCGTATGGAACCGTAGGAATTTTGAAAAAAAAACTACTAGTTTAATTTTTAAACCATTTTGGTTTAAAAATGTTATTAAAAAACAATCAATCCCACTTCTGATGTAAGAATATAAATTTAAATGAGATAATATAAAGCCATGACAAAGCACCCTACCGAAAAGCTGGTAGATAAAAAAATGATGACGTAAATAAGTGTATCAGTGATACCTATATCAATAAAATATTTTGACTTTGACTTTGACTTTGCAGAAAGATGCGAAAGCGCAGCGGTATAGAAACAAGTGTCCGGTATGTCTTCAGCCGTGGAAGGTGCCGACGGTTTTACCCGTGTCGGGGTGAGTTGCGATATTTTTTTTTACTTTTTTTTCCATAAGTACTACTATTGTCCTACAGGGCACAATATACAACTGATCGCTGTTATAGAAGTGACGCGTCGGTGATGCATTTGTCGTTAATTATTATGACCATGGGCGGCAGAACCACGTATCATGAGTTTGTTGGCTAGTTCATTACAGCGTACATTTTATTTATGTTACGATAAGTTATATACAATAATATGACGTCAATAATTTCCCCAGCTACGTGTTCTGCTACGGGTGCGTATCGCGTCATGTGCGCGAGCGCGGGACGTGTCCCGTGACGCAGCTGCCGGCCGCCGAGCCCTCGCTCGTACGGCTGTACGTGCACGTGTGACGTCACCGTGCCTAAGAGTAACAAGACAAACAAGACAATATCTCTATACTATATGTATAGATCGTGTCCAAAAAGCTTATTTAAGTAAGCGAAAAACACGCTTTGAAGAGGTTCCTGAAGACTGGTCACGTGATATTAAATTAATATTATAGGTATTCCCGCTATCATTGGTCGAAGTTATTATATTCACACGCTTCGAGTCTTAAAGGTTACCTACAATCAGGCCTGTGATTGGTCGAAAATATTTATCCAATGTAACGTGATCCTTCATGAAAACCATAGATGTTTGTTATTCTATTCCCTATTAAACTATCTCGAGGTAATGGATAGATAGCAGTGTTGCCAATGCTACGGCAATTACCGTGTTCTACAGCTTTCAGGCCCAAAAAAATCACAAAGTCTACGGCCTAAAGCTGCCCTACGCCCTATGGCTATAGCCAATTCTACGGCTCCTCGCAAATTGGCAGCTGTGGACACGGCCCAAAGTGGATCTTTTTCCATAAACACGGCTTTTTTATCTAATGTACACGGCCGCCTAAAAATTTGCATTGGCAACACTGATAGATACGTTATTGAAATCGGACATATTAAATGAGAACGTTCGGCGTGACTATAGCCGTCTTTAATAGGTTTTTTCTACGTGGCAAAAAATGTGCGGTTGGAGTATGAATTGCTAACCTCGATATTCTCTGAAATTAACGAGGGCTGGTTTTTTTTATGATGATTGTTGATACTGGTGGACTGAGACCTGAAGAAGACAGCGGGCATCCGCTGGATTCAGAAGACTCAGAACCGGTCAGAGTGGCGCAAGTTAGGGGAGGCCTATGTCCAGCAGTGGACCCCAAAGGCTGATGGATGGATGGATGATGTTGATACTTGACAAGTATATAATGTTAGCGGGGTATGGGTTTTGAGCCCCTATGGTTGCGGGTGCCTTTATATTGGAAATACCACTGAAATAGGCATAATAGGTTTCGACTTTCGTCATTTTACTGGATTAATGAGGATTATTTTCAAAATGCGATTTTTTTAAATTATTATCATTTAAGATGTTATTGGTACCAGATACCTTAAAATTGTGTAACATACATAACATGTTGACTTAATGCTAAGTATTAAATATTTATATTTTAATAAATTTTGTTATCAACTTTGGACTATGTTTAATATCATGTAAATAGTGTACTTTGAATTACGTAAATAGTAAATACTTTCGTAATCATAACATATTCTGTTAGAACTACGAGAAAATCTAATTGAATTATATTCAAGCTATGTTCATGATTATTTTGTCCGCCAAATTCAATTTCTTTTTGTAAATCGTTGTTCAGTCCTACATCGTATATTGATTAAAATACGATTCATATTTCATTTCTATGATAACTAACGACAAATGGAAATGGTAGGTAAGTGGTTGTGAGACAGGGTATTTGTTATGAAATAAAAACTATATTTTGTCAACTTTGTTTTATTTTAACAGTAATGTAACACTGTTATTAAAACTAAATGTAAGTTATCGATTTTTAGTATTGCCAAGCGTTGTATGTTGTATAAGAAATTGGGTATTTTAAAATTATATTACATTGAACTTTCAATTTAAATAACTATAAGAAAAATGGTTCGGTAACTATAAAAAAAGTCGGTTTACGGACGGTTGTTTAACGTGACAACGTCATGACAAAGCTCCGGTCCGCTCCGCCTCGCCCCGCTCCGCTCCACTCAACTACGATCGCCTACGGCATCGGCTACGATACGCCGATAGTGCCTCTCTCTCGCTTTTGCCGCTCTCTCGCTCGCGGAACGCGACATTTTTTCATAGATGCGCCCGGCGCTCATCGTTTTAATAGACGTTATCACATCATAATAAGATAATATACATAATAAGACAATAATTATCTGTGACAAAATTTTAATATAAGTGCTGCCATCCCGCTTTTGAGTATGTAATACTATTATGAACAAATATTAAAATATTGTTTAATGTAGAAAAATGTTCCTTAAATCATTTTTGCTTATACATAACACACAACTAAATAAGCAGTAGTAACGTTATATTCCATAATAATGAAACAGGTACTTACAACCTAATTATGTATCCATCGATATTCATACCCACAATAAAAGTAATTTCACATTGTCTTTAAAATATTACCTAAGTACAAATTAAAGCGATTTTACCTGAATTATACAAATGTATTAAAATTGTATCGCTCCTTATCTATTAAAATTTAAATGTTTTGTTTTTCCTTGTATTTTCACCCGTTTTCCGATGTTACCATGTAATCATTTCAATTAGTCTTAGCGTTGAGCATAATATGCGTATTGACCACGGACGTAAAAAAATGACGGACGTAATCCCAAGAACAAATTCAGTGAAGCACCCATAGTAATACCAACTCTGTATTCGTACAAGTACACACACCCACACATTGACAACATACTTTATACTGCTATGACATTGACGCCATCGCGAATCAAAAATTACAAAATTACGCACACATGGTAAGCGAGCTGTCATTGCTATGCTACACTCTCGATTAGACAAGGTTACGTCCATTCTTTTTTTACGTCCGTGGTATTGACTTAATTATTAATATAAGTTTTGCGGAAACAATCGATTAACTGGAGAATATATACAAAATATTAGGCTGTTGCCCATACAGTGCCATCTATTGAGTATTTCGTACTCTACAAGTACTCCACATCAGAGGTTAAGACTCCAGCAAGGTACTGATGACTGAGCTGCCTTCCTTCTTTAGCCACGAGGGCGATTCTAGAGATGCGGCCGCGCAGCAGTAGGGGACGTGAAGGTAGTTCAGGGGAGACTTGGACTGGTGGAAGACTGGCGATGTACTCTACCAGTTCTTCGCGAGTAGAGAAGTACTTGTCAGCGTAGCTGGAGCTCCCGTCGGGTATGTCGATAGTCTCCCAGGGGCTAGAGGTCTCGAAGTATCCGCCTTCACCCTGGACAAATTGAAAGGTTTTAATCGCAAAACGTTTCCACATATGGTCCTATGGACGCAAAGCGCAAAGCTATTCGCAAAAAGTCCCATTCTCAGAACGACACAAGTGCAGAAGATCCCATTCACTAATGTTGGTAATCACCAATCGCAAGCATAAGTTTGAGGTGTGCTTGAGCCCAAGCCAACTTTCCCTGTTAATGGAACAGCTATTAGTCTATACTAATATATAAAGAGGAAAGATTTGATTGTTTGTTTGCATTGAATAGGCTCCGAAACTACTGAACCGATTTGAAAAAATTTTTCACTGTTGGGAAGCTACACTATCCCCGAGTAACATAGGCTATATTATATTGTCAAAAAAATTAGGGATCCTTAATAAAACTCCAATAATGTACCCATGGTGTAAAAAATAAGAAAACCGAAGCAAAGCGAGGGCGGTTACTCGTAATTAATATAATGAATGGTCCCATCGGTGTGGAGATCGCTCGATACTGAATTACCCAGTTCAGGGCTCGCCAAAGGAACTTACGTTTAATATGTAAGTTCCTTGATCTCGCCTGACTAGCTACCAGAAAGCATAAACTAGCGAGCTATCTAATGTCTTTTTGCTGGAAATAACCGGCAAACAAGATGACTATCCACTTGATGGTAAGTGGCTGTCGTCGCCTATAGGCATCAGTATTACTAAAGACATCACTAATGCGTTGCCGGCCACGAAAGAGAGAAAAAAAAGCTAGAAAGACTAGACAAAATAAAAATTCCTAATTTTCCAAACATACCTCAAAAGTAGAAACTGCATAGTTGTTCCCGCGTCTCGCCGTGACAACAGACACGAGCGCGCCATCCTTATTGACGATGGGCGTGCCGGCCAGGTACTGGTTGGCGGACTCGAAGGTCGGGGCGCAGCGCCACTGGGCCAGCCGCCCGTCGCTCGAGATCAGGAGGATGCGCTTCGTGCGGTTCAGGAAAACCTGGGAATTGAACCAATAACGCGTGTTCACATTCATAGCCCCATAAGATTCTCATTGTCGTGGGTACCATGGACAAAGACAAGATGACACACCCAAGGAACACCTGAGAATTGAAATTTGAATGAATAACACTACACTACACATTCATAGCCCCAGAGGATTCCCATTGCCGAGGGTGCCATGGACAAAGACATGATGACACACCTATACCGAGAACAGAATTTTCTCATCATTAAAATTTTTACCTCACTGGGAATCGAACCCAGGACCCTTGGCACGGCGGTCTGGCATGGTAAGAATTACGCCAGACGGGGTGAGTTGTGATAATGATGATGAGTTATATGCAATACAACTGCACTTACTTTCTCTGCCATATTTTCATCGAGCCGTACGTATGCTAGCTCCCCGAGAGGAGCCAGAACCTGTTCCGTAAACACGTCGCAATAGTGATGCGTTATGGCCGCCAACTCTGACACCTGGAAGTTTAGCCAGTTGAACATTTATTTTAGCCCCTTCCCACACGGCGTCATAACTTATAACGTATCGTAAATAAGTGCGTGCTGCATTGTATGTTGCAGCGAATTGAAATAAACTTGACAAGTGCGAGTTAAACTCGCTTGCAGAGAGTTCCGTACATTGATTATGTATTTACCGTTATTTTTGTATTTTATTTATTTTTGCCGTTTTTTAGGGTTCCGTAGCCGAATGGCAAAAAACGGAACCCTTATAGATTCGTCATGTCTGTCTGTCTGTCTGTCTGTCTGTCTGTCTGTCTGTCCGTCCGTATGTCACAGCCACTTTTTTCCGAAACTATAAGAGCTATACTGTTGAAACTTGGTAGGTAGATGTATTCTGTGAACCGCATTAAGATTTTCACACAAAAATAGAAAAAAAGCAATAAATTTTGGGGGTTCCCCATACTTAGAACTGAAACTCAAAAATGTTTTTTTCATCAAACCCATACGTGTGGGGTATCTATGGATAGGTCTTCAAAAATGATACTGAGGTTTCTAATATCATTTTTTTCTAAACTGAATAGTTTGCGCGAGAGACACTTCCAAAGTGGTAAAATGTGTGTCCCCCCCCCTGTAACTTCTAAAATAAGGGAATGATAAATCTAAAAAAATTATATGATGTACATTACCAAGCAAACTTCCAACGAAAATTGGTTTGAATGAGATCTAGTAAGTGGTTTTTTTTAATACGTCATAAATCGTAAACCGCAAAAAACATTGATCAAAGTTACAACGAACTACAAGAACTTTTATATTATGTTACTTGCTGCTACGGAACCCTTCATGGGCGAGTCCGACTCGCACTTGGCCGCTTTTTAAGACCATAGATTTCTTATAGGTTTTCCAGTAATATTTAAGTAGGTAAAGAACTATTCTCTGTATCTTTTTCAAAATACTAGCGTCAGTAGTTTCGGAGATAAGGGTTCCCCCCTTTATTAGTAAATTTTTGGCTTTAATTTTCGTTCTTTTTTGATAATTTTGTAACTATCCATTGTAGAACTATAACAAAAATATATTTGATATCCTTACAACAAGCCCTTTCATTTGACATACACACGATAGTCTTTGGGTCACAAAAAAGTACATGAGTACCAAATTCCAACTCATTTGTTCCAGTAGTTTCGGAGTAAATTGGCTGTGAACGGCGGTAGCCGTTTTTTTTTTATGGAAATAGCCTGCAAATGAACTGACGATCCACCTGATGGTAATTAAGTGGCTATCGTCGCCCATAGACATCAGCAACACTAAAGGCATCGCCGCCGCGTTGTCGGCCAAGAAAGAGAGAAGAAAAAGAAAGAAAGAACTGGCTCTCAAGCCCCCAGCTGGAACACGAAGAGAAGGGCGGCTGACTCATGCTCAAGGGTGGTAGCTATCCAGGCGAACCCCATGGAGAAATAATAATAGTAATGTTAGTTAAGTAATGGTATTAACAATTAAAATCAATATTACCAATATAATCCCTCGAGGGGCCGTACCACCAGCGGGCCGGATTTAGTCGCCTCTTACGACACCCATCTGGCGTGGGATTGGGTTAGTATTCTAATACCAATCCAATACGGCTAAAATCGTTTGCAGACTTATTTGAAATGTTAGTGTTCACGTATTGTCATTGTTCTCGTTCTACGCGCGTATTAAATTATAATTCAAGATAATTATGCAAGTACGATAAGTAATCGCCATGTGCGAAGGACTTGTAATAATTTCTAAGCATTATGTTAACTAAGTACGTTTCTGCAACAACCCATAATTGTCCCACTGCTGGGCTCGGAGTCTCCTCTCACAATGTGAGGGGTATTAGGCCATAGTCTACCACGCTGGCCAAGTGCGGATTGGTAGACTTCACACACCTTTGAGAACTTTATGGAGAACTCTCCGGTGTGCAGGTTTCCTCACGATGTTTTCCTTCACCGAAGCAAGTGATAATTAACTTCTAATACGCACATAATATTTGAAAATTAGAGGTGCGTGCCAGGATTTGAACTCGGGCCCCTTCGTTCGGGAGACCAACTTTCTAACCGCTAGGCTATCACTGCTCTCAGAACTGCTCTCTAAGTACGTTTAAGAGTTAATAAATACAGGCCTGTCCCTGATCGGCCACTTCGAAGAATATGTCATTATTGGCCTTATTGGGCATAAGATTCAACCTTGTAACGGCTTCTCTAGTAATTTTTATTTAATTTTATTGTAATAGTTACAAGCAGTTCAATGATAAGAATGGTCACCATCGGCCACAGACATCTCTAACGTCAAAGGCATCACGGATACGTTGCCGACCAATAAAGAAGCAAGACATTAAACAATTATTATATGTTGCAATAATGCATGGAAGATTCATTCGTTATCTCATCTCCCTCGTTATATTTCTTCTCTTTCCCTCTTCTACCTGTTCTGGCGAGCAACAGTGGATCGGGACCACACTCCCGAAGCTGGCGTAGCGTCGACCATCCCGTTCATGAATCTCAGCCGGAATGGAGAAGTTCTCCACCAGACCCCTGTAGTCCTCGTTTAGCACCGTACGCTTTGACATGGCACCTGACTGGAATCATAATATTGAACAATAAGTTAAAAATTCTCGCCAGGGAGCGCAGTCTGCGCAGTAAGGTATTAAAAACTCTCTCTATTCACTCTTTTCTTGAAGACTCCACGTCATAGGCGGGAGCGGGAATGTGGACGCAGGTAAGCTTTTTCCAATTCCAATTATAATTACTAATATTATTATAATTACAATTATAGGTATATAGCGGTAATAATAACGAGTCAAACCGCGTCGTTCAGCCGTTCAGCGAGCGGGACGTTCACGACAAAAGTATCCATGGATCAGTGTTACCAATGAAAATTTTTGGAAGGCCGTGTACATTAGATAAAAAAGCCGTGTTTCTATGGAAAAAGATCAACTGTGGGCCGTGTCCACAGCTGCCAATATATAATGCTATCCAATTATGCCATTAAATACCATCGGTTCAGCGCTCGGACTAAAAAAAAAAGGTCGTCGGCAGTGAATTTGATGTCCACAAAACAAGGAACACTTTTCATATTAGCCTATTGGCGCTGTTTTAAGGGTCTTACATTCGTTAAATGTCTGCAAAAATAATAAATAACAAAAAGATCGTAGAATTTGCGAAAAGCCGTAGAATTTGCTACGGCCCTAGGGTTCGGGCCGTAGACCGTAGATTTTGTGATTTTTTGGCCTGAAAGCCGTAGAACACGGTAATTGCCGTAGCATTGGCAACACTGCCATGGATCCTCGCTATTATGCTCAAAGTTACTTACGCACTTAAATGAAAATGTTATTAAGTATTTATTTATAAGTTGCTATAACAAGTTAACTTGTGGGCACTGTGATGAACTTTTAGCGACTTGCGAAGAAATGACATTGAACTACTGTCTTACAGTACTGTCAATGTGGAATTTCACACATGTCGCAACATTTTAGTTTTAGTTCTATGGTGAAACCTGTGCTAAATCTACAAAGATTCACAATGTATGTTACATACTAGCTGACCGGGCAAACGTTGTTCTGCCAAAAATTATTAGGGGTAGGGGGATGAAAAATAGATGTTGTCCGATTCTCAACCTTAGCCGATATGCACGGAAAGATTCACGAAAATCGGTCGAGCCGTTTCAGAGGAGTTCAACGTCTAACACCGTGACACGAGAATTTTATAGGATATAAGATGTATATACCTACCTATACAAAATACAAATTAAATGATTGTACGGCTTTTCTGTGTGTTTTTGTAAATTCGTTAGTCACGAAGTCACGATCTATTATATTTTGTGACTAATTTTTATTAAGTTAAGCAAACGGTTATTCACTGACTTTAATAAGACCTCTTTTGTAAACAGGTAAATATTACTGTACAATCTTTACATCCTTGTATCCCTCAGTCCGACAATATCAGTAGGTATAATTTTATTCCTAACATTACACAACAAACAACAATATTATGTTATCAATCATTATTAACCGATTGTCCAATCCTCATATCAAGGTGTGGCTAATGGATCATAAAAATACGTGAATAACGTTGTCACGTTCCATATTGTATCGAGGGACATTAACAAATAATATTATTTGCTTGATTAAAGCAAGTGCTTTTGTGAGCAGTTATTATGAAGCGGGCTGTATATAAGTAGTCACTTGTTACTCCCTATTACACTTTTTTGATCACATGGAATTCCAAATACTATCATTAGTCAGCTTTAAGTCTACTGTTACGTCTCATACTGCTATTTAAATGCTGTTATTCTGCTACTTTGCAGCTATTGTGATGTTAAGGCTGTATAATTTGTGCCAAAATCAGTCGTATAAGGGCTGTAAAGCTTGCTCTACAGCTCTTATACAGTTGACTTTTACATCTTATAGTTCACATGCGAACCATTAGACAGCCCTTATAGTGCCCCGAATGTTACTTGGGATGTTTCTCTAGCTAGAAGTCTACAGAAACTGATTGATGTCTAGAGAAAATGTAAGTAATTAAATATTTATTTTGTAAGTACCTACTTGCGTTCATTGTTTAGCATACATTTTTCAAATAAGCAGGTATTTAGAAACCAGACAGAAAGAGCTTGAAAATTTATTTGTTGAGGTAGGTCTTGATCATGTGACTCGGTGAGCATTATGATAATAAAACCGCTCAAAGTCCGGTTTTATTAAGAGTACCTATCTATAAGATAGGTATACCTACCTACTATACTCAATATGTACATTAAAAATAAATTAGGTATGCAAATTAATTATACATATTTTTAAGAACATTAGGTCCTTAACTTTCATTAAAAGAACTTAAATAAGGCCCTGTCTACCATGTCATAAATACTGATATTTTTATCTCGTATGAAGTGCTATTTCCAGCTTTAGTTTCGTTTTCATATTGTTAAAATGTGTTGAAAATTAAGTAATGTTTTTATTCATTCTGTTTAGGTATTTCTCGATGAGAATAAATAAGGGTGAGAGGGGGTTGATCAGGTACATAAAACCGTGTAGCTTATTTTTCCAGTCAATCACTGGGTTTCAATATATATTCATAAAATGTTATTTAAAGTAATACTCATACTATAATTTGTATAAAAATGTAAAAACTTTAACTTTAAACTATTAAATATGCAGGGATAATACCTATTATTAAATAATTTGATTGTTTATAATAATTAACACACATCAGATCGGTAGGTACATCGTACATTTTGGAAGTTATAGAAAATTATAACAATTAATTTAGTAATTTAAGGCCACAACACCAATTAAATTATGTTCAGAGTTAACTGCAGGTAAATTTAGCGAGAACCATAAAGATTACTAATTTATTATTATTTTTTGTCTTCCTCAGTAGATTTCACTGACAACATAAACATCGCAATCTAACATCTACAGCTCATCTTAAGAATTTTATCTACCATCTATTTCATATACCTATATAAATAAGTACAACTGTCGCAAAATTACTTGATAAAACTCACCTACAAAATACGATGGTCAATATCGTGTTTATCTACCGTTTCCACCCACCCAACAGGCTGGACGACCGTTGTTGCTGTAGCTTATCACAAATCACAATCACCATCTGATGGGACAGTTCAGCCAACATTCAAATTGTACAACATTACGTCACAGCAAGGCGTCAGCGTCACAGTCATTCCTTAAGTCGTGTACACAATAATACGAGCAACAATTCAGTGATATTTCCGCGGTGATTATTATAATAATACCTATTATGTATTTTAATAAGCAAACAGTATAACAATATCGTTATTCTATGCAAATTTTGAAGATAGATTGCATAAATGGTATAGTTAGGCCTAGAAAAAGTCTTGTCAAACCTCAGGCCAGGATTCACCAACGCTACTGGAAACTGCAAACCAAAATTGATTCCTACTTCGGCTTTCGGCTGAAGAATTTTTGGCCAGAGCCATGAGAGAATGAAATCTAGTCAGACCTAAATTAGGTAAAGCTATGGGCCCCTTTAGGGTAATGGTAAAATATGTATAATTAATTAATTATAATAAAGATGATGTGCGTACTGTGTGTACGGCTTAATGTAACCTTTTTTACGCTCTCATGAAATCAGTTGTACCGTAACTTGTAATTGGCTCACGTGATTTTGTTTTTATGTGTACCTAATGTAATGTTATCTATAAGTATCTTATAGGTATCTATAAGAGATGTAAAAGGGTCTCCATTTATTCTCCAATCATTGTCAGTCAAAAGCTTAGCTCCCGGTGAAGTACACCCTGTTTGTAGACCTCTCTTTCCCACTAGACACTCTGGGCACGTGCCCAGGGCCCGTGATCGATAGGGGCCCCCTAGTTCTTACCAGATCACTAAACGATAACCGATATTTATTACTGAAAAACTTTTTTAATTCGAATAAATCGAAGCTAAATTACTGACTACAATACCAATTTGCTTATTAGCTTTTGCATAAAAGAGGCTTGCTTAACTACTTTCTTTGTTCATTCTAACAAAATAGTGTTCTGACAAAGTCATAGGGGCCCCATTATCCTAATATGGCCAGGGCCTCCAGTAGGTTAAAGACGGCCTTGCCTGTTTGTCATCTCTGACGCAGAGTGGGTACCTACTCAAATGAGGTAGTGATACTTCCCAGTCCTCCCACAGAAAGGCAGTGAACCAGACGGTACTAGCAATAAGCACAGATTAAAAAATATTTCATACCATAATAAATAATCAAATTCGATTCTTCTAATCTAAATGAACTATAGATGGTATAATTTTAATTGTATAAAGTGTTACTATACATTTAATTTAGGTAGGTATAGCACAATTTATAGTCATAGTGGCCTTGCTAGACGAGCGAAAGACAATGGTTTCTCGGTGCGCAAACATTTCTGTCATACTCAAAATACCTTACTTAGCGCTGATGTATTTCCATGTGACTTTTTCTTTAAAAAATTTAGAAAACATATGGACCTACCTGTGATGTGAACACGTACGTGCATCATTCATTCTATTAACCTTTTTTCTTTCTATCATGTAATGGTCAAAATAAAAAAAAATCCCAACGATCCTCGAGTAAATCCGCATTTAGTATCGTGAGCTCCTTTACTATTTTAAAGTTGGTTTTAAAAAATGGAGAAGAGAGGACCTTACTACTTTCTACACTGAACATTACATTTTAACATTCGAAATTCAAAATTCGAAAAAAAAGTCATTGTCATTCACGGACCTTAAAAAAATACGGACGTAATCTCAAGAACAAATTCAGTGAAGCACCCATCGGAATACAAAATTGGCGTGTACTACATAATTTTTTTGGTAGGTAACTTCATTATGTAGACGAAGAAATATATATAGGTTAGTTATCCTTTTAAGGGAGATCCCCTGCTTGAAGTTGAAGAATATTTAACTATAATGCACACGTGTTTCACGAAAAAAATTTTTTTTTGTTTCGCGCTACATAAGAACGATGATTTCTCCCATAGGTTAATGCAATCTGAATTGTTTTCCCTAAACATTGCCTAAACATAGGTATTTTTTGCAACTACCGTTACATGCTTTATGAAGGAAAAATTAGAACCGGACGTCAGAAAACATATTTTTGATGATAATAAAATTATCGACTTATATACGAGTACATTCGTCATTCTTCCTCCTGTTTGTCGAACATAAAACTTTGTAATAAAATCACATAGCATTCTGACTCTATTCTATTTCAAAATATAAATAAACCGTTATGAAATAGAGAGAGCTGAGCTGACTGCTCGTTTCCCAATAGATAGATATTCAGAAAAACATTAAACAAGAGATTCATCATTTTTCTATTCCAATTTCCAATCATTGTACGACAGTTTGTACGATAATTGGCTTTACCTTGGCCGGTTCACTGTGTAATATTCCTTCAACTGATGTCGTAAAAACGGTGTGGTATTTTTTAACGGACTTCAAAAAAGGAGGAGGTTCTCAATTCAACAGTTTTTTGTATGTTAAAATACCTCCACGTTACCTCAATAACTTTTTACTGGGTGTACCGATTTTGATGATTCTTTTTATTTTCGATAAGCTGGTCGTCATGTGGTCTCATGTAAATTTGAGCGAGATCTGAAGAGTATTTTTTGAGTTATCCCTAATTTTGAAATCGGTTATTTCTTGTCAAGATTTATTATTAACACCTGATAGTAAAAATCTGTGAAAGCAGTCACTTCACTCACTAATCATTGACTTGCCAACAATCACATTGCATAAAACATATATTATCGATTGTTTTAAACGAAAAAAATATGTTTTTTTTTTCGATTTTTATTGCTTTAAATAGGTACAGTAATTGTGCTATAGCTATAGCTATATTTTTTTCAATATTTTTTTGCTATAGCGCTGAAATGCACGCTCCGGGAATACTTCAGAAGATAGCTCATTCCATAATTTTCTTTTATGAACATATGAGAGCGAGCGAAATTGAGGCCTGCTAGTGCTTCTTTGTTGTTAGGTATAAAGGACCTGAACTTATCGGTGCATGTTAGCTTCGCAAAAATGCCTTATCCCGAAAGGAAAGCCTCAACTCAGCAACACCACGTTATAGTTGATAATATCAGATAATTATCATTACCGTGGCAATACTCAAGACTGACTGACCGTCAGTATTTTCCGGTTGTTATCAAAGGCGGAATGCCCTTTACCCTGTTATTCCTGCTTATGCCTTATTTCATTTTCCAAAATTCAGGGAGTAGATCGTCATGCATTGCTGCTTAAAATAACGTCGTTATTTTATTTTATTTTTTGATAATACAGCAATCTGTACAGAACTAGCGCTCAACCCTTTAACTTATGCCAAATCATGGTCTACCCGTGTGCAAAATTTCATGAAAATCTGTTTAATTTTTGCGTGAAAGAACAAACATCCATCCATCCTCACACACTTTCACCTTTATAATATAAATATTAGTAGGAATATTAAATTTATAAGCCCTTAAAAACCGTGTACAATGATCAACTGAATCGGGTCGGTCATGCGAACGGACGGCCATTCGCGAGACAAATTAAGTCAAAAAAATAGTTTTTCAGTCAAAACTAGCACCTAAGTATACTTACTACTAAACCGAATAATCTTAAAGCACTTAATTATAAAATAATATTTATTTAATATAGGTTTAGTAAGTAGCTGCATAAATTGTGGAACAAAATGGATGTTCATAAATTTTATTTTATTGATAATATAATTTAATAAAATAACTCAAAGTAACTAAGTAGGTAATTAGTTCGCTAAGAATGAATGCACGTTTATTAATAAAAAACGCTTACCTTATAAATACTTCCTACAAATACTAGAAGAAATTTTTCCACAGCTATTTAATTTATACCTATTCCAAACATAAATTCACCTCTGCGAAATATTGTTTTTATTTTGTTATCAAAAAATAGTATAGTCTAAATAATTAAGGACCACTCAACTCAACTCAGCAGCGTCTGTTTTTGAAAATAAAATGGAGCGACACTTCCTATACACGAGTTACGACCCCATCTAGTCTGCTGTCTTTGGTAAAATGGTTCTTTTACTGACCAATCACCAAAGGCGGCCGAAAACTGTGGACTAGAAGTACCCTTGTTCGAATGTTACCGCTGTTTAAAAACTTACAAGAGTTAATACGTCGTCTAGTACTTGTAGTATCTCTCCGGCATCGCGGCACTCTCCGCTTAGTTTGTCAGCAGAGTTCCATTTTCACCATTGATAGAAGAAAGACCGAAAAATTCTCAAGTTGTTGTCTTGAGAAAGAAAGTCTCACTCCATCCATACGTATCAATTATAGTACTTTACATACTTACATCTGTTTTCTTAATGTAACTTCAAAAGGTCCTTAAATTTTATTAGAGAGATATTTTTTATGTATGATATTATTTCAAATGTAGGGTCAATGCGTTCAACAGTAAAAATGGATGAAACTGAAAGTAATCAATAATCACACATTATTTAATCTAGAAAAATTACGTAAAAATGTTAGTATCAATTATATGTATTGCAAAATGAAATCTAAAAGCCTCCGGCCGCGTTTAACGGCTCACATAATGACGCTATAAAAATAATTTGATGATTGATCTAAGCTAACGATTAAATAAAAGTAACAAGAAATAAAACAATAAATTACTTACGTCAAGCCATCGGTTAAACGTAAACTATTAAACTATCATTACCGCCGTTAGTACTTAAAAAATATACCTACATTTAATAATAAATAAATAAATAATAAATACATATATATAAATAAATAATATACCTACTTCAATGCCTTAAACTGATATTTAACGCTTTCTATTAAAGTGCCGATTTCAATTTCTTTTAAATGCGAGCTTTTATAACGTCCATTAGGTCCATAGACATTTTAAACATTTCGTTTCATAAATATTATAAAATACGAGTAACCCGCCCTCGCTTTGCTTCGGTTTTTTTTTATTTTTTTACACCTTGGGTTACATTATTGGAGTTTTTTTAAGGATCCCTAATTTTTTTGAAAATATAATACAGCCTATGTTACTCGGGGATAGTGTAGCTTCCCAACAGTGAAAGAATTTTTGAAATCGGTTCAGTAGTTTCGGAGCCTATTTAATGCAAACAAAAAATCAAATCTTTCCTTTTTATAATTAGTATAGAAAAATAACACTGCACTATATTTAAGTCTATGCACTACACTACACCCTTATAAATTCAAGTATCTATAATTTGTGATTAAATCTTAATAATTCAAAGGAAAATAAGCTGTGTTGCATGAGACTGAAGACTATTTTCAAGTACTGGTCTATTTTCTATTACTTACTGCGGGGGTACTTCCCCAAACATAGATAACTGGAACCTTGTCTCAATAACAGTGACATCATACGAAACTACAGTCGGCAAAACCAATACTGGCAATACTAAATGAATAAAATTATTTTGTATGTATGGAACAGACTGTGCATCTTTATGAACGAAATTAGTGGCATTAGTGCTGTAGTGGATACTTGGATAGATACTAATTGTTTGATTGGAATATGTGTGTAACTATGGCCGTTTTAACAATAGCAAATAAATGTGACAGTTTGTGAGTGATAGAAATATTATTATGTATATTCATTCCATTGCAAATATAAATTGGCTGTATAAGATAAATGCATAAGCCTTACGTAGAGTGAATTTTATCATGAGTTGTTGTCTTTAGCTGTCAAAATTTGTTCTGTCACTTCCTTAGCAATGAATTCGTGACTCCTGTATTGTGAATTTTATAATCTTATAATTTAATAGCAATCATACAAAATGTAAAACATTTTCGCTTTTATTTTGAAAATAAACAGTCGCAAAATGTCGTAGCGCGTATTATTTACAGCGGTCTGCACATTCGCCCGTTCCCGATCTCCCATTGCCAGCTCACACGCCATACCAATGTTAATAGTGAGAATGTATGTTACTCTTTCACGAAATAACAATTTTTTAACGGATTTTCATTAAAAGCAAACGGTAAAGGGCATCGAACCTAATTGGCACACCTACAAGTCCGCCATTTTGAAAAAACCTTGATTCGGCGGCCAGTGATGAAACATGTGTCATTGGATAGACTAAATGATTATGATCAAAAAGTATTCAGTGATGAAATGTCGTAAGTGATATACTTTCTGAGATAAGTGAGTTCAAAACTGTAGAAAAATAAAGCAAAAAACTTCGTTTCGGCGTCCATTGATAAATCATATGTCATTCGATAGGCTAAATAATTACGATTAAAAAGTATTCAGTGATGGAATGTTGTAAGTGATATAATTTCTGAGATATTTGAGTTCAAAACCGTAGAAATATAAAGCAAAAAAACTTTGTTACGGCGGACATTGATGAAACATATGTCAATCGATAGGCTAAATGATTACGATTAAAAAGTATTCAGTGATAAAATGTTGTAAGTGATATACTTCCTGAGATATTTAAGTTCAAAACCGTACAAAAATGATGGATTAAAAATTATCATTTATTTATTTTGAATTTATTGGGTCAATAATAAAAATTAGTGTATGTGCTGCATAGGTACTTGATTTATAAATAACGGGTAGGTTTGAATTAAAAAAAAAGCAAAGCAAAAGCAAACTACTAGGTTGTTTTATAAATAATTTATTTGCCACCAGCGGCTACAGCTTTGGCAATTACTCTAAACCAAAAGTTAAAATTCATTATTGGCTTAGTTTTGTCATGTCTGACAATCACTGAATCTAAAAATTCCGCTGGTGATAAAGGCAATGTTTCCTGATGTCGAGCCCATGCCAAGAACCATATAACACACATTATATGGGAACAACAGGACAAGGTTCTTTTTCCCACTATACATGAGCAGTACCATCCCGCGATTTTATCTCTACCCTTAAGTTGTTTGTTTGACGAATTTGTTTAATTTTTATAATACATAACGTAACTGAGGTAAGGAAAAAAGTGACCGGTACACTTCAATTGCTGTATCGCCATTAACACTTAACCATAAATACGCCATAAACACTCTGGTCATCCCTCTCCTTGATTATACTGATGTGTGTTGTACAGATTTGTCAGAGGAACTTCTGAATAATTTGGAGCGCCTTCTTAATAACGGTATTAGATATATCTTCGGCTTACGTAAGTATGACCACTTTTCTCAATTCCATTCCTAACTTAAATGGCTACCCATTTGATACAGGCGAAACTTCTGAATTCTCTCAACATTTTATGCTATTTTGAATAATGTGTCTTCTCCTGTTTATTTAAAGGAATCCCATAGCACTCCTTATTTCGGGAATTCCTTCACAATACAGTTCATACTGTTCTGGACCTCCTTGCTGGTAGACATCAAAAAATCATAGACTACCCAAAGCTCCTTCAAGAAGTCCGGCAGCACTACCTGAAGCAATTAGAATGTTGTCGCCCGTGGTCTTCAACCAGATGTTATATATGTATTTATAAATATTTATTTAGAAAGAAAGAAAGAAAGAAAGAAAGAAAGAAAGAAAGAAAACATTTATTTCTGGCTAAACACACACACAACATATTTTTATACTAAACTGAAGATAAGTTAAGGATTGAGTTATACAATGAAAGGTTCCCACTCAGCGTTTTGCCGTAGCATTCGCCACGGCGCTGATTTTTAGTGGGCCCTTTTGGTGACTCACAGGCGACAATGTTTTTTTTTTTACTTTTATTAAGTACGTACCTAATTACTGATAACATATTAGTATTGATAATAAATAAATAAGATAAATAAAAAATATATAATATAAAAAATATATAGATCTTTTTATTTTATTTTAGTAATGATAGTACTAAATATTAATAAAAATAATAGTCAATTGCATTAAATCTGCTTAATATATAAGATGTTTATATGTAAATATGAATAAAACTGTATTTTTTTTTTTTATATATATTGTGATTTTATATGTATATAGTAATTATTCTAACCGCTCATTTACACGCGCGTGTCGCAGACCGTCTCGTGGCGCGTCCGTAAGCCACGCCCCCTACGCGCGTGTGAACACCGCGTGAGCGCTCGCGCGAGCCCCTTAGGCGCGCGCCTAGAAAACCGCTCCCGACGCGCGCGACGCGAGCCCTGCGAGCGCGAGACGCGCCGCGGTCTGGTCCGCGAGCGCCCTGTTCACACGCGCGCGTCTCGCGGATTGTCTCGTGGCTCGCGCGCGCGTGTAAATGGGGTATAAATATTCATAATATTTATTATCTGGCATTACACTGACATAGTTACAGATCCACTAGAAATAAAAAGATAATTAATTACAAATGTTTTATTTTTTGTACGGTTTTGAACTCAAATATCTCAGAAAGCATATCACTTACGACATTTTATCACTGAATACTTTTTGATTGTAATCACTTAGACTATCGACTGACACATGTTTTATCAATATCGGCAGAAACGATGTTTTTGCGTTATTTTCCTACGGTTTTGAACTCGAATATCTCAGAAAGTATACCACTTACGACATTTCATCACTGAATACTTTTAGATCACAGTAATTTATTCTATCGATTGACACATGTTTCATTACTGGCCGCCGAATCGAGGTTTTTTCAAAATGGCGGACATGTAGGTATGCCAGGCTCCATACAAAAATGTTGGAAGCCCTTTCTGTCCTTCGGAGAACATGTTATACAGTATAAAAGTGATTAAGTACTCTGTGGTATAAAAGCGTTTCTGTCTGCACTTCATAAAATGTTGAATGCATTGAAATGAGTGTTTTTTAAAATTTCAAAAACCATAATTATCAATTAAAGGGAGATAATAATAGCGTTGTTTTCACGTTCATCAAGGTAAAACAATATAATTATATTACGAAATAATATAAAACATTGCAATAATATACATTTAACCTCAGATCAACAAATCAACTACATAGGTAGGTATTTATTGATCTGAGCATATATTATAACATTTTTACTTGTCGTCCAAGCTATCAGTAAGTTCCATGATGTAACATAGAGGGGATCCTGTGGTGCAGTCACATCATGACATGACTATGTAAGCGTTATTAAAATTATACTCCTCTAAAACATGGTCTTATGTTGCTAGATGACATCACAGTTCTGCCTTTTAATGTTAATTTTTTTTAATCTGAGTTTTAATTAAATAAAACACAAATGCTTCAATCTTTATCATCTATAATCATTGTAAACTAGTATGACGTCTCTATCAGTGCCATGCGCAATGCGCGCAGCCCGCAGGCGCGCCCGGGCGGTGGCGCAGAGCCGCGCTGGGAGCCCCGGGTCGCGGTAAACCCACTTGCCGGTCGGACTTCGCCCTACTAGAAGAATGTAGTGTCCACGGTAGGCCCCACCGAAAACTCGCCTGAAAAACAAAAGAAGGTTAGGGTTCTTGCAGGGCAATATACCTAGATGGTAGTTTATAAGCTTTAAGCCCACTTTACAAATATTAAGATAAATCAAGTTATTAAAGGTTATTAAAGGTTTATGCCAAATTAATATCGAGCTACAATGCATCTCTAAAGTCCGGTTTACACATATTAAGTAGTTAAGTAGATAAATAAATTTTAACTAAATTTTTAGTGAATAATTTTTAGTGTGCGTCCATACGTAATAATTTAGTAAAGCTCTTCAGTTCATAGAATTCTACTTAATTACTTAAGCATTTTACTAAATTTTAACTAAAAAGTGCCTGTCCAAATGTGTTAAGTGATAAGCCCCGCCCACTTACTTATTAACAGAAAATAGAAAGATTTTTAAATTACTTGTCTACTTGATTACTAAACTACTAAATAGTCCGTTTACACGTATTAATTTCTTAAAATTTAGTTAAATTTAGTTAAAGTTAATTAAACCAAACATATGGGCGCCAAAAATACATAATATGTTTTATCAGAGTAAATATCTGAAACTAAAATATGGTTTATATACCTAGTGCAACTAATGATTTTAGGCATGTTATATCAACATCAATATCATCACCCACTAAAATATTGTGTTCAAACAATGATGGGGTCTTAAAATAATTATGTTTAGAAGGCTGCGGTATGCAGTGAACATATTAAAACTGTAGATACCTAAAGTCAGCCTTTAGTTTATTGTGTTTGCACAGATCACACGCCAGCAGCCCAGAATCCACCAGCAGTATAGCAGGACCTTTGTTCAGGACATGGTCTAATATCTCCTTATCCGAGATAGGATACTCCACCACTTGGATTGATTCATGTTCCGCCCGGGCGAATCTTCTGCGCACCCTCTCTGCATCCTGGAGTAAAATTACTTATGTATTTATAAATAGGAAAAAAGAAAAAAAAAACAAGATGATTCAAATAAATATTTATTTTTATTAATTGGTTCTAGGTACTTATAATGGACTATCAGTATGCTTTCTTCATGATTTGTTTTAATTACCTACCAGTTAACTTTAAGTTACTAATATAATTTTTTTTTTTTAACATTGGCGTAATCCTTGAAGAATAATCCTTTTTTTTAAGTGATAACTGGTAACCTAACCCTGCTACTAAGGGTCTGCTACTCGACACAAGGTTAAAGTTACATTTAACCATCAAAAGTTTTGACTAATAAACTTTAGTCAAATCTTAATCTAACAGGTTTTTAACTTGAACCAACAATTTAACTTTAACATCGAGCAACCCACCCTAAGCTGCCTAGGGTGCCATACATACCAAATCAATAATTTTACTGTAATACCCATGCTTTCTGTGCTGTTCATTGACCCCCATTCTTGTAGTATACATGATGTGTTTAATATTGAACCTGTAAATAAAAGGCTTCATTAACAGTATTGCATTTTATAGGACTTCATTGATATTGTATGTATTCCACTATGTTGATGATCGGTCCTCTATTATTAGTGGTAGCAGCAGAAGTTCTTATGCTACCTTTTCAGGCCCAGTGGAGATCCAAGGTTTTTATTGGGTGACAAGACATGACAAGGTGAAAAACATAAAACACCAACATTTTCCAAGAGCTAACATTGCCTTAAGCAGTCTAAACAGCTATACGAAGCCTAGCAGTGGAACTGGCTTGTTTTATGGATAATACAAAAAAAAAAATTATAAATAAAAAACTGACCCACCTCTTCAACAAATAACATAAGTCTATGGTCCATGTTGACTGGCCAAAACCTTCCTCTAGACATATCTGAGAGAAGTTGCTTAGTATCTCATCCCTGTACGCGGGTGAGACCAGCATGAGCACGCAGGATACTCCGCAATCCCAGTTGTAGCGCTGTTGGTAGTGCTGTACCCTATGCCCTTGGAATTGAGGGGTTCCTGCAAACATGGAATTCAGAACACTTTAACAACAACCTTAGAAATAGAATAGATATTATCGTAAAATAGAAAATAGCAGCCATGCTTATATCTTGACCAGGGATGTGAGGCGATGTTACCACTGAATTGGGAATCTCGTCGCCTAAGGAGAAATTCCATGCAATAGTTGCAATGCAGTATGCCTTAGTATTGTGAATAGTAGACGTCGGCCCACATTACCCACGTTACCACTCGAATGCATTCATAAACGAATACTGGCAAGCAATGATCTTATCATTGCTGGTAAGTGTTAAATCACTCAATAAACTTACTGTTTCCTTCCAGTTCTGTTTGCATTTTTCAGCAGTGAGTGACTGCCTGACTGCAGTGATGCCCATTGAGGGCCAAATCATCACGTATTTGTATACCAATTTTTAAATTGCAAGAGAAAGTCATTTGATGGTTTTCTGACCTTTTAACGAACAGCTTATTTCGCCTTATCAAGTTTAGTATTATCACTAATTTGAGTAATTTGTGAATAAAAAATCGTTATCACTATTTTTTTATTCGCTAATCAGTGAGTTTTCAGTTTTTGTTCATTGGTTGATTTTGATTTGCTTTGTCTTGCTATGTTGTCAAACGGCCAAAAATTATAATTACTCTGTGCCATACAGATTAAGTAGGAAGGTGACATTGACATTATGAATGTCATCAGTCATGCCAAGTCACAGACTCACTGTCACTCAATGTCAAGCCAACCAAGGCCAGTTTTACTTTCAGCGTTTTTTAATTTGATGAATATCTTTAATATTATTTTAAAATAATGGCGCTCAGAAGCGGAATAATAGATCTATCACAGGCGCACAAAACTTGGCGAGTCTTGTGTGGACTAAGGAATAAAAGTGTCGCTGCCCCGAAAGAAAACGACAGTGAAAATCGAAAAACCCACTTTGGATTCGATACGGTGGATGAAGATGAAAAATGGAAAAAGGGTAAGAATTTTCTATACCATAGTTTACGCAGATAGCGCCGTTTGTCTAAATTAATTAAATTCGCGTCAGGGATGCCGAAAAAACACCATAGAAATGCAGTTTTATTTAATTACCATCAGAATGTTAAGATTGTGCAATCATACTCAAACCTAAAATAATTTTATGATTTACAGTTCACAAGGTGTTTGAAACAGTAGCCAATAAATATGACGTTATGAATGATGCAATGTCGTTTGGCATTCATAGAGTTTGGAAGGATATATTCATGAGCAGGCTAGCTCCCCCTCATGGCACTAAGTTGTTAGATGTAGCCGGCGGCACTGGTAAGTAATCCACATGTTTTGTTTAGTTAGTTACACATAAACAGCTGGCTTCAGTCCCTTCACAGCCTAATACTGAGTATGAATCTCCTCTTGAGGAGTTCACACTGAGGATGTTAATACAGTTCATATTGTTTCATTCCTCATCACAAAACATCTCATAGGTTTAGATCAGGGATGGGCAATTTACGGCCTGGGGGCAATCTCTTACCCGTGAACAGTGGCAATCCAGCCTGCAACCATCCAATGGCAATTTTTTTTTTACTGAATAAGTTAGTGTAACATTTTATTAATATTATTATTTTCTATATCGAACATTTTACATAAATTACTGCAGTAAAATTATCGGCCTGCGTAGAAAAGCTGCCCATCCCTGGTACAAATCACTGTAACGTGGCAATGGAGGTAGATTCTACTAGTAAGTGTAATTTTATCGTGTATGCATGTATCCTGGGGACAATATTCTCGAGTGTGTTGTGTTGAATTAGATAATTTTGATTGTGATGGGCTAGCATACATATTATGTATATCATAAGTATTGGTGCTACACTTTGCAGGTGATATTTCTTTTAGGTACATTAATTATATCAAAAATCTTGGTCCACCACCTGAGGGAGTCCAGAGCAGTGTAACAATATGTGACATTAACCAGTCCATGCTAGATGTGGGGAAACTCCGAGCTGAGAAGTAAGCAAGTTATTGCAGTATTTCACTATTACATATATCATTATAGTCAATGGTATTAATAAAAGCAATGCTACTGAAATTATGAATGCTATTTAGCTATTTACCTCTTACGCCCCAACTCAAAATCACTAACGGTTACTTAAATCACTCCTTAGTAAAGAATCACCATACAAATTCTGTATTAAGGAGCGATGTAGTGATTCTGAGTTGGGGCGTTAGTGAATCAGATATGGGATGGATCTTTCTATCTGTTGGAAAGCTTAAAACCACATAAAAACCATGCAGTTAAGAGATTTTTAGATAGTTCTGTTCAATTTGTTATATAATTGAAGTGACGTTACCTGGTACTTTTGTAAATGAAATTAAATTTTATGAAAGTTAATTTTGACAAACTTCACTAACCACATACATTGTGTATTGACAGGCAGGGCTACACAAAAGACAGCCCGGTTGATATCAGCTGGCTATGCGGCGACGCCGAAAAATTAGACCTGCCCGACGATAGCTATAATGCTTATACAATTGCCTTTGGAATCAGAAATTGTACACATGTAGAAAAAGTAAGATATTTGATCTTTCTGCTCTTAATGTTCATAGACTACCTATGCTGTAATATGTTTCAGATGTGTGATATAACCACACACGGGTTAGACGACCCGTGTGGCGGAATGGTTACCATGCTGGGTCGCCGCGCCAAGGGTCCTGGATTTAATTCCCAGCAAGGCGGATGAATAATGAGTTTTAATTTCTGTTCTCGGTCTGGGTGTATATGTCCTTGTCTTTGTGTGTTTTCCATGACACCTACGACACAGGGAGTCCTAGTGTGGAGCTAAGAGTATGTAGCGTTATTTATTTATTTATATAGTATACATTTTTTTATTATATAATATACATTAATTATCGGAACCAATTCTAGAATTCTGGAATCAGGGCTCAATGTCGACAACCAGTTTCGGTACTGAGAATAGTTCCGATATCACATGTCCTAACACACACCCATCCACATACCCACCCACACAAGCACTAAAAAGTTTTAAAATATGAAAAACGGCACATTACATTAATTACATGTACTTACCTCAAACCTGAACCCCTGACCGTCTTGATACAGTGTATCTTGGAAGCAAAATCTCCTTGTGAGAGCAGTGATACCCATAACACAAGTTGAATCTTATCATGGGTATCAGAATTCAACAAAACTCCTCTATGACTGCATAAATTGCATTGTTTTTTATAAGGGGCCATCCATAAATTACGTCACACTAATTTCATGACTTTTGACCCCTCCCCCGTCCTTGTCACAGCTGGTCACATTTATGAGACCTCCCCCGTGTGACGTCACATACTATGAAATTTTACACCTAGAAATTATTAAATTAAAACAGCAATTCCGAAATAAGTTTATTTCCATTAATTGTTTTTTAATATTTACAATACATACCAATCATTCGATTTTGAATGTGACGTCACGAAATTTTGGACCCCCCCCACTCCCACCCCTTGTCACACTACATCGACCCTCCCCCCCCCTTAACTTGTGACGTAATTTATGGATGGCCCCTAAGTACCTATGTACATAAGTGAAGAGTGTTGTAGAAATTTTATACATAATAAAAGTTTATTATTATTACTTGCCCTATAAAAAATATAATAATAAAATTATTATATAAAATGCAGGTGTTAGAAGAAGCATATAGAGTTCTGACGCCCGGAGGTCGCTTCATGTGTCTCGAATTCAGTCAAATACCAAACAGCACATTACAGTGGTAAGTTTGTCCAGTGATGTCATTTAATTTTAAATTTTTTGTTGATGGTCAATATCGCCCATACATATTTGTAATACCAGTGTGGCCAACGACAAGTTGGTGGATAAGGAAGTAGAAAACTAACATTGCAATGGATTATTCATTACTGATAAATATTGTCTGTTGTCAAATAACCAAACTTATTTTCATAGGTCTTAAAGCCATCAATTCGCACAATGTCCGATTGTCCTATTTGCAAAATGTACTTTTCTCAGAAATGTATTTTTAATTACTAATTCTCCAAAATTCAATGATTTTATCATAGCGACAACCCGATGCGAATGTATCGGATGTTAATGATGATCATTTTGGTGACAGGGTCTACGACCAGTACTCATTCCAGGTGATCCCGGTAATGGGTCAACTGATAGCGGGTCAGTGGAAACCTTACAAGTACCTGGTGGAGAGCATAAGGCAGTTTCCAGATCAGGTTTGTACTATTTAGTTTAATTTTTCGTGTTGGTCTACTCAGGAAGTAAATTCCTTCTCTTCAACTTGGCTTGTGACTGGTTTGGAATCAATGATTTACAAATCAACCAAAAAATCTCTTCCAAAAAGAGCTACAACATACACACGTTTATCTTTTGTTTCACTACACCAATCACATTGGTATAATACACGAGGGCATTTTAACGCTGTATGTCAAATGTCAAGCTCTTCTGACAACAATAAAAGCGTGCGTGTCGCCTTGTATTGACAGAGCGACTACGAGCAGAACGGTCAATTGCCTGTTCTTACGCTCTTCATAGTCGGCGCGTTAGTGACATATCTACCTATTTTTACATTATAATATCATTGTTTGGAATACCTTAATTTTTTTTGTCTTGATTTATGGTCCCAATTAAAGAGCTAACAGTGATGGCTAATATCACTTCCCCGTAACAGGGATGAAGGTATAGTCCAGCATAATGGACAAGTACAGATTTCACACACTTTTGATATCAATATGCAATCCTTAGGTTTTTATTTTTAAGAACAGTTGATCAACATTGTTGGTGAGCGGCGAGAATGTTGCTAGCAACTATGACGCTATCAACTCTGCAACATGCATTGTTGCCAGCATCATGTTGACAGCAATTCCGCAACACGTTGATTCAACTTTGTTGCTAAACAAATGTTTTCCATGAATACGGCCTACGGGGCTTTATATGTTTAAATACTAATAAACATTGCATTACATAAACCATTTGTTTATTGTTGGTATATCTCTTACTTTCACAGGAAAAATTCAAAACTATGATAGAAGATGCCGGTTTCAGACAAGTCACTTACGAAAATCTCACATTTGGAGTCGTCGCCATTCATTCAGGGTTTAAAATATAATCGATGTATTATTTGATAAGTGTACAAAGGTGGTGTAAGTTTAAAAATAAAATACAGTATTTTTTAGAGGAATTTATTAAGTCCATCAAACTGTGGCGTTTGGAATGCAGATCCAGTACCTAAATTACATTTCACACATTACAACTATGATATAGTCAAAAACACGATCAGACGCATTTAATACAATTCAAAATATTATACAATTTATAGATTTATATTCTTTTCCTTAAATATTGTACATTCATGTAATATTGAGAACACACTAGAGGTTAGCATCCAATAGATGGGCTGAACAATATCGCTTGTGAAACTCCCCAAATTCTCATAATATTTAACATAGGGGGAAGGATTTGCGGCATGGCTTATCCCATGTAGACGTTCAGCTTAACATTGGTTATACCTCTCGGACTGCCTTCGTTCATCCATCTCGCTCGCTCGCTAGCCCTTGGCACGGGATGAAAGCTCAGTAAGCATGCTAAGTATTATACAGAGTGATTACTAACGAAATCGATCCATAATCCCAATTATAACGGCACCATCTCTACTCTGCAATGGACACACCTATTTTTCTATAGTTTATCTGCCTGAGCATCCCCAACTTGGGACATATTAGGAAATATTTTAGACGTAAATAATGAAACTGATAATATTTACGAGTACAGATGGAGTTCATAATTTGGGTTAGTAGTCAGCATTCCGCCAAGTAGCACTCTGCTGTATGACATAGTTCTGTTAGGTCTAACACACTAATGAGCAAAGCCAGAGTCTCGCCAGTGACGTCACCTACGTGTAGGACGCAGATGAGAAGCGAGTGTGAGTTAAGTAAGGATGTTCAAACTAACGATCAGTCTGCCGCCGCACGCGTGCACTCAACTTAAAGAACTTTACTTTGGCAATAATTTTAAAATCATACCCAAAGATCCTCGGAGTGATCCAGAGATCCGCGCGTCCGATCCGGTCCGATCCGATCCGAAACGTTAAAAACTTAGTACGAGATCCTCCCGGTCCGTAGATCCTTCGGTACGATCCCAAGTCCTACGCGTTCCATCCCACAGTCCTACCGAGCCCGTCCATCCCTTGGCATCCTGACCCCGACTCACACCTCCAGCCAAGCACATCCAACGATCCAATCCAAAGAGGATGAAACAAAAGAAAATAGCTTTAGTTATACATTCAGTGTCGCGAGCCTTGGCGCCCGAACACGGGACACTTGGCTAACGGAGTACACATCTCGAACAGAAATAGTTAACTTGGCTCGGGCCAATCGCGTTAATCCTAAACCCATAAATATTTTAACATCTATAGGCCAATCAGCAACGCCAGATTCAGTAATAGTATTTAAAATGTGTCAATAATAAAATTGAGCCCACTATATATCTTGGAAGTTATCAAACTTTGTGTGTGGCTTGATAAAAATCTCGATAAAAATCCGGCGTCTCCGATGCACCTCCCCATGTAATTAATTATAAGTGAAAATGTGAATAGTCGATACACTAAAACTAGCTATAAACTACTTGATACATAGCAAAATATTTATGGATTATATTGTCTAATACAATTCAGTTTTTGTGTTGCTGATCTCGCCGAGAGGACAAGTAACTGCCGAGCCGACCGTGGATAGATACATCTCCATACTTTTTCATACAACACATTTAAACATAATTGATCTTATTTAAGTAAAAATACTTGCGCTATTTTAACCACAATTCCTAATATATAAAGGTAAATATTACGGTATACGAATGACAATTTGATGATGAATAATATTATGCCAAATAAGAAAAATGCCGTTTGTATAAACACACGGGGCTACCTGCCGCAGTAGTATAATACAATTTATCTATTTCTCTCAAATATTTATATTTTCATGCCAATATACATTTCATTGTCCTTGTTTTTGCCAATATTTTGAGCAGTGAGATATTATGTGTTATAAGACAGATCGTTTCATTTGGGCACTACAATCGTAGGCAACTCCGTGTGTTATGGCATAAAATTTTGTCTCCCAAATAAAGCCTGTGTAAAATTTGAGACTCGAGCTGTCCAATTGGTAGCACGTTTGTAATAAAACAGATATTAATTATATTTATAAACATTAATAATATAGTAATGAAAGTAGACCATAACATTTGACCTGTTTTGTGACCCTTATCTCACGAAAGCGTCAAGTCTTTGAGTGTCATTAAAATATATAAACAAATACTAAAAATTTCATCCCGAATAATTATAATTTGCGACGCGCAGACATTACGTGCGTACTAAAACTCACGATTAAAGAGTATCATACGCCAACAATTTCAACCCACTGGCCTAAAAGTAAACATAAATCCATCGTGACTGTCAATACGCACAGGAATTTTTTACACGAGTGTACATCGCACGTCAACGTACACTTGTGTAGAAAAATTTGTGTCCATTACGCTCAGGGATGTCTTCACGAGTGTACGTTGGATTCGCAAGTCAACGTACACTCGTGTAGAAAGAGGTAAGGTTGTAATGTCTGTTGGTATCGAACGATCGCGCACGGTATGGAGACGTATCATATCGGGTGGGCAGTGGGAGTGGTTCGCGAGCCGCCGCCCCCGCGCCCGCCCCCGCCCCGCCGCCGCCAGCTGCAGATAAACACCAGCTTCACAACATCACACAACACATGGTACTGACGGTACTACTGTTACTCCTACCGGCATACACCCATTGTTTAATAACAAAAAACAAAGTTATAAAAGGGTACGCTATTTTGTGACGTAGTAGTAGCGTTTGTCATCATAATTATATGTATCCTTAATATGACCATGTCCTATTTGATTTGTATATTTGGAGTGTAAGAACTTAAAACTAATCACACCAGTATTCATTTCACATTTTAAATGGTTCTGTTCAGCACACAATGCTTTTAATATTACAGAATCCCAGAAGACATTTCGAGTGAATACTAATGCAGCAAGTGACGTTCTATTATTAGTTGTTAGAATGATACATTCTCCGTCGAGGTCCGTCGAAAGCATGGCTATCTTAACATAAAAGTTAAGAAACCCTGATAAAGTGATTTATGGCCCTGGTTGCCTGGTATTATAGTACAAACTTACCTGTTACATAATAATCACCCAGCATTTTGTACTAAAATAAAATAACATTTTGTGGATCTTGAATATAAAACAGTTTTTGGTGTATTCAATATCCACATATAATTCCACCCTTACATGAACACATCTAGCGAACAAATCACAACATTACATTGACTATTGTGAATAACACATCGACTAAGAGAAAATATCAATACCTACCCTGAGCCCAAAACCAACATACAAAACTAAGTTTAATTTTGAGTAGTGTTAAGGGTTTAACACAAAATCACAAATGCACCAAGACAACACATACTAATACATATACAGGGTGTCCCAGGGCCAAGTGACCGCCCGGCGTCTATGGATTATTTGGACAAAACTATCAACAAAAAACCAATAAAGTACAGGTCTAATCGGTTTGGTTCTTTTTTTTATTAGCTTTTTAATTTTTTTGGAAAAAAACCATACTTGCTGCACTATTTTCGACATATTTTTTTTGTTTTTACATTTATTTTCATTCTGTTTTTTTATTTACCAGTTGTTATCATAGTTTATCTATTCGAGGTATAAAATCTACCGAAAATTAAATAGAATATATTTTTTAAAGACATTAACTGAATTTTTTTTGAAAAAAATTACCCTATTTTATTTAATTTCGCTAAAAAGTTGGGAAAATGCCCTATGAATATTATTATTTTATCAATTATTATTAAATTACATGTTATTAGCTACAAAATCATGAACATGTTTGTAGTTATCTTAATCATTTACCGAACTACAAACTCTTGAAATATGCAACCTATTTTCGAAAATAAGTAGATTAGACTATTAAAACCAGGCTAGTGGAACATTTAAGTGCCTTACTATCAAAAATACCTTTTACCCTTTGATAGAATAGTTTTAAATGTAAGGAAACAATAAAAACAAGTGCAAATTTAAATCATTTACTTAAAAAAAAAACAGTAATTAATTCATAACGTTTTCGAAATGACCGCCATTGGTGTTAATACAGGCTAACGCTTTAAATGACATCCTTTGACTCGTTATTTGCACTTCAAAAGGTTCGCTCCTATTTCTGTAGCAGCAGCATCAATCCTCTGTTTCAATTGGTCTCTCGTAGCTATTGGCACAGCATAAACTTTTTGTTTCATGTAGCCCCAAAAATAATAATCAAGAGGCGTTAAATCAGGAGACCGAGAGAGAGGTGGTCCAGTAGCATGGTCCTCCAAGGTCTCAATTAAACAGAGGATTGATGCTGCTGCTACAGAAATAGGAGCGAACCTTTCGAAGTGCAAATAACGAGTCAAGGGATGTCATTTAGAGCCTTAGCCTGTATTAACGCCAATGGCGGTCTTTTCGCAAACGTTATGAATTAATTACTGTTTTTTTAAGTAAATGATTTAAATTTGCTCTTGTTTTTATTGTTTCCGTACATTTAAAATTATTCTATCAAAGGGCAAAAGGTATTTTTGATAGTAAGACACTTAAATGTTCCACTAGCCTGGTTTTAATAGTCTAATCTACTTATTTTCGAAAATAGGTTGCATATTTCAAGAGTTTGTAGTTCGGTAAATGATTAAGATAACTACAAACATGTTCATGAGATTTTATAGCTAATATCATGTAATTTAATAATAATTGATAAAATAATAATATTCATACGGCATTTTCCCAACTTTTTAGCGAAATTAAATAAAAAAGGGTAATTTTTTTCAAAAACAATTCAGTTAATGTCTTTAAAAAATATATCCTATTTAATTTTCGGTAGATTTTATACCTCGAATAGATAAACTATGATAACAACTGGTAAATATAAAAAACAGAATGAAAATAAATGTAAAAACAAAAAACATATGTCGAAAATAGTGTAGCAAATCAGGTTTTTTTCCGAAAAAAATTAAAAGCTAATAAAAAAAAAACCTAACCGATTAGACCTGTACTTTATTAGTTTTTTGTTAATAGTTTTGTCCAAATAATCAATAGACGCCGGGCGGTCACTTGGCGCTGGGACACCCTGTATACATTAATCTAAATGATATAAAGAAAAACAAGCAACTTTAATATTGATGTGCTACAGACCAGTTTCTTTACAAAAATAATTGTTGCACTTTAGTAGTATGCACAGGTACAGTCAGCAAAATAGTAAGATATGCAGGGCATGATATAAAAACATTTCCATTACAGAATGTTTGTGCTATTATTAATGTTAAATTCTACTTATACTCTGTTTTTTAATTCCGCAAAGGGAATTGACAAATGCTAATGTCAAATGAAAAAATAATGTTGCCTGTTTTTGAGTGGAGCACGCGGCGCTCGCCGCGAATGATACATTAAAAAACAAACTGTATAAGTTCAGCTTTATGGAACGTTTTTATATCATGCCCTGCCTATCCAACTCGTTTGCATATTACATGGATGTAAAAATTCCATTGTCTAAGCCAAAAATAATAATAAAAAAAAATAACTAAGAAACACGTTTTTATAGAAAATTCAACTAAAAAATAGAAAACAAATTTTAATTAAGAATCGTGTAATTGTAAAAAAAGCGACATTGACAAGAGCAATGACACCATGCACCCCACGCTTTTATTACAATTACACAATTCCTTATTCAAAATTTTCTATTTTTTAGTTAGATTTTCTATAAAAGCGTGTTTTTTAGTTCTTTTTTAACTATTATTTATTTTTTCATTTTTTGTAAGCAATGAAACAATGAATAATCTATTGTTGAATTCAATGGACACCATAAATATTTTCAGACAAATACAATGCAATAGCAAGCCAGTCAGGGATACAAAGCAAAACTTGATGATGAAGAGATTTTAATAAAGACAACTATTATAATGTGACTTGAATACGCCTAGATTATTCCAAGTCTATTAAGCTGTTGTGTCTATTTATTAATATCTAACACAAAATGTAACATTGCTTTGAATTCCGACCAGTGTTAAGTGTGATATTGTAGCTCATAAATATTTTATTCAATATCACACAGAAGTACAATCATACTTGAAGCCTGTCAATTTTTTTTTATCAGCAAACGAGCTGACGATCCATCTGACAGTAAGTGGCTATCTTTGCCCATGAACATCAGCAACACCAAAGGCATCACTTATGCATTGCCGGCCAAGCAAGAAAGAAAAATATTTTGCTATTCAAGTTGTCAAAGATATTTTATGTTAAACTTAAAAAAGATTGCTTTTTCAGATCATTCAGTAAGATACTGAGACATATTGAGCTATTCAGAGCAAAAAATTAAACATGCAAAAATAGACACGTCATACAGGATTAAGATGAACATACATTTGTATCCCTTCGCATCGTCATCGCAATTAGTTCAATATGGATTAGTGTATGATAATTACATACAGTACGAATATTGTAACTGCAACTCTGTACATAGCGGCAACTTATTTTTTTACTTAGTCATTGTAAATTTGCTCAGCCATCCAGTATAGGCGCAAATGCCTAACTTCTATTGCTCTACTCGTTAACAGCACAAGATACTAACTGAGCTCCAGTTAGGGCTGTTAGAAATACATTTAATATAATTATGGAATGGAAATAACTGTTAATAAAATTAACATTGCAATAATGGTAAAAAAAAGTAACTTGTATGACCAGTAATTCGAAATATCATCAGTATTTCATAAATCTTTATCAACTGTATCTGACAATGGATAATAATGATGCCAAACTGGACCTGAACTAACTGCTTCAATAGTTACAATACTTAGTTTTACAAATTTTTTTTATTACCGGTATCTCATAAAATACCGGTAACTACAAAAGCCACGACAGAGTAGCAGCCACAATATTCGTACCGTACGTACAGAGTAGCGTAAAGTGTGAGTACTGTACCTGTAGGCGTCGCTGGAGACGGTGTGGTGGCCGTTCAGTAGTTGTGGTCACGGTCGCGGGAGCGCGAGCGGGAGTACGAGCGGCGCACCGGCGAGTAGGTCGGGGAGCCGCGCCGCCGCGGGGAGTACGAACGGGACCTGAGGACAATTAACGCGTTTAAAAGCAACAACCCATAATTGTCCCACTGCTGGGCTCGGGGTCTCCTCTCACAATGTGAGGGGTGTTAAGCCATAGCCTACCACGCTGGCCAAGTGCGGATTGGTAGACTTCACATACCTTTGAGAACTTTATGGAGAACTCCCCGGTGTGCAGGTTTCCTCACGATGTTTTCCTTCACCGAAGCAAGTGATAATTCTAATACGCACATAATATTTGATGATTAAACGAACTTACCTGTAAGTGAAGTTCAATCCCAATTATTCGAGAGCTTCGTTCGAAGATATTAGCATAGCAATACTTGTAGTAGCCACGTACCGCCCGCCATTTCGCACTGAATTTTAGAGGTAGATAAAAAATAAAACATGAAATTATCAATTTTTGTAGGGTAGATTTGTAAAACCTCACTTAGCTGGGGCGCTCTCCTCCTCGGTTCGTCATTCAGTTCAGAGATTTGCTGAGCTGTTTCATGTTTCACGACTAGGGGTGTAGTGTATATGACATTTACACTAGGGAGGGAGGGATGCTAATATCTTCGAACGAAGCTCTCGAATAATTGGGATTGAACTTCACTTACAGGTAAGTTCGTTTAATCATCAATTATTCTTCGAGTTTCGTTCTCGATATTAGCATAGCAATACTTGTAGACGTTTAGAGAAGGTAGTCGTGAAACTAATGATGTTATTAGCTTATCATTATTTTTAAATGTAATAATGATAGCAATATTTTACTCTTTAATTTCAATCTATTGAACAATATATTGGTGACAACAGTATATACTTATGTAATACCGTATATATAACACACTCGGTAATTATGCTACTGATAAGTAGTTAACTGTATTTGCTATGAACATGACGAGTGTAATGTTAACCGAATAAAGTGGAATATCCACTGAATTCTGCAATTTTTATGTAAAATATTCATTAAAATATTTAAGGATAATAAGTAAAATACTTAAATGAGTTAAATATAGATTTGGCAATATTATCGATAATATATATGGTATCCTTTCTATGTAACCCTTGCCAGTACTAAGAGAGTAAGTAATTTGATGATAATAAAATTGTGTTGACTGAAATTTGTTCTTTCCCGAAAGATCAATTTTTTTTTGTAGCTTTTGGTCACACTACTACAGCGAGTGTAGCAACGAAAGCAGCAAATATGTCGCCAACCACAAGTAATTCCAAACCTGTAAGTAGGAATAAAAATTATCTATAAAAACACTGTTTTAATTAAAACATTATCTATCTATATATGTATATAAAACATAAAACGTTTGTACGGATGTTTTCTATAGACTGTGAAACCATCCAACCGATATGCCTTAAAATGGTTTCATTTGAAAGGCAATAATCCGAAAGTGGTTTGAGGCCACTAAAATCCATCCATTGATAAAGTAGATTTTCCATTTTTCCCATACAACAATTTGAACAGATTGTTAACACAAAAAACACTGATCTATAATTGTTATCAGAGATTTTGTAAGTGTAGTGGAACACACAGAGCATCCACCAGTCCTGTATAAAAAACGAAATCAATGTATTGACTTCTTTTAGAGTTCGGCCGAAAATCACATGAAATATATGTGCTGTAAAAAATACTAAATTGAATAAAATTGGATATTATTATGTTCTAAATTAATTAGTATTTAAGTAGAAGGCCGCAATGAAAATATTTTCTATAGAAAAATATATAAAATATAATCCTTATTTGTCTAGACTGATTTGACCAATTAGCAAGGACCTGGGTGAACTGCGGTAACCTTATGATCTGTAGAATTAAAACTTGTGTGAAACAATAAGAGAAATTCTATTACAAAGTATTGTAAGGATAAAATTGTTTTCGTGGCGAACTGACAATACGCAAACTACTGTTTTCCATCACATATGCAGTAATATGCGTAAGCAGTTGGGATGTTTTTATAAGTGAAACAATATCCGGACTTCAATCCGGTAACGATAGTGTGATTAGTTAAGTATATAATACCCAAAATAAAATTACTCAATGTAAAAAAAATTATGGGTGGAGGCCATTAAGAAACAATCTCATTGTTAAGTTTATAGGATGACAGATATACATATAGGCGGACCGGAGTCGTAAGACTTGAATATAATAAAATCAAACCACAATACCCTAAGTGTACCTCCGTCCTAGAACTGACACCTGCAACATTAAAAACAAGTAAGTAAAAAATAAGTACGTTGAGAGTACGTACTCGTATATTGTAATCCACGAGAACTACTGGCGACAAACTGCTTCGCAGTTTGACAGACGTGTAAAGCATGCACTTGTACTTGTTTGTTGAAATAAATAAATAATAAATACATTATTGTTTGTCTTATTTTACAACATCATTTGATGGCAAAGTTTACCGCTCATTTGTTGAGTATAATGTTGTCATAGTGATAATGTCTGGTTACTTTGGAGGCGGAACCCCGTTGTTGAGGCATGCACATAAGGAGCATAACATTGTATAATTATACAATCTACGGTATACATGTATGTTTTGCATGTATAGAAAATGTTTGTATCTTTAGCCTAGTATGCAAAAGTGAATCAATCGTCCGCTAGCACGGAAATATTCAAAAATACGCAATAATCAAAATTTTTACTTTTAATGAAGCAACAAATAAATTAACTAATACATTAAGCAATGGTTAATACAATTAATCGTACATATACAGGGGGTATACAGTAGTATACCTACTATTTGTAATTGCATTATCATTGACCGGCAGGCCAACCAGAAAATAATTCACTCAAGTTTGTTTATTATTATTAAGTAGAAAAAAGACAACTGTTCCGTACGCCTCAGTAAGTTAAAAACCCGTTGAAAATATTAGCTATAGGTACTAAGCCAAACGGTATGTACCTACGGTGTACAAACAGGATGTAGCTTAGTATTCTCTTCAATTCGGCTGAAACTGAACAACTGATCACATCAATTTATAAGAGTTTATAAAAACTTGAATTAAGTTGTCCTCAGATATTCAAATATAATTTGAAATTCGGAATTAGTACTCATAATTTCATATGCCCATATAGGTATCAATTTGTACACATACATTTATTAGTTTACTTTCAGTCTAATTAAATCCATACTACATTATATTTCAATGTCTGAATCGTTATTGTCTTTTTTATTGAAACATGTGCGATGTTATTGTACTTATAATTAGGTACATTTATGTCAATTGCTCCACGATGACATAAGAATGGTATGTTCCCGAATTTAGCAATAAGAGAATCTTTCGTGAATCAACAATAGATTTAATAGATAAAATCTCTTAGTTTTATTATTATTATATATCCATTTAGAACTTACGTCTACGGCTGACAGTTTTAGGCGGTTTTTAGGCTGGCTTTGTGTGAGAGTCACATGCATCATTAGACCAGCAGGTCGAACAATTTTTACGCCCCTTACTGCGGTTGTCGGAAACATTACTGAAAAGTTACTGTTGCTTAAAGGCCTGATGACAGGCTTAGCTGGTTATTGAATCGCAGACTTTATGATCAAAGAGGAATTTAATTCACAAGCCACGAAAAAAAAACGGCGTCACCAACGCGTTGTCAACAGAATAGACAGCTACTGTTGTTAAGGTATCACCGTCGGTATTCAGTACCACCGTAACAGTGGTGCGGTTAGCAAAAAACTTTTAAAAGTTGATATTATAATAATTGTTATAACAACTTCACACTACTTCGCCGTCGGCGATAACACTCCGGTGAACTTCAAAGTTCTAGATCGATGAAAGTAGTGCAATTGTCACCCCGATAAGCGCGTCGACGAAGGTTTTTGGCAGTACTAAGATGCAATTTGCAGTTGGCGAGAGAATCCCCTTGGTTGGTGTAAATTGTAAATGGTGTTGGGTTTAAATGAACCTGTTACGTTTACATTTATTGTGAAATAAATAAGTAAATAAATAATATACAGCTATTGCTCGTTGAATAGAAATCCTTCGCAGTTTCATGCGAATAAATAAGTACTTGTTTCAGTTCACCGTATGTTTTCCAGCGTGACGTGAGTTCCTTCAGAAATATATATGTATATTTTTTTTTTGTTTGAGTAAACAGTTACCCCAAAGGTAGATCCGGTTATCAAGTACTTTGTTCAACGAATAGCGTACAGTATTAGTTCCGTATGGAATATACGCTAATCAGCTGCATAATGCGGTGAAGATTTTTTCTGGAACACATGTGCAATGTCGTGGAAATACCCCACAAATAGATCCGAATCGCAAGTACTTCTTGTTGCAGTTGTCTGCGTCACACGGTGAGGATTCTTCATGGAATACATGTACAATGCAGAGGAAATACCCCACAAGTAGATCCGAATTGCGAGTACTTCTTGTTAAAGTTATCTGCGTAACACGGTGAGGATTCTTCATGGAATGCATGTACAATGCAGAGAAAATACCCCACAAGTTGATCCGAAATGCGAGTACTTCTTGTTGCAGTTGTCTGCGTAACACAGTGAGGATTCTTCATGGAATACATGTACAATGCAGAGGAAATACCCCACAAGTAGATCCGAATTGCGAGTACTTCTTGTTGCAGTTGTCTGCGTGACACTGTGAGGATTCTTCATGGAATACATGTACAATGCAGAGGAAATACCCCACAAGTTGATCCAAATTGCGAGTACTTCTTGTTGCAGTTGTCTGAGTAACACGGTGAGGATTCTTCATGGAATACATGTACAATGCAGAGGAAATACCCCACAAGTAGATCCGAATTGCGAGTACTTCTTGTTGCAGTTGTCTGCGTAACACTGTGAGAATTCTTCATGGAATACATGTACAATGCAGAGGAAATACCCCACAAGTAGATCCGAATTGCGAGTACTTCTTGTTGCAGTTGTCTGCGTAACACTAATTCGAATGTAATGCGAGCAGTGAACCCACAGGAGTCCCCAAAGGACAATCCGATTATGTTTTGTATTTATATACTATTTCGATATAAATTCATTACGGAATACTAGTACTAGTACATACTAGCGATGGAAGAACCCTATAGGTAATTATTGTTAGAAGGTACTTTTTTATTTTTCTTTCCTTCTAAATAAGAAGGCCCTCAAAAGAAAACCCGATTAGGTTTTGTATTTGTACACTACTGCAATATAAATCCCTTATGGAATACATATACTAGCTATTAACAGGTACTTTTTTATTTGGAATCCTTCAAAGGATAATCCGATTGTTTGTATTTATATTGTTGCAATATAAATTGATAACTTCCTTACGGAATACATTTACTAGCGACGGAAGAACCCCACAGGTAATTCCGGTTAGCAGGTATTTATTTGGAAGCCTCCCAATCCAGTTATATATGGTATTTAAATAATATTGTAATATATTTTTCATACGAAAAAACACGTGCTAGTAATGGAGAAAAAAAGAGGAATCCTTGAAGGTATCCATATAAAAACCATATATTCACTGATATATAACAGATATTCTGTTTCTGCTTCGTAATTGCGTGTAAATTCCTTGCGAATTACATTTGCAAGCAATTTTTAACCGACTACTAAAGTAGGGTTATTTATGATTTTAAGTTACTTGCTGTATTCTTTAAATACTGGAATCCACCTACCTGCTGATTACAAGCGTTGATGAATCGCTATCCAATCCAATCCAACGATTTCCTGTACGGATCCAATAATACACACTGCAGATCACTTTTACTTTGGTAAATTTTTCGTTCTAAACTTTTTATTCTTTTACACAAGTAATTGATTTCTTCCTGACTATTAAACTATATTTTAAGCATTTCACTTTTAACTTCAATTTTGCGCCCGTGCGAAACAGCGAAGCACTGAAACGTGAATGGCGAACCGAGGAGGAGAGCGCCCCAGCTAAGTGAGGTTTTACAAATCTACCCTACAAAAATTGATAATTTCATGTTTTATTTTTTATCTACCTCTAAAATTCAGTGCGAAATGGCGGGCGGTACGTGGCTACTACAAGTATTGCTATGCTAATATCGAGAACGAAACTCGAAGAATAATTATAAATTAGAGGTGCGGCCAGGATTTGAACTCGGGCCCCTTCGTTCGGGAGACCAACGTTCTAATCGCTAAGCTATCACTCACTCATTATTACTAACATTAACCCGTTTAGTATACTGATAATATACTAAACTCAGTAGTCAGTCACTTACCATCACACAAAAATTGTCAGTCTTTGTAAAATAGTAAAAATTGTCAGCCAAAGATGATCATGAAAGGCGAGGTTAACAATTCACACAATATTATAACATTTTCACTATTGTTTACATAGATAGGGTCTAGCGCCCCAACTCAGAGTCACTAATGGTTACTTAAATCGCTTCTTAGTACAGAATATGTATAGAGATTCTTTACTAAGTACCGATTAAGTAACCGTTAGTGATTGAGTTGGGGCGTAAGTCCCATTCTCTGTGTGTTTGCGTGTGCACGTGAATGCACGCATGTGTGTGAATATTCTAAATAGTACTTTACCACCACCCAAATGATCAATAGGCATGATGACAGTAAGTAAAAATCACTAAAATTATGTATTTATTTAATGAAACCCTATTAATGGATTACGAAACAAGCATAATATCGTATTATTATGAGCGAGATTAACTATTTTGATAAAATAAAACTACAAAATACAGCAAGCTGCCATGTTAGTTTGAACGCCAGTCAGTCTCAATCAGCGCGAATTACGTCACACTTATTAAAACAAATGAATATAGAATATAGAAATGTAATATATTTCCCAACAATATAGAACAGTATTTCAAAATCTGTCATCATGCCTATTACATCAAGTAAGAGCGATATTTGGTATTATAATGTCAGTGACAGTAGAAAGAGAAGGAACAACGATACCTGTCGCGGTCACCGCTGTAACGGTCGCCGCCGCCGCCGCCACCGCCGCCGCCGCCGCCACCGTAGTCCTCTTTCACGCGAATGTACGACACCTCGCCCTGAAACAAAACATACCATATCAGACTATTCAATTTGGATGGTTTATGAACACATACAGAAAGAAAGAGTCTTGGCAGATAGACGTCGGGGATTCTTGCCAGCTCCCTGGCTCCCCAGCTCATCACTAGTTGGGGATTCTTGCCAGCTCCCCGATCACTGGTTGACTGTGTAGAAACGGACCACCCTATATAGTATTGAGAAAAGTTTTCAGATAAATATCTGTCAAAAGGTGTCAGAAAATTTAATTTGGAATTCTTGTTTTTGATGTTCTTGTTTATATTATTTTATTAAGGGCTTGTTTCACCATCTTCAAGTAGAGTCCTGAATAAGCTATTCGCCGGTTAAAGTGACGTTAAAGTGTCATTTTACATACACGAAATGTCAACTTAACCAACGAATAGCTTACTTCGGACTTACTTGAAGATTGTGAAACAAGCCCTAAGTGTATTTATTAAGATTATAATTATTGTTGTAAGTAAGTATTAGTAGTATTAAATATTATTGTATTCAAGGTCTTCGGTCCTGCTGAATAAGATCATTGCATGTAGGATAAAAAAAACGCTTACACACTCATACCCCCGCAGTAGGTTTTAACCTGTGTCGCAGGTGGCATGGACGACACATATAAGACATCACAATAATACCCATGACCCGAGTACAAATATTTATCTGTCACATAAATATCTGCCCCGGCCGGGAATCGAACTCGGGACCCCTCGCTTCGCAGGCAGGGTCGCTACCAACTAGGCTACGGGGTCGTAAAAAAAAAACCATATCAGACATCTAGATGTTGAAGATTCTAAATTTGCTGTGATTTGACTATGTTGATTTTATGGAGTATGAAAAACATGATTATAATAAACATGATTCTAAATAATTTATTCATGTACAACAGGCAGTTGTAATTATAAACTAAGCAATCACCTCATGGCTTCTGAATCGTGAGTCATCCAGTTTCTTCACAGCATATTTCATGTCTTCATGACGGAGGAACTCTACGACTCCGGTGCCATCCTTGAAAGTGTCCGCGAAGCACACGTCGCCTGCCTCGCGCATGTGGTCCTTGAGATCCTGCAGAGGTAGAAGATTTGGTACTCAGAGGAATTATTTAGTTTATATTGTATTCTATATTTGAGTACTAACTTTATAATTAGAATTTTATAACTATATTTTCTACTTTGGTTTGGCCTTAAAGCAGTTATGTACTGCTTTGCAATTGTTAGAGGTAGTGAATCAATGCAGTTTCAATAGTTTCTTGCAGTATATTCCATAACAAATCTCAAAGTGTAAAATGAATACGTCTTTGTTATCTCATCAGTAACCAAAACCTTTTAAAGATGCATAGTATCCCAATAAGCAGTGGCGGCTGGTGGATCATAGAAGTGGTGGTGCACTTTACCAGAGTAGATATTTTTATAAATTAAACCGATATGTCGATTATTTTTCGCACCGAAATGGTCAATCACCTGTTCATTAAAATTCGGTATTGAATGAATAAATTAAAATAATAATAATTAAAATTCCTGAACAATGTAAATATGTTAATCAGATATTATTAAACATGTTTTGTTTTTTTCTAAGCCTATTAAAATCTGGTAGTTTGGCACACGAGCGCTCTTAAAGTACAGCCGCCCCTGACTATAAGTATCAGTGGTTCCTCTCCAGACAAAATGGAGGATCTTTAGAATACATTCCTCCACATATTGATGTGTGGATTCTGGATTTAATTCTGCATTTATGTGTTAGTCAAACGTCGTTCCCTTGTTAATAGGCACAAACAAAAACAGTAAACCAAAATGCAGCCAAGGATCATTTTGGCCCGCTCCACCCACCTGCCAAGACCCAGACGGCGGCAGGCCAGTCACAAGCACGCGATACTCCGACCTCCTAGCCGGGGGGCCTCGCGCAGCCGGCCGGGCTCCGAACCTGTCGCCACCACCGCGACCTCCTCGCGCGCCACCACCACCGCCGCCCCTCGGGAACTCCACGCGCAGACGATACCCATCGTAGTCATAGCCATCCCGAGCTCGGACAGCATCATCTGCATCTCTGGAATTGATGAGAGGATTGATGTATATCAATTTATTGTCTAGCCATCAGGTTAGATGGTAGACAAACATTAACAAAACATTAACTCATAATAATTAATTGTTTTAAATTTTTGAAATAGGTATGTACACCATATCATTATGTTTTGATAAGATTCACTCACAAATATCATAACTAAATACAAAGGCTGTAATAAACTTAAAACTTATCTATAAGCTTGCTTATTAGTGGCAACTAGAACAGACAGATAATATGGAGTAATAAACTTTATGGTATGTGCAGCATGTAAAGTACAGTCACCTGCAGAGAAAAGTAACCCGTCTGTTTATAATAAATGAACAGCAATGTTTCCATTGCCTGTTGCGTTGTAAACAGATGGGTTATTTTTAAATTAATTTTTTTACTAATACTTTTAATTTAACTTAATAATTAACTTTAATTAAAATTAAAATTCATATATAAATAATTACTTACTAAGCTACTAATTAAAAACGTACAGTCACCTGCAGAGAAAAGTAACCTAAAAATTGGGCCTCTTAGTTCACGGTGAGTATAATCTGAAAGTTTAATGACAAGTTATATGCCCATGCTACTTTTATGAAGAAATGAGAAGATGCCCATATGGCATATGTTAGTCTGTATGTACATACTTTGTCTGTTTAGAAAACAGAAAAAACAGTCAATTTCAACAAACATCAAATATTCTTTGAATTCATATTTAATTGTAAGTACTTAACTAGTAACTATACTACAATAATTAATAATGTGAATATGGGAGACATAAATAAAGATAACAAAATGTCAACAACGTCAACCTAATGACTAATTAGAAGTTCATTTCTTTATCTTTCAATGTCCTTAGGAAGTGTGAAAAACATGAGATTCAGATCTTTGTTATTGTTTTAGCAGCGGAATGCGATGCAATATGCTTTTGCCCTCATTTTAATTCTTATCGTAGAAATAGCGCAATGCAGCATGTTGTATCGAACTAATGTGTGACATGTGTGATGATATGAAGAAAAGTGACATTCATAAAAATTAATTAATCTTGTTTTTTTTTGAAGTTTAAATTTTTATAAGTGTGATAGATTATGAACGCATGACAGCCATTACGAATTTTCTGATTTAGTCAGACACGTCAAACATGGCATGTAACTGTAACGTCATAGCTAAAATATGAAGTGCCCAGGCCTGGTATTACCTATACCAATACAATAGTGCTATTGTATGAGAAAAGCATATCGTCGGTGCGCTTGCCAAAAGCCGTATGTGCATTTGATCTACTTTTCAGGAGGCGAAAAAAACTGTTTTATTTCTTAACCAATAAGTTTAAGAAAAATGTAATGATGCAAAAATATGGCAAAATAAATCCTTTGTATACTATGATAAAAATATTTTCTCGGTGTTATCTCATTTAAGCTTGAAATATATTTTTTTGTGTTTTTCTTGCACATATCAGATTTTGTGCAAGATAAACGTGCCGTGCAAATATGTTATGTGTAAATATGCTCATAAAAGTTCTGCTTTGAAAGTTTTCTTTAATACTTCTTTTTCTATGTGCCTAAATTTAATCATGAAATATGTAACTGAAGTCTAAAAGAAGTGAATTAGTGGATTAAAATAATATGTGAGTGACACAGAATCTTAATAAAATGAATTAGTTAAATTTGAGAGACCTGCTCATGCTTTATATAGCTCAAGTCAGGCCTCACATGGATTACTGTTCCCACTTTTAGGCAGAGGGGTTTCAATCCCAGATGAACCCATTTGACGCTATCCATCCATACGTTCATCCATCAACCTATGGAAGTCCACTGCTGGGTATGGCCTAGATGAGCCCCCCCTAACTTACACTACATTCTAACTGCTCGTGAGCCTTCCGAATCTAGCGTATGCAAGCTGTCTGTTTCAGGCTGTTAGTCTGGTATACTTGGTAGTAGGGCGTCCTATGTTTAATGTACCAAGGCGTGGTCTCCCTTCTAGGACATAGGACCAACCCATTGCCTCATCAGCCGGCTTACTCTCTTAGCTACGGCGGTTACCCTGTTTCGTCTACGGAATTCATAATTTCTAATGCGAACATATAGAGAAATAGTGAGAATAGCCTTCTCCATAGCATGGATTATACACCATGTCTCAAAGCCGAATGGCAACACACACAGCTTGAATATTTTCGACTTCAGCCACTGAGTTTTTTGGACGACAACAGATGACGAATTTCTCGAACGCTATACATTTTTTTCCAATAAATAGTTGTTGTTGCTGTTGGGCCTTTACAGCTTCACACGGACAAAATAACCAGCATCCAAAAATCACGCATAGGTTAGCTAGAGTCCTTGAGTCACAGAACGGACTCGGAGAAGGCATCAGTTCTCTCTGTAGCTGACTATCGCTATGACCTAGTGCATACTACGCTTGCCGAAGATTAAAGGGATATACGTCGTTTCTTTGGACTAATGAAGAATCTCCTCGGTCCATTTATCAGAATCCTTTTTACCACATCTATCCAAAGTATGGAATGAGGTTCCTTCTGAAGTATTTCCAGAGCGCTGTTATGACATGGGCTTACTAAAAAAGGCGTAAAAGGGGTTCTCCTTTAGGACCTTCGTTGCATGGGTGACACCTCTGCTTAATCTCATTAGTCTTTCAAGTTCGGAAAAAAGCCCTCCTCGTAAAGCTACATCCCTCCGAGAGGTAAGCATTCCTTTTGAGCGACACATTCAGATTTGCCTTGTCAGATACAAAAACGTTTAATGCTGCCGTTCCTCAAAATAAGCCTTGCATAGATACTATGAAAATGAAAAATGAAAAAATATTTATTGCATATTTTGTTACACAAAATAATGTAAAACTATGTCTATTTAATATGCATATTAGTGACTTGCGATAGCAAGGATGTGGTTTACATTGCTGTATAAAAATGTCAGCACTGGGGATACCATTTAAATAGGCCCTGCTAATTCCTTTCAAACGTCAGTCAGCAGAACCACACTGTTATTGGAAGTTGAGAACTCTGGAGTAAGTCTCAAATTGGGGTTGACTCAGTTTAGTTGACATAACTCTACGAAGACACAAGTTTGCACGTTTAAAGCTAAGAAGAAAGAAGGGGATTTCCAGGATGAGCCCCGTTCACCGTTATGAAAAGTGAATATAGGAGTTATTATCTCAGGCAATATACATGTATCCATGTTATTTGGAAGCTGAGGCTAAGTTGGCCTAAAAAGCCAACACTTTAACATTCTTAAACACATTTTCATTCGGCTTGAAGCAGCACTTCACTACAAGACACCTCCTCGTGCTGTATACAGCTCATGTCAGGCTTCGCTACTTTTGTTGTACCTTTTTGATATGTCCCGTACGATGTTTTCCAACACGAATTGTGATAACCCACAAATCATCTAAACACACGAGTCACACGACCCATGGGTAGAACAATAAGAGTTAGGCTTAGGAGGAACATTGATTCTCTCTATTTCTTCTACCTAATTTACTAGGGTAACTGCGTAGAATTTTTCAATTTAATGCCCACCTTTTCTTCCATCCACATTACACCGAATCATCCACATCGATTGACATTGAACCCGTGGAGAATCTCTACCACCCGCTTTCAAGATTTTTTCGCTGCTTATTTATAAACAATCGACGAATGAACATCCTTCTGAAGTAGGTATTCGTATTTCCGGTGTATTACACTACATTACTGGGAGTTCTTGAAAAAAAGTTTAACAGTTTTCCTTCAGGTTTAGCGTTTTTAGGAGACTTTTCTGGTGATGCTGGTGTCCATATTGATAATGAATTAGGCTTTAGAAAGCACTTGTTGGACCTTCGAAGTTATCTAAGTTCCTGCCAACACCTGCCAATATCTAAGTACAGTATCAGTATTAAGACAGGTCCAATCCCGCACATAGTCTGACACTTCAGGGCGATGCAAGTAGCCATCCCCCTATTCGTTCCCAGACCGTTAGGAATTATGTAGGGGACCCACTGGAGTGTCCCTAAGAGATCCCAGAGCTTCTGGGAAGAAGTTTTAACGGGTTAAAACCTACATAATAATAAATCGATGGTTCTTTTTCTACTCATTTTCCTTTAGACATACACGCGCAAAATCTGCTATGTGCAATTTTGATGTTTAACAATTTCGTTTTATGTATTTGAAGTACACATATCTGATTTTACATAGCATAATAACACATAAACTCTTTGGCAAATCATGATCCAGTATAGATATCGACATAAGAGTTTTTGCAAACGATGCGTCTTTCAATGTTGATGAAGAATATCAAATAAAAAAAAAATCGTCAAAATGCACATACGGCTTTTGGCAAGCGCACCGACGATATAATATATTATACATACATTAAAACTGAAGTTAAATATATTCAGTGCTAACAGTAATCATGCATGCAAAAAAATGTACATTTGACTCACTAAATCATTGTTATGGTAATATTCAGCATTAACCATAAATTAACTATTCATTAACTATGTAAATTATAAAATGTGTTCTGAAAGAACACTAATTAATTAAAGTAATACAGCCTAAAAAAGTTACCTTCCTAAATATTGAAAAACTGATGCCAAAATGATGATTGCTAAACATGATGCTATTATCCTTTTGAAGCTTATCACACGAACTGAAATATAACCTAACAAGTCGTTTGAATCGATTCAACAGGCCGATACATAGTACCTACATATAGATACACATTTATTAAGCTAACTGAAGAAAAAGTTTTCAATAATCACCTCGGATCTTCGAATTCCACAAAAGCGAAGGGTGGTCCTTTCCTGTTTTTTAAATCAACAAACGTAACTTTGCCGAATTTATAAAAGAGGTCTTGAATGTCCTTTGTTCTGATATCTGGGGGCAAGTTACCAACGTATATCCTGCATTCATTTCTATTACCACCGCTGCCACCAGACATTCTCCTTTATTCAAACTAACACAACTTTAATTAAAACGCTGAGAAGTAAAAACTCTTGTAACGCAAAATAGAAGAACTACTGCAGTCAGTCGGCGTTATTTGACAAATCAAAGATGGCGATCGTACATTGTACGTTGTACGTGGTCGTGCAGAAATTCGCGGGTCCCGGGTCGGGACCATAGACATAATACTACGGGACGGACGGGAGATGAGGTCAAATCAATCAATATACTCTGTCTGTGGTTGAATCCACAGACTATGCAGAATATTTCATTACACGTATATCAATCGTATACTATAGAAATATAGAACTCTGCTTACCTTTCTTGTGTTACTAAATATTGAGAGGTTTCAATCGCTAAAAACTTAATGCGTAACTATTGAGATTGAGGTGCCAATAAACACAGCATAATGGGCATGATGACAAATTTTGAAATACTGTTCTATATTGTTGGGAAATATATTATAATCACAACGTACATAATTATATTTCCGCAAAAAAATAAGGTTTAGTATAAGTTTAAAATTCGCACCAAAACGCTTCAGTGTCATAGCGTCGCTTGTGACGTCACTTTTCAGGAAAATAATATACAAGACGTCATTATCAGTATGGTGATATTCGTTTGTTTATAGAAGTGTGACGTAATTCGCGCTGATTGAGACTGATTGTTGTTTAAAATATCATGGTGGTTTGCCGTATTTTGTAGTTTGATTTTATCAAAAATATTGTTAATCTCGCTCGTAATAATACAACAAATGCGTGTTTTGTAATCCATTATTAGGGTTTCATTAAATAAATACATAATTTTAGTGAATTTTTTAATTTAATGACTACACATTACGATATGAACATAGCTGTTGTAGACGGAGTGAAGTTTGCTAAGTTATGCCTTTTGCATCCGCAGTTTCACTCGTAATGAGTGGCGCTAATATCTGAAAAATAGATATTCGATACCTGTCTGGACGCGTTTTATGGACAATTTTCATATACAGAGATGGCCTTCCTTCTACTCTATCTTCCATGAATACAACGAAGATTTTGTTGTCAAGACAAGAAGTAATATGATAGCGGTATCACTAAATACATCGTTGCTCGACTTGGCGGGGGCACTACCGTGCCCCCCAATACTGAGTTCCGATGAGTTACCGGTATGTACGTAACCGGTTTTTTAGAACCTACAAAGAACTACTTTAAAAATTTTGCACATTTTGCTATAAGCTTCATTGCATTTTTTACTAATAAAATTTTTGAATTTTATGTTAAAATAACAAAAACAATTTATTAAAATGAATGCATTCTTAATAATATTCAATTTTCGAACAAGTTTAAATTTGGAACGCCCTCTGCCGCAATACGACGTGATCTGCGCTGAAAGAAGCCAGTGAAAGAATCCTCTAGAAAGTAGGAACAGAATCTCCGGTATCAAAATCATTTCGTGCGAATTTGTTCATTTTCCGAAGTAAATGTGAGTATTTATTTCTTTAATAATTGTAAATATTTACGTAATATATGCTTTGATAATGTGAAAATAATTGCAATAGGTTTAAATGATATAAAACATGAAAAATTCTTAAACAAAAATTCTTCGGTAGAAGCATAAATCTCCTTGAACATTTCGCTGTTATTAGCTGGAAAGTAAATCGTATCGGAGTTATTGATTAAATTTTTCAGTTTCTATGACGATAAGCCAGGTGAGAAACCGTATTAAACTGTATTAAACCGCTTTTCGGGAACGCATTTTACTAGCTTACTTATTTTCTTTTGATGACGGGTCTCACTGCGAGCGCATCAGTTCGAATATCTACCAAAAAACCCTCGGATCCAGGATCTTTATCCAGGTATATTATATAAGTCAATCCGAAGAAAAAAGGATAAGGAATTAAATCTTACCGAATGCGCTATGGCCTTTTATTTAGCGGTATTTTGCGCGCGTCCCGTAGCCTCTGACCTTTCATGGTATATTATTAGCCCTCTCTTAATAAACATAAACAATCGATGATTTACATTACACGTGTGGAAAATAGATCTATTGATGTCAAAGTTCAACCCTTTTATTGATAAGCTTATCCACAACCAAGATGGTCACTATTGCTACTTATATTTCAATTGGTAAAATTATCCAATTTACTGTGCGATTTCACATGTGGAGGTTTCACATGCAATAATTTCAATTTAATTTTTACATAATTATTTGCAGTAGCCAATGTCACTTAAATCAAACATTATAAACAATGTGATTTCACTATCTAAAAGATGATTCTTCCTATATGTCCACATTGTGATGTACAATACAAATACAAATTATCTTTATTGTACACATAAAATTTCAAATGATAATTATACATAGCTAGATAATTAAACATAAAATTTGGCACATTTAAAAAATATTGACATAGTTTTCTAACTAATATGTACATACATGTGGTTAAATCATCTGGTAACCATTGCCAAGTATACCCAAATTAACTGAATTTGTTGTTGCAGCCCAGGCAACAAGATGTGTGACCGCAAGGCAGTGATCAAGAATGCTGACATGAGTGAGGAGATGCAGCAGGATGCTGTGGACTGCGCAACACAGGCCCTCGAGAAGTTCAACATTGAAAAGGTAGGCATACTCACATTCATAATTTCCATCGTCATAAGGCATCATAATTATAAAGGCATTTTGAACATGATCCAAAAATAATATTTGAAAATCCTATTGTCACATTTCATGGAAAATGGATATTTCACAATTTCACTGGACATTGAACTACATGTATAAGCATTAATTTTTTGGTATCCAGTTGTGGTTTATTGCAGAAACATATTTACATACTGTACTGTGAATTGTGATACTGATATTTTTATCATTAAAGGAACTGACTAAATAATAGTAATATTTTTTGATCAAATTTTCCCACAGTAAAATACTCATTAAATTTTGTGGTTTCGGTGGTTTGTGGCTTGGAAATTGTTTTAGTACATAAAGTTATTTCTCACTAAATGATTTTACTCTGATAGAAAGTGGTAGGTAATATTGGGAATCAACAAAATACAATTTTGGTTGTTGGGTAGACTTTAGAATTGGGTTATTTGAATTTGGTCTCCAAAGCTAATAGTACCTATGAATGCCTTCCCACACCCATGTTTCTGCTTCAAGATTTCATCTGAAAAATTCATCATCATCGTCAACCTAGTTAGCAGAGGAATGGACATAAACTTGCTTTGTTTTTTGTTTTTCTTGTTTGCTTGTTTTTTATCATCTATACATATTATAAAATGAATCTCCCAGCCACATCTGTCTGTCTGTATGAACGCGATAAACTTAAACTACCAAACGGAGTTTTGTACGATTTTCACTAACAGATAGTGTGATTCCTGAGGATTGAGGAAGGTTTAGTTTAAGTTTATTATGGTTTTATGTAAATTGACCGATTGTTTATTACCGTTTAAACAAAGGTGGCTTTGTCGAAGGTAAATTACTATTATTAGTCTAAACTAAATCCATTGTCATTTTCTTTATTTTTTCAGTGACATTTTCTTGAATAAATAAATAAAAAATGCTTTCCAACCTTTCACACATGCAAATATAATAACGCCGCGGCAAATTGGATTAACCTTGAAGATCCAAGGCAGTTAATTCACTTATTCTATTTGCCTGTAGTAATGTCATCTCTCTAGCTTAGCAACCTTGATGTTTTGTTGCGTTTGAAATGCATTTATTTTTAACTAGCCCTTCCCGCGGCTTTGCATGCGTTTTCCTAATAAGTACCATACATTCTCTCCACCAATTCGCATTGGAGCAGCGTGGTGGAGTGTGCTCTAGGCCTCAAGAGGAGAGACCCGTGCTCAGTAGTGGGCCGTTAATGGGTTGAAGCCACACCATACATCCTATTCTGGATCATGGATTACCCGTGTGCTAAATTTCATGAAAATCCGAGCAGTAGTTTTTGCATGAAGGAGTAACAAACATTCATACCAACTTTCATATTTAAAAAAAAATTGTAGGATTAAATTTAGGAAATAGAAATCGTGGCAAAAAGCAAGTCAAATGCAATCCGTCGGTTCCGCATAATTTAGGTCATATCACGCTGTTTGTCACATACTCATTGTCAGTTCGTCACGTACACAATTTCGTCAGTCATGTAGTTGAAGCACGCACTTAATTGCTAATGCTGATCATTATTTTCATAACTGAGTAACAGAAAGTGCAGAAGTAACAGATCCGTTTTCTGTAATATGATATTTATGTGTTAAAAATATAACGAATCATATCATCTTGATTCTAAGTCTTGTGTCCGGTTGATGCTCACACATAGAAAAATTTCAAAATATGTTTCGGCCTCTATACCGATAAGATAGCGAAATAAATAAATTTAAATTTGTAAAAAATTGCGCATAATAAAAGAAGATTATAACCAACAGCGAGCTGTGATCGTCAAAAACTGAGAAATCTGAGAATTTTACCAACCGAGCAAATGTAGGAAATAATAAACTATGCTGCTATAATAGTGGAAATTATGGTTTAGTAGTAATTGCATATCTGACTAATAAGAATTATTATGCGGACTAAGATGGATTTGCGAATGGGACCATTTGCGAATAGGACGTTTTGCGACCGTGGGAACATATGCGAATGGGACGTTTTGCAACCAGTGGTGGTGGCCTATAGTAACCTTAACAGGAAATTAACAGGAAATAAATTGTTAATTCATTTTTACTGTCATTGATAGGCATGTATGTAGAGCATTAGATTTTTTTTACATTAACATCGTCATTCTTTCTTTGCAGGATATCGCGGCGTTCATTAAGAAGGAGTTTGACAAGAAGTACAACCCGACGTGGCATTGCATCGTCGGGCGGAACTTTGGCTCGTATGTCACCCATGAGACGCGCCACTTCATCTACTTCTACCTTGGCCAGGTCGCGATACTGCTCTTCAAGAGCGGTTAGGGCACCTCCACAGCAATGTTTCACGTTAGGACGCAGTATTCTCGGGTCGGCTCACGCTTCTCGTTCGCACCATTTAGATCTCATACATTCCTGGATGTTTGGACGCATAATACTTCTCGGGCCCGCTTCGCTGCTTCGCAGAGTACGCTGCGCAAAGCGCTTCGGACTCGAAATGTAAACTTCGCGAAAGTAACCCTCGTTGCGACCGATCGCTTCGCGCTTTCAGTCTGTAAAACAGAAACTTAACTGCACGGTTTTCGTCTTGAACTTGTGAATATAATTAAATTCAAGACAACGTATAATATCTACTTATAATTTATTAGGCTGTTATGTTCAATTGTTGTAAAAGTGTGCAGTATAGGTTGTTTTTTGCAGACTGTTTCTTAGGTGATCGTCCAACGAAGTTGTTACTGCGCGGTGTACATTTGGCGAAGCCGGTACTTTGCAAGATACACTTGTGAAGTTTACATTGCGAAATGTACATGTGAAGTGTGTACACTTGTAAAGCGGGTACTTTGCAGCGTACACGGTATGAAGCAGTGCACTTTGCGAAGCGTACATTGAGTCATGCTTTTTATAGAATCGTGCGTTTTGCAAGGCGTACACTTAGGCGGGGTGCTTTGCAACGCGTACTCGTCGAGATTTGCATTTAGCGAAGTGGGCGTCTGTGTATTAATTAAGTATTAAGCGTTTAAAGGCAGCCTACCGATGGGTAGCATCGTCAGTTGATGCATTTGAGCGGTGCGGGCGGGGGGCGCTCCTGTGCGGGTGACACTGTGGAATCTCCGACACTCCTTAGTTCCCGACGCACTCGATATATGTTCGTATGTTAGTTAACTATATTGACTTAAAAAACAATCACTTCTAGTGTATTTATATTAAAGAAATTTTAGTTAATTTATCCTAGACTATACCTAGCATAGCGTAAAGTCTTTATGTTAGTACTTACCTAAATTTATTGTTTAATTTTTTTGTTAATACATTCACTGGAGATATTTTCAATACTTCTATAATTATTAAACTTTCTTACAAACCATAACTTCTTTAATTTTAATATTCCGCCCTTCTTTAGGTTAGATTTATTGGCGTCATCATTTCCTTATCTGTTCGACCAGTGAGGACATGTTGGTGGGAATTACAGAAACCTGAACCATTTACAACAGGTGAATTTCTACCGCTATGTACTACTGATAGTTCGTTTATTCCCACTTGTCCTGTTGAGTAGTCCTGTTGACAGGACTAGTGGGAAAAAAATTCCCACTAGTCCTGTTAGTAGTAAGACTATGCTTGACACCCGATTTTATTACCACCTGTCATGTGGAATAGTTCTGGCAACAGTACTAGTGGAAAAAAAATCCCACTAATTCTGTTCTGTAATTTGGAAGATACCCTTTTTATACCCGATTTTATTACCTTTATTTAATTATTCAATTTTATTCCCTCTATTTATTTATTCTCCTTAGTTTAGCCTTATTGGGTGCTTAGAATACTAACCCCAATTCCACGCCAGATGGGTGTCGTAAGAGGTGACTTAATCCGGCCCGCTGGTGGTAGGGCCCCTCAGAGATTATATTGGTAATATTGATTTCAATCTATATGTTGTCCTGTAATGTGAATTAATGTAACCGCCAAAATTACGAAATTGAGATAGAAATACAATTTGACAGCAAATCATTTTGTTGTGACAGTCGTTATTTCTTTTGACAATTGTCATTTGTTTTGACGGTTGTCATTTGTTTTTAAATATTCAATAAACAGTAAAAGTGCCTCTTTGAGTTTTATTAAAGAACTAGCTGCCCCAACAAAAGTTGTGTCGTTGTGTCAAAAGTTTTTTTATATTATTATTTTTGTATGCTGTATCATGAAAAAATAAAAACAAAAAATTTTGTCAAAAAAATAAAAAAAATTAGGGGTACTTTTATATTATTATTTTTGTATGCTGTATCATAAAAAAATAAAAACAAAAAATAAAAACATTTAGGGGGATGAAAAATAGATGTCCGATTTCCACCCTAGCCGATATGCACGCTAAGGTTCACGAAAATCGGTCGAGCCGTTTCGGAGGAGTTCAACTTCTAACATCGTGACACGAGAATTTTATATATTAGATATAATAATATTATGTATAAAAATATTAACGAAGTTTTTGTAAAAACAAAGATAAAATGATGCCCGCGTTGATCAGTTGCATTTGCGAGACTCTGATCATCACATCGTTTTCAACTTATATTTTTTTAATTAACAGGACTAGTGGGAATTTTTTTCCCATTAGTCCTGTTAACAGGACTAGTGGGAATTTTTTTCCCACTAGTCCTGTCAACAGGACTACTCAACAGTACAAGTGGGAATAAACGTGATAGTTGTGGTACTGTATTCCTGAAGTTCCTACCAAGCTGTCCCCGCTGATGGATTCAGATTTTTTTCCTTAAACGGTGGCTACGATAGGACTAACGAGCTAGTGGGAATAAAGCGATTATTCTCGTTTATTCCCACTTGTCCTGTTGCGTAGTCCTGTTGAAAGGACTAGTGGGAAAAAAATTCCCACTAGCTTAGTTTTACATGCTTGACACCCGATTTTATTGCCATTGCCACCTGTCATGTTGAATAGTTCTGTTAACAGTTCTACTGCTTATTTCTATCGTAGAACTAGTGGGAATTAGTGGGGAAAAAAATCCCACTAGTTCTGTTGGTTTAGGCGCAAAATGTCCGATTCGCATAATGTCCGATCGCCCTTTTCGCAAAATGTCCGATTCGCAGAATGTCCGATTCGCAAAATGTCCTTTTCTCAAAATGTCCTTTTCGCATAATGTCCGAATTCGCAAAATGTCCTTTTCGCAAAATGTCCTTTTCACTTATCATTAGGGGCCACCGTCCATTTTTTTTTCCGTTTGTTTTTTTAATATTGTTTTTCTTAATATTGTTTTTTTAATGTTTTTTTTTTCTAAATATTGATTTTTTAATTTTGTTTTTTTAATTTAATTACGTTGTTTTTTGAATATTGTTTTTTTTAATTTATTTTTTGAATATTGTTTTTTGAAAAAAAAAGTTTTTTTTTGTTTTTTTTTTTTTGATTTTTTTTTTAAGCTTGTTTTTTTTTTTGCTTTTTTGAATTTTTTTTGAATTTCCTTTTTGTTTTTTTTTTAATTGTTTTGAATTTTTTTTTGAACATTTTTTGAATATTGTTTTTTTTATTTCTTTTTTAAATATTGTTTTTTGAAAAAAAAATTGTTTCTTTTTTGGATTTTTTTTGCTTTTTTTTGAAATTTCTTTGATTTTTTTGTTTATTTTTTTGAATTTTTTTTGCAATTTTTTTTTTACATTGCAATTTGGAAGTTTTTTTTATTTAATATACATATAAATCACATTCACAACACTTACATACACATACACGGACACCGACGGAATCGAACCTCGTACGCTCTGGCGTTATACGTCACACTGTGACGTCATATTATCCCCCTACCCCTAAAAATTTTTTGGGAGAACAACGTTTGCCCGGTCAGCTAGTAATAAATATAATAATAAATCATTTATTCAAAACCAGCGTTTTTAAAAACGCGCGTGACGTTTTTCGTGACCGTCGTTTTTGTTTCACTGACCGTGTTACAAATCTTAAATTTCACTCTCATCATTTTTTTCCATTTATTTCATAACGCGCCTACGATCGGACATTATGCGAAAAGGACATTTTGAGAAAAGGACATTTTGAGAAAAGGACATTTTGAGAAAAGGACATTCTGAGAAAAGGACATTTTGCGAATCGGATATTCTGCGAATAGGACATTTTGCGTCCGCCGGACATTTCGCGAATCGGACATTTTGCGCCTAAACCGTTCTGTTCTGTAATTTGGAAGACTACGCTTGACACCCGATTTTATTATCTTTATTTATTTATTCAATTTTATTCCCTCTATTTATTTATTCCCCTTAGCCTTATTGGGTGGCTTAGAATACTAACCCCAATTCCACGCCAGATGGGTGTCGTAAGAGGCGACTTAATCCGGCCCGCTGGTGGTAGGGCCTCAGAGATTATATTGGTAATATTGATTTAAATCTTAGGCTCGACGTAGGGGTAATAGAAGCGAAACAAGATTCTCGGCTCGACGTAATGGGACTCGACGTAAAGGGAACCAATCATTTTAATCTATGTATTGTCCTGTATATGAATTAATGTAACCGCCAAAATGACGAAATTGAGTTGTAAATAAAATTTGACTGCAAATCATTTGGGTTTAGGCGCAAAATGTCCCATTCGCACAATGTCCGATCGTCCTATTCTTAGAAAGTCCCGATTCGCAAAAATGTCCTAAGTATTCGCAAAATGTCCACAATTCACATAACATGTATTACCAACAGGACTATGGCGACTACGGGTCACGGAACACAGGGTGTCTGTGTTCCGTGCTACGGATCATCATTTTATAATTACAATTTAATTTAATCATTAGACAGTAGTTACACGGTCGTAAATTATTTCCGTAATTTTTTACGGAACTTTCGGAAGTAGGTAGTACAAGTAGGATACAAGTATTCAACGAAGTAACTGATAATTAACTTCTAATGTGCACTTAATTCTTGAAAATCAGAGTTGCGTGCCAGGGTTCGAACTCGGACCCCTGCGTTTGATTAAGCAATTTTCAAACACTGCTAAAAGGCTAAAAAGAATTGATAAATACAAATCCAAGAAAATCGTCAAGGAGCCTATGAAGCCGTCGACGGCGTGAAAAAAACTGAACGCAGGTAATTCTGCGCCTAAACCAGTTATTCCAGTCCTTCGCGGTACGCATAATGAATGACGAGGCAAACAGCGTCGTACGGCGCGGCGGTGGGATGATTATACCAAAAACCCAAATATAACATTACATATATTAAATTGGACATTTTGCGAATAGGACTTTCTAAGAATAGGACATTTTGAGAATAGGACATTCTGAGAATAGGGCATTCTGAGAATAGGACATTTTGCGAATAGGACATTCAGCGAATGGGACCTTTTGCGCACGCCGGACATTTCGCGAATGGGACATTTTTCGCCTAAACCCTTACAGATGTGTTAGATATACTTCAAGTCAGCGACAAAAAGACATCACCGATGTCCGAAACCCACCGAAAGGGAGAAGAAAAAGGAAGAGACCTCTTACACCCTAAGTATATACAATACATACTCATTTTGGAGTCATTGATTCTTGAAAACTAACAATAAAATCATTTAATTTATACCCACAAAATGGTCGTTTTCCACCTGAATATAACAGCAGCTCAGCAGGGTTTTCATTAATTACCTCATACTGTAATTATGCCAAGGCTGCGCTTAACGTGGGCGGCTGGCACAAGTGCCCGTTGAACATTGAAATGTGATCCGAAGCGGGTCACATAGGGTTACCACTCGGGAAAAGTCCTGACAGTATCCGCAAAACTGCAAATCAAGACATTCCAATACAATTATTTTGATTCATGATATTTTTGAATTGTTTTGAACTGAGATAAGAATTTAGAGGCTCTTTACGGAGGAAAGGTCTGTTCTCTTTTCTTTCTTGGCCGGCAACGCCAGACGATGCCTAAGGTGTCGTAGTCCATGGTGACTACTTACAATTAGAAATCAGGTGGTTTGTTGCAAAAAAAAAACGAATACTGAGAAGCTCGCAGTTTGGTGGTAGAGAGATCCTTAGAACTGGAGTGGTGGTCAATTTGGTCAGTTCAAGTTTCCGCAGTTGGTGCAATTTTGTGTTTTTCCCAGAACCCTAGACTGGACCCTGTCCGTGCAGCGGTGTAATGTGGGGACGGTGTAATGTAATGTAGGAGTATAAAACACAAAATAGCACCCGTTTTTAGGGTTCCGAAGTAAAATGAGAACCCTTATAGTTTCGTCATGTCCGTTCCTCCGTCCGTCTGTCCGAGGCAAAGCGCCGAGACCGTTAGTGCTAGAAAGCTGTAATTTGGCATGGATATACATATTTATTAAAACTCCAAAATCGTAGAATAAAATATTAAAAAATATTTTTTTTTCAGGGTACAGGTAATGAGATAATGATTTTTTCGTTTTGTACCGCATAGTGTGGGGGATCGTTGAAAAGGTCTTTCAAAAATATTATGGGTCTCCTAAGACCATTTTTGGATTTAGGGGTTCGTTTGCGAAATATTTAGCTTTAAATTGTTAATTTTGGTTCGAGTAAAGTATCCCTGCCGGCTAAACGGTTGGAGTTGGACAAGTAAAAAATTCTCAAAAATAGGTTATATGATAAATTTACAGGGAAAACTATAACTATCGATGACTGGTTAATTATGTTGTTACGATGAAAGCTATTCGCATCGTTGCATTGAGTGATAAAAGTCGAAAATCTTCATACCTCTTCTTGCTACCCGCAGTACTTACGGTTTGGATTGTCCTGTTGAACTAATAATAATATGTTCAGTTCAGACTTTAGATGGATGGTAACCCTAGTCGAGTAAATATGTACTTCGCATGCGCATTTAAACCGGAGGAGGTCAGAGAAATATGTAATTTTATTTTTTTGCGAGTGCCTTTAATCAGTGTTAATATTACGAGGTTCGCTACGAAGCTTTTAGCGCTTTTAGCTTTTATACGATGAAATATCATACATTTTTAGGGTGTTATAGGGTCTCCAACTTCCATGATTATTTTTTCAAAACGTCCCATTCGCAAATGGTCCCACTGCACCGTCGACTGATTGACGGACGGAAAGGCATAATGAAACTATAAATTTTTTTGTCTTGACTAAAACCGGGCAAGTGCGTGTCAGGCCACGCGTAATGTAGGGTTCCGAAGTAGTAAGTTTATCGACTATATTACTCTTTAACTACTTTATAATTATGAGGCAAATTTTAAGATCATAAAATCGCTATTATCCTTTTTACGCTTTTTTAAGGTCCTCAGAATAAAATTACACAAAAAATAACTATTTACCTACTTACAATTTTTGTTTTTTACATTTTTCGCAAAAACGTACTTACGAGTCTATTTTGATTTTCAGATTCAAGAGCGCTTATAAAATAATACAATAGGTACAATACAACGATAGTTTAAGTATAAAATCTATATTGATTTAGGTACATAGGCACTTTGATCTAAAATTATCTCAGACGCATCATCGCCCTTTGAGGACAAGATCGAAGGCCTGTGGACAAATTATCCGGTCTTTTAACTTTAAAGTGTCAAGCGTTTAACCATGTTTTTCGAAGGATAGTTTTGCACTAGACATAGTAAACTACAGGATTTACTCCGATTTTGCAATTAATAGTAATTATTGTATATACAAAACTCCGTAGGCGCCACATCAAGTTTTTGCCCAGTTCGAAAAAATCGTAAATCCGGGGCTGGTAAACCTGTGTGGTAAACTAATACGGTTACTAGCAAATTTTGTAAGAACTTACGAGAATTAATGCGCATGGATTACGTATTACGGCCCTTAGTAAAACTCTGTTTCCTACTCCTTTTTACACGCTTTATATACGTAAGTATTAGCTTCACCTGTATGTTTGTTTGTTTGTAACATCTCTTTGGACTTGATTTTGACCCACTTCAAACGGTCAGATTTCTTTCAAACTTCGTGGACTTATTGAGGACCGATGACAATTCAATATTTAAAGAAAAAAGAAAGAAAGAAAGAAAAAACCTAATTACACGCTTTATATTAGCTTTAAACGGTCAGATTTCTTTCAAACTTCATAGACTTATCGAGGATCGATGACAATTCAATATTTAAAGAAAAAAAAAGAAAGAAAGAAAAAACCTAAATTTCATTTCAAAAAATCAAACTAAAAATGAAAAAATAAATAATAGTTTAACAAAAACTAAAAAAACACGCTTTTATAGAAAATTCAACTAAAAAAAGCTAGAAAATGAATTTGAATTAAGAATCGTGTAATTGTAATAAAAGCGTGGGGTTGCATGGTGTCAATGAGTAGAAGGGATAATAATTTATGTTTAAAAGCGCCCCACGCTTTTTTTACAATTACACGATTCTTAATTCTTTATTTTCTAGTTTTTAGGGTTCCGTAGCCGAATGGCAAAAAACGGAACCCTTATAGATTCGTCATGTCTGTCTGTCTGTCTGTCTGTCTGTCTGTCTGTCCGTCCGTATGTCACAGCCATTTTTTTCCGAAATTATAAGAGCTATACCATTGAAACTTGGTAAGTAGATGTATTCTGTGAACCGCATTAAGATTTTCACACAAAAATAGAAAAAAACAATAAATTTTGGGGGCTCCCCATACTAAGAACTGAAACTCAAAAATGTTTTTTTCATCAAACCCATATGTGTGGGGTATCTATGGATAGGTCTTCAAAAATGATATTGAGGTTTCTAATATAATTTTTTTCTAAACTGAATAGTTTGCGCGAGAGACACTTCCAAAGTGGTAAAATGTGTGTCCCCCCCCTGTAACTTCTAAAATAAGGGAATGATAAAACTAAAAAAAATATATGATGTACATTACCAAGCAAACTTCCAACGAAAATTAGTTTGAATGAGATCTAGTAAGTAGTTTTTTTTTAATGTGTCATAAATCGTAAACCGCAAAAAACATTGATCAAAGTTACAACGAACTACAAGAACTTTTATACTATGTTACTTGCTGCTACGGAACCCTTCATGGGCGAGTCCGACTCGCACTTGGCCGCTTTTTTAGTTGGATTTTCTATAAAAGCGTGTTTTTTAGTTTTCTTTTTTTAACTATTATTTATTTTTTTCTTTCGTTCCTACACCCCAGTTATTGGCCTGAGCAACGCGCAACGCAGAAATAAGTATGTAATTCATTACGATAAGGTACAACTTTCAATAATAAGTAATACAGCTTTTTAGTGTTAAGGGAAATGATATTGTAGGTATGTATAAAAAGAAGATATGCGCTGAAATTGAGACCGTCGAATTCAGTCAGATGTAGCGATCTTTTGAAAGGAGAAAAGGGGCGTTAGAATCTCCCGGCGCGGCGGGGCGGCGCGACATAAATTTTGTTCGCGATGTCTGTTCTAGTAATTTAGTACATTATACTTCAACGGTACCTACCTAGCTTTTTGATTAGATTTCAGTGCCTCTAAATGGTTTTATGATTCTTAGTGCCCTCAGAGGGTCTTTAGCCCCCAAAGGGAGCTTTATGCCCCACATTAAGAACGACTAATTTACTGGCGGTTATAATAAAAATAGTCATGATAAAACTTTATTACGTAGTAGGTATGAAAAGAAAATAAATAGGTTTTTAGTTGTAACTTACAGGTAAGTATTTTATACGTAAATTAGGTACGGACTATAAAATAGCGTTACATACACGCTAGCAGTTGAACTTCAGCCTTGAAGAGAAAATGGAATCGTGAATAGCCTGATACGGTGTTATGTTTCTAAAATAGTTTATCACAATAAAATATAGTTAAAAAACCAGCCATGAGCATAGCAGGCCACATACAATGTGTGGTTCCGTAGTAAATATTGATTCTAACCAAAAATGAACACTTTCAAGCCTGATAGTTCATAAACAGTTAACAGATTCCTGAGTTGTAAAATGGTTATGGCAAATCCGTAAGAATTTTGAATTTTTTTTTCTCTAAAGTCGAGAACAAAATCATTCCCTCTTTACCGGCGACCTGGCGACTACCACTTTCCTTTAGAAATATACCTACAGCTTATTGTTAGTGCTAAGGGTCTCTCACACATGATGGACATGACGTACACTATAAACGTTTCATTTTGACTACGGTACCCTAAAAGCAAGGCCGTGTGTCAATGTTAAATTATACTGGACGTTACATATTGTCATTACATTTGCGTGTTACTCACAGGGTACAATTAATACATACAAAGGATTCGAGGACACGAGATTTTTGTAAAGATTAATGTCGTCGGTGTTTATTCTACGACATTACTTTATTCACGGACGTGAAAAAAAGACGGACGTAACCTCGTCTAATCGAGAGTGAAGCATAGCAATGGCCGCCCGCTTACCATGTGTGCGTAATTTTTGATTCGCGATTGAAGCAGTGAAGTGTCAATGTGTGGGTGTGTACTTGTACGAATAGAGAGTTGGTATTACTATGGGTGCTTCACTAAATTTGTTGTTGGGATTACGTCCGTCTTTTTTTTAGGTCCGTGACTTTACTATTAATTTTATTGTTGATATACGAAGGAAACGCCTGTCTGAAGTTTTCATATTACTGTTAACTACTTTAACCTGTATTGAAATACGGTAGATTCTAGTAAAATGCGGTATTAGATTAGATTGTATTAGATTTGATTTTTTTTTTGATTAAATTACGGAAGATCGAAGCTGAATACGGTAGATCTACCGTCACTATGTAGATTGTAGTGTAGACCTGGCAACACTGACTTTAACATGCCTTACCAGTAGGATTGCCTGTTGGCAAGACTGAAATATCTGGACAAAACTTCAAAAAGTCGGGATTTGTCGGGACATTTTGTATTTTGTCGCTCCTTGTCTAGACATCATGTGAAATGACGAGACAATCCAGACGAATCCCGACCATCTGGCAACCCTACTTACCAGTCAGAAAACTGAAGATTGCTATGCAATAAGAAATGTATTTAGACATTGGCATATAAAGACTGGACAACTTTAACCGTAATAAAAGCAAAAAAAGCTGCTGGGCTCGGGGTCTCCTCTCATAATGTGAGGGGTATTAGGCCATAGTCTACCACGCTGGCCAAGTGCGGATTGGTAGACTTCACACATCTTTGAGAACTTTATGGAGAACTCTCCGGTGTGCAGGTTTCCCCACGATGTTTTCCTTCACCGAAGCACGTGATAATTAACTTGTAAATCGCACATAACATCTGAAAATTAGAGGTGCGTGTCAGGATTTGAACTCGGGCCCCTTCGTTCGGGAGACCAACGTTCTGACCGCTAGGCTATCACTGCTTTAACCGTAAGACCTATCCAAAATATCTGAGCAATGCATAGTTTAGGATAATCTGCAGGGCAGTGTTATGGTAAGGTTACTTTATTCGTACCAGAGCCTATCGTACCTTACTGGTATCTGGCCCCTCGCTTACAATAAATGAAATATACTGATATAACAAATATTGTGCCATTGTAATATTTAATATCTAACGTCCCAACTCAGAGTCACTAACGGTTACTTAAATCGCTCCTTAGTAAAGAATCATCATACAAATTCTGTACTAAGCAACGATTTAAACTGTTAAGTGACTCTTGAGTTGGGACGTTAATGTTCCCAGTTAAGTATTTTAAGTATCTACAACTTAGGTTATGGGACTTTTTCGAAAAGCGTTGAAATGTCTATTTCTTTAAAAAAATTTGGTATTTTTATGACAACTATTTAATAGCTTCATAAATAATGATTTAGTGGAAGTGTAACATTTTGTTTAATTTAGCCTAAAAATTACAGCTATTTTTCTTCCAAGGGTACATTGGCAACCTAACCCTACGCCCGACATATCCCGACCGGGGCTGCTCAGTGCTCATTAGGGATTAAAAATGATGTCTTAGTTAGTTGCACTTTAGAACTGGCTGTTTATATCTAAAACTTCTTTAAAATTTTCTTTCCTGCTTTGCGAATGACCACTTGATATTAAACTAAAAATGTTAAAAGTGTTTTCTAGGCAATACTTTTTCAACGACATTCTATTTAGAGCCGCTCAAACGAATATGTCGCGAGTGAAGAGTGACCCGTGATGGAGTACCTCTCGACTCCATAGCACTTCCATTGAAGATGAAGACCTAGTTGAAAATATATTTTCCCTTAACTTGATTCGGCAATCTGTTTTACTACATTTACCTTTTTTATACAAATATAAAAAGGCGGATTTTATTTTCTATGGGAATGAAACAAGCATGGACCATACAAATGATAATTATTTTGTTACATAGATACCTATACGAACATTACATACACTCTATTTCTAATGCAGTAAGGTTGAGAATTCACTGTGTTTACGATACAGCTGAGTTAAACGTTATTGTAGTTAGCGGTTGCAAGTTTTTGATAGGAAAACCACAGTTTCCTTCTATACACTCGGCACGATCCTTGCACACGATGTGTTTCCAGGAGCACACAGGTTCGTATAAATATGGAGTTTTGGTCAATGTTTGTCATTCGAGCCGTGATAGTCACGGCTGAACCCGCTATAAAAGTTACTTCGAATTTACAGTTTAAAAAAAATATTTATATAAAACTATTTTTAGTTTTTTAGGTTTTGGAAAATAAGTCCCGGAACTTGGTAAGTGATTCAATTATTTAAATTTTTCAACTTTTCGTGTATTTTTTTTTGTTTTTGTGTAGATTTTATATTTGGAATTTGTAAACAAAGAGGATGTTATGGGTCAATTTCAACAAACACGAATTTTGCCTAATTACAGTGGCGAATTTAAATTTGCTGTTTCTGATTTTGTTTGAATTTTTTTGGCTTAAATAATAGGTAAATATTAGTACTACTTAATCATATACTAGAGATCGAAAAATTTTTGTTAGTTCATGAGATATTTCCATTTGAAATTATCAAATGCCACCGAAATTATTAAAGGACCACCGGAATTAAAATCCGAGCCACCGAAATTGATTAAATTTAAACCTGCTGTTTCTAATACATTTTATTTGGCATAAATAATTTGTAAATAGTAGTAATAATTAGTCAAATAGTAGAGATCGAAAAAAAAATTATTAGTTCCGGAGATATTTTGAAATTACACTATCAAATGCCACCAAAATTAGGACCACTGGAGTTAGAATCTGATCCACCGAAATTGATTATGCCAATGAGAAATAATAAAGGCAAGATCATATCACTCACCTAGTAATACAACGGCACATCTAAATTTGTCATATTTTACAGAAGCGAATTTCACAAATTATATAAAAATGTTTAAAATTAATTTATGGGTTCTTCTTACGTTTTTTACAGATTGTATGGGTTTGGTTACTAGTATAGACATTAATTAATATTTATCACTATGTAGATTATGCACTTTTAAACACGTATATCATATAAACTCAATTTCGCATTTTTTGCAGATGTGCCATTATATTATTAGGTGAGCAATATTTTAATACTTTAAAGATACATTTTGAAGAGTGGGAGTCTAGATGAACGGACTCCTTTAAGCGGTGATTAGACACGCTTGTGTTTCTGTGGCCTATTAGACCAGTGCCGATAGCTTCAAAAACGGTAAAAAGTGAAAAAAAAAAATTATAGTAGGATGAAACCCATTGCAAAAGGAAGAGGATAAAACAAAAATTAAAGGAAAAATAATTTACGGGCGATCTGAGGTTGGGAGGGGGGAGGGGGGGTTTAAGGGTAAAAAATGGTTTATCTCGATTTCCAGCAACACTACAAGACCTATGGAAAAAGTTAAATGGCAAAGTCGTAGGTAATAAAAAGATCTACAACTTTTGTATTTACACTTTTTTACATAACCTCAAAATTTTGTGAAAAATTCAAATAACCAAGTTTTTGGTACCTAATTTTCAATCGAAAATTCTCACGTCAAAATATCTACTTTTTTTAAAAATCGGTGAGATTTTTGTTCGTTGTAATCTCTACTTTCTAATGGTATATAAAAAACTATAAACTACTAACTACTACTACTTCTAACTATAAACTACTATGGTAAATGTTCTCCGAAAATGCAATGAAACGACAACTATTTTCGCATGTTTTTTGCAATCTTTATGTTTTATGGATTTGTAATTTTTTTTTTGTCTAACAAAATAACATGGAATCTTACGTTTTTCGATTAATTAAAGTGTAAATATTAATAAATAACTCAAAATTGTACACAATGATTGACAAAAAAAAATTAAAAACTCGAATCCGAAATTTTTTTGCGAAAATAGTTGTCATTTCATTTTCACCAAATTTCGTGAAAAAAAATTTTTTTTTGTAAAAGATAGAAATAAAAACCAAAAACTTGGTTATTTGAATTTTTCACATTAATTTTGAGGTAATGTATAAAAAGGGTAAATAAAAAAGCTGTAGATCTTTTTATTACTTACAACATTGCTATTTAACTTTTTTCTATAGGACTTGTAGTTTTGCCGGAAATTGAGATAAACTATTTTATACCCTTGAACCCCCCCTCCCTCACCTCCCGACCTCAGATCGCCCGTAAATTATTTTTCCTTTAATTTTCGTTATATTCTCTTCCTTTTGCAATGGGTTTCATCCTACGATTATTTTTTTTCGTTTCAAAAATTATCGGCACTGGTCTATACACGTCCTTATGCCCTTTGGTTTGCCACCGGAGCCACCGAGATTAGGCCACCGGACTTAGAATTAGAGTCAAAACTTGAATTTAAAAAAAAACCGTTACTCACAGGTTAACTTTTATTTCACAATTATGGCTGAAAACCTTTAATGGAAGCCTCCAAAAAATTTCTTGATAATCTGCTTTGTACTTTTACTAATATACATGACATCGGAATTAGATGATTTTGTATTCCTGCGCCACCGCAGTGAGTACTTACGTGTTTGACAGGAAAATTACGCAGCAAGTCGGTTATCCTAACACGCAGTTTGCAAGAGCATAACTGAACGGTGCGGGGAGAGCCAGTAAGGTGTCTTCCAAATCGTGTTGTAACAAGTTATGAAGTATACAAAATGCGCCACCGGTATTGCTTTTTTTTGTAGGACATTTTTAAGAGATGTTTTAAGAGCTGTTGTACTATCTTAAATTGCTCCGTAAATATATATTAGTTGTGTTATCTAATGTATTTCTAAAAAACATTCCTTTTCAATTAAATTTATTTACCAAAAAAAATTTAATTAATAAAATATGTAAATAAATGGAGTTCGGACAGTACACCGGAATTAGATTTTAGGTCTTAGATATTTTTTTATTAAGAATCTATGTATTAAATACCTCTGAATACTTTACTATCGTGTAGATTACTATTTAAACTACCTATATAAAATTATGCATAATTGTAGTTTACCTCCACACATTAATTTTCAACCTCGCCGTCTCAAAAATGCACTTGGGAAATTCACCCTTATGCCAAATTACTTGAAATTACTTTAATTAAGAGACTAGATGTGCGGTCAAAATTGACCGAAATGACCGACTGCGGCCAAAGTGTCAAAGGGTGATTTCGCATCGCCGTTTTTAAGTGTTATATTTTCGTTAATAAATGTATTTGAAACGTATATTTTATAAATAATACTTTCTGCACTTTTTCTCTGTGTAAGCTTTAACAATACCAAACCTCAGAATCCTACATGTATTAATTTTTCTTAAAAAGGGGTTCAAAGGTTTGACCATCGCGTGTCAATAGTATTCTACAACATGGTCTATCTGTGTGTTAAATTTCTTCAAAATCCGTCCAGTAGTTTTTGCGTGAAAGAGTAACAAACATCCATTTATTTATCCTCACAAACAAACTATCATATTTATGATTGTTCTCTAAAGGTTGTTAAAAGGTTGTTAAAGGTTGGTAAAAACCCCCGACGCAAGAGGAGTGTTATAATTTGACGTATCTGTATGTTTCTCTATGGCATCGTAGCTCCTAAACGAATGGTCCGATTATAATGGGCTTTTTTTAAACGTTTTCAAAAAAGGAGGACGTACTCAATTCGACTGTATTTTTTATGTTTGTTACCTCAGAACTTTCGACTGGGTGAACCGATTTTGATGATTCTTTTTTCATCGAAAGCTGGTGCTTGTCATGTGGTCCCACTTAAATTTGGGCGACAGTACAATACTTAGGATATTTATGTCTTAAATTAGTAAACTTTATACAGTTCCATGTAATATACTTAATAACAAAATAATATTTTTAATCAAAAATATGGTTTATTTCTCATTATTTGATAATTATATAACAAAGTACCTAATGTTTTAAGCCCAGACGTAAAAGGTAATAAGAACAGTCGTAATGTAAGTTACACAAAAAATACTTTGGGTTGGCTTGGCTTCAACCCATTAATGACCCACTACTGGGCACGGGTCTCTCCTCTTGAGGAGGCCTAGAGCATAATCCACCACGCTGCTTCAGTGCAGATTGGTGGACAAAAATACATGACTAATTAGTTTCATACTAGGTATCAAAGATAGGTAAGCAAAAGTGTTATAAACGAAGTATTAATAGACTGCGTTTTGTTGTTGTAACTAATTATCCTGTTTTGCAACCGTATTATCTATCCTCTTTAGCCTACCAATTACAAAAACAATAACAAGCTATGTAGGTAAAATACCTAATTAATATTACACTTTCTAATGTTTCACTACTACAACTAAAATTTTAATTTTAATTATCATTCAGAACGAAAATGTCTAAATCGGACCTGTTGCTGTTCTTCGACCGCCCCACGGAGCCCTGCTTCATGCAGAAGGGTGATGAGAAAGCTGTCCTCCAACTGCCCGACAATTACTACGTAAGTCTCTTCTCTTCACCACTACTTACATGTGACAAATTGTAACTTTTTTGAGACGTGACAAATTATTACTAATTTAATATATTTATGGCGCATGACAAGTTAGAACAAAATTTTGAGGTGACCAATTAACCCCTAAATCCATCACTTCAGTAAGTACTGGAAATTTATTTATTTTATTTGTTTATTAAATGTCACCAACATTCAATACATTACATTTAAATTTTGCATCACATAAAAGTCCAAGGTAAGTGTTAGAATAATTATAGGCAACTACAGCATGGGAACAAGACTTCATCATCATTACATAAAAAAATTTAATTGCAATATAAATTATTTATAATATTGAACAAAACAGATTACAGGCAGTCCTCGTACTTACGGCATGTTAGGTTCTCGAAATACGCGACGTAAATCGAAACGACGTAAGTCGAGACATATTTATTCATATTATGTTTACATGTAAAACTCAAGGGTTAGGATCCACACGGACTCGAAATAAAAAAAAAACTGCATTTATAACAAAGGATATACATACTTTATTATCAAAAGTAAGTTCTTAAAATAATTATATATGCAATGCACTTATGAAATTGCTAGTTATTTTTCCTATGCCGGAAATCGAAACAAATGACGTATGTTTGAGGAATAGTGTCAAACCATTGTTGGACGTAACTTGAAACGACGTAAATCGAAACGACGAAGTCGAGGACTGCCTGTATTCTATAAACATATACCTATCTAATGAAATGCCTCAGAATGATAAATAATAAAATATTGAAGTCTATGAATGAAATTAGATTATTACGAATTGAAAATGAAAATAAATCATACAAAATTGCACTGAAATAAAAAAAAAAATCAAAAAAAATTAATAACAATTTAATCAAATAAAAAATGAACAATTTTATAAAAAATAATCAGATTAAAATGTAAGCTAAAATTGTACATGATCTGGATTTATAAAATCATTCGTATTAAGCATAATAGTTCATTTAATATACCTTACATCACCAAATCCATATATTAATAATTTATAGTGCCATTAAAAATCGATAATTTCCATAATTTCAAACATATCGCGTGTTAGTCATTTTTATTCGCATCGTTCAGAATGAATGCGGATAGGTCCTTCCCATAATTTATGCATACTCCTACGACTGTCAGTACTTGTGTTGTGATGATGCGCTGGCAATAAAGATTGCTTATGTCCATGGGCTACGGTGGCACTTAAGTACTATCAGATGGATAGTCAGCTCGTTTGTAAGATATTTACATAAAAATGTGACGACAAAAGATTGTCGAGCATCATTGAAGTATTATTACTAGCATATAGAACTGACACCGTGAACACAATGTATGTCCCAATGAATTGGCGCCGACCGGCTTCAATTTTCAATGGATTCGTTCGATTTTGAAAGGATAACGGAGGCTCAATTTTGAAAATAGAACCTCCCGGCGGGACACATATTTTGTTCGAGATGTCTGTTCTATGACATTATACTTCAATGTCGAGCATTAATTTTTTTCTTTCCGAAGCCCGACAAATACAAGTCAGCCAGCACGACCCTCTCCAACCGTTTCGGCGAGGGCTCCTCCCGCACCGTGAACATCCAGAGCATCGCGCTGCCAGACCTCTCCCTGCCGATGCAGCTGCCCTACAACGACCAGTTCTCGCTGTTCGTGCCCAAGCACAGGAAGATGGCTGGCAAGCTCATTGACATCTTTATGGGTGAGTTCTCTATTGTTGGGAAATATTTTTTAATTACAACGTATATCATATTTCCGCAAAAAAATAAGGTTTAGTATAAAATAAAATACATTTCAATTTATAAGTTTAAAATTCGCACCAAAACGCTTCAAACTGTCATGGCGTCGATGTGACGTCACTCTTCAGGAAAATAATAGACAAGACGTCATTATCAGTATGATGATATTCATTTGTTATAGAGAAGTGTGACGTAATTCGCGCTAATTGAGACTGATTGGCTTTCAAGCTAAAAGCTTGCCGTATTTTGTAGTTTTATTTTATCAAAAATATTGTTAATCTTGCTCATCTTATTACGATAAATGCGTGTTTTGTAATCTATTAATAGGGTTTCATTAAATAAATACATAATTTTAGTGATTTTTACTTACTGTCATCATGCCTATTGTTTTATGTATGACCGTTTGCAATCATCTATCTGTCCATTATCTTTACATAAATTAGTAACGAAAAGTAAAAACAATAAATGACTCTGTAATTTGACGACTCCGTAGCCTAGTTGGTAGTAATAACCCTACCTGCGAAGCGAGGGTACCCGGGTTCGATTCCCGGTCGGGGATATTTATGCGATAAATAATTTTATTATTTGTTTTCGTGTCATGGGTGTTATAGTGATGTCTTATTTGTGTTGTCGATGCCATTGCGGGGTTAACAGTGTGCTAGATTTTATAATGTTGTGACGTTTTGACAGTTGATGGCAACTCACTTATGGATCTCGTATAATAAAACTCTACAAAAATATTACGTTTACTGTGTACTAAATAAAATTGTATATCCACTATCATTTATTCCGTTTGTTTTGACTATATTCAGGTATGCGCAATGTTCAGGACTTGACCTCCATCTGCTCGTACTGCCAGCTCCGCATCAACCCGTACATGTTCAACTACTGCCTTTCTGTCGCCATCCTGCACAGGTACGGCCATTGCCATCGATAGGATCTTCGGATCAATCTTTAATTCTGACTAACCCGTGGAAAAGAATGATAGATAAAAAGAGATGAAAAGATTCTTTCATTTTTAGCAACAACTTTGCGCGAAAATACCAAGATAGATGAAATAGACGCGTAAAATAAAATGGACATCTATTAGATACCTACTAATAAAAAAAGTAACGAGATTGAATTTGACTTGATGGTACATTCTGTATTTTCCTATGTGTTTGCTTGTTTTTTAGGGACGACACTAAGGGCCTCAACATCCCTACCTTTGCGGAGACATTCCCTGACAAGTTCATGGATCCTAAGGTGTTCCGCCGCGCACGGGAGGTCAGCACGACTGTTACCACTGGGAGCAGGGTACGTATGGATAAATATAAAAATAAATAAGCAAAATGATCTCCAAGCATAGCATTGAAGTATTATTACTAGCATATAGAACTGACACTGCGAACACAATGTATGTTCCAATGAATTGGCGCCGATTGGCTTCAATTTTCAATGGATTCGTTCGATTTTCAAAGGAGAACAGGGGCTCAATTTTGAAAATAGAACCTCCCGGCGGGACACACATTTTGTTCGAGATGTCTGTTCTATGACATTATACTTCAATGAAGCATAGGTCCTAATCGCTTTGAGGATGTTGTGGCGCTAAACTGACATTAAATGTTCATTGTATGAAATTTTGCGAGTAACGGTTTCCTATCTCATAACTGCGCCATCATCAATCAAAAATTAATAAAAGGCCTCGGGTAATGAGCTGTTAACGCATCCTTCTTTACTTTATCTTAAACACCTGAGCTCGACATAGTTCCATTCTACGCTTCAGAACTGACAGGATTGTAGTCCAATTTGCAGAGCCTCCTGAAGTTAAAAGGTCCTGCGAATGAAGGGGTCCTGAGTTCGATTTTCGGCTGGAGCAGAACCTGTCAACTCAACCTCTCGAGATTACGAGTATCACAAAGTTCATGATCAATCCAGCATCTATCGCGTTTGACCTTGCTCAAGGACATCATAACTTCGCAGATGCCGATAGTGATCCCGCAGAACTACACGGCATCAGACCAGGAGCCGGAGCAGCGCGTGGCGTACTTCCGCGAGGACGTGGGCATCAACCTCCACCACTGGCACTGGCATCTGGTGTACCCGTTCGACTCGGCCGACCGCGCCATCGTCAACAAGGACAGGCGTGGAGAACTGTTCTACTACATGCACCAGCAGATTATTGCTAGGTAAGTCTCAAAATTAAGTTGAGAATAGAAACAGGAGTTACTTTTTCTCTGTGAGCAAAATGTAATTAATACCTTTAATCTATCAGTTCGTTTTTTTTTTCTCTTTTTTCTTGCTCGGTGCATCGGCAACGCATTGGTGATATGTTTTTGTAATGAAAGGCTAAAATGTTACAGAAGAATTTGTTGGTATGCATGTTGGTTTTCGTGTGTGTGGTTCATAAATACTTTCTGAATCTGCTACTTCCTCGTAGATTGATTGACGAGTAACTATTGTACTTGTATTTAAACGAAAAAAATGTCCACCAGTGAAGTAGAAGTGATGATGATCTTTTGAAGACATGACGAAACCCTTTTTAATTTCCAGATACAACATGGAACGTTTCTGCAACAATCTTCGCCGCGTGACGCGCTACAATGACTTCCGCGCCCCCATCGAGGAGGGCTACTTCCCCAAACTGGACTCGCAAGTAGCCAGCAGAGCTTGGCCGCCAAGGTTTGTTCACATATAGCTTGATTAGGTCTACGTCTAATGTTAAACTATGACCACTTGACATGAACGTATAGGAAATAGGTGAAGCGACCACCTTGGGCTTAACTCGTCGAGTAATACAAGATTATGCTCTTGTAGCTGATGCGATGGACACAAAGCAAACCATCGTAAAGCGGAGGCCACATCAAAATTTTAATTTATCAATTTATTAGAGTCTATATTATCTGTATTTCCACAGATTTGCTGGCTCCACCATCCGTGACCTGAACCGGCCCGTGGACCAGATCCGCAGCGACGTCTCGGAGCTGGAGACCTGGAGGGACCGGTTCCTGCAGGCCGTCAACGAAAATGCTATCGTCCTGGTAAGTTGCCACTTTTAAATACATAGTCATACCACTTGGTGATGACAATCTAGATTCTAAAAAGGAGACAGGTATGCTATAGTGTAACTTTGTATGGGAGCAATAGCTGGTTGAATCGTGTACCCTATGGGTATATTGGTGAAAATTTCGTCAAAAAATTGAATAAGACAACAAAATCTCCGCCACTCTTTGATCTGATTTTATTTTTATTAAGTAGCTTTATTCAATTCATGTTAAAATAATTGATTTCCCAATTATATCATACAAACCTCTGCAACCATAAATCATCAGGTATTTACTATTTACGGTCAATGATATTTAAAAAAATATAGATACGATATACGATACAATCAGCCAAATCTGTTCCGAAAAAAGCTACAACAAAGACTCGTTTATCTTTTGTTTCACTACACCAATCACATTGGTATAATACACAAAGGCATTTTAACGTTTTATGACAAATGTCAAGCACTTCTGACAACGCGACAACGAGCAGAACGGTCAATTACCTACCTGTACTTACGCTCTTCATCGTCGGCGCGCTAGTGACATATCTACTTCTTTTTTCATTACATCTTATTACCATTGTTTACGTCGGTCATATAATATATAAATCACTTTTCTTCAATTATTTAGCCGAACGGCCGTAAAATGGCCTTGGACGAAGCCACCGGCATCGACATCCTGGGTAACCTGATGGAGTCGTCCATCATCAGCCGCAACCGGCCCTACTACGGAGACATGCACAACATGGGACACGTCTTCATCTCCTACTGCCACGACCCGGACCACGCCAACCTGGTAACAATCTTCAATCGTTTTGTTTTATGCTTTAGACTGAAAATAGTGGAATCTATTGCAGGTTTCCAATGGAAGACATTATGATATCAAATTGGCATGTAATGTATTGTTTTGAATTTTTTTTTGTACTTTTTAAACTATAATTATTATTGCTTTAATGCTGGAATAAATTGCTACTAGAAGACTTTTTGCTCCTTTGCTTTTTTAAAGTAGCAGTAATGAGTACATAAAAGACTACATAAAAAATGTATACCTTAAGCTTGTTCTCCTTTTTTAAATGTTTAAACAGATAATGAAAAATGAAGCTACTCTCTGGTGATTCTAATGTTTTCCTTATTCAACAACAGGAGCTGTTCGGAGTCATGGGAGACTCAGCCACGGCCATGCGCGACCCAATCTTCTACCGCTGGCACGCGTACGTTGACGACATCTTCCATCAGTACAAGAGTAAACTTCCTCCTTACACCAATGAACTGGTAAGATATCCTGTCTCAAAATAGTTGTCTAGTTACTTTCTATTTGATCGTGAGGAGTCTATTGTAATGACTCAATCTACGGAATTTAACAAATACTCGTATGTTCAAACTAAGTAATGATCTGTCTTCTGAGATTCATCCGGCGCGCTGAGACATGTTCTTCAAAATGGCGTAAAAAGCGCTTTCTTTCACGGCCGGTTGCAATAGCTAATTTTCAATGGGTGACTTTAACCATCATCATGATCAGGTGGTCTATTTCATTTCTATCAGCCCATCAGGCTATAAAAACTGCTAGAGTCTATTTTATCCTTCACTGATCAAGTTTCCTTCTGCCAACAGTTGGACTTCCCCGGAATCAGAGTGTCCTCGATCTCGGTGCAAGGTCCGCGCGGCGCCAACACGTTCTCCACCCAGTGGGAGCAGAGCACGGTGGAGCTCGGCCGCGGGTTGGACTTCACGCCGCGAGGCAGCGTGCTCGCGCGCTTTACTCACTTGCAGCACGACGAGTTCACTTACAAGTGAGTTCAGCTTATAAATCGCTGGTAGAACCATTTATGCTCATGAGAGGATATATCAAATCAAATCAAATGTTTTTATTCAAAATTGGTTTGGTTTACAAACACTTTTTGAAAGTCATGCAAGTTATGCCAATGCTTCAGACAAGGCCCTACTGTGAGAGGGCCCGGGAGAAGAAGCAGCAAGAAACTACCGGGTTTGTTTTTTTCCTGCTCACAGTTACAGATAGCACTTATCATCTAGGTACTACAATCTATATTCATAAAAGTCATGTCCAAGCAGTCTTGTCTTTAAAATAATCATCAATATGAGTTTTAAATATAGGTTTATAAATCGCCGGTAAAACCATATGCTTCCTACGTATTCTCTTACACAGATAGGAAGAATTTTATCTTGATGAGGAACACCAATGGTCTTTTCTGTATTTTTATCCAAGCCCATTAATTAATGTAACTTACAGGCAGTTATTTGGATGTAAGGGAATCTGTTCATCCTTGAACTCAAGACGTCTTGATTTGCCCATAGTCTAATAATACATTTTACTAATCCAACAGTATCGAAGTAAACAATACCAGCGGACAGGCCGTGATGGGAACAGTTCGTATCTTCATGGCACCTGTCATGGACGAGGATGGCGCCCCATTCTCATTCAATGACCAGAGGAAACTCATGGTCGAGCTCGATAAGTTCTCGCGTCCAAGTAAGTTGCCAAACCTTTGAATGGTTTCACTTTAGCATCGTTTAACTAGGGGAACATAGCCCATGTCGTCTAGTTTGAACTTAAAGAAGACTTGCCTTGCAGAAGTAACATACAAAGGCTTCTGAGTTCCCTTCGATAATAGGAGAAAATAGGTCAATACCGCTCTTCGTATTGCTACTTTCGTGGTGATCTTCAGGCCAGCAAGACTAATAAAATGGGGCATTTGATCAATCATCACCAATGTTACATATATGGGAATGATTGATTATAGATATTCATAACCTAGGTAACTTAAGAGATTAGCAATATTATCAAGGACTTTGTTTTCCCATTGGTCAAAAGAAGAGGTACCAGACTAGGTGAATTGCTTTATCAGGCTTTTTGGTTGTATGTAATGAACCTGTAAAAAGTTTCCCAAACATGATTCAGAGATGCATTAAACAAGAGACATTTATGAGAAAAGTGGCCAATATAAAAATCCTGTTCCAGTTCCGACGGGCTCTACCAACATAACGCGCCAGAGCACCGAGTCCTCGGTGACGATCCCCTATGAGAGGACCTTCCGCAACCAGGCCAACCGGCCTGGAGACCCGGGCTCCGCCACGGCCACCGAGTTCGACTTCTGCGGCTGCGGCTGGCCGCACCACATGCTCATCCCTAAGGGGACCACCAGCGGCTACCCTGTCGTGCTGTTCGTCATGATCTCCAACTGGAATGATGATAGGGTATGCTTTGCCTTTTTTGTGGAAATAGCTGCTGACGAACCACCTATTGGTAAGTGGTTATCGTCACCCATGGACATCAGCGACACCAATGGCATCACTGATACGTTGCCGGTCAAGAAAAAGAGAAGAAAAAGAAAGAACATACTTTATTTCTTCAGGCTTCTCTTTTGCAACGCAACGGTGGTTTTGGTTTTGTTTGTGTTTCTGAGCGACGACGGTTTTGCTATTTTGATGCGATTCGATTAGATTAATTGCGATTCGATGTTATAAAAGTCTTTTTATTGTATTAAGGTTTTAAGTAGCAAGGAATATATATTATGTTTTGATAATGTGATAAATAAGTTATCAACATACGTAATTCCAGATCTCAGTAGGAGCATTATATATATTTTTTTATGCCACGAAAGTCTTTGACTAATAAATCCAGATTGGCTAAAATTTCTTTAGCTGCTTTGAGTATTACTATATCTTCTCTCTTCTTCTTAAATATCTAACCTGACCTTATTCTCCAGATTGAACAAGACACCGTAGGCAGTTGCAACGACGCAGCTTCGTACTGCGGTATCCGTGACCGCAAGTACCCGGACCGCCGCCCCATGGGCTTCCCGTTCGACCGCCCCGCTCCGGCTTCCACGGTGAACGACTTCCTGACTTCCAACATGGCCATCAGGCAGTGCAACATCCAGTTCACCGACCAGATTCGCCAGAGAGGGCAGCAGTAGGTACGAACACAGTTCGAGGGTAAAGGGGATGTATTTACTGTTAAAGCCTCAGTTGTTTACTCAAAATTATTTATTCATATGGGTATCACTGTTTAAGTACCTATGTATTTTGTATTTGCTTCTACTGTTCTTGAAAACATGATTTTATTGTAGAAAAAGAATCTCATCACATCAATATTTTGTAAGGTACATTTTACGTTTTTTAAATCGTCAGGTTTTAAATGAATATATTGTATTTATTGATTTTTTTGGAATGGATAGTTACTGTTGGCTCTAGTGGTCTTTACAGCTGCAACTGAGGAGCCCTAAATCACTCATAAAAACGAGTTAAACCAACTCAATTAACGGAAGTTTTTGTGCTATCATAGATTAACATGGCCTTGTCATTACCATCTAAGTAGTTGTCTAACAGTTTTTATTAATTACGATTAAATTTTTTTTTTCAAACAGATCTATCCAGAAACCAGTCGACAATCCTGTAGAGCCAGTGGCCAGCGCTAGCAGTGTCAAGGAGTGTACCTGCAAAGATACGTACACCACGGAAGAAATAGACGCGTTGATCAGAAAACCCTACTACTATACAAAGTGCCCACATAAACATCACATATTTTAAGTTTAAAAACGATTCTGAGTTACACAATTTTTTTTTATTACAGTACCACCAACGTATCTGTGAATTGACGGAGGGTGCTGTCGGACGCATTGGACTAATCATTGGATTGGATGCAATTCGAGACGTAGTAAATGTCAATGAATGAACACAAAGAACTTATGAATGGGGTGGCATTAGTTCCAATTTTCGCCATTTCACAGATAACTTGGTGGCACTGTATCAGTTTTACATATAAAAATCTGTCATTTTTAGTTCAAAATCTGCTTTGACAATAATTCTATGTTTTAAATTACCACCAATCAATTATTTTTGATAAAATCAGTGTAATATTTTTTTTTGATTAAGTCACTCCGCTTTTTACACAATTATTTGTAAAACTTAATAATTTACTTTTTTTTATATTAAAACACTATTAAACTGATTTACGCCTGTCACTGGTAACAAACTTGGCTATGCACAACTGACAACGATTTAAGTTTAGGTTTAAGAATTGGTCACTTACATAAGTTAGTATAAAATATAATGTAACTAAGTAACTCTTTAAACTATGTACATAATGTAAATACTTATTTATAAGACTTAATAAATCGAGCCTTTCACAAAAATGCATTTTAATTTATGTTCAATTCTTCACTCTAGTTTCTTGCATAGGTAAAATAATGGTTTTGTTTAAAATAATCTTACTCTTCCCTTTATTTTATTTACATAAGAAGATGAATCAATTAAGAGAAGTGGTGGGGGAGAGGATCAAAAGAGCTTTTTTTGACGTCGCTTAACACTAATAATAATCTAACTTGTGCCAACCCTAAATTAAATTTTTATGTTTTAAAAATTTAAAAATATTTTGCTTGAAGCTTGTTCCACGACAGAAAATGTCTGTGGCCTGCCCATACATTCCATAATTTAAACAATTCATTCCTGAAATGTCCACCAACAACTCCCCGCTGGCAGCAATTAAAGACTATAAGGCCAATAACATAATTAAAAACTATTTTATTAATGTATATGTAATCGATATTTAATATGCGGGTTTTATACAATTTAAATAAGATAACAAACGGACTTCATTCTAGTTTTGACTACCGTTGCGTGATCATGGCACAGATAATAAAGGTAGGATTCAAATCATGTTATTTTTTTATCAAAAGTTATTTTCGTTCCAAATCTGCCATTCAGCCTTTCCCAAATCTTTAATTATGTTATGTAGAAGTAATAGCAAGGACCTAACTCCCGGGTTCGTTGTTTTTTAACCGACGAAAAAAAAGGAGGGGGTTCTCAATTCGACACGTATATATTTTTTATGTACTTATGATCACTCACCAATCGGCACAGGGTGGTCCGATTTTGATGATTCTTTTTTTAATGGATAGGTGTATGTTTTGAAGATGGTCCCACATTTTTTTGAAAATTTTATTTCCACCCTAAAGGTAAGAAAATAGGGGATGATTGATTATTCACCCACGGAATTTTTACCCGTTACCCCAATAACTTTGTACTGGATGATCCGATTTCGGTGATTCTTTTTTTATTGAATAGTGTATACCTTGAAGTTACTCTTGTTTAAATTTGAAAACAAAATTTTACCCTTAAAGGCACGAAAATAGATACGAAAAATAGGCACGAAAATAGGGGATGATTTATATTTCACCTACTGGCTCAAAATCACAAAGGTGGTGAATTTCAGGTTTGCAATTTGAGCATAAAATATTAAAAGCAATAGCCAATTAAAGAAGTATAAATGATTGGTTTGTTATTAAACTTAACATATTTAAAAGGGGCACGCTTAGATTTCACAATTTTTCAAATTACAGCGATTTTAAGGTAACTCGACAGCAAAAATCGTCATTTCGGGAACGTAACTAAATATTTATTTTTAAATATAATGTTTATAGAAAGCAATAAAATAATATTATTTTTAATAGCATTCTACTATATTTTTTTAAATACAAATGGAAATTTGGTGAAGACACATGGATATTAATAAAAATCATCAAATTGGAAATTAAAAAGTAACTAAGTTTCAAATTTCAAGCACAAAATTCAAAATATAACAAAATATAGATGACCTAAAAAGTAAAATTAGATATTAGGTACTATAATAATAACTTTATTATGCTTGTATGTGCATATTTACATGTTCAATAATATTTGAAATTAGTATTATAAAGGCAAATAAAAGTAGAGTTCCCGGAATTACTATGGTGATTTTCTTACAGGTAAAGGTATTTTGAGTAATAAATGCGAAAATTAACTTTTGTAATTTCTATAATCTTGTTTAGAAATATTATTTGTTGTAATTTTATAATCAATAATAATAAAAATAGCCCCAAGAAAATAAAATACTTAAAATTTTTCAAATATATCAACATTAGACTTAAAATAAGATAATACTTGTATTTCACGAGGTACTGGAACTGGTATATCTTTCATTAAGTCATTCACTTTACTTTTGGAAGTCATCCGATCATTGTTCTTCTTGTTTTCTGTCTTTTCCTTTCTGCTTATTTTTTTATTCAATAACGTCTCATTTCTGTTATTATATCTTGTTGTTTTTTATTGTTCTGTATGCTTTTGCCTGGTCTTTTTTCACACTTTTTTTCCGCGCACACTTTTTCTTTTTCTTCCATTTTCTCACGGAGTTTTGTGTTTTTAAGTTTTTTTTTTAGTTTTCTTCTTTTTTTTCACCATCGTTAGGTTCCATTTTTACTGAAAACAAAAGATCTTTTAATTTTATCAAATATTTGCTAAATATTAATTCACCATTAATAAGTCCTGTCAGAAACCACAACGTTAATCTGGAACCGCGTCATCATGTCCGGGAACGTTCCCTTAACTCGTTAGGATCCGCGTGATCGCGGTACCTTTGAGTTCTAACGTGCTGGAACGTTCTTGGTAACCGACGGGTTAATGACTGTTCCCGAAATGACGTTTTTGAAATTTCGCGCCTACAATTTCGATGGTCGCCATAATAGACATATTATTTCTAGGTTATTGTGAAGTAAACAATGATAGTTTTACAGAATACTTATTAACTAATTGTTATTTTAATACTATTTACTATTCCACCCATTCCCGGGATGACGTATAATTAATGTACGGTAAATAACACATGAACATAATAGTACTTACCACTTAAATTGTTATTTATTTACGCACAAAAGTAATGACGCTCACCTCACAACACTATTGCTCGCCACTAAAACACACTAGCGCCGCAAGTCGCGTTCAAGAAGAAAAGTTTTCACTACTTAATGCTGCGTTCACGGATATGACGTTTGATTTCTCGGACAAAATTTTGACAAATGTCGTGTTTAACATGATTTTATTTTCTATATTTTGGCTTAGAATAATAATTGTTTAGGAAACAAACAAACTAATGAAAATTTAGAATATAAAAAGTATGATTTTACTATTGGTAACGTAAGTTGAAGTTTGAAGTTTTTGTTTTGGACGCGTTCCCGAACTGACTTTTTACACATATTTCTTGTTATATTATTTAAAATACCTTATTTCTCAAATCATAAATTTTAGGTATAGATACATCTAATTGATCTCGATAGTATTGAATTCTTATTTACTGTTATTCATTCGTATATTTTATTTTACGAGCTTCCTAACCGAATTCGCCACCTTCGTGATTTTGAGCCTACATTTTTAGCTGGTAACTGAATCTACCACCATTAACTAATTAATTATTATTAACTTTCATAGCAACTAAAAATTAAAAATAATTACTATTTAACAAAAAATAAAATCAACGAAAAAAACTGAAAAGCGAAAAATAAAATAAACCATTTAGGGCTTGTTTCACAATCTTCAAGTAGAGTCCTGAATAAGCTATTCGCCGGTTAAAGTGACGTTAAAGTGTCATTTTACATACACGAAATGTCAACTTAACCAATGAATAGCTTACTTCGGACTTACTTGAAGATTGTGAAACAAGCCCTTAGTATTATAAATTTTCCCCCGTGTGGTGTCCGGGTTCACTTTGTAGAATAGCACCACTCCCGTTCTTCCTGGGATGTCGTAAAAGGCGACTAATAGGACAAATCCAGGAAGGTGGGCAGCAGCATCTTCCTGTGTGTGACGAATACCAGTCAGGTCACCTGCAGTCACCAACACGCACTAGCCAAGCGTGGTGACTATCGGCTAAAACTCCCGCATGATAGTCACGAATGAGCCTCGGCCCCCAGTCCCCGGCAGCCCCGCTATTCCTAGTTACGGTAGCGGCTATGGTAACGGCGGGGCAGGGGGTGCTAAGAATCGCCGGCAGAGATCGGGCTACCAATCCAAACGACGACTTCTGCACCTGGCAACATACAACACCAGGACACTGAGGACCGACGACAAGGTAAAAGAGCTGGAAGAAGAGATAGACAAGTTAAACTGGAGTATTGTGGGTTTATCTAAAGTCCGAAGACAGGGGGAGGATACGATAATACTCAAATCCGGAAACTTGTTCTATCACCGGGAGGGCGAACATCTGTCCCAAGGTGGTGTCGGGTTTATAGTTCACCAGTCCCTCGTCAACAACATTGTGCAAGTTGGGAGCGTGTCGGCCAGGGTAGCGTACCTTACACTCAGAATATCCAGACGGTATTCGTTGAAGGTTGTACAGGTATATGCGCCGACTTCGACACATCCCGACGACGAGGTTGAGGTTATGTATGAGGACATAAGTAGAGCCATACATACCTCTAAAGCTCACTTCAATGTTGTGATGGGGGACTTCAACGCAAAGCTGGGCAAGCAAAGCGGCGCCGAGATGAAGGTGGGTCCCTACGGAATTGGACGACGGAACCACCGAGGACACTGGCTGGCCAACTTTTTGGAGAAGGAAGATCTCTTTATGATGAACTCCTTCTTCAGAAAGAAGCCACAACGCAAGTGGACTTGGATAAGCCCTGATGGTTCCACGAAAAGCGAGATAGACTTCATTCTGGCAGACAAAGCAACAACCCATAACTGTCCCACTGCTGGGTTCGGGGTCTCCTCTCACAATGTGAGGGGTACAGGCCATAGTCTACCACGCTGGCCAAGTGCGGATTGGTAGACTTCACACACCTTTGAGAACTTTATGGAGAACTCTCCGGTGTGCAGGTTTCCTCACGATGTTTTCCTTCACCGAAGCAAGTGATAATTAACTTGTAATACGCACATAATATTTGAAAATTAGAGATGCGTGCCAGGATTTGAACTCGGGCCCCGACGTTCGGGAGACCAACGTTCTAACCGCTAGGCTAACGAGTAGGGTCCACGAGGTAGGGTCGAAGTACTTCAAGACCCACCCTAGTGGTAGATCTCAGGTTCTCTCAGAACAAACTCTCGGTCTTATGAGGGATCGACGAGAACTATGTGTGCAGTCTCCAACCTCTATGAGGGAATACCGACGGCTCAATGAGCAGATCTCCAAGTGCAGGCGACGCGATTTGCGAAAACACAACGCAAATCGTGTAAAAAACACAATTGAGCGAAACCAAGGCTCCAAAGTGTTCGCCAGGGATCTGTCTATTGGGCAAAGTCAGCTTACGAGGTTGAAGACCGAGTCCGGCACCATGGTTTCGTCGAAACCGGAAGTTCTGAGAGAGACTGAGAGATACTACGGACGGTTGTATGCCTCCTCTCAAGCTCCACCTCCTAGCGAGGAGAGCGATAAGAGAGCTAAACTGACCCGACACTACACAGAGGATATCCCGGACGTCAGCCTGTATGAGATTAGAGAGGCTCTCAAACAGCTTAAAAACAACAAGGCACCGGGAGATGACGGAATCACAACCGAGCTTCTAAGAGCTGGAGGGAAACCCCTTCTAGTGGCGCTCCAAAAACTGTTCGATTCCGTCATTTACACTGGATTTACCCCGGAAGCGTGGGGCAGAAGTGTGGTGACGCTGTTCTTCAAGAAGGGCGATAAAGCCCTTTTGAAGAACTACAGGCCCATTGCACTTCTGAGGCACGTTTATAAGCTGTTTTCGAGGGTGCTCACAAATCGCGACTTCCAGCCTCCCGAACAAGCAGGATTCTGAAAAGGCTACAGCAGCATAGACCATATACACACACTTCGGCAGATTATACAAAAGACCGAGGAGTATAATCTGCCGTTGTGTATTGCCTATGTGGACTATGAGAAAGCCTTTGATTCTATCGAGACCTGGGCGGTACTAAATTCTCTCCAGCGGTGCCGGATCGACTACCGGTATATCGAGGTGTTGAAGTGTTTGTACTCATCTGCCACCATGTCCGTCAGAGTACACGACACAGCAACGAACCCCATCCAACTGCAGAGAGGTGTCAGGCAAGGGGATGTCATATCCCCAAAGCTGTTCACCGCTGCGTTGGAAGACGTGTTCAAGCTGATGGAGTGGAAACGACGTGGCATTAACATCAATGGCGAATACATCACACACCTGCGATATGCCGATGATATAGTCATCCTGGCGGGTTCCCTGGAAGAACTTGGTACAATGCTCGGGGACTTGAACAGCGCCTCACAACGGGTGGGTCTTAAGATGAACATGGACAAGACGAAAATCATGTCGAATGTCCATGTCACACCCGTACCGGTTGTTGTTGACGGCGCTGCTCTTGAAGTTGTAGACGAATACAATTACCTGGGACAAGTGATCCAGATGGGTAAGTCCAACTTCGAGAAAGAAGTCACTCGTAGAATCCAACTCGGATGGGCTGCGTTCGGGAAACTGCGTCATATCTTGTCGTCCAAAACACTACCTCAGTGCCTGAAGTCGAAGGTGTTCGAGCAGTGTGTGTTGCCAGTGATGACATACGGATCCGAGACGTGGTGCTTTACTATTGGCCTGATCCACAAGCTCAGAGTTGCGGAGCGGGCTATGGAGAGGGCTATGCTCGGTATTTCTCTACGTGATCGCATCAGAAATGAGGAGATCCGTAGACGAACAAGGGTAACCGATATAGCTCAAAGAATTAGCCGGCTGAAGTGGCAATGGGCTGGCCACATAGTGCGAAGGACTGATAACCGTTGGGGAAGAAAGGTCCTCGAATGGCGCCCACGTCTCGGAAAAAGGAGCATAAGACGCCCCCCGACCAGGTGGACTGACGATCTGAAGAAGACATCGGGCATCCGCTGGATTCAGAAGGCTCAGGACCGGTCAGACTGGCGCAAGTTAGGGGAGGCCTATGTCCAGCAGTGGACCTCTAAGGGCTGATGGATGGATGGAGTATTATAAATTAAGATTCTAAATTAATCGTAAATAAATAATTTTGAGGCGGTGCCAAAATAATGAAAATACAAACGGCGAAAAGATGTGCGCCGCGCTGCTGCTACCGTGTGCATCGCATCTTAATTTGTGATACTAAATGCTTTATTTTATTTTTCGCTTATCAATTTTTTTTCGTTGGTTTTATTTTTTGTTAACAAGTAATTATTATAAGTGAAAAAACAACAAACTCTGGTTCATTTCTTGCTAGTGTAGGTACCTATAATGTGTTGTCTATTTTTTTATTTTGATTTGAACGTGATATTTAATGGCATTACCTTTCCATTAAACTGCTGTTAACTTTGAAAATATTGTGCATAGATAATATTGTGTTATATTAGACATAACCCTATATACATGCTGTTGTGTTTTAGGTTTTACTCTACAGTATGCTTTTCTTGTTGGTCTATGGTCAACAACCCGCACCTCGTCCTATTCAGCCACGTCAAGACAGAAGAATAATAGATTTACTCAGCCTCAGCAAGTTACTGCAAACTGCAGCACGATTAACGTATCCCATCACTGACGGACTTAACCATGTTGTTGGAAATTTAAGGGACATGCCATCTAACCTTCCGCCCAATTCAGGATACGTTTCAGGGCGAAGGCCAAATATTAACAGGAATTTAGGCCGTAATAGGCACAGACCTGACTTCCATGACCTGCGAAAAGTAAATCAGGATCCCAGAAGACGCCAATCACACAAACCGTTGTATGATTACGACTATGAGTATGAGTATGAATACGATAGTGATTATAGTGATTATATGGAACCCCTTGATAGCTTAGAAGTCGAAGATGACATGGGAGTTCACTATGAAATTGATCCTAGAGTTTTACTACCTGACAGTCATAAGAATGTACCGATGCACAAATTAGTACCAGCATCAAAGAAACCAAGCAAACGACTTAATCATTTGCCAAATGACGGAGGAAGTAAACATTTAAAACCTGGGAATAGTGCAGCAATAATCAATAGAGTGAATGCTCCAGGCAATGTCTTGCCTACGTCGAATGAACCACAGCCTAAGATAATATATGTTGTTGTCGCTCCAGGTGACATTAATCCAGGAATGAATAAGGACAACACAATACATTTAGTAAACGACCAAGGTCTGACACCTATTGAAGATGGAACAGCGAATGCAGGAAATGGGTATTATATTGCACCTGATGCAGAGTTAGGAGCGCCAAATGTTAATAATCCTGTCAGTTCAGATGTAAATGCTCCTGTCAACATCATACCAGCTGTTAGGAAGCCAAATTCAGAATGACTACTCAAAGTTTAAGCACTGTTTGATTTTAGATTAATTGTTTTAAAACATTTTTGTTGCATGTACTTGTAACAAATGTTACAATTCTTTTCGATATTAAAGACAATTTGAGCATGACTTTTATTTTATTTCCCGTTGAACCCCGGGAGAGAGTGACCGACATCCGACCTCATTAAGATTGATTTCCCCTGGGCTCTTTTGGCAACCCTTGCCACAATAGAGAAGTTTGCAATTTTTAGGGTTCCGAAGTAAAATCAGAACCCTTATAGTTTCATCATGTCCATCCGTCTGTTTGAAGCAAAGCGCCGAGACCCTTTGTGCTAGAAAGCTGTGATTTGGCATGGATATACATATTTATTAAAACTCCAGAATCGTACAATAGAATATTAAAAATCTTTTTTTTCAGGGTACCTCCGCTACATGTAAAGTGAGTTTTTATTCGTCGCGTACCTTATAATGTGGGGTATCGTTGAAAAGGTCTGAAAAATATTATGGGTCTCAGTATGGGTATTTAGTAGTTAATAAGTAATAGTCAATAAACTTACTACTTCGGAAGCCTACATTACGCGTGGCCTAACACGCGTTTGCCCGGTTTTTATTCGATAGATTATAAAAATTTCGGTAAAAAGAAACATTAAAATAATCATAAAAATATATTTATAAATGGGAAAGTTATGGTGCGTTGGCTGAAAATTGGAAGGGTGCTTGGGAATGAGGTTAATTGACTTTTTGGATGCAATCATCGATTCCTGGTTTTGAAAATTACGTTTCGGTCGGAAAGCAGATTTTTATGTGAATAGCTCACAAAAAATAGACCACCTTATGCACGACATATGTATATTAGTAACGACAAACTTCATCGATGCATTATCGGCCAAAAAGGAAGGAGGAACTCGCATTATTTCTGACTATCTCATTAACATAGGGTTGCCAACCTCAAATTTAAAAAACCAGGATTTGAAGTTGGAGAAACCAGGACAACTCAGTTTAAAAACAGGACGCAGTAATAGAGTTGCAATTAGGTCCTGTGACATCGGAACTATTCTCAATACCGGAATTGGTTTTCGATATTGACCCCAGATCCGGAATTAGTTCCGATATTGGTTGTTGAAATAAAAAAATAAAAAAAACCTGCCTGCTATCAAAAAAGCTATTATGATACACTTTTTTGAAAACCTTATGAAGAGCTCTTTAATTTGATACCCATATTGCATTATTCTATTCATTTTTATTTTTTGATAATTCAAATAATGGAATCTCACAGCCACCATACTTGTTTTTTTAACGTCATCTATCACAGATCACTTGGGATATCAAGACCAATCTAACGATATCTTAATTATATAAGCGGTTTGGAAAATATGAGGTAATAAATAATATTACATGCATACATACATACAAACATACATACATACAAGATACGCGCGAAAAACATATCCCCTTGGCAGCCGGGTAAAAAATTGTTGAGGATGAAATAAATGATAAAGCCGTCATCCGTACTGGAACTACCTTGGAAGACTACAGCTGCAGAGAGGTTTCAGGCAAGGCAAGGGGACGGTCATATCCCTAAAACTGTTCACCGCTACGATGGAAGACATGTTCAAGCTGATGGAGTGGAAAAGACGTGGAATTAATATCAATGGCGAATACATCACATACCTGAGATAAGCCGATGACATAGTCATCATGGCGAAACGAAAATAATGTCCAATGTCCATGTCACACGCGTATCGATTGTTGATAACGGCGCTACTCTCGAAGTTACAGACGTATACATTTACCTGGGATATATGATATAAATGGGTAAATCGAACTTCGAGAAATACGTCACTCATAAAATCCAAATCGGGCTGCGTTCGGAAAACTGCGTCATATCTTGTCGTCCAAAACATTACCTCAGTGCCTGAAGTCGAAGGTATTCGAGCAGTGTGTGTTGCCAGTGATGACATACGGCTCCCGAGACGTGGTGCTTTACTGTCGTCCGAATCCACACGCTCAAAATCACACAGCATGCTATGGAGAGGGCTATGCTCGGTATTTCTAAAGAACAAAATCGGCTGAATTGTCAATGGTCTGGCCACATAGCTCAAAGGGCCTATAACCATTGGGGAAGAAAGGTCGTCGAATGGCACCCAAGTCTCGGAAAACAAAGTATAGGACGCCTCCCGACCAGATGGACTAACGGCCTGAAGAACAGTGGGCATCCGCTGGACTCAGAAGGCTCAGGATCGGTCATAGTGGCGCAAGTTAGAAGGAGCCTATGTCCAGCAGTTGACGTCTAAAGGCGGGTGGATGGACGGATGGATGCATAATAAAATAAATTATGTGAATAAAGTTTCATCAGATATGTTCATCGTAGCATATTTTTGAATATTTACGGATTACAACTAAATCTTTCTGAATCAAATGCTGCTTTTGAACACGACAAAAAAAAATGATTTCATACAAATATTACAATTTCTTAGTCAGCTTATCTATAAAGGTAATAATGGTAGCGCGAGGGGAACACAAGGGATAGAGAGAATTGGATAATTGGGTTCGTGGGTGCGTTCAGAAATAAATAAACACTCGAAATATGTATTTTGTTTAGTAACAATGAATACCTTAATGTAACTAACCCATATTCGAGCAAATAAATTGATTTGATTTGATTTGATTTGATTTGATTTGATTTGAATATCGGAGTTACGATAGTGAACTGAAAGATTGCCCGAGATTCCGGAATTGCAAAATCTCGGAATTCCGGTATCCATGCCCTACTTGCGAGCCGTGAGGCCACCCGTAACGTAAATTTTTTTACAAGAGGCGCGCGAATTTTAAAATTTAAAAACCCAGGACGCTGCTTAAAAACTATCCAGGACGTCCCAGGACACTACAAAAACCAGGACGTGTCCTGGGAAAACAGGACGGATGGCAATCCTACATTAACATTTATGTGGTCCGACACTGCGATGCAAACGCGTAACATTTTACGGTCGACGCTAAAAAAAGTTTAGTACATAGACAAGTAGATAATAACTAACCCTACCACTAAACACAGCTGCTTTTGACCTACCGTTAGGATTAAAATCTATAGCGTCCTGGCGACCTTCAGCAGAAGGAATCTAGCGCCAAAACCTCGTCCGTTGATAAGCTTTCATTCTGTTTCGTCGCTCCCTCTTGGCGACGATAGCCACTTACCATCAGGTGGATTGCCAGCTCGTGTCGGCTATTTCCATAAAATAATAGGAATAGTCGAGGTTGGCTGGTACTTAAGATGGCTGGAACTGGAACCCCCTACATTCCTTCGTCTTCTCGTCCGGTAACAAGTTAAATTTACGGAAATTTAACACCAAAAACACCAAAATTACTGTAGTGATTAAAAATAAAACATTCGTGATTTAAAAAGATTTTTAATCATTGACTTCGATATAATTAGGAAATCAATACACATTTACAATAAAATTCCGAAAATTCTTCCCGTTATTAGAGAATAATTTTAGCAGCTTACAAATGATGATCTCAATCCAATAAAATTATCTTAAATAATACAATACAAATCATGTGCATCTTAACAGGGAATATGCATTTTTTGAAATAAATCTGTGCTTTCTTTCATGTGCATGTTTCATGCATGTGATACCACGTTGGAACGAAGTACCTTCGCTATAGCCTAGTTAATATTAAAAATAACAACAGGCATAATTTAAATTACAAAAGTATTATACACCAAGGGTCCTGGGTTCGATTCCCAGCGAGGCGGAAATTTGAATGATGAGTTTGAATTTCTGTTCTCGGTCTGGGTGTGAATGTCCTTGTCTAGTGTGTTGTCCATGGCACCCACGACACAGGGAATCCTAGTGTGGGGCTATGAGTGTGAAGCGTTATTTATTATATTATTATTATTATTATTATTATAGATGTATTTATGATTTTTTATTAAACATAGCCTCAATAAAGAAATGGTAATAAAGTTTAAATTCTTTTTTGTTTTTATAAAAGTATTGCCTGGCTTCACACTTCCGCCATAGACAATAGACGATTTTTCCCATATCATTATAGCCGCAAGCCGCGATAAGGAACTTCGTTACAAAAAATTTAATATCAAACAAATTATAGCTACACTATACATACACTTGTTCAAACACGCCATATACACTTATAGCGAGCAACATCGTTTTATCAATATCTAACCCCAAAACGTTTAAAATATAATGCATATACCCTTTTTATTACAATAAATATAAAACTATATGTCTAATAGCAACATGTTCGAACGTGGTAAACTTGGTGTTATCGTACGGACGTGTGGTTATATTTATCACGGCTTTATCAGAAGTGTATCACTATCGAACGTCGACATACTCTTACACCGGGGTACTTAATAGTTTTAATTTTAATTTAAATTTAAGTGGTTTTACTATTCACATACGATCAGAATAGGAACTACTAATATTATATGGGTATAAAAAAATCATTAAGTTGGCTTGTGTAATGGTGTACGCTTCAAAAACTCGAAAATTTCTTCACCAATTGAGGTCAAATTTTGAGTATTTTGACAAAATATAAAATACGCTTCAAGAATGGTTTTTATAAATTTTTCGCGTCTCTAACTTATCTGCGAACAAAAACAGTTATTTTATAGAACAACGTCTGCCGGGTCAGTTAGTTACACACTTTATGGATGTCATAATCGACCACGATCCACCACAATCGAATATGTTAATATTATAGTAGGTACTTAATAGGTAGGTAAGGTCCGCGCGGCGCGCCGCCAACACGTTCTCCACCCAGTGGGAGCAGAGCACGGTGGAGCTCGGCCGCGGGTTGGACTTCACGCCGCGAGGCAGCGTGCTCGCGCGCTTTACTCACTTGCAGCACGACGAGTTCACTTACAAGTGAGTTCTGCTTATAAATCGCTGGTAAAACCATTTATGCTCGTGAGAGGATATTAGGTTTATGAATCGCCGGTAAAACCATTTATGCTTCATTAGTATTCTCTTACACAGATATGAAAGATATTTTTTATCTTGATGAGGAACACCAATGGTCTTTTCTGTATTTTTATCCACGCCCATCAATTAATGTAACTTACAGGCAGTTATTTGGATGTAAGGGAATCTGTTCATCCTTGAACTCAAGACATCTTGATTTGCATATAGTCTAATAATATATTTACTAATCCAACAGTATCGAAGTAAACAATACCAGCGGACAGGCCGTGATGGGAACAGTTCGTATCTTCATGGCACCTATCATGGACGAAGATGGCGCCCCATTCTCATTCAATGACCAGAGGAAACTCATGGTCGAGCTCGACAAGTTCTCGCGCCCAAGTAAGTTGCCAAACCTTTGAATGGTTTCACTTTAGTATCTTAACTAGGGGAACATAGCCCATGTGGTCTAGTTTGAACTTAAAGAATATTTGTGTTTCGTATTGTATTTTCGCATAATTCGCATTAAAAGAAAGAAAATTGGTTTCAACGTATTTCTTATTCGCGTAGACGTATCGTAGTTGACAATGATGATTTCAAAAAAACAGAGTTCTGAAACAACTTATGACGTATACAAAGTTCAGGCCAGTATGTCGCAGCGTTAACACTTGTCTTATAGAAGTAACATGCAAAGGCTTCTGAGTTCCCTTCGATAATAGGAGAAGATAGGTCAATAGCGCTCTTCATACTACTACACACTACTTTCGTGGTGATCTTCAAGCTAGCAACACTAATAAAATGGGGCTTTTGATCAATCATCACCAATGTTACATGTATGGGAATGACTTTATATACGATTTTAGTCTAATATGAGATAATAAGTTATCTAGGTTATAGATATTTATAACCTAGATAACTTAAGAGATTAGCAATATTATCAAGGACTTTGTTTTCCCATTGGTCAAAAAAAGAGGTACCAGACTAGTTGATTTGCTTTATCAGTGGGCTCTTTGGTTGTATGTAATGAACCTGTAAAAGTTTCCCAAACATGATTCAGAGATGCGTTAGACAAGAGACATTTATGAGAAAAGTGGCCAATATAAAATCCTGTTCCAGTCCCAACGGGCTCTACCAACATAAAGCGCCAGAGCACCGAGTCCTCAGTGACGATCCCCTATGAGAGGACCTTCCGCAACCAGGCTAACCGGCCCGGAGACCCGGGCTCCGCCACGGCCACCGAGTTCGACTTCTGCGGCTGCGGCTGGCCGCACCACATGCTCATCCCCAAGGGGACCACCAGCGGCTACCCTGTCGTGCTGTTCGTCATGATCTCCAACTGGAATGATGATAGGGTATGCTTTGCCTTTTTTGTGGAAATAACCGACAAAAGTGCGGACAAACCACCTGTTGGTAAGTGGCTATCGTCACCCATGGACATCAGCGATACCAAAGGCATCACTGATACGTTGCTGGCCAAGAAAAAGAGAAGAAAAAGAAAGAACATACTTTATTTCTTCAAGCTTCTCTTTTGCTACGCAACGATGGTTTATTGGTTTTGTTGGTGTTTCTGAGCGACGGTTTGCTATTTTGATGCGATTTGATTAGATTAATTGCGATTCGATGTTATAAAAGTCGTTCTATTGTATTAAGGTTTTAGGTAGCAAGGAAGAAATATGTTTTGATAATGTGATGAATTAGTTATCAATATAGGTAATTCCAGAGCTCAGTAGGAGCATTATTGAATTTTTATGCCACGAAAGTCTTTGACTAATAAATCTAGATTGGCTAAAATTTCTTTAGTTCCTTTGAGTATTACTGTATCTTCTCTCTTCTTATTAGATATCTAACCTGACCTTATTCTCCAGATTGAACAAGACACCGTAGGCAGTTGCAACGATGCAGCTTCCTACTGCGGTATCCGTGACCGCAAGTACCCGGACCGCCGCCCCATGGGCTTCCCCTTCGATCGCCCCGCTCCGGCTTCCACGGTGAACGACTTCCTGACTTCCAACATGGCCATCAGGCAGTGCAACATCCAGTTCACCGACCAGATTCGCCAGAGAGGGCAGCAGTAGGTACGAACACAGTTCGAGGGTAAAAGGGATGTATTTACTGTTAAAGCCTCAGTTTTTTACTCAAAATTATTTATTCATATGGGTATCACTGTTTATGTACCTATGTATTTTGTATTTGCTTCTACTGTTCTTGAAAACATGATTTTTAATGTAGAAAAAGAATCCCATCACATCATAATTTTGTAAGGTATACGTAGGTACATAGTTACATTTTACGGTTTTTAAATCGTCAGGTTTTAAACTAATAATTTGTATTTATTGATTTTTTTGGAACGGATAGTTGCTATAGCGGTCTTTACAGCTACAACTGAGGAGCCCTAAATCACTCATAGAAATGAGTTAAACCAACTCAATGAACCAATTTTAGTGCTATCATAGATTAACATGGCCTTGTCATTACCATCTAAGTAGTTGTCTAACAGTTTTTATTAATTACAATTTAATTTTTTTTTCAAACAGATCTATCCAGAAACCAGTCGACAATCCTGTAGAGCCAGTGGCCAGCGCTAGCAGTGTCAAGGAGTGTACCTGCGAAGATACCTACACCACGGAAGAAATAGACGCGTTGATCAGAAAACCCTACTACTATACAAAGTGCCCACATAAACATCACATATTTTAAGTTTAAAAACGTTTCTGAGTTACACAATATTTTTTAATTATCAGTTTTACATACATAAAAATCTGTCATTTTAAGTTCAAAAACTGCTTTGACATTCATTCTATGTTTTAAATTACCACCAATCAATTACTTTTGATACATTCATTGTAATATATATTTTTTTAATTAAGTCACTCCGCTTTTTACACAATTATTTGTAAAACTTAATAATTTACTATTTTTATATTAAAACACTACTGATTTACACCTGTCACTGGTAACGAACTTGGCTATGAAGGGTTTTGGTAAAAACATACTAGCAGAGCAGATTGCAAGGGATTTTATTGTAGCACATATTTACATGAAGACATTCAGTAAAAAGCATATGACAGCGAATACCTAATTTTAAATTTAAAATATTCTTTTCTATAACAGTCAAGTGTGAGTCTTCCGGTACACACTACAGACTGTAATTCTATTTGTTTATAGATTATAAACACCAACACTGGCCCTTAAACAAATAGAATCCAGAATTCTACATTAGGTACTTAATCTAAACACATTCTAAACATGTAACAACTTTATAAGTACATTTCCTATAAGCATCTAATAATTTCAATTTACATAAATTAATTACTGTCACATAAATTCAAGTACTTAACAAACTTAACATGTTTTTCTTTAGTGAGAGCTTTTGTTAAAATATCTGCAGTCATTTCATTAGTTGACAAATATTTCAGTTGTATTAGACCATTTTTAACAATCTCTCGAATAAAGTGATGTCTCACATCTATGTGTTTAGTCCTACCATGAAACATAGGATTATTACATAATTTTTGTGCAGACTGGTTATCGTTATATATAGTTAGCCACTACGGTATCAAGAATAACTCACTTAACTTGATTGCGTCGTACTTAAAGGGTAGAATCCAATGTGTTAGCATAAATGATACCAAGTCATCGGGATCTCAATCTGTTATGGGTGTACCTCAGGGCTCGATTTTAGGCCCCTTCCTTTTTCTAGTATACATAAATGATCTGCCGTATTATATTAAGAAACATGCAGAGATTGTCCTGTTTGCTGATGACACTTCCCTTATATTTAAGACGAATAGAAATAAAATGAATTTTGACGACGTAAACAGTGCTCTATCTCGTTTATCACACTGGTTTACAACAAACAATTTGCTACTTAATGCTAAAAAAACTAAGTGTGTTGAATTTACACTACCTAATGTACGGAATATTAGTAAAAGCCTGAAATTAAATAATGAAATTCTAACTATGGAAAAATCCACAGTTTTCTTGGGTGTCACCTTAGATTCTAAACTACAATGGGGCACCCATATAACGGCTCTCGCGAGTAAGCTAAGTAGGTCAGTTTATGCGATTAGAAAGATAAGACAGTTTACCGATGTAGAAACTGCGAAACTTGTTTATTTTGCATACTTTCATAGCCTCATGTCCTATGGTATATTGATGTGGGGTTCAGCGGCTAACATTGGTTCTATATTTGTTTTGCAGAAAAGGGCAATCAGAGCCATTTATAAATTGAAATCACGTGATTCTCTGCGTGAGAAATTTAAAGATATAGGCATATTAACAGTAGCCTCTCAATTTATTTACAGCAATATTATATTTGTAAAAAACAACTTAGGTATGTTCAAGCTGAATAGTGATACGCATAATCATCTAACTAGAAACAGACATAATTTGGTGACGTCATCTTTTCGCTTAAGTAGGGTACAACGCTCTTATATGGGGCTCGGTGTACGTTTTTTCAATAAATTACCCAAGTCAATACGTGATTTACCTATCCAAATGTTTAAGAGATATGTGAAATCTCAGCTACTAGGCAAAGGATACTATAGCATAAATGAATATATTAATGACAAAGACGCCTGGAAGTTAGTGCCGCATCCAGTTCCGCGTAGGTTAGAAGATATTATGTAACTTTTCATGATTTTAAAAGATGTGCGAGGAGTTTCTTTCGGTTTTTCTTCTCCTCTATGACAAAGCACCTTTCCGAAAAACTGGTAGATTAAAAAATGACGTGCATAAGTGTATCAGTGATACCTATATGAATAAAAGATTTTGATTTGATTTGATTTGATTTGATTTAGTTATACAACATTGCTTACATAGTAATTCAAACAGTAATGTACGTATGAATACAGCTTCCCTGCAAGAATCTGAGAGAGCCATGTATTCGGCTTCAGTGCTAGAAAGCGCAACCGTTCTTTGCTTTCGGCTTTCCCACGAAACAGTACATTCCCCAATTTTGAATACAAACCCAGTGTAAGATCTACGGTCGACCTCACATGCGGCCCAGTCCGCGTCTATGTACCCCACGACGTCTAAAGTGCCTTTTTGAAAAACAAGACAGTGGTTTACGGTACCTTTTAAGTATCGAAGCACGCGCTTCGCAGCTTTCCAGTGAGCTTCGCTGTAACAATCATTGAACTGACTCAGCATGCTTACCGCGTGAGCGATGTCAGGCCGGGAACAAACTGCAACATACATTAAACAACCAATTAAATTTCTGTATTCTAAGTTGTCTTCCTTTCTATCAGCCTTTGTAAGTTTCAGTCCCGTTTCCATGGGTGTTTGCGCAGGCTTACAATCAGACATATTAAAACGAGATATAATCTCTTTAATATATTTAGACTGATCTAAAAGCAATTTATCATTTTGCCTTGTGATTCGCATCCCCAATACGTATTTGGCTGGCCCTAAATCACTCATATCAAACTCGTTCATGAGCTTTTTCTTGATATCAATTTTCAATTGTGAGTTTTGTGTTGAAAATAATATAATGTCATCAACATACAGACCAATTATGACTAATTCTTCATTATTAGATTTGAAATATACACAGGGCTCTGAAGATAATCTTTTAAATTGTAGTTTATTTTGTAAAACATTATTTATCTTCTCATACCAGGATTTAGAAGCTTGCTTCAATCCATATATCGCCTTATGGAGTTTGTAGACCTTATGTTCACTTTCTTTGACTTTAAAACCCTCTGGTTGTTCCAAGTAAACTGTCTCTTTTAAGTCTCCATTCAGAAACGCTGTTTTCACATCCATGTGATCAATATCCATATACTTTGAAGCTGCTATAGCTAATAATATACGAATTGTGGAGTATCTTATCACTGGTGAAAAAGTTTCTTCATAATCGATGACATAACGCTGTGTGTAGCCCTTGGCAACAAGGCGAGCCTTATATTTCAATAATTCTCCATTTGCACCAATCTTTTTCTTAAAAACCCACTTGGATTTGACTGGCGTATGATTTTTCGGTAGATCAGTTAATGTCCAACATTTATTTTTAAGGAAGGATTGATACTCATCTTTCATTGCATTTTTCCAATGGACAGACTCTGAACAGTTGAAGGCCTCCTGTACAGTCTCAGGTTCATTTCTGATGTAGCTCAGGTTCGCTAAATGAGCTATTTCGCTGCTATCTGCATCCTCAAACTCAGTTGACAATTCCATTGAAGACTGGTCTTCCAATGTTGTCGTCCCTGGAACGTAAGTTTCATCGGAGGAAGCACCTGATACTTCTAAGCTACTAACAGAGTCATTTATATCAAAGATAGTAAGTCTTCTGTCATTAACCCTTGCCTGGTTCTCTGGTGATAAAGAGGCATCAGACTGTGCTACCTCAACATGAGAGATCTTGCCCTCAGTCTGTGAGCTATTTGTCATCATGAGAACCTCATCTACAGGATCAATATTTACATGACTCTTTTTATAAAAACTGTCCTCCATAAATGCAACATCTCTAGATTTTAAAAAAATACTAGGATATTCTGGATCTATCAATCTATATCCCTTGCTGGTTTCACAATAACCTACGAATATATACTTTTTACATTTCGAATCCAATTTTGTACGATTCTTTGTTAAAGCATAAGCAAGGCAACCAAATATTCGTAAATGACTTAGATTAACCTTTTTGTTAGTCCATTTCTCTTCTGGTGTCATCCCCATCACTGCCTTTGTAGGAGATCTGTTTTTCAAGTAGACTGCCGTGTTCACAGCCTCCGCCCAGTATCTTCCATCTAAGCCCGCATCCCGCAACATGCTCCGAGCCTTTTCAAGAATGGTCCGATTCGCTCTTTCGGAGACGCCGTTTTGTTGTGGTGAATGTGGGATGGTTGTTTGGTGGATGATTCCATGTTTCTTAAAATAATTTTTGAAACGAGAATTAACATATTCACCTCCGTTATCGGATCTAAGTACCTTTATCCTTTTATTAGTTTGGTTTTCAACCAAAGATACAAAACTTTCAAAGTTCTCGAAGACTTCACTTTTATTCTTTAGAAAATAAATAAAAGTTTTTCTACTGTAATCGTCTATAAACGTAAGAAAGTATCTAGCACCACCTAAAGATTTCACTGGCATGGGACCACATAAATCAGTGTGTACAATACCTAATAACTCATTAGATCTGCTGTGGGACTTCTTAGGAAAAGGTAGTTTGCTCAATTTTCCCTCCACACAAGCTACACATGATTTAAACTGAGTATTATCATAAGAAATACCATCTGCCATACCTTCTTTCAGTAGATGCATACTTCTGGAGTTCAAATTACCTAATCTTCTATGCCATTTCTCCTGCGAAACATTATGTGTTGTAGCTTTAAAAACTGTAGCTTCATCTACACAGCCAGCATTTTTCACCTGCACTGTAGCACGAGCCTCTTCGTTGACACGAGTACAGGACTGGAATGGTGTCAGCCCACTGGTCTCCACGATTGGTGCACCAGCCTGTATCACCTCCTGGATAACCTCTGCAAATACAGAATAGTTACGACATCCTAACACACCCGAATCAGACTCTCTAACAGATTCTGCAGTTTCAAGTTTATATACACCATTAAAATGCTTAGCTCTAGCTACAACTACCTTACCATTAAGTATTTTACAATATTTTTTATCAAAAATAACTTTATATCCCTTTCTAGTCATAGCACTGACAGACAACAAATTTGTAGCCAAGTTAGGTACATGGTAGACCTCACTAATTGGCTTCGTGCAATGTTTTAAATTCACTAATACATTACCACGACCAGACGTATAGAGTTTTTCACCATTTGCTACCTTAACTTCTGTCACATGACCAGGTTCAAAGTTATTGATCAGTCTCTTGTCATTGCACATATGACTGCTAGCTCCAGAGTCAATCAGCCACGCATTGCTCTGTAAACAAGCCGATAATGCAGTCAGCGATGCTCTTTTACTGTGCTGTGCTGCTTGCTTCCCATTGTGCTCCTTATCAGATGCCTTCTTACAATTCTTCGAAATATGGCCAAGTTTCTTACATTTGAAACATTTGATAGGTTTCTTGTGAACCATCAAAGCAACGGAACTATCATCTTTACCTTCACGTCGCTGTTTCTCTTGCATAAGCTTTGATTTGACCATTTCACTCGACAGTGTTATATTCGAATTTTCTAATGCCATTATAAGTGGATCATAATCTTCTGACAAACCACTAAGTAGTAAAACAGCAATCAAGTCATCGTCAAGAGGAGCTCCTATGTCGCTGAGCTGCTGACCAAGGTCGCACACCTTTGTTATATAATGATCCATGCTTTCGCAGTCACTCAATTTACAAGCGAAAAGCAATCGTAATAAGCCAAGCCGCCTAGACAATCCCTTGTCTTCGTATGCCTTTTCTAAGTTAAGCCATGAAGTACGCGCAGAATCCGCATTCCTAACATGCATGAATACGTTTGGTTGCACAGATAAGCATATCTTTGCTAAAGCTTTAAGCGAACGCTTCATGAATGTTGGGTCAAGCTTTTCTTTCGGTTCTTCTTCCGAAACAACGTCCCATAATTCTTCGTGGATCAGTAGCATTTTTAATTGAAACTTCCAATTACCGTAGTTTTCGATGCCACGTAGCTTCTCCACAGGAATAACTGGAACACTCGAAGAAGACATCTTGTCGCGTGGTGCAGGCAAACCGCGCCGCTATGTCTCGTATAATAATTTTTAAATTTTATACAAACATTAAAATAATATTTATTTTCACGCACGGATTAGTGCCTGGGCCCATAACCTGAAGGGTTTTGGTAAAAACATACTAGCAGAGCAGATTGCAAGGGATTTTATTGTAGCACATATTTACATGAAGACATTCAGTAAAAAGCATATGACAGCGAATACCTAATTTTAAATTTAAAATATTCTTTTCTATAACAGTCAAGTGTGAGTCTTCCGGTACACACTACAGACTGTAATTCTATTTGTTTATAGATTATAAACACCAACAGGCTATGCGCAACGGACAACGATTTAAGTTTAGGTTTAAGAATTGGTCACTTACATAAGTTAGTATAAAATATAATGTAACTAAGTAACTTTTTAAACTATGTACATAATGTAAATACTTATTTATAAGACTTACTAATCGAGCCTTTCACAAAAATGCATTTTAATTTATGTTCAATTCTTCACTTTAGAAGCATAGGTAAAATAATGGTTTTGTTCAAAATAATCTTACTCTTCCCTTTATATCAGAGGGTATAAGAAGATTCATCAATCTTAATTGATCACAAGTGGGGGAGAGGATGAAAAGAGCTTTTTTTGACGTCGCTTAACACTAATAATAATCTAACTTGTGCCATCCCTAAATTAAATTTTTATGTTTTGAAAATTTAAAAATATTTTGCTTGAAGCTTGTTCCACGACAGAAAATGTCTGTGGCCTGCCCATACATGCCATAATTTAAACGAATCATTCCTGAAATGTCCACCAAGAACTCCCCGCTAGCGGCAATTAAAAACTATTTAGTGACTATTATCTAAGACCAATAACATAATTAAAAACTATTTTATTAATGTATATGTAATCGATATTTAATATGCTGGTTTTATACAATTTAAATAAGACACAGACTTCATTCTAGTTTTGACTACCGTTGCGTGATCATGACACAGATAATAAAGGTAGGGTTCAAATCATGTTATTTTTTTTATAAAAAGTTATTTTCGATCCAAATCTGCCATCTGGCCTTTCCCAAATCTTTAATTATGTTATGTAGAAGTAGTATCAAAGATCTAACTCCCGGGTTCGTTGTTTTTTAAGCGACGAAAAAAAGGAGGGGGTTCTCAATTCGACACGTATATTTTTTTTATGTACTTATGATCACTCACCAATCGGCACAGGGTGGCCCGATTATGATGATTCTATTCACCCACGGAATTTTTACCCGTTACCCCAATCACTTTGTACTGGATGATCGGATTTCGGTGATTCTTTTTTTATTGAATAGTGTATACCTTGAAGTTACTCTTGTTTAAATTTGGAAGCAAAATTTTACCCTTAAAGGTACGAAAATAGGGGATGATTTATATTTCACCTACTACATTTTTAGCTGGTAACTGAATCTACCACCAATAACTTACTAATAATTTTCATAGCAACTAAAAATTAAAAATAATTACTATTTAACAAAAAATAAAATCAACGAAAAAAAACTGAAAAGCGAAAAATAAAATAAACCATTTAGTATTATAAATTAAAATCCTAAATTAATCGTAAATAAATAATTTTGAGGCGGCGCGGTGCCAAAATAATGAAAAAACAAACGGTGAAAAGATGTGCGCCGCGCTGCTGCTACCGTGTGCATCGCATGCCGCTGCCCTCATAAATTAACTTTATGTAATTAATTTTGGTTGTTTGTTAGGCACGGTCTCAAAATTATTTATTCACAATTAATTTAGGATCTTAATTTATAATACTAAATGGTATATTTTATTTTTCGCTTTTCAGTTTTTTTCGTCGGTTTTTATTTTTTGTTAACAAGTAATTATTATAAGTGAAAAAACAACAAACTCTGGTTCATTTCTTGCTAGTGTAGGTATCTTTATTGTGTTGTCTATTTTTTAATTTTGATTTGAACGTGATATTTAATGGCATTACCTTTCCATTAAACTGCTGTTAACTTTGAAAATATTGTGCATAGATAATATTGTGTTATATTAGACATAACCCTATATACATGCTGTTGTGTTTTAGGTTTTACTCTACAGTATGCTTTTCTTGTTGGTCTATGGTCAACAACCCGCACCTCGTCCTATTCAGCCACGTCAAGACAGAAGAATAATAGATTTACTCAGCCTCAGCAAGTTACTGCAAACTGCAGCACGATTAGCGTATCCCATCACTGACGGACTTAACCATGTTGTTGGAAATTTAAGGGACATGCCATCTAACCTTCCGCCCAATTCAGGATACGTTTCAGGGCGAAGGCCAAATATTAACAGGAATTTAGGCCGTAATAGGCACAGACCTGACTTCCATGACCTGCGAAAAGTAAATCAGGATCCCAGAAGACGCCAATCACACAAACCGTTGTATGATTACGACTATGAGTATGAGTATGAATACGATAGTGATTATAGTGATTATATGGAACACCTTGATAGCTTAGAAGTCGAAGATGACATAGGAGTTCACTATGAAATTGATCCTAGAGTTTTACTACCTGACAGTCATAAGAATGTACCGATGCACAAATTAGTACCAGCATCAAAGAAACCAAGCAAACGACTCAATTATTTGCCAAATGACGGAGGAAGTAAACATTTTAAACCTGGGAATAGTGCAGCAATAATCAATAGCGTGAATGCTCCAGGCAATGTCTTGCCTACGTCGAATGAACCACAGCCTAAGATAATATATGTTGTTGTCAGTCCAGGTGACGTTAATCCAGGAATGAATAAGGACAACACAATACATTTAGTAAACGACCAAGGTCTGACACCTATTGAAGATGGAACAGCGAATGCAGGAAATGGGTATTATATTGCACCTGATGCAGAGTTAGGAGCGCCAAATATTAATAATCCTGTCAGTTCAGGTGTAAGTGCTCCTGTCAACATCATACCAGCTGTTATGAAGCAAAATTCAGAATTACTACTCAAAGTTTAAGCACTCTTTGATTTTCGATTAATTGTTTTAAAACATTTTTTGTTGTATGTACTTGTAACAAATGTTACAATTCTTTTCGATATTAAAGACAATTTGAGCATGAGATTTATTTTATTCCCCGTTGAACCCCGGCAGAGAGTGACCGACATCCGACCTCATTAAGGGGGTCTTATCCCAAAAATGGTATTTTTGAAGGTGTTTTGTTCATAAATGATACATAATACAATCCTAAAAAAAATATATGTTAATTTACAGTCTTTGTTCTTTCATTTTGTCATACTTGATACACGATACCCGTTACTTCATTCGATAGAAATAAATCACAAAGTTGGGTCTAATCTGGCATAAAAATGGCGTTTTATTCGCGTTTTAATCGCTTCCAGATAATAAAAAATATACCACAGTATAGGTCCTATAGATACCGAAATTATTGGCGAATCATAACATGAAATTTTGAAAAACAACTCTTTCAATTCATAGTTTTTCCATTTTCTATAGTTACGAAACGCCCCACGTAATAATTTAGTCTCGCGCCAGACGCCGTCGAGGTAAGGCTTATGTCAGTTTCGGCCGTGCGACAGTCAAATTTCCGACTCGTAATTTTATTGTTGGCGCGCGCGCGTTTCGAACTTATATGACGTATTAGGTACACAGTCCAAAGTATCCACACTGCTGTAATTTGAAATAATAAAAATTGTTCGTGTTTATACTTTAGTTACTATTTATAGTATTTAGGTATTGGTATAAGTCAAGTGCTAATTACACAATTATTCTTGCCGTATTGGGGCCGCTTAGAATACTAACCTCAATCCCAAGTCGTATGGGTGTCGTAAAAGGCGACTAAATCCGGCCCGCTGGTGGTAGGGCCCCTCGAGGGATTATATTGATAATATTGATTATTATTACTATTATTATTTCTCGATGGGGTTCGCCTGGATAGCTACCACCCTTGAGCATGAGTTAGAGGCTTGGGAGCCAGTTTTCTTTTTTGATGTTATACTTCTTTAGGCTCGTTATGAAATAAATGGAAAATTGTTTTGAAAAAATGATTATTATTATATTGTTTTTTTTTTTTAATATTGTTTTTGAATGTTGTTTTTTTGTAATATTGTTTTTTTTGTATGTATATGTATATATATGTACATGTATATTTGTATATAAGTACAGGGGAAGGAGAGAGGGAGGGGAGCGGAGGGTAGGGGGAGGGGAGGGCGAGGGGAAGGGGAGGGCGAGGGGGAGGGGAGGGGTATGGGAATGGCAACGCATCAGTGATGCCTTTGGTGTTGCTGATGTCCACGGACGACGATAGCCACTTACCATCAGGTGGATCGTCAGCTCGTTTTCCGGCTATTTCCATTAAAAAAAAATTATGTAGTAAGAATAATATTAATAAAAACTTGCATTCTCATACCCCCCAGTAAAATATGAGACATACAGTACAAATCAGACATCACTATAATTACCATAACCAGAGTACAAATATTTATCTGTTATATAAAAATATCTGCCCCGGCCGGGAATCGAACCCGGGACCCCTTGCTTTGCAGGCAAGTCCGCTACCAACTAGGCTACAAGGTCGACAAGTTGGTATTTACTTTACACAACATTTAGTAGTAAATTTAAAAAATGTCACATATCAGTGAGATTGACTTTACCGATGAGTAGTTTTTCAATTCATAAAATATGATACACAATAAAATTCTGAACAGTATTTGACCTCGGAACTTTTCGCACTAAACTTGATAAACGATATTTTACTGTAGTGAACAAGTCGCAAACTTAGATCGAAATGAGTACAAAAAATAGAAATAAACGAGACATTGCAGCATAAGATGAATTTCTGAAAAATATCGCTTCTATGACGCGTGAATGAAGGAAGCACCAAATACCTACGCGGCATATTTGGCGGTTCCTTTACAACCCCCACTGACCTCCGCTACCAACTAGGCTACAAGCTCGACAAGTTCGTATTAAGTTATTTACGTAATATTTACTTTACATAACATTTAGTAGTAAATAAAAAAAGGGTGTTCTGAAAATTCTGTTATTTTATTTCCTAACTGAGATACGTGTGATACACAAATAATTAGGTACTAACATACAAAATTGCCTAACATCATCTAAATAGTAACAAAAAATAACCAACTTCAAAATGGCTCAAAAACTACTTGTCAGATCTCGCTCAATTTTATGTGGAACCACATAATAAGCACCAGCTTTCGATCGAAAAAAGAATCATCAAAATCGGTTCACCCACAAATAAGTAGGTACTTACATACAAAATTGACTAATATCATCTAAATACTAACAAAAAATAACCAACTTCAAAATAACTCAAAAACTACTTGTCAAATCTCACTCAAATTTATGTGAAACCACATGAAAAACACCAGCTTTCGATTGAAAAAAGGATCATCAAAATCGGTTCGCCTAGTCAAAAGTTCTGCGGTAACAAACATAAAAAAACAGTCGAATTGAATACCTCCTCCTTTTTTGAAGTCGGTTAAAAACAGGTAAGGGTGTTCTGAAAATTCTATTATTTTATTTCCTAAGTGAGATACGCGTGATGCACAAATAAGTAGGTACTTATATACATACATACAAAATTGACTAATATCATCTAAATACTAACAAAAAATAACCAACTTCAAAATAACTCTAAAACTACTTGTCAGATCTCGCTCAAATTTATGTGGAACCACATGATAAGCACCAGCTTTCGATCGAAAAATGAATCATCAAAATCGGTTCACCCACAAATAAGTAGGTACTTACATACAAAATTGACTAATATCATCTAAATACAAACAAAAAATAACCAACTTCACAATAACTCAAAAACTATTTGTCAGATCTTGCTCAAATTTATGTGGAACCACATGATAAGCACCAGCTTTCGATCGAAAAAGGAATCATCAAAATCGGTTCACCCACAAATAAGTAGGTACTTACAAACAAAAAATAACCAACTTCACAATAACTCAAAAACTATTTGTCAGATCTTGCTCAAATTTATGTGGAACCACATGATAAGCACCAGCTTTCAATCGAAAAAAGAATCATCAAAATCGGTTCACCCACAAATAAGTAGGTACTTACATACAAAATTGACTAATATCATCTAAATACTAACAAAAAATAACCAACTTCACAATAACTCAAAAACTATTTGTTAGATCTCGCTCAAATTTATGTGGAACCACATGATAAGCACCAGCTTTCGATCGAAAAAAGAATCATCAAAATCGGTTCACCCACAAATAAGTAGGTACTCACATACAAAATTGACTAATATCATCTAAATACTAACAAAAAATCACCAACTTCAAAATAACTCGAAAACTACTTGTCACATCTCGCTCAAATTTATGTGGAACCACATGTCAAACACCAGCTTTCGATTAAAAAAAGAATCATCAAAATCGGGTCGCCCAGTCAAAAGTTCTGAGGTAACAAACATAAAAAAGCGGCCAAGTGCGAGTCGGACTCGCCCATGAAGGGTTCCGTAGCAGCAAGTAACATAATATAAAAGTTCTTGTACTTCATTGTAACTTTGATCGATGTTTTTTGCGGTTTACGATTTATGACGTATTAAAAAAAAATACTTACTAGATCACGTTCAAATCAATTTTCGTTGGAAGATTGAACGGTAATGTACATCATATATTTTTAGGGTTCCGTATTCGGATTCGTCATGTCTGTCTGTCTGTCTGTCCGTCCGTATATCACAGCCACTTTTCTCCGAAACTATAAGAACTATACTGTTGAAACTTGGTACGTAGATGTATTCTGTGAACCGCATTAAGATTTTCATACAAAAATAGAAAAAAAAATTTTGGGGGTTCCCCATACTTAGAACTTAACTCAAAAATTTTTTTTTCATCAAACCCATATGTGTGGGATATCTATGGATAGGTCTTCAAAAATGATATTGAGGTTTCTAATATCATTTTTTTCTAAACTGAATAGTTTGCGAGAGAGACACTTCCAAAGTGGTAAAATGTGTGTCCCCCCCCCCTGTAACTTCTAAAATAAGAGATTGATAAAACTAAAAAAAATATATGATGTACATTACCATGCAAGCTTCCACCGAAAATTGGTTTGAACGAGATCTAATAAGTAGTTTTTTTTAATACGTCATAAATCGTAAACCACAAAAAACATCGATCAAAGTTACAACGAACTAAAAGAACTTTTATATTATGTTACTTGCTGCTACGGAACCCTTCATGGGCGAGTCCGACTCGCACTTGGCCGCTTTTTGAAGTCTGTTAAAAACAGGTAAGGGTGTTCTGAAAATTCTATTATTTTATTTCCTAAGTGAGATACGCGTGATGCACAAATAAGTAGGTACTTATATACATACATACAAAATTGACTAATATCATCTAAATATTAACAAAAAATAACCAACATCAAAATAACTCAAACTATTTGTCAGATCTCGCTCAAATTTATGTGGAACCACATGATAAGCACCAGCTTTGGATCGAAAGAAGAATCATCAAAATCGGTTCACCCACAAATAAGTAGGTACTTACATACAAAATTGACTAATATCATCTAAATACTAACAAAAAATAACCAACTTCAAAATAACTCAAAAACTACTTGTCAAATCACTCAAATTTATGTGGAACCACATGACAAACACCAGCTTTCGATTAAAAAAAGAATCATCAAAATCGGTTCGCCCAGTCAAAAGTTCTGAGGTAACAAACATAAAATTATAATTAAGATAATGATAAAAATAAAACTATATTTTCATTTCATACTAATAAATGTACTTATTTACTGACTACTACATAATTCAAATTTGTAAAAGTAGTGCAGGCTGTGCAGGTCTCCTACTGCAAAATATTTCTACCTAATTGTGCTGTGGTCGGCCACCGGGTCATACGAGTTCACGTTCTCGAGGCGTTATCGATGTTTGATCCACGCGGACTCGCCAGCGCGATAATACCTACTTTATGACTAGAAGAGGGCCTTAAGATTGATTTCCCTTGGGCTCTTTGGCAACCCTTGCCACAATGGAGTTTGCCATTTTTAGGGTTCCGAAGTAAAATCACAACCCTTATAGTTTCGTCATGTCCATCCGTGTGTCTAAAGCAAAGCGCCGAGACCCTTTGTGCTAGAAAGCTGTAATTTGGCATGGATATACAATTATACATTATTAAAACTCCACAATCGTAGAATAGAATATTAAAAAACATTTTTTTCAGGGTACCTTCGCTGCATGTAAAGTGGGGATGAATTTTTATTCGTAGCGTACCTTATAATGTGGGGTATCGTTGAAAAGGTCTTTGAAAAATATTATGGGTCTCAGTATGGGTATTTAGTAGTTAATAAGTAATAGTCAATAAACTTACTACTTCGGAAGCCTACATTGCGCGTGGCCTAACACGCGTTTGCCCGGTTTTTATTCGATTGATTATAAAAATTTCGGTAAAAAGAAACATTAAAATAATCATAAAAATATATTTATAAATGGGAAAGTTATGGTGCGTTGGCTGAAAATTGGAAGGGTGCTTGGGAATGAGGTTAATTGACTTTTTAGATGCAATCATCGATTCCTGTTTTTGAAAATTACGTTTCGGTCGGAGAGCACTCCTTTTTATGTGAATAGCTCACAAACAAATAGACCACCTTATGCTATCAGTAACGACAAACTTTATCGATGCATTGATGTCCAAAAAGGAAGGAGGAACTCGCATTATTTCTGGCTATCTCATTCACATTTATGTGGTCCAACACTGCGATGAAAACACGTAACATTTTACGGTCGACGCTAAAAAAAGTTTAGTGCATAGACAAGTGGATAATAACTAACCCTACCACTAACCACAGCTGCTTTTGACCTACCGTTGGGATTAAAATCTATAGCGTCCAGGCGACCTTCAGCAGAAGGAATCTGGCGTCAAAACCTCGTCCGTTGCTAAGCTTTCATTCTGTTTCGTCGCTCCCTCTTGGCGACGATAGCCACTTACCATCAGGTGGATTGCCAGCTCGTGTCGGCGATTTCCATAAAATAATAGGAATAGTCGAGGTTGGCTGGTACTTAAGATGGCTGGAACTGGAACCCTCTACATTCCTTCGTCTTCTCGTCCGGTAACAAGTTAAATTTACGTAAATTTAACACCAAAAACACCAAAATTACTGTAGTGATTAAAAATAAAACATTCGTGATTTAAAAAGATTTTTAATCATTGACTTCGATATAATTAGGAAATCAATACACATTTACAATAAAATTCCGGAAATTCTTCCCGTTCTTAGAGAATAGTTTTAGCAGCTTACAAATGATGATCTCAATGCAATAAAATTATCTTAAATAATACAATACAAATCATGTGCATCATATCAGGGAATATGCATTTAGATATACTTATTTGAAATAAATCTGTGCTTTCTTTCATGTGGCCACGGACGTCAAAAAAGAACGGACATAACCTTGTCTAATCGAGAGTGAAGCATAGTAATGGCCGATCGCTTACTACGTGTGCGTAATTTTGGGGTTACCACAATATGAGCATTTCCCCATTTTTTTTTATGTAATAAATGTATTACTTACTGAATAGTTATTCCGTAATGTACGGTTTACACGTATTAATTAATTAAGTAGATAACTAAATTTTAAGTAAATTAATAAGGTAAACGAACAATTTAGTAGTTAAAATTTAGTACGCAAGTAAACAAAAAAAAGATTGAAATTTTTCTGTTAAGTAGATGGGCGGGGCTTATCACTTAAAACGTTCGGACAGACACTTTTTAGTTAAAATTTAGTAAAAATGCATAAGTAATTAAGTAGGTTGTGAATAATTGTATGAACTAAAGAGCTTTACTAAATTATTACGTTTGGACGCACACTAAAAATTCTTCATTTAAAATTTAGTTATCTACTTAAATACTTAATGCATGTAAATCGAATATAACACATTCCACATTCAATAAATGCAAATTGTTATATTTGATGAGATTAATGAATTTTATTAATTGACAACAGATTAAATACACTGGTTTACCCACTTTACTTATAGGGGAGGTACCTAAAAATTTTTTTTTCAAATTTTGTTCTACCATTATCTTAACGTAATTAATATACCTTAATCTATACCAAATTTCAGCTTTTTAATATTGTTAGTTTGTAAGGAATACCACGGACAGACGGACAGACATGGCAAGCATATAGGTAAGGGTTCCTTGTTATTTAGTACGGAACCCCAAAAATATATACTTTTAAACTAAAATAAGAAACTCGAGTATTATATATGCTATAATTTTCCTACACATTCTGGGTATTAGCATATGCAATATTGTTGGCAGCACTGGCTGATTTTGTGGTTACAATTTTTCTAGTTTTATTTTGTTAATAACTTTAGGAAAAATAAAAGAAATCAGTGATTAAATTACAAGCTTACTTGTGAAAGGTGATCCCTTTATGTTTTTTAACTGAATTAATATTGTTCTTGCAACTTTTAACAGCACACAAAGGTATTTTTATTATTCTTTATCAACTCCCGTTGTCCGTATGACTCGAGTGCGGTCCGGCGCCGGAATGGCGGCCGATGGTGTCAATGTGTGCGTGTTTACTTGTACGAATAGAGAGTTTGTATTCCGATGGGTGCTTCACTGAATTTGTTCTTGAGATTACGTCCGTATTTCTTTAAGGTCCGTGCATGTGGCATGTGACACCACATTGGAACGAAGTACCTTCACTATAGGCATAGTAAATATTAAAAATAACAACAGGCATAATTTAAATTACAAAAGTATTATAGATGTATGTATTTATGATTTTTTATTAAACATAGCCTCAATAAAGAAATGGTAATAAAGTTTAAATTCTTTTTTGTTTTTATAAAAGTATTTCCTGGCTTCACACTTCCGCCATAGACAATAGACGATTTTTCCCATATCATTATAGCCGCAAGCCGCGATAAGGAACTTCGTTACAAAAAATTTAATATCAAACAAATTATAGCTACACTATACATACACTTGTTCAAACACGCCATATACACTTATAGCGAGCAACATCGTTTTATCAATATCTAACCCCAAAACGTTTAAAATATAATGCATATACCCTTTTTATTATAAAAAATATAAAACTATATGTCTAATAGCAACATGTTCGAACGTGGTAAACTTGGTGTTATCGTACGGACGTGTGGTTATATTTATCACGGCTTTATCAGAAGTGTATCACTATCGAACGTCGACATACTCTTACACCGGGGTACTTAATAGTTTTAATTTTAATTTAAATTTAAGTGGTTTTACTATTCACATACGATCAGAATAGGAACTACAACTATTATATGGGTATAAAAAAATCATTAAGTTGGTTTGTGTAATGGTGTAGGCTTCAAAAACTCGAAAATTTCTTCACCGATTGAGGTCAAATTTTGAGTATTTTGACAAAATATAAAATACGCTTCAAGAATGGTTTTTATCAATTTTTCGCGTCTCTAACTTATCTGCGACCAAAAACAGTTATTTTATAGAACAACGTCTGCCGGGTCAGTTCGTTACACACTTTATGGATGTCATAATCAACCACGATCCACCACAATCGAATATGTTAATATTATAGTAGGTACTTAATCCCAATAATTTTGATATTTTTGATATCATAAATAATTTTGCACATATTCTAGCATTAAAACAAAAAAATATAATTTGCAAATTTGGGAAAATTTGTAAGCCCTAAAACTTACAGCAAAATGTCAATAGCCTTGGACTGTCACAAAAGCGCTCCGATTAAAATATTAATTTTAAAATTTTATAAGAGATTTTAAAATCTACTTTGATTTAATATAAGTAATAATAATAATATAATATTTAAAAGCATTCCCCTATTCATCTATCACAACATTTAAAGGCAATAATATAATAATTGGACCATTCGCTTGCCGAGGATGAAGACGCAATTTACCATTTCTAAAAATAAATGGAGTTTTAAAACTTACTTAAAGGTTTTTTTAACTTTTAAATAATTTTCATGTTCATAAACATGTTATTTAAATGATTTTAAAATTATAATTTCTCTTAAGACGCAATTTTACAAAATATCCTACCTAATAAAACATTTTTTGTGATAGATAATAACTAAAAATAAACTGCTTAATCCCATTATTAATCTACTTAGAATTGGATAAGATCCTTTTTAGGGTTCCGAAGTAAAATCGGAACCCTTATAGTTTCGTCACGTCCGTCCGTCTGTCCATAGTGTCCATCCGTCTGTTTGTCCGTCTGTCCGAAGCAAAACATTTTTTTCAAGGTACCTCCCCTACAGGTAGGGTTGCCAGATGCCAAGACTGAAATATCTGGACAAAACTTCAAAAAGTCGGGATTTGTTGGAACAAAAATTTTTTTTTTTTGGAAATAGCCGACAAACGAGCTGATGACGAAAAAAAAACAGCTAGAGCGTATTAGACTACTGGCCCACCCACAAAAATCCAGGGTCATATGAACCACCTGGTAAGCTATATAGGACGATAGAAGAGCATAAAATAATAAGATTCAGCACTATGCCGTCACTTGTAAGCTGTCCAACTGAGTGCTGGTGAGAATTCAAAAGTGCAAGTAGGGTGAGTAAATTTTGGTCATTTGATTCTGTACGGCATTTTTAACCATCGATAGGGCCATGAAAAATAATAAGAAAGCGCGCAGTGCCGTACAAAAAAGGTGGTCCACAAAGTCGGTAAATGATTTTGAATTCGTGACAATTTCGAGGGTAAATTTGGTCATTTGATACAGTACGGCATCAGTTTCATACTGTTGCAATACAGCTTCTAATCCATTATTCCGCAACGCCGTACAAAAAATCGTGCGACAAGGGGAAGAAATCGAGGGTTGCAACCCCCTCTTTTGCAGTGGTCCGGGGGGTCATTTGAAAAAGTACGGCTTCGGTTCCAATACATTTTCTAGGACTCAAAAGTACTATTAAAAATAATGCCGTCAAAAAATGATAGTCCATTTGAATGTATAATTAATAATTATCTTCATTTCATGGTATACTTGATTTATAAAGCTGTAAGGTCATTTGACCCTGTACGGCAACTTTTTTTTTAACATGACATTGTAAAATACAATTGTTATATAGTATTGCCGTACAAAAAAAACTGTCCTAAAAAAAAATATAGAGAGATACAAAAACTGAAATTTTTGAAATTATTGCAAAAGTTTAAATATTCATAGATTAATGAAATATAGCAATTTTCTACCTTTTTCCCTTGTTTTAAATAGTATTAAGATAAATAAATTAGGAAAAAATTATGCCGTACATTTTAATGCAGACCATATCTTTTAGGCTGATGAAAATGACGCTACCATTTTATGGTCCAGTCATCTTAGTAAAAATTTGGTAAGAATTGCGGAAATTGAGATACCCAGCTGAATTTTTGTATAAACTTGTATTTTGGCGATCTAAAAGTTGTCTCAAAACCTGCATATGATAGGATGACCGCGTCTATTAAAAATTTGAGGACAAAGGTCACAAAAATCGTTTTTTTGCAAATATCTCATTTCCTATGAAATTTTCGCTATTTGTATCTTCATCAATATTGTAGAGAATTAAATTCCCTTCAACTTTTGTTTCAAAAATTTTTTTATACGTTGAATCGTTTTCGAGATACAGGGCGGAGAGAGCGCGGTTAGAGCATCATGTAAGGTCAACCGGTATAGTCCCGATCAAAACACGCTATATAAAGTTTATTAAATGAAGGGAATTTAATTTTCTAAAATATTGATGAAGATACAAATAGCGAAAAACTCATAGGAAATGAGATATTTGCAGAAAATCGACTTTTGTGACCTTTGTCCTCAAATTTTTAATAGACGCGGTCACCCTATCATATGCAGGTTTTGAGACAACTTTTAGAATGCCAAAATGCAAGTTTATACAAAAATTCAGCTGGGTATCTCAAATTCCGCAATTCTTGCCAAATTTTTACTACGATGACTTTACTTATTACTAAATTAATTTTACTACAAACCTTTGGACCAACAAAAATGTACGGCATGTAAAAAAATATTATCTATGCATAAAATACTTTAAAATAAATTAATTTTATGTTGTATCAAATGACCCCCCGGACCACTGCAAAAGAGGGGGTTGCAACCCTCGATTTCTTCCCCTTGTCGCACGATTTTTTGTACGGCGTTGCGGAATAATGGATTAGAAGCTGTATTGCAACAGTATGAAACTGATGCCGTACTGTATCAAATGACCAAATTTACCCTCGAAATTGTCACGAATTCAAAATCATTTACCGACTTTGTGGACCACCTTTTTTGTACGGCACTGCGCGCTTTCTTATTATTTTTCATGGCCCTATCGATGGTTAAAAATGCCGTACAGAATCAAATGACCAAAATTTACTCACCCTACTTGCACTTTTGAATTCTCACCAGCACTCAGTTGGACAGCTTACAAGTGACGGCATAGTGCTGAATCTTATTATTTTATGCTCTTCTATCGTCCTATATAGGTCACCAGGTGGTTCATATGACCCTGGATTTTTGTGGGTGGGCCAGTAGTCTATATGTAGCAGACCGCGGGCGCCGCGGCGGCAAGCGCTGTTGTTCTGTGGAATCGAGTGAAATGTCGGGACATTTTGTATTTTGTTGGGACTCAGGACATTTTGTGAAATGTCGGGACAATCCAGACGAATCCCGACCATTAGGTAACGTGAGGATAAATTTTTTATTCCACCATTGATCGTCTTTCAAAAATATTATTTTTATTTTTGGAATTAGGGGTGAAATATTTGGCTTTAAAGTGCTAATTTTGATTAGAGTCAAGTGTCCCTTACTGGCTAAACGATTGGAGTTGGAGGACATGTGAAAAAATTCATAAAAATGGTTATATGATGAAATTACAAGGAAAACTATCACAACTATGTTATAGCATAAGTAGTTAATGAGTAATAGTCGAAAAACCTACTACTTCGGAACCCATCATTGCGCGTAGCCTGAGACACACTTGCCTGGTTTTTTAGGTTTCCGTTGTCAAAAGGTAGCTTAGAAATAACAGGGTTTTTTATAATGTTAATTTACTTTTCATGATTGGAAAGTGAATCAAGATGAGATTGCGTCTCATTGATAAATAGGTCTTCTTTTTTACGTTACACAAATTGAAATTGAATTATGTAGGCTTAAAACTATAAACCTACATTTTATATCCATGTACATACTTGTCACATGTTTTGATTTCTAAAAATACACTTTTTAAGTTTTATATGACAAAGGGAGCACACTATTATTCATCGTTTGCGCCATTATTGGTTAAAAAGGTGTTGTTGCAATTAAGCAATTTAATGGACGCTTTATTAGCAATTAGGGTTTTTTAAGTAAGTAATTGTGTTTCTTAGCCAGATTTATATCGAACTATCATTTTTTTTCTATATTACCTATGTTATTTAATTAAGACGATAGAAAGATGAAAATTTTAGAGAAGTATGTTGCATAGATAAAAAGTAAGTATTAAAAATAGATTTAGATATAATTTTATACTTAAATAATTGTTTTTGACATGTTGCTGGCGAAGTAATTTGTGCCAAGTGATTTATAATAGAAATATGGCTAACACTTATAAGTAACTATGTGTATCTCGCACACAAATAACAAAAGATCCAAAATTGGTGTGTGTATCTCGCTGCACTGGTTGACAGGGTGAAGCATATTGCGCGCTCACTCGCACTTAGGCTCAATATGCTTCGCCCTGCTCGCACTTTTGCGTGAACGAGTGCAGCGAGATACTGCGACTACTACTAGTCTATGGTCAGTTTTTTAAACGAGCCATATTTGATCCACAATCTTACAGTGTCTTTTTATCTCAATTTTGTTTCTTTTTATTGAATTTTAATTTTAATTTTATTTTATTTCTATTTCTTTTTATTTCAATTTAGAAATAATGCAGACGGAAAATGAAAACAATTTAAGAGTAAATTATCATAATTATAATGCTAACTTCTGTTTAGTAAGTATAATATATCTATTATATTCTTAACTATATAACTATTTTAATGAAACGTAGGGTATTAGACCCTGTCAAGATTGTCATTTATCAAATAAGACTGGTCTAACAACTGACTATCCATATTTTATCTGTGCGTGAAGATTTGGAAATATTTAGCATTTTTTATACTATGTATTTAGGTACTAAGTACTTTATGTAAAATTGAACACTAGACTTTGTCTTGGAAATTATACATGGAATCTAAACACTTTGACTAATGACAACGTATTGAATACCAAAGTATACTGATTTATAAAGGGACGAATTAAGTAGTTGGATAATGATCTAGGCTCGCTATACTCTATATCTCCTGGTCCTCTTATGACCAAATTATGGTGTTAGGACTGTTAGCTCTATCCTATTGGCCTTCTACTAACAGAGGATTTCTTTTAAAATACATGTAAATACATACAGATAATCTTATAAATAAGCCAGGTATAAAACAATAAAAAAATCTACATGGACAATTCGTTGGAATCATGGTCTAAACCACAAACAGTAAAGTGTTCGGGTTTTAAGATAATTATTATAATTAAATTGTGATATTACTTTAAGTTTTAAACTTACCAATATAAATACATATAATTAATTTATACGTGAAAGAGTTAGAAAAGATTCAAATAGTTTTGATGCTATTATAAGTTTGTTATGTTTATCTAATAAATGTAATAAATTGAAAGTAATTTGCGTTTTAATTTGTACAGGTGGGCAAATTATTATTATTAACTTAAGTATCTAGTACTTCGTCTTCTTTGTAAAAACAAATGAAAACATTTGCCTAGTTATTTACTCATAAAAAAGTACAAATTATTTCACAATTACAAATTATTACACTTATTTCAAATAAAATGCAATAATATTACCTAGGTATGTTAAAAGAAAATACTAAAGACGTGTTTACCTACATTCTCACTCACACGCCAAAGAAAGCAACTGCGTCGCATTTTTTTAGTGAACAAGGACGACAATAGTTTTTTTCTTTGTTTGCTTAGCCTTTTTATTTGCCGTATTCAATATTACTATACAAGGACTCAATAGGTTGTTTAAAAAAAATATTTTGTAATAAAAAGTGAATATTAACTATTCACGTAATTTTTAGTACAAAAGGCATTTGGGTATTATTTAGAAATATTTACAATAATATATTTATACTTTATCCTGATAATTTAGAAATGAAAAGATTTCAAATTGAAATATAATTACATAATACCCTATCTAAACTAACTACTTATATAAAAAATATCGGGTCAGTACTCGCCAGCTATAATTGCTATGACATCACTTTTCATCAAAATGACTAAACCTATGCTTATTAACAATAATCCATTACCACACGTAATCAAAACATATACAAAACATAATAATAGGAATATTAAAACTCGTAAAACAAATTGGCAATGGCATTTTACCAAACTTTGTGTTATGCATAAATTGTGCAATTTTTTATATTACCTGTATGGGGCCATCCATAAATTACGTCACACGTTAGGGGGGAGGGAGGGGGTCGTTGAAGTGTGACATTGTGTGACAAGGGGTGGGAGGGGGTCCTAAATTTCGTGACGTCACATTTCAAACTCGAATAATTGGTATGTATAGATAAATATTAAAAAAACAATTAATAGAAATAAAACTTATTTCGGAACTGCTGTTTTAATTTAATAATTTTTAGGTGTAAAATTTCATAATATGTGACGTCACACTAGGGGGGGAGGTCTCACAAATGTGACCAGCTGTGACAAGGGGGGGGGGGGAGGGGTCAAAAAGTCATGAAATTAGTGTGACGTAATTTATGGATGGCCCCTATACGATTTATTTTATGAATAAACAGGCACGCTGCATAACGCACTCTCAGTGGAAAAAAAACATAAGTCGTGTTACTTTGAATTTTGGTTATTAATATGATTGGAAAGAGGAAAAAAAGCTGCATATGCTAAATATTTTTCAAATTTTTATCACTAATCTTGACGGTTATGCACAAGAAATCGTAATGTAAATTCCTTTAAGTTCTTACTGATATTTTAACAGTTTTTTTTTTTGCTCTCCTGTAAAATTGCAATTTTCATCTTATGCCTTTTTTCCACTGAGGGTGCGATATGTCATACGAGGAAAGGCTTACGTATGTATATCTATCTATACATATATATAAAAGGCAAAAGTGATTGACTGATATACCTTACAAACCTTTAGGGCTAGAAATTTAAAATTTCGCACACGTATTCCTCTTATGACGTAAGCATCCACTTGGGAAGGATTTTTTAAAATTCAACCATCAAGGGGGTGAAAAGCCCAAGGGGGTGATAAGCATAATTTCCGCGTGCGAAGCTGCGGGCAACAGCTAGTTCATTATAAATTTTAAGTATCATGAAAGACCTTCAGACGATGACTTTACCTGCTATCCCTTCTCTCGTTTTCCTTAAATCTTAAGAAATATCACTAAAAATGTGCTTTATCTAATCGAGAATCTTTTTTTTTAATTTGATGAAGTTTCAAAAAGAGTTTAACATAGAGCTAGAGATAGATTGACAAAGAGTTAACTTGTAAGACTTTGTAAAGCGCGTAGCGCAAGCGCGCAGTATCACCGCCCTTCCGTGCCTTCTTTCCCATTCTGTGTTGTTTGCTTCGAGCGAGGAGGATTCTTGCCTTGTGGAGGAATTTGCTTGTCTTGTGGAGGAATTTGTTTGCCTTGTAGAGGAATTTGCTTGCCTTGTGGAGGAATTTGCTTGTCTTGTGGAGGAATTTGCTTGCCTTGTAGAGGAATTTGCTTGCCTTGTTGAGGAATTTGCTTGTTCTGCTGAGAATTCTGTCTCTGCGCAGCTAGCCGGCAAGGCTGCTGGGCTTGTTTGCCGTTTTCTTTAGCGTCTGTCGTCTTCTCTTTCGATTCTTCGACGGATTCCAAGCCGATGTCGAAAGATGGTTGCCTGGAAACAAAATTACATAATTAATTGGGCATTGAAGACTTTTTAAGTATACTAAAACAAGGCATGGCAACAATTATAATACGCTTATACTGAAAGGCTTATGTTAAATGCGCAATCGATAGGTAGTTCTTTAAGTGAGTTCTAGTGGCAAAATATTGTCACGGATGGCATGTTAAGTGTCCCGTATTCCTGTTAGATAGCAGGCATTATGCTCTTCAACATTACAACCAAAATTCAAATTTAAACAGAACGAAGAAGAGAACAGGCAGGTGAATAACCATACCACCACCGATTCGTTTGGGATGCATTTGGGTGGTATGGAGGTCAGCGACATCCAATAGAGCTTGGCGCCATAGCTTCTTTCGCTGTTTAATAGGGAGACTAGTAAAGATAGTAGACGTAGCAGTCTTTCATAGATACATCGATTTGGCAACTTTGGCCAAAAGTCTTTCAGACATACATAGATGTAGCAACTTCCGCTAAAAGTCTTTCAGTGATACATAGTCTACATAGATGTAGCAATTTTAGTCCAAATTCTTTCATGAGATATAGACGTAGGAACTTCGGCCAAACGTCTTTCAAAGATACACAGACTTAGCTTTGGCTAAAAGTTTTTTAAAAATACATAGATGTAGCAACTTCAATCAAAGTCAAGTCTTACTTCTCTGTTAGGTAGTTGCCGGGCGCCGACAGCGAGCGCCCCGACCTGGCCAGAGTGGTCCGGCGCCCACTCTTGTCACTCTCAGTACTCAGGTCTGCCTCACCAGCGTCGCTAGACTCCCGCCGAGCGCTGCCTTCTCTGCTACGGAGAAACGGATTCTGAAAACGAAAAAGATGATAATCAAAGTTAACGTTTAGAAACATTCGCGTGAAGATCTTCTGTTGAGGCATCATCGTCATAGCTGAAGGGCTTAAGTTGGAGGCAGACTTCACACACCTTTTGAATGTTGTAGAACTCTTTGGTGCGTAGTTTTCCTTACGAAATTTTCTTAAGAAGTAATGATGTTAAAACTATTTTGCTGCCTAACGCCCCGATTCACAGTCACTAATATTTACTTAAATTGCTCCTTATTAAAGAATCACCATACAAATTCTGTAACTAAGGAGCGATTTAAGTAACCATTAGTGACTTTGAGTTGGGGCGTAAGTGTATTTCCATTAATAAGAAAGTCGTCCAAGTAGATTCTCCTCAGAACTACATTCGAGCCCTCGAAGTTGGACCACTTTATTTATTACTTCTTACCTGGAAGCTATGTTTCTTCAGCATGGTCTTGATGAGAATGAGGGTAGACAGGTTGGGAATGGAGGTCACGACACGCTCCATGTCTTCCTCTGTCACTTCCACCAGGCGGCAGTTCTCCTGCTCCGAGGGCAAGGGTTCTGTTCCATCAGCCGTCACCCATTCATGATCCTGGAGTTATGAAGATGTCTACATACAACTTGGGAAATATGCTGTAGCTAAAGTTATTTTACGAATTCTGATTCGTTTAGTTTGACTTATTTTAACTACTGGGCCTTTCAAGCTGTTTCTTTCTCCTCTACCTATTTGAATCCTGGGCTGGGCTGAACACCAACTGCACCATGCTGTTCCTAATGGTAAATAAATACGTTCCAAGACCTCTGATATTTCTTAAGAACTGTTACCTATTATTAAATAACCATAATCTGAACCTACTAGATGTTTAACGTACCCTATGAAGCATTTACTTTCGGACTCGAGATTTAAATCACATTGTTAGATTACATGTGATTATTAAATAACAGACATGGTTCTACTCGAACTTAAATTAACTGAAATTTCAAAATTCAAATCTAAAACCATAGTCATAAAATTAATTACCCAGGCAATTGCTGCCAATAAAGGAACTGATATTTATTTATTTATTATTTTTATTTTTATGTCGGTATTCCGTTTTTAGTCAAAAAGTAAAGTGGCTTAATAGCCTGAGAGTAACTACCTAAACTGTCTAAAATTTCTTAGACACATTTTATGTTAACACTGTAGATAATGTACTTGTAGGCGACCGTACTTAAACGTACAAGACAGCGGGGATAAACTTAAGCCATGTCAGTTTTGAAACAATCGTTAGGGCTTGGCAACATATAAGATCAAAGTTACACGACGGAAGGACACGAGGAAGGGCCATTTACTACCTACTACGAGTGAGAATATTCACAACATTATTATTAATATACTGATATTATACTGTAAAATCATGGAACCAAATTGGTACTTTAAATATTTGTTAGATATTTGAATGAAGGACTTTGTTACCGTCATTCTGTGCGAGTACCGTACTGAGTGGGACGGAAACCAATCAACAGATGTAGGCATGATGTGATGATGATTACGTCACACGTTAGGGGGGAGGGGGGGAGGGTCGATGTTGAGTGACATTGTGTGACAAGGGGTGGGAGGGGTCCTACATTTCATGACGTCACGTTTCAAAATTAATGGAAATAAAATTTATTTCGAAACTGCTGTTTTAATTTAACAATTTCTAGGTGTAAAAATTTCATAACATGTGACGTCACACTAGGGGAGGAGGTCTCACAAACGTGACCAGCTGTGACAAGGATGGGGGGAGGGATCAAAAAGTCATGAAATTAGTGTGACGTAATTTATGGATGGCCCCTTATCACCTATGTACATCATGACATGGATAATTACGTCATTATATCATTTGATGAAGATGTAATGTTATTTTGATTTATTTTATTTGAGGATATGACATCCCGGGAATGAATCATTTCCCGCGGGATTTATGTCAGCATGGATTAAGATATTAGGTAAGTAGGTACCTACTTTTTAGTGTTTTTGTGTGGTATGACTTATTTTAACAATTTCACATTTGAAGCTGTTGCCCCTAAAATTATGTATAATGATTGTTAAATGCATAGGTTAAATGATTAGAAAAAGGTTTCCCAATGCAATAAAAAGTTTTAGATACATTCGTTTCTAATATCATTATTTCAACGACGATTGTATTATTATACTGTAATGCTATATGAATAAAATTACTAACGCACGGACACGACGACGCAGGAAATTTGCTAAAGACATTTAAAGAACCACAGAGAACCCGAATTGCTCAAAGAAATGATAATCAAAGGGACGGAGGCAGTTATGCTTTTATCAAGAATCCTTGCTCTCTAGTGAAAACCCTTTTATATCCTGTTCTACATTTGAGGGATTTGAAGATTATTTATCTACATTTAAACCAGAATATTTTCCTCAGCTAATTTCTGCGCTTCACTTTCGTATGATGCCCATTTCCCATTTATCTCAATAAAAGCATAATAAATGCAATCATTTCACGGGATTTTTGTGAACAACCTGAGTCAGGTGAAGAGATTCGCGCTCTTCGAGGTAATAAAGGTGAGCTACGGTTATGGTTACTCTTTCTTGTTCCATGCTTTTGTTATTAAGTTTTTTGAGTTGCAAGTCAACCACTTTGGGCCATAGTGCTATCCTCACATCGTATACAATTGAAACCGGATTATTTCTCAAGTTTCAACATAATTTTTAACATTGTTTAAGTACTGAATCTACACTGAATCTATAACAATCCTGTTAATAATGACAAATGTAAGAATGCTACAAATGGACATTAGTCCAGCGATTTAAAACCTTTTGACGATACATTTTAAATGGGGGGAAAGAGACACAGAAGAGAATGGAAAAGGGGAATAAAAATATTTCTAGCACCATCAGTGGCATCAAGTATTTTATGAGAATCATATTCAGGCACAATTCACCTTAATCTCCTGCAAGGTGGCCCGTTTAGCCGGATCTTTCTCCAACAACCTGGCGAGCAGTCTTCGAAGCGGCTTGGAGAGCACCGGTTTTTCAGGGAACGTGAGTGGTTCCGCCATAACCCGTCGCTGCAGCTCGTTGGCTGACGGCCCAGACCAGGGCACGCGGCCTGTCACCATGGCGAACAGCGTCACTCCTAGGGACCAGATGTCTGCTGCCTGGTCGAGAAATAGAAAGTTTCTTAGCATTATTATAAGCACTCTAACTAAATTAGTTAGAGTCAGTTTCTTGCTACCTGCTTCTTCCCTATTTGATTCTAAATTAATTATTTTAACTTGTTACTACTGCAGTGCGGAAACGTCAATCAAAAAGCGGGTTTAGTAAACCGTTAGCCGTATTGGGGCCGCTTAGAAAACTAACCCCAATCCCACGCCGGATGAGTGTCGTAAGAGGCGACTAAATCCAGCCAGGTGGTGGTAGGGGCCCTCGAGGGATTATATTGATAATATTGATTTTGGTTGTTAATTAATACCAATATTACTATTATTATTTCTCCATGGCGTTCGCCTGGATACCTACCACCCTTGAGCATGAGTCAGCCGCCAAACGACTCGTCGTGTTCCGACTGGGAGCTTGAAAGCCAGTTTTTTTTTTCGTTCTTTCTTGGTCGGAACGCATCAGTGATGCCTTTGGTGTTGTCCATGGGCGACGATAGCAACTTACCATCAGGTGGATCGTCAGTCTCGTTTGCCGGCTATTACCATAAATAAGGATCACGTGTGTTACACATAGATGTGCTTTGGCGTCGATGACTGCGGTGGCCCGTCAGCAGTGAGCCTATTTTTTTGTCAGCAATAGATAAAAAAAGGAGTTGTTTGGTGGAACTCTAGGCCCTAGTGGGCCACTAATGGAATGAAGCCAAATAAAAAAGAGGTAGCTTTACGAAATGACGTGATTCAGAATAGGTATGTACCAGGCTTACCCTAAGTTTCCTACAATGCTGGCTTATATATAAATTCCGCACTTAGAACATTCGGAACTACGTCCCTACTTTCGGAACTATGCCTAGCAGGGGTTATTCGCTGAATTGGAAAATAGGTAAACGATTTTTGTTTTATAAATGAAATATATACAGCGTAAATTATAATTTTGTAATGCCCTCGTAACTCATCCGGTTTGTAAGCACAGCTTTCAAAATTAGTTAAAACAAGAGTGTAAATTTCTGTTTCTAAACAAGAAGAGGCGAAGTTAAAAAGTAATTATCAGCTAAATAAATTAAAAGTAATATTGTCCTTAATTGAGTACGAGGAATTGTGTTGCCAACTTTGATAAGTCAAGGAATTCTTTATTAAACTGATATTGTTCATAAATTATTAAGTAGAACTATGAATATGTATTTAATGTTGATTTGATTGGTAGTAAAATTTAAACTTTATTGCAGTTGGTTTACGAAATTCAGGGTAGAAACTTCGCTCACGAAACAAGCTTACGTGCTTTGAAACTCGCAACAAGCTTCTACGTTCCGAAGCTCCACTGCAATGTGTTTATTTTAAGGACTGTAATTACTTTAAGTAGAAGTAGACTGGTTAATAATTAGTTATGGCCCTGTCCAGGCGTAGTCCACTTAAAATAAGGGCTGAACCGCAATTTGTAAGAGGCTTTAGACATTAGAGAGTCCAAGGCAGCCTTACCTAAACAACAGGTTAATAACCCTTCCTTTGCAGTCGAGTAAAAAAAGAAACGTCATATAAGGAGAACCTTCGATATAGTGGTAAAGTGTACCTATTTATTATGTAATTATGTTTTTTTGAAACTTGATCAAAAGAAATGTGCGGATATACATTGAAGTATTATTACTAGCATATAGAACCGACCGCGACACCGCGAACACAATGTATGTCCCAATGAATTGGCGCCGATCGGCTTCAATTTTCAATGGATTCGTTCGATTTCTAAGGGAGAACGGGGGCTCAATTTTGAAAATAGAACCTCCCGGCGGGACACATTTTGTTCGAGATGTCTGTTCTATGACATTATACTTCAAAGCGGATATAGGACAATTAAGAAATTAGCGATAAAATTTCGAAAAAACAACAACGTTGTGTTTATCTACCGTTATTTTTCTATTTTATTTATTTTGCCGTTTTTTAAGACCATAGACTTCTTATAGGTTTTCTTGTAATATTTAAGTAAAGAACTATTATTCCCTGAATTTTCGTTATTTCTTGAATAATTTTAAAACTATCTTGTACAACTATACCAAAAATATATTTGAATTCCTTACAACAAGCCCTTTGATTTGACATACCACACGATACGGTTTGCAAAACAGTTTTTGTTTAATTTTGATTCCGTTATTTTTTTTTCAAAATTCAGTTGTTAATTTGTACTTTCGTTTTTGTTGTTTTGGTTTGTTTTGGTTTTTACAAAAAATGTACATTAGTACCAAATTTCAACTCATTTGATCCAATAGTTTTGGAGTAAATTGGCCGTGAACGGCAGTCGCCCAGACGTTTCACAGTTCCGACAGTTCCGTTTTTCGTTTTTTCGTACGGAACACTAAAAATATATTTCATAATTTCTAATTTTGATGTTTGAACATAAATGGTAATTATCATAACAACGATAAAAGATAGATCCAAAGTTACTTTGGAGAATTTGTGGAGAAAATTATGAAATTTAATAAAACATGCAAAAAAATTTCAAGTCAAATGTAAAGCTTGAATTATATGTTCTTATGACTAAAATTTTAGGCTTTTCTACATAGAACTTGGCACCCATTTAGATCTCAATTCTTTTTTTTTTTGAAATTGGCTTTCATTTCACATTTATGTTTTTGATGAGATATCATTTCATCACTTTTTATCTAAAAATTGTAAGTGGTTATAGATCATTTTGCCTATCGTTTTTTTGTAAAATTATTTTATTCAGCTGAACCGCTAATTCACTAGTTTCACTAATTATCAATAATTTTCAGTTTTTATATTTTTTCCTTTACATACGCCTAATAGTCTAACTGGGTTAGAGTTTTGATCCATAGGTCAGTCAATGATAAAAATGACGATTTTTGGACGTTAATATCTAAATAACCGTTTGAGGTGTGTTTATGCAATTTAGAGCATATAAGTATTTCGCAAGTCTCAATAAATGTGCCAAATTTGATAGCTTTATGTAGAATAGTTTTTGAGATATGAGGGGGTTAAAAGTGGCTCCAAATGGTTCGTGTAATATTACACACGGTGCTGCTTGCCAGTTCTGTTAGCTTGAAATTGGCTTGATACGCTACCGCGTGTCTAGATAAAAATGAACTTTTTTTACAAATTTCAAATAGTAATTTTTTTTTTCGAACTTTCTGTTTGATATTATTATTTTTTATCTGAAATGAAATGAAATGAAATGAAATGAAATGAAATGAAATGAATTTTTATTCGAAGTAGGTTTGTTACAAACACTTTTCGAAAGTCAATTAACGCCATCGCTTCAACAAATCCCTACCGTGAGTGGTCCCGGGAGAAGAAGCGGCAAGAAACTCCCGCGATAATTTTTTTCCTACTCACAGTTACAGACAGCACTTAATACTACTTATTGCAATATTTAATATAAAAAAATAAAAAAAACTCATGTCCAAGCAGTCTTGTCATTTAAATACTCATCAACTTTGTAATATGCTTTCTTCATGAGAATACATTTTACATGAGTTTTTAATTTACAGTATGGCATTTCTGTTAATTCTAACGGGATTTTATTATAGATTTTTACACATCTACCCATGAACGAGCCACCAGTTTTGCTGAGTCTAAAACTAGGCACAATCAGTCTAGCCTTATTTCTTGTGTTAATATTGTGAACATCACTCTTTTTAAGAAAAGTATCAAAGTATTTTTTAACATACATAATATTGTCCAAAATGTATTGTGAAATAACAGTTAGTATATTTATTTCTTTAAACAATTCTCTAAGAGAGTCCCTAGGCCTGAGGTTGTAAATAGCGCGAACTGCTCTTTTCTGTAATACAAAGATTGACTCAATATCTGCAGCTGAGCCCCACAACAACAGACCGTAGGACATTATACTGTGAAAGTAGCTGTAATAAACTAATCTTGCTGTTTCTACATCAGTTAAGAGCCTTACTTTCTTAACAGCATAAGCAGCGGAACTGAGCCTCCCTGACAAGGCTTCAATATGAGGACCCCATTGTAGTCGAGAGTCTATGGTAATGCCGAGAAATGTTGTAGAATTTACTAGTTCTAGTACTTCCTTATTTAGGACAATTTGAGCTGGAATATGTTTCACATTAGGTAAGGCAAATCTGACACATTTAGTTTTTTTCGCGTTTAACATCAAGTTATTACATGTAAACCAGTGTAATACTTGCGAAACAGTATTATTTACGTCGTCATAACATTTTTTCCTCCTATCTACTTTAAAAATTAAAGATGTATCGTCAGCAAACAATACCGTTTCACACATGTTCTTAGTGAAATAAGGAAGATCATTGATATATATTAAAAATAGCAGTGGTCCTAATATTGATCCTTGGGGCACACCCATGGTCATGTGCGCTCCAGGTGACTCTATTCCATTAATAATTACTTTTTGTCTACGTTCAGACAAATAAGATTTTACAAGACTAACTGATTGTGTTGAGACACCATAATGCCTAAGTTTATTTATTAATATATTATGATCAACACAATCGAATGCCTTTGAGAGGTCACAGAATATACCGATAGCATCATGCTTATTCTCCCAAGCATTAAAAATGTGTTTAAGAAGTGCGATGCCTGCATCAGTGGTGTTTTTCCCTTTTGAAAAACCAAACTGATTAACATGAAATAATTTGTTTGTAGAAAAATGGGATAGAAGTTGGTTGTAAATAATTTTTTCGAAAACTTTACTGAGGGCTGGTAAGATGGATATTGGTCTAAAATTTGTAGGGTCGTTTTTATCTCCAGATTTAAAAACCGGTATTATTTTCCCATGTTTCATAAGATTGGGAAAAATACCATCTTCAACACATTTATTAAAAATAAAACTTAAATGGGGGGCAATTGAGTTGATTATTGATTTAACTACAACTGTAGAAAGACCCCAGATATCACTTGACTTTTTAATATTTATCGAATTGAAACTTTTTAAAATTTGATCACAAGTAACGGGTTTAAAGTTAAATGAGTTGGTACTTTTATCAACACATGATTCTAAGATGGTCATAGCTAGTTGAGGGCATGCGTTTAAGTTTTTTGTGATCACATGCGGTATCTTCGAGAAAAAATCCTCGAATACGGTGGCAATCGCACTATCCGAAGTGACATTTACATTATTGATTTTAGCGAAAAACTATGCTTATTTGATTTTATTTTGCCTGTTTCTTTATTAATAACATTCCAGGTTGCCTTAATTTTGTTTGAAGAATTCTTTATTTTATCAGCAATGTAGATAGATTTCGCTTTAGCACAGACTAACTTAAAAGTTTTAGAATACATTCTAACACGATTTAAAAATTCCGGATCTGTGGAAGTTGATTTTTCTTCGTATAATTCAAAAAGCTTTAATCTACTTTTATATATTCCTGGAGTGGCCCAATCACTGAATTTTGTTTTGGTATTATCACACTCAATATTTTTTTGTTTGAAATTATTATTAAATTCATATTTTATTATATTAAAAACTGTCGAGTATGCTTTGTCAGGTGTGTCATCTGAGTTAATATTCAATGACGAGAGTTTATTCGCAATGTTTTTTTTAAATATATTAATCCTTCTTTGTGTGATTGGCCGGCAAATTATATTCTGTTTAGGAAGGTCATGATGGTACTCAATGGTGGCAACTCTGAACTCAACTCTGATTAACTAGGTACACTTTCTAGCTTTGAAATGACACTATTTTGAAGATAATTCACCGAATACAAACAAAGACAGTAAAAACAAAAAAAAAAGGTTTTGGTTAAACAAAAAAATTAAAGTCCCTTGATTTTTGAAATAGCTGACAAAAAAAATATTTTTTTCGAATTTTTATCGATAATTTCTTGTCTTATATTTGCACATTTCGTTTGATCAAGTTTAAAAAAAAACACATACTGTTACAGATTGTTACTTACTTCTTAACGTTACTAAGAATCAACCGTGTATCAGAGAAGTTGTTGAAAAAAAAATAAAAATTAAAAGTTATTAAGTGTAAAAGATAAAACTACCTTTCAAGACTTTATAACATCTTAAAACCAACCGACCTTGTTAACTGTTAATCCAGCGCTTCAACTTGTTACTTTGACTTAGATGTTATAGATTCAGTTTCGACTTTCGTCTTCGCTTTCCTAAAGGTTAAGGTGCTAAGTGGCCTTAAGTGCTTCGTAGTAAAACCTTTTCACGACCGCAACTATCTTTATCATCAATTTCGGTGACAGGAAATATTCATGAGTAAATCTGAGCAACTGATTCTAAATTGATCTCAGATTCGCTTACACCTGCATGTCTTAAAGATATTCTATTTATGTACCTACTAGCTGATCCGGCGAACTTTGTATCGCCTAAAAAACTATTTTTTTTTTAAATAAAAGTAGCCTAAGTTACTCCTTGTTACATTAGCTATCTGCCAGTGAAAGTCCCGTCAAAATCGGTCTAGCCATTTCAGAGATTAGCCGGATCAAACAGACAGACAGACAAAAATTATAAAAAATGTTGTTTCGGTATATTATTATGTACCTTGTATACATCCAAATGCACTTAGTAAAAAGCGGTTATTTTAATATTACAAACAGGCATTCCAATTTTGTTTATTTGTATTTTATAGACTACATTTCTTCAATCTGTCTTACACAGAAACTATATCCTAGAATCTCCGAGACAAGCTTGTTCCTTGCAAAATAGGCCACTAAATTGAATTAAGTGCTTCAGACGCGCCAAGAATGCTAATAGCATCAGAAGATCAACGCAAAATAAAATACCGCGTAGTGAGATATGTTCTCTGTTCTCTTAATTCTGGGTTTTATCTTATTTGTATTAATATTATTATTTTAATAGGGGGTAGTAAAGACCTAATTATTTAACAGCATTTCTTTTATAGGAATACAGAGGATCCTTTGTATAATTGTATTAATTAGTAGATCAACGGAGGAGTTTTTAGATTTTATTCCCGTGGTTTCAATAGATTGCGTGAAAATTGTAGGTACCTACTGAACTGCTTTTTACCCGACTGTCAGGAAGGCTTATGTTTAATGGGTTATGTTGTTGTATGTATGTACTTATGTTTGTATGTATGCATGTAATATTCTTTATTAAGTACCTCGTATCTTCCAAACCACTGAACGAATTTATAAGTATAATTAAGATATCGTTAGATTCGTCTTGATAACCCAAGTGTTCTTAGATAAGTGAAATGAAAAAAACAAATATGGCGGCTGTGAGATGCCATTGTTTGAAGTTTCAAAAAAAATAATAATCGAATAACGCAATATGGATATCAAATTAAAGAGCTCACCGTAAGGATATCAAAAAGGTACAAAAAACATGATAGCTTTTTTGATAGCAGGTGGGTTTTTTAATTTTAAGGGGGAAAGTCTATGGCACCTTACATACCACTCCTCTGTCTTCAGAGCGGCTAAAATATGTTCTATCTTTATGGTTTTTCATAAGAGTGAAAGAAACTAAACACAGCCTTTTATAAAGCTTGTTTTTATGAATACATGTCATACATACCTCTCCACTGTATCTTTCCGTCGGCGCGGCTGCCTCCGGCGCCCGGAAGGCCGGAGTCCCCACGGCACCGGAGAGTCTCCCCGCGCCGGCCAGCTCGCCGCACGCGCCCAGGTCTGCCAGCTGCACTCGACCCTCGCCCAGCAGCAGGTTCGCTGGCTTGATGTCTCGGTGGGCGATGCGCTGGTAATGCACTGGGGAAACGTCAAACCATCTCTAGGATTTGAAGCCTGCCTTGCTACTCTTTGATTAAGACTGTACAGGAAGGGGGTTTAAGTAGAATAAAGTGTCCATGAACCACCTTGGGGTGCCAAGTGGAATATTTAGTGTCCATAGCGCTTCTAGGGGGTTCAAGTGGAAAGCACGCTTGCTAGCTACCATTTCCTGCACTGTGGTAACTGGTAACATCTATATAGGGATTCCGTAAAGCGTGCCAGGGCTTGCCTTGCTAGCTACCATCCTTGGCTTGGCCGCCAAATGATTCATCGTGTTCCGGTTGGTGGTTTGCGAGCCAGTTCTTTCTTCTCCTCCTGGCCGGCAATCGCAGATACCTATGGTGTGTCCATATGCAAAAGGAACATTTAAAACTCAAGGCTTCGTTTATAATTTAAAATGTGATCGGATTTTTAAAAGCTTTTATTGAGTTTCCCCTGTTTGTAATCCAATATTACGAGTTAAATTTGACCCACTTTCACATTGAGCTCAAATGTAGATATAGGTATGTGTAATCATATGACAGTGAAAATTTAAACTGATGTTATGGAAATCGAAAGCCTCAAAAATCTAAAGTTGTGTGAATCCTCTATAATCTCGACGGTGTATGAAACTAGACCAAACACCGCTTTCTATCATAGCAAATTATTACCATAAACACTTTTGAAAGTAGTTAGAAATCTTGTAACAACTTCTGTTTCTTAATTTGACGACCCGAATGGTTACCATGCCGGATCGCCGCGGCGCCGCACCGATGGTCCTGAATTCGATTCCCAGCGAGGCGGAAATTTGAATGATAAGTTTGGATTTCTGTTCTCGGTCTGGGTGTGAATGTCCTTGTCTAGTGTGTTGTCCATGGCACCCACGACACAGGGAATCCTAGTGTGAGGCTATGAGTGTGAAGCGTTATTATTATTATTATTTAGTAACTATAAAAGTAAATTTAACTAGATTATATTAACTAAAACATAAGCAACTTACAAAGATATTTAATGCACATATTTATCTCTCAGGCAAAGTTAATATATTAACATCATCTAACTTGCTTCAGATAAGTTTTAGCTAATTTAACTTTGATTAAATGAAGTTTACAGCAAAGTTTACATGGTCAACTTTTGACCTATGCATTTTGCTGTTTAAATATCAACCTTAAAACTAATTACGATAATGATGTAAATGCTTTGACAAAATGCTTTCTTGTGTAATAAACTGGTTTCCTATGAGCGCAGACAGAGTCGTATATCTATAATTAACAGGCATTAGATTTAGTTAGTCTATATTCATAGAAACTAATAATGAATAAAGCTAAATAGTCTTTTGTTCGTTTATTTCAATGCGATAATCTATGGAACTGCTAGTCTATTTGAAAAATTATTGTCGTGTAAAATAGCCCTTTTTATCAGGAATTATAAATCTTGTCAAAAAGGAGTTGCTTCAGGCGTACCTACCAAGATATACCAAGCGAAGCGAGGAAGGGTTACTAGTCAAGTAAAAATCGAAAACCACTCGAAATATTGAGGTACGATTCTTAAATAAAAAGCGGTCAAGTGCGAGTTGGACTCGCCCATGAAGGGTTCCGTAGCAGCAAGTAACATAATATAAAAGTTCTTGAAGTTCGTTGTAACTTTGATCAATGTTTTTTGCGGTTTACGATTTATGACGTATTAAAAAAAAACTACTCACTAAATATCATTCAAACCAATTTTCGTTGGAAGTTTTCATGGTAATGTACATCATATATTTTTTTTAGTTTTATCATTCTCTTATTTTAGAAGTTACAGGGGGAGGGGGGACACACATTTTACCACTTTGGAAGTGTCTCTCGCGCAAACTATTCAGTTTAGAAAAAAAAGATATTAGAAACCTCAATATCATTTTTGAATACCTATCCATAGATACCCCACACGTATGGATTTGATGAAAAAAACATTTTTGAGTTTCAGTTCTAAGTATGGGGAACCCCCAAAATTTATTGTTTTTTTCCTATTTTCGTCTGAAAATCTTATTGCGGTTTACAGAATACATCTACTCACCAAGTTTCAACAGTATAGCTCTTATAGTTTCGGAAAAAAGTGGCTGTGACATACGGACGGACAGACAGACAGACAGACAGACAGACAGACATGACGAATCCATAAGGGTTCCGTTTTTTGGCTACGGAACCGTAAAAATAGCCAATTACCTATAATCGATAACGGCCCCGCTAGTAAAACATCAGACCAGAAAACCACTTACAAATTACAAAACTAATCAAATCTTACAAAAATCTCTTACAGAAATTCTGACGAACATAAAAACCAGCAGCATAGAACAGGAATATTTATGAACAGCATGTAATGGCATATTTCCAGAGCATGATCCGAGCCGCAATTCGGCAGAAACATGCCTGGGAATTTCACTAGAGCTCCGGGAATAAAAATGCGGAATTCCCACCGACCTTACAGCGAATCATTAATTTTGAAACGTGTTTTTGTTGGATATTCGTCAGTCAAGCTTACTACGGCATTAACTTTAATATTGTTTTAAGTTCTATTTTTGTAAACCGCTGTGAAAAGTAACAAGGAAAGAAGTTAAAAATGTATTTATTGCTCGCTATTAAATGTCTTTCTAAAAGTTATTCGGGCCATATTTTTATTTACGCCATAAAAACAAAACAATTGGAAACAATTCACCATAGGGCTATAGCTGACATCTAGGCAGCAAGCTATAAATTGTTATTAATCTCTGGCCAAAAAACATAAATGAATTATGAATATTCACACCCTCAAAGCCTTGATCTAGATTTACGATTTACCTGATGCGGGTAGCAATATCAATTAACACGTCACATTTTTTTTATCTGACACATGAAAGATCTTCGGCAATAAAAATAATGAAAAAGAAACCAGTTATGTTGGCACCAGCTGTAAAACTTGGCACCAACTGGCACCGCAATATTTTGTTAAAAGTCAAAACTCATAATAGAAAATGTAATACCAATATCCATTTGAAACTGGTGTCACGTCTGCGCTATTTCAAAAGTTGGTCCATTCGTGCACTTTCCTGAACATTTGCTAAGTTTTGTTGCTCAATAAACGCTCGTTCGAGACAACTTAGGTATGTGAACTACCACAGCTCACAAGCGAAAAATAGAAAAATATCTGGTATTTATTTAAACTTTATTGAAATAAAATTTTAAGCACTAGCATTCTCTCACAGTAAATTCTTTTTATTCCTTTGTGAGCTAATATCCAGAAAACCTACTCGTGCCTTAAATTATAAGTCATATTTAATTATAAAAAATGACTTAAAATACTTAAAATGACATTTTAATAATATTAAGTTAGGAATCTACTTTTTTGAGCCCGATACAGTGGTATTCGAAAGGGGCCATCCATAAATTACGTCACACTAATTTCATGACTTTTTCATCCTTGTCACAGCTGGTCACATTTGTGAGACCTCCCCCCCCTAGTGTGACACATTATTATGAAAATTTACACCTAAAAATTATTAAATTAAAACAGCACATCCGAAATAAGTTTTATTTCCATTAATAGTTTTTAATATTTACATATACATACCAATTATTCAATTCTGAACTGACCCCCTCCAACCCCTTGTTACTCAATGATTGTCACACTATATCGACCCCCTCCCTCCCCCTAACATGTGACGTAATTTATTGATGGCCCCAAAGTATGCTTTACTGGCTAAAAAAAATTGCTTATACGAATATTTTGCAGTTCTTTTAAAAAATATAAATTTAAAAAATATTTCGAAGTCGGTTTGATAGAACACAAACTTCTCGCAAGCGATACAAGGCAGCACGAAGAAAACTTGCAAGTTCATGATGTGTTCACTTGCATTTGCTACTATTACAGTTCAACTTATAATAACGATGGTTCTCTATCCGACCTGACCCGACTTATAATAACTTGTTGAGATGTGATTTAAAGAGTATTTGTATGAAGTAGTTAATAAGGTAACAGGTTTCGATTTTCATTCAGTTATTATTCAGTTTTCAGTTACATTTTGTAATATTAGCAGAATATTTCTATTTCTAGAATTACAGCAAGCCTTGGTGACAGTATTCCAGTACTTAATACTGACGCGGTCTAACACCCCAACTCAGAGTCACTAACGGATACTTTAATCGCTCCTTATGAATCACAATACAAATTCTCTACTAAGAAGCGATTTAAGTAACCATTAGTGAATTTGAGTTGGGGCGTAAGGTGATATCTATAAAACGTGCTTAAGCTATGCTCAGATTTAAAATTATCCATACAAAAATAATTGTCTTACGGTAGGGCCCGTTTTATATTACATTTCAATTTTCTTCGTATTAGCAAAATATCAATCTAGTTAATTTGATTGTTATCTCAGCAAAGTTCAAATCTTTGATGACTCTGTAGCCTAGTTGGTATCGAACTGCCTACGAAGCGAGGGGTCCCGGGTTCGATTCCCGGTCGGGGCAGATATTTACATATTATTATGTGACAAATAAATATTTGTACTCGGGTTATGGGTGTTATTGTGATGTATATGTGTGAAAACCCACTGCGGGGGTGTGAGTGTGTAAGCGTTTATTATTTTATCTAGATCTCGCCCTGAGTCTAACACAAAGTCAGATTGCTGCGAGAAAAGTTGATATAGCTTAAGGACGACCAACGACAACTATTGAACTATTGAGACCAAGACATACGTATAATTAGCCAATACACAATCAAGTTTACTTGTCAAGTTCGCAGCGGACTTGATGCAGCATCCAGTTCGCATGAGCGGTGTTCCATACATAGATGGCCATACACCGTCAAGTTTACTGAATGCTGCATCAAGTCCGCTGCCTTGACGAGTAAACTTGATCGTGTATGGCCAGTATAATCCATTCAATTTTTTTGTCATAAAGATGGCAAGAGTTTACAGTGCCACCATCACCTGCCCATGGACATCTGAGACGAACCGCAAATACTTTGGTCTTTAGGAAGGACTGTAGTCAGGTAGTAGGCTATGTTAGTATAAGTTGATAGAAAGAATAACAGTTACATATCGTCTAGCTGGATGCTTTAAGCTACATTACGCAGGGATATTAAAAAGGCATCTTAAATTATAGGAAACTAGACCCCACTCACAGTATTCCACCCCCAAAACGGTATCTCTGAAGTACCTCCGAGCCAGTTCTTCTGACAGCGGCTCGTCGGTAGGAATGTCTATCACAGGGCCGCCTTCCAGCAGCTGAAATACTAGGTACAATTGGTCTTCTGCTGGATCATCTAATACCTGAAAGAAAAGAGGTTATTAAAAAAATGGTTGTCTGTAAAGTCGGTATACGGACGGAGATTTAACGTGACAACGTCTGTTCGTGGTATATGTTTTTGGAACATAGAATTAAATGAAAAGCGGCCAAGTGCGAGTCGGACTCGCCCATGAAGGGTTCCGTAGCAGCAAGTAACATAATATAAAAGTTCTTGTAGTTCGTTGTAACTTTGATCGATGTTTTTTGCGGTTTACGATTTATGACGTATTAAAAAAAAACTACTTATTAGATCTCCTTCAAATCAATTTTCGTTGGAAGTTTGCATGGTAATGTACATCATATATTTTTTTTAGTTTTATCATTCTCTTATTTTAGAAGTTACAGGGGGGGGGACACACATTTTACCACTTTGGAAGTGTCTCTCGCGCAAACTATTCAGTTTAGAAAAAAATGATATTAGAAACCTCAATATCATTTTTGAAGACCTATCCATAGATACCCCACACGTATGGGTTTGATGAAAAAAAATTTTTAAGTTTTAGTTCTATGTATGGGGACCCCAAAATTTATTGATTTTTTTTTCTATTTTTGTGTAAAAATCTTAACGCGGTTTACAGAATACATCTACTTACCAAGTTTTAACAGTATAGATCTTATAGTTTCGGAGAAAAGTGGCTGTGACATACGGACGGACAGACAGACAGACAGACAGACAGACAGACAGACATGACGAATTTATAAGGGTTCCGTTTTTTGCCATTTGGCTACGGAACCCTAAAAATCACAATTTTAAATTCATAATTCACTGACATAATTCGTAGACGCCAGAAACGCTTGCGTAGAAGAGAGACGCAAGGCGCGCGCCGGTCGAGCGAGCCTCTCTCTCGCGCGCGCATGATAACGTTCCTTACACAGTTTTCGTGAATGACACCCGAGTCAACCAATTTATAAGACGTTATCACGTCAAAAGAAAATTTTACCAAAAATATTACTGACCTGAAGGAAATAGTCTGCGAAAAAGAAGTAGTAAATGACCACCCTTTGAGCGGTTTATTGCTTGTATTGGTTGTAACAAAAAAAATTGTAATGAACTTTTAAGTTTTATATATATTTTTTTATTTTTCAAGTTGTTATGTTAACTATAATATTACTCTAGGTAACTGTCCTCATTAAATGGAAATTTACAATTTTTTGTCATATTTGTTCGAAGTCTTTTATCGTGCTGACGTTCGCAAAGGAAATAAGACACCCACGAGTTTTTCATAAAATTCAGATAGCATTTTTAGCTTCAAGACGAATAAAATATGCTAACTAGGTTTCCTCACGGTGAGTGATTTCCTTTGAAATATAAATATTTTTAACGAAGCATTACTTAGGATGCCTGATAGACTGCATCATCTAGCGGACGTGATAAACACGGTCTTCTGAATCCACTCATATTTATTTATAATGTCATAATCCATATATTATGGCATATTCCTCAAAATATACCTCAATGTCACCAACATGGTACTTGAAAGTCATAACTGTCCAATCATATTAGAGAACATTTTTTGTGAAACACTCATCGTATAAGACAACATAAACAAGACATCAGTAACACCCACGAGCGGGAATCAAACCCGGGACGCCTTGCTTCGTAGGCAGTCTTTGTCAACTGAGCTTCGGTCGTCAGAATTTTGATTTTTTTGAGGTACCATGTCAAATTTTACTAGAAGAAAGGAATAGGTGTGCCTCTCATTCTTCCATATATCATGTAGAAGAAAATCCTTTCCTCTTGACATCGTACAAGAGTTATGCTCGTATATTTTAATATCATCGTTCTTTCAGGAATCAGATAACGACAGGTACTAATCCGTCATCGCTGGAATGATACTGGTCTTTTCCATCCCAACTAAATGATGATGATATACAGAAAGAACGCACTGTGATAATGACTGACCTATGGAAATGTGGAAAGCAAGAACCAAGAACTATTATGCGAGGCTCAGGTTCAGTTATATTATTTGGCCTTTTCGCTAAGATCTAAATGGAAATAACGCTACCTGCATTGTTGTTGAAAGCTAATGTGCCCTAAGGGGAATATCGCGTGCTTGTTACTTTAATGAAGTAACAATTCTACATCCTTGCAACATCTTGCTTCGTGCTTAACAGTTCTTTACTTTAGTTAAACTTTACTAAGAGGAGTTTTTCTTAGAACTTCTTCTGTTTTGTAAAGCAATGTTATGCATACCTCAACTAATTTAACTACGTTAGGATGGTCCAATTTCTTGAGCACTGCTATCTCTCTATACACCCTCTGCAAGGGGTCCGGTGGAGGCCCAGGTCCTGGCCTTCTCGGAGGTGTCCTCCCGAAGAGGCCTGCGCGTCTCATGAGCTTTCGTTTTGATAGGATCTTCATCGCCTGTGAACAATTTTTTTGTTTTCATAACAGGTGCAATTATTAATTTACAATTTAAGTTTAATTCTTATAATTAGGGCTAGCATCCTTTGGGATACCTTAAAAAAGTAAGCTTATGTTTCGTTCTTCATAAGAAACGTGTCATGTTATTCTTTATCACATCGAAGAACTATGACCACTTGTTAAGTATCTTTGCTGACTATTCGCTTAAAACATAGAAGTCTATCAAGCTAAGTTAGAAAGTCTACAGAGTAAAGCCTAACGCAGATTTAGCGTCGGCAATCCGAGATTTAATCACTTCACGAATGCTAGACTTGGCATGGGCGCTGTGAAGCCGTGATAAATTCTCCTCGTTAGTTTCGGAGCCGAATTTATGCTACAATCCGTAAGTGCATGCATAATATGCATATATGCATGCATGCATAATGCAGATTGTAGATTAAATTTGGATTTAGTATGAGCTTCGTTCTATCAATACATTCACAAAAAACAGAATGAAATAACACACAAAAAACCTTTCTGGTTTGTAAATGTCTTAGAGCCTGTCCACATCTCCACGTCACGACGTCGTCAACGTGGAACGGTGCGGTAACGTGCCACGTTACGTTGCCGCAACGTGCAAGTTTACGTTGACGTAACGTAAAAATGTACGTCGCGGCGCTGCAACGTTACACGTCGCGGCGTCGCCGTGGCTTTTAAAATTCTGGTACATTCTTTAATAGGGTTACGCAAAATTTCAAAAGTATCGATACTTTACTCGATACCAGTATCATATCAAAAGTATCAATACCAAAAAAGTATCGAAACAAAAGTATCGATACCTCCAGGTATCGAGTACTTTTTAATACATTTATAAAAAACCTGAATGGAATGTTGTGCGTGTTGCAAAGTTTCGCAAAAAAATCTAGCAGGAACGTGTCTCATAAAATAGTCACTGATATCCAATCTATACATATACACATATATATACATAATATTAAACAAAAATGTTTGTACGGAGGTCCTATATAGACACTGAAACCATTCAACCCATATCACTCAAAATGGTTTCATTTGAAAGGCAATAATCCGAAGATGGTTTGAGAGCATTATAGCAATGCATTAAGCACATTCAGTCCATTGATAAAGTCGATTTTCTACTTTTACAGTACAACAATTTGATTGTAACGATGGTGCATCAACGTCAACACAAAAACACTTATCTGTCATATTTGTCAGAAAATAATTTATCGTAGTGGAACATGCCGAGTATCCAATTGTAGATATATATTATGAAACTGTCAGATAGAAATCAGAAATCACAAACAAATTAATAACATCAGAAATTATCGATGTCAGACATATTTTATTGTTAAAAAAATAAATTAGAAGAATAAAATTATCACTTCGCCAGGATTTGAACTCAGGTTATAGTTCCGACAACATCCCAATAAAATAGCTCACCGTTTCTTGTTTTGAAGTTTCGAATTTGTCGTACCCTATGCTACAGCCTATCAAACCAAGTTGATTTATGATTACTTACATTGTATTATTATATTTTTTTTCATATTGTCGGCGATGCGTCGCCACGGCCTATATCACCATGCCAAAAATCAGGTTTACTCCTCGCGTAAAGATGTTTCACATCAAAATATCGATATATATATCGTAAATCCGATATGTTAAAAAACATCAACAGCCTTCACCGAGCAAGCGCATCGTGCCACGTCAGACGACGGTGCGACGGCCGACGCGTCGTCCCACTGAGACGTCGCCGTAACGTGCACTAGCACGTTGCGGCAACGTAACGTTGCACGTTGCCGCACAGTTCCACGTTGACGACGTCGTGACGTGGAGATGTGGACAAGCTCTTACGCATACTTTTTACGGATTTCATGAAACAATTTAGCTAATATAAGAAATTAAACAAAATTTCTTTGTTTGCTCGACAACCATGTTACCATGTTAAATGGTGTTAATGACCCTTACTGGCAGTCCGGTAAAAAATTTTTACACCATAAAAGTACGAAAAAAAAAACAGGTTAAAAATAACATTTATGAAACTAAGCGATGGACCAGTTTACCCTTTTAACTTAACCGATATTTGCAACTCAATGAAGGGGTTAATAGACCAGTGCCGATAATTTTTGAAACCAAAAAAATAATAGTAGTATGAAACCCATTGTCACTTCATTTACCCAGTTATCGTTTCATTGCATTTTCTGAGAATTTTTACCATAGTAGTTATTTTTTTATACCATCCGAAAGTAGAGATTTCAATAAACAAAAAGCGAACCGACTTTTTTAAAAAAGCAGATATTTTAACATGAGATTTTTCGATTGAAAATTAGGGTGCTTTTTCGATATTAAGTCAAAATAAGGAGAAAAAAGAAATATTTTATATAAAAAAATGTACAGTATGTTAAGGACATACAAAGGTAAGTTTTCACCAAATTTCGTGAACATTTTTTTTTGTAAAAGATAATTTATATAAAAAACCAAAAACTTGGTTGCTTGAATTTTTCAATTAAATTTTGAGGTTATGTAAAAAAGTGTAAATGCAAAAGTTGTAGATCTTTTTATTACCTCTGGTTAACTTTTTTCCAAAGAACTTGTAGTTTTGTCGGAAATTGAGATAAACCGTTTTTTACCTTTAAACCCCACTCCACTTCCCGACCTCAGATCGCCAGTAAATTATTTTTCCTTTCATTTTTGTTATATTCTCTTCCTTTTGCAATGGGTTTCATTCTACTATAATTTTTTTTTTACTTTTTACTGTTTTAAGGGTATCGGCACTGGTCTAAAATGGCCAACCTAAGTTTTCATACGGCCTGAAGGCTTTTGACAAGACCTAAGTGTCGTAAGACAGTTACCTTCCGATAACAACCGAGACCAGCCGCGGCTCTACGTGCCCTCAGTCAATGATATTATAATGTTAAAAGAGGTAGATATATCACTAGCAGGCCGACGATGAAGAGCTTAAGAACAGGCAATTGACCGTTCTACTCGTAGTCGCTTTGTCAATACAAGACGATACGCACGCTTTTGTTGTTGTCAGAAGTGCGTGACATTTAACATACCCACGGCGTTAAAATGCCTTCGTATATTATACCAATGTGATTGGTGTAGTGAAACAAAAGATAAACGTGTGTGTGTTGCAGCTCTTTTCGGAACAAATTTTTTGGTTGATTTGTAAGGGCATAATGTATCTATATTTTTTAAATATCATTGCCCTTAGTAGCACGGAAACGCTCAAGAAACTTTTGCCACTGGCGGTCATCCATCCAGCTATCGACCGCTTGCTGTTGCTTTACTTTTAGTACCAATAAGTATGAAATCTGGCAAAGGAGCGGCATCACTGCGTTTGCCGATTGCCTATGTTTTATTTTGCAGCGTTTATACAAAAGTCAAATGAAGTGCCGTGAACAATAAGACTTACTGAATTATAAATAGCAAAATAAAACTTACATAATGCGTGTCATCCTCCTCGTTGTAAGCCAACTTGACGATGCCGTACGAGCCCTGGAGACAAGGAATTTTTGCATCAAGCTTGGTTAACATTAGCTCGTCCCAAGGGGTTTGAGTGGTTCCTTTCATGCAGAAATCGTCTAATAGGCTCATTCCCATTTGGACGAATCGTTATTGTAATTGCTGCGTTTTTAATTTTTTGTGCCAGTGCTTTCCTTCTTTTTCCGGCAACGCATCAATGATGCCTTTAGTGTCACTGATGTCCAATTACTATCAGGTGGATCGTCAGCTTGTTTGTCGGGTATTTTCATAAATAGGACAACTTTTCCTTCATCAAAGCATTTATACGCTATAATTAATTTCTGATTTGATTCGAAATCTATTCGTGCGAGAGACCAACATTGAAACCCCACAGCTAACAGATCGCATAACAAATTGGCGTGTTATTGATTAATGATAGCAAATAATAAGCCATAATTTGGTTATGTATCAGGATAATTTCTTTATTGCTCTCTCATATTTCTTAGTCGGAAACGAATCAGTGATGCCTTTGGTGTTACTGATATGCATAGACGACAATGGCCACTAGCTGGATCATCAAGTTGTTCGTCAAATAATAATCTAAATTTTACTAACAAAAAATAACCGACTTCAAAGTTACTCAAAAACTACTTGTCAGATCTCGTTCATATTTATGTGGGATTACATGACAAGCACCTGCTTTCGATTAAAAAAATAATAGTTTAAAAAAAACTAAAAAAAATACGCTTTTATAGAAAATCCAACTAAAAAAAATGGAAAATAAAAATTGAATTAAGAATCGTGTAATTGTAATAAAAGAGTGGGGTGCATGGTGTTTTTATATGTGATTTTCTATAAAAGCGTATTTTTTAGTTTTTTTAAACTATTATTTATTTTTTCATTTTTAGTTTGAATTTTTGAAATGAAATTTAGTTTTTTTTTCTTTCTTTCTTTCTTTTTTTCTTGAAATATTTAATTGTCATCGATCCTCGATAAGTATACGAAGTTTGAAAGAAATCTGACCGTTTAAAGCTAATATAAAGCGTGTAATTAGGTTTCTTTCTTTCTTTCTTTTTTTTCTTTAAATATTGAATTGTCACCGGTCCTTAATAGGTATGCCAAATTTCAAGTTAATACGACGTTTTGAAGGGGGTCAAAATCATGTTCAAAGATTCCGTTACATTAGTTACATACAAACATACGTCTGAAGCTAATAAAAGCGTATTAAAAAGAATCATCGAAATCGGTTGGCGTGATATTGAGTTATTCGTCCATTTGTCGCGCACATACTTAAGACTTATATGGTTTTATCATGGATGCCATTGTCAGATCTCAATAAAATTTATATAGGACCACATGACAGCCACCAGATTTCGATTAAAAAAAGAATCATCAAAATCGGTTCGTCCAGTGCAAAGTTCTGAGGTAACGAACATAAAAAAAAAACAAAATACAGTCGAATTGAGAACCTCCTCCTTTTTTTGAAGTCGGTTAAAAATATTATGTAATCTGTGGCACAGTTTTTCTTTTAAAGTATTCCCGGAGCTATGCCAGAGTTCTTCATAAAATGCGTAAATAGTGTTCTCCTAAAAAAATACAAGCGAAGTGAAAACTTCCTCCTTTTTATAAAATCGATTTTAAATGAAACAAGAATGGCCATCTAATGACACATTAAAAAAAATAAATGAAAAAAGAAACAACAACAGACATCGCCTAGAGCAGGTCAATTTGTATACAAAGACGTTAGCGTCCCTTATCTCAAAAATACTTGTTTAGATAAATGAATTTATGAATTATCATCGCTTGATATACGAAACACGACAAGGATTTGAATGATTATAATTACAAGTTCGAAGAACAGGGAAATACCTGTTTCAGGAATTTAATATTTTTCTTTTTCTTTGAGTTTTGTGAAAGGCTCTTTATTCAATTCACAAGTAACAGATGTAATTAAACTTTTGGAAACCTTTCCCGGCTATGGATATTTAATTTATTCTACCAATCGAATCCGGAGTCTTTCGTAACATATATTATATGCTAAAAATAAAAAAGGATAAGTTATAATATCATTATAATGCCAAGAGATTCTGATATTCTGCCCTGCAAATCTGTTCCCTGTAGTTGACATGCCCTCTTTCATTGTCTTTTTGCGTCTCACTTGACAAAGCTACGCTTTCTTTCACAAGAGAATATGAAGTCAAATCATAAGAAGAATAAGAAGAGAAAGAAAGCTACGCCTTGTTTAACAAGAGAATACCCTCACCTGTCCAATAGGTTCCAGCAGTCGGTATTGGTTGAGCTGGACGTATCCTGGAGCCTGGGCCAGGGATATTCGCCGCGACTCCCGCGGGGCTCGTCGAGCTCGTGGGGAACCCTGGCCACTGCACTCCGCCGATTTCGCTGCATGGGACTTGATGAGCGCTGATCTGTCTCCCGTGAACGCGGATAGCCTGTCAACAATATTTTAGGATAAATATTTTGCCTAATAATTACACACAATACGGGTACTTGGTCTTGAATACATTATCTCAATGTATTCAAGAAGCAAATCTGTTTGAAAATAGAAGTGAGCCACTCGCTAAATAAAAAAAATAACAATGTTTTAATTATTTTTCTGCAACGCTTCCCGCGCTTTTTATTTAAAACTAGCTGACCCGGCGAACTTCGTACCTATGGCCTAACAAACTATATTTTTTTCTAAAATAAAAGTATTCTAAGTTACTCTTTGTTACATCAGCTATCTGCCAGTGAAAGTCCCGTCAAAATCGGTCCAGCCATTTAAGAGATTAGCCGGAACAAACAGACAGACAGACAGACAAAAATTGTGAAAAATGTTGTTTTGGTATATGAACCGTGTATCTTACATCCCAATGCACTTAGTAAACAAGCACTTAGTAAAAGTAAGCGGTTATTTTAATATTACAAACAGACACTCCAATTTTATTTATTTGTATGTATAGAGTATAGATAGATTATTTGTATAGATGTATAGATTAGAGCAATGAAGTTTAGTCGCGAAGTATTATGTTGTGTAGAGCAGGTACTATGACAGTTTCTTTGGTTTACCCAGGATAAGTTATAAACAGTAAATAAAATTGTGTAGAAACTTGTTAAAAGTCGTAAACAATATTACAATTTCACAATATGAGTTTATTAACTAGGTTCTAGGTTATGAACACGTAGTAAATTACATTAGAAAGTTAATATGATCGTTAAGTTTTCTTAAATTTTCTAATTTTCTGCGCAACTTCCTTAATTTTTTCTTACATAAGAACCTTCTACTGACAATAAGGAACACAAGAAAAAAGAATTAGCGAAATCGGTCCACCGTTCACGCGTGACGCCATGACCAGGGGAAATAAGGATTCATTTTTATATAAGTATGTATATAGATAAATAGCAGTGATAGCCTAGCGGTTAGAACGTTGGTCTCTCGAACGGAGGGGCCCGAGTTCAAATCCTGGCACGCACCTCTGATTTTCAAATATTATGTGCGTATTAAAAGTTAATTATCACTTGCTTCGGTGAAGGAAAACATCGTGAGGAAACCTGCACACCGGAGAGTTCTCCATAAAGTTCTCAAAGGTGTGTGAAGTTTACCAATCCGCACTTGGCCAGCGTGGTAGACTATGGCCTGTACTCCTCACATTGTGAGAGGAGACCCCGAGCCCAGCAGTGGGACGATTATGGGTTGTTGCTTTGCTTTTTTTGCTTTATGTATATAGATTTCATCATTCATCATTCATTCATGAAATATCTTTAATTAATCGTTGGTGCTATAACTAATCGTGCAGCTTTGTAATGACTTAGTCGATTGAGGTCAAGTATTTTTGTTATTCGAGGCGGTAATGAAAAAGAACAGAATCAGATAGGTGGCGATCATTTGTGACATGAGGGTTTTTTTTTATTGGAATATAGCCGACAAACGAACTGACTATCCATCTGATGGTCGTTCGTTAGATTCATCATCGCTGCCAGCATCAACGACACGGAGGCATCACTGATGTGTTGCCGGCCAATAAAGAAAGAAAAAAAAAGAAAGAAAGAACTGGCTCTGAAGCCCCCAGCCGGAACACAAGGAGTCGTTTGGCTCAAGGAAAAGCGGTCCCCACGGACAAATAATAACAGTAATAATAGTATTTCTTAAATATTAAATCCAATATTACCAAGATAATCCCTCCGAGGGGCCCTATCGCCAGCGAACAGGATTTAGTCGCTTCTTACGACACCACTCCTGCGTGAGACTGGGACTGGGACTTGGAGGTCGTAAGACCAAAGCCAACTTCGTCAGGCTGAGTTTTGTGGGTGAGTCTCTAGTCTCGAGTCTGAGAGTATGTAGTAGTATTTTTAGTTGTAATTGTGCAAGACAAATTAATTAAAAGTGGTGGTTATAATCTTTTAAGGTAAATCGAAAATCAACTTGAGGTTTTTATCCTTTGGTTATACATTATGGTTGAAGTATAACCACGGAAGAAATAATAGTACTTATAATAAGGTATAACCATAATTTGCATTTTCCTTAGAGGGACCCTTTTGGCAACCTTTCTCCTATGTAGATGCCAGCAATGACAATATTTCCTCATAAAATTTAAAGTAAGTTTTTTAAACAACTTGGCTTCCCTATGTGTTACGGATAGAACAAAACGTTTCTGTTCATTAGGACAGATTGACACACGCCCCCCGCCTCATACCTCCTCTTACCCCGACGCGCAAATCCACTGGTAAATTGACGTTCGTTTCTTTACCCGGGAGCTATTATATCGAGCTGGGGATAAGTATACTTTCCTTTTGTTTGACATTGTCGAGAATAAATTGTTCTTTTTACTGTTCTTTCTATCAGCCATTTGGACTACTGTTGGGTACAAGTCTTCTCAGTATTAGAGATGGACAATGTCCCCCAATGGGACATAGTTCCCTATGCTGACGCGTGGATAAGCAGACACACCTTTGGGCAAATTATGGAGAACTCTAAGGTTTCCTCACAATGTTATCCTTCACGGAAACAAGTGTAATTATCACTTGTTTCTGTTATGTGTAATTATTAATTATGTATAAATCTTTTCAAAATTTAAGGTGCATGCAGGAGTAGAACTCAGGACCGCGTTCGCAAGACTACCGTTCACACTGCTAGGCTTAACGCCATTGCTAGTAATGCTGGCCAAATGTGGATCAGGAGACAGACTTCGCAGACATTTCATAACATTAGGGAGAACTTTTGTGGCGTGTTTGCTCATGATATTTTCCTTTACCGAAGCAAAAGATAATTTCTAATACACACGTGAACTTTGAGGTGCAAGACTGCAGTCGTGCATTCGTGACTGGTGAATGCAGGATTTCAACTCAGACCCGCGAACTCAAATGTACGAAAGGCCGAAATTCTAACCACTAGGCCAACACTGCGTATATGTATCACTAGTAACCGCCCTCGCTTTGCTTCGGTTTTCTTATTTTTTTACAACTTATTGGAGTTTTATTAAGGATCCCTAATTTTTTTGAAAATATAATATAGCCTATGTTACTCAGGGATAGTGTAGCTTCCCAACAGTGAAAGAATTTTTGAAATCGGTTCAGTAGTTTCGGAGCCTATTCAATGCAAACAAAAAATCAAATCTTTCCTCTTTATATATTAGTATAGATTAATGTATTACCACAAAAGATATAATAGTACTTGTATATACTCGTATATAGGTCAATAGTATTTCCATTTACGTTGTACGAAACTGAACAAAATCTATTTCACGTATCGTACGTATCACACTATCTAACGTAAACAGATGCCTTATTTTATTTAGAGATTGGGAATTGGTACCTAATACCTAGTCTTCCTGCATTCAACGAAGTATGTTTTCTTATTTATTTTCTTTGCTGTCAATACACAGTGAAGTGATATTGTTGGTCGGTTAATGTTTATATTGACATAATTGAAGAAGCTCTTAACATTTGCTTACAAAGAGGAAAACGACAGGCAGTGAATAAAATATTATGTGTTCGATATTTTTGATGTGAAAAATTACAATCGAGTGTTGGTGTTGGTACACTTATAGCGTAAAGTAATGACTGGCCAAGCCTTTCCGAATGTTCCCGAATGAAGCCAAACTAAGCCTTGTCACGCGTGCACAAGGCACGGAATAATAATGTTTGAAAAACGCACTTTGTTAAACACGTTAAGGGGAGTGTTGGGGTCCTTAAAATATTTGAACAAACGCAAATTATAGCACATGTTTTGCTTTTTTAGGGTTCCAAAGTAAAATCGGAACCCTTATAGTTTCGTCATGTCCATCCGCCTGTCCATCTGTACGAGGCATAGCGGCGAGACCCTTAGGGGCCATCCATTCTAGGTGTCAAATTTCATAATATTTGACGTCACACTAGGGGGGGAGGCCTCACAAATGTGACCAGCTGTGACAAGGAGGGGAGAGAGGTCAAAAAGTCATGAAATTACTGTGACGTAATTTATGGATGGCCCCTTAGTGTTAGAAAGGTATCTAATGTGAGGATGAAATTGTTTTTCGTTGCGCACCCCATAGTGTGGGGTATCGTAGAAAAGGTCTTCCAAAAATATTATGGGTCTCCAAAGACCATTTTTGGATTTAGGTGTTCGTTTGCGAAATATTTGGCTTTAAAGTGCTAATTTTGGTTACAGTCAAGTGTGGGGGACACTTTAATTTTAGTTAAAGTCATGTGTCCCCTCCCTGCTAGCTAAATGGTTGGAGTTGGACAAGTGAAAAAATTCCCAAAAATCATTTATATGAATAATTCACAAGGAAAACTATCACGGTTATCTTAGCATAACTATTAATTAGTAATAGTCGATAAACTTATTACTTCGGTGCAGGCAGCATTAAAAAGCATCTATGCATCTCGCATCCATGCGAGATTGAAAGGAATAAATTATCACAAATGGGATTGGAATTTTCATGTCAAATATTATTAACTAATCGAAAATTCCACAGAGCGTACATAATGGAAACGACCGACGGTCGAATGGTCGTACGTACTAAATATTCGGAATCGGAACAAGTATTGAGAATTGGTATTTTTAATATAAGAAATAATAATAAAATTATTAAGATATAATTAAAGGTTCCTCATTGATGTCCCAGAATATCCCTAAGACCCTATATCGTAGGTGCCCTGTATGGACAACATAAATACGACATCAAAGACATAAATGATAAGCTAAAAGAAATGCTTGCACAATCACACGCACGGATTAATATAGAGACACACATTACATGTTAATGTTATTGAACTATATTACAAACAATTTATGTCATTAACTAATAAACAAACACATAAAGATCAAAAACCAAATAAACACACCGATGACACGAAAAACAAAACCAAAACTAGCCAAGAGAGACAATAGCAAACCAAACGCAATAAAAATAAAAGAGATTACAAAATAAAAAGCATTGGAGAAACAGAAAACAAAACATTGGAGAGATATTTACGACCAGAAATACCGCTACAATAACATTGTTTGAAGTTGGGCTAGCGTGTAAGGAATTAATCTCATTATTGAAGAACACGATCTTACGAGAAGGAAAGATTTAACATTTATTGAAGAAAATGTTCGAGATAATGCAGTAGTAATTGTGTTTCGGAAACTTTACGCATTTCAAAAGGTCGAAAAAGTCGTTATATCTCCTCACAAAATTCATATCTTAATGGTTTTATGCACTCTAATACATCTAATATATAAAATTCTCGTGTCACGCTTTTTTGAAGTTGAACTCCTCCGAAACGGCTTGACCGATTTTCGTGAATCTTTGCGTGCATATCGGCTAGGGTGGAGAATCGGACAACATCTATTTTGCATCCCCCTATCCCTAAAATTTTTTTGGCAGAACAACGTTTGCCCGGTCAGCTAGTAGTTCTATATTATCTTTATTAAAAATCGCATGCCAAATGAAATGAAATTTAGTTATTTAGTTCGACTGGCAGAAATATCTTTAAAGCTAAAAAATGGGTACCTTTTCTAGCACTTCTAATTTATAGGGGTTATAGAGAAATGTCTTAGAGAAATTACTACCATGTTTTAGGGCTCTAGTTCCCAGTTTAGTATATTCCTCAGTGCTAGCAAGCGGTAGCTTGACATGGATATACATATTTATTACGTCTTTTTTTTTAATTAAACAGGCTTTCGGTTGAAGTTTTCTTGAATAACTTTAGGCAAGTAATTCCAAAGCAGTACTGAAGGGATTCGTGGAAAGTTTAGTTTAAATACTTTTACTGGATTGCGCGACGCAAGAGAGAAAAATAAAAAATAATAAAAAAAGTCGACTGTGTAGAAAAAACTAAAAAGAAAAAAAAAAACAAGCCCAGTAGTTTAGAATGTTGTTAATAGTAATGAACAACTGAACAACTACACCATAGAAGGATTAACAGTTTTAATTTTTTTAATTGTACGCTTTAAGCTTTAAGCAGAATGAAATTCCTTGCCGTTTGCTAAACAAAGAATACATATTTTTTTCTTTAAACTTCTTAAGATAGCCGAATCGTTTTAATTATAATAAATTCAGGTTTCTGGAATCATCTCTTTGTTAGGTTACATTTGAAGAATGCCTTGGTTGAGCGAATTGAGTAGGTGTAGGTACTATCCCAAGTTAATAATTTAGAAATTCTCCTTTTTTATGTGAAGAAAGAAATTGTTTTCTTAATAACATTCTACTTATAAATGGGTGGTAATTAAACTGACTTCTATTTAATAGCATTATTGTCCTCTAAAAATTTACACTGTCCCCTAAATTACTAAATCAGCCACCATGAATGCGCGTCTAAAAAATACTCTTTTAGCCACTATAAATTTTCAATGTAAGCTACTGTAAATACGACTTAGCATAGCAGTTATTTTTTAGCATCTATATTTTTAACATACATTCAACTAGTAAACTTCTAAAATATTTAAATATGACACCAATAAAGTAATTTTATCTACATCTAGTTTTATAACTCAGCATCTTTTAATTTTTTTCAAACTTATATAATTTATAACTCGTCCTATATTTTTGATCATCAAAATACCTAAAATTATCATCAAATATATTGAATTGTCATCAAAACGTACCTAAAATTAAGGTGTGTAATAGTCAGTATAATAACATTTAGTATAATATAACTTAAAATAATGTTCACATGTCTATAATTTTCACATGCTATAAAAACAAATAACAAAATTTCATGTGATCTAATGTTTATTTCATATTATAATGTTATAATTCATTAATTTGCTCGAATAACATTTACTTTAACGTTTACTTCATATGAATTATATAGCATAATGCTCTTTTTATATAACGTTCATTTGACTTAATTTTCATTTAATATAATTTTCAAATACATAATCTAATCTTCAAACGTTGCACACCCTTAAAAGGTCTACGGCATGCGGCAAACAGCAAGAGGCATTCCGCATGCAGCAAGCAAGCAGCAGACATGGCTTCTGTCACGGCTCCGGCGCTGCGGGGCTCTGGCGGTCCCACGCGATCTTATCGTCGCAGATGCTATTAACGCTCGCCGCAGCGGCTGAGGCTGGCCGGCAAAACCACCTGCTCCTCAGCTCGCGGGCCGCCTCGCCCCTCCGCGCCTACGCGGGTTTACATTACACTCTAGGGGTAGGGCAGACAAGACTACGTGGAGTCGGATTTGCAGCGATTTGTTTCTGTCACTTATTTAACAACGAGCGCACCAACAATAGAATGAAAATAAACAAATACACGCACAATAACTCACAATAAACAAATACACATGACAACTCATACCCGCATGAATCGAATCGCACTCGCTGATTGGTGCAAATGGCCAGTAGCGCCCGTCTGACTGGCGACAAACAGATCATGCAGTTGCTCTTTCCATGATAAAAGAATACGATTTATTATTTCACATGCTAAATTATAAAATATGATGTTTTCTAGTTCAAGCTTGAACTATCTTTTTTGGGGAAAATATGTTCAGGCTGTAAAACGAAAAATGTTGGTTAGTTGTAAAATCCGTGGCTGAGTTAGTAAATTAGAAGGTGATGTATAAATCAGTGGGACAAGTAAAAATAATAGTTGTTCTTTATTTGACGCTTTCTTTGGAATATTCAGGTGGAATTTAAAAAAAGGCGAATTAGTTTATTAGAAGCCTTCTCATTTTCCCATGGCTTAGTTATTAAATCAGAGGTTGGTTTCCGTGGCCTAAAAAAAAATTTGCAGCTTGACTTATTATTCCCCCTTATAAATGTATTTACATTTCAAAATTTTAAAAAGGTAGACCTTGTTAAATAATTAAATAGATGGCAAGTTCCACAATTAAAAAGTAAATAATTACCAAGTAAAATATACTTAAATTTGGTTATGATACGACTCAAAATCCACTTCAAAACCTAACGAAACTCACAGTCGAAGTTAATTCCCACTTGATCCATCATTTGTGAGCTTGCTTTGATTGCAAGAGCAGAAACTGGAATGAGTTTGCATTGAAGTTCGATTCGATCTAGAACTTGTTTATCTCGGAAGTAATCCCCTTTTCTTGAATCAATTGAAGACTGTAGTATTTACAGCAACACATTAAATGTTCCAGAAACATATTAATTTGTTTTAGAAACACACAGATTTTTGTGTCTCAAACAGTGTTTTCAACCAACTAGAGAATACCCGGCGTGTATTATTGCGCTAAAATTTTTATAAGAGGAAAGTCGAAAATCAACTTACAAGAGCAGAAATTGGAATGAGTTTGTATTGAAGTTCGATTCGATCTAGAACTTGTTTATCTCGGAAGTAATCCCCTTTTCTTGAATCAATTGAAGACTGTAGTATTTACAGCAACACATTAAATGTTCCAGAAACATATTAATTTGTTTTAGAAACACACAGATTTTTTGTTTCTCAAACACTGTTTATAACCAACTAGAGAATACCCGGCGTGCGCTATTGCGCTAAAATTTTTGTAAGAGAAAAGTCGAAAATCTACTTCATGAATGGACCGAATTATTTTAGTGGCGTCTGTCTTCTTTCAGCAAAAGCCATTATCAATATTAAGGGTACTTTTCTTCCAACCACGGACTTTTTCCCACCTTGTATATGTAGATTATTTCTCAGTGAATACATAGCTGAATTGCGCAATAATGCAAGGAACCACGCAAAAATCAGAGCGTTGTACGTTCCAGATCACTATGATGTGCTGTGGTTGTAAGTCGTACGTGTAAATGGCCATGGTTACTTAGAAAAGTGCTTCGTATTTTCTTTTCGGTAGTGCTCTCAGTTTTACCTTTAGCTGAAGTATTAACAGCACTTTTGTGCGAGGTTGTACCCGGCTTTGTGAGTGCACTAAGATACTGGGTATCTTTTATATCCATGATTGTATGCGACATTTTCACGCTTTGTGCTAAATAACTGTACGTCATATTAATACCTACGTGTTTTTAAATCAGGGAAAAACAGGTCTAGCGTAATCCGCTATTACGGAGTTAAAATTGTTTTATAGACCCTTATATTAAGGAGTCTCCTAGATTTTAGTAAATGCACCGATTACGGATATAGCTCTTTCCAAGGCAAAAAAGGTTTCTCGGCTAACTACCGTTAGTGAAGAAACTGAACTGTAAATAGCCTTCATTCTGACCGAGCTCAATATTGAACTCTTTTGGTGAGGCACAAGGTTGTGTATATCACGGTTGTTATTCAATTCCGTTAAACCCATTGCCTTTGATTTTATCGAGATTGGGTATCATTGGAATGGCCACGAGAGTTTCTGAAATTTTATGCTGAGGCCTTCGAAAAGGCTTTAACGAAAAGTATTTAACGATAACAATCTGAACAGATGAGTTCTGATCAGATCAGTTCAAATCTGACCTACAATTGTTTGTTTTATTTGAACTGAATGATGTAGCAGCGTAAAGAAGTGAAGACGAGAATAGAGATATCTCTCTCCGCATGCGTTTAGGCTGGAGGGATTCACTTTCATCTCGACGCGTCATAGCCGAGCGGAGTTATTTCGCCTTCTTTGTTGTAGACAAAGAAAAGATGTTGTTCTAGATACGATTGTTTTCGCTTTGACACTTATATTTTTGAATAAAAGAAAAAATCTCAGCATTGTTTTCTGTTTATTTAGTTTTCAGCTGGAGTCCAAGGCAAGAAGTCAAACAAAAGCGAAATAATGCGTAAATTGTTTAACTTGTGACAAAATAAAATTCCGAATGAAGACGTTGTCTGAAGCTTAAATTATTTGATAGCTACATTTAAAAGTACTATAATGTTTGCTTTGAGTATAAAACATACGGACGCAGTAATTAATATACATAAGTATAAGTTTAAGTAGAACATATCAAAGTTTAGGTAGAACATATCAAAATCTAGCCTTTACATAAAAAACCACAATGGAATCACTTCCAAAAGAAATATAAAAATATTCTTGTTAAGAAAAAGTACGAAGTCAGTAATCATGATTGAATCATCGTGATAAATGAGTTAGTCTCGAAACTTGATTAACAAGACATTATCCTAATTACAAGATCTAGAACTTTGCGAGCTTGCTAAAAGATTGCAGCTTGTAGGGCTGTCACGGCACAAATTAAAATTTTTGGCTTTTACTTCAAGTCAACAGGTTTCTACCCGGATTTAACTTGTGTTTACTTTACGTTATAGGCAAGGAACAAAAAAACTTGAGAGGTGGCAAGAGTTTAGAGTGTTTAAACTAAAATCAATTTTCTCTTTTTGACGTGATAACGTCTTATAAATTGGTTGACTCGAGTGTCATTCACGAAAGCTGTGTAAGATTTGCCGGAACGATACCATGCGCGCGCGAGAGAGAGGCTCGCTCGACCGGCGCGCGCCTTGCTTCTCTCTTCTACGCGAGCGTTTCTGGCGTCAACGAATTATGTCAGTGAATTATGAATTTAAAATTGTGATTTTCATTTAATTCTATGTTCCAAAAACTTATACCACGAACAAATTAATGTTGTCACGTTAAATCTCCGTCCGTATACCGACTTTACAGACAACCATTTTTTTGTCGAAAAAACTTACGCGGATGGAGAAGTAAGTACCTATGAAATTCGTCACTATTAAAGTTACATAGAGAAGGAGTGCAAAAGGCTAATATTTTATATAATATGCATAAGAAACACATGAAGTTAACTAAAAATAAACACATACGGTACGCTACCATGCATTCGACACATACTCACGCTTATTATACACAAATGTCAAAGTGAAATTGACGCCACGTCTATGATATTTGCGGTTGAATTTTGACCGTAGACAGGTCTCTAGTTTAATAAAACACCAGTGCCTTACACGTGTATTGTGTCGTGGTACAAGGTGAATTTTGTCTCCTTTCTTTGAAGTCATTTAAGTTTCAGTCGCGAGAAACTCTAGCTCGTGTGCTTTGAATTTATAATAGAAGTTCGATCCCGCGGGATGAAATGAAAGATTGTTTTAGTTGTGTGAACCTATAACATACAATATTATGGTATTTTGTATGTAGGTGAGTTTGATTTTTACAGCATCTTTTTAATTTTCATTAGTCTGAAAGTAACGTGAGAAGTAAAAGTATCCAGCTTGCTTTTTAGGGTTCCGTAGCCAAATGGCAAAAAACGGAACCCTTATAAATTCGTCATGTCTGTCTGTCTGTCTGTCTGTCTGTCTGTCCGTCCGTATGTCACAGCCACTTTTCTCCGAAACTATAAGAACTATACTGTTGAAACTTGGTCAGTAGATGTATACCGTAAACCGCGTTAAGATTTTCACACAAAAATTGAAGAAAAACAATAATTTTTGGGGGTTCCCCATACATAGACTTGAAACTCAAAATTTTTTTTTTCATCAAACCCATACGTGTGGGGTATCTATGGATAGGTCTTCAAAAATGATATTGAGGTCTCTAGTATATTTTTTTTCTAAATTGAATAGTTTGCGCGAGAGACACTTCCAAAATGGTAAAATGTGTGTCCCCCCCCCTGTAACTTCTAAAATAAGAGAATGATAAAACTAAAAAAAATATATGGTGTACTTTACCATGCAAACTTCCAACGAAAATTGATTTGAACGAGATCTAGTAAGTAGTTCTTTTTTAATACGTCATAAATCGTAAACCGCAAAAAACATCGATCAAAGTTACAATGAAGTACAAGAACTTTTATATTATGTTACTTGCTGCTACGGACCCCTTCATGGGCGAGTCCGACTCGCACTTGGCCGCTTTTTAGTAAAGGAAAACATTTTGAAGAAACATTCGCTTTTGATTTCTCCATATTGTAGATCTGTGACAACATGTGATAAGAAAACATTGTAATCCTACTAATATTATAAGTGTTGATCACGGACGTAAAAAAAAAGACGGACGTAATCCCAACAACAAATTCATTGAAGCACCCATAGTAATACCAACTCTATTCATACAAGTACACACACCCACACATTGACACCATACTGCTATGACATTGACACCATCGCGAATCAAAAATTACAAAATTACGCACACATGGTAAGCGAGCTGTCATTGCTATGCTTCACTCTCGATTAGACAAGGTTACGTCCGTTCTTTTTTTACGTCCGTGGTGGTGATACTTTGTTTGTGAGGACGTTCCACACATTTTGTTACTCTTTCACACAAAAATTTGTGAATGGATTTACCATGGACCAACGGACAAAGAACTGGCATAACAAATAGGATAGTTATTGTCTCGGAAAACGAAGGAAAACTGGGAAGAGCGCTTGTTTTTAATATAAGCTTATGGTTTACGTGCACGTAAGCATAGACACGTCGATCGCACGATAGGCAAGCTCCACGCAAGGCGATATTATATACATACTAGCTGACAGACTTTGTTCTGTTAAAAGTTTTTTTTTTATTATTTTAGTATGCTGTATCTTAAAAAAAAATGTCAAAAAAATAAAAAATGTAGGGGTGGACCACCCTTAACATTTAAGGGGGATGAAAAATAGATGTTGTCAGATTCTCCACCCTAGCCGATAAGCATGCTAAGATTCACGAAAATCGGTTGAGCCGTTTCGGAGGAGTTCAACTTCGAACACCGTGACACGAGAATTTTATATATTGGATGAAGTCCAGTTGGTGTTATGGCTGTGATACATATGCTTGTTTGTAGCACATGAGCATGCGCAATGCAATCCGCTAACGTGCGGACAAAATGAATCAAGCACTGAGCATGTGTGTTTGTGTACAGTCGGCCGTAGAAGTAGCTTAACATTTTAGTACTTTGTAATAGTAACTGTTTCGACAGTTTCCTAGCAACATCTATGACAAATTCAAGAAATGTAATGTGACAAGCTACTAAAATGTTAAGCTACTTCTGCGGCCGACTGTACGTATTAATTTACTAATGTGTGTGTGTAGCTAGCATGCTAGTTTCAAACATGTGTATCTCAAGGCTCATGTGCGAGTTGTGAGAGATGATAGAGCCAGCTGTGAGACAGTTGAAGGTTGCCATGATGATGATGACACAAAACTATTACGTACCTGTCTCCGTCTGTTTGCTGCCATCTTGTATTGATAGTGTGATCTCTGCTTGCTTCGCTGACCACATCCACTGCTGAATGTCTGTAAAGAAGGAGATATGTATTAATACATGAAGAGAAAACTGTATTCAAAGTTAAATAGTGTCTTTAAGGTTTCATTAGTACGTCAGTCTATCTGTCCGTCCGCCCGCGGCTTGGCTCAGCAACCCTTCCTAAGGTATTTTTCGCAGGTATATATATTTATTACGCCAACAAAGTGAAGTAACTGAAACTTCTGTGTAATTTTAGGCAGAAAAAACCGGCCAAGTGCGTGTTAGGCAACGCGCAATGTTGAGTTCCGAAATAGTAAGTTTATCGACTATTACTCATTAACTACTTATGCTAACATAGTCATGATAATTTTATAACAACCTATTTTTGAGAATTTTTTCACTTGTCCAACTCCAACCGTTTAGCCAGCAGGGGGGGACACTTGACTCTTAACCAAAATTAGCACTCTAAAGCCAAATATTTCGCAAACGGACCCCTAATTCCAAAAATGATATAAAAAGACCCATAATATTTTTGGAAGACTTTTTCACACTATATGGTGTGCGAGGAATTAAAAATTCATCCTCACGTTACCTGCAGGGGAGGTACCCTGAAAAAAAATGTTTTTTAATATTTTATTGTAGGATTTTTTTAGATTAGGACGCACGGACGGAAGTGACGAAATTATAAGGGTTACGATTTTACTTCGGAACCCTAAAAAGATTGATGAAATACCGTATACACCGTAAAATGAACGAATGTAAGTAGAATAAATTTTACTAATGAGCTATTTGAAAGCATGAAATAAGGAGTGGTAATTATAATAATTATTCTGTGTAAATTCAAAAAGCGTTATGGAATAAAACAGCCTGAAAATAATCAGTAATCCTTTTAAAATCATTGTAGTAAGCTGTAACTATAAGTAAATTTTTGAAAAAAGCGGCCAAGTGCGAGTCGGACACGCCCATGAAGGGTTCCGTAGCAGCAAGTAACATAATATAAAAGTTCTTGTAGTTCGTTGTAACTTTGATCAATGTTTTTTGCGGTTTACGATTTATGACGTATTAAAAAAAACTACTTACTAAATCTCATTCAAACCAATTTTCGTTGGAAGTTTGCTTAGTAATGTACATCATATAATTTTTTTAGTTTTATCATTCCCTTATTTTAGAAGTTACAGGGGGGGGGGACACACATTTTACCACTTTGGAAGAGTCTCTCGCGCTGAATAGTTATTCAGTTTAGAAAAAAATGATATTAGAAACCTCAATATCATTTTTGAAGACCTATCCATAGATACCCCACACGTATGGGTTTGATGAAAAAAACATTTTTGAGTTTCAGTTCTAAGTATGGGGAACCCCCAAAATTTATTGCTTTTTTTCTATTTTTGTGTGAAAATCTTAATGCGGTTCACAGAATACATCTACTTACCAAGTTTCAATGGTATAGCTCTTATAGTTTCGGAAAAAAGTGGCTGTGACATACGGACGGACAGACAGACAGACAGACAGACATGACGAATCCATAAGAGTTCCGTTTTTTGCCATTCGGCTACGGAACCCTAAAAACAGCTTAGTTGGACATCATAATTTAAAATTGTAATCGCATAAGAATTAAAATTAGTTCACTTTTGTGTGAAGGAAGAAAGTTTCAATAGCGAAGCGCCTGGCAGAAAGTCGTAATTTAATAATTTAAGAACTTAATTTGTTAATATCAACATGAATATTGTTTAAAGTGAAATTATATTCTATTAGTTACATTTCAGTGCGAATAACTTTGCGATTTTTTTTGTAGCGTTTGTTCGTTACTTATTTTATTTATTAAATAAATTCAATTGATTTATATTTTTTTATTAATTTCACTTTTTTTATGCATATTAAGGTTCTATCACGTTTATTAATATGAAATACAAAGAGCTTCTTAAATAAGTTAATATTCCTAATCAAGCAACCTAGTAGTATAGAGTTGTAGTTTAATGATCTGATTGTAAGAACATTTATTCTGTGGACCTGTAATTCGCAGACTGGTCTCTTAATTTCATTCGAGGTACCTAGTGTCAGATTTACAGCATTACTATGTAAATTGTGTCAGGTTATCTACACGAACCGACGGTCGGGCGACTGCGGCTAGCCATTGGCAGTTAACGTCTGGGTTATAGGAGTTACGGAGCTTCTGCTCCTATGCAGATTTATGGCGAACACACGATGTAACGACCTCATCTAGTCTGTCTCGCTCTATCCATGATTCTGGTTCTATTTTCAAAGTTATTGTAATACTGGCGCTCTGCCTGGGACTTTGCTCATGTTTTCCGGGAGAATAATAGGCCACTTATCTTATTCCAGATGATGGTCTATTGGTGTGCTAAATTTCATGAAAATCTGGTCAGTAGTTTTTGCGTGAAATATTAAAAATCATCCATATATCCTCACAAGTAGTCATTCACATTCATAATAATAATATTAAAAAGTAGGAAGTAGGACCTGAATTTTAATCGCATTGATTTATAGCTTGACTCTGTATGGAGTTTCAAACCTGGCCTACAACTGGGCAAGGTTCTAAGTCAAATTTAAGTACTGTCTGAGAATTCCTAGAGAATACTACGCTGCTCAAAAGCGGATAAGTGGAAGGTGTAGTGGTTGGACTTCGAAATTTTTATCCCGAAGGCTTCCGACTACTACGAGTATGGTAACCGGGTCCAGTGGCTTTACTTGTCCTCCGAGGCACGGGAGTGTTTAAGATTTTTTTGCCAATAGTGGTCACCCATCCATCCAACTACCGACCGCGCCTCCTGTTGCTTAACTTGAGCGTTCACCTAAGATTGACACAAGTCGTCGGCTATGAACGCTTGTATGAAATCTGTCAATTGACCAATGATATTGTATGTGTAAAGGAAGGAATTAACATATGTAGATAAAATTACGACTTAGATATTAATATTGGCCTTAAGATTCCACCAGATTATTGTTGCAACGCTATATTTATCTAAACCTTTAAACGAGCAATTTTTGTGTTTATACAGGGTGTCCCAGGGCCAAGTGACCGCCAGGCGTCTATTGATTATTTGGACAAAACTATTAACAAAAAACCAATAAAGTACAGGTCTAATCGGTTTGGTTTTTTTTATTAGCTATTTAATTTTTTTGAAAATAAATCTGACTTGCTGCACTATTTTCGACATATTTTTTTTGTTTCTACATTTATTTTCATTCTGTTTTTTTTTTATTTACCAGTTGTTATCATAGTTTATCTATTCGAGGTAGTTACGTATAACGGACATTTTATATCCATTATCCTTAATACATATGGTAGAGATCTAGAAATACGACTCGCCTACTCGCAACATTGTTGCAGCTACGCTTTTACTTTTCAAATACATAACAAGTTCCGTCTTATCCGCAACATAGTTGCAAATTACACTTTCCCTTATCAGATCCATAATAAGTCTCACCTTGAGAACAAGGACATTAGATTAGATAACATAATATAGGCGTGACGAATAAGTTACGAATAGAAAAGTTAATTTATTTTTCTCCTATCTGTTTACAATGTTGCAAACAAAGAATTCGAAATCTAGCAGTCATAAAATATTAAAAGCGTGTCTAATTTATCCTTAGAATTTCTATTTCTCTGAAGGCCGTCATATTGGTATAAATACGGAAGCCTCGGCTCCACACATCATTCGATTCCCAAGTTTTGTACAATTAACATTTTAACTTGAAATATAATATTTCTTAAAAGTAAAAGTGATTTTAATTGACAACAAAAGTAGAGATTTTAACCGAGAGTATACTGGGCAGTCCGATTGTAGTCCTACTGCGACGCACGTGAGACCAAAGGCCGCAGGTGTCGTAGAAGATCGACAAACTTAATCGGCGCAGTCGGTAGGATCTACCGCGTCGTCGTCGATAAACTTAATTGGCGCAGTCGGTAGGATCTACCGCGTCGTCGTCGATAAACTTAATTGGCGCAGTCGGTAGGATATCTCCTGCAACGTCGTCGAGGAACCGAAGAAAATTGAGTAAGATCCATCCAATCTTTACTTAACTTCAACACATCGTCGTCGCAACCTTTTCAAAGGTGATTTGCAGAAGAACCATTTACCGTCGATCAGGACGCTAAGCAATCGTGATTTCGTTACGGTCCGGGTAAGGAAACTAAACCTTACGTCTTAGACTTTGGCTTGGAATCGAATCGGGAGGATCCATAATCTTTAATAAAAAGATCTCCTTCCTTAACAAATCTGCGGGCATCGGCATCATCCGAAGAATCGCAGCGTAGACCGTTCTACAACAGTTGTACTGTACTACAACTTCGCGGGAGAAAAAGTGAATAAGTGAATAATAAAAAAATAAAGTGAATATAAGATCGCGATCAAATGAATTAAAAGATATATTAGGATCTAAAAAATTAAAAGATTTATAAAAGAATATATGAAAATAATAAAAGAATTTATAAAGAAGGAAAATATAATAAAGTAATCGATTACATATACGTACGTAGAATTAAGGATAAAAACTATTGAATTGTTAATAGTTATAATAATAATTGTAAATGCAAAAGATTTATATACTACTCACAACTCATAGAAGTTTGGTACTTTTGTTACAATTAAATAATACGTCTACAATTACTAATTCTTGTGGTTGAGATCTAGACAAAGAACGAAGAAAAATACCATCTCGAAATCTTTAAAAAATAAAATTAGATATTCAAAATGGATTCACTCGCTAGAGAAACAGAACAAACTCAAAACATTGTAGATAGAGCACATAGTGCAGCACAAAATACGGCATTATGCTTAACAGACAGACGCAACAAAATGAATAAAGGTTCAAGTAATGTCCCTTGTTACGATTCTAAACCATTCCTGTGTTTCTTGCCAAAAGGTAGACCCCGTTACTTGGCTCCCCCTTCAAGTATAGTCTCTGTTACACAGAATAACATAGCAAATGATAATGTGCCCCATTTTCCATATATATTTATAAAACATCTAGGTGCTAACTTTTTATTGGACACCAAGAGCGAAAAGTCATTTTTAAGCCATAAATTAACTGATAAATATTTCACAAGTCATAAGATTTACGAACCTTTTAGCAATGAAAGCACTCTTCAGTCAATAATATTACCTATGCGTGGATTATTCCAAAGTAACAGGTGTCATAAATTTTATATAAATGACATTGATGACTTTTACGATGCTATAATAGGGATTGACTTGTTACAAAAACTTAATGCTGAGGTAGATTTGACCCGTCATAAATTGTGGATACCCTCTATTAGTTTCCCAATTTATTATCATCCAGTCCATAATTGTCTAAGATGACAGTAAACCAATAACGGACAGACTACTCACCGACAACTTATGCAAATTACGATTAAAGCATATTCAGAATGAAAACGAAAAGAACCAGATCTATACTATTTGTTACGAATATAGAGATATATTTTATTGTGAAGAATTTCCATCAAATTTTACGCATGGCGTAAAACATTATATTAACGAAACATTAAATAGAATAAAAAGAAATTATTATTGGGCAAAAATGAAAGACACTGTTTCTGCTATAATAAATTCTTGTGATTTATGCAACAGAATGAAATACGATAGGAATCCGTTAAAACCTTTACTTCAATTTACTCAAACGCAAAATAAACCGTTCGAGGAAATTTTTATTGATTTATTCTCTATTGAAGGAAAAACATATTTAACTATCATAGATGCTTTCAGTAAATTTGGACAAGCTAATTTAGTTGAAAATAGATCAACTCCTGAAATTGTTAAAGCCCTAATGAAATATTTCAGTAATTATGGAACACCTCTGAAAATAAGTTGTGATCCAGGCTCTGAGTTTAATAATGCTCTACTAAAAGATTTTCTTATATTACACAAAGTAAATCTTCATATTGGAACACCAAATAGTCCTCATTCAATGGGACTAATTGAGAGATTTCATAGCACTATAATTGAAATCTATCGTTTAGCTAAATATGAGAAGAAATCTACTGATATATCAGATACTATGACATATGCGTTGATAGCTTATAACAACACTATACATTCTGTAACTGGATTTACACCATTTGAAGTTTTGTTTGGACATACGGACACTAAAAATATATTTGATGTACAATTCAATCATCAGTACATGCAACGATTAGTTAATGATCACAGAAAACGAACAACAGTACTATATAAATATATTTTTAATAGAATGCTTGAGAATAAAACTAAAATTATAAATAATTTAAAAGATAAGGCGTCTGACGACACCTTTAATACGGGCGACACCATTTATACAAAGTTAGTCAATAAAAGAAAGCCTAAAGATGCCCCGAGGTATGAAAAGGCTACAATAATTGATCAGGTAGAAAGAAATGTTATTCCAGTAAAAATAAACGAAAGAGTTACAAAAGTACCAATGAGAAATGTGAAAAGACCCAATAAAAAGGGTTCATAAAATAAATCTTTGCATAAATATGAAAACGGTATATGTCCGACATATTGTACATAATAATAATGTAATTTGTGAATTTAAGTTTACATATTCTATAATGTAATCTTGTGAATTACATTTTATGAATTCTATAATGAAATAAGGTAATCTAATGTGTATGTGTGAAATAATTCTGTATGATTGAAACTTCGAAGTTAGATAAGTAAGTTTTATACCCCTGTAATTCTATGAAGTAGTTATGTAAATGTTATACCCCTGTAAAAAGGTATAAACAGGATTCATAGAGTAATCCTGTCTAAAATAAGTGTATTGAATATGTTAGTTTTAAATAAGTATAAAATTGCATGTTTTTATATCGCAATTGTTTGCTTTTATATAAAAATTATTATAATTTGTCTATTCGAAAAATGGTGAAAGGGTACACTTATTATTTGGTAAATACTAACTCATTTATTGTAAAATTGGATGATGTATGGAATAGGCTTAAACGTGAAATTAATTTCTTCAAAATTATTTTCACTCTAGTGAGGGAGGAGTTACGTATAACGGACATTTTATATCCATTATCCTTAATACATATGGTAGAGATCTAGAAATACGACTCGCCTACTCGCAACATTGTTGCAGCTACGCTTTTACTTTTCAAATACATAACAAGTTCCGTCTTATCCGCAACATAGTTGCAAATTACACTTTCCCTTATCAGATCCATAATAAGTCTCACCTTGAGAACAAGGACATTAGATTAGATAACATAATATAGGCGTGACGAATAAGTTACGAATAGAAAAGTTAATTTATTTTTCTCCTATCTGTTTACAATGTTGCAAACAAAGAATTCGAAATCTAGCAGTCATAAAATATTAAAAGCGTGTCTAATTTATCCTTAGAATTTCTATTTCTCTGAAGGCCGTCATATTGGTATAAATACGGAAGCCTCGGCTCCACACATCATTCGATTCCCAAGTTTTGTACAATTAACATTTTAACTTGAAATATAATATTTCTTAAAAGTAAAAGTGATTTTAATTGACAACAAAAGTAGAGATTTTAACCGAGAGTATACTGGGCAGTCCGATTGTAGTCCTACTGCGACGCACGTGAGACCAAAGGCCGCAGGTGTCGTAGAAGATCGACAAACTTAATCGGCGCAGTCGGTAGGATCTACCGCGTCGTCGTCGATAAACTTAATTGGCGCAGTCGGTAGGATCTACCGCGTCGTCGTCGATAAACTTAATTAGGTATATAATCTACCCATAATTAAATAGAATATATTTTTTAAAGACATTAACTGAATTTTTTTTTGAGAAAATTCAGTTAATGTTTAATAGTTTTGTCCAAATAATCAATAGACGCCGGGCGGTCACTTGGCCCTGGGACATCCTGTATAATCTGAGTCTCGGAAACGGCTCCAACGATTTTCATGAAAAGTATGCGTAAGGTTTTGGGGGCGATAAATCGATCTAGCTAGGATTCATTTGTAGAAAATGTCGTTTTATCCGTGCTTACAGGCAATTAAAAACTGCTACAATAGACTCTTCCTAACATCTATTGGCGAGTAGCAACACTAAAGCTACTTCAGTAGATGGCGTTGTTTCTTAAAAAAATACCGAGCGAAGCTCGGTCATCCGGGTACTATCTCTTTATTCGCGAAGACACTCACCCTCTCTACAAGAGTTGACCTAATAGTTCGAAGGTATAAAAAGCCTTAATCAACTATAATTGAGTTCGATTGACGACAAAATTGTGTACTTACAACGAACGATTAACCTATATTTTTCCTATATCTATTTTTTCCGTTATATTTACAAATGTCACCGTGTTGTAGTGTGCTGTCTTTGCGCTACACTACAAGTGTAGCTATTACACGCACACTACAGCTATAGTAATATGGGGTAATTCTATACATGGGTCGGAATAGCCTTTGTAGGGTTGTCACTTTTATGACAAAGATATACTTATAATCATATTGTATGTAGTAATAAATACTCAAGTAAGAAGGAACATTATCCTAGGGAGTTTCTTGCCGCTTCGCTGACATATTTTGTATTGGGAAGTGTTTTTAACGACCACTTTTATTGTCTTTGGTTTGGGTAACGATGTGCTCTAAGGAATTAGGTACATAGTGACTAAGAAAAATTTCCTTGAAAGTTTTTCCCACTTCTTCCAGAACTACTTATGGTAGTTTGTTGCAGCGATTTCGTAGTTGATTTTGACCATCAAATGGCCGTTGGCTGTTTTAGGTAAAAATGAATAATATAGTTAAATAAACATTCTTTCAGCCCTGTTATAAAGCTCGTCGATGCTTTGAAGTCCCTCGGCCTAATAGCGCGTGAAGCGTATATCAACATAGTTACATCACTAGCATTATATTAAGTAAATAGAACGTCCTCTTTAACAACATACGCTACATCGTATAAAGGGATGTCTGTCTGTCTACATATGTACCTATAATATAAACTACATCTGTATGATGTGTAACAATGTTGAGTAATATATACTTGCATAGCATTGTCGATGTCTACGCGATGTTAGTGATGTCACGTTTGTCAGCTATTAAAAAAACTTTACTTTGTACGATGTGCTGATGAGTTTCTTTCGCTCTTTCTAATTGTGCATTATAATTATTGGCATACGTTTAATAAATAAGTGTATTGCCCAAATATCCACGGGATTAAAATATTTTTAATTTGAAATATTTGCGAAGCGTTACCTGGGTTCGATTTGTTTTTACTTCTACTATTCGACAAACGAGCATTGATCTACCTGATGGGAAGTGGCCAACGTCGGCCATGGACATGAGTAACACCAAAGATATCACCGATGCTGTACCAACCAAAAAAGAATAGAGAAAAAGAAAGAACTGTCTCAAGCTAATATTGCCGGCTGGGGCAGAATATTATATCACAAACAAAAGTTTGTGTGACTGCATACTATCACACCTCACAAGACATCGAATACTAGATCGGAAAGGTGAATGTGTATATGACGCAGAAAAGGGTATTCTATGGTATTGTTTTATTCAATAATATTCCTTTTACTTTGCACCATGATATATTCCAATTCTCCTAACATTCACATCAATATTCTAAAGTACTTCAACACTACGTAATTAGTAATAATCTGTTCTCCCTTATTGACGATTCCTTAATCCAAATATGATATGACATTTCTTATATGCCAACCTCTGCATCGGACAAGCGTTGTAGAATAAAGAGGTCCGTCCCTGGACCTTCACTGGAGATTCGTGGCCTCACCGACATACATTTTTATACAAAATTTTAAATTAAATAAGTAGATAACATTTTAATTCCGCCCTACGTTGTAAAACGCTCATAAAATTAAATGCGTAAACATTCCCAGTTGATTATTTTACGGTCCGTGATAACAATTAATTTTGCTGCCTCCGATTGATCAAGGCCCGCTCTGGCTATCAAACATGTAGCGAAATGCGGGTAATAGGTCACTCGGTTTGCACGGCATGTTTTTACATGGAATCCATTTGTTGGGGTTTAAACCATTTTTAGTATAAATACGCCATTCATTGTGATTTATCTGTGTGATATAAAAGGGGAAATCAATGTTCTTCTACTAGCTGTTATGTTACCCTTGATACTACAATATAATCGCTTATAATTATTTCCTACATAATACATGTAAAAGTATAGTTGTGAAGATGTATTGATATATGGTATGCAACACTTTTTCCAATGGATTTTCATTAAAAGCACACATACCACGATCTGAAATAACATATAGGATTTTTATCCCACTACAAACTTTCATCTCCTATTTTTACCCCGAATGGATTGAATTTTACGTTTCATTTTTGGGCGGCACCACATCGGTAATTTGGTGTCGTGGATATCAAATCCATGGGCCATGGAAACCACTTACGTGACTTGTTTGGCTTTTCATCGGCTATTAAAAAAAAAAACAATACTCCTACAATTACTTGATAACTTACACAAAGACAGTTTATAGCTTGTCATGTATGTTCGGAAGATAAATGGGCTATTACATTATGAGTACTATTATTTCTTCTGTGCTATTACAAAATCTGCGGTGTAACTTGTGTTAATTCTTAGTATTTTTATGACTTGCCTAATTTTTTGTCCATTACGATCTCGCGTGATGGATGATGTAAAAAAATGGCAGCGTGTTTTCGCACCGGCCTTGAACAGTGCGTAATCTGCGCATTATAAAAATATTTGTTTTATTTAAACCGTTTAAACCATCTGAGGCCTACGAGTTTGTCCGCGTGGTTCGATTACTAATTCTTATAAAGGGCATCGAACCTAATTGGCACACCTACAAGTCCGCCATTTTGAAAAAACCTCGATTCGGCGGCCAGTGATGAAACATGTGTCAATCGATAGACTAAATGATTATGATCAAAAAGTATTCAGCGATGAAATGTCGTAAGTGATATACTTTCTGAGATAAGTGAGTTCAAAACTGTAGAAAAATAAAGCAAAAAACTTCGTTTCGGCGGACATTGATAAATCATATGTCATTCGATAGGCTAAATAATTACGATTAAAAAGTATTCAGTGATGAAATGTTGTAAGTGATATAATTTCTGAGATAAGTGAGTTCAAAACTGTAGAAATATAAAGCAAAAAAACTTCGTTACGGCGGACATTGATGAAACATATGTCAATCGATAGGCTAAATGATTACGATTAAAAAGTATTCAGTGATGAAATGTTGTAAGTGATATACTTCCTGAGATATTTGAGTTCAAAATCGTACAAAAATAATGCATTAAAAATTATCATTTACTTATTTTGAATTTATTGGGTCAATAATGAAAAATAAGTATATTATGTCATATGTGTATGTGCTACATAGGTACTTGATTTATTAATAACGGGTAGATTTGAATTAAAAAAAAAGCAAAGCAAAAGCAAACTACTAGGTTGTTTTATAAATAATTTATTTGCCACCAGCGGCTACAGCTTTCGCAATTACTCTAAACCAAAAGTTAAAATTCACTATTGGCTTAGTTTTCTATATCATGTCTGACAATCATTGAATCTAAAAATTCCGCTGGTGATAAAGGCAATGTTTCCTGATGTCAAGCCCATGCCAAGAACCATATAACACACATTAAATGGGAACAATATGACAAGGTTCTTTTTCCCACCATGCATGAGCAGTACCATCCCGCGATTTTATCTCTACCCTTAAGTTGTTTGTTTGAAGAATTTGTTTAATTTTTATAATACATAACGTAACTGAGGTAAGGAAAAAAGTGACCGGTACACTTCAATTGCTGTATCGCCATAAAAACTTAACCATAAATACGCCATAAACACTCTGGTCATCCCTCAGTAATTTAAGAAGTCCGGCAGCACTACCTGAAGCAATTAGAATGTTGTCGCCCGTGGTCTTCAACCAGATGTTATATATGTATTTATAAATATATATTTACTTAATATATAAGATGTTTATATGTAAATCTGAATAAAACTGTATTTATTTAATTTTGTTTATGTATATTGTTATTTTATATGTATATAGTAATTATTCTAAATATTCATAATATTTCTTATCTGGCATAACACTGATACAGTTACAGATACACTAGAAATAAAAAGATAATTACAAATGTTTTATTTTTTTACGGTTTTGAACCCAAATATCCCAGAAACCATATCACTTACGACATTTTATCACTGAATACTTTTTGATCGTAATCACTTAGACTATCGACTGACACATGTTTTATCAATATCGGCCGAAACGATGTTTTTTGCTTTATTTTCCTACGGTTTTGAACTCAAATATCTCAGAAAGTATACCACTTACGACATTTTATCACTGAATACTTTTTGATCACAATCCTTTAGTCTATCGATTGACACATGTTTCATCACTGGCCGCCGAATCGAGGTTTTTTCAAAATGGCGGACTTGTAGGTATGCCAGGCTCCATACAAAAATGTTGGAAGCCCTTTTAAATTTGGTTTAACAATCGAATAATGCATTTTATATCATCTAAAAAAATATGAAATAGGTAAGCAGTGTGGTTCAGGCAAATACTTTCCTCCCATGTGGGTTTTTTCTATATATGGATTTACATTTAAATATCTTGATAGGTATTTAACAGGATTATGCAATTTTTTTTAACAATAAAATGTCATTGTCACGTGTCAACTTTTTTGCAAGTACAAAAAATATCATCATCATCCTGCCCATTTCCCAATTTTATTTGGGGTCGGCGCAATATGTTTTCCTCTTCCACACTTCCCTATCAGCCGTCATCTTTACACTAACTCTTTTATCTTTCATATCATCTGTAGCACAATGCATCCATCTTTTCTTTGGTCGTCCTCGTCCCCTTCGTTTATCCATCACATTCATATCCATCACTCTTCTCGTCACATGCGTTTCCTCTCGTCTCATCACATGGCCATACCACGACATTCGGTTTCCTTTCAAATTTTCTGTCATTTTTGCCACATTCAAATTTCCTCTAATATACTCATTCCTTACTTTATCCGTTCTCGTCACTCCACACATCCACCTCAACATTCTCATCTCTGTGACATGCAATCGTCTCTCATCCGACTTCTTTGTAGCCCAAAATTCTGATCCATACGTTAGGACAGGTCTTATGGCGGATTTATAGATTTTACCCTTCAATTTAGGGGCATCCGTGGGTTGCAAATAGTTCCTGTGACCTGTCGCCATTTCATCCAACCTGCATTGATCTGATGTGAAACGTACAAAAAATATAAAATATAAAAATAAATAAAAAAAGGGTGCGTGTACTTTTGTACGCGCGTGAGAAGTTACTATACTTCTTCGACATAATTTAATAAATATTTAATTTAATAACGTGTATCAGTTTTAATTATTTTTAAAAAACTATTTTTGTAATAAATAAAAATAAACAAGTACAAACTAGATGGAGTTGTTCATGAACCTGAATCACGCTGTTGAAACTCTGTGAGATTTGTACAAGTAATATCATTAAATTTTAATGTGTACTAGCTATGTTTACACAAGTACAAACTAGAAGGCGTTGTTCATGAACCTGAATCACGCTGTTGAGACTCTGTGAGATTTATTTAAGTAACATTAAATTTTAAAAGAGGTAAAGATAATAAGAAACTAGGGCCATCTATCCAGTGCTTTCATACCCCCTTTTGGTAGCGCAAACGTTTAACGCAACCTTTTTGCAAGTCGCATAAGAAGTATAACTTCAAAAATATACAGAAAGTTTATTATACTTGGTTATAATTTGGTTTCTATTAGGAGATTATGCAATTAATTAATAATTATTTGATTGTTTTTATCTATCTACTAGTTTAAAAAAATGTTTTCTGGGCACGAATACGAGTTTTTTGATCACTTTATGGCCCAAATCCGAAGTCCATGCAGGCAAAGTCATGGGCAGAAGCTAGTATCCTATAAAAGTTTAAGTACGGTACTGTAAGGGAGTTATGTTCTCAAGTTTGATAAAGTGACTTTCCAGGCTCTTCCTGGTAATAAAGCTGCTTGAGTGAAGTAACATTTGATGCCACTTTACGAGTTAACAATATCATGTAACTAATGTAGTTAATGTATGTAGTTAATTTATATAGATATTAGACGAGTAACTTGTCTAGATATATATTTAAATTTGGACTTTGATCTTTTGTTTGTTTGTTTATTTGTAATGGATGAATTCAAAAACAAAACCAATGGGATGCTCTATTATTTGTTTCGGAGTTAAATATAGCCCATATTTAATTTAAATAAAATTTAGAATCTATACGAAAACTGAAGCAAAACGAGGTTACTAGTTTTAGTATATGTAGAGAGTCAGAGAAAATTATTTGCAAAATTAAGAAGAAAGTTACATCTGCCAGACCTTAATATCGTAAGGGGCATTGACCTGTCCTGTTTAAAGATTTTTACACTTTTTTTACAAGATTTTTACAACATTAACCATTAAATACAGTAAAAATCTTAATGCTTACTTTGTGCTCACTGGCCACAGTAATATGAACCTTTCAATGTTCAGTTTATGAGTTCAGCCATTTTTATCACGTTTACTGGCACCGGCACCATAAAACATTTTATTTCGCCGCCGTCGAGATTCGTTCCGTATTCATTGTGATTCTCGAGGGAAATAAAAGAGATTGAATATGAAATATGGGGCAGTAGGGGCCGTTTAGACAGGCGCTGGTTTGGGCTTTCACGCTTGTTTTGCTTGTTTAGGAAGGTTGCGGAGCAGAGGCCATCGGATCTAGATCACAGGAGCAAGAAAATGCGAAGCTCCACTTGACTCCTGTAGGAGGCTAGCTATGGGTATCGTCTTGTCTCTTTCATTTGGATTATATTGGATATATTGGATATTTGGATTATATTGGATATAAAGGATTTATTCCTTTTGCATTTTCCAAATGAAAATTTTCCACTCTATTGATGGTTAAAAATGAAATATTTATTTACCTTTTTTTTACCATATTAAGACTTTTTTTTACCGGTTATTTCCATCAGGATCTTAAACTGTTTGTTTTCAAGCTATGATTAAACAATGTCGCTGAAATTTAACTTTGGGTGTGTGTATTTCCATCTCGTGTACCTGATGATAAAAAGAATTCATGGAATCGGTATTGTGTCTGTCTCTCTATCGGTCTGCTAATCTGTGATCGTCTATGTTTTTTTTGTAAGCATTAAAGTTTCCCTTATCCATCCGTCCATATACGTAAGTTTTTAGTGCAAAAAATCTATTTTATCTCTAGCGTAGCAAGTGCTTATAGGCTTTTGCATAGCGGGCATCTCTATAAAGGGACTCCTGTTGGAACACTCTTATTCATGTTTTCCCCGACTTTATACAAGGTTAAGAGCAACAAGATTCAATATTTATGTACATGTTGCGGAAATAGTAGAAGATGGAATCCGTTCGTTCCACTTCCACTTAACACACCAGCAATATGCAGCAAGGCTTTTGGGTCTTGGGACTTCTGTTTAATTGGACTGTTTAATTTTTAACCCCCGACGAAAAACGAGATACACATTGTATGTCTGTCTGTGGCATCGTAGCTCCCAGACGGATGAACCGATTTTGATCTAATTTTTTTTGTCTTTGAAAGGTGGCATTAAGCCAGTGTTTAATTTTTTAATTTTTAATTTAAGATTATTTATATTTAACTACTGTGCGCCTGGTCTTGGCTTAAATTTCTTTTAAGAACTAATATACCTTTGTTTGAAATATATCCAGTGATTGAATTCCTCCATCTAATATATAAAATTCTCATATCACGGTGTTAGAAGTTGAACTCCTCCGAAACGGCTCGACCGATTTTCGTGAATCTTAGCGTCCATATCGGCTAGGGTAGAGAATCGGACAACATCTATTTTTCATCCCCCTAAATGTTAAGGGTGGTCTACCCCTAAATTTTTTTTGTCAAAATTCTTTGTATTTATTTTGTTATGATAGTATACAAAAATAATAATATAAAAAAAAAAATTTTGACAGAACGAAATCTGTCGGGACAGCTAGATTTCTCTATAAATGTGAATGTTTTTGAGGATCTTTTTTCCTTTTTCACCCAAAAACTACTGAACGAATTTTTAATGAAATTTAGCACATGGTTTACACCATTATGTACAGGAACAGGACATAGGGTTAAACAAAACACAGCTAAAACACATGCCTGGAAGAAACAAACAAACAGACAAAAGGCGATTTATGTGATAATAGTAAAATACAATTTCTTCCCCGCACGTAGCAAAAGTCGATAGCATCCGAACATGTGAGGCGTTTCCCTGATGCGCGTTTTGCATGCAAATTTATTAAATAATGCAACTGCAAATAGCGCGCTCGACTTGCTTGCATCAAGCATAATCTACGTTGTTCTAGTTCTAGGATAATAATTTTGAACGTCGTAGACTGATTTGTGCTCTGAGAATCCCAGATGATGTTGCTCTTCGTCTACTTATCCTCTAGAGTTCTAGACGTTTAATAAAGTAAATGAATACTCTCCTAGTGGTCTAAATTCGATTGTTATTATTATCGATGAGAAAAATATGATTACTTTTTCGAACCAATAACCACATACCTACCTACAAACCTAAAAAAGGTCCTTTAAAATAGACCGTCAAGACTCGCAAGTTACAGATCTCAGGAAGCACCAAGCCCCAAACTCTGACGTGACAATACAAGCCTTATCTTCCCAAACCCCACATGTTGAGCTAATGGGCATGGCGGTTTTGTCCGAAATCGCACAAACACATTCATTATGCAGTAGTTATTTGAAACGGTCAAGCCATTCTTGCCCAAGATGTGGCGTTGTCGGCCAAGAATGAAAAATAAAACATGCAGCAAAATATCAGGATTGATTCTAGAAGCAGCGAGAAAACAGAGGGTACGTATCACAGAGATATAGGAGTTAATTTTGATCAACACCTTGGCCCCAAGAGGTAACATCTTCTGTCACAAAAAAATTCCCGGGTCAAGAACCCAACCAAGCAAATGGCTACAATATCACCAAATCTATACAAATAAATAAAATTGGAGTGTCTGTTTGTAATATTAAAATAACCGCTTTTTACTAGGTGCATTTGGATGTATACACGGTACATATATCAGAACAATTTTTTTACAATTTTTGTCTGTGTGTCTGTCTGTTTGTCCGGCTACTCTCTGAAATGGCTGGACCGATTTTGACGGAAATTTCACTGGCAGATAGCTGATGTAACAAGGAGTAACTTAGGCTACTTTTATTTTAGAAAAAAAATATTTTGTTAGACAATACGAAGTTCACCGGGTCAGCTAGTAATAATTTAAAAATATACAACACAATCCCTAAAACAATGGTTTTAGAGAGAAATTTGATCTTAACTATCCACAAGTTAGTTCTAGTTAACAGTTTAATTAGCGCTTTATATCCTTAAAATAAATTAGATTATTCTCAGCTACTGATATTATGGTACGAGAATAAGGTTTTCTATTAGCTCGCTGGCTGGATAATGAATACAAAGAGGCAATAATTAACAAAGCAAATTACGTGACGCGATACGGTAGGCTAGGTGTATGTACGATATATAGTGGTGGTGTCTTGCGGCTGCATACGAATGTGCTGTTTAGTTGAGATCGTATCGCTCCTGTTTTGTCTGTGTAACATACAGATAATTAGCTGACCCGGCGAACTTCGTATCGCCTAACAAACTATTGTTTTTCTAAAATAAAAGTAGTCTAATTTACTCCTTCTTACATCAGCTATCTGCCAGTGAAAGTCCCGTCAAAATGGGTCCAGCCCTTTCAGAGATTAGCCGGAACAAACAGACAGACAGACAGACAAAAATTGTAAAAAATGTTGTTTTGGTATAATATACCGTGTATACATCCAAATGCACTTAGTAAAAAGCGGTTATTTTAATATTACTAACAGACACTCCAATTTCATTTATTTGTATAGATAACTATAAATGAGCTGTAAGAGAAAAATCAGCAGTTATATATCTACCACTTCGGTAGGTCTTTACGAAATAATGCATGAAATTATATTTTTTAACATGAGATTGTATCTTTATACTGTGCCTATATCCAGGGCATCCAATAAAAATATAGGTTTTATTTGGCGCGTACGTATAGGTACTTATACTTCCGAGCGCTGTATATTGGCATCTCACAATTTGCATAGAGGAAGTAATTCTATCACTGTCACTGTATCCGCCATCAATTGTCTGTGATCTTCATCGGCAGATCTGTGGAAGCCTGTGCTATATTTGCTTCGAATACGTTATTCTATTACAGTAAAAGCCGGCCAAGTGCATGTCAGGCCACCCTAGGGTTGCCAGATGGCAAGACTTGAAATATCTAGACAAAAGTTCAAAAAGTCGGGACTTGTCTGGACAAAAAAAGATTGTATTGGAAATAATCGGGACATTTTGTATTTTGTCGGGATTTGTATTTGTATTTTGTCGGGACTTGTCTGGACATCATGTGAAATGTTGGGACAATCCAGACGAATCCTGACCATCTGGCAACCCTAGGCCACCCGCTATATAGGGTTCCGTAGTTGTAAGTTTATCGACTACTTAAGCTAATCCAGCCGTCGCGACGTCGGGTGATAGTTTTCTTTTTATAGTCATAATTATATGCTACTGCCGTAATTTTTTCATATGTGCAACACCGACTATTTAGCTGGCGGGGAAGGGGGAAGTGGTGGACACTTCACTTCATCCAAATAGCACTTTAAAGCCAAATATTTCGCAATCAGACCCTTACATTATCCAATGTCACGTGATCCGTCTTGTGGTACCTCTTCGAAGCCGTCCAGATGTATATTATAAAGTTCGTGGTTAAATCTATTCACATACATTTTCACATAGGTATTTTAATTTAAGTATGTTAAATTACGTTAAGTTTAGGATTAGCCGTAACATATACATAAAAAACGGACCGATTGAATTAAATAGGACGTTCAGTCCTTCACGTATTCCATTTTGTAGTGATTTTATCCTGACCGCTCATTTACATGCGCGTCTCGCGGATCGTCACGCCCCCTACGCGCGTGTGAACACCGCGCGAGCACTCGCGCGAGCGCTCGCGCGAGCCCCTTTGGCGCGCGCCTAAAAAACCGCTCCCGACGCGAGCCCTGCGAGCCACGAGACGCGCCGCGGTCTGGTCCGCGAGCGCCCTATTCACACGCGCGCATATGCGCGCGTCTCGCGGATTGTCTCGTTGCTCGCGCGCGCGTGTAATTGGGGCATGATAGGTTCTATCTCTTTAAAACCGAATAAATAATGAATGTCTCGTATGTCTGACCTTCTGTCGCAGCATTATTACTTCATATCTGAAGTCCGATTATCGCTGTGACATTCTTACAAAAGCTGTCAAACGTATTCAATTTATTTTTAGATCCTCGAATAATTTTTTTATCATCATTATTTCAAATAAGCACTTTAAAATCTTGAAGTGCTGCTTTCAGCCTCTCAGCTGCAAAACTTTATTAAAACATTTTACAAGTACCGGCGGCGTATCAAAAATTCAGTGCTGAAAATAAATAAAATATCGTTGCCAAGATTAAGCCACATTTGTTTATTGTGCTGTTAAATATTGAAGTAACGTTGAATCACGGTGTAACTACTTACTTGTGTCCCTGTAGAGTTGTAGACGACAGAAAATGTATGCTGATTTTAAAGCAGAGGTACCCAGCCTTTTTTCTCATAGACCACTTTCAAAATTTAGCTGGTTCCGATGGTTCCTGCAGCTACATTTCCACCATATTCCCAAAACTAGACAAAAAATGTGAGGATTAGATCTAACTATGGAAATTTGCATTGCGGTTGAGTTTAGATTATAATTATCTAGAGATTAATAGTTTTCGAAAAAAAGTGAGAATTGATTGGTTAATTAATTTGTCACGCCAACGTAAACCCCCGTCGAGTCTCCCGTGGACCCCTGGGGGTCCACCTGGATCACTTTGGGAACTAAGGCTTTAAATCCATCATCCATTGCTCGCCAGACAACATTATTGTGTTACAAAATATTAAAGTCCGACCGAAACTGGTTTTTCAGCCGAAACCGAACCTTCGGCCTTAGTTCCAGTTTCGGCCGAAACCGAAACCGAAACCGAAACTTAGGCCAAACGAGCGTATTTTTGGAGCTGTGAGTCACGTAAAATGAGCTGGTTTCATACAAAAGTTCAAATTGAATTTTTTGGAATTTATATTATATGCGATTTTACGATTTACGCTATTTTACGCAACGCACAGCTCAAAAAATATGCTCATTTAGCCACACCATTAAGGTATTTTTTTGAGCTGCTCATTTGTGGACTCAACAAAAAAAAGTAGGGTAAAGGAACCGAATTGTTGAAATTTTACAAAGGGCATTTTTTGACATTTGGCAGGTCAACCCTCAAGCTATCTGTCCGCTAACGTAGATCCACTACTTACGGGATACCCTATATATAGGTACATATGTATATACTGAAGTACCTATAGGTATTTCAGTACCTATAGGTATTGAAATATAGCGTGTTTTTTACACATTTGTATAGTAGTACGTGCCTTGAGTTCGATAAACTTATATCTTAATACATAGACGGCAAAAATTCGAAAAAAAAATGTACTTATGAATGGGCGCTGTTTTAACCCCCGACGAAAAAGAGGGGTGTTATAAGTTTGACGTGTCTGTGTATCTATTGTATGTCTGTGCATCGTCGCTCCCAAACGGAGAAACGAAGGTGACTAAATCGAAAGTGTTCTTAGCTATGTTTAGTGTATATGTGTTGTGCATAAAGGCGTATCGGAACCTTGGCTTCATATTGAGGCAATCCGACGGTTTTACCAATATTGGTGCCCTTCGGGCCCTGTGTGAGGCCTTGGTGAAGAGTCACTTGGAGCACAATTCGGTTATATGGGCCCCAAGTGAGATCAAATATAAGCGGATGGTGGAGCAAATTCAAAACAAATTCGCTCGGTACCTCTACATGAGGTTGTATGGGGTACACCCGGGTTATCCGTTGTTGTATCCCACTTTGTTCGTCCTGGGCATGGTGGGATACAGCAAACTGGTAACTAGAAGGGACGTCACTCTAGCTACTTATCTGTTCATGGTGCTGCGGGGTAAAAAGGACAACCCAGCTCTCTTAGAAGAGCTGAAGCTGTGTGTGCCGGACGATAGCGTAGGACGGCGGCAGCGCCCGCCGCTGCTGGCGTTGCCGCATTGCCGCACCAATCTGCTGCAGCGCGCGCCGCTCACCAGAGCGCTGCGCACGCTTAATTCTGTAGCGGACAGTATTGACCTATTCGGTTGTTCGCCGAATGAGTTCACAAAGGCAGTCTATAATATAGTTGAATCAAATTAAGTATTTGATATAATTATTAATTGAATTAATTGTAATTTAATTGTAATTTTTAATTTATTGAATGAATAATGATTTAATTTTGTTTAGTTTTTATATTACTATTTTTTTTTTAAATATGACATGTTTATATGTAATGACATTGACTGTATTATTGTATTTATATTATTGTTTAGACGTTAAATTAACTGATGACTATTATTATATAGCTAATGAAATTAACTAACGCATTAGGGTAATCCTGTTATGTTAGTTGTAACATTATGGAATAAATAAATAAAAAAATAAAAAAATAAATATCAAATTGTCGGGCCTCACTCAATAAATGTAAGTATAGACGAAATTTACATAACGTAATATACTTGTGAACCGTTTTAAATAAAACAAACACTAAATGTTAACCCAAACTCACTATAATATGTATAAGTCAGTGAAAACCGCAGCTAAATCTGTTAAGCCGTTCCTGAAATTAGCCGGAACAAACGCACAGACAAATAAAAACAAATTAATTTTTATTTAATCTATTATGGCTAATACATACCCCTATTAAAAGTTTTACTCAAATATTAGTACAGTTACAGTTTCATTATATGGCTATGACGATGATGGTATATACCTACAGACAGTTAAATGGTGTTAGATAAAATGAAAAAAAAAAACAATAAAATTAAAGTCCTATGCACAACATAGGCCTATGCAAATGAGCGGCAAATTACCCTGTCAATTTATTAATGAACAAATAAAATAAACATGTTAAATTAATGACTTCACTTGAAAAGTTAGTGCCCACGAGTTAGCCGCGAATTTAGCACGACGACGAAATTACGCACGACAATTCACGAACACAGAGTTTCGGTTTCGGTTTCGGCCAAATTTTGCCAAAACCGAAACCGAAACCGAAACTAGATTTTTTGGTCGAAACTGGCCGAAACCGAAACCGAAACCGAAAGTTCGGTCGGTCTCTACAAAATATTAAAAAGTTTCAATGGTTCACGAGACTCTTAACCATGTCATAACAACGGTTGAGGAGTACCACAACCTAATTCAGCAGTAGATGAATATAGCAATCAGGTTTTTAATTTGTCTTATAGCATTTGTCTTATCCGTGACGTCATTGGCTAATATTTGTTGAGAGGCCTCTGCCGCAACTTAAGCTGTCAATTTCGGTAGAAAAGCAAAGTACATCGATAAAAGGGTTGGTCATTAGACAGGACATCATTAAGCTGCTTGTCAGGGCCTCTGTAGGCTAGGGGCTCCGCATAACTCATACGGCTGACACGGCGGTAGCTACGCCGCGCCCCTGAAATTAGTGTAGCATGAGAACGTGTTTAGCTAGAGAGGTAACATTATATACTTGTGTCCCTAGAGATAAAAGATGTGTGTGGCTATTCCGGAACAAACGTCCTAACATTGTTTACACAGAACACAATTGCCTAGTCTCATTGTGTTGTTATCTCAGCGGATTATACAGACCCCAAATAATCAAGTTGTTATGGTTATGGTTTTATGTATTTCTTAAGTTATTGTTCCCCTTGTAACCGTACCCTTGTATGTACTTATTTTATTAGTTCATGCTGTTGCAATCAGTTTGGTTTAAACGATGAAACCATTTTTCTTATGATTCATTTATTCAGGGGCCTCCTGGCCCTGATCAGATTATTGGCATCTTCAGATATTCTAGATTTTTTTGTAAATAGTAAACCAAATACCATCGTTAGTGGCCACAGTCGCCCATGGACATCAGTCGTTCCACGTACTAGAAAAAATGTTTAGTGAAAATCGAATCTTAGACGAACTCCAACGTTTCAGACGTGAAATTCCTAACAGTCTTGTCAAAGGTGTCAAAACCGTGTGGCGTTATTATAGGTGCTTATCTATACTAATATATAAAGAGGAAAGATTTGATTTTTTGTTTGCACTGAATAGGCTCCGAAACTACTGAACCGATTTGAAAAATTCTTTCACTGTTGGGTAGCTACACTATCCCCGGGTAACATAGGCTATATTATAGTTTCAAAAAAAATAGGGATCCTTAATAAAACTCCAGTAATGTAGCCCAAGGTGTAAAAAATAAGAAAACCGAAGCAAAGCGAGGGCAGTTACTCGTATTTACTAAACAGGTTCATACACCGAATGCAGAATTGCTTATTTTTGCTAAAATAATTGTACTTAAACGCAAAATACATGTGTAGGTACTGGCAGAAACACAGGATGTTAATCTGTGAGAATACAGAACAAAGGAGTCGCGATAATTGATCTCAATTCAGATGGACTCAAATTGAAGGTATTAATGTTTTCAAGTCATCGCTAAGTCTGACACTGATGTCATCGAATAATGTTGGGAAAGATATCGTTATTTTAACTTTTTGGCTAAAAGTAGAGTATAATTTTGTTGTTAATTCGACTCTTGGATGCCAAATAGGGACCGGTTATTTTAGGTCTAATTCAAACACAATACAACAAATATTTTGCTCTTTTATATCGCTTGTAATTTCCCTTTTTCGCTAAAATCATATCGTATACAAGTGTTTCACGGACACTTGATTCGAACTACATTGCAAATTTTTGTTGAATCAAAAAAATTATGCATGAAATATAAAACGACGAAATGTTTTTTTTGATCTGGCCTCTTTATTGCTAGTTCTTTCTTTTTCTTTTCTCTTTCTCTTGGCAACGCATCGGTGATGACAGGTGTCATTGATGGGCAACGATGGTCGCTTACCATCGGGTAGATCGTCAACTCGTTTGTCGGTTATTTCCATAAAAAAATATAAAAGGTAATTAACCTCCATAAGAATAGGTAGGTACGAGTACTGTCCTACATAAGAAATTTTATATTTAAGTTTAAGTAGGTACACGAAACTTAAACACCCAATGGACTGAGGACCTGAAGAAGACAGTGGATATTTGCTGGATTCAGATGGTTTGGGACTGGTTAGAGAGGCGCAAGTTTGGGGAGGCCTTTGTCCAGCAGTGGACTTTTAAGGGCTGATAGGTGACATCCAACTTCATACAGAAGTATTTTCTCATGTAAGTCAATATTAATGTACCTGGGTTTGAATAGAATTTACAAAAATTGGTCTTGAACTTTATTCTACAGAATAAATTGCTCTCATTCCTTAAATTCTTAACAACTACATTTTCAACTTTAATTTGTAAAGCAAAGGAAATAGGTCGCGTAGTTGGTACCGCTAACTTGGAGCTTTTAAGCAATTGTGTTTAAAATAATAAATATTTCTTTTCTTAGATAATTTTACAGCGCAATAAAATCCAACCATATTTAGCATTCCAAGTCAAGACTGATATAACATCCGTTTTTTCACAAGAGTAATTATTATTTGGTAAAAAAAAAAAACATTCCACTACTTATTGAATTACTAGCGCTCAGTCCGCGCTTTGCCCACGTTTCGCGGGATCTGGAACAGGTTACATAGTGCTCTTCAACTAAATCTGCACTTGGGCGTAATGTTGGTAGCATTGAAATAGGAGTATACAAATAAAATTTTATATTAAATGTTATGTTTTATATTATCTCGTTATATACATATATCGTTCTTATTATGTCCATAAAGAGACACTTATTTCAATGCTACCAACATTACGCCCAAGTACAAATTTAGTTGAAGAGCATTATAGGGTAAGTATTTATTATCTAGGTCTAGGAAAACACGAGAAAAGCTGCGGGCAGAGCACTACAATAGATAAACGTGAAATCAAACCTTGGACGTACCAACGTCCGGGATTGTCGTGAAAAAAAAATGCATTTGATAAAAGAGGCCTTTGAACTTCCTCCACCTTAACATGCAGATCAGTCAAAGCGAACTTTAATGTCACTATACGTCAACGCGTCACGTCACACATTAGCGCCATCTCGACGTTATCCCTAACGTGTCGTGACGTGACGTGACTTCTTAATCAAACACGTACGAAACATTTGCCTACGCCAATTTTTATTCAAGACGTTATTGGTGAAGGAAATGTATTTTTATGTTATTTTAGTTTATTTTATTTTACTATAAATTAATATAATAAAATTATTGCTGTGGTTATGGTTACCGTAATAATATTGTGTAAAGTAGCTATAAGTCAGTTAAAAACGCTTAAAATCGTTTTTTTTTTTAATTTTGAAACATAAAATATATGCTAACTATGTTGTATAAAAATTTGGAGGAAATTCATCAACTACTTTTTTGAGCTTAGGTATTCAGTAAAGATTTACTGACTTGTCTTATTACCGCATGCGATTGCTATCCGCAAGTGGAGTAACGGCCAGACTCAATATTCTGTTTATCCACAATACCCAAGTTAATTTATTCTCTTGCAGTTGTAAGTTGCCACAAAGACTACAAAATTCAAAGTTTTATTTGTTATTACTTGACCTATTAATCACGCGGGCTTATCAAAAGTACTAATACTTATTGTAAGTACTGATTAGTAATCGACTTCAAAAAAAGACTAGGTTCTTAATTCGACTGTTTTTTTATGTGTGTTTAACTTTTTACTGGGTGTATCGATTTTGATAACTTTTTTATATTCAAAAGCTGGTGCTTGTAAAGTAGTCCTATTGAAAATAATAAAAATAATGCGTATTTAGTTGTATTTAATTCGACTACGTTGATGATGTTCTCATTTTATTACTAGTCGATGTATTAAAGTTTTTTTAATATCACGAAATGATTTTTTAATAATAAATGAAGGATAGACACATAATTTCACACATAGGATTGATATATTTAATTTCAATATGTTCATTCCGTTGACTGCGGGACCGTAAAAAAATTACTGAATAAATATATTGGAGCTGCACCAGTCTAATGTACAGACACCTTTAATGTGTTTCACAAAACATCTCATACCCGCTTCGAGTGTAAAGTTTCGCATATTGTTTTGCACGTAACCCAATCTATTTTTACCACAAACCCACTTTACTGAGGTTAAGCTACGAACGCCGGTATATCTATCCGACTCACATTGCGGTTTTAGAGAGCTATTATGTAGATACGAGTAACCGCCCTCGCTTTGCTTCAGTTTTTTTATTTTTTAACCGACTTCAAAAAAAAAGAGGAGGTTCTTAACTCGACTGTATTTTTTTTATGTTCGTTACCTCAGAACTTTCGACTGGGTGAACCGATTTTGATGATTGTTTTTTTAAACGAAAGCTGGTGCTTGCCATGTGGTCCCACTTAAATTTTATTTAAATCTGACCATGGAATCCATGAGAAAACCATAAAAGTCTTAAATGTGCATTAAGTATGTGCGCGACAAATGGACGAATAACTCAATATCACGCCAACCGATTTCGATGATTCTTTTTTTAATCGAAAGCAGGTGCTTGTCATGTGGTCCCACATAAATTTGAACGAGATCTGAAAAGTAGTTTTTGAGTAATTTTGAAGTAGGTTATTTTTTGTTAGTAAAATTTAGATTATTTACACCTTGGGTTACATTATTGGAGTTTTACTAAGGATCCCTAGGTTTTTGAAAATATAATATAGCCTATGTCACCCGGGGATAGTGTAGCTTCCCAACAGTGAATGAATTTTTCAAATCGGTTCAGTAGTTTCGGAGCCTATTCAATGCAAACAAACAATCAAATCTTTCCTCTTTATAATATTAGTATAGATCAGAGTGGTTACTACTTGTTACTGTTGTGTACTGGTTACCTCAGTCCTCGAAAAATTAATACCATACATTTATTATTTTATCCTACTCTACTAATATATTAGGGAAATGTATAAGTTTATTTGTGAGGTTGTACGAATGTTTGTTTGTTACTCTATCACCCAAAAACTTGTGAACGGATATTCATGAAATTACCCATTCATGAAAGTACTTAATACCCCGAAAAATGTGGGTAAAGCTGCGAGCACAACGCTTGTATAAAATTAAAAAAATTCAATAGCACAGACATGGATCAGCTCTATTAAATACATAAATAGTTAGATATAATGTCAGAAATTGCATATGTTATTATTTGTATACCTTTATGATATTACATATTAGAGGAATCTCCATCTATCGGCTTGTTAAGCGTGCCCGTATCGAATATCGCTTAGTACTAATAAATAAATCACAGGTCCACTGGTAGGGTTACCATCTAAAACTTTAAAAGACCCGGTCAGATATAAATAAAAAATTAAATAACGCTTCACACTCATAGCCCCGCACTAGGATTTCCTGTGTCGTGGGTGCCATGGACAACACACAAGACAAGGACATTTACACCCAGAACGAGAACAGAAATTAAAACTCATTATTCAAATTTCTGCCTCGCTGGGAATCGAACCCAGGACCCTTGGTGCGGCGATCCGGCGTGGTAACCATTGCGCCACACGGGTCGTCAGGTATAAAAAAAAGACTTCTGACACCATCATGTTATCAGCACCAACATACCAAAATTTTGCATTATCATCCAAATTACCTAACGACAAGTAGAAGTAGGTTTAGATTCACTTCCAAGATTTGTTTATATTGTTAGGTAGTTTTTTACAAGTGAAGCGCGTAAGAAAAGCGTCTTGAAAATAAATATTTTGTTGGTTTAAAATAAATTATAAAATAATTATTTAAATAAGAATGATTACGTATGTTTGTAGTTCAGTAAAAAATTGAAAGCTTAGGAATACCTCATTTATTTTAAAGTTTTTAATACTCGGATAAATGAAAAAGCCGCACAGAAGGCAAAAATTCCAGGACATATCCGGACAAATTGGGATAGTTGGCAAACCTACTCCTGTCTCCACTAGAATCACAGTGTGGGAGGGGAATGGGGATCATAACTCTACATCAATACAGATCATTTGCTTGTCACATTAATATCCATTGTCCTGAGCCATATCTGATGCGATCACTTCGTGGGCTGGTATTAAAAACATATCCGATAGACGACGATAAACAGAAATGTTTTACAATGTAAGTAATTGAAACTATTGGATATTTACGTATATCTTTTGGGTAAATCTCTTGGGGACAGAACTATTTTACTGAACGATAATCTAAATTTTACTAACAAAAAATAACCGACTTCAAATCTCAAAAACTACTTTTCAGATCTCGTTCAAATTTATGTGGGACCACATGACAAGCACCTGCTTTCCATTAAAAAAAGAGTCATCGAAATCGGTTGGCGTGATATTGAGTTATTCGTCAATTTGTCGCGCACATCTTAACACAAATTTACGACTTATGTGGTTTTCTCATGGATGCCATTGTCAGATCTCAATAAAATTTATGTGGGACCACATGACAGCCACCAGCTTTCGATTAAAAAAACAATCATCAAAATTGGTTCGCCCAGTCCAAAGTTCAGAGGTAACAAACATAAAAAAAATACAGTCGAATTGAGAACCTCCTCCTTTTTTTGAAGTCGGTTAAAAAATAACCAATGTTTCATAATCTACGTTATGAGCTATTTGTGAACGTGTACTAAGTGTGAGATGTGTACGACATGCACTGAGTTCCGGATAACGAGTTTCCATTGTAATTAACGCAGAAAATAATAAAATTATTAAGTTAAAATTAAAAGTATTCAAATTCAAATTCATCTTTCCTACTTATGAAATCGCCTCATTATTTTTTTACATCAGTAGCTACTTTGAAAGCATAGGGACATTTACAGTTCATTAATCCTTTTACAATTATAATGTACGCTGAATTCTGCTAACAAAGACGTACATAATAAGGCCTTTGACTGTCTACTTTCAAAGGCTCAAAAGTAATTGCTGTACAATACAAAACATAATATCTGTCTGTAGGACTTTGTATCTAAATTATTAGTTTAAATTGCATCAGAAAATAGAAGCAAAGTCTTCAGTCTACGACCAATCCTTTATCATTTCGTCACATCCGTATAAAATACGATGCTTGACGGACAGAAATAAACTAAATACTTTTCCATGAGTTGTTTTGAATGATAAAAGTCCACATCAAATCAATATTGTTGCAAATACTCGTTTGGTCAACGGCATGGCTTATCACAACATGTCAAAGCCCAAAAAATCGATCGAATACAGCGACGGACAGCGGAATAAAGAACAATAAAATTGTACCACTCTTGTAACTTCGAATAATATATGTACTCGTAATATGAAGAGCACTATTAGCTTTGAATAACACTGTAATTTCAAAGCAAACTACTGGGGAAACAATAAATAAAAATTGGTTTATTTCGGTTAATCTGGACTCCTTTTTTAGCTTTACTGTAAAGTTAAATTACTGCACACCCAAAGATTGGCCAAATCCATATAGTACATATTTGACGTAAATACTGTGCATCCTATTTTTTGTACCGAATATAAGTACCTAATCCAAAACTAAAAAAAATCTTTCGCCAATAGAATATTCTATTCATTCTGAGTAACCGAGCTATATTTCTTTTAAATATGGATCTATGCGAAAACCGAAGAAAAGCCAAGGCGTTTATTGGTATTGTAATAAAATTGTTACTCAATCACGCAAAAAGTTCTGAAAGGATTTGGATGCAATTTAGTACCTGTCCACAAATAGCTAACCTATTTTTGAGAATTTTTCACTTGTCCAACCCCAACCATTTAGCCAGGAGAGGGGGGGGGGGGGACACTGGACTCTAACCAAAATTAGCACTTTAAAGCCAAATATTTCGCAAACGAATTCCTAAATCCAGAAATAATCTTAAGAGACCCATAATATTTTTGAAAGACCTTTTTAAGGATACCCCACACTATGGGGTACGCAACGAAAAAAAATTCATCCTCACGTTACTAACCCTAACTAAGGGTCTGGGCGCTATGCCCCGGACGAACGGACGGACAAGCGGACTGACGGACGGACATGATGAAACTATACTAAGGGTTCTGATTTTACTTCAGAACCCTAAAAATGAAGACTGTATTTCAATTATAAGCTTTGAATCGCTCTCCCGTAAAATTACTTTCTTGGAGTTACAACCACTTACGTGGGAGGTGTCAATATTCATGTATGTTTATAGGCTGTATAATATAGAGATGTGCCAGTACAAGCATTCAACGCTTGACTGGACAACTGACATCACGGGTATCATAGTGTACCGTTCCGGCGCATCCTCGTAGTATGAGCATCAATGAACTGGAAAATTCTCCGCATGCTTTCAAAGTAACTATTCAAATAAAGTTTTATGAAGCGGTGTATCGTTATTGATAAAAGTATCCAGTGTATTTTTAGAATAACACTTGAGCACCAGATCAAACAGGTATAAGTATGTAATTCTAAATTTTGCAAAAAAAGTAAGTCTTAAAAAATAGTCTTCGCAAAGACAATGGTAAAGTACTGTTAGTAATGGTACAATGTTCTATAAAATTTGTCTCGGACATAAAATTAACGAATGTACCTATCAGAGTACAAAAAAAATCAGTATGTTAAAATCATGACCGAATTTCGACCACTGCACTGGAAAAACTTGTTAATCATAAAACTGTAACGGGCCAGAACAAACAAAAAAACTCGTTGAATGTTTAATTTTAATGTAGCTAAATTGTTTTATCTATGTAGAGGCCTAAAATATTGGAAGATTCGTGTATCAATAAAATGCTCATGGATTATATCGAATACAAAATGAATGAAAAGAAGTCTAATGTTACGTTGAATGTAATGAGCAATAAATAAATTACATTGAAATTAAAAATAAATCCATTAAAAACTCCTTCAAAATTATTATCTTTCTTACTTTAAAAGTATTTTTAATTTATTTACAGATTTTCTTATCGATTTTTTACCGTCACAGTTGATTTATACATGCAAAATAAAATGCACATAAATAAATGATAAAATATCATTGACATCAATTGCCATGATCCGAAAACAAAAAATATTTGTTTCACCCGGGCATTGAACTCGGGACCCCCGTTCGGTGTTTCATTTGGCCAAAAACTTTGAATAAAAATGCAAATTCTGTATGAGCGTGAAAATTACAGGGAAAGAAAAATTTACATATTAATTGAATAAGTTTCTTGTGATAAAATTCAATTAGTGTTGGACGTTATGTTCTAAAAACCAATTGTTGGAAAAATATTGTTTTTGACCAAAATTTCTTCATAAAAAAGGAATGACCAAAAATAAAAATAAACTTGACGGACAAAAAACCGTTTTTAATATATTTTTGATTATTCTTATCCATCGTCTGGTATCATGACATGTACTGATACGTTAGTGTTACCAGGTAAAGTATGGTATAGTGTGCCTATGTGTGGTATAGTGGAGATCCTACTATGGATAAAGGTATAAAGTACACATATACAATTATTTCTTCTGTGGTTTTAGTAAATATGTATATCCATGCCAAATTAATTACAGCTTTCTAGCACTCGGTCTCAGCCGTGGATTTATGCTGCGGACGGACGGACATGACGAAACTATAAGGGTTCTGATTTTTCCTCGGAACACTAAAAATGCGACATTCACCGCTGCAGCGTCGTACATGGCTAGCTAAGCATGACGTTAGTCGAGAGCGATTCATGTTTGACAAGCATTGAAAACAGGTTTACAACAAAGTTTGAGGCTATAACCGAAGGCAGCTTTATTATCACAACACACGATGCTGGGTTCTTTCATATCAGAATTCAATATTTTGAGAGTCCAAGTCCAAGAGAGTCCAAGCCAACTTTTCCTGGTTCGCTCTACTGACGTAGCTATAACGCCCACTCCCCTGTTGAAGATGCCTGGGCTAATGTACCCCAAGTACATTTTATTTATTTATTAAGGGTTTTGTTTGTTACCACCCTTCTTACTTACGACTTCAAAAAAGGGTGGTTCTAAATTCGATGGTATTTCTTAATTTAAACATTAGACTACTTCCTACAAATAGTTAAATTATTTTTTTATCTGAAAGGATATTCTTCCCCAAATATTTATCAAAAGTCTGTTCCGATGATGACATTCATGAAATCGATGGTTCTCTTCAAATATTACGGGTAAAAATTATGGCGATTTGAAGGGGCGGAGCAGGTAGTCATAACGGAACCCTTATAGTTTCGTCTTGTCTGTCCGTCCGTCCGCAGCTTGGCGTCGAGACCCATAGTGCTGGAAAGCTGTAACTTGGCATGGATTTACATAATATGTATTTATTATTTTTGTATGGGTTTTAATGGCAGAAGGAGGGGAGAGGGGGGGGGGGTGCCGTAGAAATCTCGCCCAAGGCGCTGGTAGTGCTAAAACCTTCACAGCATACTATCATATCTTGTCAAGGGATTATTCACTTAAATTACCGAGCACTTCATATGACCCGAACCCGCATTGAAATCTTTAATTTCATACACATTTCAGGCTCTAAATCGTGTCTTATAAAGTTAAATTACCGTAACGCCACTCGCTTTCAATGTGAGGGTAACAAGCTTCGCTGTTTCTCAAAGTTCTGATAAAACTTTACAAAGTTTCCTACAATGGGGGCTCGGATTTATTTCCACGTGACCGAATTTATTTAAACACTAGCTGACCGGGCAAACTTCGTATCGCCTAACAAACTTTTTTTTTCTAAAATAAAAGTAGCCTAAGTTACTCCTTGTATCATTAGCTATCTGCCAGTGAAAGTCCCGTCAAAATCGGTCCAGCCATTGCAGAGATTAGCCGGAACATACAGATAGACAGACAGAAAAAAATTGTAAAAAATGTTGTTTTGGTATATGTACCGTTATACATCCAAATGCACTCAGTAAAAAGCGGTTATTTTTTAATATTACAAACAGACACTCCAATTCTATTTTTTTGTATAGATTAGTCCGATCCGATGTGTACTACTACGCAAAAAATGTTTGTATGGAAAAAGTCGAAAATCGAAAAAGTGCCTGATGCATTGTTTTAGTGGTCTCAAACAATCTTCGAATTATTGCCTTTAAAATGAAACCATTTTGGGTTATATCGGTTGGATAGTTTCAAAGCCTATAAAGGACATTTGTAAATTTTTTTGTATTTTTACATAGATTTATGTAGATTGTAGACATACTTATTTAACTACATGTTAAAGTAGGGCAGAATTGCGAAAATGTGCAAAAATGCTCCTCTTATAAATTAATTTAGCACTTGGATTTCTGAAAAATCCGCTCACTCTATTTAAGGTTAAGTATCATCACTCCAAGCAAAATCGAGAACGTGTAATTAATTTTAAAACTGTGGTTTCATTTTAATCACTCACTCACATATATGTGGGACATAGAAAAAAGTTATGCAAAAGTGAAGAATTTTCACGAATATTATCTACAAAATTATTTTCAAAAGATTTATTGAGAACTATCAATTTTCACATGATGTACCTTAGTTATAAGAATTTACATTTGGGATGATGTTACAATTTGATTCTTTGCATGGTGTGTTGGTTACTTACTGTCTGATAGCAATTATATTGACTCCAGGTAACTATGTCAAAGAAACCAACCTGCAACAAAAAAAAAAAACAATATTATTTTGAGAATCGACACTGTGCTAACTTCTTAATGATACTATAGTTACAGAATAGATAGTTAAAATTTGTAGTAGATATGATTGCTCTTGTGCCCAAAAGCAAAGCAAAAGCAACAACCCATAATTGTCCCACTGCTGGGCTCGGGGTCTCCTCTCACAATGTGAGGGCTACAGGCCATAATCTACCACGCTGGCCAAGTGCGGATTGGTAGACTTCACACACCTTTGAGAACTTTATGGAGAACTCTCCGGTGTGCAGGTTTCCTCACGATGTTTTCCTTCACCGAAGCAAGTGATAATTAACTTTTAATACGCACATAATATTTGAAAATTAGAGGTGCGTGCCAGGATTTGAACTCGGGCCCCTCTGTTCGAGAGACCAACGTTCTAACCACTAGGCTGTCACTGCCCTTGTGCCCATGGTACCTCTTTATGCTTCTGACTGTAGGTACCTTATAAACCATATACCAATTGGCCCCTGATTCAATATTGTTCTTTTAACGTTCCCTAGGCCTCAATCGCCCGCTATATTAAAGCAAATGACATGTTCTCTTTGTGACACACTTAGATAAACACTAGTTTGTAATGCTTTGTTTCCTAATTAAGCTAACAAAACAGTACATATCTAATGAAACTTCTCTGTAACAATTGAAATTCTAAATGAAATAGGTACTTTAACAGACAACAGCAGACTCATCCCACGACCGGTGGGTTACGTGGCTCGCTGAACTTTGTTATGTGGCGCAGTAAATGAATAAAATTGATTAACATATTATCATACATACATAGTTTTCAAGGTTACCATAATATTATTTATAGAGTAATCTCAAACTTCATCAGGGCAATGTTTAAATGTACACAGTATGTACACAATTGCAACGATTTCACTTTAGTTTTGATTATACTCCTTAGATTGTATTTATTTATTTTATACAATAAACACCAGAGTAAGGAGTTAACAACATGTTACAAATGGAGAAAGTCTTATCGCTAAAAAGCAATTTCTTCCACACAACTTCAGACTAAAGAAGGAAGTACATTTGAATGGCAGGGTGCACTTATGAAATAGGATAAAAACAGACAATAGTGAAACGGATAAGGTAGTATGCTGATAGCAAAGGTTACTTAAGGAATACAGGGTAAGTAGGAAGAAACACATATTCATAGTTGCAAGTAATACGATTTGAGTTCTAAAGGAATGCAGAGATTTAACTTAAAGTATCTTAGAAGAGAATTCCATAGACGAATGACAGTAACTGTAAAGGAATTTTGAAAAAAAAGAAGAAGAGTGTATATATATGTGTGCTAAAAGTAAGGTTTTACGTATATTATTTCTTTTGTTATGGCCTGTTTGAAATAGTTATTATATAGGTGTTTATGTGCTGCTAGAAAAAAGGTTGAGTATAGCTGGATTATAGGTATTCTGATTTAACAAATAAAATATTCATTCATTTATTCATTCATAACCCTGTTCTACTTAAAAGTTTGAATGGGTTTGTTACTTTTTCACGCAAAAGCTGCTGAACGGATTTTCATTAAATTTAGTGCACAGGTAAACCTGAGAGGTAGACTTGAGAGGTAGACTTGAGAGGTAGACTTGAGAGGTAGACCTGAGAGGTAGACTTGAGAGGTAGACCATGATTTGATCACTAGCACAGTAATACGTACCGTGGCACTAGTTTAATATAAGCAAAGCAATCTAATCAATGTGATGATGATCCATGATTGAAATATTTGATCGAGTATGGGAAAATCAGCTATGAGTTGTTGTTTTACAATAACACGCATCTCATGAATAATCTTAAACTTGACGTCATAAACATTGCGTCATTCGGCCATGTGTCATTGTAACCACGCAAGTGATGGTGATGGTACACAGATGTTCCATACATAAAAATAATTTTAATAAATTATTATGTTATGCGCTAAAGATATAGCTTGTTAGCAAGCTATAAATTATAGCTTCAGCTACTATTGTCTCCTGTTCCGCTATCTATGATTTAAGCTTGTTTTGGTTGAAATTTTCTACTGTAAATTAAATGACAGTACAATAAATTGATGTTATGGAGCTGGTATGACGAAGAAGCAGGAAGGTGGCCAGAGGAACTCAGAAAGTAATAGAGGCAACTCTATGGAATTTGCTCGTTGGATTTGTCATGAGAAGTGCCTTTATTAATGGATTAAAATAAGAGAACCTTCTCTTATTCCAGCAAGGGTGGCTTATCGTGGCGTTCTTTATTTTAAACTTGTTCTTTAGCTATCATTATCTTGATTATGATATAATTAAATATGACGTCTAAGATGTAAAGTTTTGACTAACGATGGATCATTTTAATGGACTAGTTAAAAGAAAGAAGGAAAATCTAAAAAAGAAAAAGTTGCATTTTGCGTTAAATATTTAAAAATATTTTAAAATTCAACTTGTTATTCGTTTAAAAAACATTAATTAATAACAATCACATCTACACGCTACAATTTAAAAGTACCGTCTCTAGTTCACACGTATGAGCTGATCAAAAGTTCGATCTGAGGTTGTTGACACCTCCCAGAAGCGAGTTCGGGTTTCGGATGAGATTCAATGTTACAAAGTGAGTCATGTATAATAATAATTTTTGATTGTTGAATTAGTTTTACTACAAGCTACGATGTATTTTTGCTGGGTAAGAAATGGTACTACGAATTTGTTGTATACAAAATAGTTCGTGCTTCTTTGTAAGGGTCACTTCTTAGTAGGATTTTTTTTGAAATAGGTAGGTACTTCAAAATTCCCTCGCAATCATTTATTATTTAATACTTATTGACAATTTGACTAATGTGTAAAATTATAAATTACAGCTGTTTCAATTAAGGAATTATATAGTTTTTTGCTGCAAAATCAAATCAACTAAGTAGGTACGTGTCTAGTTTTGCTTCACAGATGATTAATAAATTCTTAATACTTACTAAGAATACCTCACATAACACTTCCGGTATTTTAGGATTTTTTAAGTACCTAGGTACTTATAGATAAGCAGTGCTAATGTTTTGTTCGTTCCGTTCAAAGTTTACCACTTCCTGATGATATTAAATAATGGTAGGAATTTTTATTAAGGTTCCGAAATAAAATTGAAACCCATATAGTTTCGTCATGCCGTCCGTCTGTCCGAAACAAAGCGCCGAGACCCTTAGATCTAGAAAGCTGTAATTTGGCATGGATATGCATAATTATTTATTAAAAATTCATAAGCGTTGAATGAAATATTAAAAAATATTTTTTCTGGCTACCTTCCTTGTCATGAGGATGACTTCTGTATTCGTCGCGTAGTGTGGAGTATATAGAAAGGTCTTTCAAAAATACGATGGGTCTTCTAAGACCATTTTTGGAATTAGGGGTCCGTTTGCGAGATATTAGGCTTTAAAGTGCTAATTCTGCCGGCTAAACGGTTGAAGTTGGACACGTGAAAAATTCTCAAAAAATAGGTTATATGATGAATTTACAAGTAAAACTATCACGGCTATGTTAGCATAAGTAGTTAATGAGTAACAGTCGATAAACTTACTACTTCGGAACCCTACATTACATTGCGCGTGGACGCACTTGCCCGATTTTATCTGTTTAGCTATCGTCCTCTTAGTTTCAATAGAAAACTTTACTAACAAACTAGCACTCTCCTCGCGGCTTTGCTTTCGTTTTCCAATGTTTTATTTCAGATCACGGTCTACCTGTGAAATTCTAAATTTCATGAAAATCCGTTCAATAGTTTTTGCGTGAAAGAGTAAAAAACATCCATTCAATTTTCATCAAATTTCTCAGCTTGTCTACGCGTCGATCGGTGATCATTTACCATCAAGACTATCTGTTGGATTCAATTGAATGTATAAATCTTTTCCATTCTAACTCTCCAGTTAAGCGTGTTTATCTGTGGAAGATTTCCTCTTCTAAAGACATGCTGCGTCAGCTACCTATAGGGACCATTACTATAATATTTTTAGTCCGATCGATGATCTTAATATATTAGACCCTTAATTGTACCAACGACGGAAATATTAACACAATTGAAATGTAATGGATTTATAATATACATAACCTCGTTGTTAATTGACTTCTGTAGTTTTAATATTTAGGACCATTCTGATATCAGAAGATTACAATAATTGATTTATACCTACTTTGGTTTAAACTTTAAACCGTAAGGCTTGTACCTGAAGGCCGCCAACATGACTTAGCGTCTTAAGTGTTACTATTGTCTTTTATTGTTCGTTTATACCCTTATTATTTCTCCGTGGGGTCCACCTGGATAGATACCACCCACCCTCTTCCTCAAGTCAGCCGCCAAACGACTCGTCATGTTCCGGCTTAAGGCTTGAGAGCAGCTTCTTTTTTTTTTCTCTCTTTCTTGGCTGAAAATGCATCAGTAATGCCCTTAGTGTTGCTGATCTCCATAGGCGACGATAACCACTTATCACATGCATCATCAGCTCGTTTGTCGGCTATTTCCGTAAAAAAAGAACCGAAATTCAAACTCATCATCCAATTACGACACTTGAGTCGTAAAAGTAATTGAGAGTAGTATTGAGTGTAATACCTATTATGTATCCATATTATAATATTATTGGGTTTTTGAACCCCGAAGCAACTTGTCGGTATCAATATTATGTTATGTGATCGCGCACGAAAAGTTTCAGCACGGAAATCGTGTATTTTTTGTATTTAATACTTTAATTGTTTTTATTAACATAATTCCCTTGGTTTATGGTTCAATATTTTTTTATGGCTTGCCCAAATATTTAGCACCATTCCTAACCACGATAATTGATCTGCGTCATGCTATATACCATTTACATAAACTAATAATTTATGCTAATATAGTGTTCTTGATATAGAAGGCAAGTTTTTTTGAATATCTGATTGCGAGTATCACGAAACTTGTTCGCTATAAAGACCAATAGGGCCAACAATAACTGGCCGTTAAGAAACACAGATTTCAATAATACTCGGCATATTTAATTATTATTATGACGTTATCTAGATACTTTTTATTCCGAAAAATGGATTTGTTTCCATAGAGCGACAAAATTATTATGCATTTTCGATTAGACGTTTGTTTTGATTGCTTTCGTGTGACTATTTCAATGAATATGTTCCTATTTTAAGAACAATAAGGTTTAAAATTACGATACCTAATAAATAAATAAATGGATTAAATGAGCAGTAACTTCTTTTGGGTGCGGGTCGAAAGCATAGATATCCCGAAGGAAAACAAGGCCTGGTTGCTGGTGTGTAGGGGAGGGGTATCTCTGAATCTCTGAAATTTAATACCCAGCGTATTCTAAAAAAATCTGATAACAATACTGTTATTCTTGCATGATTGTATAATATGTGGTGTGCAAACAATAAAGAGTTATCTATTTATTTATCTAACAATGACACATACGTGTTCTTGTGTTAACAGTCTGTTTATCTTTACTTATTATATTCAAATTGTTGTATAGGAAAAGTGGAAAATCGACTTTATCAATGGATGAATGTGCCTAAAGCATTGTTTTAGTGGTTTCATACCACCTTCGGAGTATTGCCTTTCAAATGATTCAAACCATTTTGAGGCATATCGGTAGGATGGTTTCAGAGTCTTTAAAGGAGGTCCGTTCAACAATTTTTTGTATTTTTATTATGTATGTGTGAATACCTACAAAAGTATCAGTAGGAAAATTAAACTGTGCTGTAACGAATAATTTTTGTTCATTCTCGTCTGTCCCTAGTGTCCCTGCCTATCTCCTTATCAGAACAGATAGTTATAACAGACGTTGCAATTGTCCCCATTCAACCTCTAACTAGCGTAAACAAGTTGGATTTTTTATGATTGTAAGATAAGTACATAGATGCCTACATAATATTATTGTGTTTACGACACAAGAACTTCGCTAGTCACCTACCCGCCTTTGACCCGGAGTTGATGATAAATTTAGAACGTAGGTTGACGCATTCGCTTGGAAATTGTTGGATAATATTCAGTGTAAGAGGTTATCTCGAGAAAACAAGCATTCAACTCTTTTGGATGAATAAAAGTGATTTTTATATGATGGATGTAAAATCCAACAAACGGGCTAGCTGATGGAAAGTGATCATCTTCCATGGACATCAGCGACTTCAAAGGCACTACTGATGGATAATCAGGCAAGAAATAAATGAAAGAACTAGTTCTCATACCTCAAACCAGAACTTGAGTCGTTTGGCGGCTAACTCAAGCAACAGGGTAGTTTGCCAGGCTTCATGTAGGGATGCTATCTATCTGTTTTTATGTAATACTAGCTGACCCGGCAAACTTCGTATCGCCTAACAAACTATTTTTTTTTTCAAAATTAAAAGTAGCCTAAGTTACTCCTTGTTACATCAGCTATCTGCCAGTGAAAGTCCCGTCAAAATCGGTCGAGCCATTTCAGAGATTAGCCGGAACAAACAGACAGATAGACAGACAGAGAGACAGACAAAAATTGTAAAAAATGTTGTTTTGGTATATGTAGCATGTATACATCTAAATACACTTAGTAAAAAGCAGTTATTTTAACATTACAAACAGACACTCCAATTTTATTTATTTGTATGTATGTATGTATAGACGAGTAACCGCCCTCGTTTTGCTTCGGTTTTCTTGTTTTTTTACACCTTGGGTTACATTATTGGAGTTCTATTAAGGATCCCTAATTTTTTTTAAATACTATATAGCCTATGTAACCCGGGGATAGTGTAGCTTTCCAACAGTGAAAGAATTTTTCAAATCGGTTTAGTAGTTTCGGAGCCTATTCAATGCAAACAAACAATCAAATCTTTCCTCTTTATAATACTAGTATAGATAGATATAATTATGCTGTTTTGTTTCGATATTTTAAGCAAAAGAGGCAGAGGTTTAAATTAAAAAAACCTACAAACCGAAAACCTAATGGCCAAAATAAACAAATGTTTACTCAGCGTTGGAATTTTCAAGCAAATACGGAAGCCAAGCTATTTTGCTATGTAATAATTACATAACTTAGTAAGTAGGTTATCTTATTTTTTACAGCCAAATAAAATTATAGCTAAGTTAGCTAATATGCGCGCATCACGGAGAAAGCACTGCATGAAACGGAGGCATTTAAATAAAAAAATACTAATAGATTCCGAAGATTAAGAAAAAAAAGTTTTGGTATTACAATCATTTATAAAAATAATAACTGAAATTCTTCTCAACAGGTGGCGTAACTGCGGAAAAAGTAGCTAGATGGAAAAAAATAACTAAAGAAACTTTCTGAGGTAACAACATTTATCAACATTTCCAATAGGTACTATCATGGAAAAAGTCACTTAGAATTTATGAGAAATAAATAGAATTTGGTACGTATTTCCCCGGCGTTATTGGAAATAAAAGACGAAATTTATTGAGATAAAGTTATTTCCTTATTCCGGTCGCCCGTATAAGGTTCATCAGTAATTGATATTGGTAGATATATAATATTACTGCTCTACGTCGGTTTTCCTCCATTATAAAAACCTTTTTAAACAACAAGTAGTTTTTAGTTCGTGGATGTTGTCTTAAAATTAACTAAATAATTTTTAACTCACTTCAAAAATGGAGGTTATTCTGATTTGAATATGTTTTTACTAACTTAGTACGCTCTCTTATCTGTGGCTCACACAAACATCAAAGTCGGTTCATCTCTTTGGGAGTTACGATGCTACAGACAGATAAACACGTTTAACTTATAATACTTATACCTCATTGTTCATGGCTGAACAAATTTTTAGAGCTTAACTCCTTATCTATCGATTTCATGATTTTATGATATGAGATTTTATGGGGAGTAAAATCTCATTGGTAAAATAATTTTTTTACGTTACGTTATGTTAACTTAAGCCCTTGTAATTCGCAACACAGAATCTAGATGGCCCTGGATGGTTGATCAGTAACAACGCCATGTAATGATAATAATAATCTTGGTACATCCTATTCTGATGATTTGAAACATCGTTATCACCATCAATCAACATAATTTTTTTTGTCAAATTTTTTGTGTTTTTGTAGTCAGTTTATCAATTTTTTGTCGATTTTTTTGTCAATTTTTTGTCAATTTTTTTTGTAAATTTTTTACTCAATTTTTTATTTCAATTTTTTTGACAATTTTTTTATGACAATTTTTTATCATCATCATCACCATGGCATTAAACTCCAGTCGTGCGTCGAACGGAGATGACACACATCTTTTTTTTGAGTTGCTTATTGAATGGCTTATGTGTCCAGGCCCTAATAGGTTAAAAACTACAACACAATAAAATTAGTTTCATTTTTAAATGACTAAACACTCCTACGTATTCTAAGGGATCCAGATCCTGGGATTAGATCAATTTTTAATTTCATCACTATAATCCTCTAAATTCCTGGAACTAGGAACAAAATGAGATACGTTGGGTGTAAATAGCGGGAATCTCCGCGCCGGCCTGCCGAAATGACCGTATTATCTGAATTTAAAATACGGTAAATATCATGAAAATATCGCATAAAAATTCGATATTGAACAGTACTTCATATTCATGTATTGTAATGCCAGGCATGAATCTGAGTTATGAGCTATTTCGTTAACTGAAAGGTATTCTTATTAAATATTATGCTGAGACACGCTTCGAATAAACAGGTGTCGTAAAGAGCTTGTGAAACTGCAGTTTAGGAAAAATAACCTTGTATACCGAGAGGCTTCACACGATATTCGCATTTACTTTACCTCTCATCCAATTATCTCTCGACATACATCCTTTAAAGGAAAATGTTTTACATGTAGGTTATTTTATTCTTGAATTCCCAAAGGAATGAGAAATTTTAAGCGTTTGGGACTTGTTTATAATTTGGGATAAGTGGTAACCCTACTTTACTTGTTACGAACAATATTGCTACAGCCATTTTGAGTAAGAGGGGCATTAGCGAATTTAGCTAGTACTTTAATAACCATATTAAAATAAGACACTGTTACTGAATGATAGACTACGCACAGTCAAATCAGCTGATTGTAGAACATTTGTAGAAGCATAATTTTTTTGCAAGAGATTCCTCAAGTGAACACTAAGAATTTTGGAAATCCATCCCCTAAGGGGTAAAAAACGTTATGAAAGTTGTAGAATAAAAACTATATTTATCGGACAAAGTCGCGGGTAATGGCTAGTGTTTTTATAATCGCCTAATTGAGGTCTTTTGTCAGACCTCTAGTCACGTAACCTGCAGACCTCACCTCATGATAACACGATAAAACATTATACAGCGCTATTATGTAATTTTATCACTCGAGACCAAATTACCCACCATTAGGTATATTCTTGTTAAAAATGCTCGTACAGCTCAAGTTTAATTTATCTCGGTAATTGCGTTAACTTATAAAACTCGCGCGCTAGAACATTAGGTGCAAAATACTTTGATGTATTTAAAGTTATTTTATTTGTAGACAGATTTCATAAAACAAAATGATAGCAAGTAACGTAGATATTAGTTAATTTAATGTGTAAATAAAATGATAACTAGTAGTAAATGTCACATCAACATAATCGTTACTATAATAATTCGGACCCACACCGAAACGCTTATTAATTTTTAGACGTTTAATTTTTATTTCATTGCATAAATATTATTTAAATAGTAGTGGTTGGTATTATACCTTTTACTTTTTATTACAAAGTTCCTACGAGAAAGGCATAATATTTCGAATGTTTTGGAAAGGCTAAACCATATTAACTGTTTTATGTCTACCGATATACCGTTTCAAATAGACTGACAATAGCAATAAATTACATTTTGTTTTTTGTATAGTTAAAAAACTCTTTGATATCCACAGAAAAGTTTACAGTTGTTAAAAAGCTTACAGTTTTACCCTTTAGTGTTTATTTTTAAATAACATATTTTGTGTTTAAAATTAACTAATTACATCTATCCGTCTATTGCTGGACCTAGTCCTTCCCTAATTTACACGTATGTCTTCTAAACTTATACTTAGTATCCCGATACAGGTAATTGTAGAAGTTGCGGTTACTGATTTGAGATAATCAGATTACAAAGCTAATTAATTGACCAATACCTAACTCCAAGGTAAGATGGAGCATGTGGTTAAAACTAGGTGTGTATCGTGGCCTTAGGTACTTGTCCTTTGTATCTATATTTTATACTCGTATTTAGATGCGTTTGAGGTTGTAAGCTCTTCAGGCTATAATAAAACTTTAGACAGACTGGAAAGGGATAAACTAGACAACCTGCGAAGCGTGGAGTTCCCAGTTCGTGGGTGTTCACGACGCAGTGAATCCTATTGCGGAATTATGACTGTTTGAGAGAATTTAAGGAGATGTGATATTTACTTTCACAAAAAGTATTATCGTCTTTACGCGGTTTGTTTATGGAAATAGCCAATAAACGAGCTGACGATCTACTTAATAATAAGCTATAGTAAGTATATTTCAAAATCATTGCGTTCAGATACTTTGTTTTATTATTATCTAATACCTCATATAAATCGCGGGTTTATTAGCTATGGTAAGCCATTTGATCCGATTTAGTGTGTAAGCGTTTATTTATTTATTATTTATAGAGCCCACTTACATAAAATCCCCGAAAACGCTGACAAAGTCGCTGTCAAGTGCTAAGTGTAACTATAATTTCTAGATATGTTAGCTGCTTGCTAACACTATGATATATGTGTTTTTTAACAGCCGGGTAACATACCAGACCATCACCAACGCGTTGCCGGCTAGGAAGAAAGTAAAGAATAGGCATGATGACAGTAAGTAAAAATCACAATTTTTTTTATTTGGGAAACATACAAGGTCTTATATCTACAATACTAACACATAATATTATCTTTTACACCATTTATGAGTTTCCGCATGTATGTACGCATTTATTTAATTAAACCCTAATAATGTATTACAAAACAAGCATTTATTGTATTATTATGAGCGAGATTAATAATATTTTGATAAAATAAAACTACAAAATATGGCAAGCCGTCATGATATCTTGAACGCAAATCAGTCTCAATCAGCGCGAATTACGTCACGCCTCAGTAAACAAACGAATATGACAATACTGACAATGACATCTTGTCTATTACTTTCCTGAGGCGTGTTGTCACAAGCGACGTCATGACACTTTGAAGTGTTTTGGTGCGAATTTTAAACTTGTAAATTGAAGTGTATTTATTTTATACCAAACTTTTTTTTTATGGAAATATGATATACGTGTAATTATAATATATTTTCCAAAAATATACATAGAACATTATTTCAAAATTTGTCATCATGCCTTTTCTCTCTAGCTGTGTCTCTAGCATACGCTCTAACGAGTTTCCTCGTACTGCCGACCACACGATTTACACTAATACGAGTATATCAATTTAGATTAGTGATCGCTAACAGCTGTTCTAGATTCGGTAGGTGGCGCTGTACTGAACACTTCTCTTATATACTATACTAATGCGTATATGTACGTTATATGTGCGCATGTAAGTGGTTTACCTATCCACGTGAAAACTAGGGTTGTACCGTAATACCGAGCATTTCTTAAAATTCTCAAACGCTTTTAAAAATGAACTTCAACTTTCATACCCTAATTCAACGAGGGTTGGTTGCTTTGGAAAAAGCGGGTTTTATTCCACATTTGCAATTAAAAAAAAAACTAGGCAAGTGCGTCAGGCCACGCGCAATATAGGTTTCTGAAGTAGTAAGTTTATCGACTATAACTCATTAACTATTTATGCTAACATAGCCGCGATAGTTTTCCTTATAAATTCATCATATAACCTATTTTTGAGAATTTTTCACTTGTCCAACTCCAACCGTTAAGCCAGCAGGGTCCACCAGGTCCGTCAGGGCAGTGTCCCCCACACTTGACTCTAACCAAAATCAGCACTTTAAAGCCAAGTATTTCGCAAACGGACCCCTAATAAAAGAATTCATCCTCACGTTACCTGTAGGGGAGGTACCTTAAAAAAAAACTTTTTCAGTATTTTTTATTCTCCGATTCTGGAGTCCGATTCTTACAGACGGATGGATGGACGGACAGACGGACAGACGGACATACGTAAGGACGGACATGACGAAACTTTAGGGTTCCGATTTTACTTCGGAACCCTAAAATGATCTAATAAAATGCGCACCTTTGCCATAAAATACAAAGTTAAAATAAAAATAGAATAATAATAACGAATAAAATTATTCATTTTGAATTAATTTCCGTGGCTACCCAATTTACACATACTTAATTAAAATAATTAAGTGAATTATAACAATACATAATCGTCGAATAAAAAAGGGAACAGTAGAACAAAATGTAGTGAATAAAATAACTGAATAATTTTCCGCTACTTCGATTCGATCAAGTTATTTAATTTGTAAGCAGATGACAAGAGTAAAATTAATAAAATCTAAATTTATCTATTCTTATCAAATTTATTGTTAATAAATAAGCTTGGATCTTACAACTATTAGCAACAGTGAATGTGACTATTTTTCTTGTTAATTTCTGTATTTCTTTCATAATTTTAGTAACGTTATTATAGAAATTATCATAATTTTATACATTGCCTATGTATTGTTTAGAATACCGGAATTTACAATTTGTCGGTAACATACATGAATACTATTATTATCATGTAAATTTAATAACAGTAATACCCCTACGACTGTAATAACTAGCTTGTCTTTCAATGTGACCTCTACTCTACGACTTGCAATTAATAAATTATTTAATAAACGAAACCATTAATCTTAAATTAAAATTAAACTCCCCCCCCCCCCCGACAGTTTTATTTACACTAAACATAGCTAAGTACACTATCGAAGTCACCTTTTATACAAAAAACAACTAGATCAAAATCAGTTCATCCGTTCGGGAGCTACGATACCACAGAAAGACATACAGATCTACAGATACACAGACACGTCAAACTTATAACACCCCCCTTTTTTCGTCGGGGGTTAAAAATAATATCTAACCTGCGAATCTATAAATAAAGGATAACCAATTTTGCCCTTGCCATTGAAGGTAAATTCCATGGGGTAATTAAGCTTCTTATATAATACTCCGAATTAAAAACGTCAAGAACCACGAATAATTTGCTCGTTGACTCGCACTGTTTAACATAGCACTGTATATTTAAGAAATAAATATAGATAAACTTTACTAAGTAGCTTCACGAGTAAGTACCTACCTAAGATAGGGCCTACCTTTCTTCTTTCTACCTTGGTAGTCTTGACAACATCCGCTAATTTGAAATATTTCTTTTAAACTTAAATTCTTAGGGCTTGTTTCACAATCTTCAAGTAGAGCCCTGAATAAGCTATTCGCCGGTTAAAGTGACGTTAAAGTGTCATTTTACATACACGAAATGTCAACTTAACCAACGAATAGCTTACTTCGGACTTACTTGAAGATTGTGAAACAAGCCCTATATCTTGTGTATTATATTTAATATTTGTATTTATTCCTTGTATGTGTAAGTATTTTGTTATTATTATTTAAGTAGTTTATCTTATTTATTATATTGTCTGTGCACCCTATTATTTTCACACTTATTTCTATGTCCTCTGCCCAAAGGTTGTCTGGAAGATATCGCTCTATAGCGATAAGACCGCCTTTTGTACTACATGTTATTTATATTATGTTGTAATGTATTAACTCATTTGGTGTGTACAATAAAGAGTATTTTATTCTATTCTATAGGCGCAATAAAGAGTAGAGTATTTTATTCTATAGGCTAGCTAGGTGGTAGGATAAAACAAGGTAGGACAATAAAAATTAAGACAAAATAGAATCTTCGAATGACGTCTACCGATGAGGAACCTGGTGCCATAGCTCGTGCATTACATATTCAGAAACATTTCAACAGACAAGGTAATCCGACACAATGAAATTAAACTGCAAAATACGTCTATCTAGAGTTCACTTTCCTCTGCAACAATAATTAAAATTAATTCAAAATCAGTAGCTATTTCTGAAATAGCGCGACCATAATCTTATCGTCCGTTCGTGGTACATTAACGCTGTCGCTTGATATGCGTTTATTTTTACATACTTGCAAAATTAAGTATAAGGAGTGGGAAAAACCCTAAAAAGAAAATTAAGTTTCTGAAACTATGTAAAAAGGGGTTTGACCCACTGTTCCTCACGGAAGGTCAATTTCTTTCGTTCGCACCTTCTTTCGTGGCGCACCTTGCTGAACGAATGAGGCTGTGGTGGTAGCTCTGTCTTTTGGAGATCGTTCTATTATATATCCGTCTGTCAGAGATCCATCTGCTAAAGATCCGCCTGGAAAATGTCCGTCTGATTAACCACTGGACATTGTAACACGCAGCTTAATCTTGACAGGACTATAACATTCTCAGATTAAAGAATCTGAGATAACATTATACTGCCGTCAAATAATAACCATGGATTAGAACGAAAATTAAAAGTATGCAGCTAAAAATCATCTGTTTTGCAATTAACCGCACGTATTATTTATTTTTTTATACACAAGCGAAGAGCGCTTCATTAAAACACTGCGCCAAAATATCAGCATAATACTTAACATTTATTCGACGAAAACATTAATCTTCCAATTAGTACTCAATCCCCAATTAGCTGTGATTTCGGTTGAAATGGAAGTTAAACGTACATAATTCAGTTTTCTTCTTAATTACAATTATTGATACGCAAACAATTAAGGGAACTTTTAAAGGTACAATAATTCGTTTAAACAAAGTGCCTTAACTTCCTTATTATGCTTGATAAAATTTAAATTATCACTTGCATTCATGAAAGAAAACATTAGAAAAAAACCTTGCGTGCGTGTTTTCCGTAATTTACTCCAAAGTTGGGTATTTTGTCAAACTGCATTAGGGTAGCTCGGTGAACGAAAGATTTTTGACGTCATAACGTCTAAACAATGAACGCGGCGCACGCAAGAAAAAATGTAGCGTTCCGCGAGCGAGAGAGCGGCAAAAGCGAGAGAGAGGCATGATCGGCTACGATCGGCGTATCGTAGCCGATGCCGTAGGCGATCGTAGTTGAGTGGAGCGGAGCGGGGCGGGGCGGGGCGGAGCGGAGCGGGGCGGGGCGGGGCGGAGCGGAGCTTTGTCATGACGTTGTCACGTTAAACTACCGTCCGTAAACCGACTTTACAGACAACCATTTTTTCATTATAAGTAGAGCCTGAAGCAATGCAGAGCAATAGTTGTCATTTGTAGTTGTTTTTCTTCTTTACTCCTCATCAAGCAAGAACTTATAAGTCTCTTCTAAGTTATTTTTAATTGAAAATAACTTTGGAGGAAATTGATTTAATAATTAAGACAGTCATTCAGACGAGCTTGTTGCGCACTTAAACATGCATACGTCATAGATGTGATGAAAAATAAGAAAACAAATAAGAAAAAAATTGTTGACTACTGTACGTTCTTCTATGTTTTCTCATACCCACACATGCCCACACTAAGCACGCGTACATTCACACACTACACGGTTTTTACGCGAATATGGAAGTTTATAAGGAAAAAAGATTTGATCAAAGGACTACGGTGAGAGAGTGTTCCGTGACAGATCGTTATAGAAAAAGCTGAGTCATTGTGGGATCTAAATGTCCAACTATCCAACCTGTGGGAGATAGATGATTGATTAGCCGAATATACTCGCACATAGATATAACCTAGAGCAGTGATTCTTAACCTTTAGGGATGAGGGAACACTTGACTAAATTTTTGTCTAACCATGGATATTACGTATGTATAGTTTATATCACAGTCACTTAATATTTTTGGGAGGCAAACTTCTGTATTTTTGAAATCACTTCGGACGCTTTCAGGGACCAATAATCCACAGACCAAATGTCAAGAAACACTGCAGAGCTTCTATACTTGAAGAACTTGTAGATTATTCTACTTTTTTATGTGAATAACCAACGAACGAACAGAGGAGCCACCTGATTATAAGTGGTCACCGTAGCCCATGGACAATGGTCATCACGTAACACGAAAAAGAATTCGTATAATCTAAAAAATCTCGCATAATAACTTGCTCTTCAACTTTACTACTGAGATTACATTTTAATAAAATTTATTTAATAAAATAATTTAATAAATTTATTATTAACTGCCTGACCCGGTGAACTTCGTATCACCTAATAAACTATTTTTTAAATTAAAGTAGCCTAAAATACTCCTTGTTACATCAGCTATCTGCCAGTGAAAGTCCCGTCAAAATCGGTCCAGCCATTTCAGCGATTAGCCGGAACAAACAGACAGACAGACAGACAGACAAAAATTGTAAAAAATGTTGTTTTGGTATATGTATGTACCGTGTATACATCCAAATGCACTTAGTAAAAAGCGGTTATTTTATTATTACAAACAGACACTCAGAATTTTATTTATTTGTATAGAGTATAGATGTATTAGATTTAACAAAACCAATACACCAATCAATTAATCAAATTAAATCATCAATCAATTAAACTAATTCATAAATAAACTATTTTCCAGATCCATTTCAAGTGGCTCTTTGGAGGTTTGACTGAAAAATCGCATGAATAAAAAGAAGAAAAATGAAATTTCATTCGCATTCAATTCAAAAAGAAGCATAGAAATTCGCATTAAATTCAAAAAGAAGCATAGAAAATTCTTGTTCTTTGTATGCCACAACAAAGGTACGCCACGCCATACGTCACGGTTGTTAAAATTTTGTTTGTTATTATCGAATAAACATTTATAAGTATAGGTATCTAACTACTCGTACTGCAGTTATGTCTTTCAGTTATTATAAATTCGAGACACATTAATTGAGTAAATCTGTCCGCCTCATGGTCTATGGTGCTCAAAGTTTAATCTATATTATGTGTACTAAAAATTTAACTAACAAGAAATATGAAGAGTATGTATATTTTTTTATGGAAATAGCCGGCAAATGAGCTGACGATCCACTTGATGGTAAATGGCTATCGTTGCCCATGAACATCAGCAACATCAAAGGCATCACCGATGCATTGCTGGCCAAGAAAGAAAGAAAAAGAAAGAACTGGCTCTCAAGCCCCCAGCCGGAATACGACGAGTCGTTTGGCGGCTGACTCATTTTCAAGGGTGGTAGCTATCCAGGCGAATCCCATGGAGCAATAATAATAGTAATAATGGTATTAATTAACAATTAAAATCAATATTAAAAATAAAATCCCTTTGAGGGCCCTACCACCAGCGAGCCGGATTTAGTCGCCTCTTACGACATCCATCCGGCGTGGCGTTGGATTGGGGTTAGTTAAGCCGCCCCAATACGGCTAAATTTGCATTTATGTGTTGACAAGTGCTAGCTAGGCACATAACCTGTGTATACTGTATACTTAGCGGTTTTGGGATGGCTTACAATATTGAGTCTGACCCCAATCCCATGTCGGCATACTAGGGTGTCATAGAGGCAACAGTAGCCGATTCCTTGTTGGTAAGGGTTAACTTACGCCCCAACTCAGAATCACTAATGGTTACTTAAATCGCTCCTTAGTACAAAATTTGTATGGTGATTCTTTACTAAGGAGCGATTAAAGTAACCGTTAGTGACTCTGAGTTGGGGCTTTAAAGTTATAGTATCAATTTATTATTAATACATTAATATAATATTTCCGTGATGAGGTATTATTATCTTTCCGTGAAGCCTGCCTGGTACCTTTTTAGGGTTCCGTAGCCAAATGGCAAAAAACGGAACCCTTATAGATTCGTCATGTCTGTCTGTCTGTCTGTCTGTCCGTCCGTATGTCACAGCCACTTTTTTCCGAAACTATAAGGACTATAGGTACTGTTGAAACTTGGTAAGTAGATGTATTCTGTGAACCGCATTAAGATTTTCACACAAAAATAGAAAAAAAACAATAAATTTTGGGGGTTCCCCATACTTAGAACTGAAACTCAAAAATCATCTCAAAAATAATGTTAGAGCATTATTTATTTCTTATAATTTAGCGCCAAAATAAATTTTACGAATACAAAGCGTCGACAGTGCGCGAAACAAATTGGGAAGGTCTTTGCGAACGTGACATGTATGTATGCATAACATTTGCTCAGCAAACGACACGACATCATGTGATATTGGCACGTCCTGTTTAAGTAAACAATTATAGTTAACTAGCTGTTGCCCGCAGCTTCGCATGCGGAATTTATGCTTATCATTAAATATTTGTACCCCTTGCAGAACAAAATTTAAAAACAGGTTAATTTATATTGAAGTACTTATATTTAGGAATTTATATACTGAAACCTACGATACAATCACAAATCATTCCTCCGGGAATGAATTTTGAAAAATAAACAACATTAACATTAATTTGTTTTTTCTTATTCATGAAAAATTTTGAAAAACTCGAAAAAATATATTCTATTAATTAAATGAAGAACGTTTGTTTCAAATTTAAAGCAAGACGTTGGTATTTTAAAAATATTCCATACTAAGTTTCATTTTGTTTCCTGGGAAAACTTTTGATTTTATCGGGACGAAAAGTTTTTTAAAACGTGATCCAAAGTATAAGGAACAACTTAACTAATTTCCGTCGAAATCAGTTCAAGGGTTTTCATGTGATGCCCGGACAGACAAACAGATAGACAGACAGACAATAATTTTAAAAACAAATTTTTTGAGTGTCCCTAACCGAAATTTTGAAAAAATATTTAATGTACAGAAAAACTGGCTCTTGAGTTTTATTAAAAAAAAATCAAAAAGGTTCCGTTATTTCCATCCATCCAGGAGTTACATATCTTGTCTCCAAGTAACACCACCAGATCCTAAATGGATCAATGATGATGGATCAATGATGTCAACATGAACAGTATAAATATCTTTCCATCCGGACACTTACACTCACTCTCCCGCTCCCATTCCCTCTCCCACTTAAACCCCCTCCCTCCCTCCCTCTCACACACTCTCTCTCTCCTTCTCTGTTTCCTTATCTCTCTCTCTCTCTCCTTCTCTTTCTCTCTCCTTCTCCCTTTCCCGCCCTCTGTCCCTCTCCTTTGCCCACTCACGGTCCCACTCCCGCTTCCTGTCCCTCACCCTCTCCCTCTCTCGCTCCCAGTTCCTCTCTCTCCCTCTCCCGCTCTCGGGCCCTCTCCCGCTTCCTGTCCCTCTCCCTCTCTCTCCCTCTCCCTCTCACGTACCCTGTCCCTCTTCCTCTATAAAATACAGGCAATGACTTCCAACCCCTATTTTTGGGGGATGAATTTGAACAAAACTATGATACAGTTATTTTTTGTGTCTAACTATAAGCTTAAATACAAATTATCACCCTTCTTACTTCAAAACTGACGAAGTTGCCATACTACCTAATTGCACAACCTTATTCAACCTTTTAGGGGTTGATTTTCCAAAAAAACACATAACCTTTAAATTTTGTTTCTAATCTTGAACTAATATATAAATTTTCAAGCTTTTAACTTCAAAAATGACGAAATTGCGTATTAAAGTCCATCTAAGAAATTAACCCTTTAAGGGTTGATTTTCCAAAAAAATGTGTTGAAGTTAACTTTTGTTTATTACTATAAACATACATAAAAAATTCCTATTTATAACTCTAAAACTGACAAAGCTGATTTATATGTAAAAGACTTCCAACCCCTATTTTTAAGGGATGAATTTCGAGAAAACAATGATACAGTAATTTTTTGTGTCCATCTATAAACTTATATACAAATTTTCACCCTTCTTACTTTAAAACTGACTAAGTTGCCATACTACTTGCACAACCTTATTCAACCCTTTAGGGGTTGATTTTCCAAAAAAACACATAACCCTTAAATTTTGTTTCTAATTTTGAACTAATATATAAATTTTCATGTTTTTAACTTCAAAAATGACGAAGTTGCGTACTAAGTTAAATTGAAGAAATTAACCCTTTAAGGGATGATTTTCCAAAAAAATGTGTTGAAGTTAACTTTTGTTTATTACTATAAACATACATAAAAAAATTCATACTTATAACTCTAAAACTGACGAAGCTGATTTATATGTAAAAGACTTCCAACCCCTATTTTTAGGGGATGAATTTCGAGAAAACAGTGATACAGTTATTTTTTGTGTCTAATTATAAGCTTATATATAAATTTTCACCCTTCTAACTTCAAAACTGACGAAGTTCCCATACAAACTTGAACAACCTTATTCGACCCTTTAGGGGTTGATTTTCCAAAAAAACACATAACCCTTAAATTTTGTTTCTAATTTTGAACTAATATATAAATTTTCATGTTTTTAACTTCAAAAATGACGAAGTTGCGTACTAAGTTAAATTGAAGAAATTAACCCTTTAAGGAATGATTTTCCAAAAAAATGTGTTAAAGTTAACTTTTGTTTATTACTATAAACTAACATAAAAAATTTCATATTTATAACTCTAAAACTGACGAAGTTGGTTTGTATGAAAGTGAATTCTAACCCTTATTTGTACCCCTTAGGGGATGAATTTCCAAAAATCCGTTCTTAGTGGACGTCTCCTTAGCAGGAACTATCTACCTACCAAATTTCATCTTAATCGGTTCGGCAGTTTCTGAGATTTTTTGTTTAATCAGCGGTGTGTCGCTTTTCAATTTTATATATATAGACTAGCTGTTGCCCGCAGCTTCGCATGCGGAATTTATGCTTATCATATTTGTACCCCTTGCAGAAGAAAATTTAAAAACAGGTTAATTTATATTGAAGTATTTATATTTAGAAATTTATATACTGAAACCTACGATACAATTACAAATCATTCCTCCGGGAACGGATTTTGAAAAATAAACAACATTAACATTAGTTTTTTTCTTTTTCATGAAAAATTTTGAAAAACTCGAAAACATAATATATTCCATCAATTAAATGAAGAACGTTTGTTTCAAATTTAAAGCAAGACGTTGGTGTTTTAAAAATATTCCGTACTAAGTTTCATCTTGTTTCCTGGGAAAACTTTTAATTTTATCGCGACTAAAAGTTTTTCAAAACGTGATCCAAAGTATTAGGAACAACTTGACTAATTTCCGTCGAAATCAGTTCAAGGGTTTTCATGTGATGCCCGGACAGACAAACAGACAATAATACCCTGTCCTTTTCTCTCCCTCTCCCGCTCCCCGTCCCTCTCCCTCTCCCTCTCCCTATCCCACACCCGGGCCCTATCCCGCTTCCTGTCCCTCTCCCTCTCCCTATCCCGCGCCCTGTCCCCCTCTCTCTCCCGCTCCCGGGCCCTCTCCAGCCTTCTGTCCCTCTCCCTTTCAATCTCTCTCCCTCTCCCTCTCTCTCCCTCTCCCTCACCATCTCCCGCTCCCTGTCCCTCTCCCTCTCCCATTTCCGGTCCCTCTATCGCTTCCTATCTCCCGCTCCCGTCCGTAAAGTCCTCCACACAATTTTTTTGTTTCTCACTATAAGCTTACATATTAATTTTCATATTTCTGAGTTTGAAATTGACCAAGTCCTGGAAAAACTTGCAACCTCTTTATTTACCTCTTAGGGGATGAAATTCCAAAAAACCTGTTACAATTAACGTAGTTTCTTAAATATTTAAAATCCCTTAGTATTACCCCTTATGGGGATGAACTTCGAGAAAACAGTGGGTACAGTTATTTTTTGTGTCTAACTATAAGCTTACATATAAATTTTCAAGTTTTTTACTTCAAAACTGACGAAGTTGCCATACTAACTTGCACTCCCTAATTAATTAACCCTTCAGGGGAGGATTTTCCAAAAAAACACATTACTGATTATTTCTAATCTTGAGCTAATATAATATTTTTTTATGTTTTTAACTTCAAAAATGACGAAGTTGCGTAGTAAGTTCCATCCCCTAAATTTGTCCTTTAAGGGATGATTTTCAGCTAAATTTTAACTTTTTTTAATAACAATAAACTAACATAAACATTTTCATATTTATAACTCTAAAACTGACGAAGTTGATTTGTATGTAAATGACTTCCAACCCCTATTTTTAGGGGATGAATTTCGAGAAAACAGTGATGCAGTTATTTTTTGTGTCTAACTATAAGCTTATATACAAATTTTCACCCTTCTTACTTCAAAACTGACGAAGTTGCCCTACTAAATTGCGCCGTCTTAATTAACCCTTTAGGGGATGATTTTCCAAAAAACATAACACTTACAAATTTTGTTTCTAAACTGGAGCTAATATGTAAATTTTCATGTTTTTAACTTCAAAAATGACTAAGTTGCCTACTAAGTACCATCCATTAAATTAACCCTTTAAGGGATGATTTCCAGAAAAATGTGTTAAACTTAATTTTTGTTTATTACTATAAACTTACATAAAAAATTTCATATTTACAACTCTAAAATTGACGAAGTTGGTTTGTATGAAAATGACCTCCAACCCCTATTTGTAGGGGATGCATTTCGAGAAAACAATGATACAGTTATGTTTTGTGTCTAACTATAAGCTTATATATAAATTTTCACCCTTCTTACTTCAAAACTGACGAAGTTTCCCTACTAAATTGCGCCGTCTTAATTAACCCTTTAGGGGATGATTTTCCAAAAAACATAATACTTATAAATTTTGTTTCTAAACTGGAGCTAATATGTAAATTTTCATGTTTTTAACTTCAAAAATGACTAAGTTGCCTACTAAGTACCATCCATTCAATTAACCCTTTAAGGGATGATTTTACAAAAAAATGTGTTAAACTTAATTTTTGTTTATGACTATAAACTTACATAAAAAATTTCATATTTACAACTCTAAAATTGACGAAGTTGGTTTGTATGAAAATGACCTCCAACCCCTATTTGTAGGGGATGAATTTCGAGAAAACAATGATACAGTTATTTTTTGTGTCTAACTATAAGCTTATATATAAATTTTCACCCTTCTAACTTCAAAACTTACGAAGTTCCCATACAAACTTGAACAACCTTATTCGACCCTTTAGGGGTTGATTTTCCAAAAAAACACATGACCCTTAAATTTTGTTTCTAATTTTGAACTAACATATAAATTTTCATGTTTTTAACTTCAAAAATGACGAAGTTGCGTACTAAGTTAAATTGAAGAAATTAACCCTTTAAGGGATGATTTTCCAAAAAAATGTGTTAAAGTTAACTTTTGTTTATTACTATAAACTAACATAAAAAATTTCATATTTATAACTCTAAAACTGACGAAGTTGGTTTGTATGAAAGTGACTTCTAACCCTTATTTGTACCCCTTAGGGGATGAATTTCCAAAAATCCGTTCTTAGTGGACGTCTCCTTAGCAGGAACTATCTACCTACCAAATTTCATCTTAATCGGTTCGGCAGTTTCTGAGATTTTTTGTTTAATCAGCGGTGTGTCGCTTTTCAATTTTATATACAAGGTGGATACTATCATACGACAATAAATGAAAACACAAGCCCTACTCCTTCCTTGGAACATGTTGCATCAATTAAAAAACTCTTAACATCAAATTTAAAAAAAAAAATTTTTCAAACAAACTAAATAGCAAAAAATGGGGTAAAAAAATAGAACAGCATTTGTAAACATCGCGGCATCGGTTCGCTCACCTTTGATAAGAGCGGCAACAGCGCAATGTCGTCACGTGATTCTTTTGCCGCCATCAGCTGAATTCGTAAATACCTACCTAGTCACTAATTCATTAACCACAACAACTAACTACCTAGTTATTAGATCTCAGTGCGTAGGACTAAAGTTTTATTTTCCCGAATCTTTGTTGTACAGCTCGAGTAATAAAATTATGCGACCGTTGCGTTGGTAGGGCAAGAACGGGTAGACCAGGTATGTCCATACCATACATACCTCTCACAGTATATCCGTATAACTAAAGCAGTGTTTCTATGGCATTCGCCATAATCAAAATCATATCAGTGTAGGTACTCACCAGCTGTGTAATTAAAACGAGGCATCGTTCCTAATAAAATTCTAATTCGCACGCACTAAGTACCTACCACCACACCACACCACTAAGTATTTTTTTAATTTAATTTCGCTTAATCACTTCACAAGGTTTATGTGTCCTGTCAGTTTTTTTTTTATGAAAATTGCCGACAAACGAGCTGACGCTGACGATCCACCTGATGGTAAGTGGTTATCGTCGCCCAAGGACATCAGCAACACCAAAGGCAACACTAATGAGTTGCCGGCCAAGAAAGTGAGAAGAAAAAGAAAGAAAGAACTGGCTCTTAAGCCCCCAGCCGGGACAGGAAGAGTCGTTTGACAGCTGATTCATTCTCAAGGGTGGTATGTAGCTCCAGGCGAACCCCATGGAGAAATAATATTACTGTCACTGTTAAAATAGGCACAATGCAAAATGTAAATACCGCACAATTATTTACACTTATAACTATGTAATTAAAAAATTGAAAATCAAAATTCCGACGGCGGCAGTACACTTCAAAGGCACAGTCAAAGCACATTATAAATATTACATTTACTGTGGTCAAAGGTAAGCAATGCGACCCGCGACGGTGGCGCGTGCGACAGTTGGTATGCATGTACACACAAAATCAATCGTTGGCTCGTTGCGGCCGACTGACCTAAATCGTTTGTAAATGGTTCGCAGGATGCGAAAAGAAAGTTAAGTATTAAAAATTAGTATAAAAGCCTGTCTACATTCCCGCGCGAATCGTGAGCGAAGCCGCGGATTACCCGCGATCTATGAGTATGGATCAGATTTGCATATTCTTCGCGGCTGCGCGACTGTCGTTTGCGCGAACTTACCACGAACCTGGCGTGAATCTCTGCGAATGTGGAACTGCTGCCAGTTTTGCCGTCACTCGCACCACGATCTACGCCGCGCGATATCATGCCGTGATTCGCGCGTGAGTGTAGAGAGACCATAACAACATTAACAACTCAACGTGGCAATTTTGTAGTAACGTGGCATTACACCAGGTAGTCGATATCGAAACATTTTATCGTAGTACGCAAAAATTAAGTAAATTTAAGAAGTAAATTAATCACCTTTTTATTTAATTTTATCTTGTTTGGTTTTATGATGTGAACTAATACTATTAAAGTTACGGCCTTAACTTATTGATACGAGGCCCGGATGTCAAAAGAAAAACATCACAGAAGCTTGGTCTAATTCTAGTGTGCATGTAAAAAAATAAAAAATGGGCAAAATGTTATCTTTTACTAAAAACTAAAAATAACAAAATAAAATATTGTGATAAAAAAATTATCGAAACGGAAACAAGTGTAATATCGATAAACAGTCTCAACTAGATTTCGTGCAGTAGGAACTAAGCGCGGATGTGGGACTTGTGCTTCCTGGTTTTGTCTCTTTCGCACATACTAAGTTTTCGTGGCATGAGTGCAATGGAAGAAGTTAAAAATTATACACGCAATGAGATTCTTATTCCTTAGGAATAAGGTACAATATGCATTAATTTAATTTGATGAATTTGCAACGTTGTAGTTTTTTGCGTCTGAGTTTATTAAACTTTTATGATAAGACTGATATTACATACAGCGTGTAGAAAATTTGAAAAATGAAGAAAAAAATCCTGTGCCTAAAGTATTAGAGATATTTTATTGAAAATTTGTTTGGAGACTTGGAAGATGGATAGGTACATGCAGTTAAATTTATTGTCGTATGATGGTATCCACCCTGTATATAGATAAGTTAACCAGATGGCTGATCATCGCCTTATAACGTGATAAGTAGTTTCAGAGAAGCATTTATTTAAACGAATAAGTAGATTTCGAAGTGCTCGCTAAGAATCACTTAATACGATAAATCACTTTCAATAAAATATTGCTCAACAAAAATTATCTCAATGCAGTATGGATGCAAAATTCCTTTCATTCTGATTTTTTTTCTGAATTTCGGAATAAGTACTACTCTTAAATAAAAACTTTCTTTAATTTTGATCTTCGAGTAACAAATTTCTCGTTTTTGACAAATAATAATATTATTTTTTATAACAACAGAACAGTAGGTAATAATTAAAAATATTACAAAACTTATTTTAATTTACATAATTTACTCACTTTGAGAAAGTATCTTGCTCAAAATCGGCAACTGAATTGATTCCACGTATTTTTAATTGTGTTTTATAGCTTAATAATTTTTTATTTAAGAAATTAGTTATACTCATTTCGAACGAAAAGTGTGAACATTCTACCCAGCGGCGCACGCACACATGAGAGCGAACGAGCGCTACGTATACAAGGTCGGTGCGCGCGTGTGTGCGGTACACCCCGACGTCCCGACAAAAACAGCTGATATTAGCGATCGAGCGATCATTACATAAAATATGTATGTAGTAAGTAATGGTAAGAAGATTAAATACTAAACAAATTATGATTCTCTCTTTCCATTACATTTTTCAGGCTTTGTACTGTAGACTGTGAATAATTTTGAACTCATTGATTAAACCTCACATTAAAGAACAAAAAAATTAATCAATGTCAGTAATAAGTTTAAGTTTATTTAATACCTACTACAGTCTCACTTTCACTACATTAAATGCATAAATGACGTACACCCCTAAACACCCCAATTAGAATACCTATTCAGTTTTAATCATAATACATACACTGAAATATTTTTTATTAGCTTAATAATTGTTTATTCAAGGAATTAGTTGTTCTCGTAGAGGGATAAGAATGTTCATAATATTCTAAGCAAGCATACAGACTCACGCACACACGAGAGTGAGACCCACGTCACAGGCCACAACGCGGGCCGCGGGGGCCGGCGCGCGCGCGGCTATAACAGCTGATAGACGAAAACGAATTAGACATTGTACATTAGATATTGTTAAACACAACATGTTTGTTACCTGACTACTCATTTCATTTAATTGGTAGGTGTGTTATACTCGTATCACTTACTGAACTCATCCAATTAGGTAACGATTCAAAGATTTTATTGAACATAAACATTATTACCTACATATGCCTAAAATAGTAGCTGAGCCCTGTTTCAATCACTTTTTACAGGTTTTGGACTGTCGACTTTGAATCATTTTAATTAATACAATGTTAATCGTTTTGGCATTAAAATGATAAGATACCTATTTATTGAAATATTGATTGTTTAGAAGTAGATATGTAGATAACTAAATTTTAAGTAAACTAATAGGTGTAAACGGACAATTTAGTACTTAAAATTTTGTACGCAAGTAAACAAGTGATTATGAAATTTTTCTATGGGCGGGGCTTATCACTTAACACGTTTGCGCAGGCATTTTTTAATTAAAATTTAGTAAAATGCATAAGTTTGTAATGTATGTGTAATAATACAACAAAATAAAAAAGACTGCATGTTTAAAAGCTGTGAATTATAAAAATATTTACAAATATTAAACAACCAATTAAATTTAGTTAGTGTAGGTAACTTACAGGTCTGATAATAATTGGTTTCTTCCCTCATCCTCATCCTCGTCGTATTTTAATGACATTTTCAAAATGTCCACCACCTTGTTTGATACACATTAATGCACGTTTTGGTAATTGTCGTTTAGGTATGTTTATTTAATACTAGTGTCACTTTTCACTACGTCAAATCTAATGGAATGTTTGAAATAAACACGTCCCCACAGAAAAAAGTCTAGTTGGGTCAAATCAGCTGACCTAGGAAACCTAATTTATCCAATCACTTATACGGCCGGCGCGTGCGGTGTGACTGACTTTTTAATTTACTAAATCGTAGATCACAAAAGCCGCCGGCTGGGAATGACACCGTCGTTACGTCTCGCTTCCTCCCGACTGTTTTTAAATATGCGGAAGAGAGAAAACGTATGGAAGTGTGCGAACTTTCTTTATAATATTTTTTTGATCTATTGCGTTTGTAGTGAATTTCTTTTACGTCGTACAACTACGTACGTTTGGCAGTGTGCGTTTGTGGCTGTGGCTCAGTATAATAATGCTTGAAAGGACCCTATTGCATTGACTTAAGTTTCATTTTTGTTTGTTTCGACTGTTTAAAGAATTGGGTGACATCATTTACTTAATTTTAATTTCTTTTAGGGAAAAAAAAATACCTACATTAAAAATACGTGGAATCGATTCAGCTGCCGATTTTGAGCCATGTACTTTCTTATGTTACATATATATATGTGACAGATGTACATTTTAACAGTTTTTTAATTAAATCCTTAATTCATGTATGTATATTCATACACAGTACACGGAAACATAAACGGAAGTACGGAAATAGATTTAGCTAATGTAAATAGAAAACACGGAATAAATTTGTTTTATTTTATTCATAGATGCCGCTTAAAATACTCCTAGATGAATAGTTATGAAATATTCCAATTTCATAAATAATAATTCAGACTTCAGTAGACATTCACTGTACAAATACTTCGTACTAGCTCAAAATACGAATACCTTATGTTCAAATACATACGCCGCCAAAGTAAACAACGTAGTTAAATTATCGACCATCATTGTATCACGATTCTAGATTCATACAAATATTTGCCGACGAACATTAATATCTCTTAGTATATTGTATTGCGTCTCAAGTATTTCACTTGTAGACTTCAGTTGATATTGAAAATCTATAGGTATACTAGCTGACCGGGAATACTTTGTTCTGCCATATGCCATAAATTATATTTAGATACTAGCTGCCCGGACAGACTTTGTTCTGTCGAATTTACCGACAATCCCTCCTAGATGTGCCTTTTTAGTTGGCAGAGATTCCTGAAAAAAAAAAAACGGAAAGTCCCTACCAATGGTGATTTTATGGTCAACTTTTCGGATTAAATGGACATTCCCGACCACGAATCGAATCAGGGCCCTCTTATTCAGCAGGCAAATGCACACACGCTACATACATATATTAGTATAATGGCTGACTGCAGAAGCGTTCTGTTCAGGGTTGTTATACATATATATGATATTTAGCATCTGGATAAGAATAATATCAGGTTTCGATTATGGATATGGATTCGTATCCATATTCATATTCGATATGGAAAGATGTCAGACTAGCACTTTTCCAGCGGCTATGCTCACGTTCCATGTTCCTCCAGAATCCAGTTCATGGTCTACCTGCATAATTCTTTCCTTTCAATAGTTTTTGCGTGAAAGAAACAAACATCCATTTATCCTCAAAAATTAACTTTCACATTTATAATATTAGTAGGAGAAGCGATAATTTCGGATTATAACGAAACTTCACAACATCTGGTTTTCTCCACAAAATGCTTTTAAGGACTTTACAAAAAGCTCCTTCAATTTATCCTGCCTGATTTTTAGAGGTTTCGCAGAGCATGTTTGAGCAAAATTCTCGTTTAATACCGGCCTCGGGGCTGCATGATTCTTTAACGAGTAAGGTTTTAGGTCGAACGAATCGCCCGCCCACCGCCGCAGTCCCTCAAATATTAACTAGTTCTTTGCCGAAATATTTATAATTCTCCTTGCTGCTAGAAAATACTCTTATATACGGACTGACGATACAGAGTAACTACTCCCAGGTGATACATTACATTCGTAGAGAGCTAGTACTATTTTTTGTTTCTGGCGCCCTGGTACTTCATTTCTTTATTTCATTTAACGGTAAATTAAATATTGAAAAATAATTACATATTTATAGAAAACAGAGAGATAATAAGAATAATATGAATAAATAAATAAAGAATAAATAAATATGTATCTAATAATGCGTGATTCACAATAGAATATACCAAAATTGCTCATTTCCCAAAACATACATATATTATTCCCATGTTAGGTTCAATAACCAATAATAATTGGTTAATTGGCCTATTTCCTATGCCAGACGGCATTGATTCTAATTTCGTATTCAGTATAAATCTATTTTCAGACTACTTCATGCAAAATTTTATACATTTATACATTTCAATAAAACTGGAACTGATCGATGTGTGTACATGGAATATCAATAGATAAAAAAAAAGTATTAAAATTTTTGCCTGTCTGTTTATGCGTCCGTTGTTGCTCAAATCTATACAAATAAATAAAATTGGAGTGTCTGTTTGTAATATTAAAATAACCATTTTTTACTAAGTGCATTTGGATGTATACATGGTACATATAACAAAACAACATTTTTTACAGTTTGTTCCGGCTAATCTCTGAAATGGCTGGACCGATTTTGACGGGACTTTCACTGGCAGATAGCTGATGTAACAAGGAGTAACTTAGGCCACTTTTACTTTAGAAAAAAAAAACATTAGTTTATTAGGCGATACGAAGTTCGCCGGGTCAGCTAGTATGAAATATATTTGGTCTGTACTGTACTGGTGTGTACTGTATTGTAGTAAGCTACGGGTATCATGAGCGTGTTTTATTTGAAACAAAAACAAAGCAAAGCAAAGCAAAGCAACAACCCATAATTGTCCCACTGCTGGGCTCGGGGTCTTCTCTCACAAGGGTAAGGTACAGCCATAGTCGACCACGCTGGCCAAGTGCGGATTGGTAGACTTCACACATCTTTGAGAACTTTATGGAGAACTCTGCGGTGCGTGAGGAAACCTTTCTACTATTATTTGTATAATAATATGTAGTAAAATTCAGATTATTTATTCTTTGAAATGTGACATGATTGAGATGATTATTTTCTTTTGTTGGTTTTCAAAATTTTAATTATTTTCTTATTATTTAGGTATCTGCGTACTAGATTATACAATTTGTCTATTTTGAGCTTTCGCTGGAGCTATTCACATTTCAAAGACACGACACGGATAAAATTATACGTTGGAAAGAAGCTCTGATTTTCGAGTCTTTATTGTTGCCTTGTCAATTTAATTATGGTTTCAAGCTATTACTCGTAGTGCAGGCGCGCACTGAATTTTTGCCGCGCGGTGAAAAAAGCTGCGGCATAATGCTGCATGTTTAATATCACTGAGACTTAATGACACAGCATATTTACGTCGCGCGCCGAAAATATATCTAGCTCTCGCCTAGGCTTAATAGGTCACTACAAAGCGACAGTCTCTTCTCAAAACTGTGAAGGCCTAGAGCATACCTTCACCACGCTGCTCCAGTGCGGATTCGTGGAGGGAAAATATAGACAAACAAATTATACTCATTGGAGTCATAGGTAGGTAATTCAAAAGGTTTTTTTAAGAGTCTCTGTCTATCTATGTATACAAACTAGCAGAAAGGTCAACTGATGGCAAGTGATTACCGCCGCCCATGGACATTTAGCAACCCCAGAGGCGTTACCAACGCGTTATCGGCCAAGAAAGCGATGTACCCGCTTTTTAAAAGACCCCATGTTATAGCAAAGAGGGAATACCGATGTAGAAAGTTCATTCCACAGTTTACGTGCGAGGTAAAAAGTGAAGGGAAAACAGAACTGTGGCCGAACGCCAGGTATCCAGGTGGTGTTGGTGGAACCTTTACACCACGTTGAGCGGTGACATTAATTGACCGCAGGTACCTATTACTTAACAGTTATTCAGAACATTCCCCATTATACAATCGGTAGAATCCGCATAGAGAGCGTCAATTTTTTCTCTAAAAAAACCAAAGCACCAACCCATAATTGTCCCACTTCTGGGTTCGGGGTCTCCTCTCACAATGTGAGGGGTATAGGCCATAGTCTATCACGCTGGCCAAGTGCGGAATGGTAGACTTCACACACCTTTAAGAACATTATGGAGAACTCTCTGGTGTGCAGGTTTCCTCACGATGTTTTCCTTCGGTGAAGGCAAGTGATAATTAACTTCTAATACACACATAATGTTTGAAAATTAGAGGTGCGTGCCAGGATTTGAACTCGGGCCCCTGCGTTCGGAAGATCAACGTTCTAACCACTAGGCTATCACTGCTTATTTTTCTCTAGCTTATGGATTTCGTAACACCAGTCAACCAAGAGGGATTAAAGAACCCTTTAATTTAAGTTAGTGAATATTAAAGTTATATGAAAAGTAAATAAAATGATTGAAACAACGCAGAATATACAAGAATATTATCTTTAGCGATAATGAGTTTTCTGTAAGAGTTAATAGTTCAAGTATAGGTTATCACGCTACGCTACTAAATTGAAAAACATGATATTCCTACTGTTATCTATATTAAGTAAATGAACGTTTTAAATACATTGGCCTGTAGTTACTATCTAGACATCTTTGAGCTGTAATGGTTTTAGTAAACATTTTGGTATCTGTTCAATACCGAACAAGTATGTCTTTTTGATTCTCAACTAAGTACTAACAAAACTATAGTTTCTGACTTTTCTTTTTAAGTATATGTTTTATAATTTATACAAGAAGCCCTTGCTTCGATTCTACAAACTGATGATTTTTATATTTTTCACTTTTGAACCGAAAGAAATATCTAACCCTATAGTAAAAATTAGCAAAATGCAAATTTAAAAAAACATGCTAATTAATAATATATTTTCCGCAAATTTTCACTGATGCCTACAATCCAATATCGACCACTGGGAGAACACTGGCGTTAATTACTTAATCTACTTTTATTAATAATACACAATAAATTAATTACAACTTCACGAAGCTCCTTTACCCTTTAAAATTAAAATTAACGCTGGGTTCTGTATTTTTCTAACCGCCCACACAAGACCGTACATAATGTTTAATTTTGCCCTTAGTTATTGTTCGTGTGGATACGAAATTGTAGCGCTGGTTAGGGATAATATTTACAATTCAGCTCCTATTCAGCATCGTGCTGAAATACAATTACGTATAAATATTTTGAATTGCTTTTACAACGCTCACAGCTGCTGGGATGTTATGAGTGGCAAAAAGCCGAGGCTGCGAGTAGTAAAACTGTCATAACTTTTTTCCTTATTTACAATTGTGTGAATAATATTTATCCATTAAATTATGCTTATGTATACATATTGCTGAATAACAATATAACAATACTAGCGCTCCGTTTGCGGCTTTGTCCGGGTTTTCACGATAATGATCACCCTATGCTCTAATCCAGATATCAGTCTACCTGTATAGTAAATTTCATAAAATCCGTTCAGTAGTTTTCGGTCAGAGTAACAAACATCCATATATACTTTCACATAAAATTTGTACAAATTAAAAAAAAACCACATGATGGTACAACAATAATCATCATATTGTACGGAACTGGTTGCAGAGCTAATCATTTCCATGCATCTTTGTCATTTATGTACTCATCTACAGTATAGTAAACTTTGCCTAAAAGTTTAGATTTTACATGTTTCTTAAACAATTCCACTGGCAAATCACGTATTAACTTTGGGATTTTATTATAGAACTTTACACCAAGCCCCATAAAAGATCGCTGCACTTTAGAAAGACGGTAAGATGGCGTTACTAACTGGTGCATTCTTCTTGTTTGGCGATAATTGATATCACAATTTTGTTTATACGCGGTTATATTATTCCGTATAAAAACTACATTACTATAAATATATTGTGAGGCTACTGTAAGTATACCCTATCTCTTTGAACTTCTCACGCAAACTTTCCCGAGACCTAAGTTTATAAATAGCCCTAATAGCTTTTTTTTTGTAATATGAAAATTTGTTCTATACTGGCTGCTTTGCCCCACAGTAAGATGGCATAAGACATGATACTGTGAAAATATGCAAAATAAACCATCCTAGCAGTTTCGACGTCAGTATACTGCCTTATTTTCCTAATAGCATAAGCAGCCCTACCGAGTTTAGTCGCAAGATTTGTTATATGTGGGCCCCACTGATGTTTACTATCTAAGGTCACCCCTAAAAAGACCGTGGATTCCTCCATATGCAATATTTCATTATTCAGTTTGAGAGATTTGTTGACTTTTTTAACATTGGGTAGTACAAACTCTATACATTTAGTTTTTTTTTGCATTTAAAAGCAAATTATTGATAGTGAACCAACGCGACACATGCGAAAGAGCACTATTTACGTCGTCAAAATTTACTTTATTCCTTTCACTCTTATATATTAATGATGTATCATCAGCAAATAGTACAATATCCGCTTGGTTCTTTACATAATGTGGTAAATCGTTAATGTATACCAGAAAAAGAAACGGACCCAAGATCGAGCCCTGCGGTACACCCAACACAGCCGGTGACCCCGATGACTTAATATCGTTTATACTAACTTTTTGTATCCTATCACTCAAATAAGACGCGATCAAGCTAAGGGCCTTGTTTTTCATACCATAGTGGCCAAGTTTAAACAGCAATGTTTTTACTATAATAACATAGTATTTTATGTACGTTCCTTTTATAATAATTCACGATAATGAACAATATATCGATGTTTTGCAAAAATGCTCGAATCGATGCATTGTTTGCATCCCCAACTGTCAATCGTTGGACATAGTAGTCATATAACAAAGTACTTTGTGTAGTATAATAATCTCAATTGTCAATCGTTGGACATTTATACGTTCAACTTTCAAGTCGCATTCGCTTTGTTTTTCGCATCGTGTTTCGTCTGTGTTTTTCATCATTAATATTATTACGACCTTTGGCTTACGAAAATGGATTTGGACCCTGCTTCCCACGTTGACCTTGGCACGCTACGGACCCTGAAACTAATTCTATGGTCAATGATATTGTATGTATAACTATGGTTGACCCCGGCTTGAATGTGGATATTGTGCATCACTTGCACACGGACACGATCCACACGATCCACACAAATGCAATACATGGTGGGGTGGGCCGGAGAACAGTAGGTTGCTGTGTTCATGTAATGACTGTTATTTGGTTTCTGAGCTGGGCAAGGTACAGAGATGATATAAATGCACCAGCCTAAATCTTGGAAAATATATTAATAACATACGAGTCAGATTAATAAAAAAAATGTCAAGTAGATTGGGCGTTTTCTTTAAAATACCTACAAAATATTTGTTCAAATAACCAGTATAATAAACATCTGGTTACAAAACAATTATTATTTTCGTTTTATAACTGAGTAAAGTTATTAAGCCTATACAAATATTTATGTTGAAATGTGGTGTTCACTGATAGCCAAATGTCCATACAAAGTGGACATTGTCTTTTACTTACTTACTAATCTTAATTATATAAATCGGTCCAGTGGTTTGGAAGATATGAGGTAATGACATTGAAGTGTCATTACTAGGGTAGGGTAAAAATATTACATGCATACATACAAGATACGCGTGAAAACATAACCCTTCCTTGGCAGTCGGGTAAAAAAATTAGGATAGTAAAACAAGATTATTAAATTATTTTTTTTGGAATTAAATTCTGCGGTACTTACAAACATCCTATTATCTTTAATAAACGGTTTTATTTAGCTTCCCCTGTTTGTTTGTTTGTTTGTTTGTTTGGGTCAAATCTTGCAAGCCTAATTAGACCTACTTCCACATAAAATAAGGAGTTGAAATTTTACATATCACTTTAGATTTGATGACAATGTTCTTTTGTGACAAGCTTCACCTGATACTATATACATATAACACACACATGTAACACACATGGGAACTCTTTAATGGTTAACATCACAGTACAAATTTTTTCGACGTGATAACGTCTATTAAAACGATGAACGCCGGGCGCACGCACGAATAAATGTAGCGTTCCGCGAGCGACAGAGCAGCAAAAGCGAGAGAGAGGCACGATCGGCGTACTGTAGCCGATGCCGTAGGCGATCGTAGTTGAGTGGAGCGGGGTTTGTCATGACGTTGTCACGTTAAACTACCGTCCGTAAACCGACTTTACAGACAACCATTTTTTTCTTCAGTATTTACATTGACACTATAAACCGCGTATTTAGTAACCTTGTATTTTATATTATTATTACTTATATTACTTTATAAAATCATAAATCGAAACAATGACATGTTCTCACTCTGTGGGTGGACCTTTTACGGCTGTTACAAATTGAATGTATTTCCGCGCATATAAGCTCCTTTTTACGCTCGGATGCTAAAAGCTTATATTAAGCACAATTTTATTCATAAATTTATGCTTACTAACGACCCGTTTTAAGATCAAAATTCGTCAATACTCGTCGTCTAGACTCTTAAATAAAATGGAACATCTAGGCATAAGAGGTATTGCACTAAACATTTTCATAGACTATCTATCTGATCGTAGACAGACTGAAATATCTGGCTACGTTAGTGAGAAGGAAAGCCTTTCATAATATGGTATACCACAAGGTAGTATTTTAGGTCATACTCTTTTCCAAATATATATTGTTAACCAACTATGTCAATTAGATTTACCAAATTGTGAAATAATTGCCTATGCTGACAACACTGCTCTCATAGTATATGACACAAACTGGATATATCTTATAAATAATACTGAGAACTGTTTATGAACCAAATTTATACATTTTCCCCAAAAACTGATCCAAATTAGCACGTTAACATAAAAACACACGTATGTAAAATACCATCGACAAACTGTGACTGTGATAAACTCACGCTCTAAAACCATCAAATAGGTATTTAGGCGTCGAATTAGATGAAAGACTAAGCTGGCGAACGCATGTCCATACTTTAGCAGGAAGGGTTAGAAAAATGATATGTATTTTTAAAAGTTTGCGAAATTCACCAGATGTGGAGATACTGAACACAGTGTCTAGCTTATATGAATTAATTATTTCTTATTGCATACCAGCGTGGGGCGGAGCGGCAGAAAACATACTCAAAGTACTAGATATTTCACAAAGGGACGTTCTTAAAGTCAAAAACTTTAAGCCCTTTGGGTATTCGACAACTTCCCTGTACTCTGAATGTCGTATGTTGACAGTCAGACAACTATTATATTTATTTTGCGTACAATTCTTCGTAAGCATGTCACGGTTCCTTATGCATTAAACAACGGTCATAAATGCACGCAAATTAGACAAACTTAGACCTATATCTGCTTGTCCCACGATACGGCACTGAAATGTTTTTGCTAGCAGACATGAACAGAACATGATAAAAAAAAAACTTAAAAAATATCTGTTAAATACAGACTATGAAAACACAAAAAAAATAATTGTATATAGTGAAGTAAACACTCCGTTACACTTGTAAATCTTCAATCATAAAATCACACACACATACACACACACACACACGCATACGCACACACACACACTCACACTTACACACATAATAACTTTCTCCTTATATGTAAATGGAATTAATATAATATGCAATAATTGTATTACATTTTCGATTAACTTGTTTAACATAACGTGTTTTTGTACTAATAGTATATGTATACGCCACTATTATAAAGTACTTCTAAAGATTACTGTATGTTATCAATTTATCATTGTATGAAAGGGTAAGGGAGAAGCAATAAATCCTGAGATACAATTCAAATAATGACATAGTTTAGGAGATAGACTTACGCCTTTACATTTTGTCTATACTAATATATAAAGAGGAAAGATTTGATTTTTTGTTTGCATTGAATAGGCTCCGAAACTACTGAACCGATTTATATTTAAAAAAAAAATAGAGATCCTTAATAAAACTCCAATAATGTAACCCAAGGTGTAAAAAAATAAGAAAACCGAAGCAAAGCGAGGGCGGTTACTCGTATTTAATAATTTTACTTACAATGCAAAAAAGTTAAGTTTATGAAAATTGTAATGTTTTATGGAAGAACTAAAGTTGCTATTTATTACATGAAATTCAACCTTCCCGGGGCGAGGGCCTGGAGATCTGTCATACAGGTTACCCTTGTACGGACTCCAGACTCTCACAAAATAATAACTTTACTCAGAACATAATAAGATTAATTTACTTAGTCCTAAGACTGTTTTTTTGTGATGATAAATAAAGATATTTTATATCCCATATTGAAAAAGTCCATTCACCCTTGTTTTTCTTAAAAGTAAATAATAGTAACTTGAAAGAGATAAGTTTCCCATGGGGATGGTCTGAGAAAACGGCGCTTGGAAAATTATGGCCGAAAATACAAGAATGCTCAGAAGTTAAAACTTGAGTTTTTATTTGAAAACTTATAAATGTTGAAACTAATAAGTACTATTCACGGGCGTAAAAGAAACATCTGGGGAGTTTCCATTTCTTATTATTTTTTAGCGGAGAAGAGAATGAAATGTAATACCCACGCACATGCATCGGTACTCAGTAGCTGTCGGTCTCTTAATTGCTTTTTATCTGGCTACTAGCTGACCCGGCGAACTTCGTATCGCTAGCCGTTACAGTTTCTGTGTGCTCCTCCCTCTCCATCTCCCTCTCCCTCTCCCGCTCCCGCTCCCGCTCCCAAGTAAAAAAAGGAGTCATAAAAGACGCTAATAATAATAACTAATAGCTATCTATCAACTACACATAACAAAATTTTACCTTATCCCGCAGGAACAGGTCTATTTTCCGGGATAAAAAGTATCCTATATCCATCCCCGAGCTTTATTTTATATCTGTATAAATAACTAATCTATCAACTACATATAACAAAAATTTACCTTATCCCACAGGAACAGGTCTATTTTCCGGGATAAAAAGTATTCTATGTTCGTCTCCTGATTCTAAGCTACCTCCCCACCAATTTTCAGCCAAATCGGTTCAGCCGTTCTTGAGTTATAAATAGTGTAACAAACACGACTTTCTTTTATATATATAGATAATCATTCTTCTCAGATGAGAAGTTTCTACAGTCTTCTAGAACTTCAATTTGATTACACGTGGTTAGCAAACACGGTAAAAATCCGAGCCTACTAGTGGGATAATAATGTAAGTTTAGAGTGACTTGTTGTTAATTTCTTATCTATCTTATCTATTCCAGACCTAATAAAGGAAGAAAGTGGGAAGTAAAAGGAAGTGGCAGTAGGACGAGGGCTTAAGACGAAGACAGATATACATATATACACTATGAATTAAGGATTAACCTTTTGAATGGTTAAAAGTATACTGCAATATTGTAATAATAATAATAAGCCCACAGGGCAGCTTGTGGCAAGCTGTGGTGAGTAGCGACTCTATTGGACCCGAGTGCTACCGGGGGTTAAACCTTTCTTAGCTTCAAGTGAGGATTCAGGAACAGGCCAGAGTGGAGTCGCTAGAGCTGTTGTTCGGGGATGGAAGTATCTAATGGCGTAATAACGAAGAAACCCGCTCATGGGTTAAATCCCCCCTAGGAAAGGGGTCACACTCAGAATATGGCGCAGTAAGTGGTAGGTACTTACTACGCCTCTGATATTTCAGTGCGCCCGGTAGTCGCGTGTAGATCGGCGAGTGGCCGATCCCCTCCCACCCCTTGTCACACAATGTCACACTACATCGATCCTCCCCCTCCTCCCTAACGTGTGAAGTAATTTATGGATGGCCCCTAACCCATGAACTAGTCCCTCGAAATTTTATCCTAATATTGATGTAAATTGTTTGTAGTAGTGTTGTAGATCTAAAATAGTTGCTGTGCACACAGCAGGGACTATCTTCGGGTGTACTGAATTGTGCAATCAAGGATAGTATCCCTTATCCTATACACCTACTTTAATAATGTTCTCAAAGGGGCCTCTACGTGTCGGACTTGTGTCCCTACGCCTACCAAAGTACCGGGTCCACTTACTTCTAGGACCCGAGAAACTTAAGAGATACATAATAAAAATAATAGTAATAATATATCGACTAATACAGTAATACTACGCTATTTTTATAAATAATTAAACATTCTCTCTGCGAGAAGGTTGCCACGAGGTAATTACTAAAAAATACATTCAAGGTTTCAAAGCATAAAAATATTGGTTAATCAAAATAATTTATTCATTAACATAATGTGTTAAGTTTATTGCTAGTGAAACTATAAATGCCTGTCAGTATTACATCAGCATCTCAAACCCTTAACGGCCCCGCTGATAGGGCCGGGTCTACACATGAGTGTAAATTATGAAAAAAAAAATAAAAAAAAAATAAAAAAAATCATATGAAATGTGAGGAGTATAGGCCATAGTCCACCACACGTGAGCCTCGCCAGACTCTCCCACCTATCCGCGTAAAGCTGTAAAGGCCACTAAGCCCAACAGCATCTATCCATTCAAAAAAAAAAAACACCACGCTGCCCAAGTGCGATATTGTAAGCCTTCTAAAGGCAGGGCGTTAGCCCTATTTTGATAAAGTATAAGTAATTCTTGGTACAAAAAATTACCGACGCAGGCAACTTTTAGGATCTATTTAATAAAAACTTGACAAGTGCGCGTTAAACTCGCTTCGAGAGGGTTCCGGATGTTGATTATGTATTTATCGTTATTTTTCTATTTTATTCATTTTTACCCCTTTTTACAAGACCATAGACTCCTGTAACATCTTATATATTTATAAATAACTATATATATAACTAAATATAAAGAACTATTTTCTCAAAATTCTAGCCTCAGGAGATAAGAGGGGGATGGTCAATTTTCGTTCTTTCTTGAATGATTTTAAAAATATCCATTGTAAAACTATAACAAAAATATATTTGAGATCCTTACAACCCTTTCATTACCTTACCCTTTCATTTCACATGCCACATGATACGGTTTGCAGTACATTTTTTTTTTATTTGATTTCGTTAATTTTTTTTTCAAAATTAATTTCTTTTTTTTATACCTTCGTCTTTAGGTCACAAAAAAGCACATGAGTCCCAAATTTCAACTCATTTGGTCAAGTAGTTAGAAGTTTAGTGCAGTCGCCAGACACACGAGTGATCCTATAAGGGTTTCGTTTTTCGTTTTTTCGTTTGGACCCTAAAAATTATTGGTTAATAAGTACTTTATATTTTAGATCTACAATTATATTATTAAAAATTACCTAAATTGACACTCCATTGCTTATATTACGTATACACCGTATATCACTGATAGCGTTTTTACGTAAGTATAAATAACAGGATAAAAATTCTTTTAAAATGTTCATAAGTAATTAATTTCAATGCAAGATTAATTTGTCCTTCACACTTGACATTTAGCACGTTCGACTTCAGTTCAAGTGTATGTTACAGTCGAAACCTGTCTTTAGTTAAAATGCATTTTAACCAATAGATAAAATTACTTTATACCATTGAAGTATAATGACATAGAACAGACATCTCGAATAAAATATGTGTCCCACCGCCGCGCCGGGATGACCCCTCCCCCTCCTTCTTTTTTCACACTCTAAAAGGCGTCTTTACACAATTACCACAGAGTAAGTTTGAACCACGAAAAGCAGTCACCAAACCTTTACAAGCTCTTCCATATGTTTTATTTAATGTTTAATATAATTCACAGATTAAAGTAATATAATTTATTATTACCACTGATTCGTATCAAAAAACCAACACCACTTAAATTAGCCTCAAGCGTCGGTAAGCTTAAGCAAGTCTATATAGTCCATTAACACGCTCACGGCTTGCCAAGTATGTAAACGCGCTTTACGATTTTTTTTATTTAAAAATGGCGGAAACATTGCACATTAATGAAATAAATTCGTTTTGGTTGATTTAAGTTAATGTTTTGCTTCCTTGCCGATGGTAAGTAACAAAACTACATATTTTTTTCGTATATTGTTTTAACAAATTTCTCCATTAAACATTAGTTGAAACAAGTTTTAACTAAAAAGTATTTTAACGGTAACATACATGTATAATACCTACATTAATGAATTATGAAGTTATGTACCTACAGATAAATTAATACAGGTACTTACTCTATACATTGTCATCATCATTCATCTATTAATCATCGTAGTTATTATAAATCTTACACGGCAGAATGTTGATAGGGTTAAAATAAGTAATTAAAAATTAAACAGAATTTTTAAAACAAGTTTTTAAAGTTTTGTTTATGCTGAGGGCCGCTGAGGAGTTCCCTCGTCTGGAGCCAACTCTGTGCGTAGTGTCAGGTCACCATTATCATAAAATTGCATTGTTATCAGAACTAAATCATTTTGTGAAATTTCAACTCTGTAGGATGAGAGGAAGTAGTTCTAATTCAATTCTAAAAATTAGTTTGAAGAATTCGTTTCGCTAAAATTACATGCAAAGCTCTATGGTAGAGCTTTTAACTTAGTGACAGGCTGTTTCTGATTTTTAATCTTCACGGTAAATCTATGTTTCGTAATTTATTAACAAAGAAGGTTCTATCATAATATCATCTTTTAATAATGTATGAAATCTAAACTGAAATATAAAGTTATAAAATAATAAAAACAAAACACTAAAACATATTACTAATCATTATTGTAAAAAAAATATCCTCGCTCGATCGTTTTATATAATTATACAAGTTGTACCATAAATAAAGAAACAATTGGATTTTAAAATAAAAATCCTTGACAACAACACATCCGGAAGTAATAAAAAAGCTACCTGTCAACATTTCCCGCCATTTCCGCGCGCTCCGATTCCATCACTACTCCGTTCATTCTTAAAACTTTCACAACACAGCACAGACAATATAAAAACACATAAAAAATTCGACACACAAAGGCATTTGAGCACCGTGGATAGATTAAAAATATTTTTTATTTTTTTTTAAATAGTGATATGTACAGATTGTAGAAAAGTTTTGAAAAGAATCGTAAGTAAATAAAGGGCGGAACACACGTCCGACTCAGTCGAGCCGCTAAGCGGTTGTATTGCAGCGGTGTTACGAGAGGCTGGCTACCCGTGATACCCGTCATAGATTAAGTACGTAGGAGGAAACGTAATGTTGAGTTACTGATGCTGTGTCGTTGCATGAGGTCGTGGGTTGTTATTAGTTAAGTTACTTTTTTTTATCTATGAAAGCTTCATTGACGTAACCTACGCTTTTATTTAAATGCAGACACATTTTGTACGTCCGCCTGCAAGAGCTAAATTGGTATTATAAATACCAACTCTGTTGGTTTTAACAATTTTGGGCACATATTTTTAAAAGTTTTAAACTAGTAATGAATATTTACGATAAAAATGTACTAAGTGTGTACTTCCTCGGTCTTTACACTTATTAAAAATAGATAAGAAATAGAAACACATAGAATAAAAAAACGATAACCATAAAACATGATGATTGGCGTATCAGTGATGACGCAAGGATATTAAAATTTTTATGTAACTTATTTAATATGCTTTGACTTCACTTGTGCATGTCTGACTATGAAGACATTATTCTTTCATGTTTCTTGGCCAACAAAGAATAGGTGATGCCTTTTTACTCATGTCCATGGGCAACGGTGATCACTTACAACCACTTAACCAGCTCCGCTCTATTTTCCGCTTTTCAGGTAAGTAAAGCAGCCAAGTAAGCGTCAGGCCACGCGCAATGTAGGGTTCCGTAGTTCATAGACTATTACTCATTACCTACTTAAGCTACCCTAGCTTTGATAGTTTTCCTTTTCAATTCATCATAAGTTATTGTCGTGAGTTTTTTTACATGTCCAACTGTCCAACATCTACCATTTAACTGGCAGAGCGCCACTTGATTCTTACCAAAATTAGCACTTTTAAGCCTAGACCTATATGTATATATACTATACTAGACAGGCTGTTCAGTACTAAAAGTTTGGACACCTACGCTGACACCATATGGTGCCAACGCATTTTAGTCGGCTGCGAGCAAGCGAGACAAGTAGATGTCCTTTTTGAAAAACCCCGACCGTTCAAGAACACATAATAACGCATATTGTTTATTGTGCACAGTTAAAACATCTTCATTATTTACGTTTGAACTTTATTTGAGTTTATTAAAATCATAATAAAGTCAAAGTGTTTATTTGCCAGAACATAGTGTACACAAAGTTGTTACAAAATAAATTTAACCGTATGCTCTGCCTAAGAAGGCGTGCAAATATTATGAAGTATATGTATTATGTATGCAAATATTATGAAGTAATATTAAAAAAAAGTATGAAGTAATATTAAAAAAATAAGTAAATAACTATATTTTTACTTGCATTTTTAAAAATTCGATTCGACCGAACGAAGCGCTGTCACCAAGCTGTCAGTGAGTACGAAAAATGTGACAAGGATTTTGTTCGGAACAGCCCGTCTATAACTATATTTAAGTATATCCTTTTAAGCCGAATATTTCGTAAAGGGACCCCTGAATTTATCAAAGATACCACAACATGCGATAGTCGAGAAAGAAGAACATCCACTCTACCTGTAGAGGTTGACTGAAAAAAATTTTTTAAAGATATTCTACGATATAGTATAAGATAGTATAAGATTCTGACATAAATATGTACCTTCATGCCATATTTCAGCTTTCCAGTACTAACGCCCAAACTCAGCGATTTATGTCTCTACGTCATGCTGCGGACGGAAGGACTTACGGACGGACATGACGAAACTATAAGGGTTCTGTTTTGACTAAGGAACCCTAAAAAGTACAAGAAATTACATTATTTGTAATTTAATAAATTTCTTCGCTTGGCTGCTTTAGCTAATTGTGTAATTTTAAAGAAAGTTGGAAAGTTCGTTCGATAGTTAGATTAACTTGAAAATGACCTATTACCACAGAATACATACAGCTATAACGCTAATCGGTAACGCTATAACGGTAATTTAATTATCCCTTGCTTCGGTGAAGGAAAACATCGTGAGGAAACCTGCACACCGGAGAGTTCTCCATAAAGTTCTCAAAGGTGTGTGAAGTCTACCAATCCGCACTTGGCCAGCGTGGTAGACTATGGCCTGTACCCCTCACATTGTGAGAGGAGACTCCGAGCCCAGCAGTGGGACAATTATGGGTTGTTGCTTTGCTTTAACGCTAATCTAACCGCCGACACGTACGAATCCCTAGGTCATTAGGAGTTAAAACTGGTTAAGTTCGAACCGAAGTCAAGTTTCCGCACCTACTGTAACTGTATCCTAGACTATTTTTAGTTTTTCTAGAAATATAGGTAATTTCTAAAAAACTATTATTTTTTACACCTTTCAGATTTATAACTTTCACAAACACAGGTTAACAATGATTAGTGCGCAAACTTATAGATATTTTACAAAAAAAAAAACAACTTGACAAATGCGAGTAAAACTCGATTGGAGAGGGTTCCGTACGTTGATTGTGCATTTACCGTTATTTTTCTATTTTAGTTATTTTTGCCGTTTTCTTAAGACCATAGACTTCTTATAGGTTTTCCTGTAATATTTAAGAAAATAACCTATTCTCTGTATTTTTTTTTCAAAAATCTAGCGTCAGTAGTTTCGGAGATAAGGGGGGAATGTTCAATTTTAGCTTTAATTTTCGTTCTTTCTTGAAAAATTTTAGAACTAGGTATCCATTGTAGAACTATAACAAAAATATATTTGAGATTCTTCATCAAGCCCTTTCATTTGACATACAACATGATACGGCTTGCAAAACAGTTTTCGTTTAATTTTGATTTCGTTAATTTTTTTTTTCAAAATTCAGTTGTTTACTTATACTTTCGTCTTTAGGTCACAAAAAGGAACATGAGTAACAAATTTCAACTCATTTCGTCCAGTAGTTTCGGAGTAAATTGGCTGTGAACGGCGGTCGCCCTGACGCACGAGTGATCCTATAAGGGTTCCATTTTTCGTTTTTTCGTACGGAACCCTAAAAATAACATTGAATGTCAAGTAATCATGACAACCAACAAAATGAATGACGAATTTCGATCGCTGCACTAGATTCAATGAGGACGCGTGAGTTTAGTTCGAATTTAGTTACGAATATATAATTTAGCTAACGAACTTGCAGTTGAAGTTTAATTTGGAAATGTGAGTTGAATTTCCGTTTGAAACACGGAAGTTGAAAGATGAAGTAACATGGGATACAGTTAAAGTTACAAACCAATTTGAAGCTGCTTGCAAAAGATTTTCTACTCTTCAATACTTCAAGCACATCATTATTATGCGTTGGCTCGAACATCCTTCAAAAAGTAACTTAAAGTTATTTAAAGCTAGTTTTACGTCAAAACTTAAGAACTCGTTCCATTAAACCTACCTGAAGTAACCAAGTCTTGCTATAACTTTAATACCCTGCTAGGCGTTACATCTTTACCAAAGACTTTTTTACAAATACCCAATAATTTTAGTAATTTTACAGCCTAGCAATAAATTTAATCTTGATGGGAGTGCAAGGTGTGTCGCGTAACGCGTTACTTTACACGTTAATTTAATGAAATATGTATGTAAATTATTATTTTGCCAAGTAATTAATTTTATTTTTATTTTATTTTATTTTATCGTAATGTGACAATTATTATTTGGAAATTTCAACTTGATTATTTTAATTATGTAATATTTAATGCGACCGGATAAATTTGTGATTATTGTACCTATTGATTTTAAGCCTACTAACACTAGCCTGTAAGACAAACCTACTAACAAAATATGGATTTAAATCTGAAATAAATGATTATTATTATTATTATGTTACCAAATCTCTAGAAACGTTTGGGGAAGAGCATTGAAACAAAGCGCACCTGACATAATAATCCACTGGGCCCAGTCAAGGACTTCTAATGTTTTTGTGAAAATTAGAAGAAGTTCTAAGTTAGCGAAAATAATACGTTGTAAAGAATTTTAAGTTTCGCTTACTAGAATACCACTAATTTATGAACATCCTGAAAATCCTGATACCCTTCTAAAAGAAACGTTATCTAAAAATTTGGTATACTCAGAAAATAATAGTATGTATCCTAACCTTAGTATCCATTCCCCCACCTTTATCTCCGAAATTACTGACGCTAGAATTTTGAAAAAAATACAGAGAATAGTTCTTTACTTAAATATTACAGGAAAATCTATAAGAGATATGTGGTCTTAAAAAAACAGCAAAAATAAAATATAAAAATAACGGTAAATATACGGAACCCTCTCCAAGCGAGTTTAACTCGCACTTGTCAAGTTTATTTATTAATAAAACTTCCAAAAAACCCATGCAGCAGTTTGTTCAAAAAATATCGTGTCTTTTACGAAATTTAAAAGCAACTGCAATACCTCTACAACAAAACCCTCATTTTCCGTGCCTCGACCACGAATACTTTGCTTGGTATTTTACTCGATAATAATAACCCGAGCACTAGGGCACTCCGCTTACTCAGTTTAATGTCTACGTGGATGGCTGCATTAATAAATAATTAATAATACCTACTCTATGAATAACCAGTAGACTAAGCTCCCAGAAATTGTTTTATTCATGCAATTTTACACAGAGAATAGTGCTATTCAGTGTCTGTGGACGGACACAAAATTTTCTAGGAGCAAAAATTCACTAGGCATTCAGTTTAAAAGAAATAAATAACGTGATGTGTATGAACGGCTACGGCTGTTTTCAATAATCTATTTTTCCGTTCTGGATAAGTTGATAGGTAATGTAATAACCAGTAATGATGTGACATTTTCACAGTTACTAGGCAATGTCATGACTTATGGATTGTGAGTAGATAGAATATTAAAACGGCCGTAAGTAGATAAGTAGATAATACCTACTCCATCATCATCATTTACTTAATTAACTGACTTCAAAAAAGGAGGAGGTTACCAATTCGTGACATATATACAGGGTGGAAAATAAAGACGGTAGTTTGAGGAAAAGTACCCTGAATATTGATGATGGCAAGTTTTACTAAAAGGAAACATTCCTTTATTTTCCAAACTAGCTTCTACCCGCGACTTCGTCCGCGAGAATTTAGAATTAGATCCAGATCCTACTAAAATTTAGATGTTAGATTTAGATGTTTGGATGTTTGTGAACTCTGTGTGTTATCCTGCTTTTCATCCCAAAGAATGATGTCGACAACATGCTTATTATTTCGTGTTCTAGCAAGTTGCTAAAGATTCGAAAAAATCATAGGGCATGTCGTGAGGAAGAAGTTCAGCGGCAGGCTACCTTAAGAGCTGCTTAAACAGGCACATCATCGACACCAGCACCATATTCATTATTTGGCGTACCAGCGAGCTGGTTAAGGGTCATAAAAATCAAAGGAAACGTCGTGAGAAATAATTTCAGCAAGCTTGAGAGCTGCTACGCCAGAACAGGCAGGTAAACGACGTTAGCAACATGCTCATGAAACAGAATGACGGAGATGGGCTGTTGCTAGAGTATGAAGCGAGTCACAACACGCGAATCTCAGTAGCCAAAAGCTTATAAAAAGGGATAAAATTAACAAAGCGTGTAAATTTTGTGATGCGAGGAAACTGGAGGAAAACTATAAAGTTATTCCGCAATAAGAACAAACAGCAGAACCATTAACAGAATTACGTTTACACAAACGTAACACAAACGAACCATATCATTATTTAAATAACATCGGTATATTTAATGGATGCTTCCATATAATATGACATCTTTAATAAGGGCATTGAAACGAAACGAAACGAAGAGACTCGGTGTTTTATGTACTCCATAGAGTGGCAAGAGGGAGGTTGCCCCATGCATATCTTTTAGTAGCTAAAAATTATATAGCGTCTTAGCCATATCGATTATATCGCTAAAAAATTACACGATTCCGTAGTCAAAAATAAGATTTATTTGTCTGTGGACCTTATTTACGAAGATGAAGTTGCAGTTTGTTATATCGTTAAACTATGATTTAAAATTAAAACTATGCCAAATTAAGTATTTTCCTTGCAATCATCGCGGGTCATCGCGAAACATGATCATTATCATACTTAAAGTATGAATGGTATAAAAATATATATGTATATTTATGTACTAAATAGATCCTATAATAAACCAAGACTACATCGCTACTTACCATCAGGTGGAATTGTAGTCAAGCATTAACTTACAATTTAAAAAAATAAAATGTGTGCTATTCACACATAACGTGGTAGAAGTGAAACCTTCAAAAATTTTGTTTTCAAGATAATGAGACGAATAAAATTTCGGGAAGATGATAATTGTAGGTTTTACTACTCCATTCCACTCCAGTCTCCACTCTCTACTCCACTCCAGTCTCCACTCCACTCCAGTCTCCACTCAACTCCAGTCTCCACTCAACTCCAGTCTCCACTCAACTCCAGTCTCCACTCAACTCCAGTCTCCACTCAACTCCAGTCTCCACTCAACTCCAGTCTCCACTCAACTCCAGTCTCCACTCAACTCCAGTCTCCACTCAACTCCAGTCTCCACTCAACTCCAGTCTCCACTCAACTCCAGTCTCCACTCAACTCCAGTCTCCACTCCACTCCAGTCTCCACTCCACTCCAGTCTCCATTCCACTCCAGTCTCCACTCCACTCCAGTCTCCACTTCACTCCAGTCTCCATTCAACTCCAGTCTCCACTCAACTTGTCTCCACTAAACTCCAGTCTCCACTGGACAGTTTCGTTTCATCGAATTTCAAATCACCCCCGTATTAAAGAAGTTTTCACTTCAAAAAATCTATTTGTCTATGCGTCTGATTTTACAGTGTTAACATTCATCATCATCCTGCCCATGTCCCAATTTTATTTGGGGTTGGCGCAATATGTTTTCCTCTTCCACACTTCCCTATCAGCCGTCATCTTTACACTATCTCTCTTATCTTTCATATCATCTGTAACACAATCCATCCATCTTTTCTTTGGTCGTCCTCGTCCCCTTCGTCTATCCATCACATTCATATCCATCACTCTTCTCGTCACATGCGTTTCCTCTCGCCTCATCTCGTGCCCATACCGTGATATTCGGTTCCCTTTTAACTTTTTTGTAATTTTTGCCACTTTCAAACTTTCTTCTAATATACTCATTCCTTACTTTGTCCATTCTCGTCACTCCACACATCCACCTCAACATTCTCATCTCTATGATATGCAATCGTCTCTCATCCATCGTCTTTGTAGCCCAACATTCTGATCTATACATTACGACAAGTCTTATGACGGGTTTGTAGATTTTACCCTTAAATTTACGAACAACAAATATATTTGAAAATTGTTTAGTTATTTGAATTGTTCCGTTGAGGAGTCATATTTCGTCTCTGACACACATCTTGCGATGTCAACGATAACAACAGCGAACATATTTAAACACGATTCAGTTATTCCCTACGACTGAGAAGCTCACTCTTAACAACCAGAATCCATAGTCTCACTATATTGACCAAGTTGAGTAAATTCCCAGTACAATAAAAAAATCATGAAAATCGCTTCTTAAACAACAAATCTATTCCTACCTAAACCCATTGTATACTAACGGTCTTGTTCATTAAAAACTTATTTAAGGTTTGTAGTGTTCGGGTAAGCACTGGTTATATGCATGCACAGCAATAAAAAAATAAAGAAATATTGACAAGGCCGAATTGACATAAGGCCGACACCACACTAGGATTTTATAAGCGTACGCGTTCATCCGACACACGTGATTAATGATTTGCTAAATAAGTTAAAAAAATCTATATTTATTTCTATAAGGTAAATGAAAAAATATAGGCAGATATTTACGAATGTTAAAAACCAAATTTGATGATTTTTTGACGTGACAACGTCTATAAATTGGTTGACTCAGGTGTCAGGTGTCAGACCAAGTAAGATTTGCCGGAACGTTACCATGCACGCGCAGCATTAAAGAGAGAGGCTCGCTCGACCGGTGCGCGTCTTGCGTCTCTCTTCTACGCGAGCGTTTCTGGCGTCGGAGTTGAATAGACTAATTAGTGAACTTATGTTCCAAAAACTTATACTACGAACAGACGTTGTCACGTTAAATCTCCGTCCGTATACAGACTTTACAGACAGCCATTTTGATATTTTTGCTAATAATTAAACCTGATAAGATATAATATAATATTTCAATTGCAATTTATATTTAGAGCTAGGAAAAACCTTGATAAGCTACGAATACTTATTCAACGTAAAATAATTATTTTTTTATAATTCATCGATCAAGCGTCTAGCGCTAGGAACGCTCGACAAACGCTGATGTGTAAGCAGCCTTCATTTTGCGTAAAAAATGCTGTGTTTGTTTTACTTGATTTTACACGAGATCGATGGTTACTAAAGCTTCCATTGCATGATAAAAATGATCACAATGTGCCTCACCGCAAATTTTTATATGTTTGTAAATAAACATATTAAAACAATGAACCAATTATAATTTAATCACTCAATCAGCTGTTTTGAGTTTTCTAATGTCACTGTGATGACAAACGTCAAAACTGTTTTCCTATTACCATTTAGTTTACTTCTTCTCCCTCGGGAATAGATCAATATCTCGGGATAAAAAGTATCCTATATATTATTCTAGGTATTAAACTATCTGTGTGCCAAATTTCATCTATATCCGATCAGCCGTTTTTGCGTGATTGCAACACAAACATCCAAACATCCAAACATCCAAACATCCAAACATCCAAACTTTCGCATTTATAATATTAGTAGGATAGGATCGGTGCGAAATGTGAAAAAAAAAGAAGCGAAAATAACAAACAGTCGAGATGTATTGAAGTCAATGATGTTGTATGTATAGGGAGGTAGATATGCCGAGAGGGCGTTGAAATTAAGTCAGTCGAATCCAGTCAAGTGTAGGGATTTCATTGTAGACAGTTGATAGCTGCCTTTGAGTGAGGCTGTCTATAGTTGTCATAAAAATGCCGAGTTGTGTTTTGAGATTTTGCAAAAATCATTTCTCCAAATTGAATAATAATGATAGAGTTACATACCATAGGTAAATACATAAAACGTTATGTTAAATTTTGTTACTAATATAGAATATTTCTTTTAAAATTGATTAAAATAAATATTTTAATATGGCACATGCTATTAGTCATAGACTAATATGGCAGAAGTGAAATTAGGTAGTGAACATATTTCGTAAATTGAACCAAATGAAATCTTTATATAATGATTGTTTTAGACTGAATTTAGAATGATTGTTTTAGATTGTTTGTAAAATAAAAACGTTAAATATCCTTTTATCTTTCATTATTTTAAATTTTCCTAGATTTCCAAGTGATGAGCTACTTATAAGTTATTGGGTAAGCATAGTTCAAAAATTTCACAGTGAAGCCAACTGGATGCCTACGCTATAAGAGTGATTTTATCAGTAATAAGTGTACACAATATTCTTTTCCTGCAATTTAATCTTTTTTAAATCTTCTAAAGCATGTTGGTTAAATAAATAGAACTATTTTCATGCCACTTCCTTATTACACGAGGGTTGGAGAAAGGATACAAAATAAAAATAAATCTAACACATGTATTTTTTCAATTCAATTTTTAAATTATTTTAAAATAAACCTTACACTGTTGTAAACACACTGTGACCTAAACGCGCACTAAGGTCACGCTTTTCAGCGCGTACAGTATCCATTTGTTTGACGTTCGGAAGTCTGTTGGTGAATCAAAAACCGTTAAATTCTCCCCCCTAAAAGTGCAACTAATGTAACTTTGTAATTTTTTCGAAAGTTTATCCCGAATAATTTGTAAAATGTACTGAATGTTCTAAACAAAGCCCAAATCGCGATTTTTTTATTCTTATAAAAGTGTCTTTTATGGGCCAAATTTGTGTAATCCACACTAAAATAAAGGCGCGAGAGATATCGTAATCGCGCCATTTTTAATTATTATATAATTACATACTTTAAGTTATTTGTTTTTGCAATATAATTTCAAAATGTTAAATCACAATAATAATAATATTATGCCTAATCGGTACTATTTCTTTTATTCCCTTCTGCCTGACTATTCTATGTTATGCTTTGACAATTATGACATGTCATCGCGGATCGAAAACTAAACCTCGAAATGTATGGACATAACATATCTATGGTAAAATATCTTTGATTGAAGTGTCCTACGTGACCATAAGCACGTAGAGGGCGTTGCAGTGCGGCGCGGTTTGAAGCGAACGCGATCAGTAGCTCGAGCACGAATATTTGCGAGAAAGTATTCGTATGGTTAACGTAAGCAATTTGTCAAATTTGTATGGCATTTTAGTACCATTTACGTACGATAGAGGCGCTTTTGAAAAAATGCCATACAAAATGCTTACGTTAACCATACGAATACTTTCTCGCAAATATTCGTGCTCGAGCTACAGTTGGTTTGATATTTTCGCGCGAACTTCAGCGGCGCGGCGTATGTCAGTGGCAGTGAAGTGACAATTCGCGCGCACGTAGGACAGAGTCGCCGCTTCGCTCCGCATCGCACTGAATTCGCATCGGATCGCTTCGCGATCGCGTTCGCGTTGAGTCGCCCACGTAGGACACGGTGTTACTCTTGAACGGATAGGAATAACAAAACCGTGTTTTAAGAAATTAGCTTGGCACCGTCTTACAATATTTCAATAGACAGCGTATAATAATACAATACTTTATTGTTGCCATGGATCACCAATTGTCTCTCGTTCTTCAATTTGAATATGTATAAATAAAACACTCATATTAAATCTATTGGAAGCTATTAATATTTTTTAAGTGAAATAAAATTCTATTTAATAGTAATTTTGTATTTAGGAAAGGTTGGCGGACCACTTCGGATGCTTCTAGGGACCACCAGTAGTTAAGAATAATAGGTTAAGAACAAATGCTCTAAAGGGATAAAAAAGAAGTAAACATTTGTATGTATTGCTTTAAAAACAATACTTCTGCGCACGAAGTCGCGGTCGCTGATCGTAACGTAAGCGTGAACCTTACATAATTACTTAAAACAACACTGTTCAGGAAACCAATTACTAAGCAAATAAACAAACAGCCACACACTTTCCCAGTACATTAGTACTCCCAGTGACACGAGGGGCTTGAACACAAACAATTAAATCACGAACAAACACTACAGAACAAACATTTATTCGTCACATAAAGCTCACGTTGCGAATTGAATCAACGGGTCACTCGTATGTTGACATTATGATTCTGTTTATGGAAATGTTTTAAAAACCCAATTTATTTATTTATTTATTTATTTATTTATTTATTTATTTATTTATTTATTTATTTATTCATAGATCACTAACATACTGTACACCATTACATACAATTCGAGGCATTATAAAGTTATACATTCTAAGCGCCAGTACAATTATAAGTGACGACTACATTCACAGCAACAGAAAATATTATTGTATAAATATAAAAAAGACTTGAATTCGTTTAGTTACAAAAAAATTTATTGTACAGTTCATCAAATAATAATATAATATTTAACATTATATTTAAAATTCTACAAAAAATTACAAAGCATTTCATACGAGTAACATACATTCAATATCATTAATCAAATTGTTCAAATTGAGAATAACATCTATGTATTAATATTATGTGTAGGAAAGTCTTTATACTCTTTCGTCCGCGTAAGTTTCGTAAAAAGGTCGTTTGACGACCCGTATGTGTTCGATTCCCAGCGAGGCAGAAATTTGAATGATGAGTTTGAATTTCTGTTCATGGCCTGAGTATAAATGTCCTTGTCTTCGTGTGTCGTCTATGGCACCTACGACACAGGGTATCCTAAGCTCATATTTTTATATAAGAAACACATAAAATTAATAATAATAAACAATAGACACACTACCATTACTATACTACACACCCATGCACGCACTCACGCACACACACACACACACACACACACACACACACACACACACACACACACACACACACACACAATATAAACACACAAATGTCAATGTGAAGTAAGTAAACTTTTGACACTTACAGCGGGTCTCTAGTATACTTAATTATTACAAATAGGAATATCATCTAACTACTAACATGGTATAAAATAAAATGTAATAAATAAATAACATGAATGGGTGGCCAAAACACGCATTTGTTTTTATATAAGAAGTGCTTTAGTAAAAATGTGTGCGTATATGTATAAGTCAAGCATACACACTGTAATAAATGAATTGAATTAAATTTAATTGAATTGACACTTAAGAAGTATAACTTCTTCACGACATGTAATTTGTTTCGTTTGAAATTAAATAAGTAATCTTATTTTTTTTAAATACTTCAGCATCAAATTCAAACTTCAACTTCAACGTTTACTTTGTTGTTGTGGTATAGAGTATAGAGGTATAGGAAAAATGACTTTGTCGCGCAAAAATGTCCATCAAACTGCGTTAAATTGGTGGTGCGACGGTAGCAACAGGATAATTTTGGACTATGTAAACAGTTGAAGTTTGGTGTACAGGATTGTCACTAACTTCAATTCGTCAACATCTGCTACATTCATACCATACCCTTTGCCTACTCTAGCGCCAATTTACTGCTCATACCTGGATACTTTTTCAATTTTTTCCCCTTATGAGTCAATTCACCTTTACCTCTATCCTCCATGCTATATACCTACTCATGCCTCAGATTAAAGAACAAAGGACTCATGCGGACATGACGTTAAAAAAATTCAAGAAAGGCTCTTTTGTTATTCCGACTCCACAATTAAAAATTTGTGGAAAAACGAAGAATTTAGAAATAAAACGCTAAATGTAGCCATTCGTAACATTTGTAGACGGTATACTGAATTCTTAAGTTAGTAAATGTTTGAAGAGGAGAGATTTATAGCTCAAACTTAGAAAGGGATTTCTACGAAGGATTACAGTAATCCCGACAAGGACTGGACTTTGGTAAAATTCAAGTACGTGTTTTTATTCTTAGATAATCATTTTAGGATTCTTTATTCGTATCATATATGCTAATGCCGTGAATGTCTAACATTTAAGTGGCAGAGGGGGGACGGGACATAATACTTTAATATTTCGCAAATGGAACCCTAAGTCCAAAAATGATCTTTGAAATCCCACAACATTTTTATTATAGTTCAATCATTGGACTCAAGTACCTGTACAAGTATCTCTAGTTCTCAAAACATAATATACAACAATTTAAATGAGCTTAAACAGTGAATAAAAACTTCGTAAGGAAACCTGTAAATGATGGCCTAAGAACTCCAAATAATGGCACAGTAACTGTGGGACTATGGCCAATACCTAGGGTTGCCACCATTTAACTATTAAATTGCGAGAGAAAAAAGTGCGGCAAGGGGCGCCGACAGTAGCAGCCTTAGGCGGCTGGCGAATTTTTTTTTAGAAGTACGTTTGCGTAGAGGGGCGTCGTTGAGCTCTTTACTTAAGATGTCCTGTCGTTACTTTCGAGCAAATTGTAATTACGGGAGAATTTTGTTTAAATTCGTTCCGGGAGATTTTAATTCTCAGAGCTGAATTCCGTAAGTCTCACGGAATTTCGGGTATACCCCTCGCATTTCCTGAAGAGATCTGAGCCTAGTTATGGACTGAAGAAATCGATTCAGCGCGAAGCACATCCGGTGTATATGTAACTCAAAGTTTACTTTAATACTTCCTTCCTTATTTTATAAGTACTAAAGTGTTACATTTGAGTGTGTAAAAATTGAGAATATGTAAAAATCCTGTACACCTTTATAAATCATTTATGATCTGTCAGACTGGATATTGTTAAGGATATGGATCGCTCCTTCGGCGTTGCGCGCGATATCCAAACAAACACAATTTAAGGTCGCTGCATACGTAAAGTGGACGTGTCGGGGACGGGACGTGGACGGGGCATAAATATACGTGATATATGGAGAGAGGGTGGGGTCTCGGAAAATATCACGCAATTTTTTTCTGATTGAAACAAAAAAAAATACTATTTTGGACCATTTAATCCAGATTGTACATATTCAAGATTTAATCTTTAAGAGTAGTTATTCTTTTTTTAATCACAGTAGTTACGATTTAAGTATTCTATTGTTAAATTTTTATTACACTTATAATTAAACTCTCAGCAATATTGATGATGACTAGTCTTAACTAGTCGTAAATAAAGGCACGAAGCATTTTTTTTTTCTTTTTACAATAACAATCCAACGCGTTTACATAAGAAACCCACATTTTGAAAAATCTCACGTGAGATTGGGGGATGGGGGAAGGGGTTTAATAAAATCTCACGACATCTCACCAGGGGGGGGAGGGAGGGACAGAAAATTAAAAAAAACACCTCACGTAATTTATGGACGCCCCCTTTTCTATGAAACGATTTTTACAAAACTTCACGTCCCGTCCCGTCCCGTCCCCGTCCCGTCCAAGTTATGTATGCGCATCGACATTTATTTTCCTTTAGACTAGTTCGTAGGGACACTGCTTGGCCAGGGCAGACATTTGTTGCAGATCATCTAAGTGGAAATACTCGCACTTATTACTGTTTATTTAACACAACTTTGAATTCAAAATGTTTTTTTTTTATGTATTTAATATAAATTCTTTCCTAAATATTGTCATTTACACGTTATAACAGTATGTAATATAACGTCCAAGTAATATAACTCACCCCCACCTTCTTAAGTAGACGATATCTCCTGACGGTTGTTCTCAGGCCACGAATTTTGTAATGTCATTTATGTATGTAAGTTTCTCTGTACGGTGGTATGTAGACTTAAATCAGACATAAAAGATATCTAGACAAGTGACGAACTATCATTTTTTGCTATAAGTTTCTGCTCTGGCAGAATCGATACTTGCATATCTCGTAAAAAGTTGTAGGTAACAAACACAGGTCTGTGGTAACAAACAATAAACCAATATCGCTTCTCGTTTATCGTGCTCAGTGCGTCTTTGAATCGGAAACGCACTGTTGTATCCATATTAAGACACTAAAAGTAAGGACAAGAAATACATTTCGATACTTAACGAATTTTTTATAGCCACTATAAATTATACTGCAGGGCTAACGAGCAATAAAATAAACCACTTATACACATCCATAAGTAAAAATGAAATAGCTTTCCGTATAAAAATAAAATCAATTATTATATCTTAGATACTGGAAACAGTCTAGATGAAAATTAAATTAAATTAATGTTCGCATTAAAAAATAAGTACGTACTATAACATAAAAATAACTTTCAAAGAAATAGCAGTCTTTTACCGGGACAGAGGCACTAGATTTATTAATACATTGGGCGGGACTAAGAAGGTATCTATTAAAAAAAAGACTAGTTACAGCCCTCGCTTCGTATCGGGAAAATTATACGAGTACCTTGCCACCCACACTCGAAGAAATACTTTTCTAACTAAATAGCCAACAAACGAACAAATGAGTTACTGACTTACCTCATGGTAAGTGGTAATCGTGTCCCATGGAGTGTAAGAACGCCTTACGCATTAATCAATCAAACAATCAAATATTTTGTTTGCGAAATAAGGCACATAAAGATGTTTTTATTCATAAATACATGTCATTTATTACCGATGCGTTACCGGCGTAGCAAGCACTGGCTCTTTAGCCCCAATTTGGTACACTACGAGTCGTTTGGCGGTTGACTCAAGCGAGTAGCTGGCCAGCTACCGATTGAAATAAAACAAACAATTAAAAAATAAATAATACCTACAGTTTACTACAATACACCAGTGAAAAAAGCATCTAAAGGTCGATGCATACATAACGTGGACGGGATGGGGACGGGACTCGTTCCGTTCCCATCCCGGTGACGGACGTGAAGTTTTGGAAACATCGTTTCATGGAAAATGTAAACGATAGCGCATACGCCACGCAGGCACGGACGGGATGTGGACGGGGCACGCACGTATATTTATACCCCGTCCACGTCCCGTCCATGTTCCGTCCACTTCCCGTCCCCGTCCCCGTCCCGTCCAGGTTACGTATGCAGCGACCTTTAATCCGAAATGCATTTTTAATATTAGTGGGAACAAACACACGGAAAAGCAGACAAAAATTCTAAAAATCATCGTTTTGGTTTGTATCTTTATTGCGTTAAATCTGTAAATAGTTTGTACGGAACCCTCGGTAGTTGACTCCGACACATCCATCCAAGAAAATGTTAACAAATGTTATTCAACGGTACAACCTGATTGCAAAGCCGGCATGAACGCTCCAATATAGGAGATACTAATCGAGTTTCATGTGAGCCTATCCAGTACAAAATGGGGTTAGTCAGTCCCCGCTCATAATTCCCAGAGCTCTGCAAATTGATACACTTCATATTGCATGAGGGAAATTGCACTAATGATTGTGAAACATCGAACGAAATCCAGTCTGAGCATGCATTTGTCTGATATTAAAAAAAATATTCGCTCTATATTCCAAACGAGAAAGTGCTATCTCTCCACTTTTCGTTTGATTTTAGTGCTAAAACGAATGTAGTATAACATTTTATACTCGTAAAACTTATATGTGTATGTAGCCGCAAAGGTTAATGTATAAACTTGACACTTATACAAGATAGTATTTTATTAGAAAAGTATTTTATTTCTATATACTCTCAGGAATTAAAACTTTTAAGCGGTTTGACTTGAATTCTAGTTTGGCATAGCAATCGATTTTAATTCCACATATTAATAATCTGTAAATATAATCTGAACTAATAATTCTGTAATTTGCCGCAGAATCCACAGCGCAGCGAAATTCGTCGTTAATGTTTTGTATATTAAGGAGATTTTAAACTTTAAACTCGAACTGCGGAAAGAAATGCGCGGAAATTCAAGATTCAGTCAGTCGGTTCATAAATGACGGAGTTATGAAATAACAAACAAAAAATAATCAAATTAAGAAGCATTGAAATATTATTACTAGCTTATAGAACCGACACAGCAAACACAATGTATAATAATTATGTCCCAATGAAATGACGTCAATCGGCTTCAATTTTCAATGGGTTCGTTCGATTTTGAAAGGAGAACGGGGGCTCAATTTTGAAAATAGAACTTCCCGGCGGAACACACATTTTGTTCGAGATGTCTGTTCTATGAAAATAGACTTCAATGTTAAGAACTTCCTTTTTTGTTGTCTGTTAAAAATTTTGCAGTGCATGCTTGCCCTAAGAGCATATAAACTGTGTAAAAGTTGTCCCAAGTTTCCAGTCGGCGGGCTCTATGAATACATTATTGGGCATTAAATAGTTCCAAACTTAATTACGGAGTTCCCTAGATGTTGGGCTTCGATGGCCCCGATGGGTGTTGCTACACCTCAATATAATTAACTACACATGTATTTCTTTGTTTACACGCTTTTGCTTGTGTGCGTGTGTGTGTGTGTGCGTGCGTGCGTGCGTGTGTGTGTGTGTGTGTGTGTGTGCTTTTGCGTGCGTGTGTGTGTGTGTGTGTGTGTGTGTGTGTGCGTGCGTGCGTGCGTGCGTGCGTGTGTGTGTGTGTGTGCTTTTGCGTGTGTGTGTGTGTGTTCCTGTACGTTTGCTGCCGCTAATCTAAAAAACCGCTCAACTGTTTCAGCCGTTGATTATGGGCTTAATTATGTAGGTACGAGTAGGTACATACCTAAAGTTGGACCTGAGGTAACATTCAGTGTCACTAGTAGCTACACATAAAATAAGATAGGTATGCCAATTAAAATTATCTCAACCAAAAAAATTCGGTTCACACGCACAAAGCCACAAACGCATTTCGTTACGTTTTGAGTATGGATACAAAGAAAGACATAGGTTAAGTGAGGACGACTTGTAGTCTCAAAATAAAGTCATTTACAAATTAAAATTAAAATGTTTCTATCTTTGTACTGCGAAGAGACATTAAACTCTAATAAATTGAGTTTTACGCTCAACTTGATTCACTTTGTGATATTTCTATATGCCTAATGTCTTATATATAGAATAGGTACGTTTGTACAAAACGTTTTATTTTGATCAATAAAGCTCTGAAAGTAGACGGAAATATATTTTAATATTATGGAAATCTCTAGGGGTATACTTAGGTTAATTTAATGTTTCGTAATTGATCACTTAAGTGCATACTACACTTCAATAATATTAACAACTAGATATTACCCGCGGCTTCGCCCGCGTATTCAAAGGGAAGTAATCTGGTGCAAGAATAAATAACAGTTCCAAAATTTAAAAGATATTAATGACCCAACTTAGAGCCACTAATGGTTACTTAAATTGCTCCTTAGTACAGAATTTGTATGGTGATTCATTACTAAGGAGCGATTAAAGTAACCTTCAGTGACTTTGAGTTGAGGCGTAAAAGTAATCAACTGTAAAACCTATGATGCTCTTCAAACTTCCATTCCATCGAACTATAAATATTATAAACTAGCTTCTACCCGCGACTTCGTCTGCGTGGACTTCAGAATTAGATCTTTAGAAGAATGAAGAGTATGATCAATAAAAGAAATGATAAAAAAATATATGCTAGCCATTTTTAATTATACCACTTATCTTGAGGGAACGGTCTATCCCCGATATAAAATTTAAACTTAACTCACCAGTTTTAAACTTTACCACCATGGAACACGATCTATGCAACTGGGTCAAATATCGGAATACAAAATAAATATCATAAGTACTCGTATTATAGTAAAATCTATCCGCGATATAAAAAGTACCCTATCCTTTTATGCGGGATATTAAATATCTGGGAGCCAAACTGAAACTAAATTCGTTTAGCAGTTTAAGCGTTAGTGAATAAGAAACATTCACATAATTTCATTTTAAAAATGGTTTAAAAACAACAACAAATATCTTTGAAATCAATTTCGTTATTTCCGTTCGTTCGGGTGTTACATAATTATTTGGCCTTCAAGATACACCACCTGGCCCTAAGTTTGGTCAATAATATGCTAGTTTTCCAATGTCAAAGTACAACCAACTATGTAATATTTTAAAAAAGTGTTTCCGTTATTGCAAACCAATCAGGAATTACATATTATTTTATCTCTAAGATCACTATCTGGTCCTAAGTCAATGATGAACTGGTTTTGCAATGTGAATGTTACCAACAACAACAGTCACAAATGTGATAACTGCTGTTATTATGTATATTTAGCACGCGCCTCATGGTATATCTAGAATATAATGATGTTCTTAGCGACAGGCAGTACGGGTTCCGCCGAAACCGGTCGACGGGAGATCTTCTAGCGTATGCCACTCACATCTGGGACGAGGCCCTCGAGAAAAATAGGGAAGAGCTAGCAGTTTTTCTTGACATCTCGAAGGCCTTCGATTGGGTCTGGCATACCAACTTTGTGAGATTCAACGTCACAAAAACTCAAGCGTGTCAATTCACCGGCAAAAGAAGCCCTTTCATCTTGGCTCTTACTCTTATAATACGGGTGTCTTCAAGTGAAGAGAGAATAGGCTTTTAGTAAGTTAGTGCGCTTTACCACCCATACTTCATTCCCGCTTACCATCAGGTGGCTTTTTAGTCAAGCATTAGCTTATTTCACATAAAAGTTCCATTTTTTTTACATAAAATAAGTGCTTGACAACAATCCCACCTGACGGTAAGTGGCGACGGAGTCCAAGATGGTGAATGCACTAACTTAATAAATGCCTATTCACTCTTTTCTTGAAGACACCTACATTGTAGTTGGACGGGAACACCCACGCAGGCAAGCTATTCCAGTCCTTCGCGGCACGCAGTATGAAAGAAGACGTGTATCGCACCGTTCGCAGCGGTGGGATATTGACGACATATGGATGGATGCTTGCCGTACGACGGGTTGTTCGATGGAGGAACGGGGATGGGGGAATTAGTTCGTGCAATTCCTGAGCACAATCTCCAAAATGCATCCTGTAGAATGCCGAGAGGCTGGCTACTCTGCGCCTGTGTGCGAGGCTTTGCACGTTGGTTACCACCAAGTCTGGGTCGTTAAAGAGCCTCATTGCACGCCTCTCCATCGAATCTAAGGCTGAAAGGTGACATTTTGCGGCACCGGCCCAAATGTGACAGCAGTACTCCACACATGGGCGAACCTGAGCTTTATATACATTGTTAAAATCTGCCTCGGTGAGAAGTACTAGCGCACCCTTGCAAGGACCCCAAGTTTTCTTGCAGCCACTTTAGCTTTGGATTCGATGAACCTTTCATAGATGCGGTTCGAGGAAACTTCGACTTCCAATAACTGTAGGCGGTCGGTGCATTCCAGGGATATATTCCGGAAAGTGGGAGCCAAGGTGAACAGGCTCCGTTTTGCGGTGAACAGACACGTCTGCGTTTTAGTCGCATGGCATAATTATTTTGTGTACCTACCCAAGATACACCATCAGGCTCAAGTTGCTCAATGATGTATATAGGCTTTGCAATTTCAACGTTACTAACAAAAATATTTTTAAATCTTGTTCAGATATTCCCATCCGTTCGAGATTTACATATTTAGCCTCCAAGATAAGTATACCAGCAGGCCTTAAGTTGGTCATTAATGTACTGGTTTTGCAATGTCAACGTTACTAAAAACAAATATTTTTTTATTCCTGTTAAGTAATTTGCACCCCTTCAGGAGTTACCTATTTGTTCTCCAAGACACGTCATGAGACCCTTAGTTGGTCAATGAAGAACTGATTTCACAATGTCAACGATAACGAAAACAAAATATCTTTAAACACCGTTCTACCTATTTTTTTCTACCATTGAGGAGTTCCTTTATCTCCAGATATTTAGTACTCTTTATCTCTAGATACCATCATCAGCTCCTCACCGAATTTCAAATTTACTTGACAAAATACCCAATGTTATACAAAAAAGCATAATCCAAATTGCTTCTTAAACAAAGAATTAACTCGTATTAACTAAAATCGTGGATATATTACTCTGTCTGGATCATAGACTTTGTAGAGGTACCTGAAGATCAATGACGTCATATCGGAATGACCATTCGACCAATCACAGGCCGGATCGAGGTTGTCCTTCATAATTGTACGGTGTACACACTTAGAAAAATTATGTCCTATTTTGATACGGTTCTTCAAAATGTTTTCTATATGTAATTCTTCTGGTGGCAAAAATTGTAATATTGAAATAATATACATTTTATAAGAATTTCTTCAAAATTACCTAATTTAAATAATTGCATTAAGAGTAAATTGAAAATTAAGGTACACAATTATGTTACATCTATATTATAATTTCATCTTAGATGTTTTTAAACCATTATAAAAAATCACAATCGAAAGATAATTTTAATATATCCTGGGACTATAGATAACATGGACACAATACGAAAATGGTCATTATTTTATGCCATCATCGATCTTCAGGTACAACTACGTAGTTATGTATCCAGTTAGAGTAATATATCCATGACTAAAATCAGTGATTCAAAAGTTACTGGCCTAAACGCGTGCACAGCTATAGAAAAATAAAGCAATTTTGACATTAGGCTAAAACCGCACTAGGATTTTAAAGACGTACGCACTCATCCGACATTTTAATAATGACTTGCTTAATCGGTTCAGGAAAATTAATATTTTTTACTATAAAGTAAATATAAAAAATAGAAAGACATTTACGAATGTTAAAAACCAAATTTGATGATCTTTTGCAATCAATTAAACCTGATATGATATCTTATAATACTTCGATAGCACTTCCTATTGAAAGGTAGGAAAAAACTTGATAAGCTACATTGAAGTATTATTACTGGCGTATAAAACCGATACAGCGAATACTGTGTTTGGCCAAATAAATTGGCTGCAGTGGGCTTCAATTTTTAATGGATTCGTTCGATTTAATAACAGAATCTACCGACGCGACACAAATTTTGTTCGCGCTGTCTGTTCTGGTACTTTACTACATTATACTTCAATGATAAGCTACCAGTTATTTTCTTTATCGTAAAATTATTATTTTTTGTAACTCATTGATTGCTCATTGGGTGCATGAAGCGCTTTATAAACGCTAGTATGTAAGCAGCCTTAGTTTTCCACAAAAAATGTTTTGTTGATTTATCTGATTTTACACAAGATCGATGGCTACTAAACCTCGCATTGTATGATAAAAATTATCACAATGTGCATCTCCGCACAATTGGTATATTGTTAGTTATTAAAAACAATTAACCATATTACAACTTAATCACTTAATCAGCTGATTGAAGTTCGGCCATTTTTATTTCGTTCATCTGTCATGTCAGTGTGACGAAAAACGGCAAACTGTTTTTCTATGACTAAATTGTACCTCTTATCCCTCAGGAACAGGTATATTTTCCGGGATAAAAAGTAGCCTATCTGGTAAGTTAGGTTGAAAGCTATCCGTGTGCCAAATTTTGTCCATATCCGTTCAGCCGTTTTTGCGTGATTGAGTCACAAACATCCAAACATCCAAACATCCAAACTTTCACATTTATAATATTAGTAGGATTAATTCAAGCAAAACAACAGTTATCTTATCCAGCGCGAATTCAACATTAAATTCAATGTATTAGTTGCCTATGACTTAAGTAATTTACTTGTATCATTTGATACCGTGATTCAAACTTGCAAATGAATTTTACTAACGCCATCTATTACAACATCTGGAACTAAATATCTAACAACTAACAGAACATCGATCTTCCCATGGGAATGAGATGTTTTACCGCGATAAAAAGTTGCCTACGATACTGTCCGCCCTCCACATATAAAAATCATACCATATCATAGCTTCGTTGCGACTTCAAAGAAGGACAAACAACAAATATTATAGTATGGATTAATTAATTCGGGTACATGAAGCCCCCTGAAGCAACTCCTTTTTATATCCATGCCAAATTACAGCTTTTTAGCACTAGGGTCTCTGCGCTATGCTGCGGACGGACATGACGAATAAGGGTTCTGTTTTGACTACGGAACCCTAAACTGCGTCGAAAAGAAACGCAAGGCGAAGATGCTTGAAGAGGACAAATGCTAAGTAGCGTGACCCAGCGAGGCGAGTGATTTGACTTGTTCGGTGTCTTTATAGTTTTCCGAACTGTGTTCCTTTTTTATGTAAAGTTAATAATTTCTAATTTGCCGTTTCAAAATATTCCGGGCCGTCGTGTCGCGTCGGGTCTCGGTGTGAACCAACCCTTAGGTCTAATGCCCGACTACGGCGCCTGAAATGGCGCTGTATAATGAAACATTCAATTTCGTAATTTAACTGTGCAAGATGCAATCAAGCGACAATTCACGATAGCGTGCGTATGACGTGCGTACGTGGACAGAAGGCATCGGGCTTACGCTTCCGGCCTACGTCCGATAATCGGTGACCGATTTTTTGTAGGAGAAAAATAGAACGTACTGATAGCAATAGTCGGTCAAAAAGTCGGTCAGAAATAATATGGAAGAAAAAATCGGCCCGATTATCGGTCCTACAAAAAGTGGAAGATTATCGGTCCTACAAAAAGTGGAAGAGTAACGCTTCCCGCCCACGTCAGACTTTTTGTAGGACCGATAATCGGGCCGATTTTTTCTTCCATATTATGTCTGACCGACTTTTTGACCGACTATTGCTATCAGTACGTACTATTTTGCTCCTACAAAAAAGCGGTCACCGATTATCGGACGTGGGCGGGAAGCGTTAGTCATTTCATATTTGACATAATTTCCACAGTGTGATAGTATAATGTTACTGAGCTTATCACGCCGCTTCTATTTCGGTGTTTGACATGATCGCAATTTGTTACCTGACCGTGTAATTAATGACTGACTAGTTTAACTGATATTGGTTTTAAATGAGCCTTGTAATTAATTTATACTGATTTGGCTTTACATCTATTTTTACGTATTTCTTGTACTCATGGGCGTCTTGTCTTGTTATACTCGTATTTTCTTTTTAACCGACTTAATAAAATAATAAATATAGTATTTTATTTTGTACCTATAATAGTATAAACTATAAAGACTGCTTCTTGTCATATTTTTAACCAACTTCAAGAAAAGGAGATATTTAAAGTGAAAACTTACTTATGCGCATTGAGGCATTTTCCAACATCCCACCTCCAGGTGGGATGAAATCATACAGTTCGCGACATGTCAGATTTTAATCGACACCTACCTGTGGCGCCATCCCTGAGAGAAGTACAGTACTATAGTTACTTAATTTACAGCTCGTATTAATATCAAGATTCTAGTTTACATTCACTAAAAATGTATTAAATAAAAAAAAACGTTTACAAAACATTTAAAAGTATTTCTTGCACAATAAAATATTTCCTGACGATTCAAAAAATACACTCGTAATTGTTCAAGTTTTCACTTCTGGCGGCACTACCGGAGTGCCTTTTTATGTTTTTGAAGTGAAAACTTCTTTAGCATCGTTGTCATTTAAAAGTCGATGAAACGAAAAAGGGACAGTAAAAAGAGACAGACACATAAATTCATAAGATATAACGTGGGAGGAAATGAGATAGGAAGCATTATACAGTGTTTCTTATGTTCGTGGTTCTTGTTTTCCCAAAAATTTTTTTGAAAATTTGGGTGGGGGGTTAGGGGTGGGTCTAGTAAGGTTTATAAAACATAGTCTGAGAAGGTCTGCGGTGGGGTTGGAAATGTTGTCAAAATTTGTCTATGACGAAACGTTTCCAAGATATACGGGTATTTTCAGTTTTTGCAAAACAAAATTGAAAATTTGGGTGGTGGGTTCGACAAGGTTTATGTAATAAGGACTGAGCGGATCTACGGGGGGGTTAGAAATCATGTCAAAAATCGTTTTTTTTTTTTTTTTTACACTAATAAGTTAATGCTTGACCACAATCCCACCCGATGGCAAGTGGAGATGCGGTCCAAGATGGTGAGCACATTAACTTAGTAAAAGCCTATTCACTCTTTTCTTGAAGACATCCACGTCATAGGTTGGCGGGAACGCCGACGCAGGCAAGTTATTCCAGTCCTTCGCGGTGCGTATAACGAATGACGAGGCAAACCGCGTCGTTCGTACCGGCGGGATGTTCGCGACAAAAGGATGGATACCCGCCGTGCGTCGTGTCGTTCGATGGAGAAACGGAGATGGGGGAATTATCTCAAACAATTCCTGTGCACACTCTCCGAAATGTGCCCTGTAGAAAACCGAGAGACTGGCTACTCTGCGCCTGTGCTCGAGGCTTTGAAGATTGGTCTCAACCAAAACTGGGTCACCAATGAGCCTCTTCGCACGTCTCTCCATCGAGTCCAAAGCAGAAAGGTGACATTTGGCTGCGCCTGCCCAAATGTGCGAACAGTACTCCACACACGGCCGAACCTGAGCTTTGTACAAGGTTAAGAGTTGCCTAGGTGTGAAGTACCGTTGTACCTTTGCAAGGACACCAAGTTTCCTTGCAGCAGCCTTAGCCTTGGTCTCGATGAACCGCCCAAAGTTGAGTTTCGAGGATATCTCTACTCCTAATAACTGAAGGCAGTCGGTATAATCCAAGGACACATCTCGAAAAGTAGGAGCCAAGGTGAACGGGCTCTTCTTGGCGGTAAATAGACACGTCTGCGTTTTAGTGGCGTTGAATCTCACAAGATTGGCTTCGCCCCATTCGGACACAGCCCGAAGTGTGAGATTCACACGAGCCACCATGGCCTCTCTTTCAGACTGAATTTCGTCCCGACTGGCCCTGGAACTTGGTACGTATCTCTCTACCACTGTGCTATCGTCTGCGTACCCATAGATACCGGGCATAAGCAGGTCATTTATATGTAGCAGAAATAGAGTGGCGGAGAGAACGGACCCCTGAGGAACTCCAGCATTTGTAGTCATCGTCTCCGATGAACAACCATCGACTACAACGCGGAAAGACCGGTCGCTCAGGAAGTCTTTTACCCAGTCGATAAGGCCAGGGGATATGCCGTAAGTTGGAAGCTTGCTTAGAAGGCTAGCGTGCCAGACCTTATCAAAGGCCTTCGAGACGTCAAGGGAGACAGCAAGTGCCTCCCCATTTTTCTCGAGGGCCTCGCCCCATATATGTGTGGCATACGCTAGAAGATCTCCTGTTGATCGGTTTCGGCGGAACCCGTACTGCCGATCGCTAAGGAGATCATTCTGTTCAAGGTATGCCATGAGGCGCCTATTCAATATACGTTCCATAATCTTGCAGATTATGGAGGTAATTGAGATAGGCCGATAGTTGGCGGGGTCAGCACGGCTACCTTTCTTGGGCACGGGCTGCACGTTGGCAAGCTTCCAGGATTTAGGCACTGATCCAGTCTCAATTGAGAGGCGGAACAGACGTGTCAATACAGGAGACAACTCGGGTGCACATTTCTTGATCACTATCGCTGGAATACCATCCGGTCCGCTGGCTTTATTCACGTCCAGACACCGCAAGGTGTCCGAGATATCCGGGATTTCTGGTTTTGTTTTTGTGTTACTTAAAAAAGTGCTAAGTTATATTCATAGATGGCGCGAGGAACAAGATAGAATATTCGTTTTATTGCTGGATAGACGGCGCTAGCTGCTCATTTTACTCTTCATATTATGTTAAGAGATGGCGTTAGTTACCACTGTTTTATTTTTATTTAGTACAAAATAGTTTTTGAAAGATAAAAACTGATACACGTTATTAAATTATTACCTTTATTTTTGAAGATTTCACTTCTATCACCTGTGTTTATTACCTCAGAACTCCAAAGAAAGGTCCACGAATGGAGACCATGCTTGAGTAAAAGAAGCACAGGACGCCCCCCGACTAGGTGGACCGACGACCTGAAGAAGATATTGACATGAATATGATGCTTTATTCAGAAGGCTCGGGACCGATCAGAGTGTTGCATGTTATGGGAGGCCTGTCCACCAATGGATCCCTAAAGGCTGATGGATTAAAATATACTTAATAGTATCAGGCGTTACTTTGCGGAAATCCATTGTTATTAATTTAATAACAATATTAATTTAATAATGGATTATAATATGGCATTGTAAGCACACCTTCTCCGTTCTTGAGGATAAACGTTTCACTAGAAACGTCACAGATTTTAATTTGGTCACCATCTGCGCAAGGTCGTTGTAGAAATTTCACTTTGAAATGTGATGTCAATTTAAATGTTACTTTTCATACCTTTTCTACTAGTTAATATTTCGAGTTTCTTTCAAACTTCAAAAGTATATTTAAAGCTGGAACTCTACCTTGACATGAAACTGACCTTATCTGCATACTAACTTGCCATTCTATCAGCTTGATCTTGAATGCAATTTTATGTTGCATGCAATTTGTCAAGCTAAGTCGGTCGGTACCATTTGTCAACTGAAACTAATTTTTCATACACAATATTATACCAAATGAGATCGTGATATTCAAGGCATTTTAAATTATTTTTCTTTTGATGATAATTATATATAAAAGATAAGATATTGAAAGTAAAACGTTGTTTGGATAGAGAAATTTTTTTATTACTCACAGCCAATGCCGAAGTCCGCTGATGACGATGTACCTTGACGTGAATCCTCCTATAGTAATAACTTCTACCATACTTTCTCTGAAGTCAACTTTTTAACGTTAACAAATTTAAACGTTACCGAATGACTTCAGCAGTATAAGCTGAAGTTAATGATTTATACAATTACACAGTACATAATTAATAACATACCGTATATAGCAAACATACATACATACTTGAATTATTAGCTTCTGTAATTTTAGGTATTTATATTTTTTTATGATTTACAGTTACACTCTATACAACATAAAAAAATATAACACACGTTACGTTTATTACCAAAAGTAACCGCTATCTTCTAGTACACATTCGAAAAATTTAATGAAAGAGAATTAATTTAGTGTGTACGATTTTTGAAAGTACATAAAATGTCTCCACACGTTATTTGAAGGATTTAAACATGAGATAATTTTTAATGGAAATAGCCGGCAAACGAGCTGACAATCCAACTGATGGTAAGTGGCTATCGTCACTCATGAACATCAACAACACCAAAGGCATCACAGATGCGTTGCCGGCCAAGAAAGAAGAGAGAAATGCTTTTGGTCACTAAACCTGATAGCCCGTTTATCGGCTAGTAAAGTAATAACTCTTGACAAAAATAACTGACTTCAAAATTAGCGATAACTCAAAAACTACTCATCAGACCTCACTGAAATTTAATTGAGACTACACAACAAGCACTAGCTTTCGATTAAAAATAGAATCATCAAAATTGGTTCACCCAGTCGAAAGTTCTGAGGTAACAAACATTTAAAAAAATACAGTTGAACTGGTATTCAGTTCTAATCCTTTTTTGAAGTCAGTTAAAAACAGCTTATATTTCTTTTTCTGTAGCTAGCAACAAACTTGCTGGTGGTACGTGGTCACTGACACCCATGGACGTCAAATTTAAATTCAGACTCATTTAATTATATTTTTCAATACACCTAAGGCCGTAATTTTTTGCTTTGGAAAGGTATCATAGAGCTAAAAAGTTGTTTGGCGCTAGAGGCATATCTATACTAATATACGAGTATAAAGAGGAAAGATTTGATTCTTTGTTTGCATTGAATAGGCTCCGAAACTACTGAACCGATTACAAAAATTCTTTCACTGTTGGAAAGCTACACTATCCCCGAGTAACATAGGCTATATTATATTTTCAAAAAAATTAGGGATTCTTAATAAAACTCCAATAATGTAACCCAAGGTGTAAAAAATAAGAAAACCGAAGTAAAGCAAGGGCGGTTACTCGTTGCTGATAAAGGGATTTTATTCAAACTAGCGGTCTGGCCCCGGCTTTTCTCCGCGTTTTCCGTTTTCCTTCTAAATTCATGAAAATCGGTTCAGCTGTTTTTGCACGAAAGAGTAACAAACCTCAGTACATACATCCTCACAAACAAACATACACTTTTATAATATTAACGCCCCAACTCAGAGTCACTAACAGTTACTTAAATCGCTCCTTAACACAGAATTTGTATGGTGATTCTATACTAAGGAGGGATTAAAGTAACCGTTAGTGACACTGAGTTGAGGTATGTGTATATTAATAGGATGATAAGTAGCTTTGGTTTGCGGATAAAATAGTTAAACATAAAAACCGGTTAAACTTATAACGTTCATTTTGGTTTCGTCGTACTCGGGTAAAAATATTTATCCTCAACAAATACTTAGTTTGGTTTGACCACACCTCGCTCTAACGAACTGTCCAACCGAAAGTGGGGTAATACACCGGGGAACACAGCTGTGAAACTGAATATAACCATTATTTTATTGTACATATCGTGTGATTATTCCGTGTTTGAAACCAGGGATGTTATGGAATTTCGGATCCGGATGCGGATACAGATATAAGAATAATATTATTCCGGTTTCGGATACGGTAATGGAAATTAAATTATTTAAGATTATCCGTTAGTTTCGGTTAGTTACGGATATTAGGCTTTATAAAAATTTTTAGAAGTAAATTACAAATGGGTTAAGAAGAATGCATAAGTACAAGAAATCTAGGCAGCGTGTGTATCAGTCAGCTCGGCTGAGTAGAAACAAAAACGTCGTCTGATTTTTAGACTCCACCTCCGAAATTATCCGAATTTTTCGGATTCGGTATCCGTTACGGACAAAATTTTTATTTCAGATATCCGAAAGTTTCGGTTACGGTTACGGAGCTCCTTAACATCCTTGTTTCAAGCTTGTTGGCTGGAGAACGTGCCGAACAGATCGCATAGCATGCTAATGAGTTCAAACTTGCCATCCGGGCTTTAATCATAGTTCACAAACGGAGTAAACAAATATTGATATTCCGTCTGCATCTGAGATTAATACTGCACTCGTAATATCCTCCTTATAATTATTATGCTTCTACTCGTATAAATCAATACCTAAGTTTTGATTTTGATTTAAGTCCACTGTCCTGTCACATATATCCTACACATATATCCTACACATATATCCTACACATATATCACATATATCATACCTAAACGTTTTTTTAAGACAAGACTTGTTAAAGTATCCTGGCCCTACTTTTTATTGAAATATTGGTTAAAAATTATTAGGAGTAAATATAAATTATAGCGCTACACCTATATGATAATTTATTCTTAATCTTCTAAATACTTTTAAATTACTATATTAGTAGTTTTGTAGTAATCGACAAAAAGACCTTGTCAGTTTTTTACTACATCGGAGCCGTTAAAAAAATCGACTAGTTGTACAAACATTTAAACATGTACGCCTTTGGTTTTCTTATCTATATCCATACATACAAATAAATAAAATTGGAGTGTCTGTTTGTAATATAACAATATCCGCTTTTTACTAAGTGCATTAGGATATATACACGGTACATATAACAAAACAATTTTTTTTACAATTTTTGTCTGTCTGTCTGTTTGTTCCGGCTAATCTCTGAAATGGCTGGAACAATTTTGACGGGACTTTCACTGGCAGATAGCTAATGTAACAAGGAGCAACTTAGGCTACTTTTATTTTAGAAAAAAAATGTTAGGCCATACGAAGTTCACCAGGTCAGCTAGTTGATTATGTTACGGTAAAGATGTCATGTTACTGGTAGAATGGTTATGTTGGGACTTGAGTTATAACTAGTTATTGTGGGTTACCAGTAATCAACCTCAATACGTACGTGTACTCAATACGTGTTAGCTGGGATTCGTGAATTTTTTTACCCGCAGTAGGTTTACCTGTGTCGCGGGTGGCATGGACGACACAATAACACCCATGACCCGAGTACAAATATTTATCCGTCACATAAATATCTGCCCCGGCCCGAAATCGAACCCGGGACCCCTCGCTTCGCAGGCAGGGTCGCTACCAACTAGGCTACAAGGTCGTCATCTTCATGACATCTTTCTATCCCGTATAAGAGATAAACCAAAAAAACTCACAGAGAAAGAAAGAAAGAAAAAAAAATCTTAAAACCATTATTATTAAAATATGAATTGTAGGTATATAAATTAAGTAACTCCTTCAAATCCAAATTGTGTTTTAACTTAACTTTAAATGTCATACGAGTGGCGTTGGCGACATGAGGGATAGGTTCGGAATTTTATATTAAGTGTTTAGGCTTAGATCATCTGCCATCATCTAAATCCCCGCCGCCAGACTATGATTTCAAAAACCACGGACATGGACGAAAACGCAATTGAATTGAGTTCAAAAAGGGCGGCAAGGGGCTCCAAAGTAGTTTTTTTAGTGGGCGCTACGTATACACAAGGCGGCATTGAGCTGTTTGTTTAGGGAGAGCGAACCCCCGCTCGAGCGCACCTCGGACGACCCATAAACTACGAAAAATCCAGGGAATCCCGGACGGATGGTAGCCCTAGATTTAGCTCATGTTTCGTGTAGTTTGAAATTGTTATTAACTTCAAGTTATGTTAAATTAAATCGACGGGTGCAAAGTGAAAAGAGTTATCTGCAATATAGCTGTTTTGTAGATAACTCTTTTCACTTTGCACCCGTCGAAATTGGCAGCGATTTTGATCAAAAGAATTTAATCATCCCTGCCCATCTTTAACGTATCAAAGTCTTGGCAAATCCTCTGTCCCACACTGCAAGGATTGAGTCTCGTTGCAATGTAGGTATCAAGAAGATAAAGAGTACTAAGGCAATGTGTGCGTGAGCTCCGACGCACAACTTGAGTTTAACGCCATCTAGTTTGTAATCGTCAAATCAGTAACAACGGATGACTATGATGATGATAATGAATGATGATGATGATATTTCACGTCATCATAATAGGACGTACATATGTATACCTTCCAAGATTGTTATTATCATTAGATGGCGTTGTTACTGATCAGCCATCCAACGCCATCTAGATTCTGTGTAACGAATTACAAACATAACGCATAACGTAACAGAAAAAGTTTGATTTTACTCCCCATAAAATCTCATACCGCGGGCTTAAATATGAAATCGATATAAGGAGTTAAACTCCAAAAACCAATCTCTGTGATCTTAAGATTCCATAAGAGATGCTGAAATATATCGGCGCTTGAAAGGCAAAAATTACCAAGCGACATGTTGACAACTTTACACGAGAGCATTTTATAGTTTTTAATTTTAGAAAAAAAAACGTAAAAATCGCCTATTACTCATAGCTACTTAATTCCAATGAATGTTACACGCAGTTTAAATGCTTAATAAAGCGATTTTTACGATTTTTTTCTAAAATTAAAAACTTTAAGTGTAAAGATGTCAACATGTCGCTTGGTAATTTTTGCCTTTCAAGCGTCGATATGTTAAATCATAATTATGAAAAAATTACATTAATTGTAAGATCACTAAGATCCGAAATCGTGCTTTTGAGGCGAGATCGGTCCCTAGAGTATGTCACTGTTATTTGTAAGAAACAGGTAAATAAACTACAAACCTGGCAATGTCGGCTAGTCTGGGCGCCCTGGCGCGGCGGATCGAACCCGGTAATGGCAACACTCCCATCTGAAACAAATTGATGATATGCAATGAATCAAAATGAGAAGAAATATTGCTAAAAGGTTTTTTTAGGGTTCCGTAGCCAAATGGCAAAAAACGGAACCCTTATGGATTCGTCATGTCTGTCTGTCTGTCTGTCTGTCTGTCTGTCTGTCTGTCCGTCCGTATGTCACAGCCACTTTTTTCCGAAACTATAAGAGCTATACTGTTGAAACTTGGTAAGTAGATGTATTCTGTGAACTGCATTAAGATTTTCACACATAAACAGAAAAAAAACAATAAATTTTGGGGGTTCCCCATACTTAGAACTGAAACTCAAAAATGTTTTTTTCATCAAACCCATACGTGTGGGGTATCTATGGATAGGTCTTCAAAAATGATATTGAGGTTTCTAATACCATTTTTTTCTAAACTGAATAGTTTGCGCGAGAGACACTTCCAAAGTGGTAAAATGTGTGTCCCCCCCCCTGTAACTTCTAAAATAAGAGAATGATAAAACTAAAAAAAATATATGATGTACATTACCATGCAAACTTCCAACGAAAATTGGTTTGAATGAGATCTAGTAAGTAGTTTTTTTTAATACGTCATAAATCGTAAACCGCAAAAAAATTGTTCAGAGTTACAACGAACTACAAGAACTTTTATATTATGTTACTTGCTGCTACGGAACCCTTCATGGGCGAGTCCGACTCGCACTTGGCCACTTTTTTTGGTCTAAATTGACCGGACTACTAGTCGTTAATATAGTTTATAGATATCACCCTTATATTGGACAAAGCTACATAACACGTGTAGAAACAATAAGTCCATTAATATCCATTAGGCAGTCCATTACACAATCAATCCGAACGGCCCAGCATTCAATGTTAACGTCGGCTCGAGTAACCCTTTGAGGTTTATTTACGATTCTTTCCAAAATTGGCAATTTATCTATACTTTTAGTATAAATAAACACTCATACCCCCGTAGTACATTTTTACCTGTGTCGCGGGTGGCATGGACGACACATATTACACACAACATAATATTACAATAACACTCATGGGACATGACCCGAGTTTAAAATTTTTTATCTGTCACAAATATCTGCCCCGGTCAGGAATCGAACCTGGGACCCCTCGTTTCGCAGGCAGGGTCACTGCCAACTAGGTTACAGGGTCGTCAAAAAAACATAAAACATTGCGTAAACAATACCGCCTTATCGCTATGAGAGGTGTCTTCCAGATAATAAGGAGGAATAATCTTCTATAGTGAATTGAGGGTTATTAGTGAACAAATTCACAAAAAACTGCACCGTGAGAGAGAAACAAAGGTTAATACGGGATGACAATAATACCAGTAATACTATTAATGAATATGTTATTTTGATAGATATTATAAGCTTTTAGTGGAGCTCTACCAACAACCGGCTAACTACTGTCGCCTCTTTCGGCATTGTGATTGGGGTCAGTATTCAACGCTGCCCTACGACCAAGACTGATAATTTATCCACGATAGACCTAAATAACAATTCAGGTCAGCAAAAATAATGAAATGAAATTTTACCTTAAAATATTAGTTTAATAAAATACGAACGAAATCGTCCCATCTAAAAGATAAACATTAAAATGAACGAACCCTTCGTCCTTTGAACTAATCCGAAACTTTCCGTTAAATTTATCGAAAAAAACCTTCAATAATAATTTGGAAATTTAATAAGCTTGCTTTGACCATTTTATCTATGGCAATACGATTTCAATGTATTTTGAAAACAAAACTTAACGCAGTAATATTGTTGCACTCGTAGAAACGAAGAATTTTTACGAGTAATACTTTCTACTTTTGAATTTCTAAAAATCTAGACTAGTGTTCTGCTAGTATTCAACTAAAATTATCGTACATGGATAGCTGTTATGAATCTTGCACAATTAAAAAAAAATGGTTGTCTGTAAAGTCGGTATACGGACGGAGATTTAACGTGACAACGTCTGTTCGTGATATAAGTTTTTGGAACATAGAATTAAATGAAAATCACAATTTTAAATTCATAATTCACTGACATAATTCGTTGACGCTAGAAACGCTCGCGTAGAAGAGAGACGCAAGGCGCGCGCCGGTCGAGCGAGCCTCTCTCTCGCGCGCGCATGGTAACGTTCCTTACATAGTTTTCGTGAATGACACCCGAGTCAACCAATTTATAAGACGTTATCACGTCAAAAATATGTCACTTTAAGCATCTAAAAAAATGTTAATTCTAAGGCATAAGTCGATGCGAAATGTTCACAATAAAATATCTAGTATCCATCAATCTATCACGCCTCTAGCTTGTGTAGAACGAACAACAAATTAAAGCGATGGCGAGAGGAACATGAGAAGGCTTTGTTTAGTTTGGAAGTGTACGTTGGCTATCTGTGACGGCCAGGTGAGGAATATAAAGTATTCAGCAGGGGATGCTTCGTAACATACTACGATCACGTGACCCGAACTGACCTCGGCCGAAAGATTATTATTACTTACGCTATGCCCGTGGATTTGCCCGCGTTTTCCTACTGCTACCATATTTGTTACTGTTTCAGGGAATAACTACTCAACGGATTTTAATTAAAAGCACATAGCATAGGTTTGTCGCGTAGGTAACGGTTTTTTGCATTCGTTTATGTAAAAACATACATGACGAATACACAGGAAGACAAGTTTCTTAGCATTGTATTATTCCATTAGGTAGGTATGTAAGCTTCTTGTAAAAACCGGCCAAGTGCGTGTTAGGCCACGTAGGTTTACGTAGTTTTTAGGGTTCCGTAGCCGAATGGCAAAAAACGGAACCCTTATGGATTCGTCATGTCTGTCTGTCTGTCTGTCTGTCTGTCCGTCCGTATGTCACAGCCACTTTTTTCCGAAACTATAAGAGCTATACCATTGAAACTTGGTAGGTAGATGTATTCTGTGAACCGCTTTAAGATTTTTACACAAAAATAGAAAAAAAGCAATAAATTTTGGGGGTTCCCCATACTTAGAACTGAAACTCAAAAATGTTTTTTTCATCAAACCCATACGTGTGGGGTATCTATGAATAGGTCTTCAAAAATGATATTGAGGTTTTTAATATCATTTTTTTCTAAACTGAATAGTTTGCGCGAGAGACACTTCTAAAGTGGTAAAATGTGTGTCGTCCCCCCCCCCCTGTAACTTCTAAAATAAGGGAATGATAAAACTAAAAAAATTATATGATGTACATTACCAAGCAAACTTCCAACGAAAATTGGTTTGAATGAGATCTAGTAAGTAGTTTTTTTTTAATACGTCATAAATCGTAAACCGCAAAAAACATTGATCAAAGTTACAACGAACTACAAGAACTTTTATATTATGTTACTTGCTGCTACGGAACCCTTCATGGGCGAGTCCGACTCGCACTTGGCCGCTTTTTATTATTGTTAACTCATACAATCATGACGTATATGCATACAGTTTGTACAATTGTAAAGACATGTTTTTAATAAAATTTATGAAATTGAATACGGCGGCAACCTTTTATCTGAAGTAAAGTAAGGCGGGGTAAATTGTAACTAAGGTATATGACTAATGACTTAATATTTAGCGTGACGTTTGTAGTAGTGTTCATATTTGTCTTTAGTACATAAGTACATAACACAGAATTGAGTTTTCACGTACACAATTTACCGATGGACCAGCTATATAGGTACAAGCACTGAGTGTGGAAATTTGAAGGACTGCCTTTACTGTTGTATTCATAGATTTAGAACCAGTAGATTCTCCGATACATTTGACAGAGCGAAATCGCCAGTTATAAAATCTACGTGAAAGACAAAGACAAAGTTTCCCCCTTCACCGTGGCCGATTTTCATTGTTTGTCATAAGTGCGAACAATATGTGAGTTGTGACAAACAAAGAAAAGTGAGTAGGCTATTTGGAGATTTAAAGTTTCAGTTTGTTTTTTAAGCAGAAAATCGTAGTCAGTTTATTTATTTAAGTTTAATTACGGTGGTGGGTAGCAGTATTCTGGGCTGCTTGTTAAATTTTGTTACATTTATTTTAAAATAACCTCAAACAAATGTATGTAAATTCTGTCTCATGTGCGGCCACGCCGTGGCTGAATCTATAGGTACTACATCTATGGATGTGTTAATAATTTCAACAAAAACTAAATAAACAGTTTCTTAAATGTCACTCAGTACTACTGGTAAACTATTCGAATTAGGTCAATTTTAGCATAAAGGAATCCTAAAATTGTGAACATAGCGATATTTTAAAAAGAGCAGCCACTCAGACACTAGATGCATTTATTATTTTTCTCATCAAAACAGCCACATTGAAGCTTTTACAATATTAAATTTTGAATAATGAGGGCTGCTGCAAGCTTTATGGAAAGAAGTTTATGAATCTGTCTCACTGCAAGCGAATAAGCGATGGATAGATATCGTTTTAAGTCTTTACAGTTTAGTTGGTAGTGGCTCTGTTCACCTAAAGATTTCATCCTTCAATAATTTTAAAGCATTAACATATCGCATGTTTAGCCGACACCGCACCGATGTAAATCGCGTGATCACCTTTCCGTGGTTCTTATACTACATTTGTATCAAATAGATTCTTGCATGTGGATGAAACTTTAACCATCATCAAGTGGTACTATTTAACTGAAAGTTCATTTGGGAATCACATAGTTAAATTAATTAATTATAAAACAAATAATAAAATCATTGTCATCGCTTCACTTACAATCATTATGATACTATCGCTCCTTGCTGATCTTTACCGAAGTGACAGGTGTCTAACCACAGCTCATATGGTTCTAAAAGTTTGTTGGCAATGTTTCCTGAATGTTATAATTTTTTATTTATAAAGGTTCCTCCATTTAGAAATACCTGGTTGAAACAATTACTTAAAACCATTACGGATGGAAAGTTTTAATGACTACGGGCGTGTTTATTAAATTGTGGTCTGATTCTAATTAATACACTTAATACTCTTGTGTTTAAAGGTAATTTATAATTATACGCTTATATACACTTCATTATAATGTTATCTATATCTGTATATTGATGCATATCGGTGACGTACTCGTGGCGGAATGGTTACCGTGCTTTCGAAGGATTCTAGGTTTGATTCCCGACCAGAAATCTAAAAGATGAGTTTACTATCTGTTATCTGTCTGGGTGTATGTGTTCGTATGTTGTGGATCGCATCAACCATCTGTCTGTCTTTCAACCATGTCAACTCAATCAATTCGTACCTATTGCAGCAGCGTGGTAGAGTATGTTACGCCTTCTCAGCTATAAGAAGAAGAGATGTGAGACCCGTCGTCGTACGTGTAGTAGATGTTATTATAAACTTACACACACAGTGACATTATGTGACAAGGGGTGGGAGGGGGTCCTAAATTTTGTGACGTCACATTTCAAAATCGAATAATTGGTATGTATAGGTAAATATTAAAATTTCGGTACTGCTGTTTTAATTTAATAATTTCTAGGTGTAAAATATGTGACGTCACACTAGGGGGGGGGAGGTCTCACAAATGTGACCAGCTGTGACAAGGGGGGGGGGGGAGGGGCCAAAATGTCATGAAATTAGTGTGACGTAATTTATGGATGGCCCCAAAGCAGGTGCTTGTCAATGGTCCCACATAAATTTGAACGACATCTGATAAGTACTTTTTGAGTAATATTGAAGTCGGTTATTTTTTGTTAGTAAAATTTTGATTATATTATTGCTTTCACTAGTTTTTGAAAGGCGGTTAACCAAAACCTAACCTACAAAACCTATGTAAACTCTCTACATCGCGGCTTCGTACAAGACCTTTTCATAAAAATGGTGTCTTCCAAGAATCGTAATTGGAGCTTGGGGTGCATGTAAATAATACCTTTTAGAGAATAAACGGACTTTGTCTCTCAAATTTAAAGGGCAGGTGCAAAACAAACAGTTGCCAAACCTAAATTGCTTTGCGTATGCCTGTATTTCTGTAAATTGTGTCAACATTTGTGTCACGCCAGAAGGTTCTATTTTCAAATTCGAGCCCCTGTAGGTACTCCTTTCAAAATCGACTGAATCCACTGAAAACTGTAGCCAATTGGAAACAGTTTATTGCGCAAACATCGGGATCGCGGGGTCGGTTCTATACGCTAGTATTAATAGTTCAGTGTCTATGGTTTTCGACAACTGTGTTAGAGCGCGTTTGTGTTAGTCATAATGTGTGTAATTATTATTCACCTATGTAAATACATTTTTATCTGTACAATGTTTCTATGTGAGCATAAATTATTAAATAAAAAAATTAGTAAATTTCTACGTACAAAGGTTTTGAGTTATTTAACTCGGGTCATCTAATAGTAAAGAGAGATTCAAAGGGAAACTCTTACGCTGAGGTAATGGTACACATGTAGTTAGTTTAGGTTATAGGTATACAAGTAGGTATACTTAACTATATCTATATCCTACTAATATTATAAATGTGAAAGATAGTACGAAAGTATGGATGTTTTTTAAAAAAACAATAGCGGCTGCTAAATAATGCGTATGCAGCCACCACTCCCTGACTAGTGAAATGACTGACTGACTTACGAGACGGGTCTTGACTCGAAGGCTGGATCCATCTCCACTGCATACCAGTACAACACACAATGCAATACAATAAATCAACAACACCTTCAAAATGAAAAAGCGCCCAAGTGCGAGTCGGACTTGCCCATGAAGGGTTCCGTAGCAGCAAGTAACATAATATAAAAGTTCTTGTAGTTCGTTGTAACTTTGATCAATGTTTTTTGCGGTTTACGATTTATGACGTATTAAAAAAAAAACTACTTACTAGATCTCATTCAAACCAATTTTCGTTGGAAGTTTGCTTGATAATGTACATCGTATAATTTTTTTAGTTTTATCATTCCCTTATTTTAGAAGTTACAGGGGGGGGGACACACATTTTACTACTTTGGAAGTGTCTCTCGCGCAAACTATTCAGTTTAGAAAAAAATGATATTAGAAACCTCAATATCATTTTTGAAGACCTATCCATAGATACCCCACACGTATAGGTTTGATGAAAAAAGCATTTTTGAGTTTCAGTTCTAAGTATGGGGAACCCCCAAAATGTATTGCTTTTTTTCTATTTTTGTGTGAAAATCTTAATGCAGTTTACAGAATACATCTACCTACCAAGTTTCAATGGTATAGCTCTTATAGTTTCGGAAAAAAGTGGCTGTGACATACGGACGGACGGACGGACGGACGGACGGACTGGTTAGTGCACTGAAGTATAATGTCATAGAACAGACATCTCGAACAAAACGTGTGTCCCGCCGGGAGGTTCTATTTTCAAAATTGAGCCCCCGTTCTCCTTTCAAAATCGAACGAATCCATTGAAAATTGAAGCCGATCGGCGCCAATTCATTGGGATATAGGTACATTCTGTTCGCGGTGTCTGTTCTATAAGCTAGTAATAATACTTCAATGGATTAGTGACACTTTTTAGGGTTCCGTAGCCGAATGGCAAAAAACGGAACCCTTATGGATTCGTCATGTCTGTCTGTCTGTCTGTCTGTCTGTCCGTATGTCACAGCCACTTTTTTCCGAAACTATAAGAGTTATACCATTGAAACTTGGTAGGTAGATGTATTCTGTGAACCTCATTAAGATTTTCACACAAAAATAGAAAAAAAAACAATAAATTTTGGGGGTTAGAACTGAAACTCAAAAATGTTTTTTTCATCAAACCCATACGTGTAGGGTATCTATGGATAGGTCTTCAAAAATGATATTGAGGTTTCTAATATCATTTTTTTCTAAACTGAATAGTTTGCGCGAGAGACACTTCCAAAGTGGTAAAATGTGTCCCCCCCCTGTAACTTCTAAAATAAGGGAATGATAAAACTAAAAATATTATATGATGTACATTACCAAGCAAACTTCCAACGAAAATTGGTTTGAATGAGATCTAGCAAGTAGTTTTTTTTAATACGTCATAAATCGTAAACCGCAAAAAACATTGATCAAAGTTACAACAAACTACAAGAACTTTTATATTATGTTACTTGCTGCTACGGAACCCTTCATGGGCGAATCCGACTCGCACTTGGCCGCTTTTTTTAAAATAATAAGTAAGTAAATAACGGTTGGTTGGAACAGCTCTGGTCCTGTGTGTAGTAGTATCAAGTCACGCTTATCACAACAATGCATTGTCATCAGAAATAAAGCAATAAATGAAATTTCAACTCCTTAGGATAAGTTGAAGTAGTTCTAATTAGTCTTGCAAGATTAGACCTACACAAACGGTATCTAACCCTCCAATTCAGAGTCACTAACGGTTACTTAAATCGCTCGTTAGCACAGAATTTGTATGGTGATTCTTTACTAACGAGCGATTAAAGTAACCGGTAGTGATTCTGAGTTGGGGCGTAAGTTAAATAAAACCGTTTAGAAACATAAATCTCAATCCAACATCTGCCCATAAAAGAAATTTTCAAAATCGATGTCTAACCACGTCAGACGTTATGACTACGGTAAGGGTTAAAGAGCAGAGGACGGCCTACGGGAGGGTTCATTATCGCACCGGTTCCCAGGGTCGAAGGTCCCGCCCTTCGCTGAAGGCTGAACGGAGCAATATTCTTCAAGGTCTAGATTCCAGCAAGGCTATTCTGTTTTGTAACTCGACAGCGGAATCCGCGATGAGTTTCAAAATTGAAGTTCGAGTTCGAGACTAACTTCACTTCGCAAGTGCGTACTAGATGGTTAGAGAATGATATACACATAATAATTATGTATTCGCTAAGAATACCATACCGAGGCCATCTTTAGTCGTTTGAAGTTCGAGTTCGAGACTCATTTCACTTCGCTAGTGCGTACTAGATGATTAGAGAATGACATATCAAGATGATGCAAGTTCGCTTTCGAGTGTCACTTGAGTGAGCTTCGATTTCGAGTTTGTATTTTAGAGAATAGCCCTCCAGTACTCAATTTTCTGCTTCTTTAAACGATGTCGTACAACGGTTGTGCTTCGTTTGCTTCTTGTTGCTTCAGTGTTCCTTTCATCCGTAGCACCACAAATTTGCTGCTTAAGTCATTTATTAAACTCGTCTTAAATGATATGACGTCTGTGGCAAAAATGGATTATGGTAAATCAAAATGGATGATGGTAGATTATCTTAATAAAATCACCAGAGAAATGCAACCAGAATCAAAAATATTGATTTACCATAAAAAATGTACCTAATTTGAAAGTATAACTTATGCGTAGATGCCCACCAAATAAATTTAATATTTGCATTTATTAAATGTGGTCAAAAATAACTAGGTAGTTAATTGCACTGCAATAAATATCCATAATTTAATTAGGCAACTGAGTTCCCATTTTCTGAAAATTCTCCATTTACGCTTCACAATTGAGTTTTCATATTTCACAGCGTAAAGAAAATATAATTGTTGCGTCACTCCGTCAATTAAGCCAGCGACGTTGCTTCCTGATAACTTCCGCGAATCTTGATTACTGCGGATTTACTCGCGGTGGAGAAATTTTCTCAACCGAACTGTTCTAATTCTTAAGTTTAGGACTGCACGATGTTTTTATATTAACCGCTATTCAAGTAATGTAATGTATTCAGGTAAGTAACGCCCCAACTCAGAGTCACTAACGGTTATTTAATCGCTGCTTAGTACAGAATTTGTATGGTGATTCTTTACTAAGGAGCGATTAAAGCAACTGTTAGTGACTCTGAGTTGGGACGTAAGTTTAAGACTGCATGATTTTTTTATATTAACCTCTATTGAAGTGTGTAAGTAAGTAAGTACTATTTGACGAACCACCTGATAGTAAGTGGCTATCTTCGCTCATGAGCATCAAAGGTATCAGTTAGTGTTGCTGGCCAAGATAGAAAAAAGAAAAACAAAGAAAGAACTGACTCGGAAGCTCTTAGCCAGTACCAGCGGCGGTTGACCTCACGGAGAAGAGTCCTCCTAATTGGAACGAAGTTCCTTATCGCGCGTTGCGAAAGGGGGCTAGACGGAAAAAATTAAGACGAAAAGTTGTAACGACACTTTTTGCCGTCGTTTATTAATTAAAGCGAGTTACTAGGCGACCAGAAGTCTTCGAGGGTGCGACAGTACAATCATAGTATGTGGCTGTCTTATTTACTTCGGTATTTAGCATAGGCACAACAGGGATATCTATATTACGATCATGCACATTAAGTTATTATTGCTATTTATCTTGTCATGCCAATTAATATACGGAAGAGCGACAGGGATAGAATAAATCTATCACTGTCGCTCTGACAAGACACTTGTCAGAGTGGCACAAAGACGAGAACACCAAACCAACCATTCAAAATTCTGCCCTGGTTACAAACCGTCGGGTCGTTTGTTTTGCTTGTAACTCTCAACAGTCTCAATAAGAGTAAGAGCATACATGCATACATGGAGCTAAATGCTTAAACACCGACATTGACCTTTGCGAGGCTTGTGTGACCTTGGCACTCAATGCTTCTCTCAGCTTCGATCGCGTTAGCTGAACTTCATTCGGCTCGGTCATCACAGAACACTTGAAAAGCGTTAAGTTTGCTTTTCTACGCTATTATATCTCGTTTGCAGATATGTCACCAGTTTTATTTAGATTTGAGCTATGGTATTTCAGATGGAGCACTTTAACCAATTTCGTTTTCTGCATACCTCTGGTCTTTTTACAGTTATTTCAGTTATTTTATAGTTTATTTTGTTTCTTTCTTTCTGTCTTGGCCAGCAACATGTCAGTGACGCCTGTGATGTGAAAACTTAACATTAGATGATTCGTTTGCTGTTGTCGGCTAAGTTATAATTATACGGCTAGGTTAGCGTTAGCTTAACTACACTATATTCACATTCGAATCAGAATTTACATAAGCACTGTGTTGCCTAGCAACCACAAACAAACAGGTGCATGAAACTTTTGGTCGAATAAAGTACGTTTGAACTAAATCTGGAGTTCGCAAGTCGCGTTCCGTTCTATTCTTTTTATTATTTTATTTTATTTTTAAACATAGGTAATATTTATTTTGCAAAAGTTTAAAATAACACGGAATAGTTACGTATAAAATCGATATAGACTGTTTTAAAATACATAAACATAAATATAAAATGTTATTCGGCTTTGTTTAATGAAATTTAACTTATAAATAATTTTATGCTCATGCATATTGAGTGGAATGAAATATCTGTATAATCTGTACAGTGCCATCTCTCAAGAACTTATTTGTGACGTAGCGAAAATTGGAACTAATGCCATCCCATTCATAAATTACTACTATGCGCACTATGATTGGTCCAATGCGTCCGGCAGCGCCCTCCTTATAGTCACAGATAAGTTGATTTCACTGTATTTCGAAATATAATACGACCAAGTTGCAAAGCATGTAAGCGCCATTATAGCTGTGAGGTTTTCGTAGTCATTTCTATTTATAGTCATAGGTAGGCCGGCCTCAAAACAATAAGTTTCTACAAAGGTTTGAAGTCGCTTCACGAAATTAAGGATGTGCGAGCGTGAGTTATTCATGACGAAAATTGTTTTAAGATGTTGGTTTTTACGTCGTTTTCTCTTAGTGTGTTGTTGTTATAGGTCAATATTAAAATAATGAAGTTGTCACAAACGTTATAATGATTATTTCGTTCTTTAATAGTTATTTGGTGTGCGAAATACAAATCAGTTTGTGAAAACCCTATAAAGGAATTTTTACGATTTGTTGAGAAGTATTCTGATACGAGTTTGACTCAAGTATAAGTAGTAGATTTGATAGTCAAAAAAGCGGCCAAGTGCGAGTCCGTCTCGCCCATGAAGGGTTCCGTAGCAGCAAGTAACATAATATAAAAGTTCTTGTAGTTCGTTGTAACTTTGATCAATGTTTTTTGCGGTTTACGATTTATGACGTATTAAAAAAAACTACTTACTAGATCTCATTCAAACCAATTGTCGTTGGAAGTTTGCTTGGTAATGTACATCATATAATTTTTTTAGTTTTATCATTCCCTTATTTTAGAAGTTACAGGGGGGGGGGACACACATTTTACCACTTTAGAAGTGTCTCTCGCGCAAACTATTCAGTTTAGAAAAAAATGATATTAAAAACCTCAATATCATTTTTGAAGACCTATTCATAGATACCCCACACGTATTGGGTTTGATGAAAAAAACATTTTTGAGTTTCAGTTCTAAGTATGGGGAACCCCCAAAATTTATTGCTTTTTTTCTATTTTTGTGTAAAAATCTTAATGCGGTTTACAGAATACATCTACCTACCAAGTTTCAATGGTATAGCTCTTATAGTTTCGGAAAAAAGTGGCTGTGACATACGGACGGACAGACAGACAGACAGACAGACAGACAGACATGACGAATCCATAAGGGTTCCGTTTTTTGCCATTCGGCTACGGAACCCTAAAAACTACGTAAACCTACGTTGCGCGTGGCCTAACACGCACTTGGCCGGTTTTTACAAGAAGCTTACATACCTACCTAATGGAATAATACAATGCAAAGAAACTTGTCTTCCTGTGTATTCGTCTTGTATGTTTTTACATAAACGAATGCAAAAAACCGTTACCTACGCGAGAAACCTATGCTATGTGCTTTTAATTAAAATCCGTTGAGTAGTTATTCCCTGAAACAGTAACAAATATGGTAGCAGTAGGAAAACGCGGGCAAATCCACGGGCATAGCGTAAGTAATAATAATCTTTCGGCTGAGGTCAGTTCGGGTCACGTGATCGTAGTATGTTATGAAGCATCCCCTGCTGAATACTTTATATTCCTCGCCTGGCCGTCACAGATAGCCAACGTACACTTCCAAACTAAACAAAGCCTTCTCATGTTCCTCTCGCCATCGCTTTAATTTGTTGTTCGTTCTACACGAGCTAGAGGCGTGATAGATTGATGGATACTAATATTTTATTGTGAACATTTCGCATCGACTTATGCCTTAGAATTAACATCTTTTTAGATGCATTACTTAAAGTGACATATTTTTGATGTGATAACGTCTTATAAATTGGTTGACTCAGGTGTCATTCACGAAAACTGTGTAAGGAACGTTACCATGCGCGCGCGAGAGAGAGGCTCGCTCGACCGGCGCGCGTCTTGCGTCTCTCTTCTACACGAGCGTTTCTGGCGTCAACGAATTATGTCAGTGAATTATGAATTTAAAATTGTGATTTTCATTTAATTCTATGTTCCAAAAACTTATATCACGAACAGACGCTGTCACGTTAAATCTCCGTCCGTATACCGACTTTACAGACAACCATTTTTTTTTTAATTGTGCAAGATTCATAACAGCTATCCATGTACGATAATTCTAGTTAAATACTAGCAGAATACTAGTCTAGATTTTTAGAAATTCAAAAGTAGAAAGTATTACTCGTAAAAATTCTTCGTTTCTACGAGTGCAACAATATTACTGCGTTAAGTTTTGTTTTCAAAATACATTGAAATCGTATTGCCATAGATAAAATGGTCAAAGCAATCTTATTAAATTTCCAAATTATTATTGAAGGTTTTTTTGATAAATTTAACGGAAAGTTTCGGATTAGTTCAAAGGACGAAGGGTTCGTTCATTTTAATGTTTGTCTTTTAGATGGGACGATTTCGTTCGTATTTTATTAAACTAATATTTTAAGGTAAAATTTCATTTCATTATTTTTGCTGACCTGAATTGTTATTTAGGTCTATCGTGGATAAATTATCAGTCTTGGTCGTAGGGCAGCGTTGAATACTGACCCCAATCACAATGCCGAAAGAGGCGACAGTAGTTAGCCGGCTTGTTGGTAGAGCTCCACTAAAAGCTTATAATATCTATCAAAATAACATATTCATTAATAGTATTACTGGTATTATTATCATCCCGTATTAACCTTTGTTTCTCTCTCACGGTGCAGTTTTTTGTGAATTTGTTCACTAATAACCCTCAATTCACTATAGAAGATTATTCCTCCTTATTATCTGGAAGACACCTCTCATAGCGATAAGGCGGTATTGTTTACGCATTGTTTTATGTTTTTTTGACGACCCTGTAACCTAGTTGGCAGTGACCCTGCCTGCGAAACGAGGGGTCCCAGGTTCGATTCCTGACCGGGGCAGATATTTGTGACAGATAAAAAATTTTACTCGGGTCATGGCCCATGAGTGTTATTGTAATATGTTGTGTGTAATATGTGTCGTCCATGCCACCCGCGACACAGGTAAAAATCTACTGCGGGGGTATGAGTGTTTATCTATACTAATATATAAAGAGGAAAGATTTGATTTTTTTTTTGCATTGAATAGGCTCCGAAACTACTGAACCGATTTCAAAAATTCTTTCACTGTTGGGAAGCTACACTATCCCCGAGTAACATAGGCTATATTATATTTTCAAAAAAATTAGGGATCCTTAATAAAACTCCAATAATGTAACCCAAGGTGTAAAAAAATAAGAAAACCGAAGCAAAGCGAGGGCGGTTACTCGTTTATACTAAAAGTATAGATAAATTGCCAATTTTGGAAAGAATCGTAAATAAACCTCAAAGGGTTACTCGAGCCGACGTTAACATTGAATGCTGGGCCGTTGAGATTGATTGTGTAATGGACGGCCTAATGGATACTAATGGACTTATTGTCTACACGTGTTATGTAGCTTTGTCCAATATAAGGGTGATATCTATAAACTATATTAACGACTAGTAGTCCGGTCAATTTAGACCAAAAAAAGTGGCCAAGTGCGAGTCGGACTCGCCCATGAAGGGTTCCGTAGCAGCAAGTAACATAATATAAAAGTTCTTGTAGTTCGTTGTAACTCTGAACAATTTTTTTGCGGTTTACGATGTATGACGTATTAAAAAAAACTACTTACTAGATCTCATTCAAACCAATTTTCGTTGGAAGTTTGCATGGTAATGTACATCATATATTTTTTTTAGTTTTATCATTCTCTTATTTTAGAAGTTACAGGGGGGGGGACACACATTTTACCACTTTGGAAGTGTCTCTCGCGCAAACTATTCAGTTTAGAAAAAAATGGTATTAGAAACCTCAATATCATTTTTGAAGACCTATCCATATAGATACCCCACACGTATGGGTTTGATGAAAAAAACATTTTTGAGTTTCAGTTCTAAGTATGGGGAACCCCCAAAATTTATTGTTTTTTTTTCTGTTTATGTGTGAAAATCTTAATGCAGTTCACAGAATACATCTACTTACCAAGTTTCAACAGTATAGCTCTTATAGTTTCGGAAAAAAGTGGCTGTGACATACGGACGGACAGACAGACAGACAGACAGACAGACAGACAGACAGACATGACGAATCCATAAGGGTTCCGTTTTTTGCCATTCGGCTACGGAACCCTAAAAATGATAGTAAAGGTGCATAAATTCCCAACAAGCTGAAAATCAGTAAGATTGTTCAAAACATAATTATAAATAAAAATTTTAAGTTCCCCATCATTCCCGTGTATGGAAAAAAAATTATTCAAGGTCAAAGGTCAAAAAAATGAGTTTTTCGCGACTTTCAGCAAAACCGTAAGTTTTACCATAAAGTACCCCAAACAAAAATTGTAGATCATAAAATTATTTATAAAAATGTATCAATACTTTTTTCCTACGAAAAAAAAGTAGCCTAAGTTACTCCTTGTTACATCAGCTATCTGCCAGTGAAAATCCCGTCAAAATCGGTTCAGCCATTTCAGAGATTAGCCGGAACAAACAGATAGACAGACAGAGAGACAAAAATTGTCAAAAATGTTGTTTTGATATGTACCGTGTATACATCCAAATGCATTTAGTAAAAAGCGGTTATTTTAATATTACAAACAGACACTCCAATTTTATTTATTTGAATATAGACTAATGCCGAAAGGTTTTCTTACCAAACACTTGACATATCTACATACTCGTATGTCAAGGTTATAATATTATTGAAATCATGGACCCGTCCTAGAAACGTCCGCGGAGCTCTGGCGTCACTGAAATTGAGTTTGTGGTAACGCAAATTGACACGAACCCTATAACGGGAGCTTTCTTTTACTAGTAAGTATATTCAACATTCATAGTACGGGAGGCGGTTGAGTTTTAAGCACTGCATTAGTTTTAACCGGATACCCGGCATTTTCTACTACGTTACAAAAAATAGGTCTAGGGAAAATGTTTGTTTGGGAAAAGTTGAAAATTAATTGAAAATTTTGAAATGGACCGCCATTCATGAGGTCGATTTTCGACAATCGATTTTAACAAAAAATGCGTTAGGCACATTCGGTAGTTTTTATTGTATAAAATAGTTTTATCTACAAATATTTCTTATAACTTCTTGTAAATTACTAGTAGTTGGTCCACGGGCAATACAAAATTTATTTTTTGGATTAACTAATTGGTCTTCGCAGTTGGTCCACGGGCAACAAACGAATCATCTTATTGTTAGTAAAATTATTGCTATTCTTTGTTGAAACGATAGTATTTTTTATAAAATCAGCGCTACCTCCCGTACTTTAATATGACCATAACTCATGCTTTGCAAATATCTATAGGTCATCTTTGACCTTGACCCGAAAATGTGGCAAGTATATTCTTAGTATTATTAAGAGTAAAATCTCGTATGAACGGAGTGGGGATAATATTAAGGAGTTTCTCTCAATTCCTCATGAATCTTATGTTAAGAACTGTATTTTGATAACATATGGAACGAATCTGGAAGGAAATAATATCACCTTTCAAATAAAAAAACCGAACAAGAGCGTGTCAGGTCCCGGGCAATGTAGAGTTCCGAAGTAGTAAGTTAATTGACTATTACTCATTAACTCCTTATGCTGACAGAGCCATGATAGTTTTCCTTGTAAATTCATCATAATATCCTATTTTTGAGAATTTTTTCCCTTGTCCAACTCCAACCGTTTAGCCAGCAGGGGAGAAAGACACTTGACTCTAACCAAAATTACCAATTTGATGCCAAATATTTCGCAAACGGACCCCTAATTCCATAATGGCTTTAAAAGACCCATAATATTTTTGAAGACCTTTTCAACGATACTCCACACTATAGGGTACGCGAAGAATAAAAAATTCATCCTCCCGTTACTGAAAAAGAAGTTTTTCAATATTTTATTCTTCAATTCTGGAATTTTAATAATTATATATGTATATCCATGCCAAATTACTGCTTTTTAGCTAAGGGTCTCAGCGCTTTGCTTCGAACAGACGCACAGATGGACGAACGGACATGACGAAACTATAAGGGTTCCGATTTTACTTCGGAACCCTTAAAACGAATTTCCAAAGTCGACGAGTCTTATTTGGTAAAATATCATGGCATTACATTTTATTGAAATATTAATTTGAATTACTCCAAAAAGCAAATTATTTCTCTCTGTCTTTAATTTTTTTTTCATTTTGTGTCAGCCTTATTAAAAAAAAAACATAAAAATGCACTCCGGGAGTGCCGCTACGAGCTGTAAATTAAGTAACTATAGTTCTGTTCTTCTCTTAGAGATGGCGTTCACGGGTAGGTGTCGAATCTGTCATGTCGCGAACTGTATGGTTTAATCCCATCTCAAAAATACCCAATGCGCCTAAAGAAGTTTTCACTTCAATTATAAATTACGATTAAAAGACAGTGTAAGATAAAACTCATCTAAAACAATAGAGTATAGGTAGGTATTAGATGCCGGTTTTTTGGCCGGCAACGCGTTGGCGACGCCCCCGGTGTTGCTAATGTCTATGGGCAGCGGTGATCACTTACCATCAGGTGACCCGTCTGCTCGTTTGCCTGCTAAAAGCATAAAAAAATGCAATAATCTCAATTAAATTACAATTCAATTCAAACAAAACAACGGTTCGGTTTACGAGCTTCAAACAGCACGCTGTTTAAGACAGAACGAATTATTTTGCGAGCGGTAAATTCTCAAATGCTTTCAGTAAAAAGAATTCAACTCTGGTTTTAATTTAATACATATAAATATATCTGGAAACATTGTTGTGTCCATTTTTTACATGACTCCTACTTACATTGTTTTCGTTACGCGTAGATCTATATATAAATATATAAATATAGATATAAATATATAAAGCTCCTAAAACGAGGGCGGATTATTAAAGATCAAGAAAATCAATTTGCAAATGGATTTGTTTTTTATTTATCTGTGTACATCTAAAACAAATGGACCCGACAGCTGTGAACCGCTCCGAGGAGATCATCTGGATTGGACCTGGTAACAGCTTCCAATTCAGTGTTCGATCTACATCCGATGAAATCGCTTTCGGCTTACATTAGTTCGATTGCGCGGACTAGTTTCGATTGATGTCTATGGGAAATATATCAGGGAGCGTTAAACCTTTCTTTCATATTTATTATTTAACTAGCTGACCCGGTCAACTTTATACAGCCTAACAACTCCCCCCTATCCCTTTCACTTCTTTTTGCAAGTTGCTTAGGACAATTTATGAAAAACCCATACAAACCTCTATCCCGTAATTTAAAAGGTGGGGGGTGATTTACTAAAAATCCTGAAATATATATTTTATTATTTTTAACAAGAAGTCCCTATATCAATTTTCAGACATCTAGCATCAAAATTTGCGAATGACTCATATTTCTTAGTTTAAGAGGTTGGGGGGTAAAAGTTACAAGTTTTAGAATTTTTTTGTTGTTTATGTACATACATACCTACATGCCAAATACCAGCTTTCTAGAACTTTGATGGATGACCATCAAAATTAATTCGTCCTAGAAAGCTGGAATGTGGTGAGTGATGAAATCGGGGTTTTTTAAGTCTTTTATTGGCCTTACATACTGAGAATTTTGTTTATCTGGTATAATCCAACCCAAAGTTATGAGAGGGTTCATAAAAATGAAACACTTCGAGAAAAGATAGATAGTAGTACCCTCGTCTCTGCGGGGGTACGACTATCTCTCTCGTCAACCTTACTGCTGAATCTGGGGTAAGTTTAATGGCAGACGGAAATAAAATTTGAATTATTATGCTAAATAAATTGTATTAACGTAAAAGGGTATTATTCTGACCATTTTGTAATATAGCGCAATCAGCAACGTTATTCAACGATTTTATTGATCTGAGTTCAATGACTACAGAATTACACGTTTACAACATTAAATTATTTCAATTTGAAGCCTCTTGATTAATGCTTGAAGGCAATTAAGTAGTTTAAAAGACATAATTATAATATACACGAAACTCATTTAATTAAAACTACTTCAAATCTGTTTGTGTCTCGATTTAATACAGGTCTTTTGCCGATTTCTTACCGAAGTTGAGAGCTATAGACTTGAACGTAATATGACATACAAATATTTTCCCGAAGTCCTACATTTTTTTGGAATAATGCCAAATATTATCTAACATTGAGGCCGAAGAACAGATAAAATAAAGTATAATTATTATTCTATCTTATTGTAGGTACGCTACTTTCTGAATGTGTCCCTGCTCTAGGGGTACGACCATGGAATAGTAAGCGAGACATAATGACGGCATTATGCAAAAATTACACGATTTATCAATTTTGATTTGAGGTCCTAATAACAAGGCACATTAAATAATTTTAATTTTTCAAATGACGAAGATTATACTAATGATATATAATGTACTATAAGTGTTTCGTACCCCAAAAGGAAAAAATGGATACCTTGTAGGATCACATTAAGATTCTTTGAAATTAATATCCAGTACAGAAGTCTGCAAACCTTTGCAGCTGTTGAAAAATCAAACTTCTCGGTCAACAAAGCAGTCAAAATATACGACATTTTATGCCGTATGTTTTGACACTCGCAAGGGCATCAAAAATCATAGGGTATGGTTATTGACCTAAAATCAAGAAATTTTCTCATTCACAAATTTTTACATTTATAATTTTAGTAAGAAAAGAGGTACAAAGCTTTACGCAAACAGTAAGACATGTTCCTAACATTAAATTTGTTCTTTATAGGATTGTTTGGTTAGCTGTTTGCCGTAGCGAGTACCGATGGCAAACAAGGGGCGTAAATAGGGGCAAGGGATAACATTCCTGGCTTATTACTTGGAAAATGGCAAAGTTTTTACTTTCTTGTGCTATTTTGTTTTGTAAATTATGACGGTTATAACACTATTAATGTATGTAAATATTATACCGTTCTCATCTAGATATGTCACTAGCGCGCCGACGATAAAGAGCGTAAGAACAGGCATTTGTCCGTTCTGCTCGTAGTCGCTCTCTCCATACGAAGACGGTCGCACGCGTTTGTTGTTGTCAAGAGTGCTTACAATTTGATATACAGCATTAAAATTAATGCATTTTATTTGTTTTAATTATTTCTCAGACAAAATAAATATGTTGCCAACGCGAGCCGAATGACGATGTTTCTTTACAACTAAAGGGCTAGTAACAAACACTAGCTGTCTTTTTTCCTAATATGGTTTTAATAATGCCATCCTTTTTACATAATCTATCAATGTAGTGATTGGTGTAGTGAAACAAAAGATAAACATGTTCATGGTGTGTGTGTTGTAGCTCTTTTCGGAACAGATTTTTGTTGATTTGTAAGGGCATAACGTATCTATATTTTTTAAATATCATTGTTCTCATCCTGGTTATTTATTTTTATAGGTGATTTTATATTGTAGATATGCGCCACATTTATCTTCATGGTACAATGGCTAATGGTCCCGTTTGTCTGGAGAAAGAAACTTCGAATATCGTTGAAAGAATATCATGTTGTGTTTACCAAAAAATATACTAATCCATGAACGTTTCCGGATTGAAAAAAAACCTTATTTAATCTATTCTTCGTACGGTTATTATTTTGGAGCGTATAGGATGATGCTCGAAACCTATTTTTTTAGTTTTCCCTGCCTCTATGTTTGCTGTCAATATCAATCCAGGAACAATGTATTGCGTTCTATTCGTCGATGCTGCCACAAACTGTCTTTTTTTAACCCTGGACTCAAAAAAGGGTGTTATGTTGCTGTGCGTTGTTTGTCCGTCACTATCCCTACGTTTTATTAAATAGTAGAAAATTTAAAAAATCAAAATATTTTAACATGTAAGTAAGTATTGTAGAAGTCAATACACTTATGAACGTATTTTGATTCTACCACCATTTAATGAAGGTGCTTTGTTATGGAGGAGAAGATGGTGAAAGCATAACTGTTTTAAGCATAATAATGTGTATTATACAGAAGAAACTTCTAATATAATATAGAACAGGACCCAACAGTCCCAGCACTATTACATTATTTCCACGAATTCGTATCGTTATATCGGTGTACATCTGTACTGTAGGCAATGAAAGACTCATAAATGACCACCGCCCTTTCATCTCTACAAATTTTTATTTATTTATTTGTATCATTGTGACAAATAAAACATGTCTAGACGGCGCAGCGTCGCGACGTCGCCTTTCATCACCAACATGAAAAGCCACTGTTAATTCTTAAAATGACAGAACTATATCAATGGTGATTAAATTTTATGATACGACGTATCCCAACTCAATTCCAGAATCAATAAAATCTACAAATTAAGCGTCACAGCCTCGGGCGAAGCGAAAAAGGGTGATGTGGGTGAACGTGAAATACATTTCATTCAGTTTAGCTTGAGGGCAGGATGAAAAATATTTTTTGCAATGAAATTCCATAGAGGTTTACTTTATTTAATCATGATTTAACAGAACGTATTTGATTAGGATGAATTCATAAAGGCTGCTTAAATATGTGGATTTTGGGTTCCAAGTGTAAAAAAATATTTGCTAATAGAATTTGTAATGGAAATTTGACGTGAAACCCAATACAAATGCGGCTTTTCAGCCTGGAAAATATTATTACTCAATATTATAAATGTGAATTGAGTGTATTTGTTTGACTTTCAAATAAATAAACGAAATTTAAGAAAATTTTGCAATGAATGCGCATTATCGATATAGGTAAATAATTTGAATTAATGATTGAAATTAATTTTATATTCAAAAACATCAAAATCAATATTAGTATCTTTTTATGAGCCTACCAATGCTCGCCGGTCATAAAGAACCCTATGTTTTGGCGCTCCGGGAAAACCTTGAAAGAAAGCTCGTTATGTACACAATTTGCAAGTACGCGGCAGAAACGATCGCGAAAAATGAAATGTGTCTCTTTTTACTGGACAGTTTCGTTTCATCGAATTTTAAATCACCCCCGTACTAAAGAAGTTTTCACTTCAATAATAGTAGGTACTTATAATAAGTAGTTCTACGCAGAATGGAATGATGACGGAACAAAAAAGCAGCGTAGTGGATGCACAACGAACTAGGAATTTTCCCTGAAACAAAACGAACGCGACTATTTGTCAGTAATATTGACTTTCAAAGAAGATCAACGGATTTACTTATGGGGCTCGATTCTAGAGGTCTATTCTATTTTGGTGTACAGATAGCAAATAGACCTAACCAAACAACTAGACGAACAAACACGTAATGACTGGTAAATAAAGTCGCCTACAAAACTAATACCATTTCATGCGCTTATTATAGGTATGTACACCACGTACGTTTAATTTTTGTTTACTTGTCTGTTTGTTTGTTTCCGCTAATCTCAGAAACAGCATAACTTATCCGATTTTATTATGATTAACCTGATAGTGTAATAAGTTCGGAGTGAAAAGTGCTTTGTTTAATTTTAATCGGTTCACAGATCAAAAAGATTGGTATGGTAATAATTTGAATAATTCTGTCTAAACATTCTGTCGAGTGTGGGTTACAGGCATAGGTGTCCGGAGTGGGGGCAGTTAAGGCGCACATAATTTGATAAATTGGAGGCGTAGGCTAAAGTTTTTCGAGTAAACAAAGGATAGGACTTCAAAGGTTAAAGTTTCTATGTTAATTTATTTCCTGTGGTCAGTTACTGTTGGCTCTAGCGACCTATACAGCTTTACGCAGACAGAAATGTAGGTTCAAAGATTTATGAATTTAAGAGACAGAAAACTAGGTTTAAAGATTTAAGAATAACAACTAATGATATCGTAATTTTTTGATATGTGCACCTAACTAAAAAATGAATTATGAGGTCTGGAAAGTTTTTCTAATGGTCGTAATTTGACGAAAGTTATTATTGAAAATTAATACCATTTATAAAACCAAAGGTCATTTATAGCTAACAAACTAAAAATGCAAAAAAAAATGCCACAGGAAAAAAGTGTATACCAACGTAACTGTTTTCTCTTAGCCTATTTATAAAATAGATATCGAAAGAATAATATCTTAATGGCGTCAGAAATACTTATCGAGCGCTAAAATATCCAACATATCAGGTTCTATTTGAACGCGATCTGTAGAACAAATAGTAATAATGCTCCGGGTGTTCTAGGACAGAGGCGCTCAAAGTGGTGAATCGGACGCTCTTAGATAAATAATGCTAGTGTCTCGTCCGTCCATCGGAAGTGCTTTTAGCCGAACGGCTATTGTGGATCGTAAGCAATTAATCGCAAAGCAACCGTAACTGCTATCGACAGTTAATTGAGTAATCGATATTGCAAAAGTCTGCTGTTTTAGCAATGGTTGTAACTAAACGTTCAGAATAGACCCTAAGTGAACGATAAATAAAGCCACCCAAATACGGCTAAAACTGTTTTCTAAATGTTCATAACTATTAGAATGTGTGGCTCGTGTAAAAAGAAAGAAAGAAGAATTTTTTTCTAAAATCATTTGTCTTATTCCGAATTACGTAATTTTGCGCTACAATACATTTAACTTCAGTGAGATTGTATCTTTCTAAAGAGGCCTTAAGCAATGGAAAAAAAATTAAAAAAAAACAGTCGTCCTCAAAAAATAGTAGCTATTGGGATAAAAATAGAATATACTTTTCCTTCAGCGCTATTTCAGAAGATATTACAGAAAGACCTTGTCACAAACAGTATAAAATATGTAGAAAATTTCTTCGGCCATAAAAATAGAACTTTGAGGGTTGATGTTCGGCGCTTCGAATTGATGTCACGGTAAAACTAACGTGAGTCAGCGTTTTACGTGACATTATATTTGGAGATATCTGATTATTTTATTTGTACTTTATCAAAAAAAAAATGTAATAAAAATGTTGCTTATCAGCTTTGTAAAATGTAGACTTTACTTCTAAGGTGCCTCAGTAGATGTCTAAGATCATGGGCATATCTTGAAATATCTATATGTACATATAAAGCTTTTTCAGACTTTTCTTGGAGACTCCCGCATCAAGAGCGGGTGAGGACGCCAACGCAGGCAAGCTTTATTCCAGTCCTTCGCGGTACCTACGCATAATGGCTTACAAAGCCGGGAAATAATCTTAGCTTTAGCGTACTTTTGTCCCCATCATAACAAATAGCTAGGTCATCGACGGATACAATCTCTGGATTATCTGTGAAAATCATTGCACACCGTATGTTTTGAGTTTCCAGTAATAGGAATGTTAATTAATATTCACGGAAGATAGGTATATTTTACGATTCGGTGTACCTACTTTTGTCCTTCGTGGACGGGGAATTACCTACCTACTGGCTTTGTGTGCGCCAGCCGGCAGCCATAATGAATGTGCGAGAAGATGATGTCTTTGAAAAGGATTGGTAAACGCCATGTTTCAAGTACTTTGGTGCATCTGGTCGTGGAAATAAAATGAAAAATTGGCTTCAACCCATTAATGGCCCACTACTGGGCACGGGTCTCTCCTCTTGAGGAGGCCTAGACCATACTCCACCACGCTGCTCCAGTGCGGATTGGTGGAGGGATAAAGGATGAAGAATTAATTCGCGCAATTCTTACGCACACTCTCTAAAATTGGGTATATCTTCGCTGAAATGTCTGCGTCCAACTATATCACAGAGTCATGCTCTACCATCGTAGAGAATTTATTACATAATAGCTACTGGCGCCAACTAACCACTATCTATGGTTAGGCCGTGTTACCCGCTGTGTGGGTGATTTGCCGCGACCAAGCCGTGACCCGGTAATCGCCCGGTCGGTATTAAACACGCCACAGAAATAATTTGTAGCAACATTATGTGCATGTAACGTGATATAACAGTGTAAGATATACATTGGTCAACTGCTTTTGTTCAGGTTTGTGTGAGAATCTGTGATGGGTGTCAAAATTCTCGTATATTATTACATGCAGGTAGTTTATCTAAAACTGCTCTGAAGATGATAAAAATTGCAGGTTGGTTTTTCTAAATCCTAAATAATTTATTGAGATTTCATTTTCACAAATTATCTGCTTCGTGTATTTTTGACTGGGGGCGCCCTTAGCTCTGTGTATCTAATCTGTGAGGAGGATGCACCAGCAGGATTTTGCTTGAGCTCAAAGAAAATGTGTGACAGATAAATATTTCTGGGGTCGTGAGTAGATTTCTTATTTGCGTTGTCCATACAAACCTCGACATGGACTCCTAGAGCAAAGTGTGAGAGCATAAGCATTAATCTTAATAATAATTGAAGGGTGTCTCAGTAAGAGTGCACTTTTTCATTTTAAAAGAAAAAACAAATATTTTATGACAGAGTTGTGATATTTTTATTGTATTGTAAAGACGACATGTTCCGATTAAGTATGGAATAAAATATCCGGCAAATGACCCCCACGGCTCTGATGACAGGCCATTACTCTTTTCATGAAATTTTGCATGACTTTTTCACAGAGATGTGGCTGTATCTCACCGATGACGTTGGATTTCCGATTTGAGTTCAGGAATTGTTTCGGGTTTATTCGCACAAACCCGAGATTTCACAAAACCTCAAAGAAAAAAATCGCACGGCGTTAAATCGCACGATCTTGGTGGCCAGTTGACATCAGAATTTCGTGAGATAATGTGTTCTGGAAATCGTTGCTGCAATAAGTTGATTGTTTCATGCGCGGTGTGGCAGGTTGCGCCGTCCTGCTGAAACGGCCTCATTTTCAAAAAAGTAAGGTCCAATCACGCCGCCTGACCAAAATCCGCACCAGACTACTCGTTGTGGGTGCATTTGTTTCTCATGGATTGCATGAGGATTTTCTGAGTCCCAAATTCGACAATTTTGTGTATTCACGAATCCATTCATATGGAAATGCGCTTCATCGGAGAAAATGACTTTTTTCGAAAAATTGGCATCAACTTCACTTTGCTCTATTGCTCCATTACCCATTGAACGAATTGCCGGCGCTTTCCGTGGTCTGTTGGTTTGAGCTCCTGAGTTAACTGAATCTTGTACGCATGAAGGTGGAGGTCTTTAGTCAAAATTCGCTGCGTAGTGCTTCGTGAAATTTGAAGTTGTTGAGAACGATGTCGAATTGATGTTTTCGGGTTTTGGCGACACTCTCGTTTACAGCAGCAATGTTTTCAAGAGACCGACCGGTACGTTGACGCAAAGGATTCTTCTTATCCATAATTGACCCAGTTTCTTCAAATTTTTTAATCACTCTTTGAATACTCGTTGACACATTAGGTGCACTTTCTCGGCTGAAAATTTGGCGAAGTTTGTGAGCGGTTTCAGCGTAACTTTCCTCATTTTTGTAATGAGTTTTCACAATTATAACGCGTTGTTCTTTCAAAAAGCGCTCCATTTTTAATAATCGGAATAAACAGAGGTGACAACTGTCAAATTTCAGAGTTGCCACTTGCATGAAACAAAAATATTCCAATTTTAAAAAGTGCACTCTTACTGAGACACCCTATATATAAATTACGTGTCACGTTGTTTTTCCGCGATGGACTCCTAAACTATGCACTTAAACGATTTTAATCAAATTTGCACACCGTGTGCAATTTGATCCAACTTGAAAGATAGGGATAGCTTACATCTCCCTTAAGACACACGAAAGGTTTTAATAAAGAAAAACTTTTGACAGAACGAAGTCTCTCCGGGCAGTTAGTTAATTTTATTTCTTTATTCCTTTACAGCATGGTTTTTCTAAAGAATGAAAGATTCTAATTGGCAGCTTACATAAAACCACTCAAGTTATTTACAAACACGAGCCTAAAAACATGACTTTATGTAGCAACTTCGGAAGCTTAACTTTTATGGCTTTCTTTCAGCGAGCACCTTGAAAAGTTTTAACTAAGTTGTGGGAACGTGACCGAGCGATACAGACATTCTTAGATTTATTTTCGCTCGGAACAAAGAACGTACTCGTACAAGTTATATTAGTTTGATCTTTTGTACTGGCTGAGTCTTTTTATCTTTCGAAGCCTTAAAAATAGAATGGTTACGTATTTATACTTTACTACCACGCGACCACTTAGCTTTGCCTCTGCGTAACATGCATGGGGGAAATGTTCCATAGATACCCGAACCTACAGGTTTCGGGTTATGTGGGATTTCAACCCACTAAAACCCCCAAGGCAGCCATCCTGCTCATACTCGTATAGTGAGTCTCCGGGATCTCTGGTGAACGCACCGGTGCCTCTCCTACATACTTAGTAGTCCAGTCCCACTTTTTCTACTCAGCGTCATTGCCGTCTACGAGCTGGATCAGCCCTTTCCCGATCTAGCTCGACGGTCTCCTTCTTAGTCTTCTTACCATGACGGTTTCGCAGAAGGAGACCACAGCATTCCAAGCTGCTACTGCTGTCGGAGAAAGATCTTCCCCAATCCGCTCGACCTGGGCGCGCCGCTCGATCACCCATGCAGGACATACCTCGAGCGTGTGCTGTGCGTCGTCCTGGTCCCCTCCACAGTGGTGGCATTGTGTTGTAGCCTCGCGTTCAATTCAGTTAGCACGAATTTTTCCGACATCTTCAACAATTAAGGTCGTATTTCAAGGCAATTTACACAAAACTTTAACAATCAAACATTTAAACCTTTATATGAATAACTTCTTCTATTGGTGAGATCGTTATGAATATTCATTCCGCAGTTTTTGAGTTTATCATGGACAGTATTTATTAAGAGTATTAAGTACCTGGTTCACTGCTTCAATCGCGAATCAAAAATTACGCACACATGGTAAGCGGGCGGCCATTGCTATGCTTCACTCTCGATTAGATGAGGTTACGTCCGTCTTTTTTAGGGTTCCGTAGCCGAATGGCAAAAAACGGAACCCTTATGGATTCGTCATGTCTGTCTGTCTGTCTGTCTGTCTGTCTGTCTGTCTGTCTGTCTGTCTGTCTGTCTGTCTGTCCATCCGTATGTCACAGCCACTTTTTTCCGAAACTATAAGAGCTATACCATTGAAACTTGGTAAATAGATGTATTCTGTGAACCGCATTAAGATTTTCACACAAAAATAGAAAAAAAAACAATAAATTTTGGGGGTTCCCCATACTTAGAACTGAAACTCAAAAATGTTTTTTTCATCAAACCCATACGTGTGGGGTATCTATGGATAGGTCTTTAAAAATGATATTGAGGTTTCTAATATCATTTTTTTCTAAACTGAATAGTTTGCGCGAGAGACACTTCCAAAGTGGTAAAATGTGTGTCCCCCCCCCCTGTAACTTCTAAAATAAGGGAATGATAAAACTAAAAAAAATATATGATGTACATTACCAAGCAAACTTCCAACGAAAATTGGTTTGAATGAGATCTAGTAAGTAGTTTTTTTTTAATATGTCATAAATCGTAAACCGCAAAAAACATTGATCTAAGTTACAACGAACTACAAGAACTTTTATATTATGTTACTTGCTGCTACGGAACCCTTCATGGGCGAGTCCGACTCGCACTTGGCCGCTTTTTTCAGGTCCATGCTGGTGATAAACAAAGTCTTTCTCTGTCTTTGTATTTCAGCAATTACTACTCGGATTGTTACATGGTTAAAAAGACAAATAGACTAATTTAGGAGGAAATAAATACCAGTTAATCCAATTTCAACATCAAATTACTACCAAAGTTAATTGGGTACAGAAAAACGAAAGCCCTCTACCATAAGGCTAGAGATAAAACCTTTTCGATTTAAGTTCTGCGTTCAAAACGTGAAGATTTTATCTGCGTACCATTGTTGGGAAACGACAAGTCTGAAGAGGGATTTGAATATCTTGAAAGACATAATATGGTTAGTTGGAGAGGTTATCTTCAAAGTAAAGTGAGGATGAATAATGTTTGTAAATCCAAAAGTACTACAGGACAAGGATTTTTCCCACAACTTATTACTGAAAAACCTTCCGGACGGGAATTACTCGTAAATTACCGCTTATTGAAAATAGTTAAAGATTCGAATTGAAACTCTCAAACTGCCAGCAAATAGATCACAGTACAGTTTTATTACAGCACTTATAATTTGCCCTGACGTTGCCGTTTTCCGATTTGATATGGTAGGATTGTATCGTTATCGCTGGCTGATAGCGTCGCTTGACAATACTGTGCTTGTCATTAGGTACCACTTACCAGCTGTATAGATATGACGAACGGGGAACTTACAAAAGATTATTTAGCGTAGCTTTAACATAATATGAAGTCTTCTTCACTTATGAATGCTTTTTTTATTCTTAATTTATTTATAGAGGGTTTAGTCATACATTTGACTATGTCACCTTCGTAAGACTATTATTCTTATCTAAGAAATACTGAAAAATATAGTTGGATCAATGTCTTGGCCTCTTCTGAACCAGGAGAGGCCAAGACACTTACAAATACTAACTTGGTTGTTTATAAATTTTAAATTACGGCGTATTTCTTCATTCTGAACACATTCCATCAACACATGTTGGACGTCCACAATTACCCCACAGTCTGCACAGTTTGGTGTATTTTTTAGTCTCATTATAAATTTGAACTTGTTTGATGGAATATGTCCGGAACGAAGCCTGAGTAGTGGCACTATATGTTTACGTTTCAACTTATGAACGCTTGTTACTTTAGGACACACATTCCCTTGTAAATCGTGACTATGGTGAACATAGAGACCACATGTCTTCTTCATATTGAATGATCGACATATTCTGGCATATTTATAATAACTTAGCCTGAATTGATAGAAAAGTACCCAAAATCTTTCACTGACAAAGCCACCGTGATATAGGCTACCGTGTTATTACGAGTATGACTGTACTTTGCTGTCAAAAAATACTTGTACTGACGTACCTAATCATCATCGTATAAATGACTCTGCATAACTAACTCTTTTACTTATTGTACTTAATGGTGAGGTGTCCCCGCTAACTTAAGACGCAAGCTAAAAATATCAGAGGCTGTTGCATACATACCTTTCATGAATGTGTCGATATTCCGACGCGTATCCATTCCTAAATGTATCGAAAGACCTGATCATTAAATTAATTTAAGGTCGATGCATACGTAACGTGGACGGGACGGGGACGAGACGGGGACGGGACTTGAAGTTTTGGAAACATTGTTTCATAGAAAATGTAAACGATAGCGCATACGCCACGGAGTCACGGACGGGACGGGAACGGGGCACGAACGTAAAATGCCCCATCCACGTCCCGTCCCCGTGCCGTCCACGTTACGTATGCAGCGACCTTTAGTCACTGTCTGCAAAAATACAAAACAATACATGACTCAACCCGCGTCGTCCGGGATAATAATTTATACCCTACGAGTAACCGCCCTCGCTTTGCTTCGGTTTTCTTATTTTTTTACACCTTAGGTTACATTATTGGAGTTTTATTAAGGATCCCTAATTTTTTTGAAAATATAATATAGCCTATGTTACTCGGGGATAGTGTAGCTTCTCAACAGTGAAAGAATTTTTCAAATCGGTTCAGTAGTTTCGGAGCCTATTCAATGCGAACAAAAAATCAAATCTTTCCTCTTTATATATTAGTATATACAAGCAGTCCTCGTACTTACGTCATGTTAGGTTCTCGAAATACGCGACGTAAATCGAAACGACGTAAGTTGAGACATATTTTTTCATATTATGTTTACAAGTAAAACTCGAGGGTTAGGATTCGAAATTTAAAAAAAACTGCATTTATAACAACGGATATACATACTTTATTATCAAAAGTAAGTTCTTAAAATAATTATACCTATGCACTTATGAAATTGCTAGTTATTTTTCTTATGCCGGAAATCGAAACAAATGACGTATGTTTGAGGAATAGTGTCAAAACATTGTTAGACGTAACTTGAAACGACGTAAATCGAAACGACGTAAGTCGAGGACTGCCTGTATATAGATAATAAACGCTTACACACTCATACCCCCGCAGTAGGTATTCACCTGTGTATTATTCCAGAGCCTGGTCTATCTGTGCGCTAAAGTTCATGAAAATCCCTTCAGTACTTTTGTGCGTGAAAAAGTAACAAACACACAAACAAAATTTCACATTTATAATATTAGTAAGAAGTCCTAACTTGGCATTGAAGTATTATTACTAGCGTATAGAACAGACACCGCGAACACAATGTATGTTCCAATGGATTGTCGCCGCGCGGCTTCAATTTCCAATGGTTTCGTTCGATTTTGAAAGGAGAACGGGGGCTCAGTTTTGAAAATAGAACCTCCCGGCGGCGGAACATTTTGTTCGAGATGTCTATTCTATGACATTATACTTCAATGTAACTTGGCCCTTTTTTACCAAAGCTACATCATAATGAAACTGTGTCATAAACATCTCAGACTAGATAGCAGATAGCCCTGTTTATAGCACTATGCCTTCTCTCGTATACCGACTTGTAAACAAGACTGTTGACATGATTTACGGTACGTTCGTTACATGAGCCTATTTACTTGTCTAGACAAAATAAAAACATTATATTATACCTAGTGCCTTGGAAAAAATATGTTTGTGCTATTGGTCGTTGAGAAGTTCCCACGTATGGAGCCAGCCCTGAGCGTACTATCAGTTCACTATAATCATAATTAAAAAAAAACTAAAAAACACGCTTTTATCCAATCCAACTAAAAAATAGAAAATAAATTTGAATTAAGAATCGTGTAATTGTAATAAAAGCGTGGGGTGCATGGTGTCAATAAGTAGACGGGATAATATCTTCAAAAGCACCCCACGCTTTTAATTCATGATTCTTAATTAAAATTTATTTTCTATTTTTAGTTGGATTTTTTATAAAAGGGTGTTTGTTAGTTTTTTTTTCACTATTATATTATAGTTTGATTTTTTGAAATGAAATTTATGTTTTTTCTTTCTTTTTTTTTCTTTAAATATTGAATTGTCATCGGTCCTCGATAAGTCTACGAAGTTTGAAAGAAAGAAATCTGACCGTTTGAAGTGGGTCAAAATCAAGTCCAAAGGAGTTGGTTACAAGTTAACACAAACAAACAAACATACATACACACATACATACAGGTGAAGCTAAAAGCGTGTAAAAATGCATTGTCATCGGAACCAATTCGTAGGAGTTCGTAACTTCAGAGCATAGACCTATATGTATAGACAGGCTGTTCAGTACTCAAGTTTCGACACCTACGTTGACACCAGATGGTGCCAACGCATTTTAGTCGGCTGCGAGCAAGCGAGACAAGTAGATGTCATTTTTGAAAAAGCGGCCAATTGCGAGTTGGACTCGCCCATGAAGGGTTCCGTAGCAGCAAGTAACATAATATAAAAGTTCTTGTAGTTCGTTGTAACTTTGATCAATGTTTTTTACGGTTTACAATTTATGACGTATTAAAAAATAGCTACTTACTAGATCTCATTCAAACCAATTTTCGTTGGAAGTTTGCTTGGTAATGTACATCATATATTTTTTTTTTAGTTTTATTATTCCCTTATTTTAGAAGTTACAGGGGGGGGACACACATTTTACCATTTTGGAAGTGTCTCTCGCACAAACTATTCAGTTTAGAAAAAAAATGATATTAAAAACCTCAATATCATTTTTGAAGACCTATCCATAGATACCCCACACGTATTGGGTTTCATGAAAAAAACATTTTTGAGTTTCAGTTCTAAGTATGGGGAACCCCCAAAACTTATTGTTTTTTTCTATTTTTGTGTGAAAATTTTAATGCGGTTCACAGAATACATCTACTTACCAAGTTTCAATGGTATAGTTCTTATAGTTTCGGAAAAAAGTGGCTGTGACATACGGACGGACAGACAGACAGACAGACATGACGAATTCATAAGGGTTCCGTTTTTTGCCATTCAGCTACGGAACCCTAAAAAATGATATTAGAAACCTCAATATCATTTTTGAAGACCTATCCATAGATACCCCACACGTATGGGTTTGATGACAAAAACATTTTTGAGTTTCAGTTCTAAGTATGGGGAACCCCCAAATTTTTTTTTTCTATTTTTGTGTGAAAATCTTAATGCAGTTCACAGAATACATCTACCTACCAAGTTTCAATGGTATAGCTCTTATAGTTTCGGAAAAAAGTGGCTGTGACATACGGACGGACAGACAGACAGACAGACATGACGAATTCATAAGGGTTCCGTTTTTTGCCATTCGGCTACGGAACCCTAAAAAATGATATTAGAAACCTCAATATCATTTTTGAAGACCTATCCATAGATACCCCACACGTATGGGTTTGATGACAAAAACATTTTTGAGTTTCAGTTCTAAGTATGGGGAACCCCCAAATTTTTTTTTCTATTTTTGTGTGAAAATCTTAATGCAGTTCACAGAATACATCTACCTACCAAGTTTCAATGGTATAGCTCTTATAGTTTCGGAAAAAAGTGGCTGTGACATACGGACGGACAGACAGACAGACAGACATGACGAATTCATAAGGGTTCCGTTTTTTGCCATTCGGCTACGGAACCCTAAAAAATGATATTAGAAACCTCAATATCATTTTTGAAGACCTATCCATTAGAGACCGACCGAAGTTTCGGTTTCGGTTTCGGTTTCGGCCAGTTTCGGCCAAAAAATCTAGTTTCGGTTTCGGTTTCGGTTTTGGCAAAATTTGGCCGAAACCGAAACCGAAACTCTGTGTTCGTGAATTGTCGTGCGTAATTTCGTCGTCGTGCTAAATTCGCGGCTAACTCGTGGGCACTGACTTTTCAAGTGAAGTCATTAATTTAACATGTTTATTTTATTTGTTCATTAATTAATTGACAGGGTGCTTTGGCGCTCATTTGCATAGGCCTATGTTGAACATAGGACTTTAATTTTATTGATTTTTTTTCATCTTATCTAACACCATTTAACTGTCTGTAGGTATATACCATCATCGTAATAGCCATATAATGAACCTGTAACTGTACTAATATTTGAGAAAAACTTTTAATAGGGGTATGTATTAGCCATAATAGATTAAATAAAAATTATTTTTTGTTTATTTGTCTGTGCGTTTGTTCCGGCTAATCTCAGGAACGGCTTAACAGATTTAGCTGCGGTTTTCACTGACTTATACATATTGTAGTGAGCTTGGGTTAACATTTAGTGTTCGTTTTATTTCAAACGGTTCACATATAAATTACGTTATGTAAATTTCGCCTATACTTACATTTATTGAGTAAGGCCCGACAGTTTGATATACGCTAAACATAGCTAAGAACACTTTCGATTTAGTCACCTTCGTTTCTCCGTTTGGGAGCGACGATGCACAGACATACAACAGATACACAGATACGTCAAACTTATAACACCCCTCTTTTTCGTCGGGGGTTAAAACAGCGCCCATTCATAAGTACATTTTTTTCGAGTTTTTGTCGTCTATGTATTAAGATAAAAGTTTATCGAACTCAAGGCACGTACTACTATACAAATGTGTAAAAAAACACGCTATATTTCAATACCTATAGGTTCTGAAATACCTATAGGTACTTCAGTATATATGTACCTATGTATAGGGTATCCCGTAAGTAGTGGATCTACGTTAGCGGACAGATAGCTTGAGGGTTGACCTGCCAAATGTCAAAAAATGCCCTTTGTAAAATTTCAACAATTCGGTTCCTTTACCCTACTTTTTTTTGTTGAGTCTACAAATGAGCAGCTCAAAAAATACCTTAGGGGTGAGGCCAAACGAGCATATTTTTTGAGCTGTGCGTTGCGTAAAATAGCGTAAATCGTAAAATCGCATATAATATAAATTCCAAACAATTCAATTTGAACTTTTGTATGAAACCAGCTCATTTCACGTGACTCACAGCTCCAAAAATACGCTCGTTTGGCCTCACTCTAAGTTTCGGTTTCGGTTTCGGTTTCGGCCGAAACTGGAACTAAGGCCGAAGGTTCGGTTTCGGTTTCGGTTTCGGCTGAAAAACCAGTTTCGGTCGGACTCTACTATCCATAGATACCCCACACGTATGGGTTTGATGACAAAAACATTTTTGAGTTTCAGTTCTAAGTATGGGGAACCCCCAATTTTTTTTTTCTATTTTTGTGTGAAAATCTTAATGCAGTTCACAGAATACATCTACCTACCAAGTTTCAATGGTATAGCTCTTATAGTTTCGGAAAAAAGTGGCTGTGACATACGGATGGACAGACAGACAGACAGAAATACAGACAGACAGACAGACATGACAAATCCATAAGAGTTCCGTTTTTTGCCATTCGGCTACGGAACCCTAAGAACCCCGACCGTTCCAGAACACATAATAACGCATAATAATATATTGTTTATTGTGCACAGTTAAAACTTCTTAATTATTTACGTTTGTATTATAATTATATTGTTGAAGTATATTTTTACTTACATTTTTAAAAATTATTTAGTGCAAAATATTTAACATGGCGGATATTATATTAAATCTTGAAAAATATGACACGGATTTTGTTCGGAACAGCCCGTCTCTATATTTAAGTCTATGCTTCAGAGTTGAAATTTCACAGCTGAATTAGAATTCGACTTTCAATATATTTTGTCACATACACAATGACTTGCTAACAAACTAACGAACAAAGTAAGTTAAATAAAAGCTCTTAAAATAGTAGAAGATATGAAGGGCGGTTACGAAGAACACTAATTTTGGCGGGAACAATAAAATTATGTGTATTCACCAAGCATGACACTTTTAGTGCGAAACTTGACTTCCTATATAATATCTAATCTTTTGGTTGTGCCGTATTAATAAATTGCACTAAGTTTATACGGCCAATTTTCTCCGAGATTCTCACTCATTTACTATCTCGCTTACTCTTTGCACACTCCACTATTCCGCACTTTTTTTCAGAACAGCCTGTTTAGAATAAATAAGTAAGTACATATAAGTTTTTGGTAATCGGTCTATCCTACATAAAGCACAGAAGAAATAATAGTACTTATAATAATAAGTACCTAAAGTCCGATTTACACGTATTAAGTAGTTAAATAGATAACTAAATTTTAAGTAAATTAATACGTGTATACAGACAATTTAGTAATTTTTTACTTAAAATTTAGTTATCCTCTTAATTACTTATACGTGTTAACAAGTTGTCTTGGTTCTAAATTCAAAAAAAAATATTTTTCAAAATAATCAGGATCGTCAGCATTGAAGTATTATTACTAGCGTATAGAACAGACACCGCGAACACAATGTATGTTCCAATGAATTGACGCCGCGCGGCTTCAATGTCCAATGGATTCGTTCGATTTTGAAAGGAGAACGGGGGCTCAATTTTGAAAATAGAACCTCCCGGCGGGACTCACCTTTTGTTTGAGATGTCTTCTCTATGTATACTTATAACTCAATGATCGTCAGTCATATTTTTAGCGCGGGAAAGAGCGTCAATCAGTTTCAAAGTGCCAATATAATTTGGTAATAGAAAAGTGAATAACCTCTAATTCAAAACTATCGCTTAAAAAGTACGGTTTGAAGAAATACGTATTCTATGCAGTAGATAAAAAGTACTCTATGCAGCTGCGGGCAATGGTTTACATTCACAAACAGATAGATGTAAATAAACATCATACCCGGGGAAAGGTTGCACAATCTCCCTTAGTATAATAGAATAAATTCAAGCATAGCCACTAAGGCCCTGTGGCGCAACGGATAACGCGTCTGACTACGGATCAGAAGATTCCAGGTTCGAATCCTGGCAGGGTCGTGTTTACTTCCTTTGAGAGATTTTTTTCATAATATTTTTTTTTAATATTAAAATTAAAATAAAATGTGTGCAATTCACACGTGGTAGAAGTGAAATCTTCAAAAATAAAGGTATTGTAATAACGTGTATCAGTTTTAATTATCTTTCAAAAACTATTTTGTACTAAACATAAACGTGTACTTATGGTCGCGCGTGAGAAGATATACTTCTTTGGCATCGTTAAATAAATATTTAACACTAGCTATCTTGGCGAACTTCGTATCGCCTAATAATCAGTGAATGTAGGTACATTGTTGTTACTTTTACTTTTATAGTTTTCGTAGGTTTAACAAATCAAGAGACCATTAAATTCCCTCTGCCTCTCCCTCCCGCTCCCTCTCCCCCTGCCCCTCCCCCTCCCGTTCAATCTCCCCTCCTCTCCCCTCCCCTCACCTCCTCTTCCCCTCCCCTGGATATTTGATAATCTTTCACATAAAAACTATTGAACGGATTTTCGTGAAAAGCACATACGTAGACCGTGATCTAAAATAACGTATAGGGTACCTATTTATCCTGGAAAACGCGGGCAAAGCCGCGAGCATAGCAAAAACATAAGATTCTTGAAGCGAACTTGCTTTAGAGTAGCAAACTTCCTTACCTAAACCAGTCAACTTAGAAGTATGAAATCTCTGTACAACTACTACTGTGGTTGCTTATTATTATCTATACTAATATATAAAGAGGAAAGATTTGATTTTTTGTTTGCATTGAATAGGCTCCGAAACTACTGAACCGATTTGAAAAATTCTTTCACTGTTGGGAAGCTACACTATCCCCGAGTAACATAGGCTATATTTGATTTTCAAAAAAATTAGGGATCCTTAATAAAACTCCAATAAGTTGTAAAAAAATAAGAAAACCGAAGCAAAGCGAGGGCGGTTACTCGTAAGTTATAAGTATGGAGGAGCGATAAGGAAGGATTTCCGAAAATGAACCCTTATAAAATAAATTAATATTCTACTGATTTACTGGAAACTTGGAAATTGTTCCCTTTAAGATGATACGAGCGGGATAGAACTATTGTGATGGACGGTATCGTATCGATAAGAAAGGCAGCCAGTTTTAAGCGCTTCATTCGCTTGATGTACACTTTTGAAAAGTAATCATTAGTGAAGTACTCCCAGTGTAGTTTCGTTGTCGAAACTTGAGGAACAAAGAACAAAGGCGAAGTACCAAAGTCTTAAAGGTGCTTTGAAAACTTCCTTTATATTGTTACAGCGGAATTTCTGTCATGAATTTGTAGCCACTTACCTACTTCGCTTATTTGCTTTATAAAGTTATTTTTACAGTTAAGGAGGCATTTAATATTCTGTGTAGGTTGTTTAATTTTCTTTTTTATAATTTTAGATACTTTGGTTTTTTAAACAAAGGGTAATTTGATTCATTTAAGGTGTATCATTTGTAAGCACATACTCGATAAAGGAAAGTATTATTATTGACTGCAATTTGAAGTTCGTAAATGACTATTAAGTTAGAGTGAATAAGTTACAGGGTAAAAAACAGAATTTTTACAATGATTATTCGTTTTTTATTCGTGCATCTTAACAGTATTAGCACTTTGAATCTATTGGAAATAGGTGCAATGAACCTTGCATAAATATCATGTCCAAGTCCAATAAGGTCGTAACCACAAATTTTAACATAAATACATTTCATGTCTGAGTCCGATAAGATCGTAATCGTAACCACAATATTTAACTGTAAAACGTCTTACGTCGTACTATAAATTTAACCGGATTCGAGCAACAACCCGGGTAAACCAGGCCGCCAAATCCGGAACTGATTCCGATAAATGATGTGGTTACTCGGGTCACTAAATTCAAAATTAATTCATACGAAAATAAATTCGTAACGAATTGATAACGATTTTTGGCAGAAAGTTCGGTGTCGTCAACGCTATTCACCTGCGTTAATTCACCCAGGTGTCTTAAGTCTACTTTTAGTATACTTTAGGTATTCACCTATGCACCCAGGTGATTTAAGTCTACTGATCCAGGTGAACCCAGTAAAAGTTAAGAGAGAACACACAAAAAAAATATATATTCGAATTTAAACTTCCTTTTTTTGAAGTTATACTTCTTATGCGATTTCCAACAAGGTTGCGTTAAACGTTTGCGCTGCACTGTTGCGTTAACTGCTGGATAGATGGCGCTAGCTGCTCAATGTACTCTTCATATTATGTTAAGACATGGCGTTAGTTACCACCTTTTTTTTTGATGTCGGTTAAAAAGAGTTCAGGATAATAAACAACTAAATTAGTAACTTAATTCACCTTATTAAAAATTGTTTATGTGTAATATTGAATCTTTCTAATATCCAACCTTATTAAAGTTGCTTTCTTGTTGTTGGAAGGATGACTTTGAGATATTGCTTAACCTGAGAATCCGCTAGAGATTTGCAGATGTGCGTGGTAGCGAGAGTATGTAATACGTGAGGAAATAACCCACCAATCGGATTACTTTTGTCCCTAGGCTCGCATTATGAAGTATAATTTCCTTTCGCCTTGCTACATCGCAAACCTTTAGTGGAATTCCAACCATAATTCGGTATAAAAAAAAATCCGTCTGTGGATTATGGTTGGAAATCCGTCTGTTTAAAATTATTTATTCGCCTTGGTAAATTTCGTGTAAATGACTGGGTTTTCGCAGGTTTTATAAGGCAACGCGATATGTGGTAGGTAGGTAGGTTACTCTAAGTAGAATGGAGCCCCCTTGCTAACCTAGAGAACTCCCCAAATTAGAGATTTTATGTATAAATTACCTGGTGCCTAAGACGTCGCGCTTGGTATAATTTTACTTCCAACAGGGAAGTTATTACGTAGTCTAGATGAAATAAAATTTAACAATATTGAATTGATTCAATAATACAAACTATGTTTATGTATTTGCCAATATTAATACAAAGTTTACAGCCTATTTTGCCCCTTCAGGACATATTTTGGGGCGTTTGATGGATGGATCGTTTGGATGGTTACAGAGCCTATAAAGGACATCCGTACAATTTTTTTCTTTTATATGTGTACTAGCTGCCCCGACAGACTTCGTTCTGTCAAAAATTTTTTTTAAATATTAAGTATTATTTTTGTATGCTGTATCCTAAAAAAATTAAAACAAAAAGTTTTGTCAAAAAAAATAAAAAAAAAATTTAGGGGTGGACCACCCTTAACATTTAGGGGGTGAAAAATAGATGTTGTCGGACTCTCCACCCTAGCCGATATGCACTCTAAGATTCACGACAATCGGTCGAGCCGTTTCGGAGGAGTTCAACTTCTACACCGTGACACGAGAATTTTATATATTAGATAGAATAATATAATATTTGAACAAATATACTTCGTTGAGAGCTTTCAACAATGTATCTCAGTGAAATATTGTTTTTAGGTGTAATAATTACTCATTAGTAAATTCTCACGCTTATATTTTGCAAGCTCGGTATAAAAAAATAATTATTTTATTCCTTGTCGCAGATGCCTTAGACATACGCAAAGTTTTGCTCAGAAAACTAAAAGGCAAAGCATTGGTGGCAGTGTAATAAAATGAGTCTCTAATATTATTATTATCTAAAGGAAACCATAGGACGCTGTAAGCCTGTAATCAATCTCAGTCTAAAACAATCTCGCTCTACTCCGATTAAAGGGTAGCATTGTTTATTTCCTATTGATAATTATTATTGCTTGGCAATAAATAGGCTGATTACCACTTGGAAATATGTATTATAGCTAATTAACATTATTAGAATTTTTTCACAGCCGCACACTATTTGAACTATGTATATCTTATGAAGGTGGTGTTCTTTCACTGTCACAGCACTGAGCCTAATATCATAATGCATTAAATTTAAAATTGATTGGAAATAAAATCTAAATTTTACTAACAAAAAATAACCGACTTCAAAGTCTCAAAAACTACTTTCAAGATCTCGTTCAAATTTATGTGGGACTACATGACAAGCACCTGCTTTCGAATAAGAAAAGAATCATCGAAATCGGTTGGCGTGATATTGTGTTATTCGTCAATTTGTCGCGCACATCTTAACACAAATTTACGACTTACGTAGTTTTCTCATGGATGCCATTGTCAGATCTCAATAAAATTTATGTGGGACCACATGACAGCCACCCGCTTTCGATTAAAAAAACAATCACCAAAATCAGTTCGCCCAGTCCAAAGTTCTGAGGTAACAAACATTAAAAAAAAATACAGTCGAATTGAGAACCTCCTCCTTTTTTTGAAGTCGGTTAATAAAGTGGAGATACTAAATATACTTACAAATAATATTTCTCCCTCCTAGCAATCTGGAAAACTTTGAGCTTATTAAATTTACATTTTCAAGTAAATAAATTCAATATTTCCGAACGGAAATGAAATATATTTTTGAATAACTACCGTATCCACGTTCGTTAAAACTTTCTGAATAACATTAAATCATACTTCAAGCTTTGAGAAATTTTCTCTATTACTGTTTTCTTTTAAGTACAGTCTGTAATATTTTAACATTAAGGTATATTTTTGTACCTTACTCATGTGCTGACTGTAGGTACAGTCGGCCGCAGAAGTAGCTTAACATTTTAGTACCTTGTCACATTACATTTCTTGAATTTGTCATAGATGTTGGTAGGAAACCGTCGAAACAGTTACTATTACAAAGTACTAAAATGTTAAGCTACTTCTACGGCCGACTGTACCTGTACTTACTACGCAGTTATACAACGATTTTTACGAATTTTTTTTTTACACAAATAAGTTAATGCTTGACCACGATCCCACCTGATGGTAAGTGGAGATGTGGTCCAAGGTGGTGAGCACATTAACTAAGTAATAGCCTTGAATAGCCTATCTCTTTTCCTACTACTCCTAGCCACTCTTTTCTTTTTTCTTTTCTTTCAATGTGAATTTGGTTTCGTTTATAAAATGTACAGTTTGTTAGTGACTTAAATTGACTATAACACCATATTAAATTAGAGTTATTAACCCTTATTTTAGATAAATAAAAAAGGTTTCAATATATTATTTTTTATATATCTTGGATTTTATCCATAAAAAAAAATATTATCTATCCAATTAACTTCTCGCTTTTCATACTCAAACCATTTTATACAAAAGAAACCATTTTATATGTTTGGTGGAATTAAAAACATGTAACATTTTGTTCTAACTTTAAAATAAAGCTTTACTTTCAGCGTACCTACTAACTACTTCATTGAAATACTAAGGTATTTTTCTATTGAAATTCTCTTACAGATCATTTCCTCCGGATATAGCTTGGAATTTATTGGGTGCTTCAAGCTATTAACAGCACGTACACCTGAAGATAAATCTCGTCTATGGAATAATGTACTGGTATTATACTATCTAGGACATTAACTTTTAAAACTAAAGTAAAATAAATAGTTTATCAAGGAGCAACAAGGCACATGATGGTGAGTGGTCACCGTCGCCTACGGACATCAGTGAAACCAAAACGTCAAATTCATCACCGATGCGTTGCCGGCCCAAAGGATGTTCACATAATCTCGTCCGCTGCTCAACAGGCTGCACTAGGAGCCTAATTTCATACTACCTACATTTTTTTTAATATCATTTTAGTTAAATACAATTTCTTCTTTTTACAATCATGATCCATGACGGACGGCATCGATACATTGTCGACGATTAAGTGTGAATTTTATTGTTAATTTTCTCTCCATTATAACAATTGAAACACGGATAAACAATACACGGTTGGTTATTTATAAGATAGTATTACTATTCTGTTTCTTTTTTCCATTTAGTCGGCATTACATATTATGTCAAGGTATCATTAAACAAGTGGCGCCATGTATCACACACTTAGCTCCGGCACGCCCGTCGGAAACTCAAGAGTCATGGCTTTTAACTTCGGTGAAAATCACGTGAAAACACTGAATCGCTGTGTTGTTCCGAATCATATCTGCACTAAAGGAGTTATAATGCTTTCAAAAACGATTAAATCTGCAGATATGAGTTAAAATTCCGGGATAGAATTAGTCCTGTATTCTGCAATGTAGGTAATGGTGGTCACCGTTGCCTTTTAACCTCAGCAACATTAGAGGTGTCACCAATGCAACGGTCATCCCAGAAGGTCCCTTTTAATGCCTTTTTTAAAGAATCCCCTTGTCATCAGCGCTCTGGGAACTTCACATGGGAATTCACCTGACAATTTTTTTTTATGGAAATAGCCGGCAAACGAGCTGACGATTCACCTGATGGTAAGTGGCTATCGTCGCCCATGGACATCAGCAAAACCAAAGGCATCGCTGATGCGTTGCCGGCCAAGAAAGAGAGAAGAAAAAGAAAGAAAGCACTGGCTCTCAAGCCCCCAGCCGAAACACGACGAGTCGTTTGGCGGCTGACTCATGCTCAAGGGTGGTAGCTATCCAGGCGAACCTCATAGAGAAATAATAATAGTAATAATGGTATGGACTATGACCCCACCCCAGTCCCCATGGATCTGCCAGAGGGTAATGCCTTTGGCATTTCTAATGTCCTTGAGCCACAGTATCTACATTCCAAAGGTGTTCGTTTGTCGGCTGATTTAGTTAATCATAAAACAGTGCAATTTAAACCACAATTTTTCGGAATTTTAGCAAACAAAAAAGATTCCAAAGATACTTTGGTTCGAAAGATATTTGAGTAGTTCTTGCAAAATAGAGTCAAATTTGTCTCTATATTGTATGGTATAGTTACTGTCTACGGCCGCAAGTGATCGTTAACATTACAGTAGGTACTGTACAATACAGTAGGTGCTGTACAATACAGTAGGTGCTGTACAATACAGTAGATGTACAGTACAGTAGATGTACAGTAGGTATCCAAACCGACAGGCGTTCTACTCCGGATTCAATTTGTGATTTTTAAACGAGAGATTTAACACGCCGCCGGTGGTTTGAATCGAATTGGTTTTTAAATTAAAATTCAGAGATTGGCTCGCACGTTCATATTAATTCACATATTTTCATGAAGTATGCTGAAGGTTTGAACAAATCGCACTCTTAGAATGAAAGTGACCTAACTCAAAAATTGGAATTTGTGGGAAATGAGTAAGAAAGTTTTCAAAAAAGTATATATCGATGAATAGAGCGATCAATGAAATTGACCGATTATTAGGTTGTCCTTTTCTTACTCATAATTTGAGCTCTTTTTCATCACAGAGTTTTAGGGTACGCATAAACTTAACTTACCTTAAAAAGTTTATAGCAAAAACTGAAATTACAGGAATTTTGAGTTAGGTCACTTTCATTCTAAGGGTGCGATTAATGATTACCTTTCACGAAGTATGTAAAAGGTAATCATTTGTTCAGGTTCATTGGGGACACCATTGATCTTTGTATTTGTGAATGCTTTCATTGAGCTGAAAGTTTGTTAAACAATGTAATGTGAGGGTAGATGACCAAAGGGTTAATTTCCTGTGGCATTAACGGTAGCGCTAATGTGTAGGGTTAATATTTATTGGTTTAGATAAAAAGGGAGTGTAGGAGAAAATATTTAATAATTAGGCTTTGTAATGATGAACAGACTGAAACTTTTTCTAAAACGCAAGAAATATGAAATAGTTCAATATGCTTATTTCAGGAAACAAAACTATTAAAATTCCTAAACCTAAATCATCAAGATCGCTAGATCCAGAATTTCAGACAACTACAGAAGCTTTGCACTCAAAGAAATAGTTAATGAAAAACAAAGTTACTTTTGAAGTTATTAACTAAACACTTCATAGTAACACGGATACTTGAGAATTAAATGGACAACCGCAAGTGTCAAACTTTATAACTTTGTTAACGATTCGGTGCTTCGCGAACTACCACCGACAGCAGTTTGTTATTATAGTTAAAAAGCTAACGTTGAACCTTGTTAGCTAGCTCTTCGATCGGTAAACTAACTTCTGACACTTCTCAATACTAACTCAAACTCCTGCAGTAATCAGCGCTGACAAAACGAGTCCCAGGATAGCCTAACACGGCTATATTTTAAACTCAAAGTGAGCTCAATGAAATCCTATAATACTTGGTCAGAAAAAAAATACTATAGGTAGGATTAAAAATATTGTTGCAAAATAAAACAAACACTATCTACCACGGACCTAAAAGAAAAGAAGGACGTAATCCCAACAAAAAATTCAGTGAAGCACCCATAGTAATACCAACTGTCTATTCGTATAAGTACACACACCCACACATCGACAACATACTCCTTCAATCGCGAATGAAAAATTACGCACACATGGTAAACGGGCGGCCATTGCTATGCTTCACTTTAGATTAGACGACGTTATGTCCGTCTTTTTTCAGGTCCGTGCTATCTACCTAAATATTCCAACATAAAGCAAAGAAAACCATAAAAGGGTAGTAGTTAGAGAACATTATGAAATTATATAAATAGGTAACACTTTTTAGAAAAAGCATTATTTGTTGCCCTCACCAGTTTACATAAAAAAGTAAAATTTATTCCTGCCTTATCCGTGTAGACAAATCGTTCCGGTCGACTTTTATCCACAAATTACTTTTCTATTGGACGTCAAAGGCCGAGTAATGAATCGATTGGTCTATATATAGTCGACAGGCTAAACGTTAGTTAAATTGGAAAGAAAGCTCGTATTATGGTTATTGGAAGTGTTGGTTTATTACATGACATAACATAATATTGACTTTTTTTTACATGAAATAAGTTAGTACATGACAACAATCCCACCTGATGGTAAGTGGCGATCAAGTCCAAGATGGTGAACGTACTAACTTAATAAATGCCTATTCACTCTTCTCTTGAAGACACCTACATTTTAAGTGGACGGGAGCACCCACGCAGGCAAGCTATTCCAGTCTTTCGCACGCAGTATGAAAGAAGAGGCGTATCGCGCCGTTGACCGTTCGCAGCGGTGGGATATTCACGATATATAGATGGATGCTTGCCGTACGACGGGTTGTTCGATGGAGGAACGGGGATAGGGGAATTAATTCGTGCAATTCCTAAACACACACTCCAAAATGCATCCTGTAGAATGCCGAGAGGCTGGCTACTCTGCGCCTGTATGCGAGGCTTTGCAGGTTGGTTACTACCAAGTCTGGGTCATCAATGAGCCTCATTGCACGCCTCTCCATCGAATCCAAGGCTGAAAGGTGTCATTTTGCGGCACCGGCCCAAATGTGACAGCAGTACTCCACACATGGGCGAACCTGAGCTTTATACAGTGTTAAAATCTGCCTCGGTGTGAAGTACTGCCGCACCCTTGCAAGGACCCCGAGTTTTCTTGCAGCCACTTTAGCTTTGGATTCGATGAACCGCCCATAGTTCAGGTTCGAGGAAACTTCGACTCCCAATAACTGTAGGCGGTCGGTGCATTCCAGGGATACATTCCGAAAAGTGGAAGCCAAGGTGAATGGGCTCCGTTTTACGGTTAACAGACACGTCTGGGTTTTAGTGGCGTTGAATCTCACAAGATTGGCATCGCCCCAATCGGACACTGCCCGGAGTGCGATTCACACGATCCAACATAGCCTCTCTTTCAGACTGTATTTCTTCCCTACTGGCTCGAGCACTGGGCAGGTATCTCTCCACTACTGTGCTGTCATCTGCGTACCCATAAATACCGGGCATAAGCAGATCAATTTAATGTGCAGCAGGAATAGAGTGGCGAAGAGAACGGACCCCTGAGGAACTCCAGCGTTCGTAGCCATCGATTGCGATGAACTACCATCGACAACAACGCGGAGAAATCTTTCACTCAGAAAGTCTTTAACCCACCCGATAAGGCCAGGGGATATGCCATAACCTGAAAGCTCGCTTAAAAGGCTTGCGTGCCAGACTCAATCGAAGGCCTTCGAGACATCGAGAGAAACGGCAAGTGCCTCCCCGTTTTTCTCGAGGGCCTCGCCCCATATGTGTGTGGCATACGCTAAAAGATCTCCAGTCGATCGATTTCGGCGAAACCCGTACTGTCGATCACTAAGGAGATCGTTCCGTTCTAGGTATGCCATGAAGCGCGTATTCAATATACGCTCCATAATCTTACAGGAGGATGGAGGTAATTGAGATAGGCCGATATTTGGTGGGGTCAGCACGACTGCGTTTTTTGGGCACGGGCTGCATGTTGGCAAGCTTCCAGGATTTGGGCACTATCCCAGTCTTGAAAGAGTGGAACAACAACAGACGTGTCAGTACAGGAGACAACTCGGGTCCACATGCTCTACAAATGACATCCATCATAATCTGTCATAATTTGAAGGATTGAGAAATCATAATCATTTGATAGGGGTATAACTTGGGCGGTGGGCCACTACATTGACGACCAGTGTGGCTTAAAGGTTACCAAGCCAGACAGTCGTGCCAAGGGTCCTGGATCCCATTCCCAACGAAGCGGCTTGAATGATGAGTTTGAATTTCTGTTCTCGTTCCGAGTGTGTTTGTTGTTCGGCACCAACCGCACGGGGAATACTAATGCTAGGAGTGGCAGCGATATTATTATTGTTTTTAACCGACTTCAAAAAAGGAGGAGGTATTTAATTCGACTGTATTTTTTTATGTTTGTTACCTCAGAACTTTCGACTGGGAGAACCGATTTTGATGATTCTTTTTTTATTCGAAAGCTGGGTACTTAATGTGTGATCTCACATAAATTTGAGCGAGATCGTACAAGTAGTTTTTGAGTTAACCCTAATTTTGAAGTCGTTTATTTTTGACCAAATCCATACATAATTATTATTCAGTGCGGTTACGTTGATTCTTCTAAGTTCGTAACAGAAAGAGATTTCCTGATAGACCAACTACTTATGCACAACTAATGGTATGGCACAACATAATCTATAATACTACAACTATTTTCTATAATCCATTCCTTTGATTCCTTGAAATAAAACTATAGTGAAACTGGAAAACTATGTACGAGTATATTAAAATTGAAAGGATAAACACCGCTGATTAAACAAATAACCACAAAAAAAAATATTAGTTGTGCCAATGGTAACACTTAGTTGTGTAGTAGCGCCTACTTAATGCTTATACGAAGAAAATTTTGTGTGAATTGAAAACATTGGTAGTCATCCATAATTATGATAACGCCGGATAAAAGCGGTTGTTTAATTGAATAGATGTCAAAAACCGGTGTTAAGTACGGCAATATTTTGTACGGCAAATTTCTTTACAAATTGTGCGTCAGAGTAAAATTATTTGATGGATCTAATCCCCTTCTTTACAACTCCAACAACCTATAAGCCTTGTTACAGTGATTAACCTGATTGATGTTGCTTTATGGAAAAAGGGTAAGAAATAAATTTCCTTGCATTAATTAGCACGGAATTATCAAGTTATGTCCGGGGTGTTGGGTCCAGAAACGCTAAGAAGCATTATTAATATTTTATTTGATAAGTACCTAATAGAACAAATTTAATTTTGAACCGACTTGAAAAGGAGGAGGTTCTCAATTCGACTGTATTTCTATGTGTGTCATCTCATAACACAAACCCGATTTTGAAGATTCTTTTCATATTCGAAAGCTGATCAGAATCGGTACACCCAGTAAAAACACATAAAAAATACAGTCGAATTGAGAACCTCTTGCTTTTTTTGAAGTTGGTTAAAAAGTATAAATACCTGTATATATACTAACCGCAGTTATTCTTAAAACTGAATTCATCACAGTTTTCCCGTAAAAATCACTTGATCCTTATATATTTTCCTTCCCTCTGCTGAGAGTTATCCTCTTTATAATTTGTAATAAGTCACCCTACGACGGCGCCTAAGTGGAATCCACTTACAGAAATATGATGTTTCTTGGGTAGATGGTACATACCTACTCGTATGTGCATACATATTTGTACTGTACTTTAAACTACTTGCCACCTTTGCTTCGTTCCGTTATATCTATGACTTAATTCTCTCTCAAAAAATGTTTAGACGGATTTTTTTTATATAAACATCTTGTTATTATAAAATAAAAATCGTATGTAGCTTTAACAATCCCCTCTAGGATTTTTTTTAGTGCGGTCACTGAGGTATAGTTTTCTCGAATTGAAACCATTGAGCGTTGCTAGTGCTAAAATATAAACAAGGTCCATTGAAGTATTATAGCATAGCATAAATAGTCTAAGCAATAAGTTCAAAATGGTGAAACATAGAGATACTGCTCTTAAAAATACGTGCGATAGCTCATTATGTTCGGAATGATATCTAGAAAAATGTTTCGGAAGCGTTTACCAGCACGTAAAAAATTGCAAAAGGTATTAACAAAATAAAGTTGAAAAAAAGTATTTTGTTTTTGGTAATAACTCCGAAACTATTAATATTTAAGAAATTTTAAAACAAGATTCTTAAAGAGGAGGAAATTTACAAAAAATGACTCCCGACTCTCGGAACTCTGTCTCCATTATTTATAACTTTAATTTAACGCTGAAAATGGGCCTCCACGCAACATTTTTAGATTGCGCGCGCGGCGTCAAAACCGAGTACGTCACACTCAATAATTTTTTAATGTATTAATTATTAATTAAAAAAAAATTAAAAAAATGGTTGTCTATAAAGTCGGTTTACGGACGGTAGTTCAACGTGACAACGTCATGACAAAGCTCCACTCAGCCCCGCTCCGCTCCACTCAACTACGATGGCCTACGGCTTGCCTACGGCATCGGCTACGGTACGCCGATCGTAGCCAATCGTAGCCGATCGTGCCTCTCTCTCGCTTTTGCCGCTCTCTCGCTCGCGGAACGGGACACTTTTCGTGCATGCAGCCCGTATTCATCGATTTATAAGACGTTATCACGTCAAAATATAGTGCATTTGGAACACTTCAAAGAATTTGCTCCCGTAGGAAATTTTTCTTAAAGTTAATTTTTTAACAAGTTAGACGATTGTTAATTAACTAAATTTTCTCGAACTTCCATTTTCATTGTACATTAAAAAAAATGTTTAAATAATTGTCGTATATTTTTTTGCTTCGTGGAGCCATTCATATATATGTTACCGGATATCTGTATAATGCTGGTATTCAACACAATTCCTAGGAAATGTGTATAATACCTGGGTCGTTTTGGCAATGTATTAAATTATATGAATATTATCACCATTACATAGTTTGCCTAGGTAATGTATACGTTTCCCAACTACTGTACAGAATACCTGCGGGTCCACCGGCAATGAATAAAGTTAGATTTGGGTATGTGTAGTCAACTTGGATGGAGTTTGGAATTAAGAATTTACTTAAAAACACACTCAAAACAAATTATAACCTGCATGAATAGATATTTTTTTATACATTTTAAATTAATGCTTGACCCAAATCACACTTGATGGTAAGGAGAGATGCAGTCTAATGGCTCCTACACTACACTGCTCGCCTACGCAGCTTCGGATTTTTCAAAATTGGTGACAGAACCGACTTAGTCAACCCCGACCCCACGTGGTACTAGTCTGCCCTACCCCTAGTGTGAATGTAAACCCCGGAGGCGCGGAGGGAGAGCAGCCCCCGCCCGCTGTAACAAACTGCAGGCGAGCATGGAGTGCCTGCAGTTTGTTACGCAAGGGCGGAGGGGCTGCACTTCCCGCAGCGCCGGAGATGTTTGGAAGCCTTTTTATGTATCAAAAACCCCTAAATTCTCCCTAAAAGTGCATATGTCACCGGAAGATGACTATTTGCAAATCATGCTGTGGTTACCTGTAATTGTAGGAACAGTAAGATTTAATATGATAAGTAACAACTTGTATTGCAAATGATGAAACTGTATCTTATGTTGGTAATATTATAATAAATAAATAAATAAATAAAGATAACAAGAACCGCAAATTTACAAACCTAGGTTTATAAACAATATACAACCAAATGAATATTACTCTAACTGAAACATTCGCTACTTGAAAGTTGGCCTTTTGAAAAGTGTCATTATAAAAGGCAGACCAAACGTACAGTTGGCAACTGTTAGGTTGGGAAATTAAAAAAAATGTGTGATAAGTTGGCAAAAGATTATTCGGCGAAATAAAATTCTGCGAAACGTTAGTTGGCAAGTGATAATCGGCCAAACAATTTTCGGCGAAAAGGCAGAGAACCGTCTTTTACACACATTACCAACTACGCATGGAGTATTGTATAGAATGCCTGGGCTAAGTATGAAACAACACATATTCAAAACGTTACCTGAATGTTTTAGATATTCTATACATTGCCTAGGTATTGTGTAGAATGCTGAATTATACAGATATCCGGTAACATATACACATATTTATCGAGATCACGTCATAAAAATTTAAAAATTTTTAATACTTTGTAAGTCAGCGACTCAAACTACTCGTCGTATTTCGACTGGAAGTTTTGAGAGCCAGTCCTTACTTTTTACTTCTCTATTACTTGGCTGGCAACGCATCGTTGATGCTTTTGATGTCGTTGATGTCGATAGCCACTTGTCTGGTGGTTCGTCAGCTTTTTTGTCAGCTATTTCCATAAAAAAGTTCCATAAAATTTCCATAAAAAAATATTAAGTGTTTGCCCAAACATCTGGATGGACAACAGCAGCATCCATAAAAACCTCTTTCAGCATACCCACGCAAGCTCATCCCATTCACAGTAGCTACCCACGGGTTAAATGTACTCTGCATCGATTTGCTAAGAATATTCAATCATAACTTGAAGATAAGTTATTTATATATTCTTTATATAAAAATTCAACTTCCGCACATAATTAGCTGACTCAAATTTTCTCAGTATCTCTGTATTTTAATGGAAGAGAGTGTTATCGTTTTTTTTTTAATTTTTTGGAAATTTTAAGCATTTTCGATTGACTTGACTTGATGTAGGTAAGCACTCGTAGTTCTTTAATACTTGTATAATACACGCTGCTGCAGTAATTTTCAGTCACATCGAAGGTGCGCCAAATTTATCTAGTATTTTGTATTTTATGCTATAGTGAAAACCCTCTTTTCATACAATATGTTTGATAGATGTTACCCGCGGCTTCAACCGCCTGGTCAAAGGGAATTAACAATGAGTTGTTTATGTAAGAAAATGTAACTGCTCCTACATTATATACAGGGATTTTTGTAGATATATTAATATAAAAAAACGACTTTTCGTTTTTGACGTATATTTCAAACTCTATTCTACTTACTTCTTTTTTACACATCCGTCAGTTTACATATTTAGTTTATATACAATCTCCAACAGTTTATCATACATGAAACATTTGTGAATAAATAACAGTTCCACCATTTTTTTTATGCCTCGAGCAGGCAAACGAGTAGACGGGTCACCCGATGGTAAGTGATCACCGCCGCCCATGGACACTAGCAACACCGGGGGCGTCACCAATGTGTTGCCGGCCTCGAAGAAAACAATAGCCCCACTTCTTGAAGGACCCCATGTCATAGTTTAGAGGGAACACTGATGCAGGAAGTTCGTTCCATAGTTTACACGTGCGGGGCAGAAAACTACGCGAGAACCGAACTGTGGACGAACGCCAGGTATCCAGGTGGTGTTGGTGGAACCTGGTACACCGTGATGTGCGGTGACGAAAATTAACCGCAGGGATGAAACAAAACAATTTTTCAGAACATTCCCCATTATACAGACGTTAGAATACGCAGAGAGAACTTACATTTCTCCTCAACTCAAGCGACTCCAGTCCGTGTGTAAGTTTGAGTTCGTCGACAAGACGAATGGCTCGCCGTTGAATTCGGTTGAACAGATCCACTTGGCTAGCTAGGGCTCCGGCCCAAAGGTGGGAGCAGTACTCCATGTGCGGCCGAATTTGCCCCTTACAGAGCATTAGTCTATGCTTAGGTGTGAAGTACTGCTTAGCTCTGTTGAGCGCTCCCAATTTTCTTCCAGCTAGTTTAGCCTTACTAACCAAGTGGTCCCGAAACTGAACTTCATTCGAAATGTCGACACCAAGGATCCCAATACTTTTAGAGATGTTAAAAGGAATGTTCTGTGTGAGGGGTGTTAGGCCATAGTCTACCACGCTGGCCAAGTGCGGATTGGTAGACTTCACACACCTTTGAGAACTTTTATGGAGAACTCTCCGGTGTGCAGGTTTCCTCACGTTGTTTCCTTCACCGAAGCAAGTGATAATAATTAACTTCTAATACGCACATAATATTTGAAAATTAGAGGTGCGTGCCAGGTTTTGAACTCGGGCCCCTTCGTTCGGGAGACCAACGTTCTAACCGCTAGGCTATCACTGCTTATATGTTTAATCTTGTTGTGTTAAATGACGTGTAATTTCGACAACGAATTACCATACTAAGATGTTGTTAGAACCCTCTTTGTAGGTGTCGTATTATTATGTTAATTTAACCAATGTGAGCAGACGTATTTTGAGCAGCCTTTTGAATTAAAAATACTTTTTTATTAGCAATTTAAAGCACTCTTGATTGGAGTATGTCAGTGAAACATTTGATGTCATTGCAAAACTAACGTCTTATGTGATTTCTACTTTTGATTTTGAAATTAAAGAATTGGGAAAAGGAATGATAGACAGAACGGTTCCCAAAGGGCCGTTTGAATCTTGTAAACGCATCAAATTTTTAATGTTATATGCCTGGCTTCAACCCTTTGATGGTCCACTACTGAGCACAGGTATCTCCGCTTTAGGAGGCCTAGAGCTAGAAACTCTAGAACATACTTCTCCACGCTGCTCCAGTGTATGCCTATCAGAAATTAATTAATACTTGCTTTAATGAAGAAAAATATCTCGAAGGAACCTGCGTAATAAGTTTATGGTCGCACTTGGCTACTGTGGACTATGGCCTGTAACCCGTCAGAAAACTATCAGTTCGACAGTTTTGAGCTGTGAGTTTGAGACATCCACCACAGAGTACTCGTACTTAAACAGTAGGTATGTACGTATGTACACTTGTGACGAAGATGACGATAAGTAGGTAGGTAGATAGAATAGATATGTATGTATTGAGATCACAGTCAAAGGGGACCCCATTGCAAGATCTTTTGTAATAAAAGTTTTCGCGAAGCTTGGTACTATAAATAAAACGTACTTATGAGGCGTAACTTTGAAGTTTTCTACGAAGGTCTTCGTAAAGTTGAACATCTTACTACGAAAACATAAATAAAAAATAACGTTCCAGTTCACGGATACACTGCGTTGGTGAGAAAGTCATGACAGTTGACACTTGTCTTGACAGTTGACATACTCGAATGACAGTTGTTGGTACCTACTTGTCAAGTAGATGTTTACGAATTACTACCTACATTTTACATTTTCGTTACATTATAACTGTTTTAAGTTACATATAATTATGATATGAATTGAAAAATATGCATAGGTATGTATAATAAGATAATAATATGATACGTGATGTAGTGTTCTGTCAAATTTATAGAAATATATATGTAATGTTTTCACACGTATTTCATTTTAGTCCATGCCTAGATTGAATCCGGGACCTTGAAACCTTATAGTGTAGACTATTGTAACGTGATACTAATCCCAATCTGGATTTAGTGCCAGATAAGGTAATACAATTACTCTACATAATATAAGTAATAAAGTAACCATCAGATTAACACCTAAACTTTTTTGATATCTATTCTTTAATAAAATTTTAGTTAATATTTGTTAACCATTTTCACAGTCTCTTATTTTCAATGGTGTCTTACTTAAAAAATACATAAACATGATCTATTTACTTACCGTGCCACCGCACTTCACGTCCTCTGCCATCGAAACTTGGTGTGCCGACCATACCACGAAACCACCAATCAGAACATTAGAATAATCACCGTTTCTAACATGACGTGATAGCAAAGCGTTGCGATTGGCAGACGTAAACAATTTTCAAAATTCGAATCGCCGTTCGAAATTGCAATGTTTACATGTTTTATTTACATTTGGAAAACAACGCGTCTAGTCTCTCTCGGGGCGTCGCGGCAACTGGGTGCGCGCGCCGCGCCGTTGCCATAACAACGAAGCTTTATTTTCTAGGTGTTTTTGGTCCGGATATAGGCTTTATGATATAAGTATCACGTAGTGATTAACGGCCGGTCTCAATATTATACTGTCAGTGGAACTCTGGTACGTATCAGAGATAAAAAGTAAACATTGATCTCCCGCTAACTGCCGTCTCACAAATCAAAAGTAAGCAAAAAAAAGTAAGATCATCGGTAGATAATATTTCAGTGACATTTCTGCCTCTGGTTTTTAAGTCCCTCTGAAAATTTAGTTTTCGCATAACAATATTTTTTTTATACTTTTATACTTTTTTATACTTTTTATCATAAAAAGGAACTCAGTGTTTTTGATTATAAACTTATTTCATTTTAACATTAAAATAATAATTTGTTCCAAATGTACTGTGAATTTCGCGGATGAAGATAATAAAATAATGTTATGTGTAACCTGGAACAATGCTTCACTAGTAACAAAACGCAGCATTTGACGTTTATCACTCATGGGTATCCCGGACGACGATGACATGTTATTGTCATTTGACATTCGTTTATGTCGCTTGATTACCCAAAATATAAACAACGTGTATTTTCTCATAATTTTAGTACTTAATATTAATTAGTTTTATGAATAAACTAGGATTATATAATGAAACACATAGCTCAACAATTACCGTGAGTATAGACTTTATTTGTTAATAAAATAAAATATATTATTATGTTTAGTAAACAAAAAATTGTAGTAATTGTAAATTGTTGTAATTGTAGCAGTGATAGCCTAGCGGTTAGAACGTTGGTCTCCCGAACGAAGTGTTTATTCCCACTTCTCCGGGGCCCGAGTTCAAATCCTGGCACGCTAATTTTCAAATATTATGTGCCTATTAGAAGTTAATTATCACTAGCTTCGGTGAAGGAAAACAATGAACATCGCGAGGAAACCTGCACACCGGAGAGTTCTCCATAAAGTTCTTAAAAATACCCCTCACATTGCGAAAGGAGACCCCGAGCCCAGCAATTATGGGTTGTTGCTTCTTTTTGCTTTTAAACAAAAAAATGTTGCCAAATGTACTAAAGGAAGTTTCTTTTCAGATGAAGTCCAGACCCTTCACAAAAGATGAGGTACCTTTCTTCATAAGGCCAAAATAGTAGCCAATAGCTATTGATGTAGCAGGGATACACCATTATTTCTGAAAAGGCGAAATGTTTTTGTTATAATTTCAAAATAAATCTAACTTAAAAAGCTTAGTGTTCTTGTTTTATTAAAATACCTACTTATCTAAAACTTTAAAGATATGAATTGTTATCAATTCTCATTCACTGCTGTTTTTAACCGACTTCAAAAAAGAAGGAGATTCTCAATTCGACTGTATTTTTTTGTTTGTTACCTCAGAACTTTGGACTGGGCGAACCGATTTTGATGATTCTTTTTTTAATCGAAAGCTGGTGCTTGTTAACGAGATCTGACAAGTTGTTTTTGAGTAACTTTGCAGTCGGTTATTTTTTGTTAGTATTTAGATTATGGATTATGTTTAATCTGAATCTAGGTATAAACAAAATTGGATTCACACAATTCAGTCATATATGTAGTCATATATTTTATACGAGGACAATTTCGGCGATCTTGGTACCGTATTAAAAAGGTACCGTATTAAAAATTCACAAAATTCATTATCACTCATCATGTTTTGATAAATTTTCTTTACAATATGAGAAATCTACCAATTATCCGTCGAAACCGAGCGATGTGAAAATTTCCGATAGTTGGTAACTTCTATTACCGACAGTTAGCTGTCAAAGCGTTATTGAGACGCAAGTATTTATTTTTGTATGGACCAACATACCTACGGTATGACTTGGCCCTCCGAACGGTAGATCAATGTCATCGATAGATATTTTCGATCCACTGAAGGTTATTGAGACGCAAAAATTGACAAATATGACAGATGACGTATTAATGGTAGCCTTATCTACATTTTTGTAACTGTTAGTACATTATTGAGACCGGCCGTAAGTACTCTGTGATAAGTATCTATCTGGCACGATAATCTATACGTTGTAATGAAAATTTTTAATACTTTTCTACAAGTTTGCGGACCGAAAAAACGTGTCATTTCAGCCGCAGAAGATTATTGCAGAGTAATTTTTTTTTTTGTTTTTGGTTTATTTAAGGCTTTGACCCTATACCTCTCCAACATTCCCAAATACAACTAGCGGTTCTATAGCTGAAGACTAAACCTATAATAAAATAAAATCTGTTTGTAAACAAACCATTCGATGATAAACACCATCCACCATTTATGTGTATCGCTGAGACATCACAAAGCCGCGATCACTCATGAACGAAAGAATTGAAGGTGTATGTTGCTGTATCCATCTTTGCGAAGACGAGGCAATATCGCTGGATTCTGTGCCAACTAGTGTAATCCCTACAGTATAAGCTTGGAAGTAGGGTATTGAACCTGTGCTTATCAGAATCAGATAAGAAAAAAACAATGAATAAAGTCGACAGAAGTGAAAACTTGAACAATTACGAGTGTATTTTTTTAATCGTCAGGAAATATTTTATTGTGCAGGAAATAATTTTAAATGAAGTTTGAATGTTTTTTATTCATTACATTTTTAGGGTTCCGTAGCCGAATGGCAAAAAACGGAACCCTTATGGATTCGTCATGTCTGTCTGTCTGTCTGTCTGTCTGTCTGTCTGTCCGTCCGTATGTCACAGCCACTTTTTTCCAAAACTATAAGAGCTATACCATTGAAACTTGGTAAGTAGATGTATTCTGTGAACCGCATTAAGATTTTCACACAAAAATAGAAAAAAACAATTAAATTTTGGGGGTTCCCCATACTTAGAACTGAAACTCAAAAATGTTTTTTTCATTAAACCCATACGTGTGGGGTATTTATGGATAGGTCTTCAAAAATGATATTGAGGTTTCTAATATCATTTTTTTCTAAACTGAATAGTTTGCGCGAGAGACACTTCCAAAGTGGTAAAATGTGTGTCCCCCCCCTGTAACTTCTAAAATAAGGGAATGATAAAACTAAAAAATATATATGATGTACATTACCAAGCAAACTTCCAACGAAAATTGGTTTGAATGAGATCTAGTAAGTAGTTTTTTTTTAATACGTCATAAATCGTAAACCGCAAAAAACATTGATTAAAGTTACAACGAACTACAAGAACTTTTAAATTATGTTACTTGCTGCTACGGAACCCTTCATGGGCGAGTCCGACTCGCACTTGGCCGCTTTTAGTTAATGGCTGTGAACGCCTCGTAAAGTAAATGTAAACTATTAATACGAGCTGTAAATTAACTATAGTTCTGTACTTCTCTCAGAGATGGCGTCACAGGGACCTGTCGATTAAAATGACGTTGTCGCGAACTGATTGGTTTTATCCCACCTCAAAAACACCCAACGCAATTAAAGAAGTTTTCACTTCAAACATAAATAAACACCTTTAAATGTTACTCGTATGTGTAACATTGTAATTTTAATATTGTAGTAACAGATGTAAATACTTGTTATGAGCTTAATAAGACAGAAAAATATAAATCGGGATCATCCAGGACAGGAGCATCGGGGATCGGGACCCTCAGGGAATAACCCAAAAATATTGACATGACACTAGTATGACAATATTATTATTAAAAATATTGACATAGCACAACTCTCAATTAATCAATTTTAATAAAATTTCTGTATTATTGAGGAAACTCTACCTACTCGTGCTCGTACACACAAATCCACTTTTTCGGGAAACCCGGTTGACAAAACAAGTAACCCCACGTTGAAATGACTCATACAAACTCCATCAGAATTTTTATAAACTCATTTATCCATTTAACCACTTTAGTTAAAATTGTAAGTGTAAAATGACATTTTAAATGTTTTCTTTTGTTTATCTATGAAGGTAAATAATAGAAATCTATTATTTCAGTTATTCGCACTGTGTAAAAAAGTTTTAAAGCTCCAAGTCAGAGTCACTAACGGTTACTTTAATTGCTCTTAAGTAAATAATCACCATACAAATTCTGTACTAAGGAGCGATTTAAATAACCATTAGTGACTGAGTTGGGGCGTAAGTTACGAAAAAGCGACACCTAAGAGCGGGTTTAAGTCACATAGTGTTATGAAAATATTATGTTCACTATTTTATTCCAGTCTAGGTAGGTACTCTGTGTTAGTGTTGTGCTGTGTGCTCTTTGCTATTATATCTTATTACATTTATTTTCAACATTATACCGATAACGAAGCCAAGCTATCTCCAGACATTTAAACTGCTTAGCAAAAAATAATAACGGAGACTTTCTTATTAAAGTACAAAAAACAATAACACTTTTACATTTCCGTTTTAGTAGAGTTCTTTGTGATGAAGACGAAAGAAATTTAACTGTACCTACTGAAGACTGACGTCACGAGAAAAGGAAGATTTCATTTATTCAGAGAACATTCCAATTTAACGACAGTTGGGAACGAATGTTGGCTGAATGAGATTATCTTAACAGAATATTTTTTTCTCCTTTATAATTTCAAGGATTCTGATTTTCTCGTCGAGTACGCTACGGTAAAATATGTTAACCTCCTTACGGCTTTCTACATACATCCGTCATTGACGATTCGCTGTTTAATCTTGCTCTTAAGGTGTGGGGGCGTAGCTACCGTATCATTCGTATCAATTATACGAGACCCCCAGCCTTCAGAGGCCCCGACTAGTAGCTAAATGGGGCCCTTCCTGTGACTAGCCAAACGTCCCTTTATCGCCGTCATCTAACGATTGTCGGCGATCACTAAGGCGACCTAAACCTTGGACATAGCAGCTCTACGATAAGGTGTTTTTCTAAGACTATTCAACCGACACTTCTTTTAATGTTATCTCTTTCTCATTCTCATTATATAGCAACTTTTTTCCCTGATGGTTTTAATACTATTAGCAATTCAAAATCCCAAGCAGCTGCATATCTGTCACATTCTGAGTTTTATCTCTCCAGGATATTCTCAACATTATTTTGTATACCCACATTTCGAAGGCTTTCACTTTCTTGCACAATGAATCATTAAGTGTCTCTTCATCTACTCCGTAAAAAACCGGCCAAGTGCGTATATTTTTGAAAGACCTTTCCAACGATACCCCACACTATGGGGTACGCGACGAACGAAAAATTCATCCCCATGTTACCTGTATGTACCTTAAAAAAAATATTTTTCAATATTTTATTCAACGATTCTTGAGTTTTTATAAATATAATATGTATATTCATGCCAAATCACAGCTTTCTAGGCGCTTTGCTTCGGCCAGACGAACGGATGGACATGATGAAACTATAAGAGTTCCGAGTTTTCTTCGGAACCCTAAAAATAATGGAGAATTTCCTCCTTCAGCGCCGGCGTCTCATTCCTCTGGTATTGCTTACCTGCGTCCATAGGCAACGGTGACTACTAAACATCAGATGGCCCTATTACATTTTCGTCTGCCCTTCAGGCAATAAAAAAACAGCGTGAGAGCAACCAGACTGTACTCTAAGTAGTAACATCTGTAACTCTTTGATATTGGGAGCAAGTAAAACACTGTCATCTGCTTAACGGATGTTGTTAATTCTTAATAATGCTTACTCATTTTCTTTCAAATCCACGTCAAAGTCTACGACCACGACAATGCATGCCTAAAACTGGCTTCCGAAAAATCCGAAAAAAAGCTGGGGCGATAGTGATCAGCCTTGTCTGACCCCCTCAAGATGTCTTCTTCTTCTGTTAATTTGCCTTTTCAAGAGTACTGTTGATTTTTGGTTGCTCCAATAGAGGTTTTTAAGATACCTTATAACCTTCGAGTTAAGGCCAACACGATTTAATAACGATTGGTACCTAAATCCAGAACTGAATGCCTTTTTGCTTCTCTGCCAATTGACTAATGGTAAAAAAGTTAGTTCTATTTGTAAGACTTATAAATCGAGCCATTTTACAAGGGCTTAGAGAATTAATTTAGTATAATGGATATTGACGTTGAAAAGGGTTTGAAGATTACTTTTGTGGACGAGACCAAAACCTTTATCCATTCGGATGAACAAAACGGAAATGTTATATTATGATGTATGACAAAAATACACTCTATACATCAAATAGTGTCCTGCAGTTTAAAAAGCGTTTAAAAAGAGCTGTTACTTGTGTGACGATTAGGTACAATGAGGAAAAAAGTGTTTTAGGTCTTTTATGTTTATTTAACCACTGGTTTTATCTGGCTACTTCTCTTGCGTTAAATTCCAGGATAACGAGGATAATCCTTCTCTGTTCTTTTGACAGTATAGGTACCTACTAATTTTCCGGCAAAATGAGGTAATCAAATTCTCTTTTACAATTTAAGAGAAAAATTATATCAAAAATGTTAAAGATTTTATTAATATTATACTTAACTGACTATTCGAGCAACATAAATTAAACCATTATAAATTCAATTTAATAATATAATTTGAATTATACGAAACACATTTTAGTTTAGAAATAATAGAAGACAGTTCTATGAAGAACCTCACAGCTATTAATAGCACGGTCAAAATTAACATTTTTGGAAGCTATTGCGAGCCATTTTACAAGGGCTTAGAGAATTAATTTAGTATAATGGATATTGGCGTTGAAAAGGGTTTGAAGATTACTTTTGTGGACGTGACCAAAAAATGTATCCATTCGGATGAACAAATCGGAAATGTTATTATTATTATAGTAAATATCTACTATTCTGCAAATTAAAAAAGCGCTCAAGAAAGAGCTATCACTTGTGTGACGATATTAGGTAGGTACAACGAGGAAACAAGTGTTCTATGGTCTTTTATGTTTATTTAACCAATGGTTTTATATTCTGGCTATTTCCCTTTCGTTAAATTCCAGTGTAACGAGGATAATCCTATCTTTCTCTGTGCTTTTGACAGTGTAGGTACCTACTAATTTTCCGGCCAAATGAGGTAATCAAATTCTCTTTTACAAATTAAGAGAAAAATTATATCGAAAATGTTAAAGATTTTATTAATACTATACTCAACTGACTATTCGAGCAACATAAATTAAACCATTATAAATTCAATTCAATAATATAATTTGAATTATACGAAACACATTTTAGTTTAGAAATAATAGAAGACGGTTCTATGAAGAACCTCACAGCTATTAATAGCACGGTCAAAATTAACATTTTTGGAAGCTATTGCGAGCCATTTTACAAGGGCTTAGAGAATTAATTTAGTATAATGGATATTGGCGTTGAAAAGGGTTTGAAGATTACTTTTGTGGACGTGACCAAAAAATGTATCCATTCGGATGAACAAATCGGAAATGTTATTATTATTATAGTAAATATCTACTATTCTGCAAATTAAAAAAGCGCTCAAGAAAGAGCTATCACTTGTGTGACGATATTAGGTAGGTACAACGAGGAAACAAGTGTTCTATGGTCTTTTATGTTTATTTAACCAATGGTTTTATATTCTGGCTATTTCCCTTTCGTTAAATTCCAGTGTAACGAGGATAATCCTATCTTTCTCTGTGCTTTTGACAGTGTAGGTACCTACTAATTTTCCGGCCAAATGAGGTAATCAAATTCTCTTTTACAAATTAAGAGAAAAATTATATCGAAAATGTTAAAGATTTTATTAATACTATACTCAACTGACTATTCGAGCAACATAAATTAAACCATTATAAATTCAATTCAATAATATAATTTGAATTATACGAAACACATTTTAGTTTAGAAATAATAGAAGACGGTTCTATGAAGAACCTCACAGCTATTAATAGCACGGTCAAAATTAACATTTTTGGAAGCTATTGCGAGCCATTTTACAAGGGCTTAGAGAATTAATTTAGTATAATGGATATTGGCGTTGAAAAGGGTTTGAAGATTACTTTTGTGGACGTGACCAAAAAATGTATCCATTCGGATGAACAAATCGGAAATGTTATTATTATTATAGTAAATATCTACTATTCTGCAAATTAAAAAAGCGCTCAAGAAAGAGCTATCACTTGTGTGACGATATTAGGTAGGTACAACGAGGAAACAAGTATTCTATGGTCTTTTATGTTTATTTAACCAATGGTTTTATATTCTGGCTATTTCTCTTTCGTTAAATTCCAGTGTAACGAGGATAATCCTATCTTTCTCTGTTCTTTTGACAGTGTAGGTACCTACTAATTTTCCGGCCAAATGAGGTAATCAAATTCTCTTTTACAATTTAAGAGAAAAATTTAATCGAAAATGTTAAAGATTTTATTAATACTATACTCAACTGGCTATTCGAGCAACATAAATTAAACCATTATAAATTCAATTTAATACAATTTGAATTATACGAAACACATTTTAGTTTAGAAATAATAGAAGACAGTTCTATGAAGAGCCTCATAGCTATTAATAGCACGGTCAAAATTAATGTTTTTGCCAATTCATAATTGGAAGCCGAAGGTAAAATCGTTAAAATCTTACATTTACCTACTTCTATTTTTGTTTTCAGTTCATAAAAAATCACAAACAGAGTTATTTATTTCTATAAATAAGCATAAAATATTTTTCATGTTTATTCGAGTTACTCCGTATGCACACCTAAAAATAAAAAATAATCTCAGGAATAATTTTATTATTGTAAAAATCGCAGAGATCCATTGAAAAAAAAAAACATTGAGCTGAATTTAGAACTACCCTATTCTTTTCAGTCAGCTAAAAATAATTTAAAAAACACACTTCAAAAAAGCCTTGAAATTTTGGCATTCGATTATTAATATGGTCGAAAGAATCTATAAATTTACCTCAAAAATATTTAATAGGTACTAGTACCACTTGTACTCACTTCGCTGGGCGTTAAACATTTTTACTTGTGATGTGATGATATATTATAAATCACAAGCCAAAATTGCTTATGTTATTCAAGAATAATGTAGTTTTCAATTGGTGAAAGAATTTTTGAAATCGGTCAGGTAGTTTTTGAGTTTATTCGTAACAAACATACAAAAATACAAATCTTTCCTCTTTGGAATATAATATTAGTATAGAAGATAATATGTACTAACCCTAGAGATACTTTAGCAGTGAAATTCATAAACTTAGTTAATGTTTTCCTGAAACAATTCAAGCTATAAAAATGCTGAACTGTTACGCTTACTCAGATATTATTGTCCAATAGAACTACAACTCAAATTTTTATCTTATGAGAACGGAATAAGGTACAATCTCGCCGGACCCTCCGTTCCCTCTTCGTCGCGTTCTCTCTTGACCTTTTCACCTATTTTTGCTGAAACTTGTAACTATTTCCGGAGTCACATTGTTTGTGCTGTCATTTCGATATATTTATCGTCTTCAGTGGTAAGCAAACGTATTCGGTCGGTCCAAATTTGAGGATTTTTTTATATGAGCAATCAGCACTCGGAAGCTAGTTGACACGCTTTATCCTGGCTCTCGTTGCCTTGGCGTTGTTGATGTCTATAGGCGACGGTAACCAAAAAATCGGTGACAAAAAATCTAGTGGCTCATTTGCTTGTTTTTAAGATTTACTCTTGAAAATGAAAAAGTATGAGTATCAAATTAAACAAGAACAATTTTCAAACAGAATTGAATATTATATTGAGTTAACGTACCACCTGATCAGACGGTAAATGGTCACCAAGGCATCACCAGCACGTTACCGGCAAGGAATAATGCGTAAACTTCCTTGTTAATAATTTCTATGAAAATGACGCCGAATCACTGATTTTGGAAACACTATAGGGCAATTATACGAATAATAATAAGTAATGTTGAGATTAATTTTATTGTCCTTCTTTCTTCTTTATTTTATTTTATTTTTATTTTAAATTTCATCAACGACTGATACATTTGAATACACAAACAAATAAATTGAGAGTAAAGAACATGCAACAAATGGACAGTCAGACAATTACAGGTGAACATAACAAGCTTTAAAACATAGACAGACGTGTTTAAAATATGTATTTTACAAAAAGACATAAAAAATTTCTTTATTCTCTTTCTTTCTCAACTGGCAAGTATCTAGACTCGTCATAACGTGACTCGCATGCTCGTTGATCGGCTGTTTCCATAAAATAATTCCATAAAATTTGAAGCTACAGTCAAAAAAGTTCAAAAAATGTTTTCCTCCAAAGTTAACGTTGCATTAGCAATGTTGCTCTAGCGTTAGTCCACGGCCATTAATGATCGCTTACCATAAGGTAGCGTATTTTTCTTACTTTTAAAAATAAGATTGAAAACAACATAACGAAACATCGAGTCTGTTCTATGGGTCACTTTAAGTTTTTTTTTTGTTTTCTACTTATTTCGATGTATATGCTGATGCTGATCACAAGTGGTCACAGTTCCGGTCACGCGTAAGAAATAAGACCCATCATATTTAAAGGCAGTTCTATATAAACGGCATTTACATAACCTGATACTGATCTGTAATTTCAATTAAATTTCAGTAACGGAACTAATGATGAAAGTGTCTAGTAATATGATAGTATTGACAACCCAGAACTTTTTTCATCCTGATCTAAGCTTAAAGTCTCCTAAGTTTATGAAGTTCACATGATAATAATCTAGAGACATCTTAGATAAAACTGCGTGTCAAGTGTAAATAAAGTTTAAACAATCTTGTTATCTCGAGGTAACTAAATTACTCCCAACTTGAACGAGCAGCCGTGGTTTTGTGAAGTTTTAACCAAATTAAATATCTGTGTCTAGAGTTCTGAAAACCGAGTGACATTCTCTGCAACTTTTAAAACTTAATCTAGAGGCTTAGTTTGTAATATTTCTTTAGTTATTTTTTAGATCTCCTACTATAATACCTTTATACAGTAATGCTTTTAAAAATTCTTTCATTAGAAATTTTATTATTTACCATGTACCTAATAGGTACCTACCGTATAAATCTAAATAGTCGGTAATATCGCTAAACGACATTCGATATCTAGATATGGAGAAGATAATAAAAAACAGATACTAAGAAAATGATAATTTATCAAAATTTTCCATTCATTTTAAAACAAACTATATACATATAATAACGGTAATCTATTATTAAAACTAACTAAAATACAATTATTGTTATTAGTACATACATCTTATTAGTAATCCTCATCACTATGATCTTCGTCATGATAACCTATGTCATCATCATTATCGTGATATTTGTGTCTTGAAACTGCATCATGAAGTTTCTTGACTAAATCTGAACTCTTTCTCTGTAACTTGCTAAAAAACGAAATTGGACCATGTACAATTTTATGTAACGAATCATGAATGCCATCTTTATGTTTGTCTACAACACTGTTAAATTCATTAACTATGCTCTTCTTAAAATTATGGAAATGATCTTTAAAACCTTTGCTGGACTTAGGTTCTTCTTTAACTTCGAAATCCTCAAATTCATCTTCATCACTACCAAAATGTTTATTAAATTCTTCCTCGAAGCTTTCTTTTGGATTTGAATTACTGAAATAATCATATTCCTCTTCACTTGCATCAAAATTAAATTTGCTACCTTCCATATTTTTATCCTGATTATTATTGCTAATTTTACGATTATTGGGTATTAAAATAGAGTTGATTATTTCGTCACCTTCATCTTTAACATTCGCTCCTGCATTATCTGTTCTATTGTTAGGTACACCCGCAAAATTAAGCGGTTTTGTTAAAGTGAAATTGGTTACAACTGGGACACGTCGTGTGTTAACGTCAGGTACATCTATAACAAATTCAGTTACTTCATATTGAGCGACTTGTTTCTCCGTTGTAAGTTCTTCTCTGTCGCGCTTCACTTTGAGTATATTGGGGCCCTTCGTCGGAGCTTCCTTTGAATTATTTTCGGATACTGGTATTAAATCCTTTGTTTCTTGTGTTTCTGCCGGAACATTAATTGGTTCTCGATCGTCATAATAGTCATCTTCGTAATCATACTCGTAATCTGAAGTTTGTGTAACATTTTCTTGCAATGACACCGTTAGTGTGCTTAGAAGTAACTGAAAAAAAATAAAAATATTATTTGGAGATTAATTTACCTGACCATTTTTTAATGTCACAAAATAAGATTTTAATTAAATCTTGTCAGCATGTAAGACAAAGAAAGGTCAGGATTGTACGTAATATTGTACCTACAGGAAATTTCTTGGTAAATTTCTTATCCACGACAAAAGAATGCTCTACGACAAAGAGCTTTGTGGCTTTATAAAGTTATTCATATGAGAAACGAAATGCAAGAACCTCTTTGAGTAGATTTACAGGGACGACATGACAACACCATAAATATAACCTTTATTAATAACTTTGCGAGGGTGCAGATCCTCCACAATTAGTAGGTAAATCTCAGGGCTGGGCAGGCTCGTAAGTGAAACAAATATAGACCCAATAAATAAAGATTATTTATAATGTATTACCAACACAAATACAGCACCAGTATTAATTATATTGGTACCTAAGTAATAACCATTTTAATGCGTTAAAAGAAATAAAAGATGAAAAAAAATCCATAATAATATGGCGATATCTTTCTCTATAGTCACCGCGAACTAAGAAGCCCAATTTGTCGTTTGCCATCACAGTGACATTAGAGATGTACAAAAAAATCGGTTCACGAAAGAAACCAATTTTTACAACAAATCGATTTAAAAATTATAAGACCTTTTAATCGATTCGATAATTAAATTTTAAACTAAAAACCGTAATATTTAGGTACCTAGTTACCTACCTACTACCTCGATTGAGCTATCTCGTACCGCGTATTCTTAATAATAATATGTAGGTACCTATTTACGACTTCAATAAAATATTCTTTTATCCATTCGCCCATGAACAACAACACCAGAAGCATCACTGGTGCGTTGTCGGCCAAGAAAGAGAAGAAAAAGAAAGAAAGATAGATCATGATAGAATGAAAATCCTGCTCAGTTTCATAATAATATTTTGACATAATATTATACTTATTATGAGCGTCAGGAAAACACTACAGTGAATAAATTCTTGCTTATTTCGTAAGACACATTCATGTATACATAATTATTATTTGGTTGAAAAAAAAAATGTTTACCGCAACCTTAAATACATAATTACATAAAACATATTATCTGCAGTTACTGTCCATGGATGGCGAAGTGCCCATACATAATAGAAAATGTCCTTTGTTAGCATCCAATTCATCGTGGTATTATTGGGCACCTAATTTTAAATTCAAATGCAAGCAAATCATTTTTAACAATGTAATTAAATTAATCAATTTTCATTTTGAAATTTCGATTTTAGTAATGTATCGATTATGACTGGTTTTATAAACGGTTTCAAGATGTCACATCACCCTACGTCAGATCAGAATTAGGCTTCTTCATATAAGATTGTTTCGACGTCATATATTTTTATTAAATTTTACATAAATTATGATGTGATGGGATTTTTACTAGATTTTAACGTATAATATGATTTATAATCAACGCCAATGAAAATGAGTAGGGATTTTTAACAAATTTTGGCAAAATCCTTTGTCCGTAAGTATTCAACTATTCATGTCAAGTAAATGAATATTCCATTTCGCTCAAAGACACCCATACAAGGTTAGTTCATATTAATAAATAGCAGCTATCATTATGGGCATCTTAGATAATTTTGACTATAGCTCTTCCTTGGAAGCCCAGCTGACAGATGCATTTTTGTAAACAAACCAAACTGTCAAAATTTAAAAATTCAGAAGAAAAATGCATCTGCCAGCCAAGGGATATTGAACGATGTATTACACCTCGTTACGACGTTCGTTGCATTTATGTTTCGTTGTGCGTTGCCGGCCAAGAAAGAAAAAAGGAAAGAAAGAACTGGACACTCAAGCCCCCAGCCGAAACACGACGATTCTTTTGCGGCTGAGCTAGCGAGGCCGCCCCAGTGCGGCGAAAAATATTGTACATAAAAAATATTTACATACATAAATATCTTTAGGTATGAAATATGTCTCTCAGGGGATGTTTATCTAGTGTGCGATAGCAGTTGATGTAAACAATTTGTTACTCTTTTTCCGTTTTGCTGGATTTCTGCCTAGTGAGCGCGAGGCGTTGGGTTCCATTCCAATTTCCGAAGTCACAATAAATAAGTATAAAAATAAAATTTCCCGGCAACGTTTGTTTTAGCATCGAAAGTATGCCATTATGCCTTTAAAATATAGTATAAATGCGACTATTATACGTCAAATTATAAGGCAAAACGCTTGTAAATTTAAATTCCCGTGGGAACATTGAAATTAAATTAGGATAAAACAGTATTCTATTAAAACCAACTGTGATTGGCTAAAATTTAGAAGCATTATAACTTATTATTTGCATAAAATAGAGAGAAATAAGAGAAAATATCAACAAAAAATATTATATCTAAGTTAAATAGTTTCCGAAGTTTACCCAATATATGAAAAATCCAATTACACACAACATAATAAAAAACGAGAAAGTATCATAGTTTTAACTAAACTTTACCGCACTCAACATATTATTCTAGTATAAAATATCGCACCCTTTAGAATATATATTGTATCACGATTGCCTTTATATTTTTAATTATATGATATTGAAACACTTAAACTAAAATGCCATTTATTCACTTCAAGTTGCACAAAAATCTTCTTAAAAAGTAGATTTTTTTAAAGTATAATTAAACTTTTTAATTAGATTTCACCAATTTTATTTGTTAAACCTTAACATTTCAACTAAATAGCAATATAAACAAAAATATAATTAAAACTCACAGTCACAAAAATAATCCCATAAGCCATATTTGCACAACAAGTGACTTTAACAAGATGCAGTCCAACACTGTACTATCATCACAGCCGCCACAAAAAAACTACGATTGAATGACAAATAATTAAAAGGCTACGACAGGAACTGATACAAGCCTTAAAACGCCTCTACTTTTTACACAAATGAGTCAACTATTGAACTCGCGTTGCTTTTAGCTATTTAATATAAAATGTAAGTGATTTAAGAAGTACTAATCATGGTTAAGTTATGCAGTTCCGTTATTTGTATCATGTATGGTACGAGACACGAATTGAAAGGTCTCATTTTGTAAAAAAAAATCTAAACTTAAACTAAATAGTTTAACATTTATTTTACTTACTAAACTATAACATTAAGATTGAACAATAAAAATTATAACTAATATATGAAAAAGATCTTAAACCAAATTACTATAAAAATAAGAATATTTACAAGAGATATTGTATGTACCTACATATGTCATCCAAAAAACTAAATAGATACCTCAACAGAAACCTCTGATGCATATTGCTTGTAAAACAAAGGTATTGTGTTATTAATATTAAAATTCATCGCTTAAAGATTAAACTTTCGTTGAGTATATCAACCCCGAACCAACTAGTGTAAATTTAAAAATAAACAAAACCCACCTGCTATCAAAAAGATACCATGATACACTTTTTGAAATCCTTATGATGAGCTCTTTAATTTGATACCCATATTGCATTATTCGATTTGTTTTTTTGATACTTGAAACAATGGCATTTCACAGCTACTATATTTTTTTTTATTTCATTTATCTAAGAACACATGGGTTATCAAGTCGAGTCTAACGATATCTTAATTATATAAATCCGTTCAGCGGTTTGGACGATATGACGTAACAATGAATATTACACGCATACATACATACATACATACATACATACATACATACATACATACATACATACATACATACATACATACATACATACACACAAGATACGCGCGAAAAACCTAACCCTTCGTTTATGTAGTGATTTTATAGGTCCTTTGTAACTCATGTAACTTATGTAACTCATAACCCGATTTACTATTATAAAATGTACTAGAAATTGGTAAACTTTACTTTAGTTATACATAAACGTATCAGTATCACTCAGTAGGATCAACCTTAATAGGACTTTTTCTGGTAATTGAAAAAGTAAATGCCAAAAGATTATTGTTTTGACACAGTTAATGCCTCCGCGATAATTGTGGTCAGGGCGAGGTCAGAATGTAAAAAGAAGTTTCAACTTATTGGCTTCACCAACACCTCAAGAAAGGGAAGTTGCGTGTTTATTAGTTTCATTACACTTTAATTAAATTCATTTTGTCAAAGGGTAACTTCATATTGACAATTACAGTAAACAATGCAGGCTGGATAAAATGACGGCAGGTTACAGGAACTATTTGCGACCCACGTATGCCCCTTAAATTGAAGGGTAAAATTTATAAAAACGTCAAAAGAGCATGGATCAGAATGTTGAACTGCAAAGAAGACGAGAAGAAAGAAAGAAAGAAGCAAAGAAGATGAGAAGAGAATGTTGAGGTGGAAATGTGTAGTGACGAGAAGTGTTGAGGTACTCGAACGCAGCCCTCTGTGTTATTGAGGTAGATTAATATTATGTCAATACTGTATGTTCTTACTGGCATGTTTTAATACTTGTGTTTAAGTACATTATTCAATTGACGAATATACTCGTATTAGACATCAGATACATCAGAGGCATTTAATTTTTTCACTACCTATCCTATATTTTAATATTTTCCTACAAGAAGGGATAAAGTAAGAAACGAGTAGTGTTTTATTTTATTTTAAATCTGTGCCTCCTGTGATAAGTGATACAAGTGAAAAATCGACACTTTACAGGAGGACGAAAACAAGTTCAAAAAAAATTCTAGTTCATAAATTAAGTAAGTGAAATAGATGTAACATGAGTACCTTCTTTTGTAGATAAAAATATTTATTGTCTCCGTACATTTGGTTTTTTTTTCGTAGTAAATATTATAATAATAAAGTAATTCATCAAAAACCTGGGAATTGTACCCTTTTTATTTCAAATGTGTGCTAATATTACGTGATAAATTATACAAGTAGAGTTAAATTATGTTGCACCTATAAATTGTCTTTGTGTAAATTGATATACATGAAGTAATCCAGGTAGATTCATATAGAATTGTATCCTAATCAGTATTGAAAAAAATCGGTTTATATTGATATATAACTCTAAATAAATCAATATACACGATAAATATATTGAAAAATAAAATGTGAAAATTAATGTTATAATCACAGATATAGCACGAAGCACAAAAAAACTATCTGTAGAGCAATTATTTAAAGGGATTACAACTTTAAATATATCTATATTCACGATTTTTTTGCTAAAACCTATACAGTTATATCAGTTTGCACAAAATTATCTCCAAAACTATAGTAGATAGAATTTTTTCTTATAAATTTCTATGTTAAAATCACAAAAAGGGTACGACTGGACTTAGATCACTTATCACAGGAGGCACAGAATTATATTCTACTAATTACTCCTACTAATATAATTAATGTGAAAGTTTGTGAAGAAGTTTTGATGTTTGTATTATAATCACTCGATAAAGGGATTAAGATGAATCTTGTCATCAATACTTCTAATTCAAATTACGACTGTGAAAGGCGATAGGGTAACCGAACAGTGACTCACCTGTATCATGACTAGGTAACACAGCCATGCGGATAGCGGATATAGGTCACGTAATAACTTATTGAAGTCTGTGTCCACTTTGAAGTAATTTGACATCGATCGAAGCACTCCTTGTTTTCAGGCAATCATCGTTTCTGAGAAGCTATCGACTATATTACGTTTTATTAAAAGAACCAGCAATCCAAATTAATAACCTATGATACATAAAAAAACCTTGTTAATTCGTTTTCTTTTTTCTGAAAATGCTTGTTTCTTGTTGTGTTGTGTAGTTTAAAAATGTAAAAAATGAACTAAAACTTATTTATAAGGGTAAAATAGGGTAGTAACAATATTTCCGCGAACGAAGTTGCGGGCAGCAGCTAGTTTACAAATCACGTAAAAACCAGCAGGTTTCGAGTAACCCCTTATTCTTTTTTTAGCTACTTTTAACCACAGTGACATTTAAAACTGGTTTTCTTACGCAAAGACGAAACCGAGACAGATAAAGGAAAGACGTACCTTTATTTGTTACAACCTTCGATCAATATATATATTTTTTTTGTTTATTGAATAGCCGACCAGCGATGCCCATGGGCACCATTAACGCCAAGAGGAATCATCGCTGATTTGCCAGCCAAAACCGGGCAAATGTGTGTCAGGCCACGTGCAATGTAGGGTTCCGAAGTAGTAAGTTTATAGACTACGAGTAATCGCCCTCGCTTTGCTTCGGTTTTCTTATTTTTTGCACCTTGGGTTACATTATTGGAGTTTTATTAAGGATCCCTAATTTTTTGAAAATATAATATAGCCTATGTTACTCGGGGATAGTGTAGCTTCCCAACAGTGAAAGAATTTTGGAAATCGGTTCAGTAGTTTCGGAGCCTATTCAATGCAAACAAAAAATCAAATCTTTCCTCTTTATATATTAGTATAGATTACTCATTAACTACTTAATATATGTATAATCTATTTTTGGGAATGTTTAACTTGTCCAACTCCAACCGTTTTCCTGCAGGGGGTGGGGCACACTTGAGTAACTAAAATTAGCAATTTAAGGCCAAATATTTTGCAAACAAACCCCTAAATCTCTTCGAATATAAAAATAATCATCAAAATCTATACCCATTAAAAAGTTATGAGGTAACACAGATAAAAAACCGGGCAAGTGCGTGTCAGGCCACGCGCAATGTAGGATTCCGAAGTAGTAAGTTTGTCGACTATTACTCATTAACTACTTAAGCTTACATAGCCGTGATAGTTTTTAGGGAAACACTTTAAAGTGAGTATAAACCTGATGGCGGCCATTTTAGATAATTTTAAAAAATCTTATTTGCAAAATGGCTGGCACATAACTATCATAACTAGAATGATTAAGGTGAACCTTGCGATTTCTACAATAGCGATGTCTAGAATCAGTAAATAGTAATAGTGCCTAGTACAATCATAATTATTTTTATGGTGACTGAAGAAGTGACCTAGCTTTGTTACTTATCTTTTTTGTCTGTGAACCGACTGAAATATAAAAATATTTGGAATAAATAAATAAACAAATATTGTAAGCGTATTGTAGCGTAGGTACCTTCCTAGACGAAAACAAAAATCGGTAAAGCCGTTTGTTAGACAAAGAAACAAAAAATCTTTAATTAAAAGTTTATGTATGTACTATTATGTCTTCTGTGAATTCTGGGATAAAAGTTCCGCTAAGATATTCCCTCTGGTGGGGATTCACAGATTTTATCCTGAAATCCCCGCCAGCAAAATAAACCACAGAATACTATACTATTATACTCGTACATGTATTACATTACAACATCAGTCAATAGTTACAATATCGTTATACCTATAATACATTAGGTACATACATTACAATATAGAAAGATTGTGCAACTTTTAATTACTCTGTACTGAGGTCTGTAGCTAGGATACCTAATTATATTATTATAGGAACCTACCGGTGTATGTGTAAAATACGGCATGAGTCATGCATGTCTCACATACGAGAACAAAATGTCACAGGAAGAAAATGTCTCGGGGCTTTCCAAATACCTACTTCGAACTGAGTACTTACCTATGTAGGTAATGTTTCTAGAATGTGGTAATGTTACTACATTCTTTTTTAATGTAGCTACACTAGCTACTGCTGTAATAAATTAATTGACATGTTGGGAAAAAAATCTCTTTTTTACTTACACGCGTATTCCCGAACTAGGATTTCCTGTGTGATGAAAATAAAGACAAAGAAAAAAAAAACGAAATGTGTGTTGGAACACATAGTAAAAGTGAAACTTCAAAAAAATATATAAACAAATATTTTAAAGAAAAATATAAAAAAAATGCAAGAAAAATCATTCCATAAAATATATTAAAAAATTAAAATGTGTGCAATTCACACGTGATAGAAGTGAAACCTTTAAAAAATAAAAGTATTAATTTAATAACATGTATCAGTTTTAATTATCTTTCAAAAACTATTTTGTACTAAATAAAAACAAAACAGTGGTAACTATCGACATCTCTTAACATAATAATGAAGAGTAAAATGAGCAGCTAGCGCCTTCTTTCCAGCAATAAAACGAATCTTCTACTTGTTCCTCGCGCCATCTATGAATACAACTTAGCACTTTCCAAAGTAACACGAACATAAGAAACAGAAACACTGTATAATGCTTCCTATCTCATTTTCTCCCACGTTAAATCTTATGAATTTATGTGTCCGTCTCTTTTTACTGTCCCTTTTTCGTTTCATCAACTTTCAAATGATAACGATGCTAAAGAAGTTTTCACTTCAAAAAAAGTTCAACAAAAATTATTGCAAAAAATACTTCAAAAAACATGCACTAAGAACAAAAAATTCAAGCTCTGAAATCGAACCAAAGACCCTTCGAACGTTCTGGTATTGGAGTGTATTCCATTATTTCCAAGGTGTATTTCCTTACATGAATCGTTTTTCTGGAGTGTATACCAAATAACCAATTGCGCTCCACAGGTCTGTTACAAAGACTACAGATCACGTTATAGCAGGCATCTCATCCGTCCGGACTCTATTAACCCAGAGTTTAATTCTAATTAATGTTTTTTGTTACATCACGAAGGAAACGTTGACTCGAAAACTGACATTCATTGAAAACATTTTATTTCACTATCAGAGTTTAACAAAACATTTTAATTTTGTAACAATTAAAACTAAGTGTAGGATGATGGTTTGAAACGAATAATTTTTATAATAAGTTTTCTTGCGATATCTATGAAGTGACCCCTTAACCTTTTTATATGAAAATGTTGTATTGTAATCATTATAGTCTAATAATATCTAGGCCATAGCATTAAAGTCCGTCCACAAATTTTAGAGACTAAATTGACGTTTCATGGGTGACCAGTTTCGGGTGCAAATTAAATAGTGATGACCATAAACCGGAAAGTAAATCGGAAAAAATATTCGCAGCTTATATGGTGGGTCGATTATTTGTATGATTATTGAAGAGTCCCTAAAACTATTATAATAATAAGTTTAAGCAATCATATCATAGATATTATTATGTACCTATATCCATAATATTTTTACCCTTACTAACTGAATTTAAAAGTTATTCTGATTACAAAAACGAGTATTTGGTTATGGTTACATTCGGTATACAGCTAATTTTATACTATTAAGCCAAATACTAAATATGTAGGTGTCATATTTGGCAACTAATTCCAATATATCACTGTTCTTACGACATAGTTTACGATTCAAAAACCGGAAAAAAAGATCGCCCAAAGTTAGCTGGTATCATTATTTCGAATTTTGACATTAGTGGTTGTCATTTTAGTCTCTAAGATTCGTGGACAGGGTTTAGGTACTATTATGTATTATGTGGTCATAAGTATGATGGTATAAAGTTGTTTATCAGATCAGATCTTATCAGATCTAAATAAAATGTGCAAAAATTCAGTAAATATCACGTATTTAGTGACATTCATGAATATTTTAATCTTAATTTGCTACATAAAGACCTATAGATAGATCAAATAGGTGAAAACATACAAGTCTCAATAGAAGTTTTAATTCAAAAATAGCATATTATTGCAATAATATTTGTTTGAGTGATCTAGTATACTTATAAAATATAATTATCTAACCAATATCTACTCATAGAACCCACTCATGAAGTAAGATTATCGTCCGCTCTATGTACGAGTGTGTACTTAGGCTAGGTCTACTGGTAATAAGACGTCTTATACCTACTTGACCACGACCTTTGACTGTGACTAAGAAAATTTGTTCTGAGGCAGTTTTTGTATTTATTGCATACGGACCTGAAAAAAAGACGGACGTAACCTCGTCTAATTCAACTGCTTACAATGTGTGCGTAATTTTTGATTCGCGATTGAAGCAGTGAAGTGTCAATGTGTGGGTGTTTGTACTTGTACGAATAGAGAGTTGGTATTACTATGGGTGCTTCACTGAATTTGTTCTTGCGATTATGTCCGTCTTTTTTTAGTTTCTGTGTTATTGCATAAACTTTTGCTAAGAGGCTAAGACCAAACAAATACATATCTATCCCAAAATATTTGTTTCAAGATAGTGACTACAGCTTCGTAGTTATACTACCTAGATATGGTTTTTTACCAACACTTAAAATTCAGGATGTATATGTGAAAGATATAATTATATTATTACTAGCTGCCCGGACAGACTTCGTTCTGTCAAAAGTTTAAAAGAAATAAAAAAATAAAATTTAGGGGTGGACCACCCTTAACATTTAGGGGGATGAAAAATAGATGTTGTCCGATTCTCCACCCTAGCCGATATGCACGCTAAGATTCACGAAAATCGGTCGAGCCGTTTCGGAGGAGTTCAACTTCTAACACCGTGACACGAGAATTTTATAAATTAGATAACTTTCACACAGAGATACATTTAAAGATACCTTATTTACATTTGAAGATGAGTGCTTAGTAGATAAATGACGAGATCATCCAACCGAGGTCACAACGGCTAATCTTCTAGAAACTTAAATCTACACCAAAAAACTAATTTAAAACTAATTGAGAGCAATGATTAATTAGGGCTCAGTGTTTTGTGACATCAAAGGGCAATTGACCGTACAAGTCGTTTCGTTCACCTTAAATAACCTTTGAATCCGGTTTATTACGTTAAACGTATTAACACGCAATTGCCAACGGGTCTAAAGGACCTGATACTTATATCGCAAAAAATGCAAAATTGAGTTTATATGGTATACGTGTTTTAAATGCATAATCTACATAGTGGTAAATATGTATCAATACCCATACAACCTGTAAAAACGTAAAAAGAACCCATAAATTAATTTTAAACATTTTTATAAAAAATTTGATCATCGCTATTGTAAAATATGACAAACGTAGATGCACATCTACGTTGTATTACTGGGTGAGCGATATTTGTAAAATATTTTAATGATATTTAGTAGCTTGTTACGTACGACGTACAACCCTGCCGTGCATTATTTAACAAGAAGAAATTTTGCTCCGACCCAGTGCCTCTCGTATACCCAACTTCAGACCGAGCGGACGCCCTTAGTTTTAATCGCGTCACCCTAGCTATGGGAACGTAAAGTTAATTTAGCTAGCTAAGTACACCTCTGAAGAACTTTTAAAAAATCTGGTATCGTGGACTATATTTTAATTTAAAGATGTGCCTCCCTTACATACGTAATTAGCTTGATCTTCACAATGTTGTTAAGTATTTTATGTTATGATGTGATGTTTGTTTGACGACCCTGTAGCGTAGTTGGTAGCGTAGTTGCACTCACTTCGCAGGCAGTCCCGGGCTCGATTCCCGGCTGGGGCAGATATTTATGTGACAGATAAATATTTGTACTCGGGTCATGGGTGTTATTGTGATGTGTTATATGTATGTGTCGTCCATGCCACCTGCGACACAGGTTAAAACCTACTGCGCGGGTTTGAGTGTGTAAGCGTTTATTTATTATTTATTTTATATTTTATTTATTACGAGTAACCGCCCTCGCTTTGCTTCGGTTTCCTTAATTTTTTTTACACCTTGGGTCATATTATTGTAGTTTTATTAAGGATCCCTAATTTTTTTGAAAATATAATACTTATAGCCTATGTTACTCGGGGATTAGCTTTCCAACAGTGAAAGAATTTTTGAAATCGGTTCAGTAGTTTCGGAGCCTATTCAATGCAAACAAAAAATCAAATCTTTCCTCTTTATATATTAGTATAGATTATTATTACTAGCTGACCCGGCGAACTTCGTATCACCTAACAAACTTTTTTTTTTCTAAAATGAAAGTAGCCTATGTTACTCCTTGTTACATCAGCTATCTGCCAGTGAAAATCCCGTCAAAATCGGTCCAGCCATTTCAGAGATTAGCCGGAATAAACAAACAGATTATTTTAATATTACTAACAGACACTCCAATTTTATTTATTTGTATAGATTGTATGTACGTTAGTATTTTATGTGATGATGATGGTCCTCCTAGCCGATTTCAGCCACAGCGACTGCAAAAGCCAATAAGGCCATCAAATCTTAAGCCGTAGCTGGTTTGCCATCTCATGTGCTCTCATATGGCTACAATAAGCAATTTTGTTCCTAAACGTACGTGCACATTGTATAGCCGCACGTTAGCAGTGCGACATCTGTGACTAACCTTGAATAGAATCTTCGGAGGGACTAGGAATAGGAGCTATTGACTGTTAGTAGGTCCTTCGTGTTAGATGTTAATAAGAATATAAGTAGTTATTATTTATTAGTAAAGTAGTGTGGAAGTTAGGACAGCTAATGTACCTAGTTATATAAAACCCACACTCCACCATTTTAGTGTGGATCGATGAAGGGTTTGTTGATTTCTATTAAGATTGTACCTATTTCTAAGCTGACTTTATAATAGGCAGTTGCTTAATTGACACGCATACATTTGCATAATTATGTTAGCATTACACACACACCCGTGTATCATTCGACTGGCCTCTCAGTTAATCTTACAAGAATAAGATAGGCATCATGAGATTATTCTCTTGGAAGCAAAATCACAAAGCTTTTGATGTGAGAGATGATAATAGACATAATGATCTGACGATTTGAGAGAGTGTAGGTATAAAATAACTAATGAGTATAAAATAACTAATGCGTATAAAATAACTAATGAGTATAAAATAACTAACTGGCCGCGACGTTGCCCGCGTTTTCCGCAATAATAAGTACCTTATATGTTATTCTACATCATGGTCTACCTGTGTGCAAAATTTCATGAAAATCTATTCAGTAGTTTTGCGTGAAAGAGCAACAAACATCCATCCATCCTCCCAAACTTTATATAAGAGCAAGTTTAAATGTTTAGATAATAACAATAATTGTAAAAAGTTACAATTAGGTAGGTATTACATAGCATATTAAAAGTATTAAAACATTTGCTGTCTCTCTGAGGGATATACTTGTGTATGTCAAAAGCTACAGCGTCGGTTATTATTCAGGAACTAGTGGATTCCCGGTGTGCTACTACGCAAAAAAAAATTGTATGGAAAAGTCGAAAATAGAAAATATGCCTAATGTTTCAAAGTCTATAAAAGTATATAAAGGATATCCGTACAAACATTTTTTGTGTTTTTTAAGCAATAGAATTACGAAGAAAGTTTTAGAACCATCAACTAAAATCCAGTAACAACTGAAGCTATGCAAGGGCGATATACTAGTGAATTTATTAAATCATTGCCATGTAATTTAACGTAAAAATATAATAAAAAATTACTATTAGAATAAACAAATACATAGTATAATTAAATTAAAAACGATTTTAATACGTTCGTGTTTTATTATGAAAACAGATAACGGGCCTAAACGACCCGGTTATGAACATTCTGAATTCGGAGTCGATTATGTGAGTGTTAATAAAATCATAAAGAATTAGGTTTGATAAATACTATATCTCGCTAAGTTGTTTATTTAAAATACCGTTGGGGAGCTTAGAAAAATACCTGATAGACAGACAAACGAAAAACAACTTTTAACTCAACTTCAGACGACTCGTGTTGTAGAATAAAAGCACTTGGGTAACTTCAATCATTTATTTCTTTTGTACTTAAATCGCCATTTCGCAAAGGTGTCTTATTTAAGAGGAGAAGAAATGGCGAAAGAAACTCCTCTAGACATCTTTTAAAATATTTTACAATACATTCTTGCTCAATCAATTCTACACTTAAAATTACTTCTACAATTTAGAATTATTACAAAACACCCGTATTACTGTTTTCCCAGTCTAAGACCGAATGCCCTCTCGACATCTTTCGACCGACCAACATGATCCCAAGCCTTTCCTGTAACTCTCATATTTCAATCAATTCGGCGGATGAAAATAATGTCTCGTTGTTGAAAATAAAGACAGCATTGTTCGCTATTAATTTAAAACCCTAACACAACAAAACAACTTTCTCCAAAAGTACGGATTACATTTGATATCATGAAGGGCGCAATGTAGAGTCTCATCCATAGTTCATCGATCATTAGTATAATTACTCATTAACTACAATTAAGCTACCGTAGCGACTAGCCGTGATAGGATTCCTTTTAGATTCATCATATTGTCAGCGTGCTTTCTATTATTATAGTGTGAGGCGCCCCTTGGGACCATTATTTTGTACTATTGTGACTATCTATACAAATAAATAAAATTGGAGTGTCTGTTTGTAACATTAAAATAATCGTTTTTTACTAAGAGTCCGGTCAATTTAGACATTCGAGGGTGCATAAATTCCCAACAAGCTGAAAATCAGTAAGATTGTTCAAAACATAATTAACAAATAAAATAAATAAATTATAAATAAAATTTCGAAGTTCCCCATCATTCCCGTGTATGGAAAAAAAATTCAAGGTCAAAAGTAAAAAAATGAGTTTATCGCGATTTTCAGCAAAACGGTAAGTTTTATCATAAAGTACCCCAGACAAAAATTGTAGATCATAAAATTATCTATAAAAATGTATGAATACTTTTTTTCCTACGAGCCACCGTTTCTGAGATATAACGATTCAAAAACGCGCTAAGTACACTACCATGAGGTAGCGTGGTAAACGGGTGCATATTATGACGATAAAAACTTACAAATTTGAATAATTAAAAAAAAATACAGCTTTCTAGCAATATGGGTCTGCACTATGCTGCGGACGGATGGACCGAGGGACATGACGAAATGAAATCATAAGGGTTTCGTTTTAACTAAGGAACCTTTATTAACGCTTATTACCTTTTTAGGGCTCTTCGATATAAAAATGTTATATTGTTGTTATACTTGCTACTAAAAATTGATACATTGATATAGATATTATTAGGTATGCGTTGCGAAAAACAAAGCAGGTATAAATAAATACCGGCCAAGTGCGTGTCGGGCCACGCGCAATGTAGGGTTCCGAAGGTGTTTATCGACTATTACTCATTAACTACTTATGCTAACATAGCCATGATAGTTTTCCTTGTAAATTCATCATATAACCTATTTTTGAGAATTTTTTACTAGTAGGTACGTCTACCCGGACGACTAGTCCGTTTACCCGGCAGTTTACTTGAGTCTAAGCAAAATTGGCATTTTAAAGCGGAATATTTCGCAAACGGGCCCCTGAATTGAAAAACGGTTTTCGCAGACCCATAATATTTTTAAATACCTTTTCAATGACATCACACTATGGGGTACGCGCGAAAAAAAATCGTCCCCATGTTAACTGTATGGGAGGAAAAAAATTTTTTTTTTAATTTTATTCTACGATTTAATAAATATCAGATATTTATTAAATCGTAGAATAAAATTAAAAAAAATATAGATTCTATATTCATGCCAAATTACAGTTTTCTAGCACTAAAAGTCTAGGCGCTTTGCTTCGGACAGACATGACGAGAGTGTAAGTGTTCCGATTTTTCTTCGGAACCCTAAAAAGTATAAATAAAAAGCTAAAGCTATTAAAAGTCCTTAGCGGGCGAAATGGTGTGTATAAATCTATTACATGTGTGTGAATTTACCTGTATGCTAATGCTGGTCGATGAACGCTCAACCACTGTCCTGGCAGGTTTATATGGAGCTGTAATAACCTCCTCTCTTGTAAAAAGAAAAAAAATGAATTTTAGAGTGATTTCAACTAAATGTCTTGTTAAGAAACTATCACCCTTGAGATTGATGAATTTTATGTTTAATTCTAAGTTACAACATTTTGTAAGCTAAGCACTTCCAAATTAATTTTAAATATTCAAAGCAATTAGTGTGGCAAAATATTTTATAATTAAAGAGTCCTATCCAAAGGTTATTAAAATAATTTTAACATTTTATTTCTCCGTTTACTTTCAAGCTTTTAGCCTTTATTACATTAAATATTAAAATTACTTTAACTTGAAGCTATCTCCGTTTATTGTCTAAAAATCTAACTTGATAGTTCTAGTTATTAATGTAAAAAAATCTTAAATGTTTGATAATCAATTAAAAATATTTACAGCACCAATAATAGTAAAAATAACTCTCTTCCAAAACGAAGCATTGGCGACACGTGTGGTGTTGTTCATGTCCATAGGAGACGGTGACCATTAACCATTAGGTCTTTGCTCTTAAATAACAATATTACATAAATTTACTCAATATTACTATTTAACATTCACCTTTATAGTTTTTTAAATAGGCAGCTCTATATAGATCCCTTGACCACAGCGAAGGTCATTATCCTCTAGGATGCTGTGGCAGTACCGCGCCGCACGCGCAACTAACGCACGCGTGGAACGATTTGAAAATTAAATTTAGAACATAAAACAATTTTTAAAAATATTGCATCGGTGATTTAAAGGTAAGTGAAATATAAAATTTATTTTATTCGATGTTTGATTTTTCTAATTGATCATACATGTTTGTTGTGTTCTACGGAGCACACTGTTTTCTATAGAAGTTTGAAGTATTTTGTGATAATAAAGTAATTTATAAAAAATACATTGAAAAAAGGTACTGGAAAAGTATTCGAAATGATTGTGTCCCTCTTCTCAACATATTCGTACATCTACAAAAACAAAAATTACAAACATTAAATCATAGGTAGGTTATTATTTTTGAAAACAACGTAAGTATGTACTTTTTATTTTGTTTTATTTAAGTTACGTTTAAGAAACATTGTTCAATCAAAGTCCGAATTTTTCCTCAAATAAACAATCTATTTTTGGCCCTGCAGTTTTGAAAAAGTAAACAAGTTACAATTTTTGCTAAAAAGTAACAAAATGAAGAAGGTTTGAATAACAAATAATCAAGATATTTTGGTATACCTATTCCTAATGTCACCTTGTACACAACGGAACGTCGATGACATGGACACACGGACATGCAAATTTTTACGACCAGCAAATAAAGGCCCAAAGCCTTTTAATTTTTTACCTTTTATGTTATTTTTTCTTTATTTTGCGCACAAATTTAGAGATAGGTACTTTTATTCCATTATGGCCATGAGGTCATGTTAGGAACATTCTAACAAATAAATCTGCATCTGAAACCATTGTTGTTGTGCAAAAATATGCTTAGCCCATAGCATAATTATGTTTTCATAAAGTCAAACTTTTTCCCTTTAAAAAGTCCCAATTTTAAACTTACCCCATCGTGGTACCTTTTATCATGATACGGGTATTCACGACATGTTGCCGATATTTCAACGCAATAGCATGTTGTAAAGCCCCTTTCTATATCTAGATAATACTCATATATATAATATAATAATCAAAAAACTTAATTACCTACATATTTACAAAATAGTTTTCAGAATAAAACTGGAAAACATGTCAAGACTGAGTCGGGTCCCTTTGGGAGTAAAGTTTCCAAAAAACTAATAATACAGTTAAAGACAAAACCTACAAAAATGTCTCACGTAAAAAGAGTGTTAAGTAATGTAAATTCAGATGACATTCACCAGTACAACTATTGAATTATATTAAGAATAGAAAAAATAATACAGCTTAAACAAACTTTACTTGTTTTGCGCACTGTACCTACCAAACGATAGATAAAAATGCTAACGGTACTAAGGTGGGCGTTCAGATGAAGGTGTTATTAAATTATTATTATTATTTAATTAATAATTATTATTTATTGAGTATTATGGATTTAAACTCCTTGTTTGAGGTCGCATTAAATCACTTTCCAGGTTTCATAATTCAGAAAGTCGCGTCTGTTTATCTGTCAGTCCGTCCATCCATCTGTCCGTCCGTCTACCCGTCCTTCCGATATTTCGTCCAACCGTTCATCCACGCGTCCGTCAGCGTAAGCTGTGAGGACGTAAAATTACGAGTTGAAATACGTGGGTTTTGTAACAAAATTATGTGTCTAATTTTTAACTCTTAAATAAATGGAGAATCTTCAAGTTTTTTCACTTTAAAATTGCCGTACACCCGTAACGCAATTGCGTAAATTTCCACATTTTTATGCGAAGCCGCATATTTACTTAAGTAATTTAAATTGGGTACATAAGTTACATTGTTGGGTACATAAGTCGCAAATAGGTCTAGATTCGAATAGTATCAACTAGAAAGCTGATAATTCTGTCAACGTTATGCAATGTCTTACTATGTTATGCTATGACTTAGGCTATGTCTACACTACACTGGTGTGCTTTTAAGATCATATTGTTTCGTCTTTACTTTTCAGTTCATCTTACGTCAAAGGTATGCAATGTTGTTTGCATACTATTATTATTATGCAATACTAGTGGATACCCGGCGTGTTCCACTAAAAAAAATGCAGAAGAGAATGAACAGATCAGTGTATTTGTGTTGACGTTGAAATATTATCTTCAAATTGTATGGGAAAAGTTGAAAATCGACATTATCAATGGACTGTATGTGCCTAATGCATCGTTTAAGTAGTCTCAAACCACCTTCGGATTATTGTCTTTCAAATGAAATCATTTTGAGGCATATCAGTTGGATGGTTTCAAAGTCCATAAAAGACATCCGTATTAACATTTTGTTCTAGCGCATGGATCATTGCATGCTCTATTTTTGCTTGCATATTTTGCATTGCATGCTTTATTTAGATTACCCTGTTTGTGTTGGTATAAGATATAAAGCCTAATTAGACCTACTTCTTCCTCTCTTAAGGAGTTGAAATTTTGCACATTGCTTTATTTCGGATGACTATGCATTTTTGTGTCAATCATGATTTGATACTACACAGACTTCTCCAAGCGAGGGAACTCCTTAACTGTTAAGCAGTCAGAAAGATAGTACCTACATTGACACTATACAACCGTTTTTTTTTGTTTTTAAACTATTATCTTGTTCAAAAATGCGGTTCAGTAAAACGCAAGGTGGAATAATCCCTAATTCCGTAATCTCCCTAATCTCCCTAATCCCGAACCACGGGTAATTAAAATTACCTATGGACCCAGTGGGTCGACCCACCGGGACCACGGGTAAACAGAGTGATCATGAATGCATACTGTTGTAGACATAGCTTTACTGCGACACAATGAGACAATTACCTGCAATATCGTACTGCTTTCTAGCAAGCCTTTCGTGCAGAATAACGGTACCAGTACTAGTACCAGTAAACTAGATTGTCCCAGTTTTGGAATGTTAGATAGCTGCGAATGGACCCTTCGGAAATAAATACCTTATACGGAACAACTTATCTCAGATTCTTGCGGAAAGCTAGATCATTAAACGAGTAGGTACCGCTGAATGGAATATCGATAGTTAACTTTATTTATTTTATTTTACTTTTATTTATTTGAAAAATATACAGCTCTTAACACACACTTTAAGCTCAATAGCTACCGAAAAAAATTAAAACGAAGAACATCTCTTACATTATTTATCTATACCTACATATTCATTTAAGCAAAATAAAAAATACAATAGCATCCAAAAATGGGTAAATCTTTACTTTCAAATCTTACTTCGTAAGATAACAAAAGATAAGTAACATAATAAAAGACAAGTCGTTTGGCCATGTTGGAGGCCTTAGGACGGCATGAAAACTTCCGACACTTGACTTGGCCACTAACCCTTCCACGAATCCGCACTGGAACAACGTGGTGAAGTATGCTCTAGGCCTCCTCAAGAGTAGATAAGTACTCGTGTTCAGTGGGCCATTAGTGGGTTGAATGCTTATCGATTTTTTACCTCCTTGTAAAGTTTAGGTGCCATAAAATATATCGCCCATAAAAATGAAGAGGTATTATCAAACACGGTGAAAAGATACAGTAAACGAATTTACCTGAAGGTTAGGTTAGAGGATCGTAAAGGATTTGAAAGGTCTGAGCGGTCCGTAAAAGGAAAATGTTTGAGTTATTTTGTAAAAATGTTGAATACCTATAGATTGGTCAAGCTTTAGACAGATAAAGACATCTACCTGCCTGCTAAGATTTTTGTATAGTCCTTATACATTACTCGCTATAAATAAAAACTCCGCAGTCAGTTTGATAATCTATAAAAGTGGTGTAGATTTTTTTTTTACACGAATAAGTTAATGCTTGACCACAATCCCACCTGATGGTAAGTGTAGATGTGGTCCAAGATGGTGAGCACATTAACTTAGAAAAAGCCTATTCACTCTTTTCTTGAAGACATCCACGTCGTAGGCTGGCGGGAACGCCGACGCAGGCAAGTTATTCCAGTCCTTCGCGGTGCGTATAACGAATGACGAGGCAAACCGCGTCGTCCGTACCGGCGGGATGTTCACAACAAAAGGATGGATACCCGCCGTGCGTCGTGTCGTTCGATGGAGAAACGGAGATGGGGGAATTATCTCAAACAATTCCTGCGCACACTCTCCGAAATGTGCCCTGTAGAAAACCGAGAGGCTGGCTACTCTGCGCCTGTGCTCGAGGCTTTGAAGATTGGTCTCAACCAAATCTGGGTCACCAATGAGCCTCTTCGCACGCCTCTCCATCGAGTCCAAAGCAGAAAGGTGACATTTGGCTGCGCCTGCCCAGATGTGCAAACAGTACTCCACACACGGCCGAACCTGAGCTTTGTACAAGCTTAAGAGTTGCCTGGGTGTGAAGTACCGTCGCACCCTTGCAAGGACACCAAGTTTCCTTGCAGCAGCCTTAGCTTTGGTCTCGATGAACCGCCCAAAGTTGAGTTTCGAGGATATCTCTACTCCTAACAACTGAAGGCAGTCGGTATAATCCAAGGACACATTCCGAAAAGTAGGAGCCAAGGTGAACGAGCTCTTCTTGGCGGTGAATAGACACGTCTGCGTTTTAGTGGCGTTGAATCTCACAAGATTGGCTTCGCCTGGAACTTGGTAGGTATCTCTCCACCACTATGCTATCGTCTGCGTACCCATAGATACCGGGCATAAGCAGGTCATTTATATGTAGCAGAAATAGAGTGGCAGAGAGAACGGACCCCTGAGGAACTCCGGCATTTGTAGCCATCGTCCTGGATGAACAGCCATCGACTACAACGCGGAAAGACCGGTCGCTCAGGAAGTCTTTTACCCAGTCGATAAGGCCAGGGGATATGCCGTAAGCTGGAAGCTTGCTTAGAAGGCTAGCGTGCCAGACCTTATCAAAGGCCTTCGAGACGTCAAGGGAGACAGCAAGTGCCTCCCCATTTTTCTCGAGGGCCTCGCCCCATATATGTGTGGCATACGCTAGAAGATCTCCTGTTGATCGGTTTCGGCGGAACCCGTACTGCCGATCGTTAAGGAGATCATTCTGTTCTAGGTATGCCATGAGGCGCCTATTCAATATACGTTCCATAATCTTGCAGAGTATGGAGGTAATTGAGATAGGCCGATAGTTCGCGGGGTCAGTACGGCTACACGTAGTGATTAAGTACTCTGTGACGGCTACCTTTCTTGGGCACGGGCTGCACGTTGGCAAGCTTCCAGGATTGAGGCACTGATCCAGTCTCAATTGAGAGGCGGAACAGACGTGTCAATACAGGAGACAACTCGGGTGCACATTTCTTGATTACTATCGCTGGAATACCATCCGGTCCGCTGGCTTTATTCACGTCTAGACACCGCAAGGTTTTAAGGACTTCTTTGTTTGTAATACGGATCTCCGGCATAGAGATACCGCAATGAGTCAACTGGGGTGGTACGTTATTGCTGACATCCAGACGCGAATTCTCAGCAAAAAGAGATGCGAATAAGTCCGCTTTCTCCTTAGCTGTATGAGCCAGGGAACCATCCGGTTTTAGCAGCGGAGGCAGTGTAGGCCGACAGAAATTATTCTCGACCGCTTTGGCGAGAGACCAAAAAGCTCTACTACCGGACGGTTGGGTAGAGAGTTTTTCGCCGATGTGAATAATGCGGACGGAATTTGCCTTCTGTAATGCCTTTTTGTAAGACTTGGCGGCTTGATTAAAAGCTTTCTTCTTAGCGCTGACATCCGGAGCTTTGCGGCTTCGAGCATCCACCCAGGCTAAGTACGCTGAATGTTGCGCTGCTCAGCTTGCTCACATTCGGCGGTGAACCATGGGCGAGCTTTGCCACCGATGGGTACATCAGAAAAAGGGATGAAATACTCCATCGCTTGACGTACCACATCGGTTATAGCGTCACGTTGCTGACCATGTGGCGATATCAGGATCGCTGTGTCATTGGGGGCTTAGTCTGGAGACCGCGGGGACGCCCGAACCCCCCCGGAGATCGCCATCAGGTCCCCTCATCCGGTCGCCAACCGGCATGATGGAGCCACTCCGGGATTTTTCACAGTTGGCGGGGCAGCCTTTCGTGGGTGGCTTTCCCACTACTTGGGCCCCCTACTGACTACGGTCGGCCAGCGGTGCACCGTGCTTCGGATCCCGCTGCCCTCCACGACTAAGCTCCCGACACAGCAAAAACCAATCCGTCACAGCCGGTCCGCTAACGCAGCGCAACTGTTCAGACCCATCTCCCATTCGGCTTCACCAGACATCATGCCGGAACACGACGAATCGTTTGGCGGCATGGCTTTGTCCGGTGGGTGGTAACTAAAAGCCGGCAGCCGATGTTGTGGCCTACCACCAGAGTTGCTGCTCGTTTAGCACTACCCAGGGGACACGTGTAGGGTAATCATGTCTTCAAGTAACTTCCTACGGACGCGAGCAGCTCGTCCCCCAAAATTTTTGATGTAAAACGATGAAATAATACATTTCTGACCGACAATATCTTTGAGGTTAATAAAATACTCATCCTATATCTGCACCTACCTTAAAAAAATGTCGATCTCCAATTTACCAAACTTTTCAGTTTCCTTGTACGAAAGTCAATTTAATTACTATTTTTATACTTTGCATTCAAAACGTGTCTACTTAAACTGCTTCGGATGTAAGCTGCTCTTTATAATATTAATTAAATGAATTTTTCCGTCTGTTGCAGAACAACAGAATGTTGCTGCGCCTGCTGTTAGCAGCAACCATGCTGCAAGTCAGCAATATTGCTCTGGTAAGTCAAATGTCGTGTCCATAAAATAACAAATGTAACCTCGTTTACCCCTATTTGGCGTTTGTTGAGCTTCATGCTCAAATCATAGAATCCAGATATACATAAATGATTAGATTTTTAACAGTAAATAAAAAAATTTGAGGCGGTGCCAAACAGATGAAAAAACAAACGGTGAAAAGATGTGTGCCCGCGCTGCTGCTGCCATGTGCATCGCATGCCGCTGCCCTCATTTTACGCTTTATGTAATTAATTTTGCTTGTTTGTTTGGCACCGTCCCAAAGTATTAATTTACTGTTAATTTATGATACTAAATGGTTTATTTTCTTTTTCTGTTCTACTACTTATTACGGATTTTTCGCTTTTATTAATACTTACGGATTACTAGCGCGCGCCGGGTCGTGGGTGCGAGCGAAATGTGTACTTATTTGTATATAAGTACAACACACACACACGTTTTTTTTATATATAATATTCTATTACCTCCCTCGAAAGTGCCAAATTTCAGTAGCGGTTCGTAACAACATGCATATTCATTAGATTTCACTTTCGGGAGAATAGTTACGCCAAACAATGAAACTTAAATAGACTTACTCAGGTGAAACTGTGATACATGTAAATTTGGCTTGAGTGTGCTAGTTTTTTATCCATAGCCGATAAATGGTAAGACGAGCTTCTGTAATACCAATGCTTTGAAGATCAAGCAGAATTACGTAAAGAAAGAAAACATTATCACAATGTGATCTAATATTTTGTTACTTTATCCAATCTAAGAGAATATGTTTGGTGATGGTGACCACTCGCCATCTGCTTATTTGTAGCCCATCGTCATGAAACATTTTATATATTTACAGGTGGAAACAGCCAAACAAGTAGTCAAGCTTTCTGACTCCTACCTTCCAGTTGCAATGCAGGTTATCGCCCACCTCACGGACCAAATGGCTTATGAAGTTAAAGATGATACTCCCTCTAAACCGGCTACCACCCAGAAGCCAATGTACGTGGTCGAAATATCTACTAAACCTACATAGCTCATTGATTTTAATCCGTTTTTTAATTTCTAGTAATTCAACTCTCAAAATCATTTAAAATGGTCTAAACCATGAGCTCAATATTTCAAACATAAACTTACTTTTTCAGGGATCAAACAACTCAACACCATAAGCCAGGAATCTACGCTCCAGCTTCTCCACCTAAACCCTCAGACAGGATTTCCGCGAAGAGCCAGCATCGCTTCGTTCTTCTTCCAATGGAAAACAACTCACAGTACACGCTAATCGAGCCTCAAGAAACGAGAACAGAAGAACCATTATTGGCTGCACACAACGCAGAAGTTCAGCCTTTAGTGGACCCAACACCAAACGTTCATCACTTGCTGCCACCTCACTTTGACGCCCAAATCGATAAGATATCAAGCAGATCTGACAACTACGGCGAAGAAGAAATTAGTGAGGATAGTCTTCAGTATCTCTCTGAGAATGTAAGGGAAATGATAAGGATGGCAAATGATCCTGAAGACGAGAGAGTGGTGGATATCTGGGACGGTCTGAGAGCCAATCAGGTGGAGAGTTCTCCTAGAGCGAAGCTTTCATCATCCAATCTGAGACTTCTGCTGCTGTATGATCTTCTCAGCAGGGACGCCAAGAAACAGAAGCTTTCGGAATACAGCGTAAGATATTTTACTTATTTCAACACCAAAATTAACAGCTGCGTTGACCACCATGGAGGAAATTAGCGACCAACTTATTACAGTCTTTACAGTACAGTGCCTAACCAAAATACGTTCAAAACATTTAGTAGATTGTAGAAAAGGTTGGTAGCTAGCGAGGCAGGTATAAAATCCTACCACAGTGCAGAGTACCGTTAGGATTAAACAAGAGGATACCAGGCTCTAACAATAGAGCACCAGGTATCCAACTACCAACTACCTACCATAGTGGCGTCCGTTGTTCAGCAGAGTTCACGTCAAGTTCAGACAAACGATGAGATTTATTTATGTAAGGTAAGTAGGTTATATGTAAGGTAGGACGTAAAATCGGAAGGAGTTACACCTGAAAAATGACTTCCCATTTAGTAACAAGGAATAAGAATGCTTTACAGAGGCTATTCGAGTCAAATATATTCTCTTCAGAATATTGCATCAATTCAAATAATTTAACTTGAAAATATAATGCATGAGTGTGTCATATCAGTAAGCATTTCAACTTAGTGAATGTCTGGATAAATCTTAGTGAATATTTTACGATTTTCCTTAGTTGGGGGACTTTTTTGTGCTCCACCGGACTCTATAGCAATTTAAAAAATTAACTATTTATCCTATTATATTAATGGACCAAACGCATATTGCAAAATGCTTTTTAGATATAAAATTTTATTGAAGAATCAGCTTCCAGTCTAAACTTATAATATTTTGCCATTGCGACGCGAAGTAATTAATATATCTTTAATTTTATTTCTGACGTAACATTATTCATAATTGAATAGGTACATAATGTTTAACAAGTAGACATTTCGTAATATCCCATCATAAAATGTATTTGCAAATGGATCGTTTTGTTTTATGAGCTGTTAACAATTTGTCCCTAATTGTGTTTTAAGCAGCGATAGCTTAGCGGTTTTATCGTCGGTTTTACGATGGATTGGATTCGAATCGTTTAGGCTATTCTCACCTGAATGCATCAAAATGCAATCTGCACACCCTGAGAGTTCTCCATAATGTTCTCAAAGGTGTGAGGATATTCTTTTACATTTTTTATCCTGATAGGCAACCCTTAGCTCAGCTTTGGGGTTAGTGGAGTATTTATTTAATGTAATGTAATCTATTTAATTAATGTATTTTTTATGAAAGTACTCATAGCTCCGATGTCTGTATTAAGTTATGGAGTATGTTGTGGAAGTTCAGTCTCAGTTAGTATTAGATGGGTGACTATCATTGCCAAAATATCATAACAGTTGCTAAACCGCAGTCATGGCGAAGCAAGACATGGCAAGTGAAGTATTTTTGATGTTTGGAACCCCCTATGATAGTGGATAGAGGCTCTATCTATCCATTTTGGAATTGGATGGTTTATACTCTGAGTATTCTTAATTTATCACGAAAGAAATGTAACCTCTAGGCTTCTAATATTTAGGTTGAAACATTCAGGACCGCACTAGCATCATGCCTGTTAATTCTTTAATGGATTAAGTTACAAACTCGTCTTCCAAAAAAGACTGTCATTTTAGTCCCTAAGAGTTCCAATGTTACTGTAATCGACTTCAGGTCTTCAGTTTTAATATAAATAGTCAATAGTTCATACTTAGAGCTGTAAAAGTTCAAAAAAGACTAGCTGACCCGGCGAACTACGTATCGCCTAACAAACTATTTTTTTTTGTAAAATAAAAGTAGCCTAAGTTACTCCTTGTTACATCAGCTATCTGCCAGTTTAAGTCCCGTCAAAATCGGTCCAGTCATTTTAGAGATTAGCCGGAACAAACACAGACAGACAAAAATTGTAAAAAATGTTGTTTTGGTATATGTACCGTTTATTCATCCAAATACATTTAATAAAAAGCGGTCATTTTAATATTACAAACAGACACTCCAATTTTATTTATTTGTATAGATGTATTATAATCTCCCTTATATTTGCAACATGGATGAGCGAATGTTTTATTAGGTCGGAGTAAGGTAAAAACTGGGGAGGGTACAGGCAAAGAAGGGAAGGGTATTAGATCCCTAAATCGAAAATGTCGTTATGTCACTTATGCCTGTCGTAAACCCGGTATAAATCCTCTTTCATAGAATAGGGTTGTTACTATTTAAAAATATATTTTATTTTTCAAAAAAGAGTAGGTAAATTGAATGATTTAGACTTTCGTTCGCGTAATGATTGGCCAGGGCTGTCAAATTTTTCAAAGTCGTCAGTACTTGGCTTAGTTTAAAACTTCATCGAAAAGGAAGTTACATACCTACCAGTATAGTTCTACTAAATGATTATTATCACTTTTCTGAAGTCACTACTTGGAATGGAACATAGAGATTGGAGGCCATAGCCTCTAATTTTCATAAGAGATTCTATACCAATTAATAAAGACAATTGGAGGTTGGGAATATTGGTATAAAAAAAATACTATTTACGAAAAAAAATATTGACAGCCCTATTTGCTATGAGTCGTCAATATTCAGCACTCTAATCAATGACCTATTTTATTGGGCTGTTTGCTTCGACGTGAAATTTATAGTGTTTTTAATAATCTAGTTATATTTAAGAGATATCGAAAAATATGAGCCCTTTGAACTTTGTTCAAATAAAAAAGGGATCTTTTTCAGAGCTGGCGTTGCATTGTCTATATGTGACGGTGACCACTTACCATCAGGTTATTTCGTTCGCCCTTCAGTCTATCAAAAACCCAGTATTTCAACACAAAATATATAGCTACTCAGCCAATGTAGCTTACGTAACATGTAACATTATAATGTAACATTAAAAATTATCTGCTTTTTATCGAGTCCAGAACCAACTTAAACTTCTCCAGATATTGTTTTTTTATGCCTTAAGCAGGCAAACGGACAGACGGGTCACCTGATGGTAAATGATCACCGCCGCCCATGGACATTAGCAACATCAGGGGTGTCACCAATGCGTTGTCGGCCTCGAAGAAAAGACCCGCTTGCTATAATTGCTCCATTAACATTATAACATAAATTCTAGGGTTTCTCTCCTGAAGTGATGAAGAGCTTAGTGGAATCTTCAGGAGGCGGTGCCCGAGCGCAACTCAGCATGGCTCTCGCGAAGATGGTGGAACGGAAAGACTGTGGTCACGATTACGCCAACAACCGCGCTAAGGAAATGGTGGTGGAACTGGCCAAGGATGATTCCAAGTTGTCCTCTGAGCTGCGGTACTTGCAGCCGCTGGTCTACAGACAATAGCTTAATCATTATAGAATATTCACACTCGTATAATAAACTGTATTGATACAATGTCCGTTTTTTGTTTTTTCACCCTGTATTTCACCTACCTTTTTTGGGTTCCGTTTCGACAGTTATGGTGATAACTACCTAAGATCACGGACGTAAAAAAAAAGACGGACGTAATCCTAAGAACAAATTCAGTGAAGCACTCATAGTAATACCAACTCTGTATTCGTACAAGTACACACACCCACACATTGACACCCTCTTGATATGACATTGACACCATCGCGAATCAAAAATTACAAAATTACGCACACATGGTAAGCGAGCTGTCAGCTGTCAGCTTCACTCTCGATTAGACAAGGTTACGTCCGTTATTTTTTTATGTCCATGAATAAGATCTAATTTTTCCAGTTATTTCCAGGGCGGGATGATGACGTAAGAAGGGTTACTAACTTACTACTTATCCTAGGGATCCATTACTGGTATTGGTTGTTGATATGATATTATTGTGTTCGTACGTGCCTACTGGTAACACTGATCACTTCCTACCCATCTATTAAGTACAATGCAATAATTTGTTACCAATAGATGCCAAGCCATTTTCCTCAGTAATAAAAAAAAGTACTTTTCTTTGAACGAAAGGAAAGATCCCAATTTAGCTCGCAATCAACTCTCCACATACGATTTCCGAGTAATCTCATCGCTAAATTGATATTTACTCGCGTGAGCACACTCCAACTAAAATGAATGTGTTCAAGACTTACCTGTCAATTTGATCTGACTTCAGACAGGTTACGGAAAGGAAGAAGATCAAATTGTTGGACTTAATCCTCTGTTATAAATCAAATCTTATCATCATCTTATACGTAATTTTACCTATAATAGCATCTAAAATAGCAATTTTCTATCAACGCATTTTAAATCGTGATAGTTTTTAATCCGTGGCTAACCGCTTGCAGGAAAAAACTGTAGCTCAAAGATTTAGCCGGTTGAAGTAGCAATGGGCTGGCCATATAGTGCGAAGGACCGATAACCATTGGGGAAAAAAGTTAGATCCTCGAATGGTACCCACGTCTCGGAAAAAGGAGCATAGGACCCCCCCCCCCCCCCCAGGTGGACTGATGACCTGAAGAAGACAGCGGGCATCCGTTGGATTCAGAAGGCTCAAGACCGGTCAGAGTGGCGTAAGTTAGGGGAGGACTATGTCCAGCAGTGGACCTCCAAGGGCTGATGAATGAATGGGTGGAATCCCGTCCATGGACGACGGTGACCACTTACCATTCGGTGGCTAATTTTTTTGAGCATAAAGCATAAAATTTTTAACATTATCGTGTAGGTCGGAGAGAAATCTTATTATTGTATGTAGTTGTAGTCTACTCAAGTCTACTATATCAGTAGTTTAATCCCCGCCTTCCACTGCAAGCGGAGCGGATACCGTACGAACTCAGTTTGACTCGCAACTCTAAATTTCATTTCACAAACGCTTTCACCGCCAACGGAGTGAGCGGAACGAACAATTTTCAGTTTAATTATATCTCAGTGGAAGGTCGAAACTCTTTTACTCCGTTTCAACAAAGGTATACTGTTGCAAGTCAAAGTTCGTGCGGAGTTCGCTCCGCTCGCAATGGAAGGCGGGCATACGGAATGTAACAGAATTGACAGGCCAGTTAAGCTTCTTGGTTTCCATCAAATACGATTTACTTTCTTGACGGATATTTTTATTGTGATTTTGTGGGCCGATTGTTTTGTCCCTTAAATGGGAGAAAAACGTTTTTTATAGCATTTATTTTGTAGGAAAGTAGGAATTACGTATTTAACTCTCAACATAATCTACTTATTTGTTAAAAATTAAGAGTTAAATTCACTTTTACGTAACTTAGCATTCTGATAATGAATATATAACATTTATCAATTCGACCCGATAATATAAACTGTAACTAATTACGATACACTACACAAACGCTAAATTAAAACAAATTAAACAGAATCCTTTGTTTCGTCTTAGAAACACAATTTAAATACAAGTACAATTAAGAAACAGTCGATGTCGCTTTTCGATCCGTTTAATCCAATTAGCAAAGAAATTACTCCGCCCAATCAGACTATTAACCGACACAAATTGCTTTTTATTAGAATTGAAAACCTTTTACTGAGTTCCAAAATATAAATAAATAATTATGTTATGTACCTTTTTGAAATTCTTATGGCGAGCTCTTTGATTTGATACCTATAATGCGGGTTTCGGGGGTGATAAATCGATCTAGCTAGGATTAATTTTAGAAAATGTCGTTTTATCCATGTTTTCAGGCAATGAAAAACTGCTACTCTTCCTGACATCTATTGGCGAGTAGCAACACGAGGAGAGGAAGAGGGAGAGGGAGAGGAAGAGGGAGAGTTAAAGGGAGAACGTTAGACGTTAGAGAGTTAAACCGGTTGTACCGATTTTAATGATCTCTGATTTGTTAAACCAACTATAAAAGCTTAATTAAAAGTATCACTATAATCATTGATTGTTAGGCGACACGAAGTTTGCAGAGTCAGTGCTAGTCTTTATATAAAAAATCGAGCAAACGTTAAATGTACTGAACGCCTCATTAAAATCAATAGCAATTTTTCCGTATACGTGCTATTTGCAATCGACAGGCTATTGTTTTCTAAAACGAAACGGAAGTTTTACTACGAAAGGATTAATAATATCTTAACGAATTTTTATATATTTAAGTGACTTTGAAAAGGGTCAGTAAGCATTTAAAAATAAATGAACCAGTTCAGCTAGTTCTTAACAAACTAATGCTTCCGGTGCAGACGGCTGACCTTTATTGTCGTCTCGAATAGCAGAGAATTTAGAATAGAACACAAGGAATTACGAACGTTTATGTTCTGAGTTTTTTCCAACCTACGATGCCCTTTAATTGCTGTGTAAATAAAGTGTGCGTATTGTAAACATGTGTATGGCAAAACTTTTTAACGATATCAGATTTTTTCGCATTAAAATTAAACTGGTTTCTTTTGGGCGTTATTGTTTTATAGGGATGAATAATTATATCATAACTAGCTGTGCCCGCGACTTCGTTCGCGTGAGAGCATTACCCGCGTATATCTCGATCCCCTGGGAAACCTAATCACCTAGCGGCATGAAATATACTTTCAGAGCTCTTCTGAATCTCATATCTACCGAATCTACACGAAAGTTTCATAAAAATCGGTCGAGCTGTTTCGGAGGAGTGTGATCATAAACATCGTGACACGAGATTTATATATATTAGCTGATAAAATCAGACCCGGTCAGATTTTCATTCCCTAATGCCAACCCAACTTATAAAAACCCAAACGTATATTACACCCTTCTTCTTCTTTTGTGAAGTTTGTTACAAAACGACAATATTCATTATTTTTACCATCTCTCATCTTCAAAATATAAAGGAATATCCGCGAGAAATGAAATAAACTTGTGAATACCATAAACTGGTTACATAAAAGCAATACAAACCTCTTACAGCCCTCGTAAAACTGGATTACATTAAAGTAATAAAAATAATCGTCTAATAAAGATACGCATCCGCATTGTTCATATTTCCGTCAAAACTAAAACTGGAAGCGTTTCTTTTATAAAAAAAATAAACAGAAAGTTAATATTCTCGAGAGATTGTTTATCTTTAAACAAGACAAAAAAATGACTTACAATTGCTTCTTTAGGGAAAAAAGTAAAATAATAAACATGTTTATACAATTTCATAAGTATTGAAGACTTACTCATCTGAAATAATAAAAGCCTCCAGCACATTTAAATGGCACAATAATTTTATTATGTGTTATATCGTATTTTGTTTTATTCTATAGTAATTTTAATACATTTTGTTATTGCTTAGTTATGAGACTTTTTCAGACTATTTATTTATTTACAACAATACAGGTAAAACATTTGACTATCATATTACATAATACATTTATGTTTCATAAATAAATTTCCCCTTCCCAATAATATCATTTTAAAGCTATTCTCATTTGCTTAAAAATATTTCTTTAAAAAATAATAATTTAAAAATTGTGAAGGTACCTAAAAGCCCTTTAAGAAAATTTATTTTCATTTTGGTCACAATGATATCACTACAAATATTAGAACTATTAGAGTTTTTCAATTTCTATTTGTCTAATAAGATTATTTCGATTTACAAAGAATAAGTGTAAGAATACTGACACTATCAAACGCTACACCAAAATCTAACTGCTGGGTTTCGGTGCGAATAAGTTCGAAAGACTCCCATATACTATCTGAAAGAAACTTCCTATTAGCTCTAATATGAAAATAAATGGCCCTTCCCGTGAAGTAGAATCACTTTCTCCAATATCTATGTCATCTTCATCATCATCTAAGTCAAACGTTTCTAGATCATCTATTTCATTCGAAGTCACATTCTTTTCTGTTACTTTCGCTGGTAAGTAACTAGAGTAGAGCGTGATCTTTTCTGGTTTCTTATCTTTTTTCTTAAGTGCATCAGCAGATAACTCCTCTACATCTTTTTCTTTAGAGATTGCGTTATCAACCGGCTTCAGACCCTGTTTGTTGTCATCTTCTTTAGTGTCGTCTAAAATCTCGATTTTGCTGAAGGGTCGTTTTGTAGTTGTTTTCGGAGTTTCAGTGTTGGTTCTGTTTATACCCAAAAATCTGTAAAATGTAAAAAATTACATTGTATTTATTTTAAACGGTAAACGGTTTTTAAATATAAATACTAGATATTTGTAAACTAGATGTACGGTCCATATTATCAGTAAATGAAAAGGTGTTTTTAAAATAGCGTTGAATCTATTTCTAGGAATGTACCTGTTTACAAGTAAAATCTCGAATAACACCTTGCTTAATAAAGTTTCAACTTAGTTACATAATATGGACGTCGTTCCACAGACGAAAATAGACGAAACTAACGTGCTTCAGAAGTCCCAATACACTGTAAAGAGATTGTCGCCTATTCCCTTCGGTATAGATCAAAGGTAAAAGTCACTTTGAAACACTGAAGCAGCTGAATCACTATAACTTTAGTGACAAACTAATGTATATAAATTTAAGCAATTTTAACACGTTCACTGCGAGAAGAGCAAATTAAATTTTTTAACCTAGTAACCTTGTAAAAGTAATAACTATAAGTATATTTCAAATTGAAATAAGCCCCCGATAGTTTTATTTACTCTAAACATAACTAAGAACCATATCTATATGTCAGCTTTCAAACAAAAAAGCTGCGGTCACAATCATTCCATTTTGTTTCGGGGGTTAAAAAAGTACAGGACAGTTAACAACTCTTGCGTTTATTCATATAAATAAAACGCTAACACACTCATACCCCTGCTGTAAGTTATTACATGTGTCGCGGGTGGCATGGACGACATATATAACACATCACAATAGAAGGTATGACTGATACAATTATGCACGTCATTTAAATCTACTACCTTTTTGGAAACGTGCTTTGTCATGGAGCAGAAGACATGGCGAAAGAAAAAAGCCGTAATAAAATCTAAGCTAATAGCAATCCCTTCGTGGTACACCCTGATGAAGGACAAATGAGGCAATGACGCCTGGACCTCTCAATTGGTTGTCGCTGGACTCCGTTCATGGCAAATGGTGGTCGAGGTTTTCAAATCCTAGGCTTGCCACCACCCTCCTTGCATATTTCATCTGCAATGCTAGCCAGAAATCGGCTCCTACCATCGGGAAGTTCATTTGTTACTGTGTCTGCAGTTAGCAAAGAGGATAAAGGTTAAGGAGAACTGACTCATATGGGTGGAAAGTTGAAAAAGTATCCAGCTATAAGCAGTAAGTTGGCGCTAGCGTAGGCAAAGGGTATGGTATGAATGTAGCGGTTGTTGACGGATTGAAGTAAGGCTGTGACAGTCCTGTATATCAAACTATTTACGTAGTCCAAACTTACCCTGTTGCTACCGTGGCGCCAAAAATTTAACGCAGTTTGACGGACATTTTCACACAACAAAGTCATTTCTCCTTTACCTCTATACTCCATGATAGAGTTATTGTCGGCCATAGACATTAAAAATGACGAATGAATTTGAATGAACGAATTTCATTTTGTTTGATAGCTCCAGTAAACAAAATGAAAGATATGTCAATTTGTAGAAGCGTAATATGAAAATGTACAACGGTTGCAAGACAAATATTCGTTTAATTTTTTCCGGAATACAATTTTCAATCCAAGCGCAGTTTGTACAGAAAATTAAAGAATTTGATAGCGTTCGGTGAATATCGTGGTAAAAAAAACGAAAACCTGACTGCGTAAAAAAACTAAAAAGAAAAAACCAAGCCCAGTATTTCAGAATTTTGTTAAAAGTGATACTGAACAACTACACCATAGAAGGATTAACAGTCGGAACCCATTCTTCTACCAGTCAAATCTTGTTTGTTTTTTCCCAAGCAACCTTCTAAATTTAAATAAATTTAATTCGGCCAACAGTGCCTGGTCCCTCTTGTTGAAGAACGTTGAACATGTTAGTATCAATGGAATATTCTGGACCGCATACGTATAATATACACCTAATTGTGTTTATCAGTACAACAGCTAGCTAAACTAATCTCCTACTAAAATCATCGTGAAATGGTTGTAATTTTCAATCCTATCAAGAATCCAGTTAACCTTGCTAGCAATAAGTTGATGATATCCTGGTGGCATCCGTCAAGCCAGCCTGGCTACTCGCTACGCTACTACCATATTCTCGTTTGAGTTAGACCCCAGTCAACTCGTGTTCCGGCTGGGCGCCATAGGAGACGATAATCATTTACCACGGTGGCTTGTCTGCTATAATGATAGCCAATTGGCTACAGTTTTCAGTGGATTCAGTCGATTTTGAATTGAGAACCGGGGCTCGATTTTGAAAATAGATCTTCCTGGCGCAACACAAATTTTGTTTGTGATGTACATTATACTTCAAAGGGCTTTACCTATATATAGGCGATGTGATCCTCTCAGCAATGTTGTTGGCAATCAGTCCATACACGTCGAGGTGGTGGCTACTGTTGGTTGCAGTGGGGAGGGTCGTGTACACGCTCACCACGGAGTCCTCGTCTGGCAGCGTTCTACTGGACACCTGCTGGAGGACCTGAAAATTTATGGATTATGGATATCCTGGTTCATTGTTGGAAAGAGAAGAAGAGTTGAGGATGCTTTTAGTACGGATGTCTATGCTCATCGGTGACCTGAAGGCCTGGTTCGTTTCACGGCTATTGTTATTTGCAATGTTGTCATACTCGAATAAAGAGATAAAAAAATGTTTGTCAAAACTTAAATTTCTCTTCAGATGCAAACTCCAATGTCTTTCGCCCGTGTGACTGGCAAAAGGTGTACTATTAAACTAACAGAAAGTTCAAATATGGGAAGATGTTAAAATTCATCTGTACCACCAGAATCCCCTAGCCTGATCCCCTAGGGGAATCTCGTGATCTTTTATACCACCAGGCCCTGTTGATTTTTGTGGTTTATTACCAGCGACAACTAGAAAAACTGTGCGCAGTTAGAGTTGAAGACCAGGATTGATGGTCAATTGCGCATTCACTGCTTCCTTCTGCGACAGCAACACACCTACATGGTCATATACCGGCGTGTGATGTGCTCATTTCTGATTATCACATGGAAAAATGTAAACAAATAACTAAATCAGCTACATCACAGCTAACACATGAAAATACGAAGAAAAACGAATGTAAAAGGTAAAAATCGAAAATAAGAAAAAGCGAACAGAAGTGATAGTAGAATCGATAAGGTTAATTTATGCCATTCTTTGATACTCAGATCAGATGGTACGTGACAGGAGTACAGACGTTCAGATTAGCATAGTACTAATCAGATTGTGACCTCCAGTCTTCGGTAAGACCTGGATGCCTAACTTTTTATTAATTTACCTTTAAAAGAATTTTCAAACGAGGTCTTTCATAAATTGTCTTTTATAATTTTTCAGCGTTTACTGTTAAGTGTAAATATTCTTATCGGGTCGATAAAAGCTTCGATTTCGGCCCTCGGTGTTATTTCTGTCTACATTTTTTGCGTCCAACTAAACTGTATTCGCGCATGTCACTTGAAATATTCTGGTGAATTTTCCAGCGACGTAAAATAGAGGAAATGTCTACGATGAACTACTTGATTTCGATGAATGATTGAATATATCACAATACGAACATAGACAATTGGTTACATTTAAAGAATAGAATAAAAAGAGTGGCGTATGACTTGGTTATTTATCATCAATAATTATTCATTGCCCCACTCCCATGCCATCGTATCGGCGATGTTTTCCGCCAAAAACACAGGCAGGCACATCCGACACATTCAAATTCTACACTGAAAATGAAATAAATAATTGTAGCCAGGTGAGCCAAGTTTATTGCGATAAAACCCTTTGATGTGAGCCAATTTACTGGCATCGCGATAGCATCCGTTTTTTGGCTAATAAATCGCGAAGTAAAGAACTGGGGCAAGTATGTCGTGCTAACGTGAATATTCGCCGAATCTGGCTAATGTAGCCGCAGGATAAGCGAACAGATAAGTCATCCGAAAATTAGCGTTAAAAATTACCGCGTCTATCTATGTCTGTGAATTATTAAATTAAGTTAAATTCTGTTTTATCTTCTATTTTTAATTAAAATTTATTTTATTTATTTAAATTATTAAAGCAAAAAGCAAAGCAAAGCAACAACCCATAATTGTCCCACTGCTGGGCTTGGGGTCTCCTCTCACAATGTGAGGGGTATTAGGCCATAGTCTACCACGCTGGCCAAGTGCGGATTGGTAGACTTCACACACCTTTGAGAACTTTATGGAGAACTCTCCGGTGTGCAGGTTTCCTCACGATGTTTTCCTTCACCGAAGCGAGTGATAATTAACTTGTAATACGCACATAATATTTGAAAATCAGAGGTGCGTGCCAGGATTTGAACTCGGGCCCCTCCTTTCGGGAGACCAACGTTCTAACCGCTAGGCTATCACTGCTATTTAAATTATTATTAAGTGTAAAATAGAAATAAAATGAATGTTAACTTAGATATAATTAATTTCTTATTTTTAGTACGATTTAGGTTACAAAGGGTCGAATGATCTATTTAACGTCTTAACGATTTTAGTTACCAAGTGATAAGCAAACCGATCAGGCTATCAGGCTAGGTTCAGTATCATAGAGTAATCTAATATTAAATTATTGTCAACGGTTCTAAATCGTCAGTTAAACTGTTATCGTGCTATCGAATTAATATTCAGTCATCGGCTAGATGAGCTATGCAGGGCACGACCCATCTTGATCCTTGGTGCCAATGTCAGGTTACTATAGTTCGCTCACGTCGTCTTGAGCACACGACAATGACACATTTCGTTTTAATGCTCCATTACAGCTTCAATTGTCCTGTATGACGTCACAAGAACAAAGGCGGTCCATCAAATTTACGTAGGCTCGACTTGCATGGTCATATTAGGACCGTTTTCAATTAACTATCTATCCATAATCTATGAATTAGTTAGTAGCTGAAGCGTTCATAGACTGGCGTCTTAAGTCCCAAGTGATCGACCGAGTTAAGCAATAGCAGGCGCTGTCAATAGCTGGATGGGTTACCGCTAGTAAAATTAAGTGATAATTTTGGTTAGAGTCAAGTGTCGCCCCTTGCTAGCATGTGAAAAATTCACGGCAGTAGTATAATTATTATTATGAGTTGTACAGGCAGTTCTCGACTTACGTCGTTTCGATTTACGTCGTTTCAAGTTATGTCGAACAATATTTTGACACTATTCCTCAAACATACGTCATTTGTTTCGATTTCCGGCATAGGAAAAATAACTAGCAATTTCATAAGTGCATATATAATTATTTTAAGAACTTACTTTTGATAATAAAGTAAGTATATACTTTGTTATAAATGCAGTTTTTTTTTAATTTCGAGTCCGTGTGGATCCTAACCTTGAGTTTTACATGTAAACATAATATGAAAAAATATGTCTCGACTTACGTCGTTTCGATTTACGTCGCGTATTTCGAGAACCTAACATGCCGTAAGTACGAGGACTGCCTGTAATTTAAAAGGAAATCTATCAGGGCTACGCTATAAACAAATAAGTCCTAATAATGGATCAACTTACAATTACGGAACCCTACATTGAGCGTCACCTGTGACCTGATACATATTTGGCCGGTTTAAGGGTTTCAAGGAAAAATCGGAACTGACTGAATTATTAACGAATTATAAAATGAAATATTCGCGACGAGATCGGTGGCGGTGGACAAACGATCTCAGTCACGTCACTTGAAATCGGTCCGAATTAAACTCGTTCTCGTTGACGGCTCGCTGACAGCGGCGGTGGACAAGCGCCCTTAGTGCTAATTTGTATTTTATACAGATATTTCGATAGGTATACAGATATGAGTTCTGTTATAAATCATAAACGTAGAATAATTAATATAACGTTGTTATATCTATTCATCTAACTAAACACACGATATTAATAAAAAATATCTTCAATGTTAGCTAACTAATATTTGCGAAGCGAGCAAAAACAGTAGATATTAAACTCGCAAAAATATACAACTCTCAATGAAATTGCAAGGCAATTCACTGTTCATTGAATTTAACGGCCTTGAATGAAACGTATTGAAAATCGTAAAATTATGCGTGTAGATATTTTAATATAGTTTAAAACCTAGAACATACTCCACAATGCTACTCCATTGCGAATTGGTGGAGGGGCTAAAAGTGTCAAAAGCCACTCGAACGTCTCCGATATGACCTCAGGGCTGCTGTCTAATGATAAAAACCGGAATCGGCAGCTTTACGTGTCCTCCAAGGCACGGAGGCGCTCATGAAATCTAGCGAACTAGCGGTCACCCATCCAACAACCGACCGCGCCCGCAAATATATAAAACTAATGGATACCCGGCGTGTGATACTTACGCTAAAAATTTTGTATGGGATAAGTCGAAAATGTGCCTAATGCATTGTTTTAGTGGTCTCAAACCATCTTCGCATTATTGCCTTTCAAATGAGACCAGTTTGGGGCACATCGGTTGGATGGTATTCAGAGTCTATAGAGGACATCCGTACAGACATTATTTACATTATTTACATACATTTTTTTGTGTTTTACATTTTTTATAGATATTTAAATCGAATAAAACTAGAAATTAATTAAAAATTTAAGAGAAAATCTCTGTGAGTACAAGTCCGAGATTTACGAAATTTTGTGGAAAAAAATAGTAAAAAGAAAAAAAATATTAAAATTAATAGTGTCAATGAGAAGTAATCCGTTATTAAATTGTATTACGATTGAATATCAAACTCATGAAACCAGGAAATGAGCATATGCCGATAAAACATGGATACACCAGTGTTCAGATTCAGAACATGGATAGAACAGTGTTCAGAGATAGAAAATTAGTTTTGGAGAAAAAATACTATACATTTCTTTAACAATAGGTAGTAGTATTTCCGTACGGAGATACGTGTGCCTCTCTGCTAGCTGCTCTGGCTAGCTGTAGTTATTGGCTTTCTTTCATTTAGCGGTTCATTTTCAATTGTTGGAAGTAAAATTAATAATATATTTTTACTTAAAGAATAAATAAATTGCCCTGAGGAGTATTAGGTATTACTGGAAATAGTTTACAAAAGAGCTGACGATCCACCTGATGGTAAGTGACAATCGTCGCCTATGGACATAAACGACACCAATGGCATCACTGATTCGTTGCCGGCCAAAGAAGAGAGAAAAAAGAAATAAGAATAATAAACTTTGTTTTACCATTTATTATTTTCATTTATTTCAAAGCGGTAGCGGAAGAAAAAATTATGAGCACTCAACGATAAAAACCTAAATTATTCAATGATTTTGAATTGCAACCTGTTAGCGTTATACAAAATAAATCATCAATGCGGTTATCTTTTCTGTGGCGGAACCAATAAACGCAATGTCATTCACCTTGCCAAAACGCTACAATGACATGAACTAGGTCAATGCCACACAATAATTCATTTAAATAATGTTAACTAATAAAACTAATAAGATAATCTTAATTAATCTTATTATTAACGCGTCCCCCGACGCAAAAAGAGGGGTGTTATAAATTGATGTGTCTGTGTGTCTGTGTGTCTTGTGTTGTGTACCTGTATTGGTGTGCTTGTCTGTGGTATCGTAACTTAAAGAAATTGGAAACTAAGAACATAGCTCAGAACCATCTTGATAGACAAGGATTTTGACTAAAAGAAACAGCATTCAAATCGGTTCAGCCTACACGAGTTCTAAGCTATATTTAAGTCAAAATAAAAGGAGCTGATATTGCTGAGATTTTGAAATGAACTAATTAATATGATAATAGTATGGTCACTGATCACGTATGATAATTTTTTGTTTTTCTATTTTTTGGGATTCCATGCCAAAAAAAATGTCAACGGGACCTTATCATAATTTATAATGTACACTGTTGTCCTGTGTGAGATCAATTTTGATAACCGTTAGATCTAAAGGTGGTAGCTGGCTATGCAAAATACATACCTAATACAAAATAATAGAAACATAATGATAGCCTAGATTCACAAGTTTTTAGCATGCATATATTTTACTTATTTATTATCGTGTTGAATTTTATCTTATTGTTATATCTTAGTTTTTAATATTTTCTTAATATTTCATTTAATATTATGAGATTAAGTAGATTGTTGTCTAGTTTTATAATTTGTGCACGTTGTAGCACTCTATAATTATGGATGGATAAGGCTTGTTAGCTGTAGTATTTATAAATGTATACCAGTGTTGGATATACTATAATAAATAATAAATAAATAGATAAATAATTAATAAATAAATAAGTAAACAAATAATAATACCCATAATTTTTGAAAATTGAAGCATAATATTTTATAAATACCTAGTATAGATCTATATATATAAAATTGAAAAGCGACACACCGCTGATTAAACAAGAAATCTCAGAAACTACCGAACCGATTAAGATGAAATTTGGCAGGTAGATAGTTTCTGCTAAGGAGACGTCCACTAAGAACGGATTTTTGGAAATTCATCCCCTAAGGGGTACAAATAAGGGTTAGAAGTCACTTTCATACAAACCAACTTCGTCAGTTTTAGAGTTATAAATATGAAATTTTTTATGTTAGTTTATAGTAATAAACAAAAGTTAACTTTAACACATTTTTTTGGAAAATCATCCCTTAAAGGGTTAATTTCTTCAATTTAACTTAGTACGCAACTTCGTCATTTTTGAAGTTAAAAACATGAAAATTTATATATTAGTTCAAAATTAGAAACAAAATTTAAGGGTTATGAGTTTTTTTGGAAAATCAACCCCTAAAGGGTCGAATAAGGTTGTTCAAGTTTGTATGGGAACTTCGTCAGTTTTGAAGTTAGAAGGGTGAAAATTTATATATAAGCTTATAGTTAGACACAAAAAATAACTGTATCACTGTTTTCTCGAAATTCATCCCCTAAAAATAGGGGTTGGAAGTCTTTTACATATAAATCAGCTTCGTCAGTTTTAGAGTTATAAGTATGAATTTTTTTATGTATGTTTATAGTAATAAACAAAAGTTAACTTCAACACATTTTTTTGGAAAATCATCCCTTAAAGGGTTAATTTCTTTAATTTAACTTAGTACGCAACTTCGTCATTTTTGAAGTTAAAAACATGAAAATTTATATATTAGTTCAAAATTAGAAACAAAATTTAAGGGTTATGTGTTTTTTTGGAAAATCAACCCCTAAAGGGTTGAATAAGGTTGTGCAAGTAGTATGGCAACTTCGTCAGTTTTAAAGTAAGAAGGGTGAAAATTTGTATATAAGTTTATTGTTGGACACAAAAAATAACTGTATCATTGTTTTCTCGAAATTCATCCCCTAAAAATAGGGGTTGGAAGTCTTTTACATATAAATCAGCTTTGTCAGTTTTAGAGTTATAAATAGGAAATTTTTATGTATGTTTATAGTAATAAACAAAAGTTAACTTCAACACATTTTTTTGGAAAATCATCCCTTAAAGGGTTAATTTCTTAGATGGACTTTAATACGCAATTTCGTCATTTTTGAAGTTAAAAGCATGAAAATTTATATATTAGTTCAAGATTAGAAACAAAATTTAAAGGTTATATGTTTTTTTGGAAAATCAACCCCTAAAAGGTTGAATAAGGTTGTGCAATTAGGTAGTATGGCAACTTCGTCAGTTTTGAAGTAACAAGGGTGATAATTTGTATTTAAGCTTATAGTCAGACACAAAAAATAACTGTATCATAGTTTTGTTCAAATTCATCCTCCAAAAATAGGGGTTGGAAGTCATTGACTGTATTTGATAGAGGAAGAGGGACAGGGTGCGTGAGAGGGAGAGAGAGGGAGAGGGACAGGAAGCGGGAGAGGGAGAGAGGTACAGGGGCAGGAAGCGGGAGAGGGAGAGGGAGCGGGACAGAAAGCGGGAGAGGCACCGAGTGCGAGAGAGGAACTGGGAGCGAGAGAGGGAGAGGGTGAGGGACAGGAAGCGGGAGAGGGACCGTGAGAGGGCAAAGGAGAGGGACAGAGAGCGGAAAAGGGAGAAGGAGAGAGAAAGAGAAGGAGAGAGAGAGTGAGAGAGAGATAAGGAAACAGAGAAGGAGAGAGAGAGTGTGTGAGAGGGAGGGAGGGGGTTTAAGTGGGAGAGGGAATGGGAGCGGAGAGCGGGAGAGTGAGTGTAAGTGTCCGGATGGAAAGATATTTATACTGTTCATGTTGACATCGTAAAACCAGTTCATCATTGATCCATTTAGGATCTGGTGGTGTTACTCGGAGACAAGATATGTAACTCCTGGATGGATGGAAATAACGGAACCTTTTTGATTTTTTTAATAAAACTCAAGAGCCAGTTTTTCTGTACATTAAATATTTTTTCAAAATTTCGGTTAGGGGCACTCAAAAAAATTGTTTTTAAAATTATTGTCTGTCTGTCTATCTGTTTGTCTGTCCGGGCATCACATGAAAACCCTTGAACTGATTTCGACGGAAATTAGTTAAGTTGTTCCTTATACATTGGATCACGTTTTTAAAAACTTTTTGTCCCGATAAAATTAATAGTTTTCCCCGGAAACAAGATGAAACTTAGTATGGAATATTTTAAAAATATCAATGATTTGCTTTAAATTTGCAACAAACGTTCCTCATTAAATTCATGGAATACATGTTTTCGAGTTCATGGAATACTGAAAAAGAAAAACTAATTAATGTCAATGTTGTTTATTTTTCATAATCCGTTCCCGGAGGAATGATTTGTGATTGTATCGTAGGTTTCCGTATATAAATTCCTAAATATTAGTATTTCAATATAAATTAACCTGTTTTTAAATTTTCTTCTGCAAGGGGTACAAATATGATAAGCATAATTTCCGCATGCGAAGCTGCGGGTAACAGCTAGTATCGCTAATAAATCTCTGTTTTATGGCGATTTAACCAATTAAAGATAGCTATGATTCACGGGGTAAGTTAAAATTTACTCTTTCATTAAAAACTCAAACACTTCAAAAGAACAAGTAGGAAATACTAATTACAGTGAATAATTTAAAAAAAATTACAGAAAATAATGATTGTAATTTTTTTTTACCAAACTGAAACGTAGTACGTTTAGTTGTAAATAAATAAAAAAAACCGGCCAAAAACAATTTCCACACAAAAAAAAACAATCAAATTAAGTTTAGAATATTTACCAGCAATCCAACAAGAACAGTACAGCGCATTTTTCTAATAACACCAAACTGCCCGAGATGTGTTATGTTATTGTAATTACTGTAGGTCTGCAGTACACATCACTTGTCGCCAGCGCCGAGGGACTGCGCGGGCGCTTCCACGGAGTCTCCGGCGTGAGAGCGGTGGCCATGCTGTCGGGAAATTTGGGACATATCTTTATTTAAAGTATTCAAATGACCTTATGCCTTGACGAAAGCGATCGATTTTCAACCGATATTTTTGTGTCAAATGAAATGACCATTTTTTATCAAATGAAAGGGTAAAATTAGAAAATTTTAAATATATGTATTTTGAAAACTATTTAATTTTAGAACGCTTTTGTTTTATTACGTGATTTCGTTTTTGTTTTTGAACCTAAACTTTGTAGTAAATAATTTTACTAAGTGAATAGGGAAAATAAAATTATTCCATGTTTTTATTTTTAATCTCAAGGTACTTACTACATATTAAAATTGTTTTTAATATCGTCGGAAGTATTGTTGAAAAGTCAATTAATTTCTATAAGCTTTTATTACTTTCTTAATAGCAAGACATCGATTTTATGTCTCTGATGGTATGGAAACATCACCTGGTGCTGGTGGTGCCTTTTACTACCTACTATCATAAAAAGTTAAGCTACTATCATATAAAGCTATCAAAAAATGGTATTAGTCTCAATCCTCATAAAACTTTCTTACTTACTTGCTATCCTGGACTTCATCGCTACTTATCAACAGGTGGATCCAGTCAAGCATTCTCAGATTAAAAAATAAATAATACAATTAATCTCAATTTATCATGTTCATTTTTTATTATATTTTACAAACAATGTTTTTAGCGAATAATAATATCACGCTCTTTCATTGTGTCGCTTTTTGCTGTCGCATCGTATAAATTTTACGCTCGTAATTTTTTCCAAACTATGTATATGTATAAACATAAGAACTATAACTTTAAAAACTTGACATTTTATGTTTAATGTTTAAAAATAAAACGGAAAATGAATTACGCTACAGTATCAAGCACATACCTAAGCGGGAGAGAAAGCGAACTTCCGAAGGAATATATTGCTAATTTTTAAAATTTCATATTACTTTATTCTAAGTCGAAGATTAGCAATTTTTGCTATGCCTGGCATAAACTATAAGTAGGTAAAGTATCTAACTTTATTAACCTATATCTTGACTAAGAACATACTATGTCGTATTGTCTTTGTCTTCTATTTATTTTCTTCGTCTACCAATGTCCTGTATTACTGTGAATGATAGAGTCACCAGTGATCCACGGCCTCCGGTCGCCGTGATGTGACCACCAATTAGCTGTGACCACCGCCGCTCCGTGACGGTCAAACATCTCAACCATACTTTATATTGGAAACTATTATTATTTATGTATATCAACAATAATATTTTTGTCATTACTTCATGCGGGTATTAAATGTAAGTAACTAGATACTATAAAATATTGTGACTTCCACACTTAGACTTAGGACTGCACAGACAGGCTCACATAGCAGTCAAATGATTATACTAGACTGAAAAATTAAAAAGTCATCTAAAATGGTTAAAGTACCAATATTTTTGTTCGGGTATTTAATAAGAAAAAAAGTTTCATATTAAAAAGTCATATAAAACGTATATAATCTTAGGGTTGATTTAGGACCATTATTTTCGTTCGGATAATTTTAAGTCAGAGCAAAGCCTAAGCACGGTTTACTATTCAGTGAACGATTTCGCGACTTTGCGATTAACGATTGTAGAGTGAACTTATTTATATACTATTGGCCTCGTTGCTCGAAATAAAGATATATTATTAATATTATATTTTATCTTTTTGACGTGATAACGTCTATTAAAACGGTGAACGCCGGGCGCACGCACGAAAAAATGTAGCGTTCCGCGAGCGAGAGAGCAGCAAAAGCGAGAGAGAGGCACGATCGGCTACGATCGGCGTATCGTAGCCGATGCCGTAGGCGGGCCGTAGGCGATCGCAGTTGAGTCGAGCGGGGCGGAGCGAAGCGGAGCTTTGTCATGACGTTGTCAGTGTTGTCACGTTAAACTACCGTCCGTAAACCGACTTTACAGACAACTATTTTTATGTATATAACCGACAAGCAAGCTAAAGCAACAACCCATAACTGTCCCACTGCCGGGCTCGGGGTCTCCTCTCACAATGTGAGGGGTACAGGCCATAGTCTACCACGCTGGCCAAGTGCGGATTGGTAGACTTCACACACCTTTGAGAACTTTATGGAGAACTCTCCGATGTGCAGGTTTCCTCACGATGTTTTCCTTCACCGAAGCAAGTGATAATTAATTTCTAATACGCACATAATATTTGAAAATCAGAGGTGCGTGCCAGGATTTGAACTCAGGCCCTCCCGTTCGGGAGACCAACGTTCTAACCGCTAGGCTATCACTGCTAGTACTAGCAAGCTATATGTACGTTAAAGTTGTCGCCGTCGCCTATGGACATTACGAGTAGTCCACATAGGCACGAAGGGAGAAAACAGAAGGAAAGAAGGAAAGAATCCTTGATGTTCCGTTTTAAAACTATTAAAACATAATTGCAATTGAGTAATGGTATTATATTTACTGGCAAGCTGGCAAGCACTAGGATCCTCAACCGAACCCAGAAACAGTTATGGTATATAAGAAATTACCATATTTAAAGCTTTAACTTTGCACATTACACTAACTTTTACTCAACTGTAACTCAACTTATACTCTGCGATTCCCAGCGAGGCGGAAAGAATTATCAGTTAGAATTTCTGTTCTCTGTCTGAGTGTGTGTTCTTAACTATCTTTGTGTGTTGTCCATGGCATCCACGACACAGGGAATCTTAGTGTGGGGCTATGTGTGTTTTTATTATTTGTTTACGATTGTATTTTACAAAATTGTAGCTATCCTAAAAGCCTGGATAATATCGAAGTCGAGTATACTCCCGAGACGTCTGCGCGACGTCACACGTCCTAGTTTTCTTTCTAGTAAATGTTTACAAATTCAACCCTTAGTAACACGATAATTACGATGTTTTCGGTAGGTATGAAGTTAATGTAATATCCGAAAACCCTTACTACATTGAACTTTGGATTGCAATAAAGTATCCGAAAGTAATTTCTTTCACATTGAGATTATGACAAAAACTGCGTGAAAAGAAACATAAAATACAGATACTCAGATATTGATAAAGCTGAAATGATAAATTGCCATCGAAGATTATTAAAAATGTTTCCACGACAACCGATCAGAACTTTGTATTATGTTAAAATTGTTACGGATCGATGTCTGTAGGTACATGCATCTTGCATGTTAGAGAAAACTATTAGTATGAGTTTTAGATTCTTTGTGTTGTCTGTATGTTCGTTCATTCTCGCTTATTTCAGTAACAGATTAGCTTGTTTCGTTACTAATGATTGCTTATAATATCCCAATTCATGAACCTACTCTCCAAAAACTGATAACAATTAATTCATATACAATTCATGTTACAGCTTATAAACTAAATCCACATCGCTTGATCAAAACTTGTCCGTACATTATTATCCTACTAACTACCTAAGTTAGTAAATACGTATGAACTACTACAGTAGCCGCGCGAGTTGAATGCAGAGCTTAGGCATGCGGTTAGTGCTGTGACCTAATTAGTAATTAATTAGTGATGTCGATAAATTGGAATTAGAAATTTAAATAAATAAATTTATCAAAGACAATACTACTTTGACAGTTTTGAAACTACGACATTACGACTGAAAGAAGTAGCGGGTGGCAGGGGCACGCTCCCGCCCCTCACTTCAGACACCGACTGCATTCAACTCGCGCGCCTACTGTAGATTCATAAACATGCTTCAATTTTTGACAAAATTAGTAATGAACTTTGTAATGTAATAACCTATCACAGATGTTACGTTACTAACTTGTTCCTAATGTTCCAGAAAGTTGACCGCAAATGAAATAATACTTTTCCTCTTGAAGCACTTTCAATAGCGGAATGATTTCCTTTCTGAAGTTTCCGAACGAATAAGTATGAATAATCTGAGTTGCCTGACTTAACGATTACGGACGGACCAAGTAGGTACCTTCTCCATAGAATGATCCCCATTACGATTCCCATTATGATCCCAAATATTTTTATCAAACGAAAAAATATTCAAAATACCCGGCATCTTACGTGTGTGTGAATCCTACTATTATAAATGTGAAAGTTTATTCGTGAGGGTGTATGGATGCTTATTTCTGTTTCACGCAAAAACTACTGAACAGATTTTCATAAAATACTAGCTGACTCGGCAAACGTTGTTCTGCCAAAAATTTAGGGGTGGAGGACCACCCTTAACATTTAGGGAGATGAAAAACAGATGTTGTCCGATTTTCCACCCTAGCCGATATGCACGTTAAAATTCACGAAAATCGGTCGAGCCGTTTCGGAGGAGTTCAACTTCTAACGCCGTGATACGAGAATTTTATATACTCGTATTAGATATCACAAAGTTAGACCATAATCTGGAACACCATATGGGGACTTCATTTACCTTTTAAGAAGCTATGTGGCATATACCTGCACTTATCTATCTATTACATGCCTTATCCCTTCACTACGAGTGCTCCGACATACAGATATCTATATGTCGTAAGTATATAAAAATTACTAATTTTATTCCAACGCTGCGTAGGTTCCTACATTTTAGGATTAGCTAGTGTAATTCTAAACCATCGATTATTTATTTTGTCGATACAATAGGTGCATCACTACCTTAGACATATAACAGCAAAATAATTCAGCACTGAAAAAATAACTGATTAGTTTAGCACGCCAAAGTGAAAAACTTTTGCCTGAGCACGAAAGTTTTCTTTTCCTTGTCAAGAAATTCGTTGGCGACAAAACGCTCGGTTTAGGTTTCGGTAAATTAACTTTGGGCTTTAGTTTCTGTATCAGAAGAAAATTTTGTTATTTTGTATTCCAGATACATCTATAATATGATTCAGAAGTTCGTTCCAAACTTCTTTCATATAAGTTTAAAAGTACACTAATAGATGTCGCTTTTTACACAATCAAAAATAAAAATATCTGCAGTTACACATGACTCCTTGAACAACATCGTTTTGAAATAATATCTTAATAAATAAAAATGTTTGATACATTACAATTTTAAAGTTAATTGCTGACTCCGTTTGGCAAATAAATATTAACAATAACTAAACTAAGTTTAGGAGCATTTAAGTTGAGCAAATTTTCTACTAGACGCTAGATGGCGCAAAAACTATATTGTCATTGGCAAATAAATTTTATGCCAGATGTCCAACTCCATTTTGACAATCATGTATGTTAGTTACTATGGCAACAAATAAACAAACAACAGTTTCCAATTCGAATGGAGAAAAGTCAAGGATTACATAGAAAATGTTTAGCAAAACTAATCGTTCTTCGTCAAATAGGATTTGTGAGCGTTTCAATAAACACAATTGTATTTTTGGATCCTGCAAAACTGACAAAACGAGACACATTCCTGTAAAGAAAGTTCTACCATCTAAAAAATTGGAGCCGACTTCTTCAAGTGAAGTGAAAAGCTGTTCCACTGGTGTTATAAACAATGTTAAGAAACTTCAAGTTTCTAAAGCACGGAAAATAACTAAATCGGATATACGTTTCGATTCAAAACGGTCTGTGATTGACTTCTGTACTAAATGTGGTGACTCAAAGACAAACAAGGCTGGTTCCTGCAAGTCATTTAATGGCAATACTATTGAAAGGTGCTGTAATGACATAGAAACACAGGTTTTCATTGACCAAGAGAGACTCAAGAAAAAGCTCTGCGAGAAAAAGATGTTACATGAGTACTATAAAAATGAGAATTTTAAGCCCTCTGTAACCGAAAATTTATTAAAAAATACACTTGACCCTATAACAGAAGGTCCAGAAGGTCAGGTAACAAAGAGCAACTCATCAAAGTCCATTTTAGAGTCATGTTTTGATTCTGTAGAAGAAATTGGTTTCTTTGACCCAGAAGATAATCAGAACATCAAGAATATAAAATATTTCCGTGAGAACAATTATTTTGAATGTCATTCTGCTAAAGCAAGGGTCTCTTCAAAGGGTAATGTGACTAGCTTAACAGACCACAAATGTGTCTACAGGTTTTATTTGAATGACAGATTATTTCCTGTCCCCATAAGTTCCGACCACAGAAAAAACATAAGATGTGTAGACTGCCACTTGCCTTTAGAACTCGATTCGAATGTAGAAGATTCTGAAAGAATTAATGGTACAATCCAGGCAAAAGTTAAAATTGGCAATGATATACAGGATTTAATCCTAATGCTGCCAATAAAAAACTCATTGATTATTCAAGAAAAAAGAACTTTAAAAGATGATAAGGAAAATGATGTTTTATATTTTGGAATAGTAAAATTAAATTACAACGGTGATTCTATTTTTAATTCAACCTTGCCAAATGACTCTTTGGCACTTAGGTATCAGAAGGGGTACAAAGAATATGCGACCAATCCCAAATATCAGTATGACAGAGTTAAAGAAGATGATATTATTATTATATAATTGGTTTTATGAATATATATACTTACTACTAATTACCTTCATTATTTCATTACCATATACAAAAATAATATAATTATATTTGAACATAATTGGCCTTTTTGATCTAAGTTGTTATCTGTATTTTTGGTCGTCTGTAATATTATTGTATTAAGCATGTAATAAATATACATAAATAACTGAAAACTCGTTACCTATTGAATGTGTGTGAGAAAGGGAGAGATTGAGAAAATGTTATTTGAATATGAAAAAATATTTTAGTTTATTCTTCGTTTTTTTAGACATTCATTTGTTCATTCTACTATTATATGTACTACTAGCTGACCGGGCAAACGTTGTTCCGCTAAAAAAATTTTAGGGGTAGGGGGATGAAAAATAGATGTTGTCCGATTCTCCACCCTAGCCGATATGCACGCAAATCAGGAGTTCAATCAATTTCGGAGGAGTTCAACTTCAAACATTTTATATATTAGATTAGATTATACTTATTGTCTTCTGTGATAATACTTTTTATGCCTGCCTTATTTTTAAATTACCAATTCGACAAAATACCCAATATCAAAACAGTATCGTTTAATAACTAACGTAGCTTGTCCAATGAATGTCCAATATTTATGTGGGTATTTAGTAACTCTAGTTGTACTTGCATAATAAAATTATCATTTTGAATCGAAATCCGAAGTTTACACACAAAGAAAATTTACGCACTTTATTAGAACTACTGGTAAACGGGCCATTACCCGTGCACCCAGGAATTCGTGTTCACCCGTGCACCCACTGCAACAAGGTTGGAATTTAAAAATATCGACACCATTGTCAGTTAGTCCAGTGCCGATAGCTCTAAAAACTGTGAAAAGTAGAAGAAAATTCGGTAGTCTTTTTGTTCGTTGGAATCTCTACATGGTCTAATGGTATATAAAAAACTATACACTACACACTATAGTTGTCGTTTCATTGCATTTTCTGAGAACATTTACCATAGTAGTGTATAGTTTTTATATACCATTAGAAAGTAGAGATTCTAACGAACAAAGAAACTACCGAATTTTTAAAAAATCAGATTTTTTGACGTGAGATTTTTCGACTGAAAATAAGGGTGCTTTTTCGATAGAAGGTCAAAATAAGGTGAAAAAAAAAATATTTTTGAATCAAAAAAATTATAGTATGTCAAGGACATACAAAGGTAAGTTTTCACCAAATTTCGTGAAACAAAATTTTTTTTTGTAAAAGATAAAAATAAAAAACCAAAAACGTGGTTTTTTGAATTTATCACATAAATTTTGAGGTTATGTAAAAAAGTGTAAATACAAAAGTTGTAGATCTTTTTATTACCTACAACTTTGCCCTTCAACTTTTTTGAATAGGACTTGTAGTTTTTCCGGAAATCAAGATAAACCATTTTTTTCCATTAAACCCCCCCTCCCCCCCTTCCCGACCTCAGATCGCCCGTAATTTATTTTTCCTATAATCTTCATTATATTCTCTTCCTTTTGCAATAGGTTTCATTCTACTATAATTTTTTTTCGTTTCAAAAATTATCGGCACCGGACTAAGTAAGCAGTGTTAAAATGAAAAAAAATACCATTGCAAGGCACTGAAGTATAAATCCGACATCGCGAACACAATGTATGTCCCAATGAATTGGCACCGATCGGCTTCAATTTTCAATGGATTCGTTCGATTTTTAAAGGAGAACGGGGGCATAATTTTAATAATAGAACCTCCCGGCGGGACACACATTATGTTCGAGATGTCTGTTCTATGACATTATTCTTCAGTGTTACAAGGTCGATTGTTCATTAAAACTAATGTATTTTATTCTAAAAATTAACAACGCTCATCTCATTCGTTATTAACTGCATCTGTGCATATTTATTATATCATTATTTCCTTAATGTATAAATTTTATCCCGTCTATCAGTTAATTAAATATTTGGTGCAAATATTTATTATTTATATATTGTTATTTATTTATATTTACATATTTTATATATTGTAAGTGTCATATAATTTTTATTGATTATTATCTTATTAGACAATTCCACTGTTCTGTTTACAGAACTAGTGGGATGTTTAAGATTATTCCCACTTGTTCTGTACAACAGAATAATAGTGGGAATAAAATTCCAATTCGTGGTACTAATTAGTGAGAATGAAACTAGTTCTGTAAACAGAACAGGACTAGTGGGGAAAAAACCCACACTAGTTCTGTTCGATTTATTTATTTGCATTTTTACTTACCTCTTTATATTCCGAAAGTAAAAGTAGCCTAAATATTATAATAATAGTTTTTTTCTCACTAGTCCTATTCTGATCACAAACTAGTGTGATTTTTACTCCCACTAGTACTGTTAACAGGACTACCCTACAGGACAGGTGGGAATAAACGATTTTATGAAGTTATACTTTCTCTTTATTCTTTTGGTGTTTGGAAAAAATATGAGAGTATTTACGATGTGCGCTCACACCGATAACCAAATAGTTACATTTTTTATGGGTGGCACAGATGCAGCTAATAACGAATGAGATAAGCGCTGTTCATTTTTAGACAAATTAGAACACTTTTAACCCTTTAACGCACACCCTAACTTTTTTTGAAAATCTGGCCAATCTGGAAAATCTGGTAAACTGGCCTTTGAACGTTCTGCGTCACTAACCGTCACAGCAATATCACTGGCCAGTAAAATGGAGACTTATGAAATTTATTTTATTTTTAGGAAAGGACGATAGCATGATTTAAAAAATTGTATTTCCTAATCAGCCTATAATATAAAGTTATATTATATATACTCTTGATATATTTCGGTCACTGACTGGGGCAGATATTAATTTTTCTTAAGCTTATGATCGCTCTCTTCATTTTCTAGAAAAGGTAGCAAAGGTTGTTTCGTGTCTCCTATAACCTCATCAGCCAGTTTACTCCTAAACATCCAGTGAGTCATTGTTTTGTTATTTGTATCACCAGGATGAGCCTTGGCCCAGGTATCCTTATAAATAATGTAGGAATTGAGGATCGTAGCTTCTATAAAATAAAACCAGATTTTCATCCACCAACGTCGTGACTTCCACGATGTATTATAAGATGCCATATACTGGTGTATATGTATTTATTATACTAATGAATTATAGCATTTGGACATGCAACTTGTTCTTTATCACCCCCACTATTAGTACGGCGCACAAATCCTTTTTTGCTTGGATTGTGCATAATATTTGAAGCAACACAAACAGCTTTTTTTCCTCTGTCTCTCCATTTAGAAACAGAAATGTTAGAGTTAGTCATTGCGCAAGCACTTTCACCCAAAGTCATAGTTACTTTCCATCTTGTGGAAATTTGTTAGAAGGAAAACATCTTCATTTTGGCGTAATAGTACCAACACCAAAAAGTTTCTTATTCAACAGCTTCACTAATAAAGGCAGAGAAGTAAAAGAGCGGTCAAAAATAAGCAATAGTGGTGATGGTGGGATAGGTGGTGGTAGTATAAACAAAAATTCCTCAGGTGGTTATGATGAAGATGATGTTCCAGAACATGATCCTTGATTTCGACTACGTGTGCTCAGGGTACTGGTATTCGTCGAAAAAATCATCAGCATCAGAATCACCACGGATGTCTGATTGTGTTGCCTGGTCATCAGTAATACCCATGAAGTCATTCCATTGGCCTTCGTCTAGTGACTCCAAATCTCGATAAGTGTATGTGTGTCTAAAACAATGAGAAAATTATAATGCAAAACTATTACATTACGATTTTCGTAAGTACCTACACACTTGCAAATAAATAATAGTTAAAAAAAAAACTAAAAAATACGCTTTTATAGAAAATCCAACTAAAAAAATATAAAATAAAATTGAAATAAGAATCGTGTGATTGTAATAAAAGCGTGGGGTGCTTTTAAAAATATTATCCCTTCTACTCATTGATACCATGCACCCCACGCTTTTATTACAATTACACAATAAAATTCTTAATTCAATTTTATTTTCTATTTTTTAGTCGGATTTTCTATAAAAGCGTATTTTTCAGTTTTTTTTTAACTATTATTTATTTTTTCATTTTTAGTTTGATTTTTGAAATGAAATTTAGGTTTTTTTTTTCTTTCTTTCTTTCTTTTTTCTCTTCAAATATTGAATTGTCATCGATCCTCGATAAGTATACGAAGTTTGAAAGAAATCTGACCGTTTAAAGCTAATAAAGCATGTAATTAGGTTTCTTTCTTTCTTTTTTTCTTTAAATACCTATTGAATTGTCATCGGTCCATAATAGGTAGGTATGCCAAATTTCGAGTTAATCCGACGTTTTGAAAGGGGTCAAAATCATGTTCAAAGATTCCGTTACATACATATAACATACGTCTGAAGCTAATAAAAGCATATTAAAAAACGGCAAAAAAAACCCCAAACGTTCATAATAATAATTAATAAGTTATAACTACCGAACAGGAGTGTTTATCGCAAATTTATTATTAAGTCATAACACATGCTTATATGCTTATTACTTGTTGTAAAACGATATGGTTCATAGGGATTACTCGAAAATAAATACTCAATGCAACATCTCAAAGTTAGGTGGGCAATTTTGAGGTTACATTTTTTCAACACACCGGTTTGTATTCAATCGCAAATAATTAACTATTATCCTCGATTACATTTGCATATAACATCGAAGTATACATACTATAAAAGAATAGTTTCACTTACCTATTCCAAGAAGTTTTTTGATTACCATAAAACTTGTAAACACAACGTAAACACGCGATGACAACAAATATGTTCCTGCGCGCACGGTGGCCAGTTCACAGGCCATCGTAGTAAGTTAATAAAACCACTAACGTTATGGTTGATTTAGGTCCAGTATTTTTATTCGGATATTTTTTAATAAGAAATATTAAAAACTCATATAAAACGGCTTTTGTTAAGGCTGATTTATTACCATTATTTTTGTTCGAATAATTTGAAGTCTGAGCAAAGCTTGAGTACGGTTTATAGATCTCACACAAAGACAAAGAGACTCTTTGCCTTCAACAAGTGGAGTTCGCCTTTAGGGCCTGCGCCCACTCGCCGCACGGCATGGCAAGGGATGTTTATGCGACGAATAGAAATAAAACTTATTAGTATGATAGTAAAATTTAAATTTCAATGATCGCCATCTTAGGAACGAAAACAAAGCTGCGGTATGCTTAGGGGTGCTTAGGCATGCCATGTCGGCAGCCTTGGGAGTGTCTCAGCATCCCTCGGCATACTTCGGTAGCCTTCGGGGCGGTGGGGCAAGATGGGACGAGCCGGTAGCGCCCGCGACCCGTGTCGTCTGTCATTAGCAGCGTTCTTCTTCATCATAACATAATACTTGTTGTAACTTATGTAATACGTGTAGCTGTAGAACAATGTCAGAAGAAAAACTAAATAATGTAATTCGAAGTCGATGTCGCGAGGGTATGCTTCGGCATGCCTAAGGGTAAGGACGTCGTGGCGTGCCTGTGGACGCCGTGGATGGCGTGCCTAAGGACGTCATGACATGCCTAGGGATACCGCGGCATAGTTCCCGTCTATGTGCGCTGACATGTAGGCATGCCGATGGATCCCCTGCCGTGGCTTGCCATCAGTGGGCGCAGGCCCTTATACCGTGGCATAGTTGCCGTCAATGTGCGCTTGCATGTAGGGATGCCGAAGGATCCCCAGCCGTGCCGTGCCGTCAGTGGGCGTAGGCCCTTAACATTGTCGTCTCTATCAATTTTTATTTACCACGGTAATTGATGTTATGCTACTACTAATATGAGGTACTTTTTAGGGTTCCGTAGCCGAATGGCAAAAAACGGAACCCTTATAGATTCGTCATGTCTGTCTGTCTGTCTGTCTGTCTGTCCGTCCGTATGTCACAGCCACTTTTTTCCGAAACTATAAGAGCTATACTGTTGAAACTTGGTGAGTAGATGTATTCTGTGAACCGCATTAAGATTTTCACACAAAAATAGAAAAAAAACACTAAATTTGGGGGTTCCCCATACTTAGAACTGAAACTCAAAAATATTTTTTTCATCAAACCCATACGTGTGGGGTATCTATGGATAGGTCTTCAAAAATGATATTGAGGTTTCTAATATCATTTTTTTCTAAACTGAATAGTTTGCGCGAGAGACACTTCCAAAGTGGTAAAATGTGTGTATATATGATGTACATTACCATGAAAACTTCCAACGAAAATTGGTTTGAATGTTATTTAGTAAGTAGTTTTTTTTTAATACTTCATAAATCGTAAACCGCAAAAAACATTGATCAAAGTTACAACGAACTGCAAGAACTTTTATATTATGTTACTTGCTGCTACGGAACCCTTCATGAGCGAGTCCGACTCGCACTTGGCCGCTTTATTTCTTAAATATTTTGTGTTTAAAAGTAAATAATCTTAAATTGAAATTTAAAAAACCGCCGACAGTTTTATTTATAGTACTAAACATAGCTAAGAACACTCTCGATTAAGTCACCTTTCAAACAAAAAAAAAACTAGATCAAAATCAGTTCATCCGTTTGGGAGCTACGATGCCACAGACATACATTGTATACAGATACACAGATACACAGACACGTCACCCCTCTTTTTTCGTCGGGGGATAGTAATTGCCTACCAAATTGATCGCCGGCAGTAAAAAGTGTTTTTGTCATATAAATGAGTAAATGACGAATTGCTTTGACCTTTGTCTTCCAATGCTTATGACGTCAGCGTTAACGTCCATTTTCCTTATAGGACCATAACGACGTCACCGAAATGAAAAAAAAAACTGACAAGGAAATCATGTTTTCAATATTTTATCCTACCTGTAAAATTAATTTATTTTAAATGTTTTTTTTTTATTTCGAAATATCTTTTTTAATATACATATAACGATACCAGTAGGATAATAAATATGTTTTGTCAGTTTATCTGTACAGGATGTCCAAAAAGTAACACAACAAACTGAAACTGGAGATAACTTAGGGGTTGACCTACCAGATGTCAAAAAATGACCTTTGTAAAAGTGGCAACATTTTTTGTCTTTTACTATCGACGTTTATTACAATTCATCACGTCAGGGTGAAAAATATAATACATCTTTTTGGTTATTTTGTATCTCAGTAGCCGGCAAACGAACAGATGAAACACTATCACTAGATAGTCACTAGATATTAGCAAAGCTAAAACATCACTGATGCATTGCTGACAAAGAAAGAAGAGAAAAGAAGGCTACTTTTGTTGGGTATTGTGTTTAAAGTACTAAGATTTTAAAACCTCCGGGTCTTAATTCAGAATAACCTCTAAAAGTTCATTGAAGTATAATGTCATAGAACAGACATCTCGAACAAAATGTGTGTCCCGCCGCGCCGGGAGATTCTATTTTCAAAATTGAGCCCCCGTTCTCCTTTCAAAATCGAACGAATCCATTGAAAATTGAAGCCGATCGGCGCCAATTCATTGGGATATACATTGTGTTCGCGGTGTCGGTTCTATATGTTAGTAATAATATTTACTTCAATGTAAAAGTTCAAACATTATTTCAACGGGTTTAACCATTCCAATTGGTATGGGGTAATGGGTAACCATGACACCTTGGCTGTAACTTTGGTGAAAACTTGGATACCCTGCTGGATAACAAGCTGATCACGCAGTTAGGGCACGCAATTATCCGTTCATTTCATATCTAGATATTTCGGATAGTTCCCGAAATACTACACGGATAATATCCGGATAATACATATAATTCGGATAACACTTTTAGAAGGCTAAATTTAAATAATTTATGAATTAAATCAATATTTTTATTACAAATACTCGTTCAAAATAAAATTCAAAACTTCGGTAGGTCAGATATATCAGCGCGTTGCTAAGCTTGATGAGTTTTACCCTGATATCACATTTAGTCATGAATTCACGAGCAATTTTTTTAGTGTACTTCATACTTTCCCACCACATCGAGCTGGTACTGTCTTTATATAAACCTAACGAACCTATATCAATATTTCTGATCTTGTTGCTAGCATCACTGTTTTTTTTCGGCCGATGAAAAAGCAGACGGGCCACCTGATGGTAAATGGTCATCGTCGCCTATGGAAATGAGCAACCCCAGAGGAATCGCCAATGTTGCCAAGCCCTGAATGTGAACTCCTTTTATACCTTTTTTGAAGAACCCCATATCACAGTGCTCCGGGAAGAAGGAAGCTTATTCCACAGTTTGCACGGCTGTGGCAAAAAAGATCGTGAGAATCGGACCATAGAGGTTCTCCACAAGTACAATCGGTGTGGATGAAACTTAAATCTTCTGCGAGTGTTGCAATGATGAAAAGATGATGTAGGCATCAAGTCAAACAACTGTTTGAACACCGAGGAACTCCTCGGAGCACTCACCGTTGTAAAGTCGGTATAACACGCAGAATATTTCTTCTGAAACTCGGGTATTTTAACCTGTGAGTGACTCATGGGTTGTTGACAATTCGGACCGCTTGTTTCTGCATAGCGTCAAATGTATTAAGCTGGCATTGTGGCGCCCTTGCCCAGAGATGCGTAAGATAAACTGGAAGATCACCAGCTGAACGACCGTGTCGAAAACCGTGATTGATCAGCTGATATCTTCCAGATATCTTAAGAGCTGCGTGTTAATTTTGAGGCAAGGAAGTTATCGCTATAGGCCTATAGTTAGCCGGAACACTAAGATCGCTTTTTTGGTCGTTTAGTCCAATCAGCTTCTTGGTAAACTGTATACTGTCACCGAAGGCGAACCCTTAAGAAGGAATCCTTGTTTCGGGAACACAACTATGCACGGATGTGTCTTTAAAAAGTTTAGTTTTCAGTAATGTTTACAACTACTAGTAGAACAGAATTTTGACTTCGTACTCTGTCACTCATTCTTTTCAATATCTATGGGGGGATCAACTCTCTAAGACTAAAGAACTCACGTACGTTGAATTCGTCAACCAGTGTGTGTACCTCGAAGGAGTACTTAATATTCAATCAAGGAAGATGTGGTAAGGAAATCGAGTTAAACGCAAGAAACATGGCTAAATGCTATAAGTAATCATAAAATATGGCACGATCTAAAGATCTCTAATGTCACAAAGATCTTCAAGACATTAGTTTTCTCGATATTTTATATGCCAAGGAATCATGGGCAAATACAGCAAAAAAGTGAAAGAAAATAATGGTTTTGAGATGTTATGTTCCATCAAGAAGCGTTGCATACCACGGTCTGTCAAGATTATAACAATATTTGCAAATATTGGCTCAAAGTGGGAACGTAGCTTCAATACATTACGAAAATGTTATCAGGAAATTCTTGTGTGTTTTGGTGACATTTACTGCCAGCATTCACTAGTTTCACCGTTGCAACCGCTGATCAGGTTGGTCATCAGGAAAAGTGAAGGGAGTTGATAGGATCAGTGAAGGAACTTCATCAAGGGCACGACCCTCAGTAATAAAGAATGCGACACAGAAGTAAAGTATCAATAATTGTAAAGCAATAGTGACTTTGCCTTTTATTTCTCCCTCCAGCAGTTCCCAACACTGTTAGATTTGTATAGTCTATTGCTATAAAACTGCTCGACTTCTGAACTCAGTTTTTGAGCTGTGCTTTACAGTAAGCTTGGAGTACGGTATGTAGATTTCCCAGAACCAGGTTTCTCCTCGAAGGAGCACCGCGAGCGAGTGCTCAACCATCCAGAAGTTGCCTTTATTATACTTACTATGTATTGATTACGTCGCCTTTTCTGTGTTACTATTATTGAAAATGCGAACATGATTAGGACATGGCTTGGACACTTGCATTTATTGTGAAGAAATATCGGGTTGCCATTTCTTCTTTGGCATTAAGTCGTATTTTATGCCAATATAGAATCTATTGTACATTAATACACTTTAAAATATTATATCTCGGTGCTTTTAATATATTTCAATTGAAAAAAAAGTACAAAAAAAAAATTACTATCTGTTTTATTCCAATTATCCGGATATTAAAAGCCCAATATCCGGCTATTAAATTCGGCGGATATCCGGATAATTCGGATATCCGGATAGTATGCCCTAAATTCACGCTACAATATCTGATCAGGGTGGTTACCACGTTATTATTATAGCAATTTTAGAAGCATGATACAAAAGTATTTGTAATATTTGGCTTTACGAATCATTGATGCCTCACTAAAAGGCACGGGTCTCTCTTCATATAATGGACAAGTTTTTTGTCAATTTACGATTGGCCTAAAATCCCAAAATGTAATTTCATTAAAAGCATGTTCCAAAATGAAGGGTTTTATGTTAGCAACTATTTTAAGCTTACGCAGGCAACCGCTAGTTTTTTTTGTTTAGGGCAATGAGACTTATTTGGTCAACACACTTAGCATTACATTTTAAGGAAATATTAATTAAATTTAATGAAAAAAATTATGAATGGTAAACATAAATTAGTTTTGCATTGAACGATTACTCCCCTTTATCATTTTGTGTCTGCTTTATTTTTAAATGAAGTAGGGTAAAATACCCAACGATTGTCACCCTAAGCGTTTTCTCAACATTTTTTGTCATTTTAATGTTGTTTGCTTTAAAAATCCAATATTTTTTTGTTTTAAATATAATGTTTAACTATCAAGGAGAAGATTAATATGAGTTTTAGTGCAGTTTAAATAATTTAATCAAGGAAAAATATTTTTTCAAACTAAAAGGGCGCAAAACTATATCGATTGACACCCTGATGTAACGATTGACACCCAGCGAGACTGTAACGATTGACACCTAGTGGGTACATTAATTCGCATTGAAAAGCTAAGTACCTATATGGAGTTTTAGAGTTTATGTAAATGAAATGATTATTTTTTGTTACTTTTTATTTATTTATAAGTACACTAGCTTCTACCAGCGACTTCGTCCGCGGGAATTTAGAATTAGATCCAGATCCTACTAAAATTTAGATGTTAGGTTTAGATGTTTGGATGTTTGTGAATTAATATTACAGTATCCTGCTTTTCATCCCAAATAATGGATATCAATGATGATGATGATGAACGGTTATGATGATAATGATGACTGGAGATGATGGTGATGATGATGAAAAATGATGATGATGAATGACGATGCTAATTATGATGGTGATAATGATGAATGGTGGTGATGATGATGAATGGGTGTGATGATGATGAATGGTGATGATTATGAATGATGATGACGAATGATGATTATGATAATGATGACTGGAGATGATGGAGGATGATGGTGATGATGAATGACGATGCAATCATAAGACGGTGATGAATATGATGAATAATGATGATGGTGATAATGACGATAATAGTGATAATGATGAATGGTGGTGGTGATGATGATGATGATGATGAATGGTGGTGATGATGATGATGAATGGTGATGATGATGATGAATGGCAAATTTCGTACAACCTAACAATCAATCAACAACGTACTCTAAAGAGTAACACTTAGATCTTAATTTTATTCTATTTCAATCGGTTCACAAATAAAGTCACCAATTTAAAAAATCGCGTGTAATTTTTTTTTTTTTGAGTTGGGTAGTGTGGGTACTAAGGCATAGGATACCTGAAGCGAAGCGAGGGCAATTGCTCCCTACTGATAAATAAGTGTGTATTTCAACAGTTTCTAATTTCTGCGTGAAAATATTTTGATCCGTACGGGGTGTTAATCGTTACAGCCTAGTACAAATAAAAATGTAATGATTGGCACTAGCAAAACGTAATGTTTCCTAAGGCAAAGTTAGTAAAATCGTGAAAACCACATCTATTTACAACATAATTTACCAGAAACAACACCAAACTTCTATATTTACTTATCAGGAGCGATAAAAATCGTCACACAATGTTAGTCCCGCCTTCTGTTTTTCTTAATTTTCATCAGTCTATAGCAACCACGTGTCCCACTACTTTTAAAAAATCGACAGATACAAAATGGCGGGAAAATCAACTACGAAAATGTTGCCATTTCATGAAATGTAAATTTTACTAATTAAAGGTAAAGTTACCATACTTAAAAATAATAATTTATGCTTAGTTTAGGACATAATACGAAAAAGGTGTCAATCGTTGGGGGAGTGCCAATATTACTAGACTTTACCCTACAAACAATAATATCGTCGTAAAAAAACGGAATATACCTGCTTCCAAACCACCCAAACCAATCGTTATCAATAAATAAGACATTAGTCAATTAATTATTTCTTAGTATTATTGGTTGTACAAATTACTACGATATCACCCAGTTATTTAATATTAAATAACTAGTATTGATTAATAAACTGCCATTTAGGCAATCACTGACATCTATTGCAAGATAGCTCAGATTAATGTACAAAAATGTGTTTTTATTTATTTATTTAAAAAAAAATGCTCCCTTAAAACAATGGCCAAGTACATGTCAGGCCACGCGCAATGCAAATTTTTTTTATTTTTTTTTTAATGCAAGGGAGGGGTTGGTCGCACACATCGTGAAAAAAATTAAATTTGTTCTAACACTTTGTTAACGTAATAAATATTTACTTATTTATTTTTACAGTTTTAGGAAATCTTACAGCTAAACAAAATACAATGTAGTCACAGAATAGTAACGTTATGGCAAATTATAAGTTTCCACTTATGGCTTCAACCCATTAATGGCCCACTACTGGGCACGGGTCTCTCCTCGTGAGGAGGCCTAGAGCATACTCCACCACGCTGCTCCAGTGCGGATTGGTGTAAGGGTTAGTGGCCAACCCAAGTGTCGGAAGTTTTCATGCCGCCCGAGGGCCTCCGACATGGCTTAACGACTGTTATCTTACGATAACAACCGGGACCGACGGCTTTACGTGCCCTCCGAAGCACTGAAGCGCCCAAGAATTTTTTGCCACTAGCGGTCACCCATCCAACTACCGACCGCGTCCGTTGTTGCTTAACTTTGTCGATCGCTTAGAATCGACGCTAGCCGCCGGGCTATGAGCGCTTCTCGCCGGGCTATGAGCGCTTCTGTTTCCACTTATAGGTAAGTAGATAATTATATGTAGTTATATCCGAGCCAAATTATGAATTAAAAAAAATAACAATAGTGTTAAGCTGTTAATCAAAAAAATTGAATCTGATGTCTTATTAATACAGTAAAATGTGCGCGTCGTAAAATAACTTGTAATGAGCTTTAGCGAATTGTTATTTCGTATGGTTATCAGGAGTTATTGTAATAAGTTTTGAAATTTTGGTTGGCGCCACAAGTCGGCGCCGGCGCATAGCCATTGCTAGACATCGTACTTTGAAAACTGACGAAGAATTGCATCCACTCGTGACACCAAGCTTGCGTCTCAACTAGTTTGCATACGACCGGCGTTTTGTAAGAACCTGGCGAAAAGAAATAAATATGAGAGAGAATGGCGCGCGATCTCAGTCGATGACAGCTATTTCCCGCGCAACGCCGCCATAGGCCAGCCATTTTATCAGTTCGGAAACACGCACAAACTTTAAATTAAAAATAGTGGAAGATTTTATTTAATCGTGAAATAATTTAAAGCTAAAATTAAAAATGATGAAGTTCTTTGTTTTAGTCTCAATAATAAGTTCTGTGATCGGAGAGAATACATTGCGTAAGTCCATTTTTGTTTTTACGGTGAAGGTACTCGCATGAAGTAATAGTTTGCGAAAATTTGATCTTTACTACCAGTGTTAAGGTTTTATGGGATTTGCAATGAGTTACTTGGGTTTCGGATAATTACCTGAATTTTAAAAGGGCGTACTGCTAGATTTTAATCGACCAAATTTTGTCAGAACTAGAGATAAAAATTCAGGAATAATATCGCACTTGCTTTCACTTTAAATAATGATTAACTATAGAAAGTTACGAAAAATAATTAAGTACAAAGCCGAGCAAGTACCTACATCAAGTGCGACTATTTTTCGTACATTCTCTATGGCATCCACCAAACAGAAAATCCTAGTGTGGGGCTAAGAGTGTGTTGCGTTATAAAAAAAAATATATCGTACAAAATATCCATACATAATGAGCAAAATATGCAAAATAATTAATTACAAGAAATTAGGTACCTACTTGAAAAGCGGCCAAGTGCGAGTCGGACTCGCCCATGAAGGGTTCCGTAGCAGCAAGTAACATAATATAAAAGTTCTTGTAGTTCGTTGTAACTTTGATCGATGTTTTTTGCGGTTTACGATTTATGACGTATTAAAAAAAACTACTAATTAGATCTCGTTCAAATCGATTTTCGTTGGAAGTTTGCATGGTAATATACATCATATATTTTTTTTAGTTTTATCATTCTCTTATTTTAGAAGTTACAGGGGGGGACACACATTTTACCACTTTGGAAGTGTCTCTCGCGCAAACTATTCAGTTTAGAAAAAAATGATATTAGAAACCTCAATATCATTTTTGAAGACCTATCCATAGATACCCACACACGTACGGGTTTGATGAAAAAAAGATTTTTGAGTTTCAGTTCTATGTATGGGGACCCCAAAATTTATTGGTTTTTTTTTCTATTTTTGTGTAAAAATCTTAACGCGGTTAACAGAATACATCTACTTACCAAGTTTCAACAGTATAGTTCTTATAGTTTCGGAGAAAAGTGGCTGTGACATACAGACGGACAGACAGACAGACAGACAGACAGACAGACAGACATGACGAATTTATAAGGGTTCCGTTTTTTGCCATTTGGCTATGGAACCCTAAAAACTAAGATACAGTGAAATTTCAAGTAGGTATGAAGAGAAGTTTAAAAACTTGGATCTTGCGGTGTTTTTATTATGTTCTTCAAGGTTTTACTTCCTGCGTTCTGTTTTTTTTTATTACACTACAGATTTACTGAGAGTAAGTATTAGAAATGAAAAATAAGAGTTCTACATTGGCATGAATCATTTGGCTAAATTTCTATGTTTTTGTAATAATCAATTAAGTAAATAAAAAATGTTACAGGAAAATTTATAATAGGCATAAAACTTAAAGATAAAGAGTTGTTTAAATCATAATTAAATCTAATGTGATAAGAGAGCAACGACCTATCAAGCTTATTAAAAAAATTATGCAAAATAAAGTTATTCAAAAATAATTTACATGGAAACGCGTTTATTTGATTAAAATTTTGTTATTTTATTCAATTAAAATTTCAATTAAAGTTAATAAAAATTAAAATTCAATTCAATTCAATTAAAATTTAATTCATTGCAAAAGTTTTTTTACACATATTCTACTATGTATATATTATAATCTATTTTTGAACGATTTTAGTAAATAATTTTGCAGGGTCCTTTTTTCGTAATTTGTAATTTTAAAGTAAGGTAAATAAAATAAAAAGAATTTAAAGATTAATAATTATTTAATACTAAAAGGAATTTTTATTTGCATATAATTGTTTTTTTTTTAATTAATTTAAATTAATAAATAAAAAGTAGTGTCGTGATTACCAAATAAGACTCGTCTAAAAAATTGGTACATAAAAAAAATAGACAGGCACCATTGAAGTATTATTACTTGCATATAGAAGCGACACCGCGAACACAATGTATGTCCCAATGAATTGGCGCCGATCGGCTTCAATTTTCAACGGATTCGTTCGATTTTGAAAGGAAAACGGGGGCTCAATTTTGAAAATAGAACACCTGACACACATTTTGTTCGAGATGTCCGTTCTATGACATTATACTTCAATGTGCGAATCCGAATTTATCAATCCGCGTAATCATGTTCTAGCTCTTTAACAGAAACCAAGTTAGATCGGAGCTAGGCACTTTCTTGAAGTTCGATCAGTAGCTCGAGCACGAATATTTGCGAGAAAGTATTCGTATGGTTAACGTAAGCAATTTGTATGGCATTTTTTCAAAAGCGCCCCTATCGTACGTAAATGGTACTAAAATGCCATACAAATTTGACAAATTGCTTACGTTAACCATACGAATACTTTCTCGCAAATATTCGTGCTCGAGCTACAGGAAGCAAACTCGTGGTGTAACATTATGCTAGGTTACATTGGTTACAAGACTTACAAGTAACTATCGTAACGTATTATAGCACTGATTGTAATCAGTGTATTTAGTTACAGACGGCGTTCGACACGAACTGTTTATGTAAAAGCGTCGATTACTATTTTCCGTACGGAATTAACTAATGGTTCATGTTAATCTGTACAACATTTAAGTACTATTTTAGAACCAAGGCAGGATATAAAGAAATTTTATTTAGTATAAGTTTAATTATTACCTAATTGTTATTTGTAACTTAAGATTCACAGTAACTTGGACTTTTAATATCATAGTTAACAACAATAATGCTAATTAGGTACCTACTATTCAAATAATTGATTACAATCCTAACTTTATTAACAGTTTATTAATTTTGCAATCGTTTGTTAAATTCTTTAATTATTATTTAAAAAATAACATCATTCAGTGGACACTATCACGATTAAAATATTAATATTTAGGCACTTAATCAAAAAAATACTTATTTAAAACAATCTTACTGTAATCGATAAATAATTGAAATAAAGGAAAAACAAATCGTACCTACGTAAAACTTTGAGGTCGATGAATTTTCTAGCATCAATTTGGCGTTTTAAAAGTTTTATTGATACAAGCATAAAGCGAAGACTTCTGCAACTACATAATATTTTATTTTACGTTTGTTTTTATTGGAACATTCACAATTTTTTGATGTCAAATAATTATGTCATGACGGTCAGAATGATGGCACCGTGATACAGAAAGCGTGACGAATTAGTTATTCAATGAACAATTCTTGGGTTACGCAATCCGAGTCTTAAATATAATGGAGAGTAAAATAATAACTTTATGACAAATTACTAAGCTAACAAAATAATTAATATTTAATTAATTTTTAGGAACCTAACTACATGGAAGATATTTAATAAAACAATTATGTTTGTCTGTTTATTCCGGCTAATCTGAGAACCGGTTTAACCGAGATCTCCTATAGCTTTTTCCATAATACTTCCCGGTACACAATTTCGATCAATTTACAGTTTAATCATTAAAGATAAGAAATCAGCAATAGTCAGCATTATTACTGTGTAATTCCTCTATACACAGAAGAAGGGACGCAAAGTGGAAAATGGAAATAGCCTGCAAACGACGATCCACCTGATGGCAAGTGGCTATCGTCGCCCATGGACATCAGCAACACCAAACAGATCACTGATGTGTTTGCCGGCCAAGAAAGAGAGAAGTAAATGAAAGAAAGTACTGGCTCTCAAGCCCCCAGCCGGAACACGACGAGTCGTTTGGCGTCTGACTCATGCTCAAGGGTGATAGCTATCCAGGCGAACCCCATGGAGAAATAATAATAGTAATTATGGTATTAATTAACAATTAAAATCATTATTACCAATATAATCCCTCGAGGGGCCCTACCACCAGCGGGCCGGATTCAGTAGCCTCTTACGACACCCATCTGGCGTGGGATTGGGGTTAGTATTGTAAGCCGCCCCAATACGGCTAAAAACTTACTATACTATGTCAAGATTTTCTTCGACGACGTTATTCTGCGGACGTTTAACTTTCATTGCGCATTATTGTACTCCCGGGCCCACGTCTCGGAAAAAGGAGCATAGGACGCCCTCCGTCCAGGTGGATTGACGACCTGAAGAAGACAGCGGGCATCCGCTGGATTCAAAAGGCTCAGGACCGGTCAGAGTGGCGCAAGTTAGGGGAGGCCTATGTCCAGCAGTGGACCTCCAAGGGCTGATGGATGGATGGATGGTACTCCCGGGAACATCAAGAACATAAACTCCGTCTCGCTTGTTATTGATTAAAAAACATAGATAAAAAATAAAAAATATGCTAACGATTAAATCAAATAAAAAAAAACATTGTTTCAAACTTTTGAGCTTATAAAAAAGTTTACTCAAGTGCCTTAATTTGTGTATTCAGAAATGAAAATAAATTTTGCAAAACAGATTTTGTATACAGTGTTGTATGTTATTGTATTGTATTAACTTGTATTAACGATACCTTTTTGTAAACCTATTTGTAAGCAATAATAAAATATTATTTTTTAAATCGTGGCACAATTTAAGAGAAGATTACAATAATTGACAATTTAAATGCTATAAGAACTTATATAAGCTACTGATAGAATATATCTGTCCAAACAGACATTTTGGATTTTCCTCACGTTCATGTCACGCTAACCTTATAAGACCACTTGAAAAGACATAAAAATCTAATACAAGTATAATTGCTGATGCAAAACATATCATCTGATAATGTAGCTAACTTTCTGATTATAACTTAATATTCTGAGATGATATTCTAGTTACAATATCTTCGATTATCTATACTAATATATAAAGAGGAAAGATTTGATTTTTTGTTTGCATTGAATAGGCTCCGAAACTACTTAACCGATTTCAAAAATTCTTTCACTGTTAGGAAGCTACACTATCTCCGAGTAACATAGGCTATATTATATTTTCAAAAAATTAGGGATCCCTAATAAAACTCCAATAAGGTGTAAAAAAATAAGAAAACCGAAGCAAAGCGAGGGCGGTTACTCGTAATTAATAAAGTAACAATAAAATAATTAGGTATGACTCAATAATAAGGTTACCATAACTGAGAATTGGATTCTCCCGACTTCAATGATAATTTATTATTAAACTAGCTGCCCGGACAAATTTCGTTCTGTCAAAAGTTTTTTTTTTATGGAAACCTTCCGTGTGCCTTAAGGGAGATGTAAGCTATCCTATCTTTCAAGTTGATCAAACTGCACACGGTGTGCAAATTTGATTAAAATCGGTTAAGTAGTTTAGGAGTCCATCGCGGACAAACAACGTGACCCGTAATTTATATATATTAAGATTATTATTAAACTCATTTTGTGTCTGCCTTATGTTTTAATTACAGATTATAATAAAAAGACACTGCAATATTGCTTATTAATAAGACTCGTTTACAAAACAGACTACACATTATTTTATATATCCTGTTTGTCTGTAGAATCTCGAAGCAACAGTGGTCTCGGTTGCCACACGCACAAGGTCGATTGCTCAAACATGTGCAATGACCTAACGAAAGTGGTCGTATAGCGAGCCTTGCAAAGAAATGCTATCACAACACGACGCACGACTATATGTCCAGGGTTGCCAGTTTTAAAAAAAATTAAGCTCGTCCAGACTTTTGTAGTTCTGTCCGGGTTTTTTTTCCACTTTTGTCCCAGTAAAAAAACTTAAAAATAAGTTACGGCGTTTGAAAATGTCCGGATTTTTTATTTGTCTGAGTGAAAAATACTTTAAAAAAAGGAAATCGATACACTTTCATCTTTTTAATCTATAGACGGAAATCAGTGTCACCTCAAAAACAGTCCAATAAAATTAGTTCTAATTCTTTAAATAATTAATTTAAAACAAAAAATATATATTTTGTGACTAAAATTCGGTGCTCTTCCGCAGTCATGTTTTTTTTATAATATCCAACTCATTTAAAATATTAAAATGGTAACCCTACCAATGTACTCACAAACCACAGATCGTTAACCTGGAATGAAATCTGCTTGAACTTAACGCTTCCCTCCCACGTCCGATAATCGGAGACCGATTTTTTGTAAGAGACAAATAGAACGTACTGATAGCAATAGTGCAATGTCGTCAGAAATAATAGGGCAGGAAAAATCGGCCCAATTATCTGTCCTACAAAAAGTCTGACGTGGGCGGGAACCGTAACGCTTCCCTATTACGCTGCCATATTATTTCTGACCGACTTTTTGTAGGACGTGTGCATTGCACTATTGCTATCAGTACGTTCTAGTTGTCTCTTACAAAAAATCGACTTATCGGACGTGGACGGAAAGCGTAAAGTTGAACTGTCTCAGACTATCATAGATTTAGAACGAATAGATTCTCCCACACATTTGACAGAGCGAGTTCGCTAGTTATATTCTGGGCTGCTCGTTAAACTTTGTTACCTTTCTTTTAAAATAACCTCAAAGAAAGTAAATTCTCTGTCTCATATGCGGCCACGCCGTGGCTGAATCGATAGGTACTACATCTGTGGTGATTAACGACTGCATCAAGTCAAGGACGAATAGCTGTTGCCGCTTACTATTACGATTAATTTATTACGAACTTAAAAATGGTGTAATACTTAGTAATTTGTTTACTAAATGAGGATTTTGACATACGCAGACATATTTATATGACTCGTCTTTACTGTTTTATGTCTGTACATCTATACTAATATTATAAAGCTGAAGAGTTTGTTTGGTTGAACGCGCTAATCTCAGGAACTACTGGTTCGATTTGGAATAATATTTTTGTGTTTGATAGTCCATTTACCAAGGAAGCCTATAGGCTATAATTATAACATCATATTATATTCTAGTAGATACTTTTTTCCACAAATTAACGCGGGTGAAACCGCGGGGCACAGCTAGTGAAAATATTTGAGAAAAACTATTATTGACGGTATTTGTTAACTACCTAGAATCTAGATACTGCTAAGACGATTTTCGATTTAGGAATCGTTTTCGGAATAATACGTTTTTGGATGCTTCTTTTGGATAGAGTCATGATTACGTACATATATAACGAGTAACCGCCCTCGCTTTGCTTCGGTTTTCTTATTTTTTTTTACACTTTGGATTACATTATTGGAGTTTTATTAAGTATCCCTAATTTTTTCGAAAATATAATATAGCCTATGTTACCCGGGGATAGTGTAGCTTCCCAACAGTGAAAGAATTTTTCAAATCGGTTCAGTAGTTTCGGAGCCTATTCAATGCAAACAAAAAATCAAATCTTCCCTCTTTATATATTAGTATAGATAAGTATTTAATGCAACATACCATACGGTTGGAGGCATTGTTTATGTTAATTAGTTTATCCGCTAATCTTAGAAATGGCAAAACACCGAATTGGATGAAGTGTTCAATTCAATGCTATATTCAGCAAATGTTTAATTTCAATCAATTTAAATTAAAACATATCAATATAAATATTCTCGTATAAACATAATATTTTAAAGTCTATTTGAGCCGGACCGCCGCGAGTGAATCCGTTCAACCGCATTCACCGGCGAGCCATTCCTCTTGTCTACGATCCCAAGCTTACAGACGGACTAGAGTCGCTTGAGTTGAGGAGAGATGTAAGCTTTCTTTGTGTATTCTATGTTGATGTGAAACATCTATAGCCGCACGTAAAACCAATTTCTGGCGTGGCGACGCATGCCGTGGCGACGCGTCACCATCTTTCTCGCTACACTGCATGAGCTCGAATACCTATAGTGTATACTCCGTAGTGTACACAGTGTTGTTTACTACAGTAAACATAACCTGTGTTTTACTTGAAAACAAATTATTTTTCTGATAATAAAATCGTAATATTTTATTTTATCATTATGACATATTTAGTTCCTATCACAATATGTTCTTTTCTGCATATTACTTTTACAAAATAATGTCGATGTTTCACATCTGCCAGGCGTCCCGTGACGGCTCACATTTTTTCTGAAGAACTGTTTGGTTTAATCCCTGTGGTTAATTTTCGTCACCGCACATCAGGGAGTCCAGATTCCATCAACACTACCTGGATACCTGGCATTCGTCCACAGTTCGATTCTCGCGATGTTTTCTACCCCGCACGTGTAAACTGTGGAACAGACTGCATCGGTGTTCCCTCCAAACTATGACTTGAGGTTCTTCAAGAAGCGGGTCTATCATTTCCTTCTAGGCCGGCAACGCATTGGTGACGCCCCCGGTGTCATTAATGTCGATGGGCAGCGGTGATCAGTTACCATCAGGTGACCCGTCTGCTCGTTTGCCTGCTCAAGGCATAAAAAAAGTATGTGCAAATACTTAATCAAATAGATAAAAAATCTTACCGGTAACCATTGAAGTATAATGTCATAGAACAGACATCTCGAACAAAACGTGTGTCCCGCCGGGAGGTTCTATTTTCAAAATTGAGCTCCCGTTCTCCTTTCAAAATCTAACGAATCCATTGAAAATTGATTCCGATCGGCGCCAATTCATTGGGACATACATTGTGTTCGCGATGTCAGTTCTATATGCTAGTAATAATAGTTCAATGCCGGTAACTTACATTAAATTTAAAAATCGAATCTAATTCCGAAGTCGCTTTAAAATGTTTGTTCAAAAATGGAACGTCCTTACTAGTCTTGTAGTCGTCCGTTGACTTGTCCTTAAACGGAATCGTATACGAATGTAAATAGAGGCATTGTGTCAGTTTACATGCAGTCGACGCTCTGAACCGCCCCGACCTTCGTTGCTTATAGTTTCGGCCTTAATTTAATTATTAAATCGACACTTAGTATCGGTTAATAGGTGAAGAACAAGGTGACGATTAAAACCTCGTAAATCCAAATAGAATTTGCAGCATCGTTACGTCATTAGCCGTAGTTGGGATAGGTCGTGGTGGATATTAAATACATATTTTAATACTAGTTGCCCTTGTTTTGCTTCGGTAAACCAGTGTTAGTTTAGTACACAGATAGATATCGTCGTTGCGACTAAAGACCTCATGTATTATGTGCCACTTTTGGCAAAATCATTTTTTTACGTCAAATGATTCTACGTTTTGAAGCACTATCGAATTCAAAAACTCTCATTTGTGTACGACGTTTCCATCGTAATTTATTCAGCAAACTCAAAATCACCTATGTGCTTGGTAAACAAAATTTTATCGATTTTTATCGATTCCCGAAAAAAGCAGATTTTTTACACAGAGGTCTTAAAGTCGCAACGACGATTTTTAAAATCGAATACATCAATGAAAACTGCATTAAAATCCGTTAAGGCGTTTTTCAGATTAGATGGAAGAAACGCACAAACAAACAGACAAATTCAACAAATATTTGTTACGGGATGCATTGCGTTAATACGCCTAGCAATAGTTTTTCTGAAGTATCTTCCATGTGCAGACTTTTTTATCGATCAGTTACAGTTTTATTACATGACATACGAGTAACCGCCCTCGCTTTGCTTCGGTTTTCTTATTTTTTTACAACTTATTGGAGTTTTATTAAGGATCCCTAATTTTTTTGAAAATATAATATAGCCTATGTTACTCGGGGATAGTGTAGCTTCCCAACACTGAAAGAATTTTTCAAATCGGTTCAGTAGTTTCGGAGCCTATTCAATGCAAACAAAAAATCAAATCTTTCCTCTTTATATATTAGTATAGATAATTAGTAAGTAGGTATTATAATTATAATGGGTGCAGTATAATTAATTATAACGTGATTGATAATTTCCTTTAGCTTCTTGGTAAAACTACATACCTATCATATTGTCAGCGTAGAATCGTTAATCTAAATACTAAAAGACAAAAAATATTAATATGGATGTCATATAAAGACTTTGAAACCATCCAACCGATATGTCCTAAAATGGTGTTATTTGAAAGGCAATAATATTGCGAAGATGGTTTGAGACCACTAAAACAATGCATTGGGCACATTTTCGATTTTCGACTTTTTCCATACAACATTTTTTTGCGTAGTAGAACACGCCGGGTATCCACTAGTTCAATATAAGTATATGTTGTCTGCTCGTTTATAGTAGTTTATAGTTTAGTACAAAGATTCTTGACAAAAAATAACCGACTTCAAAATTAGGGATAACTCAAAAACTACTCGTCAGATGTCGCTCAAATTTAAGTGAGACACATGACAAGCACCAGCTTAGCAAGCTACTAGGTGAACAAAGCCGATGAGAAATTTAATACCCCAGATTTGTTTTGGCACACTAGCTTGCATGTTTTTGCTATCCTAGTACTTACTGCAAGAAAAGAAAATATCTGGCTTGCTTTCTATAGGAGAGAGAGAGAGACAGACAGAGAAACATGCGCACGCCGCACGACATGTAACGACGCCGCACGAGTTGTAACGACTAACGACGGCAAAAAGTGTCGTTACAACTTTTCGTTACCAAATTTTCCGCCTAGCCCCCTTTCGCAACGCGCGATAAGGAACTTCGTTCCAAAAAGAATCATCAAAATCGGTTCACCCAGTCGAAAGTTCTGAGGTAACAAACATAAAAAATACAGTTGAATTGAACACCTCTTCCTTTTTTGAAGTCAGTTAAAAATATGATTAATCGCTACTAGCGTACAGTGTACACAATACCTTACCTTCACGGTATGTTAAGCTACTTCCTACAATTTAAGGCAACCGACCAGGGAAAGGCAAAAAGATAACTTTCCGTTACTTTCCTTTTGTTACGGCTAATCTTTATTAAGTAATGTATTACTTAACTTATAATGAATTGGCGCGAAGTGGTGCTTCCATATTCTTGTTCGTACTATCTCGTAATCCATGACCAAGTAGGTATATCGGATCTACTTTTAGTGTATGTTCTTTTATGCGCAGTCAACAAACTCTGTCGGGTTCAATAACTTGATAGCTCATCATCATCGCAATCCTGTTCCTCTACTAAACTTTGGTCTCTTGTTACAACTAATAAATGATAGGCCGATCACAGACCACATACCCTTGGTTTGTAAGGTCAATGGGCCAATTTAAGTGCCACTTTTTAAGCGCGTTGGCCCTTTCAATGTAGATAGATAAACATTGTAATGTAAAATGTTCATCTAAAGCGCTGTTATTTGTTTTGAAGATGTTTAGAATAAGATTACGCTATAAAAGGGCGTGTTGTAAACTGACGTTACCCAAACCGCACCGAGTAATCACCAATCCTTGAACTGGATTTCTGAATGGGCCTGACAGCTTACAACTTACGTAAGACAGCACATTATTCCACAGAGTAAAAATAATGCTTTATGTATATTGAAGTATTATAACTAGCATATAGAATCGACACCGCAAACACAATGTATGTCCCAATGAATTGGCGCCGATCGGCTTCAATTTTCAATGGATTCGTTCGATTTTGAAAGGAGAACGGGGGCTCAAATTTGAAAATAGAACCTCCCGGCTGACACAAATTTTGTTCGAGATGTCTGTTCTATGACATTATACTTCAATGTTTATGTATAATGTTTTATGTTAATCTGATGGTAAGTTATGGCCGTCAGTTAAAATAAAAATAAAATTCACCCCAAGCTTACCGAAACCGCATCCAAATCGATTAAGCCGTTTTTCATTAGCGGTGACAAATGCACAGCCAAACAGGCCAAAATTCAAAAATTTATCTATGGCTTTGATAAATACTCAAACTAATCGGGTTTTTTATTAAATATCTTTAATATTTAATACATTTTTATTACATGTATGTTACTCTCACAACGTCACTATGCAATCCGTCCAAACGAGATGGTAACAAACAAAATTCGGTACAAGGTTACAACGAGCTCGAGATTGCATAGTTGCTGGTTTTTGCGGAATAAACATGTAAACCTGTTTGTTTATCTGTGGACTGTCACTTGACAAGCTGTGATAGAATAATGGTTTGAACGGGACCACCGTTCAGTGTGGTCACTCGCACAGGAAGACCTGGGTTCGATGGTTCTGGTTTTTCAAAGTTACTACGCGCTGCCTGCCTACGCTTTACCTGCGTTTATCGTGCTAATATCTTCCCTTATAAGTTACTCAAAGATAATGGTCTACCTGTGCGCAAAATTTCATGAAATTTCATAAAAATATAATCTAATATATAAAATTCTCGTGTCACGGTGGTAGAAGTTGAAGTCCTCCGAAACGGCTCGACCGATTTTTGTGAATCTTAGCGTGCATATCGGCTAGGGTGGAGAATCGGACAACATGTAACTACACTATCGCATTGGGAATTTCCTGTAATGGTAGCTGTATGTTTGAATGTAATAAATAAATAAATAAATAAATAAACATCTATTTTTCATCCCCCTAAATGTTAAGGGTGGTCCACCCCTAAATTTTTGGTACAACAACGTTTGCCGAGTCAGCTAGTATTACTATAAAAAGCAGTGATATCCTAGTAGTTAGAACGTTGGTCTCCTGAACGTGGGGGCCCGAGTTCAAATCCTGGCACGCATCTCTAATTTTCAAATATTATATTATGCGTATTAGAAGTTAATTATCACTTGCTTCGGTGAAGGAAAACATCGTGAGGAAACCTGCACACCGGAGAGTTCTCCATAAAGTTCTCAAAGGTGTGTGAAGTCTACCAATCCGCACTTGACCAACGTGGTAGACTATGGCCTGTACCCCTCACGTTGTGAGAGGAGACCTCGAGCCCAGCAGTGGGACAATTATGTGTTGTTGCTTTGCTTTTTTCTTATAATATTACTGGAATTAGTAGAATACGATAGTAGGTAGAAGCAAGCGTTCCGCCTCGGCTTCGCACGGATAGCGTTTTAAAAAAAGCATAAAGAAATTATGAAAAAATTTCATCAAAATCTGAACTTGGATGGATTTTTATCACTTACGGTGAAGGAAATCTGTACCTACTCGATAATTATTCATTTATCTATTTATTTAACAACAGAACGACTTAGCCAATTATACTAATGTTCTTAAAAGTGTATGAAGTTTAATCTGGTCGGTTAAAAGTAAATAATATTTTTTTAGTGTGCAGAATTTGAACTTTAATCTTTAGTGCGGAAGACCTTCATTTCAGTTTGCTATTACTTATTGTAATTACTAAGAAATAAACTCACTGTAAGGTTAATTAACTAACCTAACCTAACCTATCACTACCTTTAACAAAGGAAGGATACACCGGAAGTATATTTGTGACATTATGGCTCGATTACAAGGTTCTATGTGAGTTTTATATCATGGAAATACAATATATATTTTTAACAGAAAAAGATACAAGTTAATAAACAAGGCAGCACAGGACCTAAGAACACATAGCTTTAGGTACCTACCTACGTCATGACATATCTGCCTCCGTGGGGAATCGAACCCTTATCATCTCTGCAGGCATCACAACAATATACAACATAGTATGTTGCACCTTCGTGTATGTCCCAAGTTATGTTAAAGTTGGACAAAATAATTTAATCAGTATGTCCGAGGCATTGCTTCGTGTCCTCGGTTTGTGACTCACTCGCCATAATTAAAACGTATCCGAGACGTGTCGTATCAACTGATATTATTTATAACTAGCTGACCCGGCGAAATTCGTATCGCCTAACAATTTTTTTTTAAATAAAAGTAGCCTAAGTTACTCCTTGTCACATCAGCTATCTGCCAGTGAAATTCCCGTCAAAATCGGTTCAGCCATTTCAGAGATTAGCCAGAACAAACAGACAGACAGACAGACAAAAATTGTAAAAAATGTTGTTTTGACATATCTGCCATGTATACATCCAAATGCACTTAGTAAAAAGCGGTTATTTTAATATTACAAATAGACACTCCAATTTTATTTATTTGTATAGATGTTGTAGGGAATATTCTAAACAATTTCAAATTCAATTAAAAAAAAATAAAAAAAAAATAAAACACATTCTACGGGCAGTACCTATATAATGCCAAACATTAAAATGTTAAAAACTCTGACGCCTACAGTAAACCACCGAGCAAAGACCTGGGCTCTTGAACCAATAAGCGATATCATTAAACTCGCTTCTAGTGTCTCGCCTGAGGTGGAGCTAGAGCGTTATGAATAACATATTGTGTAAAGTAAGGAAGCTATGCATCACATTCTTGGCAACATAATTCGTTTCACACCATCCTTTGTATGCAGCTGTCAGAACTTATTACTACGACGAGTACAAACAAACATACAAGTGTATGAAGTATTGTTATATTTAAGTTATACACGGAGGGGGTATGAAAGCACTGGATAGATAACGCTAGCTTTTATCTTTACCTCTTTTAAAATTCAATGTTATTACTTACATAAATCTTACAAAGTCTCAACAGAGTGATTCAGCTTCCTGAACAACGCCATCTAGTTTGTACTTGTGTAACATAGGTAGTACACAAGTAATATTTGTTCAGATAATTTATGATTAATGTTTCTTGTTTTTATTTGATACAAAATAGTTTTTGAAAGATAATTATAACTGATACACGTTATTAAATTAAATATTTATTTAATTATGTCAAAGAAGTATAACTTCTCACGCGCATATAAAAGTACACGTACCCTTTTTTATTATGGCGTGTGTAGGTGTAGGTAGTTCTGTGGTACAAGTGTGTACACAAAAAATTACAGTTTCTGTGGCATTTCGGCAGAAAACGTAACGTAGCGAAGTAATCGATATTAAGGGTATCTGCACCTAAAATCGACTGAACTTTGAACGCTACATCTCTATGTTACCCGTTTGTTTAAGTTTTCGGTATTATATGTCTCGATGCGGTAGTAGAATATAATTCCGCTCAAATAGAGATACAACCTTAGCATTAAACGCATCAGCATGTTATAAATGCATGCATGTATTATGTGACTTGTTGACCTTCATTTCATGGAACAGTTGATATATAAATTATAATTGATTTAACACACTAATGTTAAGTGAATAATAATAATCATGATCTCCGACACGTTTACCTTAATCCAGTTTAGTTACAACTACATAATAATTGCTTGAAATGATGTAGTAGTATTTATTATTTAATTACTTGTGCTGCAACAGTCTCTGGTTTCTTGAACGGTTAACAAAGCAAATTCATGGAAATCTAAGTTATCGAAAAATATGTAGCCTTCAAATTATAGGTAAAAAAGGTTTGAAGTAATTTATAATAACATTGTCAGCCTCCTTTGCATGGCTAAAAATAAATAATGAATAAAACTCTGATCATTGTCTCTATGTCATCTTTAGTTAAGAACTTAAGTATCTGGGTACACATATAAAATTAACATTTTAATAAAAAAAATATCCATATTGGTAGTTGAAAATATTTAATTTTATTAGTTTAAAAATATCTAAGTAACACGTTTTTAAAAAGAAAGAAGAACTTAATATAACAAGTTCAATGTTCTTTGTAAACGTTAATTTCCGTGTGCTCTAAATTATAAGTCCAAATAAATCTTTAATTATTTCACTGACATTTATTTTTTTATCTTTCTTACAGCGAAAGACTTCACACGATGCCGGCAGAAAGACGCGAAGCTGAATGACTGTCTGAAGAACGCGGTACCTGATGCGTTAAGAAGAATGAAGAAAGGTAAGTTCATCTAAATAGCGGCGACACAGTTTAAAACTATTGTCGATGTTTACGATCATTTAAATTGTGAAACTGTTTTTTTGTGACAAATAAATCTTTAAATCTTTTAAATCTTTAATCTGAAGTATGATGAATCTGTGTGAATTTTATATTCATGTTTTTCAAATTACCCTTTCATGAATGGAGTACCGTCGGCATTAAACCGAGTAGTTCAGATCCGAGCGACTCAACAGGTCTGATGCTGTAGCCTAGTCTGTTATTCAATAGAAACCACCATTAGCAGGGCATTGGCTTGAACTGAACCTCGTTCTGCGCGTAAGCATAACACTGAGTCAACAGTTAAAATAATTAGTCGTAAATGATTTTTAGTTGTAAAAATGGTAGATTTTTACTGCCACATTATCCAAAGTACTTTAAAATCATACCTTCTACATTTACTTCATGAAGAAATGTTATTATCTTTAATTAATGACACCTAGTTGCTTAAGTTGCTAACTAGTGCATGGCCGCCAACGGGCACTGTAACCCTATTTGATTAGTGCAGGCCATAAGAGGCGGGAAAACTCTGCATGAAACTCAGTCGAACTAACCACTTTATTTGTTTTTATAGCTGTTTGTTCAGTCACTTTACAATTTAAACACCAATTGACGCACTTAAGTTTTTGCAAATATAAACCTCAACGACCTGTCGTGACCACAAGGAATCATAATGCGTAGTTTTAGAAGAGGTTATTATATTTTTCTCTCTGTATAAATATATTTTTTGTAAAATAGGTCGTTAGCGCTCAAGTTTTCGTTAAGTACGGTGATTTACGGTTCTCACGTACACCTAAACATCAGATAATAATTCGCAGTTGCTCGTAATGATGGTTTAAATTACCGTAAAAAAATTTAAATAGGTGTGTATTAATGGACATATAATAAATAGTCTTAATAGTATAGTCTTAATAGTATCCTCCACCAACCCGCACTGGAGCAGCGTGGTGGAGTATGCTCTAGGCCTCCTCAAGAGGAGAGACCCGTGCCCAGTAGAGGGCCATTAATGGATTGATTATCAGCCGTGATCTTGATCTGAGTTTCATAAATTACTGTGTAGGCGCTGAAATTGCAATTCGTATTTCTATATAAGAGTTCACGTGGAAAATCATGTCCCTAACAAGTCCATAATTATAACGAAATTCTATGGAATAGCAGTGATAGCTTAGCGGTTAGAACGTTGGTGTCCAGAACACAGGGGCCCGAGTTCAAATCCTGGCACGCACCTCTAATTTTCAAATATTATTTGCGTATTACAAGTTAATTTCACTTGCTTCTCTGAAGGAAAACATCGGTAGGAAACCTGTATGTATTAGTGTCTGCTACCCTACACTTAAATAATAGCTATTTTACAATTATTTGTACATGGTCCTGTTTTTGTAAATAGTGTAATTAAACAAGTGAACGAACCACATATGGTACGTGGTTACCAATGTCCAATGGTGAAGGACATCAGGTACAAGGAATCACCAATACGTTACTGGCCAAAGCCAAAGCCGTAGTTAAGAAACCCGTATTACTTCGATTGGAGCATACTCGAGACAAAACGGTTTTTTTTTGTGATATGGCCATATTGTATACACTGTGTATATTTCCGTGATGCACTGTCATGTATTTTTTCTGATAATATTATGATGAGTCTTGCTATTGAATTTTAAATAAGCCTTCGAAACCCAGACCAAGTGCTTTTTTACTATGGTAAGGAAGCGCTAATCGCTCACTCAATATGTAGCTGTTTTATAAAAGATTCTGGAGCTTTCAATGGCCAGGGTCACCAGTCAAATATATCTTGTATGAGCCAATGGTGGAAAAAAACTTGATGATGATGAGCTCATAATATGTTTGTTTTGTAATGTCAACTTCGATAAACAAGGCAACTTATTTCTGTAAGATTTGGTTACTAAACTTCCGGGTTTTCGTTTTGAATGACGTAAGTTTAAACCATGATCATTATTCAATAAATGAGGTATTTGTAATATAAACGTGTAAATTAAAGCCTAAACTTCAAATGTACTCAGTATAGTGGCCATCCATAAATTAAGTCACACATTAGGGGGGAGGGGGGGTCAATGAAGTGTGACATTGCGTGACAAGGGGTGGGAAATTTCGTGACGTCACATTTAAAAATCGAATAATTGCTATGTAATAAATATTAAAAAAACAATTAATGGAAATAAAACTTATTTCGGAACTGCTGTCTTAATTTAATAATTTCTAGGTGTAAAATTTCATAATATGTGGCGTCACAGTAGGGGGGAGGTCTCACATATGTGACCAGCTGTGACAAGGGGGGGAGAGGTCAAAAAGTCATGAAATTAGTGTGACGTAATTTATGGATGGCCCCATACCTAAGTATGTACTAAATATTGTAAAATAAAAAAATGGAATGTTAGGAAGCTTATATTTTTAATAATTAAAATAATTTACAATTATTACTAATCTGAGATGCAAAGAATGTTAATTTAATAGTTATATTCATATATTAATATATGAAATACAAAATATTTCGCGGGTAGGTACTGGCTGCAAACTATTTTATTAGCTGATGTATTGCAAAAAAGTCACAAATTAAGATTAATTAATGTTGGTTCAAAGATGTTAATGAGTTTTGTTAGAATTCAAATTAACAGCAAAAAACTAAACCATAATACTCGTAAAAGAACGGAATGTACTAATGAAGTAATTTTTTAAAAATTTAGCAGTTAATTTAAACGCAACCAACCACCGTAATGACGATAAAAGAATACCTTATCTAACACTTAGCAGATTATATTAATTAATGCTAATGCTAATGATTAATGAAAAGGAATAAAATCAGTTCTTGCTCAAATAACAAATTACATTGTCCATTTATTCCGTGACATTATAATTATGCCTTTTAAATTTTAGGAGTTCCGAATTACTTATGGGTCCCAACATCTGAATTTTTATCAATATTATGGGACCAAACTAGAAATATCCTTTCAAATATTTTTTTTTTTCGAATTAGTTTGTAAATAAAAAAATACGACTGAATTTAGAACCGTCTCCTTTTTTGAAGTCGATCCATAAAATTTGTTATATTCCCGTTTTTCTCACAGACCGACTATGTATGCACAACTAGTTGTGCATAGGAATACCTACATCGCTCACCTGTCACCTAGTAATATATTGGCACATCTGCAAAAAATGCGAAATTGAGTTTATATGCCATACGTGTTTAAAAGTGCACAATCTACATAATGATAAATATGTATTAATGTTTATACTAGTAACCAAACCCATAAAATCTGTAAAAAAAACGTAAAAAGAACCCATAAATTATTTTTAACCATTTTTATAAAATCTCTGATCCTCGTTTCTGTAAAATATGGAAAAGGTAGATGTGTCAATATATTACTAGGTGAGCGATATTTTTGCGTTGTTTATTTCAAGTTTTACCATCTTGTTACATGTTATAAAGGTTACAAACATCCAAAACAATTTTAAAACAAAATGGGCGTTTTAAAAATTATATGTCAATCTGGACTCAATTTCATATATCATGTGGCATGCCTCACAAAAGATTCACTCTTCTTGAATTTGTTTTTCAGGTATCCCGGACCTCTCCGTGCCCCCCTTGGAGCCCCTGCTGGTATCCGGGATGAACATCGAGTCCGGCGTGGGGCCCGTGGTCATTGCGCAGAACTACAAAAACATTAGAATACATGGACTCACCGACTCCATCTTGACCACTTATAAGTGAGTAATATTAACTCTTAAGCACGGTTCTCGAGTGGAGACCATAGTCACTATATATTGGAAAAAGGAGCATAGGACGCCCTCCGACCAAGCGGACTGCCGATCTGAGGAAAACAGCGGGTTTCCGCTGGCTTCAGAAGGCTCAAAACCAGTCAGTGGCGCAAATTAGAAGAGGCCAATGCCCAGCCATGGACTTGCAAATGGATGCATGAATTGATGATATTAAACCATTTATTATAAGGCAGGGAGCATATCTCAAATCAAATCAAATCAAATCAAATGTTTTTATTCAAAATTGGTTTGGTTTACAAACACTTTTTGAAAGTCATGCAAGTTATGCCAATGCTTCAGACAAAGCCCTACTGTGAGAGGCCCCGGGACTGTGAGAGGGCCCGGGACTGTGAGAGGGCCCGGGCTCTTGTTTCGCAAACAGTTGTTATACAGAACAAACCGCTACGCTGAGCGTGGGATACATTTCTGTGTGTCTGTCTACTACACTGCCACGTAATTTTCACGCCTAGAGCACGCTTTCAACACGCGACGTGAATATTACGCCCCGTCACTATAGCCTATTGTAGGGCACGTGAAGCCTTAGATACGATTAGTATAGGGGCAAGTGGGGTGGCGTAGTATGGACTCCCTCCGTTCGGGCTGACCAAAAATTGCGGCCCCTATAATTAGTTAAAAAAATATATGAATTAAAAATTGTTTTTTTTTTTCATAACACATTTATGTACCTACAGTAAAATTTAAATAAAAAATAACAAATTATTAATAATATAAAAATTAAAGTTTCCCTGACTGACTCACCGCAGAGCCCAAATTACTCAACGTAGAAAGTGGTATTTGGACACTGGGTCCCTTTTATAACGATGCCTACATCCTGAGGAGACGATTTTTTAACATATCTTCCCTATAATATCAAGTGGTACTACCGGGATAAAACTAAACAAACAAGCCCCGAAAACAACCTGGAGTCGGTCAACCTTTCTTAGTCATAGTCATAGTAGATAAAGGGGCTAGTGGAGCAGGATGCAAGGTGCGCAATGCAGGCAGGATAAAACAAAACACGGACGCCCAAAACATTCTGGAGTCTATCAACCTTCCTCAAATCGGCTCTAATATTTCAATCTTTTTGCTCTAATACCTGGCCATAAACGCTAAGAAGTAGATATGTGTAGGTACTCTACAACTGCTCTTGAATATGTCACTAGACACAAAGGTAAGTAGAATAGGATTTAACATCGATTAGGTTTAAGCACGACAGTTTTAAGCCTTTGTTTACCAACCCATTATTTTCTATATCTCGTGTCGGTCGGTGTTTAAGACAACTCTCGTGCGCGGCTAATTTGTTTTTTGTCAAACTATTTTTTTACCTACTTATAAACCATCAATTTCTATGACATCATCACCCAAGATAAAAAAGACAATGTTTTTTAATGTACGCTCATGCAACTCTGTTATTGTCGTAACTAAATAACGCCCCAACTCAGAGTCACTAACGGTTACTTTAATCGCTTCTTAGTGAAGAAGTGATTCTTCACTTGTATGGTGACATACAAATTCTGTACTAAAGGGCGATTAAAGTACTAAGTAGTTAGTTACTCTGAGTTGGGGCGTAAGAATGTTTGCAGAGTGATAAGTGTTTTATTTAAGTCTCTACAATCTACCTACATCAAATAAATCTTCCACATATTCCAGGGCTGACCTCAAACGCCATCGTCTTCGTACAGACTCACTTACACCGAAAATGGAGTTCATTGCTGACTACGTGATGAAGGGAAGAATCTTGGTGCTTCCGATCCAAGGCAAAGGCATCGCCAACATCACTTTGCGTACGTATTTACAGTGCCATCTATTAGAGAGTAGCGAAACTAATGATATATAATGCCATCTGTTATCCACTTGATACAGCGTAGATTTACAATATGTTTTGTATGGAATACAGATGGCTCTGTTAGTAATAACGTGCGTGTGCGTATTACCTCTAGCTCGCACCACTCGCACCCACGACCCGACCCACGCCTGCAATCCAAGATAACTCTTAGCAAATGATGTGAGCCTAGTATGCACGTACCTTCATCTTGTCACTTTTTGACTAAAGTTTTACCCTAATAATTTTTCCAAACGCCTCATGAAGTATAACTTCAAAAGTATCAGTTTTCCATAATCTTTTATTGATTAGAAATTTCTATTTTTTATTTTTTAGTAAACCTAGTGGTAAAACACGACCTGATCGGCGAGCCCATTGAGCGTGATGGACAAACTTACATGCACATGAAGGATTATAGAATAAAATTCATCCCACAAAAAGTTATACTGCATTTCTCAAACTTGTTCAATGGTGATAAGGCTCTGGGCGACAACATGAACATGTAAGTTGTCAATTTCATTACTATTTATAAACATCTAATCCACGATTTCAGGAATGAATCATACATTTTTCATCACAAACATTCAAGACTCGACAACAAAATTATTTGGAAGACAAGGTACTCATTAGTACCTACTCTATGTACTCTACCTTTGATAACCCATAATAATTACTTAAACCCCTATAACACACTACACGTTTCCTTTCATTCTGTAAGAATAATATTTTTTATATTATTTTTAGATTCCTGAATGAGAACTCCGAACTTGTTTTCAACGAACTGAAAGAATCCTATGAAAAAAGCCTTAGCTCAGTATTTAAGGATGTTACCAACAAAATATTTGACAAAGTACCCATGAATAGTATCTTTCCGGAAGATTAAACTGTGATTAAGATAAATCATTAAGTACTTATCTTTTTTAGGATTAAGTTTAGTTATAAAAATATGGTGTAAGTATTTTAAGTTAAGGACAAAATTAAAAGTAATTTTGTGCATAGGGAACTGTATTTATTAAATGCTTTAACTATTGTACTTTAATGTAGATTACAAATTAATTGTAAGTAAAGGTTTGATAAGAAAGTGTCGTTTTATTTCATAATATTATAGCCCAGTTATCAACGGTCAATTTGGTAAACACTGCCATCTATTGGCATATAGCTAAATTGCATACACTCTGTTCTCGTAACCTATGTAAGCCGCATCGCCCTTTCCATTTGAATTCCTCTTAGGTGATTTAGTCACTACTTTCGGATTGCGCTCATTTAATTCAACATCTGGAGGTACCTCGTTGTGTATTCGCCGTGCATTCCTCAAACAAGCTGACTTGCAAAATGCTTCATTTACAATGACCACTGGAACAACAAAGAGTTTTATATCGAGACAATAGATGTCGCAGATATAATATACTGAAGTAAAGTTTAGTTTTTGGAACTGAGATTAATAAATTTATATTATTTCAGTACCTTTTAATACTTACATAATCCAACTAGCAACAAATATAACAGTAGTCCTAAAAGGACTGCGTTAAACTCCATTTTCTGTGAGGACTTTAAACAATTATTGTCAGAGGAGGACACTTAATTTTGTTAGGTGATCTGAAAATACATTTTATTCATTTATTGTTATTATCTTAAGGCTGTTTATTCCTATGTGACAGCTTATGGGCCAGGTTAAGTGGTTGCACGCAACCGTTCACGTCATTTGAATTAACAACGGCAATTTTGAATTAACCGCCTTGAGTAAGTGGCTAGGTATATTCAAATTAATGATAATAATTATACACGAATTACACGATCGTCTTAAGCTGCATATCCACTTGAGCAGCTTCGTGACGAGCTGCCTCATCGCAACTGTCTCCACTGAGGCGCCTTTGAGCACGGACGTTTACCGACATGGTTTGGCTCGCTGCGCGGCCGCATCATTTGGTTCAAATCGCGGCAAGCCTCGCCCTTGACTCGCGGCACGGTCTCCAATTGCTCTGCCGTGAGTCGAGGCGGCTGCCTCAAATGGATACGCAGCTTTACATGAAATACGCATAATCTGATTGTATCCTCGTATCACTTAGGTACGTAAAAACAAAAAAGTATTTTATGGTAATCGGTGCACATTATTAATTACAATTTTTCCAAATCGTGATTAATGATTTACTTACCTATAAAAAAATTCAAGCGGCAGTGAACGCAAGACAGCTTGTATGTAAAGTGTAGGGGTTGGTAGTATAGACTATAGACGAATATAATATTATGAATGACAAGATCGCTTGGAAATAAATGAACCGCATCGAGTGTACCTATAGGATATTAGTGTAAATAGGTATACTGAGGAATTTCTTTCGCCTCTTCTTCTCCTCCATAACAAAGTGACATACCAAAACAGTGGTAGAATCAACAAAATGCCGTCCATAACTGTATCAATGATCCATCTGATAAATGATCAAATGATTTTGGATTTTGAATTTTTTATTAGTAGCTGTTCAGTTCTCTAATCTATAATAATAGACCATTGCAAACTTTCTGTCAAACAAGTGAACCGATTCTGATGATAACACTGAAATAGTTTTTAGTGTTCAAAATCCATTTGTATAGAGAAAGACTGCAATATCAAGAAAGTTTACAAAATGGAAAATAAATACCTAGCAAACCCTTGGAAACCTGGTAGCTCTCAGAAGACCTCGTATGGATAGATACGCCGCAAATATGATGAGGAGGAACACAGTAGTCTCCCAGAAGTGAGCAACGAGCATCCGAGGCGTCATCTCCAGGTTTCCATCAGCTTCATCCAAGGCATAGGTGATCCAAGGGCTAGCAGGATTCGAAGAGGAATAAATCTCCCATTTAATATTTAGTTATTGATGGTTGTGGAGTTTGATTACATTGACAGATATTTATTTTTAATGTTGTGACAGAAGAGACAGTGTTAAATCGAGGCCCGCTCACGACAGACATTCGGCATCCTATATTTATCTACTACTACACGGACGTAAAAAAAGAACGGACGTAACCTTGTCTAATCGAGAGTGAAGCATAGCAATGACAGCTCGCTTACCATATGTGCGTAATTTTGTAATTTTTGATTCGCGATGGTGTCAATGTCATAGCAGTATGGTGTCAATGTGTGGGTGTGTGTACTTGTACGAATACAGAGTTGGTATTACTATGGGTGCTTCACTGAATTTGTTCTTGGGATTACGTCCGTCTTTTTTTTACGTCCGTGACTCTACATTTTTAAGGGAAACAATTTTAATAAACATTATAAAGTCAGAGGACAAACTATAATATACATAAATGTATACTTACTATAAGTATCCGACATACTACATATATATTTATGTATACTAAGTAATTTTTAATCTACGTAAGTGAACCCGCCACCTTAAAAATGCCATGGACTAGTGAGACAAAGTGGTGTCTATCTATATTATAGTTAAACAACTCAGGAATAGACGGATAAACCCATTTTCTGTCTAAGAATTGTTACTCATTCACACCAAGGCACCTTACCTTACCAGTTTACCTCTATTAATTAGTTAAACCATAATCTATACTCTATACTAATATATAAAGAGGAAAGATTTGATTTTTTGTTTGCATTGAATAGGCTCCGAAACTACTGAACCGATTTCAAAAATTCTTTCACTGTTGGGAAGCTACACTGTCCCCGAGTAACATAGGCTATATTATATTTTCAAAAAAAATTGGGTTCCTTAATAAAACTCCAATAATGTAACCCAAGGTGTAAAAAAATAAGAAAACCGAAGCAAAGCGAGGGCGGTTACTCGTGGTAAATAATTTCAGGAATGATAGAATTGTTTGTTTAAAATTTAAATTATGACCACTTTATGAACATACATTTGTCAGGAATAGGTGGTCCAGAAATAATAGACTATGAAAATTAGGGTGCTTTTTGGATATTAAGTCAAAAAAAGGTGAAAAAAGAAATATTTTAAATCAAAAAATTTACAGAATTTTTAAGAACATACAAAGATTAGTTTTTATTAAATTTCGTGAAAAAAAAAATCTAAAAGATAAAAATAAAAAACTAAAAACTTGGTTATTTCAATTTTTCATATAAATTTTGAGGTTACGTAAAAAAGTGTAAATACAAAAGTTGTAGACCTTTTTTATTACCTACAACATTGCTATTTGACTTTTTTCCATAGGACTTGTAGTTTTGCCGAAAATTGAGATAAATCGTTTTTTACCCTTAAACCCCCTCTCCCTCCACTTCTCGACCTCAGGTCGCCCGTAAATTATTTTTCCTGTCATTTTTGTTACATTCACTTCCTTTTGCAATGAGTTTCATTCTACTATCATTTTTTTACTTTTTACCGTTTTTAAAGCTATCGGCACTCCAATTTTTAATAGTACTTTTGAGTTCTAGAAAATGTATTGGAACCGAAGCCGTACTTTTTCAAATGACCCCCCGGACCACTGAAAAAGAGGGGGTTGCAACCCTCGATTTCTTCCCCTTGTGCACGATTTTTTGTACGGCATTGCGGAATAATGAATCAGAAGCTGTATTGCAACAGTACGAAACTGATGCCGTACAGAATCAAATGACCAAATTTACCCTCGAAATTGTCACCAAATCAAAAACATTTACCGATTTTGTGGACCACCTTTTTTGTACGGCACTGCGCGCTTTCTTATTATTTTTCATGGCCCTATCGATGGTTAAAAATGCCGTACAGAATCAAATGACCAAAATTTACTCACCCTACTTGCACTTTTGAATTCTCACCAGCACTCAGTTGGACAGCTTACAAGTGACGGCATAGTGCTGAATCTTATTATTTTATGCTCTTAAATCGTCCTATATACGTCACCTGGTGGTTCATATGACCCATGATTTTTGTGCATGGGCCAGTAGTCTATTTGACACAACATAGCTATTTTAAATTTTTATTGCAGTTTAAATCTTGGATTAATAAGCTGTTAAATAGAGTATAACATTTAGGATAAAACAGTTAATTTATCGAAAAGATTTACGTATGTAGATATACATGGTGTGGCGTAAAGAGTAGCCAAGTCGCCACCTGTTGGTGGGAGGCGTTATGTTGCTTTTCTGTTTTTTTTTTAGTTTTAAACTAGGATAATAGTGTCTGACGTGTCCCAATTGATAAAAGTCACAAATAAACTGGTTGTGGCCACACTTTTAGATGAAATGATCAGAAAATCTAAAATTGTGTTTAGTGTTGGCCATTTTAAAAATTTCATAAATAGTTACATCCTTGGTCACTCTTTCGATGGTATGATCACAAATCAAGGTATTTTGTCAGTCTGTTTTTTGAGTAAGTTTTGAATAAATGCACCATCAAATGTAATACTGTTTTTGTACCGCTACATTAGTCCTCTAATTTAGTCTAATGAGTCCTCTGTTACCTTCGCCACCGCATGTACTCAAATGACAGTAGACAATTTGCATAGTGCAGCCATCTTAATTTCCGAATACAACTAAGCTAGTTCCGGCCTAACATTCCATTTTATAATTTTAAATCATTGATTTCCGACATATTTATAATTATGTATTTTTAGAGAGGAATTAAATAAAATATCAGTTGTCCATTACGTAAAATGGTTTATTCAGTGAAATATAACAGTTTCTATGGCATAGTCACTGGTAACGTTGAGTTGAAGAAAACAGTAACTTAACTATGGTCTTAGCCTCTAGATTAGCGATATTACACTATTACTAAATTATACAGACTGTTAACTCTATGATGAAATTATACAGACATTCATGAATAACATATCTATAAATAGATTGTGGAGAAAAATAAGAAAATTAGAAAATAATAACATGTCTTGTAAATCCATACGTTTTAGACATTTTTTACCAAATACAATATTAGTAATAGTGTAACGAAAGCGCTATATTTAACAGCGTGATATTTGCAAACATACAAGCATTCTCGGTTTTATAAAAAATATTTTAATTTAAATATTAGTAACTTAAATTAAAAACTTATTTTTTAATTTAAAAATTATTGAATTAAATCATTATTAAACCAAAAATACGCATGCACCTAATCGAAATACATTTCTTTAAATTATTTCACTAAGAATGCTTGTACACTTTAACACAATTTACCAAACGTATGAGTTCAACTTGTTAGCATATAATATGGAAAGTGAAATGGGAAAATGTTCAACTTATGACCGCTCATTTACACGCGCGTGTAGCGGATCGTCTCGTGGTGCGTCCGTAAGCCACGCCCCCTACGCGCGTGTGAACACCACGCGAGCGCTCGCGCGAGCCCCTTTGGCCGCGCCTAACAAACCGCTCCCGCCGCGAGCCCGCGAGCCACGAGACGCGCCGCTGTCTGGTCCGCGAGCGCCCTGTTCACACGCGCGCGCACGCGTGCGTCTCGCGGATTGTCTCGTGGCTCGCGCGCGCGTGTAAATGGGGTATGAAAGTTTTTACTTCAAATCGTTTGGTAAACAAAGTAAGACCTTGTTTATAGAAAACGGAGATCGGAGCTCATAAGATCTAGTGCTTAATATAAATGTAAACCTTTAGCTAATGATAATTTTCGTATCAAACACAGATTACGGTACACATATAAATATTTTAATACCATAAGTAATGAATGACGATTAAATTATTTCTTCACAGCATTTTATTAATTACATATACATATAGGTCTATGATTAATTTTATTATCAAAAAAAATTCTTTGCCCCAATTCCGATTTCTTATAACCAAGAGACCTTTAAGTAATTTAAACTCCGGGAAGAGTTGTTTACATAATTTTTATTTAAATTAAATACATAATATAACAATCAATACGGTGCGAAGCTAAGGTAAGATAGCAAATATTTGAGATAAGCTTGAAAAACATCCAATGACTCCTTTGTAACTAAAAGAGTAGATAGTTTGTTATTAACACTTCGTACGATGCAGAAATATCTATAATTCGTAATGTTTTATCAGTTGCGCATTTTTCAAATAATATACTGCGTTTTCATTTGATTACATTTATATTTTAACTTCGTACAAAAGTGAAGTGTATAAATGCGTTTCAATCATTAATTTAACTATCATTAAATTATTTATGACAATGAAGGAAACGACAACACTACATTGGACGGTGAATACATATATCATAGATAAATCAATGATTATCATATTCAAAACACTTGTGAAAAAATATCTTTTTTGGTATACTACTGAGGTATGGCAATGATGGTACTCTATTTTTAAATTTCGAATTATTTTTTTTATTTTTTCTTTTTATGTTTATTTTTCCCGCGTATAAGCTCATACCCTTCACAACCTACATTTGAGATTACTGAAAAACAAAACATAAAATTGCCTAACTCCCGGCACTCAAGTTTTTGGAATGATGTCTTAATTAAATGCGAGCAAAATGCTTCTCATGATTTTCAAGTCTTTTTTAAATTAGTCAATTTAGCCGGGGAAAAGTCGGGTTAGAATCTTATCTAATAGTTAGTCATACTAAACTAACTTAACTTAAATAACATATTGTCTTAATACACAAATAAAATTAAATATAATGTCTACTTGTAAAACCTTATCGCAACTTTTCAATTCGTTCGAATTTGTTTTTAAAAGTTCAATTGGAAAAAAATATATCGAAATTTATTAAGAAATAAATTTGATATAACATCGGGTATACAGTTGTACATTTCGAGTATTATTCAAAGTTCAAAATATACCAATTCGTATAACACCTATTGTAAAATATAGGCCATGTATAATGGAAATTGTAATAGAAAACCAAATCTATTAGAAATTTCTCAACGAGTGATCGAAATTCAAACTTAAATAGCTTACTTCTAATACATAACAAAACTATTATAGCACCATCTATATTATCTTTGCCGACTCTCCATATTTTTTAGAAAACACTTACGTTTTCAAATTAATTTGCTTTAGGTAATAAGCAATATACTTTTATTTGGTGTTAGTATTAAACTAAATCTATTCTAAATAGAATGTGTCCAATTTAGGTTATAATGCTAATTCTACTTTGAAATTCGAATTGAATGATCTTATACAAAAAAAGTCTTGTTCAAACTGACGACCACTAAATTGATTCAAACGAAATGATATGAAAGTGTTCTTTAATCCAATCGGAATACGACTACCTACACTACGAGATCGTACGTTTGAACAAAACCTGAAATCTAGGGTGATTACATGATCCTAAATCTACAGAAAGGTCCTAATTCCGAAGATATGAATCTACCCATATAAAACACTCGAAGTCTAAATTATCAACTATTGTACTTTCTAGATCACTAAAGTCCGGTTTACACGTATTAAGTACTTAAGTAGATAACTAAATTTTAACTAAATTAACTCGTTAGGATCCGCGTGATCGCGGTACCTTTGAGTTCGAACGTGCTGGAACGTTCTCGGTAACCGACGGGTTAATATGTGTAAGCAGACAATTTAGTAACTTTTTAGTTAAAATTTAGTTACCTACTTAACTACTTAATACGTGAAACCGAACATAAGCCACAGTTCCAGCCTGTTCATTTCCTGACCTAACCTTCAATATCCAACTAGGAACGAACCAATCACTGAGCACTAAAACCAAGTTTGTGCCAACCACACTCGAGTTTTCAGTCTTTGTCACCTCTCGCCCTGGCTAGCGACTCTCGTCATTGAAACTGCAGCGTAGAAGATGACCGCCTGCAGCCAATAGCAACGGGTGCCGGTATTCTAGACGCCCCAGTCCTGGGGTCCTTCCTCGGTTGCGCCAACTGCCTCGTACTAGTAGACCTTTCCAGCTTCCCATCTGACATCACCCAGGCTGATGTAAAATCAGCGTAATCGGAGTCTTTCGAACTGGTTCTGGATAAAGAGTCCTCACCTTTGGAGTATGTGCGGATAATCTCCTTCATCTTCTCCAGGACGGCAGCGTCGTCCTTCGCAGTTTCTGCTGATCGGAGAATCTGCTCTAGCAGAGGACTCAACGGTTTCTGATGGGAGGGAGACCGCAATGTCGCGCTGCTGGCTCTGAGAGGAGAGTTACGTTTAAACGCTTCTGATTGCGCGTTTTTGGGCTTCGTTTTAGGCGATTTGTTTGGGTTCTCGAATGTATCTGCTCCAATTGTTGGTCTGGATTTCGTTTTGGCTTGATTAGGCGCAGTTCTGCCACCCCAAGTGTTGCGTGCTGTAGGTGGTAATTTGGGGGCTAACTTTGGAGAGGTCTGCAAATTGTTCGGGGTATGCTTCGGGCTGGGAGTGTTTCCACGACTCGGAGTTCTATTCCTGACTGGGGAGTGAGGAATCCGGCTAGCTTGCCTACTCCGAATGGTTTTCGTTGGCGATTGAGAAGCTTCTCGGTTTGGTCGAAGGCTTCTGCTAGGTGAGTCGTTGCTTTCATTGACAACAACATATTCCGGACTGGCCCTATTGGATTTGTCTTCCGAGCTGGCCTTCCTGCCGCCATAGAAGGTATCAGAGAAGTCGGTCTTGCGTAAGCCGGTGTTGAGGCTGACGTAGTCGTCCACTTTGTCGTTTTTGTCGATATGACAGCCATCATCTTGGTCAAGACGCTCTGCAAATAAGAAATAAACAAGGTTTAATGATACATCCTATGTTATACGCTGCATATCAAAATAGATCTTTTAATCCGAAGGATATGATAATATCTCGGAAAATTTCGTGCTTGCCGTCGTGTTAGAATGCATCCATGCAATTTAATTGGACTCACTATACTGACATTACATTATATAAATCTTACGGGAGACATCAATAATTCAGACCCATTGTATTGTCCTATGATTATACTATTACCTTAAGTAAAATAATAAAGCACACCATTACATAAAGAGCCAGCAAATAACGTCCATTCTAGGCTTATGAGTAAATTATGTGACATACAACATTTCCTGGTCGGTTGGCGGTCTATCGCTTATTGCCATAAATGCAGAAGCAAGTTATCGACCTTCCTTTTCTACGCAGTGTGTGGAATCACGGCTGGTGTCGTGTGCAGATTGCGTATTCTTTTGACCTTTCGAGGCCTAGTTGAGTAGGAACATGCGAATTAATAAACCGAGGAAAGATAAAGAAGGTGGATAAATTGCAAGGTGCAGAAATAAGAACTTGGCCACAAGTTAAGAAAAATTAAAATCTTCGAGTCAAAGTTCAGTGTTAATGAATAAATGCAAATATGCAAATTATATGCAAATATGAGGAAATTACGAATTTATTAAAAACATTTTACAAAGTAAGAGCAAAAGAGCCACGCTCTTTAAAAAAGATGTCTTTATCGACAATTGTTTTCTGTTCAATATTAAAATCTGTTCTGGTACTTCAAAAAATGCTGCGCTAGCTTAAACCTGTATAAAGTTGACGTAGATGTATCATGTGCGTTAATTACCACAAAAATGTCAGCCCCTGCATCTAAATTCTATTAATAAGTATACTATTTTTATCTCCGCTCATGTCTGAGCCATTTTAAGCGTCGACAGCATTCCTCACTTACTCGTATAAGGGAACTTTGAGATTGTGGACGGATGGACATTCATGCGGCAGATATTTCGCCTTGAAAATATCAGCCGAGTTCCGCTTTCGATGTCATTTTATTATATTGACAGTCGGCGAATGAATGTCCAACTGATGATAAATGATCATCGACAGTAAATGTCTATGGAGTAAGACCTGGTACGCCACTGGTGTATCTTGTTATTGTTAATTTTTACAACAGAAGCAACTGAGAAGTGTAATTGCTGGGTAATGCAGTGAATGACCATCGTTTCGTGGCGTGCTGCAAATGAAACAACTATAAAGATGGTTGCAATGGGAAGCCATCATCAGATATCATCAAGATTAAAAAGAATCCCATTGCCGAGCGACCTCAAATTGAGTAGATGGGCTTCGATACATCTAAAGATAAGTCAGTAGCCTTATCCGTTCCCTTTGGGCGGTTTAAAAACTTCTGGCATTGTCAGTGTACTTATACTGGGTTCTCCATAGAATGGAATTGTGGCAAGGGGTTATAAGAAATGAGTACTAATTATATCCAAGTAAAAAGTGTGAAACCTTACAAACCTAGGCGTAAGAACTCTTTCAGTAGAAAAATATATGAATACAGTGAAAATTCTTTCAGTAAACCACACGCATGTAAATGCTGTAACCACATATCAAGCGGTATAAACCTCAAAGGGGGATTTACACTATCGAGCCAGACTCAATTAAAGCACCCTTTCCCCCAGCAATTGCAATTAGTCCTGTCCGCTAAGCTGGAAAGTGGAAATTCCACACGGGAATAAAGTCAGAAAAGTGAATAATCAGGAACTTCATTTTCGAGTTTTACGAATATAGTTATTAGAATTTAAAGCTTATATTTTTCGGATGTGACAGAAGAAAAATTATGTTTTAACACAATAGCCACTTACCATCGGGTGGATTGTCAGCTCATTTGCCGGCTATTTTTATAAAAAAACACACATGTCCCTCTTCTAACTAAACCATGGTGATATAACATTAAAAATCTCACTCTGAGTTTGTATTTTACACGCAACGATTAGTATAAAAATCGATCATCATTTGATCCGAAGAAAGAGAAACTACTGCCACTCATTCAGCATTATGTTACACAAATGAGCCTCTACTAATCCCTTGCGGGCCCTAAGAATCACGAAGTATGAAATTCTTAACCTCACACTTAACAACTAAAAGTCAATTGTATCGCCATTGATTCCTAAAAATCGTTCACAAGTGAAAGGACTAAGCCGTCGAAAGCGAACTCCGATCCTTGAACGACACAATGGTCGCCTACCCCCATTTGGAGCAATTTACAACTACCGACATCCACGCCATTATCACCTCTATTCTCACCGAGGTTAATATCAGAATCGGCTGTGGTTCAAGCTTGAATATTCATCATTTTGCGCATACCACGTGAGAGTATTTCAAAACACCCGTGAGTCAACATTCTTGGGGCACAATGTGCTCCGAATATGGCATGGAGCACGTATGATTCTATACGTCGCCGCTCCGGTTTGGGCAAGCAAATGGATTTTTGGAGTAGATGCTTAGATGCTTTTAAGTGTTATTTATCTTGGCCTTTCCCAGAAGGGAAGGTTTGGATAAATTGTGATAACTTAAGGAATCATTAGATGCTGTAAACGGGTAGTTGAGCTCGCAAAAGGCTTTTTGGATAAGATAGTTTCGAATTTGAATACATTTTAACGTTATTTTGACTTAGGTAAGGAGAAGAGGATTTTTCAGTGCCATGGTCCTCGCAAATTGCTATTTGAGTTAGATGATGCTACATAAGGAGAGTTGTTATAGAAGTGATTGTTTATCGAGAAAGAAACATTGGAGGAAGTACAGAAGGAAATTATGAAGATACTGCTATGGTATCAACTTGTGCAATTGGCAGCTACATATGGGGCAGGTTACACCCACAGCCAAGTACCAAGTTCTCTTCCGTGTCATCGACCAACAAATCCGCAATTCAAAGCGCTCATTGCCGGACGGATCTATTAAAATGGCATACGAACAAACACGATACAAACAATGCATGAATAATGTCAATTTCACTGCATCCTTTGGACTTAATTCGCCATTACACGGAGTATGGTTGGGTGGCGTGCTGTGGTTAGAAACTGTTTTATTTTTCGTTGCTACTGATTATATAATGCTGCTGTTAGAAAGAGACAGATATAAAAGTATCAATCGCGTCATACAACTCACCAGGTCACAGTTAAAAAAGGGATGTCAGAATTCGAAGTCTTCCAAATATGGCGACAAGTACCAAATGTGACGACATGTCCTAATAGATTTGTATCGTGACTTATGTCATACTTAATACGTCACTCAATGAAGCGTCAATACCGATACATTCCGACCTTTGGGAATTTCGTCATCGTCAACAATGTGTTCTATTGTCTAACCTCCCTTGATCTCTTTTTACAGCCAAAATACTCGAAGCTACTTTAGTTTGAATATGTAGCAACCAACTCGAATAAAGGTTCGAGAACATCCTGTAAAGAAACTTTGTAGGTGCATATTTTACATCTCATCATCTTACTTGCATTACAAAGCGGTTTTGAAGCTTATTGCCCAACGTGCCATTTAAGTCTTCAAACCTCTGGAGTTGTACAAAAGTGGGTACCTTCGTCTGCCTCATTTGCTTCCCCAATAGATGCTAATTTCGGGACGAATGATCAGATTAGGGCTTATTAATTAACCATAAAGGGACATTACACAAACACACCATTCTCACATGATTATATAGGCTTTGACCTATGGACGATTTCAGAGGAGATACATTAAAAATCTTCCAAGAACTTGTAGAAATAAAAATGCCAAAATGAAAATGACAAAATGATGGAATTTAGCTTCATTTCAGCCAGAATAATCGAACCCCTCAAAATGGAAGTAAAGCTCTTCAAAGACTGAGGTTTAGATATACCTCCACTACCTCCACTCTAGTTGAACCATCAAATAATTCTAGAATATTTCTATTAAAGATTCATTGCATAACAGGAGAAACGCGCGCTATATTCCCACGAGAAGCAGTGAAACCGTTGTTACGTCGATCATTGTGTGTCAATGCCTTGACTGAGGGTCTCACTGAGCTGATATATTGATCATTTTGTTGTTCTAGACAAATGTAGGTTTAAAAGATATTTCATCAGCTTAACTGACGAGTTTATTATAAGTACACAACTGATAATAAATTGGGGATATTTCCTAAAGATAGTATGTTATGTTCAAAATTGTTCATTACATTTCGAGGTTCAGTTTTTGATGCTACAAGAAGCTGTCAAATATCTTAGTGAAATTGCTACACCTGACTAAATTCGACTGCCTCAATTTCAGCGCCCTCTTGAAACCTATGTCTACCTTTTTTATACATACAATATCAAGCCTGTTTGAAATTGCGTATGATGTATGTTTATCCGATATCCAAAGAAATATCCGAAAACAACAACCAACAGTTACATTAATGTAAATCTATCAAGATATACAGACTTACAAGCCGACACTATACTCTCGATAGGCACGGTCATTACCACTTCGGCTTTACGTTGGTATTAATAGGATAGAGTATGAACCGTTACATTAATCGTAACTTTACAAATTATAATTATAAAACCAGTGTTTTAAATAACACGCGATTGGTCCTAAATACAAAAGTTTCTTATTTTGCCTTTGCACACAGCGCGTTTTTGAAGCGCATCCGAAGGAAACGAGCGGAATCTTTTTGACGACCCGTGTGGCGCAATGGTTACCATGCCGGATCGCCGCACCGAGGGTCCTGGGTTCGATTCCCAGTGAGGCGGAAATTTGAATGATGACTTTGAATTTCTGTTTTCGGTCTGGGTGTAAATGTCCTTGTCTAGTGTGTTGTCCATGGCACCCACGACACAGGGAATCCTAGTGTGGGGCTGTGAGTGTGAAGCGTTATTTATTTATTTATTTTATTAATCTGCGCGTTTTCCGCGCTGCAAATGACGAGGCGCATAAGGCGTTTCCTCGTACGGTCGCGTTTTCGGCGCCACAAAAATACGCCATGTGCAGAGGCTCTTACATGTCCTTACACAACAAAACAGTATGTCCACATGTGGTCCACACATTTGTTACGCAAAAATATTCAAGTAAAATGGCTAGTGTGTTCAAAATATACCAATTTTACGGGACAAAAGAGGACTGTCACACGAAGCCACTGCATTGCGAAAAATTTTTGTGGAGTAAAGGATAGGAGTTAGCGATTGGCGAGTTTGAGATATTATTTTTTTATTTACAAGGACTGTTTTAACCAATAATAAACGCTCGATCATCACCCAACGGTATTCCAGTTTTGCCTATGACAAGCATTTCCTATAACAACATCAGAGAAAAAACATTCGTCCGTTACACAAAGTTGCACGGCGCGTGCGCTTTAAATTATACGGAGACATTCGCATGTACGAGTATGTAGGATTTGGATGGCACAATAATTCCCGTATAACCTTGGATATTTTCTGACTACCGAGAAACCGGTAGTAGAGTCTATGTAAGTTGACATTTATTTTATGTTTATCCTAGTTATTAGACACGGCGACGACGGCAAGTATGCCACAAAAGCTTCGTTTGAAAAACACTCCAAATAGAAAATAGAGAGTAAAAATAGAGCATAGACATTATGACATTTGTGACGTAGGGGATATCATGGGATTGTTGTCTAGAGTTAGAAACCAAACCTCAGATATTAAAGAATAAAAGGGACTAAACCACGGACCTGAAAAAAAGACGGACGTAACCTCGTCTAATCGAGAGTGAAGCATAGCAATGGCCGCCCGCTTACCATGTGTGCGTAATTTTTGATTCGCGATTGAAGCAGTGAAGTGCCAATGTGTGGGTGTGTGTACTTGAGAGTTGGTATTACTATGGGTGCTTCACTGAATTTGTTCTTGGGATTACGTCCGTCTTTTTTTAGGTCCGTGGACTAAACTTACAAAAAGTACGTAATTGTAGGTAAACGTTGCAAGAGAAATTGTTTTTTCTAATGATGAAATCCGCTTTCCGCTCACATCAACCTTACTACTTAGGCCGCGCGCAAAGCAAACAATTACGGCTGTATTGCACGCGCTATTTTAACGCAGATATTCTAATGGCTTTCCACACGGCAACGCAGCTTATTGGCGAAATGCGAGCCACGACTAGTTACTCGTAATCACCAATTTACTGAGCCAGTGAATAGAAACGGAAATGCAACGCGTGCAACCACAATGAAATGTGTTATTATTGCATTGCGCGTGGCTTGGGGGACGTTACGATTACAATTCGGCACGGTGAGGATTTACCCTCCTATACTAGGATTAGGGTATGCTCCCGGGAAATCCTGGTCTCGAAAGTACCGGTATTTTAGAAGCTACCGGTACTGCATGCTACCTACTTGGGATATTAATTGACCATTCTTATTAACAGACACTAAATCTGAAGTTTCTGATTGTTATCTGTCTGATTACAACCAACTCAAAAATTAACACTCCGATTTCTTTACGAATCAAACCCTAGGTTAATCTAATTTTAATAAAAAAATATCAACTTACCGCTATAATCCGCGTCCTCAATAGAATTCTGACTATGAAGAGAGTATCTGTTGGTGGTCTTCGTCGAGGGTGACCCTTGCGTGGAGCCGGCAACCACTCCCAAGCTCCTGTACCCCTCATCAGACACCTCAGATCCATTATCGGAAGCACTCTCAGCAGCTGGGGCCGGAGACACTGGTCTAGGACTCCTATTCCTCACAGAATGAGGCGTGGGAACCAAGTGATTTGACGAAACGATCTTGGTTCTCCTGTCCGGAGACGAGGAATGCCGTCCCGGGCTATTAGTTCTTGGAGACAAGTGTTTTCTGCTAGGAGATGCTGCTCTGTCCAAATCCCCTAAATATGGCAAACTCGCTGGTTCGCTTAGCTTGTGATTGGATTGATAATGCAGAGCTCTGGAGTCATCGTTGTAGATCTTGGAGGAGTACTGTAAGGACATCGGTTCGTATGTCTTCGGTTCTTTGTAGTCGAAGTTCTTATCCTTATAGGGTAGCGAAGTTGGGCCAATGTCTGGTCTCTCGTACGTGACGGTGGCGCCGGCTAAATCATGCTTGGGTCTGGCAAGGCGAGCTGAGAGGGAAGTGCGGTGTTGGGCGCGGCAGCGACAGGGGTCGTGTTTGTCCAGGTAATGGGCCAAGGTGTCCCAACCTCCACCAACGCGTACCATCACGTGTGAGCGGAGAATCTGGAAATAAATTCGGAGATTAGTTTTTACTTATTTTTTTCTCTAGCAAACAATGTTTTATCCTATGCAATGCATCGTTACACACTAATAAGTGCACATAAGCCGTAGACAGTGATTAATTAACACAATAACGTTAGATTGCGAGCAGAAACCACCATTTCTATAAACAACTATTCTATTTTGATCGTTCCTCAAACGGATCCGATCATTAGGCGACTCGAGACTCCATTAAAGTCTACTTCGAGATGAATCATACGTCCCGTTCGGATCCATGTTTGGGCAAATCAAATGCTATTGGATATCGCGAGGAACAAGTTTTGAGCTCGACCTTTAGCGTCCAGTAAATAAAACCTCGGGTAAGTTTGGCAGCGCTCTCAAAGGCAGGTCAGCTTATTCTGGGCTTATTAGGGTTCTTCGAAACGGAAACTGAAGCGTTTTAATAATTTGCTGAAGAATATTTACTTCGATTGATTGGAAATTCATCAGGTAGACACTTTTTAGGGTTTTGTAGTCAAAACGGAACCCTTATAGTTACACTATGTACATCTGTCCGTCCGTCCGTCCGTTCGTCCATCCTTCCATCTATCCTTCCGTTCGCAGTTCGACCCTTAATGCTGAGAAGCGGTTATTTGGCATGAAGATACATTATTTATTACTTGTAGTAAGTAGTATATTAAAATCTTTAATAAAAATAATTTCAGGACCCCTAATAGATGTTACGGTATTGAATTTCTTTTTCTCGTCTACCCCATATTATGGGGTATTGTTGAAAAGGTCTTCCAAAATAATATGGACCTGGAAACACCATTTTTAGATTCAGGGTTCCGTTTGCGAGATATTCGGCTTTAAAGAGCTAATTTTGGATAGAGTTAAAGGTGCCTCAGCCCTGCCAATTAATTGGTATGTGACGGACATGTGTGTATATACTGTATATACCTATTGTGAGTTTAGAAGGAAATATATCACGGCTAGGTTGGCTTATGTAGTCGATAAACTTAACTACGGAACCCTACTTTGCGCATGGCGACACGCACTTGGCCTATATATCGATGTAATGCATATAGATATATACATACATATTTCATTGGGTGTGCTCTAGACTTAAACATAATCGATTACCTGCCTGTATAAATTAAATTTTATAAATGCTGTCTTGATTATAAATACTTAAAGGTGATATTAAATTAGCACTATTTCAGGATTCGGATCCGTGCTCACTACCTGTATAATTGAGACAATACATACTGGTCCACACGGTCCCTCGAACTCGAACCCTTACTTCTCGAAGAGGGAAATCTAGTCTTCCCTTTTCGCAAAAATTGTCTTCTCTACTGAGCCTTTCCAAGCTTGCTCCCGTCGATGGCGATCTACTAATTCATACGGGACCAAGCGCGCGAGTCGAAATCTCACTTGTCTGGTGCACAACCAAAATGTTCAGCGCTTTCAAAGGCACCGCGCTCGGAGGAGATAAGGATCAGCATAAGCTGGTAGTCCGTTTGGCCCGTCAATCATTCCATATTAAGGGTCACAAGGCCCAGGACCTAAACGAAGGCAATACGAGGTCGTCCGTAATGTCCGTTTCTATTGAATAGTCAAGGTGGATATACTTTCCCACGATGCTATGAGATAGGACTAATTTTGCACACACATGCTTGAAATTCAGGGTCAAAGTTGAACTGGTAAACTACTGTGTTGACAAAATTTATTTTAATAACAAAAGTGTAACGAGGTCAAATCTGTACATTAAATATTTTTGGAAATTAGATGGCTGACGCGGCAAAGACTGAACCATCAACCAAGTTCATCAAAATCAAGATAACTTTTGTTGGGAGTTGGGACATATCTTCAATGGTTAAATGTCCTTAACTGTTTAGTCATAAGGTCTATTATTAAAACAGAGAGGCAAACAGGAAATCAGCGCAGGTATGACCGATTGACATTATTTACTAGAACATTTATCAAGTTTATTGAGTCGACGATAAGATTATCTAATCGAGCAGTGTGTTTATCCGTGAATCATATTATGGTAATCAGTAAGCTTGTTGCTTTTTATTGTGGAGTTGATATTATGTACTTGTTTCTTTGTTAATTGCTAGCATCACATTTATATTATGGAAATCTTTACAATAATTTTAGAATAAAATCTATTTCTATTTTGTAATTTTGTTCATGTTGAGTTTGTGTATAAATGCATTAGTGATGCCCATGCTTATGATGTCCAGGGAGACGACAACCACTTATCATCTCTGTCACTGGTCAAATGCTAATTGAAAATTTCATACAAACTTTTGAGATTAATTTCAAGAACTATACCTAAGCAAGTGCGCGTATTTTGTACGTACATATTTTGAATAATTCCAGCTGCCTTTAGGTTTCGAACAAAAGTTACTGTGAGAATGACGTTCAACATTACATATTAAGCTACTATGATTAACTTACCCTGACAAAAATCAGCAGTCTGGTGTCACCAATCCTGTATTTTCCTTCGGACACCCTCACCATGGGGAACTGTGTTGGGCAGGAGCACCTCTCCACCAAATCTCTAACTCTCTCATCTAAACTCCTCAAGTCATTGGTCACCAATTGCGGCTGTGGTCCAGACGGCACGAGGCCTAAAGCAGAATCGTCAGGCCTCAGTTCCTCTCCAGCTAACTCCCTCTCAATTTGTTTTTCCATTTGAACGAGCAATGGCGCCGGCATTCCCAGAACGGCACCCTTTCTAGCAACTTCTAGAAGGCAAAGCACGACATGTTTTTCATTCTTTCTCAGGCACAGGTCATCAGTTTCGAAGAGGAGGCATTCGAGGATTCCCAAGGCTTTCCTGCACCAGTCTATGAAGTTTGAAAGGTTGTCTCTTGCGAAGAACGTGCCTGCTTTTGCTGCAGGGAGCATGTTGACTGGAGGTCTGGTGCGGAGTGCTTTGGCGAGGGTCACGGCATCTTCTGACTCTGGGACTGCAGATTCGAGGATCAGACGCGCCGATTCTCTGACGCGGTTGGCATGCTGGAACAAAGAAAACATGTTTAGATATCTGCGAAACAGACTTCTAGTACCTGGACTTCAGATATTTTCTAGAATATCGCCTGACTGATTTGTAACGCACGGTTTAATGTGAGAGCTGTTATTAATCTTTGGACGGTATCGCAACAAGACCGTAGTACAAGAACGAATATTTCACCATTCTTAAAGTAACGATTGTGTTTGAATTATTCCTTTCCGTATAAATCTACTTCAAAATAAACTAATCTAAGAATAATGTATATTGACTTACTAATTAAAATCCAAACCTACTCTACTAGGTACTAACTATTTTTAGCCACGAAGAAAAATTACTAAGTAAATAATATAGTCTCGGCGCCACATACAAATTTGGTACAAATATTAAACCCAAATGAATTAAGTTAAGAACCTGTCATACTAACAACGGTTAACTTTTTGTACTGGAAGCAATAACAGGAAAGTCAAATTATTATGCTTGAGCTGAAATACAAATGAAAGGCAAAAATTACTCTGAGATCATACTTATGATCGAAATTATAGTTTTTTGCTGTTGTTTTACTGTGTACATTCAGGCAATGCATTTTTGATGAAAACGAAAGGTTGATGCACATGATTTTGCAGAACTTGCTTTTTACATAAAATATTACCAATTGCTTTTATACATTTAGTGAAATTTAAGCGTTGGTCTTGATCACTGCCTTTTTTCGTCCACTAAAATGATTCCTAAGTTATATTATATTATTAATAGTTATATTATATTATTACATTCTTTATTTGTCTAACACTGCAAGTGAAAGATCTCCAATTACCTTTTAAGTTTAGTCCATGACCATTAATTAAATGTTATTCGCAACCCCTGCAAATCCTGCAGTTACAGTTTCAACGGGTTTATCTCACTGGCCCCATTGAGTTGTCCCACGAAGGGACAAATGGCATTATTTAGTCTCACTAACCCATGGAACAATATTTTCGAGTCGGAATAAACGCTTAAACGCTTACACCACTCATATCCCCGCAGTAGGTTTTCACCTGTGTCGCGGGTGGTATGGACTACACATAATATCACATCACGATAACACCCATGACCCAAGTACAAATATTTATCTGTCACATAAATATCTGCCCCGGCCGAGAATGGAACCCGGGACCGCTCGCTTCGCAGGCAGGGTCACTACCAACTAGGCTACAGGGTTGTCACGTCAGAAGCACAGACATGCGTATCGCTTCAACAACTCGCGTGCAATAAGACAAGCGATCTAACCATACCAATCATCTCCAAGTTAGGACATCGCTAACGAAGTTTTTATATACCGTCAAAACGAAAGCTACCCAGTATTGATTGCTGTGATATCTTGTTAGGCGAATACTTTGCCTTTTCAGTCGACCGGGTTAATAAATCCGTTCTCAAATCGGTACTTAATTATAATGTTTCGCTGTTATGGACGTGACTGGCTACTAATTCTTGTTGCTTTTACTATTTCCACGCTGTTAACAGGTGATCAAAGCGGTGTATGGTACCGACTGATCACACCTACCATGTATGTAGTTGTAAGGGGTAGATACATATGTAAGGGGCCATCCATAAATTAGGTCACACTAATTTCATGACTTTTTGACCCCTCCCCCCTCCCTGTCACAGCTGGTCACATTTGTGAGACCTCCCGCCTCTAGTGTGACGTCACATAATATGAAATTTTACACCTAGAAATTATTAAATTAAAACAGCAGTTCCGAAGTAAGTTCTATTTCCATTTTTTTTTACCTATACATACCAATAATTCGATTTTGAAATGTGACGTCACGAAACTTAGGACCCCCTCCCACCCCTTATCACACAATGTCACACTTCATCGACCCTCCCCCCTCCACCCTAACGTGTGACGTAATTTGTGGATGGCCCCTAAAGGGTCTTATTCATTACTGAGTGCAGGTCAACGCAGGTCAACCTTCCATGCTGAACATTGGATATCCCTCATCTGGGTAGTCTCTAACCCTAGACTGCATAAAGCCCAGTACCCTAAAGGCTTATGATCCGTCTTTTTAAATCTACCGTGTAATGTTCACGAAATTTTATTCCAAGTGATTGCAAAACGAACTCAAGCAAATATAAATTAAATTACTGATGTAAAACAAAATGATACAAAATATTATTTACTCTAAAGGAAAACCCGGATCACCAGAGGCTACAACAGAACTATACTTAACTTAATTGTTGCCGGTTACCGAAACAATCCTACGATGGATAATCTTAATCAGATGACCACGTTAATTTTAATGTTAATTATATGAGTACTCGAAGAACGTATTATACTCGTATCATGTCATTTTCGGTTATTAATTTTAATGGGAGATGTAATGAGAGATGTAAACAAAGCTTGTATATAAAGGTTTATTCCACTTGTGACTTTTAACAAGTTCAAGTCCTTTAAAAAAATAAGCTGAAACTAGCACCTGGTCTAGAAATTAAAAATTTTCCACATACATAAAATATAGATTACTTCACTGTTTATTTTCATAAGAAATCTTTATTTAAATAAAATTGACAGTCTTCAACAATTTAGGATCGTAGTTCAAAGTGAGGTTAATGTGTTTGTTTAAATGTCTGTAAATGTCAAAAAGATAATTTCTTCCTGATTTAATAAAAATTACAGTTTATAAAACAACCATTTTTGGAATCAAAATCTCTAAAGTTCAAAGACATCAAAGGTTAACTACTAACTAAATAAGGGTCTGTAGGAAACGTTTAACCGTTGGTTCTTAAGCGATATTATCGCTTTGACGGTCAAAGTAAAAAACATTTAAAAACATACCTACATTTCCAAATATATCTTTTTTCAAAAAGACAGAAAAAATAGTAGTTTTCAATGTATAGGTAGGTATAATTTAAATAGCCAAAAGCAGAAAACACATCTGAGGACCACTGTAGGTTTGTTATTTTAGTAAATATTAGTAATCGTCCTATATTTAGTAGTCAGGTAGATAACTTTGATAAAAATCAAACCCAGTGTGGCTTCGAAGTTCGAAATATCTTTACATAAATTATCTTTATAGCCAGCACAAGAGGAATATACCTTTTCTTAATAAACTTGTCAATACCATGACCCGATGTTGAACAATGTCACACAAAGCATATAGTTAATAATTATTTTAATGTCTGCACTCTGCACGTAATACAGAGCCCATATTTAAGATTTACAGCGGCGAAATTAGTGTCTTTACAACGCATGTGAAACTCAAAATGTAGATTTAATTTTTTGTAGGCAGTAAACTGATGAATGGATGTAAAAGTTGATACCACAGAGTAGCTAACAGTTAGAAGTGTCACCTGAACAAATTAGGAAGTGCGAAGAGTATTTTAATGTGATGGTTCAGTGTCTTCAGTCAATCATTACAGATGGGCGTAAGAAAGAAGTTTGAGTAGTATAGTCTTGAGTAGATACATCATACGTGGGAAAATTGCGATTCCCTGTTCAAATTAAATGGCCACTTAACAAGCTAAGCCTTGATTCCTTTCTGCTACCAACGCATCGGTGATGCATGCATGTATGTATGTATGTCGGCTATTAACAGCAATGTCGTAGAGAAATAAAAAAACGTGTGTGTGTATTAACGTACGCACGTAAAAAGTTATAGTTACCTCTAACTTACAAAGTAAAGGTTTGGTAAAGGTACCTCTTACTTATAAGTACCTTTTGCTCGCACCCATGACCCGGCGCGCGTTAGCAATCCAACTCCTAGCGAGTGTTGTACGCCTAGTATCAGGCGTATTCATCATGTCGATTTTTGACTGTCGCATCGTAAAAATTTTACTCTTATATTTTTTCCAAACGCCCCATAAGAAATATAACTTCAAAAAAGGTTATTTTTATTATATACTTTACACATAACAATGACAAGTGGTACAAAACACAAAAAATCATAGACGAATGTTACAAGCCAATAAGTACTGCCATTTTTACAAAATGGCTATTACACCCATAGATTACACCGCGTCGTGTAACGTTATCTCTGATTTTGCATAATCTGTGGTATTACAAGCGCGGGAAAACGTTACGTCAAATTATGTTATTCGCACTTGAGGTTGTAATAATTAAAAGTTTATTTTATTGTGAGTGGGCGAGGTGAAAGTACAGTCTAATTAAAAACTTTATTACCTTACTGCGTAAGTGGTAACCCTTGACAAAGTGTGATTCGACTCAAGTTTGAATGGTTCTGATGCCCATGTCTCGAAAAAAGGGGTATAGGACGCCCCTCAAACAGGTGGGCTGATAACCTGAAGAAGGCAATGGGCATCCGCTGGGTGCAGACGACTCAGGACTTCTAAGAGCGGCGCAAGTTAAGGGATGCCTACGTCCAACAGTGAACCTCCAAGGGTTGAGGCAGCATCATGCGTTGCCGGCCAAGAAAGAAGCGAAAAAAATTTGCTTATTAATCGACCTCTAATAAAAAGTTATTACACCATACACCATAAACCTCTGTATTTAAGTCTATGCCTTATACTCCTGAATTCACACCTGGAAAACAATAAACAATTGATGATTGAGATTGATACAAAATGCTTATAAAGCAGCACATCGTATTGTTGGCCCACGCTTTCCTTACAATAAAAGTGTCTCTGAGATGTATTAAACTCACTGAATAACAAAAAATAAACCGTATCGTGTGCATCATAGAACGCATTTTCTAATGACTTTGCTGATTGATTCATGACCCTATCTCCTAAGCAATTCTATTAGTAACATGCTGACTCTCGAAAGAGAAGGAGAGAAAGTGGACTTAAAAACAAAAGGGTAAAGATTAATTTTGTTTCACAGTAAATTTCTTTTGATACTGCACACATCTCTCACTATCGATTAAACTAAAATAGTTTTAATGCGTATCGCTGAAGGTTGAATCTCGCACGCATTGGTTGAATAGTTCCAATGAGTATTACGAATAACTACCCACTTTTCACGTAGTCATAAATAAACGCTTGAGTCGTTAATCTTTTGGAGATGAATCATTGGATTCATTCACAGCTCATTCATAACTTTCTTACTACTGTTACTCGACGGTATATCGATCCATTTTCATTATAGATTTTTAATAATTCATTTTAATTTTTTTATTAATTTTTTTTTATTAACCTTCCGTGTGCCTTAAGGAACATACAAAAAAAATAAGCCGAATTGGTCGAGCCATTCTCAAGTTTTGCGCTTAGCAACATTCATTTTTATTTATATAGTTTAACATAGCGCCATCTGTTGAATACTTATTCAATCCAGTCAACAGATATCGCCATCTGTTAAAATCGATTGGAGCTAACAGATAATTGTTACTGTCAGATAATAGACAAAAAATTTGCAATAATATTGCGACTATAAATTGAGATGTAAGCTATCCTATCTTTCAAGTTGGATATACATCAGATATTACTATTTAGTTACTCGCTGCATAAATTATGATAGAAGGATTATATAAACTATTGCTAGCTCTTAGTATAAATAACAGCTAACCGTTAATAATTATATGCCTACAGTAACTAGCATACTAAGTATATTAATTGTAGAGTAACTGCCCACGACTATAAATGGTCGACTATACTTATGTACTTGACACGTTCGCAACATTATAATCGTAGTTAAGTGCTTAAACTAGACTAGGTTTTTATGAAAACGTATAATTATAGGCTCATTAAATATCCATATCGCATTGGTCATGATAATGCGATTTTTATTCGATATTTGAAATTAGGAAAACACGCAGAGCAAAACCTACCTTACTTTGATGTCTGACAGTTTATTACTGATTGTATTGTTAGTTACAAATACTTGAACAAATAAATAATTTTTAATACATTCGTCCTTAAGCTACAAGAATAATTATTATGAATCGCCGAATTTAATATGCATATCAGTAATAAGTATTATTATATTTATCCAACGACAATTTTCTAAACTATATTTTACTAGTTGCCAACATGTTGCCAAACGATAAATACTAACTGAGGTGTTAGGTTAATGACATTCCGCTTTCGTTTCAAAATATGCTAATAAGCGTGATATTTAAGGATAAATTGTAACACTGTTATTTAGAAACATTCAATCGACTTTTAAATGACTTTTAAAGCTTTAATGTCCATAGTAATGACTCGACTGTTGCAACATCGGCGCCGCGCCGGTACGAGCAATCGATAGCTCAAACGATTCACAAAAATGTAAGTAAGTAAAATACACATACATTGTAATATTTCATTTAAATTAGTAATAATTCATACAAAACCCGTCTTTATTTATGACGCCCCAAGCTGACTACAAGGTTTCGAAGAAAATCCCGTCCAAATCAATTGTCGTTTTTGACAGTGCGTTTGTTAACTATTTTTAAATCAGAATTAATTTTATTCAGTTAAACATCAAGTACCTGTTACAGAATGATGATTCTACCGATTTTACGTACAATGTTGACATTACAATGTTAAATATGAAAGACTATAGAAATCGGTTCTCAATCTTTCACATTGATCAAGTATGCAAGTTTGATTATGAAACCCAGGCTCCAATTCGATATGTTATTTATTAGACAATGTCATTAGAATTAAATTATTTTAAGTGTATGTAGCAGTCCAACTAGAATTAGAAACATTTGAGCAATTTGATTTAAATGAAAATTAGCTTCTTTTGCGATTGATAATTCAAACTCAAATTAATATATTTTGTGAATATACTTATGAACGTCAATATAATATTTTAGGAGGTACCTCGATTCCTCATGAATCCCCATCATCAGAACTGATTTTATAAAATAACGTACCAATACAAAATGATTCAGATAAAAAATAATTTTAAATCGGTTGAAACAAACATTAACTAGTATAAAAAAAATTAAAATAAAACCCTCCTGCCACAAAAAAAGCTATCATGATATACCTTTTTGAAATTTGTTTGATGAGTTGTTTAATTTGATACCCATATTGCAATTGAATAATTGCATTTATTTTAGTTTTTGATAATTCAAACAATGTCATCTCACAGCCACCGTTTTTGTTTTTTTAAGTTCACTTATCTAGGAACACTTAGGCTGTCAAGACGCATCTAAGGATATCTTAATTGTATAAATTGGTCCAGCGGTTTGGAAGATATGAGGTAATAAAGAATATTACATACATACATACATACATACATACATACATACATACATACATACAAGATACGCGCGAAAAACATAACCCTTCCTTGGCAGTCGGGTAAAAAAACGGAGTATGATTATGATTTGAAGCCATGAAGCAGTTTAGATGATTTATTCTACTCCCTATTTCCTGACTCCTCTATTCTCCACTTCCTACTGCCCTACTCTCTTTCTACATCAATATTCCACACCTATGTTTCTGGACAAAACTCAAAATATCATAATTACATTATTATATAAAACAACTCCACATATTCTAATTAATATTCAGAAGGCGATCGCGTTAATTAAGATCTGTAATTATAGAGTGTTGCGTCATAATTAATATGGTTTTTATTTATGTAGGTACCGACTTAAGTATCATTGCAGGCGTGGGTGGATATTGAGCCATCCAGCTAACGTCCTCATTAATTGGATCATTTTCTTCGAAACTATCAATTTTATTCATATTTTACCGTATTACCTAATATCTCACTAGTTATCTTAATCCTACTAGTATCATAAAAGTGTAAGTTTGTTACTATGTATGTTTGTTATCTACGACGACCTTGTAGCCTAGTTGGTAGCGACCCTGCCTGCAAAGCGAGGGGTCCCGGGTTCGATTCCCGGCTGGGCAGATATTTATGGACAGATAAATATTTGTACTCGGATCATGGGTGTGATTGTGATATTATATGTGTCACCTATTATGAGTGTGTTAGCGTTTATTTATTTACTTTTACACGCAAAAATTACGATTATGAACGGATTTTAATGAAATTTAGCACCCAGGTAGACCATAATCTAAATTAATACATAGTGTATATATGCATATAGGACGTATTATATACATAGGGTACATGTATACCGTATGGTACATGTATGCCGTAAAACGCAGGCAAAGGCGTGGCAGAGTGCTAGTGAACCATGTTACCTTTCATCAGATGTCCATGTCATTAACAAAAAGAACATAAATAACGTAAAAAAAAACGAATAAAGTGATAATTTCAATTTAAAGAAGTAATAAATTAATAACGCAAGAAAATATAAAGTTATTTATATTAACTTGTCAAGCACAAGTTTTGATAAAAATAAATGATCAACTATCGATCAATCTAACCCTGATCAAGATTCGTAAAAAACGTCCTGTCCGACCTGTCCGAGAAAGGGTTAGTTATTGGCGATAATGAGAACGAATCGGTCGAAAGTGAACTCGATCGACGGCCTTGGATTGACCGAGGATCTTTCACTCTCGTTCGGGACAAGAACGGTCGCTGACCCCGCTGGTATATTGCACTTGTGGTCATTATCGACCTGTTATCGGGTATAATGACGGTATGTTTTAATGACGAATAATGGAGAGTACTCAATTTGGACCTAAGGTGAAAAGATGATACAAGTAATAAAACTCGTGTAATAAAAAATATTCTTTTGCCAATTTCAGTTTCGTTTTCGTAGTTTGATCATGGTTAATTTACTGCATCATCAATCAGGATTGTTTTTATATGAGTGATGAATATGAGTGATTATTTCGTGGTATTCCATTTTCTTTTTTCATGAAAACCCAGGAATTATTAGTAGGTACTTGTAATAGACACGGTATATCATGGTCAGCTGGATTATAATCTTGACACGCTTTTTTCAAAACGCAATGTAAAACATCAACAACATACCTACATAAAAGACATTGTGAAATTAGAACATAGGATATTACTCTGTGTTTGAAACTAAGATATTATCCAATAAACGGAACACCCTATTCTAAAACTGCAGTTGACCACGCAATTATTTAGATATTTCAATAGCATCATGATCTTTGCACGGACCAAGTGTTTCCTGTTTTCAAGATAACAATGTCCTTGTTTGAGATTTTTAATTGCTACCATCTGTCAGCTATGAACCATTTGACCCTAATGAATATGGACAATAGCTCGATCGAGTCGCAGTACCCTGAGCACTTTGAAATGACATTTTACAGTGTTATTTGTGTAACAATGTTTAAAGCACAATTTATTTGAATTTTTCGCTTAAAAAGGCATGTATTAAGTATATTTTTAGAAGCTTTTATTTAAGTTTACTTTGTCAATAAGTATATTCTTTGGGTAAATCTTGCAAGCAGTTTAATTATATTTTCGTTTATACTACGGTGTTGAAATTTGACATAATATTATTATGCTTTAGTCCCAATGATAATGCACTTTATAGGTCTACTTTCGTTTATACTACGGTGCCGTGACATATTATTATGCTTTAGTTCCAATGATAATGCACTTTATAATGAACATGATATAAAATACACTCGGGTATGCTCGAGAGAAACACAGATATAAAATTTTTATATACGAATTCAAAAATTATAGATCGTTCTGAACTCCATCTTAAGACTGCTGCTTAGAGGATTGACTTCAAAATTCAGACAGAAGAATTCCTCAGCAGTTAACTACCATCGTTATTTTTTTTTAATAAAGACATGTTTTTTACCCTCTGCCGTTCTTCTGGATGTAGGTGCTGGATGACATGAACTTTGACCATAACACAAAATAGAAACCCCGTGCAAAGCGATTCAAAGTTACACTGAAAATTACAAAGTTTGAATTTTGAATGTTTTATTATTGTTCGCACTTTGTTTATTTTGCACTAATAATAGTTGCAGTAAATTCAGCCGTGTCGGGCGAGAAGTTTTCCTTGAAGGAAGTAGTTAAAACTTTTATCTTCAACCGTTAATTTTACGTTTTATAGTGCATGCAATTGACTTAAGGTGATATTTTGACAAATTGTTATTCTGATGACGTAACCAATTTTTTTGATCATGTTTTATAATAAACTGTCAGAGGTGAATATCGATTTCGTTCGATATTTCGATGGGACAGTGAGTGGTATGTACAACAACCCATTTATTTGAAGCGACATTTCTGCGTTCCATCCATCCATCCATCCATCAGCCTTTAGAGGTCCACTGCTGGACATAAGCCTCCCCTAATCTACGCCACTCAGACCGGTCCTGAGCCTTCTGCGTTCAATAAACAAATATGGTCTAGGTACTCATTAGGTTGACCTTATTAACTGACGCTTGAAGCTATTGCTTATAAAAGGTAATAAAAATAATAAGTTATAAAAAATAGGAAGGGCTTATAAAAAATAGGAAGTTGATATCGAAATAAACTATAGTATTATGAAGATACAGCAGTCACTCTATTCTGGAGACATAGAGGGAGCTACCAAGACGTCAAAGGCCATATTGCTCAAAATACTACAATATCGCAATTATAATGAATCGACTATTATAAAGCGTTGGACACATAATAAATCACAATGATTCGAGATCTGATAACACAGGCAAATAATGTTATTCAAGTCGCAAATACAGTTAGCAATAATAATCAACTATTTCATAACACGCAACAATATCTTTATAAAAAGATTGAGTTGATTAATTGCATTGTGAACAGATACGTTTGTATGTAAGTAAAAAATAATGACACAGTTACTGAGGAGGAATGAGCTGACGATCCACCTAACGTAAGGCCACTAACAATGCGTTGTCGATTAAGAAAGACAAGAGGGAAAGAAAGAAATAAATAAAGATCTGGGTCTCAAGCCCCCAGCCAGTCGGAAAAGCCGGAATCGTTTAGCAGCTGATTTAAGACATAACTGACATAATAATTGACAATATGACAATTGATATGATTGATTATGTTAATGACGATCCTGTAGCCTAGTGACGACCCTGTAGCCTAATGACGACCCTGCCTGCAAAGCGAGGGGTCCCGGGTTCAATTCCCGGCAGGGGCAGATATTTATGTGACAGATAAATATTTGTACTCGAGTCATGGGTGTTATTGTGTTGTGTTATATGTGTAGTCCATACCACCCACGACACAGGTAAATAATCTATTGCGGGGGTATGAGAGTGTAAGCGTTTATTTATTACGAGTAACCGCCCTCGCTTTGCTTCGGTTTTCTCATTTTCTTACACCTTGGGTTACATTATTTTAGTTTTATTAAGGATCCCTAATTTTTTTGAAAATATAATATAGCCTATGTTACTCGGGGATAGTGTAGCTTCCCAACAGTGAAAGAATTTTTGAAATCGGTTCAGTAGTTTCGGAGCCTATTCAATGCAAACAAAAAATCAAATCATTCCTCTTTATATATTAGTATAGATTTATTTATTTGAGTAAGAGGGTGGTACGTGGCCAGGCAGGCTTCCCGGAATGATATCAGTAATAATATCTATTAATTATTTAATTTTATTTATCTTACAATTTAGTGTAACTTTGAATTTTAGTGCAACACCCGCAGTGGTATAGTTGTCTAAAACACAAAAAATCAAAATAAAAATATTCGGTATTAGCAAATTTTCAAGTGTTTAAAGTGATTCTTTAGTAATTTTGAAATAGTCAATCGAATTATTTGAATTACACCAGCTTTTTCTGATTGATAATTGAGGTTATGTTAGGTTAGAAGTCAATCCCAGTATGTTGGGAGTCAATCAATTTCTATTGTGTATTTGTCATATTGAAAATGCGTTTGTAAATCTACTTACAAGCTGCAATTTTTTATTATCTTAGGTCGATAGCCGATAATATAATTGATGTTATATACCCAATCCATGGACATCCGTGACATAAAAAATTCACAAGAAGTAGTGTTACCACAAATATTGGAGATTACGTTGGACTTAAATAAAAAAGAGTCGATGGAGTTTTTCATACATCGCAAACTTAAAATTAGAATCACCAGTGTCACCACAAATACCCATTCATCAAACGTGACGTATAAGTCAATCGAACAACAAAAAAGTCAATCAAAACTGATTGGGAATCGAACCTATGACATTAAAAACTGAGCCATGAATCCTAGGAAATAGGTATATACACTAGGTACATGAAGATCTCAGTTTCTCACAGTCACAATATACTCAATGTATTTACCATTTAAGTTAAAAGGCAGTCTTGATAAAATCATAACAGGATCATAGTACAACTCACCAGGAAGCGCAATCGATTTCAATTAAATTTTATTGAGCAGCATCGCCAAATATGGTGCGAGCTGCGGCGTTATCTAATGGGCTTGGAGTCATGGAGTGTTGAGGCGTTCAAACTATTGTAAACACTCGAGAAACACTATAATTTAATTATGAGACATCATTGTCGTCTACACTTATATTGTAAAAAGGAAAGATTTGTATTGTTGTATGTTTGTCATGAAAAAACTCAAAAACTAGTGGACCAATTTCAAAAATTCTTTCACCAATAGAAAGTTTCATTATTCTTGAGTGGCATAGGCTATATTTCATTTTAATTATTTTTTCCTCGATCACAAGTAAAAATGATGAGGATCAGCGAAGTGGGTAAGGTACAGATAAGTTTATTGAATGAATTATAATGATACGAGGACTTGTTTAGATGATGTATGATGTAAGATGTTTCATTTATTGACCTTTTCAAAACGTTTGTTCTAATAACAATAAAATAATTTAATGACAAACAAACAAAAGTAAGCAAAGTAGGTACAGTCGGCCGCAGAAGTAGCTTAACATTTTAGTACCTTGTCACATTACATTTCTTGAATTTGTCATAGATGTTGCTAGGAAACTGTCGAAACAGTTACTATTACAAAGTACTAAAATGGTAAGCTACTTCTACGGCCGACTGTACAACATTGATTTTGCTAAAGGCCCTTTTATCAGTTTTTTAAATCGAATATTTACTACTCGGTACCGATACCTTTCTTCATGGTTCTCTATCAATATCTAAAAACCGCATTTAAATCCAAGCAATCGTGTTTGAAGACAGTTTTTATTAAAAAAAGACATATTTTCAGTCCATGATAATCATGTTATACATGCATAATATACCAAAGTCGGTATATCATATCTATAGTACGTTCGATATGATTGACTGACGAGGTCACTAATGTTATTATTGTATAGATATAATATAAATCTCAGTTACGCGTCCTCAGAGACTTATTGTGCATGTAAGCCCGCCAGCAATAAGCTAAGCAGTCAAACACTAGTTAAGTGTTTGTTTTGTTAAGTAATTAAGTAGAGAAACGAGACGGCCATAACCTGTCATCATGCACCCGCAGGCACCTAATCACTTCAAAAGTTCAAATGTAATATTAATAAATATTTAATAAGCTTCTATTTTGTTCTTCGAGTTAATTGTCCGTAGATACAATTCGGTATGGAACCATAAGTAAAAATATAATTGTTAAAAGTTATAAGTACGCTATGAAGAAAAAAATTGCTATTTTTTCTGCTATAATTACCTAATTATACAGAAACAAATGTATAACTACGAAAACTTTGATTTTGTCTACTAAGCAAGACAACATAATATTTCTTGTCGCTCTAGTACGCTCTAGTCAACTTTTTTTTTAAATTTGATGTTGTTGTTGAAACGAATAAATAAGATAATTGCTTTATGTTTTGCATTTTAAAAGTGTTTTAATATTGTAATTTACTGGAATGACCACGTATTTCTTGCCTTAGGTGTGGCCATGCCAATCAATCGTTTAAAATATTATATGTAATTATGAAAAAACCGCTACAATAAACACCTTTAGGTGGTCATGACACGGGTCAGTCACCCCATCTCATTGCCGGCCTTGCTGGCTCGGTGGGGCACTACATCCCTTATAAGGCTAGTGAGATGTCACGTCAGTTTCCTGTCACGTGTCACGTCGACATTTGTCACATTGGTGACAAGGATTACGTGTTTTCTTTGTGCGTTTTCTACCGTCTGTATAATAGGAATGTTCTGAAGGACTGTTTAATTTAAAACCTGCGGCCAACTTCCACCATCGTTCAACGCGCCGCAATGCCAGGTTTCACAAATACCATATCGATACGTGGCATTCGTCCACAGTAAGAATTACACAACATTTCCTACCGCGTACGTGTAAACTGTGGAACGAACGACCACCGACGTCATTCCCACAGTGCTACGATATGGGGACCTTCAAGAAGTGGGTCCATCACTTCCTTCTTAGCCGGCAGCGCACTGGTGGCGCCTCTTATGTTGCGAGTGTCCAAGGGCGACGGTGACTGCTTACCATCAGGTGGCCCGTCTGCTCGTCTGCCTGCGTATTGCATAAAAAAACGCAGCTGGCAAGCAAACTTCAGTAATCGGTAAGATCGAAAGTGGAATAGGATTACATAGGAATTGATTTTATTACGAGCTTTAGGGCTTGTTTCACAATCTTCAAGTAGAGTCCTAAATAAGCTATTCGCCGGTTAAAGTGACGTTAAAGTGTCATTTTACATACACGAAATGTCAACTTAACCAACGAATAGCTTACTTCGGACTTACTTGAAGATTGTGAAACAAGCCCTTAAACTATAGTTATAATTATAGGTACTTTAAGACATACGTGGCACCTCCCCTCCCACACCGGAAACATGCACTATAATAATTAAAAGTGTATCATATTCGTACATACTCGTACATAACAGCACTTAATAACAATGGATTTCCACAAAGCAACGCTGATACTATTAACTATACCTATCAAATGTATCTGTCACATAAATTATGTGTTTGTCCTGAACATAGATCTATGGTCCTGAATCAAATCCAATCGTAAGCTTGGACTCTGTGTTATATTACATGAATGCCCTGACATTATGAATTTGCGAGATAAAAAAGACGATGAGTTACAGACATAGTAAATAACAAAAAGTCATACATTTGTGCCATTAACATTTTGAATTTAAATTAACATTCGACATTTAAATTTTTATTGATATATAAATTTCTCATGCAATAAAAAAATCAAGTTCTCGTAAAACAAGATAGCAAATAAGATAACAAAAATTTTATTTTTTTTTTTTTTTTTTATTTATTAACACCAAAAAAAATATTACAGATTTTTACAGTGAGTACCCATAAAACCTTTATGAGGTTTGTCTTGAGTACACAGTACACCAATGAGCTATTCACGACAATAATGCTATTGAATTAAGTATTGTAGATTGTAATTATAAGCTAAACATTTAGTACCTACATTTTTAATTATACATTTTTGCAACAAGCGGCGAGATGTACAAAACGTGGGTATTTGCAAATAAAAACATTGATTCACTTACGACTTAAGGAATGCTGCATGTACAGGATGATGCCGTTAACGTTATGTAATATTATTTGTACTTATTATTTTCGGGTATTATATTATATTTTTATTTTCACACACACACGCACGCACACACACACACACACACACACACCAAACACACATACCACACACACTCATCGCACGCACCCCTCATCCGTACAATCATTTATTTCTATATATGTATTTACTAGCTGACCGGGCAAACATTGTTAATATATAATTAAAATAATAATAATGAGGGTTGCTATTGTGAGATTAGGTTTTAGCAGCAGAATTTTTCTTGTTCCAAATAACTAAAGTATAACTGTTTTATTCTAGACTATTCTAGACTGTTTTATTCCGATGCCGAATAAACTTGACAGTCGCCAACCCTGCGTGTCACATTAACTGCATCTAAATTTTATCAGTTTACTACACAGTAGGAAATTATTTATGCTTCTGTAAACCTTGCATTCCGTCATCCGTGTAGGGTTAAATTATTACTTATCTATACTAATACATAATATATAAAGAGGAAAGATTTGATTTTTTGTTTGCATTGAATAGGCTCCGAAACTACTGAACCGATTTGAAAAATTCTTTCACTCTTGGGAAGCTACACTATTCCCGAGTAACATAGGCTATCTGGGGGCACGGCAGTGCCCCCGCCAAGTCGAGCAAAAAAGCGGCACGGCCGTACCATACTTTTCTCGAAGCAATTCAGGCCATTTTCGACCCCCTATAACTTCGTTGTGGATAAAGCTAAAAGCCTGAATTTTTAGTAACCAAGCAGGCATTGTATAAACACGTTATATTTCAAATTTCATTCGATTTGAACCAGTAGTTTAAGAATTATAACTAGTCAAAGTTTCTTAATTTCGTCACTCACTGACTGACTGACCGATCATCAAAACTCTAAGGCACTTCTAGCAGACATAGAAGCTTCAAATTTGGAACACAATTAGTGTTTAGTGTATAGATCAAGGAAAAACTAAAACATTTTGCAATTTCGGTCTAGTTTTCTAGATACATCAACTGCATAAATAACTTTGTAATCCCATATAAATATATAGGATTACAAAGTTACATTTGCAGTTAATGAATTACTGTACCTGTATATAATATAATGGAATAATAGGTGTAGATAGGTACCTAGATATAATTATGTTCAAAGGTAACTTGTAAAAGGAAAAAGTAGAACTATCTACAAAAAGAAATGAGATGCCATCAAAAACAAAACTTGTAAAAAAAACCAAGTCTCGCAACTCAGTTCTTCTACCGTAAAAAGTTGTGAGATCCATGTAATACCAAGTCGGTTAATTTATTCAGTTCCTACTTAAGGGTCCTTCTGTCTTAAGTTATCACGTAATTAGCTAACCTAACAAGTAACAACATCTTATAGTGACCATATTATCAATATTAAAAACTTTTATGTTTTAAATAAATAGATTGACTTGGCAATCGCACTAAACAATCAAATTTAATATAATATGTAGGTATTACTTGTGAGATATATTGTGTTTTCATGCGATGGCCAAGTCGATCTATTTAATTAAACATAAAAGATTTTTAATATTGATAATATGGTCACTATAAGATGTTGTTACTTGTTAGGTTAGCTAATTACGTGATAACTTAAGACAGAAGGACCCTTAAGTAGGAACTGAATAAATTAACCGACTTGGTATTACATGGATCTCACAACTTTTTACGGTAGAAGAACTGAGTTGCGAGACTTGGTTTTTTTTACAAGTTTTGTTTTTGATGGCATATTATATTTTCAAAACAATTAGGTGTAAAAAAATAAAAAAAAACCGAAGCAAAGCGAGGGCGGTTACTCGTAATTTATAAATATAACATTAAAAAATCCTGACATCTATAAGAAGTGCTAAAATATACATTAACTCAACGTAAAATAATAATAATTCTGTGGAATAAGTTTAATCAAAATAATGTTCATGTTTGTAGACCTTTTAATCTCAAGAAACTTTTCACTTACTTAGACTGGACATACGCACCGTATTTCTTTTAAACCCTTTAAAACTCAGATTCCTAATTCTACCCACTATTCTGTCAGAAACCACAGAATCCTGAAAATTCGGGACAAATCCTGAGATATGGTTACTCTAATTCCGTGTTAATCGAAGAGCATACAAATATTTTTGTAATGTATGTAAAAACGCATACATACATAATTTACGATATAACACAGAATACATAGAACTTAGTACAGGTAGTTATAATCCCATTAAAATCAATTATTTATCGATCCACCATGATAACACTCCCTTTCGGCTTTCGCACAGTCATGGGAAATCCCGGGAATTTCCCAACAATTAAATGACGTGTCTAGACCACGTCATCGCTGGGGTTGCTACCCCCTAGGGACAACATGCTTTAATATTTAAGTGGATTATTACTTGCGAATTTAATATTCGATGCTTCATAATGACGTTACCCAATCCTTAACCTAATAAAATGGAGACATGAAATTCGTATACATATTTATCCGGCATTCCTTACAATAAATTTTCATTTTTATTTATGTAAACAGATTGAAATAAAAAATAGTTAAATAAAGTAAAATAAATAAGATTGTTAGCATGATTATAGTATGGGTCCAATCTTGCAGGTTGAATTAAAAATACTTCCTTTCATCCTACGGAGTTGAAGTTTTCACAAATTGATTTGGTTCAAATGACAATGCATTTTTATATATATGATAATGGTGACCAGGATACGAAGCTCAGGGAGACTCCAGATGAGGGAACTCCTACGGCCAATAGCACAAAAACCAAATTTGATAAGCTTGTTTTTATTATTTTATAATTATTATGTTAAAGATTGATACAAACAAATTATTTGAAAAAAGTTAATTTTCTACAAGTACGGAGCTCGGAATCATGAAAATCCCACCTGGTCATCAATGATTCGCGATCAAAATAAGTCACCAAGTTAACGTTATAAAACTTATAACGTTGTATAAACGCTTCAAAAATATAAACGTGACGAATTCGATACAACTCCGTGACCATAACGCATAATCCATTTTCAATTTCACGCTCGCCGAGTCAATCTGCTTGGCTTATCATCGGTTAAAACCATTTATTTCTGAGTAAATGAGTTTACAATTTTACATCGATTGTTTTACTTCCTTGTCTCAATGTTTTATTTATAAGAATTAAACTTAATGTTTTTAAAATGAAACTTTAAAATAACTATGTATCTATTCTATTATATTATAAATGTGTGAAGTGAAATTGAGTTTTAAATTTACAAACAACAAAAAAGAACTAAAGCTATATAATACTGCATGAATTCCTAATATGTAACATTATAGTATCAAATATCAATATACATACATTATAATTATTATAGTAGGATTTGACAAGTAGGAAAACATTTCTGAGAAAAAATATTTTTGAGTAAATATTATAATTTAATTCTCGAAAATTTTCTGAAAAAATTTAAATCCATATGAAAATGAAAAAGTAAAAAAGTGTGCGATGGCCGGGAATCGAACCCGGATCAACTGCTTGGAAGGCAACTATGCTGACCATTACACCACCATCGCCACGAACAGCGAAGCGAAATTTTATAACAGTATCATCGCTCGTGTGTAGACATAGACAATGGCCATTGACCTTTCGGAGATTTGATTCTATGAATGGTTTTCCACATGTTTTTGTAAGTGGAAGTAAAAACTGACTGTACATCTTTTAAGGTTGAATATAGAAACCTTATTTTGTATCATTATTTTGCTAGCGTTGTTGATTAGAAATAAATTCCTTTATCATGATCCATCTTCATTTAACATTTTTATAGGTGTGACTTAAAGGCCGTGATTATCAATGCTAGTGTTTTTAATTAAATATTTTGCCATTTTAAAGTTTTAATGTCATTTTCTTAAATCATATTTTTTTCTCTTTTTCACATCAACCTCAGACAAAAGACCTTTAAACGTTTATTATTTCCCAAAATATTTTTGTATGTTTGTTTATATTTCTCTATAAGCAGAAGCTCCAATATTAGGTTTACGATGTAAGAATGTCGTAGATACTAGGTATAACAAAAGTAGTAGTAAAGTTAGTTAGTAAAATTAAGTTAGTTAAGTTAATGCACTTATTATCCTCGACTTAACTGTCCCTTACCATGGTGGGATTTAAGCCAAAAAATAACTTACCTACGATGTAAAAAAATATAATTTCTGGAATGATAACCAACATACATTATTCTTCTGTTTTGTCCAAAGTATTCATAATTCATCACATTATTAGAATACGAATACGCAATACATATTCATCGATAACAATGAGGCATAACAATAAATTAACAAGTTAGATTAACAAGTAAACAAGTGGTAGATCAGGCGCCTTTATTAGGGCTGCCATTACAAATTACATTTTTATTTGTAATTCATTGTTTTTATTTTTATAATAGTATAAAATTTTACGCATTAACCATTAACGAATTTGTTAAAAAAATGCAATGACGGGATATTTTTTAAGTTGCCATCATCACGATATATAAGTGGTTTCCTTTTAGTGCTGTCACTACTGTATAAAGATAAATTGTGCAGTTAGTTTTTAAAACTAGGAAAAAATATTACGTTACTTAACTGCTTACGTGTTACTATTAGCTTATTATTATTTTTCACTCATGATTTAAATTGACATACACTGAACTTTATCCATTATTCCGTGAAGGTTTCATCCTTAACTCCAAACCAAGCTTACTCATGGGCACTCTTAAACTACAAAGATAATAATTATAATCGATATTCAATTTAAAAAGATAAAATTAAAATTCACTAAAGCGGAAGCCCTGATACTAGTGACAACCCTATTCCGTCTCATCTCGTCGCTAGCTTTGTAAACCGCCGCCGGTGGAACGTGATCTGCAGATTGCACGGCATTTTGTGTGGTGGTTCACCATCATTTTGCAATGAAAACATGGACACAATAAAGACATATTAAGCCTAACGGCGTTTGATAATGTTACAAACAATAAGGGCATTACAAAATGTGATAGGTGTTGCGTTGTATTTGAAATAGTTTGTTTAAAAAAATGCAAAAGATTACCAAAACCAGCAAAAACTTCATTAATATGTCCTAACAGACCTGAAATTAAATTTGGTAAATGCCAAGGCACAGGAAAACAGACAGGCGAACAAAAATTCTAAGTAATACAGGCAAGTATTTCAAGTAATCTCTTAATTGTCTAATCATAATAAAATTGTTTGCGATTATCATAAAATAGGTTATGAGAAAACAGTTTATTCCTTTTACTCCCATGTTTATCTTATTTTTTTTGTTTGGTTTACTATTGAAAAGCTTGATTTTATGAATAAAAAAATATTTTTATAGCACTAATTGATATCAATGTTGATAATTAGATATGGTGATGGTAAGTAGTTAGATTATAAAGTACATAGAGTATACTACAATCAATGACTGGAGTAGATTTTTTTGAAAAAAAAAAAGTTTTTCTGAAATTTTCAATAATGTAAGTAAATGTGCGTATTACTAACTGTAGTAAACGACCACTACGAAAACACTCTTAGATAAACTTGCCAACCCTATTCCAAAAACGAAGGTGAACGTGGCAGCCCTATCTATCGCCGCATTTTGCAAATCGCCGCTGGTGCGTCGTGATCGTTCGATTGCATACCTATTTAACCGATGTACGACCACCAACATTTTGCAATAAAATCGGACAGTACAGGGCAATAGAACTTATACCATGAATTGCAGGTAAACGTGAAACAGTCATCAGTGATCAGCTGAAGGCGGAGTTGTTGAGCGAATTGGTGCTTGAGATTGCAAGATAAGCAGTCGTTACCATCGCTTTCTTATGGTAACAGCTTACCACTATTATGGTAAATGGTATGGAAAATGGTTACCACTGCTTACGCTATCACTCGGGGGACCAATGAAGTCAAGCAAAAAACGAAGTGGTAAAACCTCAACTGAAATTCATTTTCCTCAAATTTTGTGAGGAACTTGTGTACCATATTGCCGTGAGAGATATGAGATAGGGGGATCTAGGAGATTCTAATGTCCTTAGATTAACAAAACCTTAAAGCAGCCTTATTAAGGATAATCTAATTAGTATAATTTATTACGAACAACCCCAAGTACCCAAATTCTGTAATGTAGCAAAAAACCTTTAAATTATAGCAAAAAACACCCAAAACCTGGCAGCCGTCTCATTCAATATCCCATAAATTCAATGTACATGGTCACCCTAAGTACATTGTCGCTAGCAGATCTGAACCCGCGACCCGCGCGCTCCCACGGCTCTCTGAACCTTGTTACTTTAATTTTATCTTTTTTTATCTATAGCTATCTATTCTACGTATGCGCATGCGCATGACCACATGCAAAACAACATTCACAATCGCGGTATTGTGATGAGACTACAATATCTCATCTTACTTGATGTTCACTACAAATTTTAGTACAGTTTTGTATCATATATTGGGTATTATTATGGTACTAGCGGTCAGCTGTGTCGGTTCAGATCAAGCGAAGCTGGGGCGGGCCACTAGTATACTTATGAGTAAAACTAACAGTTTTTAAAATTCTAATACGGGCCCCACAGGTAGATATATGATAATATAGTAATGTAATGTAATATAATAGTATTAATAATAATAATAGTATAATAGTAGAAGAAAACGACATCCGCTATTCAACAGTTGCGAGGTAGCAGCAACGGAATCCTCAAGATGATATCTGATAGAATGGACTCAGCCTTCTTCAGGAAGTTCCTGCATTTGCACGTGCATTCACACAACTCTGTTTAAAGGATTGTTTAGTAATCATAGGATATAATTGTTAATTAATTGAATAATGGTAACAAATTTGGACATCAAATTTATTGTAAACTAAATTAAATTGAAATTTCAATATATAGTAATAATTATAATAAAATAGAATGTAATGTGTTTTAAATGAAATTGTATTGTACTAACATAGTTTATAAGTAAATTGTTACTAACTCTATGGGCTAAAACTGCCTGAAATAAATATTTTATTTTTTTTTTATTTTTTATTTAATAGTACAATAATAGTTTAATTGTATAAGCCACTACGGCCCAAGCTTTTACATGATTTTAAAGTTATCAGTTTAGACATGACCACGATACCACGAACTATGCAACTGTCAAAATATCGTACAAAATATATCTTGAGTACCTACCTACCCATATCGTTAAATGTGTTCTAAATCAATATTGTTTATAAGATTTACTACCGCAATATACATGACACCTAGTTGACTCAATAAACACGAGATAGGGTCGAACCCACGACATTGGCTAACACAGGAACGACAAAATAATTCAACAGTGTTACATAAATTAACTTTAACCGACACTTACTGGAACGGAATGCGAAATTACGAGTACTATTTAACTGATTTGTAACTTCCAGTACTTTGGAACTTAGCCTGAAATGCTGGAATCTAAACCCATGTTTGCTTTCTACAATAAAAAATAACGCTAACATAACAACGCGCAATAAATAATATGAAGGGGGGAGGGCGGGGGGCATGGCTCCGGGCGGCACATGAAGAGGGGACGGCAAGCAACTCGATTTAAAAAAATAAATAAGAAATTTACATTAAAATTAATTTTTTTTTTTTTTTTTTTTATGCTTTTAGCAGGCAAACGAGCAGACGGGTCACCTGATGGTAAGTGATCACCGCCGCCCATGGACATTAGCAACACTGGGGGCGTCACCAACGCGTTGCCGGCCAAGAAAATGACGATAGACCCGCTTTTTGAAGGACCCCATGTCATAGCTTAGAGGGAACACCGATGCAGGAAGTTTGTTCCATAGTTTACACGTACGAGGTAGAAAATTACGTGAGAACCGAACTGTGGACGAATGCCAGGTATCCAGGTGATGTTGGTGGAACCTGAAACCCCGTGATGTGCGGTGTCGAAAACCAACTGCAGGTATTAAGCCAAATAGTTCTTCAGAACATTCCCCATTGTACAGACGGTAGAATACGCAGAGAGAACCTACATCTCTCCTCAATTCGAGTGATTCTAGTCCGTCTGTAAGCATGGGATCGTCGACAAGACGAATAGCTCGCCGTTGAATTCGATTGAACGGATCGACTTGGCTAGCTGGGGCTCCAGCCCAAAGGTGGGAGCAGTACTCCATGTGTGGTCGAATTTGCGCCTTATAGAGCATCAACCTGTGCTTAGGCGTGAAGTACTGCTTAGCTCTGTTGAGCACTCCCAATTTCTTTGCGGCTAGTTTGGCCTTACCAACCAAGTGGTCTCGAAACTGAACTTCATTCGAGATGTCGACACCAAGGATCCCAATGCTTTTAGAGATGTTAAGAGGAATGTTCTGGAACTGTGGTGCTATGACAAATGGGGTTTTTTTAGCGGTTAACGCGCAAACTTGTGTCTTCTCGGGGTTGAACTGGACTAAATTTAGTCTGCCCCATTCTGAGACCCGCTCCAGAGATGTCTCGACTTCAGACACAAGTTTCATCCGCTTCTCCTCAATCTGCACCCGAGAAAGGTTTGCTCGGCCTGTATAACGGGCGTCACCCGTGCTGTCATCAGCATAGCAATGAATATTCTCGATGTCCAGCATATCATTGATATGCATGATGAACAGTGTAGGTGAAAGCACAGAGCCTTGTGGGACGCCAGCATTTATGGGCTTCGTATCTGAGCATGTTCCGTCAACGACGACCTTGATGCTCCGCTCCGATAAAAAACTGGCAATCCATTTGCACATTTTCTCGGGTACTCCGTAGGAAGGAAGTTTAGACAATAATGCCTTATGCCACACCCTATCGAAGGCCTTTGCAACATCCAAACTTACAGCCAATGCTTCTCCCTTGCTCTCGATTGCTTCTGCCCAGCAATGAGTAAGGTATACTAAAAGATCGCCAGCTGACCTGCCGTGGCGGAAACCGTATTGACGGTCACTAATCAGCTGGCGATCTTCTAGATACCGGAGCAGTTGAGTGTTTATTATACGCTCCATTAGTTTGGAGAGCAGAGAGGTTATAGCGATTGGTCTGTAGTTGGATGGATTTGACCTGTCTCCCTTTTTGGGAATAGGGTGGACCAGAGCTACCTTCCATGGAGACGGGACAATGCCGGCAGAATAAGAGAGTTGGAATAGGCGCGTTAAAACCGGGGTCAACTCCGGAGCGCACGTTTTTAGCACAATAGCAGGTATACCATCTGGCCCATTCGACTTGTTGATGTCAAGGGAAAAAAGAGCTTGACGCACGGCATTCTGTGTGAAATGCACGTCAGGCATCAGCTCACCACACTGCGGGATGGTTGGCGGTGTGTTACCCCCATCATCAACAGTCGAATTCGACGCAAAGAGGGTGCCCAGTATTTCGGCTTTCTCTTTTGCGGTGTGGGCCAGGGTATTATCTGCTCTGCGCAAAGGAGGAAGGGACGATACACAGAAATTGCCTTGAATGGCTTTGGCCAGAGACCAGAACGCTCGGCTACCACACGGATAGCTCAGCAGTCTCTTGCCGGTTCTGTTAATGTGCTTGAATTTTGCCTTGGCTATTTGCTTTTTTGAGGACCACGAGGCAGCATTAAATTTCTTTTTCAGCCGACTCACAGATGCGTCTCCGAGCTCACGCGCCACAACCCAATCTTGAAAAGCAGATTGCTTCAGGCTTATTGCCTTAAAGCAGTTTCTGTCAAACCAGGCTTGGGTTTTACCACCAACGGGTACCACAGAGTTTGGAATGTAACATTCCATGCCCTGGAGTACCAAATCGGCTATGGAAAGCGCACAAGCATCGGGATCAGCTGAAGAGAAACAAATGCGCCTCCACGGGTACGATGAATAAAATTCCCGCAAACCATCCCAGTCCGCCGATCCAAAATGCCAGACCCGACGAGACGCGCAAGGTCGTCTGTCAACGGGTTGTGCCAATCGTACCCAAGATCGTACGAGGCAGTGATCAGACGAACCAAGCGGCGCCTCGACGGATACAGCATAATCGTTAGGGTGGGAGGTTAGCAGGAGGTCCAAGGTGGAAGCAGCATGGCCGTCAATGTCAGGGATCCGAGTTGGGCTGGACACCAACTGACTGAGGCCATTAGCCAAGGCAAAGCTCTGAGCAGATTTCCCTGCGTAATCCGTTGTACGTGATCCTAGCCACTCAACATGATGGGCGTTGAAGTCACCCAGGACCACCACTTCGGCACGAGGGATCTGCTCTTGCACATAGTCGATCGCCTCTTGAACGTGCTCGTAGAGTCGATCAACTTCGGTATTGCCGCTATGAGACCTGTACAAACCGATGTAGACACGTGTCTGACCACCATGGTCCACGCGTACACAGATGGTGGACAGGTCTCTTCCTTCAAGAAAGTCGAGACGTTGACAACAAATATCATCTCGAGAAAACAAACAGACACCGGCGTGTGGTATAAATTTGTGTTCAAATTTATACCCCGGATAATGGAGGTAGGAAGTTTCTTCTCGAGCTGATATTTGTGTCTCCGTCAGAAAGAATAAGGCCGGCCTCGACGTTTCAAGATGGTGGTGAACGGCGTTGAGGTTTGAATGTAAGCCCCTAATATTACAAAAGTCCACAAGAAATGTGGAAGGGGGTGCCGCTGGTTTTAACTTTTTTCCTTTTTTCGACTTTCTCATTTTTGCTTGCGGGGAAGAGTTGAAAGAATAGGAGTAGTGCATCGTCAGCACTACCCGAGTCAAAGAGTAGTCACAAAAAACTATCTCGGATAGGTGGGTAGTCTGAGTCACTGGCTCGGCGGACGGAAGGACCCCCGATCCGACCCGCGATTAAAGTCCTCGTCCACATCCGGCTCCCTAACCGGCAAGAAAATTAATCGACGGGCTTTTGACATTGGCGGCGGGACAGCCTCCCAGGGCGGGATCACCTGGGTTCGGGTCCCCTACAACCAACGGGCGCCAGCGGTAACGTTTCATCGGCTCTCCCTGGCCGCCGAGCCAGTCCATCATGCCCAACCGCACGAGATCAGTTGCCAATGACAATACCGGACTCGGAAGACACCAACAGAAGTACACCTCTCCAGGACTTGTGACAGACGAAGAATGGGAGGGAAAATGTATAAAAGATGGGGGAGAAAGAAGAGAAGAAGACTGGCTCTCCGACACTACAACCGAAACACGTTAGAAACATTTCACGGCTGACTCTAGAAGGAGGGTGGTAGCTATCCAGGCGAACCCCATGGAGAAATAATAATAGCAATAATGGTATTAATTAACAATTAAAATCAATATTACCAATATAATCCCTCGAGGGGCCCTACCACCAGCGTGCCGGATTTAGTCGCCTTCTACGACACCCATCCGGCGTGGGATTGGGGTTAGTATTCTAAGCCGCCCCAATACGGCTAGAAATTTTTATGTAAATTGTGCTATAAAAAATACAAGAAAAGTGCATTTTTAATTAATAAAAAATATTTTATATAATATGAGGGCGGCAAAGATCATTTAGGGGGCGGCAAATTTTCGGTTGGCCCCGGGCTACGAAAGCCCACGTTACGCCACTGTCTTCACCCATGCGCTATGCTTATAGCGCGCGTACGCGTTTAGTGTTTCTACATCTATTGACGTAAAGACGTTACTTTATTAATTACATATAATACCCTGGCCCACAATACAAAAGAGATAGCCGTAATACTGAGCACACTCTTTGCGTCGAATTACATCATGTACTCAATACATTTCCTTTACGAATAAGAGAAGAGGGGTTAAAAAAAATGGACCAAAAAATGGACCGACAAGATCCACATTATTATTCCTTGACCTTTTCTTCACTTAAATCCGTTGGCGAAATTCGTCACTCATATTATGCATACTCACTTACCTCTAGCGCCCGCTCTATTAAGAGTTGGAGCTAAAATGCTGGAATCCAAAATCATTAAGAAAATAAAGTCTTTCCGGTCATTTACAATCTACATTAAAGTAAAGGCGGCGTATTTCCGAAAATAGCGGTGAATGCTCTCAATTGCTAGTGCCGGTGTAAATTATATCTCTGAAATCTAGATCGCCGTGAAATAGCTAGTTGTAACGGTTGTACGACACTATCGCAGGATAGGATATTATCTGAAAATTGCAAAAAAAAACATTACCTAATACAGTTCATTACACTATCATTTACGTAATCATGAATATTGACAACCGCTGCAGCCTATTTCGTAATGAGTCATTACCAAACGGGCTGCAACAGGGTCATTACTACTGACCGTGTCTGCGAAGCAAGTGGTGGCTTCGATTCCCGGCCGGGGTAGATATTTATGTGACAGATAAATATTAGTACTCGGGTCGTGGGTGTTATAGACATTAAAGTATTATTACTAGCATATAGAAACGACATCGCGAATTCAATTCAATTTTCAATGGATTCGTTCGATTTTGAAAGGAGAATGGGGGCTTAATTTGAAAATAGAACCTCCCGGCTGGACACATTTTGTTCGAGATGTCTGTTCTATGACATTATACTTCAATGGTTATAGTGATGTCTAGTTTGTGTCGTCCATGCCACACGCAACACAGGGAATCCTACTGCGGGGGTATGAGTGTGCAAGCGTTTAAGTATTTATCCGTATTATTGTACAAAAATGTGTTCAAATGTAAATTCTATCATAGTCAAGCGAAGACACTTTAATTCCATTTGCCTGCGCTAAAGTATAAGTCCTAGCGAGAGTGTACCTCGTCCTTGCCCAATTGTCGCCCACGCGTGGTATTTTACGTTGCGTAACACGAGTCTATCGGACAAGTCTGCACTGCACCGTCGCATTCATTATGACGGCGCTCGTAAAGTGCAATTATTATTGTAAATGTTTAGAGAATTTCATTATTAATGTAATTTCGGTTGGTTAATGTAATCTACATCTTCTGAGCTACATTTAACGACCGATTTGGAATTAGTTGAATAATCCGGTGTGAAAATTAAATGTTGCGCGTGTGGTAATGTCGGTAGGTTGGGTTGGTACCAACATGTACATATAACAAGAACCTATAAGAACCTATTATAAGAACCTAATTTGTATAATAAGGATTTTCACCAGTCTTTCGAAAAACCGCTCGCTCCATATTTGAGGAGATCCCTCCTCATGGCTCCCTCCTTAGATCTGAAGTTTGATAAATATAGGAATAATCGGGTAATGGTGATATCATTTCAAATAAAAAAAAATCCGAACCGGGTTATAAATGACAGAGTTCTGAGCTTCTGACCTAACAAACATAATAAATACAACCGATTTGAGAACCTCCTCCTTCTGAAATCGTTTAAAAACATCAGGAAACTCACTGGGATTTTAATAAAAGCCGTCCCGTAATAACGCTTCACACTTATAGCCCCACACTAGGATTCCCTGTGTCGTGGGTGCCATGGACAACACACTAGACAAGGACATTCACACCCAGACCGAGAACAGAAATTAAAACTCATTATTCAAATTTCCGCCTCGCTGGGAATCGAACCCAGGACCCTTGGTGCGGCGATCCGGCATGGTAACCATTGCGCCACACGGGTCGTCGTACCTAATATTATCTTTTCTCCCGCTTTCCAAATCATCAGGCACCTTGACAGCAACCCGACAACCCAGTTAACAACCCACCTGTGACAGAGACAATTGGAGGAAGCGCCTGTATACAGTTTTGAAACAACGGATTTGTTTGCGACATTGCCAAGTTAAAAGCCGGATGTCATCAAAATTACGATGACCAGACGAACCACGATAGAAGCCCATTTTAATAATCTGTTTAAATCATGTTTTCAATCAATAATCTGCTTTTTGGCTTGAGAGCCAGTTCTTTCTTTCTTTTCTTCTCTCTTTCTTGGCCGGCAACACATCCGTGATGCTTTTGGTGTTGCTGATGTCCATGGGCGACGATAGCCACTTACCATCAGGTGGATCGTCAGGTCGTTTGCCGGCTATTTCCATTAAAAAAAAATCTGTCTATCCATTCAGTCCCATAACAAACACCAACCAACCTAGAGCAAACATTTATGTAAATGTCTTCCCTGCCCGAGAATTTAACTCGGGACTTCTTGATCGACAGTCAAGGCTTTAAGCTTGCATTTGGACTACTGCGTCACATAAGAAAGCAACTTGCTTTCTTGAGGTTGAGGTTTCTTGAGTTGTGAGAGCAAGCTTCGAAGAGTTACCTGAGACGGATCACGTGACATTTTATAAATATCTGCGCCCTACCATCGTTTGAACGACACCCTACGAGTACGTCAATCAGGCATACGAGGATACGAGTGGTCCAAATTCTTCATCCAATATCACGTGATCCTACTTCACCTCTTCGATTATAAACTTCTTAATAGTGACTCAGTTTCCGGCAACAGAAAAGTGTCATTACTCTTAAAGTTTAATCTTTTTTTTTTTTTAATAAATAACGCTTCACACTCATAGCCCCACACTAGGATTCCCTGTGTCGTGGGTGCCATGGACAACCCACTAGACAAGGACATTCACACCCAGACCGAGAACAGAAATTCAAACTCATCATTCAAATTTCGCCTCGCTGGGAATCGAACCCAGGACCCTCGGTGCGGCGATCCGGCATGGTAACCATTGCGCCACACGGGTCGTCAATCTATGCAATGGACCACCAGATGTGGGAATTGTAACTACCAACCTTTATTAGGTATTATGGTAATTATTTTGTACACGAAAAAGGTGTGACTACTGCTGGAATAATATTATTATGATGTGTTTCAAATGAGTCAGTAGGCAAGATTTATTTTAATCCATTTTCTGTCTACTTCCAGCATGGATAGAGAGTAGATGGTAGAGGAGTGTTCTCTACCAGCAGAGTATTGCGAGGATTTATGCAGGAGGCGACAAAACCAAATGTCAGAAGGTCTTCTTCCAAGAGTTATTTCATACTAGCTATTACCCGCGGCTTCGCCCGCGTATTCAAAGGGAAGTAATAATGATTTTTTTAATATGCATGACACGTTCCTGGCCCAAGAATATATAAGTAACAGTTCCAAAATTTAAAAGATACTAAGAGAAATAACTAACTCGAATTGACCACTTGAAATGGCGTTGGACATGTCATATGCTACGGTGCAAGTCAGAAAAATGGAGCAAGCAGGTAACACTCTGGTACCCAAGAGATGGAAGGAGACAACAGGGACGCCCAACAAGAAGATGGGTTGATGACTTCCGCCTAGCCTTGGGACCTTATTGGACCAGAGTGGCAAACGACAGAGTGCAATGGAAGCAGTTGGAGGAGGCCTATGTCAAAAGACACACCGAACTGAGGAACATCTTATAACAAAATTATGTATATAAATATAACTACTGTTCAAAAACTTTATTATTTCGGAATAAAAAGGCTATATTATATTATTATTATAAGAGAAACAACTGTAAAATCTATGACGCTCTACAACTTTCCAACTATAAATAGAAAGTTATATCAATATTTATATACATATTGTATTAATATTTCGAACTATAAGTAAGGATCAACACATTGTTACTTTTAGTATGGAGTGATTCAAATACGCATCATAATGGATCTTCCCATGGGAATGATATGTTTTACTGCGGTAAAAAGTAGCCTATGTTACTCTCCATCCTCCTGACTATTTACACACAAAAATTCATACCGTAACATCGCTCCTTTACGACGTAAAAGAGGGACAAACAAACACACGTTCGAATTTATAATATTAGTATGGATTCCATTGAATGTAACGTTGCATTTGGGATTGTTGTCACTCTACCTGGTGTCTTCGGTATCGGTACTATGGAATGTACTCTAGTCACATTGATCATCCGTTCAACCCCCAATAGCTTCTATCAAAAATATTGTCATCATCACACGTATTGTAGACGTTATTTAGGTACAATACAGCTCTTTAACAGACTCGGTAATAATTATTATAATAAAGCATGTGAACAATATTTTTTGTCTTTTTTTCTTCGTCACCTGCCAAAGCCAAGAGAATTATATCTAATTCAATCTGTTTAAATCAAATGGCAATATCTAATTGCTCCGACATTCGAATGTGACAACTACGAGCCCGCCTAAATACCTGTCACATCAAATGATCAGTTCGAATTTTAAATTAGATGTTTTGTGTTACGCTGGTATCGTCGGCCAGGATCAAGTTATAATATTAAAACCATTAAATCTATTAAGCTCAGGGATTCTACACCGGTTAATGATAACACTAAAAACCAATACTACGTTATTATCAACGTTCAATTTAAATTGTATACAGTGTACCAATTGATTGGAGAGGCCACGTGAATCATTCAAAAAGGTAAATTAAGGCATGGCGCCGTGAAATTGTGCGCCAAATTACTTAAAGGGATAATCAATGTCCTCGTCAGATGTTATTGTTTCCGAGGTACTGCGCAAGGTCTGTGATAAGGATACAAAAAGAAATTTAAGCCATCAAAAACAAAACTTGTAAAAAAACCAAGTCTCGCAACTCAGTTCTTCTACCGTAAAAAGTTGTGAGATCCATGTAATACCAAGTCGGTTAATTTATTCAGTTCCTACTTAAGGGTCCTTCTGTCTTAAGTTGTTACGTAATTAGCTAACCTAACAAGTAACAACATCTTATAGTGACCATATTATCAATATTAAAAATCTTTTATGTTTTAAATAAATAGATCGACTTGACCATCGCATGAAAACACAATGTACCTCACAAGTAATATCTACATATAGTATTAAATTTGATTGTTTAGTGCGATTGCCAAGTCAATCTATTTATTTAAAACATAAAAGATTTTTAATATTGATAATATGGTCACTATAAGATGTTGTTACTTGTTAGGTTAGCTAATTACGTAACAACTTAAGACAGAAGGACCCTTAAGTAGGAACTGAATAAATTAACCGACTTGGTATTACATGGATCTCACAACTTTTTACGGTAGAAGAACTGAGTTGCGAGACTTGGTTTTTTTACAAGTTTTGTTTTTGATGGCGTCTCATTTCTTTTTGTAGATAGTTCTACTTTTTTCCTTTTACAAGTTACCTTTGAACATAATTATATCTAGGTACCTATCTACACCTAATATTCCATTATATTATATACAGGTACACTGATTCATATACAACCTCGCTCCCTTTTACACTAATATCCTAATATGATCGGAATGTCGATATTTTCTTGACACTGGCAATAACAAATGATTTTTATTGATTCCAATATGTTGACCGCGTTCGATTTAAATCGTTATTGACCGATTCAGCAACGCGGTAAGGAGTGGGGTTACACTGGTTATGGGAGTGAGGTCACACATCCACTCCAAGCCATAGAATCATGAGCAGTTCCATGTTTCGAAAAGCATGTTAAATCATCATTACTAATTAACTGAAAAAACAACCATCACACCTGATTGTAATTGCAATGGTGATGTGTAAAAGTGTCTTAATAAAACCAATTAACTCTTATCTTGAGATTTCCATAATATCATAAATACCTTCATCATTCGGCTTGGCTTACCCTCCCTACAAAACATCACTAGACGAACGTAGTGGATGTAGGATTTAATACGATCCCCTGACAGACAAGTCGTTATTTACTTTCCCAAAAGACTCGTACAAATCTACAACTAAACATTTCATTCAAAATCTGATATTTTTTCACTTTTCATAATTAACAATACATAGCCACCCTAATAAAGGCATGAGTAGACGGTGTCGGAATTCATTTTCCGCGCCAGAAAAGGTAATCGTCGACATTGACAGTGATCGCACAGGGCCGGTCAAGAGCCCATCCTATAAGGCCGAGACCTTTGCGTATCAATATTTAAAAATAAACGCAGCGCGTGTGATATCTTTACCCAATTAAGCGTATTGTTAAAAGCGATTCGTCACTGCGTACAGTGTAGTGTAACTTTCAGAGGCTTCATTGTTGTTTTACTGCGACAAGAATATTTATAAAAATGCCTAATAAGACGTTAATTGATGAACACAAAGACAAAAATACTTATGTAAATCAAATGTGATGTATAAATGAATTTACGAATATTAAATTTAGCAGATGTTTTGATATTTAATTTTTTCATATATTTTTTGTGTTATATCTATCTATCTACGTACTTACTATATTTTGGTGATTTAGAAGTAACAAATAAACACGTCAACGATATCTTGTTCGGATAACAAGATATCGTTGACATGAGAATTCAACTGTAATTTGATGTCATTGTCAACCAATATCATTGTACGAGACGATTGCTTCACGAGAGAAAGGAATGCTGGTCCCTGTTGAGCCATTGTTTCATCAAACAACCTATCAAGGTACTTATTTCATATTTGACATATTTCGACATTATATCAATTGGAAGTGAATGTTTGCCGGTCAAATGGTTCCAGAATTTATTTAAACGGATAAGGGTTTGTATAGACTATGTCGAAGTTGTGTGTATTCATGTAGGTACATAAACACGAGATTTTTGTGTAAAATACTTAGCAACACAAGTTTAATTCTTAATAGTAGCCTCTATCATACATTACTCTGTGCCGAGTGAGGTGAGCAGACAATTACTGCATTAATTGTAGCCAAAACAATGTGGTCGCAAGCAAGACGCGTGAGGTCGCGTGACTCATCGCGGCAAGGAAGAAATTGCTACGGCGCGGCGCCGTCGGCGTCAGAGACGGGCTTTTTACCCGACTTACCATATCCGAATTTTAAATCAAGAACCAGAATCATTGAAATAGTATTACTAGCGTATAGAACAGACACCGCGAACATTGGGTTCGGGGGTGTGCATTGCAGCCGGCCGGCTGCATTTCATTCTGTCACTCGGCTGTCACTCGGCTGCGCTCATGGCGGCCGCATGCCAAAATTGTTTATGAAAAAACTGAAAAAATGCCGTCGTGCATAATAAGAACGTATCACAATTGCACGACAAAAAACAAAAAAGATAATCGTATCACTTTATCATCGGTAAGAAAACAAAATATTAAGTTAAATCAACTAAAACGAATTTAATTAAATTATTGTGCAATGTTCCCGCCATTTTGAATGAAAAAATCATAAGGAGCGTTTGAACTTGGAAGCCACTAGCGTGTTAAAGGAATATATAAACTTGCTTAGGTTGCCGTCTTGGTTCGGCAAGTGTCATATACGAAGTTACTCTATGGCAAGTGTGCAAACGAGGCTTCTAATTTGAAAAGAGAACGGAGGGCAAGCCGGCGGTGGAACACACATTTTGTTTGAGATGTCTTCTCTATGTATGTATCTCAATGACCAGAATCAAAAATCTTTTTTAAGTCATGTAATTTGAATGCTGCTACAATTAAGAAAATATTGTTATTACGATCTACGCAAGAGACAATAGATATGTAACAAAATAGATTTTTTTGTAGATTTTAAGTAAACCTTGTAAAATACAAAGAGCAGACTAGCTAATACACAAACCATTACCGATACACCAAAACCATTACTGACAAATTGTAGAAATGTAGACCAAAACACAAGCGAGATTATTACTTGCTTCCCGACAAAACATTTCACGGTCCATTTTAAAACGAATCTGATCAAAATAAGCACTTGCAAACGGAGCCCTGAATCAAAAAGATACCTAGAACTTGCAGACCCTTTTCAATGATAATTGATACCCTATAACATGGGGTCTGTCATAACAATCTTTATAATAAATACCTTCTCTGGTTCAACTTATCTTTCCCAAATGGATGTCGGAGGGTTGGCCTTAGTTTTTAACACTTACCTGAAACAAGGAAAATACATACATAAGTACATTATGATATGAGCGAAAAGTAAGCTAAAAATATAATGTCTGATCCAAAAATTACATCAAAATCAGGTTTCGGTTATTAAGTGATGCTCGCAGAAACCAACACGTCCCCTATAGAAACATAATAATAATATACATAACTTCAACCCCCAGAAGGGGAACCGGAAGAAATAAGCCCCTGTTTCATTATATACTTTAACTAGCGCTATGCCGGCGTTTTTCCGAATATGTAATAGGAAGGTATCTAGTACCTACCTAGCCCTATGTCTTTTTTTACCGACTTCAAGAAAGGAAGAGGTATATTCAATTCGACTGCATTTTTTTATATTTGTTACCTCAGAACTTTCGACTGGGTGAAACGATTTTGATGATTCTTTTTTTAATCGAAAGCTGGTGCTTGTCGTGTAATCCCACTTAAATTTGAGCAAGATCTGACAAGTAGTTTTTGAGTTATTTTGAAGTCGGTTATTTTTTGTCAAGAATAATATTAGTTGAATTCCCTTCCCAAAGTAAAATGGAAATCCATTTTCTAATTCTGCAATCCTTAATAATTAATTAGGACGAAAAACTACCTGAACGTACCTACAATTATTAAGGAACCTTATTATTACAATATCCCGTTAAGGAAATAATTGTTATTTACTCAAAATTACCATACAAAACCATCGTTTATCTTGAACAGACCTGTTGCTCATCCCTCTATAAATACACATTGCATCATGGCACTAAGAGACTGCATAAACATCGATTTATCGTAACTTATCGATCAGATCCTAAGGTCAAACCGTTTAGAACATCACTTCAAAATGTTATTTAAAACTTACTACACGAGTTTGTATTGTTAGATTTTTTACTTTTTTTATACGAGTAACCGTCTTTGCTTTGCTTGGGTTTTCTTATTATTTTACACCTTGGGTTATATTATTGGAGTTTACTTAAGGATCCCTAATTTTTTTTTGAAAATAAATATAGCCTATGTCACCCGGGGATAGTGTAGCTTTCCAACAGTGAAAGAAATTTTCAAATCGGTTCAGTAGCTTCGGAGCCTATTCAATGCAAACAAACAATCAAATCTTTCCTCTTTATAATATTAGTATAGACAAGCTAATTTGAAAAGGCACTTGTTTTCTTTTGAGTGCAAAAAAGTGAATGCAAAAACAGTACCTTCTTTCTACGAGTCTTATCAATATAATAAATATTAGGTGTCACTATTCGTATACGCTAATCTCTGAAACAAGTTACTTAATTGAAAAATAAATATCTTGAAAAGTAAGATACTTTTGCATTTTGGCCCCATTAGGTGGCGATGTTGTCGAGATTTATTTAACCCAACTTATTAGAGACTAGCTGTACCCCGTGGTTTTACCCGCGTTAATTTGTGGAAAAAAATGGTTGTCTGTAAAGTCGGTTTACGGACGGTAGTTTAACGTGACAACGTCATGACAAAGCTCCGCTCCGCTCCGCCCCGCTCCGCTCCACTCAACTACGATCGCCTACGGCTTGCCTACGGCATCGGCTACGATACGCCGATCGTAGCCGATCGTGCCTCTCTCTCGCTCGCGGAACGCTACATTTTTTCGTGTTATATAGCCTATAGCCTTACAACCAAACAAACTCTTCAGCTTTATAATATTAGTATAGATATTGAAATGCATTCGTAAAAGTTATTCAAATTTCAATATGATGAGATTTCAATAAAAGTATATAAAAATTTAAGGTGTGGAGTACCTGGTGTGGAACTAGGATAAGCTAATCTATCCGAGATATTGGAATGCCGTAGAACAAGGTTTGCCATGTCAACTAGTGATATTATAATTTATCTGTAGCCAACAGAAAACTTGATATTTTTCGCTCAGTAACATGAATCGTAAAAAGACGATTTATGAAAAAAAATTCGTCATTAAGGTGAAGTCAAAAATGTTAGGGATTTCTTTTAAATTTTTAAATCTTACCCCAACATGATTGTGGTGTATTCTTTTGAAAAATAATATTTTTTTTCACGTGTTCGTAGTCCATTCTTGCGACCAATATACCTTTTGTTTCTTTTTCGAATGGAAATTTTCCATTAGCCCAAATGGCCTTTATAGCTTCATACAATGATGTTGTATGTTTTGGCTTCATACGAAAAAAGCTGACCAATAGACAAGTCTATGGCACTAGATCTTACCAGCCCAAAGCTACTCCATCCAGTTATGGCATCAAACCCCGCAATCCCCGCATTTCCATTTCTATCAATAAACCATCTGGAAGCTGACTTTGACTCAATAACCATATTGGATGCTAAAACAATAGATACACGACTTCCTATATGACTAACACTAATGTAGGCCTCTAATAGATATGACCTCAAGACTAAGACCTATTATTACAATAAAGGTATCAATTTTTGCCTAGAACCTATTAGCGTCTAAGGTAGAGGTAAGTTTATCAGCAAATTAAACGCCTTTGATCATAGAAAATCATTTGTGTGAAGCAATATTTAAAAACTCTGTTACTGGCCTTTTATCCTAAAAATGGAGCCTTGTACATATGTACACCCAAATCACCTCTAAAGTTACCATTGCAATTAGCGATGGGCGATAGTTGTAAAAACTATCGAACTATCGATAGTTCCAGTTCCAGCTATTGTAATACACCGATGGGCGATCGCGATGGTCGATAGTTCAATAGGTCGATAGGTATTCAATCGCTGGCGGCGATGACGGCGCGTTTCGAATGCACGATACCACGCGCTTACTATGGACTTTACTATTGATTGACGCCTTGCTATCGATAGCTACTATCGTCCGTCGCGTCAATAGTATTCAGAAAAGTATTCTACTTATCTTCGATTGCGCGATTGGCGCGGCGCGGTCCATTCTGCGTAGGACCAACATGTAATTACAACTATTGTTTGTTAAACGGATGGGCGATATGTTTCTTGAAGTTAGACTTCTTTAGGGGCGTTATGAAATAAATGGAAAAAATTATGAGAGTGAAATTTTAAGATTTGTGACACGGTGATGGTGACACAAAAGGTGACGAAAAACGTCACAGGTGATTTTTTAAGGCGCGTTTTTAGCGCGTTATGAAAAATGATTATTGTTATATTTATTATATTGTTTTTTTTTGATGCCAAAGAAGTATAATATCTCACGCGCGTACTAGTACACGTTTATTTTTTCTTCGATTCGGAAATTCCGATTACCCAGTTTTCCGATTGTAACTGTATTACTTTAGTGTTAAGAGATTTGAATTAGGGAAAAAATAAATATTGCCCTTTTTTACCCCCGACGTCTAAGTAGGTTTACGTGAAAATGAAAATATATATACGTATTTTTTTAATTCCACTGCTGTGTGCCACGCTTCCTGGAATGGCCACGCCACAACGTGGCCCAGCGCGCCACATGCCTTCGCGTCGGACACATTTTTAGCGCCAAACAAAAATGTTCGATAGTTCAAATAGTTCCATACAATAGTATCGAATGTTTATATGCGACGACAAATGAATTGACCATTCGAATAGATATGAGATCAATAGTCGATTAATTCGATTTTTTTTACAACAATCGCCCATTAGCTAACTGCAATGTCTACCATTGCGAGACTTACGCAAAATAAAATAACATACAACCTTTTCCATTTTCTACGGACTGTCATTGGTTCATTGCCACCCTGTTCCTCATAAGGCGGGAAGATTAAATAAAGACAGTCATTCAAAACACAATAAGACGTCATTGTAGTAAAATAAAGCGTTAATAGGATTACAGTGATTTATGTTACAATAAAAATAATAAGGAGTTCAATGGCCATTCACAAACTGATCAACAAAAAATAAAGTCAAAATACCCATGCCTTTTGGGAATCGGTCGAGGACTGGAGAGCCATAAATGGAACCTTATGATTTTATTCTAATGATCTTGTCATGGCCGTTAAGACTTAACTGACATAAAACGAATCAATTTTGGTACATTTAATTTTATTACTTTACAAAATGTTCATAAATATGGTTTTGTATTGTCATCACAAATTATTTTCGACAGGCTCAGGTTTCTTCAAAATTGAAAGTATTCCCACAAAAGTATTTCCCGTTGTCCGTAAGCAAAAGCGCGCGATTGATCGGGTCTGCCGAGCCACCGCGCGGCGCTCACGAATTTAGTTGGTATTTAAAAGACAATCATTATATTAAATCAAACTCAAACGCAAATATAACTAGAAATATTTAATTTAATTAAGTACAAAAAAAATTGAATATGTCAGTAGTTAAGTCACAATATTGAAAAAAAAAAACATTAAAAAGATAACACTGAGATATTTTTTATCGAGTGAAGTTCATGCAAAATGTGACATGGAACTGGAAAAACTAGGACATGCTAATTTAATTTTACTGTTCCTTCGCAATCGTTAAGGGTAGATAACAAAATTAAATAACGTTATTAATTTTGTTTACGCTAAGTTGACGTTAAATTATACGCATTTAATGTTACCAACAACAAGAGTTTCTATGACAGATAAGGTCGGTTGTTACTATTCCTACAATAGAAGAATCAAATTATCTGGGGGCACGGCAGTGCCCCCGCCAAGTCGACCAAAAAAGCGGCACGGCCGTACCATCCTTTTCTCGAAGCAATTCAGGCCATTTTCGACCCCCTATAACTTCGTTGTGGATAAAGCTAGAAGCCTGAATTTTTAGTAACCAAGCAGGCATTGTATAAACACGGTATATATCAAATTTCATTCAATTTGAACCAGTAGTTTAAGAATTATAACTAGTCAAAGTTTCTTAATTTCGTCACTCACTGACTGACTGACCGATCATCAAAACTCTAAGGCACTTCTAGCAGACATAGAAGCTTCAAATTTGGAACACAATTAGTGTTTAGTGTACAGATCAAGGAAAAACTAAAATATTTTGCAATTTCGGTCCAGTTTTCTAGATACATCAACTGCATAAATAACTTTGTAATCCCATATAAATATATAGGATTACAAAGTTACATTTGCAGTTATTGAATCACTGTACCTGTATAACAAAGTAACATTTGCAGTGAATGAATCAGTGTAACTACCTGTATATAATATAATGGAATAATAGGTGTAGATAGGTACCTAGATATAATTAAGTTCAAAGCTAACTTGTAAAAGGAAAAAAAGTAGAACTATCTACAAAAAGAAATGAGATGCCATCAAAAACAAAACTTGTAAAATAAACCAAGTCTCGCAACTCAGTTCTTCTACCGTAAAAAGTTGTAAGATCCATGTAATACCAAGTCGGTTAATTTATTCAGTTCCTACTTAAGGGTCCTTCTGTCTTAAGTTATAACGTAATTAGCTAACCTAACAAGTAACAACATCTTATAGTAACCATATTATCAATATTAAAAATCTTTTATGTTTTAAATAAATAGATTGACTTGGCAATCGCATTAAACAATCAAATTTAATATAATATGTAGGTATTACTTGTGAGATACATTGTGTTTTCATGCGATGGTCAAGTCGATCTAATTATTTAAAACATAAAAGATTTTTAATATTGATAATATGGTCACTATAAGATGTTGTTACTTATTAGGTTAGCTAATTACGTTATAACTTAAGACAGAAGGACCCTTAAGTAGGAACTGAATAAATTAACCGACTTGGTATTACATGGATCTTACAACTTTTTACGGTAGAAGAACTGAGTTGCGAGACTTGGTTTATTTTACAAGTTTTGTTTTTGATGGCATTGCAGTATGACACATATTTGCTTAGCTTTCCTGGTATGTATATCTATGTTTTTGGTATCTAACAAATAAAATCCATTACATTTTCAGTCTGTTTTTGTAAACAATTTTCCCAGTCAGGTTTCAGTTACCTACACTGTTAGTTCTCACGCAACATCAATAATAACAGAGATTAAGCTGATAAGGCAACATAAACCTTATAAAAATAGGTCACGTGATCCTTATCGCTATGGAACTAGCAACCGGCCATGGGGTTCGTTGCTCGGTAGTAAAAGATCGATAAAATATAAGAGACCATATTTTGGTAATTATTGTGTGTGTATAGTCCGTTTTTTTTAACCGACTTCAAAAAAGGAGGAGGTTCTCAATTCGACTTTTTTCTTTTTTTAATCGAAAGCAGGTGCTTGTCATGTGGTCCCACACAAATTTGAACGAGATCTGACAAGTAGTTTTTGAGTAATTTTGAAGTCAGTTATTTTTTGTTAGTAAAATTTAGATTATTTGGGAGTTATTTGGTAAACAATTAATCTTTCTTCACGTATTAATTTTATTGTTTTTGCGACTGTTGCCCTATTCTACTATTTACACGTATGTAAATCGGTCACAGAACATAACTAATAAACAAATAAAAAATAACTATTATACACATCAAAATAACTATCGCAAAACGGCGCTAAGGCGACTTGTAACGCCAGTCGCCCACGATAGAGCTTGCCCAGCGCCCACGACCGGCCTTCGACTGACGATCTAATGTAGATTGAACACATTTTTAAGCTAGTAAAGGCGCTTAGGATTTTTAGACTACATTAAAGTCGGTTACGGTTTTGTGAACATACTTGTTAAAGTGGCAAAAAAAAAGTAAAATTACTATTTAAATACACAGAACCAACAACTGACCAACAAATAACCAATTCAAGAACGTAGAAAAAATTTGCTATCGTAAGAAAATTTTTATTGGAAACCATAGGTAACAGCTCCACTTAATAAAATAAATCGAAACTCAAATGTTAAAAATCCTTATATCCCCCGAAAGGCTCTATTAAAAAACCTGAAACTTTACTTCCGAAGGCCATCGATATACCTAACGACTGCCATCAAAAGCAAATGGAACTCACAGAATTATTTACCGGTATATAAAGCACGATGTATCTAAATATCATTAAAACAAAATCAATCTCAGAGCTAATCATGGTGACCTACACAGTATCACGACATCCAAAACAAATCATGATCACGTTGCAAATACCACCCCACTATTAATCATGTCAAAATGCGGCCTTGTTACAATGAGGTATCATGAACCTATGGCGTATCGAATCCAGAATTTTAATTCGATTTGAGATAAAAACATGTTCTTTAATATTAATAAATTTAATAATGAGGCACAGGAGCAAGTAATTTGTGATATAAAGTTTCGATAATGATTCTCTCGAAGACAATAATTTTATAGTTGTTTTCGAAGATTTAATAAAGGGCTCTTGCCTGCAGCGATAAGATACAATAAGCGCGAACGCTAAGAAGAATGAAGAGTGAAGAATGCTCTGTCTGCATTTTTATAGGTTTAGAACTTTACTGTTCGACTGGAAGACTTGAAGAATTATGATCATCATCTGCTATTAAATATGGATGTATTTTGTGACCTTATATGTTCGTACCATCAGGTGGCTCATTTACTCGTTTGTCAGCTATTTTCATCAATATATCATTGTCATCAAAAATTTAATTAGCTGCGCCATTGGAAGACATCTGTTTAAATAATAATAACAATCGACGTCATGTAGAATAATAAAGCAACCATGAGTCACATTAACGCTTTGGATACGCTTAGAGTGACGAGCGTAGCCTGACGAGTATGAATAGAAACTGTAGATATTTGCCTGGTCTGTGAATTGAATTCAGCACCCTTATACCTATTGATAGCAGGGTCGGTCACACAGGGTCACTTGCAGAGTGAAAGCAGAGACACTACCAACTAAGCCTAATACATATACATAATAAATACATACATACATTAATACATAATAAACTCTGGTCAAACAATCGTCCAAAGAAGAAATTATCACCAAAGAATTTAAAAGGTATGACTTACGGACTAATTTCGATTATTGGACTAACAATAGCATATATACACAGACATACATATATTATGTAAAAGTCAAATCCAAAAAAGTAAACGAAAAATTATCCAAAAGAGTTAAACTCACCACGAAACTCGATCACAAAAATTCGACTCGCAAACAATGTTACCAACATCAATCAAATAAGGCTACAAATTGGGTAATTCTACTAAAAGCTTGACAAATTGATGGCCAATCGCCCGTGACATAATCGAGCGATCTGTGACAAGATGGATTAGTGACGAGTCAGTGTATCGGTCGATGCAGCCTTGACCGCTGATGACACTGTTACGTCATGACCATTGTTTTATAAGAGGCATAAAGCGGTCATTCAATAAATCATCGATTTTTGTTGTAAAAGTGTTTTTATTCATTTCTGACTTCCAGACAATCTCTCTTGATCATGGTGCACACTGAATAAATGACGAGGAAAGACGCAAGATTCACGAAGATCTCTGGGACCTTATAATCTTAATAAACCTGACAATATTCGTGAATGGCGGCAAGGTTCTCTAATTACCTGCCTATCTTCCATATTTCACATGGCTAAAAAGCGAATTCATCAATTCCAACTTGGCTTTCAACGCGATTGACATCATGATTCCCAGGTACTCAATAGTCTTATTATGTGTTGCAATTTTCAATTTTGAAAGTAATCATGAATACTTTCCAGCAACTGACTAAGAAACTAGATTTTTGCGAGTACACCTTCACAACAATAAATAAAAAACAAACAATACTAAAGATGAGAGCATGACAAGGCTAGACGTGCAAATTTCTTTTCCAAGTTATCAGATTAAAGACGGTGGAAAGAAGAGATCCGAAAGACAAACATAAAAGGTAACTTGAAAACAATCATACATGGACACGAACATCATTTCTTTGATAGCGTCTGGACATGAAACAAGTCATAGTGAATAAATTTAATCGGATATACCCTGACAGCGCCTGAGGCACGATCAATGTGGACAGTCAGTACCTTCACTTTACACTCACTTTGGTCACGTGTGATCACGAAATCATTGATGAGCGATTTCTTTGACTCGTACCTAACAATACAAAAACGAAATTAAAAACACCTCGGAATACGATTTCCCAATAAGTCGACACAATCTAAATTCTGCACGAGTACATGCAAATGGAGATAATTTAGACACAAAACTCTAGCGTCAATTTGAACACCAATCATAGGACATCGTTTATTGATGTACCAAATGATTCGACCTTTCCTAGAAACTTGGATTATCATAAACATAGCAAACTTTATTCGATAAGCATTGTTTCCATTACCATATCATTAGGACGTGACTAAAATTAAAGTCAAAAGCCACCATCAGCCAGCCACAATCTCGATGATGATGTAACAAACTGCGGTCAATGTCAGTTTGGACGTGTCTTACACTACATGACCGACTATTCGAACTTAAACAGATCAAATTTTATAGTACAATTATATTCTGATTGTTTTAATTTTTGGCGAAAGCTAATATTACTTGATGAAGATAAAAAAAACTGGGCTGGAAGTAGTTCCCTGAGCGACTCCTTAATTTTTATTTACTAAACTTACTTAAAAGGTATAAAGATTTATTTTTGTTAATTATAAATATCAACGACGAAAACTTTCAAATTATGCGATATTTTCATACGTAATCCAAAGCTTACGGGTAGATTTCTTACTGTCTTTTGATTTACAGCTTAACAAAACTATCTGAACATACTCGCTTCTGCGAATTCTCCCTAATGAACTAACGCCTCAACTCAGAGTCATTAACGGTTACTTAAATCGCTCCTTAGTACAGAATTTGTATGGTGATTCTGTACTAAGGAGCGATTTAAGTAACCGTTAGTGACTCTGAGTTGGGGCGTTAGAGTTACAGGAACCGACCTTGTAAGTTATTGAAATTTCAATATATCATCAATCAAACATTTTGACATGTTAAATGAAAGTTTTAGTGTTTGCGATGGCCTTCCCACGCGCGACACAGGAAATCCTAGTGCGAATGTGCAAGACTTTTTAAATCATATTTATTTTTGTTTATGCAAATAAAGTTCTCATGAGAACTTGTCTCATTTAGCAAGCACATGAGTTGTTTTATTCCTTTCATGTCGAAACGATGATATTCATAATTCGCTAATCGCTTCGGGCGAACTTTCGTGGGTTCGATAAGATCGCTTTGAGCAATTGGTTAGGCTTTAGAATGATATCGCACTGTGTTTAACCGCAAAAACAATAATCTAATCACTGTTAACAAGTATGACTGTGCGTTTGTGTCAAATCGAAATGGATATTCAAAGCTATTAGTAATTTACTACAAATTTACCACAATACCAAAGTAATAAGAATTATTAGTATTATGTGTATCTTGTTCCCTTCGCTGCAATATCCACTGTTAGTACCTGTTAGGTGTTATTTAACTAGAGTTTAGAGAGAGGTTTTACTATAAAAATTCGCAGTGTGGTCTTTTTTAACCAATTCGAAATCATATGGATGTTTAGAATCCATTCCTGTTTTACCTGAAATCGCAAAAGTTTAATTTCCTGACTGTTAATAGGGTTGTGCAGTTTTTCTTTGATGAAATTGATTTATCGTAATGTTTTATGTCAAAATATCTCCTAATTTCTGTTGTGTATAGGCACAAATAATCAGTATTATAATTATATAGCATCTGTACAGTTTCGCCGTTCACGAATCGATAATAGAATTTGAATCAGATTAGACTCCTTCGTACTCCTGTGTGGTGGAATACCTGACTTGCCAGCATCCTCTCTTCTTTGAGAATTAGAAATATTTCAAACTATTATCCAATACCACAAGTATTGGAGATTCGTTAAATAAGAAACTAATTCACTTCATTATTGGCCATCAATCGCAGAGGATTGCTTGCATGCTTTTGGTGAAAGGTTAACAAAACCATGAACAATTAGTGTACAAACAACACCTAATCTTTATCACTTTTGTACGGAACGCCAAAAAAATTGTTAAATTAACCTAAGCGGTGTTGCCAACCCTATTCCATTCGATCGCTCGATAACGACGATTATCGTATCGATTATATTATTTAATACGCTCGTTATATTAGAAAGCTATTTACGAAATTATCGACCATTGAGCTCGGTCATTGTTTTTTTATAACAACGACAGGTTTCGCTTGTTAGCGAGAAATTATTACACGTAGATTGGAGAAATTTTATTGGTATGTGATTGTAATTTTGTTGTCGTAAAATTATTTTTATTTAATAACCAATTTTTTTTACTAACTACTTAAGTACTTCTTTTTCTAGTATCGAAATATCTTCTTGATTAAGTATGACATATTTTTATTATAATATTCTTAAATACTTAAGATTTTAACATTTTTACTTATTTTTCAATAATTAAGAATAAATAAAAATGCCTAAAAACAGAATTTCAAATGAGAGCTATCTTTCCTGTGAACTATCTTAGTGTAGGTACTGCAAGGCTATTCTGTTTTGTAACTCGACAGCGGAATCCGCGATGAGTTTCAAAATTGAAGTTCGAGTTCGAGACTCACTTTACTTCGCAAGTGCGTCCTAGATGATTAGAGAATGACGTATATGTATTCGGTAAGAATACCATACCGAGGCCATCTTTAGTCGTATGAAGTTCGAGTTCGATACTCAGTTCACTTCGCAAGTGCGTACTAGATGATTAGAGAATGACATAATAATATCAAGATGATGCAAGTTCGCTTTCGAGTGTCACTTGAGTGATATGAGCTTCGATTTCGAATTTGTATTTTAGATAATGGAATATTATAATATAGAATAGAATATTCATAACTTCATAAGGTTTCATTTTTCTCAGTATAATATACATATATTAATATGATATAGTAGCGCTCTTACCGCAGCTTTGCCCGCTTTTTTCAGGATAAAAGTACCCTACTATTATTCCACATCATGGTCTACCCGTGTGCTAAATTTCATTAAAATGTGTTCAGTAGTTTTTGCGTGAAAGAGTAACAAACATCCATACATCCTAACAAACATACTTTCACATTTATAATATTAGGATCAATAGACAACGGTGATCACTGACCACCCACTACGTGGTCTGTAAAACATTATCTGAATTTTACCAAGAAAAAAATAATAAACTTTAAAATAACTCAAAAACTACTCGTCAGATCGCGTTCAAACTTAAGTGGGACTACATGACAAGCAGGAGCTTTCGATTAAAAAAAGAATCATTACAATTGGTTCACCCAGTCGAAAGTTCTGAGGTAACAAACATAAAAAAATACAGTCGAATTGAATACCTCCTTTTTTGAAGTCGGTTAAAAACAAATTGCATACAAACAACTGCCCCAAGTATATAAAGTACGTTTAAGTAACAAATCCTTTTAAAAACAAATCTAAAACCAATTACTAATCGATTAACATAAATAAAACACGTTTATCATTTAACCTTAAAACACATATCATAAAAATTAATGTAAATGTTATTACACAATACATTCACCAATCATTACAAAATGATTAATGGATGGAAAAATGATTAATAAAATTTATTAGTGTATCGAAATTTGTTTTTAATCGCTGTTTTATTTCCTTTTCGGCTTCAAATAAACTATATTTTATGACATGTAAATTATTAAAAGACCAAACAGTCCATTATATAATCCAAAAGTAGTAAAACAGCTGGCTGTTACCATATCTTTCTTGTAAGGAAGATGCTTAGAATCTTCGATGTATTGTGCAGGTCAAATGAAATAAAAAAGGATTCTGTGTAGCTTCAGCCTTAGAACATATAAGTGTGTCAGATGTCACTTAACGTGCATCTGGTGCATGGTATTTTTCGGTTTTTATTATACGAAAAAATTAAATAATAAGGCAAATAGAATTAACAAAGTGAGGACGATTTCTTCACTCTCGTCGAGTTAAAATGTAATCAAATTTTTCAAAAATAGAAGTCTGTCTGTCCATTTACTAGCAGCGTGAAAAGAAAAGTAAAGTGTGATTTCAATAAAATTAAAACCCAAACTTTTGACAGTATTTCGAGCACAACACATTAAAAAAAAACATAATTTATCGTGTCCAATATAATAAAATTGCTAGAAACAACAATATTTTTATCGAATATTATACATAATCTTTAATAGCTGCATTTAAAGCGTAACGCGGCATTTCTTATCTGTTAGTAATGTCGACGTAAAGTTTTTAATGTCGTTGTGTAAACTACCAATAATAAAATTGAATAACAAAGTATTTAAAAATTTAATTTACTTTCTTAACAGTAAGTGGTCTAATAAATAATCTATATATAACGAGGTCAAATATTCATATTATAATATTTTTCGGAAATATTTATGTAAGTACCTAGGTTGGAACAAAAAAATTTTATAGCAGTTCTGTTCAAAGATAATTTTATAGTTATTGCATTGTAGTCTTATCTACAGTCTATGAGTCCTCAGATACACATGCTATAAACTAGCATACTAAAGCACACATGCATACAGTTTTAAATACATACACAAGCACACACGCTCAGAGCTTGTCCCTTCCACCTCACCGCAGTTAGAGGACAGCATTGCGCATGCTCGTGTGCTTCTAACTAGCATGTATGTATGTACCTATGTATGTAGGTATGTATGTATGTATGTATGCATGTATGTATGTATGTATGTATGTATGTATGTATGTATGAATGTATGTACACCAGTCAAGTCTATTCTCCATAAACCAGAACAATAATTACTCGTAAGTTATCTATAAACGAAATATAACTGCGTTCAGTTTTGTTAACGTTCATACAATACTTCAATACGAATAAAAAGTAATATTAAAGAGGTCGCACTTAATCAAGGGTCAATACTATAAAAAGCTAACATCCGGAAGTCGATAACCTCAGTCGGTACAGTAATGACTCAATGTTCATGATGATAATGATAAAGCTCGTTGTACACAAATAGACAGGTACCTACAGTCTGACCTCAGCATTATGGAATGAAGAAAGCTGTAAAAATAAAATTAATAAATATGCGCGATTCAAATAACAGTAGAAACAATGGATGCGTAATCGAATTTAAAATTAAAACTAAATGTTTATCGGGTGATAAAACTTTGTTTATCATCTAAAGGAATGGATTGATTTTGATGCGGTTTTAGTAACAGACTAAGTAAAGATGATGTATGATAGGTCATACATCATCTTTACTTAGTTTGTTACTAAAACCGCATCAAAATCAATCCATTCCTTTAGAGCTAGACAGACATACTAAAAAACACACAGAACGTCAAACGTTTAACCTCTTTATTGCGTCGCATCAGGGGTTAAAAATAGTTTAACTACGCGTACAGTTCGGCCGCTGTATCTTGGCGCATCTGAACTTCGCGCAAAAGGCTGCGCAGTAACATAATTCGCCAATACTCGATACGCGGTGTATTGTGTCTCAGTCACACGTTAGCATGTTCGTGTTGCCATCTCTGTCTTACATGCGCTAAAGTTCGCAAAGCCTATGTTCAGACGCGCCAAGATACAGCGGCCGTACTGAACACTGCAGTGTAGTCGTGTTTTACTTACCACAAAACAGCAAAATATCCATGACCTCACAAGCCGTGAACAATCCATTTTTGACGCGAAACTATTACGAATTTGGTCAAAACAAGAGGAGTTTCTAACGAGGCTACAGAAGGCCGCAGTTATTGTTAAACTTGGTTTCCTAAATGGTTTAGCCTTAACAGAACATCCGGTTACGATTATCATTTTGAAAAAAGAAAAATATTCTAAGCACTTCCGTGTTTTATAGATACGATGTTACAGGGTAATAGTCTAAACCTAAATACAATGAATAGCAGAAAATTACACAGTACAAAGATTTATTAGGTAGAATCGTAGAATAAAATAGCGAAAAAAATTTTTTTCAGGGTACCTCGCCGGGAACGTGAGGATGAATTTTTTATTCGTCACGTATCCTATAGTGTGGGGTATCGTCTTTCAATAATATTATGGGTCTTCTTAGACCATTTTTGGAATTAGCTGTCCGTTTGCGAAATATTTGGCTTTAAAGTGCGATTATAATTTTGGTTAGAGTCTTGTGTCCCCTCCTTTTACCGGCTAAACTGTTGGAGGTGGAGAAGTGAAAAAATTCTCAAAAATACGTTAAATTTACAAGGAAAACTATCACGGCTGTGTTAGCATAAGTAGTTAACGAGTAATAGTCGATAAACTTACTACTTCGGAACGCTACATGCCCGGTTTTTTATTTAAAGATAATCTTTAAATACATACTTTTATAGTGACAAAGCGGCAACGTACTAAAGAATTTTTTTACTAAGTACCTGCCTATGCTGTTAACCGTCCTGAGTTTCCACTGATAGATATTACATTTACCAGCTATCCCGACAGTTGCGTCGTAATGTTTTTTAAACTAGCTGTTACCCGCAGCTGCGAACGCGGAACTTATGCTTATCACCCCCTTGAGCTTTTCACCCCCTTGAGCTTTTCACCCCCTTGGGGGTAGAATTTTTAAAAATCCTTCCTTCGCTATTATTCCTTCCAGGAATACGTGTGCGAAATTTTAAGTTTCTAGCCCTAACTAAGGGTTTGGCCTGTGCGTTGATACATCAGTCACTTTTGCCTTTTATATATGACGCAGAAGGGGTATTCTATGGTACTACGCGTTCACTCTAAGTTTGCCCTTACCTCCCGTCCCGCTTCCTCATACCGCAGTTCATTTAGTACGGACAGCAACGCTAGTCGCGTATTTTTGAGGTCCCGCGGGCGCGTGCATTCTTGAGTTTGTTGTTGATTTCGATGTTACTTTCGTTAAATTATTTTTCTATCGATTTATTTTACGTTCGTTGAATTTTGTCGCTACAATGACTAAAATAGAAAATGTTTTACACAGTGGCAAACGTAATTTGTTATTTAAGTTAGTGAAATTATTTTATTACTCTTTTGTCTACAGTACCTACCGTTAGCTGTTAAATCGTAACGGTCGACGAGGGCAAACTTAGAGTGAACGCGTAGTATATTGGTTATTCAATAATATTTCTCTTACTTTGCACCATGATATATTTCCAGTTCTCCTAGCGTTCACATCAGTATTCCAAAGTACTTCAACACTACGTGATCAATAATCATCTGTTCTCCTTTATTGACGATTCCTTAATCTAAATATGATATGACATTTCTTATTATGCCAACCTCTGCATTGGACAAGCGTTGTAGATTAAAGAGGTCCGTCCCTGGACCTTCACAGGAGATTCGTGGCCTCACCGATATATAAATAAAATTATATTTTGTAAGCAGTCCTAGGTACAGTTATGCGCTTACCTCGTAAAACGGAGGAAGGAAGCAATATCGATATGCAGCGCACAGCATAGCGTTTCCGTGCGCGTTCCATGTCAAACGGCATGTTTTGCGCGTCCAAAATATTCTCATACTTATTTCCACGTGACGTATTTCCACTGTCACGAAACATTTTTTTTTCAGCTACAGCTTCCGTATGGATAGTAAAGAACTTCAAAGTTCTGATTTTTGAACTAAATATGTGCTTCAAATACTTAAAAACAATATATTACAACAATTAAAACCCGGACTCAGTCAACTTGCTTTTCTGTTTAAAAACTTCATAAAAAAAAGTTATTATTTTGCGGTTTTTTGATTACCTACTAAGATTATTGCTTGAAATTCGAACTTTGTAACTTTGAATTTTAAATGCAATAAGAATTTTATCAAAATGCAATAAAATGCCCGTGTTCGTAAACATACCTATGTATGGATTTGCTTTAATAAAAAGTAAAGAAAGAAAGTTGAACCACCTTTAAAAATGACCTGCTCTGCAACCAGTTCCGTACAAGCTAGTAATATTTTTTTTGTAATAAATATATCAATGTATTTTTATTTTTAAAAGATGTGCTGAGGAGTTTCTTTACGGCTTTTCTTCTCCTCCATGACAAAGCACCTTTGCGAAAAGCTGGTTGATTAAAAAAATGACGTGCATAAGTGTATCAATGATACCTATATGAATAAATGATTTTGAATTTGAATTTGAATTTGAATTTAAAAATAAAAAATTACAAAATGACAAAATAGTGAAATATGTATTGAAAAACTGCTCATTAATTTACTAAAAATTACATACGCTACGTACTGATATAATACTGCCTAATATTAAATTTTTCCCTAGCTAACATTACTGGTCTTTCTAAGAAATCAGCTAAGATAGTTCAATGCACTAAAAACATTTAAATTACATACAATTACGGTCAAAATTATGAGAACTTTTAACAATAGCAGAATATCAAAGAGTAGAATTACTACAGAAAAATAATAACATAAGTCAATTAGAACAGATCTTTTGGGAAAGATCAGTTTGGTTAAACCAACCATGGACATTTAATTGTCGGAACCAAAGACACGCAGGAAGTGAATGTGGGAAGTAGAATGATCCAATTTCGCAATTTCCTGTATAACTGTTTATGCTTCTAAACGAATTTACGTAAAAAATAGAGATACGCTGTATACGACATGTAGTATACACCGTCTCATCGGAACGCATAGACAAACATACTAAAAACATGCTAAAGTGCATGTTTTAACAATATTTGTATTGAGTTGTGGTTGCCTATAATTGGGAAGGCACTTGTATAACTTTGTATAATTGCTATCTAGATTTAAGGTGTAGTGTACTTTCCGTTGGCAATCCTTAAAAAATAAATAAATAAATAAAAACAATGTAGGTGCATGTTTGTTCCCAGTGAGCTCAAAATCTGCTTAGCCAATTTTGATGCGGTTATCACTTTTGTATAGTATGTAGCTTTAGTGTTTGTTTCATTTCAATCAATCACAAATAAAAAAAAAATCTTTAAAGAATCTTTAAAATAATTTCGCCTGTACATTTTCGTTTAAATAAATAACATTCAATAACGAATTCATTTAATTCCAAAATAAAGATGCTCGAAGCCTCCTCAAGAAGAGAGACCCGTGCTCAGAAGTGGGCTGTTAGTTGATTGAAGCAAAGAAAAAATTAAAATTACAAATGCGGCCACAAAAAATGGGTGAACTCTTTATTATTTCATCTCGAAATAATTATATACCATGATAAAAAAGGTTTCATCGTGTTACATTTAAATTCCAGACAAATATCACAAAGCGGATCCAAGGTTTCGCCCTATTTAGGGTTCCGTGCCCAAAGCGTGTCGCTTAACGCAACCTTGAGACTCCTCTAGATCATTACCTGCCTTTGGCTTTTAAATTTTTTAGTTAATTCCTTAGTAATAAACCAAAAAATTACGTACCATTTACCTACGTGATGTATTACGAAATTTACGAATGTAACTTTTTATCACATTTTCACTAATTGACCGTACGGTAAAGGCACTAGAAGGTTTAATAAGTAATAAAAATACTATATCCCATATGTGGGAACGCTATTAAATCTCACCCACGAGAAACCGTACTCCAAGGCGATAAAGATAACCGTTTAGATACAGGAAAGTTGTATTAGATGACTACCAAAAACGTAATACATACTCATGCTACATACGAAATGCTTTAATGTACAGTTGTCTGTTCGTGTTTTTGGATATTTTCTCTTGGAGTTTTCAAGTTAGAATAGATAAAAACGAGTCTATAAATAGGGAATTACTCTTTTTTATGGATATAGCCGGCAAACGAGCTGAAGATGCACCTGATAGTAAGTGGCTATCGTCGCCCTTGGATATCAGCAACACCAAAGGCATCATGATGTGTTGCCAGCCAAGAAAGAAAGAAGAAAAAGAATGAAAAGATATTTTAAGGTATCAAGAGGCAATTAGGTATATCACTAGAGAGCGTTTTTTTCCAGACCAAGTTTAAGGAGGCAAGAGACAATTAAATAAAGAACTTGGAGGTGGAAAAGAAAAAAATCAGCAAAAAAAGTTTTCACTTGAATAATATGAATTTGAATTTCTGTTCTCGGTCTGGGCGTGTGTGTTGTCCATAGAACCCACAAGCCCACGACATACTAATCCTAGGCCACATTAATAAACCGAACAGACAGATCTCTACAATGTTAAGATTCAGTTTGAGATGCTGAAATATTTCAAATGGTATGTAAAAACAACATTTATAAGACCTAAGATCGCGCTCTTGAGCAGAGATTTCTGGCCCTAGTGGGGCTTATGCGTGTGTAGTGTTTATTTATTAATTTAGAATCTGTTCCTAAATTTCCCGTTCCTTTTTCGAGAAGCGAAGCGTTGGAAGTACCCTGAGCGTTAATGTTAGCTATTAGACTTACCATCAGGTAGCTCATGTGCTCATATTCATATCAGCTTTTTACAACGACCAAGTCTACCCGTACTTTACAAGTGGGCGCATAAACCAGATACTAAAGAGCTAGTTTTAAGAATGACACATGCTGTGACAATTGTATCACGCTTTCAAAAACCCGTTTTACGATCGCGATTAGACTAAGTCTCCAAATGCAAATTAGAGGCAATGGGCGTGTGGGTTAGCGTGACTTTTTATGTTAATGGCTGTGGCGAGGTACCTGATGGTGAATTGTCACCGCCGACCACAGTCAAAAGTACCGCGAAAACTTAATTAATCATGTAATATCTATCGTTGCCCCTGACACCAAAAGAGGGGTTATAAGGTGTGTGAAGGTGCTATAAGGTGGGTGTGAGTGCATTAGGTCTAAACGACTGGACCGATTCGGATGCGGTTTACTTTGTTTGAAATCTGACGCGATCGAGATGGTTGTTAGCTCGATGAATTAAGACTGTATTTTTTATTTTATTTTAAAATTTATACTTCTATTACACTTATTAAATAGGTATATGTATACTCAATGTTAAAAAATACGACACAAAAATATATATAGGTAGATATAATTGGTAACAAATATTCCTAAATATATATAAACCTACAATAAGTTTCGAGTAAGAAAGTAAAAACTTCAAGAATTGTTTTCATAAGCTGCTCCGTCTATATCCTTCTTTATTGTCTAGAAAAACTATTAAATGACCCAAACAATACCAGTTTGTACATTCACTAGACAAAAATATTAAATGGGACATTTTAAATGGTGCCCGATGCCTGAAAAGGATTTCAATAGTAGAATTTCACTTTGCAATTTTCTCCATTGTGCTGCAAAGTTTGCTATTGTTTTTATGAGATTTATTTTTAACTTATGTAACCGTAGAAGGTGCACTTTTTTGTACTGAATTCCTAATATTTTTTATCTGCTTCTGCTGCTACGTTCTGAATAAATTCTAAGATTTGTATACATACTTCTATCGGTGACCAATCTTAATTCACCACTTACAAGTAACTAACGGAGTCTAAAGAATTCACGGATAACATGATTTTAAAACATACATAACTATTTCACTATAACGATGAATGTAAATTTCTCGAAAACTTACCTGGAAACAAAAAAAAAACATTAAATCAAAATCAGCGTATATTTTTATATACTAATGCTAATGTTTCTAGTTCCCAATCCACTTTGAGTAGTAAAATCTATAAAAGAGCTACACTTAAAAATTGAAACTTCATCAATCGTCTGATTGTATCAACCACATATAATATGTATGGTATCATCATAATTGTTAATCAAAATCAATGCAACAGACTTTGAATCAATCCTACACACCTATTTCTAATTTTTTACACCTTGGTCAAATCCTTTCCTGTACTTAAATCTGAATTACATACCCTTTTGTCATGCCTCAATAAAAAAAAACAATACAAAATTGCATCAACTGTCGATACCAAAAATCGGAACAAACCAATTCATCAATACACGTCACAGATCCATTGATAACGAATTAAATTATTCAAATTCAAAGTTGGATTGGAATTGTCCGTGACGTCGATGGCGAATTATAATATGTGCAGTATGTCGTACACACGCGCACACAATGGAGTTATGTCACCTGATTTGGGTTTAGGGCACTGAGTGAGGTCATAGATTATGTCACGTAGGTACAGAAATGCTACTAACGTGGTGATGTTAATGCCCAACTAATACAAATAGGCTCGGCGAAAGCAGTTATTGTGTCAACTACTTGTCACGATTTTAAAAGGTTTTTTTGTTATGGATTCAGTTTTTTATTTATCTATAAGAGCTTTAATGTTTTAGACTCTATTAACTTAGCTAGAGCCACTTGAAAGTTCCAAAGGAAAAGGAATCATAATTTATTTTCAGCACTGACTCGGTTGTACTGGCAATTTTATTAAATGAGGTTTTAAATAAACTTGTAACCCTGCAAATTGACTACGGCTGTTTTGCATACCTAACCGTTAGACGTAGTTCTGACGAAAGTGAAAATGAAATGTCCCATGTTAATGTGCAAAAGTAGCTGGCCAGTCTTAAAACAAAAATAATGTAGGAGTCTCCAAGACAAGAATGAAAAGCGTTTACTAAGGTACTACGTTTAATCACCGCCGTTACTACATCACCGCTTACCATCAAGTGGTATGGTGCTCGCATTAACATAAATAATTGTTAAATCAAAGTTTAAATCATCCATATACATCACTTCGCTGTTACACTTATGCACGTATTTTATTTTTATTTCCTACCATTTCGGAAAGGTACCATTAAGAAAATGCAACCTGTATTTAATCAACATGACCCTTCTATCCCCGATCCTTAATCTATTCATCCTTAAACCCGTAAATGCAGGTCGCGTAGCGCGCATCCTGTGGCGCCGATGACAAGCGTTCAGTGATCGCTAACCTTGGATATTCAATCAGCTTATTATGGCATTGCATTAGCAAACCGGAGTATTATCATGCAAATAATCTTTAGCCGCATGAACTTACTTCGAAAGTTGCGGTTTAAATTGGATTTTCCCAAATCCGAATCAAAGCATTTCAACCAACTACGGACGAAAAGGGAAAATATTTATATCGTGATTATTCATTAAGGATAAAAATTTTGATAAAATTAATATAAAACCATTAAACATTAAAATATTACGGTGAATTTAGCTAAAATTTTTAACCAATAGGTGTGTGCATCTTTAATCAGAGGTTAAATACCAACCAAGTGCAGGAAAATCTTTTGGCAAAATATCATTCCAAGATCCTCGGTAAACGACAGCCATCTTAGAAAAGTCAAGAAATGCTATAAGCAGTCAACTGTTTCCAACCTCAGACCTTGCCTAATTCGGTCAAGCACAAGCCGTCGTTATATGAGCAATTGAGCATGTCTTCGATCTTCTTCATACGGAACCCAAATAAATAATACATCATTCTAAAGTTCTAAACTGCCTGGATCCGTCTTCCTACGCGCTAGGAAGACTAGGATGCGCCGTAATGCATCCGGTACGGTTTTCCGGATTCTTAGGGAAACCGGATAATCAGGCATAACTAGTTACGATGTTTTTGCTGCCATGTTGTAGCTTTGTTATTGATAAGGAATTAAGTGAACGTGTAAACCACATTTAACACTTGATTGACAATCTAGTCACAACGTTTTTTACCGAAAAAACAACCAACTTCAAAATTAGGGATAACTCAAAAACTACTCGTCAAATCTCGCTCAAATTTAAGTGGAACTACACGACAAGCACCAACTATCGATTAAAAAAAGAATCATCAGAATCGGTTCACCCAAACGAAACTTCTGAGGTAACAAACATAAAAAAATACAGTCGAATTGAATACCTCCTTCTTTTTTGAAGTCGGTTAAAAAGGTCTCTAAACATTCGAAAAATGTCATTAAACACAATTAAAATGTCGCAAAATTATATTGCAATTTGACAGCTGATCAAACACTCCTCAAATTCATGACAATCACTAATGATTGTATGACCATCGTACCTGTATCATATGCACTACACAATAACAAGTTATTACAAAACAACTTCAATTAAATTACAAATGTGTACCGTACCATTAAGGACATCATTATAAATATTAAATTAATGAATCATACGCAAAACTCGAGTGCCCATTACAAGGGGACCGACAATAGCAGTCCTTGGTTGTACTAAAATGTACATCAATTACAATTATGGACCCTAATGATCGTGGTATACAGCCTTAATTGCTACAACTACGTTTTTACCCTCTAATTGTTGATGCTTCGGTCAAATCAACGAGGAATTGAGCGGGAGCGATTTCATATGGCAATGCGTTGCCGGCCAAGAATAAAAGAAAAAGAAAGAAAATATTGTTATTGGAATGTACATTATTAGTTTTTATTTTAAATCAGGGGTTATCAAAAAACAGTAAAACAAATGGATAAGAAATTCCTAATTGTCGTTTTCTTAAATCATTAAATAATCGTATGACCAAATATCTATTAAACCTAAGTTTATACTTTTTCACGTAACGTTCCTCACCACATCTGGGACATGATTACCGCTTTCCGCTCTTAACACGCCTCAATTTGAACGGCGTTTTTCATAAGAAAGGTAATATGAAATAAAGAAAAATATTTTAACTGGGCACTCGAGATGTTGCGTTATTGAAATCGTAATTTTAATTTTACAAGTGCTTCATATAACTCGTTATTATTATATGCAGCTGTTAATTTAATTTTTAAGTTGGGGTCACAATAATTATTGTTTATTTTTACGAGCCATTGCAAAAAATTGCATCGTGAACCCAACTGAAAGGTAAAATATTTTACTATTGTTGTACTGTTGTTATTAAAAAACCTTACCTATTAAATTATATTAAAATTTTACCTATTTATAAGCTTAACCCCGGAGATTGGCATATATCAGTTTAACTGCATTAATATTATTACTACAAAATCATTTAGGTGGTATATAGTAGGTATTTTTCAAAATAAATGTAAGTTACCGTTAGTGTTTGTAAATCCCAAAAATTCGATGTACTAAAATATCATCAAAATTAAAATTACAATATACTCGTATGTATTATGAAAACCATCGATTTACGATTATACTTAAAAAAATGATATGTTTTTCACCGGGAAGTTAAAAATATGATTACTTTAGCGCTGAACTTAAAGTTCGCCATTTAAGGCGTGAATATTTTAATATGCATCCCGTATTTCCGTGATAAATTTATCTTGCCGACATTTTAAGCTTCGGTCATGCTTAATTCAGTCTCAATTAAATATCAATCAGTCTCGGCAAGTGTTAACGTATTCATAATTTCGGGTAATGACTGCAGAACACCTTGGAGGTCGTTCAAGTAAACAATTTATTGAAGAAAGGAAGAAACCCGATTTTATTTACTGCAAGCATTATACGGAAGCTTTACGTGACAAGAATTTGTGTGGTTTTGTAAATGAATAATTTTGTTTTAAAAATCCTCACATGGCAAAAAAATAATACCCTTACAATATAGGTTACTGTCCTTTTAGCGCATGGTACCTATACTGTAAGATTCATGCTAATTATGCTAATTAGATACACGTTAATCAGTAGATTCGAATAAGGGCAATACCCAACATTAATATATTGCCGTATTGGTGCCGCCCAGAATTTTATACTGACCCCAATCTCATTGCGGCAGACCAGGGTGTAGTAAGAGGCGAAAGAAGCCGGCCCGCTGCGTGAACGCAGCTACAGCGTAGCGTAGTTTCGTGTAATGTTTATTTATAATATTATTAAGTCTTTCCCTTAAGCCTTCCTGGCTGGCTACCACCCCTTTTTCTCGAGTCAGCCTTTAAACGACTCGTATTTTTATGGTTCCGTAGCCAAATGGCAAAAAACGGAACCTTTATAGATTCGTCATGTCTGTCTGTCTGTCCGTCCGTATGTCACAGCCACTTTTTTCCGAAAGTATAAGAACTATACTGTTGGAACTTGGTAAGTAGATGTATTCTGTGAACCGCATTAAGATTTTCACATAAAAATAGAAAAAAAAAAACAATAAATTTTGAGGGCTCCCCATACTTAGAACTGAAACTCAAAAATTTTTTTTTCATCAAACCCATACGTGTGGGGTATTTATGGATAGGTCTTCAAAAATGACCCCCCTGTAACTTCTAAAATAAGAGAACGAAAAAACTAAAAAAAATATATGATGTACTTTACCATACAAACTTCCACTTAACATTGGTTTGAACGAGATCTAGTAAGTGGTTTTTTTTCAATACTTCATAAATCGTAAACCGCAATTTACCTCGAACAAAGTTACAACGAACTACAGGAACTTTTATATTATGTTACTTGCTGCTACGGAACCCTTCATGGGCGAGGCCGACTCGCACTTGGTCGCTTTTTTCTTTTTCTTATCTTTTCATTCTAAGCTGGCAACACATCGGTGATGGTTTTATTGATTGTAAAGTGCATTTACCGCCAATTTGGCGCGTTCCATATGTCATCGGTTTGGCATTACATAGTGATGACAGTTGCATCCGTGTTCCGCCATTTTTAAAACGAAAAAATTCAATTTAAACTGATCTCTTCATTATTAATTCTTATCGGGAAGGTGAGGGTCGCGCGCCTCGTAAGTGTCAAATCTTTGTTAATTATTGCCACGTTAAATATCTTTTTCTGGAAACCATTGTTGAAGGTTAACAGTTCAGTTCATGAGAATTAATTAACCAGCATAATTGAATTGACAACTCCGGCCTTTTTGGAAATATGTATGTAGTTGTACGTATAATCATTACGCGATATTTTTTTCCCAGTTAACGCTTTCATTACACCCTAATGAACCAATGGTATTCACTTTTTTATTATTTTACTAAGATACAGGAACGGACTCACGATTTGTATTTTGAACCTCTTTTTTCAATAAGAAAAAGTCCAAACCCAAGGTTCAATAAAAAGCTGTTAAAAATTGATAAAACATTTTCAATTTAAATAAATTACAATTTTCACTGTAATAAAATTGGTGGATAATGTACCCATTTCCTCAGTTAACTTAGAGTTCAAACATTGAACCGACCTCAATAGGTTAACCCCGAAACCTTTGCCCACTAATTGGCATATTGTGGGACAAGCCCTATATGGCTGGATCTTTACAATCAGTGGCCAATCGTGAATAGACCGCGCTTGGAAACAATAGTCATCGCACTAGCAGTCCCAACGACTACGATAAGACTAACGACACGATTTATTTGGGATTTATTCTTTCTTTCTTCTCTTTTCATTCTTTGTCGACGACGCTTCGGTGATGCCTAAGGGCCCGGCCACAGCTACTGGCGGCGCGGATTGCGGCGCGGTGAGCGGCGCGGCAAGCGGTGAGCGGCGAGAACAAATGGTAGACAACGTATGGAGTATGCCACAGCTACAGCGGCGCGTTTTGCGGCGCGGATTGCGGCGCGGTGAGAGTCGCGGCGGCGGCGGACTGCGCGGTGCGCGAGTGAAACAAATGCCGCGCGCGGCCGTATCGGTGGACGAACTCAGCATGTATTATATTTATCTTATTATTTATTATTTTTTATTCTTGATGTATTATATTTATCTTTATTTCATGAACAATAGTAAAACAATCGGTTGCTTCAAAGCCTAGTTCTCATCATATTTTCTTAATAATCCATGTGACAGCTCATTCCATCATACCCTTTTGTATTCGTTTTTCTTATAATGACAAACATGGCCGGTATCTTAATTACCTGCTTACATTGTTATGTTATTTATTTATTTATTACATTTAACACTTTATTTTTTGTACACCAAAACATCATATGCATAAAGAGCACAAGGAAGGAACACAAAACAATGTTACTATTTATCTACAGATTATTTATCAATATTATTATATATAATATTATTATATAGTAGTCTAAGTACGTCCACCGCTGACGCCGCCGCGGTCGCAACTAATCTAGCTGTGGCATACCACCGCAAATCGCGCCGCACGCCGCGCCGCTCACCGCGCCGCAATCCGCGCCGCCAGTAGCTGTGGCCGGGCGGTAAGGTGTTACTAAATTAATGTCCGTGGCAACGATAACCACTTGTATTCACCAATGATATTTAAATATAGATACGTTATGCCCTCACAAATCAACCAAAAAATCTGTTCCGAAAAGAGCTACAACACACACACGTTTATATTTTGTTTCACTACACCAATCACATTGATATAATACACGAAGGCATTTTAACGCTGTATGTCAAATGTCAAGCACTTCTGACAACAACAAAATCGTGCATATCGTCTTGTACTGACAGAGCCATTACGAGCAGAACGGTCAATTGCCTGTTCTTATGCTCTTCATCGTCGACGCGCTAGTGACATATCTACCTCTTTTTACATTATAATATCATTGGTATTCACATACAAAATCTAAATTGCACTCACACACTCATCTTTTCTATTGTTAAGGGCATTGATATTTGATTCGATAGTCGAACATTTATTCGAAAAGTTGAATATTTATTCGAAGAGTCGTACATTTTATTTGAAAAGTCGAATAAGTACCAGTTAAATTACATCGTTGTAAACAAGCGGCGTAACCAAACATTGTTGCATTTATCTATACTAATATATAAAGAGGAAAGATTTGATTTTTTGTTTGCATTGAATAGGCTCCGAAATTACTGAACCGATTTGAAAAATTCTTGCACTGTTGGAAAGCTACACTATCCCCGAGTAACATAGGCTATATTATATATTCAAAAAAATTAGGGATCCCTAATAAAACTCCAATAATGTAATCCAAGGTGTAAAAAAATAAGAAAACCGAAGCAAAGCGAGGGCGGTTACTCGTATTTGATATGATTGTGTGTATGTAAGACAAGTATTTCGTAAGTGTCGTGGTCGTGGTCGCGAGCCGCAAACACGCGAGTTCTTTGAAAATGGCCGTCGCTCTAGCATGCTAAATGCAACTGCGGCGATAAATATGCGATCTGTTAACGTCAGCCCTTCACTGGTGACGCAAAAATAAGTGTTTTTTAGGCGCTTAGAGTATGTAAGCTCTCTAATTTAGAATTTTGTGTAAACTCTATTAAAATTCGTATTTATTTATGCAAAACGAATCGATCGAACCCCAACATTTAATTTTATTTCATTTCAATTGGATTAATATTTATTGTGTTTAGATTCGGATGCAATGATTTGTATGTATAAAATGAGGTTTGGATGACTTGAAATATTCTACGGGTAACTTATGAAAAATTTTACTTGGCAATATTTAGGGAACATTTTATATTAAATAAATATAAATAAAGATTTCCTCTTCAATGTTGTATTAAATAAATGTAAATATTTCCACTTACAGGTTGTAATAATATTACTGGGGGCACGTTTATTTTTAAAATAGACGATCTCTAAGTACGGTTGAGGCATCATTTATCTACACACATTATTGACTCGAGCAATAGTTGAATCAAGAATGCATTAGTATTATTAGCTCCGTGGGAACAAAATAAATGCGATCAGTATTGGCGCGCGCGTGGCCTGACAATTATTGTGTTTTACTGTGTCATGCAGGCTGCTGATCGGGGAAGATCTTCGCCAGCAGTAGTAACGGCGATGCTGGCGGAGAAATCTGCCTGGAAAGCTGTGGTCTCCTTCTGCAAAACCGTCATGGTAGAAAAGGAGACCGCCGAGCGGGATCGGGAAAGAGCCGATTCTGCTCGTAGAGGGCAACGGCAATAAGCGCCAATATGCGGGTGTGACAATGGGAAGTAAGTCAGTATTCAGGGGAGACACCCGTGTCCCGTGCGTTCAAGAGATCCCGGAGCCTCACCATATGCGGCGGATGGCTGATGCCGAGGGGGTTTTAGTGGGTAAAAAACTCACATAATCCGCAACCGTTCGGGTTCGGGTATTCGGTACATCAGGTAAATCGGGAGGTTCGCGTATCCGAAGATTTCCTCCTCAAGAAAAAAAAAACCTCTAGCTGAGGCCATTGACAACTTAGAATTTTCAGGAATCTACAGGATGTACATACAGAACCATTTTAGGATTGCTAACGTGTCTCTGAATGTCTTTCCTATAAAAAAAATATTGTTTGTTTAAAAAATATATTGGTAACAATTGACCGGACGAGGTAATACCGATTATGGTACCATTCGGAGTAAATGGTACAAATGACTAAAAGCCTACTTATTCAGGTAACTACTTAGGAGATAGTTGGGACATATAAACGTGACTTGAAAGACTGAGTTTTCGGCGAAATTCCTGACTGCACGCGACGTCCTAACGCCCAGGCATGCATGGCACACCGTGGGAACTGCAGCTCTCCGTAGGACAACGCGCGCCGCTTGCCAAATGTCATCGTATGCATTTGTTTGGACAAAAGAAGTGATAACTTGGATGTATTATACAATGTATTGGATGTACTACATATATAATTTGAAAAGTGTTTTTTCAGAACATAATTAAAAAAAAACATTTTATTGAATAATGTCACGTGAAAGTTGTATTTATTTAATGCCTTGATGATAAGATATTAAATTGTTTGTAGGTACCTAGGTACCTCCGTAACAACATCAGTTTCTATCAGTTTATATTTTCTTGTTTCATACTTTTAAGAGTGCGATGGGTGATATGATTACTTACAAATTAAATAAATAAATAAATAAACGCTTACACACTCATACCCCCGCAGTAGGTTGTTACCTGTGTCGCGGGTGGCATGGACGACATAATATAACACATCACAATCACACCCTTGACCCGAGTACAAATATTTATCTGTCACATAAATATCTGCCCCGGCCGGGAATCGAACCCGGGACCCCTCGCTTCGCAGGCAGGGTCGCTACCAACTAGGCTACAGGGTCGTCGACTTATTAAACAGTTATACAATTAACTCCGTTACACACCTGGACTAGGTACAACCATTCAGCTGGTAGAAGAAAAGACACTTGATTCCAACCAAAAATAGCCCCGGCTTCTGTTTTGAATACGACCAGCAAACATTAGACTTTCAATATTTTAATATTAATGCCTGTATTAGTACCGTATCGCATCCAGTGCAGTTGCAACGCGAATAACGTGAGAACCAGTTTATACAGCTTATATTTAGCTGTGTCCCGCGGTTTCACCCACGCTAATTTGTGGAAAAAACTAACTACTAAAATATAATATAATGTTTACAGCTTATATACTCTCTGACCCGGCAGATGTTGTTCTGTACCATGCTATTTTTTTCTAAAATAAAAGTAGCCTAAGTTACTCCTTGTTACATCAGCTATCTGCCAGTGAAAGTCCCGTCAAAATCGGTGCAGCCATTTCAGAAATTAGCCGAAACACACACAGACAGACAGAAATAGTAAAAAATGTAGTTTTGGTATCTACCGTGTGTACATCCAAATGCACTTAGTAAAAAGTGGTTATTTTATTAACAAACAGACACTCCAATTTTATTTATTTGTATAGATATATCCTCGACAAATGGACTATCAAACACAAAAATAATTTCTCCATTCGAACCAGTAATTCCTGAGATTAGCGCGTTCAACCAAACAAACAAACTTATAATATTAGTATAGATTTACATTCCCCTGCTAGTTTAGTGTTAGTGTTTGTATGCAATGAGCATTCAATACGCACTGTGTGTCCGTCTGTTCGTCTCTGTCGCATTCTTGGCGACCTAGACCGGCTGAGGCGTGGCGACCAGATTCCTGAAATAAGCTTACTCCACGCTTCCTGATCGATATCGCTAATCGATATCGGTATATCGGCGATAAATCGATATTAATCGATTGCGGGTGAATTGATTATCTGTACTGTTTCTCTTGTATCGGGATATTTATGATTGTCTCGCGCATGGGTTGGGTTTGAATCTTGCGTCTTTAACGTTTTCGAAAATTTTATTTGTTACTAGCTGGCTAGACTTTTTTCGAGTAAAATATACATAATATTAGCCTAGCCCTAGGGTATACATACATCCCTTAAACAACTTTGTTTTCCACGACAGACGAAACAAAGGTTTAATAATTTACGCTTTGAATAAACGTCAATAACTTTAATCAATGACTACTTATGTATAAATAAGTCGCGTATATTCGAGAAAACGAAGTTTATTTTTAAACTTTAATTTTGTTTAAATTATAGATTAATGCCGATCCCCTGCTGCGATTCTTTTCGATATGTCTGACTAGCTTGCTTGTTTTATAAGGATAAATTGCACTTTATATGTTATCGAGTTTTTACATATTTACAACAACAGTTTCTGCAGCTGTTAACAAGCGGAAAGAAACCGAAAGTACTACAAGTAACGATATAAATCAACATTAAAAAATTCACATAATTATAAATTAAGATTAAATTACAATCATTGGCAAGACTGTATATTAAGTGGATTTCCTGCAAACTGCAATTACTCGTTATCAATACGCATACGGGAGGTATCTTTCCACTTGTGACGAGTTTTTTTGACTTAAATGTTTTATTTTTATTTATTACGTTTTAATTTTTTCGCTTTGTTTTTGGAGTTTATTCTATAAGAATCCAAATTTTAAATGTTTTAAATTGTGAAAGGATCCTGAAGCTTTTATATCCTTTTATAGATGGTTTCTTATTTAGTAAAGAATATTTCGATAAAACGTTGTGCCTCGTCTAAAAAAGGACTATACATTATCTGGAAAACAAATTATAATAATGGTCGGTATCGAGAAACCCATGTCTTAATTTTTTATGTCTGTCTGAAAGGAATTTGGTAACCCTCCAATACATTAGGAGTCTGTATCGCGCCCCACAACTCGTTACCCGGGTGACAAGGACAAATGAAATCACACCAACCAAAACCTGATAATCAAGAATGTATGTGGTCGAAAATAAGTTATGTTGGTCCATGATATAAAGTTCCATATCTTTCAAAAATTTAAATCACAGGATTCCAGTAATTTTATTCATTTATTTATTTATTAACCCTTTATTGATTGTACACCGTAAATATCATGTTAAAAATACACAGAACTTTTACTACTAAGCACAATACAAAGGGCGACCTTATCACTGACAAGCGATTTCTTCCCGGCAACTCAACAGGTTCATTATTTGTGTACAATACAAATAGGTACAAAAGCAAAGCAAAGCAAAGCAACAACCCATAATTGTCCCACTGCTGGGCTCGGGATCTCCTCTCTCAATGTGAGGATGTTAGGCCATAGTCCACCACGCTGGCCAAATGCGGATTGGTAGACTTCACACGCCTTTGAGAACTTTATGGAGAACTCTCCGGTGTGCAGGTTTCCTCACGATGTTTTCCTTCACCGAAGCAAGTGATAATTAACTTATAATACGCACATAATATCTGAAAATTAGAGGTGCGTGCCAGGATTTGAACTCGGGCCCCTTCGTTCGGGAGACCAACGTTCTAACCGCTAGGCTATCACTGCTGTTAGGTAAATAGGTACAAACTATATTATAAATATGAAAATTTGTAGGGATGTATAGATGTTTTTTACTCTTTCACGCTAAAACTGCTGAACGAATTTTCATGAAATTTAGTACACAGGTAGACCATAATCTGGAATAACATATGGGGCACTTAGTATCCCAAAAAAAGCGGCAAAGTGCGAGTCGGACTCGCCCATGAAGGGTTCCGAAGCAGCAAGTAACATAATATAAAAGTTCTTGTAGTTCGTTGTAACTTTGATCGATGTTTTTTGCGTTTTACGATTTATGACGTATTAAAAAAAACTACTTACTAGATTTCGTTCAAATCAATTTTCGTTGGAAGTTTGTATGGTAAAGTACATCATATATTTTTTTTAGTTTTTTCGTTCTCTTATTTTAGAAGTTACAGGGGGGAGGACCCACATTTTAGCACTTTGGAAGTGTCTCTCGCGCAAACTATTCAATTTAGAAAAAAATGATATCAAAAACCTCAATATCATTTTTGAAGACCTATCCATAGATACCCCACAAGTATGGGTTTGATGAAAAATTTATTTTTTTAGTTTCAGTTCTATGTATGGGGAACCCCCAAAATTTACTTTTCTATTTTTGTGTGACAATCTTAACGCGGTTTACAGAATACATCTACTTACCAAGTTTCAACAGTATAGTTCTTATAGTTTCGGAGAAAAGTGGCTGTGACATACGGACGGACGGACAGACAGACAGACAGACAGACAGGCATGACGAATTTATAAGGGTTCCGTTTTTTGTCATTTGGCTACGGAACCCTAAAAACGTGGGCAAAGCAGCGGTCAAATCGCTAGTACAAATTAAATTTAAAAGTTAAACCATTCTCAGGAAACAGCATCTATTATCGCGGTAACGGTTACCGCTAATCGCTCATTTACGCATGCTAATTGCAATTGATTACTGAATCCTAATGAGCGATTCCATTGATAACGCTCGCTGCGCTGAAGCTGAATGCTAATGCTGTAGGTGGGAGAATCCTGGTTCATTTAGAAAGGATTTATGTACGTAATATGTACGAACCTGTAATGTATAGTGTAGTCCTGGAAGAAGCGTGTTAGTTCAAAAAAATAATAGTTAAAAAAAAACTAAAAAACACGCTTTTGTACAACCAAGGTAAGACCTTTAGCTTCTACAAAACGACGTTAGTGTCATTGACGTCAATAGGACGTAGGGATATAGGACGTTCGATATCAGTTGCGTTTATAAATAACTTCGACCAATAATAGGGCGCAAATAACAGCCAACATCCCGTCAGACGAAGTATTCGTACGTTTCGCGAACCTATCAAAATGCCACACTCGTAGCACACGTGTAAATCGATTGTGTGTTCCGATTGGTTTTTTCTCCGAATGTTTGTCGATTGGCATCTTAATGACATGTGTTTGAGTGAGAAATATTTCAACGCAAACTTTGGTTTTTCTACGTCGTTATAAAAATTTTAAACAAAGAATCTATCTGAATACTAATAAGAGGCCATCCATAAATTACGTCACACGTTAGGGGTGAGGGGGGGTCGATGAAGTGTGACATTGTGTGACAAGGGGTGGGAGGGGGTCCTAAATTTTGTGACATCACATTTCAAAATCGAATAATTGGTATGTGTAGGTAAATATTAAAAAACAATTAATGGAAATAAAACTTACTTCGGAACTGCTGTTTTAATTTAATAATTTCTAGGTGTAAAATTTCATAATATGTGACGTCACACTAGGGGGGGAGGTCTCACAAATGTGATCAGCTGTGACAAGGGGGGAGGGGTCAAAAATTCATGAAATTAATGTGACGTAATTTATGGATGGCCCCTAATGAATGTAAAAGTTTGTTTATTATGGGGTACTTATTATCCCCGGAAACGCGGGCAAACCCGCAGGCAGAGCCCTAGTGTTTAATCTATACATCAATACTTCTATACAAATAAATAAAATTGGAGTGTCTGTTTGTAATATTAAAATAACCGCTTTTTACTAAGTGCATTTGTATTTATACACGGTACATATATGTTTCTGCTAATCTCTGAAATGGCTGGACCAATTTTGACGAGACTTTCACTGGCAGATAGCTGATATAACAAGGAGTAACTTAGGCTACTTTTATTTTAGAAAAAAATAGTTTGTTAGGCGATACGAAGTTCGCCGGGTCTGCCAGTATTACATAGAATCAACAGTCTACAAAAAATGAAAAAGTTTACTTAAAAATCTACGCCATGACATAGACATTCAAAATTCTGTTCTTCTATACCGGGTGTTTTTGAGGTTGTGCACAAACTTTACCAAATGATTCTATAGCATTTACTAAACATATCTTATACAGGTACCAGTGCATTATAAAGCTTAGTTTTTAAGTTATTGGTAATTCCATTTAATATAGGTGTACATTGTAAAAGGGTCTTTATTTGTGCTATGTTGCTGCTCAGTACGGTCATAATCATTCAAACTACACTTATTTCATTTTAAATGTCATTATTGGCTTGACTTGTCAATAAAGGCCCATTTAGACGGAGAGCTTCTCGTCTCGAAGAAGCCACGATCGAATTAATAAAAAAATCTTTACACATTAGGCAATTTACGTTCAAGTATTTAGTTTGTATGAAAATGAAAAAAAAAATTCAATAATGAATCCATAACGAAAGATGACCAATTTAATGGTCTGAATAACAGGTCGAAGTTTGTGCACAACCTCAGGAACACGGTGTAGATGTAGGTTTGTGTATAAAACGTTTATTGAAGTAAACATGCGTCCTTGCGATCGGCACGCGGCGAGCCTTAATCGATCGGGGGCGGAGGCGCCGGCGCAGGTGTCGGGCTCCAACATGCGGGTGTACCACAGATTAAATAATCGTTTTTATACAATATCAGACGTAGATCTTATCGAGGGCCTGTCTGAGAGTCTTTTTGTCTCGTATGATTTGTTATTGTAGAAGCTTTGTAGATTGTGTGCAGTTTGTTGAAAACTCACGATGTTCAAATGAAAAAATAATGTTTATTAATAAGAATAACTTACTTCCTAAAACCAACGGGCTTACAATTTCAAATTCAATATTATATTATTATGTAAGTAATTTTTTACTTCTTCCACCATTTCTCAATGGTGCTTTACCATTGAGAAGAAACGTCGAAAAAAACGATATGATTTTAATTTTTTTTTTATTAAATGATAGATATCGTGTGCACACTCCTAATGTTTATCAGATAACAGCGGGCCTTTCCTACATTATTTTGACGCATTGATAAACAGAAAGAAGGCGTGTCGCTTCCTAAACGTTCACGCAAAAACACATGCTTACTCATAATGAGTATTAACCATTAATCATACAAAAGGATGTAATAATATGGGTGACCTGACTTGAAGTCAGGAGTTAATAGGCTCGACAGTAAAACTTATCTATACATCTATATCTATACAAATAAATAAAATTGGAGTGTCTGTTTGTAATATTAAAACAACCGCTTTTTACTAAGTGCATTTGGTGGTACACGGTACATATACCAAAACAACATTTTTCACAATGTTTGTCTGTCTGTCTGTCTGTTTGTTCCGGCTAATCTCTGAAATGGCTGGACCAATTTTGGCGGGACTTTCACTGGCAGATAGCTGATGTAACAAGGAGTAACTTAGGCTACTTTTATTTTACAAAAAAAAGTTTGTTAGGTGATATGAAGTTCGCCGGGTCAGCTAGTATTCAAATATACCTAAAGTTCGAAAAAAAATCACTGAAAAGTGTGAACTGAAAATTTTTGTTTCGGATGCAGGTACTTTTTCAACCTATGGATTTTATTTACCCAAACTGAATAAAACATCGAAGCATTGCAGAACTATTTACGCTATGCCCATCCAGTATGTTTGTACCGCCGGAAATACTAAGAATGAGTCAAGATTCGCTGAAACTGAACACTGAATCAGCTGATAGGTAATGTTCATAGCGAGACAGTCATAGTTTTTTTTATAAACTCTTCGAACGCGGAAAGCTAACTCTTTTTTATACTATGCATAAGATACACTTACAATTAATACAAATTATTAGATAGAAACAGTTCCCATCGCTTATCAGAAACAATGTACAAAGCTATAGTAGTAATATCAAATATAAACAATATGCACCCTTCGTTTAATTAATAATAATAAATATAACACACATTAAAATGCATTTCACATACACACGCATAATAACCCTATGACACTTACGGTAATTTTGAAAAACAAAGCGATATTAAAATGAAACAAAAACTGTTTTGCAAACCGTATCGTGACCATCCCCCCCCCTCCATATCTCTGAAGCTACTGACGCTAGAATTTTGAAAAATTTCCGATAATAAGTAGGTCTTTATTTAAATATTACAGGATAACCTATAAGAAGTCTATGGTCTTAAAAAAACGGAAATATAAATAAAATAGAAAAATAACGGTAAATATACAATCAACGTACGGAACCCTGTCCAAGTGTAACACGCACTTGCCAAGTTTATTTTTCTTAGAATCACCAAGATGGAATCCTGAGCGAGTAAAAGATGCCAGTAAAGAAGTTTCCTTTTTCCCGAGGCAGATACATCTATTCATGTTAGTCATCAGAAATATATTTATAATTATAAGAACGAAGACAGCCCCTTACTAGAATATTATTTTTGAAAAATAAATAATAATACTGAGAAGAAAACACTTGTATATCGACATTTTCGCAACTGAAGAGCAATTCAAAGTTTTAAATTTCCGTTAATAATGATGTGACCGAGTTTATAATGATGTGGCTGTTAAAATCTGATTGCAATATAGAGATATAATCTGTCTGACTCTGTGTACAATAAAGAGTATTATCTATCCATCTATCTGTCTTGTACACATTGCAAAGAACTATCGGCATACAACATACAGTCGCCAATTAGGTAAGATGTTACAACAGAAGGTCATTACAAATTTGACATGTAAATCACATAGTTGCATAATATTTAGAATAAATGGACACATTAAAATATTTAAGCATCACCTACGACCGTTTCAAGGTAACAGATACTATCAATCAGACAAGGCTTAACGACTATTATCGAGATTTTACAGGGACATTCTCTTAAACATTGAATCATTTTGACATACTTCACAGGTGTTAAACGAATGCGAAGCAATGCTCATATTGAGCCTGATCAATTAGGCAATTCACAACCCACACGTGAACCGTGAGCTGATCTATAACTCTCGCATTTGAAAGAAAGAATGAACGCGTGAAATTCATTCGAGTCACGCATGTCTACAACAAAGCGAATCAAAGTCGGAACTATCGCGAACTAATGTCCATGTTAATCGGTAGAGGCCAACAAAATATTATCTTCAGATTACGTTATCTACAGAAAAGTTAGTGTTAAAACTACTAATAAGTTTAGAAAGGCCGCGCCCGAATCCCGCGCATTTTTTTAGACTTCTGCAAAATGTAACTCATAATTTTTTAATGTAAATAGGCGGTCACTTAAAGGTCACCGTCGCCCATGGATACCAGCAGCGCCAAAAGCATTTATTTATCAACTAGCTGACCCGGCGAACTTCGCATTGCCTAATAAACTATTTTTTTTTCTAAAATATAAGTAGCCTAAGTTTCTCCTTGTTACATCAGCTATCTGCCAGTGAAAATTCCGTCAAAATTGGTCCAGCCATTTCAGAGATTAGCCGGAACAAACAGACAGACAGACAGACGGACAAAAATTGTAATGACAAAAAATGTAAAAAAATGTTGTTTTGGTATGTACCGTATCCTAATGCACTTAGTAAAAAGAGGTTATTTTAATATTACAAGCAGACACTCCAATTTTATTTATTTGTATATGTACATAGATATAGATGCGTTGCAAGCCAAAAAATCCGCGGAATACCCATTGAAATATAGTATAATACGCATTAACGTCGCAATACGATCCATCATACGTCTTATTTTAATCAAATTGCGTTATGGACTTACTATATTTTTCTGATAAGTGGTGAAACTTATGCACTACTCTCACGACCTATGTATACAGTACTTATTACTGTTAAACATTTAAATCAATGAACTTAAGTGTAAAGGGTATTACGAAATATTTGAAATATTTAACAGGGTTAAAAAACAAAGGAAAGAGAACATTATATTACAATCAACCTTCTCAGTAAATAAATGTTATCTATTATATCTAATCATATAGAATATCAACAACTAAACGACCATTACAACGACTTTGTCACCAGCACCCAGGGCTGACTGGTAGAGAATGCCATTAGGCATTAAGTTTTTGCCCTTGCATACCCTAGCTTAAGGTGTTGCAAAAATTTAATAAATAAATATATAAAAGAAACACTAAAGGGGCCATCTATGAAATTTAAGTCACACGTTAGGGGGGAGGGGGGGGGGGGGCGTCGATGTAGTGTAACATCGTGTGACAACGGGTGGGAGGGGGTCCTAAGTTTAGGCAGGCCAGTATAGGCAGAATACAATTGGGGGTGGCGTATCAATCTTTGCTATAAACAATATGAAGCACTTTGAAATACAGGAATTGTCTGAAGAGGATAATCACTTTCTATGGATCCATTTGAAGAAGTTCTCACTAGATATTGGTGCGGTATATAAACCTGGGCGGACGAATATCAGAAGATTTCTTGATACTTTCTCATTGCAACTTAACCAGAGAAAAAGGGCAATTATTATTTGGTGACTTTAACATTGATTTATTGGATCACAACAGCGTAGTAGATGAATACAGAGAATCCCTTGAAGAAAATGGATTTAGAATACTTAATAAGATTAATTCCGAACACTGTACTCGTGAAACATCGACTAAGAAATCTTTGCTAGATCACGTCTCCACGAATATAATTGAAAATGATTTTCACCTAGCCACTTTAGACTCATCGATGTCAGACCACAAACAGCTGTTTCTTGAAGTTATTAAGTACCAGAAACCACTGAGGCAAAAAGAATACTACGAATCAGTAAACTACGAAAAATTGCAGACATTGGCCAAGGAAGTAATGACTGGCAGCTACAACAATGACTTTACACGATTTGAAGAAACCTTATCCAATACCATAAATCAATGCAAAACAATAAAGGTAAAAATTTTAAATCCGCCTCGACAAGATTGGATAAACATAAAAATATTAGATAAAATTAACCAGAAAAATGCCCTTTATAAAATCCATAAAAAAAAATCCGGAGGATGATACATTAAAAAATGACTTCTTAGCAATGTTAAATCTAGTATCTGATGAAATTAAAAGTATGAAAAATGAATACTACCACAAACAGTTTTCGGCCTGCAAAAACAAACCGAGGAAAATGTGGCAATTGATTGATAACCTTATTCATAATAAGTCAAAAGGGGTATCTATACCTACCAAATTGGAAAAGGATGATCTTACAATTACAGACGGAAGAGAAATTTGCGAGCACTTCAACAATTTCTTTTCATCAATTGGATCCACATTAGCACAAGCCATTCCCACAAAGTATCACAACAATAAGACTTACACGACAGGAATAGTTGACACTCAACAAGATGCATATGGTTTATCCTCATTTGAACCAAGTACTCGAGAGGAAATAGTGGGAATTATTAACAATTTAAAATCTAATACCAGCTCAGGAATAGACAGTATTAATACAAAATCCATCAAATGTATTAAAAATTATATAAGTAAAGAACTCTCGAATAGTATAAACCACTGTCTAGAGCAGGGTATATTTCCATCTAGTTTGAAGATCGCTAAAGTAACACCTATTTATAAAGCAGGTTCAAAGTCAGACCCTAACAACTATCGTCCCGTATCTGTACTTCCCCTAATGTCAAAAATATTTGAGAAAGTTCTATACAATCGTTTAGACTCATACTTAACTTCAATAAATTTCTTCGTCCAAAAGCAATATGGATTTAGGCCTAAATCTAATACATTGTCTGCGGCAGTTGATGTTGTTACAAAAATAAAAAATAATATAGATGAAAAGAAAATTGTTTTAGGTATATTCGTTGATTTAAAAAAAGCGTTTGACACAGTAAGTCATGAAATTCTCTTACAAAAATTAATTGATATTGGTATTACCGGAAATGCTTACGAAATACTTAAATCATATCTCACTGATCGATTTCAAGTAGTCAAAATTGGGAACTATAAAAGCACTACAATGCCCATTAAATACGGAGTACCACAAGGATCGGTCTTGGGATCGTTGTTATTCCTGATTTACATAAACAATATAAGTAAACTTGATCTCATAGGGGAGTTATCACTGTACGCTGATGATACTGCATTATTCTATTTCGGTCACAAAATTAACTCAATTATTAATGATGCTCAAAATATCTTAATATTCTTAACGTTTGGTTTCAATGCAATCTTCTAACTATTAATATAACCAAAACGCACTACGTATTATTTACTGCAAAAAACAAAAGAATTCCAAATTATGAACCACTAAAAATCAACAACATTGAAATTAATATATCGGATAATGAAAAATATTTATACTAGTCTTATATTAGACAAACACCTAACCTGGAAACCACACATAAAGAAATTAAAATCCAAATTAACCTCACTTAACGGCATTATTCGTGGTATAGTACGATGTTTACCACGTAATGTTCGTTATAATATCTATAATTCACTAGTAAAACCCCACATCGACTATCTTATTCAAATCTGGGGGTCAGCGGCTAAAACGAATATTAAATCTTTACAAATATCACAAAACAAAATTATTAAAACCTTATTTAAATATAACTATCTAACGCCTACTTCAAAAATATACAGGGAAACAAAATTAATGAACATAACCGATACATATAAATATTATACATGCATATTAATAAGAAAAATATTAACAAATAAAATTAATATCAATATAAACTTCAAAACTAAAAATTGTTACTCGCAGTTGAAACGTCTTAGGAACGCAAATAATATTATATTACGTCCACCACGTACAAACTTTGGTAAAAGAAATATTACATTCGAAAGTGCCCAATTATACAACAAACTGCCCAATAACGTAAAAGAAATAAAAAGTTTTAACATATTTAAAAAACAACTCAAACTTCATATCATGAACGAAAGAAAAAATAATTAAATAAGAGTCACATCTAGTCATTGCTGAGCGGTATATCTTGGTTCTTATTTTTTGCATTCGCTTGACGCAGCGATGTTCGACTAGTATTTTGTTAAACTACCTCCAACCATGTTTTGATTCTGCAATTGAGTAACGTAATAATAGCAATAGTATTTTTATTGTAATTAGTTCCCTATAGGTTTTTATAAGAGTATTCAAAGTGTTGTTACCTTTGTGAATGTTTGTGTCAATAAGTCAATAGTTGTTCTGCATGATATGTCGCAATTATTGTTTAGTGTACCTACTCAGAGTTAAGTTCTCATGTAAGTGAATTTGTTAATTCTTATGAGAAATAAAGATTCTTTAACCACAAGTTTCGTGACGTCACATTTCAAAATCGAATAATTGGTATGTACCTACAGGTAAATATTAAAAAACAATTAATGGAAATAAAACTTATTTTGGAACTGCTGTTTTAATTTAATAATTTTTAGGTGTAAAATTTCATAATATGTGACGTCACACTAGGGGGGGAGGTCTCACAAGTGTGACCAGCTGTGACAAGGAGGAGGGGAGGGGTCAAAAAGTTATGAAATTAGTGTGACGTAATTTATGGATGGCCCCAAAGAAAAAAAAAGGAGCCAAATAAAAGCCAATCTTCATTCGACAATATCATAAAATAAAACCTTACATCCTATAGTTAATTTTTTTTAACCGGGTCCTATTTAGTAACCAAACTAACAGCCTTTTTATCGTAATTTGTAATTAAAAAACTAGTATAAATTTAAAAATTAAAAAAAAACCCGCCTGCCATCAAAAAAGCTATTATGATATACCTTTTAAAAATCCTTAGAGTGAGCTCTTTAATTTGATACCCATGTTGCATTATTCGATTTACTTTTATTATCAGATACTTCAAACAATGGCATCTCAGAGCTACCATATTTGATTTTTTTTAATTTCATTTACCTAAGAGCACTTGGGTTATAAAGAAGAATCTAACAATATATTAATTAAATAAATCCGTTCAGCGGTTTCGAAGATATGAGGTAATAAAGAATATTACACGCATACATACATACATTCATACAAGATATGCGCGAAAAACATAACCCTTCCTGGCATTCGGTTAATAAGGCTGACACAAAATGAAAATAATTGAAAGACAGATAGTCATTTAATGCCAAGTAATTTCTGTTTACTGCTAATGATTTTTTAAACTAAATTAAATTAATATTTATTTATAAAGTAAGGTTGTTTACCAATAAGACTCGTTTAAAAAATTTACTATAGACCCTACTAATATACTTATTATAAGTACTATTATTTCTTCTGTGCTAATACCATAAATGTCAAATTTTGTGAAGATTGGATGTTTGTTTTCATCACACGCTAACCGGAATTACGGAATAAAATGAAACTTGACAAAAAGATAAATCCATCTCCAGAACATGACAATAAGTTAAGTTTTAGGTTTGAGATATATTTGATTGTTTTTCCAGTTTGTATGTTCCTATGGGATGTTTATGTTTGTGATTTCGTTTTGCGAAATATAATAACTTTTAACAAAAAATAACCAACTCCAAATGAAAACACCATCAACGTGGTTGAAGTCAATTAAATACGCATTATTAGGGATAACTCAAAAACTACTCGTCAGATCTCGCTCTAATTTAAATGGGACCACATGAAAAGCACCAGCTTTCGAATGTAAAACGAATCATCAAAATCGGTGTACCGAGTAAAAAGTTATGAGGTACAAAAAAAAGAGGTACGAAAAAAGGTAAAAAGCTATACACAAAACAAAATACAGTGGAATTGAGAACCTCCTACATTTTTTGAAGTCGGTTTATTGCGCCGTCGAACTCGAAGCAACGGACGGAAATAAATAAATATTTATTAACATATTCATAAATATTCATTAATATACATTATCCAGAACCAATGTAATTTTAGCGTGACGTTTTTCATGGCGCTGAGGGCCTGAAGGTGATGTGTGGTGTATTCAATGTCATGTGACAAATAAAATACATTTTAAAATATCAACATTCTCGTCGGTATTTGAAACAAAAAACGTTGATAATATAACATAGGTAGGTATGTAGGTTGGCACGTAGCGTGTAGGTAGGTAGGTAAAAGATATAGGTTTATAATATTAATAATATAGGTAGCATGTGTTGGTAATATGTATACCAAACGTTATTATTGGCAATTCATAATCGACAGTTAATTTCTACCAACCAAATACAACTCATCAAAAAAATTTACGAGAGAAAACAGAATAACAGCGTCTTAAAATCTGAGTTTTACAAAAAAATAACCGACTTCAAAGAAATAGTCTCTGTACAAGTAATAAAATGAGAACATTATCACGCATTATTAGGCGTAACTCAAAAACTAATCGTCAGATGTCGCTCAAATCGGTAAAAACTAAAAAGTTATGAGGTTACACACACAAAATAAAAAGGGTGCGTGTAATGTATTACGCGCGTGAGAAGTTATACTTCTTCAATATTCAAGTCACTAATATAATAAAATATTACTTGTGTACTAGTAAATAGTACAAACTAGATGGCGTTGTTCACGAACCTGAATCACGCTGTTGAGACTTGTGAGATTTGTATAAGACATAACATTAAATTTTAAAAGAGGTAAAGATAATAAGAAGCTAGGGCCATCTATCCAGCGCTTTCATACCCCCTCCATGGTAGCGCAAACGTTTAACGCAACCTTTTTGCAAGTCGCATAAGAAGTATAACTTCAAAAAACCTCCTCCTTTTTTGGTGTTGGTTAAAAATGGTCGTTACTAAGAGTTAACTCACCGAACACAAAGCGACGCCAGTATCAAGTCTATCAAGGAAGTTGTCAGCGCTGATCCTCAACTCCGGATACAGGACCGTGAGCCATTCAGCCAGATCCTCCTTCATCGCGTACAGATACTCCTCGGAGGACTTGAAGGGCCGGAAAGGCCTCGCCTCCAACAACACCGCGCCTGCGCTCGCCATTTTGTTGTGTTTCACTGACTGGACATCACTGGCTCTGGAACAAGGAAATTTTTGATTAGATCCAGTTGAAATATTTAGAGATTTTGCTTCTAGACATTTCAAAGGAAGTTTGACAAGGATTTTGAACTGTACTGGTTGTTATTTTTTGTTATATGATATAACATAAGGTATTGGTATAAGTACCTATCTCTATGACATTTCTATTTCAATACCTACAACCTCATCTCTAGCTAGATCAACACCAGAATTCAATAACTATTTCTTTTTATTTTACTTCTAAAGTGATCTAAATGTTATGTTATGCTTCACTAATTTTTAGGGTTCCGAAGTAAAATCGGAACCCTTTTATAGTTTCGTCATGTTCGTCTGTCAGCCCGTCCGTCTCTCAGAGGCATAGCGCCGAGACCTTTAGTGCTAGAAAGTTGTAATCTGGCATGGATATACATATTTATTAAACCTCCAAAATCGTAAAATAATACATTGAAAAATATATTTTTTCTGAGTACTTCCCCAACAGGTAACGTGAAAATGAATTTTTTTTTGTTGCGTACCCCATAGTGTGGGGCTTCGACGTCATGCTAGAGCGTCGATGGTGTGGAGTATCGTTGAAAAGGTCTTTTAAAAATATTATGGGTCTTCTAAGACCATTTTTGGATTTAGGTGTTCGTTTGCGAAATATTTGGCTTTAAATTGCTAATTTTGGTTTGAGTCAAGTGAAAGTGTGCCCCCCGCCTACTGGCTAAACGGTTGGAGTTGGACAAGTGCAAAAATAGGTTATAATATGATGAATTTACAAGGAACACTATCACCGCTAAGTTAGCATAAATAGTTAATTAGTAATAGATTAACTTACTACTTCGGAACCGTACATTGCGCGTGGCCTGACACGCACTTGCCTGGTTTTTATAAATTGTAAAAAAAAAAGAATTATCTAGAGCAGATAATTTGAAAAATTTTTGATGTGGAAAAATCAGCATTAGGACCTCAACATCAATAAATCTCAAGAAAATTATTTTATGTAGCTTAATAACAAAAATAACGACACAAAAACTTCAAAATTGAATCCTATTAATTACAATCCACGTACGGAACTTCACGGTCTACAACGCTGATAACTTCCATAAAGATACGAGTATGCTATACTTTCGTTAGGTAACCCAATTAATGCAGAGATTGCGCTAAGTTAAATGTAAGTCAATTAGTACATAACACGTTTAATCAACAAATCAGTATCGTTGCGTACTTGAACATCGTATCAAGACGCGGACACATCGTACTCAATTTGAGTACTTTAATACAATCAAGAGTAGTATAGCCAGGAATAATGATCAAATAGGACGGACGATTGGGTGTTTTTAAATCGATGATAAAAATTCAATTTTTGCAAATTAACTGTTTTTTTTACGACCCCGTAGCTCAGTAGTGATTGGGCCAGTAGATTAAAGCCAAATATTATTTATGTGATTAAAAACTGTTAGTTCCAGTCCTTGTTCTTGTACGTCAAATTATGGACATTGGACATGTCCAAATGTCCATTTATTTTTTTATGCAAGCAAAACTCATTTAGGTATAAATATGTAGATGTTGATATTACTTCGTAGTTGTAGTTTAATAACGTTAATTTTGCAATTCTTCAAAATCATTAAAGCGTCAACTGTACATTGATACGCGCAGGAAAAACAGGAACGTCCCACAAAATCCGAGAAACCTGGCCACCCTAGCACTAACACGTTGTCACAATGTGTTCATAGCTCTAATTAGTTTGGTCATTGCTATCAGTTATGAAACCAGTTGATCAGGTCAGGGTCGGGCGTCGCTGACGGCTGCAGTCAGGAGTCAAGGAATGTGCTGATACCAATCAGATACTCGCTGGTAACTCTGTGCTAAAACTAGGTAAAGTAGCGTAGGGTTGGCAATTGTCTTTTTTTTATCAAAAATTGTTTTTTTTTTGTCATATTTTTTTGTAATAGTCGGTAAAGAGTAGTCGATACACTAGATAGCACAGGGTACCATCGCCCGAGGACAAGTACAGTGTAATGAAAGTAAACGAGGCCCGAGGGAGTCAATGTACTTTTTCATCAGCAACAAATATGTAACCAATTAACCACTTTTAAACATCTGAGACCAGACGGAGATATTCCGGCTACTTTAAAATTTATTTGTTTTATTCGCAACTTTTTTTTATCATGGTTGATTACGTATTAATAATCCCAATGACGTCATTTAGATAAAATTAATCCGCGTCTAAAATATAATAAAATTAAGTTAGAACAACACTGGATTCCACATATCATTCCACTTAAATTTTTTTAATGTCTCGTGCGAACCCTGACTTAATTCAGACCAACAAAATATTTGATACGCCCAATCAACAGTTAATTTCTGAGAACTAACCTTGTCGCTTCTGTCTAGACATTTGAAACGCTTTCATTAACACTGATTCAGCTGATAAACGTTCCAGGGTTTTTACATGTTACGACTAATTAAAAATAATTGAAATAATACATCTATACATCTATACAAATAAATAAAATTAGAGTGTCTGTTTGTGATATTAAAATAACCGCTTTTTACTAAGTGCATTTGGATGTATACACGGTACATATACCAAAACAACATTTTTTACAATTTTTGCCTGTCTGTCTATCTGTCTGTCTGTCTGTTTGTTCCGGCTAATCTCTGAAATGGCTGGACCGATTTTGACGGGACTTTCACTGGCAGATAGCTGATGAAACAAAAAGTAACTTAGGCTACTTTTATTTTAGAAAAAAAAATAGTTGGTTAGGCGATACGAAGTTCGCCGGGTCAGCTAGTACATAATAATTATAATTAATTGTTGCATAATTTCACTCATATAATTAAGTCTACTTCTAGTTCACTTTTAGAAAGTAAGATTTTAGAAAGACTATTATTCTGTTCGGAGGATTAAGTTTTTAGGGGACATAATTTTTACCAACCATAATAACAAAACAAACATAATTATTAAACACCGCATTATCTGTAACTTCTTAAAAATCATATTTTTTTGAGACCTTACCATTTTATTCTCATGTGAAATAGAGTACAGGAATATAAGTACGGATATAAACGTGATTCTTACAGGAGGAAACAAGCATTTAACCCTACAAACACTAAATCTTGGTTAAAAACTAACTTGGCTATTTCGTTAACTTACTTAACATGAGAATTAATGCTGTACCAAAGTTTATAAGAATGTCCGTATACCTAACACGAAAGGGCCAAGTCAAACTAGTCAAGATGGATGGTTTGTAGAGTTAAGGCGCAGTATGACTACGATTTAAAAACGTTGATTTCACTCACACAGCCGCATATCTGCGCTAATCTACTGTTACATTTACGTGACGCTGAATAGGGTTCAAAATTGCAGAGCATATTTTTGCTAACAATGTAACTAGATTGCGAATAAACATTTAATTTGAGGGTTTCCCTTAGATAATTCAGAATATACACATTAAATTCAATATCTGTCCGGTTTAAGTTTTAATAAAACCATATACGTATTATATTCTCAAAAAAAAAATATGTTGTTACCGCTGAAAATAGAAAGAACGTCGTCGATTAAATTTATTTTTGTACAGCAAATTACGATTTTTTATTGGAAATATTAAACAATTATTTAATATTCTATTCGGTTAACATTTTTCTTTAGACCTTTTTCTATGCTCTGTATTTTTTGCGTGCGATATTTTCATTGGGTTTCCTCGTACTCGAGCACCAAAGAAACCCAGTTTTGTGAATATTGAGATCACACCGCGCCTTAAAGATGGTAGAGTCAGGTAGTAGATTAGGGATTCGGCTCCTCATGACATCTGAAATCTTTTTATCTGTGAAAGTGTTATCGGTAACTGTTTTTGGTGAAATATGCATTTATTTAGTAGTCGGTAATGCAACAAAGATTCATACAGATACGTAATAAACTAATAACAATGTAAAATACGGACAAAACACAACAAAACGGCGCCAGCACGCGAGATCATTGAAATGTGTCGTTTACCCTCACGCTCCGCCGGCTAGTCTGACTGTCAGTCTACGATAGGGCTGTCACAAATACTTTTTTCCTCTTAAAAAATGTCGAAGAGTGGATGCGCAGGTAAGTATTTAATTTATAACATAATGATATACTTCGGTTTACGATTCGGATGTTTATTAAAACACGTTAAGATTAGTTTGAGATCGATTTACATTAAGTCACATTTGTTAACTTACGGCTAGTGATGAAGTCACATTTGTTAACTTACGGCTAGTGATGAAGTCACATTTGTTAACTTAATGCATATGACATCAATTAGAAAATATTCAACCTCCTGCAAAAGGAACAATTTAGTTGCTACGTACATATATTTTGATAATGAGTAGATGTGTTTTCAAATTACCTCTAAGTACCTACATACTAATTGATCAGATAGAAACATACGTTAATTATATAATTATTTCTTACATTATACAAAATCTAGTAAATACCTAATCTTTGTTTGAATCCAACGGGCTTAAACAGTTTTATGACAAACAAAAATTATATAAAAACCAATCTAAGTATAAAAGCGACAACCCTAGCGCGACGCGTGTCCGACACAAACCGCTTTCAAATAACTAGGCGTGTAATTAGGGGCCGATAGCGCACATCACTAGCTATCAATATGTTGTCGGATTTTTACAAGTGTAACTTGAAGATATCTGATTCCATTGGTCCCTTCGCGGAAGAAAATGTAAAAGGAGAAGTTGCGACTAAAACAAATGAATCAATCTTTTATGTCAAGGTTCTAATCAAGTCATAGTAGGTAGGATAATGATCTATTTAATTAAAACAAAATTTCATAATAATTTCGACTTTAGTAGAACACTATTCACAATTAGTGCGCTTGTGGTGCGTGGGCGATGGCAAGCACACCATCATCTACATTCTAGGCTATCGGTTTTTGATTAACTTCCAAAAAAGGACGTTTTGTATTCGACCCGCGTGTGTCAACGGAACCAAGCATTTCAGTAAGTAGCGCTTATAGACCTTTTGATTAAATGAATAACTATTCAATTGAGATTTTCTTACTTTTATTGTGTTTGTGTTTTTCATTTTGAAGAATAATTTATTTTTATTTTTATAACTAGGCCAATGGTGATCGTCACGAATATCTACCATAAGAAAATACCTCCATAAGTACCATTATTTTCGTGTGCGTTACGCATGGAAAATCTGCGTGTGGAATGCATTACCTCTTCCGACTTAAAGAAAGCTTTGCATGTAATAGATCGATCTAAATTCAATGTTGCATACATGTATAATTGATGTTTTATTGATGAAATGTAACAGCTATGTAACATTACATGAATTACGCCTATGTTATGATATAAGTTACAGTAGAAAACTTAGTGTAAGTATACGAAAAATTGTATAAACAACACACTAGAACAGACACTAGAATTCACTAAAAAAACGTCATTCAAAAAAGGAACACTGAATAAAATTTTCGCTGAACATAAAATAGCAAAATCGCCAAATATTTAGGTATTTATTGTACGTATGTATGTTATGTACCATCATTAGTACAGAATTTCGATAAATATAGAACTAGTCTGGAAGGATTGGATAAGATTTCAGAGAGATTTAATTACTTCACAGAATTTGATCCTTGTTAGCAACACTATAGAATGGTGTATTAATAAAGGATGACTTTTTGTTTCGAAATCAACGGGTTCACTTCCAGGAATATTGATTTTTCAAAAATCGAATGATGCATTTTTATTTTTCATCATAATCGACCCTGAGCCTCCTTTGACCACTTTTCGCTAGGTATTCCTCGTAGTTTCGGAATTAGCCATCCATGCCCATTTGAAAAATTCAACCTATATTATTATGTTATGTTGCTATGTTATACCAAAAGTGATCGGTACAAATCTATACTAATATTATAAAGCTGAAGAGTTTGTTTGATTGAACGCGCTAATCTCAAGAACTACTGGTTCGAAATGAAAAATTCTTTTGGTGTTTGATAGTCCATTTATCGAGGAAGGCTATAGACTATATAACATCATATATTTTAGTAGTTAGTTTTTTCCACAAATGTACGCGGGTGAAACTGCGGGACACAGCTAGTACACCTATAAAGCAAAATATACACTCCAAATATAGTTGAATAAATAAACTGTTGGATATTTAAGAAGTCTAATGAATGCACCTATCCACCATAATGACGTCATTCATTTTGAAAATGAGAAGTTTATTCACACTTTATTTTTAACTTCAGTTCTACAAGGTCCGTGAGCTGTTACGTGCAGTTCAAAAGAAATGTATCAGTTACTCACTATGTTATTATGTATGTCATGGGTGTGTGGTTGAAGTTAAGAATATTGAATCATCTACCTTTTTATATGGAGTGAAATAATTAAACAATTTAGTTACACTGTGCCAGGAATTGTAAGGTCTTGGAAACGATTATTTTCCTAAATTACAAGTTAATAAGTATGTTAAATATCAACAACACAAACGTCACGTCATATCACTATATCGTACGACAAATATCGTTTTCGATAGAAGCGCGACTAGCGCAATACTTAGGATCTGCGATCTGCCGAATGTCGAGTCTCTATGACTATTCATAAAATCTAAAAAAAACTTGTGTCAAGAATAAAATATTTATTTTCCTATGTGGGAGACCATGTTGTTTTAACCCATGGACTAGCTATTAATGGAGATGTTTCTACAAAGTACAAAATCTTTACATTTACCGAAGCTAACAATAGATTGTACGTACTACTCTGATATCCTAGTGGTGGGGGTTTAAATGTGTTCAGGAAATCCAGGTGTGAAACCTGCAATTCTTTTTTCAAAATACCTGTGTTTATAAATTAGAGATAAATTAATATACTATGATAGGTAGAACGAGTCAGTACAGCATAGCTGAAGTACAATGTTCTATTAACCAACTTAATCGTTTTCACCTAAATACCGGCTTTTAATCTTGTTTGTTTGATCCAAATTGTTGTGAAGTGGTCACTGCGGCTAATATTTGAACAGTTAAGCCAGTTAAGGGAAAGTGTTAAACGGGAATCCTCGGATGACTAATTAAACACACTAATCTTCTTAACATCTTTTTTATGAATACACGTTTATTACTTGTTTAATCTTCTTAACATCTTTTTTTATGAATACACGTTTATAATATGTGTGCGTTGTTCTTTTGTTTTCTTCGTATTTAGTGAGTGTAGTAAGTTTACTTTATAAATGCTTGTACTCTGTGGTTTACCTGAGATCGTGGCTTTATGCTAGTAAGGGTGTGAGGGGTTAGCCATAGTTAGAGATGGTGGTGTCCCTAACTAGTAAGCGTTGGTCATCACAAGGACCACCTGGACCACCATTATGTATGAGGACCTTATGACGATAGTGACTATGGTTAGTCTACTTGCATTATTACGGAAGTCTAGTAGTGACTACTATAGGTACGGAAGATTTATTTGAAACTTGGCTTCTTGCCAGAAATCCTCGCCTAAGTTGGGTAGAAGGCAATCTATATATATAAAATTGAAAAGCGACACACCGCTGATTAAACAAAAAATCTCAGAAACTGCCGAACCGATTAAGATGAAATTTGGTAGGTAGATAGTTCCTGCTAAGGAGACGTCCACTAAGAACGGATTTTTGGAAATTCATCCCCTAAGGGGTACAAATAAGGGTTAGAAGTCACTTTCATACAAACCAACTTCGTCAGTTATAGAGTTATAAATATGAAATTTATTATGTTAGTTTATAGTAACAAACAAAAGTTAACTTTAACACATTTTTTTGGAAAATCATCCCTTAAAGGGTTAATTTCTTCAATTTAACTTAGTACGCAACTTCGTCATTTTTGAAGTTAAAAACATGAAAATTTATATATTAGTTCATAATTAGAAACAAAATTTAAGGGTTATGAGTTTTTTTGGAAAATCAACCCCTAAAGGGTCGAATAAGGTTGTTCAAGTTTGTATGGGAACTTCGTCAGTTTTGAAGTTAGAAGGGTGAAAATTTATATATAAGCTTATAGTTAGACAAAAAAAATAACTGTATCACTGTTTTCTCGAAATTCATCCCCTAAAAATAGGGGTTGGAAGTCTTTTACATATAAATCCGCTTCGTCAGTTTTAGAGTTATAAGTATGATTTTTTTTATGTATGTTCATAGTAATAAACAAAAGTTAACATTAACACATTTTTTTTGGAAAATCATCCCTTAAAGGGTTAATTTCTTCAATTTAACTTAGTACGCAACTTCGTCATTTTTGAAGTTAAAAACATGAAAATTTATATATTAGTTCAAAATTAGAAACAAAATTTAAGGGTTATGTGTTTTTTTGGAAAATCAACCCCTAAAGGGTTGAATAAGGTTGTGCAAGTAGTATGGCAACTTCGTCAGTTTTAAAGTAAGAAGGGTGAAAATTTGTATATAAGTTTATAGTTGGACACAAAAAATAACTGTATCATTGTTTTCTCGAAATTCATCCCCTAAAAATAGGGGTTGGAAGTATTTTACATATAAATCAGCTTTGTCAGTTTTAGAGTTATAAATAGGAAATTTTTATGTATGTTTATAGTAATAAACAAAAGTTAACTTCAACACATTTTTTTGGAAAATCATCCCTTAAAGGGTTAATTTCTTAGATGGACTTTAATACGCAATTTCGTCATTTTTGAAGTTAAAGCATGAAAATTTATATATTATTTCAAGATTAGAAACAAAATTTAAAGTTATGTGTTTTTTTTGGAAAATCAACCCCTAAAAGGTTGAATAAGGTTGTGCAATTAGGTAGTATGGCAACTTCGTCAGTTTTGAAGTAAGAAGGGTGATAATTTGTATTTAAGCTTATAGTTAGACACAAAAAATAACTGTATCATAGTTTTGTTCAAATTCATCCCCCAAAAATAGGGGTTGGAAGTCATTGACTGTATTTTATAGAGGAAGAGGGACAGGGTGCGTGAGAGGGAGAGGGAGAGAGAGGGAGAGGGACAGGAAGCGGGAGAGGGCCCGAGAGCGGGAGAGGGAGAGAGAGGTACAGGGGCAGGAAGCGGGAGAGGGAGAGGGAGCGGGACAGAAAGCGGGAGAGGGACCGAGTGCGAGAGAGGAACTGGGAGCGAGAGAGGGAGAGGGTGAGGGACAGGAAGCGGGAGAGGGACCGTGAGCGGGCAAAGGAGAGGGACAGAGAGCGGGAAAGGGAGAAGGAGAGAGAGAGAGAAGGGGAGAGAGAGAGAGAGAGAGAGAGAGATAAGGAAACAGAGAAGGAGAGAGAGAGTGTGTGAGAGGGAGGGAGGGAGGGGGTTTAAGTGGGAGAGGGAATGGGAGCGGGAGAGTGAGTGTAAGTGTCCGGATGGAAAGATATTTATACTGTTCATGTTGACATCGTAAAACCAGTTCATCATTGATCCATTTAGGATCTGGTGGTGTTACTTGGAGACAAGATATGTAACTCCTGGATGGATGGAAATAACGGAACCTTTTTGATTTTTTTAAATAAAACTCAAGAGCCAGTTTTTCTGTACATTAAAATACAACAAAAACAACAACAACAACAACAAAATTATTGTCTGTCTGTCTATCTGTTTGTCTGTCCGGGCATCACATGAAAACCCTTGAACTGATTTCGACGGAAATTAGTTAAGTTGTTCCTTATACATTGGATCACGTTTTTAAAAACATTTTGTCCCGATAAAATTTATAGTTTTCCCCGGAAACAATAAGAAACTTAGTATGGAATATTTTAAAAATATCAATGATTTGCTTTAAATTTGCAACAAACGTTCCTCATTAAATTCATGGAATACATGTTTTCGAGTTTTTCAAAATTTTTCCTGAAAAAGAAAAGCTAATTAATGTCAATGATGTTTATTTTTCATAATCCGTTCCCGGAGGAATGATTTGTGATTGTATCGTAGGTTTCCGTATATAAATTCCTAAATATTAGTACTTCAATATAAATTAACCTGTTTTTAAATTTTCTTCTGCAAGGGGTACAAATATGATAAGCATAATTTCCGCATGCGAAGCTGCGGGTAACAGCTAGTATATTTATAATATCTATAATTATTTAAAGTGATCTGCATAATTATAATAGGTAATAATATTTCCTCAAATTATTCCCGAGTGTAATGGTATTCATGAAATTCCAATTGACGCGAACCGCTCAATGACAAGTGAGCTGGGAATAGGGTTGTCATTAAAAAAAGTTTGACATAACAATTTATTTTTGAAAAAGTTAGGTTTATGAATATTTTTTAACTAATGTAGAAAACATGTAGGTTAGTATTCTATTAATATCTAAATATCTTGTCCTATTCCGGATTGCTTAAATTGAACGAAGTTTTATTTGATAAAGCACCTCGCTCTAGCCGTATAATGTAACATTATTTTAATAAATGAAAAGTATCCTAATTTTATACAAGCAAAAGTAATGGTATCAAGTAAAAATAGAATATCAGAAACTTAACACTTTGCAATGATCGTGTTTGTGGCAGCCCTAATGACCATTACTACAAATATGGGTTATCAGAAGTGACGCACATATGACTTGTGTTTTCGCGTTAAATCTATAATAACTGCTATGAAACTGCCTTTTATGAACGACGCAAGGTGGAGGAATCGCTTCTTCTGAGTAAGGGTCGAGGACTTTATTTTGCACGTACGTCCGAAAACAGGATAGTCATAAGATATTTTTAAAATATCCCTTATAGGATCACTCACTTATACGTATTTGTAGGACATAAGAATCACTGCATCTACCAGTTAATTTATCACGTTCAGAAATTTTATCCAAGCATGAAATAAAAGGACTCTAATTTGTTTATGAAAGGCGCATTTTTGCAGTTTTAAAATACAAAGTTTAAAGAAAAAGCAACAGTTGACAAGCAAGGAAACTGAAAGTACCCCGTGTAATAACAATACGACCTCATCATATTATTATCTTTACAGATCAGGTAAGCTGTTTCCTTGGTCACTTGGCTGATGTTGAGCTTAACATTCTGAAAGCATCTGAAAGTCAGCCACACCATGCTGATGACTGAATACGACCCATTTCAAAACAGTCATGGTTTGTGATCAGGATGACTTAATCCAAAATACACAGCTACTACGGTCTGTAGGCATATTACAGATAAGTTAGTCAGGAATTCAGGTCAACTAATATTAGTCTACATTCGGTGCCTCGCCCACCCAGTTAGTTCGGCTAACTGGAAGTGAGCCCTGATTGTGATCGATAACGATAATTAATCGGGGACAGCTACATCTTCGATTCGTGCACGAACTCATTGGTTTCGTTTTAATTGATTGTTTGGCGAAATAGGCGAGTTACTCCTCGAAAATGCCATGTGATCCTGAGAAAAGTTCCTAATCAAATGCTTTTAACAAAGAATAGGGTTTTCTGTGGTAGTTATGTGAACGTGAATTTCTCCTCAGCCAAAGATTATTTTTATGGAAATAGCCGGTAAACGAGCTGACGATCCAACACCATCAGAAACACCAAAGGCATCACTGATGAGTTGCCGGCGAAGAAAGAGGGAAGAAAAAGAAAGATTGTGTCTAAAGCCCTTTTACGTAGTCAAATTTCGAGTCTTCGCTCACAATTTAAGGGATAAGGCCATTGATTACCATGCTTCACAGATGGAGACTAAAAAACTTCACGAACCCTTAAGAAAGCTACGGAGAACTCTTACATAAGCAGGTTCTGCAGTTTTCCTACGATGTTCTCATCACCAAAACAAGTGATGCTTAATTTTCCAATGCGTATATAAACTAAAAGTACTTTCTCAAAACAAGCTGGTTATTAGTGAATTATAAACAAAAGCTGACCATAAAACCTTCGCTAACAAAGGGTCATTACGACATGACCCTGTTATGTACCATGGTAGATATAACACAAGATCGTGAATAACATTTTATAATCAAGAAGACGCAAGCCTTCCTTCCCACGTTCGTTACAACCAGATTCAAAACAACATCATACCATGCAGTTCAGGACGGCGCGTCGCCTGAATCTTATACCTAGGGATTAAGGATGGATATCGTTTGCAGGTAACGCCGTGGTGAACGAGTATGTGACACGTGTGAATGCAGGATTGTGACACGGTCAAGACAAAGGGATACGTTGCGCAACGCACGCTCGGCTGACTTCCGTTGTCACAGTGCGTTGTACAGACAGCAGAAGCAGTAGGCTCCATCGTCATACCAGACATACCCACTGTTGTCTATTTACTTTTGCGTGCACTCATGTTAAACCAAAATCCTGACTTTGACCACCCAATAACTTAGTTGTTAGAGATCTAGTCGAGAGAAGGGCCCCGATTTTGAATTCCAGCCGGGGCAGACGTTTAAGTAACAGAAAAGTGGTTCAGTCGAGGGTCCTGGATACCCACCACATAAGGAAATTAATAGTAGAAAACATTTTTTTATTTTAACACAGAAGCTGTTGAAAGTCTGAAAAAAAATCTGAAAACTAGAAAAGTCCAATCTTAGCTTATAGGAAACCCGTGAACAGGTGGACTAACAGGTGATACAAGAAGACAGAACAGAAGAAATCAGCAGAAAATAGTTGGATTAAAATGGCCCAAAGACCAAAGGAGGCCCTTACTGGAAGACAATGTGTTGTTACGGTTAAATGGCCCTATTGCTCAAAGGGCCCCGCCCCAGTATCGATCCCTAGTGAAGCACAGACAAAGGTAGATCTTGACGTTTGGTTGATAGTGTTACATTTCTTTATGTGTATAGCAAACGCAACACAGAGGAAGTATAGTTATATTTTTAATGACATTTATTTCAAATTAAATATGCTGACAGTACATTCTGACCATAACTATGTCCATGACAAACATACGAGTAGCACAGATGTTTTGTGCAAGATGTATGTGTTGTTTACAATTTATTTGTTTAATTTTTAATTATTTTTCGAAATAATTATGCTGACATTGCTGACGGTACAGTCTAGCTAATCAACGCTGCGGGCACGCGTCCCGCGCGCACGACTTATTTTTGAGTTCCGCACGGCCATTGCTTTCTTTGCCAACGTTACTTCATCGCAAAAACTTTGAGATACCAGTTGACATGTTGTAACTATTTTATGTAACTGAACAGTTACATATACGGTGAATTTGCAAGGTTTACGTTGAGGTCGTTATGACACGTGACTTTAATTACTCATCGATAAGCGATGTTTGCATTGAAATAAAAATTTATTTCAAATCAGCTCGAAAGTCAGACATTCATTCTTAACAAAACCTTATCTTGAATTCTTCATTGTTTTGCTACTTTTGTATGGTTGAACTGGAGAATAATTTTAGTTTCACCTTTGTGAAAATAAGTGTTTATCTGTAAATGTAATTCAAGATAATAATAGGTGTATGAAAAGATTTTAAAATTTTCATCAGCTATATCATAAATGTCGTTTCTGAAATTTGTTTTCTTTACCTTAAATAAGTAGGTAAATTCTTCCCACCTGATGGTAAGTGGCGGTGAAGTACAAGATGATGATCGCATTAACTTAGTAATAGCCTATTCTCTCTTCATATCTTATCCTCCTTTTTTATCCTCCTATCCATCCTTGTGGTCGGATTATCTCATATCCTAAATAACAAAAACATAGTATCGTAAGATCCCGTAAATCATGAGATCGAGTAACAGAATTCAAAAGTCAAAGTAACTCTACACTGCCTATCTATCCAGAGGGTCCTTCGCCAGCTAAGCAGGATACAGGCAATATAAACAGACAGACCACCCATACGTTACTCGCTTGACTACACAAAGACGCCATTCAGAGATGGGATACATTGGGTTGTATAAAGTATAGACTGCGCTCTAAGACGGGATGCATGAAGTATAATTATACTCTGTATAATTATAATTATACAGAGTATAATTATACAGACCTAATTGTACCGTATTGGAATAACTAGTGTCTGTCTTTGAATACGACAGTCTTTATAGTCTTTATACATTTATTTTCCAAATTTAAACTGTATTAAATAATTATATCTTATACCTACTTACTGATTAATAATCGTAAACAATATTATAATAGCTCTCTTAATAATGATTTACGAGAAAAAGGATCACGGCAAAATTAAACACGATTTACAGCAAGATGTCTATTTTTTTGTGGATTCATCTTTAGTCTATATCTATAAAATCTATTACGGATGATAAGTATCTGTACCTACTCGCTGATAGAGACAAACAAACAAACAAAAAATGCCGAAAAAACATGTTTTGGCCGATATCGATAACAAAGCCCAACTGAATCATTGAACAATTTTGTTGTATTTTAAATCATAGCATTTGATTATCTTCGGTATCTATGAATAAAGATAATAACACTCTAAAGTTCAAAAAATAATCATAGATACAATTTTTCCACTGATTTATCATACAACCAAAATTCTAGAACAACACATGAACTACCATGAAATGTTCTAGATCGTTTAAATAATTATTAGCCGTTATAAATCAATATAAATTGACCGATTCCATTTTATCACATCAATTGCGTAACAAAGGAATAGTCGATTATAATTTAATAGAAACACAAAGGGCCATAGTTCGTTTAATGAATCAATATGTGACAATCGGTCAGGTCTTTGTTTATGAATGGCAGATACACTGATTTATAAGTCTCTCGTCTCAAGGGCCCCTAGTGATGTTAAATCCCTAGTGATGGTAAATGGACTAAATGGTGGGCGATGGCATTGCCTAAACTTCGCAGGGACAATAGGATATAGTTTAGTCACTTTTATTGGTCAATGTATATCACCTACCACAAGCTCTCTCCATCACCCTGGGTTGACTGGTAAAGAATGCAAATTGACATTAGATGTCTCCGTCTTTCGTAAACCTAACTTAAGGGTGATACAATATAATACTAATCTGATCTGATCCCTGTCAGATGCTACGTATGGGTGCCCGAGTGCCGAGGAGGTTTTAATGGGTACAAACAATCATATTATAATATAAAAAAGAGGTAGTAGATATGTCACTAGCTCGCCGACGATGAAGAGCGTAAGAACAGGCAATTGACCGTTCTGCTCGTAGTCGCTCTGTCAATACAAGACGATACGCACGCTTTTGTTGTTGTCAGAAGTGCTTGACATTTGACATAGGTACAGCGTTAAAATGCCTTCGTGTAATAAAAACCAATGTGATTGGTGCAATGCATCAAAAGATAAACGTGTGTGTGTTGTAGCTCTTTTCGGAACAGATTTTTTGGTTGATTTGTAACGGTATAACGCTATATTCAAATATCATTGGGTACAAACTAAAAACCTCACATAACGCGAATCTGGTATATTTTCTTGGTATATCTTCCTCAGGAGAAAAAGCTTATAATGTACAATCCGAACCACTTCCAGTGACGCCAATACAGAAAATATGTAAGAGGCGCACAGGTAGCTCTCAGAATCCACACTTTTACTACCGGTGAATGGTACCTAGAACTACAACGTCATCGTCATCGTCATAACAAATGCAAATGATTTCAGTGCTAGTTGCACAATAATTAATCGGCGCACTACCACTTCTGATCTTTCAACAATAAAAAATGTTGGAACGTATAATGTGCGTAATAATTTATGGTTTTGCATGCTTTGATAAAGCGAAACTCTAAAATCACGAGTCTGCATGTCTGTGTTTCCCCCCAATTGTCACCAAATCTACCGGAAGGACAGTTACGACCTAATCTTTAGAGTAGTTTTTCGAAGTGGACGAAATTCCAAAGCTTTTACTGCAGTTATAGAAATTATTAAAATTAGAAGCGGGAAACTTATTAGAAAAAGTAGGTGTGTCATCTCTCTGTTGGTAACAAAACAAGTTATGTATATGAACCTTACCGAACATAACACAACCGTTGTATTGTGTACAAAACCGGATGTTATTGTTTAATGCTTAAATTAAATTTATTTAATTAAACCTTCATAAGGAAAATTTTGATGAAATTCTGTTTTTACTAAAAATAGTCCTCTATTTCTAAGAATGTCAGAAATAGACTTGCGACATCCCGAAGAGCGTAGCTTCCTTCCTTCAGTTCCTTCCATCATGAAGGTACCGAAATAAACCGCTATTCGTTAACTATCGCTGATCGAGAAATTTTTTCTCACGTTTTTAGAGACTGAAAGGAAAATGGAAAGCTTTTTCCGCCGCGTCCGCATTATATTTATGCAGTTTATTCAGCAATGTTTTAAAATAGATTATTCTAGCTACTTTTACAAACTAAGTCTGAATTTTAGATTTAGGTAAAAGTAATGTATTTAAAAACGATACCAAAATAAAATTGATACATATTTACAAAATTACACTAAATCTGAAAACCACATGACATTTAAAAACAGAAGGTTTTATTTTATTTTTATTTATTTTTTATTAGATTAAGATCTATGCTATAATTTTTTTTAGTCTCTAAGGATGTGTCAATCAAATTAACTAGGTATCTGTACTCAAAATTCCAACAAAAGTTTTTTATTCAGTATCGTTTCAAACAGTTTTAAATCAACAAAAAAAGGGAGTTACCTTCGATTCGACTTAAGGAGGACAGGTAAGAATCTTTTCTTATTTAGATATTTGTTTATCTTTGGAATCAGAATGATCAGAAATTAAAAAGTGTAAAGTTGAACTTCAGACTCCTTAGACCTGTTGTCACATTATAGTTCTGTAGCAGAGTTCAACTTTCAAGAGCTTTTAAAGCCCATCATTTGCATTTTATTAATTTATCAATTTTTATCACGAATTCCCTGAATTAACTATTCCTAAAAAGTATTTCAATATGTACGAATATTTTAGGTACGTATTTCTGAAAATTTTTGACAATATTAACATAAAATTACACCTCCAAAATTGGAAGGCAAGTTGATCTCAATTTCAATTTGAATTTCAGGCAATAAAAGATAGGCAAAGATAACGTTGATACCTTATCCAAAGGTATCGTATCGTAAGATAAGGAATCTTTTGAAGTGATCCGTGCCAAAACGAATGGCAATCGTTCCTGTTTCCGTTTTGGGCGTTGGGACCACCATGCAGTGGTTCGTAGACCATAGATAAAGTTAAGAATTATTGTTTTTGGGATTTTTCTGACACGAATCATCAGACATAAGTAATCTTCTTCATCATCATCATCATCATAGATATCTGACAAATATTTCAATCCATTCATCCATCAGCCTTAGGAAGTCCACTACTGGACATAGGCCTCCCCTAACTTGCGCCACTCTGACCGGTCCTGAGCCTTCTGAATCCAGCGGATACCCGCTGTCTTCTTCAGGTCGTCAATCCACCTGGTCGGGGGGCATCCTATGCTCCTTTTTCGTGGGCGCCATTCGAGGACTCTTCCCCAACGGTTATCGGTCTTTCGAACTATATATGTGGCTAGCCCATTGCCACTTCAGCCGGCTAATTCTTTGAGCTATGTCGGTTACCTTTGTTCGTCTACGGAGCTCCTCATTTCTGATGCGATTTATGTCGTCGCTGGCAACACACACTGCTCGAACACCCTCGACTTCAGGCACTGAGTTCGTGTTTTGGACGACTAGACGCAGTTTCCCGAACGCAGCCCATCCGATTTAGATACTGTAAGTGACTTCTTTCTCGAAGTTGGACTTACCCATCTGGATCACTTGTCCCAGGTAAATGTATTCGTCTACAACTTCGAGAGCAGCACCGTCAACAACAACCGGTACGGGTGTGACATGGACATTCGACATGGGTTTTCGTCTTATCATGGAAAAGTCATCTTAATACCCAACCGTTGTGAGGTTCTCTCTGTTCAAGTCCCCGAGCATTGTACTAAGTTTTTCCAGGGAACCCGCCAGGATAAATATTGCAATACCAATGCAAAAAAAAAATTGAAGGATTTCTTCTCCTTTTTTTTAAAATCGATATTAATAAATAACTGATGGCTATTCTAATATTCACATCATACCTAGATAGATAGGTTTAATGAAAATACCTTTTTTAACATTTACTTTTTTATTAAAAATAGATCTGTATTTATGATTCACAAAATTTTGATAAATTGGTAGGTCCTATAATAGAGTACAGTGGGTACCGGCTGCAGACAGGATTCGAATTCAGGTCCTTATGGTACCTATATGAGTTTCAAACCACTAATATGAATAGGTATGATTTCAGTAAGTATTGTAGGTATTCATAGGACATTACAAATAAGTAGGTTACCTATTTAATATTCTTGCACGAAGACATTAATATTATAAATTACAATCGTAATATAAACAACCAATTGAATAAATTCCATTATGTTTATTGCAAGCAATATCTTAGTAAGCTAAGACCTTTAAGTAATGACTTATTTTGCAGCTATACTTTGACAACTTTGTTATAAAATACATATTTCAAAGTATGTACGATCACCAGAATTATGCAGGAATCGCTAGCAACTAATGACAAAATAATGAGAGTATCAAGTAATTCCAATCTATAATCTAAAAAGATTAAAACTGACGTAAATAAACACTTCATTTATCTATTATCGTATATCGTCATAGGTAAGGATAATTAATTTTTATTCAATAATTTATAATATAATTAATAATATCAAACATTAAGTATCAGTATTAAATAAATAAAATATAAACATACCTTATAATAAAAAGAGACACACCGGTCCAAGTTAAAAACACAAGTTCGGAATGAAACAATAACACAACACTTATTAATTTCGGAAGTATATCGCGATGTTTCGATTTCGACGCGGTACACACGTGCTCTACTCGGCGGCTGACGACAAACTGGCGAAATTCGCGTGAATCGCGTCGCGTTGTTGTTGTGAGCGACGCACGCTCCCGCGCATACGATCAGCGGGCAGGTGGCCTTGAACAATGCAATTTCATGATTTATCTTATTTTACGAGTATTCTGTGTTGACTTTTTTTGTTGGACAGCTGACCTGACTCCGACAGTTTTGGAATTTCTAAATAAAATAGGCCTTTTTTGCAATTTATTCTTTTGACAGTTTACGGATTTCCTTGTATGATTCTCCGGAGTCCGGAATATAATATCAATAAGGTAATTGTTACTGATGCCGGTATATTCTCCTGCCGTCTGTCGTATCCATTATTTCTCGCTAAATGAAAGGAATCTAGATCATTCCCAGCATGCTCCACAGTGAAGGTTTGTATCGTAGCTGCGTAGGTCCTGTAGAGTTGCCAAATGGTCGGGATTCGTCTGGATTGTTCCGACATTTCACATGATGTCCAGACACGTCCCGACAAATTGCAAGTACGTGCCCGGCAAAAAAAATGTCCCAACAAATCCCGACTTTTTTAAGCTTTGTCAAGATATTTCAGTCTTGCCAGCTGGTAATCCTATGCGTAGGTTCAATCCCGGCCGGTCTATAGGTATATTTTTGATATAATATTTTTATCCTTAGTAAACAGATATAGGTATCACAGAGTAGGTATCACTCGTAAAGTGCCATTTCCTATCTTCTAGTACCTGCTACCTACCTATGTATGTGCAGTTTTTAAAATTTGAAAGATTGTAAAAGTAAATTTTGAATTTTTAGGTAACTCGTATAAATAAAATTAAACGCAAGAGTATTGTAGTGAGCAGAGAAGAAGAAGAGAAACAGCGCTTTCACGCTCTGAGAAAATCATTAGTGGAGATTGTTATCAATAGCAAGTCGAGTTAATCCATCGGAATATCAGATACCAACCTACGATTGATCAGGCACGTCGGCAATCGGCAATAGGATTGCCAGCTGGCAATGACTAAAATATCTGGGCAAAACTTCAAAAAGTCGGGATTTGTCGGGACATTTTGTATTTTGTCGGGATTTGTCTGAACATCATGTCAAATATTGGAGCAATCCAGACGAATCCTGACCATCAATCTGACAACTCTTCAGCATCAATGTTTAGTTTCAGTCACCTTCGGAGTTTCATCCAAAAAACATTTGGCCGCACCGACAGTCTCCGAAACTGACACTTGCCTTTTTATATTTATTTATATTGTAATTTTTTATATTGTAAGCAGTGATAGCCTAGTGGAAGGTTTTACTACCGAACGCAGGGACCCGAGTTCAAATCCTTTCACGCACCTCTAATTTTCAAATATTATGTGCGTATTACAAGTTAATTATCACTTGCTTCGGTGAAGGAAAACATCGTGAGGAAACCTGCACACCGAAGAGTTCTCCATTAAGTTCTCAAAGGTGTGTGAAGTCTAGGTACCAATCCGCACTTGGCCAGCGTGGTAGACTACGGCCTGTACCCTCACATTGTGAGAGGAGACCTCGAGCCCAGCAGTGGGACGATTATGGGTTGTTGCTTTGCTTTTTATATTGTAATTTTAACCCCTATGCTGAACTTTGTTCCTAAAAGGTGTAAAAGGACCTCTTCTTGTAAGTATTTCATCGAACACGTACTTGAATGGTTCTTATCCATCCATCATGTAATGTTGCAACCAATTAGTCTACATTATTAATCAACGCACTTAATTCATACATACGCATTTACTTTCTAATATTACTTAATTTTTGGTAAGTAGGTAACTTATTATTATGATCACGCCACGCCTATTTTATCGAACCCAAAGCTTTACCGTTCAGTATCTTGTTCTCTGCTTTTGAGTACCAATTTTATTTTTATAAACTTAAATTTTATTTAATTTGCTTTGTTCGTTAGTTTGTCAGCACTTAACATGAATAGGTAAAATCTTGCAAGCTGAATTATAAGAACTACTTCCTCTAGAAAATATTGACAATTTAATTGAAGAAAATATACGAATATTGATCGTTTTGGATCAGCCGAGAATACCGTCCCTAATCGTATGCCATCAGATCAGGTTATCGTAAGAGGCGACATAACCCGGCCGCTTGGTGGTAGGACTGGTAGGCCTCCGAGTAAGAATTATGTTATCAATATTATTATTAATTCCATAACATTGTTACTATTGGAAATGATGTTATGTTTTAAAATGAATTTAGAAATAATTATTTTTAAAAATTAATCGACTTAAAAATGAGTGTTAACTTAAAAACTACTCGTCAGATATCGCTCAAATTTAAAGCGGAGCGGCTACATGACAAGCGCTAGCTTTCGAATATAAAAAGAATCGTCAAAATCGGTCCACGAAGTAAAAAGTTATGAGGTAACACATAAAAAAAATACAGTCGAATTTGAGAACCTCCTCCTTTTTTTGAGGTCTGTTAAATATTAGCCATCTACAAAAACGGCATAGACCAGGGTCTGGTTGTGTACTACCTAATGTTACTCACATTAGGTAACTTTCTCCGCACCCGTATGTAAAATAAACATATTTTTAGTGTAATCTTACGTCGCCAGTCCTGAACACCTGTAAACTGTCCACAAAGCAGTAGAGAGTACAAACAGACACACAGAGAAACAACACAACTCGCTAAAACGGAAAGCGTCAAGCAAAAACGTTTGACAACTCGCAAGTTTCTCGCAGTAGAAAAGCGGTTGTATGATCGCTGGAGATAAGCGATCGTTTTAGAATGCTATTATTTTTTTACAATTATTGCTGCAGTAGACAAGGATAACTACTATTATGAGAAAATTAAAATGAGATAAATATTTAATGTGATAATTAATTAAAATGAGAGGATAACAATTAACCTACAGTACAACTGCATTATTATAAAACAAGTTTAACACCTCTAAGATTAAGGTCGTAATATCATTACACTACAACTTAAAACCTTGTAAATATCTCTGACATTTCACACTCACACATCTCACTTATCGTTCATCGCTCACAGTACAACGTACTGTGTACGACAGTACACGTCAAGAGAACAAAAGAGTCGCAACTCATAATTTTCACACATTAATCGTATTTTCTAATCGATGACAATGGCAAGAGTTGCTCCCACGCGAGGAAACTCGGTAAGATTACGTGCCAATACAGAGATGAGATATTAAACAATACCTATTATATGAGAGTATTGCACTTTAGCGCCGATAGCTCAGCTCAGCTCAGCAGTTGCGAATAGGACCTTTCGTTCCGGTTGTTCGGATTCGAATCTGGGCCAAAGTATTGAGTTAAAGTTTCGATAATAATTTATGTTCCGGTTATTAAAAAGCAGTGATAGCGGTTAACGGATAACCGCTAGCGGTTAGAACGTTAGTCTCCCGAACGAAGGGGCCCGAGTTCAAATCCTGGCACGCACGTCTAATTTTCAAATATTATGTGCGTATTAGGAGTTAATTATCTCTTGCTTCGGTGAAGGAAAACATCGTGAGGAAATCTGCACACCGGAGAGTTCTCCGTAAAGTTCTCAAAGGTGTGTGAAGTCTACCAATCCACACTTGGCCAGCGTGGTAGACTATGGCCTAACACCCCTCACATTGTGAGAGGAGACCCCGAGCCCAGCAGTGGGACAATTATGGGTTGTTGCTTTGCTTTTTTTTTATTGTCAATGGCGATTACCACTTACTATCAGGCTACATTTTCTGATGGTTTATCGGTTTTTTAAATAAACAAAATAATTAGATAATCGATAGGTATTATTATAAAGTACCTACTTTGTCATTAAACATCACCACTGGACAAGGACATAAATAAATGTCTACGCATCTTTTTTTAAAGCCCATGTAGCCTAGTCAATTGGTACTTAGTAGGGTACACCCGGGTTTGATTTCCGGGCGGGGTAGAAATTTATTTTAATTTTTATTCATTCGTTTAGGAGTCGTTGGTTTTATTGATCTTTTATTTGTGATGTTAATGCCATGACACAAGGTATCTTACGTGCGGGTGTGTGTTGGAGTCTGGTGCTAGGGTGTGTACCTAAGCATTATTACGATAACTGAATAAATATCAACTGTGCTCGTAGTGAAAGGGTATGTGTGTGTATCTAGACTAATTCAGTGTGTGACTAACAACGAAAGACGCGCGGAAGTCGCTACCGGCGCCAACTCACTCATACATCATGAGTCCCGTACTACGAGTTCGTAACTCGAAAGAATAATCAAAATAATTTTTTGTTTATACATATTTTTATGCAAATCGCCTACAAAAGATCTGACAGCTGATCTTTCAGCGACACCGAAGGCATCACTAAACCGTTGGCGGCAAGAAAGAAAGAAGAAAAAGAAAGAAAGAACTAGCTCTCAAGCCCAGCCGGAACACAACGAGTCGTTTGGCGGCTGACGCAAGCAAGAGGATGATAACTATCCAGGAGGACCCCATAGAGAAATAATAATAATAAAGGTATTAATTCTACCTCCTACTTCCTACTAATATCATAAATGCCTAAGTTTAGATGGATGACTGTTTGTTACTCACACGGAAAACTACAGAATAGATTTTCATTAAATTTAACACACAATAATAAAAGGATACCGTTTTGACTACGGAACCCTACAAGCTACCATATTTACTTGTCGCGTATAATTTACACAATAAAATCAAACATTAAGTTCGGGAAATCACGTGGAATTCATTATTTTTATTGTTGCAAAACCGACACAATTAACTGATTGTGGGACTGGACGCATTCTATAGTCTTATCTCACGTACCTACCTACCTACTGTTCACTGTTGCTAAACTATTTTCAGATTAATTTTCTATTAAACATTTAATTGGAAATAATATTCGCATAGTTGATTTTTTATTTTACAAGTGTTTATGTGGTTTTTACAAAGTTTTATACAATATTCTTATGAAGTCCTAGTAGATTATAATGTGTAAAATATTTGCAGTTCTAATAATATTACGTACATTTGTGTCAAATAATTGATAACCTCCTGTTTGAAGTCAGTTAAAAATCATTACACAGATCCAGTCATACTCACAACACAACTCAATAAAATCCTGTACTAAAATTTCACGCAAATCAATAGTAGATACACTGATTATATAGACAAATATTGTGAAATAATATTAGTTTTAGTTAAATATTGTATTTAATATTTTTTATCATTTGGGTTACCTTATGGGTGACATGGTCACAAAAGTGACAAAACCCCTTTCAAAAAATAAAGAGAAAAAAATCAATAGTAGGAGCAGCATAAATATTTTACTTGCCGATTTAAACTGGCGCGGCTGAGCGTGAGCGCGTTATCGATTCACCTTTCAGCGGGTTTTCACCTCGCTTTTCATGAATGTAATGAACATTTTTATGAAACGCTGGATGCTTAAACTTATTTCACGTTATAATGGGTTTTATCTTTGTATTGTAACGAACATTTTTATGAAAAAGTTTCTCATTACCGTAGGTAATTAATTAAATTTTAAAATGGATATTCTGTTGTTATTCGTAATAAGTGTACTTATTAGTGTATGTAGGTATGTCTATCTATCGTTGCCTGATATAAATAAATTACAATAAATAAATAAAATGTCTTATCTACTTATACAAGATATTTGTTGAAAGAAATACATTAATAATTAAAAATTTGTTGACGCTGACTATTAAGTGGGTAAGTACCTAAGTAAGTAAGTATTAAGTAAATAAGTATATCCCTGGGCCTGGGGGGGGGGGGGTTTCCAATCTCAATCAATCATTCTCTCAATCTCAAAATTCCGAATTACTATTGGTAAAGGCGCGAAAATACCTTTAGTTTTAGGGTGTTTTCAAGGTCCTTGACTTTTCATAAAAGAGTCTCAAAAATGAAAAAGTGTGTCTACGGGTTGTCTTTTTAGGTTACACATAGAGTGGTGGAGGGCGCTGTCTCGACTGCATTGAAGGACCTGTTATACCCAAAGCGAGTAAATACACTAACTACATGACATATATAAGTAGGTATACTTGTCTACAACATACAAAGAAAGTAAGAAAATACATAAACGTATTTCGTAAAAATACACTTACGGTTATACAAAAATAAAAGTTTTAAACAAAGGTGAATACAGCACTTTTAAGTGAACTCTACGACTCGGAGCCTGCTCAGAATTGTACTGGAATTAAGAGATAGCCAGCGCTGATCTTCTGCAGGATCAGTTCACAAGTGATTTCACTGTGTCCTTCTTGGATATAAATGCGTCGGCGACGTAAATGTTACATTAGTGAAGTGTGGGTGGTGTAAATCGTTTAATATTAAGTTGTTCGTCTGCTCAAAATACATAGGTATTATTTGATTAATAATACTGACATAATAAATTTGACTGTTGCATTTGTAGGTAGGTTGTGTAGGTAGGTATCATATTAATGTGCAATCCACTATAAGTAATCAATAAAATAATAAACTTTAATATAAAACTTTTTAAGCTTAAACTCTGTCTGACTTAATTTATAAATTGGACGGAAAACTATCGCTACTCGATCGCGGTCGTGAGAGTGATTAAATAAAAAAAGGCCAAATTTTCTCCCCTTTCATTGTTCGTTCTTTCAACGAACAATCTATTTCTTTCATGAGTCAACCCCCTCTGGCCTGCAGCGTGAATCAGACATTGTCTGGGGAGACTGGGGAATATTCAGTGAGTTATGATATCTGCAGTATGATTCAGTCTAAAGTGGTTGTAGACTAAGAAAATAATATTGTTCTGTTATACCTTGTTGGTTTATGCTATAACTAGGAGTATAATGTCATTGACATATTACTGAAGATTTGCCATTTGGTTTGGTTATGACAGAGACCTTGGAAACTCCATCAAGATTTTCTAGTACCTACACTACCTACTAACATGATAGCTATGGCTGACTGCTGCGTTAGGTCCTACATGTTGGTTTCAATAAAAATTTTACTAACAAAAAATAACCAACTTCAAAATTACTCAAAAACTACTTCTCAGATCTCGTTCAAATTTATGTGGGACCACATAACAAGCACCTGCTTTCGATTAAAAAAAGAATCATCAAAATCGATTCACCCAGTCGAAAATTCTGAGGTAACAAACATAAAAAAAAATACAGTCGAACTGAGAACCTCCTCCTTATTTTGAAGTCGGTTAAAAATAGTCTTGTCTAACGACACGTGCAACCATAGTCGCCAATGCATTTGAGACTTTGTTTACGTCTTTTTAAAAACCAATTTCACAGCTCTCCAAGAATACTTCAGGAGGAAAGTCATTCGATAGTTAGCTCGAAGGTACGCGGTAGAAGTATTCAGCAGACAGCCACGAAGTCCGCCGCGAAGTGAAATTAAGGAATGCTAAAACTCACATCACTACATTCTCCGTCCCGTTAAATGACATAAACCCGGGAACATATTAACGCGTAACTTCTGGCGGGGCGCCAAAACACCTTCGTGTGCAATTCACCGCAGTGCACCACGTGACACTAATTACTTAGGTCAATGCCCTTTGTTACGTCTCCATAGGGGTGCTATCAACGTCATCTTAAACATTATAAGGTTCAGACTTCTATGTTCTACTAGATAGACCGACTGTACCGTAGTAACTGCGCACTACTTACGCGTTTTACTTTTGGTCAGTTCTCTATAACTCATTTTACTATCTCATCTCTACAATTTTTAGTCCACGTTCAAAGGTATTAAACATTGTACGTATGCAATACCTTATACGCTAAACTAAGAAAGTATATGAAAATTGAAGGTCCACTTGTACGTGGGGTCGAGAATTACAACCCCAAGTTCTACGGCATAAGGTTACAATGAAAAATTTTGCCACAATAATCGGTGAAACATACGAATTTGTACTCGCACTCAAAAGATCAACACCAGTTTTGATGTTGTTCTAATTCAGAGGACATCCGTGAGAACAGCCACATGTTTTCTCCGATAACCGGATATTTTCACGGTCCGATTATTTAAAACTCGTATGGCAGCCCTACACTGACATATTAAAACTGAAATATATTCCCAGAAAATTCCTAGGTTAAAATGCCATGTGCTGTCATTTGCAACCCATTGGCCATTGGCTTGTATAATCCAATCTTTAACTTGGTAATAAGCTCCCCCTTATCCTTTTCGGTCGACTTTGTTGTTACTGATGTGTAAAGCACTTGTGACCACATAAGGTAGAGATCACGTCTACTTTAAAAAAAGCGGCCAAGTGCGAGTCGGACTCGCCCATGAAGGGTTCCGTAGCAGCAAGTAACATAATATAAAAGTTTTTGTAGTTCGTTGTAACTTTGATCAATGTTTTTGGCGGTTTACGATTTATGACGTATTAAAAAAAAACTACTTACTAAATCTCATTCAAACCAATTTTCGTTGGAAGTTTGCTTAGTAATTTACATCATATAATTTTTTTAGTTTTATCATACCCTTATTTTAGAAGTTACAGGGGGGGGGACACACATTTTACCACTTTGGAAGTGTCTCTCGCGCAAACTATTCAGTTTAGAAAAAAAAGATATTAGAAACCTCAATATCATTTTTGAAGACTTATCCATAGATACCCCACACGTATGGGTTTGATGAAAAAAACATTTTTGAGTTTCAGTTCTAAGTATGGGGAACCCCCAAAATTTATTGTTTTTTTTCTATTTTTATGTGAAAATCTTAATGCGGTTCACAGAATACATCTACTTACCAAGTTTCAACAGTATAGTTCTTATACTTTCGGAAAAAAGTGGCTGTGACATACGGACGGACAGACAGACAGACAGACAGACATGACGAATCTATAAGGGTTCCGTTTTTTGCCATTTGGCTACGGAACCCTAAAAATGAACATGCCCCTACTAAATGTTATTTTCACAACCTGTAAGTGGTAATATTTAGGAAACATTTTTTATTGAATAAAATAAACATTTCCAGTTCAATGCTGTATTAAATAAATAGAAATAAATACAGTGAAAAAATTATAACGGGGATCTCAAGGGACCGAAAATTTTGTATCACTTATAATAAGAGGCTTTTCAATTACCCAGTTTCCCCAGTGAACCAATCTGTTTGCGAAATATTTGGCTTTAAAGTGCAAATGGTTAGAGTCAAGTCCCCCCCACCTCCCTGTCTCTAGCCTAGCCTTGTGTCTTTAGCCTAGTACGACCCTGTAGGCTACAGGCTGTAGCCTAATTGGTAGCGACACGGCCAGCGAAGCGAGGGATCCCTGGTTTAATTCCCGGCCGGGGCAGATATTTATGTGACAGATAAATATTTGTACTCGGGTCATGGGTGTAATTATGATGTGTTATAATAAATGGTCGTCCATGCCACCCGCGACACAAGTAAAAACCTACTGCGTGGGTATAGTAAGCGTTTATTGTTTATTTATTATGTCCTTAACTTCCAACACTCTTGTTTATTATCCCCCGATATCACAGTAACAATACTAAGAACTAAAAAACTTTACAGAAAGATATCCGTTAAAAAAAGGTTTGAGAGCTTCACATACAGCTGTCATCGAAACAAAGCAATGCGTTCAAGTACTTAAGAAACTTTCCTCTACTAGTGTATAAATAAACCGATTGACAGAATGAGTGATCTTATAAATAGAATGATTGTTTAAAAGTAAGTCAATTCAAACAGAGCGCTCACACATCGAGATACTGATCACATGGTCGGTTTGACAAGGAAGTAAACTTAGAGGGTCGGAGAAATTCGATCTTAAATGGATCGTAATGCACCTGTTGTATTGTCCGCGATAACCATCGTTTTATCGTTTCTACGACCGATTTTGCAAACGTAATTATGGCTCTCATTAGTGGGCAGAAACTCCTTGTTGCACCGACCGCGATAACCATCTTATTATCGCTTCCAAATGTAACAGTTCTAGCTCCTTTTGGTGTAAGCAGAAGATGCTAATTGTAACTATAAGTGTAGGAAGAAACTGTTTGAACTGCCTCTGTAATCTCTCCGATCCGAGAAAAATTATTTGTATTAGTATTTGAGATGCAACACTCAGTGTAATCCGTTGTTTCTATTTGCCTACTAACAGCTTTAGATACTTCTATACAAAGTGCAAGGAAGTGATTGGGATATCCGTCGACCGTTAAAAAGCATTCTGCTTAAAAAATAACAAATCCGACCGGAGACATCTACATGCTCCGTTAACTTCCGGATAAAAATAAGCATCGAGTAGCCCTAGAATGACCTGTACAATGAATACAGAAAAAAATATTTAACGATTCATTAAATTTCTCTTTTCATCGGACAGATTGTGGATCCTTATACTCCAAAAATAAATTGTTCATAAATCCTATCCTATCGTAAGCCTTATGCATCATCCATCCTTTTAAAGTTTACACAATTTCAGCAGCTGAAAAATCTTTAATATTTTATCGGCAAGTATCAGACAGGGCCATTAGAGCTTTGACCGACTCCAAACACATTTTATTAAGGGCCGGATGTGTGTCTCGACGCTCAATGAAAGACGCTTGAGTACTTAGCGTACGAGTTGATTGTATGTAATGTTTGTTCTCGGTAACACTTTGTACAGTATAGTGAACTCTGCGTTAAACTACGTTTGAACATTTGAATGTCAGTCCCCTAACCTTTGGGTTTCTCTAATTCAATGCACGTCTAACGTTGACATTGTTGTGTTGTTTCCAAAAGTCACTGACATTCCAGAAGACTAGGTTTACAAAAACTAGTATTACCAGATGGAACATTTAATTTTTTTATGGAAATAGCCGACCAACGAGCTGAAGATCCAAGCAACCATCGTCGCCCATTAACATCACCAAAAGCATCACTGATGCGTTGCCGGCCAAACTAACTCCCCCTCTAATCCGAATTGGACTAGCTTGATTACCTACGGTCTAGCCCTACTCAGTTATGAGGAGAGACCCGTGCCACGTCATAGGGCTGTAGTTACCCATGGGTCCCTTGAGGTAGAAAGTTTAAACCATTCAGTTGAATGTGTGCTTTTAATCTTACATCAGATTATTTAATCATGAAGAGCAAATAGCTAATGTAATACTAAACACGTAACATAAAAGTGAAACGTAACGATATTATTTTTTCAACTCCCATTGAGGAGTATAAAAAGACAGCCTGAAAAGGCTTTATTTCCACTTGAACACCAGAGGCGAGGATTAACGTCAGAGCCACACAAAGCGATCACTCAAGAGCTGTGACGTAGATGTTTCGGATATTGTATCCATTTGAATACAGAGACCAGAGAGATTTAGAATAGAAAATATGTTCATCAAGTTATTATCTATCAACAAATATATTGATAAGGCAATATATTACCCAAATACAACTGATGTAACAATTATGCCAGGTTGCTTGCATTTTAAATGTTGATAGCCAACAAAGGGCATTGCATCAGTCGCTAGTTATCATAAATGACATTTCTTTTGCATTTTCGCATAAAAACCTGCACAGAAGTATATTTGAAAATGTACTGCTTTGCTTATTTAACGCACTCAAGTTAATTGAGTATAATTAAGTTTTGTTTTCTTCGCCTATTAGTCACCTCAGTCGATAAGAACTACCTTAACCAGTATTATAATCTCAAGACACTTTTCGGATATAGAGTAATTTCGGATATTCTTTTGACATCACTAGTTACATGCCACAATAAACTCGTGGCACTCAGTCACAAACAAGCAGTCATTTTGTGTAATAGCAGCCTGAGGGTAAGTGGCAACAATATTTTTCTCATTACTGAGTGAATGAAAATGTTTTTGTTATTTCCAACTTTAACAAACACCTTTCTTACTATTTTGTAAGTTTTGCTGTCGCTGATCTACGGACGGATTTATGCTACTGGGGGCCTATTCACAGACATTGCACAACTTAGCCTGCATCATTGGACCTGCAGGACCTACAATCGAGAAACTTTGTCACTACTACTTAGTATTTAAATCACCTGGGTATATAGGTGAATAAAGTACACTAAAAGTGGACTTAAGACACCTGGGTGAATTAACTCAGGTGAATAAAGTCGACGTCACCTAGTTCTACTACTACTTACTTACTTACTTACTACTACTACTTACTTAGTTCTACTACTTAGTTCCTTACACCTTACAGTTACAAATGTGGTTGAGCACTAAGGCCCGTATTGATAAACCGATCTTAAGATCTCTGCAATCTCTTAAGCCGAGATCGGTTTATTAATACGAACCATAGTTAGTCGGTCATTTCATTTAAAACTACCGAAACAGTATTTTATGAAGTCGGAGCACAAACTCGGCTTAAAACGTGCCTTAAAACTGGTATTTTTGATTCATTTTAAATCATCGAAGTGTTATTTGTGGAAAACAGACAAAACTACTGTTTTTCCAAAATCAATCAGGACAAGCATGCTAATCCATAGGAATGTGGTAGAGAAAGGTGTGAACTAACGCATGTTTAAATCCTGTTCAAAGTTGAAGGACCCGCAAAGCCTTCGCTGTGTGGTGACAATTGAAGTGATTAGCGATTATTTTAACCAACTGTTTAGTTTAGTACTGTTAGCTGTTAATTTGTAATGTTTTCATGTTTTATGATGTCCCTAGCTAATATCGGAAGGCTGAATTATATAAGTATATAAGTCTAAATCAAAAAATTTGCTTTACGTAATAATCTATACTTAATAATAATATTATAAAGAGGAAAGATTTGATTGTTTGTTTGCATTGAATAGGCTCCAAAACTACTGAACCAATTTGAAAAATTCTTTCACTGTTGGGAAGCTACACTACCCCGGGTGACATTATATTTTCAAAAAAAAAATAGGATCCTTAATAAAACCCCAATAATGTAACACAAGGTGTAAAAATATAAGAAAACCGAAGCAAAGCGAGGGCGGTTATTCGTCTATACAAATAAATAAAATTGGAGTGTCTGTTTGTAATATTAAAATAATCGCTTTTTACTAAGTGCATTTGGATTTATACACGGTACATATACTAAAACAACATTTTTTACAATTTTTGTCTGTCTGTTTGTCTGCCTCTCTGTCTGTTTGTTCCGGCTAATCTCTGAAATGGTTGGACCGATTTTGACGGGACTTTCACTGGCAGGTAGCTGATGTAACAAGGAGTATCTTAGGCTACTTTTATTTTAGAAAAAAATAGTTTGATAGGCGACACGAAGTTCGCCGGGTCAGCTAGTATTACATAAATGGGTAGTAACGTGATTAAAAAATTGCGTAAGTTCTATTTTGACAGTGGTAATCATCGATAGCTGTCAAAGTTCAAGCTTTGGTTCGATAATCGTAGCAGCTGATCAACTTCGCACCTTACCTACTGGGTCTGTGTTGTGTCATATCTGATAACACGATGCTATTAAGTATTGCAGTTTGGCAACACAGTGACCATGGATGATATCGATAAAGGTACGATGGAGAAATTTTATAATATTAAAAATACTATATTTAACATAAGTAAGTAATTAAGATATAAATAAGAAGTAATAAGTCACCGCAATTTTGCAAATCCATCCATAAAGGCTAAGATATAGAAAAGTATATGTAATATATTAAAGTTTACGTATTAGTTCCGCCTGTGACCCCATTGCGCCTATTCGAGTTCGTAGCACGTAGATCATAATCATGAGATGATTTGCCTAGAATACATAAAAAAATGGTAATCTTCTCCTTTGGGGTCATTGGATGGTAGTGTCGGCGACCAACATACATAGTTTGTAAATGTATCTGTATGTATATGTGTGTAAAGAATGTTAAACGAAGAAAGCATAAAATATTACAGAAATACGTCGCATTCCATGTTAGAGCGAGATAGCGATATGTTGCCGCACTGTTCTTACAGTGCCATATAGTTAATAATCGAATTTATGGTTGAATTAAAGTATATACATGAATAGAAATGAATAAATTGAGTAAATGTATATTTCGAATAATAATTTACGTAAATAACATCGTAACATTTGTGATAAATTTGAAGAATTATTACGTAAGTATTTTTACTATACATTTTTAGGTTTTTTGCTTGTAGTTTTTGTAATTATTGGGTTACGATGTTGTTATTATGTTTTCTAGATAGATGTTTGAGAGTTTTATTTATTGTATACAACTTTAGTGATAAGTAATAAAGATTTACCCCGATTAGGGAAGAAACATTGAAATAAGAGGTCAGATCCTAATGTAAAATTGTTAGATTTTATCGAATAAGTTTTTATATGATAATGTTGTATAAATGATGAATATTGGTATCGATAGGTCTCGCTAAGACGATTGTAACGATATATGATACATGTGGTTTTCTTGATGAATAAAATGGATAAACTGATAATCAGGTCGGGCGATAGCGTAAATAGTTACGCCAAGTACATTTTTGAGGCCGAAATAAAGGGGCTTTCAATATGGTATTGCTGGGCCGTACATTAGAGAATCAGATTTTTAGTAAAGTAGGGAACACCAAGGAACAGGGAACACCAGGGAACAAGAGGGAACACCAGGGAACAAGACGAACAAGGAACAAGGAACAACCAGGAACAGCAAGAAGAAGCCAAGAAGAATACCAGGACTTCGAAGAGGATGATTGCTGCCATATGAGAAGAATACTAGGACTTCGAAGAGGATGATTCCAGCCCAACAAGAAGAATACTAGGACTTCGAACAGGATGCCAGCCCAGCAAGAAAAAGAAGAATAATAGGAAGAATCGAAGAGTAGCTTCGAAGAATAATTAGAAGATATCGCCCGGCCTGTGACTCAGTGGTTTGAGAATAAATATTGTTTCTATCACGTCGAATTCCTGTAACAGGACGTCAATTTCTCAAACCCGAGCACAGCCGTAAAGCCTCCACGAGGGCCCGATCAAGGAGCGGTGAACAGACGTAGCCCACGGGCGACACGCGTACTCGTTCCCCGCCACCTTGGGTCCCCACCTCGTGGTTGACTCCGAGGAGTCAGGGCATCGGCGCACCAGTCCTCAGTGCGCACCCGACGTTCCGCTGCCGGCGCGGGTTGTGGACTCCGTTTCCACGCCCTATCTGCGGAGCGTCAAGTCGGGGGTTATCGAACCCAGCGTGACGTGACTGGACGTCGGCCGTTGTACTTCGGCCACCCCGGTCACCCACCACGCAACAGCTGGTCCTTCGAGCCGGATCTGAGGAAGATATCAAGATGCCAATCACGAGGAGCCAACGCAACGTACCCCAGCGCTCAGCGGGTTCCGAGGGCGGAACAGCCGCGTCGAGCAGAGAAGCGCGATCCAGGATGGGAGGGGCTGCGTCTGAAGCGACATCAGGAGGCACGACGGGTACCACGATGATGGATGGTACCATTACAACGGGCGGAACAACGACGTGCGGTATCACGACGGGAGGTGGCACCACGATGACCGGTTCTACGGAAGCAACGTCAGGTATGTTTGCTTACAGGGGAACCGCGGGCGGAATCATCGACGATGAAGTGACTCACCAGAAGGCACCAGAACATAAGTCGAACTCGACTTTGGTACCGGCTGGCTCGAGTCGACGAGCGCGGTCAACAAGGACCACGAGCTCTGCGGCCAGGAGGCGTGAGCTCGAAGCGCAAGAGGAGCTGGCACGCCTTGAGCTAGAGCAAGCTCAGGCTGCGACGAGGCTCGCACGCACCCGGCTCGAGCTAGCCCGGTGCGAAGAAGAAGAGGATTCTGTGGACGAGGACCCGGAAAACAAGAAAGACCAGGTCCAGGATTGGATACAGGCGTCCATGAAGAACAAGAGTGATGCAAGTGAGTATTTGAATACCCCGGTTCCCCAACAGGTTAAATATGAAGAGCCGAATAACACTTCAGTCAACGTGCGGCTACTTGCAGATGCTTTGAGAGAAGCAGTCGCACACAGAGAGGGACCAGCGTCGCAACCGAAGTACATCCACGAGCTACCACTCTTCGATGGAAATAGTAGTGAGTGGTTTGCATTTAAAGTTGTCTATGAAGATACGTGTAGACTATTTTCAGATGTACAGAACATGGCACGGCTGCGACGAGCGATCAGAGGAACAGCACGAGAGGCGATCAAGAGCCTCTTATATTCGGAAGCTTCCCCGAGTGAGGTACTGCAGGCGTTACAACGGCGCTTCGGGAGGACAGACGCATTGATACTGGCTGAGCTAGATAAGGTAAAAGCACTCCCTCGTATTACGGAAAGTCCACGGGATATCTGCGTCTTCGCCAGTCAAGTTAACAACAGCGTCGCCGCTATACAAGGTTTGAAAAAACCTCAGTACCTACATTCGCCTGAAATTGTAAAACAAATCGTGGAGAAGATGCCTTCGATTCTACGGTTCAGATGGTATGATTTTACAGAAAGCTCAGACGAGGGGGAGTTTTCCAGTTTAGTCCTGGTCTCCAAGTTCCTGAACAAGGAAGCCGATAAGTGTGGGGCTTATGCGACACTACAATCGTCGAAACCGCATAGCGAAGAGAGAAGGGCCGCGAATCGACGCGTCGCTAACGCTGCAACCGAAGTCTCAAGCTATGTGCCCCGTGGGGGACATGAACTGAAGGGATCAAATCGCAATGGTGATCTCGGAAGCGGATACGAGGCGAACAAAGTCAGTTGTTCGTATTGTCGAGGCGCACATTTTATAATATATTGTCCACAGTTTTCGAAGCTTTCGACTGAGGACCGGTGGACGTACGCCAAGAAGACACGCCTCTGCTTCAAGTGCTTGAGTGACCGTCATCGGAAGACTTCATGCCGCAGACCAGGGTGCAAGGTCTGTGGGCGCTGGCATCACCAACTGCTTCACTCCGACCGAAGAAAAGAAAATGAGAAGCCTGCAGCAGAGGTGGAAGAGGTTACCACCAACATCGCGTCTTCGGTCAACGCGTTGAAAGCTGCGAGGGCGTATTTGAAGATGGTCCCCGTCGAGTTGTACGGGCCCAGGGGGACAGTCAAGGTAATGGCTCTCCTTGATGAAGGTTCAACTGTTTCTTTGTTGGACTCACAGGTCGCGGCGCAGATTGGCGCTACAGGCAAGCCAGAGGAACTCGTGTTGGAGACGGTTGGTGGACGACTGCTGCGGAAGGATGACTCGCAACGGCTGCGGATCCGCATCAGAGGGATACATCACGATCGGGTGAGAAATCTGAACAGAGTCCACACCGTCGACCAGTTAAAGTTAACACCACAATTTGTTAACAGATCTGTTATTGAAGCTTGCCCGCACCTGAATGGAATGACTGATGTCCTGTCATATGACGCCGAGGCGCCACGACTGCTCGTGGGACAGGACAACTGGGAACTGATCGTCTCGAAAGAAATTCGAAAAGGCAAGTCAGGTCAACCAGTCGCATCGCTGACCGAGCTCGGTTGGGTGCTCCACGGATTCGACGCAAAAGGACTTAGACCGGTGCACTTTATAAATAGCTGTTTGCACGTAAGTAACTTTGATAATGAAATGCATGAAACGATCAAACAGTATTTTTCGACTGATAATTTAGGCGTGCAACCGAAGCGTCCGAGCACCGACTCCGATGGGCGAGCGCTGGCGATATTAGAAAGTACTTGCAACCGACTAAACGATGGGCGATTCGAAGTCGGATTGTTATGGAAAAATGAAAATGAATACTTGCCGGAGAGCTACACGGCAGCCGAGAAGCGGCTACGCGGTATTGAAAAGAAAATTGACAAGAATCCGCAGCTCAGACAAGAATACGGTAAGCAGATGCAGCACCTGGTGGACTGTGGTTACGCCGAAGAGGCCCCGTCAGTGGCCGAACAGGGTAAAGAGTGGTATTTACCTCACTTCGCCGTGACACATCCACCTAAGAAGAAAATTAGATTGATATTCGATGCAGCGGCCAAGTCGGGAGGTAAGAGTTTAAATGACGCTCTACTTCCAGGTCCAGATCTACTTCAGTCCCTGTTCGGCGTACTGCTGAGGTTTAGACAAGGTCCAATGTCCGTGGCAGCTGACATAAAAGAGATGTTTTTACAGGTGCGCATCCAAGCGTCAGACAGAGACAGCCTACGTTTTTTATGGCGCGGCGACCGACGCGATGTAAAGCCGACAGTATATCGAATGACTTCGGTTATATTCGACGCCGCTCCGTCCCCTTGTATGGCGATTTATGTAAAAAATAGGAATGCTGCAGACTTCAGTAACGAGTATCCGGAGGCTGCGCGGGCAGTGGAACGCAATCATTACATGGATGACTATCTTCACAGATTTCATTCTGAATCGGATTTGATATATACTAGTAAACAAGTCGATTTCATCCACAGAAAGATCGGTTTTGAGTTGCGTGGATGGGCCTCAAACCGACCCAGCCTGCTGAAGGAAGTCTGCAGCGAAGAAGCCGACAAGAAAGAAATAAACATCGGGGACACAGAAGAAAAAAGCGCCTGGCAGTATTACTTGAGCAATATTGTAATATTAAATAATTTGCTAGATGCATCGCAACATATTGCACCGAGGGGGAGCTACGCATCTCCATGGATGCAAGCAAGCTGGCATGCTGCGACGGCCGACTTCCAAGCTGGTGGTGTTGGTGCCGGGAGAGTCGCCGAGCCCAGGAGTTGGTGCGAAGCACGAGGGGGAGGATGTCGGCGACCAACATACATAGTTTGTAAATGTATCTGTATGTATATGTGTGTAAAGAATGTTAAACGAAGAAAGCATAAAATATTACAGAAATACGTCGCATTCCATGTTAGAGCGAGATAGCGATATGTTGCCGCACTGTTCTTACAGTGCCATATAGTTAATAATCGAATTTATGGTTGAATTAAAGTATATACATGAATAGAAATGAATAAATTGAGTAAATGTATATTTCGAATAATAATTTACGTAAATAACATCGTAACATTTGTGATAAATTTGAAGAATTATTACGTAAGTATTTTTACTATACATTTTTAGGTTTTTTGCTTGTAGTTTTTGTAATTATTGGGTTACGATGTTGTTATTATGTTTTCTAGATAGATGTTTGAGAGTTTTATTTATTGTATACAACTTTAGTGATAAGTAATAAAGATTTACCCCGATTAGGGAAGAAACATTGAAATAAGAGGTCAGATCCTAATGTAAAATTGTTAGATTTTATCGAATAAGTTTTTATATGATAATGTTGTATAAATGATGAATATTGGTATCGATAGGTCTCGCTAAGACGATTGTAACGATATATGATACATGTGGTTTTCTTGATGAATAAAATGGATAAACTGATAATCAGGTCGGGCGATAGCGTAAATAGTTACGCCAAGTACATTTTTGAGGCCGAAATAAAGGGGCTTTCAATATGGTATTGCTGGGCCGTACATTAGAGAATCAGATTTTTAGTAAAGTAGGGAACACCAAGGAACAGGGAACACCAGGGAACAAGAGGGAACACCAGGGAACAAGACGAACAAGGAACAAGGAACAACCAGGAACAGCAAGAAGAAGCCAAGAAGAATACCAGGACTTCGAAGAGGATGATTGCTGCCATATGAGAAGAATACTAGGACTTCGAAGAGGATGATTCCAGCCCAACAAGAAGAATACTAGGACTTCGAACAGGATGCCAGCCCAGCAAGAAAAAGAAGAATAATAGGAAGAATCGAAGAGTAGCTTCGAAGAATAATTAGAAGATATCGCCCGGCCTGTGACTCAGTGGTTTGAGAATAAATATTGTTTCTATCACGTCGAATTCCTGTAACAGGACGTCAATTTCTCAAACCCGAGCACAGCCGTAAAGCCTCCACGAGGGCCCGATCAAGGAGCGGTGAACAGACGTAGCCCACGGGCGACACGCGTACTCGTTCCCCGCCACCTTGGGTCCCCACCTCGTGGTTGACTCCGAGGAGTCAGGGCATCGGCGCACCAGTCCTCAGTGCGCACCCGACGTTCCGCTGCCGGCGCGGGTTGTGGACTCCGTTTCCACGCCCTATCTGCGGAGCGTCAAGTCGGGGGTTATCGAACCCAGCGTGACGTGACTGGACGTCGGCCGTTGTACTTCGGCCACCCCGGTCACCCACCACGCAACAGGTAGTTTAGGTCAGCAGCGAAGTCCTAGGTGGAAAGATGACAAAGATGTCTAGAAAGTCATTATTAAAATAATGTGAAAACATTACTTTTGATGTTAAAATGTCGTACCATCAAATTACAATTTGTACGAAAAAATGTGTGTCAGCTCCGACGCGCAACTGGAGTTTAAATTTATTTTAAGTACTATTATTTATTCTGTGGTTTAACGTCATCTCATTTGCAATCGTCAAATCGATGGCGTTGTTACTATTAAATTATTATCTACGTTATGACTTACGACGACGATGATGATGATGTTTCACATCATCAGATTAGGATGTAACAAGATTAGTATTATCATTAGATGGCGTTGTACAATGCCATCTAGATTCTGTGTTACGAATTACAAATATAATGCACAACGCACATAACGCATAACATAACGGAGAAAGTTTGATTTTACTCCTCATAAAACATACCGAGGGCTTAAATATAAAAATTGATTCTAAAGGAGTTCAACTCCAGGAAACAAATCTAGTTTCTTAGATATCGCGCTGGCTGGCGCTGTTACATCCAAACGCATAGAAAAACCACAGTGTAAGAACTTACAGTAATCTAACGTTCCTAATATCAAATATAATCATATTGTAACACTTTAATAGAGTTACGAATACTCGAACTTACAGTTACCCAAAAAAGGCTCAAAAAATAAGGCTCACATAAAATGAAACGAATTTAAAGTAAAATAAAATCATTAAATACCAAAATATTTCCTGTTTACTGTTAATTGTTTTTTTAACTAATTTAAATTAATATTTAAATTAATATTTGAATAAAAAGTAGAGCCAAGATTGATTACCAAATAAGACTCGTCTAAAAAAAAGGAGTATAGTAAAGCAGGTTTTACCGATGATATTAAGAAAAAATATAGATACATTATGCCCTTACAAATCAACCAAAAAATCTATTCCGAAAAGAACTACAACACACACATGTTTATCTTTTGTTTCACTACACCAATCACATTGGTATAATACACGAAGGCATTTTAACGCTGCATGTCAAATGTCAAGCACTTCTGACAACAACAAAATCGTGCGTATCATCTTGTATTGACAGAGCGACTACGAGCAGAACAGTCAATTGCCTGTTCTTACGCACTTCATCGTCGCAGCGCTAGTGACATATCTGATCTACCTCTTTTTGCATAATGATATCATTGGGTTTTACGGAAAGATAATAATGTCAGTAATAATATCTTTAGTACTGTATGGGTCCCTAAAAGTCTATTGGCCGGCTGAAAGCCTTCACTAAACTGTGGCTATCCCGACAATAAAATTGATAACAATTGACAACGGATCTATTGCATTTATGTTACAGAGATCAGTGGGCAAGCTACATTGAATGTTAAATTAACTTTTGACAATGGTGAGAGCAGAAATAGGTCGAGTGCAGGCGACCCACGCGGAGATACGTCGGTTTACGACCGGCGTCGACGAACTTGGTCTAGGGCGCTGCTTTTATTACATCAATAATTAAAATATAATTTAAAAACAAGAACAAATGTGCTACATAAAAATCTGGAAAAAAATGATCTAATGATCCGCTGAATTCAGAAGGCCCAGGACCGGTCAGAGTGGCGCAAGTTAGGGGAGGCCTATGTTCAGCAGTGGACCTACAAAGGCTGTGATGGATGGATGGATGGATGAATGATCAAGAAACTTAATAACGGAAACTCAATGAACGTTTGAACTTATTAATTTAAACAAATAATTGTATATCACGCTATTTCAAAATGGATAGGTTAGCAACCAACCCAAGAAGATTTTTTCCCTCAAAGGCCTACCTACATCTGACCGACGAATTACGCGCCACCTCTCGACCTCCAACTTTTTTTTCTTTCTTTCTTTCTCATCTCGGTCCGAGGGTCGGGAACGCATCGGTGATGCCTTTGGTATTGCTGACGTCACTATCAGGTGGAGCGTCAGCACCTTTTGTGGGTTAGTAATTAATGTACCATAGATAAATAATTGTGTGAAAGATTCGAATCCAGACGAAGTGGAAGGCCAAAGGCAAATCCACATGTTACAAAAATACGGTGTCGTCAGTCCCCTCTGAATACTTAATCAAAGCATTCTTCAAAATTACATAGACTTATCTGATGTCATCTACAAACAACAAAGCTTTATCGATCGCCGATACGTCTGGACTCCATTAATTTCAATACCTTATTTAAGATTAATTAATACTCCTAGCAAATCGGTCTGACGACTCGTGACATGTGTAGCAAAAAATGCACAAAAGCAATCACAAGATGATTGCGTAAGCTCACAGGATTAGAAGACGCGATGAAATGTGTACGAAAATTAATTATCTTGTTTTTATCAGATTAATCGGCAATCACTGATGTTCGTGTAGGTATCGATACGGTTTTTACGTATTTTAGATTAGATTAGATTAGGTAGATTTTTGACGAAGAGTGGTGATGACACCGTTTGCAAGGTGGGCTGAAGGTTCGACATTACAGTTTAATACGGTTATAAAATCTTGAACATGTTACGATTGTAGTTTTAAAATATCGGTACGAGTACATTGGTGGTATCGCGTCGATGATGCCTTGGTGACTAATCGATAGACAAGCAGACGAACAACAGGATCATCGACAAAATGCGGCTGTTGATAGTAAAATATTTTTTCACCAAAATATTATCGTCACTACAAAATCAATCCTGGTATAAAGTTGCCACTAGACAGCTCGCATATAAAGTATATAATATCAGGACATTTGTCTATCACGAGACAACTGACGATGATATCACTGACCTTTAACTCTGTTGTCTATGGTTTTTTACCATCGACATAATAACGTATAATAAGGAATTACATCAGCTCAGCGAGTATAATGCTTGATTGATTTAGCAAAAAAACAGGTATTTATTCCTAAATAAAAATCGCACGCTTCTGTGATAGCTACAGTGCCTACTACAAAAAAACATAAACGTGTACTTATGTAACGCGTAAGAAGTTATACTTCTTTGGCATCATTAAATAAATATTTAACATGAATAATTCAATAATGTTTAGTGTTAATTATATTAAATAATAATATTTTAATTTTTGACGTGATAACGTCTATTAAAACGATGAACGCCGGGCGCACGCACGAAAAAATGTAGCGTTCCGCGAGTGAGAGAGCGGCAAAAGCGAGAGAGAGGCACGATCGGCTACGATCGACATATCGTAGCCGATACCGTAGGCGAGCCGTAGGCGATCGTAGTTGAGTGGAGTGGAGCGGGGCGGGGTGGGGCGGAGCGGAGTGGAGCTAAGCGGGGCGGGGCGGGGCGGGGCGGAGCGCAGCGGAGCGCAGCGGAGCGGGGCGGAGCGAAACGGAGCGAAACGGAGCTTTGTCATGACGCTGTCACGTTAAACTACCGTCCGTAAACCGACTTTACCCGACAACCATTTTTTTATAAATACGTGACTAATAGAGGTTCTATTTCTATTTTTTTTGTTGGTAGCTTTTTGCGGGCAACTTCATCCTGTTACTTTTGTGTTACAAAACTTAAAATTTCACTCTCATCATTTTTTCATAACGCGCCTAAAGAAGTATAACTTCAAAAAATCTATGTCCGTCAGTAGTTTTAAAATTTATGACAAATTAAAACGAATAATAAAAAGAATAATAATAGCAGCTTCATGATCTAAAAACACCTTATATAAGTAGTGTCTGTATCTGTCTGTAGTATTGCACTAAAATGAGAAATGTGAAAATAAATTTAATCTCTAATCAAAACTGTCTAACTGTGACCTATTTCTCCGTACGTGTATCGGTGATGTACATTACCAAAGATCGTTTCCCACATCCGGTTGCAGCATGTGATGTGTGTGATGTGGAGTGGCCACGAAATGGGTCACACCGTCACACGCGATCCCCACATGGCCTTATGGAGATAACGCGGGCCGTTGACACTCGAGGCACGCCCCAGCGGCCCAGGAACACTGAACGTGGTTTAATATTTTAAACATAGCGTCTACACGAGGAACTTCTAACTTGATTGAAGTCATATTCACATGATTATAAGCAAATATACATGTTCGTGTTCCGGTTGGTTTGAGAACCAAATTGTTCTTCTTTTTTGGCTGCCAGCTTATCGTTGATTGGTGCTTTTATCTATGTACCATAATTACCATCAGGTGGCCTGTTTGCTTTTCGTTAGGCCTTTAAAACAATAAAAAGGCAACACGAAGAACATAATATGGGCTTACGATCCAATCATACTCCATAACATACATTGTACATCTCAAAATTTTTATATGAAGGCTTCTGAAAATGTTTTTATTTAGATACTATCGATTGGGTCATCTCTCTTCTTTACTCAAAGTATCACATCAACATTAAAATGCTTCATGCTCATGAGATGAAGCTTTATCTGCAGCTCTATGCATGCGGAGTCAGTGACCTCTGTTATCAACTGATAACGTATGACAATCGTGCGACCCCCGGGTCGGGAATGCACTTGATAAACATATGAGATAAAGTTATCAAGAAATTAGATTAATCAGAAAATTCAGAACGAAATATGACGAAGACAAGAGAACCGTTTTTTAGTTTTGTTGGGGAATTTACTGCAATGTTACCAGATTATTTAAGAGTGACGTGGTATTTCTACCCGACTGCCAAGGAAGGGTTATGTTTTACGCGCGTATCTTGTATGTATGTATGTATGTATGTGTGTAATATTCTTTATTACCTCATATCTTCCAAACCACTGAACTAATCTATATAATTAAGATATCGTTAAATGCATCTTGACAGCCCAAGTGTTCTTAGATAAGTGTAGGGATCTCTTATTTGTTCTTTTCCAGCGCAATGTCCAAGCTGGATCCGGAACTCTTAAATTCTACTCGAGGTCTTGAATATGCTGTTTCTGCTCACGAACCAAGGTAATTTCTTTCCAGATCAATTTTAAAAGCGGCAGAGCAAAGAACGGTTGCTGTTTTGACATCCTGGAATAAAACTTTAGTCCTTTTCAAAGGCAATCTTAGATCCAATGCCATTCCTGAAGTTTCATTTGGGAAGACTCAAATTTTGACATGAGCAGAAGCTAGGAAACCTTTTTTAAGAAATCATGATTCTCGAAATCACTTACTTTACCGAAGATTAACTCGTGCGGTGCGCAGTCCCACTATAGACTTAGATGTATTATTTTTATACAATAAGATCATCAAAACTTAGCTACGAATCGATTACAAAACTCCAGTCAACACTGAACCTTATTCTAAATCCGTACAAAATATTTTCTAACAAAACCATTTAAGCTAAGTACATAACGTACACCAATTAAACAAAATTCAAATTCGTTTTAAGTCATATTATTAAAATAATAAGGTGTAATTTAAGTTATGTTTGTGATTCTGAGGGTTCCCACCGGGCGCATATGGGGGCCCACGTGTTGTTAGACAAGTATAATTTTGTCTGTTCCGTCTGTCAATGGTTTAATGATAGTTCATCTGTTATGAGAATTATGGATTACGAATTGGAAGCTAGTAGTAGCTTGGTAGCAGATGTAAAAAAGGATATGAAGCGTTTGAATTTACACATGGCTCAAAAGGATTCATTACAACTTATAACTAATTTACTGCCGGTCTCTGGTGTCCTCTCATGTGAGGTATCCAAGTCCTATGTTGGTTATGCGGATCACCAGACCTTACATATCTTTGAAAACATAATGGACACTTTTTTCGGTTTTCCTTATCCGAAGAAAGTGGTAACCTAATAAATAATAAACCTAAAATCTAATAAACACACTATAAATTAGAAAATATGAGAACTTGAGTGCAGGATTCAAAGCCAGATTCCTCTGTTGACACGACCACTATATTGAGAGGTCACAACTTGCAACAACGACGTATTGTAATGTGGAATACCTTATTGGTTACTTCGGATATAAAGAAATAAATATCTGTAGACTAGAATGCAATAAGCGATAACGAAGGTTTTGTTTCGTTGATTTTAATAAGGCAAATAACGTTAACATTCCATAATCATTATGAGTGTGAGTGTGAAGCGTTATTATTATTATTATTATTATTATTATTATTATTATTATTATTATTATCTTACCTTAATTATAAAAATGAGAAAATTAACTTGAAAAGGCCGATGCAACGCCTCCTAGTGGGTTACACCTATCTAAGAACAATCTCTGATGAATCACGAATCCCATACAGAAAACCGTATATGAATCGATCTAGCCGTTTTCAAGAAAAATGGCAACATTCGTGTGCACAAACGAACAACCTCTCTGATCAAACGCAATACGATCAGCTCTGTCGAGGATAATAACTGTATACTTTAAAATTTTTAAAACCCCCGCGTAGTTTATTTTCACCAAACATATGTAGCTATCAATCATGTCGTTCAGATCAACTTTCAAACAAAACAAACGTGTCGTAATCGTAATTAGCTTAAGAGCCATGAGTATCGTTTCCATATGCGTCATTCATCATATTCCTGTATTTTTTGTAAATTTCATTAAACAGGCGATCCATGGATGATTCCTTCTCAGCATTACACCTCGACATACCACAAGGTTGACAAGGCCCAAGAATGATACGATGATCTGAAACCGGAACACTCGGCCTCTGAACTACAATTTGTATTGGTAACTTAGGCCATGAACCACAGACACGATAAACTTATTACACACCTCTTTTTGCGAGGGGGTTAAAAATACGTATATCCGTGTCAAGTTTTAGCTTTGATAAACAGTAAATACTTGATAAAAATGATCGACTTTCAGATGCGTGTACAAAGTTACAAACCTATTGAAATCTGAAGCGAAGCGAGAACGGGTTAACTGATAAAAATGGCACAACAATTTTCTTAATACAATTTTATTAGTTAAAGAGCATAATGCTCATCTTTAATTTATTTATAACTCACAGCTCATAAGGTCATTGTCAACAGCATTGAAGTCGACTCTTGACGGCTGTATAAAGGCATCCTAGCTATGCGGTAGGCCATCTACCAACTGACTCGATCACATAGATAAGACCTAATTAAATGAGTAATTGACGATTAAAAATAACTATGTAACTAAATAGTCTTAGTTTATACTATTAGATATTAATTAGCACTTTATCGGCCAAGGAATAAACTTTGTGAGGAAACTTTATGCAGTTGTAAGTTTTGCGTAATTCGTAAACGTATGTGAAGTCTGTTAATCTGAAGTTACTCAATAGTTAGAGATGGATGGTAGGTGGCCGTCCCAAGGACATCTGACACTAAGAAAGAAGCTAATAATAAAGTGCAAATAACTAGCTTCAACCCATTAATGGCCCAATAAAGAGCACGGGTCTCTTCTCTTCAGGAGGCCTAGAGCATAAACGCTAACAAACCCTAACACACTCATACCCCCGCAGTAGGTTATTTACCTGTGTTGCGGGTGGAATGAACGACACATATAAACACATCACAATCACACCCATGACCCGAGTACAAATATTTATCTGTCACATAAATATCTGCCCCAGCCGCGAATCGAACCCGGGACCCTTCGCTTCGCAGGCAGGGTCGCTACCAACTAGGCTACAGGGTCGTCAAATCATATTCTATCACGCTGCTCCAGTGCGGATTAGTCGAAGAGTTAGTGGCCAATCCAAGTGTCAGGTCAGAAGTTGTTGCCCGAAGGCTTCCGACATGGCTTAACAATTGACCGACGCGACGCCACTACGGCTTTCATGCTCTCAGATGCACGGAAGCGCTGAATCAAATCGTGAATTTTTCACCATGTTAAATCCAAACATTAATCTGGAAACATTTGACTTCTTTCTTCGTCCAACAGAATACTTTAAGCGTTAATATACTTATCTTACTTCAAGCTAATCGAATTACTGGCACATTTCCTGTGAGTAATGATATTAGCTCACTGGCTCAAGTCATAATAAATAGGCTAAGCTGTGAACACTTACAACTCAATATTATACATAAGCATTACACAAAAACTAGGTCTTCTTGAACGAATTATAGAGCATGCTAGCATTCCTACTCTATGATGTAACAAGGTTTTAAATGTCCCTGGCAATAATTCTGTAGTTTCCATGCCGTAATTACGAGTATCTTATGAATGGCTTCAACCCATTAACGGTCCACTACTGAGCACGGGTCTCTCCTCTTGAGGAGGCCTAGAGCATACTCCACCACGCTGCTCCAGTGCGGATTGGTGGAGGGGTTAGTGGCCAACCCAATTGTCGGAAGTTTTCATGCCGCCCGAGGGCCTCCGACATGGCTTAACGACTGTTATCTTACGATAACAACCGGGACCGACGGCTTTACGTGCCCTCCGAAGCACGGAAGCGCTCAAGAAATTTTTGCCACTAGCGGTCACCCATCCAACTACCGACCGCGCCCGCTGTTGCTTAACTTTGTCGATCGCTTAGGATCGACGTAAGCCGCCAGGATATGAGCGATCTTATGAATAAAAAACTCAATTCCGCCCTACGATTCCCCGTTGTAAGTGGCATCAAAAAATAAGACATTACAACCTCTATTAATTGACACGACTACCCCTGCCGGGAATCGAACCTGGTGTCCCGTAGGCAGATAGCCACTACGAATTTTTCTACAAGGTCAGACAAACACTGATCGATTACTCTCGCAATCCTCACAAGTACCTTAAACGTTACAAAACAAACAAACTACCGTACCATCGATGAATGATAACACTACATAGTACATACAAACCGACGGTACGCCCACGCCGCTATACGTACAAATTTGGCAAGCTGACCATTGCGAAGTATGTGACTCATCGTTATCACACCTTGAATCCTTCGTATGAGATGATGTTATAGTTTCATTGCTTGGTAACGGACAAGATAGTTGCCTTTAGTAGACGCAGTATTTCGCTGCAATGGTTGACGTAAAAGTACGAGCAGGGCGAAGCATATTGCGCGCTCACTCGCACTTGGACCTAAGACCTAAAAAAGTCCTAAAGTTACCTACTTAGACGTGAGACCTAAGTACGAGTGAGCGCGCAAAATGCTTCGCCCTGATCGCACTTTTACGTCAACCAGTGGCAAGTTCCTGAAAACTTTGATGACCCGTGTGGTGCAATGGTTTCCACGTCGAACCACCGAAAGATTCCTGGGTTCGATTCCCAGAGAAGCGGAAATATGAATGATGAGTTGAAATTTCTGTCATTGGTCTGGGTGTGTGAGTTCATGTCTTGACAATATCAACTACGATACAGGGAATTCTAATGTAGGTAAAGCTATGAGTGTGTAGCATTATTTATTATGCACTATAATTCCCGCGGGCAGAATCAATACTAATCAAAAGGCATCACGTCCACAATCTGGAAACAATTTTTTTTCTGTCATATAAATGTCGGCCGGGAATGGAACCCGGGACCGCTCCTTCGCAGTCCTTGCACGCTAGAGGAACGACCTAAAAATTCTAATAATTTTCTACCTCTGCAATTCTCACAACCTTTCATTCTACTTATATAAATAACGTTTGATAGTTTCTTGTTTGTATGGGTGCTTTTACGAAATTATTTTACACTAAAGTAGTTTTTACATCGTAATAATCTCATCTTTGTTTCCTCATCGCCGTTGCTTGGTGGGAATAAATAGTGTGTTAGCATTAAGCCCGTCTATTGTACTTTTTTAAGTGCAATAAAGTGTTTTCATTCACTTCATTTTTATTTGTCAAGTACAATGAGTATAAAGAACCATAAGAAATTATTTGAGGCTCTCAAGCTCATTCAAAGTTAAATAATTTCGTACGACCGGAGAATGATTTTCAAGGTAAAGTCATAAATCCTTGAAGGTCACCAGAAGGGCCATTATTACATTATATAACAGTCGTGGACAAATATGGTGGCCATAAACACCCACGAGCCTTATACGCGGAGGAAGGCAAAAAAACACGTAATTGTGACATATAATTTGTGCTAACTGAACAGTACGCACAAACGTTTTAACAGCAGATTAATCGACGCATTTGTTTATTCGTCCTACTTTGTCGTGGTTTTTTACCGACTTCAAAAAAAGGAGGAGGTTCTCAGTTCGACTATATTTTTTTTTGTTTGTTACCTCAGAACTTTGGACTGGGTGAACCGATTTTGATTATTCTTTTTTTAATCGAAAGCAGGTGCTTGTCATGTGGTCCCACATAAATTTCAGCGAGATCTGACAAGTACTTTTTGAGTAATATTGAAGTCGGTTATTTTTTTACCGACTTCAAAAAAAGGAGGAGGTTCTCAATTCGACTGTATTTTTTTTATGTTTGTTACCTCAGAACTTTGAACTGGGCGAACCGATTTTGATGATTGTTTTTTTGATCGAAAGCTGGTGGCTTATATTGAAAAACATTTTTTTTTCAGGTTTTTTTGTAGGGGAGGTCCCTACAAGTAACGTGAGGATGAATTTTTTATTCGTCGCGTACCCTATAGTGTGGAGTATCGTTGAAAAGATCTTTGGAAAATATTATAGGTCTTCTAACACCATTTTTACAATTAGGGGTCCGTTTGCGAAATATTTGGCTTTAAAGCGCTAATTTTGGTTAGTGTCAAGTGTGTCCCCCCCCCCCCCTGCTGGCGATACGGTTGGAGTTGGACAAGTGAAATTAAAAATCTCAAAATAGATTATATTGATGAATTCACAAGGAAAACTATCACGGCAATGTTAGCATAACCGTTAATGAGTAATAGTCGATAAACTTACTACTTCGGAACTGTACATTGCGCGTGGCCTAACACGCACTTGCCCGGTTTTTATAACGTATTCTACCAGCGCTCAGCCCACGGCTTTGCTCGCTTTTTCTGGGCTATAAGAATAGATACAACAACTATAAATCCGTAATTGACTTTAAGATTTACTCCATATGACTTGTAATTTATTAATAAACTGTGGATTTTGTTAATAAATAAAAATATAATTACCCTATGTTATAATTATTAATTATATATGTATTATCTACCCTTTATATTACCCAGATCATGGTCTACCTGTGTGCTTAATTTCATGAAAATCCGTTTAGTAATTTTTGCGTTAAAGAGTAGGTACTTCCTAACAAACGTACGTATACTTTCGAAAATGTAAGTATGTAATAAAAAAAATACCGATATATGTGTGTAGCCATGTATATAGCTATTGGAGAAAAATAATTAGGGCATTATTAGCGCTATGGTATTGTCGCACTCATACACATGGAATTTTAATTTTTGCTGTTTGTAAAGACTTGTTGGTACAGACCTGTTTTCCCGCATATTTCAAACCGAGAACAGAAATTCAAACTCATCATTCAAATTCGCCTCGCTGGGAATCAAACCTAGGACCCTTCGGTCAGTGTTCCGGCATGATAACCATTACTCTACGCTGGTCGTAAAACTAAGTTGTGATGGCAGTTTAAAGAATCCCGACTTTTCACTTAGTCCTTATGGTGACCTTGGTAGTTGGTACCCTTGTGATATGGTATGTATACCTCAGTATATAAAGTTTTTGACGTGATAACGTCTATTAAAACGATGAACGCCGGGCGCACGCACGGAAAAATGTAGCGTTCCGCGAGCGAGAGAGCGGCAAAAGCGAGAGAGAGGCACGATCCATAGGTGAGCCGTAGGCGATCGTAGTTGAGTGGAGCGGAGCGCAGCGTTGTCACGTTAAACTACCGTCCGTAAACCGACTTTACAGACAACCATTTTTATGTCTACTACAGACTCCTAAACCGCTATGCCATCAACCTCTGTGCGAACACAACATAAAAAGTTTAAGGAATTCATGAATCATGCCATAAGCGTCTCAGAACCGGCTACCGAATGTCATAGTGCTTATTATTCATTACGAAGCGGCTAGATGATCGCGATTACTTCACAGTTACTTCGGGGAATCGAACCTGTATCATGGCTACGTGTTTTTATCAACATACTTTTAAGCAAGATATACGAGTAACACTTACTGCTAGGTATATTCGTCTCGTCCATATGATTTAATAATCTAACCGTTATGGTTAAATTATAATAAGAATAAAATTATGATCGTTTAGTTGTAGCAAAAAAGGTTTACATTGTTTGGAAAGGCGGATACTAGCCCACACTATGATTCCCTGTGTCGTGGGTAGATACTGTCTCTCCACCCACATGTATTGATTTAATTTTTTTTACTGCGTAATTTTAAATATTTAACAAAATCGAAGTGTGTGTGTGAGTGCGTTTGTGTGTTGGTAATTAACCAAAATAATTACCATTGTCTAAATTTAATCCATTATGGTTAATTAATAATTCACAACGGGATTCCCTGTGAGTTTAATCTGTGAAGGTAATCTATCGTGCTGAAACAAGCCGCCATTTTAAGAAGCTCATATCATGCTTTTTATCATAAAACATGTAACAAGTCCCAAATTACCGGTCCAGAAAATGCTATCGGATAATTTATCAACAGTCCTAACTCTGGGTTACAAAACGTCGAAGAATGCCAGCGTCGCCCACGGCCCACAAAAACTCGGCCCACCCGTGGGCGTACGTCTCTTCGGACTGTGCAACTGTGTATTGGCGTTCGGTAGTGAAATATCATATGTAAAACCTCAGATGAGTCGAAAAATTTTGTTAAAGAATAACTTTTCTATCTAGTTTCTACTAGATGTGAGTCCACGGTAGTCAAGTTCTGCGGAACATTTTTTTACGGGATTGATAATAATCCACGGGATCAGCTTTATGCGGGATTCTGCAAATTGAAAAACGTCTCAAACAATTGATCTGGAGTCTTAACAAACGTCAATTTTTGCTTACAATTTATTCTTTGAGATTTAAAGTCAATTGTGAATATATATATAAATTTATACTTAAAACCGACTTAAATTTCTTAAAACTGTGTATTGTGACCTAAACAGTGTGTTTTTTCAAGAAAAGCAGGGTGCTTTTGGTTTGGTTTGTATTTCTTTACGACAATTTTTTCCAGGGCCGTTATTAGGATTCATGACTATTGACCATAATTATTTTGCTAAGAGCCACAAATGTGACTGATTAAGATTGTTTACATCATAGTTCACGTTGAAAAAGAAAAAGCTAAATGATCGAAACCTACAAAGACCAGGCACAGTTCATGAACCCCAAGAAATTTTTCTGCGGAACTCTCACGCTAGCTCAACTCTTACACTTTAACAGTGTTTACTGTACTTCACCATATTAGCGCATAATTGCGGCAACAAGGCCTTCGAAACAGTTCGTTTCCTCGCGAAACGGTCGTTTCGGCTGACGACGACGCTGCCGCGCTGTAAACACGGTAATGGGGCTGATTCATGCCGGTCTACCGTCAACCAAGTAGTTCAAGATCAAAAGGTTGACTTTTTAAACGCCAGCACAAATTTAGCTTTATATTGCATTCATTATACTTAGCTTTTTATTTAACTCGCGACTCCTGCTTGCAGTGGAGCGTATATCATTTGGCCAAGGGTTCTGGTTGAATTAGAGATCACAGTAGGTATCTAGTTTCTACTAGATTTGAGATTATAGTTAAGAGCTGTTTAATTAATATTGCAGGCACTTGTTCCAAGTTAAGCAAATTAGTGTGAAGTTCTGGCTGCCAATGAATAATTCAATATAAAAATTTAAAACATAGAGATCACATCGAATATGGACACAATACTATATTAATAGCAGATCATAAACAGTCAATAGTAATAGCCTTTCGTAATTTATTCAACGTTTTCGCCCAGATGCCAGCCATTTTGATTCTTGATAAGCTTTTGCGCGCCCACGGCCAGTTAAGCGTGGATTTTTTTAATTGGACAAAACATTTACATATTTTTTGCACTTTGTTACATACTAGGACAAATATTAATTGTTTCGACGCAGTTTAGTGACTATTTTGATAGGAGTTAATTTATCAATCAATCAGTTGGCTTACAACATCAACAATGAATTTAATTAATACTATGGGCAATTTCCAAACATACGTACCTAAATATTTCGTTTTTTCAGCCCGTAGACAATTTTAATGTAAATGCATATACGGTAATTAGAACATTAATTTAATTCAGAACTAACAAGAATATAAAATTAGGTAAAGTTCATTACTTTCATGGAAATAAACAATGAATTAGTAAACAGTGAGAGAATAAATCTTTAATCGCCTAAAATATAATTATTATTAAACTTTAGTATACAAACCTTAATAAATATATTTTTTGCTACTTAGTAAGTAGCTGATACGAGAATACCACCTGGATGGTAAGTACCCACATTTGCTAATGGACACCAACAGCACCAAAGGCGTCATCGATGCATTGCTGGCCCAGAAAAAAAAAGAGAAAAAAGAAAGAAAGAATTTTTTTAATAGCCTGAAGGATTGACGAAAAAGCTGACAAGCCACTTGATGGTAAGTGGTCACTGTCGCCTATGGACATGAGCAATACCAAAGGAATCGCCAATGCAACGCCGACCCTGAAGGAAAACTCTGTTCACACCTTTTATGAAGACCTTTTTATTTGTAACTGCAGAAATTATAATTTTTGGAATACTTACCAGTACTACAGTCTTCAGTAACCATACGCCGGGTAAAACCTGAAAAGGAAGATTCTTTAATTACTCACAATTGCTTGCGACTACGAATGATGTTCCAATTTATATGAATAATGACATTTGTGGTACTAATACAAAGGGACTTAGGGTCGTAGACACCACTTTATAACAAAAGATGCATCTCACGATTACTCGCGGAACGGGCGACTTTGAACCCTACTACTATTACCATAAGAGTAATATAGAAAGCCTCAGCACCATGTAATCGTAAATTAAGACAGACGTTCAGAAATACGACACGATTGAGTTAAAGAACCAATTCATATGGCGTCGTTGGACGTAACTAGTATGAATTGGAATTGTGACGTGAGTTAAGTCATTCCAAGTCATTGAAATAAGTACGTAGGTTACTCCAAAAGTTTTGCAAAATGACATGTATTTATTAATGTTTTTTTTTTAATATTTACCATCACATCACTTCTGCATACGTACAAACCAGCTATTAAAATCTCTTACCATTTATCCTTTGAAACGGAAGCACAGGCGTTGTCCCAAGCACCTAATAATTCCTCCTCAGTTACAAATTTTTGGCCTTTTTTTATGAAAGGAAAGAGTCCAAAATCACACGGTGCAAGTTCCGGACTATAGGGAGGACGATCCAAGTGATCCAACAGTGTAAACCCCGATTGGGTCAAAAACTCCTGAGCAAGGCTTGCTCGATGTGCCGGCGCGTTGTCGTGATGAAAATGCCAAGTACTTTGTAAAAATAACCATGAATTAACATATATTAAATTAATTAAAATAACCATCCATCCATGAATATTCATAACCATGTAGGTTCATCCATCTCGTTTTCCTATCCGTATTAAATGAAACGCAAAACTGTTTGATTCATACGAAATAAATACGATTTAAAAACAACACATGGTGGGATTCTAATCTATAGACGTAATGGAGGTATAAATCTTTCAATTAACTTAATTAAATGGGCACGTGTATGTCTTACGCAGATAATGCTAGGAGAGTTATAAGGTCACGTGTTTATTTCTGATTAAACTTCAAAAGGATTTTACTTTGGTAAATAAATCACAATCAAATCGCCATAATTATATGTATAGATAGATACTATAATTTTTGACATATAGATAATCAAATTAAATAACTTCTTAAAGTATTACTAGTGTGACACTGGATATTACTTTCATCGTCCTTTGTGAATCAATTGATGTTTGGTTAATTGGCATTGAAAATAATTTATTAATGAAATCATTTATCCATTTGCAGCTTTCAATTAAAAAATTCAACATATTGATATGAACTTAAATCCCTCAATGCAATGAATCCCTGTTCCCATACGTGAATCTTTGTTCCCATGGCCGTATACATTAACATAAGCCCTGTTGTCAGTTATTTCAATAAAACGCGTGTGACTAATTGAACCGCTACATAAACAAATCCAGGCAAGTGACATCCCTCCAATATCAGTACTTCCTGTATTAAGTGCATAAGCGATCTCTAAATTAGGATTTACGATTCCAACGACACGCCGTCAACTACATTGTATACTACATACATACTACATACTACGCGTACACCCGACCAGTCAAGTCAGTTCGTATGAAATATTTAATTTATTAGTATGGTGGCATGGTATTGATTTTCTTGACTATCACTCTCTTTGGAACACTCCTGAAAAGATCCAGTCACAATATCGGAGACATTGATAAGCGGTTACCCGCTTCTTAATCGTTCTGAATGGCCCAAAAAGCGTAAAAGCGTTTCCCAAAGCGCATAGCTTAGGTATAAGAAATAATACAATATTCTTTAAAAACAAGCTTTTTAAATTTTGTGTTTGTGCTGTTGGCAGTTGTGGAGTTCAGGTCACTAATATCATAATAATCTAAATTTTACTAACAAAAAATAACCGACTTCAAAGTCTCAAAAACTACTTTTCAGATCTCGTTCAAATTTATGTGGGACCACATGACAAGCACCTGCTTTCGATTAAAAAAAGAATCATCGAAATCGGTTGGCGTGATATTGAGTTATTCGTCAATTTGTCGCGCACATCTTAACACAAATTTACGACTTATGTGGTTTTCTCATGGATGCCATTGTCAAATCTCAATAAAATATGTGGGACCACATGACAGCCACCATCTTTCGATTAAAAAAACAATCATCAAAATCGGTTCACCCAGTCCAAAGTTCTGAGGTAACAAACATTAAAAAAAATACAGTCGAATTGAGAACCTCCTCCTTTTTTTGAAGTCGGTTAAAAATGCATTGTTATCGGAACCAAATCGATTTGAGAAATTTCAACTCCATGCTGTAAAACGTAGTTCTAATTGCTTGCTAACTGCTTGCAAGATTTGGCCCATGCTAACATACATCTTGTAGAAAAAAAACACGACTCTTTTTGCTGTAATTACGATTATCTTATTTAATCTATGGATTACCTACGATAAGTGATCTCAATCGATCTTTTAATTTGGCGCCATTCAGTGCCATACCTATAAGTCTTACATTTAATTAGCATAAGCACTTTTGTTTATACTGTACTGACTGCAATTAATAAATAAACCAACAGGATGCTACGCAAACACTTGAGTTTTAAATGAATATTAATTTATCGGAGTGTTTACGAGAACATCAGATTTATAGCGCTGCACGAAGGACAATTAATAAAAATGTTTACCGCATTTTTCTTAATCGAAACTGCGTTGTAAAGGGTTTTCGTTTGTACAGCCAGGAATATTAATTTGTGGAAATACCGTATTTAGAAAGGATGGGTGACAGTTCCATTAAGCAGTGTGTCTGAGTTGTTTTCGTTAGATAGCAATCGTTATCAAAAGATCGCTAAGTCCTGTTAGAGTATGGAATTAAAACTTTCCAAACTTGGGTTGACTAATTAATGAATGTAACCCACTTATCATGTTTTTAAAATAGCCGATAACCAAAGACCTGCATGATAACCAAGCATCACTGATGCGTTGCTGGAATAGAGAAGCTGTTCCTGTGTCGAAATCATGAAAAAAAACTATTTCACGGTCCAAAGTAGAATCATGCTTCACCAGAAATCTCCTCACGGGTCTATTCATTAAAAACATCTACCCCATTGAAGAAGGCATGACGTTCTCTCTTTGTTACATTTTAGGGGTGATTAAAGAATAAATAAAATAACATGAACAGTGGCGTAGCTAGCTCTATGGAGGCACCATATCAATTTTTGTTGTGGGGCCCCCTTAACGTAGGTAGCCAACTGTAGCGGTCGTAGGCCGCAAGCGAGCTTTCTTTGGGAGTGTTAGTGGGGGCGTCTATACGCTGGGGGCCCCGTATAATTGATACGAATGATACGGCGGTAGCTACACCCCTAAATATGAAACAAAAATATCAAATCGTGTTCAACACATTTCCGTATATAGGTACAATTAAAATTCAAAATGCAGGCGCCTATATTGTATTTGAATAATTTATATATCACTTGCAATTACTATCAGAAGTGAGTTATAATCCGCCATCAATGGAATGTAGATCCTTCAGTTATTCCAGTTAATGGCGCTGTTGTAATGAACACAACAGTTCTCGGCACCTGTTGTTGTTGTCTGTCGGCCGCAGTCCCTATCTGCTTTCAACAGCTTATTTACATAAACTTTGCGGCTTATCGATCGCCAATCGTTACTGGGTACCGTCAGCAGATAAACGAGACACGGGAATTATCGCGAACGCAAACGTCAAAATAAATAACACGCATGACACAAATGACACGCATAAGTGTATCATTGATACCTATATGAATAAATTATGTTCACTTTGACTTTGACTTTGAAACGCGTCTGTCTATACAATCATAGGTATACTTTATACCATCATATACATGCAAAGGGTATCAACATTCGCGATTTCTAATTTTAATTTGCCGAATTCCAAACAATAACCATCACATAAATTACCCGCCTATATTGCTGACCGTACCACAAGAATTCAATCCGATCCTGTAAACATTCACGATTTCTAATTTTAATTTGCCGAATTCCAAACAATAACTATTACATAAATTACCCGCCTATATTGCTGACCGTACCACAACAATTCAATCCGATCCTGTAAACATTCACGATTTTTAATTTTAATTCGCTGAATTCCAAAAAATAACTATTACATAAATTACCCGCCTATATTGCTGACCGTACCACAACAATTCAAACCGATCCTGTAAACATTCACGATTTCTAGTTTTAATTCGCCGAATTCCAAAAAATAACTATTACATAAATTACCCGCCTATATTGCTGACCGTACCACAACAATTCAATCCGATCCCGTACAGGCGTACAGCTCACTGGCCTTTGATAACTCCTGATTTATGATACAATTTATACTACGCGTGTCTGACACCACGAAGCTATCTGGACTATGTCTGTCGGTTTGTACATACAATAAATCATCGTTAAAATACTGAAAGTGTGTCCCGTTGCACACAACAGAATTTGCAAGTGCAATTTTATTAGATCGACATTTTTTAAAGTTAATTTAAAACGCGATCTTGCATTTTACTTACATCCAGGCAAAAGAATCGAATTCGTAAGGGAAAACGGCATTTTGGGCGTAAGGTGGGCCCAAAAAACCGTAATGAGGAACGCAAAAAGTGAGGACTTGTAAAATTTCACGGTAAGTTCATTAAATAGTAATTATAAGATCATGGAGCTTCTCAAGCGCTTGCTATTTCTAGGAGGAATTTTAGTTGAACATATTATTATTAAGTATTGAGATGTTTATGATCCCAAAGACTTTGTTTACCACCATTCGAGGGCAGCAGGACAAAAAAGGGTTGTGTTTGTGATTAGTTGCAAAGGGAATTATAGCAGAATTCATACAAACAAAACGCTTATCGATTTAAAGTTATCTGATGGTAAACGGTGATCTTTAATACCTATTTAGAGGGCTTAGAGAGAAGTCACGGTTTACACTTGTATGTAAATCCACCAGTAAATTTCGTTATCTGCATAGATATCGCGATTTATACAGCATATAATTATCCACTATTCTTTCGTCTATAATTGCCCATAGATTTATCGACAAGAATGGCGCCACCGATATCCATCAGAGCCCAAGTGCCAATTAAATGCTGTTGCAAGCGGATTAATGTAATCCGTTTTATTTTAATGGGGTACAGGTCAAATATGGTATCCAGTATTTCTAGTTAAGGACCTACGTTGTAACTACACTTGGATAGGTATTATTGCGTCTCCGGTATTAAGAAGAGCGTCAAAGTTCCTAACGAACAGACACCTAATGGTAAATGGTCATTGTCGATCATGGACATTAATGGTGAACGCACATACATACATATGTCCGCACCGTACGCGCCGAACGTGTCGGCGCCGCATTTGTATGAAATCATATGAAAGCCCGATGCGGATGACATATTATGCCGCATTTCATGAAATCATGAAATTCATCATGCACGGTGCGGATATATGTGCGTTCACCTTAACACTTAAACCTTGGCATCACCGATCCCACTGAAAATTAGTCAAGAAAAAGGGAGAAAAAGAAGAAGAAAAGAACAGGCTGTCAATCCCCCAGCCGGAACACGATGAGTCATTTTTCAGCTATTCAAGCAAGAGGGTAGAAGCTATACGGAACGGTCCTTTAATTAATTAATTCATTGAATAACATTTACCAGTGCTGACTGTTAAGAAGATTTCTTATCAAACCTTTGGAACAAGCTATCATGCGCACATAAAATGTCATCTCTATTTTTACATAAAATTTCATGTGTATTTTGTTAACTAACCGGCTACCAAATTGAGCTTGACATACGGACGCACGATTATTTACATTCTGGTAATAAAATCTCTGTTTGTAGTGCACCAGATTGCCATATTTCCACCCTATTCTGGGTACTAAAACAAAACGAACCCGGGACCGCGGGAGCGTCTAATGTTCCGAAATACACTGCAGCTGCGTGCCATCCCGCGTGCAAGGCGATACTGTGTCAGGGCTGTCACACGTTTTTATATTTTTTTAAACTACCTTAATTCTTAAATTATTTTTTTCAGCTTTTTTACATAACATAACCTAAAGCTCTATACCCCACCTTTTGTATCACTTAGTTTTAAGGGTACCTATATTAAATTGTAAATAAGTAATCAGTAAGTCAGTGGCGATGAAGTCAAGGCAAATGCAGTACATAACTCAGTTATCCTTTTAATTATCTCTTTCACTCTCAAATCAATCGTGGATTATTGAGTGAATGTGAAATTTTGAGTCCTATTGCTTTTGCAAATAATAATATTCTATGTACAAAATTTGTGTGCAATAAATTAAATCATTACATATAATATTGCACATCCTAGTAATATAATAAATCCAAAAGTTTCTGAGGATGTCAGACAGATGTTTGTTATTCTTTCACGCAAAAACTACTTAAGAGATTAGACCTGTAATAGCTTACAGACATAGAATAGGAAACCCGAGGGCAGAGCGCTACTAAAAAGTAATGCTGCGAGTATTTTTAACCGACTTCAAAAAAAGGAGGAGGTTCTCAATTCGACTGTATTTTTTTATGTTTGTTACCTCAGAACTTTGGACTGGGTGAACCGGTTTTGATGATTCTTTTTTAATCAAAAGCTGGTGGCTGTCATGTGGTCCCATATAAATTTTATTGAGATCTGACAATGGCATCCATGATAAAACCATATAAGTCTTAAATTTGTATTAAGTAAGCGCGACAAGTGGTCGAATGACTCAATATTACGCCAACCGATTTCGATGATTCTTTTTTTAATCGAAAGCAGGTGCTTGTCACGTAATCCCACATAAATTTGAACGAGACCTGACAAGTAGTTTTAGAGTAACTTTGAAGTCGGTTATTTTTTGTTAGTAAAATTTAGATTATAATAATAACAAGCTACAACATGGGCAACCCTACATCACAAATATGTGTGGGGCGCGTCGCGTGGCTGTGACGCGCCACTACATACGGGCGCAGCATCCCGTCTTTTTACCACTCAGTCTCGTCAATAGAGTTACCATCTCCCATGCATTATATTGTATCCCAATTCCTAAATTTGTATTTCTATAATATTTTACCACCACCACCCTCTTGTCAGCCGCCAAAAAACTCGTCGTGTTCTTTTTCTTCTCTCTTTCTTGGCCAATTCTCGGCCGGCAAACCTACAGCAATGCCTTTGGTGTCGCTTATATCTATTGGTGACGATAGCCACTTTCCATCAGGTAGATTGTAAAATATTTTGTCAGCTATTTCCATTAAAAAAATCCAGGTGAAGCCTTGCCAAAAGGCGGGCCGGCTTCTATCACTTCTTATGACAGGGTGTCGTAATTCTAGGGAGAATGCATGGAATTGGTTGGGGTCAGTATTAGAGCCGCCCGAATACGAATAAAAATGATCGGTTCTTTCCAAAAAAGCAATGTGTCGTAACCCTACTTTCTTAATGCAGCAAGTGACGTCATGTTTCGGTTACGCAATTTTCACATTAGCGTAAAAATATTTATTCGGGATCATTAAAATATCAGTGATCTACTTAGGGTCAATTCTCGTATATAATTTCATACTGTGAGACGACAACTTAATCTCATAAGGCCCTAGAAGGTAAATTACTTTAGCGGCTCCTAGAAAGTAGGAGAATGACAGCCTCTGACAATAAATTATAAGAATATTTTTTGCTAATATTTCTTTCTCAGCTTTACTCAAAACTATGTTGAAGAAAACAGTTTATTCCTCAAAAATTGGCTTTTGATGTAAGTTTAATGTCATAAGAAATATGCTCAGCTAAATACGGGCTGCATTGCAAGATTAAAAATGTACCTATGTAATGGGTTGTGTGTCCCTGTTTATGTCCAAAGCGGGAGTTTTACGATGTTTATGGACAGCACAGGAAATGTGGTGATCCGTGGTCCGTTTCAAAAACGCAGTAAAAGTTTAAATACATAAACACCCTAGTTGGTTATAGTACAGAGCCCGAATAAGCAACATATCACGACTTTTTCAGTGCGATATAGTTTATAATAATAATTGTATAACGGCGACAACGCGGCAATTGTACGCGGCGACGGTTAATCGATTGAGCACTCTTAGATTTCTGAGTTCAAAGAACGAAGAAGAAGGATTGCAATCAGTTCGCATTGGCGCAGCGCGTCAGCGTGCGAAGCTCTAGGCTTCCTCAAGAGGACAGACCCATGTCCTATAAGGGGCCATCAATGAGTTGTAATTGCCAATCAGTTTTTTTCTTTTTCTCTGGACAATGTTGTTTAATATCAGCGATGTATATTGGTGGATGATAAGACTAAAATTATACCTGCCTAACTAGATACCTACTTACTTACGGCTGGTCTCAATAATGTACTAACAGATGGAAGACTGTGGATAGGGCTACCATTAGTATGTCATCTGTCATATTTGAAAATTTTTCAGACGCAAAAATTGACAAATATGACAGATAACATACTAATGGTAGCCCTATCCACAGTCTTCCATCTGTTAGTACATTATTGAGACCGGCCGTTAGAGATAAAAGCCGTCGCTGTCGAGTTCCGATCGGATTTGGAGAATTCAGTATACTTATCGAAAGAAAAAACTAAATGCATTACATTAGAAACAGACGGAAGGATAATATCGTAAAAGTGGCGCGTACAAACGGCGCCAAGTTGCACAAACACCAGCCCTCTGTTTACGTGCAGCTTGAATTAGATAGGGTTGTCGATTTAAAGCTTAAAAAAAATTAAAAATCTGGCTTGATTTTTTCTTATAGGTCAATCGATATCATCACTAGGGTGTATTTAACTTTACTAACAAAATAAAATAATGTATTATTTAATTTATACACATAGAAATAACTTCCCCGGACGGAAGTGCCAGCCCTATGCTATCAAGAATAGCCGCAGCTGTAAAGCGCATTGCACACTGACTGATTCATTGAACAACTACGCGACGGACGCTGCGCGCTGCGGTATGCGTGTAGTGATGCGGTAAGCTACTTTATAATATCGATAGTATAATTTTATTACCCGACTGCGCGACGTAAAGGACGGTAATGTGTTTATCAGATACGAGTAACCGCCCTCGCTTTGCTTCGGTTTTCTTATTTTTTTACACCTTGGGTTACATTATTGGAGTTTTATTAAGGATCCCAATTTTTTTTGAAAATATAATATAGCCTATGTTACTCGGGAATAGTGTAGCTTCCCAACAGTGAAAGAATTTTTCAAATCGGTTCAGTAGTTTCGGAGCCTATTCAATGCAAACAAAAAATCAAATATTTCCTCTTTATATTATTAGTATAGATGTGTGTTCCTATGTGGGGTTGTTGAGACCAAACGGGTTGACCGATTTTGATGATTCTTACGTCAATCAATTCGTCTTTACCTTGCGAGTGTCACTAAAGACGTGACAATAATTAAATTTCACCACAGGGACAACCAGACGCCATTTTGTCTAAAGGAAAGAAATCGAATAACTACTACGACTTTTAGGTTCCTTTCATCATTTTTTAATTTTAAATGACAGTTTAGGATATATAACGATTTAAAGTTGGTTAAACAACTATTCTTGTTATTTTACTAACTCCCTTAATGAAATGACGACATTGCGAATTTTACCGTGTTATAATCCTAATAAAGAAGTCAATGAATCCTAACTAAAATAATAAAAATATTAATTAAAAAAAAAACCGCCTGCGTAAAAAAACTGTTAATCTATACGGTGTAGTTGTTCAGTCTTTATTACTTTAAAAGCATTCTTGTTTTTTCTAATTACTGCCTAGGTACACATAATAGCTACCATCACATGGCTCTTCTGCTCACAGCCCCTTTGTAATAAAAATTGCAAATGTCATTTATTTTCCTCTATTTACCATTACCATGTCGAAAGTCCTCTTGCCTCTGAAGCGGTGGTCGATTTACCAACCGGTACCACTTGACCGTCCACCGCTCATCCCACGCGGGATGCCGATTGTCGACCACGCCTCGTGAATGCTTCTCTCACGTGACAAGACCTGTGCTAAGAACTACAGGGCTTAGATGAAATAGAAATGGCACTTATTCAAGTATGCAGGTGATATGTTAATTTTACGACCCTAATCTCAGTTGGTACTTGGGAGAGTTGGGAGTGAGTAGTGACTCTACCTGTAACTATGCTGCCACATTTATTTACCTACTCTTCATTGTAAACCTAAAAAACTAGATTACAATGGCCCTCCCATTGAATGGCATTCTCCACCAGTCAATTTTTATCGATCTTAAGTGATTGGTCGAATTAAGCAACAGCGGACGCAGACGGGAGTTGGATAGAATCAGATGACCGCTAATGGTAATTTCTTGAGCGTTTCCGTGCTTCGGATGGCACTTACAGCCATGGGTCCCAATTGTTATCGTAAGGCCTTTGGGCTGCATGAAAACTCCTGACGCTTGGGTTGGCCACTAACCCCTCTTCTAATTGGAGCAGTGTGGTACGAGTAGAGTATGCCCTAGGCCTCCTCATGAGGAGAGATCTGAGCTTAGTAGTGGGCCATTAATGAGTTGAACTCCAGTGGGTTCTCCCTGTGGATAGACCCAATGAATTTCCCTTTATTTTGTTTTGTCACCATCATCACATAAATCCATGTGAAGAGGGATTTACTTGTGCAGTGGCTTTATTTAAAAACATTGGTAAATTAGTCTTTTGTACTTTGTATAAAGCTGATGAGTTTGTTAATTTGTTTGTATGAAGCTCTAATCTTTGAAACTACCAGTCAGATAAAAAAAAATATTTTGTGTCATATCCACACATGAGGAAGACTGAAGGCTATTTGATTAATATTCCAACAAAGATAAAAATGTATAGCAGTGATAATAATATAGGAATTAAGACGTAGCAACACTAGCAACCCGTTGCGAAATAGGGCTGGTTACAAGTTATGATTGTAATCAAGAGTACTTTGTATTGTAATTAAATAAGAAACATTATTAATGATGCGTCATTTCTATTAGAACTGTGAGCTGTTGTCTCCTTGGCATGTCAAGTCTAACTGCTGTAGTGTTTGTTAGCCGGAGAATGTCTGACTGACATGAGTGAAGTGGAATCAATGAGCAAACTTGTTCTCGTATTGTGATGTGGCTGAGATACTTTACAATTAACATTTCATTGACATATTGAAAGACGCTACTATTAACATGTAGCTATTAAATTGAGACATTTACCTTTTCAGGGTTCCGAAGTAACATCGGAACCCTTATAGTTTCGTCATGTCCGTCCGACTATCCGTCCGTCTGTCCGTCCGTCTCTCCGTCCTTTTGTCCGTCCGTCTGTCCGTCCATCTGTCCGTCCTTCTGTCCGTCCGTCGGTCCGAAACAAAAAGCCGAGACCCTTAGTACTATAAAGCTGTAATTTGGCATGGATATACATATTTATTAAAACTCCAGAAAGGTAGATATTAAAAAAACATTTTTTTTCAGGGTACCTCCACTGTTACCTGTAACGTGAAGATGAATTTTTTATTTGTCGCGTACCCTATAGTGTTGTGGTATCGATAAAAAGGTCGTCCAAAAATATTATGAGTCTTGTAAGACCATTTTTGGATTTAGGGGTTCGTTTGCGAAATATTTGGCTTTAAATTGCTAATTTTGGTTAGAGTCAAGTGTTGCACTGCCGGCTAAACGGTTGGAGTTGGACAAGTGAAAAAATTCTCAAAAATAGTTAATATGATTATTTTACAAGGAAAAATATCACGACTGTGTTATCATAAGTAGTTAATGAGTAATCTATACTAATATATAAAGAGGTAAGATTTGATTTTTTGTTTGCATTGAATAGACTCCGAAACTACTGAACCGATTTGAAAAATTCTTTCACTGTTGGGAAGCTACAATATCCCCGAGTAACATAGGCTATATTATATTTAAAAAAAAATTAGGGATCCTTAATAAAACTCCAATAATGTAACCCAAGGTGTAAAAAAAATGAGAAAACCGAAGCAAAGCGAGGGCGGTTACTCGTAGTCGATAAACTTACTACTTCGGAACCCTACATATTGTGGCCAGACATGCACTTGCCCGATTTTTGTAAACTTCATTTAGAAACATAATTTTATCTTTATTCATGCTTACTAAGTGACTTCGATTTTATCCCGTATTTAGAAGTTAAATAAAAAAAAATAGTACGTTATTTATTCAGTCAAATAAATCGAATATCTATTTTCCCCTTAGGGGACGGATTTACAAAAACTTTTTTGTCACGGCTTTACGTTACATTGTCCTTTACGGTACGGTAATAATGTATGACAATGTCCACTGTCCACTTCAGGAGTAACGAAGAACTTCTGCAATTTCAGTAACTTCAACCAAACCTTCAACCGAGCGCTACCTTAGTAAAATAACAGGTACTTCAAACACGCATTGCAATGAGACCGCGTCAGTATGCAAATGTTAACATTTCGGTAAGCGTGCGATCGAAAACCAGTTCCAATGTGTCAGCCAACAGTAATTACCATTGATTAACCTATTTGCTGCCATTTTCTTCCTGAACGCACTTCCGGATCCGGTACGTAATGCAAAGGACATGACTGGCACGTACTTTTTAGGGTTCCGTACGAAAAAACGAAAAACGGAACCCTTATAGGATCCCTCGTGCGTCTGGGCAACCGCCGTTCACAGCCAATTTACACCGAAATTACTGGACCAAATGGGTTGAAATTTGGTACTCATGTACTATTTTGTGACCTAAAGACGAAGGTAGTAGTAGTAGATAGTAAACAACTGAATTTTGAAAAAAAATTACGAAATCAAAATTAAACACAAACTGTTTTGCAAACTGTATCGTTGTATGTCAAATGAAAGGGCTGGTTGTAAGGATCTCAAAAATATAATTTTGTTATAGTTCTACAATGGATAGTTTTAAAATTATTCAAAAAAGAACGAAAATTAAAGCCAAAAATTGACCATCCCCTCCCCTTATCTCCGAAACTACTGACGCTAGAATTTTGAATAAAATACAGAGAATAGTTCTTTACTTAAATATTACAGCAAAATCTATAAGAAGTCTGTGGTCTTAAAAAACAGCAAAAAAAAATTCATACTTTATACTTTACTATTACTAATATTATAATTGTGAAAGTGTGTTTGTTTGTTTGTTTGTCCGTCTTTCACGTTGCAACGAAGCTGTTATATGGTATGGTTTTTGTGTGTGGAGATAGTGACGAGGGTGGAGAGTAACGTAGGCTACTTTTTACCGCGGTAAAACATCCCCATGGGAAGATCGATATTTTGTTAGTTGCTAGATATTTAGTTCCGGATGTTGTTAATAGATGGCGATATTAAAATTAATTTGCATTTCACGCTATCAATTGATACATGTAAATTACTTAAGTCATAGGCAACTAAGTAAAAGTAGGATTTGTAAAAAATCGATCTCTACCGCGGGCGAAGCTGCGGGCAAAAGCTAGTAGAAAAATAACGGTAAAAACATAATTAACGTACGGAACCCTCTCCAAGCGAGTTTAACTCGCACTTGACAAGTTCATTTAATTTATTAATTGTTACCAAATAATCATCAGATTAAATCTTTAAACAGCTACTGGTATTAAGTCTACGATTTATTTTGATGTATAATTTTGTTCTTGTAATGTTCTACATTAATTTGTTTTTTTACCGTTACAGCTACTGATGAAATTGAAATTAATAATCTTCTTACTTTATTATGATTACGAATAATTTCCGCTTCAATTAAATAAGTGGTCAAGTGCGTTGGTCGTGTTAATAATTAACTTATTATTAACTAAATGTGGTATTATACCATTTACGGTTTGGCAGGGACTGGGGTGTTGAGATTTTACATTCTGATTATAAGGAAGTGTATATTAAAAGGATTTTGAACTTTTTCCTTCTGATAAGTTAATCCTTGACTGTAATCCTCCTGATGGTGTGTTTTTTTTAGTCTTATACTCTTCACGTAAGATGTGTTTTCTCTCAAAATTTTTGCAATACGGTATACCAAAATACCCTGATGATATGTATCAATGGTGTGAGCGCACTAAGTAAAATATCCTGTGATTAAAGCCTATTCACTCTTTTACTGAAGACTCACACATCACAGGCGAGCGGGAAACACTTTTTTGCGGTGGATTATTAAGTGTCCTCAGGTGGTTTCGTTTGGTGGCCTGCTTTTCCTGCGCTTGCCTACTCCAACGTCAAAAGTACCCAAGTCAAAATTTAACAATATGCATACATTATAAACATAATATTATAATTATTTTATTACATCACATTATTACCGTAAAATTAGTTACTGGTTTAGAAATCAGTAGCTAATCTTTGTCGTTATTGGAGAACCGAATATTCAAATAGTAAATACAGTGATACAGTATAGTAAACAGCCGTTTGAAAGCATTGAAGTATAATGTCATAGAACAAACATCTCGAACAAAATATGTGTCCTGCCAGGAGGTTCTATTTTCAAAATTGAGCCCCAGTTTTCCTTTCAAAATCGAACGAATCCATTGAAAATTGAAGCCGGTCGGCTCCAATTCATTGGGACATACATTGAGTTCTCGGTGTCGGTTCTATATGCTAGTAATGACACTTCAATGTTTGAAAGGCCTACTTCTCGTGACCTTTCCCCCGGTGACCGTGATGGGACCCATGCTGAGATCAAGGTACTACAGCTTTAGATCGTACTGATAGCCGGAAACAAAATTAAATATAAGCTCAATTTATTTCATAGCAAAAACACTGATAAAATCATAACTTGAGGCGCGTAAAGTTCAACTTACTGTTTGTTTTTCTATATTTACAACTGATAGGTAATAATGACGAAATACTTACCAGCGCAATTTTGGGTGTATTTCCTCGTTAGATCTTTAAATATGTGTTTGTATGTGTGTGTGTGTGTGAGAGAGAGAGAGAAAGAGAAATGTGTTTTTAGTTTTTACTATAAACATGAGTAAGTTTAAAACCATAGAAGAGTAATTTTGTAAACTTCCTGAAAAATTGTGTTATAATCTGTAACTGCTGATGCAGTAGATTAGCCTAGTTGCTAGTAAAGTAGTTCTTCCAGCCAAGCGAATGGATTCGCATTCGAATCCCAGAAGACATTTTATGAATGACAGAGATTTAATGTTTAACTAACTTTAATTGGGTACATGCAATAATAGTCATGCCACACGATTGTCGATGTCAGTGTTTAAATATTCAACAAAATGTAATTTCATCTGAAATAATTTATCAAAATATCCTCTAATAAAACGGAAAGTTAGTAAAAATGTCTCCCAAACTATCGACAAAATGCAGTCGGCGCTGAGCGCGATAAAGAGACGTTAATGAACTTGCATTTGAAAATAGAACCAAGATTAGAACGAACGCACGCGTCGGCGGCCATCTTGAGACCGGTTTATGTAATGCAATTAAATAATGCGTAAATATTCTTGACTTGACTAAATTGTGTAACACAGGGTTTCTCAAACTTATAGCTCCGCGCCTATTAGATTTCCAGGAGAAAGGTGTACCTAGGTGCCCTCACAAAATTCGGTAGGTAGGTATTTATTTGAATAGTATAGTAAAAAATAAAAAGTTTCAAACAGAAATAGATATTATTTAAATAAGTTGGGCTTGTTATGTATAGAATATTGAGTTGACTCTAGGAACAATTTTAATCAATTTCAATCTTAATTTCAGATTTAGAGTTCAGTCGACTCCCAATCCCATGATATATTGTGTATTCCAGTTTAATATCATTCTCAGTAGATAAGTATTCAGTAGATAGGTACCTACCAAACTTTGAGAAACCATGCTATTTAAGTTCTTTTGTTAGATGACTGTCTATAGTTTCCTTTTGCTTTACCTAAAATATTATATAATATTGAATAATTGTTGAATAATTGCAGTTGACGATTGAGTTGACGCGAGTAATTAGCGGTAGATTTACAACAGTAGAGTAACACGCAATCTATAATTAAATCTAAGTCTGGATTTATGTGTAAGTAGGTAAGTGGCTAAGTGCATCATACTGATTTTGCTATCGTATTCTCAAGCACACAACTGCATAATGCAATTTTAGAAAGGTATAAGTTATATAAATTGTTATATTATCAAACTTTTTGTGAATTACTTTGTGAATTAAGAGATTAATAAAAATAATTTTATGCCTGCTTCCTTTTTGTCCGTGGTGGACATAGACCACAGTGACGATATCTCTATTTTAGGGAAGAATTGGAAAAGAGTTGCAGTAGAAATTGAAAAAGGTATCTCACCTACGTTGAATATTTCGATTAAAAATGATTATTTATAAGCTAACCATTCGCCAATTATCTCTGATTACGAAACACTTCGGCTAAACACTTCGACTGTTTACTCAACCATCGCATCTGTTGTAAGTGTTGTAACTATTTTAATACTTTGCACATGGCGAAACTTAGGTGTCGTCAAAACGGATTTAGTGACTGCAAAGCCTTGAAAGTCTTTCAATGATTCAATAGCCATAGTAACTATCCAAGAAGGAGAAGGAAAGAAAGAACTGGCTCGTGCGTGAGCCCCCTGTCATAAAGGTGGCTACCAGGTAAGACAGGTGGTAAAACTAGTAATGCCAGCAAAATGCCAGGTAATGCCAGCAAAAATAAAATATAATAGGTTAATCTCTGAAATGGCTAGACCGATTTTGACGGGACAGATAGCTGATGTAACAAGGAGTAACTTAGGCTACTTTTATTTGAGAAAAATAATAGTTTGTTAGGCGATATGAAGTTCGCCGGGTCAGCTAGTCGCTAATAATTATAATCATTCAGGAAGGGGGCCCGCTTCTAGCTAAGGTTCGAAGTGTTGGCCTCTGGTATCGATACCGAGTACACGTGCGGTATCTATGGGTAAGGTATCGATACCCAAAAAGTATCGGCCCTGGAGTATGTACGATACCGACGTTTCATATGAGTACTTGCGAGTAAATACCAGGTGCGAGTATCGAGTACTCAGTATCGAGTATCGCGAACAAAAGTATCGATACCTACTCAGTCTCGAAAGTATCGTTCGATCCCTACTTCTAGCCGCTTAGGGGCCATCCATAAATTACGTCACACTAATTTGATGACTTTTTGACCCCTCCCCCCTCCTTGTCACAGCTTGTCACATTTTTGAGACATCCTCCCCTACGGTGACGTCACATATTATGAAATTTTACACCTAGAAATTATTAAATTAAAACAGCAGTTCCGAAATAAATGTTATTTCCATTAATTGTTTCTTAATATATACCTATACATATCTGCAATTATTCGATTTTGAAATGTGACGTCACGAAATTTAGGACCCCCTTCCACCCCTTGTCACACAATGTCACATTACATCGAACCACCCCCTAACGTGTGACGTAATTTATAGATGGCCCCTTACAACACAGACATACGACATGCGATACAGATACGGTTGCCAGACGTCCGGATAAAGCCGGACATGGTTAGGCTTTTTGAATGCGTGTCCGGCCAAATTTAACGGTGTCCGGCTTGTCCGGCTTTGTTAGGCTTTTTACATTTTACCAACTTATAAGAAACTTATACAAGGACACAAAACAATTTGTATTGCTGACTGTTAAAAGACGTTCCTGCATGTAATCAAGTTTCCGAAACTATTAGTATCCACGAAGAAAACGTTTAAGTTGATGATAGCAAAGGTTTTGACCCCTTAAATATTTCCTGATCAAAAATGGGGATGTTGATGGTTGATTTCAAGAAGCTGTATATGTATACAAGAAATGAGTAGCCTATTTTAAATCGATGAGAGTAGTCCAGATGGCTTTTTATTTAAAATATTTGTCGTTTAAGATTATTACAACTTTATTTTGAAAAATATTGAGCTTTTGAAGCACATTTCTGCTAATTATTTAATATTTTAGTTCGTTTACTTTAATTGTTATTAATTGGTGAAGAAGGTCTAAAAAAATGTCACAATAATGTTAATAATTAAAATTCTTGATAATTTAGGGTGTCCGGCCTTTTTACCCAAATGTCCGGCCAAACTGGCTGGTCTGTCCGGCTTTTTGGTCGGCCGACCTGGCAACCCTAGATACAGACAGAGCACATGGGATTAGAGACAGAATTGTAGGCCGACCTAATAGGGTCAATGTTAAATATGTAAATGACCCATGATACAGCCAATGTCCATGAAAATAATAAATAATAATGATGAAAACAATTTGGATATATAATATCGTTGTGTTCTCACTATCCGAAGGTTGACTGGGAGAGAATGCTATTAGCATTAAGTCCGCCTTTGCTATTATATAAATTGTATGGTGTAAAAAGTTAAATAAATAAAAAAAATGTCACATTAATAATGGGACAATTAGAAAATGGTCCGGGGAAACGAAATCTTTAGGGAAAAAATGCACCTCACGAGAATCGGTTCCGTTCACCTTCACTGGGTAGACGAGTTCCTTGGCAACTAGCATAGAGATGTGTAGTTAACATATATTTATGTATTCATTCATACATTCTTTTAACAAAAGGATACATTTCCAACCCTTCAACCCCAAACGTAGAGGCTGGTTGAAGGCAACAATGAGTAAAACAATGGACCCTCCATACCAGGGCTGTTAGTTGGCATTCATGGCCAAACTGTATACGTTGTTTTAGGATGCTAAGAAAACAGATAAAAATAATAAATAGGATGTAAAATGAAAAACTTGAAATAATTGCAGTGATAGCCTAGCGGTTAGAACGTTGGTCTCCCGAACGAAGGCGCCCGAGTTCAAATCCTGGCACGCACCTCTAATTTTCAAATATTATGTGCGTATTAGAAGTTAATTAACACTTTCGTCGGTGAAGGAAAACATCGTGAGGAACCCTGCACACTGGAGAGTTCTCCATAAAGTTCTCAAAGGTGTGTGAAGTCTACCAATCCGCACTTGGCCAGCGTGGTAGACTGTGGCCTACTACCCTCACATTGTGAGAGGAGATCGACGAGAGTGAGACAATTATGGGTTGTTGCTTTTTTAAAATGGAAAACTAAGGAAGCTATAGTAATCTTACAAAGATCGTACAGAACTGCTATGATTTCCGAACGAAGATAGTTATATCTTCCTTTTATGAAAATGCATTTCACTTAATTAACTTCGGAGTTCAGTTGAATTTGCAAATGAGATGTGAAGTGAGATGACTAGTGAAGCCAGATGTCGGAATGAAGGCGCAAAATAGTCCAACAAATAGGAACGTATTAGGTATCTACATGCAACTACCAAATCATTGCGTAATCCTGAATTTAACTATTCTAACTGGTATGATAATAAGTAGCGTTTAATAATCTTTCACATATAAATAACTGTCACAGAGCTGTCAGATTACCGTCAAATGTGGTGACGGGTCATTTTTCTTAATAATGTTGAAGGTTAATGTAAACAATATTTTGTAGCTCACGTGTTTAGTTAACAGCGATTTAATAGGATATGGGAAACTAGAAAATTTATGGTTGATTACGGAACCCTAAAAGTGGTTTTACCTTATGAATACATACTACAAATTCAGTATTTCATTAAGGTACAGAACAACTAGAGAACTGTCTACGCTAAGTAATGAATTTCAGACAGACAATAAGAGACACAAGACGCGCGATGAAATTGTTGGCGTCACAACACAAGATTGTGGCTTACCTGAAAACATGGAAAATAGAGAGAAGGAATGCCATCTCTGTATATGAAAAGTATCCGTAAAAACACGTAAAATTACGGGTCGCGCTGCGGTGCTGTTGGCGGTCACTAGCGGCACTAGCGCCATTCATTACGGGTGACGCTGCGAAAGCACTAGGCATACGTTCATGGTTCGCTATTTGTATCACACTAGCGCCATTCAGAAATGGTCATTATTGGAACCTCTATTTTCAAACGAAAACAGCTGGACACTTTTTCAAATTTCCCTTCACATGAGATGGCCCCTCCTTCTATCTCAATGCTCCAGCCTGAAAATAAGTGTTTTTGTTAATGTGTCAAAAAAATTTTACTCATATACCTAGTGCTCTTCAACTAAATCTGCGCTTGGGCGTAATATTGATATCATTGAAATAGGAGTATAAAAATTAAAATGTTATAATAAATGTAATGTTTTATAATTATTATCTCGTGATATAATTATGTATATCGGCTGTCAACGCAACAATCGATAAGAAAAAATCATGGCAGACGATCCGGCGCTGAAATTGCAATCTGATAACAAGAATACCAATAACTTATTACTATTACAAGTTACGTTACATTAATTAATCATATCGACTAACGCAACTAGTATTAAGAAAGTTACCGCTGACGAAAGTGAATCTAATTTAGATTAAGAATAACCAATCCACTGGATTATACTGCGATTTCTAGCGATATTTAGATACCGCACAGACAGCAAACTCGCAGTTCACTGATTCTATGAGATGTCCATATTTTGCTAGTAGTTACTAATTCCACTAGCAGTTACTACCCTCGTTTTGCTTGGGCATAGTATTTATCTAGATACGTCATGTTTGTGAGGAAACCTATGCCTTAAGTACAGTCAGCAAAATAATTAGGTATGCAGGGCATGATTCTAAAATCTTCTATAATGTTTAATATTACATATTGTTACATATTGTACGTTATTATCAATGTTAAATCATATCTTACGTATACAGGTATCATTTAACATTGACAGCACAAACAATCTGTAATATTAATAATGACAGAAGGTTTTAGAATTATGTCCTGCATACCTAATTTTTTTGCTGACTGCACCTTCGACAACCCGTGTGGAATGGTTACCATGCCCGACCGCCGCGGGGACGTGCCAAGAGTTCTGTTCTCGGTCTGGGTGTGTGTCTTTGTGTGTTTTCCATGTCACTCACGACACAGGGAATCCTAGTGTAGCGTATACCTACTCTTGAAATATCGTTTGAACTTTTAACAGTAGGTACCTAAATGCAAGGGCGTTGCCAAGGGGGGGACAGGGAGGGGCAACTGCCCCTCCCCAGAGATTTTAAAAAAGTTGCCAAATGTAAAGCAACCAGTCCTAAGTCTTTGACTTGACTTGCTTGATCGATTATTCCCGTATGTCGAAACTCTTGCCCTTCCCCCCTAACAATTGTCTACAAAATCCATGATTTTCACATACATTTTTGGTGTATTTATGCGTTCATTTTAACAACGTATCTCGAGACTAGAGCCCATTTTCTGTCACTGGATGTTTGATGGCCGGGAAATTTTTCATTTCCTCGGAAACGGGAATTTTAGGTCACCAAACGTTGATTGAAAGTGGGTCGCAAAATCTGCACGGTACCTATGCATGCACACAATATGGCTTCGGAAAAGCTCAACGTTAATCTATACATCTATACTATACTATACTATACTATACTATACTATACTATACTATACTATACTATACTATACTATACTATACTATGCTATGCTATACTATCTATGCTATACTATACTATGCTATACTATCTATACTATCTAAATAAAATTGTAGTGTCTGTTTGTAATATTAAAATAACCGCTTTTTACTACTACCTTTCTTTGTCTGTCTGTCCGTTTGTTCCGGCTAATCTCTGAAATGGCTGGACCGATTTTGACGGGACTTTTACTGGCAGACAGCTGATGTAACAAGGAGTAACTTAGGCTCCTTTTATATTAGAAAAAAATTGTTTGTTAGGCGATACGAAGTTCGCCGGGTCAGCTAGTTACGAATAAAATGCTTCAATATATTTGGCTGGGTTACAAATGAGTTGACCAATTTTTTCTGATGGCCACTATTATAAATGTGAAAGTGTATGAGGATGTATGCAAGACATTTTGTAAATATTACGTTCGTGGGTTTTTACGATGTCTTTATCCTTTTTATTTTCCATGTGATTGCATGTCACGAGTATTGTGGCCATAGAAATCTATACTACTCGTAATATTATAAAGCTGAATAGTTTGTTTTGTTGAACGCGCTAATTTTAGGAACTTACTGGTTCGAATGGGAATTTTTTTTTTGTGTTTGATAGTCCATTTATCAAGAAAGCTGAAGAGTTTGTTTTGTTGAACGCGCTAATTTTAGGAACTACTGGTTCGAATGGGAATTTTTTTTTTGTGTTTGATAGTCCATTTATCAAGAAAGCTGAAGAGTTTGTTTTGTTGAACGCGCTAATTTTAGGAACTACTGGTTCGAGTGGGAAATTTTTTTTGTGTTTGATAGTCCATTTATCAAGAAAGCTGAAGAGTTTGTTTTGTTGAACGCGCTAATTTTAGGAACTACTGGTTCGAATGGGAATTTTTTTTTGTGTTTGATAGTCCATTTATCAAGAAAGCTGAAGAGTTTGTTTTGTTGAACGCGCTAATTTTAGGAACTACTGGTTCGAGTGGGAAATTTTTTTTGTGTTTGATAGTCCATTTATCAAGAAAGCTGAAGAGTTTGTTTTGTTGAACGCGCTAATTTTAGGAACTACTGGTTCGAGTGGGAAATTTTTTTTGTGTTTGATAGTCCATTTATCAAGAAAGCTGAAGAGTTTGTTTTGTTGAACGCGCTAATTTTAGGAACTACTGGTTCGAGTGGGAAATTTTTTTTGTGTTTGATAGTCCATTTATCAAGAAAGCTGAAGAGTTTGTTTTGTTGAACGCGCTAATTTTAGGAACTACTGGTTCGAGTGGGAAATTTTTTTTGTGTTTGATAGTCCATTTATCAAGAAAGCTGAAGAGTTTGTTTTGTTGAACGCGCTAATTTTAGGAACTACTGGTTCGAATGGGAATTTTTTTTTTGTGTTTGATAGTCCATTTATCAAGAAAGCTGAAGAGTTTGTTTTGTTGAACGCGCTAATTTTAGGAACTACTGGTTCGAGTGGGAAATTTTTTTTGTGTTTGATAGTCCATTTATCAAGAAAGCTGAAGAGTTTGTTTTGTTGAACGCGCTAATTTTAGGAACTACTGGTTCGAATGGGAATTTTTTTTTGTGTTTGATAGTCCATTTATCAAGAAAGCTGAAGAGTTTGTTTTGTTGAACGCGCTAATTTTAGGAACTACTGGTTCGAGTTGGAAATTTTTTTTTGTGTTTGATAGTCCATTTATCAAGAAAGGTTATATAATAATAGGCTTTAAAATCTTGTCTACCAATCCGCACTTCGCCAGCGTGGTAGACTGTACTCCTCACATTGTGAGAGGAGACTCCTAGTCCAGCAGTGGGAATATTATGGGTTGTTGCTTTGCTTTTTATAGTTTTGAAATAAAACGACGCAACCATATCGTGTTTGGACTCGTTTGATTTGTTTTGAGAATTACTTCGGTCTGAGCAAATATCCGGGGTCCGATGAAAACTAGTATCGATGTCCAAGGTGACGATAGCCAGTAGCCATTTACCATCAGGTGGATCGTCAGCAAGTTTGTCGGCTATTTAATATAAATAATAAAATAGTGTTTATTGTTTTTTAACTATAACTGTCTCATTCATTTCCAAGCTAAGTGGGCAATACAAACCAATTTAATTATTCCATATAACAGAACCAATATTATTTATGTGACCCGAAGCACGTAGTCCACTGAAGCCATTAAAATTGACCGATAACAACTAATCGGTAAAAACAATCCGATGTTACTTACGGTATTGGCGAAATTATCAGATAACGTTCAGTAAACGAAATATTTTACGAGGTTATTGAATAGGAATGTTGGGAAGTCTTGCCGGTCTAGTCGGCTTTTTTTATGGAAATAGCCGGCAGACGAGCTGACGATCCACCTGATGGTAAATGGCTATCGTCGCCCAGTGGACATCAGCAATACCAAAGGCATCACTGATGCGTTGCCGGCCAAGAAAGAGAGAAGAAAAAGAAAGAAAGAACTGGCTCTCAAGCCTCCAGCCGGAACACGTTTGGCGGCTGACTCATGCTCAAGGGTGGTAGCTATCCAGGCGAACCCCACGGAGAAATAATAATAGTAATAATGGTATTAATTAACAATTAAAAATTAACTTTACAATTGATTGATTGATTGGCTTTAATTTAACGTTACAACTGAAGAAACAAGGAAACGAGCCACCTGATAACATGCTAAGAAGTGAACCTCGCCTGTCATCAGCAGTCTATATCCCATCTATATCCCAGCTATATCCCACTATTGGGCAAAGGCCTCCTCTCACAAATCAGGGTGAGAGAAATTCGAGTCATACACCAGCTGGCCTAATGCGAGTTGCTAACGTCGCCTATAGCTTACAACTTAGACTTACCACAAACCGACCGGCAAGGTCAGGAAAGAAAATAAAAGAAAGAAGAAGCTTGCGGTCAAGCCATAGAAAAACTGAAGAACAAAGCGGCCAAGTGCGAGTCGGACTCGCCCATGAAGGGTTCCGTAGCAGCAAGTAACATAATATAAAAGTTCTTGGAGTTCGTCGTAACTTTGATCGAGGTAAATTGCGGTTTACGATTTATGACGTATTAAAAAAAACTAATTACTAGATCTCGTTCAAACCAATTTTCGTTGGAAGTTTGCATGGTAATATACATCATATATTTTTTTTAGTTTCATCATTCTCTTATTTTAGAAGTTACGGGGGGGGGATACACATTTTTCCACTTTGGAAGTGTCTCTCGCGCAAACTATTCAGTTTAGAAAAAAATGATATTAGAAACCTCAATATCATTTTTGAAGACCTATTCATAGATACCCTACATGTATGGGTTTGATGAAAAAAATTTTTTTGAGTTTCAGTTCTAAGTATGGGGAACCCCCAAAATTTATTCTTTTTTTTCTATTTTTGTGTGAAAATCTTAATGCGGTTCACAGAATACATCTACTTACCAAGTTTCAACAGTGTAGTTCTTATAGTTTCGGAGAAAAGTGGCTGTGACATACGGACGGACAGACAGACAGACAGACAGACAGACAGACATGACGAATCTATAAGGGTTCCGTTTTTTGCCATTTGGCTACGGAACCCTAAAAAAGTTGCCTAACGCTTCCCGCCCACGTCAATCTTTTTGTAGGACCGATAATCGAGCCGATTTTTCCTGCCATATTATTTCTGACCGACTTTTTGTAGGACGTATGCATTGCACTATTGCTATCAGTACGTTCTATTTTTCTCCTACAAAAAATCGGTCACCGATTATCGGACGTGGGCGGGAAGCGTTAACGGATTCGGTATAAAAAATGTAAGTTGCTAAAAATTTAATTTCAAACGTACTTAACAATAACTTACCGTGCAATATCGTACCCCTCTACTACTAACACTAGTACTCTTTACTTAAAGTACCTTCATTTAACCCACTCATTTTGTAAAGAGCACTCGATTCGAACAATAATTGCGCTCGAGTGTCAGTTTGACCCTTCGATGTAGTTGTGTGATTTGTCGGCCCGCATCATTTCATCGCATCACATTTCTAGGGGTATTAATCAATTTACGAGGAATTTGTATCCGTCTGTAAGTATTAAGTAAGAAAAGATAACTATACTTTTATTTTTACGTTTGAAATCACAATCTATAACTTATCTAAGCCCTTTACGAAAAGAGAAAAACCATGTTATGCCAGAACTTAGACCAGGGAAATAGATTGATAACTAAATTGACGTCTAACTAATGAATAAAGAACAATTACTTAATAACGTAAGTAACAAAATAACCCTTAAAGGGTTTAGTAAAAAGCCAAGAGTCAGTATTTCCACCAAATTATAAAGATAAGGTATTTACCACAGACATGTTTTTACTATTTACCTTTATTACAATAGCTAAAAAACAAATCATTCAGTCATAATATTCTGTTAAATGATTAACTTAAAAGAAACAAACAACTTTTCACAGCACAGAGTACCTATTAGTCGTAAACAATTGCTCTTTAAGTGTCCATTTAACCCCTCGGTGGTAGATCATGGGTTCGATTCCCGACAAACGACTGCTTCCTGTAGGGAAGGGACGATTCCATGCAACATGTCAAGGTCGATAAAAAACTTAGTAATTAATTAAATATAAATTAACATTTTCTGTACAATTTACTTACTCTGACTGAAATTTAATTCCACAATTATTTTCAGAAGCATCTAAAGCGATGGTCATAGGTTTACATAAGTGATCCGAGATACGCGTAGAGAGAAAAAGGTAAAAAAGTTTGATAAAACATATCTTCACCCTCCCCGCTAACTGTCCTGACGAGCAATTATTGATAGTTGTCATGTTACTGTGCTGAACTTAGCTTTGACTTTATTAATGAAATGATTACGATTTACTATAAGATTTAGCTCTTACCCTTTAAGTCAGTAGAAGCCTTAAAGCCCTAAGGTATATATTTATTTATTTCTACTCATTTGAAACAGATATGTCACTCTGTGAGAATTTTGTTGTATATTTTCTGTTAATTAGGACGTATTTTCTGTTAGTTAGGACGTCAGTATTAGATACATTAGGTAAACATTGCAGACGTAAATTCTATCTAAATGTCCTGTTTACATACTTCAAACATTTTTAAAAGTGAATAAAATAAAAAAAATTGGCTAATTGCAGTATGTACGTTACATAAGACAGATAGTGAGAATATTTTTTGCCTCCTTTTGCAGATAGGCAAAAAAAATTGCAATTTTCTTCTAAACGGTAGACGATACGGATACGAGGGTTAGCGAGAAATTTTCCAAAAAAAAAGCGGCCAAGTGCGAGTCGGACTCGCCCATGAAGGGTTCCGTAGCAGCAAGTAACATAATATAAAAGTTCTTGTAGTTTGTTGTAACTTTAATCGAGTTAAATTGCGGTTTACGATTTATGACGTATTAAAAAAAAACTACTTACTAGATCTCGTTCAAACCAATTTTCGTTGGAAGTTTGCATGGTAATGTACATCATATATTTTTTTTAGTTTTATCATTCTCTTAGTTTAGAAGTTACAGTGGGGGGGGGACACACACATTTTACCACTTTGGAAGTGTCTCTTGCGCAAACTATTCAGTTCAGAAAAAAATGATATTAGAAACCTCAATATCATTTTTGAAGACCTATCCATAGATACCCCACACATATGGGTTTGATGAAAAAAAAATTTTTGAGTTTCAGTTCTAAGTATGGGGAGCCCCCAAAATTTACTGTTTTTTTCTATTTTTGTGTGAAAATCTTAATGCGGTTCACAGAATACATCTACTTACCAAGTTTCAACAGTATAGTTCTTATAGTTTCGGAAAAAAGTGGTTGTGACATACGGACGGACAGACAGACAGACAGACAGACAGACAGACAGACAGACAGACAGACAGACATGACGAATCTATAAGGGTTCCGTTTTTTGCCATTTGGCTACGGAACCCTAAAAAGAGCTGAACTTTTAGGTATTTCAGTGTAGATAGGTCAGTTTGTTAGATAGGTCACTTAGCGGGGAGGGTGACGATATTATGCAAGAACAAGAATGAACCAAAGATCTTGACCTACGACTACGGCATAATACATTAGGTATGAAGACGCATGACATACACACGCTATCGTCAGTTTTATTGTCGCTTCCTTGCAGTTTGTTTGCATGTTGCGAAGTGTACGAAATCTGTCCACGAAGCGGCATCGTCGCGTTTTCCTATTGCTTGTTTAATTATGCAGCTTGTATGCAATTGTCAAATGAATCGCCGAGGCGTCGCGACGCGTCGTGGACAGTACGCCTTACTATCATAAAACAATTTCGACCTCCTTTTATCGTGTATACTACTTTATATACATTTCAAAGTCAAGGCTACCTAGCGTCACCCGGAACCAGTATTGTAATAAAATATCAACTGATATCATTTTATCGTACTATTTATCGACCTTCCACGTCACTAATACCATATTGGGCGCGGCGGAAACGCATCTATGAATGTATTTAAAGCTGTATTTGGACCGTTTTATTACCTGTCTTTCTGGGAAGGTGATAAGGTAGAAAATCGTTTGGTTTGTCCTTTGATGACAGGATGACCAGACAGAATCAATTGGATTTATTTACTTTATGTTGGAGATGGTAGCTCTCCCGCCGCTGGGCAGGAAGCGGTTCTAATAAGTGGTAAATTGATTATAAGGGCTCTTTGTTATTTGTTTTAAGTTTAACTAGAGTTTAACATTGTTGAAAGCGTGAGGAATACGGGTGCATACAATGACTTTTTTTCTAGATACGGGTCCCAATTGAAAGATGCTGGGATACTGTTATGCCTATTATACTTTTTTATGATAGGTTTGTTGCTGAACTATCACGTCGCCATCCTCTTTTTTTAATCATTGGTCGCCATGGACAAAAAAGTAACTAAATAAACAATTAAGTAACGTGGCACATAGTATCTAGCATTATATTAGTAATTTATAATTACGTAATTATAATTGTGTAATTGGTATTTTAAAGTTCGGAAACGCGTGAAAATTTCATTAAAATGTTCAATTAGGTAGTTACATTCATATTCATTTAATTTACCTCCAGTTTGACCGGTTGGACGGACGGATGGACAAATGACAAACTGACGGACGGACAGCGGAGTCATGAATAGGGTCCGTTTGCATTATTTTGGGTACGGAACCTTAAAAAGGTACATTATTCATAGTAACACGTAGGACACTCACCCCGCTCAAATTAATTTAAACCCCGAACCTAAAAGCAATTACATAGTAGGGGAATTCGCAGACGACCTATTTCGACCTAGCCCCGGCCACTCACACTGAAATAAAATAGAGTTGAAAATGGTCCTCTTTGACAAGCTACATACAAAGTATCAAAGAATATTTTATCTTCAAGCTTTTATTTAAGTATTTATTTATTTATTTAACTCTTTATTGTACACCAATAAAATAATACAACACATTCAAGAAGTAGGCAAGTGAAGCAGACAGGAGGTACAAAAGGCGGTCTTATCGCTACACAGCGATCTCTTCCAGACAACCTTAAGATGTGGAGAGCTGAATAGAGTAAGATTAAATGGGGTAAAGGTGCACAAATAATAAGGAGGACATTTAAGATAATAAAAACACAAATATAAGTGAATCGGAAGAAGAGAGAGGGAAGGAAGAATGTGAACTGAATTAATTAGAGAGATAGTGGGCTTTTACTCGATTTTTAAAAGAATTTAAAGTACTTGCGTTACGAATACAGTAGGGAAGGGCGTTCCAGAGACGGACAGCTGTGACAGTGAAGGAATGTTTGTAGAAGGAAGAAGAATGTGCAGGAGTAGCAAGGCGCAGATTTTTTGAGGATCGAAGAGTTCCGTATGGTGAGTAAGGTTGCGAGGGTGCAGATCCTCCACAAATATAATATAGTAAATCTCAGGGCTGGGCAGGGTCATATGTTAATAATAGTCCCAATAAACCAAAGTTATTTGTAATCATGTAACCAACACAAATGGAACAACAATGTTAATTTAGTACATTAAAATCATTCATTGTAGGTATTAATAAGTTTAAAGGAATAACCATGAAAACAATATCAATAATACGATATTCTTCCCGTATGGGAACCCAGCTGACAGTTGCATTTTCGTAAACAAACCCAACTGTCAAGATTTAAAAATTTAGAAGAAAAATGCAACTGCCAGCCAAGGGATATTGAACGAGGTATTATTATACCTCGTTACAATACCCCGGGCTCCCCTCAAAAAAAAAAAAAAACTTGAGGTTTTTTTTTTTTTTTTTTACAATAAAAGTAGGAATTAAAACTAGAAGTACAACAAATTAAAAATATATAACATAAAATAGTAATTGAAGGAGAAAACGAAAAAAATAATAATAACACATTATAACTAAATAATAAGCAAAACAAGAGAAGAGCAAACATATAAAATTAAGAAATTAAAAGCTAGAGACAACATAAAAAGAAAATAACAAGAGATAAAATAAAAGTAAAGTTAAATTAAAAGATTAAAACTATACGTGACACCTGGGCTTCAGATCTTTAACATGCCACCGGCCTAAATGATGTCCTTCATAATCTACCAGTTCGTAGACGAGAGGTGAAATTTTCTTTAATACTTTACACTTTATAAATTTTGGAGCTAATTTTGCCGAAAAATATTTACCTGAATCAGAAATTTGGTAATTTCGTTTCCAAACAGCATCACCCTCATCAAATGATAGATGTTGACGTTTGGTATTATAATGGACAGCATTCGACCGATGTGCATGCCAAAGACGAGCCTGTACATCGTTAAATAATGTCGAAATATTATCTGCAAACTGATCACGAGGAGCAAATATTATTTCCTCGGATAAATCGGAATCACCATAGACAGACCCACAAGGCACGAGTTCCCTTCCGAATACTAAAAATGCAGGTGTATACTTGGTAACTTCATTAACCGCAGTATTCATCGCAAATTGAATCTTATTTAAATTAAGATCCCACGTGCGATGATCCCGATCAACAAAAGAAGCTACAACAGTGATAATTGTTTTATTGTAACGCTCTACTGTATTCACCTGAGGGCAATGTAGTGGTGAGTAGAGCACTTTAGGTATATTGTATTTACGGAACATTTCCTGTAAATCACAACTAATGAATTGTGGACCATTATCCAAAAATATGGTTTCCGGTATACCGTACGTCATAAAAACAAGATTTTCTAAAATATGTTGTATAATAGCAGTCGTAGCACGTTTGATTGGGAATAATAAACAATATTTACTAAAACAGCAAGTAACAACAAAAATAAATTTATTTAATTTTCGCGTCATTGGTAAAGGTCCTATTAAATCAATTGATATAGCTTGGAAAGGTCTGGAACAAACCTTTGGTTCACCCATTAAACCTATGGTTCTCTGAGTCTGATGTTTGTGTTCCAAGCACGTTTCACACTTTGAGACAAATTTAGCAACATCGCGATACATTCCTTTCCAAAAATATCTTAATTTAATTCTCATATATGTTTTATAAGTACCAAAATGACCACTTGTAGGCGTACAGTGATTTTCTTTAATAACATCTGAGACATATTGAGAAGGAATAACCTCCTTCCAATCAAATTCTGAACTAATAAAATTGTTACTCCGAACGTATCGAAATAGTTTATTACTCTGTATAGAATAATCCGGACAAGAAGCAGGAGTATTTAGGCATTTAGAACGAACATCATTATACCATGTGTCATTCGTATGTGCTGGGTCATATTGTATAAGATTAATACACGGAAAACGTGAAAGAGTATCTGGTACCAAATGATCCTTCCCTTTTTTATGTTTCAACTCAAAGTTAAACGCAGATAAGCGAATACTCCAACGAGCCAAACGTCCTGTAGGATTGTTTAAATTAAGGAACCATTGTAAAGCAGAATGATCTGTATAAATAGTAAACTTTGTACCATTATCCAAATAACAACGCCAGTGTTCTAACGCTGTTATCACACTTAATAACTCTCTCTCAGTAATACTATAATTACGTTGGGCGCCGTTTAATGATTTACTCATGTATGCGATAGGTTTTTCAACTCCATCGAACTCTTGAGCAAGCATTGCTCCTAGTCCATAACTGGAAGCGTCACAGTGAACAGAAAAAGGTTTAGTAAAGTCCGGTCTAGCCAGTAAAGGAGCAGAAGTTAAACAAGTTTTAAGATTGTGAAAAGCTTTATCCGCTTCATCAGACCAAACAAAAGTAGGTGGTTTAGAACCCTTTTTACCAGTTGAAGTCAGTTTATTTAAGGGTGCTACCATATCACTAAAATCCGGTATAAAACGACGGTACCAGCTCGCAGTACCTAAAAACTTTTTAACATCACGAGCTGTTTTAGGAGGAGGAATACCTAAAATAGCTTTGACTTTTCCGGGGTCTGTACGCAGACCATATTCATCAACAATAAATCCAAGATATTTTAATTCCTTACGAAAGAAAACACACTTTTTAAAATTAACAGTAATATTTGCACTACGTAATTTTTGTAGTACAGTATTTAATGTATTTATATGATCCTCAAAAGTGTTAGTAGCAATAACAATATCATCCAGATAACAAAATACTTTATTATCATCACTAGTTGAGAAAAGTGTATCTATAAATCGTTGTTGAGTCGCAGGAGCATTAGTTAAACCAAAAGGCATAACTTTAAAACAAAACATACCACGACCAGGTACATGGAATGCTGTTTTCAATCTATCTTCCTTACGTAATGGTATCTCCCAAAAAGCTTTAGCTATATCAATAGAACTAAGGTACTTAGCGTCCCTAAGGTTATCTAAGATATCGTTAATAAAAGGAAGTTTATACGCGTCTTTTCGAGTAATAGAATTTAATTTTCTACTATCTACGCAGAAACGCCATTCACCGTCTTTTTTAGGAGTAATGATTACAGGGTTAAGCCAAGGACTTTCACAGGGTTCAATTACATCTAACTCTAACATGTTATCGACTTCAGCTGAAAGAGCTCTTTGTTTTTCAGGTGAAAGCCTGTAACAACGTTGACGAATAGGCAGATGATTGTCAGTGTCAATCATATGTTCGACCAAATTAGTTCTACCTAAAGGACAAACGTCAGTTGATATGTTTTTAAATTCTTCAATAATTTTATCTGCTGACAACCTTTCACTATTATTTAAATTGTCATAGTGCGTAACTTGATTATCCTCACAGTCTATTAAAAATATAGGTTCGTTAGGATATTTGGTAAGTTGAATGGCATCGAGAACCTCATTGGTTATCATAAATGCTTTCCAAAAATCAATACCAAGAATTAAAGATTGCTTAATATCAGGTATTACATGAGCTGTTATAGTGTGAGATTTATTTTTAAAATTAATGGGTAAATTAATTGTACCAATAGATGAAATGTGTTGTCCATTAGCAACGGAACCACTTAATTTAAATTGAGTGTTAACGATAAAATTGTGTTGAACGAGTTGCAAATGTGCGTTATTACCAATAATTGTGATAGGACTACCACTATCCAACAGGCCAGCAAGAGTTACATTATTTACTTTAATGTGTATAAATGGCCGTTCTAAATTACGTTCATCGTTAAAAAGGATTGTAGACATGTTGTAAGAACGCATGAAAATATTAAGCTGTCTAAGCCAGCTTTCCCAGTCAGCTCTACAATCCTTCCCTACTAGTTTTTTTTTTGGTGAAGTTTCTAAAGATTTTTTACAATTAATACATTCTGTAGCTTTATATCCTTTAAAACCACAACGAAAACAAACCACATCTGTCCGTTTACAAGAATGTAGATTATGCGTATTAACTCTACATCTCGGGCAGAATAAAGGTTGAGAAACCGAATAAATAGCTTGAGAGGTCGTAGGAATCTCAGGAGTATTTAATGATTCGTAGAACTTGCCAGCTTTAAATAAGGAATCGACAGAAATTATATTTTCGGGTAAAAGCCTACCCCGTAAAGATGATGATAAATTTCTTTTAAGGTATTCTAATTTATTATCATCTGACAAAGGTACTCTCAGTTTCTCAAATAGTGTTTCCATCTTTGTGAAAAATGTTATCACAGAATCAGTATCATTTTGTTTACAATTATCAATCAATTTCATAATTTTATAGTCATGATCATGAATGTCAAATGCAAAATAAAATTCATCTTTGAAATTTTCCCAGCATTGTAAATACTTGACTTTATTACGGAACCAAGATAAAGGTGTATCTTGTAGCATGTCATACAACGAAAGGAACAATTTTTCATTTGAAACTTTATGATTTATTGCAAATTCTTCAACTCTTTTTATAAACTCTCGGGGACAACCATCACCTTTATATTTGAACTTTTTTATTTCACTTAAAGCCTTATCATTTAAACATGATAATGCTTGTACTAGTTTGTCTAAGCTAACGTCTTCATTAACTGACTGTTGAGTCGTTGAAGAAGATGCAGGTGAATTTATTATAAAATTGAACTGTTTATTTAAAGCCAAAAAATCGTCCATTGCTTTTTGATGAAGAGTAATAATAGATTCGTCATGATAAGTTTCAATTTCTAAAAGATCGCATCTTCCAAGTAGATGTTGGAAGTAGGTTTCTAATTTACTTTTATTTAAATTAGATGGCTTTAACTCATATAATGATAATTTTCCTTTTAAAGCGATTAAAATATTACGTATCTCCTTTAAATCTTGTTCTACAGGATAAGGAGAAGAAGATGTAGTGATACCATTATTAATTAATTTTATTAACTGCTCCTTTAAAAGAGGAACAGACTCACGCGGTTCTTCGCCGCGTGCAAGGATCTCGTATATTAACTCCGATTTATTAAGGAAATTAGGATTCATTATAATTTTTTTTATTCTAGATTATTGCAGATAATATATAAGTTCTGTTCAACAGGGTAATAATTGTTATTGTGAACGTTCGTAACAATAAATATAAAATTTAATATTATATCAATAATTCATTGACAATCAATAATTAATCGTCACTAAGCAACAACAACAAAATGCCATTTTGTGTCATAACAATAAAAATTACAATAAATTATAATTATAAGTATAAAAAAAAATGACTCGAATAACTAATAAGGGCCGCTATGGGATGGGGACGATAATGTCTTTTAGAATTTTGAAAAACTTATCGGACGGACAAAATGACTTAGACGTACTGCATTAGGACGGAGTACCTGCGCAAGGGTTGCTCGTTTCATTCCACAGTTCAGTATCAAGCCATCTTCACCAGCCTTTCTGCCGTCCTCGAGGTCACACACGTAGTGTATATATTTTACGTCTGCTTCAGAGAGCTATAGACCGCACATTCCTCTATGTAGGAGTTGCGAGATATCAGTATTAGGTATTTCAATCCGTATTGGGCGCCAGTGCGAGGGTGCAGATCCTCCACAAATATAATATAGTAAATCTCAGGGCTGGGCAGGGTCATATGTTAATAATAGTCCCAATAAACCAAAGTTATTTGTAATCATGTAACCAACACAAATGGAACAACAATGTTAATTTAGTACATTAAAATCATTCATTGTAGGTATTAATAAGTTTAAAGGAATAACCATGAAAACAATATCAATAATACGATATTCTTCCCGTATGGGAACCCAGCTGACAGTTGCATTTTCGTAAACAAACCCAACTGTCAAGATTTAAAAATTTAGAAGAAAAATGCAACTGCCAGCCAAGGGATATTGAACGAGGTATTATTATACCTCGTTACAAGGTGGAGGAACTGGAAACGTTTTTTAAGGTAAGGAGGATAACATGGATTGAATAATATACAGCAGAGAAGAGATAGAATGTGAGCATTTCTGCGGAGGCGTATAGGGAGCCACTTGAGCTTAGTGCGGAATTCCGATACGTGATCATATTTCCGCAGATCTTTTATTATTTTTTCAAAGAATTGTATTATAGTTTGTAGATAAAAGTTTTCGTTACATAGGTAGATTTAATTAACAATTTGTAATAATTTACCCAAGGGCCAAGAGTATACTAGACTTAACATTGATAAAATTTTGTAACATAACATATTTATCAAGAAAGAATGTAAATGGGTGAATATCAGAAACGTGCATTTTTTTCAACTTTGGTGGCGAAATTTTCTCTTCAGTTTTCGTGAAAAATGAGGACCTGGTATAAGAATAGAAAGTCTAAGCTAGAAGAACCTTTAAGAGGTCTGAGAATATCTCGATAACTTTTTGAGATATTTAACTTCAAAGTCTAGTGTGTCCACCTGAATTGAAAATCGCCCACCAAAATAGAAAGTACCCACCAAAATTGAAAATCAGTGACACCAAAATTGGATTTTTCTGTCACAAAAGCTCTAAAGTTAATAAAATAATGCTCAAAGTGGCTAATCTCACGAATTCTCGGGAATTATCAATAACTTTCATCGTTATATAAAACTCTCTATTGTTAAAAATATATAGATATTATTTAAAATCTATCAATCCATCAGCCCTTGGAGATCCACTGCTGGACACAGGCCTCCCCTAACTTGCGCCACTCTGACCAGTCCTGTGCCTTCTGAATCCAGCGGGTGCCTGCTGTCTTCTTCAGGTCGTCAGTCCACCTGGTTGGGGGGTTTCCAATGCTGCTTTTTCCAAGACGTGGGCGCCATTCGAGGACCTCTTCCCCAATGGTCATCGGTCCTTCGAATTATGTGGCCAGCCCATTGCCACTTCAGCCGGCGTACTCGATGACCTATGTCGGTTATTCTTGTTCATCTACGTCATTTCTGACTCGATCACGTACAGATACACTGAGCATAGCTCTTTCCATCCGCTCTCTCTCTCTCTTTCCGTCCGCTGTGCGACTTTGAGCTTATGAATATGGCCAATAGTAATAAAGCACGACATCTCGGAGGCGTATGTCATCACTGGCAACACACACTGCTCGAACACCTTCGACTTCAGGCACTGAGATAGTGTTTTGGACGACAAGATATGACGCAGTTTCCCGAACGCAGCCCATCCGAGATGAACTCTATGAGTGACTTATTTCTCGAAGTTGGATGTACGTACAAGATATAGACATTGGACATGATTTTCGTCGTGTCCACGTCCATCTTAAGACCCACCGATTGTGGCGCTGTTCAAGTACCCTATCATTTTACCAAGTTCCTCCAGGGATCTTGCCAGAATGACTATATCATCGGCATATCGCAAGTGTGTGATGTCACTATTGACCACGATGATACCACGTTGTTTCCATTCCATCAGCTTGAACACGTCTTCCAACGCAGCAGTGAACAGTTTAGGAGGTACGACGTCTCCTTGCCTGACACCTCTCTGCAGTTGAATAGGGTTCGTAGCTGTGTCGTATACTCTGACGGAAATGGTACGTGATGATTACAAACACTTTAACACCTCGATATGAGAATTAAGTACCGATACCGATAGAATCAAAGGCTTTCTCATAGTCTACATAAGCAACACATAACAGCAGATTATACTCCTTGATCTTTTGTATAATCTGCCTCAGTGTGTGTATATTATGGTTTATGGTTCTGTAGCCTTTCGGAATCCTGCTTGTTCGGGAGGTTGGAAGTCGTCAAACCTGCCATGCGATTTGTGAGCACCCTCGCAAACGGCTTACAAACGTGGTTCAGAAATGCAAATGGCCTTTAATTCTTCAAAAGGGCTTTTTCACCCTTCTTGAAGAACAGAGTCACCACAGTTCTGCTGCACGCTTCCGGGGTAGTTCCAGTATAGATGACGGAAACGAACAGCTATTGGAGCGTCATTAGTAGAGGTTTCCCATCAGCTCTTAGTAGCTGTTGTGAATCCGTCATTCCCGGAGCCTTGTTCTTTTTAAGCTGTTTAAGAGCCTCTCTTATCCTGTGTGTAGTGTCGGGTCAGTTTAGCTTGCTTGTTATTGCCTTCACAGGCAGCTGGAGCTTGAGAGGAGGCATACGACCGTCTCTCAGAACTTCAGATTTCGACGAAACCATGGTGCTGGACTCGGTCTTCAACCTCGTAAGCTGACTTTGCCCAATAGACAGATCCCTGGCGAACACTTTGAAGCCATAGTTTCGCTCAAGTGGCTCGTTTTAAATTTTGGTCACGCATGAACGCCACCAAAGCCACCAAAATTGAGCCACCAAATTTGGAACCATGCATAAAAAAAATCTTTAAAAATAGGGGTTTTAAGTTACAATTTAATTTATACTACTGTTTTATGCGTAATCCAAATCAATACCTATATTGTGTAGTTTACTATAAAAACATTTTAAAATAAACAGCCAATCGATCCACCAAAAATTGAACAATTCTTGTCCCCCTGTGCCACCCAAGCGGGTACTTTTGTTTTGGCGGAAAGTCACAGCTCTAATCACATACCCCTTACACGCAACCACCACCGCATAACTATGCGATGCGAAATAATAAAACGTGAATGATCGCATACGCAAGAAAGTTCATGTTTTAGTAAGTTGAACAAGTGCTTCCAAGATTTTGGTTTTTTCTTGGACAAACTTTGATCGAGTATCCTGTGAAGTTAAATAGGATTTTATAATATGGTTTAGTTATTTTTAGATAATGTGTCTTATGCGTATACTAACGAAATTATATATTTTTTATTTTAACTTCAGTTGTCACTGTGGTGAATGAAATTATATCAAAAAATGGAGCTGGGACATACCACCAAACTTGAATTTTAAGGCATTTTTTTACCCTGATTTTTTATATACACATATATTTAAAAAAACAATGTGGCCCCAATTAAAAGAAGTTACGTAGTTTACTATATAAAACAATTAGAAACATTCTATCATTTTACACCTCGATTCTCAACGTGGACACGTAAAATTTGCCGATTTGATATTCACCCAAATATAAAAGCCGGCCAAGTGCGTGTCAGGCCACACGCAATGTAGGGTTCCATAATTTATCGACTGTAACTCATTAATTAACTTCTAAGCTAACATAGCCGTGATATTTTTTCCTTTATATTCATCATAATATGCTACTGCCGTGAATATTTTCAAATGACCAACATCTACCATTTAGCTCGTAGGAGGGGGGACACTTGAATCTAAACAAAATTAGCACTTTAAAGCTGAATATTTCGCAAATGGACCACCGAATCAAAATGGACTTTACAGACTTAATATTCCCAGGCAACCAATAGGTGTGGCCATGAAAAAAAATGTTTAAAGACTTCATTCTACCACTTTGTTAATTTTTATAAAAATTTATACAATATATTTATGCCAACTTACAGCTTTCTAACACTAAAGGGCTATGCATGCGCCATGTCGTCCGGATAGACATGATGTAACTATTAGAGTTCCCTTTGAGTACGGAACTGTAAAAATGATGAATTTGCTCACATAAAAGCTTGAAGTGAGAAATCCTCTGCCTAGTTTTCTTCAATAATTCTTAAGTGTAAAATGTGCCAACAGGCAACTGGCCAATTATGTGAGGAGACCTAAAACCAGAAATGAAACAGACTGCAATGATAATTAACCTACTCAGAATAATGGTACCTCGGTCTGCAAATCTACATTTTTTTTCGTCTGCATTTTGCATTCCACTTCAATTAGACTTTTTACATTCCACTCACAGAGCTGCAGCGTAGGCACCAAGTTAAATATCACAGAATTAAAATTAATTAGTTTACCCTTCTGACAATCTTAATATTCTTAATAACATTGCTTTGGCCGCAATGCAACATGTTTTTGTATTTTTTGACTTTCGGCAGTTGTCCATGTTGACCTAACAATAATTGACCTAACATAATGTAAAATTATTGAACTATTTTAACTATTAATAGATCGAAAACCAAATTTTATTGTTTTGATCATTCAAATTTTTTAATGTACGTATCACTGATCACATATGTTTGGCAAAGGGAGATCTCCCGCCAGGCGAGGTGTGTTGCCTGGGAGGCGGCCGAGCCTCGTCTGATTCTGTCGGAGCATTTCTATATATGCTAGCGATCTTTGAAAACTTCGATAGCGTGATTCAGGTTGGCGTGACGTCACAGTGTGACGTGTGCGCATCGTCGCCACGTATGGAAAGTAGAGTCCGACCGAAACTGGTTTTTCAGCCGAAACCGAAACCGAAACCGAACCTTCGGCCTTAGGTCCAGTTTCGGCCGAAACCGAAACTTAGGGTGAGGCCAAACGAGCGTATTTTTGGTGCTGTGAGTCACGTGAAATGAGCTGGTTTCATACAAAAGATCTAATTCAATTCTTTGAAATTTGTATTTTACGCGATTTTACGATTTACGCTATTTTACGCGACGCACAGCTCAAAAATACGCTCGTATGGCTACACCATTAGGGTAGCTGCTCATTTGTGGACCCAACAGAAAAAAGTAGGTTAAAGGAGCCGAATTTTTTAGGTCAACCTTCAAGCTATCTGTCCCCTAACGTTGACCCACTACTTACGGGACACCCTGTATAGGTACTGAAATCTTGCGTGTTTTTTTTTCACATTTTTATTTGTAGGTACATTTTTATGTGTATTAACTGCCTTCAGTTCGGTAAACTTATCTTAACGTAAACGACAAAATTCGAAAAAATGTGGGTACCTATGGATGAACGCTGTTTTTAACCCCTGACGAAAAAAGAGGGGTGTTATAAGTTTGAAGTGTCTGTGTATCTTTATGTCTGTCTGTGGCATCGTAGCTCCCAAACGGAGGAACCGATTTTGATCTAGTTATTTTTTGCATGAAGGTGACTTAATCGAGTGTGTAATTAGCTCTGTTTAGTGTATATCAAACTGTCGGGGGTTTTTTAAATTTTAATTTAAGATCATTTAAATAGATCATTTAAATCTTAGCCCCATTTTACTAAAATACGTCAGTGAAAACCGCATGCAAATTGATTTAGCCGATTTTGAAATTACCCTGAACAAACGCACATAAAATACAAACAGACGAAAATTCTAAAAATAATTGCTATGGTCTCTTTTGCGTTGACTTTTGTGTACAGACATATCGATCAGTTACCGTTTCATTGTAATGGATGATTTGGGATTTAGACTTCGAAAATACTACTAGTGAATGCCCTCGCTTTGCTTCCGTAAACCTTTCTGTAAGCCCTCACTCAATAAATGTAAGTATGGGCGAAATTGACATAAAGTAATTTATTTATTTGTAAACCGTTTGAAATAAACCAACCACTAAATGTTAACCAAAGCTCACTACAATACGTATGTATTGTAAGTTATAAGGGAGTGAAAACCGCAGGTAAATCTGTTATGTCGTTCCTGAGAGTAGCCAGAACAAACGCACAGATAAATAGACGAAAACTACTTTTTATATAATCTATTACGATTTACGTCTAATTAATACCCCTAGTAAAAGTTTTACTTAAATATCTTCCAGGTACAGTTTCTATACCATGCTTGGATATGAGTTCCGTATCATTATCTATACAGCATTAGACACTATATTATATCCTTTTTTCTACCTGTTGCCGTTATTAATATCGAGCAAAAAACGACTAAAATCAAGCGCCAAAGCACCCTGTGCCCTGTCAGACGCTCTTCAGATTAATGAACAAATATAATAAACATGTTAAATCAATGACTTCACTTGAAAAGTCAGCGCCCACGGGTTAACCACTTAACCGAACGACGCACGAAAATTCACGAACACAGAGTTTTGGTTTGGCCGAAAGTTTCGGCCAAATTTTTCCGAAACCGAAACCGAAACCGAAACTAGATTTCTTGGCCGAAACTGGCCGAAACCGAAACCGAAACCGAACCTTCGGTCGGTCTCTAATGGAAAGGTGATTTTTCACGGAAGAGAAGAAATGCCGTAAAGAAACTCCTCCGCACATCTTAAAAAAAAAACTTTGAGACTAAGCTTTAGTCGCGCGAAGGAACTGGCGCGCGCATTTTCGCAGTAGGCAGGATTATATTTCTTATTGGACACTGGTCTGCCTGGTCTATAGGTAAAGATACTTACTGCCCCATGTAGATGCAGAAGATAATCCTGAAGCCAGCTGTGGCGTTAATCGCTTTCGCGTGAAGCAATTAATCGACCCCTGAGACGTGACCCCTCTCAATAGACGACACAAGTCATAAGTACCTTCACAGAAGAAAATAATCTATACCTACATACTTATATGTAAGTATGTAGTTAATATGTTAATAGTTGTATGTTAATGTGTCTTCAAGGCAAGAGTGAATAGGCTTTTACTAACTTAATGCGTTTTACCACCCATGACTACATCGCCACTTACCATCAGGTGGGATAGTAGTCAAACATTAACTTATAAGATATAAAAAAAAACTTATATAATTAGAAAAAAATAACTGATCGATGGCTGTTCACTGAAGATGTTTTAGAACAGTCAGAGTAAGTATATTATCGCAATAGAAAATTATATGAATTATTATGAACATAATGATCCTATGATAATAATAGACAATTGGTACCTATAATATTCTTTTCTATGGAATAGGCAAGTAATACCTATAACTAAGTACTATCAATAATATATTTTATGGTAAAAAATCTTTTGAGGCAGCAGTTGGATGATACGAGTGGTCATAATTGAAGTATTCCTAAAATTTCGTGTCTGGGAGTTCCTTCATACCTTCCTGAAATCCTGTGCATTGTAGATATCAAGTCAAACCTACATAGTGTAATAGGGTTCAGGAAATAATCGAAATTTTAATTTCGAAGAGATCATAGAAAAGTTGTAGTTGTAATTCGGCTTTGACCCATTTATAATTCATACGCAAGTTAAATATGTTAATTAATATTAATTTGCAATAAATAATTCATAGAACTTTAACTAATATTATTGTAAGCTATAAACATTTTCATCATTATTATGTAAGGCCCTGTGGCGCAACGGATAACGCGTCTGACTACGGATCAGAAGATTCCAGGTTCGAATCCTGGCAGGGTCGGTCGCAAACACGGCGGAAGTTAATTTTAATGTTCAACTGTTTTATCATTGATGTCATGTTTTACTTTTTGTAAAAAAAACAACATATTTCATGTATTACTTGGTCTATAGTTTTATTGCAGGTACCCATAGTAGTTAAATAATAAAATTTTGTTACATTGCTATTGGCCACTAATTTCATTCTTAATAAATAAAATTAAAATAACCTACTTATGTAAAAATTATCAAAAGCTACCAATCGAACTGGCCTGATTTATATTTGGGTCAAGTTAAAAAAGCAAGCCCATTTTCTTTTTTAATTCGGTCAGCACGCAGCAGGTAGGGTGGCATATTTTATTTGTAAAAAAGTTTGGAACTCTGTGGCTATAGATCTGCTTGATACAAGTCCCGAGCGAACTTAGGATATACTTACTTAATAGGAAAATAACTATGAAAAGTTTGAATTGTTAAAATACTGTTTTGCTAAATTTTTAACTAGGTAGGTATTCTACAAAGATGGTGATAAAAAATTTACAAGTAGAAACAGGGGTAGTTCATAATTCATGGTTTTTGCAAAAAAAATACTTTCAAACTTTTAAAATGACGGAGTTTCATACAAACTTATATCCCATGTTTTAACTTGAATTTACGAAAATCCCTTAGTTTTCTCCTAAATCCTACGTTATTTATAGAACCTTCGTGTAAAATTTCATGTTTCTAGACACAGCGGTTCGGCCGTGTGTTAATCGATCAGTAGTTAGTCCTTTCTTTTTAGCAGACTTCAAAAAAGGAGGAGGTAGGTATTCAATTCGACTGTATTTTTTTATGTTTGTTACCTCAGAACTTTCGAGGGGGTGAACCAATTTTGATGATTCTTTTTTTAATCGAAAGCTAGTGCTTGTCATGTGTTCCCACTTAAAGAGCGAGATCTGACGAGTAGTTTTTGAGTCGAGTTTGAAGTCGGTTATTTTTTGTCAAGAATAACTAAATACCTAATTATACAAATTATATTACTATCATTCTTCGATCAGACAATGGCTTGGCTTAAAGACCTAATGTTATAGCAGCAAAGTCGTTCGCAAGGGCAAAGTTAACAATATGAATAGGACGGACCGTGGCGACTGGCGAGTCCCATGGGTCAGGTAGCTCTAAACGGGTTTGATTCGTATTGTTAACACAATGCTCCTCGCGGGTGTTGCAGTCTTTTTGTGATCTGATGTTATTACTTCGTTTTAACTATCATACTTCGATATTGATATTGTTCTAGCAATCTGCACGCGGCTTTATCCGTGTTTTCCGACGTAATTAGTATCGTATATGTTACTCCAGAACATTGTCTACATGTGTGCTAGATTTCATGAAAATCCGTTCAGTAGTTTTGCACGAAAGATTAACAAACATCTATACATCCCCACAAGCAAAGTTTCACCTATAAATCGCTCACCTTAGTAAAACAATTACGTAAAACGGCACATTTACGTTTGTCATATTTTACAGAAGCAAATTTCAAAAATTATATAAAAATGTTTAAAATTAATTTATGGGTTCTTTTTACGTTTCTATCAGATTGTAAGGGTTTGGTTACTAGTATAGACATTAATACATATTTACCACTATGTACATTATGCACTTTTAAACACGTATACCATATAAACTAAATTTCGCATTTTTTGCAGATGTGCCATTATATTACTAGGTGAGCGAAATATGAGCCTATAAAATATTAGTAGGATACTTAATATAATTCTTAGCAAAAAATAACCGACTTCAAAATTAAAGATAACTCAAAAACTACTTGTCGGATCTCGCTCTTTGAATGGGACCACATGACAAGCACCAGCTTACGAATATAAAAATAATCATCAAAATCGGTAACACCCAATCGGTTAATAAAACGACTTTAAGGACCAATTTGCTACAAATATCTTTTTTCCGACATCGCTACAGCGACATGGCTAAATGTAAAAGTTTAATTGGTTTTAAATAAATATCACTACGAATTCAGATTTGCCCTTTTGACTTTTTTTTTGTAAATAGCCGACAAACGAAGAGCCACCCGATGATTAGTCTACAGGTTACAGTGTCCCATGGACACCAGCAGCACAAACCCGTTGCCGGTCAAGAAGGAGATCCATCCATCCATCCCATTAGTTTCGTGGTGTAGACTTTAGGTATTACTAGCTGACCCGACGAACTTCGTATCGCCTAACAAACTATTTTTTTTTTATAAATAAAAGTAGCCTAAGTTACTCCTTGTTACATCAGCTATCTGCCAGTGAAAGTCCCGTCAAAATCGGTCCAGCCATTTCGGAGATTAGCCGGAACAAGCAGACACACAGACAAAAATTGTGAAAAATGTTGTTTTGTTTTATGTACCATGTATACATCCAAATGCACTTAGTAAAAACCGGTTATTTTAATATTACAAACAGACACTCCAATTTTATTTATTTGTATAGATTATAATATGTATAATATGTATTTTGTGGTGCAGATGAGGTCTAAGCGCTCGACACTGGGACCTCTGACCAAAATTATTGGTCCCATATCCCAGTTGTCCCTTCATAGGACAAGGGACAGATCCTACCGGTTCTGTCGGTAAAATTTTATAAGCTTAATTACGTTATCAACGACGTAGTACCGGTAAGTACTACGAAGTACTCGTAAGTAGGTACATACATATAAGCTAAATCTAACTAACAGTTTGATGGTGTCTAAAGCATACCTCCTTCGCCCGGATCTACCTCCTTGAGACGTCCCTTTGACAAAAACACTTCAAAAACTCCCACAAACACAACAACACGCGAAAAACGTGCAAAAACCACTAATTTGTAACAATTAGTAATCTGTATCGAGAGATTTATTTCACAGATAAAAAATACGTTTAAAACACGAAATCGCTGTTATCGGAGACACGACAATTTATTTAAATTGGTACTTGAGACCTGTAAAAGGAATAAAATGCGGTATCCGACACGAGACCACCCTCAGCGTTTGACAGTTTACTGGACGGAAAAAAACCGCAGGCAAAACGCGCATGCGCCCTCGGGGGATGTTTACGCACCGCACGACTGACAAGGGGTGATAAAGATAGGGATGGTAAACTGTCTGTCTAGCTCCAGATGCTTTATCTATTTTATGGGATTAACAATTTCGACTCTCATTTATTAAATTTAATACTACCTAGAAACAAAATGTAAATCGTACATTTTGCAAAGCGTGGAAAACCTATGGAAGTACTATTGGATTCAATCAAGTTAGATTACACCAATTTACATTTAATAACCGGCCAAGTCATAGATGTAATTAAAAAACAGTTTACTTATACATCTATGGCCCAAGTGCCTGTCGGGCCACGCACAATATGGTATAAGTTGATCGTCTATTACTTATTATTTAACTCATGTAAAAGGTATTCTCACGAAGAAAGCATATTACAAAGTTGATGAGTATTTAAATGATAAGACTGCTTGGACCTGAGTTTTTTTTATATTAAATATTGCAATAAGTAGTATTAAGTGCTGTCTGTAACTGTGAGTAGGAAAAAAAATATCCCGGGAGTTTCTTGCCGCTTCTTCTCCCGGGACCACTCACGGTAGGGATTTGTTGAAGCGATGGCGTTGAGCGACGTTCGAAAAGTGTTTGTAACAAACCTACTTCGACTAAAGCTTATTTCATTTCATTTCACTTGTTAAAACTTACTTGATCTGTCTTCAGGTATCTCTTTAGAATCATAGCCTTCAGATGTAGTTATAAAGTTTCTTGGGAAGGATCGTTCGCCATCTTCGTCTGATGTTCAGCACAAGAGATTGGCTTGGACCTTGAACTCAAGATGGATGCAGCTCCTTATGCCCCTACGAGAGGAATCAGATGCTCATCTCTTTAGATATCCCTATGTATGTCTGCAACTAAAAACATCACCGACGCGACGAAATACTACACATATCGTGAGTACCAGATAAAAAGCAAAGCAACAACCCATTATTGTCCCACGCTAGGCTCGGGGTCTCCTCTCACAATGTGAGGGGTATAGGCCATAGTCTACCACGCTGGTCAAGTGCGGATTGGTAGACTTCACACACCTTTGAGAACTTTATGGAGAACTCTCCGGTGTGCAGGTTGCCTCACGATGTTTTCCTTCACCGAAGCAAGTGATAATTAACTTCTAATACGCACATAAATATTTGAAAATCAGAGGTGCGTGCCAGGATTTGAACTCGGGCCCCTTCGTTCGAGAAACCAACGTTCTAATCGCTAGGCTATCACTGCTTTTTATTACCAGAGTACAAGATATTACCACACAATCCACGATCACTGAAGAGTAAAGTTTAAAATCACATTTAGTTTAGTATGCAAGTGTTTAAAGCTCGATCAAAACACTTTTACCACGCACGACAAACCTATAAATGTCACGTATCACGAATGTGTGACACACGTGACGAGGAGATGCAACTATTGACAGCCTACATTTCCGGTCAACTGCGTACAGAGAACCACACAGCTTTTTTCAATATCAGCATGGATTCAGGCAATTACAGCCCTTAACACAATCCACTAAGGGTGAAGCTTCTGCGTTACAAAGACAGTTCACGGCTCAAGACGTTTTAACCCTTTCGAGCTATTTTAATCGTTGTGATGGTGCAAAAGGGTATAAATTCCCTCTAAAATAACACACGCAGTTTGTGGCTCGTTGTATCTCACGATAACTGTGTTCGCACAAACAATGGTAGGCTTTTGTATTTGTTTCTTTTGTCTTCGCAGTTAATGATAAAAGTTGATTTGTTAAGTTTTTCTTTTTATACTTTTGCTGCTCTCACTGTCCTATTGGAATTTTCTTTGGAATAATACAAGTGATGTCTACGCAATTTATTTATGTAAGTATTAGCCGTATTGGGGCGGCTTAGAATACTAACCCCAATCCCACGCCGGATGGGTGTCGTAAGAGGCGACTAAATCCATCCCGCTGGTGGTAGGGCCCCTCGAGGGATCATATTGGTAATATTGATTGTAATTGTTAATTAATACCATTATTACTGTTTTTATAACATTATTACTATTTGGGGGTACCATGTTTGAACCGGAAAAACTTATGTAATAAGAAAATTTAGACTATGGGAAAGAAATGTCAATGATAGGTCAAAATGCCGTTTTTTTTAAATATACTTTTTATGCTTTCGTTAGTGTTGTATTCACTCCGTCGCGTCGGACTAAACATTCTGTAATGCTAATAATGATACAAAACCTAGGGTATAGAATGGATAACAGAAAATTAATTTATTAAACATGAAAAAGTAAAAAAATCTGCCCTAGTTGTCCTACAAAGGAAAAAAATGGAAGCTTCATCGACTATTCCAATAGTGATGTAGAAAAATAAAAAGACTACGTATGAAAAATATATTTTATTCCAAATTAATATTGGACTTAAACATAACACCTTACAAAATAGTTATTAACTTCCGATACGCTCAAATGAGATCAACTCCCAAAAAGGTATTTTCTTATTTGTTGTTATACATACTATTTAGACAGTAAATATTATGTGAAGATTGATATTAAAGACAAAATATTAAAATTATCACTAATTTTGTTCTTACACCTTTGTTTATTTTAGACGTAGGTAATCCCAACAACAAATCCAGTGAAGCATCCATAGTAATACCAAGTGACGACCCTGTGGCCTAGTTGGTAGCGACCCTGCCTGCGAAGCGAGGGGTCCCGGGTTCGATTCCCGGCCGGGGCAGATATTTATGTGACAGATAAATATTTGTACTCGGGTCATGGGTGTTATTTGTGATGTGTTATACGAGTATATGTCGTCCATGCCACCCGCGACACAGGTAATAACCTACTGCGGGGGTATGAGTGTGTTAGCGTTTATTTATTTATATTATTTATTTATTTATAACTCTCTATTCGTACAAGTACACACACCCACACATTGACACCATACTGCGTCAATCGCGAATCAAAAATTAAGCACACATGTTAAACGGGCGGCCATTGCTATGCTTCACTCTCGATTAGACGAGGTTACGTCCGTCTTTTCAGGTCCGTGCCTACGACAAACAACACTCACTCGTTTGAAGTTAATTGAACCGTTAAAATTGTATTGAGGTAGATAAAATATTGGACGCGATTGAATAGTGTTAAATTATTTACTTAGTTGAACCAAAATGATGCATTAAATAAAAACAGTAACTATTTTTACTTTTACCCTGATGATTCTCCGTTTCGGGTTGAAACACGTGTTGTTGCTGGTATGTTGGTACTTTTAATTAATGTAGTGCATGTTTCCCTTGTGGGAAGGAGGGAGGGGCCACGCATGTCTTATAGTATATACCATCATACACATTAACCGCGAATTGTTGCGAAACGGCCCAACTCAAAGTCAAAAACGGTTACTTAAATCGCTCTTTAGTACAGAATTTGTATGGTGATTCTTTACTAAGGAGCGATTAAAGTAACCGTTAGTGAATCTGAGTTGGGGTGTTAAACTAACTTAATAACAATGGAAATCCGCAATGTAACTACGTATGTATGTGTACTAAATCTTGATACTATTTACTATTTTTAATGTATATTATTTATACTATTATTATTTATACTATTTTTAACGGGCCACCTGATAGAAGCTACATCACTGTTTCTCACGGACATCCCTAGGAGAATAAGAATATGAAAATCCCTGACCCGTGGATTCTTCATCACGTATCGATGATGGCCAACTCCTGGAAGAGCGGTTCCTCCACCTCAGTGGGAAAGTGAGGCCGCTCGAACACATGTTGCTTCGTCACTCGCAAGCTCCTGTCGAAATAACATAGCAGTTTCATATTCCTTTCACTAAATGAACCTTCACAAAATATTCCTGCACTATATACTTCGGCCGCTGTATCTTGGCGCGTCTGAACTTCGCGCAGAACGCTGCGCAGTAACATAATTCGCCAATACTCGATACGCGGTGTATTGTGTCTCAGTCACACGTTAGCATGTTCGTGTTGCCATCTCTGTCTTACATGCGCTAAAGTTCGCAAAGCCTATGTTCAGACGCGCCAAGATACAGCGGCCGTACTGTACTTTTACGTAAGTGTTCACTTAGCTGTTTATATTCCTGCAATATACAGTACGGCCGCTGTATCTTGGCGCGTCTGAACATAGGCTTTGCGAACTTTAGCGCATGTAAGACAGAGATGGCAACACGAACATGCTAACGTATGACTGAGACACAATACACCGCGTATCGAGTATTGGCGAATTATGTTACTGCGCAGCGTTCTGCGCGAAGTTCAGACGCGCCAAGATACAGCGGCCGAAGTATACTTACATGTATTGTGCGTCACAATATTAATAGTGTGACGCACAATAAATGTTTCTTCTTGGGTCATTGATGGTTCTAATTTGTTGTCTATGGACCTTTAGAAACACCTATAGTGCGTTTCTCGTAAGAGTTCCCCTCGCTATTATCTTTCCTCCTTTTCTTGGCCGGCAACGCATCAGTGATTCCTTTGGTGTTGCTGATGTCCATGGGCGACGATAGCCACTATCAGATGTATCGTCAGCTCGTTTTGCCTTGTATTTCAATAATAATAAAAAAATGTTTTATGAACTATTACTGGTTAAATATTAGGGTACAAATTAGTATTACAAAACGCCTGATAAAAATTTGAAACAATAGTTTTAGGTGAGGTAGGTTTTATATAATACCATATTGTAGTGCATGAAATAATCATACATAAATATTATGTAATATATAAATAAATAGACACAAATGTATAATAAATTTTATTGTATAATTACACAAAACAAAACAGATCTATACTTACAACTAGTACAAATAATAATTATATTGTCTACATCTACATAAATCTATGTTGTTTGATGAAATTTTGTGGACATATCACAAATTACATGAAGTTTTTTACGTTGACTTTTGTAACAAATTAGTTTATATGTATATTAATAATAAAATAGAAAATAGAATATATATGTATAAATATAACCATCACCCTACGGAAATTTTTAATAAATATTTGCAAGTAAAAAACTGGATTACACAAAGTAAAATATAGTCAGATTTTATTATAAACGAGTTACCGCCCTCGCTTTGCTTCGGTTTTCTTATTTTTTTACACCTTGGGTTACATTATTGGACTTTTATTAAGGATCCCTAATTTTTTTGAAAATATAATATAGCCTATGTTACTCGGGGATAGTGTAGCTTCCCAACAGTGAAAGAATTTTTCAAATCGGTTCAATAGTTTCGGAGCCAATTCAATGCAAACAAAAAATCAAATCTTTCCTCTTTATATATTAGTATAGATAAAGGTCATTATGGTGAGAAACAATCATAATAATATTATATTGCTTTTCAACTGCCGCATCCATATCACAAACTATATTGATAATATATAGACCACCCTGTAGCCTAGTTGTTAGCGAACCTGCCTGCGAAGCGAGGGGTCCCGGGTTCGATTCCCTTCCGGCCAGGGCAGATATTTACTTTACAGATAAATATTTGTACTCGGGTCATGGGTGTTATTGAGATGTGTTATGTGTCGTCCATGCCACCCGCAACACAGGTGAAAACCTACTGTGGGGGTATGAGTGTGCAAGCGTTTATTTATTTATACATATATATTACAACTACAATACATGTATTTAATATGCACAACTATTATAACATACATGTTACTTATTACACAATAATAATTAATAATTAAAAAGCAGTAACCACCTTTATAAGCTAGTGTTAAAATGTATAGTATAAAATTATAGTGTATAAAAATGCATTTCTTATGTAAATGTGTATTTGTGCTACAATCATGAAGATTTTGCTAAAGTAATTCTTTATAAATTCAAACAAAATAGGCGTGGCCTAACTGAACGCGATATAAGTGCCTCTTTATACTACCTACATGCATTCATCTAATACTTACCATCAAATAAGACATAAGTCTCAATCAAATACAGTTGTTTGCTTCATATATCTTACAGGAGAGAAGTTGCAAATTACATTTAAAGGACAAAATGTATCCTTCATATCTTTGCCATGCGTCATGATTACAATGCAAAGCATTTATATCGATATTTAGCTTAGCACTCTAATTTCACGTAAGAATATAGATAATTTTTATTTAAGTAATGTTATTTGGCCACTATAAGTGTTAAGTACTTAGTTATTTCATAATTTATAATATTAAATGTAGGTTTCCGTAATAATACGCTTTACACAACTCCAATCCTAATACCACCGAGGTGGAATGGTCTAACTCGGATTCGCAGCACCCAGAATCAACGGGGGTACTATTTGACCCCAGCTCCTCCACCGGGGTACCGTGCGACCCCGGCGTGGGGTCCGTGCGTTAGCTATCATGAGGCAAATACCGCTCAGCAGCGTGGAGCAGCTCGAAGCACACCTCCACCAGGATCAGGGCTATGATCATCCACTCCAGCCGCACGTGGTGGCGATCCGCCGCCCATGATGATAGCAGCTCCAAGAGCTCAGCGCAGTGGGATATCCTCTCGTTAAGGACCTAGAAGGGACAGATAAGTAGAATGAAATTGATTAAAATTGCCTCTGAACTTATGCACTGTATATTACATAATAATATTGTGACTTTTTTTATGGAAATAGCCGGCAAACGAGCTAACGGTCCACCACGAAGCGCTGCCGGCCAAGAAAGAGAAAAAAAAAAAAGAAATAAAGAAAAATGACATGCATATTTGAAGCAGTTTTTCAATTTATACTCAAAAAAAAAAGCATTTTCAACCTTAGTATGTATGTTCTGTCCTTGGTTAACCCTAAGTTAAACATCTCTAAACTGTACAAGATGTCTTTAGGCTAGTACATTAAAAAAGCACTAACCATAATTATTAATCTAGGTCTAGTTAATAAACATCAAATTTTAATCACGGAACATTAGTCACTAGCCTTCCTGTGAAGCCTGTCAGGATAGCTACTACCCTCATGCTAGTCAGCCAGCAAACAACCTGTGTTCCAGCTAAGAGCTTGGAAGCCAGTTTTTTTCCTTCTTTTTTTCTTTTCTCTTCATTCTTGTTTGTCCTTGTCTACCCTAAAGTCTAGTTTAAACGTATGAAGTAGTTAAGTAGATAACTAAATTTTAAGTGAATAATTTTTAGTGCGCGTCCAAACATAATAATTTAGTAAAGCTCTTTAGTTCATACAATACTTCACGACCTACTTAATTAGATAAGCATTTTACTAATTTTTAACTAAAAAATGCCTGTCCAAACATGTTAAGTGATAAGCCTACTTAACAGAAAATAGAAAAATTTCTAAATTACTTGTTTACTTGCGTACTAAATTTCAACTACTAAATTGTCCGTTTACACATATTAATTTAGTTAAAATTTAATTAACTACTTAACTACTTAATATGTGTAAACCGAACATAAGACTCATTGGTCAGGCTCAAGTCAGGCATGCAGTCACTTACCCTGGTCCGCCTTGGTATGGTGAAGTAAGCCACAGTATTGGAATACAGTCTCTCCAGCTGTTCCTCCTCCCAGTAGAAGTCTGGTGTATCCAGCAGGTCCGAGTCTACGTTTAGACGGTGCCGCAGGGAGAATAGCTCGCCCAGTTTACGAACCACCTGGAAAATTAGGTGCTTGTGTTAAAAAATAAAACAAAATAAACGCTTACATACTCATACCCTCAAATAAGAAAACCCTGAGCCATGGCTTAGACATGCTGATCTGTTCATTTCTGTCCATGACATCCATGACTGACATGGACAAAAAAGACTAACATACTTCACAGGGGAATAAAGGCTACAGCTGCTGAAATATTTTCTTTATATTGTAGACGAGTAACCACCCTCGCTTTGCTTCGGTTTTCTTATTTTTTTACACCTTATTGGAGTTTTATTAAGGATCCCTAATTTTAAAATATAGCCTATATTACTCGGGGATAGTGTAGTTTCCCAACAGTGAAAGAATTTTTCAAATCGGTTCAGTAGTTTCGGAGCCTATTCAATGCAAACAAAAAATCAAATGTTTCCTCTTTATATATTAGTATAGATAGACATAGATATAACATTCAAGCATAGATTCGACCTGTTATAGATTAGCAAGCCAGTGTTTGGTACAGATCTTTTTACACAAGTAAGACTAAAGGGACATGCTAACGCTGATAAGCTGAACAATCTTCTGAGATGGTGTCAAAGGAATAACGCCAGTGCAAATAAACTGTGCGAAAATGTGCTGAGAAATGCTATAAGAACTCTTGTTTGTAAACATTTAGCAGTTTAGCAGTTGAAATATTCCATATGTAATTAATTGCCAAGCTTAGCAATATTCCCCACCTCTTTCTTCTCTACATGAGCGGCGCCCTCTCGCTCCATCAACGACGTGTGCGCCCTCAGGGAAGACGCCAGCGCCTCCAAACGAGCTTCCCATGCACCCAGCCGAGCTGACTGCGCCATTGCGTGGCTGTGATGGATATCGTAATGTCATCATAATCAGTATTTAATGAATCATGTTTTATATTATATCATAAAATCAGTCATTGCATAAGATGTTATGTTAGCATAGCACAGCATAAAGCCCTTTAAGGATATTGAAATGTAGAAAAAAAATTTAAATATTAAAACTATTAAAATATTAAAACAAGTTAATACATCAAAACAATACAGGAATTGCACATTAATGTAAACTTTTCTATACAAATAAATAAAATTGGAGTGTCTGTTTGTAATATTAAAATAACCGCTTTTTACTAAGTGCATTTGGATGTATACATGGTACATATACCAAAACAACATTTTTTTCAATTTTTGTCTGTCTGTCTGTTTGTTCCGGCTAATCTCTGAAATGGCTGGACCAATTTTGACGGGACTTTCACTGGCAGATAGCTGATGGAACAAGGAATAACTTAGGCTACTTTTATTTTAGAAAAAAAATTGTTAGGCGATATTCCTTATTATTTATGATTATCCTTAGGTCTTATATATTACCTAAGCAGATCTATTTCTTTTATTAACTACAGCTCACCTGAATGTAAATTTCTCCATCGAGTTATCTGCATTGGGCACCAGGACGAAGCAAGACTCTTGTAGAGAACATTTCTTACTGCAAACACATTCAAACATTGTCAAACATAATACTTTAATGACCAAACATGACAAGTAACTAGTCTGATTCCAACAAAGACAGATATATGTGAATGATAACGGACACGAACAATCAGACAAATATATTCATTCATAAAGCCCGTGTCCAACAGTGAATTGACATTATTCAATGATCAAGGCTTTGGTCCAAAAAACTAGCCAAAGTATTATAAGATCACAACACAACCTCAGGAAAGTTTGACAATGTCCTTACAATATTTTCCCTTTATTGCTTCACATAGTAACAAGTTAAGCATGGACAACTGATTCTTCAACCAAAGATTTATGATAAATCCCCTACTGGGGTCAACACCCTAACGCCCCAACTCAGAGTCAGTAACGGTTACTTTAATTGCTCCTTAGTAAAGAATCAGCATACAAGTTCTGTACTAAGGAATGATTTAAATAACCGTTAGTGACTCTGAGTTGGGGCGTAAGAGAGACATCACAATAGAAAAGGCTACTTACGCATTTTGCTGGTAAACGTAGGACATGACTTCCCTCTCTCTTGCAATCACATCTCTGGGATAACCCTCTATTTCATAACTGAAATCAATATGAGATAACTGAATTAAATCTCTTAAATATTTGCTCTTGTAATATGAGTAAACTAATAGTACCATAGTCATAAAAAATTTGTTTCATCTACACACAAATACAAAGTGAATTTTTTTCACAACATTATCTTTTTTTCATATTAAATTAAAGTTTTATTTCAACTTATGTTTTACTTTGTTGTTATTTGGCTCATGGAGCCATTACACAACAATGTTACATGAAGACATGACTTATTTATTACACCATAATCTACTATGTCACTGTAGATGTTTTGCTCCGTTAAATTCATTGTATATTTTCTTATTTTAATACATAATAGTAAAACTGTATTACCGCTTAATAAAATCCAAGACATTGCTAGCCTCAACCTCAGTACAGTTCCAGAAGACGACCGCACCCTCCCGGAAGATGATGAACTGCCGCGGCTCCTGCTCCACACTGTACACTGCGTTCGCTACTATCACATCTCCAACTTCCTGGGTACTCAGACTGGAAGTACAAGGATAATTGAGTACTATATTCCATCTGTGGGAGAGTGGTTTCACAACTATATAAACATCCAGATTTTCCCACAGGAATGTATATAACCGTGATAAAATCTGCCCTGTTTTTGAACACTAGACATGGCCTGACATGGTTAAGAATTTATTGAGTATATCTGATCTTAAAGCAAACAGTGACCTAAGAGATCTTCAACCCATTAAAGAGGATAACTTGCTAATTCTGATATTGTTTAATGTATTTCATAACGTGGATTACACAATTACAAATACTTAATTGCATTAGATATATATTATAGGGATTAGGAATCAATTTTAAGGTACAAAATAAAGACATGAATAGTTAAAACATTTCATAACTTAATAGCTGTAAAATAGAATTCGGAAATCTATTATCAAGTATAATAAGGTTACTTTTCCTCCGCAAAAAATGTTGTTTACCTATTCCCGGTAGTTATGACTAAGTTACTAAGTATTACGTCACTTTATTAAAGTATAAAAACCTTACGTTCCAGGTTCGTACAGCTTCTGATGCAGCAGTGCCTCCCGAATCCCCTTCAAATTATACGCATTCGCTGTTGCATACGCAAAAGTTAAATAATGCCCCTCTTTTTTGGTCAAATCTTCGAGAACAGCTTTCTTGTAAATAGTCTTCTTAATCAATGGTATAGACTTACTGTCTATTGGTAATATTGGCTGAATTGTATCACTCGAATTATTTCTTATTCCTACAAAACTTAATATCCCAGCTTTGGGTGAAAAAACTCGTTTCCCGACCGGCACTATATCACATGTAGAGGAAAACGCAAAACATTTGTTAGATGCGCCTCTTGTGGCAGGAAACACAATTCTTGACAAAAACACTGCCATGGCTCATGTAAAGTAATATATTTATGATGTTCTTTAAAGTTATTATTCACGATTTTAAAATATAATTCATTGCATCAATTGCATGTGCACAGCCATGAACAGCAATCAGTTGATTGATTGACATTGGACATTTGACAATATTGACATTTTATTTAAAAGCAGACAGCTGATATACAGATTAAATAAATTGCAAACAGCCAAGGATGTACAGTGTCTCCAACTTATCTGTGAACTGACGGAGGGCGCTGTCGGACGCATTGGACCAATCACTGGACGCAATTCGAGACGTAGTAAATGTCAATGAATGAACACAAAGAACTTATGAATGGGGCGGCATTAGTTCCAATTTTCGCCATTTCACAGATAAGTTGGTCGCGCTGTATAAGTTCCTTGCAAAATTTAATCCATAGAGCAAAGTAACAACATTAGAAATTCTCAAAAAGCTGGAGACATAAAGGACGCCCAATGCCGGCGTTAGGGTAGGGCGCGGTTGAGCGACCGCCCAGGGCGTCAGGTTTAAAGGGGCGCCGCAGGTAGTCATAACGGAACCCTTATAGTTTCGTCATGCTCGTCTGTCCGCAGCATAGTGTCGAGAGTCGAGACACTTAGCGCTGGAAAGCTGTATCTTGACATGGATTTACATTGTATTTATTATTTTCGTATGGTTCAATGACAGATAGGGGGCACCGTAGAAATCTCGCCCAGGGCGCTGGTAGTGCTAAAACCGGCACTGAGGACGCCTGCAGTTTATTAGATTTAAAAATAAATACAACCAAATTGTATTTGATATTATCCATCTATTCATGTGGTTGCAACTTACAAGCCAAGCCAACCTAATATGCTAACGATTTTAGACTAAAGTTATATCATTATATTGCTGTTAAATTGGTAAGGTTCTGTTTTATTGATATTTCCTGTATTCATGTTAGTTTTTAGACTACCTTAACAGCTCTAGCGCTCCATTGTCAACAATCTACAAAAATAAATAAGGCAAAACCAGATAGATAATAAGTCTTTATTTCTATTCAGCCAATATATTTTTTATGACATTATAATAATGAGGATCCGTAACGTTTTTAGTTGAGAATGCAGATTTATAGAGCTAAGAAATCCTTAACATACAGTGAAAAAATTTTTGTTCTACGACAAAAATTGACGAAGTTATGACCAAATTACTTACAAAGTTCACTGCGTGGCTGTGACGTCACGATTACGGTCGCCGCCAGTTAGCCGCTGGCAGCGATACGGCGCGCAATGTTTTGTTTCGATAATTGTGACTTTGAAACAAATTAAGTGTCCCATTTGTGCCTAATTCACCTTTTAACTATGTATCAGTATTGTATAGTGCTTAAACGTTCAAACACTTCTATGAAAACGCCAAAAAAAACTATTTTTTAACGTGCCGAAAAACTCAAAACTTCGTAGAAAATGGTATTCCGTTGTAAAAAGACAATATATGATTTATCTTCAATAGTAACTGAGCTGGGAACCATATCTTTAACTTATATAAATTTCGTAGTTGTATCTATATAGCCAGCTGTAGTTGGGCTCCGTAACATTTTTTTTCAGTGGCAGATGGCTCCTCGCTGCGTCTATGGAGCCACATCAAAAATGCTACGCTATGTTTGCAGCCTCCCTTTTGAGCAGCACAGTCATGGAAATCCACCTTCTCTACCGTTCAGCACCAATACGCTTTACTTTTTAGGGTTCCGAAGTAAAATCGGAAGTATCGGAACCCTTGTAGTTTCGTCATGTCCGTCCGTCCGTCTGTAATTTTGCATGGATATACATATGTACACATTTATTAAAACTCCAGAATCGTGGAATAAAATACTGAAAAACTTTTGTTCAGGGTACCTCCCCTACAGGTGTGAGGATAAATTTTTTTATTCGTCGCGTACCCCGTAGTGTGGGATATCGTTGAAAAGGTCTTAGAAAAATATTATGGGTCTTCTAGGACCATGTTTGGATTTAGGGGTGCGTTTGCGAAATATTTGCCTTTATAGTGCTAATTTTCGTCGAGCCCCTACTACTACTCAAAGGATGATTTGTAACGATGAGTGAGAGGGAAATAAAAGCGGCCAAGTGCGAGTCGGACTCGCCCATGAAGGGTTCCGTAGCAGCAAGTAACATAATGAAAGGTAATTTGCGGTTTACGATTTATGACGTATTAAAAAAACTACTTACTAGATCTCGCTCAAACCAATTTTCGGTAGAAGTTTGCATGGTAATGTACATCATACATTTTTTTAAAGTTTATAAGTTACAGGGGGGACACACATTTTACCACTTTGGATGTGTCTCTCACGCAAACTATTCAGTTAAGAAAAAAATGATATTAGAAATTATATGCTGAAATTATATATATATAATTATATGCTGTTTATTTATCTACATGTACGGTTATCATCAGAAGTAGCTTAACATTTTAGTACCTTGTTACATATTTCTTGAATTTGTCATAATGTTGTTCGGAAACCGTCGAAACAGTTACTATTATAAAGTACTATAATGTTAAGCTGTTTCTGAAGCTGACTGTTGGTAGGTAGGTACTTATTAGGAATCTTTAGGTCTAACTTCTAAGCTGTTAGTAGTAGGTAGGGGTAAGAAAGAATGAATGTAAAGTAGGTATACGTACAGGGATATATTCAGAACATATGAATGAAGTGTTTATAGTTTATTGATAAACGAATGTTGTTTTCGGTATTATGTAGATCATTTCGCGGATGGCTTTTTAACCTACTTGCGCTTTATAGTGCATGATCTACGCTGATGATCTATGACAGAAACCTTAATATTGGTTGTCAATGGCTGTTTTTTACGGTTCGGTAGCCAAATGGCAAAAAAAAGAACCCTTATGGATTCGTCATATGTCTGTCTTTCTGTCTGTCCGTATGTCACAGCCACTTTTTTCCGAAACTACATATAAGAACTATACTGTTGAAACTTGGTAAGTAGATGTATTCTCTGAACCGCATTAAAATTTTCATACAAAAATAGAAAAAAAAAACAATAAATTTTGGGGTTCCCCATACCTACTTAGGACTGAAACTCAAAATTTTTATTTCATCAAACCCATATGTGTGGGGTCTATGGATAGGTCTTCAAATATGATATTGAGGTTTCTAATATCATTTTTTTCTAAACTGAATAGTTTGCGTGAGAGACACTTCCAAAGTGGTAAAATGTGTGTCCCCCCTGTAACTTCTAAACTTTAAAAAAATGTATGATGTACATTACCATGCAAACTTCTACCGAAAATTGGTTTGAACGAGATCTAGTAAGTAGTTTTTTTAATACGTCATAAATCGTAAACCGCAAATTACCTTTCATTATGTTACTTGCTGCTACGGAACCCTTCATGGGCGAGTCCGACTCGCACTTGGCCGCTTTTATTTCCCTCTCACTCATCGTTACAAATCATCCTTTGAGTAGTAGTAGGGGCTCGACCAAAATTAGCACTATAAAGGCAAATATTTCGCAAACGCACCCCTAAATCCAAACATGGTCCTAGAAGACCCATAATATTTTTCTAAGACCTTTTCAACGATATCCCACACTACGGGGTACGCGACGAATAAAAAATTTCATCCTCACACCTGTAGGGGAGGTACCCTGAACAAAAGTTTTTCAGTATTTTATTCCACGATTCTGGAGTTTTAATAAATGTGTACATATGTATATCCATGCAAAATTACAGACGGACGGACGGACATGACGAAACTACAAGGGTTCCGATACTTCCGATTTTACTTCGGAACCCTAAAAAGTAAAGCGTATTGGTGCTGAACGGTAGAGAAGGTGGATTTCCATGACTGTGCTGCTCAAAAGGGAGGCTGCAAACATAGCGTAGCATTTTTGATGTGGCTCCATAGACGCAGCGAGGAGCCATCTGCCACTGAAAAAAAATGTTACGGAGCCCAACCACAGCTGGCTATATAGATACAACTACGAAATTTATATAAGTTAAAGATATGGTTCCCAGCTCAGTTACTATTGAAGATAAATCATATATTGTCTTTTTACAACGGAATACCATTTTCTACGAAGTTTTGAGTTTTTCGGCACGTTAAAAAATAGTTTTTTTTGGCGTTTTCATAGAAGTGTTTGAACGTTTAAGCACTATACAATACTGATACATAGTTAAAAGGTGAATTAGGCACAAATGGGACACTTAATTTGTTTCAAAGTCACAATTATCGAAACAAAACATTGCGCGCCGTATCGCTGCCAGCGGCTAACTGGCGGCGACCGTAATCGTGACGTCACACGCGCCCGCGTAGTTTGAATTTTAGCGGCCGGAACGGCAATGTTTATTACTTAATATCTTCGTAAGTAATGGTCCGATTTGGATGATTCAAAAAGATATATCATTCATATGCCATAAAGAATCGCGTGGATACTAGTTCTATAGAATTTGCTATAACTTTACTGATCCTCATTATACACAAACACAATTTCACAGTAATACAAAATTATAATAACAATTTCTTTGTTTTATTTTACTTTAAAACTTTAATTAACTTTTACTTCACATGCATCAACTCAAACTTTTCTTTATTTGATGTAATTCTGCTTCTATCCTTCTCTCTCATAACGTCAGACAACAGTGTTTTGCCGCAAGAAGACATAAAGTACCGGTTATAACCAACCGGTATTTATGTGATCAATACCGGTTTACAGCAGTCTAATCAAACTGCCACTGCTTCCACATTTATGACGATATTATTTTTTGGCGCCGAATTCCCATGGCCGTATCACCATCACTGCACCAGCGCGTCTCCATCATCAGCGGTGAAGAGAATGGAGAGTTTCCGCGCAAATTCTATACCAGTGCGTCGTGCAAGGGATCCGGGGACAGCCGAGCGAGTCACTCCGATATCTGCCACTTTGTCTATTCCACTGGGAGATTGGAGTTCCTGTAGGACAAGAAAATAAAATTTCATGTTGAAGTTAAAGGTGCATAAAACTCATTATAAATGCTGATACACTGCACCATTATAATTAGCACACACTCTTAGAACAAAAATGGGTACAGCTTTTCCTATGCAAGCTATTATTTACAAAAAGAATCTATTAGTTGTCTGGTTTTTATTACTTTACTAGCTGTGCCCCGCAGTTTCACCCACGGTAGGTTTCGGAAAAAACTTAACTACTGGAATATATGATGCTATATAGCCTATAGCCACATAGACTATCAAACACAAAAATATTTTTTCAATTCGAACCAGTAGTTCCTGAGATTACCGCGTTCAAACAAGCAAATTCTTCAGCTTTATAATACAGTGCCACCAAGTTATCTGCTAAATTAACTTAAATTAACTTATTCGTGTAAAAAAAAAAAGAAATGGCGAAAATTGGAACTAATGCCGCCCCATTCATAAGTTCTTTGTGTTCATTCGTTGACATTTACTACGTCTCGAATTACGTCCAATGATTGATCCAGTGCGTCCGACAGCGCCCTCCGTCAATTCACAAGTTGGTGGCACTGTATTAGTATAGATTACTGAACTCGTTTGACACGTTTCACGCGATGCCACTCAAAAATTGGCTCGCCACCGGTTGGCCACGGGCCGGATTCCAACGTCCGCCGGTTCCAACTGAAGTTTGCCCATCTCTGCTCTAAAAGAACTAAGAAGGACTGGAGTCTTCTTGCGAGTTTCTATGAGTATGTAACACTTATAATATTTAAGACGAGTCACCGCCCTCGCTTTGCTTCGGTTTTCTTATTTTTTTGCACCTTGGGTTACATTATTGGAGTTTAAGGATCCCTAATTTTTTTGAAAATATAATATAGCCTATGTTACTCGGGGATAGTGTAGCTTCCCAACAGTGAAAGAATTTTCGAAATCGGTTCAGTAGTTTCAGAGCCTATTCAATGCAAACAAAAAATCAAATCTTTCCTCTTTATATATTAGTATAGATTTACCTCAAATAGTCGTTTCGGTGATGAGTACTGCGCGCACAGTGCTCGCGACCGCTCCAGACTAGACATGGGCAGGATAGCCAACATCTGCTGCCACAGCTTACTAGCACCCACTCCTGCGAGAGGAGAAAAACAATGACGTTTTATAGAGTTAAGCAGAGCGTCCAGATATGCGAGGCAGCTAGGTGGTGCACAGACTAGGAAAATGAAGATATCCTGTAAGTGGATTTCTGATGTAGTAGTTTCTTAGTAGTTTGCTTTGATTAAATTAAAATATCCAGATTATAAACTATCTCTGTCAGGTGCCAAATTTCATCCAAATCCATTATAGTAGGGGAGCCCAAGAGGGGATTTTTGGATTTACTCGAGCGTGTCAGATTATTATAAGGAGGATACCTTACATACGGTTAGAGAAGATATGGAAGAACAGAGGAATCAGCAAGACTGTAAAAATAAAGCTTATGCGCACCCTTGTCTTCTCTATCTTCCTCTATGCTTCCGAGACCTGGACACTGAAGTCTCGTGTACGAAATAGGATAGATGCGTTCGAGATGTGGTGTTGGCGCAAAATGTTGGGAATTCCATGGACAGCGCATCGCACTAACGTGTCTATCCTAAAAGAACTCAAGATTCGAACTCGTCTTTCTACTATATGTATGCAGAGGGTTCTCAAGTACTTCGGACACGTGGTACGGCGCGATCCAGATAATTTGGAGAAGCTGATAGTAGTCGGCCACGTGGAAGGAAAGAGAAGTAGAGGGAGATCACCGACCCGATGGACCGATACCATTAAACAGGCGTGTAAAACCACCGTTCACGCGTCCATGCAACTTTCCCAAGATAGAGAAGCTTGGAAGATCTTAGTTGGAACTTATGATGACCACGACCCTCAGTCATGAGGAAACGACGAAGAAGAAAAAACCTTACATAATATTGATAAGTACCTCCAGTCAGAATGAGCCCTTAATATAGGGGGGTACGCTCAGGGGAACCCATCAGTCAAAAAAATCGGATCGTCTGAAAGCTTTATTCTCACTAGTTTGACTCGTAGTTCGATCGTCGAACTCGTATGAAGGGCTCATACGGGCTGGAGATATTTATCAATATGTAAATCCTCCTTATAATAATCTGACGCGCTCGAGTAAATCCAAAAATCCCCTGTTGGGCTCCCCTACTATTAAGGCGCATAAGCGTGCAAAAAACTTTTATAAATATAATAATGGTAAGATACATTCATATAACGCACCATTTTTGTTTACAGTAACACAGTTCTTGTTATCTCCTCGCATGTAAAATTGGGCCTGCTCATCGCACTTCCTTTTGGCTTTCCTGGCGATAACATAAGGTTACATAAGTGGGCCGCTAAAGAATTGTAGAAGATTTCTCGCAATTCTGTGTAAATAGTACTAGTCTACAACTAAAGTCGTAAAATATACATGATTATAAACCTATTTTTAAACTCATCGTGGACCAAACACATTTTAATATTATGTGGGTACTACAATATTTATTTTGTATGCGACATTTCACATAGATCATGGTCAAGGGTGAACTCAATTTAGTGAGTAACCGTATTTTAGTAAAAAGTCGTAAGTACTAAGTATGTTTCGCTTACATAAGGAACTTTGGGTTAAGGCATTTCATTTTGATATTACTGATGTTCGTAGGCGGCGATATCCACTTACCATCAGGTGCCTAACTCTTCAGCTCGTTGATAGACTAGTTATATTAAAAACAGATCTTACTTGTATGGTGCTTCTGCAATCGCCTTGGTGAAGTGGAGGATGGTGAGCGCCAGCTCATTGGGTGTCTCCACCTTCACCGTGTCGCAGCTCGCAGACACCAATAAATCTGAAGATCAGTCCAAACAATATAATGGTCGCTATATCGCTTTTGGCAACCAGACTATCCAATTAAACTTCATAAAATAACATAGCATCTTATCAATTTTGATGTGAATTCCAGTCAATTAAATGAATTGTGAGAATTAACAATTTTTTTTTATTGTTTACCCGTTAAAGCCATTTCCAGGTTAACCTCTGTCATTTGCTGGCGGTGATTGCTTGCTTTTTTCCGCCCTGATGGCCTGCAACAACATAGGAAGGTAACATTCAGTTATTCTGATTGTAAAGTTACATTTAAACGACTTACTAAAATACATTGAATAATTACATTTTCAAGAAATCCACTTTGCTACAACAGACTAACGCCCCAACTTAGCCCCAAATTGTTCCTTAGTACAGAATTTGTATGGTGATTCTTTACTAAGGAGCGATTAAAGTAACCGTTAGCGACTCTGAGTTGAAGCGTTAAACTCACTTGAAATAGTCCTGTAGACCAAAGACAACGAGTGTAGTCTTGCAGCCGGTGAGCTGGGCAATGCGGCTCATTTGCTGCGCCAAACTCTTGGCAGCTACCACCTCGGCCAGTTCTTCAGCAGTTGTCACATATAAAGCGCGTTCGCACTGCTCTTTCGCTGGCGCTAACTGTACCTAAACAAACAATGTTCCATGATAATTATAAACCCTTAAATTGTCTTAAGATTATTAACAGGACATATCGACGCTAGAAAGCAAACACGTAGTAACCCGCAGATATCAAATTGTTAAGCAGAGCCGAAAAGCTTTTTAATCTCTCGAAAAAAATTCATAAATTCTGTATTTAGTAGAGAAGTTATGAATTTTTCTCTGTTTTAGTAGAGAAGTTATGATTTTTTTTCGAGAAATCAAAAAAAAATATCAGCTCTGATCAACTATTTGATCTTTGCGGGTTACTATGTGTTTGCATTCTAGCGTTGATATGTATCAGAAATATTATACAATTTTAACTATGATTATGTTACTTTATTAGTATCTAGATAGTACTAGAATTACTAGATTGTAGAAGTAGATTTAATAGTTGAGAATATTTTATAGTTGACTTTAGAAGAAACTGAATGGAAACTTTTTATTGCCAGAATCCAAATATATAAATAAGAATTTACCAAGCCGCTATCAGCAGCAAGTGTCGGTGCCACTCCCCTTGTCCACAGCACCAGCGCGGGGTCACATAACGCTGACGACGTGCGTACCCTGGCAGCCGCCGCAGTCACCTCCCTGGTCACATCCGCTGCGTACCACGCTGAAGACAGCGCCGGATGCAGTTCTACTGTCATGTGCTATAAATACGAATAAAAAAAATAGTGTCACTACAGAGATTTTCAGTGTTACATATCGTGGCTAAGGATTTATATGCAGTAACTATTGCACCCCACTGATACATTTATGCATGTCATTTTTTAATCTATCTGCATTTCGGAAAGGTGCTTTGTCATGGAGAAGATAGCCGAAAGAAACTCCTCAGCACATCTTTTAAAAACCAATCAAATTAAAAATACAATCATAGTAGCCAGCAATGTATTGTAGTGGTTATCTTGTAGCTAACATAAAATAAGTTTTATGATGATACTTGCTTTTTTCAATTGGACAGTTCTATTGGCCCTAGAAGCTTTTACAACTTTACATAGATAGACAGATAATAATATTTTCTGTAAACAAACCTTCATACATTCCCCTGGCTTGTACATTTTATTAGCCATCTGCATTTCCTTTCGTTCTTCTGCATTGCGTTTCTTGCTGCCCTTTTTCTCTGCTGGCCTTGTGTCAACGGCCTTATTGTCTGCTGTAGCTATCGCACAGATCGTAGGACTACATAGACCTTGGTCTGTCATTGTTGCAGCATTCTGTGAACCTGAAAACACAGAGATGGGACTTTTCAAAATAGTTGTAAAAACAGTTTTCCCTATGGTCTAGCGTTGCATTGGCGAGTGATTACTTATCATAGAGTGGCCCATGTAAAAAAATGTACAGGATAAACAGAAAATACACATACCATTCTGACATCTTTGCTTTGCACTGGCATCTACCAAGGGTCCCAAGTTATACTTTTTATGTGCCTCGATAATATTTTCCAAAACATCTGTAATTTATTTTACAGCAAAATTTAAGTAATACTGAAAATAAATTCAACTTGTCACGTGAATGCAGGTGACAACTATTATTGAAAATTATATTAATAATTATTACAAGAAAAAAATAATTGGCCGGCAACGCATCAGTGATGCCTTTGGTCATCATTTTCCGGCTATTTCCATTAAAAAAATTGATACATTGGCACAACTGTACTGGAATTCCTGATGATTGCACAGAGAAATAAAGTAATGTATCAAGCAATATGCACAAAAAAAGGTTTACCCTACTTGTTACAAAAGTCTATAATTTGGCCAGGAAATAAACCGGATCAATAGCAATAATTCAGCTACCGGCTAAACTAACGGCACTAAAAAAATATTATTACCGTCACTAATTTCTCTGTTAACTATTTGAATCAATTGTTCAAGTTTCCTTTCACATTTAGAATTATCCATCGCAAGTGAAATTGAAAGTGTAACAGAAAAACATAATTTGTTAATGTTTGTTTGTAACTTTCATCAGTTTCATAGTTTTCAAGGTACAATACTTTGTATTTTTGTAAATTGAAAATGTAAATTGCCACAGCTGATCCGTTGTCAGTTGTCACTTGTCAACGTCAGCTGTAACTTGTAAGCTAAGCGTCAACGTCTCTTTTTGGCAGATAAGAATTAAAATCTCTATGGCTAGGGCACAGAGTACGTTATTAAAGTGCTGAAGTCAACTAAATCTGCCATAGACGTACTTGGGCGTAATATTGGTAGCATTGAAATAGGAGTATAAAAATCAAAATGTTTTTATTATATCATCATCATCATCATATCAGCCCTTATCTATCCACTGCTGGACATAGGCCTCTCCCAAGGTGTGCCACAACGCACGGTCCTCCGTTGATCTCATCCAGCAACTACCACCCGTTCTTTTAAGGTCGTCGGTCCATCGAGCTGGTGGACGGCCCACGCTGCGTCTGCCAGTTCGCGGTCTCCATTCGAGAACTCGTCTGCCCCAACGGCCATCGGTTCTTCGACATATGTGACCAGCCTACTGCCACTTTAGCTTGCTTATTCTTCGTGCTATGTCGGTGACCTTGGTTCTTTGCCGGATCTCCTCGTTTCGGATTTTGTCCCGCAAAGAAACTCCAAGCATAGCACGCTCCATAGCCCGCTGAGCTACCTTTAGCTTGTGGACTAGTCCCAATGTCAGAGTCCACGTTTTAGCCGCATACGTCATTACAGGCAAGACGCACTGGTTGAAGATCTTAGTCTTGAGTCTTTATTATATGTAGTGTTTTATATTATCTCGTAATATTATATATCGTAATATATATCGTTATTACCTTTGATAAGCTTAATAACAACGCTAATTATGTCTATAAAATGGTTTTTACAGGACACTTATTTCAATGCTACCAATATTACGCCCAAGTGCAGATTTAGTTGAAGAATACTATAAAACCCGGTTAAAGTTTCGGTTAAAGATAAATTTAACTATCAAAAGAAATGAAACTAGCAAGGTTAGATTTAACTTTAACCTTCAAAAGATTAAGATTACGTAATTTATGCAACCCACTATAATACTGAGGTTACGAAAGTGGGAAATACGGACTTTTTTTATGCCATAAGCAAGCAAACGAGCAGACGGGTCACCTGATGGTAAGTGATCACCACCGCCCATGGACATTAGCAACATTAGGGGCGTCACCAATGCGTTGCCGGCCTCGAAACTTTACAACGATACTAATAATAAAGTTAATTTCGTCTTGGTTCTCGGCTCGATGTCGGTTTGGATTATTCGTATATGTATTCGTGCGGGACCCAAACATATTCGGATGATAATCGTCAATGTTCATTTGACTAATAGATATGAATCTTACGCTCACTCACAGTACTAGACTTTTACAATTCGTTCGAAACAAACGTAGAAGTAATAATTATTAATAACGATAATAATATTGATAATTTTTTTGTAAAGCCTTCAGTGTTACTACCAAGCTGGTCGGCTTCTACTGCCTCTTATGACAACCTTGTATGCCGCCCCATTACGCCAAACAATATTCACTCATATTTTATTTACAAGTAGCGTCGGAGAACCAATAATTATGCATGAGGGTCTCATGAGGGTAAAGGAAGTGCCTTTAGAGCTCACTGGCACTCTGCTCGCGGCTTTGCTTGCGTTTTTCAGGTTAATAAGTACCTACCCTATATTTTATTCTAGATTATGGTCTACCTTTGTGCTACATTCAGTAGTTTTGCGTGAAAGAGTAACAAACAGCCTTACAAACTTTCACATTATAATATTAGAAGAAAGCGTCAGTGATTCTTTTGGATTTGGAATGTCTACGAGTGAGTTACCATTTGCCACTCGCCATTTACCAAATGGGGCAACCTACCATGCACTCGGTAACTCGTTTGCTGGCCTAAAACACGGACGTAAAAAAAGACGGACGTAATCCCAAGAACAAATTCAGTGAAGCACCCATACTAATACCAACTCTGTATTCGTACAAGTACACACACCCACACATTGACACCATACTACTATGACATTGACACAATCAATTTTTATTTAATTTTGCATAAATTATGATGTGATGGGATTTTACTAGATTATAACGTTTAATATGATTTATACTTAACGCCATTGAAAACGAGTAGGTAGGGATTTTTAACAAATGTTAGCAAAATCCTTTTTTCGAAGTATCCAACTATTTATGTGAAGTAAATGATTATTCCATTTCGCTCAAGGACGCCCATACAAGGTTAGTTCATATCAATAAATGGCAGCTATTAATATGGGCATTGGGCATCTTAGATAATTTTAAGTATAGGTAGGCAATGATCTTATATATAAGATCATTGTAGGTAGGTACGACATTTGTATGTGACCATACGTCCCGCTTTGGGCGGGATGGTCCCGTTTTGAAGCTGTCTTTCCCGCTATGTCCCCCGCGCGATCAAAAAATTCCCGCACCAAATGTTCCGTTTCGTCCCGCTTTGGTATATATTTACTTACATATGGACATTCTTGTGGACATGAAATTCATTGAAACTGCGACATTTATGGCTAATGACCTTTTTTTTAGCTATAAATAGTAATTAGTGTATTCAAATTTCCGTAGGTGTCTGTTCCCGCTTTGACACGAAGGCGCCCGATGATGCACGTCCCGATTTCGGTCGTCAGAAAAATGGTGAGTTTAGACATTTGAGCTGCAATTTGCAAAAACGACAAATTTCATTGAAGTTATTTCGCCGTCTGCGAAGAGAAATTTTTTGGGGAAATTAGTGAAAAAATATATTGTACACGAAATGCTCAAAACCTCCATAAGTGGAGTACCACAACTTTGCCATCAAAATGGCGTAGGTATTAATTTGGCTACCTACCCGTTTGATTAGTGTTGCGGACGGAAATCATTCTTTGGGGTTCCGTAGCCAAAATGGAACCCTTATAATGTCGTCAACATCACATCTTGCCCGTAGTACGGTTGTGATTGACCTTTATGGGTGTAAGTTTTAGTTTTAATTACTTGATGAGGAAGAGTAGTTGTTTATTTACGGCCGGTTTCAATAATGTACTAACAGATGGAAGACTGTGGATAGGGCTACCATTAGTATGTTATCTGTCATACTTGTCAATTTTTCAGACGCAAAAATTGACAAATATGACAGATAACATACTAATGGTAGCCTTATCCACAGTCTTCCATCTGTTAGTACATTATTGAGACCGGCCGTTAGCCGTTAGCCGATAACGCTTTACAAATATGTATAGCTTCGTCTAATTCGAAGGGGTTACTTTCTTCGCGCATTTTCTTTCGGCGTTGCCTTATATTTGTGTAAGACTGTGCGGTATCAGCTTCCAAAAACCCAAAAATTTCATATAAATTATATATTAAATACCCATCTGAAAACACATAATTTTTATTGTGTAACTATTGATATTAAGGTTAAGGTGACAATCACTTTCTCTTAGCAGAATAGTACGAATAAAATTATTTTACTTATTTTTTATCTATATGTTACCGGATATCTGTATAATGCTGGTATTCAACACAATTCCTAGGAAATGTGTATAATACCTGGGTCGTTTTGGCAATGTATTAAATTATATGAATATTGTTCACCATTACATAGTTTGCCTAGGTTATGTATACGTATCCCAACTACTGTACAGAATACCTGCAGGTCCACCGGCAGTAAATAAAGTTAGATTTGGGTATGTATAGTCAACTTGGATGGAGGTTGGAATTAAGAATTTACTTAAAAACACACTCAAAACAAATTGTAACCTGCTTGAATAGATATTTTTTTATACATTTTAAATTAATGCTTGACCGAAATCACACTTGATGGTAAGATGATGATGATGGAGAGATGCAGTCTAATGGCTCCTACACTACACTGCTCGCCTAAGCAGCTTCGGATTTTTCAAAATTGGTGACAGAACCGACTTAGTCAACCCCGACCCCACGTGGTACTAGTCTGCCCTACCCCTAGAGTGAATGTAAACCCCGGAGGCGCGGAGGGAGAGCAGCCCCCGCCCGCTGTAACCAACTGCAGGCACCATGTGAGCCGAAGCGGCTGAGGCTGGTCGCCGCAGGCGACCAAAAAGCCGAAGCTGCGTAGGCGAGCATGGAGTGCCTGCAGTTTGTTACGCAAGGGCGGAGGGGCTGCACTTTCCGCAGCGCCGGAGACGTTTGGAAGCCTGTTTGTATATCAAAAACCCCTAAATTCTCCCTAAAAGTGCATATGTCACCGGAAGATAACAAGAACCGCAAATTTACAAACCTAGGTTTATAAACAATATACAACTAAATGAATATTACTCTAACTGAAACATTCGCTACTTGAAAGTTGGCCTTTTGAAAAGTGTCATTATAAAAGGCAGACCAAACGTACAGTTGGCAACTGTTAGGTTGGGAAATAAAAAAAAATATGTGATAAGTTGGCAAATGATTATTCGGCGAAATAAAATTCTGCGAAACGTTAGTTGGCAAGTGATAATCGGCCAAACAATTTTCGGTGAAAAGGCAGAGAACCGTCTTTTACGCACATTACCAACTACGCATGGAGTATTGTATAGAATGCCTGGGCTAAGTATGAAATAAATAATATTCAAAACGTAACCTGAACGTTTTAGATATTCTATACATTGCCTAGGTATTGTATAGAGTGCTGAATTATACAGATATCCGGTAACATATACAAATAAATAAAATTGGAGTGTCTATCTGTAATATTAAAAAAACCGCTTTTTACTAATTGTAAGTGCGTTTGGATGTATACAGGGTAGGTACATATACCAAAACAACATTTTTTACAAATTTTGTATGTCTGTCTGTCTGTCTGTTTGTTTCGGCTAATCTCTGAAATGGTTGGACCGATTTTGACGGGACTTTCACTGGCAGATAGCAGATAGATGAAATTCGCCGGGTCAGGTAGTAGATAAATATACGTGCAAAGTATGGAACGAACATCTTTCTGAGGTATTCCTGGAGCGGTATGACATGCGGTTCTTCAAAAAAGGTGTAAAAAGAGTTCTCCTTCAGGGCCGACGTTGCATTGGCGATTCCTCTGGTATTGCTCAAGTCCATAGACGACGGTAACTACTTACCATCAGGTGTCCCGTATGCTTTTTCGTCAGCCCTTCAGGCTATATAAAAAAAAATATCCAAGTATCAAATAAAATATCACAAAACACCTGAAGCGTGAATGTTTTTTTTTTTTCTCGTCTTCATATAGTGTGGGATATCGTTAAACTACGGAACCCTACATTGTGCGTTAGCTGACACGAACTTGATTGGTTTTTATTATTTTTAGTAACGTCACTAGCTAAAACTTTGGTTCGTTGGTAAATGATATTTTAGTGTTATTCTTATTTGGTAAATGGTACATTAAATTCATACAAATGTGCGCTTTTTGATTATTATCTTACTAGCAACTAGTCGAGCCACTTGATGGTAAGTGGTCACCGTCGCCCATGGATATCCGTAATGCCAAAGTCATCGCCGATTCGTTGGCAACCCAGAAGAGACGCGGGAGATCGGTATTATCTGCACTGTCGTAATAAGGTACCGAAACTGCGTTCCTATGTCTAGCTCCTGCGGTTAACTATCTATTCTTTTATCTATTCTGTTCTGTTCTATTCTATTTCTATCTATTCCTTTTGGTATATTATGTCATTTTAAAAGTCAGGTATCTAAACAGGCATATTTTATTTGAAGCGAAGCCCGAGTTATTACTATGACCTAATAAAAATCTATAGGCATCCTTAGACCTCACCTCAGCACTAACAATACCTACTTATACCTACCTATAATGCTATAAAAGACCGAAAGGAAGATATCACGTGATATTTACGACAGCTTTATGTGAAATCGATGGGAACAACGCCAGCTTTTCTTTATCAGCGTTTTCGTTAAAAGATGGGAAAACTTGAAGCAGCATACTATTTAAACTTATCTATAGTCTGATTAGGGTTCCGTAGTCATTCAAAACTAACCCTTTATAGTTTCGTCATGTCCGTCCGTTCGTCCACGGTTTAACTCAGCTCAGAAATCCTTAGTACCTACTAGAAAGTTGTAATTTTGAGTGGGTATAAATATGTATATGACGGCGAGCGGCCTCTTTGGTTCTACAATGATCGATGCAGAAGCTGTCATACAAGAAGTTATGAAGAAAAACTAAATATTTAGAATAAGGAATATGTCAATATATTGAGAACAATACGTGTGGGACATTCAATGGGTTTCGAATAGTGATCACGGAGTACTTAGTAAAGATTGTTATTGATGTGAACGTTAGGAGAACTGGAAATAATATCATGGTGCAAAGTAAAAGGAACATTATTGAATAACCAACACCATAGAATACCCCTATCTGCTATATATACGTATTTACGTACGACGACGCGACGTCGACGACACAATGGTTAGTAAAAACGGCGTTCTACAGGGTTCTGTTTTGGGGCCTCTTATATATATGGAACATCATATCGACTCTACCGTCAAACCTCACACTATGGATAAGCAGCCTAATTCACGTAACTTTAAGACGCATCGATTGAGTTGCAGTGACGCTGCAATCAAGTTGCAGTGACGCGGCAATCAAGTTGACGTTGGTTGACGTTTAGTGTCTAAACCGTATTCTAGTAATTTTTGAACTGCGCGTCGACTGCACGCAAACTGCGCGTGAACTTCACTTCTTCTGCACGCATCCTGCGCGCCTGACAAACTTTTCTTCGGCTATTTAGTACTCTGTGTTAGTGTTGTCATATGAGAGAACAAATAAACTTATTAATTAATCAAATACAATTTATTATGTTTCCATTAAAAAACAAAAGCGTCAACAAAACTGCATAAAAACTCGCACCGAGAAGTTTATGAGAATACCCTCAAACTGCGATCGGAAACACGCTATCTTGACGCGCATCAACAGAATACCTTTTTGTGACGTGAGCGTGTTTGACAAGCGCTCGCGTGACGTGAGCATGTTTGACAGCGCTCGCGAAAGCTAAGAGAATACGGAAAGTGTTATTTTGATAGGAACGTCACTGCAACTGCACTGCAATCGAACTTGTTAACTTACGTGAATTAGGGGCAAGGTTTGTGTCATGGACGTCATGGTAGAGTTATTTATCTAGCCAGCTACGCGTCATTCCAAAAATAACAATAACTGCAGTCACGCACTCATACCACTTCCGATCGCATTCGACAAGGGTCTTGAGAGCCAGTTCTTTCTTTCTTTTTCTTCTGTTTTTCTTGGCCGGCAACGCATCAGTGATGTATTTGGTGTTTCTGATGTACATGGACAACATTAGCCATTTACCATCAGGTGGATCGTCAACTCGTTTACCGGCTATTTCCATACAAAAGCAGGTTCCTTACTACTTCCTAGCGTCTAGGCCTGCAACACGTCAGTGACTATTCTATTTCTAACATTTACATTTTACCATAACGTAGTAGATACCTATACTCGTTTTGTAGCTATTACCATTACACAATATTATCCGCAAACGTTAGACAACTAAGAAATAAATAAACAAAACCATAAAAATCTACATGCAGCTTAAAAACTTATTTGAATAACAATATCATCAAAGTGCACGTCCTTGCACTGCCCTCACAGAGCTTTTGAGCTTTGCAATCCTGTTTACGTGCGATATGTGAGATCTGGCAAAGAATGTTTTAATTACAACTGCAAGATAATGCGCCTTTTCTGCCTACACACGTCTTGCCTCTGCTGTTCTCAAACTCATAACACTTGGATTACAATTGCAACTTGAACCTCCCATTTTTATCGGTAGTACCTAATATTACTTTATTATAAATTCAACATTGAAAATAACTTACGATTCATTATAAATAATTCGGTATAAATAAATACTGCTTTAATATTTTAAGTACATTATGGGTTGATAAATTGCATAATGTGAATTAATAGGAAACTCTAAATAGCCATAATTTTAAAAGCTGTGTTTAATTTTAACTTCATGACTCTTATTGTAGGTACACAATCCCGATTTATTATCTCTCATTTTCTTACTAAATTAAACGGTTTTATTAACTGCAAAAAATCAGCGCCAGTAAAATGTTTTCAAAGAATAATTCAGTGATATTCAAGTCTGAATATGATCAATGAAGCATTTTTGTATTTGCTGATTTGTGTCAGCTTAAATTCAAATTACTCTTTGTTAATAAAACTGCAGAAAACGCAAAACTCAGGGACCCTGTGTTCTCCGAACCATAAAACTCATTACATTTCATTCTCGGTCGGACGCCTTTCATTAAACTTACCTGTTCAATTAAATACTTGTTCTGTGGCGAGGGTTCCCTCATTTTCCCTCCTCCAGTCTCTCTTTGTTAGCGGGGACGATCGGTCGTTGCTCTGTGCCGCACGCCTATCGAATTATAAAAATAAACTTAGGCACCAGCGACACGGCTTTTCTTAGCTCTGATTACTCATTCACAATTTAATCCTTTGAATGAACGGATCTGAACAAAGTCAGAAGTGTTTGTAAACTTTAAAAACAACTAAGTGCAAAAATCCAGCCAAGCTTTTGAACTTAAGGAAACAAAATCATGTGCGCTAGATTTTGAAGTTTAAATTTTGGCAACCGTTGTAAATTCGAAAATGGATTGGCGCGAAAAACTTTTTGGGCGGGTGCTAGTAAAGTGTGATGCGCCGGGTACTCAGAGTGGGAAATTCGAAAACGTACCGACCATTGAGGCTCTGGCAGACTGTGTGGAAGAAGGTGAAGGCCCCGTGTGCGGAATCTACTTCTCATTCGCGAATATCAGTGACGCGAGCGACGACTTCGGAGTGCGTTTGGAAGAAGTTTACAAGAAAGTGCACCCAAAGTTGAAGGTGGTGCAAGTAGTCCTTTGGGCTCACGTTGGCACTCCTGAAGGTCCGGTGGAAAGGGAGGCTGGGTTCCGCAGAAGTCTGACTGGCAAGCCGTGGTTTGCGGTCCCATTTCATGATGTCGATACTAAGGTAAGGATTCATTAAGTAAGACGTATTTCGGGTAATTCTACATTTTATTTCATTAAACTGTATTTACATGTTACTTGTGTAATAAGTAGTTATATTTTAGAGACGATATTTTTCAGAGACTAAGGCGTATCCGTATGTAATATTCTATGTATGTATGTATGTAGGTACTCTAACAAAATTATCGATAAATTAATCATTGTCTATGGTTGTACGGTTGTACATGGAAACGAACAGTAGCATTGTCTAATTGAGAAGGATGCACAGGAAGGATGTATGTAATTTAGACCGAATGACTACTAGTATCCCGAGCAAAGAATCATCCCAATGCATAATAACTTTCTACTGGTAAGCTCCTTTATCGTCTCATTATGAGGTACTACATTTCATAATAGTTACTTCTGAAAAATTTATAATTTAAAACTTTATATTGTTCTATTATCCGAACTCACTTTTATAACATAAATACGTAAATAAGAAAAGTAAAATAAAAAAAGTAAAAGTATCATCAAAATCGGTAAAAAGTTATGAGGTAAAACACATAAAAATGCAGTCGAATTGAGAACCTCCTCCTTTTTGAAGTCCGTTAAAAAAATTCACGGTAAAATTAGTCAAGCGCGAAATTGTTCTTGTCAAAAGACTAATTTCAATCAGACAGAAGATACAGCGCTAATTTTGAAGTGCTGCTTTTGCTACCTTGTAACGAGGTGTACTAATACCTCGTTCAATACTCCTTGGCTGGCAGATGCATTTTTCTTTTAAATTTTAAAATATTGACATTTTGGTTCAAATAAAAATCAACTGTCAGCTGGGTTCCCATACGGGAAGAATATCGTATTATTGATATTGTTTTCATGGTTATTCCTTTAAACTTATTAATACCTACAATGAATGATTTTAATGTACTAAATTAACATTGTTGTTCCATTTGTGTTGGTTACATGATTACAAATAACTTTGGTTTATTGGGACTATTATTAACATATGACCCTGCCCAGCCCTGAGATTTACTATATTATATTTGTGGAGGATCTGCACCCTCGCACTGGCGCCCAATAAGGAATACTTATACACAGGACCTCGGATGAAAATCCCAGGACAATTAATCTTCATGAAAGTATTGGATTAATTGGACATGTATATTTTGTTTGGAAGACTACATACAAATTTTCGGAAAACAAGGATGAAGAATTTTGAAGGTTACCACTTCACAGGTTACCACATAATTATTATATTTATTTTATTTTCAAAATTCTAAAAGACATTATCGTCCCTTCCCATAGCGGCCCTTATTAGTTATTCGAGTCATTTTTTTATACTTATAACATGGACCTAAATAATATAGACACGCTGTTCAGTACTTACATTTTGTTCACCTGTGTTGACCCCAACTGGGGCCAACTCAAGTTTAGTCGGCTGCGAGCAAGCTACACAAGTAAATGTCACGTTACAAAAACTCCGACTGTTCAAAAACACTTAATAACGTATTATTGTTTATTGAGCACAGTTAAAACGTTCTCATTATTTACGTTTGAACTTTATTTCACTTTATTTAATCATAATTGGTAAGTAACTATATTTTTATTTACAGTCTTAAAAATTATTTAGTGTCAAATATTTAATACCGACATCTTGAACCAAACTTGACAGAACGAACACAGAGTACTTAATCACTACGGAACAGGGTTGCCAGACGTCGCGGAGTGAGAGATCGTACGGTGGGTAAATAAAAGTCGTATTTCCTAAGATGGCTCCAGAAAAAAAATAGTACGATTATTTAATGTAGGTACTAAAACTTTAATTAGTTTTAGATGGCGGTCTACAAAACGAAATTGAAAGAAAAGTAATAAGTAAAACTATAAATTAAAATAAAATCTTCTTATCTTTATATATATAAATTACGTGTCACGTTGTTTGTCCGCGATAGACTCCTTAACTACTTAACCGATTTTAATCAAAGGGCTTCCAACAGTTTTGTATGGAACCTGGCATACCTACAAGTCCGCCATTTTGAAAAAACCTCGATTCGGCGGCCAGTGATGAAACATGTGTCAATCGATAGAGTAAATGATTACGATCAAAAAGTATACAGTGATGAAATGTCGTAAGTGGTATACTTTCTGAGATATTTGAGTTCAAACCCGTAGAAAAATAAAGTAAAAAACTTTGTTTCGGCGGATATTGATAAAATATGTGTCAATCGATAGACTAAGTGATTACGATCAAAAAGTATTAAGTGATACAATGTCGTAAGTTATATACTTTCTGAGATATTTGATTTCAAAACCGTAGGAAAATAAAGTAAAAATACTTCGATATACCTATCTTCAGCTTACGTAAGTATGACCACATTTCCCAGTTTGATTCCTAACTTAAATGGCTACCAATTCGACACAGGTGAAACTTCAGAATTCTCTCAACATTTTATCCTATTTTGAATAATGTGTCTTCTCCTGTTTATTTAAAGGAAACCCATAGCACTGCTTATTTCGGGAATTCCTTTGCAATACTGTTCTGGAACTCCTTGCTTGTAGACATCAAAAGACTACCAAAAGTTCCTTCAAGAATCACGTCCGGCAGCACTACCTGAAGCAATTAGAATGTCCTCGCCCGTGGTCTTCAACCACATGTTATATACGTAGTTATAAATATTTATGTACTTAATATATAATATAATATGTATATATGTAAATATGAATAAATATGTATTTATTTAGTTTTGTTAATGATATTGTGATATTTTATATGTATATAGTTATAGTGTTGATCCACTAATAAATAAAAAAGACAATTACCAATGTTTTATTTTTCTACGGGTTTGAACTCAAATATCTCAGAAAGTATATCACTTACGACATTTTATCACTGAATACTTTTTGATTGTAATCACTTAGTCTATCGATTGACACATGTTTTATCAATATCCGCCGAAACAAAGTTTTTTACTTCATTTTTCTACGGGTTTGAACTCAAATATCTCAGAAAGTATACCACTTACGACATTTCACCACTGAATACTTTTTGATCATAATCATTTATTCTATCGATTGACATATTTTACATCACTGGCCGCCGAATCGAGGTTTTTTCAAAATTGCGGACTTGTAGGTATGCCAACTAGGTTCATTGCCCTTTGCACACCGTGTGCAGTTTGATCCAACTTGAAAGATAGGATAGCTTACATCTTAATGTCGCAATATTATTTTATTGCAATTTTTTTTTGACAGAACGAAGTCTGTCCGGGCAGCTAGTTATAATATAAATTTACATAATAACAAACAAAATTATAAATGTAGAAATATCGGGACATAGGTAATTATAATGTGCGCCATCTATTGATAAATCTATGAACCTATAATAATTATATCATGAACCTATTATACTCGTACATAATTTTCTAACAATGCATACAAATACATATTTAAATTATTAATGTTTACTTACGATGTTAAAAAAATATATAGTAGTCACTCCGAGATGAACTGGAAAAAGGCATAAATCGTATGATTGTCGCCATGGATATAATTATAACTTTTAACTGGATACATAACTTCGAGGTACTTGAAGACAGATGACGTCACAACGGAATGACTATTTGACCAATCGCAGACCGGATTGAGATTATCCTTCATAATTGTGGGGTGTTATGTCCTATTTTCCAAATGTTTTCTAATAATTTTTCTGGTGGTAAAAAAATATATTATTGTATTAACACATTTTATTATAATTTCTTCAAAATTGTCCTTACGTCATGAAAACGGATGTTGAAGGTGATAATGAAATGAAACAATGTAATTTATTACGGTACATTTCTTTTATTTTAAGTGCATAACACTTATAAAAAAAATTAACACAGCTGAATGATATATCCTGGGATTACAGATGCACAATGAATGGATGAACACAATGGTCATTCCGTTATGACGTAATTAATCCTCAGGTACCTCTACAAAGTAATCCAGACAGAGTAATATATCCATGGTATATGTCCAGTTATAGTAATGTATCCATGATCTCTTTCGGAGTAGGGTGTTGGCAACACTGGGCGCATATTGACTCTGTGATTGAGTACTCTGTGGCACGAAAGCGTGACACGAAATTTGTTAACAACAGCGTGTCTATATATTTAAGTCTATGACTTATAATTATAATTATTGTAATTTTTATTGTTATGACACAAAAATGGCATTTTGTTGTTGTTGCTTAGTGACGATTAATTATTGATTGTCAATGAATTATTGATAATTATTGTATCATATTTTAATTTTATTGTTACGTTCGCAGTATCAATTATTATTCTGTCGAACGGAACGAAATCTAAATCTATAAATCTGTAAATCTGTAAATATTGTATATCTACTAAACATACTATATTATTTACTATAGTTACAGAGCGGATTACAACTCTTTAAATAAGCCTATGGTACGAGCGGGTCGTGACTCGTTAAATAAGCCTACACCTTACTTACATCTGACCTTCTGGGTTATTTGTCAAGAGCGGATTACAACTCTATAAATAAGCCTAAGGTACGAGCGGGTCGTGACTCGTTAAATAAGCCTACACCTTATAAATATGTAAATTATGTATGTTTGTACGTATGTAAATAGATACTTTCTTTATACCTACTACCATACTTTTTTCTTTCTTTGTATTATACTTTTTTATACCTACTCTACTTTTTTAATACTTTTATTTTTACTTAAAAAAAAAATCATTAAGATTTTTTTTGAGGGGAGCCCGGGGTATTGTAACGAGGTGTACTAATACCTCGTTCAATACTCCTTGGCTGGCAGATGCATTTTTCTTTTAAATTTTAAAATATTGACATTTTGGTTCAAATAAAAATCAACTGTCAGCTGGGTTCCCATACGGGAAGAATATCGTATTATTGATATTGTTTTCATGGTTATTCCTTTAAACTTATTAATACCTACAATGAATGATTTTAATGTACTAAATTAACATTGTTGTTCCATTTGTGTTGGTTACATGATTACAAATAACTTTGGTTTATTGGGACTATTATTAACATATGACCCTGCCCAGCCCTGAGATTTACTATATTATATTTGTGGAGGATCTGCACCCTCGCAACCTCTCAAAATTCTTGTACTTTTTCAACTGTTTTAGTTAAGAATCTAGACGAGAAAATATCCAAACTCGCATTTTTTCGAACCTACACTTATTTGTCACATGTTTAAAGTATAATGCTGTTATCAACATCAAATCTTTCCATTGTCTACCTTTTATAGGGATACTACCATACTTTAAATTTACTGTTTGTTAGTTGGTCTAGTAAAAAAAAGAAACAAAATAATCTCTGAATTGAATCATACCCGCTGTAAAAGTTTGCTATGTCTCGAGTATCTCTAGTATCTGTAACTAAACCTTTTGCATCTCAATAAACTACAATTGATACAGGTTTCTATTCACGAAATTGACCTATCGCTCCCAAGTTCTATCAATTACCGAAGATACCAAAGCTAGGTCTTTAAGTTTATTACAAGTAAGCAATAGACCGATAAACTGTAGGAAACGGCTACGTAACCACTTACGCTGGCACTATAATGACGTGATCTTGTGATGAAAAAGTTAATGGTGCTAATAGCTTTAAAAAGTAGAAGTTTAAAGTTCTTATAACATGCTACAATAAACTATCAGAGTATTCAGATTAATACAATTGGAATATTTCATGAACCGTCCGCGTCCACTTTTAATTTTTGCCACACCCCGACGCATGCCTACGAGGCATGCTAATACCTATGATGATAGATTTTGAAATACTGTTCTATATTGTTGGGAAATATATTATAATTGAATTGTCTGTTCTTACGCTCTTCATCGTCGGCGCGCTAGTGATATATCTACCTCTTTTTACATTATAATATCAGTGACGTATCTATGTATATCATATTTCCGCAAAAAATAAGGTTTGGTATAAAATAAATACACTTCAATTTATAAGTTTTAAATTCGCACCAAAACACTTTAAAGTGTCATGGCGTCGCTTGTGACGTCACGCCTCGGTAAAGTAATAGACAAGATGTCATTGTCAGAATTGTCATATTCGTTTGTTTACTGAGGCGTGACGTAATTCGCGCTAATTGAGACTGATTGGCGTTCAAGATATCATGGCGGCTTGCTGTATTATTTTGTAGTTTTATTTTATCAAAATATTATTAATCTCGCTCATAATAATACAATAAATTTTAATGCATGTTTTGTAATCCGTTAATAATTAAATAAATACATAATTTTAGTGATTTTTAGGGTTCCGTAGCCAAATGGCAAAAAACGGAACCCTTATAGATTCGTCATGTCTGTCTGTCTGTCTGTCTGTCTGTCTGTCTGTCTGTCTGTCTGTCTGTCTGTCTGTCTGTCTGTCTGTCTGTCTGTCCGTCCGTATGTCACAGCCACTTTTTTCCGAAAGTATAAGAAGTATACTGTTGAAACTTGGTAAGTAGATGTATTCTGTGAACCGCATTAAGATTTTCACATAAAAATTGAAAAAAACAATAAATTTTGGGGGCTCCCCATACTTAGAACTAAAACTCAAAAATTTTTTTTTCATCAAACCCATACGTGTGGGGTATCTATGGATAGGTCTTCAAAAATGATATTGAGGTTTCTAATATCATTTTCTTCTGAACTGAATAGTTTGCGCGAGAGACACTTCCAAAGTGGTAAAATGTGTGTCCCTCCCCCCCCTGTAACTTCTAAAATAAGAGAATGATAAAACTAAAAAAAATATATGATGTACTTTACCATACAAACTTCCACTTAAAATTGGTTTGAACGAGATCTTGTAAGTAGTTTTTTTTTAATACGTCATAAATCGTAAACCGCAATTTACCTCGATCAAAGTTACAACGAACTACAAGAACTTTTATATTATGTTACTTGCTGCTACGGAACCCTTCATGGGCGAGACCGACTCGCACTTGGCCGCTTTTTAATTACTGTCATCATGTCTATTGTGAGATTACATTTATTATGACTATAAAGAACACTGATAACTTTACTTATATAATAATAATTATTGTATACATAAATACTAAATAATTCAATCAGGGTCATATTAAATACCCACTGCAAGATATAGGCCTACTTTGTAAAAAAATTACTTATGTTTTCAATAAAGACTGAGTATTACGCGCGAAAACACTGGCTTAAAAAAACGACAGTAATAGTTATAAAAATCAGACAGTAATAATACCTACCGACGCGGACGCGTCCGTCGACCCCCAGCCCAGCCCTATGGATCAGATAGGGTTGATAACCCCTTGCGGAATTGATCGTTTTATTACGCAGTAGTTTATTAAAAACTTAGATACACGCCAAGTACATATTAAAATAGAAGAGATTTGTCCTAAAAGCTAAATTTTTTAAAAGGATGATAATTAATTAATTTTGAACTTTTATTATTGTTCCAAATATTAAACGTCTCAGTGAATAACAGTGTGTAAATCAGGTCATAATATCGGTAAAGGTACAAATCTAAAATGATGAGTAGGTAGGTACTTGCTCGAAAAAGCCAAGCTTTTTTGACCAAGATGTTGGGTTTGTAGGGCAAAAGTTTGTAGAGTCAGACCTTGTAGAGGCTTGACTCTTCATTACATCTTTTACAATGAAAGCCTTAATAGTGAGTCTTGGCAACGTATCTTACATGAATGTTGTGTGAGATTTGGGGCGTAACGCCCCAACTCAGAGTCACTAATAGTTACTTTGATCTCTCCTTATTAAATAATCACCATACAAATTCTGTACTAAGGAGCGATTTAAGTAACCGCTAGTGACTCTGAGTTGGGGCGTTAGTAATAACTACTTAATTTTATTTACAAAACTTTGATGATGACATTGACAACTTTTAACCGCTTTTAAGTTAGTCGTAGTCATAATCGAACTTTCAACGTAGGCATGCCAACATTTGACGGAGTTATAACTTTGTTTCTTTTACCAATTTGGCTTACAACAATACACAATTACTTTATTGTACACCAGTAAAGTAACAAAAGTATAATAGGTAATGATTAGCGGAGGGAGGGTCGTTTGATTCGGACCCGATTACAAGTATTCACAAGTTGGGGAACATGTTGTTATCGGAATTGTCATAATTTTTAAAAGAATTGTAATAATTTGTTTACGCTACACTCTTCAAATATTCTCTCAATTTAGGGGAAACTTTTGTATTGAGTGAATTGTCCATGTCACCAGTTATAGACATGACGCTTGAAGGCGTAGGTCCAGCACTGGACTTCCAAAGGCTGATGGAAGGATGGATGGATGAACTCCTCATAAAGACTAGCTAGGGTCCATGACCACACAGCGTTGCCAATTACCATTAAAATGCTTTTATTAAAAATAAATTATACCAACACTCGTGTTTTTTTATTTATTTTCCCTTAACATTGCGCTAATTGGCACTTGTATATGCCATAAAACTCCACACAGTCGCCATAAAACTGTCTCCACCACTCAAAAGCGAGTCCCTTGTTAGTTAGCGAACTATGCACATAGCGTACGTTGCGGGCTATAAAACACATGATTATCTGCAGTGGCGCAATTATTAATTTAACCACTGAAAATTAGGTGGTGAAATTAGTGCACCTACTAATTCTGCTGTGAATTAAAAATTAGTCACTGCTTCTTGTGGTCCTTCGATAAACTTTAGTTCGTACGTAAGGTTAAACACCAGGCATAAATTTGAACATCGCTGTAGAATGTCAGGGAATGCCACTTGCCTGGGCTTAATATGAAAGCCTACTTTAACCTTGTTCCAACTTATGGGCTGTAGGTAAGTTGTTTTTGTTTTGTAGGCCACTTTATAGCCTCTACAATTTACAGGTCCTGTACCTTACAATTACTACGCCTTACAGGCTCTAATACCTGCTGCGCCACGGCCCCAACGTTTTACAGACCTAACGTCCTACAGCCAAAATGGATTATAGTCTGACAGTCATCATTACCTACACTTTAGAACCAAGTAAATACTTCTACGTTTACGGCTCTAGGTATATCTTCCAGTTTATTGCCCTCAAAGTAAAATAGAAATCTGTCCTACTACAGTGCCTACTTTTAACAGCTTTGGGGCTCCTTGGAACGGGCGTGGCTTAAAAGCCATGCGGAAATTAAGATTTCCGTATAGAACAACTTTTTAATAGCGCCATGGAGCAAACATGAAAATAATAGCTGAAAAAAATGTGCCTGTATTAAAGAATTGTGTATAATTGCGCTTGTAATAAAGGAACCAGCACATAATCACGGCATCCCATCTGGATACGTAATTACTCAATTATAAAGTCGGGAATTACTCTCGTAATTATATGACGTGTTCTGAAACAATCATTGTAAAGACCTCTCGTTCTTTCATTTATCCCGTTCTTTTTCTAGCATTATAATTTAAAGAAAAATAAGTTTAATCGGTAATATTATAATTTTCAACTGCAGTAAGTAGCTTTCTTGAATGGTCACATTGGGCATTGAAGCCATGTTTTATTATTTCACAGCCTTAAGAAACTCTAAAGCTTATTACTTTCTGTATTAGAGTGAGGCCTGAGGACATTCCATACATCTTACTCTTAGTACTGCTGACAAGGAAACTCTTCAGGCGGGAACTCAAAGCCCTTAACTCTATTGTGCAGAGGACAATAGATTTTCAAAATGGAAGAGATTGTAGATGTTTACTATGCGAATAGCAAGCTTTACAACTCCAAATTAAAACTTTGAGTTGTCAAACTTCCTCCTGACATGATTTTGATGCGTAAATATTAAAATTATTCAGTGATATCATAAATTAAAATGGCTTTTATTTCATTTTAATTGATCCGTATTCGGCCATAACCCATTTACGGTCTCTACGAGTATAAATTATGACGACCCGTGTGGCGCAATGGTTACCATGCCAGATCGCCGCACCAAGGGTCCCGGGGTTCGATTCCCAGCGAGGCGGAAATTTGAATGATGAGTTTGAATTTCTGTTCTCGGTCTGAGTGTGAATGTCCTTGTCTTGTGTGTTGTCCATGGCACCCACGAGTCCCACGACATCGACACAGGGAATCCTAGTGTGGGGCTATGAGTGTGAAGCGTTATTATTATTATAATTATCAGCTTGAGCGTATTTGGTATTCTCGGCTGTGCGTATATTAGTTCATTGCTCGGCTGTGTCTTTCCAAGATTGCTTCCTCAGTCCACGTGAAGTCGTAACACTGGCCACTACAGCTGACAGCAACTGTCCATTCGAAAAAAAAAACGTATTTGGTAAAAAATTTACCCACAATCGACCACAGAGTACTTAAACACACCATCGAGTGTGAACGAGCCACGATGCATGTTACATTATTATGTAAAGATATCTACCTATAGCCCTCGTCTCAACACTCTCAACTGCTCTTAAGATATTGACACGTAAGCGTCATGCATAATTTAATAGCGTAACCTCAGCGAGATTACGTCCTCCAGTGGAGTGTGAAACTACATCTTTCCAGCCTTTTAGCTCCTCCCGCGAATACAATGGAGACCGGTCCTCGTCGTTCTCGTGCGTATCCACAAAGTTGTTCAGCATGCTAAATATCTGCTAGGGATGTTAATGCACAATTTATTTACGGATATCAATCGTAGAAAAGCGTTCGACGAATAACATGTATTGTTTCTGTTATCCGGTTTATAATAAACGAGTAACCGCCCTCGCTTTGCTTCGGTTTTCTTATTTTTTTACACCTTTGGTTACATTATTGGAGTTTTATTAAGGATCCCTATTTTTTTTTAATATAATATAGCCTATGTTACTCGGGGATAGTGTAGCTTCCCAACAGTGAAAGAATTTTTGAAATCGGTTCAGTAGTTTCGGAGCCTATTCAATGCAAACAAAAAATCAAATCTTTCCTCTTTATATATTAGTATAGATGCTGAGTTGTATCATTGAGTAATGAACTTAGTTCCATTTTCCATACCAAAAATATTCCTCGTAAGGAAAGGGACCTTATTAGTCTTTCGCAAGTTGCTAATGTCCCTTTACAGTTTAAGCGGGCCTTTAATATTAGGACTTTCTCCTAAATTAAGTGTATTTTATGGCCGCATTGACGTCGTGATCATGAAATACATATATCCATTCTAGGATCCTGAAGCAATTTCCCGTTCACAGAAAACTTATCTCTTAAGGTACCCTTAAGCATAAAAAAACAACATTTTAAAACCATAACCAAAACAGATACAGCTTGGAGGGTGCAACGAAATCCGTAACTTAAGTGTTACCGGAGTTCCTTAGGCCATTCAGCTCCCCTGCACGAGGGGCGTCTAGTCACCCTACATTACTTTGCTCCCCTCGAGGGGGTCACACCGCTACTCATCGACTGGTGTTCCATCGAGAACGGTGAAGCTACCTGTTTATTCCTAATGAGTCATGAATAATTCAATTCTATGACAAATTTCCAAAGTTATTACGTGACTTGCCTGTGGATTCAAGAAACGTGTAAAAGCACAATTTATTGGCAAGGGTTACTAACTATAGCGTAGATGAATATATTAAGTACAAACTACAAAGGCAAAAGCAAAAGTGATCAGTTCTGAAAACAGTTCCGCTCAGTTTCTAGAATATTATTTATCTGTAACCAATGAAAATTTAGCTAAAGAGCTTCTTACTCCATTTCTTTTTCCTCCGTGACAAAGCACCAGTCCGAAATACAAAAAATTACATGCACAAGTGTATAGGTCATACTTTGGAATGATTTTAATTTGATTTGATAATACAATCGAATAACTCCGTACTATAATTTCCTGTATTGTGGCATGGACACACAAACGAGACGCAAAATGCACAAATGTTGGACACTTTCTTTCAACCGGGTACAGTAGGTATAATTAACGACCCGTGTGGCATGCAGGACTGCCGTGCCAAGGGTCCTGTTAGCAATGGGGTTTTGTTTTTCTTTATCGCGACAATTACTACTAAAAGGCCGAATATCCGGTAGCCGGATATCCGGCGCTGTAGCCTCGTAGCTTGTCGAATATTCGGTATCCAGTATCCGGCCAAACCACTATCCGTTTCATCTGTAGTGTGTAGCGTTGTTTTTATTTTTTAACGCCCTTCAGTGTCGTAGTTGTAGTGTTCGGCAACGATCGGTGTCCGTTGTCTTTGTATCGTCGTTTGTCATTGTATAGTTCAGTTTATCGCTATTAGTTAAAGCTACAACGATAGCCTTACAATGCCGTTTATATACGCAGGTAGCGATGCTGTCATATTCAAGGCATGATAAAACAAAACAAGATAAAACATGTTTGCTTTTAATCGCTGCCACAATACCGGCGACAACCTTAGGGGACAACACATTTAATTGGTTTTCTTGTTTTCCTAACCGCACTATAGATAAGTCAATGAGTTTTCTCTATAGTTTACCCTTTCCACCCAAGTCCTCCCTTCTTTTGTCTGTGCAATCTTGGTTTTAAAATTTCATCTTTAATTAATATTCCTAGGGTAGAACCTTAATTACGATTCTATTAGAAACAGAATGTATGTATTTGTTATAATAATAATTATTATTTTATTTCAGATAAATTCCATATTTAGGGTTAGTAAAAAATTACCTTATAACTAGTGTTAGTACTTACATAATATTACTGATATACTTTTATTATCGTCAATTTTCAGGCTATGAAATATGTATCTTTTGATTATTTGATCATTTACTCATAATTCACAGAGATAATATACATAATTCACATAAAGCTAACTAAGCCCCAACTCAGAATCACTAACCGTTACTTAGTAAAGAATCACCGTACAAAATCTGTACTAGGAGCGATTTAAGTAACCGTTAGTGACTCTGAGTTGGGGCAACAGATTAACTAGAGTACAGTAAATGTTGATTAGGTTTAGTTGCACTAGTCATGTCCAATTTCTCCAACCGAAATTCGAAGACTAGCTAATGCAGACCTACTGACTACAGATTGTATTGAGTTTTGTTTCAAGCCTATATTGTATTTACAATTTGTAAAGCGAGTGTCTACTTTTCATTTGTGATTGAGAATCAAACCAATCAAACTTTAAAACCGACATCTCGTCAGCGCGCTGCTAAATATGGACCGCCACCGCCACTCGGTTTTTATGACACTTTTTATTTTATACCTTTAGAGACGAGACGACTGAAAATATTATTAGACTTTTATTACTGATGCCTTCGTTGCAGTCCTGAATTAATAATATATATTTTTTTTTTTTTTTTTTTTATACCGAATAAGTTAGTGCTTGACCACAAAACCACCTGATGGTAAGCAGTAATGAAGCCTTGGATGGTAAAGCACACTAACTTAGTAGAAGCCTATTCACTCTTGACTTGAAGACACCCACATTATAATCAGAGGGGAACACCCACGCAGGCAATTTATTCCAGTCCCTTGCGGTACGTATAATAAAAGACGAAGCAAAGCGCGACGTCCGCACCGGGGGGATGTTGACGACAAAGGGATGAATACCTGCCGTGCGTCTGGATGTTCGATAGTAAAAAGTAGAGGGGGGAATTAAGTCATATAATTCCTGCGCACACTCTCCAAAATGTATCCTGTAGAATACTGAGAGGCTGGCAACTCTGCGCCTATGCTCGAGGCTTTGTAGACTAGACTCTATCAGCTTTGGGTCACCAATAAGCCTCTTAGCACGCCTCTCCATTGAATCCAATGCTGAAAGATGACATTTAGCTGCACCAGCCCAAATGTGACTGCAGTACTCCACACAAGGCCGAACCTGAGCTTTGTACAGGGTCAAAAGCTGTTGTGGTGTGAAGTACCGGCGTACCTTAGCTAAGACGCTTAGCTTCCTAGCAGCAGTCTTAGCTCTGGATTCAATGAACCGCCCAAAGTTAAGGTTTGATGATATCTCAACTCCTAATAACTGAAGGCGGTTAGTGTATTCCAAGGATACATTCTGGAAAGTAGGAGCCAGGGTGAAAGGGCTCCTTTTGGCGGTGAATTGACACGCTTGTGTTTTAGTGGCGTTGAATCTCACAAGGTTGGCAACGCCCCATTCGGAGACAGCCTGAAGTGTGAGATTCACACGGCCCACCATGGTCTCTCGTTCAGATTGTATTTGGTCTTTACTGGCCTGAACATTTGCCAGATATCTCTCCACAACTGTGCTGTCATCCGCGTACCCATATATACCGGGCATGAGCAGATCATTGATATGCAGCAGGAATAGAGTTGCGGAGAGAACAGACCCCTGAGGAACTCCGGCATTGGTCGTCAATGCTTGAGATGAGCAACCATCGACAACGACTCGGAATGAACGTTCACTCAGAAAGTCTTTAACCCAGCTGATCAGGCCAGGGGATAAGCCATACGCGGGAAGCTTGCTCAATAGGCTAGCATGCCAGACCATATCGAAGGCCTTCGAGATATCAAGGGACACGGCAAGCGCCTCCCCGTTTTTCTCGAGGGCCTCGCCCCAGATGTGAGTGGCATACGCTAGAAGATCTCCCGTCGAACGGTTTCGGCGGAACCCGTACTGCCGGTCGCTAAGGAGATCATTGTGTTCTAGGTATGCCATGAGGCGCCTGTTCAATATACGCTCCATAATCTTGCAGAGTATGGAGGTAATTGAAATTGGTCGATAGTTAGCAGGGTCAGCACGACTGCCTTTCTTGGGCACTGGCTGCACGTTGGCAAGCTTCCACGATTTAGGCACTATCCCAGTCTTAAACGAGAGGCGAAACAAGCGTGTCAACACAGGAGACAACTCGGGTGCACATGCTTTAAGTACAACCGCTGGAATACCGTCAGGTCCACTGGCTTTTTTCACGTCTAGACTTCGCAAGATTTTTAGGACCTCCTTATTGTATATGTGGACCTCCGACATAGAAGTACCACAATGAGGTATCGGTGGTGGATGGTTATTGCCAGTGTCTAGACGCGAATTCTCAGCAAAAAGAGATGCAAACAGGTTCGCTTTCTCTTTCGCCGAATGAGCCAGGGAGCCATCAGGTTTTACCAGCGGCGGCAGCACGGGACGACAGAAGTTAGTCTCGACCGCCTTGGCGAGGGACCAAAAAGCTCTACTGCCAGATGGTTGGTCAGAGAGCTTGGCGCCGATATGTATTATGCGGTCGATACTAACCTTCCGTAATGCCTTTTTGTAGGACTTGGCGGCACGGTTAAAGGCTTTCTTCTTTCTTCTTTGGTCTTATATCCGGAGCTTTGCGGTTCCGAGCATCAACCCAGGCGAGGTACGCCGAGTGTTTGCGCTTTTCAGCTTGAGCGCATTCGGCGTTGAACCATGGGCGAGCTTTGCCACCGGTAGGAACGTCAGAAAAAGGGATAAAATACTCCATTCCCTGACGAACCACATCGGTTATAGCATCCGCAGAGCTCGACGGATCTTCAGAAGAAAAGCAGACCTGTCGCCAAGGATAGGATGCGAAGAAATGTCGCATCTCATCCCAATCTGCTGACTTGTAATGCCATACCCTCCGCGTACCTCCTGGTACGTGATCAGGAACGGAATATGACGAAACAGACTTCACCAGACAGTGGTCGGAGGTTCCCAGTGGGGAGGAAACTTCAACAACATATCTGTCTGGATCGGTTGTCAGCAGAAGGTCCAGGCAATTTGCTGTGTGACCATCAACGTCAGGCACCCTAGTCGCTTGCTTTACCAGCTGGGAGAGGCCAAGCGATAGGGCAAAAGTCCTCGCTTCTCTCCCGGCATGGTCGGTTTTCTGGTATGGGAACAGCCAGTCTTGATGTCAGGCGTTGAAGTCCCCCAGAAAAACCAGTTGCGCAGTAGGGTGCCGATGCAGTGCCACATCAGCCATCCCGCTGAGGTGCTCAAATAGTCGGGTTGTCTCCTGATCACCGCTGTGCGATCGATAGACACAGGAGTACAAGATCTTGTCAGTCCCTGTATCTACCAAGACCCAAATAGTGGAAAAAGTGGGGTCTTCAAGATGACGGAGACGCTGGCAACAGATGTCGTTGCGGGCATACACACAGACTCCGGCGCGAGAGTGGAAATTGTGCTCTAAAGTGTATCCAGGGTAGTCTAGGTATGCCAAGCTTGATGGACATCGTATCTGCGTCTCCGTCAAAAAGAGCAAGTGGGGCTTCTCAGCCTCTAGATGGTGGTGGACTGAGGTAAGGTTTGAGTGCAGACCTCGAATATTTGTGAGGTGCACTTATATAAGGAAGCGGCAATCCTGCTGCTTAACTGCCTCTTGAATTTAACCATTACTTCTTGTAGGAAGGTGGTAGCTAAACAAAGCCTATGCCTCTATAACAAATTACCTTATTACACATCACATAAAGTGCAGCTTCACAGTATAAAGATCATATGGGAGCATATGGGAGCAAGCATTACGACGATGACCAGAGGAGGTTTGGACACAAAGATGGATGCTGGCTACCTTTATGCACAAGGTTCAACGAACTCAACAATATTAAACTATATTATCTTGGAATTCTTGGATGCCATTATGAAGCTGATTAGATCCTGAATATTATGTATTCAAAACTAAAGGAGTATTTTTAGAATTCCAAGTTTAACTGAGTAAACAGAGATGCGAAAAAATCTTCCAATAGGAATAATCCATTAACCACAAGGAAGTAATCCTATTGGAGGATTTTTCTTCGCGCACCGCCTAGCACACCTCTGATGAATTCACCCTTTAGATTGTTACAAGCAAGCTCAAACATTGGCCACTTAATTGCACGGGCTAATAGCCAATTGCTGCTCACAGCCACTTGGCGTTTAAACAAAACCTTTAGAAAGGCTCTACAGCATTGTTTCATTCATTGTTCTCCTCCGTCGTAGTTGAACAACGCACGCTACATTCTCGTTCATTCGATCTGATGGCTGCATTGTTATAAATTTGAATACCTCATTAATACTGAAACTGCTCGACAGTCGGTTGTTCAGGAAACTAAAATACATAGTATGTGATCATGTAACTGATATATTTACGTGAAAGTGGCAGGTAGTTTGAAGTGGAAGACGCATCATGATTATGTATGCCATTAGTCAATGGAGATTTCAAAACTACATCAGTATGGAATTTATTGCTAGAGCTTCTTATACCCAAGCTCCGAAGTGAAAATAACGAGACTAAGTCAACAAGAATCGAACCTGCACCAGAGTGGCTTCATATACGACCACAGCGCCATCTGTCCACAGCTGCGGGATACCTTTATTCATTTACCCATTTTATTTGCATTGCTAAGTACTCGTACATTCCATTCAGGTGAGCGACCGGGTTGTTTGAACTGTCGTTTTGTGTCCGTCGCTTATTACAACAGGAGAGCAGACAGGGCTATCGATTCGTTGGCTCAATAGCTAAAGTTTTGTCTAAATATATCACGGGTATTGACAACCCTGTACTTATACCGCTTGTTACTGACCCTTCGTGTCGAGCAAAAGATTGCTGGTTGGATATCGAAATAAGATACACAATTTTTTTTTCTAAAATTGAATTTGGCATCGGGAGGTATAGTTTAGATGATATATTATTATTAATTATTATAATATATTATCGGTTAATTTTATACTTACGATACTGAACCCCTAAGAAAATCCGACTCGTACTTGTGAAGTTTGATCAAAAATGCTACTTATAACTTTATCAATCTACAATCGCTCCTAATTATTGAATAACACTATGAAATTAACGAGGAAAAATAAACCTTAGGGTAAGTTTTATTTTCAAACCCTTGCTTTACCTTAGTAGCAGTTACTAGTAATTTTCCTACTAATCCTACCAATCTTATAAATGTGAATGTTTGTTTGTGAGGATGTGTGGATGTTTATTACTATTTTACGTGTAAACTACTGAACGGATTTTTATGGTTTACAGCTTAATTTGAATGTGACGTTAATTGTTTTTGTTCTGAAGGTAGATCAAGTTCAGAAATATTTGTTTATAACAAAATAGTTTAGATATGTGGCATACTAAAAAAATGCACTCCGGGAGTGCTGACAGAAGTGAAAGCTCGAACAATTACGTTCAATCGTCAGGAAATATTTTATGGTGAAGGAAACACTTTTAAATGAGGTGTTTTTTTATTCATTACATTTTTAGTGAAAAGCTGCCTACGCATCGTAAAGTATATGTAAACTACAATCTTGGTATTAATTCGAGCTGTAAATTGAGTAATTATAGTTCCATACTTCTCTCAGAGATGGCGCTACAGGTAGGTGTCGATTAAAATGATTACGATGTCGCGAGCTGATTGGTTTTATCCCATCATTTGCATCGTATTGTAAATTCAGCTATTTACTTTTGAAAAACTATAATCCTATTTGAAATTATATCCATCCATCCACAGTCAGGTAGTGAACTGGGTTATTCGCATAACAATACATCCATAGAATACGATAAACCATTTAGGTATGTCAATCAAAGATAATAATTATAACCATACCTTGGACATTATTAAAGAAACAGAAATTGTTCCCGTAATTCAGCGTGACCATTCGTGCTCAAGTGACGTAGCTGCATAGTTCTTATCCACAAATATTTCGTGCGTCCTACAAGATATTCTTTGAAAGTCATAAAACATAAAAAACGGAAAAAGGGAAGAATTTTCATAAGACTCCGTTCTATTTTTATTTTACTTTTTATGAAACTCCTTTTATTACAACGAATGAAACATAAAATGAGGAACGGTCATAATTTTATTAAACGAAAACATGGAAATATAACAAGTAAAGGAATAGAGCACATCATAAGAACAATACACAGGATACCGCAGTGTTCTTCGTTAAGGACTTCATCTACGATAGATTCAACCGAAAATGCTTAGAAATGCGCCTGACCTGCCAAATTATTAGAAACGATGCAAATTCAGCGCACTGACGCAAATATAGTTATCGCTTTCTGGATGAATGTCATTAAAATCATTTTTATTGAGTCGTTAACCAGAAATCGGGATAATATCAGTGTAATGTTTTGTAATAAAAAAAAACATTGTCACATTTTATTCTCGCGCGTTCTTTCGTGCACGAGGCGCTACAGTTAAAGATATTTGGAAGGACAGGTGAATAACTGGGGCCACCGACACCTGTGTCAACAGCTATAAAAGTATCAAAGCTTAAAGTAAAACAGTGTGCATAGAATTTCCTGATGTTTTGGCTATCATGTACAATTATAACTAATAATAATCAGGTTTACTTGACATACACAATATTTTATGTCGCTAACTTAAGAGCATTACGTAGATCTGAAATAAAAACAGCAAAAAAATAAGTTACAAGTACAGTAATGAAAGTAAGAAAAATGTATTATGAAGTTAGTGTCAATTATTAAGTTATAAGTTTTAAAAAAGACTGTCCTGAAGTTCCATTAAAGGTAATACATATAGGTACCTTTATCTAAAGCTACATATTCCATGTAAGAAATAAGTTCTTTCTAAAGTTGATTTTAAGGTCCTTTTTAAGGACCACGGCTGTATGTAAGCGTGATCATTAAAACGAATAACTTTCCTCATTGTTCGCCATTTCTCCTTACGAGAACTGAGGCTCTCGTGGACGAAGCGCACCACTGAAACCTTTTGTCATTTAAACCCCACTCCAGTGTTTATGACTCTCATTTCTTTCAACGCAGAAACAAAAGATTTTCCTCCATTAAAAGGCATTTTCTTCCGCGGCTTTTTTTACTTTGCAATATATGTACGTTGGGTTCTTTAGATTAGATTTAAGAAGGACTTAAAAGAAATAACGGAAACATCTTGGCAAATAAAAAACACGCGCGAAATTGCTTTTTTTTCAAGTTTTTCTGTTTGAAGTAAAGAAAATCGATTGGGACGCCTAGCAGATACGAAACATCAAGTATTTTCAATAATTCTTCTCTTTATAATCTTTATTCATAGCTTGTAATTCTATATTAGTAAAACTGGTAAAACCCCAGTAGAATTATCATACATGTTTTTAAATCAGTTTTTAAAAATGAATGAATAAATAGCTTCATATATTACTGAAACATTTTAGGTACTTTATTCATCATTGAATACACGTTTAATTTTGGCCTCGATTGAATAGTCCACCCGATAGACAAAAGCTTCATTCAAATTTTCGCTTAGGTACGTTCGAACCGTGGATTTCTAATTAATCTGTAATTGTCAGGTTTTAATATCGAGCTTCGGAAATCGAAGCGTGAATGATTGAAAAGAATGAATGGTACAAAATACGGCTGACGAATGAATAGACAGAAAAGAATTGTTAGACTGCTAAATGAAAGAATAATAGTCTGTAATTTATGAGCTAGTCATACTCGGTACTGCCCACCATCCCGACGACTAATGTATGATGATGGGGTGTTCCTCCCTGACTACCTATTATCTACCCGTGGTTTTCATATAAGAAAGTACCTAATTATACAAGTGTCAGGCAAACAATTAAAGAAACAGATCAATTGGTTCCATAAAAGAGACTCAAGTAATGAAACAGATCATTTAGGTAATCCATAATTTCCTGTCTCCGTCTCTTCACCAAATAAGCGTAACAGACCTGCTGCAGGCAGAGAAAAGGAGTGGCAAATAGTTAAATGTAATAAAACTCTGATAGAGCCGGTACGTAATACATTTTGTTCAGCTTTCATTCTAAAAACTCGGAGCGCACTTTAAAATGCATCTAACCGTTTCCTGCGCATCGTTGGTTTACGGCGTACCCTGATTTGTAATGTAATGTATTATAGTGTTATGGCATAGGGTTGTCAAAAATTCAAAACACAAAATCATTTATTCATATCATTCGCGTCGCACGTCATTTTTTTCACTTAAAAAACCGGACAAGTGCGAGTTAAACAAGAGTTAAAAAGGAGATAAGGGAAGGGAGGGATGGTCAAGTTTCGTCTTAAATTTTTGTTCTTTCTCGAATAATTTTAAAACTTAACATTGTAGAACTATGAAAAAAATAGATTTGAGATAATTTTAATGCAAGGAATCGTGAGTACCCGTTGCATTAAAATGTTCAGTGTCCGCCATGATATAAGCTTAAAATCATACATTTGAGATCATTTCACATAGCATACGATACGATTTGCAAAACATTTTTTTTCATTTTGATTTCGTTTTTTTTTTCAACAATGTAGTAAATAACTGAATATTTACTTTATACCTTCGTCTATGGGTCACAAAAAAGCGCATGAGTACCAAATTTCAACTCATTTGATCCAGTAGTTTCGGAGTAAATTGTCTGTAAAAAGCGTACAGACACACGCGTGCTCGAATGATCCTATTAGGATTCCATTCTTCGTTATTTTCGTACGGAACCCTAAAAAATTCTTGTTCTTGTCATGGAGTAGCGATGGGCAATTGTTGTAAAAAAACTATCGAACTATCGATAGTTCCAGCTACTGCAATACATCGATAGGCGATGGTCGATAGTTCGATAGGGATGTATTCAATTGCTGGCGGCGAGACGGCGCGTTTCGAATGCACGATACCGCGGGCCTACTAAGTATGAACTTTACTACTGACGCCTTGCTATCGATAGCTACTATCGTCCGTCGCTTCAATAGTATTCAGAAAAGTATTCTACTCGTAGTTAGCTTTGATTGGGCGATTGGTGCGGCACGGCCTTTTCTGCGTAGGATCAAAATGTAATTACAACTATTGTTTGTTAAGGGGATGGGCGACATGTTTTCTTTTCTTCGACTGGCAAATTCCGGTTACCCAGTTTTTCGACTAACTGTTACACACTTTAGTGTTAAAAGATTTGAATTAGGGAAAAAAATAATATCGCCCTTTTTACCCCCGACGTCTAAGTAGGTTTACGTGAAAATGAAAATCATTTTTTTTAATTCCGCTGCTGTGCACCGCGCTTCATAGAATAGCCACGACACGCTGTGGTGCCGCACGCCGCGCGCCTTCGCACCAGACACATTTTTAGCGTCAAACAAAAATGTTCGATAGTATCGATAGTTTAGCTGAGACGACGAACGAATTGACCATTAGAATACATATAATTATGAGAGCAATAGTCGATTCACTCGATTGTTTCTTTTTTACAGCTATCGGCTATCGCTATCATGGAGTAGAAGAAATAGCGAAAGAATGTTTCGTAATACTTTTTGTTCATAACCGAAACAACGATTTTCCAACTGATTGTGATTAAACGTCGTTGCCCATGTACACCTAAACAAAAGCAACAGAAGACAAAAACACAGACACCAAAAGAATTACAGACTCGTTGCCAGTAAGGAAGGGCACCCACCTTTCAACTGTCTTTGACTTACAAACGAGTCTCAATGAAAATATTTTACGGTTGATTTATGCCCGAGTTTGTAATCGCCATGTGCCATGTAACATAACACATTATTACCTAATAGTAAAAATATGAATTACAAATAAAAAGCACACTATAAATATACAAATATAAAAAAATGCCTATTAATAAAGCATTTTAATTAAAAAAAATTTGGAAAACCTCAGTAACTCATACTTTTCAAATGTATATATTTTGAAATGAATATTACGGCATTACGTTTGAGTTTCATCTCACAGGCATTTTCAATTGCAATTTCTTAAACTCGATATACTTATTTTGAGATCGATTTATGAACATCGAATATAATGATACGGATTTATACACTACGCTTTCGCCGTCATAAAAACAATCCACCACAGCCTTGCCTAGTATCTTGGCATTTTAAAATGTTGATACCAAAGCAGACGGTGTAGTACGGCTTATTTTAGGATGCAGGCGCCCATTCAGCCGTCCATCATCGTGCACGGCAGGCGCTGGGAGCTATCATTCCACAGGGGTGGCAAATTACCCGTGAAGATATTTCCTGCGTAACACCGCGCCGCGCCGCCAGTATAGGGTTTACTGTTATACAGGTAAATTTAGGCGTATTATTAGGAACATAATTTTCATTCATTGAGCGCATGTTGTGTACGAGTTCTCCTTCAAGGCCGATTTTGCATTAGCGATTCCATTGGGACCATTTATAAATAAAATAATAAAAAAAAAAAATAAACAAAAAGCCTTTTATTTCTTACTAATACACAAAAAAAAATTCGAAACTAATACATGTTATCTAATATTACCTACACTACGAAAAGAAAATTAAATTTTATAAAAACAATTACAGGTTAAGTTTTATTCTGCTTATTATTTATTTTTACTGTATTGTATTGTACCCTAAATTTTTTATTTAAAGTAAATTAAAAGTAAGTTATCTTATCTTATATTGTCTATTGGGACCATTTATGATGCGCATATTCAAAGGCGATGATGAACAATAGCCATCATTTGCCCGTTTGGTTTTTCGCTTAACGACTATAAAAAAGCTAGCTTTAAAATTACATTATTAATCCTAATTATTATTTGCTATTCACAGGTGTGTTAGTTATAACCTGACAAACAAAGCGACAACCCTAATGCGTGAGCATGACAAGAACTGTTGCAACAAGCTAGGGTTATCAAAAGCCCGATCCTTTGTTGCTGATTATTTTGATATTTTCTCTCCGAAATAGAGGTACCTACTCTTGTTAATGAAATTTCCTCATAGAGCAAGTACCCTATAGACAGGCCACATGAGTGAATGTGGTAAAGTTAGAGGTAAATCAGTTAACAACGATACTTTATTTCAAAAGTAGGTATAACATTATATATATAAGATACTATTGTATTCATAAAAAGAGGTCTTTATCTGTGGTATTACCTACAATACCTACTTTTTAAAGTTCCTAGAATTTTCTCGTCTGAGCTACTTTGTTTTGTTTAGACCTAGGCGCCCACGGGCGGCATGTCCACCTGCAAAAAGCTTCGCAGACATCTTTTGTATAGTACAAAGAGCTTCGTCGTCGTGTGTTCTTTCTTTATTGCATTCATATAAAGTTTAAAATTCTACAGATGTATCATGTACAGTCACGAGTCACTGACGAACTTCTTGCTTTTCTCATGTTAAAAACATTCATAAAAAGATACTATAAACACCAATGAATCGACAAAAGGGAATCGAACTACATTGTAATTCAGGCCTTACTACAGGTTACTACCGGGCTATAAGGTCGCTAATTGGAGTCTTTCATATTTTTTCTTCTTTCTTGGCCAACGAGATATCGTTGATGCCATTTTCGTTACTTAGTTATGTAATGTATTAACACCATCAAGTGGTTCGCAGGGGCGTAGCTACCGCCGTATCAGCCGTATCAATTATACGGGGCCCCCAGCGTATAGGGGGCCCCCAAGGCACTAACACTCGCAAAAAAAGCTCTCCAGCGCCCTACAACCGCTAGAGTTGGCACTCCTTTTATATTTGACAGCTAACGTCGAGGGGGCCCCACAACAAATAATGATATGGGGCCTCCTTAGGGCTAGCTACGCCACTACTGGTTCGTCTGCTCTTAAGCAAAGCAAAAGCAAAGCAACAACCCATAATCGTCCCACTGCTGGGCTCGGGGTCTCCTCTCAGAATGTGAGGGGTACAGGCCATAGTCTACCACGCTGGCCAAGTGCGGATTGGTAGACTTCACACACCTTTGAGAACTTTATGGAGAACTTTGCGGTGCAGGTTTCCTCACGGTGTTTTCCTTCACCGAAGAAAATGATAATTAACTTTTAATACGCACATAATATTTGAAAATCAGAGGTGCGTGCCAGGATTTGAACTCGGGCCCCTCCGTTCGAGAGACCAACGTTCTAACCGCTAGGCTATCACTGCTTTTTTTACTGCTCTTATGTTGGCTTTTCACATAAAAATTAGGGTACAATCATAAATCTTGTCTTGAATAAAGGGAATCCCTTCTGAAGTCAGTCGTAAATATAATATTTATTTCTAAAACAGACACTTGGCTTAAATAGAAAATAGTAACTAACGATAGATACTTGCTTAGATGTGAAACAGTTTTTAGCTATGTGTTTAATCTGTGAGATTACAGACTAACGACAGATTAACGACACTATCGGTCTGTGGAGAAGAACTTGCTCGTCCAACTACCATTAAAAGCTAACTACCATTACCTACAATACGAGGTTCATACGACTAGTGATTAAGGCATTTACGACCCACGTTCGAAGGCATTTTCAAACTGACTCACCTTAACTTATTATACCTACTCGTAATATGCGACGATATCAAATAATTGGCTTGAGTCCATCGCAATATATTATCGGATCAACATTTTTTATCCCATATGACATCATCCTATTGTGGATAACTTATACCTACTAACGCTTTATAGAACGCATTATGCATTATAAGTTGTTTTTTACACGCTTTATATTAGCTTCACCTGTATGTCTGTAAATTGTAACCGACTCCTTTGGACTTGATTTTGGCCCACTTTAAACGGTCAGATTTCTTTCAAACTTCGTAGATTTATCGAAGACCGATGACAATTCAATTTTTAAAGAAAATGAAAAAGAAAGAAAGAAAAAAACTTAAATTTTATTTCAAAAAATCAAAGTAAAAGATGAAAAAATAAATAATAGTTTAAAAACTAGGGATGTTTTTATTAAGATATTATCCCTTCTACTCATTGACACCATGCACCCCACGCTTTTATTACAATTACACGATTCTTAATTCAAATTTATTTTCTTTTTGTTAGTTGGATTTTCTATAAAATTTTCTAACGTTGTATCGTTATTTTTGATCGAGATGTAAGAACGAGTTATATTCAAATAGCAATAATTGAAACAGTTTTATACAGCATAGTCAGGCTAATTTCCTTCAAAAATCGAAAGCTAAAACTAATCCTTAATCTATGACGAGCATAGTTACAGAGATGCATAAGGGTGTAAGGGGTTATGAAACGAACCGAAGTTACCATGTTATTAGCCTTGTCCTTAGTGTGCAAGATTCATAAAAAGCTGTTGGTAGATGCCTGGATCCACAAAAAGGAGTGTTGACTTAGACCTGGATTAAGCTCCCTACAGTCAATAAAAGCTACCTGATGTAAAATACACACGGAAGGTTTATTACGGTATGAGCATGACTCATTTGCTAGCGTTTGGCAGAGATTTTTATACGATTTTTATTCAATGCATAATTAATGAGAAAATATAATAACAAAAAATAATGATTCAACGACCTCTTATAAGTTATAACCCAATACAGCAAAGCAAACAAAATGTTATATAAAATGAATGGAGTTAAATTTTAACTAACGAATAACGAATTTAATTAACAACCTCGCCTGCGAAATATGACACAGCATAACATTTTACTAGTTTGAACTCTATCGCGGTAAGATAAGGTTGATTATGAAGGTACAAATGTAATAAAATGATTCAATCGATATGGGTGGAGGAGTCCTAGAACCAATTTCTTCAAATGACGCGGTCTAACGTTATAGTAAATCGATTTTGATTCGTTATAACGGATAGGTTTTACCCTGGTCAACGAACGGATCATTGCCGTCTGTTCCTTTCCATTATAGCCCACTTTTGTATCCGAGTGCCTTCAATGCATTAATGGCCCACTATTTAAAACGGATCTCTCCTCTTGAAGAGGCCTAGAGCATACTCCACCACGCTGCTACAATCTGGATTGGTGGATGGGGTAGTGGCCAACCCAAGTGTTGGAAGTTTTCATGTCGTCAGAGGGCCTCCGACATGGTTTAACGACTTACGATAACAACCGGGACAGACTTCTTTACGTGCTCTCCGAAGCAGGGTGTCCAGAGTAATCGATGGAATTACTTTCTTCTTATAATTATCTTACCACGAAGCCTACCTAGCTACCACCCCTTGCTATAGAGTCAGCAACGCATCGTGTTGCGGCTGGGGGCTTGACCACTAACACTTACCAACAGCTCGTGGCTCGTCTACTCGTTTTTCAGCTGTTGACATAAGTTACCACATAAAGCAAAGCAATAATACCAAAGCAACAAACCATTTGTCTCACTGCTGGGCTCGGGGTCTCCTCTCACAATGTGAGGGGTACAGGCCATAGTCTACCACGCTGGCCAAGTGCGAATTTGTAGACTTCACACACCTTTGAGAAAATTTGGAGAACTCTCCGGTGTGCAGGTTACCTCACGATGTTTTCCTTCACCGAAGCAAGTGATAATTAACTTCTAATACGCACAAAATATTTGAAAATCAGAGGTGCGTGCCAGGATTTGAACTCGGGCCCCTCAGTTCGAGAGACCAACGTTCTAACCGCTCGGCTATCACTGCTTAGTTACCACATGAATGCTACAAAATCACGTAAGCACATTTTATACATTTTGTAAATGCAAATAACAAAAATAACGTATAACCTTTTAAAGTGCAGTTAGCGTATTACATAATAATATGGTACATAGTAGCACATAGGTGAAGCACTCATCTAATAGCGTCAGTAAATATGATTTTGCATACTGTAACTAATGTAGGCATTTCATTCTTCGTAATGAAAGCGTCAGAACGTATTTCATCGCCAGTAGGGTTCCCATTTTAATTTTTTAGCAACTCCACGCTCATTTTCCTTGGCGTACTTAGCGATATTATTTCACATTTTTCATTGGCAGGAGCGTAGTTTTTTTTTTAAGAGCTGGAATCTTAAATATTTTTCCAACCGTTGTGCCATGTTTCTGTTTGAAACAACGTAATATTTAAAATAGTTTGCGCTCGGGGTTATGTCAGCGGTATTTACTGAAAATATCCTTCGCTCTTTAGTTTAATTTTAAAATCGTGTCTCTTGGTCTCTATTTAAGTTAAGTATCTCTCTCTGTGTTATCTGTTTCATTTTCTATAAATTTATGGTCTATGGTTTTATAAATTTTATTGCCCGCAGCAACCCCATATTCTTGAGCAGTAAATAATTATGCGTCTGTGGCTCTATCTATTGTATACTTGCACGGAGTACTTAATCACTATACTTGTACGTCACTAATTGCTTTAGCTCTCTTTAGCGTTATGAAATCCGCTATACCAAAATTAAATATTGACTATTCGGTTTTCAAGCATTTTTTATACTCTGTGACAGCGCTTCCTTCGGTCAAGTTCGGTTCAAGATGGCGGATATCAAATATTTTGCACTAAATATTTTTTTTAAATGTAAGTAAAAATATAGTTATTTACCAATTATGATTTAAATAAACTCAAATAAAGTTCAAATGTAAATAATGAAGACGTTTTAACTGTGCACAACAAACAATATGCGTTATTATGTGTTTCGGAACAGTCGGGGTTTTTCAAAAATGACATCTACTTGTCTCGCTTGCTCGCAGCCGACTAAAATGCGTAGGCACCATCTGGTGTCAACGTAGGTGTCCAAACTTTTAATACTGAACAGCCTGTCTAGTATTAGCCTGTATAGTAATTCGATCGATGTGAATTATTCCCCATTTTTATTTAAGTATATCCTGATCTGAACCTAAAAAGTAATTTGGCAACTAGTACAGAGTTAGCTTTGTGTAAAGCCGCCGTATCAATTATACGGGGCCCCTGGGGCCCCCAGCGATAGGGACCCCCACTAACACTCCCAAAAAAACAGCTACAGTTGGCACTCATTTTATATTTAGCAGCTGACGTTGAGGAGGCCCCACAACAAATATTGATATAGGGCCTCCTTAGGGCTAGCTACGCCACTGAAGATCACCTTATCGATTTCAGATTCCTTATAACAAGAACGTACCTATAACATATCAAAATGATATTATATCGTTAGTAACAAAACAAATCAGATAAACATAAAAAGAATAATTCAATCAACCAACAAGAGAAAACATTTAACAAAATTCATTTCAAAATGAACTTTTACGAAGTAAGGTGAAAGCTGTGTCTGCGAAGTTCTCGTTATAACTACAGTCTAGGCAATGCGACATTGGCACGGCTTTTAGCCGATTGCTCTGAACATTGTTATTGTACATATGACGATGGAAGAAGCTACGGCTGAATTAGCCATGTTATGGCTTTTGCAGTCGCGTCTCATCAGGGAGCGAACAACATGATGTTTTCCGTTTTTTGTAACAACCAATGTTCACGTAAACCACTCCTTTCGGAAAACGCTGCTATTTAAACTTTCCTATATATTACACTAATGGGTAGTACTTACGGCCGATCTACTTAAATAATTATTTAAAAATATAGAATATCAATGAATAAAAATATCAATGAATTTATGTGTTGAAAATACGTTGAAACGCTTCGATGAAAAGTAGGCAGTGCCGTTCGTCTTTGGCTGGGGCATCATAAACCCCTAGATATACGAGATTTTACATTGTTCGTACATACAATCATCTATAGACATAACGGTTAGGTGCAGGCTAAGAGGGCGGACTTTAAAAAATAATTCGTTAAATAGAGTACACTACTATGTAAGTTTAGCACAATTCGCAAAAATTGCAACGTTACCTCATGAAGTAAAGGTTGTGACTCAAGATAATGTATTTTACAAGGAAGGATTTCCAGAGACGTACAGTAAATTTACGTAAAAGATTGAGACTAAAAAGAAGAAAAATGAGCAAGAGTGAAGGAAAAGGTTGTAAAATGAATGCCGAGAATGATTGTATGGGTCTGGAAGGTAAATTTAAAACGGGCTTTTACATGGGAATGGGTAGTTGGATTAAAGAACCCTTTGCTATAATAATATTTTAAGAGGAATAGAATATCGTTTATTAGAACGAGATGAATTTATTACGATGTTAATTTTTACAAAACTTTTCGTCAGGTATTGGTACTTTGCCAACACTTTAACAAATAGGGATGAGTTAACTAATAGAATACTGACGCACTGACTGGTAGTGACCATCAGTAGCCAAGGAAAGGAAGCAGCAAGAAACTCCCAAAAATTCCTCTTCCTACTCAGGGATTGAATTTCTCGTAATCATTGCTCATTGCTGGTAGAGTCTAGGTTATAAAAAGAACCTACAGTCGAAATTTCATATTTGCAGTCAGTAGCTTCGATTTCGGTTACGAGAAAAAGGCCTTCCTCTTTATAATATTAGTATAGAATTTCGTTCTTGTCATCGTATGCCATAGTGATGCATCGCTATGCCAAGCCACCGCCTTGCAGAGGGTTTGATAAACCAGCGCGGCGCCCGTGCCTTAATCTCAGCTTATCTACGGTCGTCTGTATTCATGCTCATTACTTAATTGCATACATACGATTTGATTTGAATATATCCAATTTAAGGTCGATGCAAACATAATGTGGACGGGGCATAAATATTCGTGCGTGCTCCGTTCCCGCCCATGACGTATGCGCTATCGTTTACATTTTCTATGAAACGATGTTTCCAAAACTTTACGTCCCGTCCCGTCCCCGTCCCATCCACGTTACATATGCATCGACCTTATTAGCGGATTTTTCATCTCGAGCACGACATCAGAATTGCTGTTTTAACCGATATCAGATTTTTTAAAGGTGTTTAATTCTCCCGTTTCGTTCCGACTTATATCTCGCAAATAGACCACTCAGAAATTGAAAGATTCCCTAATCGCCGTATCATCTGATCCTCTGGGAAATACGCGTGGAATAGATGCGATCTGAATTTCTTATTACGGGAATTTACGAACGATAGGCGTAGATTCGAATGCTTATAAATGCAGGTTAGAGAAGAACCTTAACATTGTCATATTTGTTTTCTCTATAGGTACTTCCCTACTATCCTGATTTCTATAGCCTACGTAAAAGATATTAATTGACAAAAATTATTAATTCCCATTTTTTAACAAACTCCTGTAACAGTGTGTTTTTAATATCTTTGTATGTGCGTTTTTAGGGTTTCTAAGTAAAATCGGAACCCTTAAAGTTTCGTCATGTCCATCCGTCTGTCCGTCTGTCTGAAGCAAAACGCCGAGACCTTAGTACTAGAAAGCTGTAATTTGGCATGGATATACATATATATTTATTAAAATTCCAGAACCGTTGAATAAAATATTTAAAAAAAATTCAGTTAACATGAGAATGAATTTTTTATTCGTCACGTACCCAGTAGTGTGGGGTATCGTTGAAAAGGTCTTCAAAAGTATTATGGATCTTCTAAGACCATTTTTGAAATTAGGAGTCTGTTTGCGAAATATTTGGCTATAAATTTCTAATTTTCGTTAGAGTCAAGTGTCAGCCAGCTCGCTGGCTAAACGGTTAGCGTTGGACGAGTGAAAAAATTCTCAAAAATAGATTATATGATGAATTTACAAGGAAAACTATGATGGCTATGTTAGCATAAGTAGTTAATGAGCAATAGTCGATAAACTCACAACTTCGGAACTCTACATTGTGCGTGGCCTGCCACGCACTTGCCCAGTTTTTCACGCTAATCTCAGTAACAGCTCAACTGATTTGGATTCGGTTTTCACTGCTGTATGAATTAGGGGTAACAGGGGTTTCGTAAATTCCAATCGGATCAAAAATAAATAGTGACTTCTATAGCTCCCTTAGCTCAACAACACAAACTTTATATGTATAATATTCAACATTACGTAATGTTTTTGTATGTTGCCCTGACAACCTATTTTGTCTAAAATAAAACTTAGTGTAGAATATGCAAAATTAACTTCCCACCCCCAATTTCAAGCGTTATTTAACGTGCATATTTTGAAGGGCATCATCACGGACGATTGTCTCAACAAACCTAATATACAAGGAGGGGAGAAAATGACGTTTCTCTTATTACATTTTGAGCACACCAGCTCTTGGGGCAGATGAGGCTCGTTTGGGAGTTTACACGCTACGCAATTTGATCGCAAATTTATTCGTTCATCAAATTTCTTGGATTTATCATAATTCATCATGAAGCATCAAGATTTCGTACTTTTGATTTTGGTTAAATTTTAAAATAACAAATTTCAGTAAAAGCCTAGCTTCAAAAATTAGTAGACACACTTGCAACATTTAGTTATATAGGGGAGTTGCGATACGATGGGCATTTCTGAATTCTTAAGAATATGGTGTCAAATAAAACTTTAAAAGGGTTTAAAGTGTAGGGTTACTACAGTAATTACAAAATATAATCTACACAAAATGTTTTCGTAATTTTTGTCATCAATATGCTGTATTATACGTATAGAGAAAAACATATAAGCAGAATAATTTCCCACTTCCCTTATTTTAGCAAGATACAAAGTAGACAACAAGGTGGCGGAAGGATAATAAATAATTCTAAAGTAGGTGGATACATATCGGGAAAATTTAATCATGTTATCGTGTGTCAAGGTGTCATCACCTGCTCCTTGAGTCGAGCTTCATGGAGTCTTTGATGAAAGATAAAGTAATAATCTTCACGGCGTTACCTAGACACGTGGCAGCGTCTCCAGCCAAAGTTCGAAAAACCGGGCAAGTGCGTGTCAGGTCACGCGCAATGTAGGGTTCCGAAGTAGTAAGTTTATCAACTATCACTCATTAACTACTTATGCTAACATAGCTATGATAGTTTTCCTTGTAGATTCATCATAATTATAACCAATTTTTGAAAAATTTTCACTTGTCCATCTCCAACTGTTTAGCCGGCAAGAAGGAGGACACTTGACTCTAAACAAAATTAGCACTTTAAAGCCAGATATTTTGTAAACGGACCTAATTCCTAAAATGGTGTTTGAAGATCCATAATATTTTTGGAAGACCTTTTCAATAATGTCTCACACTATAGGGTAGGTACGCGTCAAATAAAAAATTCATCCACTCGTTAGCTGTAGAAAACCGAAGATTGATGCTGCTGCTACAGAAATAGGAGCGAACCTTTCGAAGTGCAAATAACGAGTCAAAGGATGTCATTTAGAGCCTTAGCCTGTATTAACGCCAATGGCGGTCATTTCGAAAACGTTATGAATTAATTACTGTTTTTTTTAAGTAAATGATTTAAATTTGCACTTGTTTTTATTGTTTCCTTACATTTAAAATTATTCTATCAAAGGGCAAAAGGTATTTTTGATAGTAAGACACTTAAATGTTCCACTATATAGCCTGGTTTTAACAGTCTTATCTACTTATTTTCGAAAATAGGTTGCATATTTCAAGAGTTTGTAGTTCGGTAAATGATTACGATAACTACAAACATATTCATGAGATTTTGTAGTCAATATCATGTTATTTAATAATAATTGATAAAATAATAATATTCATAGGGCATTTTCCCAATTTTTAGCGAAATTAAATAAAAAAGGGTAACTTTTTTCAAAAAAATTTCAGTTAATGTCTTTAAAAAATATATCCTATTTAATTTTCGGTAGATTTTATACCTCGAATAGATAAACTATGATAACAACTGGTAAATAAAAAAACAGAATGAAAATAAATGTAAAAACAAAAAAAATATATCAAAAATAGTGTAGCAAGTCAGGTTTCTTTCCGAAAAAATTAAAAAGCTAAAAAATAAACCAAACCGATTAGACCTGTACTTTATTGGTTTTTTGTTAATAGTTTTGTCCAAATAATCAATAGACGCCGGGTGGTCACTTGGCGCTGGGACACCCTGTATATACAGGCTAACTGTAGCGGTCGTAGGCCGCTGGCGAGCTTTTTTTGGGATTGTTAGTGGGGGTCCCTATACGCTGGGGGCCCCGAATAATTGATACGGCTGATACGGCGGTAGCTACGCCCCTGATTTGTTTATTAATTACTAATTTTATCAATAAACACTAATAATTTCTAGACAAAAAGTAATGAGAACCACGCTCAAAAAGAAAAAGAATTGAGATCTAAAAGGGTACCAACTACCAAGTTCGGAGTAGAAAATCCTAAAACTTTAGTCACAAGATCTTGAAATTAAAGCTCTATATTTAACTTGGCTAGTTTTCACAGCCTGTATTATATTTGTATAACTAGAGATAAAGAACGCAAGAACAAACGTCAAGAATCGACTGGCAATAAATAACTAAAGGAAGTCAGATAGGGTTAGGAAGGGCGGGGATGGTAGGGTGGTCAGCCATGCGGAACAGTCGTGATCCGAGATCTTTATCCTGATACTGTTGTAACAATGGCCCATCCACTGTAAGGGAATTCTATAGGAAATGGATTAAAATTGCTCAGAGCGTTTTACGGATCACCTGAATTCACCCGATGGTAAGTGTATACCGCTGTACATGAACATAATGTAACACTATGGCCTATTGGCTTGAAAGCCAGGTTTTTATTTATTTTTCCGACAACACATCAGTGATGCCTTTGGTGTCACTGATGTCCATGGGCGACGATAGCTACTTACCATTAGGTGGATTGCCAGTTCATCGGGAATATCCATTTTCTCGAATGAATTATCAGAGTAATGCACTACAAACAGTAGGTACGAATGAATCGTCGACCTGCAATGATCCTGGTTTTACAATCATACACTACTATAACCAAGTTAACAAATGACAAACAAAACAAGAAAACATTATAATCCGAGAACATTAAACTAAGAACTAACTACTTATATACGTATCTGTACTGGATTCATACAGCGCAAGACGACGGGTCGTCGTTTTCTGAAGAGCTCTCATGGGCTCGGCTTGGCTCTTGCGTCCCTGCGCTCTGCAGCGAATATAATTCACACGTCACATCACGTTACGAACAAACGGCTTGAAATTCTTAATGCAGCCGAGATCTAGACCTATTTCCCAAACTATGTTATGTTCTACTTTTGAAGGTTCCTTTAATGGATATCATTCAATGGGTATCAATAAATTGACCGTATGATAAGACTTTAAAAGTATAAAATCAAGAAGAAAACAAGTGTCCGGGTGACTTCTAAAGAGGGTTTCTTCTTGAATGTGTGAGTGTATGACATGTGAAAATGCATCTACTCACATTTCAACTACTGCATACTGTGCTATTTGATGTGAATCGCAGATGTATTGCTCGTCCTAAGACTATGTGCAATATGCATAATAATATAGATTACAGCAATCTATATTACCCAGTTCCTACTTTCATAAAAATAAAAATTGGATTCTAGTACTACTCATAAGTTGGAAATCGAGTGCAATACACTCTTCAGAAGTGCTATAGCAAAAGCAAAAAAAAAACACTTTGAAGATTGCAACCCCGTTTCTACTCCACACCGAAACGCATCGGGGTCATCATTCGAGAACTTAGGCTGACATCAACATGGCTTTTAGTTGATTACTTAGTAGATATGCATTGTATGTCTGTTAGTAATACATATGCACTTTTTTTTGTTTCCATTCCATAGCGTATGCCATATCTAGGAGACAGCAGAAAAGATTTCGATATCTATTATTTGTTAGGGTTTCAAATTAATAACGAACAATGCTGTCTTTATTTTCAACAACGAGACATTATTTTCATCCGCCGAATTGATTGAAACATGAGAGTTACAGGAAAGGCTTGGGATCATGTTGGTCGGTCGAAAGATGTCGAGGGCATTCAGTCTTGGACTGGGAAACCAGTAATACGGGTGTTGCGTAATAATTTCCAATTGTAGAAATAGTTTAAGTCTAGAATTGTTTAAGCAAGAATTTTAAAAGACGTGTAGAGGAGTTTTTTCGCCATTTCTTCTCCTCTTAAATAAGACACCTTTGCGAAATGGCGACTTAAGTACAAAATAAATAAATGAATGGAAATACCCAAGTGCTTTTATTCAACAACACGAGTCATCTGGAGTCGAGTTAAAAACATATAATATAACTCATTGTCACTGAAAGATTTCATTAATGAATTTTCTATAAGCTAGTAAATAGTACTTACTTAAGAAATAATCAGGGAATGGTTGAAGGAACCAGATCACGTTAGCGCATGGCGGTTAAATGCTAAGTTGCTTCAATCCTCTATTTACTTACGCCATATTTTGTAGGTAGGTACCGGTGCCAGCAACACTTATTTATTAAAAAGATGCCTTATTACGTCCATCTCGCTCTCCAGAGACCAACTCCATAAATATTATCTTTCTTTTGCCCTGCAGAGTCCACTAAACTCCAGATGGACTGGCAGCCCGTTTCCTACTTCCAATTAACTATACCACAGAATGCTTTTCAACCCCACAGTCAACGTTGTTTACTTTAAGCCACCGACAACTAATTGCTAAAAAACATGTGGTGTCGTTTGTTAATAATAACAGTTTATAAATGACTTCTGTGCTCTGTTGGCTGCGGTTAGTGTGGCCATGTATTTGTTTCATTGAGAATATAATACAGAGAAGTATAATACCAAGGTACTTAGTTTGATATTCACTAGATTAAAGATATAATTTTCTTCCTTGAATAAAATTTTATGAGTTCCTTTTAAAATCCAAGCTTGTAAAACAGTAGAAGAAAATCTGAACTGTACCTATATTGATTAATAGAGAGAAGTCGCAAAGAATTCATCGTTTAATAATAATCTTGTTAAAAGAAAATAATGTCTTTAACAAAGTTTAGCATTGAATGGTGGTAGTTTTATAGGCTTACAGAAGATAGCTCTATCCTCTTTCCACAATCACTTGTTTTATTTGTTCAACCAGCAACAATGACTACTCAAATAGCAACTCGTTTGTCAAATAATAATAAAAAAACTTAACTATTTGAATTTCAGGGATGGTTAATCGCAGACAATAGACGAGATCGAGACGAGACTCGTGTAAGATTTGGATTCCTCTGACCTCTATCCGGCACAAGAGCTTGATCGCCGTGAATTTCTATGCGTTTTATTTAGATTATATCCTGTTTGTGTGGGTCAAATCTTGCAAGCTTAATAAGACCTACTTCCTAGTTTCCTCATTTGAATTTTTCGTATTGCTGTAATTCTGATGACAATGCATTTTAATGAGCATGACCTGACACTACACTCAGGTTGGCTCCAGACGAGGGAATTCCTTAACGATTAAAAGCTCAGTAACAATTTTAACCCAGATTGATACTATAAAACCGTGTATTTAGTTTTTAAATTTAATTGTTTTATAAAAAGTGTCCGGTGTTTCCTAACCATAATGCTCAACCTAGGACTGTCCTGCGCCGGAAGTGGGTACCATGCTTCACTGCGGACAGAGTACATACCTACTGAATCCGTCCGCGATATATTTGGATCTGTCGGCTTTAAATTATCGGTACGCAGCGAACATAACTTAATCTAAAGACAGTTATTCTTTATTTGTTTTCGGCCACGAGATTTACTTGTGGTTATTGTTAATGCTAATTCCTGAGAGATAAATTGCTTGTAAGATATAACTTAAGGAGAATATGATACATTGTTTTGACCAGCAATATTCGCATCATCAACAGCATCACTGACTCGTCAGTCAATCAAGAAAGGGTTAAGTAACTTTTTAACGAGGTTTTTATAATCAAAATATTATATACTAGCTGTTGCCCGCGGCTTCGCCCGCGGTAGAGATCGATTTTTACAAATCTCGCGGGAACCCTGAACTTTTCCGGGATAAAAGTAGCCTATGTTTTAATCCAGGGTATAGGCTATCTCCATTCCAAATTTCAGCCAAATTACTACTTAACCGAGTTTTCGCGTGAAAGCGTAACAAACAAACTTACATTCACATTTATAATATTAGTATGACACCTCCATTTGCTTTAGTACCGTTGGGATGACACAGAGTGCACGTGGTACCTATACTATTATGAGTACTAATATGTCTTCTGTACCTATACTATGGTGCTAGTGACCTTCAATGGAAGGTGTCTTAGCCTCACAGACATAAAAATAATGTCTTATATTTAGAAAATAGGCCGTTATGAAAATTTGCATTTAATTTTCGCTCTTGATGAGAGTTACTGGAATTTAAAAGCAAAATGCGAAATCATCGTGTCTAATGTTATATCGCTTCACACTCATTAGCCCCAAACTAGGATTCCCTGTGTCGTGGGTGTCATGGACAACACACAAAGACGGAACACTTCACACCCAGACCGAGAACAGAAATTCAAACTCTCCTTTAAACCGCCTCGCTGAGAATCGAACCCAGGACTCTAAGCGCGGCGATCCGGCATGGTAACCATTGCGCCACACGGGTGGTCATGACAACTAAATTCCAAGAAAATAGTAAGGACTAAAGCATCTTACAGTAATATGAAGTGTATGAACATTAAACGAAATATACGTGTCAAATTGAAACCTTCCTCCTTATGTTCATCAGTAAAAATTAACTCCTTGTTACCTCATTTAAACGCAATTATGAGACAGAAAAAATAAAAGTAACTAGCATAAAGTCTAGAGGCAATTGTAGTAAAATTTAAACGAGGAAAGAAACTGCTTAGCAACCACTATATTTCCGCGACTTTAAGTCGCAATTCCACTTCAAAAAATGTCCAAGTACAAACGTAAAGAAGATTATGCCACTTTAATTTACAAAGTTAGAACTTTCTGAAAGATTTTATCTTGCAAACGTTATTTTAAATGCACTGCCTGTTTTTAAACTGGGTGATCTGATAAACTTTGCTCTACATTATATTTTACATGAAAAAATATTGTTTGAAATAAGATTATATTAACTTAACTTCAATGCTATCCACTTGGAACTCTTTATCCTAACAAAATCCTCATTTAAAATTCGTTGAATTATTTTTTTAATTTATTATTACTTAATGAAAACTTCTCAGCCGTAAATAGCAATAACTTTGTTACGAAACTGAAATAACTGTTTTGTTACGAAAGTAACTTGTGACAGCCCTGCCTACCTACTCACAAACGTGATTGTAATGCTGATAAACAGCAAACTTACTAAACAGCATTTGATTTATAGGTAGTGCAAACAAGAATAATTAATTAACGCTAACTTAACTTAAATAGATATAAATTATTTATTTGTTTACTCCTGACACGCAGTATTTTAAACAAATATATATTTAAAATATAATATCTTATAGATTCTTGTCATTTTTTCAGGTGCTCAAATAATTGTAGTATCCATTAAAATCGAATCAATCAATAAATCAATTTGAATCAAGCGCTCAGAAAAAGAATGCGGATTGAACAAGGCTACGTGGAACATAGTGGTGACGTATGCTTTGAGCCTTCTCGATTGCGTCGAGTTACAGTTGTGGTCGGCCGCTTATAGCTGAACATTATTCTTTTGGGAACACTCGTTTTAAAATGCATAATATCATAATGATATCATTAGAATACTCATTTTGAGAAGTTTGCAAGTTTCTTCATGATGTTTTTCTTCACCGAACCCTTTCTTTGTTCCAGCGCCGACTCACCCAGAAGTACAGTATAGCAGTGGGTGTCCCAACACTGGTGATACGTGGGAGAGCCGTCAGAGATGCTCTGCTCAACGATCCTGAGGGGACGCGGTTCCCCTGGCCTGCCCCACCTCTACATGAGGTACTTCGTGGAGTCCAGCTTCAGGGCGAAGATACGAAGCTGTATGAGGAGTTGCCGCCTACTGCTATAAGAGTCTTCTATTTTGCTGCTCACTGGGTAAGTTTTTACTGGTAAAATTAATGTAATGGGCCAATTTAATGAAGCTTCATTCATGAACCACTTTAGATTCCGGTTGTTACATAAACAATTGACATCAGAAGTACTCCTGGAAGGCTTATTTTCGAGAGAACTGCGCAAAATTTTCTTAGAATTATATTACAATTTCTACGATTCTATAGTTTCAATAAATATGTGCATCCATGCCAAATTACAGCTTTCTAGCACTAAGAGTCTCGGCGCTTTGCTTCGGACAGATGGATGAACAGACGGACAGACGGACGGACGGAGAGACGGACGGAAGGACATGACGAAACTATACGGGTTCCGATTTTACTGGAAATACATGTTATTAAAACACGCGTAAATAGTCCCACGAACAGGTCACACTAATTGAACTATCCCTGGAGCGAAGTAATTAATTGAAAATTGTCCCTGTTCAGTTTTTCCGTACTGAATTGGAACGTACTTGTTGTTAAGTTTAAGTGCTTTGTAATTACGTTCGATGCACTTAAATGCAACTGAGTACCTAAAGAGCTTTTACGATTTTTTTATATTGTGTAGAGATCACTTGTGAAATGTTATTGTTGAATTTTATTACGCTTTCTTATAAATACCTGCGTTCGAATCAAGATATCACAAGCTTCCGTAGATTTTTGACTATAATTGTGTTATTTAATGCAACCGCTCAATAAACTTCACCCCCAATTTCGTCGTACAACACAATCATAAATGAATTAATCTAATATTCAAAGGAACTTATCTTATTGGGTGCTTTGTAGAACCAGGATATTCATAAGTTTTTTAATATCTCTGACGTGTCCGGAGTTTTTGCCAGTTTCCGTTGTAAGTTAGGAAACTGGAAAAGAAGCTGTTTCATGACTTTCTTTTCCTTTGAGCAACTATTGAACATTATATGTGAAGACAAAGGCCTACATTATTAGTTATATTAATAAGTCGAAACCTATTAAAATCTACTGTCAAAACGTTACTTATTTATTATTAATCATTAAAAAATGTAATCAATTAAATCCTCTTGTCCGAAGTGCCCGCCATGCCGTTCGTTCGCACCGAGCCTCTGCTCCGCGCTGTCGGCCGTGCGCAAGCGCAGATCTAAGTTCGCCAACACGCAGCTCATCCTTGTATCCAGTGACAGGTAAGTCTTACGAAAAGCTGACACGGCGAACTTCATATCGCCTATTTTTTTCTAAAATAAAAGTAGCCTAAGTTACTCTTTGTTACATCAGCTATCTGCCAGTGAAAATCCCGTCAAAATCGGTCCAGCCATTTCAGAGATTAGCCGGAACAAACAGACAGACAGACAGACAAAAATTGTAAAAAATGTTGTTTTGGTATACATATGTACCGTGTATACATCCAAATGCACTTAGTAAAAAGCGGTTATTTTAATGTTACAAACAGACACTCCAATTTTATTTATTTGTATAGATTCCAAATTACCCTCACTCTGAGGTTGAGAGAGGAGACCCGAGCATAGCAACGGGCAATTGTGGATCCGCGTGAAACTGTAAAGGCTGTAGAGCCAACAGGAATTGTCCGTTCGCAAAAAAAGATAATTATCTTGTGCACTGTGACGTCATCCCAAGTGATTGTGACGTAGAGACTACTGTAATGCAAGCCAAATTAATTTTATTGTTACGTAGCAATTTTTTTCTTCATAGTATAATGTGAACTAGTCCTATGTTACTGCATTAAAAATAGCTTTAAGCTATGCCGATCAATATTAAATAAAAAATTACTTTCATTTTGTACTCTATTCGATTAGGTATCTACGAGTTAGTGCAGGTACCAGTACATTTTGGTATCAAAATCCAAAAAACCTATAATAAAAATTATGGTACTTTTTTTGTTAAGAAACTAGGGTATCTATTTTATTATTCTAATTTCATTAAATTAATGGTTTCTCTTAACCTCCTATAAAGCTGTTAGAAGCCTTTACTACAAATAGCCCAACACGAAACATTAATTAATACGAACTCGCTGACAATCTCAACTTTTGGATTTTCAAGTAAATTTTGTTTACTCTGTTGGGCTGTCCCCCCTAAGTCACATCCGCAGCGAGTAACTAATAAAATAATATAAAATACATTTATATTCACCTTACCATATCTCTTTGGTATCAAAACTTTTTTTGTGGTTAAAGCCGAATCATTTGTGTTTGAGTTGTAAAATTGAATTCCATCAATGGAGACTGCTAAAAAGAGTTATGTAGGTATGTCTGAAATTGTAATTTTATATTCATTTGTTCTTATTGTTCTTATTTTTATTTATTTATTTATTTATTTTTGCAACACCTAAAACTGTGATATATACAAGGGCAAAAACTTTATGCCTAATGGCATTCTCTACCAGTCAGCCCTGGGTGCTGATACTCAGATTTTATAAAGAAAAATACTCAGATTTTATCGTATCAATCTCACGAAAAACATACCTTAACAAACATTGTGTAAGCGATAGTGTATAGAAATAATAGTGTTATTTATGTGCGTACGCGTTATGTGAAAAGAGAGTGCTGTGCTAGTGTTGTAATTGGTTCTGTAAGAATAAAACATAAGCATACTTTTGGGAGTTTTATTATAATTGTTTTAGTTATTAGCAAGGGGTTAAACCGTCCCCTAAAAGCTACCTTGGTTAAGAATTTGCCGCTTACGTAAGGCTTTTATTGGCAACCAAAACAATATTCGGCGCGAACTCAATTTGGCGAATAAAAGACGGAACAAATTGAGTTTTATTCTATTGAAGGGACTGCACTATTTTTTGTTCTTAGGGAATTTAGAAAAAGGTTCGTGGAATTTGGCACGTACCCGGGGTTTTACCTACATCCAATGATATAAAAAAATCTATTTTATATATAACGAGTAACCGCCCTCGCTTTACTTCGGTTTTCTTAAGTTTTTACACCTTGGGTTACATTATTGGAGTTTTATTAAGGATCCCAAATTTTTTTGAAAATATAATATAGCCTGTCATCCGGGAATAGAGTAGCTTCCAAACAGTGAAAGAATTTTTCAAATCAGTTCAGTAGTTTCGGAGCCTATTTAAAGCAAACAAACAATCAGATCTTTCCTCTTTATAATATTAATATAGATAATATCATTACCTACATCTGAACTGATACATAGTAGGTAGGTAAAATACTTATTTTTTATTATTCATTAATAATTATATCATAGATTTAAATTAATTACAATTTACAACCACTTTATAAAAACAGTTCTTTATCTCTTCACTACCTCGAAAGAGAAAAATATCATTATGGAGAGAAAAAATATTGTGGCGGTCTACTTTAATATGTCTTATGTAGTGATAAAATTTTTGAATTGCTGATGTGATGATGGTGGTAAAAACGTTTGTAGCTTCAATTCTAGTTAAATATTTTTTCTTTCGGGTTGTTTTTCCACTAAGTGGCGAGGAGTAATATACGATTACAGGTACATCATAACTTAGGTATATTCAGAATCATTATTTACGCTCGCGCTCGTGAATCGTGATTTAATCGAATGATTCTTCGGTTCCTTGATAAATCAAACAATTAACTATTAAACAATTTCCCGATATTGAAGGTACGTTATCAAAATTCGCAAACGTGAACCCATACAACAGATGTTCTCATCGAGTAGCATGCACAATCGCAAGCAAAACAACTACAGCGTCATATCCTGGTTTCGTCAACCCTCCGAATCGTTCCCTCGTACAATGGGGATAGGGGAGGCGCACTCAGGATGTTGTACCTGGAGAGATGAGCGATATTTGCATTTATTCAACGACTTGTGTGGTATATTGGTTACCATGCCGGTTCGCAGTACCAAGGGCATGATTCGATGCCCAGCGAGGCGGAGAATGATGAGTTTGTATTTTCTTTCTCGGTCTGGGTGTGTGTTCTTGCCTTTGGTGTTTTTATGTGTCCATGACACCCACGACACAGAGAATTCTAGTGTGCTGCTATGAGTGTGTAGCGTTATTTATCATTTCTAGTATAAATCGGCACCGAACAGACTTACTAGATAGTGGTCACTTTTGCTCTGCTGGATCTGCAACACTGCTACACCTAAGCGTTGCCGGCCAAGAATAGAAGGGGAAATTATCTTGTTTGGTAAAAACTCTTCGGTATCTACTGCAACCAGAATACGTTGAAAATATTTTTCGGTCGGGAAGGCTACAGGGCTCAAAATTATCTGCGTCCATTCGTGACAAAATTTAAATAAGGTAGACTTTTTTTCCTGAGTTTGTTCAAGTCCCCTAAAAATCGTTTCAAGACTAAACAAAAATCCCGAATCGAATGTGAAGTGGATCGAAAAGATGCAGAAGTATTGTACCATTAAAGAAGATATTGCCTTATATACTCGAGGGCTTCTTTAAACTCTAAAATTATTCTAAAATCTCACTTCAACATCACCATTTCAACGAATACCTAGTTATTCTCAAATTTTGAACGTATTCATGCAAAATTCTTATTCAAGCGATACATTAGCTCCCTGTCTATCTTTCGCTATACAACAAGTTGGTAATGTAAACTGACTGATCCCCTATCAGTAGTATTCACAGTCAAAACAAACCTTGCCCCTGTGCACGAAGGTCCAATTCACCGTCGTCACACATATACCGTTTCAGCACTTCCCTCTGAAAGAGGAGTGCCAAGTGGCGGCCGTCCACCACCTTTTCATATTGCTGTGTGCAAACTTGTTTTCTGATGAGCTTGGCTGACTGGTGTTGAGTTTTTTTAGAATACGCAAAGGACCATCTCGTCAAGTTGAACGGAGCGGTGCGGTGACGAAATGTTGAGTCGTTTCTTTAGAGGTCCGCGATTTAGGGTTCTGCTGTCAAGAGGCTATTACAAAATGGTGCGCAACTAAGGAAAATGTAGCTGAAAATGCTTTCTTTTTCATAACAACATTTTTAAGCAGTACGGTTTTAATACTTTCGTTTTGGCTTCAACTTAATTGATTTATTAGGACTAACAAAGGGTGTGAAAGTTCATCTATACTATATATAAAAAAACAACAATTTTTATGGATATTTAGTAAGGAACATCGCCTTTCAGGTCAGCTTCAGGTCAATCATTCAGTTAAAATAGCTAACACGCACACACCATAAAAGTCATAAAACCCACAGTACCAAGCCACGGACCAAGCGGCTTAATGCACTGTGATTCATCATAAGTACTGCAGAATATTGATTTCAATGACTTTGTATTTTGACTGAAGCATTTAACCGTACTGTCTTATAAAAACTTGCACGTATATATGTGTTATGAGCTACGAACGAATCACCAGCAATCATTATTTTATTTTAAAACACCTTAAAGTAAGGGTTACAAGGGCGAACTTAATGCCTAATGGCATTCTCTGCCAGTTGACCCTGGGTGATGGTGAAAATGTGAGGTAGGTAAAGAGAGAAAAAAAAATGAAAACGGTGTATATATAAAAAAATACTCATCCACTATTTACTTTTTGAGAAAGTGACTGGACTAGCTTCTTGAAAATACCTCTGCTTCTGGCCCTCCTAATGTACACTGGTAAGGTATTTCAGATTAGTGTTTACTGAGTAGTAAAGGAATAATGGAAAAACTCACTGCTCTATGTAACGGAAGATGTACTTAGTTTAAGATTATTAGAAGAACATAGGTGTTTGTCGTGCGTCGTACAAACATACCGAATTTTTTCCTTAAGATAGAAGGAGAAGTAGAAAACCAAGAGAATCCTAAAGTTACGCCTTAAACGAATGTTGACCTGACCCATTTAAGCTGACTCCGATAACTCGAAACGTGATCATACTTGCGAAGATTAAAAATTAAAGGGATACAGTTATTCAGTAGGCGCTCTAGTTTATCTAGAAGCTCTTCGTTTCCTAGTAGGTAATCTTCAGGATTAAATGAAAACACGTTATTGCACTTAAAGAAGGTACAATAAGTGGGCTTAATACAAACATAGCATTTAAGCTTCGTTAAAAATTAGATGGGTACTGCAATAAAACAAAAAATATTTGGTTTACATTTGGCTTTGTAAGTAATTTAAACTCCAAATATATTCTAATACAACACGCTAAAATTAAGCCACAACATTAGAGGCTCGCTTAATTTAGAAAACAATACAGTAAATCGTGTCGTCGAACAATTTCCTGATTAAAATTCTAAGCCACTGCACCCTCCAGTTATTGTGGCTATTATTTTCATAAATTGCTCAAGAAGTCAAGCCTGCTATCTCCCCTTCTTACCCTCTGAGTAAGGTTATTTAAAAGCGTACACTAGAAGCTTTCTATGGCAGTGTATTGTATTGCAAGCGATCACGCAATATAGGCAATGTAAATCGTAGATTTTATTTATTTATTTCAGCTGTTAATAGTGAAAATTATTTTTATTGTATAGGACAGTCCATCTGGTCTTCCGTCTATGAAAAGATCATATTATTAGCTTACTACATCAACATTTATTACTCGTAAATAGTGTCTATGTGATCTATCAACCCTTTTGTGTACCAGTATTTACGTGTTCTGAAGTACCTGAAGTATACGAAATAAAACAATATAAATATAAAGTACGAGTAACCGCCCTCGCTTTGCTTCGGTTTTCTTATTTTTTTTAAACCTTGGGTTATATTATTGGAGTATTATTAAGGATCCCTTAGTTTTTATTAAATATAATATAGTCTATGTTACTCGGGGATAGTGTAGTTTCCCAACAGTGAAATAATTTTTGAAATCGGTTCAGTAGTTTCGGAGCCTATTCAATGCAAACAAAAAATCAAATCTTTCCTCTTTATATATTAGTATAGATAATTTAATTATCAATGATCTTATACCTCTTTTAATAATTATAAGATCATTGACTTTAATGTTATTATTTCGTACTAAGTTTAATATATTATCCTAATAAGATTATATTTGTTGCACATAATGTGATATCATTTTTATTTCCCAAGAAATTAAGTTGGTGACGTTTGTACCTCAGATGAAAGAATAAAGGCAGATAACGTCGTTCGAATACGACGTAAGCCTATCACGAATAATACAAAATAAAAAACTAATACAATCTCGTGATAGAAGTTATTAAGTTAAAACAGCAGTTCGGAAATAAGTTTTATTTCCATTAACTTTTTTTTAATATTTACCTGTAGGTACATACCAATTATTCGATTTTGAAATGTGACGTCACGAAATTTAGGACCCCCTCCCACCCCTTGTCACACAATGTCACACTTAATCGACCAATAACGTGTGACGTAATTTATGGATGGCCCCTTATTGTCAACAATCATGTTGTATTAATTTAGTGTCTGAATCAAGAATCAATTTGATTTGATTTCAGCACGGACCTAAAAAAAGACGGACGTAATCCCAAGAACAAATTCAGTGAAGCACCCATAGTAATACCAACTCTCTATTCGTACAAGTACACACACCCATTGACACTTCACTGCTTCAATCGCGAAACAAAAATTACGCACACATGGTAAGCGGGTGGCCATTGCTATGATTCACTCTCGATTAGACGAGGTTACGTCCGTCTTTTTTTCAGGTCCGTGGATTTCAGATTAATATTTTTTAGATTAATATTTTTTAGATTTTAGATTATAACTAATATGTAGGTACACCACAAGAATCGGAAAATTTCACGTTATTAAGAACATTTTCAGGTTTCATAAACATTTGGTTCAAGCGCCATTTCCTTCTCTCTAACAATCTACGTGAGATCAATGTCGCTATGAACTGAGCAATTGGTCCAATTAAACCAAATTAGTTCGACGTTTTGATCGTGCGATGGTAGTAATATAAAATAAGGTGTCAAAGATAATGGATCAATGTTGTAGTGTGCTAATGTCTGTATGATGAAAAACCCCAATAGTTTATTAGTCTCTGCGGAATGGAGGAACTCTGCACAGAATTTTTGATATAAAATATTGCTGTCCGCTTACTGAAACCAAATATATTGTTATTTGTTACGCGTCCATTGACGCTATATAGTCAAGGCTTACTCTGGCTTACCGATACAATGAACCGTAAAGAAGCATGATGACAGATGATTTGGTCAGGCGAGAATAGGCTTCCGCTTATTGCGAAAAGCCCCTTCCAAAAAACTGGTAGATAAAAAAATTAAGTGCATAAGTGTATCAGTGACACCTAAATGAATAAAAGATTTTGATTTAATTTGATTTGTACTTGACGAAGGAGTATACTTACTCCTAAGTACATATATTGTTTCGCTGCAATGGAAATCAGTTAATGCCTGAGAGATTAGAAATGTATGAGATGGAATATCTAGTACTATCATGTTCTTGTCATCAATGGATCTTCACTCTAATATAATTATTATGTTAGTGTTGTTACCATAATTGTTACCTAATTAGTACAGTCAGTATGAGAACGATTGTTTTACAAGCAAAAATATTTGAAAAACATGCGAACAGAGGCGAAAGTTCAATTCAGTTGGCGAGTAAATAAATAAACAATGAAAACTCACAAACTAACAATGAAAGCAATTAACAGCGAATAATTTTACGTTCGCTAACTAACTGGGCTAATTAATATTGGAACTCGAACTCGCTAACTTGTTCTCGGGTATTCAGAATAATCGCATTAGTATTTGAGTATTTCAGACAGGTAACAAACAGTACTCGTAATCCGCGACTGCATGTTTTGTGACTAGACCATTATTTTAGAAAATGCCTTACTAATTTAGGAATATTTTTATATGATTATTATCTAATTTTACCCGACGACCCGTGTCTTGTCTTTGACGACCCCTGTGGGGCAATGGTTACCATGCCGGATCGCCGCACCGAGGGTCCTGAGTTCGATTCCCAGCGAGGCGGAAATTTGAATGATGAGTTTGAATTTCTGTTCTCGGTCTGGGTGTGAATGTCCTTGTCTTGTGTGTTGTACATGGCACCCACGACACAGGGAATCTTAATGTGGGGCTATGAGTGTGAAGCGTTATTTATTTATTTATTTAAATTTTAATAGGTAATTAAATATAAATAAATAATGTTTTTATGGCAAATATAAACCTAAAACCACTCCTCATGTTTCTATATCGCCGTTGTGTGGTTGAAAGAAAATGATCTCTCTCTAAAACCATTGTGTCAAAGGATCAGTACGCGTAAATGATTACCTACCAATCTTCATTACATGGACATGGTACGGATGCAGTATTCACCTAAGAAGAATCCGATTACACAGCACAATAAAAAGCTGCTGTTGGTTTGGACATCAGAAAACAATTTTTTTACATTCATGGCAAATTAAAGTGCGTTGGTTTGAAAATTCAAAGATTTTCAATCGCCAACTTAAATAGGGAGGGGTAAAAGATTTTATCGCAGGGGTGTGCAATCAAATTAATGCAATATAGGTACCTAGAGCGCACAGAGGAGTTTTAAAGTGCTGTGTGCTTAGTACGAGTTTTACTTGACATAACCTACGTACACAATGATTGCCTATGTATTTAAAATAAGTTACGTAAAATGTATCATGAACGACTCGTCGGGCATATATAAACCCTGCGTGGTTTGCAAGGTCCGACTTTTGTATGAAAAAATGTATGAAAATGTGTGTAAAATAAATAAATAAATAATAATAAAAAAAACGGGCTCGCAAAGTTAACTAAAATTTGTATGGGACCGAAGCAGAGCCATCTAGCGGCAGTGAAAAGAAAAGCTTCGGTCTCATACTTTTAATTCACTCGCATTTACTTTGCGAGCCCGTTATGTCAAGTATAACCATTAAAGTATTATTACTAGCGTATAGAACAGACACCGCGAACACAATGTATGTTCCAATGAATTGACGCCGCGCGGCTTCAATTCCAATGGATTCGTTTGATTTTGAAAGGAGAACAGAGGCTCAATTTTGAAAATAGAACCTCCCGGCGGGGACACACATTTTGTTTGAGATGTCTTCTCTATGTATACTTATAACTCAATGAGTATAACCCTTACTAAGCACACAGGGAACTTCAGGGAAGTGAGAAAAGGGCGCGTTGACCGCCATCATCGACCGCCATATTGCTAGGCTACTGTCATCGTCACCACGCGCCACGCGTTTCACCCTGCCCTGTTACCCTTAACGTGCTAAAGTGGTAGATTTTTTTTTTATTAATTTTGAAGTTTTAACTCCTTGTCTATCGATTTCATATTTAAGCCCTCGGTATGAGATTTTATGGGGTGTAAAATCAAACTTTTTCCGTTACGTTATGCGTTATGTTTGTAATTCGTAACACAGAATCTAGATGGCGTTAGATGCATCTAATGATAATAATAATCTTGGTACATCCTATTCTGATGAAATGAAACATCATCATCATCACCATGACGTTAAACTCCAGTCGTGCGTCGGAGCTGACACACACATTTTTTTCCCATTCAGGTAAAGAGAGATTGATTTTTCTCGTCTAGTGTGGGGTATTGTGGGATATCGTTGAAAAGGTCTTTCAAAATATGATGGGCCTGCAAAGACTGAATCAAATTCAGGGGTCCGTCTGCAAAATATTCGGCTTTGAAATAGTAAGAAATTTTGGTTGCAGTCAAGTGTCCACTCCCCCTGTCAGCTAAATTATAGATGGTGATGTCTTGCTCAATGGTAGGTGGTAGTGAAAGCTTCATGGCATTCACAGTTACTAAAATTCTTACATATAAAAAATAAACACTGGCGAATCAAATGATACCAAACGGTATCCGTAAATGGCAAGTACTGCAAGCAATCCAGACGGCACAGGTCTATGCCAGACAGACAGATAATAAAAATGCGACGTCATGAAAATAAGATAAATTTGATTTGCTTCAAAACGTTCTTAGGAAATACAGCTATAGAACTATCTATACATTGATCGTAAAAGGGCGGAAGCCTCCTAAAATACCAAGACTCCGTTGAGAATGGGCTGCGAGCACTTTAGGAAATATAATCCGGTATTATTTTGTAAATGGCCATTCCCGACGATGGTAATCAAGCACAACGTTGTCACTCAGTACTTACTCAGGGTTGTCAGATATCTAATTTATTAGCGTTGACGAAAATAATAATAAAAAATACATTAATTTTAAATAAATGCATATTTCAACTCTTAACGCTTTTTAACTAAGGTACTTACTTACTAATTAGTAGAATACATTAAGTATCTACATAAATAAAAGGCATAGAAACTTTTTGGCTTAGCCGCTCCTTTGTATGAATTCAATATACCGCTGATAGAAAATATATTTTGTATAATTTTATTTTATTTTTTATTTTATTTTGGACACAGACAGTCACATAAGATTTCATATGTTACAAAAAACTATGTTTAGTTACAGACATTGAGTGCCAACACTTATTTATATAATAATGTTTAAAAATAGGCCATATTTTTATTTGAGAACGATACATAGGAATAAGATGAGTGGCAACCCTGCAGACAAGACCTCAACAATCCTATATCAATATTGGACATTGTTAGATTCTAAGATCTTTGAATATTTCTTACAATGAAAATATTTTTCCACGAAAATTTTATTCCGTCTCAAGATCTTCTATCTACTTTCATATTCTGTTATAAATCGGTTTGCGGAAAGAAATGATTTATTGTTTGCTGAGATGTGCTTCGTGGCCGCAACTCATTATCCATGTACAGGACATAAGTCGTCTTTTTCCATTTTTGGACTGACAAATAATTTGTTACCTATCTCAATTTTTGTTTGCAATCACCAAAGCACAGATTTAAAAAATGATCAAAACTTTCTAACGCCAAAAATGAAACGATATAGCGGTTCCTTACTTCTAAAACTATCAGCCTAACTAGCTTTATTCTTATGATTTTATAGTGAATGGTAAAAGTACCGGTGTAGTAGTATCCTCATACCCTGTATGCTGACAGCCAGACAGGGGTGGTAGACGCCGCGACGCGGCGACGGTGCCGTGACGCCAGGTTCCCCAGTCGACCGACGCGACGCGGCCATGCAATAATATTAGAAATAAGGAACATTACAAACGTAGCGTTTTCCATTTTTCCAAACACTTCTGTCGGTAAGAGGATTGAAAAGCAAAATAAAATTAATGAGCCAGTTCTGTCTACCAGTTTAATATAAGGTCAAGGTCAAGAAAGCTTACTTTGTATTTTTTTAAATACCTAACTCAAACAGAAACGTTTGGGCGCTTCTACAAACATGCTACAAAGACTTGAAACCGATCATAATATCTCGTTTTATGCGTTTTACCCATAGATATAAATATACCTGTCTGTGGTTTTACCAAGAGTCAAAATATTGCTGTAATATCAGCACTGGTAACCCGGAAAAAGAATCGCATTGTAACTTTGGACATGATTTTACACGAAAAATAACTTATGAGTTGAGCCGTGTTAGTTAAAAGAAGACTGAAATAAGAATGCCATGTAGTGTTGTTGACTGTAATAAAGCAAATAAAAAACACATACCTACCTAGTAACAGAACACTCGCAACGCCTCGCGTGTAAGTTGATTACTATTCCGATGGTAAAGGATAACCACACGTCAGAAATAGGTGTGGTACGCACCTCCATGCCACCTCGCTATTTGTAGATGTACCAAAACTGGAACCAAACTGAAACAGTCAAATTACTAAATTTTAATGTGGGACAATACTCATGAAATAAATACCTAAAAGAAAATATTTCCGCAGATGAAGTCGCGGACTCTACCTCGTTGTACCTATCATAAAAGTTCAAATATTAATTCTTGTTTGTAAACTAAGTAACTATGCAATTGCTTAACTGCCTATAACCACTGCAATTTAAAAGCTGTTGCCCAAGCGCTCTAACAGATTCGACACAAAGTGCATCAGCACTTACATGTCTTTGTTGCGTGGTAGTTGGAACATTCAGTACCATTTTTGTACTTCATTACATAGCGGCACTAGTGCGTCAGAGCAGCTCATTCCACAATTTGCTACGGTGGGGAACGCCTGCGATTAAACCTCTAATCAGTACTGCCGGATCAGGTTGCAGAGGCTTAATGACTTCTCTGAGCCACACGTCGCCTTTGACGTTGATACTTTTTGCTCAAGCTCTCAAAACATCGTTTGGAAAGCTACGATGTACGAAGCAACGATTCGTCTGTTTTTCCCTGATTCGTCTCTTGTTTAAGTTTGTTAGACATTTTGCTCCAATTTTGCAGGCCGAAACTATAATTTTATTTAGTCCTAAACTTTGATGATATAGACCTGTATCTTTAGAAACGTCTTTTTTTAAAGCTGAAGTTAGCGCCTAATTTGGTTTGCCCATATTTAAATTTTAGTTGGGTATCCATATTTATTTAATTATGGAGCTTAACTTCAATTACACTAAAACAATAATTTTATTTCCAGTAAACGACATGCCCAAAGTGTACCCGGGTAAGCTCGGCAAATATGTATAAACCGGGGGAGGTTAATCCGGGGACGTAAAGTCGGGTTATTGCGCCCTTTATTGGAACTGTAAATTGTCGCGAGCTTTATTGCTCTGAAAATTTCTGGATGGAATATTAGGAAATAAATAATTTTATTGGAACGAAGTTCCTTATCGCGCGTTGCGAAAGGGGGCTAGGCGGAAAATTTTGTAACGAAAAGTTGTAACGACACTTTTTGCCGTCGTAGTTTTTTTTACATAGAAAGCAAGCCAGATATTTTCGTTTCTCGCAGTGAGTACTAGGATAGCAAAAACATGCAAACGAATGTGCCAAAACAAATCTGGGGTATTAAATTTCTCATCGGCTTTGTTATTGCTACTAGCAATTGCTACTAGGTGAACAAAGTCGATGAGAAACTTAGATTTATTTTGGCACACTTGCTGCATGTTTTTGCTATCCTAGTACTGACTGCAAGGAACTTCGTTCCATCCGGGTGTCCCTTGACATCTCTCAAGTTTTTTATTTTCAATGTTCATTTCCGACAAAGGTGCAAACGAACCTCCTGAAGTGATTTCCGCCGCCGTACCATTGCATAACTGGTCAAAAAAATGGTTGTCTGTAAAGTCGGTTTACGGACGGTAGTTTAACGTGACAACGTCATGACAAAGCTCCGTTCCGCTCCGCCCCGCTCCGCCCCGCTCCGCTCCGCTCCACTCAACTACGATCGCCTACGGCATCGGCTACGATACGCCGATCGTAACCGATCTTGCCTCTCTCTCTCTTTTGCCGCTCTCTCGCTCGCGGAACGCTACATTTTTTCGTGCGTGCGCCCGGCGTTCATCGTTTTAATCACACGTCAAAAAGAAGAGGGAAAAATAATACTTCAATGAAAGAAAATGCATTATTACCAACTATTGTTAAGTACTTGCGTATAGAACCGACACCGCGAACCCGAATTAACTGTTGCCAATTGGCAACTGTTTTCAGTGGATTCAGTCGATTCTGAAAAGAACCGGGATTCGTTTCTGAAAATAGAACCTCCCGGCACGACACAAATTTTGTTGGCGATGTCCGTTCTAATAAGTACTTTAGTACATTATTCTTCAATGATTTATTACTACTTTCTGCTAACAATGCCCAACCAAAGCCTTAATGAATTTAAATATTGAAACGTATACAGATAATGTAAGTATGAATTTTATTTAAATATTGAATACAGATAATATACATAAGTGAAATACACTGTTATACCGAATACATTGAGTGCACATTGTCCATCCACGGTCCGATTGTCCAATTGTCCATTGTCTATTGGACAATAAACGAGGTTTATCGGGTGAAGTTGAAACGTCAGCTTACTGCGGATTTTACACGATATGATGTACGCATTGTTTATTGTGTATTGTGACACATACCTATGCAACGTACATTTTTATTTTGTTTTTATACGCGTAGCATTCAAACAAATGTAATGACGTGGGTAGATCCAGTACTAGCAGAGCGAATAGCATCTGTTGTTTAGTTGAATTTTGAATTAATTCAAAAACACTATCAAAGCCTATTCAAAGTTATTTTGCTTTAAATATTTCATTTCATTCGTGGAATTAGACTTGAAATAGTTTACACTACAAGTTACCCTTTCTCCCTCAAACAACGACAACGCCAAAGTTACTGAGGCCAATAATATTAGACCCGAGAATATCCAATTTATATTTTCGTAAACTATATTTACCTCTAAGATTTCATGAAAATGAAACAAACTAATAGGGCCAATGGAATTATATTTCCCCTGCGAACAGGCTAGCGCCGCTGAGCCGAGTGAAACTATTTCACGTCAAAGTTTCTTATCTATACTAATATATAAAGAGGAAAGATTTGATTTTTTGTTTGCATTGAATAGGCTCCGAAACTACTGAACCGATTTCAAAAATTCTTTCACTGTTGGGAAGCTACACTATCCCCGAGTAACATAGGCTATATTATATTTTCAAAAAATTAGGGATCCTTAAAAAAACTCCAATAATGTAACCCAAGGTGTAAAAAAATAAGAAAACCGAAGCAAAGCGAGGGCGGTTACTCGTCATCTATAAATGGTATGATACTAAGTGAAGCGCACTAACTCTAAATTCAAAAACAGAACTAATGTTCGATTTACACGTATTAAGTAGTAAAGTAGTAAACTAAATTTTAAGTAAATTAATACGTGTAAACGTACAATTTAGTAGTTAAAATTTAGTAATCAAGTAGACAAGTAATTTAGAAATTTTTCTATTTTCTGTTAAGGCACTTTTTACTTAAAATTTAGTTAAAATTTAGTAAAATGCTTAAGTAATTAAGTAGATTGTAAAGAATTGTATGAACTAAAGAGCTTTACTAAATTATTACATTTGGACGCGCACTAAAAATTATTTACTTAAAATTTAGTTAAAATTTAGTTAACTACTTAATACGTACCAGACTTAAATAGGTACCTATCACCGAAAATTTCTAATGAACATATTCTTCTAAACAATATCCGGTTCTTCTTCAAAAATAACCTTAAAGAATTTTACACGAACATTTATTCGTATTTGATACGCTCTCTCTCACCCCGCTGCCGCGCTGCCGACATGCTAGGGTCGTGTGATTTCACCCTTTGACTCACAATCCCGCGATTACGGGACAATTTAATGGGATTCAACTGGCTTTGATGTCGGCTTCATTGTTTGTAATAAAGTTTGCCATCCGAGTTTTGAATTCTTGAGTTATACATGGAATAGTCCCGGTATGGCAGCGTAGAGAACGGTCAGGGTATAGAAGTTTTGACGTAATGACCGTTTAAAGCATAAAGTTAATAATTATTCTGCGTAAGTAGTCTCGCTTCGCTAAGCTTTATTCTGCATAAGTAGATAAATGTTGTAGGAAAATTATAAAAACCGAGATTTGATCAAATTCAATAAGACCACCCCTTCCCCCATATGTTTTGACTTAATTGAAAATTAATTGGAAATTGATGGAATCATTTCAATTCTTTAGAGAAATCACACAACGGAGTTGTAATTCTAAAATAATCCTGCGGGATTGAAATCTCAGTTATACATTTACCAATTACCATCATGTTGTCACCGCTTTTGTCAGTTATTTATGTGAAAAAAAAAGAAAAAAGTTCCAGTGAAATTAAGTACCTACACATCGATATACTATTACTTCACACGCAGAGGGGAAGCCGAGGCAGAAAATACTTATGTTAGTGTCTCAAAGCTCTCATTAAAGCGAGTCGTGAGGTTGAGGGCCGGATCGCGATGCAAGCGCTGATTACAGGAACTTACCAACTTGCAGCTTTGATCACTACACTGAGCGGGGAATTATAAAAATCAGATAAAGGTAGTATTTATGAAATTATACTCTACGGACCTGCTTAGGTTAGGTTCGAATCAGTTTCTCACAGACCTCTAATTACAATTCGATTATACACGTTGGGCTCATCGCCCTCATTAATATAACATTATTGTAGAGAGTCTACTTGCACGTTATATTATTGTTAGAACGTGTAAGCTGCAACATTTAGAAAACATTTTATATTAAACTAGCTGCCCGGAAAGACTTCGTTCTGTCAAAAGTTTTTTTTTTAATTAAAACCTTCCATGTTCCTTAAGGAAGATGTAAGCTATCCTATCTTTCAAGTTGGATCGAACTGCACACGGTGTGCAAATTGGATTAAAATCGGGAAAGTAGTTTAGGAGTCCATCGCGGACAAACGATGTGACACGTAATTTATATAATATATTAAGATCACGGACGTAAAAAAAATACGGACGTAACCTTGTCTAATCGAGAGTGAAGCTGACAGCTGACAGCTCGCTTACCATGTGTGCATAATTTTGTAATTTTTGATTCGCGATGGTGTCAATGTCATATCAAGATGGTGTCAATGTGTGGGTGTGTGTACTTGTACGAATACAGAGTTGGTATTCCTATGGGTGCTTCACTGAATTTGTTCTTGGTATTACGTCCGTCTTTTTTTTACGTCCGTGATATTAAGATAAATAGAATTCTACTGTTAAAAATACAAAATCGAACTTCGATTGTAAGAAAAATAGATATATACCTCGTATACAAATAAATTCAGCTCCATGGCCGCTGTATTTAACAACTTCAGCATTGAACATGTTCCGTTTTCCGATAAGACCGCGCAGTATCGGAAAAGTTTCCCTGTTAGCACAACTTGGAGGAATACAGATTATACAGGGCACAGCTGTTCCGGTCATTATGGATCACGAATGTTTTATGCCGAGGAAATATTACGCGCTTATTAAATAAAATATGCAATGCGAAAATTGTTTCTAATATTTTGTAGATTACAATAAACTGGCTATAACGTAAATTATTATGTAAGTTTGACAAATTTTTCGGTTTATACCTACGATGACTACCGGTTTATCCCGTGATCGCCTGGCGATGATCGATTGGATTCTAACTTGCTTTATATTAATCTAATCCGATTATAAGATAAGTACAAATGCAATGCTTGTACATATTCTAATTTCTAACCATTGCTGAAGACCATAGATGAAACAACCGTCCTAGAAACAGCTAAACTTGTGATTAGTTTAAAAACTAAATTGAAGCATTTATAGGGTCAATGTACTAAAGCAAAATAAATTGTGTCTGTGCTCTGAACTGAAGCCAAATCTGAGTGTAGTGAGGTCATGCTTATCACAGAAACGCATTGTCGTCAGAACTAAAGCAATATGTAAAATTTTTACTACTTAAGATAAGAGAAAGTAGATCTCATTAAGTTAACAAACAACGGTATACCTACTACAAGTATACCGTATACCCAAAGATATACTCATAGCTTTGCAAGGATCAATGCTCAACTAACAAAGTATACAACTGACTGTTTGGCCATTTATTTTGATTTATGAGTAAAGTTCACGAACCTTGACTAATAGATACTAGTAAAATGCCTTAAACGGGGGCGGTCATAGGGCGACAGAGGGCGAAGTCTATTCTATCCGTCACGGCGCGGCGCCAGAGATGTAACACTCATCGGAGTCCGACAAAATCATTAATCTGTATCTAGGATTATGCTCGTAGAAATTGGACGATGTTAAGTTCTGTTCAGGGACATAAAATAGCGTACCATAATGCATGAGTATTGATGAGATTAAACTGGATGTTAAAGATCCAAGAGAAGACACCTATAGGCTTTAGGTCTTAGGTTAGTAGGTTAGTTGAGTAGTAGTTTTACCTACCAAAAGGCAAGTTTGGCTTGCACTCATGGTTCAAGCCGGTTGGCGATCTGATGAGGAGACCGACATATAGGTATGTGATCTCCAGAGGGGTTCGGGCTTCCCCGCGGTCTCCAGACGCCCCCAATAACACAGCGACTCTGATATGGTCTGATATGGTCACTTGGTCAGCATCATGACGTCTCTCTTAACTGCCATCTCCCGTCCCATTCACTCCCTTGCACCCCAAGATTATGTCCTTGTTATACAATTTAAGTAAATTTTTCCTAAATACCAATCACGGGATTTGGTAATATATATGTATGACTGGTATACACCTTAACCATTTGGTACTGAAATATAACCCTTCAGCCAATAAATAAAATTATCGAAGATTGAGATTCTCCCCACATCTGCCCACTAAATCTTATCGGTCGGTTGGGTCGTATTGACCGATACTACTCTCTGCGCACGTACGAATTTAGTAACCAGTAAAGTTTTGTTGTGACACACCTGCGACTACCTTCAAATAGAATGGAGATGTTTCATGATGTTGAAAATACTGTATTTAACACAATACAATTAAAATATCAAAAATAGATAGTGGTTTGGCCGGATACCGGATATTCGGCAACCTACGAGGCCAATGCGCTGGATATCCGGTTACCGGATATTCGGTCCATTAGTAGTCGTTAAGCAGATCGTTTCGATCAAGAAAAACAAAATCCAATTGCTAACGAGATTAACTTTTTCTTACCGACATCTGGAATCGATCGCCATCACGACCCATTCATTTGGTGGTCAGTTAATTCGAATCAGTACCCGCAGTTGTCAAGATTTGCTAGAATTTATCTGTCAGCACGTGGCAGATGCGTTTACAGCGAAAGGCTATTTTCAAAAGCTGGTCTGGTATACGAAGCCAATCGAAGACGCCTCTTACCAACAAATGCGAAAAATTTGGTATTTATTCACCACAATTTGCCACTTGTTAATTTTGATTACTAAACTAATTAATAAAACAATCAATTTTGACGTGCGATTGTACATATAAATAAAAGGTGTCCATAACCTATTGTGGTGTGATTTGCCTTGAGAATTTTTTGAATCTTACTATCCGGTATCTGGCCGGATACTGAATTATTATCCGGTATCTGGTCAGATAATGAAAACAAGGCCTGATAGGCCGGATACCAGATAGTTACCGGATATCCGTTTCTTCTCTAATCAAAAGGTAAAATACTGTACTTAAAACGATGAAAAATTTAAATATGAAAAGCTACGTGTTCTATTACGACCAGCATGGAACATATTCAGAGACGACACTTTATTTGTGAAAAACGTAATTTCAAAGCCCCTCATGATGATTGTTTTACATTTAACCATGTTAGACACGAGTTTTTGCCTTCAAGAGCTTAAGGGTCATGTAAGGAAGCTGTAGATAAATAAAAAAGCGGCCAAGTGCGAGTCGGACTCGCCCATGAAGGGTTCCGTAGGAGCAAGTAACATAATATAAAAGTTCTTGTAGTTCGTTGTAACTTCGATCAATGTTTTATGCGGTTTACGATTTATGACGTACTAGCTTCTACCCGCGACTTCGTCCGCGAGAATTTAGAATTGGATTCTGATTCTACTAAAATTTAGACGTTTTAGATGTTAGGTATAGATGTTTGGATGTTTGTGAATTAAACTTACAGTATCCTGCTTTTCATCCCAAATATATAAGATATCATTGATGTCGACACCATGCTTATTATTTCACGTTCTAGCAAGTTGCTAAGGATTGAAAAAAAAAATCATAGGGCATGTCGTGAGGAATAAGTTCAGCGGCAGGCTACCTTAAGATATGCCTAAACAGGCACATCATCGACACCAGCAACATGCAGGTAACAGACAGGTAAACGACGTTAGCAACATGCTCATGAGTCTCATGAAACAGAATGACGGACACGGGCTGTTGCTAAAGTATGATGCGAATCACAACTCGCTAGTCTCAATAGCCACAAGCTTCTAAAAAGGGACAAAATTAACAAAGCGTGTAAATTTTGCGATGCGCAGAAAATTAAAGAACAACTATTATTCTGAAGAAAAACTATAAAGTTATTCCGCAATTAGAACAACCAGCAGAACCATTAAGAGAATTACGTTTACACAAACGTAACACAAACGAACCATAGCATTCTTTAAAAAACATCGGTATATATTTTTTTTTACATAGAATAAGTTAGCGCTTGATAACAATCCCACCTGATGGTAAGTGCTGATGGAGTCCAAGATGGTGAACGCACTGACTTAATAAATGCCTATTCACTCTTCTCTTGAAGACACCGACATTGTAGGTGAACGGGAACACCACGCAGGCAAGCTATTCCAGTCCTTCGCGGCACGCACTATGAAAGATGAAGCGAATCGCGTCGTTCGCAGCGGTGGGATATTCACGACATATGGATGGATGCTTGCCATATAACGGATTGTTCGATGGAGGAACGGGGATGGGGGAATTAGTTCGTGCAATTCCTGAGCACACTCTTCAAAATGCATCCTGTAGAATGCCGAGAGGCTGGCTACTGTGCGCCTGTGCTTTGCGGGTTGATTACCATAAAGTCTGGGTCGTCAATGAGCTTCATTGTACGCCTCTCCATCGAATCCAAGGCTGAAAGGTGACATTTTGCGGCACCGGCCCAAATGTGACAGCAGTACTCTACACAAGGGCGAACCTGAGCTTTATATAGTGTTAAAATCTACCTCTGTATGAAGTACTGCCGTACCCTTGCAAGGACCCCGATTTTCTTGCAGCCACTTTAGCTTTGGATTCGATGAACCGTCCATAGTTGAGGTTAGAGGAAATTTCGACTCCCAATAACTGTAGGCGGTCGGTGCATTCCAGGGATACATTCCGGAAAGTGGGAGCCAAGGTGAACAGGCTCCATTTTGCGGTCAACAGGCACATCTGCGTTTTAGTGGCTTTGAATCTCACAAGATTGGCATCGCCCCAATCGGACACTGCCCGGAGCGCGAGATTCACACGATCCAACATAGCCTCTCTTTCAGACTGTTTTTCTTCCCTACTGGCTCGAGCACTAGGCAGGTATCTCTCCACTACTGTGCTGTCATCTGCATACCCATAAATACCGGGCATAAGCAGATCATTAATGTGCAGCAGGAATAGAGTTGCGGAGAGAACGGACCCCTGGGGAACTCCAGCGTTCGTAGCCATCGATTGCGATGAACTACCATCGACAACAACACGGAGAAATCGTTCACTCAGAAAGTCTTTAACCCAACCGATAAGGCCAGGGGATATGCCATAACCTGAAAGCTTGCTTAAAAGGCTTGCGTGCCAGACCCTATCGAAGGCCTTCAAGACATCGAGAAAACAGCAAGTGCCTCCCCGTTTTTCTCGAGGGCCTCGCCCCATATGTGTGTGGCATACGCTAGAAGATCTCCAGTCGATCGATTTCGGTGAAATCCGTACTGTCGATCGCTAAGGAGATCGTTCCGTTCTAGGTGTGCCATGAGACGCGTATTCAATATACACTCCATAATCTTACAGAGTATGGAGGTAATTGAGATAGGCCGATAGTTGGTGGGGTCAGCACGCAGCATTTAATGGATGCTTCCATACGACACTATAAGGGCATTGAAATGAAACGAAATGAAGAGACTCAGTGTTTTATGTACTCCATAGAGTGGCAAGAGCGAGGTTGCCACATGCATATCTTTTAGTAGTTAGCTAAAAATTATAGAGCGTCCTAACCACATCGACTATATCGATAAAATTACATGATACCGTTGTCAAAAATATGATTCCATAAGGTGAATGTGTCATCTCTCAAATTATTCATTTGTCCGTGGACCTTATTTACGCAGATGAAGTTGCAGTTTGTTATATCTTTAAACTATGATTTAAAATTAAAAGTATGCTAAATTAAGTCATTTCCTGGCAATCATCGCAGGTCATCGCGAAACATCATCATCATCGTACTTAAAGTATGAAAGGTATGAAAATATTAATGTACTAAATAGATCCCATAATAAACTAAGATTACATCGCTACTTACCATCAGGTGGAATTGTAGTCAAGCATTAACTTATAATTTAAAAAAAAATGTCTATTTGTCTGTGCGTCTGGTTTTGCAGTGTTAATATTACGAACTTCCCGGCGGCTTTCGTCGATCCTATGAAATCGACAAAGTTAAACAACAGCGGGCGCGGTCGGTAGTTGGATGGGTGACCGCTAGTGGCAAAAATTTCTTGAGAGTTTCCGTGATTTGGAGGGCACGTAAAGCCGTCGGTCCCAACTGTTATCATAACAGTCGTTAAGCCATATCGGAGGCCCTCGGACGGTTTGAAAATTTCCGACACTCGGGTTGGTCACTAACCTCTCCACCAATCCGCACTGGAGCAGCGTGGTGGACTATGCTCCAGGCCTCCTGAAGAGGAGAGACCCGTGCCCAGTAGTAGGCCATTAATGGATTGAAGACAATATTACGAACAACAAATATTTTTAAAAATTGTTTAGTTATTTCAATTGTTCCGTTGAGGAGTCATATTTCGTCTCTAAGACACACCACCATACCTGGCGATGTCAACGATTGATAATGATAACAACATGGGCGGTGTCAATAACAACAACAGCTAATATATTTAAACACGGTTCAGTTATTCCCTACGATTGAGAAGCTCACTCATTATCTCCACAATCCATCATCTCACTATATTGAAGTACAACTTGAGTTAATTCCCCATACAATAAAAAAACATCATGAAAATCGCTTTATAAACAACGAATCTATTCCTTGTTCATTAAAAACTTATTGAAGGTTTGTAGTTTTCGTTAAAAAAAACACTGGCATATGCATGCACAGAAATAGAAAAATAAAGAAATCTTGACATAAGGCCGATCTTGACTTAAGGCCGACACCACACTGGGATTTTATAAGCGTACACGTTCATCCGACATACTTGAATAATGATTTGCTAAATAGGTTAACAAAATTAATATTTATTTCTATAACGTAAATAAAAAAAAATATAGGTAGATATTTACGAACGTTAAAAACTAAATTTGATGATTTTATGCAATTAATTAAACCTGATACGGTACATATTATAAAATTTCAATCGCACCTCATACTGAGAGCTAGGAAAACCCTTGATAAGATACAGTATTTCTTCTACGTAAAATTATTATTTTTACTTCTACGTAAAATTATTATTTTTATAGCTCATTAATCAAGCGTTGCGCGAGGAACGCTCGACAAACGCTGATGTGTTAGCAGCCTTAAAAAATGCTGTGTTGGCTTTATTTGATTTTATACGAGATCAATGGCTACTAAAGCTTTCATTGTATGACAAAAATTATCACAATGTGCATCACCGTAAAATTTTTATATGTTTGTTAATAAACATATTAAAATAATGAACGATAATAATTATTCAAATTTACAATCAGCTGTTTTGAGTTTTCTAATGTCACTGTGAAGACAAACGTCAAAACTGTTTTCCTAGTACTATAAATTTTACTTATTCTCCCTCGGGAACAGATCAATATCTCGGGATAAAAAGTATCCTATATTTTATTCTAGGTATTAAAATATCTGTGTACCAAATTTCATCTATATCCGATCAGCCGTTTTTGCGTGATTGCAAAACAAACATCCAAACATTCACATTTATAATATTAGTAGGATAGGATTAAAAAAAAACTACTTACTAGATCTCATTCAAACCAATTTTCGTTGGAAGTTTGCTTGGTAATGTACATCATATAATTTTTTTAGTTTTATCATTCCCTTATTTTAGAAGTTACACACATTTTACCACTTTGGAAGTGTCTCTCGCGCAAACTATTCAGTTTAGAAAAAAATGATATTAGAAACCTCAATATCATTTTTGAAGACCTATCCATAGATACCCCACACGTATGGGTTTGATGAAAAAAACATTTTTGAGTTTCAGTTCTAAGTATGGAACCCCCAAAATTTATTGCTTTTTTTCTATTTTTGTCTGAAAACCTTAATGCGGTTCACAAAATACATCTGCCTACCAAGTTTCAATGGTATAGCTCTTATAGTTTCGGAAAAAAGTGGCTGTGACATACGGACGGACAGACAGACAGACAGACAGACAGACAGACATGACGAATCCATAAGGGTTCCGTTTTTTGCCATTCGGCTACGGAACCCTAAAAAACTTACAAATATTGTTTTTAAATTCTTATGCCGTTTATATTCCTCATGGGAGATTTATTTAAATAGTAGATTTTATTAAAATAGTAAACACACGACATAAATATCAATTTGGCAATTAAAACGTTCATAATGCTCCAACTCGGTGACCGTAGCTCCCTCTGCGTTATCTACGACGCGCACCGCCCGCAACTTGCCGTAAGTTTGGTCGTAAAAACAACTTATTACCTTATCGTAACGTCGCAACTCCAAAGGATTGTAATAGGATTAGGGTCGTTATGGCTACGGGGATAATTGCTCATTAAAATAATACATGCTTACCCAAGTAGCAAACTAGTCATATAATACAACTAAAAGACGTATAAGGGTTTTGTTTCAGTTTTGTAGCAACCAAATAATTGTAAAGTGGTATTCAATACGATGCTTTAGTTATATATAATTTAAGTCATATAACTACGTCTGGTAAACGTCGTTTCAACGAATTTATATGACGTAATATAAACGTATCTGCCACTACGTTTACATGATAAAGCTTTGAGTCGAGTTAACGTTATAGTCAGATAATAGTCAGGAGTTCCTATTTTTGTGTAATTTTGGAAACTTTTATGTAACGCTTAAATAATTAACTGTCCTATAATGATTGTATAATAAACTATTATAAAAAAGTCTTATTAAGGCGTTTAGTTCAATCATTATGTTACTTTTAGGCTATAAGTTTATTCTTAAATGACTTTTATAATTCATGTAATTATTTAAACGATAATAAGTAACTTTTATATGACTCAGAAGCCATTTTTAATTTAATTCATAGTTATGGATCCTGGAAAGTGGAAAAGAATTAACAAAAGTGGTGGTCTTAGAAGAAAAGTAAACAAAAATTATAAATCATTAAAAATATCAAAAATACCTACAATTAATCTGGAAAAGACATTGTCGTGCGGTCCCAATCAAAAAGAAAGTAGCAAAAATCAAGGTGGTTCCGTATATTTTTACACTTAGGCAGTACCCAACATTAGATCCTACCACTTAGGCTATAGGCGATACGACTTAGGCAACCAGGCGCCTAAATCGTACCGAAGGACCTTTTTGGAAAAGTGTTGAAATTTCTATTTCTTTAAAAGATTTCTTATGCTTATGTCAATTCTATGATAGCTTAGTAAATAAACATTAAGTGGATGTATGAGATTTTATTTAATTTGAAATACCCTAAAATAAAGCTGTTTTCCCTTAAATAAAGTAGTAGCAGAGTAAATTAAATTTAATAATGGCAACATTCTTTTTTCAAAAAGAAGATATTAAAAATTGATTTTTTTCAAAAAAGATTTCAAAAATAATTTTTATTGTTAAATTAAAAACAATATTCAAAAAAGTAAACAAAAAAAACATTTCTAAGACCATCAAAAAAAAATTCAAAAAGAAATTCAAAAAATATGTCAAAAAAATAAAATAAAAATAAATATTTAAAACGAATGGCAACGTATTTATATTTAATATTTATTTCAAAAATTTCCACGCGATATATCGGCTACGTCTACGTCACGCCTTGGTAACGCTTTTTCGTGACAGAAAATTCCTAATACCCCGTCTATGTAGAAGTTTCACTTCAAAAACAGAACTACTAATAAAGGTTTTTTTCATATTTTTCTATTGCATAGAACCCTAATTGCAACCGTAATGGTGGACGACAGGACGACATAAGTTGAATAAAATACATGTATATAACCAGTAGTCATATACACGTCGTAAAGCGGTCGCTCAGTGTGTTGATTGCAATATGGCGGAAATTATTAAAGTCAATTCATATATATAATTTTAATATACAATATTAAAACATCAATATTTTGAAGGCCCATTAAAATATGAACAAAGATGTCCATACATATTCTCGAAAAAATTTAATGGCCACTATATCATCACCCTCCTCATCTTCAACCACAATCGGCTTTCTTTATATTAAATAAATGAAAATCATGATAACATTTGGCTTAACTTTTTATAAAGTATTTCAAGAAGAAAAAATATTGTCCGTTCGCATAAGAAAACTCATGTAGATGTTGTGTGTTTAACCATAACAGGACTTTTTTGTAATTTTATTTACATCTATATACGGTTAAAATTATGTAGGAGTATTACTAGACACTATTATAAAACATATTAGTCACACTTGCAACATCTATGTGATTTTTATGCAACGTAATTGACGCCGTTGCGACGACAAAAGGACCCTTACACGATGTAAATGTCATATAAGGTGTGCCCAAACCCGCGTTATATAGACGTCTAATATACTGTAATATAACCATTTTGACTGACTGAAAGTTAATCTAAGACGTTCGTTGACCATTTATATAACTTTATTTTGCTACTTGGGTAATCTATACACAGTAAGTACAATCTATACATTGTGTTCAGAGTATAAGTGTTACTATAAAAACCCGTATATTATTATTTTAGGTTTTACTAGTAAATCTTAAGATTTACCAACATTGGTTGGTAAATGTATTTTATAAAAAAGTGGCAATTTTTCGGGCTTTTATCATTAGCGTTTTGTAAATGCTAAGTTTTACCAATGACGGTTGGTAAATGTTGGTTTTGGAAATAAAACAATGACAATTATTTTCTTAATCGTCTATTTCAATTACCTCTGTCAAAGCCTTACGTAATATTAATTATCATTATGATGATCATTTTTAATCATTTATTACAACAATGTACTTATTGTTAATTTATCAATCAGTCTAATCCTTACGTAGTTAACATTATTATCATTTGGCAAATTTTGCGCCGGTGGCGCCGCGACGGTGCAGTGCGAAAACACGGAAAGCTATTAAGGTATCAATTATAATTACAAAGATAGTCTAATCAACAAGTTCAAATTTGAGAAAAATAATGGTAAAGCCCTAAGAATATATACTTATGATCCAATGATACCTCATTGGATTCGAAGTGAAGAGTATAAAAATGTATGGGAATGATTCCACCACGCTGCTCCTGTGCGGATTGGTGGAGATTTATTTATTTATGAACACTTTATTGACCAAAATATAACATATTGAAGAAGAAATGGCGAGCTTAATGCTATTTCATTTTCATGATCACATTAAAAAAATAATTACCTGTAGGTCTTATGTATGTTCATAGCCATACCACCAACGACACACAGAATTCTAGTGAATGTGTGACTTTTTATTTTTTTTCAAAACCAAGGTTATTAATCTATCATCAGATATGCCTACTCTGTGCAGGCAGATTTTGCCACTAAAGTTATCGTCCGCCAGACGTGCAAACTGCGAATCGATCAATTACTCAGGTTAATTGACTCGCCATCTATAAGCCTATCGGCTACGGGGCATTCATTCGCTTGATTGAACAATTTTTTAAACCAGAGTAGGTACCAGACTAATTTTTGTTGAAATATTTTTATGTAAAGCAGAGAAGCGAGAAAATAATTATGCCAATTGCAGTATGATCTGTTTATGGCTACTAAATATGCTTTATGGCCTTATCGATACCATGTCGACCAAACCTAAATTAAGTACTAATAATCTAAATTTTACTAACAAAAAATAACCGACTTCAAAGTCTCAAAAACTACTTTTTAGATCTCGTTCAAATTTATGTGGGACCACATGACAAGCACCTGCTTTCGATTAAGAAAAGAATCATCGAAATCGGTTGGCGTGATATTGAGTTATTCGTCAATTTGTCGCGCACATCTTAACACAAATTTACGACTTATGTGGTTTTCTCATGGATGCCATTGTCAAATCTCAATAAAATTTATGTGGGACCACGTGACAGCCACCAGCTTTCGATTAAAAAAACAATCATCAAAATCGGTTCGCCCAGTCCAAAGTTCTGAGGTAACAAACATAAAAAAAAAATACAGTCGAAATGATAACCTCCTCCTTTTTTTGAAGTCGGTTAAAAATATTTCACGGTTGATCTTTGCAGGAGAGTGAAAGATAGCGTTGATTATCTATCGTTAGCATTAACTTAATATTGCAGATACCAACGTCGTCAAATGGAAGGACGTCCGCCTTTATCGAATTCAAACACCGAAGGCGACTTTTGTCCTATTCTCAGGGATCAACCAAGGTTGGTTGGTTGCTGGATGAGTGACCGCTAGTGGCAAAAATTTTGAGACGTCCTTGCTTAGGATGACATGTAAAGCCGTCGGTCCCGGTTTTTATCGTAAGATAACAATCATTATGCCATGTCGGAGGCCTTTGGATGGCATGAAAACTTCCGACACTTAGGTTGCTACCTAAATTACGATTTTTGAAAATTCAACCTATAAAGGGGTAAAAGTAGGTATGCTTTATGAATATATAAACATTATTTCCGCATACGAAGTGGGCACCCGCTAAGATGATCGTGCAATAGAGAAAAAGATTCAGGTCAAAAACCTTACCACCAACGTCTTTTACAGATCAGAGCAGTCGTACAAGCGCACCCTGGCTTCAGTCTCGGCCGCGGGAGCGCTGTCGGTACCCTGGGCAGCCAGCGACACCCGGCTGGCGCTGCCGGCCGCGCTGGGAGTGGCCGGGATCCCCGCGCTCGTCATCACCGACGGCTCCGGGAAGATCCTCACTGCGAACGGGAGACATCATCTCGCGTCTGATCCTCTTGGGCTGGTTAGTTTTTTGCTTTTATGTTTATTCGCAGCGAGGAATAATTATTTATGGGCTATGGCACAAAATTGGAGGTTATCTGTTTTACATCTTATTGGGGCGGCCAAAAATACAGACCCCAAACCTATACCCGTAATAAGGGTGTCGTAACAGGCGACATTTGCCGGCCAGCTTGGTGCTAGGTCTCCACGTAAGAATAATAACTATCAATCTTTTTGTTTAAGTCAACCATCAAATGACACCATGACGTTTCGGCTCAGGCCTTAAGAGCCAGTTTTTTCTTCCTTTGTTCTCTTAAGTTTCATAAATGGCAATGGATTAGTGGTGCTTCTAATGTAGCTGGGTATATGGTTGACGATGACCACTTATGTATAATCTGGTAACTCGTCTTGATAAATTTTACCCCATTACTGATAAACGTGGAATTCTATTGCGCTCCTCCAGTGTAGAGTCTCTGCCTCTTCAGTTCTCCACTATCGTTCAACTTTTATAAGCTTTAAACCATACAAGCTGACCCGGCGAACTTCGCCTAACAAACATTTTTTTTTTATAAAATAAAAGTAGCCTAAGTTACTCCATGTTACATCAGCTATATGCCAGTGAAAGTCCCGTCAAAATCGGTCCAGCCATTTCAGAGATTAGCCGGAACAGACAGATAGACAGACAGACAGACAGACAGACAGACAGACAGACAGACAGACAAAAATTGTAAAAAATGTTGTTTTGGTATATGTATTATGTACCGTGTATATATAAAAATGCACTTAGTAAAAAGCGGTTATTTTAATATTACAAACAGACACTCCAATTTTATTTATTTGTATAGAAGATGTATAGATCACTGCCTGATTAATATGAGATCATACTTAGAGCTGAAACTTCATTGATTTTGCCTTTCAATGAACGTGGTAGGGAAACTTGACGTAAACTCCTCTGGATTAATGGCCTATCGGTGAGTCAAAACTTTTTATGAAGTCCGGAGTATTAGATGACGTTGTAGTATTAGCAGATCGTTAACAGCGAATAGGATCGCTCTCAGCGTGAGCTGCTATTTTATAATAAACTGAAGTTTTCTTTAGTCATGTTGAGGTAAATTCCTTTTATGATTGTGTAATAACGAGATACAGTCTGTATACTTAGTAGATACATTAAATATGAAAATATACCCTCAGTTGTTATTTGATAATAATAAAGATTATCTATTAATTACTAATATTATAAAGAAGAAAGATTTGATTGTTTGTTTTCATTGAATAGGCTCCAAAACTACTGAACCGATTTGAAAAATTCTTTCACTGTTGGGAAGCTACACTATCCCCTGGTGACATAGGCTATATTATATTTTCAAAAAAGTTAGGGATCCTTAATAAAACTCAAATAATGTAACCCAAGGTGAAAAAAAAATAAGATAACCGAAGCAAAGCGAGGGCGGTTGTTCGTAATTTATAAATTAGTTAATATGTAGATTAATAAATAGCAAGTGGGTCGCCTTGATTTAGGTAGGCAACCTACTAACCTTTATCATCAAATAACAGATGATGATAGTTAAACCATATCTAGGACTACTAACTAGGTAGTAGTAGTCTAGGAAATCACATTAATTGGTATCATATTATATTAGTATGAGTAAGATGCGGATTTAGAAGGATTTCTGACTATACTCGTTGTCGTTTACAGTGGTTTAATACAGAGTGTGTATGTCTGTATTCCAGAACTTTCCGTGGTCTCAACGCCCTGTGTCTGTTCTGACGGAGCAAGCTCTTCTGAAAATGGCCCGACATCCTGCTGTTATTCTATTTGTTGGTAAGTTGACACAATATAGTTCAATTGAAAGATTCAATTGCAAGATATCATTACAGGTTTGATTGTTCTAAAAGATCTATAATTTAAACGAAGGCGTTGTTTGAAATCGGTTTCTTTATTGCCTCAGAACGAGTGTAATGCTTCATAGACACGCCTAGCCTCAACTCACTTCTTACCGAAACAAAGTTGAAGGGAATTCCTTTATACTATAAATCCACACTTTCCACCAATTTAAATATGCAATAGCGTGGTAGCGTATGCTCTAGTTTTCCTCAATCCTTTGCCTCCTCAGAGAACCGTGCCTGGTAGTGGACCATTGATGGGAAGCCATAATTTGCTGTGATGATGTTCGTAATTCATATGAAGCGTGTAAAGATTATTTCATATCTAAATTGCGACGTATTTGCAACTACTGCTGTTACATACCTATAGTACTTACCTACCTAATGATTGTTTCAATAAAAAAATGTAATTATGTTTATGTTACATTTCAGATGACGAAGACTCGGAGATAGAATTTTCAGAATCAGTCCTCACTCCCTCCGCAGAATCTTACTACGAAGAGTGCAGCATCCAGTACCCAGGGTTCTGTCCATATCAGAACAGCTCGGATGACGAGACCATGGACTTTGACTACACAACTTCCAAGAGTACCTCCAGGGTCAAGAAGAAATCCTTCAAACACGTCATGTTCTTCATAGGAGTTGATGGTACTGACAGCGCGGATATGATACGCGAACACATAGGACTGGACGATGCAGTACCCCTCCTGACTGCTATAGACTTTCCCAAGCAGAGAATGGTCACCATGAAGTATGGAGATGAAATAACCACAGATTCCGTGCAAAATTTCGTTGATGCTTACCTCAGTGGAAATGCTGATTTCAAACCACTAAAGCCTTACAGTGAGAAATGTTAAAAATAGATTTTAGGAACTCAGTAAAATAAAAAAAAGTAGATCAAAATAGTCTTATAGTTCATTCGATTATACTTTTTGTCTAAAAAATATATTTTAAATTTATTTAGAACAATTTTATTCTCTAATAAATTATAATGTTTTTTTTTTGTTTTAAGAATCATCGAACATAATTTAAAAGTTGGATTTAAAAAAAAATTGTCAATTCATGAATAACATAGCATTTGTTTGTAGAAAACGATATACTTCATGAATTATTGTAAATTTATTTTTACAAGTTTGATGACGTAGTAACGAGTATCTACTTTAAATTGAACTTAGCGTAAGTTAAATTATAGAATAATTTAATTTTCATGTTAATATTAATTATCTATACTAGGACTATCCATAAGATGCACATGCCTTGTTATATTATTGTTTACCGAATTGAAAAAAAACTAATAATTACAACAAGTCAAGTAAAATTTCTTTGCACTTTTCCTAAGATGGACAATAATTCATCAACTAACGTTATAAATAAATTATGACGGTACATCATATAAAACACTAGATGATGCTATTGTAGCAGATATTCAAGAAGTTTCACGACGCACGGCGGGTATCCATCCTTTCGTCGTGAACATCCCGCCGATACGGCCGACGCGGTTTGCATCGTCATTCATTACGCGCACCGCGAAGGATTAGAATAGCTTGCCTGCGTCTACGTTCCCGCCCACCTATGACGTGGATGTCTTCAAGAAAAGAATGAATAGACTTTTATTAAGTTAGTGTGCTCACCATCCTGGACCACATCTCCACTTACCATCAGGTGGGATTGTGGTCAAGCATTAACTTATTTTTAGTAAAAAAAAAGTTTATAATTATACAGGTACTGGTAGTGCAGCGTGTACTTAAGTAGCTACACTACCTTGTGCTTGCGTACGATTAAATTATTTTGTCAGACCTTTAGATAAGTAATGGCTGACCACAGTGACCACCTGAAGTAAAGTACTGGACAAAAAAACAACTGTACCACTGTGCAGGTATATAGATAGCTCACTCTCCTTGCTTTAGTTGGTATGAATCCTTGTGAACGGTGAAGATGATGCTTGGATGAGGATGAGGAACCGGCCGGCGCGGTGCGGACAGCGCGGCAGCTGTAATCAGTTTTAATTTGGTAATTCACAACATCACGCACTTTAATATGTAGCAATTGAAGGGAGCACTCTATAATTGAGAATCTTGAGTATATTTCCCAGAAAAACTTAATTAATTGCCAAAACATGAATATAATTGTCGCAGGGCGTACTCGATAGAAAAGTTGTAATGGCGGACGGTAACTAATTTCTAATTTGTAGTTTTTTAAACCAATCAGTAATCAAGCGGTGTGACTCGATGAACCAATAACAGCAGTCTCACAGCACAGTCAAACCGTGATGCCCCATTTACACGCGCGCGCGAGCCACGAGACAATCCGCGAGACGCGCGCGTGTGAACAGGGCGCTCGCGGACCAGACCGCGGCGCGTCTCGTGGCTCGCAGGCTCGCGTCGGGAGCGGTTTCTAAGGCGCGCGCCAAAGGGGCTCGCGCGAGCGCTCGCGCGGTGTTCACACGCGCGTAGGGGGCGTGGCTTACGGACGCGCCACGAGACGATCCGCGGGACGCGCGTGTAAATGAGCGGTGAGGATAAATTATAATTATTGGTCATTGACGAATTAAGGACTCTCACTCCTCATTTACACTCACGGCTCGCGGATCGTCTCGTAACGCGTGCGATCGCTGGTTTCGCGCGCTTGCAGAGTTCGCTTTACGTCATGATGACATTGAACCTATTTCTGCTTCACTAGCTCCATCTAGTGATTTCTACGATTGTTATGCTAATGCAATGTACCGTTATTGCATTATAATTATATTTTTTAAAACAATGCATTTTTGCAGGCGGTAGACATTTTAGGACCTGCAGGGCTATTCAGTTTTAAAACTTGACAGCGGATTCCGCGGTGAGTGTCAAAATTGAAGTTCGAGTCCGAGATCTTGATATGTGATTCTCGAATCATTTGGTACGCACTTGCGAAGTGAAGGGAGTCTCGAACTCAAACGTCAAACGACTAAAGATGGCCTCGCCTCGGTATGAATAAACGAATCGGTAAAATTAAATAAATAATTGAACACAAATAAACGAGCCATGGCATTTATTAGTACCTAATAACTAAAATATAACAAAAATAACTTATTTTTATTTCAAAAATCTTTAGTTTACTCGAGAACGCGATAGCTCTTGACTAACTTTTCGTTTGACAATTGGACACGAGCTTCGACGGTGACGTAATTCGATGATCGAGAATAATAAATATGTCATCCTCTAATCATCTAGTACGGCACTTGCGAAGTGAAGTGATCCTAGAACTCGAACGTCAATTTTGAAACTCCGCTGTCAAGTTACAAAAGAGAATAGCCTTCCTGCAAACATAATTCATAATATGTTTTTGCATTCCAGGTGAATTATTTTAACACTTCAGTCATTCTAAGTATTTATTGCGTTCCTTGTGTCACACGTGAATAAGCACACATTTCTTTAGCGCCAGTCGTAAAATCTAGTAGATACTGATTATCACATGAATAACTTTAAAACTTAGCATTTTTATTTTTATATCTGTGATGATAATTATGTTATTATGGAATTAAAGACATTTTGGAAAATAGTGTGTACATGTGTCATTATTTAGAATTTTAAATATTATACATGTTCCTTTATTTAATACGAGTAACCGCCCTCGCTTTGCTTCGGTTTTCTTATTTTTTTTTCACCTTCGGTTACATTATTGGAGTTTTATTAAGGATCCCTAATTTTTTTGAAAATATAATATAGCCTATGTTACTCGGGGATAGTGTAGCTTCCTAACAGTGAAAGAATTTTTCAAATCGGTTCAATAGTTTCGGAGCCTATTCAATGCAAACAAAAAATCAAATCTTTCCTCTTTATATATTAGTATAGACTAATATTCTTGGAGAGAAAATATTTGGCCCACCATAGAGCACGGGGCTATCCTCGTGAGGAGGCCTAGAGCATGCTCCACCACACTGCGCCAGTGCAGATTGCTGGAGGGGTATATAAGGGGCCAACCCTAGTATCGGAAGTTTCCTTGCAGCCCGAGGCTCTCCAACCTGGCTTAACAACTGTTATCTTACGATAACAACCGGGACCGACGGCGTTACGTGCCCGCCGAAGCACGGAGCGCACAAGAACTTTTTGCCATTAAGCGGTCATCCATCCAGCTACCGACCGCGCCCGCTGTTACTTCATTTTGTCGATCACTTAGGATCGACACAAGCTGTTGAGCATGAACGCTTCAGCAGCAACAATGCACGACACAATAATTTGGTGTTATCGCAAAAGATAACAAAGTGAGGATTCACCTATATAAATATCATCGTACAAATGAATATTTTAAACTAGCTTGAACTACCAACATGTCGACACTTTGGTTGCTTCTCGTTTTCCAAATATTTTCATCAGTGCAGTGTTATTTTCACCGCTACCCTAAAATAAATTTAGGTGAACGTGACGATGGAGACCCAGGGGCCCCATTGTTCCTCACTCCATACATAGACAGCGGGAATATAACTGAAGGTAGGAGCCTCGCACGCGTGCCCTTCACGGAAAGCTTGCGGATCAAGAGCTTCGCCGGCTTCTTCACTGTCAACAAAGAGTACGACTCCAATCAGTTCTTTTGGTACTTCCCGGCCATGGTCCCGAATAAGAAAGACGCTCCAGTCATTTTATGGTTACAAGGCGGCCCGGGCGGCACTTCCCTCTACGGCCTGTTTACAGAAAATGGACCCCTCAGAGTTCGAAATGATCGATTCGAACGTCGAAAATACACTTGGGCTTTAAACCACCACGTCATCTACATCGACAACCCTGTTGGTACTGGCTTCAGCTTTACAAAGGATCCCAAAGGGTACTGCACAAACGAGACTCAAGTCGGTAAAGATTTATACTCAAGTCTAGTTCAATTCTTCCAGTTGTTCCCAGAATTACAACAGAATAAGTTTTTCATTACTGGTGAGTCTTACGCTGGGAAGTATGTTCCCAGCTTGGCGTACACCATTCACAAAATGAATCCAAAAGCCACAATAAAAATCAACCTGAAAGCAATAGCAATTGGGGATGGACTGTGTGATCCTGAGCATCAACTGGTATACAGTAAATATTTGTATCAAATAGGACTAATCGATTGGAACCAAGCTGAAATCGTTGCTAACTATGAGGGTGAAGCTATTGATTTTATTAAGAAAAAGCAATGGAAGGATGCTCGTGATACAATGTTTACACTTATAAACGACGTATTTTACAACATGTCTGGATATGATAGCTTATACAATTTCCTGCACACAAAGATGTACAGGAACGACACAGATTTTGGTCCAATGGTACAGAAGAGTTTTGTCAGGAAAGGTATTCATGTTGGTAATTTGCCGTTCCACGATGGCGGAGAGGTCGGAGACTATTTGGCGGAAGATATCGCGCAGTCTGTAGCACCGATACTCACAGAATTATTGGACCACTACCATGTTCTAATGTACAACGGTCAGTTAGATATAATAGTTGCATATCCATTGACGCTAAACTTCCTCAGAAATTTTAATTTCACCGGATCTAAGGAATATGCAACTGCAAAACGGTACCAGTGGATAGTGGATGATGAGATAGCGGGATATGTGAAACAGGCTGGTCGACTGACTGAAATCATGGTTCGTAATGCTGGTCATATGGTACCAGGGGACCAGCCCAAGTGGGCACTGGACATGATAACTCGCTTGACACAAGAAAAGTCTTTTAATGACAAAAAATATAATTAATCTAATTGATTTAATTGATTGAGATTAGACTTTAAAAAATCCAAATTTAGTTCCGTAAATTTTGTTACCTTTTAAGAAATAATTTAAGGGACTGAAAAGTTTTATGTATAGTAGAAATTAGAATCTATGATTCAACACATCAGTTTGACAATTGTTTTGTTTCTGTTCTGGCCCTTTAGCATTGAGTTGACCTCTATAGGTAAAGGAGAACTGACTCATATGGGGAGAAAGTTGAAAAAGTGTCCAGCTATAAGCAGTAAATAACCCTTCAACTTTGGTAGACATGAATTATGCCGAATTAGAATGACAACCCAGTATTTTGACCAACCGTGGCGCCTCTTAATAATTTAACGCAGTTTGACGCCGACGGACACTTTTGCCTATGACTTTTGCACACCAGAGTCATTTCTCCTTTACGTAGGTATTATACTCCATACTGTTCTGACTGTCCTTATCGATATCATGATAATCTAAATTTTACTAACAAAAAATAACCGACTTCAAACTCTCAAAAACTACTAGTCAGATCTCGTTCAAATTTATGTGGGACCACAAGCACCTGCTTTCGATTAAAAAAATAATCATAGAAATCGGTTGGCGTGATATTGAGTTATTCGTCAATTTGTCGCGCACATCTTAACACAAATTTACGACTTATGTGGTTTTCTCATGGATGCCATTGTCAGATCTCAATAAAATTTATGTGGGACCACATGACAGCCACCAGCTTTCGATTAAAAAAAGAATCATCAAAATCAGTTTGCCCAGTCCAAAGTTCTGAGGTAACAAACATAAAAAAAATAAAAAAAATACAGTCGAATTGAGAACCTCCTCCTTTTTTTGAAGTCGGTTAAAAAGTTAGATCATATTTTTGTCACTTTTAAAATCAAATTAATTCTTACTTTTTTTTTTTCTTGATAATAAGTAATGTGACTGTATTGTATTTACTTCTTATCTTAATTGATTTAAGTCAACATCGAATTATTCTATGGAAGGTATTTTTTAATACAGTTGTTCAAAAAGTGGCGTATTGCAGGGACGTATAGCGTTCGGGATGTGGACTATTACCACAGTAAAGAAATCTAAACAGTAACGTTACTCGGCCCGATTCTCGAAAAACTTGCCTACTTGTAGCCGCGCGCTAGGGCTGTCCGCCGACAGTATTTTACTTATACTTGAGTTTCTTTGTAGTTTTGTATTTATAAATATTATATTTTCTATTTTAATAAATGCAATTCATTGTGAATAAAAAGGAAGTGTTCTATAAAAATCTATGTTGTGTTTTTATTAGTACTGTGAAGGTTCGTAAGCCTTCAGTATTGTATTAGAGACAGAGACTCTTAGGGCAGGATAAGTTAAATAATAATAATAGTACCTAATAATGGTATCTATTAATTAACAATTAAAATCAATATTACCAATATAATCCCTCGAGGGGCCCTACCACCAGCGGGCCGAATTTAGTCGCCTTTTACGACACCCATCCGGCGTGGGATTGGGGTTAGTATTTTAAGCCGCCCCAATTTGACAAAAGTAATTATAATCAACCATTTGATTTTTTTAGCCCCTTATTTATAAATCTAGGCATTTTACTCGGTGGACTTATGAAAAATAAACAATTTAGGTACCTACTTATTGCAATATGTACTTGTTTTTATTTAATTATCCTACATGCACTGATCTCCTTCGGCAGGACCGAAGACCTTGAATACAATAATTTGATTTCTTATTAATAATTACAATACAATAATAAAGTTAATATTAATCAATAACGCAATAATTATACAATACCTACTACCTAAGTTACTTACCTACAATAATTATATATACCTACCTACAAGTACGTATTATATAGTATATATATAGTATATATAATACGTACTTGTAGGTAGGTGTATAAAAATAGTGTCTTACCTTTCGGAGTCTCCAGGTAACGTAAAAAATGATATTCCTGGGTGACTTAATGTCGAATTAAAGCACCCAAAAACAGCACAATATTGTCTATTTCTGTAGCCTTTTTCTACTGCCATCTTAAATATTTCTTAATCTATTTTCTAAATCTACAGCCGCACACGACCATACAGCTCAACCAGAGTAGAAAACTAAAAAAGTTTGTTATTTGTACCGACCGAACCGTGGTTCAAACTCCGCTCGTTCGCCTGTCGGCAATCGCCACGCAGCGGCCGCTGTTGCCTACATATCGCACGCGTATTCGGATGTGCGTAGGTATAACGCGCGTTTCGGCCGTTTGTATGAAGAGCGACTACTGTAGATTCTTATATTGTGCTATTACACACTCGAGCTTTTTCTTTACCTTTTCCGCACTAGTGCGTTCTCTTTCCCAACTGTCAAAATAATGTGTAAGTATCAAAAATAAAAAAAAAACAACCACAAAGTTTTTACAAAAAAAAATTCATAGAAGTTTTTATGATTCATACAAATATTTCTAAAAAGAAGCTACTAATTTGTTTCAATATCAGATTTAATGATTTGATTCAATAAGTTAGGTTAGGTTTCATTTCAATAATTCATCTCATTCATTTTCATTTCATATCAATAACAAAAATCTAGTGAAGACTTGGCTGTATGGGCATAGTTCCCTTTGCCTACTCAGAATGGGTGAAGAAAACAAAAAAATCTCTGCTTATATTTTTTTAACGGTTGGCGCCATTTTCAAGTTTATTGTGTTTTTATTATTCTATTAAATTGCTTCATTTTTTCGCAACTGTATTAAAAATAGTTGTTCAGTACACGCGCGGAACCGTCATTGCAACTTGCTCCGACTGTCAACCCTCACCTTCGACTGCGCCTCGGCTCGGGTAGACATTTGTCGGAACTCTTTGCAATGACAGGCTTTCCGCACTCGTAATGAAATATACTATTCAGTACATTACGATTCGACTAAAATTAAATAAAACTATGATTTTTTTAATAGTAAATATGATGGAACAATTCTATAAAAAAATATATAGCGTTGACGTACTTACATATATTTCGTCTAATGAATAGATTTTGTTTAATTAATGTAGCTAATATATAATACCCCATTTACACGCGCGCGCGAGCCACGAACAATCCGCGAGACGCGCGAATACGCGCGCGTGTGAACAGGGCGCTCGCGGACCAGACCGCGGCAAGTCTCGTGGCTCGCGGGCTCGCGTCGGGAGCGGTTTTGTAGGCGCGCGCCAAAGGGGCTCGCGCGAGCGCTCGCGCGGTGTTCACACGCGCGTAGGGGGCGTGGCTTACGGACGCGCCACGAGACGGTCCGCGACACGCGCGTGTAAATGAGCGGTAATAGTTTTTGAAAAAAAAAACTGAAAAATACCCGCTCTAGCGTCTATTTGAAGGATTACCTTCAGAACGCAGCGGCGTTCGAGAGAGCGTTCGATGAGAGGCTCAAATTGTGCCCATGGTACGTTGCTATCTCGCCAATATTGCCACACAACTTATTTTCAAAATATCTTTCTGGGGCCGCTATGGAAGGTATTTTCAGTACCTACATTACGATTCGACTAAAGTTAAATAAAACTATGATTTTTTTAAATAGTAAATACGATGGAAAAATTCTATAAAAAGCGTTGACGTACATATATTTCGTCTAGTGAATAGATTTTGTTTAATTAGTGTAGCTATAATTTAGTTTTTGAAAAAAAAAACTTTGAAAAATACCCGCTCTAACGTCTATTTGAAGGATTACCTTCAGATTGCAGCGAGATGAGAGGCTGAAATTGTGCCCATGGTACGTTGCTAGCTCGCCAATATTGCCACACAACTTATTTTCAAAATATCTTTCTGGGGCCGCTGACCCTATCTTATCCTGCTAGACCCTTTATGAATTATTGTTTATGTTGAAATGTCGTACGGGACATAATAAGGTGTTATCGCGAAAGATAACTAAGTGAGGGTTCACTTATATAAATATCATCGTACAAAAGAATCTTTCAAACTAGCTTGAACTACCAACATGTCGACATTTTGGTTGCTTCTAGTTTTACAAATATATTCATCAGTGCAGTGTTATTTTCAACGCTACCCTAAAATAAATTTAGGTGAACGTGATGATGGAGACCCAGGAGCCCCATTGTTCCTCACTCCATACATCGAAAGCGGGAATATAACTGAAGGTAGGAGCCTCGCACGCGTGCCCTTCACGGAAAACTTGCGGATCAAGAGCTACGCTGGCTTCTTCACTGTCAACAAAAAGTACGACTCCAATCAGTTCTTTTGGTACTTCCCGGCCATGCTCCCGAATAAGAAAGACGCTCCAGTAATTTTATGGTTACAAGGCGGCCCAGGGACTACTTCCCTCTACGGCCTGTTCACTGAAAACGGCCCTCTTAGAGTACGGAATGATGAATTCGAGCGTCGAAGATACACTTGGGCTCTCAGTCACCACATCATCTATATCGACAACCCTGTTGGTACTGGCTTCAGCTTTACAAAGAATCCCAAAGGGTACTGTATCAACGAGACTCAAGTCGGTGAAGATTTATACTCAAGTCTAATTCAATTCTTTCAGTTTTTCCCAGAATTACAACAGAATAATTTTTTCATTACTGGCGAGTCTTACGCTGGGAAGTATGTTCCCAGCTTGGCGTACACCATTCACAAAATGAATCCAAAAGCCACAATAAAAATCAATCTGAAAGCAATAGCAATTGGAGATGGGCTGTGTGATCCGGAGCATCAACTGGTATACAGTAAATATTTGTATCAAATAGGACTAATCGATTGGAACCAAGCTGAAATCATTGCTAACTATGAGAGTGAAGCTATTGATTTTATTAAGAAAAAGCAATGGAAGAATGCTTATGATACATTTAAAACAATTCTACGCGAGATATCTGACATGTCTGGATATAATCACGGATACAACTTCCTGCACTCGAAGAATTACACGAACGACGAAAATTTTAGTCCAATGCTACAGAAGAGTTTTGTCAGGAAAGGTATTCATGTTGGTAATTTGCCGTTCAACAACAAAAGCGAAGTCCAAGAACATTTGATGGAAGACTTTATGCAGTCTGTAGCACCGATACTTACAGAATTATTGGATCACTACAATGTTCTAATGTACAACGGTCAGTTAGATATAATAGTTGCATATCCATTGACCCTGAACTTCCTCAGAAATCTTAATTTCACTGGATCTAAGGAATATGCAACTGCAAAACGGTACCAGTGGATAGTAGATGATGAGATAGCGGGATATGTGAAACAGGCTGGCCGACTGACTGACATCATGGTTCGTAATGCTGGTCATATGGTACCAGGGGACCAGCCCAAGTGGGCACTGGACATGATAACTCGCTTGACACATGAAACACCTTTTAATAACAACAAAATATAATCTAGCTAGGGTTTTAGCTCAAAGCCAATTGAATTGATAATGCTCTCTTTAATTGAGATAGATATGAATCCAAATTTAGTTCAGTAAAATTATAATTGTCACATATTTAAAGAAATACGGGTCTGAAAAGTTTTATGTTGTTCTAGTAAGTAAGCCTCCAAAAATAATGAAGAAATGATACCGAATTTAAAAAGCTTATTATTAAACATGTTTAGACCTTTAACCAGAATATTACATTGAAATATAGGTTTTTTAGCTATAAATAGTAATTATTTTATACAAAAATTCCGTAGGCATCCCGCTTTGACACGAAAAAAAAATGGTTGTCTGTAAAGTCGGTTTACGGACGGTAGTTTAACGTGACAACGTCATGACAAAACATTGATGAAATGATTGCATAACTACTTTTATAGATAAAATTGAATCATTTTAATTAAATTACCATTATTTTGTATAGGAAAAGGAATGAAATGAAATCTACATTTTGATTCATAAATTAACTTTTATTTGCACTAATTAATTCAAATAGGTATGTTTATTACTTCGATGAACAGAAGAGATACATCTCAGATGAAAGAATAAGAATCGAGCGCTTCGGCCGATTGTAGCCGATCGTGCCTCTCTATCGCTTGTTCCGCGCTCTCGCTCGCAGAACGTGACATGACGTCACGGAACGTGACAGTGAGTCATGCTTTTTCGTGCGTGCACCGTTCATCGTTTTAATAGACGTTGTCACGTCAAAAAAATTGTCATTTTATTTCTGGCTAAACAGCTTTTTTAGATAAATAGTCGCTCGATTTTTGATTTTGGAAAGAAGTTCCTTATCGTGCGTTGCGAAAGGGGGCTAGGGGGAAAATTTGGTAACGAAAAGTTGTTACGACACTTTTTGCCGCCGTTAGTCGTTACAACTCGTGCGGCGTCGTTAGATGTCGTGCGGCGTGCGCATGTTTCTCTGTCTGTCTCTCTCTCTCTCTCTCTCTCTCTCTCTCTCTTATAGAAAGCAAGCCAGATATTTTCGTTTCTTGCAGTAAGTACTAGGATAGCAAAATGGGGTATTAAATTTCTCATTGGCTTTGTTCACCTAGTAGCTTAGTAGGTGAACTAGGTGAACAAAGCCGATGAGAAATTTAATACCCCAGATTTGTTTTGGCACACTTGCTGCATGTTTTTGCTATCCTAGTACTGACTGCAAGGAACTTCGTTCCATCCGGGTGTCCCTTGACACCTCTCAAGTTTTATATTTGATATTTTTTTTCGATGACCTTTTTTAAAGGGTGAGCGCTAAACTGATTTAGCTGTAAATAGTAATTATTATAGAGAAATGTACACCCGATGACATTTTTTTTAGTCCGAGCCCTGAACCTATACTAATCTTAATATAATGATATAAATTACGTGTCACGTTGTTTGTCCGCGATGGACTCCTAAACTACATAACCGATTTTAATCAAATTTGCACACCGTGTGCAGTTTGATCCAACTTGAAAGATAGGATAGCTTAAAATGTTCCATGTGTGCCTAGATGGAAGGTTTTAATAAAAAAAAACTTTTGACAGAACGAAGTCTGTCCGGGCAACTAGTCTCAATATAAAATTACGTGTCACGTTGTTTGTCCGCGATGGACTCCTAAACTACTTAACCGATTTTAATCAAATTTGCACACCGTGTGCAGTTTGATCCAACTTGAAAGATAGGATAGCTTATAATGTTCCATGTGTGCCTAGATGGAAGGTTTTAATAAAAAAAAACTTTTGACAGAACGAAGTCTGTCCGGGCAACTAGTCTGTTTAGCTTTGGGTTTGCAATTAAAATGAAACCATGTGAATCACGTCTTGATTTATTATTTTATTCCTCTCCTGGTCTCTTGTCATCGACAATCACCATTGACAATTTCGTATAGTGTTGCCACACTCATCTCATCGACAACAACCTATCAACATCCCCCTTTTTTACTTTAATTAGCCTATTCCCTTCTTACTATAAACTTACAAATTTAGTTTTTCAGGAATCTTAACTGTTCTGCCACTTCTGGTAATAACTGGTTGATTTAATGTACTACTTTCACTATTCTCATCATTAATATCATTACTTGTCTCTACATTATCAGAAGTGTCAGCATCAGCCACTGATTCATTACAATCACTATGATCTTGGTTTGCAGGTTCTAACTTAACGCTAGGTTTTACACTTATATACTTTCTATTCCTACGATAAATATGGCCATTCTCATCCTCCATTAAATAAGAACGAGGTTGATCACAACTTTTTACAATTTGACCTGGACCCCAAGTAGATTCTAGATTCTTTTTAAACATTACTTTTTGATTTAACTTAACATCAGGCAAAGGCTTAGCACTCTTGTCATAGTGCTTTTTAACAGTATCATAATGTTTGTGTAATTTCTTAACCTCTAACTTAACCACTTTAGGTTCAAGGAATTTCTTCGGTACAGGTATTAATGAATTTAAATTCCTCGAGTACATTAACTGTGCTGGTGAAGGTAAGTATGGTTTCGGAGTGTTCCTGTAATTTAAAAATCCAAGGTAAATATCAGAATTGTCCTCTTTACACTTTTTTAAAATGGACTTGAAAATTTTCACCCCACTCTCACTTTGGCCGTTTGATTGTGAATGTTTAGGGCTTGTTTCTATATGAGTAAATTGATATATATTAGCAAACTGTTTGAATTTATCTGAAGTAAACTGTGACCCACAGTCTGTTACAACATAAGCTGGAATACCATGTCTTGAAAATATTGCTTTACACTGTATGATCACACATTCACTGGTCAGATCATCTAATTTACCCACCTCAATGAATTTAGAAAAATAATCAATGATCACTAAATAATTCTTTTCATCATAAGTGCAAATATCCATACCTACCTTGTACCATGGAATTGGTTCAATTATATGATTTAGCAATGGTTCTTTTTGGTTATTGGGCATGAATTTTGCACAAGGCTTACAGTTATTTACATAATTCTCTAAATCCTTATTAATTTCTGGCCAGAAAACACATGAACGCGCCCTTATTTTACATGTACTAAGACCAACATGTCCCTCATGTATTTTTTGCATCATGTATTCTTTAAGGGAACCTGGTATAACAACCAGGTTGCTCTTTAAAATGATATTATCTAGTATTGTCAACTCATCCTTATAAGTCCAGTATTGTCTCACACTTTCATTTAAATCTTTACTTTTATTTGGCCACTTATTCAAAACATATGACTTGACAATACTCAAAACATGGTCATTTTTGGTTGCCTCCTGTATCTTCTGTAACCACTCATTTGATATTGGCAAACTTTCCCGAAGCAGTTTTACGTGCATTATATTATTTTCAATTACTTGTTGAAATTTACATTCAGTTTCATTAGCCAGACAACTTCGAGAAAGTGTGTCAGCAATATACATCTCACGCCCGGGTTTATAGGTCACTTTCAAATTATATCCCTGAACGGCGAGCATCATACGCTGTAACCTAGCAGGCACTTTATACAAGGGTTTTTTAAATAGTGTTTCAAGAGGTTTGTGATCAGTCTCTACCAAGACATTCCGGCCATATACATATTGGTGCATTTTATAACATCCATAGACTATAGCAAGCATTTCTTTTTCTAACTGACAATAATTTTGTTCTGTTGAGGTTAAGCTTCGTGAGCCAAAAGCAACAGGTTTTCCATTTTGTAATACTACTGCCCCTAGAGCTGTAGACGAGCTGTCAACAGACAATGTTACACTTTGGTTTGTGTCAAAATATGCTAGACATGGGCTATTACACAAAGCATGTTTTAATTTATTAAAAGAATTCTCTTGATTGCTCTCCCAACAGAAAACACTATCTTTTTTCATCAACTCGCGTAATGGCTGAGTTATATCAGAATATTTAGGGATAAACCTTGATAAGTAATTACACATACCAAGAAATCTTTCAAGATCTTTCTTGCATTTTGGCGTTTCCATTCTCATGACTGCCTCAACCTTTGATGGGTCAACGGTTACACCTTCTGAAGTAAATTTATGTCCAACAAATAAGAGTTCTTTCACAAAAAACTTACACTTATTTTCATTAAATTTTATACCATTTTGTGATGCAATTGTCAGAACTTTATTTAATTTATAATTTAAATCCTCAACACTCGAAGCCCACAAGCAAACATCATCAAGGTAGGTACAAACTCCCTCTATATTTTCAAACATCTGTGCAATTATTCTGTGAAACTCTTCTGGAGCTGACGAGATCCCGAACGGCATTCTTAGGAATTTATACCTACCAAACGGTGTTTGGAATGTGCACAAGTCTGAGCTAGCATCATCCAGTTTCTGCATCCAAAACCCGTTTGATGCATCTAACAAAGCAAATATTTTAGCATTTTGCATTTTACTTTTTATTTCATCTAATGTATGCAATTGAAATTTTGGCTGTATAATGTATTTATTTAAAATTCTTGGGTCAAGACAAATTCTTAATTTTTTATTTGGTTTTCTGACTAACACTAAACTGTTGACCCATTTGGTTGGTTTTGATACCTTTTCTACAACCCCTAACTGTTCCATCTTCTCCATTTCTTCACGCAGTTCAGGCAGTAATGAGAATGGTACCCGTCTTGCAGCTTGTACCACCGGCTCCGCATCTTCTCTCAATTGTATCTTGACAGTGTTGGGAAGGCAACCAAGACCACCATCAAACAGCTCACTGTAATTACGTTTAATTTGTTTTATTAATTCAGGAACATTTTCCTTAATACCTATACTATGGACTTTTACTAAATGGGTATTTGCTTTAATAAAACCAAACTCCATACATGTTTTACACCCTAACAATGTAGGTACAGAACCTTCTATAATTATAAAGTCAACTTTGTATGTGTTTTTATTTGGATGTTTAATTACCAAATTGCATATGCCCTGAACGATCATACTTTGACCATCTAACTGTACAACTGTTTTCTTACATGGCTTTATTTCTCGTTTTGGTATTGACAGCTGTTCACATACCTCGTTGCTCATTATGTTGCAACCCGCCCCAGTGTCCATCTTCATGTTGATCAATTTATTCTTGACGTAGAAATCCTGCGTGATTTCATTCCCTGAAGACTTCATTTTGGCTAATCCAACAAAGAAATGGTCTGACGGGTCTTCCTGATCCTCAGCATTTTCTTCTTGCACCAAGTGTACTTTATTCCTCCTACACAAACTCGAAAAATGATTCTTCTTCTGGCAGTTAAAACATGTTTTCCCGTACGCGGGACACTTGTTAATCGGGTGCGTATTCCCACAATTTCTGCAGTTAATGATTGAACGCTTTTCGTTTTCGCTAGGCCGATTAGTAGCTCTTTTATGGGTGAATAGTACCTCCGACGTCTCTTTATACTCCTTTTCTACATACAGTCTTGATGTTTCGCAGGTTTGTAAGTACTCCTTGACATATTTTGATGTTAATCTATCTTCCTCCTCTGACAGCAGCTTTGCCTTGATATCGTTGTATTTGCTTTCCAATCCTGCGATTATTTTGCTTACGATAAGCTTTTCACGTAATGTTCCAAATTCACACGCAAGCCCCAAATTTTCCACCTTGGTAAAGTAATCTTCCAGGCGCTCACCGCCATCTTGTTTCATGGTGAAAAAATCATTTCGTAATATGGTTAAATTTTTTCTGGGTGAAAAGTATTCTTCGAATTTCTTGATAACGTTGTCGAACTTAACGTCTTCTTCTGTTATATTGAAGGAATTATAGACAAGAATCCCCTTTTCTCCGATGCAGTTGAGTAAAATGGCTATCTTTCTCTTGTCGCTAGCGTTATCCAAATCGTTAGCCGTTAAGTGAATTTTAAGTCTCTGGCTCCACCTTCTAAAGTTTTCAGCTAAATTACCTTCTTGGGCCATGGGTGGCACCACCCCGTGACCTGACACCATGTTTAGCTTTGGGTTTGCAATTAAAATGAAACCATGTGAATCACGTCTTGATTTATTATTTTATTCCTCTCCTGGTCTCTTGTCATCGACAATCACCATTGACAATTTCGTATAGTGTTGCCACACTCATCTCATCGACAACAACCTATCAACATAGTCTCAATATAAAATTACGTGTCACATTGTTTGTCCTATAAATACCTAGAAGTGTATGCATTTTCAAAGAGCTGTAGTATACCTAATTTTGTAATACCTAATTTTGTAATTATATTTATTTATATGGAGGGCAAGATCAAATGAAGAGGTACAGTGCGACCAACACGAGTCCGGTTTACACGTATTAAGTAGGTAGTTAAGTAGATAAGTAAATTTTAACTTTTTAAGTATATTTAAGTCTATGTTTTTAAGTGAATAATTTTTAGTGTCCGTCCACACGTAATAATTTAGTAAAGCTCTTTAGTTCATACAATTCTACTTATCTACATAAGCATTTTACTAAATTACTTAAGCATTTTAATAAAATTTTAACTTAAAAGTGCCTGTCCAAACGTGTTAATTGATAAGCCCCGCTCACCTACTTAACAGAAAATAGAAAAATTTCTAAATTACTTATCTACTTGATTACTTAACTACTAAATTGTCCGTTTACACGTATTAATTTACTTAAAATTTAGTAAACTACTTAACTACATAATACGTGTAAACCGAACATATATACTTTTGCATGAATAAACGAGTGACAAAAATTGACAAAATTGACATTGACAATCAATGACAATCAGCTACTAAACGTCGCTGTCATAGTCGCTGAGCTTCAGCGACTAAAAAAGTAAAAAACTGAAGTGAAAATAGGTAATTAAAAAGAAAAGATGAATGAATCAAATGAACTAGACATGGGTCGGTACGCGTTTTCATAATACCATAACTATGTATTGGTATTGTCGCCGATAAAGGGTTTTGAAACTGTTTATTTTAATAACTATTTATTGAAACGTTCACTCGGTATATCTGGTATCATCGGTATTCTCATATTCTCGGTATTAAGTCGGTATTAAGGATAAAGGGTTTTAAAACTGTTTATTTTAATAACCATTTATTGAAATGTGTACTCGGTATATCAGGTTTACGGTATCATTGGTATACGCTTGTTCTCAGTAATGTCGGTATACGAAATAACTGATTAAATGAAATATTTGTGGTATTATACCAGTAAAGGTTTATTGAAATATTGAAACTGTTTATAGTTTATACCACGTCTTCATACCTTACTACAATACATTTGTTACAATACATTTATTACAATACCTTGTATTCACGAATAAATGGTTTCTCTCAATAGTTTTTGTAGCACCTGATACCGTATTTGTGGTATTATGCAAATAAAGGGTTATTGAAACTATTTATAGTTTTTACCGCCCATGTCTAAAATGAACGAATATGGAAGTTGGAACGAATGACATGTTTTTATCGATGATGATAAGCCGCTGGTAAAAAAATAATAACAACATATAACCTACAACTCCTACAAGGATTAAAGTAATAATAGGTGCTATCGCGAAAGATAACGAGGTGAGAGTGCACCTATATAAATCATATCGTTCAAATGAATATTTCAAAGTAGCTTGGCTTGAGCCTTGAACTAGTACTACCAACATGTCGACACTTTGGTTGATTCTCGTTTTGCAAATATTTTCATCAGTGCAGTGTCATTTTCACCGCTACCCTAAAATAAATTTAGGTGAACGTGACGATGGAGACCCAGGAGCCCCATTGTTCCTCACTCCATACATAGAAAGCGGGAATATAACTGAAGGTAGGAGCCTCGCAAGCGTGCCCTTCACGGAAAGCTTGCGGATCAAGAGCTTCGCCGGCTTCTTCACTGTCAACAAAAAGTACGACTCCAATCAGTTCTTTTGGTACTTCCCGGCCATGGTCCCGAATAAGAAAGACGCTCCAGTCATTTTATGGTTACAAGGCGGCCCGGGGGCTACTTCCCTCTACGGCCTGTTCACTGAAAACGGCCCTCTTAGAGTACGGAATGATCAATTCGAGCGTAGAAAATACACTTGGGCTCTCAGTCACCACATCATCTATATTGACAACCCTGTCGGTACTGGCTTCAGCTTTACAAAGGATCCCAAAGGGTACTGCACCAACGAGACTCAAGTCGGTGAAGATTTATACTCAAGTCTAGTTCAATTCTTCCAGTTGTTCCCAGAATTACAACAGAATAAGTTTTTCATTACTGGTGAGTCTTACGCTGGGAAGTATGTTCCCAGCTTGGCGTACACCATTCACAAAATGAATCCAAAAGCCACAACAAAAATCAACCTGAAAGCAATATCAATTGGAAATGGACTGTGTGATCCTGAGCATCAACTAGTATACAGTAAATATCTGTATCAAATAGGACTAATAGATTGGAACCAAGCTGAAATTTTTGCTAGTTATGAAAGTAAAGCTATCGACTTTATTAAGAAAAAGCAATGGAACAATGCCTTTGATACATTTGATACACTTCTAAACGGAGACCTGATAGATGGCAAAAGCATATTTTACAACATGACTGGATTTAACTTCTATTTTAACTTCCTACACACAAAAGATTACATGGGCTACGAAGACTTTGGTCCAATGTTACAGAAGAGTTTTGTCAGGAAAGCCATTCATGTTGGGGATTTGCCATTCAACACTGGCAAAGAAGTCGAAAGATATTTGAAGGAAGACGTTATGCAGTCTGTAGCACCAATACTTACAGAATTATTAGACCACTACTATGTTCTTATATATAATGGTCAATTAGATATAATAGTTGCATATCCATTGACGCTAAACTTCCTCAGAAATCTTAATTTCACCGGATCTAAGGAATATGCAACTGCAAAACGATACCAATGGAAAGTGGATGGTGAGTTAGCTGGCTATGTAAAACAGGGTGGCAGACTAGTTGAAATCATGGTTCGTAATGCTGGCCACATGGTACCCGGAGACCAGCCCAAGTGGGCTCTCGACATGATAACTCGCTTAACTCATGAAAAGACTTTTAATAACAACAAATATAATCTAGGGTTTTAGTTACAAGTAAATGAAACCTATTGGCTTATTTCTGTTTACTGATAGATCTGTTAAAATCCAAATTTTATAATTATAAATCCTATTACGTAGCAACAAGAGGCTATAAAAAGGTCTTTATATATATATTGATAAGAAAGACATATATTGATAAGAAGTTTTTTAATATGTAATAGTAATTTAAGTATTTTTTTATGCATTTGTTATATTAATTCAAGTAATTAAAACAGTTACAAACTTTAAAATGCTTTTTTATCATGTTTAATGGGGTCAAAATTTATGTCAACATAATTATGTACCTTTAAGGCCAACAAATATACTATTGAAGTTCCAGAAATCAATAAGTTTAACAATTAATATGTTCTAAAGAATATTATTTTACAGAAATACCTACCCACAATAAAATTGAGATATTTATGGCACATGCACTAATCTAAATGGAGGTAAAAACATATTTATACATTGTTCAAATAAAATGTTTCACATTCAATGATTCATTCCTTTTGTAAACCAGTAGATTATTTGTATATGTAGAATTCTTTTTACCTATTTATTCTAAACTTATATCATCGCAGACACTGAACATTTTATATGCAATGGGTACTCATAGCACCCGCCACCCCAGTCTCACCGTGACCACGGTCCACGTAACTAGGTCAGTATTATAAAATACGAATCGTGAGTACCCAGTACCCGTTGCATTACCTATTTATTATTGTGAAAGCGGGTACCTAATGAATGATTATTATGCAGTTCATGGATTATACTATATATACTCGAAAAATACAGTTCACCCATAGCTACAAAATGTGTCTGTTCTTTTTTATTTATCCATGAGTTATGCACTGTGTACTACCTATGACCATGAAACTTGTAACCAGATGACTCATACAATAATGTTTGATGTCATCTTTATAGGTACACAAATTGAAACATATATTTTATATAGGTACCAATATAGTATAATTTATTGGTAAATATTATTATCAATACACAAGTTATAGGATCAATCCCTAAATAATCCTGGACCTTTGGAATTTTAAGACAAGACTTAAGTTAACAAGCCTGATCAAGGCTATGATTTTGTAGGGTTTTTCTATCACATTCTAAAATAGCTATAGTCACCCTGATCAAGATTGGCAGATTCAATGTACCTCTTGGTATAAATTATGAAGGACTAGGCGCAGCCACATGGTCAAGCAATAAAAAGTTTAGGTACAGTAAGGTTCACTTCTATTTATTTATTCCAAGAATATCCTATCAATAAAGTAATTCTACATTTACCACATAGGTTAATCCAAAATATTTAAATTTAAAGCCTTATTCATATACTGCTATCATTAATTATGAATATTGTCAAGACTGGTACATATTCCTTTGGGTTGGGTCTTAAGTAAAAATCACTTTACAATATCAATGTCACTTTCATTTAATTCAATAACTTTTGCTGCTGTAAGTAGATTCCTCAACATTTCTACATCACAGTGTAGAATTTCTTTGACAGAGAAAAAAATTCTTAGTACTGTCTAATGACAAACTTACATTATAGTTAATTACCACACTTAATTAATACAAGGAATGAAAACAAAAACTTATATCTATCGTCCTTCTATGTAAGTAGATAATTCAATTTCCTCAGGCAGCTCGGTAATGTTGACATCAAAACGGTCCTGGACTTCGTTCAAAATCTTGGCGTCGCCTTCGTCAGAAACCATGGTGATTGCTAATCCTTTGGTACCAAATCGACCAGCTCGAGCCACTCTATGCAAATAAGTGTCAGAATCTTCAGGCATGTCATAATTGAAAACAATGTTGACACGTTCAATGTCCATTCCTCTTCCAAATAAGTTGGTTGCAACCAGAATGCGCTTTTGGAAGTCTTTAAATTGCTGATAGCGTGACAAACGCTCATCTTGAGTCATGCTTCGGTGGATGCCAATAGCAGGGAAGTTTTGATCGGTGAGCAACTGAGCTAGAGCTATACACCGTTGCACTGACTTAACAAAGATTACTACTTGGTTGAATTCCAGTACATCTAACAGTTCAAAGAGTTTTTTATTCTTTTCATTCTCCTTCAGCTTGACATAGTGCTGCTGCAGACCATGCAGTGTCAATTTTGCTTCGTCATCAACATACACTTCCATGGGGTCCTGCATGAACTTCTTGCATACTGGACGGATCTCCTTACTCAGGGTGGCGGAGAACATCATGACTTGCTTCCCATGGGGTGTGTTACGGAATATCTCCTGCACGTCACGCCTCATGTCGAGGGACTCTAGCATCTTGTCACATTCGTCCAAGATGAAGTGTTTCAGGTGTTTGAGGTTCAACTTCTTGTTGTTGACTAGAGCGAGAATGCGGCCAGGGGTACCCACTACGATGTGTGGACAAGCAGTTTTAAGGACTTCTTCGTCCTTTTGAATTGGCATTCCACCAAAGAATACCGATACTCGTACACCCGGCATATATTTGGAGAACCGCTCGTATTCCTTGCTGATCTGGAACGCCAACTCCCTCGTATGACACATGACGAGGACGTAAACATGGTTCTCAGAAGGCTCCAACTGCTGAAGCGTTGCCAACACAAACACCGCGGTCTTTCCCATACCAGACTTCGCTTGACATAAGATATCCATACCAAGCACCGCCTGAGGGATGCATTCGTGTTGCACCTCGGAAGGATGCTCGAAACCGCAGTCAACAATTGCACGCAATATCTCCGGCTTTAGTAAGAAATCACGGAAACCTGAACTGTGAATCGATACATAGGATCCCTTAACCTCTTTTTTTGGCGCCGCCTCCGATGCTCCGTCGACGGTTTGCTGATCTGCCTGCTCTTCGTCCTCGTAGTCCAGAAGATCATCGTTATCGGCCATGATATATACTTGCGGCGTAAACTGATCTGATAAACAGACGTTGACTGCAATTTATTTTCAGTTTAGCACGTGAAATTCTACCTTCAACTTTTCTATTTTACAATAATGGCGTCCCCGCCGGTTCGCAACGCAAAACATAGATAATACTATACGCAAAACGCCAAAATACCACAGAGCACAGACACGATTACGAAATTAAAAATGTATTCTGCGCCATAGAATATATTACAATAATACCGGATCTAGGGATCGAACGATACTTTCGATACTGAGTAGGTATCGATACTTTTGTTCGCAATACTCGATACTGAGTACTCGATTCTCTTACCTGGTATTCACTCGCAAGTACTCATATGAAACGTCGCTATCGACTACTTTTATAATACTGAGTACTTTTTAGTGTTGTCAATACAAGTTTTTAGACGGCCGTGTACATTACTGTAGGCTGCATCCAGTGCTGCCAATATATTTAGTATCGGTTCAGTGCTTGGACTAAAAAAAAAGGTCATCGGTCCTCTATTTCTTAACAAAATGACATGAAATTCACTGCCGATGATCTTTTTTGTAGCTCTAATATGATCCTCGCAAGTACACGATACTGAGTATACTTGAGTCAAACTCGTATCAGAATACTTGTCAATAAACCATTAAAATTCCTTTATAGGGTTTTCACAAACTGATTTGTATTTCGCACACCAAATAACTATTAAAGAACTAAATAATCATTATAACGTTTGTGACATCTTCATTATTTTACTATTGACCAATAACAACAACACACTAAGAGACAACGACGTAAAAACCAACATCTTAAAACAATTTTCATCATTGAATAACTCACGTTCGCACATCCTTAATTTCGTGAAGCGACTTCAAACCTTTGCACAAAGTTAATGTTTTAAAGTCTGCCTGCCTATGACTATAAATAGAAATGACTACGAAAACCTCACAGCTATATTGGCCCTTACATGCTTTGCAACTTGGTCGTATTATATTTCGAAATACAGTGAAATCAACTTATCTGTGATTTAAGGAGGGCGCTGTCGGACGCATTGGACCAATTATAGGACGCAATTCCATTGAAAGTAGTAACTTATGAATGGGGTAGCATTAGTTCCAATTTTCGCCACTTCACAGTAAGTTCTTCACAGGTGGCACTGTACAGATTATACAGATATTTCATTCCATTCAATATGCATGAGCATAAAATTATTCATAAGTTTAATTTCATTAAATAAAGCCGAATAACATTTTATATTTATGCTTATGTATTTTAAAACAGTCTATATCGATTTTATACGTAACTATTCGATGTTATTTTAAACTTTTGCAAAATAAATATTATGTTTAAAAAGAAATTAAATTATAAAGAGTGGAACGGAAAGCGACTTGCGAATTCTAGATTTAGTTCAAACGCACTATAAACGACAAACGTTTCATGCACCTGTTTGTTTGTGGTTGCTAGGCAACACAATATTATGTTAATTCTGATCCCAATGTGAATATAGTGTAGTATCGATACTTCAGGGGTGATACTTTTTGGGTATCGATACCACACGAGTACTTGGTATCGATACCAGAAGCCGATACTTCGAACCATAACCGGATCGTTTTCGGGCGTCGCTGGCAGCCGGATTACCTGAAAAGTCTCTAAATTAAATTAAAATATCCAAAATGTCAGATTATTTGAATCACTTTACCACCAGTCAACAACGCAGTGCGGTTCATCGATACAAATAAGTAAGGATTTGTAATTTATCACCACTCCTACCACAGAAATATAACGTTATTGATCGTTTAAAATCAAGTCAAAATGTATTCCGGGCTGACTTATAATAATTTAAGTTCTCTTTAGGGATCACTGTTTTGTAATTTGTTTCACGACTGACCTCTGACTTAGGATGGGACATGGATGGGACCATAGATATAACGGACAGGGACAAAAGACGAAGCTTTATACAACGACATCACTAATGACATGACATATCGAGTGACATTTGACAAGACAATCAGGACAAGGATAAATCAATTTATGTTTCATTTGAGTTTGACAATTGGGTTTTTATTTCCAATTTCAATCCATTACCGAAAATGTTTTCTATAAATCACAAAATATTACTTTTTTTATTATGTACTACATTTTCTTTCGGGGTTGGATTTAGAATCCGGTAGCAGGAGTTCGTACATGAGAATGGTTGAAGCTTATAGAGGTTCATCAGCCGATCACAACGGTACCACTCGCAACTCTCGGCGACGCACCGTTTTCGAGAAAATTGAAAAAAACTTTCATAACCTTAGTACCAAAATACGACATTTAACACGATTTAGAACGCCAGAAATGTCTTTTTGACAATTCAGAGCTGTCAAATAAGTCCCAAATAAGTCATTAATCTATGCTTAAACTGTCAAATCGGTGCCAAATGTTTTCCGAGCTATGAAATAAGTCCTATGCATAAACTGTCAAATCGGTCCCAAATGTAAGTACTCTATGTATAAACATTGGCGAAGAAAGAGGAACGGCGGAAGGCATCACGGGGGGCGAAGCCCCCCGTGCCAGGGGGGCGGGGGGCGGAGCCACCCGCTAAGGGGGGCTCGGGGGGCGAAGCCCCCCGCAATGAAAAAAGCAACAGGAACCCAAAACAGAATGGGTTAGGTTAGGTTAGGTTCGTATAATTTTTTTTTACGCGGAAATAGGGACCCCGCGAAGCGGGGTCCCGTCGACATTTATGACGAAGTGTAGTTTTGTGACATAATTGAATAATTAAAATATTGTTGTGCAAGAAAACACATCATGAAGTTTGTATGATTATTATTTTAGAATTTTGAGGTTAGGTTAGTTTTTTTTAATTTTCTCGGAAACGATGCGTCGCCGAGAGTTGCAGGTGGTACCATTGTAATCAGCAATCACCCCTCCCTCCTCTTCCACCCCCCTTTCCTCCCCCCTCCTGCTACCGGATTCTAAATTTTGGTACTAAGGTTATGAAAGTTTTTTTCAATTTTCTCGGAAACGGTGCGTCGCCGAGAGTTGCGAGTGGTACCGTTGTAATCAGTAATCACCCCTCTCTCCCCCACCCCCCCTTCCCTCCCCCCCCTCCTGCTACCGGATTCTAAATTTTAACCTTCTTTCGTTCAGTCATCTTTCTTTCCTTACGTCTATCCTCGTATTAAACTAGAAGCAACAAAAAGTGATGATGCCGGTGATCCGTTAATTCTGACTCCTTACATTAAGAAAAATGCTCTGCAACTAGCTCGAAATCTCTCCAAAGTGTCACTTACGGAAAAAATTGGTTTTACTAGCTACACTGGATTTTTTACCGTGAATGAACAATACAATTCAAACTTGTATTTTTGGTACTTCCCGCCAATTATTGAAAGTGATTCTGCTCCGGTTGTTCTTTGGCTTCAAGGAGGCCCTGGTGGCAGTTCTCTTTTCGGACTTTTCACTGAAAATGGCCCTCTGATAGCTAAGAAAAATGGATTTGGGCTCCGAAAATATCACTGGGCTATAAAAAATCACCTCATTTTTATAGACAATCCTGTTGGAACTGGCTTTAGTTTTACCGACGATGACAAAGGATATTGCACAGACGAAAAATGTGTTGCAGAAGGACTTTACAGTGCTTTGCAACAGTTCTATACAATGTTTCCAAACTTAAGAGACAGAGAATTCTATATTACAGGAGAATCTTATGCTGGAAAATATATACCATCGTTGGCTATGGTAATACATAAACAGAATGTTGGTAACAATCCCATAATCAATTTGAAAGGATTAGCACTAGGCAACGCTTATTGTGACCCAGTTAACCAAATTGCTTATGGCAACTACCTGTACCAGCATGGACTTATTGATCAAAATCAAAGAGAAATATTTCAAAAGATGCAAACAAGCATTGTAAATGAGATAAAAAAGGAGAATTGGGCCCAAGCTGACTTGCTCATGGACACATTGTTAGATGGTGATTTAACAAATTTCTCATACTTCAGAAACTTTACAGGATTCAGTAATTATTACAACTTCTTGCTGCCAGTTGATGACATTGACATGAGTGTATTTGCGGATCTCATGCACAACAATAATGTCCGCAAGTCAATACATGTTGGAGGCTTACCATTCAACTCTGGAGAGAAAGTTCAAATGCACTTAGCATATGATATTTTAAAATCTGTTGCCTCTTACTTTACCGAGCTCCTGTCACATTATAGAATCCTATTTTACAATGGGCAACTAGATATTATCGTGGCGTATCCACTCACTGAAAACTTCCTACGAAACTTAGATTTCAATGGTGCGGATGTTTATAAAACTGCCCCACGTCACATTTGGAGGGTAGGCACAGATATAGCTGGATACTACAAGAAGGCAGGGAATCTAACTGAAGTGTTGGTGAGGAATGCTGGTCACATGGTTCCACATGATCAGCCAAAATGGGCACTAGACCTAATAACTAAGTTTATTCATAATAAATTTAAATAATTTAAATTTAAGTTCTAGTTAAAATACTTATTAATCATCATCATTATGGATAAATATATTATTTGTTATTATGATGTTTAATTATTTGTTAATTTATTAATACAGGGGAAAGGCTATGTATGTTTACAGTGGTTAATTTATCTGTATCTAAGAATACTCATTTGAAGTTAAATTTACTGTGATTTTATGATATTAAATGAATAAAAGAACATGTTTTCAATATGATTGGCATTTATTTTTTCTAGAAATTACATACATTACAATAAATAACAAAACTTACACAATAATAATTAAGTCAATTTAATTAATAATTAGCATAATAATAAACAAAAACTGAAACCATTTCATCATTCAATATTTACTAAATTAAATGACTGATTGTTGATCAGATACAGGTTTTATAACATTAACAGTTTTTTTTGTTGTAATTGAGGTTTATCAGTTAATTGGTATATTTACTTAAACACATTCAAAAAAATATAAAAATCATTCTTAACACTAACAATTATCGCTAACTGCAGGTACAGATTCCAAAATTAAGCTATGATTTTGTGTCCTAACTCCTAAGCCTATTTCTTTCTCAAGAATGGAGATTATTCCTAATATAATAGTCAACTGGACAGACAAAACACTGGGAGAAACTATTACAGTACAAATAATAGCTGAAACAACATGAGAGTACATAAAATGTCAACTTATAAAGGTTATTATACTGTACTTATCTCGACTCTTTATTAATGTCCTACTTGAGGAACTTCTAATTTTTAGCCTACCTGGTGCAAAGTCAGGTCACTAGAATCAGTCAGCAATAATAATCATAACGAAACATCTTCATATAGGCAGTTAATTACGCCACAGAGTACTTAACCCTTTAAACACTATATTTTAAGTTAAGCTAATAAGGCAGTAAGTGCGTCCAGGAACTGTGTCCGTTGGGAGGCTGGCAATGTGATGATGGAAGTGTCCACGTAGTCCAGCGACACCGCTGCGCCACTCTTAACTGCTGCCTGCTCGAACGCCGCGCCGAACAGACTGGAAATAAAACAGTTTAATTTTTTAAAGTCAATTTAATTACGCGCCTTTAGAATAGAGACGTCACTTGCATTCACACTGTTTAGATGATTATTGAAGGGGTAAGTGTAAAAAGGGTTCAACTGATGAAATTACTGAATTAGAGTTATTGGTATCGTTGAATTCGTCTTTCGATTCTTAATGTTATGGCATAGGTTTTATGGAAAATTCAATATAATATAATGTTATTTAAATCCTTGTTTCGTGAAAAACGCACGGATGTGGCGCATTTTTATTGGGTTTTAATTGCAAAACTGACAATATTTGCTTATTACAGAGTAATAATTTAAAAAATACTTTATGAGAATTCGAAAGTCTCTTAAATAATTTGGAATCATAAAAAACAGATTTGATACTAAGAATATAACGAAAATGAAGTCTTGACTTTCAAACGCATTTATCTCGAATTATTGTTTTTGTTACTTAAACCCTTTTTACACTCACCCCTTCAATTATTGTGTTATGAATTTTTCACGGTTTTTTTCTCCATAAGGCACCTTTCCAATACGGTATTGGAAGAAATAAATTACGCTACGGATCAAGACATAAAACCCTATGACAGATAGCAGTCTTATGAATGGGGTCCCACACTGGTACCTTTTGGCTACATAACCTTAAGAAACATGTAGCTTCAAGCTTCAATATGTTGTTTGGCGACTAGTTACATAAAACGTTAAAACCTCAATTAATAATAATAATGCTACACACTTATAGTGCCATACACAAAAACACCCATACCGAGAACAGCAATTCAAACTCATCGTTCAAATTTCCGCCTCGCTGGCAATCAAACCCAGGACACTTAGCACGGCGATCCGGCATGGCAACTTGCGCCACACGGGTCGTCGTTAATCATTTAGCGACTAGTTCCACAAAACAAAACTTAAACCCCTACTTCCTCGGCTCCTGGTCGAACCGCGGCGGCAGTCCGAGCAGGATGCAGTCGCCGGCCGGCCGCGGCGCGCTGGCCAGCAGCGGCCGAGCGCCGCCGCCCGCGCCCGCCACCCAGCGCGCCGCCTCGCCCAGCCACAGCGGGCCGCACACTGACGCTGCTTCCGGTGTGCCCTGGGTGTAGTGAACATTGTGATCGGATAGACATTCATGCAGCATGACATGCATTTATGTACCAATAACCTGTATTGTTAACATGCATGACATGATGACAGTGGTCGATCGTTACGTTAGTAGATAACTACTTACTAATCCAGAGATAATGGATAGATAGATTATTGAAAACGGCCATTGGTCTTTGAATAGAGCAAAAAACTAATTGTTTATTAGGGTAGTAACAAAACGTACGCGACGAGAGTGGCATGACGGTAAAGAAAAGACAAATTGGAAAACTAACAAAATACTAAAGAATAATATAATATAATCCCTATCCTAAAATATCTTGTAAACGTGAGACTTTCCATCACCAAGTTCTTGTAATACGCTTACAAAAAAGCATAAGATAACTTACCTCTTGAACTATAAAGTAGCTAAAGGGTCCAGCGAGCATGAGTCCGCGAGCCGAGAGCGTGGAGTGGGCCAGCCTGGCCACTGCCTCCAGCGAGCGCCGCGCGTACCCCACGCCACGCTTCCAACTCTCGTTCTCTCCAGTCACCTCGAGCGACGCCAACGCTATTTGAAAACCCTCGCCTCTTGGTAGTGTCTCCTGTGAAATTGATATTTAAAAATTATTGATTTTTTAGGTTCATCGATTTTTGACAGTTTTGCTAGCAGTAATTTTAAAAAAATATATAGGTTCATCTTTCATTAGTTCATACTTTCACATCAATATTTTTGAAGTTGGTTCAACTTATTTAAAGTTTTTATTTTTCCTTATCACATGTGGCAAATTCATACACGTGTACTAATACACACACATTTCCCTTGCCTTCCTATAACTCACGTACATGTTCAATAAGCGCCATAATCGCATAAACAGTATCCAGTGCTGCGTGGGGCGGCGCATGGGGGCGCTGCAGCAGGAAGGTGGCGCGCGTGGGCACGGGCAGCTTGTGCTTGGGGGCGGCCGTCTCCAGCGCCGTGAGCAGCGACCGGCGCAGCTCCACGTCCATCGAGCGGTACGCCTGACGAGCTTGCTGGAGGGGGAACCTGGGGATAGCAGTTAATGTTGAGTGGGCTGATGTGTGGTACATAGGCAAGGGAATGTGTTGGTAAGTGTAGTTAGTATATTTGTAGACAAAAAGGACAGTGGGAGATAAATCCCCGGTTCAGTTATTCAGAATTCTAACAGCACCTACCATATCTGACATAATTATCAATAAGACGGAACCCCGCCGGAGCGGGGTACCCTCAAAAATATTTTATATAGAACACTAAGGCATCTACACCACTGAATTTAATACACACATCTTGTTTCTAGTATCTACATAGTTATGGTGGTATTATAAAGATATAACAAAACTGACCCCATATCGGCCAGCAGCTGCCGAAGCCTGGCGGCTCCAGACCTGGAGTGCAGCTTCAACTTGGGCGCGAGGCTGGAGCAGTGGCTGAGTGCAGCCTCCAGCGACCACGTACGGTACAGAGGAAGCCACGCGTCTTTTTCTACTATAACTTGCGCGCTCTGGAATATTTTTTCCATATTGTACTATCTAAAAAAATATTCGAAGTTTTTGAAAGACTGATTGAAATTGGTTGAAACCAAGTGAAGCGAGAGAGAGACTTTCAAACATTCATAAGGAACCCAGTATGTATACCATACTCACACAACATTACTATTTAATGGACCTGGATTTAAGTGTTTAACTACATAAAATTCACAATTCTCAAGCCACAAGGCTCAGTAGTCATTAGTAGTTCAACTCGGTGCTCCAGTCTGGGGTTCGAATCTCATTTTCCTCAACTTTATCTACATTCTCACCCGATGCGCACTACTCTGGTCAGTGTCTCGCTGCGCAGCCGCCACGTGTCGGTGCAGCGGCTCGGCGTCGAGCAGGCAGCGCGCGGGCGAGCGCCGGTGACACGCCGCGTGCGCCGCCGCCGCCACCGCCGCCGCCCACAGCACTGCGGTACTCGCGCGGGAGAAACGCGCTGCTAGCTCCAGGCATACGCTTGCACTCTGACGGATTATTGAGGTTTAAAAGCATGCTTTGGCATCAACGCTTAATAGCATACTACTGAGTATAAGTCACTCCTCTTGAGGAGACCAAGAGCATACTCCAAACAATTAAACAACTCCTTAATTAACTCTACAAGATTACAAGCGTAATACATAAATTAAAGAAATATATTACATTTAATTTTCATTGTAAAATGAGAAATACAAGCATGAAAGTGCTTTAAACTATTTTGGACTGTTAATATTCATAAGTTGTAACACTAGCTAGGATATGTATTCACTAGATAATACTTCAAGATGATGTGCGCGTCTTGTCATGTTATGAATTGATAAGTTTATTTTCCTTACTGGTTTCCCATAATATGAAAACTGTGTGTAGTTAAACATGAGTGTGTGACGTCGCTCCTCCCAGGCCTTGCGAGTCCTTCTTCGCTCTACCACAGCCTCAATGTCTCTTCCAGTTATCTCATCTTCATTCTAGAAAATATATTAACTGTGAAAATACATGCTAAGCTTTCAATACCTGCTAGTTCTTGATAGGGTATCTGGTAATCAGTATTATGTGTAAACTTTGTGTCAATTGGACAATATCAAAGATAAGAAATAATTCAATAATATATTTTCATATTATTTACATTTTTGTGATCACCTTGGGAAAACAACAATTCCCAATGCCCAAATATTGACTGGTAGAAAATGCTTATAGCATTAAATCCTTTTGATCTATTACAATATGGTACAAAAAAAATCAATCAGAATAGAAGATCAGGTACTGCTGCTCTGAGAGTTATCAAACAAAATAAATTTAGCATTACTTATATTCTTTGTATAATTTATCTCTATTGGGAGAAACCCATGTAATGGTAAGTGGAAATGCAGTTATGGAATAAAACAAAAGTTGAATAAAGGTTATTACTTACCTCTTCATCCTCATCATCTCTGAAGATATCATCAAAGTTTGGAATGTTCTCTTCATCGTCTTTGTATACTAAGCGCACCTGAAATATTTATTAAGAATTTAAAGTACACCTTTGTACTGATATGTCTATTTAATAAATTATTGGAAGATCTTTTTCGAATTTCTCTGTAAAAATAATAATTATCGTTAATAATGTCTTACTGTGTATTTATTTCTTAATAGATATTTCACTTTCAATTGAGAGCTGTATTATTCTTTCAAAGAATAACAACACAAACACAACAAACGACCCGTGTGGCGCAATGCCGTGTGGTCCTCGGTTCGATTTCCAGCGAGGCGGAAATTTGAATGATGAGTTTGAATTTCTGTTCTCGGTCTGGGTGTGAATGTCCTTGTCTAGTGTGTTGTCCATGGCACCCACGACACAGGGAATCCTAGTGTGGGGCTGTGAGTGTGAAGCGTTATTTAACAACACACTGTTATTGAAAAAATGCATACTGGCTTGTTGATAGTAAGTAAAGTAAGGATAACAATGGTTTACCAACCTGCCCATCACTGTAAACATTGCAAATATCAGTTGGTTTATGGGAATCTAGCACAAAAAACACGACATCTTCTTCAGGCTGTAGTATATCCACTAGGTCTATGGTCCCGCCACAGTTTACCAACACTACGTACTTAATCTCTTCGTTGTTTTCCTCGTAAGCAGTCTTCAACTCTGATATACCCCCTACAGGGACTAATGTATACGAAATGTTATCACATTTAAACAATCCTTGTAGTATCTTGCAAGCGCAGATCGCGTCAACATCGTAGTGCACTAACAATAATACACGCTGAAAGCAATTTCACATCTCATTAAATAGTTTACAATCACCTACCGAACATATGATCGTCGTCAACAAACTTACGTTGCCAAGTAGAACGTTGTAGAAATCATTTCGTATGTCCTCGATAAACATTTTGTACTAGATTACATCTGGTATATTATTTTTTCATAAAATCATGGTCAAAAACAACTAACTAACGGTACGGTATCAAAAGTAAATTAATTATAATTTGGAACACCTGCTTGCTGCTGCTTTACAAAACTTTAGTTGTCAAAAAACAAACAAATGTCACCGTCAAAATAGGTTACCGGATTGAAAGCTAAATTCGCGCCAAAATTACTTTTTTAAATGTCTATGACACAAATATACTCTGTGAATTTAACGACCTCGGATCCTCGGATGTTATTTTTAAATATTCATTTCCGCTATTAATTTTTTCTTTTTTTTGAGTTATTTTTCATCCAATTCTACATAGGGGAGAGGGGGGCAGTTTAGTACAGGGGCAGTTTTGAATTATTCGATTTATGAACGCATTCTTTATCTTTCCCAACCTCCATAACCTTTTTAATACTGGTAAATCCGAACTACACATCTGTCAGATCCCAACTACCGTCAACGTCAGGGTAATTTTACAAAAAAAATGCTGGTTACTTTACGGAGACCAAAATAAACAAATATTTTTTGCTTGTAAGCAAATTACTGAAAACATAAGTATTATTATCAAGTTGTGATTATTTCATAGTGTTTCATATATTATAGACTCAGTATTTACAAATATAAGATCATTAAACACAAGTTACTTTTTCGTCTAGAAATTTTTAATTCTGAAGGTTGGTATTGGGGCAAATTTGAATAAAATCACTGGGGCACTTTTGAATAAAATGTTCAAAGTGCCCCATACATATAAATAACATATGGGTATTTATTTTATGAAAATATAAGGAAGCAATTTCATTTTTTATTGTCTTTACAGTCATTGAGGACCGCTTTTTGAGATTGTTTATTTTATATTCAACACTTTTAAAGTAGGTATCTTCTTAAGGCTCTTTAAAATTTCATATTTTTTAAGATACTTATGAATGTTATTACTTTTTAATATTGTTTCGGAATATCTAATTTGATCTCGGGTTATAGAAATAAGTTTGTTAGCTTTGTTCAAGACTGCCCCAGGCCGTTCAGAATTTTATAAAGTTTATTCAATTAATAGTTATTGTAAGAAATAAATGACAGTGTACTATGATAATATTAGATACAAATAACATAAATATACTGTTGATTATATTCTAAGTTACATTGTTTTCATTTAATCCTGGTTTTTCAAAACTGCCTCTAGGGGTTTCAAATTTGCCCCGCGGATGGGGCACATTTGAACAAAATAGAGCTAAAAAGAAAAACCAAATTGTGTTACTTTAGCAAGTCAAAATAAATTAATATCATCTTTAATATGTAGTATAAACCCCATATGTAATACTAATATAAAATAAATCTTGATTGGTAATACTATACGAGAAATATAATAATTTATTTAAAAAGTGTTCGAATGTGCCCCCTCTCCCCTACATTTATCTATTTGTTTAAATTGTAATCTATGTGTTTTTACTCAGTAAATATAAACAAAATCTAATCTTACGAAGGAAGGCCAGGCAGCGCTAGGCCCGTAGGCCCTAGGTTCATATCCTCACGCACCTCTAATACGGTACCCGTTCAAAAAAAAATTCACTATACTGAGAGCTACTATAAACTGATATACTATATAAAATATACTGAGAGCGTACATTAAACTTACTCTGGTTCTGTTAATGCCCATTAGAAACTTATTTATCACATACTCTGTGAAGAAAAACAGAGGGAGTTCTACCGTACCAAACTCAAACTTCTGATGTTCAAAGGTGCAGGATAAAGGGTATTTATTACCTACCTGCTTAAGTTACCTAACCTACCTAGTAATCTTTGGCGTTAGCCCATTCGCACGCAGACGGTAGATTTTAGAAAGATCTGGAGGTAGCTGGCCAGGCTGGTATAAACATCAGTACCATCATGCATAAGTATCATCGACATTATACCTACTAATACTAAGTGGTCTTGTCCATTCTTTTAGTAGAATGAGAATGGGAGTGAAGTGATTGTATTCATGTTGTTAGTCCAATCCAAAATCTTCAATCAGCGTATTCTACCGTGTGTAAAGGGAAATGTTCTGAATTCTGAAGAACTGTTTGATTTAATACATAGATTAATATACCAGCGGTTGATTTTCGTCACCGCATCGCACATCAAGGTTCCATCAACACCACCTGGATACCGGGTGTTCGTTCAGTTCGGTTCTCACGGTTTTCGGTTTACCTACGTAATTTTCTACGTCACATAATTATGTAAACTGTGGAATGAACTTCCTGCAACGGTGTTCCCTCTAAGCTATGACATGGAGTCCTTCAAGAAGCGGGTCTATCATTTCCTTCTTGGCCGGCAACGCATTGGTGACGCTCCCGGTATTGCTAAGGTCCATGGGCGGCAGCACAGAGTACTTTGTTATATACTGAGGCGGCATCGCGGCAGTGATCACTTACCATTAGGTGACCCGTCTGCTCGTTTACCTGCTCAAGGCATAAAAAATAAAATCCAAGCCCAACTCCTACACCTTTGAAAAAAGGAAAGCCGTAAATGCAGGTGTATCAGTACTTAAAGGAAGGTCAGTGCTGGCGTTAGGGTAGGACGCGGTTGGGCGACTGCACAGGGCGCCAGATTTGAGGGGCGCCGCAGGTAGTCATAAAGGAACCCGTATAGTTTCGTCTTGTCTGTCCGTCGCAGCTTGGCGTTGAGACCCATAGTGCTGGAAAGCTGTAACTTGGCATGGATTTACATACATAATTATGTATTTATTATTTTTGTATGGATTATAATTGCAGAAGGGGGGCGCCGTAGAAATCTCACCCAGGGAGCTGGTAGTGCTAAAACCTTCACTGGAAGTAGTTGTACCCACGCGACGGTCGGTAGGTAATTTGCGACCGTAGGTACTTTGCTATGCTTTTATACTTTTTTGTTATTGACAACAGGCATTTAGGAAATCCTTGAAATATAAACATTAGGAATAAAGGTAAAATATTGTTGTATTTCTTATTTAATAATATATTCACATTTCACTGTTATTAACACGCATTCGGTTTTTAAAACATTGAGTATGATGTGATGCTATTTTGTGTACAATCGTACCAGGTCTCAAAAGATTACTGGAGAGAGCTCTAAAATAACATTTAATAAGGGATTCATCCGTTTCTTCAGGGTGTAAGTATTTATCCAGCTCATAACATAAATAATCATCTGGACAGTCTAATGCCCTCAGACAACCAGCATATTCAGACCACAAAGTTTTTCGCCATTTAACATTGTGATGCTGAGCCAATGGCACCAAAACGCATGCAGCGAAGTTATGATCACCATAGCTAACAGATTGGAACTGCTCCAAGAGTTGCGTGTAGAAATCTTGGAAGTTATTCAAACCTGTCAGTGGTTTATCGAAATTAAACTCAGCGGACATCTTGAATAGTCTTTTCATGCAATTATGCAGGAGAAACTTGATTTTTTGGTCCAAAAAGAGAGAATTATCGCATAAGAACACGCACATGATTCGGCAGAGCCGGTCAGTAACTTTAATATCATTCAGAAGATCTGGAAAACAGAGTTCGTTAAAAAGAATCCATTCTAAACTGCACCTTAAAATTAGTTCCTTTTCTTGTGCTATCAATAGTGCTGTTCTTTTAGCATGGTCTCCAATAACAGTAGGAGCAGTAGATGGAGTCTCTTGAATCTTGCTGTACAATGATAATATGGGCAGATATATCCAGTCTCTTGGCAGTAATGGTTCTTGCCATTTTTTTAAAACAATACTGGGAGTATCCTCAAAACTTTTTAAATTTATTACTTTGCTGTAACATAATTTTATGTCGTCAATTGAGCTCAAGGCTTGAGACAATTCTTCTGCACCTGCCAAAGACATTAAATTGAAAAGTCTTTCAACAGCAAACCATTGTCTGTTGAATATAACAATGTCAAAAATAAAGTTCAACTCATTGTTTTTGTCTGTTCTTAAAATAAAACAAAGTTTGTTAGCCACAACATAAATTATGTCTTTTGTGTTGTCATTGACATTAATTTGCACGCAAAGTTTTACTATGTTAAAAAGAAGATCAGTTTCCATCCTGGTAAACCAATTAAGACTCAAACTTGGGACAATGCTTATCAACCTTCTTAGATATGGTAAAACCATTTCTATATAAGGATTAGCACTTTTTGGGTCACCTATTCTTACCAATATTTTAAATAGTGACAACAGGAAAGGTATTGGTGATGCAACATTCAAGATTGGTAAAATTTTTTGTGCAGTTTCTATAGCAGCTCCTCCAAGAGACATAAGGTTTGGTGTTACATTCAAATTCTTCTCATCTATTCCAGATAATAAGTTTGAACTTATTATTAAGTTGTTCATTATACTTTTAATACCCTTTGACTTGGATAAATTTATTAAAGCATCACTGAGGAATGTTAATGGCACTTTAGCCTTTATCATAATTGTATTACAGCAGTCCAATACTGAACATATCACTCTCAAATGGCCACAAGTGTAACTTTCAACACTCGCTAACTGAGCCATCCACTTTGCCATTCCATCTTTGATCAAAGTGAATATTTGTGTTCCATGTTTTGCTACATCAAATCTGTTACTATTTAAAAGTTTATTTATCAACTGTAAAACCACAGCTGCATGAGTTGATGATATGACTACAGTATCCATAAATATATTTGTACCCTGAACATGTTTGTATAAACTAGTTAGTATTACAGGAAGAAGAGAAGTTATTTCTTCTGCGCCAAGATCATAGTGGATTAAATTAGTTAATATACTGTATGATTCCATTTGTAACCGCAAACCATAGGTGCCATCTACTCCAGAATTAACATACTCTGAAACTGGTTTTATGATATCATATCTAGATATTAACATTTCTCCGATCTCCCTAGATTGCAAAGATAATATTCTCATTAGCTTCAGGGCTGCTAACAGTGGTTTCCCATTGTACACTATATTCGGATCAAATCTAAAGTTGATTCCTGTCACTGGAATAAAATTTCTTATAATAGTTGAAATCAGGTGTTCAGTCTGAACAATCTTATATGAAGTCTCTACTGAATCTCGCGCTAATCTGGTTAATATTTGTAATGAATACTGAACACAGTTAAAGCTAGGTCTTATAACATCCATAATATAGTATAATCTTTGCATGATATCTGTTCTCAAAATTGCAGCAATAATATCTATTTCGGCTAAATGGAAATCTTTTAATTCTGATTCTTTTGAATCCAATTCTTCAATTTCTGATTTGTCATTCTCCAGACAAGGTTGTAACATGCCTTCTTCAAAGCCTATTAATGCATCTAAGCATGCTTCATCTATTCTATTATACAACAAATTTCTCATTGCTTTTAAAGCCGGTTCTAATATTATAACTTTATTCTCGTCCATGGCAAATCTTATTACAAAGAATATTTTACTCAATGGTATGTCGATGATTCCTTTATACATGCCAGCATTAAAGTATTCTAAAAGACCGGCTATGGTATTAAGAGCCATGACCCTTTGTTGTGTGATAGATGAACGAGATAATTCTATCAATTCTGATATGGAGTAACCTGGTCTATGTGGTTCTTCACCATGGTGAAAGAGTGTTTTAGTGTCTTCTGTATACTCTATGGAGTATGGTAACAAATATCCATTAAAATCAAATCTTGCCTCATATGGCTCATTTGGTTTGACAGTTTTGCTTTCCTTTATTCCTTTCATCCACTGTAATTTATCTTTTTCTAAGGAATCAAAGTGTAACCAGTTATTGACTCCCGGATGAGACAAGATATCATTATCCCATATTGTTTCATCCTCATTTTCTTTATTTGATGCTGTTGGTTCAATAATCATTTCTTCCGTTTTATTTCTAGTATGAACCATTTCTTCTTTAGTCTGTGAAATTTTATTTCTCTTGATTTTTAGAAACTCCACTAATTTTGGGTCTAGTGTAGATAAAAGTTTCTTTTGCTCTTCTAAAATTTCTTTTTCAGACATGTTCCTTAATACTTCAACATTTTCAGTGTGAATGTCTCCAGCATCATTGTTAGACAAAATATAACTTTTTGATGGGAGATTGGGAGGATCAGCAATTCTTGGATGAGCAGCTTCTTGGTTGGATGAGGGCAGTATATTCAAATTTGGTGGCGTTTCATCAATATCCATTTTGGCTGGTCTAGTTTTTTCTACAACATCAGTGCTTCCTGTACCTACTTTAGTGGTTGTATATTTCGTTACGGCAGGAAACCCTGTAGATGGCATGGGATCTGATTGATCAAGGTCGTAAAATGTATTATAATTTTTTTGAACAATTTCTCCCATAACAGTGGGAATGAATTTAGGAAAATATACTTTATCATCGTCTTCCTCCAGTTTTTGTGATACTTTGTTGCTATCATTAATATTGAGGCCTCTAGATTTTGCATACACCGATGGTTTTCGATTACTCGGCTCATTTGCACTGGATCTTTTTGTAGTTTGGTGTTCAGTTCGACGTAAGTTTGTAACTTGAGCTGAAGGCTGAAGGGACTCGTTCTTGCTTTTTTCGCGAAGAAATTCTTCTTGCATTCGAAGTATGTCTTCTTCATCTTCACCTGGTTTAGGTCGTTTAATCATTATGATGTTATTTGATTTTAAATTCAGTTCTTGCAAGATTTATTATTAGAAAAAAACTTAAAAAATATTTAACTCGTCGAATGCGCTCTTGAATCGCATCACATTGCTTTGCTTTTTTTTACATCAAATTTGACACTTGTCAGTTGTGAGTTGCTCTGTAAACAACCATCAAAAATGTTAGGCCCACAACTCTGTGACAATCAAGAACTTTATACATATATAAACTGGACCCCAAGCTTCGAAGAGTACCTGAAGACGGATCACGTGACATTGAATGAATATGTTCAACCAATCACAGGCCTTCAATTTAAAGTCATGCAATCGGAGTCTTGCAATGTTTTTGATGTCGATTTATAGATAATATCCTTGTGATGTGAACCAATTCATGTGCAAAAATCATTACGTTAAAATGTGCTAGTTTTTGAGATAAAACTAAAAATACAGTAAATTTTTTAACTTTATTGAGTATATCTCTGTAAAGGACATTATCGTCTATCGAATAAAAGTATATTTATTAAATAGGCATTTTATTGAACTAAGCAATAATACTAACATACTATATAACTAATATGTACACTGTTTAATCATATAAAATTAAATACTTAAAAGTTAAATTAATTGTAATAAAATGAATATAACTATACAAGCCCCTGCGGTGAAGTACCTAAAATACTGGAAGCATTCCCTCGCTGTGTAGCAATGCTAATACGCTGAGCAAGAAAGCTGCCAGATCTAGAGTAGCTAGCTGGTCTTATATTTGATTTTTTTATTTATTTAATTGAAAAGTTATTGAGCGTCGTGACGTGACCCCACTGGCCAAGCGTTTCAATCATTTCGTGTTACAGTCTTCAGGTACAGTGCGACCAACTTATCTGTGAACTGAGGGAGGGCGCTGTCGAACGCATTGGACCAATCACTGGGACGCAATTCGAGACGTAGTAAATGTCAATGTCATTCATTGACATTAACACAAAGAACTTAAGAATGGGGCAGCATTAGTTCCAATTTTCGCCATTTCACAGATAAGTTGGGCGCACTGTACCTACCACTTCAAAGATTGGTATCCAGATATACTATCCTTGGTCTCTGTCAAAATGTGACTCGATGTCATTGTCAGTATTTCACTTTGATTACTTTTCTTTAATCAATGGTATTTCAGAACTGTCAAAGGTACGTAATCATAAGTCAATGTCATAACAACACGTGCGCAATTAGGCGATTAATTGGAGTAGATTTTCTATTTCTTATTTTATTGCAAAATGCCCAAATTAAAGAAAAACATTGAAAGTTTAAAACATCCAAACAGCAGAAAAACAATATCACTAGCGAAGAAAATGATTAAAAACGAAAAGAAAAATACTAGTAAGCTGGGCACTCACATAAAACAAAATTTAATTGGTGAAAAAATATTGTGGTTTAAGGAGAGAGTACCAGAAGGATGTTTAGTTTTGAGTAAACAACAAACATTGGAACTAATAGAAACTTATTTAGCAAGATTCAATGAGGAATTAGAACAAATAGAATTAAAAAACTCCGTGGGTCAAAGGAAAAGCAGACAGCATGCCAGTCGTGAAGACATTATCAAAATAACTAGAGAGAGAGAGAAGGAAGAGTTTGAAACATGCGGGATAGAGATGCCAGATCTCCTTGATCAACAACAAATGACAGTGTTAAAAAACTGGAATGGTGAACTTAGATTTCTCCAGCATTTTAAATTGAAGCGAATTGCCCGGAAACATTTAATATAGATGGTAAAAAATTAATTTCACTTTCCTTTTTTAATCCCTTGGTAAATCTCAAAAGTATATATTTGGTTATATAGAATAATACAAAAAAATTGTTTGCAATGCCACCCAATAACATTCATCTTTTGGGCAACCATTATACACATTTATGTTCCTACCTACTGTTTACTTATAGACTGGAGTATTTCACTTTGGCCTGTCAATTTATAATTATTATAAAAGTTGATCTTGGTAAAGAATGGTACCTTTGTGGCAGGTAGTCAAACCATAGGGTTAAATTAAGTTCAAATATTACTTATGGTTGCACTCAGAGTCACATAACGATACTTTATGGTATAGAATTTGTGATAATGTACTAAGTAACTAGTGACTCCGAGTGTGGCCGTTAAAGTTAAAAAAAGGAACATAAAAATGATAGACAACTATTTATTAACATAATATTTACAACTTTCATACAACCAATAAGAGATTGAGTTGAGTGCAACTTGAAATAGCAAGGAACAAATTTTACACAAATAAAACCAGCTCAAGCTGCAACTACCATGAATAGACATTACTCAATTTTGATATGTTACAGAAAATCAGTCACAAAACAATCTTAAAACAATAACATATCATTAATCATGTACTAATAAACTCTTTACATTCTATGCAGAGTACACTGTAGAATCTGGTACAAGCAATGTATCCTATTCCGTTGAACTTTAACTTTCATTTTAATGTACCAAATTCTAGTTTCATCTAGCCAAAATAAAAAATGAACATTGTAAATAACTTAATTCCATATAACAGAAGTGTAAGAAGTTGCCAATATTGATTTAAAAAAATATCATTTAGTTCAAACAAATAGATTTACAACAATTGTACACAAACTGATCAATCATCAATCTCATTTCAATTTTTATAAAATTTCATATATTTTATGGATTATTTAAAAACTTGTATACTAGAAAATGTTAGATTCCAATAGTCAATATTCATTACACATTTAAGGTAAATAAGTAACTCACTGTAATAAGTATTTTGCTTATTTTCATATCACTTAAAATCATGGATATATTACTCTATCTGGATCATAGACTTTGTAGAGATAGCTGAAGTTCGATGACGTCATATCGGAATGACCATTCGACCAATCACAAGCCGGATTGAGGTTGTCCTTCATAATTTTATTGTAGGGTGTCCACACTTAGACATTATTATGTCCTATTTTGATATAGTTCTTCAAAATGTTTTCTGTACGTAATTTTTCTAGAGGTAAAAAATATAATATTGAAATTATAGATTTTATTAAAATTTCTTCAAAATTACCGAATTTCAATAATTGCATTAAGAGTAAATTGAAAATTAAAGTACACATTTACGGCACTTAACACACAACTACGGTAATTTTATACCATTATAAAAAATCACAATCGAATGATATATCCTGGGACAATAGATAACATGGACATAATAAAAAAATGGTCATTCCGTTATGACATCATCAATCATCAGGTACCACTACGAAGTTACGTATCCAGTTAAAATAATATATCCATGCTTCAAACTAATTTTCGTGAATTTTTATTTAGCTTTTTTAGCTATTTTAATATAAATTAAAAAAATCTTTTTAAGTTAAATTATAAACAATTCATATAATTGTGCCATATAAATAATTGCCAAATTTATAAAAAAAAAAATTAATTTTAAGGCATAATAATGGTATTACCCCTAAAAATGCACATCTCATAATGGCAAATACATATACATTAGCGAACACATCAGGCTAGCCTAGCATAAAAAAAAATGGTAAAATAAAAACCTAATAATTCACTTATATTATTATGACAGAAAAAACATCACAGAAAAAAAACTGTTATTATTAAACTATTCTGCCTGCTACCATTCAATTTAGGTATTTAATCTCCCTGCTGCCCCTTTGGAGTAGTTAAGCTTTATACATGACCATTGGATGCATCTCAAATAAACATGCAATGCATCTTAAGTCACACATGCTTTGACCATAAAACAATTTCTATGCTTCTAAACAAACTGAGCTTAGAAGAAGTATATATATTATTGTTGGTCTTGAAATTACACTAATTGCAATTTTTTTAATTATTAGGGGTTTTATGCAGAGTCTTGCAGAGTAATTCTGGTGTTAACTTTTAAATGCCACATGCAATTACATATTTTACAACAAAAACAGACTTTACTGGATCCTTGTAACATGCATTGATCAGTATTGTTTTAGTAATTTTTTGTCTCCTGAAAAATTAAGTAATTGCAGTTACAAGGTATCCCATCTAGACCGACATTATAAAACAGCTGATAAGAGAATATTTTTATTTAATCAATGTTACTGAACATTGGAGAATACATCTCCACATATGAATATGAAGATGAAATTTACATTTAACAAGAGATATACCTGATACAGTTTACTGTTCGAATTTCTTCACCTTTTTGCTTTTAACATCTATATCATATTACAGAATTAATGTCTAATTATATAAACAGTACGATATTGTGTTAATTCATACAAATCAATGTGTTTAAATGCATTAAGAAAAGTGTCACTGAGTTAAATAAGCTGGAAATTTAATTAAGCTCAGCTTAAAAATAATGGTGATTTTAAAAGATTCTGTTGCATAGGGGTTTTCTAATATTAACCAAAGTCAATTGCAATTAACTACTTCCAAAAATGTCATGTTTAATTTTATATATAAATAGAGCTAGGCACTTTAATTCATTCATTTTTTTATTAATCAATTTTAATAAAGCTTTAATATAGCTTAAGTGTAGATTTACAACATAGTTCATTGAAAAGTTATATTTGGGGTTGCGTTTTTTAAAGGACGCAATTTTATTTTTTTGATGTGTAGGGGGGGTCAGTGTAAAGCTAAAACCAATTTTGTGGGGTCGCCACCCTTGTCCCACGGCCGCCATCTTGAAAATAGGGGTTGAAATGGTTTTTACGATATATCTCTTAAACTATTTATTTGATAAAAAAAATTTGTTAACATTTTTTGTTGCAAATTAAATTCTCTACAACTTTGGTCCAGTAACTTTTTGTCGTAAAACTATAAATAAAAAAGTTATAAGCGAAAATGTGAACATTTTCTATACATTTAAGTGACATCAAAAGCAGGCTAGAGCGTGAAATTATGCAAAGAAGGATAATGTATCCTGTATGAAAATTATTATTTTTTGTATGGCAATACTAAAATTCATTTCCACCAAAGTCTGTAATCTGTAATCTCCAACAATAGTCTAGTACATTTTAATAACATCAAAAACAGGCTAGAGCTTGAAATTATGCATAGAAGGATGCATTTGTATGAAAATTATTATTTTTTGTATGGCAATACTGAAATTTATTTCCACCAAAGTGTGCGATCTGTAAGATCCAACAATAGTCCTGTACATTTAAATGACATCAAAAGCAGACTAGAGCTTAAAATTATGCATAGAAGGAAACATTTGTATGAAAATTATTATTTTTTGTATGGCAATACTGAAAATTTCCACCAAAGTGTGCGATCTATAAGATCCAACAATAGTCCTGTACATTTAAATGACATCAGAAGCAGGCTAGTGCTTGAGTTTATGCATAGAAGGATACATTTGTATGAAAATTATTATTTTTTGTATGGCAATACTGAAATTTATTTCCACCAAAGTGTACGATCTGTAAGATCCAACAATAGTTCCATACATTTAATGACATCAAAAGCAGGCAAGAGCTTGAAATAATGCATAGAAGGATAAATTTTTTTTCTGAACATTTTCACTTTTAACTTTTTTATTTATAGTTTTATGACAAATAGTTACTGGACCAAAGTTGTAGAGAATTTAATTTGCAACAAAAAATGTTAACAATTTTTTTTTATCAAATAAATAGTTTAAGAGATATATCGTAAAAACCATTTCTACCCCTATTTTCAAGATGGCGGCCGTGGGACAAGGGTGGCGACCCTACAAACTTGGTTTTAGCATTACACTGACCCCCCCTACACATCAAAAAAATAAAATTGCGTCCTCTAAAAAACGCAAGGTAAGGCCTAAAAAATGTAACATTTCAATGGACTAACACTATTTCTAAATTATTTTACATATTTTTATGTAAAATGTTAAACTATAGTGACAGATTGAAAATTATCATATTTTAACTAACAATAAATAACATCAATTGTGGAACAGAAGTTACACAACTACAAAAAGTAGTGAGGCAGAACTTACTTTATTCTATATTTTTCATAACATATTTTGCAATATTTTTTAAGCAAATCATACAGTTAGTATTTTAAATAAATAAATTTAAAATCCAATCGGACCTCTACTTCAGGTCTTTAATTATTATGGACAGAGGGTTGCATCCGAATTGAGCACATTTTTGATGCTTTACTCTTTGCAACATTTTTATATAAATAAAATGGTTATGATGATACAAAAAAATGCTGCATATATTCAAATTACATAGAGAGCATTACACAATAAGATATTTATAAAAATCTCATGAAATTCATTCTCCAAAGTTATATGCATAAATATTTTTAACCAATCCAAATCAAAACATTAGTCATTAATTTTACAAGAAATTTGTAGAAGACTCATACTTCAATTATAGTCAATTGACAAATGTATATTAATAATTAATTCAATCAAATAAACATCTTATTTATCCTCACTTAGCAATGGATATCCGGAAATTATTACTATAAGCGCATCACTATATTCAAGCTACATAGTGCTACAATGAAAAAACCTGTTTTTGAATCGATAGTTGATTATAACTTAAATCAAGTAAATAATGGTAAGTGGTAGAAGTCATACCCTCGGTGTCCTCTTGCAGCCAGCCATATGTACACGACGTGATACGCTCCTGGTACAAAGCAAATCATTCCTGCTACAAAGAACACCGCACCCTGTAATCCATTTTCTGGTTCAGCTACAGCGAAGGCACCCATGCCTAAGAGGCCTACTCCCACAACGAGGAGTATGACGGCTGCACAGACTGTCTTCCAGTTTTCTCGTACTTTGGGATGGTTCCAGCAGTACAGAGATTGTGATGATTCAACATACTCATGTATGAGTGAGTCTGAATCTCGTGATGTTGTGTCTTCTGTGCATTTGTAGGTTTTACTGTAATAAAATGAAACACTATATAAGTAATAATTACTCAGTAATGACAAAATAATTATTAAACCTTCTTCTCTGTATAACACAATGGTTTAATGTTGCCATAATACCTAGTATTTTAACATTGTTTCAAGTAGAATAAAAGTAACATAATGTAAAATAAAATGATTTATTTACTGATTTATTTTACTATGTTATTTAAAAATAAACTATGACCAATGAAGCTAGGTCAGTATTAATTATGTATGCACATAAATTTAAATTATGAACTGACTTAATGGCTGTCCTAATGTGCAGGTTGCTGCATAGAACATAATTTAGGGTGTCATTGTGACAAGAGTGAAAAGGTAGTTCGAAGAAGCCATGACTGGTCCAAATCCAATAAAACTACTACATTTAAGTTGAGCTATTTACTAAGGTCGATTAACCTGTGTCTTCAAAATTTGTATTTTTTTAAGCAATGTAATGATTTTATTTTATGCAACTCCTTACTACTGACCCACGTAGGGCGGCATTTTTTTTTAATGCATATTGTGCTGTATGCTTACGAATGAGAATAACGTTACTTGTAGTTAATTTACGTGCAATCAATATAGGTCATTCGGTATTAGTAATTAGCACGCAAATTAGAAACTTATTAAGACCCAATAGTGGGTTTATGGAGCGCGAATAACGGCGTACAGTCAAGTTCATAAACACTTGAACCACTAAGAAGTCAGGGAAGTTCAAGAGCATTGTACGCATATCGAGCAAAGAATTAAAATCGTCCCCACTCTTTCATGGATGAAAATAGGGCACAAGGTCTAGTAATAGTAGTAATAAAAGTTACCTCGCCAGATAGTCTCCTCCATTTTTGTATTTATTTTGTAAAGGAGATCTATTGCCCGTTGCTCCATAGACCTTTATAGCCTCATCGGTCTCTTCTTCAAATGCGTCGTCGATCGAAAAACGTTTCTCACTGTTGCCGAACGGTCTCGACATTTTTAATTTTTGGTTGAGAGGACTGAAAACGTATAAAAAGGCATTACAATGAGATGTAACGCCAGTTACACCAATACAAAGGCAAAACACAGCTGTCAATTTGTCATATCAACATCAGTCGTCGAACAACTTACAAAGCGCCATATTGTTTTGATGACAGCTACAACTGAACTGCCACAGTAAATTTACAGTATTTACCTACCTATTTCTTTATCTATATTTCATCTCGTTTATTGTTTGTTATCTATGACTACAATTGTCACTGACTTATAATCTGTGAAACTGTCAAATGAGAACGGAGAACCACATGTTTTTGACATTTTAATAGGCCGGAGTGTGTTTATTTTAAATTATTCAAATAAATGATTAAAAGAAAGTAAAAGAAACCTTTTTACATTTTTCGGTGGATTGAATCAAAAAAGTTCAGTGAATTTGAAAACTTATTAAAAATGGTTAACAAAAACTGGAATAAAGTAACGCCTGCCCTATCCACACCAGTGCTTGACTGCATCAATAAGCAGGGATTTAAAATCATGACACCAATTCAAGCAGCAGTAATTCCTTTAATATTGACCTGTAAGGATGTAGTTGCTGAAGCAGTAACCGGATCGGGAAAAACATTAGCATTTGTAGTACCAATGTTAGAGATGCTAATAAAAAAACAGAAGGCTAATCCATTGAGAAAAGATTATGTGTACGCAGTTATTATATCGCCTACGAGAGAATTGGCTACTCAGATTTACACTGTGAGTTTTCGTTTAAATTAACATTGATAGTCTCTTATTTGGGACACTATTACAATTTAATTGACTGTTACTTTGTTGATGGAAATTGCTGTTTACCTTCAAAATTATGTTCCAGGTGATTGAACAGTTTCTCCAAGAACCAGAACTATCCCAATTTACGCTAGCCTTGCTGGTGGGAGGACGTTCAGTAGACAGTGATGTGGAAACTGTTCAGAAGGGAGCTCATATAGCCGTATGCACTCCAGGACGGTTTGAGGATCTCTTATCTGAGCGGAAGCAGCTTAACTTACCAGGCAGGCTGAAGGAGCTGGTGTGTATTTTTTAGCTGTTGCAAACATTGGACGCTTACAGTTTTATTATAGTTATAACGATATAATTACTTTGTGGCATTTAAAATCGGCAAACAATAATATGCATCAGTTGGTTACCTCTTCGTACCGTAAAGTGCATCATTCTTTAGGGGCTTGGTGTAAAATTTTATAATTATGTCCCAAAGCAAATATGTGACTTGAAAGTGGAACGCATAAGTGTATCAGTGATACCTACATGAATAAAAGATTATTTAATTTTATTTCATTACAGCGTAACAAAATTTACTTACATTGGTATTCTTTGTTTTATATTATGGGACCAAAATCTATGGAAGTCTAAAACCAATAATTATACACAGAAAAAAGACACTCAATTTACTTTACACAATCACCACCTCACTGGTAACTATTCAGACACTAAATGAAAATTAAAGTGTTGACTTGTGGAGTCAATAGCACACTAACAAGTCAAGTGAATCACATCTCATGAGCAAGCTGATGTATATTATCATCAATGAGGGAGTGAAATGTTTTCTAATTATCACATGGGCCTAATTGGAACATGCCCTATATGCCACTAAATAGTAACACAAACACAATTTTTTACATCTTTCAATAAATTCCGTTACTTTTCTTTAGCTCTGGATAACTTAACAATTGAAATGAGTCTCGAATGTGGAAATGAGAATAGAATCTTACTAGTATTATAAATGGGAAAGTTTGTTATTTGTTACATTCAAATGTTGTGCAGATGGATGCATTTTCCAAATTACATCCTGGTTTTCGATCTTTTTGCCGCGTAAATCATTCCTGATTTTCTATCTGACGTAGCGGAGCGCTATGACATTTCGGTTCAAACAAGTTGCAAAATAAATGCCGTTACATCGGTGATTTTTCAGGTTTTACATTACTATTGCAATCTACATCTGCTTTTTGTGCACCTCGCACAAAAAAACTGTTCCTGTCCGTCCATACGTAAGTGGGACGATTCCCACTTACCACCGGGTGAATCGTCAGTTATTTCATTAAATAAAAACTGTTCCATTATTTCAGGAAATTTTGGTTTTAGATGAAGCCGATCGTCTTCTAGACCTAGGATTTAGTGCAACATTAACAACAATTCTACAATATTTGCCCCGGCAACGACGAACGGGCCTGTTCTCTGCAACACAAACCAAGGAGCTTCAAGACCTCGTCCGCGCCGGCTTAAGGAACCCAGTTCTAATCAGCGTGAAAGAAAAGTCTACTATAAGCACGCCAATAGCACTGGAAAACTATTATGTCATTGTAGAACCGCAGGATAAGTTCTTATTCCTTCTGAACTTTATTCGAAATCGCAAAATGTTGAAGGGCCTCTTCTTCTTACCGACGTGTGCGTGCGTGGACTACTGGGCCGATGTTCTGCCTGGGTTCCTGCCGGAGATGAAAGTATTTGCGATTCATGGGAAAATGAAACAGAAGCGAGGCAAGATACTGGAGAAGTTTAGGCAGGCCGATAATACTATTTTGCTGTGTACGGACCTTATGGCTAGGTATGTTCCAAAGATTTGTTTATGTTTTAACTTGTTGTAACTTTATCGTGTACACTAATATGTACTAGAACTCGCAACATAATTATTTAGTTATGTGACGTAACATAACTTATGTTACTTATTCCTCAGAGGCCTGGACATTCCTGAAGTAGAGTGGGTGCTCCAATGGGAGCCGCCTACCAACCCCGCGGCGCTGGTGCACCGCGTGGGGCGCACTGCCCGGGGCGGAGCCGCCGGGTGCTCCTTGCTGCCGCTTCTGCCCACAGAGGATACTTACGTGCCTTTCATCAAAACCAATCAAAAGGTGGAGCTCAAGGATTGGAGACAGAGCAAGGATGAGATCAAGATTAGTCCAAAGTTGAAGGATAAAGTAAGTAGGTATTATGATTATTTTATTAAAGTACAGAATACTTGTCTCCATTGACTTACCTTATCATCATCCTGCCCATTTCCCAATTTTATTTGGGGTCGGCGCAATATGTTTTCCTTTTCCACACTTCCATATCAGCCGTCATCTTTCACTAACTCTCTTATCTTTCATATCATCTGTAACACAATCCATCCATCTTTTCTTTGGTCGTCCTCGTCCCCTTCGTCTATCCATCACATTTACCTACCTACTCTACTTCCATCACTTACCTACTCTACTTAATATAATTATGAGGCTTACTTATCTCGCTGAATATTTGATTACTCTGAATAGATCTATAATAATATTTAAAGTCAATTAAAAATGTCTTACTATTATCTATATACAGGTTGAATTTTCCAAGTGTGCGTGGATGGCCAAACGAAACTATGAGGAATAGCAAAAAATGGTGAAATGAGTCTTGGGGCCGATTTTGATGAAAATTAAAACTGCATATCATTACATTTCTGTAAAATCAATGAGCTTTTTCCTTAAGTTTGCCGTATGTCATTCCTCATTTCGGATTTGGCCATCCACGCACACTAGAAAAATTCATATATAAAACACAAAAAATGTCCTGTAAGTATATAAAACACAAAAAATGTTTATATAGAAACCATCCAACCGATATGCCTCAAAATGGTTTCATTTGGAAGGCAATAATCTGAAAGTGTTTTAAGACCACTAAAACAATGCATTAGGCACATCAATCCATTGATAAAGCCAATTTTCTTCTTTTCCCATACAAAATTTGAAGATAATATGTGAAGATGGCGATTGATACAGACTGTCAACAATGATCTGCCATTATCATCAGAATTTTTTTTAGCGTAGTGGAACACGCTGGGTATCCACTAGTTTTTGATAAAAATTTACGTCCGCTTTTGCGTTAGTTTTTAGAGTTACCATTGGCAACATTTTGCACGAATTCCTTAATACCATTGGACCATACTAAATATGCATAACCTCTTTTGCAGTGGTTTGCGCCAAGACTCTTCTTTATAATATAAAACATTCACTTTGTCATTCTAGGTGCTATCTATACTCCACAACCAGCAGCTAAATGACAGGGCTGTCTTAGACAAAGGTCTGCGCGCTTTCGTCTCCCATATACAAGCATATTCCAAACACGAATGCAATCTTCTACTTCAGTTGAAGGAACTGCCTCTAGGCCACATAGCAACCAGCTATGGATTACTGAAGCTGCCATTAATGCCAGAGATTAAGGATGAACATAAACTTCAGTTTGTTGGACCAAAGGATAAAATAGATTTTAACAGTATACCATACAAAGATAAGCAGAGGGAAGAGAGTAGGCTGCAGAAATTGCAAGAATATGAGAAGACTGGTGTGTGGCCCTCTAAGAAGAAAAAGAAAAAGGTGAGTTCAAAGTTTTGGGTAGTTGAAAACAATTTTGGAAGCACTTATGGCATAGTTACTTCATTTGATTCTAAGTGAGTACGTACGGTCAGAGTGGCGCAAGTTAGGGGAGGCCTATGTCCAGCAATGGACCTCCAAGGGCTGATGGATGGATGGATGAATGGAGCTATGTAACAGTGAGCGCAGTCGATAGGTAAATGGATGCTAGTGGTGGAAATTTCTTTAGCTCTTCCGTGCTTCTGAGGGCCGAAATCCTGTCAATCCCAGTTGCTGGTATTAAATAGCACAAGGCTTAATGTCGGAGTCCTTTGATCAACAGAAAAATTAAGGTTTGCCACTAACATAAGCCTTTCACCAGTTCGCATTGGAGAATGCTCTAGGCGTCAACCCATGCCCTATATTGGGGTATTAAAGTTGAAGCTAAACCTGATTGAATAATTTTTATTTACTTAAAAACTAAAACTACAAAATAAAAAATCTTTTTTCAGGCACAAACCCAACCTTGGGAACTGACAAAACAGGATAAAGAAGAACGGAAACAGAGAAAGAAGAAAAGGAAAGAGTTGAAACAAAAAGATAATGTTAAAGGCCAAGGAAAGAAAAAAAGAAGATTAGTGACACAGGAAGAACTTGATGAGCTGGCAGCAGATGTCGCGCTTATAAAAAAATTAAAGAAGAGAAAGATTACCAGTGAACAATTCGATAAGGAGTTTGATGTTAATAAATAAATATTTTATAGGCACAAGTTTTTTAACTAGTCTGGCAGTGTAGTAACTATGATTGTAATACTGTAGGGCTCAGGGTCTTCTGTGAACCAGGAAACAAGACATCCTTCCCAATGTACAGACAGATATGCCATTTTTTACAAAATGTGTCTTACAAAATGCAATCTTCTCTTTCATACTCTTTATCAGATAATAGAACGAATATTATTAAATCATGATTGTAACCATTTACAATGCCATCAAAAACAAAACTTGTAAAAAAAACCAAGTCTCGCAACTCAGTTCTTCTACCGTAAAAAGTTATGAGATCCATGTAATACCAAGTCGGTTAATTTATTCAGTTCCTACATAAGGGTCCTTCTGTCTTAAGTTATTACGTAATTAGCTAACCTAACAAGTAACAACATCTTATAGTGACCATATTATCAATATTAAAAATCTTTTGTTTTAAATAAATAGATCGACTTGACCATCGCATGAAAACACAATGTATCTCACAAGTAATACCTACATATTATATTAAATTTGATTGTTTAGTGCGATTGCCAAGTCAATCTATTTATTTAAAACATAAAAGATTTTTAATATTGATAATATGGTCACTATAAGATGTTGTTACTTGTTAGGTTAGCTAATTACGTAATAACTTAAGACAGAAGGACCCTTATGTAGGAACTGAATAAATTAACCGACTTGGTATTACATGGATCTCATAACTTTTTACGGTAGAAGAACTGAGTTGCAAGACTTGGTTTTTTTTACAAGTTTTGTTTTTGATGGCATCTCATTTCTTTTTGTAGATAGTTCTACTTTTTTCCTTTTACAAGTTACCTTTGAACATAATTATATCTAGGTACCTATCTACACCTATTATTCCATTATGTTATATACAGGTACACTGATTCATTCACTGTAAATGTAACTTTGTAATCCTATATATTTATATGGGATAACAAAGTTATTTATGCAGTTGATGTATCTAGAAAACTGGACAGAAATTGCAAAATATTTTAGTTTTTCCTTGATCTATACACTAAACACTAACACCCTTATTAATAAAAATCGCTTAATCCAAGCATCATCTGAAGCTACACTTGGACTAGTTAATTCTGGATTAACTAAGTAATAACTTCGTAATTGCAATGTTATTAATAAATACGGAGTAACCTCGAACTAACAATACATTTCTTAGTCCGGTTTCAACGAGTAAAATATGGCAACCTTTAAAATTTAAAAGTAAAAAGAGTGAGTCAGTGAATGACTTCATGCATTAAAATGACAGTGACAACAATATTTTGGGATTGACAACTTCAAACGACGTGATCAGCTTTCAATTTCAAGCGCCTAATTTCGCTCCTCGCAGTTTGTTTCATGCTATGGTTACTAGTTAAATTTAAAATTGATTTACATGAACCAAAAACGTGCTCGCTCAGTTAACTGGGATGAAGAAGAAAAGGTCAAAGAAAATATCAATGTGAATGACGTTTAGTTAGAACAACGAAGTACTCTTGATATGCGTCAAGTCAACGTCAATGTCGTCAATGCACGCCTAGTCCACGCCTAATCAGTCGCTAAACTATGTAGCGACATGGACTAACTTTGATTCTGAGATTAGACTCGGAGTAGCTTACTTCTTCGTTACTCTATATTTATTAATACTGAATTTAATTAAATCTTATTTACGACAAGTTTTAAAGTTACTCTTGCTTTAGTCTATATTTATTAATATGGCCGTAATTGTGTTCCAAATTTGAAGCTTCTATGTCTGCTAGAAGTGCCTTAGAGTTTTGATGATCGGTCAGTCAGTCAGTGAGTGACGAAATTAAGAAACTTTGACTAGTTATAATTCTTAAACTACTGGTTCAAATTGAATGAAATTTGAAATATACCGTGTTTATACAATGCCTGCTTGGTTACAAAAAATTCAGGCTTCTAGCTTTATCCACAACGAAGTTATAGGGGGTCGAAAATGGCCTGAATTGCTTCGAGAAAAGGATGGTACGGCCGTGCCGCTTTTTTGCTCGACTTGGCGGGGCACTGCCGTGCCCCCAGATATTAATCAGTGATCTAACCAGAGTAACGAGATTTTTCGTTCTGTTACTATCATTGATTTAACAAAACCGGGTTAGAATTGGTAATCTGAATAAACCGAAATAATACTACCAATGAAAATAGTAAAATAGACATTTAATTCTGCTATCATAATTGCAACATTTGATCTGAGTATTTTATTAACACAACAAGGCACTTAATCTATTACAATGTTGGCTATCTGATGAAGATCAATTCATATGTAAAAATAACAGGGGATAATTTTGTAGTATGTATTTTTAAGCTGAAATAATAGAAAAATATAACTATCAATATCATTTTTTGAAGAAATATTATATTACTCAGTTTTGGCGATGTTAAACTGTTTTGCTAATAATGTATTACACATAATTTTGCATTTTTTTCTATTATTTCTCAACTACATAAATTTATAACAACATTGGCACACTACATTATATTTATTTATTAGCACCAGTTCGTAAAGGCATGCACATTGTGGCAGGTAACATTAACAAGTGAAAAAATATTATAATTATGTTGCACAATATAATATTGCCATGGACTTCTGAATTTCGATAAACATAAAATTGTTTTTGTATGGCAACATTTCATATTGTCCAACATACTGACCATACATCTTTAGTGCAGTAAGAATATATTTTATCTATAGAAGACACGTTACTTATTATTTACTTCGAGATATAAATTACAAAAAACGATTACAAAAGTTAAGCATTTTAAGGCCTTATCTTTATTTGTGGCAATACTCTTTCACTAGGCTCTGCTAACAGCTACTAAATCAAGTTACAAAATAGAAGCCAATTTAAAATATCTTACATTATTGTGCGTTATTATTTTACTATTTTCAGTTTCGATTATATATTTTTCTAAAAACGGTGCAGATATTTACACATCGCTATTTATGAATGTCTGTATGTCAGTGCGCACATTCCAAGTTAATATTAGAGAAGCTCAATAAGCGAAGTAAACATTTAAAATCAACATAATTTTTACCGACAATGAGTCGATTCGAACTTGCATCGTAATCTGTACATCTACAATCGACTACAGATTAATCAGTACAGCGAACAGAAACATTGGCAGCGAATAAAAAGGCGACTGTCGCAAAAACCATAATATATAACAGTCAAAAATTATTTTATACATTCATCTTATAGATATTGCAAATAAAATTTACAATAAGTACATAATATTTTGTTATTTTGCGTTTTTCACGATACACTGTTACACCTACGAACAAAATTATAGAAGAAAAACAAAAATAATACAAAAAACAGAAAGCTTCACATACAAGAAATAATTTACACAAAAACCTATCTCGTAATGTATAAAACAAGCATTTTCATCCCTCATACATTTTTTAAAATCCATACATTGCCTTGTCATGATCTTAAAATAGAACACCTAAATATACGCCATCTTATAATTAGAAAAAAAATCGTCGTAATAATACTATTTAACTTTATTCAATTAGACTATAATACTTGCCGCCTAAATTAGACGACATAACTTAATCTGTCAAATGTCAAAATGACATGACTAGCTGTCATAATAGACTGGTTACGAAACCTTAGATTATTTTCTACTTTTGTAAGGTTACGCTGCAAAACGCTTTTGAAATACAAAGAGAAGATCGATGTTGTTACAAAAATGATATCTTAATCTTTTACCCTTAATAATGATTTTACATAATTATATCGAATATATTATCTTATTATCAGATAAAAGACAGTTAAGAATTTAAAACTAAATGACACTTGATTGACATTTCAGATTATGAATATTTATCACTATCATTTTCGTCTCGCAAGTGTAAATTATTTAGATAAAACTACGCACGTACATTTATAACGCACAAGTTATAGTTTATAGAAATTAAAATATAGCGCATTGAAGAAAAACTTCACAGATATAATAAAAAATACTAACAAAACTCATTGAGCCAGAAGTTGTTTTAATAGCACAACGCTTAAAGATATAGGGCTTGTTTCACGATCTTCAAGTAGAGTCCTGAATAAGCTATTCGCTGGTTAAAGTGACGTTAAAGTGTCATTTTACATACACGAAATGTCAACTTAACCAACGAATAGCTTACTTCGGACTTACTTGAAGATTGTGAAACAAACCCATACTGTATTAAATAGTAAAATATAACATTGAAAATGAGTGAATACCATCAACCAACTTCCCAAGTCGATATAATAAAACGAAAATGTATTCCAATTTTGATTGCAACTCAACATTATAATAACGCATTATGCATGATTATCATTAATTTTGAAATTCATACATTTTGAAAATAATTTCTTTGTGGCTTTTATTTAAATATACATTTTTTACAAACATTTGGTAAACATTGTTGTAAGCTAAGAAATTTTTAAAAGTGCTAGTGATAGATGGTGGAAAACATTGGTAGATGGTATATTATTACTCGTTTTCGTAAGCACCAAGATATTAGTATGTCTTAACACTAAACTGTGACCACACGACGTCATACAAATAAAAATAAAAAAATGGATTGCATTATAACAAACAAGTAAAATATCCCTGCTAAGTTTAGTTCTGTTAAATAACGACCCTCTTGATAATCACTCCAAAACGATACTCGAAAAAGACATCATTTTAAATTGTATGGACACCACCAGCTAGTGGGAAATCCCCCACTGATCTTGGTATAACCCAAAAGACATAACAGTACTTCCACTATATAACTCAGTAGTAGTTTTATAGGCACATAGAGGAAATTTTTACGTACATATATTATTATGTGTAAATTAATTTATGTTGATTTCAACGAAACCTTAATAACACGATTGAAATGCGGAATAAATATATCTTATTGTGTCGTCGTGTGATCATAACACCAAATTATGATCAAATAATACGCAATGCAAGTTTGGCATTAAGACTTACAATAATAACGAACAATGCAATATTGTTACACGACTTACATAAGATCTTGTTATAAAAATTGTAATAAAATGCATATGAATTATGAACCCAGGGATAGAAGAAATTATGTCGATTAAGTGACATGGGGTTCACTGGTCTTTTAAGGCTGAAAATATTATAGTTGATAGTAAATATCCCTGTTTGAGAGGGTCACTAAAATCGAAACAGCCGTTGAGCTTACAGCTTTTGGCTCCTTAGATCGTTATTACAAGTGTAATGCCAAACTTGCGAAACGTTCTTACAAAAAGAGGATTTTAATAAGTAATAAAGTATTGCTTGAGAAGGCTTACAACTAAGACGGGACGAAGAGCAAACGATTAAAAGTTATTTAAATAAATATGTTAAGAGACGAGTGTGGTTATAAAAAAATAACTGGCTAAAGGCACCACATACAACCGAAACAGGCAAGGTATAACGTAATTCATTGTTTATCATCAGGGGAAATCATTGTTCCCCCTATGATTATGGCAGGGAAGAAATTTATCAAGGCTTATTAAGACCGCACGTTTCAGGAGATCGTTGTCTATAACCACACCTTGTATAGCTATTGTTTAAATAAACGCACTAAATATTACTAAATGCAGTGTCTATATAATGCCAATGATAAGTTTGTGACAACTAATATATAATTTTAATGTTGAAAATATAAGGCACATCGTTATATCACCCCGCAATACTCTTAATATTTACAACATAAACGTATAAAATAAATAACCGCCTTTGTAACATACGGGTCTTATTAAAAGCTTTATCATAAAATGGTAAATAGTAAGATAGGTGTGACAAAGAGTTGAGGTTAAAAATATTTTGAGAACTTTATTTTACACAAAGTTTTAATTATTTTTATTTACCTTAACCATTTGAAAGTATAAAATTAATTTAAAAATAGTATAGAAGATTTCACCGTTATTTTTACAATACATGCATAAACAATGTAAGACTCCGTATGTTACAATTTGCAAGATTGAAATATCAAAATGTTTGGCAAAAGATTTGCTTCCGTCATTAACACTAATCGTATCATACAAAAGTTATTGTCAATTTGCACATGACTATTCAATATCAACAAAGGTGCACGTAAAAATAATTGCACCCAATATGCTTCCTTGTTAAACTCCTTATGAAATACTATAAATACCTCCAACAATTTCGTTACATTCTCAGTTTTACTAATCATTTATCTAAGGTATGAACAATTTATACAGATTTAGAACAAGATGAAGGAAATAAACATTGTATCAGCTTTAAAGCATTCTCGTAAAAGCTACGGCTAGATAGAGTCACCTATAAATTCATCAACTTTTTAATCGAATATACCAATTCTAATGGAGAATATTGACGATTAATAAAAAGGTGTTGTTCATTTCTTTCTTTTTTTCCTCCACAGCTGTTCATGGTATATAAATTCGATCAAAAACCCAAAAAATATAACATCAGGCTAGCATTCCGAAAAGCGGAAACCTTATAAGAAAATTTTAAAGTATGCCACATCTATGAAAAATTGTTCCGTTTAAATGATTATTTTCATGTCAATGAAATTATTTTCCCACGCATTACATGTAGCCCCGACCATTTTGATTAAAGTTTAACCTCGGCATAAACTAAAACGATTTATTAGGACATCATCTGGTGTTATTAAAAATTATGTATATATGAGCAAATTGCAGGACCTGTTTAAAGTTAAAAATTAAAACTGTACCTGCAAGAATAACACCATATAAGTGACATAAGTATTTGTGTACGTACAGTTTACAATATATCATATTTAGGTATAATACCGTACCATATAGTAATAATATTTGATGTAAGGGATTTCCTCTTCACCCTACTATTAGTAAAACAATGGAACTCTTTCGTAGAACATCCTAACATTGTTGGTACGAGTGATGTAACTTTAATCAAGACAGTCGGCCAACCTGGGGTCCCGGCGGGCTCAGACCTCGTCGGGCGCCATGGCGTCTCCGTCGTGGTTGGTGGCGGGCGCCGCGGGAGGCGCGGGCGGCGGCGGGGACGCGGCGCGGGCCTTCTCGGCAGCTTCCAGAGCGCGGATGCGGTTCTCCTAGACAGAGGAAATCAAAAAATTATGTATTATGTATCCATTATTGACTTATATTAAGGATTAGGCCAAATGCGCGCTCTAAACATGGATCCTTTACTTTGTGCGCTGTACATGGTGAGGGTGACAGTTGTCTTTATGACGTTGACGTTGACATCTGTCAGTACCACATGACAAGGGATGTGACGTTAATAATTAATGATTTAATATATTACGAATGTGGTACAGCTGAAATACTAAGTCATAATTTGTAAATCGCGGTAACTTTCAACAGTGAAACGAAACGTTATTGAAACTGTCACCCGCACCATGCTACAGCGCACAAGGTGTAGTTGGTTCAATTGGACCAATATACATGTACATATTTATTATTCAATATGGCGACGCTGATCTCAGACAGTTCATCAATATCGTTGGTAGCCATATTGCACGTTTGAATTAAAAACTTAATTTAATCTGTGGTTATGTTCTTAGAAGTTTGTTTATCTATTTTATTGGTGTAATTCGTAATTACAAATATTGCAATGTTTGAACTTTATTTAAGTCTCATTGTTTAAAATCTAAAAATGCGAGATCTTATTGTTTAATTAGAATAATGGTACTCACTTGCTTCACTATCACCGACTTTAGCTTCCGGATCTCCTCAACCATGTCCGACAGTTGCTTCTCCTGAAAATCAGGTGCTTAATTAATATGGAAAACTCCTAATATTGAGTTAACTAACGTTAAGTTGTTCTAGTGACCGCTAGAGGGAAAAATATCTTAAGCGCCTCCATGCTTCCAAAGGGCACGTAAATCCATCGTCCAGTTTGTTATCATAAGAGAAAAGCTACGTTAGAGGCCTTCGAGGGGCATGAAAACTTCCGGCATTTGAGTTAGCCACTATTCCCTTCAACTGGAGCAGCATGATGGAGTATGTTCTCGGTCTCTCCTCTTTAGATATCGTCGTTGCGACTTCAAAACCTCTTATGTGTAAAAAATCTGCTTTTTGAGGGAATCGATAAAAATCGATAAAATTTTGTTTAACAAGCACATAGGTGATTTTGAATTTGGTGAATAAATTACGATGGAAACGTAGTACACAAATGAGAGTTACTGAATTCGATAGTACTTCAAAATGTAGAATCATTTGACGTAAAAAAGTGATTTTGCCAAAAGTAGCACATAACACATAAAAGGTTTTGAAGTCGCAACGACGATGTATAGGTTAAAGCCAGATACTCACTATGGCAGCGGTGACGGCCGGCGGCGGCGTGGCGGACGCGGGCGTGCCGGGCGTGCCCGCGTGCTCGCTGCGCTCCTTGTCCGTGCGCGGCGTCGGCGAGCGCGTGTCCTTGTCCCGCTCTCCCCTGTCCCCCTTGTCCTTGGCCGTGGCCAGCGCGTTCCGCTTCGTCACCGTCAGCGTGTGCGCGCGCCCCGCCACGTACCCGCCCTGCACCACGAGCGCGCGTTCCTGTTTGGTGGCAGCCCTACTAGTAGTGCCCTTGTATACTCTGTTGGCTTTCGCGGTTTATTGGGATAGTTTCAAATAATGCTTATTGCCCTTATTGGTACGGTCGCGTTTTTCATCTCCATATTTGGATTTGTTTTCATTATTTCTTTAGTAAATGTCTATCATGATAAATTTTTGAAAAAGATGTTATGTAGTCGTTTAAAAGTATTATCAGTTATTTGCCAAAGCAACGGTACTTTCAAGAAATTGGTAATACGTATATTGTACGTAATAGTTAACGTCATCAATATAACATTGGCGTTCTAAAGAATAAAGTGTGATGGTTTGGAAAACTAAATAATGTACCATTTAAGTAAGTGTATTTTGTAACTTTTTCTAAAAAAATATGATATTAATTCCATTACAAGATACTTCAATACTTTAATACGAATTGGTTAAGGTTTCATAAACTTCCCGTTGTCAAAATATGTATATAACCAAAGAACAAATTACTAGATACTTTTAAAACTAATAGAAATGAATACTGATAGAAAAACCCAAAAAGTCACAAAAACACAATTATAAAAAATCCGATAATGTTAAGGCCATACGGTTAAATAAGTTAGTAACATCGAAGTAACGTTCATTCAAGAACAGCGCAAAACGTACCGTTAGTTAATAAAACTCAAACACACGAAAACACGTTAGGATGATAAAGAATGAGCCAACAGAGTCATCAGACATTACTTGCAGACGAGTTCATGTTATGCGAAGGTTACACGGTTCTGTCACAAAATAGAGACAACAGAAGTATGTCTCCTTACACAGCTCTAGCAACGCACACATCGACACCTTTTGCGGAAATAAATAGAAGCAGTCTAAGCCAGACTCATTTTTCAAAAGTGTCCATGTGTGCTTTGCTCGATCGTTTGTATAAAGTTATACTTCTGCGTGTATCTATTTTGTGGCTATACATACAGTATACAATTTCAGATTCGAAAAGTACCATTGTGGATTGATTCAATTTTGTTGAACCGTGAACCATCAGCATGACATTAAGAACTCGAAATAGGCACACCACACAAACAGTGTTAGGGTAAGATTTTGTAAGAGTTGCCACATTGTAAACGATTGCGATGAAAAAGATAGCTCTATAAATCGTTAATAGAAAATACTTGGTAAAAAAACAGTTTTACTCAAGGTTTTAATATCCGTTAACTTGTAAACAATTGTGGCAATTCTAACATACTTTATAAATCTCTTAGTAAATAAAAAAGTAATATTACAAACTATTTCATGATATATTATTTCAAGTTTACAGATGACATTAAAGTGGATATAAAAACTCGCACTGTAGATAGTTTTGTAGCTGAAATATTTATGTTATATAATAATGATGTTTATGCAATGATAAGTAAAAAATATTAATTCATGATAAAACGCATTTTAAAACTAGCTAAAAAACAGCTCTATATAATGATATTATATATTTAAATAAATCATCACTTAGTAAAATTCAACATTTATTTAAAATCAAGTAAAACTGATGATAAAATACAAAATTCGTTATTGTAAGTTCATAGTATACTTTATATGTAACTAATTTATGAACAAAATAAGTTTTCAAAATGTTATATTTTATGATCGTCACAGATATAGCATACGTAAAACATAAAACAAAAATAATTTTCTGGGTAAGGGCTTGTTTCACAATCTTCAAGTAAGTCCGAAGTAAGCTATTCGTTGGTTAAGTTGACATTTCGTGTATGTAAAATGACACTTTAACGTCACTTTAACCGGCGAATAGCTTATTCAAGACTCTACTTAAAGATGGTGAAACAAGCCCTAAGACATGCAATAGATATCAAAAGGAAATAACTCCATATAATATAAATGGAGTACCAAATGTAGTGTACACTGTGTAGTGTGTACACATTTGTCTTGGAAGAAAGAAAACAAAGGAAAATCTGCAACCCAATTGTCTTTCCATAAAATGACCACTAAATGTTACTTCAAACTCCAATACATTAATGAATTGCAGTTGTTTCTGAAGTTAGCCGGAACAAACATCAGTCAGTTACAGTTTTATTATATGAATGATATGATGATAATTATGTGATATGGTATGAGCCTAGTGAACACCCAGCTTTATACTCGAGAAGTAAAGATATGTATAACATGGGAATAGCCACTTCTTCATTGGACAACACAGCTTTGTAAATCAGCTGCTACTGCAGTTATAAAAAGTACACTCAAATTTAATGTACTACACTATTGACTGGTGTTGCAGTACATTTAGACGTCTAATGTCAATTTACACGTATGAAGAAGTTAAGTATAAAATAATAATAAATAATAATAATAAACGCTAACACACTCATAATAACTAAAAGTTACTAAATTGTCTGTTTACACGTATTAATTTTATTAATTTACTTACAATTTAGTTATCTACTTAACTACTTAATACGTGTAAACCGGACTTAAGTGCGAGTGAGCGCGCAATATAACGAGTGCAGGGAGATCTGCGACTACTATAGCCACTCACACGAATACATGGAAGTTTGAGTTACACGATACATATATGTAGTTAGATATCGTCTGATGAAGACGCGGCCAATTTGACAATTTATTAACACCAGAACAGCAAAAGCATGTCATATGGTACGATCCAGAAGCACAAAATAGATACACAACAGAAGGATAACTCCATACAAGAGCACTCGAGCAAAGCATACATATACACAAAAAAAGAATTTTCCAATTCATTCCATAAATGACGGAATTCTTTTTTGAAGTCGATTAAAGACACGGGAGATCCGCTCAATAATCCTCATAATGACCTTAACTTTTCTTGAAAGGGGTCTATGTGTACATTGCTAGAACACGCTCATACAAAGCTACACTTCTGTCATCTCTATTCTGTGCCACTATCATAGATTACCCCCAATAGATACCGCATACAAGGCCAGTGACGCGCGCCAACACGTACGTGCATTTGCAAGTTCACGACAATAGTGTCGACCAATACTGACCCGTCAAGTCCAAGTATGAACTACAAATAGCCAATCACAGCGCATTGTTTTGTCCCCCGCAAGCCGCGCCTTGCGCCAAATTTTGTGAGTTCAAACTCAAAGAAAATTTCACTTATGCGGTATCTATTGGGGGTAATCTATGGCCACTATAAATCAAGCTGCACTCACCTTGAGCGACATGGTGCACGGCTCGGCGTCCTCGCCCGCGAGCCACTCGTCGGCCGTGAGGCTGGCCTCGTCACTCAGCGTGTCCGGGTACAGGTCCTCCTGGAACAGCTCCGACTTGCGCGGCACCGTCATCGACACCACCTGGATGCCAGCGCCGGGAGGTTATAGGTAACTTATGTTGGAGTACAGTGTAGCTTAGAGATCAGAGTAACTTCACAATCAGTATCTTTCTCATGGGAACTTTGAACAACGTTACGCAGTTTTTAATTTAAACTAATCTAAGGTTCTAAACCAACATATCTTATGTAGGTATTCACACGTTATTTTTCTTGAGGCCAAGTCTTTGCTAAAGAAAATACCGTGTTCAAAGTGACACTAAAATGTATATTATTCCTACCTTTTATTTTAGATTTTTGTAATTGAAAGATATAAATTATAATTTTCACTAATTGTTATTTAAATACTGCTAATACATACAATTACATGAAACTTTTACGCACTGATTAAACTGCTTCCGTGTTGATTGATCGTTCTTTCTTTTATTCGAATATTTAGTTACTAATATTTACCTGACATAATCCAGAGTTGTTAAGACGATAGAACTTGGCGATTTCACACGTTGCTACATCGCAGCCTCGCTTCGGCATCATACCGATACCTGTACATGTCAAATATATCAAAATATTACACACACTAACACACGACAACTGAACCAATTTTTACCGATTTCAAAAAAGGAGGAGGTATTCAATTCGACTGTTTTTTTTTTTCTTTTTATGTTTGTTACCTCAGAACTTTCGACGGGGTAACCGATTTTGATGATTCTTTTTTAATCGAAAGCTGGTACTTGTCATGTGGTCCCACATAAATTTGAGCGAGATCTGACAAGTACTTTTTGAGTTATTTTGAAGTCGGTTACTTTTTGTTAGTAAAATGTATTATGAACGAAGTCTTATTCGTACGTACCTCTCTGCGGATCCGGTGTTTGGAAGGTGTTGATATAGTGGACGAATGGTGGCTCTGGAGTTACCTATAAATAACAGTAATAAAAGTACTCCAGTGATGACCACTTAAAAAAACACAAATATAAACCCATATGTTTGTAGTAAGCTGTAAACTTTAGTTTTGATATAAGCTAATTAAAAATGTTATCAAAAATCTTTCAGTGTCCCATTCAATAAAATCAGCTCTAATACCAAGCGAATATTTATCCCATTGCTATCAAGTACCTTGTACAATTTGTCGTCGTTGCGACTTTAAGACCTTTTATGTGTTATGTCCCACTTTTGACAGAATCACTTTTTGACGTCAAATAATTTTGCATTTTGAAGCACTATTGAATTAAAAAATTCTCATGCGTGTACGACGTTTCCATCGTAATATATTCACCAAATTGAAAATTACCTATGTGCTTGCTAAATAAAACTTTATCGATTTTCATCGATTCCCTTTAAAAGCTGATTTTTTACACATAACAGGTCTTACACCGTGTCCTGCGTGGGCGAATCAACGCAAACGCGATCGCGAAGCGGTCCAATGCGAATTCAGTGCGACGCGGAGCGATGCGGCGAGTCTGTCCTACGTGCGCGCGAATTGTCACTTCACCGCCACTGACATACGCCGCGCCGCAGAAGTTCGCTTGAAAATATCAAACCAACTGATCGCGTTCGCTTCAAACCGCGCCGCACCGCAACGCCCTCTACGTGCTTTTGGTCACGTAGGACACTTCAATACATCTCGACTGTTTGTTATTTTCGCATCGCACCGCTTCGCTTCGCGTTCGCCTTGATTCGCCCACGCAGGACAGCGCGTTAAAGTCGCAACGACGTTGTACTACTTAACAAATAGAGCTTAGAGAATACGAGTTCTATCACCCACCTCAAAGTATCTGATAACGGAGTCGCCCTTCCCGCAGAGGTAGATGAGGTTGGTGTCGGGGTCGTACAGCGGGAACATGACCCCGTTGCTCGTGTCGATCTCCACCGTCACTATCGGCTCGCCGAGCGCGTCCGGGGTGCGCAGCGAGTACTGCCGCTCGGACATGCGACTGAACCTGCCACGAGAGATCGCCGTTACAAGTAACATTGTTACAAGAGTTTTATTTTTGACGTGATAACGTCTATTAAAACGATAAACGCCGGGCGTACGCACGAAAAAATGTAGCGTTCCGCGAGCGAGAGAGCGGCAAAAGCGATAGAGAGGCACGATCGGCTACGATCGGCCGAAGCGCTCAATTTTATCTATAAAAGTATGCAATCATTTCATCAATGTTTTGTCACATATGACGTTGTCACGTTAAACTACCGTCCGTAAACCGACTTTACAGACATTATTTTTATTTTTTATTTTCTTTATTAGGCTTACCAACGATTGTTACATTTTAACATACAACATTATTACATTACAAATTTACAATATATGTATTTAGCTTAATGCACAATCACTTATAGGTAAACACTGCATGCTTTGATAGTAGTAAATTTAATCTAATAAGTGGTTATTTTGCTTAATTTGGAATTTTGTTACTTAAATGATGTCGAAATTGGTGGAGTTTCAGTGAAAATAAGTCAATTTCTCCGTCTGTAACCCAATCATTGAAGGTTTTACATAACCGAGGTACAGGTTGTAACTAACTACTGTAACTTGTAGGTCAGTGTAACTTGTAACTAGTGCAACTTGTAAGGTATGCTAGTTAGTTACAAGTTACACTATTTAATAAGCTTTGACTGTAAGTGCATCGACCATGTAACACTATGCAAGTTGTCCAGGGTAAGTTGATATCCTTACCCAGTGGTGAAAACAAGGCCATGTTTCAGGAAAATGGCACGCGAGGCCTTGCTGCCCTCGTGCGCGATGGCCTCTGACTCCACTTCTCCTTTCCGCGGATCTATTATTCTGTAACAAGATTCTTATTCATTAACGAGAAGTGGCGTGACAGAAAATAAAGTAGAAAGTACCCTCGCTTGTCTCCGTTGCCAAATGGGGAGTCATTGAAGTTGACACAGAAAATAAGACACATGATCCAACTTGCGGAGTGTCCTAACTTTGCAAGATAATTTCCAATATTAAAAACTTAATTACAAAGCGTATTGTTGAATTTTAGGTGTTCTTATATATTCTTTAGGTATACAAGTCTTGCTCAAAAATCATTAAAGTCTTATGACAAGACGCTTGCCTATAATTATGAAGGATGTGGTGCCTCATTATAAAGTCTTATACCCAGTAGCATATTTTTTTAACATAAATAAATATACATCTGTATCAACAATGTATGTATATTAATAAGTTACACCAAATTTTACTATGATGCAAGAAGTATTGATCCTTCGTGTGCAAGTGAATGTGTGTGTATGCATATTTGAGAACATGCAGTATACAGCAGTATATGCAGTAGCGATCTTTGTGAACATTACACATGATAAAAACAATCTTTCATATCCGACTCGAAGGACCAAAACGAATGAATCAACGAAAGTAATAATTTTATTGTGCTTTTCTTTATTGCAGTGAAATAAAATGCTAAGTTTAAAATAAAGATGTCAACGTACGTTTTCACACAAGAGGTTTTAACTCACCTGATCTTCTTATCTCGGCAGGTGGTGAGCAGTTTGGAGCCGGTCCAGTTCCAGCACGCCGAGTAGATGAGGTCAGGGTGGCAGTCCAGGCTGATCAGCACTTCCCCCGTGCCCACATTCCAGATTGCTATCTGTAATCATTATCATCATACATACATATAGCAAAAGTAACTTTTTGATGTACAGATGTATGTACAGAGTGTACATGAAAGATATTCCAGATAAAGTATTAGTCAAGTGAAGGTATTTAGTAACCGCAATAATCATTTTTGAATCTGCTTATTTTTCTGTGCGTTTTTTCGATTCTCCAGACGCCTAAACCGATTTCCAAACTGTTTTCACTGATGCATTGAAGTAAGTTTGGGGTAACAAATAAAAACGATAAGTCAATTTAAAAAATCACGACTATAGTTTTTTCGAAGGTGAAAGGCATACGTTTTTCATACCGAAGTGAAGGCTGTTACTAGTTATATATAGATAAAGAATAAAAGAACCTTTTTGTTTTGCATGTCTGTCAGTTCGTTTGGTATTATGGACCAAGTAAACATTTATTTGTCACAAATGTGTGTCCCAATCAACAAATCTATCAAACAATTTAAATAAACAGACATTGTCACGATTAATATGGTCAAATAAGTTAGGTTTATTCAATAAATTTATCAAGAGCTAACACAGATAAATATACGTCGTAGTTATTGTGAAAGCGTTTCATTTCAAATTCATAACTTACTTTACTTACACCAAAAGAGAAATATAGTTATTTTCACGGCTTTTAAAACTCTATCTATCCATGAACTGAATTCTTTAATATTAACCTACTCATTCAGAGATTATGTATAGATACTGGTCTCCACAGTTTCTTCTTGACGCGTCTTCGCGATGACTTCACTGATATACCTATGCACGTCATTTTTTAGGGTTCCGAAGTAAAATCGGAACCCTTATTGTTTCGTCATATTTGTCCGTCCGTCTGTCCGAAGCAAAGTGCCGAGACCCTTAAAGCTAGATAGCTGTAATTTTGCAAAATATGAAGACACATACAGGTAAACGTGAGGATGAATTTTTTATTCGTCGCGTACCCTATAGTATCACCTCCCCCTGCCGGCTAAACGGTTGGAGTTGGACAAGAGAAAAAATTGACAAAAATAGTTTATTATGATGAATTTATAAGGAAAACTATCACGGCTATGTTAGCATAAGTAGTTAATGAGTAATAGTCGATAAACTTACTACTTTGGAACCATACATTGCGCGTGGCCTGACACGCACTTGCCCGGTTTTTAATCTACCAGCATGTCGGAAATGTGCTTTGTCATGGAGGAGAAGATATGCCATACAGAAACTCCTCAGCACATCTTTTAAAACCCATAAGACATGAAGAAACAAACCTGGTTATCAGATCCGGCGGTGAGGAGCACGTTCTGTGCGGTGGGATGCCACAGCACCAGCCCCACTCGCCTCTGATGGTACACCAGGTCCACCACCGGCTCTGACAGCGTGCGGGAGAGACCGCCATCAGGGATCTGCCATACCTGGGAAACAGGAAACGATTACACTGTGGGTGTCTTCAAGGCAGGATTGAATAGGCTTTTACTAACGTGCGTCTTACTATCCGAGACTACATCGCCACTTGCCGTCGGATTGGATTATATCAAGCATTAACTTTTAATTTATAATGATAAAATTATAAATAAATAGCTATCTTTTAAGTGTAATTGAATGATCAAAAACTCGTGCATAATAATAATTTACTATATTATAGTAAAGGCAATGTAAATGTTGATCGTTAACTTAAATATAAGAAAATTATATAAAAGTTGAGAAATATAAAGACAAAGCTAGTTTATTTGTAGAATAATAAAGTAAGACATATGCAAATTTAAATATTACTTCTACTTAATTAACAATTCATGCAAATAGTTTTATTATTATTTATTCATAATATTACTAGCGAGAAATATTATTACCACTTACAGTTTAAAAGAATTAACTGGCATCATTTAAAAATTTAAACTGTCAACTATTCAATGAACTGTACAAAGATATTTTCGCGCCGAGCTTATTACTATAATACAATAAAAATATAATCAATTATAAATGTCCATAGTGAAGATATATTAATAAATTTTCTACTTCATAAGGAAGTATAATATTTCTTTGCACGTCTTCATTCAGATAAGCAAGTCATTTCAAGATCCAAACGACAAATATATCAAAATAATAATATGATAAGCAAAGAATACACAAACACTTCGGCACCTATCGAACAATTGTAGAATTTGTAGATTATTAAGATAATATCTTAACAGCCTTCGTTTATTTCTGATTTTATAAGGTTTTACAACATTAAAACTCCAATTAATAGAAAACATTTTTGAATGCCTACCCAGTAGTACAGTGACTAATAGTCGAGTCTTCGGTCAACTCATCCCGCTTAAAACTTAAATAGTCAGTGCTACCTACCATTATGTTACCTGTAAGGCCTTAGACCACCTATACACTTATTTTAAAACGCCTTACTTCGCAACGAATGCTCTCGAGAAATAGGTAAATATTTAAGGCCCTATTATCTTTAACTTTAATGTAAGATACACATTCCTCATAATTCACGAGGCGTGTCTTGTTCATAAAATTATACGTAACAGGCGATCTATAAATTTAAGTGGAATGTAAATCGTTAACGATGTACGCGGGTAATGTATTGCACCGCACTTGGCCAGCATTTTGGGCCATAACATAACCCCACCGCATCTTTGTCAAAATTAACAACACAAGTAATGAATCAGTCATCATCACAATTCTTTAACTGACCATACGTCATCTTGGTTTTGCACTCGGATTGCAAGGAGTTCAGGCTATTTCAATGCTACATTTATTGCAGAAATTTGGCGATGTGTGCCGAATAACTTATTCTGTTATTTGTTTTTAACTTGCAAACCTATCTTTGATAAGAGTCAATAAGAGTCAAGCTTCTTACATGGGTTCTTTGATAGATCTCTATATATAATTTCTTGCCACTTTTTGATGGATTTTTTTATAACAAATATTTTATTGTCAGAAATAAAACAAAGATATTTTATTATTATTCTCGTACACTATTACAAATCATCTTACCTTAACGACGCAGTCTTCGGACCCACTTGCAATGACATTGTCATTATGTGGGCACCAGGCAATGTCCAAAACTGGGCCTTTGTGCCCGCCCACCAGTGGATGATCCGCCGGAATGCGGCCCACCTGAGGACAAGGAACAAATCGGAAATCACTTTAAAAAACGATTACAAAATTTGAAATACACAGTAAAAAAATATAAAACGGTAGATATAGATAAATTTCTATTTATAGTGAATAGTTACTAAATTGTTTAAGGCCTTGCATTCCTCCTTAAATAAACTTTCTATAAACATGCAACATGTTTACAATTTGAAATTGAAATTTCCGCAGATAAATAGCATGCGTGCTCACTTATCAAAATATAATTAGCCACAAGTAATTAATGATTTGTTATTCGTGAAGAAACACCTAATGTATGATGTAGTTTAAGGAATTCTTTGACGTCCAACATCCCTTACAAACATAATCGATAAACTGGGGAAGTAAGAACACCAAATACACGTCCGCGCCAGTAAATAATTTAATCACGATAATATTTGCTCAACATTTGCGATCAAAACAACTGTTACGAGTTCATAGCTATAGCTGCTTGATTAGTCTTTTTCAAAGTGAGCGATATCGCTCGAAAGAACTTAAGGGGGGCAGTAGAAGCCATAAATATTTGAAGTCGCTAAGGTGAACATAAAATGATTGACTCTCAAAGAGGGCGGTGATAAGAGCCTGTGAGATAAATGGATCTAGACTCTAGTATTCACACACATGAATCTTATCCTTCCATGGTATCATTGAATATTCATGGATCAATGAAACGGATACGAATATAATTTTATTGTTTAACTCATATTTTGGGCATTACAGAATAAACCTGGAGAAGTTCAGGTGAAACACATTTAGCCACGCAACTGCGAAGATTTAGATCGTTTAAGACCTAGTTTCTCAAGCTTAGTCAGCCCAACCACTTCACCGTCCAGTTGACCTACATTATACACAAAATAATCTTGGCAGAACACAAGATTCTCTAATTGGCCTTTCGTGTAATTATAGTGCTAATGAATGCTTTCTCTGTTAACGGGACATTGCACTGGTCCACGATATTTTGTTGGTTTTGCGCGATTTTTTTAGATGACACAGTTACCCCTGGAACTAGAAATACTGATGATGGCGTAATGAAGTGAAGTTATTATAATAACATATTGTTTTCATAACTATTATTATTGCTCACCTCATGGTAATTTAGTGCTTATTTTAACGAACCTAAGAATTAAATCCAGCGACAATGCAATTGTGTTTTCGTCTCGATCAAATGAAACTGTCTTTTTAGGGTTCCGAAGTAAAATCGGAATCTTTATAGTTTCGTCATGTCCGTCCGTCTGTCCGTCTGTCCGTCCGTCCGTCTGTCCGAAGCAAAGCGCCGAGACCCTTAGTGCTAGAAAGCTGTAATTTGGCATCGGTATACATATTTATTAAAAATCCAGAATGGTAGAATAAAATATTGAAAAAAATAATCCAGGGTACCTCTCCTACAGGTATTAAATATTTGGCTTTGAAGTGCTAATTTTGATTAGAGTCAAGGCCCCCCCCCCCCTGCCGGCTAAACGGCTGGAGTTGGACAAATTCTCAAAAATAGGTTATATGATGAATTTACAAGGAAAACCATCACAGCTATGTTAGCATAAGTAGTTAATGAGTAATAGTCGATAAGCTTACTACTTACGAAAACCTAACATTGCGCGTGGCCTGACCCGCACTTGCCCGGTTTTTCTATTTCTTGTACAATAGTAGTTCCACTACTAGACGTAGTAAATTACTTAACTTTTAGTTACAAGTGCCAAAGGGAACGGCCACTCAACACCATGTGGACTGTAAAACCGTTAGCTACTTTCACACCAAAAAAGTAGCCATATTTCCTAGTAACAAAATGTCATTAAAATGAACCTAGTTTCAGATAACTTAGAGTCCTAACTTCTCTGTACAATCCAGCCAGATAAACGACGCCGCACCGTCTGACAGAAGAACTATTTATAGGCTCTGAGTGCGTTTTGCACGCGTCTTTGCGCATGGCCTTTTGATAGCCTAGGGCTACTGCATATTTTCTAGATAATCGTCTTGATCAGCTCCATTGGATGGACGAGAAAATAGGGATTGGAAAATCAATATTCGCTCAAATAGATAATCGTCTTGATCAACTCCATTGGATGGACGAGAAAATAGGGATTGGAAAATCAATATTCGCTCAAATAGCTAATCGTCTTGATCAACTCCATTGGATGGACGAGAAAATAGGGATTGGAAAATCAATATTCGCTCAAATAGATAATTGTCTTGATGAACTCCATCGGATGGACGAGAAAATAGGGATTGGAAAATAAATATTCGCTCAAAACACAACTTTTTGAGTGTGTCAACGTAAAGTCGTCGTCACCGAAAATGAAAGATTAGATGGTTTAAATTTTCCTTTAGATTTACGCGTAAACAATGAGACAAGTATGTAAATAGAACATCGACACTTCTACTAATGGCCTCTGAGATGAGAATATACAATACAAAGAACTTCAAGTTTGTAAATTTCAACAGTGTTTTCCTTCATCCAAGTTATCTGTTATATGCAGCTTGTAATTGATCAGAGCGGCAAACTGAATTTCACTCCTCTAGACCTCTATATCCAGCGCAATATATAATATTTATTCATACAAGTACAGTTGCTATTCATGACCTGTCCTGCGTAAATAATAGTTGACGCGATATTATGGCGTGATTCACACATGCAAATTGTAATGGCGCAAGTTTACCGAGTGATAATGACATGGCGCTTCTGAAATATGCTTCTACTTCTTTTATAAATAACGAGTAACCGCCCTCGCTTTGCTTCGGTTTTCTTATTTTTTTACACTTTGGGTTACATTATTTAAGTTTTATTAAGGATCCCAATTTTTTTTGAAAATATAATATAGCCTATGTTACTCGGCGATAGTGTAGCTTCCCAACAGTGAAAGAATTTTTCAAATCGGTTCAGTAGTTTCGGAGCCTATTCAATGCAAACAAAAAATCAAATCTTTCCTCTTTATATATTAGTATAGACAAAAGTTTGCCTGTTCTAAGATACCATTTCGTTATTTCACTTTTACTGCTGGAAGACGGACTGAATGCGACTACAGGCATTTTGCCTCCAAAAATATTTTATCATCTTGCTCCCATAGCAGGGTGAAGGAAAGTTCAGCCGCATACAACATTAAATTAACTTAATAACACACATAGAAGGAAAGTGTAGGAAAGGATCGTAGTTCAGGTTCAGTCCTCAGGTTTTGAGATTCATGTGGTCCCCGGGTCAAACTTCCCAGACCCGATTCTTATAAGTTTAGACTCTATAATTATGACTGATCTTGAATGGATGACCATTTTCCCGTTTACTCGCATTCTTGTAGTGGAAGGGATTCATTCATTTTAGATTTGTATTTGTGTTGACTATAATGACCACACACCATCAAATGACCCGTCTGTCCAATAAATTGTTCATAGATGTTTTATAACCAAAATTTACGTTATATTGTTTTATAACTACAATAAATTTTAACGACCACAATAATTATGTCCGACATGTGTTTCAAATAAATACTGTAAATAAAATAATTGAAATAAAACTTTGGCACAGACCAGACTAGAGGGAACCCTCTGTTGGGCACCAGGAGCATTTGGCAACCAATTTTATTACACCGAATGCTAGAAACGTAGCAATAATAATAACAATGTTAGATGCGTTTGCAATTCGTGAAAACGGTTTGCAGAGGACATTTGAGCTTTGCGGTTTACGAAGCAAAGGTTGACTGGTTGGTCTTGAAATGGCTCTCTGATCTATTATTGGCCTGATATCGGGCCTACTCTATGATCCTCGAAGGTATAGAATAATAATTTCACAGAACAGGAAATGTATGTGTTTATTGAGACACAAAATTGCAGTTACAGTTACTATAGCTATAAGTCTATAACCCATTGATAGTCCTCTACAGGGCACGGATCTCTCCGCACGATGACGCTCCAGTGCGGATAGGTAAAGGGATAGTTAATAATTAGTGTAATTAAAAGTACTGTGCGTTTCCTTGGTAACTTTTCGCAGACATTTGATCTGTGCTATCCTTTTAATTTGTTGTGCCATGACTAATATGCTTTCAGCAAAGTAACAACGTATTAATGTCTAAATTGCCATTATCGAAGTCCATTCATATATATTACTTCCGCTATTAAACAGCGGTTTCTCACGAATACCTGAACCTGAATAGACCGCAGTTCAGAAACCCATATTAATATCATGGAATCATACACTTTGCGCACGCGCCGGCACCGGTGCGCGCTTTTCTCAGCCACGCGTGGGTGGGCCCTGGATTTCCGACCGGTGGCGAATTATTACCCAACCACGCGCCAGATATAAATACAGATAATAATATAAAAATACCAAAAACACGTCGCATCTCCAATAGAATTAGCAGATGCTTTAAAACACATATATTTCGTAACAATCAATGTTTTCGTAACAACACATAAAATTATTGTATATTTATTGTTATCGGGTGCAATTAACGTGTCCGGCAGGGTCATGCTTTCGCGCGAGGATAAGAGTCGTCAATCATTAGGACAGACTGTCACGATAATGCATAAAAGGATGCATTAAGCAACCATGATAAGTTATCGTTAAAAGCTCGCTCATTACGGTCACATTTTGGCCACCGCAAGGGACGAACTGTAGTTATTCATCATTTTCTTGACCTTTTCCAAAAAATACAGTACCGTTTAAATTGAATATTGACTGTGTGAGGAGATTATTTTGATGCTCGATCAGCCGTTTAAAATTTTTAATTAGTAACCCCACAGACATGTATACCTAGAGTATACATGTCTGTGGGGTTACTAATAACCGATAAACGACCTGATAGTAAGTTTAGTGGTCACCGTAACCCACGGATACCAGTAATACCATAGGCTGGTCAAAAAAGGGGAAGGTACGGGCTCTAAGCCCCCAGTTGAAACACAGCGAAATTATGAGATTTAAGAAACAAAATTGCATGTACGCCTCCATCAGAGGCGTAGCTACCACCGTATCTGCCGTATCAATTATACGGGGCCCCCACTAACACTCCCAAAAAAAAAGCTCGCCAGCAGCCTACGACCGCTACAGTTGGCACTCCTTTTATCTTTGACAGCTGACGTTGAAGGGGCCCCACAACAAATATTGATATGGAGCCACCTTAGGGCTAGCTACGCCACTGGCCTCCACGTAACATAAGGTCGAGTCTAGAGTAGAATAGATACCAGAAACTGTAACATAACGCATAATAAATCCTCCGATAAATTCTCTACGCTCTTCATCATTTCACAACATTACGGGATCTTTAAAAATAGAAGTACAAATAGACGCTTGTAAATAATAACGCTATATTTAGGGTGTAAGAACATTATGCGTACATGTATTGCAATGAGCCAAATATAGCCGGGACCAGTCATTGCTACGCCCTGCCGCGTCATCGTGAGTTTCACGAGAATCATTTTTGTCATGCTATCTGCTACTCCACGCATCAAGAACTGTATCTACTACAATGACTCCATTGCAGACTTCAGATAAAAACCGGCAAATTACGTGTCAGGCCATGCGCAGTGTAGGGTTCCGTTGTTCATTGACTATAACTCATATCTAATTAAGCCGTGATAGTTTCCATTTTAAATTCTTCATACATACCTACTACTGCTACTACGGGTCTGGGCTATGCTGTGGACGAACGGTTCCATTTTGACTACGGAATCCTAAAAAATAACGCAACGGTTAAATAAAACCGGGCAAGTGCGCGTCAGGTTATATAATGTATTAATTAAATAATTGTATACAGACTATATAGTTTAATTCTTTCCTGATCCTGTGCGCCAAACGTAGCCACCGGATAATCATAATCTAGTATAATTAATTTATTATAATTGCTTCTTTATCTTTACTTGTTTTTATGAATAAGGGAGTGAGACTAGATTTCATTGTGTGTGCTTTGCTCCTTTGAATAAATGCCATTTTAATTTTTTACCAAATTTACCAATTTTACTTCGGAACCCTTAAAATGGGGCTCAAAGTGTACGGTAATAATAAATACTTCCAAATTTCTATCATATCTTATCATGATTTTTACACCTGTAAACGGAGACTTTAGTTCTTTACAGGTTTTAGAAGCAATTACAAGATCAGCAAACAAAACATCAAAAAATGTTCTTATGTGTATTAAATATTATATTTTTTTGACAGTGTTGATTATATGTGTCTCACTGATTTTAATGTAACCTATGTCCCTTATTACGCTCATTTAGCACCTATAATTGAGGTAACACAGCCTGTATCAATTAAAATCTTATTATTTTATTCAATATTAAATTTGAATTATTATTAATTTAAATGAATGGAAATGAAACAAAATAGATAAAAAGATATTTTAGAAATTTAGACGTTATCACAGCCTTTGAACAATTAAATGTAGTTCGTAAAAGGCCATTGGAGGCCTACATAATGTAACATGCTTTAAGTTATGACAAAACATAGTAATGAAGAACCAAATGAGAATTCTAAGAAGAATACGTAATCTATGGAAGAATATTTCCGATATACCTCAAGAAATTTAAAATGGGAAATGGGGAAGCAAACAAGCGTAGGTAGAAATTAGAATATAGTTACTTCTAGAATTCTAGAAACCTTTCTCCATGAATGTTACACTTCACTTCCTCCGCTTATATGTAGAGTTGATGATGGCATCAGGTAACCTAAATATAACCAACTCTGTTGCTTTCGAACGTCAGTGATAGCCACAAATCAACTCATCATCTTGGCAATGGCGTATTCGACACGTGTACCTCATGTATTTGCGAGTATTGCTCGTAATTCTTATGGGGGATGAGTCATAATCATCCATCATTAGAGATACTTTAAAGGGACGTGATGTGATGCACATAATCAAATCAACGGCGAATGATTAATTGAATCAGGAGTGATATCATTAATTACGGTAGGTTGCTGGCTAAATACTGCATTGACTATTGGCTAGGTCATCCTAGCACAAAACTTAAGAACAGCTGCACGCTAGTAAAATCTTTTGGTTTTTAAGCAAGTTTGCTGAGCGTTAAATTGCTCCGTTTTATGGTTAGTCTCATCACTTCAATATCCGCAATGATTCAATGATTCAATAGTTGAATGAAGAACACGCTTAATACTTTTTGGTATTCGAGTAACTGTTAGAACATTACAAGGGAATTTATATTTAAATCTGTTGGAACAGTCGGAACCCTTCTGGCGTCGTAGCTCTGGGCGGTAGATACGCAGCTATGCGGAGCGTGCAAGGTAATTCCGACACGATATTTATTGCGCTATTTACACGATTCGAGCGAACTTGACATAGTTTCGAGCGGGGTAAAGGTGGGAATCTACAGGAAACGCCGGTAATAAATCTCTGATGCAACCTTAAAAGGCAGAAAAACAATAGCTAACTGGAATTTTCACCACTGAAAGAAAAACTGCCCAAGAACAAGAAAAACTTGTGAGATGAGGTGCAGACTCCTGTAGTAAGTCATTCTCGCGGAGAGGACTCTGTTTTTTTTATGGAAATAGCCGGCAAACGAGCTGACGATCCCCTGATAGTAAATGGCTATCGTCGCCCATGGACATCAGCAACACCAAAGGCATCACTGACGCGTTGTCGGCCAAGAAAGAGAGAAGAAAAAGAAAGAAAGAACTGGCTCTCAAGCCCCCAGCCGGAACACGACGAGTCGTTTGGTTTACTCATGCTCAAGGGTGGTAGCACTGGTAGCTAACCAGGCGAGCCCCATGGAGAAAAAATAATAGTAATAATGGTATTAATTAACAATTAAAATCAATATTACCAATATAATCCCTCGAGGGACCTTACCACCAGCGGGCCGGATTTAGTCGCCTTTTACGACACCCATCCGGCGTGGGATTGGGGTTAGCATTCTAAGCCGCCCCAATACACCTAAAATGTGTTGTAAAATACTCTGTTGTGTCGAATATGACAACTTCGCCGTTGGCCTCTTAAAAAAGTCCCAAGGGTCGGAAACAATAAAAATACTCCTGCAAGACAAGTCTCTAGGAATGTCTCAATAAGAGCTTGTTTACGTGTTATGTAGGTATATGAAATAAAAATTGGACCATGAGGGATCCTCATTAGTCTAATTACTATAGATATGACTTGGATGACTTTTGCGATGATGGAAGAGTGACGTTAACACCAAATTGGAGCGTTCCTTGAACATTAACCATCGTAAATCAAGACTTGTAAATTAGTGCTTTGCTATTCCTGATTGAATGTCTAAAAAGCAACCATGCATACTGGCTAAATACAAGTTGTAAGACTCCTAATAAAACTTTAAGGCTTCCTAAAATTTATTTCAAGGACAGCGCTGCCATTTCATTTACATAAAAAGAGGCAGGCTCTATTGTTCCATGAATAATGAAAATTCCAAGCCAAACTTTAAACGGCATTGTGGCGGATACCTACTAAAGCCGTTATCATCTCTGAACGTACTTGACTCTATCTTCCGCATTATCTGCGGAAACCGGCCTGCAATGGTGTCGTACCCAAATGCATTTTAAAAGTATCAACACTATATTGCGGTGGAGATGAACTACCAACAAATGTGATATTTACATAATTTTTCGTATGCGAAATGTTCCATCGGATCGCGAATCACTGGAACCCTCTGTTCGACAGGCCATCACCAAAAGAACTACAAGAAACAACTAATGAATATTTTCTTCTAAAATACTGAGTTTAAGAGATTTAAAAAAATATTGAGTAATAAGAATAAGTGTTGCTAATTGAAACATGATCAAAACAATGAGTTAGCTGACAGCTCATTGTGCAACCGATATGGCGGGAACAATAGATACTGGACGCGACACTGCACACTGGAGCCCAGCCAATGCACGCGTAATTACTTATAACTTTACCTTACAAAGCTTACTCGGATTCTGTTCACCAAAAGTTAAAGCCCACTAAAGATCCTACTTTGATTCCTGGTTAGAGTAGGTTTTATGTAGAAGACACAACTATAGCTATACCTGAACATGAAAAATATTGGCGAAAAACAATCATTATTTTAATTTTTTGTCGATTGATGTAGCTGTTGTTTTCGCTGATTAAGACAAGTAAGCTTGAAATTGAGTGTTTGTTTTATTTTGATTGGATCGCATTCACGCATAAAATCTACATTACATTATGTCAATTTAAAAACTTCCATTTAAACTTATTTTTCAAGTGTAGGTAACTTCGAAAGCTTAGGTTTCCTGAAACAAAGTGACAGCTAGTCTTGGGCTTTCCACTTAAAAAATAAAAATTTCACTCCATTTTGCAGTCATCTATCTATATAAATAAAACACAAAAAAAATTGTATGGATGTCCTATATGATTTGCGGAAAAATAATCGAAAACATTTCATCGAATTACATTTCATCAAACACATTTCATCGAATTACAATTAATCGAATCGACATTTCATCGAAATCACAATTAATCGAATGATCATTTCATCGAAAACACAATTAATCGAATTAACATTTCATCGAAAACAATTAATCGAATGTCATTTCACCGAATGACAGTTCATCGAATGACAATATGTCGAATTACAATATATCGAATGACAATATATCGAATGACAATATATCAAAAGCCAATATATCGAATCACAATTGACCGAATCGAACTTCGATCACTTATAACACTAAATTTACACAATCCCATACAAAAATAGGCTTGAAAACTGTCCGAGAACTGTGTTTGTGCACATCGGGTTGAAATAAAACTACGTTAGAACAATTTCAACCTTTTATTCATGACTTAAAGTTGTATTCACAAAACCATGCACAAAAAGCAATTTTTTACGGCCGTAGCTAGCTGATCAACATCCATCATAACAAGTTCAACCTTCAGCGCAAGATTTAAGGTTTAATTTGATGAATTTGAAATAAGACCACACAATTTTTCGTGGTCTAACTTTTGTGGCCATTTGTGAAGCGCCTATCGGGAATCTAGGAAGGTTATAGATCGATGGAATGGAATGATATAATTTTCATATGATCATTAATAAATATTTTTTTATCATTTCAAACGTCACACATCATTGAAAGGCAGCACTAAGACGTAAGCAGCATGCAACATGCAGCAAGCACAGTTTCTGTCACGGCTCCGGCGCTGCAGGGCTCCGGCGGTCCCACGCGAGCTTAGCGTCGCAGATGCTTTTAATGCTCACCACCGCAGCTTCGGCTTGCTGGCCGGCTGCGCCGGCCAGCCTCAGCTGCTTCGGCGAGCATTAAAACACCTGCTCCTTAGCTCGCGGGCCGCCTCGCCCCTCCGCGCCTACGCGGGTTTACATTACACTCTAGGGGTAGGGCAAACAAGACTACGTGGAATTGGTTTTGCAGCGATTCGTTTCTGTCACTAACGTACCTAACGTACACGTTTTGAAAAAAAAAAAGATTCAAGGAAGAAAGTAAATTTAAAATTTTTATGTACGGAAAAATGTTAAATTGTTATTGATCAAAAAATAAGACATAAAAAAGTTATAAAAAAGTATAAAATTGTTTCTGTTTATAATAAAATCTTTAAATCTTTTAAACAAGAAAAATTGCAATTCTAGAAATTGTCATTCGATGAATTGCCATTCGATGACAGTTCATCGAATGGCAGTCCATTTGATGAAATGACATTCAATGAAATGACATTCGATGAAATGATATTCGATGAAATGACATTCGATGAAATGATATTCGATGAAATGACATTCGATGAAATGACATTCGACGAAATGTAATTCGATTAATTGTCATGCGACTAAATGGTTGTTCTACGTAATGCTATTCGAAGAAATGTCAATCGATGACTTGGTTGTTCTACGTTTTGTTATTCGACGAAATGTTTTTTCGATGTATTGTGTTCGACGAATTGCAATTCGATGAAATGTTTTCGATGATTTTTCCGCAGACGGTCCTATATAGACTTTGAAACCAACCAACAAATATGCCCCAAAATGGTTTATTTTGAAAGTCAATAATGTGAAGATGGTTCGAGAGCAAAACAATGAATTAGGTACAATTTCGACTTCTTGCATATTTTTTTTTTGCATAGTAGCACATGCCTGTATCCACTAGTAATTAAACTGGTTCTCACTATAACCACAGACAGTACACATAGAGTATCATAACAACAGTGGAATGTTTAGAGGTGGGAATATTTGTAAACTTTTTCCTGAATGCCATTACACTGGTGTCATAACATCACTAGTTGAGTAACAATGAGATTGGTGTCACTTAGAAATGGAGAACATACACAAAACATAAAAATCAATTATATTATTTTAAGATTACTCTTTAATGTAGTGTCATCTGGCAAAAATATATGATAATGACATTTTAAGAAACTATTAATATGCTTTTATTAGCTTCAGACATACGTTAGTATGTATGTAACGGAATCTTTGAACATGATTTTGACCCCCTTCAAAACGTCGGATTAACTCGAAATTTGGCATACCTGTTAAGGACCGATGACAATTCTATATTTAAAGAAAAAAAGAAAGAAAGAAAGAAAGAAAGACAGAAAGAAAGAAAGAAAAACCTAAATTTCATTTCAAAAAATCAAACTAAAAATGAAAAAATAAATAATAGTTTAAAAAAACTAAAAAACATGCTTTTATACAAAATCAAACTAAAAACAGATTGGAAAATAACATTGATTAAGAATCGTGTAATTGTAATAAAAGCGTGGGGTGCATGGTGTCAATGAGTAGAAGGGATAATATCTTTAAAAGCACCCCACGCTTTTATTACAATTACATGATTCTTAATTCAATTTTATTTTCCAATTTGTTTTCAGTTGGATTTTCTATAAAAGCGTGTTTTTTAGTTTTTTAAAACTATTATTTATTTCAAATATATAAAAGCGATGAAGCTCAAAGAAATCACCAATTTTTTTTAGAACTATGGCTAACATCAGTTTACTTCTAGTAAGTTTCATTTTCCTTATCGTCCCTAAAGTCTTGTCGGCTAATAACATTTCTTTTAAAACCAACTATTGAAATCACACTCTACAGGAGTCAAGGAAAATTTTAATAAATTTTCATGAATGTGATTAATATCCTTTTTCCAAGTTTCATTTAAAGATGAACTACATGAATTTCATGAAAAAAAAAAACAACAGATAAGACACCTGAACCAACATAATAATATTTTCAGTTACTTATTTTATGGTAATGTAAAAAACATTGTAACTGTATCCATCCATATTGGGTAGTATTATATTCATAATTTAGCTTAGGTAAAATCCAATTCTTTACAAATTTATGCAGCAATAAATGCAGCGATTGTAAAGTAAACTTGTTAATAACAAATATTTATGGTCAAATAAATAAAGAGCTTTGTATTTAATCCATTGCAATAAGACCCAGTCTTTACCACATTTTGATAACAAGTAACATGTTAATTAAAAGTAAATAATGAATAGTTACTTATGATAAGGTGTACATTACTCATTGTGGTGTCTCCTCACCAGACAAAAAATATGACATTGAAGTCAAAATATTATCAAAATCCATATATATATGGAATTTGGCAGAACTCACACTCTTCGGACCATAAAGAGACCTTACAAAAATACAGTATTTTCCTTTTTTTGACAAAATAACATTTAGTATTTTTAAGAGTTACACATGTTATTAAAATTCAAAATCAAATCATACAAGTATCTATAGTAATATTATAAAGAGGAAAGTCTTGATTTTTGTTTGTTTATTTGTTTGTAATAGATAAACGCAAAAACTACTGGACCAATTTCAAAAAATCTTTCACTAATATACAGTGGCGTAGCGTTGGTTTTCGCCACCAGGGGCCGACCGAAAATTTGCCGCCTCCCAATGATCTTTGCCACCCCCATATTATTTAAAATATTTTTTTTATTAATTAAATATTCACTTTTCTTGTTTTTTTTTCATAGCACAATTTACATTAAAATTTAAATAAAAAATAATTAATTTCAATTAAATTTTTTTTATTTAAAAATCGAGTGGCTGGCTGCCCCCTCTTCATATGCCGCCTGGGGCCATGGCCCCCCCAGCCCCTCCCACGCTATGCTACTGCCAATAGAATGCTCTATTGTTTCTGAGTAACATGGGCTATACACATATTTTATTTAAATAAAATTGGGATCTATACAAAAACCGAAGCAAATCAAGGGCGGTTACCAGTCACTGATAAACTTATGCATGTAAATTTTTTGATTCTATCATTATTATTGTTGACTTGAATAATATTGAAAATTTTAAAATCAAATAACTTTGTAATTCAATTGCTTAATTTCCCTTTTACCCCTCATATTAAATACTATATCATTTAGTAGAAATACTATGATTATTAAGGTAGCTCAATTTTGTACAGATATTAGCATACCAAGCATCCAAAAAAAACTTCTGTCAATAAGTAAAGTGTAATCACAAACTTTGTGTAACAGAAAACTTTGTCAGTTTACTTGAAAGTCTTGAAAGTAAACATAGTATAATCTCCTTCGTTCTTATTCATTAAAATTCCCTAAAACCTCCGAATGTTTTGGCTACTGAGGATTGTTTAGCGTCAAACAATGAAAATTTATGGGTAGAAAGAACAGGTACTAAAACATTGAAAAAATCCCAACTTACCTTGTTGTGAGGAAGAACGATGAAGGCACCACCTCCAGCAGATTCAACGATGATCGCCAAGAACTTGGGATTCACAGCACAAAACGTAGAGTCCCAAGAACTCTTCGACACTCTTACGTTATCATAACACTGTTCCCTTTTCAACGCCTGCCCGTACACATGGCGGAATTTTGAACTACGCACCACTCTAAACGACATCTGCAAAACCAAACGCACGCACTCAAAAACAACCAGTAACAACCACTAGAGTAATAGCCCGAATTATTCCACATAAAACATAACCTATAAACCCGATATGACCTATATTGACATTAGGGAAAAAAATATAACGCCGATCAACTCACGTTTAAATATAAGAAGAAATATTAATATTTACACAAGGTATTTCAATGAAAACATTTGAATTTAACTCAATCTAATAAAAAAGAAAATAAAACTGAGAGCTGCTAAGGTTCGAAGGGAGGACGGTTGGGAAAACGAGCGAACTCCATATTTGGTAATGCTTACAGTAACTGCATTTACTGATTTTAAATTTGCCTGAGCACGACTTATATATTATTAAGGGCCAGGAATATGTGAATATATTTTTTATCAATTTAAATTTAGTTTTAGTAAGTCCTTTTACTGTATTTTAAATAATTACAAGTTTTCATTTGGGCAACATTCTATAATATTGAACGCGGCACGGTACTGTCAGTTCCATAGTAATAAAGAAGCGTTCAGTTTTGTTTTCGTTAGTAATACTTTATCACAAAAAAATCATACATGGGACGATCATTTTATTTCCATAACTTACTTTTGGTACTTCTATGCGAATTTCTGTAGGTTTACAAACATTTTGAGATTGAGCATGGTAACTGTGACATCTTTCTCTGCCTACCCTCTTTGTGATTGGTGCTCTTTTGATTTGAGGGCTATTAAAGCTGCTATGCCTCTTAATTTCCTGCGAATAAAATACAAAATTCAGTGTTAGCAATTAATTATGTGAGTGCTAAAAATTAATTTATTGTTTAATAAAAAACTAAAATAAGTTAAAATAACTGTCAAGCGTTTACAATATTTTAATACTATTAGGATACACAGAAAGTAAAGGTATTTATTTAATTGCCCAATTTTTAAAAATTGTAGTGATTGTAATAAAAAATTACTTAAAACCATTTGTAGATATCCAATGAAGTAAAATTAGAATCAAAATAATATTGTTCATATAAATAAATGCTCAGAAAGTTGTTGTTGTTGTTGAAAATAATATTTAGTAAGCAGATGAGGATATCCAGTACTCAAACCTGATTATTTTATTATTTACTTACTCCATCCACTTCCATACGGCTCATGTTTCAAGCTTATTTAAATAGGTATGTATTACAATTTTTTTATGTAACAGACAGATTGAATTAAAACTTAGCACTTCTTTCGTTTTAGCACGTTTAACGTTTCTTTAAATGCAGTTATATTGTATTTTTTAAATACCCTCATCTTGTAACATTGTCATTCTTCTTTAATCGACAGCACTATGTATTATAGACACAATATTAATAATGCGAATATGAAATAGCGTGAAATAAAAAAAAAGAACAGCTGTCATGGGACGGCTGAAAGATGTGAAATCACCAAATCTAAAATCAGGTTTACCCCTCGCGTAAAGATGTTTCACATCAATAGTTTTTCGGATTATTGTGAAGTCATGTCATACATAACTTTGTAGAGGTACTTAAAGACGGATGATATCACAATGGAATGACTATTCGACCAATCACAGACCGGATCAATGCAGAAGTCGCATCTTAGGAGGCCACCAGCTAATTCCACTCAGCAAGATAAGAGATCTGGAACCTAGGAACATCCTACTGTTCGTCCGGGTAGTGGGACTTGGAGACCAGATCTAACTCAGAAACAGGTACGACCACAATAGATCAAATTTGGTCGCAGTGATCCCTCGGATGGCTGTCCTGAGCCCGAAAATTCAAATAACAATCACAGACCGGAATAAAGTTGTCGTTCATAATTGTAGGGTGTCCACACTTAATAATAATTATATTAATGAATTAACACATGTTATTATAAATTCATCAAAATTATCCTTAAGACATGAAAACTGATAATTACACGATTATAATGTTATGAAACACTATTATTTATTACGGTATATTTCTTTTATTTTAAGTGCACAACACTTATAAAAATATTTTAACACAATCAAATGAAATATCCTGGGACTATAGACAACATGGACACAATACAAAAATGTGTCATTACGTTGTGAGGTCATCCGTCTTCAGGTACCTCTACGAAGTCACTTGAATTGATAACAACCAGAAAGAAAACTTCCTCAGACACAAACATTCTTACCTACTTTTATAGGGTTGTCACTCGGTTACTGAAAATAAGAATAAAACGGGCAAGTGTGTATCGAGCGAGAATCAACAATGAGTACAGATGAACAGATGATGGACAGCAGAGCTATGTGGACATTTATTACGTTTTCCGTTTTCAAATTTTCGTATACTAAAAACGGTGTAGCTTTGAAAGATGAAATGGTTGACTATGTAACAGTTTGTTCAATATTAAGTAGGTACTTACACTTTATTGTTAGAAATGAAAAAAAGCATTCGAATCAAAATATTTTATTTAAAAAAACAGTTTATGTAAGTAGGGTAAAGCAACCTGATAAAATAAAATAAAAAACTAACAGGAAACGAACAACAATACTTAAGCCAATATACGATAACAATAATTATGAATAACCTTATCACCAGTTCAATTATTTTGGATATTAGGTACCTACTTCGTAATTAAATACTTCTTTTACATATTAGCATAAGCATGTGTACAACTATTACCTGTCAAAATCCTTTGGATATATAAAAAAAAATCTCTTTGGTTTTCTTCCCATTAGGTATATAAACAAACAGTTTGGCATCTTTAAAAACAATACTTCGTCACAAGTTGCTCGTGTCGCCTCCGCTGGCACATCTGACACCTGAACTTGCCCGCTTACTGAACCGGTTAATACCCGAGCGGGCGCTGGCGCATTAGTTATTAGTAGTATAGTAGTGGCCGGCGCACGTTCCACCCGTCTTGTCAGTGACAGGTCACGCACACATAGCTGTGCATGTAGTAGTGTTCTCGCGCATGGCGTTAGTATGAAATATTCATTCTGTATACTATTCATGTGACGAAGTTATGTATCCAGTTAGAGTAATATATCCATGGTGACGTCAGAGCCAGAGAGGAATCTATATATAAAGTTCTTTTCTACTACCTTCTCTGTGCTACTTGTTAAATTAAATACTCTGTGCTAGTGACAAGTTGACATAAGTCACAAGTGAATGACACATGATATGACATTTGTTTTTGTAAAAGATTTTTTTCTGTAACTGTTAGCAAAATACAAAATAAATTAATTAATTTCATCAAGTATTTTCGGTCTTATTTATTATGCTTATTAATTCAATGTTATAAAATAAACTTGTGACGAGTTTAGTTATCACGATGAGTAAAGACATCACTTCAATCGGTGGTCTCATGGTAATTATTTAAACATTATTTTCTACTTCAGTTATAACTTTACAAATGCATCATTAAATCGTAAAGTATAAATATAAATAATGTTTTGCTTAAATCTGGTTCAAATTTAAATATTCTATCCTTTGACATACCGTATTTTAATCGTAAATTTTGGCAATTTATTTCAAATTGTCCATTTATTTACAAAACACATTTTCCTCCTTTTATTGATTTATTTTCGAGCGCAAACTTTTTGATAAAAAGTTTTCTAATATCTTGACATTCATTTATAACATAAAAATCACTAGGTACTTGTTAAATTTTTAATTTTATAAAGATTCTTAGTGTACCATAAACTTATCTTGAAGCTCAAAATGTAATATGATATCTGAGTGATATCAAATGTGTGTGATGCACACATCTGGTTCTTCTGTATATATAACTTGATAATAAAAATAACTTTTGTATAAAATTTGCCCTTTCTGAAACATTTTATTAGAATTAAGGAAAACCTGTTTCCTTAATTACATTGTTTTGAACTATGATATTTATGTTATAATTTTAATTTATGCACATCCATAATGTGTGATGATTGTATTAAAATCTCAGTAAATAAATAACATTATTTTCAGTTGTACATTAGTAGCTGTGACTAAACTGTAGTATGATTTAAGTCTTGTAAGAATTCTAGATAGGCAGGACTTTGCTATGCAAGAATCAATGAACCACGTAAATTATGAAATATGATAATATTGTTAACGTTCACTTAATATTCTATCTAAAATTTGAGGACCCTGTAGCCTAGTTGGTAGTGACCCTACCTGCGAAGCGAGCGGTTCCGGGTTCGATTCCAGGCTGGGGCAGATATTTATGTGACAGATAAATATTTGTGCTCGGGTCATGGGTGGTATTGTGATGTTATGTGTCGTTCATGCCACCCGTGACACAGGTACTAACCTACTGCGGGGATATGAGTGTGTTAGTGTTTATTATTATTTATTTATTTATTATTATTAAAATCAACAATCCAACAAAATGGGGACTCAACATTTATGTTATTAAATCACAAACTGCATTAAACATGTTAATTTATGAATTTAAACAATCCTTTTATATAAAAATCTGTAGGCAGTCCAAAAAGTAGTTAGGTAGGCAAGCATGAGCTAAATGAGATACAAGAATATTTTCTTCCTAACTACAAGCACTGTAGGTCCTTATTTATTTATTTATTATATTGTTTTGAAACACATTTTTGTATCCCACCTTTATGATGGTTGGTAAGTGGGTCCTACCACAATCCACTCAAAACCAAAATCCATTACATATTGTAGCTGTGTAATATACAAGGTGCATCTTAAGGCCACAATGAATAGGCTTTAACTAAGCTACCTAAGATACCCTACCACCCAGGATTTTGCCTGTAATATATAAATCTTCATTATCAGTATTAGTTACTATTTTCACTTGTTACAGTTACAGGCCAAGGCACGCAGATGTATGCTGGGGGGTGTGTTGATTGTGAATGTGGCTTCGCTGGTGGCTGCTGTCTGCCTATTACTGGAATTGAAGGTTGAGGACAAGTGAGTTTTATGTTTATTTAAAGTTTAAACAGTAAAAACTCGAATACAGATAGACAATACAGTAGTTTGAATATAGAAAAAAACAGTTCCTGTCAGTGTTGTTTGATTAGGTTCAGTGCATTTTCCGGTTGATATTAAACAAGTTTAAATGAAAACTATATTTTCGTGGGCAAGACAGACTTGGCAGGCCTTGGTTTAACCCAATAATATGGATTCTCTTGGATTTAGGGAGGATTTAGTAACCTACAAGTGTCTTTTTTTTATGCCGCTTGATGTTCATCAACACAGACTCCAAGAGTTTTACCTGGTTTCTGAAGTACTTAAGCAGTCAAGAAATACTAACAGCTACACTTCCACCTATACTGATTGTGCCTACACCATACCGGAAGTGATAACGCAACCAAACTTTGGCTCTATTTGAAGTTATAGCCCTAATTTTATAGCTATTACTGTTATCTGGGTTTCAATTTTCTTTTATATTGCTAATTTTGTTTGTATGTTTCTAAATTTGGAATTACGTTAAAACTAATTCTGCAGTTGCTTTGCAGATTAGAAAGTCCCAACCAGAGTCACTAACGGTTACTTAAATCGCTCCTTAGTAAAGAATCACCATACAAATTCTGTACTAAGGAGCGATTTAAATAACCGTTAGTGACTCTGAGTTGGGGCGTTAGTTGCTAAATGCTACGCGTAGGTCATCGTTTAAATTTGTTGTGATGAATTAGGTCATCGTTTAAATTTGTTGTGATGAATCTCATTAATATAAAACTACCGAATAAATCAGAACAACCTTGGAGGAATTGCGGTGAAGCGACATGTGCGCAGCGTGGCATAAAATTTCATAATTTCATTCAAGGTTATAAAGAAACTATAAATTTTACTACTCTAACACTTAGTATTAGTAGCTAATGTAGCTTAGTATAATTATAAATGGATTAAGCAATATTCATTGCGACTCTGTATCTATAGCCCAGTTAATAGTGATCCTATCTGACAAATGACGTGCGCTTAGCTTAGCTAAGTACCATGTCCGGTGGGGGGGCCATGAGGTACGGTCATCGATATATTACTCTATCTGGATCACTGACTTTGTAGAGGTACCTGAAAATCGATGACATCTTAGCAGAATGACCAATTTTGTATTGTGTCCATGTTATATATAGTCCCAGGATATATCATTCGATTGTGATTTTTTATAATGATATAAAAACATCTAGATGAATAATATATATTATAGATGTACCTTTTATTTATTAATTTTGCACCTTAATTTTAAATTTACTCTGATGCAATAATTTAAATTCGGTAATTTTGAAGAAATTTTAATAAAATTTATTCTTTCAATATTATAATTTTTACCACCAGAAAAATTACCAATAGAAAACATTTTGAAGAACCATATCAAAATAGGACATAATTTTCTAAGTAAATATGGACACCCTACAATTAAGGAGGGTAACCTCAATCCGGCCTGTGATTGGTCGAATGGTCATTCCGATATGACGTCATCGGACTTCAAGTACCTGTACAAAGTCAGTGATCCAGATAGAGTATCCATGTGTACTGTAGTCTGTACACCGTAAATATCATTTTTTGCGATCTTTACTTGTTATGATGTTCGTCCTTATGTGGTAAAATTTAGCGTGTATGATAATCGTAACATTGGATAGCAATCGATAGGTTGATGTCCTATTCTTTAATAGAAATAATTGTAAAGCAACGGAACCCCTAATTGAATGAGATAGAATGCAATTCAACATCGATAAAACCAAAACAACATTTTATTATTTGTATCACAGCTGAGCTGGCAGAGTATTATTTTGCACATTTTTTCACAGCCAAAATGGATCGCGTGATCTTCGCAGATAACCGAATGGTTTACATACGCGATAAAGTATGTGGCGCAACAGCTAAAATAGATTAGGTAATCATCGCAACTGGTAAACCATATGCGATAAAATAAATAAGCTGTGTAGGTATGTACTTTTCTGAAATACACCACTGCAATGACAGGAAAGATGTATGGAGCTGTCCCAGTCTTTCCGTTTAATGAAAGTCCCCTGAATCCTTTGCCCTTTGACCTCATTGGGGTTGCCCAGAATACTGACCCCATTCCCATGCCGGCATATCAGGGTATCGCGTCGTAGCAGCCTGCCTGGCTGGCTACCACACTCTTGCTTAGGTCATCCGACAAACGACTCGTATTCTGACTTGGGGGCTTGAGATCCACTTATTTCCAACTTCATTCTCTCATCTTTCTTGTCCGGCAACGCAACAGTGATAATAAAAGAGTAGGCACTTGGAGTCGTGAGAAGTCCTGATCACGATCTTGTTCACGATCACGAGAGATACGAGAGAAATTTTACTCGTAGAGTTCATGGGGCATTGCGCAGGAGATGAACCGTTTCGTTCTTATGATTTCCGGAGCCTCACTTAAGCGTCGAATGGCTGATATAAAAAATTCGCTCTATAAGTAGAGTGATAACATTGCCATTTGTTCTTTTATGTATTTTTAATGATTTGATTGTGTGCCATAAAATTAATTATTTTGTTACCTATCTGCACAACGCTGCCGTTGGATATAATCCAATCCTAGATGGAAAAAATACGATGCTTAGGGTAGATTAGTCTTCCTAAAGTTACGTGAATAAATATCAGCCAAGTACGTATCGGACCACGCGCAGTGAAGAGTTCCGAAGTTGTATTTTGATCGACTATTATTGGTTATCTTGTTAACGACCACCTTGTTAAGAGTTTTCCTTTTAAATTCATCAATCTACTTCTGAGAACTTTTTACTTCTCCAACATCAGCCATTTAGCTGGCAGGAGGGGGTCATTTAACTTTAACAACAAAGCTACCCTACACCCTACACCGTGGCGTGGGGTAGACGTGAAAAAATAAACTGTAGTATGTGTCGGGGAGGTCATTATAGAAAAAGAAATTCAGGACACGAAGAAACTATAGGGTTCCCTTTTAACTATGGAACCCTATAAACAGATTAAAGTGCTATTGTTTACGTAGCTGTTTCCTTATCGCATTAGATTTCAGTTATTATCTGTTTTATCATGCAATTTACATACTTATCATCTGTTATCAAGCTATTATTAAATATTATAATCTCTTCATGTGATTCACAAGATAGATCGATCTACAGGTGGCTAATTACTGTAATTTGCCATTGATTGAGAGATAACTCAATTGTGAAAAACCACAGTGAAAAATTTATTTGTTTTTCCCAAGTCGCAAAGACAGCTATTGCGTCATCGGAGTCAGGTTTAGATAGTTTTTACGTCATCGACGCCCATAGTGTAAAAGGCAAAATTTTAACTTCCTTACTTCGGTGTAGGAGACAAGAAGCCTGCTTAGGCAAGTAATTGACAAGGGTGATGAAGTGTGGTGCTTCAAAATTGAAACAATTAGGTCACAACACTAGCCGCATTCCTAAGCTCTGCATTCAACTCGCAGTGCGCTTACCATCCTTGATTGCATCACCTTATCATCAGATATGATATTAGCCAAGCATTAATTAGCTTAACAAATGTAAAAATGAATATTTAACAATAAATTTTATAAAATTTAAAAAGAGATCTGATGGCCTTGAAACGCCTAAACACATCTTCATATACATATATTGTAGCTAGGACTATCTCGATCATGTTAGTTTCCAAACAATAAAAACCGCATCTAAGTCCATTATTTTACGAGCTACGATGCCACAAACAGATAACACGAAAACACAGACAAATTAAACTTATAACAACCCTTATTTTTGCGTCGGGGGTTAAACTGGAGCAAATTCCCTAAACTGCAGTTCTGTTACCAGGATCTCAGTGCGTCGAGGATGTGCGCTCACACTCCTCGGGTTCGTGTACTTCATGTCGCTGTACGAGATGTGCGTGCAGGCGGCGCTGTTCACGGCGCCCGGCGCGCGCTTCCGGTCACAGTTCCGGCTCGGAGCTGGTGACGTCATGGACATCTGCAACAAGTTAGTACTTAGTTTTATCGGTAACAACGTCAAAATGTTCTCAAGGATATCTTCCGACCGTGTCTTGCGAGGTTGGATAAGGAGATTCATATCCTCTCAATAGGGCCATTTTTGCGCAAGGTACTTATTAAACGGCTAAGCGCTGAGTTGCTACATGTTTCATTTTGGATTAAACACTTAAATGAACTGGACCTTCCGTTCAAAAGATTATTCATACCCTAAGTGAGGTACCTCACCGGGACGCCAAGGCGACGTCGCCGGCCACGTATCATATTTTTTGATCATTATGATCATCAATCATTCACTTGTATGGCAGCCTCGGCAACTCAAATAAAGGACCAGTTAATGTGTGATATACGAGTAAACACGATTACTACATTGATTCATCAATCGTTCCCTCTAAACGTGATCGGGTACCAACGCTACTAACGTACTTGAAGTAGTCGTATCGAAATCGTGCCGTATAAACGAGATGACCTTAACTGGTGTAATTAACATGATTAACAAACAGTTCGCTCAGTTTTCTAAAAAAACACTGTTATATGTTACCTTGTAATACATTCACGGACACATTAATGCGTATTTGTCGGAAAAAAACATCAATTTATTTAAAAGTGAATATGATAATAAAATTATTATTATGCGGCTGGCTTCTTCTAAACAACACTCAGTAACATAGTTTAATATAGTTATTTATTTATAAGCGAGAATGACCCCATTTTGAGATAGCGATATAAAAAGTCATTCAATGGCCTAGATATCACTTTAAAATACTTCATAATGTGCGTCAATGACGATTTGCAAGATGTCCATAAGAGACGAAGACCTCTTATCTTCAAGCGGCTTATCTGCTTTTTTGTCGGCCCATCATTAAAAAAAGAAACCCCACTAATAATAAGAAAATCAGGTATTGTTTATACGAGGACTGTGGAAGTACGGACAACTAGTTTAGGTTAGGTTAGTAATTGGTCAGACAAAGTCAGACAGACGGATGGATAGAGACAGAAGACAGATGGTCTCCTTTTGTATAAGTGTGACCGGCAACCTACACCCTTCTGACTGGGACAACTTTTAAGACAATTCACGTCACAAATATGTGAGGCGCTCGTACTGCTCCAGTCTATTTCTTGCCCGGCAACGCTGATGCGTTGATGATGATGTTTCTGGTGTTACTGCTGTCCATGGGCGACAATAGCCACTTACCATCAATTGGATCGTTAGCTCGTAAAAAAAAAGATAAATCCTCAATGGTCCACCAATCCCCCGCAGGCTGGTGTCGGCGGTGCAAGCAGTGTTCTCGTGCATCACGGGCGCGGTGGTGTGCCTCTGGTCGTGCACGCGCGACTTCATGCGCGCCTCGCACGTCGTCTCCGAGGGGTACGCCTGGTTCGGCGCCGCTTACTTCTTCTACGATATATACTCTATGTACATTGTGAGTGTAACTATATTTTAGTGGCCATTCGTTAGTAATTAACGAATATCGACAATTGTGTTTTATGGCATTGGCTTTACGCACTCCCCCCCTAATCATGTTTCTACATACAAAATCCCTATTCTGTGAACCCACCCATTCCTCGGAATCCTTACGTAATTATTAAATGGCCCTTTATGGCTTTGTAATACATATGTAAATTGCATTTTTACCCTGCACTCTCAAAGCAATAGCTCACAAAGGAGTTCTCCACCAGGTGCACATAACAATGAAGAGCGAGGCATTAAAGAAGGAAGGCGTATTGAAGAACAAGATCCTGGTGGTGCCCAAGCGGGACAAGTCGTCTGGCGACGGGAGTGGCAAGCGGGACGGGAAGGAGACCTCGTTCCTGGAGTACTGCCGCCAGGAGCCGGTCATACTGATGCACCATCTCTTCATCGGCGGGTTCGGCTTCCTGGTCATCGTGGTGAGTGGTAGCGTCATTGATTTCAATGTTTTCATGTTTTATTGCAGGTATTATTTAATATATAGGTATTGTATTATTTATTTAATGTATAGGTTATTTAAAAATTACTGTCCATTTGGCATACACGCATTTCGCAGATATTAACCGTGTTGGTCAGATGAAAATGCTTTGGTTTGATAGTTGCAGGAGCCAATAATCCAAGCCACGTAATACACGTCTGCACTAATTAACTGTTGTGTCATATCAGATAATACGTTAATAAGTATTGATCGAGTTCGCCGATGGCAATAGCAGCAATGCAATAGCGCGAATCGTAAACGCGTGACTGCATCGCTTTTTCGGTTAACGGTTATATTTACAACGTGAGACATTCACTATTAACATGCGATCGTCGAGATTCGATCGTGGTCACGTGGGCGTGATTTATGGCCACTGGTTTAATTAACCTATTCCTTTAAAATGTTCCTGTCTCCACCATCAGTACCTCCGCGGCGGTCTCGGTGACTGCGTGTTCGGGTTCGTGTACCTCATGGAGTTGTCGACGCCGTTCGTGTCCGCGCGCGGGATCCTGTCCCGGCTGAAGCTGAAGGCGAGCCGCGTGTACCTGGTGAACGGCATCGCGATGCTGCTCACGTTCTTCGTGTGCCGCGTAGCCAGCCTGCCCTATGTCTGCCTCATGTACAGCCGCGAACTCGGACTGTCTTACTTGGAGGTGAGTTCGGAACTCTATAATAGATGGCGCTACATGCAGAGACGGCCATTTTTTTTTCGGTTGGACTGATAATTCTAACAGGGTTTTGTAAGCACATTGTAAGAGTTTGTGTTAAACGTAATTGAAAAAGTTAAGAAACTTTGAAGGTTGCAAGTGGATGAGCGGTTATTATCGCTGTACATTTCAGAATTTCGCTATAGAATTATAAAGTCCGAGAGCTGATGTACACTTCTAATCTATACTATAATAAAACTCAAAGGGAAAATTTTCTGTACATTGAATATTTAAAAAAAAATCGGTTAGGGGGCACTTCAATAACGTGTTAGATTAGAGCACAAAAATTATTGTCTGCTGTTTGTCTGTCCGGGCATCACATGAAAACCCTTGAACGGATTTCGATGAAAATTGGTAAAGTTGTTACTAATACTCCGGGTCATATTTAAGGATACTTTTTATCCCGGAAAATTAAAAGGTTTCCCCGGGAAATGGGTTGAAAGTTTGTATGGAATATTTTTAAAACATCAACCGTTCTGCTTCAAATCTGCAACAAATGTTCCTTGCTTAAATTGATGGAACACATATTTTTAAGTTTTTCAAAATTTTGCAAAAAAAAAAAGAAAAAAAAATACAAGTTAATGTGAATATTGCTTTTTTTTTCAAAACCCGCTCCTGGAAGAATCTTTTCTGATTTTATCGTGGGTTTAAGTATATAAATTACTAAATATAAGTACTTCAGTATAAATTCACCGTTTTTTAAATTTTCTTCTGCAAGAGGTAAAACATAGTTTCCGTATGCGAAGCTGCAGGCAACAGCTAGTGCTTAATAAAATTGTGCTCTTCGCAATACATTTGTATTCAAAAATCCACTGGTTTCCAAAACTGCGAGCTGTTGCATCATTAACACTGACATATGACTGTATTCCAGGCTATCAGATCCCTGCCGCTGGGCTGCAAGATATCGATCTGCATCCTGCTGCTGCCGCAGCTGTACTGGTTCAGCCTCATGTCGGTGGGCGCGGTGAAGGTGTTCGCGGGCAAGCGGCCGCGCCAGCAGCCGCTGTCCGCAGGTACCGCCCACCATTCTCTGCTACTTGCATGAATTGGATTACATGACGACATTGAAGTAATATTACTAGCGTATAGAACCGACACTGCAAACACGGTGTATGTCCTTTGGCGCCAATGGGCTTCAATTTTCAATGGAATCGTTCGATTTTGAAAAGAGAACGGGGGCTCAATTCTGTAAATAGTATCTCCCGGCGGGACACACGTTTTGTTCGAGATGTCTGTTTTATGAAATTATGCTTCAGTGCATGACAACGTCATTTTAGGACAGCGCTTCTTGCGCATCTTGGCTTCGTTAGTATTTGTCGCACTCGATTCGACATAGATTCCTTGCTACCCCTGAGGACAGATAGTCGCCTCTTGATAAGTGTGCTTAGCTTCTAGAAGTCAGCTCAAAAGACGACAGTTTTAGGTTAAAAAATATTTATCTTATCTCGGGTTTTTTGTGACGCCTCATAGAAGTCCGAATTACATACGAAATCCTAAAGGAAGGTGTGATGTTGATACATATTTATTGTAAGGATGACCATAGGGGAACAAGAATTTTTAAGTCTCTTCTTACTTGGTTAGTTTCATTTACAATTATACAAAGATTAGTTGGAGAATTTTGGCATCTAGGTTTGTTTGTTACAGGAGACACGGTCAAACGCAGTTGATGCCGGGCCAAACCTAGAACCAGACACAGGCGTGGCCACGGCAAACACTTCGGGGATTGAAGCGTTGCGTCCGCCCGTGTACAGGAAACATGACTAACGGCATTGAGGTATTCGCGTATGAATTTAAAACTTATATCTATTATCTGTAGCATATAAATACGCTGTATAGTTGACTACATTATTGCGACTTATTGATGAAAGCCAATTCAGCGCTAGTCAATTCCTTTTTTAGTATTTCTGGTGAAGGTGGGTGAAGGACGGATTCGACCAAAATTTATCTTGCTAATAAAATTTAATAAACTGAGTGTCCTATAACTCGTGTCGTGTTGAGTGTCGTCAAAGACGGTTGACATCATTATAATTAAGTTATTATTATGAAGCATTCATATTAAAAATCTTTAATTGAAAATAAGAAAGAAAATTCTGGAAAAAAATAACTGACTTCAAAATTAGGGATAACTTACAACACTACTAGTCAAATCTCGATCAAATTTAAGTGGGACCACATGACGAGCACCACTTTTCGATTAAATAAAGAATCATCAAAATCGGTTCACCTAGTCGAAAGTTCTGAGGTAATAAACATAAAAAAAATACAGTCGTATTGAATACCTCCTCATTTTCGAAGTCCGTTAAAAACGTATATAATATATAAATATTTTATTTCGGATTACTTACTCGTTCATTCATTCGTCTGCTATTCGAGGGATATTAATTCTGATAAAACGTAATATTTGGTCGAATCTACCAATCCGCAAGGTACTTTCTTAGAGACACCGCGGGGTGGCGCTGCATCGAATGGTCACAGTAAAACTGTCATTTATGCTATAGATACTAGTGATATATTGTTTTGTATTTATATCATAGCTATTAGACTTGATTGTTGATTATATTTATTGGTGAATGTGGGGTTAGGGCCTGGGTATACATGGTTCACTCTTGCCCATTACTGTATTGTGCAGTGCAACAAAATTTTACCCAGGCATGAAGGTGAATAGTTCAATATAGAGCAAAAAAAATAGTTTCTGTATCTTTTGACTAGAGAGATAGGGTTGATATTCTACTAGAGATGCGCTAGGTAGAGAGGCGGTGCGAAAGGATTAAAATCACTAAAGTCCGGTTTACACGTATTAAGTAGTTAAGTAGATAACTAAATTTTAACTAAAACGTTACTAAATTGTCTGTTTACACGTATTAATTTACTTAAAATTTAGTTATATCTACTTAACTACTTAATACCGTTTGTTCGCACTTCGTCGGATTCGCAAAAGGTCGGATTCTCATTTCGTCGGATTCAGTACAGTCAATAACATAAATAACGAAAACGCTTCATCACATACGTCCCTCAGTACAAAGGCGTTTACTTGACGAAGCCGGTGTCGAAACCTTGCCCCATCCACCGTACACCGTACGTTTAACTCCATGTGATGTCTTTTTGTTCCCGATAATCAAGGAAAAAATTTAAATGTGTGCAATTTACACGTGGTAGAAGTGAAACCTTCAAAAATTTTGTTTTCAAGATAATGAGACGAATGTAAATTTTCGGGAAGATGATAATAAAATTCTAGGTTTTAGTAATGATCATAGTGACGCAAAGTTAGATAATTATTTTACATTTTATTCATATATATCACGGGCGTAGCCAGGTTTTAGTTTCGGGGGGGGGGGGGGGGGGGGGGGGGGTCAAGAAATACAACGACTAAAAGTACATAAAATAACCATAAAGAAAATTGAGAATTGAGACGAGTCCTTTATTTTTTCTCACGACGTATGTAGTGCCATCTATTATTAGTTTATATGTTTCAACAGATCTAAAGATAAAAAGTATGAGATGAATAGTACACGTCAATATCTTAACTTTTCGGGGAGGGTTTGAACCCCCGAAACCCCCCCTGGCTACGCCCATGGTATACATTACAATATTTATTCAGACTCACATTTTCGATAAATGATACGAGGCTTATGATAACTAAAGAATGAAATGCTCCCCCTCTCCTCTATTTCCCCCTCCCACTCCCTATCCCCGTCCCCTCCCTTTCCCCCTCCCCTTCCCCTGAACAATACTTCCTATCTCATTTTCGAATTTATGTGTCTGTCTCTTTTTACTGTCCCGTTTTCGTTTCATCGAATTTCAAATCACCCAGATGCTAAAGAAGTTGTCACTTCAAAAATAAAAGGGAATTATTTTTCGTGTGCCGAAGAGGCTATGGCCGCCTTCAAAGTATTATTATTATTTATATAAATACATGTTTATTTTGATTTTGCAAATATAGTTTTAGCAAAAAAAACGGTTTTCTTCTCCGGCGAAATGAGAATCCGACCTTTTGCGAATTCGACCCAGTGCTACTGTTTTTCTTCTCAACTGTATTCCGACGAAATGCGAATCCGACCTTTTGCGAATCCGACGAAGTGCGAACAATTCCTTAATACATGTAAACCGAACATAATAGCAATAAATTCTCTGTTATGCATTAGGGTCAATTCACACAATAGAATCATTTTTAAATGGCAATAAAATTTAGACCTTAGTGTCTGCATAAAAAGATAATATTATAATTCAAGGAGAACAACAAAGTGATGTCAATCATGTCAAGTTAAGCCGCGCTACGCTGCGTTACTTATCTTGGAAAATGAAGTGATCTTATTGGTGGATTATTCCTCGAGCATCGCCTAGCTACTTCACACATCGCAAGTCAATACTCAGCCTTAAAGTGATTGAACCATGTATATTCAGTTATCAAGACGGTTAGAACTTTCATCGTGTTGTCGCTATACAATACGACTACAATGGCGGTCACTCTGTACATAGGGAAATTTATGTTAGTGTATGTAAAATATATAATGATGAATAACTAAAGAATATGCTACTACGAATACCAAAATTAATCGAATGAAAGAATCTGTCCTTTTTTTCAGCGCTTTTTTAATCTGAATCGAATATGTGGGAACGAAATTGTAATATGTAGTATTATTTCAAGTCATCAGCTGCAGCTGAATCAGTTTATTGTACCTCTATAGTTCATTTTATTTATATTTATTTATATATTTTATAATTATGTATTTAAGCTTTAAAGCTTTAATTTATATCTATTTTGCTTTGCATGCACTCACTGAATCTCATCAACGCTAGGTGGCATCAGACACCAGCAGGCATATTCATGATTACTACATGCCGTTGGCTGATTATGACAAACTTAAGGTTTTCGCACATTTCACAAACTTGACTTTAACTCCACCAACTCATAGGAAAGCATGTTAATAAGAGCTCAATGTCGTCTTTGGTCGAATGTTCGATCATATCGGAGGTGGCTCTACGTGTCGATCGCACACGGTCCACTTTTTTCGGGATACACAAATGAAAATTTTACCTTAAGCACAAGCTGTAAGTCTTATATTCACATGCTTCCTATCTATTTCATGAGTGGAATAGGAGTAGATTGTCGGTGAAGTGGTGTAAAGTGCGGTAACCTTTTGTGGTCGTCCTGTATTCATAATTATTACCCACATCATAGTACAAAGAAGGATATACATTAATACATATGTAGATATTTAATGCTGCCTGCAATGTATGTATATACGATGTATAGTATAAAATATTAAATTATAAGGTATATCGAAAAACCATAAAACTAATTAATTTGAATTTGTAATTATATAATATTTTTTTCTATAATTACTGATTTTCATGTTGTTGATTTATATCAAATTTTCCCACATTTCAAAGTCGTAAAAATATCGATCAAGTCGATGATGCTTAGAATATTAAATTGATAGATAAAAAACATTTTAGACACTTGAGATTACATAAAAATAGTGCTAATATCATTTAACTATTATTACTAGTGAATTATACTTACTATAAATACATACTTATTATACATTAGTGACTTGTTCTCGTTACGTCTCAGTGCTAGCAAAGAACATTTATTATTACCTCATACAATACCGTTATGAAACATTAAAAATATATAAAATAATTTACAATACACGAACATTTTATCATAATACCACGACGTATGAACGAATGATGTATTTTATCTGAAAGGAAAACAACATATTATTTCATATTGCATGTTTAGCACAAACTTGCATTTCAAATTTAATTTATAATAATACGTAATGGATACACGAATCAATCGTACATTTTAGTAATTGTTAAAAGGGAAGAATGAAACTATTTCGGAATATTGAGTGCCATAGATGCGTAGAGAAATAAAATCAAGTGATTTGAACGTTTACCGTAATTAGGAATGTCAGTAGGTCTATGAAATCACTTGAAATAATCTTTTTTTTTAATTTAAATCGAGCAAGTAGTTTTAAAGTTACCATCGTTTCAATTATTAGCGAGCCGCCCTTCATGCGTGACGTTATATTACAACGCGCCACACTTAGGGACTTGATATAGCATCCAAGGCGCACTGAGATAAAAATGTATGGTGCGTCCTGTGCGCTAAGTATATTCTGTCTCACTTGGTCACGTACAAAATAGTATGCAAGTGTTTCAGGCGCAGAAAAGACGCGCGCTCGTACGCGCGCCTTAGACGCTTGCTAAATCAAGTCCCTAATGTTCGGTTTACACGTATTAAGTAGTTAACTAAATTTTAACTAAATTTTAAGTAAATTAATACGTGTAAACGGACAATTTAGTAGTTAAAATTTAGTAGGTACGCAAGTAAACAGGTAATTTAGAAAATTTTCTATTTTCTGTTAAGTAGGTGGGCAGAGCTTATCACGTAACACGTTTGGACAGGCACTTTTTAGTTAAACTTTAGTAAAATGCTTAAGTAATTAAGTAGGTTGTGAAGAATTGTATGAACTAAATAGCTTTACTAAATTATTACGTTTGGACGCGCACTAAAAATTATTCACTTAAGTTATCCACTTAACTACTTAATACGTGTAAACCGAACATATCTGATTAGAGAAACGGTAAAAATAACCTTACAGTTCATTGCTTGCTGTAAAAAATTTCATATAATTTTCCAGTATTTTTTGTTTATAATTGAGTAAGCATACGTCAAAATAAAAAAATAAGGACAAAATTAAAAAAAACTGATACTCTTCATTAACGCTTATGAATGTGGTTATATGAGGATGTGGTGAGGAGTGATTGTTACGGTGGTGGGTGGTGATACTGGTGATAGTTGTGATGACGATGATGATGATGATGAATATGGTTTTGAACATGGATTGTAGTGTAATTTTTTAGATACAAATTTATTCGATGTTCGTATGCAAAGAAATGTTAGTATTCGTTACCAAAAAAAAAAGAATAGGTGTCCATACAACATTAGCGTTGTTTTTTTATTTTTAAATTTTTTAACTGAGTAGCTAAAAGCTAATTCTATAAAAATAAAGAAAAGTCTTTCCTAGTTGTTACAGATTGCCATCTACTATTTTACAGTTCGGCCGCTGTATTTTGGCGCGTCTGAACTTCGCGCAGAAGGCTGCGCAGTAACATAATTCGCCAATAATGGATACGTAGTGTATTGTGTCTCAGTCACACGTTAGCATGTTCGTGTTGCCATCTCTGTCTTACATGCGCTAAAGTTCGCAAAGCCTATGTTCAGACGCGCCAAGATACAGCGGCCGTACTGTACGTCCTGATTTATAGCTAGTATGAACGTCGGTTTTGTTTGGCAATATAGTCCAGTCATCTTAGGAATTCACTGCGGAATGAGAGATACCCAGCAGATTTTATTATGTTATCAAATATTAATAATAGTACTATCATATAGTACATATGAAAATTATTATTAATTATATTATTTATTTATCAATAATTAATAAAGTTTATATAGCGTGTTTTGACCGGGACTATACCGATTGACCTCCGACCTCTATCTCGAAAACGATTCGACGTATAAAAAAGTTTTTGAAACAAAAGTTGTAGGGAATTTAATTCTCTACAATATTGATGAAGATACAAATAGCGAAAAACCCATAGGAAATCAGATATTTGCAAAGAATCGATTTTTATGACCTTTGTCCTCAATTTTTTAATAGACGCGGTCACCCTACCATATGCAGGTTTTGAGACAAGTTTTAGAATGCCAAAATACAACTTTATACAAAAAAATCAGCTGGGTATCTCTCATTCCGCAATTCTTACCTAATTTTGACTAAGATGACTGGACTAATATATTATTATAATATTAGTAAAGATTGCATCATGTGTATCGCTTTGACCGTGTACAGAACTGAAGTTACGTATGAAGCCGGAGTTACCATGAAACTAACTTGTGATATAAATAACTTCGAGTAACCTTTTTACGAAACTTCGGTCGTATGTTGGTGGAGAAAGAGAAATTTTATTGCACTGAACATTTTATCATTACTCGTTTATTACCTTAATCTTGGTATTTATATGCATTTATATTTATATGTTATTATTATAAGTTTTGTCATCATTTACCTACCTTCCTATAAAAGTTAAGTGTTTGTTAAATTCTATAATGTGCGGTTTGTGTTATTTGTGTATCAGAAAGTAATCTTTATTTAAATAATTACATGTAATTTATTGTATGAGTAGTTCATATAATCTTATCGTTAATCCTACTAGTCCATCGCTAGATAAAGCATGAGGTCTCAAAGCCAAAATTATAGTTCCCTGCGAGGATCAGGTCCAAATGGGAGCCTTACTAAGATACAAAAACAGAAGATATATACAATCTGCTAAGAAGTATAGCTAGCAAGAAACATATAGCCGTAATAATAATGCACCCATTTCATATTGGCATACAAGGTATCGTAATAGGTGACAGGAGCCGGCTTGGTTGATGGTACGGTTTCACATATAGATAGTATAGTCTATACATCTATATAAATAAATAAAATTGGAGTGTCTGTGTGTAATATTAAACTAACCGTTTTTACTAAGTGCATTTGGATGTATACACGGTACATATACCAAAACAAATTTTACAATTTTTGTCTGTCTGTCTGTCAGTTTGTTCCGGCTAATCTCTGAAATGCTGGACCGATTTTGACGGGACTTTCACTGGCAGATAGCTGATGTAACAAGGAGTAACTTAGGCTACTTTCATTTTAGAAAAAAAAATAGTTTGTTAGGCGATACGAAGTTCGCCGGGTCATCTATATCTTTCCGTTTAGCCTGCCTGAAGTAAGCCTGGTCTTGCTTGAGTCTGCCGTTAAACGATTCATTCGTGTTGTTCGTCAGATCATATATTATGTCAGTTAGTTGCTTAAAAAAAAACCTTTTCAATAGACCCACATCTTCTGCTCGTCGGTTTAGTATGTCTAGCAATGCTTCTCGCGGGTACTTGTACAAAATATGGTAATTGCTATATCTTAAATTTAAATGATGTCACATTTTATATTCAAGTATTCAACAAATAATTTTGGCTTATAATATTCAGAATCTCAGTGTTTTACCACTAAGACAGGGTTGTCAATTATTTATTTTAGTTTAAAAACCAGAGGCTAGTGTCTATATATTAACTATTGTTGTAAGCAGTAGATTTAAAACAAATTGTACTATGTGCTTTGATTGTTGTAACGCTATAAGATATCCTCGAGTGTAGGAAACTTTAGAAAAAAAGAAATTTCTTGCCTGAGATTTTTTATGGTTAAGTCACAATCTAAACGAAATCGTGTCAAAGCGAGTAAAAGGCACACGAAGGGATAAGCATACAAAAGTTATAGCCTTTTTTGTAAATGCTTAAATTACTATAAGATTGAGTAATAACATTTATTGTAATGTATATAAATTCTTCTCCCTCTTTGGACTGTGCCCTCCTTTACTACAGCGTGGACTAATATAATTTGAATATCATATTAACGACCTCAGAAATTGCAGAGATTTTAATTAAAAATTACCGCGTATAATAAGGGTAAATATTTGACGCGGAAACTATTTTTTTTTTTGTAGTGTTCATAATAATAAGTACGCATGTCAAATGCACGATAGATTTTATTTAGTGCTGTGAGAACTATTAATCGAGTGTGCTGAGAAAAATGTAAAATATTATGTCAAATTGTCATGGTTCTCTTCTAAACATAAAGAAATAAAAGTTCCGAAACGTCAAAACCTGCCCTGTTAATATTAAACTTTTTGGAAGATTGTTTACATCCCAAATCTTCGGTTATTATGCGTCTTCTTTAGCATGTAACTGCATCCGTTTGATACTAAATATATTTCTTTTGACTTTTTTTTATTATGTACGCATTTTTCTGTCTACCTGCTGTCTTCCTTATTTACCTATTATAATTATACTAAGTGGTATTTGGCTGTCATACAATCTTTCATAACTGTAAACTATCTTGATAATGATGTTATATGTATCGAATTTTTACTTGAGTTAAAGGCGAAGCAAATGTCTTAACTGTGGTAAGTTACAAGTAGATTTTACCATGTGTGGTCATACAATTTTACTTTCTTTATTATAATAATGCATAAGCAATCTGTAAAAGTAGTAAGTGGTTTGAAGTCAATAACATCCTATTTGAGTTTTTGTCGATTTCAATAAAATTGAGAAAATCAAGATATAAAATTAAGATATAATATACACGTATGATTCATTCAGAATTTTTTATTGAGTACTTTTTGATTGATAAACAGACAAAACTACATGTCAGTTAAGCTCTTTTACTTAAAAAGATTATTGAGTCAGAAAATACGTATTCGTCTGTGACATAAAAGACCTTGATAATTTAAGACAGAATTTCCTTATTTTTCATGGTCCGAAATGTGCATTTAGAAATACTAATATTTATATTAAAATAGTAGTGTACCTTGTCCTCACAAGGTAATGAAGAATGTTACGGTGTCTTAGATATTTGATAATTGAGATACAAATATTGATTACAGGTCTTATGATGTAAAAAGTTGTTAAATATTGTAGTAATGTTACCCTATTCTATGCGAGAAAAATTCTGTAATCTTGATGTGTATTAATATATGTAATTATATATTATGTAATTATATAAAGCGTGTAATGAAAGAATAGTATTTACTGGTTTGTTAAAATTAAATATGGTTAATGACTTTAAATATGATAGTGATAATGTATTATCATGCGTTTAGCTAATTCAAAATTGATTTTGTGAAACAGTTTTTAGAAAATAAAATTGCTTGCACAAATCTCTGATGCTTGAGTCAGTCTGCCATAATATGAATAGGGTTACCAGTTAATATATTATTTTTATTTATGATTATAGTAATTTAATTTTAGAACAACCTGGCCTAAATGTGATTTTGGCGTTCAAAAACATGTGTTAAAATATATTATACAATATGTATCGCACCGGTCGGTGTAAGCGTTTCTAGTGATTTTATTAATCTATGCTTATATCTGTTTGCTATCTTAGATCGTTGCGCACTATCCGACACGATATCGATACCGGGAGAGTATTAACATCGAGAGATGTAAAATTTGAGAACCGAACATGACATTCCATACCATTTACTTTAAGAGCGAGCATTTTCTACTGCCATAATTAAACATTAATTAATATTATGGTTATTACCATCACAATTTTGAACTCTCTAGTTTTGCAGTTTCCAATAGGTACCTATATACCATTGAAAAGAAATTATTAGTTTCTTAAAATATTCCAGTTCCATGAAAAACGCATTAATAGATGTTCCAAATACACAGGTGACAAGGGAAATAAGACTAATCAGTTTAAAGAAGAGTTCTGATTTTTTTTATTAACAAATTGTCTAGTACCTGCATCAGTTATCGGTTGTTTGTGCGGAAAGTGGGTATTCGCTCTTAGATATCTTTTTTATTTCGTGGTCGGGCTGGTAATGTACGCTTTGGCTTGGCATTAAGGTATAGATGTGATATAAATGTTACTATTGTATTTTATGATTGACTAGTAAACTTGTTGCACTGAATGTTTTTTAAATGTGTAAAAAGTCAACTGTTGTCTTATTTACTACTTTTCCCTAACCTGGTATATACGAGTACGAGAATCGACGTAACACGGTTTATAATAAAATTCTGTTTCATTATAATCTGTTTTAACTTTACACAATATAACAGTTTAAACACGATCTGAATACACCTTTAGATTTTAGGAAAAAATCGAGCATCTTTACTAATAGTATTAAATGAAATAAATTAGTCAAATGTTAGATTTTCAAATAATTTAATCATGACAGTAGGCATATAAGTAATGTCCTGAGGGTATCTGCGGGCACATACAAATATATAGAAGTTATTCGTGTTGAGTCTTATTCCAACGTGTTAACATTTTGTTTCAATGGGAAAAATGTATGACATAATGCGACAAAAATTCCTGTTGTGTATCAGTAAGTGTGACATTGCTACAAAAATTCCCGTTGATTAACTGTGTGATAACGCTACAAAATTTTCCATTGAGTACTGTGTGCCCACGTTACTAAAATTCCCGTTAAGTGAGAGTGTGTGACACAACGCACACTCAGCACTGTGGTCTGTGACATGGATCGTATGAGTGTTTTTGCCATCAATAAAAACAACAGGAAAATGCCGATAATTAGACACTAAAAAAAGAAGATAAAATTAAATCTCAGTAAGTATTATCAATTTTCTTCGTAATATCACATATTTATCACTGTAATCCTAATTAATGATTTGGCAAAAGATTCGCCATGTAGATAATAATAAAATTATTGTAAGTATCTATCGCCAAGCAGTAGCGGGGCAGCTCAGTGGGCTGCAAGATGTGGTATACAGCTCTTGTGATTGTGCTGCTGGTACACCAGGTATGTGAGCATTATTGCACCAGTGCATTCAGGTGAAATCTCTTGGACTATTTTTTGAAAGCGATGCAACCTCCTGGACAAAGCCCAATTACCTGGAAAACTGGGTTGATCTCTTAAGATTTACTCGCTAAGAAAGAAAGAAATATGATTATGTAGGACCTGTTATCCTGCGAATGAGTTGTTAAGACGTGAATTGTCATATTATTCATTTGAATGTTGAATGGTAACGACGGTTGAATTCAAATCGATTTGGCCGTATTGAGGTATACTAGGGTACCTATTCTAGGAGTTCAAGTTGAAGAGAAATGTTTCAGGATTTTTTTTCTTATTAAGTTAGTATTAGTCTACTTTGCATAATCTATCATTGTCTAATTTTTTTCTGCTTCAGGTACCGGCTGAATTCGCGAAACCAGTCTATATTGAAGATGTAACAAGTAAGTTCCTATACTGGTGACCTAACTATTTAAATAATTATAATATCTTGGAAGTGATATTGATATTCTTTATATTGAAATAGATTTCAAATATTTTTAACGTTTTTGAACTACCCAGCGGGCAGACACGCTAATGAAATGTTAAATGAATTAGAACTAGATTTGATTTTAATTTAAAACTTGTCTCAACTGCATTGGTGGATCTAGAGGAGGCTAGGGGGCTTTAGCCCCTCCCCCCAACTATCTACGTACCCGTGACAACGGTTAGATTTCATTTTCTCAGGTGGGTCACAAGTCCCCCAAAAACAAAAATCCGCCACCAAAACAATGGGTTACCCGTTACCGTGACATAACTATAAGGCCCTTTGTACGAAGGTTCCGCGGTGTGGGCGAGCACTTGGAAATATTTTTTGAAAATACATCTGGAGTAGCGTAAAAGCGTTGAATTCGCAAAATAAGTAGTGGTAAAAAAAATTATTCATTCATCTGGAATTTGGAAGAAGCCGTCTTCTTGCTTTTTCTTCTTGAAGGTCCAATAAGTATTTGCATGAAGTCGTGGCCACCAGGTGGTAAAAGAATAAAATTCTAGAGCCTTTTGTTTTCGCTACTGGTAATTGATTAAACCTGATAATCCTGATATGACTGTTAATAAGTCATACGGTATTACCGTTATCGATTTTATTCACCGTCATGATTTAAATATCGATTATAAATGAGATCGAAATACGTCATTACAATAATTATGCAAGGTGCTTATCAGCTGTAATTACCTACCCGATACATAATAACATCCTTTTACCGTAACTAAAAACCTATTTAATAAATTTAGGGACATAAAATTGATCGTTTTAATTTCGAATTACAAATCAAATTATTTAAGATGGTCAGCTCTCGTGAAAGAATGACATTTACTGATAGCCGCTCATTATTCCAGGGAGCTCAGAATCCCGCATTGTGTCGGGTTGGGAGGCGAGGCCCGGGCAGCACCCGCACCAGGTGGGTCTTCGCCAGGTGACCTCTGCCGGTGCCGTTAGCGGCTGCGGAGGTTCCATCGTTCACCGGGAATGGGTCATCACTGCCGCGCACTGCACTGCCGGGTGAGTTGAATAGACAGCAATGAGCTAGGAACATTCAGTAGGTACGTTCCCCGTATCTGTTTCCAAAAATGTTAGGGGTGTGATGTCTATTGTATTGTATGTGTGTGTGTGTGTGTGTTCGTTTTTTCTTCTCTTTTTGTTCGTCGGTAATGCATCCGGATGCCTAAAGTGTTAACTACTGATGTCCACTGCTGACCATGGTTCGTCGTAGGTTCGTACAATGAGATTTTTTGCATGCACGTTCGCCATTTTTATGATTTGAACCATACTCGTATGTAGTGTACAGACTGTACAGTGCTACCAAGTTATCTGTGAAATGGCGAAAATTGGAACTAATGCCGCGCCATTAATAAGTTCTTTGTGCTCATTCATTTGACATTTACGACTACGTCTCGAATTGCGTCCAATGATTGATCCAATGCATCCGACAGCGCCCTCCTCCAATTCACAGATAAGTTGGAGGCACTGTAGGTAATATTTTGTATAGTGCTCGTTCTAATTTACAGCTGCCGTCCCGTTGCTAAAACTTATCTGCCTCCAAATTACTACTTTAGTTCTCTTATAAAATATTCAACCCGTCTCTGTCCGCGCTATTTGTGCTTCAGAATTTTGGCGAACTTCGATGAAATTTGACTGAGATGATAAACATTACGTAATTATACCCATTGGGGTGTTTTCGTCGGCGCCGTAGCGACCGTTAACCCCGTCTGGGGTCTGCACCAAACTCATTTCCCGCAGACAAAGTCATATCAATACTCAGTTGGAACGGGTCCAGTATCGCTTGTCGGTCTGGGTCGAGGTTGAGTGAATACTTTACTGGAAATTCCTATTCAAGGATAATGTACCCACTTATTCACATTGAATGAGTAATTGAGTGTAAACGTGACACGGTTAACGTATGAATATTTACGTGTCATTGTGCTGATAGATTTTTACAGGAAACTTTGCAGGACTTGGTCTACTTAGCTACAAGGTATTGATAGAGGTTCTTTATGTCAACCAGAGTCGGATATTTTTTAGTCGATGAGCCTTAACGGTTGCTAAATTTTAATCGTTTATTTAACAACGCTTAATCTAAAGATAACAATCGGCCGCTTATCAGTAGCATCTTAACTCCAAATTCTGTCTCATATTGCTACCGTCATGTTATTTCATCGAATACCAATCGGTGTCATTGACGTATGCTTATTCGATTATGGAAACCTAATCAAAATTTTACCATAAAAAACAACCAACTTTATAGAAACATTCTTCGAAAGACCTATCTCAAAATCGCCATAAGTATTTAAACCTACAATAATCAGTGAGTCTCCTCAATTCCTCATAGATTCTATCATCTGAACTGAAGTTCATAAATGGCGGAGTTCTGAGATAACAACATAAAAGAAAAAAAATACAAATTAATAGAAAACCTCCTCCTTTTTTTGAAGTCGTTTAAAATGAAAAATAAATCTTATTATGTATTATTATTATGTAGGAGCGTGACGATAGTGATCCGAGCTGGCGTGACGCACATGACGCGGCCGCAGTACATTTTCGAGTCCACCGAGTGGTACAACCACCCTAGCTTCAACTCCAACACGCCGACCGTGGTGCAACCCAACGATATCTCAATCCTGAAGCTGCTCCGACGCGTCACCTATTCGGGTTTGTGGATTTTACTTTATCTGGAACATGTGTATGGAAGTTCTGAATTCGTTTTGACCAATAAATCATACTAATATTATAAATGTGAATGTAAGTTTCTTTGTTACGCTTTCACGCGAAAACTACATAACCGATTTGGCTGAAATTTGGAATGGAGATAGCCTATACCCTGGATTAAAACATAGGCTCTTTTTATCCCGGAAAAGATCAGGGTTCCCGCGAGATTTGTAAAAATCGATCTCTACCGCGGGCGAAGAAAGAAGTTTGTTGTTTTCAGCACTGGCAACATTACACATTGATACAATAAAACACCCTGAAATTTCGTTGCCTACACAATCAATTCTTTTAATTTCATATAGGCTCAACGATAAGAGTTGTTTCCTGAGTGAATACATGCATCACTTTAAAGAACGATTACATAACATGTTCTTAATTTTATTTTTATAGTCTATTTGCGTCCAATTCGCGTGCAACGATCAGGCGATGCCTTCAGGGACTACGACGGACTACAGGTATACGCCAGCGGCTTTGGCAGAACATGGACCGGAGGTAAGGAAATAATGATGTGTAGAATAAATATAATAATGTATATTTACGATTACACGTGTTGAGAAGTGAGAAATACTTAATTCCTTTTGAGTAACAAATTTAATTAATTATGAATGAAATTCACCACATGCTGACTAGCAAAAAAACTTCGTCTAAATGTCAATATGTCATCCAGGTACTACGCCGGAAACTTTGAACTGGGTGTACCTGCTGAGCATGTCCAACTCGAGGTGCCGCAGCGTCTTCGGCTCGATCATTACTGACAACACCGTCTGCGCGGGCTACTATAACGTCACGTCGCAATCTATTTGCCAGGTACCGTTTGACATTTGATTTATTTTAGAGGAGATTGAAATATGAGATGTAAGTGTGTTGTGTTTGTAATAGATGTTAGGGATTTATATGAAGTTGAATTAAAAAAAAACGATAATGTGACTCCAAGAAAAATCCAATCCTTGCTTGAGTCCGCCACTAAACGTTCGTCGTGTTTGGTTCGGAGACTTGATATCTAGTTCTTTCTTTCTGCTATTCTTGGCCCGCAACGTATTTTTGAATCCTTTTGATGTTACTGATGTCCATAAGCGTCTTTGGCCATTTCTATGAGATGTTTGCCTGCTCGTTAGACGCTAATTTAGATTAAAAAAAACCGGTTTGTTTATAATTTATAATAGTTTTGTTTGACGGTATCATAATTATTATTATATATAGTAATAATACTTACATTACTTTCAGGGTGATAGCGGCGGTCCCTTAGTGCACGAAGACTCCGATGGAGTACCTTACCTTATCGGAGTGAGCTCGTTCGTAGCGGGCGGAAACTTTGGCTGCCACTCAGGATTACCAGGAGGTTTGTTTTAAATTAACATCATACTTAATTTGACTTGGTCCACATATATTTTCATGTTACTCAACTTATTTTTCATTAATTGTTATTTTATGTCATCTCTGTTACAAGTATGATGTCATGAAAATCTCTCCAGTTTCTTACTATTAATTGGTTTCTTACTAAAAGGAAACAAATAAACACATTTTTGTTAGAAATTCATGAACTCACGCTCTTTTCAGGTTTTATTCGTCCAGGTCCGTTCTTGTCTTGGTTCGAGGGGGTAACTGGGATTGACTTTGAAAATATAAACGAAGAGGAGGAAGAAGAAACTACTACTACAACTACCACAACCACAACATTAGCCCCAAACACAACCACATCTACCACAAGCACAACCACATCTGCCCCAAGCACAACCACATCTGCCCCAAACACAACCACGTCTGTCCCAACCACAACGACCCCGGAAGACGAAACTACTTCTCCTCCCTGTACCCGCCCGCCGCGGCCTTCACCACCACCGCCGCCACCACCGCCGCCACCGCCGCATCCTGAACCTGAAAGCGATGAAGATTCTGATGAAGATCCGGAATTATCAGAAATTCTCAAGAGGCTTGAAGTGAAAGTCAAAGTTAAGGTCAGGTTTACAAAGTCTAAAACCCAGAGGAATGATTAATTTTGTAACTACTGTTTTAAATGACAGTGTTAATAATAAAAATGTTTACATTTTCTTTTTGAATAAATGTTGATACAAACTGGCAAAGGCATTTGTTTCATTCAAAAACATATTTTACCTACTTATTTCCTATATATTTTTATGAAAGTACTTATATCAACATGAGATATACCCACAGACATATATATATACAGGTCTGTGGATATACCTATATTTTTCTTTGATGAATAACCGACCACCAAGCAGAGGACGCCTAAGGAAATCAATCACCTATGTTATTATAGGCAAATATCATATAAGAATGGACCGGAACTCCATATGGGATCATGTAATTCCTTAAGTCCATTAAGTCCGCCTTTTGTTCCATTACTTGTGTAAGGTTCAATAAAGAATAAATAAATAAATGTAAGACTCGGATACGCCCTGGTGATCCAGCAGCCTAATTCATGTAACTTTAAGACGCATCGATTGAGTTGCAGTGACGCTGCAATCAAGTTGCAGTGACGCGGCAATCAAGTTGACGTTGGTTGACGTTTAGTGTCTAAACCGTATTCTCGTAATTTTTGAACTGCGCGTCGACTGCGCGTGAACTTCACTTCTCCTGCACGCATCCTGCGCCGTGCGCGCCTGTCAAACTTTTCTTCGGCTATTTAGTACTCTCTGTTAGTGTTGTCGTATGAGAGAACAAATAAACTTATTTTAATTAATCAAATACAATTTATTAAGTTTCCATTAAAAAACGTTGAAGAATATTTATTTATTATCCCAATAATGATTTTTGTGAAACTTTTTGTAAAAAAAGTAAAGATTTGTGCTTCAATTCACAAAAAAACGTCATATGTAATTATGTTACCTCAATATGGCAGAATGAAGGTCTTTACTTTACCTCGTAATGCATTTAAAAAGTAATAAAAAGGTGTCAAAACAAAATGTGCGCCAAAGTTCGAGCCGACTGCGACTGCTTAATTTCTTTTTGTTTAAAAATTTTTGATGTGGAAAGATTTGGAGAACTTATCATTTAAACGTGTTCGCGCTTTAGCTTGGCGATCTCGTTCATCTATTTCGTTAGCTAAGGCTAACATCCTCCATCCAAAGCGCAAACTCATTTTCACTAGAAAAAATTAAATTAATTAGGTTAGAGGTATTGTATTCAAAAATACGGTAATTAATAATGGGGAATAATAAGTCAAGCCGCAGATTTTTTTTTAGGCCACGGAAACCAACCTCTGATTTAATAACTAAGCCATGGGAAAATGAGAAGGCTTCTAATAAACTAATTCGCCTTTTTTTAAATGCCACCTGAATATTCCAAAGAAAGCGTCAAATAAAGAACAACTATTATTTTTACTTGTCCCACTGATTTATACATCACCTTCTAATTTACTAACTCAGCCACGGATTTTACAACTAACCAACATTTTTCGTTTTACAGCCTGAACATATTTTCCTCAAAAAAGATAATTCAAGCTTGAACTAGAAAACATCATATTTTATAATTTAGCATGTGAAATAATAAATCCAGGGCCTGATTAACCCTTAGGCTAATTAGGCTGCAGCCTAGGGCGCGAGGATCAGGGGGGCGCGCTAAAATTGTGTCTTCATATGCACTAATCTAGCATCACTGCATCTACCCTACATATTTCTACTAGACAGAGACAAAACACTATAACTAAATGCGCTTGAGAGTCCCTGATTTTTAACCGACAAAAAAGAAGGGAGGAGGTTCTCAATGCGACACGTATAGGTATATGTTTTTTTATGTATGATCACGCAGCAATCGGCACAGGGTGGTCCGATTTTGATGATTATTTTTGTAGTGAAATTTCTATATAGGTGTAATATCTTAGGCGATATCTATCACGAAAAAAGCGTTACCGCGAAGTGACGTAAACGATTTATGGCGTGGAAATATTTGAAGTAAATATACTAATATATAAAGAGACTCGAATAAACTCAAAAACTACTGAACCGATTTTAAAAGTTCTTTCACCATTAGAATGCTACATTATCCTTGAGTAACATAGGCTATATTTATTTCTAGAAAAAATTAGGGATCCCGGATCCTTGCTAAAACATCAGTAACGTGAACCAAGGTGTGAAAAAATTTGCTTAAAAATTTCTTTAATCGCATACTCTGCGTAAACTATTGATGATAGAACAAAAAAATGTTGTACAATATTAGAAAACATACAAATATCTACAAAAAACCTCGCTATACTATATGTCCAACTATTGTAGTTATGTCACTTTAACCACTTTTTACATTTTAAAAGTTAATAAAAAAGCTGACCAAAATCAGACCATGATAACCATACCTTCGTATTAATCCTTATCCAAATAAATAATTTCATATTCAAAACTGTTTCAATACCTATTGATAACTTTTTGAATTACTCAAATCGGACATTCCATTCAGAATAAATTAGGAAAATAAACATCGCCGCCGCGGCCGCGCAATGACCAATAAATAAAATAAAGAAAGAACTGGCTCTCAAGCCTCCAGCCGGAACACAAGTCGTTTTTTTTTTATTTTTTTCATGAATTAGATTTTCATTATTTAGATTTATATTTTCATTACATAGAAATTTTCATCAATTAGATTTTTATTGTATAATAACTAACGCCATCTATAGGAAAACTACATTCAGGTAGCTTCCCCTTCAAGTAAGTTCCCCTTCTTAAAATGTAGATAGCACTGATTACATTTGTTCAGTGTTGTTTTATCGTAGGGATTTCTTTTCAGGATGATAATACAGTTTGCTTAGTACGAGTTTTAGTGACATAACGTCGGCGGCGTAAAGTAAACGCACATAAATTATAATTTGTATGGGACGGAAGAAGAGCCATCTAGCGGCAGTGAAAAGAAAAGCTTCGATCCCACACAAATTTTAGTAAAAGTGCGTATATTTTACCGTATTTTGACCTACAAAATCAAGAGATTTTAGTAGGAAAAATTCTCCTCATACAATCTACCGTATTTTATTAGAATCTACGGTATTTCATGGAAGAATCTAGCGTAAAAAGTGAAGATTGTAATGTGACATCGCCATATTGATTGGCATGTATGTAGGTTTTCAAATTAGACAAGTACATAATCAATCTGCCTGTCAAACTTCAAATTAAAATTTTGTTGCGATTTGTTTTGCCACTTGTCCGTTGTGATTTGGTTTTCCACTTCTCCATTGCCCATCGTTTTTCCACTCGTCCGTTGCGATTCGTTTTGCCACTTGTCCGTTGTGATTCGTTTTTCCACTTGTCTGCGGTTGCCATTCGTTTTTCCACTCGTCCGTTGCGATTCGTTTTTCCACTTGACCGTTGCGATTCGTTTTTCCACTTATCCGTTGCCATTCGTTTTTCCACTTATCCGTTGCCATTCGTTTTTCCACTTGTCGGTTGCGATTCGTTTTTTCATTTGTCCGTTGAAATTTCACTTCTTCAATGTGTCCCAGCACACATTTCAATTTTAATGGATAGGGTATGTCTTGAAGTTGATCCCGTATTTTTTTGAAAATTTTATTCCTATCCTAAAGGTAATAGCCATCCCATTCCCATCCTAAAGGTACGAAAATAGGGGATGATTGATTATTCAGCCACGGAATTTTTACCCGTTACCCCAATAACTTTGTACTGGATGATCCGATTTCGATGATTCTTTTTTTATTGAATATTGTATACCTTGAAGTTACTGTTGTTTAAATTTGGAAAGAAAATGTTACTCCTAAAGGTACGAAAATAGGGAATGATTTATATTTCATGTACTGCATTTTTACATGCAGATTAAAGGACAACGTTAGTTTCGCTTGCAGATCGATCTGAAAACTTTTATGAACCATGTTAAAGTTTTCACACTACTACTCTACACACTACTTTTTTGGCGGGGGCGCGTCCTCATAATTAGCCTAGGGCGGTCAGATCTCTTGATCAGTCCCTGAATAAATCGTATTCTTTTATCATGGAAAGAGCAACTGCATGATCTGTTTGTCGCCAGTCAGACGGGCGCTACTGGCCATTTGCACCAATCAGCGAGTGCGATTCGATTCATGCGGGTATGAGTTGTCACGTGTATTTGTTTATTGTGAGTTATCGCGTGTATTTGTTTATTTTCATTCTATTGTTGGTGCGCTCGTTGTTAAATAAGTGACAGAAACAAATCGCTGCAAATCCGACTCCACGTAGTCTTGTCTGCCCTACCCCTAGAGTGTAATGTAAACCCGCGTAGGCGCGGAGGGGCGAGGCGGCCCGCGAGCTGAGGAGCAGGTGGTTTTAACGCTCGCCGCAGCGGCTGAGGCTGGCCGGCAAAGCCGGCCAGCAAGCCGAAGTTGCGGTGGTGAGCGTTAATAGCATCTGCGACGATAAGATCGCGTGGGACCGCCAGAGCCCCGCAGCGCCGGAGCCGTGACAGAAGCCATGTCTGCTGCTTGCTTGCTGCATGCGGAGTGCCTCTTGCTGTTTGCCGCATGCCGTAGACCTTTTAAGGGTGTGTAACGTTTGAAGATTAGATTATGTATTTGAAAATTATATTAAATGAAAATTAAGTCAAATGAACGTTATATAAAAAGAGCATTATGCTACATAATTCATATGAAGTAAACGTTAAAGTAAATGTTATTCGAGCAAATTAATGAATTATAATATGAAATAAACATTAGATCACATAAAATCAAATTTTGTTATTTGTTTTTATAGCATGTGAAAATTATAGACATGTGAACATTATTTCAAGTTATATTATACTAAATGTTATTATACTAACTATTACACACCTTAATTTTAGGTACGTTTTGATGAAAATTCAATATATTTGATGATAATTTTAGGTATTTTGATGATCAAAAATATAGGACGAGTTATAAATTATTTATGTTTGAAAAAAATTAAAAGATGCTGAGTTATAAAACTAGATGTAGATAAAATTACTTTATTGGTGTCATATTTAAATATTTTAGAAGTTTACTAGTTGAATGTATGTTAAAAATATAGATGCTAAAAAATAACTGCTATGCTAAGTCGTATTTACAGTAGCTTACATTGAAAATTTATAGTGGCTAAAAGAGTATTTTTTAGACGCGCATTGATGGTGGCTGACTTAGTAATTTAGGGGACAGTGTAAATTTTTAGAGGACAATAATGCTATTAAATAGAAGTCAGTTTAAATATCACCCATTAATAATTAAAAATGATAAACGTCTATTAAATAATTAAATTATAATTTACTTACGAAATATAATTTTACTTTCACTGACTTCTACGTCTAATTGACAAATTTAAGCAATGAGTTACTTCTAATTTAAAGAAAGCGTCAACAAAACTGCTTAAAAACTCGTACCGAGATGTTATTTCAACGTTAAAAGTTTATGAGAATACCCTCAAACTGCGATCGGAAACACGCTATCTTGACGAGCATCAACAGAATACCTATTTGTGACGTGAGCGTGTTTGACTAGCGCTCGCGTGACGCGAGCATGTTTGACAGCGCTCGCGAAAGCTAAGAGAATACCGAAAGTGTTGTTTTGATCGGAACGTCACTGCAACTGCACTGCAATCGAACTTCTTAAATTACGTGAATTAGGGTGCAGGGCGTTTAATTCATTGACCCAACGAAGACTCAACAAATAAATATTCTTTCATATTGCAACACTGGAATGTCAATCACTTCAACGAACTGACAAGAGGACATGCCAAACAGTCTAAGAAGTGTCAAAACTGACAACCAGTGGTACAATCACGTACATACATTATATAGGTATTTTCTATAGGACGATAAAGTTAGATTTATTTAGTCATACGCACGTCATGTTAATCCGATTTCAATAGAAACATAGACATTTAATTTATTGGTTTTTCAACATTCCAAGTAAACTCCTCACAAAAACAATGATATTGTGATAAGATGGAGGGATCCAATACAAAAGGTAAGTGACTCAAGATTTCAAAGTGATCCAAAAAGTGTTCATTGTATTTTAGAAGTGTTTTGGATTCCTTGTCATTGGAGTGCGATTTGTGTGGGCGAAACTTGTTTCCGACTGTAAATTATCTTTTGTTTGTTCCCTCGTTATTAGTGACTAACGAAGGACGATATACTAAAAACATGATGCTATAGAATTGTATGATTAACCCGAAATCATTATTTAATTGTGTAGTATACATTTTTTCCAATATTATTTGGCTATTGCTCATCAAATGCATGTATCCAGCATTAAGTCCATAACCACATGCAGTAAACATATAAACCTAATTTAACACTTCACAAACATTGAGTTATAAGTATACATAGAGAAGACATCTCAAACAAAATGTGTGTCCCCGCCGGGAGGTTCTATTTTCAAAATTGAGCCTCTGTTCTCCTTTCAAAATCGAACGAATCCATTGGACATTGAAGCCGCGCGGCGTCAATTCATTGGAACATATATTGTGTTCGCGGTGTCTGTTCTATACGCTAGTAATAATACTTCAATGTTCACAAATCACAAATTACATTAATTTGAAGAATGAGTATGACACAGAGTACACAGTATAATGATAAGTATAAAATATATTTCAAAAGACTCCATTTTTTGGAAAATTATAAAAAAAAAACAAGACTAAACATTCAATACAGCAATGCAGCAAATATTAGATTCATAGTCAGATTAGCAGATTTATAAATAAAATTTAGAGAGAAAGAGAGAAAAAACTGCTTCCTTAAGTCCCCAGCTGTAACTTGACAAGTTGTTTGTAGTTATAAATTATAAAAAATAGTAATTCAGTAATTTAAAAATGTAATAGAGACAAAAATCTTCTTGCGGTATGTAGTGAAACATACATATTATTTATTATGAAACTTATGAAAGGAGGTGGCCAACATGTGCCCCGGAAATAGTTAAAATACGTTTATTTGTACAAGGTTTTAGTCCTCAGAAAAGACATGTTTTCCGTTTATTATAATATAACTAGAATTTTAATTTTCTTCTGAACTCCGCAGTGAGTAGTTATAATAAATTAACAATAATAATAAGTTGTGTTGTATACACTTAATCTTCTACTACCTCCATTGCTATCACTGGAGGTTGACAATTGACTGACAGAAATACGAATATATGCTATATTGCCATTTGTCAAATGCCAAAAGAAGATTTTTGAGTGTGATTTCTACAAAATAATAATTGTGTTTGATTTTTTGTCATGAGGTCAAAGATATACAACATCATTGCATGAGGTGCATTAATTGTGCGGTTGATATTGAGCGTATGGCACGTCACTCAATATCTTCGCTAGCAAGAAACCTTCAATCCATATTGGTAGAATGGATCACTGCAGTACAGGTACTTATGGCATTTTCATGTGATTACATTAGTTTGGTATTTGGGGTGGGCACGTCATAATTAAAGTAAAATAAATAAATGAATTATCCAAAAGATAAATAGTTTGTATTTAATATAAAAATCTCTCTTTAAAACACTTTTCCACGATTACTTATGTTTATCAAACTGTCAACCTACAAGAGCTAAAACTGCTCGTAAAAGGAGAATCCCGAGTTTTACAGATTTTTATTGATAAAATTATCAAAGTAGATATTGTAAGCTTTAATGTAAGGTAAAAATAAAATGTGTACATTATACTTCACAAGTGGGGCAAACGCCCATACAGATGTTGGCCACCTCCTTTATTATTCATCTTTGTAACTGTTAAATTTTGGTAATGAGCTGAAACCTTGTCTCAATAACTACTGTGTGACGTAACATTAAACAAAAAAAGCGGCCAAGTGCGAGTCGGACTCGCTCATGAAGGGTTCCGTAGCAGCAAGTAACATAATATAAAAGTTCTTGTAGTTCGTTGTAACTTTGATCAATGTTTTTTGCGGTTTACGATTTATGACGTATTAAAAAAAAAACTACTTACTAAATATCATTCAAACCAATTTTCGTTGGAAGTTTTCATGGTAATGTACATCATATATTTTTTTTAGTTTTATCATTCTCTTATTTTAGAAGTTACAGGGGAGGGGACACACATTTTACCACTTTGGAAGTGTCTCTCGCGCAAACTATTCAGTTTAGAAAAAAATGATATTAGAAACCTCAATATCATTTTTGAAGACCTATCCATAGATACCCCACACGTATGGGTTTGATGAAAAAAACATTTTTGAGTTTCAGTTCTAAGTATGGGGAACCCCCAAAATTTAGAGTTTTTTTTCTATTTTTGTGTGAAAATCTTAATGCGGTTCACAGAATACATCTACTCACCAAGTTTCAACAGTATAGCTCTTATAGTTTCGGAAAAAAGTGGCTGTGACATACGGACGGACAGACAGACAGACAGACAGACAGACAGACAGACAGACAGACAGACATGACGAATCTATAAGGGTTCCGTTTTTTGCCATTCGGCTACGGAACCCTAAAAACAGCAGTCAGCAAAACAAATATTCTCATAAAATTAATTTTATTTTGTATGGAACTATGCATCTTTAGTTTTGATGATCGAAATTAGAACTGCAATGGATAGACTCTTGAATTTTATCAGAATAATATACCAATACTTTCAGCACCTCATATGTGTAACAAAGGCCGTTTTAAACAATTTTTATTTAAAAATGGAAATATTAAGAGGGCAAATTAAACATGTTTTGTTTGCATTTTAGTATTATATATAATTCTGCTTTATTGTAAAATAATAATTATAGTTGATAATATAATATTAATAAAATTCATATAATTTAAGAACACACAGAGTGAATTGAAAAACTAACAAATAGCTGATAGTGCCACATTCTCGTTTCAACTCTCTGGTTCTGATATCATTAAGACCAAGGCCAAGCACATTAGGGGCCATCCATAAATTACGTCAGACTAATTTCATGACTTTTTGACCCCTCCCCCTGTCCTTGTCACAGCTGGTCACATTTGTGAGACCCCCCCCCTAGTGTGACGTCATATATTATGAAATTTTACACCTAGAAATTATTAAATTAAAACAGCAGTTCGGAAATAAGTCTTAGTTCCATTAATTGTCTTTTATATATACCTACTAGCTGTTACCCGCAGCTTCGCATGCGGAAATTATGCTTAACATATTTGTACCCCTTGCAGAACAAAATTTAAAAACAGGTTAATTTATATTGAAGTACTAATATTTAGGAATTTATATACGGAAACCTACGATACAATCACAAATCATTCCTCCGGGAACGGATTATGAAAAATAAACAACATTGACATTAATTAGTTTTTCTTTTTCAGGAAAAAATTTGAAAAACTCGAAAACATGTATTCCATGAATTTAATGAGGAACGTTTGTTGCAAATTTAAAGCAAATCATTGATATTTTTAAAATATTCCATACTAAGTTTCATCTTGTTTCCGGGGAAAACTATAAATTTTATCGGGACAAAAAGTTTTTAAAAACGTGATCCAATGTATAAGGAACAACTTAACTAATTTCAGTCGAAATCAGTTCAAGGGTTTTCATGTGATGCCCGGACAGACAAATAGATAGACAGACAGACAATAATTTTAAAAACAAATTTTTTGAGTGCCCCTAACCGAAATTTTGAAAAAATATTTAATGTACAGAAAAACTGGCTCTTGAGTTTTATTAAAAAAAATCAAAAAGGTTCCGTTATTTCCATCCATCCAGGAGTTACATATCTTGTCTCCAAGTAACACCACCAGATCCTAAATGGATCAATGATGTCAACATGAACAGTATAAATATCTTTCCATCCGGACACTTACACTCACTCTCCCGCTCCCATTCCCTCTCCCACTTAAACCCCCTCCCTCCCTCCCTCTCACAGACTCTCTCTCACCTTCTCTGTTTCCTTATCTCTCTCTCTCTCTCTCCTTCACTTTCTCTCTCCTTCTCTCTTTCCCGCTCTCTGTCCCTCTCCTTTGCCCGCTCACGGTCCCTCTCCCGCTTCCTGTCCCTCACCCTCTCCCTCTCTCGCTCCCAGTTCCTCTCTCGCACTCGGTCCCTCTCCCGCATCCTGTCCCTCTCCCTCTCTCTCCCTCTCCCTCTCACGCACCCTGTCCCTCTTCCTCTATAAAATACATTCAATGACTTCCAACCCCTATTTTTGGGGGATGAATTTGAACAAAACTATGATACAGTTATTTTTTGTGTCTAACTATAAGCTTAAATACAAATTATCACCCTTCTTACTTCAAAACTGACGAAGTTGCCATACTACCTAATTGCACAACCTTATTATTCTTTTAGGGGTTGATTTTCCAAAAAAACACATAACCTTTAAATTTTGTTTCTAATCTTGAACTAATATATAAATTTTCATGCTTTTAACTTCAAAAATGACGAAATTGCGTATTAAAGTCCATCTAAGAAATTAACCCTTTAAGGGATGATTTTCCAAAAAAATGTGTTGAAGTTAACTTTTGTTTATTACTATAAACATACATAAAAATTTCCTATTTATAACTCTAAAACTGACAAAGCTGATTTATATGTAAAAGACTTCCAACCCCTATTTTTAGGGGATGAATTTCGAGAAAACAGTGATACAGTTATTTTTTGCGTCCAACTATAAACTTATATACAAATTTTCACCCTTCTTACTTTAAAACTGACGAAGTTGCCATACTACTTGCACAATCTTATTCAACCCTTTAGGGGTTGATTTTCCAAAAAAACACATAACCCTTAAATTTTGTTTCTAATTTTGAACTAATATATAAATTTTCATGTTTTTAACTTCAAAAATGACGAAGTTGCGTACTCAGTTAAATTGAAGAAATTAACCCTTTAAGGGATGATTTTCCAAAAAAATGTGTTGAAGTTAACTTTTGTTTATTACTTTAAAAATACATAAAAAAAATTCATACTTATAACTCTAAAACTGACGAAGCTGATTTATATGTAAAAGACTTCCAACCCCTATTTTTAGGGGATGAATTTCGAGAAAACAGTGATACAGTTATTTTTTTTTGTCTAACTATAAGCTTATATACAAATTTTCACCCTTCTAACCTCAAAACTGACGAAGTTCCCATACAAACTTGAACAACCTTATTCGACCCTTTAGGGGTTGATTTTCCAAAAAAACACATAACCCTTAAATTTTGTTTCTAATTTTGAACTAATATATAAATTTTCATGTTTTTAACTTCAAAAATGACAAAGTTGCGTACTAAGTTAAATTGAAGAAATTAACCCTTTAAGGGATGATTTTCCAAAAAAATGTGTTAAAGTTAACTTTTGTTTATTACTATAAACTAACATAAAAAATTTCATATTTATAACTCTAAAACTGACGAAGTTGGTTTGTATGAAAGTGACTTCTAACCCTTATTTGTACCCCTTAGGGGATGAATTTTCAAAAATCCGTTCTTAGTGGACGTCTCCTTAGCAGGAACTATCTACCTACCAAATTTCATCTTAATCGGTTCGGCAGTTTCTGAGATTTTTTGTTTAATCAGCGGTGTGTCGCTTTTCAATTTTATATATATAGATACATACCAATTATTCGATTTTTAAATGTGACGTCACTTTAAATTTAGGACCCCTTGTCACACAATGTCACACTACATCGACCCCCCCCCCCCCTCTCCCCTAACGTGTGACGTAATTTATGGGTGGCCCCTTACTAATTTGTGTGGCTTATTTTATATTACATAAATTATTTATGAATTGCCTATTTAATTCTTATTGTATCATTGGCTTTAAAAGTTAATTTAATTGTATTTTAATGAAGCAAATTGGTAAAATCATTATAAAATGATTATATGATAATTATATTAGAATAATAGGACTATAGGACATCTTTTGGTTTAAGGAATCTTTATTTCTGATAAAATGAGATATTTAAGCTTAAAATGAGATATTTAAATGCAATACTTAATTAAAGTTCATGTTCGGCGTATGTGTGTGTGTGCGCTTGGGTTCCAGATACCTGATTTGGTCTTCATACATAGCTTTAACCCATTACTGGGTTCTCTTTTCTTGAAGAGGCATAATCCACCACACTGCTCCAGTGCAGATAGGTTGCCGAAAGGCTCCAATATGGCTTGATGACTTACAACAATAACCAGAACCGACAGTTTTACAAGCCCTACGAAACACGAAGCTCTCAAAAATTTTTTTTTGGCTACTATCAGGCATCCATCCAACTACTGACCGCACCCGCTGTTGCTTTACTCGGTCGTTCACTTAGAATAGACATAACCAGCGAAGGTGTGATCGTTTAGCGACATTATGACTTATGCAGTGAGTTACTGCATTGTACGCATAAATTACGACCCGGGTCATTATATTTTCTCAAATTACAGAGACCCTCAGCTGTGCCGGATGTTTGAACGACATTGGAGATGATGACTATGTGTCTGCACTCAGCCAGGACTGGCACAAAGACTGCTTTCGGTAAGCATTTCTTTCATTCAGATGAAGTATGTGTTATGCAAAATTAATTAAAATTAATTGCTTAAAGTTAGGTTCTTGATTCTATCATTCCATTTGTCAAATGGTAAAAATAATTATATTGCTTTTGTCTATAAATTTCTAATTACTTACTAGGTGCTCAGTTTGTGACGCTCCACTCTCCACATGGTACTTCGAGAAGGGCGGACTTCTATTCTGCCAGGGAGACTACTGGGAGAGATACGGCGACAACTGTCAACAATGCACACAGGTAACTTAAATTTTTTGTTACCTGTAGTTGGCTGTTAAAGGGTTCATGCAGAAATTAGTCCTTTGAGTCGGTACAAATAACTCTTTATTGTATTTTTTATTCCACTCTTTTTTTTTTGGATGAAGTCAGTAGTGAGCCATTAATGAGTTGATACCAATACGCCTTTTAACCAGATGTCTCTTGTTTTTTCGTGTAAAACCTTGTGTAACTTTCATTTTGCGGTCCAGGTGATAACAGGTCCGGTGATGGCGGCGGGCGAGCACCGGTTCCACCCCGAGTGCTTTGCGTGCGTGGCGTGCGGCTCGCACGTCGAGGACGGGGAGTCGTACGCTCTGCTCGATCGCTCGCAGCTCTACTGGTACGTACAGTGCGCTAGGCGTTTTGATGAGTTTTTTAATTTTAATACGTGATCGAGTAGCATTCGTTTGCCTATTAGACTTTTTGATGCCTAAACACACTTCAAGGTATCTTTGTAATTGAAATAACAGCAAAACATTTTACCAGACCCAAAAACAAATATTGGGTTTATTGAGTCGCGGCTGGCATGAAAATACGCAAGTAAGTAATTCATTATAAACGATCAGCTCTCACTCGTATTTTCTGTCCCATAAATGTCTTTCCGGGAATTTTTAATAGGAGCCTTCGTGATGCAGGCTGGGACATTACCTAGTTGGAAGTTTAACCAATGAAACAAAGAAAAATATATTAAACAGAAATATTTATTTATTTACGTATACACCAGTTATCTGGCAATAAAATATAAAAAATAAATTTAATAATCACGCTTGTGTTCGTAGCGGGTCGTGCTACAGCGAGTGCGTGCGCGCGCGCCGCGACTCGCACGCCATCCGCGTGCTGCGGCTGCCCGGGGACGCGTTCCGTCTGGCCACCAGCCGCTGCGGAGCCGTCACCGTCTCGCAGTGAGTACTGTTCGGTGGTCTTCGTCATTGGACACACACAGCACATATCGAGGATGTAGAATCTATTCTATGTATAATTTGGTGGGATCAGTGAAATATGCTACTCAGAGATAGGCGTAACTCAAATAAAACTAGAAATTTTTAAATCGGTCGCAGATACGTTTATTATAAAAAGTATTTTATAAAAAAAAAACATTTAATCAATTAAATAACAATCTTAAATTAAAATTTAAAAAACCCCCGACAGTTTTATGTACACTAAACATAGGTAAGAACACTCGATTATGTCACTTTTCATACAAGAAAACTAGATCAAAATCGTTTCATCCGTTTGGGAGCTACGATGCCACAGACAGACATACAGATACACATTTACACAGATACACAGACACGTCAAACTTTAAACACCCCTTTTTTCGTCGGGGGTTAAAAATAGAATCAATAACAGTAAATTAAAGTGCCGATTATAACGCTTACGTTTGAATTCTTAATAGATTCTACTACCTATAAAATTGCACATCAATCACACAATTATTATCCTTTATTTTCATATATTTACATGTCTGTGACTCACACTAACATTTGACAAGGGAAGATCCAGTCATAAATTCATATGATATGGTCAATTTGGGTAACATTTAATATGAAATCTTTACAAGTTTTATTTGTTTTTATTGTGAAAAAATCAACTCAAGGTAAATTTAAAACTTAATGTTTCTACAAATGCAGAAAATCTGCATATTAGTCTTTTTTGAACATCAGTAACATCAAATATATCACTGATGACTAGGGACCTGCATTATTTTGAACTCTACGACTTTGTGACCGAAACACGTAAAACATTTTACTGTCGATTTTGAAAAGAGGGTGGTCGATAGCCAGACAGGTAATATACCCTTTTTCCAGCAGAGCCCAGGAAGCTCTTAGCCAAATATAATTAAGATGAATAAAGCCTAAAATGTCATGTCATATCCATAATGCTACCTGAATTGAAATATCCATGGAGTATAAATGAGGTAGAAGGAGGGCCATCTCCTATGAAGGGAAAGTTGAAAAAGTATCCAGCTTTTTACAGAAAATAGAGGTCCAATAATGGCTATTTCTGAATGGCGCTAGTGTATGACAAATAGATATATGAACATGGCTGTTGTAGACGGAGTGAAGTTTGCTGAGTTATGCCACCCGTAAGGAATGGCGCTAGTGTCCGCCAAATTCGAACATAGACCGCACCGCAGCGCCACCCGTAATTGGACGCGTTTTTACGGACACTTTTCATATACAGAGATGGCCTTCCTTCTACTCTATCTTCCATGGAAATATGTCTTATGACGACCAACTTTGATAAAACTATTTGTACCATAATGTTGGTAACTTAAAATTATGTCATTCAACTGTCATTGCACTGACACTAAACCGCTCATACATCACAGCACTCTCATCTCGCCTTAAAATCACGATCTCACAGACCATTAATTGAATAACCACGTGCAAGAATGTCTACGCTTTAGATGTTGTCAAATTTTGTACGGAATAGAATTTCGTTAGTGTTCGAATTTGAAATTCAATGCGGCGTAATCTTCAATTAACGGTCTGTGATTCTGCAGTCGACGGTCGCTTCGTCAACGACACTACAACGACATCTTACGTATGTATGCACACACGCAAACTGACATGTGTGCGTGCGAGAGGCATGGATCTTAAAGGAGCCGATACACCAGTAAATGTTATCGTGTTAAATAATGTTTTAAAATATTTTATAACAGCAGTGTGACAGCACCTGAATAAAAAACAAGAGTTGTCGTGTCCTTTAATGCGAAGCGGCCTATGGGTCACATGTCGGCGATGTAATATGGACTCTAATGCCTACCATTAAAGCACTAATTGACTAACAGCGGGCGCTGCGCCGGCAAGCTATCGGCGCTGGCGAAAGCGCTGCTGCGGGCCGCGCTCTCCGTGTGCATACAGCTCACGTGTCATAGGTACCGGATATACATCCTTTAGGATTGGATTTAGAGTAGAATTTGGCATGGCTGGGTAGTTTACTTAATGAATAAAGGACTTGCTGTACTGGTAGGTACTTATTACGTGTGGTATGTAAAACGTATACTATGTAAACGTGTACGATTTAGCTAGTTTGCATGGCTTTTTAAGTTTTTGTTGGTAGTCATTTTGAGAGTAATTTATTACCTTGTATAACCTTGTCCATAGTATAAAATATTATTTAATTATAATATGAGACATAAAATAAATGAATGTGTATGCTGATAAAATATGTATAATGTACAACTGCCATTTACTTTGCTGCCAGCATGATGTGAAAATTGAAATGAATCAGTTTTGTTAAATGACGTAAAAAACATTGAATGAAATACTCTGCTTTGCTTGAAACGGTATATTTGCATATTGAATTAAAGCAACAGACATCATTTCATCATTTAAAATGGTAGCCGTTGTGAACAACATTATGGTCCTTCGAGCCCATGAACTTGCGACATGTTAATAAAATTGTACCCGAGTAATTCGTATCATTGAAATAAAATGTTTTCGATTTGTTTTAGGCAAATTTTGCTATTAGTTTCAATAACAAAAACCGGGCAAGTGCGTGTCAGGCTACGCGCAATGTATGGTTCCAAAGTAGTACGTTTATCGACTATTACTCATTAACTACTTATGCTAACATAGCCGTGATACTTTTCCTTGTAAATTCGTCATATAACCTATTTTTAAGATTTTTTCACTTATCCAACTCCAACCGTTTAGCCGGCAGGGAGAGGGGGGGGGGGATACTTGACTAACTAAAATTAGCACTTTAAAGTCAGATATTTCGCAAATGGACCCCTGATTCCAAAAATGGTCTTAGAAGACCCGTGATATTTTTGGAACACCTTTTCAATGATACCCCATACTATACGGCGGGTACGCGACGAATAAAAAAATCATCCTCACGTTACCTGTAGGGGAAGTATCTACCCTGAAAAAAATATTTTTCAATATTTTATTCTACGATTCTGGAGTTTTGATAAATAAGTATATCCATGTCAAATTACAGCTTTCTAGCGCTAATGGTCTCGGCGCTTTACTTCGGACAGACAGACGGACGGACATGACGAAACTATAAGGGTTCCGATTTTTCTTCAGAACCCTAAAAATTATAAATACATTGGAAAGAAATTGATCATCCATCATTCATTCATTCATACATACATCATATTAATACAATATTCTCAAAAATTACTGAACGAATTTTCATGCAGATTTTTTAGTGGATTGAATGAATAATGATAATAGTTATGGTTACAGGGTAAACATAAAAAATATTATTTGTGTGGCGCTAGTAGATGTAACACTTGTTCTTTTATGCGTGTATATCCTTAAATTGATTTTGTTAGCGATAAGTAGATAATTGCGGAAATCATACATCTTAAGTGTTAGGAATATTTATGAAATACCAAGACTCTGTACAGTATTACTTTATTATAGTCAAAATTATCTAAGATGCCCATAATGATAGCTGCTATTTATTAATATGAACTAACCTTGTATGTGTGCCTTTGAGCGAATTGAAATATTTATTTATTTGACATGAATAGTTGAATACTTACGGACAAAGGATTTTGCCAAGATTTGTTGAAAATCCCTACTCATTTTCACTCGCGTTGATTATAAATCATATTATACGTTAAAATGTAGTAAAAATCCCATCACATCATAATTTATGCAAAATTTAATAAAAATATATGACGTCGAAACAATCTTATATGAAGAAGCCTAAATCTAATCTGACATAGGGTGATGTGACGGCTTGAAACCGTTTATAAAACCAATCATAATCGATACATTACTATAATCGAAATTTAAAAATGAAAATTGATTAATTTAATTACATTGTTAAAAATGATTTGCTTGCATTTGAATTTAAAATTAGGTACCCAATAATACCACGACGGATTGGATGCTAACAAAGGACATTTTCCATTAGGTATGTATGGGCACTTCGCCATCCATGGACAGTAACTGCAGATAATATGTTATAATATGTAATTATGTATTTAAGGTTGCTGTAAACATTTTTTTTTCAACAAAATAATAATTATATATGCATGAATGTGTCTTACGAAATAAGCAAGAATTTATTCACTTTAGTTTTTCCTGACGCTCATTATATAATATTATGTCAAAATATTATTATGAAACTGAGCGGGATTTTCATTCTATCATGATCTATCTTTCTTTCTTTTTCTTCTCTCTTTCTTGGCCGGAACACACCAGTGATGCTTTTGGTGTTGTTGATGTTCATGGGCGAATGGATAAAAGAATATTTTATTGAAGTCGTAAATAGGTAGGTACATATTGAGAATACGCGGTACGAGATAGCTCAATCGAGGTAGTAGGTAAGTAACTAGGTACCTAAATATTACGGTTTTTAGTTTAAAATTTAATTATCGAATCGATTAGAAGGTCTTATAATTTTGAATCGATTTGTTGTAAAAATTGGTTTCTTTCGTGAACCGATTTTTTTGTACATCTCTAATGTCATTGTGATGGCAAACGACAAATTGGGCTTCTTAGTTCGTGGTGACTATAGGCTATCTTTAATGATTATCTAAACATAGGCTATGACGCCTATGACTTATATTAACATAGGGAGCAAGCAGGTCATTGGTTTTTCGAATTACATAATCTGCATAATATGTCGATGCAAATAACGATAGAAGTCAGTACGATGCTTACATTATTTTATTTGTTGTATTTTGACCATTACTTTTAATGTATGTATTTTATGCAATTAACAATAGACGTCGTAAGTGCATAACTTATTAGTACTTTTTGTATGATATTTCGGCTGCGTTCAAAAAGTTTTGGTATGTAACTTTGACATACGTTCATATTGGTTTCCCTGTTAGAATCGATTCCGGTTGCGGCGTGTTGACACTGCACATCGGTGACCGCGTGCTGGAGGTGAACGGGTCCCCCGTGCGAGGGGACATAGAGAGGGTGTTGTCGCGCCCCGCGCTCGTGCAGGTCAGTCGAACACCGACACGATCTACTTAATGCCATACGATGATCGTTGGTTGTGAAATATTTAACCGAATAAGATTTAGCATATGGTTACCAAAGATGATGAAATTATCAACTGTTACTGATATACCGATACTTGTGTTTTATTTTATTTGATAGCGGTATTATAATGAGTATAACTGAATGTTTTGCAGTAATTAAAATGTATGTCGATTATCGATTTTATAGATATAATAAATGATAGACTTATCGGCATTGACCACATAAAAATATTATTATAATATAAACAAATATGTCCACAGCTCACAATAGAACACATCCCAGACACGATAAGCTCGAAGCGGGGTCACTCTGACCGCACGGCACCTGATCACACGCACACACAGCCGACAACACAAGACGAGCGGTCACACAAACATGAAATCAAGTCGCCTGTGGAACGAAAGATCATTAAGGAGGACAAAAAGTATGTGCCGGACGAGGGTGGGGGGGAAGACCGGGGGAAACGCGAGCGATTCAAGCGGAAAGGCGCTGCTATTGGTGTCAGGAGCAGCAAGCGGCAGCAAAGCGCAGCGCTGGCCAAGGAGCGCAGTAGCAGCATGTCGAAGCTGTTGGACGTGTGAGTTATATTTTGTGTGAATCCAAAATGACCTGCCTACATCATGGTGTACCTTGCTGGGTAACTGAAGAGGTTTTCCGCTTCAAGATTGATGTCTCTACCACAAAGTTTAATGACGGTTTTTGCGGTATGGTAGGGTAGGGCTTAACTAGCAACACATAACATCTATTATCCGACAACAGCAAAAAATCGGCTCTGACTGGGAATAGTACCCAGGACCCCTTGTTTCAGAGGCAAGATCCTTACCAAGTAGGCTACAGGAGCGTCATTATTACTATTGTAATCGAAGACTAGTATTTTTTAGTTCACATTACAATTTTTCTGTCGTCAAGTTTAGTTTGACTGTTATAATTAGTTATATGTTGTGTGACAGTAACGTGGAGGGGCAAGAGCAGAGCGGGGTGCAGTGCGACCTGAGTCGCGCGCGGTCTTTCCGCGCCGAGCCCTCCCCCTCGCTCAAGGTCTTCAGGGCTTCCGATTTATTACAGGTAAGATAACTTTATTGTATGATACGAACGAATGTCCATATGCTTTCTAGGTAAACAGTTTGACCATTGTAGTATTTCTGGGTCAGTCCTTGGTGAGCGTGTTACCAAACTGGTTAATGTTCCTTATTGTTTTCAGGGTGAACTACTAGGATCAGGGTTCTTCGGTCAAGTGTACAAGGTGACTCACCGGGCGACTAACGAGGTGATGGTTCTCAAGCAGCTGTACAGAGTAGATGAGGACGCGCAGAGAAACTTCCTCAAGGAGGTGGCGGTGCTACGGTCTCTGAAGCATCCCAATGTGCTGCGCTTCGTGGGCGTCCTGTATAGAGACAAGAGGTTGCATCTCGTCACCGAATACGTCACAGGAGGCACCCTGCATAAGCTTCTACAGGTTTGTTCATGTACCTGCGTTTATATTTTGTACAATAATGTATTACGGTATGTAATAAAATAGAGGGCAAAATATGCTCCCTAAGACACGCCAATGTATTGCAACATTATTTGCTTTGCTATTCTTATTGCAAAAATTATACTGTTTTAAGCTCGATCTAGTATAATGTAATAGAGAATATTTTTTTTATAAAAAAAAACCTACTTCCAGGCAACTTACTTATCTTTATCTTTATACAAAATAGAAGTGCAATGACAGCATGATAATTTTTTAATTAGTCTTTTTTTTAATGATTAAGACATTTCGTTCGTTTTCTACTAGGAACCAATCAGATATAATTATTTAAGTTTAGCTAGCTTCGTCTAAGCGGAGAGGAAGTGTGGAAATAACGGTATCTGATTGGTTGTTGGAAAACATTTCTGCTCACTTCCTCTCCGCTTTAGTGGAAACTGGCGCTTGGATACTTTTTAGTACAAAAACGCATTGTTAAGAAACCTGTGTAATAATGATGATGTTACCAGGAGCACAGCCGGTCGCTGAGCTGGGCGGTGCGGTCGCGGCTGGCGCGCGACGTGGCGGCCGGCGTGGGCTACCTGCACCGCATGAACGTCATCCACCGCGACCTTAACTCGCACAACTGTCTCGTACGCGGTACGTCACTCACCATCTGAGTCTCGACATCTAATGCAACTACTGCATCTGCGTTAGAGAATGTGGCCAAATGTGTAAAAGCCTAAAAGCATAATCACGGCTACGCCCCTTGTAGCGTGCTAACTGTACCACACTTACGTAATGTCATTCTTAATGGACGCTGGGGATTCAATAACTCGCGTGTAATTACATGTATGTACATAGCTCGTGCTCCAATCAAAACTTACGCATGCAGCTTCTGGAGAAATGAAATATTGTCCAATACTGTTTTGAATCACTATGCAAACTATAATTTTTATGAATTACCAAATGAGCAATCTATTCAACATATTGGGACTTTAATTGTGGAAAGTGCAATGAAAAGTATTTCTTTGAAATTCAAATTCAAAAGTCAAAATCCTTAACATGAAATCGATTTGACAATTCAGACGAATCGATTTTGATCAAACCGATTTACATAATTATGATTCCATCACTAGTCCGAGGCGGTGCAGAGTGTACGCCTCCGGACGGGACCCCCGACCCGGGGGCGGAGCTCTCGGTGGTCGTGGCGGACTTCGGGCTCGCGCGCATCGTGCAGCGCACGACGCACGCCACGCTGCGTCGCAAGCGGTACACCGTGGTCGGGAACCCCTACTGGATGGCGCCCGAGATGATGAACGGGAATGTCTACGATGAGAAGGTTGATGTGTTCTCGTTCGGGATTATATTGTGTGAGGTGAGTGTGACGTCATGACACGCGTAACTAGTTCACAGGTGCTTAAACTTGTATAGACTCGCCCTTTGTATACCTTACTTTATTTTAATATGACTGTGTTTATTATGTATTTGGTGTACAAATAAAGAGTATTTGTATTGTATTGTACACTCGATCTACCTTTTGTTTAGTGAGAAAGAGTTTCTTATATTTTTTTTAGGTTATGTGCGTATTATAAATTAATTGACACTTGTTTACTTCGGTAAAGGTACAGACAATTTTATTAAGCTTAGAACCAAGATCGGGCCACAGGCAAAACCTAAAAGTACTGATCTATCTCCACTTGGTTAGTGCTAATAGTAAGTTTAATATCGTCAGATCATCGGTCGCGTGTCGGCGGACCCGGACTTCCTGCCGCGCCGCTCGGACTTCGGGCTGAACGAGACGGCGTTCTTGGAGAAGTTCTGCCGCGCGTGCCCCGAGCCCTTCTACCGCGTGGCCTTCCTCGCCTGCCACCTCGACCCCGACATGAGGTAACTTTACTTTTTTATTACTCTGAAATATTTTTTTAACCCCTCACGGAAAAAAACGGTTGTTATAAGTTTGACGTGTCTGTGTGAATGTGTAATTGTACCTCCTAAACGAATAGTACGATTATTTTAGCGGTTTTATTTTGTTTGAAAGCTGGCGTGATCGAGATGGTTCTTAGCTATGTTTATTGTTACGGGGTTTTTTAAATTTTAAAATTTATAGTTATTATAAAGTATGCCCGAAACCAGACTTCAGGAAACACTATTTTTCGTTTACAAATGATTATTAGTTTTTATCGGGAATTTTATGTAACTAATTGGATTTTATGTAGTTGGTAGTTTTATGTAGTTGGGTAACCTAATTAAAATACATTTTACATTATAATTGTTTTGTTTAGTTTTGTCACTAGGTGCGCTGCATAGTTTTTATAAATGTAGGAGCGCGTTACATATAATACATAAACAATATTGTTTTCATGGCTCCAGCTCATTAATGCCCACTACAGGGCACAGGTGTATAAATTATTAGTCAGTACAATGAACATCAGTATAGAACTTGGTCGCGTTGTGATTGCTGACGATTGATAAAATTTAGAAAGACGTTCTTCAACTCAGTCTTTACGACGGCGTCACGTGTAGGGAGGGCCTAAGTCCGTTCGTATTGCAGACCGCCGTTCGAGGTGATAGAGATATGGCTGGAGAGCCTGGTGATGCAGCTCTCGGTCGGTGGCGGGGGGCTGGGCTCGCTGCTGGCGGACATCCTGCAGTACACGCACGGCGCGGCGGGCGCGGCGCGGCGCGGGCACGTCACGCCCGAGTGCTGCACGCACCAGCGCGGGGGGCTCTTCGCACCCGGACAGTGCTGCCGGTGCGCTGGCTGCGAACTGGTCGATGGAGAGGGGGAGGGAGTCGCCGAGGGTGGGGTTGTTAAGGTCTGCATCTCGTTGCTGTAGCTTGTTTTAACTTGAGATTATAAGCTGAAGCTCTGAAGTTCAGAAGTACTTATTTTGTGTAGATATTTTTTTTATTACTGGTATCAAGTTTGAAAGCCTATTATGGTTAATATTTTTTAAGCTAGTTTTACTACAAATCTTTCTTACTCTCTTTACTTTGAAATTTTATTTTTACTAAACAACTACTTTAAATCAAACGATTACTGCATGTAATTTGTAAATTACTAATTGTTATATTTGATCACCAGTCGAAGTCTAACGCAGCGCTGTGCCCCGCTGCGCGGGGGGCGGCGCTGGGCAAGTGCGTGTCGGCGAGCCACCTGGCGGGGCGGCGCGTCACGCTCAACGAGCTGCCGGCGCGGCGCCGCGCGCGCTCACAGCACGCGCTCGCGCCCGGGTACATCCTGCGGGCGCGCGGACAGAACATCGACATCACCAAGGTAACGTAACCAATTTTATGTAGGGATCTCAGCGTGATCCCTTAGAAGCTCAACCCGCCCATTTTAAGATTCTAATAATATGTAACGCAATATTTTCTAGGTGGACGACATCACCGAGTGGCTGGACCCCCCGCAACCGCTGAAGCGGACGAGCCCCGACTACCAGCTGAACAGCTTGCCGGACCATCCCAAGTTCAGGAAGCTGGAGGAGGACGAGGGGGCCCTGCCCTCCTTCCTCCGGAACCAGTCGGTGGAGGGGCTGGAGACCACGTCCAAGAACGAGGTGGACCACCCGCTGCCGTTCTGCCGGCACGACAGCATCCCGGACGGCTGCTGCACGACCGACACCAACAGCGACTCCTCCGACGACGACAGCTGCCTCAACATGGACGTCGATCAGCTGAAGACTAACCTGGTGGACATGGTGCGCAAGGGCGGCAACATCCTGGCCAAAAAGGCCAGCTACGACGTCACGGACGTGACGCTCCGCCATCCGGAAGTTCAGCCCAACGAGCGGAGGATAGCCGACGCCGACCCCAGGAGGTTCAACATCGACTACCACGCCGACAAGTCGACGATGATCGCGGAGACCATGAAGAACATCCCCAAGATGCTGGAGAAGCCCGCGGAGAAGCAGACGAACTTCTTCTCCAAGAATTTACTGTCGCCAAAGTTTAAGAGGTTGTTTAAGCAGCATTCGCCCGAGGAGGCGAGGAGTAAGGAGGTCGATGAGAACAGGGAGGAGAAGTCGAAGAGTAAGTTCTTCATTCAGAGGCCGGCGTCCCCCGGCATCGTGCGCTCCTCCTACAGGGTGCGACCCGCTGACGAGGGGCGGAAAACTAATCTGAATCAAGACGTTCTCAAGAGTGACATCAAGCTAGCCAGCATGGGCAAGCCGATGACGCCGATATTTAGAAGGCACTTGCCGTCGGAGAAATCCGACTTCGCTAACTTTAGATTCAGTTGCCGGGAGCGGAGATACGAGCCCAAGACCCAGGAGCGATTCGTTGATGTTGGTCGTAATAGAATAAAGGCGCCTCTGAACGCAGCAGAGAAAAGTAAAATACTCATCCGGCCGAGTAATATTCCGTTAACTCCTGTCATTGAAAAGAAGAATACTGTTGAACCGTCTGTCAAGGACGACGGGAAAGAAGTGAAAAGGAGGGAGCTAGGAATTACTAGAAGTAATTACGTGCGGCTAGCGAATCTCAGGATCAGTAAGCAGGAGTTGGGGCAGCCTGTTAAAGACAAGGGTGAGTCTTCGCCACCGGCCGAACGTGTTGTTTGAGCTATCATGGACTTTATTGTGTTTGATATATGGATCGGATTCGTTTAATAGTAAAGTGTTGTGTTATTGTGAAAATGTTGTGTAAGGGAGACACTAAGAGATCTAAGGTAAAGTATAAAGTATAACCTTATAATAACAGAACTAAGTGTGTATTAAATATTCTCAGAAATGGCTCAAACAAATTGTAATGTGAATAGATAATTACATGTTTTTGCATTTCAAAAATTGCAACAGAAAAGTCTAACAACCTAACATTATTTAGAATTGTTAAGTTGTATTTTAAGGTGTTGCGAACCTTGGGGTTGTTTATGGTTTAAATTGTTGAAGACTGAGCCCAACTGGCATTCACGATTGTATGTATACATTCCAAATTACACAATTTTGTATGAAAACTTTGCTAAAACCTACATTCCTTAATAAAAGTTTGACTGAGTTATTATAATAATTTTATAAAGGAGCATTTATCACTTAAGGTATATACTCATTCCTATATTTAGGTCCCTACATATTGTGACACTGTTGTGCCTTTATACATTTATAGGTATTAAGTAAACGACAGTGATCTCAGTGTTGAAGCAATCGGAATGTGTTTATCATTTGGGCCCAGTCTAGTTCAGTAGTCTTGCCATGTTACTGTAGTTATACATTTGTTGGTACATTCTGTACTTAGGTTAGGAGCGTCATAGCGCTCGCTGTTAAGAGATTCGGGGCTTAGCTACTTGCCATTTACTCTGATATTATGTTGGGATTCTGAGGAACGGCAAATACAAATGTTTGTACATGATCAGACTGTTAGGTAGTTTGTACTTTTCTGCTATTTTGTCACAAGAAATTTTGTATTTTATTACAATATCCTTAGAATCCCAACATTATTTTTTCCTCATTTACTCCCATTTGATACATACCTATTATATACAACATACTAAGCAGTTTTTGATGAGATTTTGAAACCGTGTTAACAATGCTATTTTGTAGTAATAAAGGGTAAATGTATGGTTGTTTTGAGCACAATAATTGCATAATGTAAGTCCTCTACAATCTTTTGTTGGGGCACCTTGTCTAACTAGTATGTCTTTGCCCAACAATGAGATTTATGAGGTTCTTAGCTTATGTGTTAGAGTTGGTGCTTCTTAATAAGCTACATATGTATATAGTGTTTATTGTCATGCCTTCGTCACAAGACTGCATTGGTTACGTCAATTGTGGCAGTAGGAACCATGCACCGGACACAACATCTATTGTAATACACATTGTATTGCACAGTACAGTACGACCGCTGTATCTTGGCGCGTCTGAACTTCGCGCAGAAGGTTGCGCAGTAACATAATTCGCTAATACTCGATACGCGGTGTATTGTGTCTCAGTCATACGTTAGCATGTTCGTGTTGCCATCTCTGTCTTACATGCGCTAAAGTTCGCAAAGCCTATGTTCAGACGCGCCAAGATACAGCGGCCGAACTGTACATTGAATAAGCGGATTGAGTCACAAAACTATAGTGTTTTTGTCAATTACATTATCACCTATAATAAATTGAGATAAGATTTTTGTGTTTGTCATGCAATAGCTCAGGTTTGATCCATAAAACTCTGGAATACTTACGCTCCAACTCAGCGTGACTAACGGTTACTTAAATCGCTCCTAGTACAGAATTTGTATGGTGATTCTTTACTAAGGAGCGATTAAAGTAACCATTAGTGACTCTGTATTGGGGCGTTAGTGATTCAGTTATATAATCAATTGCAATAGACCTTAAAGATGTAAATGAATGCTTTATTTTCTGTGGTCAAATTATCAACTTGATTATACATATTTAGGCATTTTTATGTATTTTTTTCTATTTTGTTTACAGTATTAATATTTCTGTATAATGATAATATGGATTGGACGAATAGACCTCTCCAGTTTGATAGAATAATAGAGAACGTAATTATTCTACTTATAGAGAAATATATTTTACAGATTAGGCCAGACACCCGTAACAAAGATTTTACCAGCAAATTATTTCATTAAAGGTGCCTCTGTGTTAATATTTCGAATAATTGTTTATAATATATTAGTAGTGCATTATACACAAGTTAATTTTAATATTACAAAAATACATTTTGTATTATAAAATTAATATAATATCGAATATTAGAAAATTTTAGAGAAAGATCATAGTAAAAAATCAATTGATATTGAAGATTTTTTTCTATAAGTCCAACAGATTCCAGAGGAGCGATTTCATATTATTCTCTATTTTGTATATTCTCTCGTAGCTTTCTTTATCAAGTTAATATAATAAAGGTTTTGTCCGTCATCAACTTAATGTTTTGTATCAGATTTCAATATTATATTTACTCATAGTCTAATGTAAGTTTCACCAGATTTTGAAAGTTTTCTTCATTTAATTAAACATGTTGGATAAAAATGTTAAACTGACAAAAACTTTCAAATTGCGATGATAGTTGTAGCTGTATTGAGTGCCATTGAATAGCGCGTTGAGCATAGTGAGTGAGTACAGTTTATTTAGCTTGGTATAAAATTATGGCTCATTCATTAATTTTAGTCGTCACCGTAATGTTATGAATCTTTTTAACAGTAGATAATATTAATTTATTAACAGTTTAGGTTATTTCCAATTTAATTTACTTTTTAATTCGGTAGTCTTGTAAGGCTGATAATATTATATTCCATGACAGGGTGCCATTTTGTACTTTTTTACTACTTACATTTTTTTCGACAGTGCTTCGATCGGAATTTTTGATCGATGAAGTTGAGGATAATGGATGTATCTGATAAGAACTATGATTCAGTTTCAGTTATTTCTGTAGGACTTGAAATCCATTGGGGAATTATTTTAGAATTTAAAGTGGTTTTCTTCTGCAGTGGGGGAAGTTAACAGAATAGCTTTATTCAAATCGTTACTGAACTCTCTCAGCTCAAATATGCATTGTCTTATAGGTAGGAGTGAATCTGGTTATTCTGGTTTGGTAAAGCCAAAAAGAAAATTTTCTAATGCCCTTTTTCAACAATTTATCTATCAGTAATCACAGAGTGGTTGTCTTATGATGTAAAACAAACACTGTAATTAATAAGGCATCATGACAGTGGCTAGGCTTGAGGATTGTGGATGGATAATATATTGAGAACGACTGTAAGGTGATAATTAGGGACTGGATTATATGCAATACATATAAAGAGGCTTGAAATATGCATGAAAATATGTAAAATTAAATGATAAGTTTTAGGAACCCAAACAAAGAAAAAAGTAATTTTTATTTTTTATTTCATCATCAGCATACAATTACTAAATTATCCATTGATATACGATAATAGATGAAGTAACATGAGCATTATATTATTTTTTTTATTCCTTTTGTAAGATCTATGAACAAGTTTTTACATGGGTGGACTTAATACATTTTTTTTTAAATATTTTTTACAAACGCAAACGTAATGTTCCAAGATTGTGTCTTCGATCATTCAAAATATATTTTATAGGTGGAAAAGGATCGCTCCAAATCCACTGACGTAATTGGGCAGAATTTGAACTTTGGTGCTGTGTTAGCACTTAAAATTTCAGGCAAAAGTTCTGCCGTCCCATTAATAAAACTATCAATTTGACACGATAATATGCATCATAACTAGATCTTAAATATGCAGTCACCGCTGAGGATGGCTTAAATATGCAAATGCATATAATTCGGTCCCTAGTGATAATGGTATGGTACGATAGATGGGGAAAATTTTCGCAAATTGCATTTTGTTCTGAGCTGAGAGACATATAACTAGATATATAAAATATTTAATTAATTATCTACAATGGATTACCCTGTTCGACACAACATTTCGATTGACGCATTGGCATATTATTTTTAAATTATTTGGTATTTGGAATTCGGATTTTGTTTAGCGTGCGATAGTGCTCGTGTTTTATCCTTATCTGTGATACATTTTGCTTATAAAATGTTGCAATAACAAAGTATTGTATGTATCTGTTAGTTTAAAATTAGTTTAATTCGATTGATTCCAAATTAATTGTTGTAATACTCTAACGCTTAACAACGATGTTTCCGTCTCTGCATTCCAGAAGTGTTGGTTTACCTGCTGTTTGGTTAAGTACAAAAAAATAATAAAGAATATATTCAATTAATTGTGGTAATTTTTACTCTTCCCTATTAGGTTCATATTCAATGTGTATATTGTGAAACAATTGGTGACGACGGTCTCCTTTTAGTGTCGTATAACTGATAAAAGGGTGTTTTTAATTATTTACTACATCAGAATAAAACAGTGAAAAAACAATAATTGCATTAATTGCCCATCGGCCTACAAGAGTTCTACAGGTTATATAATTTTTCCTAGCATTTTTAACTTGTTAAATCTAAGAAGTCACAATATACAATCTACTTTTAAGAACAAAATGATGATTTTCAAATGTTTGTTAGAAAAAGATATTTAAATTCATAAATTCTTCAAAGGTAAACATAGTTTGTATAAATTAGTTTCAAACTCAGTATTACCACGTGAAAACTACCACACCGGTAGAACCACGGAAGTGATACTCTTCCAGTAGGACTATTGGAAATCAATGTTACAAACATCGATTAGGATATATTAAATAAAATGCATGAAATCAGTTTACTATATATACATTTATTTGTCAACACAAAGATGTAGACATGACCGGCGGGCGTGGCAGCGACCTCGGCGACTCATGCCGCATCGCCCGGGCCCTCCACTCGACACACGCTAGCCAAGACGTTCACACATCTACACTTCATAAGACAATTTTAATCCCTAATTAAATCTGAACGAAACCACTAAATATTAATTTATGAATAGTTACAAAAATAAGATCAACATACTTTTTCGACAAGACTAGGTACTTAGTGGGCGTAGTGTCCATTGTATACACGATTAAGGGTGCCTTTAAAGACGGCAGGTTCCCTCTGTAAAAGCACCCTGTACTACGAATAAATAACGCACGTTGCAGTATATAATAAAATAGTGTGATAGCTATTTATTTTGGTGACAATGTATTCTATACTATTATCATTATACTTATTATTCAACAGTTTCTTAAACGGTCTACTATTTTTCAGACTGGCAACACTTACATTTAAAATAAAATTATAAAATTTAGCCCCAGTTACATTAAAATTTAATTACAGCATATAATTTTCAAGATTGTAAATGATAAATGCACCATATTCATATGAATTACATACAAGTGCGTCGAAATATTTGTGTTACCAATTTATATATTATGGCAGTACTGAACGAGAAAATATTTGTAAATTGAAATAAAAATCTGCATATAAACAAAATCAATAATTTTTATGACTTTACCAATTTAAATTTTATATAAAGCTAGTGACGCACTTCTGTTACTGTACGACACAAGAAATTTATTATTTTACATACAATATTTATAATTAATTATCACAAATTGAATTTAACTATGCGAACACATTCATGAGGCTTCAGATGTGGGCGTGAAGTAATAAAATATACTGTTTGAATTCATATTAAGTATAATCTGTTTCTTTTGATTAGAATCTAATCATTAGATCATATGAATCGAACTAAAGTGATATAGATACGAAATCTGCACTAGTTTATTTGTATTTGACGAGGGGTCCCGGGTTCGATTCCCGGCCGGGGCAGATATTTATGTGACAGATAAATATTTGTACTCGGGTCATGGGTGTGATTGAGATGTGTTATATGTGTCGTCCATGCCACCCGTGACACAGGTAATACCTAATGCGGGCGTATGAGTGTGTTAGTGTTAGCGTTTATTTTGCACATCAATAATAACGCAAAGTAACACATTAACGTGTGTCCAGTTCAATAAATGATCTTTTGTCATACAATACTAGAGCGCGCTCACTCAAATTCGACTTTGGTTCAATAAAAAAAATCTAATACAAATACATAAGCAATTTGAAAGAATATCTAGTACCTACTCGCCCGCTTCCACGCTCAGGTGACTGCATTGCGAAAAACTTGAACACAAATAAATAATCTTGTTGAATCACATTTTCTTAAAATTAAATAGAAAAACTGAATTGATTTCACTATCGTTTTATAAATAGGTTTATTTTAAGGAAATTTATACATAAAAATGAGAAATATTCATTTATTAATTCGTATACATTGTACAATAATACGTGTTTTATTCGGGATCATATCGGTTATAGTATTAAAGGGCTTCCAACATTTTTGTATGGAGCCTGGCATACCTACAAGTCCGCCATTTTGAAAAAACCTCGATTCGGCGGCCAGTGATGAAACATGTGTCAATCGATAGACTAAATGATTGTGATCAAAAAGTATTCAGTGATGAAATGTCGTAAGTGGTATACTTTCTGAGATATTTGAGTTCAAAACCGTAGAAAAATAAAGCAAAAAACATCGTTTCGGCCGATATTGATAAAACAGGTGTCAGTCGATAGTCTAAGTGATTACGATCAAAAAGTATTCAGTGATAAAATGTCGTAAGTGATATGGTTTCTGGGATATTTGAGTTCAAAACCGTACAAAAATAAAACATTTGTAATTAATTATCTTTTTATTTCTAGTGTATCTAACTGTATCAGTGTTATGTCAGATAAGAAATATTATGAATATTTAGAATAATTACTATATACATATAAAATCACAATATACATAAACAAAATTAAATAAATACAGTTTTATTCAGATTTACATATAAACATCTTATATATTAAGTAAATAAATATTTATAAATACATATATAACATCTGGTTGAAGACCACGGGCGACAACATTCTAATTGCTTCAGGTAGTGCTGCCGGACTTCTTGAAGGAGCTTTTGGTAGTCTATGATTTTTTGATGTCTACAAGCAAGGAGTTCCAGAACAGTATGAACTGTATTGTGAAGGAATTCCCGAAATAAGCAGTGCTATAGGTTTCCTTTAAATAAACAGGAGAAGACACATTATTTAAAATGGCATAAAATGTTGAGAGAATTCTGAAGTTTCGCCTGTATCAAATGGATAGCCATTTAAGTTAGGAATGGAACTGGGAAATGTGGTCATACTTACGTAAGCCGAAGATATATCTAATACAGTTATTAAGAAGGCGCTCCAATTTATTCAGAAGTTCCTCTGACAAATCTGTACAACACACATCAGCATAATCAAGGTGAGGGATGACCAGAGTGTTTATGGCGTATTTATGGTTAAGTTTTTATGGCGATACAGCAATTGAAGTGTACCGGTCACTTTTTTCTTTACCTCAGTTACGTTATGTATTATAAAAATTAAACAAATTCGTCAAACAAACAACTTAAGGGTAGAGATAAAATCGCGGGATGGTACTGCTCATGCATAGTGGGAAAAAGAACCTTGTCATGTTATTCCCATATAATGTGTGTTATATGGTTCTTGGCATGGGCTTGACATCAGGAAACATTGCCTTTATCACCAGCGGAATTTTTAGATTCAGTGATTGTCAGACATGATATAGAAAACTAAGCCAATAGTGAATTTTAACTTTTGGTTTAGAGTAATTGCGAAAGCTGTAGCCGCTGGTGGCAAATAAATTATTTATAAAACAACCTAGTAGTTTGCTTTTGCTTTGCTTTTTTTTAATTCAAATCTACCCGTTATTAATAAATCAAGTACCTATGCAGCACATACACATATGACATAATATACTTATTTTGAATTTATTGGGTCAATAATGAAAAATAAGTAAATGATAATTTTTAATGCATTATTTTTGTACGGTTTTGAACTCAAATATCTCAGGAAGTATATCACCTACAACATTTCATCACTGAATACTTTTTAATCGTAATCATTTAGCCTTTCGATTGACATATGTTTCATCAATGTCCGCTGTAACGAAGTTTTTTTGCTTTATATTTCTACAGTTTTGAACTCACTTATCTCAGAAATTATATCACTTACAACATTTCATCACTGAATACCTTTTAATCGTAATTATTTAGCCTATCGAATGACATAATATGATTTATCAATATCCGCCGAAACGAAGTTTTTTGCTTTATTTTTCTACAGTTTTGAACTCACTTATATCAGAAAGTATATCACTTACGACATTTCATCACTGAATACTTTTTGATCATAATCATTTACTCTATCGATTGACATATGTTTCATCACTGGCCGCCGAACCGAGGTTTTTTCAAAATGGCGGACTTGTAGGTGTGCCAATTAGGTTCGATGCCCTTTATTATAGTGACTATAAAACGCTACTGAGTCATTTAACCGAAGGCAGGTGGGCCGATAAGTCTTGGCACAAAATCTACCCTTAAATTGGTTAGCGTGGCTCATGGACAGATAGCTGAGCTTTAAAGCGACCTGTAAATTTTAGATTTTTGTATGTTTTGATACTTGAAGTTGGCACATGTTGGACGTCAATATTACTCCATACTTAGATTTTTACATTCCATGCAATTGAGTTAATCGAGTTAACTTTATTGTGGATATATCGTCAGCGCCGCTGGTAATAATTATACGAGTACAATCGAACAATAATTAATTTTCTATCGACAACTCGATTATCTCGTACTATCCCACTACTTAAGATTCATGCCAGGCGCGGTTACAACTTAATTAGCCGTTCCATTTCAGTCTACAAATATACCAATACCAACAATGTACAGATCGAGGTGAAATATAAATGTCCATCAACTGTAGTCGCCAGTAATCGCCAGGATGACTATGTGCCCAAATGCTATTAAATTTTATTATTAAAGTCACTTTATTATAAATAATAATGTACACTTATGTTCATTACAGAGTCTTTAAAAAGTCTTCCAGTGATAATTAAAACTGAATTTTTATATATTTATAATAACTAATTACTTGTCAATCGTAGGTAATATTCTTATTGCGAAAATGATACAATACCCTAAATAGTGTAACATAGTATAATATTATTAATTTAATACAAAACTAATCGTCTTATGCACGTATGCATAAAATTACGGCGACAGTTGAAAACGGAAAAAATATGAAGCAAAAATAATTTGAGAAATATCGACGGTGTATTGAATCCGAATAATTTAATAGCTAAAAGTTCGGTGAAATTGTATGTTAATAATCGTATTGATGGAGTCGTTCTTAGTTCGAGAAGGTACTATTTAATAGACTCGAAATTCATAGAAACTCATTTTATATCACTTTTAGTACCGAGCAAGCGCAAGGCAGTGGCTCGAATAGGAAGTAATTGCCATGGAGAGTCGTTAGGATTTCATGAAAATGCGTAAAAGCTGAATTAATTTAGATTTACATTTAAAAAATCGAATTTGAGATAGAAACTAAATCGTTTTCAAGAATATCCGGCACTGATTTAACTAGTAATCTCGAAGTGCAAAATTATTCCACCCTAAGAATTATCCCCTTTCAACTAATGCCGTAAAAAGATCACAATACAACAACATAATAAAATTAAAACAATCACAATAAATAGCGGTTCGATCCCTCCCCCTCCCACGCCCCGCCGCCAAACATCCAGTTAAATATTCCTACCCTCTAAACAATAATTAAGGATAGCTGTCACTACGAGTTTAACTGACGTATGCAACAAGTTATGAACGGGGTCATGTGTCCGACGGGTGCGTTTATAGACAACACCGGTTACCGGCTGCGCTCAGCTTCTTTATAATCGAAGATCCTTACGTCACGACCACCTTGCCGTGGACTGGATTAAGCCTAATCTAGAGTTATTTATAACTAAGGGCGGATTCAAACTAACTTGTAAAAGTGGTATCTTACGCATATATCTGCTTGCCATATACATACATCGTTTGTATTTTGTCATGGTATCGACAAATGACGTCATTATAATTCGTAAAAAATAATTGAACATCTTTGGGTGCGCTTTATAAACATGATATTTGATTTTTATTTGGCTGGCATGGTCATTCTTCAACTACTCGAAGGATAGTTACTCTCATATAAATAATATTTGATCAAATCCACCCTTAGCCTACAAAATTGTATGTTGCATAGGATAGATTTTTGTCAACTGTTTCATTTGTATTGTAATATAATAATTTTGTGTCAAAATAAGTAACAATAAACATTTTATTTGAATTAACTGCATAATAATGGTGTAATACAGTATTAAATATATACAAATGCTGATGAATGACACAACATAACAGATCAAACGATCATATCGATACATAATATAAAACGACGAATATTTCAGTGCTGTACAAAATGTACTCTATAAAATTAATCTATAATAAATAAATATTTTTCACCGCATAACCGGTGTAGTCTGCACACACCGTTAACTATAAAGGCAAGGATACACTAGCTCAGTTCCCACACAACAGTTTACATTTACCGTCAATTGCTTAAAAAAATTGTATAATCGTTTTTGTACCATCAGGTACAAATGTCACCATTAATTTGAAGTTTAATATGAAAAAATGTACCTCGAATAATACAACAATTTTATTTCTGATAATGAAAAAACATAATGATATTGTACGATTAAGAGTACAATATTTTACGCATTTAAAATCAACCACCTCATTCAAACATACGTATAGGAACCGAGCTAAGGGTTATAGTACTAGAAACATTTGACACAATGAGTCGTGGAACGCAACCGACTATCCGAGACCCGGGTCCGCTCGTCGCTCCCTGTCATCACAGCACTACCACAGATACCGCACCGCTCCGTCCCATCACTTGCATCCCAACTTCACTGGTCCCGAACCACATAATCGAGTCAAATCCCTTTCCATCCACGACGCGACCATTACAACTAGACCTCTCTGGTACAGTACGACGCGGCGCTCAGTAACAGAGACAAAGGAACTGTGAGTGGGGTCCGCGCTAAATTAAACTCTATGCCGTGCGCGCTAGAGGCGGCTTCAGCGCGTCTGGTCGAACTTCTGCTCGGTCACCGTGACCGCGTCCGACGACAGCGCCTCCTTCAGCGTCTCCACGCAATTCTTTGGGATAACTGTGCCTGGAGAACCAACGAAATCAAGCTTTAAAATATTATAGAGGCAATTTAATTAACAAAGTATTAAAATGGTGCCCATGACGTTTATGTTAAGTGATAAGTTACCAGTTATCATTAATGAATACAATTGAAGCATTACAAGTTTTTGCGTATAAACGTTCATTGAGTTCAAGTCATTTACTCTCAGTTCATTCTGCTGAACAACAGACGAGGTGGATCGAGATGTTTCCTGTTGGAAATCATATAAAATGATTACGCACATTACTGACAAAAGACTGACTTGAAGTTTCACCAGTAACAAATATTCTTGTTCCTCAATAATACCATCAATTTCGACTATAAAAACCGATTTGGTGACCTGCCCAAATTACATTTCTAATTCTAATGCTACTTCCGAATATACTCACCGACGATCTTGAGCCCGTCGTCGGTCTTGATGCGCACGACCTGCATCTTGTGCGCCTGCGCGCGCGCCGCCAGCGCCGCCTCCACGCGCGCCCACACGGCCAGCACCGAGCCCGACAGCACGTGGTACGAGCGCACGCGTAGACCCACCTGCGCGTTAGCAAAAAGTGCGAGTGTATTATTTTACGTGCACTTACACAAGTATAAAGTGATTCTTTTTAAAAACATATCATTTTTTGTCGAATTAAATTTTATCGCTTTTTTGATATCTTGGATTTCGGCTTAAACAATGTTTCTTATCGTGGCATACTTATACAGCCGTGGAGGTAAAATGTTACACAAGAATCGTTACTTATTTTTTCCTAACTCCTTCCTTCTCTACAATGTTGACGTAAAAGTTTTATTTTAAAAACTACAAATAAATGTGTGCATGCGTGCGCATGTGTGCGTCCGCGAGTACGTACATACGTGTACATGTGTGTGTGTGTGTGTCTGCATGTGTCCGTACCTCGCAGTCGGGCGCGCTCCGGCAGGTGGCGCGATGGTACGCGTGCGCGCACACCCGCAGCGAGGCGGCGTGCTGCGCGCGCCACGCCGCCTCCGCCTCCTCGCTGGTCGCCTTGCGGTACTTCTTCTCGATCTCCGCCAGCGACTCCGCGCGCAGCTGCTGGCCCGTGTTCGGCCTGCAATAACCAACGGTGTTTTAAAGAAATCCACGATGTTTGCGCTACGTTTAATTGGGAATTAGACTGCTTTAGTAGAAATGCAAGAGATAGATGACGTGCGTGTCAAATCCGCCAATAGGATTGCTTAAATTAGCATTCATCAAAGATGTGATGTTCACATCACAATCATCTACCAGACAACAAACATATAGGGTAAAATGAGGTCTAACTGGCCTTGTTTAATAACTGGTCTCTTTATATTTCGTTTCAAAAATAATAATTTATTTTGTAGTAAATAGTGATGATGGCCTTGACTGTTGATTATATACATTTTCTGTTAGTATCGTAAATCAGAGACATACAAGGAACGTTTTAATTTCAGATCTTTGTCAGGTAGCACCACTCGCTTCACCCACTCACTCGACTACCAACTACGACGTCACCCATACCTGTACAAGTGAAACAGCTGATCCTTCTTGGTGACCCTCTCCTTCCTGGAGTTGGTTTGCGGCGCGGCGAGGCACAGCACGGCGTTGTGCTTGCCGCCGCGCGCCGCCACCGTCAGGTAGAACCCCTCGCCCGGCGCCGACGCTCCCGACCACTTCTCCAGCGCCTCCGACCATTCCATGCCGCGCTAGGAACAATCATACACCGTTAGCGTTACACAGAACATGTGATTGGGTAGGCTTTATCCAGGAGGATGATTAGGATGGTTATATGTTTGTGACTAAACCTCTACTAATTTATTTAAACTGACTGCCTTCAAATTATTAACGTCTCTCTTCTTGAGGCCTAGTGTATACTCCACCACGCTGCTTCAATGCAGATTAATGGAGGGACTGGAAGGGTTAGTGGCCCACCCAAGCTTCGGAAGTTCCGAGGGCCTCCGATATGACTTAACGACTGCTATGTTACGATAACAACCGGGACCAAGAGCTTTACGTGCCATCTGAAGTACGGAAACGCTCATGAACTTTTTAACACTAGCGGTTTCACGTCCAACTACCGACCGCACCCGCTATTGGTTAACTTTTTCGATCACTTAGCATCGACACAAGAATTTATTTAAACGATCACATGTAAACACCCAGTCCACATGTCAACGCTTGAAAGGCAAACATTACCAAGCGACATGTTGACAACTTTACACTAGAGCATTTTAAAGTTTTTATTTTAGAAAAAAAAAATCGTAAAAATAGCTTTATTAAGCATTTAAACTGCATGTAAAATTCATTGGAATTAAGTAGCTATGACTAATAGGCGTTTTTTTACGATTTATTTTCTAAAATTTTAACTTTAAAATGCTCTAGTGTAAAGTTGTCAACATGTCGCTTGGTAATTTTTGCCTTTCAAGCGTCGATGTCCGTCATGTCTCACCTCAGTCTGCACGGTGTGAAGCTCGACAGGCGCTTGGCCGGTGGCGTGGCGGCGCAGGAAGCGCACGCAGCGCACGCGCCGCACGCTCTCGCCCGCGCTGCCCAGGTCCAGGATGCCCAGGTCGAAGCGGCCGCTGCGCTTCGCTGTGGACACACACACACGCGCGTTACTATGCTTGTAGCTTTAACTATCCACCTGAAATTAATAAGGCGTGACAACCTGGTATGCTCGTCTCGGCACAACCGAGCGGTAACATCGAATATGTGTGAATAAAAAGTACGAAAAATAACAGAAGCCGGGACGACCTAAATATTCCAATCTAACAAAGGTACGCCAAACGTAGCGCTAATTGGCATTGTATATCAGTTCAAGTCGAGTATATGAAGTGATTAATTCGGTTCAGGGATATTGTTCAACAAATACCTACGGCCGATTCAATTGTTTGGAGTAGTGTGTAGCACCTCTAATTAAAAAAAAAATCTACTTTGTCAACTACAGTGCCAACAAATCACTTAGTTTTTGCATGTGGGTATAAATATTACTGAATATATTTTTCATCTGTATAATAGCTTCATTTAAATGGTATATTCACCTTGCTCCATGACAGCGGCTAGTGTGTCGGTAAAGTACTTGAAGAGCCTGTTCTGCAGCTCCACCGGCATACCCAGTATCCTGTTCAGGAACTTCGACATGTTGTTGTAGTCCTGCGCAACAATTACTTTATGAATAAATCCATAAACAAAGCACTTTGTTTAAGCAAATGAGAACGGCTTTCATTAGATACAAATGCTCATGGTCTTACAGAATTACGTCGCAGTTTAGTTATTGCTACTGTCCTGTGGTGAGTCCTTTACATGTGTGAGATAGACGAGTACCCTACTCGTCTATCTATCAGTCTTGTGTCAAACACGGACGCGGACGGTCGTGCGCTCAGCTAGTGAATATTATTCCACCATTTCGCAAGGGAATGTAACCTCGAACCCACCTTATCTAACGAGAGCACGCCCGGCAATGACTCGCTGTTGACGATGAGCCCGACGCCGACCAACGCGTTGGCGACGTCCTGGAAGAAGTCCCCGGCGTAGTCCCGCGGCGGCGGCACCAGCGGCGACTCGTACTTCATTATGGCTTTCATCACCGCCTCCAGGGCCGTGCGACCTGGTATGTCACGGTTATATCATATTGTATATTTCAAGGAGTTTATACTATAAGCGATAAATTAAGCAAAAGTGAACCTAATTAATACACTTACATTAGAAAATTAATAAAATACAAAAAAACGTTATGAGGTATTTTAAAACCTAAAATGTATGTACCCAAAGTTATTTACAGTGATACTTAAGGTAGATGTGATAGATGATATAATATTACTATCAAGGAGCTATTGACATGATCAATACTTAGGGCTTGTTTCACAATCTTCAAGTAAGTCCGAAGTAAGCTATTCGTTGGTTAAGTTGACATTTCGTGTATGTAAAATGACACTTTAATGTCACTTTAACCAACGAATAGCTTATTCAGGACTCTATTTGAAGATGGTGAAACAAGCCCTTAGTGTGTTACATCAGTGATTCTCCCAACAATCGCATTTAATCCTATTGTTATGCTGACTATTTCATAACAATGATATTTTTAACCGATCACCTTCACATTCATGCCACTATAACTTGACCCACTCACCATACTTATTGTCGATGTTGAACTGGCTCAAGTCCCTGGTCTCCGTGGCGCGACGGTCTCCGTGCGTCAGCGCGCCGAGCGACTCGAGCCGCTTGGCCACGGTGCTGGCGAACCGCCGCTCGCCCGCCAGGTCCGAGATCAGGAAGATGTACTCTGGCGCGTTCACCTGGTTGGAGCGGTGGGTTCGGCCTGTTGGGGGTACAATGGTAATAATCAAGTTGTAGGTTAAAGAAAGAAAGAAAGAAAGAAAGAAAGAAAGAAAAATATTTATTTACGACTCTAAAGAGCACAGATTACGTTAAGTAGGTTAGGTTAAGTTAGGTTTTTTTATAGGGGGATTCAGTGGTTCTCTGACAAGAGGTTAGGTTAGGTTAGCCCTGTCAAGTTTTAGGTTCCAAAACTAAAGAGACGCTGTCAGTAGCACTGTATTGAAGGAAGATTAGAGTATAATAGTATAACCAGGTATAATGTTTGAAACTCATCAAAACTGTTCCTGTTTGATAGATGTTGAAAAGACTTTCATGAAATTTCAAACAAATATAATAAAGACGAGTCAGTGTTTCGAAACGTATTTATCTTAACAAATATTTTGTTCGATGTGTGGTACTATAAAACATATTACCAAACTGCTGTATCGCCCTGTCGGCCGACCACGGCAGCTCCAAGGTGATGTGTACTCGCCGCCTTTGATTTCTTGCTCTATTTATATAACAAAAAAATCACTCTTATATCAAGTATGAAAACTTTGGCGTACTTTGTTATCGAATTTCGCAATCGTAAGAGACATCTTTAAAATTGATTTTTTTTTAGTTAAGCATCACTGTTCTGCTGGAACCTAAGCATCACCTAGGAGGCTCTCATCAATGAGATTATTGTATAACAGTAATTTCTAACGAAACTTAAGTATGTGGTTGTCAATGAACTACTATAAATAAATACATACAGCTCAAGATCCAACCAAGAACTGTAATATCGATCTACATCAATGGAATAAACAATTTGTTTCTAACAAAATCTCCATAAAGCCACATACCTCCGATCGCTCTGCAAGGATATACCACTGGAAGCGGCCTCAGAGATGATGGCGACGTCCTTCTCTCCATCCATGAAGCGCTGCTTCTCGGTCAGGTTGAGCGTCTCCAGCGGCACGTCGGCCTCCGAGCGGCTCTCGTACAGGATCTGCCCGTCCTCCGTCTGCACCACGCGACCCTTGCGGCCTGTCATCTGGAAATCAATGTACGTACACGTTAGTAGTTTAAAAACGAAACACGCGGTTTTATATTGTCAATAAAATGCTTTAATAAACGCTTTCACACTCATACCCCCGCAGTAGGTTTTCACCTGTGTCGCGGGTGGCATGGACGACAGATATAACACGTTACAATAACGCCCATGACCCGAGTACAAATATTTATCTGTCACATAGGTAAATATCTGCCCCGGCCGGGAATCGAACCCGGGACCCCTCGCTTAGCAGGCAGGGTTGCTACCAACTAGGCTACAGGGTCAATGTAGGTACTAAAGAAAAAATTGTAACTGTGTGCCCAATATGTGTGTAGTATCAGGTCATGTTTAACACATTTTAATGTTATCTCATCAGAACTAAAGGTGTGCACCAAATATCAGATAATTATATTTTTTTATGGATCAGTTGCATAATACAGCGCTAAAACAAGATCAATTGGGGCTAGACTAATGTACATACAAAACATTCCAGACTTTTCTATCTAAACCGTTCTTACTAACTATCAATAATAATTATCAACTAAAGGATCAAAATTTTTAAGCTCGAACTTTAACCGGGTGTGCGTGAACGATGCACAAAAAACATAGCTTCGCAATGAATATGCCTAAACTCAATCGAATAAATTTTCTGCACGGCCCCTTAAGTAACGTTTTAAATTTAAAGTTGAACGATAACAGCTTCATCGTTATCGTTGTCATATCTTGTCGTCATATTACGTCAACATACCTCAGCAACGTTCTCCGTCCCACCCAACTCATCGACAAGCTGGTCGAGCGTGTTGGGCGGCAGGCGGCGGCCGAGGCGCTCGATGGCCGCCAGCAGCTCCTCCTTCATGCTGCACGCGCGCTCAATCGCCGACCGCGCCGGCGCCGCCGCACGGGACGGACCTGTAGAGAGATAGCACGCTGTTATTGCACTGCTCGTAGAGTTGTGCCAATGTATGCCTCGAGCGATAAATGTGTATATTCCGCTGTCTTAAGCCCAATGCATACGTAACGGGGTTTTTTCCCGTACGGGACAGGACGTGAAGTTTTGGAAACATCGTTTCTTAGAAAATGTAACGATAGTGCATACGCAGCGGAATCCCCTACGTAACGGGTTTTTTCCCGTACGGGACAGGAAAAACATTGTCGCCGACGGAAAAAACCCGTTACGTATGCATTGGGCTTTAGACGGGTCTTATTTGATAAAAAAAATTTAAAAGTAATAATTCAATAAAAAGTAGTGCCGGCGGAGTGGTGCCCAGTTCAATTACCAACCAGGGTGAACGTGACATAATTAAGTGACAGATGAAATGTTTTTTCTTGAGTTGATTGTTCACATGTCATCATACAGAAATGCGTGGGCTTGTGACTGTGTGGGATCATATATTATACACTAGCACTCTGCCTACGCCTCTGCCCGCGTTTACCGGGATAATACCCTATATTTTATTATATTTCATGTTCTATCTGTGTTCTACCTAAATTTCATGAAAATCCGTTCCATAATTTTTTCATGAAACATCAACATACATCCATGTACTTTCACATTTATAACATTAGTAAGATATCTAGGCATCTGCTAACCGAGATAGATCCCGTTAGTCCCGACAGGCGTGCCCGTGAGCCGCTGGCCGGCGGGCGTGGTGACGGTGACGCGGCTCTGCGGCGTGCTGTTCTTCCGCTCGAACATGTTCTCGATCTTGTCCTGGGTCGTGTTCGGCTTCTTCTTCGCCAGGCCCGCCTTCTTCTTCTTCGCCGGCTTCTTCTTGCGGTTCACCCAGGGATCTGAGTGGAGAGAGGTTGATTTAGTATTTGTGACATATTTTTATTAGGCATGCAGTGTTCTACATCTACTAAGTAACTAGTTTGTAAAGTGCAACGACCAGTGTGGACCTAATAAAAATAAAAAAGAAAGAGTGTCACTCACCCTCATCACTGTCACTCCCGGCACCGAACGGGTTGGTGTCGTTGTCGGAGTCCGACGCGCGGAACTCGTCGTTGGAGTCGTGCGCGCCGTCGAGCTCGTCGTCCGAGCCGCGAATAAACTCGTCCGACGAGGAGCCGCCGCGCGCGCGCTTCGCTGCCGCGTTCGCTTGCTGGCGGGCCGTCACTGGGGGAACAATATGGCTGATTGAGTTATGCACTGCCAGTGTAGAACTAATTAATTATCACATAAATTATTAAACATAACACCATTATATACTGGTATGGTGATGGCAGTACCGATAGAAACCAAATAACAATTTAGTAAGCTTATGATATAGTGTTTTCAGCATAAAATAAATTTCCTTTGGATTGAACAATGATGAAGAAGGAAGAGACATATAAGACATTTGGGAACGTAATAATTGTGTTGTGATAATTGGATAACTTATAGAAATCACAAAAAACAAACACACACTATAGATACACAAAAAACACAATCAAGAAGAAGGAATTTTGTAAATGAAAAGTTGACACGTAGCTCCATCATATAATCCAATAAACACAATATAATTATGAGAACCCTATAAAACTCACGCTTCCTCTTAGAAGTGTTGGCGTCATCGAGCCCGTTCCTGCCGTTGAGGGTGACAGGGGGCGTGGGGGCGGCGGGCGCGGGGACGGCGCGCCCTTTCGGCTCCAGACCCAGCAGCCGGTTGATGCGCTCGCGGTCCGGCGCCGGGAAGTGCTTCTCCACTAGGGTTTGGAAGACGCCTCTGTAGAGATACGTGTACAGATTAGAAACAATCTAGGGACTTCTATCACGTCTCTTTAACGATTTATAATACTGCCTCCAATAGCTATATCGTTAGAGCGGAGGACTGTATTCATAGATCAATAGTTGATATCCGGCTCGAAGGACCATGAACAAACTGTTTATTCCTGCTTGGGTATTTACCACTACCATTATCTCACTCAGCCTTGAAGGATTCTAACATGTCTTCAAATCGAATCAAATCAAAATCTTTTATTCATATAGGTATCACTGATACACATATGCACGTCATTTTTTAATCTACCAGCTTTTCGGAAGGGTGCTTTGTCATGGAAGAGAAGAAAAGAAACTCCTCGCACATCTTTTAAAATCATGAAAAGTTACATAATATCTTCTAACCTACGCGGAACTGGATGCGGCACTAATTTCCAGGCGTCTTTGTCATTAATATATTCATTTATGTATCTTATGTATATGTATCTTATGTATTTATGTATATATCTTAACTGAATAGTTATCTTCTACCTTCCATACCGACAACCACTCATCATCGACCCGAACCCCCTACACCACTATCAGTTAAACCGTTCACCCCAGCCACTAGCACTACACCAAGGGTCTCACTTGGCTGTGGACACGAAGTCGGAGAGCTCTCCGTCGTCTCTCTCCAGCTGGTCGAGCGTGCGCGCCTCGCCCGTGGACTGCAGCCCGATCACCACGCACTTGCCGCACTTGACCGCCTCGCGCGCCGTCACTACTGCGTGGTTCACCTGCGGACGACACACACGTACCCTGTAGTATGGTCCGAGTGACAGGAACCTTCGCTTCCAGGGCATTCACTTGGGGTAAAGTATTAGGTACGCTTCGTATTCTTCGTACATTGTGCTGATTTATGTTCAGGCAATGTTGGAACAATATTTATTACGTGAGTTGTAAGCACTTTAAATCACCCTGAATAGAAAAACTCAGAGTCCATGAATGAGGTAGAATCCTTGATGCTGCACGAGTCCATAGGTGACGGTGAACACTTACCATCAGGTGAGCTGTATTCCTGTTTGCCCGTCTTTGGCATAAAAAAAAACTACAAAATTGGGTAAGGTAAGAAAAAGATAAGGTTTGTCGTTACCTTAGCGGCGATGCAGAGGTACTTGAAGAACCGCTGGTGGGCGGACCAGAACTGTCCCCACATGGTCTTGCGCATGCGCGCCTCCGCGTCGATCAGCTCAGCCGCCTCCGTGAACCGCTGCATCGCCTCTACCCACTGGAATACAACAAGACATTTATTGTTACTAACTGCCGCAATCATAGTAACTTAACGGTTACATATATCGCTCCTTAGTACAGAACTAGCTGACCCGGCGAACTTCGTATCGCCTAACAAACTATTTTTTTTTTAAATAAAAGTAACCTAAGTTCGTAAAGTCCCGTCAAAATCGGTCCGGCCATTTCAGAGAGTAGCCGGAACAAATAGTCAGACAGACAAAAATAGTAAAAATATTGTTTTGGTATATGTACCTTGTATACATCCAAATGCACTTAGTAAAAAGCGGTTATTTTAATATTACAAACAGACACTCCAATTTTATTTATTTGTATATATGTATAGATTTGTATTGTGATTCTGCAATTTAAGTAACCGTTAAGTGACTACGTGAAACGAGTTATAATGACATTAAATCAGATTTCGTAAAATTGTATATAGTTTTCTATTATGGATGTAGCGTACATTTTTAAAGCTACGTGAATTCAAAACTGATATCATAATGTAAAGCACTCTTCACTATGGAGCAAACTCCCTCACTGTTCGGGAACTTTACTGAATACAAGTAGTGTCTTTTGCGTATACATCCAAAAATAAGGTAGCATGCACACTGACCAGCGCGACGGCCTTGTCATATGTCTCTCTAAAGGCCTCAGAGAGCGGGACCTCCTCGATCTTGAACGACACGCCGTGGAACGACAGCTGGCGCGCTATGTACATCCCCCGCAGCTTCATGTCCATCGCCACTATCTCCATTGCGCCTACGCCTCTAAAAATATGACATGGATATGATGGATATATTTAAACTAGCGCTAAACCAGCGGCTTTGACCGCGTTTTCCAGTAATAATAAGTACCCTGTCTTACCCCAGATCATGGTCTACCTGTGTGCTAAGTTTCATGAAAATCCGTTATGTAGTTTTCATTTACATCCATACTAACTTTCACATTTATCATGTTGGTAGGATAGGATATTTTTTAAACAATTTTTTAAATGCCTGTTATATGCAGTTTTATAAATGCTGCATTTTCGAAAATATCCTTCTCCTCTAGCCTGGAATCATTTATGTTGGTATATTTTAACCATTCATGTTTTACATATATTTTATTCAAATTGTTTTAACATAGCAAATATATGTATATCAGTTTATGAGAACAATTCATGTCTGATTTACATCTGGCTTTTGTTGTTTTGTTCAAGTTTTTGTTAAGGCTCAGTGTAGTATTATCCTATGACAGACCTCTATTTTTAATTAGTGTAGTTAAGTTACTAATATTACGAAATCTATTTATGCTGTATTGTTCCCCTTGTTATTTATCGCTTCAGGTTGACTGGTGGAGAATGCCATCAGGCATTGAGCAAAGAGTGAATCCACTCTTAAAATCTACCAGTTTCATAAGCACGTCTAGGAACTATTTTAGACACATCAATATTGGGCACACTTTTGCATCTAGCTCTCGGATGCAGCGTTATTTAAATATCACAAAAAGTTAACCTCACCTCTTCTCCACAGCATTAATGAAGTCCATAAACGTGGGGAAGGGCGTGCCCTCCCCCCAGATGCCGAGGCGGACCATGTAGGCCATGTTCCTGGGCTCGGAGGCCCCGGTGGCCGAGGCGTACACTACGCGCGCCTTCGGCAGCTTGTTCTGCAGCTCCAGCGCCGTCAGACCGGTCTTGGTGGCCTTCCCGGACCCCACGGGGCACAGGTTCTTAGCCTTGTGACATTCGTCGAATACGATCTAGGTACTGGTTAAGGAAAGCTAGCTATTTAACAATTGGAACAACCATTTTATATATTTTCCCTTTGTTCTGAGCTGATACAGATGGATATAGTTTTACATCTGTTGATATAGTACTTTGGTATGCAAAAATGTCCTCACTTCTTGGTCAGTCGACAACGCATCTAAGGGTTATGGTGTCACTAATGTCAATTGGCAACAATGACAACTTACTATCAAATATCTCATCTGCTCAATTTCTAACAAGTTACAAAAAATATACAAAAAAAAATCGATGGTCCTTCGAGCAGGACAAAAGGATACGGTCCCGTCAAAGTCCTCCCCGCACCACTGCAGCAGCTGCTTGAGGCGCGTGCGGTACTTGGTGTTGGCCTGCGTCTCCCCGATCAGCGCCGAGTACGTGCTGAACACCACGCCCTTCTTCACATTTCCGTTTACCGCCGACGAGATCTTTGCGTACTTAAACTGAAACAAAGAAAGAATTCATTTATTTTGTTAAGTAATATGCAAACAAGTAATAAATAAGAGTAAAATTACAAATATACAAAACCTGCTGCAACACTACTCATCAAAAGGGACACACTCAGCATAATATGCCGCGGCAAACCTCGGCTACTGGTTTTCAGTACAAACTGCACACACGCGTTAAATATGTTGGCTACAACACATTAACGGTCCACTACTGAGCACGGGTCTCTCCTCTTGAGGAGGCCTAGAGAATACTCGACCACACTGCTGCATTGCGGATTGGTGGAGGGGTTTGTGGCCAACCCAAGTGTGGGAAGTTTTCATGCCGCCCGAGGGCCTCCGACATGGCTTAACGACTGTTATCTTACAATAAGAACCAGGACCGACGGCTTTACGTGCCCTCCGATGCACGGAAGCGCTCAAGAAATTTTTGCCACTAGCGGTCACCCATCCAACTACCGACCGTGCCCGCTGTTGCTTAACTTTGTCGATCGATTAGGATCGACGTAAGCCGCCGGACTATGAACGCTTCAATATGTTAGCGTTAGACAAACCACGGTTTCACTGTTCTTTTATGAGCTTCATTAACTCGTTAGGATCCGCGTGATCGCGGTACCTTTGAGTTCGAACGTGCTGGAACGTTCTCGGTAACCGACGGGTTAATGGCTCACTAGTGGGCATGAGTCTCTTTTAAAGGTGGTCGAGAGCACACCTTACTACAGTGCGGATTAGTGGACGAGTTAGTGGCAAAGTATCAGAAGTTTTTATGCCACAACCATACATAACAACCGGGACCGACAGCTTTACCAACTACCGAAACGACTACCCTTAGGTTGTCTGGTAGAAATCGCTATTACAGAGATAAGACCGTCTATTGTGTCGATACTACTTGGATTGTAATATTTTAAGTACTTCTAGTGTGCACTATTAAAGAATAATGTATTGTATAACAAAGATTATCATATTATCTGACGAAGCGTATGCTAATGCTTTTGAATACATAAAACATTCTCCAGCCTCCATTCAGTATCTGATACAATATATTGATTTGGAGCACGGATAACTTGATCACATGAATAAATGGCCTCACCAACCAAATAACGTGTTCGAATATTAGCATTTTCCTGTTACTTCTCGAACTTCAGACACATCGATATTACATATATTTATTTACACTTTATTTAGACAAATGATTTAGAATTTTAAGTATACCATCATCAGCATACCATCTCAATATTCTATAGTCAACATACAAAATCACATCTAACCTTTATAAACAGTACTATGGCACCACATACCTTATTCAATGGATGGACCTCGATCTTCCCGGCGCCGATGTCGCGCAGGTCCCGCTCGGCGTCGTACTTGAGGTCGTTCGAGACGGACACCCAGATGGCGCGTTTGCGGCCCTTCAGATAATTTTCAAAGATAATACCCGCTATCGTGCGGCCCTTGCCCACGCCGGCGCCGTCGCCTGCAAACACCAACCCTTATGTCATAATGCATACGCATTCATACTTCGTTTTTTACGAGTCCTATTTAGTAAACTAACTTACACTATCTTTTTATCGTTATTTGTAATCTAAGAATAAGGTTGACACAAAATGATAATAATTTAAAGATAAATAACATTGTAAATTACCAAAAGTAATTTCTGTTTACCATTAACTATTTTTTTTAATTAGTTTAATAATTAAAAAAAAAAAAAAAAAAAAATATTTCCATAAAAATTAATGCTAAGTTTGTTTATGAAATAAGTCTGTGTATATGTATAGATATACTGTGTATAGATGTACGAGCCCACGGTTATGCAACGGCGGCAATGGTGGCCACCAGCCATTAAGTGAATCGTCAGCTTATTACACACAATACATACATGTCGTTGACACGTCCTAACCTAATGTCGTCCAATGATGCCCCAACCTATATAACAATAACTCACCGATAAGAAAGCCAGCCCTCGTCCCATCCGGCAGCAGGTGCTCGTGCGCCTGCGACGCGTACACCACGGCCTCCAGCTGCAGCGCGGACAGCAGCCCCGCGCGGATGGTGTCGTCGGGCAGGCTCAGCTTGTACGAGATGTCGGCCGGCTCCACCGAAGACAGCGACGCGGTCTCTACGACCGGGTCTGGGTGCTTGCGGCCTAGCTTCACTGTTGACAGTGTGACAGACATATTATGTACTAGCTAGACCCGGCGAACTTCGTATCGCCTAACAAACTCTAAAATAAAAGTAGCCTAAGTTACTCCTTGTTACATCAGCTATCTGCCAGTGAAAGTCCCGTAAAAACCGGTCCAGCCATTTCAGAGATTAGCCGGAACAAACAGACAGACAGGCAGACAAAAATTATAAAAAATGAAGTTTTTGTATGTATATGTACCGTGTATACATCCAAATGCATTTACAAAAAAGCGGTTATTTTAATATTACAAACAGACACTTCAATTTTATTTATTTGTATAGATATATGTATAGGTGTATAGATTAGATAGCAACAATGAGGACCTGCAAATATGAAAACAAATATACCTCAATTGAAAGACAATAAGTTTCCGGGATAATAAGTACCCTGTGTGTTATTTCAGTACATTGTCTACCTGTATGCAGCGTTATAAAGTGCTGAAAATTATTTATTTACAATATTTAACTTACGCTTAGTTGGCATATAATCCGCATACGTCTCGGCCACGCCCATTTCCTCGTCATCAACTTCTTCTTCCTCGCCAGGCATCTAGACATGTAAAATAAAATATAAATAAATTAAAAGAGTAATTACATTACAGCCACACAAGTTCCATTTATGTTAATGAGTTGTAAAAGCTGGGTGCTTGATTATTTATCTGAGCTATATCAAATTATCAATGCATGAATAAGGCAATAATAATAAAGTTGCTAAGCAACTGATTTGATTGTATACATGCTGATACATTATAGAACTAACCGCAAAGTTTACCTTTTCATGCGGCCAGATTTTCCCAGCCCATGGCGGCAGCTGTCCCATGGGCCCACGCTGCCCCATGCCGGCTAGCGGGCCCAACATATTGGCCAGCGGCGTGCCCATGCCGCTGGCGAGGATCTGGTTCAGGTTCTGCAGCAGGAACGAGTTCATGTTCGGGATGCCCACCATCTCCACTGTCGGACGGCAAAGACAAACAAATTAGTGAGTTGTAATATAAATTATGCTTCTAAAATCTTATCAACGCGGCTTATTTTAAAAGTATAGGGTTTTGAGAATTTTTGTATTTTATACATAGTATATATGTGTTTTGTTTTGATTAAATCATTTGGATTCCCGAAAATAATCACTCAGAAACATCATTAATCAATGATTATAATCATAACAACCAAGGAAAGTTATTGCTTAATATTGTCCGCGTATTAAGATCAGGTAGTTTAATCCCGAAACTAATTTTCGATTCGATATCGCTCTTAAAACAAACTTAATTATAAAATCGTATTCACGAACGCCGTAAACATCCGAACGAAATTCTCAATTAAAATCAGTTCTATACAATGTAAACTATGTATAGCTAGCTAACAATATCTTGCTTCAATCAATACTTTATAAACTTCCCTCTTCTTTCTTGGCCGGCAACACATTGGCCTTTGGTGTTACTAATGTCTAGGGGCATTGGTGATAAAGCAGTGATAGCCTAGCGGTTAGAACGTTGGTCTTTCGAACGGAGGGGCCCGAGTTCAAATCCTGGCGCCTCTGATTTTCAAATATTATGTGCGTATTTATTAAAGTTAATTATCACTTGCTTCGCTAAAGGAAAACGTCGTGAGGAAACCTGCACACCGGAGAGTTCTCCATAAAGTTCTCAAAGGTGTGTGAAGTCTACCAATCCCTTGGCCAGCGTAGTAGACTATGGCCTGTACCCCTCACATTGTGAGAGGAGACCCCGAGCCCAGCAGTGGGACAATTATGGGTTGTTGCTTTGCTTTTTTTTTTGCTTTTATGGGCGTTGGTGACCACGTACCACCAATGGCTTGTCCACTCATTTTCCAGTTATACACATAAAAGCGTACCAACAAGAATAAATTAGTATCACATTCGAACTCATACACAATTAACACAACACTAGTTCGGAGTAAGCCACCATATCTCAGTCCGGTTGAATCGTGGGAGGCGTTACTCACTCTGCGAGAGCAGTGAGGCGGCGTTGTACGCTGCAGAAGAGCCCGCGGCGAAGGGCGTGCCCGGCGCACCCGCCCCCGCCATCGCTAGCAACAGATACCATATTGATATAGCTTCAACAAAACTATATGTCAATAAGACACTACTGATGCAGCCATTAGAACTACTTCCTATTATCCTGAGTTAGTTTTGCTATTCCTTTGCCTGACGATGCATTTCTGTGATAACCATGACCTGATACAACACCAGGTTTGGCTTCAGACTAGGGTACACGCTTAACTGTCAACAGCAGTTTAATATAATTAAGATTTTTGCATTACGAGGAAGGCCTTGTATATTTTTTTATGTATTCTGTGCTATGGCTGCAGATGACTCTATGCTATAGAGCTAACAAAATATATATATTAAATAGTACCAACCTCCTCTGCCCATTCCACCTAAATTGAGGGGTTTTGTCAGTGAACTGGCGGATATCTTGATCGGCTTCACATTAGCTGCCTGCCCGAACGCTACACCAGATGGCGCTAGGAGGAAAATAAGATATTCACTGAGTATTTTGAATGCAAATGGGTACTCACGTTGATATAGGTTTAAAAGTATTTATATTTATCTTTTGCTATATAATATATTAGAAAGTAATATCGACTTAACTAATGTCATCCATTTCTAATTATTCTGTATCTTGCTTAAATCTAATTAAGAAACGAATTAATTATTATTAATGAATACATTCATTGCTGAAGCTTAATAATTTCCCTTTCTATCCATGTCTCAATTTGGTTGAAAATTTAATCATCAATGTAAGATAACGGTACACTTGATAATAATAAACAATTATTAGTAACATTAAATGTTTAAATAGTCATACTCCCACACTATTGTGAAGGAGGCGGTAGGCGGCATGGAAATACCCAAATGAGACACTGACTCTGCATGAGTCACTAAACCCTCCATCAATCCGCACTGGTGCTCTAGCCACATGTTCATCTTAAGACCATGGTAATGTCCTCGAATGGTGGCCACGTCTCGGTAAAAGGAGCACTGGTCGCCCCCCAACCAGGTGGACTGATGACTAAAGATAATGGGAAGTTGCTGTATTCAGAGGGCCCAGAAACGGTCGGAGTGGCGCCAATTAGGGGAGCCTATGTTCAGCAGTGGACTTTAAAAGGCTGTTAGATACATACATAGATGCTCTAGGTTGGTTATTAATGAGTTTAAACCGAAAAAGATGCTGGAAACCAAACTCACCAGCCAGTGGATTTGTAGTAGGGCGAACTGTGACCGTAGTGGGCATTGGCGTGCCCTTAACGGGTGCCATACGAGCCGCCGCCGCCAACGTTTTGCCTCCACCTGTGTAACAAATGCATGAATTTTTCAATACATATCATACATACATAATAATGTTTTAGGTTTTTATCAAACTGTCTTGTATCAAATTAGATTTTTTTTTTATGGAAATAGCCGGCAAACGAGCTGACGATCCACCTGATGGTATGTGGCTATCGTCGCCCATGGACATCAACAACACCAAAGGCATCCCTGATGCGTTGCCGGCCAAGAAAAAGAGAAGAAAAAGAAAGAAAGAACTGGCTCTCAAGCCACACACACTGGTGCTCAAGGGTGGTAGCTATCCAGGCGAACCCCATGGAGAAATAATAATAGTAATAATGGTATTAATTAACAATTAAAATCAATATTACCAATATAATCCCTCCGAGGGAGCTGCTGGTGGTAGCACCAGCAGGCCGGATTTAGTCGCCTTTTACGACACCCATCCGGCATGGGATTGGGGTTAGTATTCTAAAGCCACCCCAATACGGGGCGGGGGGAATTATATGTTCATTGATTGTCATAGATTACAAGTATGCACTTATTGATACAAACTTAAAACATGCAAACCTTAATATGAAATAAAGAAAATTAAATGATTGCAGATTATTTTCGTTGAACGTTGGCAAACATACCTGGCACCTCCAAGTTATCTGGATCTTCATCATCATCAAAGTCAGAGTCATCATCAGATGGGGCTGGTGAATTGTCCTCGTCAAATGTACGCCGTTTAGACTAGAACAACATATTGTTGCTATAGTGTCTTTGAAATTAAACTATGATCAGGGTTAAAATACCTAAGTTTATTTAACTTTTTAATAAGTCGCACATCCTGCCTCATATGATATTATTATCCAAAATTAACTTTTACAATTAATATCAGAAGGTATGGCAAATGCTACTTGGGTAACCCAGTGGGTATTATTAGTAAACTTAGAACAACGTCCCTGAAGTAAAGTAATTATTCAGGATGGTGAACGAAAAATAGGTGACTATACTCCACACGATTTGCAGCCGAAACAAATGTAAACAAACCATTAAAATCGTTTTATAGGATTTTTTACCAACTGACATGAATTTGTACACCAAATGCATTTTATTTAGACAAACTACTCATTAAGGTATTTGTGAATTCTTAAATAAATACATATTGATTGATAATAATTATAAATTCCGAGTAAATGTGGAAACAAATAAAATCAAATAACATTGTCATCATTTAAATACTTTGCAATGAGAATTATATTTCCAAGAAGCGATTTGAAACTTTTAACTTAATGTACTGTTTTGTCTTAATGAGTAGTTTGTCTAAATAAAAAGCATTTGGTGTACAAATTAAAGTCAGTTAGGGAAAACACTAGAAAACCATTTTAATGGTTTGTTTACATTTGTTTTGGCTGCAAATCGCGTGGAGTATAGGTATACCTATCATAATTACAGTATTTTTATTTGTAAGTCTGTTACAATATAAAACATATTGCAGAACAATGACAAGTAGGTCAACTAGTAAGATTAATATTTTGAAATAAAAACATTATATAGGATTTCTTTTCATTACAATACAATATCATCATTTGGCAAATAAACAAATTGTTAACTTTATTGCAAAGATTGCTACATCAAAAACAAGCATATTACTCTCACATGTTGATTGCAAGATTTATTTTGTAATAAATTTTTTTTGCCATTTTACTAAAGTTGCAATGTCATGGTGAAATTACAAAATGTTGGGTGATACCATGTTTATATATTGCACCCTTAGAATGAGTGTGACCTAACTCAAAAATTGGAATTTGTGGGAAATGAGGAAGAAAGTTTTCAAAAAAGTATATTATATCGATGAATAGAGCGATCCATGAAAGTGACCGATTATTAGGTTGTCCTTTTCTTACTCATAATTCGAGCTCTTTTTCATCACAGGATTTAAGGTACGCATTTTAAGGTAAGTTTATAGCAAAATCAGAAATTACATGAATTTTGAGTTAGGTCACTTTCATTCTAAGGGTGCGATTATTATGTAGCTAATCTGATGCAATTCGAGGATAGTATATCGGAACTATGATATATCAGAAAGACTGAATGACTTTTTTTTTACATTAATTAGATAAATACAATTTGTAAAATTTTTGTTTTATTGTGAAAATAGCAATTTTTGCCATATATTTAAGTTTAACCAAAAAAAATTTGTAGAAAATGATTGAGTGGCCACTTTTCCTCAGATAAGATCATAAGGTCAGCTGTCATTTAATATATTAAAGATTTGTGTGTTATCTATCAACCTTGTTTTTTACCCGACTGTCAGGATGGGTTATGTTTTTCGCGCCTATCATGTATGTATGTTTGTATGTATGCATGTAATATTCTTTATTACCTCATATCTTCCAAACCGCTGAACGGATATATATAATTAGGATATTGTTAGATTCCATTTTAAGATTTTGGTAACAAAGTAATTTTGTTATTTGTCTTGAAAACAAAGTATTTTTGTTATTTGTCTGTGTGAAAAACCACAGACATAAAAATAATGTAATAAGAGATGTACAGTTTGAGCAAAGTAATGAAATATTGTTTGAATTAATATCATGCATTGTGTGAAGTGAACAAGATTTAATTGAGCATTATAACCTGATTACCTTGAATTAGGTTATGAAAATGACTATTAATTTATATTAAACCATTTTTATTCTAATATTGATAACCTATTCCACTTAATGCAATACATGCAAGAAAAGGTATTAAAAAAAAAATTTTGGCACATAATATTTCCTTTGAGTTTTACCAGTGCTGGCAAGCACACAAATCTAAAGGTGTACTTACATAATTGATAAAGAGGTTTTACAGCGGGATTTTACGACAACCGAACTTCTCTTTACGAGCGATGTAGAAAATATGTGATTCGATTACGAAAACGCATTACAAGCTGCAGCAGATTATACATACTCAGAATAAACTCAGGCTTTTCGTCATTTAATGCAATTATATAACTTTAATTTATGAATACTCGTCCTTAAGGACATCAAAGTAAACTAGAAGAAGGAATAAACATAAATTGTAGGTCTCTAAACCGCGTTGTTCTGCATAAGACAGGCCAGCTACCTAAGTGCATACATTAGGCGTGTTCTAACGCTAGACCTAGAACCTTCTAAGAAAATCGATACAGCCACACCCATCTTGCATAATTAACGTCTCCATTGTGTTAAGAACATCTAAGATTTAGGGTAAAACATAGAAGTTTCATCAACATGTGAGCCAAGCATCACCTCATTGACACTTTTTTTGGTTATAAAACTTGAAAACAAAGAAAAAAATGCGTAAAAATAAGATTTTTACAATGCTAAGTCATAGAAAAGTAAGTAAAGAAGGCGTAACACATATAAATAACTTTGTAACAAAAATAAAAATCCCTTAAACTCAATTTCCAACCAAGTAAAGTTCGTAAAAAAGTACCAAAACAAAAAACTATCATTACCATTTTTATACGCCAATTATCGTTTCCAGGGCACTTTCACAATTATTTTATAGGCAATGCTGAAATACAGACTCTAATCCTTAATAAAACCAAACAAATGCACCTTGGTATTTCACACGATATAAAAATCAGACGTCGCGACGGCGGTCAATGCTTCCGCCATATTAAAAAATAGTCAAAGAGAAAAGAATATTGTAATTACACGTTCGGATAGTTATACTAATATTGTTATTTACAAGTACATCAAATTCAATGATTTGGCTAAGTATTACAGCATTTTGTTGTAAAAAGAATCTATAAGCACTTGAATCTTGCTAATTGTCAATATTTTATTCTATTTATATAAAATTAAATTATTTGATTTCAAACCTACTTCAAGAAATCTATACGACTATCGGAAACTGCAGAATAACCGTTTTGTTATGAAAGAAGCAACAAAAAAACTGCATCATATCCTGCGCATGCCTTTACACATTATATAATGAACATTGATTGTAATGACGACTATTAACAATGTTTAACAATTCAGCTGTGTAGATAATAAATTAAATTTAAAAAACCTTGTATGGACATTTATGGTACATTTAAGTATTTTATATAACTGACAATTTCACATCAATAAAAATAAGCGATAACAACCTTTTAATTAATGAACTAGAAGTAAGATGTATAATTTTCATAAATAAATAGTCCACTATTAATATCTCGATTATAGAAAAGGTAAAGCAAAATCAAAACGCTTTTGAAATTTTGATATAAAAATTAAAGTGTCAAATTGGTTTGTCAATGCAAGTAAACGTCAAATGTCAATCAATTCAAGTCAAAAAATTATTTGTACCGGAAATGGCCGCTTCAGAATTAGGGTTGTATTTATTTTAATGTTAAAACATAAACTAGTCATAATTTTAAAGTGTGTAACATGACTGAAAAAGAGATTACAATGGAAGAGTTAGAGGAAACGGTAAGCGTTTCACTAAATTTCGTGTATATTGAAGATATTTGCATTAAGAAATTCTAATTAGGTCACCGTGCCGCTATTTTCAATATTTAAATTGAACCCCTTTGTCATTATGCATCGCGGTGTTAAGCTATTCGTTTGTTAAGAGGTAAAGCACAGAATAACTGAATCGAGGTTGAAAAACATCTTGTTTACATAAAGGTCAAACGAATATTTTTAGAATTCAATCGAATACTATCGATAGTATTAAATCTGTGTAATATGTACGTTAGAAGTACTTATTGACAGTTATTTCAGCATTTTATGCTTGACTTCAAATAATTAAAATTAATCAGTTCACTAATAAAGTGAGAAAAGTACCACTGATGTGGGCATCACACTTAAACACATTTTTGAAAATGTAAAATGCTATTGACACCACTGCAGAATTTGCAGCCCCTGCCCCCTTGTAATTTTTGAAATGTTCTGACATTCAAAATCTGCTTAGCCCTCGATTAGAGTTGTTGCTGTCCAATGTGGACACAACACCCTCTCAGTCTAATCTAGGCTCAGCACTGGAAGACAGTGTAACATGGGGGCCTGTGTCATTATTGAAACCTATAATAAACACTCACACTCATACCCCTGCAATAGGTTTTTACATGTGTTGTGGGTGGCATGGAAGATACATATACATCACAATAAAAGTACAAATAGTTATCTGCCATAATATCTGCCCCAGCCGGGAATCAACCCGGAACTCCTTACTTCACAAGCAGGGTCGCTACCAACTAGGCTATAGGGTCCTCTTTATTATGACTGATAAGGGAACGTTCCCAAACCACGTGACACATTTAGGGGGGGGTGGGGGGTCTGCAAAACACCACGCTTGGTCATAGGGGGGAGGGGGGTCTGCAAAACACCACGCTTGGTCACAGGGGGGAGGGAGGGGGGTTAGGTTTTTGTCACGTGGTCAGTATCCACTAAGGGAATCTCCCGCTTTCACGAGCTATACTTACTCACGTAGAGGAAGTTGGCACCACACTTTGAAGTTACAAACATTTTGAAGGTTGTTCTAGGTTTGTTCTACATAGTTCCAAAACGCCATAGGGCTGAGAATGAAACTTATAGAGAAAATCCAAAAAACGCGAGCTAGCACCGCACTTTCAAGGTATCGCGATTCTGGCAATGATGACGATGCACAGAAATTGCCTTGAATGGCTTTGGTCAGAGACCATAACGTTTGGCTACCACACGGATAGCTCAGCAGTCTCTTGCCGCTTCTGTGTATGTGCTTGAACTTTGCCTTGGTGATTTGCTTCTTTGAAGACCATGAAGCAGCATTAAATTTCTTATTCAGCTGACTCACAATGGTGCCTTCGAGCTCACGTACCTCTACCCAATCCTGATAAGAGGATTGCTCCTGGCTAATTAATGCAGTTTCAGTCAAACCAGGCTTGGATTTTACCCCAACGGGTACCACAGAGCTTGGAATGTAACATTCCATGCCCTGGAGTACCACATCAGCTATGAAAAGCACATAAGCGTCGGGATCAGCTGAGGAGAAACAAATTGCGCCTCCACGGCAAAGACTGGGCCAACTTCACCCATATGATGCCACCTTACAAATAAAGTTTCTTCGAATGCGATATTTTGGATCAATATAAGCAGGACAAATCTATAACAATCCAGACCAACCGCCAGAACTTCCTAATTTATTTTTACGAAATTTGTGAGAATATTTTTTTTTCGAACGCGATATTTTGGAACAATATAGAACGAACCTAGAACCACCAGAATCGCGATACCTTATAAAAGTGTGGTACCAACTTCCTGTACATTACTTATTTATATACGACCGTTTACGTTAGGGGCCGTCCATTAATCACGTGACCTTTTTTTAGCATTTTTTAACCCCCCCTCTCCCCCTTGGTGATATGTAGTGAGGTTTAAGACTACCCCCCCCCCCCTCCCCCAACATCACATGTATTTTTAGTACCTACAAAGAATCTTAAAATTTTTGGAATATTATCTTTAAATACAGTATAAACTATAATCTTATTTTATTCTGAAATTAAGGACCATGATAAAAATGTCTAGACTAGGTTGCAAATAAAAATAATGATAAACGAAGAGTGTAATCATGCGAAAATCATGTATTGTATTATTAAAAGAACATATTGTACTAGTACATGAACATATTTATTGTGTATTGTCCTCGGACTACGGATTAGCAAGACATTCTTCAATACTAATAACTGGATAAGCATCTTGCAGTACTTTTATAATACTGAGTACTTCTATTTCTCAAGAAAGTGATATGAGTGCCGATGACCTTTTTTTTTAGCTCGTAATGTGATCCTCGTGAGTACTCGATACTGAGTAGTATCGATACTTTAGGGCCGATACTTTTTGGGTATCGATACCTTACCCTCGATACCGCACGAGCACTCGGTATCGATACCAGAGTATCGATGTCGAGCCGGGCAGTCGGTGGCGGCGCGTGAGGCCTTCGCTCGTTGCCTGGCAACGGCAAGTCAAAGTCACACTACACGCTGCTTTTCTATTTAAAAATCGCGCGTTTGATGAAAAATTAAATACACGTGATCTCTTACTACACCCCCCTCCCCCTTTGTGCTATTTTCGTGATTTTTGTCAAACCCCTCCCCCCCCTTTCAAGCCTCACGTGATTAATGGACGGCCCCTTAGGTACAATATAGTGCTGATTGAAAACTGACTTTGAAAATTCTAATCTCAGTAGTTTCGGAGATGGGGGAATGGTCAACTTTCGCTTTTAATTTTCATTCTTTCTTGAATAATTTTAAAATTATCAAATAATAAAATATATTTGCCATCCTTACAACAAGCCACGGACGTCAAAAAAGAACGGACATAACCTTGACTAATCGAGAGTGAAGCATAGAAATGGCCGATCGCTTACTACGTGTGCGTAATTTTGGGGTTACCACAATATGAACATTCCCCCATTTTTTCTTTATGTAATAGTAAAATCTAAACACTAAATGTATTACTTACTGAATAGTTATTCCGTAATGTACGGTTTACACGTATTAATTAGTTAAGTAGATTACTAAATTTTAAGTAAATTAATAAAGTAAACGAACAATTTAGTACGCAAGTAAACAAAAAAAAAGATTGAAATTTTTCTGTTAAGTAGATGGGCGGGGCTTATCACTTAACACGTTTGGACAGACATTTTTTAGTTATAATTTAGTAAAAATGCATAAGTAATTAAGTAGGTTGTGAATAATTGTATGAACTAAAGAGCTTTACTAAATTATTATTTATTTATTTATTTATTTATTTATTTATTACGTTTGGACGCGCACTAAAAACTCTTCACTTAAAATTTAGTTATCTACTTAAATACTTAATGCATGTAAATCGAATATAACACATTCCACATTCAATAAATGCAAATTATTATTTTTGATGAGATTAATGAATTTTATTATTTGACAACAGATTAAATACACTGGTTTACCCATTGAACTAGTATTACTAGCGTATAGAACAGACACCGTGAACATTGGGTTCGGGGGTGCGCATTGCAGCCGGCCGGCTGCATTTCATTCTGTCGCTCGGCTGTCACTCGGCTGCGCTCATGGCGGCCACATGCCAAAATTGTTTATGAAAAAACTGAAAAATGCCACCGTGCGTAATAAGAACGTGTCACAATTGCACGACAAAAACAAAAAAGATAATGGTATCACATAATATCATTGGTAAGAAAACAAAATATTAACTTAAATCAACTAAAACGTATTTAATTAAATTATTGTGCAATGTTCCCGCCATTTTGGAATGAAAAAATCATAAGGAGCGTTTGAACTTGGCAAGCCACTAGCGTGTTAATGGAATATATAAGCTTGCTTAGATTGCCGTCTTGGTTCGGCAAGTGTCACATACAAAGTTACTCTATGGCAAGTGTGCAAACGAGGCTTCTAGTTTGAAAAGAGAACGGAGGGCAAGCCGGCGGTGGAACACACATTTTGTTTGAGATGTCTCCTCTATGTATGTATCTCAATGGGTTTACCCACTTTACTTATAGGGGAGGGTACCTAAAAAAATTTTTTTCAAATTTTGTTCTACCATTATCTTAACGTAATTAATATATACCTTAATCTGTAACAAATTTCAGCTTTTTAATATTGTTAGTTTGTAAGCAATGCCACGGACAGACGGACAGACATGGCAAACAAGGGTAAGGGTTCCTTGTTATTTAGTACGGAACCCCAAAAACGTATACTTTTAAACTAAAGTAAGCTCGAGCATTATATTATTATATACTATAATTTTCCCATACATTCTGGGTATCAGCATATGCAATATTGTTGGCAACACTGGCTGATTTTGTGGTTACAATTTTTCTAGTTTTATTTTGTTAATAACTTTAGGAAAAATAAAAGAAATCAGTGATTAAATTACAAGCTTACTTGTGAAAGGTGATCCCTTTATGTTTTTTAACTGAATTACTATTGTTCTTGCAACTTTTAACAGCACACAAAGGCATTTTTATTATTCTTTATCAACTCCCGTTGTCCGTATGACTCGAGTGCGGTCCGGCGCCGGAATGGCGGCCGATGGTGTCAATGTGTGCGTATTTACTTGTACGAATAGAGAGTTTGTATTCCGATGGGTGCTTCACTGAATTTGTTCTTGAGATTACGTCCGTATTTCTTTAAGGTCCGTGCAACAAGCCCTTTCATTTGACATGCCACAAGTGACACGACATGATACAGTTTACAAAACAGTTTTTTTTAAATTATGATTTCACGATTTTTTTTTAAATAAATACCTTCGTCTTTGGGTCCCAAAAAAAAAAACTTGAGCACCAAATTTAAACTCATTTTAGTCCAGTAGTTTCGGAGTAGCTTGTTTTTAGGGTAAAATCAAAAACCGAACCGTTATAGGATCACTCACGTCGTCACGAAATTATTATTTTTAGGGTTCCGTACGAAAAACGGAACCCTTAAAGTATCACTCGTGCGTCTGGGCAGCCGCCGTTCACAGCCAATTTACTTCAAAACTACTGGTCCAAATGAGTGATACTTTTTTGTGACTCAAAGGCGAAGGTATAATATAAAGTAAACAACTGAATTTTGAAAAAAAAATTAAACGAGATCAAAATTAAACAATAACTGTTTTGCAAACCATCTCGTGTAGCATGTCAAATATAATCGAAATTTTACTAACAAAAAATAACTGACTTCAAAATAACTCAAAAACTACTTGTCAGATCTCGCTCATATTTATGTGAGGCCATATGACAAGCACCAGCTTTCGACTAAAAAAGAATCATCAAAATCATTTCACCCAGTCGAAAGTGCTGAGGTAACAAACATAAAACAGTCGAATTGAATACCTCCTCTTTTTTGAAGTCGGTAAAAAGGGCTTGTTGTCAGGATCTCAAATAATATATTTTAGTTATAGTTCTACAATGGAAAGTTTTAAAATTATTCAAGAACGAATGAAAATTAAAGCCAAAAATTGACCATCCCCCCCATCTCCGAAACTACTGACGCTTGAATTAAAAAAAATACAGAGTTCTTTACTTAAATATTACAGGAAAAATAAGTCAATGGTCTTAAAAAAACGGCAAAAATAATTAAAATAGGAAAATAACGGTAAATACATAATCAAGGTACGAAACCCTCTTGTCAAGTTTATTTTATTATAGTTCTGCAATAGATACTAATTTATATTCTTTTAACTGTCTGCAAAAAAAATTGTCACGTGAAAACTAGGGGGGAGGGGGGGGTCTTCTCATATACCACGGTTGGTCACCGAGGGGGGGGAAGGGGGTAAAAAATGGTTAAAAATGTGGGAATGTTCCCTAAGGTGGTAGCTATGCCCCTATATTTGTAATATCTGTGTGTGCAAAAGTGTTCAATAGTGTTTATATGTGACACTGATATACATTAGAAAAAAATCTTTTAGAATCTATTAATTTAATCCAATAATATTTTTTGATTTTTTTTGATTAATGCAGTAGGTCAATGTGTTATATTATTCTTACATTACTGAATGTTAATGAACTTTGTCTATTTACACTGTAGATAAACAACATACCATTCATACATGACTCATAAAAGACTTTTATGAATGTTATGGTATTAAGATTGAAGCAATAGTAGCAAGCCTGGTATTATGTGGCACTTAGTCATAATACACTTATTGCTGTTTTATGAAAACTACTGGGCTGATTTCAGTGCGGTTTCTTGCATTCAAAAGGTATTGGTATAGAACAGGTTCATAGATATGTTTTATGGTGGTAGACCACCAGGGGGCACTACAGTAGCCTAGATACGGCGAGGGTTTTTTTTCAAAATTTTTAATTTCGTCTTTCTATCTATCTACATCTCTGGAATATTATTAGATAAAGTAATATTAGTAACAAGTAACACTGATTTTTTAAACCTTAAAAGTAACTCACTTGGGGATTATGGATAGATAGGATATTGAAAGTAGTCATTATTTTCTATGCTATTGGAACAACTATTTATTGTTGTAGGTGAAGAGAACTGATGAGCAACTGGATCTTATGGAGTGGAAGATGGACAATGTGGAAAAGAGTCTGGTAGAACCCACAGATAACCAAGATGTGTGTGTTATGAACTTGCTCAAGTCTGTCTCAGAGGTAAGCAACAATTACAAATATTAAAACAATGTAGGAATAATGTATGCAGAGCTAGAAATGTCATGATCTGCTCTTTTTTTGGCTGGTGAATCCCTGCTGTTACTGATCTATGGCAATAGTGACCACTTACCATCACTCATCAGGTGCTTTGTTTGTCAGCTATTTACTTAAATGTCCTATAAGTGAAATAATTAATTGTTGTCAATATTAATGCAGATGGCTGGGTATTCTTTCTTTCTTTTTCTTCTCTCTTTCTTGGCCGGCAACGCATCAGTGTTGCCATTGATGTTGCTGATATTCATAGGCGTCGATAGCCACTTACGTCAGAACGTCAGCTCTTTTGCCGGCTATTTCCATTAAAATAAGAACTATTTTCAGGCATGTCCAAATAGCCATAGTTATTCAGTTATCACTTAACACTTGTGATTGTGAGTCAATACAGGGTTCTTAGTAATTTTGGACAACCCTGTAGTTCATTTAGCAGCAACCCTGCTAGAGCAAGAGGATGATGGTTCATATGGGTTTTTACTCTTCAACAATAATATGTTAAACAATAATATGTTACATATTTTGTTATTGTGACCTTTACCTGTTAGTGTAGAAATAATAAATTAAATTGATTGAATACAACAAATACACTTTCAAAAATGTATACAAAATATTTTTTCCTTTTAATTTGTAATTTATATTTCCTAGGAATATGATACTGATGATAAAGATAAGTCAGAATGAAACATTTTGCCTAAATTAATATGACCTCATTTTGCTCCAAGCAAACTTAACACATGAACTCTTTCGTTAATGAGATAAGAGCATGTTAAATTAAATCTACTCGTATTCTTTACTAGACAAATTAATATGTATTAAATTTACTACTAACAATAAATATAGTAATTGTATAACACATTATATATTCAAGGGTTTTTGTTTTATTTGGGTAGTTCAACAGTTACATTTCATTTTGTGAGACTTGACCCAAATTAGGTGAAAAAAATTTAATGAATTTATACATACTGAAAGATCATTTAATTTTTCTTGTAAATATTTTTTTTTGGTATATGTATAAGTTTTTGTTACGAATATGCAGATAAAATAATTATATTTTTATTATCTATTCTAAAAAATATTTAAATGTTTGTTTTTCAGCCCCTTGGTATTAGTGTTGATGAAAGGTCAGAACAAAATTTGTGTACAATGTCATGTTGCTCACAGCTTGTGATTTTTTTTATTACTACATCAATTTGTTTGTGCATAGAAGTTGAATCCTCTAACATTATATTTTATCTATAAATCAAACATAATGCACATAATATTATAACATTGTAATAACAAAAACAAATAATATTATGACATGCATAATAATTATTGTAGGAATTCAGCCCCGGTCAAAGTGTAAGTGACAGCCACGGACCTAAAAAAAAGACGGACATAATCCCAAGAACAAATTCAGTGAAGCACCCATAGGAATACCAACTCTGTATTCGTACAAGTACACACACCCACACATTGACACCATACGGCTACGAAATTGACACCATCGCCAATCAAAAATTACAAAATTACGCACACATGGTAAGCGAGCTGTCAGCTGTCAGCTTCACTCTCGATTAGACAAGGTTACGTCTGTTCTTTTTTTATGTCTGTGGTGACAGCCAAGTCCGTCAATTAAGCTTGCATATTAATGGAAATTGCATTCTAAAAATTTTCGATGTATTTGATACATACGTATTTAAATAATGCATAACTTTTAAACGAGGATTAAACTTCAATGCTTGTGTAAATTAATTATTACGAAAAAAAATTTTTCCTGATGACTAATGTAATGTCATTATGAAAACTCAAAAATTGCAAGCTGCAGCTATCATGCTTGTTAGTTGAGAAAGGCTTAAATGTGGTACAAATTTAAGCCATGTCTATTCTAAAGCCTAAAGAACAGGGCCCGATGTGTACAACGCTTTATAGTAGGGCTTGGTTATATTTGTTGCAGGAGTGTTACGCAAATAATCGATTATATTGTATTCAGGTTCGACGGTGTTTGGTGTACATTTCGAATATTTAGTAGGAGATTATTTGTTTAATGTGTGTTACTGGCTGTTAAGAAAAAATAGCTTTCCTAGAGTTGTATCTACGAAATAAAGTTTTTGTTTGAGCCATTTCGCCATTTAAAAATTGGCTTGACGATTATATGTAGAGATTTAGAGATTACGTACACAAATAGGTATTTTGTTCAACATCCCTAGAACACATGTATTGCACAGTATTACAGCCAGTATTGCACATTATAATACAATTATGCTTTATTTCTCCTATCAGTTAAGTTATTATTTTCTCGTTCTCACATTCATTATAAAGATACTTCAAATGGTACCACCGTTATCGTTCATGTATTCCATTTTTTAACAAGTTAAATCCAACTGGCAATCATAAATTTGTCCTCAAAAAGGCGTAGTACTAACTGACGCTTGAAAGTTTGGATATTTATGACCTTTTAATTAAATGCGCTTCGTTTCATATTTAGGTCAAATCTCGATTCGTTTGTTTGTACTAAGCCTTAACAAGTTCTCTACATAATTTCGCTTTACTGAACTTGCGTAATGCAACTTTGTGTTTTTCTTCATTACTGTTGAAATCTGTGGTTAAAATCAATATGTGGTAGAGTAGCAATTAAGATAGGAGCATATACCTACATGAAATCCTTTTATTGAATCGAAACTTCTTCGCTGTAAAGTTTACAGTCAAATTTGTGCTTACCATGCTAATAAGCAAAAATTTCATTGGAGGCTAACTTAAATATTCAAAATATCGAAATAACTTCTGAAGGAATATAAGAGATGTGAAGTATATAAATTTTACTAAAAAAAAATAACCGACTTCAATATTACTCAAAAAGTACTTATCAGATCTCGTTAAAATTTATGTGGGACCATCTATATAAATCTATATCCATATGGAAAGCATCTGCTTTCGATTAAAAAAAGAATCATCGAAATCGGTTCACCCAGTCCAAAGTTCTTAGGTAACACACAAAAAAAAATCAGTCGAATTGAGAACCTGAAGTCGGTTAAAAATATATACCTAATAGCAGTAACGTATCTAATTGTTTATAAAATACAGGTCCGTTCTGATTACCAACAACTGCGTCGAGAGCTGATGGAGGTGCAGACGCTGCAGCGAGAGCTGTCCTCTCGTCTGCGCACCCAGCTCCGGCTGGTGCACGGGAAATTCGCGCGCCTGCGCCAGCGCATAGCGGCCGCCTCCCCTCCACGCTAGCTCCAAGAACTCCTTGCTAGCTCCAAAACCCCCAGTGCCCCAGAAGTTAGATTGTTCGTAAGGTTTGTCTTAAAGTCTAACCTACATAAAATTGTCATTTGTGCCAAAGCATTAAATGCTGTGTGCGTTGCCGTTAGAAAATTTGTACGTGAATTTCAATTGATGTTTTTGGTGAAATATTAACCGCTATACCGAGATGGTAAGCTTGTGTCAACGATTTAAATGGCCTTAAATAATTTTGTTACCCATCATTTCTGTCATCTTACTTTAGGTCATGTAAAATCTAGGCAATAGGCAAGATCGAACAAGATACATAAGTTCCATGTAGCCTTCAGGCCTATCATGACAGGAATTGATGATAATAATATGTCATTTTATACATTTGTTTTTGGATATAATCATGTTTTTATTAGTTCTGCATATTATATTTTTCTCCAACTAAGAATCAACAACCTACCTAATAAAAAACTCGAGAGTAACACTTTCAGAAATCGAAAACGAAAAAAAGTACTTATATTGTATTTACTTGTGTAGTATTAAATAGAATTCGTTAATTAAAATTGAAATGTAGGTATGCAATATTTAATATCAAATGCTCAATATTACCTAGTATTGTCATACCCCATTTACACGCGCGCGCGAGCCACGAGACAATCCGCGAGACGCGCGCGTTCGCGCGCGTGTGAACAGGGCGCTCGCAGACCAGACCGCGGCGCGTCTCGCGCTCGCAGGGCTCGCGTCGGGAGCGGTTTTGTATGCGCGCGCCAAAGGGGTTCGCGCGAGCGCTCGCGTGGTGTTCACACGCGCGTAGGGGGCGTGGCTTACGGACGCGCCACGAGACGGTCCGTGACACGCGCGTGTAAATGAGCGGTTAAAGTTACTCAATTATACTTCATAACTATTTTACTATAATTATAGTAAAATATCAAGCACGTGCCAATATGTAATAGATAACAATTAAAATAATCCGCACACTATTAACAATAAAATACTAGAAAAAATATGATATAACTCTCGTACACGATGGTTCATGGTTGACAATAACATGTTTTTAATGAATTATTACTCGATAATAGAATCAACCATACCCTACAAATCCTGAATTTCATTTTGTGTACCAATGGGCCATCGTGTTTTAGAGGCCTTAGAAGTTATGATCTCAATATAGTTGTGAGAATCGAATTGAAAGTCTTTAGCGTAAGTTATTTGCTTTGCACACGATTGAAGACACGTACACCAAAGTTGAATAAAAACTGGTTTGTCTATAAAATATCTTGAAGAGTATGATGGTTCGTTTTTGTCCTGTAAAACATATCTGGACTAATAAATATCATTTTGAGAACGGCCTCCAGTATAATTGTAACAGGAGATTCATTGCACCCTTGCAGAACCCCTTATTTCAGGTTTTTTTTGGAATCCTATTCTCAATTGCATATTATCTATATTGGCAATGATAAACCGGTACGTTAAATAGGTGCATAAAATACAAAATATCGTGTGTGGAGTATATTAGAGAGAAATTAGAGATGTAATCAAAATCAGACTAGTCGATAAATTAAACGATACTTTTTAGTAATTTAGCTAAATCAGCAATATCATTTCGATTTCAGTACGTTTGTGGCTTAGAGAAGGAATGTTCGAAGCTTGTTTTTCCGTTACCTCTTGATATATGAGTTACGATGGTATTTTTTCAAATTCCAAATATTAAATGAGTGTTTATCTTGTCACAGTACATTACGTGCTGTAGTCAATTTGTATGATGGATCTGGATCGAATTTACAAGTGTGCTAAATCGAATAGTAGTTACTTTAATGACGTCGATTGAATTGAATGTTCTATGGCCGGGTTCTAGAGCATTGCAATGTGTACGAAACTGCAGTTGCGGGGAATGTTTCTAATTTGTTTGTTTTACTATAAAAAAGGTTAAAATATTGACACACAACTAAAATTTATTGATATTTCAGGAAGGTTACGAACATTCTGAAAGAAAAATTCGATCATTTTTTTTTACCTGCAGGTCATATAAAGATTTGGGATTACAGTAATATACTATCTTAGTAATCTTTACTAAAACAATATATTATTATAATAATATAGTAAAGATTACTAAAACAGTACAATTATTATCTATTGTAATCCCACTTCTTATGCGAAATTTAACCCGACTATTTAAATGCTTTCGATTGAATTTATTAAATTGACTTTCTTATTTAAACCCTTCAACTTTTCGATAACCGAGCAGTTGATTATTTCCCCGGGACCCTTGCACTGTTGAGTCCTACGTATTGCAATGCAGCATTACTAATGTTGGAACCAAAACGCAAAACATGTGCTAATTTTATGTTTTTAAATGTAGTCTCTAGAATTGTTAAGATTTTAGATAAAATTTACATGTGAACGTTACTCGTACCTGTAGTGCAATCGGTGTCTTTCGATAGTGCATTTATTTCGCATTTATTAACACCTTACGTAATTCAAAATATTAGTATTAGGATTCACTTTAAAATTTAAAGCACATACATATCATATTGCATGCTCATTTTCATTTAAACTGGTAGTGAGGTGCCGTCATTTTGAAAGCGTGAAAGAGCGCGCGAAAATTGCGCCATCTTTAATTTCTCTTTTTAGGATGAGACAAAACGAGCGTATTTTTTGAGCTGTGAGTCGCGTGAAATGAGTCGATTTCATACTGAAGTCCAAGCTCATTTTGCGTCGCCGTGTAGTAAAAGCAAAACTTGTATTAAACCGAATGCACGTGACTCACTTTTCGCGATTGAAAGCTCAAAAAATTAGCTCGTTCAGACTCACCCTTATTTTTTACTACGCCATGCATACAGCAACGTAATCATCAAAGCCTATTTATTTTATCATTTATTGATAATGCCCCTGTTCCATCTGCGCTAACGTTAATGTTAACGGCTGCGCTGGAATACACCGTACTTAGCGCGTCAGGGCGCAGATGTGGCCAACATAATTGAAATCCTTTGCTGTGACGAAGAAACCGTCATCCGAGTTATAATGGCATTATGTAACAAGGCCGAGGGCCCTTTAGCGCGCTAACTGTTGCCTAAACCTGCGTACTTTACGCGTTAGGTCGCAGATGGAGCAGAGACATAGGATTGTATTATTTTATCTTTGATATTATTTAGTTTTCAATTGGCGATTTTTTTATTGTTTTGGTTTGGCAGTCACCTCATCATCAAGTTGTTCGTTAGTGGTAAGAGAAATACATGTCTGATACTATGTCCTAATCTTAAGTGGTAAATTGAATTACCAAAATACCTGATTTTCTAGACTTAGACTCGTCTGATGCCCTTAATGATTTTTGATATGATTTATACACTAGAACTCCTTTATATTAAATATGTACATTCGTTTTGTAATGTTGTGTGTTATATAGAAGCTAATTAGATTTTAATTTATAAAATGATGTCTGAAAGGGAATTGCGTGAGAGATTAGACCTGAATTGTCGTTAAAATTAGTAACCAAAATATATTCTAAATCTTAATATTATGTAACTATGCACTTAGCAATAATGTTTGATGTATTTGTTTAATATGTACGACGTTCGCTTATTTTTATCTTCAGTTGATGAACTCTCAGTATGTATTCCATCTAAAGCACGTCCAATTATTAACCTGCTCTAAAGCACATATAAGATATAAAAACCAAATAGTTACTATGTAGTTATCACATTATTTTTTTGCAATATTTTTGTATTTTTTGTCAAATTATTATACTATTTCAATTCCTAATTTTGATGTATTTTATGTAACTCCTTGTTAGTCGTATGGATAAATAACGATTTTAAATTATTAGACTCCATGATCAAAAAATTTGATTGTAGTACGCCACATTTTAAATAACAATTATTAATGTTACAGTTAAGTCAAATATTTAGATACAATTGTTATCAATAGAATTGAACAAATGTTAAGATCAACGTTTTTTTTTTGCATAATTCGGAACTAACAGATACTTTAGGAGTCCTGGGGCCAATTTAAGGACAATACAAAAAAAAACACTAGCCAAAGGGCTTCCAACATTTTTGTATGGAGCCTGGCATACCTACAAGTCCGCCATTTTGAAAAAACCTTGATTCGGCGGCCAGTGATGAAACATGTGTCAATCGATAGTCTACATGATTATGATCAAAAAGTATACAGTGATGAAATGTCGTAAGTGGTATACTTTCTGAGATATTTAAGTTCAAAACCATAGAAAAATAAAGTAAAAAACTTTGTTTCGGCCGATATTGATAAAACAAGTGTTAATCGATAGACTAAGTGATTACGATCAAAAAGTATTCATTGATAAAATATCGTAAGTGGTATGATTTCTGAGATATTTGAGTTGAAACCCGTATAAAAATAAGACATTTATAGTTATTTTTTTTATTATACATATTATATTATATATTAAGTAAATAAATAATTATAAATACATATATAACATCTGGTTGAAGACCACGGGCGACTTCTTGAAGGAGCTTTTGGTAGTCTATGATTTTTTGATGTCTACAAGCAAGGAGTTCCAGAACAGTATGAACTGTATTGTGAAGGAATTTCCGAAATAAGCAGTGCTATGGGTTTCCTTTAAATAAACAGGAGAATACACATTATTCAAAATAGCATAAAATGTTGAGAGAATTCTGAAGTTTCACCTGTATCGAATGGGTAGCCATTTAAGTTAGGAATGGAACTGGGAAATGTGGTCATACTTACGTAAGCCGAAGATATATCTAATACAGTTATTAAGAAGGCGCTCCAATGTATTCAGAAGTTCCTCTGACAAATCTGTACAACACATAGCATAATCAAGGTGAGGGATGACCAGTGTTTATGGCGTATTTATGGTTAAGTGTTTATGGCGATACAGCAATTCAAGTGTACCGGTCACTTTTTTCCTTACCTCAGTTACGTTATGTATTATAAAAATTAAACAAATTCGTGAAACAAACAACTTAAGGGTAGAGATAAAATCGCGAGATGGTACTGCTCATGCATAGTGGGAAAAAGAACCTTGTCCTGTTGTTCCCCTATAATGTGTGTTATATGGTTCTTGGCATGGGCTCGATATCAGGAAACATTGCCTTTATCACCAGCGGAATTTTTAGATTCAGTGATTGTCAGACATGATATAGAAAACTAAGCCAATAATGAATTTTAACTTTTGGTTTAGAGAAATTGCCAAAGCTGTAGCCGCTGGTGGCAAATAAATTATTTATAAACCAACCTAGTAGTTTGCTTTTGCTTTGCTTCTTTTTTAAATTCAAACCTACCCGTTATTAATAAATCAAGTACCTATGCAGCACATACACATATGGCATAATATACTTATTTTTCATTATTGACCCAATAAATTCAAAATAAGTAAATGATCATTTTTAATGCATTATTTTTGTACGGTTTTGAACTCAAATATCTCACTTACAACATTTCATCACTGAATACTTTTTAATCGTAATCATTTAACCTATCGATTGACATATGTTTCATCAATGTCCGCCGTGGCGAAGTTTTTTTGCTTTATATTTCTACGGTGTTCAACTCAAATATCTCAGAAATTATATCACTTACAACATTTCATCACTGAATACTTTTTAATCGTAATTATTTAGCCTATCGAATGACATATGATTTATCAATGTCCGCCGAAACGAAGTTTTTTTGCTTTATTTTTCTAAAGTTTTGAACTCACTTATTTCAGAAAGTATATCACTTACGACATTTCATCACTGAATACTTTTTGATCATAATCATTTAGTCTATCGATTGACACATGTTTCATCACTGGCCGCCGAATCGAGATTTTTTCAAAATGGCGGACTTGTAGGTGTGCCAATTAGGTTCGATGCCCTTTTAACCACTTTTCTTCAATAGTATTTGTAGTAGTTGCTTACCAGAGTTACCGGTCAATAATAATATTGCTTTTTAACTTTATAAATATCAAATTATGTCCAACTGAAAACGTAAGGATGCTGGATTGAAAGGCAGACAATAAATATGATTTTAAACCATCACATAAGTGTTGTAAGTTTAAAATGTGGTATACTATTTATCAATTCATAATGACTCTCGTAGTCCAATTACGACAATATTGCACTCTGTATTCCTATTTATAAGTAGTTTGATTTAAATGTAGTGGAAAAAATCTCACTATGTATAGCCAATATCCTCTAATGATTACTAAATTATTTTCTTTACTGTGTACACTCGAATATGGTGACAACCTTGAGGCAATCAGTTCCATAAAAATAATCATAAATATTGATTTATGGGAGAAATTTCTGCACGGTGATTATAAATGTGATTGGTGTGTATCTGGTGACGTTGATTATTTGAAAAAGGCTCTCGTAATGCCGCATACAATGCGATGGCGTGTTTGCTGAATGTATATCCTTTATGTACAATAGAAAGTGCATTTTAGTACTTTAAATCACTGACAGCGCAACACAAAAATTTCAAAATCATCTTCACAAGTCTGCCACATGTCACCTACATGCAACCCCATGCAAATACTATAATTTACATGGTAATAAATGTAACTATTCATCCAAATTTTTGTTCTCATCAAGAACAGTAATCATTGCCACATGATTAAATTGTGTGCTAAAGATCAATGCCTGGGATGCACATGATTGTTTAAGTATTCAAATATGAATGCTAAAATAGCATGCTAGTTTCTAGCATGTGTATCCGAGGCCCTAGCACTGTGAAATAAATCTATATGGCATCACCAATTGTCTTATCATATGCAATGAAAATGTAATTGATTGTCTCAGGGATGTTTAATAGCTGCAACTACCTACCTTAATTTGTAAAATTTCAAACCAACTATTTTGATTTGTTTTCAAATAAACATATTTTATGGTTATTTCTTGATGTTGTTTTATTTGTTATAAATTATTTATGCTACCATGCTAAAAAACTGTCAAAAAAACTTTTTGTATTAAAAATCTTAAAAAGTATGACACTTTTCCACTTAACCATTCCTTCAGCAACCAACACTGTCGCGTAACTTGTAAGATCGTAAATATCTGTAGACGAAAAAATATATAGATATTTATCTATATCTATACTAATATATAAAGAGGAAAGATTTGATTTTTTGTTTGCATTGAATAGGCTCCGAAACTACTGAACCGATTTCGAAAATTCTTTCACTGTTAGGAAGCTACACTATCCCCGAGTAACAGGCTATATGATGTTTTCAAAAAAATTAGGGATCCTTAATACAACGCCAATAAGTTGTAAAAAAAATAAGAAAACCGAAGCAAAGCGAGGGCAGTTACTCGTTAATTATATAGATAGTAGATACAGGCTCTGAATACCGTCGATCCGTTTCAGTGGCCATTGGATAGTGTATTATTGGTTTCTGTGCTTTATAGCACTATCATTGTCCAGTATAATGATTGTCAACAGAAAGCAGAGAAAGACTCACAGCAGGGCTTTGTTCAAGCAATGGTGTATTTTAACTTTTCAGTTCAAAAAAAAAAAGAAAAACATATCAGTTCCTTAAATTTACCAGAAATTAAGCCATAAATTTAATATTCCTTTAGTCAAGTCACCAATTAATTTTCTTCAAAAAAATTAGATGTTTAGATGCTTAACTAAATGTACTTATAATTACTTAAGATTACAAAATACAAGTCTATTTTTGTGCATTCCACTGTTCCACAGTAAGCGTCTTTTGGGTGAAAGCATGTATTGTCTTCAGTTCCTCTTGTAACACGGAATTTACTAGCCTGGAAAAAGTAATATATACATAAATCTAATGAATAAACCATTTTGTCATTTTGCATGTTTGACTTTATGTAAGACTCCACTAATATTTGGCTCCAACAGATCAACAAAATAACCGTTTATTCCCACTTGTCCTGTTGAGTAGTCCTGTTGACAGGACTAGTGGGAAAAAAATTCCCACTAGTCCTGTTAATATAACTCGGAGGCACTTTGACTGTTTATTGAATTTTAAAAACAAATGACAACCGTCAAAACAAATGACAATCGTCAAAATAAAATGACGACTGTCACAACAAATGATTTGTTTATTCCCACTTGTCCTGTTGAGTAGTCCTGTTGACAGGACTAGTGGGAAAAAAATCCCACTAGTTTTGTTCTGTAATTTGGAAGACTATGCTTGACACCCGATTTTATTACCTTTATTTAATTATTAAATTTTATTCCCCCTATTTATTTATTAGTTTAGCCTTATTGGGTGGCAATACTAACCCCAATTCCCCGCCAGATGGGTGACGTAAGAGGCGACTTAATCCGGCCCGCTGGTGGTAGGGACCCTCAGAGATTATATTGGTAAGATTGATTTAAATCTATATATTGTCCTGTATATGAATTAATGTAACCGCCAAAATGACGAAATTGAGTTAGAAATACAAAAATCATTTATTCATTCGTCATTTGTTTTGACGGTTGTCATTTGTTTTTAAATATTCAATAAACAGTAAAAGTGCCTCTGAGTTATATTAACAGGACTAGTGGGAATTTTTTTCCCACTAGTCCTGTCAACAGGACTACTCAACAGGACAAGTGGGAATAAACGAAAATAACCATATTAGGGTAACATCCTTACACAATACATTAAATAATATACTGGCAATACTGAGGTGTACGAAAATAATGCCATTCATGTACATAAAGATTCATGGCAATGAGCATTAGTTATTTGTTTGTTGTTATTGATATACGAAATCTAGACATGTATGTAGAGGCACTAATACACATACAATAAGGTATAATTAACATTACTCATTCATTAAATGCTTATTAAAAGTTAGGAATTGCAGTACTAACGACAACAAAACAAAGGTACAGCAGGAGTACCTTTTGTTTTTATACTTAACTCAATGTGGACTGAAATATCGGCATATAAAATATATCAACACTTGAAAGGCAAAAATTACCAAGCGACATGTTGACAACTTTACACTAGAGCATTTTAAAGTTTTTATTTAAAATCATAAAAATCGCTTTATTAAGCATTTAAACTGCATGTAAAATTCATTGGAATTAAGTAGCTATGACTAATCGGCGATTTTTTACGATTTCTTTTCAAAAATTTTAACTTTAAAATGCTCTAGTGTACAGTTGTCAACATGTCGCTTGGTAATTTTTGCCTTTCAAGTGTCGAAATATTGTGCGTACTCATATTATACTAAACAATGAGTACCTATTGTGTTGGAGTCTCTGTAAGTACATCTTATAGATGTTTCACATGATCACATATTTATTTTTACATTATTTAAGTCTTGTATTATTTAATTACCTGTGTCGAGCGAGTAATGGCTTCCCCTGAAACTTGTCGGAGACTATGAGTGCTGAGAATTTTCCTCCACAACCATCGCTCTCATCAACCACCTCCTATACAGTAAATTTAAAATGAAAAAGGTGTGCTGTAATTTTTTTTAACATTACAAATGGAGTGTATCATTGCAGGTTATAGTCACTCTTTTACACTGCTAAAACATGAACACTTATCATTCAGCCTAGTATTGAAGCAGTTTATAACCATTGTATGGTAGCTCATGAGTGATGTAAGTCCTTAGGCGAAGACAGCCACTTATCATCAGGTGGATCGTCAGCTCGTTTGTAGGCTAATTCCATAAAAAAAACGGGTTGACTATAGATCTAAGGTACCTGAATTTGATATTGGTGTGAGTTGAGAGATTTAGCTAGGGTTTAGTGTGAACGTTTAAAAGTATTTTTAGGTTCCGGAGATGCGTTTTGAATTAATTACGACAAAAATAAGTTTAACAAAAATTGCGTATTATGAAAGACAATTCTTGTCAATTTGGTCTACACTAGTTAGAGGGTACTTCGTCAAAAACGAGTGAAATGGAAGGTAGCACAAAACTTATTGCACTGTCAATGTTGTGTTCAGTTATTCCGTTAATCTTCATATTACGTGAATGTGCTTTCTTGTTTCTTTTGGATTTTTGACGATCTCTGCTGTGTTATTGGACTGATTTGATTCTTCTCATACGTTACTTAGCTTACCCCTACTCCACGCAGTCTTGTTTGCCCTACCCCTAGAGTGTTTTTTAGAAGCCGGAGGCGTGGAGGGAGAGTAGTCGCCGCTCGCTGTAACAAAGCACAGGCACCCGGGCGAGCCGGAGCGGCTGAGACTGGTCGCTTGTTTTTGTTTTGGATTTTTAAAAATTTCCAGATGTAAGTCGAAATGGTTACAAAACCGACTTAGTCAACCCCGACCCCACGTGGTACTAGTCTGCCCTACCCCTAGAGTGAATGTAAACCCCGGAGGCGCGGAGGGAGAGCAGCCCCTGCCCGCTGTAACAAACTGCAGGCACCATGTGAGCCGAAGCGGCTGAGGCTGGTCGCCGAAGGCGACCAAAAAGCCGAAGCTGCGTAGGCGAGCATGGAGTGCCTGCAGTTTGTTACGCAAGGGCGGAGGGGCTGCACTTCCCGCAGCGCCGGAGACGTTTGGAAGCCTGTTTGTGTATCGAAAACCCCTAAATTCTTCCTAAAAGTGCATATAATGTAATTTTGTAATTATAGTGATTTGTGTCATTATTTTTCCAAAATAATAGTAGAAGTGGTGTAGTGTCTCCCCATACGGAGGTCAAAATTTTGCTTCTTCCTCCACAACCTGACAGTAATTTACACTATTTTATGATAAATATTAAGCAGTTTTCACAGATTTATCCTCAAAATAAAAATAAAAAAAAACTCAAAAACTATGTGTTTCCTCACGTATTACCTTTAAGGGGGGGGGTTCTTACCCCAACCCCTCCCTTCCCCCCAACTCCACCCCCCTTCCACTGATACTAAAGAAATACCCAAGGTTTTTCCTATGTATTATGATTTTACAAAAAAAATCATAACTCGAAAACTATACCTTTCCGGTACATAAAAATTGTAGTGGGGGGCTCCCCTTTACCCTCCCCTCCCATCCCCCCCACTCCCCACCCCGAACGCAGGTACCTTAGATCTATAGTTTTACCAAAAAAACATACATAGTTAACGATAGCATTGATTGCTAATCATAACTAAAATTACTAATTTAAGTACTATTATGTCTTCTGTGCTAAAACGTTATTTTGTCATGGACGATGTAATATTACTTACCACATGAGCTGCTTCTAGTTCCTTAGAAAGCTTTTCTTTCAGATATTCTTCCGTATATACCATTTTTGGTAAGTTTATTGAGATCCTAAAATAATGTGCTGACCTAAACGGTTTTTTAATCTTGATTTTCGTGACGTTACATGAAGTATTATCTGAACAGTTCAGAAAAGTAAATAAAAACACACCTGTGTTTATTGTTATTATTGCAATTTTGCGAAAAAATTTGAAACTTTCATAGAATCGAGTGGTGCTTTTTATTGAAAATTACAAATAGTTTGACTTTGACATTACAAGTTGACAATTGACATACTACAGTATAGACTAAATTAAACATACATTTTACTCTATGGTTACCATCAAGTTAACAACACAAAATCGCTGACCTCTATTTTCGTGAGCTGTTGTAGACAGTGTAGTAAGCAGCTTTCGCATCGTGCTAGACTATTGACGTAAAATTTCTCTTCGCTACCATACTATTAGTATAAAAGTGAAGTAAAAAGGAAATCTTTATCTCTCTCTGTCTCTTCTTTCTTGGCCAACAACGCATCGGTGATGCTTTTAGTGTCGCTAATACCTATGGGCAACGGTAGCTACGTACCTCTTACTACTAACACTTATTATTTTTCTAACATAAAATAACTATATCCACAAAGTGCTTTGAGAATTTTAAGATACATGACATGTATGTTCAAGACATATGTGGTGCATCAAAATTTAATTTACACTTTCGTGTTTCATTAAAAATCATTTTCTAGCTGGACTTGTCACAATAAAGTCTGTTTCTGTGTGATTGTCATTACAGAGTAATGTCATTATTTCGTTCAGTTAATTTATATACATTTTGAAATATTATATACAATTTTTATAACATTAGTTTTAAATTTCGACATGAAAATGGAAGGCGAATTAGCTTTGCTCAAAAAAAACTTAATGGAATGGAGATTCAGTCAATACCCGAAGTATATTTTGTTACCAATTGATGAAAATCATGATCAAATTAGGTCCAATATAAAGAATATAGTATATTCAGAGGTAATTTCGTGTTTATTAACAATTTTTTAAATCAGTAAGAATAATAATAAAAGTAATGAAATCCATTATATAAAGCAAACGAATAAAAAGAGTATTTTGTTTACATTCCTAATTAATCTTGCTTCATCTCATCATTTGGCGTGAAGGTATAGTCTCAGATTTAAAAATTTTATCTGAGGATATAGCATTTTGCTCTATGCCTGTAGGTCATTGTGCCTACCGAGCAAAGGGTCCCATAATCGATACCCAGTCGGGACTCACATCTAAAGATTTTAATAATTCTTTTGGCCACATCTGTGACATAGGATAAGGCGAAGCTATGTGCGATGGCGTTATTTATTATTTGATTAGTAAAATTTCTCAGGCAGCTCCAAGACCACTGGAAAGAAATGTGCGATTAGTTTGCACATCTGAAGCAGTTTTGGTCAACATTTTGGACATGAATCCAGAAATTGTACGCTGTGTGGATTTCGTTGATTTTATTGCTGGAAGAAAATTACCTTATGGTGCTTTGCCAGTTGCACATAGGTAAATAAATCTATTGATGTAATTGATTACCTTTGACATTCTACACGGCACAGTCTTGCCATAAAAAATCTTCATATAAAGTTATATTTTATTGCTTTTGTAACTACAATTACACAAGCACAGGAATTAATGATTGTATTTCAATTACCCCTATTGCTTTTCGCTTAAAATTGCTTATCACTTATTTCAGATACGGTGGCCATCAATACGGATTATGGGTTGGTCAGTTAGGCGATGGCAGAGCCCATATACTTGGGGAATACGTCAATAAGTAAATATTTGATACTATCTTAACAATTCTGTCGTAAAGGACAGACGAAATAGTTGCTTGTAAAATATTTCGTTTTATTGCAATAAAGTTTTCGCAGGCACCTAGCAAGCATAACAATATTATAATACATGACCTTTTTGTACTGAAATTAAATTGTACAATAGGCTAGGACAGCGTTGGCAAATCCAGTTGAAAGGGTCCGGTCAGACGCCGTACTCCCGCATCCACGACGGTCGTGCTGTTCTCCGGGCTTGCATCAGGGAGATGGTTGGCAGTGAAGCGTGCTATCATCTAGGTATCCCTACCACGAGGTCTGGTGGAATTGTTGGTAAGTTAACGTCGCTATTGCAGGAATAATTATTATTAGAACGCAAAAATTGAACTGATATAGGTTTTGGGTACTTAAGTACCTACGTAATGTGTATTTAGTTTTGCATAAGGTAGCAATAAAATAGATCATGAACTAGCAATGTTTTATAGTGATTTTCGAAATCAAAGACTAAGTTGAAACACTCGTAAATGAAACATTTCACAAAGCTAATGGAGAATACAGGAGTAGAAAACGAGAGAAAACTAACATTTTATTATTCTTACAACTCTTGAGTGAGTACCTAAGTAAAACCATATATCAAAGCTTGTTAGTACATCAGGAGTTGATTCAAAACAGTCGGATCAAAAGGCTGACAGAGCTTTTATGATTAGAGACTATTGTTGTAGAATTTACGAGACAGCATCATTATTAGCTTAATTTTAGGCTTAGAATGTTTCTCCATCAGTTAGTGATGAGCTGATAGTTCGCGACGTGTACTATAATGGCAGCCCGCGGCGAGAGAAGTCCGCCGTGTTGCTGAGGGTGGCACAAAGCTTCTTTCGATTTGGCTCCCTAGAAATTCTTGCACGAAGCGGAGAGATACCAGTGCTTAAGCAGCTGACAGACTTTGTTATTAAGGTACCTACAGTGTTCATTGAAGAAAATTTTAGAGATGGGCATGATATTGATGATACTGAATTTGGTATAACCTTGACTCACGTAATATGAATTACATACAATTAAAAACATTTATGGATATTTCGATAGCATTATACTTAGTTGATATTAATTTGAATCATCATGGGTTTATTGGGTAGGTACCTACATCTCATTTAGATATTCATTAAAGTACCTAAATGTATGACCTTGATTCATGCAAAATGAGTGTTAATTAGCATGAAATATACATTAAATATTTGTTATGATTAAATTATTGCAGGAATATTATCCTGAAATTAACGTCACAGATGAGAATCGGTACATAAGGTTATTCTCTGAAATTGCACATCGAACTTTGGATCTAGTCGCCAAGTGGCATGGTAAGTAACCGAGTACCAACTAAGATAAACTTTAATTTTCAAAAAAACACCTCGCAGGCCTTTTCGAGCCAAATTCATACAGGTTTCAAAGACTTTTCTATCAATCAATCAGAGATCTCTTGGTATCAACCAGCCGATTACCTACCTCTTCGAACGTATTTATTTTAACTACTCGCATGTTGTTAGAAAGTTATTTATAATTTACTGCAAGCATAACGTTATTTTTTTACAGCGGTAGGTTTCACACATGGACTCCTAAACACGGATAATATGAGTCTTCTAGGGCTTACACTGGACTACGGTCCGTTTGGATTCCTTGACTCGTACGATGGTGGTTTCGTCGCGAACTGCTCAGATGGCGAAGGACGATATGCTTTTGCTAAGCAACCGGATGTGAGCTTCGTTTTATTATGCAAATAGATACTTCCATAAGTAGCAACCTAGCAATTGAAATGCCAACTAGCTGAATAATTATTTTAAGTTTCCTATTATTTGTAGGTTGTAGTGTGGAACATCGGGCAGCTAGCGAACGCCTTAAAGCCTCTTCTCAGCGCATCTCAACAAGTCCATATGTCACATATCCTAAAAACATTGGATACGTATTGTAAAAACAAAATCTTGTAAGTTAGTTATTGAATTCGTCTTTAGCACCGAAAGAATAAAATTTGTAGGTACACCAAATAACCAATTAATTTGCACAGCAGAAGTGGTGTAGACGGTGTAGTCTAATGAATTGTATCATTATAGAGAAGTGTTCCTCATGAAGATTGGCTTGAAGGAAGAGCGGTGGGGTGACGAGCAGCTGGTGGAGAAACTCTTGGACATGATGCAGCAGACTGGGGCGGACTTCACTACTACCTTTAGGCAACTAGCTGAAGTACGGTTATGCATACAGTTAAATGTTTCTTTTCGTCATTTTTAACAGTGAAAAAAATATAACGTTACTTACGAGTATGTTTGTGCGTATGGTAATTCATTGCGTCGTACTGTCAATGGTTGTGAAATAGATATTATAAATCCACAGTTAGGTTCGTACATATTTGAAGGAGTATTTTTCCCACAATTTTACAACCATATAAGTAGAACATACCTACCTAAGGTATGTAGGCCGATTTCAAATGTAATATTATATGGACACTGACATAATTAAAATATAATAAATGTACATTATCCTCGTGGTATCCCATATTATTCTTCATCAGCTGGAACCAAATGAAATGGTAAGCGAGCTGAAGTTAGCGGAGAAGTGGTCTCTAAAGCGATTGGCGTCTCATACATCTTGGGGCTGTTGGCTTGATCAGTACCGGGAGAGATTGGATAAGGAAGCAGGTTTGTCCTATACTTTATTTTTAGAATCCATATGTATAAACTAATAAAAATATCAAATTTATTTTGGGACTCGGCGAATAAAAAAAAACAATTTTATTAAGCGAAGCTTTCGTTCAGAAATGAGATGATATTACGGTCTCACTCACCCACATTCTCTTTTCCTCATTTTCTGCTTCATGTTGTAAAAAAGGTAGTATTCATGACTCTTAGTCCTATTCATGTCTCTTATTTTCCAGTTGATGCGAGTTCGGTTGGGGTGTTTGAAGACGAACGTCGACGGCGCATGCTCAGTGTGAACCCAGCTTATGTGCCGCGAAACTGGCTCCTTCATGAAGCTATTGTTGACGCTGAACGGGATAATTTCGAAAAGGTTGCGTTGCGTATATAGTATTTTTTCTCCCTCCGCCGCTGCCACCTCTCACCACGTGATATATCGTGTACCCCCTCCACGCAGCCGTAACGCTTTTTTGTGACAGAAAAGTCTTAATACCCCGTCTTTATAGATGTTTCATTCAATAATTAATTTACTTAGCCAAGGAAATGCTAACGAACTTTATGTTTAGAATCCTTTATAAAAATAAATAGTTATTTTAATGTAAAAAACCCATAAATAAAATCAATAAATTATTTAAAATACATTTTTTCTTAGGTCCGGTTTTTATTGGAAGTTATGCAGCACCCTTTCGATGTTCAACCAGAAGCAGAGAGACGGGGTTTCTCATCACAACCACCACAATGGGCTTACGAATTAAAAATAAGTTGCTCCAGTTAAACGAACAATAATCATATTGTACATGAACGATTTTCTTAATTTCTCTTTATTATATTATGTTAAAATAATTATTATTTTTGGTTTACTTCCCAACCTTATAAACTCACAATAGTCCCAAATGTCCCAATCAATCTTCACCTAGTACATGGGCTAAGTGACTTTAATTATTTAATACGTCCATGACGTATGTTTATGATTTCAATGTGTTTACATATTTAGAAGTTCTCTGTGTTCCCTAGCTTACAACACCATTTAGAACATAGAATGATAGAACGCAGAACACAAACGGTTCTAAATAAAATCAACGTACAATTGATGTCGGTAGAATTTTGACGTGATTTGACCATGAAAACTGTCAATGTCACTCACTGTCAGGCATCAGCTGTACAGATGTCATTCTGAGTTCTGACAGTGTATTTAAAAGAATTATTTGTATTGGTCAAAAGTGAAAAACTAATTAGGATAAGAAAATAGTCATGCGTATACCATTTTAATTATCATAACATAATAATCGGTTTTTGTCCATGAGGCGTTCATTTTGTGTGTTTGTCGCTCTTTTGCACGATCAAAAAGTAGTGATGTCTAACACGAAATTAATAAGCGATTTTAAGGAATGGAAGTTTCACCATCCTCCGAATTATGCCCAGCTGCCTATCGATCGCAATCCGGAGTATAATCAGCCGGTAGCAGTGAAGAACGCTGTGTTTTCAGAGGTCAGATATGTGTTCAAAAAATATTGTTTGTATGTGTGTGTGAAAGCAATGATTTAATTTTTTTTAAAAAGCCTTGTAAAAGTTTTTTTTAATTCCATGCCTTTCATTAATTTGAAGTATTGCATGACAGACAAGGGGTTAAAAATATAATATTTTCGTTTTATTGCATCATATTGTTTACTGGTTTACTCCAAAAGCTTATAATCTTTATTCAAAATTAAAGACACAATGATTGGTAGGCATTGGTAGTCCTACAGGGCTAGGAACATCTGTTAACTTTACTATTTATGTAGTTCTTAAACCCACGGAACACAGACACAAGTGGAAATGGTACAAGTGTTGATTAGTATGGGAACCGTGCTAGCCAAATAAACACAAGGAAATCCATAATCGTATTATTTACAACTAAGAAACTCACATTTTAATTGGTTGTTACTTGTCAACTACGAATAGTCTAAGAAACTCGCTGTTTATAGTTTGATATTAATTCTTATTTTTCCATGTCTTATTCCGTGACCTTAGAACCTTTATCAATTATGATCATAATACTTTTCAAGTTTATCTATCCACCGCTAGATGGCAGTATTCTGGGTTACAAGTAATATATACTTAACTTCTTTACTAATAAGATTGACAATACAATATCATACAATGTCAATCAAATGGAAAATAATTAAATAATTCCATCTACTGAACGCTAGATGTCGTGACTGGAGTCTACGATAGATTGAATAGCAACCTTACAAGTATGGAGGTAAGTTACATTTTTGGTTAACAACATCATACTGTGTAATACTGATTTTGGATTAGGCTTAGAGATGTGCGTTGTGCTTTTTGCCGCGTTATCGATATTTATATTGAAACATACTGTCCGAGTGTCCGACATCATAAGATGTAGACCCGTCATATTGGTACTTAAACTTCTTGTTTCTGTACTGCCTATGTGAACACTTGATCATTATTTTGAAAGCTTATATTTCAAACACACGGACCTAAAAAAAGACGGACGTGATCCCAACAACAAATTCAGTGAAGCACCCATAGTAATACCAACTCTCTATTCGTACAAGTACACACACCCACACATTGACACCATACTGCGTCAATCGCGAATCGAAAATTACGCACACATGGAAAGCTGGCGGCCATTGCTATGCTTCACTCTCGATTAGACGAGGTTACGTCCAGTCTTTTTTTCAGGTCCGTGCTCAAACATGACGAGGCGTAGACGTGACCGTAGCAATTTTTATCAACGTCAGCTATCTAAACAGTCACGGAATACCAAGCCTAGGCATTTTTAGCAACGAAAATAAATATACTTTAATTATAATATGTCGATAAGTGAAATTTCAATGAAGCTAAACGTAGCTACAAAAACAATGCTGATATGAACTGGGATGCATTTCAACCTTAACATTATACAAATAAGGTAAATTTATTTTCTTGGAATTACATTTCTTAGACATGCTGTGCCTATGATTTCAAATAAAAAAATGCATTCATATTAATTTTATACATTTTTATGATACAAAACAATACTTTATTGCACACCAAATAGCAGAACTGTACATACATATGACACATATCCCTAAAATAAAAAAAGAATATTATTATTATAATAAATTGTAATATTTATATGAAATACTTTTAACTAAAAATAAAATTACAAAACTGCCAATATTCATATATTTGTACCCCATCCCTGCCCGAGTAGCAGAAAATGTTCTGGAAAACAAGAGCCGAGTAGCAATATTATCTAAAACATAAAACGAACCTTATTGCCAAGTGACTGAGTAGCTTTTTGATCATAAATTTTATTATTTCCTTTATTTATGTGTTTTGAATTTGAATTATTGCAAAATAAATTAAAAACTAGACTTATTTGTGGTATAAAACACGGCCATTAAATAAATTCATTGCTCGCTATTATTCCTGCCCTCCAAAATTGCACAGTAAGGCATATTTACGTAATTTAAGACAAATTTTATTTTACGTAATGCACAACCGACGCAGCTCAGTGACAGTTGAGTTATGCCGGCAAGTAAGCGGAGCTCCTCATAATGTTAGTCGTTGTGCCACGCCCACATCGCACTTCCACTGGTGTCTGTGTTCCGTGCTTAAACCTGATATCACCAACTAATGTTTTGCTTGTATCATGTCAGGTACCTACAGAGCCCATTAGCGGTAAACTTCGCATGGTATGTGTATCAGAGGATGCCCTCACTGACATCTTGGATCTGGATCCTAAAGTTGCGGAGACTGAGGAATTTATCCAGTTTGTCGCAGGGGCGTACTTGCCTGAGGGTGGCTTGAGCGTTTCTCACAGGTACTTTGTTAAAACTGATTAACAAAAAGTAAATTCTATATTTCCTGCATTCTTTAAAACTTATCTAGTGTAGTTACACATTATGCAGGTTAGTTGGGCAAATCTATATATATAAAAGAAAGTTGCGTTAGTTACACTATCTATAACTCAAGAACGCCTGAACCGATTTGGCTGAAAATTGGTGAGGAGGTAGCTTAGAATCAGGAGACGGACATAGGATACTTTTTATCCCGGAAAATAGACCTGTTCCTGTGGGATAATACAGATATAAAATAAAGCTCGGGGATGGATATAGGATACTTTTTATCCCGGAAAATAGACCGGGAGCGGGAGCGGGAGCGTGAGAGGGAGAGGGAGAGGGAGAGGGAGGAGCACACAGAAACTGTAACGGCTAAGAACGGCTGTACCGATTTTAATGATTTCTGATTTGTTACATTCTTAGGCGATACGAAGTTCGCCGGGTCAGCTAGTTTATTATAATTTGCTGTGGTACCCTTGGTTAATTGAAAATCATTACATTCTTTATATTTTAGTAGTCTCATTCAAAACATTCAGAATTGTTCAAATCTTTACAGATATGGTGGCTACCAATTTGGTTTTTGGGCTGATCAATTAGGGGATGGGAGAGCGCATATTTTGGGAGAGTATATCAATAGGTAAGCTATTAGAGAGTATGCATTAATTTGATGTAAGCTAATAATATGTCATATTTGTCATGTCACTAATAACAATGATGAAATCTTGATGAGGGAATTTTATAAACATGACATAATATCATTTTTATAGCATAGAATATCTTGCATTAAGTATAACCACTAATACTTTACTAATTGTTGTGATGTAAGTTATAACATAGTAATATAATTTCTTGTTCATTAATTGTAGTAAAGGTGAATCCTGGCAACCACAGCTCAAGGGATCAGGGGAGACTCCATACTCCCGGTTCGGCGATGGCAGAGCAGTGTTGCGATCCTCCATCCGCGAGATGGTAGCCTCAGAAGCCTGTTATCATCTAGGAATACCTACTACTCGGGCAGCTGCGTTGGTAGGTAAGGATTGTATTACATGACAAAAATGCTCCTATTAATGTTCATACTAACTAGAGGTACCATTTATTTTATTCCCAAGAAAAAGGGTTTTGACAGACAGGCAGACGATTGGACAAAAACATGATTGTGAGGGGCATAATAAGTTTGACCAGTCTGTGTGTTTGTTTGTTTGTATGTGTATGTTTTGCGTGTATGTGTGTGTGCGTAAGTGCGTGCGTGCGTGTGTGACATGTGCGTGCGTACGAATGAACCGATTTTTATATGGTATTTTTTTGTTTTAAAGTTGATGTGATCAATGATTCATAGCTATATCACGTGTGTTATCATTATCAGCGAGCGATGATCGCACAGTGTGGCGCGACGTGAGCTACAGCGGGCGCGCGCGGCAGGAACGCGCGGCGGCGGTGCTGCGGCTGGCGCCCGCCTGGTACCGGCTCGGCTCCTTTGAGATCTTGCTGCGACGGAAGGAGATCGAGCTCATGAGGACGCTCGCTGACTTTGTTATTGAGGTGGGTGGTTTATATTGACTGAGATAGGATATAGTATGTGCGTGATATTCTAGTTTTCTGTACGAATAGCTACATTTTGATATATTGCTGTAGAATTTGCGCCCACTGACAGGTACGGCATGCTTAGGTATTTTTATGCGACGAAAATAAATATACCTTAATTGTATGACGATAAGCGCGACAGTAATGTATTGTACAGTTTTGTATTGTAGCTACGATGAGCTTCATTGATTTGTGTACATTTGGTTTGTAGCACCATTTTCCAAACATCGACCCAGCGGACGCGGACAAATACGTCAAGTGGTATTCCCAAATCGCGCACAGCAACCTCGACATGGTGGCCACTTGGCAAGGTTGGTATACTAGTCAAATTTTGAAATGTTCACTTTATAATTACTTTAAATATAGAATTTACAAAAAAAATGTGGTTTATACTTTACGTATCTATTCATTGGTTCATCAATGCAATATCCCGTCCCTCCACCTATCCACCCATCTTTCCGTCATTCCATTCACCATTCGTTCATCTATCCCCATTCTGCATAACTATAGAAATCACCATCACCATCATCTCTTCCATTTAATAACACATCACCTGTCCCCAGGGCTAGGCTTCACCCACGGCGTACTGAACACAGACAACATCTCCCTGCTAGGGCTGACCATCGACTACGGCCCGTATGGATTCCTGGACCACTACTACCAGCACTATGTCCCCAACTCCTCGGACGATAGCGGACGGTACGCGTTCAACCGGCAACCCGATGTGAGTATCTGTCTCGCTCGCACACATGTCGTTGTATGTCTATCTCTCTCTTTGAATAGGTTAGGTAGTGACTAGTAGACTAGGCTCATTACGGTTTAATTTAAAAAAAATATGAAAAAAAAGGTTGTCTGTAAAGTCGGTTTACGGACGGTAGTTTAACGTGACAACGTCATGACAAAGCTCCGCTCCGCTCCACTCCGCTCCGCTCCGCCCCGCCCCGCTCCGTTCCGCTCCACTCAACTACGATCGCCTACGGCATCGGCTACGATACGTCGATCGTAGCCGATCGTGCCTCTCTCTCGCTTTTGCCGCTCTCTCGCTCGCGGAACGCTACATTTTTTCGTGCGTGCGCCCGGCGTTCATCGTTTTAATAGACGTTATCACGTCAAAAAAACAAAAGTATGAAAATATAAAATTGTTTGGGTCTTGGGTTTGGGTGTGAAAAAAAATCCGTATAATTGAATTGGATTAGGATTTTCTTGGATTTTTTTGGGAGTTGTCGCGCAAAACCCGACCAAAAAAACCACAGCTGGATATATTGCATAACAATTAAATAGCACTTTAATTTTTTTGTTATGTACTAAGCACATATTTTAGTACTTGTATGGTTTACAGATCATATTGTGGAATTTGGAGAAGTTTGCCGAAGCGATCGCACCGATACTGTCCGAAGATCAGCGGAAGAAGATCCGGGACATCAGATCCACTCTTGATCAGTATGTTAAGGATAAGGTTGTGTGAGTATTGCAAATGCAAAATTGTTATAAAATTAAATATTGATATTCATAATTATGTTAACCTAACATACAATCGAGCAGACAAACCACTTGATTGTGTGTGGTCAACATCGTTTAAGTTAGGTTTACACGTATTAAGTGGTTGAGTACATAACTAAATTTTAACTAAATTAATATGTGTAAACAGACAATTTAGTAATTTTTAGTTAAAATTTAGTTAACTACTTAATACATGTAAACCGAACATCACAGAATAATAACACTAAAGATACCACTGATATTGGCATCAAAGATATTTTTTAATGTCATCAACAAAGATTCTAAGCAGCAAAGAGTAATTAATGGTGATACTTTCACACAGAATTGTTTTTCTGGAACTGATGTATCATAATAAAGTTATTATTGAAATACTTTATTTTGCAGAAAAACTTACCTACAGAAATTAGGTCTAGATGAAATCAAAGATGGCGACATAACTCTCATTAAGGAGTTATTTGAAATCATGGAAGATACTTCAGCTGACTTCACTGCTACCTTCCGACAGCTCTCTATGGTAGGTTTTTTTTTGTTTTTAAAATGAAAAATTGGAATACGAATAATATTGACATGCAGTTAAGTTAATGTTATAAATGTAATATTATGTCTTCTGTGGTTATATTCGATACTCAAATTAATAGCTAAAGCCCCAACTCAGTCGCTGACGGTTACTTAAATCGCTCCTTAGTACAGAATCACCATACAAATTCTGTACCAAGGAGCGATTTAAGTAACCGTTAGTGACTGAGTTGCAGCGTTAAGATGCTTCCTTTTTAAACTTAATAGGAGACATAAAGTGATGAGATCAAATGTGATGGTATCATCGCAGGTGACCGTAGACCGGTTGGGTGACGAGTGTGAGCTCGAGGCGCACTGGGCGCTGCGTAAAGCGGGCGGGTCGAGACGCTGGCGAGACTGGGTGCAGTCTTACAAGGACAGACTGATACACGAGAATGGTATGTAATGGCACAAGTTCAGTTTGTGCTAGTGTATCAAATATTTTTGGTTAGTTAAATTTTTAGGGTTTTGAAGTAAAATCGGAACGCTTATAGTTTCGTCATATCCGTCCGTCCGTCTATATTTTTTTAGGGTACAGGTCTCCGCCCCCTATAGGTAACGTGAGGATGAATTTTTATTCGTCGCGTACCCTATAGTGTGAGGTGTCGTTAAAAAGGTCTTCCAAAAATATTATGGCTCTTCTAAGACTATTTTTGCAATTAGGGGTCCATTACTCCATTTGCGAAATATTTGGCTCTAAAGTGGTAATTTTGGTTAGAGTCAAGTGTCCCCCCCTGCCGGCTAAACGTTTGGAAATGGACAAGTGAAAAAATTCTCAAATATAGGTTAAAATTGATGAATTTACAAGAAAAACTATCACGGCTATGTAAGCTTAAGTAGTTAATGAGTAATAGTCGATAAACTTATTACTTCGGAACCCTACATTGCGGGTGACCTGACACGCACTTGCCCGGTTTTTTAATGTAATCCATAACTGTAATATGTCCAGTGTCAGAGGAGACTCGCAGGGAGCGGATGCGTCGTGTGAATCCCGTGTATGTCCCGCGGAACTGGATGCTACAGGAAGCCATCGCTGACGCTGAGAACAATGACTTTGACAAGGTAGGGTTCAGTCTCAACTTACTACGGCCATACTGTTCTCAATATATTCAATCTTTCTACAATCCTCCAGTTAGTTGCCTAGCAACTGTGTAAAGTTAAAGTACCTAGTTGTTATTTCTTTACCTCTATACTCCATGTTTTCCTATTAACTTATCTAGGTTATGGAGAGGTGCATTATTGAAAGTGGCCCTAGCGGCCACTAATCTAGACATTATCTATTGAAACGTTTACACAATATTCAAATTCAAGCACACGCATATTCTGCTGAGGTTATTTACTTATGCGCATGCACTTAAAATTATATTGAAGAAATGGAAATGGTTTTTTCTCAGGTCCGACTACTGTTAAAGATTTTTAAAACACCTTACGAAGTGAACGACGAAGCAGAAAAGCTGGGGTATTCCGCACAGCCGCCCAGCTGGTCGTATGGGCTTAAGCTAAGTTGTTCCAGTTAAATTATAATTATTTAGCATAAAAAACTGTCTGTCTGAACGTAATGTGAAGATTTGAAACGCATCAAAACTAGACATTTAATTAGAATTTAAAGACAGCCCAACAGATTCCCATAAGACATACTATTGTACCGATTTTTTTGACATACTATTGTAAATAGTTATTAAGAACTGATTTTGTAGCAATGGAAGATGGAAGTAATAAGACATTTAAATCTCATAATAAATATGTGTAAAGGTATATAGCAAATAAAGTTGATTATATCACAAAGAATCTAATATCTGACTTGCTTGCTGACTGTACATATCTATTGTGTTAAGTTGTGCATATGTACCATAAGTTACGCGATTTCATCACTTGCCGAGTTAAAGTTATTTGGCATGGGACTAAAATATTTATTGGCATTAGGCAGTATTTCAATAAAACTCTAATTAAATTTCTTTATAAACACGATATATTTTCTCACAAGTAACAAGAAGACGTGACATTATTTTCTAGAGAACGGGAGCGCCACCAGCGGCAGAAAATTAAAACTAACTTTTACATTTATAAAGGCTGTCCGCAACAAAACATTTACAAAGACACCTATGAACTACTTTATAAATTTATTTATTCAAAAATATTAATTAAAGCTTTGACGTATTTAAGCTCCTAAAAGATGAAGAAAGCATGTTTTATGCACAAAATAGAAAATTATTTTGTTATTACTATTTATCCCCAAGCTAAGCTTTTATGTTATGAAATAAAACAGTAGTAGTATAATAAAATTCTTGACAGCAAATAACTGACTTCAAAATTAGAAATAATTCAAAAACTACTCGTCAGATCTCGCTTAATTTTAAATTAAACTACATGACAAGCACAAGGATTCAAATGTAAAATAATCGTTAAAATCTGTACAAATAGTAAAAAGTTATGAGGTAACACATATAAAAAAAAACCTTGAGAACATTGAGAACCTCCTCAATTTTTTGAAGTCTGTTAAAAATGGTGTGGTGTACAAAAGTCCGGTGTAGGTATATTATGTCATGGAGAGTATCTAAGAATGTTTTAAAAATGTACAATTTTAACTAACTAAAGTCAATAGTTTGTAAGATATAACTAAGCTTCACAGTCGGAGCTAAACAACTCCAGGGGGTAATTCAATGCATTAATATATTTTCATAATTTATAGAAATGTACTTTATAACTATGTTTTATTTCGTTATATTTCGTATATAAGTTTATTATTGTTAACGTCATGTTTAGTGCTATAAATAAAAAATTATGTATTTTTCCAAATTTAGTTTTATTTTCATTGGCTTATATAAACAGGCAATAAAAACATACAAAAATATTCTCACTTTTCTTAATCTATTCTATCACCGGATGCCCATCCATCCATCCAAATTATAGCACTTCATTATGTAAACAGACAAAAATGGTAAATATAAAATGAATTTAAAGTAAATAAAAAGTGCGTCGAATAAATGTGAATAATATACATATCAAATTTTATTAAAATGAGAAATCTGATAGGGCTACACTCTTGTCTATACATCTAATATTCAAATTACTATTTAATATTTTATGTATAACACAGATGGCGCTGTATTATAAAAGTTGTAGCTGGTCGGTTGTTGAGCTGAAGAGGGGAGAGAGACAGCGCGCGAGCATCCACAGCGCCAGTCCGATGAACACATACCGGACCACCAAGTCCACTACCCACATCCTGAAAACATAACATACATAATCATACAACATAACAACTCTTTAAACTTAACTCATCGTGGACTGAACCCATAATTATATTTTTACTATGAAACGGGTACTCATGGTATATATGTTGAGATATATGTACCTATATGTTTTACGTTTAGCGTGGTCACCAATAACTTCTGAATAAATGAACTGATCGAAGTATTACCTATAATAAAATTCTGCTCGTTTGTGAATAATTTACGGGAGAATAATCGCTTGTATTCAACAATTTAGTTAAAATCTTACACATTCATATGTCTTTTAGCTGCAGGTATGGTGTCGTCTGTTTCTTTTAAGATGAACACTCGAGCCGCCCGCACGCAGTCTTCGAAGTATTTTGGAATACTTATTCCTGGAAAACATATTCATTTATTTATTTTAGCATTTTTTTTGCTTTCCGCCCTTCCCACTTTAAACATTACCTAAGTGTGCAATATCTCACACTCCTACGTACATACATCACATACTTACCTACTTTTTAAAAATAAAGAGTAATTATTCTCTTCATATATTCCTACATAGATTTTAAATATTAATTCAAGAAGCTTTCAATAATTTAGCTATTTCATATTTCATGTCAAACAGCTAAGTATAGCGTTACGTCTCTAATAAAATTAAAGGCAAAAGACACAAACAGATCTCATCTGCAAATCATAGAATCTCATCAGTAATTGATAATAACATTTTTTTTATCATGTCTTAATTATGATTTTTAGGTTTTGTATACCTTCAGGGTCGATCTTATAATCCTCTTTCTCCCTGGCGTTAAGCTTGGGGCGCATGAGCTGCCACTTCTCCGACACGAAGTCCCACTGGTGCGTGGTGTAGTACTCGAATACGTCGAACCCCTTGCTGATCCGCTTGTGCACTCGGATGAGCCTGGATAGGATGAGGATGGAAATTAAATGAGGAAATAATATGAGGAAATAAAAGTAAAATAAAAATGGGGTAATATGACATAAGGATCAGGATGTAATATGAGTTTACTATCCATAAAGGTAGTAGCAGCACTCGACCTTGCGCAATGCAAACCTCTCACTAAGGTGAGGTGGAAGGGGGCAAAAAAAAGTAGACCATTACAGCAAAATCGGTTCAGCGCTCAGAGTAAAGCTGAAAACAAACTGTCGGACGCGGCTGAAGGATGTGACGTAATAGGTATCTAGATAATGAATGTACACTGAGCTGTGCAAACTATCGGAGGTAAGTCGCGGACGTGACCTTGAGGCACCTTGAGGCGTTCGGACGTCCAAGAGCTATCTGGCGCGCTGGAGTTTTTCTCATGTGCACATTATCAGTCGCGGCTGTGAGCCGCGTCCCATCGGACGCGGCTTATAGTATGTTTGCAGCTTAAGAATAGACTACAGTTCTGTTGTCATCGGGCGTCCGCCCGTAAGTGATAGAAACAATGCGACGTATGTATGCGTATGTATGGTCACTTTAAGCATGTGTAGGTATCCCAGGCCCTAGCCTTTCTTTACCAGTTACCCACTAACTTATCAATAGGTTATGGGTGGATAGATTGATGAAACCAGCCGTTAGAAAAGTAGCTATATCGTATCAGCTATAGTGGTGTGCAACTCACACGGGGTCGTATCGCAGCAGCAGCAGCAGCGCGTCCACCAGCAGCGCGGGGATCCAGTGGAACAGCACCGCGCACACGTTGTGCAGCGCGCGGGAGTGCTTCATGGAGCCGCCGGGGTACCTGAGCACAGGAATAAGATTTTTTATATGGAAATAGCCGGCAAACGAGCTGACGATCCACCTGATGGTAAGTGGCTATCGTCGCCCATGGACACCAGCAACACCAAAGGCATTACTGATGCGTTGCCTGCCAAGAAAGAGAGAAGAAAAAGAAGAAAGAAAATCTCTAAATAATAGTAAAAAAATCTATTTTAGATCTAGTATAGATATCTAGTATATAGTGTTGTAATATTTGTAGTGTGTTACTTCAATGGACAGTGAGCACGACGTACCAAACAACCCCGTTGAGCGGCACCCGGTTGACGATGACCTCCCGGCCGGTCTCGATGAGCTGCGACCACGTCACCTTCACCTCCGACGAGCTCGTGAAGTTGTAGATCCTCTGGTTTTGTTCCCTGTAAATTCATTCATTCATTATTCACTTTTTCGTTTCAGACTAAAATTAAGTAGCAGCACCTAGAAGCGTAATGAATAGAAGGTTTAATGTACCCATTGCTAAGGAAGTTCCACACGACTACCATGATGCCGTTGATGAACACGTCAACGGGGAGGTAGTCCGCGTAGCTGTCGCTGCGGCAGTACATCGTGCGGATCACGCCCTTGCCTGCGCCTGCGCACATAATACACAACGTTCAATTTGATCCTTCGAGCAGGTAGGAAAATGTTGTTATCCTTTATTCAATTTTTCCCTTTAGATATCCCTATTGTTCAATGAATATCAGTGCTAATTCCCTAACTATGTTTATGCGGAGATATCTATAATGTCTATTCGAGAAATGTGGTGTTATATGAATAAATTATAAAAATATTTGTTACCAGTAAAATATTAACTATATTTTTCAATGTGTAATACTTAACACGTAAACTCACCAATAAGTAATCCTGTGGGTCCATTTATATTATCTGTCCAGCCTGGTACCGGATCCCTCCATATTGGAATCACTGATACAAAAAAAATAGTCAATAATGAACACTGATGCTTTAATAAAATTTCAAATCATTCAAGGCATTCTAATGTCGAAAGGTTATTGCTAAGACAATGATTTATTTTACAGTCAAGGCTCGAATATAATTGTGTTAAGTAGGTACTTGTTATAGGCATAATAATAAGTGTATGTAACTAAAAAGAAAATCTCCGAAACAGGTTACTTCTATTCACTAGAGCGATTTGATAAAGCGATGGGATAGTTTGACTTTAGAGAAATGTTTGTTAACACTTTGAAATATTCGTAAAAAAATTGGGATTCCGTTTTGACTTTTATTTATTTAAATACTGGCTGAGTAAATATAACATGTTTTGCCAGAAAAATATTACAGGGTCTCTTACCAATGGAAGGTCGGATTATCAATATAGGGATGTCGTTTATTGCCTCCACGGCCAACGCTTCGCCCAAGGCTTTGGTGAACGCGTAGGAGTTAGGTAGCTTGTTCAATAACCTATTGACAAAAGTAATGATGTCCTGTTAGGTTATATCATATATCTACTTTCGACAACATTTAAATATATCGACAGTTTGTCTTCTATGAATAAAAAATATAAAGAAAAAAAATTTGGTCCTTCGAGCTGTTTTGTTTTTACAATTGACATATTCATTATTCTCACATTTTAAAGTTTATAAGATAAAGCAAAGGATTCTGGTATTTTTAACCGACTTCAAAAATGGAGGAGGTATTTTTTTATATTTCGTGAACCTATTTTGATGATTCTTTTTTTAAACGAAAGCTGGTGCTTGTCATGTGGTCTCACTTAAATTTGAGCTAGATCTGACGATTAGTTTTTCAGTTATTTTGAAGTCGGTTATTTTTTCTTGGTAAAATTCAGATTATTATCATCTTTAGAAAGAGAATACTAATACATCCTACTGATAAATATAAACGTGAAAGTATGTATGAATATTTGTTACTCTTTCACGCATAAACTACTGACCGAAATTTCATGAAATTTTAGCACTTAAGTAGACCTATGGTCTTAATCGCCTATGATCTTAATGGCATATGATCTTAATGGCATATGATCTTAATGGTCTATGATCTTAATGGCCTATGATCTTAATGGTCTATGATCTTAATGGCCTATGACCTTAATATGCCTGTAAACGTGGGCAAGGCCGCGGGCAGAGCGCTAGTACATACTTATTAGCAACAGATTGCACATCGTCTTCATGTAGGACCTCCGCAGCCGCCAGGATGTGGTGCGGGTTGGCGGGGGGGTCGTACGCCTTCTCTTCTAGAAGCTTCTCCTCCAGGTGGCAGTACGCTGTGGAGATGTGGATGAAGAGCTGGAAAATAAATCGATGTTTAGTAACTGTTACAACTTAGGTGCAAAGAAGTTTTATCAGGAGATGGTCTTACGAGCGTCGGTGTTTCCGCTCGAATATAATGTATCTACCTTAATGTCTTCAAGGCAAGAGTGAATAGGCTTTTACTAAGTTAGTGGATGTTAGATGGTGGTCAATGTATGAAAAAGTTAAAAAAGTATATATGTCCTGGATATACTATACATATACAATATAAGGTAATATATGTAAGGATTTTGTTTCACTCATGTTACTATCATCATTATTATCAGAACCATAATTATTAATTAGGTCTTTTCACACAATTGGCGGTCATAATTATTATCTAGCTGGCATTTACATTTTTTGATTCTATGTACCACCATTCATTACATCATTCTGTGATCAATAAAAGTTTTGAAGGCATTATTAAAGTTACTACTGATAGCGCAGTTGCTTGCGCATTTGAGGATTTCTTCTCGAAAATACCGCATGAAATAACAAAAAACTTAAATGCGAGCCCTCAGCTTGCTATGACTTTAATGGAATCATGTGTTGAAAAATGCCTGACTTCATTTAGCTTCAAATACATTAATTCCGATACTATTATAAAGACTTTTAAGTCTATAAAGATGAAGAAGTCAGGTGATCTCTGGGGTCTCTCTACTATGATAATAAAACCAATAATTAATTCCATAGCGCCACTTCTAAGTCACATTTTCAATAAATGTATTGATGATGGTAGCTTCCCCAATCTAATGAAACATGGTAAATTAATCCCTTTATTTAAATCTGGAGATAAAAGCGACCCCACTAATTTCAGACCCATCTCAATGTTACCAGTCCTTAGTAAAATCTTTGAAAAAGTTATTTATAACCAGCTGCTGTCTCATTTCTACTTAAACAAGTTGTTTCATGTTAATCAGTTCGGTTTTTCAAGAGGAAAAAATACCACTGATGCAGGTATAGCACTCCTTAAGCAAATTTTTGATGCGTGGGAGTGTAAGCAGGATGCCATTGGTATATTTTGTGATCTCTCAAAGGCGTTCGATTGCGTTGATCACAATATACTGATAAATAAACTTAGGCATTATGGTGTCTCAACACAATCAGTTGGCCTTATAAAATCCTACCTATCCGACCGTATCCAGAAAGTAGTTATTAATGGCAAGGAGTCCCCAGGAGCACACATTACTATGGGAGTGCCCCAAGGATCAATATTAGGACCACTTTTATTTTTAATATATGTCGGAAATCGGTAATTTCAAATCATAAAATGGAACGTCAAGCTGGAACTAGCTTGGGTGTATTCGGAAGTTGAAGATGGCAGCACCGTGCAAATTGTCTACTGTCATTTGAGTACACGCGGTGGCGGGGGTCACAGAGGACAGCTATTGACTTGCCAACCGGCAGCGGGCACTCTTTAGACAGCCTCCGAGCTGAGCGGACGATAAAGTAGAACGTCGTTATTATGGCCGAGTTTAATTTGCATTAGCATTGCACAACGTTTACTTTATGGAGAGCACAACTGGGTACAGTGTGTACTGATGGACTGCGATCGAGCAGGTATTGCGTGTGTTGACCAGTCAGTAGCGCGTTATGCCGGAGCCAGCGAGAAGTGCACGAGGACTGTTTTCTATGCACAGTCATACCCTTTGCGAAGAGTAGCACCCATGCGGCTGTGATGGTTCGCTTCTGATGAGATAGGTCATAGTGCCAGCGATTGGCGGATTTATCACACGGGTTTTAAAAAGCGCGAGAGGCGCGGGCAAGTTGTGGAGCCGGGATGGCTATGAGTGTGCAATGCGACGTGTGAATTATGGTTGGTTACCCTGAATGCCGCACCGCGATGTAAATCCGACTTCACCGCGTTCCATTAGCGATTGGTTATGTTATTCGAGTGACATAGTAATCTGTTCAGAGCCATGTGTATCAGTAGTAATTGCCTACTAAATTACCCAAGTAGCAAAATAAAATGGTCAACGAACGTCTTAGATTAACTTTCAGTCAGTCAAAATGGTTATATTACAGTATATTAGACGTCTATATAACGCGGGTTTGGGCGCACCTTATATGACATTTACATCGTGTAAATGTCATATAAAATGGCGTCAATTACGTTGCGTAAAAATCACATAGATGTTGCAAGTGTGACTAATATGTTTTATAATAGTGTCTAGTAATACTCCTACATAACTTTAACCGTATATAGATGTAAATAAAATTACAAAAAAGTCCTGTTATGGTTAAACACACAACATCTACATGAGTTTTCTTATGCGAACGGACAATTTTTTTTCTTCTTGAAATACTTTATAAAAAGTTAAGCCAAATGTTATCATGATTTTCATTTATTTAATATAAAGAAAGCCGATTGTGGTTGAAGTTGAGGAGGGTGATGATATAGTGGCCATTAAATTTTTTCGAGAATATGTATGGACATCTTTGTTCATATTTTAATGGGCCTTCAAAATATTGATGTTTTAATATTGTATATTAAAATTATATATATGAATTGACTTTAATAATTTCCGCCATATTGCAATCAACACACTGAGCGACCGCTTTACGACGTGTATATGACTACTGGTTATATACATGTATTTTATTCAACTTATGTCGTCCTGTCGTCGACCATTACGGTTGCAATTAGGGTTCTATGCAATAGAAAAATATGAAAAAAACCTTTATTAGTAGTTCTGTTTTTGAAGTGAAACTTCTACATAGACGGGGTATTAGGAATTTTCTGTCACGAAAAAGCGTTACCAAGGCGTGACGTAGACGTAGCCGATATATCGCGTGGAAATTTTTGAAATAAATATTAAATATAAATACGTTGCCATTCGTTTTAAATATTTATTTTTTATTTTATTTTTTTGGCATATTTTTTGAATTTCTTTTTGAATTTTTTTTGATGATCTTAGAAATGTTTTTTTTTGTTTACTTTTTTGAATATTGTTTTTAATTTAACAATAAAAATTATTTTTGAAATCTTTTTTGAAAAAAAAATCAATTTTTAATATCTTCTTTTTGAAAAAAGAATGTTGCCATTATTAAATTTAATTTACTCTGCTACTACTTTATTTAAGGGAAAACAGCTGTATTTTAGGGTATTTCAAATTAAATAAAATCTCATACATCCACTTAATGTTTATTTACTAAGCTATCATAGAATTGACATAAGCATAAGAAATCTTTTAAAGAAATAGAAATTTCAACACTTTTCCAAAAAGGTCCTTCGGTACGATTTAGGCGCCTGGTTGCCTAAGTCGTATCGCCTATAGCCTAAGTGGTAGGATCTAATGCTGGGTACTGCCTAAGTGTTAAAAAATATACGGAACCACCTTGATTTTTGCTACTTTCTTTTTGATTGGGACCGCACGACAATGTCTTTTCCAGATTAATTGTAGGTATTTTTAATTATTTATAATTTTTGTTTACTTTTCTTCTAAAACCACCACTTTTGTTAATTCTTTTCCACTTTCCAGGATCCATAACTATGAATTAAATTAAAAATGGCTTCTGAGTCATATAAAAGTTACTTATTATCGTTTAAATAATTACATGAATTAGAAAAGTCATTTAAGAATAAACTTATAGCCTAAAAGTTACATAATGATTGAACTAAACGCCTTAATAAGACTTTTTTATAATAGTTTATTATACAATCATTATAGGACAGTTAATTATTTAAGCGTTACATAAAAGTTTCCAAAATTACACAATAATAGGAACTCCTGACTATTATCTGACTATAACGTTAACTCGACTCAAAGCCTTATCATGTAAACGTAGTGGCAGATACGTTTACATTACGTCATATAAATTCGTTGAGACGACGTTTACCAGACGTATTTATATGATTTAAATTATATATAACTAAAGCATCGTATTGAATACCACTTTACAATTATTTGGTTGCTACAAAACTGAAACAAAACCCTTATACGTCTTTTAGTTGTATTATATGACTAGTTTGCTACTTGGGTAGTAGCAAGTGTAAAACATGTGTTTCAATGGGTTTCTAAGTAAAATGATGAAAACGCCCACAGTTTATTATTTTCTGGACCACCTATCTGCGACATATATATCAATGATCTTCCTTATTTCACAAGGGACTTGTGTGAAACTGTATTGTTTGCAGATGATACCTCATTACTTTTTAAAGTTGATAGGAGAAAAAAATGTTTTGACGATGTAAATAATACTGTTTCCCAAGTGTTGCAATGGTTTACATGTAACAACCTAATGTTAAATGCTAGTAAAACGAAATGTATGAAATTCACATTACCAAATGTGAAACAGGTACCAACTCAAATAGTTATAAATAAGGAAGTACTTGACCTTGTAAATTCAACAAAATTCCTTGGCCTTACTATAGATTCACGCTTACAATGGAGTCCTCATATTGAAGCCTTGTCTGGGAGACTGAGTTCAGCTGCTTACGCGGTTAAGAAAGTAAGGCTGTTAACTGACGTAGAAACAGCACGGTTAGTAATTTATTTTAGCTACTTTCATAGTGTTATGTCCTATGGTCTGTTGTTGTGGGGCTCAGCTGCAGATATTGAGTCTATATTTATTTTACAGAAAAGAGCAGTCCGTGCCATTTACAACCTCAGGCCTAGGGACTCGCTTAAGGATCTCTTTAAGGAAATTAATATTTTAACTGTGGTGTCACAATATATATTGGATAATGTTTTGTATGTTAAGAAATATTACGACAGTTTTCTTAAGAAGAGTGACATCCACAATATTAATACGAGGAACAAGGCTAAACTGATTGTACCAAATTTTAAACTATGTAAAACTGGTGGCTCGTTCATGGGTACATGTGTAAAGATTTATAATAAAATTCCATCGAAATTTACAGAAATGCCTTACCTTAAATTTAAAACTCATATTAAAAGCATTCTTATGAGGAAAGGATATTACAAATTAGATGATTATTTTAAAGACAAGACTGCTTGGACATGAGTTTTATGAATATAGATTGTAGTAGATGATAAGTGCTATCTGTAACTGTGAGCAGGAAAAAAACAAACCCGGAAGTTTCTTGCTGCTTCTTCTCCCGGGCCCTCTCACAGTAGGGCTTTGTCTGAAGCATTGGCATAACTTGCATGACTTTCAAAAAGTGTTTGTAAACCAAACCAATTTTGAATAAAAACATTTGATTTGATTTGACTTGATTTGATTTGAGTTTATAACTAACTAGTATAAACTTTATAATCTTGTTATCTTAAAACATTGCCAGCTTGGCGATTTCTGTGGTTTGATGAATGATAATGAAATCATAACATTGACACGGTTTTCATGTTTATGTCCTACTTATTGATTACCGCGGGTCCACTGTATTGCGTAGTATAGACTATAGACAGGGCTAACATTCGCTGGCGACGTCGCGCCATCGGCGACTCGGCGTCTCTATTTGCTTATAAGAAGACCGACGGGCTTATTCCATTTTGGGATCATTGTAGGTGTTTAGGTTACTAATCTCACCTTCAATTTCCTGCACTGCCGCGCCAGCTCCAGCACCAGCTTCGTGCCGCGGACGTTCAACAGAATCGCCTTTTTTAATGCTTCGTCGAATCTGTGACAAGAAAAAAAATGAGTATTAGTGAAATCATGCCCTTTGGCTTTACTTTACCCCCATGCCTTAAATGTTAAATCCTAATTGGCTATTGATAATTCGGTAGGACGGAGGTGTGGTGGGGACATTAGATTTATCAATCCGAATAATCTTATTTAAAAATAGTAAATACATAACTACTGCACAATAATTTCAACGTGGTTCCAACTTCCAATGCTTGCAAATTAATATTTTATGAGAATTGTTCCAAATATGAATATTGGATTTTTAATTCGATTTAGTTTTTGTTTTTGAACCCTAAATTGCGAGATCAGTAAACTCGTCCTTACTTTGTACCTGTCCTAACCTGAGGTCCTAACCTACATAGTATCTGTATAATATTTTCTTCACTACTTGGAATATTAAACCTGTTTATATTATCATTAAGATAGACATTGCGTCACTTATCAAGATTCAGATTAGTGGTTTTATGATTTAGTGCGCCCTGAACTTTCAAGTGCACCTTCTTACACCTTATATTTGGAGTTAATTAGATTCTCTTATCATACAGATAGGGTGTACTTGAAACCGTGAGAACAGACGAAAAAAAATAAGTATTTTATATAAATTGTATCACATTTTTCTGCACACTTCTTCTGCTCTCTATGTAGGGGAAGGGGGGGCATGACGGGGTCGCGGGGCACGACGGGGCCACCCACAAAAACAAGTAACGACGAACACTAGACGTTTGCTGTTTTCACTAATAGATGACCATTTTGTATCAATCTTTAATCCAATCGTGAATGGCGACTAGTCTGCATGCGTTTGGTTTTTATGAAAATAAACTTGTTGCAACGTTTTTTCATCTAATTTTGAGTGAATACGAAAACACATGTAAAAAGGTAAGTGTTTTTATTACTATTATTGTCTATTTATTGTGTTTTTCTAGAGATATTATTTATTGATATATTTTGAACAAAATCACTTTAACTATTATTCATTTTTTTTGTCAATTATTTCAAATAATGTTACGTGTGGGGGCATAACGGGGCCATGGCTATGGGGCACGATGGGGTACCCCATTGTACCACGTAACTGCTGTCCCCATTATGCCCCTCATATGTAAGATATTCTAAAGGAATTATGTGAACATTTGATAATAGAATTTTCATTTTGTTTTAGGTATTAAAAATGGTACGAAAGTACAAAAAGAAAATTTTGAGAGGCAGAACTTGCTCTGTAGAACGCATGAAACAGGCTATTGATGCTGTTTTAAGCAGAACAGTAAGCTACAGAAACCTCAAACGGACGAAAAAGTATTACAATATATTAGATCCGAGATTGAATAAAACCTCGAAAAAACAAAACATCGATAAAGCTCACTCTGATATATTCAAAACGTAGACGAGGATACATTATGCCTGTATTAACGATAACCATACATTTAACTACCTATATTTGAAGTCTGCGGAGGGTTGGGTGGCCTGCCAGCTATGTAGACGTTTGTGTCATACAGCCTGTGCTGGTGTTGACGACGAGAACCCAAAAGAAATCCACATCTGCACATATTGTGAATAAAATAACCATGTACCCCATACTGCCCCACCCCAGGGGCACAATGGGGTTTTCATAAGGGTTTCGTAAAATTAAAATTACAACATTATTTGATTAGTTGCTTCGCCAAATTCTATGCCAAATGATAGCCTAATATGTAACCAAAGTGCTATGATTAGTGTTAATTACTTAATATATTTTGTTTATTCTTTTATTGGCTATTTTCCTTAACGTCCCCGTTATGCCCCCCCTTCCCCTATAAACAATAACTACCAAATTTCGAAAAGATAGCTACAGTAAGCAAAAGAGTTAAGTATGGAGGGTATGATGCAAAAATGTTACAGTTACTGTAACATTACAGAATGTATTATCATCAGTGTTAAATGCAAGGGCGGATCCAGGGGGGGGGTCATGGGGGTCATGACCCCCCCCTGGGCCCAGCCCAGGACCACTAATTAAAATTGTTAAACATAATGTTTTTATATATTTTTTGTCACAATATAGACTGATTTTATTTAAGTACTTTCAATATTTAATTAATTTAAATAATACTTCGCTTGATTTTATAGACCAGTGCCGATAATTTTTGAAACGAAAAAAAATTATAGTAGGATAAAACCCATTGCAAAAGGAAGAGAATATAACGAAAATTATAGGAAAAATAAATTACGGGCGATCTGAGGTCGGGAAGTGGGGGGGGGGGGGGGGGGGGTTAAGGGTAAAAAACGGTTTATCTCGATTTCCGGAAAAACTACAAGTCCTATTGAAAAAAGTTAAATGGCAAAATTGTAGGTAATAATAAGATCTACAACTTTTGTATTTACACTTTTTTACATAACCTCAAAATTTATGTGAAAAATTCAAAAAACCACGTTTTTGGTTTTTTATTTTTCTTTAAAAAAAAAAATTTTTTTTCACGAAATTCGGTGAAAACTTACCTTTGTACGTCCTTATCATACTGTAATTTTTTTTATTCAAAAATATTTTTTTTTTTCACCTTATTTTGACCTTATATCGAAAAAGAACCCTTATTTTTAGTCGAAAAATCTCACGTCAAAAAATCTGATTTTTTAAAAAATTCGGTGGTCTTTTTGTTCGTTGGAATCTCTACTTTCTAATAGTATATAAAAAACTATACACTACTATACACTACAGAAAATGCAATGAAACGACAACTATTTTCGCAAAAAAAATTCGGATTCCATTGACTGCATATGAGATTGCAAAAAACATGCGAAAATAGTTGTCGTTTCATTGCATTTTCTGAGAACATTTACCATAGTAGTGTATGCTTTTTTATATACCATTAGAAAGTAGATTCCAACGAACAAAAAGACCACCGAATTTTTTTTTAAATCTGATTTTTTGATGTGAGATTTTTCTACTGAAAATTAGGGTGCTTTTCGATATAAGGTCAAAATAAGGTGAAAAAAAAAATATTTTTGAATAAAAAAAATACAGTATGTTAAGGACATACAAAGGTAAGTTTTCACCTAATTTCGTGAAAAAAATTTTTTTGTAAAAGATAAAAATAAAAAACCAAAAACGTGTTTTTTTTTTAATTTTTACATAAATTTTGAGGTTATGTAAAAAAGTGTAAACACAAAAGTTGTAGACCATTTTATTACCTACAATTTTGCCATTTAACTTTTTTCAATAGGACTTGTAGTTTTTCCGGAAATCAAGATAAACCGTTTTTTACCCTTAAACCCCCCTCCCCCCACTTCCGGACCTCAGATCGCCCGTAATTTATTTTTCCTTTTATTTTTGTTATATTCTCTTCCTTTTGCAATAGGTTTCATTCTACTATAATTTTCTTCCACTTTTTACCGTTTTTAGAGCTATCGGCACTGGACTATTAGTCTAGTCAACAAGTTCAAAAACGTGTTAAATAGAAATAAAGCTCCTAAAAATATGTGAGATAGCTCTATCGATTCGGAATGACGTCTAGAAAAATGTTTTTTATGGGTTTATTAGCACATAAAAAATTGCAATTGTTATTAACAAAATAAGATTTAAAAAAAAAGATATTTATTTTTTAATTAATAAGTTCAAAAATAATGATATTTAAGGAATTTGGAAAAAGATCCTGAAAGAGGAGGGAATTTACAATAAAAAAGGCCCAACTCCCGGAACTTTATCTTTATTATTAATAAATAAAATTTAACGCTGAAAATAGGGCTCCGCGAGGTCGTTATGGTATAGGCGTGCTGCCTAAAAAGCCGGTGTATCACCTAAAATTTTTTTTTTATAGTATTAAATAACTATTTAAAATTTTGAATAAATTGTGGTGTAATCTTATACTAGCGATCTTTGAAAACTTCGATAGCGTGATTCAGGGCGGCGTGACGTCCCCGTGTGACGTGTGCACGTCGTCGCCACAATAGTATTAAATAACTACTTAAAATTTTGAATAAATTATGGTGTAATCTAGACTCTATCACTTGTGTCACTAGACAATTGAACGAACAAAACCTCGGTAAAAAAAAATTATGTCGATTTTTCAAAAAGTTACACCGTTGTTAATTAACAAATTTTTTTCCAATCTCTGTTTTTATAAATTAGGGCATAGAAGTTTACATAATTAGTCTATAAATTTTTCGCTTCGTGGAGCTCTTCTCATTTAGATACTTAATAAAGTTATGCAAAAAAATTATTAAAGTTTATTATTTTGTTAATTCTAATTTTTTTAAGTTAACAAAAAATTAAATTTATAAAAAACGTTATCAAAAAAGATTTTTTTAGTAATATAGTATTATTGCTGTTTTTGCATCTAGTATAGGTATTAATTAAATTAGAAAAAAAAATTTACGTCATTTTTTAAGAAAATGTATATAAACAGACTATTTTGGGATTTAAAAAAAAATTGTTACCATCTTATTGCATAGGCGAAATAATGATTTTTTGAAAAAAAATCTTAATTTTTTTTTATTGTTTATAATCGTTTTTTTTTACATTTTTAATGTTTAAATAATTCGTTCAGAAATTATTTTATTCTTAAAAATCATCATTGACCCTTTCCAATGGATTAACAGAATTATTTTTTTATAAATAATTTCATTGTTTTTCAACTTAAGAATTTGTAACGAATAATATTAACCTTTTTATTTTTTTTCGAAAACTTCAAAAAATTACAAAAACAACCGTATATAACAAAGTATAGAAAAAAAAAAACAAAAAAAATATATTTTTTTAAATTATTTTTTTGAAAATCATTTTTTTATATACTTTGTTACATATGTTTGTTTTTGTCATTTTTTGAAGTTTTCGAAAAAAAATATTGGTTTTATTTGTTTAAAAAAAATTCTGTTAATCCATTGGAAAGGGTCAAAGATGATTTTTAAGAATAAAATAATTTCTGAACTAATTATTTAAACATTAAAAATATAAAAAAAAGATTATAAACAATAAAAAAAAATATTTAAGATTTTTTTTTCAAAAAATCATTATTTCGCCTATGCAATAAGATAGTAACATTTTTTTTAATCCCAAAATATTCTATTTGTTTATAAACATTTTCTTAAAAAATTACGTAAATTTTTTTTTCCAATGTTAATTAATACCTATACTAGATGCAAAAACAGCAATAATACTATATTACTAAAAAAATCTTTTTTGATAACGTTTTTTATAAAAAAAATTTGTTAACTTAAAAAAATTAGAATTAACAAAATAATAAACTTTAATAATTTTTTTACATAACTTTATTAAGTACCTAAATAGCAAGAGATCCACGAAGCGAAAAATTTATAGACCAATTATTTAAACTTCTATGCCTTAATTTATAAAAACAGAGATTGGAAAAAAATTAGTTAATTAACAACGGTGTAAGTTTTTGAAAAATCGACATATTTTTTTTCACCGAGGTTTTGTTCATTCAAGTGTTTAGATTACACCACAATTTATTCAAAATTTTAAATAGTTATTTAATACTATGAAAAAAAAATATTTTATGTGATATACCGGTGTTTTAGGCAGCACGCCTATGTCGTAACGTCCTCGCAGAGCCCTATTTTCAGCGTTAAATTTTATTTATAAATAATAAAGATAATGTTCGGGAGTTGGGACTTTTTTATTGGAAATTCCCTCCTCTTTCAGGATCTTTTTCCAAAATTCCTTAAATATCATTATTTTTGAAGTTATTAATTAAAAACTAAATATATTTTTTTTAATTTTATTTTGTTAATAACAATCGCATTCTTTATGTGCTAATAAACCCTTAAAAAACATTTTTCTAGACGTCATTCCGAATCGAATGAGCTATCGCACATATTTTTAGCAGCTTTATTTCTATTTAACACGTTTTTAAACTTGTTGACTAGACTAGATGGCAAACATAGTATTCGGGAACGAACGCATCGAAAACGCGTTTCCGGTGAAGTGACGACATAAAAGTTTTTTTTTTTATTTAAGTATAGTTGGATTTTTTTTTATGTACAGTAGGTACTTACATTTATTATTAAAATACATATTTATTACTTGTATCTATTGTCATCAAAATTAAATTATAACTTCTTGTGATTTGACCACGACTATGTGACCCCCCCCTGGCGCCAAAGCTGGATCCGCCCTTGGTTAAATGTTAGTGTTATACGTAAGATATGATTTAGAATTATATTTATGCCATCAAAAACAAAACTTGTAAAAAAAAACCAAGTCTCGCAACTCAGTTCTTCTACCGTAAAAAGTTGTGAGATCCATGTAATACCAAGTCGGTTAATTTATTCAGTTCCTACTTAAGGGTCCTTCTGTCTTAAGTTATCACGTAATTAGCTAACCTAACAAGTAACAACATCTTATAGTGACCATATTATCAAATTTGATTGTTTAGTGCGATTGCCAAGTCAATCTATTTATTTAAAACATAAAAGTTTTTAATATTGATAATATGGTCACTATAAGATGTTGTTACTTGTTAGGTTAGCTAATTACGTGATAAATAACTTAAGACAGAAGGACCCTTAAGTAGGAACTGAATAAATTAACCGACTTGGTATTACATGGATCTCACAACTTTTTACGGTAGAAGAACTGAGTTGCGAGACTTGGTTTTTTTTTACAAGTTTTGTTTTTGATGGCATCTCATTTCTTTTTGTAGATAGTTCTACTTTTTTCCTTTTACAAGTTACCTTTGAACATAATTATATCTAGGTACCTATCTACACCTATTATTCCATTATATTATATACAGGTACACTGATTCATTCACTGCAGATGTTACTTTGTTATACAGGTACAGTAATTCATTAACTGCAAATGTAACTTTGTAATATTTATATGGGATTACAAAGTTATTTATGCAGTTGATGTATCTAGAAAACTAGACCGAAATTGCAAAATGTTTTAGTTTTTCCTTGATCTATACACAAAACACTAATTGTGTTCCAAATTTGAAGCTTCTATGTCTGCTAGAAGTGCCTTAGAGTTTTGATGATCGGTCAGTCAGTCAGTGAGTGACGAAATTAAGAAACTTTGACTAGTTATATTTCTTAAACTACTGGTTCAAATCGAATGAAATTTGAAATATAACGTGTTTATACAATGCCTGCTTCATTACTAAAAATTCAGGCTTCTAGCTTTATCCACAACGAAGTTATAGGGGGTCGGAAATGGCCTGAATTGCTTCGAGAAAAGGATGGTACGGCCGTGCCGCTTTTTTGCTCGACTTGGCGGGGGCACTGCCGTGCCCCCAGATACCACGCCTTCCATACCTAATGCTTCTGCTGACTGTATATAGGTTACATCGCCTCAGCATAGGTACCTACCTACTTTATCTTTAGATAGGTATTAAATACATAAATAAATATCATTTACCTGATGGTAGCAGCAGCATGGACTATGATATTGGCATGTTGTGTGACGTACTGCCGGTCATCGTGGCTCATCGCCAGGTCCGGGCTGCTCACGTCACCAGCGATCACCTTCACTTTCTGCAGAACCTTCTCGACGCCGCCGTACAGACCCGTCAGTTGCTCAAACAGCTGGAAACAAAACGTGTTGTTCATCTGTTGTAAATGATAATGGAGGAGTTTCTTTACGGCTTTTCGTCTCCTCCACGACAAAGCACCTTTCCGAAAAGCTGGTTAATTAAAAAAATGACGTGCATAAGTGTATCAGTGATACCTATATGAATACATGACTTTGATTTTGAATTTGAATGTTTAATGTTGAAAAGTTAGTGTAATGATTGGGGTATTACGAGGTTCAAATTGCTACTTGCTGCCACTCAATGTAGTCAGTTCTAGAAAATAATACAGAAAAATAAAGTTTTATTTTTTTATGTTTAAAAAAAGCATATTTTTCCTGCTTCCGGTTACTTTGCACTTCTGCCATAGACAATAGACTTTTGTGAACTTTGTTCTAAAAATGCTATCCTACGTGCATGAAGCATAGAAAAGGTAGAAGGAGGGCCATCTCATATGAGAGGAAAGTTGAAAAAGTGTCCAGCTGGTTACTGAAAATAGAGGTTCCCATAATGGCAATTTCAGAATGGCGCTAGTGTGTGAAAAATAGATATATGAAGGTGGCTGTTGTAGACGGAGTGAGTTTGCTGAGTTATGCCACACGTAATGAATGGCGCTAGTGTCTGATAAATGGATATCGAATATAGCTATTATAGACCGCACCGCAGCGCCACCCGTAATTGGACGCGCTTTACGGACACTTTGCTTGCAATGGGCCTGTAATTCTTCAAAAGGGCTTTATCGCCATTCTTGAAGAATAGCGTCACCACATTTCTGCCCCACGCTTCCGGGGTACTTCCAGTGTTAATGACGGAATCGGGCAGTTTTTGGAGCGCAAAGAAATTAGCGAGATCTCGGTTGTGATTCCATCATCTCCCGGTGCCTTGTTGTTTTTAAGCTGTTTAAGAGCCTCTCTAATCTCATACTGGCTATACGGGATATCCTCTGTGTAGTGTCGGGTCAGTTTAGCTCGTTCGTCGCTCTCCTCGCAGGGAGGTGGAGCTTGAGAGGAGGCATTCAACCGTCCGTAGTATCTGTCAGTTTTCCTCAGATCTTCGGGTTTCGACGTAACCACGGTGCCGGACTCGGTCTTCAATCTCGTAAGCTGACTTTGCCCAATAAACAAATCCCTGGCGAACACTTTGGAGCCCAGGTTTCACTCAGATGTATGTGTTTTTTACACGATTTGCGTTGTGTTTTCGCAAATCGCGTCGCCTGCACTTGGAGATCTGTTCATTGAGCTGTTAGACCTCATAAGACCGAGAGTTTTTTCTGAGAGAACCTGAGATCTACCCTAGTGGTAGGTGGTGGGACTGAAATACTTCGATCCTACCTCGTGGACAATTGTTACAATCCTGGTGTTATACTCGTCCACTGACGTGCACGATTCTAAGCACGCAAAACGGTTTTGCAGGTTAAGTTGAAAGTTTTCGGATCCCTGGATTTGGACAGGTGTTGGGCGAAGCGTAGACTTCATCAGGCATACTGTTTCAGCTTCAGGTCGATATTTAACATACCTCTTACAAGACGGTGATCGTTTCCGGTTTTACCGATTGGATGGACACTCAGACAGTGTAAGGTACGCTACCCTGGCCGACACGCTCCCAACTTGCACAATGTTGTTGACAAGGGACTTGTGAACGAGAAGCCCAACACCACCTTGGGATAGATGTTCGATCGTCCTCCCGGTGATAGAACAAGTTTCCGGATTTGAGTATTATCGTGTCCTCCCCTGTCTTCGGACTTCAGATAAACCCGCAATACTCCAGTTTAACTTGTCTATCTCTTCTTTCAGCTCTTTTACCTTGTCGTCTGTCCTCAGTGTCCTGGTGTTATATGTTACCAGGTGCAGAAGTCGTTTAGATTAGTAGCCCGGTCTCTGCCGATGAATCTTAGCACCCTCTGCCTCGCCGTTACCATAGCCGCTACCGTAAATAGGAATAGCGGGGTTTGTAGCGGGTAGTCACCACGCTTGGCTAGTGCATATTGGTGACTGCAGTAGATGTTATTAGTCCATGTTATTAGTCCTTGATGGGCTCTGCATTTTGATATTTTGTTTCGTAAATGTTGGAACCTTGTAATATTTTGCACGGAATAATGATCTGGAATTCTTACCGGGTTACTGAAAATAGTTCGTAGTCTGTCCCGCGGAGATTGGCCCTTCTTTTCCCGCACCAAGAGGAGGATTTCGCGAATGTCCGGACATTTTCTGAAGAGAAAAAAATGGTCTTGGATACTATAGCTAATATATATAATGTAAGGAGCTTGAGAAAAAAATTATTTTAGTCAGTCATCGACATAATCCCCCAAAGTGCAAACTTTGTGCAAATTTGTCCTTTGATTTTTTTATTGTATGGAAATATTTTGTTGATCTAATTCACGTTACATTATGAATAGGCATTGACGTAGCTCGTAAAAAAAATTCCAATCGAAAACATTCGCCAAGCGGTTATGTCGATGACCAAGCATTACGATTATTATGTAGGACGATAAGTTACATTATAATATACTTGTAATAAGTATTTAAATAATAGTAGGTAAAATAAAATAACGAGAGGAATGTTGTTAAAATTGTAACGAAATGTAATGCGATTTGATGTAAACATGGTCACAGAAATTATTGCTGTTGCTACGTTGATACTCGTAGCAGAAGCGAGCTGAAAAGATTTTAAATGTTATTTTGGTTTTCATTTTGTTCAGGTACCTACAATAGAAAATGTACATTATTACTATTATTATTTCTCCATGGGGTTCGCCTGGATAGCTGCTACCCTTGAGTATGAGTCGGCCGCCAAACGACTCGTCGTGTTCCGGCTGGGGGCTTGAGAGCCAGTTCTTTCTTTCTTTTTCTTCTTTCTTTCTTGGCCGGCAACGCATCAGTGATGCCTTTGGTGTTCCTGATGTCCATGGGCAACGATAGCAACGATACATCAGGTGGATCATCAATTTGTTTGCCGGCTATTTCCATAAAAAAATATTAGTTTCATCAAAATTATGAAGTATTGGGGCCTACCTTAAAAGTTTCTCCACGAGAACTTTCCCCAAAAAGCCGGTGCCGCCCGTGATGAATACCGTCTGCCCCACGAAGGTTTCCGCGACGCGGTCTGGTAGCTCCATATTCCGCACGTCTTCACAGGCCATAGTGTCTGAAGGAATTACATAATTTTTAGAATAAAATTACAGTTTGAACAGATATTATTTTTGGTGCTTACGTGTTTTTTATTGTCATTATTATGTAGTGTTTTAGTTTAAATATATTATGTATTTGTATTTTATGTGTAGTATTATGTGATTAAGTGGAATTATTTATTTTTATACTCGTATGTAGATAAATAATATAATTTTGTTTTCATAAAGATATATTAATATTTTAGAGTTTATTTGTGTATATGCTTACGTGAATTTAGTAGATAGATAATAATGTTTAAATGTATGTGCTAATGTATTGTAAATACTGTTTAAAATTATAATTTATGTTAAGTGTATTTGTTGATTATTATTAGTAGAAAATGTTGTTTCAAGATATTTTTTTATGTTTTTATGTGTTATTTTTTGTCTGATAGTATTAGATATTACGTAATTTAAGCGTCTTTACCATATAGGTTGGAATCTATGTTTGTCTTGTCTACGGATTGAATAATTTTTGTGAAGTTTTTGTAGATTTTCAGTAAAATAATGTTATGATAAAAGAGTTAGTTCTACTTTTTCATGAATTGGTATATTTTTACAAAATGCAAAGAGCTTACGATAATCTTTAAAAGAAGTTTTTATTTTTGTAGGAACTATTCTTTTTAGTATGCGTACCTGAAGTAAAAAAATATTATCTATTAGAGGTTCCTCCATAACTGGACAACCCATAGGTTATTATAGACTCAGTCAGGGATTTATAAAGTAGTAGGAGTGTTTTAATTTATTTATTTAATTATGTTTCATAATTGAGAATTTGGCTAATTTATTTGCTAATATTAGTTTGTCACACACATGGTTAATATGCTCCTTCCAGTTTAGCCGATCCTCGATTACGAGTCCAAGGTATGTATTATTTAGTTACTTGATCTATGGCGTCACAGTTACATGGCAAGGTATTATTTGAGTGGTTTAGATGTAGGCATTGATGGTTGTGTAAGTAGTAAGTTGTAAGTCTTACTATAAGTTTTAATATAAAAGTGCTTCTGTTTTTACTAGAGCTGATGTACATTAATTTTGTTTTATTGGAATTAAGTACAATTCCAACATCGTGAGATCATTTCACTAATATGTCAAAATCGCTTTGTAGTCGAGTAAAGGCATCTTCGATGTTTCTTCCTGTGGCAACTAAGCAAGTGTTGTCCGCAAAATGTTTGGTTTTGTTTTATTAGTTCCACAAAACATGATCCGTTGAGTCACCTCATGGTAAGTTGTCACAAATAGTACATAATTCCATAAGGGCCTAAGGGGGACTCTCATTGCTGCTGGCTTTCATCTGCATAAATTATTTTACAGTCGATTTATTTGATAGGTAGGTATTCTACCACCATGCAAGTATCATTGCGATTAACCTGTTTTTTGGGTGGACACCGGGACAACAGGATGGACACCAGTGAGAGAGGTTGGACACATGGATGGATAGACTCCACTACACCCTTTTCAGAGAACCACGGAACTCTTATAGGCCAAAATTTCGAAGTAGATCATTCGTTGGTCGTGAGCTTGACGGTGTCATCAAATTATTCCCTGAAATTTTTAGATATATCACTTTTACACTTACCCATTTAGATATTATAGTGTCGATATCCCAGTTGTATTTATTTTAATTTTGAATTATTATTATTTATAACGAAATAAAAAACAAGGAAATAAAAAATTCGTCTCGTCTAAAGATTAATCCTTATTTCTTCGCTACACGGTTTCAATGATCACTAGACACTGGAGCCATGATCTGAATCTTGCTCCGATCAAACAGTTGCAAGTGCCCGCGACCTTGGTGTACCACGAGGTAGGGGCGGTTTATCGTCCACATCCAGGTATTACGATACTTGAATATCTAAGCAGCATTCTCTTATTAGATGCGAATATTATTTCGAACATTCGGCGCATCTCAAAATACGACAGTATGCGAATGTTCAAATTGATTTAGATACTTGATTGTTATATCCGAACAAAAACAGTTTCACTGTAAAAAAATCGCGCCAAGTACACTTTAAATTATGTGTACAAAAATGATAATTAAATTTTTACAAAAAATTATGAAATCAAAAAACCAAGTAAGTATCTACATATTTTATCCGTTTTAGATTGAAAAAAATTTTGCTAGAAAAATAAAAAAAATGGTGTAATATTTTTAACACAATCGAATGATATATTCTGGGACTTTAAATAACATGGACACAATAGAAAAATGGTCATTCCGTTGTGACGTCATCCGTCTTCAAGTACCTCTACGGAGTTATGTATCCGGTTAGTAATATATCCATGATTGTGATTCAGTTAGATCTATATATCCATCTATAGCAAACACTCAGTATATATACGCATACGCAGTCTGTTATACGCTTAGGTACTACTTACTAATCATATACATAGATGTAGTAGGTACTACTAGGTACCTATAGATTCAGCCACGGCGTGGCCGCACATGAGACAGAATTTACGTTTCTTTGATGTTAATTTAAAACTGCTACCCACCATCATAATTAACACGATACAATCACATAGGATTCCTCCAGGAGCGGGTTTTGAAAAATAAGCAATATTCAAATTAATTTGCATTTTTTATTTTTCTTGCAAAATTAAAAAAAAAAACTGAAAAATATAGGTACATATATTTCATCAATATAAGCAAGGAACATTTGTTGCAAATTTGAAGCAAATCGGTTTATGTTTTAAAAATATTCCATACAAACTTTCATCCCGTTTCCTTTAAATCCTATTAATTTTCTGGGATAAACAGTTACCTAAAATATGACTCGGAGTATTAATAACAACTTTAATTTTCATCGAAATCCGTTCAAGGGTTCATGTGATGCCCGGACAGGCAAACAGACAGACAAACAGACAAACAGACAGACAGACAGACAGACAATAATTCTAAAAAAAATATTTTTGTGCTTTAACACGTTATTGAAGTGCCTGTCTACTAATCGAAATTTTAAAAAAATATTCAATGTACAGAAAATTTGCCTTTGAGTTTTATTATATTATACTTTAGATATTATTGAATTAAAGTACTAACTACCCATCTAAATACCTTACCTACTTTTACGTAGGGAACTTGACCCGTCGGGTAATATGGCCCAACTACCAAAATTGTTGCTTTCAATATGGGCAAACTTGCATAGTTTCAATTGTCTGCATAGTACCTAGACCTACCTATACTCGAATTTGTGTTTATATTAATGTAAGTATACATTTACATATATGTAAATGTATATGTACATATAACCAACTTGTATTACATGGAAATTTGAATGTATTTTTTTTGTTCTCAGCTACGGTCTAGTTAACCGTTAGTAAAAAGTTAGGTTCGCAACCAACGAGTAGGTAGATGTAATCTATAAATTACGTGTCACGTTGTTTTTCCGCGATGGACTCCTAAACTACTTAGCCGATTTTAATCAAATTTTTAAATTACACCGTGTGCAGTTTGATCCAACTTGAAAGATAGGATAGCTTACAATGTTACTTAAGGCACACGGAAGGTTTTAATAAAAAAAATAATTACAGAACGAAGTCTGTCCGGGCAGCTAGTAATTTAATAAAGTTGTCGCCGTGGGGAAACTAGAAGTAGATTATACCTTAACTAGTGTATTAGAATCTCATGGCATTTTTGATAAGTATTTTTGTCAATGAACATTTTTAAAACTATAATAATTGTCAAGTCAAAAAAGACTTATTTATTTTTATTTTTCTAAAATGATGAATATTTTCGGTTTAATACTGATAAAACCTTTACGATCACAAACAATAATTATTATTTTCAATATTTATTGAAAACGTGTGAGGAATGAAAAAAAATATTAAAAAAAAACAAAAACCCGACTACGTAAAATAAACTAAAAAGAAAAAAACAAGCCCAGTAGTTTAGAATGTTTTTAAAAGTATACTGAACAACTGCACCATAAAATGATTAACAGTTGGGAGTGTTGGGACCTATTGTTCAAGCAACAGGGGCGTAGCTACCACCGTATCAGTTACCGTATCAATTATATGGGGCCCCCAGCGTATAGGGGCCCCTACTAACACTCCCAAAAAAAGCTCGCCAGCGGCCTACGACCGCTACAGTTGGCTACCGTTGAGGGGGCCCCACAACATAAATTGATATGGGGCCTCCATAGGGCTAGCTACGCCACTGTCAAGCAATCAAATCTTGTTTGTTTTTTCCCAAGCAGCCCTGTAAAATTTAAATGGGTCCCGACTGTTAATCCTTTTATGGTGCAGTTGTTCAGTATTACTTTTTAATTACCCCATTTTGCCATCAGATTCTGGTACTTACCTATGTACCTAAATATAATCGCATCAGGAATCGCTGCAATACGGTGTGTAGGGACTCACAACGACGCCATATTCACAATGAGGTTCTTAACGAGGATCCTTCCAAAGTATGGAAGTTCCTTCGCAATCTAGGGATTGGGAAACGGCGTAATGAATCCTCTTCTTCACCTCCAGTTAATGATATAAATCAGCTCAATCAACATTTTTCGTCGTCCAGTACCATTGCTGCTGACATAAAAAACATCTACGCTTAATTCTCTTTCTACGTTTCCCTCGCATACTTATCCTAGTTTCTTCTTTACTCAATTTTCGGATCGTGATGTTAAGAGAAATGTACTAGCCATCCATTCGAATGCCGTTGGGTCTGACTGTGTAAGCCGTCAAATGATCCTTCCTATCCTCGATATTGTTTTACCCGTCTTAACTTCCATCCTAAATTTTTCCATTTCTACCTGTTCTTTTCCCTCAACTTGGAAGGAAGCTCACATCATTCCTATCCCAAAAAAAACTAAACCTTCCTCTTTTTCTGACTATCGTCCTATTTCCATTCTTCGCTTTCTTTCAAAAGTCCTAGAACGCCTTGTACAGCAACAACTAAGCTCTTACCTTCAAACCAACAATCTCCTGAATCCTCTCCAATCTGGCTTTCGTCAAGGGCACAGTACGGTCACGGCGCTACTTAAAGTTACAGACACATTCGTTTTGGTATGGATAACCAGCAACTCACTGTGTTGGCATTGCTGGATTTCAGCAATGCCTTTATTTGTGTGGATTTTGACATCTTGCTCGGTGTGTTACATTCTCTTAACATATCTCCGACCGCTGTTGAGTGGTTTCACAGTTACTTGTATGGGCGTCGGCAGCGTGTTCGGGTAGAAGATAACTACTCAACTTGGTCTTCACTGACCGCTGGCGTACCACAAGGTGGCGTGTTGTCTCCGCTCCTCTTTGCAATCTTCATCAATTCGATATGTACTCATCTAACTTCTTCCTACCACCTATATGCAGATGACCTGCAGATTTATACACAATCTTGTTTAAATGAGTTGCCGGAAGCCATTTCCACTTTGAACAAGGATCTGGATCGAATTTCTGCGTGGAGTCAATCCTATGGTCTAAAAATTAATCCAAGCAAATCCCAAGTTATTATCATTGGTGGGTCCCGTTTAACAGCTAGGATAGATTGGGTTCAAATCCCTAATATTGTTATTGACGGCGTTAATATTCCTTTCTCAAAGGTTGTTAAAAACTTAGGGATTCTCATGGATTCCAATCTTTCTTGGGGACCACAAATAAATGCCGTGAGTAGAAAATTATTTGCTGCTCTCGGTAGTCTACGTAGGTTGCGTAACTTCCTCCCTACATCCACTAAAATTAATCTTGCTACTTCTTTATTATGGCTGATTCTTGATTACGCTGATATTTGTTACTTTAATCTCACTGAGGAGCAACTTAACAAACATGAGAGACTCCAAAACGTTTGCATTAGATTCATATTTGGGCTTCGTAAATATGACCACATTTCAGAATTTCGTGCTAAACTCAAGTGGCTCCCAATCCGTTTTCGCCGGAATAGTCATGTTCTTTCTGCTCTGTACTCTACGTTATTTAATCCGTCTTCTCCTAGTTACTTGAGAAACAACTTTCGTTGCCACATCCACAGTCATTTGTTGCGTTCCTCACATAATCTTCTTCTTCATACTCCACACCATTTTTCTTCCTTCTATCATCAGTCTTTCACTGTATCAGCAGTACGATTGTGGAACATTCGTAAAGCACAAAATATTAATAGATTTAAAGCATTAGTGAAAGACCATTATCTAGCTATTTAATCCTTCTCCCTTAATATTTCTTGTACGTATTCTTCCAATACACAGTATTTTTGATGTTTCCCCTTTTCTCCTCACTCTTTTTCCCTTTTGTCTTCCACTGTCTATCACTGCTATGGTATGGGTATGGTATGGGTAGATTATAATATTTTTAATTTTTTTTTCTTCCTCTGTTTTAGTTGTGTATGTTGACTTTGTACGCCGATACCCTCCTGATTATTACATGAATGTTCTTTTCTTTTGATGGGTTGTTTTTTTTGGTGTACAAACAATAAAGAGTTCATCTATCTATCTACCTACGAAGTTTTATCATAATAGCGGTACTTCTACGTACGCCAACTAATTTCAATGCCTTTTGAAGTTACAATATTGAGCATGAGCGTCCTAACTGGACTTCCACCATTTCCAAATAATTGTGACATCGAATTTTGACCATCAAAATTACTTTCTATTTTTTTAACTACCTAGAACAGTCGTAAGGTCGAGGTAGGAGAGGTTCGCGTTGACGACAAGTTTTAGAAGATAAAATTAGTTTTATTTAAAAACGCACTATAGGTACCTAGGTATTATTATTATAAACGAATTTATTTAGTTACTTCGGAGCCCAAAAGCTGATTTTCGCTGCCAGGTCCATTCCATATATTGTTATATCTCGTTTCCCTGGATTAAGATTAAGGAAAAAATTAAGTATGGTTACAGTAAATATGGTTACTTCATGGCCTTAATCACCTGGGTGAATTTAGGTCTACCGATTTAGTATACTTAATTCACCTACGGCCAGTAGATTTAAATCACCTGGGTAAATAGGTGAATAAAGTACACTAAAAGTGGACTTAAGACACCTGGGTGAATTAACTCAGGTGAATAAAGTCGACGTCACCTTCATAAATATGGATATAAAATATTAAAGATCTTTTTTTTTCATACGATGGTTGTTACAGTTGTTACCCACTGTTGGTTATTTATGTTGAAACGTAATATTTCATCAAAATCAACCTCCATAATGTTATTGTTATAAGCTGATTTACAAAATATGCTAAAATATAATGCAATGCCGAAAAATTTTGACGAAACAACACAACCATTTTTAGGGTTCCGTAGCCGAATGGCAAAAAACGGAACCCTTATGGATTCGTCATGTCTGTCTGTCTGTCTGTCTGTCTGTTTGTCTGTCCGTCCGTCCGTATGTCACAGCCACTTTTTTCCGAAACTATAAGAGCTATACCATTGAAACTTGGTAAGTAGATGTATTCTGTGAACCGCATTAAGATTTTCACACAAAAATAGAAAAAAAAACAATAAATTTTGGGGGTTCCCCATACTTAGAACTGAAACTCAAAAATGTTTTTTTCATCAAACCCATACGTGTGGGGTATCTATGGATAGGTCTTCAAAAATGATATTGAGGTTTCTAATATCATTTTTTTCTAAACTGAATAGTTTGCGCGAGAGACACTTCCAAAGTGGTAAAATGTGCCCCCCCCCCCCGTAACTTCTAAAATAAGGGAATGATAAAACTAAAAAAAGTATATGATGTACATTACTAAGCAAACTTCCAACGAAAATTGGTTTGAATGAGATCTAATAAGTAGTTTTTTTTAATACGTCATAAATCGTAAACCACAAAAAACATTGATCAAAGTTACAACGAACTACAAGAACTTTTATATTATGTTACTTGCTGCTACGGAACCCTTCATGGGCGAGTCCAACTCGCACTTGGCTGCTTTTTTAATAAATGTAGTGGGTGAATTTCCCAAGTGCATTTTTGAGACGGCGAGGTTGAAAATTAATGTGTGGACGTAAACTACAATTTTATTATGCATAATTTTATATAGGTACATGATTTTAAACTTAACTCATCGTGGACTGAACACATTTTTAGTATAATAAAATTTTTTTGGGGGTGTTTTTTTATTTCGATGGCTTCTCGCACTAACCGTGGTGTTATGTGAGACCTTCACAATCCTCAGGTGATTGGCACGGAACGCCACCACATACCACGGCTAGTGCGTGAAAACACCCCAAAAAAAATTTAATAGGGAGGACGGTTTTAAGTTAGCATCGTGGAATCCAGTGGTTAGTTTATGCAAGTCTCGAAAAGTGTCTAGTGTTGTGCGGCAAGATGTGGTCAGTGTTGTGTGTCGTGATATGGCTCACAAAGCTCAAAAACGATCGAGACGTAAGGTAGATAGACTGATGTATTAGTGTTAAACGTCATCCAACATCTAACATCCGGTTTCTTACATCCGTCATCATGGACTGCGTTCCACTAGTCGTTCACAACGATCACGCTCACGACCATGGTTTTTCCTGTTCCACTAGCTTGTGCGAGTAGCCATCTACTTAACGACACATGTATATGTATATTCGATGATAGTATTATCTTCTTCTTGTGCTCAGGTACCCCGGCGGCTCCATGAAGCACTCCCGCGCGCTGCACAACGTGTGCGCGGTGCTATTCCACTGGATCCCCGCGCTGCTGGTGGACGCGCTGCTGCTGCTGCTGCGATACGACCCCGTGTGAGTTGCACACCACTATAGCTGATACGATATAGCTACTTTTCTAAAATTAAAATAAAAAAATTACACACTCATAGCCCCGCACTAGGATTCCCTGCGTCGTGGGTGCCATAGACAACACACAAGGCAAGAACACACACACCCAGACCGGAACCGACCATTTTCCCAGTTGTTTACAAGCATAATGTAGTTTTGTTACCTATTTTAGTGCTCAATATACATCCTTAAATTTTTAATCTTACAATTAATTTTGATATCTCGTGGTATATTCGAAAGATATCTTACTTCACTTAGAAGTATCAAGTTGTGTATGATCCCTACCTAAATGGATAGTAGTAGGTGTCTCATATTACATTCTGATCCTTATTTCATATTACCCTATTTTTATTTTATTTTCATCCTCATTTAATTTCCCTCCTCATCTCGTCCAGGCTCATCCGAGTACACAAGCGGATCAGCAAGGGGTTCGACGTGTTCGAGTACTACACCACGCACCAATGGGACTTCGTTTCGGAAAAGAGGCAGCTCATTCGTCACAAGCTCAACGCCAGGGGGAAGGAGGATTATAAGATCGACCCTGAAGGTATACAAAACCTAAAAATCATATTATGATATGATATATAAAATGTTATTATTAATTATATAATTAAATACAGATTAAATCTTTAAATATTAATCTTTAAATCTTCGTCCATCTTATTTGTCGTCTACTAGCATACTGTGAAGAAAAACGATTGCAAAACATGTCTGGCAGGTTGCGACAATATGTGTTCTTTAGATGGCAGCCAATGTGCTTTTTGTTCTTTAATGTGAGACTTTTATGTAAACTATTAAAAAAGCGGCCAAGTGCGAGTTGGACTCGCCCATGAAGGGTTCCGTAGCAGCAAGTAACATAATATAAAAGTTCTTGTAGTTCGTTGTAACTTTGATCAATGTTTTTTGCGGTTTACGATTTATGACGTATTAAAAAAAAAACTACTTACTAGATCTCATTCAAACCAATTTTCGTTGGAAGTTTGCTTGGTAATGTACATCATATATTTTTTTTAGTTTAACATACCCTTATTTTAGAAGTTACAGGGGGGGGGGACACACATTTTACCACTTTGGAAGTGTCTCTCGCGCAAACTATTCAGTTTAGAAAAAAATGATATTAGAAACCTCAATATCATTTTTGAAGACCTATCCATAGATACCCCACACGTATGGGTTTGATGAAAAAAACATTTTTGAGTTTCAGTTCTATGGGGAACCCCCAAAATTTATTGTTTTTTTTTTCTATTTTTGTGTGAAAATCTTAATGCGGTTCACAGAATACATCTACTTACCAAGTTTCAATGGTATAGCTCTTATAGTTTCGGAAAAAAGTGGCTGTGACATACGTACGGACAGACAGACAGACAGACAGACAGACAGACAGACAGACAGACATGACGAATCCATAAGGGTTCCGTTTTTTGCCATTCGGCTACGGAACCCTAAAAATGACGCTCTTTTATAAAAGTTCGTCACTATCCAGCCGCTCTAGAGTTGCCACAGTTAACGCCCACTGCCTACTAGAGCGATGGCTTCTTTCGCTCTATTCCAGCCCTGCCTATTTAAATTACTCTGCCTAAATGTGGCCGTGCAAATTTTTCAGAAATCATATCTATTAGAAGGCAAACCAAAGTACCCTTGCTTAGAAGATGCCACTGGAAAAGTAATAAGCTTCCCTCCAATTACAAACTCAGATGACACAAGGGTAACTTAACGCAATCTTCTTAATTAAATAAATAAATAAACGCATACACTTATACCCCCGCAGTAGGTTTATACTTCTGTCGCGGGTGGCATGGACGACCATATAACACATCACAATCACACCCATGGTCCGAATACAAATATTTTATCTGTCACATAATTATCTGCCCCGGCCGGGAATCGAACCCGGGACCCCTCGCTTCGCAGGCAGGGTTGCCACCAGCTAGGCTACAAGGTAGTTAAAAATGCATTAATATATTTTCATAATCTATAAAAGTGTACTTTATAAAGCCGACACCAGATACAGCTTCAAACATTTGAACACTTGTTTGATTGATAAGTGTGGCACGGGACTTTGAATATGTGTTCAATGTTTGAACAAAGATTTGCAATTTGCCATGAGGTATCGGTTTTTTAGCGCACATCAAAGCGTTCAAACTTGAATGTGTTCAAATGTTTGCGTAGCCTGCCACACTTGCGCAAAATCCAGTTGCGGGACCGTTGCTGTGGCGAAAGGTTGTGCGCGGTAGGTAGTTGATGGAATACTAAATTCGAACAAAACTACTTGATGTGCTATGATTATGACTTTCGATCTTCCAACTGGACATTGGAAGACATTTGTTACAGGTTATAACTTTTTTGAATCAATAATGCATACCAATTACACCAAATTATTTTATTTTTACTTTTTACAGCAATTTTTTCTAATGTAAAACGGTTATGTACTTGTTTTGCACATGTAATAAATAATTACAAGTACTTAAATAATAAAGGCAGTCACAAAATCTTCGTCCATCTTGTTTGTCGCCTACCAGCATACTGTGGAGAAAAACGATTGCAAAGCATGTCTGGCAGGTTGCGACAATATAATTATTGTGTTCAAATGTGTTTTCAAAGTCTTCAAAAAAGTGTTCAAATGTTTGAAGCTGTATCTGGCGCAGGCTTAATTATGTTTTATTTCATTATATTTATTGTTGGTAACGTCATGTTTAGTGCTATAAATAAAACATGTACTTATTTATTTTTCCAAATTTAGTTTTATTTTCACTGGCTTATAAACATACAATAAAAACATACAAAAAATAGTCTCACTTTTCTTAATCTATATAGATTTTAGCAATTTAATGTAATTTATTAAATTCAAATGACGGTTTTAAAACTGCGTAATTCTAGCAAAATTCGTAACATTATATCACAGGATGCCCATCCATCCATATTATAACACTTCATTATGTAACAAGACAAAAATGTTATTATAAGATGAATTTAAAGTTATAGTGCGTCGAATAAATGTGAATAATATACATATCAAATTTTATTGAACTGAAAACCTGATAGGGCTACTCTCTTGTCTATACATCTATTATTCAAATTACTTTTTAATATTTTATGTATAACACAGATGGCGCTGTATTATAAAAGTTGTAGCTGGTCGGTTGTTGAGCTGAAGAGGGGAGAGAGACAGCGCGCGAGCATCCACAGCGCCAGTCCGATGAACACATACCGGACCACCAAGTCCACTACCCACATCCTGAAAACATACCATACATATCATACAACATAACAACTCTTTAAACTTAATTCATCGTGGATTGAACTCATACATTTTTACTATGATACGGATACTCACGATATATATTTTAAGATAATATATATTTTATGTTTAGCGTGGTCACCAGAATCCATGCAAATGTCGAAATCTATAATGAAATTCTCCTCGATTGCGAGTAATTTACAGGAGAACAATCATGTTCATTCAAAAATATTTATAGTTAAAACCTTACACATTCATATGTCTTTTAGCTGCAGGTATGGTGTCATCTGTTTCTTTCAGGATGAAGACTCGAGCCGCCCGCACGCAGTCTTCGAAGTATTTTGGAATACTTAGTCCTGGAAAACATATTCATTTATTTATTATAGGTATCAACTCCCGCTCAGCAGTCGTTTCAGAGTTCGTTCCGTTAAAATTTAGCTCTGCGCTTCCCACTGTAAACATTACCTAACTGTACAATATCTCACACTCCTACGCCTAATCTTTTTAGGGTTCCGTAGCCAAATGGCAAAAAACGGAACCCTTATAAATTCGTCATGTCTGTCTGTCTGTCTGTCTGTCTGTCTGTCTGTCTGTCTATCTGTCTGTCTGTCCGTCCGTATGTCACAGTCACTTTTCTCCGAAACCATAAGAACTATACTGTTGAAACTTGGTAAGTAGATGTATTCTGTAAACCGCGTTAAGATTTTTACTCAAAAATAGAAAAAAAAAACAATAAATTTTGGGGTTCCCCCTATAGAACTGAAACTCAAAAAAATTTTTTTCATCAAACCAATACGTGTGGGGTATCTATGGATAGGTCTTTAAAAATGATATTGAGGTTTCTTATATCATTTTTTTCTAAACTGAATAGTTTGCGCGAGAGACACTTTCAAAGTGGTAAAATGTGTGTCCCCCCCCCTGTAACTTCTAAGATCTTGATTCTGTAAGAGAATGATAAAACTAAAAAAAATATATGATGTACATTACCATGCAAACTTCCAACGAAAATTGATTTGAACGAGATCTAGTGAGTAGTTTTTTTAATACGTCATAAATCGTAAACCGCAAAAAACATCGATCAAAGTTACAACGAACTACAAGAACTTTTATATTATGTTACTTGCTGCTACGGAACCCTTCATGGGCGAGTCCGACTCGCACTTGGCCGCTTTTATTTTAAAATCTCTTCACATAATTATTTCTTCATAAATTTTAAATATTCATTCAAAAAGTTTTGGATAATTTAGCTATTTCAAGTCAAATCGTACCTCTCATAAAATTAGCGGCAAAAGTAAGACTTTATCACAGGTAGAGCTTATCCTGAGTGAAGTATAATAACATTTTATATATTATCATCTATACAAAAAAATAAAATTGGAGTGTCTGTTTGTAATATTAAAATAACCGCTGTTTACTAAGTGCATTGGATGTATGTAATACACGGTACATATACCAAAACAACATTTTTCACAATTTTTGTCTGTCTGTCTGTCTGTCTGTTTTTTCCGGCTAATCTCTGAAATGGCTGAACCGATTTTGACGGGACTTTCACTGGCAGGTAGCTAATGTAACAAGGAGTAACTTAGGCTACTTTTATTTTAGAAAATTTTAATTAAAAATTTTAATTTAGAAAATTTTTAGGTTTTGTATACCTTCAGGGTCGATCTTATAATCTTCCTTCTCCCTGGCATTGAGCTTGTGGCGAATGAGCTGCCCCTTTTCCGACACGAAGTCCCACTGGTGCGTGGTGTAGTACTCGAACACGTCGAACCCCTTGCTGATCCGCTTGTGTACTCGGATGAGCCTGGACGAGATGAGGAGAGAAATTAAATAAAAATAGGGTAATATGAAATAAGAATCAGAATGTAATATGACACCTACTATCCATTTAAGTAGGGATCATACACAAACTTGATACTCCTGAGTGAAGTAAAATATCTTTCGAATATACCGCGAGATATCAAAATTAAGATTAAAAATTTTAAGATGTATATTGAGCACTAAAACAGGTAACACCACTTTTGTTTTTGCATTATGCTGCAAACAACTGCATTATGCTTGTAAACAACTAGGAAAATAATCGATTCCCTGTCTGGGTGTGTGTGTTCTTGCCTTGTGTGTTGTCTATGGCACCCACGACACAAGGAATCCTAGTGCGGGGCTATGAGTGTGTAGTTCTTTTAATTTTAATTTTAGAAAAGTAACTATATCGTATCAGCTATAGTGGTGTGCAACTCACACGGGCTCGTATCGCAGCAGCAGCAGCAGCGCGTCCACCAGCAGCGCGGGGATCCAGTGGAACAGCACCGCGCACACGTTGTGCAGCGCGCGGGAGTGCTTCATGGAGCCGCCGGGGTACCTGAGCACAGGAACAAGGTAATAATATCATCGAATATATACATGTGTCTAGTTAAAAAACTCTAAAAGATATACACGGAACTCAAGTCTAAAGACAGTTCAGTTAGGTTAAATTAGTCGCTGAATTAATTTACCCAGAAAAAGGAACCCCGTAAAGAGGGGTTCCGTTGACATCTGTGACATATCCAAGTAATTATAAAGTCTCTAGAACGGAAAGAATAAATCCTGTGAACCGATATCATTTCACTAAAACAGTTTAGAGAATTTAGGGAAATCATTAAAATTCACCAGAAAAATGACCCAACGGGCTCTACGACCATGAAGCTATTAAAGAGAGGAGACGGCCTAAGCAACTGTGCACTGTGACTCAACTGGGTCCTGACGTCATCACAGTAGGCGTGGCCTTAAGTCAGTCTACTGTCGGCGCCCGTCCTGTGCACAGCTTCACATTTTCAAAGAAAAGGATGAAGTGCTGTGTTTTATCGCGTAAAAACTACTCGGATAGACGTTCTGATGCTATGGATGGCATTTAATTTCATTTTTAAGTAATTTGATTCATAATTTATAAGAATAGGCAGAATAGTTCTAGAAAAATCACTAACGCCGATCTCGCCAAATAAAATTCTACTCGACATTAGATGGCGACACTTTGTGTCAAGAGAACTAAAAATGTATAGGTGCGTAGAGCTAAGTATTAGTATTATATTGATAATCATACGTACTGAAATTTGTCCTACATTCATTCCTATAGAGTTTTTCACCGCCAAAATATTATTTTTCTAGTTTTTATAATCATTTTGTAAACAGGCCGCCATCTATCGTCAACTATTTACAACAAATAAACATAACAAAAACACAGGGCCGTAATTAGAATCCAATTATTTTACCGAGTGTCCCATTGAATTAAAGTACTGCCTATACTCTGTTCATTATAGCTTGATTCTTTTTGTCTTGTGATGGGAAATGGGCATAGTATCTATATAAGGCAAGGTACAAAAGGTTTAATTTTATATAATCTAAATTTTACTAACAAAAAATAACCGACTTCAAAGTCTCAAAAAGTACTTTTCAGATCTCTTTCAAATTTATGTGGGACCACATGACAAACACCTGCTTTCGATTAAAAAAAGAATCATCGAAATCGGTTGGCGTGATATTGAGTTATTCGTCAATTTGTCGCGCACATCTTAACACAAATTTACGACTTATGTGGTTTTCTCATGGATGCCATTATCAGATCTCAATAAAATATATGTGGGACCACATGACAGCCACCAGCTTTCGATTAAAAAAACAATCATCAAAATAAAAAAGTCAATCATCAAAATAATATCATCAAAATCAAAAAAAAAAAAGTTCTGAGGTAACAAACATAAAAAAAACAGTCGAATTGAGAACCTCCTTTTTTTGAAGTCGGTTAAAAAATTTATTATAATCACAAAATTGATACATTTGGTTACGATGACGTTAGGGATATCATTATTGATTGCTACAACCAATAAAGTATACTATTGACGTGCGTGCATTTCTATGTAAAAAAAATATGAAACTTTATGCCCGTGATCTCGATGGTAGCTGTCAAAAGAATAATGCCATAATGAACAGAGTATAATTTATTTAATTACGTGAACGGGAGTAGGTAAAATCAGTTTTTTTTAAGTTTAACATTGTATACAATCTTTATAAGTCTTACGCTTCCCGCCCACGTCCGACTTTTTGTAGGACCGATAATCGGGCCGATTTTTTCTCAGATTCTTATGACCGATTTTGTGGCCGACTCGCTATTCGACCACGACCGATATCGGTGACCGATTTTTTTTGTAGGAGAAATAGAGCGTACTGGTCACTATAAAGTGAGATATTATTATTTACATGATGGTCCTACTACATACCACATTGTTTTAAAAAAAAACCTTAAGAAGCTTTTTCAATATTTATTAGTGTCCGACCGAAGCTTCGGCTTCGGCTTCGGCTTCGGCTTCGGCTTCGGCCACCTTCGGCCAAAAAAGCACCTTCGGCCAAATCTTCGGCTTCGGCCAAAAATTTGCCGAAGGTTTGGCCGAAGCCGAAGGTTTGCTAGTTGTCAAATATTGAAATTTACTGAAGGAAGCTAGAGCGAGACGGAGAGTGTGCAGAGCAGCAGAGTTTCGCCGCGCCGCCGCACCGGCCCAAACGAAATAACGAATCGCAGTTAGTAAACTAAACGAGTCAAAACAAGTTTGAGAGCGCGTCTTAAAATCTAATAAGTATCTAATAAATTAAAAAAATGTGACTGATTATTTGATTATTTTTGTTAAAATTACTTTAAGTAAATAAATATTTAATTAACATTGTATATTAGAAACTTTTATTTTTGACAATATTTTATTACCTACTTGTATATGTTGGTCACTCGGCTCGTTATTGGGCTAAATCTCTAAAGCTCTCACAATATGTATCTAGTATATTCTGAGATCAAAGTAACTATCGTATTTCTCAAGGTCAATGACACCTTCGGCTTCGGCTTCGGCTTCGGCCGAAGGTTTTGGTGAATACCGATTAATCGGCTTCGGCTTCGGCTTCGGCCAGAATTGCACCTTCGGTCGGACACTAATATTTATTTATACAATATTTTGAATAAAATTTAATCTGATATAAAATTTAATCTAAAACGATTGATCTTAAGATTGGCTTAATGATCTATCGTTATTTAGAAACCCACTGAATTAAGCTTGTCGATAGTTTATATAACCATATTTAAAATATTTTATTTGATTCTGGATCGATACGAAACATCATATTAAATTATACGGTATATCTACATAAAATTACATCTTTTATTTATTACCATACTAGCTTTTGCCCGCAGCTTCGCCCGCGGTAGAGATCAATTTTTTACAAATCCTAATTACTTTTACTTAGTTTGATTTAGTTGCCTATGACTTAAGTAAACATGTATCATTTGATAGCGTGATTCAGAACTTGCAAATGAATTTCACTAACGCCATATACTCGTATTAACAACGTCTGGAACTAAATATCTAGCAACTAACAAAACGTCGATCTTCCCATGGCCTGGGGATGTTTTACCGCGGTAAAAATTAGCCTACGTTACTCTCCAGCCGTATCGATCCAGAGTATCGATACAAGGCACCTAGATCGAACATCCCTATGTCGGTGAGTCGGTGAGAACCGAACGTTCCATTTTTCACCGATATCGGCCGGAATGCACCGATTTTATTTCTGACCGACTTGTTGAAGGACGTGTGCGTTGGACTATTGCTATCAGTACGTTCTATTTTTCACCTACAAAAAAGCTTTTTTGTAGGTGAAAAATAGAACGTACTGATAGCAATAGTCGGTCAAAAAGTCGGTCAGAAATAATATGGAAGAAAAAATCGGCCCGATTATCGGTCCTACAAAAAGACTGACGTGGGCGGGAAGCGTTAAACAAACTAACGCCCCAACTCAGAGTCACTAACGGTTACTTAAGTCGCTCCTTAGTACATAATTTGTGTGGTGATTCTATACTAAGGAGCGATAAGTAAGTGACTCTGAGTTGGGACGTAAGCCATTTAAAAATAAGAAAACCGGGCAGGTGCGTGTCAGGCCACGCCCAATGTAGGGTTCCAAAGTAGTAAGTTCATCGACTATTGCTCATTAACTACTTATGCTAACATACTCGTAGCCATGATAGTTTTCCTTGTAATTTCATCATATTATAACCTATTTTTGAGAATTTTTTCACTTGTCTAAATTATGTCCAATGAGGTGGTATGAATATTCTGAGTACGTCCCTGTTACATCCTACATTTATTGACATCTAGTGTGAGATAGTTAAACTACGTAATAAAATCGATATAGAACGAAGCGAGTAGTTTTGCTATTGATCGATAGATGGAAAATAAAGAAGTGGGCGGGATTTGGTGGGTTGGAGGGGGTGCCCTCGCCCCGCAAAGTGTCACGCGTTCTTGCTTATGAAAATCTACATACAACGTCTCCTCTCTTTTATAGCTTCATGTCTACGACACATACAAGTTTACTCCCACCGTGCCTGGCAGAAGATCTCTAAATAATAATAATAAAACTATTTTAGATAGTGTATAGTATTGTAATATTTGTGTTACTTCAATGGAAAATGAGCACGACGTACCAAACAACCCCGTTGAGCGGCACCCGGTTGACGATGACCTCCCGGCCGGTCTCGATGAGCTGCGACCACGTCACCTTCACCTCCGACGAGCTCGTGAAGTTGTAGATCCTCTGGCTTTGTTCCCTGTAAATTCATTCAATCATTATTATTCACTTTTTCGTTTCAGACTAAAATTGAGTAGCAGCACAGCAGCGTAATGAGCAGAACGTTTAATTTACCCGTTGCTAAGGAAGTTCCACACGACCACCATGATGCCGTTGATGAACACGTCAACGGGGAGGTAGTCCGCGTAGCTGTCGCTGCGGCAGTACATCGTGCGGATCACACCCTTGCCTGCGCCTGCGCACATAATAATACACAAAGTTCAATTTGGTCCTTCGAGTAGGTAGGAAAATGTTGTTATCTTTTATTCAATTTTTCTCTTTAGATATCACTATTGTTCAATGAATATCAGTGCTAATTCCCTAAATGTCTATATTGTCTATTCGAGAAAGGTGTTGTTATATGAATAAATTACAAAAATGTTTGTTACCAGTAAATAATTAACTATATTTTTCAATGTGTAATATAATATGTATAATACATAATAGCACATAAACTCACCAATAAGTAATCCTGTCGGTCCATTTATATTATCTGTCCAGCCTGGTACCGGTTCCCTCCATATTGGAATCACTGATACAAAGAAAATAGTCAATAATAACCACTGATGCTTTAATAAAATATCAAATCATTTAAGGCATTCTAATATCTATAAGACTAACTATCGATAATAAAATTGTGTTACTTGTTATAGGCATAAAATTATGTGTATGGAACTAAAAAGAAAATCTCCGAGATAGTTTCTCTTTCAAGCAGCTTCTTCTTCTATTCACGAGAGAGAAATGCTTATAAACACTTTGAAATATTCATGTAGAGGCTCCGTTTTGACTTTTATTTATTTATATAACATGTTTTGCCAAAAAATATTACAGGGTCTCTTACCAATGGAAGGTCGGAGTATCAATATAGGGATGTCGTTCATTGCCTCCACGGCCAATGCTTCGCCCAAGGCTTTGGTGAACGCGTAGGAGTTAGGTAGCTTGTTCAATAACCTATTGACAAAAGCAATGATTTCCTGTTAGGTTATATCGTATATCTACTTACTTTCAATATCATTTAAATATACCGACAGCTTTTCTTATCTTTATAAAAAAAATATAAAGAAAAAAACTTGGTCCTTCGAGCTTTTTTGTTTTTACAATTGACATTTCATGTATTCTTACAATACTTACAAGCTTATACAATAGCTAAAGTTTATAGATAAAGCAAAGATTCCTGATATTTTTATCATGTTTAGAAAGAAAATACTAATACATCCTACTGATAATATAAATGTCAAACTATGTAAGAATGTTTGTTACTCTTTCACGCAAAAAGTACTGACCGAAATTTCATGAAATTTAGCACACAGGTAGACCTATGATCTTAATGGCCTATGATCTTATTATGCCGGAAACAAAGCCACGGGCAGAGCGCTAGTACATACTTAGTAGCAACAGATTCCACATCGTCCTCATGTAGGACCTCCGCAGCCGCCAGAATGTGATGCGGGTTGGCGGGGGGGTCGTACGCCTTCTCTTCTAGAAGCTTCTCCTCCAGGTGGCAGTACGCTGTGGAGATGTGTATGAAGAGCTGGAAAATAAATCGATGTTTGGTAACTGTTACAACTTTGGTGCAAAGAAGTTTTATCTGGAGATGGTCTTACTGATATAGGTATCTAACACCGTGTCCTACGTGGGCGATTCAACGCGAACGCGATCGCGAAGCGAACCGATGCGGATTCAGTGCGACGCGGAGCGAAGCGGCGTCTCTGTCCTACGTGCACGCGAATTGTCACTTCACCGCCACTGACATACGCCGCGCCGCTGAAGTTCGCGCGAAAATATCAAACCAACTGATCGCGTTCGCTTCAAACCGCGCCGCACCGCAACGCCCTCTACGTGCTTTTGGTCACGTAGGACACTTCAATACATCTCGACTGTTTGTTATTTTCGCTTCGCGCCGCGTCGCTTCGCGTTCGCGTTGATTCGCCCACGTAGGACAGCGCGTAATGATAAGCACGGAATAGTTTATTAAGCGTATTGCAAAGGATTGGAATAAATGGCCCGTGTCGGTGTTTTTGCTCGATTATAATGTTCCGTAAATGTCTTCAAGGCAAGAGTGAACAGGCTTTTACTAAGTTAGTGGATGTTAGATGGCAGTCAAGCATTAACTTAATGTATAACAAAAGTTAAAAAAGAATATTTCCTGGATATACATATATAAGGTAACATAAGTAAGGATTTTGTTCCACTCATTTTACCATCATCATTATACCATATTAAATGGTATTATGTAATCAGAACCCAATGAACTAATATAATATTCGTTCACTGTCAGAACCATAAAAATTACTTATTAATTAGGTCTCCGCACACATTATATACATTGTTTGATTCTACCACCATTCATTACATCATTCTGTGGTCAATAAAAGTTTTAATGTAAACAATTCTATAATTAGGCGTTATTAAAGTTGAGTTTATAACTAAGTAGTATAAATAATAAACTTGACAACCTTGTTGTCCTACAAGATTGCCAACTCGTTTTGGCGATTTCTGTGGTTTGATGAGTGATAATGAAATCATAGCATTGACACCACAGACCTGTATACCTATTGACACGGTTTTCATGTTTATGTCCTACTTATGGATTTCCGCGGGTCCACTGTATTGCGTAGTATGGACAGGGCTAACATTCGCCGGCGACGCGCGATGTCGCGTCTGTCTCTATTTGCTTATATGAAGACCGACGGGCTTATTTCATTATGAGATCATTGTAGGTGTTTAGGTTACTAATCTCACCTTCAATTTCCTGCACTGCCGCGCCAGCTCCAGCACCAGCTTCGTGCCGCGGACGTTCAACAGAATCGCCTTTTTTAATGCTTCGTCGAATCTGTGACAAGAAACCTTAACATGCTATTACTATATAAGTACTAACTGAGTTTTGTTTATTTAGCTGGTCAGGATTTTAGGAAAAAATCTGTAAATCCCAACTAAAGTAGGGTCACCAACCGTCCGGATTTGTCCGGACATGTCCGGACTTTTGATCTGTCCGGCTTTTGTGCGGCCTTCGAATTTGTCCGGCTTTTTAGGTGTCCCAATATTTAAAATTAAAAAAGTATTCTATTACTTTTTATTTTATAGACTAGCTGTTGCCCGCAGCTTCGCATGCGGAAATTATGCTTATCATATATTTTGTACCCCTTGCAGAAGAAAATTTAAAAACAGGTTAATTTATATTAAAGTACTTATATTTAGGAATTTATATATTGAAACGTACGATATAATCACAAATCATTACTCCGGGAACGAATTTTGAAAAATAAACATTAAAAGATAATATTAGTTTTTTCTTTTTCATGAAAAATTTAGAAAAACTCGAAAACATGTATTTCATCAATTAAATGAGGAATGTTTGTTGCAAATTTAAAGAAAATCGTTAATATTTCAAAATATTCCACACTAAGTTTCATCTTGTTTCCGGTGAAAACTTTTAATTTTATCGGGACGAAAAGTTTTTTAAAACGTGATCTAAAGTATGAGGAACAACATAATTAATTTCCGTCGAAATCAGTTCAAGGGTTTTCATGTAATGCCCGAACAGACAAACAGACACTAATTTTAAAAACAAATTTTTTGGGGTTCTAACACGTTATTGACGTGCCCCTATTTAATGTACAGAAAAACTGGCTCTTGAGTGTCATTAGAAAAAAAAACAAAAAGGTTCTGTTATTTCCATCCATCCAGGAGTTACATATCTTGTCTCCAAGTAACACCACCAGATCCTAAATGGATCAATAATGAACTGGTTTTACGATGCAGCACAAATATCTTTAAAAACGGTTCTGTTGTTTCCATCCGGACACTTACACTCCCTCTCCCTCTCCCGCTCCCACTCCCTCTCCCATTCAAACTATCTCTCTCTCTCTCCCTCTCCCTCTCCCACTCCCTGTCCCTTTCCTTCGCCCGTTCACGGTCCCTCTCCCGCTTCCTATCCCTCTCCCGCTTCCTATCCCTCTCCCGCTTCCAGTTCCTCTCTCGCACTCGGTCCCTCTCCCGCTTTCTGTCCCGCTCCCTCTCCCGCTCCCTGTCCCTCTCCCTCTCCTTCTCCCGCTCCCGGGCCCTCTCCCGTTTCCTGTCCCTCTCCATCTCCCGCTCCTCGGCCCTCTCCCACTTCCTGTCCCTCTCCCTCTCCCTCTCCCTGTTCCTGTCCCGTTCCCAGTCCCTTTCTCGCTTCCTGTCCCTCTCCCCTCCCCCTACCGTCCGTAAAGTCCTCTACAATTTTTTTTTGTTTCTCACTATAAGCTTACATATTAATTTTCATATTTCTGAGTTTGAAAATGACAAAGTTCTAGAAAAACTTGCAACCTCTTTATTTACCTCTTAGGGGATGAAATTCCAAAAAACCTGTTACAGTTAATTTTTGATTTATTTTCACATTTCTGAGTTCGATATTGACGAAGTTTCGTACAAACTTACATCCCTGGTTTTACCCCTTGGTGGATGAATTTCCAAAAAAACCTGTTACAATTTATTTTTGTTTCTAATTATAAGTTAACATATACATTTTCACATTACTGAGTTTACTTACTTTAGTATTACCGTTTATGGGGATGAATTTCGAGAAAACCGTGATACAGTTAGTTTTTGTGTCTATATACAAATTTTCATCCTTTTCAAAACTGACGAAGTTGCCATACTAACTTACACTCCCTAATTAATTAACCCTTCAAGGGAGAATTTTCCAGAAAAACATATTACTGATTGATTGTTTCTAATCTTGAGCTAATATACAAATTTTTATGTTTTTAACTTCAAAAATGACGAAGTTGCGTAGTAAGTTCCATCCCCTAAAGTAACTCTTTAAGGGATGATTTTCAGCTAAATTTTAACTTTTGTTCATAACAACAAACATACATTAAAATTTTCATATTTATAGCTCTAAAAATGACGAAGTTGATTTGTATGTAAATGACTTCTAACCCCTATTTTTAGGGGATGCATTTTGAGAAAACAGTAATACAGTTATTTTTTGTGTCTAACTATAAGCTTATATACAAATTTTCACCCTTCTTACTTCGAAACTGACGAAGTTCCCATACTAACTTGTACAACCTTATTCAACCCTTTAGGGGTTGATTTTCCAAAAAAATACATACCTTTTAAATTTTGTTTCTATTCTTGAACCAATATATAAATTTTCATGTTTTTAACTTCAAAAATGACGAAGTTGCATACTAACTTAAATTGAAGAAATTAACCCTTTAAGGGATGATTTTCCAAAAAAATGTGTTAAAGTTAACTTTTGTTCATTACTATAAACCTACATAAAAAATTTCAAATTTATAAATCTAAAACTAACAAAGTTGGTTTATATGAAAGTGACTTCTAACCCTTATTTGTACCCCTTAGGGGATGAATTTCCAAAAATCCGTTCTTAGTGGACGTCTCCTTAGCATAAACTATCTCCCTGCCAAATTTCATCTTAATCGGTTCGGCAGTTTCTGAGATTTCTTGTTTAATCAGCGGTGTGTCGCTTTTCAATTTTATATATATAGACTAGGTTTTTGCGTGGGGCGCGCGCTGCTAAAGCAGCGCGCGTGCCTTTTTCTTCCGCAAAAGGAAAAATAAATAAATAGTTTTTTCAAAAAGATCATTGACATGCGAAATTTATTTTTCGATTCAGGGGTCTGTTTGCGACATGTTTGGCTTCACGCTATTTTTTTGAAGGAAGAGGGAGAGGGACAGGAAGCGAGAGAGGGACCGGGAACGGGAGAAGGAGAGGGAGTGGGACTGGGAGCGGGAGAGGGACGTGAAGCGGGAGAAGGAGCGGGAGAGTGAGAGGGACGTAAAGCGGGAGCGGGAGAGGGAGAGTGAGAGGGAGAGAGACAGGGAGAGCGAGAGCGAGAGCAACTACGTCATTTTTGAACTCGTTATGTGAAAATTTATATAAGCTTATTATTAGAAATAAAAATTTATTGTCACAGGTTTTTTTGGCAATTCATCCCCAAATGGTTAAAACCAGGGGATGTAAGTTTGTACGGAACTTCGTCAATACCGAACTCAGAAATATGAAAATTTATAATTATTTAAGCGTATACTTAGAAACAAAAAGTAACTGTAGAGTTGTTTTTTGAAAATTAATCCCCTATACTCGTACTAAAGGGTTATAAATTAGTACGCAACTTGGACATTTTCGAACTCAGAAAGGTGTCAATCAAATCAAAAATTAACTGTAACAGGTTTTTTTGTGATTTCATCCCTTAAGAGGTAAATAAAGGGGTTGCAAGTTTTTTAGAACTTCTCATTTTCTAACTCAGAAATATGAAAATTAAGATGTAAGCATATAGTGAGTTATTGCAGAGGGCTTTACGGATGGGAGGGGGAGAGGAGGAGAAGGAGAGGGAGTGAGACAGGGAGAGGGACAGGGTGCGGGAGAAGGAGAGGGAGTGGGAGAAGGAGAGGGATTGGGAAAAAAGAGAGGGAGTGGGAGAAGGAGAGGGAGTGGGACAGGAAGAGGGAGAGGGAGCGGAAGTGGGAGAGAGAGAGAGGGGCAGGGAGCGGGACGGGAAGTGGGAGAGGGACATGAAGTGGGAGAGGGAAAGGGAAGCGGGAGAGGGTCCGGGAGCGGGAGAAGGAGAGGAAGTGCGACAGGGAGAGGAAGAGGGAGAGAGGTAGAGGGACAGGGACAGGGAGCTGGAGAGGGAGAAGGAGAGGGAGTAGGAAAGGAGAGGTAGTGGGACAGGGAGAGGGAGTGAGAGAGGGTGTGGGACAGGGAGAGAGAAGGAGTGGGATAGGGAGAGGGAGAGAGGGAGTAGGATAGGGAGAGGGAGAGAGGGAGTGGGACAGGGAGAAGGAGAGAAAGAGAGGGAGAGGGACAGGGAGAGGGAGAAGGAGGGGGAATTTAATGAACCAACAAAAACTATAAAAGTTTAGTTGAAAGTAACACTATTCGCCGGGTCAGCTAGTAAATAATAATAGTTTCTTCATGTCCGTCTCTCCGTCCGTCCGCAGCATAGCGCAAAGATCCTTACCGCTAGAAAGCTGTAATTTGGCAATTGGCATGAATACACACTCATACTTATTTACCAAAAGTGGTAAACTAAAATCTTTATAAATTTTCTCGGGTAGTGCCAGCGAAATGGTAGATGTTGGACATGTGAATAATATATCCACGGCAGTAGAATATTTAATATGATGAATTTGAAAGGAAAACTCTCATGGCAATGTTAGCTTAATAGTTAATGAGTGATAGTCGATAAACTTAGTACCCTAAATTCTCTACCCGAGTCCTCCTTTATATAGGAAGGATCTGATGGTGGGTTCCAGAGATAAAGAGTGGAACACCTCAGTGGTGAGGCATGAATAATAATCCGTTTTTGGGAATGTTACTATTGAACAACCATTCCATAGTTTAACAACTCCATCCATGTGTAATATATTTTGGAGTTGGATCCTTTCTAAGGACCTTTATTAAGACTTAAAAAAGATCAACACGTAAAATGTAAACAGTCTCACAATAAGTGTATCCTATTCTGTTTTTAAAAGTACTTGTGACTTGTAATTCAACTTATTTAGAGAACGGCACTTTTATATAAGGGTACATAGTTATATTTTATACGTTTTAAAAAGTAGTTTTACTATCGTAAAATAATTATCACGTACTTGGAGATTATGTAAATCCCACCAATATATTATAGCAAAAATTTGAATGTCTTTATTCAATCACGCTAATACGGCTAAACAGATTAGGATGAAATTTGTCTCACAGATAGTTTATGACCTGCATCTAAAGGTAGGACAGATCTGTTCTATCAGGATAAGAGGTATATTTTAGTATGGATGTTTAATGTATCTGCCAGTAACTTATTAGTATCCAATTCTTAGGTCTGCTGTGCAACCCCTTAGAGTACTGAAAAAATCAAGCTTTTAAAAGTCAACGCAATCATAAAATTCTCTGTTATGACCTATTATTTTTAGTTATTTAGACATTCGCAAAGTAATCAAAGCCCATCCCTTGAAGACTTAAGTTTATGTTCCCGTTGATCAAGAGAAATGAATTGTGGTGAGAAGGAATTTCTTAAGAGAAAAACTTGAAGACCGTTTTGTAGTAACATTACATTACAATTTACAATCAATCGCGCCGAAGCCACTGGGCGCAAGAAGTTGAAATTTAGCATGTATGTTCTTTGGGGAGTGTAGGGGAGCACTAAGAGATAATTTATGTAAAATAAGGGGGTAAAAAAGGGGGGCATGATTGACTCTTTCATGGAAATAACACTGGACGGATTTCGATAAAATTAGGTAAACGGGTAGAATATAATCTGAAATAGCTCATAGCGTACTTTTTATCACGAAATTCTATGGACTGAACCAATTTTGATAGTACTTTCACTGAAAGGTTAGATAAAACCAAAAAAAAATTGAAAAATGTCATTCAGGCGCGAGCGAAGTTTCGGGCAAAAGCTAGTACAATATATTTTAACCCCCGACGCAAAAAGAGGGGTGTTATAATTTTGATGTGTATCTCCTAAATGAATGAACCGATTATGATGCAGTTTCTTTTAATGCTAAGGTGATTGAGAGGGTTATTAACTACAATCTATGAAGATCTGTTTAGGCATAAAATAATAAAACGGACTTAAATTGATATTCTGCGTCATGACATGTTATTTTTTATTATATTTTTAGCTGCAATTTTAGTATGTATGCAAATGCAAAAATATGCACATTTTTTATTTATTCCGCAACACTTGAGATTTTCTTCATCAGACAAGGATGCGAGATGATTTACAAACAAATCTTACACTGTCGCAGTGTTGAATACTGCTGCTATAGAATAAGTCAATGGCTTAAAATGAGAAATAAAAATTAAAGGTAGAGGACTTTACGGTCGGGAGGGGGAAAGGAGAGGGCAGGAAGCGAGAGGATCCGGGAGCGGGAGAGGGAGAGGGAGAGCGAGAGGGAGAGGGAGAGCGAGAGGGAGAGGGAGAGCGAGAGGGAGAGGGAGAGCCAGAGCAAGAGGGAGAGAGAGAAGGAGAGGAAGTGGGACAGAGAGAGGGAGAGGGAAATGGAAAAGGAGAGGGAGAGACATATTATGTGCAATCTATTTGCACCTATAAACAACTCATACATTTTATAGACATCAAATGCAAACAACAGTCGGAAATGTTCAACATAGATTTTTATGAAAAATACTTGTTTTTGTATGGCAACACTGAAAGTTTCTCATTTTTTATGGCAACACTGAAACACGTTTATACGGATGTGACCGATCTATCAGTAGCAACAAACGTCGTATACATTTTAATGACATCAAAGGAGTCGAAAGCCTGAAATATCACATACAAAAATTAATTTGTATGAAAATTATTATTTTTTGTATGGCATTACTAAACATTGGTTACACCGACGTGTCCGGTCCTTTAGTACCTACAAACGCCTCATACATTATAAAGCCATCAAATGGAGACAACAGCCTCAAACATTCGAAAAAAGAATACATTTGTATGAAAATAATTATTTTTCATATGGCAACACTGAATTTTTTTTTCACCAAAATGTACAAAATGTTAGTACCTACAAACGCTCCAAACATTATAATAACGAAATATTCGATCCAAAAATAAATTTGTATGAAAATTATTATTTTTTGTATAGCAACACTGAAATTTTATAGTTTTTCTAAAACAAATATATTAATTTAAAAATATCTCTCATACATTTTCTATACCCATGATCTATAGTTTCGGCTCAACTACTCGAAAAGTGAAAAAAATTCTGGACTCCAGTGTTGCCAGTTGATTGAGATGAAAATGGTCAAATGTCATTACAACGCCCACAAAAAATCTTGTGGTGTAATTTTTTGATTAAAAATGTTTCTCCTTCTACTTTTTACATTTTTGAATAGAAAGTTCACAAAAATGTACGAATGACAAAAAAATCAACGTAACCTGGCAATACTTCAGACCAAGCCCAACAACCGCCCCAAACAAAGTGACCCCCTCAAATGTTGCCAACCTACAAATTTTTTCCTTCAAAAAATGCAATTTTTCGTACATTTTACAAAATGGCCACCACGGGATCCGCCATCTTGTCGAAAAAAAAAAATATCCAACATGTCAAAATTGAGGATAGACCAGAGCCAACAGAGGAAAAATATCACAAAAATGTTAAAACACCACCGCGATGCGACCCCGCAAAGACACCTCGAAAATTGAAAAATTTCAAACTAAAATATCTCGGCGGCCATCTTGTTTTTTCAATTTTATCCAATTTCGTCATATTAGTCGTCCCAAGATTAGCCTAAAACGACACCAATGTCGGGTAGGAGCTCAAAGTAAACAAAAAGTTGACAATCGCCGAGCGGCCGCCATCTTGAATTTTCGAATGGTCGTATTTTTCCTATAATAACCATAGATAGTCAAGCAACTTCTCCATACATTATTATTACCCCCCACCAATACTTTCGGCTGGGCTATTCGAAATGTGAAAAAACGTGAAAAAAAATCCAGCAGCCAGTGTTGCCAGTTAATTTTGATGAAAATGGTCAAATGTCATTACGACGGCCACGAAAAATTTTTTGGTGCAATTTTTTGATTAAAAATGTTTTTCCTTCTACTTTTTATATTTTTGAATAGAAAGTTCACAAAAATGTATGAACGAAAAAAAAATTAACATAACCTGGCAATACTTCAGACCAAGCCCCACAACTGCCCTATACAAAGTGACCCCCTCAAATGTTGCCAACTTCAAGAAGTTTCACCTCAAAAAATGCAATTTTTTGTACATTTTGCAAAATGGCCGCCATAGGATCCGCCATCTTTAAGAAAAAAAAAATATACCCCAATCGTCAAAATTGGGGATAGACCCGAGGCAATTAAGAAAAAAAAGCGAAAAAAAGTTGAAAACCCATTGCAATCCGACCCCGCAAAGTCACCTCCAAAATTGAAAAATTTTAAAGTAAAATATCTCGGCGGCCATCTTGTTTTTTTATTTTTTTCCAATTTCATCGTAACACATTTCTCAACATTAGCCGAAAACGACACCAATCTCGGGTAAGTGCATAGTGAAAAAAAAAGTTGGTCATTTCGACTCGGCCGCCATCTTGGATTTTTGAAAGGTCGGATTTTTCCCATAGACACGGAAGCAAACCAAAAATTCCCTCATACATCGTACCCACCCCCCACCACTCCTTCCGGGAGATCAATTCGACTTTTCGTAAAACGAAAAAAAAAATCCAGCACCCAGTGTTGCCAGTCGATATCGACGAAAATGGTCAAATGTCATTACGACGACCGCGACACGTTTGCCCGTGTGACTTTTTGATTAAAAATATTGCTCCTTCTACTTTTCATATTTTTGAATAAAAAGTCCAAAAAAATGTAGCAACAAAAGAAAAAAGAACTCAACCTGGCAACACTTTGGGTCAAGTTACATAACCGCCCAGAACAAAGACACCCACTCAAATGTTGCCAACCCGAAGAAAAATTCACCCAAAAACGTCGTTTTTCATACATTTTTCAAAATGGCCGCCACCGCGTCCGCCATCTTGTGAAAAAAATAAATATCCCCGAAATATCAAAATTGAGGATACAATCAAACGAACACTAAAAAAATATTTAAAAAAAGTTGAAAACCCACCCCGACGCGACCCCGCAAAGTCACCTCTGAAATCGAAAAAATTCAAACTCGAATATCTCGGCGGCCATCTTGTTTTTTCAATTTTTTCCAAAGTTTTCGTAAATCTCCCCCAAAATTTTACGAAACGCCCCAAAAAAATCCCGCAAAAAGCCATAAACAAAAAAGTTGAAAATCACAGAGCGGCCGCCATCTTGAAAATGTGAAATGTCAGATTTTTCCCATACTCACTGGAGGGGATGGAGAAAACCCGCCATAGACAACATCATTCTATTTCGACTCTTTCTGGGAGAACAATTGTATAGGTGAGTCAGTGGTAAGTCTAGGATTATATAATATAACTAGGTTTTGCGTGGGGCGCGCGCTGCTAAAGCAGCGCGCGTGCCTTTTTCTTCCGCAAAAGAACAAATAAATAAATAGTTTTTTTAAATATCATTGGTCTGCGAAATTCATTTTTCGATTCAGGGGTCTGTTTGCGATATGTTCGGCTTCACATTATTTTTTTGACGGAAGGGGGAGGGGAGAGGGACAGGAGGCAAGAGTGAGAGCGGGAGAAGGAGAGGGAGAGGGGCAGGGAGCGAGGAGGGAGAAAGAGCGGGACAGAAAGTAGGAGAGGGACCGGCTGCAGGAGAGGGACTTGGAGCGGGAGATGGAGAAGGGAGGGAGAGGGAGAAGGATAGGGAGCGGGAGAGGCAGAGGGAGAGCGAGAGATAGAGCTAGAGGGAGAGGGAGAGCGAGAGGGTGTGGGAAAGCGAGAGGGAGAGGGAGGAAGAGGGAGAGGGAAAGCGAGAGTGAGAGGGAGAGGGAGGGAGAGGGAGAGCGAGAGAGAGAGTGTAAAGGAAAGCTAGAGGGAGAGGGAGAGGGAGAGTGAGAGGAAGAGCGAGAGGGAGAAGGAGAGGGAGAGGGACAGGAAGAGCGAGAGGGAGAGAGAGAGAGAAAGAGTGGCAAGGAGCGGGGAGGGAGAAAGAGCGGGACAGAAAGTCGGAGAAGGACCGGGTGCGGGAGACTGACTGTGAGCGGGAGAGAGACGTGAAGCGGGAGAGGGATCGGGAGTGGGAGAGGTAGAGAGACAGGGAGCGGGAGAGGGAAGAGAGAGAAAGGGAGAACGAGAGGGAGAGCGAGAGATAAAGCAAGAGAAGGAGAGCGAGAGATAAAGCAAGAGGGAGAGCGAGAGGGAGGGAGAGGACAGGGAGCGGAGAGGGAGAAAGAGCGGGACAGAATCAAGCATTAAGAATTAAGCAGGCAAACGAGCAGATGGGTCACCTGATGGTAAGTGATAACCGCCACCCATGGACATTAGCAACATAAGGGGCGTCACCAATGCGTTGCTGGCCTCGAAGAAATTAAAATTAATTTTGCCTTTACACAATATCTATTCAAAGCAGTAAAGGGCACATGACAAAAACGGGTTCACACTAAACTATCGGATAGGAGAGTTAAGAAACGGACAATCACTTCCAGACCAAACCAGTAGGTAATAACAATAACAATATAGTGGTACAAATGTCTTGAATGTGTAAAATGTATGAAGTACTAAAAAAATGTTATTGAATTATTTTTAATATACGTTAATTTTGTTTTCTAGATTGAACAATAAAATATTTTTTTATATGCCAACACGTTTTTTAATACTCTCATATAATGTGCAGTCTATTTGCACCTATAAACGCCTCACACATTTTATAGACATCAAATGCAAACAACAGTCGGAAATGTTCAACATAGATTTTTATGAAAAATCCTTTTTTTGTGTGGCAACACTGAAAGTTTCTCATTTTTTATGGCAACACTGAAACAGATTTACAGGGATTTGACCGATCTATCAGTAACAACAAACGTTGTATACATTTTAATGACATGAAAAGGAGACAAGAGCCTGAAATATTACATTCAAAAATTAATTTGTATGAAAATTATTATTTTTTGTATGGCATCACTATTTATTGGTTACACCAACGTGTCCGGTCCCTTAGTACCTACAAATGCCTCATACATTGTAAAGACATCAAATGGGGACAACAGCCTCAAACATTCGAATAAAGAATACATTTGTATGAAAATTATAATTTTTTGTATGGCAACACTGAAAGTTTCTTACTTTTTATGGCAACACTGAAACACGTTTACACAGATGTGACCGATTTATCAGTAGCAACAAACGTCGTATATATTTTAATGACATCCAAAGGAGACAAAAGCCTGAAATATCACATACAAAAATTCATTTGTATGAAAATTATTATTTTTTGTATGGCATCACTATTTATTGGTTACACCAACGTGTTCGGTCCCTTAGTACCTAAAAATCCTTATACATTGTAAAGACATCAAATGGGGACAACAGCCTCAAACATTCGAATAAAGAATACATTTGTATGAAAATTATAATTTTTTGTATGGCAACACTGAATTTTTTTTCACCAAAATTTACAAAATCTCAATACCTACAAACGCCCTATACATTATAATAACGAAATATTCGATCCAAAAATAAATTTGTATGAAAATTGTTATTTTTTGTATGGCAACACTAAAATTTTATAGTTTTTTCAAAACGAAAATTCTAATTTAAAAATATTTCCCATACATTTCTTATACTCTTGATCTACAGTTTCAGCTCAACTACTCGAAAAGTGAAAAAAATTCTGGACTCCAGTGTTGCCAGTTGATTGCGATGAAAATGGTCAAATGTCATTACGACGCCCACAAAAAATCTTGTGGTGTAATTTTTTGATTAAAAATGTTTCTCCTTCTACTTTTCACATTTTTGAATAGAAAGTTCACAAAAATGTATGAATGAAAAAAAAATCAACGTAACCTGGCAACACTTTCAGTCAAGTTACACAACCGCCCCTTACAAAGTGACCCCTTCAAATGTTGCCAACCTACAAATTTTTCCTCCAAAAAATGCAATTTTTCGAACATTTTAGAAAATGGCCACCAAGGGATCCGCCATCTTGTCGAAAAAAAAAATATATCCAACTTGTCAAAATTGAGGATAGACCAGTTCCAACAGAGGAAAAATATCGCAAAAATGTTAAAACACCACCGCGATGCGACCCCGCGAAGACACCTCGAAAATTGAAAAATTTCAAACTAAAATATCTCGGCGGCCATCTTGTTTTTTCAATTTTTTTTAACTTTTTCGTATTAGTCGTCCCAAGATTAGCCGAAAACGACACCAATGTCGGGTAGGTGCTCAAAATAAACAAAAAGTTGACAATCGCCGAGCGGCCGCCATCTTGAATTTTCGAATGGTCATATTTTTCCTATAATAACCATAGATAGTCAAGCAACTTCTCGATACATTATTATTACCCCCCACCAATACTTTCGGCTGGGCTACTCGAAATGTGAAAAAACGTGAAAAAAAAATCCAGCAGCCAGTGTTGCCAGTTAATTTTGATGAAAATGGTCAAATGTCATTACGACGGCCACAAGAAATTGTTTGGTGCAATTTTTTGATTAAAAATGTTTCTCCTTCTACTTTTTATATTTTTGAATAGAAAGTTCACAATAATGTATGAATGAAAAAAAAATTAACGTAACCTGGCAACACTTCAGACCAAGCCCCACAACCGCCTCATACAAAGTCACCCCCTCAAATGTTGCCAACCTCAAGATATTTCACCTCAAAAAATGCAATTTTTTGTACATTTTGCAAAATGGCCGCCATAGGATCCGCCATCTTTAAGAAAAAAAAAATATACCCCAATCGTCAAAATTGGGGATAGACCCGAGGCAACAGCGATAAAAAATCGAAAAAAAGTTGAAAACCCATTACAATCCGACCCCGCAAAGTCACCTCCAAAATTGAAAAATTTCAAAGTAAAATATCTCGGCGGCCATCTTGTTTTTTTATTTTTTTCCATTTTCATCGTAACACATTTCCCAACATTAGCCGAAAACGACACCAATCTCGGGTAAGTGCATAGTGAAAAAAAAAGTTGGTCATATCGACTCGGCGGCCATCTTAGATTTTTGAAAGGTCGGATTTTTCTCATAGACACGGAGGCAAACCAAAAATTTCCCCATACATTGTACTCACCCCCCACCACTCCTTCTGGGAGATCAATTCGACTTTTCGTAAAACGAAAAAAAAAATCCAGCACCCAGTGTTGCCAGTCGATATCGACGAAAATGGTCAAATGTCATTTCGACGACCACGACACGTTTGCCTGTGTGACTTTTTGATTAAAAATATTGCTCCTTCTACTTTTCATATTTTTGAATAGAAAGTCCAAAAAAATGTACTAACAAAAGAAAAAAAAACTCAACCTGGCAACACTTTGGGTCAAGTTACATAACCGCCTGGAACAAAGACACCCGCTCAAATGTTGCCAACCCGAAGAAAAATTCACCCAAAAAACGTCGTTTTTCGTACATTTTTAAAAATGGCCGCCACCGCGTCCGCCATCTTGTTGAAAAAATAAATATACCCAAAATATCAAAATTGAGGATACAATCAAACGAACACATAAAAAACATTGAAAAAAAGTAGAAAAACCACCCCGATGCGACCCTGCAAAGTCACCTCTGAAATCGAAAAAATTCAAACTCGAATATATCGGCGGCCATCTTGTTTTTTCAATTTTTTCCAAAGTTTTCGTAAATTTTGTCTCAAACTTGTCAAAACCCCCGAAAAAAATCCCGCAAAAAGCCATAAACAAAAAAGTTGAAAATCACAGAGCGGCCGCCATCTTGAAAATGTGAAATGTCAGATTTTTCCCATACTCACTGGAGGGGATGGAGAAAACCCGCCATAGACAACATCATTCTATTTCGACTCTTTCTGGGAGAACAATTATGTCAGTCAGTCAGTGGTAAGTCTAGGATTATATAATATAATAACTAGGTTTTTGCGTGGGGCGCGCGCTGCTAAAGCAGCGCGCGTGCCTTTTTCTTCCGCAAGAGAACAAATAAAAAAATTGTTTTTTCAAAAATATCATTGGTCTCCGAAATTCATTTTTCGATTCATGGGTCTGTTTGCGACATGTTCGGCTTCAAACTATTTTTTTGACTGGAGGGGGAGAGGGACAGGGAGCGAGAGAGGGACCGGGAGCGGGAGGAGAGAGAGAGGGAGAGAGGCAGGGAGCGGGGAGGAAGAAAGAGCGGGACAGAAAGTGTTTTTTCAAAAATATCATTGGTCTGCGTAATTCATTTTTCGATTCACGGGTCTGTTTGCGACATGATCGACTTCAAACTACTTTTTTGACGGGAGGGGGAGAGGGAGGACAGAGAGAGGGAGAGAGGCAGGGAGCGGGGAGGAAGAAAGAGCGGGACAGAAAGCGGGAGGACTGGGAGCGGGAGAGGGAGAGGGAGAGGGAGAGGGAGAGGGAGAGGGAGAGGGAGAGGGAGAGGGAGAGGGAGAGGGAGAGGGAGAGGGAGAGGGAGAGGGAGAGGGAGAGGGAGAGGGAGAGGGAGAGGGAGAGGGAGAGGGAGAGGGAGAGGGAGAGGGAGAGGGAGAGGGAGAGGGAGAGGGAGAGGGAGAGGGAGAGGGAGAGGGAGAGGGAGAGGGAGAGGGAGAGGGAGAGGGAGAGGGAGAGGGAGAGGGAGAGGGAGAGGGAGAGGGAGAGGGAGAGGGAGAGGGAGAGGGAGAGGGAGAGGGAGAGGGAGAGGGAGAGGGAGAGGGAGAGGGAGAGGGAGAGGGAGAGGGAGAGGGAGAGGGAGAGGGAGAGGGAGAGGGAGAGGGAGAGGGAGAGGGAGAGGGAGAGGGAGAGACATATAATGTGCAGTCTATTTGCACCTATAAACAATTTTCCATTTTACAGTCATAAATGCAAACAGTCCGAAATGTTCAATATAGATTTTTATAAAAAATACTTGTTTTTGTATGGCAACACTGAAAGTTTCTCATTTTTTATGGCAACAATGAAACACATTTACACGGACATGACCGATCTATCGGCAGCAACAAACGTCGTATACATTTTAATGACATAAAAAGAGACAATAGCCTGAAACACTACCAACAAAAATTTATTTGTATGAAAATTATTATTTTTTGTATGGCATCACTAAACATTGGTTACACCAACGTGTTCGGTCCTTTAGTACCTACAAACGCCTCATACATTATATAGACATAGAATGGAGACAACAGTCTCAAACATTCGAAAAAAGAATACATTTGTATGAAAAAAATTATTTTTTATATGGCAAGACTGAATTTATTTTTCACCAAAATGTACAAAATTTTAGTACCTACAAACGCCCCAAACATTATAATAACGAAATATTCGATCCAAAAATAAATTTGTATGAAAATTATTATTTTTTGTATGGCAACACTGAAATTTTATAGTTTTTCTAAAACGAATATATTAATTTAAAAATATCTCCCATACATTTTCTATACCCTTGATCTATAGTTTCGGCTCAACTACTCGAAAAGTGAAAAAAATTCTGGACTCCAGTGTTGCCAGTTGATTGAGATTAAAATGGTCAAATGTCATTACAACGCCCACAAAAAATCTTGTGGTGTAATTTTTTGATTAAAAATGTTTCTCCTTCTACTTTTTACATTTTTGAATAGAAAGTTCACAAAAATGTACGAATGACAAAAAAATCAACGTAACCTGGCAATACTTCAGACCAAGCCCAACAACCGCCCCATACAAAGTGACCCCCTCAAATGTTGCCAACCTACAAATTTTTTCCTTCAAAAAATGCAATTTTTCGTATATTTTACAAAATGGCCACCACGAGATCCGCCATCTTGTCGAAAAAAAAAATATATCCAACATGTCCAAATTGAGGATAGACCAGAGCCAACAGAGGAAAAATATCGCAAAAATGTTTAAACACCACCGCGATGCGACCCCGCAAAGACACCTCGAAAATTGAAAAATTTCAAACTAAAATATCTCGGTGGCCATCTTGTTTTTTCAATTTTTTTCAACTTTTTCGTATTAGTCGTCCCAAGGTTAGCCGAAAACGACACCAATGTCGGGTAGGTGCTCAAAATAAACAAAAAGTTGACAATCGCCGAGCGACCGCCATCTTGAATTTTCGAATGGTCATATTTTTCCTATAATAACCATAGATAGTCAAGCAACTTCTCCATACATTATTATTACCCCCCACCAATACTTTCGGCTGGGCTACTCGAAATGTGAGAAAACGTGAAAAAAAAATCCAGCAGCCAGTGTTGCCAGTTAATTTTGATGAAAATGGTCAAATGTCATTACAACGGCCACGAGAAATTTTTTGGTGCAATTTTTTGATTAAAAATGTTTCTCCTTCTACTTTTTATATTTTTGAATAGAAAGTTCACAAAAATGTATGAATGAAAAAAAAATCAATGTAACCTGGCAACACTTCAAGCTAAGCCCCACAACCGCCTCATACAAAGTGACCCCCTCAAATGTTGCCAAACTGAAAATTTTTTCCTTCAAAAAATGCAATTTTTCAAACATTTTATAAAATGGCCGCCACGGGGTGCGCCATCTTGTCGAAAAAAAAAATATACCCCAAACGTCAAAATTGGGGATAGACCCGAGGTAATTAAGAAAAAAAATCGGAAAAAAGTTGAAAACCCATTATAATCCGACCCCGCAAAGTCACCTCCAAAATTGAAAAATTTTAAAGTAAAATATCTCGGCGGCCATCTTGTTTTTTTATTTTTTTCCATTTTCATCGTAACACATTTTCCAACATTAGCCGAAAACGACACCAATCTCGGGTAAGTGCATAGTGAAAAAAAAAGTTGGTCATTTCAACTCGGCCGCCATCTTGGATTTTTGAAAGGTCGGATTTTTCCCATAGACAAGGAGGCAAACCAAAAATTCCCCCATACATGGTACTCACCCCCCACCACTCCTTCTGGGAGATCAATTCGACTTTTCGTAAAACGAAAAAAAAAATCCAGCACCCAGTGTTGCCAGTCGATATCGACGAAAATGGTCAAATGTCATTACGACGACCACGACAAGTTTGCCCGTTTGACATTTTGATTAAAAATATTGCTCCTTCTACTTTTCATATTTTTGAATAAAAAGTCCAAAAAAATGTACCAACAAAAGAAAAAAAAACTCAACCTGGCAACACTTTGAGTCAAGTTACATAACCGCCTGGAACAAAGACACCCGCTCAAATGTTGCCAACCCGAAGAAAAATTCACCCAAAAAACGTCGTTTTTCGTACATTTTTCAAAATGGCCGCCACCGCGTCCGCCATCTTGTCAAAAAAATAAATATCCCCAAAATATTAAAGTTGAGGATACGTTTGAGGGACCACAAGAAAAATATTGAAAAAAAGTTGAAAAACCACCCCGATGCGACCCCGCAAAGTGACCTCTAAAATCGAAAAAATTCAAACTCGAATATCTCGGCGGCCATCTTGTTTTTTCAATTTTTTCCAAAGTTTTCGTAATTCTCCTCCAAAATTTTACGAAACTACCCAAAAAAATCCCCCAAAAAGCCATAAACAAAAAAGTTGAAAATCACAGAGCGGCCGCCATCTTGAAAATGTGAAATGTCAGATTTTTCCCGAGGTGTCGGGGGGGGATGGAGAAAACCCGCCATAGACAACAAAGTCCCATCTCACCTCCTTCTGGGAGAACAATTATATAGTTAAGTCAGTGGTAAGTCTAGGATTATATAATATAACTAGGTTTTGCGTGGGGCGCGCGCTGCTAAAGCAGCGCGCGTGCCTTTTTCTTCCGCAAATGAACAAATAAAAAAATAGTTTTTTTTTCAAAAATATCATTGGTCTGCGAAATTGGGATTTTTCGATTCAGGGGTCTGTTTGCGTCATATTCGGCTTCAAAGTACTTTATCTTTTTTTTGTATGGCAACACAGAAATATTTTTTCAAAATCCAAAAAATTGTATGAACAAAAATCATTGGGAGGGAGAGGGACAGAGAGGGAGAGAGAGGGAGATGGAAAGGGACAGGGTCAGGGAGAAGGAAATGGAATTTCATGATCTCAGGAGCGAGAGAGGGTGAGGGAGAGGGGAAGAGGGTGAGGAAGAGGGAAAGGGGGAGAGAGGGGGGAGGGGAAGGGGAGAGGGGGAGAAGGGGAAGTAGGAGAGGGAGAGAGAAGGAGATGGAGAGGGTCAGGGAGAAGGTTAGGGAATTTCATGATCTCAGGAGAGGGAGAGGGAGTGAGAGAAGGAGAGGAAGAGGGAGAGGGAGAAGGGCAGGTAAAGGGGCAGGGACAGGGACATGACAGGGACAGTGGCAGGGACAGGAATAGGAGCAGGGGCAGGGGCAGTGATAGGGACAGCGACAGGGAGAAGGAAAGGGAATTTAATGTTCTCAGGAGAGGAAGAGGGATCAAGAGAGGGAGAGGGAGCGCGAGAGGGAGAGGGAGCGAGAGAGGGAGTGATAGAGGGAGAGGGAGTAAGAGAGGGAAAGGAAGAAGGACAGAGGAAGGGGCAGGGTCAGGGGCAGGGGCAGGGGGAGGGGCAGGGACAGCGACAGGAAAGGGTTAGGGACAGGGGGATGGAAAGAGAATTTAATGATCTCTGATTTGTTAAACCTACAAAAACGTTAAAAGTTTAGTTGAAAGTAATACTACGTTCATTACGCGATAATTTATTTTGCATTAGGCGATACTAAGTTCGCTGGGTCAGCTAGTATAATAATAATTTCTTCATGTCCGCCTCTCCGTCCGTCCGCAGTATAGCGCCGAGATCCTAAGCGCTATTAGAAAGCTGTAATTTGGCATGGATACTTAGGTATATTATTTATCAAAACTACAAAGTGGTAAAATAAAATCTTTCTAAGTTTTTTCGGTTAGTGCCAGCAAAATGGTAGGTAAATGTTGGACATTTGAATATATCTACGGCAGTAGAATATATAATATGATGAATTTAAAAGGAAAACTCTCTCGGCAATGTCAGCTTATAGTTAATGAGTGATAGTCGATAAACTTACAACTACAGTACCCTAAATTCTCTACCCAAGTCCTCCTCAACACCTCAGTGGTAAGGCATAAATAATAATTCGTTTTTGAGAATGTTATTATTGAATAACCAGTCCATAGTTTAACAACTCCATCCATTTGTGATGTATTTTGGAGTTGAATCCTTCCTAAGGACCTATAATAAGACTTAAAAAGACCAACATGTAAAATGTAAACAGCCTCATAATAAATGTAATCTATTCTATTCTAAAAAGCACTCAATTATAATGTGACTTGTAATTCAACTTACTTAAAGAACGGCACTTTGATATATAGGTACCTTCATAGTTAAACATATTTCATACAGTGTAAAAAGTAATTTTATTATACTGTAATACTTATCACATAGGTACTTGGAGATTATGTAAATCTTACCAATATATTATAGTGAAAAATTGAATGTCTTTATACAATCACGCTAATACGGCTAAACGGATTCGGATGAATTTTGTCTCACATATAGTTTATGACCTGCATCTAAAGGTAGGATGCTTTTTATAATGGGAATGGATCTGTTCTATCAGGATAAAGGGGTATATTTTTGTATATGGATGTTACACGTACATATCTGCCAGTAGCTTAGATTTTTTTATATTATTATCTTAAGGGTCCTTTTTCCGTTTCGTTTTTATTTTTGAGATAAAAGGTCCGTCTGTCTGTATGTGTGTCTATCAAAAACCTTTCACTAAGGAATACGTGGAGGACATTAATTTGAAATTAATATCCAATTCTTAGGGCTGCTGTGCAATCCCTTAGAGTTGTGAAAAAATTAAGCTTTTAAAAGTCAACGCAATGATAAAACTCTTTGTTATGCTTTTTTTAAGTTCTTTCGACACTCGCAAGTTAATCAAAACCTATCCCCTAACTAAAGACTTAAGTTTACGTTCCGGTTGATCAAGAAAACCGGGTGAACCGATTTTGATGATTGTTTTTTTAAACGAAAGCTGGTGCTCGTCATGTGGTCCCACTTAAATTTTATTGAGATCTGACAATGGCATCCATGAGAAAACCAAATAAGTCTTAAATTTGCATTAAGTATGTGCGCGACAAATGGACTAATAACTCAATATCACGCCAACCGATTTCGATTTTTTTTAATCGAAAGCAGGTGCTTATCATGTGATCCCACATAAATTTGAACAAGATCTGACAAGTAGTTTTTGAGTAATTTTGAAGTCGGTTATTTTTTGTTAGTAAAATTTACACAGCCGAATCGCACAGCCGAAGCTACTGGGCGCAAGAAGCTTTTGGCATGTATAATTATGTTCCTTGGGGAGTGTAGGGGAGCACTAAGAGATAATTTTTGTTAACCCCCTAAGAGTTACTCGTTCACGCAAATAACACTGGACGAATTTCGATCAAATTTGGCAAACGGGTAGAATATAACCTGAAATAGCTCATAGGGTACTTTTTATCGCAAAATTCCATGGGCTGAACCAATTTTGATAGGACTCTAACTGAAAGGTTCGTGAAAACTAAAAAATATTGAAAAATGTCATTTAGGCGGGTGAAGCTGCGGGCAAAATCTAGTACAATATTTTAACCCTAGACGCGAAAAGAGGGTTGTTATAATTATGATTTGTATGGTTGTCTGTTTGTAGCATCATAACTCCTAAATGAATAATGCAGTTTCTTTTAATGCTTAGGGTTCTTAACTATGATTTATTAAAAACTGTTTAGGAGTAAAATAATAAAACTAACTTAAACCGATATTCTGCGTCATGCATAACGCGTTATTTTTTATTATATTTTTAGCTGCCATTTTAGTATGTATGCAAATGCAAAAAATGTGCATATTTTTTCTTTATCTGGCAACAGTTGAGATGCGAGACGATTTACAAACAAATCGTACGCTGTCCTGGTGCTGTATATTGCTGCTATAGAATAGTATAAAAGAAGCTTTTTGCTTCTATTAATAGGTAAGTAGGTAGGGCTTAACCAGTATTTATCACCTTTAAGTTATGATTTAAAAATAATTATACTCAAAATTAATTTTACCTACACACATAATGACTATTCAAAGCAGTATAGGGCAGAGTAGAGAGCAGTAAATATAAATGACAAAAACAAACTAAACTATCGGATAGGAGTCAAGAAACAGACAATCACATCAGATCAGACCAGTAGGTAATAACAACACTATAAAGGTAAAAAAAAATATATCTTGAATGATGTCTTAAATTATCTTTCGAGATTTTAAATGTGTACACGTTAATTTTGTTTTCAACATTGAACAATAAAATATTTTTTTGTATGCCAACAAGGACTTTTTTCACTCATATAATGTTAAAGACATTAAATGCAAACAACAGTCCGAAATGTTCGATATAGATTTTTGTGAAAAATACTTGTTTTTGTATGGCAACACTGAAAGTTTCTCATTTTTTATGGCAACACTAAATCACTTTTACACGGATGTGACCGATCTATCAGTAGCAACAAACGTCGTATACATTTTAATGACATCAAAAGGGGACAAAAGCCTGAAATAGTACATACAAAAATTCATTTGTATGAAAATTATTATTTTTTGTATGGCATCACTAAACATTAGTTACACCAACGTGTCTGTCTCTTTAGTATCTACAAACGCCTCATACATTATAAAGACATACAATGGACACAACAGCCTCAAACATTCGAAAAAAGGATACATTTGTATGAAAATTATTATTTTTTGTATGGCAACACTGAATTTTTTTTCACCAAAACTTACAAAATTTCAGTACTTACAAACGCCCTATACATTATAATAACGAAATATTCGATCCAGAAATAAATTTGTATGAAAATTATTATTTTTTGTATGGCAACACTGAAATTTTGAAGTTTTTTCAAAACGACTCTTCTAATCCAAAAATATCTCCCATTCATTTTTTACGCCCCTGATTTATAGTTTCGGCTCAACTACTCGAAAAGTGAAAAAAAATCTGGACGCCAGTGTTGCCAGTTGATTGAGATGAAAATGGTCAAATGTCATTACGACAACCACGAAAAATTTTTTGGTGCAATTTTTTGATTAAAGATGTTTCTCCTTCTACTTTTTATATTTTTGAATAGAAAGTTCACAAAAATGTATGAATGAAAAAAAAATCAACGTAACCTGGCAACACTTCAGACCAAGACCCACAATCGCCCCATACAAAGTGACCCCCTCAAATGTTGCCAACCCACAAATTTTTTCCTTCAAAAAATGCAATTTTTCGTACATTTTACAAAATGGTCACCACGAAATCCGCCATCTTTTCGAAAAAAAAAATATACCCAATATGTCAAAATTGAGGATAGACCCGAGCCAATAGAGAAAAAATATCGCAAAAATGTTAAAACACCACCGCGATGCGACTCCACAAACACACCTCGAAAATTGAAAAATTTCAAACTAAAATATCTCGGCGGCCATCTTGTTTTTTCAATTTTTTTCTACTTTTTCGTATTATTCGTCCCAAGATTAGCCGAAAACGACACCAATGTCGGGTAGGAGCTCAAAGTAAACAAAAAGTTGACAATCGCCGAGCGGCCGCCATCTTGAATTTTCGAATGGTCGTATTTTTTCTATAGTAACCATAGATAGTCAAGCAACTTCTCCATATATTATTATTACCCCCCGCCCATACTTTCGGCTGTGCTATTCGAAATGAGAAAAAACGTGAAAAAAAAATCCAGCAGCCAGTGTTGCCAGTTAATTTTGATGAAAATGGTCAAATGTCATTACGATGACCACGGAAATTTTTTTGGTGAAATTTTTTGATTAAAAATGTTTTTCCTTCTACTTTTTATATTTTTGAATAGGAAGTTCACAAAAATGTATGAATGAAAAAAAAATTAACGTAACCTGGCAACACTTCAGACTAAGCCCCACAACCGACCGATACAAAGTGACCCCCTCAAATGTTGCCAACTTCAAGATTTTTCACCTCAAAAAATTCAATTTTTTGTACATTTTGCAAAATGGCCGCCATGGGATCCGCCATCTTTAAGAAAAAAAAAATATACCGCAAACGTCAAAATTGGGGATAGATCCGAGGCAATAAAGAAAAAAAATCTAAAAAAAGTAAAAACACCAACGCAATCCGACCCCGCAAAGTCACCTCCAAAATTGAAAAATTTTAAAGTAAAATATCTCGGCGGCCATCTTGTTTTTTTACTTTTTTCTAATTTCATTGTAACACGTTTCCCAACATTAGCCGAAAACGACACCAATCTCGGGTAGGTGCATAGTGAAAAAAAAAGTTGGTCATTTCGACTCGGCCGCCATCTTGGATTTTTGAAAGGTCGGATTTTTCCCATAGACACGGAGGCAAACCAAAAATTCTCACATACATTGTACCCACCCCCCACCACTCCTTCCGGGAGATCAATTCGACTTTTCGCAAAACGAAAAAAAAATTCCAGCACCCAGTGTTGCCAGTCGACATCGACGAAAATGGTCAAATGTCATTACGACGACCACGACACGCTTGCCCGTGTGACTTTTTGATTAAAAATATTGCTCCTTCTACTTTTCATATTTTTGAATAAAAAGTCCAAAAAAATGTATCAACAAAAGAAAAAAAAACTCAACCTGGCAACACTTTGGGTCAAGTTACATAACCGCCTGGAACAAAGACACCCGCTCAAATGTTGCCAAACCGAAGAAAAATTCACCCAAAAAACGTTGTTTTTCGTACATTTTTCAAAATGGCCGCTACTGCGTCCTCCATCTTGTCGAAAAAATAAATATCCCCAAAATATCAAAATTGAGGATGCATTCGAGACAACACTAAAAAAATATTTAAAAAAAGTTGAAAAACCACCCCGATGCGACCCCGCAAAGTGACCTCTAAAATCGAAAAAATTCAAACTCGAATATCTCGGCGGCCATCTTGTTTTTTCAATTTTTTCTAAAGTTTTCGTATATCGCCCCCAAAACTTGTCGAAACGCCCCAAAAAAATCCCGCAAAAAGCCATAAACAAAAAAATTGAAAATCACAGAGCGGCCGCCATCTTGAAAATGTGAAATGTCAGATTTTCCCCATACTCACTGGAGGGGATGGAGAAAACCCGCCATAGACAACATCATTCTATTTCGACTCTTTCTGGGAGAACAATTGTATAGGTGAGTCAGTGGTAAGTCTAGGATTATATATTTTTTTGTAATTTCATCCCTTAAGAGAGGGACAGGGAGCGGGAAAAGGAGAGGGAGTGGGAGAAGGAGAGGGAGTGGGAGAAGGAGAGGGAGAGGGAGTGGGAGAAGGAGAGGGAGATGGAGAAGGAGAGGGAGTGGGACAGGGAGAGGGAGTGGTACAGGGAGAGGGAGTGGGGGAGGGAGTGGGAGAGGGGCAGGGAGAGGGAGTGGGACAGTAAGAGGGAGAGGGGCAGGGAGAGGGGCAGGGAGAGGGAGAGGGGCAGGGAGAGGGAGAGGGAGTGGAAGAGGGAGAGAGAGAGGGAAAGGGAAGCGGGAGAGGGACCGGGAGCGGGAGAAGGAGAGTGAGTGGGACAGGGAGAGGAAGAGGGAGAGAGGTAGAGGGGAAGGGACAGGGAGCGGGAGAGGGAGTGGGAAAGGAGAGGTAGTGGGACAGGGAGAGAGAGGGAGTGGGATAGGGAGAGGAAGAGAGGGAGTTGGACAGGGAGAGGGAGAAGGAGGGGGAATTTAATGAACCAACAAAAACTATAAAAGTTTAGTTGAAAGTAACACTATTCGCCGGGTCAGCTAGTAAATAATAATAGTTTCTTCACGTCCGTCTGTCTCTCCGTCCGTCCGCAGCAAAGCGCAAAGATCCTTACCCCTAGAAAGCTGTAATTTGGCGATTGGCATGAATACACACTGATACTTATTTATCAAAAGTGGTAAACTAAAATCTTTATAAAATTTTTCGGGTAGTGCCAGCGAAATGGTAGATGTTGGACATGTGAATATCCACGGCAGTAGAATATTTAATATGATGAATTTGGAAGGAAAACTCTCATGGCAATGTTAGCTTAATAGTTAATGAGTGATAGTCGATAAACTTAGTACCCTAAATTCTCTACCCGAGTCCTCCTTTATATAGGAAGGATGTGATGATGGGTTCCAGAGATAAAGAGTGGAACACCTCAGTGGTGAGGCATCAATAATAATCCGTTTTTGGGAATGTTACTATTGAACAACCATTCCATAGTTTAACAACTCCATTAATGTGTGATATATTTTGGAGTTGGATCCTTTCTAAGGACCTTTATTAAGACTTAAAAAAGATCAACACGTAAAATGTAAACATAGTCTCACAATAAGTGTATCCTATTCTGTTTTTAAAAGTACTTGTGACTTGTAATTCAACTTATTTAAAGAACGGCACTTTGATATAAAGGTACATAATTAAATTTTATACGTTTTAAAAAGTAGTTTTATTATCGTAAAATAATTATCACGTACTTGGAGATCATGTAAATCCTACCAATATAATATTATAGCGAACATTTGAATGTCTTTATTCAATCACGCTAATACGGCTAAACAGAAATTTGTCTCACAGATAGTTTATGACCTGCATCTAAAGGTTTACTTATTATTATTTATTTTATTTAAAGGTGCACTTTTTATAACGGGGATGGATCTGTTCTATCAGGATATGGGGTATATTTTAGTATGGATGTTTAATCTATCTGCCAGTAACTTAGTATCCAATTCTTAGGTCTGCTGTGCAACCCCTTAGAGTACTGAAAAAATCAAGCTTTTAAAAGTCAACGCAATCATAAAACTCTCTGTTATGACCTATTATTTTTAGTTATTTAAACATTCGCAAGGTAATCAAAGCCCATCCCATGAAGACTTAAGTTTATGTTCCCGTTGATCAAGAGAAATGAATTGTGGTGAGAAGGAATTTCTTAAGAGAAAAACTTGAAGACCGTTTTGTAGTAACATTACATTACAATTTACAATCAATCGCGCCGAAGCCACTGGGCGCATGAAGTTGAAATTTGGCATGTATGTTCTTTGGGGAGTGTAGGGGAGCACTAAGAGATAATTTATGTAAAATCCCCCCCCCCCAGGGGGTAAAAAAGGGGGGCATGATTGTTACTCTTTCATGGAAATAACACTGGACGGATTTCGATAAAATTTGGTAAACGGGTAGAATATAATCTGAAATAGCTCATAGCGTACTTTTTATCACGAAATTCTATGGACTGAACCAATTTTGATAGTACTTTCACTGAAAAATGTCATTCAGGCGCGAGCGAATTTTCGGGCAAAAGCTAGTACAATATATTTTAACCGCCGACGCAAAAAGAGGGGTGTTATAATTTTGATGTGTATCTCCTAAATGAATGAACCGATTATGATGCAGTTTCTTTTAATGCTAAGGTGATTGAGAGGGTTATTAACTACAATCTATGAGGATCTGTTTAGGCGTAAAATAATAAAACGGACTTATTTATATTTATTTATTATATTTATTTATTTCGCAACACTTGAGGTTTTCTTCATCAGACAAGGATGCGAGATGATTTACAAACAAATCTTACACTGTCGTAGTGTTGAATACTGCTGCTATAGAATAAGTCAATGGCTTAAAATGAGAAATAAAAATTAAGTGTAGAGGACTTTACGGCCGGGAGGGGGAAAGGAGAGGGACAGGAAGCGAGAGGAACCAGGAGCAGGAGAAAGAGAGGGAGAGCGAGAGGGAGAGGGAGAGCGAGAGGGAGAGGGAGAGCGAGAGGGAGAGGGAGAGCGAGAGCAAGAGGGAGAGTGAGAGGGAGAAGGAGAGGGAGTGGGACAGGGAGAGAGAGAAGGAGAGGGAGAGACATATTATGTGCAATCTATTTGCACCTATAAACGCCTGATACATTTTATAGACATCAAATGCAAATATAATAGTCCGAAATGTTCAATATAGATTTTTATGAAAAATACTTGTTTTTGTATGGCAACACTGAAATTTTATCATTTTTTAAAGCAACACTGAAACACGTTTACACTTATGTGAGCGATCTGTCAGTAGCAACAAACGTCGTATACATTTTAATGACATCAAAAGGAGACAAAAGCCTGAAATATTACATTCAAAAATTAATTTGTATGAAAATTATTATTTTTTGTATGGCATCACTTTTTATTGGTTACACCAACGTGTCCGGTCCCTTAGTACCTACAAATGCCTCATACATTGTAAAGACATCAAATGGGGACAACACTCAAACATTCGAATAAAGGATACATTTGTATGAAAATTATAATATTTTGTATGGCAACATTGAATTTTTTTTGATCAAAATTTACAAAATGTCAGTACCTTCAAATGCCTCATACATTATAATAACGAAATATTCGATCCAGAAATAAATTTGTATGAAAATTATTATTTTTTGTATGGCAACACTGAAAGTTTCTCATTTTTTAAAGCAACACTGAAACATGTTTACACTTATGTGCGCGATATATCAGTAGCAACAAACGTCGTATACATTTTAATGACATCAAAAGGAGACAAAAGCCTGAAATATTACATTCAAAAATTAATTTGTATGAAAATTATTATTTTTTGTATGGCATCACTTTTTATTGGTTACACCAACGTGTCCGGTCCCTTAGTACCTACAAATGCCTCATACATTGTAAAGACATCAAATGGGGACAACAGCCTCAAACATTCGAATAAAGGATACATTTGTATGAAAATTATAATATTTTGTATGGCAACATTGAATTTTTTTTTGATCAAAATTTACAAAATGTCAGTACCTTCAAATGCCTCATACATTATAATAACGAAATATTCGATCCAGAAATAAATTTGTATGAAAATTATTATTTTTTGTATGGCAACACTGAAATTTTATAGTTCTTCCAAAACGACTATTTTAATTTAAAAATATTTCCCATACATTTTTTATACCCCTGATCTATAGTTTCCGCTCAACTACTCGAAAAGTGAAAAAAATTCTGGACTCCAGTGTTGCCAGTTGATTGAGATAAAAATGGTCAAATGTCATTATGACGACCACAAAAAATCCCGTGGCGCAATTTTTTGATTAAAAATGTTTCTCCTTCTACTTTTTACATTTTTGAATAGAAAGTTCCCAAAAATGTATGAATGAAAAAAAAATCAACGTAACCTGGCAACACTTTCAGTTAAGTTACACAATCGCCCCTTACAAAGTAACCCCTTCAAATGTTGCCAACCTACAAATTTTTTCCTCCAAAAAATGCAATTTTTCGAACATTTTAGAAAATGGCCACCACGGGATCCGCCATCTTGTCGAAAAAAAAAATATATCCAACTTGTCAAAATTGAGGATAGACCAGTTTCAACAGAGGAAAAATATCGCAAAAATGTTAAAACACCACCGCGATGCGACCCCGCAAAGACACCTCGAAAATTGAAAAATTTCAAACTAAAATATCTCGACGGCCATCTTGTTTTTTAAATTTTTTTTAACTTTTTCGTATTAGTAGTCCCAAGATTAGCCGAAAACGACACCAATGTCGGGTAGGTGCTAAAAGTAAACAAAAAGTTGACAATCGCTGAGCGGCGGCCATCTTGAATTTTCAAATGGTCGTATTTTTCCTGTAATGACCATAGGTAGTCAAGCAACTTCCCAATACATCATTATTACCCCCCACCGATACTTTCGGCTGGGCTATTCGAAATGTGAAAAAACGTGAAAAAAAAATCCAGCAGCCAGTGTTGCCAGTTATTTTTGATGAAAATGGTCAAATGTCATTACGACGGCCACGAGAAATTTTTTGGTGCAATTTTTTGATTAAAAATGTTTCTCCTTCTACTTTTTATATTTTTGAATAGAAAGTTCACAAAAATGTATGATTGAAAAAAAAATTAACGTAACCTGGCAATACTTCAGACCAAGCCTCACAACCGCCCGATACAAAGTGACCCCCTCAAATATTGCCAACCTCAAAAGTTTTTACCTCAAAAAATGCAATTTTTTGTACATTTTGCAAAATGGCCGCCATAGGAACCGCCATCTTTAAGAAAAAAAAAATATACCCCAATCGTCAAAATTGGGGATGGACCCAAGGCAACAGCGAAAAAAAATGGAAAAAAAGTTGAAAACCCATTGCAATCCAAGCCCGCAAAGTCACCTCCAAAATTGAAAAATTTTAAAGTAAAATATCTCGGCGGCCATCTTGTTTTTTTATTTTTTTCCAATTTCATCGTAACACGTTTCCTAACATTAGCCGAAAACGACACCAATCTCGGGTAGGTGCATAGTGAAAAAAAAAGTTGGTCATTTCGACTCGGCCGCCATCTTGGATTTTTGACAGGTCGGATTTTTCCCATAGACACGGAGGCAAACCAAAAATTCCCCCATACATCGTACCCACCCCCCACCACTCCTTCTGGGAGATCAATTCGACTTTTCGTAAAACGGAAAAAAAAATCCAGCACCCAGTGTTGCCAGTTGACATCGACGAAAATGGTCAAATGTCATTACGACGACCACAACACGTTTGCCCGTGTGACTTTTTGATTAAAAATGTTGCTCCTTCTACTTTTCATATTTTTGAATAAAAAGTCCAAAAAAATGTACCAACAGAAGAAAAAAAAACTCAACCTGGCAACACTTTGGGTCAAGTTACATAACCGCCTGGAACAAAGACACCCGCTCAAATGTTGCCAACCCGAAGAAAAATTCACCCAAAAAACGTCGTTTTTCGTACATTTTTCAAAATGGCCACCACCGCGTCCGCCATCTTGTGAAAAAAATAAATATACCCGAAATATCAAAATTGAGGATACATTCAAGGCAACACTAAAAAAATATTTAAAAAAAGTTGAAAAACCACCCCGATGCGACCCCGCAAAGTGACCTCTAAAATCGAAAAATTTCAAACTCGAATATCTCGGCGGCCATCTTGTTTTTTCAATTTTTTCTAAAGTTTTCGTATATCGACCCCAAAACTTGTCGAAACGCCCCAAAAAAATCCCGCAAAAAGCCATAAACAAAAAAGTTGAAAATCACAGAGCGGCCGCCATCTTGAAAATGTGAAATGTCAGATTTTTCCCATACTCACTGGAGGGGATGGAGAAAACTCGCCATAGACAACATCATTCTATTTCGACTCTTTCTGGGAGAACAATTGTATAGGTGAGTCAGTGGTAAGTCTAGGATTATATAATATAACTAGGTTTCGCGTGGGGCGCGCGCTGCTAAAGCAGCGCGCGTGCCTTTTTTCCGCAAATGAACAAATAAAAAAATAGTTTTTTTCAAAACTATCATTGGTCTGCGAAATTGCGATTTTTCGATTCAGGGGTATGTTTGCGTCATATTCGGCTTCAAAGTACTTTGTCTTTTTTTTTGTATGGCAACACAGAAATATTTTTCAAAATCCAAAAAATTGTATGAACAAAAATCATTAGGAGGGAGAGGGAGAGAGAGGGAAAGAGAGGGAGATGGAAAGGGACAGGGTCAGGGAGAAGGAAATGGAATTTCATGATCTCAGGAGCGAGAGAGGGAGCAAAAGAGGGAGCGAGAGAGGGAGAGGGAGAGGGGAAGAGGGAGAGGGAGAGGGAAAGGGAGAGAGGGGGGAGGGGGAAGGTGAAGCATGAGAGGGAGAGAGGAGATGGAGAGGGTCAGGGAGAAGGGGAAGGAGGAGAGGGAGAGAGAAGAAGATGGAGAGGGTCAGGGAGAAGGATAGGGAATTTCATGATCTCAGGAGAAGGAGAGGGAGTGAGAGAGGGAGAGGAAGAGGGAGAGGGAGAAGGACAGGTAAAGGGGCAGGGACAGGGACATGACAGGGACAGTGACATGACAGGGACAGTGGCAGGGACAGGAATAGGAGCAGGGGCAGGGGCAGGTGCAGGACAGGGGCAGGGGCAGTGATAGGGACAGCGACAGGGAGAAGGAAAGGGAATTTAATGTTCTCAGGAGAGGAAGAGGGATCAAGAGAGGGAGAGGGAGCGCGAGAGGGAGAGGGAGCGAGAGAGGGAGTGATAGAGGGAGAGGGAGTGAGAGAGGGAGAGGGAGTGAGAGAGGGAGAGGAAGAAGGACAGAGGAAGGGGCAGGGTCAGGGGCAGGGGCAGGGACAGGGGCAGGGGCAGGGGCAGGGACAGAGACAGGACAGCGTCAGGGACAGGAGGATGGAAAGAGAATTTAATGATCTCTGATTTGTTAAACCTACAAAAACGTTAAAAGTTTAGTTGAAAGTAATACTACGTTCATTACGCGATAATTTAGTTTGCATTAGGCGATACGAAGTTCGCCGGGTCAGCGAGAAAATAATAATAATTTCTTCATGTCTGCCTCTCCGTCCGTCCGCAGTATAGCGCCGAGATCCTAAGCGCTAGAAAGCTGTAATTTGGCATGGATACTTAGGTATATTATTTATCAAAACTACAAAGTGGTAAAATAAAATCTTTCTAAGTTTTTTCGGTTAGTGCCAGCAAAATGGTAGGTAAATGTTGGACATTTGAATATATCTACGGCAGTAGAATATATAATATGATGAATTTAAAAGGAAAACTCTCACAGCAATGTCAGCTTATAGTTAATGAGTGATAGTCGATAAACTTACAACTACAGTACCCTAAATTCTCTACCGAAGTCCTCCTCAACACCTCAGTGGTAAGGCATAAATAATAATCCGTTTTTGAGAATGTTATTATTGAATAACCAGTCCATAGTTTAACAACTCCATCCATTTGTGATGTATTTTGGAGTTGAATCCTTCCTAAGGACTATAATAAGACTTAAAAAGACCAACATGTAAAATTTAAACAGCCTCACAATAAATGTATTCTATTCTATTCTAAAAAGCACTCAATTATAATGTGACTTGTAATTCAACTTACTTAAAGAACGGCACTTTGATATATAGGTACCTTCATAGTTAAACATATTTCATACAGTGTAAAAAGTAATTTTATTATACTGTAATACTTATCACATAGGTACTTGGAGATTATGTAAATCTTACCAATATATTATAGTGAAAAATTGAATGTCTTTATTCAATCACGCTAATACGGCTAAACGGATTCGGATGAATTTTGTCTCACAGATAGTTTATGACCTGCATCTAAAGGTAGGACGCTTTTTATAATGGGAATGGATCTTTTCTATCAGGATAAGGGGTATATTTTGTATGGATGTTACATGTACATATCTGCCAGTAGCTTAGATTTTTTTATATTATTATCTTAAGGGTCCTTTTTCCGTTTCGTTTTTATTTTTGAGATAAAAGGTCCGTCTGTCTGTATGTGTGTCTATCAAAAACCTTTCACTAAGGAATACGTGGAGGTATTAATTTGAAATTAATATCCAATTATTAGGTCTGCTGTGCAATCTCTTAGAGTTGTGAAAAAATTAAGCTTTTAAAAGTCAACGCAATGATAAAACTCTTTGTTATGCTTTTTTTTTAAGTTCTTTCGACACTCGCAAGTTAATCAAAACCTATCCCCTAATTAAAGACTTAAGTTTACGTTCCGGTTGATCAAGAAAAATGAAATGTGGTGAGAAGCAATGTCGTAAGGGAAAAATTTGAAGACCCTTTTTAACCGACTTCAAAAAAAGGAGGAGGTTCTCAATTCGACTGTATTTTTTTTTATATTTGTTACCTCAGAACTTTCGACTGGGTGAACCGATTTTGATGATTGTTTTTTTAATCGAAAGCAGGTGCTTGTCATGTGGTCCCACATAAATTTGAACGAGATCTGACAAGTAGTTTTTGAGTAATTTTGAAGTCGGTTATTTTTTGTTAGTAAAATTTAGATTATGTAGTAAACATTACATTACAATTTACAATCGCACAGCCGAAGCTACTGGGCGCAAGTAGCTTTTGGCATGTATAATTATGTTCCTTGGGGAGCGTAGGGGAGCACTAAGAGATAATTTTTGTTAACCCCCTAAGAGTTACTCGTTCACGCAAATAACACTGGACGAATTTCGATCAAATTTGGCAAACGGGTAGAATATAACCTGAAATAGCTCATAGGGTACTTTTTATCGCAAAATTCCATGGGCTGAACCAATTTTGATAAGCTGCGGGCAAAATCTAGTACAATATTTTAACCCTAGACGCGAAAAGAGGGTTGTTATAATTATGATTTGTATGGTTGTCTGTTTGTAACATCATATCTCCTAAATGAATAGACCGATTATGATGCAGTTTCTTTTAACGCTTAGGGTTCTTAACTATGATTTATTAAAAACTTTTTAGGAGTAAAATAATAAAACTGACTTAAACCGATATTCTGCGTCATGCATAACGCGTTATTTTTTATTATATTTTTAGCTGCCATTTTAGTATGTATGCAAATGCAAAAAATGTGCATATTTTTTCTTTATATGGCAACACTTGAGATGCGAGACGATTTACAAACAAATCGTACGCTGTCGTGGTGCTGTATATTGCTGCTATAGAATAGTATAAAAGAAGCTTTTTGCTTCTATTAATAGGTAAGTAGGTAGGGCTTAACCAGTATTTATCACCTTTAAGTTATGATTTAAAAATAATTATACTCAAAATTAATTTTACCTACACACATAACGATGACTACAAATGCTGGAGTTCCTCAGGGGTCCGTTCTCTCCGCCACTCTATTTCTGCTACATATAAATGATCTGCTTATGCCCGGTATCTATGGGTACGCAGACGATAGCACAGTGGTAGAGAGATACGTACGAAGTTCCAGGGCCAGTCGGGACGAAATTCAGTCTGAAAGAGAGGCCATGGTGGCTCGTGTGAATCTCACACTTCGGGCTGTGTCCGAATGGGGCGAAGCCAATCTTGTGAGATTCAACGCCACTAAAACGCAGACGTGTCTATTTACCGCCAAGAAGAGCCCGTTCACCTTGGCTCCTACTTTTCGGGATGTGTCCTTGGATTACACCGACTGCCTTCAGTTATTAGGAGTAGAGATATCCTTGAAACTCAACTTTGGGCGGTTCATCGAGACCAAGGCTAAGGCTGCTGCAAGGAAACTTGGTGTCCTTGCAAAGGTACAACGGTACTTCACACCTAGGCAACTCTTAACCTTGTACAAAGCTCAGGTTCGGCCGTGTGTGGAGTACTGTTCGCACATTTGGGCAGGCGCAGCCAAATGTCACCTTTCTGCTTTGGACTCGATGGAGAGACGTGCGAAGAGGCTCATTGGTGACCCAGTTTTGGTTGAGACCAATCTTCAAAGCCTCGAGCACAGGCGCAGAGTAGCCAGTCTCTCGGTTTTCTACAGGGCACATTTCGGAGAGTGTGCGCAGGAATTGTTTAAGATAATTCCCCCATCTCCGTTTCTCCATCGAACGACACGACGCACGGCGGGTATCCATCCTTTTGTCGTGAACATCCCGCCGGTACGAACGACGCGGTTTGCCTCGTCATTCGTTATACGCACCGCGAAGGACTGGAATAACTTGCCTGCGTCGGCGTTCCCGCCAATCTATGACGTGGATGTCTTCAAGAAAAGAGTGAATAGGCTTTTACTAAGTTAATGTGCTCACCATCTTGGACCACATCTCCACTTACCATCAGGTGGGATTGTGGTCAAGCATTAACTTATTAGTGTAAAAAAAAAAAAAACACATTATGACTATTCAAAGCATTATAGGGCAGAGTAGAGAGCAGTAAATATAAATGACAAAATCAAACTAAACTATCGGATAGGAAAGTCAAGAAACAGACAATCACATCTGATCAGACCAGTAGGTAATAACAACACTATAAAGGTACAAAAAAATATATCTTGAATGATGTCTTAAATTATCTTTCGAGATTTTAAATGTGTACACGTTAATTTTGTTTACAAGATTAAACAATAAAATATTTTTTGTATGCCAACAAGGATTTTTTTTCACTCATATAATGTGCAGTCTATTTGTATAAACGCCTCATACATTTTATAGACATTAAATGCAAACAACAGTCCCAAATGTTCGATATAGATTTTTGTGAAAAATACTTGTTTTTGTATGGCAACACTGAAAGTTTCTCATTTTTTATGGCAACACTAAGTCACTTTTACACGGTTGTGTCCAATCAATCAGTAGCAACAAGCGTCATATACATTTTAATGACATAAAAAGGAGACAAAAGCCTGAAACACTACCTACAAAAATTCATTTGCATGAAAATTATTATTTTTTGTATGGCATCACTAAACATTGGTTACACCGACGTATCCGGTCCTTTAGTACCTACAAACGCCTCATACATTATAAAGCCATCAAATGGAGACAACAGCCTCAAACATTCGAAAAAAGAATACATTTGTATGAAAATAATTATTTTTCATATGGCAACACTGATTTTTTTTTTCACCAAAATGTACAAAATGTTAGTACCTACAAACGCCCCAAACATTATAATAACGAAATATTCGATCCAAAAATAAATTTGTATGAAAATTATTATTTTTCGTATGGCAACACTGAAATTTTATAGTTTTTCTAAAACGAATATATTAATTTAAAAATATCTCCCATACATTTTCTATACCCTTGATCTATAGTTTCGGCTCAACTACTCGAAAAGTGAAAAAAAATCTGGACTCCAGTGTTGCCAGTTGATTGAGATTAAAATGGTCAAATGTCATTACAACGCCCACAAAAAATTTTGTGGTATAATTTTTTGATTAAAAATGTTTCTCCTTCTACTTTTTACATTTTTGAATAGAAAGTTCACAAAAATGTACGAATGACAAAAAAATCAACATAACCTGGCAATACTTCAGACCAAGCCCAACAACCGCCCCATACAAAGTGTGCCCCTCAAATGTTGCCAACCTACAAATGTTTTCTTTCAAAAAATGCAATTTTTCGTACATTTTACAAAATGGCCGCCACAGGATCCGCCATCTTGTCGAAAAAAAAAATATCCCTGAAATGTCAAAATCAAGGATAGACCAGAGCCAATAGAGGAAAAATATCGCAAAAATGTTAAAACACCACCGCGATGCGACCCCGCAAAGTTACCTCGAAAATTGAAAAATTTTAAAGTAAAATATCTCGGCGGCCATCTTGTTTTTTCAATTTTTTCCAATTTCATCATATTAGTCGTCCCAAGATTAGCCGAAAACGATACCAATGTCGGGTAGGTGCTCAGTGTAAACAAAAAGTTGACAATCGCCGAGCGGCCGCCATCTTGAATTTTCGAATGATCGTATTTTTCCTATAATAACCATAGGTAGTCAAGCAACTTCTCCATACATTATTATTACCCCCCACCAATACTTTCGGCTGGGCTATTCGAAATGTGAAAAAACGTGAAAAAAAAATCCAGCAGCCAGTGTTGCCAGTTATTTTTGATGAAAATGGTCAAATGTCATTACAACGGCCACGAGAAATTTTTTGGTGCAATTTTTTGATTAAAAAGGTTTCTCCTTCTACTTTTTATATTTTTGAATAGAAAGTTCACAAAAATGTATGAATGAAAAAAAAATTAACGTAACCTGGCAATACTTCAGACCAAGCCTCACAACCGCCCAATACAAAGTGACCCCCTCAAATGTTGCCAACCTAAAAATTTTTTCCTTCAAAAATGCAATTTTTTGTACATTTTGCAAAATGGCCGCCATGGGATCCGCCATCTTTAAGAAAAAAAAAATATACCCCAAACGTCAAAATTGGGGATAGACCCGAGGCAATTAAGAAAAAAAAGCGAAAAAAAGTTGAAAACCCATTGCAATCCGACCCCGCAAAGTCACCTCCAAAATTGAAAAATTTTAAAGTAAAATATCTCGGCGGCCATCTTGTTTTTTTATTTTTTTCCAGTTTCATCGTAACACATTTTCTAACATTAGCCGAAAACGATACCAATCTCGGGTAGGTGCATAGTGAAAAAAAAAGTTGGTCATTTCGACTCGGCCGCCATCTTGGATTTTTGAAAGGTCGGATTTTTCCCATAGACACGGAGGCAAACCAAAAATTTCCCCATACATTGTACCCACCCCCCACCACTCTTTCTGGGAGATCAATTCGACTTTTCGTAAAACGAAAAAAAAATTCCAGCAGCCAGTGTTGCCAGTCGACATCGACGAAAATGGTCAAATGTCATTACGACGACCATGACACGCTTGCCCGTGTGACATTTTGATTAAAAATATTGCTCCTTCTACTTTTCACATTTTTGAATAAAAAGTCCAAAAAAGTGTACCAACAAAAGAAAAAAAAACTCAACCTGGCAACACTTTGGGTCAAGTTACATAACCGCCCGGAACAAAGACACCCGCTCAAATGTTGCCAACCCGAAGAAAAATTCACCCAAAAAACGTCGTTTTTCGTACATTTTTCAAAATGGCCACCACTGCGTCCGCCATCTTGTCGAAAAAATAAATATCCCCAAAATATTAAAATTGAGGATACAGTCAAACGAACACACAAAAAACATTGCAAAAAAGTTGAAAACCCACCCCGATGCGACCCCGCAAAGTCACCTCTAAAATCGAAAAAATTCAAACTCGAATACCTCGGCGGCCATCTTGTTTTTTCAATTTTTTCTAAAGTTTTCGTATATCGCCCCCAAAACTTGTCGAAACGCCCCAAAAAAATCCCGCAAAAAGCCATAAACAAAAAAGTTGAAAATCACAGAGCGGCCGCCATCTTGAAAATGTGAAATGTCAGATTTTTCCCGAGGTGTCGGGGGGGAACGGAGAAAACCCGCCATAGACAACATCATTCTATTTCGCCTCTTTCTGGGAGAACAATTATATAGTTAAGTCAGTGGTAAGTCTAGGATTATATAATATAATAATAATAACTAGGTTTTTGCGTGAGGCGCGCGCTGCTAAAGCAGCGCGCGTGCCTTTTTCTTCCGCAAAAGGAAAAATAAATAAATATTTTTTTCAAAAAGATCATTGACATGCGAAATTTATTTTTCGATTCAGGGGTCTGATTGCGACATGTTTGGCTTCACGCTATTTTTTTGAAGGGAGAGGGAGAGGGACAGGAAGCGAGAGAGGGACCGGGAACGGGAGAAGGAGAGGGAGAGGGGTAGGGAGCAGGGAGGGAGAAAGAGCGGGACAGAAAATGGGAGAGGGACAGGGTGCGGGAGAGGAACTGGGAGCGGGAGAGGGACGTGAAGCGGGAGAACGAGCGGGAGAGTGAGAGGGACGTAAAGCGGGAGCGGGAGAGGGAGAGGGACAGGGAGCGGGAAAAGGAGAGGGAGAGTGAGAGGGAGAGTGAGAGGGAGAGTGAGAGTGAGAGGGAGAGAGACAGGGAAAGCGAGAGCGAGAGGGAGAGGGAGATAAAACGAAGGGGTTGTAAATATTTAAGAAACTATGTCATTTTTGAACTCAGTAATGTGAAAATTTATATAAGCTTATTATTAGAAACAAAAATTTATCGTCACAGGTTTTTTTGGAAATTCATCCCCAAATGGTTAAAACCAGGGGATGTAAGTTTGTACGGAACTTCGTCAATACTCAGAGATATGAAAATTTATAATTATATAAGCGTATACTTAGAAACAAAAAGTAACTCTAGAGTTGTTTTTTGAAAATTAATCCCCTATATTAAAGGGTTATAAATTAGTACACAACTTGGACATTTTCGAACTCAGAAAGGTGTCAATCAAATCAAAGATTAACTGTTACAGGTTTTTTTGTAATTTCATCCCTTAAGAGGTAAATAAAGGGGTTGCAAGTTTTTTAGAACTTCTCATTTTCAAACTCAGAAATATGAAAATTAATATGTAAGCATATAGTGAGTTTATGGTAGATGTTGGACATGTGAATAATATATCCACGGCAGTAGAATATTTAATATGATGAATTTGAAAGGAAAACTCTCATAGCAATGTTAGCTTAATAGTTAATGAGTGATAGTCGATAAACTTAGTACCCTAAATTCTCTACCCGAGTCCTCCTTTATATAGGAAGGATCTGATGATGGGTTCCAGAGATAAAGAGTGGAACACCTCAGTGGTGAGGCATGAATAATAATCCCTATTTGGGAATGTTACTATTGAACAACCATTCCATAGTTTAACAACTCCATTCATGTGTGATATATTTTGGAGTTGGATGCTTTCTAAGGACCTTTATTAAGACTTAAAAAAGATCAACACGTAAAATGTAAACAGTCTCACAATAAGTGTATCCTATCTAATATCCTAATATCTGTTTTTAAAAGTACTTGTTACTTGTAATTCAACTTATTTAAAGAACGGCACTTTGATATAAAAGGTACATAGTTAAATTTTATACGTTTTAAAAAGTAGTTTTATTATCGTAAAATAATTATCACGTACTTGGAGATTATACAAATCCTACCAATACATTATAGCGAAAATTTGAATGTCTTTATTCAATCACGCTAATACGGCTAAACAGATTAGGATGAAATTTGTCTTACAGATAGTTTATGACCTGCATCTAAAGGTAGGACAGATCTGTTCTATCAGAATAAGGGGTAAATTTTAGTATGGATGTTTAATGTATCTGCCAGTAACTTAGTATCCAATTCTTAGGTCTGCTGTGCAACCCCTTAGAGTACTGAAAAAATCAAGCTTTTAAAAGTCAACGCAATCATAAAACTCTCTGTTATGACCTATTATTTTTAGTTATTTAGACATTCGCAAGGTAATCAAAGCCCATCCCATGAAGACTTAAGTTTATGTTCCCGTTGATCAAGAGAAATGAAATGTGATGAGAAGGAATTTCTTAAGAGAAAAACTTGAAGACCGTTTTGTAGCAACATTACATTACAATTTACAATCAATCGCGCCGAAGCTACTGGGCGCAAGAAGTTAAAATTTAGCATGTATGTTCTTTGGGGAGTGTAGGGGAGCACTAAGAGATAATTTATGTAAAATCCCCCCCTCCCCCCAGAGGGTAAAAAAGGGGGCACGATTGTTACTCTTTCATGGAAATAACACTGGACGGATTTCGATAAAATTTGGTAAACGGGTACAATATAATCTGAAATAGCTCATAGCGTACTTTTTATCACGAAATTCTATAGACTGAACCAATTTTGATAGTACTTTCACTGAAAGGTTCGATAAAACCAAAAAAAAATTGAAAAATGTCATTCAGGCGCGAGCGAATTTGATTTGATTTGAATCTATGATCTGTTTAGGCGTAAAATAATAAAACGGACTTAAATTGATATTCTGCGTCATGACGTGTTATTTTTTATTATATTTTTAGCTGCAATTTTAGTATGTATGCAAATGCAAAAATATGCACATTTTTTATTTATTTCGCAACACTTGAGATTTTCTTCATCAGACAAGGATGCGAGATGATTTACAAACAAATCTTACACTGTCGTAGTGTTGAATACTGCTGCTATAGAATAAGTCAATGGCTTAAAATGAGAAATAAAAATTAAGTGTAGAGGACTTTACGGTCGGGAGGGGGAAAGGAGAGGGCAGGAAGCGAGAGGATCCGGGAGCGGGAGAGGGAGAGGGAGAGCGAGAGGGAGAGGGAGAGTGAGAGCAAGAGGGAGAGGGAGAAGGAGAGGAAGTGGGACAGGGAGAGAGAGAGGGAAAGGGAGAAGGAGAGGGAGAGACATATTATGTGCAATCTATTTGCACCTATAAACGCCTCATACATTTTATAGACATTAAATGCAAACAACAGTCGGAAATGTTCAACATAGATTTTTATGAAAAATACTTGTTTTTGTATGGCATCACTGAAAGTTTCTCATTTTTTATTGCAACACTGAAACACGTTTACACGGATGTGACCGATCTATCAGTAGCAACAAACGTCGTATACATTTTAATGACATCAAAAGGAGACAAAAACCTGAAATATTACGTACAAAAATCATTTGTATGAAAATTAATATTTTTTGTATGGCATCACTAAAAATTGGTTACACCACCGTGTTCGGCCCTTTAATACCTACAAACTCCTCATACATTATAAAGACATACAATGGAGACAACAACCTCAAACATTCGAAAAAAGAATACTTTTGTATGAAAATTAACATTTTTTGTATGGCAACATTGATTTTTTTTTCACTAAAATTTGCAAAATATCAGTGCCTACAAACGCCCCATACATTATAATAACGAAATATTCGATTCAAAAATAAATTTGTATGAAAATTGTTATTTTTTGTATGGCAACACTGAAATTTTATAGTTTTTTCAAAATGAAAATTCTAATTTAAAAATATCTCCCATACATTTCTTATACCCTTGATCTACAGTTTCAGCTCAACTACTCGAAAAGTGAAAAAAATTCTGGACTCCAGTGTTGCCAGTTGATTGAGATAAAAATGGTCAAATGTCATTACGTCGCCCACAAAAAATCTTGTGGTGTAATTTTTTGATTAAAAATGTTTCTCCTTCTACTTTTTACATTTTTGAATAGAAAGTTCACAAAAATGTATGAATGACAAAAAAATCAACGTAACCTGGCAATACTTCAGACCAAGCCCAACAACCGCCCCATACAAAGTGACCCCCTCAAATGTTGCCAACCCACAAATTTTTTCCTTCAAAAAATGCAATTTTTCGTACATTTTACAAAATGGCCGCCACGGGGTCCGCTATCTTGTCGAAAAAAAAAATATACCCAAAATGTCAAAATTGAGGACAGACCCAAGCCAATAAGGTAAAAATATCGCAAAAATTTTAAAATACCACCGCGATGCGACCCCGCAAAAACACCTCGAAAATTGAAAAATTTTAAAGTAAAATATCTCGGCGGCCATCTTGTTTTTTCAATTTTTTCCAACTTAATCATATTAGTCGTCCCAAGATTAGCCGAAAACGATACCAATGTCGGGTAGGTGCTCAAAGTAAACAAAAAGTTGACAATCGCCGAGCGGCCGCCATTTTGAATTTTTGAATGGTCGTATTTTTCCTATAATAACCATAGATAATCAAGAAACTTTTTAGTACATTATTATTACCCCCCACCGATACTTTCGGCTGGGCTATTCGAAATGTGAAAAAACGTGAAAAAAAAATCCAGCAGCCAGTGTTGCCAGTAAATTTTGATGAAAATGGTCAAATGTCATTACGACGGCCCCTTAAAATTTATTGGTGCAACTTTTTGATTAAAAATGTTTCTCCTTCTACTTTTTATATTTTTGAATAGAAAGTTCACAAAAATGTATGAATGAAAAAAAAATTAACGTAACCTGGCAACACTTCAGACCAAGCCTCACAACCGCCCAATACAAAGTGACCACCTCAAATATTGTCAACCTCAAAATTTTTTACCTCAAAAAATGCAATTTTTTGTACATTTTGCAAAATGGCCGCCATAGGATCCGCCATCTTTAAGAAAAAAAATATATACCCCTATCGACAAAATTGGGGATAGACCCGAGGCAACAGCGAAAAAAAATCGAAAAAAAGTTGAAAACCCATTGCAATCCGACCCTGCAAAGTCACCTCCAAAATTGAAAAATTTTAAAGTAAAATATCTCGGCGGCCATCTTGTTTTTTTATTTTTTTCCAATTTCATCGTAACACGTTTCCCAACATTAACCGAAAACGACACCAATCTCGGGTAGGTGCATAGTGAAAAAAAAAGTTGGTCATTTCGACTCGGCCGCCATCTTGGATTTTTGAAAGGTCGGATTTTTCCCATAGACACGGAGGCAAACCAAAAATTCCCTCATACATCGTACCCACCCCCCACCACTCCTTCCGGGAGATCAATTCGACTTTTCGTAAAACGAAAAAAAAAATCCAGCAGCCAGTGTTGCCAGTCGACATCGACGAAAATGGTCAAATGTCATTACGAGGACCACGACACGTTTGCCCGTGTGACTTTTTGATTAAAAATATTGCTCCTTCTACTTTTCATATTTTTGAATAAAAAGTCCAAAAAAATGTACCAACAAAAGAAAAAAAAACTCAACCTGGCAACACTTTGAGTCAAGTTACACAACCGCCCGGAACAAAGACACCCACTCAAATGTTGCCAACCCAAAGAAATAATCACCCAAAAAACGTCGTTTTTCGTACATTTTTCAAAATGGCCGTCTACGCGTCCGCCATCTTGTCGAAAAAATAAATATCCCCAAAATATTAAAATTGAGGATACAATCAAACGAACACACAAAAGACATTGCAAAAAAGTTGAAAAACCACCCCGATGCGACCCTGCAAAGTGACCTCTAAAATCGAAAAAATTCAAAGTCGAATATCTCGGCGGCCATCTTGTTTTTTCAATTTTTTCTAAAGTTTTCGTATATCGCCCCCAAAACTTGTCGAAACGCCCCAAAAAAATCCCGCAAAAAGCCATAAACAAAAAAGTTGAAAATCACAGAGCGGCCGCCATCTTGAAAATGTGAAATGTCAGATTTTTCCCGAGGTGTCGGGGGGGGATGGAGAAAACCCGCCATAGACAACAAAGTCCCATCTCGACTCTTTCTGGGAGAACAATTATATAGATCACTAGGTGGTAAGTCTAGGATTATATAATATAATAATAATAATAACTAGGTTTTTGCGTGGGGCGCGCGCTGCTAAAGCAGCGCGCGTGCCTTTTTTTTCCGCAAAATAACAAAGAAATAAATATATTTTTTAAAAACATCATTGTTATGTGAAATTTATTTTTCGATTCAGGGGTCTGTTTGCGGCATGTTTGCCTTCACACTATTTTTTTGACTGAAGGAGGAGAGGGACAGGAAGCGAGAGAGGGACCGGGAGCGGGAGGAGAGGGAGAGGGAGAGAGACAGGGAGCGGGGAGGGAGAAAGAGCAGGACAGAAAGTGGGAGAGGGACCGGTTGCGGGAGAGGGATCGGGAGTGGGAGAGGAAAAGGGACACGAAGAGGGAGAGGAAGAGTGAGAGGGAGAAGGAGAGCGAGAGGGAGAGCGAAAGCGAGAGCGAGAGGGAGAGGAAAAGCGAGAGCGAGATGGAGAGCGACAGAGAGAGGGAGAACGAGAGGGAGAGTGAGAGGGAGAGCGAGAGGGAGAGCGAGAGGGAGAGGGAGAGGGAGAGCGAGAGGGAGCGGGAGCGGGAGAGGAAGAGGGAGCGGAAGAGGGAGTGAGAGAGGGGCAGGGAGAAGGGGAGTGAGAGGGACAGGAAGCGAGAGAGGGAAAGGGAGAGGGAGTGTTACAGGGAGCAGGAGCGGGAGGGGAGTGGGAGAGGGTGAGAGAGTGGGAGAGGGAGTGGGACAGGGAGAGGGAGAGGGACGGGGAGAGGGAGAGGGACAGGGAGAGGAAGAGGGTGAGGGAGTGGAAGAGGGAGCGAGAGAATGGCAGAGAGCAGGAGAGTGAGAGGGACAGGAAGCGAGAGAGGGAGAGGGAGTGGGACAGGGAGCGGGAGCGGGAGAGGAGAGGGTGAGGGAGCGGAAGAGGGAATGGAACAGGGAGAGGGAGAGGGAGTGGGTCAGCGAGAGGGAGAGAGAGAGAGAGACAGGGAGCAGGAGCAGGAAAGGGTGAGGGAGAGGGAGCGAAAGAGGGAGAGAGGGAGCGGGAGAAGGAGTGGGACAGGGAGTGGGAGAGGGAGAGGGAGAGGGACAAGGAGCGGGAGAGGGACAGGGAGCGGGAGAATGAGAGGGAGAGGGAGAAAGGGAGAGGGAGAGGGAATTTAATGATTTCTGATTTGTTAAACCTACCAAAACTATAAAAGTTAAAAGTAACAACAAATTACATTAATTACTGATTATTAGGCGATACGAAGTTCGCCAAGACAGATAGTGTTAGATATTTATTTAACGAAGCCAAAAAAGTATAACTTCTCACACGCGTACATAAGTACACGTTTATGTTTAGTATAAAATAGTTTTTTAAAGATAATTAATACTGATACACGTTATTAAATTAATACATTTATTTTTGAAGGTTTCACTTCTACCACGTGTGAATCTTTAGTTATTCCGACATTCACAAGGTAATAAAAACCTATTCCCTAAAGACTTAAGTTTACGTTCCCGTTGATTAACAAAAATGAAATGTGGTGAGAAGCAATGTCTTAAGCGAAAAATTTGGAGACCGTTTTGTAGTAACATTACATTACAATTTACAATCAGTCGCACAGCCAAAGCTACTGGGCACAAGAAGCTGAAATTTGGCATGTATGTATGTTCTTTGGGGAGTGTAGGGGAGCACTAAGAGATAATTTATGTAAAAAAGGGGACATGATTGTTACCTACTCTTTTGAGCAAATAACACTGGAAGGATTTCAATAAAGTTTGGTAAACGGGTAGAATATAATCTGAAATAGCTCATAGCGTATTTTTTGCCGCGAAATTCCGTGGACTGATCCAATTTTGATAGTACTTTTACTGAAAGGTTCGAGAAAACTAAAAAATGTTGAAAAATGTCATCAATGATAAATCAATCAATGATAAAAGCTGGTAAAAGCTAGTATAATAATATATTTTGACCCCCGACGCAAAAAGATGGGTGTTAATAATTTTGAAGTGTGTCTGTTTGTGACATCGCATCTCCTAAATGAATGGACCGATTATGAGCAGTTTCTCTTAATGCTGAGGTGACTGAGAGGGTTCTAAACTATAATTTATGAAGATCTGTAGAGGCGTAAAATAATAAAACTGACTTAAACTGATATTCTGCGTCATGCATGACGTGTTATTTTTATTTATTATATTTTTAGCTACAATTTTAGTGTGTATACAAATGCAAATGCGAAAAATGAGCATATTTTTTATTTATCTGGTAACACTTGAGATTTTTGTCATCAGACAAAGATGCGAGACGATTTACAAACAAATCGTACACTGTCGTGGTGTTGAATACTGCTGCTATAGAATAGAATTAGAGAAGCTTTTTGCTTCTATTAGTAGGTAAGTAGGTAGGCTTAACCATGTAAAGATTTTTCATAGTTTAGTTATGATTTAAAAATAATTACACTTAAAATTAATTTTGCCTACAATAACTATTCAAAGCAGTAAAGGCTACCCTTTACATACAAAAACGGGTACGGCTACATAACAAAAACGGGTTCAAACTAAACTATCGGATAGGAGAGTCAAGAAACGGACAATCACTTCTAAATCAGATCAGTGCTATTCTGTTTTGTAACTCGACAGCGGAATCCGCGATGAGTGTCAAACTTCAAACGACTAAAGATAGGATTTTGACACTCATCGCGGATTCCGCTGTCGAGTTACAAAACAAAATAGCCTTACAGTAGGTGATAATAACAACACTATAGTGTTACAAATGTCTTGACTATCTAAAATGTACGAAGTACTAAAAAATGTTATTGAAATATTTTTCAACATTTCAAATGTTTACACGTTAATATTGTTTTCTAGATTGAACAATAAAATATTTTTTATATGCCAACACGTTTTTTTCACTCATATAATGTGCAGTCTATTGCACCTATAAACGCTTCATACATGTTATAGACATTAAACGCAAACAACAGTCCCAAATGTTCGCTATAGATTTTTGTGAGAAATACTTGTTTTCGTATTGCAACACTGAAACACGTTTACACGGATGTGACCGATCTATCAAGTAGCAACAAACGTCGTATACATTTTAATGACATCAAAAGGAGACAAAGGCGTGAAACTTTACATACAAAAATTCATTTGTATGAAAATTATTATTTTTTGTATGGCATCACTTAACATTGGTTACACCAACGTGTCCGGTTCTCTAGTATCTACAAACGCTTCATACATTATAAAGACATCAAATGGAGACAACAGCCTTAAACATTCGACAAAAGGATACATTTGTATGAAAATTATTATTTTTTGTATGGCAACATTGAATTTTTTTTTCACCAAAATTTACAAAATGTCAGTGCCTACAAACGCTCCATACATTATAATAACGAAATATTCGATTCAAAAATAAATTTGTATGAAAATTGTTATTTTTTGTATGGCAACACTGAAATTTTATAGTTTTTTCAAAACGAAAATTCTAATTTAAAAATATCTCCCATACATTTCTTACACCCTTGGTCTACAGTTTCAGCTCAACTACTCGAAAAGTGAAAAAAATTCTGGACTCCAGTGTTGCCAGTTGATTGAGATGAAAATGGTCAAATGTCATTACGACGCCCACAAAAAATCTTGTGGTGTAATTTTTTGATTAAAAATGTTTCTCCTTCTACTTTTTACATTTTTGAATAGAAAGTTCACAAAAATGTACGAATGACAAAAAAATCAACGTAACCTGGCAATACTTCAGACCAAGCCCAACAACCGCCCCATACAAAGTGACCCCCTCAAATGTTGCCAACCTACAAATTTTTTCCTTCAAAAAATGCAATTTTTCGTACATTTTACAAAATGGCCACCACGGGATCCGCCATCTTGTCGAAAAAAAAAATATATCCCACATGTTAAAATTGAGGATAGACCAGAGCCAACAGAGGAAAAATATCGCAAAAATGTTAAAACACCACCGCGATGCGACCCCGCAAAGACACCTCGAAAATTGAAAAATTTCAAACTAAAATATCTCGGCGGCCATCTTGTTTTTTCAATTTTTTTTAACTTTTTCGTATTAGTCGTCCCAAGATTAGCCGAAAACGACACCAATGTCGGATAAGTGCTAAAAGTAAACAAAAAGTTGACAATCGCTGAGCGGCGGCCATCTTGAATTTTCAAATGGTCGTATTTTTCCTGTAATGACCATAGGTAGTCAAGCAACTTCCCCATACATCATTATTACCCTCCACCAATACTTTCGGCTGGGCTATTCGAAATGTGAAAAAACGTGAAAAAAAAATCCAGCAGCCAGTGTTGCCAGTTTATTTCGATGAAAATGGTCAAATGTCATTACGATGACCACGGAAAATTTTTTGGTGAAATTTTTTGATTAAAAATGTTTTTCCTTCTACTTTTTATATTTTTGAATAGGAAGTTCACAAAAATGTATGAATGAAAAAAAAATTAACGTAACCTGGCAACACTTCAGACTAAGCCCCACAACCGCCCAATACAAAGTGACCCCCTCATACATTGCCAACCTCAAGATTTTTCACCTCAAAAAATGCAATTTTTTGTACATTTTGCAAAATGGCCGCCATGGGATCCGCAATCTTTAAAAAAAAAAAATATACCTCAAAAGTTAAAATTGGGGATAGACCCGAGGCAATTAAGAAAAAAAAGCGAAAAAAAGTTGAAAACCCATTGCAATCTGACCCCGCAAAGTCACCTCCAAAATTGAAAAATTTTAAAGTAAAATATCTCGGCGGCCATCTTGTTTTTTTATTTTTTTTGAATTTCATCGTAACACATTTCTCAACATTAGCCGAAAACGACACCAATCTCGGGTAGGTGCATAGTGAAAAAAAAAGTTGGTCATTTCGACTCGGCCGCCATCTTGGATTTTTGAAAGGTCGGATTTTTCCCATAGACACGGAGGCAAACCAAAAATTCCCCCATACATTGTACTCACCCCCCACCACTCCTTCTGGGAGATCAATTCGACTTTTCGTAAAACGAAAAAAAAATTCCAGCAGCCAGTGTTGCCAGTCGACATCGACGAAAATGGTCAAATGTCATTACGACGACCACGACACGCTTGCCCGTGTGAAATTTTGATTAAAAATATTGCTCCTTCTACTTTTCACATTTTTGAATAAAAAGTCCAAAAAAATGTACCAACAAAAGAAAAAAAAACTCAACCTAGCAACACTTTGAGTCAAGTTACATAACCGCCTGGAACAAAGACACCCGCTCAAATGTTGCCAACCCGAAGAAAAATTCACCCAAAAAACGTCGTTTTTCGTACATTTTTCAAAATGGCCGCCTCCGCGTCCGCCATCATGTCGAAAAAATAAATATCCCCAAAATATCAAAATCGAGGATACAATCAAACGAATACACAAAAAACAGTGAAAAAAAGTTGAAAAACTACCCCGATGCGACCCCGCAAAGTGACCTCTAAAATCGAAAAATTTCAAACTCGAATATCTCGGCGGCCATCTTGTTTTTTCAATTTTTTCTAAAGTTTTCGTATATCGACCCCAAAACTTGTCGAAACGCCCCAAAAAAATCCCGCAAAAAGCCATAAACAAAAAAGTTGAAAATCACAGAGCGGCCGCCATCTTGAAAATGTGAAATGTCAGATTTTTCCCGAGGTGTCGGGGGGGGATGGAGAAAACCCGCCATAGACAACAAAGTCCCATCTCGCCTCCTTCTGGGAGAACAATTATATAGATCACTAGGTGGTAAGTCTAGGATTATATAATTTACTAATCTTTGAAAAAAATGTAGTTATGACTCATTGACGAATTACATGGCCAGTTCAAACACAAATTACAATCGACTTTATTGGACTTTATAAGGATTTCAGGAATAAACCTAAAAATCTATTCTGACTTATTAATATTTTTCTATATCGCGACGTAATGTCTTTATTAAATAGTTCTTATATCATACTTATAAAGTGTCTCATTGAAATGGTATGTAATTTAGATCATGTTTATACCACCAAAATTTCGCAATAATGAGTGTACCAACTCTGCTCTCTGCAAGTAATTTAACCTTAATTCATCTCAAGTTAGATCAATGGCTTACAAAACACGGCTCTGATGAAATTTTGTGAAGTCGGCTTTTTGACGCGTGGCAATTAAAGCCGCTGACGCGCTGCCGATATAAAAATGCGAACATTATTAGGCAATAGATAATGATTAACATTTACAACTAACGCCCCAAGTCAGAGTCACTAACGGTTACTTTAATCGCTCCTTAGTAACAAATCACCATACAAATTCTGTACTAAGGAGCGATATAGGTGTAAACACCTATATTACACTATGTTCTGGCAAAATAAATGATTATGATTATGATTATGATTATGATTACCACGTGGTTACAATTTAATGCTTGCAAATTAATAAATAATTTCATGAGAATTATTCCAAACAAGAATTTTAGATTTTTAATTTGATTTAGTTTTTGTTTTTGAATCCTAAAAATGCGAGGTGGAATAAACTCGTCCTTAGTATATTATGTATTAGGGTAGTACCTAACCTTAGTACATTGTATCTAAGTGATAATTTTCTTTTTCACTGCTTGGAATACTAAACCTGTTTATAGTATCATGACATTGCGTCACTTATTATGATTCAGATTAGTGGTTTAGTGCGCCCTTAACTTTCGATTTTATTAGCCATTGACCCAGTAATGAAAACCAGTCAACAGTGTGTTATGATAGATTCATATCTATGTATTTCTCCCGACAAGCGCGGTGCAAGTGCATTCTCTTACACCTTACAGCATCCTCTACACACCTCTCTTCTTACAAACCTTGTGTGGCGTTATCGTTACCATGCCGAATTGCCGAACTGCCACCACGTCACGTCAAGGGTCCTGGGTTCGATTTCAAGCGAGGCGGAAAAAATGATGAGTTTGAATTTCGGTTTTTTATCCGGGTTTGTGTGGTCTTTGTGTGTTGTCCGTGGCTTCCACGACACAGGTAATCCTAGCGTGGTGCTATGAGTGTGAAGCGTTATTTTATTTATTTTGTTCTAAGCGCCTATCATTTATTGTTTAAAATTACAATAATGTTTCAGAAAATGAACTCAAATGTTAGTCGAGTGTTGTGGTTACGCAAAAACTTTATTAAAATAATTATAGGCCAACGAAAATTGTCTGCGGTTGGCACATCGTGTCTAGTCTACTCGTTTTGTTTTTGTATTCCGGCAAGTATACAGACAGACGGACCACAAGTAAGTGATGGTGGCTGGGAAGGGCCTAAAGCTAAATTATTTTTGAGAAAAAGGAAAAGCATTGCAAAGATTAACTCGTTCATATACCATCCCTGGCCAAATTATTAGACACACTATAAGATTTTATGTAAAATGGAAGGCACGTGGCTCTACAAGAAAAATGTACTGGACATAAAATGTCAGTTTCTTTATGGGCTAAAACTTTTATAGGAAACAGTTTTCTATAAAATCAATACACAGCAAATAAACTTGAAAATTGGAAATCATGTTTTTTCAAGGTGACCTTGAAAATGAAATATGCGGGCATTTTGGTTATGATATTCGTTATCAGCGCGTCGAAATACATAGGTATACGAAAATTAAGATTAATCGGAGGTATTGGCTAAAAGGAAGTACACCCATAGATATTTTGAAAAATTACGTGACATTAGGGGAATGACTAAGAGTGTGAGTCTCACGACATCTCACCAGGAAGGAAGGGGGTACACCAAAATTCAGATCAATCAGAAGAATGGACTAAAAGGCTGTTTATCAATATGTGTTTCTAGTATCCACACTTTGGGTGAAAATATCAAAAGGTTTTTTGGACTTCCATTTTCTGCACTTTGTTTTGAACAATTTTCAGGCAATTATTCTGATTCTTGCGAAAAAAAATTACGTGAGATTTGCCGACACCCCAGCTCTCCCCAACGTAAGATTAGATGAGATTCGACTCTTCCCCCTCCCTCCTAAATGCCTCACGTAATTTATGGCCGCCCCCTTTATTGTTTTTTTACTAAACCTGTATAAAAAATGTGCAAACACAGTGCGTCTAATAATTTACCGAGATCCATTAGACATTAACAATTGCTTTATGAAAAAACTTTAAATAGCGATTTGTTACAAAAGCCTTACTTACTCGTCTCGTAATATTACTCTATTCACTATTATAAAGATTATTTCTAGTTGATGAATGTAACTGATCTTGTTCATCGATATGGACCTAAGCTGAAAACATTTAGTAATCGTTGTTGATCGATATGGATTTAATCTTAATTTCTGAATCGATTCAGAATTGTATGAAATGGCGTAATAAACTTCTTTCTTTCGAGATCGAACCCGGTATTTTTTGTGCAAGTGACGACTTTAGTAACTAAGCTACAGGGTTAACTTAGTTAATCTACCGATAATGTAAAAGACTGTAGCCGAATTAGTGGTGCCCCCACTTGGTTTAAATTTTCTAATGATCAATAGGGTTGCCAAGTGGTCGGGAAATCTGGGATTTTCCCAGAACTAAAATCCTGGATCCACCAGTAAAACTGTTTCGAAAATTATAAGCCTGTATCTGGCAACCCTAACAACGGACCGTTATCCTCAAATACTTTGCCTCATATAACTTGCGACGAGTAGGTACTTGTACGAGTAGACATAGTCTACTTAGCTTTTTACATAAATATCCTTTACCTGATGGTAGCAGCAGCATGGACTATGATACTGGCATGTTGTATGACGTACTGCCGGTCATCGTGGCTTATCGCCAGGTCCGGGCTGCTCACGTCACCTGCGATCACCTTCACTTTCTGCAGAATCTTCTCGACGCCGCCGTACAGACCCGTCAGTTGCTCAAACAGCTGGAAACAAAACGTAATGTTCATCTGTTGTAAATGACATTGTAATGATAGTGTTGTAATGTTACGAAGTTAGTGTAATGATTGGGGTATTACGAGATCCAAATTGCTACTTGCTGGATAAGGCTGAGTGGCATAGTTGCTGATGTTCGTGAGCGACGATGACCACTTACCATCAGGTGGACCGTCAGCTTGTTTGCCGGCTATTTCCATAAAAAAAACACTGTGTAGAAAATAATATAGAAAAATAAAGTTTTATTTTTTTATATTTCAAAATGCATATTTTTCCTGCTTCCAGTTACTTTGCACTTCCGCCATAGACAATAGACTTTTGTGAACTTTGTTCTAAAATGCTATCCTACCTAACGTCACGCCAAGAAAGTTTTTGTCATGGTCAATTTGTTGAATGTCTCCCGATTTTCAGGTTAAACTTTAACTTGTGTGGTTATGCTACAAAAAACTTAAACCAAATATACAACGATTATTTTATGTGTACCTATTATGTTTCCCAGAACTTCCCAAAAATGTACCTTCTAAGCACGGACCTAAAAAAAAGACGGACATAATCCCAACAACAAATTCAGTGAAGCACCCATAGTATAGGTGTACCAGGATCTGATGGCAAAATGGGGTAATTAAAATTGGAGACGCAACACTCCCAAGCGTTGGGGAAATTGGAATAAAACTTGTTGATCGTTGATATTTTTATCATAGTGTTAGTTTAATAATTCACATTATATGTCTGGTTTATTAACTTCAGATGAAAATATATAAAGAAAAATGTTATATTATGCACATATTTTTATATTATAATTAATTATAAGAGTGACTAGGTAATTTATTTTATTCAACTACAATTTAAAAATTTCTATCTGTATAGGTATTTTTAATTCATTCGATGAAGAGAATAAATAGATAATAATAATGAGTTGCTTCTCTAACATTTCAGTTACGTGACTTTGCATGATGTAACTTTTCATGTCATATTTCACAACATGTTTGCAAGCTCGAATATGTAACAATGTTTGTATTCTTAATTTAATTTATTTTAATATCATTTGCAAATCTATTTACATATAAAGAAATCATAATTAGATTAATTACTAAGAAAATATAATCAATGAAAATAAGTATCAAAACGAGTCAATCCTTCGAGATGGATAATATTAATATTGTAGATTGTCTTTTAAATACACCTTTTTTCTCATATGTTTTTCAATAAACATTGAAAATAATATTTTTAGTTACTGATCGTAAAGGTATTGTCGGTATTCAATCGAAAATAATTATAATTTTAGAAAAAGAAGAAAATTCCATACAACTAATTTTTGGACTTGACAATTGTTATAGTTTTAAAAAATTTCATTGCCATATAAAAAAATCTATTTTTCTGCTTGTCAAGAATGCCATGAGTTTCTGGTACACCTATAATACCAACTCTCTATTCGTACAAGTACACACACGCACACATTGACACCATACTGCGTCAATCGCGAATCAAAAATTACGCCACAGAGTACTTTGAATTACGCACACATGGTAAGCGGGCGGCCATTGCTATGCTTCACTCTCGATTAGACGAGGCTACGTCCGTCTTTTTTTCAGGTCCGTGCTACTAAGTAAATAAATTGATTGTTTTCTAATCGTAATATTAAAAAAAACACGGCAACCCTAGCTGAAAATAATGGATTATTAATAAATTTTGACACGGTCAAGATTGATGAAGCGCTTCGATAAGTTTTTTGTAAATAGGGGTTTGTATTTGTATGGCTTTTGTATGTAGGTAGCATGTAGCAATGGATTTGTGGATGTAGCGTCAACGTTGAAATTCATTGTTGTTTTGATTTCACTGACGACTCCATAGCCAGGTTAGTAGTGCCAATGACGAAGCAGGCCATCATTATCGTTATAACCCTTTGAGGCTTGGCTCAGATTTACTCTCGCTATAAGGTCAACGTCCACGCCGCTGTACTTTGCACGCTGCTAAACAACCGAAACTATGAAATCAAGCTTATTAAGTAAGCGTAAGCAGTGATGTAGCGTGGGCTCCCGCCGCCCGGGGCCGACCAAAGTTTGCCACCCCCAATGATCTTTGCCGCCCCCATATTATTTAAAATATTATTTTTATTAATTAAAAATGCACTTTTCTTGTTTTTTCATACCACAATTTACATTAAAATTGAAAAACAATTTAATGAATTTAACAATTTGTGGTACGCCTCTATGACGGAGGTCCACATATACAATAAGGAGGTCCTAAAAATCTTGCGAAGTCTAAACGTGAAAAAAGCCAGTGGACCTGACGGTATTCCAGCGGTTGTACTTAAAGCATGTGCACCCGAGTTGTCTCCTGTGTTGACACGCTTGTTTCGCCTCTCGTTTAAGACTGGGATAGTGCTAAAATCGTGGAAGCTTGCCAACGTGCAGCCAGTGCCCAAGAAAGGCAGTCGTGCTGACCCTGCTAACTATCGACCAATTTCAATTACCTCCATACTCTGCAAGATTATGGAGCTTATATTGAACAGGCGCCTCATGGCATACCTAGAACACAATGATCTCCTTAGCGACTGGCAGTACGGGTTCCGCCGAAACCGTTCGACGGGAGATCTACTAGCGTATGCCACTCACATCTGGGGCGAGGCCCTCGAGAAAAACGGGGAGGCGCTTGCCGTGTCCCTTGATATCTCGAAGGCCTTCGATAGGGTCTGGCATGCTAGCCTATTGAGCAAGCTTCCCGCGTATGGCTTATCCTCTGGCCTGATCAGCTGGGTTAAAGACTTTCTGAGTGAACGTTCATTCCGAGTCGTTGTCGATGGTTGCTCATCTCAAGCATTGACGACCAATGCCGGAGTTCCTCAGGGGTCTGTTCTCTTCGCAACTCTATTCCTGCTGCATATCAGTGATCTGCTCATGCCCGGTATATATAGGTACGCGGATGACAACACAGTTGTGGAGAGATATCTGGCAAATGCTCAGGCCAGTAAAGACCAAATACAATCTGAACGAGAGACCATGGTGGGCCGTGTGAATCTCACACTTCAGGCTGTCTCCGAATGGGGCGTTGCCAACCTTGTGAGATTCAACGCCACTAAAACACAAGCGTGTCAGTTCACCGCCAAAAGGAGCCCTTTCACCCTGGCTCCTACTTTCCGGAATGTATCCTTGGAATACACTAACCGCCTTCAGTTATTAGGAGTTGAGATATCGTCAAACCTTAACTTTGGGCGGTTCATTGAATCCAGAGCTAAGACTGCTGCTAGGAAGCTAAGCGTCTTAGCTAAGGTGCGCCGGTACTTCACACCACAACAGCTTTTGACCCTGTACAAAGCTCAGATTCGGCCTTGTGTGGAGTACTGCAGTCACATTTGGGCTGGTGCAGCTAAATGTCATCTTTCAGCATTGGATTCAATGGAGAGGCGTGCTAAGAAGCTTATTGGTGACCAAAGCTGATAGAGTCTAGTCTACAAAGCCTCGAGCACAGGCGCAGAGTTGCCAGCCTCTCAGTATTCTATAGGATATATTTTGGAGAGTGTGCGCAGGAATTACATGACTTAATTCCCCCCTCTACTTTTTACTATCGAACATCCAGACGCACGGTGGGTATTCATCCCTTTGTCGTCAACATCCCCCCGGTGCGGACGTCGCGCTTGCTTCGTCTTTTATTATACGTACCGCAAGGGACTGGAATAAATTTCCTGCGTGGGTGTTCCCCACTGATTATAATGTGGGTGCGTTCAAGTCAAGAGTGAATAGGCTTCTACTAAGTTAGTGTGCTTTACCATCCAAGGCTTCATTACTGCTTACCATCAGGTGGTTTTGTGGTCAAGCACTAACTTATTCGGTATTTTAAAAAAATGTATACTTTTTTTTTATCCAAAAATTGAATGGCTTGCCGCCCTCTCTTCATGTGCCGCCCGGGGCCATGGTCCCCACGCCCCCGCCCACCCCCACGCTACGCCATTGGTACGTAGCTAAACACCATTTCATTACCCAACTCGGTTTCAGCGTCAGAGAGCAGTGGCGTAGTTTGTTTGCCCTTGACGGGGTCTGTATTTTGATGAGGGGCCACCGTTCGAATAGGTTTCGTAAATGTTGGAACCTTGTAACATTTTACACGGAATAATGATCTGGAATTCTTACCGGGTTACTGAAAATAGTTCGTAGTCTGTCCCGCGGAGATTGGCCCTTCTTTTCCCGCACCAAGAGGAGGATTTCGCGAATGTCCGGACATTTTCTGGAGAGAAAAAAAATGGTTTTGGATACTATAGTTAGTGTATTGTAAGGAGCTTGAGATAGATTTTATTTTAGTCAGTTAACGACTTAGTCCCCCAAAGTGCAAATTTTGTGCACACTTACGACCCGTGTGGCGCAATGGTTACCATGCCGGATCGACGCACCAAGGGTCCTGGGTTCGATTCCCAGCGAGGTGGAAATTTGAATGATGAGTTTGAATTTCTGTTCTCGGTCTGGGTGTGAATGTCCTTGTCTAGTGTGTTGTCTATGGCACCCACGACACAGGGAATCCTAGTGTGGGGCTAAGAGTGTGAAGCGTTAGTTATTTATTTATTTATACTTGTGTATGTCCTTTGATTTTTTTATAGTATCAAAATATTTTGTTGATCTAATTCACGTTACATTATGAATAGGCATTACGTAACTCGTAAAAAACTTCCGATCGAAAACATTCGCCAACCGGTTATATGGATGACCAAACATTAAAATTATTAATGTAGGTCGATAAGTTCTAATATACTTATTGCAATAAGTATTCAAATAATTGTAAGTAAAATAAAATAACCAGGGGAATGTTGTTAAAATTGTAACGAAATGTAATGGGATTTGATGTGAACATGGCCACAGGACAGGAATTATTGCTGATGCTACGTTGATAGTAGAAGTGAACTGAAAAGACTGACAATCATTTTAAATGTTATTTTGGATTTCATTTTGTTCAAGTATACAGTACTAAATGGTACAAAATATTAGTCATCAAAATTATGAAGCTCGTACAACAGGAATTCGAACTTTACCAAGGTATGTTGGTTCAATTATTTTTATATCTTATATGTTAATGCTTGACTACTATCCCACCTGATGGCAAGTGGTGATGTAGTCATAGGTGGTAAAACTTGCAAAAAAATTAAAATTTGCAATAAGGCCGATGACACAATGTCGAGGTCATCTTGTGACTTTTAAGGCTAACTGCACACCATGAAGAAATGTAGAACCATGAAACGTGCAATGAAATCTCACTCTAAAACCTATTTTTTAATTATTCAAATGGCTAACTATCGTGAACATGCATACAAACTAGTTTACACACATTTTTACACTTTATTTTACAATAATTTAATATTTTCCAGCGCAAACAGAATTTTCACAATTACGGAGTTCGAATTCGAAAACTAGAATGTTTCTTAGAGAAGTCCCAAAGAAAGCCGTTGACTTGGTTACCATAGCTAAACCACTATTAGGCTCAACGAATATAAGATATACAAGAAACAAACGGTGATATTAACTATTGCAATAAAAAATTAACCGCTGGAACTCGGTCAAGGTAATAGGTAATAGTAATAGATTACGGACGGACTTTCAAAAGATCATTAGCAGGTTTATTCTTTATTCTAAGATTAGCAGATATTTCGGTACAGATGTGTCTAACGAGTGATTAGTGAGAAAAAAATATTGAGTAAAAATATTAATTAAACATCATTGTATACATAGGATACTACACATTGTCTACATAGTAAGTACATATACGAGTATGTACATAACATAAGTAGGTAGGTACGTACCATCGATTTTGAAAAAGGGTCGGTCTCCTTATGATGGTATTTTTAATTAGTCATTAATTTTATTTGAATTCGGATATTCGAATTGGAAATTCCGAATAGTAACATTTTAATAAGTAAACATAATAATATTTAAATAGTAAAAATAACGCATCCATGCCATGAGTAAAAAAGCGGCCAAGTGCGAGTCGGACTCGCCCATGAAGGGTTCCGTAGCAGCAAATAACATAATATAAAAGTTCTTGCACTTCATTGTAACTTTGATCGATATTTTTTGCGGTTTACGATTTATGACGTATTAAAAAAAAAACTACTTACTAGATCTCGTTCAAATCAATTTTTGTTGGAAGTTTGCACGGTAATGTACATCATATATTTTTTTTACTTTTATCATTCTCTTATTTTAGAAGTTACAGGGGGGGGACACACATTTTACCACTTTGGAAGTGTCTCTCGCGCAAACTATTCAATTTAGAAAAAAATGATATTAGAAACCTCTATATCATTTTTGAAGACCTATCCATAGATACCCCACACGTATGGGTTTGATGAAAAAAAAGTTTTTGAGTTTCAGTTCTATGTATGGGGAACCCCCAAAATTTATTGTTTTATTTTAATTTTTGTATGAAAATCTTAACGCGGTTTACGGTATACATCTACTGACCAAGTTTCAACAGTATAGTTCTTATATTTTCAGAGAAAAGTGGCTGTGACATACGGACGGACAGACAGACAGACAGACAGACAGATAGACAGACAGACAGACAGACAGACAGACAGACAGACAGACAGACAGACAGACAGACAGACAGACAGACATGACGAATTTATAAGGGTTCCGTTTTTTGCCATTTGGCTACGGAACCCTAAAAACAACTCAGTGTAGTAGATAATTTTTTATCGGGCGTTTTCAAAATTATGTTTATCTGTTTTTTACCACAATAGAAACCTGCATGTGTCAAGTGCAGCAGTTTTAAACATTACCAAATTGAGACAGACAGAGAGGTAGTGTTTCGTGGTTTGCATGCAATATCTCTCTCTTCTTAGCGTTCAGTGATACGAGCAAGAGGAAAACTTTGCTTGTGTATGTGAGCCCGCGTGTGTGTTTACTTTATACACTTTGTTGTGTTTCAATAAGTATTTCATATTATGACCTACCTTAAAAGTTTCTCCACGAGAACTTTCCCCAAAAAGCCGGTTCCGCCCGTGATGAATACCGTCTGCCCCACGAAGGTTTCCGCGACGCGGTCTGGTAGCTCCATGTTCCGAACATCTTCACAGGCCATACTCTCTGAAAGAATTACATAATAAATTTTCAATATAATTCGAGGAAAAAGGAGTTTTTGTTTGTACTATTTCCACATATGATGTGTTGAGTCACCTCATGATAAGTTGTCACATTAATATGATAGTAATATCATAAGTCTAAGGGGGACTCGCATTGTTACTGGCTTTCATCTGCATAAATTATTTTACAGTCAATTTAATAATAATAAACGCTAACACACTCATACCACCTGTGCCGCTGGTGGTATGGACGACACATATAACACATCACAATAACACCCATGACCCGAGTACAAATATTTATCTATCACATAAATATCTGCCCCGGCCGGGAATCAAACCCGAGACCCCTCGCTTCGCAGGCAGGGCCACTACCAACTAGGCTACAGGGTCGTTTTTTCATAGGTGGGTAATCTACCACCATGCAAGTACCATTGGGATTAACCTGTTTTTTGGGTGATACAGATGGACACCAGCAGGAGAGGTTGGACACATGGATGGATAGAGTCCATTACACCCCTTTTAGAGAACCACGGACCTCTTATAGGCCAACTATTTCGAAGTAGGTCATTCGTCGGTCGTGACGGTGTCATCAAATTATTCCCTGATTTTTTTTAGATATTTCACTTTTACACTTACCCATTTACATATATTGCCGATATCACAGTAGTATTTACTTTAAATTGAATTATTATTGTTTATAACGAAATAAAAAATTCGTCTCGTCTAGAGATTAATCCATATTTCTTCACTACACCGTTTCAATGATCACTAGACACTGGAGCCATGATCTGAATCTTGCTCCGATCAAACAGTTGCAAGTGCCCGCGACCTTGGTGTACCACGAGGTAGGGGGTCGTCAGATCACCGTCCACATCCAGTTATCGTCCATTTGATGCTACGTCTTTGTACGTTTGTCACATTCAAGTATCATAATAACTGCTTAAAAAAATATTATTTTGTTATCAAGTATCAACAGTGGCGTAGCGTAGGCTCCCGCCGCCCGGGGCCGACCGAAAATTTGCCGCCCCCATATTATTTAAAATATTTTTTTATTCATTAAAAATGCACTTTTCTCGTTTTTTTCATAACACAATTTACATAAAAAAAATATAAAATAATTAATTTTAATAGATTTTTTTTAAATAGAGTGGCTTGCCGCCCACTCTTCATGTGCCGCCCGGGGCCAGGGCCCCCCCGGCCCCCCCCTCGCTACGCTACTGAGTATCAACTTAACAAAATATTATTTTGTTAAGCAGGTAGATATTATGATACTTGAATATTTAAGCAGCATGCTCGTATTTAACGAAGTAGGTAGATAAACACACTTATTGTAATATAAATAAAAACAATCTATTAATTATACGGTCCGTAACGCACCAGAGTTGTCGGCTGAATTTTAGCAAATAAATAGCACGTTGCTTCAATGTTCGCGAATATTAAGATTTTGGCAATGAAAGTTGATAACTGCTAGAATTACAAAAAACAATTGTTCACCATTGAAGTATAATGTCATAGAACAGGCATCTCGAACAAAATGTGTCCCACCGGGAGGTTCTATTTTCAAAATTGAGCCCCCGTTCTCCTTTCAAAATCAAACGAATCCATTGAAAATTGAAGCCGATCGGCACCAATTCATTGGGACATACATTGTGTTCGCGGTGTCGGTTCTATATGCTATTAATACTTCAGTGTTGTTCACCTAATGATTCGATATTTAATTTTAACTCAGGCTTATCGTTGTAACGGTTATAACAGCAAACCCAGTTCTCGACCGGGTGGACAAGAATAGAATACTTAGGCTTAATTATTTAAATCTTTGAGTCCTTCGATTTCAATAATTTAAGTGAAAACATAATAATATAATTTATGTACTTAGTGGCTTAATCTAAACTTACCCACAAAGACACGGTGAGGTCGTTCCACTTTATTATCGTCATCTAACTAGGTACTGTCTGAATTCACTCGTGGCTGTAGGCAGCTGTGTTAAATAATTAAATAAATTATATTATATGTGTGTATACGCCGGGCGACCTTTTATTTAAAATTAGGTAGCTGACCGTGCCCACTTCGCTGGACGTCAAATATTTTTACTTGTGATGAAGTAAAAAATATTATTAATCACAATCAAATATAGCCTATGTTACTCAGGAATAATGTACCTAGCTTTCTAATATATAAAAAATATGTGCATAGTGGCATAATGAAACATTGTATTTTATATATTTTTATCCTAAGTTAATAACATATGTATAATGTTATTATGAAACTAACACTATGATAAAAATATCAACGATCAACAAGTTTTATTCCAATTTCCCGAACGCTGGGGAATATTGCATCTTCAATTTTAATTACCCCATTTTGCCATCAGATTCTGGTACACCTGTGCTTACCTGAAGTTTTTTCAAAATGGCGGTAGGTACTTGATTAGTAGCTATATGCCAACTAGGTAAGTTCAATGTCCTTTGAAGTTACAATATTGAGCTTATTCTTTGATCTGAGTATTGAGCTTCCTAACTGGACTACCACCATTTCCAAATAATTGTGACATCGAATTTTGACCATCAAAATTACTTTATATTTTTTTAATTAAAACAGTCGTAAGGTCGAGGTAGGAGGGGTTCGCATTGACGACAACTTTTAGAAGATAAAATTAGTTTTAGTTAAAAACACACTAAAGGTACAGTTCGTCCGCTGTATCTTGGCGCGTATGAACTTCGCGCAGAAGGCTGCGCAGTAACATAATTCGCCAATACTCGATACGCGGTGTATTATGTCTCAGTCATACGTTAGCATGTTCGTGTTGCCATCTCTGTCTTACATGCGCTAAGTTCGCAAAGCCTACGTTCAGACGCACCAAGATACAGGGGCCGTACTGTACCTTGGTATTATTATTATTATTATAAACGAATTTATTTTGATGCTTCGGAGCCCAAAAGCTGATGTTCGCTGCCATTCCAAACATTGTTATACGTATGTCTCAGGTTTCCCTGGATTTGTCCAAGTTTATGGGACGGGCGTCCAGGCGGGTTTTTCAAAACGGCAAAACGGTGGCAAGGGGCGCCAACAGTAGAGGGCGTCGTTCGACAAGCTAGTTTTTTAGAGGGCGCCATAAAAGAGCGCAAAAGAAGCGAAAAAAATCCTTAATTTTATCCAAACGTCCGAGTTTGAAATTTTTATCCAGCGTCATCGATTTAGGTGATGGCAGCCCTACCCACACACTCCATTAGGATACGTAGTGATTGACATGGACTAACACATATGAATCAACGTGTGACCACAAGCATAATTATTATGGTGTGATCATAAGCAGAGGCCAAACGCCAGAGGAACAAACCTTAAAAAATGTTTGTATACATTTTACTTAGCAGGCGGATCCTCAGGGTCACTCACTACATGAACTAAGTACAGTGCCGATATTCATCTCCCGTCACCGTTTGTCGTGAAGCGCTTATAGCCCGGCGCCTTGCGTCGATCCTATGTAATCGACAAAGTTAAGCAACAGCGGGCACGGTCGGTAGTTGGGTGGGTGACCGCTAGTGGCAAAAATTTCTTGAGCGTTTCCGTGCTTCGGAGGGCACGTAAAGCCGTCGGTCCCAATTGTTATCATTAGATAACAGTCGTTAAGCCATGTCGGAGGCCCTCGGGCGGTTTGAAAACTTCCGACACTCGGGTTGGCCACTAACTTCTCCACCAATCCGCACCGGAGCAGCGTGGTGGAGTATGGTCTAGGCCTCCTCAAGAGGAGAGACCCGTGCCCCGTAGTGGGCCATTAATGGGTTGAAGCCACCGTTTATCGTCACTCTTAGGTCATTTGCTCGATTTTCTGGATCGATAGTAAATTGGTATGCTGTTTGGAACTTTGGACGGATTGGATCGATACCATCAGTGGCTCCGTCTGCTCGATAATCAGCTGATTAAATAAATTCCCACCGAAGTGTAATACAGTTAGTTACAACACTAGTCTCTGGGTTGCCAGCTTGCCCGTCTTATTAAGGTTGTTTTAAGGTAAGTTAAGGTCAATAAAAAACCAAAATCGTCATACAAAACTTTATTTTTGGAAACTGTAAACAATTTTAACAATGCATTACTATATCGATCACAGTGGTGAGAAATAAATTAGGTAGACACTGAGTAGCTGACAAGAGTTTGTAGATTAGATACTTGCCCGATTTTGTTAAGAACCTCAATATATTCACAATTTTTTGTGTATAATTATAAGCTGCGATCATGGATACAAGAATTGTCAAAATTGTTACAATGGAAAAAATAAAGTATGGTTACAGTAGGGCCTTAATGATAGATATTAAAGATCTTTTTTTTTTCAAACGATGAATATGGCAGTGACGGTGTTACCCACTGTTGGTTATTTATGTTGAAACGTAATATTTTATCAAAATCAGCCTTCATGATGTTATTGTTATAAGCAGATTTACAAAATATACTAAAATATTATGCTATGCCGAAAATTTTTGACAAAACAACACAACCAATTTTAATAAATGTAGTATTAATTATTGTATATGCAAATTAGTTGTTTTGCAATGTCAGCTTACAATCAGATATTGTTGAATCGTTCAACATTTATTTAATATAAGTAACAGTATATTTATTGTGCACAATTCTTAAAAATATGAGATGAATGAATTATAAAGCATTCTATTGTATCATTATTGCAATCGTACGGCACGGTTCTTGAGTACAAGACATAAAAAGAATAACTTCAAAAAGGCTTATAAATTATTTTACGGTAATTTAATGTGGTTATAGTATTTTAAATGTATCAACAATGACGAAAACGGCAAAGTTAAGCAACGAGTAGATACCTACCTAAAAATAGCAATAGTTCTCTCTAAAGACACTAGGATGATGTAACTTAAAATATACATATGAATACATAAGTGTAATCATAGTGTGCTCGTAGTGCAATATCAGTCAAATGAGAGAAAACAGCATCCCTATAATACGTCACACGTTAGGGGGGAGGGGGGGGGGGTCGATGTAGTATAACATGGTGTGACAAGGGGTGGGATAAGGTCCTAATATATGTGACGTCACACTAGGGGGGGGGGGAGGTCTCACAAATGTGACCAGCTCTAACAAGGAGGGGGGGGGGGGGGGGGTCAAAAAGTCATGAAATTAGTGTGACATAATTTATGAATGGCCCCTAATGCGTCAGACCTAGTCCTTGGTTAGGGTAGATGGAGATGGGTCTTTCAGCGAGCGCCCTTCGTTCTTGACTTTTATGTAAACTATTAAAAATGGCGCTCTTCTATAAAAGTTCGTCAATATCAAGCCGCCCTAGAGTTACCACAGTTAACGTCCCCTGCCTACTAGCTGCCTACTAGAGCGATGGCTTCTTTCGCTCTATTCCAGCGCTATGTCTGACCTTTTCTATGGCCAGCCCTGCCTATTTAAGTTACTCTGCCTAAATATGGCCGTACGGTGATAAGGTGCTCCGAAGATCACTATGATCAGTGGCGTAGATAGCCCTAAGGAGGCCCCATATTAATATTTGTTGTGGGGCCCCCTCAACGTCAGCTGTCAAATATAAAAGCCAACTGTAGCGGTCGTAAGCTGCTGGCGAGCTTTTTTTGGGAACGTTAGTGGGGGCCCCTATACGCTGGGGGCTCCGTATAATTGATACGGCTGATACGGCGGTAGCTACGCCCCTGACTATGATGTAATGTAATGTAAAACCTATATTGCATAATTTACAAGTTACAAGCTACAAACGTTATGTATACTTTTATTACGATATCAATACATTATATGTATGTATAAAGCTTGGGCGTAAATTATGTCACAAGATATTTAGGTACTTGGTAAGTGTTTCATATTTATCACATCAACAATTTTATCGTATTTATCTGTATTTATAAGATTATTACAATTATTTTAAAATAATGAAATACTAAAACTTGACAACGTTAAACAATATGACTATGTAACTAAAATCGTAACATTACTTCAGATTACAAATGTATTACTCAAACTAAAAAAAAACATTCATAGTAAAACCAATAAAGAAAAATAAAAAAAATTAACAATCACTCAAAAAAATAAAAAAAGAACAAAAAAATAAAGATTAAATTATTTTAAGTTTTACGTTGAGACCACGATACTATAATGTTAAAAGATGAACCACTTTTTAACCGACTTCAAAAAAAGGAGGAAGTTCTCAGTTCGACTGTATTTTTTTTATGTTTGTTACCTCAGAACTTTGGACCGATTTTGATGATTCTTTTTTTAATCGAAAGCAGGTGCTTGTCATGTGGTCCCACATAAACTTGAGTGAGATCTGACAAGTAGTTTTTGAGTAATTTTGAAGTTGGTTATTTTTTGTTAGTAAAATTTAGATTATTTTACCAGTCAATATTATTTGTGTCCACTATCAGGTTGTCTATCCGCGGTGACAAGTTAATTGGGAAAACATGAGCTCGTTTTGATTGCTCAGCGAAAAGCGGTAAAGCAGTGTACAGAATTCCTAGGAGTTTATTTTGTTTATTTTTACATGTTTTACAATCGTCTTCATGGATTTTTTTATCAATGTGATAATATACAATTATATCACGTGATTATTGTGATAATACGCAAATTATACTGAATAAATGATGTTAATATTTTGTTACTCTTTTTTTTTCCTTTGCATTAATTGTATTATTATTAAGTGAATGAATCTCTAAAATTTTTAAATGTTCGGTTTATAAGAACTTCTACTACCCTAATTTTTCATTTAGTAGAAAGGCAAGTGCAGCCGTGGGAAGATAACTGTCTAATTTAATACTAGGCGCAGTGTGTACGCGCACTCAAAATGGTTAACGCCCACTGACTTTTTGTCTTTGTCATTTGTATGAGATAACGTTATAGAGATCCCCATACTAACATGTCTCCGTGGATATAGTATAGACAATCGTCAAACAAACATTAGACAAAACAAAACGGACATCATTAGTACATACTGTGTCCCACTTAAAAATTATGTGCAAAAAAAACTTAAAAAATCGTAATTGTATAATATATAATGACCGCCATTCCTATTTTCAATGTGGTGCGGCCAACTAGTAACAACTTATCATAGAGTATAGAGGTAAGGAGAGCCATCTGTTCATGAAAAGTGTCCGTAAAAACGCGTCCAATAACAGATGGCGCTGCGGTGCACTACGATAAATTTTATTGAACTTGGCAAACCTCACTCCGCAGCTCCGTCTACAACAGCTATGTTCATATCGTACTTATTGCGACGCCAGGTCGTAGATACTGGAACTAATTCAGTTCATTATTTTCAGTAAACAGTTGGACACTTTTTCACTTACCCCTCATATGAGATGGCTCTCCTTACCTCTATACTCCATGCAACTTATGATCAAACATTTGACATGCACAGGGCCTATCTTTGCAATAATATCAACAATAATGAACAAGCTAATCCAGAGTTGAACAAAATTTTAAACAATATAAATACGAATATATATATACAAAGATGTATAATAATGTACATAAGTATCATGTAGTAGAATGTAATACACAAAAGAAACAGAAACCGCCGTCTTACGGAAGTTACTTCTTAAATCACAGAATAAGTAACAACTAGATATAAACATAGTAAATTGAAGAAAACACAATTGGGAAAAAATTATCACACAGACTTCTAGTACTAACATAATGTACCATTTCTATTTGATAACTATTCTGTGGTTAATTATTAACTCATTAAATAATGCAAATAAAATAGTACAATAAATAGGTACATGATTTATTTCTTAGGCAGCCTGTACACTTTGACGTTCGCACTTTCGAATGCACAGTCCGAGCGAGACGGGTATACACTCTTGAGATTACCCTCTGTATCAACTACTTTCACCTGTAACACAAAATATATCATAATTTATTAGAGACTAAAAGCATGGATTAAAATTGTTGTATGAATAACTATTGGACAATTACTAACTGACATTTATTTCCTATAAACTAACCTAACTTATCCCTCATGGATTTGAATGATTTAACCTCTATGGTCTAACTTCTTTTCATGTGAGTATTCTGCAAATTTTTATTTGGCACTGCTGTTATGAACCGAAAGACGACAGAAACCCCTCTCACACATCATTTATTACACACACTCACACATATTATCAATTAAACTAATACAGGATAGATTTCTAAACTGCGCAGAAGGCTCGTCGTGCTATTTGCGTGATAAGAAAGCATTTATGTTGGATCGGACCGGAATGGTTTTATTTGTGACTATTTTAATGTATTTGGGATGGCTGTTGTAACTTATTAATTTGACAAAATTATTCATCAGTGTTCAAACTGCACTACTGGGATTTGGTTAATTATCGCCGCTGCCTTACCCCTCTAACCTGTCCACATTATAGTTTTTGGTCCTTCGAGCCGGATACATTGTTATTGAATACCAAGGACTCGAAGGAATATTAAGCATGTTTAGAGCTACCAATCTGACAAGCTACCCTTCAAATGTGTATGGATGATCCCAGTGATAATTATATGACCCATTTATTCACAAAAAGTTAAAATACCTGCTGCACAGTGAGCGTGTGAAACTCGGTGCATTCAGGGTCATCCCCAATTCCAAGCATTAACGACTCTTGGAGTAACTTGTCCATGACCAGCTTACAGGCTCCCAGCGAGGAGTGAGAGGTCACTTCTACTAGCATAGATTTGCTTTCACTGGACATCTGTAAGAAAAAAATGTGTGAGGATGAAGTTGTCAACATTTTGATAGTAGTGTCAGGGATTCAGATAATAAACAGGTTGTTAAAATGCATATGATCTGACGGATATTACCACCCACCCACACATACACAAAGTTAAATATACTTTAAATTAAGAAGATGGCTTTTAGTTACCTTTGTGTCGTCTGAGTTAGTAATTGGAGGGAAGCTTATTACTTTTCCACTGGCATCTTCCAAGCAAGGGTACTTTGGTTTGCCTTCTAATAGATATAGGTATCTGAAAAATTTACACACATTAATTTTAATAGTTATAAATATTATTTACTCAATAAATATATTTTCTATGGTATTATGGTAATCTTAAATTTCCCATTTCTAATGTATAGGTGATATAAGATGAAATTCAAGAAAAAATATTCTTACTTATGTATTCCAGAGTAAACATTCCTCTTCTTTTCCTTCCTGAGAGCTTCTGCTTCAGCTGTTAACTGCTGGAAAAGCTGTTCGCCCGTGTAGGGCTTCAACCTCGTCAAAGGCTTTAGCACCAGCTTTGAGGGGCTTTTCGCAGTATAGGTTAAATCACCTGGAGTTAAGAATTTAGAGAAAAGTTGATTTTTAATATGATTTTTTTTTGAAACCATGGTATGATTGAAATTATATGATAATGTTTGGGTAACATTTATATGGTGGATTAGAGCTTAATATAACTTATAAATTCAAGTTGCAATATTGTTGTAGTAAGTGCCAGCCATAAATTACGTCACACGTTAGGGGGGAGGGGAGGGGGCGCTGTCAATGTAGTGTGACATTGTGTGACAAGGGATGGGCGGGGGTCCTAAGTTTCGTGACGTCACATTTAAAAATTTAATAATTGGTATGTACAGGATAATATTAAAAAAGAATTAAAGGAAATAAAACTTATATCGTAACTGCTGCTTTAATTTAACAATTTCTAGGTGTAAAATTTTATATGTGACATCACAATAGGGAGGGAGGTCTCACAAGTGCGACTTTCATCAGCTGTGACAAGGACAGGGGGAGGAGTCAACAAGTCATGAAATTAGTGTGACGTAATTTATGAATGGCCCCTAAGCAACTTAGCTTACAATTTCCCTCCATCTATTTGTGCCACAACATACATGAACATACCATAAGATGATATCATTCTCTAAGGATAAAACTGAAGATTTTTCATCAAACCAACATAATAAATATATATACCTGGAGCAATCTTACTCAGGTCATGAGTAGCGATAGTTGCAACATTTCGTTTATCACAGACCGAGTCATGTAGCTTTGTCTGCATCTGGATAAATTTCTTAAACAACACATCATTGAAGTTCAATCCATCTACGATACAACAGAGGATGAATGGACGGACATTTGCAACTTCTGATTCAACTATTTTTACTTTTAAAACATCATCTTCAACATGTATTATCTTAAGTGAATGACTTAAGTCATTGACAGCGTCTTCAATAGGCTGTTCTTCTTGTTTCTTCCCTCCCTTCTTCCCCTTCTTGCCTGCGGGCTGAGTTTGGTCAGATTTGGGGCAGTGCTCTCGTATATAGTCTAAGATTTGTTTTGTGCGACACTGGTCTACCAATTTCATTAGTCGTTTGTCTGCTAGTTTATTTCCCTTGAGATTGAACTCTGAAAGATAATAGATTATTAAAAAAAATACCATTGTTGTAGATGTTTATAGAAAAATACTAAACTACACATACAATGTAAGTTTTAATTGATTCAAAATTATTACATTACATTATAACATTTAACCGATTTTGAATGTCCTGATTGCTGTGATCAACACAGATAATCAATGTATTATGTGATGTTAAATAATTTTGTGTATGTAGAATAACAATAAAAATAACTATAAAAATAACTAACCTTTTAATTTAGATAAACTGGCTAATTCTCCAGGTACCGTCTTCACCTGATTGTCACCCATGTCAAAATTCTTAAGTGATGGAACACTGCGAGCTAAATAACCAGGTATAGAATCTATCAAATTGCCTTTTAGCTTCAGATCAGTTAGGTGAGGCACGTTAGCGTTCTCCAAGTCCAAGAAACTGGATAATTTATTGTTTGAAACGTCAACTATGATTAGATTTGGCATGTCCCCAATTTTGGGCATATTTTCGATCAGATTTGAACTGAAATTAATGCTAGTTAACTCTTTCATGTTGGTCAAGCTGTCTGGAATAGCTGTGAGTTGATTTCTAGACAAATCTAGCACCTTTAATTTTGGTAGTGAGGTTATGTTTTCGTTGAACTCCATGAGTTTATTACCGTATAGAAGTAGCGATTGTAAATTTACCAAACGTTTTATTTCATCGGGAATAGTAGTTAGACATGTATCGCTTATGTTCAAAAGATTGATACTTGTCAATAGAAATAAGTTTTTATCTAGGCCTTCTTCGGAAATTCTTTTGGATACCGAAGCTCCCGCCAACTTGATTTCATGCCGATTTTCACTCTTTGCTGTCGTCACTTCTGGCCAAATACCCATTTTGATAGAAAATAAACGATAGAATAAAATAAACGAATTCTATTACGATTTAGAAAAACCACGCAGCCAAAGCTCGATTTTAGTAATGAAAAAACATGCAGAAAAATAAACCGACAGAACAGACAGATCAGATCACAGAATTAGCACCAAGTGTCAAACTCAAATCAAGCACTTGTCATTGTCATGTCATGTCAATCAAAGACAAAGTCATGTATGCCACCACAGAGTACATTATGTATAAAAACAGATTAGGTTTTTTAAGGCACATCATTTATTATTATGTTTTCTGTAATATAATCTGTGATATCTATACTGAAACCATGGACTGAAACATAAAACTAATACGATTTTTCGCCGCTGCGATGTATTTTGCTACCAGTACCACATAGCCATAGACCTATATGTATAATAAACTAGACATGCTGTTCAGGTAGGTACTAAAAGTTTCAACACCTACGTTGACACCATATGGTGCCAACGCATTTTAGTCGGCTGCGAGCAAGCGAGACAAGTAGATGTCATTTTTGAAAAACCCTGACCGTTCAAGAACACATACTCGTAATAACGCATATTGTTTAATGTGCACAGTTAAAACGTCTTCATTATTTACGTTTGAACTTTATTTGAGTTTATTGAAATCATAATAGGTAATTAACTATATTTTTACTTACTTACCAATTTACTTACTTACCAAGTAATTGGTGCAAAATATTTGATGTCATCCATCTTGAACCGAACTTGACCGAACGAAGCGCTGTCACAGAGTATGAAAAATGCTTGAAAAATATGACACGGATTTTGTTCGGAACAGCCCGTCTATACATATACAGTGCTTCCAACTTATCTGTGAATTGACGGAGGGCGCTGTCGGACGCATTGGACCAATCACTGGACGCAATTCGAGACGTAGTAAATATCAATGAATGAGCACAAAGAACTTATGAATGGGGCGGCATTAGTTCCAATTTTCGCCATTTCACAGATAATAAGTTGGTCGCACTGTATTGAAGTCTATGCACACAGCACGGACGTAAAAAAAAGACGGACGTAATTCTAAGAACAAATTTAGTGAAGCACCCATAGTAATTATAGTAATACCAACTCCCATAGTAATACCAACTCTGTATTCGTACAAGTACACACACCCACAAATTGACACCATCCTGATATGACATTGACACCATCGCGAATCAAAAATTACAAAATTACGCACACATGGTAAGCGAGCTGTCAGCTGTCAGCTTCACTCTCGATTAGACAAGGTTACGTCCGTCCTTTTTTTACGTCCGTGGCACACAGCAATATTTAAAAGTATCGCAAAGGAGCTAAAAAAATGTTACAAAGGTTACATCGATTTAATATTATCTATAAATTAGCAAGCGGGTGGAGTCCCGTACTTGGACAACCTGTATTAAAGATCTTCACCTCACCTCACCTCAGAGCAAGGGAATAATAAACAACTTTACAAAACAAATTAATGGCATGAACGTAAAACGTTAAAATAATAACGAACCCGCGAATGATTGGGACGGGTCTGCTCGTTAGAACGTAATCCTCCGCATGTGTGTCCCAGTAATTTTCAAAAGCTAGGTACCTGTCTATCAATATTTATCAGCAGCCGGATGTCATTCGATTTTAAATTTTTTTATTGACTCCATTATTATTTAACTGACTTTATTAATGTTTTGTTATCCATTATATTATAGCGAAGCTTGTGAGGTTGTACACCACAAATAGACAGGTTACGCAGGGCAGTGTCATTATTAGGCACAGCAGTTCAATGTAATTTAGCTTTTATTAATACACCTATAAATAAAATCGCTCCGGACCGTCTGACCAAAAAATCTCAACACCAGTGGTCAGTTGAGACGAAAATTTTCTCATGTGACTACTGGAGGTCAATTGGGAGCAATTCATTCCTAATTCATCACCAGTGATGAAGTGGGAAATTTTTTGTCTCAACTTACCGCCGGTGGCCTTTTGGAACAATCTCACCACCGGTGGTCAGTTGAGACGAAAACATTCCCATCTGACTACTGGAGATCAAGTGGGAGCAATTTGTTCCTAATTCATCACCAGTCTTATTTGAGTGATAGAATACAAAAAGTTTGCATAAATGATATTAAGTCATCGGGGTCACCGGCGGTGATGAGTGTACCACAGGGCTCAATCTTAGGTCCTTTTCTTTTTAACCGACGAAAAAAAAAGGAGGAGGTTCTCAATTCGACACGTATATATATATTTTTTTAATGAATGATCACGCAGCAATCGGCACAGGGTGGTGGTTGATGATTCTTTTTTTATTGAATAGGTCTTGAAGTTGGTCCCGTATTTTTTTGAAAATTTTATTCCCACTCTAAAGGTACGAAAATGGGGGATGATTGATTATTCACCCACGGAATTTTTACCCGTTACCCAAATAACTTTGTACTGGATGATCCGATTTCGATGATTCTTTTTTTATTGAATAGTGTTTACCTTGAAGTTACTTTTGCTTAAATTTGGAAAATTTTACTCCTGAAGGTACGAAAATAGGGGATGATTGATATTTTACCTACTACATTTTTACCTGGTAACTGAATCTACCACCAATAACTTATTATTAATTTTCATAGCAACTAAAAATTATTAAATAATTACTTTTTAACAAAAAATAAAACCAAGGAAAAAAACTTAAAAGCGAAAAATAAAATAAACAAATAAAAAAAAATTGTATTATAAATTAAGATCCTAAATTAACAGTAAATAAATATTTTTGAGGCGGTGCTAAACCAGTGAAAAAAACAGTGAAAAGATGTGTGCCCAGCGCGGCATGCTGCCGTGTGCAAGGCATGCCGCTACCCTCATAAAATAAACTTTATGTTATTAATTTTGGTTGTTTTTTTGGCACGGTCTCAAAATTATTTATTTACTGTTAATTTAGGATCTTAATGTATAATACTAAATGGTTTATTTTATTTTTCGCTTTTCAGTTTTTTTTTTCGTTGGTTTTATTTTTTGTTAAAAAGTAATTATCCTGGTATACATTAATGATTTAACTCATTATGTAAAAAACCAAGCGGATATTGTACTATTTGCTGATGATACATCATTAATATTTAAGTGTGATAGGAATAAAGAAAATTTCGACGACTTAAATAGTGCTTTTCACTAAACTCTCTAGTGCTCTAAACTCGGTAGGGTTGCTTATGCTGTTAGAAAAATAAGGCAGTGTACTGACGTCGAAACTGCTAGGATGGTTTGTTTTGCATATTCTATTTTAAAAATGAAATTCGTTGTGAATGAAATAGGAAGTGTTCAGTAAAAATCCATGTTATGTTTTTTATTAGTACTGTGAAGGTATGTACCTAAACTTTCAGTAATGTAGTAGAGACAGAGACTCTTAGGGCAGGGTAAGTTAAGTAAGGTAAATTTGTGTCTATTATTATGGTGTACAATGAAGCGTATAATATTTATTATAATATCTATTGTATTTGGTGTTTAAAGTTGGTTTGAGCGCAGAATGTCAGAAACGCAAAACAACAGTTTGCCAAATAGCCAGGAACGCTCATTTATTCATAAATTCATCCATTATTTCAGTTATTTATTCAGTCATTCAACATTCAGTCATTCGTTCATCAATTCATTCATTTAATCATTCGCTCATTCAGTCATAAATTCATCCATTGATTCAGTCATCCATTTTACCATTCATTCAGTCATTAATTAATCCATTCATTCAGTATTTCATTCGTTCAATCATTCATTGGTTTAGTCATCAATTCATTCAGTCATTACTCATTACATCAAAACTATAACCACGCTCTTTCGTTAAAATACCTTTTAATGGAAGAAAGACAATGACCTAGTATGAAAATGAGATATAGATCCATTTGTTTTGCGTAGATTTATTAAAAAAAATATTAATTATTTTGACAGTTGAACTAATGAGAAATAAATCCCACTAGTCCGACGATTAGTAGATAAATCTAGATGATTTTATTTTGCCCTTTTGTAACTAGGTGGGTGATATGGGAGTACCATTGTGTTATTTGGTCACTGGTAGTCAGTTGAGAAACTACTGACCACCAGTGGTGAAATTTCGTGGATCATAGACCACCATATACCCAATTCATTACCAGTGCTGAAATGGGATAATTTACACCACTGGTGGTAAAATGGGAGTAACATTGTGTTATTTGGTAACTAGTAGTCAGTTGAAAAACTGGAGTGCCAACTGACCACTGGTGTTGAGATTTGGTGGTCAGACGGTCCGGAGCGAATAAAATTGAAGTAGGTACCTATCCGTCTGTGATTTTAAAATAATAGCGGTTTCACAGATGCTTTATACATATATCTATTTACACGATAGTAAAACTCAAACATTTTATTTTTGTCTTTCTGTTTGTCCGGGCTAATCGCTGGAACAGTTAAAGGGATTTTGATGGGATTGGAAGTAGACAATTTTAAGGGATTTTGATTTCTAAACCAAATAAGTTACATTATTTGAAAATTAGGAGAAAACCCGTTACCTACACGGGATATTATTGTAACGGAGGAATCTATAACAGACATACATTGGCGCCCAACGTTGGGTAGGCAGGTAAAGTACTCAATGGCACTACTATTTAAGTACGGTACATAGTAATACATAATTAAAGAAATACCCATGACCCTATCTGAGCTGACAGAAATCGATATCTCATGATAAAGGTTTAATTAATGATAAAGTTTGTTTGATATAAACAGGGATTAATTACTAGAAATATGTATGTGAAATTAACATGTGTATTATCAATTAATCTTCTAATGCTTATCATCTAATTTAATCCTTTTAAAACTTGGGGAGTTTTGGATTAGTCGGTTTTAAATCGCCATTCAACATGCTTTGGAATACCTTGCTGGTTGTTTTGGCGTTGAGCTGGAGTGGGGTAAATATTTTTATTATAATTATGTAAACAGTTATTTTAATAATCTGCTTTCATCCAGACGCAAACGGAGGGAGGTTACAAGTTTTTTGCAGATATCTGTACGGATACGTACTGTACTGTACCTGTACCTGTCTCACCTGTCTCACCTGTCTGTAACATCGTAAACGTAGCTCTTGCGGATTAGGTACGGATGGATCGAGTTTAAGTTTTTATTTCAAAGGTGATTTTTTCAATATTTTTTAAAAAACGAATTAGTGAATAATATCATTGAGTAGGGTAGGTATTTTTTATTTTTAGCCGTCGTAAAATGAGCGAGATCTACACACGATTGATGATTACTTTAAAGGACAAAATAATATAAATATTATTACACTCTTAATAATATAAAACGTGTAGGTAATTTTATTGAAAACTATAGACCCATGGATATGGATGCGGTACCCGTTTCTTCCCCGTTTTTGGGTCCCGTGTTTGGGTTCGAATCCTGTGTACGCACTTTACTACAACTTACAAATCTTCGATAAATCTGTGTAACATCATGTCTATTTGTTTAATAAAATGCATTACAGGTACTATGTATGCTTATTCCTACTAATAGCCCAAGATCCGGCCGCAAAATTCTGTGCTCATCTGTTTTTTACTACAAACCAAAGTTTTATGAATATTTATAATGAGGAGAATGTAGAATGACTAGGTTGCCTATCAAAATTTGGCCGCTAGTATTTTTAATTAAATTATTTTTATTTTATTTTTGGGAAAAAATTTCGTTCACTTGTTTTTTAAATAAAACCTCATCTACGTCACGGCCACTTATATAAAGATTCTAAAAAATCACGGTTGCCTTTGCGCAAACGGCCGCAACCTCTTCGCAGCCGGGTGTAAACAGGTATGATTTCGACACGTTTATACGTTCATAACGTATATTTATAAATTATATCTCTAATTAAAGCTAATTTTTTTCTATTTATTATCGTATATGGTTGCCTACTTAAATCCGGCCGCAAGTAAGGGTTGCCGGCTGTTAAAGATATCCGGCTGCAGTATTAGTGCGCTCATCGGTTTTTTGCTCAAACCCGAATTCTTATGCTTATTTATAATTAGGAGAATATATAATTACCACGTTGCCTGTCAAAATTTGGCCGCTAGTATTTTTAATTAAATTATTTTTAATTTATTTTTGGGAAAAAATTTCGTTCACTTGTTTTTTAAATAAAACCTCGTCTACGTCAAGGCCACCTTTACACCAGGCTGCGAAGAGGTTGCGGCCGTTTGCGCAAAGGCAACCGTGATTTTTTAGAATCTTTATATAAGTGGCCGTAACGTAGACGAGATTTTATTTAAAAAACAAGTGAACGAAATTTTTTTCCAAAAATAAATTAAAAATAATTTAATTAAAAATACTAGCGGCCAAATTTTGATAGGCAACCTAGTCATTCTATATTCTCCTCATTATAAATATTCATAAAAATTTGGTTTGCAGTAAAAAACAGATGACCACAGAATTTTGCGGCCGGATCTTGGGCTATAAGCGATAAATAGGTTACTAAAGCTGGCTATGAACACTAAATGTTCACGTCGTAGTTTTCTTCTTCTGAGTATGGAAATCTTAAAACATGAACGTATAGGTAATAACTAAATCTGTTGTTCTAAAGAGAAAAATCAGTTGAAATTCTGAACAGCTCACGATTATACAATGTTTAATTTATTCTAATGTCAAGATTACGATAGTCTTCAATTACTTATTAAGTGTATTTTTGTTTTTTTTTCAGGCTTTTGCCGATTTTAAGTTAGCCTATCCTGAAGATTTTAGAGGTAAGTCCTAATTACAAAATTTTGTATCACTTTCTAATTAACGTTAAACATAAACCAAAATAATAAATATATACAGAATCTACAAAAAAAAAAACATAAACGCATAGTAAGTACATTATTTATTACTCATTGATTATTACATACTTGACCCCTAATTCCAAAAATGTTCTTTGAATACCCATAATAGTTTTGAAAGACCTTTTCAATGATACCCCACACTATAGGGTACGCGACGAATAAAAAATTCATCTTCGCATTACCTGTAGGGGAGGTACCCTGAAAAAAAAATGTTTTTCAATATTTTATTCTACGATAATGTATATTCATGCCAAATTACAGCTTTCAAGTACGGCGCTTTGCTTCGGACAGACAGACGGACGGATACACGGACTGACGGACATGACGAAAATATAAGGGTTCCGATTTTGCTTCACAACCCCAAAAACGGAATACTTATAGCAATAGCGAGCTACTAACATGAAAACTCTACTGTTATACGCTTTGATAAAAATTATCTTAATAATCTTAACATTACCAGATAATTAATTTTAAATGAGTTAGTTTTTTTGTTATGCATTGCGCCTTAACCACTAAGGGGTTATCCATAAATTACGTCACACGTTAGGGGGGAAGGGGGGGTCGATGAAGTGTGACATTGTGTGACAAGGGGTGGGAGGGGGTCCTAAATTTCGTTACGTCACATTTCAAAATCGAATAATTGGTATGTGTAGGTAAATATTAAAAAACAATTAATTAAAATAAAAGTTATTTCGGAGAACTGCTGTTTTAATTTAATAATTTCTAGGTGTAAAATTTCATAATATGTGAGGTCACACTAGGGGGAGGTCTCACAAATTTAATGTGACCAGCTGTGACAAGGGGGTTGGGGGAGGGGTCAAAAAGTCATGAAATTAGTGTAACGTAATTTATGGATGGCTCCTAATTCGAATAGGCTATAGATACAAGTATCTATACTAATACTAATACTAATCTATACTAATATATAAAGAGGAAAGATTTGATTTTTTGTTTGCATTGAATAGGCTCCGAAACTACTGAACCGATTTCAAAAATTCTTTCACTGTTGGGAAGCTACACTATCCCCGAGTAACATAGGCTATATTATATTTTCAAAAAAATTAGGGATCTTTAATAAAACTCCAAAAATATAACCCAAGGTGTAAAAAAAATAAGAAAACCGAAGCAAAGCGAGGGCGGTTACTCGTGTACTATATAGGACTAGGTAGGTACATACTAACAGAGTAGGCTGAAACCCATTAATTAATACATACATTTTGTCAAAAGTACAGCGATGGAAATAGAGTGTGCTATACATAATTATCCAGAAAATATTAACGTGAGCGGCGTAGCGGGGTAAGCTCATATTAATTAGACAAAAAAATGTTATCTACGAGGTATTACATAGGATTAACTACTTACTTATACTAATTCTAATTTCACTTCATTTTGCTATCATAATCTGGCGGTCGATAAAATTCATCAGGTTTTTATGACATAAACACTCGAATAGATCCACTTACGTATATTGATGTTATCTAAACTTCACATTGCTAGACAATGGATATTATTGAAAGAACAAAATGCCAGCAATACAACCCAACCAGGATTCCTCTGTAGCTCTATGATGGGTGACATGCACATACCCACACAACATGGTCATCACAAACACCCATCACGCCTTTATGCCAACAAACATTTACCCCAAACTTACAATACATCAGTGGAAACCGCATCCAAATCGGTTAAGTCACTTTTTAGAATAGCGGAAACAAACACAGACAAATACAAAAATCCAAAACCCATTATCATGGAATCTATTGTGCTAATAAAACACCCACTACTTTTTCTCAAATATCTTGCATGTACAAAATAGTACAGATTGATATCGATCAGTTATTATGTTGACTTCCAGCCGGGCGTATCGTATCAGGATGGGAAGCCGCAGAGGGGCAGTTCCCCTACCAGCTCTCATTGCGTATGGTGAACCCCCTCGGGACCGTCTCTAGCTGCGGAGCCTCCATCATCCACAACGAATGGGCAATCACAGCTGCCCATTGCACTGCTCAGTATGTATTTAGCATTAAGTTCATATGATTTGGTCTATTTGACTTGTTACCATACACATACATAAATGTTACTGATCCTACTTCCTAGTCTTCCTACTAATATTATATGTTAAAGATTGTGAGGATGGATGTATGTTTGTTACTATATCACGCAAAAAATACGGAACGGATTTTCATGAAATTTAGCCTCAGGTAGGCCATGATCTAGAATAAGATATAGGTAGGGTTCTTATTTTCCCGGAAAACGTGGTTAGAGTCGAGCGCTTGACTTAATATAATTTAGGTTGTTATGTAGGTTACAGATCTAATTATATTGTAGTGGCAAAAGAATACAAAAGTATATAGGTAAATATTAACACTTCAGTTAGCTGATATTTCTTCAGTCCATTAGGGCTGGTTTCCATCAAAGCGGAAAAGAGCTGATGCGGAAGTTATTTTGCGAGCCTTTTGCCTTCAAAACATCGCTCATATCTCCACTTAGTTCATGTTCTATATTCATATAAAATCTAATATATAAAATTCTCGTGTCACGCTTTTTTGAAGTTGAACTCCTCCGAAACGGCTCGACCGATTTTCGTGAATCTTTGCGTGCATATCGGCTAGGGTGGAGAATCGGACAAAATCTATTTGTCATCCCCCTACCCCTAAAAAATTTTTGGCAGAACAAAGTTTGCCCGGTCAGCTAGTATTCTATATAAAACGTCTACAATCCTACCGTAACCCTAGAGCAAAAGAAATTCAGACCCTATATGGTCTTCATAATTTTAGTTCCTAAAATATCCTCGTATCCTCAGGCGAGTAACACTGGTGATTCGCGCTGGCACTGTCAACCTGACCCGCCCTGGGCTGATCTTCGAGACGACCGAGTACTACAACCACCCGCTGTACATCGAGGCTATAGCGTCCGTGGTGCAGCCTCACGACATCGGTGTCATCAAGTTCAACCGCTTCATTGAGTTCAATGGTGAGTTATTGTAAACTTCTCTTTGCTTGGTATTTTGGAGTATCATTAATTTTGAGATTGCACTACAAGCATTTCACAAAGGTCAACATGACTTTCCAGTAGATAACGGAACAATCTTTATTATTGTGTTTCTCGATAATGTGACTGTATTGGTCGTTATCGTTGGCAATCAGTGAAGAAAAATGGTACTTAATTAACCGTGCACTTTTACAAAATTATTTTCATAGATCGTCGAAAAGTAATGTATGGAATTAAAAATTACTATCAAACATGAAGGTTACTTACGAGACCACAAAATTCAGTGCAAGTTCAAATCACAATGCTTAACCACCATAAATTTTGTTTTGCAGATTTTATCAAGCCTATCCGTCTTCAAGCTTCTTTAGACAGGAATGTAGAATATAGAGGACTCAGACTCAAAGCAGCTGGTTGGGGTCGTACCTGGACTTTAGGTAGGAAATAAAATGTCGACTTTCTGTTAAGGCCCGGTATGACTACGATTTAAAAACGTTGATTTCACTCACACAGCCGCATATCTGCGTTAATCTAATGTTACATTTACGTGACGCTGAATAGGGTTCAAAATTGCAGAGCATATTTTTACTAACAATGTAACTAGATTGCGAATAAACATTTAATTTGAGGGTTTTCCTTAGGTTATTCAAAATATACACATTAAATTCTATATCTGTCCGGTTTAAGTTTTAATAAAACCATATACGTATTATATTCTCAAAAAAAAATATGTTGTTACCGCTGAAAATACAGAGAACTTCGACGATTAAGTTTATTTTTGTATAGCAAATTACGATTTTTTATTGGGAATATCAAACAACTATTTAATATTCTATTCGGTTAACATTTTTCTTTAGACCTTTTTCTATGCTCTGTATTTTTTGCGTGCGATATTTTCATTGGGTTTCCTCGTACTCAAGCACCAAAGAAACCCAGTTTTGTGAATATTGAGATCACACCGCGCCTTAATCACTTTCAGTCTTTAGATTGCGATTGATTAGCCAGAAAAATCTTTATTACACTAATGTGTACACGCGTAAGAAGTAAAACTTCTTAAGATTATACGACATGTTTTTTTTAGTGCCTATTTTGACTGCAAAAACTATTATGTTATTAATCTAAATGTATTGTTTGTATTGAATAAGCTCCGAAACTACTGAACCGCTTTAAAAAAATCTTTCACTGTTGGGAAGCTACGCTATCCCCCGGTGACCCACGCTATATTATATTCTTAAAAAAATTAGGGATACTTAATAAAACCCCAATAATGTAACCCAAGGTGTAAAAAAATAAAAACCGAAGCAAAGCGAGGGCGGTTACTCGTATAATAATAAATACTAATTAATTCTTTTTACAATAAGACAATTTGTTAGTGCCCGTAATTTAAGGCCAAGTCCCATTGCCCAAAGGGCTGACATGACCAAGCTCCTCAATTTAATGTAGGAGGCTTCCGTCATCTTTTTTTAGACTAACTTAACTCAATATCCAGGTACATCTCCCGAGAACATGAACTGGGTGTTCCTCACTGGAGTCTCCAACTTCGATTGCTGGTTAGCCTTCGGTGGTAGCCCCATCATTGTGGATTCTACCATTTGTGCAAGCTATTACAACGTCACTAGCCAATCTACTTGTCAAGTAAGTACCTACTACTTGTTAGGTAAATAAAAGGATATAATGTAAATGTTAATATTTGTCTTCAACCCGTAGTAACCCATCAACTTTTCCGTTTATTACATCATCATCATCATCATCATCATCATCATCATCATCATCATCATCCTACCCATTTCCCAATTTTATTTTGGGTCGGCGCAATATGTTTTTCTCTTCCACACTTTTCCGTTTATTACACATTAATTAACAAAATAGTAATTTACGAGGTAGAAACTTTGATTTTATTTGTCTTAGTTATGATGAAATTAAGGACAGATCCAATATAAAATGAAGACATTAAGGATACATTTAGTTCTCAGGAGTACTACGTCTAGGACCGATTTTAAATGGTCTGGTTAAAGGGTTCCATCGATTCCAGAACGACTTTGTTTAGTATCTTACCCTTGGTGAACCATATCTCCTGAAACGGCACTCGTAAAAACTAAAGGTATTAGGCTAGGCACATCTTCTCCTAAAAACCATCATGAATTCTAACTATCGATGCTATAGTTCGTCTAACTTATTTTCGTGTTACAGGGAGACAGCGGCGGTACTCTGATTACAGAAGACTACGACGGTGGTGAAACTCTCATCGGAGTTACATCTTTCGTGTCTTCTACAGGCTGCCATACTGGCTTCCCTGCTGGTAAATATCAAAAACATACTCTCCCTATATTACCAGCCAAGGTAGGTTTATACCTACTATATGAACTCAAAGCTAAAACTGGAAAATAATGTTCTGTCTGTTTTTATCATACAGAATTTGGTAGAATAAACATTCCCTCGTTAGGCCTAAACCCACCTCCTTATGTATTATATGTAAACTTAAAATATGGTAAAATTTTGTTATAGGTGAAAAAAAAAATAATAATTTGAAAATAACAAAATGACTGTCGTTTTCGAATTTCAAGGGACAGGCAAAAACCTAGATTAAGAATTAAATGTTAATACTTATTTTTTTAGGATTTATTCGCCCTGGCCACTACCACGACTGGTTCGAACAAGTCACAGGCATCAATTTCGATTGGGATCGCCAAGAGATTACGACGACAGTTGTGCCTGAAACTACCACTGAAGCGGCAGTAACTACTACTGAAGCGGCAAAAACTACTACAGAAGCGGCAGTAACTACTACTGAAGCGGCAAAAACTACTACAGAAGCGGCAGAAACAACTACTGAAGTGGCAGAAATAACGACTGAGGAGGCAGAAATTACAACTGAAGCAGCGAAAACTACAACTGAAGAAGCGAAAACTACGCCCGAGGCGCAAGAAACTACGACTGAGGTTGTGAAACCGACCACCGTCGAAGCAGACGATAGAGGAATAATGTAAATAAAAGAAAATTTAAGAAACATTTGTCAAGTATTAATACATTTATATTTATTATTAAAAAACCAGCAATTTTATCCCGAGTTTCTATTTATTTGGTTAATAATGTAATCAGATAATGTATGTAGACATTTTATCAAACATTCACCTTATATTTCTCGCTTTATTAGGATGATTGAAAAATTATGATATGTAGTGGGCCTAGGTATTTCCAAGTCTCTAGAAATAGCGACTTAGGCTATGCGCTGATAGACTATTCAGTGATCTCCTCTCTCTAAAGAGGTATAATATAAACAATGCAACACTAGAAAAAAAATAAGAAGTTCTTTATAATCATCTAAGACTTAATCCAAAATAAATAATTATAATCTTGTGGTCTGGTTATTATCAAAATGTTTTAAACTCAGACGGATTACTCAGATTATTTATTATCTGTTAATCTCTGGTCATTTATCATTTCATGTTCAAAATTAAGCACGTGATTTTGGTAATTAGTTCATTTATCGACATGGAGGGTTGCGGTACTCTACTGCTGATCTTGGTTTTCACATGGAGTGGGGTAAAGTATTTTATACTTGGAACTCTTGCAATATGCGGTTACCCGTTTTGCGCCAGTAGCACGGTTGACCGCAACAAAAAGATGTTTTTTTATTAATTTTATAAGTTAATGCTTAATGCCTTTTATCCCACTTGATAATATCTGGCGATGCGGCCTTGGATGGTAAACTCTCTAGCTTAACAGAAGCCTATTCATAGCCTTGAGGACTCATTATAATAAAACGCAAACAATGACGCGATCAATTCCAATCCGATGCTTTGTAGTACGCATAATAAATGACGAAGTTAAGCGCGCCGTCCGTACACTACGAATGTTAACTACAATGGGATGGATAAACGCCGTGCGTCGGGACGTTAGAGAGGGAATGGAAATGGGGGAGTTAAATCGTTTTAATCCAGCGCATGTAAAACTTAGATTTCTGTTCGCAGTGCGATGCGGCCATCCGCAAACTGTTGCGGTCGCTCTACGGTCCTATTGCAGTGAACACTAATCGCATGTGTTTAAATATGCACCCAAGGGCGGATCCAGGGGGGGGGTCATGGGGGTCATGACCCCCCCCCTGGGCTGGGTCCAGGACCACTAATTAAAATTGTTAAACATAATGTTTTTATATATTTTTTGTCAGAATATAGACTGATTTTATTTAAGTACTTTCAATACTTAATTAATTTAAATAATACTTCGTTTGATTTTATAGGACCAGTGCCGATAATTTTTGAAACGAAAAAAAATTATAGTAGGATAACACCCATTGCAAAAGGAAGAAAATATAACGAAAATTATAGGAAAAATAAATTACGGGCGATCTGAGGTCGGGAAGTGGGGGGGAGGTGGGGTTTAAGGGTAAAAAACGGTTTATCTCGATTTCCGGAAAAACTACAAGTCCTATTGAAAAAAGTTAAATGGCAAAGTTGTAGGTAATAATAAGATCTACAACTTTTGTATTTACATTTTTTTACATAACCTCAAAATTTATGTGAAAAATTCAAAAAACCACGTTTTTGGTTTTTTATTTTTATCTTTTACAAAAAGTTTTTTTTTTCACGAAATTAGGTGAAAACTCACCTTTGTACGTCCTTATCATACTGTAATTTTTTTGATTCAAAAATATATATTTTTTCACCTTATTTTGACCTTATATCGAAAAAGAACCCTTATTTTCAGTCAAAAAATCTGATTTTTTTAAAAATTCGGTGTTCTTTTTGTTCGTTGGAATCTCTACTTTCTAATGATACCTATATAAAAAAACTATACACTACTGTACACTACAGAAAATGCAATGAAACGACAACTATTTTCGCAAAAAAAAATTCGGATTCCATTGACTGCATATGAGATTGCAAAAAACATGCGAAAATAGTTGTCGTTTCATTGAATTTTCTGAGAACATTTACCATAGTAGTGTATGCTTTTTTATATACCATTAGAAAGTAGATTCCAACGAACAAAAAGACCACCGATTTTTTTTAAAAAATCTGATTTTTTGATGTGAGATTTTTCTACTGAAAAGGGTGCTTTTTCGATATAAGGTCAAAATAAGATGAAAAAAAATATATATTTTTGAATCAAAAAAAAATACAGTAAGTTAAGGACATACAAAGGTAAGTTTTCACCAAATTTCGTGAAAAAAATTTTTTGTAAAAGGTAAAAATAAAAAACCAAAAACGTGTTTTTTTTTTAATTTTTACATAAATTTTGAGGTTATGTAAAAAAGTGTAAATACAAAAGTTGTAGATCTTTTTATAACCTACAACTTTGCCATTAAACTTTTTTCAATAGGACTTGTAGTTTTTCCGGAAATCAAGATAAACCGTTTTTTACCCTTAAACCCCCCTCCCCCCCACTTCCGGACCTCAGATCGCCCGTAATTTATTTTTCCTTTTATTTTTGTTATATTCTCTTCCTTTTGCAATAGGTTTCATTCTACTATAATTTTCTTCCACTTTTTACCGTTTTTAGAGCTATCGGCACTGGACTATTAGTCTAGTCAACAAGTTCAAAAACGTGTTATATAGAAATAAAGCTCCTAAAAATATGTGAGATAGCTCATTCGATTCGGAATGACGTCTAGAAAAATGTTTTTTAAGGGTTTATTGGCACATAAAAAATTGCGATTGTTATTAACAAAATAAGATTTAAAAAAAGATATTTAGTTTTTAATTAATAACTTCAAAAATAACATATTTAAGGAATTTTGGAAAAAGATCCTGAAAGAGGAGGGAATTTCCAATAAAAAAGGCCCAACTCCCGGAACTTTATCTTTATTATTTATAAATAAAATTTAGCGCGGAAAATAGGGCTCCGCGAGGTCGTTATGGTATAGGCGTGCTGCCTAAAAAGCCGGTATATCACATAAAATATTTTTTTTTATAGTATTAAATATCTACTTAAAATTTTGAATAAATTATGGTGTAATCTAGACACTTGAACGAACAAAACCTCGGTAAAAAAAAATTATGTCGATTTTTCAAAAAGTTTCAAAAAAATTAGTTCATTAACAACGGTGGTTGTTAATTAACTAATTTTTTTCCAATCTCTATTTTATAAATTAGTTTACATAATTGGTCTATAAATTTTTCGCTTCGTGGAGCTCTTCTCATTTAGGTACTTAATAAAGTTGTGCAAAAAATATTAAAGTTTATTATTTTGTTAATTCTAATTTTTTTAAGTTAACAAAAAATTAAATTTATAAAAAACGTTATCAAAAAAGATTTTTTTTAGTAATATAGTATTATTGCTGTTTTTGCATCTAGTATAGGTATTAATTAACATTAGAAAAAAATTTTACGTCATTTTTTAAGAAAATGTATATAAACAGACTATTTTGGGATTAAAAAAAATTACAAAAACAACCGTATATGTAACAAAGTATAGAAAAAAAATATTAAAAAAAATATTTTTTTTTGTAATTATTTTTTTGAAAATCATTTTTTTCTATACTTTGTTACATATATGTTTATTTTTGTCATTTTTTGAAGTTTTCGAAAAAAAAATACATTGGTTTTATTTGTTTAAAAAAAAATCTGTTAATGTATTGGAAAGGGTCAAAGATGATTTTTAAGAATAAAATAATTTCTGAACTAATTATTTAAACATTAAAAATATAAAAAAAACGATTATTAACAATAAAAAAATTATTTAAGAATTTTTTTTTCAAAAAATCATTATTTCGCCTATGCAATAAGATAGTGACATTTTTTTTTTAATCCCAAAATATTCTATTTTTTTATAAACATTTTCTTAAAAAATTACGTAATTTTTTTCCAATGTTAATTAATACCTATACTAGATGCAAAAACAGCAATAATACTATATTACTAAAAATATCTTTTTTGATAACGTTTTTTATAAATTTATTTTTTTGTTAACTTAAAAAAATTAGGATTAACAAAATAATAAACTTAAATAATTTTTTTGCATAACTTTATTAAGTACCTAAATATCAAGAGATCCACGAAGCGAAAAATTTATACACCAATTATTTAAACTTCTATGCCTTAATTTATAAAAACAGAGATTGGAAAAAAATTTGTTAATTAACAATGGTGTAAGTTTTTGAAAAATCGACATATTTTTTTTTTTCACTGAGGTTTTGTTCATTCAAGTGTTTAGATTACACCATAATTTATTCAAAATTTTAAATAGTTGTTTAATACTATAAAAAAATTATTTTATGTGATATACCGGCTTTTTAGGCAGCACGCCTATGTCGTAACGTCCTCGCAGAGCCCTATTTTCAGCGTTAAATTTTATTTATAAATAATAAAGATAATGTTCGGGAGTTGGGACTTTTTTTATTGGAAATTCCCTCCTCATTCAGGATCTTTTTCCAAAATTCCTTAAATATCATTATTTTTGAAGTTATTAATTAAAAACTAAATATCTTGTGAAGTGACGACGTAATTTTTTTTTTTTAATTTAAGTATAGTTGGATTTTTTTATGTACAGTAGGTCTCTTAGTAGGTTCTTGTGATTTGACCACGACTATGTGACCCCCCCCTGGCGCCAAAGCTGGATCCGCCCTTGTATGCACCTGCCCGTCATTGACCATTTAGCGGTTGCTGCTAGCCTTAATTCGATTAGCTGCAAGTTCAGCCGCATCCTATGGACAACCGGATGACTAACTTAACCGCATAATACGTTTAAACGCTTAGAAGTTAGGTACAGTGCTTGATAGTGATCCTAAGTTTACTCTTCGGTCGTTCGTTGACTTCGTTGAATGGACAACCGCTCATGAAAACTTTAACTCATGTATATGTATGTGGATGGGATTTTTTATCCAATCAGGCAAAAATGGATAAACACGTTGCATTAAATGTAGCACAGAGACTTTATAACATCAATTAATAAATATAATATGATACTTTTCTTTCCGGTTGAAGCTCTGTTCCTGCGATATAGTAAGTAATTTTTCCTTCGATTTTTTGTACATGCAAAAATAAACTGGTAATTTGATTGGGAGTGTTCCTCGCATAAAAGAACATTCGTAACACCACCGTTTTAATAATTCAGTACTTTACATAAGTAACACACGTTGATGTACCGTACCTACTTAATAAAATTTTCTCAGTCTTTGTGACGCACACATAAGTTTCTGCATTTAATTTCATTTTAAGAAGTCTATTATCTAAAGCAATTTGTCACGCACGATCAAAATGATACGTAATCTAAAATGTCATCAATTACTGGATTGCTAATAATTTAGGCACGCAAGTATCTGTTAACGAAGGATCAAACCATCAAACTCTGATTAAGAAAGTTAATTACATTCAAAATTGTCGCTTAAAAAGTAAGTAAAATTAAACTAAAATGTTATTAACTAAAAATTCAGTCGTAAAAGTTAATTATTTAGAATTTTTAACCGACTTCAAAAAAAGGAGGAGGTTCTCAATTCGACTGTATTTTTTTATGTTTGTTACCTCAGAACTTTCGACTGGGTGAACTGATTTTGATGATTGTTTTTTTTAAACGAAAGCTGGTGCTTGTCATGTGGTCCCACATAAATTTGAACGAGATCTGACAAGTAATTTTTTGAGTAATTTTGAAGTCGGTTATTTTTTATTAGTAAAATTTATTATCATCAAATATTACTTTTTAAGTGTAAGTTTTGAAATAGAAGTCATCATTGACTTTCCTATAATTGTATGGGCGGCTCTCTAAAGGTTTGGTACCGTATGTTGGCTTTAACTCGTTTCGGAGACTCAATCCAGAACTCGAAAAAGGTAATCTTGGACATCTTCATAGTTGTTTCTATATTGGTTAATCTTTCTTTCTTTGTGCCTTGAGAGCCAGTTCTTTCTTTCTTTTTCTTCTCTCTTTCTTGGCCGGTAACGCAGCAGTGATGCCTTTGGTGTTACTGATGCCCATGGGCGACAGTAGCCACTTACCATCAGGTGGATCGTCAGCTCGTTTGCCGGCTATTTTCATAAAAAAAATCTTTGGGTTACAAAGTTGCAACCCGAAAGATCTCGATACCTTAATCAATTTTTATAATCCTTCGATTGTAATCGGAAGAGACGGATTTACGTTCTGGCCAAAGCATGAAGCTCTCATGAAAGTTTGCCATAACGGTCATCTAGCCCTGTATATCACGTTACGATTACAAAGCATTGAATAACTAAACAAATCTGGTATATTTCAGGCTTTCGCCGACCCAAGGCTCGCATTCCCTGAAAATTTCAGAGGTAAGTTATATTTTCTGATGTGCCTAATTAGCAGTGATAGCCTAGCGGTAAGAACGTTGGTCTCTCGAACGGAGGGGTCCGAGTTCAAATCCTGGCACGCACTTCTGATTTTCAAATATTATGTGCGTATTAGAAGTTAATTATCACTTGCTTCAGTGAAGGAAAACATCGTGAGGAAATCTGCACACCGGAGAGTTCTCCATAAAGTTCTCAAAGGTGTGTGAAGTCTACCAATCCGCACTTGGCCAGCGTGGTAGACTATGGCCTGTACCCCTCACATTGTGAGAGGAGACCCCGAGCCCAGAAGTGGGACAATTATGGGTTGTTGCTTGCTTACTTGCTTGCTAATTAGCAAATTTTCACAGTAAATTGTGATAGAAAGTTTTACTATCAGATATTGAAACTCACTTCCTTGGAAAAAAACTCTAGCAGGTATTAAATTGGATTGTACCAAAACCCAGTATCACCTATCCTAAAAATCTGGTGTCATAGTTTGAACCTGTCATCAGCTAGTCGCTACGAGTTGGAGATTGGTGCAAACTCATGACCTTGCTCCTTAAACTTTGTGTTCCCGAACCAATCATCGAGTTAATACTGTTCTCGGTCTTTTGTATATTTAAAACGTCATCATATTCAGAAACGAATATCAATCATCATATACAGAAACAAATTTGTGTTCAGGGGAGCGCATAGTCTCAGGATGGGAAGCTGAACCAGGGCAGATCCCGTACCAGCTGTCTCTTCGTATGGTGAATCCCACGGGTGCTGTGGGCGGCTGCGGCGCTACTCTCATTCACCATGAATGGGCACTCACCGCTGCGCACTGTACTGCCAGGTTTGTTCATCATTACCCATAACTATTTCTCTGCTTGGCTTGGATCTCCTCTCACAATGATTGAAGTACAGACCAAGTATGGATTGGTAGCGTTCACACACATTTGAAAACATTATGGACAAGTATTTTATTTTTATAGAAATAGCCAATGATTGTTCAGCAGTGTTTTTATAGTATATCCTCGTAATACTATTTCCTTTCCAGACGTGTGACTATGGTGTTGCGATTCGGTACAGTAAACATGACTCGCCCAGCGCTGATCTTCGAAACGACCGAGTACTACAACCACCCGCTGTACATTGAAGAGTTAGCAGGCGTCGTGCAGCCCCATGACATCGGAGTCATCAAGTTTAACCGCTTCGTTGAATACACCGGTGAATACAGCACATACCAATCATATTTGAAGCAGTGCGTGGAGTAGGCTCTCAAACTCGTGAGTTTTGTCGTGACGTGGACAAATAATTCGTCATACATATCTATCACATAAATGTCCGCTGGGCTGAAAAAAACCTGGAACATTGGTTAACAAGCAGTTTCAATACTATCTGGGCTCCAGATTCATCAGTTATCGATCGAATCCTGCAAAATCAAGTAAAGTCCATTGCCACCAGTCATGGATAGTTTTGATAAATAATTTTTATTCCAACCTGTATGTTACAGACTTGATCTATCCTATCAGGCTGCAATCTTCCGGTGACATGAATAAGAACTATAATGCAGTCAGACTTCAGGCAGCTGGTTGGGGTCGCACCTGGACTGGAGGTATGGATGAACGAAGGAAGTTCAGCTGAATATACCCTAACACACTCAGACTAGGATTCCCTGGGTCGCGCGTATTACCCACAATTCCCACAAATGTATATAATATATCACATAATAAGAATAGAATACGCGAATAGAGAAATATTTATTTTTTCATAACTGCCCCTGGTCACATAATCGGGATTGATTTGGAAGTCTTCAAGGACAGAGTGCTTTTATGCACTAAGTTAGTGCGTTCTACATCTTCGACCACATCGCCAGTTCACTTATCACTTACCATCAGGTGGGATTACGCGCTCTACATTCCTATAACAAAAAACATTACATAATTTTTATTACGTGTACTCGTAAGTAAATCTTTCTGAACCACCCATTTCAATCAATACGGTACAACAACATGGTGGTAGGGTAATTTAATAGCACGACTTACGAATACTCTCCTCAGAAGTGACCACTTATTATTAGGTACCGGTCGTTTGCTAGCTTGACATAGCAAATTACAAGACGATACCCATGACTTATTTTATCAATGGCCTGAACTGTCTTCCTCATTGCATCGAAACACTAATCGATTCCATAAAGGCGAGTAATCTTTTTTTAGCCTCTACTACGCGTTCACTCTAAGTTTGCCCTTACCTCCCGTCCCACTTCCTCATACCGCAGCTCATTTAGTACGGACAGCAACGCTACCCGCGTATTTTTGAGGTCCCGTGCGGCGCGTGCGTTCTTGAGTTCGTTGTTGATTTTGATGTTACTTTCGTTAAATTATTTTTTTATGGATTTATTTTACGTTCGTTGATTTTTGTCGCTACAATGACTAAAATAGAAAATGTTTTACACAGTGGCAAACGTAATTTGTTATTTAAGTTAGTGAAATTATTTGATTACTTTTTTGTCTACAGTACCGTTAGCTGTTAAATCATAACGGTCGACGAGGGCAAACTTAGAGTGAACGCGTAGTATACATTTTTTTATTTGTATTTCAATATCCAAGCTTCATCTCCTGAGAACATGAACTGGGTGTTCCTCACTGGAGTCTCCAACTTTCAATGCTGGATGGCCTTCGGCGGTAGCCCCATCGTCGTGGATTCTACCATTTGCGCAAGCTATTACAACGTTACCAGCCAGTCTACTTGTCAAGTTAGTAAATATTTTATAATAATGCATCTTCAATTTGATGATCGAAACAGATGATTTCGAGAGTACGTTTACCACAGACCTCATAAAGTTATTTTTAAAAGTGTAAGCAGAATAGACATAGCATAATTCTGACTGAAGTAAAGCATTAGATGATAGTAATATCGTTTCTAAACTTTAACTTCATATTTGTATTCTTTCAAAACAACATTAGTCAAATGTGAGATATAAAATAAGTTTTACAACGGGGACATAAAGGAACGGGGATATAAAGAGAGCTCGATTTGTTAACGTAACAATGACGTATTTTCTGATTTTATTTAAGAACAGATTCTCCTGATACTTTATAGGACCTGTTCATCGCCTACTAATGCATTATTTAACTACAATCACCAGGGCGACAGCGGTGGTTCATTGGTGACTGTTGACTACGACGGCATTGAGACCCAAGTGGGCGTATCTTCCTTCGTGTCTTCTACTGGATGTCATACTCCATTCCCTGCAGGTTAGTATTATTATATTACACGAGTAACCGCCCTAGCTTTGCTTCGGTTTTCTTATTTTTTTACAACTTATTGGAGTTTTATTAAGGATCCCTAATTTTTTTGAAAATATAATATAGCCTATGTTACTCGGGGATAGTGTAGCTTCCCAACAGTGAAAGATTTTTTGAAATCGGTTCAGTAGTTTCGGAGCCTATTCAATGCAAACAAAAAATCAAATCTTTCCTCTTTATATATTAGTATAGATAAGTTCCACCCTTAACAAACTGTGAGTACAATTTTTAGGGGTAGGTAAAGGAGCAGCAATAAATCAGCACATGAAAATAACAAAAACGTCTGAAACGAGAAGAAAATCACAGGAATTTTGAAGAAATAAACCTACAGGTGGTTAGAATAAAGTTCAGTTTAATCCGTCTTTTCAGGGTTTATCCGTCCGGGCCATTACCATGACTGGTTTTATGAAGTAACTGGGATTAACTTTGATTGGGACCGCAAGGAAGAGCCCACTACTACTTCAACCACCGTTGACGAAGAGACTACTACTGAAGCCGTGACATCTCCCACTGAAGCCGTGACATCTCCCACTGAAGCCGTGACATCTCCCACTGAAGCCGTGACGTCTCCCACTGAAGTAGTGCCGTCTACTACCATTGGTACAATTCCCAACGAGCAAAAACTTGTTAAGTAAAGGAAAACTAATTTATAATGTGTTAAACCGAATTAGTAACGTTAATTCTTAACGAAAGCTCATCCTGTCACCGTTCATACCATCTAGAATTGTAAGTGTGAGATTTTTGAAATGCAAATTTACTTTAAATAGCTTTGTTTCTTTCTATATAACGAATGGAAGTTGATGACTATGATACAAACAAACGCTTATGAAAATCAGAAACACAAAAACCAGGCAAGTGCGTGTCAGGCCACGCGCAATGTAGAGTTCCGAAGTAGGAATTTTATCGACTATTACTCATTAACTACTTATGTATGCTAAAATAGCCGTGATAGTTGTCCTTGTAAATTCATCATAATTATAATAACCTATTTTTGAGATTTTTTTCACTTTTCCAACTCCAACCGTTTAGCCAGCAGGGGGTGGGACACTTGACTTTAATCAAAATTAGCATTTTAAAGCCAAATATTTCACAAACGGACCCCTAATTCCAAAAATGGTACTGGCTTTAATTAATTGCTACTAGGTGAACAAATCCGATGTGAAATTTAATAACCCCAGCTTTGTTTTGGCATACTTGCTTGCATGTTTTTGCTATCCTAGTACTGACTGCAAGTGGGTGGTGTCACCTTTTATTTCGTTACGGTTTTTACGCTCAAGCCCGCGATCAAAGCTATGCAATAGCTTAAAAATCCAGTCGCGCGGCGGTATGTTAGCACTCAAAAGGTTCTAATCTAATGTTTGATAAGAAGCGGTTAAACAATGGGTTAAACGCAATAAGCGAAGCGGAAGCGGTTAAACAAAACAGATCAAGGAGCGGTGATACGGACGAGACCAGTGATTCATTGGACGAGACAAAAATTCTTTCACCCTTGGTTGTCATGGTTATGTGACCGCTCATTTACACGCGCGTGTCGCGGACCGTCTCGTGGCGCGTCCGTAAGCCACGCCCCCTACGCGCGTGTGAACACCACGCGAGCGCTCGCGCGAGCCCCTTTGGCGCGCGCATACAAAACCGCTCCCGACGCGAGCCCTGCGAGCGCGAGACGCGCCGCGGTCTGGTCCGCGAGCGCCCTGTTCACACGCGCGCGCACGCGCGCGTCTCGCGGATTGTCTCGTGGCTCGCGCGCGCGTGTAAATGGGGTATGACAATCTTGACTTTTGCTTGACTTTTTTCTTTTGAAATTTCTCACTAACCAGTAGTAGCGCCGCCGAGGTCGTTATATGGCATAACTATTAAAACATATTTTGAATAACGAGCGTGTCTTTAGATCGCCGTTGTTATATAATTTACTATAGAAATTATGTTTACCTAATTCGAATAAAATGTGAAGTACCTAATTATAATAAGCATTTCAGTTGGTTGACTTTTTAGGTTTATGTACTTATAGCAACTTTTACTATGCCTACTATCTATCCGGACATACATACGAGTACGTACGAGTACCTACGGTGTTTGGTCGTCTATCTGTAAAGTGCAATCCGCATCTTTTGAACTACGGAGCTTGTTCTATTAATGAACTAGCTGACCCGGCGAAGTTCGTATCGCCTAACAGACTATTTTTTCTAAAATAAAAGTAGCCTAAGTTTCTCCTTGTTACATCAGCTATCTGCCAGTGAAAGTCCCGTCAAAATCGGTCCAGCCATTTCAGAGATTAGCCGGAACAAACAGACAGACAGACAAAAATTGTAAAAAATGTTGTTTTGGTATATGTACCTTGTATACATCCAAATGCATTTAGTAAAAAGCGATTATTTCAATATTACAAACAGACACTCCAATTTTATTTATTTGTATAGATGTATAGATTATAGATGTATAGATTTAGTTAAATACTGTTGTGTAGAATCCGGTGTTTAGTGACCGGATTCTGGCTCTACACTTTCTGTTAAGCATGTTGTTACTGGCAACTTGTGTTTTGATCAGAAGTGGTAATTGGCCATCAGGGTAGTGACATTTACAAAATGATTAAGATTTTCTGGTTAACCACTAAACAGCTTGTACAAACAACGCAGAGCATCATTGTGTACTTATACCTAAAGGTTCGCGCCGTATCATCGTCATCTTTACCATCATCACTATCATAATCATCATAACCTATAACTTTTCACGGTTCATTTATCTTCTCGGAGTGAGGGACGTTATTACAAAGGCAATTAAATATTAATCATGATGACAAGGAATTTAAATAATAAATTTTAAAAATGTGAGCAGAATTCGAATCCAGGTCCCCCAAACCGAAAATTGACGTCTGAACCACTCCCTCAATTACTGTCGATTGCCCTATGTTATTCTAAATCAAAGCTATATATAGCATTTTCAATTGAAAGTTGCAACTGAAGAGACAGCTTACATTAACTAATCACTTGGGTATTCGTAATTTTCGTAACTGTTGTTAGTTCCCCCTTCCCAGTTGATAGAATCTAATTCTTAATCTAAATTACAAACGGTTAATACATCGTAATCTGTTTAAATACTACTCATATTGAGACCCAATATGTTATTATCTACCTAATACATAATTAAATAAAGAATTAATCCATTGCGTTCGTGACTCAATTCAACACCCACGAAGTACAGAGTACAGTTGTACATAGAATACACATAGAATTTTGCTGGATAAAGAATATCACAAAATTGTACAATAGGAAGTAACACTGACGGAAGAGTCAGAAGCCGTTTTAGCGTTTAATTCACAAAGAAATGTAAAAATAGGTCCAGTCCTTGCCCTACGACGTCGTATTGCAGTGGTTGCGATGCGCGCATGCGCGACTATGTTGCTAGCTTTGAAATTGTATTTACCCAAAAAAATGTAGGGTATTTCTAGAATACTATAATTTCAATAATATCTCGTCACTTTTCATTATGTTTTAATTGAAAATTATAAGGTAGTCAATGCAAATGCAGTCAAGGCACTAATTATCTCCTACGACTGATGTGGCTTTGTCGAGGACATATTCTTGATAATATGATTAATAGCGTTGGTTAATAGAGTTTTATCTAATGCTTTACGACTTTTGTCTAATGATAACAATAATAATCTATTGCTGGCTACTTAGTAGGTAGTTAGGTGGAGGTAGGTGACCTACACTTATTTTTTCAGATAAACTTACTCACTGTAATTTACCCAGCTGGTTGTTTAATTACCAAATTATTTTATAAAATGTCCTTATTAAGAAGGATATTGATCATAATTAAACTACATAATTATAAATCTACTTGAAAACGAATCCCGATATCAAGACAGACAAGATAAATATATTTTTAAGTATCCAACCTAAACTAACCGAAGTCCTGCAATCGCTCGCAAAAATCACATAACATTTAAGTAATATATAGCGCATAAATCATTAATTTGTGTGATAAAAAATTGTTTAAAATATACTTTAAAAGTGTGTTCCTTGAAATAGGGAAAATATTTAAACCTTGCAACACACCGCCACATTTGGCGCGCGCGCGAATCGCGCCCTCAAACCAACATGGCGATCGTCCGCGCGCGCTTCGCGTACACTTAAACAAACGCAATTCGTACGTTCCGGGCTCTTATTACTTTGTGGTTAATAATGTTATAGTGTCCAGTGTCGGGTCAATTCTGTTTTCTGTGTGCCGGTGCGTCCATATTGTGTTGCATGAGTGATCACGATGGGGATCTGTCCACCGCTCGCGACGGACGCCATTCGCCGGCCAGCACCGAACAGCTAACGTTAGTAATTTCTTAAGTTAACACAAAAATTCACTGTAAACCCTTTTAAAAAACTACAGGATAAGACAATGTCGTTATATGTGTTGGTAAAACAAAATCGTTTTGCTGGGTAGATTGAAGTGCTTCCTAATTCCGCATTCAAATTTTGTCACACTTCTTTTTTTGAAGAACCTTCAAGACAAACGATGCCAAATGATTAATGCCAAAATTTTTCGGAAGGCATTGGCTTATAATTTAAATGAAAATCCCATTTAATCTGGCGATGTGTGAATAGAAAAAATATTCTCACGGTTTTCGGCATCGCGTAAGAAATTCCGACATTGATTTGACTACCTATATTTTAAATTTAATTTCTTGTGAATAATCAGAGAAAACTAAAATCAGGGTACTTGTAATTTTTTTAAAAGGTAACAATTAATCTTGATTAAATTAATCTGATCTTCAATAAAAAATAATGATTTTATCAACGCAACTCAGATTTCTAACTCTACGACATAGAGCCTACGTGGATCACATCACTCTCTCAATGAAAAGATGGAAGGCTGAACGCTGGTCAAGTAAAAATTTACTGACTGAGAATATCATACCTATATGAAACAGACTTCGATACGATGTTTTTCTCCTACGACGTGATAGTTAATTTACTAAGCTCTGAATTACTTCGATGAAGTAATCCAATCAGATCCGATCCAATTCAGGGGCTGAAATAACGAAATATTAAACCAAACTTCTGGCATTGATGGAACTCCTATTTCCAAATTGCACACTACTGCCAATTCTACGTTCATGCATAAACTTGAAGACTCTCACCGCACCCTACTAAAGAAACCTATTGTTTCACTGGAGTGCTTTCCATAATTTATGGCGTTTGAGTTGAGATTGTAACCCGGTTCTAAAAATTCTTTTGTGGCTAACCAAATATATTTTTTAATTCACGAGGGTAGCTAGTTCAAAAGGTAATCAGACTGAAAGATAAACAGGGGTGCAATAAGAAAGGGGAATTCCTAAAAAGCACTTAATGTGTTGTGATGTTTGAAACAATATGCTTAATGTTGTGTTTTTAAAGTACTTAATTTGTACACACACGCATATAAATATAACATATAACTATAACATAGACCAGAAGGAAAATAAGTACACGAGGATAGTAAGGACAAAAGATTCCGTGATGATATGGACACAACAGGGACGCATCTTAAATTTTTTAAGATGTATGATTTTTTAACCCATTGTTTAATTTACTTTAAAAGTGTAACGTTGATCTGTAGCTAATAGCTAACTATTCAGCAAGTACCTAAGTATCTCATTACCAGTCATTGCAAACGTAATTTTATTTCTATTTATACCAGAGTTTAGAATCACACTTTTTAGCGGACTTGACGCACAATCACGTTGGCATCTTTAATATACCGGAAGTAAACGCACACGTTTCTGGGAAAAGCTTGTAACCATGACAGAGTCTGGGGTAAATTGGATTTTTCTTATTAAACATTAGTACAGATATTTTTACGAAGCATGACGCGTCTCTCGCGATTTCTTCAAGATAAGGGAAAGATCCATAAAATTTCGTCACAAAAGAACTCATAGCCCAGCAGATTTTGACTGTTGTAAACGGTCGATAAAATGTGGAGTACACGTTCCATCGATAGCAGGATAAAGCCACGTCGGAGACCTTTGTTCGGGCGTCAAAATGACCCATAGTCCAGATGACCCATAATCTCCCCCTCCAATAGGCATGGGAACGGCCAGTTACGAGAGCCCTGCAATGGATGGAAGTGACTATATCCAAAATATTAGAATAATAATAATAATTTTTATAGTGTTTATTTTATTACCTTCCGTAACTTTAGAAAACTTTCCACAAGCTAGCTCTTCTGAGAAGAATGTGAGGTCACGGGAGCATGGCCTAAATAAAACCATTTATTTAGAATACTCACACACTCACACATCATTTGAGTTGTGTAAGTCATTGATTTTACTGAGAGAGCCTAGAGGATACAGGAAAAGGCGTATTCTGTATTTTTAAAACGATAACAAGCAATGTTTTTTATAGTCTGAAGGAAAAATCAATTGGGCACTTAAAAAAATCACTTTAGAACTAGCTATTGACAGATAAATACCAAAGATAACTCGGATATTTTTACGAATCACGATCAAGTCACACGAAATTTAATATTTGAAAATTTCCAGCACTTTAATTTTCTAGTGATACTCTAAATCTGAAAAGCTTTCTCCATTATTGTCTGTTTTTAAATTAGTCTCCAAGACGACGAAATCTTATCCTTTGTGATTACATTTTGGAGATGTAATTGAATATGGAAGATTTTCTATTGAATTACGAGACAACAAATACATGTATAATATCAATATCTTTATCGGTAAGTGTATACAAACAAGGTATAAATAAAGTCTGCCAGTCTGATTCACACAGTGGGTGCCGTTAGGATGTTCATTTATACACTTCTCGCGGTCTAGAGACTCTGGAGTTATCGTAAATATGGTCTTCTTGACTTAAGTCTCTCCAGGGCCCAGGCTCGCCCCTTTTTCCGCGATTTTCCGCGAGAAGCTGTAAAGGCCGCTAGGGCCAACAGCAACTATTCATTCGATCGTCGCAAAGAACATTAAAAACCGAAGTGCTTTGTGAGAAATTTGAAAAACACCTTATGGACTCCTACAAACTTGCAGCTACCTTATCATTAAATAAACAATAAGAAACTAGACTGCAACTTATTCGTGCTAGTTTTACGTTTTGCTTTAATTTTCAACGTCACATGTCATTTGTTTGCGTTTAAGTACATTAGCGACTGTTATCCGTCTTTTCATGTTATCCGGCAAATAAACCTCATAATGTTGTGTAGGCAAGTGAGGTGGTAACTCAAGGAAACTCTTTTAATTAAATTTGCAATAAAATATAATATGCACGTTATTACAAGACTAGTGTTTCGGTTTCATGTTACAAAACTTGAAAAAAAACCTACACTAAGAGAGAAGAATAAAGAAAATTATTGGCGTCCACAAAATATGTTGTATTATAGCTAAAAGTGAGCTCTCCCAGACAAAGTAAAGGAATTTAACAACATTTTCATGTTAATGCGCCGCGAATGGGATGGACTGATATTCAGAAGAAGGAATTAATCGGACACGGAATTGATCACTTATCACATTAATATTTGGCCAGGGATTCGAATTCGAATCCTAGGATGACAAGACGATTTAATTTGTTTAAGAAATATAGAGACTGAGGCAGTCTCTAGATAGCGATTATTAGATAGCGATACATTTTTAAACGTATGTACTTAGCAATGATAGCAGATATGACTAAATAAATAAATACAATGAAGAAAGAAAAAAATATGTTCTCACATTAATAAATGACTCGTAAAATCATGACCGGGAACTTCACCATGATATCAAAGAATTAAAAACAATTTATGAGTCAACCCAAATTTTTCTTTGAGCAAATAATCAAAAGTATCAGAAAAGGTTGAGTAATAATTAAGCGTATTTCTTAAAATACTTAGCGACTAATGTGTTTCCTCTTATCGTCATCATTGAACCAGTTATTATTGCGTAGGTATCATGATCTGGTTAGGGTATTATCTTACTACTGATACAGTGGTATATTAGTATTAGTATCAGTTACACCTACGGCTTATCCATGTGATTAACGTACAGGTCTAGATATTGTGTGTGTTTATACGTATTATTAAGCACTTAAATACAAGAAACAGGCAATTGTTTTATGAGCTGAAAGAACCTCTTGATACTCCTTATTCTGCTAGGGTAGTTTCTCTTACACCAAAATTACCATCAACACTTCAGATGTAAATCGAATACGATTCGCTTCAACAAACAACGCTGCACGCGAATTACGATACGATGACACTATAATGCTACGAGTATGTACGAAAGGTCTCAAAGACTACTTCGTCTTCACTTACTTCAATAAACCGATAATCGGTCCGATAATCGGTGACCGATTTTTTGTAGGAGAAAAATGGAACGTACTGATAGCAATCATTTGCATTGCATTGCACCATTATGGTGCAACGCACACGTCCTACAAAAGTCGATCAGAAATAATATGGCAGGAAAAATCGGCCCGATTATCGGTCCTACAAAAAGACTGACGTGGGCGGGAAGCCTAACAATCAAATCAATAAATCAATCAAATCAATCAATCAATCAAATCCATACATTCAAAATCAAATCAAATCAATACACTAAGAGTTTCTTTACATTTTAGGAGACTCTTACATAATAATAACTATTTGTTTAGCTAACATTTCCCTTATTATTGAATTTTGTCGTTGCAAATTGGCGGGAAGCCAAAACGCGGGGATCCAAACTGACGTGGTACCGCTCTACGTCACAGTACGTGGAAAATTCTATGTGTCTTCAATGGATAGCATGTTTGTTCGTACACAAAAATAATGTACTCAATATTAGTAATTATTTATGGAGTATCTTTCTTTATAGGTGACAATAAAATTAAATCTTAGTCCATAGAAAGTATTTCATTGTTTCATTAATAATTTGTGCAAAATAGACTTATTACCTATATAGCACGACCTGCATGACAAGTACGAGTATCCAAAACTCCGCCAAATATTTATTTAGTTTCATTCGAGGTCCGTGATGTAAGAAGTATTCTTTAAAAAAAATGGGCATAGTTATTGTTGGTCCTCAAATCAGAAATTGTCTGTAACGGCTAATAGATTTAGGAAACAGCCTATCACGAGAGGAAGTTAGCTCTATAACAGCCCCTACCCCCTTTGGCCAATCAGTTCACGATACAAATCGTGCGAAACTCTCTCTATAGCTTTTCGGCAATTATGAGGACAATCCAGAATTTAGGTAATGTGCCTGTAAAACCTAACTACTAGTCTTGCTTTATTTCCGAGCCTTATACACCAACATAATTTGATTTAATGATGGTCCTTAATTAGCCATTATCATCTAACACTACATTTAACGATAATCGAAATTTAATTGGACTGATACATTTAGATAATTGCAGACGTTTGAAAGAAGCAACTGCCAAATTGTTCCGACTCTTTTACTCTTTGGCGCGCTTCCTAATTGCAGTAACCTAGGTGTCCTAATAAGTAAACACGTGTACTTTTCAATTACGTATTATACCTACTAATAGGTACGTAAAATCACGCGTTGATTCGGCAATAGGAATTATATGTGGTATATTTTTGTTACATATCATAATTGCTACTTGTATTAATTTATGACTTTCATGCTCGAATCTCAACAAAAGCAACTCAATCATCCTCAACAAATCCATCAATTTTAAATTTCCCTATTACAGAAGACAAGAAATAGTAAAAAATACTCTTGAGCACAACACACACACAAAAGCAATACTTACACAGCTCACACTATGCAGGTATATAACAAAATCATTTTGCATTACTTTGAGCGGAACTGGCAGCGGCGCTGTTCATTTCCAAGCGTCCTTTACATTCATATTTCTTCCACATAAATATGTCCTTCCTCTATTAACTCTGTATTCACGTTTTTTAAATATTTTAATTAAGCGAGTTTAACAAATGCAATTTATATACTAAGTATTAGCATTAGTAGCTATGACATGGATAGGTAATAGTTACATTTTTCTCTAATGAATTGATGGATAACAAAGACAGATGAACCTAGGAAACAGTTGAAGATATAAGTGTAAAAACTCAATGTAAAAACTACGCAAGCTTTCGTTTTAATAACCTCCATAATAAATCACGCATATAAGTTGAAATGGCTTCATAACTTCAAGTGCGGCATGTGGTTACAGTCTAAAAGCCAATTTAAATAGCACCTAAATTCTAGCGTGACAGGATATATTACTTATTACTGGGGCCCAAACTCTTCAGGTACCTTTCCATAAATAGCTGGGTATAAACTGAGGAGTGACGTTGGTCGGGATATCATTACTCGCGTGGGTTGGATGCCTTCCGGAATCAATAAGTGCTTGAATAGACGCTAAACTACTGACACATGTACATAGGGCTGCGTGAGCTGCGTCCGGACAGGATTTCCCAGAATTGTCCTAGTTTAGACAGCGATCGGAGTCTTCCGGAAGGTGATTTTAATGTCAGGGCAAGCGTTGAACTTTAAATGAAATATTTTTTACGAACTCGTTGCCTATGATAGTAATACTGCTTATGAAGCCAAGGTTTATGTTCCCGGGCTGGAGCCAGAATTGCATCCGGACAGGATTTCCCAGAATTGTCCTAGTTTAGACAGCGATCGGAGTCTTCCGGAAGGTGATTTTAATGTCAGGGCAAGCGTTGAACTTTAAATGAAATATTTTTTACGAACTCGTTGCCTATGATAGTAATACTGCTTATGAAGCCAAGGTTTATGTTCCCGGGCTGGAGCCAGAATTGCATCCGGACAGGATTTCCCAGAATTGTCCTAGTTTAGACAGCGATCGGAGTTTTCCGGAAGGTGATTTTAATGTCAGGGCAAGCGTTAAACTTTATATGAAATAATTTTTACGAACTCGTTGCCTGTGATAGTAATACTGCTTAAGAAGCCAAGGTTTGTGTTCCCGGGCTGGAGCCATATTTAGGTGTTTTCTTTTAGGATAGCGTGTGTCAGTGATGTCGTATTTATCGTATGCCCGCCATGGCCGCGACACAGGAAATCTCAATGGCCTTCGTAACAGAATGTGTGTTTAGAGTTTTATTTGTAACCGCATTCAAATCCCAAGCTAGTGTGTCCATAAAAGAAGCTTTAATTCATGGAAGTGGTTTAGAAAGTTTTTCTTTGACGACAGCAATTTAGGTAATGGCAACATTGGCAACGCTGCATACATATTGAACATAAAACAATGCAGTAATGTATCTAGTAAAAATGAAGAAACCAAACGATATTGTTGAATCGGAAGCATGTCGTCTCTGCCATTGTTTCTATGCAGGTTCCGAACGAAAAAAATAGATGAGTTGGGTCAATTTCAACAAACACGAATTTTGCCTAATTACAGTGGCGAATTTAAATTTGCTGTTTCTGATAAATTTTTTTGGCTTAAATAATAGGTAAATATTAGTACTACTTAATCATATACTAGAGATCGAAAAAAAATTATTAGTTCATGAGATATTTCCATTTGAAATTATCAAATGCCACCGAAATGATTAAAGGGCCACCGGAATTAAAATCTGAGCCACCGAAATTGATAAAATTTAAACCTGCTGTTTCTAATACATTTTATTTGGCATAAATAATATGTAAATAGTAGTAATAATTAGTCACATAGTAGAGATCGAAAAAAAAATATTAGTTCCGGAGATATTTTCAAATTACATTATCAAATGCCACCAAAATTAGGACCACTGGAATTAGAATCTGATCCACCGAAATTGATTATGCCAATGAGAAATAATAAAGGCAAGATCATCTAATACTTTAAAGATACATTTTGAAGAGTAGGAGTCTAGATGAACGGACTCCTTTTAGCTGTGATTAGACACGCTTGTGTTTCTATGGCCTATTAGACCAGTGCCGATAGCTTCAAAAACGCTAAAAAGTGAAAAAAAATATAGTAGGATGAAACCCATTGCAAAAGGAAGAGGATATAATAAAAATTAAAGGAAAAATAATTTACGGGTGATCTGAGGTTGGGAGGGGGGGGGGGGGGGTTAAGGGTAAAAACCAGTTTATCTCGATTTCCAGCAAAACTACAAGTCCTATGGAAAAAAGTTAAATGGCAAAGTTGTAGGTAATAAAAGATCTACAACTTTTGTATTTACACTTTTTTACATAACCTCAAAATTTATGTGAAAAATTTAAATAACCAATTTTTTGGTTTTTTATTTTTATCTTTAACAACAAAAAATTTTTTTCATGAAATTTAGTGAAAACTTACCTTTGTATGTCCTTAACATACTGTAATTTTTTTTATTTAAAATATTTCTTTTTTCATCTTATTTTTACTTAATATAGAAAAAGCAACCTAATTTTCAATCAAAAATTCTCACGTCAAAATGTCTACTTTAAAAAAATCGGTGAGATTTTTGTTCGTTAGAATCTCTACTTTCTAATGATGTATAAAAAACTATAAACTACTAACTACTACTACTAACTACTACTACTACTACTAACTACTAACTATAAACTACTATGGTAAATGTTATACAAAAATGCAATGAAACGACAACTATTTTCGCATGTTTTTTGCAATTTTTATGTTTTATGGATTTGTAATTTTTTTGTCTAACAAAGTAACATGGAATCTTACGTTTTTCGATTAATTAAAGTGTAAATTTTAATAAATAGCTCAAAATTGTACACAATGATTTAAAAAAAAATTAAAAACTCGAATCCGAAATTTTTTCGCGAATATAGTTGTCGTTTCATTTTCCCCAAATTTCGTGAAAATATTTTTTTTGTAAAAGATAAAAATAAAAAACCAAAAATTTGATTATTTGAATTTTTCACATAAATTTTGAGGTTATGTAAAAAAAGTACCAATAAAAAAGTTCTAGATCTTTTTATAACTTACAACATTGCTATTTAACTTTTTTCTATAGGACTTGTAGTTTTGCCGGAAATTGAGATAAACTATTTTTTACCCTTAAACCCCCCCTCCCCCACTTCCCGACCTCAGATCGCCCGTAAATAATTTTTCCCTTAATTTTCGTTATATTCTCTTCCTTTTGCAATGGGTTTCATCCTACAATTATTTTTTTCGTTTCAAAAATTATTGGCACTGGTCTATACACGTCCTTATGTGCTTTGATTTGCCACCGCAGCCACCGAGATTAGGCCACCGGACTTAGAATTAGAGTCAAAACTTGAATTTTAAAGAACACCGTTACTCACAGGTTAACTTTTATTTCTCAATTATGGCTGAAAACCTTTAATGGAAGCCTCCATAAAATTTCTTGATAATCTGCTTTGTACTTTTACTAATATACATGACATCGGAATTGGATGATTTTGTATTCCTGCGCCACCGCAGTGAGTACTTACGTGTTTGGCAGGAAAATTACGCAGCCAGTCGGTTATCCTAACACGCAGTTTGCAAGAGCACAACTGAACGGTGCGGGGAGAGCCAGTAAGGTGTCTTCCAAATCGTGTCGTAACAAGTAATGAAGTATACAAAATGCGCCACCGGAATTGCTTTTTTTTGTAGGACATTTTTAAAAGATATTTTAAGAGCTGTTGCACTATCTTAAATTACTCCGTAAATATATATTAGTTGTGTTATTTAATGTATTTCTAAAAAACATTCCTTTTTAATAAAATTTATTTACCAAAAAAGAAAAAAATTATAAAATATGTAAATAAATGGAGGTCGGACAGTACACCGGAATTAGATTTTAGGTCTTAGATATTTTTTTATTAAGAATCTATGTATTAAATACATCTGAATACTTTACTATCATGTAGATCACTACTTAAACTACCTATATAAAATTATGCATAATTGTAGTTTACCTCCACACATTAATTTTCAACCTCGCCGTCTCAAAAATGCACTTGGGAAATTCACCCAGTTACATCTTCTTAGAGCCTATTGACTGAATTGCTAATATATCGTACTTAAATAAAATTACATTGATTTTGGGCGTTACCGCAGAGGGGAAAACAATGAAATAAAAAACCCAACGACTTACTTATCTGTCATATAAATGTCTGTCCGGGAATTGAACCTATAACCCCGTGGTGGACTACGCCACTACCAACTGGATAAAATAAAAATCAGATAACTTTTACGTTAATTTTCTTAGTTAATTGTTTTCTAATTTCTATTCCTACATTTAAAATTATTACGTGATCTACTACTGTTAAAAGATTTTCAATGAAATTTACATTGAATCTTTTTAGTCACGTTTTTTGTGTTCGAAGTTCTTGGACGATCTCTTTTCTTGACAACGCTGTAGGCTAGTTGGTTGAGATCATCCCTGCCGAACAAAGAATCTTAAGTTTCCTTCCCAAGATAAATCGTTATTACATAATTTTTTTCTGGCGTTGTGGATGTTTGTTTGTTAAGTGCCATTTGTGTGTTCATGTCTACCGTAACACAGAAAATTTGAGTACTTGGTCGTGAATGTGTGAGCGTTCATATACTCGTATTTATTCGAGGAATTAGTACCTACGTTCTTTGCAAAATACGATACTTCCATAGTCAAGCTACTGACATTCGTAATTTGGAGTAGGTATACAACTTCGAGCTAACATCGAACTAACGCGTAAGTTCCATAAATTAGGTACTTATCTAGGTAGTCAATTAAAGATTTAAAGTGTGGCGGTCTATGAGAATAAAGAAAATGTCGATATGACTCAAGCGCTTCAGAGCTGTCCAAAGCCCTGATGTTTCATATGATACTTAGCATAGTTTTTATTGGTAAATTTACGTTAGTGCAACTGCACTGAAGAAAAATAACCATGTTTCCGGATGTAATTTCTGAATTTAAGCGAAGGTGGGTTGTTAGTGTTAAGTGACCAATTCAACCCAATAATAAAGTCGTTGTCAGCCATTACCGAAGTGATGATTCCACTAATCAAGTGCGAAAATCGTTAAAAAGTCTCTTGGTATTAAACTAAGATTCTTCCTTATTCTAGCAGTAAAGGCTTATAGAAGGTATTGATCTATACATCCTAACTATCTTCAGCAGATTGGACTGATTTAACGATGATATTACACTCCAAAAGCTACGAAGAGTTGATCACAGAAGCAGCAGAGGAAAATGTTAATGAAAAAATAACATCTTAGCTCATATATAAAGTTTACATTTGTAATATGCACTCCTGCATTCAGATGAAAACGCGAACTAGCTTAACGGTGAAATCTGCAGATTGTTTGCGAAAAGTTAGTTATTGAAGCGTTACTGTGTCAGTTGAACGGGAATCTTGCCAAGCATAGAAGCCGAAGCCGCCAGTTTGTCTAGCTTGTGGAAGGCTTGGGATATCATGGAAGGTTATTACTAGATTTGACCGAGTTTTCTCTGCTACTCATAACATTGCGGATCGGATTACAAAGCCGAGGTTAAAGGACAAAATTTAATATTAGTATTTTTTAACAATAGTGTTTCAAGTTTTGGATGTGCATAACTTTTGTAATTTTGTAACTAAATATATTGAATATTAAAAGGTCCCTTGTTGGGCGCCAGTTTTTAAAATTTATCAATATATTTGAAATATAAAATAAGATAGAGTTTAAGGTTAAACTTTATTTTCTGGTTACCCCTTGTACATTTATGCTTGACCATTTATCTAATAATAATTGTAGTAAGTAAAGCTTTAAAATGATTTTTTGATTTAGTGACAAATTGCATGAAGAAATCCAATTCACTAATTAGATTAGAGGCTCAGTCTTTTATAATTAGTAGGTATTCTGATTCAATCTTTGCTATCACAAGCATTCCTCGCGCCTTGGAGTAGAAGAATTATACACAAGGTTCGTTTAATTTACTTTCCTGGAAAATTTTACTTCGGTACATAAAGTAATTTTACATGAACTATTTATTTTGTATGTAACCAATGGTACAAACGAAATCTATTAAAGGCCTTCATTAATAAGACCAACTGTTTAAAAAAACAGGCGTTTGCTTGAGTTACTCAAAAAGTACAATTTGGTCTTTCTGTGGACCTTTGTATACTTTCTTTTGTATGACAGAGACTGTTGATGGTCACGCTGATGTCTGTAATAAAACTAGAACAAACTCACGAAGCCACGTAATAAAGCTGTAAAACTGTTTATGTACGTGTGCCCTGGTACATTTCAGCGTACAAAATGCGCTCGCACGTACTCAATCGATACACGCAGACTGCAGACTGTCCGCTGTTAGCTCGGGAAGCTATGGCGACGTCTCGGTTGCCAAAAACTCCACTAAATATTAAATTTTCCATACAACAGTAAAGTGGTGCCCAACGAGGGACTGGAAGGTCTTGTGTGGTTTCAAGGACAGTTAATATTATAAAACGATTAACAGTACAGTTATTATTTTGAAATATTAATTTTCTTTTTTGTATTTATTTAAACACGTACAGGATAGTGTAGTCTGAAAGCAAGTTGTTCAATATACTTTTTACCTTATTAAAAACTTCTACTTACCAGAATTGGAGAGCTATGTCGTGTTCGTTATACAACTTAAAACGTTACGCTGGTGTTAAGGCCTAAATCAAAATGCCTGGTTTATATAATGAAATGAGCTACAATCTATTAGAGAAGAATTTTTGAACTTGGAAAAAATTAAAGAATCTAAATCTAAAACATAATACCCCGCGTAAAAATGGCTTTTTGGCACAAAAGAACAGTAACTGTCACCTTACATTAGTGTTACCTCAAAAACATGGGAAAATATTTACCCCTTACCACGAAGCCTGTCAAGCGACTATGATGCGTACACAGTTTAGACAACGCTATAAACTTAATATGACGTCATTCCTAGCACGTGCGGCCATCACGCCCTACTGTTGGTGCATCACTAATGACAGTCGGCCAGCGATTAAGTAAATTACGACTTTTTCGTATTAGCCACAAGAATCATGATTGCCTGCTGTTCCTAATTTTATGGGGGTTGCTACCCTTGTGTAATGGTTTCCGGTTTTATAGGTGTGTTCGATTTCGTTAGTGGAACGTTATTTTTCCTGGTTTTTTCCTGTTGTCTTGCTTTTGTAGGTTGTGCCACCAGTGAATAAAATGATGAAAAAAATTATTGAGAGTTTTTTCTGTATTTTAGTCTGTTGAAAAAAAAATTGTTTAGAATAGCCCATATAACAAGTATATAATTTTTTGTTTAGTTTTCAGAAATAACAATATTTTTTCAATATTTTAAGTCTTGGCACTTTGCTTCGGACAAATGGACAGACGGACAGACGGACGGACATAACGAAATTACAAGGCTTCCGATTTTACTTCGGAACCCTAAAAACAAAACATTTCAGCCACTAAAAGTACTTATTCGTCAGTAATGCTAATCTCAAGTTACCTTGGCTCATTCATTTTAATCAAAGTTCTTCATCTCCATAACTGTCCTTCTTTATGGCGAAGCCAATATAATCAAGCAAAATCTCCTTGTAGGAGGCACTTGATCGGTTCGTTGTGCCACTCGTTAATCCACGTCCTTATTCGGGTCCTTATCGTGGGTTACCGTGACCTTTGTTCGATCGATCTCGGAAACTGCTGACGCAAACACTGCGACGACATTGTTTAAATGATATTTAGGTGCCTTAATAAATTGTGAGCTTCGCAGAATAACAACTGTAGGCAAGGTTCTATGAAAGCGTTTATTCTTTATACCATTTATATCACTTACACTAATGTTCATCTAAACTTTTTTATATTAATTGGACAAACGCGCAGATGAGCCTTTTTATAAATAGTAATTCCATAGGCTTCACCAGAGAAGAAAGAAATCTAAGAACAAGTTCTTAAGCTGTCTGTCTACCGGAATACAAAAAAGTCGTTTGGCTGCTGACTCAAGCAGGAGAGTCGGCAGGGTTTCTATTGCCAACGACGCGACACCCTGGTCTGTTAGCTTGGATCGGGGTTTAGTGTTCTAGTTCATTGAAATAATAACAGAACTTTAACAGGAGTGACAGGCACCACATCCTAGTCCGTTGTTTCGCATGGTGCATCACAAACAGAGGTGGTTGGCCTGGATGACGCTTGGAAGATGGATAGAGTCCTTTACATGCCATAGTCAATAAGCTTTGACTAAGTTAATGTGTTTTAGCATCCACGTCTTTCCACTCCACCATCAGGTAGGTTTGTAGTCAAGTATTAGCTAATTAATTACAAGTTTTAGCTAATCATTCGATCTAATTATTTCGAGCCCTTGTTACTTAGAAGATATCATTAGTGACAACAACTATTTTATCCGATTGATTGATGAAATGGTCAAATTGATTAATAATGCATGTATGTACACAAGGAAGTTAATTGAATTAAAACTGAAAGGAAGTTTGATATATGAAAATACTATTTTGATACTTTGAATTTATTGAAAATTGCCGATAGTGAGAATTTGTTGATGGTTTCAATGAAACTTTGTAGATGATTCTTCATGAACACTAAACAAGTGTTCATGTAAAAAACTGTAGCAACGCTTGACTAGAGTATGTAGAATATTTTAGAAAACATTAAGTAACGTAATGAAAATATATTTTCTTGCTTATAGCAACACCTAAAATGTTTCGCTTCAAAATTCCTTTTAGTATTTCATGTAATGACACGCCCTAGCGGCATTTGACTAACCTTTGGAGTGTGACAATGACATGGCCTTATACTCGTAGCTTTATAATTATCTTTGCTACCGTTTTACAGAGAGAAATCTTCTGAAGATAGCTTGACGATCTTACTGCGTTACACTACCATTACTTTTATTTATCTTTGATAAAAGTTAGAACCATTAATTTATTGACGGAAATGCTTGTCAATCATATTTATATGTATAAGGTAGGGACATCTCTTATTATCGGGGTTATTGAAGTAGGGAATTGCACCACAATCTCCATATTGGTATATTGTTCCACCAGATTCGTAAGCCGTGATCTTATAGGGAACATCGTTTATTTGGAAAAAATATATTTCCAGAAATATTTAATGCCATATTGATTGTTGTCAGTGGATTCAAAGTCGATGACCTGAGAGGTTTGAATCGGTGCCAAAATACACGAGAAAAGAATCTTGAATTTCAATGGAATTTAAAAAATATAAAAGCGAATTCTATAGAGCCTACGGATCGCAACAAAAAGGTCGCAGCATGCTTCTCTTCGTAAGTGGAGATTGATTTATAGATATTGTGTTGTAATCTTACGAACTTGGTGATAAAAAACGGTATGCAAATTACATGCAAAAGTATATAATCCATCCATCCATCAGTCCTTGGAGGTTCACTGCTGGACATAGGCCTCCCCTAACGTATATAAAAGTATATCTATCAAAAGTATATCTATCAGTGAATAAGCTGTCAATGAATCATCATCCATCCATCAGCCTTTGTAGGTCCACTGCTGGACATAGGCTTCCCCTGGCTTGTGCCACTCTGACCGGTCCTGAGCCTTCTGAATCTAACGGATGCCCGCTGTCTTCTTCAATGAATAATGATGAGTAGGGACCGGATTATATGCAACATAAAAAGCTTGTTATATGCATGCAAATATGCATGAAAAATGCTTGAAATATGCAAGAAAATATGTAAAATATGCAAAATTAAATGATAATTTTTAGGAACACAAACAAAGAAAACTACTTCGGAACCCTACATTGCGCGTGACCAGACACGCACTTGCCCGGTTTTTTAATATTTTTATAAACGCAAACGTATTGTTCCAAATGTTCAGTAGTGAGATTGTGTCTTCGATCATTCAAAAATATTTATACGTGGTCGCTCCACATCCACTGAGGTGACTGGGCAGAATTTGAACTTTGGTGCTGTATTACGACGCTTGAAAGGCAAAAATTACCAAGCGACATGTTGCAAACTTTACACTAGAGCATTTTAAAGTTTTTATTTTAGAAAAAAAATCGTAAAAATCGCTTTATTAAGCATTTAAACTGCATGTAAAATTCTAATGAATTCGTTGGAATTTTACATGCAGTTTAAATGCTTAAGCGATTTTTACGATTTTTTTTCTAAAATAAAAACTTTAAAATGCTCTAGTGTAAAATTCGTTGGAATTTTACATGCAGTTTAAATGCTTAATAAAGCGATTTTTACGATTTTTTTTCTAAAATAAAAACTTTAAAATGCTCTAGTGTAAAATTCGTTGGAATTTTACATGCAGTTTAAATGCTTAATAAGCGATTTTTACGATTTTTTTTCTAAAATAAAAACTTTAAAATGCTCTAGTGTAAAATTCGTTAGAATTTTACATGCAGTTTAAATGCTTAATAAAGCGATTTTTACGATTTTTTTTCTAAAATAAAAACTTTAAAATGCTCTAGTGTAAAATTCGTTGGAATTTTACATGCAGTTTAAATGCTTAATAAAGCTATGACTAATAGGCGATTTTTTACGATTTTTTTCTAAAATTTTAACTTTAAAATGGTCTAGTGTAAAGTTGTCAACATGCCGCTTGGTAATTTATACCTTTCACGCGTCGATTAGTAATTATAGTTTCTGGCTAAAGTTCTAAAACTATCAATTTGACACGATAATATGCATCATAACTAGATCTTAAGTAAAATATGCAATCACCACTGAGAATGGCTTAAATATGCAAATGCATATGCAAATATGCAAATGCATATGCAAATATGCAAATGCATATGCAAATATGCAAATGCATATAATCCGGTCTCTAATGATGAGTAATTAGAGATGTAGACTACATGTCTACAATCTACAACAATCTACTGTCTACAATGTTCACAAGACTGAGCATTTTTTATCTGGGCATCAGGCAATACATGACATAACATGTTTATCAAATTTTATCATTTTTGGGTTTTTATTGATCTTTTAATCGTTCATTACAATATAACATTACACCGTAATTTATCCACAGGAGTGACAATCCGCACTTTTTTAACATTTTGAGTTAAGTTCACCGTATTGAGTTAAGGAAGGACGATTTTGAGGAATAATAAAATTAATCATAAAATGAGGGGCAATCCAATAGTATCTTTAAGATTCTGTGATAAGTCAGTACAAACGGTTACTAATGAATTAATTTCATCTTGAGCTTCAATTGTAGCATTAGATGAGTTTGCCAAGATTTTCAATCATGCTGATAATATGTATGACGGTGGCAGTTGCATCTATTTTACTATGAACCAGCATCTATTTTAGCTGTTTACTAAGGAAATAATAAATGCTATTAATATTACAAATGTGAAAGTTTGTGAGTTTAGATGCTTGTCATGCAATCACGCAAAAACATAACATTTGGCACACATATAGCTTAATACCTAGAATAAAGTATAGGATACTTTTTATCCCGCGATATTGATACGTAATTAGTAACAAATAAGATATTTCGTTGAAGGAACTGTGATGGGTCACTAAAGTAACAGATTCTAAACTCAGATTCTAAACTTGAATACCGTAATGTTCAATTGTACGTACATTATAAGCCCGAGAGATACACGAGTCTTACCAATTGTATTAACACGAGAATTAGTGTTTTCCTTTCAATGACTAATTACGAGTCTTTTGAAACACTTTATTTGGATTTAATTATTCATAATGTCATGTGCTATGTAAAGAATGAAGAAATGCGCAACGGAAAACAGCAGCCAGTACACTGGTCCATATTCTATTAAGAATTAATACTTGTTTATTAATTCATACAATTAACTATCCTGGACCAACTCGCAGGCACTCACTACGAACTACACCAACTAAGGCTACAGGGTTACGAGTATCTAAAATTTAAAATATCTTTCTAAGTAACTAGCTAACTAAGGTAACTAAAAACTGTCATCAACTAAACAACAACGTATGTTGCTAGATTATCTCTTTCTTCCTTCTTCCAATCTCTTCTGTATTGTGGCACACTGGTTCCCTAGTTCTACGTAGGTACGAATAAATGCATGCCATCATATCAGCTACTGCGGCAGCGGGACAGACTTGTCCAAAGTCGTTTATCATGTCATATACAAATTAATTCCCGATAAAGCGTCCGATAAAATGATAGAGGATTATGATATTCTTGTAATAATAACATAGTGATATCCTAAAAATAAAATGTATAATATCATATCATTTAACAATAAAAGTGAAACTAGACAAAATCAGACCAAATCTGGTATCAAATATTTTTTTGGAAATTTGAGAAATTAGATCGAAATCGATAAAAATAGTTTGTTTATAAAGGTATAAAAAATATAATTATGGTTTGTCCATCTGTCTTTTTGGCTGTTTGTCTACTTCATAAGTAATACTTACTAATACTTTTTAGGGTTCCGTACGAAAAAACGAAAAACAGAACCCTTGTTGGATCGCTCGTGCGCCTGGGCGACTGCCGTTCACAGCCAATTTACTCTGAAACTACTGGACCAAATGAGTTGAAATTTGGTACTCATGTATTTTTTGTGACCCAAAGACGAAGGTAACACAACTGAAAAAAAAATTACGAAATCAAAATTAAACAAAAACTGTTTTGCAATCTGTATCGTGCGTGTGGTATGTCAAATGAAAGGTCTTGTTGTAAGGATCTCAAATATATTTTTTTATAGTTTTGCGATGGATAGTTTTAAAATTATTCAAGAAAGAATGAAAATTACGGTATACCTATACATAATCAACGTATGGAACCCTGTCCAACAGAGTTTAGCTCGCATTTGTCAAGTTTATGTCAAAACAATCAGCATCACCTCAAACCAATTGCATTACTATAATGCGAGTGCAGCGTGATATTGTGACTACTATAGTCACAATATCTCGCTGCACTCGTTGACATATTGCGCGTTCACTCGCAGGACTTAGGTCTAAGTGCGAGTGAGCGCGCAATATGTCAACGAGTGCAGCGAGATACTGCGACCACTTATAAAAAATGTTTTCGATATTCTCGATGTTAAAGTTCAGCTTTATTGATCACCGTCGCACGTGGAAACCTCACAACATAATTAGTTACGCCAGCCACAAATGAGATTAAATTAACTGCACGTTGACTGTATCAATTTACAGAAGACATAGGTTTGGGATATAACTGAATTGTGGAATCAATTTCTCTGGTTAGTCCAAGCTTTGTTGTTTATTGCTACTTACTTCACTACTGTTTTTTCTTCTATTACTGTACATAGTCTGTACATAGAAGGTATCCTTTGGGGATAGAGGCTCAAGGAAACTTAACCAGCCAGGAAGCTTTCGTGTTAAATAGTGATAGAAAGAATTAAAGATTTTCTGATGGAGATTGTGGATCCTTTAAAGACTTACGACGTTTATGACACAAAATAAAATAAATAAAAGTAAACCAATCTTTGTCAAGCAAATATTTGTATCTAATAATTTTATATTCATAGGTTGCGGAGATTTTATGCTCATATTTGATTGTATTATGTACCTCCTACCTATCTAATTTATAACAAGCGTGTCCTAGTTTGTCTTCGCACAGTAAATTCGTTATCATGTTATTATATGTACTCAATGTAAATATTGTGCTTATTTCATCTTTCATTATAATACTTAAATAGCAGTGATAGCCTAGCGGTCAGAACGTTGGTCTCTCGAACGGAGGGGCCCGAGTTCAAATCCTGGCACGCACCTCTGATTTTCAAATATTATGTGCGTATTAAGGAAAACAACGTGAGGAAACCTGCACACCGGAGAGTTCTCCATAAAGATCTCAAAGGTGTGTGAAGTCTACCAATCCACACTTGGCTAGCGTAGTAGACTATGGCCTGTACCCCCTCACATTGTGAGAGGAGACCCCGAGCCCAGCAATGGGACAATTATGGGTTGTTGCTTGCTTGCTATAATACTTAATATGAAAACTAGAACTACGAACTACTCGTAAATCCCAGAATTACATAGATATTTTTGCTATTGGTAAAGTACCACGAAATGTCAGGAAAATATTGCTAAGTAGTGGATTTGTATTGGATTGGTAAAACTTATTTTCGTTTCTGGTAACCTTAGATGGGATTGGTTGGTTGAAGCAAATCACTGTTTCTATTGGTTTAGATTTTTGATGTATTATAAAAAAATAAATAAAAAAAAACACGACCGCGTAAAAAACTAAAAAGAAAAAAATAAGCCCAGTAGTTTAGAATGTTGTTAAAAGTAACCAATCAAATCGTGTCACGTTTGTTTTTTCCCAAGCAACCATGTAAAATTTAAATGAGTCCCGACTGTTATCTTTCTATGGTTTAACTGTTCAGTAGGTATTACTTTACAATTCTAACCTACTGGGCTTATTTTTTCTTTTTAGTTTTTTTAGGCAGTCGGGCTTTTTGTTTTTTTAAGTTTTTTTTTTTTATTTTACACTTTTTAGTTAGGATTCATTGATTTCTTTATTAGACGAAAAAAAACGCAATGTTTCCATTTCGATAAGGGAGTTAATAAATTAGCGAGAATGGTGATATTTGGGTGAATTTCCCAAGTGCATTTTTGAGACGGCGAGGTTGAAAATTAATGTGTGGAGGTAAACTACAATTATGCATAATTTTATATAGGTAGTTTAAGTAGTGATCTACATGATAGTAAAGTATTCAGATGTATTTAATACATAGATTCTTAATAAAAAAATATCTAAGACCTAAAATCTAATTCCGGTGTACTGTCCGACCTCCATTTATTTACATATTTTATAATTTTTTTCTTTTTTGGTAAATAAATTTTATTAAAAAGGAATGTTTTTTAGAAATACATTAAATAACACAACTAATATATATTTACGGAGTAATTTAAGATAGTGCAACAGCTCTTAAAACATCTTTTAAAAATGTCCTACAAAAAAAAGCAATTCCGGTGGCGCATTTTGTATACTTCATTACTTGTTACGACACGATTTGGAAGACACCTTACTGGCTCTCCCCGCACCGTTCAGTTGTGCTCTTGCAAACTGCGTGTTAGGATAACCGACTTGCTGCGTAATTTTCCTGCCAAACACGTAAGTACTCACTGCGGTGGCGCAGGAATACAAAATCATCCAATTCCGATGTCATATATATTAGTAAAAGTACAAAGCAGATTATCAAGAAATTTTATGGAGGCTTCCATTAAAGGTTTACAGCCATAATTGTGAAATAAAAGTTAACCTGTGAGTAACGGTGTTCTTTAAAATTCAAGTTTTGACTCTAAATCTAAGTCCGGTGGCCTAATCTCGGTGGCTCCGGTGGCAAATCAAAGCACATAGGGACGTGTATAGACCAGTGCCAATAATTTTTGAAACGAAAAAAATAATCGTAGGATGAAACCCATTGCAAAAGGAAGAGAATATAACGAAAATTAAGGGAAAAATTATTTACGGGCGATCTGAGGTCGGGAAGTGGGGGAGGGGATGGTTTAAGGGTAAAAAATAGTTTATCTCAATTTCCGGCAAAACTACAAGTCCTATAGAAAAAAGTTAAATAGCAATGTTGTAAGTAATAAAAAGATCTAGAACTTTTTATTTATACTTTTTTTACATAACCTCAAAATTTGTGTGAAAAATTCAAATAATCAAGTTTTTGGTTTTTTATTTTTATCTTTTACAAAAAAAAAATATTTTCATGAAATTTGGGGAAAATGAAACGACAACTATATGAAGGGTTTTAGCAAAAACATACTAGCAGAGCAGATTACAAGGGATTTTATTATAGCACATATATACATGAAGACATTCAGTAAAAAACATATGACAGCGAATCCTATTTTAAATTTAAAACATTCTTTTCTATAACAGTCAAGTGTGAGCCTTCCGGTACACACTACAGACTGTAATTCTATTTGTTTATAGATTATAAACACCAACACTGGCCCTTAAACAAATAGAATCCAGAATTCTACATTAGGTACTTAATCTAAACACATTCTAAACATGTAACAACTTTATAAGTACATTTCCTATAAGTATCTAATAATTTCAATTTACTTATATTAATTACTGTCACATAAATTCAAGTACTTAACAAACTTAACATGTTTTTCTTTAGTGAGAGCTTTTGTTAAAATATCTGCAGTCATTTCATTAGTTGACAAATATTTCAATTGTATTAGACCATTTTTAACAATCTCTCGAATAAAGTGATGTCTCACATCTATGTGTTTAGTCCTACCATGAAACATAGGATTATTACACAATTTTTGTGCAGACTGGTTATCGTTATATATAGTTATACAACATTGCTTACACAGTAATTCAAACATTAATGTACGTATGAATACAGCTTCCCTGCAAGAATCTGAGAGAGCCATGTATTCGGCTTCAGTGCTAGAAAGCGCAACCGTTCTTTGCTTTCTGCTTTCCCACGAAACAGTACATTCCCCAATTTTGAATACAAACCCAGTGTAAGATCTACGATCGACCTCACATGCGGCCCAGTCCGCGTCTATGTACCCCACGACGTCTAAAGTGCCTTTTTGAAAAACAAGACTGTGGTTTACGGTACCTTTTAAGTATCGAAGCACGCGCTTCGCAGCTTTCCAGTGAGCTTCGCTGTAACAATCATTGAACTGACTCAGCATGCTTACCGCGTGAGCGATGTCAGGCCGGGAACAAACTGCAACATACATTAAACAACCAATTAAATTTCTGTATTCTAAGTTGTCTTCCTTTTTATCAGCCTTTGTAAGTTTCAGTCCCGTTTCCATGGGTGTTTGCGCAGGCTTACAATCAGACATATTAAAACGAGATATAATCTCTTTAATATATTTAGACTGGTCTAAAAGCAATTTATCTTTTTGCCTTGTGATTCGCATCCCCAATACGTATTTGGCTGGCCCTAAATCACTCATATCAAACTCGTTCATAAGCTTTTTCTTGATATCAATTTTCAATTGTGAGTTTTGTGTTGAAAATAATATAATGTCATCAACATACAGACCAATTATGACTAATTCTTCATTATTAGATTTGAAATATACACAGGGCTCTGAAGATAATCTTTTACATTGCAGTTTATTTTGTAAAACATTATTTATCTTCTCATACCAGGATTTAGAAGCTTGCTTCAATCCATATATCGCCTTATGGAGTTTGTAGACCTTATGTTCACTTCCTTTGACTTTAAAACCCTCTGGTTGTTCCAAGTAAACGGTCTCTTTTAAGTCTCCATTCAGAAACGCTGTTTTCACATCCATGTGATCAATATCCATATCCTTAGAAGCTGCTATAGCTAATAATATACGAATTGTGGAGTATCTTATCACTGGTGAAAAAGTTTCTTCGTAATCGATGCCATAACGCTGTGTGTAGCCCTTGGCAACAAGGCGAGCCTTATATTTCAATAACTCTCCATTTGCACCAATCTTTTTCTTAAAAACCCACTTGGATTTGACTGGCGTATGATTTTTCGGTAGATCAATTAATGTCCAACATTTATTTTTAAGGAAGGATTGATACTCATCTTTCATTGCATTTTTCCAATGGACAGACTCTGAACAGTTGAAGGCCTCCTGTACAGTCTCAGGTTCATTTCTGATGTAGCTCAGGTTCGCTAAATGAGCTATCTCGCTGCTATCTGCATCCTCAAACTCAGTTGACAATTCCATTGAAGACTGGTCTTCCAATGTTGTCGTCCCTGGAACGTAAGTTTCATCGGAGGAAGCACCTGATACTTCTGAGCTACTAACAGAGTCAGTTATGTCAAAGATAGTAAGTCTTCTGTCATTAACCCTTGCCTGGTTCTCTGGTGATAAAGAGGCATCAGACTGTGCTACTTCAACATGAGAGATCTTGCCCTCAGTCTGTGAGCTATTTGTCATCATGAGAACCTCATCTACAGGATCAATATTTACATGACTCTTTTTATAAAAACTGTCCTCCATAAATGCAACATCTCTAGATTTTAAAAAATTACTAGGATATTCTGGATCTATCAATCTATATCCCTTACTGGTTTCAAAATAACCTACGAATATATACTTTTTACATTTCGAATCCAATTTTGTACGATTCTTTGTTAAAGCATAAGCAAGGCAACCAAATATTCGTAAATGACTTAGATTAACCTTTTTGTTAGTCCATTTCTCTTCTGGTGTCATCCCCATCACTGCCTTTGTAGGAGATCTGTTTTTCAAGTAGACTGCCGTGTTCACAGCCTCCGCCCAGTATCTTCCATCTAAGCCCGCATCCCGCAACATGCTCCGAGCCTTTTCAAGAATGGTCCGATTCGCTCTTTCGGAGACGCCGTTTTGTTGTGGTGAATGTGGGATGGTTGTTTGGTGGATGATTCCATGTTTCTTAAAATAATTTTTGAAACGAGAATTAACATATTCACCTCCGTTATCAGATCTAAGTACCTTTATCCTTTTATTCGTTTGGTTTTCAACTAAAGATACAAAACTTTCGAAGTTCTCGAAGATTTCACTTTTATTCTTTAGAAAATAAATAAAAGTTTTTCTACTGTAATCGTCTATAAACGTAAGAAAGTATCTAGCACCACCTAAAGATTTCACTGGCATGGGACCACATAAATCAGTGTGTACAATACCTAATAACTCATTAGATCTGCTGTGGGACTTCTTAGGAAAAGGTAGTTTGCTCAATTTTCCCTCCACACAAGCTACACATGATTTAAACTGAGTATTATCATAAGAAATACCATCTGCCATACCTTCTTTCAGTAGATGCATACTTCTGGAGTTCAAATGACCTAATCTTCTGTGCCATTTCTCCTGCGAAACATTATGTGTTGTAGCTTTAAAAACTGTAGCTTCATCTACACAGCCAGCATTTGTCACCTGCACTGTAGCGCGAGCCTCTTCGTTGACACGAGTACAGGACTGGAATGGTGTCAGCCCACTGGTCTCCACGATTGGTGCACCAGCCTGTATCACCTCCTGGTTAACCTCTGCAAATACAGAATAGTTACGACATCCTAACACACCCGAATCAGACTCTCTAACAGATTCTGCAGTTTCAAGTTTATATACACCATTAAAATGCTTAGCTCTAGCTACAACTACCTTACCATTAAATATTTTACAATATTTTTTATCAAAAACAACTTTATATCCCTTTCTAGTCATAGCACTGACAGACAACAAATTTGTAGCCAAGTTAGGTACATGGTAGACCTCACTAATTGGCTTCGTGCAATGTTTTAAATTCACTAATACATTACCACGACCAGACGTATAGAGTTTTTCACCATTTGCTACCTTAACTTCTGTCACATGACCAGGTTCAAAGTTATTGATCAGTCTCTTGTCATTGCACATATGACTGCTAGCTCCAGAGTCAATCAGCCACGCATTGCTCTGTAAACAAGCCGATAATGCAGTCAGCGATGCTCTTTTACTGTGCTGTGCTGCTTGTTTCCCATTGTGCTTCTTATCAGCTGCCTTCTTACAATTCTTGGAAATATGGCCAAGTTTCTTACATTTGAAACATTTGATAGGTTTCTTGTGAACCATCAAAGCAACGGAACTATCATCTTTACCTTCACGTCGCTGTTTCTCTTGCATAAGCTTTGATTTGACTATTTCACTCGACAATGTCATATTCGAATTTTCTAATGCCATTATAAGTGGATCATAATCTTCAGACAAACCACTAAGAAGTATAACAGCAATGAAGTCATCTTCAAGAGGAGCTCCTATGTCGCTGAGCTGCTGACCAAGGTCGCACACCTTTGTTATATAACGATCCATGCTTTCGCAGTCACTCAATTTACAAGCGAAAAGCAATCGTAATAAGCCAAGCCGCCTAGACAATCCCTTGTCTTCGTATGCCTTTTCTAAGTTAAGCCATGCAGTACGCGCAGAATCCGCATTCCTAACATGCATGAATACGTTTGGTTGCACAGATAAGCATATCTTTGCTAAAGCTTTAAGCGAACGCTTCATGAATGTTGGGTCAAGCTTTTCTTTCGGTTCTTCTTCCGAAACAACGTCCCATAATTCTTCGTGGATCAATAGCATTTTTAATTGAAACTTCCAATTACCGTAGTTTTCGATGCCACGTAGCTTTTCCACAGGAATAACTGGAACACTCGAAGAAGACATCTTGTCGCGTGGTGCAGGCAAACCGCGCCGCTATGTCTCGTATAATAATTTTTAAATTTTATACATACATTGAAATAATATTTATTTTCACGCACGGATTAGTGCCTGGGCCCATAACCTGAAGGGTTTTAGCAAAAACATACTAGCAGAGCAGATTACAAGGGATTTTATTATAGCACATATATACATGAAGACATTCAGTAAAAAACATATGACAGCGAATCCTATTTTAAATTTAAAACATTCTTTTCTATAACAGTCAAGTGTGAGCCTTCCGGTACACACTACAGACTGTAATTCTATTTGTTTATAGATTATAAACACCAACACTATATTCGCAAAAAAATTTCCGATTCGAGTTTTTAATTTTTTTTTTAATCATTGTGTACAATTTTGAGCTATTTATTAAAATTTACACTTTAATTAATCGAAAAACGTAAGATTCCATGTTACTTTGTTAGACAAAAAAATTACAAATCCATAAAACATAAAAATTGCAAAAAACATGCGAAAATAATTGTCGTTTCATTGCATTTTTGGAAAACATTTACTAACTAACATTTATAGTTAGTAGTTAGTAGTAGTAGTAGTTAGTAGTTTTTAGTTTTTTATACACCATTAGAAAGTAGAGATTCTAACGAACAAAAATCTCACCGATTTTTTTTGAAATGAAATGAAATGAAATGAAATATCTTTATTTGTAGAAATGTGGTTACAAAGTTGGTCAAGTATTATGCAATCTATCTCACATTTGCCATATTATGGCGTACAAATAGTTTTAGTTTACATTATTTATTATTATATTTTAAATGAGAATATTATTTTATTTATCTTACATTACTTACATCCTATTATAACAAATTTCAATATCAAATTTCAAGGGAAAACAATAATAATTAAAATCTTCATATAAATTCTTTTATTGAATAGTAGCATTTGTCAGTTAACCATTTATGTAACTCTATTTTAAATTTAGTGAAAGTTAAAATTTTTATGTTTTCAGGGATTTTATTATATATCGTTACACACATGTGAGTCGAATTTTTTGAACGTATCGCTGATCGAGAAGGTGGTACACATAGTCGATTAGGGTATCTGGTTGCAAAATAACAATTATCTTTTTTTTCCTGAAAAAGGTGCATATTAGTTCTCACAAAAATACAAATCTCATATATGTATAAACCAGTCAATGTTAATAATTTTAGCTTCCTAAAGAAAGGCTTGCAACTTGTGTCTGGGGCAACATTACAAATAGCGCGTATACATCGTTTTTGAGCAATGAAGACTTTATTGCAATCTGTAGAGTTTCCCCATAAAACTATACCATACCTTAAATTAGAGGCAACATAGCCGTGGTAGGCTTTTAAGGCTGTTGACATATTACTTATTTTTGGTAGGCGCCATAAAACAAAAACGAAACGAGAAATTTTTGTACAAAGTTTTTCTACGTGTTCTTTCCAAGTAAAAGATCGATCTATATTAATGCCTAGGAATGTAATAGAGTCAGTTTCTTCTATCGTATTATTATCGTAATGCACTTTAAGTAGACATTTTGACGTGAGAATTTTCGATTGAAAATTAGGTTGCTTTTTCGATATTAAGTAAAAATAAGGTAAAAATTACAGTATTTTAAGGACATACAAAGGTAAGTTTTCACTAAATTTCATGAATAAAAAATTTTTTTTTAGAAAAGATAAAAATAAAAAACCAAAAAATTGGTTATTTAAATTTTTCACATAAATTTTGAGGTTATGTAAAAAAGTGTAAATACAAAAGTTGTAGATCTTTTATTACCTACAACTTTGCCATTTTACTTTTTTCCATAGGACTTGTAGTTTTGCTGGAAATCGAGATAAACTATTTTGTACCCTTAACCCCCCCCCCCTCCCAACCTCAGATCGCCTGTAAATTATTTTTCCTTTAATTTTTGTTATATCCTCTTCCTTTTGCAATGGAATTTTGAAGCTATCGGCACTGGTGTAATAGGCCACAGAAACACAAGCGTGTCTAATCACCGCTAAAAGGAGTCCGTTCATCTAGACTCCTACTCTTCAAAATGTATCTTTAAAGTATTAGATGATCTTGCCTTTATTATTTCTCATTGGCATAATCAATTTCGGTGGATCAGATTCTAATTCCAGTGGTCCTAATTTTGGTGGCATTTGATAATGTAATTTGAAAATATCTCCGGAACTAATAGTTTTTTTTCGATCTCTACTATGTGACTAATTATTACTACTATTTACATATTATTTATGCCAAATAAAATGTATCAGAAACAGCAGGTTTAAATTTAATCAATTTCGGTGGCTCAGATTTTAATTCCGGTGGTCCTTTAATAATTTCGGTGGCATTTGATAATTTCAAATGGAAATATCTCATGAACTAATAAATTTTTTTCGATCTCTAGTATATGATTAAGTAGTACTAATATTTACCTATTATTTAAGACAAAAAAATTTATCAGAAACAGCAAATTTAAATTCGCCACTGTAATTAGGCAAAATTCGTGTTTGTTGAAATTGACCCATTTGTTTTTTTTTTTAATTTCACTTATCTTAGAACACTTGGGTTATCAAGACAAATCTAACGAATCTAAAGAATATGACATGCATACATACAAGCATACATACAAGATACGCGCGAAAAACATAACCCTTCCTGGCAGTCGGGTAAAAAGTTAAAAATAAAAAAGGGTAAAAATATAGTTCCTATAAATTATATATATAATATTGAACGTAGTTATGTACGCGAAATTCCGAGCCCGTTGCGTCTTTATCACGACTATACATTCATCCTACTAAGATGGCACAGTACATCGGCGGCATCGTGAGCACTTCGTGTTGTACCTCAGAAGAAAATAGTTGAATGTACAATTCTCACATATTCTTGGAAATTCTCGGAATTGTAATAAGCTCAAAATTTCCTCTAGCGATCACGGGTTCGTTTACCGCCTGTGATTAAATTAATCAAGCAATTACCGGTTGAAGAAAACCGTTTGCGTTGAGAGCGATATTTAAGCACCTAATAAGAGCTTATTGCTGTAAAGGGCTCTTATATTTTTATCACGACACGTGGCGATTGCCATGTCAAGGTCGTGAACAATTTAAACAAAAGAGACGGTTATAGAATAAGTTCTCACACGTTTAATATTGTATGACAATATAAAAAGGGCGTCACCCTTTGTTTGGGACCCCTAATATGCAAGTACCTTGTAAACATCTAACCTTGACATTATGCAGGGGAGCCATTTAAGGCTCAAATAAACGAGTTTCGTCAGTTTATAATGTTTTCTGAATGAACAGTTGACAATAATTGTTGGAGCTGCTATTAGCAAACAGTACCTGGATGACCGACCTTTGCTCGGTATTTTTTTGGTAAATCGTGTGTTGCTAAAGAACACCAACTACTGAAGCAGCTTTAGTGTTGCTACTCGGCAATAGATGTCAGGAAGAGTCTATTGTAGCAGTTATAGCTATAGCTACCGAAACGCCACTGCCGCTCCTGTGGAAGTCTACGTACGTCATTCGTAATAATCTGAGAATTTTATTATTTGTAGAGAAGTAGGACCTAACCTTACGTTCCCATTCCCATCCTTGCAGTTACTTAAGTCTTTGTTAATTTCTAGGCGAATAAAATGTTACACCAATTTATTAAATACGAGTAACCGCCCTCGCTTTGCTTCGGTTTTCTTATTTTTTTACACCTTGGGTTACATTATTGGACTTTTATTAAGGATTCCTAATTTTTTGAAAATATAATATAGCCTATGTTACTCGGGGATAGTGTAGCTTCCCAACAGTGAAAGAATTTTTGAAATCGGTTCAGTAGTTTCGGAGCCTATTCAATGCAAACAAAAAATCAAATCTTTCCTCTTTATATATTAGTATAGACGAGTAGTCGCCCTCGCTTTGCTTCGGTTTTCTTATCTTTTTACACCTTAGGATACGTTATTGGAGTTTTATTAAGGATCCCTAATTTTTTTTAAATATAATATAGCCTATGTTACCCGGGGATAGTGTAGCTTCCCAACAGTGAAAGAATTTTTCAAATCGGTTCAGTAGTTTCGGAGCCTATTCAATGCAAACAAAAAATCAAATCTTTCCTCTTTATATATTAGTATAGACTAGCTGTTGCCCGCAGCTTCGCACGCGGAAATTATGCTTATCACCCCCTTGGACTTTTATTATATCATCCATAATCAAAGAATATTTTAGGTAATTTTTTTACACCTCGGTTTAAATTATTGAAGTTTTATTAAGGATCCCTAATTTTTTTAAAAATATAATATATAGCCTATGTTACCCGGGGATTGTGTAGCTTCCCAACAGTGAAAGAATTTTTCAAATCGGTTCAGTAGTTTCGGAGCCTATTCAATGCAAACAAACAATCAAATCATTCCTCTTTAGGTATAATATTAGTATAGAAGACAACTAATTTTGACCAGTCAGAGTGGCCTAAATTAGGGGAGGCCTATGTCCAGTAGTGGACCTCCAAGGGCTGATGGATGGAACTAATTTTGTAGAATTTGTGTAAAATAATTTAGTTAAACTGCTTTTTTGTCGGCAACAAGCAAATTACAGCAAGTTAAAATCTTGCTTTGCTGCCCTTGCCCTACTCGATTGCTACCGTTTTAATAATGTAAGCTACAATGTATTGCCTTACACTGTATTTATAATATCTTCCTCTACTCTACCTTGTCAACAGACTGCAGTTTGAAGATTCCTTAGTATAATTTATACCAACCGGACGAAGTGCAAATTTGCAGTTAATGAATCATTGTGTACTACTCGTATTATTAAACTTAATGAATTATTCCTTACACGTGTTTCCTTAGTAGTTGTCGCGGTTTATAGTTACTGTCTGTTACTTGATATCTAATGAGAACCTCAGTATAAATATCTTAATGACCTAGTCACTCAATGCAATACAGTAGATGAAATCGTCTGATATGTGATGCGATGAAGAAAATGGCACAACGAAAGCCAGCGAAAATAAAAAGTGTGTTTCTATAAGCTTGAGGAGGCCTAGAGCATACTCCACCACGCGGCTCCAGTGCGGATTGATCCACGAACCCTCCAGGGTTAGTGGCCAACAGGCCAACCCGAGTGTCCGAAGTTTTCATCGACTGTTATCTTACAATAACAACCGGGACCGACGGCTTTACGTGCCCGTCGAAGCACGGAAGCGCTCAAGAAACTTTTGCCACTAGTGGTTACCCATCCAATTACATTAATTTTAAAAACTAACTATCTTACTACATGACGAAACTACAGAAGCATAAAACCATAATTTCGTTTAGACTACAGGACTATGATAAATACTTTCTGATTACTATGTTGCTAATAAGAAATTGGTAATACCTAGCTACAGGCTTACTTACTTGAATTGTACAAGGTGGAACAGTTAATTCTGGCAATTACGGGCACCCCTACCTCGCCGCAAGCTTAGCGCCCCCTCGGCGCCGTGCACCTGGTGTGCACCCCAGTTTCCGGATCCCTACGGCTTCACTGTATAGCCGATTATCGTGGAAAACTGGTGCAAACAAAGGAAAGACAGTTCTTGAAGCAAGGTTTGATTTCCAAGTTAAATAGGAAGATTAGGAAGTTTTCTTCGTTCAAATGCAGATTGGTACCAAAAATTAAATTAATTTCCCTCGTATTCTATACTAGCGCTCCGCCGTGGCTTTGCCCGCGTTTTCCGGGATTAGCCTATGTCCATTCCAGATCATGATTCATGATCTACCTATGTGCAAAATTACATGAAAATCCGTTCAGTAGTTTTTGCGCAAAAGAGTAACAAACATCCTCACAAACTCTCACATTTGTAATATTAACGCCCCAACTCAGTCACTAACGGTTGCTTAAATCCATAGCGTAAATCGCTCCTCAGTACAGAATTTGTATGGAGATTCTTTACTAAGGAGCGATTAAAGTAACCGTTAGTGACTCTGACTTGGCCGACTTGGGGCGTTTGTAGGAAGTAGGATTCGCTTACATATGTATATCACTTTATAAAAGAGTTCCTTTTTACGGTGCTCCTTACAATGCCAAAACACACGTGTCGGGAACATTTAATACCGTACAATCGGTTTAAAAGAAGCCATACTGAAGTACGGAGTATTTTAAAGGGTTCTAATAACACTTGTCGTAGACACTCGTCATCGCCTTAAGTAGTAGCTGTGCTTCATGCCGTTTGAATCGTTAAGGATCATTAGGTGTAATACATTCGCTTAAATAATCAACACCTGATCCATAGGTGCATCCAGAAACAATAAAAAAAACTAAACAAGATGGCTAAATAAGCGCACAAAATGTTCGTATGTTCTGCCAATACTTATCGACGCAGAAATGTATTGACTTGAATCGATTATATGAACTTTACGTCTATAGCACGATTCTCTTCTCGTCATAACGAGTTCTGGAGCCTGCCCTACATATCGCAGAGCAGATAACTGAAAGGATAGTGGTAAATCCAACAGACTTTCTTATACTGCTGAAAAGCCACAAATATGTCTTGGCGACCGCTAAATATCTAACAATAACAACCTTTATCCGAGTTCCATTCGAAGCATGGAAACGCTCCAACTACGAGTATTTTGCCACTAGAGATCACCCGTCAAACTAAAGACCGCGCCCGCGTTAATTAATTCAATCAATCAGTTATCATTAATACCCGCCCCTTTTGTAATAGAGATAGACGTACTGCGGCCCACCCTTTGGAAAATGATTACTGACGCCTAAATGTCAAGGGAGCAAGTAGCGAGTGCCGTCGTCCTTGAAAGATTATTTTAAGGTTCTTGAAGAGCCGTATGTTATAGCGCAGCGGAAAAGCATCAGAAGGGCACTCGATCCATAATCCCCAGGTCGCCTAAGCACGATCAATGCAATGAATGATCAATGAATTTCTTCAAAAAAAGAGTGAATACGCTTTTACTAAATTAGTGCGCTCACCATCCTAGACCACATCTCCACTTACCATCAGGTGGACTTTTAGTCAAGCATCAACTTATTGTAAGTAAAAAGAATGCTGCAAAGTACCATCAAACATTGAATGAAGTAACTTCTTTCTCCAGGACATGCGTCAAGGAGCCGGATTGCGTGGCCATAGGTAGCAGGCTGCGAGGTGCGATGGGGACGCGCCCGCCAGCGGCTTTCTGGCCCCAGCTGTGGGCAACCGTGCTCCGGAACCTGTTGCTCAAAAAACGAGACACTAGGAAAACCCTCGCTGTGAGTATCCCAAAATCTCTTCCTTAAAACAATCGCGGACAAAATCTACCTTTGCAATGCCTTACGCATTGCAATGCCTTACGCATTGCAATGCCTTACGCATTGCAATAATAAAGCCAGGAACTTATTTTATTACTTAGATTTTTTTGTCACTTACAAACGAGAGGACGATCAACCTGATGGTAATTGACCACCGTCGCCCATGAACATCAGAGACACTGAAGCGCTGCCGATAAAGAAAGAAGAGAAGAAAAGAAAGAAGAGAAGAAGAAGAGCTGGCTTCTAGGTTTTCATCCGGAACACGACCTCTATAACACTGATTTATTTCCAGACTAACTTCTAACCTATTCAGGGTCTCTGCTAAAGAAGGAATAAACCCTTCCAGGCTAGTCCACTGTAGATAGATTCAGGGGTTTTTAAGTTACTGAATGTAATTTTCTTTACAGGAGGTGCTAGTACCACTTTACTGCTTAGGCGTGCTGATATTCCTTAAGATGCTAATGCCGAATCCAAACTTTCCGGAGGTCAGGAAACCCGGTCGTCTGCTGAGGATACACCATGATGCGTTCTCAGAAAACCACTCGGTGGCCGTCGTAGCTGATTGGACGAACGCGAATGGGACAGTGGTGAGATACTTCTTATTTCCCTTTTTTATATTGCTCTATTTTTTTAATGCAAACGGAACTGCTTTAAGTCCCCACTCATAAACCCACAGTAGGATTATCTGTGTAGTGGTTGCCATGGACCATATTCAAAGACAAAATCACACACGCCCAGACCGAGAACAAAAATTCAAACTCATCATTCAATTTTCCGTCTCTCTGAGATCGAGCCCAGTACCCTTGGCACGGCGATCAGGCTTAGTAACCATTACGCAACATGGATCGTCAATATATCATGTGGTCATTTCCTAGAATTCCTATTTTTTCTTCTGCCGATAAGTAGCAGACTTTCTAGGTCGATTCGTTTCCCGGCCGCTTAGATTTTATTTGATTTCATCTTGGATCTTGTAAATATCGGTGGAATCTCAATTGTCCTCAAATCATTGCATTTCCTTAGTTAGATGATCGTTTTTATGGTTTCACCAAGTACGATTTTTTCCATAGCAAAATGTATATTTAGTTATATCCTTATTTTAATGTACTTATCATTTTCCGAATAACTATTAAAAAAAATATTTTATTTAAGTATATACATACATATAGCAAAAATATCACTGCAGGGTTTCTTAGAAGACATGAATAAGTTACTGGAACAATCTGGGCAACCGCCCATCAGATGGGTGCGGTACAGCAACACCACGGAACTAAACGACGCGTACCACGGCGATGCCAAGCGATTCCCCATCGCCGTCATCTTCCACACCGACCCTCAGGCCCCAGGGGAACCGCTAAGGTATGTTCAACATTTACCCATCAGGTAATGAATGGAGGATGGAGTTTGCGAGGAAACTTGCGTAGCTGATTCACCATAATATTTTAAAGTTTCTGAAATAGTAACAGTCTCTGTTACTATTTCAGAAACTTCACATTATGAGAGGAAAGTAATGATGATGAACGCTCTGGATGGGGACTCTCCATCCATATTTGCCTCAACCTCAGATTCTATAGAGCATTAGTTTCTTTCATAGACACACCTGTCTGTTTTCAGGTATACCATCAGAGCCAATCCATCCCGTGACGGTGGAACCCCGTCGACCAGGACGCTCTACACCTCGCCAGCGGAATGCCGGGAGCGCACCGAATCTAAGGACTGGTCGAGGCTTGGACAGCTGGTCCCATTGTCAGAGATGCACAGGGAGGATACGTGTCCAGTGCTGCAGTATTACTACTCGGGGTTCTTAGCGCTGCAGACTCTTATTGACTATGTTAAGATTAAGGTAAGAGCTTTGATCTAATATTCTTCTATCGAAGTTGTAATATTATAATATTAAGTATTGTAATATTAAGTACATTTTTTTAAATTATTACAAGTGTCAATGCTTAAAAATACTTTTCATGTTGTACTTTAATTAAAATATCAGTTGAATGTAATGTAATACAGTATGTAATGGGAACAATATGTAACAGGAAAAATATCAATTTAGTTTATTGGTATCGGAAAGATTGGTAACATTAGAACGACATATTAACACGTTCACTGCGTTAGACAAATTTGATGACTTTCAGTTGGTGCGGTATGGGGTCTATTATATCCGAAGCACGAATTGTTCCTGGTGCGTTGCTGGGTCGAAAAGATCCGTTTGACTTCCATCTGTTTAAGAGGATTTATCTTTATAGGTATAATGATTATAGTGTATTTTTTGTAGCAATATATTGACCAATAAACACTCAATTAAAGGCTGAAATCGTAGGTAGATGCACTGAATGGTTTCTTTGTAAATAAAGGGATTGTCTGGCGGATCTTTACGACCCGTTCTCCGCACTGGTTAGTAAAATTGTCGATACATTTTTAGTGTTGAGCATGATAAAGAGACATCGATAGCGATAAAATAATGCAGTTTGTAGGATTTGTAATGTGTGACCAGTTGACGGGCTAGTATATACATTGATATATTCCACTTACCGATTATTATTTGTTTTGGGAAACCTTCGCTTACTTAATTTTTCTTAGGTTTTTCACCGTTACATGACTTAAACAACATTTTTCTGGATAGCTTCATGTTACATACACAGACAGTGTTACATACACTGTACAATACAGCTGTGTAATATAACTGTACAATATTCTTCTTATTTGCATAAAAACTCATCTAACCATACAGACCTCACTAGCTCAACTAGTATGTAATCTAGTGCGGCTATAGGGTCATCGGGCATCGGGTCGTTAAGAACCGATAAACGCACTAGATGTAAATTTTTTACGTTCAGTCGGCATCGGGTCGTAAGAACCCGATGCATTTTTTTTTTGTATTTACATTATCTATTTAACGAGGCAATTCCAAAACACTAACCATCTCATTCATAACCATAGGGAGACCAAAGATATCTGTCCCGCACCAGCGGTTGGCACAGTAATTTTTACCCCGCACCGGAGGAAAGTTGAGCATCGGATATAATCAACCCGCTACCGCACCGAACGTGTTAAGTGTAAAAGGTCGTTTATGACCAATATTTTGCTGTCTTTAAAAGAGTGTCGTCAGGTCTCCTGCACTCACAATTACAGACTTGGATACTAAAAATCATAAAAATGTTAATCAATATACTGAATTTTCTGCTATAATGCAACCAGTTGTCACGACAGTATTAATGAATTATGTCTTACCTCTTTTAGCTTGACACAGGAGTTCCCTTTCATCCTCCACGAGTAGACCTTCGCCAGTTCCCCAAGAAACAGCACACGGGAGACTGGCTAGTAATCTTCCGGATCATCATGCCTATGTACATGGTGATGACGTTGTCACAGTTCATCACCTACTTGCTTATGTTTGTTGTTAGCGAGAAAGAGAAGAAAATACGAGAGGGAATGAGGATCATGGGGTTAAAAGATTCGGTCTACTGGTAAGAAGTTAACTCTAACTTTGCTATGACTATTTACATTTCAGATTATATAAGATTTTTGTTCCATTGATGTAAAATTGGATTTAAAGGTAGCTTGCCTTTACGTTTTGCCCTTGGACTAATTTGCTGATGAAAAAGACATTGCTCTTCTCAGAAATTGTAACGTAATAATATAAGGGTTATATGTAACATAGTACAATCTCGCAAATTCTAATGTAATAGTATCAAGAAGTGCAATTTTAACATTTTCATTACTTTTTGGAAAGTTTCGATATTCTAAGGTATCAAAAGACTTAACGTACCTTTGCACAGGTCACATAAATTAATTGAAGTTTGGACTTAGTCAGTAAATTTGAGTTATGTTTACAATATGTTTAATAATACAAATTTATTGTTTCAGGTGTTCTTGGTTTCTCATATACACTGTTTTCGTTACCATACTGTCTATAGTCAGTACGGTACTTCTATTTACTTTAAAGGTATTTAATCTAATATTCTTTTTTTATTTTTTATGACCGTCATTATTGGTGACAGGGGAGCTACCACTTTTTATCTGTTTTGGTCGTAAAGTAGCAGTAGGTACTGCATAACAGTCTCAAGAACATCTACAAAATATCCAAATTAAAGATTCCTTTTCGGTGTACGGAATTTGCAATAGTTCTGTGACCAAATCTGTATGCAACTATTAGCCCTATTGGAATTAGCCAGGCCACGTGCGTTATAGTTACGTCTGCTATTTTATCAAACAAGTTTATTTTACTGATGAACTAATTGCTTTTACGTCATAAATTCTCTTTCCAGGTATTCCAACATTCGTCGTATATACTCATATTCCTGTTGATGCTTCTCTTTGGGTTCACGATAATAACTTTCGCCTTCATGCTAACACCCTTCTTCGACAAGGCACGAGTAAGTATAAGACCTAGGTTCTTTACAGACTTTTCAATTCTCCATATTCAATGAAGAAACTAGTTTATATCATAATTTTTCTTTGCCTCAGTATTCGTAATTACTCAAGTACCATCAGTTCTTAAGCTCACTAAAGAGAATGATAGAGAAGAAGAAAGACAAAGTCAAACTATTTCCTTTTTTATTCCTCACTCATCCTTTTCCCAATCACTCAAATAGGTCAATGTACGAAAAATTCATCTTTTCCACAGACAGCTGGAATCCTGGGCAGTTTCGCTGTCAACCTGATGAGTGCGCTATACTTCATCCAGGTGTTCGTTTCCAATGCTGACTCACTTTCCTTCTGGTTCGTCTCCCTCATCAGCTCCAGCTGTTACGCACTGGCTATGGATAAGGTATATTTTATCATCATATCATTCCTCATTATTGGCAGGTAACGATCCTTCAATCTGTTTAATGTTGCATGAGAAGTTTTAGATGATCACATTTAAATTTGTGGTCATAACCTACATTATTATATAATTAATGGTGTTAAATTTGTAACAGTAGTTTAAAATTGAGGTATGTGTCACTTTATATGAAATTTCTTTCTTCATTTTAGTTTCTAGACCGGCAACGCATCGGTAATACTAATGGTATTGCTGATGTCATTGGGCGATGATGACCACTTACCATCAGGTGGCCCGTCAGCTTGTTTGTCGGCTACGTTATTTACATAAAAATATACATTTCTAAGTAAGTAAATGGACCTTCGTTTTCCCAGGCTCTGGTATTAGACATGGCCGGAGTAGGCGTGACCTGGGACAACCTGTGGAGTGGACCGGGCATGCCTTTCGGAGGCAGTCTCATCATGATGGCGGTCGACACGGTCCTGTATGGACTCGCTGCGTACTGGCTGGATGCTGTTATACCTAGTGAGTTGAAGCAGACTATGCAGAACACTCTTATGAAACCCAAAAGGAATCAGATCTGACCAGTCATTTTGGATAAAATGTTCCTAATCAAAATCAGCACTAATTTGTTTCAAGTAAAATTGTAACGCTACGTTTACGAAGATCATCAAAATTTCTGTGCGATATAAAAAACATTAAACGCCGGGTACAACAATATAGAACTGTTGAATGTTGTAATAATTCTCAATCCATCCACAGGTGAGTACGGTATCAAACAAAAACCCTGGTTCTGCTTGCTGCCGTCTTTCTGGCTCGGCAGTCGTCGCGGAAGGGTGTCTGCCGTTCACTTCCATTCCAATGGCGAAGCTGGCCATAATAAGGATATAGAACCAGTGCCCAGGTAATTACAAATCATTCAGTTTACTTGAATCATAATTTAATTGTCTCTTAGTTGGGTTGCTTGGTTAATTTGATGCTATTGTATTTAAACAAGAATGATTTTTCTCTTCTGAAATTCTTTGGGATCGTGCGTTTGACGATTAAAACCACAGTAATATATTTTATCCAGGGAACTCCAAGAAAAAGAAGCCATCAGAATCGTAGGTCTTCAAAAAAGCTTTCGTCACTGTCGACGACCAGAAATAAAAGCCATTGACGGCATAGACCTTAGTATCTATGAGGGGCAGATCACAGCAGTTTTAGGCCACAATGGTGCCGGGAAGTCAACGTTGTTCAATATCCTTACAGGGCTGACAGCACCCACTGCTGGCACCGCGTATGTGTATGGACTTGATGTACGGTAAGTCCGATGAAATAAGCAATAAGGACCATTGCAAGGCGATCTTTTGTTTATTGTTTTAAGTCAGTGAACGAATATACTAAGTTCATTGTTTTAAGTACAATTACGAAGGTTGCTGTGTCAAGTTATCGTTACCACCATATCATGATTATATTTTGCGTGAAAACTGTCTTACTCTCAAAAAGTGTGGTTTTACCTTCAAGCAACTTAAGACTTTGTTGAAAAGCATTATATTTGTAACTCAATCTACACCCATTTTATTATCTTTGGTCTATTTGGAAGATGTATGAAATAACAGGCTCTATATCTTGTAGTGATACAATGTAAATGTAGGTAAAGATGTAGATGACACTGATGATCACCTGTATGTGCAGAGATCCGAACGACATGCAAGAGATCAGGCAGATGATTGGCGTGTGCCCGCAGCAAGACGTGCTCTTCGACATGCTGTCCGTGAAGGAACATCTACAGTTCTTTGCTGCTGTCAAGGTATTAGGTTATTCAAAAAGGAATGATGAAGACAGAGAGTTGTTCTGAGAGGCTAGGTGTTAGTGATCCTACCGCGCCTGGTGAGATTCCTGGTACCAGATTCGGCCGCAACAGAGATTTATGTCATGGACAAATAAATATTTTGATCTCAGGTCTTGGGTTTTATTGATCTTTCTTTTATCTTGAAAGAAAGTTTAGCACAAAAAATCTGAAATAATAGACTTATGTACCTTATTCATATGTTACGTGTTGAATATGCGTAGCATATTAAGAGTGGTATTGAACTTGAACATCTTAGTTGAAGTAGATATTAGATACAGTTTTTCTCCTGAAATATAAATATTTCTTTCGAATTTTCAGGGCATACCTGGCAAAAGGATACCGGATGAAATCCATAAATCCATGGCAGAAGTGGGGCTGTTAGATCAAGCGACAACCTACTCCAAACATCTTTCTGGCGGGCAGAAACGGAAACTTAGCATAGCTATCGCTTTCATTGGAGATCCTAAGGTAAACTTGTTTAAACATCTGATTTCTTTAATCAATTCCTTTACGGTTTCAGTTCGCAGAAATTCAATTTCAGCTACTACAATAATTGTGTTTTCATATTGACAGTAAGAGTCATGTAAGTTATAGACACCCACCGTTTATTTTTCTAAAAATTTCTCATATATTCCATCCATTCATCAGCCCTTGAAGGTTCACTGCTGTAAATAGGCCTCCCCTAACTTAAGCCACTCTAACCGGTCCTGAGCTTTCTGAATCCAGCGGATGCCCGCTGTCTTCTTCAGGTCGTCAGTCCACCTGGTCGGGGAGCGTCCTATACTCCGTTTTCCGAGACGTGCGCGCCATTCGAGGGCTATGTCGGTTATCCTAGTTCGTCTATGGATTTCATCCTTTCTGACGCAATCACGTAGAGAAATACCGAGCATAGGCCTCTCCATAGCTCGCTGTGCGACTTTGAGCTTGTGGATTAGACCGACAGTAAAGCATCACTCAGAGCCGTATGTCATCACCATCAACACACACTACTCGAACACCTTCGACTTCAGACACTGAGGTAGTGTTTTGAACGACAAGATATGACGCAGTTTCTTGAACGCAGCCTATCATTCTACGAGTGACTTCTTTCTCTAAATTGGACTTACCCCATTGGATCATTTGTCCCAGGTAAATAAATTCGTCTACAACTTCGAAAGCAGCGCCATCAACGATTACCGCAACGGGTGTGACATGGACATATTTTCTAATATATTATTATGCACTTATGACTGAACAGAAGTATGCAGAATGTAAGATCACACTGCAATCCATTTTATAGAAAGAACATCTTCAATCGGATCTTAAGCACAATAATTTACTTAAGGCACTTTTGCCATTGCAGCCGTTTTCAATGTCGTGCGCAAGGTCTACAAGAATACTTGCTTCAACTACTTGCTCAACACCGGTACAGTTCCGTGGGTATACCTAAAAATCATAATTTCCACAGATAATAATCCTGGATGAGCCGACAGCAGGCGTGGATCCAGTGTCCCGTCGGCAGATGTGGCGTATCCTGCAGCGCGCCAGGCGTGGTCGAGTGTTGCTCCTGACCACACATTTCATGGATGAGGCTGACATTCTCGGAGATCGGAAAGCGGTTATCAGTAAAGGACGGGTGGGATATTATGCTTTTACTTACAACTTTTGGTCAAACTCTCTGCATGTATCCTTACGTCGCCGAAAGTCATCGAATAGGGAAAATGTAATTGTGAAATTAGTTCACGAATAACTCAAAGTTGAATGAAAGATACAAATATCACACACACTAAAATTTTATTTGCAGGTGCGTTGTGCTGGCACATCGCTGTTTTTGAAGAACAAATTTGGAATCGGTTATCATCTTACACTGGTGTTAGATGGTGAGTTAATTATACCATGGATTATTTCTGTTTCGTAAATCTTTTGTAACTCCCTCAGCTGTTTCTCTGGTGTTAAATATTTTAATATCGTACGTATTTCGAACTATGTACTAAATCTTGAATTTTTCTGTATGTACTCGTATCTCTATGAGGGGGTAGAGTGGGTTTACGAATCAGTCATTCGACACATATTAGGCGAATTTTAATATCTAGTTATTGAGTCTTGGGTGTTTGTGATGTTTAGACTATATAGTGTACTATACCATCCGCAACACAGACATCCTAGCAAATAAGTGGATCATTGAAGGTTTACTAGAGCATTTTTACATCCAGGTGCTTGCCGCGAGCACCAGATAACCCGCCTCGTCCGCGGTCACGTAGCCCGCGCAGAGAAGGCTCGCAGACACGGCCGCGAGCTATCCTACATCCTGCCGCACTATGCCGTGCATCTCTTTCCGCCGCTCTTCCACGCCATCGAGAGCGAGATCCGAGACCGCACCAACCGACTGGGTAAGTAGATGGCGCCACTTGCGTAGAAACGGGAAGAAACGAGTTTTTTTTTTTTCTAATTATGAAGGTCTTAAAATACTCCACACCGCGTTATCCGGTGATTTATTCAAATTAATATATAGGATAGGGCAAATCTCCCATTAGGCTGTCCTATCTTTATAAATAGCAAATAGAATGAATAGCTCCGTATGGAATTACAAAAAAAACTTTTTATGAGTTTATCTCATCTTATTTATCTTTAGGTATAACAAGCTACGGCGTTTCAATGACGACTTTAGAAGAAGTGTTCTTGAGCTTAGAAGGTGAGAACGCAGAAGAAACAGAAGCAGTTGAGGGTGTGTCATCTGTGAAGTTGGTCAGAGCCAGGGCGCTGTCAAGAAGTTTGTCTTTGCAAAGCAAGACTTTAAGCTATCAGGTGAAACAATGTTAAATATTATTGTTATTGTTAATTGTTAGGCTTTATATCACACAAACCAAGAACAGCGATGAATATGCCAAGTAAGATAAATTAAAGCTAACCATTTGGTCAGCTTAAGTTAAATTCTTTTTTTCCAGGAATTGAACGACAAGGATCAGCAAAAGACCACTTCGTTGCCCACGCCACCAGCCTCCCACGCATTACATTCCACCACTCACGGAGTGGAACACGTTAAGGTGAGAATGGTGAGGCAATAACAATATTCTTTCTGGGTGAAACGCTATTTGAATTGTCGCATTTTGAAGTAGACTTAGATTTATAGAAATGTAACTTTTTAGATATCATCTTCAATCCAAAAAATCATTAATCGTATTTTAATCAATTTCTCGCCTTTATTTGTTACTACATAATATGTATTACTGCTTGTGTGTTTCCTTAACTAATAAAAAATATTTATAGCTACATTCTAAAACTAGTTAGTGGTCAGTCATCGGCGTTTATTTGCTTATGTGAGTTTTTGAAATTAGTTATTGGTCAACATTATGGTCTAGATCTTTTCACTGGTGGACATTCTAAAATCATCGTATTCGAGCGAATACAATGTACATTATAAAACTACTTGCTGATCAACCTGATGTATGTATTTATCTACTTATTCAAAGTATCTTAGTGATCTTTTGCCAGTAAATCTATTGACAGTAAACAATAAAAAACAGTAAAAAAAGTTAATGTTGCTTGATTTTATTGCCGCTACTTGCTAGAAAAAAGACACTTTATTCACATGTTACTCAACAAAACAAACCTTTAAGTTCAAATAATATTAAAGAAAAGTTTTCCTCCAATTAGTACTAAAAGCCTTGTCATTTGTGCATATTATTTAAAAAAAACAGTGGAAGAAACCTCTTCAATCTTTTCTTCTCTCCTCTGTCCTTTAAACCTAGGTGACCCCAGAGCCAATATCAGTGGGGGAGTTGAGTGAGATGGTGAAAACCAAGCAGTCGTGCTGGCGGACGTTCTGCGCCCTGGTCTACATCCGCACCGTCAGGATGATCCGCGACCCTTACAAGCTCTATGTCATGATCTTTTTGCCAATCAGTAAGTATTTTATGATTCGTTTTAATACTGCTTTCGAATTTTGATGAAAGACAGTTTTCTCTGTTTCCATTCTCAATTTTCATCCCATTAAAAGTCGGTCCATTTCTGTATTCTTTGGATCATTCTTTGATCCTCCGTTGTTTTCTTTATCAATACGCGCCTAATCCAAAAAAAACTTTCTTTACAGTATCCTGCGCTCTCGGTCTCTACATAAAATCGCGACAGATCGTGTTTTTTCGTATGCAACCACTCAAATTGGAACCTAATGCATATGCAAACAAGACCCCAATTGCCTTGCACAGCGAATTGGGCGATTTCAAGGAGCTAACCGACTTACAAAACTCATTAGAGATCCTTGGAGCCTACCCCAGCCTGGATTTCGATGGAAACTTCTCAAGTCTGCTGGACATGGAGAGTTTTGGAGCATTTACATTAAAGGATAGATCGTACAACAAAATTATGACCTACTACAACACTACGTATACACATAGTCTGCCGATTATCATAAATTTATTGGACAATAGTATATACAGGTAAGACAAGAATAATTTTCCTGCTCATCTTTTTAAAAAAAACAAACCACGCGATCTTAATTTAAGACCTACTCCATTCCAAAAATTCTGCCCAATAGCATGTATTCAATTCCTCAGAAGCCTGATGGCTGAATCAGGTCAGTCGGACAGCTTCAGGCCGATCGAAGTGATGACACATCCGTTCCAGCAGACGGAACAACAAGAGGAGTTCAACCTAGGGAATGTCGTGTGCGCCATCTTTATGGGCATGATCTTCGCGCTAGTGCCAGTTACATTGGCTGTAGATATCGTTTATGATCGAGAGGTGAGTTTTTGTTGGAATTTTAACATGATCTAAGAACAACCTTAGAGACAACATCCACAATGTCTATTCTCATGATTAAGATTAAGGCCTAGAGCACCAGTGCAGATCACTGGAGGGGTTAGAAGTCAACCCAAGTGTGTGAAAACGACTGCATAGGTGTTCCCTTCATCCATGGAAGTGCTGAAAAATTTATTAATTTTCAGATAAAAGCTAAAAACCAGTTACGCGTGAACGGGCTGTCTCTGAGCATGTACTTCCTTACCTACATCACGATCCTTATTTTCATCATGATCCTCACCAGCATTGGAGTGCTCGTTCTCGTAAGTATAATTTATTTTAGAGTGTTATAAATTATTTCTGTTTGTATTTAACTTGGTTATTAATGTGGTATTTTTTAATAAGTTTAAAACACTTTACCAATAATTTATGATAGACCCGAAATGTCGAATGAATCGTTATTATCAACTGTAATCAAATCAATGAATAAAGCTTTTCTAACGTTTTCGTACAAATCGATGCATCGCAGAAAAATACCACGTAGGTAGGTATATTTGTTCAATTTATGTTATAATTAGCATGCACTGACATACAGGATGTTTTGCTATCTGTGAAAGTCACAAACGCCGCGATGCTCTGAACTTCTAAACCCATTTCCAGGTGATCCTAAACGATATCCCCAGCCTGACCAACGGCTCGGCAATCACAATGCTCTCGTTCCTGCTGATGCTGTACTGTCCGTCCGCCATTTTGTTCAACACTTGCTTCTCATATGTGTTCGACAAAATGGACTCCGCGCAGAGCATCATGCCTAACATCACTACATGGATCGGCGTTATTCCCTTTGTCCTTGTTGCTGTTTTAGACACTTTTAAATGGGGTAAGTTTAGTGAAGTTATTTTTAAATAAATTAACGGCACTTACCTAATACTGTAGAGTGTGGTACATTCAGGTTGGCCAGTTTTGTCAATGATAATATTTTGTTTCAGGTAGCGATATCGCCTTCTATCTTCACTTAGTGTTCAGTTTTCTAGACGTTATGTACATACCGTACGCTATTATTTACTACGTAGACCGGTAAGACAATTAAAAAACTACTCCGTCCAACTAAATTTGTACTCAAATTGAATAAAATTATATGTGTTCTCAAATGTAACCCTACTATCGTATCTCAATTAAAACCAGGTCAACAGTTTCAAGTAAATTGTTTGCAGGGCTGAAATCAGTGTACAAGCGTCTTATTTGGTTGGCTCAGGGTCTACGTAACGTGCAACCTGCGTGGGGTCTGCACGACCCCCGAGCTGTGGAGCTACTTCACAGCGGAGGTGTGGGTGCTGGTGGCGGCCATGCTGTTCCACATACCCATGTGCGGCGCGGCGCTGCTGTTTGCCGACCGGCTCAAGTCTGGTGGGAGAGTGTGTTCTGTGAGTATCTAATTATTATACCCTTAAATTTGTTTATTATTTGATTGCTTACTTACAATCAATATGTATGCGTAATTTAGGGGGTTCAATTGTACCGCATGTAATTTTCTTTTACGAGTATATTTTGCTAACTACTATTCAAAATGCCATTTACAACTCAACTACAAAGATTATTATGTCTTACCCTAAATCATACGATGTCATTGTAATGTATAAGGATTGTTCTGAAGACATCTAAAAATGTATAAGCTGCATGATTTAAATTCTTTTATCTCGACAGCAAAAGAAGCCAACGGGTGGGGGACCACCAGACCCCGAAGTAGACGTGGGATGCGAAGCGGGGGAAGATGAGGATGTAAGGAAAGAGCGCAGGCGTGTAGCCAGCATTCTCAATCAGCCACCACAGAATGCTCCCGTGTTAGTTGTGCATGTAAGTATGGAAATAGAGATTTGAATTCGGTATAGGTGTACCATACGCATTACTAACCACACATCATAAAGGAGTAATATTTCATATAGAAAATATTCTCATAATTTATGTCATGAAAAAAATACAAGGTTTTAGTCGCGTTACTAATTTGAAGCAATATGACAAGAGTTATCAGTCTTATCATCTCGACTTACGGCCGGTCTCAATAATGTACTAACAGATGGAAGACTGTGGATAGGGCTACCATTAGTATGTTATCTGTCATATTTGTCAATTTTTCAGACGCAAAAATACAATAAATAAAATTTTAGTATATTATTGAGACCGGCCGTTAATCGTTGTGCTTGTGTCACAAACAAACATCTCAACTCACAAAAGTTCTTAGATTCAATATCATTCAGATAAAACTATGAATGATCTATGGTTGTATACGTATTATACTGCTCTCTCTTCTTACCATCAAATTGATATCGGATTTTACTTTGTGTTGTTATTTCACCAAGATGGTGAAGTAGACTTACCACCGAAAATCCCTTTACATTTGGAATTAAATTAAACCTTAACATACAAAATTAATCAAACCTTGGACAAATTCCTTCAATCCACAGAACTTACGCAAGGAGTACAAGTTGCGTGGCCACGGCGGTTCCGGGTACTGCGGGACCGAGCCGCCGGTGAAACGCGCCGCCGTCGCGCGACTGTCGCTGTGCGTGCAGGGCGGGGAGGTGTTCGGCCTGCTGGGACATAATGGCGCCGGAAAGACCACTACCATGAAGATCGTTACGGCTGAGGAGCGAGCGACTGGGGGCTTGGTTAGATATCTTGTGTTTGTTGGTTTTGCAGAAATGAAAGTTCTTCCTTTTGTTCTATTAGGAGAAGAATACGTCCATTTTAAAGTCATGTTAGAGAACATGCTGGCAAAACGGATGGATGGATGTCGCACACTTTTTAGAACTTACGGAGAAATATGATGTACAGGTTTACTCACGATGAAACTAGTGATAATACCATCCATCGATCCACCCATCAGCCTTTATAGGTCCACGGCTGGACAATAAGCCTCTTTGAACTTATGCCACGTTGACCAACTCTGAGCCTTCTGAATCCAGCAAATACTCGCCGTTTTCTTCATGTTGTCAATGCTGATGATTCATTGGTCCTATTCTTCACTATCCTGATGAAATTCTAGGTCGTAGGAAAGTAGTAAGTTAGAGGTCTTTGCAGGATTGGAACATATATCCCTTTGTAAGAGACGACCATCAGACCACTAAGTTGTCACCGTTATTTCATAAAAGGTCAAAATCAAATATGCCAACAAGATTCATTGCCCAGGTGATGCTCGGAGGCCAGAGGATCGACGAAGCCCAGTCCTCGGCGTACCAGATGCTGGGCTACTGCCCTCAGCACGACGCGCTGTGGAAGAACGTCACCATCCGCGAACACATCGAGTGCTACGCGGCGATACGTGGCGTCAGCAAGACCGATACGCCCAGGTATACCTTGATCCTTGGCAGCTGTAGTATTACGTTGGAAATATGGTGCTCTGTCAGAATATTTCACACAAATTTTCCTTAAATAAGCAAAAAGTAGCGCCATCTCTCACTCTCTCTCATTCTTTACCTCTTTTACTGTTACTAACCAATGAGGTCAACGTCCTCTTACTAGGTCCAATTTATCACACGTGCCACGTTTTGGGCTTAGGTAGGGTATAAGTTAACGGAACTAACCCATATTCCATCCCTCCGCAGGATAGTAGACGCGTACCTCAACGGTCTGCAGATAATGGAGCACGCGAGTAAGAACGCGGACGAGTGTTCTGGTGGGACACGGCGGAAACTGTCCTTCGCGTTGGCCATGGTGGGGTCGCCGCGCGTGGTGCTGCTGGACGAGCCCTCCACCGGCATGGACCCGCGCAGCAAGCGGTTCCTCTGGGACACCATCCTGGCCAGCTTCCAGGTTAGATACAGGAGTGGGAACTCTAGCTAGTTCCTTTTGCTTAGGACAGCTAAACTTCTCGTCGTATTCTGACTTGTTTCTTCTCTCTTCTTTCTTGGCTTTTTTAGGGTTCCGTAGCCGAATGGCAAAAAACGGAACCCTTATAGATTCATCATGTCTGTCTGTCTGTCTGTCTGTCTGTCCGTCCGTATGTCACAGCCAGTTTTTTCCGAAACTATAAGAGCTATACTGTTGAAACTTGGTCAGTAGATGTATTCTGTGAACCGCATTAAGATTTTCACACAAAAATAGAAAAAAAAAACACTAAATTTTGGGGGTTCCCCATACTTAGAACTGAAACTCAAAAATATTTTTTCATCAAACCCTTACGTGTGGGGGTATCTATGGATAGGTCTTCAAAAATGATATTGAGGTTTCTAATATCATTTTTTTCTAAACTGAATAGTTTGCGCGAGAGACACTTCCAAAGTGGTAAAATGTGTGTCCCCCCCCCCCTGTAACTTCTAAAATAAGAGAATGATAAAACTAAAAAAAATATATGATGTACATTACCATGAAAACTTCCAACGAAAATTGGTTTGAATGATATTTAGTAAGTAGTTTTTTTTAATACGTCATAAATCGTAAACCGCAAAGAACATTGACCAAAGTTACAACGAACTACAAGAACTTTTATACTATGTTACTTGCTGCTACGGAACCCTTCATGAGCGAGTCCGACTCGCACTTGGCCGCTTTTGTTGAATTCCATGATGATGATTATTGACGACGATGACTTTTCATTAGGTTGATCTTTTGCTCATTTGTCGGCTATTTATATTAAATGGCGGATCATGGGCATGTAATCTTAGCGACGCTGTTGAGACAGCAGACAATGATATGAACTTGCTTCAAAGTGTTCCAATACTTCCAATATGCATGGAATTACTAAAAGAAACAGCTTCATCGTCCTGTTACAATACCTACAAATCTCCAAAAATATTGTGAAGGTCCAAAATATTGAAGAACCTCCATAAAGTTTGCCATATGCCAACAACAACACATTATCGTTTTTATCTCTTGTCTTAGTCAATATTTTTATACTGAATATATCTTTCCGCAGGGTAAAAAAGGTGCTATACTGACTACACATTCCATGGAAGAGGCTGATGCTTTATGTTCTAGGGTGGGGATTATGGTGAAGGGAGGATTAAGGTAACTATGATTTAGCGATTATCTCCTTATTAAAAGACTACAACTGTCCTTACTTTAGTTCGGGAAACGCCTTACTCTCGAAAAATGTTAGACATTGATGTTCCCATCTTTTTGTGAACCGTTAGCAATAACATTCAATATTACCTTGAGCTTACTTCAATACATCATTTCAATCGGATAAGCCATTCCTGACGTTAGCAGGAACAGAAGCAGATGTACAGCAAACAGACACATTATCAAAAATCGAGTCAAAAATACCTCCACAAAGTTTTTTCTTATGGTATTGAGAATTTATTATTTCTTTTCTAATAATCATCGTTGTATTTTGCTAAGGTGTATTGGATCAACTCAGCATTTGAAAAATTTATACGGCGCTGGTTACACGCTGGAGATGAAGATCGGACAGAGCTATCAGAAATCCACGGTCAGTACCAAATATTATTAAATGATGTGCTGAGGAGTTTCTTTCACCGTTTCTTCTCGTTTTATGAAACATTGTTAAACATTGATACATGCAAAATATTTCCTAAATGAAAAAAATATTAAGCTTGAACTACAGAAGAAATACTTAAAATAAGTACTTGAACTAAATTCATGTTATTAGACAGTTAGGTATTTAATTGTCACTCATCTTCGTATTTCTTTCTACACAGTTTACCGAGTTTGCCGAGAGTTATTTATAAAGTAGATTATAAACTGTAAAATAAATGTTTTAGATGATGGATTCAGATTTATCGATGACGCCATCACCGTTGAGGTCGAATGAAAATTCGCCTTCCTTAGGAGAGGCTGATGAAGGTTAGTATTTACATACTGTTATTAAGCTGTTACTGAACAATCATAAATTTAAATTTAGTTATACTTAATTAACTAAAAAAATATCTAGTATGAAATTAAGTTTTAATTTCGAATGAGCCAATATTGAAATTTATTATTTTTATATGGCCAATGTAATTATTCATTGGGTTGTATACGCGCATCGACATTTTGTGATGAAATTACATATTTTTAGTGTATAGTCTAGATTTGTTACTAAGCTCTGTTACAAACAAATCAATTCCATTTTATTACACTAATAAAAACTATAATTAAACTATCACCAAGCTATACTAAAACGTTGAAACCTCCTATTAACGGGCACGATGTTTAGGCGTATCGGGTGGGGGTTCTGTGTCAGTAGAGGCGGAAGCGGAGGGCGAGGCGGAGGCGGTGGACGTCAGCATCCACACGCCGCTCGTGTCGGGCACGCCGCCGCCACGGCAGCATCACCATCGGTGAGTTAACAATATTTAGGTAATCCTTGATAACAGGCCGCCCGAAGCGAAGTACCTAAGTAATACCAGTAGGTACACCTGAAGCAACTCTTTTTAACCAGGAATTAAAATAATATTGTTTTTAAATCCGACTCATTTCCATAGATTAGCTCTTCCAAACAAACAAACTCTTCAGATGTATTGTGTTTGTATATATTTAATTACCTCTATCCTCCAGAATTTATATAACCATGTCATATAACAGAATAAAAATTTACTCAGTAGTATTAAGTAGTGAACGTATATAATAAAATTTAGGTTTAGTATTCGATGCTAACCTTCAAAGCAGGTATTAACTTGAATGCTCAATAAAAGACAGCAATATTGCAGCAAAAAGGTCGGAGCTTTTCTCTAGGTCAACTGATGTACGCCAGTTGCTCTTAAAAGTGTGTTTAATACCTTTTGACAACAGCATTATCTTGATAAAATTGATGCTTCAGTTTACTAGGCCCACATCTAAAACAGTCGATGAGTTCGTTTCTAAAAATCTATTTCCTTTGATTTTTATTGACCTCATTAAATTGGTGCCCTAGGACGGAATCCAACAGCGGTGCGAGTGCGGAGGCAGCGATAGCGCTGGTGGGGCAGATCTTCCCTGCGGCGGTGCTGGAGGAAAATTTCGCTGAGCGCCTGGTGTTCTCCGTGCCGCAGTCCTCCGTCTCCAGTCTCGCCAAGTGCTTCCAGCAGATCGAAGAAGGTACAGCTTCTATAGCATTGGTAGAATGTTCTCGTAGTTTAATCTTAAATCTAAACTTTTCAGACACAGTAAAAGGAAAAAGGGAAAATATACAAAATTGTTACATATTTTGTCGAACGTAAAACTTTTCTTTTACTTCCAAGAAATCATACCAAAATTTCAAAGATGTCCGATGAATCTTATTTGTGAATAAAAGAAAACATTCTGAATAAAAGATATACCATAGATTTTTATTTCAAAAGTGTCTAAAATTTACAATTTGACATCATGTGATGCACTAAGACTTAAGCCATGATACTCCGAATCCAAAATCCAGCAACCGGACTGGTTTCTCAATACGTTTATTTGAACGGTGTAAAAACTATAATGTTTTATTTTGGTTTTCAGCAAAAGAAAAACTCAACATCATAGAGTACAGTTTCAGCCAAACGACGCTGGAGCAAGTGTTCCTCAAATTCGCACAATCTGAAAACGTCGAGTCTTCAGACCAAGAGCATTAGCAGTCGGTAGTGTAAGTTGAACGGAGGTCGACTTGGCGGTTACCACAGACCAGACATCGATCCTGGGAATGTCAGAATGAACTTGTTTTAAGTCATAAGCACTTTTTTTGACCATAAAAGGCTTAACATAATAAATTTAACGCAAATGGTCTTATTGCTTAGCAAATATTTTTGCGTTTGGAACGAAGTCTAAGAAGAAAATAAAAGAGAAAACAATTTCGCAAACAATTCTTACAGAGCACCCCTCGCGAAATTGTCGATGCATCTGAATTGATTTGAAAAGTATTACCCTTCATAATAACCTTCGTATTAGTTTGTGTTACGTTTCACATGTTCCCGCAATGTTTCCTGAATGTAATAAAACCACGCATCTAAGTTCGTATACATCGCATTAATATTGTTGAAAACGGATGTTTGTCTGATTTACAACATCAATCTCTCCAGTCACATTCGGTTTGGACTCTATGTAAACAAACCATTAAAATTCCTTTGTAGGGTTTTCACCAACCGATTTGTATTTTGCACACCATATAATTATTATAGAACTAAATAATCATTATAACGTTTGGTTGTTTGTGGTTGCTAGGCAACAGTTTGTTTACATTTATTCCATATCGAGTTTGAACGGAGTATAATTATTGGAATTTCCTTCATAGTACGTACGGGTAATGTATGGAAGATGGAAGATGACTCTACTGTTGCTACGCCAATAAACAAATACCAGGCAATATTGTAACATTACTTTTGATATCTGCTCTGTGGCTGAACACCATCCAATTTGTATAAGATTGTTCTTATATGTATGTATAAAATTTAGATATAGCATTGTATGTATTTGTCGCACTTATTTTATTTATTCCCTTTTTGGTTTAGGGGGAAAATACCCGGCCGGTTCCGGGTTATATGATTTTTCCTACCCACTAGAACCACCTCTTTTGTACCCTGTAAAACTTAGCATTAACTCTGACAAGATGAAGTAGACTTGACAAATTAGTTTTACTTCACTTAATTTTATGTGTATTGATCTAGTCCCTGGATTGGCCTCATGCTTCAGTTACCTATTAGGTACATAAATAAAGTAACTTTAAGTTACAGTTAAGTATGTAAATTCTTAAGATAATGTAGATTTTTTTAACAATAATAATTAAAATTATTACTTAATATTTTTTTTCGCTTTAAGCATCATAATAATGCGACTTTTCATTTGTATAATGGGTCCACTCCATATTATTTATAGCATGCATGTAATTTTTAGTGTAGTAACATGCTTCAATCCCGTCTTTTTTGTAGTCAAAACAATGTAACTCAGGCAAAAGGAGACTGAAACATACATTAGGTAATATGTATAATATACAAACCGCCAAGTCTACCCCGACGCGTATAAAATTCGTGCTTTTGAAAACTGTGACATAAGGATCGCTTCAGAAATATTCTGTAGTTTATTTTGTTGAGTTCAACTAAGCTTTTGTATGAAGTTTCCGATTAATGAGAGAATATAACAATAGGTGTAGAAATCTGTAATATTACTGACATGCATATTGACCGGGACTTGTAGTTTCACTCCTTGATATTTACTTAATCTTCATGTATAACTAATAAAGATAGAATTTTGTAAAACTTAATATACATATATTAATACTAACCTGCTATTTAATGCTACCTTAACTATAACCAACTTATACATCGAATATGGCCTGAAATATTTTGATGTCGAATAATACTAAGGCGCCTTTTCAAGTCTTCTTTGTTGGCTCATTCATGAAATGTTGTATTAAAATAATGATTATTATCTTATTTTTTAAACTTTCAGCTAGATGTTCAATAGAGTTGTTTATACGCATTTAGATGTGTATAATCTGATAATAATAATTATAAGCGTTACAAATTCTTAAGCTTACGTTTTTAATTCAATTGAATGAGCATTTTTTGAATGAGCCTCGAAAAGCGATAGTTTCAAAGGGTGAATACGAGTCCCGTTCTAATATTGTGGGTAGTAGATCGTGTTGACACTGTGTATTTTTTATAATTTCGTACTTTAGTAGCGAGTTTTATATAAGAGATTTAGACAAAGAAATTAGCATTGTGTTTGTAGCTGCCAACAGGATTGTAGTTCGACAAATTGTTACTTTATAAATAAAAACGTAAAACAACTCTAATCGAATGTGAAAACCATCAATGCATTATTTTTGTCTAATTTTTCAAATATTTTTTTCGTTCATGATGGGTGAAAATTTAGTCTTATGTTCTTTTATTCTATAAAATTTGCATGTAAAGACCGCCTGGCGAGACGCAACTAGGTTCTTTAAGAATTATCGACTTCAATAGAACTGCTGAACTATAGTTTTTTATAGGTATTATTGTTTTTTATTATTTAAAAAACTTTGTTACTCCGAGTAGCAAACTTATTAAAACTGCCAATGAGTTAATTTTATATTTGAATCTACAATCCTTTTGACATTTTACATCTCATAGAACCGTTTAATCTAACCTAAAACATTTCGTTTTATAAGCCTATTGAAGATTGATATATAACGAAATATAGACGTTTTGTCAAGGTTGAATAGCTGAAACATAATATTCGTACATTAAATTACTACATAAGGTTACACTTACACGTAAAAATAATCTATCAGATGTAACAAACACAGTGCATAACTGACAATTTGGTTGAAAATACACCGAATCATGACGTTTTTTGATAACCTGTAAATAAACATCTTCTTTTTTTAATGTTCAATGTATTCAAATAACGAAACGTTAAGTTATTTACATTAATCATATCATTACTTAACATCATCAAGATTTTTTCATTTATAGTTTCTTAACGAATTTGTGAATCTAGAACCTAAGCAATATCCTTATATTCTTAATTAAATTAATTAATTACTTTACTCACAGTAGGCACACACCCATTGCACCTAAACATAAATCTGGAATAAATATAGAATAAATATGATACCAAACGATTCATATTAACGATTCCTTCTACTAGAAACAAGCATGGTTACAAGAAGCCAAGTTAATCCGGTGTATAGTCAATCAATAATATTGTAAAACAGTGCCTAGATCTATTTACTGGTTATGATCACTTAGTGCGAAACGAGATAATAAAACTGCTGTTGAAATTGTGGTGTAATATAAATACGGTTCGCTTCGTTAATTTATATTATAATTATGTATATAAATTTTAGATATCATTCTCAATATTGAATTTACTATTTAAAAGTTAAGATTTGCTTCATCTTATCTCTATAGAGCAAAACATTGAGATGCTATATAAACTCACAATGAGAAAACGTAATTTTATACGAATATGCTAGCATAGACTCTGTAGAGTAAATCGCACAATAAAATCTCAGAGTTAAAAACTTCAAAGAAAATGTTTAAAAATGTAAAAGATATTTTAATTTAATTTTTATGATACAAATATAGAGAGTACCAACACCAGGTTAACTAATCATAATATTTAATTCCGTTAGAATATTGAAGTTAAGTAATTGATTTTTGAGCTATCAATGTTACCGAAATAAGTGGTTCAATAAACTATCGCAGTGTTTTATTGTTAAGCGGTGGTACATAATTTCAACAGTTCCTTTTATTATCTTATCGACTGTATTTAAGGTACTTGTATGTACGAAACGTAAAACATTTCGGGTATTTGTCGATATTGGCACTATTAACTGATTTATCATTGAACATCCTACAATAATTATTCAGTACCATATGAAAGAGCCAAAACTGAAAAATCTTCACAACCACAAAAAGTTGTTTTATTAATGAAATATAAACTTTGTGAATATTTATAAACATAAAATTAATTTGGCTCTTTCATGGATTTGTGACAATGTGGCTCATTCAAAATTGACAAATACTCGCCATCACAACAGCGTACCTACATACACCTATGATTTAGCTGATAATGTCAAATTACGTTTTATTTAATGGGACATAATGTGATTTTTTTTCTAGTCAAATATCTGTGTCTGACCCTCAACTAATGTATTATTAGATTATATTTTAAAGTAGTAAAAATTTATATAGATTAGAAATTATTGAATTGAAATGTCAATAAATTATTTATTGTTGATGAATATTAATTATTTACTTGTCGTGAAGAATATTTAACACGGAATTGATATTAAGTATTTAATTTTAAATTTAGCTCTTAGTCGAGGAATGTAATAAAAATATATCAAAAATGTTCAATTAAGTACGTTTAGTTATAACTTAGTATCCTAATACGTATTTCAATAAAATATACGTAAATAAATATTATGTTGAGTGTCACACACAGGTTAATTATTAAATTAATTATAATTTTTAGATAATTCAATTTGAAATCAATTATTTAGTATGTTTTGCTAATTACGTATCATGACGTGACATAATTATAAGCCGCGAAAACTGTTGAAATGCGTCAGACGGTAGAATTGTTATAAGTAATAAGAAATTGGGAAAATTATTTGAGATTGTTTTCTTTTACTTAGCCCCCCTCTTAGTTATGCCGGCCTATATACATGTCGAAATGTTAAATCGTATTTTTTTAATCTGAATTTATCTTTAAATGGTTGACTACATTCCGCCATTCCTTTATATAGAACTTACTTATTTGGGACATTCGAATGAAATATCTAAAATGGTTCAAAAGGGCGTCAAGCAGGTTTTTTGATGAAACGATCTTATCTGGAAGATACTCAGTTTAATAAAGGAGGTATTCTTAATAATCATGTCTTTTTATCTAACAATCACTCAATTCGAATAGTAACATCATAATAAAATGAAAAAAACATTATTGTATAAATATACCTATATACTATGCCTACATAAAAAATTCACTAACAAAATTAGATACTTATCTCAGAGAAATAGAAATAGGAACTGTTAGTTACACAACATAATTCAATTGTACACATCATAAACGTGTACACACGCTTTATAATCTAGAATACAAACGCAACAGACAGAAATCTAAATAGACTTCCGTTTACCGTTTTCGTGAACGACGTATGAGTGTGCGTGACGTCGACTTAATTTCAAGATTTCATCATTTACTAGTTCAAGTACCTAATATAAAACGAAAATGCTATTTCTGTTTCTGCAAATAGATGAAGTTGACGTGGCCATTTCGAATTCGTTGTAAAAGGTTTGAATCTTAACCTGTTTAGGTACCAAACAGTTGTGAACCTAATCTAAGGGGGAAGGGGGGTCGATGTAGTGTGACATTGTGTGATAAGGGGTGGGAGGGGTCCCAAATTTCGTGACGTCTTATTTCAAAATCAAATAATTGGTATGTATAGGTAAATATTAAAAAATAATTAATGGAAATAAAACATATTTCGGAAGTGCTGTTTTAATTTAATAATTTCTAGGTGTAAAATTTCATAATATGTGACGTCACACTAGGGGGGCGGTGGTCTCTCAAATCTCAAATGTGACCAGCTGTGACAAGGACGGGGGGAGGGATCAAAAAGTCATAAAATTTGTGTGATATATGGATAAGTATTTGCACTGAACCATAATAAAACTTAATACGCGAAATTTTTCTTAAAAAATTACTTACAGTCACCTGTAAGGTAACCGTGAGTAAGCCATTGTTTATCACGTTGGGAAATTTATTAAGAAATTGTACAAAATAGATAATGAAGTTTCGACACGAAAATTGCGTACATTATGTTTAGGAACTGAATAGGTCATTGTAAAGGCTTAAGAGAAACAGCTGATAGATTTTTTATGAAGCTGATAAGGAAACAGACCTCACTAATACACCACTGATGCTTAACTGGCCGAGAAAGGAATTTTACGTAAGGTCTAGTGTACAGATCTTATGGATAAGCTCTATATCATAACATATAGGTATTATCATGCCTGTCGCTAAGGAATCGAACCCGGAGCACTTCGCTCCTCACCGGGTCACTCACATCTAAAGTATAAAATTTTCTAAAAATCCTTGTCACACATTCGGTAAATCGTTAGTTCCCTTTTGGGTTGTTTGTCACGAACAAATCTTGAAGACAATAAATTATTCCCTTAAATCTGTGAAGACATCTTCAAACAGCAAGTTATAAAATGATAAACAATATGTAAAGCGTTAGCTACATAACAATAATTATAAAAAAATGTTATATGTTTACGACTCTTCAAATACGTCCTTAAAATGTTTAATTGAACATGTTTGCTTAACAAACATTTATTTGACACGATCAACCAACGAGCTATCACAGAGTACTTAATCACTACGTGAGCTATTGTAGATTTACAGATTGTCAAAATGCCGTCTAAAGTAAAAAGTAGCAGTGGCGTAGCTAGACCTAAGGAGGCCCCATATCAATACTTGTTGTGGGGCTCCCTCAACGTCAGCTGTCAAATATATAAAAGGAGGTAGAGTCGTAGGCCGCTGGCGAGCTTTTTTTGGGAGTGTTAGTGGGGGCCCCTATTCGCTGGGGGCTCCGTATAATTGATACGGCTGATACGGCGGTAGCTACGCCCCTGAAACGTAGGAAATTAAGTAATTGAACCTTCCCTAAACTAATTTTCATAACATAAAAGCTCGAATGAGGTAAATAATCAATGAGCGACTGACATACTGCCTATTATAAGTACTAATAATGTTTTCTGTGATACAGCTTATTGGAGATACCTACCTACTTCAATAATACCGAAGATATAAGGTACAGTACACGGTCCTAAAAAAAAGACGGACGTAATGCCAACAACAAATTCAGTGAAGCACCCATAGTAATACCAACTCTCTATTCGTACAAGTACACATGAAGTACACACACCCACACATTGACACCATACCTACTGCTTTAATCGCGAATCAAAAATTACGCACACATGGTAAGCGAGCGGCCATTGCTATGCTTCACTTTCGATTAGACAAGGTTACGTCCGTCTTTTTTTTAGGTCCGTGGTACAGTACAATACAATACAAAACTTTTTTTGCACACCAGTATAAAATGCACATATAGATAACACAATATATAAAAAATAGTACAAAATAGGCGTTTATATCGTTAAAAAGCGATCTCTATTCTCTTCCAGATAACACAAAGTGGAAAACTTATCTACATAAGTCGACAAATAAATTACTGGTAGAGGTGTACAAGCACAACTAACATACGTACGATGATCATGAGGTCTGTGAAACTAACACTCTGTGAAGGGAGGAAAGGGAGTAAGTAGAGTAAGATTGTGGTAGGATAGCTGTTATAAAGGATTATAATTTTATTAGGAACTAGCTGTTACCCACGACTTCGTCCGCATGGTATTTAACAAGTTTTTTCAAAAATAAAAGTAGCCTAAGTTACTCCTTGTTACATCAGCTATCTGCCAGTGAAAGTCCCGTCTAAATCGGTCCAGCCGTTTCAGAGATTAGCCGCAACAAACAGACAGACTAAAATTGTAGAAAATGTTGTTTTTGTATACATATGTACCGTGTATACATCCAAATGCACTTAGTAAAAAGCGGTTATTTTAATATTACAAACAGACACTTCAATTTTATTTATTTGTAAGATGATCAGCAACAGGTAGAAGATAGCAAATAAGAGCAATTCAAAGCGACATATTATATGCGTTTTAACCTGTCATATAAAGGAATAATTAGACAGCTTATCTAATGGAGACCGGTAGTATTCCAAAGATGAGCTGAGAAAGCGGAAAAAGAGATTTTATAGAAGTAACAAGAGTAGCTAGGAGTAGATAAGGCGAGGTTAGAGTTAGAGTGAAAAGAGCGAGTACTACCGTGTAGCGAGTAGAGATAAGTAAATCGCTCTTTAAGATAATCTGGGGCTAGTGGATTTAACAGAACAGAGTACAGCGCAGAAAGAATATACTCTTAGAAAGAAGGTACTCGTAGGTTATCCGAGATATTATTAGCAGATCCACGGCATCCGAGAATTTCGTGGAATACGTATGCCGTACGCATGTAATAACCTGTTATTACTGCATTAATAAAAGGCCGTGTAAAGCTACATATGAAAAACATAATAAAAATCTTAAATTATCGTCTTGTCGAGAACAAATATTTAGTTGTCACATAAATATCTGCCCAGGCTGAACTGGGAATCAAACCCGCGATCGTCCGCTTCGCAGGAAGGGTCAATTCACTAGTCACTTACAACTGGGGTACGGGATCGTCACATGTTCACAAATAAAATAAATTAAATCCAATATACATAATTATATTATTATAAGTATAATAACTACGGGATGCTATAGGGGGATGTTAAAAACCTGTCTGGGAGTGTTAGATGCTTCTGTCCGTTAACCAGTTCGGGTTGATTAAGTAGGATGATACTTACTATGTATCTCCCGCTCGTATAAGGTACTATAAGGTAACTGAACTTCTTGGTATGGCCTTAGAGGTAAGAGATGACGGATTCGATCGAACAAGCAATGTTGTTATGGGTGCAGGGAAGATATCTAAAGCTAATCTTCGCCTTTTCAACTGTGAAAATTTCCATATAAGTGACTGGCCCCAGTATCCACAAAAGATGCGTAATATTCTCATGGAAAGCCACCTAAAATAACCCGCTATTGAATCAGTGCAAGTTTTATTACCGAAAAACAGTTTATAAGTAACAAAAATTTAAAGCACCAAATGCAAATAATATCAAGGCATATAATCGAACATTATGAACTCCTACCATCAGAAAGCATACATTTTTCTGCCACATAAAATCTGAAGATATCAAATCTAGCACCCTTCAGCAGGGGGTCCCGTCCAACTGGGCATCTAATCGCTACCGCTTATGATTTACGTGTCAAACAAGATCCTACAGATTGCACCGTCCCGTCGGCTAAAGCACCCGTGTCACACGTAGCGATAACACACGCGATACTTAATAATATCTAATCGTGTACAATATTAGAGAAATAATAGGAGTCATTAATAAAATGATAGTCCACAGTGATTGATGGTGGTGAAAGAAATGTGATTGTACCAGGATTTGGCAGTACACGGCTATCCGGTGAGTTTGTTTTGGTTTAATAAAAATTCACGAATTACTGTGTTGGTAGCATTTTAGTTAGTTAATTTAATTTTAGTTACTAGAAATGGAATTATATGCTAAAATCTCTAAGTTTTAAGTTTTCTTTGATACATGTTAAGCTAAGAATGTTTATCACAGAATGGAGTTAAATTGTGCAATCGTTTCACTCATTAAAAGTTAAATTTTTAAACGTTAAAAAAGCAAAAACTAACAGAACAGCAACCAGATGGCACGGATATTCATGGAATTGGGAAATAAATACGTACCCATTCCATTACTCACAAGTCTTTATACAAGTAACTTTTGTAGCAAATTTGAATCAAATCATCTGATCTGATGTTTCAAAAAATCTATACAAACATCCTGTTTCCCAAGCGTAATTTTATATTTCCCGGTATAAAAAGTTGCGTAAAATATGGCTGGAGTGAATCTATGTATTAATAATACGTGAAGGGAAATCCTCTTTACCTGCTCTTTTTTAGGGGAAATAAAATCGGAACCCTAAAATAAAAAATTCGGACCCCTAATTCTAAAAATGGTCTTAGAAGACCCATAATATTTTTATAAGACCTTTTAAACGGTACTCCACACTATAGGGCCATAGAGCAGTAGCTCGAGCACGAATATTTGCGAGAAAGTATTCGTATGGTTAACGTAAGCAATTTGTATGGCATTTTTTCAAAATGTACGTAAATGGTACTAAAATGCCATACAAATTTGACAAATTGCTTACGTTAACCATACGAATACTTTCTCGCAAATATTCGTGCTCGAGCTACAGGTACGCGACGAATAAAAAATTCATCCTCACGTTACCTGTATGTAGGGGAGGTACCTTGAAAAAAAATGTTTTCAATATTTTTTTCTGGAGTTTTAATAAATATGTATATCCATGTCAAATTACAGCTTTCTAGCACTAAGGGTCACGGACAGTCTGACGGACAGACGGACAGACGGACAGACGGACAGACGTACAGACGTACAGACGTACAGACGTACAGACGTACAGACGGACAGATGGACAGACGGACAGACGGTCAGACGGACAAACGGACAGACGGACAGACGGACGGACGGACGGACGGACGGACGGAACGACGGACGGACGGACAGACATGACGGACATGACGAAACTATAAGGGTCCCGTCGTCCCATCATCCAAATCGAACCCACAGAAGAAATAATAGTACTTCTTTGTACCTAAATATCTTCCTTGATACAAGGGGTAATAATAAAAATATGACTATAGTCCGTCCCCAAATCTTAGACTAAATTGACGTTTCATGGGTGACCAGTTTCGGGTGCAAATTAAATATGTCTACATTCGGTATACAGTTAATTTTATACTATTTAGCCGCATACTAAATATCTAGGTAGTTATGAGTGTTGCTTTTAATATGTCACTATTCTTTCGACTTACTTTACGATTCAAAAAACCGGAAAAGTAGATCGCACAAATTTAGCTGGTATCATTATTTCGAACTTTGAGATTAGTGGTTGTCATTTTACTCTCTAAGATTTGTGGACAGGGTTTATACTCGTTTAAATGAAGATTTTAAGTCTTCATAATATTTCAATTACGCATATCTAAGAAATTCACTTTTTCTATAAATTTACTGCATAAAACAAACAATTTAACCTAAATACACTTATTTAGCTAGCTTCAATAAACATACAATACTTCCATACATAATTTATTATATTTAAGCAGAAAAAGGCAAAGATACCCAAAGTACTTACTTATATAAAACAACTTACCAGTATTCCGCCATCTATTCATTGCTATTAATTTATGCCATATTTAAAATAACATTAATTCGCTATTTTATCGTAACTATAAAATTTTAGATAAGAAGTACAAAACAACGTAGCTATAACGTAGCGATTTCTTCCAGACAACCTAATTAGAAGGACACTTACGTCATACATACACAGAGGGTATTTTAGTAATTTAGTAAGTGGATAAGTAAGTAGATACCTAAATTCTACTTAATACTAATAGTTACTGTTCATTATTAGATTATGAACACTAATAATAGCAAAAACAATTATCTGTAGAATTTTTGTCTTTTTGTCTGTAATTTTCAATCGCGAATCGCACAAAAAGTACTGGACAAAATTGGATTCGGTTTTCAGCATTGTATTGCTGGACATCTAATTTTAAACCTGCCGCTTGATTTGTCGTGATGCGTTGCTCAGAAGCCGAGATATTATGACAGTTTTAAATGTCGTGGGGATAAGTTACTTTAAAATAAGTCAGTAATATCATCGTTATCTTTTCATTGTAGATTATTTGGCGGGCATAAATTATAATTTTTTAAATCTTCCCCCTTAAAATATGTCCCGTTTTACAGATTTACTCAAAACCAGGAGTATTTAAATTTCAATTGTCATACCTCGGCTTCTAAGCAACGCAAGGTTTTTAGACTGATGTTCAGCAATACAATGCTGAAAACCGAATCCAATTTTGTCCAGTACTTTTTGTGCGATTCGCGATTGAAAATTACAGACAAAAAGACAAAAATTCTACAGATAATTGTTTTTGCTTCTGTTCCTCCTATAAAGATCCCTCATATAACTCATATTATTCTGTTTTTAATGTCTGATTTTACAAGCACCATTGCAACCTTTCACAATTTTATTATGAGTAGTTAATTTCGAAACTGTAATTCGTATTAAAATAAATGTTAGAAGTTATTTGGAGATAATTTATCAGTAAATAATTTACTCTTTGACCATTTTGTCCTAGCTTGTATAGTTTTCCTGAAAATTGAGAAAATCTGTAAAATGGGACACATTTCAAGGAGGGGAGGGGTGATGCGGACAGGGGGGGAGGGGAAGAGTGATTTTTGTAATGTACTCACATATGGGTACAACATAATAAAAGTTTTACAAAATTATAAATTATGCCGCTAAAAATCTACAATGAATAGACTAGAGGGTGATAAATTAGTTATACAAAATTCGTGTAAAAAATAACCGATTCCAAAATTAGGGATACCTCAAAAACTACTAATCAGATCTCGCTCAAATTTAAATGGGACCACAAGCAACAGTAAAAAATAAAATAAAAATATAGTCGAACCGAGACCCTCCTTCTATTTTTTGAAGCTGTTAAAAAGCCGTGAATCTTGTTTAACAAATAAATAAATAATATGTTAATTACGGAAACACCTAATATGAATACACGCGCAAAATTAATAAAACTAGTTTCCGAGAGCGTGCTTCATTAGGCTACCTTCCTTCGTTCCGATGACTACTTGATTAGAAACTTTAAGTTTTAGAATACTAGACTATAGAATATAGTCGTAAGAAGCGACAAAAAACCGACCCGATTGGTGGTAAGGTAAAAGATTATTATTAGTATTAAGTGATTAATATTATTATTATCTTTCCGTGATTGCTTGAATCAACCGCCAAACGACCTCGTGTTCCGGCTTGAGGCTTGGGAGATAGTTCTTCCTTTTCTCTCTGTTTTTCCTTGGTCGGCAACGCATCAGTGATGCCTTTGGTACTGCAGATGTCTATACGCAACGGTGGCCACTTACCATCACTGTGCTTAGTGCAAGTTTTACTTGACATAACGGCGCCGGCGGCATAAACGACCCTGTAGCTTGGTTGGTAGTGACCCTGCCTGCGAAGCGAGGGGTCCCGGGTTCGATGCCAGGCCGGGGCAGATATTTATGTGACAGATAAATATTTGTACTCGGGTTATGGGTTTTATTGTTGTTGGAGCTCTGTTAGGGATCAACTTCATGTTGAACGGCGCAGCAGCACAGCACAAGGTGATTGTCGTAGGGTGGCGTGTTCAGTCAAGTAATTGAAACAACACACTTTGCGTTCCTGTATTTGACCACAAATTCAGTAACACAAAGGTCGTCAAGAATAATATTTATATTCAGTAGGGATTCTATGATACATGGAAATAATTTAACATTATAATAATACATAGTGTTAAAGCCTGAGGTTGTAAAGCTATGGCGGCGGATCTGAGAGAGGGGGTTTAGTCAGTGTGACAACTGACAGACAGACGTCAAGAATGACAGGTCAAGCAATATCTGACAAAACAGACTATATCATGTTATGAATGGATTACACAGATACATTCAAGATGTGTAGTCCATGCCACCCGCAACACAGCTAAATAACGTACTGTGGGGGTATGAGTAAGCGTTTATTAAATTTAAACGCACGTTTACTATTTGTATGGGACCGAAATGGGATTTTTCTTTTCACTGCCGCTAGATGGCTCTGCTTCGGTCCCATACAAATTATAGTTTACGTGCGTTTTTTACGCCGCCATTATGTCAAATAAAACTCGTAGAACCTAAGCACACTGGTAGATCGTAAGTTCGTTTGTCGGCTGGTCACATAAAAAAATAAGATAATTAGTATAGCCTCCTGACATTCAAAGCTACACGTAAATTAATTCATGTATTTATTTAAATTTCATTTGCGAAATTGTTTTTTTTATCGTCAGCCAGTAGCAAGATGTATCTCGACATCGTCCGAACGATTTCCATTGATGTTAATTGTTTTTTTTTTTGGCAAACTAGTTTTTTCTAAAACCTTGTTTGAAATCGTCATTAAAATTTAAATGTATAATTAATTTCGCAATTTGTTACTAAAATACGCGAAAATATTAAATAAGAATAGGTAATATTACGAAAACATTTGTACCTAATAAGAGGTACGGAAATGATACAACTCTTTTCTTCCATGCTAATATGATAATATCAGAAATCCTTGGGTGCTTAACTGCTTAGGTCAGCAAAGGAACCTTCTAAATTTCATAATTATTTAAATTTTGGAGTCTTATCTCCGAAATCTCACGAGAACGGTGAAGAATTATTATTCAAGATGTTTCTGAATAATGATGAATTTGGTGTTGCTGATTCACATAAAAAATTACCCATTAAGGTAAAAAGCAATCAAGTACAAATATTTTTGCACACGTTCACTATTGTTTTGTTACCTTGTACATCTATGTCGGAGATTGTGAGATTAATTTGATTTATATGTTCAACGTTATCTTCAGGGTTAAGTTAATTTACATACTTACTTACAATTAGTCGCACTGATCGACGACACTGTTCATTTTTCTAAAATGAAAATGAAAAATCGCCGTAGCCTTTACACTTGACGCTTGATCGGCAATGTTTTTGCCCTAAGTGTGGACATAGAACTTCTTTCTTTAAAAAATTTGAAACAGAGAACTCAGATTGCAGGTATATAATCGAATTCTCCATAATTTTTTTCAGCGATTTGTCGATGCATTAATTAATTCTTTAAAAATATCAAACAAACGATCGCAATAATGAAAGGAAGCCTATTTTCTGGCAATAAGCCTTCAAAGCCATGCAATAAAAAACAACGACAAAATATGTTGTTGCAGTTCTCGTGTTCGGAATAGGTAGGTAGATATATAGCAAATCAACAGTAGGGAAAGTAGTATAGACCCGTGCTTATAATAATATTAGTAGTGGGCCGGTAATGGGTTGAACACAAATATTACATAAAATATATTTAATATACCTACTTTCAAATTATTGATTCCAGCAAATGAAGTCATATTTTCGTCTTAAGATCTAGTTAATTCGTCACTGACGACTCTGACGAGGACCTAAATCTTGGCTCACGTATCCTAGTTACCTACTAGCTCACATAGCGTAGTTTAACGCGCTATATCTATCTATTTTTTAGAACTATAGTTTCTGTATTTAACTTTCCTGTTTGTTAAACAATTATCATTTAATATCTTCAAACAATTTTAAGATAAATTGTGACAGATTTACATCCGTAATTTTTGTACTTACAGTCCGCTACTGAATGCGATAAGGTACAAAAGTCGACAGAAAAATTGCATAATGATTACGCGAATATGATTGCTACAACAGTTGTCGTTGTCTTTTTTAAGGTTCAGTAAAATCGGTGAAATGACGAGAATCTTATAGGATCAATCCCAAATCTGTCTGTCCGGCTATCGTTTTACGTAAGTACCTACACGATTTTCTCCGAAAGGAAAAGCTGAAATTAAATAATGCATAATTGAGGTTACGATAGAACGTCAACTAACGAATTAAGATTCTGGGAATTTTTGGGGGTAAATTAAAATGTAAGTTTCTTCAAATGTTTAAGTTAATTTTTTTTTATGGAAATAGCCGGCAAACGAACTGACGATCCACCTGATGGTAAGTAAGTGGCTATCGTCGCCCATAGACATCAGCAACACCAAAGGCATCACTGATGCGTTGCCGGCCAAGAAAGAGAGAAGAAAAAGAAAGAAAGAACTGGCTCTCAAGCCCCCAGCCTGAACACGATGAGTCGTTTGGCGGCTGACTCATGCTCAAGGGTGGTAGCTATCCAGGCGAACCCCATGGAGAATTAATAACAGTAATAATGGTATTAATTAACAATTAAAATCAATATTACCAATATACTCCCTCGACGGGCCCTACCACCAGCGGGCCGGATTTAATCGCCTTTTACGACACCCATCCAACGTGGGATTGGGGTTAGTATTCTAAGCCGCCCCAATACGGCTAAAGTAATAATAATAAATAAATAAATGTAACGAACTCAATATACCTAAATGATGAACATACCTACATTTACTTTTACATATTCCTTACTAATTTTCAATATTTAAAAGAAAATACACAAAAAATAACATCGTCTAAGCTCTCCTTTACATAATTTATAAAAGTACATTATTTAGAGTAAAGCAGCAATTATTTTCTGGCTGAATGGACCCCATTTGATTACATAGGTACATGTGTACATAAGATAATTTATTGCGAGACGCGGACTCAAGGAACAAATGTCAATATACAACCAACAATATTTTATTTTTATTATATGCATAATAATTTTTTGTGAATTTATATACGTTTCAAAATCACGATTGATTTTTTTCTTGCGTTATACGCGGCATAAGCATATTACAAATGTAATCGTACTTAATTAAATAAAATTTAAAGATTTATCCACGCCAGTTGAGGATAGAACTCTGAATAAAATATTTCCGAATTAGTCAATGTTAACAATACGAGTATCTACATACGACAGCTACCCCAAAAGGACAAAGAAAAATCTTCCGAATTCTGTAACGTTACAGAAGAAGTTACTTTCTTTCTTTCTTTTCTCCTCTCTTTCTTGGCCGGCAACGCATTAGTGATGCTTTTGGTGTTGTTGATGTCATTGGGTGACGATAACCACTTACCACCAGGTGGATCGTCGGCTCGTTTGCCGGCTATTTTCATAAAAAAAAGAAACAATAGGTATTTATTTATTTATTTACTTATTTATTTATTTAATTAACACTTTATTGTTTGTACACCAAAACATAATATACATAAAGAGCACAAGGAAGAAACACAAAACAATGGGCGACCTTATCGCTTCAAAGCGATTTCTTCCAGGCAACCCAGCATAAAATTGAAATCAGCAAGAACAGAAAATGGGTAACAGGCGTACTACATAATGTAAAACCATCATATAAGAAATTAATAGAAGACAAGAAAGATGAAGAGAAAAGAAAGTATTTTCAAATGACAAATTAACACACTAATAAAAGAGCAGTGACAATGAGAATGTATAGCCAAGAAAAGGAAAAAGGAAAGGAAGAAGACAAATTAGGAAAGAAGATAGTGTTCTTTAAGCAGTCTTTTAAAAGAAACTACGTTTTCTGCTTTCCTTATTGCTAGAGGTAAAGAGTCAGAGTGAAGGATTTATGAAGGAATGAATAGGTGTGTGAAGGGTTTAGTAAAGTAAGATTGTAGGAAGAACGAAGTAAGTGATTATGGGATAGATAACGATATTCAAAGTTATCACACAAATAGGAAGGAGCAAATGGATTAAACAGCACAGAATACAGAGCAGAAAGTATGTGAGCATTCCGGCGAAGGCGAATAGGGAGCCACTTGAGTTTAGCACGAAATTCGGAGACATGATCATATTTACGTAAACCAAATATGAATCTAATACAAACATTTTGGAGGATTTTATTTACTTTCATTTAATTGTTATCTACTACAAATCTACCATGGTAACACGTTGGTACTCATGACCCAGTTACCCTAGAAGCGAGAGCTCCTGGGTTCTCCAGTAGTTGGCGTTTTTGTTGTTTATTTATATTTAGTAATCACGGTAATTTTAGTAGCGTGGTTGAAGCTAACAAGGAAGATGCCATCAAAAACAAAACTTGTAAAAAAAACCAAGTCTCGCAACTCAGTTCTTCTACCGTAAAAAGTTGTGAGATCCATGTAATACCAAGTCGGTTAATTTATTCAGTTCCTACTTAAGGGTCCTTCTGTCTTAAGTTGTTACGTAATTAGCTAACCTAACAAGTAACAGGGCGATTCTTTGAAAATAAAGAAATTGAGCGGCAATTAGAAAATATCATACTTCTTTATTGTTACAGATTATGACAAGGTGCTTTTTACAACCACCGAACCGTCTTTTACTTGGCGCAGTAGATGTTACACAAAAATAATTAGTCCAAATAGCGCAAATTGTGATGAAACAATCCAAAATCTAATTACCAGTAGTGTCCCTTTTCCCCGATTTCAACAAATGATGCTGTATAAAAAAAATATACAAGCGAAGAACGAAGTTTTCTTCAACGATTTCGATAATAGACTAGTATATGCATGCCTTACATTAAAATCATGATGCAAAGAACATATTTTCGTTATATAAAATCATTTTGAATTTTGTCCCAGCATTGTTATATAATTACCATTCATTAGGATGGTCACTTCAATTTTGTTGCTTATTTTGTACTGTACAGCGCTCCTTTAGGTATAAACATTCGACCACCAATCGTGGCTCCCTCTTCGAACAAACGGAAGTGTCAAAACATGCTTCAGCACGACGTAATATAAAATTATTCCACTGCACGAGTGCTTTGTTTCAAAATATTTCTCAGTGCCGTTAAATTTTTTGAAGGTAAGTAGATATGTTTTTCTGCCATAATGTAAGTCTTAGGTTCTTGCATAGACAACTATTTTACATAGATAAATAATAAAAATAATAACAGACACTAAATACAGAGAAATTCAAGAAAATGTGTGATTTTCTAATCACCGTTTATCTAATTACCGGACTTTACCATTCTTTTTTAATAAAACGGTAATGAGCTTGTTTGGATGGTAATTAGATAATGAGAAATTTCTAAAGGGGATCCTTATTAGATAATCAATATGACCTTTAGTTTATGACAACACTATGTTACATGTTGTAAAGGTATATCTTCTGTATAATTTAAACAATTTTGTACGGATGTCCTTTATAGACTTTAAAACCATCCTACCGATGTGCCCCAAAATGGTTACACTTGAAAGGCAATAATGCGAAGATGGTTTGATACCACTAAAATAGATCAATTGAGAGCAGGAGAGAAGCATTGACTGTAAGTTTGGATGTCGCAAAGGCCTTCGATAGGGTGTGGCATAAGGCATTACTCTCTAAGCTGCCTTCCTACGGAGTACCCGAGAATTTGTGCAAATGGATTGCCAATTTTTTATCGGAGCGGAGCATCAAGGTCGTTGTTGACGAAGTATGCTCGGACACGAAGCCCATAAATGCTGGCGTCCCTCAAGGCTCTGTGCTCTCACTTACACTGTTCATCATGCATATCAATGATATGCTTGACATCAGGAATATCCATTGCTATGCTGATGATATTACGGGTGATGCTCGTTATACAGGCCGAACAAATCTTTCTCGGATGCAGATTGAGGAGAAGAGGATGAAACTTGTATCTGAAATGACGTGCATAAGTGTATCAATGATACCTATATGAATAAATGATTTTGAATTTGAATTTGAATTTGAAGTCGAGACATCTCTGGAGCGGGTCTCGGAATGAGGCAGGCTAAATTTAGTCCAGTTTAACCCTGAGAAGACACAAGTTTGCGCGTTAACCGCTAAGAAAACCCATGTCGTCATGGCACCTCAGTTTCAGAACACTCCTCTTAACATCTCCAAAAGCATTGAGATCCGTGGTGTCGACATTTCAAATGAAGTGCAATTTCGGGACCACTTGGTTAGTAAGGCCAAACAAACTGCAAAGAAATTGGGAGTGCTCAATAGAGCTAAGCAGTACTTTACGCAGACGATAAACAAAATGAAAAAATTACATCTAACGTTATAATCAAGACACCATTTGCAGATAATGAGAAAGTAACACTTCTTTCAGCTGTAACTCCTGATAATAAACTACATTTGCAAACTGAAGTTAATATCGATGACAAGGTGTATAATATTAGTACTGTCAACATTTCATCACTGAATTCTTTTTGATCGTAATCACATAATGTAATCTTATCAAATTTTTTTTACCGAAGACCTTTTTTTTGCTTTATATTTTAACGGTTTATATTTATTTTCATCACTGAATAATTTTTCATTATAATCACTTACTCCGTTAATTGACACATGTTTCATCACTGGCCGCCGAAACGAAGTTTTTTCAAACTGGGATTTTTTTCCAAAAATAATTGTAGGTATATCAACTACGTTCAATGCCCAAATGTAGTACTACTAATAGTATTAATTATGATTACATTATTGATTTTATTTGTAACTGCTATGTTACTATCCACTATTTTACTATAATTATTTACTTTTAACTATAATTATATCGATATCTCTAAAAAGAAGACTGAATCATTAAAATTGTTATTTCAAGTATTATAAAAATGATTATTTTATTATGAAAAAATGATTGAATGATTTTGGAAGTTACTTCATTTCTAATTGCCATTTTAAATTTTCTAATTACCATTTATTTCTAATAATTGCCATTCGTCTTAAATATCATTACCGTTTTCAAAAAATCTTCTTTTGTCTATAACTTTTACATTATTAGTTTTATCATTGTCCCTTTCACATATATAACAATGTAATATAATAAACTATATAAAAAATCTATAAAGAACAATTTTGGTAACAATCTTTGATGCGTTCTTTGAAACAAGCGAATATGCTTATTTTCAAATATTCACCCAACAACATCTTATAGTGACCATATTATCAATATTAAAAATCTTTTATGTTTTAAATAAATAGATCGACTTGACCATCGCATGAAAACACAATGTACCTCACAAGTAATACCTATATATTGTATTAAATTTGATTGTTTAGTGCGATTGCCAAGTCAATCTATTTATTTAAAACATAAAAGATTTTTAATATTGATAATATGGTCACTATAAGATGTTGTTACTTGTTAGGTTAGCTAATTACGTAACAACTTAAGACAGAAGGACCCTTAAGTAGGAACTGAATAAATTAACCGACTTGGTATTACATGGATCTCACAACTTTTTACGGTAGAAGAACTGAGTTGCGAGACTTGGGTTTTTTTACAAGTTTTGTTTTTGATGGCATCTCATTTCTTTTTGTAGATAGTTCTACTTTTTTTCCTTTTACAAGTTACCTTTGAACATAATTATATCTAGGTACCTATCTACACCTATTATTCCATTATATTATATACAGGTACACCGATTCATTCACTGCAAATGTTACTTTGTTATACAGGTACAGTAATTCATTAACTGCAAATGTAACTTTGTAATCCTATATATTTATATGGGATTACAAAGTTATTTATGCAGTTGATGTATCTAGAAAGCTGGACCGAAATTGCAAAATATTTTAGTTTTCCCTTCATCTATACGCTAAACACTAATTGTGTTCCAAATTTGAAGCTTCTATGTCTGCTAGAAGTGCCTTAGAGTTTTGATGATCGGTCAGTCAGTCAGTGAGTGACGAAATTAAGAAACTTTGACTAGTTATAATTCTTAAACTACTGGTTCAAATTGAATGAAATTTGAAATATACCGTGTTTATACAATGCCTGCTTGGTTACTAAAAATTCAGGCTTCTAGCTTTATCCACAACGAAGTTATAGGGGGTCGAAAATGGCCTGAATTGCTTCGAGAAAAGGATGGTACGGCCGTGCCGCTTTTTTGCTCGACTTGGCGGGGGCACTGCCGTGCCCCCAGATAAGTATTATAGATATCCATTTTTCTTTCCTCTCCTGATTTCTCCATTGATATATACCTACCTACCGATAGAGAACAGACTGCGAATAACATTATCGACTTTCAGAGCCCTTTAAAAATGTCCCAACGTTACTAAAACCGGATTTAATTTAGGACTTTGACCCTTGGTCATACAGCATGTTAAGGAATCCAGAACGAGTTAGACGGGTAATCTATCGTGAGATACCGTTGTACCGAAAGGTAACCACCAAGAGTTGGAATTTCTTCCATTTTTATCACATTAACTTTATTTTTGTGGCCAACCCTACATTACATAGGATTACCAGGATTTGTCCAAACATATCCAGATCTTTAGCTTTCTGTTCGGCTTTTCAATTTTGCCGGGTTTTTATTTGTCCGAGTACCTATTGCGAAAACTTAAAAATGAAATAAATACCTACGTTAAGTAGGTATTCGATAAGCTTTTGTCTTTTTCGTTAAAAATATAACATCTATCATTCGAATAATAATATGTCGAATAATAAAATATATCGGATGAAAATTCTAATTGTTTTGCAACAAAAATTCCCCGACATTTCTAAATTTTTATATCCAACTAGGTTTCTGGACTTCTTTAATTCTGAGTTGGTAACCCTAAACCTTAGAATAATAATAAACCCCTAAACCTTTTTGACCTTCTTAAAACTGGTTCTTGTTTAGCATTGATTAAGAAATTTATAAACAATTTATAATACAACTGTCTGGTGCCGCAAATTCATTGTATAAGAAAAGGCATATAATTAACATTAATAGATAGATAATTGAGTAAAGTATATTTTTTATTGGATTTCTGTATGTGCCTAATAGGTAGGTAGGTAATAAAGATAATAATAATAAATAACGCTTCACACTCATAGCCCCACACTAGGATTCCCTGTGTCGTGGGTGCCATGGACAACACACTAGACAAGGACATTCACACCCAGACCGAGAACAGAAATTCAAACTCATCATTCAAATTTCCGCATCGCTGGGAATCGAACCCAGGACCCTTGGTGCGACGATCCGGCATGGTAACCATTGCGCCACACGGGTCGTCAGATATTATAATTTCCGCGATAAATAATAATGAAAGTAAGTCATCTAGATTACCTGTTACTCAACTGCAGTAATGAATATAATAAGGAAGATACAAATATATTTCTGGGGATAATAATTATTATTATCAGACTGTCTGCCTGTCTGTGTCTATGTGATAGGCAGTTAGTTCTTTGGTGATAGGGTTACCAGATTTTTCTAACATGTATAATCCCTGATTTTAGCTCTGACAGGGAAACCGGAAAATTTGGAAATTATCGGAATATTATGTGGACGTTTTACATTACTCTAACAGTAATAATTACAGTAATCTATTAGCAATCTATAATTTAATTCAGTACTTTTTATTTATTTATTTACATATTTTATAACTCCCAAATCTGTCGTTACAGTAAGCCCCAATTATAGCATGTGGTGGACGGTAGGTTTATAAAAACGACTATAAATTTTTCAATAATTTTATTAACAGTTCAACAGGAGTATTATAAACATAATTAGGTATTTCTTTGTAATTATAAATTAACAATAAATTTTATAATAATAAAAATACGTCCATCCATACATAACTAGAGGCACGCAGGCGTTGCGCGAACGAAGACACATTTTGCCGACACTGGGACATTTCAGAAGGCAATAGGCGGAGATTTTTACAGGCAACTACACTTCAAAAATCTTACTTTTTACCTATATTATGGTACCATTTTAACGTACATTTATATATTTAATTTTATGTAATAATACATTCTACATAATGTTCAATTCCATGGTTGTACAATTCCATGGTTCTCATCCTGTCTGTTAATTTGTCGCATATTTTCTCCGAATAAACTGGACGAAAAATTTTATTTCTATAGAGACGTTTATAAAGAATACGATATATTTAGCTAAAATGAGTATTATAGCAAGCATACTGTGATCCTTTTTAAAAACATTCGAAAACGTCTGACTTAAATTGTAAGTTGTAACGTTCACATTATTATACATAAAGGTGCTCCCTCACCGGGAGCATTCGCCTGTAATGTAACGTTACAGATTTGAGCATTACATCAGTGAAGGAGGAGAACCGAGCATTACAATGCGCACCTTGTAATGATACAAAACGGGCTTACATCAGTGAAGGAGGAGGACCGAGCATTACAATGCGCACCTTGTAATGATACAATGTGTAATATCTTGATACAACTTGTAACATCAATGCGCTCCGCTTCCCGTATAATGTTACATTACACGCGAATGCTCGTCAGTCAGGGAGGTAGTATTGTAATGTAATGCTCAAAGTCGAATCTATAATGTTACATTACACGCGAATGCTCGTCAGTCAGGGAGGTAGTATTGTAATGTAATGCTCAAAGACGAATCTATAATGTTACATTACACGTGAATGCTCCCGGTGAGGGAGCACCATTAGGTGCACTTTCTCACATATTAACTGATGAAATATCACTTCTAATGTCAATTTAATTCACATACCTATTACCGTCAACGCTCGCGCACTGCCTATCTCACACTGACCATTTCTCAAAATGACTTCTATTACTTATCTATCATATAAAATCAAAACAAATGTTTAAAGTATGATAAAATTATTTAACCTTTATGTTAGAATCAATTAGTATTTTTTCCTTATTGAGATTTTATTGATTATAATATCAAAAATCTATTTAGGAGGCAATTCAGTAAGGTTAGTTGATAATTCAGTGTCGTAGGCATATCAGTGTGAGGTGGTACTAATATGGCTAGGCTAATGTTTTAGCCTTTATTACGTGTGTTTAAAGTTCAGTTTACAGGGACAAACTCAATAAGTTCGGGTAAGCACATTTGTATGTAACTTTAAGTATGGAAAAGTGATTTCTTCAATGTCAATTCAATGCCCACGAAATTTTAATTTATTGTCGGTCTTTGGAAAGCTACTATTTTACTTAAATCGAATATAATTTATTAACTCCCTTAGCACCTTTTAAATTTTATAAAATATTTTTATTATAGTATAGATTAAATTAATAATAATAAACATTTTATAAATAATAAATACCATTAATAATATTATGTAGCAGTAGCCATTTTGAGAGAAGTTATACAATTTTGTTTTTAAAATTTGGCTAAACATTACCTACTTGGTTGTATAATTATAATTTGGCTGTATAATTCAGAGTATCTATTCCAAATGGACCAGCATACTAGCTTATTTTCTTTTTTGGATTTACTATAATATCAAACTGTGCATTCAATCGAATTTGTTACAATTTACTTTCCAATTGATACTTTTCAAATCGAAACGAGCGCACATTTGAGCGATGGCTGACATAGAACTTAACATCGAAACATGTCACAGTTCAATTATCAATACCATGCATATGCGCGGATGCGCATGTGCATAACGTAACAGATATAAGAATAAACCAACTAAACTCCTAACTCAATATAATATTGAGTTGAGTATTATTGTACTAAACCTACTGCTAAGATGGAATTGAACTCATCACAGCCTAATTTCACTAATTAAAGCAATATTCTATTCAAAGGTTTGTATATTTTAGTGAATATTACACAGCTATTTATCGATAGCCTATAATAAATATTTATTACAAAATAATATAGTCTCAAAGACATAATTATGGCAGTTGATAACAAAATATAAGTTTGAGTATTTTTATACATCTCTTATTACAACAAGATCTAGTTCTTTATTTGACTAAAATAGATCACAATAAAAAAATTAATATACAATAAATTTGTCAAATTTGTTGTAAGTGTTCATCTTTTATTAAAAGTTTAAAACAAAATATATATTTCTTGTAAGGACACTTAACAATTATTTTGCACGCATTAACCCGTTTTTAAATTTATACACGCCAACGCCATCTCTTAGTTAGTCTAAGAAATAACGCCGATAATATCACAAATACTGCAACAGGTGGCGTGAGTAGTTTCTGTTACACTATTCCATCTTTTGCATTTTGAAATTAAAATAACATTATAATATATATAGGCTCCCAACTACTACTAACTTGAAACGAATACCATTCAGATCGAAAAATTGAATTTATTTTTATAAAGGATTTATTCAAATTCAAATCTTGTGGGAGTAAGTAAAATTCAGTGATTCATAATCGGAAATAAGCCAACTGATGCAGATACTATAATCTATAAGTATAAGCCAAGCTGTCTATTTATATTTCCTTTCTAATCTGACTCAACAACATTTTCATTAATCACCCCATTGCTTAGTTATAAATGAATACACCTGTGTCATATATATACACATAAGCAAATTGTTTAATATCTACATAAGCGTCTTTTTTAATTTTATTAGGTATATTAATATACGAAACTATCGGAGTTATTGATCATACTGTCCACCTTATGTAATGTAGTGATGTAGTCCAGTTGACTGTATAGTAGTCCAGTTTGACAACTATATCTATGTGCTATAGACTAACACAGATAATACATATATAAATCGGTAACAGTAACCAACCTTAGTATTGTAATCCTATTCAATATCACAGACCTGGGGGGTTACTATGACCTTTTAAGAAAACCGCGCAATTCCCAGTCAGTCCAAAAGCAGCGCTGCTTCTGAATCACTGGAAAGTCGTACTATGACATCATAAAAGGTGAACGACAATTGAACGATTATGCTTGTCTGTGGTCTGCTGTAATGTCATGTCTTTTTTACTTTGTAACGTTCAAAAACTTGTCTCTTTAACGATATTATTCCATGTTAAATTACCGGTTTTTTTTAAATAATGTAAACTCGTTTTGTTTTTTTGGATAAATGTTCTTTTTAAATGATTATGTATTACAACATCAAAATACATTATCTTCCATCACTAAAACCTTTATCTTTTGTGATCTTAACAACTTTTTAACCTTGAAGGTTTTAACTGTTTTAGGACGTAAGTAGATGCACTTTTCATGGTTACCAACTTAAGGGTTTTCCCCCAAATTTAGGGGGTAAATATGGGATTTTTTAGGGGTTTTTTTTTCATATTTTTTACTTAGTGATCAAAATAAAGATGTAAGAAGCCCCGGAACAAACTAGGAGACAAGGAACAATCAAAGGAGACTGGGACTTTTTGCCTTTAAATATAGGATATCAGATTAATCTGCAATCTGGAAGAAAAGAAATTCAAAAATGAGTATTTGTGAATTTTCTTTACAAAATAAATCGATATTGTAATCGGAATTGATTTATTTGTAAGAATTTGTAAGTCCAAATTAATGAATTAAATGACAATGAATGAAGAAACAGTTAAATAATATCACCGTCTTTTTTATTAAAATAGATTTTGCTTAAAAGCATAGAAATAAATGCATAATGTATAAATAAATATTAATTATAACAGTTAATAATTATTATAATATTTTAATTATTATTTACTGTTTCCAAAAAAAAATTTAGAGGGATTTCCAAGTAATTTGGGCGATTTTAGGGGTTTTTGATTTAGTTTTAGGGATAAATATTTTGAGAATTGGTAACACTGGCACTTTTTCTAGTTTCACCGCGCTCGTTTTTAAACCATCTTGACTTTTTTAGCCGATCCCACTTGGAAGTTGCAATTGGACTTGAAACTACTTTACTTTAATTATTATTAAGAGTAATTTGTCTGACCAACGCGATAACAACTTCATATTGTTAAGTGTTTTTTTTTTATATTTTGTTTCCGGGGCGGATTTAATTTCTCAGTCTTGCAGTTCACTGCTTAGAGCTTCAGCTCTTTATTTCATCCTTATTTCTCGACTAATAGTGCATCTCTTTTAACTATGTCGTAAGTTTCTTTTTTCACTTAAAAATATGCTTTTAACTTAGCAAGAAGTTCAAATGGAATGTCGTTTATAATTCATAATTATTTATTTGTATTGACATATACCTCTTTTTTATTATTTGTTTTTGTGATTTGCGTGCATTGTTTTTAGGTATGTAGAAATCCAAAATATATATAACGAGTAAAAGCCTTCGCTTTTCTTATTTCTTTACACCTTGGGTTACATTATTGGAATTTTATTAAGAACCCCTAATTTTTTTTTTATTGTATCACCTATGTCACTTGGGGTTAGTGTAGCTTCCCAATAGTAAAAGAATTTTTCAAATCGGTTCAGTAGTTTCAGAGCCTATTCAATGCAAACAAACAATTAAATCTTTTCTTTTTATAATATTAGTACAGATAAAATGTGGTAATTAATTTTTAGTGAAACACAAACAAGTCGTCGTGTAAGCATGACCCAGCTTCAGCACCTATGCGAGTTCCTAGAAAATCATAGGGAAATTGCAGTTGGATATAATAAATCCACCCAAGCTCGGGACCATAGTAGGCGAATGTGGGAAAGGGCTGCAGACATTTTGAATTCCACAGGCGATGGAGCAATTAAGTCTTCATCTGAATGGTCAAAGGTAAGTCAACATTACAACACTGCAATATTTCTCATAGATTTCTGTTCAAGTCGATAACTTGAGCTTCCTACATCAGACTTATACCTGTATGAAAAATGAGATAAGACAATGATTTAATGCTATAAAATATTTAGAATGGAATGACATAAACAGAAATTGGATTCAATATTTATTCATGTAACTATTTTGCACAATTATATAAATACATAATTATAACACAATCACTTCTAAGCAATTGCTAAACAAAACTAAGTACAGTACAACCTCTATATAACGAACCTGAAGGGGATTAGAAAAAAATTGTTATCAAGTAATTTGTTATGATCAGGTTTGCTATATAGAGGTTAGATTAGTGTGCAATTCGTTTTAAAAAGGTAAAAAAAAATCAGCCACTGCAAACTTTAAAACTAATAACAATGACGAACAGCAGTGTTAACATTACTTAACATCAAACAACAATGATTGTCGTACAAAAAAATTAACATTTCTGAACCTATTATTGTGACCTGAAATAATGTGAAATTTTGTGTGATTAATTGATAGGACATGTTATGTCAAGGTCATAAGTTGCCAAAAATCGTTAACTAGAGGTAAATAATACTTTTTGTATTCTGCAATGATTGAAATCTTTATAAAAAGGTTTTTTGATAAAGGTTGGAAATTAATTTTTGTAGTATACTTTGTATTGGCTCTTACTGGCAGTTCTAGAGGATTTGGAAAAATTCTCTAAATCAAGGAAATCGTTATATTGAGGCTAGATAAATTAAGGTTGCACTGTATAATAAAATCAATAGTAATAGATAACCCTTTCATTGTGTAAAATTACATCAGGCAATTTATAAGTAGGTATTTTATACTAATGAACAATACAATTATTATTTAATATATTGTGTAATGTATAATACATTATTATTATTCTATTTTTAGTACTGGGTTGACTTTAAGGCCAAATTGAAAAGGAAGAACAGGCTCATCATTGAAAGCCAAAGAAGAACAGGAGGTGGACCAGCTACAAACTTGGAACTCACTGAAATTGAGAGAAAGTTCATCAGCATCCTTGGGGAAGACTATGGATCTGGGTTGCCTGGGGTCAGGGTTGAACCACTACTTTTACAAGTAAGTTTACCTAACCACAGTTTGCAATGCATTATGCATAATCTACGAACATTATAATATAGTTTATACCTGTCTTGTCATATTTTAATTTTTTTTTCTAGGATATTCAAGAGGTCATTGCAGTTCCAAGCAATCCGGACACTTCCCAATCTACTGCAACTGAGGATCCTATATTTTTAGTAGTTCCATCTAGCGAAGTAAGTACATTATGACTAAATATAATGAAAGTATATTACAAGTATATAAAATATATAAACATATATAAAATATATATTACAAGTATATAAAAGTATATTACAATGAAAGTATATTACAACTATATTATGATGAAACTAACTAATGACCTGCATATTTGTTTTTACAGGAACTCCAACAAAGTGGGCCAAATGAGGCTACGACTTCAGCGTCTCTACAGCAGCGATGTCAAACGCCAATTTGTGAGATTTTACCCACACCTGTAGACCCACAACCATCACCATCTAGACAGGGCGCAACAGGGCAGGGTGCAAGAAGGCGCCTTGTACTACCTGTTGAAGCAGAGCCATCACCCATAACTGGTCAAGTCTCCTCAGAACCAGGTCACATACGGCGAAGAAGACGTCGGGGACAACTGATGAGTGCTGCAGATGCAAGAGAGCGGCTGGTGAGATCTTCAGAAATGAGGTCACAAGCTGAGATGAACAACAGCCGTTCTATAGAAAGGGCTGTGGATTATCTGAGTGAAATAGTTTCAGTACTCCGAAACATACAATCTGGGTAAGATAATTTTAAAGCTAACTAACAAAATTTGCATTTTCATTCTTCATTCATTAAAGTTTTTCATTGTTTATTATATTACTACTTAAAAGTTACAACACAAACATTTAAGTAACTTATCTAAATAATTCTAAGTTAGAAAAGCAATAAAAATAAAATATACAGTTTTAGTTAACCTTAAATAAAAATTATACTCCTATAGTCACCGCGAACTAAGAAGCCCAATTTGTCGTTTGCCATCACAGTGACATTAGAGATGTACAAAAAAATCGGTTCACGAAAGAAACCAATTTTTACAACAAATCGATTCAAAAGTGTAAGACCTTCTAATCGATTCGATAATTAAATTTGAAACTAAAAACCTATCTCGTACCGCGTATTATCAATATGCCAAAAGCATCACTGGTACGTTGCCAGCCAAGAAAGAGAGAAGAAAAAGAAAGACAGATAAATCATGATATAATGAAAGTCCCGCTCAGTTTCATAATATTATTTTGACATAATATTATATTATGAGCGTCAGGAAAAAACTACAGTGAATAAATTCTTGCTTATTTCGTAAGACACATTCATGGATACATAATTATTATTTTGTTGAAAAAAAATATGCACCGCAACCTTAAATACATAATTACATATAATATAACATATTATCTGCAGTTACTGTACATAGATGGCGAAGTGCCCATACATAATAGAAAATGTCCTTTGTTAGCATCCAATTCGTCGTGGTAGTATTGCGTACCTAATTTTAAATTCAAATGCAAGTAAATAATTTTTAACAATGTAATTAAATTAATAAATTTTCATTTTTAAATTTCTTTTTTAAATTTTTAAATTTTAAATTTAGGCTTCTTAGTTCGCGGTGACTATAGTTACAAGTGTTACAACAACATAAGCCTTTACATTAATTTTTACAATATTTTTTTCAGACTCTCTGACGCAGTTGCCAGAGGCGCCTCACAAGGTCCTCCCTAGTAGCAATGCCAATCTGTAATTCTCTATTTTGTGGATCAGCTGGATCTACATGCGTATCCGTAGGTTGCATGAAAGCTTCTTGTCGAACCTCATTTGCTGAGAGTTCCGGTACAGACAAGTTTGCTGCATTACAAATGTTGTGTAGAATCACACATGCATTTGTAATACAACCAGCTACTTGCGGTTGGTAATGTAGCGCTCGTTGGACTAATAAACATCTGAATCGTGCCTTTAGTACACCTATTGTCCTCTCAATTGTGTTCCGGGCCTTGACATGTTTTTCTGTGTAATAAGCCTCTGGGGATTGCTGTGGTGCATTCAGAATTGGTGTCATCATTGTTTTCCTGAGTGGGTAGCCAGAATCTCCTTAAATAATTAATAAATAAAAAGATTATGAACTTGATTATAAATAAAAGAAGAACATGAATTAAGTTCTATATTAACCAATTCAATGAGCCTCATTTGCCTCATTTGTTTGTTACGCTACATACTAATCAAGTGTAAGTATTAAGTACCCGTTTAATGACAGCAATCATGGAGGATGGACCTTTTTTTATACAGAATAAGTTAGTACTTGACCATAAAACCACCTGATGGTAAGCGGAAATGAAGTCGTGGATGGTAAAGCGCACTAACTTAGTAGAAGCCTATTCACTCTTGACTTGAAGACACCCACATTATAATCAGAGGGGAACACCCACGCGGGCAATTTATTCCAGTTTTATTTGATTCTAGCGGCTCGCCCCGGCTTCGCACGGGTGTACTTTTTTTTTCACACCTTGATTCACGTTACTGATGTTTTAGCAAGGATCCCAAATTTTTTATAATCTATACTAATATATAAAGAGGAAATATTTGATTTTTTGTTTGCATTGAATAGGCTCCGAAACTACAGAACCGATTTCAAAAATTCTTTCACTGTTGGGAAGCTACACTATCCCCGAGTAACATAGCCTATATGATACTTAAAAAAAAAATAGGGATCCTTAATAAAACTCCAATAATGTAACCGTAACCCGTAAGCGAGGGCGGTTACTCGTTAAAAATATAGCCTATGTTACTCAGGAATAATGTAGCATTCTAATGGTGAAAGAATTTTAAAAATCGGTTCAGTAGTTTTTGAGTTTATTCGTTGCAAACATACAAAAATACAAAGCTTTCCTTTTTATAATATTAGTATAGATAATATTAACTTTATTAATTATAATTAGTTATTATAACATTTAAGTATCTGCTTTAAAAATTGTCTACCTTTGTTTACTTTATCTTTGTTTACTTTGTTATATTTGAAATTTTTTCATACAAATAGTTTAGAATTATTAATTATGTAAGCTTGTAAGGGCTTTCACTAAACTTACTCATAATATTGTGTAATAAACTGTATAGTTTGTTGTTTTTTTTCATTATTAAGTACCTTACCTAATAGCCATAAAGCCTCGGCACTGCTAAGATTCTCCAAGTGAGTTTTTAGAGGGTGATGAGACCAAATGAAGGAATCATGATTGGCTCCTGGATGACTAGCGTCAACATTAATGATTTCCATGTCAGCATTACAAATCTGAAAATTATATTATTAATTTTAAGTATTTTAAAGGCTGTGTATTATAATAACAGCTATATTATGTACTACCGTGAAAGCTGTTGTTTTTTTTGTGGAAATAGCCGGCAAACGAGTTGACGATCCACCTGAATGATGGTAAGTGGCTATCGTCGCCCATGGACATCAGCAACACCAAAGGCATCACTGATGCGTTGCCGGCCAAGAAAGAGACAAGAGAAAGAAAGAAAGAACTGGCTCTCAAGCCCCCAGCCGGAACACGACGAGTTTTTTGGCGGCTGACTCATGCTTAAGGGTGGTAGCTATCCAGGCGAACCCCATGGAGAAATAATAATAGTAATAATGGTATTAACCATTAAAATCAATACTACCAATATAAACCCTCGAGGGGCCCTACCACCAGCGGGCCGGATTTAATCGCCTCTTACGGCACCCATCCGGCGTGGGATTGGGGTTAGTATTCTAAGCCGCCCCAATACGGCTAAAAACATATTTTATTTTTTTATATATTTTATTTTAATGCTAATCTCATCAAAAACAAATGTGAAATGACAGCAAATGCTCGGCAGTTCTGTTTTAGCTTGAAATTGGCTTGACACGCTTCCGCGTGTCTAGATAAAGACTTTGATGAGAAATTATAATGACTTACTATTTGCACATTCAAGGAATGGTAATTTTTTCTACAAAAATATCTTTCTTCATGTTCGTTTGGCCTTACAATGGCTACATGCGTCCCATCAATGCAACCTATTACACCTGGGATACCAAACTGTTCATAAAATCTGTCAACAAAATATTGGTAATATCAGGCCTGGCGCACTCCGCATCTATACAAATAAATAAAAATAAATAAAATTGGAGTGTCTTTTCGTAATATTAAAATAATCGCTTTTTACTAAGTGCATGTGGATGTATACAGGGTACATATACCAAAACAACATTTTTTACAATTTTTGTCTGTTTGTTGCGGCTAATCTCCGAAATATCTGGACCGATTTTGACGGGACTTTCGCTGGCAGATAGCTGATGTAACAAAGAGTAACTTAGGCTACTTTTATTTTAGAAAAAAATAGGCGGTACGAAGTTCGCCGGGTCAGCTAGTTTTAGCTATGACGTTACAAGTACATGCCGCGTTCGACGTGTCTGGCTAATTCAGAAAATTCATAATGGCTGTCACACGTTCGTAATCTATCACACATATTAAAAATAAAAGTTTCAGAAAAAAATACAAAATTAATTAATATGTCATCACACATGTCACACGTTAGTTCGATACAACACGCTGCGTCACGCTATTTCTACGATAAGAACTAAAATGAGGGCAAAAGCATACTGCATCGCATTCCGCTGCTTAATCGATAACATAGATCCGAATCTCACGTTTTTCACACTTTCTAAAGACATTGAAAGTTAAAAAAATTAACTTCTAGCTTATTAGTCATTAGGTTGACGTTGTTGACATTTGTTATCCTTATTTATGTCTCTCATATTCACATTATTAATTATTGTAGTATAGTTACTAGTTTTGTACTTACAATTAAATAAGAATTCAAAGAATATTTGATGTTTGAGATTGAGGATCGACTGTTTTTTCTGTTTCCTAAACACCTAAGAGATAATATTTGTTTCACAGACAAAGTATGTACACTAACATATGCCGTATGGCCATCTTCTCATCTATACTAATATATAAAGAGGAAAGATTTGATTTTTTGTTTGCATTGAATAGGCTCCGAAACTACTGAACCGATTTCAAAAATTCTTTCACTGTTGGGAAGCTACAATATCCCCGAGTAACATAGGCTATATTATATTTTCAAAAAAATTAGGGATCCTTAATAAAACTCCAATAATGTAACCCAAGGTGTAAAAAAAAATAAGAAAACCGAAGCAAAGCGAGGGCGGTTACTCGTATTATATAAAATTGAAAAGCGACACACCGCTGATTAAACAAAAAATCTCAGAAACTGCCGAACCGATTAACATGAAATTTGGCAGGGAGATAGTTTATGCTAAGGAGACGTCCACTAAGAACGGATTTTTGGAAATTCATCCCCTAAGGGGTAAAAATACGAGTTAGAAGTCACTTTCATACAAACCAACTTTGTCAGTTTTAGATTTATAAATTTGAATTTTTTTATGTAAGTTTATAGTAATAAACAAAAGTCAACTTTAACACATTTTTTTGGAAAATCATCCCTTAAAGGGTTAATTTCTTCAATGGAACTTAGTACGCAACTTCGTCATTTTTGAAGTTAAAAACATGAAAATTTATATATTAGTTCAAGATTAGAAACAAAATTTGTAAGTATTATGTTTTTTTTGGAAAATCAACCCCTAAAGGGGTGAATAATGGTCTGCAAATTAGTATAGCAACTTCGTTAGTTTTGAAGTAAGAAGGGTGAAAATTTTTATATAAGCTTATAGTTAGACACAAAATATAACTGTATCATTGTTTTTTCGAAATTCATCCCCTACAAATAGGGGTTGTGAGTCATTTACATACAAATCAACTTCTTCAGTTTTAGAGTTACAAATATGAAATGTTTTATGTAAGTTTACAGTTATGAACAAAAGTTAATTTTACCAAATTTTTTTTGAAAATCATCCCTTAAAGGGTTAATTTCTCAATTTAACTTAGTACGCAACTTTGTCATTTTTGAAGTTAAAAACATGAAAATGTATATATTAGTTCAAAATTAGAAACAAAATTTATGTCAAAATTTATGTGTAGGTCATGTGTTTTTTGGGAAAATCAACCCCTAAAGGGTTGAATAAGGTTGTTCAAGTTTGTATGGGAACTTCGTCAGTTTTGAAGTAAGAAGGGTGAAAATTTGTATATAAGCTTATAGTTAGACAAAAAAAATAACTGTTTCACTGTTTTCTCGAAATTCATCCCCTAAAAATAGGGGTTGGAAGTCTTTTACATATAAATCAGCTTCGTCAGTTTTAGAGTTATAAATATGAAATTTTTTATGTATGTTTATAGTAATAAACAAAAGTTAACTTCAACACATTTTTTTGGAAAATCATCCCTTAAAGGGTTAATTTCTTGGATGGAACTTAGTACGCAACTTCGTCATTTTTGAAGTTAAAAACATGAAAATTTATATGTTAGTTCAAAATTAGAAGCTAAATTTAAAAGTTATGTGTTCTTTTTGAAAATCAACCCCTAAAGGGTTGAATAAGGATGTGGAAGTTAGTATGGCAACTTCGTCGGTTTTGAAGTAAAAAGGATGAAAATTTGTTTATAACCTTATAATAGTTAGACACAAAAACTAACTGTATCACGGTTTTCTCGAAATTCATCCCCATAAAGAGTAATACTAAGGGGTTGTAAATATCTATTTAAGAAACTATGTCATTTTAAACTCAGTAATGTGAAAATGTATATGTTAACTTATAATTAGAAACAAAAATTAATTGTAACAGTTTTTTTTTTGGAAATTCATCCACTAAGGGGTAAAAGGGGATGTAAATTTGTACGAAACTTCGTCAATATCGAACTCAGAAATGTGAAAATAAATCAAAAATTAACTGTAACAGGTTTTTTGGAATTTCATCCCCTAAGAGGTAAATAAAGAGGTTGCAAGTTTTTCCAGAACTTTGTCATTTTCGAACTCAGAAATATGAAAATTAATATGTAAGCTTATAGTGAGAAACAAAAAAATTGTGTAGAGGACTTTACGGACGGTAGGGGGAGGAGAGAGGGACAGGAAGCGAGAGAGGGACCGGGAACGGGAGAGGAACAGGGAGCGGGAGAGGGCCGGGGAGCGGGAGAGGGAGAGGGACAGGAAACGGGAGAGGACCCGGGAGCGGGAGAAGGAGAAGGAGAGGGGAGGGACAGAGAGCGGGAGAGGAATGAGAGGGACAGGGGCAGGAAGCGGGAGAGGGAGCGGGACAGAAAGCGGGAGAGGGACCGAGTGCGAGAGAGGAACTGGAAGTGGGAGAGGGACAGGAAGCGAGAGAGGGACCGTGAACGGGCGAAGGAAAGGGACAGAGAGCGGGATAGGGAGTGGGAGAGAGAGAGAGAGAGTTTGAGTGGGAGAGGGAGTGGGAGCGGGAGAGGGAGTGGGAGCGGGAGAGGGAGAAGGAGTGTCCAGATGGAAACAACAGAACCGTTTTTAAAAATATTTGTATTGCTCATGTTGACATCGTAAAACCAGTTCATCATTGATCCATTTAGGATCTGGTGGTGTTACTTCGAGACAAGATATGTAACTCCTGGATGGATGGAAATAACGGGACCTTTTTGTTTTTTTTTTATAATGAAACTCAAGAGCCAGTTTTTCTGTACATATAATATTTTTCAAAATTTCGGTTAGCGGCACATCAATAACGTGTTAGAACACCAAAAATTTTGTTTTTAAAATTATTCTCTGTCTGTTTGTATGTTCGGGCATTACATGAAAACCCGTGAACTGATTTCGACGGAAATTAGTTATGTTGTTCCTCATACTTTGGATCACGTTTTAAAAAACTTTTCGTCCCGATTAAATTAAAAGTTTTCACCGAAAACAAGATGAAACTTAGAGTGGAATATTTTGAAATATCAACGATTTGCTTTAAATTTGCAACGAAAATTCCTCATTTAATTGATGAAATACATGTTTTCGAGTTTTTCAAAATTTTTCATGAAAAAGAAAAAACTAATGTTAACTAATGTTGTTTATTTTTTAAAATTCGTTCCCGGAGGAATGATTTGTGATTATATCGTAGGTTTCAGTATATAAATTCCTAAATATAATTACTTCCATATAAATTAACCTGTTTTTAATTTTTTTTCTGCAAGGGGTACAAATATGATAAGCATAATTTCCGCATGCGAAGCTGCGGGCAACAGCTAGTTTCTTCATAAAAGTAGCATGGGCATTTAACTTGTTATTAAGCTTTCAGATTAATTTTTTATTCTTTCAAAAAAGACTACCCTATCATTGCCAGAGAGGAGAAGCGATAATGTTAAAAAGGAAGGCAACTCAATACGCGTTTTTTATTAGCACTGTGCAACCTGAATTACACTTTATTGTATTGGAGAAAGAGTCACTATTTATTTAAATGTTTTTGCAGAGTGCGCCGTCTTTTTAAGTAATATTAATTTTACATCGTCAAGATATTATGTACAATAGATTAATTAGTTAATGAAAACATAATAATTATATTAAAAATGTAACAATATGAACCCATTATAAACACAAATAAACGACATGCCATAATGTACCTCAATTTATTTGCATCCCGTTCTGCTGCTGTTTGAGGAAACTTAATATATTTATTTCTCATCTCAATATGGTTTATGGCAGCAGTGACCTCTGCCAATACTGCAGATACGGTTTGTTGAGCAACTTGTTGTGCACGCCCAGTAGGTTTCTGATAGGACCCATGTGCAAAGACATAGACTGCTGTTAAAACCTGAAAACAATTAATTTAACCTGTTTTAGCTCCTTGTTAATAGTCCTGTCCCTTATAAAGCTCTTTATCAATACTGTCCTTATAAAGCATTAAACAATAATAATAATCTATTCTATACTATAATAAAACTCAAAAGGGCAAATTTTCAGTACATCAAATATTTTTTTTTAAATTTCGATTAGGGGACACTTCAATAACGTGTTAGAGCACAAAAATATTTATTTTAGTATTATTGTCTGTCTGTCTGTCCAGCTATCACATGAAAACCAAACAGATTTTAATGAAAATTGGTAAAATTGTTACTAATACTCCGGGACTTATTTTAGGACACTTTTTATTCCAGAAATTTAAAAGGTTTCCCTGGGAAACAGGATGAAAGTTTGTATAGAATATTTTTAAAACATCAACAGATTTGCTTCTCTGCAACAAATGTTCCTTGCTTAAATTGATGGAACACATGTTTCTCCGTTTTACAAAATTTTGCAAGAAAAATAATAACAATAGAAATTAATGTGAATATTGCTTATTTTTCAAAACCCGCTGCTGGATGAATCCTTTGTGATTGTAACATGGGTTTCAGTATATAAATTACTAAGTATAAGTACTTTAATATAAATTCACCGTTTATTTAATTTTCTTCTGCAAGAGGTATAAATAAGGTAAAACATAATTCCCATATGCGAAGCTGCACTTAACAGCTAGTTAATTTACAATAATTATGTCTGACATGCAGACTGAAAATTTCTTAAGAGTAAAGTAACAACTTCAAATAGGACAAGGACAGTTTCTCGAACAAAGTGTTCTGAGTTACTATCTCAGCATGCACCACTGATTTAAAAAATGTGCATATTACAAAAAAATATTATCAAAATAATGTCTTTTGGTGAAGGAATCACAAAGAAACCAACACGTGTGAGGTTTTGATAGGAGTTCTGTGTTTGAAGTCTGCCAATTCATACTAGGCCAGCATGGTAGACTACAGTCTAATCCATCTCAATATGAGAGGAGACCTTATGGTTTTATGGTTGTTGAGCATAATTAATATCATTATCAAGTGTTGGCCTCTCACCTTTGTCTCTATGCTCAAATCACTGGATCTATGAGGATTTGTTTGCATTATAGGTTCCAAATCCTCGCACAATTTGTGGACTAAATCCTTTGATAACCTATAAAATGAAAAATAAAAAATTAAATCTACCTCGATTTATCATACTACTATTGACATAGCACATGTATTTAATAAAGATACTTATTGATTTTTAGTGTCCTATTACCTGTATTGGTCGATAAATTCCCTTTCATTCATATCGAAAGGATTGTTTATTTCCCTCATGCGCTGGCGTCGGTTCCTTTTTTCAATCCGGTATTCGCTCTCCAAATATTCAAAGATTTCATGTTCGTCACACATCTACAAAATGGAGGAAAGGCAAAAAAAAGTGATGTCGACTGTTTTGAACAGTTTTGAATCACTTTATAACCCAATAAATAATACCACGGGTTAGCAGATATGTATAATTCAAATTGTAACAATTTTTAGAAAACGATTATAATATTGCATTTAAAAGGTTTAAAAGTTAAAACAGCTTACCACTTACCTCGACAGTAAACTATATTATAATAAAATGACAAAACAATGCTGAAAAAGCTGGTAATATAGTAACTTTTTTATTTGACGTTTCGGACGAGCAATGATCGTTCAACAGACGCTCAATTAACGCGTCATGGTACGAAAATCTATACAAAAAAAGAGGTGAACGGTTTTAAAATCAATAACGCAGCAGTCCTGCAGCAGGCCTGCTAATATCGATGTCATGGTACGATAATGCCGCGCAGTTCAATTTCTGTCCTGCTTTAAGAGCTCATGGTTAGGCCCCTGTTGGTGCTCTGAGATGAATAATTAATTTACAAGATAAACATCCCAATAGCTGTCATAGCCATTAAGATCACCATACAGTCCTATGTAACCACAGATCTGCAGCTGGCTTCAAATAAAATTATTGAGATTCAAGTTGGTTATATTCTACTTGTCCATGTTATGAAAGGTCGCCAATCCAAAACTTTTGGATATCTTAACCATTTTTCTAGACATTTTTAACCATATTAGCTATGAATGTTTTACATATCTTTGTGTAGGAACACTTAAACAGGCCACTTTTTATTTAGATTAGAATCTTGCCTAATAAATTATATTAAAATATTAACCATTTAATACAATTAAAATATTTGCAATATCTGATCTGATATTCTTAAAATACTCTCTTTTCTTCTCTCATGATTCTAGAGGATATCTCATGTCTTGAGAAATGTGATATCTCTTACATCACTAGGTTATGGAGCAAACCACTAAACAGAACTACATACTGCTCAACTAATAGCCGTTTTCAATTATGTATCTATCCATAAGGATAACTCAATAAGTCTATAGTAAAGTAATAACAATGAAAATGACCATAAATTAACATGGATAAGTATAATAGGTGAACAGCATGATCATAGCTATAACATCGCAAATGTTTAGTCAGCCTTAACCCAATTACGATAAGTCTGATTCATGAGTACAGTAACACCGCTGTCAATGGGATGGATAATAATGGGAATGGATGCCAAGCCAATGGCAACGGTGAGAAGATTCCTTGGGGTAGGAGGCAGTTTGGTCACTTTCCTCCGGAGAAAACTATGCGTGAAGGCACATATCCTGAAAAAGTTATTTGTGGGATTTAGACAGGGGCGTAGCTACCGCCGTATTAGCCGTATCAATTATACGGGGCCCCCAGCGTATAGGGGCCCCCACTAACACTCCCAAAAAAAAGCTCGCCAGCGGCACCGACCGCTACAGTTAGCACTCCTTTTATATTTCACAGCTGACCTCCAGGGGGCCCCACAACAAATATTGATATGGGGCCTCCTTAGGGCTAGCTACGCCACTGGATTTAGATAATGACTTTTTATCCTCTAGACCTAGCTGTTATTCGCTGATTTCCAGGTGGCCGAAAAATCGGGGAATGTGACGGATTTTTCTACTAACCTATTTCAGATATTATATTATGTCTTACCTATTGATTGTGAAACCCGGTATCAAAACAGACGCCAATGTTTGCCATATGAGAGCATCACCAGTTTCAATTAGCACATTCTTAGGCCTGCCATCTTTCTGAAATGCAACAGATAAGATATTTATATGAAATGACCATATTATTTTTATGTAACATATTAATGAAAGCATTGCTTATTAAGTGACTTCATTATTATTTCATTACATAGTAATTTGTTCATAAGGAATTATTTGTAAAATTGTAATTGAATATGTCTTTGAATTAATTGACTTGAATGAAATCCTAGTGCAAGTGTGAGAAAGTAAGGGTTTGCTATATTTTCTAAGCAGCTCATACATAGTCTAAAACATACTTTTGAAAAATACACATGCATATTGACTTTGGAGGACTAGAAACTTACCCTAATCATCTTCCAACTCTTGTCAGCAGTGTCAGCCAGTACATAGGCGAAGGCCACTCCATAGCTGGCTCGGACAATTTGCACGGGGACGACAGGACGGAAAGACTCGCCCACCTCATTGGCATAGCCTGCAACAATGGATCTGTTCAGCGATCACTATATCACTAAGGATGAAGGGTGAGTAAAATGATTTTTTAATACAGTATAACTTGACAATATAGGCAAACCAGAATTTTATATGTAGGATGGAGTATATTGTATATTTGAGAAAATACAAAATGAACGTACACAATAATTATTGACCAGTAGCTGCAAGCGTACTTAGTCTTGTAAATAATTAAATTTAAGACTCATCTTGAAATGTTATTCAAAAATAATGACACATAAATCTATGTCTATTAATAAAAATATTTGACGTTCTTCTTTGGTATGAAACACCAACAATTTTTATATTTTATGAACAACCTATAAAATGTAAATAATTTTAATTACATAATAAATATATTAATATTTTTTAATAAATCCTTACCCAAATATCGTACCCAAGTGTCTCGAAAAAGGTCGGGTTCAGGCATATCGTTTAATTAAAATTACAGTCAACTTTAGACTTGTGTTAAGGAAGGCAAACTGAAAAAATATTCTCTTGATATCACGACTACGCGACTTGGTCAATATTTGCCTGGCCTCGTTGAAATAGCTGATTAATATGACCTATAACCGTCTCCCACTTGTTAAGTAACTAAAACCTAGCTGAATTTACTAACTGAAAGCAGCTGAAAGCGCCTTTTTTCAAACTTATCGGTATTGTTTAGATTACAACTAAGGGCGAAAAAGAACATTTTGTGTATCCATTTTTATATTTCACGATGTTTAATGTAAACACATAATGCCACCTATTAGATTTATTTTATTTTCAACTGAAATGGAACACAGAATTTTAATTTACATTTTTTAAGTTTTTGTGACAGGAGAATTGAATTATTGACAAGATAAGTGACATTTTACTTTTTTACAACAGCTGATAGTAGTGACAGTGACAGCCTGACAGGTTGCTAAAAATGTTACCAAGTCATTAAAAATACTCCCAAATTAATAGAAATGGATTTCAAAATAAAAACTTATACAATAAATTAGTTTAAAATAAAAATGGATTGAAATAATATCCATTTATACATATTAAATTATTAAAAATAAAATAAACCCCATTAAATCCAAAGGCAAATTTTGCATTCTACTGAAGGAAAAATTGCCTAAGTATGTTGTTTGTTCGTATAATTGTACGTATGCATTTATAACGTTCATATAATATACATATTAAGTAGGTACTTCATTAGGACGAAGAAGTTAACACCTGGATTCAAAGCTTAATATCGGCAAACGTTTTACATTATTAGGCTCTACTAGATAATCTTACAATTTAAAGGAATACTTAAGTGGAGAAAGTGGAGTATGCTCTGAGATGAGACCTGTGCTCAGTAGTGTCCCATTAATGAAGTGAAGATACTTAAGTGCAGTACAATTCCACTTCATAAACATTTGACGTCAAAAAAAAAACATTTTCTCTCTAATAACCGTTATTAGACAAAACTTAAATAATTATATAAGTCATTATTTTTATTTTATAAATATACACTACATTTATCTTGGTTTATCATAGTATTTTTTTAAAAACACATAGCTCAACACAGTCATTGATCAGCTGTTCGTAGTATTCATTTTAACACTTTGACCTTCCTTCAGTACCAGTACCTATGACCAGTACTAGCAGTCTACCAGTGCATATTTCAGTGACAATGACGTTTATTTAGGTTATGTTGTTTACCTTTGAAACAAACCATTGGTGTCGTGTACTTAAAACAACAAAATAAATATATTTTTATACAAATCGTAACATAGTGACGGAGCAGTGTAGTGTACCTACCCACTGTAATATTTGTTCGTTTTCAAATAGTAAGTTTGTATGCTTTTTATAAGGACAAAATATTGCTCATAAAATTATGTACTTACTTGATTACGCATTTCTGCAAATATGTTATGGACTCAGATTAATTGTTCTGAGGTTATAGAGTTCATTTTGTAACTAATGAAAAATCTCCCATTGAAGTGTATTTAAAATAGCGTTGCACATATTTTAATTTGAAATAGGGAAGTTTATACAAAACTTTCAGAAAAATGAAAATATCAAAATATTATTTTCAAAATTTTCTTGTTGTTTTCTAAACAAATAATTTTAAACCAATAAAGAATATACTACCTATCCTAAACGTAACACACTTGCATGAGAAATAAATGAAAAAATAAAAGCGGCCAAGTGCGAGTCGGACTCGCCCATGAAGGGTTCCGTAGCAGCAAGTAACATAATATTAAAGTTCTTGTAGTTCGTTTTAACTTTGATCAATGTTTTTTGCGGTTTACGATTTATGACGTATTAAAAAAAACTACTTACTAGATCTCATTGAAACCAATTTTCGTTGGAAGTTTTCATGGTAATGTACATCATATATTTTTTTTAGTTTTATCATTCTCTTATTTTAGAAGTTACAGGGGGGGGAGACACACATTTTACCACTTTGGAAGTGTCTCTCGCGCAAACTATTCAGTTTAGAAAAAAATGATATTAGAAACCTCAATATCATTTTTGAAGACCTATCCATAGATACCCCACACGAATGGGTTTGATGAAAAAAATATTATTGAGTTTCAGTTCAAAGTATGGGGAACCCCCAACATTTACTGTCTTTTTTCTATTTTTGTGTGAAAATCTTGATGCGGTTCACAGAATACATCTACTTACCAAGTTTCAACAGTATAGCTCTTATAGTTTCGGAAAAAAGTGGCTGTGACATACGGACGGACAGACAGACAGACAGACATGACGAATCCATTAGGGTTCCGTTTTTTGCCATTCGGCTACGGAACCCTAATTACGATTAAAGTACCCATCTAGTTGATATTAGTAGTTTACTTTATTTCTTTTTAGAAAAACTGTCGAAGCCTTTGAAAACGGTAAAAAGTAAAAAAAAGCAAAAGCAGATATTTTGACCTGAGAATTTTCGATTGAATATTAGGATGCTTTTTCAATATTAAGTCAAAATAAGGTGAAAAAAGAAATGTTTTAAATCAAAAAAAATATATTTGGGCGGTATATTTGGGACATACAAAGGGAAGTTTTCACCAAATTTCGAAAAAAAAAATTGTAAAAGAAAAATAAAAAACCAAAAACTTGGTTATTTGAATTTTTCACATAAATTTTGAAGTTATGTAAAAAAGTGTAAATATTTAACTATATTTAGCCATTTAACTTTTTTCGATAGGATTTGTAGTTTTGCTGGAAATCGAGATAAACCGTTTTTTACCCTTAAAACCCCTCCCCCCACTTCCCGACCTCAGATCGCCCTTAAATTATTTTTCCTTTCATTTTTGTTATATTCTCTTCCTTTGGCAATGGGTTTCGTCCCCTTCTTATTATTTTTTTGGTTTCAAAAATTATCGACACTGGTCTACAATGGCAGAGTAATTTTCATTGTAACTTCGTATCAAATGCTACTGTAAACAGACTTAAATGTATATACTGTCTATGACTGTAGAGCATTTAAAGAAGTAATAAATCCATACCTACTATGTATGGATTTAATACACATGTTACTAATTAACTGAATAGCAATCAACAGAACAGACAACAAATGATCCAGTATTCAGACCCTTGCAAAATATAATAATAAAGAGATAAACATTGGCAACACGTCACGGCTACGTCTATGCTATGCAATATTTATATTTCTCGCTATATTTACACGTACTTGTGGCTATTTAGCACGCTATTTATAATACCTATACAAATGTAGAATATGTCTGTCACGCAGCATCTTAATTCCGTCATCGGATTTGAGAGCAAAATCATTTCATCGCGTACATAGCTACATTTTACATAATGTAAGTGTAACCCAGTCGTACTGTATACCATTGGTACTTTTATGATGTTATGGCAGTTGTCTTAAAACTTGACTACATGTGGAAAAACTTAGCTCATGGCTTTACCGTAATTGGTATAGTTACATGACGTTTACAGGAGATCTTTAACAAAAACAATATTAACAACAAAAGCGTCAGCGTTTAGGCTGCGCTGACGAAAAACTTATATCCTAGGTAGGTATCAATTATTGTCAAAATAATTTCCAAATTCGTTGTAAAAAAAAAACATTGAACTTTCGAGCAATATGCAAGTTCTCCTGGCAAAACACCTTTCCAAAACGGTAATAAAATAAAATTACTACCATGTGATCTATACGTGAATTATTGTGACTAAAGTTCTCCTTCATTATATTAACCTTATACAACGATACTAAACTACTTAATATACCTACTTAGATAGGTAGATTCCACGAATTACCCAGCCAGCTCATAATGAGTTGATAAAGTATTACACGTACTACCTACCAAATTTATTTCAAGATTTAAAAGATTTGTCAGAGTAAACATGAATAATTTTTATCTTAGATTAATTAGTACTAAATACAGTGTTACATATCTTATTATGTAGCTCCTACTACCCGCACTGGAGCAGCGTGGTGGAGTATGCTCTAGGCCTCCTCATAAGGAGAGACCCGTGCCCAGCAGTGGGACATTGTTGAAGCCAGCCAGTCTGCCAGCTTCTACTAAGATTAAGGCGGAATAAGTTCTAGCTGAAGTATACGATATAAATACATACTATGAATATCGCCAAACAACGAGTGTGTGCCTAGCAAATTAACATGTTTTAACAGAGTATTCAAAGTATAAAGCACGAATGTTTCACTGGAACCACATTTTTATACCACTACTGGTAGGATAAACAAGTACACATGACAGCATAATGTAAATCTTTGAAGAGACAAAAAAAATGAAATATGTAAATTAAAAAGAAATAATATTTTCAGAGGAAAACCTTTCTTCACTACAAATATCTTCAATAAAATTCATGCAATGTCTTCACTCTTCAGTTTTATGTTAAAAAATGTCTAATGTCTGTATACATTATAATAAGTACCTCAGTAAAATTGTCTGTTATCTTCATTAACCATCACTTTCTGTTTGTCCTTGTTACATTAAAGCGTAGCCTGTCGTCACAAGTACGGTACAACCTTGCACACTTAAAGATCTTGTATTTTTTCATGTTGAAATCACTAGAACACTTAATTTTATTACATAAATATATCATAAAACAATTGAGTTAAAAACTAAGCGGATATTTGTAAAGAAAAATTAGACACTGATATTTTAAATTTGTAAAATTCTGATGATTACAATTTTACGTGACACAATTCCAAACGTGAAAAAAACTAAAGTCACTATTTAAATCTAAACAGAATTCATACAATGTGTGCACAATAAAATTAACAGTCCGTCCTAAATAGATATAAACTTGTTATAATTTTTCATGACTAGCACACATAGCATATTATGAACATTAATATATTAAAACCTAGATATACAACTTACATTTAGGGTGTAGATAAGTCATTAAACCCGTCGGAAACATGAGCAAGATCTAGCTATTACCTATTTTATGTACTATTATTTCTCCTGTGCTATTAACATTCAATGCTATATATACGAGTAGGTACATGATGTTGGATTTTTGGTTTTGGACTTCAATGCAAATGAAATACCTGGAAATCCCATGCAACAGGAAAAATACTTAGTTTATTGTGTGAAAAACTAGAGAAAAAGTATTGAGATTCTTTGGTAGAAATAATAAGTGGTGCTTATGATTTGCTTATATCATAAAACATAAAACTAACATTACCTGCTATTATAACATACCATAACTATAGCCTTGTCCGTTATAGCACAGAAGGCTAGTACATTATGTTATAGTCGAAAAATTAATCCACCCGACCTTTTTGATATTTAAAGTGTCAAAGTTTTTGACGAAAAATAAATAGTATTGTGACAAAAAGATTCTGATGTGTCTCATTGATACGATAAGATCATATACATGATCAAATACATGTTTCAAACATGTATTTTATATGAACCAAGAATTCTCTATTACTCGTACTATTACTACGGCCAAAATAGATCACAAAATGACGTTATTTTCTGTCAAAAAGGTCGGGTGAATTAGTGACTCGACTATATTATTTTTTTGTAGCACTAAGTTTTATTATAAAAACATCAGCTACATCCAATACTCTTTTTGTATGTTAGATCATTCGTTAAATAAAAGCAAAGCAAAGCAAAGCAACAACCCATAATTGTCCCACTGCTGGGCTCGGGGTCTCCTCTCACAATGTGAGGGGTACAGGCCATAGTCTACCATGCTGGCCAAGTGTGGATTGGTAGACTTCACACACCTTTGAGAACTTTATGGAGAACTCTCCGGTGTGCAGGTTTCCTCACGATGTTTTCCTTCACCGAAGCAAGTGATAATTTAACTTCTAATACGTTAAATGATTATTAGTATTTCGTTAAATGATTATTAGTATTAAAATACGGATGTGTCACCATAAAAAAAGGTTTTTGGTATAAAAATGCGTTTCTTTAAAGTTATAATTTACTAAAACATTATTAGAAATTATTAGAAGTTATTAATATGTCAAAGGAAAATGGAACGAAGCATGTTAGGGATCAGACAAAAAGAGAAAATCAAAAATAAGAAAATCCGGGAAATAACAAAATTAACGAATGTTACAAAATTTATAAGGTCCCTTAAGTGGAAATGGGCTGGACACATTTGTAGGATGGAAAAAAGTCGATGGGCAAAAAGGGCAACGGAATGGATACCGAGGAACGAGATGAGAGGTAAAGGCCGACCAAAATTAAGATGGGAAGATATTTTTAAAGATATAGCAGGGCCAGGGTGGATGTCAAAAGCAAGAAATAGAAAATTATGGAGAACCATGGGGGAGGCCTACGCCGAAGAGGCGACTACTACTTAAGGCGTAATATATAAATAAGTAAAAAAAACAAAGATAATAGAAAAATAGTGAGTAAATTATAATAATATTAGTAGAGTAGATTTGTTAGTAAATATAAAAGAAAAATGTAAATTTAGTACATAAGTAGTAGAAATAAAGGCTTACTTTATTTATTTTATTTATTAGAAATTAGACTGGGGCTTTTGGCTACCGACCGAAACAAGTATAATGAGATTTTAAAAATAACGGGCTTATTTTTCTATTTTTAAATATTAAATATCAGGTTAATCTGCAATTTAGAAAAAGAGTATTTGTGAATTTACTTTACAAAATAAATCGATATTGTAATCGGAATTGATTTATTACTAGTCTATTTATTTATAAGTTTATTTATAAGTCCAAGTAATGAATCAAATTGCAAGGGATGAATAATTAAAAAGTTTATTATTATCATCGTATTTTGTAATAAAATTGATATTACATAAAGGCATAGAATACCTAAATAAAATATATGAATCGATTTTACGTTTAAAATACGATACCTTTATTCGGCTCGTCATGGTCTATAAACTGTCCCTTGACCGATGACAGCTCCTGAAAAAATATATTTGTGATTGTCACGTAAACGTCACTTCTAGAAAGGCGAGTGACTTTCTTTCATACAATAGCTGTCATAACATAAAGAAAGAAATCAGTGTCTTTGACCTAAAACACGCCGGAGTTCTTCCTTATTTTAGCAATCAGCAAAATCGGTGACAATGTCAAGAAATGTAACGGTTTTCCTCGACTGTTTTAATAATCTCACAAAATCTCTTTTTATTTTACTCACAGGGCCAAAATTCGCTGAATTTTCAAGGATAAACTTAATAATTTATACGTTTTCAAAATAGCAAACTTTATTCCATCCATGTTATAACTATATAACATCCCAATCTCCTTTATTCATTTACTTTTAATTGGTAGAAAAATGTTTTACAGTATATTTTAAATTTTTTATTGGGCAACATCATTTCATATTAATTCTGGCAATAGTAGTAAATTATATAAAAATTGAAAATTGTGAAGACATTTTGTTCATCGATAATAAAGTAAAGGATATCATGTCTCTTTATATTTATGTACCTATTTGAATGAATAAAATTGTGATATCATATATTGCATGTAAATTTTATTACGGTTTTATTTTATTTTATGTTAAACTATTGGATACCCGGCTAAAAAATAAATGTGCCTAAGCATTGTGTGGTCTCAAACCATCTTCGCATTTATTACTTTTCAAATGAAACCATTTTGGGACATGTCTGTTGGATGGTTTCAAAGTCTCGTACAAAATTTTTTGGTGTTTTATTGGTATACTCGTTTGTATATAATACATAGGTAAATAATATTTATAAAACATTCAAGAGTCAACATTAAGCATTATTTTATTCCAAACATTAACATTAGATATAATGAGTTTCAGTAAAATTAGGTAACTCGCTTTTAAAATTATCATCATAATATCCTAATACGCCCGTGCAGCGAATCGTAAAAAACATCGCTTTGTCTGTAGACTTGTTCAAAAATGTATGGCGAATCTCTACTTTTTGCTGACAATGATATTTAAAATATACATAAATAAAAATATATAAAAATTCATTCATTTTTATATATTTTTAATACTTAATTAATTTTATAATATTATAATTTTTTAATAATTAATTTTAAAAATTGTTTGCTAACGCCTCGCTGACGCAAAGATCTCCCATTGCACAATCTCATTGTACAACTGATTATCATTTGTCAGATCAGTCAATCATAATAACATTCTAACAAAACATACATACTTTCCATGTGATCTGTCGTTCTACATCTCAACAAGTTTCAACATATTTCAATTTTCAAGTGGCGTCCATTCGATTGGTACAGATAAGTTTCTTTGACGGCTCAGCTCACGACGCGTTTTCATTGCCATTTATCTTTGATTAGTTACAAGAAAGTTTCATTAGAATTGTAAATTGTTTTATAGTCTCAATATTATATTTTCGAGGCCGTGAAAAACGAATTGTTAACATTGAAGTATTATTACTAGCGTATAGAACAGACACCGCGAACACAATGTATGTTCCAATGAATTGACGCCGCGCGGCTTCAATGTCCAATGGATTCGTTCGATTTTGAAAGGAGAACAGAGGCTCAATTTTGAAAATAGAACCTCCCGGCGGAGACACACATTATGTTTGAGATGTCTTCTCTATGTATACTTATAACTCAATGACTGTTAAGTACTTATTTTAATCGATACAGAAGCAGTGCATGCTAAGGTTAAATGTTCCGGGTTTTAATCCAACATTACGTAGAGCTATACGTATAGCTTGTATTAACTCTAGATGCAGACTTGCCCATAATTTTATCATACATATTAACTGACAATCCATACCCAGCATGTTACTGAATTCCTCTTGATCTCAGATACCTACAGATCAGTATTTACTGTTGTATTTTGTATTGAAATTAGCTTTGAGCATAACGAAGTGTTTGTTTAAAATGTTTAAAATTAGATAATTCCGCCCAAACACATTTACAAAAGGGACTAAAAATTGGATAAACTTTTTCGTTTAAAAATCACGATGGATGGAAAAGGTTTCATCTTCATATACTGAAAATAATTGTATTCCGAGGTTTAAACCTAACGGGACTCCAGTATTATTGTCGTATAAAAAGTAGCCTATATTAAAAATAGTCCCGCTCTCAATCTCTGTACGCATTTCGTCTCTTTTTTCTCAGAGCTTGTTAACCTTCCGACGAAAAAATCTGCTCTTGACCTTACCCTTGAAAGCGAATTTGAGTAGCTAATTTTATTTTTACTGCGAAACATGCACGTTTTGTTCAATGTAAGAAGATTGTACTATTTGTACTATCTATTATTCAATAAATATTGTAAACCCTAGCCTAGTGAATAGTTGGAGCTCCTTCCGCCTTTCGTTGATCAGGCGTTTTGTAAAATTCGTCTTTACTGTATGTCATAATGTGTTTTACATGTAATAAAGAACTAACATAAATAAATAAAAAAAAACAGTTAATACAACCTGTAAAAAAATATATTCAACCAAAGCTCATCTGGTAATCTACTCTTCATCTTTGCTTATTGATAATGCTTATCTATTCACAAAATGTTAATCTGATCATCGACTGTTCACGATCTTGACATTGGACACTGAACGCCACTTGATTATCACTATGACTATAATATCATAACAACACCGATAAACTACTTAGTAAGTGTGAGATTCAGTAGAATGTATACTTTAGCCACGGACCTGAAAAAAAGACGGACTAAATCGTCTAATCGAGAGTGAAGCATAGCAATAGCCGCTCGCTTACCATGTGTGCGTAATTTTTGATTCAACAGTTTGATTGAAACAGTGAAGTGTCAATGTGTGGGTGTGTGTACTTGTACGAATAGAGAGTTGGTATTACTATGGGTGCTTCACTGAATTTGTTCTTGGGATTACGTCCGTCTTTTTTTTAGGTCCGTGACTTTAGCCGAATGATCATAGATTAAAGTTAAAAACTTGTTTACATGTACGCTAACCGTTGTACGGATTAAGATGAACCTCGGCACTCAGATTTTTATATCCAGGATAAGAAAATAGGATAGATCTTACCCTGTATATTCCCCTGGGACGATTAGGACGTTTATATGTTTCATATTTCGTTTTGTGAACCACTCTTCCACGGGTGAGGCCGCGGAAGTCAGTCACTTCAACCCATTAATGGCCTATTAAAGTATACTCTACCACACTGCTCCAGTGCGGATTGGCAGAGACTAATATTTACGTAATAAAATTAAGCAAAGTCAGTTTAAGACGTGCGTAAATAAAAATTACAGACGAGCGATTGTAGTGTTCAAATAATTAAAGTGAAAATGACTAAAATAAATCGTTCAAGACAGTTACAATAAATTATTAATTATGTTTAAAAAAAATTAAAAAAAAACACATTTTCTATTTTTGTGTTGGATTTTCTATAAAAACGTTTAGTTTTACTTTTTTTTTTTATTTTTTACTTTGATTTATAAATGAAATTTAGGTTTTTTTTTCTTTCTTTTTTAAACATCGGTGGGTCATCGGTGCTCGATAAGTCTACGAAGTTTAAATGAAATCTGACCGTTTGAAGTGGGTCAAAATCAAGTCCAAAGGAGTCGGTTACAAACATACAAGTGAAGCTAATTTAAAGGGTGTAAAAATATGTTTCTGCACGTTAATTGTGTTTGTCCATAACATCACATCTAAGTAATTGATTCCACGTTGAAGCTATCTATTCTAATTTTCTTTCTTTCTTCTTTTCTTTCTTGGCCGGCAAGGCATCGGCGTTGCTTATTGTATTGCTGATATTCTGTATGAGCAACGCCGGTGACCACCCGGGTCGGTCGTCTGCTTTTTACAAAATTTACAAAAGAAATTTGTTGGACTATAAATTAAGCATGCGTATTCTTAATTGTGTACGCAAGATATTAAACGATTATATGTATAGTGTCACACTATTTGTCTGTATGAACTGTATGTTTATAACATACCTATGAGTAGGATGCCTTTATTATGGATTCCTGTAGAGTGCAATGATATATCATTGGTTGAGTGTAGATAATCGTCGCAATATTTTCCCGAGTGTAACGCTATTTTAATACATTGTTTTGTAAACTGATTTAACCAATATAAAGTACCCAAGTGAATATTTTGTAAATAATCAAGAAGTCGTAAGTCATAAAGGTCCTTGATTTCCTTTTATAAAGTAAAAAATGCTATGAACGAAACCAGTGAAAAAGTATTGTGAATTAGCTGTGAATATGAAGAACGACAATGGTGCCGCCGACTGGGAGAAGGAGAAACTGAACCCCAATGGATGGTAAGTACACTAAAGTAGCTCTAAGTACAGACCGACCAACTTTTGAGTGATTATTTAATAACTACTTTATGATACCTAATGCGGTAGTAGTTATTAGATACCTTTCCTGCCTACTCTTTTTCCTCAGTCAAAGGTAAAAAATAAGGAAATTAAATATTTTGTGATAGAGATGCCACCTATACTTATTTAGTAATCAAATAATCACTAAAGTACCTGCTAAAATTCCAACCTTGATACAGTGGGTGCACGGGTAAACACAAATTACCCGGGCACCCACCGATGGTTGAAGCCAGTGGGTACACGGGTAACGGCCCCCTTTTTCGTCAAAACCATTACCAGTATACTACATTAGTTGGTCTTTTTTTATGCTTCTACTCCATAATAGATGGCGCTGTAATCATATATGCAATGCTACCTAGTAGATTCCAACCTTCAGTGGGTCCACGGGTAACGGCCCCCTTTTTCATCAAAAAAACCATTACCAGTATACAACATTATTTGGTCTTGTTTTTTTATGCTTCTGCTCCATAATAGATGGCGCTGTAATCATATATGCAATGCTACCTAGTAGATAGCATGGAGGATATTGTAGAGAGAAAGAAAGGTAGAAAACATGGGAATAACAATTCGATTTATTTACAGTGAATGAAATTTTAATGAGCCTATTAAGTTTTAATAGAATTGGTTATTTTCTCGGTATTTTTTTACAATAGATCTTGTAAATGTAGATACGATTCAAGTGGACCACTGCAACTGCAGGAAAAAGCTTGAATTTTCCCACTTGAGGAATAGAATAAGGACTAAACTTCCCATAAGTCCCTTTAGTAAGTTATGAAAATTCATGCTACCTATTTTTTTTTTTTTTTGGTTTTACAATTTTTGTTTATTCAACCAGCTGAGTAATTGAACCTCGTTTAAATTTCATCTCTGGACGTAGGATTTTGCTTGAGTATCTAGTAATTAGACTGTAGTATCCCGGATTCGAGCTGTCACTATTGGAGGATGTCTGGTGACAGGGACGCTATCAGTGTCACTCCTAGGGGGGATATAATATATCCATGTGCAAGGATGACCAGCTGACCACTTACATTTAGGTAGCTTTTCTGCTCGTTTGTCGACTAAAAGCGAGATTATTCCCTAGGTCTAGGTAGTCTTGACCACTCACATGCAGTCTTGTCAGTCAGTTTGCCGTTTATAACCATTCTGTCTATCTATTCTTTCATCTTCGTTTGAAGGTCCACTGCTGGACTGCTGGACATCCCTTCCCTAACATTTGCCAATCTATCTGGTGATTCCTTGTGGATTCCTGGTGGTTGCGTTCTGAATCAAGTGGATTCCTGCTGTCTTCTTCATGTCGTCAATTCACCTTGTCGGAAGGCGTCTTGTACCTTTTTGTGAGACGCGGATGCCATTCGAGGACGATTCCCCAATGATTGTCGGTCCTGCGATCTATGTGACCAATACTTTACTATTATAAAGTTGACAGCCCTATAACATCCCTGTCGACTGCAGCACGTGTCTTAATGAGGTCAATCAATCCATAGGAACTTCATTATTTTATGATAGGTTACTGTTATATTAAACTTTTAATCATCATAACATAGTATTTATTGAAAACATCACATGACTTCCTGATAAGAATACAGGGGAGAGCAACCTTTTTATTTGCATTATAAAATTATTTATTTAATAAAAATTAAATTAACATAACCCTTTGGCTTCGATTTTTAACTGGGGCAGAATTTATGTGCGAGTAATTTTTGTTTTTCGTCTTTGTGATATTTTAATAATTGTATTTTGCCATTCCTCCCTCGCAACAGGGAATCCAACGAAGCAATAAGTGTTAGCAAAAAAAAATACCATGGGAATTGTTCTCATTTACTTTTCAAAACGATAAAAAACCTAATCAAGGATTTCAATACAAATTGAAAATGACATGCAATTCAACAATATGCTGAAGTATTACACGTAACAGATTTTATTTTTAATTGAAATCTGTTTTCGACAGCTGACCATTCAACCACATCGTTGCGTTATCTAAGGTCCCAATAGTTTCAGTACCATCTCTGCAATCGCTTGTAGACGTCGGTGTCATATCAAAAAACGATTACCTCCGAATTCTTGTGATAAGATTCGCGCACCCGATCATTTTGTGGATACAGTTGCGTTTCTAATTTGAAATAAGAACGTTTAATGTGTTTTATGCACATTCAAGTGTAAACAAAGAAGTGTAAAAAGTGTAATTAATATTTTTGTTATTGGGTGTGAGAAAAACTAAAAAATATTTTAAAAAAAAAGTGTTTTCACATGGATGCAAGTGTAAATGTGCTGATTTTTTGCAACAATTAGAAATATAACCAATAAATGAGTGCTATCAACATGTAAATTGTTAAAATTGGGAACATGCTTTCTTTTAATTAAAATAAGCATTATTGGATAACCAAAAAAATCTGATTAAACGTATCCGTCTACACATAAATACACATGCTTATATCTCCTGAAAAATATTAATTTATTTCCATATTTTGATGCACTTTATTACTTTTCCTTACAGTTCCTTGAGGTTCCTTATACGGTTCCTTGAGGATTTTTGACAGGTTTTCTGAGTGAAGCCCTCTTGGTGGGGATTTAATGTGTAATACTTTACCAGTAAATTTTTTTTAATCTCCACGCGTCAAAGTTGTGTTGTGTTGAAAAAAAAAAGAAAAATATCCAAAATAAACGCTATTTTCTCAGGGTTTGGAACTAAATTACATAATATATAACATACTGGTAATTGTAAAGCTATCTAAAAAAACTATCTAAACAATCTGAAAGTTCTTAAATAAAATGTGCTCATTTGTATGATCAACAAATCTATAGCTCAACAGGTAAAAGTACGGTAAAGGAGCCGAATTTCCGAAAAGTTAAATAAATGTCAAAATCTTGAAAACGGTAATATTTTTAATAAAGTCATAATGTTTTTTTTTATCCTTTTGTGGTACGGAATCCTAAAAATATAACACATAATTAATATTCAATAATAAATGACTTCTTGAGAAGTTAGACCAGATTAACCTAATATTGATAAAATTTTTCGTTAAAATATGAATATAATCGAAAAAAACAATTAATTGATTATCTGCTACTTACACTAATCTTCTTGGCAATAATTATAAAGACGGGAGATATGTTTAATGGAAGACACGATTTTCATTTTAGCTATTTAAAATTTTCATTTCATCATGAATATGCCAGCAGCTGTGTCTGATGCCAAAGGATTTTAGATTTCAGGAATTAATAAAAATTTTATGCCAATAAGTCTTTTTATAAAATATTTTCGATAAACATTAAAGTATAACGTAACACACTTCATGGACAATATTTACACATTTGTTAAGTTAATATTTTGACATGTTTACATTTTAATAAGAACATAATCTCAATATGCCATTTATTTACAATCTCATATTTATATGTCACTTTAATGCAAGCACTGTAATGATACAGTGGCATGTAGTGACACAGACATTAATGCACATGTTTGTTATTAGTGTTATCCAATAAAGCGTATTACTAAATAATTAAGAATTATATTTCAATAAACATTATAATATGTAATGTAGGGTAATTTGAGTCATGGAAAAACCGCTTAAGTGAAGCGGAAGATTGGAACAGTTTTAAAGTGAAAATGCGTATGAAAAAAACATTCCTCGTGTTCGATAGAGACTTTAGGCGCAGAGAGTTAAGGAATGCTGATGATGAAAATGCGCCCTTACTGCAGGACGATACGGACAGTGAAACTGAATGGCAAGTATAACTCGTGGTCGTGAGAAAGAAAAGAAAGAAAGAAATGTTTTTTTCACGTTAATCTACTAACATGATGAATTCGACAGTTTATTACTATATTGTCCTTAAAGCGAAGAGAGATTTAACGGGAAAAGTTTTCACGATCAGCAAATGGTCACGAAAATACCACGGCCGCTGGTTTTCAGTGATCCATTATTAATGCAGTACAATTGAAGTACAATTGATAATATTATAATCTATAATTATTATAATCTTTTTATTCATAAAACATTTCATGGTTGTCGCTCTATACCCCTGAACAAGGATTATCTTTGTCATAAGTGGACGTACGTACCCAAAGATATTAAAATAAAAATGTACCTATTAGTCCATTGAAGTATTATTACTAGCATATAGAACCGACACCGCGAACACAATGTAGGTCCCAATGAATTGGCGCCGATCGGCTTCAATTTTCAATGGATTCGTTCGATTTTGAAAATAGAACCTCCCGGCGGGACACATTTTGTTCGAGATGTCTGTTATATAACATTATACTTCAATGTATTAGTCATTACTTATTCAATTGAGTCCTAGACAAGTCTTGCTGTGGCAAGCAGGCTAGCTAAATGGCTTTAGCGGTATTTGAAATCTATGAACAAATACAGGAGCTAATCTCCTTTTTAGTGCAAAAAAACTGTGGATTTGAAAATAAGTTCATAGTCATACTATCGACGAGCACATGACATTTTACCGGAATTAGCGATCATTCGAGTCCAACGCTGCCCAAAAACCTCCATCTATTATTTGGGTCAATCCCACGAGTCCCGTTGAGTTATTCCGTGACCGGACAACTGGGACCGTTTAGCACGTCTGAGTCTCACTTATCCCGTGGGACTAGTATTTTTATTATTTTTAGTCCCAGACTATTGACACAAACCGAAGAGAAAATTTATTCACGAGGAAAATAAAATTGGTAATTGTCCGGTAAGAACGGTAGTATAAGATTCAATAACTTATTCCAGGTTGTCATCACGGCCGAGCCAGCAGTTCAACGTGATCAGACGGGTGTACCAGCAGGATGCCCTCAACAAAGATGCCGACTACCAGGTGCCGAAGAAACCCAGTAAGTTCTTCAAAGTTGAAATTTGGTACTCATGTGCTTGTATGTGATGCTAAGACTATAATAAGAAAACCATAAAAGAAGGTAAAAAGTAAACGACAAAATTCTGAAAATAAAATATTTAACGAAATCAAAATAAAAAAATAAAACTGTTTTGCAAACCGTATCGTGTACATGTCAAATGAAAGGGCTTGTTGTAAGGATCACAAATATATTTTTGTTATAATTCTGCAATGGATAGTTTTAAAATTATTCAAGAAAGAACGAAAATTGAAAACGAAAATTGACCATTCCCTCTTATCTCCGTAACTACTGCGACTAGAATTTTGAAAAAAAATACACAATATAGTTCTTTACTTATATATTACAGGAAAACCTACAAGAAGTCTATGGTCTTAAAAAACGACAAAAATAAATGAAATAGCAAAATAACAGTAAATATACAATTCAACGTACGGAACCCTCTCCACGTGTCGCACTTGTCCGGTTTTTATTTGCCCTAAGCAGGCAAACGAGCAGACGAGTCACTTGATGGTAAGTGACCATCCTCACCCATGGACATCAATAACACCAGTGACGTCCCCAACGTCACTGTCTTAAAAAGAAGCGATAGACCCGCTTAAAGGATCCCACGTCACAGCTTTGTGAACACCGATGCAGGAAGTTAGTTCTACAGTCTACACCTGCGTAGGAAATATCTCTAAACAAATATCCTCACCTTCCAGTGGGGTACCGCTGCAAGCGCGCGGTGCAGAACTGCGGCTTCGGCGAGTGCATCATGAACTCGCTGCCCATCGCGCGCTGGCTGCCGCGGTACAACCCCAAGCAGTTCCTCGTGGGGGACCTGGTGGCCGGCGCTACCACTGCCGTCATGCACATACCTCAAGGTAACTGGCATTTCCATGTCAGCTCTTGGAGTTACTTCATAATTTCAGGATTAACTTTAAATGCAAAATTACCTACTTAATCGTAGTAATTTTAAATATATCTACTTATAATGTACATATTTTTTTACTTCTACCACCGATTCGGAAAAGTTTTTTACTATGGTTAAATAGAATTGGGGAAAGGAACTCCTCAATTAAAAAAAAAACATTAATCATTTTATAGGACTACATATTGATATACAGGATTGTATAAGAAAAGTATGCTTACGATTTTATCATTTTATGGAACTATATAAGATTGCCATTCTTTTTTTTTTTATTTAAACACATTTATTTCCAGGTATGGCATACGCACTATTGGCGGAAGTACCGCCCATCGTTGGGCTGTATATGGCCTTCTTCCCAGTGCTTATATATGTGATATTCGGTACCTCGCCCCATGTATCTATGGGGACGTTTGCCGTGGCGTGTCTTATGGCGGGAAAGGTAAGCCATGTTTTAATTAACAAATTTATAAATTTCTAGATATCTTTGCCATTTCTTAAGTATAAAAACCACCCATATCTCCGCTTGGGGATAGAAAGTAAGAAATGTGTAATTTTTTTCTGCATTTTTTATTAAAATGTCACAATACTATGCCTCACAGTCATTCCTATTTATATTTCGCTGGCATTATACACACCTTCATTTTGGCGTCCAATTTTACCTACATAAAAAATCAAAACTAACGGACTCTCGTTTGACTACAATCTTATCACCATAATGAGTGACCCCTAATGCTATCAGTGAGAGGTCATTAGCGGAAGTTAACTTGGAAATTAACTGTACAGGTAGTGACGCAGTACGCGACACATCCAGAACCGATTAGTATAGTTAACGGGACCAGTTTAATTGAAGGTCAGTTTTATTTTGAATTCTACTAATCTTACAATGGGCATGATGACAGATTTTCAAATACTGTTCTGTATTGTTGGGAAATGTATTATAATTACAACGTATATCATATTTCCACAAAAAAATAAGGTTTAGTATATAATAAATACATTTTAATTTATAACTTTAAAATTCGCACCAAAACACTTCAAAGTGTCATGGCGTCGCTTGTGACGTCACATCTCAGGAAAATAATAGACAAGATGTCATCAGTATGGTCATATTTGTTTGTTTAAAGAAGTGTGACGAAATTCGCGCTGATTGAGACTGATTGGCGTTCAAGATAATTATCATGGCGGCTTGCCGTATTTTTTAGTTTTATTTTATCAAAAATATTGTTAATCTCGCTCATAATAATACGATAAATGCGTGTTTTGTAATCCATCAATAAGGTTTCATTAAATAAATACATAATTTTAGTGATTTTTACTTACTGTCATCATGCCTATTTACAATTATTATGTGAAAGTTTTTGAAGATGTTAGTATTTCCATCACGCTTTATCCATTGTACCTATGGATTAAATGTTCCCCTGGATCTAGGGTTACCAATCTTCGGACATGTCTGGACTTTTGGCCTTCTGTGAGGCTTTGGTCGGCCTTCGAATTTGGCTGTTTATGTGATCCAATATTTTAGAAAATCTGAGTAAAGAAAAAATGTAAAGAAGTAAATCGATCAGCTTTTATTTTTTATTAATTTGGGGTTAGAATTCTAAGCCGCCCCAATACGGCTAACTTAACTTATTTTACTAATATGTTCGGATTTTTTCTTAATATTCAGCTATATTGTCCGGACTTTTCAAAATTTTTGTTGGTAACCCTACAAGGGACGATTATTGATTGCCTGTGTTGTTGCTTGTCCATGAGGGACCATGAGCATTTACCACCAGGGAGCTAGCCTGCTCCCTGGATGGATGGCTTAACTTACTTTGTATGTACTAACGGCATTACTCATAAACGTTATAACATGTTTTATCTTTGTCACTCACTTTACAAGGCTTCTATAACTTGTTTTATGAATAAAGGGGTAAGTTTTTATACCAAAAAAAAGCAATGGAATCCAACAACAGATCAATTAAGGCGTAAGAGTGTTTTTCTATTCACGACTGTACATTATTGCAACATTTGTAAATAAATCATGTTGTTTAAAATTGCAGATGTAATGGTAGCACCAGTGTATACGCCGCTACAAGTACTTAGTATAGTATGTCTCACTGTCGGAATTTTTCAAGTAAGTATATCACTACATAATAAAAGTAAGTCCCTAGCCGCGTCAACTTTCGTGTCTGTAGCAAACACATCTTGCGTCGAAAACCTTGAATGGATTCTGATTTAATACAGTTTTTACTAATATATGAAGTGGTACTTGACGAAGTTTTAGGTGTTACGGAATTCAATTCCTTAACAATAATAAAAACATTAAGATTTTGTGTACCAATACTGATTTTAATTGTTAAAGTTAATTAATACCATTATTACTATTATTATTTCTCCATGGGGTTCGCCTGAATAGCTACCACCCTTGAGCATGAGTCAGCCGCCAAACGACTCGTCGTGTTCCGGCTGGAGGCTTGAGAGCTGGTTCTTTCTTTCTTTTTCTTCTCTTTTTCTTGGCCGGCAACGCATCAGTGATGCCTTTGGTGTTGCTGATGTTCATGGGCGACGATAGCCACTTACCATCAGGTGGATCGTCAGCTCCTTTGCCGGCTATTTCCATAAAAAAAAACCTGAAAACGGATCTCGTGTCTGATGAATATCTGCGCCCTGCATTGGTCGAGATTACACACTGACATCCTACGAGTGGCTATGAGTCTTTGTTCCTAATTGTCTATCTAATGTCACGTGATCAGTCTTCAGGTATCTCTTCGAAGCTTGCCGTCCAGATATACACTCTATATAAAGTTCTTGGTACTAACCACCATATTCCCATGGTACCCAGGTAATAATGTGGGTGCTGCGGCTGGGAGCGGTCTCCACGCTGCTGTCGGAGCCGTTGGTGTCGGGGTTCACCACGGCTGCGTCCTTCCACGTGCTGGCCTCGCAGCTCAAGGACCTGGTCGGTGTCAGGATACCCAAAGTCGGGCCCAGCTATAAGGTTATACTTGTAAGTATGAATAAATTGGAGCAAGAATGAAGATTGAGTTGATTTAAGGCAAGGCTTAGAGATACTAAAAATTAGAGATGAACGGGTGTCCGGTAACTATCCGGTATCCGGCCTTGTTTTCACTATCCGGCCGATAGTAAAATAAAAAATGGTTGTCTGTAAAGTCGGTTTACGGACGGTAGTTTAACGTGACAACGTCATAACAAAGCTCCGCTCCGCTCCACTCAACTACGATCGCCTACGGCATAGGCTACGATACGCCGATCGTGCCTCTCTCGCTTTTGCCGCTCTCTCGCTCGCGGAACGCTACATTTTTCCGTGCGTGCGCCCGGCGTTCATCATTTTAATAGACGTTATCACGTCAAAAAATTCTCAATATTTTACACAAGGCAAATCATACCACAATAGGTTATGGACACCGTTTATTTTTATAATCGCACGTGAAAAATGCTTGTTTTATTAATTAGTTTAATAGTCAAAATTAACAAGTGGCAAACGGTGGTGAATGAATACCAAATTTTTCGCATTTGTTGGTAAAAGGCGACTCCGCTTGGCTTCGTATACCAGACCAGCTTCTGAAAATAGTCTATCTGAATTCTAGCAAACCTTGACAACTGCGGGTACTGTATTAACTGACCACCAAATGTATGGGTCGTGATTGCGATCGATTCGAAAAGTCTTTTAGAAAAAGTCAATCTCGTTAGCAATTGGATTTTGTAGTTCGACAAGCTCCGGCCTCATAGATTGCCGAATATCCGGTATCCGGTATCCGGCCAAACCACTATCCGTTTCATCTCTAGTAAACATAAATAAAAAAAATTGACAGTTTTGTGTAACACTATATTTTATTTTATTCATATTTCATACACAGATATTGATTTCTTTAACTTCAAATCGAACACCAAAATAAAAAGAGTATCTACTTATTATGAGCCTTATTGTATTGGCCTTATGACATCACAGTGCAATTATTGCCGTACAAAAAGATGTGTATAAAATTATACTTGCAAGTGCAACTTCAAAGTCCCTAAACTTAAAATTTTTTGTCGATATTTTAATTCTTAAAGATCCGCGTGATCGCGGTACCTTTGAGTTCGAACGTGCTGGAACGTTCCCGGTAACCGACGGGTTAATGATTCTTTCACTTTTATGTATCATTTGACCTTATTTTTTTTTAATTAATCATAAATACCTAAAATGGTAAACTTCTCTATTGCAGACGGTCATCGAAATGGTGAAAAATATAACAAACTTAAACTGGGCAGCATTTACAATATCTGTGATAGCGTGTTCCATCATAGCATTGAACAACGAAATACTGAAGGTGAGTTTGGAAAACAACTTTTTGTCTTTTAAAATCATTATCTTCAAAAACATCTTAAAATTGTTGGCTTTTATACTGAATCCCAATACCAATGTATGTGCAAAGTTTCATTAGAATCGGTTCAGCAGAAGTTGAAAAGGCTTATAAGATTTGAAATAATTATACAGGGTGAAGCTAAATCAAAGCGTTTAAAAACTTTTTTTTACATTATTCGTAATATTTTTCACAGCCTTGGGTCAGTAAGCGAAGCCGGGTCCCGGTACCTATAGAGTTGCTGGCCATCGTCATCGGGACTCTAGTGTCTCGGTTCGGGGACCTTAAAGAACAGTTTGGGATCACACTCGTGGGGACCATACCAACTGGGTATGTATTATTGTATTTTAAGGCAGTTTTTATTTTAAGTGGAAGAAAAATATCCTTACAAGAAAACTTTGGCCTTTTCGGCTTGTATTGTATCTTAATGTATAGCTTGTATTATCTTTTAGTCATATTTTAGTATTCAACCAATTTACTGTATATCCAAAGGGCCAAATTAAAGACAGATTTTGAATGAGCCAATTTCAAATTTATTTGTGTTCAGTTTTGTTTGTAACGTGAATAATTAATTTTCGTAATAAGGAACGGTTAAAATTTGATGATAAAACTATCTATATGTATATCAATATTTTATCTAGACTGCCAGTACCCGACATCCCGCCGATAGAGCTGATGCCGTCCATAGCGCTGGACGCGTTCACCATCACAATGGTCACCTACACGATATCCATGTCGATGGCGCTTATATTCGCGTCCAAGGAAAAGTATGAGATCGATGCTAATCAGGAACTACTCGCTTTGGTAAGTTAGTATTCCTTTTTCAGCTGTTACAAAAAAGAAATAGTCATCTTATGTGCATCAAATAAATAAATAAAGTATTAAAAATAGTGTAATACTTTGTAAAACGATTTTAAAATATGTACCTAATTAAAAAACACATCTGAACCCACACCATTACCTACTTTTAAAAATTTTGGTTTATTTAAAGTTAAGCATTTGCAAAATGTTAGCACCTACCGTGATAGACTTTGATTCAACTAACAAGCCAACTATAAAGTTCATCGTACACAGAAAGTATCAACAATATAGTCAACCTGTTTTTTGTTCCAGGGAGCAAGCAACGTTTTTGGGTCCTTCTTCTGCTGTGCTCCCCTGTGTGCCAGTTTATCGAGATCCTACATTCAATATCAGGTATAACCACATCTGTTAAATATATCAAGAAATGTATAATAAGGCATTTCAGGTTGTCAGTTATCTTTAAATCGTCTTAATTTAAACTATGCGTATTCAAGGCAGGCAGCAAGACGGGCATAACGTCGGTGGTGAGCTCGCTGCTGATCCTGTGCGTGCTGCTGTGGGTCGGGCCGTTCTTCGAGCAGCTACCGCGCTGCGTGCTCGCCTCCATCATCGTCGTTTCGCTCAAGGGCATGTTCATGCAGGTCAAGGAGCTGGCCAAGTGAGTAGGAAGTAGGACACTTGTATGATTCAAATGGATCAATGTAATTATTCGACCATCGTGAAGAAAATTTACAATTCTCCATGGCACCCCCGACACAGGGAATGTGGGGCCATGCCTGTAGCGTTAGCGTTAATTATAGTCATGTTACATTAACCTAAAATAACGTTGATTATAATATACTTTGGATTCTAGTTAAGTAGTTACCTTAATTACTCTGACCACAACGATATCCTGATACAACATTGCGAGTTTCTGTCTGTGTCTTCTATATTTTTATATGGCCAAAATATATTGTTGCAGGTTCTGGAAACTCAGCAAATTGGATGCAATCGTGTGGCTTGTCACATTTTTAGTCACCTTGTTGGTTAACATTGATGTTGGGTAAGTAACACTAACTACAGTAACAACACATATTAGTTTCCTTTTCGTCAACTTTGAAAGTAAATGATATTTCTTTTAAAACTTCTTTCGCTTTACTACTACCAAGGTTAAGTTTTCCTTCCTTGCAGTCCCTCTGCTGGTTAGCAGTTCATGCTACATTATTAATCGCAATATCACTGTGCAAAGTACGCCTTTGTGGTTAAACTTATTTATTTTTTCAGCCTAGGAGCAGGTTTGTTAGCAAGTGTTGGAGCACTTTTCTGCCGATCACAGAAGCCATACACATGTCTTCTGGGACGAGTGCTCGATACAGATCTATATTTAGATATAAACCGGTACAGAGCTGTGAGTATATCACATTATATGATCATCCTTATATCCCATAGTCCCATTGCTTGATTAAAATCCTTCCCCAGCGAATGTCAACCATAGTTTTACCATTTGGGCTGAATACCTTCTAAAGTAGGTAAACTTAATGAAGTGAATAAACTTAGTGAATGATTAACTTAGGTAGGACTACTGAATAAATAGTTTAACAACCGTATGTATTTTAGCAAACGCCAATATACAATATTTTTTTAGTAAATCCACCAAAAAGCTCTTTACTACTTCGATAAATATCTCCAACAGGACGTAAAGACTTCCAAGTTACGATAATAAGCAGAAACAATTACTTTAGACCTCAATAGATTTTCATCGATTACAAGTCATTATATTACAAAATCTGTACTCAGAAAGTAGAAATCTTATACTTTCTACTGTCGTTGAACTTCATGGAAAAAGAAATAACCCAGCCCACTATATTTATTCACAAAACTAAACTGCCATAGTTGATTTACAAGATTACATGTTCACTGTTATTTACTGTGACGCCATCATTCCTCGGCTGAGCATATCCATCTCATGGTCGTTGTGTAGAGATAAGATGAAGTATTGCACCGAGTACATCAACACCACACTGAATAGTATAAAGAGCCACCACTTGATAACATGCAGGATACCCGCTTCGTACTTCGCCGGGTAGAAGTTACTCTTACCAGAGTGTAATTTTAATTGGCTCATTGCGGCAGAGTGGAGACACTCCTTAACGTTTTTGCTTTAATTTGGCTCTTTTGGGTAAAGATACATCTTACGATGTCTCACTTTCGTTTGGCTCATTCAGAATTGTATTGTTATTTTTTCATGGATTGTGTTTCAAAGTTGGCTCTTTCATTACTTGGACATTAAGCTTGAACTATTAAATTACAATAAAATTGTAAGTTTGTTCCCGTCTTTGTTCCCTTTTCATGCTTCTATTTTTCATTCAAAAAATAAATTTTGTTTTCACGTTTATATCTTCTGCAATCGTGCATACCACTGATGGTAAAGACAACTTTTTATAAATTACTAAATTAAGGCATAGGCTTTCATTTAATTAAATTTTAAATTATAGTTTCCCCATTTCGCGTGACATCTTAACGTCACTTTAGTGCAATTGACACCATTATCTATGATTGACACATTGACATTTTGTATTTTTATTAATAGAGACGATCTTGGATGTCATCCTATTGGACAATTTAAACTATTTTTTGCGTATAATCCATTATGAAACAGTTATCATAACTTTTCATTGTACAGGCGGAGGAGTTACCAGGCATCAAGATCTTCCACTACTGCGGGGGACTGAACTTCGCCAGTAAAAACCTCTTCAGGTCCACGCTCTTCAGGAAAATCGGAATCCTAAAACCCTTGGAGTCTCATGAGGACGAGGAGGTCGCCAAGAGCGACACTTACGAGTGGGACCCCACAATTGGACATAGGGTAAGTTGAGTCATTTTGTAAACTAGCATTGTAGTAATATAGAAATTCATGCTTTTTTTCTTGCCTACATTTTTTTACTCAAAGCTTTATGCTAAGAGAGACGCCGACGCCGAAAAGGCTATCATTTTTAAATGTGTATAGAATTTCTCTAGCCTCCATAATAGGTGCGACGATCTCGGATAGGCGCAATGACGTCATAGACGAATCGGAGAATACTCGGCCGTTTATTGATCAATAAACGATGGATTTCTATAACAGTTCGGTGATTTTGTGTACCCTACTTATTCTAGTTCAAGTATAAATTATGTTACCTCGGGTGCACGGGTAGAGCGGAGGGCGACAATTGCGACAATGGACACTGGACCAGTGTTGCCAATGCTACGGCAATTACCGTGTTCTACGGCTTTCAGGCCAAAAAATCACAAAATCTACGGTCTACGGCCCGAACCCTAGGGCCGTAGCAAATTCTACGGCTTTTCGCAAATTCTACGATCTTTCTGTTATTTATTATTTTTGCAGACATTTAACGAACCCTTAAAACAGTGTCACTAGGCTAATGAAGAGTGTTCCTTGTTTTGTGGACATGAAATTCACTGCTGATGACCTTTTTTTTTTTTTTAGCCCGAGCGCTGAACCGATGGTATATATTGGCATAATTGGATAGCATAATATATTAGCAGCTGTGGACACGGCCCACGGTTGATCTTTTTCCATACAAACACGGTTTTTTTATCTCATGTACACGGCCTTCCAAAAAATTTCATTGGCAACACTGCACTGGACACTTTAGACAGTCCCTTAAGGACCGTAGACGAGAGCGGATGTGTTACCCTTATTTCTAAATACTATATACATACCTGTGCACATAGGTACTACAGGTGATGGATTCGTTTTTGTCTATATTTCACTATGTGAAACACGAGTGATAGTACATGTATTATCAACATAATGAACCTTCTTCATAACGCAGGTGCAATGCGTGATAATCGACGCGACGGCGCTATCCTACGTGGACGCGCCGGGCATCAAGAGCCTGGTGGCGACGCAGCGCGAGCTGCTGGCCAATCACATCGCCGTGCTGCTCGCGGGCGCCAACGGTCAGTACCACAACTACCACCATACACTAATACACACACGCACACACACATACACACTGTTCTCGGGCGCGAAAGACTTTTTTCGGATGGATCGTTGCTATTTGCTCTGTAGGCAACCCAACTCTTGATTCCTTCGGTAGTTTTTCACTATATGTAACCAAAATAATTTGTGGCAATTTCTATTTGACGACCCGTGTGGCGCAATGGTTACTATGCCGGATCGCCGCACCAAGGGTCCTGGGTTCGATTCCCAGCGAAGCGGAAATTTGAATGATGAGTTTGAATTTCTGTTCTCGGTCTGGGTGTGAATGTCCTTGTCTAGTGTGTTGTCCATGGCACCCACGACACAGGGAATCCTAGTGTGGGACTGTGAGTGTGAAGCGTTATTTATTATTATCGTTGCTATTTGCTCTGTAGGCAACCCAACTCTTGATTCCTTCGATAGTTTTTCACTATATGTACCCGAAATAATTTATGGCAATTTCTATTAGAAGCTTTTAGTTCAATGACCCTAACCTAAAACACTTTTTATACTCGTCACGTTATACAAATAGTGGCAGCTAACAACCATTTCTGGTCCACAGGCCCAGTTCTGGAGATGATAGAGAGGTACAACTCGTTGGAAACTGACCAGCTGCAACTGGACACCTTCCCGACCGTCCACGACGCAGTGGTCTACTACAAGATCCTGCAGGCCAGGAAGGATGGAACCCTCACCATACCTGCGTGATACTTGACCATTAAGACATGGATATGTATGAATATGGAGTGGTCCACAAAGATCCCTGAAGCAGATTCAATTCGAATACTATTATAATATTCGAATAATGTTCGGATATAGTAATTAAATTTTATACTAATATTCGAATAATTTAATATTTATATCATTTTTAAATAATAATTATCGAATATTCGAATATTATTCGATACGCAATAACAATTAAATAATGTTGAGGGACAGCTGAATAAACATTTATTAATTTTTTGATAGAAAACCAATGTTTTACAAAATTTATTTTGGATTTTATTAGCGAGACGTCCGAATGCAGTTTTTACTTTTTTAGTTTCAAATTTGTATGAGGCCTATTATTAAGTATAGTAGTTAAGCTTTAGTTCTGAAAAGAAGGAAAAAAGTGGGTTACATAAGTTTCATAAGAACCTCGTATATTTTTCGATAAAAATATACTTTGATATAGTGTCATTATGTAACATTTACTGTATACTCACATTCGAATAACTTATCTCAAATTTATGTACTTACGAAATTTTATGCATTACTTGAAAACCTTAAAATATTATCTTAATTCCTAATTTATTTGGAATTTAGGTTTATTGATGTAAAATAATTACTATAAATACTTATAAGCGTGAATGCTAATGCAATTCGATTGACATTGTTCGAATAGATTATACTGTCTCAAATTTTATTTATGTTCAAATATTTTAGTAGTTCAATTACATTTATTTAGACTTAAATTTCTTACAAGTTTATGTTGGCACGTTCAAAATAATTGTTCGTTTAAAGTCTAATCATAATTTCGAAAACTAACCAATTGTTATGTTCGAAAACTGACAATTAAAGTAATTTATCCTATTAAGAATGAGGCTGAAAGACGATAAAATTTAATATAAATATTTCAAGTAGATATTTAAAATTTTTAACAATGTACAACTTTAACTGTTACGGAAATTAACCAATGATAGATTAGTGTCATTAAAATATATATTACACATGATAATAAGCTCTTCGTACAGTACGGCCGACGTATCTTGACGCGTCTGAACTTCGCGCAGAAGGCTGCGGCCTGCGCAGTAACACAATTCGGCAATGCTCGGTACGCGCCGTATTATGTCTTAGTCACACGTTGCATGTTCGTGTAGCTATCTCTGTCTTACATGCGCTAAAGTTCGCAGTGCCTATGTTCAGACGCGCCAAGTTACGTCGGCTGTACTGTACTTTTTTGTTGCATGAATCTTGTAGATACTTATTACTGGCTATGCAAACATGAGACTTTAAAACTATTTCTCGCGGATATAAAATATTTTAACTATGATATCTAGTACTTACGATTTAGGTATTTTATACCGATATTTCCACTCGGTTCGTCCCAGAAGTATGTAGTTTAGGGTCGAAATACGTGGGTACTAACGGTATTTAACCAGAATCCCTTCCTAAAATGCAAACTTTTTGGTAACCACTCAAAGCTATTGATTCTCAAACTCAGTGGCTAAATGAAATAAACTTGTCAAAATTCAGTTGCAAGCCTCGCTATTAGTAACAATTTTATTATTATTATGTTTAAGAAAATACTTTTGAATTTAAAGTAAAATATTTTTATTATATTATTACAGGCCTAATTGTAAGTTTTTTCCGGGTACAAAATTTATACCGTAATATTTTTAATGGTTTTATTATATTTTTTAACTTCCAGTATATTACTTTTTAGCTAAATATGTGATATAAAGGTATTCTACCTTTTATTCCATGTATAATAAGTTATAGTTAGTATTGAAAAGGCTACTTAACTATTTATCAAGGATACTTAAATAATTAAAGTTAGGCATTAGCCTAATAAGGGGCCATCCATAAATTACGTCACACTAATTTCATGACTTTTTGACCCCTCCCCCCCCCTTGTCACAGCTGGTCACATTTGTGAGACCTCCCCCCCCCCTAGTGTGACGTCACATATTATGAAATTTTACACCTAGAAATTATGAAATTAAAACAGCAGTTCCAAAATAGGTTTTATTTCCATTTTTATTTTATATTTACCTATACATACCAATTATTCGATTTTGAAATGTGACGTCACGAAATTTAGGACCCCCTCCCACCCCTTGTCACACAATGTCACACTTCGTCGACCCCCCCCCCCCTCCCCCCTAACGTGTGACGTAATTTATGGATGGCCCCTAAGGTAATACATATGGTACCTATTAGGAATCAAGCTGTTACTTAAATAATACCTATCCTTAAACAGTCTAAATATTTTAACATTTGATAAACTGAATATTTTAATAGGTATAAAGATAAACTTTAATAGGTAAGTAGGTATGGCTTGTTATGAAAACAGTTTGGTTTTGACGAATCGACCATAATATTATTAATCGACTTCAAAAAAGGAAGAGGTATTCAATTCGACTGTATTTTTTGTTTGTTACCTTAGAACTTTCAACTAGGTGAACCGATTTTGATGATTCTTTTTTAATCGAAAGCTGGTGCTTGTCATGTGGTCCCACTTAAATTTGAACGACATTTGACGAGTAGTTTTTGAGTTATTTTGAAGTCTGCTATTTTTTGTTATATCGTCAAGACGTTCAAAAGAGCTTAGCACCTATGGTTCAATCGACACAGTAGATTATGAATTTTCAATTACATAATTACTTTTTTTTTTTTCTTTATTAAAAATCAGAAACATAAAAACTGTTTAATTAACTTTTAAAACGAAACTGTAATTTATAAGCATAAGGATAATTATATTTTTTTAATGTAGATAAAAATAACAGCAATTTTTTTTATTGTGCCTTTTTACTATATTTTTTTCTTATAATATAACTACTTATATAAAGTAATGTTGTTGATAGTGTCGTAGTCGCCGTATTTATTTGTTTATTACTGCGAGCCAGTATCAGGAAAAATTGTGATTTAGTGAAATGTAATTTAGATTATTACATAATAATAGAAAAGAGTCGAAGTAAAACTCGCGCATGACTTTATTAGATTTAGGCCTAAGAAGTGAACATAAAAGGCGATGACGATCAAGAAATTCCAAAACTTTAATATATGTAGATAAGTCTGTACCTTATTAGTTATCAATGTTATCGTGCATAATCATGGGAATAACATAAATGACAAATCTAGTGACCTTTACGGGCGTTTTCAACAATCTATCTATCCATAATCTCCGGATAAGTTAGTAAGCAAATGGGTGAATATCAGGAATGTGCATTTTTTTCAATTTTTGGTGGTGATATTTTTTCTTCAGTTTTCGTGAAAAATGAGGACCTGGTATAAGAAAAGAAAGTCTAATTGTTACACTTTCTTTTCTTAGTCCTCATTTTTCACGAAAACTGAAGAAAAAATATCACCACCAAAAATTTAAAAAAATGCACATTCCTGATATTCACCCAAATAACTTAACATTATATTATAATGTTTTGACTCGAGGATTTACGGATACACTGAATATTGAGAATTATTAAAGCGTGCGTAAATTACATCTACTTTTTTCTATTCTTATGATGAAGGTAGGTCCTATTCTTATATATTAAAAGTTAAAACTAAGTTATTTTGTGATATTTTGTACCTAAAGAAAAAAATTGAAACTGGTACTTCGTTAATAATAAATATTGTTAAATAATGGTTTTTTGCTTTTATGTTTTTAGTCCTTTCACACCGAGTACGAAACTAAATTACTTAACATAATGTTACAGAATATGTACCTAATCTGGCCAGTTTTCTCTATTTGTTTCTTGAGTAATTTTTCAGCTGTTAGCGCAAATCTGAATCGATGGTAAAAGCATATTATAATCACCGAAACCCATCAACTACATATTATACACTTACCACCTAAATCCTGATTACGTGTTAACACTGTTATCAGGGGCGTAGCTACCGCCGTATCAATTATACGGGGCCCCCAGCGTATAGGGGCCCCCACTAACACTCACAAAAAAAAGCTCGCCAGCGGCCTAAGACCGCTACAGTTGGCACTCCTTTTATACAATATTTGACAGCTGACGTTAAGCCTAAGAACTCACGGAGCGATTTTCTCCCGCGCCCGCCGCGGTAGCGGGCCCGCAGCTCCTGTAGAATGCAGATTTGTATGTAAAAACGAGCGGCATATTTCACGACGCGGTTTACGCCCGCGGCGGGCGCGGTACTCGCGGTGCCCGCTGCACCGACGGGCAACTTCTAGAATCGTGCGGGTCGCGGTCAGCCGCAGCCTCGGCGGGTTGCTCCCGCACGCTCTGCGGTCGGTTGGCGGGCGACCGCGGTGGGCACCGGGGGGGAGGGGGGGTGAAGATCGTAAATACCGCCCGTCTTGCGATATTCGCCCGCCAGGTTTGCGGGCTATCGCCCGCAACCGCACAAAACTTCGGTCTCGTGAGTTTTGAAACTTTTTAAAATTTCCGCCACCGCAGCGGGCGCGGGTGAAAATCGCTCCGTGAGTTCTTAGGCTAAGGGGGCCCGACAACAAATATTGATATGGGGCCTCCTTAGGGCTAGCTACGCCACTGACTGTTAACCTGGATTTAACAGTGTGTAGGAAGAGCTTAATTTTTAATGTTTGATTTTTAATAAAAAAAAAAGCAAATGCTTCATATTTTTAATTTACTTTACCTCATTTAAGCCTGAGATATAAGCTTATTTACTACGCATATTTAGACGATCTGTACTAAATCTAAACTTACATCCTGCTAAATGTAGGTATGTACCTACCTAGATACCTACTAAAATTAATGAAGCGTGATAAGTAATTTTATTAATGATGCGTATAAATGTGTTTGATTGTATACTCATTAATTATAGTGCTATCACACTTATCAGATTATGTAAAGTTATAAGTAATTGGGAAAAAAATTGTTTTCAATCGGTCTGAAACTTAGAATCATGGCGGACGCATACATTTTTGCAATTCTGGTGGTTCTCGCAGTTGCCCAGGTAAATTATAATTTTATTATGATGCTCTTAGTATTTTTAATTTTGTTTTACTTTAGATTTCGTGTTGAATGGGTACTTGAAATGCACCACCTACTTAATTATCTTTCAGGGCAGTCCGTTGACCCCCGAACCGGCCATTATTGAAGATGTTCGTCTCCAAGGGGGTAAGTAAACTCCTGTTCTTGTTCTATGTACCTAACAATTCCCTGGTTATTATGATGCCTCTATTTCGAAATATCTTGGTAACTAGGTAATTAGTAGGGTTAGATAGGTACTTGGTTGGATTAGGTTGTATAATCCTATTCTTTTCTAATTTGAGACTTCGACTTCAATTCTCGGGTTTAAGTTTTTATCCTGATTTTCGTGATCATTAACCGCATAAAAAACGCATCGCATAAATAATCGCATTTCAGGGCCCAAGATTAAACTACTTAATGAAATATTAGTTATCAGTTAATCCTCTGATAAACCTGATTTCGATACTAAACCATCCACTTAATGATATCTAATTACACATGAACCTACCATGTATAGGTAACTGGTATGTATACCTATTCCAATATTATTTTACATAATACATTATATAAAAAGTATTTATTTAAGTACTTAATTAAAATCGTAGGTTATTATGAAGATTGATTTATTTATTAGGTAGCCAGATTTATATTTGCCAAGATGAAATCATTTTACTTTCAACTTAAATTAGTAGGTACCAATAATTATAGGTAGGAAATGTACCTATCTAATACGAGCGTAAACCTGCCTGTATTAAAAATCGACCTTAAGGAAGCGTAAGAAAAAATGATCTTATGATCAAGTTACAAAATGAATGACGGATTTTTTGATAGTAAATGTTTTCTCAGTACAATCCCGGATCGTGGCGGGCTGGGAAGCCGACGACGGTCAGATCCCGCACCAGGTGAGCCTCCGGATGGTGAACAACCGCGGCGGAGTCACCGCCTGCGGGGGCTCCATCATCCACCACCAGTGGATCCTCACCGCTGCGCATTGTCTCGCCAAGTCAGTTACTGTTTCCTACTAATATTATAAGGTATAAAGTAGTAATAAATTAGCTTCGCTTCGGTGAACCTTTACGTAACTACACTTGAATGTATATGGACGATATTCTTTAAATTCACATAACTTTTTTATTTGTGAACCGATTGAAATAAAACATAATGTTGCTGTGATTAAGACGACTTTGGATTGGTAACTTAGGTAGGTTCACTGATTTAGTTCGTATAAGGAAAGAAACGGTGTGTCGCTATGACGGTTTATTTGCAACTGGACAATTTACTCTGCACACATGTACATGGCATACGTTCGTCCCCATTCAAAGATTTTATAACAGATTGCGTCAACACATAATGTTAATCCAGACTTACTACAATACATCAGTGAAAACGGCATCGAAATCTGTGAAGTCGTTCCTGAGATTAGCCGGAACCAGGGGCATAGCTACCGCCGTATCAGCCGCATCAATTATACGGGACCCGCAGCGTATAAGGGGCCCCCACTAACACTCCCAAAAAAAGCTCGCCAGCGGCCTACGACCGCTCCAGTTGGCACTCCTTTTATATTTGACAGCTGATGTTGAAGGGACCCCACAACATATATTGATATGGGGCCTCCTTAGGGCTAGCTACGCCACTGGCCGAAACAAAGACACAGACAAATGCCCATGGGCGATATTAACCACATTCAATCAGGTGGACCATCAGCTCGTTTGTCAGAAAACATTAAATCCCCAGCCCAGGAATCTTGGCTTACTTTTATAATAATGATACCACCAAGCCGTACCAAAGTAGGTAACATATATATATCTTTGTTATTTCCAGCCGCGATACCTTTGTAGTCCGCCTAGGAGTCCAGAACTTGACTCGACCAACCTACATTGTGGAGACCGATCAGAAGTTCATCCATCCTCGATACAATGAGATCCAGGCTGGAGTTCAGACCGACGACATCGCCCTTGTAGGACTGAACAACTTTATACCTTATGGACGTAAGTAATTATAGATTTATATTTTATAGTCCTGCAAACAATTTAATTTATGTACAAAAAAATCGAAGACTGAATACCTAAAGTAAGTAAGTACGTACCTAGCTATAGGTATATATGTACCATACAGACCGTAGGTACCTAAATGATCATAGCAAACTTTAAACATTATTAAACGAATCGTTAAAACAGGATAAATTTGCAAATTTTTAGAGAAACAATGCAGCCCATGATTAATAGTTAATCTCTTGACGAAAACGCATCGCTAAATACTGTAGGCATAGGTATACCTATGTGTAAGTATGAACTATATTCTAATAGGAACTAAGTATTCCATTTCCATATCCTGCTCCGGATGAAATTCTGTAAAATTCTTGGAAGAATTCTTATGATGCGAAGAATCGAAGACAATGAACAATGACAGACTTCGAATGGAAGACAAATAGAAAAATATAATTCTTTAAGATCAGCAACTCCGTTGCCACATTTTTGTAGATATAAATTTAACCAAGTTTGACCATTTATACCAATGATCTTATATTAAAATAGTAGATAGGTTATACGCGCACCAAAAGTGGCACGCCAAAACTGGGCTAATTAGCACAGTTGAGCTCCGTCGTACGTACGTCAGATGTTGATTGGTATAGGGAAACAAATGATAAACGTGTGTATCTTTCGGAACAAATTTTTCGGTTGATTTGTAAGGGCATAACGTATCTACTTCTTGAAATATAACATCATTGATTTATACTCAACCAAAACGACACACAACTTACTTACAACGTCATCTCCAAAACACCTGTTCCCAGCTCTGGTGCAACCCTGCCGTCTGCAGAACAGCGAATCAATGAACAAGGACTACAGCGGCGCCGTGCTCACCGTCAGCGGCTTCGGGCTCACTGACGATCGCTGGAACGGTAAGCTGATTGAAGATTCTTTGAGTTACAAGGCCTTTAAACCCATGATTTTAAAGGATTTATATTTTTCCTTTGTTGGAAGTGTAGTGTTGAAACCTGCAAAATAACAATAAATATACATATCTAACCCACATTCCTTTATCTCTTGATAGGGAGGCTAAACAGACGACAGACCGCAAGTCTATGTTTATGTCTGTGCCATTCAACTACCGCGACATAGCAGTATAATTACAATCGAGACCAATGTCTACTCTGCTGAATCTGTACTAAGTACGTTCTGCTACGCGACCTGCACTCAACATACGCTTAGAATGGTTGTATCAAATGTTGTAGGCGGCGCTAACTCCGAGGTGCTCCGCTGGGTGTTCCTGCGCGGCATCAGCAACGAGGAGTGCCTAACCTGGTACCCCGCCAGCACCGTCATCCGCGAGGAGACCATCTGCGCCGCCTACTACAACGACACCGCTCAGTCTTCCTGCTCAGTTAGTAATTTAATTTATAATAATACTAGCTGACCGGGCAAACGTTGTTCTGCCAAAAAAAATTTAGGGGTAGGGGGATGAAAAATAGACGTCCGATTCTCAACCCTAGCCAATATGCACGCAAAGATTCACGAAAATCAGTCGAGACATTAGATACCCCAGACGTCACACGTATGAGTTTGATTAAAAAAAAAATTTGAGTTTCAGTTCTAAGTATGAGGAACCCCCAAAATTTATTGTTTTTTTTTTCTATTTTTGTGTGAAAATCTTAATGCGGTTCACAGACTACATCTACTTACTAAGTTTCAACAGCATACCTAGTTCTTATAGTTTCGGGAAAAAGTGGCTATGACATACGGACAGACAGACAGACAGACATGACGAATCCATAAGGGTTCGGTTTTTGCCATAAGGCTAAGGAACCCTAAAAATAAAGCAAATATAAAATGAAAATTACTATAGATACATACGTATAGATTTTTTTGCGTCTAGTCTTTTTACCCGTCACTGTCCGAGCACCTTTATGCATTGCTTTGAATTAAATGTTCACAGACTTCTTTATTATAAACAGGGTGACAGTGGTGGTCCTCTGACCATCGTGGACGCCGACAACAAGTTGACGATGGTGGGCGTGGTCAGCTTCGGCGCCAGTGTCGGTTGTAACAGCCCCTACCCTGGAGGTAAGTGCTACCTGGTACCATGGCCGTAGCTAGGGGAGGGCATTGTGGGGCAATGCCCTACCTTAAAATCACAATTGCCCTACCTTAAAAATACCAAAAACTAAGATAAATTATTATAATTAAATTGTTTATTCACAGTTTTAGACAAAAAGAATTGTAGCGATAGGTATCTAAACTTTTCCGAACATACCACAGTTTGTGACATTCATTTCATATTATAATAATTCTTTGTTCTGTGACCTAGAGAGCAGATCAATTATGATTTTTTACTTATGCCCTACCTGTAACCAATGCTGCCCTACCTCAAATTCGACTCAAGCTACAACCCTGCCTGGTACCATAGCCTGGTAGCCCTGGTATAATACTGGGATACTTAGTGCGGATAAGTTTTAGTTGTAAGAATTTTGATAAAATTGATTCGTTTTATAAGTTCCCGAACTTACATACTAACAAATCGCGGATGAATGGACGGGAATAATGTCAGTATGTTTGAAGTACTGTGAGCGAGATCAATGAACGTGATGTCTTTAATTAATGTAATTGGTGTATACCGTTTTAATTAAAGTAAAATAAATAAATAAACAAAATGTTCACTCCGATTCTATCCCTGTGTAAGGTAGTTCAGCAAATATTACTCACGAAACACTAACGCCCCAACTCAGAGTCACTAACGCTTACTTAAATCGCTCCTCAGTACAGAATTTGTATGGTGATTCTTTGCTAAGGAGCGATTAAAGTAACTGTTACTGAATCTGAGTAGGGGCGTTAGTCTTAGAAAATGCTCCATAGAAATTATCCATCCTACCAGCCCTCAGTAAAGTTTTCGAAAAAATTATTTACAACCAACTTCTATCCCATTTTTCTACAAACAAATTATTTCATGTTAATCAGTTTGGTTTTTCGGTCGGTTTTACGGTCTGTTGTTGTGGGGCTCAGCTGCAGATATTGAGTCAATCTTTGTATTACAGAAAAGAGCAGTTCGCGCTATTTACAACCTCCGGCCTAGGGACTCTCTTAGAGAATTGTTTAAAGAAATAAATATACTAACTGTTATTTCACAATACATTTTGGACAATATTATGTATGTTAAAAAATACTTTGATACTTTTCTTAAAAAGAGTGATGTTCACAATATTAACACAAGAAATAAGGCTAGACTGATTGTGCCTAGTTTTAGACTCAGCAAAACTGGTGGCTCGTTCATGGGTAGATGTGTAAAAATCTATAATAAAATCCCGTTAGAATTAACAGAAATGCCATACTGTAAATTAAAAACTCATGTAAAAGGTATTCTCATGAAGAAAGCATATTACAAAGTTGATGAGTATTTAAATGACAAGACTGCTTGGACATGAGTTTTTTTTTATTTTTTTATATTAAATATTGCAATAAGTAGTATTAAGTGCTGTCTGTAACTGTGAGTAGGAAAAAAATTATCGCGGGAGTTTCTTGCCGCTTCTTCTCCCGGGACCACTCACGGTAGGGATTTGTTGAAGCGATGGCGTTAATTGACTTTCGAAAAGTGTTTGTAACAAACCTACTTCGAATAAAAATTCATTTCATTTCATTTCATTTCAATGTTCTTGAAAGTAAAGTCTGCAATGTCACAAATGGCGAGCATGGTACAATGGCCTCTGTAAGGCAGTGCCTACTCTTCATACTGTGAAAGTCCACCGCACTTCATTAAAACTAACACAAACCCTCTCCCACCAGGCTACGTCCGCCCCGGCCACTACCACCAGTGGTACACGGAGGTCACCAAGCTGAACTTTGACTGGTCCAGCGCTGACATCGAGCCCGAACTAGAAGCCCCTCAACAGCCAGATGAAGTCATCATCGCCGAACAAAATTGGGTTGACGAAGTATACGCCAAGTAAACCTAAACGTAAAGAAGGAACTTGCAAGACGGATGTTAAATAATCCGTTTTTAGAAAATCTGGAATAACACGCGCCGTTCAATAAATACCGCCAAAATAGTTTGATTAGATTTAAGGTCGATGCGTACGTAACGTGGACGAAGCGTAATATAAATCACGCTTGAAAGGCAAAAATTACCAAGCGACATGTTGACAACTTTACACTAGAGAGCAATTTAAAATTTTTAATTTTAGAAAAAAATCGTAAAAATCGCTATAATAAACATTTAAACTGCATGTAAAATTCATTGGAATTAAGTAGCTATGACTAATAGGCGATTTTTACGATTTTTTTTCTAAAATTAAAATCTTTAAAATGTTATAGTGTAAAGTTGTCAACATGTCGCTTGGTAATTTTTGCCTTTCAAGCGTTGAAATATACGTGTGTACCCCGTCCCCGTTCCGTCCTTGCCTCCGTGGCGTACGTGCTATCGTTTTTTTTTTTTCATTTTCTATGAAACCGGCCCGTCCACGTTACGTATGCTTCGACCTATAATCGATTATGTAAAATGACTTTGGTTATATTTCCGCTGATAAAATGAGTTTTTGAAGAGTTTTTGCTTTGTATTAAAATATTTTGTATGATTCAAGTTATGCTACATCAGCAAGCGTGAAAAATAAAAGAAAAAAAAATATTCAGTATTTTATTAAATCTTGACAATATGACACATAGTCTACAAAGTCGTCCACAATAATGTTATTCACACATTGTCATCTTTAGAGAAAATACATTAGAATAAATACACATTCATGTATGATTTCCATATACAAGACCACCTTATAGGTACATATAAGTAGAACTTGTGCCATTAAAGACTAGCAACTCCGTTTTGCTGACGGTCCTAACCTATAATTAGAGGAAAGGAGAACCATCTCATAATAAATGAGGGGAAAGTTGAAAAAGTGTCCAGCTGTTTACTAAAAATAGAATTAGTTCCACTACCTATCACCATCCTACGACCATAGATAGTGCTGGCGAGGCAATAAGTACGATATGAACATAGCTGTTGACGCTGTTGTAGAGGGAGCTGCGGAGTGAAGTTTTCCGAATTCAAAAAAAAATTTCCTAGCGCGCCGCAGCGCCACCCGTTATTGGACGCATTTTTACGGACACTTTTCATACACATAGATGGCTCTCCTTACCTCTGTACTCCATGTTATTATTACAAGTACCGACCGCCATTTTAGATACGTTTCTTTAATGGGATAATATATATTTTTATAAATGCACCTACTTCACTATAATAATATAATGGTGCGCTTCTACTGAAATTGTTGGCAACTTTTGTGTACTTATCCAAAATGATCTCAAACTATCCAAAAAATCACCAACTTTGGTTTCCATTGTGTCTCAACGAATGGAAACAAATGGCCAACATTGGAGAATTATCTATCAGACAAAAAACCCCAAATGTTTTTACGAAATGTATTCGACGACGACCTTGCCAGTTGATCTGGTCGTCCAGTTGAGAGACTATTGTTTTGAACACTGTATAGTTGGCGGCACGGATGTTGAGCGCTCGGCGAAAAACGTCGCACATCGTACACTTGAGGTGAAATTATTGGTCGTTCAGTTGTCGCAAGACGTGTGACCGCACATTCAGAACGAATTACGACAAGCACTGCTCTAACGTCAATTAACAAGCCAATCACATTGCACGACATGACGCAGGCCGCTCCCGCCAACCCCAACCCGCGCCTCACCGCATACCGCCAAATTGGCCCGAAAATCGCTTCTGCGCAGGGGTCTCGGCGCTCAACACCTGACACACACAAAGCGATATTTATAAGCATGTACTTTTGATGTTTACCGCAAAAACCGACGCACGATTTCCAATATTTATTTATAATTTCTATTGCTAAGACAAAGTAATTACAGAAACTTCACATCAACACGTCCTTGGCAACAAATATCGATTGGTGGACACCCGGCATAAGACTTGACTAACGATATCATATAAATACAGTAAATAACACGCGAATCTCATCGCAATTGAAACCTCAAATTGAGATACTTACTGCACAAATATAAAATTTATGCGATATACATACATCCTTAATATTATTTCATTCGGACCGATATACATACATTTAATGCGATATACAAAAAGTCCGTTCCAGCCTCTTCCAAAAATGTAAACCAAGGGATCAATGACCACCTAAATTGTCTTTGGTTGTAGTGATGTTAGTATGAATACTACGTGCAATACGATATTTAAAATTAAATTTTTATACTTATCTTATTGTAATCCAAATAATAGAAATTACGAAGAAATCAAGCAAGTTCAATTTTAATTTTAAAACAGGCTGCCGAACGGACCATAAATGCATTTTTAAGTAGCAAATGGACTTTATAAATACATAATACATTGTCCATAAGATAATGTGTTTACCGGTAGAGTATATAACTATATACCATAGACCATAATACTGCGACGACGCATCCATAAATCTAAGAAGTCACAACGCATCGTGGGAATTTCCTACGACATACGTCAACAATGAAAGTATTGCATGACGTCGCGGCAAGGCATCGCACTGCATTGCGACCTCCTTCTAGTGGAGCAACGCTGTATCCTCGCCCTAATTGCTACGTGTTAATCGAAGCGTACGCTTCTATAGTCCAGTTATTATCCCGTCCTGAGCACCACCGGTCTACCTGTCAGCTTGCTCCACGGCGCCCTCATCTTTCCACGATTCTCCATTTATCGCCCCCTCTTCAAACACTTGAAGGATCTTCTCACAGTATTCCTTCTCCTCAAGGAAACCCCCCTCTCCGACATCCGGGATGGCCAGGTGGGATTCTATGATCTTCTTAAGGCCCAGCTCAGGGTCCCGGTAGATGGGCACGACCTCAGATGGTTGCTTCTCCAGGAGCGTGACCAGGACTTTCAGCAGGTACTCGGAGACATCTAAACGGCCCGCTTTCAAATGGTACACTATTAGCTGGACTACATTGTTTCTGATGAATATTTCTGGAAAGTAAACAAATTCACATTTATTATGTTATTTAACCTAAAGTCATTCTTAGGACCCCAATCAGGTATAAGAGGTTTAGATGTTTAGCAAACAAACAACACTCATAGTCCCATAATAATGATTCACTATGTCGTGAGCGCCATGGATAAAACACACAAAGACACCAACCTAAACGCCCAGACTGATAATTTGAATTAGTGTCATACTTATCATTATTTCTTTCTTTCTCTCAATCCCAGAAACCTTCAAACAGTGCTGACAAGGTAACCATTTCACCAGATGGGTCATCAAACTGTGTTTTTAAAAGTCCTTTAAACAATAGGCATGATGACGGATTTTGAAATACTGTTCTATATTGTTGGGAAATATATTATAATTACAAAGAATTTAAATTAAACATATTAAAATTTAACGTAAACCTTATTTTTCCACAAAAAATAAGGTTTAGTATAAAATAAATACATTTCAATTTATAAGTTTAAAATTCGCACCAAAACGCTTAAATGTGTCATGGCGCCGCTTGTGACGTCACTCTTAAGGAAAATAATAGACAAGACGTCATTATCAGTATGGTTATTTTCATTTGTTTTAAGAAGTATGACGTAATTCGCGCTGATTGAGACTGATTGGCGTTCAAGCTAACACGGCGACTTGCCGTATTTTGTAGTTTTATTTTATCAAAAATATTGTTAATCTCGCTCATAATAATACGATAAATGCAAGTTTTGTAATCCATTATTAGGGTTTCATTAAATAAATACATAATTTTAGTGATTTTTACTTACTGTTATCATGCCTATTCTCTCTTATCTCTTTCTTTCTTTCTCTCACTCTCTAACAAAGCAACTGCGTAACACACTAACCTCTAGCCTCTCCAGAGATCCCGCACAGGTAGGAGATGAGGAACACAGCGGTCCCCAGCTCGGGGTGCTGGTCCGCCTGCAGCACCTCGGCCAGCGCCTCGCAGCCGCCCTGCGCCATGAACGCGCGCAGCCCCGGCTCGTAGCCACGTACCATGCCTGGACAACGGACAATTTATTGATGGGAAATGGCATTGGATTATCTAACCTAAAAATAGGCATGATGACAGATTTTGAAATACTGTTCCATATTGTTGGTAAATCTATATACATATATAAAATTGAAAAGCGACACACCGCTGATTAAACAAAAAATCTCAGAAACTGCCGAACCGATTAAGATGAAATTTGGCAGGGAGATAGTTTATGCTAAGGAGACGACCACTAAGAACAGATTTTTGGAAATTCATCCCCTAAGGGGTACAAATAACGGTTAGAAGTCACTTTCATACAAACCAACTTTGTTAGTTTTAGATTTATAAATTTGAAATTTTTTATGTAAGTTTATAGTAATAAACAAAAGTTAACTTTAACACATTTTTTTGGAAAATCATCCCTTAAGGGGTTAATTTACTGATTGGAACTTAGTAGGCAACTTTCATTTATTATTGTCATTTATTAAGTAAAAAAAATGAAAATTTACATATTAGCTCCAAATTAAAAACGAAAATTAGAAGAATTATGTTTTTTTGGCAAATCAACCCCTAAAGGGTTGAATAAGGCTGTGCAAGATAGTATGGCAACTTCGTCAGTTTTGAAGTAAGAAGGGTGAAAATTTGTATATAAGGTTATAGTTAGACACAAAAAATAACTGCATCACAGTTTTGTTCAAATTCATCCCCTAAAAATAGGGGTTGAAAGTCATTTACATAGAAATCAACTTCGGCAGTTTTGTATTAAAAAGGATGAAAATTTGTATATAAGCTTATAGTTAGACACAAAAACTAACTTTATCACGGTTTTCTCGAAATTCATCCCCATAAGAGGTAATAATACTAAGGGGTTGTAAATATTTAAGAAACTACGTACATTTTTAAACTCAGTAATGTGAAAATTTATATTATTATGTTAACTTATAATTATTTGAAACAAAAATTAATTGTAAGTAACAGGTTTTTTTGGAATTTCATCCCCTGAGAGGTAAATAAAATGGTTGCGACTTTTTCCAGAATTTTGTCATTTTCAAACTCAGAAATATTAAAATTAATATGTAAGCTTATGGTGAGAAACAGAACATTTGTGTAGAGGACTTTACGGACGGGAGGGGGAGGGGAGAGGGATAGGAAGCGAGAGAGGGACCGGGAATGGGAGAGGGAGAGGGACAGGGAGTGGGAGAGGGAGAGAGAGAGGGACAGGAAGCGGGAGAGGGCCCGGGAGCGGGAGAGGGAGAGGGACAGGAAGCGGAAGAGGGACCGTGAACGGGCGAAGGAGAGGGACAGGGAGCGGAAGAGGGTAAGGAAGAGAGAGAGGGAGTTTGAGTGGGAAAGGGAGCGGGAGAGGGAGTGTAAGTGTCCGGATGGAAACGACAGAACCGTTTTTAAATCATGTTGACATCGTAAAATCAGTTCATAATTGATCCATTTAGGATCTGGTGGTGTTACTTGGAGACAAGATATGTAACTCCTGGATGGATGGAAATAACGAAAGGTTTTTGATTTTTTTTAATAAAACTCAAGCGCCAGTTTTTCTGTACACTACATATTTTTTCAAAATTTCGGTTAGGGACACCTCAGTAACGTGTTAGAGCACCAAAAATTTTGTTTTTACGAGTAAAATTATTGTCTGTCTGTCTAGTTGTTTGTCTGTCAGGGATTACATGAAAACCCTTGAACTGATTTCGACGGAAATTAGTTGAGTTGTTCCTTAGATTTTGGATCAATGTAGTTGAGTTGTTCCTTAGATTTTGAACAATTTTGGATCGTTTGAAAATACTTTTTGTCCCGATAAAATTAAAAGTTTTCCCCGGAAACAAGATGAAACTTAGTATGGAATATTTTGAAATATCAACGATTTGCTTTAAATTTGCAACAAACATTCCTCATTTAATTGATGAAATACATGTTTTCGAGTTTTTCAAAATTTTTCATGAAAAAAAAACAAATTAATGTTAATGTTGTTTATTTTTCAAAATCCGTTCCCGGAGGAATGATTTGTGATTATATCGTAGGTTTCAGTATATAAATTCCTAAATAAAGTACTTTAATATAAATTAACCTGTTTTTAAATTTTCTTCTGCAAGGGGTATAAATATGATAAGCATAATTTCCGCATGCGAAGCTGCGGGTAACAGCTAGTATATTATAATTACAATGTATATCATGTTTCCGCAATAAAATAAGGTTTAGTATAAAATAAATACACTTTAATTTATAAGTTTAAAATTCGCACCAAAACACTTCAAAGTGTCATGGCGTCGCTTGTGACGTCCCGCCTGAATAAAGTAATAGACAAGACGTAATTTTCAGTATTGTCATATTCGTTGGTTTGCATGCGTAACGTAATTCGCTCTGATTGAGACTGATTGGCGTTCAAGATATCATGGTGGCCACGTCGTATTTAGTAGTTTTATTTTATCAAAATTTTATTAATCTCGCTCATAATAATACATTAAATGCTTGTTTTGTAATCCATTAATAGGGTTTCATTAAATAAATAAAAAATTATAGTAATTTTTACTTACAGACTACAGTCATCATGCCTATTAAGAGGAAAGATTTAATTTTTGTTTCTTTGTAATGGATAAACTCGGAAACTACTGGACCGATTTCAAAAATTCTTTCACCAATAGGATGCTCCATTGTTTCTAACTAACATGGGCTATATTTTATGATGAACAAAAATTTGGATTTACACGAAAACCAAAGCAAAGCGAAAGTGGTTATTGCCGTAGATATACGTATAAATATAAAACATGTTGCAGAACGTCTGCGAAATCAGCTAATGACCAATATTTTAAGGAATATTATCGACATTTTACAAAGGTTGTCTGGAAGAGATCGCTAATTAGTGATAAGACTGCTACTTGAATTTATGTATCTTTACAATTAATATTTTTGTAAAATGATTAGAATACATTAAAGAGGATTTATATTGTATACTCATACTATGTAAGACAGTGTAATTAGTAGCTGCTTTCTACACTTTTAACTGACATTGTGGACTGCACCACAGCAATACTCACTGGACAATGCTCGAAGACTCCTGTCATCTTCCTGGTGAACCCGGACCCGGTGCAGCAGCACAGGCATGAGGCAGCAGGCCAGCGCGCGCTCCTGACACCACGGGTTGTTCTGACACACCTGCGCCAGGATCAGGTTGGACCAGCGATGCAGCTCAATACTCTCACAAGACTGGCACATTGGGAAGATAATAAAACCGCCCATTTTTTCGAAATCTGTAACAATATAATATCAGCATAAAGAAATATGTATATATCGACGCCTGAAAGGCAAAAATTACCAAGCGACATGTTGACAACTTTACACTAGAGCATTTTAGTTTTTAATTTTAGAAAAAAAATCATAAAAAATTGCTTTATTACGCTTTTAAACTGCATTTAAAATTCATTGGTATGAAGTAGCTATGACTAATAGGCGATTTTTTACGATTTTTTTTCTATAATTAAAAACTAAAATGCTGTAGTGTAAAGTTGTCCACATGTCGCTTGGTAATTTTTGCCTTTCAAGCGTTGATATGTATATCCGCATGATAATTTTTTTATCGAAATTCAAATTCAACCTCATTTAATCATAGAGGTATTTTTGCTGCTCACTTATGAACGTAATTTTTTGCTTTTACCACTATTTCGGAAAGGTGCTTTATTATTGAGTATAAACGACGAAAAAGTCCTCAGAACATCTTTTAGATTAATGCATAATTATCACAGAATAATCTACTTAGGAAGGCTGGATGTGGATTTTTTTCTACAAATTATGAATCTTTTTAAGGCAAGATGTTCCAATAACAAAACTCACCATTTGCAACATCAATATCATCAATAAATTCTCCGAGCTCTTTAAATGCTGCTAGGATCTCATCGGGGAGTCGTTCGTCTTTTTTTATACAGCTGATCTTCTCCATATCTGACAATATTTTAATATTCTTCTTAAGTAATTCAGAGACATTCACCGTGTGTGCATTAAGAGCCTCCTGTAGGAATCTTCTTCTCTGTAATGAAATCAAAGATTATTTATTGTTACATGAATTAATAACACCTTTTTTAATACAATCCATTCAGGCTATTTTTATTTTTTTATTTTTATTTTCATTTTTCAACTAGTAAGAAAAAAACTATAAGGGTTTTGATTTTATTTCGGAACCCCAAAAATGTTCTTATAATAAATGTGTACAATTCTAACCCTGTATCTAGTCACATGATTTATTAATTTTTATTTAATGATTTATTAATTTTTATTTAACACCAAGACTCCTTGTGGTTGTTTATCCAATAACCAATACTGGGTTATATGTGGATCACACATAGTTTGATTTATAAGGTACTATTCAATGCTGTTAGTTAGTTTTCCTTCTTCTTTCTTATGTTTTGGTTAAGAGGCCATCCATAAATTACGTCACACAAATTTCATGAGTTTTTAACCCCTCCCCCCGTCCGTGTCACAGCTGGTCACATTTGTGAGACCTCTCCAGTGTGACGTCACATGTTATGAAATTTTACACTTTCAATGATTTTAATGCCTGATGCAGACCACTTAAGTTATAATCACATTTTCTTGTGTAATTCCATTATTAATGCCTTAACTAATAGAAGCAGTAAACTCATTTTACCTCTTCATCCATTGGTCCCAGCTGCGAGTTGCCAGGAGCATCTTCAGATCTTGTGGCCTCCAATGCAAAACGGAGAAGTCCCTGTAAGATAGATAGTTTTTCTTTTTTTCATTATTTGAGATAATAGCTCTGATAAGTGGCTTATAATCAAGAAAGCTTTCTACTATGCTGCTGCCAATGGCGGTGATAGCTAGGTGTCATATCCGGGATAATATGTTTTTTCTATTTTCACTCCAGCAGTGCTCAGTCACTCAGGTACTAAATACTTATAAAGCGATTCAGCCGTCACCTTGCCATTAAGTCATTATACCTAATCTGCCATTACAGCCAACATTGTTATAACTTAGTTTAGTTCATATTTTTTTAACCCCAAACCTAATAAAAAATTAAATCTCTCAATAAGCAATAAAGTATGTATTACCTACCTATATTCTTGAAGATATAATATTGCACTCATATTGTTTCAAATTTAACAATTTTTTAACATCTTTTGTTTATTGCTCTTAAAATTATAGTATTTTGTTGAATGTGTTAATAGTATATTTTTATAGCATTATACAGTACGGCCAAGGTATCTTGGCGAGTCTGAACTTCAGGCAGAAGGCTGCGCAATAACATTCGGCAATGCTTGGTACGCAGTATTATGTCTCAGTCACACATTAGCATTTTTGTTGTTTCGTGTCGCTTTCTGTCTTACATGCGCTAAAGTTCGCAGAGCCTATATTCAGACTTGCCAAGATATGTCGACCATACCGTGCTGAAGAATATTAAACACATCTCCAAAATATTTGCAGCCCTAGCTGTAATGATAATAACATTTACTTTTGATACTTTTGATTTTAATTGCGATATAGGCTTTATCCACCAACAGTAGATCCTCGCAAACATGCTTTCAATAAAATTTAATAATATTATGTAAAAATAAAGGGCCATTTTACCCAATAAGGGTAAAATGGCCCTTTATTTTTAATTCTTTAATAAATTCACTACGCTCTAATAATAATTTACTTACCTAGACACTAGATATGAGTTAGCACGCACATTACTTTGTCTATTATTATTATTTTATTCCTATTCTATAACCTCACATTCATATTTATACATGTAAATAAACAATTATTTATGAATTGAGGTTATAGTGTAGAAACAAAATAGTAGTATTGCTTAAAACACATGTTCATATAAACCTGTCGGACTAATATCTAACATCCCAGGGCTTCAGTATTTGCTTAACTAACCTAAAAAAAGCTAGCAAGCTGCATTAAAGCGCAGTGCATACGTAAAAGGTTTTTTCCCGTACGGGACGGGACGTGAAATTTTGGAAACATCGTTTCATAGAAAATACGATAATGCATACGCAGCGGAATCCCGTACGGAACGTGGCCCATACGGGAAAAAGCCCGTTATGTATGCATTGGGCTTAGGGCACATGTATGGAATTTGGAAAAGTACCTCCAAAGTTCTCGGCTGTCGAGGCTGTTCAGCCACGGGCTGCATCCGCGAATTGCCAGCCGGGTACGTCAGGGCTCCGGCTATAGCAGGGCGGTTGCCACTACTCCCTGGATTATTAGACGCCATTTTACGAAAAAAACAATAAACAAACTTGAATCACTAAACTCCACTCAACTCTGACAGCTCACGAAATAAACTGGAACACCACTTTCACACAATATATATTTATGGTTGTATAAAATCCATTGATTCATTGATTCATACTTTATGATGAAATCGCAAGAAACACATGGAAATCCAGAATAATCGAGAACATACTTTGGTTGGGAATAAAATCGATCAATGATTGAATATGTCACTTGCAGGCTGCAGCGCCGTGTTGCAGCGTTACCAATTTTAAATGAAGGAATCTACCAAAGACACTGCTAAAATCTACTGAAATCTACTAGGTCGCATTTTAAAATTTACTAATAATTTTTAGAATAATATTTGAGCCGTTTTGGGTAGATACGATTTGAAATAAAACATTTGTTAATGAACCCTACATTTAATCAATCATATTTTTAAAATTTGGCTGAAGCACTATGCTCTTTGATAAACGCAATTCTTGCAAAATTTTTGGAATTACAAGCTTTACAATAAGCATTATTGTCATCATATTTTTAAGCCACTTTGAAAATAATGGGTTTTCTTCCCACTCCAAATCGTATCTTCTTTTCATTTTAAATTACATAAATGTATGATTCCGCGAAAGCAAACAATACAAATGAACGAAAACGACTAAATAAAACTGTGTTGTCTATTATTACAGGAGCAACTTGAAAATTATCTAAGTTAAAAGACCTATTTTATAAAAATATCTATCCATTGCAAAATTAAATTCAATTTGCTATGCCCACAGTAAACTTCATTCAATAATAAGCAGTGGCGTAGCTAGCCCTCGTGGGGCCCCGTATCAAAATTTGTCGGGGGGCCCTCTCGACTCGGCGGTAAAGATCTTTCCTAATTTTTTTTTTGTGAAAAAATAAAAAAACTGACTTAAAATAAAAAAATATATATAATATGTACATTATAAACCAATTAACTAACCACATACAATCAATGCTTAGACACGCGGCAGCGTGTCCAGACAAGTGCAAAGAAAAAGTAACCGATAACTTCCGTGCTTGCAACGGTAATTGAGCACGGGATTTACATGCAGCTCCTGGGATATCTGGAAGATCATCAGCTGATCTGTGATCGACAATACGGTTTTCGCAACGGTCGTTCAGCTGGTGATCATCTAATTTATCTTACGCACCTGTAGGCACCGTCAGGCGCTTGATTGCAACGGGGAAGCACTAGCAGTCAGCCTAGATGCCATCAAAAACAAAACTTGTAAAAAAAACCAAGTCTCGCAACTCAGTTCTTCTACCGTAAAAAGTTGTGAGATCCATGTAATACCAAGTCGGTTAATTTATTCAGTTCCTACTTAAGGGTCCTTCTGTCTTAAGTTATCACGTAATTAGCTAACCTAACAAGTAACAACATCTTATAGTGACCATATTATCAATATTAAAAATCTTTTCTGTTTTAAATAAATAGATCGACTTGACCATCGCATGAAAACACAATATATCTCACAAGTGATACCTACATATTATATTAAATTTGATTGTTTAGTGCGATTGCCAAGTCAATCTATTTATTTAAAACATAAAAGATTTTTAATATTGATAATATGGTCACTATAAGATGTTGTTACTTGTTAGGTTAGCTAATTACGTGATAACTTAAGACAGAAGGACCCTTAAGTAGGAACTGAATAAATTAACCGACTTGGTATTACATGGATCTCACAACTTTTTACGGTAGAAGAACTGAGTTGCGAGACTTGGTTTTTTTTACAAGTTTTGTTTTTGATGGCATCTCATTTCTTTTTGTAGATAGTTCTACTTTTTTTCCTTTTACAAGTTACCTTTGAACATAATTATATCTAGGTACCTATCTACACCTATTATTCCATTATATTATATACAGGTACACTGATTCATTCACTGCAAATGTTACTTTGTTATACAGGTACAGTAATTCATTAACTGCAAATGTAACTTTGTAATCCTATATATTTATATGGGATTACAAAATTATTTATGCAGTTGATGTATCTAGAAAACTAGACCGAAATTGCAAAATGTTTTAGTTTTTCCTTGATCTATACACTAAACACTAATTGTGTTCCAAATTTGAAGCTTCTATGTCTGCTAGAAGTGCCTTGGAGTTTTGATGATCGGTCAGTCAGTCAGTGAGTGACGAAATTAAAAAACTTTGACTAGTTATAATTCTTAAACTACTGGTTCAAATTGAATGAAATTTGAAATATACCGTGTTTATACAATGCCTGCTTGGTTACTAAAAATTCAGGCTTCTAGCTTTATCCACAACGAAGTTATAGGGGGTCGAAAATGGCCTGAATTGCTTCGAGAAAAGGATGGTACGGCCGTGCCGCTTTTTTGCTCGACTTGGCGGGGGCACTGCCGTGCCCCCAGATTTCGCTAAGGCCTGTGACCGGGTCTGGCACACCGTGGGGTCTCACGAAGTTACCATCTTACGGTCGATGTGAGAAGGTATGCAGTTGGATAGCCAGGTTTCTATCTGAATGACATATCAAGTAGTAGATGGTTGTTGCTTAGATTATAGGTTTCATGCCTTATAGGTTTCATACCTATAAAATGCTGGTGTTTCCCAAGGGTCTGTGGTATCTCCTACGCTGTTCATTCTGCATATCAATGACATGGCATGAGTGGCAACTGTTGCTATACAGATAACAGCTCAGGGGATGCCTACTACACAGCCCCCCTTAATTCCTCTCAGTTGCAAGTGGCGGATAGCAGACTTAAACTTGTGTCTGAAGTCGAGAACTCTCTGGAGCAAGTCTCGGAATGGGGTTGACTTAATTTAGTTGAGTTCAAACCCACGAAGATACAAGTTAGCGTGTTTACCACTAAGAAAACCATTTCCATTTGTTATAGCGCTCCAATTCCAGGGTACCGCCCTCACCGTCACTAAAAGTGTTGAGTAAGAGTATTCTGGGAGTTGACGTTTCGAGTGATATGCAGTATCAGCGTCATTTGGAAGCCAAGGCTAAGTTGGCTTCCAAAAAGCTTGGTGTTCTAAACCGGGCTAAGGATTACTTTTGAGTTTCAGAAGAGATATCGGTTTTCTCTGCGTGTTCTACCGACTTGACAACGGTGAGCGCTCCGAAGAATCGTTCGATTTGATGCCTCCTTCGCCTTTTCATCGTTACACCACTAGCCGAGAATTAAAGCTTCGGTCTAAGGTCCGATTCTCCCGATCATTTTTATCACGCACGTGCTAACTGTAGAATGAGCTGTGCTACCTGTAAAATGAGCTTCCTCCTGAGGTATTCCAGGAGCGCTGTGACATGGGGTTGCTGCCGGCATTCCCGCGCGGCACTCTGTGCCGGAGAGCATCATCAGTCGTGTAGAACGTTATACTTTGTATATTAAATATTCTGTTTAAATTTCATTAGGGTATTTAGATAACTGATTTTATTATTATCTGTACCCTATACCTGTTTGTCTTCAATTCGTCGAGTTTCCAGATTTAGAATCATAATAAAATTATCCTCTTAAAGATAAATTGCATGTTGCTTAAGTTAATTAATATATTAATACAATGCAAGATGGTCCAGAAAATAATTTTATTGTTAATTTCACTTTTCAATGAAGTATCGATGTTTTCCATTTTTCGAATCACAATTGATTTCCGGATCATTTTACGAATTTTTTTTTAAGATGCATTGGGGGCCCCCTCATCCCCGGGGCCCCGTATAATTGATACGGCTGATACGGCGGTAGCTACGCCCCTGATAATAAGGGAATCCTCCAAATCACTTTCGTGCCAAGTGTAAAATTAAAACTTTTTGGACATGGATGCTTGGTTTTAAGCCTAATATTCTTTGATAGCGAATTAATAACAAAACCTACCGATGTGTTTCTCATTTCTACTAAATTCTACTAAGACATTTTATCCTACTAGATTATTGTCTTATTTGCTTCAAATCTACTAAAAAAGTTGAAATCTACTAAAAGTGGTCACGCTGCACTTGTTGTGAGTTGTGACTCAGGTGGCTATTTTGTCACTTGTCACTTGTCAGGATTATTTATCTATACTGTCAATGTCAAGTGTCAAGCCTAAACTATCAATGTCAATTGCAGTGTTGCCTGATGTCCCAATTCAACGTGAAAACAAATTATGAAACCTTTCTACAGTAGAATTCATAATTCGAAGGACCACTTATCCATCACATAACAAAGAGCTATCTATTGCAGAAAATTATGGTGTTGCCAGCCCTAATTTAGATTAAAACTGTAAAGAAGCTTTGAAAAAGCTGTAGAAAACTGCGAAATTCTACTCAAAGAACTGTAAATCTACAGTTTTCTTATTTTGTATTATTTAATAGCTGTAATCAATAAAACAACATAATATAGTAAGAAAATATTACTTGTATTCGCAAATCAATTTTAAATCTTAACAAATTTACACAATTTCTACTAAAACTGACTCGTTAACACATCCTTTTGATTATCATTTTCATCTTTATTTTTAAAATCGTACATATTTTTATGAAATCTCTTTATATGGTGATCGTTAGTACTGAACTCATTAAGAATTTTTAATTTCTGGCTTTGTATTTAAAATGCCTTTTATGATGGTGGTAGACCGTTTATTCTTAAGTTCTGCGTAACAGCAAATAAAATAGATAGCCTTAGTATGATGAAGAAAAAACTGTAGATTTGGAGGTCTAAACTAAAAACTGAAGATATCGAAAAAACTATACATATATCTACAGTTAAACCCTGAACAAATTGATGGCAAGGCACCGCAATGGATTTTTGTGAGGAATACACGTAAACACATAGGACTGCATAGTGCATACGTAAAGCATGCTTGATCATGTTCTATGATGAATTGTCACGCTGCCTTTAAAGTACAGCGAAGAGGTCTCCTGCATAAACGTATATGGATCGCTTTGAAGGCAAGATTACTATAGTAGTAATCTTGCCTTCAAAGCGCGAGAAGATCCAAGTTCCTTCCCCGGCCTTGCCGAATTATCATACCCTAAGATATTGTTTTACTTATCCTGATATTTTTTACGTAGGTATTTAAGTATCCGAAGAACGAAGAAGGCGAGCCTGTTGGAAGGTTGGAACGTGGTCACTAGACTCATTCGACTCAGTGTGGTCACCGTCACCCATGAACATCAATTACACCATAAGCATTATTGATACGTTTCCGGCCAAGAAATAGGAGAGAAGTAAAGTAAAGAACTGATTCCCGAGAATCCCAAGCCCCGGCCGGAAAATAACGAGCAGTTTGGCGGCAACTCAAGGAAGAGGAAGATAGCTAGCCAATGCTTCATGGAATACTCAGATACTTTTGTCACCAGCATCAGGATATGACGACCCGTGTAGCGCAATGGTTACCATGCCGGATCGCCGCACCAAGGGTTCTGGGTTCGATTCCCAGCGAGGCGGAAATTTGAATGATGAATTTGAATTTCTGTTCTCGTTCTGGGTGTGAATGTCCTTGTCTAGTGTGTTGTCCATGGCACCCAAGACACAGGGATTCCTTGTGTAGGGCTATGAGTGTGAAGCGTTATTATTATTATTATTATTATTATTAAATATTTTATCTCCTCTCATCTGTGACCGATATCACAGCAGAAGTGGTCTATTGTCAATACAGCGAGTCCTACAATTTAATCTCGCTGATAAAAGCCGATAAGATATCGTGAAGATAAACTTGTGTTTTAGCGTAAATATATATTTTCATAATAGCAAGTTACACGGTTTGCTTGGTCGACAGGCCTTATTATTATTTTGGTTTGTTAAATGACGAAACTGGTTTCTGTTAACGGCCAAGACTAATCAGTGCAAAGTTTACCGCAAAGTTATTAACTTAACTGTAAGTAAAACATTTTATTAATAACCGTTCATTGTTTTACGCAGTGTTCAATTAGAATACGTAATAAGAAGATAGTTTATTAGAATTGTAAATCTATTGCGGAGCTTTTCAAGAAGGCTTGAAACTTTTATCTACTTTATGCTAATAAGTAACAACATAATATCCTCAATGTTTGAATCGCTCTACCACTCTACTACCAAGAAAATAAAATGTAAAATAAAATGTTCTTCTAAAACAAAACCACCAGCGAAGAAGATAACACTTTAAAGATTAAGAAGTTATTTATCGCACTGTCATCATAGTGAAATAAGTATCTATTGAATAGAACAAACGTCATATTATCTTTTGAATTTCAGCTATTTTGCTAATGTACCTAAACCTAAGGTATGTGTTGCATTCATGCTCTTGTCAGTCTTTTTATTTTGTCCTCACGAAAATGTACATAACAGCGTCCTTTATTTGTAAAGACTAAAAATAATAAGGTAGGTATGAGATAACTTGGAGAGAACAATGTAAAGGTAATTAAGGGACTCAGTAAACAGCACCAATAAAACATCAACTTTTCATCATAACAAAAATATTTCCCTTCATCCAAACATTATCGAGACAATTCCAAGAATTAAGTGGTTATCATTCTTGTTTTTATAATATCCCAAGGCCAAAAGCATGGCGCAATGGCCTGAATTTCATATAAAAATAACGTAAACAAGGGCGGACCCCCTTTGAGTCAGGGGGATAACATCATTAACAAGCAAGCAATAATGGTAAAAGGTAAAAAATAATAAATTTTTAACTTTTTGGGATGCTTTAGTAAATTGTTGACTCTGGAGGAGCGGAGGTTGAGACAAATTGGAGAACCTTTGGAATACAGGTTTCATAGAACCTCAGATTTCTACTCAGGAACACTGTCAATACGTTTAATAGTTTCAATGGTAAATTCAATGGTATATTTCGCTATATACAAACGGTACAGTTTACATAGTCTCACACAGGTGAGCACTCACCAAAGCTGTTTTGAACTGAAAATTAAGGTTTTCCTAGCAACGACCACATCTATTCGAGAGCTTCTAAGTGCTTGACCTACTCTTTTCTTGGTATAGGATAAAGTATAGGATAAAGACGTGTACGATAAACTCATCAAGTTAGGTGACTATTCTCTGTCAGTAATATTAAACTTAATGCCCATGATGAAACTTCGAGAGGAATATAATAAAAAGCGGCCAAGTGCGAGTCGGACTCGCCCATGAAGGGTTCCGTAGCAGCAAGTAACATAATATAAAAGTTCTTGTAGTTCGTTGTAACTTTGATCGATGTTTTTTGCGGTTTACGATTTATAACCGTATTAAAAAAAACTACTTATTAGATCTCGTTCAAATCAATTTTCGTTGAAAGTTTGCATAGTAATGTACATCATATATTTTTTTTAGTTTTATCATTCTCTTATTTTAAAAGTTACAGGGGGGGGACACACATTTTACCACTTTGGAAGTGTCTCTCGCACAAACTATTCAGTTTAGAAAAAAATGATATTAGAAACCTCAATATCATTTTTTAAGGCCTATCCATAGATACCCCACACGTATGGGTTTGATGAAAAAAAAATTTTTGAGTTTCAGTTTTATGTATGGGGACCCCAAAATTTATTGATTTTTTTTCTATTTTTGTGTAAAAATCTTAATGCGGTTTACAGAATACATCTCCTTACCAAGTTTCAACAGTGTAGTTCTTATAGTTTCGGAGAAAAGTGGCTGTGACATACGGACGGACAGACAGACAGACAGACAGACAGACAGACAGACAGACAGACAGACATGACGAATTTATAAGGGTTCCGTTTTTTGCCATTTGGCTACGGAACCCTAAAAAGTAACTGAAATGAAATGCACAATTGCAGACGAATCTCTACGAAACTCTACAAGTTTTTATTTCACTTTTATACCTATACCTACATCGCAGGCGTTTATTTATTTGTTTCCTAGTAAACTTGGGAGGAAGATATTAATTAGATCATGTTTAGTAGTCAATGTTGTCCATTGATATTTGCAAATTGTGCGTTTCGTCACAGTTGTAAGAAGAGTCTGTTTGATGCTCAGTAACGGTGAAGAGTTGTTTGTTTAACTTACATAATTCTTACCCTTTTTCAGTCAAAGCTGGATCCTACTGGATTTCACTCAAAGGAGTACAGAGAACTTCAAAAACAAAAGCTGCAACTGGAAAATTTGAGAAATAAAATCCAAATCTGAAGAACCTTAGATCGTTTCCTATCTCTGGTTACTGTTAGGGTAAGTTGATTAATTTTTTTTTCATTTTTCATTTGGTGCAGATGAACGGCACTATTTTAGAGAGTGAGACCAACCCAGGTAGGCCTTATACCACCCGAAGACCTGTCACATAGCTTAATTACTGGAACTGGTGATGTCTGAGTACGTAAGTAAACTACATCCGACTTCACTTGAAAATACGGTCAATTACTTTCCATATCCGTATCCATAGGCGGATTAACCTGTACTTGTACTAGTTGTACTTACCTATAATATCATCTGAACTAATTGGATATTTTAAAGGAATTAATAATACAGTAGCATTTTGTTACGTTTAGTAATTAGTTCACTCTCAAATATATGACGTAAGTCTTAAGCACTTTAGCAAATTAACGGCTTTACAACTAATTTCCGAAAAAGCCCAATCAGGAAAATTGGAAATAGGCCGTGTTCGCGTTAACAGTTCAAACTAATAGGCTATAACCACAGTGTAATATTGTTAATACTGTGTTCGTGAAAATTATCCATACAATGAACAGGACTACCCATAATAAACAATCTCCTATATTCTATCCCATAACACTCGTGTATGAAATTGAAAATCAGTTTCTTTCAGCTATAGCTACGGATCAAAGTACATAACATAAACATTTGTATAAATATTTAAAACGAGTAACCGCCCTCGCTTTGCTTCGGTTTTCTTTTTTTTTTTATACCTTGGGTTACATTATTGGAGTTTTATTAAGGATCTCTATTTTTTTTGAAAATATGATATAGCCTATGTTACTCGGGGATAGCGTAGCTTCCTAACAGTGAAAGAATTTTTCAAATCGGTTCAGTAGTTTCGGAGCCTATTCAATGCAAACAAAAAAATCAAATCTTTCCTCTTTATATATTAGTAATAGATTATACATGCGGCGAATATACAAGTTCATTTGAAGAAACATTTCATTTAATGAAATACCATTATATAAACTGCTTTATTTAATTATTTGCTTTATTAACTTAGGTATGTATATGAAACAACTTCATCATCAACATACATCTTCACAACCCACAATTTTAGTCACTGTTTTTTCCTTGGAGTATTTTATCCTTGTTAGGAACACTATCGAATGGTGTAATAATACAGGTGAGTTTTTTTTAATCAGCGGGCTCGATTCCTGGCCAGGAATAAAAAAATTTCTAAAATTTTATGATGCAGTTTTAGTGTCCATCAAAAATATCAAAATCAACTCCGAGAATCGTTTGACCACTTATCGCTAATCCTCATAGTTACGAATTTGGCCATCCACGCCCACTTGAAAAATTCACTTTTAATGAAACAAACAGATAAAGGTCGCACCTAGTTCGTTTTCGGATCTTTTATGGTATTATAGAGAACTCTAGTTTCCTCCAATGTGTAATTTTGCTCCGTTATAAGAAAGTTATTTCCATATAGACAAAGAACTCGATAAGCGTAACGGATACAATTTCGGCCTTCATAATTTACTTGATCAAGTTTTTCCCAAACAATAGGATTTATTGAAACCATAGCTAGCGCATACTTTAAAAATAACCCTGTGATTTTTTTTCTATATACATACATACTATGCAAACAGAGAACCGAATACCAGATATAATTGATAACCACTTCCATGCCACTTCCCAAAGCAATCAGTGCATTGCTGTTTGATTAGCTGAATTCGAAATGATGGGCCATGAACTGCCATCTAACAGTAACAACACCTGGAACCGACAGCGAGTCCTGAACAGACATGTGTCACTTTTGGTCCTTTACTAGTTAACTTCTAGTACCTCCTACATCCTACTGCCAGTCAACCGTTCATTTTTAATGTCGTCAATAAGCTGTAAAACTTTGATTTTAAAAGTCCTCGTCTGTTTCTCCGACATGTTTTTGAATTCTGGCAGAAGACTCAGGAAGAAATACTTCATATGTTCTCTCTCGCTCTGATCCATGACGCTATCCTTTCCTAGTGTTGCCTTTAAATGTTCTGGGATGGAGAAGTCTTCTTCGCTGGACATTGCGTGTCGACTCAAATTGGCTTCTGTGCCTGCTTTTGGTCTGAATTTTACGTCTAATTCAATGTCATCTTGAAGTTCCTGAATGTCTTGCCAGGAAGTCTGTGGCTGCGAAGATGTTGGTAACGCTACATCTTCAATCATTGAATTTTCGCTTTCCACGTCCACATCTTTAAGCACTACCATTAAGTTATCCTCGTGGTCTGTCTCGCGGAAGATAGAATCTTCCATCGGTTTACAATACGGTAAAATGAAGTTTAGGTACCTACTTAGATAGTAAGACCTCTTTGATTTGCCTTTTCTTGATGGTTTGAAACTGCGTCGAAATGCAGACCTGATGTTACGCCATTTATCTTTGCAATCAGCTACTGTAACAATATAAAAACATGTCTTAACCAGTAACAAGTCACACTGTATTATTCTTTTTCACAATTTTATTAGACTATTAAAAAAAAGAGTTGTTTCCTTCCGCTTTTTTTCTTCTTTTTACTCTCCATTGCTACTTTTAGACCTTATTTATTATTTTATCTATTAAACGACCCAAAAACATTACTCTAAATTGCAAGACTCGTGAGTTATTGCTGTTTGAAAATGATCCATATACAAGTGTCTCAAACCCCAGGTTATGTTTATGTTTTTTCCATCGGGTATGTTATAGGAGACATAAGACGTTACCATAGTTATGAATAAATAAATAAAAGCTACATACTCATAGAATTCATAGTCATAATAATAATTAGATTTCCACAACAAGATTCTCGGCAGCGATCTATATGATCATTCTCGGCTCGAAGTAAAGGCACTCGACTTAAAGGGAACCATTCATTAGGATTCCCTGTTTCGTGGGTCTCATGAGTGGTTCATACGGTATGAAGTTCGTAACTTTATGCGGTATGCCGTATGGACAACATACAAAGACAAGATCACACACGCTCATACCGAAAACAGAAACTCAAACTCAACATTTAGGCTTCGACCTTCGTAAGGCTTATATTCAAACAGCAATAGCTTCCACCTCACTAAGAATCAAACTCAGGACCTTTGAACGGCGCGGCGGAGGTCCGGCATGGAAAAAAGGAAGGTAGTCCAAGTTTGTTTACCAAATAAGACTGGCCTGAAAAAATGGATTATCAATATTCCCAATCGAAAGCCATTCTATGAGGTACATATCAATCCATCAAAATACGTATATGTTTAAGTAAATCTTATAAACTTTCAAAAGTAAATAAAAACATCAGTAAGGGTAGGTAGGTAGGTACCTGGCAACTTTAAGGTATCAGAGATCTTGGCCCACGCATCCTCTGTTAAATCTTTTCGAGAATAATCCGGCAGCGTGGTATTATATAGACATTCGTGTTTCTCTACTTCCAAAACCAACGCTATATGTGTTAACTGATCTTTCTCCATTTTGACAACATCAGTTCTAATTAAATATGTAATTATTCGAAGATAAGGCGCGAGTTTGAAAGTTATAAGCGCTGGGGTGACACGTGACACGTTACCGCGCAGTTTACCGATTGTGCGCATGTACAGAACCGATCCCGCCTGTCTCCCGCGGCATGCAGGTGGCAACTGGCGCGGTGGCGGGCGGGGACCGGTATCGGTATTCGGTACGTACTGTACGTAGGCTGAGCTGAGGCTTGTGCGTACACTGCGACCACTGTGTACCGACGCGATCGCGCGATCGTACCTAGAAGGCGTACCGCTTACCCACGGGGCCACGGAACCACAGTCTGGTGTAACTTGTATATTGTATTCATGGAGGATACTCTATACCTACTCCATGGATGTACAGTGCCTCCAACTTATCTGTGAATTGACGGAGGGCGCTGTCGGACGCATTGGACCAATCAATGGACGCAATTCGAGACACGTAGTAAATGTCAATGAATGAACACAAAGAACTTATGAATGGGGCGGAATTAGTTCCAATTTTCGCCATTTCACAGATAAGTTGGTCGCACTGTATGTATGCTTAACTTTCCCGCCAAATTGCACAGATATGTCAAATCCACTGCATAAATCCACAGACAAGTTAGACATAAGAGACAATACGTATGCTGCATGGAGTATAGAGAATGGAGTATAGGGATATGGAGAGCCGTCTCATTTGAGGGGAAAGTTGAAAAAGTGTCCAGCTGTATACCGAAATAGAGGTTTCAGTAACACCATCATCCTACGACAATGGCGCTGGCGTCGGAATAACTACGATGTGAACATAGCTGTTGTAGTAGTTGTTGTACTTACGTGCTCACGTAATATTTGGATATAGTGATATGGTTGACTTGCATTAGCTCGTTACGACACCAGTAGGTAGGGAAACACTTCTGCTCTCGTCTACGGCTGTCTCGTGACTGACCCAGTGTTACCCCACTACCCGTGCTCCCGAGATAACATGATTACTGCTATAACTATAATAGCAGTACAAACACTACATCCCTTCCTTATTAAAATCTTTATTTAATCTGGAGCCCGATCCACAGTCGACTCTGCAGTTGATCGCAACTCAAGCCTTCAAAGGCCACTCCACGTCTACACCATTCGATATTCCAGTTACTTAGACAAACTCATTTGTAACACGCACTATATGTATGAAGCAGGCTACGGTTTGTAAACTGTAGCCTTCTGGGTGCCTTCACTAGCCTCAACAAACTCAAACTGTCATATGCATGCTTCGTATAGAATTACTTTGTAGATTATACCGTTACTGCAAATTATTTTAAACATTGAAACAACACCTGAGACCTCTTCCAGCATTTTTTCGTCTTACACCTTTCCCATTCTCACCCATTCTCCTTCTATCTTTATTAAATAATAATTATTTGCATCACCTCTTAGCTTTTCATACTTCCCTCTTTCTTCTCTCTTTGATCAGGATCGCCAAGTTATTAGGTTTCATACCAACATACAAACGAACCTCGTCATTTCTGTCCTTAAATAGACAACTTACTGGTAAAACAAACACAGGAAATATGAGAAACTCGATGAAAATTTATATTATTACTAAAAGTGGTTTACTGTCAACAACAAATTACATACAGCTTACAACCTGCTTTCGTTTTTAAAGACTAAAGTTTTACTTGCGAGACAATCCTCTTATATACGTAATATAAACTAGGTCCCACCGACGACCATAACACGCCAAACATGGCTAGACTCGCAACAGGAATTTCCTTTATTTAGGCGTCCTTTCTGAATGGGCCCAACGGACGCGACGGTGTCACATATGAGTCAGACACTGCAGATACCAATCATTCACACACCAGTCATTTATTGAAATACCTCGTCTATTCATTATCTTTATTCTACATCTCGACTCCATCACGCCAAGTAACTAATATATTCACAAAATCACTACATTTTGTATGGTTTTCAGTGTTATGAGGGCCCATACTGCCGTCTAGTCAAGTAATGTATGTATGATTCTAAATTTCATGAGGTCACTACTTCCATCAAGTCAATGTATCAATCTCAATTTCATGGGGGCTCATACTGCCGACAACTCAGTAACGTATGATTTCCAATTTCATGAGGGCTCATATTGCCGACAGCTCAGTAATGTATGATTTTCAATTTCATGAGGGCTCATATTGCCGACAGCTCAGTAATGTATGATTTTCAATTTCATGAGGGCTCATACTGCCGACAACTCACTTCAACTCAGTAACGTATGATTTTCAATTTCATGAGGGCTCAACTGCCGACAACTCACTTCAACTCAGTAACGTATGATTTTCAATTTCATGAGGGCTCATACTGCCTACAACACAGTAACGTATGATTTTCAATTTCATGAGGGCTCATACTGCCGACAACTGAGTTGCGTATGATTTTCAATTTCATGAGGGCTCATACTGCCTACAACACAGTAACGTATGATTTTCAATTTCTTGAGGGCTCATACTGCCTACAACTCCGTAACGTATGATTTTCAATTTCATGAGGGCTCATACTGCCTACAACACAGTAACGTATGATTTTCAATTTCATGAGGGCTCATACTGCCTACAACTCTGTAACGTATGATTTTCAATTTCATGAGGGCTCATACTGCCGACAACTGAGTTACGTATGTTTATGTTTTGCAAAGCTAAACTTCATTATAATTACCTTTGGTTGATTTTACTCTGATTTCTCTGACTCTTCGAGTTAGAGTGCCTTTTAAATTTTACTTTCATTGTAACTTTAGCTTGAATACTATTTTTTCCTTTTACTCTGAATTTAACTAAAACCACAGAAGAAATAATAGTATTTTTAAATAAGTACAGAAGGTGCACTAAGAAAAATTCCGAAAAATCATTTAAATAAATAGTGACTCTGGCTCCAACGCAATAAAGTGTAATTCAGATCGCACAGCGCTAATCAAAATGCGTAATGAGTTGCCTTCCTTTCTAACACTGTCGCTTATCCTCTCTGGCAATGACAGGGTTGCCTTTTTTTGAAAGAATAAAATTAATCTGAAAGTTTAGTGACATGTGTGATGACCTGAAGGAAACTAACATTTATAAAAGTTAATTCATTTTGTATTTTTTTTTCTGAAAGTTTATTTTTATGTGTTACACATGTATTATTATATATGTGTAAACGATAATTAAATATATATCAGTTCGGACTTGATTATTTAACATCTTACTGAAGAACACGCATCAACATATAGACAAACACCAAAATTTTTAGTATGTGTGATAGATTACGAACGTGTGACTGCTATTATGAATTTTCTGAATTAGTAGGACATGTCGAACGTGGCATGTACCTACTTGTAACGTTATGGTAAAATGCGGAGTGCGCCAGGCCTGATAAAACTTCAACTCGGACTATAGCTTAAACATTCACTAAACTTTATCTTCTCTTTTTTTATCTTTATCTTTACCCTTTTCAATTGAACTCAACATTACCTTGACCTCACTTTTTTTTATGAACTTTTCTCGGTATTGTGACGGGTCATCTTATTGAAATTAAATTCCAAGTGGTTTACAACATTTAGCTGTAAATCGATACAAAACTTCAATCGGTTTGCCTGTAAAACTATTTAAAGAGGACTTCTCGATTTATAACTAAATACATCCAGCTAAATAAATATTTTTTTGGACGTCAGGAGAGTTTCTCCTTCACGATTTTTGTGGAATTCTGTCAAAACCAAGCCTCGGCTTCTCCAGGGGTATGAATTTACTATAGTATATCAAATCGTGCATCTTCAAAAGGGCGCTTTCCTCAGGCTACAATAATAAATAGCAAAATTTTAAACATTGCTGCACCCATTCGAACAAAATACAATTATTGTTCTCAATTTAAAAGTAAAAACTTACTTCTTTTGCGCACGAATAACTCAATAACCAATACATAATACGATTTCCGTGACAAAACTTAGTTTAATCACAGTAACAACACAAGAACGCGTCTAGCTCGCAAGCGCTGTTGACCCTCACTGCCTCAATAGATTCTATAAAATTCAACACAAAAACTAAATTAGAAAAATAAAATTGTCTCATCGTGAAGATTTGAACTCCGGTATCGCGGCTTGTATAATGGTTCCTAATAGGAACGATGATAGGAACTTCCTATCATCTCCCAATACGCAATGATATTCAAAAATATAGATACGTTATGCCCTCCCAAACTCCAAACCAACCAAGAACTCCGTTCTGAAAAGAGCCACAACACACACACGCCCATCCTTTGCTCCACTACACCAATCACATTGGTACAATACACGAGGGCATTCCAACGCTGTATGTCAAATATCAAGCACTTCTGACTACAACAAAAGCGTCATGTGCTAACAGAGCGACCACGACCATAACGGTCAATTACCCGCTCCTGCGCTCCTCGTCGTCGGTGCGCCAGTGACACATCCACCATAGAACCCTAACGTTGTTGCTATTCTTATGACGGAATAAATGTTTCTTTCTTTCTTACGCTACCGCCCATCAAACCAACTTTATTTAGGATTACTCACATTATGTTATTATATTTTCAGCCGTGTAGTACAGCCGTGATGGTCAAATACCAAAAGGAAAGACTGCTAAAGAATCACAAAGAACTTACAAGCTGAAATGGGGACCCGGCGCCGCAACGTTAAATTACGTTAACCGTATTACAACAGCTTGTGATAGTTTATGTATATTATTTTCAAAAGAAATACAAGTGCATGGCTGCATGTATACCAAGGCGGCTAGGCATGTATGTATGTTTGATACTGCCAATGCAATACATAACAGAACATAATTTTTCATCAAACAACTTCAGTTCCGTTTTTTATCAGAATTCATATCAAAACGACTGCAATTATTTCAGTTTATCATCCCTACACATGTACTTTGTAACTAAAGCAAAACTACGTTTGAATGAAACCCAGGACCTGCGTAGAATATAACTAATAGTCATAACAACAGCAAATTTTATTGACAATCACCCTTACTGTTATAGTTTTATGGCAGCGAAGAAGCAAACTCACTCTCAACAATTAAACTTAACTTGCATGTGCTGCCATCTATAATGGAAGTAAAATCTATACTTTATAAAGTCGAAGAGTCCGCCCGGCCGAACTCGCCAATCCCAGGAACCACCAGTTCGAACCGAAAAACTCCGTCCGACAATCCATTCACCGAGGAAGGCCACAGGCCATACAGCATCGTACCTCCAGCAGCCAGTCCCTTCCACAAACCAACGCGGGCGAAACGGCGTGGCACAGCTAGTCCTAAATAAATTTCACTAATTTAGGGAACCTTTCTCCTTTTATTCTTGAATATTTTAAGGTCCCTACTCCTTTATTTAAGTTCATAATTTGTATAATGTTATCTCCTTTTTAGTACTAAGTGTTGTTGTGCAACACACACAGGCAAGAATGGATGCCGGACACAATTCGCACATTTAAAACAAAAATGGTGCTTTACAAAAATAGTAGTTTTTCAGTATAGCCATTCAAAGTTTTCAACTCAACATTGCGATCAATGTCTATGAAGAAAACTGAAATATATCGTTGCAATTAGCCTCTCTCGTCGGTTCGCCCAACTTACTTTTAGTTAGGCACTAAAAACATGCTAGTAAATAAGTAGTTATTCAAAAAATATATTCGGAAAAAGTTCCGCATAATGCCACTTTTTCTCATTGGTACACATACGCAACTTTAACCAAACACGCGGCACCACACGCAATACGCCATTTATGTAGCAATCCCTCCAACAGATCGATACTGTGTATTATATTTAAAACGACACAGCTAAACACTAAATATCACTTCTTATTTCAAAACAAAACCTGTCTCGCTATCACTTTCAGCTAAATAAGTGACACTATATCCAAAATGTCATTTATGTTATTATTACTTCAGTAGCGTGAATTACGCTTATAACACAAAATGCCACTTTTTTACTCACGCACAGTTGTTTTTACAATGTCAATCAATGCCATTTTTCAGAAAACAAAGGGAATTGTGTAGGTAGCGGTAATGGCGGCAATTTTTATACCTAATTAGAGAGAGAACTTCGATAATTATGATGATTTTGCTCAATACGTTATTTAAAGTTACAGCACACATAAACAAATTCTCGAGATAACTATTCGGCACTAATATTAACATTCGTCTGTTGATTATTTCTTGCATCGACGTGTTATTTTCCTTCCAACTCCTCCTTTATCAACACAAAATAAAAATATTTACTGCACTGACCTTTTGACCTCGTCGCCATTATGTAGTAGTTGTTGTACTTACGTGCTCACGTAATATTTGGATATAGTGATATGGTTGACTTGCATTAGCTCGTTACGACACCAGTAGGTAGGGAAACACTTCTGCTCTCGTCTACGGCTGTCTCGTGACTGACCCAGTGTTACCCCACTACCCGTGCTCCCGAGATAACATGATTACTGCTATAACTATAATAGCAGTACAAACACTACAGCTGTCGTAGACGGAGCTCCGGAGTGAAGTTTGCTGAGTTCAATAAAATTTATCCTAGGCTACCGCAGCGCCACCCGTTATTGGACGCGTTTTTACGGACACTTCATACACAGAGATGGCTCTCCTTACCCTCTATACTCCATATAGGGATAGAGGTAAAGGAGAACTGACTCATAATCTCATATGGGGGGAAAGTTGAAAATGTGTCCAGCTAAAGCAGGAAATGGCGTTAGCGTAGGCAAAGGGTATGGTAGGCAAAGGGAATGTAGCAGTTATTGACGGATTGAAGTTAGACAGTGACAATCCTGTATACCAAACTGTATACATATACGTAATCCAAATTTACCTTGTTGCTACCGTGACGCCACCAACTTAACGCAGCTTGACACTTTTGCATAATAGAGTCATTTCTTTTTTACCTCTATACTCCATGGTATGCTGCATAGGGGATTTATGGGAATGACATTAAGCGTGAAAAAATGTGCACGTAACTTTTCTGCAGCTAATGTCATTACCATACGTATACATTTTCAAGGTGACAATGTGACGGGTCCGGGTGGCTAAAGGAGCTTTGCCAATATTTTTTATTTTATACCGGAGTAGCTCTAGTAACTCATACGAGCGCTTCTAAAAATCTACATCCCAATAAAAATAGCTCCCGCACCAGAAACGTGTATTTTTTGAATCATTTTGTAAATTTTGTGTATGCGAGTTTTCTCAGTTTAATGTATGATAGTATTTTATAGACCTTTATTTTTATTTCTTTTTTTTTATGGACATAGCCGGCAAACGAGCTGACGATCCACCTGATGTTATGTGGCTATCATCGCCTATGAACATCAGCAACACCAAAGGCATCACTGATGCGTTGCCGGCCAAAAGTAGAGATTCTGCTCTCGATATCGATAGCCACTAATTACCAGGTGGATCGTCAGCTCGTCTATCCGCTATTTCAATAAAAAATATATATTTAGTGATCAGACTGAACACCGTTCCGATAAGATCTACTAACAGTCGTCGTTTACGTTCCAGCAATGGCGCCGCGCCAGGACATCGTAGTGCAGCCCGGCAGGATCCAAGTGGAGCAGACCAGGGTACCACCGCCGCCGCCCCCAGGCCGCCTGCAGCGCCCCCCACACGACAACCCAGCAGTTTACCTCGACAGACAGAACACGCGTAGAAATAACACTACTGTACAACGATCACGCACTTAATTAAACCTCTACTTTTAGATAATTTACGTTTACACATACGAGTACATGCGTAGAAACATGTACATATTAAGTTTCTAAAGAGTTTAAAGAAGATGTTTCTACCTTTTTAGGGTTCCGAAGTAAATTGGAACGCTATTAGGTAGTAAGTCGTTTATTTACCCTAAGATAATTATGGCCATTTTCATCCTTGTGAACCCTTATTTCTTTGCTGACATTTGTGGCATATTTCGCTCCATTTTAAAGCGAATCGAATCATTTTGTATCAACGAGAGTTAGGTAATAAATAAATATATAATAATAATAAATAAATAAATAGATAATTAATATACATATATAGGTAGTTTTTGGAGATTCGGCATCATGATGAATTATCATTTTATTATCATAACTTCGTTGCGACTTTAAGACCTCTTATGTGTTATGTCGTCGCTGCGCGTGCGAATCCGCGTAAAAGCAACTTGTAAAGACCGCGTATTTGCTTTTTGATGATTTTACAGGAGGAAGATAAAACTTAATATATCAGCGATATTAATTCTTATTACCGACTGAACTTAACATCTAGTTAAAATAAAGAAAGTTTTGGCAAAATCATTTTTTTCGTCGAACAATTCTACATTTTGAAGCACTATCAAATTCAAAAACTCTCATGTGTGTACAACGTTTCCATCGTAATTTATTCACCAAATTGAAAATCACCTGTGTGCTTGCTAAACGAAAGTATCGAGTTTTATCGATTTTCTCAAAAAGCTGATTTTTACACATACTCGTAAGAGGTCTTAAAGTCACAACGACGATTAGTAAAGTTTAGTCTGTGTAAATAGGTGTACTGAGGGCTGGAGGGCAGAGAGGTGCTGTTGCCCCTGGATTTTTGTCCCTAAGGACGAAAAAAATGTATCCAAGTGAGACAAAATTTTTACCACTAGGCTTTAGAAAGCTTAGAACTTGCGTCGATGTATAAGTAAGCAGGTATACATATAATGTCCACTATAAAGTTTGAAGTTACGATAACAAAATTGTAAAATTAGGATTAAAGTGGACATTACATTCGAATATTATTTAAATGCAATATAATTATGTGAATTAAATTTATTTTATACATTGTACTTATCAATAAATAATATACATACCTACTACATCTGTTATTACTTATTCTTAAGGCTTTACAAAACTGCTGACTCTCAAAGGGAATTGTAGTTGAGATAATTATATAACTTTGAGAACCTATGTTCTAAATCTACAGGAAAAAGGTGAAAGGTAATTTCCTTATCCTCGAAATGGACTATCTGTGCTGTGTGCTATTTTTAGGGTTCCGTAGGTACAAATGTTGAGGTCAAAAGGAAAAAGATACCGATGTCTGTGTCTGTTATCCCTTTTTCTGTGGAACGCGTGGAGACATCAAGTATCCAATAACCAATACATGGTTACATTAATTACTAATACTGTTATTCACCAAAATGATGAAAGCCTGCCTGTCCATCAGGGTTGCCATATGGTCGGGATTCGTCTGGATTGTCCCGACATTTCACATGATGTCCAGAGTCCCGACAAAATACAAAATGTCCCAAGTATTCACTCGATTCAACAGAACGCGATTGCCGCACGCGCTCTAGCCGTTTTTTTCGTCGTTAGCTGGTTTGCCGGCTATTTCCAAAAAAAATTTTTGTCCCGATAAATCCCGACTTTTTGAAGTTTTGTCCAGATATTTCAGTCTTGCCATCTGGCAACCCTACTGTCTATCTGGGGGCACGGCAGTGCCCCCGCCAAGTCGAGCAAAAAAGCGGCATGGCCGTACCATCCTTTTCTCGAAGCAATTCAGGCCATTTTCGACCCCCTATAACTCTGTTGTGGATAAAGCTAGAAGCCTAAATTTTTAGTAACTAAAAGTAGTAGTTTAAGAATTATAACTAGTCAAAGTTTCTTAATTTCGTCACTCACTGACTGACTGACCGATCATCAAAACTCTAAGGCACTTCTAGCAGACATTGAAGCTTCAAATTTGGAACACAATTAGTGTTTAGTGTATAGATCAAGGAAAAACTTGGGAAAAACTAAAATATTTTGCAATTTCGGTCCAGTTTTCTAGATACATCACCTGCATAAATAACTTTGTAATCCCATATAAATATATAGGATTACAAAGTTACATTTGCAGTGAATGAATCAGTGTACCTGTATATAATATAATGGAATAATAGGTGTAGATAGTTACCTAGTTAATTATGTTCAAAGGTAACTTGTAAAAGGAAAAAAAGTAGAACTATCTACAAAAAGAAATGAGATGCCATCAAAAACAAAACTTGTAAAAAAACCAAGTCTCGCAACTTAGTTCTTCTACAGTAAAAAGTTGTGAGATCCATGTAATACCAAGTGGGTTAATTTATTCAGTTCCTACTTAAGGGTCCTTCTGTCTTAAGTTATTACGTAATTAGCTAACCTAACAAGTAACAACATCTTATAGTGACTATATTATCAATATTAAAAATCTTTTATGTTTTAAATAAATAGATTGACTTGGCAATCGCACTAAACAATCAAATTTAATATTATATGTAGGTATTACTTGTGAGATACATTAGTGTTTTCATGCGATGGTCAAGTCGATCTATTTATTTTAAACATAAAAGATTTTTAATATTGATAATATGGTCACTATAAGATGTTGTTACTTGTTAGGTTAACTAATTACGTAATAACATAAGACAGAAGGACCCTTAAGTAGGAACTGAATAAATTAACCGACTTGCACGGACATAAAAAAAGAACAGACGTAACCTTGTCTAATCGAGAGTGAAGCTGACAGCTGACAGCTCGCTTACCATGTGTGCGTAATTTTGTAATTTTTGATTGGCAATGGTGTCAATGTCGTAGCCGTATGGTGTCAATGTGTGGGTGTGCGGTGTGTACTTGTACGAATACAGAGTTGGTATTCCTATGGGTGCTTCACTGAATTTGTTCTTGGGATTATGTCCGTCTTTTTTTTAGGTCCGTGCCGACTTGGTATTACATGGATCTCACAACTTTTTAAGATAGAAGAACTAAGTTGCGAGACTTGGTTTTTTTTTACAAGTTTTGTTTTTGATGGCATTGTAATATTTTGAAATTATATTTCTAATTATCGCAGTGTGAAAGTACTTTAACAATACTATCTCGAGAGCAGGTGTCATTATTCCGTACTATAATTGATTGGCAACAAGCAGTAAAAATAAATATGGCGGCAAGTGGCCTGCACGGAGCGGCAACGTCGCATGATCGATCCGTGAAAGCATCGTTTCAAGTTTCTTTTTCGATTCCGCTACAGTTGCCATATTTCATGAACACGCGTCAAATGCCCTTTATTGAACCTTATGTTAATGTTCTACGGCATATAATCCAATGCAACATGCGTCATAGTGAAATGAAATAAGGATATTCGCCTTCCAGTAACGATAGAGTTTCGTCACCCGCTCAAGGTTATTATATTAAGTACGTGATAAACAAAACAAAAACAATCCATATAACAAAATTTATCAACCCAAAGTTCTATTTGCGATGTGACATATTTATTAGTTAAAGTTTTTATCAGAAATAGTTGCTGCGTAAATGGTTAATGCAAAATTAACTAATAGTGGAGTCCCGTTACTCGTTAGCATTAAAAAGGGGCTAGACCATTGAATCCAATTACTTTGTATGTATTAAGATGAAACTTTTCCATCATGATTTATAGATAAAATTTAAAAAAAAGTTTACCTACCCCTTTTCGGCTGTTTTTATCGTTCCGAAAAAAAAACGAAAAACCCTTAATAGGATCACTCGTGTGTCTGTCCGCCCTTTACAGCCAATTTACTCCGAAACTACTGGACCAAATGAGTTGAAATTTGGTACTCATGTAATTTTTTGTGACCCAAAGACGCAGGTATAAAGTAAACAAATAAATTTTGAATTTTTTTATGAAATAAAATTTAAACAAAAACTATTTTACTAACCGTATCTTAGTACGTCAAATAAAATGGCTTATTCTGAGGATCTCAAATATATATTTTTTATTGTTCTACAATGTATAGTTTTAAAATTATTCAAGAAAAAACGAAAATTAAAGCCAAAATTTACCAGTCACCACAAAGATGATTATTTATTAAGCCTTTCAAGAATTTTTCAATAATAAAGTATTCATAATATCATTGTAATACTAGAAAAAAGAAAAAAGTAAAATAAAGAAAATTATTGTACTTTAGATAATACAACAGAGTCGCGGGCGGAGCCTAGTAGAATGTCTATAAAGGGATTAGGAACGCGACGTAGTATAAAGCTGTAAGCTTAAAAGCCTAGGTCTACAATTTAAACCGTAATCTCGTAAACTCCACATACGCAATGCGACATTATTATATTACGCGGTTTCTCTATGAAATGTTCTCTCCTTATTTAACTCGGTATATACACATAATAATATTGATATTACTGTATGCATACTGTAATTTTATAGACACACATAATGATCTACTTAGTTTTAATAAGTAACTAAGTTAACTAACGAATTACGAAATAGTTACGTTAAGTAGGTATATACATTATAATTATATAAATTTCTGATCTGTGAAACTGGCTATAAAGTTAATGATTGGATAATTGCGTTGTTACGCACCGTAAAATGCGTATTACAGTTCACATTATGATAATAACGTCGGTTATAATAAGAAACTTCAAGGGGTCCAAGTCTTCTTTCTACTTGCAGCCTGCAGGAAACCATTAGAATTCGGTCAGGTAGCATAGGTAAGTGTTTATAAAGATATAAAACGATTTTTTTAAAGGCTGACCAAACAAATGCAACCAGCTAACATAAAACTGAAGAAAACGATGAACGATTAATGACATAGCTTGCAGAACAAAATTATAAAGTTCGTAAAGGTTGATTTAGATTTTAGACCCATCTTCTACCGTCATTCACGCGGTACGTATAGGTATATCCAAATAAGTAAGTAAAAGCTGTATAATCAGGTAAAAAAATTATTCAGAAGTTTAGAGGATCCAAGATAGAGAGGCTGCAATTTAGCGAGTAGAGGACCTAGCCCGTAAAAACATAATTAGGAAAATTAAAACATGTGAGTATGATTGTTCGTTCAGAAAGATACGCAGTACAAGACAAAACCGCTGTACTTTTTCATGGTGCGACGTTTTTTGTTTCATCTTTTCAAAATACGCAAATATCTTTCAACGTCACGTCCTTGCAAAACTAACAATAAGTTACATTCTTATTGCACCGCAGTATTTTACGAAAGTATAAATCTATTCGACAGCTCAACTATATAATAGCAGCATAATATATCTAGTTTGTATCCTAATCTGTCAAAGGTATTCGCACCGCACTGCGCACTGAGCCGCTTCGGATGTTTAGAATCCGCTCCACACAGACGTGCATAGACAAGTAAAAGTTGTGTCTCCGTAAGACAAGATCTCGGAACTCGTTCGGGCTGGGTGCTGGTGTTGGCTCTAGAAACCTTGATCCCAGGCAACAGTAAGCACGACGTAGGTGTTCTAAGCTAGCCTTACTAGAAGTGCGGAGTCCGGTTCCATGGAACGATTCGTGACGACATTTCAAAGTTTCCAACTCACTGATAATAACTAGTCGTTGTAATAACTAACATAATATTAAGCGTATGCGTTTAAATTACTGTAATGAGACTTAAGAAAATAGATTATTAACATCTTATGATTTTAACCCTGTTGAAATTATAAAAATGTCCGAGTTTGAATGTTAAAATGATACCCGTGATGATACTTAGCACACTGGTATGTCCAGGACAAAAAAATCCTCTTTTTTACATTATAATATCATTGGTCCAGGACAAGAAAGTTTAAATGTTTCTTTCATGGTGGTAAGGTTTATCTACCCGACTTGATTGTTTTACTCTTTTCGCGGTGTCAGAAAGCTAGAGAAAGGTATACACGAATTCACTCCTCCTATTTTGTTTTGCAACGCCACATTTTGTTACGAATTTTGATTGGTGACGGTGACCATTTACCACATACTATTAAGCGCCCGTCTACTTGTGTGCCAAGCAATAAACTATACAGCAGGTCCGTAAAAAAACGTTCAATGTTAATTATTGAGGTTGAATATAAAATCTATCTGGGGGCACGGGAGTGCCCCCACCAAGTTGAGCAAAAAAGCGACTCGGCCGTACCATCCTTTTCTCGAAACGATTCAGGCCATTTTCGACCCCCTATAACTTCGTTGTGGACAAAGCTAGAAGCTTCAATTTTTAGTAATCAAGCAGGCATTGTATAAACACGGTATATTTCAAATTTCATTCAATTTGAACCAGTAGTTTAAGAATTATAACTAGTCAAAGTTTCTTAATTTCGTCACTCACTGACTGACTGACCGATCATCAAAACTCTAAGGCACTTCTAGCAGACATACAAGCTTCAAATTTGGAACACAATTAGTGTTTAGTGTATAGATCAAGGAAAAACTAAAATATTTTGCAATTTCGGTCCAATTTTCTAGATACATCAACTGCATAAATAACTTTGTAATCCCATATAAAGGGATCCTTAATAAAACTCCAGTAATGTAATCCAAGGTGTAAAAAAATAAGAAAAAGCAAAGCGAGGGCGGTTACTCGTATTTGATAAAATAGAAAGGGTGCCGTGGACACAAACTTTACGTAGACTTAGAGGCAAGTCTGTATAGATACATAACTGATATAAGACGGAGACTGGGTCGGTCATCCCAAGCCGAGTTACAAAGTAGGCGAGGATAAGGCAAAAACACACTGGACGTTCTTCTTATTGTGAGATCGATTTAGTAGTGAGTTAACTATAATGACGATACATTCTGATCAACGCATGTTAACGATTATGAAACAGTGAAAATATTGGAATACCTGGCCTGAGGCTGAGATGCCCTAAGCGTAACAACAATATAATGTTAAAATAATCCAGCGACGTATGTTGCAAATATATATGTATTATACATGCTTACTTATGTGTTAATAAGTGATTGTAGGTGTAAATGATGACGATGATGATGTCACAGATAATTGTGATTACAATCATATTGAAACATCGTCATAAATAGCAACATACATTACTTAATTCATTTGGTTACCCATTTTGGACAAGTCGTTCTAAAGTACATAAGTATACTAAAGTTTACCTATATATTTAAATTTTCGGTATTGAATACCGCAGTTTTAGTGGAAGTAAAATAATTTCGATGTAAATAAACTGTACTAAATTTTTATATCTATAGAATGAATGTTTAAAATATTCACTAAATATAAATATATAATTCAATAAATATTCACGAATTACCACAATAATGTTAATCTTTAAATTACAAAATCTTTAAATTATTATGAATCTTAAATTATTGGTAAATATTTATTATTTTGGCTGAAGTTCACTAACACATTTTATTGTTTTACTAAATCCTGAAACATTGCTCATGTTTCACAATTCAAAAAATATTTAAAAAATGACCGTTTTCATGCGGCAATATGAGAAATTCCACAGCAAAATACAATTTCTCATGATTAATGGTGCAAATAACGTGAGTGCGCAGTGTGCCGCCGTCCTAACAATGCGACGTTGCCGCTTCGAACGCGGCTCTTGCAAGGCGAGAGCGTTCATGCTCGTTCGAATTCGAAACCAGCCCGAGCCCAGAAGCCAGCAGCGCCATACCAAACCCCACCCCAGAAGAAGCAGAACCGCAGTAGCGGTCACAGAGTGTGGTCATGTTTCACGTTGCTGTGTTTATCAGAAATTCACGTGTTTAAATACGATAACATAGTAATATTACAACATGCCTATTTATGAGATGTGCTAGTAAATATGAAAATGAATGACTTTAAACTTAATTCTGGTAGAGCTTTAGGTCTCGGTTCAATTATTTACAATTCACTATCGTTATTAGTAACTGAAACTAATTATTATGCTATGCACCAGTGCACCTGTTTTAAAGATTTCAATATGAGCTACATACACATAATTATTCCAACCGAGTTGTAAAACTAAAAGCACACACATGAGCTGATATTTTATAACAATTCCACAGTATCTGTGGAATTGTATCCTTACCCAAAAACGAAAGGGATTTTAACATTTTTGTTTGAATCCTGCACACACCTTCTTCGACAAATTTTCCCAAAGTATGTGACTTCTAGAAAGTTCATCATTAATCATTAGTAGTTCTAAAGAAATTTGTCATCTTAAAAATTCTTCATAATGTTTTTTTATTCTTCACCTGGCGTTTTGAACTTGGTCCCTAACTCCCTGTCCTTTAATAGGAACCCAGCAACAATGCACCAGTTTACGGGATCAGAGATAAAAATAGTTAGGTAACACAATTCAGTGTCAATTTGATCATCTTATATTCATAGTTCACTTTGTAGTTGACACACACAGTATGTTGCAACTTTCAGCTCATAATTTGAGGGCGATATAAATGTATGACATATTGCATCGTTGTTCCGAGTGATTACTACACAAGATTTTAGTACGGATGTAAAAATGATAATTAATAAACGCAATAATAATAATTATGTTATATTTTTAGGATTAACCAGCAAATCGGATGTATATAAATGGGGCGTCGACAGCTGTTGATCTTGATAGTTTTTCACAGCTCGCAACGTTGAAACGTTCGGTCTAGAACTTATTTTTAAATATTTTAATTTATTATTTATAAAAATACTAATTCTTAAAATGTGGAAATCTGACAAAATGTGGTGGCTTGTCTGTTTGTTTGTCACTTATAATATACAATTATTATGCATATTAGTACCTACTTGCGGTCTACCTGCGACCGACCCTATGATATTACAGACCATGGTCTACCTGTGGTCTAAATTTTATGAAAATCCGTTCTGTAACTTTCGCATGATAGAGTAACACAAACTTTTACATTTTTAATAGATATTAGTAGGATTTAACATAAAAACGTTGTCTATATTACAGTTCGATTGGCAACCCTATTAGACCTGTAGATCTAGTGAAAGCATAGATTTAGAACCAGTAGATTTTCCCATACATATATATTGTTTGTCACAAGTGCAAACAATGGTGAGTTGGTTATTTTGACATTTAAAGTTTCAGTTTGTTTTTTAAGCAGAAAATCGTTGTAAGTTTAAGTATATAAGTTTAAGTAAAATGGTGGGCAGCAGTAATTTTGTTACATTTCTTCTAATATAACCTCAAAGAAACATAAATTCTCCGTCTCATGTGCGACCACACCGTGGCTTAATCTATAGGTAATACATCTATGAGTGAAAGCAATATTTTCGTGTCTCAAGGTTGCCGGTGCCTAAGATATCATAAATATACTGCTGCCAACATAAAAAAGATAAATAGGTGCCATTTCTGTAAAGTTCCCGGCCATAGATTCTTACAATTTCCTTTTAAGAAAAATTATTCCATTCTTTTCGACGGAATAAATTACATTATTTAAAGTAGTGGAGAATTCGCGTTTTACGTTGAAAGACTCTTTCTCTCGTCCATACTCAGAAAAGTGCCGCGGATACGAGAAAGTTAAATGTATCCGAGTTAAATTGGTTGGTTCTTAATTCGCTATGGAAACTGAATTCGTCTGGTTAGACTAGGATTGCCAGCTGGCAAGACTGAAATATCTGGACAAAACTTCAAAAAGTCGGGATTTGTCAGTACATTTTTTTTTTATTTAATCCTTTATTGCAATTTTATACAATGGGCGGACTTAATGCCAAATGGCATTCTCTACCAATCAACCCTTGGTTATGATGAGAATGTGTGGTAGGCTTAAACATTAAAAATGCAAGATTAAATTAATAATAAAATTGTTATACAACTAATAAACTAAAGTAATATATATATAAATCCTAAATACATAAATATCGTACATACAATATCCATACATAAATAAGTAGCTTCATAAATAAATAAATTTATTAATATATATATATATATATATATATATATATATATTAATAAATAATATATATATATATATAATACATTTTGTATTTTATCGGGACTTGTCTGGACATCATGTGAAATGTCGGGACAATCTAGACGAATCCCGACCATCTGGCAACCCTACGTTAGACGTGGGCAGTACCTACAAACCAAGAATATGCCCATATTGTAATATTTAATTATAGACTCGTAAATAAAAATTTATCTTTTAAATAATTAAACAATAAACATAATAAATAAACGCTAACACACTCATACCCACCCAGTTTATTACCTGTGTCGCGGCTGGCATGGACAACACATATACCACATCACAATCACACCCATGACCCGAGTACAAATATTTATCTGTCACATAAATATCTGCCCCTGCCGGGAATCGAACCCGAGACTCGCTTCGCAGGCAGGGTCGCTATCAACTAGGCTACAGGGTCGTCACTAACTAACACTAGTCGTTTTATAAGAACAATATTAGTAAAAATCCCGCGCTATTCTGTGCCTGTGCTTATTCAAGCACCATTTGTTATGTTTCCATTAATCTATGCCTATGTGAGAGTTACGCGGGCCCCGCTTGTCTTCACCCCTTACATCTCGCGGGATCTCAGTTTGCGAAGGAGATTAGTCCCGCATACTGCATTCGAGATCGAACTGCCTAACAAACAATCAGCAAGGCTATTCTGTTTTGTAACTTGACAGCGGAATCCGCGATGACTTTCAAAATTGAAGTTTGAACTCGAGACTCACTTCACTTCGCAAGTGCGTACTAGATGATTAGAGAATGACATAATACCGAGGCCATTTTTAGTCGTTCGACGTTCGAGTTCGAGACTCACTTCACTTCGCAAATGCGTACTAGATGATTAGAGAATGACATATCAAGATCTCGAACTCGAACTTCAATTTTGAAACTCATCGCGGATTCCGCTGTCGAGTTACAAAACAGAATAGCCTTGCAGGCCTCGAAAACAAACATCTGTCACGTGAACTGCCTCGATCGAGATTCAAATTCTTTACTCATCCACAGAGTACTTACACTGCTGATCAAGCAGGGTCACTCAACTATAGGATCATCAGTACTGGGAGTGGAAAGAATCGTAAATGCAATATAATCGTCCTTACTTGATGTTATTATTGTACTTGTAACATCCATCATTTGACAGGATATTCAGGTTTGACAGCTGCAGGATGGAGGAGTGTCGGAGGGAGACAGCGTGTGAGAGAGAGACAGCACGAGATAACGCGTCAACAAAGTTATTTGCGCGGACATAATATTACGTCGACTGTAGACACTACCAACACTAAATCAGTAGGTATATTGTATAACTAGCTGACCCGGCGAACTTCGTATCGCCTAACTAATTTTTTTCTAAAATAAAAGTAGCCTAAGTTACTCCTTGTTACATCAGCTATCTGCCAGTGAAATTCCCGTCAAAATCGGTCCAGCCATTTCATAGATTAGCCGGAACAAACAGACAGACAAAAATTGTAAAAAATGTTGTTTTGGTATATGTACCGTGTATACATCCAAAATAAATAATTACAAACAGACTCCAATTTTATTTATTTGTATAGATGTATGATACAATATAATATACGATCTTTTTTGAATGGTTAAATTGTAGATGCGCGATTTGAAATTAACACAGTGAAACTGACTTTTTAAATTGCACACGAAAATTGCTTAAGTCGTATTATATACAGAAATAGGTAACATTTTTAGGGTTCCCATGTAAAATCAGAATCCTTATAGTTTGGTCATGTCCGTCCGGGCGTCCGTCTGTCTGTCCGAAGCAAAGCGCCGAGACCCTCAGTGTTAGAAGGCCGTAATTTGGCATGGATATACATATTTATTAAAAGTCCAGAATCGTGGAATAAAATATTGAAAAACATTTTTTTCAGGGTACCTTCCTACAGGTAACGAGAGGATGAATTTTTTATAAGTCGTGTGCCCTATAGTGTGGGGTATCGTTGAAAAGGTCTTCCAAAAATACGCTCCAGCACATAAATATAACAATATTAAATTCTTTATTCTAACATAAGTTATAACATAATCATGTTTAACTAGGTAACCCATTTAAACTTAGAAGGTTATATGCAAAATTAGTAGGTATAAAAACTTTAAAAGCATACAGATCTACGTTGTTTGCGAGCGAACGTGTCTACGTGATATTCCAGGGAACTCACCAGCCTGCGCTGTAATTACAGGGTGCGTGTCGTTTCCGTGAAGGTCAGCCACCCCCACAGGCCGCCCCCTTCCCCCACACCCTCTATCGTACAGCTTCACCCTCGCCCCCTCCTCGGTGCTAGAACCCCGCTTTAACGGTGACGGAATTTTGAATGAGGCTAGTGGCTGGAGAGTTCTACTGTTACTAAATACAACTGGAGTCTGAAAATCTGTATTAATTGTATAATATACAATTAATACTTACACAATTTCACGCGAAAAATAGAATTATTATTTTATTATTATTATTTTATTATTATATTATTATAATAATTCTATTTTTTTCGTGAGCAACATTCTTGTATTTAGTAGACACAAGGATATAATATACAAGTCGGGCAAAGATAAAACTAGGTACCTAATTAGTTACAGTATGTTAAATTAGTTAAAATATAAATGACAATGTATAAAAATATTTGACCTGGAATTAAGGCTGAATTAACTGAATGAATGTTTTGATATTTATTGACTTAATCTGTTGCTTAACGTAGTTAGCAAATGCCCTTTGCAAACACCTTGCAAACCAAAAAAAGATGCCATCAAAAACATAACTTGTAAAAAAACCAAGTCTCGCAACTCAGTTCTTCTACCGTAAAAAGTTCTGAGATCCATGTAATACCAAGTCGGTTAATTTCTTCAGTCCTTACTTAAGGATCCTTCTGTCTTAAGTTATTACGTAATTAGCTAACCTAACAACATCTTATAGTGACCATATCAATTTTAAAAGTCTTTTATGCTTTAAATAAATAGATTGACTTGGCCATCGCATGAAAACACAATATATCTCACAAGTATAATAAATTTTATTATACATAATATATTATATTAGATTAGATTGTTTAGTGCGATTGCCAAGTCAATCTATTTATTTAAAGCATAAAAGACTTTTAAAATTGATATGGTCACTTTAAGATGTTGTTAGGTTAGCTAATTACGTAATAACTTAAGACAGAAGGATACTGAAGAAATTAACCGACTTGGTATTACATGGATCTCACAACTTTTTACGGTAGAAGAACTGAGTTGCGAGACTTGGTTTTTTTACAAGTTATATTTTTGATGGCATCTCATTTCTTTTTGTATATTATATTCTAACTTTTTTCCTTTCCGATACCTTCTACTTCTTGAATACCAACAACGCATTTTCTTTAAACTCACTCTCTGTCTTATTATGAGCTTTTTTTATTACTTAACCCATTATTTTTCTATAGAATTAGATTTATATAAAGATTATTCAAAGTTTTAGACCCATACTGACTGATACAATTTACGTAAGTTAAATAAAACGTGGTTTGTGTGTATACCTACGATATTGCAGTAAAAGCCAAAGGTTGTCTGGAAGAAAGTGGCCGCCTTTCTATGACGGACGGGAAGCGTGGAAGCAGCGGCGTGGGCAAGCCACCTTCCGGCTGCAGTTATGATTATAAGTGTTCTTCTTTCATGGTAATTTTGGGCAATTTTTTGCGAGATTTTGGTACAACTTCCGGTGACCATTCTACAAGTTACCTTTGACCATAATCATATCTAGGTACACTGATTTATTCACTGCAAATGTAACTATCTATACAGTTACACTGATTCGTTAACTGCAAATGTAACTTTGTAATTCTATATACATATTTGTATGGGATTATAAAGTTATGTATGCAGTTAATGTATCTAGAAAACTGGACCGCAATTGCAAAATATTTTAGTTTTCCCTTGATCTATACACTAAACACTAATTATGTTCCAAATTTGAAGCTTCTATGTCTGCTAGAAGTGCCTTAGAGTTTTGATGATCGGTCAGTCAGTCAGTGAGTGACGAAATTAAGAAACTTTGACTAGTTATAATTCTAAAACTACTGGATCAAATTGAATGAAATTTGAAATATGCCGTGTTTATACAATGACTACTTGGTAACTGAAAATTCAGACTTCTAGCTTTATCCACAACGAAGTTATAGGGGGTCGAAAATGGCCTGAATTGCTTCGAGAAAAGGATGGTACGTGCCGCTTTTTTGCTCGACTTGGCGGGGGCACTGCCGTGCCCCCAGATACTATTACTATTTCCAGGTCCGTTCGTATTAAATATAAAATCATTTGGACGGAATTACGCAACATCATAAAATCTCTCAATGTTTTACCAAGGCAACTTTACTGAGTGTCCATTTGGAGTTCAATTTGGATATTATTTTATTGTGACTATTTTTTATTTGTTGTTTTTTATTTTGATGTTCTTTTTTTGTTACACCTATTTTATGCCTTTTGATTTTCAAGTGAACTTTCTCATGTAAGCACGGCTCAGGTTTTGCGAGGTCCCTGTGAACCCTCGATGAATAGACTTCATTTGCACGCCTAACCTAGATATGTTCTTAGCAGCATTGTAAAATCGGGAAATACATTCCTTAGCTCTATGAAGGAGTTGCCAGCTGTTATAACTGATTTTTACACACAAAAGCAGCTTGCGGACCCGACCTGTGTCCTTCTGGAAGGAAGACGAGAAAGATCATAAGCCCCCTTCTAGTCATAGAAATATGGAGAGAAGTAGACCCAATAAAAAAATGCAAACGTTTCTCCGCAATTCTTGTGTTCCAAAATTCTTATTCGGGTTGTACCAATTTTTCCCCGAAACCTTTTTCATATCGAATAAACGACTGACTATATGTATAAAAGTGAGATAGCGAGCGAGAGTTGTTGTAGCTCTAAGTTATATAGGGATGTTTCATCCCGGCCAATCCGGTCCAACCCGCAGGAGGGATGTTCGCTTATCAGAACACGGACTTAATTACGTGCGGTACAAGCGCCCTCACTCTCCTACTTCACTGAGTATGTCTATTGATTTAATACTGACTGAGCTAGAGAAATATAGTGAAACATTATCACAAAACAACTGACCTAATGCTGGGATTTAGGTCTTCTTCATGAGAGGTAAAGATTGGCTTTTACAACAACTTAGAGAATATTATTAACAACTCTTAGGGCAGGGATTCTCACAATGTGTTCCTTCATCGAAGCAAGGGACCTCTGCGGAAGACCGATGTTCAAAGGCATTAGGCTTTCACTGGTTTTAATAGTATGGTTGCGCTATCTAAACCTACCCTCATTTGCTATTTAGAACGCCTGCGTCTTTCTTTAGAGCCTAAGTCCAGACGCAAGTTAACCACAAAATGTCTGGTCAACGATTTCCGGATGCGGGCTAGAAGACGTTAAAATAAAAGTGAGTACCTACCTACTCGTTGTAAAATGAAGTTGTAAATAACAAAGTGATTACAAAGAAAGATGTTGCAGTCAACATCTTGGATTCAGACTTTGAGTCTAGAGTACAACTAGAGTAGAGTTTAAGACCAATTTTCTCTTCGTGGCTCTTTTTTTATTGAACCAACAAAGGATAGCAGCTTTGCACTCGTTTCCCGGGATAATATTGTACCCTCTAACTCCCATAACTATGTTATTCCAGATAATTGTCTAACTTTGTGCAAAATTTCATGAAAATCCGTTCTGTTTTTACGTGAAACATTAACGGACTCGGCCGTTGACTTGTAACAGTTGGCCGGGGGATACTTTCTAAGAAGATACCTACACAAGTTTCTTAAATTTTTTATCCACGGCTAAGTAATGCACAGCGAATGCATTGTTGTAATGAGTTTTAAATACAACATTAGTGAGACTCCTGTAATGCGCAGTTTACATGTAATTAAAGAGAGTTCTTGTCGTAGCCAGTTACTGCCATTTCTTTAATCTCGCGAGTGCAATGAACTGTCAGCAATTACAACCAGGCAGCCTAAAGTTCCCGCTATTTCGGGTCGGTGCACTTATTTCAACAGTTGAACAATTCAAGACAAAATGAAAAAGAGTCTTACTCTTTAATCATTTGATTTTTAAGACAAAATATTATCTCATAAAAACATAAATGTGAAATGAGAGCCAAGTTAAAAAAATAATAATTGAGATCTAAATGGGTGCCAAATTCTGTGTAAAAAAGCCTAAAATTTTAGTCACAAGAACATGTAATTCAAGCTCTACATTTGATTTGGTCAGTTTTCATTAGTTAGCAATTTAACTTTGTAGATCATCTGGAACTGGGTTAGAGTTTTAATTTTATAGGTCAGTCAGTGATAAAAATGACTATTTTTGGACATTAATATCTGAATAACCGTTTGAGGTGCGTTTATGAAATTTGAAGCAAATATGTATTTCGCAAGTCTCAATTAATAAGCTAAATTTGATAGGTTTGTGTGGAATAGTTTTGAGGGGGTCAAAAATGGCTCCAAATGGTTCGTATAATATTACACACGGTGCTGGTCACCAATTCTGTTAGCTTGAACTTGGCTTAACACGCTACCGCGTGTCTAGATCAAAAGCTCCTCCACACATACACACACACACATACACGTGTTTACGCACATTTACGCACGAGATACTGATTCAAACGTGACAAATTAAAAAAAATGAGTTCATCCAAAATTCAATATGAAATATTGAAATTGAATTAAAACAATGGATGAATGCAAATTTTTAGAGTTCCGAAGTAAAATCGGAACCCTTATAGTTTCGTAATGTCCATCAGTCCGTCCGTCCGTCTGTCCTGCAGTAGTGCTAGAAAGCTGTAATTTGGCATGGATATACATATTTATTAAAACTCCAAAATCGTAGAATAAAATGTTGAAAAACATTTTTTTCAGGGTGGTTACCTCCCATACAGTAACGTGAAGATGAATTTTTTTTCATTTCGTAACCCATAGTGTGGGACATCGTTGAAAAGGTCTTTTAAAAATATTACTATCTCCTAAGACCATTTTCGGATTTAGGGGTCCGTTTGCGATATATTTGGCCTTAAAGTGCTAATTTTGGTTACAGTACTTATTATAAGTACTATTATTTCTTCTGTGGTGTCAAGTGTCCTCCCCTGCCGGCTAAACGGTTAGAGTTGGACAAGTGAAAAAAAATCTCAAAAATAGGTTATATTATGATGAATTTACAAGGAAAACTATCACGCCTATGTTAGCATAAGTAGTTAATGAGTAATGGTCAATAAACTTACTACTTCGGAACCCTACATTGCGCGTGGCCTGACACGCACTTATCCGGTTTTTTACTTTCTTAGGAGAAAAAGAAAGGTTAGATTCACTGCATAATCGATAGAGAAATACTGTGAATGTTATTTTAACTCTCAAAGTTAGCATTTAGGTTGAATAACCTGCAGTTATCGTTTCGTGTAGTCATTTTTTCATGCAATTTCTGAAGTTCCGTTTGGAGACAATGTCCTGACTGCAGCGCGCAGAAGGTTATTTGGCTTCGACGCCTTCGACTGTTATGTTGATCGTAATGTTAGGGCAAGATGCTGTTCTTGAAAACTATAGAGGAAATGTTAGGAATAGTGTATGTTAATCAAAAATATAATTTGTTGTTTAATACCTATTTCCATTCGATAGGTCAGAGGTAAGAATAAACTGCTACGACCCAGTAGCCCAATTTGGTCTTAGGTCACGTCCAGCCAAGTTCAACCGAGGTTCTAAGTATTTGTAGTACCTACATAATAAAGTGTGGGTAATAGTTAACTTTATGTACGGTCATAATTTATTTATCAGTGATCACAGTAATATTATCATGTAGTCACAGCTTGCGTCTCATGAGAGCTGAAATGGAACGAACCTTAGGATTAGAATTGGAACAAAATTCACATTTGGGACTACTTTGCGAAATAAGTGACATGTCTGGTTAATATAATATACGTTTGCTTTTAGTTACCTACCTATTCATTCATTTAAAAAAGATAATTCAGTTAAATGAGAGGAGGTATGTAATAACTTTAATTTGTGTCTTTTCTACTACATATACATGGATGTGGATATCTTCAAAAAAAGACTGGACCACATCTCCACTTACCATCAGGTAGAATTGTGGTCAAGCATTAACTTTATGTTATCAAACATTGTCGACTCTGTAACCTAGTTAGTAGCGATCCTGCCTGCGACGCGAGGGGTCCCGGGTTCGATTCCCGGCCGGGGCAGAAATTTGTGTGACAGATAAATATTTGTACTCGGGTCATGGGTGTTACTGTGATGTGTTATATGTATCGTCCATGCCACCCGCGACACAGGTAATAATCTGCTGCGGGGGTATGAGTGTGTTAGCGTTTATTAACTTATTTTAAGTAAAAAAGGTACAAAACATGATAGATAAAAACATGATAGGTAAAAACATGATAGATAATACAAATACTACTGCAATGAGGTCCTATATCTATGACTGGAATCCATGTACCTATGTATCCACAATCCACATTTTTATCCGAAGTGGCCCCACTGTGCACCGCGTGGATATAATCTGTGGCGCTGCGTTTAGTCCGTTCGTTGTGCCACTTCGCTATAATTACACACGCGTTATGCACTGGAATGTGGCTGACTGGCTGCACTCAACTGCCTTATTTGCATTGCTTCATATTATAAAATAGATAACGTTTTAATAAGTAAAAGTATAACGATGACAAGGGGCGATGGCGCAGTAGTTTGAAGTTTATCGTGCGGTTATAGTGGCCCCAGTTTCAATTCTACGCTGGTACTTTACGAAGTGTTGCTGATGTTATAGGTTCTTTACATCTCTATGAACTAAGGGATCTTTCTGGGGATTAAATTACAGTTTTGTTTTAAAATTTTAATATTATTCGAAACAGAATTGCAAGATAATTTTTGAAATGGCTACCATATTAATACCAATCTCTTTGCCTATAAAATTGTCGATGCCTATCGCTTCTGCCCAGATCTATATTGTAAATTGTAATTATATTGGTCTTAAAATTCTGAGAGCAACCATATCAATTACATCATTATTTTATATTTATTATATTTGTCGATGCCAATCGCTTCTGCCCACAGCCCAGGTCTAGATTATAATTTTATTATGTTAATCTTAAAATTCTGAGAGTAATCATGTCAGTCATACCATTGTGCCCAGTAAATGGGTTGTTTCATTAAAACTCGAAAACTCTACACGAAAATTAGCTTAAATGTAATAAAAAAAACCGGGCAAGGCCACGCGCAATGTAGGGTTCCGAAATATGTAATAAGTTTATCGACTATTATTCATTAACTACTTATGCTAACATAGCGTTAGTATTGCTTGTAAATTCATCATAATTATAACCTATTTTTGACAATTTTTTCACTTGTCCAACTCCAACCGTTTAGCCAGCAGGGGGGGGGGGGAACACTTGACTACCCAAAATTAGCTCTTTAAACCCAAATATTTCGCGAAAAAATCCATAATTCCAAAAATGGTTTAAGAAGACCCATAATCATTTTGGAACACCTTTCCAACGATACCCCACACTACTATATAGGGTACGTGTCGAAAAATTTCAATACTTTATTCAACGATTCTGGAGTTAAATATGTATATCCATATGAAATTACAGCTTTCTAGCACTAAGGGTCTCGGCGCTTTGCTTGAGAAAGACGGACAGACCGACAGACAGAGGACGGACATGACGAAACTATAATGGTTCCGATTTTACTTCGGAACCCTAAAACGCATTATGCTTACGAATAGGTTACACGTAGGTATACGTTAAAAGTTAACTGATGCTAAAAGCAAAACCTACACCGTTCTCTAGAGAGCTGTACAGTGTGGACGAACACGACGAGGCCAGGACTGCGTGTGTATGCGCGAGTTTCAAACTGAAAATAATGATATGGGAATTACACCTTCACCTACGATTTAGGTCAGCCTGCCGTAGTACCTATTGGTACGTGATGTTGGTTATAAGTAAAAAAACCTAAGATTTTTTTACAATAAACGCTTACACACCTAGACCCCCGTTTATTATCCTGCACGTTTTTAGAATATTTAATTATTTTTCATTTGATTCAGTGATATTTTTATATTTTCACTTGCCATTGACCAGCGTGGGGGAGTATGCTCCTTACACCTTGTTGAAAAGTCTTCACCGGTGATGTAAACTTCATCATAATCACTAGATCACTTATCTTATCTTCTGACAACTACAAAAAAGCCATTTTAAAGTGATATTTTTACGCTTGCCTAACCACAGCCCCGAGTTTGCTATTTAGAGACGGTGAAAATCAAAATTTTTTACAAATACATTTTTTCGTCTAACCCCAAAGATAGTAGAAGTATTAAATTAACAATGCAAATGAACTACATTTGGGATGCAAATCCTGTGAACAGTTATGCAAACCAGTCATTTATTTACTAACTTCACATGTTGGTAATAAAAGACAAGCGCGTACTCCCACTCCTCATTGTAATAAACTAGAACTTTCCTACGAAATGGTTACAGCGTTACACAGTTTAATAATGTGTATGTGTTGTGTACGTAGTTGACCAGGAATAACATCACACTGGAGCGGCATGGCAGGTATGCCCATACCATAGATAGTCCCTAAAGGGTTTGTTATGGCTATGCTTCATAGTCCCTTTAGTCAGTTTGTGATGACGCTACCTGGCAAGCAAGGTGTCTAACATTTATGAGACAGACAACTAACTTTTTGGGGTGTTTGTGATACTTCAATGGTATGTGTATGTATGGCCATGTTTGTCACAGATAATCTTTGCAGAGGAGTTTGTGAATAGACAGAATAGACCAATGACATGTTCACCTACTGGTAAGTAATATAGCTACCACCCTCGAACATGAGTCAGCCGCCAAACGACTCGTCGTGTTCCGGCTGGGGGCTTGAGAGCCAGTTTTTTTTTCTTTCTTTCTATTATCTCTTTCTTGGCCGGCAACGCATCAGTGATGCCTTTGGTGTTGCTGATGTCCATGGGCGACTATAGCCACTTAACATCAGGTGGATCGTCAGCCCGTTTGCCGGCTATTTCCATAAAAAAAAGTAAGTGGCATAATGCATGACCGCTGACCGCTCAAGGACGGTGAAGTGCAGTTATATAAAATATTATAATTATTCCCTGTTGCCTTGAAGACACCTAACCTAACGTAAGTGGACAGGAACAAAGGCGAAGTTTCTTCTAAAATCAAAATTGTTTGGATGATGAGTGAAAACGAATGTTCATGGAGTCCGTGGGTGGCGGTGACACTTCCCAACAGGTGGTCTGCTTACGCGTCTCATAATATTATATAATAAATAGGAGGTATACATTTTGTAAGACAACACTCGAGCCTTGCGCTTATTGAGCTCAGGATACTATGACAGCGATACCTGTGTGGCGATACGCAGGCAGCAGGCAGGGTCACAAGTCACAACTCGCATTGTGCTGATCACAATACTCCAGTTTCATTATTGTTAGCTTCTTCGCAGAATTTGTTGACGTTGACAGCGCTGACTACTTATTTACACATCGACTCAGGCCTTTTATTTTTTAATCTGAGGACTCAGGTTGTATTACATCACCACAAAACATAATTAAACATTTTATAATCATTGAAGTATTATTACTAGCGTACTATCATTACGCTTCAATCACGGACCTTAAAGAAATACGGACGTAATCTCAAGAACAAATTCAGTGACGCACCCATCGGAATACAAACTCTCTATTCGTACAAGTAAACACGCACACATTGACACCATCGGGCGCCATTCCGGCGCCGGACCGCACTCGAGTCATACGGACAACGGGAGTTGATAAAAAATAATAAAAATACCTTTGTGTGCTGTTAAAAGTTGCAAGAACAATATTAATTCAGTTAAAAAACATAAAGGGATCACCTTTCACAAGTAATCTTGTAATTTAATCACTGATTTCTTTTATTTTTCCTAAAGTTATTAACAAAATAAAACTAGAAAAATTGTAACCACAAAATCAGCCAGTGCTGCCAACAATATTGCATATGCTAATACCCAGAATGTGTGGGAAAATTATAGCATATATAATACTCGAGTTTCTTATTTTAGTTTAAAAGTATATATTTTTGGGGTTCCGTACTAAATAACAAGGAACCCTTACCTATATGTTTGCCATGTCTGTCCGTCTGTCCGTGGTATTGCTTACAAACTAACAATATTAAAAAGCTGAAATTTGGTATAGATTAAGGTATATTAATTACGTTAAGATAATGGTAGAACAAAATTTGAAAAAAAATTTTTAGGTACCTCCCCTATAAGTAAAGTGGGTAAACCAGTGTATTTAATCTGTTGTCAATTAATAAAATTCATTAATCTCATCAAATATAACAATTTGCATTTATTGAATGTGGAATGTGTTATATTCGATTTACATGCATTAAGTATTTAAGTAGATAACTAAATTTTAAATGAAGAATTTTTAGTGTGCGTCCAAACGTAATAATTTAGTAAAGCTCTTTAGTTCATACAATTATTCACAACCTACTTAATTACTTATGCATTTTTACTAAATTTTAACTAAAAAGTGTCTGTCCGAACGTTTTAAGTGATAAGCCCCGCCCATCTACTTAACAGAAAAATTTCAATCTTTTCTTTTGTTTACTTGCGTACTAAATTTTAACTACTAAATTGTTCGTTTACCTTATTAATTTACTTAAAATTTAGTTATCTACTTAACTAATTAATACGTGTAAACCGTACATTACGGAATAACTATTCAGTAAGTAATACATTTATTACATTAAAAAAATGGGGAAATGCTCATATTGTGGTAACCCCAAAATTACGCACACGTAGTAAGCGATCGGCCATTACTATGCTTCACTCTCGATTAGACAAGGTTATGTCCGTTCTTTTTTGACGTCCGTGGCTTCAATGTTTATTTTTAATGTATAATTTAAAGCACTTTCGGTGCTAGTCGAAATATAGGGTTCCGTACATGTTCCTTAGTAGTAAGTTCTTTGACTATATTCATTTAATTTTACTACTTAAGCTAACCTAAACTAGCCGTGATTTAAAAACTCAGATATAGTTTAAAAAGAAAATCTTTTAAATTCATCATGAATGAATTTTGCCGTGAATTTTTAGGGTTCCGTAGCCGAATGGCAAAAAACGGAACCCTTATGGATTCGTCATCTCTGTCTGTCTGTCTGTCTGTCTGTCTGTCCGTCCGTCCGTCCGTCCGTCCGTCCGTCCGTCCGTCCGTCCGTCCGTCCGTCCGTCCGTCCGTCCGTCCGTATGTCACAGCCACTTTTTTCCGAAACTATAAGAGCTATGTCATTGAAACTTGGTAAGTAGATGTATTCTGTGAACCGCATTAAGATTTTTACACAAAAATAGAAAAAAAAAACAATAAATTTTGGGGGTTCCCCATACTTTGAACTGAAACTCAAAAATGTTTTTTTCATCAAACCCATACGTGTGGTATCTATGGATAGGTCTTCAAAAATGATATTGAGGTTTCTAATATAATTTTTTTTTAAACTGAATAGTTTGCGCGAGAGACACTTCCAAAGTGGTAAAATGTGTGTCCCCCCCCCCTGTAACTTCTAAAATAAGGGAATGATAAAACGAAAAAAAATATATGATGTACATTACCAAGCAAACTTCCAACGAAAATTGGTTTGAATGAGATCTAGTTAGTAGTTTTTTTTTAATACGTCATAAATCGTAAACCGCAAAAAACATTGATCAAAGTTACAACGAACTACAAGAACTTTTATATTATGTTACTTGCTGCTACAGAACCCTTCATGGGCGAGTCCGACTCGCACTTGGCCGCTTTTTTAATTTTTTCACATGTCCATCCAGCACCTACCATTTGGCTGGCATTTTTTATGAGAAGTACCTACCTAGTTAAATTAAAATCGAGGTAACCAACACTGGCAGGTTTGTAGGTACAGTTCCCCTTAAAAATTTAATTCAATTTCAACTTTTAAACATTATAATTTGCACGATTTTAACTAGGTACTATTTTTTTCATAAATTAAAATCCGAAATCTGAATAGGTGGTAAATAAAAGAACACAATACGTGAATATAGGTTAATAAATATGTTTTCATGTGATAAGAGTTTTAATGGTGTCTCAGATGGGCACTTGACTTCCTCTTACTCATTTATACGCTTCGTTAGTTTGTACCTAGGTACCTAAATGGAATATTTGCATGTGCGTGGGAATTTGCGATACGTCCTACAACTTATGGAACTACTATCATATCGACCAAGATCCAGAGTCAAACAAACGGTTATGAAAACACAAAATGGTCACCTATATTGCACTGTTACAAGTTACAACACAAATAGAATTCTGAGTAGAGATTGTCTACTTTATAATCTAAATTTTGCTAACAAAAAATAACCGACTTCAAAGTTACTCAAAAACTACTTACCTATCAGATCTCGTTCAAATTTATGTGGGACCACATGACAGGCACCAGCTTTCGATTAAAAAAAAAATCATCAAAATCGGTTCGCCCAGTCCAAAGTTCTGAGGTAGGTAACACACATGAAAAAAAAATACAGTCGAATTGAGAACGTCCTCCTTTTTTGAAGTCGGGTAAAAATTACTTATTATTTTTGTTACATTACAACTTTTAAGTGTAATTATTTATTTCATATCTACAACATTGAAGTGGAAATGTTTACTTATATCTGATTTAATATTAAATGTTTTCTTGCAGATTGCCATTTGCAAGTGATAACAATAACATAACGTGCCCCTACGTTCATTTTTAAAGTATACGACTACCGAATACCTACCTACCTACCAACAAACATGGATTCGCTGCGTGATATAAACAGCACAATTAGCAAAGCAAATCAAAGTAGGTATTTGTAGTGTGTCAGCAGTGGTGGCCTGGCTGGTGGCCTGGCGGCGTGGGCTGTGGGCAACTGTAGACTGTAGGTACCTATGTAATGTAATGTAGGTTACATTGAGAGCACATGGCACTATGGCGTGGCGGCCGAGGCTAGGGCCGGCGCAGGTATAGGGCCGCGGACACTTTCGTAACGCGCGGGCTGGCAACATCGCACGACTCACACGCTCGACCGACGACCTCGCGTTATCGCCACCCGCGCTGACGCGATACCGCGAAAAGGTCACCACTCTCCACCATCGGCTAACTTCTTCGCCATCCAAACAATCGCGGTTCCGTCATCCGATCCCATAAGCACACCGTGATAAAACATTTTGTCGTGTTGCGACGTGGCGCGCCTTCCGCCGCCGCCTGCCGTCTCGCTCGCCCAACTCGCCCTCTCCCCGGCCCCGCCCCCCGCCGCTCGCCGCGCCGCCTGGCGGCAGCACGCCGCGACCTATACGACGTCTATACACCGTTGCCACTTCGTACTTATAATTTCGCTGGACGTAAATTTCAACCGAAACAGTTCAATGGACTTTTCGAAAACTCTAAACGTGTCAACCGACGTGAAACGTCTCGTGCCGTAAACGTAAAGAAGAAAGTGTTGTTGCGCAATACGTAACGTAAAGTAAGATATTGTGATTACCAAGTGTGATTTTCGTGTCCGCGCGTGTTACTGCTGTGACCGGTCCAGTGTTCCGATTCGAGATTCTGTGTTTTCTAGGCTATAAGGTGAGTTTTTGGATAAGGCAATGTGCAGTGAAAACTATGATGCGATTAGAGAGTTAGGTAAAGTGCCGTTGTGGAGTGAAACTGTCGGTCTACATCCCCTACTTTTCCGTTCCGTCACTGTACTGTAGTGCGTGTATTGCGAACTTAACTGCGTAAATTCAGGCTCGGAGGTGGTTTACGAGTTGGCATACGCATTGGGTCGATTTCTAGCTCGGTGACTGTTGTGCTGGCATGGCTGTCCACGTGCCGAGACATAGTTATATAAGACGATAAGCTTATCATGTGGAGACGGGATGCCGGTGGTCGCGATGTTATTTTGGTCCAAGTGCCCTTTATAGTCTCTAAAATAACCCGGTTCAGCCGCGAGCGAGCACTCCGCTCGGCCGCTCACCGTAGGCCTACAGCACAAGCCCCACAAGGCTACACGCGACCAGTGCAGCGCCTCTCACTATGCGACACGATCAGAACCTTCATGAATTCAAACTAAATTAAGTATACTATTCTGATCAGCCTCTTTTTCACAAACTACGCAACATCCAGTAGTCACCGTCAAACGAAACGCTATTTTATTTAACCATTTCATAATGATACCAATACCTGCCAATCATTTTTATACCTAGTCTTTAAATGAAAATGATTAACATCTAAAACACCAACTTCGGTAGTGGGTGGTATATATCTCTCGACTCTTGTAATTTGGATTTTGCGACTTTCCAGGGCAAGTTTTCCAGAATAAAAGAAAAAACTTTCTAGTTCCCAAAATCAATCGTGCTAAGATAATTAGAAGTAAAGCAGCTATTATGCGGATGCCGAGCCTGAAAAAGTTCATATGCCCTGGAAATAGGTTCCACACGAAATGTGATAAAATTTTCCAAAGTAAATTTAAAATTACCACTGAAATTAAAAGCAGAATTTTGTCAAAACGAAAAAAAAATTAAGACACCTCAAGACAAAAATTCGCTCTCTTATAGAATAATTGAATAAAATAAAAAGTAGACATTGAAGTGGAGTGTAAAGTAATAATTTAACACCAGTAGGTACCTACCTACATAATAATATAAACTATTCAAGTGTAAGTGAACGCACTCCATGACTATTCATTACTCAATGCAAACATTGCAAACTTATGCGCAGTAATTTTACATGTTTACCTATGGCTATACCTGCCTACTATACTAAACCCAATGTCACTAACCTATGAGGCTATGACGCAATTACATTCTAAAACTAAATTTGAAAATTAATGCCAAAGACAATGTAAGCTAATCGCAATTCGCAATGTAATAATTGATAATCAATTTGGTATGCCAAATTATTTTAGATGTCACACGTCAACTGAATTAATTGAAGTTTCCTGTTTTGTTTTAGGAAAGTGCTTATTATATCAATTCGTAATATAAAGTAAGTATTAGGTACACTACCTAGCATAACACAACCTGTCAATATTCAATTGAGTATTTAATATGCTGGAACGTACAGTGACTCAGCAATTATTTTATCTAACAAGTAGGTGCATATCTAAGTACTTATACCTGTTACATTTTATTACCCCTGTAAATATTTAACGTGGACTTGGCAAGTTGGCAACCAGCCCAGGTTGAGGAATTGAAGAAAAATGAGTTACGTCAGAGTAATGCATTGGGATTTCGGATTTAGATAAACAACTGACTATACAATTATCTGAGAATTACTTCGGTTCAGAAGCACACATCTTTCTTCTATGTCTAACTAAAGCTATCTCAGCCCATGGCCAATAAATCTGCATTTTCATACCTTTTTTTAATAGCAACAAAACGTTACATAGTAAACCCTCAATATGTAGAACTTCATTTATTGGTACTTAAGCTTCCTATTCCATTTTAAATTACCCACACCAGAAGTTTTAAAAGTGTCAAGTCTCATCATAATCTGTTTAGTACTTTCTGCCTGATGTGATGACTGATGAAGTAATAAGAAACAGAAATTTCAAACCTGAACTTTTGGCTGGCTTCTATAACATCGATAAAATAGTAAGTTTTCTAAAAATATTAAGGTAATTTTTAGACAAACCGATATTTTTTTCTATTTTTAACACAACACGTGAGCAAGTTTGTTACGTAATGTTTATTTAATGGATTGTATAATTTAGAACGTAGTTATGTAGTTATCATGTACAAGTAGCTCTTTATGTACTAAGTGGTACCTACACTAGAACAGGCTCATCGATCGCTATTAAAGTAGGTGGCACTTCAAAACAGATGACCTAATTTCTATACATTTCTATACAGTCGTTCACATGTCTATTTTTAATCATATTTAGCAATTCACTGTTTTAAAATCTCTTAAAATGCAGTTACATTGCAAATATCATACTATTTTATTTCCTATGGCAAAAAGAAATATTTATGTACCTACATAGATTAGAGAAACTCCGGAGTCTTCTGTAGAATATCCATGTAGTGTTAGAACACGCCATATAAATGCATTTACACTGCTGAGTTACTCGAGCTTGCAGTTCAGTGTAATTGGCTGTCTAGAGTTCCTCAGTAATACACTTCTCTTTCTCCTCCTTCCTGTAATACTCTGTAGTGAATAGAAGAAGATTCGGTTTACGTAATGTTGATCATATTTTTAATCCGCGGCGCAAAAAGAGGGATGTTTTAAGTTTGACGTGTCAGTGTGTCTGTGGCATCGTAACTCCTAAACGAATGGACCGATTCTGATGCGGTTTTCTTTGTTTGAATGTTGACGCAATCGTTTTTAGCTTTGTTTGGGTTAAAATTTGGCCATTTTACTTATTGATAAACCAAGGGTTTCGACTACGAAGCCCTAAAAAGTGGATAAAGTTTTCACGTATTTCTATTGCTAAGACAACTCGGGTGGCGCAATGGTTACCATGCCGGATCGCCGCACCGAGGGTCCTGGGTTCGATTCCCAGCGAGGCGGAAATTTAAATGATGAGTTTGAATTTCTGTTCTCGGTCTGGGTGTGAATGTCCTTGTCTAGTGTGTTGTCCATGGCACCCACGACACAGGGAATCCTAGTGTGGGGCTATGAGTGTGAAGCGTTATAAATATTATTTATTGATGTTTCTGTATGTTGGATATATGACATAGTGGTAATTGTTGCAGGTGGCAGTTGGTGCGGTGGTGGTGTGTGGCGCAGTGTATGTGTAGTGTGTGTGTGTGTGAGCATGGCCAGCTAGCGCCACGCGGCATGCTGCGCTAGCCATGCCGGCGAGCCAATGGCCCAGTACACGCAACTCACTCCGCCGATGCACAGGTATGTCGTACAACATGTATCACGTCAGTCAGCCTAGGATATCACCTACCTACTTCAACAACCCATATACAACACTTAAAGATAATCGACATGATTAGAAAAATAATGAAGAGAAAAAAGTACAGTAATTAATGAAAATTCTCTCTGTCTCGTCTCATTCGTGAGTCATGAATTGAAAGAGCTAGTTCAGTTCGTTATTAGCAGGGTTGTAGCTTGAGTTGAATTTGAGGTAGGGCAGCATTGGTTACAGGTAGGGCAGAAGTAAAAAATCATAATTGATCTGCTCTCTAGGTCACAGAACAAAGAATTATTATAATATAAAATGAATATCACAAACTGTGGTATGTTCGGAAAAGTTTAGATACCTATCGCTACAATTCTTTTTATCTCAAACTATGAATAAACAATTTAATTATAATAATAATTTATCTTAGTTTTTGGTATTTTTAAGGTAGGTCATTGTGATTTTAAGGTAGGGCATTGCCCCACAATGCCCCCCCCTAGCTACGGCCATGGTTTTTAGGGATAATAGGAAACAGGGAAACTAAGGTTGACCTCAGTCTTGAAGTTGGGGATACATTGGATTCGCAGTACGCAAGTCAAATATACTGAAATATTTTTATATTTTTCATTATAACTGTCTTACAGAACAGATATAGCTGAACTATAGAGACCAATATAGGGCCACAACAGATTTTCAAGATAAATTGTTTAGTCTCAAATCTAATTTCTTAATCGTTTGTAAATTTTGTTACGTCTCTATACAACTGCCACTACAACACTGCCACTGCCGTTTGAAGGCTTATTTTATATTTATTATGCCAATGTATTATTCTAATGCTATAAACAGATTTAGTGAAATTTTATTCACGCAATAAAGTTATATCCACGTTGCATCTGATCCTTACATCTTTGCGCTTGCTGTCATAGGACTGGCAGTGTTGGCACGCAACAATGGGGGTCTCTAAAGAAGCACTTTGGCTAGGCAGACAGGGCTGCTAAAAAGTAGCCTTTGTAAAACTGTGGCAATTATTCCTTGCTGGCACAACGTTAAATTACAGGGTTGCCAAAACGTGGCTTTGTTAAAATTGTCGCAATCATTTTGTGCTAGCATAGCGTTAAATCACAGGGTTGGCAGTAAGCAACGTAGCTTGTGAAATTTACGTAATTATAATGTGCGGCCGTAACGTAAAGTAATTCAATACTTCCTAGAAATAAAATTTAGATGTTCTTATTGTATAGCTGTTTTAGTAATATGGTACTTATAAGGCATTAATACTTAAGAATAGTATAGAAGACTATTAGGCATCCATTATTGTCCGGGGACCGGAATTGAGCTCGGACTGATTTACCAATCGCGTGTCCGCATTACTTACCTCCCCCCTCCCACCTCGGGCGGCCTTGAGAATAGATAGACAACTAAATCTTGCAGGCTAAGTGCCACTGACACGCTTGATTTTTTGGGGCAACTTTTCGTTACGTGTAAAAAAGTGTGATGGTCAGGTAATCTTGTACTTCAATGTTCTACTTCAGTCTGTAGTAATAGATGAACGATCCATACTCTAGAATTTAACTTAGAAGCCTTTGCTAAACACCTGCAATACGATGTAAAAGTTTGAATCCTTTTTTTCCGAAGTGGAAATCTGACGGTTATCTTCAGATCTTCTAAGCTGTATGGAATTTTACCCACTAAAATCCCTTTTAAAATCCACGAAGCACTAAGGTCCCAAATTTTTTAAAGACATAAATGAAATTACCATTGAACATACACGGTAGATAAATTAAGCCTTACGTTATCTGAAGAATTAGAGAAATCCGAGTAAGCAGCCTCATAAACCAATTTTAACTGTTAATTGCCTAATAAATAACAAGATAATCGTACGTGTATTCAAATCCCAGCCCTATTAGCTCGGTCCGTATGTATTCATCCCAAGCTAGCTTAAAACTGGCAATTCGGTGTTGGTTTTTAGGTTTACTCTTGAAATAACGGTGCCCTAAAACTATTAATCGGTTTGCAAAAATTTAAACCTAAATAATAAATAAACCTACAATGCTCTTATTAACGCTTGTCTTTGTTTGAAAAATTGTTGGCTCGTTGGCTGTTGGCTGTAAGGTACTTAACATTGCAGTTGGCAACCCTGCAGTAGATGTAACGCCAGAATGACTGCATTGGAGTTTATTAGTTACTACATACATTCATGCGAATGAAATCAGAGGCGACCTCGAACGTCGTCTCGAACTGTGTCGCTACCATACTACAGAGGAACCACATGCTGTAACTTAGTTGAGCACACAAAATTATCCTCGTACCGTTAAACAATGGAAAAATCCAGACAATTTTGCTGTACACACAGTGAAACGTATAGGCGGTGTTGACAAGTCACTTAGATAAGGGCATCGTCCGCTATGTTTGACCAACTATTAATGCACTGACTGCAGCCATGGAAGAGGCTACAAAGAGCGCTTTATAACACGATATCATGTGGCAGACTAGCTGTATCTTGCTAGCATAGTCTTTTAAAGGAGAAAATTGATATTACGCTGATGTAACGCCAAGTAGCATTAGCACCATAAGAAGAAATAAACAACTCTTCTTACCTTCCAATTAAATTAACTGAAAGCGTTATCTAAAACACTAAGCTACATTACTGCTGGAAGACGGCAACGCTGCAGCTGGAGGAAGTAGAACTAATTCCGCTTACTCAACCACGTAACTGTTTGTTATTGCTATGGAAAAGAAAACTCTATTTATTACGTTACAAATGGTAATCAGTAACCAAAGACAGCGACTATCACTTCGCCTACGTTGACTTGAATATCTAATAGCAAAGTTGTCAAACATGTCTCCACAGCATCTTTAAGATTATCGACGACCACGCGACTGTCTGCAGCCTGCCTGTGCATCTATACTTTTTAAGAAAGTTTTGATTTTTCGTTTGTAATGAATATACTCATAAACTACTAGATCTAAAGCTGCATTATCAGCAAGTAACATAGGCTATATTATAGCTTGGTGATAGGTTACTTATTATCACGGAAAACATGAGCAAAGCCTGTATTTATAAAATAAGTGCATCTCAACTTTGAATGAAAAATAATGCTATCCTGTATACCTTGTACATTTGTTGTAGTAATTGGTGCTATAAATTAGCACTGCAATGCTGTTAATTGATCGCAAGTAATTACGCCGTCCCTTTAAAAAGTAATCATTTTAGTTTTGGATATTCATTACCATTGTACGAAAAGTGGAGCAATGGCTTTGGTATTCGATGGAATAAAAATTAATGAAACAGAAATCAACAATATGGCATTCTGTCAAACAAGTCATATCCAGACTTCACTGATAGAGCGGATTTTATGTAGTAGTGGGAACTTATGCAGCATTGCAGCGCAGAATAGATACGAAGCGCATTGTAGTGTAAAATCAAAGTGTTCCGATTCCTTGAATGTCGTTCGGAACCGTGCGAACACCATTCACAACCCGCTCCTGTGCACAATGGATGAACGGACGGGATGTAATGTGACGGACTACGGAGAACGTGTGAGGAATAGGTTCGGAGCGTTACATAGACGAGATTTATTTTAAAACAGAAAAATTGTGGCCAACCGCTGCCCACGTTTATACATCCATTATGAAGACGCCTTAAGGGCACTGAAGGTCGGTAAGAAAATGGCACTCGCGTAGCTCGCTCCGCAACCCTAATGTGCATTGCATTATGCTTTTGTTGCGTTGAGACTGAGAGGTTGAGAATTAACAAAGTTATGACATACATTCAGATAAACTTTGACATTAGAAACATTAGTGGGCCACGGAGTCGCCACCGCGCCAACAGTTGTTTACGCAGACTGGTGAAATATGGCCGCCTCGTAATTTCTCCCCGGGACACTAACTGATATTTATCGCGCGTACATCTTGCTTATTCTGATTTTTGGCAAAACTGTGCGTTGGACTCGGGATTTTCTCTTTTTTATTGGCATGGGTGTAGCAAACGCATATACATAAAATTTATATTATCCATTTGATATACATAATTATAAAGTTATTTAATTAACGCAGTATTCCGTTAATTAATGATACGGGCAAAAACTTTCGAAATATTTTACCGAAACTGAAATATGTAATACGTTTCAGACTTCATCATCTAGATAAGCTACATTTGATTACGTGCCTAAATTTAATAAAGTGACATAAAAGTTTTATATAAAACTTCTAAAACTGAAATATTAAATTTAGATACTAATCTAGGTACAATGAGCGACCTCTTGGAGGACATTTTAATAAATCTTGGTATTTTTTAATTATAATAAATAATTATTTAACTTTCAAGACATTGGACCTTCTGTGTTAAGATTATATACCTAAATGGAATTAAATTAAAATGAAATTCTGGATTTGAATACACAAAGTTTTATTAAGCTTCAGTTTTATTAAGGGTTGCATAGAAATTTACGTAGTTAAATAAGTACATATTCAACGGTTGATATTCTTTTCAGGTGTATGCAGGGTGTATGTTATTGCAAAAAAATGTTCCAAATATTGCTCTTCGTCTTTAAAACTATGTGCCATATGCTGCATATAAAACTAGTACCTACTGAGGAAATAAATATGTACTGGTTCAGTGGTTTTTGAGATACATCAGTTCACACCAACAATCCGACGTTCCTTCTTTATTACTGTTGTGATCTCTGTGGGTATAAATTACTTCAAATGTAGATATTATCTGCGTGGGAGGGGCCGCCACAGACTCTGTTTTCATTTCTTATTTAGTAAATAACTTAATTAGTTTAACTGCGTTCCACTGCTTCGGCCAAGGTTTATACTTAATAATAGTGGTATTAACTTTGAAACGGCAAGAACATTACTTCTTATGGAAGATACGATCTCTTAGGCCGTAATAGTGGGCACTGCGGATAGTCACAAATTAAAAGAGAAATACTTTAAACAATAACATAATTATGTTTTTATATCCAGCTGTATATCTACTCTTCAGTTTCCATTATTTTGTGTGTATACTGTTATACGTCGTAACCGTGAAAGAACGATAATTTAATGAGCAAAATATATTTTGGTAACTAAATAAACAGCACCCATGAGTCATTACAAAGAAAAAACATATGCCATCTGACTGTCATGTCATACCCCGGTCAGGCAACTGCTTGGCAGCCATGTCGGGGATAATCAGTTGAATTCTATTTCAGTTAGAATTAAAAATAAAATTTGTAAACCATGTGTTATTGTGTACACTAGAAAGATTTTACTTAGGAACTCCATTGTAATTGCAAGAATTGCAGCACTTGTAGTGGTCATGGTCACATCCGAGTCTTTCGTTCTGGAGTAGCCAAGGTTTGGAGGTTTGGACTATTATCATCAGTACCAGACAGTCAATACATACTTATATTAGTCTTGCCGTGAAGCGATATTATTAGTCAGATTCAAGGTTAAACCTCTCGATTAACGCAACAATCGAGTCTAGACTCCAGCTTATCGAATCGATACGGGGAAACCGATGAGAACCACAAAATTTAGCCGAAGCACCACTTCATATGTATCCGAGTATCCGACCTAAATGATAGTCATCGATCGGGCTTAATATAGCGACTAAATCGAGATTCATGAGTCTGAAAACTTATTTTTAACCGACACCATTGTGATATTTTAATTTTAGTTGATCAATTTTTTAATACCACTATGTTTTCGTAAAATTTCAGAAAGGTCTCAGTGGATACGATTTTAGAAATCGATTTTTGTTCCAATATTATCATACATTGATCAGAGTGTTTTGGATTGGAGCAATTTCTATTATTTTGTATGTTTAAGTACAATATTTTGGAAATGAAAAATCTATCAAATCAATTCGCATTCAACCTAAATGATAGTCTTCGATTCGATCTGATGTAAGGATTCGTCCTTGCAGCCAAATCGAGGTTTATATTATTATAAGCCTCGGCGTGTCTTATAATAAATTCGTTGTCGTCGTATTCACATTCCAAATCACTTTTATAGATACAAATATCGATCGTTCCAGATTAAGCGAGACTACCTCCCGATCTAGTCATACAGAAAACGTTAACTGGCCACAAATTGTAATGGAAGTACTTATTTATCTACTTTACCAGAGAGTTTTATGCTACATCCCTCGAAAGGTCAAAATTCTGAACTCTGATGAAATAATTTCATGTTCCAATACTCATCTAAAATATTACTAATAATGTTCTTGCTTTTTGATGTGTAATATTTTCTGAAAGCGTTAATGCTTTAATTTCTGTAGAGATATTAACACGAAGTACTTTTCCCACATAATAAATAAGGCTTTTTCACTGGCTCTTTGATATAATGTTGCTAAGAACTCTCCGCTTACGTTAGGATTAAGATTTTTTTTTAATATTTATTTCAATATTAATGTGATTTCCTTTCATTTACATTGATTACTTTTATATTTATTTTATTTTTATTTCTGTATACCTTTTTAAAGAAAAGAAAAAGAAAGAAGTTGCTCTCAGAATACGGCGCAGCAAGTAGCAGGTACTTTCTACGTCCTCTAATTTTTCAGTGCGCCCGTTAGTCGCGTGAAGATCAGCGAGTGGCACAGCATGTGCATTTCTATTGCAATTTTGAATTCAATTACAATAACACCCAATAATCATACCTAGCTCGTTATTAATAAAATGCGATTTAAAACAAAACACATGAGTTGTGATAAAATTAAATTATAACTACAACTAGTACTAACAAAACAAAGTTACAGAAACGATTCGATCGAAAAATGGCGACCCGCGACAGTATTAGCAAGTAGTAAATTTTCATGCCTCCTGCTGGGTAAGGCATTCGAATGAGGATCAGTAAAGTTATAGCAAATTCTATAGAACTAGTATCCACGCGATTCTTTATGGCATATGAATGATATATCTTTTTGAATCATCCAAATCGGACCATTACTTACGAAAATATTAAGTAATAAACATTGCCGTTCCGGCCGCTAAAATTCAAATTACGCGGGCGCGTGTGACGTCACGATTCCCGTCGCCGCCAGTTAGCCGCTGGCAGCGATACGGCGCGCAATGTTTTGTTTGGATAATTGTGACTTTGAAACAAATTAAGTGTCCCATTTGTGCCTAATTCACCTTTTAACTATGTATCAGTATTGTATAGTGCTTAAACGTTCAAACACTTCTATGAAAACGCCAAAAAAAACTATTTTTTAACGTGCCGAAAAACTCAAAACTTCGTAGAAAATGGTATTCCGTTGTAAAAAGACAATAATTATATGATTTATCTTCAATAGTAACTGAGCTGGGAACCATATCTTTAACTTATACATATAAATTTCGTAGTTGTATCTATATAGCCAGCTGTGGTTGGGCTCCGTAACATTTTTTTTCAGTGGCAGATGGCTCCTCGCTGCATCTATGGAGCCACATCAAAAATGCTACGCTATGTTTGCAGCCTCCCTTTTGAGCAGCACAGTCATGGAAATCCACCTTCTCTACCGTTCAGCAGCAATACGCTTTACTTTTTAGGGTTCCGAAGTAAAATCGGAAGTATCGGAACCCTTGAAGTTTCTTCATGTCCGTCCGTCCGTCTGTAATTCTGCATGGATATACATATGTACACATTTATTAAAACTCGTGGAACCAGAATCGTGGAATTAAAATACTGAAAAACTTTTGTTCAAGGTACCTCCCCTACAGGTGTGAGGATGAAATTTTTTATTCGTCGCGTACCCCGTAGTGTGGGATATCGTTGAAAAATGAAAGGGTCTTCGAAAAATATTATGGGTCTTCTAGGACCATGTTTGGATTTAGGGGTGCGTTTGCGAAATATTTGCCTTTATAGTGCTAATTTTGGTCGAGCCCCTACTACTACTCAAAGGATGATTTGTAACGATGAGTGAGAGGGAAATAAAAGCGGCCAAGTGCGAGTCGGACTCGCCCATGAAGGGTTCCGTAGCAGCAAGTAACATAATGAAAGGTAATTTGCGGTTTACGATTTATGACGTATTAAAAAAACTACTTACTAGATCTCGTTCAAACCAATTTTCGGTAGAAGTTTGCATGGTAATGTACATCATACATTTTTTTAAAGTTTAGAAGTTACATCGGGGACACACATTTTACCACTTTGGAAGTGTCTCTCACGCAAACTATTCAGTTTAGAAAAAAATTATATTAGAAACCTCAATATCATTTTTGAAGACCTATCCATCCCACACATATGGGTTTGATGAAATAAAAATTTTGAGTTTCAGTCCTAAGTAGGTATGGGGAAATGTTAAGCTGTTTCTGAGGCTGACTGTTGGTACGTAAGTACTTATTAGGAATCTTTAGGTCTAACTTCTAAGCTGTTAGTAGTAGGTAGGGGTAAGAAAGAATGAATGTAAAGTATACGTACAGGGATATATTCAGAACATATGAATGAAGTGTTTATAGTTTATTGATAAACGAATGTTGTTTTCGGTATTATGTAGATCATTTCGCGGATGGCTTTTTAACCTACTTGCGCTTTATAGTGCATAGTTCCCTACGCTGATGATCTATGACAGAAACCTTAATATTGGTTGTCAATGGCTGTTTTTTAGGGTTCGGTAGCCAAATGGCAAAAAACAGAACCCTTATGGATTCGTCATGTCTGTCTGTCTGTCTGCCCGTATGTCACAGCCACTTTTTTCCGAAACTGCATATAAGAACTATACTGTTGAAACTTGGTAAGTAGATGTATTCTCTGAACCGCATTAAAATTTTCATACAAAAATAGAAAAAAAAAAAACAATAAATTTTGGGGTTCCCCATACCTACTTAGGACTGAAACTCAAAATTTTTATTTCATCAAACCCATATGTGTGGGGTCTATGGATAGGTCTTCAAAAATGATATTGAGGTTTCTAATATAATTTTTTTCTAAACTGAATAGTTTGCGTGAGAGACACTTCCAAAGTGGTAAAATGTGTGTCCCCGATGTAACTTCTAAACTTTAAAAAAATGTATGATGTACATTACCATGCAAACTTCTACCGAAAATTGGTTTGAACGAGATCTAGTAAGTAGTTTTTTTAATACGTCATAAATCGTAAACCGCAAATTACCTTTCATTATGTTACTTGCTGCTACGGAACCCTTCATGGGCGAGTCCGACTCGCACTTGGCCGCTTTTATTTCCCTCTCACTCATCGTTACAAATCATCCTTTGAGTAGTAGTAGGGGCTCGACCAAAATTAGCACTATAAAGGCAAATATTTCGCAAACGCACCCCTAAATCCAAACATGGTCCTAGAAGACCCATAATATTTTTCGAAGACCCTTTCATTTTTCAACGATATCCCACACTACGGGGTACGCGACGAATAAAAAATTTCATCCTCACACCTGTAGGGGAGGTACCCTGAACAAAAGTTTTTCAGTATTTTATTCCACGATTCTGGTTCCACGAGTTTTAATAAATGTGTACATATGTATATCCATGCAGAATTACAGACGGACGGACGGACATGAAGAAACTTCAAGGGTTCCGATACTTCCGATTTTACTTCGGAACCCTAAAAAGTAAAGCGTATTGCTGCTGAACGGTAGAGAAGGTGGATTTCCATGACTGTGCTGCTCAAAAGGGAGGCTGCAAACATAGCGTAGCATTTTTGATGTGGCTCCATAGATGCAGCGAGGAGCCATCTGCCACTGAAAAAAAATGTTACGGAGCCCAACCACAACTGGCTATATAGGTAGATACAACTACGAAATTTATATAAGTTAAAGATATGGTTCCCAGCTCAGTTACTATTGAAGATAAATCATATATTGTCTTTTTACAACGGAATAGCATTTTCTACGAAGTTTTGAGTTTTTCGGCACGTTAAAAAATAGTTTTTTTTGGCGTTTTCATAGAAGTGTTTGAACGTTTAAGCACTATACAATACTGATACATAGTTAAAAGGTGAATTAGGCACAAATGGGACACTTCATTTGTTTCAAAGTCACAATTATCCAAACAAAACATTGCGCGCCGTATCGCTGCCAGCGGCTAACTGGCGGCGACGGGAATCGTGACGTCACAGCCACGCAGTGAACTTTGTAAGTAATTTGGTCATAACTTCGTCAATTTTTGTCGTAGAACAAAAATTTTTACACTGTATGTTAAGGATTTCTTAGCTCTATAAATCTGCATTCTCAACTAAAAACGTTACGGATCCTCATTGTGTGATAAATGCAAATCAAGCTTTTCCTCTCGCCAATATATTTCTGAACCCATATAAAATCTCCATATTCACCTTTTCGTCCTTCGGTTCGTAAGTCACCTTCCCTGCAACCTTTACGTGCCCTTTGGCTTAATGTTCTCTATAAAACTCCGAATTTCAAATGTCTAGGTGACTCGACATTTGATTCAGGTCAGGAGAACTGAAATCTGCGGGCCGCAGTGAACGGTGGGTCCAGTAATTGGCCGTAAACCGAGCGGCCCTTCCAACTTCCAATCCTTTGTTTTATGAGGGTTTGTGCAAAATTGTAATTTTATTTGGAGTTCCAAGTTCGGCACTAATTACGCCTGTGTTTTTCTTTTATGTATATTCATACTGTACCTTATTTGCTTTATTTCCCTTGGGGCTCTGTTAGTACGTTTTTTGTTATTATATTTTAACATTGCATCTCTTTTAGCTTGTATGTTGGTTGGTTGAAGAAGGTTTTTAGAGATCTTTGGAAATATGAATGTTTTACAATCACAATGTTCAATTATGACGACATTAAAAATCCTTTTGACTTTCAGGTTTGTAGGTTTAATCAATCTTGTGGGATGTCTTTTTGAAGTGAAATGAAAAATAGGTTTTTAGTTCTCCTGCATTCATCAAGTGAATCTCTTTCAGTGAATTCGAGTCAAATTGATGCACGAACGCTAAATTGGTAGAGGCGTGCTTTAAATGGATTGCAGCAAATTATTATCCGGTTCGTGCTATATTTTTCCAATGGTAGCGAATATTGTAGGTAATATAAGTTAGCACAATGTAGTCTGCTTGAAAGACCAACTTTTAAAAATTCATTTGGTCCAAATAACCTAACTTTAATCACAGGAATATTGTGATAAGGTAAAAGTTCTTCGTAAAAAAAAGTTATCTTCTTTCGGAAATGAAGTAATTACTAATTTTTATGACGATGGACTTGGTCGTTAAAGCAATTTAATCCACATAAAACATTATAAAGAGAGTAACTTATTTAGAAACTAATTACTTGCAGAATTATGAGCTCTAGTTGAACTCGGCGCGGCCAGTTAAATTTATGGACATTCCAACTCTTCAACGACATGAAACCAGTTTAATTAATTAAGTCAGAATTTTAGAAGTTTTAACAGAATTTGTAGCATCCTCTATAGCGCGGGGAATAGTACTGGCGTCTGTGATACGACCAGGAAGGCTATTCTGTTTTGTAACTTGACAGCGGAGTTTCAAAATTGACGTTCGAGTTCTAGGATCACTTCACTTCGCAAGTGCGTACTAGATGATTAGATAATGACATGTCAATATGATGCAAGTTCACTTTTGTTTTGTAACTTGACAGCGGAATCCACGATGGGTTTCTAAATTGAAATTAGAGTTCGAGACTCCCTTCACTTCGCAAGTGCGTACCAGATGATTAGAGAATCACATATCAAGATCTCGGACTCGAACTTCAATTTTGAAACTCATCGCGGATTCCGCTGTCAAGTTACAAAACAGTATAGCCTTGCAGCTTTATAACCGACTTCGAGGTATCTCTTCGACACGTATGTATGTAATTATTATAAGAATTGTAAAATATTTGTACACACATATGACATTCTATTAGGGATTCCAAACAAATACACGAAATTTCACAAGTTTATTTTTGTGCACCGATTTCTCCGAAACTACTGATCCTATTGTAACCATTCAATTTTTATTTGGTTACAGATTTAACTCAGGGAACGTTAAGGTCGATGCATTGATATTCGATGACTGCTAGCGTCGACTAGGTATTATTTTATACTTTTGAGTAAACTTTTTTGAAGTCGATTTTTTCATTGTTATTTTTTACAATATTGTATCTCTAACTTCTAAATGATTTAAAATTCCGTTCTAACATTTCAGTTCATGTTCAGAAATCAGATCAATCGACAATCGATAAATAAATATGGCGTCCTACTAGAATATAGAATAGACATACTAGAAATCGATTTAAAAACGAATAACATTATGAATAGATCGGCTTCTTACAATCCAAAAATCTTCATCAAGATGTCCACGCAATTAAAGGTATTAAAAGTGTCTAACATAGAACAGTCTATTTCAGTGCAAAACCACATTATTATTTCAATTCAACTCTCAACCAAGATTCGTGAGCCCACCGAGACAATCGTGACATAAGCGAAAAAAACGGAATATTAAAACAGTTTTAAAAATTTCTGGCTCGACATATTACGAGATACTTGAAAGGCCTTTTTGACTATTCAGAGCATTACGGGGCTTTTAATGACGTGACTGAAAAGCTTCTAAAGCACCGTACACACGGTCAAGTATAATTTGAGCTTCAGACTTAAACGGAAGATGCAGTGTAGAATCTAGACATTTTTAGTTTTAGCCGTGCATTCTTGTATACCTTTGCATATCTTTGTTTCTACCTGAAACAAGTAATGATTACGTTTTTGCCTACGAATTCTCCTAAAATTCATCTCCATTCAGTCTTTTCAATCAGGAAAATCGGTATTGCAAATACATTGACTGGAAAAGTGTTTGCTATTGAATAAATATAATCAAACATTGAAAGAAAAACAAGAGTCTGTTTTGAGGAAGCCTAGTGAAATCTATTCCAAGCTCACACAAAAAACGGGAATATTAAAACATCTCGTCTGACAAATTTCTAGAATGGTGCGGCCCTCATTTCTTTTTCTTTTATTCAGAGAACTTTTAATGACGAAGCTTTAAGGGCTCCAGACAGCTTTGACGCAGCATTCGGTTCCGGTGGTCAAGACATGGCGAAAAATAAGTACGAGCTTTACTTTAAGCTGCTGTCCGACTTTGAATAAGGAATACTTCATTCATAGCATCATTATGTCACAAAACCCAAAATCTGGTATAAAAAATATTATAACTTTTCTTCCTATGCCATATCGCGATATCGTAATGTTAATGAATATTTTTTTTATTCATTATTCAAACATGGTTCGAGGTTCAATGTCGCTCACGTAACGTCCCCATGTTTAATAGCACTTAGCATTGATGGACGTATGGTTAGGTATGTGGCAAAGTTAAAGGAAGATCCAATCAAAAACAAATCCAACAAAATGTACATTATTTTGGTATTTTTCCTCCTTGAATCATTCAGAAAATCGCATGTATCTGTCTGTCACACCAGATGAAATCCAATGAATCTCTATAATCTGTTCTTCATTTATACCTTCCACAACATTAGAAGAACCATATATGTAAGTTCAGTGGCCTTGCTGTCTTCTTCATTATCAATTCATCTGTTTGAGCAAAAAGTTTATAATGTCATTAAAGAAATGTTAGATTATATTATTTATTATTATTAATTTATACATCAAAAAATGGTATTATATCTTTGTAGTTAATTATACTTACAAAAAACAACACTTGACGACTTTTTGCGGAGACTCAATCAAGAATTCTAATTAAAAATATACTCTCGAAGCCGTAGAAGAAAGTACTATTCATCGAGGATGATTTTTAAGATTTTTTTAAATAGGCACTGTGTTTATAATATGATAATTTGACGACCCGTGTGGCGCAATGGTTAGCATGCCGGATCGCCGCACCGAGGGTCCTGGGTTCGATTCCCAGAGAGGCGGAAATTTGAATGATGAGTTTGAATTTGTGTTCTCGGTCTGGGTGTGAATGTCTTTGTCTAGTGTGTTGTCCATGGCACCCACGACACAGGGAATCCTAGTGTGGGGCTATGAGTGTGAAGCGTTATTTATTTATTTATTTATAAAATCCTTCTTAATTAGTTCTATTGAAATCTAGTTAATAGTGTATAAGAATATGGAGCGAGAAAGTTCTCACGTCGAAATTAGTCTTAAAATTTATGTTTTTACTTTGCATTGGAAGTTGTATAATTTATTTCTTTACTTGGAAGTTTATAACACCAATAAAACAGAATGCTATAAATAATTTGTACAACTTTAAAATACTGATATAAATTGGTGCTCTGTTGAAATTTATAAAGATTGCATATTTTAGTATCGGCTACTGCAACTCATGGACATCAGATCTGAAACCGATACCTAGAACTGTAGTTTTAGAAGAAGAATCTGAGATCTTCCAAAAATTGTTACTTTTGAACACTAACAATCAATTTTGTATATAAGCCTCACTCGTTCCAATATCCTCTTACCATGCTCAAATTTTCTTTATCTGTTTGCACTTTCCACTTTTGCTAAAGTCATCTTAATTAAACATAAATTGTTTTTAAGTGTTGGTCATCCCATCGTCCGTGATGTCCTTGTTGGTACCGAGTTCTCTGTGTAAGATCCCATTACCCTGAGACTACTCTATTTTCAGCTAGGTGTAGACAAAAATTAGTTCAATTCTTCGGTATAGACAATATGAATAAGACCTGACGACCCTGTAGCCTAGTTGTTAGCGACCTTGCTTGCGAAGCGAGGGGTCCCGGATTCGATTCATGGCCGTGGCAGATATTTATGTGACAGATAAATATTTGTACTCAGATCATGGGTGTTATTGTGATGATGTGTTATAATATGTTATGTGACGTCTATGCCACCCACAGGTAAAAACCTACTGCGGGGGTATGAATGTATAATCGTTCCTTCTTTCCTTTTAAAAAAGACATTTTCATTCACCAATTCTTCAAGCCAAATGAGTCACCAGCGAAGTCACCGATGTTTGATAGTCGAACGACGGAAAGCCGAGGTCACAATAGAGTTACGCTGAATTCGATAAATATCCGCCGGGCAGTAATTCGAGGGAAACGATTAATCAACAGTTTATCTCGAATTAAAATAAATCGATTTGGTTTGAGCCGAGATGGTACGTTATGCTCAATCTTCGAATCCATTGCAATAAGAATTGTGTACATTTCTTTTAAAAATATTGCAGTAGTGATAGAAAGGTTTTTGCGGTCACGTAATTATTGGAGATGCATCAATTGGTAATTGTGCAGCTCTAGAGTACATTCTAAAAAATATTAATGATAACCATGAGCTCTTTCTTTCTTTCCGGAACATCCTCTCATTTGAATATAGCCATTGTCCCCATTTGGTCAAGTGCATGTTAAAGGGATACTCCGTACATACCAAATTTATCTACTCCACTTCAAAATATTATCTGCTATCGAGCTAAACGCCTGACGCATCACGACGTAATTATATCGCGAAACAAGAAATACCAACAAATTGCCGCCCTATCAACCTGATAAGCACATATTTGCGTCATACTTTCAATGATCTTAGGCGATATTTTTTTTGTCTCGCATTTGATAAAAGTATGGAGCATTTATGGCGAATAAGAACTGTTGGCAGGTGGTCTGGCCTTTTTACCGTTTGTCTGCCTGGTTAGAGATCACAGCTGGTAATTCACCTTGAACCTCACTCCATTCGGTTTCAGCCATGACGGATTATAACCGCAAACAACTCGCTATGGCTTTGTATATGTCGAATATCTGACTGTACCCTGACTTTGGTGGTGCAATGGATTGTCGTGGACATCGTGCACTTCCAGCAGTTGTACTTGTAGAGGGATAGTACTTAACGACAGACTAGATTACTTTCGGACTCCTGCGTAAGGTGGTCCCATTCCTTTATTTTCGGTTTGAAGATTCAATAGCGTTACTTTTTTATAATACCATTACCAGCCAAGGATACGGATAGACGGGCTGCAGGTAGTATGTCCGTCTCACCAAAAGTAACCGACGCAATGCCAATCAAGAACCTGAAACTCGTTTTTTAGTAGCATCCCAGCACAACAGCCAAATGTACTATGTACATAACATTAAGAGCATTGATACTAGAGGAGTAGCTAGTCAGGTAGGTAAGGAATACTATCACCACGTACATACATATTAGTCAGCTTGTGAAACAATGCAAATGTAAAACTTAAAGATCAGTCAGAAAGCAACCATACAATTTCTAATCCCGTCTGAAATCGATACAAAGAGTTGATCGCACAAGCGAATGCGAACCGTGTCACTCATTTAGGTCAGGCGTCAGGCCGAGTCGTCTTTTGTGGTGCCTTTATAAATGAATTCTGTGACAAGTGTCAAATAGATAATGCGGATATGAAATGTAACGGGGAATCAAAGGATGCATATTTTATATTGGGGTTCTAGATAAACGATTAGACACTCCCAACACACCAAACTACGATTAACTGACTTCTAGTCTTAAGTTAATTAATTGTTATCAAATTATTTTATGATGCCTTTGATTTATCATCAGGTGTCTCGTCTCGTCTGCTTGTTTGTCGATTATTTAGATTAAAAAAAAGATATGTATAATAAAATTTAATATTTAATTATGTATGTATAAGCAGATTTACGTCGAAGTATCGTATTTACCCACGTTGGTCTATAAACAAAATAGCCCATCTATTTTAGGATGTTAATAAACTCTACAGGGTTAATAATGATAACATTATTACATTAGACTTATCCTCACATCCTGTGTGACGTTAAATTTAAACAAAAAAATATACAGGAGTATGCAGGAGAAACAATAGAATGTGGTGTATGATAGACAAAGGACAGGAAACTGAGGCGAAAAAATTTTATCGGTATCGTTTAACATTGACAGTATGGTACAGACAGAGGCTCAACATTAGTTTTAGATACTAACGTGCGTAGTTAAGATACAGATAGATGAGATAGATATGCCCATAAGTAGCACACAAGCATGCACAATCGAGCAATTTCTATTTAGTAGCATGTGTACGACGTACAGTCGTGCTAAAAACATAAGGATACTACTCATTTGAACCTTGTTTGAACCATGCTCTAAAATCGATAGTTATTCGAGGCGTGGGTGAAATAGGCGTGTTCCGACTTCCGACAGGGTACATTTTCCATCGTGTTTCGTGTATTTTTATGTTAATGTATGATTGTGTGATGAAATTAGCTTGTTCCTAATAAGCATGCATTTAGTTGCATAACTATCTTTGAAAGGCAAGTCCTTCTAGAATGTTAATAATGTCTATTAACACTACGTTGTACTAACAAACTCAGCCACGATAGTTGCATACAAAAATAAGTAAAATCTTGCACCCAGAAAGCATCGCAGAGACGTCACGGTTAAAATTTAACTTTAAAATTTAAGTGCTACTTTCAAAAATGTATAAAATATTTTTTGCCCATTTTTTGCGGTCAGCTCAAATGACATTACAGTGTATTATAATTTCAGAGGTGACAGTAACGAGACACCATTAATACACAGCACCACCCACCCAGTCACGTTCGTCACTTCTTATAGTTACTCTCAAATTTAACTGGATGAAAACGTTTTTTGAACCGAAATTATCACTATTATCAGTCTTTACATCCAACAAAGGCTTTTGAATGACTTGCTCTATTCTGTACCACTCGACTAAATTATATTGTCGCTTAATTTATTATCCTCTAGCTTTTGCTGCTTCGTTTTATGTGGATTAAATACTTATGGGTTAGTCTTACTTGTTTTAGTTTTAAGACATTTAAGTTTTGAGACATACATAATTCCACAATTCATGTCGCCCGTTAATGGATAAAGACTTAGAAATTACGTCAGTACAGACATACAGACATAAAACTTAATCGATGAATTGTTTAATGATTATTTTTGACAGAACTTTTATCAATAAAAGAACCCCAATACAATAGATTTTTATGTAACCAGTCAATAACAGAGTCGACGAGACACCTGATGGTAAATGATCACTGTCGCTCATACTTCAGCAGACAAAGGCAACACCTACGCTTTAACCGAAAGAAAGAATACGAAGCACCCGAATACCAAGCTTACCAAAACACGTGGGTATAAAACATTTTCACGGCATTGAACTATTATTACTAGCGTATTTCCCGGTCGATTATAGGCGAAGGTTGGAACCTAATTAAGTTCTGTTGGTAGCAAGTAAAATATCTACGCCTTGCATCAATACAGGGCTATTCAGTTTTGTAACTTGACAGCGGATTCCGCGATGAGTGTCAAAATTGAAGTTCGAGTCCGAGATCTTGATATGTGATTCTCGAATCATTTGGTACGCACTTGGGAAGTGAAGGGAGTCTCGAACTCAAACGTCAAACGACTAAAGATGGCGATAGCTCTTGACTAACTTTTCGTTTGACAATTGGACACGAGCTTCGACGGTGACGTAATTCGATGATCGAGAATAATAAATATGTCATCCTCTAATCATCTAGTACGGCACTTGCTAAGTGAAGTGATCCTAGAACTCGAACGTCAATTTTGAAACTCCGCTGTCAAGTTACAAAAGAGAATAGCCTTGTTAGAACTCAGCGGTTGGTAGGCGCATTCCAGCAAGAGAGCAGTTCGCTATGACCTTCTTCTTCGTTTATTTGTTTATTTTTTCTTCTTTGATTCTTTAATCCAGCAGAGTGCACTATGAGCAGGGAAGAACTTGGACTTAAGGATTATAGCCTGAAACCCCATAGAAACCATTACTACTACACAACAGGTTTCTTCTTTTAGACTTATTATTTAAATGAAAAGAGACATTCTATTTCTTATACTTACCTACTCAACTCAGTTGGACTCTTATCTATTAATAAATATGTAGATACAGACGATACAGGAGATATACTTAGTAAAAAACATGGAACATAATACAAATTCCATACAAAAGTTAGTAATTCCACACAGCCGCAAACGCATGACGTGGCCGCACTGTTACCCGTAGGTAATAATAAGAGGTATGTAAACAATCGAGTCGAGAGGTAGCCATCAGCTGAGCTAAATTGTATCAAGCTCGCGTTGGCAGCCCGTAGGTCGCGCGACGTTGCCACCCCGCACGCCTCGCGACGTTGCCGCTCCGTGCATTACATCCCCAACAGACTTGTTTGGCAATTCGAATCCGTTTGGTGCGATTTGGTTCGCGCCGTAAATTTTATTGTGAGGATAAAGTACGATATTTTGCGAAATTGTATCATAATTCATAGTAATACTACCATATACATCGTAATTAAATGATGCTAATATACCTACCAACGAGTGACTTATAGGTACTTAATTGCTAAGTTACTGTAGCATACTTACATTAGCGGTTCTAATCGATCATGCAGGCCCTGGTTATTGCTAGCTGGTAGATATGTGTATTGCTGCGCAGATATTGCGATGATCTTCTAGTCTAGATCCAGCCACGCAATCTATAAATTGTACTTTGACTTTGCTCAAACAACAGCCAAGTGTACTGGATGACTGACGGAGCCAACGGAACCATGTGAAGAAGTAGAAAACGGAATGTCCGGGGAACCAGTATATTGGCTTTCGTGGTATATTTCAGTAACATTTCCAACTTTCTAAATATCACCTTACCATACCACCCTTGGTTAATGATGAATGACCATGAATCATCCACTTTATCATCGCGAAATCAGACGTAATTTCTGAGGTATAAAATGAGTGCGCCTATGTGCAACATGATGAGAGACAACATCCAAATTGCTTGAATCCTACTAAATTATGTGAAAATTTTTGAGGGTGTTTGTTACTCTTTCACGCAAATATTACTGAACCGATTTTCATGAAATTTTTCTCAAAGGTAGGCCATGATCCGGAATAGGACATAGGGTATTTGTTATTCCGGTAAATGCGGGCAACACCGTGAACAGAGCGCTAATTGTTGTTATGAAGCAAGTCGGATAATGGAAGGGCATAATCGTATGTGATTCAGAGGTGTTTGTTAACGCGGTATGCAGTAACGGTCCGCCGTCCAATTAAACGAGTTGGAAGGCTCCCGAAACTTGGATTTCGCAGTTAATTGGCCCCGCGGCATGACGAGAGGGGAGCGGGGAGCGTGGGCCGCGGGTCCAGTTTCCACTGTATCTTTTTACTTTTTGCGATAAGGAAGTAACAAGCGGGTATTACGGGTATGCAGTCAGGCTAGCCACAGGTTTTTTTAAATATTAAGTTGATGTACAGGGTTCGGCTTAATGAAGCAGTAAGGGAAAGAGAGAGCTATGTCGCTATGTGGCGTGTATTCTGGGAAAGTGGGAACACTGCACGGTTTTGGTTGAATTTCAAAAAGGCTTAGCTTAAAAAATATTACTTTTTAAAAAATATATATGTTACCGGATATCTGTATAATGCTGGTATTCAACACAATTCCTAGGAAATGTGTATAATACCTGGGTCGTTTTGGCAATGTATTAAATTATATGAATATTATCACCATTACATAGTTTGCCTAGGTAATGTATACGTTTCCCAACTACTGTACAGAATACCTGCAGGTCCACCGGCAATGAATAAAGTCAGATTTGGGTATGTATAGTCAACTTGGATGGAGGTTGGAATTAAGAATTTACTTAAAAACACACTCAAAACAAATTATAACCTGCATGAATAGATATTTTTTTATACATTTTAAATTAATGCTTGACCGAAATCACACTTGATGGTAAGGAGAGATGCAGTCTAATGGCTCCTACACTACACTGCTCGCCTACGCAGCTTCGGATTTTTCAAAATTGGTGACAGAACCGACTTAGTCAACCCCGACCCCACGTGGTACTAGTCTGCCCTACCCCTAGAGTGAATGTAAACCCCGGAGGCGCGGAGGGAGAGCAGCCCCCGCCCGCTGTAACAAACTGCAGGCACCATGTGAGCCGAAGCGGCTGAGGCTGGTCGCCGCAGGCGACCAAAAAGCCGAAGCTGCGTAGGCGAGCATGGAGTGCCTGCAGTTTGTTACGCAAGGGCGGAGGGGCTGCACTTCCCGCAGCGCCGGAGATGTTTGGAAGCATTTTTATGTATCAAAAACCCCTAAATTCTCCCTAAAAGTGCCTGTAATTGTAGGAACAGTAAGATTTAATATGATAAGTAACAACTTGTATTGCAAATGATGAAACTGTATCTTATGTTGGTAATCCTATAATAAATAAATAAATAAATAAATAAAGATAAGAACCGCAAATTTACAAACCTAGGTTTATAAACAATATACAACCAAATGAATATTACTCTAACTGAAACATTCGCTACTTGAAAGTTGGCCTTTTGAAAAGTGTCATTATAAAAGGCAGACCAAACGTACAGTTGGCAACTGTTAGGTTGGGAAATTAAAAAAAAAATGTGATAAGTTGGCAAATGATTATTCGGCGAAATAAAATTCTGCGAAACGTTAGTTGGCAAGTGATAATTGGCCAAACAATTTTCGGCGAAAAGGCAACTTAGAGAACCGTCTTTTACACACATTACCAACTACGCATGGAGTATTGTATAGAATGCCTGGGCTAAGTATGAAATAAATAATATTCAAAACGTTACCTGAACGTTTTAGATATTCTATACATTGCCTAGGTATTGTATAGAATGCTGAATTATACAGATATCCGGTAACATATATATATTTACCAAGAGTACATAAACATATAACTATTTCAGTTATGGATCACCTATCCTCTACGCTGCTTAATTTTCATACAAAAACCCTGTTTCTAAATTCTCTAATGCAATGCAAGTTGCAACTGATTTTATTAGTTCATCGAATATACAACATCAATCATTCATATAACAATACCACGTAAACAAAATTAGCATTATTATATCCGACAAAAACTATTATTTTGCATAATTATGTTATAATTTATTACCCTAATAATAATTTAACATTTATACAGGGATTTAATATTAAGCTGGAAAACCTTACAAATTCTATGCTGTCACCAAACTTTAATATTTGAGTGCTAAGGCACAGAATATCTTGAATTATGAATCAAGAAAGGGCAAGTTAAGTTACTTTAATGAGACTTCGGTAACTTTTCTGACATTTTGTGACCTCTTCGAGTCCCGCGTGGACCACTTGATGATTGAGGGGAATTCTTAATTTAATTAACGAAAATAATCGCATGTTCTTGCTTCTATTAACCTACCTCAGTTATATTTCATTTTAGGTTTACGAATCTTTGAGACATACAATTTTAATTCAACCTCTTTTTATGAAGAGTGTAGAAAAACTGACAGTCTAAATGGCTTTATACGTCGCTGACAGTCCAGACGAGTACACGAGCTATATCACTAAAAGCATCACAAATACGTTGCTGACTAAGAAGGAAGGGGACCTTATTACACTCTCCTAAACAATCAAAAGGGAAATAAGACTCAAAGGTTTTTACCGTTTCTTGTCCCTTGGCTGTGTCTATAAAAATACAGGTGTACGTCATAAAAAATCTGCCTCTTATATAGTTATATGTACTCGTTAAAGAAAGTTGAGCGATTCGATAACAGTAAATCTCGTATTCTCGTCTAGCCACTAATTAACACGAAAGTATTTCGTCCGCAGTAAATATATCATATTGTTACGAACCACGGAACCCCGTACGGAAAAATGGAACCCTAAATTGTCGAAGTCTTTAATCGTTTTATTGCACTATTGTGTTCCGGGCGAATGACCTTCGTTCCTTTGTGTCTTGACCTTGATGCTAACTTTTATGACTGTGTTTTGTTTAATTATCTGGATTAGCGCGGAACCTTCTCGAAGGCCCGCGAGTTAAGTTCGGCCACCTATAAAAGGACGCGAATTGGTCGTCGTGGGGGATTCCAGTTCGGGATACCAGTTCGGAACGATCGAAGCGATAACAGCGATACGAGCGATAAGGGAGTCAGGTTTGGGACTCCAGACGGGTCAATACGTGATCAGGGCGATAGTAAGAGGGTGTTTCGCGTTCGTGAGCGAGTGAGTGACTCTTACGCGGTTGCTAGTGTTAGTGTTAGTGTGTAGTAGTAGTAGTATTGTACCACCTTCTTTGTGTAATAAAGTACCCTTCGGCAACATCAGTGGTATTTTTCGAACCCACCCACTAGTAGGACGTAACAATTGGTGTCAGAAATGGGGATGCCACTGACCCCGAGGGAGGCTGAAGAAGGTGTACGTACGCGACGCCAGGCGGCGGGTATGACGACTGCGGGAACGACGACCACGACGACGGCGGAGGTGATGACCACCACGGCTGCGGGTTCGGAGACCACGGCAGCCGCACGAGTGGTGACCGCGACGGTTCCTGCCCCTGCTTCTGCTACTGTGACTGCTCCAGGAGGACTGGACCTGTCGGTTCTGCTGGGGGCTATCCAGTCACTGAGGGAGGAGCAGCGGGCAGCCTGGGAGGAGCAGCGGGCAGCCTGGGAGGAGCAGCGGGCAGCCAGGGAGGAGCAGCGTGCAGCCAGGGAGGAGTGGCGTGCAGCCGTCCAGTCCCTGGAGAACAACCTGCGCCGGTCCCTGAAGGACGACATATTGGGGGCCTTGGACGTCGGAGTGGCGAAGATCACAGGCGTGTCGCAGGCGTCGCGGCGAGTGAGCGAGGAAGGAAGCGATGGTGGCGCGGCCGGGGGGATGCCACCGCGGTCAGCGGCCGACCGCGCGGCTATGGCGGCGGTTGAGGAGAGTAAGGAGGAGAGGCCTGAGAGTGAAGAGGACGGTCTCGGAAGTAAGGAGGACAGTCAGTGTACTAGGGAAGATGTCGATGACAGGAAGATGGGCGTGGCCGAGACATGTTCGGATTGCGTACCGACGGAGCTGGGACTGGGCCACGGGCACTCGGATCCGGTCGTGGTAGCAGCGTCGCTACCATTGGTGGAGCCGGCCGAGCTGAGCCTGCCCGACGACACCATCCGCGCCGGGCTGCCGTCCGCGCTGCAGCTGAAGGCCGTGGTGTGCGCGTCGCAGATGCACGAACACCTGCTATCTGATGGGTCAAGGCCTGGGTTTCTCATCAGCGACGGTGCCGACGTGGGCAAGGGCCGCGCGACAGCGGGCATCATCCTCGAGAACTACCTGAAGGGTCGCAGGCGCGCCATCTGGGCGTCTGGTTTCAACGATCTCAAGTACGACGCCGAGCGGGACCTGCGCGATACCGGCGCCGGGAAGGTTGAGGACCATCCCTCGAATAAGTTTGAGTACGTGAAGAACTTGTCGGCGGTGAACGGCATCGTGAAGAGGGGCATGGTGTGTAGCGCATACTCGGCGCTGATCGGGAAGATGCAGGCCGACATCAGGTACCGCACGCGCTTCAAGCAGCTGTTGCAGTGGTGCGGGGAGGGCATGCCCTTCCCCACGTTTATGGATTTTAATAGTGCTGTGAAAAAGAGAGGCGTAGGCGCAATGGTGATCGTGGCGATGGACATGAAGCTGCGGGGGATGTATACAGCGCGCCAGCTGTTGTTCCATGACGTGTCCTTCAGGATCGAGAGGGTCCCGTTCTTTAAGGCCTTTGGAGGGACCTATGATAGGGCCAGCGCGCTGTGGATGGAGGCGATACAGTGGTTCACGGAGGCAGCCAAGCTGATCGTCGCGGAGGCGCGAATGTGTAGAACCATGTGGGGACCGTTCTGGTCCGCGTAAAGAGGCCGGGCTGCCGAAGATTAAATCGAGCGCGACACAGGACAGGCAAGGAGAAGAAGGAAGGCCGAAGATTGTTCGCGTCGATCGGTTGGTTCCGTATCACGGGTCAAATGATGCTCGGGACGAGCATGATTAAGGAGGGGGCAGTGTTACGAACCACGGAACCCCGTACGGAAAAATGGAACCCTAAATTGTCGAAGACGTCTTTAATCGTTTTATTGCACTATTGTGTTCCGGGCGAATGACCTTCGTTCCTTTGTGTCTTGACCTTGATGCTAACTTTTATGACTGTGTTTTGTTTAATTATCTGGATTAGCGCGGAACCTTCTCGAAGGCCCGCGAGTTAAGTTCGGCCACCTATAAAAGGACGCGAATTGGTCGTCGTGGGGGATTCCAGTTCGGGACACCAGTTCGGAACGATCGAAGCGACAACAGCGATACGAGCGATAAGGGAGTCAGGTTTGGGACTCCAGACGGGTCAATACGTGATCAGGGCGATAGTAAGAGGGTGTTTCGCGTTCGTGAGCGAGTGAGTGACTCTTACGCGGTTGCTAGTGTTAGTGTGTAGTAGTAGTAGTATTGTACCACCTTCTTTGTGTAATAAAGTACCCTTCGGCAACATCAGTGGTATTTTTCGAACCCACCCACTAGTAAGACGTAACAATATTGACAACTGCAATTTTGTTTTCAAGTGTCGATTCAACCCAATCTGAGCTCCATCCGCTCAATTGAAAATGCAATTATGTTCGAGTTTATCAATTCAGTGACAGATACAAAAATAAACCTTGCAATCGATTGCAGAGTAACAGGCTAACAGGGCTCGGTGCGTCGCAATTTTTTTATTGTTAATGAATTTTTGTTAACAAAACACATGCCATGTTATGTAAGTGTGAGAGTGAGGATTATAAAGCGTACTTAACTATGACAGCTGACAACGGATATAGATGACGGAAACTATGGTAATCTATGTAAGAAAGTTTGTTATTATAATTTATCATTATCGAATATAAAAATTGTGATGCTTGCATTTGAATTCGGACCACTAGATTGGAAGTATGATTTATTTTTTTACATTCCGCAAGAATTGTCACAAATATTTTAAAACGCCATATTTTTTTCTACTATCAAAACATTTTCTTCAGCTTTTGCAGTGAATGCTGTCCTGCTACAAGGCCTTTTTACCATCAAACTCTCCGTGAAAGCACCCATCGTTAAGCCGACCTATTTAATACCCCTAATCCTTTTTGGCCTTTAATTCTTATTGGGGTGAAATTTCAAAGTTCGGGGGTAGAAGAGCCTGTCCAGTCGGCCGGAGGGGAGATTTGCCTTTTCATCCTTTGTGAGATAAGTACGAAATGCATTAACGGATCAAAAAAGATGGAATGCTTTTTCTTTTTAAGCCGTTGCCTGCGGGCTGTGCGCGATATCGAGTTTTGTACCGTACTTCAACGTATGAAAAGCTTTTTACTACTATTTCTAGCATTGAACCCCCCAATAATTTTACATATTTGTTTATAACACTGCTCTTATTTATAACAATTCTCTGTCCGTGGGTGGCATGGACATGATGGACAAACACAAATATAAAGGCTGTCCACGGCCTCATCAACCTGAAAATGTTTGACCCACCCGGAAATCGAACTCCAATGCTGGAGCTGGGACACCAACTCCAGCCCTCCTCCCCCCAACCCTGTATGGATTGTCGCGTTAAAGCGATTCAACTAGGGAAATTAGTAAGCTAGGATTTGTATCCTCGAATACAATATTTTTGGATTTAATTGGGTTTCTGGTGACTTTATGTAATTACATTGTATGATATCAAATTAACTCGTCGTGGACTATACTAATTTATTCCGAAAAGCCGATTTCGACCGTTACTCGTTGCATAACTTGCATAGAATGTGTGACCGCGGGCGCAGTGACCAGTGACCAGTGACTACCGTTAAACATTCGTTTCATCGACTTTATGGTAAAATCCTTAAATCTGGTAACAGCATTTCAGTTATTAACTCCGAAATATAAGTACTAGTCACTGCCGCGATGCCGTAGCTTCGCTTCGGGCAAAGCTCTCTTCTCTTAGTTAAAATACATACAGCTAACATTAGAAAAAATGTATACACGGTATACTTTAAATTTACATTGACATAACGTTTTTATTTGTGCACCGACTGAAATAAAACAAAGCAATGTTAACCCAATCCAAAAATCTTGGTCTATTATGTAAGTGGTCTTTCTTTCATTTTGTTAGGCGTACGTTCTAGTTGGGATTTTATGGAAACTAGGTAATAAATGTAACACAACTAGTTTTTATAACTCATAGCTATGAAACTACTTACAGGTTCATGGACCATGAATCATGGTGAATGTTCTGTTTTAAATGTGTGGAGATTGGAGATATCTCTTTCTTTAAGATAGAATAACTTTTCTTTGAGATTGGAGATATCTCGTACTTTTTACCGTGGCTTGCCACACCCTCGGAAAGTCAGTCATTTAGTACATTTGAACGTTTCTGAGTAAAGTCCAAGTGCGCTTTATAGATCTCACTATAAAGGAGTTAGCATATTGTGTAGCAATCGATATTAAACATTGTTAAATGATCAATCCAATTTTGAATTCGCGTATGAGCGTGTGAGAGAAAGCATGCGCGTTTTTGTTTGTCAGTTTAAATAATTTTGTTACATTTCTGCAGCTGGTGCGGTAAAAGAAGTAAAACGCTAATGATAATTAATTACTGTTTTAATTTTAATAACCAATTAACATGCCATTCAATCTTTTATTTATATTTTAATTTTAATTCTCACGTAGGTATTTTATTTCGCAATCCAATTAATGTAGGTCAACACGAACTTAAATTTATTCTCATATTAATTTTAACTTTGCTGTTACTGTATAGCGAATGCAATGTTATTTCGTGGTTCTTCTGCATGTCAATAATAAATTCAATTTCATTGTAGGTGCCTACTTAAACTTGGAATTAATTACGTTTCCTAATGTAATTAATAATTATGTTTTACACATCGCTGATATATTTTGTCTATAGTATCTAGCCAACGGTGTATGTGCCCAACGTAGGTACCTAGCTCGCCTGGACGTAAGGTTACCAGGTTGTCCTTATAAAGCCGGACATTCTTAGGCTTTTTAAATGTGTCCGGCCAAATTTAACGGTGTCCTTGTCCGGCTTTTGTTGAGGTTTTTACATTTTGTCCAACATAATAAGAAACATACAAGAACAAAAAAATATATGAATGACTGTTAAAAACGTTCCTGATGGGTTATTGGGATAAATAATACGTAAATCGAGGATTAAACAAGATTTTATTCATAATAGTCAGAGAGCGAGTACATTACATCCAGAATAGAAGAAAAATCACCGTTTTCAAAACATTTTGTCTAGTAGTTTTGGAGCAAAAGGCTGTGAAAGGGTGACGGACAGACACCCTAGTTTTTGTCGTACGGAACCCTAAAATATTGTCCTACTAATATTAAGACCCAAAATACTTAATTCAATCTTTCGTTCTTAATTCAATCGTCTATACTTAAGGTCAACAAATTATTAGGGTGTCCGACCTTTTTACCTAAATGTCCGGCCAAATTGGCTGGTCATGTCCGGCTATTTGTTTTGACGACCTGGCAACCCTACCTGGACGAATGATGCTGAAAATAATATAGTATTCATTATCACAGTCTCATTTTGTCATGCCAAACATTTTTTACACAAAGAACCAAAAATAAAACTGTATCTAACAAATACCTATAATGTAAATGTAACCAGTATCTACATGAAACAGAAGAGTAAATCAAAATTATTGTTTTTCAAGTAGCGATCTCTCCTATCCAAAACATCGCTACGAATCACATACCCTGTCAGGCCTTTGATCCCTAGTAAGCGCGTACAAAAATATCTTCCATCTACATGAAGTAAACAGGAAAGAAATCTCACAAGCCATCGGAGCATTCGGAATTTCGGAGCCATTCAAAAACTCGCAGTTCGGTCAGTTTGGACGCAGTGACGTAAGCGGCGGGTAATTGTAAATAATAATAGGGCGCGGAGTGGCAACGTCGCATCCCGCCGTAGCATAGCACTCGTAGCGTGCGGCTCGTGGCCCGCACGGAGCGGCAACGCGCGGATCGATGCCAGTGAGATGTTGCGTGTGTGCGTGTGTGCATGACGGAATTGACGGATGACATTTCACACCGCGGACAGGATAGGTGTGTGATTGTAGTTATTCTGTCGGTAGTTAGGGAGGTATAGGATGATAAGTGTAGTATAGGACACAACTATCTGAACTATGAACGCTAAATGTGCATTCAATATGTATCCAGTCCCGATAGCTATGTTTGTCTTCTAAAATTTTACAATTGAAACAATACTTACCTAACTCAAAATAGATAACTGATAACAGATTGTTGTACGTACGTACTTACTACCTATATTAAATTTCTATTAAAAAAGCGATATATTAAATTAGGCTTATTTTATCGAATAAATAAATAAATAAATAAAAAATTCAGTATTACACCTACATAGCATGTAGGTACTCATTTGGCTACAAGCTGCAACCAATATTTAACGGCCCACGTTTCATACCTATCTTACCTTACGATAAGAACTGGGACCGACAGCTTTACGTGCCTTCTGAAGCACGGAAGGGGTCAAGAAATGTTTGACACTTACGGTCACCCATCCTACAACAAACAGCACTCGCTGTTGCTTAATTAAATTAAAAATCGATTGATAAAGTGGATCGACACAAACCGGGCGATAAGCGATTTACTGTATGTAACCTAAACATTTAGGAATAGCTACATAAAATACAAGTGAAGTCTTCTCATCGGATATCCATCCATGTACACTCTGCTGAACCGAAATTGAACATTCTATTTCAAACCCTTTTACATTGAAACACGTCGCCTGAAGCCTGCTTTGATAGCAGAATTACTAGGATTTGCATCTGTCTCGCCGCGCCGGTGCCGCAAGCAAACTTGGCTATTTTAAGGTTATTCGAACGATACCAATCAACTGTATCCTACAATTACATGATGCAATGTTAAATTGAAAATGTTGAAATAACAATGATGATGATGATGATGTGACGTTCGATAAAATGTATCTCGGACTAAAATATCGACCTAATATTTTAAGTGTACCATCGAAACCAAAATAATATGTACCTAAATAACCCAAAGAAAAACGTTTTTGTAATATCCGTAACAATGAATGAATAAAGATTAAAATATGAATGGTGGCTACCATTTTTCACGCTTATATTTGGAGTGTCACGCAGGCGTGAGGCGCGTCTTCAAGGCCTAAATTGTTTTGCAGTGACGTAATGGCACTAATGGTAGACGATCGGCCTCATTGCTATTCAGAGTTAACAAAATATAGCGTATTACTAAGAAATTGCGGGAAATTCGGTTTGTATGTAAATGTAAGGACCTACCTATCATTTCAACATGATAAAATGCACTTATTTGTGTGTAGGTTGGGTACGTACATGAATTTATAAGAACAGAAATTAAGAATCTCGATGTTTTTGATTCATTTGTTCCAACCGTAAAAACTTTTATTTAGGCAACTAACGTAGAACGTAACCCATATAAACAAAAACAATAAACATGGTCACTTAATTAACTGTCGACACAAATGTTGGAGTGGATCTAGTACTTAAACTCAATGTTATGTTAGCTGCTAAATACGAATTTTCCATGTGGAAACTTAATAGTTGATTGTTGGGAGTTGGTACCGGCGGCGCTAGTCGCCAATGCACTTGCAGATGCAATCTTGGCGCGCCTCACTTCCTCCTCAGACACTTCTCAGAAGAAATTCAGAACTTCGAAAAGGTGATAGCTTTAAATGAAAATATTTGGCAGAGGCCATCGGTGTTGTTGCGCAGTAAATACTCTTGCATTTCATTTTGCTGCCCGTAGCATATGAAATTGCTGGGTTTAAACTTTAAAATTAGTGACGTTGGATCGATTCTGATAGTATGAGACGTTACAGAAATTACAGTGCTGAAGATGAGTCTTCTGCGGTGGTGAACGCTTCCCTATAGTTTACTCTTCTGCTCAATCGTAGTTTATTATATACATTAAAAAATAATCGAAAACTCATGGTTCTGTCAGTGTTGATAATTAAATTTATAAAAGTTCCCGACGAGACGTTGCCGCGTTGTGCCCACACATACTCGTATCAAGTAAGTTGCTAACCCGATTTCAATCAAACTTTCACTCGCTGATACCGGTCTACTATCAGATTGGGCACGTTATGTATAATGTAAAGTGCATGTCTTTTAATATTCAAAAACCAATTTTATGATGATAGCGTAGTTATTAAGTTCATCAAAGATAATAGCGATGTATATAACATTTTAATTTTTATACTACCTATTTCAATGCTACTAACATTATAGCCAACTGCAGATTTTAGTTGAAACGCACTATACAAACTGTTGTGTCTCTAGAAATGAAGATAAATAAATAATGTCTTGTTAAACGCAATCTCCACGTTATCTCATCCTTGATCCGATTTTGAGAAAATAATGGCGTTTCTAAACATTTTCTGTATGTACGCATATTTTTGCCGTATTGTCGGTAAAGATATTACGGAATATTAGAACGATATCCGGGCTAAGTGCACGGGGGCGGCGGCGCACCTGCCTCCCTCCCCTCCCCCTCCCTCCGGTTGAGAAGGCACAGATGGTGCCATTATCATCAGGTGTTCGCCGTATTACGGAGCAGACAGGCTTAAATGCCACTTTAGAAATAACTACAGATAATTTCGCCTTAGTTTTATACCAAAATAAGCTTAGTGTATAGATAGCTATATTGCCGGCCGCTGTCTGGCTCTATAGTTCTTGAACCACGGATTCTTTATTGACTGTGAACTAGAAATGTATGCAATATCATAATTATGTTCAAATAACAAGAAAACTTTTCTTACAATCAAGCAATCTCCCGGAATCAGGTTATATTTAGTAGGTGCGTTGCTCCAACCGAAGAAGGGCACCATCATATCTGTTGGTGTCTGTAGTGCTAGAGTGCCTGCCTCAAAATCTCAGGATCAGGAGAGTTTAAGTCCAAGTTGATTGGAAGAAAATGCTGTTATAATTAAACTCGCCTTTTGTACCATATTCTGTTGAGTGCAATAAAGTATTTTTCAGTTTCAATTTCACATTCATAATTTGACTTCTATCACGATTGGAGCTAAAAACTGATATCTGTAAGCTCAACTGTATTCACCTTCCACACTACGAAAACATGTTACTGAGTTAGTTAATGGCGCAGTTAGCACACCTAGCATCAGTCGAGAAGTACTGGACCTGTCCAAGCGATTGCCAGGAGTTTCTGTAGCCCAGCAACATGTTAATCATGACTCTGTTCAGGTGGCCTGCTTATTTGTTGGCAATTGACATTAAACATCTGTGGTCCTTATCTACTCACTATTCGGCGTTATTTGATTTTTAAGAATTAAGACTGCACTGGCTTTGAATAGTCGAAATAGTAATACCTACCTGCTCTGTTCATTTCGTCGCAGCTCTCAAGGTTAGACGCTAATCACCGGCAGGCGTACAGGCGTCTTTCAACTACCTACTTAAGTTCTACCTACAGTTTGTTTTCTGTTTGAACGTTAAAAATAGTCGCCAGTAACAAGTTGCAATTGCGCTAAAAGTTTTTGTAGGGTATATGTATACCGTACCTAACGTATACCACTACTGCGGTTCAAAGATTGTGTCAACCGTGACTTGTCTGCATTCAAAATAAGTTGTAAGGACTGGGACCAACTCGCGATGAATAGAGATGACTGGCGAAAGAACACCATAGAAGGCAGAGACAGTCATTATAGGGGCTGGTTCAGACTACTATCCGACACCCGACATTTCACATGGTGTCCAGAGTTCCGACAAAATACAAAATGTCCCGACAATTCATTCGTTTCAACAGAACGCGTCTGCGGCCGCGCCGCTTTGACCGTTTTTGTTGTTTTCGTCAGCTCGTTTACCGGCTATTTCCAAAAATTTTTGTCCCGACTTTTTGAAGTTTAGTCCAGATATTTCAGTCTTGCCATCTGGCAACCCTACCGACAGGAGAGACAAGAAACAGAAAAAGGCTTCCAGACCAGCCCACTCTACTCTCCTGCCGTCACTGCGTAGAAATTTTCGCTTCCAGCTTGGTCTTTATAGCCATGAAAAGCGGTGGATGTAATCAACGGAAAGGCCGTAGTTAGATAGATAGATACTGTATACATACTGTTCTCGTTGAAACTTATGAAAAATAAAAATAAAATCTTCAGTTCAATAAAAAACTCTTTACATTATAATATCATTGGTTATAACGACCTATGTAGGTATAGTACCTAAATGTAATACACGTAGGTAGCTACTAGACAAAACTACAAAGTGCAGTTGTTTTGTTTGTGACCACGGCTACTAAGTAGTTAATACGTAGGTATTAGGTAAATTCTCGGCTAGTAAAGACTAGGATCGGCACTAGGGATTTCCCACTGATACCTCGCTCTCTACAGGCCCTCCTGGGAATATCGAAATCGGAGTAGGTATTATCTGTTAAATCTACTACCTACTACGTACCTACTACATATATTATGTAGGTGCTATATAGGAATTTTAATAATTATTTTGGTGAAATGTGTAAACGAAGTCAAATAGGTAGGTATAATGCCTACAGTGTAAAATAAAGGGGCCACACCTCAATCTAGAACAAAATACCAGTTAGCTCATAAAGTAGGCGCAACGCAACAAACTCGACGGAGACATCAAAATGGCAACAAACAAACATCACATCACAACTATCTATCTCTATGTAGCTATCTCCATAATTCCACTCTGAGAACAAGAATAGTCAGCAACAAGTCAACGGTCGTGCTGGCAACGTCGCGGCGAAAGTAGCGGGCTGGCAACGCCGCACGATCGATACAGGGTCGGCCCCTGTGAGCGAACTTGAGCTATCTATGTGTGCTATGTATGTATCTATGTTACGTGCACGTGCTTATATAGTCTCATACTACTGTTGTAGATTGTTGACGGTTGACGGATTGTAAAATGTAATCCAGGTTACATGCCTAGTATTCATTTATATAAAAATGATGTTATAATTTAACAAGTTACGTCTATCCACGTCCCTAGGCTAGATCTAGCTATCAATTCAATGTCATATTTTTAACCTCGCACGCATTTGATTACTAGCCTCTTCGACAATTTTATTAAGTGTTATAATATGATGATTCCATAGTAATAGCAATATAATAAAACTCTTGTGTTGATACGTTCAGTGTCTGTTTTCAAAATACAGTTTGGTGTTAAAAATTAATCATAGAATTATTGCTGTAGGCTTCGCATGGGGCGGGACCGTTAAATTAATACCATTTACAATTTCTACCGTCTACACAAATTATTTCGAGCAACCCTGTATTTCGGTTTGTTGGAGCCAACAAATTTTATCTATGATACGTCATACGAGAGATTTGTGATACCTACTGTCTACTGACTACTGACTACCTGATTACGAAACTTATGAAGCAGATACGATCAACTTTAATAGGATTGTGTAGGTAGGTAAGTACTTACTTGAATACTGTTTCTTAGATGGTCTCATTATAGTAGGGTTGCCAACCTCAAATTTAAAAACTAGGATTTTAAGTTGGAGAAACCAGGACAACTCAGTTTGAAAACAGGAGGCAGTAATAAAGTTGCAAACTTGCGAGCCGTGAGGCCGCCCGTAACGTAAAAATTTTTACAAGAGGCGCGCGAATTTTAAAATTTAAAAACCCAGGACGCTGCTTAAAAACTATCCAGGACGTCCCAGGACACTACAAAAACCAGGACATGTCCTGGGAAAACAGGACCGATGGCAACCCTACATTATAGCAACTTGGACTTCATCATTATACTCGCTTAAAATAATTCACCAACAATAATTCGTACGTATTGGATAAAAACTTGCATTCAGCTCAGCCAGGTACTTTGTTTTTTATTTATTTATATAAAATGTTCGTAATTATCTATACTATCTATACTAATATTATAAAGAGGAAAGATTTGATTGTTTGTTTGCATTGTATAGGCTCCGAAACTACTGAACCGATTTGAAAAAATTTTTCACTGTTGGGAAGCTACACTATCCCCGGGTGACATAGGCTATATTATATTTTCAAAAAAGCGGCCAAGTGCGAGTCGGACTCGCCCATGAAGGGTTCCGTAGCAGCAAGTAACATAATATAAAAGTTCTTGTAGTTCGTTGTAACTTTGATCGAGATAAATTGCGGTTTACGATTTATGACGTATTAAAAAAAACTACTTACTAGATCTCGATCAAACCAATTTTAAGTGGAAGTTTGCATGATAAAGTACATCATATATTTTTTTTAGTTTTATCATTCTCTTATTTTAGAAGTAACAGGGGGAGGGACACACATTTTACCACTTTGGAAGTGTCTCTCGCGCAAACTATTCAGTTTAGAAAAAAATGATATTAGAAACTTCAATATTATTTTTGAAGACCTATCCATAGATACCCCACACGTATTGGTTTGATGAAAAAAAAATTTTTGAGTTTCAGTTCTAAGTATGGCGAGCCCCCAAAATTTATTATTATTATTTTTTCTATTTTTATGTGAAAATCTTAATGCGGTTCCCAGAACACATCTACTTACCAAGTTTCAACAGTTATAGTTCTTATACTTTCGGAAAAAAGTGGCTGTGACATACGGACGGACAGACAGACAGACATGACGAATCTATAAGGGTTCCGTTTTTTGCCATTTGTCTACGGAACCCTAAAAAAATAGGGATCCTTAATAAAAGTCCAATAATGTAACCCAAGGTGTAAAAAAGAAGAAAACCGAAGCAAAGCGAGGGCGGTTACTCGTATCAATATAAATAGATAAACAAATATGCCCTTGTGAATTCGACCCTTAAGTTTGGGACGTGACGTAAATAATGATTATGAACGTTCAGTTCTATATTGTGAGTTTATTAAATGTGAGTGTCTGAAAGGTACCTACGCCCCGCGCCGTGCCCGGTGCGTTTGACGCACGAGTGGCGTCCATCGCTGCGCTAGTCTGCCTGTTTCTGTTACTCATTCAACGCTATTCCTATTGTCTCTGCGTTTATTGTGTCGAACAATGAGAAAGATAACAATAAAATTATATTGTGATTCAAACACACTTGAACGATCTCACATAACTGCTATCTTTATAATTATATGAATAAACAAACCAATGGATTATGGAAGGCTTCCAGTGAATCTTGTGTAGGTAGGTATTCCATTCTCAATTCATGCCTAGATGTCAATATTTAGAAGAATATTGATAGTCTAATGACTAATGTATAAAAGTCGGTCTCTCACAAAGTAGGACCGGGACCAGGACGGATATTCTGTTTTGTAACTTGACAGCGGAGTTTCAAAATTGACGTTCGAGTTCTAGGATCACTTCACTTCGCAAGTGCGTACTAGATGATTAGATAATGACATGTCAATATGATGCAAGTTCACTTTTGTTTTGTAACTTGACAGCGGAATCCACGATGGGTTTCTAAATTGACGTTACAGTTCGAGACTCCCTTCACTTCGCAAGTGCGTACCAGATGATTAGAGAATCACATATCAAGATCTCGGACTCGAACTTCAATTTTGAAACTCATCGCGGATTCCACTGTCAAGTTACAAAACAGAATAGCCTTCTATATTCTAATTCTACAATCGGGTCTTAAGGTCGATGCATACGTAACGTGTTTTTACCCAGACGGGATGGGACGTGAAGTTTTGCAAAAATCGCTTCATAGAAAATGTATATGATAGCGCATACGTCACGGAGGCACGCACGGGACGGAAGCGTGGCACGCACGGGGCGGGAAAACGTCCGCGACGATGTTTTAAGGTCGATGCATACGTAACATGGACGGGATGGGACGTGAAGTTTTGGAAACATCGTTTCATAGAAAATGTAGACGATAGCCACGGAGGTACGGACGTATATTTATGCCCCGTCCACGTCCCGTCTTTGTCCCGTCCACGTTACGTATGCAGCGACCTTAACACGTCCCGCCCCGTGTGTGCCCCGTCCCATCCGTGATTCCGCTGCGTATGCACTGTCGCCCCGTTCGCTCCGGAGAGCTAAGTAGTGATGAACGTGTATTTATTTACCCACTGTATAATTATGCTTATCACCTTATACAAAAAATAAATTTTATTTATCTAACTTTTTGCACCATACAATTCGTATACTTAGCAAAGGCGGACTTAATGCTCAAAGCATTCTCTCCCAGTCAACCTTCGAATAGTAAGAACACAACGATATGGCGGTCATCTTCCTTGTTCACAACACTAGCACGTTAGGTCCGAGTTAGTGTCACGTTGCGTATGCATTAAAAATCCCCGTCAGTGTTTATTAACCACGTTCCGTCCACGTCCCATCCACGTTACGTATGCAGCGACCTAATTTTACTAGTATGTTGCATTTATGTGCGTAAGTATTAGTACATTTTACATGGGGTTGGCAGATTTAACGCCCCTACTCTAGAGTCACTAAAGGTTTAATAATTTAATACGAGTACTTTAATCGCTCCTTAGTAAAGAATCACCATACAAATTCTGTACTGATTACAGCTTTCTAGCACTAAGGGGCTCGGCGCTTTGCTTTGGACAGACGGAGGGACATGACGAAACTATAAGGATTGCAATTTTACTTCGGAGCCCTAAAAACAGAAATGTAGTCTTTTGTGTATTCTGCCATAAAGAAAAATATTTCGACGAAGTAGATCAATAAGGCGGTGAATGGCCTCGTCAAATAAGCTTGTAAGTACTTACATAAATGAATCATACATAGGTACCATTTTAGTTCTCATAAGAGCTTTTAGATCTGTGATCGAGTTCAGCTTGATTCATATCAGTAGTTCTATTTCAGGTTGATCAGATCAGATTAGGTCGATCATTCATTTGTCAGTAGGCCACTACGATCACTGCTGTGTTCGTTTAAAAACGAGGCGGAAAGTAGAGGGAGTATGATTGGTATGAGAATAGGAAATAAATAAAATGAAACATTGTTTTTCAGAAAAAAGGTCTTTATTTTTAGTCTTCCAGACTGTAAAAATATTAAAAAAGCGCCTCGTATCAAACCCATTTTGCTGATGTTGTTGAATTGATCGTATGCCAGTTTTAACCGGTACCATGTTCAATATAAGTTTAACTTTTGACAATATAATCCATTCTATTCAACTTTACCCGTTTTTAATCGAAATCGACTTCCGTCAGATCTTTTTTAATTTCACTCAAAATTACACTGCGCCTTATATTCTTAACGAGGGTCAATACCTCGCTTCGAAACTCTAGCTTTTGATCTAAATTGAAGGCTCTAACTGCTGGTAATAAGGATTCGAAAAACGATTTGTCCTCGTCTTCGTGTCCGTAGCTTCGTCCGGGGCCTAAAGGTTCTATTTCCAATGTGGTCTGTTCAACCCTCCGCCGTTTTAGATCTATCGAGAGATCGTCGGTGTCACTAGGCCACGTGCTATCGTTATGTTCGAATCGTCTTTTGGGCCGTCGCAAGGGATCCTCCTCGGACCCCTCGTTGTCATTGTCCTCGTCGTCCGTGGAATAGGACACGTGGTTGTACACGTTGTTGAGGAAGGACAGGTGACGAGCGTACATGTATCCTCGCTTATTGTCCCGTCGTTTGATGTGTCGGACGTAGGAATCGCGGATGTTTCGCCATTTGCCGTGCAGCCTGCGATCTGTAAAATAATAATCTTGTAATCGAATTATTGTTACAAGCTCCATTCTGAAACGTGAACAATTCAGGTCAGGTTTTTCAATCTTTGCCGCATTTAAATAATGGTCATTGTGACGTATTGACAGTGACGTTTCTCGCTGACACTGTCAAGCGAGACGCACGTCACTGGCAAGGCGGCACGAACAGCAGCTCATCTCGTACCGCATGTTATCTTGTGAATTCTGTTGTTCTCTTTTAACCCGAACCCTTAGCAGAACTGGGAGAGGGTGATTGTCTAAACGCCACAGTCATTATTGAAAAAATATTTAGCGTAGAATTGCTTTATGACCAAAAATAAGCAGTGTGTGATCGGCGGAATATTTACGGTCCCCGTAAGCGCACTAGGTCTCAGATTAATGAAGCACTAGGTATACAGTTTTGTCGTTGCATGAAGATTGTTGAGCTCTGAACCGTGAAAGTCATTGTCTATTCATTAGTGTAGTGACTGTAGTGAAACATAAAGCAATGATTGTCATCGTAAAATGTAATAGAGGTTAGCTCCTTTCACACAAAAATTATAGAGAAAGGATGTTTAAAATGAAGCTATAATAATTCCTGAATATCTTTATTGATAACGCTTTTCAAACGAGACCGCTGCATGAGTGAATTGCTGCATTGCGTCAAATATAAATAGATCCCTTGAGACAGTACACCTCAAAGAATACATAATTATATACCTACTGTAGTAAAACTCCAAGTATAAGACAACTCATATATTTATCGATATACTTTTGTACAATTGCTTGAATTTAAACATGTTATAATATCTCGATTGCTCATTGCCTAATATATTTAATTCTAATATATTTGTCCAGTTAGCCATCATTATTTTTCATAACCTCCAATTGATCTGTCATCTCATAAGCCACCATTGCCACCTCCCGCCATAGATTATATTTCGTTGTTTTTATACAGATATTTTATTAATGTTGCCAGTTTTTAACGAACCTTACACTCGTCCATCCTGAACAGGTGTATGTCCCCATACACAGATCTAGAGTAAAAATAAGTAACCTTACACTTGGCGAGGGATGACATAGCTAGCTTATAACATAGCATATTCAATAAAATCTTTACAAAAACAAGAGTAAAAAAAAATTGACATAAAATTATGATGATAATAATAATTGGCTTTCTTGTCATATTATAAGTCAACTATCGAATTATGCAATTATTGAGTATTTAACAAACACGTCAAAAGGTACGTTTGCAAGCTACAAAAATACAATAAGTATCTACAAGAATTATATTTTACAAACACGTCAAAAGGTACATTTGCAAGTTATAAGAATACAATAAGTATCTACAAAAATCATATTTAACAAACACGTCAAAAGGTACATTTGCAAGTTATAAAAATACAATAAGTATCTACAAGAATCATATTTAACAAACACGTCAAAAGGTACATTTGCAAGTTATAAAAATACAATAAGTATCTACAAGAATCATATTTAACAAACACGTCAAAAGGTACATTTGCAAGTTATAAAAATACAATAAGTATCTACAAGAATCATATTTAACAAACATGTCAAAAGGTACATTTGCAAGCTACAAAAATACAATAAGTATCTACAAGAATCATATTTAACAAAATTTCTGTATTTTATGGATTTTGCAAATCCATCAGATTTGCACATCCCATCAAATTCTTGTATCACCTTGAAATTTAAAAATCTTACTCTTTAAAACGTGTAGACATCAAATTACTACTTCACAGTCAAACTCTATTTACAATTCTGCAAATCTATGCAACTCTTACAATTTGTCAATTTATGTCGTAGACAAAATAATGGATATTAAAAGTTAATATAAAGCTTTTGAATAAAGATAATAACAGTGTTTAGGTACTATGAAGAATTTATTCCTTACTAATTGTTACTATTTCATCAGAATAAGTTTTACACATATCTGTTCCTACACAATCGAATATCTTTAAATAATGCGCGCACTGCAGATTTTATACAGGTCTCTAATTACATGGGCCCGAACCCATCTGAGGTTACCCGATAACCACTAAATAATTTTTTTGCTATAATTTGTTGCCGTAGTTAATTTAGATGAAATAAACTTTTCTTTCTTTCTTTAAAAAAATCAGTGGGTTAGGTCTATAATCAGATAGGCGCGGGCCCATCTGACGCAACCTTTTACCCCTCGAGATTAGTGGGTTAGGTCTATAATCACATGGGCGCGGTCCCATATGACGCAACCTTTTACCCCTCGAGACTAGTGGGTTAGGTCTATAATCAAATAGGCGCGGGCCCATCCGACGCAACCTTTTACCCCTCGAGATTAGTGGGTTAGGTCTATAATCACATGGGCGCGGTCCCATATGACGCAACCTTTTACCCCTCGAGACTAGTGGGTTAGGTCTATAATCAAATAGGCGCGGGCCTATCCGACGCAACCTTTTACCCCTCGAGATTAGTGGGTTAGGTCTATAATCAAATGGGCGCGGTCCCATATGACGCAACCTTTTACCCCTCGAGACTAGTGGGTTAGGTCTATAATCAAATAGGCGCGGGCCCATCCGACGCAACCTTTTACCCCTCGAGATTAGTGGGTTAGGTCTATAATCAAATGGGCGCGGTCCCATATGACGCAACCTTTTACCCCTCGAGACTAATGGGTTAGGTCTATAATCAAATGGCCCGGGCTCATCTGACGCAACCTTTTACCCCTCGGGATCAGTGGGTTAGGTCTATAATCAAATAGGCGCGGGCCCATCCGACTCAACCTTATACCCCTGAAATTCATATCCCGTGTGAATTCTATTCAATTCAAATAATAACGCTGTAATTTTTGTTTGCTTGACTGTTATCTATGCGTTTGTTCCGGCAAATCTCAAGAACGACTTTCATTGCGGTTTTCACTAACGTATGTAGTAAGCTCAGGTTAACATTCAATGTTTGTTTTATTTCAATCGGTTCACGAAAAAGTACTGTCGATACATTTATCAAGTCTGGGCTTATCGAAGCGAAACGATGCACTCGTTATATTCGTTATACTCGTTATATTCACTAGTGCAAAATAAATGTTGAGGTCAAACCAAGGTATTTCTTTTTATGAATACTAACTGGAGGCCCTATCGACCTAACAGCTTTAGGCGGACAGGTGAGCGTGCCTTGAGAGTTCAGCCGGTAAGGCATATTATGAAATGGGGTGATAGTTCCACAACTCGAGAGTAAGGACGTCCAAAGGGCACCCACTGTGGGGTTCGAACCTCGGCTTAGGGCGTCGCCTATTGGAGGACATCAAAGTTGGAATTAAAGTACACCGGGATTTATACGGATTCTTTCCAACCACAAATTGTATCACATTAATTTCTAAACTCCAAACTGTTATTATCTTTAAACACATATCGTCACAAAAGAACATCAGTTAGTTGTATAAATCAAATAAGTTAGGTATACTTCCATTATTGAAACACGCACGAACACTGATCATAAATAAGTACCTATTGCATCTTATTAAATTAATTACTTTTAGTTGTCCAGTATAAATCAAAGCTAGAAGAAGAGCTGATACAATAGGGATGTTGACTAATTTTGAAGTTCAATTTGATTTTATAGATATAACCTTATGATACATGAAAAAATATTATAAAAATAATATTTGTCAATTTAAAGACAACAATTGATAAAGAAAAATCATTTTCAAATTTCCCACCAAAAACGTCACGTGACGTCACTAGCCGATATTCCATACTATCTGTCGACTGAAATTAGTTGCACTTGCATATAAAATACGAACAATGACATCATAAGCTCAAAATGGCGTTTGAAGTCATGTGACAATAAGTACTAATTTTAACATTTTTAAAATAATCATATTCAATTTATTGTGATTGATTTCGACAAAAGAATAATATTTTAGGTGTTTAAATGTTTCCTTAATACTTTAAACATAAATTTATTATAATTTACTGATAGTGTCAACATCCCTTGATTATACTTCGTTATAGTTTTGGTAATGAGTTATAATCACATGGTAACTATAAACTGATCATACATTAACTCAAATTATATGATATTATGTCCATAATTAAGTTCCAATTTGTCTAATCCAGTTTAAATTACGAATACATTCATATAATATGTTGCCGTAAATTCACTATTTTACTTATATCAGCTGATAGTGTAGCCATTTAACAATTTGAAAACATAGGCGAACCTACCAGTAACTGTTTGAAATTAAACTCCCGTGGACCTGTCCAATGAGCCGACTGAGCCTCTGATCTAGCCGCACCAACAGGCTGCAGGCTGCGCCGCGTCCACTCCTGGTAAGCGTCATGAACCTCTCCCAGTCACTTGGTCCATCGTCTGCCGCATGTCATCTCGAACTTGGCTCCGACTTCGTCTAGTAACGTGTTCAACATACACTTCAGGATTCCGCGGAGGCGTCGCCGAATGTTGTCGTTGATCATTTCCAACGAGGTGTGTTGTCTAGGACTCACAGACAACAAAACAATTGTTAGAATATATATATACATATATATTCTTATACCTACATATCATCCTTTTCATTCATAATGCAGAATCTAATGCAATAGATCTTTTGATTTATGTTTCTTTAATTTATTAATTTGTTTCTTTTAACAATAACTCAAGTTTCATTATTTATTAAAATATTTCAGATTGTTCTGTTTCCATTCCATATATCAAATCACTAAGTTACATATGCTGCAACGCTTAATTATTTTCGATTCAACACTAAACTGTTTTGTGTGTTGCGGTCACCACCTGCCCGTACTGGGGCCACGGTTACATGACAACCTCCAGTACAGTCCAATCATCATGCAACTTAATCACTCTCCTCATGATCACAATTACTTGATGCAATATTAATCCGTTAAGCCTTGATTCTCTGGTATTCTACATATGTACTCTATCAAGAGCTAACTTATAAATGAAATTGTTGACAAAACAACTGATATAATATTTATCCAAACGATTGGTGACATCATTTTTGATTATGATGACCTCTCAATTATTGAGCGTCACATATCCTTTTTGATCGATTTATGTTCACAAAATAGGATATTCAAATAAGCTATTTCAACATTTTACTAATATAAAAATAGACATATATATAGAACATAGCCAATTTTCACTAGATTAATAATAGAAATACGGATACAGATCACCTCTGTTTTTCTGCGTGTACTGCTTTGGATAGAAGTCTGTAGGTGCACCTAGGTGCACGGTCACACATAACTGAATTTCTACTGGTGAGTTCACCAGATGGGGTCTGATGCTTTACACCTTATATAAGAATTCTTATCATCATGCCATGTCATGACATCTGGAAAACATAAAAATCAAGCGATGTTCCTCGCATCGCAATATGTTAGATATAATCATAAAAGTAATGCCTGCACTGTACAGTCAGTAAATAAATATTTTGGTGAACTAGGTTTAATTTATTAAAGCAACTTCAAAAAGAATACCATTTTGTATTACATCAAATTTTCATTATTTGTATTATGATATTATTCTTGAATAATTATAAATTATTCTACATTATTACCAATGCATTTCCAATGATAATAACAATATTAAAAGTCACCAACCAACCCATTGATTTCGCAAATTTGACACACCATATCATCAATCATTCTAAAGGTAGGTATATGAAAACAAAATATATTTTATAAACAATCAAATAAATAAGCCATGAAAATAGGCTTCTTTCTGGATATGGATAATATGATATCTATGGATAATAGGATTCATTTCTGGTTTCTGTGTTTTCTGGTTTCTGTGTTAACTTTATCTTCTGTGTAATTAATCCAACAGAGTTGTGCAGTCGAAATTTCAAGTAAGTTACTTTACCTGTAGTAAATAGTGGACATCGCATTGACTACTTTTTCCAAAGTAAGTATCACAATTTCAGTCAGTATTTCAGCATCTCTATTTGACTTGCCTATTAAACTTCCAAACTCGGTTTAGAACATTCAACACTACTTAATTTTATTTACTTGTATTATACCTTTGGTATTGCTCATCAAAATGAATTAATTTTGCTGATTGTAGTGTTTCAACTTAAGTTTTTCGTATCTTGTTTCATCATCTTCGAAGCATCGTGAATATTTTAAAACAAAAAGCCATTCGGCCATTTTCATGGTTTCAGGTTTCTCATGCATGAAATATAAATAATTTAATCATTAATCATTTTACATCAACAAATGGGAAACAACAGATACTGCAATTAAAAATATCTATAGGCGAAAGTATTAAAATATAGGGTAATGACTCAGTCTAACCAATTTCAGGATTCAAAACTTTAATTAATTCTTTGATAAATATCCTGCTTAAAGCAACATGATCAAGGACCAGTTTCATGATGTTACAAATACCATATTTAACTTAATGTAGGTAATTGGAATGCAGATTGAACCATTCGAAACTAGTAAATCAACGAAAATAAACCATTCGGAAAACCACCAATAACCATCATGGTTAATATCTAAGATATAAAAATGATTCTACGTATTCTCTGACATGATCATTGCACATATTGTTTCCTAAATCATGAAGGCCTCATAAAATAAAAAGTTAATTTGCCTATAATTGATAAAATAATACACTGATCGATTTATTTTAGTCTATTCAAACCAAAACCAATGGTGTTCTAATAAAAGCTGCATGGGACAGTTCCTGAAACATCACAAATTATTCTTGGAAACACAACTTCAAAGCTTTTCTTTCACATTTCTTCTTCCTTTTTTTTTTTTCTTAGTCAATCAATTTCTCTATTATCTTGAAAAATAACAGCTATCTTCAAAAATTATCATCAATCATAATGTTCATATTCATAAAATAATGTTTTATTATTATTTAAAAACAATCTAGCTGCTGCATTTAGATAATTTTAAGTTTTTAACATTCTACCTAGTTGTATCGCTAATAGGTCAGTAGTTATAAGATACTTCTAATAAGTAACACAAATATCAAGTACTTAATGTGTCTACCAAACTTAATTGTTTAAAATTTTAAGTGTTTTACATTAAAATAATGGAACAGTTAATAATTACGTGTTTTTTTTTATTCTCTATCTATTCCTCCATTGTACCCACTTACATAGACATCTGTCGGCGATAATTGTATAAGTACAAAACGAGGTGTCTAACAGGAACCAAGATGCCTCCATGAAAAATACTTATAACATAATTATGTGAATAGTAAAATAAAAATAAAAGTGAAAACTTTTTCCCTCTACTACCTATTTATGGAAATAATAAATTAATGTATAAATTTTATTCATAGCCATAATTTATTCTTATTTCCGATGTGGAAAAATACTTCATGCACTATTATTTTAAATATTATAATGCTACAAATATAAATAATGCAACCTATGTAAAAACAAAATATGATTAATGTGAATCTTAGACACTCAAACTTAGACTTATAATTATGTATACACCTAAAATACCGAGACATCCATGATCTTTACTTGCACCTTCTTAAATTTTGACCAAATTATATTATGTTGTACTTTTGTGATCATATTGACATGCTGATTTATTAATATTCCACTAACATTATCTAATTCAATTTATTGTAATTTGATAATAGTAAGTTATATTGATAATCTCTCTTTTTTTATTATAAACTTTTAATTTGAAATCTTTATTTGTTATATTTTATCGTGCCTTCTGATTACAATGTCATGTAAAAATGTTGTGCAAACCTTTAATATAAGTGCATAATATATCAGGTTAGATTATAAATTTGTTATATTGTAAAATTTAAGTTATGTACTTAAACTAACTTGGTATGCCTTAAACAAATAAATAAAATAATTAATACTAAGCATATAGCTTCATGATTATTGTGACATTTTGATTTATAAATATTCCAATGTCATTATTTAATTCAATTTATATTATAAGCAAATACCTAAAATAAGCAAGAACCTAATTGTATTGTGATGATAATTAAAAAGTAATGTAGATTGTGTGTAGTACAACTGTAACACAATGCATGCTGTGATTGCCTATAATTGAAAGAGCAGTTATGTATACATCTGTAATGTGCGTTGATTTCAAACTTGTTGTACTGTTTCTTGTGTTGGCAATCCAAATAAATTAATAAGTTAATAACTACACCTTAGGTACAACTAAGCTAAACTAACCTTATGTAACAACTAGCACCGTAAACTCTGTTAAAACAGACTTCTATCAAACTATATTAACCCATATGCATTATAATATTCCATTTAAACGAAACACTTTATTCTCGTTTTGTGTTTTTGAGATTAGACATTATAATTAGATAATATTATGTGCCAATTGTTTTTTTAAAACAATGACATTAAGATGTTGTTTCATCAAATTTTATTTATTACAACTTCCATGATTACAACGATACATACTTACGCTTAATTTGCATGTAAAATATATTTCCCTGATGCGGTTTTAATAGAGTATATTTCTGTTATCAAATGACCAAGCTATTGATACAATACAATAGGTGTGTAATTCAGATCAGAACCGGTTCAAGTTCAAATATTCAAATCATATTATTATTTATTAATTGACAACAACTCGAACTCGATTTACAACTCGAACAGCCGAGATGTAGTTCAACAACAATCGGATAGTTTTTTTTTTAAACTATTTAAGTACCTACCTAGTCTTATTCTTAAAAGGACACTTTTAAAAACTTACAAGCTCTGATGAAAGAATAAATTACAAGATAATCTTGTAGCCTTCCGTGAATTATAATCGCAGATTATAATACGTATTACAAGAAATTTGTGAGCGTGCTATGTACTTACCACTGCTGAAGTGTAGTAAAACTCCAAGTATAAGACAACTCATATATTTATCGATATACTTTTGTACAATTGCTTGAATTTAAACATGTTATAATATCTCGATTGCTCATTGCCTAATATATTTAATTCTAATATATTTGTCCAGTTAGCCATCATTATTTTTCATAACCTCCAATTGATCTGTCATCTCATAAGCCACCATTGCCACCTCCCGCCATAGATTATATTTCGTTGTTTTTATACAGATATTTTATTAATGTTGCCAGTTTTTAACGAACCTTACACTACCTATTTCACGTATTGTGACTATTATTGCACCATTTAACAAATTATACGGCAGCTAAGTATAAGGACAGTTAAATATAATTGTCCTAAAAAGTAGAAAAAAAGTTCTGTGTGGTAAACTCTAAGTGATTCAATTGGATTGGATTGGAATCTGTGGTTTCAGTAAACTACCAGTGAATACTTAGTCATTCACATAACTTTTGCAGAGATGTACCTGCTATACTTACAAAGGTCCATTTTCTCTAATTCCGGGAGGTCATCAAAATCTAAAATGAATTTCTTTGCAATTTCAGTCCAGGCCGCCTGTTTCTTAGTCTTGTGCCTGTTGTCTTCAGTGTGTAGGTCCCACACGACGGGATACTTCTTCACCTCCGCTATAAAGTCCTCTACGTCGAGGCTGTACGTACTGGCTTCTGTTCGTAACTTACTCATTATACGCAGTTACGCAGCACGCGGTTATTTTATCATAATAGAGTGGAGTGGAGGAGGATTATCCAATTTGATTTGGTAGGATATCTAGGCCCGATAACTCACGTTTTGACTATTAAATTATAATAAAAGCTACTTGGTTTTAGATGCGGTGTAGTGACACGCAAAATGTTTGTTTTACGAGCGTTAAGACTTTTAACTATAAAAAAAAATTAAATAGCAATTTATATACGATTTTCCAATTATCACAATTAACGTGTTGTTTACGTGTTATAAAACGCGATTTATAATAATGACTGATGTGCAGGGACGATTAGACGTGTGGACTGTAGTGAACGCGAACGATCCGCCGCACGGCAGTCGCAGCAACGGCCCGCGCTCGCTGCGGTTACGCTGCACGGAGCGGCAACGCCGCGCGGCCGGCAACGTCGCAGCGTGGCTGTCGGAGCGGCAACGTCGCATGTTGTTGCTCAGCGGGCTGGCAACGCTTGCGGATTGTAAAATTGCCCGGCGAATCAAGTTTCCTTTACTGAATGTAGTGCTATCTATGAACCGAAAAGAGAAAATTTTAACTGTGAATGTTGTTTTCATATAAAATTTTCCTTCAGAATGAATGCAAAAATAAATGTTTGTAGAGCAGTATAAAGTACTAAAAGTATTAATAACTTGGTAGAATAGACCTTGCTTGTAAACTAGTAAACTCTACTTCCAAAGCTATAGACGGGCAAATTCAACTTAAGTACCATTACAGCACACTGGGATCGTCTCCGTATTCCATATCTTCTATCTTAGATGCGTGACCTTAAGTTATTCCGAGCTAAGTTGACATAGTAATGATATCTGTACCTCCAGCGGATCTGCAGGATTGCGTAAGACCTGCGTCGCAAACAACCTTCAGTGACATTGACGCGTGAAATGTGAACCACGGCTCAGGCTCGCTGAAACCAATAACAATAAGGGATTGTGGAGGTGGCAATCGTCCAATTGCTGCACCAGTTTTATTATTATTTATTTATTATTGAATCCGGTACTTCGCAGGTCGCAAGACTTGGGCTAGGCTACACAGATAAGGTACAGATAAAATATTTAAATAGTGCGTTTTACGTTAAGAGTTCATTCATAGGTAGTAAAATCATTAACTATTCTGTGGTAACTTTGGTTAAAAGAACCATAGAGTATGGAGGTAACTCCATGGTTAGAACCGAGTCCGACCGTCAATGACCAAGAAAACGAGGTATTGTAATAATTACTGAATCGAACTGTAATTTAAGCTTGTACGGGTTGTTGCTACCATACGATAGTTAAATGAAAGATGGACGTTGTTGATTTGATATAAAGTTTAATTATAAAGACCAATTAAAGATGTTGTTTAATGAATGGTAGTGAGCACGCGCGGTTTGCTTGTTTCCCGAAAACGTACTAAATTTAAATGAATTAATTGCGGCGCTTGACGCGTAAAAGTGCATAGCTAAGCAAAGAGTGTACGGTTACACCGTACATGCTCCCCACCAAGATGAGACGAGATGAGATAAAATACAAGGTGATTTCATTTTGAATCTTAATGTCTCTACTTAAACACAACTTTCCGTTGAACGGGTGAGACACTTTTATCAACTGATTCACTATTTAACACTCTACCACTATCACTAACACTAGCACTAGCACTGCACTGATCACTGGTAGAAATGGTAGCGACGGTCACGTCGCGACCCGACCTCGATGCAGCGGCGGCGGCGGCGGCGAGCTCCAAGCCCGCTCCTGCGTCCCTCGCCACGGCCACGGGATAAGTCGCTTGGCGACTCAATCTCCGACGATAGTAAATATAGGCGCAGCTTGTTACTATCAATGCTGCGAGTCCCACATATATAGCAGTATAATGATGTATATCATGATATGATATTTGATTTAGTTGGACATTGTTTTCTTTTAAAGAATTTAAACGATTTTTTATTTGTCTCAATTCAACATCAGTGTTATTCTCGGCAATGTAGTCGGTCACAGAGGGGAATGAGTAGTTAATTAAGTGATTAATAGGACTTATTGTTATTATTTCTTGATTATTCTTTGTATACACTTTGCTGCTTTTCTCTCCTTCTGAATGTAAGGAAAATGTATCTGTTTTGAGCATGCATCCATGACTGATTGTAAAGACTCCAGCATGTTTTAATTGAATTGAAGTGACTTGTTCGTTGCATAACAGTCGCACATGACACTGTGTGCAGCAAGAGTATAAATATTTATTAGTTACATGTAGTTCCGTCCAGTTATTCTCGCAACTATCTAAAACTTTGAAGTAGCAGGCGTTAGTTTTAAGGTTTTTCACGCAAAATTGCTCATCCCTCTTCAGGTGTGTTTCAGGTTTCCTCATGTGACAGAACAACACATCATTATCTTTATGTCGACATGTTGTTATATCTTCCGACGAGAGTATGTAATAAGAGTCCCTTTTTAAATTTACAGCAACGTACGGTGATATTGGTACGATGCTAAACTGACTACTGTTTGTCGATACTGGAACAGGGATGGTGTTGAATAGTTCAAATGAGTCACGTGTTACTAAAGGTATCCTTAGTTCTATTATTAAATATTTCTCAGTCATTCTGGCCTTCACTATTAATAGGTGATATACAGATTTAATATCGTTTTGTAAATTATTTATGGGTAGGGTAATATCCTTTTCTAGATGACTAGAGATAAGGCTGAGCTGTTGTTTGAGCTGTTCCGGGGATAACAGGTGATAATTAAAGCGTCCGTGATAAATATCCGTTAAGGTATCCAATAGCGAATTCTGTATGTTTTTCAAATTCCTCAAAATGTTTGTAGCAGCTAACGATCCTAGGCTAACGTCATTAATAAGGGCATTCTTTTCAGATTCGAGTTTGAAAGTTTTTGAAAGATTATCTATTTTGTTATTTAGTTGATTAAGATACTTATGTTGTTTGTTAATTGATTGTTCCTCTCTCTTTAGAATATTGTACTCCACTTCAAATAGCGAGGTCTGGTTTCTCAAGAGCGATCCCAGATGATTTTCATTATCTTGTAAGAGTTGGATGTCTCGTTGATATTTTTCTGCGAATCTCTCATCCAATACACCGAATAGTGTATTAGCCAGGTATCCGACACCGTTGATGATGCCGCGTCGGCGTATGTCGTGACGCGTGCCGGTATTCTGATTTAAAAGTATTCGATTATAATATTCCATTTCCTCGTATTCTCTTCGCAGCTGGAGGGTTATTATATTACAGTGGGTATTGTCCGATATTTTATTACATAATTGTTCAACGTAGTTTAGGTATTTTTTACAGGTCATTGTGCCTTGCCAGTACGGATCCATATCGTAGTATACAACTATCTTCCACTCGTCTCTTATTATCTGCATGTTGGATATTTTATCGAAGTATATGCCTTGATTTTCTCTTAACGAAGTATAGTTATAACTCGCTTGAGATGTAGACAGTAAGCACATGAAGTAAATAAAGGACATTGCTAATGATGAAACATTCAACTTCTTACGTCGTTTGGGTGTTTCATTCGTTGAGGCTGGGGGTTGTTCCGACCCGTTGTTGTTGTTATTGGTCGTTTGTTTCAAACTATCGGAGTTAACAGGCATGACAGAGATCTTGACAACTGGTCGTTTTATGAGTCCGCTTTTAGTTTTAAGGGTGACCACACGAACGTGTCCGTCGCTGTCAGGGTGCAGTTCCACGACGCGACCGAGAGCCCACTTACCGGGCGGCAAGTTGGCATCTTTTATCAAGACAACGTCGTTAAGTTTAACGTTCTCCTGGGCAGTTTGCCACTTACTCCTGATAGATAATTGGCTCAGGTACTCAGTCCGCCAACGTTTCCAGATGTCTTCAACAATTTTCTGTGTAAAGTACCACCTTGTTCGCATGTCTGTTTCAGTTTCAATAAATGTTAGATTTTGTTTGATATTTATAAAACTTGACGGTGATAGGAAATCTAAGTCCTCTGGGTCTTCTGTCAGAGGACACAAAGGTCTCGAGTTGAGAACAGCTTCCAACTGTGTCAAAATTGTTGTAAACTCTTCGTACGTGAGTTTGTGATCACTTATGACTATTCTCATATGGCGTTTCAGGCTCTTCACAGCCGCCTCCCACAGTCCTCCTGCCGAAGGCCACGACGGTGCATTGAAATGCCACTCTATCTCCATCCCGACGATCTCCGCCATGAATTCCTCATTTAAAATGTGTTGTAGCTGTTCGTGTTGTTCTTGTAAGATGTTGTTAGTGCCGACAAAATTAGTTCCACTGTCACTATACATATGACGAGGGGTGCCTCTTCTGGCAGACATTCTTCGTAGAGCCGCGATGAATGCAGATGTAGTGAGATCTGACACAAGTTCCAAATGTATAATTTTAGTTGCCATACAAATTTTAATAAACCGTTGTACCCATGCTAATACGTGAATTAACTTTTTAAAAGAGCTGTATTTATTAATTAGTATGTTTATAATAGAGTTATCGTCGTTGGAAATGAAGTTAACTTGTTTAATTTTTCGAACCTCCTCATTACATATAGGAATTGTTTGCGGATCCGTTACTTCGTATTCCTGTAACAGCCAGGTAGGGCCGTTCCACCACAAGGAGTGTTGTTGTAATTGATTAACAGTCATACCTCTACTAGCGCAATCAGCTGGGTTGTCTGCTGATTTAACATAACTCCAACGACTAGCAGGTATTTTCTCAGTTATTTTACTGACTCTGTTTGAGACGAAGGTTTTCCAGCGTCCTGGATCCCCGCGAAGCCAACCCAAGACTACCATCGAATCTGTCCAGCAAAAAAGTTTCACCTCATGGCTTTGAAGACATCCCTGAACCTTGCTCATCAGTTTAGTCAAAAGTAAAGCTCCACTTAGTTCAATCCTAGGCAGGGATATTTTCTTAGATACAGGTACCAGCCGTGCCTTGCCCGTCAGAAGTGTCATCAGTATTTTATCATCTCTTTTTATTCTACAATAAATAACACATGCATAGGCCTGGTTAGAAGCATCACAGAAACCATGCAATTCAACTTCATCATGTTCTTGTGTTCCTAACCACCTTGGTACTTGAAATTGTTCAATGAGTGACAAGCTGTCTCTTAATGATATCCACTCGTTTAGGATGTTTTCAGGTATTTTCTCATGCCAAAGAATATTTGCTGTCCAAACGGTTTGAAAAAGTAATTTTAATTTCGTAGATAATGGTGAAAGCCATCCTAAGGGGTCGAATAACTTAGATATGTCCGAAAGCATCGATCTCTTAGTATGTGTTGCGTTTGAGTTCTCGATTTTGCATTGAAATATAAAGCTGTCTGTTAAAGTATTCCACCGAAGTCCTAGCGTTTTTGTTGAATTTTCTTGTTTAAATTCAAAATTATCCCCTTTATTTCCCAAATTTGGCATGTCTTGAATTAACTCCGATGAATTTGACTTCCACTTACGTAAATTAAATCCACCTCGTTTTAATAGATTTATAAGATCTTGTATTAATTGTTTACTACTTTCCCATGAATGGGCGCCGTGCAATACGTCATCCATGTAAAACGACTCCTCAAGTGTTTTTATTGTATTATAATTAAAGTTGTTTCTTTCATCGGTTGCTAACTGCTTTAGGGTCATCATCGCAAGGTAAGGCGCTGCCTTCGTGCCGTACGTAACCGTGCATAATTGATAATCCCTCAAACACTCGTTAGGTGAATCACGCCATACAATTTTTTGAAACGTCTGGTCGTCGTTATTTATCCAAATAAAACGAAACATTTTCTCAATATCTGCGGTAAATGCAAATTGAAACTGCCTCCATTTTAGCAGTAAGGTTTGTAGGTCTTGTTGTAAGTTTGGCCCTTTATACATAAGATCGTTAAGGCTCAACCCTGATGACGTATTTTTCGATGCATTAAATACGACGCGTAATGCTGTTGTTGTGGAATCGTTTCGTAAAACACAATGGTGCGGTAAATAGCACTCAGGTTGTTGACTTCCATCGCTTGGTTTCATATGTCCGAGTGTCAGATATTCATGAATGAAAGATATGTATTGTTGTTTTATGTTATAATTATTGATAAACTTCCGTTCTAAATTGCGAAATTGTGCACAAGCTAAGTTTTTGCTCGAACCTATTTTTTCTTTGAATCCTTGCTTAAAGGGATATCTCACTACGTATGAGCCGTCTTCCCGACGTGAAGTTGTTGATTTGTAATAATCTAAGCAGTACAAATCTTCAGAAGATAGATTTTGTTCTTCTGAAATGTCTTCAATCTCCCAAAATTTTTGGATCTCATCTATCTGATCTTGATGCAGGATGACGTTGCACTGTAGGGTTGTCACGTTACCACACAGTATCCAGCCTATACGTGTTTGCTGAGCGATAGGTACAGTTTGGTCCGATCTGCTTATACCATTCATAATAATGTTAGAATATACGTCAGCTCCAAATAATATATCTACAGGGCGACTTATATTAAATTCTGGATCAGCCAACGGAATATCCTCAAGATGTGACCATGTGGGTTTGGTAAATGTGAAGCTTGGCAAGTTTTTTATTAAGGTGTTCATGACTAACGCACTTGTTGTAAATTCGTAGTCGGTGTGTAGTGACGCGCATGTTATGTTTATGATTCCTTTACATTGACTAACCTTTGTACCTATGCCCGAAATGGCTCCCCTGCATTTTTCTCTTGGTAATGCTAATAATTGGGCGGCCTTTTCCGAAATTAAAGACGTTTGCGAACCTTGATCGATTAGCGCTCGTAAGTTATGATACGCACCGTTCCTAGCTCGTACCTTAACGATCGCTGTAGCTAGTAATATTTCCGTAGTGTTACGAAGTTGTTGTGAAACGTGACCGTTCTGAATTTTGCCTTGTTGATGTTGTTCTGTGACCAGGACGGCAGGTTTAGAAGTAGACGGTTTATCAAGAACATGCTGAGATACGATGTTTTTGAACGCTTCGTGTAAAATAGTGTGGTGCTTTCCCTGACATTCGTGGCATCTTCTAGTCGATATACATTCTTTGCCACCGTGGCTGAATAAACAATTAAGGCAAAAATTGTTCTTAGTAACAAAATTGCGTTTTTGTTGAGGCGACAAATAAGCGAACATATTGCATGCACTTAACCAATGGCTCTCGTTACAATACGGACATTTGACACTTGTTTTGTTAGAAATTTTAGCTTGCGTTGTTTTATTGAAATTGGGTTTTGTGTAAAAATTACTCGTTTTAAATGGTTTTGATGTTACAGTGAAGTTATTATTTTTATGTTGTTCTTGTTTTTTGCGCGTTTCTATTCCAGATGTAAACTTCTTCTCCAAGTAATCCATGAACTCGTTTAGTTTGAATAATTCTCGAGGATTTTTTAACGATTCTAAAAATTGATTTTGAGTTTCAGAATCTATTTTTTGAAGTAAAATTTGTACGATGAGTGGTTCCCAAGACGTTGTGTCCACTCCCAAATTTTTTATGGCATTTAATGATTCGAAGGTTGTATCATGGACCCGTTTAAAGTGACTGACAGACGGTTGTTGAACAACTGGCAAATTCAATATATGATTGACATGAGATGAAAAAATCAATCTAGGATGATCATATCTATTATTTAGGATATCCCAGCAACCAATATAATTTTCTGAGGAAATTAAAAGGTTTTGTATGAGATGTTCGGCTTCTCCTCTTACTTTACTCTTAAGGTATTGCATTTTCTGTAAGTTAGTGAGACACGGATTGTTATGAATGGCCTCAGTAAATAAGTTTTTGAAAGGTACCCACTGTTGAAATGAGCCACTGAATACGGGGATGTCCATTTTTGGTGCAGACATCTCCCTGTATGATGCTGAACTTAATTTGTTATTTAATAGCTGTTTCAATCTTTCGTACATTTCTTCCGATTTTGAGAAAGATAATTCATATTCCGTATTAGAACCTTCCAGATCTTGATCTAACTCCCAATGAAGAGAGTCAATGTTATCCCATCGCGCCTGAAGTGTGCGTAATGAGTCGTTAATCTCCCACTCTTGTTTAAGTAAATCTATTTTACTTTCTATGTTGTATACAGTTCTTGTGAAAGCCCGAAAATTGCTAGATTGTTTCCTAAGCATTTCATCTAATTTACTTGAGCTGCCCAATGACGTTTTTGCCCTGGACGGTACGGAGGGTCCAGGTTGATCTTTGTATTGAGTTGGAACTTTTTCGGAAACCGGTTGGGTATGAGAGGATTCGGCTATTGGATCGGATATTTTGCTTAACAATTCTTGTTGTTGTTGAAGAATAAGATTTTTTACATATGTACACAGCTCAACAGCCCTATCATATTCAGACATCGTAAAATAAGGATGTAACTTACTACCCTCTGATTTAATTTGGTCGTGATTATTCTCATACTCCCTCCAGTAGTTCTCTAAAGTTCCCAATTTCCTTTTGAAATAATCGACGGTTTTACGATCAGCCCCGTCTTTTTTCAAATTGACCCCAAGTTTGTTAATAGCCTCGTAAATTTCAGTCTGCGATTTATATAGATCCTCCATATTGTATGTAGATAATTATATTACTCTTTAATATAAAAATGGAAAGATCTTACTTGATGTTGTTGTTGGTGTTGTTGTTGGTTACCGGCACAGCTGCTCCCCCTGCTAGCTGCAACCAGGTGATCGCTGCGACCTCCAGACACTGCTTCCGGTAGTCACTAGCACTGTTGATTCCACCGCGAGTTAGGGTTCTCTCGTAGAACCACTTTAACGCGAGGTCCACTAGTTCAGTTTAAACGCTCGAAGGACCAATTTAACTATGTACGGGTTGTTGCTACCATACGATAGTTAAATGAAAGATGGACGTTGTTGATTTGATATAAAGTTTAATTATAAAGACCAATTAAAGATGTTGTTTAATGAATGGTAGTGAGCACGCGCGGTTTGCTTGTTTCCCGAAAACGTACTAAATTTAAATGAATTAATTGCGGCGCTTGACGCGTAAAAGTGCATAGCTAAGCAAAGAGTGTACGGTTACACCGTACAAAGCTGTTATTAAATAGAAAACCTTGTACCTTCAATATTAACATTTCCATGCTAAATTGTTTTGATGTTTACGATAGTTTTTTAGCTAAAATTACAAGTAATTAGTTAATTACGTCCTCAATTAATGCAAATAAACAATTATTAACATATACAGGAAAATGTAACAAACGAAACGACCTGCAATCGATGATTCATTCGTACACCGATGTCTAATTTTACTAGGATCGTATTATTTGTCCATCCATAAGCTAACAATTATATTATAACAGCCACGATCCACGTCACACTAATTTCATGACTTTTTGACCCCTCCCCCTGTCCTTGTCACAGCTGGTCACACTTGTGAGATCTCTCCCCCCTAGTGTGACGTCACATAGTATGAAATTTTACACCTAGAAATTATGAAATTAAAACAGCATTGCAGCAGTTCCAAAATAAGTTTTATTTCCATTAATTGTTTTTTAATATTTACATATAAGTACATACTAATTATTCGATTTTGAAATGTGACGTCACAAAACTTAGAACCCTCTCCCACCCCTTGTCACACAATGTCACACTACATCGTGACCCGCCCCCCTCCCTCCCCCCTAACGTGTGACGTAATTTATGGATGCCCCCTATGTACAAACTACAAAGCTAGCGAGATCGACTTCCATGCTCGCTTCAATGCTTTGCTTGGAAGGCTCCTAGTTATCGAATATTGTTCAAATAACAGTTCTAAAGTTTTGTGATTGTTTTCGAACTTGAAGACCATTTGAAGACTTCGTTCGCCATCAAAGATGTATTGTAGACGGGGTTTTAGCCATCACTTATTTATTATACATCAGGAAGGCTATTCTCTTTTGTAACTTGACAGCGGAGTTTCAAAATTGACGTTCGAGTTCTAGGATCACTTCACTTCGCAAGTGCCGTACTAGATGATTAGAGGATGACATATTTATTATTCTCGATCGAAGCTCGTGTCCAATTGTCATTCGTTTATTCATACCGAGGCGAGGCCATCTTTAGTCGTTTGACGTTTGAGTTCGAGACTCCCTTCACTTCGCAAGTACGTACCAAATGATTCGAGAATCACATATCAAGATCTCGGACTCGAACTTCAATTTTGACACTCATCGCGGAATCCGCTGTCAAGTTACAAAACTGAATAGCCCTGCTGTACGCTTGGATATGACGAAGATTGGGGTGTCGTTGGTTAAGCAAGGCTGTCTTACCATACACAATGTGGCTTCAAGCTAAACTTATAGATCTTGCATAAGCATAATTACATACCAACTGTAATTTGTAAGTTTCATTTTAATCAGTTTTTAGTTTTACCATAACGTGATTCATCGCTACTCGCCGTCGAAATGTAGTGGAACGATTCCGTAAGTTATAATACTCGTATTATATGTAGTTCATTACAAGGACGTTTAGTGTAAGGGTGATTTATGGACCCTCGCGTCTGGGGATCGATTCCAACCCCCGGCTGCGCACCCCGCTGATCAACGATTTATGCCCCAATGATCCAAAATTTCCAATTTTTCGCCGAAAGAAATGTTACTTGCACTTTTTTCAGAAGTTTGCATCGGGGGGTTATGATTGGGGTTGGTTGGTGACGTCACTCGCTTTTTATCATACAGAAGCTTGACAAATACATATTTCTGTATTCGAATCGAACTGTTAGTTGCATTTTACATTTACAGATACTGCTAAAGTCTGTTAGGTAGTTTTTGTGACGACCCAGTAGATCCTGCCTGCGAAGCTGTCTAAATCTGGACTAAATTCCCTGCAGACGTATAATAATTTTAATAGATATCAGATTCATGTGACAGATTTTATTTTTTCTCAGATCGTGGATTTTGTGATGCTTTTGTAGGTGTCTATGCCACCCGCACCACAGATATTCAATACAAGCTGACCCGGTGAACTTGGTATCGCTTATTTATGTTTCTAAAATAAAAGTAGCCTAAGTTACTCCTTGTTACATAAGCTATCTACCAGTGAAAGTCCCGTCAAAATCGGTAAAGCCATTTCAGAGATTAGCAGAAACAAACAGACAGACAGACAAAAAAATAAAAAAAAAATGTTGTTTTGGTATATGTACCGTATATACATCCAAACACTTAGTAAAAAGCGGTTATTTTAATATTACAAACAGACAACTCTAATTTTATTTATTTGTATAGAGCATAGATGTTCAAACTAATTACATCATAATTATAATGACAAGTAAAATTAAGCAGTACATATCTTTATCTTTCCTCATGTTGACATAAATAAGGCATACATTCAATTTAAACGTACAAAGTACGTCCTGGGACGTAACCTGAGAGTGATTGCGAAAATTTTCATTTAACACGAAAAGTTGGATAACGGTCCTTTTATGGCTGCCGTTTATAGCCTCACGAACGCTTAACGGGTTTAAAAGTTCATTTAATACATAAAATTCATTTAAATCCTTGGATTGGCACTATAATGCTCAGGATCTAAATTAATCTGATACCTACGTTGTCTTCCATTCCAAGTAAGATCTGATGACCCCAATATTTAAATGCTTCATATTCTAATCTCAGAATACAGAACAAATGCTGAAATGCCTATGATATTCGTTATCAGCGCGTCTAAATACATATGTAGGTATACCAAAATTCAAATCAATCGGAGGTCCAACATTAAATACACCCGGTGATTGTAAATTGTAACACTAATACAAAAAGCTATTCAGAATCCTTCATAGGATAGTCCATAGAAATGTAGACGTTGCAACGTAGCACCTACTTTAATTTTGTTTAAAAAGCAACCTTTTGGTCTGCATGGTTTTTTGCTCTTACGATAAGGTGCAATTCAAACCGCAGTTGTGCTCGAACAATGGCGAGGTCGTTGACACCAGGCGATAAATCATGTTGACAGTCAGATTATTCTGGGATTCACACAGGTAGTTATATAGATACGGCGTACCTACATAATATTCACGGTATTATTTAATGGTAGAACGTGGTAGAAGCTACGAGAACGTCACATCACATCATACATACCTATAGGTACTCGTAAGTGTGCTTCAAAAGCGTCCAGTTGGGTCACTAATGTATATTCCACATCCCAGAATTAAGGAATGTCAATTTTGTCACAGAGTCGATGCTGGCTATTACTAATAGACGCAAAACCCTTTTCTCGGACGTTCGTTGCACAATTATGTAGTTGTTTCAAATGGGAATACTGTGTAGTGTTTTAAAATGTCACAAAGGAATGTAGTTTGTCTTTTAGATACAATATTATGTTTATATACATTGAATATTATAATTTTAAAAGACGCCCTTCTAATAAGAATATGCTTTTGTTACAGGTACAATCGTTTATTTATCTTGAGATGAATAATAACAGTAAGTAAAGTAGCAGATTTTATTTATTTATGTACGTAAATGGGCTCCTGTGGACTTAGGACTGGAGATCTAGAGTGTTAAATTTAGAAGAGTTAGTGGTAAGTGGAACCGTCAAATACTAAACCGACGCGAACGCCGCGACGCATAACGAGTGTTATCTGACGATAACAACTTCGCATTAGATATATTAATTTAATTCAAAACCTAGACGAAAATAGAATAAAATGTACAATTGCAATCACTAGTCGTAACAAACACACAAAATTCCCAATTGATCAAAGCAGTCTGATATCTCCGACATAATAATAAATTCGTTTTCTCATCTCACAAAGAACAACGTAACAACTAAAACAAAAATTCTAGAAGTTGGGCGACTGAAAATACTTTGTTATAATGTAAATGTTATTTTAACCTGTTGCTTTAACTTGCCAGTTTGAAAGTTGAAAGACGCCTCGTCCTGTTCGACCTTGTACAAAATAGATGTTGTTTCAGTAACAATATTACGAAATTATTAAATGTTTGTATATTTAAGTCCCTTTAAATTTCCCCATGTTGCAAAACTTTGATTATAATAAAGTATTCGCTTTTCGAAACTCCAAAATCATCACTTATTTCCACGTATCGTACGTTTTCACGTATTTTTTGTAATCTTTGCATTTATTGAATGCTGTTGAAACAAAAAGCTAAAAACACACGAAGCAAAATAAAACAGGGCATAAAATAAATGCGTTAGTGAAACATGAAGCGAAATATAAAATTACAAAGTTGCCAAGTTTTGAGTATATTGGAGCTCAACTTGGCACCTTGCGACTTGGCTGTTGCATTAACTACGAAGTTTAGTATCTTTGAAACCTGGCGTTATTTTGGAAACCGACGAAACTTTTAATGAGAGTAATAGGTATTATTTAACAGATTTATTACTGACTTCAACTAAACTATTCCTATCGATTACTACTTAATTAAAATAAGAATTATTATAGAGGTCAGCAAGGCTATTCTGTTTTGTAACTTGACAGCGGAATCCGCGATGACTTTCAAAATTGAAGTTTGAGCTCGAGACTCACTTCACTTCGCAAGTGCGTACTAGATGATCAGAGAATGACGTAATACCGAGGCCATTTTTAGTCGTTTGACGTTCGAGTTCGAGACTCACTTCACTTCGCAAGTGCGTACTAGATGATTAGAGAATGACGTATCAAGATCTCGAACGCGAACTTCAATTTTGAAACTCATCGCGGATTCCGCTGTCGAGTTACAAAACAGAATAGCCTTGCAGATCTTTAATGTAACACACAAAGAAAACTAAGAAGGTAACATAAGCACCAAGTTTCCCAAACTGTTCTGTTCTATGTTAAACGAGAAATTTTGAAAGTTGTGGAGCTTCGGACTACTTCAGAGTTGTTCTACGTAGAACATGCAGGGACGAGTCGAAGCGGCTTGCGACTTGTCTATGGCATTAACTTTAACTTTTGGGACACAAATACCTTCGGGATCTGACACGCTTTTAGACTTAATTTTCAGTACTCTAAAAACTAAATCAACATTCTGCTTTAAAGTACAACCTTTTAGCATAAAATAAGATAGACAAAAACACAAATGTTAAATGTCATTTTATTTTTAAGTTAGTAGATGCTCAATTTATTACTTTTGCCTTCTAAACCAGTTGACTAATGAGATTGACATAACTTTGCCTTGACCTGAGAGAACGTACTCGAACGGCCGTGAAGTTAATTATTAACAAAACAACGTTTCTGAAATTTTTATTTTTTTGTTGCCAGTACAATAATTGGATTTGTCTGTAACACTAATGCTAAAATGTTGTCGCTATGCGTAAAGTGAAAAGCAATGATTTAGATTAGCTGCAGAAATTATACAAACCTATAACATCAACTTTGAAATGGCAAATAAATTACTATTAGCAATGTAAATCCCTATTTCAGTTGTTAATTGATTCTATTAATTTATTCCTACTACATTTTCAAATGAGACGTATCTCTGAACCTAAAAATAAGTTTACAAGAACTATTTTTCAATCAGGAAAAAATAAACTTCAACGTTTTAAACTTAAATTTTTAATAGTACGTATAAAAACAGAACATTATATGTTTATCATGACACAATCGTTCATTATTTAAATTGTATGTAATAAGATTTATCACATAGACACTAATATTTATAACAAGCTTAAATTGACTATCTATAATTTTTAGGACAATTTCTTTTTATTACTGCACGTCTTCCAACACATTTGGTAAAACAAAATCACCAACTATACACCATTCACATTACAAGAAGTCTTGAAGATCACAAGCAATCACCGATGTTCGGTCTAGTGTCCCTCTGAACTGTCTCTTCTTTGAATTTTAACCTCCCCCGTGCTAGGGTTGTGGACTTTTTCTTGCCCATGCGAACTGGAAAAGTGGCTCGCAACTGCTTCTTGCATGATGCTTGCTATTTGCGCTCGAGCCCACATCTTCACATTCAGCGGCAACTGCCTCATCTCAGGCAGGAAGGAGAGGAGGAACAGCCGGTCGCTATCCGTTTCATCGCTGGATAGCTCCGTGATAGGGAACACTTGCATCTCTTCTTCATCGTTGGGTGCTTCATTCTTTTTGTCCTGCTTCTTGGTACGTTTCTTTTTTTTCTTTCTCTCGGTTTTGACCCGAGGCGCCTCTTCCACGAGGGGATCGTCGTCAGCGTCATCGTTGACACTTTGAGTGTGATCGTCGTTGTTGCTTTCTTCATCGTCGTCGCTGGAAGGATATACATGTAATTTAGATTACTTGTATATGATATCTCAGTGTAGTAATGTTAGTAAAGGGTGTGTTTATAAAGGGTGAACTATTCGGTATAACGAACAGCAAGGCTATTCTGTTTTGTATCTCGAAAGCGGAATCCGCGAGGAGTGTCAAAATCCTATCTTTAGTCGTTTGAAGTTTGACACTCATTGCGGATTCCGCTGTCGAGTTACAAAACAGAATAGACTTACAGTACTTAAACGATTTAGATTCTGTTATATTCTTTCTCTTCTATACTGGATGGATGCATGGACGTCAAGCGTCAATGTGTATAATAGAGTATGATATCTTTAGGTAACATTTTTAATTGATGAGTTGATTGTGTGACGAAGCACGCTTTCTCCACGTGACTCCTTATCTTCCGCGATGACCTCACACAAGTTATGATCTTACAGTCGTCAACATTATCACTACTTAATAATAAGTAGTATTACTTCACATCATACTGACTGCCTGTCCATTAAGCCCACATAAATATGTATATGTAGATATTAATATACGAGTATGTAGCTACTAGAATTCTTCACTCCTATAACAACAAACTTAATAATTGTCAATGGTGTAGGAAATTAATTGCTATGTGAGAATGTTGTGTGCCTTCGTTTTTTATGGTGATGGATTAAGTCTTTAAATATAGCCTGTAAAATAACTTCTGTGCGTAGGATGTGAATATAGAAGCATCATTTTTATTAGGAATTCCGTACGTATTTTGATGTTAATGACCTTTTTGTATCACACCTTTCTCTATCGTGGCATAAAGCCATTTTACTTCTCATGTTTTTAATTAAATTTAAATGCACACTTAAAGGAGTGGCGCCTACTTAAGTATAGACTCTCCAAACTATTAATTCTGTCTTATTAAAATTTATTTGAGTACCAAATTTACATATGAATATCCTGTTATTTTACAGTGTTTATATTTTATGATTATGTCGTGGCTTTAAAATCAGTCGTTTGGAAACGTCAGTGGATTCTATCGATTCATATTTCATTAACACGCGAATTAAAATGTCATCAGGAAACAATTAAGAGTCTATGGCCTGCCTGTGGTTTGACCTGCATTCGACAGATTGTTCTTGCTGTATCTATTGTTGCGTCAGCATTGTCGCCAACCACTGTGGGAGTCTAGATGCGCGGTATGTGTAGTCTCCTGAGCTTTGTTAAGGCAATGTGTAACGATGTATTGTTATTGTTACTCTACTCAAACTTTAAATTCAGAGAACTGAAATCATGTAATATCATATCCTACAACAGCTACTTTAACATGGTACTTAAAAACCGTATCGAACTGAAGACTGCAGAGTAGATATTTTGCTGTAGGTCACAATTTAGATGTTAGACAACATACAGCCACGGTGTGGCGAAAGGTTGTAGAGGAGCAGTTCTCTAAGACAAGTGACAAGTCATAAGATCATCGCATTGGGGCTATTGAGGAAACATACTGAAATTACGTCTCGTCGAGGGGTTTTTGTTGGGGAACAAAACAAAGAGTACGTACGAGACTGCGAGTGTACTATTTTCGGCTTTTTGGTGTTCTTTTCTATCTCTGAAAATGTGAAAGCAATCTACTAGGTCCTCAAGAATCTATATATATAAAAGAAAGTTGTGTTAGTTACACTATTTATAACTCAAGAACGGCTGAACCGATTTGGCTGAAAATTGGTGAGGAGGTAGCTTAGAATCAGGAGAAGGACATATGATACTTTTTATCCCGGAAAATAGACCTGTTCCTGTGAGATAAGGTAAAATTTTGTTATATGTAGTTGATAGATTAGTTATTTATACAGATATAAAATAAAGCTTGGGGATGGATATAGGATACTTTTTATCCCGGGAGCGGGAGCGGGAGCGGGAGCGTGAGAGGGAGAGGGAGAGGGAGAGGGAGGAGCACACAGAAACTGTAACGGCTAAGAACGGCTGTACCGATTTTAATGATTTCTGATTTGTTACATTCTTAGGCGATACGAAGTTCGCCGGGTCAGCTAGTTTCTAATAAAAGGAAATTTCAACGGCAACTTCATACTGAAATTCTATAGTGAATGTGCGAATAAATAACATGATGTGTTAGTTTTTAAGAGGAGCTTAAGAATGAAGTTTTATAAATTCCTGATATCTGCTTCCTCTGGTCATGGCACTACTTACTCCTCACTGACGGGTCCGTCGAATCCGCCGAGGAAGGTCATCCTCTTGAAGTACATGTAGACCCGCCGGTGGACCCTGATCCCCGAGCGCCGGGCCCTCACCTCGCGGTTGTACGCGTCTCGTAAGGACCTCCACTTCCGCTGCAGTTGCAACACTGATCATGGACAAGATGTTTTTAGTGTTTTAAACATTTTTAAAGTAAAAGTGGAACAATTCCATGTCCACGAACATCGGTATATAGTCGCTAGGACTTGGGTCCAACATCTGGCATGAGGACTAATGTAAAAAGCAGACGATGGTGGTCATGGTGGTATCACCGATGCGTTGCTGACTAAGGAAGGAAAAGAAGAAGGAAAGACAAAAAAAGACTTATAAATACAACTTGTAAACTATTTAAACGGCTTAAATCAATAATTCTTGCCAAAAAATAACAGATTTCAAAATTAGGGATAACTCAAAAACTACTCGTCAGGTCTCGCTCAAATTTAAGTGGGACCAGATGACAAGCACCAGCTTTCGATTAAAAAAAGAATCATCATAATCGGTTCACCCAGTCCAAAGTTTTGAGGTAATAAACATAAAAATAAAAAAATACAGTCGAATTGAATACCTCCTCCTTTTTTGAAATCGGTTAAAAAGAAGTAACATAAAACGATGGTTATATGTAGGATTTAAAAATAATAACTATATTGCAAATTGCAAACTTAACACACCTCTGTCATACGCAGTGGCTTTGCTAAACGAGGACCAGTCTTTGTACAAGCTGGCTCCGACCTCCTTCCACAGCTGGAGCTTCTCCTCCCTGTCCAGGGTCTGGTCAGCGCGGTACAGCCCGGGCCGACTCTTCACCTCCTCGATCAGTCTGGTCGGCTTGAACTCGTACATTCCCAGTTTTTCCATATTATCATTAGCAACGTTTGTATCAACTGGCGAGAGTTCCTGTTACCCTGTTGCCTATTAAAGTATGTTTCTGAGTACCTGTAATGTTTGTTATTTATGAATGAAAATGTTAAGTTAGTAAAACAACAAGATACAAGTAATGAAAAATGTGGTGATAGTGTGTTTCCAAATATTTCGTAAAACAATCCAGAATTCTAGAATATAACTATTTATATGTTTTACCTACAACGCGATGTAGTGTCGTGAACTCGTGACGTCCTTCAGTTAAATAAATGCTATAAGCAGGTAGGTATATTACGAACTACGTAAAACGCTGTTATTCAGATTAATTTAACCTACCTATTAAAATACTAGCGGTCGAACAAGAAAAAATATTCGACGGTTGTCCATCTCTTTACTATTCCATCGATAAGCAAATGTACAGTAGCAATTTTTTTAATAAAAAAAACTTTTGTACCGTAATGAAACGTGTATAACAATTTTATTGCTGTTATCACCATGTCCTAAAGTAAGTGAAAAAATGACTGCCTGCTCCCTTTCACACCTGTACGCAATGCAGATAAGCAAGACGGAGCGGGGGCACAAATACTACTCGAAAACTAAAGACCGAACACATTAGAATTATCGTATCATGTTTTGCGACCGAAAAAACGCCGCTTCGCAGCGAACGCGACCGTGCGACTGTCCGCAACTCCGCACGCTGCGGTCGCGACACTCGCGACTGGCGGTCGCCGATGCGCAAGCCCGGCCGGTTCGATTGGCGCGCTGCGTTTCTGCGACACGCCCCCTGCGACTGGCGTGTCGGTGTCGCTGTCGCGCTGTCGTACTCGACTCAGTCTCGTAAACACTCGGTCAATGGGCTCGGTGCTCGGTTGCGTCATCGCATCGTCTGCTGCTCTATCGATTGCGTATGTTTATTTTTTGTTATCTGCCGGTAGGTATAAGGTTGGAAATGTTTATAAGGTCGATTGTTCGTTTTGTTCTTTTGAATACCGGGCAATTGCGTGTCAGGCCACGCGCAATGTAGGGTTCCGAAGTAGTAAGTTTATCGACTATTACTCATCACTACTTATGCTAATATAGCCGTGATAGTTTTCTTTGTAAATTCATCGTACAACTAATTTTTGAGATTTTTTTTCACTTGTCCAACTCCAACCGTTTAGCGGGCAGGTGAGGTCACTTGACTATAACCAAATTTTTTGAAATTTATTTTCAATTTCATTATTTACGTTTTAACTTTATTTGAGTTTAGTTAAACTATAATTGGTAAATAATAGAGATGCGCTGAATATTCGTTTGGTACCTATTCGGTATTCAATTTGTTCGGCATCTATTTCATTATTTGTATTCGGCCGAATTATTCGGTTTTGGTGCCGAATATATTCGGTTCGAGTATTTCTATTTTCTTGGCTACACGACACGGTATAGAACTAAAAGACAAAACTTCTTATGTAAGATATTTTGTTATATTATAAGTCAAGGAAATCCTATGAATAATGTGTTGAATAAAGCTAATAAAATAAGGCAATTAAACTTCAAATCATCATTTATGGTAAACCGAATAATTGGGCCGAATATCCAGTTCGGTAAAGGTTAAACCGAATAGTATTCGGTTATTCGGTGAAACCACTATTCGGCGCATCTCTAGTAAATAACTATATTTTTACTTACATTTATAAAAATAAAATTATTTAGTGCAAAATATTTGTTACCATCTTGAACCGAACTTGAATGAACGAAGTGATGTCACGGAGTATGAAAAATGGGACACGGATTTTGTTTGGAACAGCCCGTCTATGTTTAGTTTTAGTTTAGTGTTTTAAAGTTAAATATTTCGCAAAAGGAACCCTAAATCCAAAAATGGTCATATTTTTTAAAGAACTTTTCAACGATACCCCACACTATATACACATTATAGGGTACACCGTACACATTATAGGGTACACCGTACACATTATAGGGTACACCGTACACATTATAGGGTACACCGTACACATTATAGGGTACGCGGCGAATAAAAAAATCATCCTCACCGCTCATTTACACGCGCGTCTCGCGGATCGTCTCGTGGCGCGTCCGTTATCCACGCCCCCTACGCGCGTGTGAACACCGCGCGAGCGCTCGCGCGAGCCCCTTTGGCGCGCGCCTAAAAAACCGCTCCCGACGACGCGACGCGAGCCCTGCAAGCCACGAGACGCGCCGCGGTCTGGTCCGCGAGCGCCCTGTTCACACGCGCGCGTATGCAAGCGTCTCGCGGATTGTCTCGTGGCTCGCGCGCGCGTGTAAATGGGGCATCACGTTACCCGTAGGTGTACCTAGTACCTGTTTATCTACCCTGAGAAAAGAATGTTTTTCAATATTTTATTATACGATTTTGGAGTTTTAATAAATATGTAAGTATGTATGTATATCCATGACAAATTACAGCTTTCTAGCACTAAGGGTTTCGGCGCTTTGCTTCGGAGACGGACGAACGGATGAAGGAACATGAGGAAACTATAAGGGTTACGATTTTACTTCGGAACCCTAAAAACCTGAACACTGCCAGTAGTTGGTAGAATCGGTTATAATTTTGCAGAGTACGTAACGTTATCTTATTGTGTACAAATCGGATAAATAATTTAATATTGACTGTTTAGTTTAAAATTCTAAACCAAATAGGTAGGTAGGTACCTACTTAGGTTTGTCATCGTTCAGTGACTAGACATGGGTAACTCAACCAAAACGCGTGAGCCGCAGATCAGGAGCCCAAGTCTGCTATTTTTATAATGTTCGTCATTCCAACACGACCCCATTGTCATTTTGCTAAAAGTTCGTAATCTGTTAATTCATAATGGTCGATCATTGGCCGGACGATGGTGTCGTAATAGAATTGTGTTAGGATGGCATTGTAGTATTGCCATTATTATAAAACCCGTTGGTAGAAATGATTTTCGAAAAACTACTACAAAATTTGAACATTTATTCATGCCAGATTACATTTATATATATTTTTACATGTTATTTATTGGTGTTAAAAGCAATCTGAAGGAGTAGGAAGTTCGTAAATAGCAAAAAACTCACAACGCAACAGAGCAACGCAATAATATTTTATCTGTTTAGCTGTCAAAAGTCAAATGTGACATTACTGCTTACAGACGTTTGAGAGAGAGATACATATTGATTGATTTTGGAGTGTCGATCCATTTTTGATAGAATACAATTTTATTAATTTATGCTCTTATGGATTTCTTAGAAAACCACAAAGACCTGGCTCTTGCCACTGCAGCCGCACCAATGAAGGGCGCAGTCTATCTAAAAAGCCCCAATTATTTACCTTTATGATATCTATTTTAGGAGGAGTCTATGTCCAGCAGTGAATTACAAATGGCTGTAATGTTAGATGATTAAATAAAACAGTGTTTATAAGAAGAGTATTCATTTATTTTAAAAATTTTAAATCATATTTTGTACAGTATTGCACTGTGGATCTGAAACAAAGAGTTAATCATTTAAATAATAATTAGAGCATTTTCAATTTTACATAGTAGTATTATTCAAAATTCCAACTTCATTATATTACAAAATAGTGGAATAGAAATTACATACCTGTTGCAAGCCAAGTGCTTCTGCATAAACTTCATCAGGTGGCAACGGTGCTTTGCCATGTTTGCAATATTGTGCAGTATGCAACATGCATTCACAATCTTGCCTGCAGTTGTTGGACTATAATGTAAAGTATGTGCTACAAGCAAACACCTGCAAAACATCAATTTACTTTTATACAACCCCATTTAACTAAATGTCTTAATAGATTGACTTTTAATACTTACTTTTCTTAACATATACAAGAACTAATGCATCTAAATTTCTAAATTAAGAAATTCATTCAATATAAAAATAGACACTGTTATTGAGTATGTAAAACAATTGCCCAGAAATGCTCTTTACCTGAAATGTGCTTTTAATACACTGATGCAACGCTCCACTGTATTGCGTGCAGACACATGTTTCACTTATTAATGATGCTGTGGTGTCCCATCTACAGTATTGAGGATTGGGGTCATCATGGTTATCACTTAGCCTTTATAATATTCCTTTCATCACATTGTGTAGGCCATATAATATTATATTTGTGGTATATTTTATTTAATGCCTTTGTTACTGTATTAATTGTTCTTGACATAGTAATTTGTGAAACATTATGGAGGACACTTTGGCCAATCAAATGAGTTCTTCAATTAACCCCCTTACTGAGTCCTTTCCAAGGCGAAACGTTTTTACAAATTCCGCCTAGGGAAAATCAATGAAGGGGTTCGTAGTCATTCTCGTCAAGCGACGGGCTCGACGACGTTTTCTGCATTCCACCCATCTTCTTTCTCTAGCATCCACTGCGTTGGCTAGCTCGAGAAATCGAGAATATTTGCTCGTAGTGAATAGATTTTCTTCAATTTCCACAATTGTTTACACTCGTAACGAATCGAAAGCAATGATTGCACAATGACGTTCTAATGGTATGTCACTGATCAAAGGAACTGTCAAAATTTTAGCAGATTACTGCATAGGTCCGTCATTCAGTTGTCATTATGTACGAGATTACCCATTAAACGCCATTTCTTTCAATGGAGTGTCAGTGGCTGACCATTGGAAAGTCATAATGACGCCAATATATTAGTAGATTACCAAACTTGTCAAAATCAACAATTATGAAATCAATGATAGACTATTCTGACACTATTGAAATAGCAGACTTGGGACCCAGGTCTTGAGTCATGAAGTTGAGCTGGAGCTGTGAACCGGTTCGTGGTTCAGCTCAAGGACAAGACATTTCAAATTTCAACCTTATTACTATTATCATTAGGGAATATTATTTTAGTCTACGCGTACAGATCAGGTCCAGGTACGGCTCGCGGCTCGCGCGATCTGATTCACTCCTGAGCTGCGACATTCAAATTTCAACCTTCTTACTATTATCATTAGGGTATATTATCTTAGTCGACGCGTACAGATCAGGTCCAGGTACGGCTCGCGGCTCGCGCGATCTGATTCACTCTTGAGCTGCGACATTCAAATTTCAACCTTATTACTATTATCATTAGGGTATATTATCTTAGTCGACGCGTACAGATCAGGTCCAGGTACGGCTCGCGGCTCGCGCGATCTGATTCACTCTTGAGCTGCGACATTCAAATTTCAACCTAATTACTATTATCATTAGCGTATATATTATCTTAGTCGACGCGTACAATTCAGGTCCTTTGAGCTGAATGAGACCTGGTCGATCTGTTTTTGAGCTGCAGGTCAACAGGTCACTTTCGTGGGACCTGAATCTTTGAATCAGATCAGATCGGATTTACACACCTCTATCAGTGACAATGAATAATGATATTATGTAGCTCAAATAAGCGATTTTTTTTAAATCCCTCCGATGCGTTTGTTCGCAAACCGCAATTAGAAAAATTATGATTATAATCATGTTATTCTTGTTTCATATTGTACTCTTGTTACCTGCCAGGACACTACATTCTTTGGACCCAATTTTTTTAAACCTTCAGTTAATGTTACACAAATTCCCAACAAAAAACTGACCACGTCCGCTCAGCATCATATGCCCTACTCAACGAAATGGTCGACTAAGTCGGCTAGATGTCGTTTTGCCTCTTCTTGTAAAAAAAATAGAATTTACATTCCTGCGCATTTACGTTACATTCCCTCGCATTTACATGTTTTCTTTATTGAATAAACGGGTGCGCGACGTTGCCACCTCGACGCGACGTTGCCGCTCCGTCCTATTGTTTTTCTCCATACAAAAAGAGTTTGTTATTTGATGCACTTTTCGTGTACCGTAAAAGTATCTATGTACGGGTTTTTGTTTTATTTTTTAAATTTAAATTTGAATGAGGTATTCAACAAAGAGCGCAATTCTGAATTTTAATGTAGCTAATTCGTGATTTTTTCGGTACGTTCGGTTGCTTTTTCAATGTTAATTTTGTTCTGGTGTTAGTCTTTGTTATGTATTCCATTTACATCTTACATGCCAGTTCGTCTATTATACATATAGAGGTTAGTTATAACGCGACAGTTGGTATTTCTAAAGGTCTAAACCACAACACAACCCAGTTACTATCACGAATAATTTTATTATTTACTTCGATATTCAGAACCTAGACATTGTAGGTATGTATATAATTTATAAGGAAGATATTTATAAATAGCAGACCAAATTAACGTTTTGCCGTTTATTTCATTCATACTGTTGACTGAACGATCACAAATTATCTGATTATGGACCAATTGCTTCGAAATTGACGTTTATTACGCGTTTTGGGCTCGACATTCATTCGAACAATCAACAAAACATAAAGTAATCAGCGACTTTTCAGATACTTAGGGGTCATCCATAAATTAATCCATAAATTACGTCACACGTTAGGGAGGGGGGGGGGGGGTCGATGTAGTCATAATTGTAGTGTGACAAGGAGTGGGAGGGGGTCCTCAATTTCGTGAAGTCACGTTTCAAAATTGAATAATTTTTAATTTTTTTTACTTCTAATCTTGTTTATCAGTTAAAGAAACTTAGCGGAAAGGAACGTTGATATTTCCGTTCGTCTTATTTGCGTTAAGCACCTCGAGATCTGTTAAGTTTAACCCGAGCTAAACTTGTACTATTATGTCTTCTGTAGTTAAACTTAACACGTTTCTTTGAAAAGTTAGTGTTCTTTGGATTTATTGCTGTTCCGCTTAGATGGATTGTTCGGTCTTCCATGTGAATATATTATTTTGTAAAGCAAAGGTTTGTGTACGAAGCTAAGTACGTAGTTAGTTACGTACCTATCTATTATTTGACAATACATAAGGTTTTTACAGTAAAACGTAACGAATGTTTTGGATTTAAAGTAAGTGCCTACCCATAATCTGTTTCAATGTGATTAAGTGTATTTATATTGATGACTTGCCATTCTAGTTAGCTGCAGCAGTTCGATTCCCGATCGAGGCAGACATTTTTGTGACAAATATATGTTTATTTTGGCATCGTGGATGTTCATGCCTCATTAGAGGAAGCACTCCAAGTCAAACGCCACCCGCAACCAAGGAATCCTGCCTATTTATTGCGTATTTATATTTGATAAAATCACGTTAATTGAAATCAAAGTTATATGAGTTTTTCATTTTCGAATGACTACGAATATACCTAAATACGACGCAAATTAGAACATACCCGAAGGTTGACTAGTAGAGAATGCTTTTAGCATTGAGTCCGCCTTTGTACCTTTTACATTGTTAACGAACGTATAATGAAAGCAGTAATAATTTGATAAATAAATAAAAACAGCGTAAATAGTCGACATTTTTGTGGATTTCAATCGTATGGTAGGTACCCAGTGTGGGTGTGTAATGTGTATTCTGCTACAGCTTTTCTATCATTGCCATCAAACATCAATAAAGGGTGTGTGTGGGGGGGAGGGGGGGCTGCAGGCGATCCATTAAAGCCCAGGTCTTTGCCCCTTCGCCCACACATATCACGTTTAGGTACTCGAATAAAGTTCCACTGCTGCGAAATGGATTTTTGCGTTGGTTGTAATTAGAATTGGCAAAATTTTATATTGCCGGACCAAAAGTGTTCGAAATCAGTGACGACCCGTGTGGCGCAACGGTTATAATATAATGCTGTATCGCCGTGTTCAACTGTTCACTGATGAGACTGAAATAATTCTGTTCTCGGTCTGGGTGTGTCTTTGTAGGTATGTGTTCCATGGCACCCACGACACAGGAAATCCTAGTGGGGCTGAGAGTTGAGACCTGAGTGTGAAGTGTTATTTATTTATCAAATAGGTATTTAAAAATATATTATCGTATTGATGTTTTAACATGAAGTTGGTTATTTAATTTAGTTACTCAGTAGCCTTGAAATTCCGGGTTGATGTCATTCATGTGTAAAACACTATAATAAGAAAATAAAATATAATCATTGTACACAACTGCACACTTCATAGGTACCTCCTAGTAAAAAAAATCGTGTCAACAAATTGTAGAGTAGACGCGTCCGGCGATTTACTTAATGAGTAGGTAGATACCTAACCATAATGTTATTATTACTCTATCTACATATAGTCGTGGGTGGTGGTGTTCGTGTGGTTCCTAAGTGCAATTAGTTATGGCGTGGTACATGCTTTATATAATTATTCATAGTATTTTTATTTGCGACGTTGCCAGCTCGCCGATGAAGATGATACCGCATCGGATCGGTCGTCCCAAATTTGGTGTATTTTATTTTTATAAGGTACATTTATGTCCTATTATGTCTTTTGTGTTTAAAGTGAAACTGAAAAATATTCATCTAAGAAAATTAGGGGAATAAGCGTAATGCTCAATATTCCAATTCTCAGATACCTACTTACTTAGTCAAATTCGCAAAATTTCGAATTCTCAAAAGCATGTCTTTCTTTCTTTTAAATTTTTTCTTGGCCGGCAATGGTGGTGCACTGGTGTCCTTGGCCAACGATACCATCAGGCTCGTCTGCTCGATGGTCGGGTATTCTCATAATAATAGTCATAGTAGGTACTAGGTACCACCTACCTACATATCTAATTATGATACTTTGACACAAAACAACGTTTTTTTCTGCAATTTATCTGTTCATAAGACTATTGACTCATTTCCAATGGCCTGCTCAGAGTGGACTTTCACCACGCAAGTAATTGTGGTCACGATCATCGGTGGAGTCATCAGGCAGCAGAGGGTGTTGGGACTGTTGGGCTTGCGGTGTGATGACGCGATGACGTGATGTCCCGAATGTCCCGATACGTGATTAATGTTGTCAGTTATAAAATTGGTATTGGTTTGGTCAGAAATCATGTAGCTTGATTTACGATGAAATGAGTCCGTTAGTCGCTTGTTTTTTTTAAAGAATTTAATCTATATGCTTAGGGGCCATCCATAAATTACGTCACACGCTAGGGGGCGGGAGGGGGTCGATGAAGTGTGACAAGGGGTGGGAGGGGGTCCTAAATTTCGTGACGTCACATTTCAAACTTGAATAATTGGTATGTATAGATAAATATTAAAAAAACAATTAACGGAAATAAAACTTATTTCGGAACTGCTGTTTTAATTTAATAATTTTTAGGTGTAAAATTTCATAATATGTGACGTCACACTAGGGGGGGGAGGTCTTACAAATGTGACCAGCTGTGACAAGGGGGGGGAGGGGTCAAAAAGTCATGAAATTAGTGTGACGTAATTTATGGATGGTCCCTTACATAGTTTAATAGAATTATTACAATGACTGTCCAGTCCACGAAAATCTGTATATTTTAATCGTTGATATGAATCCTTAACTCCTTACTACAGTTAACCCAGTTTTCTTTAAGCTCAAGCTTGAACCAAAGAAAATAATTATAACAAATTGACGGATGACTGTATTTATGCCATTTACAAAAATATGTTTTTATTCATAAGTTTCATTTATTTTCTTTATCTTCATGACGGAATTCTTTAATAGCAATTTTTCAAAAATTAGATTTCTTATGAAAGTATTATATAAAATACAGTCTTAGCTGGCCAGTAGCAGTCACCGATGAGTAATGTAATTAACTATTTGAGGATCGGGACCCGTCATTTTGTAAACATTGGCAACGAAAACTGAAATTAAATTGCTACTTCAGTTAAAATGAGATCAATCTGTTGCCCCAAAAACGACATTACTCAAATTATCATTTTTATTGAACCTATCTATTAATATTATGCCTTATTTTATATTATACCTTATTTTATTTATGTTGATAAATCGTATCCTCAATGGAAAAAAGGTATAAGATGAAAATTGCAATTTTACAGGAGAGCAAAAAACTGTTAAAATATCATTAAGTAGTCAAAGGAATTTAAATTACGATGTCTTGCACAAAACCGTCAAGAAGAATGATAAAAATTAGAAAAAAATTGAGCATTTGTAGCTTTTGTTCCTCTTTCCAATCATAATGATAACCACTATTCAAAGTGACACGACCTTTCTTTTTTTTGTTTAACAGAGGGTGAGAAGTATTACATAAGATGATGGATGTCATTTGAATAGGGATTGTTTGGGTAGGATTCTTATTGATATTTTTAATTTTCATACAAACATCAATTTTATCATTTATTAGCTATCTAGGTACCTATTAGCTATTTATTTTGCAATTTTCTATAAATAGACTACATTCGAAAATAGAGCATAGGTAGACTGTAGAAGTGAAGAGCAAACCCAGTAAAGCATTATCCTCGAAAAAATATCAACATTGTTAAAATGATACCGGGAAATTGGATATGCATTGTCCTTTCATATCTTTTACGCTTACACCTTACCTGCAGTTGTGAATCATGTGAAACTTATTATTAACGCACCCCAGTTATTTTATTATCTAGAAAAAGTTGTAACAAAACCCCGACCGCGCAGCCGTGCAATTTGGCGGAGTGAAAAGAGAAAGACGCGTGGAAGTGGGCCGAGCGGCAACGTCGCATAGCGGTCTGCACGGAGCGGCAACGCGCGCGCCTGTTACGTCAATATCAGATCCGAGTGCGAAGTACGAATGAATGTTGGAGTTGGAATGAATGTTACGAAAATGAAATTGTTTTTGATTTGCTCACGGTTTTATTGTGATTGTTGACAGAGTGAAAATTTTGTTTTCATGTTTGATTATATGAATTTTTGTACTAGCTGAGCCGGCGAACTTCATCGCCAAACTATTTCTATGTATAATAAAAGTAGCCTAAGTTACTTCTTGTTACATCAGCTATCTGCCAGTGAAAGTCCCGTCAAAATCGGTCCAGCCATTTCACAGATTAGCCGGAACAAACAGACAGACAGACAAAAATTGTAAAAAATGTTGTTTTGGTATATGTACCATATATGTATACTCGTACATCCAAATGCACTTAGTAAAAAGCGGTTATTTAAATATTACAAACAGACACTCCAATTTTATTTATTTATATAGAATACGAGTAGATGTAGGTATAGATTAAAATACCTATTTTCTTTTATGCATTCAGTTATTTCGAATGACTCTTAATGATACTTACTTAGACTTAGACTTTATCATTTCTTATATCGCAGCTTTATAATAACGGGATCAAATTAAATACTTAGTTCTGCGAAAATTAATTTAAAATAAGTACCTACCTATAAATTAAATGAAATTTAGATAAGTGAAAAGCCAGATATTAAATTTTCTTAAAAGTAGGTAGGTATTAGTTACTACTAGTAGGTAGATAGATGACATAGGGGAGGTACTACTTCCTACTAGGGAAGTATAGCACACCTACAGTAAAATATTAATGGCCTCTTTTGCGTTAGTTAGTTAGTTACCTCGATGATCAGTTTCAATTCGCGGTTTCTAAAACCACATGAAAATTGAATTTGAAAAAAATATTAAGGTTGGTTAGATACCTGACTATACATAGATTATACTACTACCTATTTATTTATTACTTACTAGTTTTTGCGGTATTGGTTTCAATACGAAATTTTTAATTAATTTAGATTTCAAAAATGCCCTTCGTGTGGCTTCGCGCGCATGGTACATATAGATTTTTTATAAATTCCGCGGGATAAAAAGTAGCCTATGTATTAATCTAGGCCAGGGTATAGGCTATCTTCGTTCCAAATTTCAGCCAAATCTGTTATGTAGCTGTGGCGTGAATGTAATTGAGGAACAAAAATATCCATACATCTTCACAAACTTTCATATTTATAATATTAATAGGATCGTGTTTTATTATTTTTAATCTATGATTACAATTTCAAAATCTGTAGATTTATCGGTTGGATACATAAATCGTAATACGATTTAATATATTATGAGTGTCCAGCGGGCGCGGCCGCGCGGCCCGCGGCGCTAAGGTCGCGGCTCTCGCACACAACGGCACCGGCCAAGCCATAGTCTATCATTTACCAACGTAAGAACAATATTTCATCGATCTACCTATCGCGGTGGATCTCGTACAACATCCTGTCTGCCGGCAATTTGCTACAATAATATAATTATTCAAAGACGCAGCCTGGCCCCGACCGCTTGAGTTGAGGGTTGCTAGGTTATTTATATTTTTCCTTATTCATCTAGTTCAGCTGATAATATTCAATGGTGACGTCAGGCCATAATCTACCAAGAGGCAAATTAAAGGAAATACTTAATAATGGGTCAAATTGGGACATCCGCGCTTTAAGTTCTAGAGGTTTTTGATTATTTTTTAATCTGTTCTCTGTAAATTACAGTTAAATGTATCTATAACCGTAAATATCGATAAGAAAAGCTGGAAAGAACCATTTTTGACCGACTTCAAAAAAGGAGGAGGTATTAATTTCGACTATATTTTTTTTTGTTTCTTACCTCAGAACTTTCGATTGGCGAACCGATTTTGATGATTCTTTTTTTAATCGAAAGCTGATGCTTGTCATGTGGTCCCACTTAAATTTGTGCGAGATTGACTAGTAGGTTTTGAGTAGGTTTGTTCCTAATTTTGAAGTCTGTTATTTTATGTCAAGAATTATTGACATTTTTAATTTATTGCCAGTATACTCGTGTGAGGGAAGTAATTGTTTTACGTAAGTACCTACCTGTCTCCCGGCGTCATTGCTACCGTAATATGGATATTACATGATATATTATCATAAGTTTTAGACGTTTTAGTTGATTTCATACAGTCGTAATATTACACACTCGTACCTACACTACCTACTATAATTTTGAATATCGTTTATAATAATAAATGATTCATTATCATTGTAGCTATTTTATGATTTTCATCTATACTAATATATAAAGAGGAAAGATTTGATTTTTTGTTTGCATTGAATAGGCCTCGAAACTACTGAAGTGATTTCAAAAATTCTTTCACTGTTACAAAGCTACACTATCCCCGGTGAACATAGGCTATATTATATTTAAAAAAAATTAGGGATCCTTAATAAAACTCCAATAATGTAACCCAAGGTGTAAAAAAAGTAAGAAAACCGAAGCAAAGCGTTGGTTACTCGTATTTCATACAAGTAGATATCTATATTGTATGTCTAACTACAGATCAAAGAAACAAACGAAATGTGTGCCGGCTCCGGCTGCCATTAATCTGAAATATCGTTTCCTTTTCAAATTCCAAGCCAAGCTTTTTAAATCGCCTACCTATTTGAAGATTTTAATATCGTTTTCTTTGAAGTAAATACACGTTATTGTTTTAATTGTGTTGCACGTTGTGTGCAGTATGCTGACACGACAGAATAACTGGTGGTTTATAAATATTAGGCGTATGATATAATAAACATAGAATTATCAAGAATAATATTTATTCCACAGCATAGTCTCGTTCAAAACATAATTTGCTTATTATAATAAGAAAGTTTTATTCATACTCGTGACACGGACATAAAAAAAGAACGGACGTAACCTTGTCTAATTGAGAGTGAAGCGTAATTAGTAGCGTAGTAAGTAAGTGTGCGTAATTTTGTAATTTTTGATTCGCGATGGTGTCAATGTCGTAGCCGTATGGTGTCAATGTGTGGGTGTGTATATTTGTAAGAATACAGAGTTGGTATTCCTATGGGTTCTTCACTGAATTTGTTCTTGGGATTACGTCCGTCTTTTTTTTACGTCCGTGACTCGTGACTAAATAATATACCTTAAATTTATATCACACTTTGTTATATATAGAACAACACAATATTACAAATATAATATTATGTAATTTTTTCAACCTTGGCCATCACATATAATGCTCCATTCTATTAACATTGATAACTTAATTACTGTTATTGTGTAGTAAATGCAATAGCGTTTATAAAATACTATCATGGTATTTTATACCAATGTTTATGTTTATGCTGCAATTATTTTAAGGGTGGTACTCCACGAATATGTGAAACTGAAAAGGTAACATTTTTATCCCAGCATAAGGCTTAATTTTGATGAATGAAACTGAATTTTAAATTAACTTTAGGGTAATAAAATGAATTATTTACTAATTCTACTATTTTGAATTTCTATACACATTTCAGCAAACTTTGACCATTGAACACAGGGCATAATTTTTGGTTTTTGATCACAAGGAATCTTCATCAGGGTTATCCCGGGACTCGTCCACGGGGTCAGGCGGCTCGAACTTGGTGGTGTGGTCCGGGACGCAGGTGATGAAATAGGGCTCGGTGGGGGGAAAGTCCTTGTCTGCAGTGCTGGTCTCCGACCGGTACGCGAACTCCTCCACCACGGCTTGGACGCGGTTTCTGAACGAAAGCTGCAGGTGAGGGGGGATGGTCCGCACGTGGGGAAGCAGGCTCTTGAAGAAATGCAGGTGTTCCTCGTTAACTGAGTCTGAAAGAGATTTAACTTTTTTGCTCTCTCTCGGGTAGCGCACCTTGTGTTTCTTCGTATCCTGACGTTGGTGACGTGGTTTCGCTTTCTCGAACGTCGGTGGCGAGTCCGGTGTAGATGAACTGCCGGAGTCGCTGCTGTCGTCCTCTCTCCTAGGGTTCTTGGTGTTGATGCGCGGGGTGACCACCTCCTCGAGGAACTGCAGCGGTTTGTAGTACCTCCACTTGGGCTCGTACGACTCCAGCTTGCAGCCGGTGGGCGGGATCTTGCCGAACTCCACCGAGAACTGGTCTCGGAGATACTTCCATTTTCTTCTGATTTTGTTTTCTGTTGAAGAGAAGAATTCTTTTAACTATCTGTGGCCACTTTTGAACGGAAACAGCAGCAGTGGGTACTAAACTATGTAAGGTTGATGCCGTTGATGCGTTTGTTTATAAGGTGCAACTTGCAAGTAGGTAATATTAGTAAGCAACAGAAGTTACAAGTAATATAATAGATTAACGTTGTTGTAGGTAGCTGCATACTATATCTTAAAAGCCTGCGTCAATAGAGTGACCACTAATCTAGTTTAACCCGACCAAGACGATTAAATTACACTATTGTTCAAGTTTATCCCTTAACACACATGCTACCAAACATGGTATGTATATATACATATATCCAGTATGTGAACAATAATATACTCGCTAGTTACAGTTAATTATAAGGATCATATTATGAATCAATGACCTATGCGCTCACTCGTCGAAATATTTAAACTATGATTACTCGCATAACATGAATAAAGTTATTTTAAATTATACCTACAGAAGTAATGACGGTTTGTTGTTAACGAGTCAACAATTGCTCAATCAATTGCACGTGTACGCATACAGCTGTACCGTGCACAATGTCGTGGATGTGATCAGTGTTGATAACGTATCAGTTATGATACGTATCAATTATGATACGTTATACCTCAGAGGACACATCTGTCGCTATGGCCTATGACTCCACCCCGAAATGGAATATATCATTTATACGGCTTCCCCAATACTGGGCTGGGCTAAATCTTACGAAGAAATGGGGTAAGAAACCGTAGTAATGTTGGATAATTTTGAGACCATTTTGCAGTACTCTCCCACTAGTAAGTAACTAAGTACCTATTATGTAGGTATAACAGATTTGAGTCAATTCGATCCAGACAAATGAGTCAATATTGCGTACCTACATACTCTTGCTGAGCCATCTGAGTAAACTCGATATCAAAGTCTATGTGTGTTATGTGTAAGTGGATACTTTGAGATAAGAACGGTCTTAAACGTAAGTAGGGCTAACTGCTTAAGTAGCTTAGGTAGGTATAATTAACTTTTAATAAACGCATTATCTACAAAACATTCTTCACGGCTTAAAAAATATGTTTGAGATATTCCTGTTTTATCAGTGGATAGAACAACGCATTTTAAGTCCCTAAGAAAAGATTACGCTCACCGTCCGCGTTCAGTTCTGCAGCTATCTTCTTCCAGCACTTGTCCAGGATGTGTCTGTTGCTATGCAGCCTGTTCCCGCGGTCCCACAGCTGGGGCCGCTTGCGGACCAGCTGGATTAGCTCGTCTGTGTCCACTAAGCCCATGCCGAGGTATCGTCAAATGACTCCCAATAAGTTTTAATGAGACGTTCCAACAGTTGAGAGCAATTTTTTCGTTTGGATGGATTTCAGCAGAGCAAAAAAGTTTTGCTCCTATCGCAGTAAGAAAACATTGCGCGCGTATCGAACTTTTTGAATACGAGTTGACCCGAAAACTTATTCCCGGTCGAAGTTGACGTATCCCCTTTTCGTGAAATGGGTAACCTGGCACCGTCTGAGGCAAGTTCTGTAGTAGTGTAGTTAGTGCAACCGGTTCGGAACTGGCGGGAGTGGCGGGCGAGGAAGCTGATTTAGCCGATAGCGACCGACGCCGGCTCTCGGCGCGCGCAGACTGTCGGAGCCGGCTGCCGGCGCGGGGAGGGCGCCCGGACCCGGACGGTGCGCGAGTCGCCCTACCTACAGGCGACTTAGGGTCTCGCCACGGTCACTATGGATGGAACCAGCTTAAGCCGATTACAGAAGTATTATAAGCGAAGCATTCTCCGCTCCGAGCTGACCCGAGCTACGCTGATATAGCTCTTACCGCTACTGATATAAAGCGCTTTCTGATTAGCAAGCATTTTTACGCGTTCACTGGTATGAGCTATGCATATAGGCATATTATATTATAGTATAGACTCTTAACTTATCAAATGGCTTGCTATGCGAACTGGATAGAACCGAGCGGGAGAAGGATGTCAGTTGGTTGATATGAAACACTTAATATCGATTCAAAAAAGGGAGAAACATCCTGCCTGAGATGACCATGATGTATGAATTTAGAAATGAAGCGCCGTAGTGTGAATATGAGTGGTTAGTGGGTATTAAATTTATTTCTAAGCAGCTTGTTACCTTGTCCGATACAAAAACGAACCAGAAATGCTCTTTTTCTGGGAAGTGACGACCTTTAAAACTGTGTCTACCTGCTAAAGAAAAACCGGCTTTTTGTGTAAACATTACCCTTAGGATGTCATTATTATTTGTTGTAAACATTGGTAAGTAATGCGAAATATGAATGTCCGCACCTTTATCAGTTTCGTTAGGTAGTAACTACCAAGTTAAACCCAATAAAATTGTCCAAAGGTTGTGTACAGCGGACCGGTTGGAGAATCGTTCGATAAACTTAATTCTTACAAGTAATATTTGTGCGAACAATAATCGACTCAATGCATCTACGAAGAATTGTGCATTCTTTGAATCATATGACCCGAATACCCATACGAACCTTATTTCGACATCCATACCTACCGATGTGTATAGCTACGGATTGTTCGGATACCAATTTTGGCTCGCCATTAGCGTTTTTGTCCCACCGCAGTTTAGCCGTGACTATACATACATACTTATAATAGTAAGAAATATAATAATAACGAACGCGGGACAGATAAAATGTATCATATATTGTGTCCCAATGCTCCCAATAAAACTACTATGTTTAACGTGTTAGAGTAATAAACATCCGATCTTGATTTATTGTATTAATAGGATAATAGGATTATATTTACTTACAATAGTTACAATACAATAATTACTGTAGGTACCATTATCGAAATACAGCACGAAAAGCACATCGGCGTGCAAACGAAGCGAGATCAGTTCCATTAATAATACTTCATACAAATTGACAGATGTCTGTCAGTCTGTAGAGCCGGAGACAGGTCGATCTGTTCCCAGCCGCGACCGGCGAGGGACGCGACCTCGATTGGATGGAAATGGATATATCGGAATGGATAGCTCAATACCGTCTTGTTGACCACCGGCCACCGTCGCGAGGTTGATGGTGACTGGTGGTGGTTCCGGGTTCGGACTCCGACTGTGAGTTAGGTTTGCGTTTGCGTGACTGGTTGATCGTCGTGGATGAATTGACCATCCTATTTATTTGATTTATTTATTATGGTTATTGGTTCGCATTCGCGCTGACCTTATACCTTAAGTTATCCTAACATGGTATCGAAGTTTTAAATTATAACTTCTTATTTAAAAAAAAAAAATATTTAAATTAATTTTTTTAATACTTATATGACATATGCATCCGCATACATATGTCATCCGCATCGGGCTCTCATTATGATTTCATACAAATGCGATGCGTCCCACGTGGACGGTGCGGACAAATGTGCGTTCAGCAAAAGGGTAACAAGACGGGTGTCAGGTAAAAGGGACGTATTCAGGGCACCGAACGTGGCTGACATGACAAGTCATAAATTCATAATTATCCTGTGATAAGAACTGGTAGATCTATAGTAACCTGCTTTCTACGTGAATAGACCCTAAGCATGAAGTTTTTAACACTTTTATATATGTAATTTATAAGTTAACGCTTGACTACAATCCCACCTGATGGTAAGTGACGATGTAGTCATGGATGGTAAAACACACTAAACTTAGTAAAAACCTATTTATTCACTATTCAAAGAATCGCGAGTGGAGGTCCACAAAGGCAGTTTGATACCTGTGATTCATCGTGGTAAAAATCTTGTCAACGTCGACGTCATAATAGACATGACGCCAACGTCGCCAACGATCTTTGGAACAAGAGAATAATGAATAAAAAAACCTAAGTGGAATTTTCGCTATATAAGGCAGCGTTCGGCTTCGATAGATAATTTGATAGTCATCAATGTTACTTTAAGTTGAGTTTAGTTTAAGTTCAGAGATACCTAATATAGAGCCTTAAAGAGTTAAGGTCACACGGCACACGCTTAGCACGACACGACACTAAAATTAACAAAACATTAGTTTTGATGAGCGCTTAGTTTTATTGTTAAAAACAGATTGTGAAGGGATGCGTTACCAGTGTAGGTCACTGGTGTAGGCCGTAGGGCATACCTATTCAATTTAATGCTTTTCATAAGATCCACTGTTCCTTGTGGCTTCATGGTCCTGATCAGATGACATGATGACGAATGCTTTTTTTACTTAATGAACTTTAAATAAGTAATAGCAGGGTATGTAGACACGGGATTGTGAACAATTATTAGAGACACCTGCGTTCATACACAAATTGATGGGTAGGTATTCTGTGTATGAACTTAGTACATTATTATGGTGTAAGTGTCGTAGTCTCCAAGCAAAATTTTTAAACGGACTTTATTATCTCAAATCTGAAGAGATCATGATGCTCATAATATGTCATTTAATACAAATTAGCTAAGCTTAGAATTATTTGATCAAAAGCTCTTCTATTAGTCTATTCTGGACATTCGGGCGTAGTAACCTTAATATCACTTAATGTTAGATTATGACTATTTTCCATTAAATTACGAAAGTTAATGAGAGGTGACGAGTCATTTTACTAGCATTAGTTTAAGAAGTTCTCAGTACCTCTATTACAATTTTATTTGAATCTTCAAATCGTAGGCAACATCAAAGAATCAAAGTTCTCGCATAATCTTCTAGTCATCAAAATGTAGTTAGTTAGTTACCAACTATAGCAAGTAAGCAATTATAATCCTATGATTTAGAAGGCAACGTTCTGTGTTGAAAAGCAAGTAGGTAGATAAGTATTTATTTAGATATTTATTAGAAATGTTATTCTTTAATGTTTCTATAAATTGCATTTCAATTCAGTCATTCATCATCATCAGTACAACGTATAAAATGATATTCTGTTGGGAGACTTTGTTACTTTAATGTGTGATTAGTGATTAAGTACTTGATTTAAATTACTATGTAAAACATTTTGTAAGTATTTCTATTTCAAAACATCAGTGTGGTAGGTACCTACCTAACATTACAATAAAATTTCTGTTGTATATGTATAGCTATGCTACGTTAAAAAAAAAACAGTCATGAAATAAAAGCCGGCACCATAATAACAAATCCTGTGTAATCACAACATCACAAACATTCCAAATATCGAATGCGATGTGCTGAATCAGTGCGGCGTTGCCGCTCTATGCGCGACGTTGCCGCACCGGATACGATGGCGCCACGTTGCCGCTCCGTGCAATCACCGAGCGCCATGCGACGTTGCCGCTGCGCCCGTCTAAACCGTAAAATACCATTCATTCAATTAGTAGTGCAGCAACGAAGTTTTAATGAATTCGAAAAATACCTACATGCTGCGATTTATGTGGGTTATTTTGATACTATTGTTGGTTTGAAGAATGTTTCTATTTTTATAAAAATTGATAGATTAGGTACTTACTGTACTGTATCGGATATAGTGTGTTCAAATTAACTGTGTCACTTGCTGATTCCTTCATTCTAGTGACATTCCGATTTAAATAAATATTTAAAGTAGTATATGTATTAGCTATTTAAAGTATGTACTTAAGTATCTGTGTACCTGAGCTCTATACCTACTTACTCAATAATACCTGTATGATTTTTAATAAGTCTTAACATTGTTTCGATTTTTATGACATTAGCTTACAGTTATTTGATATAATATCATGATATTAATTTATTCTAAATCAAACTTTAAAAATCATGTAGGTAAGTACTCTACTCAGCGTCGTCTTAATTCTTGATTGACAGAGTAATGTGACGACATTATTAAACTGTTAAGATTGTTTTTAACATAATTATCTGACATTTCGTGAGTAATTAAATGACTTGGCAGTTCGAGATAAGTTTGTCCGTGTCTAGTACCTAGAAAAGTAAAATAGAAAAACATTGCCAATATGTCTGCTTACTAACACAGGCACTAAACTTATAGCGTGTATAACAAATAATGTAGGTCCACGTATAAATCACGTATAATAGTGCAAGTGGCCGGCAGGGGAGGGGTCAGGGGATGGTACAGGCTAGCAGCACGCCCCATTAGTTGCCCCGATCGACCGAGCACCATCCGCGTTATCAACGCTAGCTAACCGCGCTGAAAAAAATCTCTAAAGTATATTATTTAGTATATCATATATTGAATTTACAAGGAAAACTATCACGGCTGTTAACACAAGTAGTTAATGAGTAATAGTCGATAAACTTACTACTTCGGAACTATACATTGCGCGTGTTCTAACACGTACTTGGCCGGTTTTTGAAATTAATAGCAGTGTTCATCCGCTGAAAACGCACGTATAACCGGCATTGCGGGAATTATTCGCAAAAATATTCGAGGGAAAGGTCGGCATCCGCACGATCCGGGGCGCGGGCTCAGTTACTGACAAGAATTTCGCTGAAACAACTTGAAATATTTCAAAGGCTTGAAGTACAGTTTGCAAGTGAATAAATTCGTTTTCCGGTACCGTTTGTGTTTGGTGTTTTCTTCGTCGTTTTGAAGTTGATTGTAGCATAACATTCATACTTGCAGACCGTCCATTTACTCATCAGTATATTAATCAACCAGATACCAATAAACTTGAGCAATCGCAACCAATAATCCAATAAACTATTCCTATACAGCATTTCTTCCACTTCGCGTGATATGATGTCGTTATTATCGATCGGTATGATATCCTCATATCATTAACATGCTCATACGATACAATGTAATGCATATCTTTGTACATTTGATTGTGCATGTCAAGTTATAAATATAGCAATATTATATCTAGGTTCAAAATAATCTAAAAATGCAAAAAATTAATTACCGGGTCTTATCGCTAATACATAATATCTGCCTAACGACCGATTGTTGACATGGCGAAATGTACGAAATATTTTGTACGAAACGAATGACGAGATTTATACGTCGATAAGGATACGACAAAAGAATGCTATTAGATATCGGGTAATCTAAAAACATTGTAAAGCTGTTTTTTATGATTTTATAAAATATATTATTAATTAATATTAATCGAACTACAAGTCTTCTTTTAAATAGCATCAATGTAGGACATCTACAGTTTACTGCAAATAAATTTTCGATCGTATATAAAGTTGGTAATATCTAATTATTGCAAGGAAAACAGATAACTGCTACTACTTTCATACATTACCGTAGTTAGTTGCACTGACTCGAATGAAAAAAGGTTAAAAATGTTTCTTAAATCGTTGCAACATCGGCCATATTGGATGGTACCAGAGATGTTTTGATAGTGAAATGGGGCAGGTTGAATCAGATAGTGAGGTTCGTGGGCACTGGTCTCCGAATTACAGTAGAAACTTTACGATTCCGAACTTCCGACACACCTATCTGAGGTAAAGTGATGATGAGTTTGAATTTCTGGAAAGCTATTCTGTTTTGTAACTTGACAGCGGAATCCGCGATGAGTTTCAAAATTGAAGTTTGAGTTCGAGAGTCACTTCACTTCGCAAGTGCGTACTAGATGATTAGAGAATGACATATCAATATGATGCAAGTTCGCTTTTGTTTTGTAACTTGACAGCGGAATCCACGATGGGTTTCAAAATTGAAGTTAGAGTTCGAGACTCCCTTCACTTCGCAAGTGCATATCAGATGATTAGAGAATCACATATCAAGATCTCGGACTCGAACTTCAATTTTGAAACTCATCGCGGATTCCGCTGTCAAGTTACAAAACAGTATAGCCTTGCTGTTCTCGGTCTGGGTGTAAATGTCCTTGTCTAATGTGTTGTCCATGGCACCCACGACACAAAGAACCTAGTTTGGGGCTATGAGTGTGAAACGTTATTTATTTATTATTAAAGTAATAGTTTCTACCGGAACGCACACCCATCCGTAGTGACCTACAACTACTAACTCGTAAGTATCTACTTATGGATGTAGGAAACGGGTGTGTATCCAGAGTGCACCTGTCGGTTGCATTAACGCTAATAACAATATGTTACAAACTATATTATTGATCCTTGAGATCAACGCCTCAGTTTTACATATTTAAGTTCTTATGAAAACAAGGAATCTGAAAGGACTGGATTGGTCGTCGGAATTTGTTCAGAACTAAAGGGCATCTCCTGACCCTTCTGATACGGAAGGGATGCAGTGATCATGATTATCAACGGTGATTATGAGGGCAGCATATTGTAGATGCCTGGGCATACGACTGGTCAGATATTATACTTATGTTGTTAACAAATTGTATATCACAAAAGAAATATTTTATTTACATCAGACAAAACATAACTATCAGCATGATGAAATACTACTCTAAGCCAGTAAGCCTGAAGCCAGCAATGTTGTTTTTGCTGCTGTAGAATGTACGCAACGATTTAAAACTATGCTCAAAACTCCAGTAAGAGGGCGCCAGTGGTCTCGTGCCAAGGATCCGTGCAGATATTGAATAAGTACGAGGCCTCGGATATATGGAGATTTGCCAGGAACGAGCCACGCGTGGACTGGGAACACTAAAATTTATTACACTTCAAACGTTTATGGGTGTCGCCCACTATATAGAAATAGTAAATTCGTATTATTGCGTCTATTAGCGGCTTTCAGCTATTTTAATAACAAAAAAAAAAAACGATTACAAATAGTACGCTAGGTTACTATTATGAAATTATCTAGTTTATTACCTTGCGAAGTTCGATTACTTTATTCTGGTTATTCATCGTAGTATTTATACGTCGTAGGTACTTTATCTATTCTGTGGTAGTATTTTAATTCTGATAACGCAGTGGTTAGAGTTGAATAAGTTTTGGTAATAATATGGATAATGTTATTTACTTTTGGCAATTATTATTGGAAAAAGTAGGAGCACACGTACTGATACTATTAATTTCATTCGCGTGATAGTCTCTGTACCTCAATCTATGGCCTCGCAGAGTATTCCCGTAGACAGTTTTATTACAGACTAGCTGACCCGGCGAACTTCGTATCACCTAACAAACAATATTTTTTTCTAAAATAAAAGTAGCCTAAGTTACTCCTTGTTACATCAGCTATCTGCCAGTTAAAGTCCCGTCAAAATCGGTCCAACCATTTCAGAGATTAGCCGGAACAAACAGACAGACAGACAGACAAAAATTGTAAAAAATGTTATTTTGGTATATGTACCGTGTATATAATTATACATCCAAATGCACTTAGTAAAAAGCGGTTATTTTAATATTACAAACAGACACTCCAATTTTATTTATTTGTATAGACTTACCTTATCATATCACCATGCGATAAACATAGCGAAGTTATCAATTGCACTTTGTAGCAACGTTAAGTAATTTTTGTTCTTATCAGTGATACGAAATTTTAGTAGATAACATTATTATTATTTTTTTGTTCTTAGGCCGGATGTTCAATGTATGTTATGTACTTGCAAGTCATTTATTTTTTAAACATAGTTTTTGGTAATTGTAATGAAACAATAGTTTCATGGTTTAAAAGACAGTCTCCCATTCGGGGTTCTATATTACATTATTACTCCTTTTTAGGGTTCCGAAATAAAATTGGAACCCCATTGACTTATATTATATAGACAGGCTGTTCAGTACTTACATTTTGTTCACCTGTGTTGACCCCAACTGGGGCCAACTCAGTTTAGTCTGTTGCGAGCAAGCTACACAAGTAAATGTCACGTTAGAAAAACTCCGACTGTTCAAAAACACTTAATAACGTATTATTGTTTATTGAGCACAGTTAAAACGTTCTCATTATTTACGTTTGAACTTTATTTCACTTTATTTAATCATAATTGGTAAGTAACTATATTTTTATTTACAGTCTTAAAAATTATTTAGTGTCAAATATTTAATACCGACATCTTGAACCAAACTTGACAGAACGAACACAGAGTACTTAATCACTACGGAACAGGGTTGCCAGACGTCGCGGAGTGAGAGATCGTACGGTGGGTAAATAAAAGTCGTATTTCCTAAGATGGCTCCAGAAAAAAAAATAGTACGATTCATTTAATGTAGGTACTAAAACTTTAATTAGTTTTAGATGGCGGTCTACAAAACGAAATTGAAAGAAAAGTAATAAGTAAAACTATAAATTAAAATAAAATCTTCTTATCTTTATATATATAAATTACATGTACGTTGTTTGTTCTCGATAGACTCCTAAACTACTTAACCGATTTTAATCAAAGGGCTTCCAACATTTTTGTATGGAACCTGGCATACCTACAAGTCCGCCATTTTGAAAAAACCTTGATTCGGCGGCCAGTGATGAAACATGTGTCAATCGATAGAGTAAATGATTACGATCAAAAAGTATACAGTGATGAAATGTCGTAAGTGGTATACTTTCTGAGATATTTGAGTTCAAACCCGTAGAAAAATAAAGTAAAAAACTTTGTTTCGGCGGATATTGATAAAATATGTGTCAATCGATAGACTAAGTGATTACGATCAAAAAGTATTAAGTGATACAATGTCATAAGTTATATACTTTCTGAGATATTTGATTTCAAAACCGTAGGAAAATAAAGTAAAAAAACTTCGATATATCTATCTTCAGCATACGTAAATATGACCACATTTCCCAGTTTGATTCCTAACTTAAATGGCTACCAATTCGACACAGGTGAAACTTCAGAATTCTCTCAACATTTTATGCTATTTTGAATAATGTGTCTTCTCCTGTTTATTTAAAGGAAACCCATAGCACTGCTTATTTCGGGAATTCCTTTGCAATACTGTTCTGGAACTCCTTGCTTGTAGACATCAAAAGACTACCAAAAGTTCCTTCAAGAATCACGTCCGGCAGCACTACCTGAAGCAATTAGAATGTCCTCGCCCGTGGTCTTCAACCACATGTTATATACGTAGTTATAAATATTTATGTACTTAATATATAATATAATATGTATATATGTAAATATGAATAAATATGTATTTATTTAGTTTTGTTAATGATATTGTGATATTTTATATGTATATAGTTATAGTGTTGATCCACTAATAAATAAAAAAGACAATTAATTACCAATGTTTTATTTTTCTACGGGTTTGAACTCAAATATCTCAGAAAGTATATCACTTACGACATTTTAGCACTGAATACTTTTTGATTAAAATCACTTAGTCTATCGATTGACACATAATTTATCAATATCCGCCGAAACAAAGTTTTTTACTTCATTTTTCTACGGGTTTGAACTCAAATATCTCAGAAAGTATACCACTTACGACATTTCATCACTGAATACTTTTTGATCATAATCATTTATTCTATCGATTGACATATTTTACATCACTGGCCGCCGAATCGAGGTTTTTTCAAAATTGCGGACTTGTAGGTATGCCAACTAGGTTCATTGCCCTTTGCACACCGTGTGCAGTTTGATCCAACTTGAAAGATAGGATAGCTTACATCTCAATGTATAGTCGCAATATTATTTTATTGCAATTTTTTTTTTGATAGAACGAAGTCTGTCCGGGCAGCTAGTTATAATATAAATTTACATAATAACATACAAAATTATAAATGTAGAAATATCGGGACATAGGTAATTATAATGTGCGCCATCTATTGATAAATCTATGAACCTATAATAATTATATCATGAACCTATTATACTCGTACATAATTTTCTAACAATGCATACAAATACATATTTAAATTATTAATGTTTACTTACGATGTTAAAAAAATATATAGTAGTCACTCCGAGATGAACTGGAAAAAGGCATAAATCGTATGATTGTCGCCATGGATATAATTATAACTTTTAACTGGATACATAACTTCGAGGTACTTGAAGACAGATGACGTCACAACGGAATGACTATTTGACCAATCGCAGACCGGATTGAGATTATCCTTCATAATTGTGGGGTGTTATGTCCTATTTTCCAAATGTTTTCTAATAATTTTTCTGGTGGTAAAAAAATATATTATTGTATTAACACATTTTATTATAATTTCTTCAAAATTGTCCTTACGTCATGAAAACGGATGTTGAAGGTGATAATGAAATGAAACAATGTAATTTATTACGGTACATTTCTTTTATTTTAAGTGCACAACACTTATAAAAAAAATTTAACACAGCTGAATGATATATCCTGGGATTACAGATAACACAATGAATGGATGAACACAATGGTCATTCCGTTATGACGTAATTAATCCTCAGGTACCTCTACAAAGTAATCCAGACAGAGTAATATATCCATGGTATATGTCCAGTTATAGTAATGTATCCATGATCTCTTTCGGAGTAGGGTGCTGGCAACACTGGGCGTATATTGACTCTGTGATTGAGTTCTCTGTGGCACGAAAGCGTGACACGAAATTCCTTAGAAACAGCGCGTCCATATAATATAAGTCAATGTGGAACCCTTATAGTTTCGTCATGTCCGTCCGTCCGTCTGTCCGTCCGTGTATCCGAAGCAAAGCGCCGAGCCCCTAATGCTAGAAAGCTGTAATTTGGCATGGATATAATAGTACATACATAGGGTCAAAACACATTTATTCAGCTCCATTCGGCTTTTGTCCATAGCTATAGTAAACAACGATTTTGTATGGAGATGCGTACGCATCCTTTCGGCTTTTCGGCGTCGATTCCGCTTTCGCGGTAAACAAGTAGAAAACGACGACAAATGTGTTTTATCGTTCCGCCGCGTACGACGTCGAACCAAGGAACATTATACTCTCTACGGCAGCGTATTCAGCGCCGTACGCAGCCGTTCGCATTCGCCGAGCCGAATAGGTGTAACCAAAATCATTCGGCGAAACGCGAATGGCGCCGAATAAATGTGCGTTGACCCATATTCATTAAAACTCCAGAATCGTAGAACAAAAAATTAAAAAAAAAAAACCTTTTTTTGCAGGGCACCTACCCCACAGGCTACAGGTAACGTGAGGATGAATTTTTTATTTGTCGCGTACCCTATAGTGTGGGGAATCGTTGAAAAGGTCTTCCAAAAATATTATGGGTCTCCTAAGACCATTGTTAGAATTAGGTATCCTTTTGCAAAATATTTGGCTTTAAAGCGCTAATTTTGGTTAGTCAAGTGCCCCTGCTGGTTGGAGGGGCACTTGACTAACAACGGTTGGAGTTGGACAAGTGAAAAAATTTTCAAAAATAGGTTATATGATGAAATTACAAGGAAACCTATCACGACTATGTTAGCATAAGCACAGAACACATGATAGTACATAATTGTAATAAGTAGTTAATGAGTAATAGTCGATAAACTTACTATTCGGAACCTACATTGCGCGTGGCCTGAAACGCACTTGCCCCGGTTCTTGAAGTCTGTTAAAAAGCAGTCCCAATCCATAACTGCCCTCAAATCAAGACCTTCCCGAGTAGACACTTAAGTTAGTACGTAACGCATACATATCAAATCTGTCTGTATAATATGAAATTAATATCTACATGACAGTAGTACGTTTGTAAGTTAGTTACGTGAAAGGGATACGTCCGGCGCGGCGGTGCGGGCTGACCACTTGAAACTTGTTGGCTTGTAGGGTTGTCACAACTAAATTATTATGATTTATTTTAATTTTGATTCAAGTTATAATTCAGTGCATTCACGGTGTTGTGTGTTTGTATTATTGTATTTAAGTACCTACTCAGTACAACTTTTAATTTCCGAGAGATTCAAGTCCACTCACAGTTGAACTCAGGTTCAATTCTGGTTGAAAATAAAGTCGTCGTATACTTTTTGGATGCCCAATAAAAACCAGTTAACAGACACGGAGAATAATTGCTATAAACCTCAGCTAAGAACCTATGCAAAAATAAAGGCATATTACCTTAATCAGATTTGAGTTTTGACATTCGTTCATAAAACGTATCAGGCACAGCCCTAGCGAGCTAGAGTGGAGAATCTGTAGTGTGGTGGGTATATACCACATGTAAATATAGTCTGTAGTCAGTAACTATACATATACCACCCGTTAGGCTTCTCTTGTAACGTGGTTCTGCAACTTTGTAAGTATCACTCATGCACGGTCATTTTCGAAAGTTATACTGTGACGTCATTTACTCATTCTTCTTTTTATAATCGTAGGGAAATGAGTATGGTGTTTGTAGTTGGGTATTATTTGGTACCTCGCTTGTTACCTCCATGACTTCCATGAGTTATGGCATTGGTCTGAATCGCGATGTTCATACTCGTATAAGTATGAAGGAAATAAAATATTTAAATATATGTCATCCTCTTCTGAACCGTAGTGATTTCCCTGTGATGGTGAATAAGGCGTGAGCTTCCTAACTGAGATCAGATAGGCATTGCTAAAACTAATACTGAGGAACTGGACTGTAGTTATATTTGAGGCTATTATAGTACTGAAAAACTGAAACAGATGGCCATTAAATTTTATGCCACGTTCTCGCGAGTATCTCTTGCACGATATACAGGAGAGTTATACAGGAGTGATATACAGGAGGTTTCTCTTTCATTTGAACAAAAGTACCTATTATTAGGGCATTAGAGGGTTATGAAATACGTTGGGAATTGGAGGGCACGTACTAAGAAAACCTGGGCCTGGGCCATACTCCACGTTGCCACATATTCTTTACGTTTAATTACAGTAAGATCTGCAGCATCGCAGATTAATTATAAGTATGCGAATCATATTATATTATAAAAACCATAAAAATACTTGGCGAGGGAAAAATCAATCAACCGTAAGCGTGACATGCGCACAGAGTTCCGTAGTTCCTGAGAATTATTGAGGTTGAGGCGGCCCGCTCCCGGCACTCCCATCCCGGCTCCCACCCGGTCCCGGGCTCCCGGGCTGACGGTGTCCGGGATACAAAATGGAATTATATATTTTTTACAACAGAATTTTATTTCATTGTACCACCAGCTTTGAAATCGAATATTCCGTGCGGACCAGACTGTACTTTAAAAATATCTAAAATATTCTCATATTTATTTGGAGTTTCATTAAAGACCCCATTTGGTGTGTTGGCTGGTAAAGTGGTTATTTGTATACGTTACTGTGAATGACCGAAACGCCACAAATCTTAAGATTCAAAGGGTTATTTTAACATTCACCAAGCTAGCTTCTTTCTTTTCATGATTTCCGTCATGCACCAGCGTATGTTGACAACTTGACATACACCACGACGGTTTGATTGATCTCCATCTTAAAAAAATAATTAAGATTAGTGGTCAGATTAGCGGGGGTAAGGAGGACAGGTCAGGACAAGTGAGGGAGATAATTTTACCTGAGCTAGAGGAAACCCCGTTTCCTTTTCTTTTTTAATTTAATTTAACCTAACCTTAGCCAACGTATAGTAAGTAGGTGGGTGCTCAAGATTTATCACGCCGAGTTCACTTCAGTTCACCCACACAAATAGAAAGATATTTTTATATTTTTGTTCATATGTATTTCAAAAAGATTATTAAAGTTTGTTTTATAATTAATTCTACCGCGAATACGACACTGGATTGCTCCGAGATTATGTCATGATTGAAACCTCGTCGTCCCAGAGGAAATTCTAGCCGTGGAAACTGGCAGCATAACATGACATTTCATATGGATTTAAAAAACCTAAAGTTATAAACCTTACATCGCTGTTTATTTAGTAAGCAGAGAGCTTTTTATCATATATAACTTTAGTTGCTGTAAAATGTAAATCTTGTAATCTAATTTGAAAAGTTTGATTACATAGAATGCAGTAATGATACTAATCATTCTTTACACAGGCCGATCTTCATTATGCGTTGAATGACCTCCAGGTGTATCAAATATATCGTTCGTTATTATGATTATCGTCACGACGACGCGACGTATCGTGTGCTATGAGGTGGAGTTTCTAACTCATGTAATATGTAAAAGCAAATAATTTTATCACGCCACTTCCACGACGCGACACAGGAAGGTATCTTGTGATTAACTCATTGACATTTCTGTGGTGTAGTTGTGGAAGAAAGTTAATACTTTCTATGTTTCTATAGGTATGATGTTTTACTTGCTTTAGACTTGAATTTTATATTATATCTAAAGGTATTATTTCCAAATTTATTCAATCATCATGGCGATCAAAATATGATCGTGCCACTCTCATAGAATCACAAAACTCTTAAACTCTACGTTTATTTGCTAAATTCAACCTTACCTTCAAGTAGTAGGGTTCACATTGAAAGAGGAAAGAGCTAATGTGCATTTTCTTACATAATATTATATATAAAAACTAGCTGTTGCCCGCGGCTCTGCACGCGGAAATTATGCTTATTATATTTGTACCCGTTACAGAAGAAAATTTAAAAATGTAAATATTGAAGCACTTATATTTAGGAATTTACATACTGAAACCTACGATACAATCACAAATCATTCCTCCGGGAGTGGGTTTCGAATAATAAACAACATTAACATTAATTTGTTTTTTTGTTATCCATGAAAAATTTTGAAAAACACGTAATCATGTGTGTTGATATATTTAAAAAAAATATTCCATACAAAGTTTCATGTTGTTTCCGGGGAAAACTTTTAATTTTTTCGTGATGAAAAGTTTTCTAAAATATGACCCAAAGTATAAGGAAAAACTTAACAAATTTCCGTCGAATCAGTTCAAGGGTTTTCATGTGATGCCCGGACAGACAAACAGATAGACAGGCAGATAATAATTTTAAACAGTAAAAAATATCTTTAAAACGGTTCTGTTGTTTCCATCCGTTCAAGAGTTACATATACTCTCTCTCCCTCCCCTCTCCCTCTCCCGCTCTCGCTGTCCCTCTCCCTCTCCCTCTCCCGCTCCCGCTCTCCCTCTCACTCTCTCGCTCTCCCTCTCGCTCTCCCGCTCTCCCTCTCCCTCCCTCTCCCCCTCTTGCTTTCCCTCTCTTTCTTTCCCTCTCCCCCTCTCCCTCTCCCGCTCCCTGTCCCTCTCCTTCATCTTCCTGTCCCACTCACTCCTTTTCCCACTCCCTGTCCCTCTCCCTTTCCCGCTCGAGGTCCTTCTCCCGTTTCATGTCCCTTTCCCTCTCCCACTCCCGGTCTCTCTCCCGCCCTCACCCGGGGGTCTCTCTCTCGATTGCTATCCCTCTCCCCTCCCCCTCCCGTCCGTAAAGTTCTCTACACTAAATTTTTGTTTCTCACTATAAGCTTCCATATTAATTTTCACATTACTGAGTTTAAAAATGACGTAGTTTCTTAAATATTTACAACCCCTTAGTTTAACCCCTTATGGGGATGAATTTCGATAAAATTGTGGTACAGTAATTTTTTTGTCTAACTATAAGCGTATATACAAAATTTCACCCTTACTTCAAAACTGACGAAGTTGCCATACTAACTTGCATACTCTTTTTTAACCCTTTATTAGGGGATGACTTTCCAAAAAAATGTAATCCTTCCAATGTAATTTTGCTTCTAATCTGGAGCTAATATGTAAATTTTCATGTTAAGTTTCATACTTCAAAAATGACGAAGTTGCGTACTAAATTAAATCCAATAAATTAACCCTTTAAGGGATGATTTTCCGAAAAAAATGTCAAAGTTAACTTTCGTTTATGGCTATAAACTTAAATAAAAAATTTCACATTTATAACTCTTAAACTGGCGAAGTTGATTTGTATGTAGTTGACTACCAACCCCTATTTTTAGGGGATGAATTTCGAGAAAACAGTAATACAGTTATTTTTTGTGTCTAACTATAAGCTTATATACAAATTTTCACCCTTCTTACTTCAAAACTGACGAAGTTCCCATACTAACTTGTACAACCTTATTCAACCCTTTAGGGGTTGATTTTCCAAAAAAATAACATACCTTTTAAATTTTGTTTCTATTCTTGAACCAATATATAAATTTTCATGTTTTTAACTTCAAAAATGACGAAGTTGCGTACTAACTTAAATTGAAGAAATTAACCCTTTAAGGGATGATTTTCCAAAAAAATGTGTTAAAGTTAACTTTTGTTCATTACTATAAACCTACATAAAAAATTTCAAATTTATAAATCTAAAACTAACAAAGTTAGTTTGTATGAGCGTGACTTCTAACCCTTATTTGTACCCCTTAGGGGATGAATTTCCAAAAATCCGTTCTTAGTGGACGTCTCCTTAGCATAAACTATCTCCTTGCCAAATTTCATCTTAATCGGTTCGGCAGTTTCTGAGATTTCTTGTTTAATCAGCGGTGTGTCGCTTTTCAATTTTATATATATAGATAAAAGAAATGTGTTCAATGATTCACCCTAGTTATATGAATAATTATGTACCTACGTCCTAAGAAAAGAAAACCGAAACAAAATGGGCCATTTCGTTACAAGTTGAAATTAATACTGAGCATAAAGATTTCATCTTCTACAATCCATTTGTTCCACCCACGTAATCCAATTCGCGACAAGTTGATTAGCTGAGTGAAACAAGAACATTGATCTCAATGAGTGAGATAATTCCGTTTCTTGTGAACGTGATGTGATGTGATGTGATGTGAGGTGAGTCAGCTGTTGGACAGTCCCCTCCTCGCGGTGCGCCCCGGTGCGGTCGACACATGGTCATTTGCACCTTTTTCTCTACAGGCACCGGTGTTACTCAATCGCTTGTTCGATGGAGAATGAGTTAGCTAACAAGCTATGAATCAAGAAGGGATGAGCGATGAATCGCAGTAAACCTGGTAAAGAAACGATAAGAGTGAATACATCGAACAAACAATCGATCTCCCCATATGGCCATATCTATACATATACATATAATAAAAAAAACTGTAAATGATTGATGTCTGTACCTATTTGAGACACAATATTTAGGATATTGATTTTCTTCTCCTAGTAGGGTGATACCAAATTTTCCCCTTTTTTTAGTAGATTTTTCTGAGAGCTGACATGGTGTGAGACGCTTGATTAAGCTTAGTGTCAACACTTTGTTAGACAAGACTTCAATTCTGAATTTGCGTTGTGTTACTCGTTACTCGTATTTAGTGTGACATGTTCTTTATTAGTGTTCCTGTACAGCGCATACATACATATACATAGGTGATCGGTGTAACACTATACGAGGTACTTGAAATACTTGATCCGTATTCATCAGAGCCACCGCTACTCACCTCACCGGCTAGCGGCTGTCCGGTCCGGTATCATCCTGCCATCGGAGCGGTGTTGGCACTAAAGAGGATATTGTGGGCTTGGCGTTTTGAATTGTTGAGGGTTTGCGTATGGAAACTTTCAGCAACAGTCACAATTAAAATGGCTTGCAAATAAGGCTTTTGAAGTGGAATTGGAAAACAATATGTAAAACACTTTCCCTTTCCTGTCATCACTTTCCCTTTCCTGTCATCATCGGGACGCTCGTAGAAACGCAGCCCAAACATTTGTTGACTTTAATCAACAAAGCAAAGTAGCGTTGGACACGGACTTGACTGGGAAAGTATATTATATCAATAGATAGCAGCCGTTGAACCCCGGCGGCGGGTTTCGTAAGGCTTATGAAGTATTGAAACTCGAACTGGCGACTAATCCGCGTTATCACGTGTTGTAGATTTTGCTCGACTATCTCCAGCATGCACACGTTGGAAGATTTCAGATTATAAGAATTTGTTAGTTAAATTAATTAGGTATATCGATTGTAGGTTTAGCGCACTTGGATTCTTTGTGTTGCGAAACTGACTGTTGCGAGGATGTGTGCTGACAAGCACGAACCTAAAAAAAAGACGGACGTAATCCCAAGAACAAATTCAGTAAAGCACCCATAGAATACCAACTCTCTATTCGTACAAGTACACACACCCACACATTAACACCATACCAAAATACCACCAAAATACGAGTGCTGATAGATAATGTGAAATACATGTAGATAATGTGTAAGTACATTCTCATATCGATATTTTTTTATTTAGACCAGCCTTAAATTAAATTAGTAGGTAATTAACCTAAGCAAGTAGGTAGGTATTTCCTTAAGTTTCCTTAATAGAAACAGATTACATATTTGGTAGATACACAATAACATTTCGTTATTAAACTTATTAATTAGATTCAGTGACGAATATAGAACTAATTTCCGTAAACACACGGAGTCGTAGACGGAATGCTCGTTCGTAAACCAAAAAACAATGTTTTTATTTTGTTTTGAGAGAGCGTGTGGCGTAACTGGGCGCGCTAAGCGCGCTTTGAATTGCAAATGGCGGCAGCGGGCTGGCAACGCCGCGCGCGGCGAGGCGGCAACGTCGCGTGCGTAATTTTATCAAGCCACGATCTTATTTTATCTGTTATCAAATCGTCCTCGTCCTTTCGACGCAGTTCGGTTTCTTTGTGTGTTCTACTCACATTCAATGAGCGCGTGACTTGGCTCTCGTATTGAAAGGTTTCGGTATAATCTCTTAGGTATCTTCGTAATGATTTAGATTTAAGGACGGTAGGTAGGTACTTAGACTCACCTATTTTGTCCGATGTAAGTAATTTTGGATTTAAATACCTCTACTTCAACTGACGTCCACGCTAAAATAGTAATATTGGTAATTTTGAACATGAACATAAATATAGACATACGACCACATACAGACATAGACCTATATAGACATACTATAGGTCTATGCATGAAAATGATAGTTTCCATAAGATAAGTAGCTATGCTATCTACGGATGATACATAGACTAATTATAAAAAATATTGAAATGCTTATTCGTGTAAAAATTGATAATACTTAATAAAGGACTTCACTATGTGAAAGCGCTAGTTCCTGCGATTCATTACATTCTGAGTAGGTATTCTCGCATTCTCACAGTTGCAGTTGAAAAACTTGAAAATGAAAACAAAATGCGGATATCAGAATTGATCAGAATTATCGGAGTGCCTTTCGTTTGTCGCCGTCATGTGACCTTCTTGCGACTTGTAGACTTGCTAGTAATTTAAACATGATTAAGTTTGTAGATTAATGAATATGAACCTCTAAGTAACCTATAAGTTAAAATTCCAAACATTTATAATAAATCCCAGTAAGTACATAATTATGTTACCGGCAAAACCCGATTTCAGGTTAAACTAGTTTGGCCTAGGCCAAACTAGTTTGGCACTACACGATTAGGCAAAACTAGTTTTTCGTCAATAAGTTTGGCTTATGTTTAACTTACCACCAAATAAATCATTGCTAATCCAAAAGTTGTAAATGATCACCAAAATTAAAACAGCATTTTAATGTAAAATTATAACCAAAGATGGTAATTCATTTTTTGATTCACAAACAGGCTTCCGAACGTCTCCGGCGCTGCGGGAAGTGCAGCCCCTCCGCCCTTGCATAACAAACTGCAGGCATTCCATGCTCGCCTACGCAGCTTCGGCTTTTTGGTCGGCTGCGGCGACCAGCCTCAGCCGCTTCGGCTCATATGGTGCCTGCAGTTGGTTACAGCGGGCGGGGGCTGCTCTCCCTCCGCGCCTCCGGGGCTTACATTCACTCTAGGGGTAGGGCAGACTAGTACCACGTGGAGTCGGGGTTGACTAAGTCGGTTTTGTAACCATTTCGACCTACATCTGGAAATTAAAAGAATCCAAAAGAAACAATATATACGCGAGCAGTTAATTTGGTGATCATTTACTAAGTACATTTGGTGTTCGAATACAATTTGAAGTGCAGTCGTGACTAAAATAGCTGTAATTTAAGAGGTTTAATGCACAAAGATTTGTCGAATAAATATAAATCCGTAACAATTCGGTTCTAATCAGTTTTAGACTGACGAGAAACTAGTTTTGCCTAATCGTGTAGCGCCAAACTAGTCTGGCCTAGGCCAAACTAGTTTAACCTGAAATCGGGTTTTGCCGGTAACACATATACTGATACCTCTATTGCACTGCACCTGCCAGTTCTGCCTTGAAATAGTTGGCAGTGATACTGCTGATACTGGTGGAACCTACCTACATTCGTAACACCAAAGGTATCTTTAAGTGTGGGTTAAGTAGGAAGAAATACCAAGACATCATACACTGCAATCGAAGCACTTTAAGTACTACTTTTTATTAAAGCAAGTTCCCCACCGCGTCCAATTTCGTCCCTGTAATGCAAGGTCGCAAAAACTAATAATAGAGACCAACTGAAGTTTCGGTTTTGGTTTCGGCCAATTTCGTTTAAAAAAAACTAGTTTCGGGTTCGGCTGAAAAACCAGTTTCGATCGGACTCTTAACTAATGGGTTTTCATACAGTTTTCACCTATACATGAAGTGGTTTATGAGGAAGGTTTAGGAATAAAATTAATATGGTTTTGCATAAATTGGCTTAAATATCACTATAATTGTTGAGAAGATGTTGGATGATACTAGCTAAAGAATGAAGGAACTAAAGAAATGAAGAAAGAAGTTATTTTCAAAACAGCAGGTGTCCAGAAAACTAACGTTATATATTATTTTATGAATGTCGTATCGTATATATTACATTACATATGTCTTATAGCATGTGTTGCATAAATTGACTGATGAGTGATGACATTTTAATCACTGCTTAGATTTGCGTTATTGCGAAATAACGTCAATGACAAAAATGTAGCTATTTAAACATTTTTCTACAAAGATTCCCTAAAACATCAAATTCGCTCATTTTTTCGTCTATAAATTCCGTGGAAATTCGTATCGTATTTTAAACCCTCGGGAAGCAGGGGTGCGGGCGGGTGAAGGGGGAAGACCTTGAGGGGGAATCAGCTGTTCTATTGTCGAGGGGCCCGCACCCGCACCGAACGCGGAATAAAAGGCGCCCATCTATCTATACGTATGAGTGGGTAGGTACACGTAACACGCGTGAACCGGTTTCGCTATGGACAGGTACCTATATAACATTTTTATCATCGTACTGTCAGTTCAATTTTCCTTAAATTATAATATAACTGATTCATCCTAACTGTTCATGAAAATTATTAGATTCGTTTTCTGATTCTTGAAAATAAAGTGCCAACTCAGAATGCCTTCATGCGTAAAAGTGCGTAGAAAGAGTTCCTCATGAAGTAGGCAAGTATAAATTGGTAGACAGTATACACGCAGCTAATATGCTATACGTAGAAGGTTGCGGGTGAGAAAATATCTCAGCAGATAATACACGAAAGACTAAGATTCGTAAAAGGTTGACTAAATATTTAAGATAATATAAAAATTATCCCAGAAGACATTGGAATTTGCTACCTCGTAAAAAGAATACCTGATTAAACCCAAGTCATTGAAGCTTCTAACGTACATCCCGAATCACACACTGGTTTAGACACCAGTACACACAGATACAGTTGGTTGCTAAGCAACCTCCCTCGAAGGCAATTTATTATCCTTAGAAATATGAACCGACCTGTGACTCTCTGGGTTTTTAGGGTTTCGAATCGATGAAAGAAATCGATGATGGATTCACATTTTTATTAAAACTCAAGAATCGTACAATAAAATATTGAAAAATATTTTTTTTCCGGGTACCTCCCCTACAGGTAACGTGAGGACGAATTTTTTATTCGTCGCGTACCCTATAATGTTGGATAACGTTGAAAAGTTCTTCCAAAAATATTATGGTTTTCTATGTAACGCCAGTTTTGGAATAAGGGGTCCTTTTGCGAAATATTTGGCTTTAAAGTGCTAATTTTGGTAGAGTCAAGTGTCCTCCTCCCTGCTGGCTAAACTATCACGGCTATTTTAGCATAACTAGTTAATGAGTAATAGTCGATAACTTACTACTTAGGAATCCTACATTGCGCGTGACCTGACACACACTTGCATGGTTTTTTGTATTTAATTGCAGCTATTCACGCATGTTGTACGTATCAGAACTGGTAGTATTTTGAGTAGAATTCCTGCGCAGACAGTAGCAAAAGCGGCCAAGTGCGAGTCAGACTCGCTCATGAAGGGTTCCGTAGCAGCAAGTAACATAATATAAAAGTTCTTGTAGTTCGTTGTAACTTTGATCAATGTTTTTTGCGGTTTACGATTTATGTCGTATTAAAAAAAAACTACTTACTAAATATCATTCAAACCAATTTTCGTTGGAAGTTTTTATGGTAATGTACATCATATATTTTTTTCAGTTTTATCATTCTCTTATTTTAGAAGTTACAGGGGGGGGGACACACATTTTACCACTTTGGAAGTGTCTCTCGCGCATACTATTCAGTTTAGAAAAAAATGATATTAGAAACCTCAATATCATTTTTGAAGACCTATCCATAGATACCCCACACGTATGGGTTTGATGAAAAAAACATTTTTGAGTTTCAGTTCTAAGTATGGGGAACCCCCAAAATTTAGTGTTTTTTTTCTATTTTTGTGAGAAAATCTTAATGCGGTTCACATAATACATCTACTCACCAAGTTTCAACAGTATAGCTCTTATAGTTTCGGAAAAAAGTGGCTGTGACATACGGACGGACAGACAGACAGACAGACAGACAGACAGACAGACAGACAGACATGACGAATCTATAAGGGTTCCGTTTTTTGCCATTCGGCTACGGAACCCTAAAAAGCCATTCATTCCCATCTACGGCGTTGTCATGTTCCTCAGACTCTTTTTTTTCATCCAAAATTAAACCCAAAAAGTTATATTTTCGACAAACATGTCGTCGATGGCATCTTTTACAGCTTAGTCTTATCGCTTTTGGATCCTTTTTTTTAAATATTTTTGTTTTTGTTTTCAATTTTGTTTTCAAAATATTAACTCAGTACGAGTTAATATTTCATGTTATTTCTTTGCAGAAAAGGTTTTGTATAACTTCATACCAAGATTTCTATGGTGCTCGAACAAAGCATAATGCTGCTTCACAGCATGTAATTAATTGAGGTTGGTCCGATAACTCCGATATAAATTCCAACATTCATCAATATGATTTCTTCAATTTGTTACCTAACACATCTTTCAGGTTTTTAAAACTCCAAACAGACAATAATTTGGTCAAGATAATCTTACGGATGCATGTACATTTAGCTTCGTTTTTATTAAATGTAGGTAAAAAAATGTAGAAATCCTTTAGTTATTTCAAAAAGTTTGATCATTCGCTGGTAAAATATCCCGGTTTTCCTTGAAAACCGTTTTCAGTTCCAAGTCTGTCCGTTATAAATAGACATACGCAACCCGCCCTCCACCCCTGGCGTTCCTCCTGCTCGCTCAGCTTCGGCAAAACGACAGGACGCTCGTGGTCGGCCTCCCTCAGTCAGTAAGTTTCGAACCTTCGTGGAAGATGAGCGCTTTTGCTGTTGATGCTAAGCTGCTAGCGAATGAATGTTATCGAAATAAATTAGGATGACCAACATTTTTGTTTCTCAGGTTTTTTTAAAGCTTAAATATAATTAAACATTACAATTAAGGTTACATAACATTTATCTGAAAGAAACTTATATTTATTTCTTTTATCCAAATTTATTTGATGTTTGTGACATTTCCCTGCATTTAGAATTATATAATTGAAATCAAAAAAAGGAGAAAAAAACTTAAAAACAACAATCACTAGAACGAACGAAAACGTAATTCACATTTTTTTTTATAAATTACTGTAGTTATTTTTGTAGGATATTACTGCAAACTGTGCTATTTCTTTATTATTAGTTATTAGTAGAATATGAAAATAAAAAAATAACACAAAATACACACTTTACTTCACTAACCGATAATTAGGTAAAAATATTAATCTATGTTTATTACTAACTAACCTGTTATATTCAAAATTCTGCCTAATATTTTCCATAGTACTATTAAAATCTAATTTAATCAGATACACCTGAACCTAGACTTTATAAAATATTCTATAGCCAGTGCATGAGATCATCACTTGTTATTCTCACTAAAACCTAACAGTAATTTTCTGTCTTTTACAGGTATTCATCAGATGAAAATTTCTTAATCAAGATTCTTCAATTTGGTAATATTGCTTAAAGATCCTGTCTCCACAGTATGTGTTAGTTCAGTGCCTTGCTGACTTTCCTTTTCATATTCAACTCATCGTTAACTTTGTATTCCATTTATTGTATCTTCATTCTCTCACTTGCATTACCTTTCTTATCATTTCATCCAAATTTTCACGTTTTATACTTGTATCGTATCTAACGTCGACAACACTCTACACATGGTCGAGTTTTCCAATTGTGAGATGTTGAGACGCGCCTAAAGCGGCTGACGGTCACGATGCGACTGCCGCGAGGTTCATTCAACAGGCCGAGAGAATGTGGGCGGGGCGTGCGGGGCGCGACGTCATTGGACGAGCGGTTGGCGCGCAGCGATGGCCGCCGTCGCATTTGGCCAATGAGCGGCGCGCGGACTGAACGCGCGTCCGGCCACCGGCGCGACGTTGCCAGCTCAACAGAAAAAAATACCAGATTCGACCTTCTTAGGACCCCCGGTTTTTTTTTGTTTGGCCGCGTTATCATTCGGGAGCCGGGTTCCTGAACCGCGCGTGTGATGGTGTACGTTCTCAGGTGATTCTGTTGTGTAGTGCATAGTGTAATGGTGTGGTCGGCGCCTTCTGGGGAGGTCCTCATAGACATCGTTTCAAGGTACCAGATTTGGGTTGTTTCATGTCTGTGACGTGGCCCGTTCAGTGGACACTGGCTATCGTCTCGAAGTACGCTTTAATTAAAATCTTGACTTGAGAATAATAATTGTATCTTCATGTTGATGAGTACAGATTGAAGATAGAGACTCATCGAGGGTAAGTGAATTCAGACTTGAATGCACTTGATCTTATGCACTGATTGAGTATGTAGGTCGTCGTGTTAGTTAATACATAGACATTAGGGCAGCTAGACTTTGCCACGTGGTTTCCTTATTATCATATCTTCTATGACCTCTATCGTGTCTTCACTAAAAGCCAATACTTTGTTATGTACTCATAGGTTATTTGAATGGTAATTCAGCTACTCGAGTGTCTATTGCAAATTAGATAGGTATACCATGGGCAGCATAGGTACATATTATATCACGTGTATTTCAATATGTATTTACTTGACGAGTACTTATGTCATCATATACCTAATCAAATCCATATGTAATTTACCTATATGAGTCATGTTTGGTTTGAGTCATGACATATGTAGTAGGACCGTTGTACAGCTTTAGCCCCTGTAACGGCACCTGCTAATCTAACTTGGAACAAGCTGCTTCAATATTGTTTCTCAGGTCTATTCAAAAAAGGGCTCCATCCAGGCAAATTCAATATTGTTTTTCAGGTCTATTCAGAGAATTTTCGAAAAAAGGGCTCCAGGATCATAGTGGCCATACCAAGAGTGCATGCTTGTATATTGGTAAATGATTCTTCTCAAGGATCATTCTCTGAAATACCACTACTTGAGGTAAGCCTTTCGAGTTGGCGAAACTTTAAAATTACTTATGGGTTTAACCAATTCTTCCAAGAAAGGTAGTCATTCGAAAGTTCTTGTAGCTTTTGCTTCGTTGACAAAGTCGATATGCCCCATGTCATGTGATAGTGCTAGCCTAGCACCGGTATTTATGCGTCAAAAGACAATAAATTACAGAGAAATGGTTGTAATCCGTGCACCATCACGCACATCTGCTATGTGCACACCGACAAAAGTGTTATTTAACAGTACAGGTCCAAATTATTGGCAGCTACAGCAATCTTGTACCTAGTTGCCATTATTTTGCAACTAGCACCATTGTATTATTATATTTAAAAAAATATGCATGACCCCTTTTATTCTTTTAATCTGAGGCATCACCATACCCTTCACATTATTTTTTGGTTACAAACAGCTTTTTACAAGCCTAAATACTAAATTGTGAACTGACGAAATCACTCAGATTACTAAATGCTTACATAGACAAATATATGTATACTTAGATGAACAGCAATGGTCGTGAAATACAATATATCATGTTTCAATAAATTCTTTGGGTTTTAAACACAGTATAGGCGATGGAAGTAAAAGACAGTTTTCACTACAGCGCGACCGAGCGCCTTGAGGTTTTCGTGTCGAGTTCGGCTGTCAAGCTATTGAATTTAAATATACATACATAAGACATAAACTGCCAGTAGTTGCTGTGACGAAAGAGGTCCCTCGGACGCACTCTATTTAATTTAATTTCATAATTATATAGCATAAATACAACATGCAGTAACTTTCGCGTACACACAGTAACTAGGTATTTCAACCATTTGTACGTTTGGGTAATTGTCTTACATTTGTTATTCTCTGAGAAAACATTTAACTGTGTAACACTTTGTAAATATATGTAATAAAATTCACAATTGAAATAGACAGTGTCTGTCATTTCGTAACATACAAGCAAGCACCAAGGTTCTTTTAGGTTATCTTGAAGATAGGGCACTATCTTATCACGAAGCACAGATTTACTATACTAGTTTCTACAGTTACTGTTTCTAATAATATCGTGCATACAATTACAATATACTTGGAAATGAACCTACGAAAGAATTCGTTGACTCGAAATGTAGTTCCATTGGTCACAAACACACATATTCGCTAGTCACCACCAGTACCACCACTCGTTATATTCAATTTCTCAAATAAGAATAATGTTCTTTCATTCTCTCCAACACGCTTGTCTCAAGACAGCAATGACCAAAACAAATGAGAACACGTGTAAACAGACAGAGAGACAGATTGACAAACGTTACACAAAATGATAAGCCATGAGGATACATCCCACCAACTAAATGTTACTTATTTAGTATTTTGATATTGTATTCTAATTGTAATAGATGTTGATGATAGTCATCTTCATTGAAGTCGGAATCTTGCAAATAATATCATAAATACTGAAATTAACCAACTAGCAAATTGTACTCATTTCTTTTTAATATTGTCATGAATTGCTCTGAATGGTAATGATTAATTCTCGCCATGAAATAATTTGATAACGTAAATTATTATGAATGTAAGTAAGTACATGCAGATATCATTTATAGTTGTAATGCATGACTAATGATCTGCCGAAGGTGTCAATTCAAGGTTGCATTAAGATGAGGATTTGTTACTTATGGCAGCTATTATATTAACGTACCGACTGGTCTTGAACGTGAAGTTTAAGTTTCATAATAATATTTTTTTTACTTTTTTGTACATGTACATGTTCCAAATGAAAACTTATCCTCTTAAGTTATCTTAAATCTTTAAATGTCTTATTGTTGAGTCTTGGTTCTAAGAAAAGACAATGTACATAATAACTTTTGAACGAAAATAGAAGAAAAAGAAAAAGCAGGATGGGGAGTATTATAATTAATTACGAGTAATTCTCAATTCGTTACTTAAATTTAAAAGACGTTTATTTTAAAACATTTAAATTAATGTTTACCCTATTTCCATTTGGTAAGCATTGTTTAATATGAACGGTTTTATTTGTACTTCAATCATTTAAATTTCAGTAGACATACTGCCTAAAAATGGAAAGGAAGCCTATCAAAATTTTATCTTTTGTATTCAAAGAAAACCAGTAGAAGTTTAACGGCTTCTTCCTTAATTTTATTTTCATTTTGATCAGCATTTAAATAAGGCTGGACAGAGTTTTTTTCATGGGTTAGTATCGTCCATGTATCATCATTTAAAAATTAAAGAATAGTTAAGAAGGATTTAAAAGAAACCAAATCAACTTAAGTCCGGCTGTTGGATTGGTAACACATCTGCTATTATATCAGCTTGAAACCGGATTTGCTTGTGCGCCAATCAGATTATATGTATTTCTTGCTAGGTACTACGGTTTCATCGTTCCAAACACTTCTTTCTTGATTTCTTAGAATGCCATCGTGCAATGAAGATAAGTAAATAAATTAGATAATTTTTTGTCGCCAATAGGAAAGGGTTTCTTTAGCATGTAATACGGAAAAATGAAAAAGAATATCAAAGGCGTAAAAAGTGTTCAGCTATATACTTCATTTGCGAATCTTCCAGAATACGACAGAGTCTGTCCATTAGTCTTCCTTATGTCAGCTTCTTCCGTTCAAATTCAACCATATTTTATTTCTTCAGCGTCACGTTATTTTTTACTCCTACTATTATTAACTCCCAATGACTCTGTACTTTCTGTTCTCGCTAGAGTTATGCAGGTATAACCAACTCAACTGACTAGATTTCTTTAGTGTACTATCGTTTCTGACTTTGATTTAGTAAATGTAGTCAAATTCCATAGCTCTCCATTAAACCCCATCATTTTATGGTATTTATACTGAACGAAAAGTGCAAAACATATTTTTAATAATATTTATGGAACTCCTTAATATATGTACAACATACTGAGTACGACATAAATTGAATTCCTCAGTGGTCATCTGAAGATTAAAGGAAACGCATTGGAATGGAATTTACTAGAAACGTACCAGAAAGTGACACGAAATTGGAATCATTGTAATCGTAATACTCATTAAATATGATTATTTTTTTTAAACTACGTACTACTATATTCGAACAAATAAAGAGGATATAATACGAATAAATAATTCTTAACTTGAATCATCTGCGTGTTGAAAGGCAAAATTTATTTAAATAGCTTAAAATAGTTTCCATGACAAAGCAACATCTATAACTCACCGTGCTACAGAAAAACGTAATAAGTAGAAAGTTGGTCAGAATCTAGATTACCACGGATACTCAATCGTCTGCAGAGATAAGACAACGCTGCAATGCGATACTGCAAACTAGCGCTAGATCTGTGATCTAATCTCTGCCAGCACTATTGTTGGATTTGAAGAACAGTGAGATGATTATAGAGTACATATAAACAGAAATAATTAATATAATAGGTGCAGCACTGTCGTGGGTGTCCGCTTCGTGATGTAAGCTTACATTACATTGATTAACCTCCTCTGCAACGACTTTGGAATGTATAAAAAACAGAATATGAATAGTGATGCGATAATTCAATATTTCTTAATATCACGAAATTCAACTGCGTATTGTAAGGTTAAAATCAAGGTCAACCAAGTCACTAGTTTCATAAATTGTTCTACGAGGTCAATCGATGAAGTCAAACATTTTAGTAAGATTTTTTATTTAATTGTGTACGGCACAGCCTTCTAATAAGTAAATATCGATTGATTTTTATTTCTAAATTAGGATAGCTTTGAGTTATAAAAACTTTATCTTCTATATAACCGTCTTAGTTCTAAATGTGGTAAAATTTAGACTGGTTATTTGGTAATCTGAAGATGAGGCATGATGAGGTCATTATTTCCGACAATCATGATCTAAAACCAGTTTACGATTGTTAAAACCAATCAATCACAAACCTCATAATAATACATGGACATTGATGGGAGGAGAAACTTTTCTATATTTCATCGTGTCTCTAATCTGTAAGTTATTATTTAAAACGTAATCGTTATGATAAGAGAAATTATTAACTGCATTTTAACTTTTTTTATGTATATTATGATATCATAGACATTTTAAACTTCTTGATATCTTGATACTTCATTTCATGTGGATTTTTTCTGAATACATTACCAACATTCCAATGAAAACATCCAAAGTAATTTCCAAATAAAAGAGCTAAGAGTTTTGTTTTCCTTCATGGCATGCAAGTAATTTTATCTGTCAGAATTTTACAACACTGATAAGAGTGGACTGTAATTCTTAATCCTTAAATACAATTAACTTCATAGTTGGCCCGCTCAACCAAAGCCCTGTAAGTAAATGCAGAATTGTGATAGTAAAAATAGTAAATAACTTATCAATAACTTTCACTGACCTCTGGCTATCTCTTGACTAAACGCCGCTCACAAATAGGTACAAAGTCTATGACACCGATGCTTTCAGTGCGATGACACGACCGATTAGATTATTTCACAATCATTTACGTCATCTATACATTAGTGTTTACTGTGTCGAAGTTGCTGTTTTGCATTAAACTACTTAGCATATTCGATAGCACCGTGTGTATGCTAATTTCTTGAATTAACTTCGTCAACCGTTTTATTACTAATTTAGTTTGTCACTGGTATTTACTTATCATTCACAAAATCACAAGAATATCTAGCTGCGTGCGTGGTATTATGAAAATTAGTTCCTACTGGTATTTCAGCTATTTAACTTTACTGTACGTTTATACGGGCAATATAGTTGATCCTAGAGTTCATTAGATTGTAGTTAACATTGAAAGTTAACTATTGAATCATGACTTATTAATGAAGAGTACTGTACTTGTAATCTATTACTTTTCAATAAATTTTATAACAATGAAATACATCTGTAACGTGATGCCTAATAATAAACGTCATTCACATGGCGTAGTTATTTAGTTAATTATTTATAGTTGCGATGTATATTTTTCGCCAGCTTTATTCGTTACTCGAAATTGACTTCATAGCTTCAATGATACTTGATAAGTTTACTAGATTTTCGCAATTTTTTCTACGAGTATTTTGACGTCCTCGGAGATTTCTCGTCTTTTACACTTTACGTCAAGAACTCTGCTGACAGAAATCCAGATAAGTATAAGACTTTCCCTTATTTATCAGTTTGCGTCCTTCGGGATTTTCTGGAATTGGTCCCTAAACTTAGATAGGATACTTGAGTGTCACTTCAAGTTGGATAACTTTTATGTGTAAGAATTTTGTACACATACTACGTCGACGTTCGCAGAATTTGCGTCAAAAGTTTTTTTCCACAGAAGATATAAATATTGACTTCGTTCATTAACTAAGCAATTTTGCTTGTAATTATAAATGACTTATTTTTGAATTAAAGTTTAATTGGGCGCAAATAAAACTTTGCTGACGTGTGGATGAAAATTATCCATTGTAGAACTAAAGCAAAAATATATTTGAGATCCTTACAACAAACCCTTTCATTTGACATATACCACACGATACGGTTTGCAAAACAGTTCTTGTTTAATTTTGATTTCGTAATTTTTTTTTTTAATTTAGTTGTTTACTTTTACACCTTCGTCTTTGGGTCACAAAAAAGTACATGAGTAACAAATTTTAACTCATTTGGTCCAGTAGTTCCGAAGTAAATTGGCTGTGAACGGCGGTCGCCCAGACGCATGAGTGGTCCTATAAAGGTTCCGTTTTTCGTTTTTTCGTACGGAACCATAAAAAACTGACTAAATTCACTCAAACAGCTAAAGTTAATTATTTAGTACACATAGACCTACACAATACTCGTTCAAACTTCACAATATGCCTGTGTTCGCTTCAAAGCACAGTTTTATTTTGCATTACTGATAGGTAAATAAACTAATATTTTTATATTTGTTTTTATTTCGCCATATATTCTAAAGAGACATACAATGCCTGTTCAGAATCCAGATTACAAGTCAACACGTGCGAACGAGATAGACCTTGTGTCCTTGTCTGACCTTGCTGTCGGTGATCTGCGAGAAAGCCACATTGCAATTCAATGCGTGGGAGCGAGATATATTTTTAATTTATAATTTTTAGTTTAGATATAACATTTATGACGCGCTTACCAGGCACTCGCCGCTCTAGGGTTGTACGCGCCGAAAATTTTTTTACGTAAGTCAAGTTGGGCTTTTCGGCTTGTAGGGCTGCACCGCCTCTGTCCGTATTATATTTTTAAGTTTCCAGCCGCAACCACTACCACACGACCCGTGGGCGATCTGGAATCATGTTTCAAAGCCACAAAGAGATTTTGTCTTCATTAACTTCACTTATTAGGTCATGCTTGAAATTTTTGAGCTAAGTTATAATACTATTCGTTACTATATTTGTCAATTTGAGTAAAACAATATTCATTTGTTTAATGTTACATCTGCTATGTTTACTAAATGTAGTGGTGCACCCTATTTTGCCAGAATAAATTTTGCAAGTATTTTTCTTGCTACCAGTTTTCTCTTTAACATTGCCAAATTTCGCTCCAATATCGCTTGTAATATGGACTTTCGTTATTAAAATTTCGCGATACATACTTCTCACAGCTTCCTCGGTTTTGACCGTTGGTTCTATACCCTGCCGTACAGCGATAGTTCCCATATACTCTAAAGCCAACCATGGTGACCAACGGACATGTATCTAGATTCGCATGTAAAGTTTTTTTTTTAAGAGGCTTTGGAGCGACTTTTACAAATGAAGCACATGGAAATGTCAATCTATCAAAAGGATATCATCAGTTTCATTCAAGTGAAAGAAAGACGTCTTTTGAGGCACACCTACTTCATCTTTATGTCATTGTTTTAACATCTTCCTTGTTTCTTTACATCTGATAAGTTAATGCTTGACTGCAAACATACCTGACCTAATGGTAAATGGCTACGTCTTCATGGTCGATATCTTCTTTCAAGTAAAGGTTTTTAGTAATTCGCTCTCTGCTCGTTTCTTGTTAGCTAGACGACCAGTGCATTCCATGGCTCGGATTTATGGCAGCAAGCTGGCTGCCTCCCAAATTCGCAAGAACGAAAACATGGTAATTCAGATCTCGCCCAAACTTTGCCGGTTTTTTTGTTGGATCCGGATCCCTTTTATGGCAAACTTAACGATTGCGTAACAGTTTCTGACTTCTCAGGATTAGCCCTATATTATTAGTACCATTTTTTTGTATACTGTGAATTATTTTTCGCTGATTAACATATCGTACTTTCCATAACTGCAGCGTACTCTTTATTTTCGTGTAAGGAGTAACGTTTCATTTCTTTTAATGTCTTACGCCCCAACTCAGAGCCACTAACGGCTACTTTAATCGTTCCTTAGTAAAGAAATACCATACAATTTCTGTACTAAGTAGACCTTAAGTAACCGTTAGTGAGTCTTGAGTTGGGGCGTTAATGTTGTAGTTATTTTCCTGCTTCGAAATACTTCAGAAAATTAAAAGTTCAATGTAATACTACTGCAGTAGGTAATACCAGGAATGGTTAATATTACATACTGATGCGTGTGATACATGCTCACGCGTGTTATCATTACCCATGATACGTATGGAAAGAATGTTAACAATACAATATTGATGAGTAGCAACTACAAGCAAGACCCCTTTCAGACGTTCATTAATTGTTTTTACAGCTATCCACTATAAAGTTTACGTATTAACTATTCATGTAATGTATGTCATGTATAATGAACTACTTTTTACTTCTGTGTTTTTATTTGGTTATGTATGTTACATTAAAAGTGGAATAAAATAATGAATCTTTCATGTCTTCCTGGTTCTATTTTAATAGTGTGTTTTATGAAAAATGTTATGTACCGAAATAAAGAATAGATAGTTATTCTTTATGTAGGTAATGAAATGTTATGGTTTTATTCCTTTTGATATGTCATATGACAGTCTCAGCGGAAGAATGTCTCCTCTTTCCTTAGAGGCAAGTTAATTCCGTTACCGTTTATACGTAAACAATATAAGTAGGCAAATGTATATGTGCGTAGTGCGTATCTCACGCTGTTTCGTTTCTAGAAGGAATGTTGTTTATGTTGAAGAAAAATGTTAAAATATAGTGCGGATTTCGTACACTAACTAAATCAGCTTACGTGTCTTTGAAAAAAGGCAGAAAAAAGTGTTAACTTTTACCAAAATTAAGCTGATAGCTTTAATAACTTCGGGACTTCCTCGAATCGCATAGATAGATACCTATAGTCTGTGTACGTCGTAGATTTACGTTGCATTACACCGGGTCGCAACATCCAGAAATAGATAGATGTTAAAACTTAAAATAAAAACGTGTTGTGTCACCGAGCGGGAGACGAGTGCTTCGCGTTGAGTGATTATTTCGAGAGCAGTCAAGGACAAAGTGTTACCCTCGTGTCTTCCTCAGCAGGTGACAGTGTTTTGTTTTGTTATACAAGTGTTTGAGGGAATATGGCGGGGAAGGCAAGTCACACAACATAACATGACATCTATCTGTGATAACTGTGTTGATAGTGAGCATGAAACAGAAGCTCCTCATTCCATCTTAATTCTGGCGCGGTTGCCAACTGCAAATTGCTTTTGTTATTACGTTTTCTAACACACGGCTTGTATATTAAACTGAAATATCTTCCTTGGGATTTTCTTACCACCTCTTTGTCCTAATAATATACATAAGATGACTGGAAAATTTTAAGTTCAGTTTCAGTTAACTTAAAAGCTGGTTCGTTTGGCTCTTTGAATACGAAAATATATAACGTTGTAAGTTCAGAAAATTAGAAAGAACAGGCAAGGCTCCCTTTGACCTTATTAATAAATAATTAAATTTGAACTTTAAAAGACACATGAACGGTCAATGCTATTTCCTACTGCGCCACTTAACGGATCTAACCAAGTCATGACAAGATACTCTTCAAAATAAAATATATTGTGTGAATTTTAACTCAATAGCTTTAAGTACCCTTGACTTTCTTCCTTCCAACGCAATCTACAGTCCACTTATATCAAACGCCCGCATGAACCAGCAGCAGTCTTAAAAGTCTGCTCCGCATTTCCAGCATATAGAATTACTGCATTTATTTATTCATAATATTGGGCCAACAATTTGAACCATTGCGTGCTTCCTCTTCTTATACGTCGTAAATCGTACGCAATTTGTAATACGCATCTGTTAGCTCAAACCACAGATAGAGTTTACCGCATCATTAATGTTATTATTCATTTGGAGCTCTGCTCTAGTCAATGATATCATAAATCATAGAATACAAAGAACTGCTAGGTTTTCATTCGAATTACAATGGAGGAGATGTCCAGAAAAATTCATCTTTTTCGTCATGATTGCATTTTTGTGGGATTTAAGGAATGCTTGCAGTGCCATCATCCAATGTATCTGTTACCGGCAAAACCCGATTTCAGTTTAAACTAGTTTGGCCTAGGCCAAACGACCATCTAATCTGTATTCAAATTAATGTCATTGTTTGAGGCAAAGTTCTTCGAAACCTAATAAAGGATGGACTGTTTGTTCCGTTTGCTAGGTACCTACTTTCATATCTAACATACAAATGACGTCATTTGACGGCATCTTTAGTGCATACTGCACAGCTTAGACAAATCGTGTAAATAAGGAAACCTTTTCAATATTAAATTTTACTTGATTAATGTGGTAAACAGAATTCTGACTATGACTAACGAAAAGATCGCGAACCTTCTAGAATAAATCGATGTTCGAATGATTATTATTTATGACAATATTTTCTAAGTTTAAAACTAAAGATACGATCTTAATTTATTTTAAACCTAGTGGAACGTTATGTGATGTGACTCATGTGACAATTATTATGTATAATGTTTAAAGTTGTTTTGTATCTCAACTTAACTCGTCAATCTTTTTTGTTTTACGTAGCATCAATCAAACGTGTCGAGCCGACTGGCGAGCAGCGAGCTATGTCAATCGGAATCCGATCACGGATCGCAGTATTGTTGCTAGCCTGTCATTCATCCATAGAAAGCGTAGATAATGAATAACACTAGCTAGCCGTTCCAAAGAAACTTCTGCCGATGCGGCCGCGTCGATTAAAATTATTATATGCGCGTACCGCCCGACCGCGTACCGCGTACACTCCACGCACACAGGCGTAGGCGAGTCGAGTGACCTTCGCGACTGGCTGGCAACAGCGTACTACGGTCTATACGTATATATAGCACGAATAACAAAGTAGTTTCTGCTTAGCTCGATGACCCGATCCGACGGCCGCCATGCTTGTGACGCATCGCTTGCTTCCGTACACGGAACGACTCAAGTATGTTATCCGACCACGTAAAATCAACCTTGTTTCCTACTTAATACAGTTTAATTTTCGTCGAGACTTTCATGTTTATATGATGTTCGGTTGCAAATGTGTGAGTGGAAAGTGTACGTATTTATTTTTGTACGCGTACAAGTGCACCGTTTCAAAAACTGTTTTGAAACAGCGTTGCGTTTATTGCAGCTCTCCATTTGGCACCTTATCGCGAGTGGTTAGAGATGTTTTTGGCGCGAGTGGATTAGGCGCGAACGCAGACTTCGTTTCGTAAGAAATATTCAAGCGCACTTGAGTTATGTTGAGAAAAATAGACGCACTGTGTGAAACTGCGTTCCTCTGCGATTGTTAGTTTATACAACTTATGAAGTGACTGAACTAGCTGTGTGGCCGCGGTCTGTCTATAAATAAAGACGATTAATTCAGTGAGTTGGTAGTTGGTACCTACCTACTTGACGTGTCGGATTTCAACTTAAATTAAAATATTCGAATTAAATAAAATATGTATAAATAAAAGTATTGCACTTATTCCAACGGTAAATTTAAAAAATTTTCTTCAGACGCATAGATATTATTACCTACCTATTTTAATATTTAAAAACCGGACAAGTGCGTGTCAGGCCACGCGCAGTGTTCCGAAGTAGTAAGTTTATCGACTATTACTCATTAACTACTTATATTACTATATATTATGCTAACATAGCCGTGATAGTTTTCATTGTAAATTCATCCTAAAACCTATTTTTCAGATTTTTTTTACCCTAAAAACCATTTATGACTTATTTATCTGCGAAAACCGGGGCCAGCTTTAATATTCAACTGCTTTTTTCATTTTTTAGGTCGCTAACGGCGCGGCGCTCTGCAAATGCACGCTACGGTATATTAATTTGCATTCGCTTTGGGCTTTTAGTGTTACGTGTTGCTAACTAAATGTTTAAATACAATCTTTTGGTTAGTGGTACAGTTACGGTTGCCAGACGTCCGGATAAAGCCGGACATGGTTAGGCTTTTTGAATGGGTGTCCGGACAAATTTAACGGTGTCCGGCTTGTCCGGCTTTGTTAGGCTTTTTACATTTTACCAACTTATAAGAAACTTATACAAGAACACAAAACAATTTATATTGATGACTGTTAAAAGACGTTCCGGCAAAACTGATTATGCATGTAATCAAGTTTCCGAAACTATTAGTATCCAAGAAAAAAAATGTCAAAGTTGACGATAGCAAAGGTTTTAACCAATTACAAAACCTTAAATATTTTCAATATGATCAAAAATGGGGATGTTGATGGTTGATTTCAAGTTAGTATACAAGAAATTAGTAGCCCATTTTAAGTCGATGAGAGTAGTCCGGATGGCTTTTAATTTAAAATATTTGAGTTTATAGATTAAAACTTTATTTTGAAAAATATTGAGCTGTTAAAGCACGTTTCTGCTAATTATTTAATATTTTTAGTTGTTTACTTTAAATGTTATTAATTAGTGAAGAAGTTCTAAAAAAATGTCTTATTAATATCTATATATATAAAATTGAAAAGCGACACACCGCTGATTAAACAAAAAATCTCAGAAACTACCGAACCGATTAAGATGAAATTTGGCAGGGAGATAGTTTCTGCTAAGGAGACGTCCACTAAGAACGGATTTTTGGAAATTCATCCCCTAAGGGGTAAAAATACGGGTTAGAAGTCACTTTCATACAAACCAACTTTGTCAGTTTTAGATTTATAAATTTGAAATTTTTTATGTAAGTTTATAGTAATAAACAAAAGTAAACTTTAACACATTTTTTTTGGAAAATCATCCCTTAAAGGGTTAATTTCTTCAATTTAACTTAGTACGCAACTTCGTCATTTTTGAAGTTAAAAACATGAAAATTTATATATTAGTTCAAGATTAGAAACGAAATTTAAAAGTTATGTGTTTTTTTGGAAAATCAACCCCTAAAGGGTTGAATAAGGTTGTGCAATTTAGTATAGGAACTTCGTCAGTTTTGAAGTAAGAAGGGTGAAAATTTGTATATAAGCTTATAGTTAGATAAAAAAAATAACTGCATCACTGTTTTCTCGAAATTCAACCCCTAAAAATAGGGGTTGGAAGGCTTTTACATATAAATCAGCTTCGTCAGTTTTAAAGGCATAAATACGAAATTTTTTATGTATGTTTATAGTAATAAACAAAAGTTAACTTCAACAATTTTTTTTGGAAAATCATCCCTTAAAGGGTTTATTTCTTGGATGGAACTTAGTACGCAATTTCGTCATTTTTGAAGTTAAAAACATGAAAATTTATATATTAGTGCAAAATTAGAAACAAAATTTAAAGGTTGTGTGTTTATTGGGAAAATCAACCCCTAAAGGGTTGAACAAGGTTGTGGAAGTTAGTATGGGAACTTCGTCAGTTTTGAAGTAAGAAGGGTGAAAATTTGTATATAAGCTTACAGTTAGACACAAAAAATAACTATATTACTGTTTTCTCGAAATTCATCCCCTAAAAATAGGGGTTAGAAGTCATTGACATACAAATCAACTTCGTCAGTTTTAGAGTTACAAATATGAAAATTTTAATGTATGTTTATTGTTATGAACAAAAGATAAAATTGAGCTGAAAATCATCCTTTAAAAGGTTACTTTAGGGGATGGAACTTACTACGCAACTTCGTCATTTTTGAAGTAAAAAGGATGAAAATTTGTATGTAAGTTTATAGTTAGACACAAAAACTAACTGTATCACGGTTTTCTCGAAATTCATCCCCATAAAGGGTTATACTAAGGGGTTATAATATTTAAGAAGCTACGTCATTTTAAACTCAGTAATGTGAAAATGTATATATTAACTTATAATTAGAAACAAAAATTAATTGTAACAGGTTTTTCTAGAAATTCATCCACTTAGGGGCAAAACCAGGGGATGTAAGTTTGTACGAAACTTCGTCAATATCGAACTCAAAAATGTGAAAATAAATCAAAAATTAACTGTAACAGGTTTTTTGGAATTTCATCCCCTAATAGGTTAATAAAGAGGTTGCAAGTATTTCCAGAACTTTGTCATTTTCAAACTCAGAAATATGAAAATTAATATATAAGCTTATAGTGAGAAACAAAACAATTGTGTAGAGGACTTTACGAACGGTAGGGGGAGGGGAGAGGGACAGGAAGCGAGAGAGGGACCGGGAACGGGAGAGGAATAGGTAGCGGGAGAGGGAGAGAGAGGGAGAGGGACAGGAAGAGGGAGAAGGCCGGGGAGCGGGGGGAGAGGGTCCGGGAGCGGGAGAAGGAGAGGGAGAGGGACAGGGAGCGGGAGAGGAATGACTGGGACAGGGGCAGGAAGCAGGAGAGGGAGCGGGACAGAAAGCGGGAGAGGGACTGAGTGCGAGAGAGGAACTGGAAGCGGGAGCAGGACCGTGAACGGGCGAAGGAAAGGGACAGGGAGCGGGAGAGGGAGAGGGAAAGAGAGAGAGAGAGAGGGAGTTTGAGTGGGAGAGGGAATGGGAGCGGGAGAGGGAGAGGGAGTGTAAGTGCCCGGATGGAAACAACAGAACCGTTTTTAAAGATATTTGTACTGTTCATGTTGACATCGTAAAACCAGTTCATCATTGATCCATTTAGGATCTGGTGGTGTTACTTGGAGACAAGATATGTAACTCCTGGATGGATGGAATTAACGGAACCTTTTTGTTTTTTTTTTAATGAAACTCAAGAGCCAGTTTTTCTGTACATTAAATATTTTTCAAAATCTCGGTTAGGGGCACTTCAATAACGTGTTAGAACACCAAAAAATTTGTTTTTAAAATTATTGTCTGTTTGTCTATCTGTTTGTCTGTTCGGGCATTACATGAAAACTTTTGAACTGATTTCGATGGAAATTAGTTATGTTGTTCCTCATACTTTGGATCACGGTTTAAAAAACTTTTCGTCCCGATAAAATTAAAAGTTTTCACCGGAAACAAGATGAAACTTAGTGTGGAATATTTTGAAATATCAACGATTTGCTTTAAATTTGCAACAAACATTCCTCATTTAACTGATGAAATACATGTTTTCGAGTTTTTCAAAATTTTTCATGAAAAAGAAAAAAACTAATGTTATCTGATGTTGTTTATTTTTCAAAATTCATTCCCAGAGAAATGATTTGTGATAATATCGTACGTTTCAGTATATAAATTCCTAAATATAAGTACTTCAATATAAATTAATCTTTTCTTAAATTTTCTTCTGCAAGGGGTACAAATATGATAAGCATAATTTCCGCATGCGAAGCTGCGGGCAACAGCTAGTTAATACATAAAATTCTTGATAATTTAGGGTGTCCGGCTTTTTTACTCAAATGTCCGGCCAAAGTGGCTGGTCTGTCCGGCTTTTTGGTTGGCCGACCTGGCAACCCTAGGTACAGTCGTGTCGTGTCGTGATACCACAGTAATAGGTACAATGATGGCGAGGGCTGTTCACGCCCTAAATGTCCATTTAGACATGTGGTGGTTGAATGTTGTTTTCTTATGAGTTTACTAGACTAAGCCATGTGCAGCCCTCAACCAATCCGCATTGGAAGAGCGTGGTGGAGTATGCTCTAGCCCCCCTCAGTTATGATGAGAGACCTGTGCGCTGTAGTGGTTTAATGGTTTGAAGCCATACCAGTAAAATAGTTTAGATATATTTTAGTATCCTCAATAATTAAAACAGTTTCTCTGTATACCAGACCAGATAAGTACCAGTATGTCGGAGCGACGTCCTTATGTCCAAATATGCCAACTCTTGCTGATAACGATTTCATATGCCACAACCTAGAGGTCGTTTGCAGCCTTTTAAGTGGACTTGTTTCTTTTCAGTTCTCCTCTTGTCTCACCATGAACTACTCGGCGATAACCGGTGGCCTATGTTTGAAGTGTTTAGTTTTTTTGAGAGTATCGGTTTAATCTGTAATGTAAGTCGTTACTTATCTCAACTAATGTGTGTCTTATAGAATATAGTCAAGCTAGCCAAATCTATCAAGGAAATCGATTCAAGTAGATATTCAGCTTCAATTTTTCATTGGCCCACTACTGAGCAAGAGTCTCTCCTCCTCCTGAGGAGGCTTAAGCATATTCCACCAGCCACGGTGCTCCAGTGCGTATTGGTGGATACTTAGACGAATAATCTAGCCAATTTTGTTGTCGTCAGTGTTATTTTAAACCAACTAGTTAACAATTCAGTGTGATGAACGCTCACCTAATTATCAACTGTCTTTACCATCTATTTTCACCTTTTTTCATTTCTTTACGAATGTTGCATCATTTAGTTGTGAGTTGTGAGTGAAGCAAGTACCCAGGCGTAGTGTATCTGTATAAGGTGAAGAGCCGTGGGTGCGATCGCTGTTCCCGCGCGATGCCTTTCTCTCGCCAACTAGATATACCAGTTTGGTTTAGAAACGTGGGTAATGGCTTAATTACGTGTGCTAATCAGTGGATTTCTGGGTACTCAGTGATTCCGGATTTATCAGTGGGCTGTGGGATGAGGGGCGGGGAGGGCATGATAAATGGAAATTTTTCGACATTCATCAGGGAAGTAGTACTGAAAGTGGTGTCGGTGTGATCACTTGATCAGGAAACGACGTACTCAGATCTACTGATGAACGTACAGCTGGTCGCTTTGGGTGATAGTAAATTGAGGTATTCGAGTAAAATTTCTATCCTTTTCCTTTTTAAGATGATTGGTTCATGTTGGCTGCTTGAAAAGAACTAACAGGACAGAATATAATTTTAGTAAATAAGTTCTACTGGTAAGTAATTGCTGTCACTAGTAGACTAAAAAGACGTTATCCGACCTCTTATTTAAATTTTATGACCACTTTGGGTCAATAAATCTTTGCTTTACCATTTGAGTGCCTTTGTCCATAATCTAATTCAGAATGATTTTGCACACTATAAAATATGTGAAAAGAATAATTTATATTTAGTAAACTACAAAAGAAAAAATATATCACTTCGATCCGTTTTGGTAGCTACTGAAGATAGACATCAGATAACGGCATCTTAGCTGACGGTAGATTTCCAGACCTTTGCGCTGTTTAGCACTACAAATGTTACCTTTGATCTGCGCTGTGGTTTCTCTAAGAGCTAGGCTTTGAAGCACAAATAAGCCAATAAATGTAATAAACAGACGATGTTACTTTGTAACTGATAGGGCTGTCACACTGAGGAACGTTTTATACTTTATTAAAATACGAGTAATCGCCCTCGCTTTGCTTCGGTTTTCTTATTTTTTTACAACTTATTGGAGTTTTATTAAGGATCCCTAATTTTTTGAAAATATAATATAGCCTATGTTACTCGGGGATAGTGTAGCTTCCCAACAGTGAAAGAATTTTTCAAATTGGTTCAGTAGTTTCGGAGCCTATTCAATGCAAACAAAAAATCAAATCTTTCCTCTTTATATATTAGTATAGATTACACCTTGAAGGGGAAACAAAATATTCAGTTTTTATAAACGGTTTTTTGTTTATCCTGTTTGTGTGGGTCAAATCTTGCACCTAATTTAATAAGACCTACTTCCTCTTCTATGGAGTTGAAATTTTACATTAAAAGCAATATGCTTTAGTTCTGATGACAATGTATTCTTGCTTATCATGATCTGATACCGCAGGTTTGATATTCAGGTTTTGCTCCACATCATAGTCTCAATTTTTTTCTTTACCGTGTACATATTTAGATTTTAAAATATTTGCTCTTTTATGATTCTAACTTGAGCTAGAGAGCCACATAATAATATATTGATGGTTATCATCGTTTTCGTTGTAGCTTTTCAGTGTATTAGTCAGATAATAAGATTCAAATTCAGGTCGGTAGATAGGTGAAGCGGTATGTACGTACGTGACAGTTATATTATCTACTCATTAAAATTAACATAAAAATCTTGTATTTGACAACCCTGTTACCACAACCCGGAAATAAGGCAGAGTTCGGGGCGCTGAGAGCGTGAGACGCCTTTGGTCTATTAATAGTACTAATCTGTCGCGGTCCAGTGGCCAGCTTTATATCTAGATGTGACTGATCTCATTTCCCGTCGAATTAAGTGTATATTTGGTGTTTGATTTCTGGTACCTAATCTAGCAACGGCGAACATACGACTAAATGGAAATATGAACGGTTTTACTTGTTGAAGGTACATGCTATTTTCCTTAGCTCAGGTAGCTCAGCTTATCTTCGAGGGGTTTAGGATTCGATGCCTGTCTGGGACAGATTTATGTGACATATACATACATTTTTGTGCCCGGGTCTTGCTTGTTTGCCACTCAATACTGTGTGAATGTGTCATTTTTTTTGTATATTATTACATTTATTTCTATAGACGACAACATGGTGCATCGTAACATCCATTAAAGTATTAACAAAAATAAATAATTATATGGTTTTTATATGGCAATGATGTCAGTAAGAAGATAAAGTAAACAAAAAATCTCTACAACACGAATGACGCTATCTCAATCAAACCCGGTGCAGTACAAATCACAATCCTCTACCGAACAAAAAACAGAGACACGCTACAAGCGGTAACTGCAATGATTTTAATTAAAGCAAAATAACAATGAAGAGTTCCTTCACTTCGCCGTTGTAATTATTGGATTTACAGTAACAAGTAAGAACCAATACATAATTAATTTCTCGGAAATTGTTTAATCTACGTGCAATTAACTTTAATAGTGATATTAATTTAATAGCGAAGGCAATTATTAAAGTTTGAAGACCAAATGACGACGGTCAAAGTACATGGGCAACCAACCCATTGGAGGTCAAGAAAGAAAATCTTGTCCTAGAGAGGAATTCTTGCACACACTTTTGAAGAATTCCACGTCATTGTCTGAAACATCGGAAGCTTCTGCAGTTTAAAGAAACAGCATAGACCATGATGAAAATCTGGGAATATGCAGTTTCGTTAACTATTTTAGATGCCCTAAATTGGTTTATCGCTTGTTATAGAACGATTGTCTAACGTCGCCGACTTTTAGGCAATCTCAGACAATGGTGATCTAAATTAACTCGACTGCCTCACAACAATGGGGCACATTCTTAACTCTATCTGGATATATATTGTATACGATGACAATGGGAATAATAATTATTCAATGTGATGACAAAAGGCAGAGATTCCTGAGCTTTCGTCACTGCAGCCAATTCGTAAAATCTAGTACCTAATTTGATTTGAAAATAACAAAAAAATTCTAGAAAATATGAAGATTTGTGATGATAAAAATATAAGAAAGCCAAACTGTTATTACAATTCAGTATTCTTTTTCATATAACGGCATATAATTATTTTTTTTCTTTCGTTCTCGGAACCGGACTGCGTCCAATTCGAAGTCGTTTACAATTTAGCGTCGGCTTTTCACACTGTCCAGTTCCATATCCTTCGAAGATTCGAACTGAAGTCAGATCTAACTATTAAACTCTCTAATATTTATTTTGGAGAAGTGGGAAGTGGCGCACCCACTTCCACACATGCCATTTCCACATGGCAAATATTTTAGTCTTGCCAAGAGACGGCATTAAACAGCAGTAAACAGAAAAAAAAGCGGCCAAGTGCGAGTCGGACTCGCCCATGAAGGGTTCCGTAGCAGCAAGTAACATAATATAAAAGTTCTTGTAGTTCGTTGTAACTTTGATCAATGTTTTTTGCGGTTTACGATTTATGACGTATTAAAAAAAAACTACTTACTAGATCTCATTCAAACCAATTTTCGTTGGAAGTTTGCTTGGTAATGTACATTATATATTTTTTTTAGTTTTATCATTCCCTTATTTTAGAAGTTACAGGGGGGGGGACACACATTTTACCACTTTGGAAGTGACTCTCGCGCAAACTATTCAGTTTAGAAAAAAATGATATTAGAAACCTCAATATCATTTTTGAAGACCTATCCATAGATACCCCACACGTATGGGTTTGATGAAAAAAACATTTTTGAGTTTCAGTTCTAAGTATGGGGAACCCCCAAAATTAACTGTTTTTTTTCTATTTTTGTGTGAAAATCTTAATGCGGTTCACAGAATACATCTACTTACCAAGTTTCAATGGTATAGCTCTTATAGTTTCGAAAAAAAGTGGCTGTGACATACGGACGGACAGACAGACAGACAGACAGACAGACATGACGAATCCATAAGGGTTCCGTTTTTTGCCATTCGGCTACGGAACCCTAACAAAATACGATGGTAAAGTAAGCAGACACAAAACACTCATAGACACACTTATAATGGAGTGGAGTGGTAGAATTTGGCGATAATAACAAACTTTCCCCTTAATATTTTCGACATACACAAATAAGCCTATGACGGTTTAGTCATGAGACTGCTATAGATATGTTATCATATTCATATAGAAATCTTTTAGTGAAATGCGTACTGGTTTGCTCAACCACTCGACGAGATACCACTAGCCGATAACGGTGGCGGTGCGGCGGATATGCGGTTTGCTCGGCAACACGGTACTTCGTAAAAATTATAAAAGCAGACAAATAAAAACCTTTAGTTTCTATGGATAGAAATTATAATAAAGATTTTTAGTAAGACAAATCAAAGAACATAAATGTACATGAATGGGATTGCTTGAAGCTGAACCATCCTTTGACAGATTTGCCTCGCGGAAAAGTTGTTGTATGAAAACAAGAGCCTAATTAAATTGCATTGCAGTGCCTTGCTATGGATGCAGAAAACGAAGCGACACCTGTCCTCGTCACCTTGAAATTCTCGTCCTCAAAACCTATCGGCCCAGTCCAAAGTTTATCCACCTGGCAAACATCCTTTTGTGTAAATTAAATCCTTTAAACATTGTAGAGTATTAACCGTCAGTTATCTCCAGCCGCTGATTCATTCGACTCCATTGACCGAACGAAACGGCGATCGAACACATATGTACATCATATAGGTATATAAAACTCACATATGCCTCGTGTTATCATCGGTGACTTCAGACAGTTTGTAACTTTGTGCTGAACTGGCGAAGTAAATGCATGCGTGGAAAAAGGAGGAAGATATCGTAATGAGTTGTGTTTGGACGAACGAAGACAATTAGAGGTTATATTGGGATTTGATTTCCGAGGGATTAATTTATGAGACTGATGGGAACTTCGTTGTTTGTGGTATTTTACATGCTTTCGATAAACAGTAATTGTTGATCAAATGTGCATGAGCATGCATTTTGCCTCGATTTGTTAAGAAGGTTTAAAAATGTTATTTTACTGATATCTTGATCGCACATTTTAATTTATTGGTTTACAAGCAAATTATAGTAATTTCAGTTCCAACACATATCTACTTCTGACCTTTAGTTGTTTTCTATACTCTTCAATTTCAGGTTTCAGACTATTAATCCCGCGGTAATGGATCTCATACGCCGGCATCAGCCGCTTTTGATGTACGAACATACATTAGCATGCATATGCTTTGCATAGAGAAAGATTAGCGGGGTCAACAGCCGGGCCATCATGCATTTATAATGAGCGAACATCTACGCTGCATGCTAATAAGGTATGCTGGACCAATATTAATGCAATCGCATAAGTTATGTGACGCCATGAAAAGTGTGAATCGCAAAAGTCTCGATGGTTTGTTTGTTTGTTTGCTTAGACCCACCTATCAAATTGTTCGTTGATGAGAAGAAATGTTTAATTTGCAATGCAATACAATAACCCATTGTGAACCACACTCAAATAGCTAATACGAGTATATGTAGATTCGAACGATCTGAGCAGGGGTTCCTTCAAGTGACATATTAGTTGGTACTTTGTACTTGACCATTCGACTGACAGCATGTAGTACGCCATTAGGCTACCGTCAGTGTCGGCGCTCAGTGAAGCTACATCGTTTATCAAACAGCGAAAATTCCTGCATTTGACCATGAAACGTACGGGAGAACCGACGTTGATGTATTTATAGGTGGGGCGTTTCGTCCGGTTGTTCACTCCGCAGTATGTTTGTAAGAACCGCTCTAACGTCCGTCCGTCCGTCCGTAACGGCCACTCTCAAAGACCCCGCCGTGTAAACAAACCAGCCAGGGTGGTGGGTCACGCCGCCTCTGTCTTGATCTACGGCCCGATCGTAATTAGTTTATTCTTGACGTGATGTTAAATGTTATTTCAAGTTTATAATCTGCATTTGAAACTTGTCTCTGTCGTCTTGCCTGTCTGTGTGCGAGCTCGAAATAGATCGTTTCTGTTTATGTCTCAGGTCTCACAGTCGCTCCTGTCGGTAGCAGGTTTTATGTTGAATTTGGTATTCCGAATTCGATCTTCGTCTGGATGAAAACTTCATGAGATAGATTAATGTTAATTCTAGTTTCCAGTATTTAGGATGATCTAAAAATTTTCATAACGCCCAAGTCATAGACAATTTATAAACAATGGCATTGTATCGTTGCTGGAGAACTTTGTTAAATTGTGATGAGATGATGATGGCTGCAAGGAACATTCTATAATCAAGTCCACGCCCACCAGGTGTGGCCGAATGTCGGATCCGTCCGTACAGTTCACAGTCTTCCATCGCCGGAACCCACTTAGGTACCCAACCGTCTGCCGACCGACCATCAATTCGTCATGTCTCCTCATCCGTGTCGAGCACAAAGCGTTCGCATGCAAATTTCAGCGCTAATATAATATTTGCACGGCTGTAAGCTTCAGGGGTCAGCCAACTTTATCACTGATACGGCTGCCCTTGACATTGAGCTCTTTGTTAGGATCCGTCCGTCCGCCGCGACGCCTGCACTTGTTTTCGGGAAACGATCGATTTACAATGTTCTTTTTAAGTTTAATTAATATTTGCTATTTCCCCGTTATATCATTTGATTGGTTTGAATGATATTGAAGTCATCTTTAGTTGCTTTTCCACTAATATGTTTATTATTTTATCGAGTAACCTCGGAAATCTTCGGAAAAACTTATAGATTTTTTATGAAATGGACCTGTTTTTGACACAAGGACATATTTACAAACAGACTGACAGACGAAAAGACAAAAAATCTTCAACTTAAAATCATTGTTATGAAATCTATTTCGTTTATAACAATCCCCTAGTAATCGTATTTCTCTAATATCTTCCATGTACAGACATCAATCATGATGATACTCATACATAGGCAGCATTCCTGTGTCTCAACGACATCGATCTGTCACATAAATATCTGCTGGGGTGGTCGATCCCGGAACCCCTCGGCCGGGATCACTGCCAACTGAGCTATGAAGTCGTCAAAATAATTGCCATTAAAATACTAAGTATGCCAATGTACAGTAACATAGCCTATCCAGACAACCTATTTTATACTGCGCCTTAATAAGTAATAGTCAAGCACAAATTTTAAGGATGAAGATTTGGCCCTAATTCACTAGATCACATAGATAGATAAAGCACTTTACACCTTACAGAACATACAATGGAATTAAACTAACAAGAAGTAGAAAATAAGCGATTTCTTACAGGCAATCCATCACTGTTATAGGACTCACATGATGTTAGAAGGGTATCAGCTTACAAAGTAAAGAAACATAGTGAAATAGAGAATTATTTAAAAAAAAACCGGGCCAGTGCGTGTCAGGCCACGTGCAATGTAGGGTTCCGAAGTAGTAAGTTTGTCGACTATTACTCATTCATTAACTACTTATACTAACATAACCGTGATAGTTTTCCTTGTAAATTCATCATATAACCTATTTTGGAGAATTTTTTCACTTGTCCAACTCTAACCGTTAAGCCAGCAGGGGGGGGGGGACACTTGACTCTAACCAAAATTAGCACTTTAAAGCCAGATATTTCGCAAACGGACCCCTAATTCCAAAAATAGTTTTAAAAGACCCATAATATTTTTGGAATACCTTTTCAACAATACCCCACCCACACTATAGGGTGCGTGGTGAATAAAAAATTCATCCTCACGTTACCTGTAGGGAAGGTACCCTGAAAAAAATTTTTTCAATATTTTATTCTACGATTCTGAAATTTTAATATGTACATAACCAAACAGCTTTCTAGCACTAAGGTGCTTTGCTTCGAACAGACGGACGAACGGACATGACGAAATTATAAGGTAAGATAATTATAAGACGATTTTACTTCGGAACCCTAAAAATTACATCACGTCCCTTGCCGACAGTTGTGATAGATGGAGTCGAAGATAGGAATTGGAGGGAGAGAAAATAGAGTGATAGGATGATAGGAATTTTATGTAAATAAATAAATAAATAAATCGGAGGAAGAGAGAAAATGTAATGATTTCTCCTATAATACTGAAATGCAAAACATAGGCAACATGGTAGTTAATCGGAATGAGAGAGACATCATTCTGACGCGATCCACCCGCTAGTCAGTTCGGTTTGTTTAATCAGATTTGTTAACGCATTAATTTAGAACGCGAACCGTTTGTATGGTTCTTTTAAGCCATGGTCTGAGTCACTAACGAGTAGAAGACAACACAGTTTCTAGTATGTTCGCGTATGAATGACTTTCAAAATGAAATACACGTATTGGATTATAGAATTATTGCGTTGATTGTCAAAGAGCATAGGATAGATTCAGATTAGAAACTTATGGCCGTTCTGAATAATATTTGCATCTATCCATAATCCGGAACTCGTTGTCTTTAACCTGTCAAAGAGTATTAATTATCCAAAGATTTTGGATACATTATGGAAAACGGCCGTTAGATAACAAACTGGATAGGTACTTAAGTAGTTTTTTGTCTCGTCTCTTTATTGTCACTTTCTGATGCGAATTTATTATTATGTGAATTTGGCCTTCACTTCTATTTTACATTGAATACATCTCGTCGTAAAGTAACAAATTAAATGTTTACACGCAAATGCAACTTTGTTATAATACACGTGTTATTGTTATCGTTACTATAAATAGTGTTTTTATCTCCGCCCGTATCGATCACGTGACCGCTGGCCGGCATGGCGCGTCGGTCGCAAACATTGTATTAACTGTCTTATTGTTTTCAATTACTGGAACAGGCTGCCCATTCATTTTAAACTCGTTTTGTTATTAGTCACGTTTACACGATGGATTTATTGTATTTATGTTTTCTCGTGTGTCATTTAAAATTACGGAACGGAATTTTAATTGTGTGGTAGTACCTACCGTAGATTTGGTGAGGATTTAGTTGCGTGGAGTGTTGTCGAAAATACAGGAATATTGCGTGGTATTTGCTAAGATTTAGTTAGAAGATTGAGTGCGACTTTGGTTTTTGGACTATCGTTGCAAGTCAACCCACGTTGACCGCAGAGGTGCGGGACTTGGATCTTTCAAAGAAGAGCCATCGTCCGAAGTGCTAGTTGAGTACGGCAGTCTTCACAAACTGTGCAGTTCTGCGCAGGTTTCCTCACGATGTTTTCCTCCACCGAAGCAAGTGTCAATTAATTACTGATACGCATTATTCCGTACTCGAATCACTCATGCTAGAGTCTGGGCTAACAACCGCCAATCATTGCTTTGATTCTGAGCCTTGGAACATATCAACATACAGCTGCCGTAGCAGGTGATTTACTCAGGTGAACTAAGTGCGCTGAACCGAGCCTCATGCTTCGGTGCGAAGGCCAGTTTCAGACGATAGAAATATACCCAGTTTATTTGAGGCCAAAAATTAACACTTTGTTAAATCAAAGTTCTACCATCGACACTTGCTTTAACATAACGCTATATGTCTTCATCAAGTGCCAACAGCGTGTAACCTCCTCAATGAATCTGGTTACTTATGCTATTCAAAAAAGAATTTATTAGGCAATTTGTTCTCTTAGAATCCAACCACTAACAAGTGTCTTGGAAATGGAATCATCTAGTTCCTAGATTCTGAGAGTTAAATATGGATTTGATTGTTCGTAATTATTTGCGTATGTATATGACCAATGTTTAATTAAGAAAATCTGTTATCCACCGTGGACAAAATGTGCTCACGTGCACTTCATCAGCGTAAACTTTGGACTTAACTAAACTTTAATTAATTTTTCTCCCAAATGTATCGATTACTTTTTCGGTTCAATAGTTAAAATATGTTGTTGCCAGTAAATGTTATGCGCTAGTATTCTTTATTATGTCGTAGCATAAAAATATCACAGCTTCCGGATGATGTTGAAATTGCAATGAATAGTTTATTTTAATCGTCTTCGGTAGATATTTTACGTTTACCGTTTACATTGTTCACTTCAGTGCATAGGAAATAGTATCTTGGTGCAAAATTTACAAATATAACTAAAATTATTAACTTTGAGGATTCTTTGGCAAATGCGCAAAGTATCACTTTCAATTACGTAGCAATGGAGGAACTTGCAGTTTTAGTAACGCTAACACGTAAACATGTATCATAAGTAATACGGTTTTCCATACAACCGATCTGAGATTACCCGTCGGTCGTGTAGTCTCCCATCTGATAAAATTTAGACGTAGGTGTAATTGAACAGCATTCCTCTCTTATGGGCGAGGCTTATGTATCGTATTACATTGGTTTATTTACTGCATCTTGATTCTTAACGCTCCCATCATTCACAAAAAGATATGTTTCGCTAAAGATTACTAGATTTCGCGATTTAGAAATAGGTTCTCTTTACCCAGGTATATCTACCCTTTATTTTTTATTTTAAAGCCTAAGTAGAATGCCGATGTTTTCGTCAGTTTGCCGAAGATATAGATCGCAAGTATGTACCATAAATGCCAATGTATTGCAGAGTTCACGGCAGTATAAGATGTATTTACATACACAGCTGTAAGTTGATTTCATTGACTGGTGTGAGGCAATGGCTCGGTTGCGTGTGCGCAGATAGCCAGTATACGCCGGAAATTGCCTAGCATAACTCGGTTCCGCGAAACTCTATACCCACTTGTGAGAGAGCCTTTTATTACGTCTACTTTCACTAGCCGAGATGCACAGACAGAAGGCTTATTGTGTGCGGGCGTTTATGGAACGCGGTCTACTTTTAAATATGTAGTCTGTTGATTATTATACATGCTATAGAATTGTGGCCTAACAGGTTTTGTTACGAGTAAATGCGTTGGCGAGAATAGCTAAAAGAGATGCGTGAAGAAGATCAGTTTAAGCTTTAAGGGCGTTTAATAGTTGGTGTTGAAAAAAATATTTACAGATAAAAACGACGCAAACATTTACATTAAATTTTTTTCCTCTTCGCCAGTGGTAATGAAGCTTTTTTCATATGGGCCACAAACCCGTGTTGATCATGCTGTCGCGGGGTGCAAAACAAAGAAATAAAAAAATTGTTGTTGATTTCGTAAGGTTTCGCGATTATTATAAAATAAAGTAACCCCAGATGGGCCATCTACAAAAGCCTGGCGGGGGGCTGCACGTCTTCGATCACTTATATTTGAATAGAACTGAAGGCACATTTTTAGCATTTCATGGCAGTACAACAAGAAATTAAATTAATGGTACTGCTTTGGATTTCATCTCACCGCTCACGACGAATTATTCATTTTTCTGATTGTATCTAGGTGTCACAATTTTATCTATTACATTATTTTCCATTGTTTGTTTTCATAATTGAAATACCTAATTCCACAGACCTATATATATATGTCTGTGCCTAATTCTCACTTTTCATGTTTTGATTATTTTTCTTTTTGACGTGATAACGTCTTATAAATTGGTTGACTCGGGTGTCATTCACGAAAACTGTGTAAGGAACGTTACCATGCGCGCGCGAGAGAGAGAGGCTCGCTCGACCGGCGCGCGCCTTGCGTCTCTCTTCTACGCAAGCGTTTCTGGCGTCAACGAATTATGTCAGTGAATTATGAATTTAAAATTGTAATTTTCATTTAATTCTATGTTCCAAAAACTTATCCCACGAACAGACGTTGTCACGTTAAATCTCCGTCCGTATACCGACTTTACAGACAACCATTTTTTTCCCTATTTATGCTTCTATCATCTGATGATGCACAAAACAATTTGAACATATCTACTTTCAATACACACTATTTGCGTTACATAAACGTCTGCATAAAAAGCGCATTCTGGAAGTTTAAAACTTTGATACGTGTTCAAAATTTATACTTTCTGCTGAAGATCTCAATATCATTTAGAAATTTATCATCTCCATGCTTCGATTCTTCTTATTATTCGAGCCCTGAACCAACTCAAGGATAATATACGTGGACTTGTTAATTGTATAAGGCATCGAAGACGGTGAGGTCGGTGAGTCAGCGCGGGCCATCCGGTCACAACAATAGGGCAATGATTCACGGAGCTGGCGCATCCGCGCGGGACTCTGATTGTTTGCATAACACAATGCATATTCATATCGGCCTCTTTACTCCCCAGCCCGTCCGTTTGGCTTAACTTTCTAGATTATGGGGGTCGTGCAGATAGAATGCGATTATTGCACGACGCAAATACGCGACGTCCTCAGTCAGGACGACCCAAACTTCTATGATCGAGTTTAGAAACGGTGATCAGGAATTAGGAGGGCTGGATGAAGGGCTACGGAATTTTATAAGACGTAACGTCCGATTTCAAATTCGGAAAATAAATAGTTATGTTACAAGCAGTATCAAACTGATCAGATTTTTTTAAAGTTATTGTTTCTGTTCTTGCTAAAAGTATTTTCCATATAACTCGAATTTCATTATGCGAATTGGTACTTGAGAAAAACAAACATGATTTCACTGGTGTTTTAAGAAGCTCTAGAACCGCACGCAAGTTTTTTGATTGCACAACCGTAGCTGTCAAAGATGTTGCGCCTACTTAACGTGGTGACAAACGCAGTTTCAGTTCTAAATTTGTACGGGTTTTGTTTTCCTGTTAGTTGGAAACTTGGAAGAGAAGGAACTGAAAAAGCCACCACTTCTCGGTATAATGGCTGAGGTCAAGGCAGCTACTTTGAAGATTTTTGAATTCTCCCAAGTTAGAAAAAGAAAAGTCTGTTGAGGATTATGGTTACTTTCGAGTTGATGATGATATAAACCTGAACTTACTACTTACTAATTAAAGTGATTTTGCATTTGTGTTGTCAACTTAAAATATCATGTAAGTTTTGGAAGTTTTAAGCCTGAGTCTGATGAGACATTACTTAAGTAGGTAAAGCTAGTAGGAAAATAATAATTTATGTACGTTGTTATTATGAAAAACGAATATTTAGAGACGTTTTCAACTGTTGTTGTTGCATAGCATACAAATTGCATACAAATTAGTATAAGTCTTAGATAGTATTCATTCACCTTTCCGATTTTCGAAATATGTCGTCAAATAGGCAAAAACTTAATCACAGCAGAATTAGTCGCTAGTCGTTCATTCAAACTATGCATACTTTTTAACATCCGACTCAATCTACTGATGCTTATCATGTTCTTATACGTTGTTATGTTTTCAATTTTATAGTTATTTTAATTATGATATACCATTGCGGAATTCAAGACTAATTACATTTTAATTGCGATATCACAAATTATGTTGAATCTCCCGAATGTTTCAATTCAAATCATTGTGTATGGAGGATCGTTCTTAATTGTCGTCGTTACTTGAGATGTGATGCAGCGTGATAGCCGCCATTGTTAGCGGGCTGTGTCATCTCACAACGGCCTATTGTTTCACCTTCTCATGTTATATCCTCGAGGTGGGGAATAACAATGTATCGTGTGCGTCAGTTACTTACACCTGTTGTCATACCTACGTGTCCGTCTATGTGTATTGTGTAGCGAAATAGATGCATCTGTACGTAACAGGTTTCGAGGGATCGTTGACTTGTTTTTATGTGTTTGGTTTGCGTCTTTAATATTCATACCTATTTAATGCATGTGCGTTAATGTCGTTAATTTTAAATAAAACAGTTGATTTATATGCAGTTCGGTAGTGAATGACGTTTAGCTGTAGATTATTATTTTTTATTTTTTACTCCAGAGAGAATATTAAAATCAGTCTCAGTTATTTAAACGATTTCATTTTCTTTTTGTGGGAGAAGGATACTTTAAGTTGTAGAAATGCTATTTGTCTGTTGATAACACCAGCGTTTTTTGTATATTACGTTACGTTTATTGTTGGTGCGCAGTCATTGTTATCTTTCTCTGTCTCTTTCTGTCGAAGATAAAGGTAGATAATTTATGTTTACATTTATAATTTACGTATTACATTATTCAGTCATTTGTTCTTATCAGAGTAACGGACAAAGTCACAGGCACCGTCTAGCGACTGACAAACAAGGAAAACAAATCGGATAGTAATTATGAACGTGTTGTATCCACCTATACTTTGAATTGTCTGAGTCATGCCAGTTATTTATGTAACACGACCGCAACGCAATCAGTACCTATCAGTAATCATTAGCGGTCATATTGTTTCCCTACGTGTTGTTCCATGGCCTCTAGTCGGGTCTACGATATTCGATTATCATTTCGTGTTGAATTACTAAATTCATTATTAGATATTTTCTAAAAATGGTCTAAATGCAAGTTTGGAGACTATTCATTAAAAATATTTAGATGAAAATCTTCTAGAACCCACCTTCATGGTTGGTCTTTTACGTATTCCGGTTACGGAATCGGAGAGTCAGTAGTAGTTTTCCGTCCCAATTAAAAAAACAATTTGTAGTAACTACATATATCAACAACTCTGTTCTTGTCACAGTAATAAAAATACAACGCTTGACATTCACATGATTTATTTGGTATGTTTGATAATAAAGCATTGTTTCAATTCAGCTCCTTGCCAACGACGCAACGCACCACATCGTTCGTGATGATGATGAACATTCATAATAATTATGAGGACGGTGGAGGATAAAAAATATTTACCAGTTTAAGTCCTAAACAAATAAAATCAAGAGAAGAAAGAAGAGAGTTTAGCCTTATGGAATTTAGTAAACATCATTTCTTTTGATGGCAACTCAGTAATCAAAGTTTTAATCCAACAAAGTGAATTACATATTCTGTGATTTGTGTATTGTTTCTCCTGCATAAATATCTGAAAATGAAATCAAATTGTTGTCTGTCGGCCATCTTCGAGAATTTTGCTTTTATATTCTAAAACGAAAGCGTTTAAAATTGCCTTTTTATCGTTCAATTATTTGTTTATTACTGTTATAAAGTTATGTGTCTTTTATGATTATTTAATTTTGTCTTTCGCTCTATTAAACACACTGATTTGAATATTTAATTACTGACCTCAGGAGATTTGTAGTTGAATTCACTTTTATTTCTTAAATCATTAATGTGATTTATTACTGTGTAGATTATGGTCTAAATTAAATTTCATTCCAGATGTAAGCAAAGGTTTAAGATAAAATGGTTTGATAGTGTCGGTACTGTTATCAATAAAACTGCCATCTCTTTTAGAAAATACACAAGATTCTATCTTTCGTTAAAAGTTAAATAAATAAAAATGTATTTCAAGAATCCTTTACTTAGCGTTTTATTATTCCTCTGCATTTATCTCGTATTAATAGCTTGGAAATCTCAGCCGGGGCTTTTTCTTAAATTTATTTTCTCGCTTTCAACATGGTTTTTTATGGAAGTAGGTATAACTGTACTTTGAAAAGATTAGGTGGCTATTACTTTTATACTGCACAGTATTAGTTCAAGCTGAAGAAATTTGGTTTTTGCTATCCTTTTGCAATTTATCAGATATCGTCGCAATGACAAAAATGTATTGAAACGTTTGACGCTATTGAAAAAAGTTCATCATGTTGTCGTTCTTCTGCTAAATGTTTTTACGTGTAACTAAGGCAGCACCTGTTACTTTGTAGCTTGGATATTGCGTTTTGAAATTAAGTCAGTATCATAATTTACGATACATTATAATGCCTGCCAGTTATGGCAATTGGGAACGCTATTGTTTTCAAAACGTGTGACTAACAACATACTTTGCTGTAAAACTGTGTAGTATATTTTCCGTTGCGGATTCATCTCCTACTGACGTTAATTAATTAACAAAAACAATTGAGTTGCTGTTTGTATTTGTAGTTTGTAGGGTACAGTACTGTATAAGTTTATTTGGCAATATTGATACAATAAATAATAGAACAGAAATGACTGTTCTACTGACTAACATTGTTGTAAGCAATGTATCAACGTAAATTTAAGCTTTCATTCTGGATGAAATTACTTAATATCTTAGGATTGCTATCATTCAAGATCATAAATTTTGCCGCCGGATAACAACAATCTTCCTTTGGTATTACACTTTTTATATGCTTCATGTTTTTGTCTGTCTTGCTCACATCTTTTATTTCACATATGTATAACTATGAACGTGCTAATGACTAATTCAAATTTTCTATAACACCTTTTACATTATCTCCGGCGATTTGTTTTCCTCAACATTCACCTTGACTCATATAAACACGCTTGTTGTTTTCACGCCAGAATGACTCTTATCTCTAGTCGATAAAATCGTGAACGTACAACATTAACATGCGACCCGAAACCAGTTTGGTTGCCATCGCGGAAATATTCCGTTGGTTATTATCGTTATTTTTCCAAACCAGCGGTGTTCAAGAAGTGTTTGTGTACTCGCACTACTCGGTTCTTTTACTGCGTAGACTTTGGACATTAATTAAATATATGCGTTCCTTTACTAAATGCTTTAACGACTTTTTGTATTTACATTCTGGGAATTTCGACGAGAAGACTGAAAACTGACTTTATGGGTGTTAGGTGGAACAAATCTATTTGAAACGAGCATTGAACTTTCTAGAGAAGGAACTAACTTCAAATTCCGGACCTAATCTTGATGCAGAGTTATCAAGAAAATTTCAAGTTGTACGGGTAAGACTGTCCGGATCAAAACTTGCTCCTGGATGATCCCTTGCTTCCAAAGGTTCTTGCTGTAGTGGTGTTGCTAAATATCTGTTTCCATTGTCTCCAGGCCCGGGCAGACAGAGCACGGGCACGGGGCGCTGGCGTACGGCGGCAAGCAAGTGGCGGGCGTGGTGCCGACCGCGCGCGCGCCCGCCGCGCCCTACGCCCCTGCCTACCCCCCCGCGCAGCTCCGGCTGCACCAGCCCGGGTATGGCTCTGCGGCGCTATCTTATAGGTGAGCCTCTTGCTTATGTGCTATGGTAAACGTATGCCTCTTGAGCCTTTGAATTGTATGTTGTGGCTGTTCTAGATGAACCACCTGATGTTAAGTCGTCGTCTCCCATGGACCAAGTAGAGATTGGCCACGAAAGAACAGAGGAAGAAAAAAGAATGAGAAGTGCTGTGGTGGAACTGGTGGAAAGTAAACACTTGTTTTCTAAAATTTACTTTGGCACAATCGATCCTTTTAGCCCATACCTCCGATTTATCTGAATTTTGGTATACCCGTGGATTTCGAAACGCTGATAACGAATATCATAGCCAAAATACCCGCGTATTCCATTTTCAAGGTCACCTTATTAAAAACATTATTTTTAATTTTTCACGTTTATTTGGCAAAATATTGATTTTACAGAAAAATGTTTCCAGTTGTAGCCCATAAGAAGACTGACATTTTATGTCAAATCAATGATGTTGTATGTATGTCAAATACATTTTTCTTGTAGAGCCAGTGGTTTGGAAGAAAAATGCGAATTTTGTTCCGCATACCTTTTTGGTACTATTTCACTTAAGATATTATGAAGATGACAGACTTTTATTTGGAATATTTTATTAGCCTTATTACTATTTGTATACAGTTAAAATAGCATTTAAAGTAACTTCATTGGAATGAAAGTCTTAAGAAGTCAATCTGTTGTACTATACAATAATAGTTAAAGATACGAATCGCTGTAAAACCGATTCCACGTAGTCTTGTCTGCTCTACCCCTAGAGTGCAATGTTTGCCCGTAAAGGCGCGGAGGGGCGAGGCAGCCCGCGAGCTGAGGAGCAGGGGGTTGCTCGCCGCAGCAGCGTTAAAACCACCAGCGACGAAAAGCTCGCTTGGGACCGCCGGAGCCCCGCAGCGCCAGAGCCGTGACAGAAACTAGGTCATTTAATGAATAAATGCCGTCCCGTCAAAAACTGGATTGATTGTCGTGTGTGAGTGTGTGTGTGTTTCGTTATGTGTGTGTGTGTGTGTGTGTGTCTGGGTGTGTGTGTGTTATGGGTGTGTGTGGGTGTTTGTGTGTGTGGTATGTGAAAAAAAGTATGTCAAGTGAAATTGTACCAAGAAATTACCAAAATTCAGCTCAATCGGGGGTATGGGCTAAAAGGAAGTTTATCTCAATCGAAATCAAAGTTACTTTTAAGGAATGGCCATTGCTTGAACGGTGTGTCTCTCCTAAGAGACAAGTTGAATTCATCTTCTGCATATTTGCCCTCACAGTCACATAACTTAGTAGATTTCTAATGTGTGTTATATTATATCCTCTCTGTCGAAAAACTGCACCAAGGATCTGTATTTGCGTATTTACTAATAGTACATATTATATTGCGTTATGTTAATATTAACCCTCAAATTAATGACCGCTCTCCATCGTGAAGTTACTGCGCAGTATTTAATTTATGATATCACGGAAGGGTAAAAGAAACGTACATTGAATATACAGTAGGTTAGGAGTTTTAAATTGTATCTTCGTCTAGACTCAAAACACATGAACATTGAGAAATTGCTGTCATGCATGTTTATCATTTCTTTAAAGAAGTGTATGCATACATAAAAAGTATACATTGTTGTGAATGGAACATTTAGACGAATCTACTGACTTCCAACTTCGGGGAGAAATTATTTAACTATATTTTTCTGTTAGATTAGAATCTTACGAAGAATCATACGCTGAAACAAATATCATCGTCGTCCTTTAGGAGAATCGGGCAAATGAAGAAATGCACGATAACTCTGGAATATTCGGAAATTATAAATAAAATATTATTATTATTATATTCGCAATCCGCAGTTTCAAATTATCAGCAGCCATCATCAGCTTGAGAGCCCTTGATTAGTTGTCATAAATAGACCTGATATCGTGCACACAAGATATCTATGCGTGTAATGCGTAAGTGTGAAGCCGGACACGAAAACACATTCCATCGATGGGTTCGGAGAATCTGATATCAGCGATTAGAATTTAATCAAAATGTTAGATTGTCAGAAATTTTGGCATCTTTCCTTATGCAGTTATGGGTGAAAATTTTAGAACACATGTTAAAAGATTCTAGAGTGATGATCTGGCCGTCTTTTTTATCATGATTTGGCTTTTATCGATAACCATACAATACATACATAGACTCTTTAACTAAGTACATTGAATATTCTTCGCTTTTAACTCTATCCTGTTATTACTAACAGTTATTATTATATAACAGTTATTATTATAACAGTTATTACTAACAGTTCAGTTTACACTGAAGGACTGATTCCCAGATGTTCTGACATCAGAACTATGGGGAACACCTGCAATTTTTGCCATTGTGATAGAGCGATACACAAACAGATGTCTGTAGTTTACCAGGGATGATATTCGATAACATTGCTCTCAGGTGTATTGTTTGATACTGATCTGGTGCGAGCAGGGTCGATGCTCAGTGCCGCTAGCGAAACGGTTCCAATAATGTGGCGGCATGTGAAGTGGCACAGCTGCGTATACTCTTCAGTATTGCTTTAGCAATTGGTGTTATTCTTAGGATTTCTTAGGATTTGGGACACTTTCTGTAACTAAATTGATTAATATTTTATTTAATGGCTAGCACACAATCTTGTTTCGTTTCAGTATACTTATTTTTGGGCCGAAACAATTAGTTTTTAATTTTTATCAGAAATTTATAAATTACATTGCTGTAAAGGTTTCCGAGTTCTTTCAATTGGAAATATATTCCTTTATTGCAAAAACGATAAATTTGCATTTAAACGTTTTCCAGCCTCTGAACAGATTTTTCATACACATAATTATATTATTTACTTTTGCCTCTCATTCTGGAGGAATCGATCCATATTTCGGTGGAAAAAGAAATCTAGAGGTTGACCTAGTTCGAAAGTTATCTGGTGGTTCCCGCGTAATAAATTACTATACAGACAAATATACAAAAATATTCTAAAGACTCCTTAAGCATGTTTAATTTATTATATGGAACTTAATATTCATTCATATACTTACTCATAGAGAGACCACTGAATATTGATATAAAACCAGTTATTTGTTTTAAGAGTTTGTAAAGAGGATTCGTTTTGCGAGAAACTTGAAGTTGATTTGAGCAGAATATTCGTAGCTATAACGAGAAAAAAAGTTGAAAACCTTATTTTCGCCAAGCCGGACAGCGGAGGGGAGGATGTCATTTCTTCGAGCTCCAAAAAATATTCCTTAAACTGCTTTTAGGTGCTTTTTAACTGTCGAAAGTTTTCCATTGTGATCTCTTGAGAGCAACAAACGGTGCTGGCAATAGCCAAGCCAAGTACATTGTATGTTATCTTTTTAGAAGTTAAGTACTAACACGCTTCAATTGCAGGTTCATCAAATGTAAGACCGTTTCGCAGCCATCCCTCGAAATTCGCTAACGAAAACACTAGACCGTGTCGCCAGATCCTGTTTACTCAGTAAACAGAAATGGAGATGTTTTGTATGTAGATGCGCATACGTGATGGCTCGTTGAGATAAGCCTATTTTCCCTCGAGATGAGCAACTTCGGAAGTGCTGAGTTGATGTCTGTCGTGCAAAAATACATCTCGGAGATTTGTTGTTTTCGTAGAGAGTGAAGGCAAACTATACATATAATTTTTGTTGGGGAAAAATCCTTGACTCAGCCGACAGGCTGAATACGGAATAGGCACATTCGAAAATACGACAATTGACTAGAAAAGTTCCTCTATGTCGGCTCTTCGTGAAAAATGAACACGCTCCATTTCTAGATGGTCTTTTTTTACTTATAAAAAGTTAATGCTTGACAACAATCATTTTATTGGTTTTTGGCGACGTAATCCATCATATTAAGCGGGCTGAATTACTAAACTCATTCACATTTTTTTCGAAGGCACCTTTTTTATGTAAAAATACAAGAGAGATCTCTATGGCAACAACAGTTAGTATACTGGATTTAGAAGTCCGTGATAGTGGAAGTGATTCACAGTCCGCTTTATGTATTAAACTCACAGATAAAATCACTCTGGCTTGGAAGTCGATGTGAATTCATAACAAGCGCCGGCATCAAAGTAAGTTTCGTTGGTGCGTAAATATGTAACTGACCGTTTTAAAATAGATGTTTTAGATTAGGCATTGGTTTGATTCAAGTAAAGAACATGTTTACTATATACATAATATGTTGCATCTGATGCAGTACCACGAATATGGTACTCGGACTCTATCAATAGTTGAACCTGAAAACGTTAAAAGAAGAGAAGAAATCAAACTTACTTATATACGTCATGACAACAACTAAGGAAGTAACGTAAATGTAAAGCAATACCTATATGAGATATTACAAAATCTATTAAATATTTATATTTATATAATATATAAAACAAAAAAAAAATGTACGGATGTCCTTTATAGACTCTGAAACCATCCAACCGATATGCCTCAAAATGGTTTCATTTTATTAAGTTAGTATTACAAAGTAGACTAATACTAATTTAATAACAATGGATTTCCGCAAACTAACGCCTGATACTGAACTATGGTTTCATTTGAAAGGCGATAATCCGATGGTGGTTTCAGACCACTAAAACAATGCATTTGGCACATTCGGTCCATTGATAAAGTCGATTTTCCACTTTTCCCATATAAAAATATGAAGTTGGTTATGTGAAGATGGCGCATAATACACTGTCAACACTGATCTGTCATTGTCATTAGATTTTTTTTTGCGTAGATGAACACACTGGGTATCCACTACTTTTAAATATTATTGTCATAAATGTATGTATAGGCCAGTATATATATAATATAAGTAGATAGATATAATTATATTATTAAGAAGAATAATAACAACAAGAGCTGTTATCCATTTTACTCCACGTGACAATGCGCTCGTCAAAAATTGCATAATCTAATAATTAATAGTCCTCAGTTCTAGAAAATCGTGGGCAGAAATCCGTACATTTCATAATTACTATCATCTGTGAGAAATCTATACGATTGCTTACACTACACAATACAATGATAGTGATTCTCTGAATTCTCTCATCTTTATACTGTTTGCTTATAATGACGACCCGTGTGGCGCAATGGTTACCATGCCGGATCGCTGCACCGAGGGTCCTGGGTTCGATTCCCAGCGAGGCGGAAATTTGAATGATGAGTTTGAATTTCTGTTCTCGGTCTGGGTGTATTGTCCTTGTCTATGTTGTGTGTTGTCCATGGCACCCACGACACAGGGAATCCTAGTGTGGGGCTGTGAGTGTGAAGCGTTATTATATTATTATATTATTAATCAGGTTTCGCCGCGAAAATAATTATTAAAGTATTCCATCTTATCTTGCTTCTCGGCTCTCATGTGAAGTTCTAACACCCTTTCATAATTGCACCTTTTGTTTTTTTTGGCTGCTACATCTATACTATTAATACTGTTGAGAGATGTGTTCATTGAAGATATTCCAACAAAAACACTGGTAAGGTGGCAAGGGAGGCATTCCTTACGTCAGTACAGAAAACTTCTTTGAACTTCGTGTCTGTTTCAACTTCATGAAGTTTCCACATGGTTATTTTGTCTTTTCCTAGGACCTTCCTGTACCTTCCGCGATTTGTTAAGTTTACAGCTATAAATTCATAATGTTTTATGGATATAATTTAGTTGATAGAAAATTTCCGCCTTAAAACAACTTTCTCGGCCTGAAAGATGTGTGACGTCTGCAATTTTGGCGATCTTTGTCAGGCTTTTAAAGTACTATGGCTATTTGCTACCATGTAGATTGTTCTTGTTGGTTACATTCAGAACAATAAACGACCCATATAGTTTTAAAGTTTATTTAGCATCTAAGGCTCTAACAGCTGTGGCTGTGAAGCCTTAGGTTATTGTTACATGAGCGCTGAGCAAAGTCGGTGTTCTGCGTTAGTATAGACGTAAATAAATAACTGTCGGTGTCGACGAACGGATGAGCTGCTATATTTCGCTCTATATCCCACTATTTCGGGACGCCTTTCATAACTGCTCCGGTTGGCGCTACTCCAGGACGTTTGTACTTTGTATGTGTATATTTATTTCATCGAGAATACATATGCATAAAACTTTTCGTTTTCTTTACAAATCGTTGTCTTTTTATTGTAGCAGTTCTGATTTGATAACGAACTTCAATCCATCGATAATTGGTTCCATTGTCCAATGATGTTTTCCTTACGGTTGCCATATGCCAAGACTAAAATACCTGGACAAAACTTCAAAAAGTCGGGATTTTTTTTTTGAAATAGCAAACGAGCTGAGGACGAAAAAAAAACGCCTAGAGCGCGTGCGGCAAACGCGTTCTGTTGAATCGAGTGAAGTGTCGGGACATTTTGCATTTTGTCGGAACTCTGGAAATCATGTGTAATTTCGGGAAAATCCAGACTAATCCCGACCATCTGGCAACCCTAGGTAGACAACAATAATCAAAGTAATGTTATAACAAACTATTGTCTAAAGTTATGAACGGCAAACTTTTATTCGTCTGGGCAGATTTTGTTATTATTACAGCAAAACGAAGTACATCGTTGGAGCGAGGAGAAACCGCCTGTTGATTCTATGTTACCTGACCGACTGTCCCGACACAATATTGTATAGCAGATCCAAAGAATAATTGCCAGGGACGCCGCAGGCCGAAGTTTAGACATTTTGTACTTTAACTTTGACAACGGCTAATATTTCAAAGTACTCGACTTTGTCTCTGGGGGATTTTTGTGAAGCTTTATACATAAAATGCTATTTAAGACATTATTTCATCTAGTATTATGTAGATATTGCAGATCGCAATTCAAGTTTTAGTCTAGACTTCACAAATTGTATAATTGTGATCAACTTCCTTAATCTTATGTCAAGTGAGTCATGCTCATGTTTTTCACTTACTGGAATGAGTGGCTCGTGAAGTATGATACGAGTAAATAGGTAACGGTTGCAAAAGTCAGCTAACTCAGCGTAACCAGCGTGGAAGACTATAGTTTTGATCACAGACTCAGAGATTAAATGAACGTCACCCCGTGGATACTAATGACGATTAACCATATTTTATAAGATCAGAAACGTTTGCGATTATAGATAGACTAGGTTTTGCGTGCGGCGCGCGCTGCTAAAGCAGCGCGCGTGCCTTTTTCTTCCGCAAAATAACAAATAATTTTTTTTTTCACAAATATCATTGGTCTGAGAAATTTCGATTTTTCAATTCACGGGTCTGTTTGCGACATATTCGGCTTCAAAGTACTTTGTCTTTTTTTGTATGGCAACACTGAAATATTTTTTCAAAATCCAAAAAATTGTATGAAAAAAATTGATTGGGAGGGGGAGGAGGAAGGGGAGTGAGAGGGGAGAGGGAGAGGGAGCAGGAGAGAGGTTAAAGAGGGAGAGGGAGCGAGAGAGGAAGAGGGAAAAGGACAGGGGAAGGGGCAGGGGCAGGGGCAGGGGCAGGGGCAGGGGCAGGGGCAGGGACAGGGGCAGGGAAAGGGACAGGGACAAGGATAGGGAATTAAATGATCTCAGAAGAGGGACAGGGAGCGAGAGAGGGAGCAAAAGAGGGAGTAAGAGAGGGATCGAGAGAGGGAGAGGGAGTGAGAGAGTGAGAGGAAGCGAGAGAGGGAGTGAGAGAGGGAGTGAGAGAGGGAGAGGGAGTGAGAGAGGGAGAGGGAATGAGAGAGGGAGAGGGTGAAAGAAAGGGGCAGTGGCAGGGGCAGAGCTGGCCCTGTGGACAGGACAGGGGCAGGGGCAGGGTCAGGGAGATGGAAAGGGAATTTAATGATCTCCGATTTGTTAAACCTACAAAAACTATAAAAGTTTAGTTAAAAGCAACACTACATTCATTACGAGATAATTTATTTAGCATTAGGCGATACGAAGTTCGCCGGGTCAGTTAGTAAATAATAAAAGTTTCTTTCTGTAATTTGGCATGGATTTAGGTCGGGTATAAGTCTCTTCGCATTTTATATGAAAACTATAGACCTTTTTTATTCAAAGTTTAATAACTTTTAATTATTATAATAGATATGTGCCATTTTGTTTGTTGACTTTTTGATGATGTATCTTGGAGATCAAATAAGTAACAATGTAAAATAATGAGCGGGAATGTTACTATTTAAAAACCAGTCCATAGTTTACCAACTCCATCCATGTACTATGTATTTTGTAGTTGAATTCTTTCTAAGGACTTATATTAAGACTTAAAACAGTACTCAATTTAATTATAATGTGACTTGTTATTCAACTTAAAGAACGGCACTTTGATATACATACATTGTAAATAGTAGTATTATTATACTGTAATACTTACCACGTTCTTGGAGATTATGTTAATCCTATCAATATATTTATAGTGAAAATTTGGATGTTTTTATTCAATCACGCTTATACAGCTAAACAAATTCGGATGAAATTTGTCTCACAGATAGTTTATGACCTGCATCAAAAGGTAGGGATGCTTTTTATAACGGGAATGGATCAGTTCTATATAAGGGGTATAGTTTAGTATGGATGTTTAATGTATCTGCGAATGGCTTAGATTTTTATATTATTATTTTTAGGGTTCGGTTCCGTTTTTCTTTTTGAAGTAAAAGGCCCGTCTGTCTGTATGTGTGTCTATCAAAAACCATTGAAATTAATATCCAGTCTTCGGTCTGCTATGCAATCCCTTAGAGTTGTGAAAAAATCAAGCTTTTTAAAAGTCAACGTAATCAAAATTACGAGTATATATCACAAAGACTTAAGTTTACGTTTCCGTTGATCAAGAAAAATGAAATGTGGCGAGAAGTAATGTCGTAGGATACACAAGTAAAGGGAAAAATTTGAAGACCGTCTGTGCAAATCACACTGGACGGATTTCGATGAAATTTGGTAAACGGGTAGAATATAACCTGGAATAGCTTATAGAATATTTTTTATCGCGAAATTCCATGGGCTGAACCAATTTTGATAGGACTTTCACTGATATGTTCGTGAAAATTAAAAAATGTTGAAAAATATCATTCAGGCGGGCGAAACTGCGGGCTAAAGCTAGTACAATATATTTTAACCTCCGATGCAAAAGGAGGGGTGTTATAATTTTGATGTGTATGTGTCTGTTTGTGGCATCGTATCTCCTAAATGATTGGCCCGATTATGATACAGTTTCTTTTAATGCTGAGGTGATTGAGAGGGTTCTTAACTATTATAATTTATGAAGATCTGTGTAGGCGTAAAACAATAAAACTGACTCTAACTGATATTTTGCGTCCATGCATGTCGTGTTATTTTTTATTATATTTTTAGTTGAAATTTTAGTATGTATACAAATGAAAATGCAAAAATTGTGCATATTTCTTAGTTATCTGGAAACATTTGAGATTTTCTTCATCAGAAAAATATGCGAGACGATTTACAAACAAATCGTAGACTGTCGTAGTGTTGAATATATTGCTACTATAGAATAGAATTAAAGAAGCGTTTTGCTTCTATTAGTAGGTAAGTAGGTTGGCTTAACCATGTAATGTATTTTTCACAATTTAGTTATGTTTTCAAAATAATTAACACTAAAAATAATTTTTCCTACACAAATAATAATTATTCAAAGCAGTAAAGGGCAGAGATATACCTACATACATGTTAAAAACAGGTTCAAACTAAACTATCGGATAAAAGAGTCGAAGAAACAGACAATGACTTCCAGATCAGATCAGTAGGTAATAATAAAAACACTAATGCTACAAATGTCTTGAATGATGTTTAAAATGTATGAAGTACTACATATTAAATTATCTTTCAATATTTCAAATGTTTACACGTTAATTTTGTTTTCTAGATTAAACAATAAAAAAAATCTTTGTATGCCAACACAGTTTTTTAGGGTTCCATAGCCAAATGGCAAAAAACGGAACCCTTATGGAATTGTCATGTCGGTCTGTCTATCCGTCCGTATGTCACAGCTACTTTTTTCCGAAACTATAAGAAATATATTGTTGAAACTTGGTAAATAGATGTATTCTGTGAACCGCATTAAGATTTTCACACAAAAATAAAAAAAAAAAAACAATAAATTTTGGGGTTTCAAAGGTCTTCAAAAATGATAGTGAGATTTCTAATATCATTTTTTTCTAAACTAAATAGTTTGCGCGAGAGACACTTCCAAAGTGGCAAAATGTGTGTCCCCCCCTGTAACTTCTAATAAGAGAATGATAAAACTAAAAAAAAAAAATGTACATTACCATGCAAACTTCTACCGCAAATTAGTTTGAACGAGATCTAGTAAGTAGGTTTTTTTAATACGTCATAAATCGTAAACCGCAATTTACCTTTTATACTTGCTGCCACGGAACCCTTCATGGGCGAGTCCGACTCGGACTTGGCAGCTTTTTTTCACTCATATAATGTGCAGTCTATTTGCACCTTTAAACGCCTCATACATTTTACAGACATAAATGCAAACAGTCCGAAATGTTCAATATAGATTTTTATGAAAAATACTGGTTTTTGTATGGCAACACTGAAAGTTTCTCACTTTTTTATGGCAACACTGAAACAGGTTTACAGGGATTTGACCGATCTATCAGTAGCAACAAACGTCGTATACATTTTAATGACATCAAAGGAGTCGAAAGCCTGAAATATCACATACAACAATTAATTTGTATGAAAATTATTATTTTTTGTATGGCATCACTATTTATTGGTTACACCAACGTGTCCGGTCCCTTAGTACCTACAAATACCTCATACATTGTAAAGACATCAAATGGGGACAACAGCCTCAAACATTCGAATAAAGAATACATTTGTATGAAAATTATAATTTTTTGTATGGCAACACTAATTTTTTTTTTCACCAAAATTTACAAAATCTCAATACCTACAAACGCCCCATACATTATAGCAACGAAATATTCGATTCAAAAATAAATTTGTATCAAAATTATTATTTTTTGTATGGCAACACTGAAATTTGATAGCTTTTACAAAACGAATATTTTAATTTAAAAATATCTTCCTTACATTTTTTATACCCCTGATCTATAGTTTCGGCTCAACTACTCGAAAAGTGAAAAAAATTCTGGACTCCAGTGTTGCCAGTTCATTGAGATGAAAATAGTCAAATGTCATTATGACGAACACAAAAAATCACGTGGTGCAATTTTTTGATTAAAAATGTTTCTCCTTCTACTTTTTACATTTTTGAATAGAAAGTTGACAAAAATGTATGAATGAAAAAAAAATCAAAGTAACCTGGCAACACTTTCAGTCAAGTTACACAACCGCCCCATACTAAGTGTGCCCCTCAAATGTTGCCAACCTACAAATTTTTTCTTTCAAAAAATGCAATTTTTCGTACATTTTACAAAATGGCCGCCACAGGATCCGCCATCTTGTCGAAAAAAATATATCCCTAAAATGTCAAAATCAAGGATAGACCGGAGCCAATAGAGGAAAAATATCGCAAAAATGTTAAAACACCACCGCGATGCGACCCCGCAAAGTTACCTCGAAAATTGAAAAATTTTAAAGTAAAATATCTCGGCGGCCATCTTGTTTTTTCAATTTTTTCCAACTTTATCATATTAGTCGTCCCAAGATTAGCCGAAAACGATACCAATGTCGGGTAGGTGCCCAAAGTAAACAAAAAGTTGACAATCGCCGAGCGGCCGCCATCTTGAATTTTCGAATGGTCGTATTTTTCCTATAATAACCATAGATAGTCAAGCAACTTTCCCATATATTATTATTACCCCCCACCGATACTTTCGGCTGGGCTATTCGAAATGTGAAAAAACGTGAAAAAAAAATCCAGCAGCCAGTGTTGCCAGTTATTTTTGATGAAAATGGTCAAATGTCATTACAACGGCCACGAGAAATTTTTTGGTGCAATTTTTTGATTAAAAATGTTTCTCCTTCTACTTTTTATATTTTTGAATAGAAAGTTCACAAAAATGTATGAATGAAAAAAAAATCAATGTAGCCTGGCAACACTTCAAACTAAGCTCCACAACCGCCTCATATAAAGTGACCTCCTCAAATGTTGCCAAACTAAAAAAATTTTCCTTCAAAAAATGCAATTTTTCGTACATTTTATAAAATGGCCGCCACGGGATCCGCCATCTTTAAGAAAAAAAAAATATACCCCAAATGTCAAAATTGGGGATAGACCCGAGGCAACAGTGAAAAAAAATCGAAAAAAAGTTGAAAACCCATTGCAATCCGACCCCGCAAATTCACCTCCAAAATTGAAAAATTTTAAAGTAAAATATCTCGGCGGCCATCTTGTTTTTTTATTTTTTTCCAATTTCATCGTAACACGTTTTCCAACATTAGCCGAAAACGACACCAATCTCGGGTAGGTGCATAGTGAAATAAAAGTTGGTCATTTCGACTCGGCCGCCATCTTGGATTTTTGAAAGGTCGGATTTTTCCCATAGACACGGAGGCAAACCAAAAATTCTCACATACATTGTACCCACCCCCCACCACTCCTTCCGGGAGATCAATTCGACTTTTCGCAAAACGAAAAAAAAATTCCAGCAGCCAGTGTTGCCAGTCGACATCGACGAAAATGGTCAAATGTCATTACGACGACCATGACACGTTTGCCCGTGTGACATTTTGATTAAAAATATTGCTCCTTCTACTTTTCATATTTTTGAATAGAAAGTCCAAAAAAATGTACTAACAAAAGAAAAAAAAACTCAACCTGGCAACACTTTGGGTTAAGTAACATAACCGCCCGCAACAAAGACACCCGCTCAAATGTTGCCAACCTGAAGAAAATTTCACCCCAAAAACGTCGTTTTTCGTACATTTTTCAAAATGGCCGCCACTGCGTCCGCCATCTTGTCAAAAAAATAAATATCCCCAAAATATCAAAACTAAGGATACAATCAAACGAACACTTAAAAAACATTTTAAAAAAGTTGAAAAACTACCCCGATGCGACCCCGCAAAGTCACCTCTGAAATCGAAAAAATTCCAACTCGAATATCTCGGCGGCCATCTTGTTTTTTCAATTTTTTCCAAAGTTTTCGTAAATCTCCCTCAAAACTTTACGAAATTCCCCAAAAAAAATCCGCAAAAAGCCATAAACAAAAAAGTTGAAAATCACAGAGCGGCCGCCATCTTGAAAATGTGAAATGTCAGATTTTTCCCATACTCACTGGAGGGGATGGAGAAAACCCGCCATAGACAACATCATTCTATTTCGACTCTTTCTGGGAGAACAATTATGTCAGTCAGTCAGTGGTAAGTCTAGGATTATATAATATAATGGGACCGCTGCATACTTGTGGGGGCTGTGGGAGTCCCACCGTGGGATTTGCTTGAGGCAGTTGAGGCTCGTTCGCCAGCGTGTGGCTGTGTGGCCTGTGATGACATCAGCCGGCCGCAACCGGTCCCCGACGCCTAATGGACACGCCATTGTGTACAGTCGAGTGAGGCGTAAAAGAACTCTACAATGCATTAACCTGCGAGTGTGTGGGTAGGGTACGAGTGGGTCGGTCGGAACATTAAATGAAAAGCCCAAAGAACATAGTCTCTCGAAACGAATCCACATTTTATATCCGCATACATTTTGAGGAATTGTGAAATTCCAACCGTAGCAACAATGCACAACCCTTTTATTTTGTGCGGCGTAATCGTAATCCCCACTTAAAAATCCGACCTACTGCCAAAAGCCCTACAAAATAACCGAACCGGGCGGCCGGGCGGCCCTGCTCGCTAACAATACAACAATGTGACCCACACGGCTGCACCGCGTGTCGTGTCGTCACGCGGGCCGCACACTCACGTCGTCGGCACCGAATTTAGCCGCGCCACGTTGGCCCCCACGTGTGCGAGACGAGCGCCGAATAATAATAAAAAGTAAACCGCATCGAGCTACAGTTATAAAGCTCCCCCCCTCCCACAACCCCCGCCCGCGGCAACCTTGGCCTTCCCCTTCCCCGCAGAGACGGGCGCCACGGAACGGATATCAACTAGAAACGCCGTGTTTAATTTTTTCGTAGATATATCAGTGCCGAGAGCGCTAAATTACATGCGAAAGCTGATACTAATATTTGATTGTACTTTCAATATTCAGTATTCTTGTTTCATTTTATCGTTATTCTTGTTATATATTTTAGGATTAGTATTTATAAGTGCGCATTGGGTGTTGGGTGTCCACTGTCGTCGAAATAGTTTGGCACAAAACTTTAAGGTGTTGGAGTTGTTGCATACAAAATTTTAGATCTTATGTTGGTGAAAACAACATGATTGCGCCATGTTGCACCACATTATATAGAGTATTTAAATTAAATGCAGCCATAACTTACAACTCTGGGCTATTGGTGAAGCATTTCCATACGATAAGTATTCTGTGTCATCGCAAACGATGACGTGGAATTCGCGGCGGTGGCCACGTGGTGGAGATTTTTTTAACATTGCGCCTGGACGGCCGCCGGATGTTCGTACATTTTTCTGAATAATTGTCATTTTTTATCTCCAATTGTTTGATAATGGAACGGATTTGACCTTACATTAATTTGCCTATTGGTTTCTTTTCTGAAGGGAAAGAATGAAAATTGTTCATGTGCTATTCAAGCGCCGTACATAATTGTGCGATAGCTGGTCATTACTTCTGGTTGGCTATAGATATGGAGGCCACATAGACTGCATGCTCTTTCATCTTTGGATACTCGTAATTTAATAAAGGTCGGTCTCGCCTGCAAAACCAAGGCAAGACCTTTAATAGATACGAGCATATATAGACGCATCAGTATTTAATAGGATTTTATGCTGCTTGTTAACTGAATAACAACTAGCTTTTAGCGTCCATGGGTGGATTCAACAGATTATGATAGAAGCAATGTGAACATGACATGATTCACATGACACACTAAATTAAACTGTAGCCGTTCGTTATCAGTTAAAGGTGTTAATGAGGAGCAGTAGATGTTCTAATTTGGCGATATCTTACTCCTATGCAATGCAAGAAGGTCTGAAATCTCAGTAATGTGCATTTTTAACCGATTTCAAAAAAAGGAGGAGGTTCTCAATTCGACTGTATTTTTTTTATGTTTGTTACCTCAGAACTTTGGACTGGGCAAACCGATTTTGATGATTCTTTTTTTAATCGAAAGCTGGTGGCTGTCATGTGGTCCCACATAAATTTGAACGAGATCTGACAAGTAGTTTTTGAGACTTTGAAGTCGGTTATTTTTTGTTAGTAAAATTAGATTATCGTTTATACATAGCTCTAATTATCTTAAGTTACTTACGTGTTTGAAATGATTTATTCCTTGAACGTACACCGTAGGTGTACTACTTGATTTGCGGAAACTTATAGGGTACATCGGAATACTATTAAATAGACGAAGATAATCATATACCATCAGATGGCTCGTCTATTAATTTGTCGGCGATTTACATATATTTCTTGGTAGACTACCCAAATACACAATGGAAAGGCTGGAACATGAAAGAATACCGAAATCATAAAGCAATTGTTAGAGACCTCACTGACACTACCTTTATCTGTTGCAGGGACAACAGCTATGGGCGCGGCGGGGGTGAGTACCGGTCGGGGGCGCGGATGTCGCTGTTGGGGGGATACCTGCCGCCCCCCGCGCCCCCCGTGCACCACCCGCCGCCAGCGGATCCCCCGCCCTTCAAGAAGATCCGGCTATCTGCCGAACGGCCCGGCGCCGCGATGCCGCACCAGCCGCTGAGGATTGATACGAGGGTGAGTGGACACTGGACTGATCTCAGTATTCTACTCCCACTGAGGAGTACATAAGGATGAAGACTATGAATGGGGGTTCCCTTTATATCAGCTTGGCAGAGTTGCCAACTTAATTATGAGAGACAGCAAACTTAGAACACTTTGAATAAGATCTTTAAACTGCCCGTTATTCCCCAAAAAAGCGCAGTGGAGTATGTTCCATGATTTTGCAGGGGAAGCTAATAAATAGAACAGACCTTCAACCTTCTTTCCTTATGCAATTGCAGGAAACACTGATGAACTCTTACAATACGGTGGAGGTACTCTCCCCGAATCCGCCATCGGAGCCCACGATGGAGGACCAGACCTTCCGCGCCACCAAAGATGAGCTGTTACAGCAGATATCCAAGGTTCGTATTGCAACTATTATTTCCAATAATTTTGGTCATACTACTTGAGACTAGGAAATCTTTTCCCGTTCTGAACTACCTTAAAATACTTTTCAAACTTATGAACTTCTTACGACAAACAAGGTAAAAACGAAATTATTATCCATATAAAAGTACGGATATTTCTACTGCATTCAAAGAGTTCGAAAAATCCTAAAAAAAAAAAGTTCGAAAAAGTCGATGCTTTCAATATTTTTTGCTCACTCGGAAAGAGGATGACGCTCTTTCTGATAACGATCAGGTAACTGGATGAGCCTAAAATGGGTCCGAGAACTTTGAATGTCAGAAATGGCAATGAAAAATTGTCTGTAACTCTCTAAATTTAAATCGATCAAATTTTAAAATTCTTGGGAATCTTTGGTGAGAAATGTTTAATCAGCTTGCTCATGTAGGTAGGTTGCAAGGGCATTCGGGTAAGCTCGTCATACATTTCTATTATGCGATAATGTCTGTTTGTTGATAATTTGTTATTCATATTTCATTATTAATCACCACATTCTTCATATTTTCATAACTAAAAAACTGTAGCTAGTAATTGACAAATACAGTGTTTTGTTTATCTCGTTATTTGGATTGCTCTGCATGTTTGTTTTTTCGGTTTTGGCCAGATATTTAAATGTCTTTGGTTGTGAACATTTTAAATTTTAACGAATAAAGATTCATTTATGTTCTGCACTTTTTCTTAATGTATTTGGGAGTGCCCTGATGTCATTATGCTTGTGACGCTCGGTTTATAAATGAAGCAGGTGATGTTTCCCACAGTTTGCAACACATGAAAGAATCATTGGAGGTCGTATATTCTGGGTTGATCGATATAAGTTATCACAATATGTTTAGTTCCCAGGTCGCTGCTTTAAAAATAATGTTGCGCTGTATTTTGCACTTTATGTAGCTTCGATCGGCGTTATAATTTTAGCATATTATTGAAATATAATTTTTGGAATTTATATCACGTGCTGGCCATTTTTAGTATAGGAAAGTTACTTATCATTATCATCTTTTTGAATATAATTTCTACCGCAGCTTCTTTTAGAATTACGTTGCTGAATGCGTAGTCTCTAACCTTTCTATCCTACTATGTCCTGCTATGGCATTGTAGCAAAGTAATTGAGTCTGTATTTTAAATATTATCTTTTGGAACATGACCTTCCCAACCTCATTGATAGTGAATAAGATCGGCTTAAAAATATAAATCCCGATGCATTATATAGCGCGATGGGAAAACTCGCTTTTCAAATCATTACCCCTGGCACCAAGCCAAGGGGCACTCGTGTGGAATGATCGACCTGGGAGTTGTATGGAGCTAATCCTAAAGACTCATTGCTAACAAACTCGCTAAGTGCTAAATCTTTCTGAGACTCTTTTGTGATCGGGTAGCGGAAGGAAGTTGGGGATTACTGCTGCTACTATGCCGAAAAGTAGGGGCAAAATTTCAGGAACGCTTCCATGTTTAAAGGGGAAGGTAACCTCTGTTCTTGGCAAGCAATTTATCGAAAACTAAAGAGTATCTGGTTTCAATGGATGTAATTTACAAACATTAACGTTTGATAACTTCTTATTATCAGATCAGTGTTTGATCACTGTTTTGATGAAATTAGAAATGAGCTTAAATTTAGAAAACAATAAAAATTTCTGAAAGCATCCGAAATGAGATCGCGGTTCTTATGATTGGTTTTCTGACTAGGCCCTATGGAAAGTTAATAAATACGTCACTGACATAACATTGAGAAATGTCATAATGCGATCCTAACTTAGTGACTTATTAAGAATTTTACTTTTGTTTATCGGTATAAAACATTTTTTTTTTTCATTTAAATATTCAATTGTATATCCGTTTTTGAATTTACCTTAAAAATGGTGAACGAAGGTTTTTGAGAATGTCACACTTTTTATTGTGATGGTTAAATTAATAGCAATTTAATGTATTTTAAATATTTAAAGTCCCATGTGTCAATCACATTTGAAAGTATTTTAAGTATTGACAGGATTTGTGTTTTTTAATTATCAAGGCAAAGATAAATCTTAAACTTTTCTGGTAAAAATGGAAAGCAGAGGACTATATTCCCTCCACCGACAAAAAAAAATTTGCCCATGAACTTGGCTAATTGGTTTATATCCCTAGGAGGAGAAATTACAACGTGGTAGTTTATACGAGTATAATACATTAATACCCACACCTCATGTTGTACCAAAGTCCAAGATGTTATTATACGCATAGGCATGATTTACTTTGCAGGTAGACCGCGAGGTGGCGTTGGCGGACGCGATGTTATCGAAGCTGAAGAAAAAGATGGAAGAACTGGAACAGTCAGCGTCGAAGCCGGCCAAGACAGAGGAGCCCGAGGAAGCGGTACCGCGGCATAGGAGCCTAGCTCAATGTATATATGCAGATAATAGGAAAAGGGTATGTTGGATTTGGATTACTATTTTGTTATTGCCACTGGATTTGAGGGCATAGAAAATTCAAAGAGTTTAGTGGATATTGAAAGCAAAAAGGTTTTAGTCAGCCGTTTTGTTCATTAACAGTTGGGTGAAGAAATTAATGAGATAGTACTAATTATACAATACATATTTATATATAAGAAGAAAATCATGAACTTTAATTTAATATTTTTTTATTTATTAATCGTTTAGGCGATAATATGAAGTTGTGGAAACTATGTTATTCTTAAAGGAATACTCCAAGGCAGTACTTTAGGACATCTTTTGTTTTATATTACTACTGATGGTGTTTTTAAGCATTTGCAGCTTGATTAATATTGGAACGTACTTTGTCTCCAGGCGGCAGCCGCCCATGCAGCTCTAGCACACCTGGGTCCGCCCGTGTTATATCCTCTGTACAACCAGCCTCAAGACACGACCGTGTACCACGACAACATCAGGAAACATCGGACGTTTAAGAAACGGCTAGCGGAACATTTGCGGAGGTTGAGGCTGGAGACTGAAAAGGTATTGCGATCCTTCTGTTACATTATATGTTTAGGAGGTTCAGGAAATGTATGCGGCAATCTATTAGAAGCCCTTTGTAGGGCATTGGTCTAATTGAAATTAACGAAACCTAAAGTATTTCAGACTTGAAGCTTGAATATGCTGCTTCAGCACGGATTGTGATCTATATAACTTTGCTGGTATATGACGAAAACACGAGAATGCTTCAGGAATGATAATTTGTCTTGATGACAGTCTGTTTAAATACCAAAAACAAAGAATACTAAGATATTTTGCGTTGATACTGTTTTATAGGTAGTCAAATGTGGTTCTCTCACTCAAAACAGCAGTTCTAACAAAAGCAAATAACTATTGATGAATTATAATTTTAAAATGATGTCTTAAGGAAACACCAATCATCGGCATCCTTGTATCAATGTATCACAGAATTTCCATTGCAATGTCACGATAATAATGAAACATGACATCTGTCGTTCCCCAGAGAGAGGACGCACTAGCGGAGGCGTACAGCAGACGCGCGGCGGAGTGGATGCGGCGCGTGGAGCGGATAGAACAGGGTCAGAAGAGGAAGGCGAAGGACGCCCGGAATAGGGAGTTCTTTGAGAAGGTTCGTATTCTCTATTTAAAGACCTAATGTTCGGTTTAGACGTATTAAGTAGTTAAGTAGTTAACTAAATTTTAAGTGATTAATTTGTAATGTGCGTCCACACGTAATAATTTAGTAAAGCTCTTTAGTTCATACAATTGTACTTAATTACTTAAACATTTTACTAAATTTTAACTAAAAAGTGCCTGTCCAAAAGTGTTAAGTGATAAGCCCCGCCCACCTACTTAACAGAAAATAGAAAAATTTCGAAATTACTTGTCTGCTTGATTACTAAACTACTAAATTACTAAATTGTCTGTTTACACGTATTAATTTACTTAAAATTTAGTTAACTACTTAACTACTTTATACGTGTAAACCGAACATAAGTTCCTACTTTTAGCATCGGCGATTAACGTTGTCGCGTTTGCATTGATGCTGTAGCGCGTTCTGCTGTCAGGCGCTAAACAAGAACAAGCAGTATTAGTGGTCAGCTGGTCAGCGGCCATTTACCGTGTCTGTGTCAGCAACACCAAAAGGCATCAGTGTTGCGTTGCTGAGTGTTACGAAACCCACTTATAAGTGACTGTCTGACATTGCAATACATAACACGTAACTAAATTAAATAAGAAACTCTGCAATCAAACGTAGCATCAAAACGCGCCATTCAACTATCGCAGTGCTACTCCATCGCGGTTTGGATTATTGAAACATACTGAAAACGCGTAGAAAAGGACCGGCCCTCTATCGAGCTACTCGCACTAGTTGTCGTTTGTGATGTGGAGCGTTTTGTTTCTGCGTATAGCTTCCGAACAGCAGCTGAATTATCGATCGCTAATGCTTTTTTTTATATATCTTATAAGTTAATGCTAGACTACAATCCCACTCATGGTATGTGGCGAAGTAGTGATGGGTGGTAAAACACACTAACTTAGTAAATGCCAGCAAACTCAGAAACACCGACGCGGGTAATTTATTCCAATCCTTCGCTGTACGCATAATAAATGATGAAGCGAAGCACGTCGTCTTTACAGGGGGGATGTTAACGACGAAGGGATGGATACCCTCCGTGCGTCGGGTGGTTCGATGATGGCGGAATCAAATCATGTAATTCCTGTGCACACTTCAAAATGTATCCTGTAGAATACCGAGAGGTTGGCAACTCTGCGCCTGTGCTTGAGGCTCTGTAGATTGGTCTCAACCCATTTACGGTCAACAATAAGCCTCTTAGCACGCCTCTCTATTGAATCCAATGCTAAAAGTAAAGTGTCTACGAAGGCCTTAAGTTGTTTTTATCCCCTGAATTACAATATCGAGAAGTATTGAAGTATTGAAGCAATACCGCAGATAATACTTCTAGACTTTTGTTACATTAACATTAAGACTTACTGTCCATGTACACTACAATGTCATATTCAGGCTTTCGTCAAATGACGCTTGCTTGCATCTTGCGTAAAAGTACGGATATCTATCCACGGAGTGGCATCGTCGCGTTCGCCTGTTGCCTGTAAGGCTATTCTGTTTTGTAACTCGACAGCGGAATCCGCGATGAGTGTCAAACTTCAAACGACTAAATATAGGATTTTGACACTCATCGCGGATTCCGCTGTCGAGTTACAAAACAGAATAGCCTTGCAGCAAGTTGTTCCATTATACAGCTTGCATACAAATTAATCGCCGTGGACAGTGAGCCTAACTTTAACGCTGATGTAGCAGGTCATTAGTGTCTAATACTTCATAAACGATTGACATCACTAATTGACTTCCTCGTTCCTAACGTGATATTTATAAATTTTCGCAACGCCCATAATTTCTGTTATCGTACATGTACCTAAATTGTTTACTTGATTGCAATAAATTGATTTGATTCGATTCATCGCCAGGTGTTTCCCGAGCTCCGGAAGCAGCGCGAGGAACGCGAGCGGTTCAACCGGCTGGGCGCGCGGGTAAAGTCAGAGGCGGAGCTGGAGGAGATAGCGGACGGGCTGCACGAGCAGGAGCACGAGGACAAGAAGATGCGGTCCCTGACCGTCGTGCCGCCGCTGCTGCGGGACCCGCGCTCGCCGAAACCCCTGCTCAGGGATACCAACTGTAAGTTGATGGTGATGTTGGTAGTGGTGATGATGAGGTGATCGGAGGAGACTGTAGAATGATATTATGTTAAGTTCCGTTTCACAGAACCACGCTCGAGTTCATTTATTTATTTTATTTATTTATTTATTCGGCACACCATCATATTATTAAGTTACACTTCACAATACAATTATTACAAGATAAATAAATACTTACAATTGTGTACACACAATTACAGGTGAGCACAAGATTCGCACTATGACGCTCAGTTGTAAAAAGATTTATATGATTACTTATTTTATCAAAACTTATCGTTACAAATTAAAATGTCAAGTACAATCAAATTAAAGTTTAAAATAGTAATAAAATTGATAAAATACTAGATAATAAAACAAAATTAATTCAAACCAAAATTAAATATTACAAACAAAATAATTATAATTTAAAATTAAAAGAAAATCTGAAATAATTGTTACATTACAACACAAAAAAATAATAAGATAAATAATAATAACATGAAGTTATTATTCATGTTATTATATGTACACATATAACATGAGTTCCTTGTTTCCTATATTTCTTACCACGGTACTAAAATATTACTACAGGTTGATAGATTGTATGATGGTAAGGAGCGATAAGGAGCTAAGCTGATTGACCAAGAATGTCACCAATGTATTGCTTATTAGTTATTTAGTTTTAGCAGAGCGGCTTTCCAGAAAGATACACCTTACCCCCATGTAGCACAAGAGTACCATTGAAGATGTTTGTTCTAGTGTCAATACTTTGTACAATGGTGGCGTTGGATAACCTAAAAAAATATTGTCCTACTTATGAGTATGACTTATCGGTTAGATTTCATACTACTCACTTTAGTGCTCTAAATACTCTTATGTGACGGTAGGTTATTTTTCTTCCCTAGCTAGCCACAACGCTCCTTCTAAAATAGAAATATACGTCATACGAAATGTTACGTCATAGAATGTTTTTAATTTACTTTAACTGCGATAACTATTTGTGTTTGAGTATATTGTGTGCCAAAAACGTGGTGATGATCAGGAAGCTCTATTAGAAGTGCAGGTTTGGACCCCAACATGTTAGTATTAAGTGTGTTAAGAGACTGCGAGTACCCCTTTACTGTTTACATCAGGTGGGATAGTTGCAAGCTCTAAATAATTCCATCTAAAAAAAAAGTATACCGTAACCCCGGCCTCCCTCAGTCAGGTGCATGGACATGGAGACGGAGCACAAGGAGCTGATGATGCGCAACGTGTGGTCTTGTGGCGAGCGCGAGCTGTTCCGGGAGAAGTATCTGCAGCACCCCAAGAACTTCGGCCAGATCGCCTCATTCCTGCCCAGGAAGAGCGTCAAGGATTGTGTTAGGTGAGACGTGGTGAAGGTCACGATAAGTTCTTTCACTCTTTTCTTCTCTCTTTCTTGGCCGGCAACGCATCAGGGATGCCTTTGGTGTTGCTGATAACCATGGGCGACGATAGCCACTTGCCGTCAGGTGGATTCAGCTCGTTTGCCGGCTATTTTCATACAAAAAAGTTTATATGCTATTTACCTTCAAGCTATGAAAACACAGCTGGTGATGGATAATACAATATAGACATATTATATCAATGTCTAAGCCAATAAGATGGATATATTATTAGCTTAGATTGCTTAGGCACTTATTCTGTAACCATTTGCAGTTTCTTCTCATTAAATAATAATAGTTCAAATAGAAGCTGAAATAAATTAAATAAATTATATATAGACGGCAATCAGAAAATGGATAGGTGGGATTCCAAGTAAAAATAAATAAATATGTGTGTGAAGTATGTCAATACACACTTGACCAGCGTGGTCGACCATGGCCTGTTCCCCCACACAGTGAGAGTTTGTCGGTTATGGATTATGACGATAACGATAATGATGATGATAGTATTTTTTTTAATTGAAGTTCACGTTCAAGTAATTTTTGCCACCAGCGGTCGTTTAACTCGATTGATCACTCAAGATCGACACAAGCCGTCGGGCTATGAGTACTTTGACCACCTACTGCACCTACACAGCCGCATTTTGTCGTTATTTTGCTGGCATTCATTTTTGATGCCCATGACTATGTTTGTAGTTAAGAAGTAACTCGACTAATTTACTCACATTATTTTTCGAAACACACCTCATGGTTTACTAATTCTCCCAATATTCCTGGCAGATTTTACTACTTATCGAAAAAGGCTGAGAATTACAAGCAGTTGCTGCGCAAGCCGCGACAGAGGCGCCACACGCGGCCGCGGCCCGCGCCGGAGCCCGAGCTCACCGCCGGGGTCACCACGCGCGCGCAGGGGATGCAGCGATCACAGGGTATGGGATATGTAATACACTACACAATACACACTTACATGTAGAATTGTACTATATACAGTGCTTCCAACTTATCTGTGAATTGGAGGAGGGTGCTGTCGGACGCACTGGACCAATCATTGGACGCAATTCGAGACGTAGTAAATGTCAAATGAATGAGCACAAAGAACTTATGAATGGAGCGGCATTAGTTCCAATTTTCGTCATTTCACAGATAACTTTGTAGCACTGTACGAATACTACTGTACAGAAAGCAAAGCAGTAAGCTTTCTCCTTCGCTTACGAACTGCTTGAGACAGCATCGAATGTCGATGCGTTGAATAATGTGTGTCACGTTTCGTTTTGAGTGAACGTTGGTGAACAGGCAACTAGCACTCTGCCTAGCTCTGCTCGGTTTGGCCGCGCTTTCCGGGATGCATATTTGTAAATACCCGACGCTTCAGCCACCCGAAGTTGCTGCGTACATAGCAGACGTGTCGGACTGGTGGTCTGCTATTTACAAGACCCCGATGATCCTTGTAAACAGGCTAACCCGTCAGTTATCTTGTTAACATAATAATGGTACTATAATAATAGAAAATATGAAATGGCAAAGCCATGAAAAAAACCTCTTGAATTGAAATGGAATCGGTTAGGTTAGGTTGAATGATTTTATTTTACGAGAAAAACAGAGACTCCGCGGAGCGGAGTTCCGTCGACAACTGTGACGAAGTGAAATTATGTACATAAATATATGAAAAATTTTCATTTTATTGTCAAATTGTCAATAAAATAGTATTTCAACCTAATCTGAACGGTACTTTGCGTACCAAATGATTCTAATAGGCGTGTGGCATAGATTACCCCCAATAGATACCGCATAAGTGAAATTTTCTTAGAGTTTGAACTCACAAAATTTGGCGGAAGGCGCGGGTTGCGGGGGACAAAACAATGCGCTGTGATTGGCTATTTCTTCTTCATACTTGGACTTGACGGGTCAGTATTGGTCGACACTATTGTCGTCGACTTGCAAATGCACGTATGTGTTAGCGCGCTTCAGTTGCCTTGTATGCGGTATCTATTGGAGGTAATCTATGGCGTGTGGTAACGATAGCAGACGTGTCAGCACGACACGTCAGGTAGCGCAGGCTCGGCGCCCGAACGGCAGCCGAAATGTCCCAAGTGGCTGAAGCGTATTTACAAATATGCTTTCGGGATAAGAAGTACCCTACATTTCAGTTCAGGAAAATACGTTCAGAAATTTTTGCATGAACCTAACAAACATCCTCAAGTCTTCATTGATTCGCGCATTGACCTTGCTCAATGGTAAAGTGTCTTACCCAATTTGGACTTATTTCATTTCGAACCTGCCGTATTTTGATCGGATGCCTATACGGATTTGATTACCGATGTCACGGGCCAGAAAGCTGTTTCTTTAATGCCTTTGTCCTTCAATTTTTATATGGAATACAATAGAATATTGTTCGTGAAACTGCTAGTCAATTGGTCTTAAGAGGCGACAGGGTGGTAGGGCTTCGAGTACGAATTATACTATCACTGTTTAAATAACAAAAAATAGCAATGATATTTTAGCAGTTTGAACGTTGGTCTCCTGAACGCAGGGGCCGAGTTCGAATCATGGCACGCACCTCTAATAAAAAAAAATATGTAAGCGTAATAGACTTCTATTATTATTTATCACTTGCTTCGATGAAGGAAAACATCGTGAGGAAACCTGCACACCAGACAGTACTCCATAATGTTCTCAATGGTGTGTGAAGTCTACCAATCCGCAGTTGACCTGCGTGGTAGATTATGGCCTGTATCCAGAGCCCAGCTGTGGGACAATTATGGGTTGTAAAATTCTCGTGTCACGGTGTTAGAAGTTGAACTCCGCCGAAACGGCTCGACCGATTTTTGGTGAATCTTAGCGTGCATATTGGCGAGGGTGGAGAATCAGACAACATCTATTTTTCATCCCCCTACCCCTAAAAATTTTTTTGGCAGAACAACGTTTGCCCGGTCAGCTAGTAACTTATAATATAATAAAAACCATGTATGTCTGTTGGTGCAGGTTCAGCGCGAACGGAGAACAAGGACGGAACGCAGTCCATGGGGGAGGAGGGCATGGCGACGGACGTGTCGGGCATCCCGGTGCCGCCGGCCGCGCCCGCGCATCCCGCCAGGTACGTCATCCATCCCGCCAACACCCACATCCATCCCGTTGTACCCACGTTGACATTTGACCGCTTATTTGGACGATACGACAGCGGCGTCTTATGTATGTATTGCGAATACACGCAGACTGTCATGTGTACTAGTGAGAGTCTAACGCCCCAACTCAGAGTCACTAACGGTTACTTTAATCGCTCCTTAGTACAGAAACACCATACAAATTCTGTACTAAGGAGTGATTTAAGTAACCATTAGTGACTCTGAGTTGGGGCGTAAATGTTTATCACAGCAGTAAATGTGGTGTTAATTAATGTTTAAAATCTATACTAATATATAAAGAGGAAAGATTTGATTTTTTGTTTGCATTGAATAGGCTCCGAAACTACTGAACCGATTTCAAAAATTCTTTCACTGTTGGGAAACTACATTATCCCCGAGTAACATAGGCTATATTATATTTAAAAAAAATTAGGGATCCTTAATAAAACTACAACAATGTAACCCAAGGTGTAAAAAACTAAGAAAACCGAAGCAAAGCGAGGGCGTTTACTCGTATTTTATAAGTGCAGTGTAGGACCACTTGATTTATGAACCTGAGTCGTGTCGTTCTATAAAGAAGCGCGCAACATTAATGAAACTATTTGTGCGGTTTTTTTTCTATGCGACGTGTTTTGAGATATGTCAAGTTTGATGTTTCTGGTACAAACGCACAGTGCGTTACGCCTTTTTAAGTAGAAATGGTCAGTATGTTAATACTATTCGCTCTTGAATTGTGACGTAAAAACAGAATAGAATGAGTAATAAAAGACAATCTGTACAAATTGAGAAAGTACCGTTATTTTATTTTATCGTGTGTTGTTGAAAAACGACAAAAGATTGGGTAGGTGGCACTGTTGTAAGGTTATTTATTAATTTTGCTATAAGTATTCATAGAACTAAAATATTTGCTTTTTAAAAATGCAAAATAACGTAGAAAGTGTCGCCGGTTGTTTAAAATATGTATATCAAATAATTTATTCTCTATAAACTTTATCACCACAGTCCACAGAAACTATTTTCAAACATGCCAAGTACTCGGTCAGAATTTATCTTTTAGCGAACAGCGCCATCTAGTCATTATATTCGGGACTACTACCTATTGTCCTGTACGTTTTGTTAAGAACAGGAAGCATTTGATTACTGAAAACAAAGCCAGAGGGCGGTTTTAACCCCTGATTGAGTCGCGTTTCTCGCTAGAGGGCGCCAGTTGTCAGTTAGTACTTTAGCAAAATGTAAACGAATTTGAGGTGTTACATAAAATAAGTTGTACCTAAGTACCTTAAGTATTTATTTGAATTCAATAGCAATAAAAACAGCAATCAAACTAAGCCTAAGAAAATAATGGAAATAATGTCCGTGTTGGTTTCAAAACGAATAAACGATAATCGCCCTTCGCAGGTAGTAGGAAATATCACAGCACATAAATTAAAATAGGTAGTCTCTACATAACCCGGATCTGCTCACTCGCACTCACTTTTAAGCTACAAAATAGTTTGTTTAATATCTCGACTATCATTTTGCAGCAGTTTAGTTGGACGTAGTTTCTGAAAAACGTTCCAAGCCACACATAATATGTCGAAATTGAGTTAGTAATGCCTAATTGACTATGGGATGCACATTAATCAGCTGTCAAAATTTGACAACTCTACTGTCACTATAAATGTCATGTACGACTTAGTAGCCCAAGCCCAACCCACTTAGTATGGGGAATACAGATATTTATTTAATGAAACAGTTTAAGTGTCCTGAAACGTTTTTATTTTATATTGTTTTTATTATACACACTAGAATCTAATTCATAAAAATGATCCAAACTACTTGAAACGTTTTTAATTTTATAACTTCGTTCAACCCACGGACCTGAAAAAAAGACGGACATAACCTCGTCTAATCGAGAGTGAATCATAGCAATGGCCACCCGCTTACTATGTGTGCGTAATTTTTGATTCGCGATTGAAGCAGTGAAGTGTCAATGTGTGGGTGTGTGTACTTGTACGAATAGAGAGTTGGTATTACTATGGGTGCTTCACTGAATTTGTTCTTGGGATTACGTCCGTCTTTTTCTTAGGTCCGTGGTTCACCCCAGTAAAATTCATGTTTTATTATAACGTTGGAACGTTATAATAAAACATGATTTATAATTAAATATGTTTCATGGCATGGATGCCATGAAACATTTTTAATTTATATAGTTTTCTCTAATTAAGAGAAACAAACATATCTCCATAAAGTTCCATGCCATATGAAACGTTTCTGATACTAAGTTTACCTAAAGCAAGAAGAATTCGTAATTCTTAAAAAACGTTTCATATTACCTGGAATATTTTTATTATTGAATAAACACGTATTATGTGGACAAATGCAGGTACCTATCTCCAAAACATAGCAGGTACATACTCGTAGTAGTTTGGAACTACATGGACCATTACATTATTATAAACTCGTTTTATTGTTATTTTGCCAGTTACTAATGATGTTTGGAACGTTTTTATGAATTGATATTTCTTAACGTGACATAAATATTGCAATATATCAAAAACGTTCCAAAGCTAAGTTTTTGCTAATAATAAAAAAAATATCAATGTTTGAAGTCTTAAATAACGTTAACTAAATTTTTTACCATGTTATCTATACAATAACAAAACTTGAAGTTTAAACTAAAGTGATTTGATGAAGTAATACAGGGTTGAACTTAAAACTCGATTTTCTCAGAATGTTATGTTTGTGGATTGGAACGTTTTTCTGGAATTACGTCCAGTTAATAGTCAGGAAATTAGTCATAAATGTAAGTGTGAGTTCAGTACAAGACATGGGAGCTCTGGTTATAACGGTGACGCAATCCGTTCAATATCAATAACAAGAACAGGGCTTTTTAATTACACCGTGTCAACAGAGCCGGCATAAATTATTTAACCGTAGCGTGCGGTGGGGTTCCGCTTAGACACTAGCGAAACCCTTGGTAATTTATTTATTAGAGTTTATATTATGTCACCGATAACTTATCAATCAATTCAGTATTGCATCTATAAATCAACTACTTTTTTTTAAGTAATAATTACCAGTTAGGTTTTGGTTTTGTTGCGTTTCTGATATACAGATTTAGTTACTGGACTATTTTAAAGGTTTTGCAATGTTTCTAGAACGGCTTATTTATTATTACGCTCATCTGTATTTCCTTTTAATGTAAGTTAAGATTCTTGTTAATAAAGAGTGACTAAATTAAGCTATAGACAAAATAATAATAGTAGGTCTTTGCGTGATAATTCTGAAAAAATTGTAAGACACTTTCTAAAAAATGTTTCAAATTTCAGTAGGAACGCTGTAAAACTAATTTCTCCAAAGGCTTTCGGGTACCTGCGATTTAATCTAATAAAACTTCATGCATAAAACAATTCAACGTTTAATCATCCTAAAGCGTTCAAGGGATCATCGGGCATGTTGTTAAGGTACGTTCATACATACTGGTTTAATGATTCCAAATTTAACGATAGATTGATATGGTTTCTTTATTATTGATTTAAATAGCTTCTTTTATTAGAAAAATACATTTAGGTTTATTTGTTTTACTATGCTGTTACTAAGTAACCATGCTTACCGGATACCATTAAGTTCAACTGTTGTCACTCATTGAATTAGTATCTATATTATACTAGCTGCCCGGACAGACTTCGTTCTGTCAAAAGTTTTTTTTTTTTATTAAAACCTTCCGTATGCCTTAAGGGGTAAGATATCCTGTCTTTCAAGTTGGATCAAATTGCACACGGTGTGCAATTTTGATTAAAATCGATTAAGTAGTTTAGGAGTCCATCGCGGACAAACAACGTGACACGTAATTTAATTATATATTAATTGTAAGATTAACTACTGGCTTTAATCTATTAATGGTCCACTACTGAGCACCGGCCTCTCCTCTTGAGGACGACTAGAGCATACTCCATCCTGCTGCCCCAGTACGGATTGGTGGAGGGGTTAGTGGCCAACCCGAGTGTCAGAAGTTTTTATGCTGCCCTAGGGCTTCCGACATAGCTTGACGACAGTTATCTTACGATAACAGTATTATTATTATTTAATTCATCGCTCCTCCACTATACACTCCCCTTTAGCCAAGGCCAAGTACCCGCGCGCTGTTTGCCCTCACTCACGTTTATGGAGTTCGGATATCTCATCTTGGGATTAATCGTTTAAAATTCATACTTTTGTTTCAGTTTCTCTCGCTCTGATCACGTTTTTTACAGTCTGTAGTCTGTATCGGGGCGGATGTCGTCGGCTCATTTGAATTCTGTTTCAATTAATTTATTCTCGTCTTTAATATCGATATTGATTGCATTGTCGGGGTACAACCGTACTTTTAATGTACCTACTAAAGGATAAAAAAAGGTCTATATTGATATCGTCAAATCTGATTAAATTATGCCGGGTATCGAACGTTATGTCAGTTGTTTAACGATCAGTAGTCAGGGTTTCAGGACAAGGATAATGTGAAGTGGTCAACGAACTAACAAACAGACATATCTGATAGTTATTATTCACCGCCGCCGCGCCGTCCGTCACTTATGAAAATCACCAGCACGCATTGCTTACTTAGCAGAAAGAGAGATCTCTTTTTATGTTGGTCTCCGAAACTGCTGCTGAATTATCATACGTGAAAAGCATTTTATATGTGATTGTTTCAAGCGTTCATAGTATAACTTAACAAGAAAAACTATGGCACATAATTGTATATTGTCTCTTAATTAAATTTTCTTCATTAGGTCATCTGCTGAGGTGCGTATCTATCACCCAGGTGTCTTAGTTACATGAGGATTTGGTTGTCTTCTGTTTATTTCGTGGTCATTTTTAAGTTGAATGTTCAGTTGAAGTTAAAAAAGGCATGAAAAGCCCTGTAAATAAACATAGACATCGATTGAGCCCAAGCAATCACAGACTCGGATATTTATGAACGAAAAAAATACATTTCATTCAATTTGACTCTGATATTTGAGTAAACATTTAAGATCTCCCATGAGGCTCGCGTAGGGGTGAGTGGATGGAGTGGTCCGGGGGCGGGGAGCGGGGGTGAGAGTTAAAGAAAATACAGAATAATAATGGGTTGATAACGGTGCGTGTGTTGACAATCACTTCGGTTATTATTTGCAAAGAAACGCGCGGGACGGGTGATGTGTATGCCTGTGTTTGTGGGATTGTCGATGTTTGTTCTGCTTCTGATAGCATTTTGTTTGATTTATCGTGACTCGTTTCAGTTCGTACTTGTATAGATTTTATTATCTAACTAAAGCGACGGTTGTACTCGGAAGTTATGAAATGTTTGGAATTTTAGTTGCAAAGAATACAAAAATATGATTTTCTACATAACGTTTTATTTCGAAACGATGCGATATTCTTGCGGCGTCTCTTTAAACTTGATTTTTTCAAAATATAAACGGATTTAAACTGTTTCTCAGGTTTACAACTAACTATATAGGTAGATCAAGCATATAGATAGGGTCAAAATTTTCTTTCGTCTCAATCTCAACAAGTTGTCCATACCGATCTATGTATACTTTCGCCCACCAACAATAATATGAACAGTTGTTCTTAAACATGTCAAAACTTTCGATACATCTGTGAAAACACGATACGATGTGAGTAATATATGAAATTAATGTTGTATCAATAAATAAGCGTCTTACTTAATTTAATTGGCCAATATCAAAACAAAATGTATTTGCTCCCTACACAAATAAATGTATAAAACATCGACATGGTCGCGAGTCAGGGTGGCGGCATCCCTACCGCGGGTTGTTTAGATTTTTACGCAAACACCGGTCCATCTTTCTAATTGCCTTAATTAAAAGCGGCGCAATCGAGAAGTGAGCCCGCGGTTGGATGGTATGCTTTTTTATTTATTTTTTTTTTAATTCAAAGGCGCTTTTCCCAGTTTTTCAAATGCGTTTATTGTGATATCGGCCGGCTCTCTCTGCGTTGTTTCATTGTGATTTCGGTGTAGACGAGCCTTTATGGTTTCGGCAATTGGGAATGCATTGTCGATTGAAGAGGAATCTTTGTGAAGCTTTTATCTGTTTGTCATTTTTATTTTCGGTTTCTACAAGCGAGGTAAAGAAATTATTAGTCAGTAATATTACATTTTATCGGAACACTAAGTATTTTGAAGAAACATTTGTTCTAAGAAACGGCATAGGCTACGGTGGAGAATAATCTATGGTTTTAGAAATGATTTTTTTTTTGGTGTCGCGCACTCTGTCGCTGATATAGTAATTATAAAGTGGTAGGTATTATTAGGTATTTGCAATTGTTATTGGAATATTTAAATAAATCGTCACAAGTTAAAAATTTATAAAACTGTTGCGTTTGAAGCGCTTAATAGCGCTTCTTCACTGAATTCAACTTTATATAGTTTACCAATTATAGGCAATATTTTTATTGTGTGTAGTTAAGTTCAATGTGTAAATGAGAAAAATTTTTACTGGAATTTACTCTTTTCACACTTTAGTCCAAATACAAATTGCCGACAAAGCCCGTCAACACAAATAACAAAAGCTGAGCTACAAAATTTTTGCGTGAAAACACGAATATTTCTCATCGTAGATATCTGTTTGAACGTAATTAAAATCCGGCCAATTAGTACGGTCGCGGTGCGTGGTGCTGAGGGGGGGGGGGGGCATGAGCCCACAATCGAATTAATTACTGGTGCCCCTCCCCCTTCCCGCCGACCCCCTGGGAAGGGTTGAAATGGCATCACTGTCATGGTTATGAAGATAAAAATTTCGTCATTGTTGTATGGAACCATACAGTATAGTATGCTCGCAATCTTAAGGCTATAGATGTTCTTAAGATGGACTCATTGTCAGCCCTGTAAAACATTTGTGTGAAGATAATTTACTCTAAAACTGTTCCAAGTTAGAATAGAGTAAAAATAGGTTGTGATAACTGATAGCACGATTAGCACGTTAATGGTGTCTTTTAGTTGAATGCAAAGATTCTCTACTACAGTCAAATAACCATAAGAAAAAGATATATGACGGTTTCAGTACATACTTACGTTATTTGGGTTTCAATTAAAACCACGTAATATGTGTCATGAAATGCTTTATGTATTTGTATTAAACAATTAATAGTCAATTTTTTTTTACAAAAATATATTTAATTTTTTTTTTCACAAAGGTCAGCCAACTTGGATTTTTTTAATCATTACTGGTGCCCCTCCCCCTTCCCGCCGACCCCCTGGGAAGGGTTGAAATGGCATCACTGTCATGGTTATGAAGATAAAAATTTCGTCATTGTTGTATGGAACCATACAGTATAGTATGCTCGCAATCTTAAGGCTATAGATGTTCTTAAGATGGACTCATTGTCAGCCCTGTAAAACATTTGTGTGAAGATAATTTACTCTAAAACTGTTCCAAGTTAGAATAGAGTAAAAATAGGTTGTGATAACTGATAGCACGATTAGCACGTTAATGGTGTCTTTTAGTTGAATGCAAAGATTCTCTACTACAGTCAAATAACCATAAGAAAAAGATATATGACGGTTTCAGTACATACTTACGTTATTTGGGTTTCAATTAAAACCACGTAATATGTGTCATGAAATGCTTTATGTATTTGTATTAAACAATTAATAGTCAATTTTTTTTTACAAAAATATATTTAATTTTTTTTTTCACAAAGGTCAGCCAACTTGGATTTTTTTAATCATTTCATTGGGAATAGACACCTGGGTGTTCTACTGTTGCATTTTAAATGCAACAGTAGAACACCCAAGTGTCTGTATCTTTATATTCAACTGGTATCTTTATATTCAACCAATAAAACAACCATGTCACTGCTGTGCTACGGTAGCTACGTCCCTGCGTGCTGAAATGCGTTCATGAATGCACAAATGTAATTTTACCAAAATGTAATACGTGAATGGATAACAATTACTCAATACCAACAAAGGTAAACAAATCGCGTCGACAATCAAATGAATCCCAGTTTTAATTGGACCATTGTCTATTTGCGTCTAGCGTGTAGCGTTGAGTTGTGAGGATGTCCGTGTTATTTGATCGCGGCGCGGTCGTATCGCTGGCGGTTAGCGATATACACACAAGTCAAAATGTACAGGGCTTGTTTCACAATCTTCAAGTAGAGTCCTGTAGCTCGAGCACGAATATTTGCGAGAAAGTATTCGTATGGTTAACGTAAGCAATTTGTATGGCATTTTTTCAAAAGCACCCCTATCGTACGTAAATGGTACTAAAATGCCATACAAATTTGACAAATTGCTTACGTTAACTATACGAATACTTTCTCGCAAATATTCGTGCTCGAGCTACTGAATAAGCTATTCGCCGGTTAAAGTGACGTTAAAGTGTCATTTTACATACACGAAATGTCAACTTAACCAACGAATAGCTTACTTCGGACTTACTTGAAGATTGTGAAACAAGCCCGCAGACTACTAAAGCTGCGTACAAGGTACAGAAAACTGTCGATACTCGTTGCCCTCTGACGTGCTCGTTATTTATCTCAGAATGCAATCACGATCTCTTGTCACTGGTTCGCTTCAACTCATTAATGGCCTACTACTGAGCACGAGTTTTCCTGTCGAGGAGCAAAATTAGATCCTATTTTGATCAGAGCCTGTGTTTTCGAGGTGAGGCGACGGCCTAGGGCGCCAAATTTGGAGGGGGCGCCACATTCAGAGTGAGGAACAAAAGAAAGGAAAAATAAAATTTCCATTGGTTCAGTAAAAATTTATTCGAGCAAAAAAGCTCGATTTTTATTTTCTTATGTGGGCGCCACAATATTCTTGCCTAGGGCGTCAGTGGCTCTAACGCCGGCACTGAATTTCTGATCATGAGCCACCAGGCTCCGCGACCTGTCATCTGTCAACCGTGGTCACCCTAGTTACGGCACTAGCCTCAACTCGATCATAAATAATGTATTAACGTAACAACATCGAACTAACTTCATTACACCGGTGACTGCACAGCAAACATAATTACCGTGACACACTCTTTACACCCCAAGCCCGCGCCCGTCACGTCCCCGTCACGTCCGCATCACGTCCGCATCACGTCCGATTTTAATAACCGCGCTGGTTGCTTATTAACCCCCGGTTTAATGTTTGACGATGTTTGCAGACTGTAATTGCATTGATTATGATGGTAAATCGCGCCGTTGATAGGCACATTGTATCACCCGTGCGAATAATTTATTCGGCAATGATTTATAATTTGTAATGTTAATTTTACGATGACAATATGACTTGCGCGCTATAGAAACAAATGAATGTAGGCATCAATGAAAGTAATTTGTCGTGAGATCCTGGTTGTCAGGCACAATTTTTTGAATTAGAAACATAACAAGATTGGGTTTGTCCTCAGGACGGAACTAACGCGAACACCCCCGCTGCCGCCTTCCCCTCCGCCGGCGTCGTCCGCGCCGCCCGCGCCGGCGCCCGCGCCGGGCACGCCGGGCGCTCCGACGCCGGCGCCGACGCCCCCGGCGCACGACTCGCCGCTGCCCGGCTCCATATCGCTGCCCATCTGCTCCGACACCCAGCTGACGATAGTCTCCAACAGCGTGGTTGTCAGCAGCTGTGCTGTTGGCGTTATTACGGTGGGTTCATATTGAAGTTATACTTCTTATTTTTTTGTGCTTTAAGACTACTCACTAATTGCGTACTACGTACTAAAACAGTGCTATGAACGTATAAGGCACGGAAGCAACACGGCATACTCATCGGGCAGACTCCTTAAATTGTTTTTATTTCGTTTCCTGTAGTATTCGTTTCACCGCTTTAATTATTTGACTCCAATGAATTAAGACAAAAGTAAATAGCTGTCACACGAGGAGCAACCTAATGGGAAGTGTTCACCGTCGCCCATCGAAGTTAACACCGAGTCAATAACAATTGACAATCATAAAAGGTGTTTCAGATTAATTTATCAAAGAAAAAGGGGAGGACCCGTTTATTACCTGATAATTAATTGCTTTGTTTTGCACTGTTTCTTGAAAGCATAATGTGTGGCTACGTGTGTGTCCTTATTTTAAGGACTGGTGCTGCATTGGCGACTTCCATGGTGTTGCACATAGCTGACGGTAACCACTTACGATCAGGCGGCCTATTACGAACTCTTAGTTCCAGTCACAGTATATACGTCTGTGGTTCCAGTCATGTTTTAGTGTAAACGTCAAATTCTTATTACCAAAGCGGTCACGTGACACTTTATCCAATCATACGTCGTTGAAAGGCCGATAAAGGAATGAACGGTTTTTCAAAAGTTCATTATAGACCCGTGGCCCGTACGCGTTCCGAAGTAAAATCGGAAACCTTATAGTTGCGGCATGTCCGTCCGTCCATCTGTTCGTCTGTCTGTCTGAAGCAAAGCGCTGAGACCCTTAGTGCTAGAAAGTTGTAATTTGGCATGGATATATTAAAACTCCAGAATCGTAGAATAAAATATTGAAAAACATTTTTTTAGGGTACCTCCCCTACAGGTAACGTGAGGATAAATTTTTAATTCATCGCATACCCTATAGTGCGGGGTATCGTTGAAAAGGTCTTCAAAAAATTATGGGTCTTCTAAGACCATTTTTGGAATTAGGGATCCGTTTGCAAAATATTTTATGCTTTAAAGTGCTAATTTTAGTTAGAGTCAAGTGTACCCCTCTGCTGGCTGAACAGTTGGAGTTAATTAGAAAACTATCACGGCTATGTTAGCATAAGTAGTTAATGAGTAATAGTTGATAAACTACTTCTACTACTTCGGAACCCTGCGTTGCGCGTGGCCTGACACGCACTTGCCCGGTTTTATCCCTTCAAGCTGTACAGAAACACATCACTGAGATGTGATCTAGTTAATATTCATAGAACAATTTATAGCTGCTCATTATTATATATATTGTATCAGCTTAAGAGCAAGTCTGGATATGTCAATAATACAGCCATTCTCTCAACAGACAACACCGCCTCTCAACGCGAACCTCTCAACAACGCTACCGTCATCGTTACCATCGCTACCATCGTCCGCGCCGCCGCTACCAACGTCAGTACCATCTGTACCATCTCCGCTGCCGACGTCGCTTCCATCCGTACCGGCGCTGCCGTCGCTACCGACCTCGGTTCCCACGGCGCCCCTCACCACCACGAGTGGGAGCGCGCCCCCCACGCCGCAGCCCGCGCAGCCTCCCACGCCCACGCCCAGCCAGCCGCCGCCCACGCCTGAGACTGGTGAGTTCACTTACCATAAATCGCTTGGAAAAATGAAAGAAGGAACGATAGAATTTGTTTTACGATACATTGCAGTATGTACTCTGGTGCAGTAGTACTCAGTGCAGTGCAGGGCTCTCGTGTAACAGAATGTTTCTTATGTTCGGTTTACACGTATTAAGTAGTTAACTAAATTTTAAGTAAATTAATACATGTAAACGGACAATTTAGTAGGTAAAATTTAGTACGCAAGTAAACAAGTAATTTAGAAATTTTTCTATTTTCTGTTAAGTAGGTGGGCGGGTATCACTTAACACGTTTGGCAGGCACTTTTTAGTTAAAATTTAGTAAAATGCTTAAGTAATTAAGTAGGTCGTGAAGAATTGTATGAACTAAAGAGCTTTACTAAATTATTACGTTTGGACGCGCACTAAAAATTATTCACTTAAAATTTAGTTATCTACTTAACTACTTAATACGTCTAAACTGGACTTTACTTCACGTCTTAAAATTACTATTTTAGGTTCAAAAAGTAGATCGATTTCTGCTTATTTGTTATCGGTAATAATGCCAGAGGGGAATTCTAAATATTATCTTGTCTTTTAAAAGGAATAAGTTATTTATTTATTTCTGTAGAAGCAGATTTATTAGACAAATTTAGTTGTTTTTCCCTAAATTTCATTACTTATTGAGATGGGTCATGTTGAAACTGAAAACCAGAAGTTATTTGTATGAAATGCACAGTTAAACTTAAATAGATATGAAAATGTAAATTAAAAAAGAACTTGTCTTTTAAAGAAATAAGTTATTTATTTTAGCCGAAGAAGATTTATTATAGAAAATCGAGTTGTTTTTCTCTAATTGACCTATTAAGATGGGTCGCGGTGAAACTGAAAACCAGAAGTTATTTGTTTACCATGCACACTTTAAAAAATATAAAATAATTATGTAGGGCGCTTGAACTTTTTCGTCACTTTTGGGCCATTGAGGAAAAGTGCTAATCCTTCATTCTTCTAAACTTTCAATTAGGTTTTATATAAAACTTTCTTTGCATGTGAATTGTAATGAAGTTTTCAGACAGCTATAATTGTTACTTTTTTAATAATCTTGATGTCAGTACGAGCTATTGATATAAAATTAAAGAATGCAAATAAAAATAAACACGATATTTTCTCGAAATATTCAGTAACTGTCTGAAATGAAATTAATACTGGAACATTTATAATATTTGCTGCGCACAAACAATCAATCACGTAATTGAAATAAAACAACACACGAGATAATTGAAACATTTATTCCAACAACGCCACAATTATGTTTAACTAAATTACCGATATTTAACCTAATTCTAAATAAGCTCTGCGCTAATACTGATATGTTTGAATCACTCCGCAAACTTCCCGAACTGTCACTTTGAGATTCACTTTTGAGACAACACTGGGAACATTCGTAAGTGGCAAAAGTGCTCACTAGCTAGACGTGCCGAGAAAGAAATCGTAAGGTCTTGGTGCCGGGTTACGCGTTAGCGGTAGAGGTGGAGGGCTCGGGCTCGGGCTCGCCCTGCGCGGCGGTCTCCTCGGCGTGGCAGCGCTTCCGGTGCTTGTGGACGAAGTAGTAGGAGGGGAACTTGGAGCCGCACGTCTTGCACGGGTAGTAGTGCAGCGCGGTGCGCGCCGCCTTGCGGTGTCGGCACCACTCGCGCTCGGGGGCCGACTCCTGCCAGGCCACGTTCAGGACGCGGCTGAAGCGCACCGGCCCGTCGCACGACGCGATGTCTAACACGGTGCTGGACTGCCGCTTCGGAGGATCCGGGGCCTCGATGCGCTCGACGTCGAGCTCGCTCGAGGTGGTCGAGGACGGGGACGGCGGCGGCGGCGAGGCCGGCGGGGAGGGCACCTTGGCGCGCCGCGGGACCGGGCGGTGCGCCCCCGGCGGCGGCGCGGGCCGGGCCACGCAGGGGCTGGGGCCCAGCCAGGCCCGGTACAGCGACAACATGGTCCGCCGACGTGCGATCCCTCACTGCCAGCCGGCCCTCCGAGCCCGCCTTATATAGGGCGCGATTTGTAAATATTGCGCGATCCCGCGACGTGTTTCGGTTTTACAGCTAATTGGGGGGTGTGAGCGCTTCCACTGTTTACTTACATGTTCCTACGATCGTGCATTCTTCGATTTGGTTTACTCAATCCATCGTAATAGATACCTACGTCCTTTAATTTAGGGATATGATAGGAACTAGGATATTGTACTCTAGGACCTAGAGTTTAGGGGCTACATAAAGTTTTTAATTTAAACAATTAACTTAAACTTAATAACTTAAAAAGTCGCCATAAGATTTCGGTGGATACCGAAGAGTTACTGAGTTTAACATAAAGATCACAAAAGTCTATAAATTATAAAGATATAAAACCTAGAGTAAAACTTAACTTCAATATGAAAGTGATCTTCTTCACACTAACAAGAATAGATTCTTGAAATTAATTAAAATGTTTATGACCCTTGGCCTTAACCTAGTTGGTGATTTTGTCTCCGGAGCACCCTAGCTTCGGGGGACCTTTTCCGGGTTCGATTTCGAGCAGACTTTTGTGAACCCAATGACTTCCATTAGGCGTTATTTATGTCAGTTGAACACCAGTAGCTAAGGTTTTTTGGTTGGACACAATGAGTGAATTGAGTAAGACCTCATAAGAATACCTTAGCAGAAGATACAATCAGCAAATAATCGTTTGAACCTGTGATGTACAATAATATACATAATTATATTTGCTGATAATTAACAAGGTAATCCGTATCGTAACCGAGTACCTGTCTACGTAACCCGGCCGTTCGGGCGGCACAGAGAATTGTAAATTACTCGTGTGCTCTCACAGAATAACCTATCAGAAACGATTCACCGTCGGTTGGTACGTTTGACACGATCGCAGCCGCGCGAAAATCGTATTCTTTTGGATATTAAACGAATGCCTAGTTTGAAATTAAGACCTCCTTTTTTGGAAGTCAATTATAAGCTCGCTTAAGGGTATATAAAGAAATAGCCAAATAGTCAGGATAGAAAAATATAGATTGCGTATTATCATATCATGTAGGACATTAAACATTGGACAACGTAAAAGTTACTCACGAGTTTTGTATCTTGTATCTAGCAGTTAAATAGGTAACAATTACTGTGAGACCGACGATTCATGAGAAAATAAAAAATAAAATAAAAATAAAGGCTTTCACACTCATACCCCCCGCAGTAGATTTTCACCTGTGTCGCGGGTGGCATGGACGACACATATAACAGGTCACAATAACACCCATGACCTGAGTACAAAATATATTTATCTATCACATAAAGATCTGCCCCGGCCGGGAATCGAACCCGGGACCCCTCGCTTCGCAGGCAGGGTCGCTACCAACTAGGCTACAGGGTCGTCAGAAAATGACAAAAGACCGCGTAATTTTGTCGTGGAAGGATTCTTCTAGGCTCGATTTAACGTGATAAATTCATTCCACTAAGATACAGCCCACATGAATCGATGGAAATAATAAAAAAGCAAAAAGTATGAATGAAGAAATAGTTAATACAAGAATGAGTGTGAATCCTCGTTGGGAGCGCCGAGTGGGCCGCGGGGGACCGCTAAGTGAATTAAGTGTTTGCCGAGCTTGAGGAGGAATATCGTAGCAGCCATTGTTGGAACACGGCAGGGCGGGGGACGGGCGGGGAGGAATCTAGATTTTTAACTGGAATAACTGGATATTTTAATTTGTAACGATGAGAATTAACATGAATCTCGGGTTCGGATCTGCGGTGTTTAATTTGATATTATGTCCTAGATATAATATCAAATTAACACACTTATAAGTACTCAAACATGTAATTATATCTTATGATATCTAGTAATTCGTATGCACTTTTTATCTATAAGTACTAATATTATAAAGCTGAAGAGTTTGTTTGTTTGGTTGAACGCGCTAATCTCAGGAACTACTGGTTCGAATTGAAAATTCTTTTTGTATTTGATAGTCCATTTATCGATGAAGGTTATAAGGCTTTATAACATCATATATTTTAGTTAGTTTTTCCACAAATTAACAAGGGTGAAACCGCGGGGCACAGCTAGTTAAATATAAAATGAAAACTAGGCGCGAACTAGGAAACGTGTTCGTATATTTATAAACAGATGGGTTACTTTTCTCTGCAGGTGACTGTACCTATCCTACCTTTGAAATTAATCTCGTCAAATTAGGGCAAGTTGTCACACATAGACTAGTCTAGCAATAAGTTAAAAATGAAATTGTCTTTCAGTTTCTGGCATGTTTAGTACATCCAAATGAATTCAAGGAAACTTTGTCCCTGTAATGGCACATCTTTTTAATGTTACATTGAAATTACCTTTGAAATAGTCTCCGCAAGTACAGATCAAAATACTAATTACCTTTATCTATATTGACCACATTGTCTACAATGGGTTAACTTGTCCATCAGCAGTCATCACCATTGCCTCCATTTGGGTCCTGCTTAACAAGAGAACATAATGAGAACGTGGACGTTAATATTTAATTGTGTAAACTTTTTGCTTAATTGAGCGCGCCGTTTTAATATTTAAGTGCGATGAAAGACTTGTTTGAGCGCGTCTGTAGACGCTTTGTGCTAATTTGAGAGCTGACTCTTGACCCCTCTTGTTGGTTTAATATCGTTCATATTACGTTAGGTACAATAACTTCTTAAATTTTAAAAAGTCATTATTACCTTTTACTTCAATTTTTAATTGCTATGTCGCTTAGCTTATAATTTCCCATATTTTTTCTGCCAGACTTCTGATTAGTTTGTTGATTCATAAGTTTTCATTCATATTAAGCTACATTATGTATGTACCTACATGCTTCGGAATGAGTTGGAAACCAATGCCCAACCACTAGGATGCATGCAGTTCAATACGGGTTAAGCGTTTGCTGTGGAAGTAAAAGACAGTCATGCAGTTCAATACGGGTTAAGTGATATTGCTGCTGATGGATGGATGGATGTTGATGAATGGATTGGACAGAAAAGATTGCAGGCCTATTAAAATACAGCTGGAGTCTCGCTACGAAGGACCATACATCTCAGATTTTAGTCGATGGTTTATATAATTCCTCCTGATGTTGTAAATGTGTATGGGTGGTGGTGTCCATTTATTAGCCAGTAAACCAAGTCGTTAATTCGCTATTACTGTGTCTAATAAAATATTTGCATCGCATCGCATATGACAAACCCATTGAAATATACAAAGAATGGCAACTATAGTATGCTGAGCCAATTTGCAATTCCCTGTGACACAAGGCACGGGATTACCGCGCCCGGGATCACCGGGATTACCGGGAATTTACCGGTAATGTAATTGGCGTCGTTGATATGATTAATCCGGTTAAGTGTAAACTTGCAGCTCAAAACTGAATCGGTAATGGGATAAAAAGGATCTGTGCGATATTTCTGTATTGTTTTTAGGGTTCCGAAGTAATATCAGAACTCTTATAGTTTCGTCATGTCCGTCCGTCCTTCCGTCTGTTCGTTGGTCTGTCCGTCAGTCCAAAGCAAAGTGCCGAGACCCTTAGTGCTAGAAAGCTGTAATTTGGCATGGATATACTTAATAAAACTCTTTATTTATTTATTATTATAACTCCATATTTATTATTATTTATTAAAACTCCAGAATCGTAGAATAAAATATTGAAAAACATTTTTTTAGGGTACCTCCCCTACAGGTATTTAACGTGAGGATGAACTTTTTATTCATCGTTTACCCTACAGTGTGGGGTATTGCTGAAAATTTCTTCCAAAAATAGCACTTGCCCGGTTTTATTGTTATGGTGTTATTTGTGTCGGATATTTCACTATACGAAGCTGTTTTGCGATAAATATTAATTTACTTAGGCTAAAGTTGGGGATTACTTGAGGAAACATTGAAATGTTTGAAACTAAAAATTAAAGTAAGCAAATAATCCACGCTCCATTGAAATAAAAATCCACATAAAGTAAATTATCATTATACGAATATTTTTAATATCTAATTATAATTAAAAATTCCGTACGTAAAGTAAGTGTTAGTATTTATTAAAAAAAAAGAATTAATGGAACAACTACATAGACTTTTCTGTGGTTGCTAAATGTTAATAATTTTCCTCTTATTTATCTGAGCATTCATCTTAATTTTACATAAGATTTTTGTGATTCTTCCCGCTAGTCTCCGGGGCTTGTTTGTTTACGTCTCGACAAACATTCCTTCACAATATTAGTCAAAGTACTCAGAAGTCAACAGTCAGTCTCCCGGGTAGCCCCGTCGGTTTTACATTGTGTCATTTGTGTGTCTAACCGACAGATAAAATATATGTTTAATTAATTGATAAACCCCAAAAAGATTTACATAGTTTGACTTTGTGTATTCAATATTAATACTGATGTATTTATGCTGGAGTTGTCCTGGTGGTATTAAAAATTGGGGACTTGTCGCAACATGATTATTTTGTCGGCTTAAATAATGTTAGACAAAGAGGTTCTGAAGTTGTGGATGAAAAATAATAAGGTAAAACATCTACATACGTAAAAAACCTTCTAGTCCAATAAGCGAAAGCTTTTACCTAAATAACGACTAATAATATAAAGACAAATATATAAAATATTAATTTATTAAAACGGATGTCATTATCACTGGAAAAATCTCATATTTACACGTTTAAAATCGTGAAAATAAATACCAGTGTGGATTCGGTTTTCGGGTTGATTCAGCTGCGGCCTCAACGACAGTTGTCGGGGAGATGCGAATAAATATGCGTAGAATAAAATGTTAACATTACACATTACATTACATAACAATTTAGCGATTATGTGTTTTGTACAAAACCGAATAGATTTTTGCTTGCAATTCTAAATTTAAAAAAATACTCGTTGGCAATTTTATTAAGTACCGTACATCTCGCGTATCTCGCTGTGAATACGTCAGTCTCGACATCGCACCGTTGTTTTTAGAAGCTTACGGCAATCCCGTTGTTAGTTTCGACCGTAGCGTGTCTGCAATCGCCGTGAGTGTGACATCGGTCCCGGCCCGAGCGGGGACAGCGGGGACGCTGAAGGCTATGCGTGTCGTGTGTTTGCGTATCCCGCGGAGCGTCGCAATTTAACGAGCGTGCTGCGAGCAAACACCGGGGATGGGGACATCTTGCAGATTAAACTAACTACGTTTGTTTGATGTTCCAATTGTGGCTTTTGATGAGATTAAACTCATACCTTGGGAACATAGACGTTAGAGAATTGGACGGATTAGACGGGTGACGTTGGGGACTAAGTTCTAACTAATCATCTATGATTCCGTGCTTCGGAGGGCACTTGGTTTTGGTTGTTAGTTGGCAGCAGACACTACCTTCAGATCTTAATGTAATATTACTTCCGTACTAATGTTTCATTAAGCAGTAAATTTTGCAGAGTAATTAATGGAACATGTATAACAAAACCATTCACATAATTGCAGACACGATCTCTCTGAAGACTGTTTAATTTTGCTCGCTAATTAGTGCAGGCGCACTGAACAAACCTGAGAAGTTTGTCTTGCGAGCCGATGTCTGCTGTTCTTCCGCTAGGATTACCTCTCCTAGATATTCAGCTGAGAAGCTTTCATAGTTCTTGTTTACGGATGTAACGTTCGAGATTGTGTCTTTTATTGTTGTATTTAAATTTAAATCCATAATAACAATATATATATATATATAATAGCGTTTGCGTTATGATTGAAATTCATCCAAAATCATTATTGAAAAGGAAAATTTCTCAACACATTTTTAGTTTAAAAAAATATTGATCTAAAGCTCTTCAGGAAACAAAATGGTACTTGACTGTTTCGACTTAAGATTTTTTTATGAATAGATTAGACTATATAATAAATAATATTATTACCTACACAGGTTGAAAATTACAGGGTAATAAAAACTCAGTTAGCCCAAAAACTAAAAAATCTTGAGTATTTTTGTTCAAGAAATATTTTGTTGTAAAACTGTAATTCTGCATTACAAAATAATACACTAAATGTCCGATTAGATTTTTTTTATACCCTGTAAGTTAATGCTTGACTACAATCCCACCTGATGGTAAGTGGTGATGTAGTCATGGTAAAACGCACAAACTTAGTAAAAATTAATAAAAAAATATATCAAATATACTTTTTCTAAATTCAAAGTAGACATTTTAAGAAAGTTAATTCGGTGATAACTGATACGAATTCAATTAATCCCTTCCCTAAAATCAAAGCCCAGTTCGCAAGCTTGCAGCTATGATGTCGACGGTCGATAAATCTAGCAATTACTGTTATTTGGACAAGAGCTAATTGGACCGGGATCCGTTCATCTCGGGTGTAATTAAACACTCCGATGTGCTCATTAGCGTACGGCTGAGTTGGCGCCCACCGAGGGGCATATTGAAAGCACTTTCAACTTTAAGATGTATTTTATTATAATTAATTAATTGAATAAATATTATAGAAGTTATTTTTACTGGTAGTAATGAGAAATGCTTGTATCTGCTGTGTAATTTGTAGCAATTTGCTAACGATCTATTTTCAAGTAAATAAAATTAAAAAGTTATGATAGTAATATTTAAGGATGAAAAGTTAAGGCTGTAGGATTATGGAGTAAATCAAATTTTGTGTTCGTTAATGTGACAGCGTTACCCTGCCCCCTTCATTAAATATCCATGCCCCTCGGTGAGCGCCATTTGAATTGTTGTTACTTCATAAGGACATTTTTGTTGGTTAATTTATAACAACATCTAACTTAGCATTAGATTTCATAATTAATCCCTTTAAATTAATTGAAATCATGGTATAATTTGAATATGTAATCATGTAAAATGCTTCTTTCCCGTAAGTTTCAATAAAATTTGGTACACGCATTCAATAAAACCACAGTTAGTTATATCTTTAAGTGTGTACGGACGATAAACTGTTAATCTATGGTGAAAAAGTTATTCACACAAGTTGGTACAATGTACACTAACAAACAGCACGTAGTCTGTGTACGTTCTGTCAGACAATGTAATATTCAGTCCCTAGTTGGGCGCCAATTTGCAGAGCGACGGATTAGCCGCCGGTACGAATGCAGTGCTGCATAATCGCCTATTAATTATGTATCGCTTTGTCCAACTGAAAGGTATTTGTGCCACTACTCAGATTAACTCACTGGGGTTTTCAATGGTTAGGTTTGTGCACATGATGTGTAATGATCAGCTTAATTGCGTTGAGGGTAGTATAGTGAATAGTTTTAGTGAATATCAAGTAGAGTAAGATAATGATTAGGAGATCGCGTGTTGGTATTTGATATTTATGTTTTTATAGCAATTTCCGTTGTTTTTAAGTAAGTAGTAACCCGCCTTTCTTTGCTTCGTATACTCTGTAACCCTTAACCAACTTCCATTTGCCTTATAGCCTACAGCTTTCCTCCTGAATGTAGCTATCATTCACAAAAATATTTTTTTCAAATCCGACTGTTCCAGATTATTAGCACATTCAAACAAAGAACCAAACAAAATTCTTCAGGTTTATTGTAACCAATCACATATTTGAAACTAGTTAGTGAAACGGTATACATCGTTGTACTGGATAAGCGAAGCACATTATATATTTAAACAACTGTTGCACTGTTGGGCGCTGAACGTGGTTGAAACATAAACAGTGCTTGTGTAGTTTATGACGGCTTGAGGAATTATTATATCGTTGTTGTAAAAAGCAAGCAGTACTTGCAAAGCGTTGAGTATAAAACCCTGTTATCTTGATATCCACATGTAAACCCCTATATTCCTTCACAGCGGTAATTGAGCGAACCGGTACGCCGCAGACGTTGGTGACCCCGGTCAGTACGCCGACGGCGACGGTGACCCCGGTGACAGGCACATGCGCGGTGTGCGGCAGTGCGGGCGCCGCGCGCGCGGTCACGCCCTCCCGCGCCGCGCAGTACGGGCTCGAGGCGGGCGCAGCGGGGGGCGCTGGGGCGCGCGTGTGCGAAGCGTGCCACTGCCGCTGCGTGCGAGCGAGACGCAGCAGATGCACGGTGCCCTCGTGCGCCGGGCCGCGCGTCAAACGGCTGCGACACCTGCCGCCGCGCTGGCACGACCTGCCGCACGACTTGAAGAGGCCGCTCATGGATGAGTTCCGTGAGTATTGTTATATTATATGTGTTTCATGTGGTTAAGGTTTTGTTGTGATGTCATTCGGGATCTTAAATTAGTCTTACTTACGAATTCTTCAAAGTATGCATTGATTTACTTTATTTTTCCTTTTTCAGAAATACCAAGCGATTTAAGCAAGTGCTGTTTAACATGCTTCAAGCGGATAACACGACGACTCGACACCATCGGGGAGGGTGGTTCTGCGCCCGAGCCCACGGAGGAGGAGGCGTCCCGCTTCCGCAACCTGCTGCGGGAGCATGGGACAGCGTGGGACCGGATGTCCGCCACCAGTGGACGGACGCCGGCCAGCCTGAAAGCCTTCTACTTCACCTACAGGAAGAAGCTTCAACTAGACGCGTTGCTAACGGAACGGCAACCGTCGAAAGGAAGCGATACGGACGACAGCATACTCAGTTCTGGAGACACGGACACGGCTAGCGCGGAGTCCCCTCGGCCTCCTCCCCTGCCGGGCCCGCGGACGGACGCGGTGGCCCCCAGGAGGCACAGAAGGGATGAATACGACTCGTCGGCCACGGAAACGGCTGACGAGGAAAATGAAGCGCCCAGTGCAAAGGTATGTACTGCGTTTACAACAATGCACACATTATTAGAGACATAATCATTATGTTCGCTCCGTCTAACACACTTACATAAATTCCTGTTCGATTATAATGTAATAATAAATAATAATAAACGCTAACACACTCATACCCCCCGCAGTAGGTTATTACCTGTGTCGCGGGTGGCATAGACGACACATATAACACATCACAATCACACCCATGACCCGAGTACAAATTTATCTGTCACATAAATATCTGCCCCGGCCGGGAATTGAACTCGGGACCCCTCGCTTCGCAGGCAGTGTCGCTACCAACTAGGCTACAGGGTCTTCTAAACGTAAAAATAATACTACATAAAAAAGTAATAATACCCGTTTGTCGACACAGGCCGTCCCTCCACCCCTACCGCCGGTGTCAGCGGTGTCTGCAGTCTCGGCAGTGTCGGCGGTGTCGGCCGTGTCGGCGGTGTCGGCAGTGTCGGTGTCGGTGGGCAGCCAGCCGCTGACGGTCAGAGACGTGGTCCTCAACATGATCGAGGTCAGCCTCATGAAGAACAACCGGCCGCCGCACCACCATCCACCGCCCAAGGTAACTTTACACGTGGTAACTAGCTTTTACCTATAGTTGAATCACTAATCCACTGGACTGATTTGACAGAAAATAATGACACTGTGAAATTAAATTGCCTTAGTAATAGTAATGGCGAATTCTTGGTTCATTAAAAATACATGTTTCAAATCCTATGATATTAATGATTCACATCAGAATTGGTTTGTCACGATACTATTCATTTTTCGTCAAAAACTTTGACACTTTAAATGTAATTAATTTGATACTTTAAAAGTAATTGTGTCCAGTGGATTAGTGATTCGACTATATTTAAGTAACCTCATGGATACCAATAGCGGCTGACTGCCGAATAAGGGAGAAAAGTCAGGCAAGACAAGGCAAGGCAGAAATTTTTTTGAGTAGAAAAGTCATAAGTTTTTAAACTAAGCTGTGACTTTGTTTGGTAATAACAATTTTAGTCATACAAACTTTCACCCCTCATCTTACCCCTTTAGGAGATTATTTTATAAAGCTCTTTGCTCTACAAATACAGATATAAAGTTTCATATTTATAGTTTCATATACCAATGTAAGTAATTTAATTTTATACCAATTTAATTTAATTTTATACCAATTTAATTCAACCCCTCAGCCGCCGCAACACGACTCGCTAGCCACCCTGACCGTAGTAAGCGCGTCCCACGCGTCGCACTCCCCCCGCTCGCCGCACTCCCCGCGCTCGCCGCACCGCGCCACCATCACGCCGGTGAGCGACAAGGACGGCCTGATGCTGCTGCACATCGAGCCGCGACCGGAGCAACGGCCGGAGCCCCGCCAGGAGCCGCTCTTAGACCTCAGTGTGAAGCGGCAGAGGCATGAGCACCCGCATCCGGCTAAGTTGGTCAGTGTGAGTATCGTTTTTTATTTAGTAGGGGAAAAATAGAAGATAAAAATAGATTTTTTCATACAAATGAGACGTGGCTAGAGCCCCGAAGATTTTATTCTCCCGTAAAATTGGTAAATATTTCGGACCAAAAAGCCATCCAATTATATAAACCAAAATTGTTAACTAATCAAAGATTTCTCCCTGTAGCCACTGAGAAACGCGACAGAGTTCGTGGCGTACCGAGCGCAGCAGGAACGGGAGTCGCCCAACCACTACAACTCCAAGGCCAAGCCTGTAGCCGTGGCCTCCCCTCGACCAGCCCTAAAACTACCCCCCAACCCTAAGGGCTCCATTACCCTTGGCACCCCCGTCGAGACCCGGTTCGACGCGAGAAGAACCCCCCCAGACCCCAAGACGGGGTCCATCACGGCCGGGACCCCCGTGCACGGGCCGCACCACATGCCAGAGAATAGGAATTTCAATTACTACAAGGGCCGGAGTCCAGGTGGTGCCTACTACGCCAGTGCTACGAGCCAACCTAGGCCGCAGTCGCCATCGTTCTCACCGGTAAGATAATAATCATTCATTAATAAATAATAGACGCCTTAATTTCTTAAGAAATCTCGAAATTTATTTTATTAACAGCATTTATCCGCGACTACTGCGTGATATCAGAATTGGGTCTGATAAACTAAAAATGTATGATGAATAAATGTCGTGTAAAATTAGAATCCATTAATATAACCTCCATCTTAATTGTAGTCTTAAGCCGCAGGTCTATATTTTAATATAGCTTATAAGCTATAATTTTACCAAATTCTATCCAAATTCATTCATTTTTGCGTGATCATCTCACAAAACATACGTATCTGTCTAGCAGCAAGTATCAACGGCGCAGAGCACGCGCGGCGCGTACGGCATCGAGCAGCGCAAGATCATCCTCACAGACTACATCACGTCGCAGCAGATGCACGGCGGGGCGCGGAGAGACCACCACCAACAACAACAACAACACCAACAACACCAACAGCAACAACAACACCAGCAACAGCAACAACAACAACAGCAGCAACAACACCGCCGCGAGCGGGACGCCGTGTCGGTGATACAGCGGCACGCGTACCCCGCGCCCGGTAAGGACGTTTCGTGTTGTAATAATAGATGCCGCCAATTATATTGTAATGACATTTACCTGACAAGAGATGGCGTTACTTGTATTTTAATATTGTGTTAATAATATTATAGCCAACTGGATTAGTGAACTTTACCAGCGTGAATGTACCATCAAGAATAACCTGGATTAAATGGTCACATAGTGGGACCATTGACCGTAACTGGTGACCTTTAATGTTGAGTTGTTCTACTTCCACTTAAATAAAAACCCTTTACTGACGAAACCTTCTCCACCAGGTCACGAAGCCTTCACGAACCTGGTGAACGCGGCGTCCGCGGCGCCCGCGCTGCCGGTCCCCCGCACCAGGGAGCAGGAGCCGGAGAGCCTGCACCATCACCAGCCCCATCAGCACCAGCCTCATCAGCCTCACCAGTCCCATCAGTCGCATCAACCGCATCAGTCCCATCAGAGCCACCAGACGCATCCGACACATCAGCACCAGCACAGGCCGCACGCGCCGCATCCGCAGCATCAGCAGCATCAGCAGCATCATGAGATCAGGTGCGTTGAAGTCACCACAACATAATCGCTTACTAGCATTAATATGTAATCGATTTGATATCATGTAAGTGACAGATAAAAACATTGACAAAGGCAAAAACAAAAACAATAACAATAACAATAAAAACTTCATAATCAATAACAGTTACATAAATGTTGGCCATAAATCCAACCCGAACGTTTGTCCCACACGCAGGGTCACCACCAACGAAGGTGTCACTAAATTGATAACACCACGAACTACATGTTGTTATAAAAATTTATTTTCCTTTTAATTTCTTTCCAGAACTCAACGGGACTACGGAATGGGTCAAAAATACCACCAGATCCCTTACTCGAGTGCGGAGCGAGACAGAAGAGTGCCTCAAACGCAGTACGCCGATCCTCAGCGGGAGAGGCAACCGATCACTCAGACGAGGGACAGGTATTGCCTGACATTCCATTTATTAGGTATACTTGATAATGTCGTGGTAAACTCTTCTTATAATACTTCCTTGGTTTTCCAGCAGAGAACGAGAACGGATAGGAGGCATGGGGGAGCGGCACTACGTGCTGGAGCAGCACCAGCTGCAGCAACACCACCAGCAGCACCCTCAGCACCAGCAGCACCATCAGCACCAGCATCAGACCACCATACATCACTTGCATCAGCAGGTAATTCACATAGATTTTTGTAAAAGCTCGAAGGACCATTTCCGACTCGAAGGACCAATTTTTTTTTCCGAAGCGTATTTGCTGGCTTTGCGTTTAACTGTTATGTTACTTTATCGACAAACGGATCCAACAAATGTTTTTCATCGTAATAATACAATATATTTTTGTTTGTTTAGAACGTGGTGTCGTCAGACGACCGGCGAGCCGGCAGTAGCGTGGGCGGTGCGACCGCGTACAGTCCTGCACAGAAACTAAGAACACCTATACCCCATCCCATGGACCGGAAGGACGTGTAAGTATTTGACCATGACTCGACATGAGTATATTATTATGTAGGCGTACAGTACAAGTTAGAGCGTTAAAAATTCATATCTGTACTATCTGTATCTGTGATACTACACCGTTGCAAAATAGGTGTGTGAGGTGCTTTTAAACGAATGGACCGATAATTATGCAGATTTTTTTCTTTGAAAGTTGATGTGATCGAGATGGTTGTTATCTATGTTTAGTTTTAATTTTAAAATTTATAGTTGTTCAACAACACGTTAACCTTGTGTGTCGGTCGACAGTCGAACAACAGTGTCATCGGCGCCGACGTTGGTGGCGCCGGCGAGCAGTGCGGGCGCGGCAGGGGGCGTCGCGGGGAGCGTGGCTGGCGTGGGGGGCGTCGCGGGGGGCGCGGGCGTGGCGGGGGGCGCGGGCGAGCGGCGTCCCGCCGACGGCACGCTCACGGCCGCATCCCTCATCAACGCCATCATCACGCATCAGATCAGCCAGACTACGGATAGGTTCCCGGTGAGTTTCTAAAATTGCAACGTTTCCTTGTAACGTTTTACCGTCACGGTTGCATGAATATTTACACCAGAATAACATCAATAACAAAGTAAAATAATAAAGTTTTAATATAATACGAAATATTAAAGTCTTAATTTAATACGAAAAAGATTAAGATCAAAGATTTATTTTAAACAGAAACAATTTTATAAATAATACGTTCGTAAAAGACGAAGATTAGTAAAGAAGTTTCTCTTTGTACGCGTATACAAGTAACAGACGCAATCTTTTAACACTATACACTCCTATTGTTACTCATTGTGATATATTTTAGATAATACGAGAAACAGAACCCCAAGGCGGTCCCCCGCCGCCGTCGGACCGGCACACGCCGGCGGAGCGACCTCCCGAGCGGCCCATGGAAAGGCCCATGGAGAGGCCCCTCAGCGATGACTCCCAGGCGGTCACGGCGCACACCACTAGCATGAAGCTCGGAGACCTGGCCTCCAAGATCATCACCCGGGACTTCTGTAGCCCCACCACTTCTATGTTACATCATAAGTAAGTGTTTTTACTATAATGATTGCTGAAGAAAACAACTTACAAATATCACCTTTGCACTGCGGTGCGCCGTCTCCCGGCAGCGGCGCCGCGCCGTCACTCGGTGGCCGGCGCCGCACTGTAGACATGTGTCCGTAGCGGTAGCCTACGTATCTTTGAATTTTAAATTACTTGCGTATTTCTGGGACAAATAAAAGAAAATTTCGAGAAGGAAGCTAGACACGTGACAGGTATTTTAAAATAGAATAGTCTTTCTTTCTTCTCTCTTTCTTGGCCGGCAACACATCAGTGATGCCTATGGTGTTGCTGATGTCATTGGGCGACGATAGCCACTTACCATCAGGTGGATCGTTAGCTCGTTTGCCGGCTATTACCATAAAAAAAATAGAGGCATGAATGTCTAAAATGTCTTCATCCAAACAGACTTAATCCGATTGTATAAATCTATTTATGGCAAGCGAAACCGACGTGACTCAACTTTTATGGACGAGTATGGGGAGTTTATGCTCTTATTGCCATAGTCATACTCATAAAGCTTTTTGTAACCAGGGAGGATCCTAAGAGTTACTCCTTTTCCAGCAGGTTCGTGAGTGGCGGCGAGGGCTACGGTGGCGCGGGCGGGGGCGGCGCGAGTGGCGGGGGCGGTGGAGGCGGCGCGGGGGAAGAGTGGCGCCGTGACGCCCCAAAACACGCGCCCTATCTCGAGCCCGTTAGCCCGCCCGACACGCATCATTCCAGGTACGTAGCGGACGGGGTCACGGGGGTAGGACAACACGTCCAAAGGGGATGATAATATTCATGATGATGATCATACTTCTATAGTCAGTTTCTTTAGACGAGTCTTATTTGGTATAAAATCTTTTTTACCTTTTCACTACTAGTTTAAATTAGTTTAAAAAAAAATAATACACAAAAATTCATTACGGAATGAAAATATAATAATTATTTGTCTTAAAATACTTGTAATTTTCTCTCTGCCTTATTTTTAAATTACAATGTAAAAATAAAAAGACACTAACGCTCCAACTCAGAGTCACTAACGGCTCCTTAAATTGGTCCTTAGTACAGAATTTGTATGGTGATTCTATACTAAGGAGCGATTTAAGTAACCATTAGTGACTCTTGAGTTGGGGCGTAAAATTGTTTACAAAATAGTACTCATCTAAAAAACAGACTATACCTACATAATGTTATAACGTGTGTCGTTTCCCGCCAGAAGCAGTAACAACAGCGCGGCGCGGCGCTACAGCGGCGTGGGCGTGGGCGTGGGCGGCGTGCTCACGGCCTACGACTACGTCACCAATCGGATCGTGGAGGTCATGCGGTCGGACGCCGACGAGCGCGCCAAGCCCCTCCCCTTTCCTACTGCGTACGCGTATCCTTACTCTGCGCTCAATGTCACTACTACTGATGGTGAGTACTGTTTTACACTACTTGTTGTATTAGAAATACTTCACGTGACGTACGGACCATGTGTTCGATGATAGCCGTGTTGGGTCTGACTCCCGTTTGGCGCAGACTTTACAACTTAGATACATATTTATATGGTTGTGAGTGTTTGTGATGTCTTAATATGTTTGTTTTCATGTACTTACACGTGCAATGCAGTGGTGTAGCTCTGAAAGCATATTGGATACTTCTGTTGATATAAGTTGTTTCTAGCAACTTCGTATCTTCTTATTAGTCATTCATTAGTCTGTATTGTTCTAAAACAATTTTGTGATCGCAGGCGCAGCTCCCGCGCCCACATCGGCGCCCCCGAGCACGGTGGCGCCGGCCGCGCCGCCCGCGTCCGAGCCGGCGCCCCTCATGTCGGCGCAGTACGAGCCGCTGTCGGACGAGGACTGACACCCCGCGCGCAAGCCGCCGCCCGCACCCTCCTAGCGCCGCGCCCCGCCCGCCCCGCCGCCGGCCCCGCCCCCAGCCACGCCCCCAGCGGCCCCGTCCCCCACGCACCGACACCTGCGGGCGCTGCTGGGCCACACGCTCACGGCCGACCAGCTGCGGGCCATCCTCACGCCGACGAGCAACCGCGGGTACGGGCGGAGGAGCGGCGCAGAGAACGACCGGAACGGCAACAATCAAAACGAGAATGAGAACGAGAATGAGAATGAGAAGCGCGCGGAGACCGAGAGCGAGCCCGGCCCGCCGCAGCCGGACCCTGACCCCGAGCCGCGGGGCAGCGTCATCTGCTACAGCGTGCCGCGACCCTGATGCTGACAGGAGTCTTCAGTTTGTTATTATCAGATTCAATGAGGAATCTTACTGAAACGATTCAAACAAAGCAACATCATTTTATTTTGTCATGTTCGTAAATCAAACGATGTCTGTCGACGGATGGAACATGGAAAACTTTAATCAAGTTAGTAGTTTTTAACTTGAATTTAAGTCGAGGAATTAGAAGAGAGAAACGGTTGGAGTTAGAAGCTTAAGGGAAAATATTGGAAGAAGTAATTCAAATTTATTATTTACAACAAGCAAGGATTTTTTTACTTGTACGCAAGCAGGGTGAAGTGATCTCAGTGTACGCTGCGAGCGGGTGCACTGGGCGGGACGTTGGGCTCGGCAGCGAGTGTCGTGACGTCAGCAGGCCGGCCGCACACGGTGGACGATCGAACGATAGTGTCGGTGCGGACGAGTTGACTATGTAACAGGTGCCCATTCGAACTTTAAAGACTTTAAGAATCAAAATTTAATTTGGTTCGGAACTGTCCGTTGTCCATTGAAGCATTTTGGCTTTACGTCGAGTTTGTATAGAGTAGATTATATGAAACACTTTTGTATAAAACCTTTCTACACTTCCTAGGTAAGCGACTTTGTCGGTCATGTGATCAATGTTAAATCGTTATTTATTCGTTTAAGGTTTTCGTTCTCCGATGGATATCGTAGTAGTCGTAGCGCTGAATAATATTTTTTTATAACGTAACACGATCGATCGATCGACGGTGACTGTCATGTACTACAACGACGTTATGATAAGGCATGGTATGTAATGTTTCAACGTAACCGTTCAACGTTTAACTGTGTGATATCTGTGTAACTCGTATGAACCGCAGCAAATATAGGACCAAAATAGTTTACGCTGACTGGTTTTCGTGGGTAGCCCCGTTCGCTCCGTCCGAGCGCGGCCCCGGCGGCCGGGGGCCCGGCGGCTGGGGGCCCGCCGGCCGGGGGTCCCGGTGGCTGGGGCCCGGCGGGCGGGGGAGTGATGCACCGCTGTCTTCCATCGCTCCGACACACCGGTAGGTACCGCGACTTCGTCCATTCTTAGCTACGTAGATATAGGTTGTACATTGTGTATAGAGGTCATTCGATCGCGCCTAGACTAAGGACCGCTTAAGGAACACTGTGAGCCGCCACGTGAGTCGCCGTCGCCTCATCACTCGTAGTATACGCGTAGTTGAATTCTCATTATTTTCTTGTAAATATAGCATCGATCGGTTATGTTTGTAACGGTGGACGTCGGACGGCGACGACCGCGCGCGGACGATATACATAGCGAACTGGCATCGGATTAGAACGGTAAATTATATACATATTGTAAAAGTGTATGGTTATTATGTATACATACTGTGCATTTGTAATTATACAGGTTAGAATAATGTAACGATAGAGATTTTTCAGTTTTAGTTAGGGCGGTCGCCGCGACCGGGTATAAATACTGATGAGCTCCGAGTGCGTATGTGTGCGTGTCTGTTTGTGCGTCGGTGTGAGTGTGTGTGTGTGTGTGTGTGTGTGTCGCCGCGCGCCTGCATTTTAATTGTGACGTGACCCTTCGACCGCGGAAGCGACTGCCTCCATATTGTATCCCTTTCCTTGTTAGATGTCACCTAATGTACTATAGCCCTCCCGCTGTACACACGCTATTCGATTATTTTGAAACTGTTACATGTAAAGCTGTTGTTATAATTATTATTAGTGTACCTAAAGTCTTATGAAGATGAAACTTACACTTAATTTAAATATGTGGTCAACGGTGTATAAACTGTCGGAAATGGAGCTAGTTTTGTATTGAGCTGTTGTAAAGCGCTGTAGATAGCTTCGCAGGGCGGTCGGTTGCGCGGTCCTTGTATATGTTTTGAATATATAAACTCGACTGATTAAATTTACTTTGAACGTTGACGCGCGGCGATGGCTCCACTTTGTGATTTCTTTATAAAACTGTAATGTACTGTAAGTAGACGGAAGGGAGATCATCCATGTATGTCCGATCAGGCGAAAACAAAGTTTTGGGAGGACGAATCAATAAATATTAAGAAAATCTATCTTCTGTGTTTTATTTATTTGTTGGATAGTGAGTTATTGACTCACAAAACACCAAAAGGTAAACGTATAACGGCTATAGCGCATTTAAAATCGTGTCCTACGGCTGCGTTCTACTGGTTATAAATTGCAGTGCTACCAATAGTTCTATGCTTTCTAATATGATTTTCCAATAGTCGGTGGTATTGTAGTATGTAGTAGGTGAGGTGATAACACCACCGAATAACTGAAATATCCTATTCACTACTATTAAGATCATACCATGAGAGATCACTGGCCATCTATGTAACTCGGCGAAAGTTTTTTATTCTATTCAGAATTCATACATGATTTTGCTATAGTGCTATGCTACCAACATTACAGCCAACTGCAGATTTAGTTGAAACGCACTATAAGACCTAGTAACTTTCCTAGAGATTTTGCTAAGACCTACTTTCCCGCGCGCTTCATTTGACGATAGCATGCAAGCTGTATGATGAAAAATAGACGACGAATGCCTCTGCGTTAATAAACGTACTTTTACTACACAAGATGCAACCAAGCGACAATTGACAATAGCATGCGTCTACGTGGCCAGAAAACCTAACTCGGCAGACACCAAGGCTAATACTAAACGAGGAATTTAAATAAGGAGGAATAACTTTAAAACTTATTTTCCCAGTCAGGTGATGTAAGTGTACATGCGAATCTATGCAAAATACAGAGAACTGATTTTCTAATAATAAAATACACATTGGTATTCTGCCAAAGTCGTCGTCACTGGTTTTTTAAGTGGAAATTTTCAATAACAAGTCATGGAGACGGATAGAAGCCCTAGAGTGTGCTACAGCAACCCTAAAAACAGGACGTGGACCGGGGTGACCGTGTTTTCAGCCTACCTAGTGCTTTTGATGGTCGAAATCTACATCGAGTTTTTTGAGAACAAGTCACATCTACGCATCTACAACAAATTGTGTAACATGTTTACGTCAATGAGATAGTGAGAATGAAGGAAACTGGTTTTTGTAGCACAGCTAATGCTATTTATTAATTGACTCAGCGATTGATATAACTGACAATTTGTATTGATATTAATGTATTTCTCACGTCAAGTACCTACAGAAGAATGTACGATAAATTGATAATAATGTTGATAATACATATTAGTTAACCGAGTTGAATCTTTTGTTTTCATACATTTTAATATGTAGTCTAGTTTCTAATATTATAACCGTATTTGAGACGGTTTTCGATCATATAAAAACATCATTGAATATTTTATATTGATTAGTGTTAAGGAAAATTAAAAACAACCGACAGATAAGGGAACGTTCCCAAACCACGTGACACATTTAGGGGGGGGGGAGGGGGGTCTGCAAAACATCACGCTTGGTCACAGGGGGGAGGGAGGGGGGTTAGGTCTTTGTCACGTGGTCAATATCCACTAAGGGAATTTCCCGCTTTCTCGAGCTATACTTATTCACCTCCAGGAAGTTGGCGCCACGCTTTGAAGTTACAAACATAAGTATTGAAGGTTGTTCTAGGTTTTTTCTACATTGTTCCAAAACGTCATAGGGCTGAGAATGAAATTTTCATAGAAAATCCAAAAAACGCGAGTTTTGAGCTAGCACCGCACTTTCAAAGTATTGCGATTCTGGCGACGATGACGATGCACAGAAATTGCCTTGAATGGCTTTGGCCAGGGAACAGAACACTCAGTTACCACACCACGGATAACTCAGCAGTCTCTTGCAGGTTCTGTGTATGTGCTTGAACTTTGCCTTGGTGATCTGCTTCTTTGAGGACCACGAAGCAGCATTAAACTTCTTTTTCAGCTGACTCACAATGGTGCCTCCGAGCTCACGCGCCTCTACCCAATCCTGATAAGAAGATTGCTTCAGGCTAATTAATGCAGTTTCAGTCAAACCAGGCTTGGGTTTTACCCCAACGGGTACCACAGAGCTTGGAATGTAACATTCCATGCCCTGGAGTACCACATCAGCTATGAAAAGCGCACAAGCGTCGAGATCAGCTTAGGAGAAACAAATTCCCCTCCACGGGAAAGACTGGGCCAACTTCACCCACATGATGCCACCTTACAAATAAATTTTCTTTGAACGCGATATTTTGATCTATAACAATCCAGACCAACCGCCAGGACTTCCTAATTTGTTTTTACGTTTGTGAAGAATATTTTTTTTTCGAACGCGATATTTTGGAACAATATAGAACAACCGCCAGAATCGCGATAGGGGAGACCGGGGGCAAAAGTAACAGTTTTTAGTTCATGGGCGATTGTGCTAAAACTGTTGATATCTAACAAAATCCTGTTAGTCTCCAGGAAACTTAGATTAAGCGTCTACCAACTTGTGCAGTCAACGTTAGAGTAAGATTCGTAATTATGTTGCAATTGCACTTTTGAAAAGGTGTGTCGAATGTTACAACTGACCCCTAGTGCGGGGTTGTTTGTAACATTGTTTTGATGGACAATAAAATGACAATGTTAATGAATATAGCCACATTTTAATTTTTAAAATAATCACAATCTTAAATACAATCAGTCTTTTAATTAGTAACTAAAATAAATGCTTTTACTTCTTCAAGCCGCCTCGAAACAAAAAAATATACACTTCTCTTTATAACTAATCAAATGTTAATATATTACTGTCTAAAATCACAATCTTAGACAATTTATAAGCACTGCGTCATTAAATAACATCTAAATCGTATGTTTTTTGATGTATTCAACAATAATCAATAATAACAAATTTGTATGAAAAAAGTATGTGTTACTAACAACCCCCTGTTACATTTAACCCCTGTAATATTTCTATGAAAAAAAATACAAGCATCACACGTCTTCCATAATAAAATAAATCCAAACAATCTTTGAAAAAATTCGCTTTACATTTAACAACAATAATAATAATAATTAGAGCATTTATTAAGTAATTTCAATTTAAATCTTAATTCAAGAGAAAATACTTATGTTGGTGTTAGTGCGCGTGTAATGCGTTTGTTCAAACAAAATAGAACGCATCAAAAAATAAAGAAACCAAAAAATTGTGAAATGAAACTATGAGGCACCAAAACCTTTGAGGCTTCTGAATCGCCAGAAATGTATTGTAAACCCTAGGAGAAGTACCTTTCACCAGGTTTAATCTGAATCACAATTGTGGCATACGTAGTGTGGTTCTTGTGGTGTGCACAATTCGTGAGCCCATAGGCGGCACCCTGTACAAGAAACCCATGACTCATTTGGCCTACTATTTTTGTATGAATCCATACAAACGAGACAAAAATAATCATCTTCATCCTCCTCTTCGTCATCTGTAGATTTTTTTGATTTACACGAATTTTTATTCCTTCTGGGTTTTTCGACGCTGTTCAATTTTTTTTTAATTTTTTTCGCTTCCTTTCTTTTCTTTATTTCTTCAGTTTCTTTTCTAATGGCCTCTTTTTCTGGCGTGTCTGTATATATTGCCGTTCGCCGTTTTTTCCTTCCCCTCATTGAAGACTTACGAGGTGGTGCTTTCGGTAGTGGTCGTATAGCTACAGGAGAGAATTTTGGAGATAAATTTTGCTTCGAGGAGGACGGAATCGATGTTCGAGATGATTCAGATGAAGAAGCGGCCTGTGATAAAGGAGGTGGAGTGACCTGCTTCGAAAGAGAGCCAACATTTAATAAGATTTCTTGCGACATTTGGAGTGCTTCAGACAGCAATACAGGATGTGTAGAGATGGATGGAGTGTCAAGATCCGATGGAGGTATAATTTTTAGAGGGGATTCTCTTGGTGAGGTTTGGACAACTACGGGCGTTAACACCGGAGGGGTAGTTTGCGTTGTGGTTATTATGCATGGAATAACTAATTTCGTCGGTGGGCGTGAAGGAATAATCTCCTTAGGGTAATCTTTGTGATTTACCGAGTAATCTGTATCCGATATATTTTCGAAGGGATCTTGTTGAGAGTTATTACGAGTTTCGTCTATTGCTCCGTGTTCAAGATCCACTGGGGATCGGTTTTCTTGATTTACCTCCGCAAAAACAGGATTCGGTCGGTCTGTTACATAAGAGGGTCTGAAATCTTGTTCGTCGAAAATGTTCCTATTAAAAGGAACTATTCCGGTGCATCGAAAACCAGATTGAATATTACGCGGTGTGAATGATAGTGGAAATGCTGTCGCAACAATTGATGGAATATGATGTATCGTCATAGTTTGACCCGGGTTGTTCCGCATCCAAGCATCGCATGCAGTGTTTACAGCCTTTTTGAGTGGGCCATATACAGATCTATCTAATGGTTGAAGCTTGTGTGAACAGTGCGGTGGAAAAGATAGTATGACGATCCCGTTAGCTTTACAAAAATCCAGTGCCTGTATGGTAATATGTGACGGGTGATTATCAAGCAACAGTAGAACTTTGGTTTCCGGCGTCGAACGTGTCTGATGATGAAAATGTTCAAGAAATCGCATAAATTGATTTTCATCCATCCAGCCGGAAGCATTTCCACCACCAACACTTCCAGGAGGGCCATCTCTTACAAAGTATTCATGGTATCTGAGGCGAGGAAAAACAAAGTAGGGAGGCAAAGCGTTCCCTAAAGCATTCACGGCCATTGCCACAGTCACTAAGGATCCCCGTTCTGCAGACGTTAGTGCTCCTACTTGCTTTATCCCTTTTCTAGCTAATATCCTGTCTGGTTTTTGTACGGATGTAATACCAGTTTCATCCATATTATAAATGTCTTTCGCTTCAAATGAGTCTCTTTTCAAAACCAGCTCCAAGTTATCAAAAAAGGCTTCTACATTAGTTTTATTAAAACTTGTAGCCCTTGCTAGACTGGTTGCTTGAGCACATCTAATAGACAGTACGGGGTTTCTTTTTAAAAATGCCGAAAACCAGTCCATTCCAGCCATTTGATCCCGATCCCAAGACTCCGGTCTTTTAAGATTATAGGTGACCGCTAAATCATAAGCCAGCCGCCTAACTTGTTTTGGTGTGAGGCCGTAGTATATATCAGCTGATTGAAGCAAATATTCTGTTATCATTACCTCTTGCTCTTCGCTAAAAACTTTACTTGCAGGATTGTAGCCCATCATCACTGTGGAGTCATTCTCATCCGCCCTGTCCCTTTTTTGTTTATAACGCATCAGTGATACGTGACAAAGGTCAAACATTTTTGCGGAAGCACGAATCGATTTTCCATTTGAAATTTCACTGTATGCCTGTTGATACAGGAAAAGATCTTTCGAGCCTCTATCAGTCTTTTTTTCTCTTTTTCTTGGCATCTACAACAAAATTTAATAATCATTAAATTACTATCAATCTATGTCCTTATAATAAAACTGTACCGGGGTTGCGTCTCTACATTAAATAAATCTTTAAAAAAGCTATCAATGGATGTTAAGTGATCGATACCAATTCCGAAAATATATTTTTTTATTTGTTTTGTCTGTCTGTCTGTTTGTCCGTCCACATGTGCGCGATAGATTCGAAAACTACCGGACCAATTTTAATGGAATTTGATAAAATAATGCATTCAATTCCGGAGATGGATCTCAAATAGTCTTTATTCCGGAAAATATGTAAATTTTCATGGGATATAGGATGAACGTTTGTATGAAATTATTTTAAAATATCGACCTAATTGCTACAGACATCCCTTACATGAAATATGATAATAGATAACATGATACATTATTTCATATTTAGTTTTTACTGTATATTTCTAAATGTTATTATGTTATTTTATGTGATTATTTAGTTTATTAAGATAGTTTTTAAACACGTATTTTTTTTTACTTATTCAGTACAATAAAAAATATAAATACATATATATACATGTTTATCAGTTTCTCAATATAATGTAAAAATAAAATAAAAAGACAAATAAATGTAGATATTTAACATTTCCAAAATGCGCTTCTGGACGAAATGCTTTTGTCCTAGATTTGCGAATGATGACACTTTAATTATTAATAAAGATCGCTAAACCTTAATATAATTATGTTAAGTTTAATCTTCAATACAAATTTAGCGTTTTTGTATTATCGACCTAAAACGAATTGAAGAGGGCATGGATATAAATATAAATAAATATATTGTAAATATAAATATAAATTAGGTAAAACAATTATTTTCACCTCGGGGTCATTTTTACCAAGGGGTCAATAGTAACGTTACTATTGACACCGTCAAAAATGGTACAATTGTTCCTGAAGACTGTTTTATAGAAAAACAAAAATAAATCAGAAACCCTGCACACTATTTTACTCACGCGATAAGGTTTATATTGTGTGATATATATAGATTCTAACATTAGTTGTTTAATTCACTTACAGTTTGTAAATTAAAGAGTAATAACTGATTTTTTAAAGTACGATAACTTACTTTGGGGCTGTCCAAATGGCCGGAGTCAATCACACACGTTCACGCTATTCGGAGCACACTGCCGACTGGTTAGCCTACCCGAGCACGTTACGGCCTATGCCCCCGCGCCCGCACTCTCTTCAGCGTTGCTTAGCAACCAAAATATCGTCAACGTTACTATTGCCTCGTGGTACTTTTGCCCCCGGTCTACCCTACCTTAAAAGTGCGGTGCCAACTTCCTGTACATTACTTATTTATATATGACCGTTTACTCTAGCGCTTTTAAATCTCACAGGTGGAAACACTGACGCCCATAGATAGTTAGGTACAATATAGTCGTGATTGAAAACTGACTATGAAAATTCTAGTCTCAGTAGTTTCGGAGATGGGGGGAAAGGTCAACTTTCGCTTTCAATTTTCGTTCTTTCTTGAATAATTTTAAAATTATCAAATAATAAAGTATATTTGCGATCCTTACAACAAGCCCTTTCATTTGACACAAGTGACACGACACGATGTCTGAAAAATAAACTGTAGTTTAAAAAACAGTTTTATTTTTATTTTGATTTCATGATTTTTTTTGAAAATAAATACCTTCGTCTTTGGGTCACAAAAAAAGAACTTGAGCATCAAAGTTAAACTCATTTTAGTCCAGTAGTTTCGGAGTAGTTTGTTTTTAGGGTTCCTTTACGATCAAAATCAAAAACCGAACCGTTATAGGATCACTCACGTCGTCACGAAATTATTATTTTTAGGGTTCCGTACGAAAAACGGAACCCTTATAGGATCACTCGTGCGTCTGAGCGACCGCCGTTCACAGCCAATTTACTTCGAAACTACTGCTCCAAATGAGTTGAAATTTGGTACTCATCTACTTTTTTGTGACCCAAAGACGAAGGTAGAATTATAAAGTAAACAACAGAATTTTGAAAAAAAAATTAACGAAATCAAAATTAAACAAGAACTGTTTTGCAAACCATCTCGTGTGGTATGTCAAATATAATCGAAATTTTACTAACAAAAAATAACTGACTTCAAAATAACTCAAAAACTACTTGTCAGATCTCGCTCATATTTATGTGGGGCCACATCACAAGCACCAGCATTCGACTAAAAAAAGAATCATCAAAATCGGTTCACTTCACCCATGACTACATCACCACTTACCATCAGGTGGGATAGTATCATAGTAGTCAAGCATTAACTTATAAGATATAAAAAAAAAACTTAGTCGAAAGTGCTGAGGTAACAAACATAAAAAGACAGTCTAATTGAATACCTCCTCCTTTTTTGAAGTTGGTAAAAAGGACTTGTTGTCAGGATCTCAAATAATATATTTTTGTTATAGTTCTACAATGGAAAGTTTTAAAATTATTCAAGAACGAATGAAAATTAAAGCCAAAAATTTACCATTCCACCTCCCCCCCCCTGTCTCCGAAACTACATACTGACATTAGAATTAAAAAAATACAGAGTTCTTTACTTAAATATTACAGGAAAAATAAGTCAAGAATCTTAAAAAAACGGCAAAAATAAATAAAATTGGAAAATAACGGTAAATACATAATCAAGGTACGAAACCCTCTTGTCAAGTTTATTTTATTATAGTTCTGCAATAGATACTAATTTATATTCTTTTAACTGTCTGCAAAAAAAAATTTGTCACGTGAAAACTAGGGGGGGAGCGGGGGTCTTCTTATATACCACGGTTGGTCACCGAGGGGGGGAGGGGGGTAAAAATGGTAAAAAATGGGTCACGTGGTTTGGGAACGTTCCCTAATTGTCTGTATGCCCACCTGGGTCACCTCACAGCTGGTTTAAATCATGGTCATTCATTTGCCGCTAATGTCATGCCATATACATATATCAATGCGGTCCACGATGCATTGTCGACCAAGAAATATGTTAACTTAAATATATATCTTCTTTGACGTAAATCGTTGCATTGAAAACTAGACATACCTACTTATATTTTTATCGTCTTATCAGTTGTCGGAAAATAAAACGAATAAATAAGTAATAACATTTATTACCAACACGACAGTTATGTACAATTGCTCTCATTGCCCACACTCCACCGACAGAAATGTTATGGAATATATTACGCGACCAAACTATCGTTCATTTTATTCTTTGATGCTTTGATAAAATGCAATTAAAAATACTAAAAAAGATAACAAATAAAATATATAACATGCTTACAATTTAAAACTTGACTTAAAGAAACAAAAAATAAACAATTTGAATTCATTCTCACTGTGAGTTACACATAATATTTTCTACCATTTACCTATTTGCAAACCGGACCATAGTGAGACATTATATGTAGTTGCTTGGAATTGTTTCCTCTACGCCTACACAGGACAGTTATTATAAACAGAGGTAAATATTTGTTATAAAACTCTTACTCAGAATGATAACCTCTACAGTGTTCTATTTTATCACTATAAAACAAACCTTAGCCGAAACTCTAGAATCCATAAAATAGTTCAGATGTTTACAATCCCTATTTATCAATATTGTAAGAAATCTCCGACTATTATTTATCTGGAATCAGTTTCCATATGTTTTAAAGCATGCAACCGTTGTAACAGCTAACATAGCTCAAAGTTCATCTCTTTTCATGTTTCATTTCATCAAAGTTCATTCGGAGTCATCAAATAACTTTACATCAAAACCATTAGTCCTATTATAAGCAGATCAATACTGTATCCCTAAGTCCTAACACCATCCTGAGAAAGTCTCATATCCTCTGGCCCGGTCGATCATTGCCAAGTTTACTTCTTAGCGAAATCTTCGCCGGTCTTGATGTTCTTGAGAAGCTCAGGGATGGCGGCCTTCAGGAGTTGCTGTTCGAACTCGTTCAGCTTGCCGAAGCCGAGGTTCTTCTCCACGCCGTTCTTGCCCAGAACCACGGGGTTGGCGAAGTACGCGGCTTCGGTCACGTCAGACTTGATGTACGCACACTCGACTACGTTGGATTCGCCCTGGAAACATAATAGAGAAGGTAAAACCATACTAAGCTGCGGTAGGTCAATGGTCTGGGCACAAAGTGGACGTGGCCATCGGCGTCTTCCATGTTATAGAAATAACGGGTAGAATTAAAAAATTTACGCGGAAAAGTGAATCAATGGGATACCCATAGATACACGTGTCACATTTTTCATACTATGTGACGGCGCTTCGTTCGGTTCAAGATGGCGGCGGTATCAAATATTTTGCACTAAATAATTTTTAAAAATTTAAGTAAAATTATAGTTAATTACCAATTATAATTAAAATAAACTCAAAGTTCAAATATAATGAAAACTGTGTTCTTGAACGGTCGGGGTTTTTCAAAAATGACATCTACTTGTCTCGCTTGCTCGCAGCAGTCGCACCCGATCAATATGCGTTGGCACCACTTGGTGTCAATATAGGTGTCCAAATTTTTTGTACTGAACAGCCTGTCTAGTATAGTACATACATAGGTTTATGAAGATACCATTATGTTTAATTAATGATTTTGAATAACAATCATAACATTTTCACGGTTCATAAACTTCGAAAAAAAAAATACCCGTTCTGCCCTTTGAGATCAAGATTAATTAAGTAAAACCTGTAATTCTCTGACATGCAATCTTTATTTATATTTTTTTCCCTTTTAAGTCCTAGTTTACGGAAATATGTAAGAATTTAACTTGGACAAGTAAGAAATAATACAAGTACTATTATTTCTTCTGTGGAAATATCTTGATTTAAACTTTGACATTAATACGTAACGAGGCATATTTACGACAATACGACCCCTTACTAATTGATAGATAAAATACAATGGTTTTGACATGTGACTTATGATAACTATAAGCGTGATAACTTATCACGGACATCAGCAACACCAAAGGCATCACTGACGCGTTGCCGGCCAAGAGAGAAGAAAAAGGAAGAAAAAACTAGCTCTCAAGCCCCCAGCCGGCACGAGTCGTTTGTCGGCTGACCCAAGCAACGTAGTGGTGGCTATCCATGCGGTCCCCACGGATAAATAATAATAGTAATAATGGTATTCATTTAAACCTATAAACAAGCAATTCTTGTATATATATATTCTGAGTCTCCAAAACGGCGGTGATTTTCATGAAATTTGCAGGGGGGTTTCGGGGGCGTAAAAACAATCTAGCTAGGATTCATTTTAAGAAAATGTCGTTTTATCTGTGTTTTCAGGCAATGAAAAACTGCTAAGTACAATATCATTGAATCTTCCTGACATCTATTGGCGTGTAATAATACTATTATTATTGGGAGCAACTAACTGCTTTAACGACACAGAGCTACTTCAGTAGATGGCGTTGTTAAGCAATATGTGCCATTACTAAAATACCGAGCAAAGCTCAGTCATCCAGATATTGTACAACTGAAATCAAATAACGTACCTTGAGTCCTCGGAGCACGGAGTTGGTGAGTCGAGCGCCGGCGTAAGCCATGGACAGCGTGGCGGAGCCGCCGCCGGCCTTCGCCTTCACTACCTGTTGCCACACAATGGTATATTTCCATAAAATATTTTTTAAGTAATTCTATTGTTAGGCTCATCTCAAATTATTCTTAACCACCAAATGCTTTTGGGGATGAAATTGACTTAGGCACTGCAGTGGTAAGTTCATGGTTAATCTAACCATCTTAAATTTACTTATTGTGGTCTCATTAACTGTAATTCAAAATCTTGTAATCTCAATGCTGCTTCAGACACAGTTGCTTAAGTTTTTTTTGCAATGCCACATCCCCTGCCGCTCATGGATATCTATGACAATAGAACAAATCAACAAATACAATCCTCAAATAGGACATTTAGGAGGGACTGTAGTTGATTGAGCTCCTGTTGATATATTTAACTTCAATTAAAGACATCTTACCTCGGTACCAGCTTCCTGTATCCTCTCTGTCAACGCCTTGATCTTGGCCTGGTCGCTGAGCTTGACGGCCGGCTGGCTTTGGCTGAGTACGGGGATGATGGTAACTCCCGAATGGCCCCCAATGACCGGGATGGTCACGGAGCGAGGGTCCACTCCATTGATCTCCCCGATGAAGGCAGCTGCACGGACTACGTCTAACGTGGTCACGCCCAGCACTCGCTTGGGGTCGTACACTCCAGCCTGGAGTAAATAGTAATAAATAAGCTTGTGCCTTCCTTTATTGGATGTCTAATTGACAAAAACTATCGTCAAATACTATACTTGAGTCAAACTCGCATCAGAATCTTTGTCAATAAGCCATAAAAATTCCTTTATAGGGTTTTCACAAACTGATTTGTATTTCGCACACCAAATAACTATTAAAGAACTAAATAATCATTATAACGTTTGTGACATCTTCATTATTTTACTATTGACCTATAACAACAACACACTAAGAGAAAACGACGTAAAAACCAACATCTTAAAACAATTTTCGTCATGAATAACTCACGCGCGCACATCCTTAATTTCGTGAAGCGACTTCAAACCTTTGTAGAAACCTATTGTTTTGAGGCCGGCCTACCTATGACTATAAATAGAAATGACTACGAAAACCTCACAGCTATAATGGCGCTTACATGCTTTGCAACTTGGTCGTATTATATTTCGAAATACAGTGAAATCAACTTATCTGTGACTATAAGGAGGGCGCTGCCGGACGCATTGGACCAATCATAGTGCGCATAGTAGTAATTTATGAATGGGATGGCATTAGTTCCAATTTTCGCCACGTCACAAATAAGTTCTTGAGAGATGGCACTGTACAGATTATACAGATATTTCATTCCACTCAATATGCATGAGCATAAAATTATTTATAAGTTAAATTTCATTAAACAAAGCCGAATAACATTTTATATTTATGTTTATGTATTTTAAAACAGTCTATATCGATTTTATACGTAACTATTCCGTGTTATTTTAAACTTTTGCAAAATAAATATTATGTTTAAAAATAAAATAAAATTATAAAGAGTGGAACGGAACGCGACTTGCGAACTCCAGATTTAGTTCAAACGTACTTTATACGACCAAAAGTTTCATGCACCTGTTTGTTTGTGGTTGCTAGGCAACACAGTGCTTATGTAAATTCTGATTCGAATTTGAATATAGTATAGAAATCAAGCATATAATATGTTATATCTATTAAATTATTTTAAGTGTTTCCCTCTAGAACCAAACAATTTTTGGCAAGATTTTTGGTCAAGCTTGCTGGATCGTGTACAAACATGTTAGTTTAAGTGAATAAAAATGGTAGTCCACATAATTATTTAACCAGTTACTATAAATAAAGACACATTAAACCCCACACAGATTTAAAACTATAACCCTATAACTGCCATCAAACGTTGATCTCACTCACCTTCTTGAGCACCTCAGAAGCAATGGGCACCATGGAGTTGACGGGGTTGGTGATGATGGCGATGATGGCCTTGGGGGAGTTCTGAGCCACGGAGACGGCCAGGTCTCGCACGATGGACGCGTTCGTGTTGAACAGGTCGTCACGGGTCATGCCGGGCTTGCGGGGGACTCCGGCAGGGATCACCACCACGTCCGCATCTGATAGATCATTGTCATTCATTATACTCCCATTGCATTACCGTTAATGCTAACGGCTGCGCCGGAATGCCAATGGGCGGCAGCGGATGATTGCTTTCGTATTAATAAAAAAAATGTGTGTGTCGGCTCTGACGCACGACTGGAGTTTACTCCTTCCGAACGATTACAAAATACATAGATTAGTAAATGAAAGCATGCTTGATACATTTATAAACACTGTTTAAATTAATTATTTAATTTATTATGACGTTTTTGTCAAATCAGTAACAACGCCATCTAGTTTACGATCGTCAAATCAGTCGCCATCTCGAGTATAGGAGTTAAACTCCAAAAAATATGTTGCAGAAAAATGCCAGAGCTTGGTATATTATAATTGTAAAAGTAATTGTTTAATGGTTTGAACATAGTCTCCCCTACAGGAAGCTCAGCTGAATCCTGCAGGTGCCATGAGATTTTTTATTCATGTATAAACCTACATAGTCTTTCAGATTACCTACATATTTATTCAAACATAGGCCAATATTGTAGTTCTTTCGCATTGTGAGAGAAGATATGAGCCCATTATTGGGACACTAAATAAAATGTATAGGTAGTTGGCATTTTTAACCAAGATTCAATTTGTACTAAATTATTAAGATGATTGACTGTCCTATTGCTGAAAAGTAATATTGTCTATGAAATATATGCTTGAACTTCAATAATATTGAAAAAAAGAGATAAATATTTGGCTATGTTTGAGATAAGGGATGCATGAGTTTTTAAATAAATTTATTTAACTTTTTTTAACGCTTTCAACACCATGCCGGTGACTGGCATTCTATAGTTAAAAAACCAGTGGTATTTATAGAACCTTAATGACGTAAAAACCTAACAAAGTTTAAAATGAGATCCTATTAGTAATAGATATACTTTAAAATTATAGATATAACTCGGAAAATAGAATTTTAATTGTATAGACAAAGATATGTGAATCCAGAAATTGTAATAAATGAAGATTTAAAATAAACGTGATATAATTGTAATTGTGAATTTTATTAACAATAAACAATTGTTCATTAACTCGTCGATTACCGGGAACGTGGATGCACGTTCGAACTCAAAGGTACCGCCGCCGCCGCGATTCTAACGAGTTAAATTACTTCTTCAATAATACATGGCTGGCTGGCTTCAACTCATTAACGGCTCACTACTGAGCACGGGTCCCTCCTCTAGAGCAATAATACATATTTAATTTAATCCTGTAAATACTGGAACTTTCTCGAAAAAAAGGCATGTTCATGTTATTTAAAAATGATGCAAGTACGAAAAATCAATCAATTAATATTTAATTAATACTACACACATCATCACACATGTAATAATATTTACTGATATAATTGATAATTTATTGCATAGATGATTTATTACATCTTTATTAATGTAAATGTTAATTTAATGACACCTAAAAAGAGCAATTACTTTATAAATATGGCAATCAGGTACTAATTCCATAAGGAGTTATCTAACTAAATATAAATAATGTATCATGGACAATCATGAATAAATAGCAAAATTTTGACTTCTTTTCATTAATGAAGTGCAAAGTATAAACATTATTATTATGCCGTTGTAAATACAAGGTTTATAACCTCATAAAACATAACAATTGCACAATTTGCACAAAAGAAAGATAGTGTAAGAGAGAAAATTGAGTAACACAAGAATATTTTTACCTAAAACATTTTTACACTTGACCTAAAATAAGATTACAGTGACCTTGGCAAAGAATCTACTTATAGATATGGGGTAGATATGAATGGTTATGTAACTATAGGAACATTTTTGAATGATTTAAGGTGGAGTTTATACTACATGCGTACCTTTGATGGCCGCGGAGAGTTCTTCGGGACCCTTGTGGCCACTGACCTTGGCCGGCGTGTCCATGTGAGAGAGGTCGACGGCCACACCGGGGGTGACTGGCGCGATGTCGTACAGCGCCAGCCTGGTCACCAGGGGGTTCTGCTTCAGTAGCAGTGCCAGAGGCTGGCCAATACCTCCGGAGGCGCCAGCCACCACCACTTTGAAGTTTTTCTGAAGTAATCAAAATTGTCATCTTATGTGGACATTGGTTGAAACTAGACCGAATGGATGAATCACGAAGATCTTAAAATATAGGTACATTAAAAAAAAATAGTCCAATGTACGATTACAAGATAATATGACAGACATGAAGGTTACCTGGGATGATGTGGAGAAATTCTTCACCCCATTTTGGGCTGCAACTGTGGCGACGGGTTTCAGAGCGCGGGAAAACATTTTTCTATATTATTTGGAATGGCAGTTAATGGAAGAAGACAGTAATTATTCAAACACAGCGCTACTCCCCACTGACCCGAGCGACCTTTCGGAAATTACAGAGATAACTAGTGATGTAATTTGACTAAATTCGTCATCGTAAACGTCAAACGTTACTTAACGGTAGTGAAGCTGTGAAGTTAGGAAGATAAACAACCGTAAATTAATTCAGTCAGTTCACTGTTGAGTCAACTTTGATTTGTTATCATCCGAGTTAGCTCGAGTTCTTAAAAACGTAGCTCAAATTGACTCGGTGGTCGCCGCCATCACTAATTCGCTTACTGACTGAATTACGAGACTTATTCGTGTTTAGCGAACGAAATAATACTCTTATTAATTTTAGGCTCGCACATTACAAAAATCAAATAAATTAAACATTCAAATGTAATTACTTCAGATAATTCATCATCATTCATTCATTCCATTTATAATTTATTAACAGCGAATTATGCAATATCTTTGATAGTTGATACATCGATTCAGTACTTTATCACTCACTCACTCATGCAAAATACCGATACTAGTAACGAATACTAATACACATGTTTTAATCACCGACACATCTCTATAATGACAGTGACATTCTGTGACATAGACATTAAACATGTGACTTGACAGTTGACACTTAATATGATTGACGCAAAGATTAAAGTTTGACGTGAGTACGTGACATCGAAATCGAAAACAAAATCTTATGAATTAATTTTTGTTTTGCCTGAATAAAAGTTTTGGAAAGTACATTGTAAATACAAAAATAAACATGAACGTGATACAGGCTGTGAAATTATATATAACGAAGATGACTGAAGAAAGTGGCCCTGGAATGAAAGTTATTCTAATGGATAAAGATACAGTATGTATTGATATCAATGTTTTTGCATGTGTACTGACAAAAAAGGTTCAAGACTTCATGATAAATGTTACTAAACTCACAGCTACGTTATTTGACAATTTTACCACCCTCACATACTACCACCATCAGAGCCTACAGGTGTGGTATATCAACCCTTCACGGTGAAATAATGGGTGTAGCAGAATATGTCCAAACCTCAGAAATTGGAACTGACCTGTGATTAACTTCTTATAAACATCATGTCCTAGAAATATAATTTCGACCTATAAAAAGCCAATCATATACCAGATCCGTAAAGCTGAAAGTTTGAAGGAAAAATCTTGTTATGTTTTATCTATCTTTCACAGACAAGTATCGTAAGCATGGTGTTCAGTCAGTCAGAAATCCTGCAGAAGGAAGTGTACCTGTTTGAGAGGATAGACAGCCACGCCAAGTGGGACAATTTGAAACATATGAAATGCATTGTATTCTTGAGACCCACATCGGAGAATATAGCTCTGCTGTCTAGAGAGCTGAGGAATCCCAAGTATGGGGTTTATTTCATTTGTAAGTTTTAATTCATTTGTAGTAGGTGGGATCGATGTGCTATGATATGATAATTTTGTTGAGTCTTCAAATTATTGGATCTATTTAACTTATTTGAGTACAAGTTACAAAGCAGTTGTGCAGTTCACCCTTTAGCAAAACATTTTACTGTAATTTTTATTTTTATTTTCTCAGACTTTAGCAATGTGATATCGAAGGCAGATATCAAGACCCTGGCGGAGTGTGATGAGCAGGAGGTGGTGCGGGAGGTCCAGGAGGTGTTTGCAGACTACCTGGCTGTTGACCGACATCTATTCTCCTTCAATATTGTGGGGTGCTTACATGGTAAAATATGAAAAAAATAAAAATAAATATATAAATGATATAATAATAATCAATAGCGAGTCAAAATGACACAACAATTTATTGTTTGTCACATGGCAAGAAAATATTATGAGTCATATAGAATAAAAGGTGCCAAACTGAATTTTAACTTTATGTTTAATAGTAAATACATATGTAGCTTAAAACACGTAATAAATAATGTTAGGCCTCAGATACAAAAAATATTTAAATACACACACAAGCACACAGGCTCCGAGCTTACTTCTTTCCACTCACATGTCAGTGGATGGCATTGTGCATGCTCATGTGCTACAAACTAGTGAGTATCACAAGCACTATTGAAGTGAAAACTTCTTTAGCATCGTTGTCATTTGAAAGTCGTTGAAACGAAAAAGAGACAGACATAAATTCATAAGATTTAAACATGGGAGAAAATGAGATAGGAAATACAATGTTCATGGATCTCTTTGTGTTACTTTAAAAAGTGCTAAGTTGTATTCATAGATGGCGCGAGGAACAACATAGAAGATTCGTTTTATTGCTGGATAGATGGCGCTAGCTGCTCATTTCACTCTTCATATTATGTTAAGAGATGGCGTTAGTTATGTTTGTGGTTCTCTTTGTGTTACTTTAAAAAGTGCTAAGTTGTATTCATAGGTGGCTCAAGGAACAAGAAAGAAGATTCGTATTATTGCTGGATAGATGGCGCTAGCTGCTCATTTTACTCTTCATATTATGTTAAGAGATGGCGTTAGTTACCACTGTATTATTTTTATTTAGTACAAAATAGTTTTTAAAGATAATTAAAACTAATACACATTATTAAATGAATACCTTTATTTTTTAAGGTTTCATTCTACCATGTGTGAATTGCACACATTTTAATTTTATGTATTTTTAAATCACTAATTTAGAAGTTATCAATTTTTTTGTCATTTTTCATGGTTGGGGGCATGTTAAGCACTGGAGGCCACGCGGCCGGTTGTCATTGTTAGAGTTATCTAACAATGACAACCGGCCGCGTGGCCTTCCATAAGGCTTATCACTTAACAACTGTTAAGTTGTTAACTGTTGTGAAGCCTTTGGTTGACTACTACATACATAAATATCTACCTTGCAACTTCTTGTTTGTGTCTATTATGTATATGATGATAATAATGAACTTCAGGGTAATCTGAGGCCTTAGGGGTCATTCATTAATTATGTTAGCACAATTTTGGCCATTTTCGGACTCAACCTTCCGCCTCCTCGCGTAAGATTTTATTTAGAAAAGAAGGATTTTTTAATTTTTATAAAACATTACTTAAGAATCCCCTTAACCCTCTCCTCCCTTCCTGAGAAAAGGGCATCTAGAGATTTTGAAAACCACCCCTCCCCTTTAGGACCTCTACATCGAGGCTTGAAAGGCAAAAATTACCAAGTGACATGTTGACAACTTTACACTAGAGCATTTTAGAGTTTTTATTTTAGAAAAAAAAATCGTAAAAATCTCTTTATTAAGCATTTAAATTGCTTGTAAAATTCATTGGAATTAAGTAGGTATGAGGTAGTAGCTAATAGGCGATTTTTTACGATTTCTTTTCTAAAATTTTAGCTTTAAAATGCTCTAGTGTAAAGTTGTCAACATGTCGCTTGGTAATTTTTGCTTTTCAAGCGTCGACATAATTAATGAATTGCCCCTTAGGGGCCATCCATAAATTACGTCACACCTTAGGGGGGAGGGGGGTCGATGAAGTGTGACATTGTGTGACAAGGGGTGGGAGGGGGTCCTAAATTTTGTGACGTCACATTTCAAAATCGAATAATTGGTATGTATAGGTAATTACTATAATACTATACTATAATGTATAAGTATTAAAAACAATTAATGGAAATAAAACTTATTTCGGAACTGCTGTTTTAATTTAATAATTTCTAGGTCTAAAATTTCATAATATGTGACGTCACACTAGGGGGGAGGTCTCACAAATGTGACAAGGGGGGGGACGGGTCAAAAAGTCATGAAATTAGTGTGACGTAATTTATGGATGGCCCCTTACTGCAGGTCGAGCATGGAATCAGAACCACCTACAGCGCTGCTCGCAAGGCCTCCTAGCGCTGCTGCTGTCGCTGAAGCGTCGCGCGGTGGTCCGCTACGAGGCCGCGTCGGAGCCCTGCGCGCGGCTCGCGGAGCGCCTGCGAGACCTCATGCGACGGGAGGCCGTCCTGCTGGATAATAACATCCCGTACAACGGCACTGCTCCTCAACCACAGTTGTTGATTGTGGACAGACGGGATGATCCGGTTACTCCGTTGTTGCACCAGGTAAGGAATTTGCAATCGCAAGGGATAAATTAATGTGTGATGGTGGTGGGTTTGAAAGTTGCAAGTGGTCATTATTTTTTATTTGTTTTATCAAATTATGTAACTGTTTTAAGTATTGAATCTTCAATAATGCTACTTTAATATGTTAAAGACCTTTCACAGTAAAATTAAGAAGGATGATGGTAACATTGTTCTAATTATGAGATAGGCCATTGTCTGGCAGAGTAGTCATATAAATTAATGCCTGCCTGGGCACATCTAGTTAGGAAGTTTTCAGTAAGAGGCAAATTCACTTACATGTATGTGCCCTTGTATCACACACACATATTCAGTTCGGTAAATCCGAATCGTCTTCCGTTCGGGTTGCGTTCGACTAAGCTGACCAGTTTGTCGAACATACATGGACACATATTCGATTTTGTCACCTGGCTTTGTCTAATCGAACATGTGTAGCACGCTTGTGTACTCACGGTGGTCATTGACTGTCGGTGGTTCCAGTGGACGTACCAGGCGATGGTGCACGAGCTGCTGACGATCCACAACAACCGCGTGTCGCTGGAGGGCGTGCCCGACGTGCCCAAGGACTTCCGGGAGGTCGTGCTGAGCGCGCAGCAGGACGAGTTCTACGCTAAGGTAACTTAGGCTTAGCGAGGTAAGGTTCTGGCTTAGAGGTCATCCATGAATTATGTCACACTAATTTCATGACTTTTTGACCCCTCCCCCCATCCTTGTCACATTTGTGAGACCTCCCCCTCCTAGTGCGACGTCACATGAAATTTTACACCTAGAAATTATTAAATTAAAACAGCAGTTCCGTAATAAGTTTTATTTCCATTAATTGTTTCTTAATATTTACCTATACATACCAATTATTCGATTTTGAAATGTGACGTCACGAAATTTAGGACCTCCTCTCACCCCTTGTCACACAATGTAACCCCCCCCCCCCCCCCAACGTGTGACGTAATTTATGGATGGCCCCATAGGGAGTTAGCTTAGTGGTAGCTAACACTTGCATACTGGGGACGTGGACGTGGGAGCAGAGTATTGAGGAAGACTTTACATACTAGCCATTGCCCGAGACTTTGTCCGCATTTCCCGGGATAATAAGTACCTACCCATTAACTTATTTCAGACCATGGTGTAACTGTGTGCTGAATTGCATGAAAATCAGTTCAGTAGTTTTTGCGTAAAAGAGTAACAAACATCCTTACGGGTGTATAAACATTTACTTATTATATTTACATAATTTTGCAGATGGCGGTAAATATCAATTCTGCTGTGACATTTGCGAAGTAAACAGATGCAAAATACACGTTAATAAGACATTAATCGCTATACTCCTCAAGAATGCGGAATAATCATAATAAAATCTCTCGTTTTGGTGATTTGCATTAGCCGGCAAGATCACCCAATTTCACCGTTCTAGACTTGTTTTGGATTTTTGGTGGGGTTTCTTGAAGTCACGAGTCTATGTCAACAAGCCTCAGACTCTTAAGTCCTCAAAGAGAATATCCTCCAAGAGTGATGGAAAATGCCATAAATCGGGCCCGTATGGTCATCGATTCTGGCGGCGGCCATTTCTCTGATACCATTTTTTCTACTCAATGAAAAAAAAAAATAAGACATCAAATAAACACAATTCACTAGCAAAACTAAAAATTTTCACTTATCAAAAAAATTACAGTCAAAGAATCGGGTGAAAACTTTTGCGACACCCTATAATAGTTACTGTTATTAATGCAGTAGATTCAATTAAGTCTTTTTGTCCTTTTGACTTTGCGTTTGTTCAAGCTAATCTCAGAAACTACGTAACCGATTTGGATTCGATTTCACTGCTTTTGTTGTTGGAAGCTAGGGATAACTAAAAGCAGTAAGGGATTTTTTTCCAATAACGGGCCATCCATAAATTACGTCACACGTTAGGAGTGAGGAGGGGAGGGGTCAAAAAGTCATGAAATTAGTGTGATGTAATTTATGGATGGCTACTAATGGGAAAACAAATTTTCTGAAGCGTCGCGAGGGCGGTTCCTATTTTTAGGTTGTCATGGTATCAAATATGTCTATGTAGTATAAGTAGTGTTGATGTTCTGTCGCCAGAACCTGTACTCCAACTTCGGCGAGATCGGGCAGACAATGAAGTCGCTGATGGACGAGTTCCAGCGCAAGGCCAAGAGCCACCAGGCGGTGGAGAGCATCGCCGACATGAAGCAGTTCGTCGAGCAGTACCCCTTGTTTAAGGTAAGACACACTGATCAAGTTACCGTCACTTCTTTAACAGGTAACCTTAATTTTTTAACGAGGTTAGAAATGAGGGTTACCTCCTCATTTTTTGGAACCTGACGCAGGAACGAGGGGTGTTATAAGTTTCATGTTTATCTGCATCGGCATACCGAGACCGAGGGGGAGTGTGGTGGAGGGGCAGCTTCTTAGGCCCTTATTTGTTATACTTAAACAGTAACCCCCTTATTCATAAAAACAAGCAAAGTTTATCAGGCTTATAAAGTGTTTTATTTCTTTCACCCTTATGGAAAACGATAGAAATAATATAAAACATATTATAACAGTGCAATAGCTAAAATAAGTTTGTAGGCGTTTTTATGAACGAGGCCGTAAGCTGCCCCTTCTAATGGCAGGAAAGGGGTTGGTTTCGGTTTGATGACTAATTATCTATCGAAACTTTAACCATCTGTTCGTTATCATAAATCTTTGACTATTGTCCTGTCATATCTTTGACCATCCGTCATGTGAAGTCCTATCCTATCGCCGTTTGACCACCTCTCTTGTCCATTGTCCAGAAAATGTCTGGCACGGTGACGAAGCACGTGACGGTGGTGGGCGAGCTGTCGGCGCGCGTGGCGCGGCTCCAGCTGCTGGCCGTGTCGGAGCTGCAGCAGGAGCTCGCCTGCCAGACCGACCACTCCAAACATCTGCAGGTTGGTACCGCCGTCCGCTGGTTGGTTAATAATAACAGTACACACTCATAAGCAACAACCCATAATTGTCCCACTGCTGGGCTCGGGGTCTCCTCACACAATGTGAGGGGTATTAGGCCATAGTCTACCATGCTGGCCAAGTGCGGATTGGTAGACTTCACACACCTTTGAGAACTTTATGGAGAACTCTCCGATGTGCAGGTTTCCTCACGATGTTTTCCTTCACCGAAGCAAGTGATAATTAACTTCTAATACGCACATAATATTTGAAAATTAGAGGTGCGTGCCAGGATTTGAACTCGGGCCCCTTCGTTCGGGAGACCAACGTTCTAACCGCTAGGCTATCACTTGACACACTCATAGCCATATAGGATTACCTAGGGTGCCATGGACAACACAGTTGGATCTGATAATAACGCTACATGTTGTAAGCAGTGATAGCCTAGCGGTTAAAACGTTGGTCTCTCGAACGGAGGGGTCCGAATTCAAATCCTGACACGCACCTCTGATGAAGATACAAGTTAACTATCACTAGCTTCGGTGAAGGAAAACATCGTGAGGAAACCTGCACACCGGAGAGTTCTCCATAAAGTTCTCAAAGGTGTGTGAAGTCTACCAATCCGCACTTGGCCAGCGTGGTAGACTATGGCCTGTACCCCTCACACTGTGAGAGGAGACCCCAAGCCCAGCAGTGGGACAATTATGGGTTGTTGCTTTGCTATGTGCCATGGACAACATACAGACCTAGAACAGAAAGTTCTTATCATAAAAAATTCTGCCTTGCTGGGTTCGAAGGACCCACGGCGGGCAGGCATGGTAACCTTTTACCACACGAGTCGATGAATGGCTTGGATGGATGGACTGTAGCTCACTTCTTTTTATGCCTTGCCGTACCTGCGTCCTTACTCGTTAACGCGTTAAAATTACATAACGCCAGTGTGGCTAATAGTTAAGGCGTGCTAAATGTATAGGCCGTAGTTCAACACGCTGACTAATTTGCGGATTAGTAAATTTAACACACTTTCGAGAACATAGTTGAGAGCTGTCTCCACCGTAGTCCGTAGCAAGTAATAATTTGATTTAATTTTAGACGACCCGTGTGGCGCAATGGTTACCATGCCGGATCGCCGCACCGAGGGTCCTGGGTTCGATTCCCAGCGAGGCGGAAATTTAAATGATGAGTTTGAATTTCTGTTCTCGGTCTGGGTGTGAATGTCCTTGTCTAGTGTGTTGTCCATGGCACCCACGATACACGGAATCCTAGTGTGGAGCTATGAGTATGAAAGCGTTATTTATTTATTTATTTCTCGCTTTTGTCACCATTCAGCGTCTAAAAGCCATTCTATCAGACGAGTCAGTCCGCGTGGAGGACGCGGTGAAGCTGGTGATCCTGTACGGGCTGCGCTACGAGAAGCACGCGGGCAACGCGCTGCCCTCGCTGGTGGAAGCGCTCAAGGCGCGGGGGGCGGCGGGGGAGGGGGAGGCGGGCGCTCGCGCGGCGGTGCTGGCGCTGGAGTACGGCGGCGCGCACGCGAGGCAGAGCGACCTGTTCGGGCTGCAGGATGCGGTCAAGATTACCAAGCGGTTGTTTAAGGTTTGTGTACTGTTTTGTACTGTTTGACGGTAGACTAGACAGACTGTTTATGATTAAGCTCACGCCAAGAAAGCTGACGAGCCGCCTGCCTGACGGACGGAGTGGCGGGGGTGTATGTTGAGTTCTGAACAAATTACAAAATATAGGATTGGAATATATGATTGGACATGCATCTGTTTTATATAATCGTATTTATCAGGGATTGTCAATACGTCTCGCGAGTCATGATAAATGACAATTGGCTGAAATGTGTGAAGACAGATATGTGTTGTTTTTTTAATGCCGTAGGAATAATAATTCATAACATCCATAAGATTGAATGTTGGTTCGTTACAGGGACTAAGTGGCGTGGAGAACATCTACACCCAACACACGCCGCTCCTTAAGGACACCCTAGAGGACCTCATCAAGGGAAAACTCCGCGAGAACCTGTACCCCACCGTGGGAGGAGAGGACCTCAACAGCCAACGGAGGCCTCAGGACATCATCGTGTTCATGGTGGGCGGGGCCACGTACGAGGAGGCCTTGTGCGTGCACCAGCTCAACCAGGCCTACCCCGGGGTGAAAATAGTCCTCGGAGGCACGACGATACACAATTCCACGTCGTTTATGGAGGAAATTAAAAACGCAATGGCCGGCGTTCACAGGATTCATACGAGACATATTAGGAATGTGTAGGGAGTGTTGTATGTATGTATGAAAGTAATGAAATAAGGCGGAACTGGTCACTGTAGCTCGGGTTACAGTATTGTTCAAGCGGCTGGTAACAGTGTACTGGTTTTAAACGCGACCGGAATATACATTGATTACACCCGAATACAGCCTAATTTTATACTCGGCCAATAGATAGCCAAATTAAGTCGTTATTTATTTTATTAAGGCGCGGTGTGATCTCAATATTCACAAAACTGGGTTTCTTTGGTGCTTGAGTACGAGGAAACCCAATGAAAATATCGCACGCAAAAAATACAGAGCATAGAAAAAGGTCTAAAGAAAAATGTTAACCGAGTAGAATATTAAATAGTTGTTTGATATTCCCAATAAAAAATCGTAATTTGCTATACAAAAATAAACTTAATCGTCGAAATTCTCTGTATTTTCAGCGGTAACAAAATATTTTTTTTTTGAGAATATAATACGTATACGGTTTTATTAAAACTTAAACCGGACAGATATTGAATTTAATGTGTAAATTTTGAATAACCTAAGGAAAACCCTCAAATTAAATGTTTATTCGCAATCTAGTTACATTGTTAGCAAAAATATGCTCTGCAATTTTGAACCCTATTCAGCGTCACGTAAATGTAACATTAGATTGACGCAGATATGCGGTTGTGTGAGTGAAATCAACGTTTTTAAATCGTAGTCATACCGCGCCTTAACAGTGTTTGTCGCATTGAAGTTATTTACACAACTATTACTGTATTGTATTATTTTGTATAAGAGACAACTATGCTAAAATGTATGGCTAGGCGGTGTCCAGTTGTTGATTCCCAAGGTACACTACCACTCCCATGGGCGTAGCCACGGTGGGGAAGGTTGGGGCGCTTGCCCCACCCTGGCTCTGACCTGTAAGCCTGTAAGGTACCTAATCAAACTTAAAAAAATATATCTAGGTACTAGCTACAATAATTAATACTTATCTGTAAGAAAGTTTACACTCGACAGTCGTCAGTCGACACAAAAAATGCGATCAAAACAAAAAATTAACATATTATTTTAGACGCTGCCCCACCCTGAGCCCATGGCTGACTACGCTGATGACCACTCCTGGTGTTTCACATGCTGAAGGTCTGTTTCTTACCATCAAGTGGTTCGCACGTTGCATATTAAAAATGACTGTAAATCATAATGTCTCATTGCAGTTTACTGATAGGTCTGATAGCAAAATTGTGTTAAGATAATTTCATTTACAGATTAATGTATCTTAAGGCCAATGCATACGTAACGGGTTTTTTTCCGTCCTGTACGGGATTTCGCTGCGTAGGCACTATCGTATACATTTTCTATGAAACGATGTTTCCAAAACTTCACGTCCCGTCCCGTACGGGAAAAAACCCCGTTACGTATGCATTGGCCTTTAGATCATATGAATTTGTTGATCATGAGTAATTTCAAATGATATCCATTGTAAGGAATAAATAAAAGCTTCCTGAATATAGTCAAATTAGTTTTAAGGTATTTAAGCTATTTATAAAAACATGTAAATTATCGTTTAATTTATTTAATGTAATATAAGTCTAATATATGCAGTGTATGTGAAATGTGTATGATAAGCTTGATAAGAAATATATTGATTAGGATCCATATTTGTTTTTATTTAAATCCTCGAACCATCAATATGTAACTTCGGACGCGGTCCCAATTCAGTGCAAATGTTAACGCTAGGAACCAGATGAATAAAAATATTGTGAAGTTAATCTGTCAAAATTGAAGTTAAAAAAATAATCTAAAACGATATCAATATCGAATAGAATAGAAGATACAGGGGCGTGTGCACAGATTCGTGTGCACTACACTATAAGCACGCACTTTTCTTTCATGTCGTATCAAGCAACAAATACCAATAAATAAAACACAAAAATTGTTGTGTTCAAAACACGTTTTTTATTTGTTTTATGAAAAATACCAACGCCGATGAGCGCGTTACAGCATACAGAAACGGTGTCTCGCTTTGGCACGGGCGCGCTCGGGGCGCCGCTAGTGCGACGCACTCTGACGTCATCATGGAAATCATTACAAGCCGATGGTATAAGCAAACCTACTCTGACTCGACTCTCCACACCTCAGTCTTAAGGTAAAAATGTCTGTCGCCCGACCAAAGTGGACCAATCTCGACACGGCAAAAAAATTACTCGAATTCAATGTAACTGTACAAAAGTCACTTGACGATATTTTGATTGTATTTAGTTCCCTAAATTTCGTTAGTTTCGGATGTTAATTCTTATTTTGTGTCAGTGGTTCTTAAATAGCAGCGATGACCGTGACGTATATGAAATTAAAATTTTATTTAGTGAACATGAATTACTTTTTTTCGAATGAACTTGCTGTTGGTCCTAGAGGTCTTTGCAGCTTCACCGGATAGATTTGTAGATTACAATATTAACAAAAAAGTTTTAGATCCACTTTGGTCGGCACAAACGATGCTGAAACCTTTAGGCTGGCAATTCACTACATTGAAATTGTAACCATTTAACAAAACGTTATTAAATTCATTGGTTGTATTATTGCTTATTTTATAGTGAATCGTCACCCTTAACGCCTTCACGGCACACAACTATAAGGCATATATTACACAACTGTTGACAACGCAGGTACGAGCCGTCAATCTTAGCCCTTATTTATAATAGCAGTACGGTGTAAATCAGCTTAAAAAATAGCTTCTCACGGGCTTCGGCTGCGTTGCCCACACTTACAACCCTCCACGGTACAGCCGGACGACTGCACATATTTACATTCGCAAATCATAGTGCCATGTTTCAGGTACAAAACAATTACAAAGTAATGAAAACGTACAGTTTTCATGTTAGCAAACAATATTGCGAAGCGAAACTGGTTGCGTTTTACGTCAAAATTTAACAAATTCTGACAGCTGTCAAGTAAATCGCATTTGTAATTAAAACACGAGGACCTCCGTATCTGCTCTTTAGACTGTTTTCTTTGTAGTATTTTTATAACTGAATCAATTTTGGAATCAAATCAACACGTCGATAATACGCTATGATTATTTCTCGGTGGAAATGGTGACATATTCAGTAGTTTAAACAATAACCCATTATTTTTAAATGACATCTGTTACTTGTAAAGGCAAAAAAAAAATACATCAAACGAACATCAAAGCAGAATATTACGAAAATGTAGTCATTTCCACCTTCATATACACAGTTACATTAAAGTTTATGTATAGTGCGCACCGCTCTGTGCTTACAAAATATACAGCTTGAGAATACACAACTTAAGCGTACATCACATGATAGAATGAACATAGGAATTTTTTCGAACGTGAGCGGGCGACACATTGCAATTACTATGAAATATTTTTCTGTGTGTTTATACGTCTTAATAACAATTAACAACATTAACTTAGTGACCTGCAACTTTATAAATACAACAACAATAATTTGTATTCATTGTATTAATCTATTTATAAATGTATTTTACATAATATGTCAAGCATATCGTTTAAATCTCAAAGTTTTGTTTAATTATAATAGCGAACAATACACAAAAGTATTTTTATTTATATAAAGTTGCACGCCAATATTTAACTTGTGAATATTCTAACGATGTATCAAGACACGACTTCACTCTAATCAGCTGATTTTATATATTTGTCCATATACAGTATATATAATTTTTAACATAGGATTATAATTATATTTAGGTTAATTTGTTGACCTTGAACATAGTCCTTTTGCTAGATATAAATTGTTTGAGACTAGAATTACACTTTGAAAGTAGTATGGTTTCTTTAACGAGTAGACATCGCGTGATTTATATTTAAGTACCTCCACTACTTCGCAATGGAGCACTGAAGCAAGGTACGCCCTAGTTGATTGCTAATATGTTGAATTCACATGTTATTAAAATATATCAGAGAGGTACCCATCTACGACAGCTATACATTTCCAACGCGATCAATAAATGTTGTATTATAGACAATTATCAAATATTTCAATGTAATTTCATTTATTTTTTTATTTAACAAAAATATATAAAATCAGTGGTCAGGTGTTACAATTTCAGTTGAAAAAAAAGTTTAATCCGAGAGTAATCCTGTTGCTTAAAAAAAAAGTTTTAATCCACAACCGTTTGTATGATTCGTCAAAAGGAACTCCGCGATATTCGTGTTACAATAAAATCTTGAAGTTGCAAGATTTTACTTTAAAAAAGTCTACTAAAACCTCCCGAGGGGATCCACTTCCCCTCCCACACGCACACACACACACACTCGACCATACATCCACTCACCACGAAATTAACAAACAAACAAATACGCACGCGGCGCGCGGCGTTGCGGCGCGCTAAATAATTATAGATATAATAATAATATTCAATATTATATCTTTTTATCATAATGGTGCACAACAAACAACAAACGCACTTAGATTTCTTTTCACTCTCGTCACTAGCAACAAACACGTACGCGTTATGATAAAATTTTAAAAACGAAAAAAAAAAACAAAAGACGACGAAGAAAAGAAAATGAGAATGAAAGAAAGATAAAGACAATAATAATTAATTAAAATAATAATAATACACGTTAATACACGCGACGGGCACTACGTTCCCGAGCCAGGGTCGTCAGGAACCTAGTGCTGGTCTTAGGCCCTTCTCAATACTGCACTGTGAGTCACTTTCACTGAATGTTTGTTCATCACAAATCATACAGACGAATAGAAGCCGTTTATCGGGAAAGGGCACGCACAACGGAACGTTACATTCCCATGTATATATATATATATATATTCCTTATGTACATATTTACAACTAACTTACGAACTATCCACGTACTTAGGAAAAGATTTTTATAGTTTAAGTTTTTCACGCGTTTTTAATAGATGACTACTGGTTGTTTTGTTTATGTAAGGGCGCATTTAGCCTGAATGGAATTTCAGCGGATTACGCTGATCGGACGTCAATTCCACATTTTACAATTTTTTATATTGAACTAGCCTTAACTGGTGAGCTATTTATTAAAGGTTTATATTGTCTTCGAGTTGTATTATTTTTATATATACGTTTATTGAAAGAAACTTAACACCTGACGGAAATCAACTTTTATTATTTCTGAACGGAGCAGTAACATAATTTTACAATTTAGTGAACAATCCTAGCAACAACAATATCAACTTTATGTAACCATTACGCTGTAAAACAACATGGCGTGCAGGAATTTAAATGCTTCTTCTTTTGGTATTTACTTTCGTTTAAACATCAAAAATATTCACGCACTTAAATCTGATTTTTTACGGCCTAAGTTTCAAATATAAAAAAAAACCTGTTCCACGACTCAATTTCAACGAAACCGATAGCACACCGTCAGGCATACAGCGAACCTAAGAAAACGAGTCACATTACAAAACGTATCGATACTTATCATCATCCTCGCGTGAATAAATCTAATTTATTTTCCTATCGTGTGTTCACCTCATGGACGTTTGCCTCGAATGATAAATGTGGCTCGTACGCGCAAAGTCAACGACGCAAAATATCAAATACGCATGTCAAAATGCAAAATGTCAAAAATATTTTTTAATGCTCAATGTGTGCCATTGTAACCATAACTTACTCACTATTATAGATTTACGGCATTAAAAGGCATATGGCATTAAAAGAATTGATACATTACTTCGGTCTCATCAACTTGCAACTCAGTAAAGAGTTACAAAACTGTTTTATAATGTATGGTTATATAATTGTTAGTGCGTTCAAAATTTGCACCACCAATGTTGAGCGTACGAGCCCTAAATGTGAATAGGAGTCCACATTTGGCGCTACCCAGGGAGCACCGCGCGGAGGTCATGGACTGAGCCCCCCTTGATTCGAACACAAACATACATACAAACATTTAAATATAACATTCTGGTACCGGAGAGGGATGACCCCTGTTGGATACCAGTGTGGACTGAGCGGTTTTATAATATTTTGTATATGGAAAGATAAGTGTTCACGAATCTTTTTCAAGTGAAAAGGCACCCTTTTAATTATGCCTTGGAGATTCCGTGGCGCAGGTCACCTTTTATGGAACTTTGAGTAGTAAGAAGGAACGATAAAATGGACTGGTGAACGCTGCCACACATGGATGATATTGTCATATATAATAAGACTTTATGTTCTTGTGCAGAGAAGTGACAAAATAATGCTTTTACGGTAAATAAATTTAGTTACTATTTAATAACCTAATTAATGTTGAATTATGAATATATTGAGATTATGTATTAAACTCTTAAAACGGTATTTTTTTCACTGAACAGAAATAGTTCAAGATGGCTGCTTGTCCGTTTGAAATAAGAACGAATTCCATCATTATAGAACTATCTAGTAACCATATGTAACATTATGGAGAGAGCTCATAATCATAACACTTATCTTCCATATCGAATCCGCCATAAAATATATAGGGGACATGACCCCCCTTCCTAGCCGTCAGGCGAGAGCTCTGCCTTCTGGCCACAAATAAGTTACATACACACAATCTATTCCGATACACGAGTATGATATAAAACTTTGAAACATCGATTCAATCTTGACCGATAGGAAAACTTGTGAGACAGACATATTTTTATATATAATACACAAATCTATACGATTTCACTCATTCAAAGTATGTAACATTTTAAGACAGCTATACCTACCATAATTTTGTGGAGCCAAAATAAAGCCCCAATGACATTGGATAATAATGATACTTCCTTGTTACAACTAGCCAAGTCGTCGAACAAGGAACAAAAACACATTTTATGAGACTATAATTTGACTGATTATGGAGACAAAGATCTACTGATATCAATAATGTGTTTTTACTGTCATGGATACATTATTAAAACATCAATATAATTGACCTATTTCTTAAACAACGCATCCGTTTTTGTTTCATTGTAAATGATACAAGTTTTTTTAATCTTGCCATAGTATTTTTTTTATCTCAGGGAATATGCAGTAACAAAAGTTGTCACAATAGCCTACGGCCATGTGTGAAGTTGGTCATTTTTCATCATCATTATTCATCACACATTTATGCTCCTAAGATAATCCTCGCTCGGCCGTTCGCCAAGCGCTATCACAAAGCCTCACGCTAGATCACCTTTGCCAGACCAAGAAACCTTTGAATGAGTAAAATCATCATCCAAACGTTCACCAGGCACTCACCACACACCCAGTGTTTCCTTCTAAGGATAAAATATCGCCACAATACTCTTAAACCGATGTGACTTTTTATAGGACTTCAAAATACCCATATACATATATATCATATATATATATTTATGTACAGTTAACTCATCTTTTAAGATATTATAAGAATAAGGTAAAAACTTTTAGATTTTTTTGTAGATTTTGAGTTTTATAACTTTTGATAGTCTACAATAAATATACATAGTCGACGACGGATCCGCCGGCAGCCTACAAAAAAATTTTCCCAAAAAAATCCAAATACCGAGGAAAAATACATATTATTTATATTACATTAACTCCTATAAATGCTAAATCATTGAAATCTCAAAAGGATTCGACAGTAACATAATATTCGCACAGTGAATCTATGCGAATGGGACGAACGAAAGAGAAACCTAGTTGTGCAACGTTTCAATGGAAATCACACGTCGTTGTGATAAGAGCTATCAACTGCCATTATCAGCTGCGACTCGACAATCTATTATAACACCTCAAGGAAGAAACTCGATATAAACTAAACTTTATCCTTCCTTAAACAACGACAAAAGAATGCGTAAAGAGCTGATGTTAAAAATCGTGTCCCGGCGACCGGAGGTGTATTCAAAAGTGGTCCGTATCACGAACGCCGTAGATGCCATACCCCGTCCGCCGGCCGCCGGCACCGCTACCCTACACCTACATACTTTTTTATTGTCAAATCTATGATTCTAATCGTGACGAACGCACACTGGTTTTCGATAAATGTAGCACAACGTCATATAGGCAGTAATCGTAAAAATTAAATAAAACGTTCGCATGTAATATACACGCAAGAATATAATTATAAATATTATCGTTTAAGAAATCTACTCAATCGCAACGCACGTTCATCGAAAAAAAAAGTAAAAAAAAATTGTTCACAAACCTTCCACAAAACGAATCTAATTGGAAAGAACGCACGCTATTATAGAAGAGTATAAAAAATTCGTTCATATACATACCATTTAATGATACATATATACCTAATATATGTATATCAATTTTAATCGCGAATTTCAAGGTTTCCTCTTTATATACCTAATTGACACAGGATTTTTTCGCGTTGAGACAACATTAAGGGTTTGAAACGTAAAAGGTTAACGTAAACTAACGCAGCACTAAATAAATACGATGCGCGCGTCGTGTTACGTCACACACGACGCGCGCTGAGTAGGCGTTGATAAAACAAGATGTCCGACCGAGCTTGTAGGTTATTTGGTTACATAAACTTATTAGAAAATATGGTAAAAATACTAATGCTCTCTACTCTCCCATAAAGTAACTATTAAACTCACAATTTAAAGATTTTTAAAGCTGCCCCCATAATCAACCTTCGATGAGTCGTATTTTGTGTTATTTAGTATTATTGACAAGTATCTCCAAACTTCCAATGATTTTATCCAATAAAATTTTCGGGACTTTCCAACCATTCAGTTATTTCTATCTAAATTTAGTTTGCATCATAACCAGAACACATTTATCGCGCTAAAACAGTCAACTAAAGTCAGCCTTTGCGAATAAATGGAACGCTTCGTAGGAAGTATTCGCCAAACAACCTACAATTCGGGAACCACAGAGAAAATTATCTACTTATTACAGTACACAATCAATCGCTCGGCAATACTCTGCTTCGTTGTGGCCGAGCGACAGACACCGCGACATACGCTCAACAAACAAACCAAAAACTATTCTTACATACATACATACATACATACACATTGCTTTTTTCCTTACCCCGCCGTGCTAAGCGAACCATGAAGGCTTCATTATTTATGTACACCACTAGCATATAAACACCTATTTATTTTTTACATGCTGGCAATTACATTATTTTTAAATGACAACACTTTAACTTGCATATTTGTAACTGGCAAAAAAACGAATCCATATCAGATTTATTTTTTAAAATTGACAATCAAATCGATCATTCTTAAACTAACTTTGAAACAGAGATTTTTTTGTTTCTTAAATCTTCCCTAGACTCGTGGGTTTTTGCCAAGTTGTGTAAGTGTTGCCATACATAAAACTTCTCTCAACTAAGTTTTGTTTAATACATCAATATACACCAATTTTAAGACACACATTGAATTATTATTGCATCACCTGCGATACGGAATCATACAACCTTTACAGTTACTTAGACCTTACAATTATATTTATATTTTTATATTATTGTATAATTATTTTTACAATAATGTCGTATGCAAAACCAGCGAATGTGATGTTATCTTTACTGTCCAGATTGAATACGAAAGAGCTTGAATTTGGTTAATAGTTTTACAATAATTATTTATAGAATTTTACGATATATCTCAAATTTTTATAATCTAATACATTACTGAAAGAATGAAAACTTATGTATTTTTGTATTCGAAAAAACTTTCACATATTCTGAAAATGATTTCATATTACTCAACAATTTTAAAGGTTATACCTTGAGTAAGTAACATTTGATATCAAGTTTTTTTTTTATATTTCATGCTATGAATCCAAGCTCTTTCGCATTTAACTTCCATCCTTATAAGTTACATATCACACTTTTAGTCTTTATAGTTAAAACTAAATAGGTATATCTCCATTAAATATCTGATTGGAAAAAATCTTCAAAAAGCAACAAATTCTAAGGTTTTATCAAGAATTTAATTCCTAATGATGCTGTATATCTATAGGGTACATAGAAACGAATGACGTTACCGGTGTTAATTTTAGGGTAATAAATCGTTTCTGTACACGACTCGATGAAATTTACAGTATTATATGAATATCCGAATTGGTTTAATTTTAACACTAACAGCTAATTTATAAACATTTACTGGAAACATATTTTTGTGTGGAGGTGTAACCAATACAAGTAACGTTTTTGATTCGAAGTGTTTCTTGCAATTTGAATTCAAATTAATAATAACTGCCAACAAAGTTTCGCAACAAAAATAAAAATTCGATTATACGTAATACTTCCTTCAAAATCCTTAAAATCGCGGTAATCAAACACAGCGGTGATTTAAATACGCAACTTAAACTGAAAAGGAATTTGGAGATGAACCGTACACTCGACTTTTACAATATGTATTATGTACACGAAACAATACAAATCCTACTGTTTTATATACATATACTTTAACTTTTATTTATAGCCCGTTATCAATCAGAGGAGTGACATCACTGTCTCACTGACACACTGACGTCGCATGACGCCACAGCGCTCGGTCATGACGACTCTCGTCACGATCGAAGAGCGATAGACTGCGAGCGTACCGTCCGTACCGTTCGTACAGTTCGTAGTGGAGATATACCCGTGAATGGACGTGCACCGGTGCGCTGCACGGGCGCGTAGCACGGCGGGGGCGCGCGGGCTGGCGGCGCGGCGGGGGCGGGCGGAGGGGCGCGGGGCGCGCGGGGGCCGCGAGGCGGGCGCGGGGCACTACGGGTGCGCCCCGCTGTGCATGCCCGGCGTCGTCGAGCCCGACGACTGGTGCTGGGGCGGGAGGAGCACCTGCTGTAACCACATCCAATTACTTCAGTTTTGACTCGTTGCATTACGTTAAACATTGTTAATGGCTGTTTGCAATCTCCGTTTTTCTCCGTATTGATTCATATAATCCATTGTTTTAGACGAGTCCTATTTGGTAAGTAATCTTAGTCTTTTTATCGTAATTTCTTATTTAAAAATAACGGTACATAAAATGAAAAGAATTTGTATAAAAATAAATAAAATCATTGCAGGCTATAACTAATTTATGATTATTATGAATTCCTTTTTTTTACTAATTTTAATCAATATTTCAATAAAAAGCAGTGTCAAGATTGTTTACCAAATAAGATTTGTCTAAAAAACGGACTATAGCAATACAGTATCTGTAAGCTCGTGTGATGGTGCATTTTTTATGGAAATAGTCTGCAAACGAGCAGACGATCCGCCTGATGGTGAGTGGCTATCGTCGCCTATAGACGTCAGCAACACCAAAGGCATCACCGCTGCGTTGCCGGCCAATATAGTATGGTATTGTGGATGGTGGTGAGCGACGATACTCGACCTGCACTTGGTGTGGGTGGTGCGGCGGCGACGCGGTCGGCGGCGCGTGGTTGAGGTACGCCACGTGGTGATGGTGGTGATGGTGCGCCGCGCTGCCCGGGCCCATCAGGGGGCACAGCACCTGCGAGCGAACACCCCGCTGTTATTGTAGTATAGATAGATACTTGTTGGCAAAGCCTGACCCGAGAGGCGAGTGCGTAATGGCGAGTGATGAACGAACGTTTAGATGGCGTCATTGGAAAATAATAGTGATGATAGAGTTGTACAGATAAAATCGATTTATCAAAGATTTTTTTTTTACAATAAATCGATTCAAATTTGTAACTTTCTAATCGTTTCGATAATTCGATAAAAAACCATTTAGATATCAACGAGACAGTGGAATGGTGTTGTCAAAGTCTCTGACGTTGTGAATGTAACGTGTGTACCACACTAACCTGGAACGGCGGCTGCTGGTAGTGGTGATGCGGATGCGGGTGCGGGTGTGGATGCGGGTGCGGATGCGGCGTGTGTGCGGGCGACGGCGGTGGGTACAGCGCCGGCGAGTTGGCCGCGGGGGACGGCGCGGGCGGCGCGTAGCTCTCCCCGCCGCCGCCCACGCCCATGTTGCCACCCATATTCATGCCCACACCGACGCCGCCGCCGTGGTACATCCGCACCTGGTGGTGGTAATGATGTGGGACGTAAGCCTTCGGTCCATCGTAGTTCCCGTCGTAGATCTATTTAATATTTCAGTAGTTATTTTATTCCTAGTAATATTTCAATTCTTCTAATACAATCAATGAAGAAAATTTTCCAGTAGGACTTATTTATATCTGGCAGAAATCACAACAGCGTCGTATCCAAGTATAATAATGCAAAGTTTAGTACTACACTACAGATCCAAGGAAATATCCTTGATGAGCTGGGACATTGATGATACAAAATACCAGTCTTCATTTGTATTCGGGATAGTTTTTTGGTAACAAAACTGTGAAATGATACATATCATTGACTTCAGTGAAGGAATTGTTGCATTGGCTTTAATATCTTTTGGGGACTAGACCATAGCTTCATGGAAGAAAAGTAACGCGTTGTGAAAACCTACCAGTATACCAGTACAATACGAACGAACGAACGTACGAACGTGCGAACATAACTTGCATGTGTGAACTGAGAAAATCCGTATTATAACTCACCATATGCTGATACTGATGCAACGAGGGCTGCGGCGGCGCGGGGTGCGGGTGGGGGTACGGCATGAAGGGCTGCATCGGCGCCGGCGCGAGCAGCGGCTGCCCCGTCGCCGCCGCTACCTGCACGCCCGAGCCCACGCCCACTGCAACACACGCACACACGTGTAGCACACGCAATGTACAACTAACTCCTTCTTACATAGTTCTTACGGACACGTCTAGACACACCGATCTTTAAATTTCTTTCAAGGTTGTAAAAGTGTTAGTGCGGTTTCCGTTTGCATTTTGTATCGCGTATTAACCACGTAATGTCTAGACGCGTCAACTATTGTAAGTTTTTACACCGTGATCTACACACGGCATGTTCCAAGCGATTCACGACCTATATGTAGCTAGGTATATGCTGCAGCTTTTGTGACAAACATGGTTTTCTGTAGAATGTATAAAGCATCGTTTTAGTTAATAAGATATAGAATATGCTCGCGCCATACGTCTGTATGACGCTGTGGTATGACGTATTGCGATGCGTCCGATCGTCTTCGTACAGAGCACCACACACATATCCTACATTTTATTTTTCTGTTTTAGTCTAGCTAGGCTCTGCATTCGGTAGAGGACCGATCTTTTGTTAGCTGTGTTGTGTTGTATTGCATTGTATCGTAGCATTGCAAAGTTGACAATTACTGAAGCGGTTGATAGGGTACTTGACTAACGGCCGGTCTCAATATTATACTATCAGTTGAGCTCTGGTACATAACAGAGATAAAAAGTAAAGATTGATCTCCCGGCAACTGCCGTCTCTCAAATCAAAAGTAAGCAAACAAAAGTAAGATCATCGGTAGATAATATTTCAGTGACATTTCTGCCTCTGGTTTTTACGTCCCTCTCAAAATTTAGTTTTCGCATAACAATATATTTCTTTATACTTTTTTATACTTTTTATTATAAAAAGGAACTCAGTGTTTTTGATTATAAACTTATTTCATTTTAATATTAAAATGATAATTTGTTCCAAATGTATTGTGAATTTCGCGGATGAAGTTAATAAAATAATGATAAATGTAACCTGGAACAATGCTTCAGTAATAACAAAACGCAGCATTTGACGTTTAGTACTGACAGGTTTCCTAGACAACGATGACATGTTATTGTCATTCGACATTCGTTTATGTCGTTTGGTTACCCAAAATATAAACAACGTGTATGTTCTCATAATTTTAGCAATATTAATTAGTTTTATAAATAAATGAAACACAGTTCAACAATTACCGTGAGTATCTATAGACTTTATTTGTTAATAAAATAAAATAAAATATATTATTATTATGTTTAGTAAACAAAAATTTGTAGTAATTGTAAATTGTTGTAATTGTAGCAGTGATAGCCTAGCGGTTAGAACGTTGGTCTCCCGAACGAAGCGTTTATTCCCACTTGTCCGGGGCCCGAGTTCAAATCCTGGCACGCACCTATAATTTTCAAATATTATGTGCGTATTAGAAGTTAATTATCACTAGCTTCGGTGAAGGAAAACAACAAACATCGTAAGGAAACCAGCACATCGGAGAGTTCTCCATAAAGTTCTTAAAGGTGGTTGAAGTCTACCAATCTGCACTTGGCCAGCGTGGTAGAATATGGCCTAACACCCCTCACATTGTGAGAAGAGACCCGGAACCCAGCAGTGGGACAGTTATGGGTTGTTGCTTTTTTTTTGCTTTTAAACAAAAAAATTGTTGCCAAATGTACTAAAGGAAGTTTCTTTGCAGATGAAGTCCAGACCTTTCACAAAAGATGAAGTACATAAGGCCAATAGCTATTGATGTAGCAGGGATACACCATTATTTCTGAAAAGGCGACATTTTTTTGTTATAATTTCAAAATATATCTAACTTAAAAAGCTTAGTGTTCTTGTTTTATTAAAATACCTACCTACTTACCTAAAACTTTAAAGATAGGAATTGTCCTCAATTCTCATTCACTGCCGTTTTTAACCGACTTCAAAAAAAGGAGGAGGTTCTCAATTCGACTGTATTTTTTTATTATGTTTGTTACCTCAGAACTTTCGACTGGGTGAACCGATTTTGATGATTGTTTTTTTTAAACGAAAGCTGGTGCTTGTCATGTGGTCCCACTTAAATTTGAATGAGATCTGATAAGTAGTTTTTGAGTAATTTTGAAGTCGGTTATTTTTTGTTAGTAAAATTTAGATTATGTTTAATCTGAATATAGGTATATAAACAAAATTGGATTCACACAATTCAGTCATATATTTTATACGAGGATAATTTCGACGATCTTGGTACCGTATTAAAAAAGGCGGAATCAAATACACAGGCTTCATAAAATTCAATATCACTCATAACTGATTAATAAATTCATGATTTTTTCATAAATTTTCTTTACAATACGAGAAATCTACCAATTATCCGTCGAAATCGAGCGACATGAAAAACTCCGATAATTGGTAACTTCTATTACCAACAGTTAGCGGTCAAAGCGTTATTGAGACGCAAGTATTTATTTTTGTATGGACCAACATACCTACGGTATGACTTGGCCCTCCGAACGGTAGATCAATGTCATCGGTAGATATTTTCTATCCACCGAAGGTTATTGAGACGCAAAAATTGACAAATATGACAGATAACATACTAATGGTAGCTTTATCTACAGTTTTTTAAATGTTAGTACATTATTGAGACCGGCCGTAATTTGAGCTTCATGTTTCAGTAGTTCAATATTTGATTGTATTATGGCATGGTTTAGTCTTTTGTCAACTACCCTATAGCGTAATTGAGTGCGCGCGTTGTTTAAAATGTTATTATTGGCTAGTTTAGTGCAGCTATGGCTTAAAGTTAATTAGGTTTTTTTTGAGGTGTCCAACGCGAGTAAGATATTAATTCTCTATTTTATTTTTCTTTCTTTATTAGATTTAACGCTAGCTGTCTGGTAACATGACACTAGGGAATGAGGGAAACTATACCATCATCACAGATTACATCCTTGTCTATTTGCTAATGGGGTAAAGCAATAGCTATTAAGCATTAATTTCTCTCATGCAGAGGGAAGAACTGACCCTTGCAGTACAAAAGTTATTGGTGAACACATTTAGATACCGCAGTCTAAATTTTTCATTCTAGCTCCCGATGTGCCACACTAACAAGAATCTATTCACAACACGTTTCGTCACAAAGTGCTATAAAAATATTGGCGTTAGTGATCGTGATCTTTGTAGTAACTTAAAGATCGCCAAGAATGTTCCAAAAAGCTATTTAACAAAATCTACCTATTCTCCATTTGCTCCCTGTAAAGAAAAATACTGTTTATAAGTGTGTACAATCTTTTTAGGTCGATTTTTATTCGCAACGATGATGAATTATTATTGTAAAAAAAACACAAAAAAAAACCGTAATATATGATTTTTTAAGTGATTGCGCTTGTAATATAAATCAAATAAAACCATAATAAGATAAAAAAATAACTTAATATTCCTTTTGCGTAAACTTATGGCCTGAGATTAAGGCAGTTGTTTATGATACATACTGTATATTATAGTTTTCGAAGTAACAACCTTTGTAAGAGAGATTATATTTTTACATAGTTTATTCCCTTACAAGGACTTCATAAACTATTCTACAGTATTAAGCGGCACGATCAATTTTTAAACTAGAACTATATATTTTATGATCTTAGTGAGCTTTTAAATATTCAGTCAGCAAATGGATGGGGCTACTTGATGATACATTTTAATGTTGCCAATGAACAAGTGAAGACGCACACTGTAAGGTCATTAAATCCGTTGTACACAGAGCAAAAAAAAGGGTGTATGTCGGCATATACTTACCTTTCCTGAAGTTTCTCTGAGGCTGGGCGGGCATTGGGGCATGCTGGCCAGCGCCCCCCGCTACCGTCGCTCCCCCAGCCATGGCCGATCCGTATAACTGAAAATTTATGTTTAATATTGCAATGAATTTATTTATGTATTAGTTTTCTTTTAATTCGAAACTCAAGATTTTCCTGAAATAAACAACCCCAATTAACGAACTGTGTTTCCAATACTTGCTCCATGAATAAATAAATATCAATATGCTTATTATTTGCATATTTTTTTTACTTAAATAAGCTAAAATTATGGTAAGACTCAAGTGTCCCCCCCCCCCCCCTCCGCTGATGGCTAAACGGTTGTAATTGGACAAGTGAAAAAATTCTCAAAAATAGGTTTTGCCCTTTTTTTTTTTTAAAAATAGAAAATCATCGTTATAATTCTACTATGAATAGACACACACAAAACAAGTAGAGTGGGTTGGGTTACTACAAAATAGTGACCACTGCAAAATACATTAATTTGATCCAGATTTTAATTTACTAGAAAATACTATACACACTAAAATATTTATCATTTTTGTCTTATAATTAATATGTGGTATTGCTAATGTAAATAATTCCGTCGGAAGTGTGAAGCCGATAAGTTCGAGATATTTTATATTTCCTCCAGACATGTTTATCGGACCAGTAGGTATTACAATAAAATGTACAATCACACACTCGTTAGTCAACCAAAACCAAAAACATTATTTTAAATTCTAGTTTTTAATTTCGTGTAGTTAATGATAAATTATTCGACCACCGAATTTCACATAAATCACATAAGAAATTATTAAGAAATATTCGATTTATTAAAGCACTACTTAAATTAATAGTACAAAATACTATTACCGAATTGCTTTAAACAATATCAAAAAATCTGGAGGTAAATCATAATTTAACATATTATTATTTCTACAGGATATAAATTAAGCTATAAAATAATTTTAGGTGAATATTAACGATTAAAATACAAAGTTAATCTGATAAATAAAAAATACTTGTAATCTGACCTTGCCATAGGCCATTATATAAAACAGAAATGTCTGGTACAATATTATTTTTAATCAAGTACAATATAAGCGTTTCCAGATATAATTATACTGAACTAGATTTTAACCATTGTCACATGAGAATTATATAAACTCTGTAAGTCCTAATTTTTGGGTAGTGTGGCACTTCTAACAACCAGCGGCCTTGTTCATAAACCTATTTTTAATTAACCTATTTTAGCTATACCTATTATAATGTTTTCCCAGCAATCTCCAAGTTCACCACCAAGATCTAGGCCTCCTCAAGAGGAGAGACCCGTGCTTAGTAGTGGGCCAATAAAGGGTTAAAGGCATTTTAATGTTTCATCTTTATCGTTTTTCATAAGAGTGAAAAAAACTGTATAAGCCTTCTATAACTTCGCTTGTTTTTGAATAATGGGGGTAACACTCAATCGGTATTATTGAATTAAAACTGTTATAATTTCATTTAACAGACAGTAATTGTGATTCCAAAAAGACGGATAGTAAAACTGACCCGCTTATTAATGGCCCTCCAACACGACTGTCGAATTTTACTGTAAGTTCATTACATGAGTAAAATTTACTCATGTACTTTACATCAACAATCAACAAAACTCATCCCCACCAAGAGATAGTTCTATGCGTTACGCACTCTATGGTCATTTAGGATTTACACGTCTGTGTTATCACTATCAGTCTCATTCTTACCATTTACACACATGGACGTAACTTATTATACACAGTGTGCCGTGAATTAAATCGTTTTAACAAGTGAAAGTGTTTGTGACATTGGTACGGTAAATGTTTACGAATGTATTATGTTTTTGGGACGAATTTAAATTATTGTTCTTGGTTGAATCAACTTTGTCTGACGTATGTATTTTAGACATTTACAACGAATTATTGTTTTAAAATTATATAATCGGAAAATGATTTTATTTTTTTATTAACAATTTTTTCATGACATTTCGATGTCACAAAAAAAATTAGACAGTGATTAAATCAACATAATGATGTAGGTAAAATTATTAATTATTTCTTGTGAGAAAAACTGTTCGTAATGCTCGATTGTATACAATAAATAATAATAATAATAAATAACGCTTCACACTCATAGCCCCACACAAGGATTCCGTGTCGTCGGTGCCGTGGACACCACACAAAGACAAGAATACTCACACCCGGACCGAGAACAGAAATTCAAACTCATAATTCAAATTTCTGCCTCACTGGGAATCGAACCCAGGACCTTTGGCGCGGCGATCTGGCATGGTAACCATCGCGCTACACGGGTCGTCACTATATGTATACATACATATGTAAATGATATGATGATAATAAATGAATACGTAAATGTAGTTTCCTATAATTAAAAAATATTAATGAATTATTAAAATAAAAGGTTATTTTAAAAGTTTGCGTAAACTTCTGCTGTCAAATACAAGTCAGTTAGGTGACATTATTTGCGATAGTTCAGAACATAATGCGAAAGTTCAATGCTCTAAGCAGGGGTCATATATTTTGCTTATAGCAAATCAAACTTATTAAGTTCAACGCCCGAATTATCCCACAAATATATTCATAGTTAATTAAATTTAATGCGGATTAGGGCAGCTATATGACATGAAAAAACATAAACAAAACCATTCGTTCACATTTGCACGTCACCATTAATCAATTTAAAATCGGCTACAGGAACAAAACTGTTCAAGTGACTTTGAAAGTGAGTAACAGAGTATAAGAACAATGTGGTGGATACTTTGGATCATAATCTTCCTAGTGGCATTGAGACTCTTCAACAAGCTGACGTCCGGTAAATGTTACGCGGATACCGTGATGACGGGAAAAGTGGTCATAGTGACGGGGGCGAGCGGAGGGATCGGATACGAAACCGCACTGGAGCTGGCCAGGCGAGGGGCTAGGGTCATCATGGCGTGCCGAAGCGATTCCAAAGGAGAGAAGGCAGTCCGACGCATCGTCAGAATAACAAAGAACAAGAGCGTGAGGTATTGTCACCTCGACCTGACGTCACTAGCTTCCATCCGCCGGTTTGTTGCTACAGTGAAGCGAACGGAAGCCAAGCTAGATGTTCTCGTAAATAACGCTGGGGCGATTTGCACCAAGCGGGAGCGCACTCAGGACGGCATCCTGAAGGACATGCAGATAAACCACTTCGGGCCCTTCCTGCTCACCGTCCTTCTAGTGCCGCTGCTAAAGAAGTCTGAACCCAGTCGGGTCGTCGTCGTCTCGTCCGCCTGGCACAAACTAGGTACCGTAGATAACTTGAACACGGACAAGCATGGCTACATCCAGGCTTACGCGAACAGTAAGCTTTGCAACATTTTGTTCTGCAAGGAGTTGGCCAATAAATTGGAGGGCTCCGGAGTCGTCGCCAACTGCTTGAACCCGGGACAAGTGAACACTTCCTTGTATAGGAGTTCGACCATTTTGGAGAAGATCCGAAGTCTGTTGTTGTACGCGTTTTTCAAGAGCCCAGCTGAGGGTGCCCAGACGTCAGTATATCTTGCTGTCTCTAACGACTGTGACCAGGTGAGCGGGCGGTACTTCGAGGACTGCCGGGTGGTCAGACCGGCCTCGGTCGCTGATGATGACGTGCTGGCCGGAAAGCTATGGGCGCTATCGGAGAACCTTGTCAAATTATCACCGGATGAAAGGATTTGACGGCCGCAAGTGTTAATTTAATTTTAGTTATTAATTTGCATACTACAAGGTTGCCATGTTGTTTTTTATTTTAATTCATTACATCGTTTATAAGTCAAGTTTTATTTGGACATCCGATTCGTGAATTTCCTTACGGCATTATAAAGATCTGAGATTAGAATACATAATATACAGAATATGTTAGATAAATGTTCACTCAAAACTGCACACTGTTAAATAAACGCCAAATAAAAACCAACACAAAATTATTTTGTAACACAAGGCACACACGCAGAAATTCTCAACATAAAACCTCGAAAATTTTCCGTAAAGTTTCTCCTTTAACTTCGAATGGTAACACATTGACTTAACACGCCGAGTTCCAAATTGCAAGCAGTTGTTATTAAACAAACGCTAATTGTTATTAAAGAATTATTTTAATGAACTAGACATAGACAATCAATCCATCAATACCGCTCCTAGGTAAATGAGAATCGAATCAATACACACAGTAACTCTGAACTCAATGCATCCTGCTGTTACGGATACCCATTTCGCTTTGATAATGACGATTTCTAACTATCTAGAATTTTTTTAAAGTCCTAGAAAGTTTATCAAAGACCTCTAGATAGGTTATTATTCCGAAGATTTGATTAATTCGTTCATAATGATTTTATTTCTTTATATTTTTGCTTAGACCCAAACTAATATAAATAACAAAACTTTCTCTAATTTCCACATTACTTCCATCCCGGATGTACAATTAGCTTATGACAGCTACATAATGTACGATAACAACCACCTTTATCATCAATTAATGAACAAATCTGTTGATAAGACGTTTCCTCTAAGTATATCCTTATGTAATCAATTTAAATAGTACAATGATGTGTCAATAATCGATATAAGCGTCACGTCAAGTCGTAAGGTCAATCACTGGTATAATATATGATATAAGGTCATGCAGATACTGCTGATAGATGTGTTGAAAATTAAATAAAAAAATTCCTTTGTACTTGATTGACAGTGTATGTATATGTACATTATATGAATTCATAGATAACGTAGCATGAAGATTGTCAAGCTAAAAGTATTAGAAAAAACTTGGTCCTTCAAGCCGGATTCCAAGCAGTCATTAACATAGCGAACGGGCACCGAACTGTCGTACCTCGCGACGTTCCCGCTTGTCGAGCAGCAGAATGGGCGGTCCGAACTGGGCGCACTCGCACGCGCCCTCCATCTAACATTGTGCCATATTTGACTTTATACATCTTTTTATATAGTATTGAATGTTGTATTTAATAGTTTATGTACATATGTGATGTGATAATTAAGTACAGTAAAATAAAAACTTTCTCGTGTACTTGAGTAGTTCTAATTTCTAAAGAAATTTCTTTCTTCACATCTGCAACTTGGGAACGGTAGTACATACCTTGATTGTACATACTTTTAAATATAGATAATTATGAAATATAATATGGGGTTCCTTGCTGTGAACGAACATAAATAATCGCAGCATTTATATAACATTTTCATACAATAACAAATGTCGCAATTTTGGGCAAAGTTCAGACCAATACCCAACACATCAATTTTTTTTACGGCATCTAAATAAAATTATTTAGATTGGTGGATTTCTAGATTTGAGCAACATATATCGTCACAGTTAACTATGTGTCCATCCAACTTCTCATATAAATACCTTGATAAAAATAGCGGATACAATCGTTATCGGATGCCTATCAGTTATTGCGACAAATAATTGTTATTCTACTAAAAAGGTATTTAATCGGGCAAGCGACAACAATGATATCTTTTATCACCCTAATCTCGCTAACACTCTCTTAGAGCCCTAAAATGAAATCTAAGTACGATATTGGAGGTCATATACAAAGTGAATGTCTAACTTACCGGATGGGGGTGTGGCAACGCGTAGGGCGGGGTCTGCGCGGCCGCAGCCGCAGCGGACACTAGTCCGTACGGAATGGCGGCCACCTGCGGGCGAACAATTACTATATCCACGTTCTCGCTATACCGAGACATTGTTCATGTGATATTATATTATAACTATATTTAACTATACCCTATGTCGTAGAATACAATATTCTTTATTGTGTTTAACAAAAATAATACAAAATATGTGGTGAGGTATAGCGTGCTTATTGCTATTTTAGTAGCGATCTTTTGGGTGGAACACACAGTGAGTGAAAAGGTAGGGTATTTTTTTTATTAAATGGAAAGTTAAATTTACGCAGCAATTAACACAAACTATACATACATACTATAGTTATAACGAAATAAATATGTTAAATAAAACGAAAGTACAGCTCCAAAACTGTAACATCATTTGTCCATACATAAAAATGATTAATAAACTAAAATATATTTTTTTAATCCCATTATGTAAATTGTTCACTGTTTCTCGTTTATCAAACAAAATTTAGTAAGTATACAGAATGATTGACAGATTGAAGAATACTTGATCAATTAAATACAATAACCTATAGATAAGTGGCCATATAAGTAGTGAATACAAAAGTACAGCTCCAAAACTGTAACATCATTTGTCCATACATAAAAATGATTAATAAACTAAAATATATTTTTTTAATCCCATTATGTAAATTGTTCACTGTTTCTCGTTTATCAAACAAAATTTAGTAAGTGTACAGAATGATTGACAGATTGAAGAATACTTGATCAATTAAATACAATCACCTATAGATAAGTGGCCATATAAGTAGTGAATACATATAACATAAAAAGAAACAACTAACAAACTGGGTGCATTCATACATTAGACACGTGTAAAAGATAATCTAAACATTTGACTAACTTGGCTGTATGCGCTCACCATATGAGGTGGCGGCGGCGGCGCGGGCACGTAGCTCACGCCGGCTCCGACGACGCCCACGCCACCCAAGCCCACGCCCACGCCCACTCCACCCACACCCACGCCCACTCCACCGCCCGGCGTGCCCGGTGTGTGCGGTCTGAGGGGAACATTTTATTACAACGATTAAAAAGATTTAAAAAGATATCGTTATTAATTTCAGATACAAAGACTTCTTCAAAGTTAAGCTTTTCGGAGTAGAGTCCAAGTTATATTTAAAATTACATTATAACAAATTATTTGTCTTATTGTCAAGCTAGTCTGATATTCGATTCTGAGGGGTTGAATCGTGATAAGAGACTTAACTTTTTTTATTATTAAATAAAAAATAACTCTACACACTCGTAACACTAGGGATTCCCTGTGCCATGGACAATAACCAAGGACAAGGAAACACACCCAGACCGAGAATAGAAATTCAAACTCATTCAAATTTCCGGCTCCCTGGAAATCGAACCCTGGAGACCCTTGGCCCAGCAATCTGTCATAGTACCATTGCGCCAGATTGGTCGTCAACTTTACGTTACGTAACGTTGTCGTGGTACCGTAAACGCAACCGTGACGGTAAAACATTACAAGAAAACGTTGCATTCTTGTCACACAGTTCATATTCGTTGACAATTTCACATTTTATCTAATCCCATCAATCTCACCTGCTCGGGTTCGGCGTGGTAGGGCTCCGCGGCGCAAAGCTCTTCGCGCTCGGGTTGAACTCCTTGGCGTTGGGGTTGAGGGTGGACTTCTTGAGGGTGGCGGTGGCGCGCTCCACCGTGGACAGCGCCGGGGAGGTCGCGGTGGGCGGGGAGGCGGCGGGAGAGCGCTCCTCGGGCACTTCCTCTGTCTTGGGCGCTGGCGGCGGCTTTAACACAACGTTTAATAGGTTCAACTTGTGTTCTGAGGTAGCACTATAAATAAACTCGAGTCTATAGAAAATTTTATTGGTCGTGTTAATGTGGTTTAAAAATTAGGAGTCGTATTATTTGGCTTAATTTTTAAATTTTAAAATGTAATATATCCCCAACAGTTTGAGGTGATGAACTTGAAACGCCTGAATAGACCTTCATAAAAAACATGTCCATCAACAAAAAAAAAACCGCATTATGACAAGTCAAATCAAATCAATCAAAAATCGTTTATTATTCCGTAATTTTACATTTCATTACATAGTTGTGGGATCTTTCCATTTAAGTTAACTTATTAAGTTTATTTAAGTTATTTAACTTGTGTTTGGAAAGTCCCCTCTTCCCTGTATAGTGTACACTGTTCTAGGATAATGCGCTATATATTCATATCTATACAAATAAATAAAATTGGAGTGTCTGTTTGTAATACTAAAATAACCGCTTTTTACTAAGTGCATTTGGATGTCTGTCTGTCTGTTTGTTCCGGCTAATCTCTGAAATGGCTGGACCGATTTTGATGGGAATTTCACTGGCAGATAGCTGATGTAACAAGGAGTAACTTAGGCTACTTTTATTTTAGAAAAAAAATAGTTAGGCGATACGAAGTTCGCCGGGTCAGCTAGTTAAGTATATAATTTGTAATAGTTATAGTATACGTAAATACATACATTAAAATAGTTTTAAATATTTAATATAAATAAATAAAGTCACTTATAACACTCCTCTTTTTTTTTGCGTGGAGGGTTAATGACAGTGCGTCTAATTCTAAATTTATAATTCTGCCGACATTAAAAGCGACAGAGCATTCATCCTTCCACCATCACCCTACCTTGTGAGCGTGCTGATGCTGGTGCTGCTGATGCTGCGGGTGCTGCTGATGCTGCTGGTGCTGCGGGTGCTGCTGGTGCTGCGCGTGCTGCGGGTGCGTGTGGTGCGCGTGCTCGTGCTTGCCCCGCTCGCGCTTCGGCTCCGACGGCGCACCCGCGTTCGCCGAGACCACCGGCGGCGACGACGGCGGCGGGGGCATTTGCTGTCGACGAATGTCACAATAAAATACAACACGAATCCTCTTTATTGTACACCAATGTTTTTATGAAACATTAATTACAAAATTTCTTAAGTATGTACAACAGGCGGTCTTATCACTGATTAGACAACCTTCATAAATACAAAAGAGTTGCAAGTGAAAGGGTAGGGATGCACAAATGGTGGATTTAATAATAATAGCAATCTTATTAGTCAATGACTTGGAGCTTGCATGTATTATTATTTATACCAAAAAAAAATTATGGTAGAGATTTTTACCCGCCTATTATAATTAGCATTATTACTTCCGCTTGACACTTGTTAGTCGACAGACATTTCAGTGTAGAGATGCACGATATCTTGATGCAATTTAATCTGTACAAGTGTTTAAGTCAATGAAGTTCAAGCAATTTCCTTCATAGCAAGAATAATAAATTATTACTATCACAAGATCCTTCAAGACTATTAAATCCCGTCATACCTGCGGGTGAGGGTTCGCTTGCGGCACGTGCGGCTGCGGCACATGCGGCTGCGGCTGTTGCGGCTGCGGCGGCACGGGCCCGCCGGCGGTCACCAGCTGGAACTCTTGCTGGAACTTGAGCAGTTCCTATGAAACAAATGTTAACTGTTATTACTGTAGAAAGTAGTATGTTCTTTTAACTCTCAAGACCGGATATTTCAGTTTGTTCATAATAAATTAATAGTAACCTAGTGGCATGGCTTTCCCTAGTTTAGCTTAGTTAGCGTAGCTTCCCTGTACAAAAATTGTTGAGGGCCCCTGCTCCGACAGGGTTTGTAAAATGTTCCGATATTTCAAGAAGTTTTGTTTAGGAAGCATTGTTGATACGGCAGTAGCTAAGTCTCCGCAATATTTTTAATTGTAGAATTACTTAGTAGTTATGTAGCAAGTAGTAATATAGCCGGAAAAAGGGCTGTAGGACGCCCCCGACCAGGTGGACTGACTATCTGAAGAAGACATTGAGCATCCGCTGGATTTAGAAGGCTCAGGACCGCTCAGAGTGGCCTTTGTCCAGTAAGTAGTGGACCTCCAAGGACTAATGGATGGATGAGTAATGTAGTGATCGAGAACCGAACCTTGACTTCCTCCTGTCGGCGCGGCTCGGGCGGCGGCGCGTGGTGTCGCGGCGGCCGCGCGTGATTCTCCGCCGCTGGTGGGGGGTTCTAACAAACATAAACATACAGTTATGTACACACAGAATTAAAAACCTAAATAGAGCTGTCTGTATTATATGAAGAAACATAAACAGAACCTAGTTCGGTAACATGATTGCTTGCTGAAAAATCAGTGTACATCCGACTGCTTCACACGTTATAATATTGAATTACACATTATCTTGAACATAGAATCTTTTTAAATCTATTAGCCTGCATTAATAAATCAAAGACATCATAGGAGCACTAAAAAAAACCCAGGCATTACAGTAGTAATCAATAACTTGATGATCAATGAAAATAACTCACGTGGTGATGGTGTGGGGGGAAGCCCTGTCGAGGCAGCGGCGCCGCCCGAGGCTCCCCGTTTAACTTCCCAGTAGGTCTACAATGTAAAACACGTATTGCTAAGTTAACACTATACAGAAAATAATGTTAAATGTGGTACGAATTAAAACCCAGGACCTAATAAACAAACAAAACCACCCATAAATCACAGAGATAATATTAGCAAACAAAATATGAAATATCTCAAATCGTGTGGACGTTCTAACGCGTCTAACTCGCGTTATCTAGGTGAATTACCTGGATGTATGATCCATTTTTCCTTTATAAACCTTGGCTTAGAACAGACAAAAATACTTAGGTATGTACCTACTAAGCAAATATCTAAAATAGAATAGGCATCACCAATTAATACAAAATTGATAAACACCCAAGTATTTCTGGCGTACCTATATAAAAAATGGAATGGTATTCAAAAACTCACGGATTCGGACCTAATAGTATCCAGTCACTCCGTCGTGTTGTTAATACATATTTCATGATAACGTCACATCCAACATTTCATCCACCACACTTGTTGAAATGTTAAATCATGATGCACTAGTCTTCCGTCAATAAAGTACGGCTCTAATAAACAGTTGTTAAAAACACCAGCCCACATATTGACACTAAAACGGTGTTGCAAAGCGTCAGGTCGTGTAACATTGGGGTTTTCAGCACTCCACCAATGTTCATTACGCACTTTGAAATATCGGTAACAAAGTTTTTGTCTAAGTTAGACAAAAAACCAACGGCAAAAGTTGACTCTCGGCGCATGGTTGTTGACCCCGAGCTCTTGAACGAGTTGAAAGTAATGGGGATGTAAACCCCTTCACTCCTTCCACACAAACCACAGTTTTCAGCCGTTGATTCACTCCTAACATTTAATGGTATGAGGGAATATGGCGATTGGGAAACATCTCTCTATACAAATTGATAGCTTCTGGCACACCATCGTGGGCTAACGCGTAAGCACGAACCATATCCCAATATTCCTCATTGGAAATCTGATACGACGTCATGGTTTTAAGTTACTAATCCGTAGAGGTATCGTCATCACACATTCACATGCGAAGCACTAGGAAATAGCGACGCACTCGCGGAGACTGAGCGGCCGGCGCCAGCCCGCGCCAGGCCGACGGCGCCGCGGCTCAGTGTATGATTCATGTAGTTTAAAGGATAATTTGGATAAAAAAATAAGGTCATTTTTTACATATTCGGACTAAGAATCGAGTACTGAATGTCCTCCGAAAGTATATCTCTCGTTTAATCTGACACCCTGTATAATATAAAACACATCCCAAGATGAAGGTAAGTTAATCCTCTAACAGAACTCAGTAATTGTCAGTTGGGACAAAAACTAATGTTTAGGACATACACAACAAACTAAAATACAGGCGTCAACGATACATACGATATAATTTTGGAAGGATTTACTCTAAGTTTGCTCTTCCATATTTGTTGCTGTTGTTGTTGTAAACAAAGTTGAAAACCGATTATATTTTGTCTACCTTACTATGATTATTCATAGTTTGAGAGTTCATTAACGACACGACAGGATACACACCTAACACCCAACTCAGAGTGACTAAGGGTTACTTTAATCGCTCCTTAGTAAATAAACACCATACAAATTCTGTACTAAAGAGCGATTTAAGTAACCGTTCGTGACTCTGAGTTGGGGCGTAAGTTTCATATTGGTGTGTGATGTCGTTGAAGATAAAGGCCATGAGAGCCAAAACAGCTTAATTATATTTTTAATCATTTGATAACAATTTTTAAAATTATTAAAAACACGATATAGTTGTTGACTATTTTTTTTAAATTATAAAAAAACCTTTGGTAGTTTTATTTAAACTAAACATAGCTATGAAATGAACCTCTCGATCACGTCAGCTTTTAAACAAAAAAACGTATCATAATCGGACTATTGTTTTAGGAGCTACGATGCCACAGATGGACACACAGACACGTGAAACTTATAACACCCCTCTTTTTCCGTCGGGGGTTGAATATACATAAGTGTACCAGTGACACCTAATGACCAAATTATATCTACTTTGACTTAGTAGTAAGACTGTTTTGGTTCTCACGGCCTGATATACAACTGTCAGTAGTGTAACGGTCGGTACTCACGGCGGATGGTGGTGATGGTGGTGGTGATGCGGGAAGGGCGGCGGCGCGTGGTAGCCGCCCGCCTGCGCCGCGTAGCTCTTGCCGGCGGGCGCGCTCGGCGCCGGCGCCGCGCCCGGGGATGCCGCGTTCGCCGCGGGGCTTGACGATTGCTGGGGGGCGTGAATATGTTTAAGTTAGATTGTGGGGGGTATAATACATTTGTCATATGGGCTACTCAATGCCCCTGCTATTGTTACCTAGCGCGTTAGGCCGCTGACGTGGCCAACACAATAAATAAGATTTGATGGGATGTAATAATCACCACCCAAGTTATCGCTTAACATGTAATTGCATTAAAAAGTCCACGCGACTTTTAGCGCTCTAACTGTCGGCCTCTTTCTTAACGCGTTAGGACCCCGATATGGCATACAAAGAAGCTGTGATTCGATTCACCTGTGTGGTCAACTTAACAAAACGCTAACAAAACACACAGCAACAAATTGTATATCCTCACCGCATGTTCGTCGAGCCGCCTGTCGGCGGGCGGCGTGAGGTGGTGCCGCGGAGGCCTGGGGTCCTTCTCGCGGGGGTCCTTGAAGCCCGGCTTGCCCGCGCCCCCCGGGCCCGCCGCGCCGCCCGCGCCACCCGCGCCCCCCGCGCCCCCCGGCCCGCCCGGACCGCCGCTCGCGCTGCCGTTGCCCGTCGGTTTCACTAGCTTACCCGCCTGGAAATATACATCGTTATCGTTTATTTGGAAGTACTTGAAAATAAATTATGTCAACGTAGGGGCTTACTCCAAAATCCTTCCAATTGAAATATCTATACAAATAAATAAAATTGAGTCTGTTTGTAATATTAAAATAACCGCTTCTTACTAAGTGCATTTGGTTGTATACACTGTACGTATACCAAAACAACATTTTTTACAATTTTTGTCTGTCTGTCTGTTTGTTCCGGCTAATCTCTGAAATGGCTGGACCGATTTTGACGGGACTTTCACTGGCAGATAGCTGATGTAACAAGGAGTAACTTAGGCCACTGTCATTATATATAAAAAAAATAGTTTGTTAGGCGATACGAAGTTCGCCGGTTTAGCTAGTTGAAATATATGTATAATACAAAATTATTTTCTGTTAGCTTTCATACTAAAACGTATGGAAATGGCATTAGGTGTGGAAAAGTAATGTACACATTTTTCACACTTCTGAGCCTCTCTGCTATCCATCTATTTTTTTGGGCTTCCTACCCGTACCCACCTGCATATTCCCCTTCCTCTTGTTGGGTATGACGTACTTCCCGGTGTCGGCGGGGCGCGCGACGGCCGCGAACCTCTCCTCCTCGTCTCCGTTCTCTAGCTCTATGCGCGCCTTGTACGACGGAGCGCTCTCTATTTCCGCCGCTATCTCTTCCGCTTTCGCTTCTGCGTCCCTGGTGATAATATGATAGCGTGATATTAAATTACAAGTTTTAAAAGAAGAATTAAGAATACCACTGAGAAAAGTATAAAAGTTCAATTAGAAGTAGGGATTTTAAACTAATTAAATTAATACAAGCAATATGTTGAAGGTAGTATAATCATCAGAAGCATGGCATAAATCGACACTCAACCTGTGCCACAGTTCCCTGTTCCAGTCCCTTTTTGGAGTGCAAGCACAATTAAGGTCACAGAATTGCAATCGATCTTACACTTAACTATCAGGCAGTAAGCTTTTAAACAACACTGAACAGTTTAAATTCGGAATAAATTCCCAAAACCTCCAATGGTTCCGTTTGAGCTATTCTAAACCCAAACGGCTCAGTCTGTGTGAAACTAGAAAAGGCCGCTAAAGCCAACAACGACTGTCCATTCCATTGAAGTATTATTACTAGCCTATAGAACCGACATTGGAATTTGAATTGGCGCCAATTGGCTTAAATTTTCAATGGATTCGCTCGATTTTGAAAGGAGAATGGAGCAATCAATGAATCAATTTTGAAAATAGAACCTCCCGTCGCGACACAAATTTTGTTCGCGATGTCTGTTCTGGTACTTTAGTACATTATACTTCAGTGGTCCATTCGAAATAAAAATACTAAACGGCAAGCTACGGTAGGTAGTGAGACAGTACCTATAATCCTGAGTATCCTTCCGCTGCAGCGGCAGCGTGTACCCAGCGAGCGAGTGGTCGTACGTGCTGTGGACGCCGTACACCTCCTCGTTTTTCCGGAACATGTCGTTCGCGTCCCAGCCGTTGGCGCGGTGGTCCAGCTCGAGCTCGTCGGCGCGCGCGTCCCCGTTCAACGACGGCGCGTCTCCAACGTCCCCGTCGCACCCGTCCCACGGCTCTAGATGCCGCTCCTCCGCTGACCGCCCGTTGCCTGAGAATATTAGATGGGATTGCTATGAGTTGCGTTCTTATGTTGCTATATGTTGCGTTCTTACCGTTTGGTAGTATGGTAGAGGTAGGCACTTTAAAAGACGTTAGTCCATGAATATGAGCTACAATTCGGGATGGCCTATCCCGAATACGTCGCCGTTGCAAAAATAAAAAAAGAACTGAAGATTTTCTCACAAGTAGAAATTATCACTTACTATATTTCAGACATTGAGTCTTATTGAGTAGTTAACACCGACTCGTGTTTTGCCTGCATATTTATTTATATGGCCAGCTTCTATCCACATGGCCAATGGTAAATAAGTCTACAATCTAACGGCAACTACAGTGAATAAAATAACCAAATAGATAAGCGTCTAGTTAAAGCGTGGACATAGTTCAATAGTGAATGTGTCAGAACGTAAAAGGTCAAAGATATATTGGGCACGTTTAGAACACTGACCTGAATAAAACGAATTGTACAAAAATACTTCTCGATGTTTCTCGTAACATCGAGTACATCGTTGGAGGGATGAGGTTGTAAATAACTAGATTTTAAAACGACAGTGATAAGGAATTGAAAATTAAGAATTATAATGTTTATAACAATTTTACAATCTTCAAAGACAGAACGCTGCAGCGCTGTAACATGACGGTTCTTCAAAAAGTGCGTTAAATCCTTCAAGGTCGGCAACGCACTTGCGGCTCCTTTGACATCGTGCGTATCTATAGACGGCAGACAAATTCGTTCGTTTCGCCTGAGTACAGACAAAGATTCTGCGAAGCGCCTTGTTTAAAGTGAGGGTCTTCTATCACAATTATTTCAGCGACCATGTGCGGCTTAATGCTCATGTGTTTCGCTACGTAAATGAACACGCCTGCTACTGATTATTTCACCAACTTTTCTGACGGAGAAGTGAGTGGTCATTTTGACTATGGGAACTTCAAGTGTCAAATGCCGCTTGGATACCTTCAATAAAGTGTAGTCGTTGACGTAACTAATAAGAACCGTCACCGAAGAAGCTAACGTCTTTTACGTAGCACGGAAACTCATACCCTGCTTAATATAGAGCTTTTACGATTGACAGTACCATTGACTATAAGGAGGATAAGCTCACCATTAAATTTGCTAGATATGGCCGCGTCAGTCTGAAACACGTCGTGTGTCGCGTACTCCAGATCCGAGTCCTTGGCCCTGATGGAGACCACATCGTGGGGTTTGAAGATCAGCTTGTCCACCACCGAGTCTACCGCTACCACGCCCTCCTGGTCGACGCGGTGTGCCACTTCTAGTACCACCTGAAGACATTGTTAGAATTTTAGTTTATGTACGAGTATGACGAGCATTTCCGTCTTTTTTGGATCTTTATAATACGGTAATGACAGACAAATTAAAAAGTAATTGTTGTGAGCGTTGTCTCGTAGTCGTCGAGAATTTATAGACGCCCCATATAAGGCCTCCACAATAAAATTGTGAACAACCGTTTAATATTAGGCGACTATTGGTCATACATACATCGTTCAATCTTGACCAAACTATTATATCATAACCATTTTTATCTAGTCTGCAGTCAAGAGGAATCCCGGTTGGTACATAAGTATACCTGGCAAATAATGTAAGTCTAAAAAAGAAAACATAACAATACGTTTTATGGCCACCAAAAGCAATACACCAGAAAGTGGTCCAATAGTTGACAGCTAAACTTGAACTGATTTAAAATCGGTTAAGTGGCGTTGCTCCTTTTTACCCTAAAGTCTAAACACTTGTAATGTTTGAAGTTAGCTTACTCTAGTGCCATGCCTACACTATCCGGCCCATTCATCACACTCAACTAAGGGCTTATACTTTGAGGTTGAGTGCTCGACAAGGAGGCAAGATGTGACAAATTAGTGATATACACGCGTTTGCTTTCTTTACTCGTTAAAAACTTTGTTTACATTTTAAATGTTAATATTTTATAAATAACCGTTGCATTAAATATATAATATGTAATATATAGACCAAAATTTAATGTTTGACGAGAAATCGGAGGATGGATATGAGACTAGCCTGACTAGGTGACATTCTAAATTTAAAAATCATAAAACCTAAGCGGAATGACGTACACGCACACCAGAGCTGATGAAACCAGGAAACGCCAAGCGATAAGGAACAGCGAACAGCACAATGCGGGCATCAATGAGCGGCTAGCGACGATAATACGCCTCAACGAAACTAAGGCTTCGTATCCACCTGACATTTGCGAGGCAGCTAGGCGGTGCGTAAGGAAGGCACAATCCACCAACCTATATTACAAGTTCAAAGGAGTACTTTCCTAGCCTCGAACCCAGTAGTCCTAATTGCCTCCAATAGTAGTAATAAAAAATCCCCATTCTTTTGGAATTAGAAATCAAAAAGAAATGTCACTGCCAAAATGACGTATCAGTGATAGTCAACATATTCGTAATAAAATATTTTAAAAAATTTACAAATTGTTTGTAATTAAATTATTTTATAATTGCCAATTTTAATTTTAAGTGTTACTAAATGTGAGAACTTCACAGATATTCAGCAATTTTAATTTGAGAGTAATTCCATTTCACAGTATAGCTACCTTGTACCTAGTCTGGTGGATACATAGCCTAACAAGCCTCATACGAAACTAACGCGGAGATGGCGACTGCCGGCACGTATCGCGGTTTACATCAAGTCCAGATCATTTAAACGAGCCGTGGAATTCATCGTTATTACCTCAGAGTTATTACATTCCGATGACAATGTAAATCGACACAAAGTTCACTAAAAGGTTAAAAATTTTTTTTGAACAGAGACACTTGATGGTAAGGGGCCATCCATAAATTACGTCACACGCTAGGGGGGAGGGAGGGGGTCGATGAAGTGTGACATTGTGTGACGAGGGGTGGGAGGGGGTCCTAAATTTCGTGACGTCACATTTCAAACTTGAATAATTGGTATGTATAGATAAATATTAAAAAACAATGGAAATAAAACTTATTTCGGAATTGCTGTTTTAATTTAATAATTTTTAGGTGTCAAATTTCATAATATGTGACGTCACACTAAGGGGGGGGGGAGGTCTCACAAATGTGACCAGCTGTGACAAGGAGGGGGGGGAGGGGTCAAAAAGTCATGAAATTAGTGTGACGTAATTTATGGATGGCCCCTAAGTGGGCACTGGCGCTCATAAACGTCAGTAACTACTAATGCAATCACTGATGCGTTGCTAACAAAAAAGGGATCCGCGTTTTTTGCGCGACGTTTGGACATTTTGTTCTTAGGAGTTAGGAGTGCAATAAGTCTTTATAAAGGTTTTAACTTTGATGTCGCAGACACATAGGTTTACCTGTGTTGTATGTGTTCCTGGCCAAAAACTACTAAAAAAAGCATTGACTGAGTGATTGTCTGAGAATTGTTCTCAATTTCGTTCCTCAATCCTGGTACTTGCACATTATGATGCTCAATGATGCAGATGGCATGGAGTAACACAGCCGAGACATCAAAGACGACTAACAAACCAAAAATAAAACTATGCACACGTAAATGTCCACTCTAGCCGAAAATGTCATATAGGGAACAATACCCTACCTTAGATAAGTAGGGGCTAGGGTCATTACAATCAAAGTTACTTTTACAAGTCAATATAATATGGTTTTCTGTAGGCCCTTATTAAACTTGTATATTGTACGATAAGTGGAACAGAATGTATGTATTTAGTCTACGGCGACGCTAATAAATCAAACTTAGAAACTTGACACGTTAGTATGCCTTGCCTGAAAACATAAATAAGTTATTTTATTTACAGTATCAAAAGAATTTCACTGACGTTACAGTTAAAAAGGATATTTAACCTTAATAACAGTAAGCTTAAGGTTTAAAATTCAATAATTAAGTGAAATACATCTGCAATGCATACTCCAAGTACAATGTGGGATCGAAAACTGTGAATCAAATATGTTATGTGGTATTAATAGACGGTTTTTTATTTAGGAAAATATACTAAAAATAAAACAAAGACGAAACCAAATGTTAACATTATTTTGGCAGACATTTGAATATAGAAGAACAATTTGATAAAAATATATCGCTGAAATAGAGCCTTTTCAAAGAAAATTAAAGCAGATTAAACTGAAACTTGGCATATTTAAAATTTTTGGGTGTAAGGTAGATGGAGCCACACCTTCCTTTGCTCGTGGTGCACTTTGCTGAACAACGGAGGAGGTTAGGGCGCCAGGTTCTTCCTGTTAGGAGCTTGGCTTTTTACCAGCACGTTTAATCGTGACGGTACACTAGTCTTAGGGTTTGGAGTGCTTACCCACGCGACTAACTACCTTCCATCTAATATCGACCGTGATGTGTTTTCTTTTAGTTTTTCGGTCGCAGTGTCAGGAAAGAGTAAGAAGCAATGCTAATTAGGGGCCATCCATAAATTACGTCACACTAATTTCATGACTTTTTGACCCCTCCCCCCTCCTTGTCACAGCTGGTAACATTTGTGAGACCTCCCCCCCTAGTGTGACGTTACATATTATGAAATTTTACACGTAGAAATTATTAAATTAAAACAGCAGATCCGAAATGTTTTATTTCCATTAATTGTTTTTTAATATTTACCTATACATACCAATTATTCGATTTTGAAATGTGACGTCACGAAATTTAAGACCCCGTCCCACCCCTTATCACACTACATCGAACCTTCCCCTATTGATAATATGGTCACTATAAGATGTTGTTACTTGTTAGGTTAGCTAATTACGTAATAACTTAAGACAGAAGGACCCTTAAGTAGGAACTGAATACATTAACCGACTTGGTATTACATGGATCTCACAACTTTTTACGGTAGAAGAACTGAGTTGCGAGACTTGGTTTTTTTACAAGTTATGTTTTTGATGACATTTGATTTATGAAATCATAAATAACGGGCCCCTTAAGGTATTCATTAAACGGCCAAGGAGTATAATTTGTCACTGAAATTGTGGTGCTCATTGTAAAATATTAAAATATCTCAATATAATTGTGGTTTAGCCTATCTGAGGTAATTCAAAAATAATTTAACAAGCAACATAATTTTTTTCGTAATTTAAAATTAAAATGCCTCCCACGTTAGTAAACGGTATTTTGTTATTTCTCGTCGAATAAATGACAATATAATTGTTTAATCGTGTGAGTTGGATTAGGCCGAGGTTCATGATACTGGATTATGGCCTCCCGTACAGCAGATGAAGATTGATTTATGTTATCATTGAGAACCGATATTTTTACGTAAAACAAGATAAGATAACGTGTTACGAAAAGGTCATCTTCGCTTATCAAGATAACTAATCTATCTAAATGATTCCCATGTCAGCATCTTTTAATAGTAATCGTTAGCAACAGACACGTGTTTGTGTATGTGATGTTTTCCCCTGATTTTAGGGAAACTGCATTACTTTTTTAGGGTTCCGTAGCCGAATGGCAAAAAACGGAACCCTTATGGATTCGTCATGTCTGTCTGTCTGTCTGTCTGTCTGTCCGTCCGTATGTCACAGCCACTTTTTTCCGAAACTATAAGAGCTATACCATTGAAACTTGGTAGGTAGATGTATTCTATGAACCGCATTAAGATTTTCACACAAAAATAGAAAAAAAGCAATTAATTTTGGGGGTTCCCCATACTTAGAACTGAAACTCAAAAATGTTTTTTTCATCAAACCCATACGTGTAGGGTATCTATGGATAGGTCTTCAAAAATGATATTGAGGTTTCTAATATCATTTTTTTCTAAACTGAATTGTTTGCGCGAGAGACACTTCCAAAGTGGTGAAATGTGTGTCCCCCCCTGTAACTTCTAAAATAAGGGAATGATAAAACTAAAAAAATTATATAATGTACATTACCAAGCAAACTTCCAACGAAAATTGGTTTGAATGAGATCTAGTAAGTAGTTTTTTTTTAATCTATACTAATATATAAAGAGGAAAGATTTGATTTTTTGTTTGCATTGAATAGGCTCCGAAACTACTGAACCGATTTCAAAAATTCTTTCACTGTTGGGAAGCTACACTATCCCCGAGTAACATAGGCTATATTATATTTTCAAAAAAATAGGGATCCTTAATAAAACTCCAATAATGTAACCCAAGGTGTAAAAAAATAAGAAAACCGAAGCAAAGCGAGGGCGGTTACTCGTACGTCATAAATCGTAAACCGCAAAAAACATTGATCAAAGTTACAACGAACTACAAGAACTTTTATATTATGTTACTTGCTGCTACGGAACCCTTCATGGGCGAGTCCGACTCGCACTTGGCCGCTTTTTATATCTTAAAAACCACGTCACAATTAGTTGAGTATCGGACGACCGGTAACGGTTTTACGTACTTGCTTCGTAAGTTTCAGACCGGAACACTATTTAATTTATGGAAGTGGGGACCTTCGTCTAGAAACAAGGTGCGATAGCATTTCTAGAATTCGTACAAAAATCAGACACGTTATCTAACTTGAATCACTTATTAATTTCCCCTTTCCCTAATTAGAGATTACTATATCCACCATCATTATCACAAAAATCCATAGTGCCATAACTGCCCGGCTGAGTTCAGGACTCCTTTCTCAATGTGAGGGTAAAGGCCATGTTTGATTTCAATATTTTCCTTTACCAAAGGACCATTACTTCTTATACCTTTCACTTTGAAGTAGCTTTGAAAAATGCCTGCTGGTAAATTACAATGCGCTTACCCCAAAGCTGTTCTGTTAAAGATTCGGGAAGGATCCTACACCGTCCGCCCCGCACCATTGCCCACCTATTAAATTCCTTGATATATGTACTGTCCGAATTAACCGCTAGTGGCAAAAATTCTTGAACGTTTCCGTGTTTCGGAGGGCACGTAAAGTCGTCGGTCCCGGTTGTTATCATAGGATAACAGTCGTTAAGCCATGTCGGAGGCCCTCGGGCGGTTTGAAAACTTCCGACACTCGGGTTGGCCACTAACTCCTCCACCAACCCGCACTGGAGCAGCGTGGTGGAGTATGCTCTAGGTCTCCTCAAGAGGAGACCCGTGCTCAGTAGTGGGCCATTAATGGGTTGAAGCCATACACTGTCCGAATCACTGTTCTGAGGCACTATTTTTCGAACATCCTCATTGCGCCCGCGCGCCTCGGTCACAGTCCCATCTAATCAAAAGTTTTTTATTCATAGCATATAACGGAACAATATGAATATTAATCTGCCGGTATGTAAACACGTCCGTTCAATAGCACGTAACGGTAGACGCTATTAACGTATTCGTTTGTAACTGTCGGGCACGCCTGGATAAGTCCCCCTGACTCCTGAGTGACCTATTTAATTCGCATAATGACAGACGCATTGCTAACTTGGAAATCAAGGGTGGATTGGGCTTCAATGGTATGCTATAGATAGAGCAATGGAATTATCAAACGTCCCGTCTGCTAGAAGTTAAATTTGAAAATTAAAACAACTTTTATCATCAGCTGTTCTAACATTGGAATCTTACCTGGTTAAATCTGCTTTAGGTAATAGCAACCATGCTGTCCAAGTGAGATTCGTAATACTTTTGAGAATACAATGTATAATTCAGCGGTATAAATTTCCTCGCAATATTTTCCTTTACCGAAGCGATAATGAATTTCAAATGCGCACATAATTTGATAAATTAGAATAGCGTGCAGAATTTGAATTCAATCCGTGCGTGATACTGATATACAATATAGAGATATATCAATCTAGATAATCGGCATTCTGGTTGATCGGGGACCACCGAACGTTTACCAGACCTAGAACCTAAGCACTGCGTGAGAGGATTAAAGAACGAAGCACTGTAGTAACAAAAATATAAATATACTTTCAGAATCCAAATCACTAAGTAATAATTATTATGAACGCCCTGTGGTCAACATTCGACCGTATATAAGTGTCAGAGGGTTATAGGAAGATAGCTTACTTTATAGAAAGATTACTATATAGAAAGATTATAGCTTTGCCTTTGCTGACTTACCAGATATCAAAAAATTACCTTAGTAAAAATCGTCACTGTTTTCGAGTTTTTAACCTTTCTTTAACTTTTCTGAAATTCGGCTCCTATCCTACTTTTTATAGTTGAGACCATAAATGTGCAGATATTCAAATACTCTCAGATTATAGCTCTTGATTCATTGTCATAATTCGTGAGAGTCCGTGATAATTAGGTATCACTTCGAACCTTGCAGAGTAAGCTTTTTTTTGGGATTCATAAACTTTAAAATTAATTCAATATGCTAAGTTACGTCGATAGTCGTCGGGTGGTTTCCGTGCGATAATACTACAGACTAACAAGATAATATTTTAACAACATTCTATTTTCTGTCTGTTCTGTGTACAATCTCTACAACGATACTAATACAATTATTACTTTACTGAAGAGAAAAAAAATACAGGGATATTATATAAAATACTATTGTTTTCTAAATTTTGTTCTTTCTTTTAAAGGAGGGACGACTGACAGTTATATATCACAATCAACTAAGGACAACGAAGGTACTATTAGACCAACGAAAAACGATACAATAATGAAGATTACTTCACATTATAATAATCTATATACTATGATCGCAGGACATGTCTGACAAGCTCTGCAGTTAGTTACCATTCATTGAGGCCACAAAATGTTTCCCCTTTATTGAGGAGACCTAAAAATTCCTCTGGATGGACATGACCTCTCCTCTATAGTTTTTAAGCGCCCCTAACTCTGAATAGGTTTGTCGGTCTGACATAAAATAGTGTTTAACCAACTGATTTCTATCTATACAAATAAATAAAATTGGAGTGTCTGTTTCTAATATTAAAATAACCGATTTTTACTAAGTGCATTTGTATACATACACGGTACCTACACGAAAACAATATTTTTACAATTTTTGTCTTTCTGTCTGTTTGTTCCGGCTAATCTCTGAAATGGCTGGACCGATTTTGACGGGACTTTCACTGGCAGATAGCTGATGTAACAAGGAATAACTTAGGCTACTTTTATTTTAGAAAAAAAAATAGGCGATACGAAGTTCCCCGGGTCAGCTAGTATTGAATATTTAATAATCATATTATTTCAGACATGGTTCCTACATGAACTGCTCATAGCTCGTCGGGTGGTGTCAATCAATCGAGTTATCAATCGAATCAAACAGCGGTCGTGGTCGGTAGTTGGATGGGTGATGGTTGACCCTGTTAGTGAAAAAATGTCCTTGAGCTTCTAGGCTTCGGAGATTCTTCGGAGGGAACGTCACCGCCAGTTATAAATTGTTATGGTAAGATGCTTTTATTATTTTATTTTTCACGTAATGTGGTAATTACTTTGTGACATAATTAAGCAAAATAAGAAAAAGTTTAGTTTGTATATAAACTGTTAAAAGCTGTGGATTTTGGAAACAAATAAATAAATAAACAATTATTATGGTATTTCCGACGCCTTCGGGCGGTATGAAAATTTCCAACACTTGGGTTGATCATTAAGCCCTCCACCAATACGCACTGGGGTAGCGGGGTGGACTACGTTCTAGGCCTTCTGAAAACTTGAGATCCATGCTCAGTAGTGGATCATCTATAGGGTGGCGAATCATAAAAGGTGTTTTCGCGACTCTAGAAAATAGACTTTACTTAGAAAAGTTGTGTCGTCTTTCGTTGGTTCTTACTCTGAAATACATATTTACAGACCTCTAATAGACCGCTGATCGTGAAAAAAGAGAGCACCGGTACGACCTCAACGCCCAACTACCTCGAACTGAGTGAAGAACATCTAGTACGCAGTACGCACCTCGAACTGTGCGCTGTAGTGTCGTCTTGAACACGCCCCCCGCAGGCGGCGGACTGCACGAGCGCTTGCACATTACCACCGATTCCCCATAGCTTCAAATTACACAGAGTACGCACCTCGAACTGAGCGCTGAACGTCTTGAACACGCCTTCCCACAAGCTGCCTGACTGCGTAAGCACCTGCACGATGTCGCCGACGTGCGACGTCGCTGCGTGCATGAAATGAGCGTTGTTGTACACGCCCTCAGCTACCACTCGGCCTCGGGGCGATCTAGATGGGAGAGAGAGAAAAATAAATTAAAACGATCATAGAGATTCAGAAATACGCTTCGCTTTTAGGTGTCAATTGGGAATACGTGGTCGATTATAGATTCAAATATACCCTTCTCAGTCATTCAAAAATGAACTACGAGTACGATGAACTTTAGTTATTCTGAATGTCTATGAACTAGTACTACACTACGACAGACAAATAGGTATATTAGTATAGTTGACTGTAATTTAGTAGCGTAAATAATTAAAAATATATTAAAACACGCAATGTACAAAAATAAGTGTAAAATATATTTTAATTTAAATAACTTTTAATTAAAGCGAAAATAAATAAAACTTGTATGACTACAAAAGATAAAGTATATTGGAATATATTATATTTGATAATGATTATGTCAAGTGGCTTGGCTTTCTGTTCAAAGATAGACTGACATATTCAAACAGGATTCTCTCCATAGAAAAAGAGTAGGGTAAGACAGGGATATAATTCAATATTAATATAATGTAAGACATAATCCTCAATAATAACGACCTATGTAAAGATTTAAAGTTCAATGATCATAATCTAAGTATCGTTTTCCTGTATTGCGTGATCTTTATTATGAGGTTGTGCAAACTGGCAAGCAAATTTATATCTGACAAGAGGCCATACCCGATAGTCGACTGACTCGACTGTAACCAACGTCATACAAGTCCAAATTTTAAACAACTATTAGTCAATTTGAAACCCCATTATCTTTATTAAACCTTGCAGCGTCTATAACACATTCTACAACATAATATAATATAACAAAACATACGAACAGAAAATGTTTAGTCAACGGAGTCCGACCTCCGACCTGAAGTACAAGTTACATTAAAATTCCAACTAATAAAAATAAAATTACGTATGTACTGTTGTTTTCAATATTGCCCGTAGTATAGTTGTACCTGTGACTCGTTCGCGGCCTCTACGCTTGAGCAGAGAATCCGTACAAAAGGCGCGAAAAACTTTATTGAAGTAGTCTGCGGGAGGTAATTAACTTTGCGATTGTTGAGCGATAACTTTTCGTACAGTCACCACATCAGACATTATTCGCGGGCTATCGCTTTGCTTTCTTACGTGACGATGATTACGCACATTTTCATGCGTACCATAATACCAAATTTTTGGAAATAGCTGACGAACAAGCAGACGAGTAAACTGTTTGTAAGTTGTCACCGTCGCGGCGTCGTCCATGGACATTAATAACTCCAACAGGATCATAGATGCGTTGCCGCCCAGAAAAGACTGGAGAAAAAAGAATGATTGGTCATATTGACTTAATAGTCCATTTTAGTTTTGAATACTGGCAGAAAGAACATTGAAAATACACCGATATCATTATTATTTTAAATACCGTAGTCGTATCACGGTAATATTACGGCGTATCTATTCCTAGAATGTGAATATTGACTAGGCATATTTTGTGATAACTACGAGTAATCACTCCATTAAAATCTAGTAAGAACCAACTCGAATGGCACCCTGAAAAAATTATAAAATATAGGAAATACGAACCGGAATAAACTATAAAGGTGAGAGATGAGCCTCGTGTAAGGATCAGAGTATTAAATAAACATCAACGGTAAGGGGAGAAGACCAAAGACAAGATTGACAGGTCATACGAAGTGTGTGGAAATTAATGCGTTTCCAGATCGCTAAGATTGTTCAGAGAAGAATGGCATGATATACACACAACCTGTTATATCCTGTTATAACCCCAAGGAAACAACGCATCTAGAGAATGTTTATGTGAAATAACATCCTGTCGACTGTTCTTCTATTCTTCGTAGCACTGACGAAAAGAAATGTCTAACCAGAGAAACTAGGGCATGGTATTTTTTATGCAAATAAACTACAAACGAGCAGACAAGGTACCCGATTGATGGTAAAGCAATCACCGCCGCTCACAGACATCAGTAATACTTAAGACATCAGTGTCATCACCGATGTCTTATCAGATAGAAGGAAGAGACAAGAATGAAACAAAAAGGTGTCGATGAGATGATGAGAGATGATGAGAGATGAGAAAACGAAATTGAAATATCCGAATTCAAATCAACAATATTTTAAGCCCCATCCAGGATTAAGCTGCCGCTCCACCCAGCCGAACACTCGACTGGATTACGAGAAAAAAAACGGAGCGCTCTCGACGACCGCTAATGATGCTCGAATACAATTGGAATTGTGTGGAAAACAACACTAGAGGTTAACTTTAGAGAATAAAAATGTGAATAAGACAAAAGTGATTTAAAAAATATTTTTGGATTTAAGTTACGCAGAAAAGTAAGACCTACATATATAGATAGACCTACATAGATCACAATGAATGTTCTCAATATTCTTTCGATCCAATAATCTCTGGTAAAGCTAGTGAATTAAGTGATAAGTATCACTTTACGTATTTAAGTGTGAGGGGGCGTTCGAGAAATCTTATATGCTCGTACATGGGGGTTGGGAGAGGGAGAGTCAAAAATTGTTTTTACGTAATGGCCTCGAATTTTCGAAAATCTTCAAATAAGTAGGCCGTTTAATAAAATATTGGCATGGTCTCACGCAAGCAACCTGAAAAAACATAAGCATTTAAAATTCGCCCGGTGAGCAACTGAAGTCATTTTGCACACATCTAAATGTGAACCATATCCCGCCAAGTGACATACGGAAACGTCGAGTGCGGAAGTGGACGCAACTATGACTCTTTTATTAATGGTCGTTGTCATGTTACCGGGTACCCTGAGCCGCACAGCTTGCTACTACGATGAGAGAGACATGCCCTAGTGTGTTTACAGGACATTTTTCCCTCGGCAAACAGTGCACATTCAGATAACCTTACGCCCCAACTCAGAGTCACTAACGCTTAGTTAACACGCTCCTTAGTACATAATTTGTATGGAGATTTTTTTCCTAAGGAGTGATTTAAGTAACCGTTACTTAAATCACCGTGACTCTGAGTTGGGGCGTTTGTCTTATAGTAGTCATCAGCTGTCTTCGCAAAATATTTTGTTCTGCAGCATAAATATTTTGTTACAATTCATGTTACCATTTAAATAAACAAATTTTCTACAGCGGTATATGTCAAATTCCTTCCTTTTGTTATTAAATGCATTTTACTCAAACTCAGTAATATTGTGTACCATTTTATTGAACATATATGTGCACGTTTGAATTTTTTAATGAAGAAAAAATATATGAAACTAGAATAAAAAATATTTTTACAACCATTGTCATAATACCATTTTTTTAGTAACCAGAACAATGTAAGTAATAATTATATGTAGTAGCTACGTTCTAAGTTCGTCCATATCTGGCTGGATATGCGAGTAAATTCTGTAGCTCGAGCACGAATATTTGCGAGAAAGTATTCGTATGGTTAACGTAAGCAATTTGTAAAATTTGTATGGCATTTTAGTACCATTTACGTATGTTAGGGGCGCTTTTGAAAAAATGCCATACAAATTGCTTACGTTAACCATACGAATACTTTCTCGCAAATATTCGTGCTCGAGCTACTGCTCTGGTGTAATTTTGACGAGATTGCGTCCCCAAATACTTACACCTTGAAGTTTTATCGTCATTTACAATCGTTACGTCAAATATAATATTGACCACATCAGCGTTATCTCGTCTGACTAGATTTTTACAGTGAAAGTAGCAGACGGCAATGCACACCTGATAAGTGTTAATCAGGACGATGTCACAAATATGAGTCACATTACAGTTTTCTACATATTATTGTGTAACATCAAATTTCCATTTTGGAATTTTCTAGAAATGTGAAATGATCAGTAATCCCTCACTTGACAACATCAGACCTGGAACTACATATTTTTTCTGGTTCTGATGGACTAAACTAAACCTAAACGGGAATATATATTTACCACTGTTCTATAAATATTTGAGAACTTACTCTGAAGAAGTAGAAGATAATCAATTGTAAAAATAAACGGTCAGTTGTTTCATTTTTTGGCGGTTCATAAATTAACGTGTTAGAAAAACACGAACGGTAATAAATAGAAAATTTGTCAGTTATTTTAACCTGTTCAAAAATCACTCAGGCAGTGCAATGATTGAATCGACGGTAAAAATGATGGAATTGGCAGCTCGATAATCAATCAATTCGGCAGTTCACGATGCGCGGTAACGGTAACGTTAGTGACAGAAACGAATCGCTGCAAAACCGACTCCACGTAGTCTTATAGGTACTCTTATCTGCCCTACCCCTAGAGTGTAAAGGTGCTATCAGACGAGTAATTTTTTGTTCATTTTCTTCTTTCATTATGCATATTTAACTGCACAAAATGAAACATGAGTGCCGATCTAAGCCCGGGGAGTAAGAAATTACCTGATTTACTGTCACTGTGTACTAAATGTGCTAAAGGTCTGAAAAAAATTTACGATAATTGCTTTAGGTGTGAAAGCTAATAATAAACATGATGATGAACATGAAGAATTTCTGAAGCAAAGCGAGGGAAATAAAACAGTCCCCGATTTAATCCTCCCTGCATTACATAAATTCTTATTCTATTATTCTCAAGTCTGAAGTTACCATTCTCTAGTCCAGCCTTTATTATTCCCAAGTCCGAAGTTACTTGTCTTAGAGCAAGATTCTCAAGTCAGTCTTCGGGGCCGTCCATTAATCACGTGAGGCTTAAAAGGGGGGGGGAGGGGTTTGACAAAAATCACGAAAATAGCACAAAGGGGGAGGGGGGGTGTAGTAAGATATCACGTGTATTTATTTTTTCGTCAAACGCGTGATTTTTAAATAGAAAAGCAGCGTGTAGTGTAACTTTGACTTGCTGTTGCCAGGCAACGAACGAAGGCCTCACGCGCCGCCACCGACTGCCCGGCTCGACATGCAGTCGCCACGCCACTTCGCTAGGGTTCGAAGTATCGGCCTCTGGTATTGATACCGAGTACTCGTGCGGTATCGAGGGTAAGGTATCAATACCCAAAAAGTATCGGCCCTAAAGTATCGATACTACTCAGTATCGAGTACTCACGAGGATCTCATTACGAGCTAAAAAAAAAGGTCATCGGCACTCAATTTCATATCACTTTCTTGAGAAATAGAAGTACTCAGTATTATAAAAGTACTGCAAGATGCTTATCCAGTTATTAGTATTGAAGAATGTCTTGCTAATCCGTTGTCTGAGGACAATACACAATAAATATGTTCATGTACTATTACAATATGTTCTTGTAATAATACAATACATGATTTTTGCATGATTACACCCTTCGTGTATCATTATTTTTATGGCAATCAAAAACAACTTGCAACCTAGTCTAGAAATTTTTATCATGGTCCTTAATTTCAGAATAAAATAAGATTATAGTTTATACTTGTATTTAAAGATAATATTCTAAAAATTTTAAGATTCTTTGTAGGTACTAAAAATACACGTGATGTTGGGGGAGGGGGGGGGGTAGTCTTAAACCTCACTACATATCACCAAGGGGGAGGGGGGGGTTAAAAAATGCTAAAAAAAGGTCACGTGATTAATGGACGGCCCCTTCTCTAGTTTGCTACTTTTTGTCGTAACCGTTCGTTGAAAACGTATAACTTGCGGCTTCAAAAACTTTCTTTTTCATTAAGACTTCCTGATGTCTACATTGAGATTTTCAAATAAACTCTCTCTGGTTAAAATCATCGTTTGTTTTAGCATCCAAAACGTAAAAACTTAGAAACAGATACTTAACAAACATACGACTCGTTGTAGAACTGAAATTTGCACATGCCAACGATCTACGACTTTTGCTCGTATTATGAACTGAAAACAAGATAACTGATTCATATCATAAATCAGACGAAGCCGACGAAGGAAACTCAACTGCACAAGAGAATGACATGACTCAGAAGATTTGTTGAGCATCCCGATGGTATCCAATACAAGGACAGACGATCTACAGAGCTTCATAAAACGCAAGCTAATGCACCGGCTAAACGAACATACACAATTAAGATAACGCACGTATGATTCATAGTTTCCCTTCGTTTCAATTCACAGCGATGTACGTATACATTTGATTTCAATGTCACGAGTCTAGTGGCGCTGGCATTGGGTATACCGGACGATTTATTGAGCGTAATACAAAAACCGTGAAGTCACATCGACTCCTCGCTGACATTATGAGGAATCTCTAATGCGACTTTATCAACAAGACATTACGGGTCCCCTCGTGACTTTGGATCTTCGCACAAAACCTGTTAGGGTTATAGAATAAATAATAGTTTGAAAATACTAAAAAACACGCTTTTTTACAAAATCCAACTAAAAAGTAGAAAATAAATTTGAATTAAAAATCGTGAATTAAAAGCGTGGGGTGCATGGTGTCAATGAGTATAAGGGATAATATCTTAAAAAGCACCCCACGCTTTTAATTCATGATTTTTTAGTTGGATTTTGTATAAAAGGGTGTTTTTTAGTTTTTTAGTTTGATTTTTTGAAATGAAATTTAGGTTTTTTTTTTCTTTAAATACTGAATTGTCATTGGTTCTCGATAAGTCTACGAAGTTTGAAAGAAATCTGACCGTTTGAAATGGGTCAAAATCAAGTCCAAAGGAGTCGGTTACAAGTTACAAACAAACATGGTGAAGCTAATATAAAGCGTGTAATGAGGTCTTCAGGTTAAACAAAATTCTGGAAATTTTATAGTATTCTGAATTTCCGCTTGTCATTTACTAACGAAACAGACAAGAGTTAAAAAAATAATATAAAAACGTACGTGACTAAGAAATAAACGTTCCGTCGGATGTTATCGGCCGGAAAAACTTAGAGGAATCAGCGTCTTCATTTTAAACTTCAACAATCTTTGTAATTTTTAATTGCTCTATTGTCGTCCTTGCTGAGTCCGTGGCCATCCCACCAACTAGATGGAGGCACAAAAATCATTCTCAAAATCGCACGTTATAAGGTAAGTTAATCCTGCATCAGCCAGGTTGTTTAGCAGCCGTTCTAAACATTCATCTATCCATAATTCTCAAATTCCCCTCAAAATCCACAACATTACATATTTACTATTATAATTTTATCTCAATCTTATCAACAGATGTATAGATAGATTATTGTAAACAGCAGTACAATGAATTGTATGTAAACGCGTGTGTATGTATGCCGCCGAGATCAGGACTATCAGGAGCAAATTGCCGAGCCCGAGACCTCCCTCACGTTATCGATCCAGACGCGGCTCCAAGTTGAATCACCTGTCATTGCAGATTGCAAGGCCGTTGCTCTATCTATTCACTGATCGCCCTTGTACATTTTATGTATGTTATGTTAATATTATGTATTTTATTCTGTTATTAATGAAGAACTCCCTATATTCTGGAATTAATGGACGTGTTATCTAATCGATATAGTTTTCGTTCTAACTTTCCCTGGGGCAGAAACTTGTGTAAATAAAGTTTATAAAAAAAAACTGTAAAATAACTGAAAAGCGAAAAACTAGCACTGAATATTTAAGACGTTAAAAATGTCGCAGTCGAGTAAAAAGTGGTGTATCTTGGTTTTCAAAACAGTATATTTGGACCTAACCGACCAGTGAAATCGAGAATTGTACTAAGTTAGCTGTCCATAAAATTTACCCCATTATTGATCCTTTGTGTACTACGAGTAATTACCTGATTTTTATAGACAATTTATCACAAACTTTCTCATTTGCCTATTCTTACGAGCAGAGAAGAATGGCATTAATACGAATGACAATAATATTATATAATTCCATCGACCTGTGTAGTCAAGGAGACGGTGTCGAAATGTTGACCGCATTTTTACGAAAATAATTTGAGAGCGATCTACAATGGTCCATCACCAATTATGGTTCTCATAGCTGGACTTTGTACGGGGAACGGAATAATATTCGTTTAGAAAGAGATCAACCAGCTTAAAGAATTTATTTACTGTGAGCGCATATTTGGGATAATATACAATTTGCTGCAATTTGTAATTTTACTGTGGAGAAAAAAGCAAACTTGCTCAGTCACAGCGTCTCGAGTATTATTTTCGATTTCATCTCTACTACAGTTCCGAGTAAAAATTATATGGATTATACATTAGACGCTAAAGGAGAAAAACAAAACATCTAATATTAATAACCCATAATCCAGTCAACGGCAACTAAGTACAATTTTAAAGCCGTGTTAGACATTACAACCGCTATAGTCTACAAAAATAAGATAACAACAAACAAACCAATTTAATGTGGTACCGAATCACAATGAAACTTACGCCACCGCCCAGGCTATCCAACATTACGTGTGGACGTTAGAGCAACGGCCTTGCATTATGGCGGGCGCCGTTCAGCTGGCGAGATGGCGAGATGCGTCTGGATCGATATCGCTCACCGCAGATTACTGAACTAACCAAAGCAACTAGCGCCCGCCCCAGAGCCGACGACACCCGTATGTAACGTAGGATTACATTTGATCTACAGTCACTGTTGTATAGAGAATTTACAACAGCACAGCGATGAACATTTTAGTCCAAGTAAGCGCTAGGCCTAAAATGTAGCTGATTCCATTGTTTAGAAACTAGCGCTACGCTCGCGGCTTTGCACGCATTTTCCGAGATAATAAGTACCCTTTATCCTATTCAAGATCATGGTCTACCTCTGTGCTTTTCATGAAAATCCGTTCAGTAATTTTTGCGTGAAAGAGTAATAAACATCCATACATCATCACATTTTACAATTATAATACCTATTATTAGGGTTAGGGGCCGTCCATTAATCACGTGACCTTTTTTTAGCATTTTTTAACCCCCCCCTCCCCCTTGGTGATATGTAGTGAGGTTTAAGACTACCCCCCCCCCCTCCCCCAACATCACGTGTATTTTTAGTACCTACAAAGAATCTTAAAATTTTTAGAATATTATCTTTAAATACAAGTATAAACTATAATCTTATTTTATTCTGAAATTAAGGACCATGATAAAAATTTCTAGACTAGGTTGCAAGTTGTTTTTGATTGCCATAAAAATAATGATACACGAAGGGTGTAATCATGCAAAAATCATGTATTGTATTATTACAAGAACATATTGTAATAGTACATGAACATATTTATTGTGTATTGTCCTCAGACAACGGATTAGCAAGACATTCTTCAATACTAATAACTGGATAAGCATCTTGCAGTACTTTTATAATACTGAGTACTTCTATTTCTCAAGAAAGTGATATGAAATTGAGTGCCGATGACCTTTTTTTTTAGCTCGTAATGAGATCCTCGTGAGTACTCGATACTGAGTAGTATCGATACTTTAGGGCCGATACTTTTTGGGTATTTATACCTTACCCTCGATACCGCACGAGTACTCGGTATCAATACCAGAGGCCGATACTTCGAACCCTAGCGAAGTGGCGTGGCGACTGCATGTCGAGCCGGGCAGTCGGTGGCGGCGCGTGAGGCCTTCGTTCGTTGCCTGGCAACAGCAAGTCAAAGTTACACTACACGCTGCTTTTCTATTTAAAAATCACGCGTTTGACGAAAAAATAAATACACGTGATATCTTACTACACCCCCCCTCCCCCTTTGTGCTATTTTCGTGATTTTTGTCAAACCCCTCCCCCCCCTTTTAAGCCTCACGTGATTAATGGACGGCCCCTTAGGAATAGTAAGTACGATTATGTTTGAAAGTACATAATTATAATCAAATGTTATTGATAGCCCGAATACAAAATATGTCCCTGGCATTAAAATAAAATACGACATTGTAAAAACTATACCCATTTCACGATATTATGAAAGAGTATTAAAATTAATACAATTTTAATGCAATACGTTATCGTTTCGGCACGATTGAATAACAAATGATCTAACTTTCGCATTTAAATATCAGATTATTTATGTAACTATCCAATAACAGATATTAATATTATTTAACACTGTAGTCTATAACGGAAATATCCTGCTTAGTACTTAGTACTGTTATTAAGTACTTTGAATATTACAAAAAAAATATCGTTTCTAGTTTTTTTTTTCCAGTTAGTTTCTGTTATAAAATGTTCGTTCGGAATATTCATACCTGATTACAAATTATTGTTTATTTCAAATTCGTTGTGCCCGCGTAAATTCCGATCTCGTGGGAATTCGGTGATAAAAATTGCTCTATAACATCCTCTATCTTCTAGTGTAAGTCCCATCAAAACTGGTTCAGCCTTTCCAGAGATTAGCACGAATAAATAAATCAGAAACAAAGAGACACACATAAATATTTAAAAAAATTGTAAAATAAAAAAAAAAAAACTTAATTGCTTTTGGCATTACAAACGTCCATGGGGGAAGGTGACTTACCACTAGGCGGCTCGTACGCTCGTTGATCGGGTATTGACATAATTTTTGAATATTGATGAAGTCTAAAAATTGATCAGTAGGGAGGACATCATTTCCGAGAGAAGAAACTTTTGTACTATGTGGGATATTTGTGTGATGAATTGTGGAAGATTATTGTCATACCATTACTATGAGTAGAAGAGAATCAAAGAGCACTTAATAAATCGCATGCGCACGTGGACACGGACAGCTAGTGGCTACTAAATCTACGTAACTTTCTACATAATTTCCTAGTTATTATACATTTCTATCTTTGTTCTGAACAAAAGATAATATCAGGTTTGTAGTTTCGTGTAATGCGTGTGTACCGACGACTTACGGCGGCGGGCACGCGAATTTTATGTTCTTATAAATATCAGGACCAACTACATTGTAAGTATATTTAAAAAAATCTTTCGAGGGTCTTTTGGTTATAATAGAAGAAATGGTACGCCACCATCAGTTAAAGATATGTTTTTACTAGCAGGCCTGTCCGACAATGATCTGCGATGGGTATAATCTAATCTAATACCTTTAAACGAGCAATTCTGGTATGTATATTTTCTGAATCACGGAAACGGCGCCAATGATTTTCACGAAATTTAGTATGCAGGGGATTTCGGGGGCGATAAATCGATCTAGCTAGGATTAATTTTTAGAAAATGTCGTTTTATCCATGAAAAACTGCTACAATAGACTCTTCCTGACATCTATTGGCAAGTAGCAACACTAAAGCTACTTTAGCTAGCGTTGTTTGTTAAAAAAAATACCGAGCTCGGTCATCCGGATACTCTATCGTAATCGACGTAACTCCAACACACCGGCAACTAGCATTACCGCTATAACTTTAGAGCTGACGAGCCACCTGATGGGTGGCTCCCAGCCGAAGCACGAGGAGTCGTTTGGCTGCTGACATTGGAAGCCAGGAAGGCTTTACGGAAAGATAATACAAGTAATAATATTTATTGCTTAATAATACTATTACGTTAAGCCCTACCAGATAGCAGTAGGCTCCCCTGGCTTCTGTAGCCTTTAAGACCTCCCTGGTTGCATGGGATTGGTGACTGTATTCCCCTGGGCCTGCCCCAATACGGCCAAAAAATATTGGTATCGATTTTATGCCACAATTACCATTTACCAACCCTAGCGTAAAGGCAAAGTGTAGGCAAGTAGATACCAAATAAAGAATACACAATAAGAAGAAAACCTTCTATGACTATTTATTCTGAGGCAACGATCAATGTCGTCACAATGGTCGGATAATGTTATGGGATTTAATGGTTAAGTAAAATAGGTGGTCATAAAGAAAATTACGACTGATGTTAAAACATTTCAACGATCGAACGTGGAAATCAATTTACTGTAATATTATGTACTTGGTTACTACTATTAAGTAGATGCTTTAACGATGGTATGCAACATGTAATAACTTGTACCTACAATGTGCAACAAAGATATAATTCTGTTGTTGACGGCCTGTGTATTTGCTTAAGTTGACTTGCGTTTGTAGTTACTACTATATTATATTGTTTCAAGACATGCAGATGGAGTCAAAAATCCTAATGATTAATTATCACATTCATTGTTCATCTCTACGGCGACTTTAAAAGGAAAAGTACAGATCGCACCCTTAAAATGAAAGTGATCTAACTCAAAATTCCTGTAATTTCTGTTTTTGCTATAAACTTACCTTAAAATGCGTACCCTAAAACCCTGTGATGAAAAAGAGCTCAAATTATGAGTAAGAAAAGGACAACCTAATAATCGGTCACTTTCAGTGATCGCTCTGTTCATCGATATATACTTTTTTGAAAACTTTCTTTCTCATTTCCCACAAATTCCAATTTTTGAGTTAGGTCACTCTCATTCTAAGGGTGCGAGATAAAACTCTGAAAGTCGCACAAGACGGCGATACCACTTGCTCATTCCGCAATTCGGTTATATCGGTAATCTGGTATCAGCTAACCATTAATTCCTTATAACAGTGAAACGTGCCGTTTAAATAATATTGGCTTATAATGATTTACAACCGTTCATTAATTCTTACTTTCTGTATACAAATGTATCATTCAAGGGTAATTACATATTACGTACCAAGTATCCAACCACTTGCATGTTACAAACATTATTTTATTACGAGTTTGCATGGTAATGGTTGTTGTTAAAACTTTTTTTCAAGGAAAGTATGTTTTGTCGTCAACAAAATCAAAAACACCTATGTTGAAATGAAAAAAAAAAACATTTTGAATTGAGTTATGTACATGGAACATACTTTGGAAAAAAATATTATTAACAGTGGTTTACCAAATAATACTCATCTAAAAAAAACGAACTATAGATAAGTTTGAGGTTTATTTCTTCCATACCGAATCGAGGGTGGATAAACTACTGGCCTGTTAGTAGTGTCTAATAGATCAGACCGCTTGAGACACAAATAGCAGCGTCCCTCGATTATTGCCATAGCATTAACGTTTTTTGTAGAAATTCGTACGTCACGCGCTTATTTAAAAGCGGCCCTAATGTACGCGACAATATAAATCCTCCTTAATTATATGACACTTGTACACCCAAAATTCGACATTTCAGTTAAGATTTGTTATTATTAGCGCCGTATGTAAGCTCGATCGATTACGTCTCTGGGATTATTTCTTTCCTTCTTAATTTTTATCATCATCACCATCGCCTCATTATGATCACATCACTTCAGTAAAAATAAACGTTAATAAATAAATAAACGCTTACACACTCATACCCCCGCAGTAGGTTTTTACCTATGTCGCGGGTGGCATGGACGACACATACTATAGGTAACACATCACCATAACACCCATGACCCGAGTACAAATATTTATCTGTCACCTGTGCCGGGAATCGAACCCGGGACCCTTCGTTCCGTAGGGTTGGTAGGGTCGCTACCAACTAGGCTATAGGGTCGTCAATGAAATGGAAGATACGAGTGGGTATGCCCACCAGTTTTTAATTTTTCTTTTTTTTAATTGGTCTTTATGAGCACTGTATACCTACTAGGGCTTTCATCGAATATTCGAATATTCGAATAATTCGAATAATAAATTCGCTCAAATATTCGAATACAAGAACCGAATATTCGATCAATTCATTCTCAACAACAAATTCGGATTCCAATGTGCACAAAATAGTCAAAATACAATTTTAAAGTTAGCGCCGTGGCGCGTGACCTTCAAAATGCCGTTTTGGGCGGTGAGAGTGCGCAATTCTTCAAAATATAAGTGTTCGGACTTCGGAAATACCCGGGACGTCGGTCGGCGTCGCGTTGCGTTTGTAACCGGCATTGGCGTGTTACATCACTTGCATAGAGGAACTTCCTGTGTATATAAGGGAACAGAGGTCTATCTCTGCGCGAATTATGAGAAACATGGAAAGAGTCGCCCTCTGGAAACATGATTCGGAACTTCGGAGTAAATACTCAAAGCTTTGACACGTAGGTGACGTAGTGATAGGGGCATAGCTACCACCGTATCAGCCGTATCAATTATACAGGGCCCCGGGGCTGAGGGGCCCCCAATGCGTCTTAGAAAAATTCGTAAAATGATCCGGAAATCAGAATGAACAGCGTAGGACATATCCTTGGGGAACACCAGCATTTTATAGATTTCATATATGAGCAACAACCATCTACTACGACCTTGATATGTCGCTCAGATAGAAAGCTGGCTGCCCTACTGCATAACCTCTCACAGCGACCGTAAGATGGTAACTTCGTGAGACCTCCCTGTGCCAGACCCAGTCACAGGGCTTACCGAAATCTAGGCTGACTGCCAGTGCTTCCTCGTTGCGATCAAGAGCCTAACGGTGCCTATAGGTTCGTAAGATAAATTAGATGATCACCAGCTGAATGACCGCGGCGAAAACTGTATTGTCGATCACAGATCAGATGATGATCTTCCAGATATCCCAGGAGCTGCATGTTAATCACGCTCCATTACCGTTGCAAGCAGGGAAGTTATAGCTATAGGCCTGTAGTTAGCCGGGTCACTGAGATCGCCCATTTTGGGGACATGATAAACGAGGGCAACCTTCCACCAAGACGTATCATGTGGCTTCCGTATGAAAGTTTTTTATTTTTAATCCTACTATATTATGATTTTGGCGCTCCCTGAAACTAACACCCGGGGTGGGTGCCCCGGCTTGCCCTCCTCCCCTAGATCCGGGGCTGGAGGCAACTTATGCGCACACGTCTTTAACACCACTGTCTGGTCCTCTCAGCTTCTTGGTATAAAGTTGCTATAGAGCTCTCTGACAGACTTTTGGGAAAAAGTATATCATTCAACGAGCTCTCATACTGCAGGATGTTAGGCCCTCTATCATCAAGAGTTGAGTTGGCGGCAGAAAGCTTGGCTTTCCCCTTTGCCGTATGGACCACGGAGTCGCCCGATTTACGTAGTTGTGAAGAGATGACCGACAGAAGTTACCCTCGGCAGCTTGAGCTAGCGACCAGAATTCTCGACTACCAGAGGGGAATTGAACATTCGCTCGCCAATTTTGTCGATGAACTTTGCCTTTGTTTTAGTCATTTGCTTCTTTGCTGACCGATAGACAGCGTTGAGCTTTGTATTAAGCCCTGGGGTGGATAGATCTAGGTATATAAGCGTGCACGCGGATGACCAGGCGGCCAGTAAGCGGCGTGCTTTTGGTTAGATGCCGAGATACAGGGACTGCTATACCAGAGCTGGTTTTTACAACCGATGGAGTTGACAAATTTACGAATAAAACATTCAATGCCCTGTCGTATCACATCGGCTACGGAGTCTGTGCTCGCGTTCGGATCTCCCGAAACGAAACAGAGCTGCCTCCAGGGTAAAATTTTCGGGTATTAATTGTATGTGGTTTATTAATCGAAATAATTATGTAAGCAGATATATTATACTTGTTTTAATTTACGCGCGCTTTTTTTATTTCTTTAGAGAAAGATCTTTACCCTCGAGTCGAGAGGGCCCCCCGGCAAAATTTTGATATAGGGCCCCGCAAGGGCTAGCTACGCCACTGCGTAGTGATTAAGTACTCCCGACGAAAAACTCATAATGTTAGATAAATTAACGATATCATCAAACTTGGTATTTTTCTTTTCCTTAAAAACCATAAATTTTTAGAGACAACCAACTATATATTTATGGAAACTACAACATAATACATTCGTTCATTAAATTCAAACAAAATCAAAATATTGTACTTGCAAAATTACTCCAAAGTTTAATAAACACGTGATTATTAAAGTTTTTTTTTGATATTCGAATAATATTCGAATATTCGAATAGTTCCCAAAAAAAAATCGAATATTCGAATATAAATTTTATCGAATATTTGGAAGCCCTAATACCTACCCTGTTAATAGGGGAGCCCAAGAGGGGATTTTTGAATTTACTCAAGCGCGGCAGATTAATATAAGGGAGGATACCTTACATATTGATAAGTACCTCCAGACAGTATGAGCCTTTAATATGGGGGGGTACGCTCAAGGGTCAAGTTTCGATTGACGATTTTTATTACTTTTGGCTTGCGGAAATCGTCAGATTATATATTTTTTATTATTCTGGTCTTATTACTTTGAAATAAACAAAAAAACGACCGCGCTCGAGTAAGCAGTCTTGACTTATTTGCAAACTTTACTTTACTTGCAAACTTTGTTACCCTCCTTCTCCCTTAGGTTACGCTCAAATCGTCAGATTAGCAAAATTGTCACTTTTTAGCTTGTAATTAACCCCCCTTATCCTAATCTGACACGCTCGAGTATATCCATGTTTGAACAATTTTGAAAATCTGTAAAGGCTTCTTCACCCATCGCTGAAAGTGGAAACATTATAGGACCATTTATTCTTCCTATCATCTAATCTACCAAATCTAATAGGTTTCCGCGACGCTCGAGTAAATCCACATTTAGCATCATGGGCTCTCCTACTGTGTATACTATTATGTATAATGTAGGTTGATCATCAACTTTATAATCTGACTTGATGTCAGATCTGTGTCAAGAACAGTACCACAGGTCCTGATTAGAGTCCATTATTTGATGTTCTCCAATCTAAAAAGTTAAAACTTCTATTGTTATAAACCCTACAGGATTTTCAGCTCAATTAGTGGAGTCCTTTCCTAATAGCTTTAAAAATATCTAAATATCGGAATCCTATTATTTTTAATGTAATATTTTTTATTTATTGAATTATAATATTATAAATGGTTTCATTTTCATACATTCAAAGTAACTAGATTCCAAGGTTTAAACCTAATGGAACTCCAGTACTCCACTACACTCATTTAACTTTAAAAGAGCCTCCATCTTGAGAAATATTGAACCAAACATACAAACTTCCTAAAAAACAACTTAAAAACAATTTTGTATGATATAATTCATACCGTTAGGTGATTTAGGGTGTTTCTATCGAGAATTTTTTTGGCAGAACAATGTTTGCCGAGTCAGCTAGTAACTCTATGTAATTTGACTCCACAAAGGGCAACAATGAGGAGATAACAGTAATGTTGTACAAAGATTTTAATTGGATATTTGATATTATAGTATCATTAGTAAAATTGTCTAATTTATCCCCAATTAGATTTAAAACATTTAACTGCCTATTTACATTAATGTATTCACCATCTTTAATGAGTGCTTTGAATTTACATGCATAATGCTGTAATGTAGGCTAGTAAGCCGATTTGAAAGCAATATATAATGTCTAATCAAATAGTGGGATTGGAAAATTATTTAATTGGTAGTGTATTCTTTCAGATGGTAAAACTGATATAGTGTTAGTTTAAGTTGCATCGAACTTAGTTTATCTTACAGCTAATTGCAAATATTTAATTTTATTTAAAAACATAGTTTACAAACAACCCTCAGAGGAATTATATTGGTAATATTGATTTTAATTGTTAATAAATACAATAATTACTATTATTATTTCTCCATTATTCTCTGGGGGCTTCAGAGCCAGTTCTTTCTTTCTTTTTCTTCTCTCTTTCTTGGCCGACAACGCATGAGTCGCTGCTGCATGCCTTTGGTGTTGCTGATGTCCATGGGCGACGATAGCCACTTACCATCAGGTGGTTTGTCAGCTCTTTTGCTGGCTATTTCTATAATTATTTAGTTAGTATTCTAAGCTGCCCCAATATGGCATAGATCAATAGAGTATAGTTCTTAAGTTTTAATTTGTATGTTTTGTCTGCTTGTAATGATATAAAGGAAAAAAAGCTATTGTCAAGTAATCTCAATAGAAGTACATTTTGTTCTTCAAACAAAACAGCCTCATTTAATATCACAATTGAACAGTTTGTTTCCAAATACCTCCCTCAGGCCCTCTGGGAAGCCAATATGTTTCTAACATTATAAATACATGCAACTATAGTTTAGTAATAAATTCCCTTTAGATTCAATGCTTATGAAACAATTGTATCAGCATACATTGTATGGCATAAATTATAATTCAAGGGGCATGTTTCTTTATCCAGAGTGAGTATATTGTGACATAAGTTATGTGCAGGTTAGAAGGAAAGAGAAAAAAAAAACTACAGTAATCCCCAAACTTATTGGCCAGGCTAAAGTTAGGCGTGAGTCAATGCACAGGTAAAATAAGGTATCAGTGGAAAAGCACTGGTGGACAGGGCATAGACTATGATCACCCATGTGCACACTTCGCGCAGCTGTGCCAACTTCAGCCTGCAAAATAAGTTTGGGGAGTACTGTAAATTGTCATTATCAGTGTAGTCAAATACTAATAAATTAAAAAAAAAAAATGATACACTAAGTTAGGTATGTGAATTCAATAGTTAAAAAATATTATTAATTCTTATTATCAGCAAGTTCTCCTGGCACAAGTATCCCAATCCAAATTGACAATAATATAATCTGTAACTATTTTCGTCTATAAAGTTTTCATTATAATAATTTCTGATTTTGGTGGATTTACTGGCCATTTTAGGTCAAACTTGACCTATAATTTTGTCATTAATCCATGGGATCTTGAGAGATGCAGCTTACTAGAGTATATAGTTGATAAGATGAGTGAGTAGACAATTCAACTTTGTTAATGTGTTTCCAAAACAATCCATGTAGGGTATCTAAAAACCTTACTGGTAAAAACCACAGTATGCATACAGGAAAAACCCATTAAGGAAATTAAGCCGCTAAACTTTTGTATACTTTAATTTTCTAATAAAAATAAATAATTTATAACATGTTACATGTTGAGTGTATAATGAAAGTTATGAATAATAATAATATCCAATATTTAATTAATTTTATATAAAGCACAATAAACTGACACATTATCATAATTTTATTGCACTGTAGCTCCCCAGAACTTGTATTCCATATATAAATCACTTTAATATTTATAGTCACAAATTCTCAAAGTCAATAGTGCCATTTTCAAGTGACTTGCCCTCAACTCGAGAATCACTAACGCTTACTTAAATCACTCCTCAGCACAGAATTTGTACAGTGATTCTTTTTTACCAAGGAGCGATTTATGTAACCCTTAGTGACTCTGAGTTGGGGCGTTATTGTGTGATGTTTCCATTTTATTTGATTTTCATATGACTAGCGAAAGTAATTGACTATGCAAATGTATCGACGACTTTGACTCAAAACAATAACTTATCGGCAATACCAATATATAATACTTTCTGCTCAAATATTTAAATACCTACAAGATTGCTTATAAAACACTAAAATAAGAATGAAGTGGTTAAATTTGATACAATAATAAATCTTTCCGATGTTGATAAATTGTTATGAGGGCAAAACTTAAAGTTAAAAAATCAATATGTATGATTATATGCATTATATTCAGCTGATAATATCTATATGATTCTGGTTCAAACTTCTTTATTATAACATGAACACAATAAAATGCAATGTGGGCAAAGCCGCAAGCAGAATAAATACCATACAAAACAATTGAAATGGAAATTAATTTATTATACTTATAGCAGTGCGGCTAATGGATTGTTTTACAAGCCATGCAGTGACAAATGGTGTTATGGAGATCTAACGTAAAAAGCATGCCTAACTAGAGATAAGAAAATATTACATACACTTTTTTAATTGGTGATCTTCAAATATGATGAATTGACACTCCTTAGAAAAGAAAAGAAATCGGAATCGCCATTAGGACCTTTACTTTGTTCAGCAATTTTGGTTAAAGTGCAGTGAGTAATTTATGGTATGAGTACTGGGCATCAGCTGATTGCAGGCGGCTATATTAATCACCCCGTACACGGCAAAAGTAGGCCAAACATCTAGATTAAATCGTACGCACGGTCCGTCACTGCGTACCTAGCGCCGCTCTCATCTATTCAATCTAACGTTTTGTTTACACTGCCATTGTTATAACCACGCTTACCCAAGAAAATCTGTCATATTGACAACACGCACCACAAAAATTCGCAACACGAGGGGCGACGGCCCCAATAACAAAGACATGTCAATCCAATGCTGAGTGTTAAAGAATAGAAAAGTTGAATTACCTCGGCGGCCCTTGGCGATTTTTGCGTTTGTTGTTCATATCTCCGTCGCCCGACTGCCCCGGCGGGTAGGCACCTTCGCGTCTACGCGTAGGGACCGGAATTTTGGCAATTTATCACTTCTTTCTTTTACAACACAGTCCTTTCGACTTTCGCGGATGCACTAAACTGCAGTTGAAATTATGAGCTATCACTCAAAAAACGATCACAGGTATGCATCGATTTCACTAAAGTTCTATAACATTTGCCAACAAATATAAATTAAAATATATTTGAGTACAAAATCGCAGTTCGATTTTCTCGGGAACTAGTCCCAAAAAATAAACGGGTTGGCAGATTTCTCGTGCCTGCAATCAGCGCAGGAATACAACATGGCGCTGTGACGTATTCATCAAAAGAATTGCAAAATATTAAAAAAAACACTTAATTAACAAACACTCAGAAAACGCAAAACTTTAAATATATAGCCTATTTTTTGGTCCACATCAATAAATATTATCACTTCTTATTGAATACCAAAAAATTAATAAAGTCAGCTTTTGACCACTGCCACTTGAGAACTTTCAATATGGCGGAAATTACTTATTTCCGCCATATTGACTTACGGTGTTGCTATCAAAATGTTTTGTTCAATTCATGGATATATTGCTCTATCTGGATCACAGGTTTTGTACAGGTACGATTTTTGTATTGTGTCCACGTTATCTATAGTCCCAGAATATATCATTTGATAGTTAAAACATCTAAAACTAAGTTGAATAATATAATATAAATTAAATATAATTTATATAAATATAGTATTTATTTATTCATTAATAATGTAATACGTATGTGCATATGTATCGTAATTGTGTACCTCAATTTTCAATATACTCATATTGCAATAAATTAAATTCGGTTAATTTGTAGAAAATAATTTAAACTTAAATGACTTTTTTACCAACAGAATGAATCTATAAACTAATATTTTAATACTCTATGGTTCAAGGCGGGATTCAGGCGTGCGCGCGAATTTCAATATAGAGAACGCACGCGTGGCAGGTTCCTACCCAAGTATCCATTCCTATCTCACGTTTGTTATTGATCGATGTAGTGGGAATTTTTGTGGGTCACGCAAAAATGAGTGCTAAAACCGCGGTAACAATGTCTCAACGCGAAAAATTTGAGCTAATTAACTCCGAAGTGCGTTCATTTTACGAATATTGTAAAGAGGCAGGAATGAGTGACGAAGAAATGGATATCATTTGTCGGCCGTTGACGAATGCAGTGCGGAAGGCTTCTGTAAAGAGATGGACAAGGATCTTTTTAGCGATCGTTATGGTTCTAGCAATTGGGTATACGGTGAGCCAAACTGATACATTTCAATGGCACGCAACTGCCGTAACAAGAATTGCGCTAATAAAAATTCTGCCGATATGGGATTGGACTCCATTGTACTACAATAAATGCTTGATAGAGCGTTCTCAGACCTATGTAACTGATTCTGACTCTGTTTCTCCCGCCGACTGCATTGCTTGTGAAGCTATTAGTAAGTATTTATAATTTTTGATAACATTAACCTCATTAATAAAAATGCAGTCAGTGCGGGAAATGGGTGTTGTTCTTGCCCTCTTGTTATGCGCATGACAACACGAGACTCGCTTCATTAAATACTGTTACGATTTGCAACGTAACTGATAGTAAAACTGCTATTATAGTAATGATTTTTGGGCATGATAATATAGACAACAGACAGAATACCTAAATTATTTGTCTATTACTTTTATCTATTAAATTAATGGTTTTTGTGTTTTGAGTATGATAACATAGACAACTACATTATTCGATAATTTAGCATAGGTACTCCGTTCAAAAATACAAGAAAGATAGGTGCAGTGCAGTGCGTTTATTTTTTTTGTGAGATGCAAATGAATGTGTGGAAGCACCACCCGATGGTAAAGTGGTCACCGTCATCCATGAACGTCAGCAACACCAAAGAGCGCATTGCCCGCCAAGAAGAATGCTAGAACCAGCGTATTTGTCTTTCTTAGCGCTCTTACACACGAGCAGTACGTTGCAGTCGACGCACGTCGACGGCTGCAGTCGACACGTCGACACGATATTTATAGTTGGAAGGTTGAAGAGGGTCATAGGTTTTACAGATGGTTCCTTTTAGTGTCTTTTAAATTTTGGAACTGTTACTTATTTATTCTTGCACCAGGAATGTGTCATACATGTTCAACAACTCATTGTTAGGTACTTCTTTTTGAACACGCGGGCGAAGCTGCGGGTAATAAATAGCTAGTAAATTATAATTATTACTTGTTTTGGTAAAAATGTCGTAAAGAAACTGACAATCATCGGTAAAAATATCGTGAGGTTTACCTGAAAGTTCTCCATAGTCTCGAATATGTTCTAAATAATGATAAAAAATCTACTGTAAATGTTAAACTAAAAGCTTAACTTAACTTAATATTCCAAAAATGACTTCCAGGGTCCGTCGCTCGTATATCCGACACGAGTTACAACGAAGTATTCGACCATCACCTGATGCGCGGGGCTCCGGTCATTGTCTTGGACGCTTACTACGACTGGTCAGAGCTGAACCTGACCAGCCTCATCAACGATGAAGACCGCCTCCGCGACTCCGTACCTTGCAGGCTCTTGACCAACATCAGAATAGGCAAGCAACCCATGGATCTCGAGGAAATAGCCTCTCGAATCACGGATAGTAACATACCGAGCTGGTTCGTTCACTTCCAGAATTGCGATTTAAAAGCTGTCAAGTCTTTCCGAGTCCTCGCCCCAAGGCCTTACTTCCTATCCTCCCATATTCCTCCTTCTCATTTCAACTGGCTGTTGCTGTCAAAAGACTACGACACGCATCGATTTAAGCAACTAGAACTGGATATAGGTCTGATCATCATGTCACAGTTGAAAGGGAAGACGTACGTTCAGCTAAAACCGAAGTCTCCTTGTGAGGATATTTGTTATATTCTCAATTTAGAGGTGAATGAAGGGGAAACTCTAGTTCTCGGTAATTCCCTTTGGGAGTTCGAATACTTGCCGGGCAAAGGCGAGAACGTGGCCATTTTGACGGAAACCGATTGGATCGAGTCCTAATATTGACAAGAATCCTTGATTGTGGCATAGTGTTAGCAAGATTGATTATTACTTAAATGTCATGATATTTTGCTTGTTTTAAAAACTGATTGTGTGAGATGACAGTGGGTTATTTTTTGAAATCATAATCTTGGGAACATGAACTAACGATGCATATTTATATTCGAATGCTAGATGTACCTATCAATAATATATTACGACGTGCGTTTATTCATGCGAAATTAATTACACGTTTAATCAGCGATCTTTTTGATTACTAAAATATCTTTTACAGTTCATATTTACGAAAGCAAGAAATGAAAAAAGATGGTGATTCGTTTTATTAATTTCGTACCTATTTAAATATCAACATGACATAAAATAAAACAGAAAAAAGTGTGAGAAAATCGCTTGTTGTCGAGTCTTAAAATCAATGCACTATAATGTACCTAATTACGACAGATTCGCTAGAATACAAACAAACTATAAGTACCAGGAAAAATGACGCAGTGGGGTAAAAACCGACCATAAATTTAAATTAATATAATTTTCAAAGAGATGTACATGTAGTCTATTTTTTAGACCCGTCTATTTGGTAAAAAATCTTGGCGTGGTAAAAAACCATTTTTGGAAATATTTAACTAAAGTTAAAAAAAATAATGAATAAAAAAATTGTTTTGACATTAAATTATTATTTCTCTTTAAATTCTCGTAATTTTATCAGCCTAATTTCTTTATTAAAAATAACGATAAAAAGATATTGTAAGATTGTTTACCAAATAGGTATGACTCGTCCAAAGAAATGGAGTATAATACATTATACAGTCTGTGCTACGACATGTATAAATGTCTGTGGTCTGTGCAATGCACCCATGGAAAATAGAGGGAAGGAATGCCATTTCTGTATATAAAATTACGGGTGGCGCTGCGCTGCGGTGCTGTTGGCGGACATTAGCGGCCGTAGCGCCATTATTACGAGTGACGCTGCGGATGCACTAGGCATAACTCAGCAAACTTCACTCCGTCTACAACAGCTACGTTCATGGTTCGCTATTTGTATCACACCAGCGCCATTCAGAAATGGCCATTATTGGAACCTCTGTTTTCTGTAAACAGCTGGACACTTTTTCAACTTTCCCTTCATATGAGATGGCCCTCCTTCTATCTCAATGCTCCATGAATGCACCAAAGAGGACTGCATTGACTGCAAAGTTTAATAGCGTTTATATTGTTAATAACTTGTCTCCACCAAACCCACATTATTACTAGGAGAAAGTCAAGTTAGTCTTGATAGAGACTAAAGGGGGATTCTCTTTTTGCGCAGAATTATTACTTAAGCGATTTCCCGACGTAAATCCAAGCTTTAGAAAAAAATATAAAAGGGTCTTTGATTGCCGGAATAAATAATTTCCCATCTTACACAATACCGTAGTGCATAGTGAGTACGCACTTGATAACGGTGACGATACTTCACGGCTATAGAAAAATACCCCACAGTGCGGTTTTCATTTATTTCCTGTAGTTATTCCATCTTAATCGTATGGGACTAGAAAGTCATTTAAGTTGTTTTTGGATATTTCTTTTAACTTTTTCATCTCAATTTGATTAAAGTTGCTAAAGTTAATTTAAAATAATATGTTTAAGAAACAAATATGAAAAATTTCAATAACCTATACATCGAGCGAGACTGAAAAATGTATGTACATATCAACATAGTTCTCAGAGTATAATGAACAACAAGACAAAATATTAATAAAGTATCTAAAATTCCTAAATTAACTATAAGGTTTATTATTAATATTCACACATTGTAATTCTGCACAACGTTACTCAAAAAGTAGAGTGCACTATCTGTTAATTTTTTTAGTAAAACATAAATAAAATATGAAGAATTTAAAATGTTGCAGCGGAATTCTCTGAAGTTGATTACAGATGCGTAGCTACCGAAGCTCAAGTTAGAACGCTCTAAAGTTCTTGCTTTATTTCCGATTGGAATCAATCCAACTCAAATTAATGTTTTAAACAGAATGTTGGATTACCCTCATCACGTACTATCCGAATGAGTTAAGAATTTTGGGATATTAGCTTAAAAGCACGGAGTATAGAGGTAAGGATAGCCATCTTTGTCTATGAAAAGTGTCCGTAAAATGCGTTTAATAAGGGTGGCGCGGTAGCCTAGGATAAAATTTAAGGAAAGCGCCAAAAGTAATTAAAATAATATAGAGAAATAAACAACGACCGACCAATGGGTTTTGGTGCACTTTTCAAACAAATATATGGTCGGAACACTAATAAAATCACGTTTATTGGTTATATTTACTAAAACATATTAGACTACGTAAATAGTTGAGGTTTTTTAAACTGGTATTTTACTAACTGCCCTAGTAATGAATATTATGGAGGGTAGATGAATTTTTTTAAATATTTGAACTCAGCAAACTTTATTCCGTCTACAACAACTATGTTCATATTGAAGTTTTTCCGACGCCAACGCCATCCTGGTAGGTATCGGAACCTCTATTTTCAGTATACAGCTGGACACTTTTTCAACTTTCCCCCCATATAAGATGGCTGTCCTTAGCTTTAGACTCCATGCTTAAAAGTAGAAAAGATAATGATAATTTAAAAAGCTAAACACGCTTCAAACGTTGCCACATTCTAGCTTCATCAGATCTTGGATAACAACTAAGAATAAAGTACTTTTTAAGAAGTCTAACAAGCACTAAATCGAAACGAAAGGGGTGCGTCGCTTCATTATAGACTTCCTACGTCTCTTACTACTGAAACTAAATAAAAACTTTTCAAAATATTGTAGTTAACTAAGAGCTCTTAAATTTTTTTTTCATTGTATAACGCTAGGGAAACGCTTTAACGCCTCTTACTCTTCATTATCAATTAAAATTAAAACCCATCGGTCTCCAATTATCCTGTCAGCCCATATATATGTATTTTTATAATATTTGGCTTTGTCCTCGTTTATGGTTTAATATACAAATTTATTTATAAATCACACTTTTATGTATTTATGGTGCTTACAATATTGAAATGGCTCAATTAATAAAAATATATATCTATTATAAAATAACTTTACAGAAATCTTAACTCGTTCGTATGGTAGGATGGTGTAATAAGTTATTTACATATCGCTCACCTAGTAATATAATGGCACATCTGCAAAAAATGCGAAATTGAGTTTATATGGTATACGTGTTTAAAAGTGCATAATCTACATAGTGGTAAATATGTATTAATGTCTATACTAGTAACCAAACCCATACAATCTGTAAAAAACGTAAAAAGAACTCATAAATTAATTTTAAACATTTTTATATAATTTTTGAAATTCGCTTCTGTAAAATATGACAAATGTAGATGTGCCGTTGTATTACTAGGTGAGCGATATATATAAGTGATTTTTGATTGTGACAAATGTACCTCAGTATTATATTTAATAAATATATATATGTATAGGTAACGCGCTACAATGTTTTTTATTGTTCCTTTTAGGTAATTCAGAGATACTTAAGTTTAAAATTAACCCTTTGTAGTAACATGTTTGTCAAAACTTACCCCAAGTTTTATTTTCGGCCGGGACTTTATGGATATCTTTGTAAGTCCATTTTCGTCAGTTCGTAACCCTAGTGCGGTTGTTTCTGAGCGACTTTATTTATTCACTGTACGTACTATTATGTATTCTGTGACTGTACGCAGATAAAATATTTGAATGATTCAGTAAATGATCACTGTAGCCCATGGAATAGACAATTTTAATAACAGTATTAAAGGTACTTGAACGACTAACCGCCCGGCCACAGCTACTGGCGGCGCGGATTGCGGCGCGGCGTGCCGCGCGGCAACCGGTGAGCGGCGAAAACAAATGGTAGACAACGTTGAACGTATGGAATATGCCACAGCTACCGGCGGCGCGACTTGCGGCGCGACCGGCGGCGCGGTGAGAGACGCGGCGGCGGCGGGCTGCGCGGTGCACGAGTGAAACAAATGACGCGCGCGGCGGAATCGGTGGACGAACTCGGCATGTATTATATTTATCTTATTATTTATTATTTTTTATTCTTGGCATATTATATTTATCTTTATTTCATGAACAATAGTAAAACAACCGGTTGCTTCAAAGACTAGTTCTCATCATATTTTCTTAATAATCCATGTGACAGCTCATTCCATCATACCCTTTTGTATTCGTTTTTCTTATATTGACAAACATGGCCGGTATCTTAATTACCTGCTTACATTGTTATGTTATTTTTTTTTTGTTTATTTATTACACTTAACACTTTATGGTTTGTATACCAAAACATAATATACATAAAGAGCACAAGGAAGGAACACAAAACAATGTTACTATTTATCTACAGATTATTTATTAATATAATTATATATAATACTATTATATAGTACTCTAAGTACGTCCACCGCTGACGCTGCCGCGATCGCAACTAATCTAGCTGTGGCATACCACCGCAAGTCGCGCCGCCCGCCGCGCCGCAATCCGCGCCGCCAGTAGCTGTGGGCGGGCCGTAAAGTAAGCTTTCGTGTGTCTTGATAATCTCTAAATTATGGCTTATTAAAATAAAACACGATCTATGTTAATTAAAATTAATTTAATTTAATTTAAGCTAAGTGCAGTCTATTCCACCTTCTCCTTATCATCAGCGTGCAGCGGCTTCCCGCGGAACCACATGAAGAGGTTCTTGAGCGACAGCAGCACCGGCACCATGATGGGCAGGAACAGTGGAATGTAGATAGCGTATCTGGATGAACAAACAAACATGGTTAGGGGCCATCCATAAATTACGTCACACTAATTTCATGACTTTTTGACCCCTCCTTGTCACAGCTGGTCACATTTGTGAGACCTCCCCCCCCTAGTGTGACGTCACATATTGTGAAATTTTACACCTAGAAATTATTAAATTAAAACAGCAGTTCCGAAATAAGCTTTATTTCCATTAAATGTTTTTTAATATTTACCTATACATACCAATTATTCGATTTTGAAGTGTGACGTCACGAAATTTAGAACCCCCTCCCACCCCTTGTCACACAATGTCACACTACATCGACCCCCCCTTCCTCTAACGTGTGACGTAATTTATGGATGGCCCCTTAGTTAATTCCATAAATAAATAAAAGCTAACAATAGCATACCATCATATCACATATTGTAACTAGAGATGGGCCGACTACACGCCGACTAGTCGGGAAAACCGACTATTCGGCATGTTTTATAGTCGGCGACTAGTCGGCAAAAATCGCCGAATAGTCGGCATTAATTTTCACTACAAAAAATAAAAGAAAATAACAAAATACAATCAGCATGATGAGATTTATTTTAATAAATCCGATTATAATGAAAATACATATTTTATTATGTAGTAGTACATAATAAGTATAACGGATGTTGGATTTGTCACATTTACGAATGCAAATGTTGACCTTCAAAGATTTGGTTTAAAAAAGCCCAGTGGCGCCAACAAACTAATGTTTCTCCATAAAAAACTCAATTATTATTACCTATATTGTTGAAAACTCGTTTTCAACAGACTTGAAAAGGAGGTAGGTAATCAATTAATCGCGTTTATATTTTTTGTTTGTATGTTCCCCGATTTTTATAAATAATTATTTTTCTTTATACATTTTTTTTTCATTTCTATGATTTTTGCGAATACGAATGTCAAAAATTATGTGAAAATTCGTTGCATCACTAATATGTGGCAATAATAATACAAGTTTGTACTTTTATTAGTAAGTAAATTTATCAGTAAAATTTTATCAAATAGTATTCAATCAAGCTAAAACAATTTATGGTGGAGAAACGTCAGACTTTCAGGTTTATCAGGAAGCAATCGATTCCTTTTATTTTCATAAATATTTGACAAAAATAAGGTTGATCGGCATTGCCGACTAGTCGGCCGATTAGTCGGCAATTTTCTCACCGAATAGTCGGCTAGTCGGCTGATCGGCAAAACCCATAGTCGGCCCATCACTAATTGTAATACATCCTTAATTTGTACAACTTTAGTTTGTACTAGCTGACCCGGCGAACTTCGTATCGCCTATTTTTTTTCTAAAATAAAAGTAGCCTAAGTTACTCCTTGTTACATCAGCTATCTGCCAGTGAAAGTCCCGTCAAAATCGGTCCAGCCATCTCAGAGATTAGCCGGAACAAACAGACAGACAGACAGACAATAATTATAAAAAAAAAATTTTTGGTATATGTACCGTGTATACAACCAAATGCACTTAGTATAAAGCGGTTATTTTAATATTACAAACAAACACTCCAATTTTATTTATTTTTATAGACTAGGTACCTTAAATAAAAATAATGGTACACACTCATAGCCACGCACTAGGAATCCCTTTGTCGTGGGTGTCACGGACAATACACAAAGACTAGAACACACACACCCAGACCGAGAAGAAAATTCAAACTCATCATTAAAATTTCCGTTTCGCTGGGAATCAAACCCAGACCCTGGGCACGGCGATCCGCCTTAGTAACCAATACGCCACACTGGTTGTCACACAATTGAGAACAGATAGTTGAAACTGTTGAAAGCATGGATTTTAGTGTTCGGTTTGTTTGTTTATTAGTTGATTTATTTGGGTTTCAAACTGAACGCTCGTATAGTCTGTTTTAGACGTATTAAGTAATTAAGTAGTTAACTAAATTTTAACTAAATTTACAGTGAATAATTTTTAGTGTGCGTCCACACGTAAAAATTTAGTAAAGCTCTTTAGTTCATACAATTCTACTTAATTACTTAAGCATTTTACTAAATTTTAACTAAATTTTAATTAAAAAGTGCCTGTCCAAACGTGTTAAGTGATAAGCCCCGCCCCGCCCACCTACTTAACAGAAAATAGAAAAATTTCTAAATCACTTGTCTACTTGATTACTAAACTACTAAATTACTAAACTACTAAATTGTCCGTTTACACGTATTAATTTACTTAAAATTTAGTTAACTACTTAATTACGTATTAAACGTATAAACCGAACATATCTCTGTATATGTGTGCCAACTCACTTCTGATCATCGGGGAAGTACAGCAGCGCCAGGAGGCTGGGGTCGAGGAAGGCGTCCTCCGCCGCTCGCAGGGCCTCCGAGGCCACGCGCTGCGCCGCCAGCAGCTCGCCCCCCGCCGCCAGGGCCGAGGCCTGCCTCACCCCCGCCACCGCCGCCGCGATGCGCGCGCCCACCTCGTCCGTTATCACGATGTTGGGGATCTCGCCTGGGGAATGGGGTTATAGTAGGTTCAAAGATCCTTTCATGGTAGCAAGCTGGATATCCGTTGCCGTGTAATATCCACAGGATCCGTGTCCGTATCAGTTCGTTTTTGAGCTGGTCATAAACGGATCTTTTTGATTATGAAAATTCATTGCGCGCATGAAATTTTATATGTAGACGAGTAACCGCCCTCGCTTTGCTTCGGTTTTTACACCTTGGGTTACATTATTGGAGTTTTATTAAGGATCCCTATTTTTTTTGAAAATATAGCCTATGTCATCCGGGGATAGTGTAACTTCCCAACAGTGAAAGAATTTTCCAAATCGGTTCAGTAGTTTCGGAGCCTATTAAATGCAAACAAACAATCAAATCTTTCCTCTTTATAATATTAATATAGATAATATAGATAAGTAAGCAGCATTTTACAACACCATTTAAAAATTTTTTTATTTGGAAAAATAATATATTCCGCACATTTATATTGCAATTATTATTATTTAATAATTTATCGTAGTGAATTCCCGATATACCTAGTAGGTAAGTTATAAGCCACCTGGTCACAAGTGGTCACCGTCGCCCAGTACCAGCAACCCTAAAGGCAGCCAAGAAAGACGAGTGCAGTAGTACAACAAAGCAGCAACGCACCCAACAGCCTGGCGAGCGACTTGAGGCTCCTCTCGGCGGAGGCGATCTGCTCCAGGGTCCTGATGCGGAGCAGCGCGTCTACCTCCCACGCGCGCGGCGATACCGACCGCAGCGGCTCTAGGAACGTGCTTGGTATGGGCTCCTGGAGTTGGTTTTTAAATAAATAAATAACGCTTCACACTCAAGCCCCACACTAGAATCCCCTGTGTCGTGGGTGCCATGGACAACACACTAGACAAGGACATTCACACCCAGACCGAGAACAGAAATTCAAACTCATCATTCAAATTTCCGCATCGCTGGGAATCGAACCCAGGACCCTTGGTGCGGCGATCCGGCATGGTAACCATTGCGCCACACGGGTCGTCTTATATACATAAACAACATAATATATATATATGCACAACAATATCACAACGGATACAAGAGTGTTTGTTTATATCCTGAAGGGAATAAGAGAGAGCAGACGGGCCATCTGATGGCAAGTTACCGTCAACATGAGCAACGCTAGAGTCGCCATTGCTTCGCCAGTCTTGAAGGAGAATTGTATCCTTTAATTGCATGACCTGTTTAATAGCAATCTAATGACCCCCGATTAGCGTGCCTCTGTTTGTTTCAATAAAAGAAAAAATAGTCATATTTTATTTTTTTCTCACTTCATAATTATCTATTTTGTAAGTCAATGGTGTATAGTCTTTCCAAGATTTTTTTATTTTTCAAAGATGGTTTCCAAAACTAATCTGTACACGTCAAGTTGATGATACATAAGACTCATCACCTTATCCGTGATCCCCAGCAGTACCCGCAGTTGAGCGATGAATGTCCCCATGACGAGTCTGGTGGGCGGCTCCCACGCGGGCTCCTTGCCCCGGCACACCTCCTCACTCGGGCTGCCCAGCACCACGCCGCCCCACTTCGGAGACATGAATGCTTGCACTGGAGCTGATACTTTGTTACCTGTGGATGATATCTAATATATAAAATTCTCGTGTCACGGTGTTAGAAGTTGAACTCCTCCGAAACGGCTCGACCGATTTTCGTGAATCTTAGCATGCATATCGGCTAGGGTGGAGAATCGGACAACATCTATTTTTCATCCCCCTAAATGTTAAGGGTGGTCCATCCCTAAATTTCTTATTTTTTTTTTTTAACTTTTGACAGAACGAAGTCTGTCCGGGCAGCTAGTAATAATATTTTTTTTTAAACAATCAAGGTGTCTCATACCAAAGGCAGTGTTTAGAATGGAATGTGATGCCGAAAGAAAATCGCCACTATTAGTTATTTCACGTCCTTAAATCTGAATTAGGGTCTGTCTTACTTGTTTTGTCTCTAGAGACAAATAAATAATTTAGTACTTAATTAATTAATTGTTAATTGGAGTAATGGTAAGTAGACATAAGACACAGTAATAGCTAGGCAGACACACAATAAACAATACGTTTTAGGATGGACAAACAAATCTATAATATAACGTCCGTTCGGTAGTTTCGGTACTACACAAGTACAGAGGCAACTGGCAAGGAAAGGAAAACTTTAATACCCCATTTACACGCGCGCGCGAGCCACGAGACAATCCGCGAGACGCGCGCGTGTGAACAGGGCGCTCGCGGACCAGACCGCGGCGCGTCTCGCGCTCGCAGGGCTCGCGTCGGGAGCGGTTTTGTATGCGCGCGCCAAAGGGGCTCGCGCGAGCGCTCGCGTGGTGTTCACACGCGCGTAGGGGGCGTGGCTTACGGACGCGCCACGAGACGGTCCGCGACACGCGCGTGTAAATGAGCGGTAAAGTTTCTTAGGAGCCTTGCAAGCAAGGCGTATAAAAATAGGAGTTAGACTCATTTGAGTGTTCCCCTCCACGGAAATCTTTAGTAAAAGGCGAAAGATTTATACGTTTTGAAGAGAAACCAGAGTGACGAAAATAGTCGCTCGGTAGGTATACACATGCTTCAAGGAACCTTAACAGCGTGATTCAGAAACTTGTACAACGACATCTATCGTAAGACATATCTAATGCATCTACTTATGATGGAACATAGATTGCACATAATTATTATTTTCTGGCCACTCTACAGCAGGTGTGGTTGTAAAAAGGTCAAAGCAATGATGATGATTTTGGGTGAGCCCCTACACCCCCCTTTTTTCGAGGGGAAAATCTTCCATAGATACCCGAACCTACAGGTTGCGGGTTAACCCGTGCATGATGAAACCCCCCCCCCCCTCTAGATCCGCCAGTGCACACACACACGTACCCTCACTATCGTATATGACAAGCGGCGCCATCCTGCAGGGCACGGCGTAGAGCGCGAGGTTGATGGTGGGCTGCTCGGACACGTGCGTGGCGGCGCGCTCCTCCAGTCGCGTTAGTAGCTGCGGCAACCGGTCTTGGGACACGGCGAAGTGGCGGCCCCAGGGTGATGTGTCTTTCACCTGTTGATAAAGAGTAGAAGGCATAGATATATGGTAGTTGCGGTTCATTAGAACCTGTCAGGTCCGTAACGGAAAGAAAACATGTTTTAAAAATTCCTTTAAAAACATGGTTTTAAAATTTGGTGATTGCGCAGTTATGGGAGTTCCATCGGCTGGAATCAACCCTAAGAATAATTTGACCAAGAAATGAGTATGTGTATACTGATAAGAAATTAACGAACAAAGCGAGTTAAATAAAAGGTTGTAAAAATACTTTATGTTAAACTAACCAATACAAACCATGTCCTCTTTGCTTTAAAAAATAAACAATATTTGTGATACCAAAAATAATTATTCAAAGTAACCCTTATTTTTTATAATTATCCTTTTTTTACTTACCTCAACCGCCTGGAAGTCGAAGTCCAAAAGATAGAGCCATTGCGATTTGAGAGTAAAATTGTGAAGTTCGCTCAACTCGTCTACGAATGAACCTATATAGTCTGTGAAATAAACAACAACAATAATAATTAAATACATGTTGTTATGGTCTTTAGGAGGCCTTCATGTGGAATGGAAACTTCTGGGAATTGCCGGCAACCCAACTGGGTTAGTCACTAACTCCTCAACCAAACCGCACTGGAGCAATGTGGCAGAGTAGGTATGCTTAAAAGACTTTCGCAGGAGGAGAGACCTGTGCTCAGTAGTGGGCCATAAATGGGTTGAAGCCAAGAACATAGTATACAAATAACACATCACTAACACTGACGACCCTACAAACATATGTTACTTAAATATCTACTGCTGGGAATCAGACTTGGGATCTTTCACAAGCAATCTGAATATACAGCACTAACAAAAACTAGCGTTATATAATAGCGATGATAATAAAACGCGGGGTGATATGCAGTTGCAGTCGGTACCATACTTTCCAGACAGAAAAGCCCGCATTCAGATTTTGTGTGAGGGAGTAGTCACAGTTAGCCAACCTTTTCACTCCTTACCTTCAACAGCCTCCCCAGCGTTGAACTCAACCTTCAGCTCATGCGGCGCGGGGTTGACCACGGACAGCGCGATATGATACCCCTGGTCGGGGGGGAAGCGTGTCTGCCGCGCGCTGTCCGCCGTCTCCCCCCGCGCGCCCGCCAGCACCGTCGGCTGGTACACCCAGGTGGTTACCACTTCTACTATCTTCTTTATCGCTGGAAGATGATAATTAACAGTGAGAAGAGGTGATTTCTTCCTCACTCTTAAGAAAAAAGAATCGAATTTAAGGGATTGCATCAAAAAACTGTTTTTCCACCAAAGATGACTGAGGTAGCTAAATTATATGTGTCAAATCTGCCAAAGGATTGCTTGAGTATTAGCTTCGCACTGGTGGAAATGGATTGACTGAAGGATGTTGCGAACTCAAAATCCACGAGGGTGTAACTATGTGCAGAACAGAGCACATGCTATCCGTTTAGGCCTAATAGGAAACCGTCAAATAGTTGTGTAACTGCAACCCTGCTTATCTTAACTTAGCAACCTTATTGGGGAAAAGTAGTCTTTAAATGCAAAATAAGGGAATGGACCAATAAATGGCATAAAAAGCAACTACGAACATTTATAGTTCCTGAACAGCATGACTCTTTCACTGGCCATCCACACTTCCTGGAAGAGCGGTTTCCTCTGCACGACGTATAGCGTGTTGTGTCTGGTGAGGTCTACCACCTTGCCCACCTCCTCCACCGCCTCGTGCTCGTCTGCCACCGAGTCCAGCACCGAGTGGAGCTCCTCTGAGAGCACTTGCCGCTTGATGTTTAGTTTCATCACGCCTGCAATTTACGGATTCATTTTGCACAAACATGTACTAATTTACTTAGATGTCTTCTTGAGCTTTCATTTCTCTTCCCAACTTTTAACTTCTTCTTTCCAACCTAGGGTAGGTTTTACTATGCCGCGCCATAGTAAAACTTTGCATTCAACTCGCGCGCGTACTATAGGTTTAACGTTGTTTATCTGTATGTTAGTCTGTGGCATCTAGCTTCTAAACGGATGATTTGATTTTTGAGTCCACCAGACCCCCTTTGTTCGTCGCGTCGGCATAGGGTTCAAAAACTGTAACCGATACACGTTTAAAACATTCCAGTTGATTCCATAATCCATATTATGTTCAGTCATATTCAAAAGTACGAAATTAATTTAAGTAAATATTTCCTTACTGCAGGCACCAAACTTATTTCGGCAATCTAGCTCGGCAACTTTATTATCATAACACAAAACACGTTTGTTTCTAAACCGGACACAAACATAAAATTAAGCTAACAAAAAACCACATTACGTAAATAGAACTAGGGACAAGAAAAACTGCGACTGGTATCATAAAAATATAACTTTATTAACCTAAAATTAAAGGCATAGACATAAACGTAATGCTATGCGTGTATATGTGTGCGTGTGACTCTCTCTGTGTATTTGTGTGTGTATACAGTGAGTGTTCGTGCGCTTTATTGTACGTGTGTGTATCTGTTGCTCACCAGAACTCTTCAAAGCGTGCTCAATGTGTCCAGCCACCTCATACGCTGTGGGCTCATCGTTGGCGAGTACCACCAGCTCGCTTGTAATGTAATGGGACTCCGTGTCGAATGAGTTTATCTCGTCGTAGGGGAGGGATACCCTGAAGAGAAAGAAACAGCGGATATACTCATATTTGAAGTAATTTGTGTTATATAGTAATAAGTATTTTGTGTTGAAATATATAATCATCCTAAATATTTTTTCTTTCTTCCACTTATCTTTATTCTTGGCCGATTATGCGTCTTTGGTGTTTCTGATGTCTAAAGGTTAAGATGGCCACCTTCAGGTTACTTGTCCGTTTGTCATTTTTATCGATAGTTGGTGGCTCAAAAACCTCTCCAGAGTTTCCCAGCATGCAAGAGTATTGTCGGGATGAAGTTGAATGGAAGACAGCCTTGAAAAGATTGGTCAAGGCGTTACTACCTCGCTCGTCTCTCAGCGCTGAGGGCGTGGAGGTATCATGAGCAGGGGATTTGGCTTGGACTAAAGGATGAAAATTCCATACCTGTAAACTTCCGTCGTCTTCCACCATAGCGGCAATCCGATCACTATCAGCACACCGACGAAAGAGGCGCTCGCCCACATACGATTGGATTCTGAAACAAACACAATTTATCAAAGAATTAATGATATTCGAAAAACACGCGTCAAAATCACCACATATTTAAGGAACTCCCCCAATTCCTCATGAATCCCATTATCAGAAAAATATATGTCCAATTTGGAAGCATAAATATTCTGGTTGATAAATGATATGCATCATTTATACAATCTGAGGTAAGCAGTGATGTGATGTACGTTAGTATATCAGTTCATTGATTGGAGGTAAGAAACATTTTAAAAATGCAACCGAATTGAGAACTCCGCCTTTTTTGAAGTCGGTTATAAAAAAGGAAAAACCAATGTAACGTCATCAGTCAGCACCACCGAAAGTATGACAACGAACGATAAGGCACAAATCCACCCAATCCACCATTACCACAAATACACTAAGTAGCAACTCTATTTAGAAGTTCAACGGCACATCACAAAATGCTTTAATCTAGATTCTAGAGCATACTGTTGTTAAAATATTACCAATCCAGTTATTATTTGCGAAACCCAGTAAATATTTTGTTATCTTTCTTTATATTATTTGCCAACGTAACTTTATTTCTTTTGATAAATGGGGCCAGTGGGCCAGTGTTGATGTAGTAGTCAAAGTTATGGAGAGAGAGAGGAGAGTAAAGGAGAGGGGTGTGTCTCTGTGATTCATTATCACCCACTTATCAGCCGAACAGTGATATTGTCCCACAGCTGGGTAATGCATGACATGGTCTAAGGTTACAAGGTTCAAATTCAGAGTTGATTTTGGCCCTTTTGACTAGCAATGGGTCGTTGATGACATTGATATCTTATTTCAATTGATGTCTTATTTCAATGCTACCAACATTATATCGAACTCCAGATTTAGTTCAAACACACTTTATTACGACAAAAAGTTTCATGCACTTGTTTGTTTATCGTTGCTAGGCAACAGTTTGTTTACATTGAGTCCGAATCGAATGTGACTGGAGTATAGGTAATGCTACACCGCAAAATCTAAAAAAAAATATAATGTTATTGCGACTATGTACTATGTATGTACCTACATACCTAAGTGCAAAAATTAGTAATAAAACCGGGCATGTGTGTCAGGCCACGCGCAATGTAGGGTTCCGAAGTAGTAAGTTTAACTATTATTACTCATTAACTACATAAGCTAACATAGTCGTGATAGTTTTCCTTGTAAATTCATCATAATCATGGAATTTTTTAGGGTTCCGATGTATTATTTCAATGCTACCAACACATACATACATGCATACATACATACATGCATATACATACATAGTTTCGGAACCCTAAAAAAATGCCAAGTTAGGTCAATTGCATTAGTAAACAAAACGTTTAATCGCGAACTAAATACATAGTCACACAAAATAATAAACACACAAAGCACATACATATCGAATTGTACCAAAACGCAGTACAAACTGAAACAATAGATTGTTTTACAAACGACACACGACCCGTTTTAAACACGTGCCAGTCTAGTTGTAAACTTGTAACATACAATAGGCATGATGACAGATTTTGAAATACTGTTCTATATTGTTGGGAAATATATTATTATTACAACGTACATATAATTTTCATATTTCCGCAAAAAATAAGGTTTAGTATAAAATAAATACACTTTAATTTATAAGTTTAAAATTCGCACCAAAACACTTCAAAGTGTCATGGCGTCTCTTGTTTGTGACGTCACGCCTAAGTAAAGTAATAGACAAGATGTCACTGCCAGTATTGTCATATTCGTTTTTTTACGTAACCCTGACGTGATTCGCTCTGATACTGATTGTTGTTCAAGATATCATGGCGGTTTGCCGTATTTTGAAGTTTTATTTTGTTCATTAAATAAACACATAATTTTAGTGATTTTACTTACAGTAATCATGCCTATTCTACGTTTACAAATAGGAAAACGATTGAAGGATTTGAAGAGAAAAGGGGTATTGTCAAGTTTTAACACAAAAAGAGAGATTTTTGGGAATTTTTTCACTTGTCCAACTCCAACCGTTTAGCCAGCAGGGGAAGGGATTTTTAACGAAAATTAGCACTTTAAAGCCAAATATTTTGCAAACGGACCCCTAATTCAAAAATGGTCTTAGAGGACACATTATAGTTTTGGAAGACTTTTCAACGATACTCCACACTATAGGATTTTGGAGTTGTAATAAATATGTATATCCATGCCAAAATACAGCTTTCTAGCACTAAGGGTCTCGGCGCTTTGCTTCGGACGGACGGACGGACAGACGGACAGACGCACGGACGGACAGACGGACAGACGCACGGACGGACAGACGGACATGACAAAACTATAAGAGTTCCGATAATACTTCGGAATTAGAACTCTCTATAGCACATTATGTGGAACCTATGTGGTAAACCAAAATACTATCATTAAGATAAGTCCCAAGTCCTAGCTACATTCAATATCTATGACAGACGTGGCGTGATACAACGAATGAAGACTAATTACTCGCGTTCAGAGAGCTCGATTAGACGTGACCAGCTCGTGAAGACCTTCCCTCTGCCGTTTGGAGTACGGCCGCTGCGTCTCCGTACACTGGCGGTGTTCAGTGGCCACTGCGCACACCAGTGGGGTCAGGTGTTAAACAACCACACGAGGGGTAATTGAGAACAATTTACACGGTTCAGTTTTGATTATTTGTGTTATGTGATCTGCGCCGATGGTGTCGATGGTAGCTTGCGATCATAATCTCGCTTTAGGCCTACTGTCCGCGGCGCTACATTTGACGATTGCATGCAAGCTGCATAATGAAACATAGGCAACAGGCAAACTTGGCTATGCCGTTCCGATGACGGATTTCGTACTTTTACTACGAAAGATGCAAGCAAGCGACCATTGACGATCATGTTCGTATGCTGTGCGTCTACATGGACAGAAGGCCAATCTTGATTATGTAAACAGTTGACTAAAGTCGCCTGATGGCAAGTGGTTGCCGCCATTATGAACGTTGGCTACACCAAAGTAAACACCGTCATGTAGCCAGACAAAAAAGAAGCAACGCTTATTACTGGCTCTCACTGCTCTCTTACCAGATGAATAGGGATGTTGACACTATCAGTAAATTAAAATAAATTTATGTTTAAAGTATCAAGAAAAACATTTAAACAGCTAAAATATTATTCTTTTGTCGAAATCAGTCAGAATAAATTAAATATAATTATTTTAAAATGTTAAAAATAGTACTCATTGTCACGTGACCTCAAACGCCATTTTGAGCTTATGACGTCATTGTCCGTATTTTATATGCAAGTGCAACCAACTTCAGTCTACAGATAGTATTGAATATCGGCTAGTGACGTCACGTGACGTTTTTGGTGGGAAATTTGAAAATGATTTTTATTTATCAATTTTTGTCTTTAAATTGAAGATTATTATTTTTATAATATTTTTTTCATGAATCTTAAGGTTCTATCTATAAAATCAAATTGAATCCTAAAACTAGTCAACATCCCTATTCTAGTACGCTGTTACCTACCTTCGGTGAACATGAACTAAGTGCAATTGAAAAGTTATACCTAGTAAATATTACTGCCTCAAGATCTTGTAGCCCTGCCAGTGAGGACTGGTGACCGGGACGAAGAATCTCAGAATCAGGTATTTTAATGACAAGAAATGATTTTGAGATGTTTTGTAATGAGAAGAGTTTGAGGATGTTTCAGGTATTATGTTGCAAGGAAAAAATTACCATGAAAACAATTCATTACTTGCTCTGGCGCAATCATTTAAGACTAATAAAATTACTTCATTTTTACCTTTTATCATAGTTTATAACATAATTTGTTTGCATGTTAATGCAGCACTTGGCTGGGCTGTTTACAATACCGAGAAGATTGGATTACGGCCCTCAATCATTCTTGAAGACTGCGCACTTTGTGTTATTAGATGCATGACAAACAGATCAACATTTGTATTGCATATTCTTATATTATGGTATTATGTTGCAAGGAAAAATTATGCAACACGAATGTTTGAATTTATTGTCCATGTGAATTTATTGAATCCAACTCAAAAACTCAATCAGGATACCAATTATATTGTTTGGTACATTCCTCAGATTTGTTAATTACGTTTGTGATGATGTTTCAGGACTTTTATGGATATGAGGGTTTTCTTCAAGACTTTTTATTTTTTAACGTAACATCTGGTAGCTCTGGTAGCCCCAGGGACTGTTTTGTCTTGTAAGTAACTTGCAGGATTTTCTTTGCAGAAACCATCTTGGATAAGTTTTCATTCGTCGCCATAGACTTTATATTCGTCGCGTGAACGTGTGATGGTAAAACCAATGATATTATAAGGTAAAAAAAGAGGTAGATATGTCACTAGCGCGTCGACGAAGAGCGTAAGAACAGGCAATTGATCGTTCTGCACGTAGTCGCTCTGTCAATACAAGACGATACGCACGTATTTTTTATTGTCAGAAGTGATTGACATTTTGACATACAGCGTTAAAATGCCTTCGTGTATTAAACCAATGTGATCGGTGGAATGAAACAAAAGATAAACGTGTGTGTGTTGTAGCTCTTTTCGGAACAAATTTTTTGGTTGATTTGTAAGGGTATCACGTACCTATATTTAAGGGTAAAACAGTGTTATTCAGAGTCTATAAAGATCTGATGTAGGTAGATATTAGATTAGACAGATGTATGTACATAGGTATTTATTCAGTTACTCTACAATTGAATAAAACCATTCATCTGAATACAATGTCCGCGTGATTGATAATTCGCACTGCGCGATCGCCGATCATGCATAAATTTCCGTGTTTTTTTTATTACTTTAGCCTTGTCACCGCCATTAACGGAGGTGAATATTGACCATAAAATGTAAGTAACACATATAAAAAATAAATTAGCAAGTATTGGACAGCTCCAAACATTAATATTTCGAGAGATATTACCAGCTCAGCTCACGTAGCTTACATTGTGAAAAGAGATAGTATATTTATATTTTTAGAAAATACAGAAAAATAATTCACTATGGTTAAAGAACAACAAGCAATTTAAAATATATTGCATACGCGACGAATTGATAATTTCCTCCTTTTTTTAAGTCTGTTATAAAGCGATATTTTTCCACACAAATTAGATTGAATTAGTTTTGGAAAAATGTTAAATTAACGTCAAAAATTAAATAATGAAAAGTACTGACAACAGAAAAATGTCTGCGAAATCATACATGTTTCAATATGTTTTACCTTCAAAAGGTGTGTGTTTTACTTAGCATATCAAAGCAAATCACAATGCAATGTAGGGGCCTTCTGTTAAACGAGTATTTACACTCCTCCTGAAATGAAAAATATAAATCATTAAAAACTAAACTTGCCCGGATATGGTTCCGTCAAGTAATAATACAGTACAAAAATCTCGTGTCACTGTGTTTGTGGTCGCACTCCTCCAAAACGGCTCGACCGATTTTTATGAAATTTTTCCTGTATAATTGATACATAAGAGAACAAGCCGTAATGTATATTTCATACCGCTAGGTGATTAGGGTGTCCCTATCCAGAAATTGTTTGGCAGAACAACGTTTGCCGAGTCAGCTAGTACACATGAAGAAATATGTGAAGCAACAAATACATCACATACTCGTACATGAAATTTTTCCATTTCTTGAAGAATGTTCATCAAAACAGAGTTTTCATCAAGACAATTTAAATAAATAAATAAACAAGGCCTTCCTGTAAATGATGATTGTGTCATGTTCAAGACCTCTTTTTTCAATTTCTGGAAAAATAGGCCAATCTTCTAAAATCATTGCCATAAGATAGGCGTACTTAATTTTTACCTAATTAAGAACCAACATTTTGGAAAAATAGACTTGCATTCAGGGAGACAGACACTTAAGTGATACTAGGGTTCCCTGCTATAAGTTTTTTTTTATGAGAATCCTAAAAATGTAAATTCGTTACTCACTTATTCACAAGTGCTAAGTCCTGTTTACTTTTCGCTGTACATTGAAATTGTAACCAGTTGTGACTGTTTGCGATTACATTTAGAATGTTTGACGTCCTTCGCCATGATTAAAGTCCAGATGAATCCGGTTCCATATTACGAAAATCTTCCAAAACTCGTCTTATGTCCCAAAATTTGATCTTTGTCGGGTTTATTGACTGTTTCTTGTTTTTTTGGGTTATCTACACTTTTCAGTTTAACAACTGGGTTTTTAACCAGGCTTTTAGGTATGTCTTCTTTCGAAGATCGTTAGTAGTTCGTAAGTATAATTATTTAGATTTTAGTCCTGTCCTTAAAAATTACAATTCTCATTTTGCTGAGATTTTGCAGTTTTCGTAAGGATGGCACAATCGCATTCGCTATAAAATCAGAATCGTGACCAGCTTATGCTGTAAAAATCTTATATCGTGTACCAGAAATACACTTGCGCTGTCTCGCTTTGTGGATGAGAAGACGGAGATTTGGAGGTGCAACGAAACTCTGAGTTTCCTTATGAAATCTGATTTTTGATGCTGATTGTTTATCATTGTCTTAACAAGGTGATCAAGAGACAAGTTGATCTGTACTTAATTACCCATGGGAAATTCTCTTCAGAATTTATTTGTGTTTGACTAAAACCATTATTTAAAGATGAATTAGTTATAAGCGTTGTGAAATCAAATGAATTTTTAAGGCCTGGATGATAAGTACCATTTAATATTTACCATTGTAATGACACATTTATTTATGTAGTAAAGTCAGGGCAGACGAGATAAAAATAGTAGGTGTTTCACCTTAACCCAGAAGTATATTTAGTTTAACAATACAGTTTGAGGTAAATTAAATGGAACTCTGAAAATTTTAATATTTATATTATATTCTAGGCAGGTACTTCAAACGTGAAGGTTGACTTTGCTTTTCTCAGCTTTGGAAATTTTTTAATTTAAGACCTTTAAAAATCTTTTTTCTCGGAATTTTTGACTGGCCGAAAGAAATAGATGCTCTACGTATCTTCTTGTAGAACTGATAAAGGTTTCAGCAAATGACCATAAAATAGACACAAACTAAATGTTGATTTGATTCAAAAATAACCAAATTGATAAAGCTATTGTTATTTTTTTCCATTATTTTGATGAAGACGATAATCCTATTACGCCAGTATTCTTTTACACCACAAAGCGTTACCTATGTGATAAGACCGTCGTAAGTCGTAAGGCGAGCAAACAATAAATTGTTTCTATGTTTCGTCATTTAACTCAAGCCTGTCTAAAACGCATAATTTTATGACTATAATCCACGTATTTAACTAAGTTCTTATTTTGTTAAAATATACAAGTAAAATTTGGATGTAAGCAGACTGAATTTCAAGTCATTGGACTTGAGTTGATTTTGTTGTGTAAATTTTTTTCACCACTTGACAATCCACCTGATGGTAAGTGGCTATCGTCGCCCATGGACATCAGCAACACCAAAGGCATCACCAATAATAACAGATAGATTTTTAATAGATATCTAAGTTTTTAAAATAACTACTCGTATTTTATATAAAACCTACTGTACTGTGCCGTATCCTTTACAAATGGGTTTAAAAAATTGCACAATGGTTTATTTTATTTGCAGTAAAACGTATCTTAGGGAAAGTCGAGCTTCCATGAATCCAACACTTTGTATTAGTTTAATTGAAGATAGGATAGTCAAATTATATGTGTAATGTCATGAACTTATTCTAATTTAGTATAAAAGATCGGCCAAACTTCACAATTCTAGTCACATAAAGATTACGACATATTTGTACACAGAACGAATGTAGGACGTTAGACAATTAGATTAAAGACATCTAGGACACTGCCCCTTGTTTCCGTAGCCCTTTTACTTTCTTTATGATAATGATGGTAGATTGCCAATACGGTATTAAGTTGGCCATACACGATCAAGTTTACTTGTTAAGTTTGCAGCGGAATTGATGCGGCATCCAGTTTACATGAAACGGTCTTCCATACATAAATGGCCATACACCGTCAAGTTTACAGTATGATCGGATTTACCAACAGTCACCATAGTAACGTAATTAGCAACTATGCTAAATTTTAAGTTAATCCAAAAGACTAGAAATTTCCTATTCCCATAATTTGGGTTCCTTAGGCAAGCCTGAACCCTTATAGTTTCGCCATGTCCGCAGCATAGCGCAGAGACATGCTAAAAAGCTGTAATTTGCATGGATATACAAATTTATTACGTTATTTATTACGTGTGCAAATTATTTGGCTTCAAAGTGCTCAATTTTTTTTGTTTTGTATTACGCCGGTGCAATCATTCGTTATTGCAGTAATGCCCCTACTAAGAGAAACCTGCCGACACCGTTACCCGCCATCATCGTCCACATAGTTTTATGTGATTACAACGTCATTATATACTAGAATTTGCCTCGAAGGAAACCTCGAACCGACCCACTTTTTACAATTATGGTTTGTGATAATTATAGCTAGACTTGGCATTATACTTGAGGCTTTAACTTCGTCCGCAAGAAAATAAGATGCAGAATATAAGGACAAGGATCATAGGAAAATGTTTTAAATCCTGATAAAAACGAGTTCTTAGACAGAAGGAAGATGCGAAAAGAAAAAGATAAAGAGAAATAGGTTAGAAGACATTATGGACAAGCGAGTGATGTTGCAGTCAAATGAATGCAGAATTCATAATAAAATATCTTTCTAAAACTAATAAAATCATGACATTTCAAAGATAACTATTAAATATGTAGGATAAAATTTCTGCATACTAGCATTTTCCAGTAACAAACATCAAGTATAATGTTTGCGTAGGAAGAAAAGCTCCAAGATCTTGTACTTTTTTTTAACAACTACAAAAAAGAGAAGGTTATAATATTAAATAATTAATTAACTTTTTTTTAATTAGATATTAGTCCAGAGCATATTCTATTATTATAACTTCCTGGTAGTATACTATTATGGTGACTGTTATGAATGTAATTTGTATTTGACTTTTCAGCTTAAAATATTTGTATTTCAAAGGCTGAAGTAAATATTTAGTTTCATAAAAATATAACTTAACAGCGTTTAAAATTCCAAGATAAGTATTAAGGTGTAGCTGAGCTAGATAAAGAGTAATAAAGAACGTCTGTGAAAAAAGACAAACTATTTATATACTATATACTATAATATATGTACTATAATATTTATATACTATAATAAGGCTAAAAATTTGGCTGACAGTGTCGCGGTCTTATGCTAGTTAAAATTCTTAAATAAAGGTATTTTATAAAGTTAAATTAATAAAAAATTGCAGTAAACCAAACTTAAAACAAGCAGTCGATATAGTTAGGCATACTTATAGTCTAAAATTTAAATACAAAGACCTGCCAGACCGTATCAACGAATTAAAGAAAAAACATGTTATTCACATCGAAGTAGGACAGTAATATTAAAAAAAAAACGAGAAAGTAAAAATATAAGCAGTGGATACTGAGATAAGGGAATACAGAGTCTCAACATTCATGTTTAACTGAAGGCGCTAGTAGTTTTAAGTCTGAACTAATTACTTCAAAACTAAATTAATTACTACCCGAAGGTCTAAACGATCGCATTAATCTTTTGTCACATTAGAAATGAGGAAAATTACCGACGCTGGCATTCGGAAGATTTTAGCTACTACTGGTCTGTTATATTTCAACAACTGAGTTGAAACTTTAACAAAAAAGTAAATACTCTAATTAAAAGGCAAGCCACGGGGAGTTGGGTTTCTAGTATTTAAGCTGGCTTTTACCGATCAATGACCCACTACTGAGCACGGGTGTCTCCTAGAACATACTCCAACACGCTGCTCCAGTGCGGATTGGTAGAGGGGTTAGTCGGAAGTTTTCATGCCGACCGATGGCCTCCGACATGGCTTAACGACTGTTACGTTACATAACAGCTGGGATTGACGGCTTTACGTGCCCTCCGAAGTACGGAAGCGCTCAAGAATTTTTTACCATTAGCGGTCACTCATTCGACTACCGACCACGCCTGCTGTTTGCACTTATTAACTATCGACATAAGCCGCCGGGCCATGAGCGCTTCATTATGTTTCTAATATGTGGTATATTAGAAACACAACGAAAGAAAATGATATTTATGATCCAAATATTTCTGCACTATAGTTTCAACCCTGTAGCCTAGTTGGTAGCGATCCTGCCTCCGAAGCGAGGGTTCCCGGTTTCGATTCCCAGCCGGGGCAGATATATATATATTTATGCGACAGATAAATATTTGTACTCGGGTCATGGGTGTTATTGTGATGTGAACAATATGTGTCGTCCATGCCACCCGCGACACAGGTAAAAATATACTGCGGGGGTGTGAGTGTGTAAGCGTTTATTTATTTTGAAAAAAAAAATCATTGCGTAGATGATATTTACAGAATAAACAACAAAGCAACAAACTAGAGGCGGAAGCTCATGGCGAACATGGCCCTGTCATTGAAATCAAAAATAAATCCACATGAAATTAAAACACTCACATCGGCTTCCGCGACTTTGTTTTTTTTTTAATTATATGGATGGATGGATATACGAGCCGTTATAGATTACACAATTAGCAGCTACAGAATACGCAATCAAATTCATACTAGAGGATTTCTTGTAAACTACTATAGATAAAGATATGGGTACGTAATGCATAGATTAAATAATCTATGGCGTACTATTATGAAATTCCAGTCAGCAGTTTTAGGAATATTAACAAGTATGTGATATTAGGTTTATTCTGAGTCTTTTTGATATTCTGCGTGCAAGTATACAATTTTAAGGTGCTCCCTCACCGGGAGCATTCGCATGTAATGTAACGTTACAGATTTGAGCATTACATCAGTGAAGGAGGAGAACCGAGCATTACAATGCGCACCTTGTAATGATACAATGTGTAATATCTTGATACAACTTGTAACATCAATGCGCTCCACTTCTCGTATAATGTTACATTACACGCGAATGCTCGTCAGTCAGGGAGGTAGTATTGTAATGTAATGCTCAAAGACGAATCTATAATGTTACATTACACGTGAATGCTCCCGGTGAGGGAGCACCTTTAAGTAAGAAAAATGATAATGGTTGACATTGCCTTTTTTGGGATGAGCAATTTAAGTGTTTATGGAAAAAAAATGCCTAACTATGTACCGACAAAGGAACAGAAAAGCTACGCGAGGGTACGTAATCAAATCTATGCTCGGCTATAATCAACATTAGACGTTTCAAAGACTGTTACCGACTAAGGAAGAAAAGATAAATCAATCCGCTTCGAAACTGGTTTGCCGAAATAAGTAAGAAATAGTTCTCATAGAGCATTAGAGAGCTAGGAAACACTAGAAAGGAACAAAAGTCCGTTCATGATAGAACAACGACTTCCAAACTAAGGTAGACAAAGCTGTGATACCTCTTCTGGTTGTTCAGTAGGGAACACAACAGAGATATTTGGTTTGAATTGCAATCCATACTCCCCGAAATTTTTTCTAGTTTAGTTTAGGATCTTGTTTAGCTTCTGTAATTAACATATATCTTTTGACTGATGGTCATTTCAGTTCTAGCCGTATTGGAGCGGCTTAGAATACTAACCCCAATCCCACGCCGGATGGATGTCGTAAAAGGCGAATAAATTCGGTCCGCTGGTAGTAGGGGCCCCTCGGAGGAATTATATTGGTAATATTTATTTGATTTTAATTGTTAATTAATACAATTATAACTATTATTATTTCTTCGTGGTGTTCGCCTGGATAGCTGCCCTACCACCCTTGAGCATAAGTCAGCCGCCAAACGACTCGTCGTGTTCCGGCTGGGGGCTTGAGAGCCAGTTCTTTCTTCTTCTCCCTTTATTGACAGGCATACTACATTATGTTATTATACACATGATCTTCAATTACCTAAATTATGCAAAAAATATGGATCGAGATACGAGATTTTTAGTGAATTATGCAATATAATTGTTGGGCGATCGTCTAAAATTTACGCTATTTAAACAAAATATCTTTAAATTTGATTCTACTAGACATATTTTTGTCAGAGACACCATTTAAAATTTTTCCTATATGTATAACACGCCACGATTAGGATCAAATGACGCAGGTAGGGAGTGACAGTGAATCGTTCTTAGGCAGTTCTAACATTGACGATAGGTAAAAATTAAAAACCTATTCAATTCTATTTTTCAAAAGAAAAAGCTCAATGGAGTTTCGAAGCCCAAAAAATTTGCATCAGAAAAAAAAATTTACTTTTCATAACTCGTAAGGTTAAGGCCTTTACTACTACTAAATTGCCCGTCTTACTACCATCCGACTATAATTGTAATACGGGTAACTTAATTGCCTTTGTTACTACTGTAGTTGTAAGTTGTAAGACGGAAAATATTAAATTGCCCTTCTTACTACGTACTTACTTCTAATCTCAAAAGTACTCCAACAGATAATCTTTTTTTACATAACATAGACAGACAATCTGCCTACCTGATGGTCACCATCGCCTATATAGCGATATTTTACTACTGGTAGTAACACGGGCAACAAACCATTGTGCCGACCCTATTCGGTATCCTGGCGCTTAGACATAATCACAACTACGCAAGCAAATGCTAAGTTATGTTAATAGTACACTCGATAGAATAATTCAAGCCGCAGCAGACCATCAATATTGCTAACTACGTCACGCGAAACGGAATTATTGTCACAAACAAACCTGCATACATCAGGAGCGGCGGCGCGGCGCTACAAAATCTTACATCGAACAGGTTTACGCTTTACGCACTAATATAAATTAAAAATAAAAAGTAGGCAGAGACAAACAACGCGTCCCGTGTGTATGCCAACGCGGGAATACTACACGAAAAAGAACGCCACCATCGGTCAGTTCAGTCGGCTTCCGCGGCGTGCGCTGTTCATACGTTCCCGCGGTAGTCGAAATTCCCGCCAACCTGCACCCATACTGTTTTGTATCAGTGATCGCGAAGTTTATAAATGTGAAGTGTTATTTCTGTCGGCAGTACGAGTGACCGAAATCTCTTGCAACACAGGATTTTCTTTCATAAGACGGTTAGTTTCATGTTTATCTTAACTTTGGAAATCAATTTTAAGTTTTGTATTTGGTACCTATATGTAGGTAAATAAATCGTAATTCAAATCATTTATTGACGTAATGACATAATTTATTTTATTAAGGAATATTTCTCACAACGTTCGTTCAAAGTTCAAGGGAATAATTTAGCAATAATAATAATTGTTGTAAATTTAATTTGAATTGACGTATTTCAATCGTTAACATGCAGGTAATATACCTACTAAATAACTAAGTAGTACTAAATCACATGAAAAATACGATAACAACTTTCAAACTGCCTTTGTTTATCCATCATACGATTGGTAAAATATATAAACATTATGAAGCATCATGGAATATGAAAAATTCTAAATTGCCGTTGCTAATTTCGAGAAACTCCAATTTGACTGGGAAATTAATTCTTTTTAAATTATTATTATATTAGTCTTGCTGAGGAGTCTGTAATTGTCATTGATATTTGAATCTAAAATGTGAGTATTTTGTCATTTTTATGAATACAAATTCACGTATTCCCTAATCAATTAGCCTTCAATATCTAATCATGTATTGTTATTAAAGCAGATGATGTTTCCATGTTACGAAAGTTCCCATTGTTCTTGAACTTGAGACAAATCTCCGTTTCAGCTTCTTGTGCCGACACCAGTTGCCCTTGGCATTGTATGTAGATCGTTTTGCCCTTAGCCCTGTCTACTAACGTTACTTCATTTTATTCTACTAACTTACAATGATTTAACAATCTGGCTACATATCTATTTTAGACTTTATAATATTTCTTATAAAATTTATCAGTAAATGCGACTTTATTGAATGCTACATCTTGATTACTATTGTTCGTATTAGCATAGAAGATTCCGGAAACTAAGTCCACTATTGGAAATTTGCGAAACTTATAAGAAATTTGAGACTTATTGTTAGAATATTACGAAAAAAGCTGTTGCAGACGAGTACTATTGTACGCTAATCCTTCTATCGAATGATATTTTGTTTACCCATCAATTTTAATGGATTTCTTAGAAGGACTAAAGACAATGGTGATTAATTGAGTATAGACAATAAACTGATCATTTACTAAGTATTACGATTATACTTATAGGACAGACATAGACAGCTTCTGGGGATACTTAAGAGTTACTTTAACGAGCATTGTTCATTAAGATACGTTAAATGTTGTGCGTTGTTAACGAAAGCAAATTAGATAACTTCACTTCTTTGATTTGCTTACCAAAATTTATGCCAAACTATTTCCAAGTTAATAATCAGCTAGTATTGAAGTTCGTTATGTTTAATCACTAATGGAGGAGTACGGTCATAGATCGCATAACACAAAGCCTAAGTATGTCTGTCTGTCAAAATAGCTGTCAATTAAAATAAGTACCAAGAAGTACATAAGTCATCACGTGCATACATAGGTATAATGAATTATTAAAATATTCCTATATAAGTTTTTGATTCATCTTATTCAGTGTTACCTATATGTGACGACATTTAATGAGCTAAATGTCGTGAGTTGCAAATGCCACAATAGGTATCAGATCTATTTATAACATAGAGGATCATCATTGCACTCATTACGTCTTTAACATTTTGCGAAAGTCTCCAACACAACCAATTTTACTTCACATAAGAATGAACAAAGGCTCTACAAGTTCGCTTGAATACAGCAATTAAACATCGATTGTGGTTCACGTTTCGCTTGAGTCAACACAAAACATCTGCCACATGACACTGCATCCACGGAATAGCAATCAGTATGGAAATTTGACAATACAAGGCTTTCTTTTAATCGAGGGTACTTTTTATGTCAGTTTGAGAAAAGGCAATGGATGTTGGTAATGTTGGGCAATACATGCGATAGTTTTACGTCAATTAGAATAGAAGGTGTGTCTGTTCTCGGTGCAGAAGGTCAGCGTGAAGCCTCAGGCATTCTTGCACCGACCGATATAATTGTGCACGTTATACAATCAAATCTGATAAAAAATAAGTGGGCGTGCACGTCACGTCATCAATCGATACTGAATGACTCAGACAATTCAATTTTAAGGTAGAGAGATTAACAGATTTAAAAACTACTTTGTTGGTGAGTTTACTTTTACTCCAATTGGAAGGAGTTGATTAAGTTATTATGTTATCAAATGCGTCTTTACCGGCCACTTAGCGAACTCTAGTACAATTGTAATTGGCATCCATGCCAAATATGTTAATCACTTTAGAAATTAATTAATGATCGATAATGTTTTCCAAATTTTTGAAGTGAAAACTTCTTTACGTTTATCATAAGTTTTCACTTCTGTGGGCACTCCCGGTGTCACTGTGTTTTTTATTTTATTTTAATATAAATAATGTAGGCATTGTAATATAAATTGAAGTTATTTATTTTTTTACGTGTTACGGAAGTGTTTTTGAAGGTTTTACTGAGAAATATATTTTTAAGAAGAGGAAAGGGCATAGTACTGAAATTTTAAAGCTTTCCAAGCAAATACATTCGACATTTAGGCGAAAAATATTACTCAACATACGGCTTCGTATATCGGGAATACTTCCAAATGACAAGACTTCGTCCAAACTAAAAGACAAATTAGGTGGAAATTATAGAAAGAGTAATTTTGCATGACATTGCTATCGTTGATTTCAATTGTGCTAAATCAAGAAAGGTCTAAATGTTGATCATAATAAACATCTAAAACATATCGAATCAAAATCGAACCAGGACTTGAATACTCAATACAGAATAATACAAATTATACCAAAAATTACTTTAACTAAGCATGGATTTACGTTTGAGTAGTAAAGTAAAATTTAATGGATCGTATCCAGTTCACGCATCTTCCACGTTAATTTAAGCACAACCCAAATACAATGGTGAGAGATGATTCACTTCAAGGCGAGACAAAGAATTGAGTGTTTTCCCGAAATATTCGTACTCACGTAAGTAAGATTTATATGTATATAAGACGACAGTATAATATTTAAATTATAAATAATTTTCTTCAACTCGCTGTCCGAAACATCAGTAACACCAAAGACATCACCGAAGCTTAGACGACCAAAAAAATTCTGGCACCGACACTGCGGCCGAAACACGTAAACTTTTACGACCAATTTGTAGAAGAAGGCCATTATTACTACTACCATTACCATTACTTATCATTATTATTACTACATTATTATTACTAACTACTTACCATTATTACTATTATTATTTCTCCATGGAGTTTGCTTGGATAGCTACCACCCTTTAGCATGAGTCAACAGCCAAACGAGCCGGCTGGGGGCTTGAGAGCCAGTTCTTTCTTTTTTTTCTTCTCTTTTTCTTGGCAGGCAACGTAACAGTGATGCCTTTGGTGTTGCTGATGTCCATGGGCGACGATAGCCACTTACCATCACGTGGATTGCCGATTGCTCTTTTGCCGCCTATTTCCATAAAAAAGGAGGGTAACAGATAATCTTTGTTTCCCACTAGTTCAACTCGTTAGTCCTATCGTAGAATTAGTGGGATTTTTTTTTCACTAGTTGTACTGTCGGACTAGTCGGAATTTTTTTTTCACTAGTTCTTAAACAGGGTAGTACAGAAGAGCTTAGCGACCTTAAACATGACGGACTGTCGCCATTGTCACTTCATCCAGTAGAAATTACTATCGAAACAATTATGTATCAGTCAAAACAAAGAGTGGAATCCAGTTAAAACAGGAACAGATAAAGTTTCGGATTCGTGGACGATTTACATAATAAAAACGAGCCACAAGATAGTCATGTTACCGGTGACTACTGATAACGGAAGGTCTATGCGAATCATGCACTTCGCGTGATCATTGATGGTCACATGAATATCAGTGTCAACTGTTAAATAAATGAACTTTGTAACTATTCGTAGCATTATAACTGATATTGATATTGTATTATCAGTTATCACTGTTAGGGCGGATGACCATACAATTGTGTACCTATAGTCGAGTCCATCATTCGACGGACCACTTTGACAACCCAAATGCAATGTTGCCAGGAAATAGGCATTTCTGTTCTTATCGACATTATGAAAATGTTCTTATCGATATTTCACGTGACATAAAAATACGTGTAATAAAAATGTGACTGAATTTTGTCTCAATTAAATACAACTTATCTTTATTGATTTTAGCTAGCATCGAATCATTAAACGGAAGATATTTTAGTTAGGTAAGAAGTACAAACCCATTAACGGAACACTAGTTTTTTTGTTTTTTATTTTACATTTTTTAGTTAGTATTTATTCATTGACTTCTTTTTTAGGATTATAAGACGATAAAATTCGCAATGTTGTCATTTCATAAATGGAGTTAATAAACAACTTTAAATCGTTATATATTATAAACTATTACTTAAAATGAAAAATAATGAAAGAAACCTAAAAAAAAATTTTGAATACCTATTCAACGATACCCCACTTGAATTAGTCGATTTTTTTTATTTTGACAATATGACTTGTTGTCTTGTTGTTGTTTTCTTTAGTAACACTCGCGAGGTTAAGACGAATCGATTGACGTAAGAATCATCAAAATCGGTCAACAAGTTTGATGATTTGATCTCTACAACGCCACGTAGGAACAAACATACATAGACTGATAAACACATTACCCTTTTTTGCGTTGCGCAGTCAGTCGGGTAAAAACGACAAAAATGTTTTAGTTGTGAGTTGTGACACCTAAGTAGAAAAAGATTTAAAAAAAAGAATTACGACATAAAAATTTAATCCAATGGGTGTGAAACTATGAATATATCATTGTGATAATATAAATAAAAACATAGAATTTTACATCATATTTTCCTAGAAAATTTGCTACATGTTATAAAATAAAAACTCGAACACCTGCACAAAGATGCAATATTATGACGCTGATAAATAATTGTAAACAGTAAGAATGTGAAAAACAAAAGTATTAATTAAATAACATAATAATTATAGTCTGATATACGATTATGTTTCTTGTTGGCTGTTGCTTAGTTTTTGATTAAGTAAATAACTATTAATTACGTAACTGAAATCCTGGTTTTGATGTACCTAGCTAAGGGTCTGAGGGCCAATAGGCACGGTGTTACCACAGATAGATATCTCGATTTCTAGAAACGAGTCTGTTTGGTTGTCGGCTGTTTATGTAAAAGTGTTATTATCTCGTTTCTTTTCATAATTTCACGCAGTTTTTTTTCTAATTTTATCGTAATTTAGATCACGAAAAAAGTTTATTAGGTGTAGCAATAGTTGTACGTGTAAAATACAGCATGATTTACATATGTAAATATTAACTTGACATCATTTTGCCTCGCTCCACCGAAATAAGACTAAACTCGAGCAATCCCCGTACGTCGCGTCGCGGTGTTAACGAACTGACGTCACAGGCGATTTCGCGCTAGGTGCGCGTGTTTTTTGAAACTCGTTACTAATACCGCTGTAACCATTGAAGTATAATGTCATAGAATAGACATCTCGAACAAAACGTATGTCCCCGCCGGGAGGTTCTATTTTCAAAATTGAGCCCCTGTTCTCCTTTCAAAATCGAACGAATCCATTGGAAATTGAAGCCACGCGGCGCCAATTCATTGGAACATACATTGTGTTCGCAGTGTCTGTTCTATACGCTAGTAATACCTAATACTTCAATGGCTGTAACTTCATTATTTTTGGTCCGATATTGAATTTATTTCAATAATGTTCATAGTATTTTCATATCTACAACATGACTAGGAAGGAGGCAAGCATGAAAAGGATGATAAAAAAATAGTAATATTTTGGTGTGGCTACGTATCTCAAAACGAAGCGAGGTCATCTTGAAGTATAAGTAGTAGTAGAATAAATAAATAATAATCATTATTACTTTATTCAAAAGTAAATGAAGAAAAAAATATTATGTTATATTTATGTTAATAAATGTAACTGTAATGTATTTTTTATGGAAACAGCCGGCAAACGAGCAGACGATCCACCTGATGATAAGTGGCTATCGTCGCCCATGAACATCAGCAACACCAAAGGCATCACTGATGCGTTGCTGGCCAAGAAAGGCAATACGCCTAAATTTTATTTAGGTTAATAAATATTATTTTTGGATTCTATCAATTTGGTTTCCAGTCAAACCCATTAATAAAATAAACACTTACACACTCATGTTAGAGAATTATGCCATATATAAACGTGGAATCCAAATTCGATCATATTTCAAAGTAATTAAGATGTTGCACATGTTTTAAGACATAAAAAAACTGAGTTATAGTGGCAACTGTAACTGTCACGCCAAAAATAACACGTGCTTGGCACGAATTTACTAGATAATTTTTTTTCCAACTAAATTATTCAATGCAAACTGTGCATTCTCAGATGAGATAACCCTAGCCGGGTGCCGAGTTCAGAATGTCGTAAGTGTCGTGACCTATTATAATTGTTATGTGACCACTTATGAATGACAAATGTACTGATAGAACGGGGTTCGGACCAAACTGGTTATTTTTAGGGTTCCGTACGAAAAAACGAAAAACGGAACCCTTATAGGATCACTCTTGCGTCTGGGCGAACGAACTTCGAAACTACTGGACCAAATGAGTTGAAATTTGGTACTCATGTACTTTTTTGTGACCCAAAGACGAAGGTATATAAACTAAACAACTAATTGAAAAAAAAAATTAACGAAATCAAAATAATATACTCTAAGGCTTGATGTAAGGATCTCAAATATGTATATTTTTGTTACAGTTTTACAATGGATAGTTTTAAAATTATTCAAGAAAACGAAAATGAAAGCCAAAAAGTGACCCTTCCCTCCACCCCCTTACCACCGAAACTACTGACGTTAGAATTTTGAAAAAATACAGAGAATAGTTCTTTACTTAAATAATACAGGAAAACCTATACGAAGTCTATGGTCTTAAAAAACGGCAAAAATAAATAAAATAGAAAAATGACGGTAAATATCATCAAAAATCAACGTATGGAACCCTCTCCAAGCGAGCTTAACTCGCACTTCTCAAGTATATTTGCGAACAAAAATTAATATAAATGTAGGGCATACCAGCCATACATTTTTTTGTTAACAATATAATCAGACTGGTTTTTGACAAAGAGTATGTATCTATACATACACATACCCAATGCCTCATTAAAATTAAAATCTTTGGGCATTGTAAAGTAAATCGGCGAGTTTGGTGGTTTTAATAGAGACATTATAATAATACTGTTTGACTGTTACCTATTGCCAGTCAAATCTGTTACATCTGCGTGTTTATTGTGTTTTTTTTCCTATAAATAAAGTTACGTATAAGGGGTGTAAGGAACTTCAATATCCATTAATATTTGGGGCCAGGCTACTCTTCTGCATTCGACTGAAGAATGGACGAGTCCATGGCGCTAAATCCTCCTGTTGAAAGTGTTGACCACCTACCTACCCATTTTTGTATTTTTTTTTATTTCAAAATCATTTCACTAACGACATTCCTCCATAACTTCAATTTTTTCGTATTATGATTAAATGAATGAGTAAACATTGCATGGTGGAATACTGTTATCCACAGACAGATATTTATGTGTGTAATTAGGGTTCGAAGTATCGGCCTCTGGTATCGATACCGAGTACTCGTGCGGTATCAAGGGTAAGGTATCGATACCCAAAAAGTATCGGCCCTGAAGTATCGATACTACTCAGTATCGAGTACTTGCGAGCATCACATTACGAGCTAAAAAAAAGGTCATCGGCACTCAATTTCATATCACTTTGTTGAGAAATAGAAGCCCAATGACCTTTTTTTCCGTCCAAGCGCTAAACCGATACTAAATATTGGCAGCACTGGACACGGCCCACGGTAATGTAGGTACACGACCGTCTAAAAACTTGCATTAACAACACTGAAAAGTACTCAGTATTATAAAAGTACTCGATACCGACGTTTCATATGAGTACTTGCGAGTGAGTACCAGGTGAGAGTATCGAGTACTCAGTATCGAGTATCGCGTACAAAAGTATCGATACCTACTCAGTATCGAAAGTATCGTTCGAACCCTATGTGTTAGATAACAGTCTATTGGTGGTATATAGAAGAGTGCTCCGGATGGGACCGGTTTGGTGCATTGCATGGTTGGCTAATCGACACTGTGATGGGTAGCGAAATTCCAGTAAATAAATTAGGTTAAAAAGGTATTCGTATAGATACTGTACCGATATATGTATTATAGTGTGAGTTCAAAAGTAGGAACAAGATGTATGATCTCTATGCCGAGAAACAGTACAATCTTTCTCCAACTTTCCAGGAGTACGTAAGTAATTATTCAAAATTTTTTAAAATCGTTTGCACTCAGGCGAAGTCAATGTATCTAAAGGATAAAATAATAAACTCCGATAACAAAATGAAAACAACTTGGAATATAATTAGTAGTGAGAACGGTAACACAAAATCCTGTGACTTCAGTTACGAATTAAAAATTAATGAAAAAATAATTACCGCTGATAAAGACGTGGCAAGCGCATTTGAAAATCACTTCCGTAATATTCCAGTAACATTAACCAGTGCACTAGCTTCTTCACCGACCGAAGCACTTTCTATATTAAAAGATAATGTAAACGAATGTAATATTTTATTTCAATTTGAACATATTACTACCAGAGACATAATTAAAGCGTTTCAATCTCTGAAGGTAAAGAATACGGGTGATTTGTGGGGGATCTCAGTAAAAATAATACAACATATTATTGATATTATAGCTCCATCTTTAGCCGTAGTGTTTAATAAATGTATAGATCTGGGTATCTTTCCAGATCTTATGAAATGCAGCAAAATTATACCACTTTTTAAAACAGGTGAAAAAACTGATCTTAATAACTATAGACCAGTTTCTGTATTACCAACACTAAGTAAGATTTTCGAAAAAATAATATTGAATCAAATGCTAAACCACTTCAGCAATAACAAATTATTACACCCTGAGCAATACGGTTTTACTAAAGGCCGTAGTACCACAGACGCAGGGGCTAGGCTCTTAAAGCATATATTCGAAGCATGGGAGGCGTCACAAAATGCAATAGTTGTATTTTGTGACTTATCTAAAGCATTTGACTGTGTTGAACACGAAACATTACTGTTAAAACTTGGTCATTACGGAATAAAAAATAAGGCCCTTAGCTTGATCGCATCTTATTTGAGTGATAGAATACAAAAAGTCAGCATAAATGATATTAAGTCATCGGGGTCACCGGCGGTGATGGGTGTACCACAGGGCTCGATCTTGGGTCCTTTTCTTTTCCTGATATACATAAATGATTTACCTCATTATGTAAAAAACCAAGCGGATATTGTACTATTTGCTGATGATACATCATTAATATTTAAGTGTGATAGGAATAAAGAAAATTTCGACGACGTAAATAGTACTCTTTCGTATGTCTCGCGTTGGTTCACTATTAACAATTTACTGTTAAATGCAAAAAAAACTAAATGTATAGAGTTTATACTTCCTAATGTCAAAAAAGTCAATAAACTTATTAAACTTAATAATGAAACATTGAATATGGAGGAATCTACAGTATTTTTAGGGGTGACCTTAGATAATAAACTTCAATGGGACCCACATATAACAAATCTCGCGACTAAACTCGGTAGGGCTGCTTATGCTGTTAGAAAAATAAGGCAGTATACTGACGTCGAAACTGCTAGGATGGTTTATTTTGCATATTTTCACAGTATTATGTCTTATGCCATCTTGCTGTGGGGCAAGGCAGCTAGTATAGAACAAATTTTCATACTGCAAAAAAGAGCTATTAGGGCTATCTATAAACTTAGGTCTCGAGAAACTTTGCGTGAAAAGTTCAAAGAAATAGGTATACTTACAGTAGCTTCACAGTATATTTATAGTAATGTGGTTTTTATACGGAATAATATAAGCGCGTATAAACAAAATTGTGAAATAAATAATCGCCAAACCAGAAGAATGCACCAATTAGTAACGCCATTTTACCGTCTTTCTAAAGTGCAGCGATCTTTTATGGGGCTTGGTGTACAGTTCTATAATAAAATCCCGAAGTTAATACGTGATTTGCCAGTAGAATTGTTTAAGAAACATGTAAAATCTCAACTTTTAGGCAAAGGTTATTATACTGTAGATGAGTACTTAAGTGACAAAGACGCATGGAAATGACCTGCTCTGCAACCAGTTCCGTACAAGCTAGTAATATATATTTTTGTAATAAATATATCAATGTATTTTTATTTTTAAAAGATGTGCTGAGGAGTTTCTTTCGGCTTTTCTTCTCCTCCATGACAAAGCACCCTTCCGAAAAGATGGTAGATTAAAAAAATGACGTGCATAAGTGTATCAATGATACCTATATGAATAAATGATTTTGAATTTGAATTTGAATTTGAATTTGAATTTAAAACAAGTTGAGATTTTTTCTGTCGTTTGAACTCATTGACATAACCTCTTCTCCACCGTTTCTAATCCTAAACCTCCTTTTTTAGTAATGGTAGTATTGAACAATACAAACTCGGCGAAAAACTTCGCGCATCGTAAACTTGAGGTGAAATTAAATGGTCATTCAGTTGTCGCAAGACGTGACCGCACGCTCAGACAACGAATTATGACAAGTGCTGCTCTAACGTCACTTGACGGGCCAATCACATTGTAAGACATGACGCAGGCCGCTCCCGTCAACGCCCACACTGAGCCAGACCTCTAAACTAAATCATACCGCCAAAGTGGCCCGAAAAATCGCTTCTGCGCAGGTACGTCTTAGCGCTCAAGATCCGTGCCGCTCACAATCTACAGCACTCAAAATTTTACAAAACCCAAAACAAAGTGTATACATTTTGGGTTCAAGTTCAACAATTCAGAATAATCGACAGCGAATTTAGGTAATATTCCAAAACTGGTTTACGAATATACACCCGAGCGCAGTTCCCATGTCAATGAATGGTGTTAGGGATTTTGACCTTTGTTTGGATTATTTATACGAATTATTATACGAATTATAAAGGACACTGGACTTGTGATCCATGGACAATATTGGATTATGGACATCAGTTACACTGTTACACCATAAGCATCATCGCTGAATTTTCGGTCAAGAAAGAAGTGCGCAAAGAAAGAAGGAGTGACTTCCGTAAACGCATCATCATTAACTTAAATGCGAACAACTTTACTACTGCGTAGATTGTGCTTGTTCGATTAGAGTGCGGAAGGTAGTGCGGCTGCGCGAGGTGGTAAAAGAGCAGAAGCGGATAATATAACACTATCACTGGTTCACAGATAAGATTTGAATAGCTTTTTTATGTTTTTTTAAACATATAGGGTCGATGTGCCAGTATACGGCCTCTTAGCAGAGTTGGTCACTTTGGGCGAGTGAAAATATACATATGTATCTATACGCAAAATAGCCGATCTATGTTTATTTGGATCCCTAATATAGTCAAGATATGAAATAAAAAATAAACCATTGCACTACCATGTATAAATTTTAAAATACATATAACGGATAGTGAAAAACTAGCGATTGTGCCAGTATACAGCCTCCTGTGCAGGTATACAGCCCTTAGTGTGCCAATATCCGGCCATCCTCTATACAGTTATGTACATATTGGTAAGCAGATTTATTTAGTAGTGCCCGTTTATTTGTGAGTGAATCAGAAATTTTACAAAGAAAACATGTGGTCGAATACGGCATCTTTACACTTACACTAAAATAAATCATAAATTGCGTAACCGGGAATAGAATATTGATATCATAATAAGCAAAACAAAATATAATTGGGTGAGCCAGTACCCGGCCACCCGGCCGTATACTGGCGTTTTACGTAAATTGGTATTCCAGTATCCGGCCACTTCATTTTTGTATAATTAAATGTTATAATGAAAAAAATACACTTCAGTAATAAAACTCGGTCAATAATGAAAGTAATAACACCAGTAACTTATGTAAATAACTAATACTAAATAATAAAACTACTCTTCGAACGTCGCTCTGCTTCTTATTTTTTACGCGTTATGTTTTTCGCGCGTATCTTGTATGCATGCATGTAATATTCTTTATTACCTCGTATCTTCCAAACCGCTGGACCAATTTGAGAAATTACGATATCGTTAGATTCGTCTTGATAACCTAAGTATTCTAAGATAAGTGAAATTAAAAAAAAACAAATATGGTGACTATGAGATCCTATCGTTTGAAATTCAAAAAATAAAAAAAGGTATATCAAATAATGCAACATGGGTATTAAATTAAAGAGCTCACCACAAGGATTTCAAAAAGGTATAATATCATGATAGCTTTTTAGCAACATAAAGACAAGATAGCAACATAAAGACAAGAGATAAACTGATTGTGAATAGATTTTTTTAGCTACCTGGTTAAGTGAATAGTTGTAAATATTGCAAATTCCTATTAATACATAATCTAAAATACGTTTAGAATTTACACTTTACTATTATATCAAGTAGAAATCTTATTTATCTCCAATTAGAGAAATGTAGCCCGTCAGGTGGCCGGGTACTGGCACATCGACCCTATGTATTTATGCTTCATATATCTACGACTACTTATATTTATCATATTACTAACATACTGCACACCGTTGTAATGGTATTGTAGGTATAATTACATCATCTCACATTCTGCGCCAGTGTAATTACATGTAACGACTCATACAAACAAATAATCAAGAATTGCATGTAATGAATTGCGACCAATAACAATTTCTACAACAAGTAGTTTGTACAACTTAGTTACTGGTATTACACTACACATTATGTTCCGACAGAGAGGGATGAGAATACACATGAGATGCTGAGCGCGTGTTACGTGAGATCAGCCAGTTGAGAGTTGTGAGAAAGTTCACCTTTTCTTACCAGGTAAAGGACATTCAAGAATGTCATAAGTGATATGAAATAATAGTTATTATATTTTTTGCAAGCTTTGACCGTTCCTATAATAGTTTACTACAAAAAGTGTATCCCAGTGCGGAAATCTCCATCTACTATTAATATCAATGTGAAAACTGCCGCCATTTCTGCCGAAAAGCTTTAAAGGGACAGCCTAGGCCTAGAGCCTGGACAATAATTTTATAAGTGAAACACGATTGATTTGTTGTATATCAATTGACAAATGAACATTTGGTTTTCTGTGGTACCATTGATGTGTTATAGTACTTTCCACGATACAATAAAACTGCAGTGTGCATTGAAGTATAATGACATAGAACAGACATCTCGAACAAAATGTGTGTCCCACCGCCGCGGCGCCGGCTTGCCCTCCGTTCTTTTTTCAAACTAGAAGGCCCGTTTACACACTTGTCATAGAGTAACTTTGTATATGACAATTGCCAAACCAAGGCAAGCAGTCCAAATCTTTACAAGTTCTTACTCCAACTTTATTTAACGTGCAAAAGCGTTTGAACGATTTTCAAACGTTTACCATTGATTCGTGTCAAAAATCCAACACCTTAAATTGGTCACAAGCGTCGCGTCGGCAAGCTTAAGCAAGCCTATATAATATCTACATTAAAACGCTTGCGGCTTGCAAAGTATGTAAACGAGCCTTATGATTTTTTCAATGAAAAATGGCGGAAACATTGCACAATAATGAAATAAATTCGTTTTGGTTGATTTAAGTTAATGTTTTGTTTCCTTGCACATAATTATCTTTTTTCGTAGGTAGTTGATTGATTTTTACAGCTTCATATAACGTAGGTACTACGGCATTTCTGAAATGTTATTTTGTTACAATTTTGACATGTTGCCGCCATGAGCGCAGCCGAGTGAAAGAATGAAATGAAGCCGGCCGGCTGCAAGCTGCAATGCATACCCTGAACCCGATGTTCGCGGTGTCTGTTCTATACGCTAGTAATAATACTTCAATGGCAGTGTGGGACATAATGTGGCAGTGGCACTCTTACCAATGACTGCAATTAGTTAGTGATGTCACATATTAAACGGACAAAAAACTCGCTTTACTTCATTTACTTCTTCACTTACAAAAAATATTATTGTCCCATACAAAAAGATAAATTAATTTATTAGACCAAAAGCGAAACTGCTAAACTTCTCAATTTCCGTGCTATTAAGTGCCTTTGACGACAAAAGTTGAACCTGAATGACATTCTCTACTGGTATGTGTCCTTGCTATTTATTTGCCTCTCTTTTCCTAGTTGCTTTGCTGTTTTGTTGTTGTTCGTCATCATGTAGACAAATTGGTAGGTTTTCTCGTAAAACTCGTCGTTAATCTGCTGTAGCTAATCTGCTAATTACCAGTTTTGATTATCAGTCAGAATTTAAACCACAAAACTAACTCGGAAGTAAAGTTGACGAATAAATTGCAATATGTATTACTAAGATTATTCTTCATAGTTTATGGAATTCATTAATGATATCATTCCTGAGTCTACAACAGATTAAACTGGTGTTATTGAGCTAAACCCCGACCTAAAACGCGAGATACAAGTGGTATGAAATATTGTGTCAAGATTATCAAGTTTAATACAATACAAAGAATGATAACAGCAAATGAAGGAAAGACCTTACAATAGATACTCGTAAGGAGAACCTGTTCTCAGTGTTCCTGTCTAACACTTCCGACCCACGCGGGAAGTTGGTCTATACCAATAACTTATGTTTTACTTTCATTTACTATCTGCTGTAAAAAATCCGACACTTGAAGGTCTGACTTCAATTTCGCTAAAGATTTACGACAATTGAGGCCAATTGCAAATCTTTACCTAATGCAATTACACATTTCACATTACATTGACCATAATCATGTAGAATATGTTCTTGCATTAGTAGTTTTAGTTCTTTTGAACGACGCAAAAAATATTGTTGCAGCAATCATCATATTTACTGTAATTTAAGTTTGTCCGGAAGTATCTTTTAATGGATTGCATTTATAGAAAAGAACTAAACTATAAACGCGTCAAAAAGTAACAACAAGTAGCTACAAAGTTATTATTTGAAAGGGACCTTATCCAACCTTCCAAACCAACCTCTTTAATGTTGATGGATCTGCTGCAGACAAAGACAGATACTCGTAAGAAAATGTCGCTTAGTCTTTAAGTTGCATATACGTCTCTATTCTATACGTCTGAGTACATAATTACATCATTAAATACGCCCGTGGTCCTGTAAGACGTAAAATAATTGGACCAGAGAGAGCCCTACGTGGCCTTGTTATCAGAATAGTAATTTTGTTTTTGGTTAAACATACAATTTCGGCTATTCATACAATGCAATCGGCACATAAAATTATCACTGATAACAATTCGTATCCAACAAAGGGTGTCGGATAGTGTCAGAGTAGTGACTTTGACCAGAGTAACTATTACGCTATTCTCTACTGTTCAAATAAATATTATAATTTAATCATAACCTTAGAGAAATATCTGAAATGCTAAAAATTGCATCGATATCTTTTGCATAATTTTAAAAAACTTTAAAATAAAAAGTCTTAACCGCCTTCAAACTTCCAACAGAAAAAGTGAAAAATAGTAGAATGAAAAACTGAACTTTCTACTTATGCATGTAGTTAAACTATTGTTTTATAGGCTATCTATTGAAATATTGTAAGACGGTGCCAAGTCCGATATAAAATTAAGTACCAAAATATTTTGTGTAAGATGTATCTAAAGCTTGGCACCGGCCGGGTTCATACATAATATATGTATTTTATGTAAATATTCAATAACCATTTGTAGGTAGTTGCGGATTATTACATTTACATGGACATTGTTTTTGCTAAATTGGTTGATTAATTGTACCTAGTTTCATTGCTAGAATTGTTTTTCGTCAAGCGTTTTCGCCTGATTAGGTAACAAAGAGATTTCTGTCATACAATACAATACATACCATTATTCTAAAATCTCATATGTATATCAGAAAGAAGGGAAACTGATTAATATAGAATCCAAAAATTTCTAACATACCAAAGCAAATGATAACAGGTGTTTGAGTTCCGACGCTTTGAAGGTTAGCAGACATCCAAGGATATGAAGCTAAATCTTAAATAATGCTAGACATGTCGACAATAACTGACATGACAGTGTTTGCTGGTAGATAACAAGACGTGGACGAGGACCTATTTACTAACCGTCACGAAGACAAACATAAGAAAAGACAAAAAGCGCGTGATAATGAGTTTCCATGAGTTACAGTTTCCGCAAGAGACCTTACAGTATATTACGGTATAATAAAAGACAAAGTCACAGATCATTAAGATGTACACGACAAAGCAATTTATTATTACAATGAGAAATATCATAAAATGAGTTACATAACTAGTCCAGAGGAAAAGATAACGATTGTAGTCGATTATGGTTTTATGTGGAATCAAATCGATACTATATGCACAGTGAAAGATTAGTATAAAAATGCTGTTTTCGATAATCTAACACGTTTAAAGCTTACGTTCAAAATATTGCGTATGACCTAAAATATAAGTTTTACTTCAAATTGAGAATACTTAGTGTAACACTGAAGAAAAATATGATTTTAAGAAGGTTTTTTAAATAAACAGGTTGTCCAGCAACTAACTAGCGATTTAAGGGCATGAAATATACCTAATTTTATCAACAAAAAATACCTACATGTGGGGGTCTAGCTCTCTTCCTTTTGGAATGGCCGCCATTTTATTTATTATGTTAGACGACTCTGCCGAAAGACTTCGATTTCTCTGGACTTAAAGGTACCATAGATGTGAAATATATATTATTTGAAAGATAATAATACCATCTACTCATTACAAAAAAGATTACATACATATGAAGATTTAGTCAAAAATTTCACTAATTTTTTTTAGTTTTTCTAACATACTTCAAAAACTAGCACATTAACGTACCTTTTTTAGTACGTGCATTGATTTATAAGGTATCTTAGTTGCAAGAATGGTGAGTTACTGCTGTTTAAATAATATGAGCCTTACGCGAGTGTCCCATTCTCCTTGGGTGCCTAGCTATGTGCAACATTGAAAAAAAAATTAAGATGGCTAGACCCCGTGAGTATTTTTGTCGATAAAATTAGGTATATTTCATGCCCTTAAATTATCCCTAGTTATTTGTTGGACACACTATATATTGTATAAATCATAATCATGGGACGTCATTACAAATATACTGATCTCCACACTATCACTTCCTGCAGTGTAGAAAATGGTTTGTAATAATAATCCTACTAATATTATAAATGTGAAAGTTTGTGAGTTTGGATGTTTGGATGTTTGGATGTTTGTGTTACAATCACGCAAAAACGGCTGATCGGATATAGATGAAAATTGGCATGTATGTAGTTTAATACCTAGAATAAAGTATAGGATACTTTTTATCCCGAGATATTGATCTATTCCCGAGGGAGAAGAAGTAAATTAAATGGTAATAGGAAAACAGTTTTGACGTTTGTCTTCACAGTGACATTAGAAAACTCAAAACAGCTGATTGAGTGATTAAATTATATTAATGGTTCATTGTTTTAATATGTTTATTAACAAACACATAAAAAAATTGTGATGAGGCACATTGTGATAATTTTTGTCATACACTGGAAGCTGTAGTAGCCATCGATCTCGTATAAAATCAAATAAAGCCAACACAGCATTTTTTATGCGTAATTAAGGCTGCTTTCACATCAGCGTTTGTCAAGAGTTCCTCGCGCCCAACTTTTAATCAATGAGCTATACAAAATAACAATTTTACGTAGAAGAAATACTGTAGTTTATCAAGGTTTTTCCTAGCTCTCAGTATAAGGTGCGATTGAAATATTATAATTTATACCGTATCAGGTTTTATTAATTGCATAAAATCATCAAATTTGGTTTTTAACATTCGTAAATGTCTACCTATATTTTTTTTTCATTTACTTTATAGAAAGAAACATTAATTTTTTAACCTATTTAGCAAATCATTATTCAAGTGTGTCGGATGAATTATAACGCTTATAAAATCCTAGTGTGGTGTCGGCCTTTTGTCAAGATCGGCCTTATGTCAAGATTTCTTTATTTTTCTATTGTTGTGCATGCATATATTACCAGTGCTATTTACCGAAAACTACAAACCTTCAATAAGTTTTTAATGAACAAGACCGTTAGTATACAATGTTTTTAGATAGGAATAGATTCGTTGTTTATGAAGCGATTTTCATGTTTTTTTTTATTGTATTGAGAATTTACTCAAGTTGGTCCTACTTCAGTATAGTGAGATGATGGATTGTGGAGATAATGTATGAGCTTCTCAATCGTAGGGAATAACTGAACCGTGTTTAAATATATTAGCTGTCGTCATCATTGACATCATCCTTAACGTTATCATTTTATCAATCGTTGACATTGCCAGGTATGGTGGTGTGTCTTAGAGACGAAATATGGGACTCCTCGACGGAACAATTGAAATAACTAAACAATTTTTAACAATATTTGTTGTTCGTAATATTGGCTTAAACTCATTAAAGACCCACTACTGGGCACGGGTCCCTCCTCTTCAGGAGTCCTAGAGCATACTCCACCACGCTGCTCCAGTGCGGATTGGTGGAGGGGTTAGTGGCCAACCCGAGTGTCAGAACTTTTCAAACCGCCCGAGGGCCTCCGACATGGCTTATGATTGTTATCTTATGATAACAACCGGGACTGACGGGTTTACGTGCCCTCCGAAACACGGTAACGCTCAAGAAAATTTTGCCACTAGCGGTCACCCATCCAAGTACCGACCGCGCCCGCTGTTGCTTAACTTTTTCGATTACATTGGATCGACGCAAGTCGCCGGCAAGTTCGTAATATTAACACTGCAAAACCAGACGCACAGAAAAATAGACTTTTAAAAAAATTATAAGTTAATGCTTGACTACAATCCTACCTGATGTAAGTAGCGATGTAGTCTTGGTTTATTATGGGATCTATTTAGTACATGAATATTTTCATACTTTCATACTTTAAGTATGATAATGATGATGTTTCGTGATGACCTGCAATGATTGCCAGGCAAAGACTTAATTTGGCATACTTAAAAATTAAAGATGTATCGTCAGCAAACAATACCGTTTCACACATGTCCTTAGTGAAATAAGGAAGATCATTGATATATATTAAAAATAGCAGTTGTCCTAATATTGATCCTTGGGGCACACCCATGGTCATGTGCACTCCAGGTGACTCTATTCCATTAATAACTACTTTTTTAAATATACCCATGTTATTGAAAGAATGCTATGGTTCGTTTGTGTTACGTTTTTATAAACATAATTCTATTAATGGACCTGCTGGTTGTTCTAATTGCGGAATAACTTTATAATTTTCCTCCAGAATAATAGTTGTTCTTTTATTTCCTGTGAATCGCAAAATTTACACGCTCTTTTAATTTTGTCCCTTTTTAGAAGCTTGTGGCTATTGAGACTCGCGAGTTGTGACTCGCATCATACTCTAACAACAGCCCGTCTCTGTCATTCTGTTTCATGAGCATGTTGCTAACGTCGTTTACCTGCCTGTTCCGGCGTAACAGCTCTCAAGCTGGTTGAAATTATTCCTCACGACGTTCCCTTTCATTTTTATGACCCCTCAGCAGCTCGCTGGGACGCCAAATAATGAGCATGTTGCTGGTGTCGATGATATGCCTGTTTAGGCAGCTCTTAAGTTAGTCTGCCGCTGAACTTACTTATTCCTCACCACATGCCCTATGTTTTTTTTTGAATCCTTAGCAACTTGTTAGAACGCGAAATAATAAGCATGTTTTCAACATCAATGATATCCATTCTTAGGGATGAAAAGCAGGATACCGTAAGTTTCATTCACAAACATCCAAACATCTATACCTAACATCTAAAACATCAAAATTTTAGTAGGAACAAGATCAAATTGTAAATTCTCGCGAACGAAGTCGCGGGTAGAAGCTAGTAGGGTATAGTAATTCTAGCAGTGTAACTTTTAAAAACCTTCATAGTACCAAATGACGCACAGCTGGAGAACCGGAAACATTGTTTATTGACACTTTCAATGTTTCGTGACGTAACACACGTAGCGGACACGCCCACAAATTAAGCTAGTATTTTAAATCGAACACTCGCAAGACAAGATGGAATGCAACTGGTGTTAGCTAAGCCAACTGGACAAACGTCTGCGTATGTGGAAACCGTAATACTAGTTTTAACTGGAAAAACAATAAGGAACCAGTTAAAACCTTGACATAATGAGGTGACTTGAATGAAAATGTTTTTTTTACAGATTTTTGCTAACATGAGTCTAGTGGGCGTACAGTTAAAATGAGATTTAAGGCAGTTGGTATTTTACTTAGATAAGTTACTACCTAAGGTACAAAATAAGATATAGATGAAAATGCAATAAAATTTTGTATAAAGAAATGCAAAGGTAAATAAAACACAAAGATAATATATGTTTCTTTTTGCTTATATTTACTAAATAATATAAAGTTTACCCGCCTTTTAATTGAACCGGTTTTTTTAGTTTGATATGCTTCTACATTTAAGTTTTTATTATGGCAACGTTGAAAATAAAGCGTATCGATATACATTTACATACTTCATGAACCTTTAGTTGTAATAATTTCTTTTTTTTATTAAAATTAAGACTACATATAAGAAAATAATAACTTGAAACCGCAAAACCTCAAATATTTCTGAATATGTCTAAAGCCAAGCTCATAAAAACAGTCAAGAGCTACGATAGTAATATGAGTATTGAAATTTCAAGTAAGAACAGACCATTATTTTTATTTTATTGTTGTCTATTAGTAATAGATTGTAATATTGGTCATTTATTGGCGTACATGTAGATAAATAAACAATGACTACTTTACAGACATTACTATTGAAAAGATATTGGGCTCAAGGTGATCCCTAGATAAACTCCGGAAATTTCCCTCAAATAAAAGACGCGTGGCTGAAGAGGACAAAAAACTTAGTTGCTTGTTGGGAATTCTATTATGACGATGATTTAAAAATTCGTAAGCAACATTGACACGTATCCAAATATAGGTTGATCCGAATCTTGCACGAAATATACGCAATAACCTTGATTTTGGCGTTTATTTCTGGTGCTCAGATTTCGACGCACGGTGCCGTCGGCATGGCGATGTCAGAACCCTAGAGCGGAACTTTTAAGAAAAAGGAGAATGAAACGTAACTGAACGTAAAGCAAACCATACCACTGCGATTAAGTGCGGCCGAGCCTTCAACAAAGTTTGTGTAGTCAAGCAAGTTTAACTTTTCATTCAAGAAGTTTAATGCCTGCAAAACCATCCGATCTCAAAGTTGGGTCAAAGTTACGTTGTTTTGTTATGATGTAATTATATTTTGTTATGATAAAGTTTCAGCTAAAAGTAAATAAAGAAACAGTTAAATCCAGGGGTAATGTATCATACATGTTGATTCGTGATCGTAATGCATAAATTAATTTGTACTTACATTTGAGTTCTTCAATTACAACTTTGTCCAAATTAGTTTGTGGAAAACTACGGCGCGGCGTGAAGAACCAGATCATCCTTATCGGATCCATCGTGATGCATAAAGTAAATTTTACATACGTTTTGGTTTCTAAAATGTAACTATAATTTATTACTTGGTAAAATTGTCGAAAACCATGACGTGAAGTACCAGAAATTTCGTTGTAACAGTATCGTCGTGACTGATAAAGTAATTTATGTAAACATTTAAGTTTTCAAATGTAATTAAAATTTTGTACATTGTTGTATCTGAATCGTGTCGCGATGCCATACATTTATTTGTTTGATGTAACTTTGAACATGGTAGATTTGTTGAAAACTATGAGTTGAGGCACTGGACATTTCGTTTTATTTCTGTCATTGTCATGATGCATTAGTATGAATATTTTAGTTTTGTAACGTAATTACCTCCATCTATTGTTCCATTTTTGTTTGTAAAACCTTAAGAAAAGATAACAAAAATGTAATAATAGCCCTTCGGTTGAGGATAAACCCTCAGAAGAAGCTATTGATTATGTAAGCGGAAAATACAGTGGATAATACAGTAAATAACATAAATTACGCAAACATGTACGTCAGTGATTCGCGGTCAATTAATGATATTTTTAAAACTACGAAGAGCTAGCGAATTTATTGACGTTCAGGTTAACAAATGTTGCGTAAGCGACCTAAAGAAAATAGAAGTAGGCGTTCACGTGACTATATCAGTCTTCATACTAATATTATAAATGTGAATGTAAGTTTGTTTGTTACGCTTTCACGCGAAAACTACTTAACCGATTTGGCTGAAATTTGGAATGGAGATAGCCTATATTCTGGATTAAAACACAGGTTACTTTTTATCCCGGAAAAGTTCAGAGTTCCCGCGGGATTTGTAAAAATCGATCTCTACCGCGGGTGAAGCAGCAGGCAACAGCTATTCATGAAATAAAATAAAACGTTGAAGGAAGTAATAATTAGTTGTGTTAAAGTATTTTTATGAACAATTGCCGCGGTAACTCAAAAAGTTAGTCGACTGTATGATCAGTTGTATACAGGAGGATGGGAAAAATCTTACTCCAATAGTCTATGTCATGGCGAAAACAAATATCACTTTCCAATTCAGTGAGTTTCTTGACGTAGTAAAGACAAAAACTAAGTTTAGAATGAAGAAGGATTTAAAACCATGGATTAAAAGCTAGACAAACATGAACATTATTTATCAAAGACTTATTTTAAGAATACCAAGATTTACTTTTAAACCGCATTCGTTTTTTCTAGCTTAAATGTAAGAACTATTCGAATTATAAAACATTTCTTAAATATCGTAGTTTTAACACGCACTGCATGTGTGTTCATTTGTAAAATATGGTATTTCAATAAGATGCGAATTATTATTTTGAGTTGGAAATTTCAATATAATTAATCTAAACAGCAGTTAATAATATAGACCGAAACTAATGCGACAATAGCACATTTCAAAGAGGAAACGTGTGGCTTTAACATACTTCCTGTACAGATAATAAAATGAATTTTGCGCAGCAAATGTTCAATTTTAAATTATTATAGATGGATCGCTTTACTCGTTTATTTTGAACACACGAACACTATGAAAATCATTTGACTGTTCTTACTATCATCGTCTGTGTATAATAGCAGTAGCTTCACTACAAAATTACAACAAGTTTTACGGAGCAACGAAGAGTATTTGAATGTTTAGACCATCCGTTTTTATTATATTTGCAGTCACATCCAAGAAACTGAATGACCAGACTGAGAACAAATCCAGAAAAATAGGACATGGGCAACTTTTTACCATCTTAGAAATGACATTGTTAATATTTTTATGGTCATTGCTGGAAGGGATCACATAGCCCAAAAGATTTAAGTGACGATCGCTACCCATTTACAATCATCACACCAAAATAGTCATCAACGCGGTTGCCAGCCAAAATGGCCAAAATGGATGCGACGAGTCGCAACTATACATATGAAATTTACTAAAATATGAATGAAATTGTGCTTTGAGATGTGAATGAGTAAAAATATAAGTTCATCGTACACCTCAACCTTGACATTGAGAATTGGCAAGCATTGTTAAAGCCACAGAATGTTTCATAAAAAGTAGTTTAGGTACAGTTAAAACATCAATTATCGTGTTTCGCTTCAACCCATTTGGAAATACCCAGTTTCTGTACTTCTGTGAGGCACGGAAATCTTTCAGCAATTATGGAGGGCTTGAATAATCAAGATTGTTTTTGGTTGATTTGAGCGTACTTTCAGCCTTCGTAAACGGCATATTCGCAGAATCATATCAATACTGATCGGGTCAGTGCACAACCCAAATGTCGGATATTCTAAACGTCTTTAATAATCTCTATCACTGTTTTCTATGAACAATGACAGCTAGGATTGATGCGTTAACGTGCCTTCTAAAGCACAGAAGACCGTAAATGTCTGGTCTTAGTATTTTTTGCTTTCTTTTTCGTTATTTTACACTTAAACTTTTTTTTCTTATCCCAGTTGTCAAATACAAGAACATTAGATACCATTAGCTTATGCGATGACACAATAATTGATACACCACAAGTTGATGACTTCATGATTGCATCGTCACCATGACCATATAGCCCGACCCCTAACTGAACTGTGAATCGTTTCCGGTAACCAAATAAAAATGAAAGTTACGCATCTGTCCGTGCCCGCTAATTTAAGGCGTTAGTTTAAGAAACCAGTTTGATTCTTCTCGCTTCCTTATGCATTTATTCTACTGGTAAATTTGGAGTACCCATCTGCACTCTAAGCCAAGGGGGATGTCCCACCTCGTTTATCGAGTCCAAGTCAACCGCAGCTCATGATGCATCCTCCTGATCAACAAATGAGTCTCAGGTCCAGTTTGGAGATCTCTGAACTTTGTACCTACCATCCAATTTAACTGTCGTGTATTTAGATTAAAAAGTAGTAGAATATTTTTACTGAGCTGGAGCGGGACTTCCAACGCATCCTAAAACTACTGTACGTAGTAAGTTCGTAGTTTCATCTAAACACAATTTTATATATTACACATGTATAATGAGTGCCATTGATTATTAACTTCACACCAGATAGACAAGTAGTTTGTTTCTTGTACATCAACAAAAAATACATATATTTCTTTTTTATTTAAAATTAATATCTATATATATAAAATTGAAAAGCGACACACCGCTGATTAAACAAGAAATCTCAGAAACTGCCGAACCGATTAAGATGAAATTTGGCAAGGAGATAGTTTATGCTAAGGAGACGTCCACTAAGAACGGATTTTTGGAAATTCATCCCCTAAGGGGTACAAATAAGGGTTAGAAGTCACTTTCATACAAACCAACTTTGTTAGTTTTAGATTTATAAATTTGAATTTTTTTATGTAGGTTTATAGTAATGAACACAAGTTAACTTTAACACATTTTTTTGGAAAATCATCCCTTAAAGGGTTAATTTCTTCAATTTAAGTTAGTACGCAACTTCGTCATTTTTAAAGTTAAAAACATGAAAATTTATATATTACTTCAAAATTAGAAACAAAATTTAAGGGTCATGTGTTTTTTTTGGAAAATCAACCCCTAAAGGGTCGAATAAGGTTGTTCAAGTTTGTATGGGAACTTCGTCAGTTTTGAAGTTAGAAGGGTGAAAATTTATATATAAGCTTATAGTTAGACACAAAAAATAACTGTATCACTGTTTTCTCGAAATTCATCCCCTACAAATAGGGGTTGGAGGTCATTTTCATACAAACCAACTTCGTCAATTTTAGAGTTGTAAATATGAAATTTTTTATGTAAGTTTATAGTCATAAACAAAAATTAAGTTTAACACATTTTTTTGGAAAATCATCCCTTAAAAGGTTAATTGAATGGATGGTACTTAATAGGCAACTTAGTCATTTTTGAAGTTAAAAACATGAAAATTTACATATTAGCTCCAGTTTAGAAATAAAATTTATAAGTATTATGTTTTTTGGAAAATCATCCCCTAAAGGGTTAATTAAGACGGCGCAATTTAGTAGGGCAACTTCGTCAGTTTTGAAGTAAGAAGGGTAAAAAATTGTATATAAGCTTATAGTTAGACACAAAAAATAACTGTATCACTGTTTTCTCGAAATTCATCCCCTACAAATAGGGGTTGGAGGTCATTTTCATACAAACCAACTTCGTCAATTTTAGAGTTGTAAATATGAAATTTTTTATGTAAGTTTATAGTAATAAACAAAAATTAAGTTTAACACATTTTTCTGGAAAATCATCCCTTAAAGGGTTAATTTAATGGATGGTACTTAGTAGGCAACTTAGTCATTTATGAAGTTAAAAACATGAAAATTTACATATAAGCTCCAGTTTAGAAACAAAATTTGTAAGTATTATGTTTTTTGGAAAATCATCCCCTAAAGGGTTAATTAAGACGGCGCAATTTAGTAGGGCAACTTCGTCAGTTTTGAAGTAAGAAGGGTGAAAATTTGTATAAAAGCTTATAGTTAGACACAAAAATAACTGCATCACTGTTTTCTCGAAATTCATCCCCTAAAAATAGGGATTGGAAGTCATTTACATAGAAATCAACTTCGTCAGTTTTAGAGTTATAAATATGAAAATGTTTATGTTTGTTTATTGTTATTAAAAAAAGTTAAAATTTAGCTGAAAATCATCCCTTAAAAGACAAATTTAGGGGATGGAACTTACTACGCAACTTCGTCATTTTTGAAGTTAAAAACATAAAAAAATATTATATTAGCTCAAGATTAAAAATAATCAGTAATGTGTTTTTTTGGAAAATCCTCCCCTGAAGGGTTAATTAATTAGGGAGTGCAAGTTAGTATGGCAACTTCGTCAGTTTTGAAGTAAAAAACTTGAAAATTTATATGTAAGCTTATAGTTAGACACAAAAAATAACTGTACCCACTGTTTTCTCGAAGTTCATCCCCATAAGGGGTAATACTAAGGGATTTTAAATATTTAAGAAACTACGTTAATTGTAACAGGTTTTTTGGAATTTCATCCCATAAGAGGTAAATAAAGAGGTTGCAAGTTTTTCCAGGACTTGGTCAATTTCAAACTCAGAAATATGAAAATTAATATGTAAGCTTATAGTGAGAAACAAAAAAATTGTGTGGAGGACTTTACGGACGGGAGCGGGAGATAGGAAGCGATAGAGGGACCGGAAATGGGAGAGGGAGAGGGACAGGGAGCGGGAGATGGAGAGGGAGAGGGAGAGAGAGGGAGAGGGAGAGAGAGGGAGAGGGAGAGAGATTGAAAGGGAGAGGGACAGAAGGCCTGAAGCAATCTGCTTTTCAGGATTGGGTTGTGGCGCGTGAGCTCGGAGACGCATCTGTGAGTCGGCTGAAAAAGAAATTTAATGCTGCCTCGTGGTCCTCAAAAAAGCAAATAGCCAAGGCAAAATTCAAGCACATTAACAGAACCGGCAAGAGACTGCTGAGCTATCCGTGTGGTAGCCGAGCGTTCTGGTCTCTGGCCAAAGCCATTCAAGGCAATTTCTGTGTATCGTCCCTTCCTCCTTTGCGCAGAGCAGATAATACCCTGGCCCATACCGCAAAAGAGAAAGCCGAAATACTGGGCACCCTCTTTGCGTCGAATTCGACTGTTGATGATGGGGGTAACACACCGCCAACCATCCCGCAGTGTGGTGAGCTGATGCCTGACGTGCATTTCACACAGAATGCCGTGCGTCAAGCTCTTTTTTCCCTTGACATCAACAAGTCGAATGGGCCAGATGGTATACCTGCTATTGTGCTAAAAACGTGCGCTCCGGAGTTGACCCCGGTTTTAACGCGCCTATTCCAACTCTCTTATTCTGCCGGCATTGTCCCGTCTCCATGGAAGGTAGCTCTGGTCCACCCTATTCCCAAAAAGGGAGACAGGTCAAATCCATCCAACTACAGACCAATCGCCATAACCTCTCTGCTCTCCAAACTAATGGAGCGTATAATAAACACTCAACTGCTCCGGTATCTAGAAGATCGCCAGCTGATTAGTGACCGTCAATACGGTTTCCGCCACGGCAGGTCAGCTGGCGATCTTTTAGTATACCTTACTCATTGCTGGGCAGAAGCAATCGAGAGCAAGGGAGAAGCATTGGCTGTAAGTTTGGATGTTGCAAAGGCCTTCGATAGGGTGTGGCATAAGGCATTATTGTCTAAACTTCCTTCCTACGGAGTACCCGAGAAAATGTGCAAATGGATTGCCAGTTTTTTATCGGAGCGGAGCATCAAGGTCGTCGTTGACGGAACATGCTCAGATACGAAGCCCATAAATGCTGGCGTCCCACAAGGCTCTGTGCTTTCACCTACACTGTTCATCATGCATATCAATGATATGCTGGACATCGAGAATATTCATTGCTATGCTGATGACAGCACGGGTGACGCCCGTTATACAGGCCGAGCAAACCTTTCTCGGGTGCAGATTGAGGAGAAGCGGATGAAACTTGTGTCTGAAGTCGAGACATCTCTGGAGCGGGTCTCAGAATGGGGCAGACTAAATTTAGTCCAGTTCAACCCCGAGAAGACACAAGTTTGCGCGTTAACCGCTAAAAAAACCCCATTTGTCATAGCACCACAGTTCCAGAACATTCCTCTTAACATCTCTAAAAGCATTGGGATCCTTGGTGTCGACATCTCGAATGAAGTTCAGTTTCGAGACCACTTGGTTGGTAAGGCCAAACTAGCCGCAAAGAAATTGGGAGTGCTCAACAGAGCTAAGCAGTACTTCACGCCTAAGCACAGGTTGATGCTCTATAAGGCGCAAATTCGACCACACATGGAGTACTGCTCCCACCTTTGGGCTGGAGCCCCAGCTAGCCAAGTGGATCCGTTCAATCGAATTCAACGGCGAGCTATTCGTCTTGTCGACGATCCCATGCTTACAGACGGACTAAAATCACTCGAATTGAGGAGAGATGTAGGTTCTCTCTGCGTATTCCACCGTCTGTACAATGGGGAATGTTCTGAAGAACTATTTGGCTTAATACCTGCAGTTGGTTTTCGACACCGCACATCACGGGGTTCCAGGTTCCACCAACATCACCTGGATACCTGGCATTCGTCCACAGTTCGGTTCTCACGTAATTTTCTACCTCGTACGTGTAAACTATGGAACAAACTTCCTGCATCGGTGTTCCCTCTAAGCTATGACATGGGGTCCTTCAAAAAGCGGGTCTATCGTCATTTTCTTGGCCGGCAACGCGTTGGTGACGCCCCCAGTGTTGCTAATGTCCATGGGCGGCGGTGATCACTTACCATCAGGTGACCCGTCTGCTCGTTTGCCTGCTAAAAGCATAAAAAAAAAAAAAAAAAAAAGGCTGGAGAGGGCCCGGGAGCGGGAGAGAGAGGGGGACAGGGCGCGGGATAGGGAGAGGGAGAGGGACAGGAAGCGGGATAGGGCCCGGGAGTGGGATAGGGAGAGGGAGAGGGAGAGGGACGGGGAGCGGGAGAGGGAGAGAAAGAGGAAGACAGGGGTATTATTGTCTGTTTGTCTGTCCGGGCATCACATGAAAACCCTTGAACTGATTTCGACGGAAATTAGTCAAGTTGTTCCTAATACTTTGGATCACGTTTTAAAAAACTTTTAGTCGCGATAAAATTAAAAGTTTTCCCAGGAAACAAGATGAAACTTAGTACGGAATATTTTTAAAACACCAACGTCTTGCTTTAAATTTGAAACAAACGTTCTTCATTTAATTGATGGAATATATTATGTTTTCGAGTTTTTCAAAATTTTTCACGAAAAAGAAAAAAACTAATGTTAATGTTGTTTATTTTTCAAAATCCGTTCCCGGAGGAATGATTTGTGATTGTATCGTAGGTTTCCGTATATAAATTCCTAAATATTAGTACTTCAATATAAATTAACCTGTTTTTAAATTTTCTTCTGCAAGGGGTACAAATATGTTAAGCATAATTTCCGCATGCGAAGCTGCGGGTAACAGCTAGTTGATATATAAAGTAGATACAGTAACTGTTTTCTGACCTTGGCACAATTACGTAACAGCAACAGGTGATGGTTTACTTATGAAAATTGAAGCTGCAGTACAGGAACGCGGTCAAAATTCTTAACTAAATAGAAATAAATGTAGACCATGACCATCCATTCCGTGTCTGAAACTCTTGAATGAAATTATAATTAATTCAAAAATACTCGTGCGCACGAGCCTCTTGTCCTTGAAAATGACGCCGAATTGCAAAGATGGCGTCATGATCGCGTGACAACATTCGTGTTAACCACGCCTCTTTAAATTGCGCTTACTATTCATTTTTTCTTCGCGTAGTATACTATACCGCATTCAGAGCTCAAGAACGAAAGCAATTGTTTCATATGGTCGTAGTGGAAATAGAATATACATTCATATTGATATGAACTTGCTTAGGGCTATGATGTCGGTGTATTAGACGTTGATATGCGTTTTTTACGTTCTGCCTCGTTGTAATAATTATACGTTGATAAGTATGTGTTTATGTGTTTTTCACGTTCAGACAGGTGGCCAGACCAAAACAAATAAGTGTGACGGAGGTAATTTTAGACAACGGGTCGTCCTCAGAAGCAGTACCGTCAACGCGTTACTAACTTACTATCACAGCAAAGAACGTAAAATCCAAGATTTTCTTCGACCATAGCCTGGAAAGCTCAATTGTGGCCATCATCTCTCAATCTAAGAAAGCAGGTAGCATTTACTTCTGTTGTTCTGACTGTTAAGCAAAAAATTCTCATGATTTTTTCTCGTGATATTGTCTTAAAAGAAAGGATAATCTCGACGAAAATTTCACACAAATGTTCTTCATACAAGCAAAAAGAAACGCGTCGCCATGTCCTCTCTCTTACGAACTATGCAAGACAACGCAACGTCGCGTCGCCACGGGCTTACTAGATTTTCCTAATTTAAGAAAGTAGTTCGTCATACATTACTGTTTAAATTTGAAAATAACGTTCGTTTTTAGGATTCCGAACTAAAATCGGAGCCCCTAATAGTTTCGTCATGTCCGTCCGTCCGTCCGTCCGTCCGTCCGTCTTTCCGTCCGTCTGTCTGTTTGTCCGAAGCAAAGCGCCGAGACCCTTAGTGCTAGAAAGCTGTAATTTGGCACGGATATACATATTTATTAAAACTACCGAACCGTAGAATAAAATATGGAAAAACATTTTTTTTCAAGCTCCCCTACAGGTAACATGAGCATGATTTTTTTATTCGTCGCGTACCCTATAGTGTAGACTGTAGGGTATCGCTGAAAAGGTTTTTCAAAAACATTATGGTTATTTAAAGACCATTTTTCGAATTAGGGGTCCGTTTGCGAAATATTTGGCTTTAAAATGCTAATTTTGATTAGAGTCAGGGGTCCCCCCTTCATAAGTGAAAAAATTCTCAAAAATAGGTTATATGTTGAATATACAAGGAAAACTATCACGGCTATGTTAGCATAGTAGTTACTGAGTAATAGTCGATAAACTTCTACTTCGGAACCCTATATTGCGCGTGGCCTGACACGCACTAGCCCGGTTTTTTTCTATTAACGTAATCCTACTGATAGCAGCTGCAACATTTACCGCACACTGTACCCGAGGTCACATTAATATTTTAATTGCTTCCTTTTAAACTTAACAGGAAACAAATTGTTAAATTAGCACTGCTAAACTTTTTTGCGCTACTGACATCATGGTCGAGTGACATAGGTACAGTAATTTACGAACTTATTGGCCGGGCTAAAGTTGGCACAGTTGGGTGAAAGGAGCGCGCGGGTGATCGTAGTCGATGCTCACCGTCCACCCGCGCTCCTCCGCTGATACCTTAGCACTCTTATACACGAACAGCACGTTGCAGTCGACAGAGGCGAACTGCTGTCGGCGTACAGTTGGCGTACAGTTGACCTGCTGTCGGCTGCTGTCGGCGTGTCGACTGAAAGCGTCGACGGTTGCAGTTGCCTCTGTCGACTGCAACGTGCTGACACTGCTGATCGTGTGTAAGAGCGCTAATTTTACGTTCTGCGCATCGATTCGCGCCTAACGTCAGTCCGGCCAATAAGTTTGGAGATTACTGCATTAGTACTAGTGTTACTACTACCACAGAAGACATAATAGTACATAAATGTACAGAAGAATCACTCCGCAATGTCATTTAAATAAATAGCGACTTTTGCTCCGACGCAATAAAGTGTAATTCAGGTCGCACAGCGCTAATCAGAAACACGTAATAAGTTGCCTTCCTTTCTAACGCTATCTCTTATCCTCTCTTGAAATGTCAGGGTTGTCTTTTTTGAAAGAATAAAATTAATCTGAAAGTTTAGTTACCAGTTATATGCCCATCCTGCTCTTATGAACAAAGTTGCTGAGAAACTAAGACATTATGGATCCAGCGTAGAAGGAAGCAATACTCTTGTAGGTTCAGACATCACAATCGCCTCTTATCTGCACAGTATACGAGTATGTATCAGAAGTTGGGATTTGAAGGATAAAAGTAATAGAGTAATCACTAAAAATATAATTGCACGTTATATTTTAGTAATAGGATAAAACATTGGAACGACGTTAGCAGTTATAACTTATAATACTGGTCGCCAATTACGTCATAATGGCGTTACGCTCAGAGAACATTGAAGACTGTTGCTACTTGCTACATCACTGACACACCTCCTCAATATGTACGTCTATCCTTCGGCTAGGAGCCTTCTCAAACAAAACGTAGATCGTAAGGTCGCGTCGTGTATACAGGCAGTCCTCGACTTACGTCGTTTCGATTTACGTCGTTTCAAGTTACGTCCAACAATGTTTTAATACTATTCCTCAAACATACGTCATTTGTTTCGATTTCCGGCATAGGAAAAATAACTAGCAATTTCATAAGTGCATATATAATTATTTTAAGAACTTACTTTTGATAATAAAGTATGTATATCCTTTGTTATAAATGCAGTTTGTCTTTAATTTCGAGTCCGTGTGGATCCTAACCCTTGAGTTTTACATGTAAACATAATATGAAAAAATATGTCTCGACTTACGTCGTTTCGATTTACGTCGCGTATTTCGAGAACCTAACATGCCGTAAGTACGAGGACTGCCTGCACTCGTATGTATACAGACATCAACGAACCTAGCAGATTTTTAACAATTTACAAGTGAACGATGACTATACATTTATTTATTTAATAATACACCCTCAATACCCCAGTTGACGCACCCTATTGCAATTTTATTCACCGCACCCCACACAAGCCTGGACTTTGGGGCGCCAGCAATCGAGAGCGAAGTTTTTATGGCCAAGAGAATAGCTCTACGTCGGCTTCGTCGGGCGAAAAGAGAAAATATAAAATGCAACACAAAACAGAATTACGTATAAAGATTTTTGATCTGAAAATAAAATATATAAGAAAACAACTATAACTGGTAATTGATTTTGATTCGGTTCTTAATCGAAAATCTACAAAGTGAATCGATACGAGCGTAATGTAAAATGTATGTGATAAACGTAATAAAAATAACAGCAGCAGAAAATTAAGTACAAATATGTACCTATAAAGAAATTATTCATTTGACTATTGATTTATCAGATAAAGCTTGATAAAAGTCAAGAAGTCTTCAAAGGATATCACTACTCGTCCTACTTTTAAGGGGGTTTATTAAAACTTACTATTAGCTATAATACTAACATAATTAGTTGATATTTCAAGATCAAAATGTCTAGGTTCTAGGTAGAAGCAAGTCCAATTAAAAATAATTAAATATGGAAACTTATTATGCCTAAATAACCGGCTAACAATCACTTTACTACCGCAGTTATTAGCGACGCTACCTGCAGGACGGAGGGTCCCGGGTTATATACCCAGCTGAGACATATAAATGTTTACTGTTGAGTCGTGGATGTGTTAATTGTGCATGTCCATGGTACCATCGATATAAGGATACCTAGTGCTAGGGAAGAGGGGGATTATGAGTAGGTATGTGAAAATTTATAATTACTAAGTGTAGTAGCTCAGTTTTATCACAAACCAGTTATTATACATATTATAATGTCCTTGCTAGTAATTAAAACGTTTAGCATTCTAGAATTTCACGGTGATAACAATGAATATTATTATACTTTTAACGCTTGTTGTAACATTATCCTTAGCTACCATTCACGTTACTAAAATTGTAAGCTATTAAACCTTCTTATCTATTTTAACATACATTTCAAAATATTCAATAATAATATAAAAAAACTTTACGTAATTTGCAATATTTAGAAAGATTTGCAAAAAACTTGGATTCTGTTAAATATCTACGTTTGCTAAGAGTTGCCTCTTAAATAAGGATATTTTTATTTTCCTTCTCTCTTATAGCTTCCAACGAAATAAATTAGTTATCAATATACTATTAGCTTCAAATCAACGTATAGTATCAAAGAAAACATGCGGGAAGTCAGACATCACGCTATCGTTTATCTGTACTGTCTGTTGTTACATCTTCAAACAATAAACTAGTTTGTATTGAATTAATGAATGGGAACACTATTTCTATGCTAATATCATTTAAGGACGTTTGTGTGACCTTATTTCCATTTCTTTTAAGAATCGTTTGTAGCTGATCTACAGTTATTATTATCTTTAAAGTAACGAAACCTTAAATGTGTATCTTATTCAGCATGTGGCTATTTGTTATTTCTTGCCATAGTTTTCAAAGATGTCATTTTAATATTCAATTTAATTATGCGATAACTGGTGTTAGATATCTCAATATAATTTTTATCTTCACTAGATTCGTCAAACAGCTCATCATCCTAACCTTGAAACTTTTCGTAAGTGCTAAATAAGAGAAACCTAAAAGTGTGTGAAAGAAGTGCCATCAGTAACCTCTGATCCAAAATAGTCTTAAACAAAAAATTCTTAAAAAGTGGTCAGACAGCATCCCAGACTGTTTTATATTAATAGACTTTTCAATAGATTGGATCATAAATTGAATAATCTCCTCAACACAACATACCTAATAAAAATAACTTACGGTCACGGACTTACGGTACATAAAAATTACATCAGCATTCCATTTGCTAAATAACAAAAAAGCTCTTAAGATGCTTTCAATACATACATATAACAGTCGAACACAAGGCACAAATGGATTCTGAACACCAACATGCCTGAATTATGGCTGACGCAAATACAGCACGCCCCCAACAGAATTTATATGACCCCATGATTCGCGTCATACATACGCAATACGAGCTACCTCTCTTCAAACCTTGGACTTTGAAGCTCACAGAATATAAAGATTTATTGAATATTTTTGGCGAACGGTTGTTTCGGAGGTGCTGACAGTGACGAATAATTTATTATTGGAAAAATTGAGTTGCTTCAGAAGTAGAAATAAATCAGTCATTATTTCCTATCGAATTTAGAACGTGGTATCTAAAATCAACATTATTGAAGTGCAAAATATTTTCTTGGATTTAAATAAATAAAACTCTAATATCAAAGTGGGGAATTACATAAGAAAATACACTGTTATAGATAGATATAAGTGTGTTACACTGAAGTTGTTACATTGTTTGGTTTTTCATTATGCTTTCATTACATTATAACATACATTATTACCTGTCTCATGTTGTTTTGGTATTATAAAGAAGGTAATTTGAAATAATCTAAGCTTTAAACTGCTTAAGACTAACCTTTTGGTTCATTATTTACTCGTAAGCTCGTACCGTAAGAAAATTATCATCTTATCCTGAACCAAACATTGATTGATTTACTAACTACTTAAAGTTCTTTTTGATGGGGTCTGGAAGGAAGAATTTAGACATTCTGTTGGATTCTAATCTGTCTTGGGGCCCTCAAATAAACGACGTCAGCTGGAAATTGTTTGCTACACTAGGTAGTCTACGTAGATTGCGTAACTTTACCCCGACATCCACTAAAATTTGCCTCGCCACATCCCTGCTTTGCCCCATGCTGATATTTGTTATTTCCATATCACAGAGGAGCACCTAAACAAGATTGAGAGACTCCAAAATGTTTGTATTAGTTTCATATTTGGGCTTCGCAAGTATGACTATATCTCAGAATTTAGCACGAAACTCAAGTGGCTCCCAATCCGTCTTCGCTGGAATAGCCATGTACTTTCTGCTTTGTACTCTACGCTACTTAATCCATCTTCTCATAGTTATTTAAAAGAACAACTTTAAGTATCGTTTTCCTATACATAAGCAAGTGCTTCGCTCCTCACACAACCTTGTCCTTCAAACCCCTTGTCATTTTACTTCCTTTTACCACAAATCTTTCACTGCTTCAGTATCAGTAACCATAAGGCCGCCTGTTGCTTTGTACTTCCATCTTATATGTTATTTTTGTACGATTGTATAATATGTGGTGTGCAAACAATAAAGAGTTATCTATCTATCTATCAAACAGAGGGTAATGTAGTTACCGTAATACTTTTGACAAATTTTACAGTCTAGAAGAAAGCAAATCTAATCATCAAATAGATTTGACTTTGCGAAGGTTATGTGTGAATTCTAAAATAATTTGATATGAAGCCGCGGGAACATGTAAAAATTATTTTAGTGATCTGAGAATAGCTGTTAGCTTTCAATTGGTTTAATTGCAGAATCGTTACACGGCGTCTGTAAATGTCTAACAATTGGTTTGCACTGCTGCGTCTTCTTGAACTGATTAGAATCAAGGAGGCGAATATTGATAACTAGTACATATTCTTATACTAGCTTTGTTAGTTTTCTAATCGGTAAGCTTGGATCATTTCCAACTTTAAAATATCAAATGTTTATATTTTCTTATGTTTTTTGTCTATATATATGTATGATATTTTAATTGTTACTACATTCTTTCTTATTTTTGAATCTGTAACTGCCATGTGTGTGTGTGTGTGTGGCATTGCTCACGAGACTCATGCCACATTAATAATATTAATGTCGATGCTGCATGACAAAATATATGTAGCATTCATAATACCAATTCAACTTCACAACAGCAATTCCGAAATTTCGATACTTCTTATATAAAATGCGCGCTTTAAGCGCGAGTAGCCACTATGGATAATTAATTAACTTTGTAACATTGACTTTATGTATTAACAAAGTGATCACTGAGCAAGCACTCAGACGAATTAAGTCTTAAAGTCGTATACCTAATACAATGACGTATTACGTTTTACATACAACGAACGGCATTTGACCCGTGAAATCGAAGCAGGACAGAAAAACAATTAAATTTAAGACATTTTAAAATTGATTGTACGAATCTACAGACAATATAATGATGTGTCTGTGTACGAATCGAATGTTCTGTTAACAAATTGTGTTTAATTTGGCTTTCCAAACATTCCTGAACTCTCTGACAAAGGTACCGGATTATATCCAACAATCGACCTAAATCTTGCAGATTTTCTGGGATCTCACTCGAACCACCTATGCCCTAGTGACTGTCCTGTGAAGGGTCCAACGAGATCATCATAGATGCTCTTCCTCTCAATTTTTCTATTTCGTAAAAGTCGCGTCATAATTTTGCTGTAAAATAAACATGAACGACCAAGATTCCGACCCATCTTCTGGAGATAACAATCCAGTAAATTTATGCCCTCAGAGCTTTCCTAAACCTCATTTCGATTCTATTGACCTTAACAAATCATTTAGGATTGGGGCAATAATATCTTAATCTTTTCAACACCATCATTCTGCAGCCCAGCATACATCTGCAGTCATAGTCGACAGTCTTCATCTATTTATAAGTCATAAAATCATCTGATAAAAGTAAGGTAGATCGAATGGAGTATCCGTGAGTATTTCAACCATCAAATCAAACCCGTTTAACCCTGGCTGGGCTGTATTTTGCATACAAAACGTGAATATTTTATTAATACTGTAAATACTTTAACATTTTCGTTATTATATTTCGCAGGCGTTAAAAAACTTCGCACGTTTCCAAGTGCATTAACACATTTAACACGTCATAAAGTAAATATCTTTGTTGAGGAGTTTTACCTACTCACTACATTTATTTATTAGTGCTAAAGGTTACCCTTCATTACCCAATGTATTCCTATACATATATGCAAAATTATCGATGGTATCAGAAGAAATTAGTGTGCCGTAATTTATGGATGTAGCTCTCGTTTGGTACGCAGAGGACAGTCACTTCTTTTTTTAGGGTCCCGAAGTAAAATCGGAACCCTTATAGTTTCGCCATGTCCGTCTGTCCATCCGTCTGTCCGAAGCAAAGCGCAGCCGCGCCGAGACCCTTAGTGCTAGAAAGCTGTTATTTGGCATAGATACATATTTATTAAAACTCCAGAATCGTAGAATTAAATATTGAAAAACATTTTGTTTCAGGATACCTCCCCTACAGGTAACGTGAGGATGAATATTTTATTCGTCGCGTACCTACCCTATATTATGTAGAGTGAGGTATCCTTGAAAAGATCTTTCAAAAATATTATGGGTCTTCTTAGACCATTTTTGGAATTAGGGGTCCGTTTGCAAAATATTTGGCTTTAAAGTGTTAATTTTGATTAGAGTCAAGTTTCCAACATGGTAGTAGGGTGCTGACTGCTGTGTGATCGATTTTCTTCACGGCTTATGCTTTTATCTAATCTAATGCTTCTAAGATCTGTCAACATAATAGGTTAAAGTATTATAGTTGTTAATCCCGGTACCTAGATAGCGAACTTTCAAGCCTTGTTTGATAAGATACAGAATGTATTAATTCAAGCAGCCTTAGATCTACCGACACTTAAGTTGACCAATAACCCTTCCATTAGACTAGAATGCAAACATCTAAATACCTCCTTGTAAGGAGAGACCATACTGGACTATAAAAACGTAAATAATTTCATGGTCACATAAAATCCTACGACTAAGCAAACAAGTTATTACGGACGGCAATCTATTTGCATAATAATAACTGTACCAGTAGCGACATCTGGTAGGTTGAATGGTCAACCACACAGAATAAACAAAATGTAGAAATGACATCAGTATGGAAAACGTTAGTACTAAAGGAAAAATCTAAACTTATACACAACGAAATCCATCTTTTTGGAGGCATCTGGAGCTGTTGCTGTACCACCTACTCCACTTAATTTAATCCCGAGGGTACTTTGCATTGTGTGGGTACCAACTTTTCCATTATTGTACTATGATGCGGGTACTTTTCCATTACTTTACTATGATACGGGTACTCACGATATTTCCACCCAGTTGCATGGACCGTGGTCACGACTGAACTGACCATTTTACCACTCTCATATTAAAACTGACCATAATTAATGTTTTATATGGGTTGATACAATTGTCTTATATGACAGTGTTGATAATGTGTTTAGTGTACTGGTGGATATCAGGCAACATTGATCTCTTACCGTGGGCTCCTGTGAATGTTTGTCGATTAATTCCATAAATAAGCACAATTGTTCTTCAATGTTAATGTTAATATGTTTATTGCAATGGTTCATGGACTGGTAGATTGTACACATGTGTGATGTGACATTTGATACCTTCATTGTATTAAAAGCTTATAACTTCCAAGGTAAACAATTAGACAGGTGTGTAAACACATGTGATGGATATTATGTCATAGGTAATGCTGTGTAGTATGGTGACTATGTCATTGAATACACAAATAAAGAAACATTGCGAAATAACTATTATTATTACTGACATATTGCTATACTATTATACATAATTTGTTTTTTTTTTGTATGCACCTTGGGCAATGTTCAAAGCAAAAACTCATCATATCAAAAAAATAACAACTCAAATGTCAACATACTTTTCAGAATGATAGTTAGCTTTATGAATAAAACTAGCTGTGCCCCACGGTTTCACCTGCATTAATTTGTGGAAAAAAGTAACTACTAAAATATATGATGTTATATAGCCTATAGCCTTCCTTGATAAATGGACTATCAAACACAAAAAGAATTTTCCAATTCGAACCAGTAGTTCCTGAGATTAGCGCATTCAACCAAATTAACTCTTTGGCTTATAATATTAGTACAGATTTTTAAAACATTTAGAAACAGCAAGGCAAATATGCAATCTGCTAGTCAGATTAAAAGTGAATTATACCTCATAAATAAAAGTACCCAGATGACCAAGCTTTGCTCAGTGTTTTTTTTTAACAAACAATGCCATGTACTGAATTAGCTTTAGTGTTGCTACTTGCCAATAGATGTCAGGAAGAGTCTATTGTAGCAGTTTTTCATTGCCTGAAAACATGGCCATAAAACATTTTCTAAAAATGATTCCTAGCTAGATCAATTTATTGCCCCCGAAACCTCATGAAAATTGTTGGTAATGTTGGTGTCATTTTCGAGATTCAGAAAATATTATATTGCTTATTATAGAATTGCTCGTTTAAAGGTATTAGATAGCCATTTAGCACAAAAGTGAAGTCCATGTCAGTCATACATTATAGTTCTTTATTATTGCAATATAAACATAACTATTAAATATCATTTTGTTTATCAGGTTACTAAATCTAGGCCCAGAGCATTCTATACAATCAGAAAGATATGCATGGCTGATTTACCTATTAGTCATTAATATACTAAGTATTATTTACTTCTCTATGTGTATGGCTTCTTGATGTACTCTATTCCGAGTACCTTATTACTCACGGTTTTATTATTTACTTACCTCATACATTTTTAGCCTTTGTAAGCACTTACCTGAGTGCTGTGTCTTCACTTAATTTGACATGAAAATATATCAAAAGATAATTCTATTTTTGTATGATAGATTCTAGAAAATGGTACTATTTGAGTTTTTGGTTGCAATGATACTGTTTGAGCAAAAAGAAAAAAAGAAACTTTAACTGCAAGAAGACATCATTAAGTTTTCGTGGGAAACAGAATTTGTTTCTTTGAAAGCACCAATCTATAGAACTGCCCACAGATTTAAAACATATTTTTGTGCCACAATCATGAGGATGGCTAAAGGCTATATTATTATGTAATGTAATTCGCGACAAAAAGGATTTGCTTCAGGGGTATTGTATTACTAATATGGTATTAGTTAGTAATTATAGTACTTAGGTACCTGAAGCAAAATATGGGCAGGTTTCTTGACACTAAAAATTGTATTTAAGTACAAATTGGTAACTAAATTTTAATTTTAAAGGTATGAGCATGAGTCAGCCGCCAAACGACTGATATGTTCCAGCTGGGGGCTTGAGAGCCAGTTCTTTCTTTCTTTTTCTTCTCTCTTTCTTGGCCAGCAACGCATCAGTAATGCCTTTGGTGTTGCTGATGTCCATAGGCGACAATAGCAACTGACCATCAGGTGGATCATCAGCTCATTTGCCGGCTATTTCATTAAAAAAAAGTATCATATTTACTGCAGAGTAAAAAGTGATCTGTAACATTTCCATAAGCTTAACAAAACACAGCATAACCTAACTTACATCACTTACATCGACTGACCTAAGAAAAGTGAAATCAATGTTATCTATGTCATTTAACCATAGACATCACAATATGTAAACAACTTAATTATGACTTAATCTGTACTTGTGGGTGATAATGTTGATACAAGTATTTGTTTATCAAAACATCTAGATATTAACATTCATTGGTTGTTATGTACTCAAGCAAACACATTAATATAACAAGTAAAATAACAACAAGTTAGAAACAATGTTAGATTACAATAAATATTATGCAGTATGTATTTACTGAACCTTTATAAGTTATGCACATTCAGTTTCTGGTTAGCATAGATAAAACATATTTATATCGATGTTGTTTATGTAGATTGTATACATAGTGGGATATGTGTATAATTCAAGAGTATAATTTAAATTAAACTTATATTTATAATTATCTATTTGAGAAATAGTATTATTTACTTATATTGTCAGTGTGATTAAAAAGACTTTAAAGTAAATTTGTTTAATTCTAAGTGAGCTTTTGTGGGGAAACTTAGCAGTGATTTTAGTGTGGCATAAAAATATATTTTGTATGTTTTCTTGAAGTGCTTATATGTTATGGAGACTTAAACATAAATTTCGAGGTATACCACCTAAATTTAAGGTATAAACGTAAATTTAATATCATTATATATTTTACCAAAATTATTATCCATCATTTTCATATCTTATCAATTAAATATTTGTAGGGGGCAGATAGGGAGGGCTAACATTCTATATCTGTTAATATTTTAACAAGATAGGTATCTTATTTCCGTAAACCGAAAATAATCTAATCCTTCACAAAAAATAAAGGTTATGTTTACGCTTAGAAATGAAGTCGTATCTTTGGGAAATATGTAAAAATCAAAAGTTGTTGCATGCTTTTCTATTCATAAACACATCAGGATTCCAATTAATAAGGTTAAATAATAGTTAAATTTAAGCACTGAAAATAATTATATTTATCACTTACCTTCAGAGTCCGGTTTAGTGTGAAGTTTTGTTGCTCGAGACATTTTTCTCCACACTGTTATTACACTATACGCAGAGTAGGTATACTGATAAACTAATTACTCAGCCAATTAGTTTTTCGAATTCTTTTTCAATTAGTATTCATTATTTTTGTTATTTACATCCATGTTTATGTTCATCGTTCACATCACAATCATCACATTGAGTATTTGACGTTTGCCGGTTTGACGTTAAACAATTTATTGACATTGACAATGCTTGGGCCAATCCAAGTATTGTACATATTTCTTTGGATTTGCTTTGGACCAATCGTAATTTTGTGCACTGCACGACAATTGACATTGACACGAATGGTTGACAGACAGTTGGAATTCGTTGCAGAAGATAAAATAGCTGCGTTCCGATACACGTTCAAGTTATTTTTTATGTTTATTATATATTTTTAGAAAAAGTTATTTTTTTCTGTTGGAAGCTAGGAATAATAAATAACATAAACGTTCTAACATCTTTAAGTTAACCTTAACATATTCATTAGGTACTATTATGTATTCTGTGACATATTAAAATTAATATAATATTCGCACTTCAAATTCTTAGATTCATATTTTTATTCAGGCCTGAGGTGACACGTTATGAGATAAATACTAATTTTCGCACAGATATGTTTTAGTCTCTATGAGTGCATAATAAAAATAAAATTTAAAATTTCCAAAAAATATCCAATGCAGAGTTCTTAATTTTTCCCACTTGGTCCTACTCACTCCTTGCAACAAGTTTCGACATGTATCATTTTGATCTTAGGTTTTGATATACCCAATACTTAACTATTTTATTTTTTCTCTTGCTGACGAATTAGCGCCGTTAGCTTCCTAGCGAAATTAATTTTAATTGTGTATGTTGGCTTTAGTTTCTTCTGTTTTTTGTTAAATTAGCATTTAGGAGCGATAAAAAGTGCGAACAAATTATACCTAAGTTCTGAACCTGATTAAATTTTAGTTAGCATTCCTGTAAGAGAAAGTTACATCTTTTTTTTCTTTATTTTTCAGACTGGGCCAAGAATGTGAGAAGAAGAACGCAGCCGACCATATAATTGCCTATTCTTAAGTCGATTAATACGAGCATTAGCAAAAATGACTAATCCTGTAGAAAACGGTGTCCACGACCATGAGGATGGACGGTAATTATTATCCTTATTCTTATTAATTTATAAGTATTAAAATATGATTACAATTATTCTTATTGATTCCATTCAATAATGTTTAAAATTCAATATTGACGACGCGCATATAGCAGGGGTAGTGGCCCGCCCATTCGTCAGTAGCCAATCCTACGAAGTGTGGAGTCCCAGGCTCGATTCCCGGGATATTAAACAGTGTAACAGATTGTTATCGAGTCATATTGGTGTTTGTAATCAGCTGTACTGAAGAGTACGAGACTCCTCGTTCTTTTTAACCCGTAAGGGGCGGCTTCGAATACTAACCCCAATCCTACGCCGAATGGATGTCGTAAAAGGCGATTAAACCCAGCCAACTGGTGGTAGTGCCCCTCGGATGGATTATACTGGTAATATTGATTTTAATTGCTAGTTAATAACATTATTACTATTATTATTTCTCCATGGGGTTCGCCTGAATAGCTACCACCCATGAGCTTTAAGCTTTAATCAGCCGCCAAACGGCTCGTCGCGTCGTGTTCCGGCTGGGGCTTGCGTGCCAGTATTTTCTTGCTTTTCTTTCATCCTTTCTTGGCCGGCAACGCATCAGTGATGCTTTTGGTGTTGCTGATGTCCATGGGCGACGATATCCATTTACCAGATGGATCGCCAACTCGTTTGTCGGATATTTCCATAAAAAAGCGTGAAGGGTATGACCCAGGCTGGTCTGGTACAGATTAGAGGAGGGTTTGGCAACCAATTTGCATATCGAAAGTTCTTACGAAGGAACAGAACTGATGATTTACTCGTAAACGCAAAAGCGTTCGTGAAATTTTTACCATTAGCAGTGCAACTTCTAAGTATTTCCTAATAATCTACAATAGCTGTTATCTCTGTTAATAGTTCTTATATAAAGTTACCTTTAGGTGGTACTATTATGTATTCTGTGATAAAGTACCTACTAAATACGTACCTACTTAAAACACTTTCTTTTAACAGATGCTATTTGCTAGGTAAGTAGTGTAGTACTGAGCTACTGGGGATTATGGGTAGATAGAATCGGTCAAAAGCTATTACATACCAACACATGATTGGTACATTTTAAATTATTATTTTATTAAGTATTTTTTCTAATAATGCAATGATTTATTATGTTTGATTTGTGCAAGTATTATAAATAAAATTAAGTAGGTAATTACAAAACAATTACGCGGAACAAAATATATGCGAAAATACCTTATGGCTTTGACCGATCAGCGGTCCATTAGCACAACTCAAGGTTCTTGTTTACGGTAAGAAGCAGGCCTGGAATGGCCACCACGCTGCTCCATCTCTAGGGAGGATAAGTGGAGGAGTTAGTTTTCAGTCGGAAGTTCTTCAATAACCTATCGATTAACGTGGCTTTCCTTTCGAAGCGCACAAAAGCATTCATGAAAGTTTCCACATAATACCGACCGCTGCCATTGAACTATTATTACTAGCGTAACCGTTGCCGAAATTTCTTAGTCCGGTAACCGCGATTAAGGCAAGTACAAAAGTGGGGGCCTGGTCCTCGATCCTCACTTGAAGATGAAGGACACGGTGTTCCCCCGGGAGCACTAATCCATGGTGTCGACTGTCGCTACTCACCAAGAGCTCGCCACAAGCTGCTCTGTGCGTTTATTAATATTAAGTATTGATGTAAAACATCTATATGCGAGGGGTAAACCTGATTTTTGGCGTGGTGATATAGGCCGTGGCGACGCATCGCCGGCAATATGAAAAAAAATATATAATAACACAATGTGGGTAATTAATCATATATAAAGTTGGTTTGATAGGCTGTAGACAAATTCGCAATTTCAGAATAAGAAAAGGTGGCGTATTGTGAGATGGTAGGAACTATATACCTGAGTTGTAATCCTGGCGAAGTGATAAATTTATTTATTGTTAAATTCGAGAACAATAACTATATTTTGTTTAATTTATTTTAATTTCATTATTTTAAATTTTATTTTTATGATGATAGTGTGCATTTATCTGCATTAAGTACGTGTATATTTTGTATGTTTCACATCTGCCAGCCGTCCCGTGACGGCTTGCATTTTTTTATTATTTCTGGCTATCTGACACTGCACCGATACACGTAAAAAACATTTCACGGTCGATTTTAGAAGGACGGTGATTTTTTTTATAGGCATTAGGTAAAATATACTACTGATGTACCGATGCGTACCGTCGAGAGATGAGTAGTACAGAGTTCAGCGAGTTCCTACGAAAGAAAGAACCCGGCGCCATAGCTTCATTAGCAGCAAAGATTTCTATGCATGCTACAACGGCCGTGCCATAGTAAAAATATGCGCACTACTTACGCGTAACTTATGGTCAATTCTCCATAACTCATTTACTGTCTCGCTTACTCTTTCCATTAATTTATATCCAAACAATGTTATTAAGTAATGGCATGTCACTGAGTAAAGATGTAGGGGACCAATGAATTCAATAAAATTGCTTGATATTGTAAAGGACTATAGGATTTAATAAAATGCTGTAATTTGTTTCATACAACTACACCTATCGTACTACTGCTACTACACAAGAGTAACTTATACATAAAATAAAATAAGTATAACAGTGTTAAAAAGCAAAGCCAACATAAAAGGAGAAAGAATACCGCCCTGTGGTATGCTAAATTTTATAATCATCCATGGGTTGATTAAACATACATAATTATGTTAATCAATTATGTATCGGTAAACTTCATAAATTTTTTATTTTTACTTAATCATTTGAGGGAAAATCTATCGTTATTTTGGTTCGTTTATCTTAGAAATAGGTACATATTTTTTAATCGCTTACGAGGCCAATGTTATTTTCCAAACATAAAACAGGTATATAAGCAATATGTTAAATTAATTGTTTTTTACAGAGTATTTCAGAATAAATACAAAATTTGATACCTGTCTAGGCCTGCTATTAACTTTTTGTAAGTGGCAACATTTGAATTGCAATGGGAACCAGTGTTGCTAACTTATCACATTATGTGCTACATGTACTGGTGTCTGTGTTCCGTGTACATGTAGCACTATTTTTATTGTGTCTAGCACAAAAACCTAACTCATAGCACTTAGCACAAAATCTAGTACACGAGCAATCATTATTATTTTTTAAGGCAATTTAAGGCCGATTCCCTTTTTTCAATATTTATTACTTACTGGCACCTCTTACATGCATGCATGTGCATGCAATATGCACAAAAAATTTAAACACTATGTGCTTAAAATGTACCTAGAACCATTATACATAATACTGTTACATTAAACTTTTAAATTATCAAATAAAACCTTCTCCATTAATACCTCAAAAAAATCAAGTTTTCAACTAACGTACATGATGACCCAAAAATTACACCAGTTTTATCCTATGGATAAATAAATATCGTGAAAAGGACCGACAAAAATAAATAATGCACTCATGTAACCTACTTACAGGAGAATAAGTTTTCTTTTTTTTACATCATACAATCCCGTTATATTACAAGATGTTGTCATTAAAGGATAGGAAGGTATCTATATAGTTATATAATTTAATGTATTTTGGTACTGAGAATGCGACAATAAGTTATAGAAGTTTAACTTATTGTCGAATTTTCTTATTTTTTTTACTGATGTCATAAGTTTGTAAATGTTTTTAATTTGTTGACCAAACATTTCAATCTAAAAGGTATCCTGCGTAAAAATATATATTCAAAAATAACGCTCTAAGCTTTTTTACTTATTACAATCAAATAGGATAGTTTCCTTCCCAAGTACGGATGTCCTGCAAATGCAGGGCGAATGACTGAAATGTTTGATGTTAGCATGTTATGTTGATTGTTACACTTGTTATTCATTGTTACGCACGTGTTTGTTTGTTCCAGTAGTAACGGGCTGCAGATATCATTAACGTGTATTTCTTCTGTTCCAGTGGCACCACGTATTTCTTTTCCAGAGAGCGGTCGAACGCCACGCTATGGCAACGGATCAGTCTTTTCGTGTCCATTTATTGGAAATCACTTATAGTGGTGCTCACACCGCTTATATTACTACCCATTCCTATTTTAAATTCCGGCCCGGAATCTGCTTCGGTACGTATTTAATTTATTTATAAAAGGTAAATATTTAAATTGATTGTATTTCTTTAAAAACAAAATCGCAATCAGGTCAGATAAGCTGTTTCTGAAATTATTCAGTACAAACGCACCGACCAACAGGCAAACCAACAAAACCCTGCTCTTCCACAGATTTATAGGTTTTTTATCTTTTATGAAAAGACATTGATTAAAATGATGATAATCAAGATAATCAATAAATTAATAAATAAAATGTACCTTTCCAGGCTTACAAATGCATGTACGTGGTCCTCATAATGGCGACGTACTGGGTGTTGGAGCTTCTCCCTCTACCCGTGACGTCCATGTTGCCCATAGTGCTGTTTCCAACGCTGGGTATCTTGGACTCAGACAAGACGTGCGCGGCGTACATGAAGGAGACAAACATGATGTTCATGGGAGGGTTGATGATCGCAGCTGGTGTTCAGCACTCCAAGTTGCCGAAGCGGGTCGCGCTATGGACTGTCCAGGTGGTGGGATGTTCGCATAGGAGGTGAGAGAAATGTGTTGTAAGTAAACGATAAATAAGCAGATGAGACAATTTGGTAAGTGACCACCATCGCCCATGGACGACAGAAACGCAAAAGCCACCAATGCATTGCCGGCCAAGAAAGAAGAGAGAAAGAAGATTAAATAAGACCAGCCATCAGATGATGATGCTTCGCCAATGGATTTCCAATTTAGAAGCAAACATGGTATTTGAACGCTTATAACTTACTGAGTTCTGTCCGTCACTAAGACGTAAACATGTAAAAATATTTCGATTGGTTTTGGAAAGAAGTAGCTAACTATAAAAAAGGGGGTAAAATCCCCTACCACTGTTCATAATAGTGTCGGGGTTAAAATGGGTGGTAAGATTCAGCGATCTCCGGCTTGGGAGACGGTTGTCTATAACCTCGTTCGACGGTCAGCATGTACCGTGGTTCCAAAGTAAACCACAAGTGAAGGAATGTTGGCTCGGATAAGGCCATGGATTATGCGCCAAAAATCTTTCTGTCTCCAGATTAAACTTCGGGCTTACGTTTGTGACTATGTTCATATCCATGTGGGTATCGAATGCGGCAGCAACCACAATGATGGTGCCTATCGTTGAAGCTATTTTAGAAGTATTGGAACAGGTACGAAGTTATTCCTATTTTTTCTGCATCAGCCTGCCAACTAATAAGCTCTTTTTTCTTTCATGGATCTGCATTAAATTTGTCCTTATGAAGGATATGATTTTACGGGTGTCGCCCTGATTCTATTATTCTAACTGAGGTTTCATTTCCAAACGAAATTGTGACGAAAACGTAACAGTCTCGCTTATCAACGTAAAACAGACCAAACAAACAAAAAGTAGAGATCTCCTAAAAGTCTAAATTTGTCGATTGTGAATTTCGTTGTTCGTATTAATAGTAATAAAGGTAATCACTAGGTTCATTTTAATTATGAGCTTCGCTTTTCCTGCTGCATCATATCCGAGTCTTCGAGCACATAGTCCGACGCAAGTGGTAATATTGCTGTCGTAACCTTTATTAACATCCTCACCTCAACTGCTACAGCGAAAAGAACTGTATTTAGTTGTGAGTGCTGAATGGGATGGACCTTTTATCAATTCAAGATAAGGGACAAAAAAGCTAAAAGAAGTATTTATCTACACAAACAAGGTTGGCCTCATAATGTTCTCTGCATTTCATCTGTTGTAGTGCGAAAAATATTTTGAGTATAACGTAGTATTTTATTAAGCCTCGGCTGCACTTTGGAGGAGTTAAAAAATTAAGAAGAAGAACACAGACAGGGAAGTGAGATGACAAGGATAAGGACAGATAATAGGAGCTTCACTGCTGTTCTTTATCTTACACACATTTGTGCACTTAACTCACAATTACGCACCAACTTTGTCTATTTATTCACTTAAAACCGCACAAAACACGAAACGCACAACGGGAAATGATATAAAAATAAATCTTACTGGTTATGACTTTTGAAAATCGCCATTCACTTCCAGCAAGGACTCGGGGATGTCTACGTAAACAGAAAGAAGAACGCGCTACCAGAGAACGGGAAAGACGTTAAACCAGCTCCAGCTAAGAACTCAGAAGACGAGTAAGTTGTGACGTTGAAATAAGATTATAAAATAATTGAATTAATACCAAATTTAACCATGGATATCATGGCATCTTTCAATGTTATTTGGAAAGGCATAGGCAAACTTAACCGCATAATGGTCATATGTTCAAATGGTCATAATTATGTATCCTTGGTTCTAAAAGAGTTTTTGATTGGATTTTGAGTTTGGATTTTCCAACTTTAAAAAGAATAGCTAAATTACTATTGAATATCGTTTGCCTAGGGTGTGTCAACAGTATCTGATATTCAGGGGTCTATGTAGGGCCACGGACACTTTTCCCAAGATATGAGTGTCAGGGTACCATCGGCTAATAGATCCTTGTGTTCCAGCCCCCCGATGCCAAGCGACATCACGATCTGCTACTATCTGAGCATTGCGTACGCGTCCACCCTCGGAGGCAGTGGGACTCTCGTGGGAACTGCTACCAACTCTGCTTTCAAAGGAATCTTCGAATCGTAAGTATGATTTTATGAGATTTGCGTAGGCCAATGTGGGAATTTTAGGAACAGATTTTTAATAATTTAAATAAGAAAATATCTTTAGAGGCATTGATAGTGAAGGGACTGCCCAAAATTCTAAATTGTAATAAGTAGGTAAAACTTGAGTTTACTAAAAGAGTCTTTTTGTCTATGATATTTTTATCAATTTCAGTGAATTCTTCGAAGTGTCTGGATCAGTAAACTTCTTCTGGTTCATGGCGTACAGCACGCCGCCGATGCTGTTGATGCAGCTGCTGGTGTGGCTGTCCCTGCAGGTCACGTTCATGGGATTGTTCAGGTGAGCGTGCTCCTGAGGGTTGAGGAGTTCTCTGAGGATCATGCCAATGTTTTTTGATTTTCGACGATGTTTTTGATTTTTTGGAAAATGATCTTTTGACTAAGTCTCGATTTTCATCATTTTTCTGTGACATTTATAAATATGAAATCCTTTCTGTTGAACGAGTGGTCCTGGTTTCGCTTCCTGAGCAAGTCAGACATTTATGTGACAGAAAATTTTGTTATCGGCTTGTGGCATTTTTGAAATTTTTTGTCATCTTCTTTGAGTTACCTTAATTTCATCATTCTTTATTTCTTTTCTAGGCCCAACAGTGAAGCAGCGAAAAAGGTGAACAGAGCATCATCAAGATCCGATACCACGATGAAGGTTATCAATGAAAGTTACAAGAACCTCGGGCCCGTCACATTCCATGAGAAAGTAAATATTTTTCATTGATGAAATTAATTATAAATTATTAGACAGTGCAATGATGAGGTGAAGAAATAATAATACATAAGTATAATGGTTAGAAAAAAATATTGCCGCCGAAGAGTAATAGATTTGGTCACCTTTGGGTTGTATATTGATACTAATAAGTCTTATGAAATTTTTGCTTCAAGCGCCAGATAGACTCCAAAATGATTTTAACTAAGACCACAGACGTCATGATGGTGATTGCCATTTATAAACAAGACTATTCAACTTTCCAGGCCTCTGGTTTCCTCTTCATCCTCGCCGTGTTCCTGTACATCTTCAGGAAGCCAGGGTTCATGACTGGGTGGGCTGACGTTGTTACTACCATGTAAGTTTCCTTCATCAGAACATAATTATTTGTTATTTAACGTCAACCATGTTCTTTATTGAATTCTTATTAAATACGATGATGGATATCTTCCTGGTTAACTTTCGTTGAACATGTTTATCCTGTCTCAAAGCATTCGATAAAACGACTATTATCTAACGATATCAACTGTTCGAAGGTTGACCATGCTCTTAAATGCAAGGGAGCATTTTTATATGTGCCGTGACACCTGATCCGTCTTCGAAACTCGCCGTCCAGATTTAGTTGGCTACTCAATAACTTTTGAGATGCTCGTAATTTTAAAATGGAACGCATTTGTATTGTATATTTTTAAAAAGTAAATTTATTTATTATAAATAGAACCAGGTTGCTGGCTAATATGAAATAATATGAATAAATAGAAATAGGTATATGATGTTCCAGTCATTTAACTACGACGGTTCCCGCGTTTTTCTTTGCAACGATTGAGCTTAACCGCGAACATTTGCGTGCTATTATATTTTATGATTTTAAATTTGGTTTAACAGAAAAACTTAGCCTTCAACGATTACAATCAGCGTTAGAGGAGTCTGCCCCATCTCGAGCAACCGTTTTTAGATAGTTCCGTTAATTTAAAAGGGGTAAAACAAATCTCGAAGATGGCCATGGAAGAAGTGGTCTCTCAGAACAAAGGCGTTTCTTGAGGAATCCGGTGTCGAAATCCATCCACCGTACAGTCCTGATTTAGCTCCCTCTTTTTGTTCCCGATAATGAAGGAAAAAATAAAAGGGAATTTTTTTCGTGTACCGAAGAAGCTGTGGCCGCCTACGAAGTCGCAATTCCGGACCTATCGGATCAAGACTGGCAAAAGTGTTTTAATAGTTGGTTTAGTTAGGTTTAGTTGGAACTTTGCATAGAGAATAAAGGAGAGTATTTCGAAAAAATGCAAGATAAATATTGTTAATATTTTGTATACTTTTTTCTTGTCTTTTTTTACACAAATAATGCTTGACCACGATCCCACCTGATGGTAAGTGGAGATGTGGTCCAAGGTGGTGAGCACATTAACTTAGTAAAAGCCTATTCACTCTTTTCTTGAAGACATCCACGTTGTTGTCCTAAAACTTAACGAGTTACCTACTACGTATATATAATGTTCTTCCACCCGATTATGAATCTGCCGCGGCGTGCGGTGGTTGGAAGTTAGAAGCATTCTACCAAGAGCCATTTACAGAGTAATTTATTGCTCTTTCTATACTATTTCCATTTCTTTATTTTCTCGATGACAGCTCCTGTGAAAACTTGAACGAGCGTCTTTTTTACATCATGTATGCATTATGTATTTTATAAAAATATGACGTTTACACACGTACAAGGTTATACCAGAGTCGGAGAAACTGATAGGGATGGAGCTATATCGATAAACGTAACACGATAACAGACCCGATATTTTATTACAAAATGTAAGGAACTAAACTACTGCCGGATACTTTTGTACAAATTATTATAGTACATGTGATGTACATCCATGATTCCAGGAAGGTGAAGGACGGCGTGACGTCGATGTTCATCGTGGTGCTGATGTTCATCATCCCCATGTCCGTGGACTTCGTCAAGTTTTTCACCGCTTCTTCCTCGTGTGAGTCTTTTACTTTATTATATGGAACTAATCTAATTAGGTATAACGTGATTAAAAATCACGTAATCATCAAAGTTTTACTTCCCAACGGCCATTAAAAATGATTTACTAATATATATGAACATTGAAATTAACATTTTTGTCTCGCTGCTTCCATATTGTTAAAAGTAATGTCTTCCAGATGAGGAGTTGGCAGCATCCAAACCCTCGCAGGGCGTCGTGACGTGGGGCATCCTGAAGGAGAAGATTCCCTGGGGACTATTGTTTCTGCTTGGTCAGTATCATTTAATTAAACTTACTTATACACAGCATGATTATACCTGAGGTCAGTTGAGGCCTCTATGGTATTGTATTTACTTTTTTCGTCGAAAGAGGAGACCCGGGTTCGATTTGCAGCCAGGGCATAAACCTAAAAGATTCAGTAGAATTATATAATAGGCATACTCCCACACCATGGCATGGTCATAGAGTATTGGTCATACCATAGAAGACAAAATAGGTCATACACAAATAAGACATCAAAAACACCGACGACCATTCATTTATCTATATCTATATAATTATATAAAATTGAAAAGCGTCACACCGCTGATTAAACAAGAAATCTCAGAAATTGCCGAACCGATTAAGATGAAATTTGGCAGGGAGATAGTTTATGCTAAGGAGACGTCCACTAAGAACGGATTTTTGGAAATTCATCCCCTAAGGGGTACAAATAAGGGTCAGAAGTCACTTTCATACAAACCAACTTTGTTAGTTTTAGATTTATAAATTTGAATTTTTTTATGTAGGTTTATAGTAATGAACAAAAGTTAACTTTAACACATTTTTTTGGAAAATCATCCCTTAAAGGGTTAATTTCTTCAAATTAAGTTAGTACGCAACTTCGTCATTTTTGAAGTTAAAAACATGAAAATTTATATATTGGTTCAAGAATAGAAACAAAATTTAAAAGGTATGTATTTTTTTGGAAAATCAACCCCTAAAGGGTTGAATAAGGTTGTTCAAGTTTGTATGGGAAGTTCGTCAGTTTTGAAGTAAGAAGGGTGAAAATTTGTATATAAGCTTATAGTTATACACAACCAATAACTGTTTCACTGTTTTCTCGAAATTCGTCCCCTAAAAATAGGGGTTAGAAGTCTTTTACATGTAAATCAGCTTCGTCAGCAGTAATGAATGTTTATTGTTATGAACAAAAGTTAAAATTTAGCTGAAAATAATCCCTTAAAGGGTTACTTTAGGGGATGGGACTTACTACGCAACTTCGTCATTTTTGAAGTTAAAAACATGAAAATTTATAATATTAGCTCAAGATTAGAAACAATCAATCAGTAATTAATGTGTTTTTTGGATAATTCTCCCTTAAAGGGTTAATTAATTAAGGGAGTGTATGTTAATATGGCAACTTCGTCAGTTTTGAAGTAAAAAGGATGAAAATTTGTATATAAGCTTATAGTTAGACACAAAAACTAACTGTATCACGGTTTTCTCGAAATTCATCCCCATATAGAGTAATACTAAGGGGTTGTAAATTTTAAACATTTTAAACTCAGTAATGTGAAAATTTATAATTATGTTACCTTATAATTAGAAACAAAAATTAATTGTAAGTTTTTTTTTGGAAATTCATCCACTAAGGGGTAAAACCAGGGGATGTAAATTTGTACGAAACTTCGTCAATATCGAACTCAGAAATGTGAAAATAAATCAAAAATTTACTGTAACAGTTTTTTGGAATTTCATCCCCTAAGAGGTAAATAAAGGGGTTGCCAGTTTTTTCAGAACTTTGTAATTTTCGAACTCAGAAATATGAAAAATAATATGTAAGCTTATAGTGAGAAACAAAAAAATTGTGTAGAGGACTTTACGGACGGTAGGGGGAGGAGAGAGGGACAGGAAGCGAGAGAGGGACCGGGAACGGGAGAGGAACAGGGAGCGGGAGAGGGCCGGGGAGCGGGAGAGGGAGAGGGAAAGGAAACGGGAGAGGACCTGGGAGCGGGAGAAGGAGAGGGGGGGACAGGGAGCGGGAGAGGAATGAGAGGGACAGGGACAGGAAGCGGGAGAGGGAGTGGGACAGAAAGCGGGAGAGGGACCGAGTGCGAGAGAGGAACTGGAAGTGGGAGAGGGACAGGAAGCGAGAGAAGGACCGTGAATGGGCGAAGGAAAGGGACAGGGAGCGGGAGAGGGAGAGGGAGAGAGAGAGAGAGAGTTTGAGTGGGAGAGAGAGTGGGAGCGGGAGAGGGAGTGGGAGCGGGAGAGGGAGAAGGAGTGTAAGTGTCCAGATGGAAACAACAGAACCGTTTTTAAAATATTTGTACTGTTCATGTTGACATCGTAAAACCAGTTCATTACTGATCCATTTAGAATCTGGTGGTGTTACTTCGAGATAAGATATGTAACTCCTGGATGGATGGAAATAACGGGACCTTTTTGTTTTTTTTTTCTAATGAAACTCAAGAGCCAGTTTTTCTGAACATATAATATTTTTCAAAATTTCGGTTAGGAGCACTTCAATACGTGTTAGAACATCAAAAATTTTGTTTTTAAAATTATTGTCTGTTTGTATGTTCGGGCATTACATGAAAACCCTTGAACTGATTTCGACGGAAATTAGTTATGTTGTTCCTCATACTTTGGATCACGTTTTAAAAAACTTTTCGTCCCGATAAAATTAAAAGTTTTCACCGGAAACAAGATGAAACTTAGTGTGGAATATTTTGAAATATCAACGATTTGGTTTAAATTTGCAACAAACATTCCTCATTTAATTCATGAAATACATGTTTTCGAGTTTTTCAATTTTTTTCATGAAAAAGAAAAAACTAATGTTAACTAATGTTGTTTATTTTTTAAAATTCGTTCCCGGAGGAATGATTTGTGATTATATCGTACGTTTCAGTATATAAATACCTAAACATAAGTACTTCCATATATGTAAATTAACCTGTTTTTAATTTTTTTTCTGCAAGGGGTACAAATATGATAAGCATAATTTCCGCATGCGAAGCTGCGGGCAACAGCTAGTTCGCTATAAAACTATACTTAGTTGTAGTAAGACGACCCGTGTGACGTAATGGTTACCATGCCGGATCGCCACGCCAATGGTCCTGGGTTCGATTCTTAGCGAGGCGGAAATTTGAATTATGAGTTTGAATTTCTATTCTCAGTCTGGGTGTGAATGTCCTTGTCTAGTGTATTGTCCATGGCACCCACGATACAGAGAACCTAGTGTGGAACTATGAGTGTGAAGCGTTATTTATTTATTGTATCTGCTTCAAAATCGAAACCGGAATACCTTGCTTCATATACTGCCAATACCGTAACATCTATTAATCTTAATATATATAAATTACGTGTCACGTTGTTTGTCCGGGATGGACTCCTAAACCACTTAACCGATTTTAATCAAATTTGCACACCGTGTGCAGTTTTATCCAACTTGAAAGATAGGATAGCTTACATCTCAAAATAATAAAAAAAACTTTTGACAGAACGAAGTCTGTCCCGGCAGCTAGTAAACCCAATATCTATCTATCATGTCACAGGCGGCGGCTTCGCTCTCGCCGAAGGCAGCAAGTCCACCGGCCTGTCAGCGATGATCGGGCACTCGCTGAACGGCCTCAGCGGACTGCACCCCGCGGTGGTGCTGCTGGTCGTGGTGCTGGTGACGCAGTTCATCACCGAGTTCACCTCCAACGTCGCCATCGCCAACCTTATCCTGCCTGTGCTGGCTAACATGGTACGTGACAATGTTTGGTGTGGCCAACAGGAAGAAAAAGAATTTTATCACATTAAAATCTAAAAGCATTATTGCCACGCCTTTTATCATGCTAGAATCTTTGCGACATCTGCATTCCAATGCCATTCCAATGGAATTAATATCTTTTAATGGCGTTAAAACGGCCACGCGATAACTGTTTTCCACACATGCGTGATATCAGCATTAGGTACGCAGGTGTGGCATGTACAGTTCGGCCGCTGTATCTTGGCGCGTCTGAACTTCGCGCAGAAGGCTGCGCAGTAACATAATTCGCCAATACTCGATACGCGGTGTATTGTGTCACAGTCACACGTTAGCATGTTCGTGTTGCCATCTCTGTCTTACATGCGCTAAAGTTCGCAAAGCCTATGTTCAGACGCGCCAAGATACAGCGGCCGTACTGTACATTGTACAAAGTCTCATGTACAATTTTTCGAATAAAGAGGGTAGTCATCAATCTGCGGAACCTGCCAGTCTTGTGAAAGACACGAACGAGGACGGACGTGCGCTCGCGCTTGCACTTGTGTGAAGTAAAGAGCCAGTGAGTGTAAGGCGATGTGGAGTACAGACTATTTGTGATTATTCACTTGAAACATAGACATTTATAAATATAAATCTTAGGTGGTATTTGAGAGCTTCACTGCTGATTTCAGAACACATTCTACGAACCTTGATCTACATGAAATTAGTTATTTTTCAAAACATTTACAACGTAACGTGATCTAATCGACCTATTCCCTCAGGCTCGCACCCTGGACATGGACCCGCGCTACCTGATGATCCCGGCCGCTCTGGCGTGCTCCATGGCCTTCCACATGCCGGTGGGCACGCCGCCCAACGCCATCGTGGCTGGTGTCGCGCACATACCCACTTCCAAGATGGTCAGTATGTTGACACAGTAAATGAAATTGTCCTTGGCCTAGACTTGTATGGATGTTTTTCGAATGTTATAGGTATTTTATTTAAGTTAATCTTGTTATAGAAGCCACGCTTATAATTAACTTAATCTTGTTAAAGAAGCCACGCTTATAATTAAGCTAATCTTCTTGTTATAGAAGCCACGCTGTTATTAGTTTTTTAGCTTTTTCAAGTTGTTTTAGTTGTTTAAGCTTTTCTTTTTCAAGCTGATTGGTATGAAACTTAGCACATAGTTTTATCACAGAAGAAATAATAGTACTGTTTTATTGCAATTTTTAACCGACTTCAAAAAAAGGAGGAGGTTCTCAATTCGACTGTATTTTTTTTATGTTTGTTACCTCAGAACTTTGGACTGGGCGAACCGATTTTGATGATGGTTTTTTTAATCGAAAGCTGGTGGCTGTCATGTGGTCCCACATAAATTTTATTGAGATCTGACAATGGCATCCATGAGAAAACCACATAAGTCGTAAATTTGTGTTAAGGTGTGCGTGACAAATTGACGAATAATTCAATATCACGCCAACCGATTTCGATGATTATTTTTTTAATCGAAAGCAGGAGCTTGTCATGTGGTCCCACATAAATTTGAACGAGATCTGAAAAGCAGTTTTTGAGACTTTGAAGTCGGTTATTTTTTGTTAGTAAAATTTAGATTATTTAAATTAAGTACAATGTTTTTCAGATGTAACGATAATAGATTATTATATTAATATTAATTTAGCAAATAAACCTAGATTTATGTCGGTATTCTTTGTTTGTATTCTTGAAATATTAACATAAAGGTGCTCCCTCACCGGGAGCATTCACGTGTAATGTAACATTATAGATTCGTCTTTGAGCATTACATTACAATACTACCTCCCTGACTGACGAGCATTCGCGTGTAATGTAACATTATAGATTCGACTTTGAGCATTCCAAGTTGTTTTGATGTTACAAGTTGTAACAAGATATTAAACATTGTATCATTACAAGGTGCGCATTGTAATGCTCGGTTCTCCTCCTTCACTGATGTAATGCTCAAATCTGTAACGTTACATTACACGCGAATGCTCCCGGTGAGGGAGCACCTTAAGGAAAATATTTGAACGAACGAATAAAATCCCTTTGGAAGTGAATTAAACAGTACCTATCGGAATTTCTATACTTGACAAAATATTGTCTTCACCAGGCTATCGGCGGAATAGGCCCGAAGATCATCACTACGCTGATCGTATGGGGCGCCTACCCCACCTGGGGGTCCTGGATCTTCAGGCCGGAAGACATCGCGGCTCTCAAAAAGCCCATAGCATCCTCCGCCGTCTCTCCTCTCGTCCAGAACATCACCCTGAGCTGCGACGCCACGCCCACCGCTCTGGATACCGTGAGGAACTTCTCTTGTACCCTGCCTGTTACTGCTGCAGTCAATAGCACCCTCGCTGATATCGCTAAAGGACTCTTCTCTTGTAACTACCAACCTTTTAGTAAGAGTTAACTTTAGGTAAATGAGTATACCATAAATATGACGTCAACATAGAAAGAGATAGGAACACCAATTGAATTGTTACAACAGTTTTTAGGTTGAACCTGTATGTACAGCCACAATATTGTCATGGTGGTCACTTTTTGATACAAATCTTATTGCAGCGAATCAGGGTCACGGTAAAATTGAATAAAACATGATCAAATTTTTTATACCTTACACTTACAGAAACCTATAAATATTTGTAAATTAAAAAAATATATTTTGTATGTTGGACAGGAATATCAAAAAACCATTACTTTTACCGAATGTGGGGAAATAACGTAACATATTATTTTAGTGACAAAACAATAGTCCGATTTATCAGATAAAATACAATACTAAACTATGCAGATATACAAATAATTATAAGTAACTTTTATTTTTGTTACTTTATGTAGAGGAATTGGAGATTTTAGTACTGCCCAATAGTTACTTGTAGACCAATGATTATAAGCGATTGTTAAAGTCGACTTTTGCGGTGAATGGAATTTAGCGCGCCGCTGTGACTAAACACACACACACACACACACACCACACACACACACACACACACACACACACACACACACACACACACACACACACACACACACACACACACACACACACCACACACAGCGTAAGCGCATTAAAATGCTTATCACACTTATCAGATTTTTTGACAGCACTGTAATTAAGTAGATTTTTATATTTCCGAGTTGTGGTTTTATGGTAGTGGAATAATTCTACTACCTATCAAAGTTAATAGAAAATACAACTTTGTCTAGGTGAATAAAATATGAAAAAAAAAATTGCAATTGGATTATTAGTAGATTATTATTTGTTTCGTGCGTTTTAAACAAAAATACAAGTAAATGATCAAAAATACGTATCGTAAGTATTGTACTTATTTACTCAAGATTTTGACTGGTAGTCACTTTTATGGAAATGACTGCGGTATTTGCCTGCTTAACGCACATGACAAATTACTTTAGATTAGTCAACCGGCTTATGTTGTAAAAGTCAAACAATTAGTCAAAGTCAACTCGCACTTGTAAGTCTTTAGATAATGTAGACTTCTCAATTTTTATGTATTACAAGTGTAGTATTAAGACAGTAATGGGTTGATTATAGTATATTTATATTTGTGGTAAATAGTTTTGAAACTCTGGTACTGTGTTGATTCTATAAAAAAAAATAAGTTCATCCTCAACAAAAAACCTAGAGAGTGCGAAAGTAGTATTATATTGTATGAAACTGCGACTAATATAATAATACTAATATGTAATAATATTTTATTATTATGCGTTCGTTCCAATTTTTTGTATTTATTTTTTGTGTCGGAAATCATAATTATTATGCAGGTATTATATTTAAAATTATTATTTTTAAAACATCCCTATTATTTTACATCATATAAATTATAAGTAAACCTTATAAAGTGTTTATTATTCATCATAGGTTTTATTTTGGGTACCTGTAAATTGTTCAATAAGAGTGTTTTGATTATCATACCAACGCGTGCAACGTCAAGAAATTTTTCACAAAAACTTTTCTAAGCATGCAATATACATATTTATTGCTATACAAAGCTGTGTTCAGTAAATAAAATAGCATTTATGTCTTTTCTAACAACATTACTGTATAATAAAAGGATCTAGGAAGCATCCATGATCCTCTGTTATTCCTTAGGTGAAATAATGACCAAGCAAAATACATGTAGGTAGTATAATATAATATTATATTTTGTTATGATATTTAAAATGGATGTTCCTAGTTGTAGATATAATTAATATTGAATAATTATAATGGATGCATGTGTGTGATAATAGTTCTTAAGCAATACGTGTTTTTATTTATTTCGTTTATTTTTAGTCTTATTTCATTCAGGTTTCTCAATTTAAGTAATGGCTATCGCATTTTATCATTTTTTTATGAAAGGATTGCAGAAACAATTATGGCTAAATGCCTCGCCTATTCTATTTATGATGGAAGTGACGTAACTTAAGAGTTGAAAAGGAATCTCCAAATAATCTCCTTATATTTAGACACTTGGTACCGATGATACAGGAAAAGCTGGCATTTCAGAGCATTTTCAATTTATAAATCAAATAATTCAACTTTGTATTTCATTAATAATTTGCAATGATTTAATTTTATCATTGATTAAAACGCAAAATACTAAAAAATATGTTTACAGTATTAATAAATAAATTTCGGGTAAATGTATTTTTTATATTTTAAAACTTAATATTACAAAGGCTCTTTTCAGAGTGACATGAAGAATAGATAATACTTAGTAACATTTTGATATATTATGTATTAATAAATAGTACCTTTGTTAAATAACTATTATAATTCATTTAGGGCTTGTTTCACAATTTTCAAGTAAGTCCGAAGTAAGCTATTCGTTGGTTAAGTTGACATTTCGTGTATGTAAAATGACACTTTAACGTCACTTTAACCGGCGAATAGCTTATTCAGGACTCTACTTGAAGATGGTGAAACAAGCCCTTTCCAACATAAAAACTTATTTATACATATACACAATGTGATATTGTGAACATAGTGAATGAGTATAATAAATGTGAATATTCCATGTGCCTTTGCAGTGTTTTATATAAACTAATAAATTACCTAGTAAAAACTTTTTTCCTCATTGATATATTTATAATTTAATGGGGAAAAAAGAAATCTATATATTTTTTATTTTAATATCTCAATTAAGTATACTTATTACGTTTAAGCACAAGTGAATAACGTCAGGAATAATAGCGAATATAATAAATTGTATTAAATATTGTTTTAAAATAAAAACGGAATCTTCGTATCATAAACGTAGAATACATCTGTTTGTGTAAATAATTTAAGTTTAGCATACTGTAAACATTGGTGATGTGGTAGGGGTGTTGTTATATGTGAAATAAAATTATTTTAAATAATCTGTCTTTTATTAATTAAATAGTCTTTTAAGTAGTTTTTTTTTTAATTTAAACCTACAGTTACTATATTTACTAAATAATGCAATCATGTATGTAGGTACTTGTAGGTACCATAGACCGGTAATAATTTCTTGGATCATAAAAATAATTTATTTCTTTCGAATGGTAAGGGCTTGTTTCACCATCTTCAAGTAGAGTCCTGAATAAGCTATTCGCCGGTTAAAGTGACGTTAAAGTGTCATTTTACATACACGAAATGTCAACTTAACCAACGAATAGCTTACTTCGGACTTACTTGAAGATTGTGAAACAAGCCCTAACTCTTAGATATAACTCAGATTGTAATGTCTAAGCTTTTCGGAGCCTGAATAGTTTGAGTCTACTTACATACTTATGTATTTTTTGCAACTTAAGTCTGAAAACAAAGCAGTTTAAACTTTTCCAAAGATTTGCCTCTATAATACTATTAATTCACGGAAATCTGAAAGCTTTGATAGACAGAAGAACTTTGAAGAACCTGAGTTTAATGATTCGGATTGGTTTATATAGAAGATTAATAAGTAATCTAGGCTATAATAGTACTAAAATACAAATAAACCCACTGTTTTGTATTTTTTTTATTACACATTAAGTAAAACTAAGTATTGTATTACCTACTAATTACCTAGTCACTTGCATTCAGTGCTTGTAAGATAATAAAATTGATTAAGCCTAAAACATTTCAGATAAATTTTACTAATTGTAAGTAGGAACTATAAAATAGTAATATTCCGGTGATTGTTGGCCCATTCCGGGAACACGTTGATGTCGATCCAGATGGCCTTGGACCACACGGTAACGGTGAACCATATGGTGAATATGGAAAAAATTGTTGGACCAATGCCTGCGTAGATCTGGAAATGATTTAATAATATACCTAATAATAATAACACCACACACATTGCTCCACAAGAGGGAATCTTATGTCGTGGGTGCCAAAGACAAAGAACAGAAAACAGAAAATAACACCAATATATACACTGCACAAAGCATTGATTATCTAAATTCATCTATCTCATGATCAAAGTTTAGGCCAAAGGACTCCAAAGAGAAAAACTAATTCAGCATTAGTTTAGCTACCTACTTGCCCTTTACAAATGAGGTAATGGTCAGTCAAGTAAAAACAAAACAATAGTCACGGACCTGAAAAAAAGAAGGACGTAACCTCGTCTAATCGAGAGTGAAGCATAGCAATGGCCGACCGCTTACCATGTGTGCGTAATTTTTGATTCGCGATGGTGTCAACGTCAAAGCAATATGGTGTCATTGCAATGTGTGGGTGTATGTACTTGTACGAATAGAGTTGTATTACTATGGGTGCTTCACCAAATTTGTTGTTGGGATTACGTCCGTCTTTTTCGTAGGTCCGTGACAATAGTTGAACTAGTAGATAACCATGGTCCGATGGTTGATGTTGAAGTAGGAGGCCACCATGGCGTGGGCCGGCGTGCCCGTGATCAGGTGGAAGGGCACGGAGCAGGATAGGATCGTGGCCAGCATCAGGTAGTGGGGGTTTATACGGTATGCCAAGCTCTGGTAAAAGAACATGGTGAATTTGTAAAATTAATAGGAGGCTGCTATAATTATTTGCGATTATTGTGTGTACTTATCTACCGGCGTACCAAGGGGTTGCTTCTTACCCTGGAATACCCTGGATTTTGTACCTATGCTTACCACTTCGTACCCCTTTTTAACCGACCGAGGAGGTTCTCAATTCGACTGTATTTTTTTTTATGTTTGTTACCTCAGAATTTTAGACTGGGCGAACCGATTTTGATGATTCTTTTTTTAATCGAAAGCTGGTGACTGTCATGTGGTCCCACATAAATTTTATTGAGATCTGACAATGGCATCCACGAGAAAACCACATAAGTCGTAAATTTGTGTTAAGATATGCGCGACAAATTGACGAATAACTCAATATCACGCCAATCGATTTCGATGATTCTTTTTTTAATCGAAAGCAGGTACTAGTCATGTGGTCCCACATAAATTTGAACGAGATCTGACAAGTAGTTTTTGAGACTTTGAAGTCGGATATTTTTTGTTAGTAAAATTTTGATTATGTTTATAAAAGTTCTTATTTCTTATGCGTTAACAAGGAGTTCCAAAAGTTTGCCGCCCTGGGTCTCGTATTAGTAGTAATTTCTTTTCCCATCCCATTTTATCTTCATGTTGTTTTCTATCTACCTACCTACTACTGGGTTGCCTAGAAGAAATCGCTTGAAAGCTATAAGTTCGCCTATTGTTTTGTATGTCTTACTAATGCTCTTATATTTAAGTAATTTTAAGGTGTAGGTCCAATAAATAAAGTGCTAACTAAATAAGAGTCTACCAACCAGTTTAGTGACGTGGTACAGCATGCAATGAGCTACGCAGATGTTATTGGCGAACTCGGTGAGGAGCTTGCAGAAGACGACCACCACCAGCACGAGGGCCGTGCTTGACCAGCCGCCGAACATTAGCAGGAACCTCTCGAACTCGTCAGTCATGCGCGACTGCTTTAATGCCTCGAACATCGCACAGCTAGACGCTGTTGATTAAAGGCCAATGCATACGTAACGGGTTTTTTCCCGTAAGTACGGGATTTCGCTGCGTATGCAGTATGGTATACATTTTCTATGGAACGATCTTTCCAAAACTTCACGTCCCGTCCCGTACGAGAAAAAACCCGTTACGTATGCATTGGCCTTAAGTAGACTTAAGACTTAAAATGGTGCCGCATTTTATAAAAGGTTACGTTAAATATGAGGCATCATTATCATAATTATTATTAAAATTACCTAAACAAATCAAAAACCAAACAAACTTCAGTTACAATAATGTGTCATCATCATCATCACAAGTCCACTGTCGTAACCAATGATGGGCTCGGGTGTCCAGCTCTCTTAAACAAGTGCTGGTTAAGTGCCTACATATTTACAGACTACCTTTGAAACCATGGAAAACTCTTGTAGTGCAGGTTTCCTCAAGATGTTTCCTTACGCAAAGCAATTGATAAATATTTCTAATATGCACTTATGTAACGTTTACAAATGAAGTGTGAAGAAGTGCATGCAGGATTCGAGCTCAGGCACCCACGTTCGGGAGAGCAACGTTCGAACAGCTTACTTTAGTAAAACGGAAAAAAATCAGTTGATGGATCTTTCTCCGCTTTTATAAGTCCCTTAATCTTAGATAGATTAAGGGACATAAAAGCGGAGAAATCCCTTAATCTACCTACTCAGTGTTATACTGAATTAAGTTTATATACTTAAGTAATTAATTAGTGAATAAAATGACCCGTCACTAAAAGAACAGTCCAATGGATTTCATTTTTGACGGTTTTCCAATCCAAACACGGTCTGCTGGCGGCCGAGGGCAGAGGATTCAAACTGAGATCTAAGAAAAAAATACATAATTCTCAAGAACGCGATCTCAGTTTTTATATATTACTAGCTGACCCGGCAAAGATCTTATCGCCTAAGAAACTATTTTTTTTTCTAAAATAAAAGTAGCCCCAGTTACTCCTTGTTACATCAGCTATCTGCCAGTGAAAGTTCCGTCAAAATCGGTCCAGCCATTTCAGAGGTTAGCCGGAACAAACGGACAGACAGACAAAAATTGTAAAAAATGTTGTACTTTTATTTAACTTGCAATGTAGAGGTATTGTATGTTTGTCCGGGTGGAATCTTACAACTGAATTTTAAAGGGGCCATTGACGGAACGATCGATCGGTGCGATCCGTCGTTGCAGACCGATCGCACCGACCGATCGGCAATATATGTCAAGATCGTTAACGATTTGCTTGGTCGCAGACGATATCGGTGATCGCAACAAAAATCCATGCAATCATGAATATCGCACCGATGAATCGACTGTGTGTGGACCTTTGCGATCAGCGATGCGATATTTGTCTCATTCTGATGCCGGCCGCCGCACGCGTCGCATGTCTTCAATGCCTTGGCTAGTGTGTTATGTAGGTACTACGTAGTCTACGTACCTACCAACACTCGATGGACGAAATAAATAATTTTTTTTTGCCGTATTGGGGCGGCTTTAGAATACTAACCCCAAACCCACGCCGGATGGGTGTCGTAAGAGGCGACTAAATCCGGCCCGCTGGTGGTAGGGCCCTCGGAGGGATTATATTGGTAGTATTGATTTTAATTGTTAATTAATACCATTATTACTATTATTATTTCTCCATGGGGTTCGCTTTTACTTTTACTTTTCGCTTTTACCTTTGGTGTTACTGATGTTCATGGGCGACGATAGCCACTTACCATCAGGTAGATCGTCAGCTCGATTGCCGGCTATTTCCATAAAAAAAACTTCGTGGACTTATCGAGGACCGATGCCGCGATGACAATTCAATATTAAAAAGAAAGAAAGAAAGAAAGAAAAAAGCTAGTTACACGCTTTATATTAGCTTTAAACGGTTAGACTTCTTCCAAACTTCGTAGACCTATCGAAGACCGATGATAATTCAATATTTAAAGAAAAAAGAAAGAAAGAAAAAAAATGTTCGGTTATGTTCGGTTTACACGTATTAAGTAGTTAAGTAGTTAAATAAATTTTAACTAAATTTTAAGTAAATTAATACTTGTAAACAGATAATTTAGTAGTTTAGTAATTTAGTAGTTTAGTAATCAAGTAGAGTTTTATTTTTTTCTTTTGTAGCCGAATCAAAGTTACTGCCACATAGCTAAGGAAAAGAAGTTCATTTTCCATTTTGTAGGGCACGTATTGAATTATTTGAGCACGTCTTTATCCTTCCGTTTCAAACAAGTAATGTTTGATCGTTGCGATCGATCGCTACGATCGATCGTTCGTGTATGAGCGGCACTTTTGAACCGATCGATCGGTGCGATGTCCGGCAGATCGATCGCACCGATCGATCGCATCGTCAATGGCCCCCTTTAAATCAGTTATCTTTAACCGATTGAGTTGAATGTACGCTTATTTTGGTGGCAATGCTTAGCTATAGTGACGTCATTCTAATTCCAATATGGCGGATCATCCAAGATGGCGGACTAGTTATTTTTTCTGCACTACCAAAATGGGTATCAAATGAAAGGGTTTGCTGAGGAGAACACGAAAACTAATACGTCAGATTAAAAGCTTGTTTTTAAAAAGTTTTTTTTCCATTAACATCTTAATTTATAATTATGTATAGAATGATACAGATATAGATAACTAGAAACGGTATATTGGATGGATTAAACCATTGTAAGTATTACTTTCTATATAATTCACTTATAACTTACCAGATTGTTTCTTACAGAACTTCAAGAAGTCCAGGTTTGTCGGAATTACAAACAATATTAACGCGCATAAAATCGTTGGAGCTGATACTTGCATATGGCTGAAATGTGCCATTAATGATATTCATGAGTCCTCTTAGGTTGGTACTACCTATAAATCTTGGGAAGGCACCACGGAAAGAGGGAAACAATTAGTTAACTAAATGTGAACCAGTTAATGAGGGAACTAGTAGAATATTAGTTATATTAGAAGAATAATTATAGAAGTTAGGTGCCTAGTTGCCTACTTCTTAGTCTGATGGCATATTACCTAATGTATTGAATAGTCAATTATTATTAATGATAATGACCGATGCGTTTACTGCTCAAGAAGAAGGGACGAGAGATCCACCTATTATTGGCTCTCTGGTAGATTCTAGGATGGTTGTTAGCCAAGAACTTTATTTGTACGTCTGGACGGAGCTTCGATCTGGTACTTACCTGATTAAGTTCCTGTTGTTAGCCAAGCGGGTAGAAATCATATTATGATGTAAAAATATTTGGGGTAAGTTACCCAACTTGCCGTCAACTTATGTCAGGATATTCTACATTAAACTGAGAGACACGGAATTCTAGTACAGAGAGTAAGTGACAATAATAATAACCTGGTAAAGTAATTCCGAGTATGATTACATAAATCTGTTGAAACAGTCATTTGTAACAGGACACATAGCAGTATGGTAATGCCGACTATCTGGAAGTAGATACTTAAATTTGATAGAAATATTATTATGTATATTCATTCCATTGCATATATAAATTGGCTGTATAAGATAAATGCATAAGCCTTACGTAGAGTGAAGTTTATCATGAGTTGTTGTCTTTCACTGTCAAAATTTGTTCTGTCACTTCCTTAGCAATGAATTCGTAACTCCTGTATTGTGAATTTTATAATCTTTTAATTTAATAGCAATCATACAAAATGTAAAACATTTTCGCTTTTATTTTGAAAATAAACAGTCGTAAAATGTCGTAGCGCGTATTATTTACAGCGGTCTGCACATTCGCCCGTTCCCGATCTTCCATTGCCAGCTCACACGCCATACCAATGTTAATAGGTTATGGGAGGTTATGGGCCCAGAACCCAGTGACCCAGAAGACTGAAATCTGTGAGTAGATAATATAGAATACATTATTCAAGAAGAATACAATCGGAACAAAGGGCAGAGGAAGAGAGTGTGCGGATTATCGCGCTATTGACAAAATGCCGACGTCATCGACATCTGGTGCTGAGCTGCCGGCCCCTCAATCGGGCAACGGCGCCGGACCTATATCAATTGAGAGATTACGTGGTTCGTCAAACTATGTATCTTGGAAATTCTCAATGCGCATGCTATTAACCTTAGAAAATATTTGGAGTTGTGTGGAATCAACGGATCAATCAACTACTACAGACACTCAACGTGACCAGAGAGCATTAGCAAGGATTTGTCTTAGTGTGGAGCCTGCCTTGTACCAGTATGTTCGCGACGCCAAAACTGCCAGTGAGGCTTGGAAGAACTTAGCCAAGGTATTCGAGGATCGTGGACTATACAGGCGAGTACTCTTACTCCGGCAACTTCACCATATAGAATACAAAAATTATTCTAACATGCAAGAATACATCAATGCTGTTATGACCCTAGTGTCACAGTTAGAGGATATAGGACGGAGCATCGAAGACGCCGAGGTAGCGGAGATTTTACTATCTGGTCTACCAAGCGAATATGATGTTTTGGTCAGCAATTTGGAAACTGCATGTATCAGTACTACATCTCTTTCAAGCGAGCTTGTTAGAACACGACTACTGCAAGAAGAAATGCGGAAGAATGGCAATGAACATACATCTTCAGCAGATAATGCCTATTTTGCCAAGAAGAAGGTAATTTGCAGTTTCTGTGGAAAAAGTGGACATGTTCGTAACAGATGCTTTAAGCTCAAGAAGCAGAAGAAAGAGAAGGCTGAGAAAGAGAAGACTAAGAAAGCTACAATTGCGACTGATTGTGCCTATTCAGTGACACGGGCTGACTTCATAGTTGACAGTGGGTGTAGCAGTCATATGATAAATAATAAGAATATGTTTCAAAATTTTAATAATAAGAAGAGTCATGTTTGTATTGCTAATAATACATACCTGGATAGTGAGGGATCAGGTAAATTTATTATTCCTTGTTCTAATATAGAAATAGAAGCTATGCTCGTTCCTAAATTAGCTACCAATTTACTTTCCGTTAGTAGGCTAATTAAATCTGGTTATGTACTTGTTTTTGACAAGAAAGGGTGTCACTTTTATAAAGATTGGGACTGTAACATCACAGGTATGGTATATGGTCATGCAGCTGATATCAATGGTGTTTACAAGCTGGATAGCATCACACCTGCAGGTAATACTTCGCAGCCAATTAGGTGCTCTTCAGGTCTCCTGAAGAATGGAGTTCAGGAGAAACAGAGTGCAATGTTAGTGTCAGCAGAGCTCTGGCACAAGCGGCTGGGACACATGAGTTATGAAGGTATGTGCACGTTGCGACAAAAGAAAGCTCTTATGTTTCAGGATGAAGAACACGAGCTCTCTGGGTGCGTGGCTTGTTTGAAGGGCAAGCAAGTCTCAAAAGCTTATCCCTCTAGTGAAGCCAAGCGTGCCACTAGTCGATTAGAGCTCATTCACTCCGACATCTGTGGACCGATGCCGATTAAAAGTTGGGGCGGTGCGAAGTACATGCTGACCTTTACAGATGACTACAGTAGGAAGAGTTGGGTGTACCTACTACAAGAGAAAAATCAGGTAATGTCCCGTTTTATTGATTTTAAAAACCTTGTTGAGAAACAGACCGGAGCCAACATAAAATGTCTACGAACTGATGGAGGCGGTGAATATTGTAATGATCGTCTCAAATCTTTTCTTAAGTCTCAAGGAATTATTCATCAAATAACCGTTCCGTATTGCCCTCAGCAGAACGGAGTATCTGAGAGGCTAAATAGGACTTTGTTAGAGAAAGCAAGATGCATGCTGCAGGAATCTGGTCTTAACCGGGAATATTGGGGAGAAGCGGTCATGACGGCCCTCTATTTAAAGAATAGAAGCCCTACAGTTGCCCTCGCTGGACTGATGCCTGAACAAGTGTGGACTGGTTCAGATATAGACCTTAGTCACCTTAGAGTTTTTGGCTGCATTGCATACTCATTAATCCCTGAGCAGAAACGTTCTAAATTAGACCCTAAATCTAAAAGATATTTTTGTTGGCTACAGTGATTCAACTAAAGGCTATAGGTTGACAGATCCACAAAATCCAAGGCGAATTTTTTATGCTAGGAATGTGACATTTCTTGAGCACAAGTTTTTGAAGGACACGGATGATAATCCTTGTGTTCATTGTAAAAATAAAAACATTGCTAATCACTTTGTTGATGTATCTAGTCAGAGTTCTAATTTAAATAATACAATTTTACAAAATAATGAAATGGATGATAATAATATTTTAAATAATGATGCAATTAACTGTGATATTAGCTTAAGTGATAATGAAAATAGTGAATCTAGTCAGAATGATATTAATACTACCATACTTTCAGGTGCGGACTCGGAGTACTGTACTGGAGACGAGGGAGCAAAGACCGCTGCTAGTCCAAATCATGCAGATTTGGACTGCAGCTCGTCAGAGCATGTCCCGTCGTCACGTCAAGGGGAAGCGATGTCTAGTGCCGGCCTTCAGGATCCTGGTTTGGTAACTGATGCTGCGCGCCCTGTACGTAGTACTCGTGGAAAGCCTCCACTCAGGTATGGAGATTATGATCTTTCTTGGGATCTCTCTCTGCTGGTTCACAACGAGATAGAGCCTCTCTCTTATAAAGAGGCTATGTCGTCGCCGGACAAAGAAGAATGGCGACGTGCAATGGAGAAGGAGTATAATGCTCTCCTCAAAAATGCCGTCTGGAAACTCGTAGATCGACCACAGAATAAAAATGTAATAAAATGTAAGTGGGTCTACAAGGTCAGACAAAACTGCGAAGGTAAGGATAGATTTAGAGCTCGTTTGGTCGCGCGCGGGTTTTCTCAGAAGCAAGGCGTCGACTACAGTGACACTTTTTCACCTGTCGTTAGACACAGTACACTTAGAACTTTGTTCGCTTTAGCTAATGAATATGATTTAGATATCAGTCATTTTGATGCAGAGACCGCGTTTCTAAATAGTGATCTAAACGAGCATATCTTCATGGAACTACCGGAAGGTTTTAATTCAGATGATAATAAAGTATGTTACTTATTAAAAAGTATATATGGCCTTAAGCAAGCTAGTCGCATGTGGAATCAAAAAGTGCATCAGCTGTTATCTAATAATGGTTTTAAACAGAGCAAATGTGAACCTTGCGTCTATATAAATAAGAGTGATAGAAGTTTAACCATAATAGCCTTATATGTAGATGACTTCTATGTTCTAGGAAATTGCTCTGTAATTAAAAATAAGTTGTTAAAATTATTGCAACAGGAATTTATTGTTAAAGATCTGGGCATTCTTAAAACATGTTTGGGTGTTGATGTCTCTCGTAACAAATCTAAAGGTATTTTAACTCTAAATCAAAAAGGTTATATAGAGAAACTTTTGTTGCGTTTTGGAATGGAAAAATGTAATCCAGTCTCAACTCCTATGATGCTTAACAATAAATTAGATAAACCAAATGGTGATTGTCTAGATGAAAATGTATACCCATATAGGGAGTTAATTGGAAGTCTAATGTACCTCGCTGTGTGTACTCGACCTGACATTGCTTTTGTATGTAGCCAGCTAAGTCAGTTCTGTTGTGGCTTTAATATGTCTCATTGGCTTGCGGCTAAACGTGTTTTAAGGTATTTAGCAGGAACCTTAAGTTATGGCTTATGTTTTTATAAGACTGGTAACTTAAATATAACTGCATATACTGACGCCGACTGGGCTAACGATATAGTAGACAGAAAGTCATATACAGGGTTTGTAATAAAGCTTGGGAATAATACTATAAATTGGGAAGCCCGTAAACAAAAATGTGTGGCTCTATCAAGCACAGAGGCCGAATACTTAGCAATTTGTGATGTGTGTAAAGACTTGCGTTTTGTTAAAAATTTTCTGAATGAAATAATTGATAAATCACCTTCTATTGTATTGTATAACGATAATCAAAGTACACAAAAGCTATTAGAATGTAAAGAGTATTGCCACAAACGAACAAAGCACATTGATTTAAGGTACCATTACATAAAAGACTTAATAAATGCAGGTTTTGCTGATGTTAAGTATTTATCAACACAAGAAATGGTGGCAGATATATTAACTAAGCCTTTAAGTTCCATGAAGCATAAAAATTTTATAAATGGAATAAATGTTAAGGATATACAGACTTTGTACAAACTGTGATATTATGTTAAGTATGTGCATGTAGTTTTATTTTTCTGCTTGAAACTGTGATGTCCTTATTATTCTTTCTTTTATTTGAAGAATGTAATGAATAAGGGGAAGTGATAGAAATATTATTATGTATATTCATTCCATTGCATATATAAATTGGCTGTATAAGATAAATGCATAAGCCTTACGTAGAGTGAAGTTTATCATGAGTTGTTGTCTTTCACTGTCAAAATTTGTTCTGTCACTTCCTTAGCAATGAATTCGTAACTCCTGTATTGTGAATTTTATAATCTTTTAATTTAATAGCAATCATACAAAATGTAAAACATTTTCGCTTTTATTTTGAAAATAAACAGTCGTAAAATGTCGTAGCGCGTATTATTTACAGCGGTCTGCACATTCGCCCGTTCCCGATCTTCCATTGCCAGCTCACACGCCATACCAATGTTAATAAAATTATTGGATATAGTATATACCTACCTATCCCCGATCGTAATAATTTTTCTCAATCATCTTCCACACCTAAGGTCGTAAGCTTTAGTGTAGATAATAATTATGTGAATAGGTTTTCTGTAGTCAGGAAGTATATAATTACTAAGTACCCAGATGACCCTTCACTCGGTATTTTGTTTTTGGTAAATCATGTTTTTTGGAAATTGTTACTGTTGCTTAACAACGCCATCTACTGAAGTAGCTTTAGTGTTGCTACTCGCCGGTAGATGTCAGGAAGAGTCTATTGTAGCAGTTTTTCATTGCGTAAAAACACGGATAAAACGACATTTTCTAAAAATGAATCCTAGCTAGATCGTGAAAATCGTTGGAGCTGTTTTCGAGACTCACTCAGATTATATATAAATGGTAGTTATATACAAGAATTGTTCGTTTAAAGGTATTATACTCCTTGCGATTTGCAGCCAAAACAAATGTAAACAAACCATTAAAATCGTTTTATAGAATTTTTTACCAACTGACATGAATTTGTACACTAAATGCGTTTTATTTAAACAAACTACTCATTAGGGTATTTGTGAATTCTTAAATAAATACAGATTGATCGATAACAATTATAAATTCCGAGTAAATGAGGAAACAAACAAAATTAAATAAAACTGTCATCATTCAAGCACTTTGCAATGACAATCTTATTTCCAAGAAGCGATTTGAAACTTTTAACTTAATGTATCTACTATTTTGTTTTAGTGAGTAGTTTGTCTAAATAAAACGCATTTGGTCATACATTTGGTGTACAAATTCAAGTCAGTTGGTGAAAATACTAGAAAACGATTTTATTCGTTTGTTTACATTTGTTTCGGCTGCAAATCGCATGGAGTATAGATTAGGTTGGTACCTGTTCCTTAATAGATATCTTCCCCAGTTTTTTATATTGGTTCCTGAGTAAAGTTTTAGTAAACTGCGCTTCCTCTTCCGTTGAACCTGTGTGGAGTGCAGAGTAGTTGTGGATTCTGGAAAATCAATAATGGGATTCTGAAAAATAAGTACCTCATTCACTGAAGTATTATTATTAGCATATGACATTGTAGTCCAAGGACCTCATTGAATTTTTTTTTTGGAAAACTTGCATGTGACTCTGTGCCACTTTCGATATGATTTTTCTTTTTATGTACTGTGATGCTAAGATTAATCTTAATACTTATATATAAATTACGTGTCACGTTGTTTGTCCGCGATGGACTCCTAAACTACTTAACCGATTTTAATGAAATTTGCACACCGTGTGCAATTTCATCCAACTTGAAAGATAGGATAGCTTACATCTAATAAAAAAAAACTTTTGATAGAACGAACTTTGTCCGGGCAGCTAGTAATATAATAAAAAAAATAATTGTAAGCTAAACAAACCGAGCAAATTAATAATGGAATTCTGGAAAATAAGTATTTTTTTTTCTGGAGAGCTTGCGTGTGTTCTCGATGGCACTTTACGACACGATTTTTATTTTTATGTACATATTGAGATGTAATGAGTAGGTACCTACGTTTAATAATCAAAAAATAATGGGTAAGTATATTATTACCTAAACAAACCGAGGAAGTAGAAATTCATCCAGAGGTACACGGCCGTCTCCAGTACCAGCACGCCGGGTAGGGTCAGCAGCACAAACTGAGGGAACTCTATCTTTGGCCCGAAAGGAAATAGCCTTTGGGAGAGATAAAGATAACTAAGGATATGTTAACAAAGGATATGTAGAGAAATGCGGTGCTCAAGAGTAGAAATGTAATCTATCTCGCCAGATTTGGTACAAAAATTTTAAATAAAATTGGTTATTTGGGTGAATAAGCGACCCTTGTGGCGGTGGTGGTTACCATACAGGACCCCCGTACCAAGGGTCCTGGGTTCGATTCCCAGCGAGGCGGAAAATGATGGTTTTTCTTGGTCTGGGTGTATTTATTTTGTCTTTGTGTGTTGTCCATATTACTCACGACACGTGGAATCCTGGTGTGGGGCTATGGTGTGTAGCGTTGTTTATTTAATTGTATGAAATCGAGTTTGTCTCTAAACACATTTAAAAAATGTATCTAGAAGTAGCTATTGTTTCAAATTTAAAAAAAATCCTACTCGGCATTGAAGTATTATTACTAGCGTATAGAACCGACACCGCGAACATCGGGTTCGGGGGTATGTATTACAGCGGGTCGGCTGCATTTCATTTTCATTCTGTCATTCGACTGCGCTCATGGCAGCCACATGTCAAAATTGTGACAAAATAATATATCAAAAATGGCGTAATACGTAATATGAAGCTGTAAAGATCAGTCAACTACGAAAAAAAAGATACTTGTCATCGACAATTTATCGATGACTTATCATCGACAAGGAAACATAACATTAACTTACATCAACCAAAAATAAGTTATTTCATTATTGTGCAATGTTTCCGCCATTTTTAATTGAAAAAATCATAAGGCGCGTTTACATAATTGGCAAGCTGCAAGCGTGTTATAAGCATAAGCTTGCCGACGCTTGTGATCAATTTAAGTTGTTGGATTTTTGACACGAATCAAATAGCTATCAACTAGGCTACAGGATCGACATTAGGTACATTAAATTAAACATTAAAATTAAGTGAAACATTTGGAAGAGCGTGTAAAGGTTTGAAGTCTGTGACTGCTTGTCTTGGTTCGGCAATTGTCATATACAAAGTTACTCTATGACAAGTGTGTAAAGGCAAGATTGAAAAGAGAACGGAGGGCAAGCCGGCGGCATTTTTAACCGACTTCAAAAAAAGGAGGAGGTTCTCAATTCGACTGTATTTTTTTTTTATTTTTTATTTTTATGTTTGTTACCTCAGAACATTGGACTGGGCGAACCGATTTTGATGATTGTTTTTTTAATCGAAAGCTGGTGGCTGTCATTTATTGAGATCTGACAATGGCACCCATTAGAAAACCACATAAGTCGTAAATTTGTGTTAAGATGTGCGCGACGAATTGACGAATAACTCAATATCACGCCAACCGATTTCGATGATTCTTTTTTTAATCGAAAGCAGGTGCTTGTCATGTGGTCCCACATAAATTTGAGATCTGAAAAGTAGTTTTTGAGACTTTGAAGTCGGTTATTTTTTGTTAGTAAAATTTAGATTATATTCGATATGTCTGTTCTATGTCATTATACTTCAGTGCTACTCAGTTGATATTTAGATAGCGGAGTTATGATGTAACAAACACTAATCTCGGATGGCCTATAACTGCAACGTTATCAAGAGTAGGTACCTAATAATAAATTAATAATATGGTGTTAAAGAGAGACAGATACCATTGAAGTACCTATTATTACTAGCGATAGAACCGACACCGTGAACACAATGTTTGTCCCAATGAATTGGTGCCAATGGGCTTCAATTTTCAACGGATTAGTTCGATTTTGAAAAGAGAACGGGGGATCAATTTTGAAAATAGAACTTCTTGGCGCGACACAAATGTTCGCGATGTCTGTTCTGGTACTTTAGTATATTACACTTCAATGACAGATACTAACTTTTCGCAATAAGCTTTAAAGATTTTATTGGTGTGGCTCCCCACCAGAGTGGCCGTGCCTCCGACAGACGATGAATAAGCAATGCCGAGGAAATAAAAAATTATGAAATCTGATGGCTTTTGAATCCTGAAAAATATTCTTTAGTAAGGTTTACATAATTAATTTATTATTATCAATTCAGTTTGTCACGTAACTTTAATCACACACATTAAATACCTATCTAAATTATTTATGTTGGCCTGGGATCGAACTTTGAACTGTTCGCAATGCAGTCGGAAGTATGACGTCATAATAATCACTTCAATATCACATACACCCGGTAGTCATATCACATCGCATATAAATGAGTTTTATTTTCGATGTCAATCATCATCGAATCAAATCTTAACTTTGATGCCTATATTTTACAAAACAATTCTTTTTTTATCTATATCTATACTAATATATGTATAAAGAGGAAAGATTTGATTTTTTGTTTGCATTGAATAGGCTCCGAAACTACTGAACCGATTTGAAAAATTCTTTCACTGTTGGCAAGCTACACTATTCGCGATTAACATAGGCTATATTATATTTTCAAAAAAATTAGGGATCCTTAATAAAACTCCAATAATGTAACCCAAGGTGCAAAAAAATAAGAAAACCGAAGCAAAGCGAGGGCGGTTACTCGTTCACATATAAAATGATTAAACTTAAACATAAAAAATTAAACAATTAAAAAAATAGTTCAATTACAGAATTGTGTCACCAATGTTAAAAATAAAAACCATAAGTAAGTCATAAATGCTACAATTAATCTTATACAATATTTCACACATTGCAGTACCGGCGCCGTGGCTTAGTTGGTTAAAGCGCCTGTCTAGTAAACAGGAGATCACGAGTTCGAATCTCGTCGGGGCCTATATGTAGTTGAAATGTCAAGATATACATTTTACTTTTTATTTAAATGAAAATAATTTTTTTTTACGAATTTATTTTTATTAAAAAAAATCTTGTAACATTTTATACTTACGATTTTTTAAATTCTGTAACTAATTATAGACCTCTCTCTTTACTTATAAGTAGCCTTTATGTAGAAGGACCTATATTATTGGGATGATTAGCATTTTTTTTTATTTACTTAACCCAATAGGTAGTGATAGTAGTATAAATTCACGCGACACAGCTTGATTATTTAGTTTCAATAAAATATTACCATGTAATAGAATAATTATTTTTATTAAGTTTTTTTACGAAATTGTTCATTTCTTGAAATTTAATTCAATATGAAATAAAAAAATTGAATATGAATCGATTACCTGTTGTTTTTATTACGCTGATCTCCTTCTTTACTGATCTCTCCTGTTGTTTCGTACACTTCCAAAATTCCCATCTATAAATAAAAATAAGAAATAAGATTTGTTACAAAATTCATACAATTATTTTAACTTTAAAAATATCACCTTTAAAATATTTGTTTCATTTTGTTTTAAATTTCTACTATATTCACTTTAATGAATGTAAATGGCAACATTGATATCATTTTAATGAAACCAAAAAATTTTCGATGAAGAATATTCATGTTTTTTTACCTTTTCTAATTCCATCATAGTTGCTTTGACTATCGGCAACATAAATCCACACGCTAGTGTATTTGAAATCCACATTGATAAAACCATCGTTGTAAAAAAAAGTATGAAGCATAATCTAAAAAATAAAACGTCTATGTTTTTAAATAAAAAGAAGCAACTATCTAAGAAAGTTTGGATCTAAAGGACAATTGTCGCGAAGTTAAAAAAAAAAAACTGAATATTGTTAAAAGTAATACTGAACAACTAAACCATGGACCCATTATTCAACTAATCAAATCTTGTTTTGTTTTTTCCCAAGCAACCCTGTAAAATATAAACGGGTCCCGACTGTTAATCCTTCTATGGTATAGTTGTTCAGTATTATTTTTAACAACATTCTGAACTACTGGGCTTGTTTTTGAAGTAAAACTTCTATATAGACGGGGTATTAGGATTTTTCTGTCACAAAAAAGCGTTACCGAGGCGTGACGTAGACGTAGCCGTTATATCGCGTGGAAATATTTGAAATAAATATTAAATATAAATACGTTGCCACTCGTTTTAAATATTTAAAATATTTATTTTTGAAATATTTTTTGGAACGTTATTTCTTGAAACATTTTTATTGAAATATTTTTTTAAACAAAATTTTATTAAGTTCCACTTGTCCGTTGAAGTTTTACTTCTACTATGTGTCCCAGCACACATTTAGTTTTTCTTTTTAGTTTTTTTACGCTGTCAGGTCTTTTGTTTTTCATTGACTTCATTAATAGGACGGTAAAATTCGCACTGTCGTCATTTCAGTTAGTAAATTAACGAGAATTGTTGTTTAACCAACTTTAAATCGTTATATATCTTAAACTGTCATTTAAAATAAATAATGACGAAAGGAACCTAAAAATCATTTCGTACCCTCAGTGAAAAAAGGCATAAGATGATAATTGTTATTTTACAGGAGAGCAAATAAACTGTTAAAATATCAGTTAGTAGTCAAAGGAATTTATATTAATTACGATATCTTGCACAAAACCGTCATGATTACCTAATGACAAAAATTTGAAAAAAAAATGAGCAGCTTTTGTACCTCTTTCCAATCATATTAATTACTAAAATTCAAAGTAACACGACTTATGTTTTTTTGCACTGAGGGTGCGATTTTCGAATACGTAGTTTTGTATGACGTAGTTCGTCGCAATTTTTTTTCACTTGGACAATATGGCGTCTGGTTGTCCCTGTGCCGCCCTGTGGTGAAATTGAATTATTGTCATGTCTTTAATAACACTCGTAAGGTTAAGTCGATTCGATTGACGTAAGAATCATCAAAATCGGTCAACCCGTTTGGTCTCCACAACCCCACATAGGAACACACATACATACATACATACACAATTATACTGATAAACACATTACAGTGGTGAGGGCCGCTGGCCGCTATTGTGGCGGCGCGGCGTCGCGCGTTGAGCTGATTGATGACAAAAATGCTATGATTTTCTTCAGATTTTTTCCTCAATTTTGGAAAGGGTGATTTTATCTATTTCTGTAAGTTTAAATAAGTAAAACAATACAACTAAATTACAAAAAGGAAATGAAACCTGTAATGTGAACAGCCGAATATTAGCAGTATTTTCAACGCAATTCGTTTGTGTATATGGCTGTCTTCTATGGCTGTTAGGAATAATAATGTTCCAAAGCAATCGAAGAATGCATGACGAACGTGTATCTGCAGAAATGTAACACCGAGTTTTAACTTGCGGATTAAAATGTCTAGGCGTTTTGAATATTTAGGTTATTTGATATTACTTTTGTGATACATTTACATTTACTATCTCATACCCTATTAGATACATTTTTTACATAGTAAAAAAAGTCCATAATATAATAAATAATAGTTGAAAAAAAAAAATTAAAAAACACGCCTTTATAGAAAATCCAACTAAAAAATAGAAAATAAATTTGAATTAAGAATCGTGTAAAAAAGCGTGGGGTGCTTTTTATTATGATATTATCACTTCTACTCATTGACACCATGCACTCCACGCTTTTATTACAATTTAACAATTCTTAATTCAAATGTTTAAAAGCATGTTTTTTAGTTTTTTTTATAAATTATTTATTTTTTCATTTTTTAGTTTGATTTTTTGAAATTTTTTCTTTTTTTTTGTCTCTTTTTTCTTTCAATATTGAATTGTCATCGGTCCTCGATAAGTGTACGAAGCTTGAAAGAAATCTGACTGTTTGAAATGGGTCACAATCAAGTCCAAAGGAGTCGGCTACAAGTTACAAATTACAAGTTACAAACAAACATACAGGTGAAGCTAAAGCGTGTAAAAATATTACTGAAACTCTGTTAAACATTGTTAACTTTTATTTTATGTGCTAAGATAGAAAAGTGATTAAAACAATGTTCAAACATAAAAAGTGTAATAAAATTACATACCATGCTTATTATTTCATGGCCTATGGAGTTAACGACTGTAGACAGGGCGATTGGGATCAGAGAAACAATAGCCGGATGAAGTACTTCAAATATCCAATAAGCAGCAGTAATTAAAAATACATAAAAACATAAATAAGCCTAAAAACTAATTACATGTTAAACAAATTAATGGGGTCCTTAAAGGCTTGTAACACTGAAAATTTTACAGTATTTATTACAAGGTACACATGTCTGTGGTATTACATAATATCTCATTTTTAGGGTATCGAAATAAAATCGTAACCCTTATAGTTTCGTCATGTCCGTCCGTCCGTCTGTCCGTTCGTCTGTCCGAAGCAAAGCGTCGAGACCCTTAGTGCTAGAAAGCTGTAATTTGGCATGGATATATTATGTATTTATTAAAACTCCAGAACTGCAAAATAAAATATTGAAAAATTTTTTTTTTCAGAGAAGGTATCTCCTCTACAGGTAACGTGAGGATGAATTTTTTATTCGTCGCGTAACCTATAGTGTGGGCCCGGGTATCGTTGAACAGGTCTTTATAAAGCATTATGGTTCTACTAAGATCATTTTTGGAATTAGGGTGCTAAAGTGCTAATTTTGTTTTGCTAATTATGGAGGACACTTGATCCCTGCCGGCTAAACGGTTAAAGTTGAACAAGTGAAAAAATTCTCAAAATAGGTTATATGATGAATTTACAAGGAAAACTATCACGGCTATGTTAGCATAAGTAGTTAATGACGGGAGTTAATAGGGTTCGCCTGGATAGCTACAACCCTTGAGCATGAGTCAGCCGCCAAACGACTCGTCGTGTTCCGCCTGGGGTCTTGAGAGCCAGTTCTTTCCTTCTTTCTTTTTCTTCTCTCTTTCTTGGCCGGCAACGTATCAGTGTGATGCCTTTTAGTGTTGCTGATGTCCATAGGCAACGATAGCCACTTATCATCAGGTGGATCGTAAGCTTTTTTGCCGGCTATTTCCATTAAAAAAATAGTTATAGTCGATAAACTTACCACTTCGTAACCCTACATTGCGCGTGGCCTGATTGATACGCACTTCCGGGCAAGCAATACTACAGTAATAGTACAAGCTGATCTTTTCTGTCTTTTACTCAGTATATAGGTAGGTACTTAATTTATCATTAAAATTATAAATCAATATTTTGGTAATGCCACTTATTGCTTAACAAGATTGCAGGTTGCGACAGTATGTAAATTGTTTAAAACTATTTAAACTAACAGCTCTCAGATTAAAGGAATAATTCTTTAATCTGAGTAACAGCTATGATAATTAAAGCATTATTGTAACACTGTCAATAAATGATTATTATTATTTACAATGGATGTCCTCTTACATTTTTGTCACCAAGGAAAACAACGGGTAAAAAAATTATTGGAATCGCTATGAACAATATAGTCTTTTTATATAGTTTGTAGAATAATCTAAGTCGCATTTGAGTACTCATATCCAATATATTATTTTCTCTGAAATGGATAAAACGGTAAATGTCAATTACTAGCCTGAATTTAAAATTATAAAATCACACTTTAAAATACTTACGATTGTTCCGTATCCATTTTGAAATATATTATATAGAGGTCCACCAAGTACTAATATTTTTCTCTCATTGTCAATCTTTAATCTCGATGGCTTAGTGGCATATTGAAATACCTGCATACGGTAATAGAAAAATACTTTATTAGTTATTAGCGTTAGGGCTTGGGATACATGAACTGAGACATTTTTGGGCTGAATGGGAGTGATTACTCATCGGATTAACTATCAAAATTTTGTAAATATAAAGCTTTGATTACATAACGATACGTATTCGTAGAAGTCGTCTACTTGGTCGTCGTCTGTCGAGTTCAGTAAGTTTAATATCAAATTTAAATTAAATATAAATATAATATGTGTGGGCCGTCACTTCTTTTTTCAACAATAGTAGTTTTGTCTGGCACGTAGGTATAGCAATATAATATTATTCATTTGAAATATACGCAGCGCCATCTGATATCAACTTCCGATGTCAGGTATGTGACTTTGGCCATATTCCTCAGTTGTATAAGGGTGAATTTTCAAAACTGCCATTTATGCATGTTATTCAATTTTCTGTCTTGGAATATAAATGTGATCACTCAAAATGTTTACTAAAACCTTAATTAAGTATTTACTTAAAAGTCGTATTAAGTTAAATAATAAAATTCTGATGTTAGAGTGTTAAAAAATTTAAAATAATGCTCGGAAAGTCATTAACCTCCCTGTTATTTAACGGTATGTTTCATTAATGTCACAAGGAACTCAAAATACCGCCCTAAAAAATGCTTTTTTACTCTCTATACGTAAGAATTAATGTCTAAGCTGAATATTCATAAATGTTTTTCAAGCGTAAATTATCTGTAATACCATTATTTGACCGTTTAAAATTTTGTCACGAGATTATCGTCATTAACATCCGCGGTTTTTGTTTCGTGAAATTTGTTCAACGAAATTATTATTTAAAATTTTAAAAGCAATTCAAAGTGTTCCTTACACCCGCTTCTCTCAGTTGAAATCAAGATTTGGATGAAAAATGCATTGTAAATATGATAAAGTACGCGAAAGTTAATGATAAGTATAGTTTGTCAGAAAATCTCGTCATCAAACTCCTGAATATATTTTTGATAAAAAAATATATAATTCAACAATAAGTACCCATGAATATCACCTAATGGTATTTAATAAAAAATAACTTAATTCCATTATAAGTGATATAAAATTGAGCAAGTTTTGGTATGTTTTGTACCGTTTCGTCATAAATCGCTACATCATTTACCGCAAAATTCTAATGACGTGAATGATTCCTGTAGAGGAAAATGACGAATCTAAATAATATTAACAACCTGATTGAGTGTAGCCACCAAGAAATTAACTCAAAAGATGCCGTTAATCCATAAAATCAACCCAAAAGTGCGTATATACTTGATAAATATGCAATTTTCTGATTTTCTTTGCATTTTATACTTGTAAATAGATCTGATTCGCTTTTAAAGATCCGTCGATTTGAAAGGATGCTGTAAACGAAGTGGTTCGTCAAGGACTATTTCATCCCTTTTTCTAACGGTCCTAATGTTGGTGACACTTGTGTATGGGTTATTGTCGAAAACATTTAAGCTGAGAAGCGCAAACATTTCTCATATCTTGCCTGGGTCTATGCTCGAAGCTAGAAAGCTCCGGATTTTATATGTAAGAAGAAAGCTTTTAACTTTTATTACTTCATGGGGTTCGCCTGGATAGCTACCACCTACTACCACCTACCCTTGAGCATGAGTCAACCACCAAACGACTCGTCGTCTTCCAGCTGGGGACTTGAGAGCCAGTTCTTTCTTTTTCTTATCTCTTTCTTGGCCGGCAATGCATCGGTGATGCCTTTGGTGTTGCTGATATCCATAGGCGACGATAGCCACTTACCATCAGGTGGATCGCCAGCTTATGTGCCGGCTATTGCCATAAAAAAACCTATCTGCTTAGTCCTACAAAAAGACATTCAAAAGAAAACTTACTATCGAATCGACCGTATTAAACAATGGCACAAAGCCTCTGGCCAACCAATCTGCCAATAGAGCTTTTGGATTCCTCATCAAAGCTAAGACTAACTAACGTTATGGCATACTTAGAACAGAATGACTTTCTCAGTGACTGGCAGTACGGGTTCCGCTGAAACCGTTCGACAAACCTTCTACCATATGACACTCACACCTGAGGCGAAGTCCTCGTTTCTCTTGACATCTTGAAAGGCATCATCTTCATCATAGGGTTTGGCAAGCTAGCCTTTCAGCTGAGTTGCTCGACATTAGCAATGACAACCTTTGCTGGAATTCCAGAGGTCTGTTCCCCCTCAACTCTATTCTTGCTGCACATCGAAATCAGCTCATGCTCAATGTGTATAGGTCCGCAGATGACAGTACAATTGTGGAGAGGTAATTGTCTACCGCTCGGACGGTCCAATAAATACAGGTATGAAGAAGTGGTCTTGGTCGAGCGCGTGAATCTCATATTTCTGGTACTCAATGGAGCGATACCAACTCTTTGAGATTCAACGCCACAAAAACATAAGCGTCTATATTCACTGCCAAAAAGGAGCCCGTTCACCTTCTTCTTCTTCGTTCTTCAGAAGGTATCTTTCGAATACATCGTCAGCCTTCGGTTGTTCCCGAGCCCGAGTTCAAATCCTGGCACGCACCTCTGATTTTCAAATATTATGTGCGTATTAGAATTTAATTATCACTTGCTTCGGTGAAGGAAAACATCGTGAGGAAACCTGCACACCGGAGAGTTCTCCATAAAGTTCTCAAAGGCGTGTGAAGTCTACCAATCCGCACTTGGCCAGCGTGGTAGACTATGGCCTGTACCCCTCACATTGTGAGAGGAGACCCCGAGCCCAGCAGTGGGACAATTATGGGTTGTTGCTTAGCTTAGCTTTGCTTAGCTTCGGTTGTTAGAAGTGGAGATACACTCGAAAATATATTCTGGCCGGTTTATTGAATCCAAACTATGGCAGCTTCTAGAATTCTGGGTGTCCTAGAGACGAACGGAAGAAGAAGAACCAAATGCCATCTATCAGCGTGTGATTCCATGTAGGGGCATGCTTTAAAGGTATATTGATGACCATTGAGACCAAGCACTCAAGCACGTGTGTAGAGTAGCCAGTTTCTAGTTTTCTGTTTATTTTTTGTACCATTTTGGAGAGTCTGCATGGGACAATATTATGACATAATCCGTCAATCTCCACAATCGAATGTCCAGATAAAACATCATTATCTTGCCATCGCTATAAGCATCCCTATGTCCTCTATGTGCAAACGATCCTTTGCTTGATCATTTATTATGCGAACCACGAAGGTCAGGAATAAAATTCCTGCGATTTTACCTTGGGTGTCTTCAAGTTAAGAGTAAATAGGCTAAATAAAGTAAGTGTGGCTTATCAATCAAGCAAGTCTTTATTACCACTTACCATTGATTGTAGTCTTGCATTAAGTTATAAAAGTCACGTTGTTTTTATAATTGATAAAATCTATTAAAATACGTAATCAGTCATTAAAATACTACAATACGTTATGTTGATTTTATCAAATCAAACGAATATTGTTATTTTTCTTGATAAAAGTTGATTACACGTTGGGATTTAAATTTTCGTCATTACCCTCTACACCTCATCATTTACGTCAATGGGCTATATCATTTTCCTCTACACAACATCATTTACTTCAACAGGGCTTTTCCTTTTTTCTGGATTTTCTCCTGAATTTGCTGTTTAAATCATAGTTGCAATATATAACGAGCTTTCTCTATAAAAAACTAATCTAATTCAGTTGTTATTCCTTAATTTCTTGGACAAAATAAAAAGTTACCTAAAAAACGTCATAAAAATGGCAAAAATGAAAATTCACCCATAAAAAAAGTTGACTTGACATACATTTTGACAATGACGTCAATGACATGTTATCCGTCCGTTTCAAATCAAATCAAACATTCATTTTAGTTGTCAGATTACCGATATTGAGGTTGGATGTGTATCGATTAAACAAAATCGTCGCGAAAAATTACGAGAATAAAAAGTAAAAATGCCTGTAGATTTTGAATTCGATTATGATGCGGCAGTGGCTTCCATGGACGTATTTTCGCAGAATGATATAGATGATTTAAAAAAGTGGACTCAGATTTTAGATAAATCAAAATATGTGCCAAAAGATTTATGCGATAAACAGATTTTACTGTTCTACAATGCCTGTTACGGCGATGTGGATAAAACTAAAACGTGCATAGAGAAATTTTATTCAATTAGAAAGAATACTCCGGAAATGTTCTCCAACAGGGTGCTAAGTGATGACCTCAAGCCGTCTATTGATGCATTGTAAGTAAAAACATATTATTTGTAATTAAAAATTGTATGCGGTATTTTAATTTGGAAAGTACTCAATTATTGGGACACTTTTGTATTAGGATAGTGTCTACTGCCGCCTTTTTTTTAAACAGGCAATAAATATCTCCAAATTTACAGAGAATTTTGATATACTGAGGTAAAAAAATACACCAAATATTTAGGAGGGATTCTTCAAATTGACATACCTTTCTATTCGGGAATCAATAAAAAATAATCACCTGACCTCATTATAATAGGTACATCTATAAAATAAAAAAAAATACTCCCAAATTGTATTAATACTAAAATCTGCACAGAAAATGATAAGTTGCTCTTTTATTGTATGAACAGATCAGATATTTTAGGTTGTAAGAAGCTCCATTCATTCTTTAATCCAAGTCGATCCCCTACACCGCATGAGTCCTGGTGAAAAGTGGTGAGGCGATGGTGCATGGTCCATTTATTCAGTACACCTTTCTATCATTCAGTTTAATTTTAGCATATAAAATAAGATTGATTTATAGTCTCCCTCTATACAACCATTCATTTTAAATCAGCAGTTCTTATCAGATATTAGAAAAAATATTGAGATAATTAGTTAGCTGCTTAGCTTTGATTAGATTAATTATTTTTGTATGTTTTCTGTATATACCTATAACGATTCGGTCATATTTAGATGATAAATAATTCTTGACAAAAAAACCGTCTTCAAAATTAGGGATAACTCAAAAACTACTCGTCAGATCTCACTCAAATTTAAGTGGGACCACATGACAAGCACCAGCTTTCGATTAAAAAAAGAATCATTAAAATCAGTTCAACCAGTCAAAAGTTCTGAGGTATCAAACATAAAAAAATACAATTGAAGTGAATACCTCCTCTTTTTTTGAACTCCGCTAATTATATTGCATTATAAGTTTATAACACAGCACTTTGTCATGATTTTGTGCTTATTTATGTTAGAAGCAAAAGTAAGAAAAAGAAAATATCATATTGTAAAAAAATTATGACAGGTAGAGTTCAGTTTATACTGAAATTATTGTCAAACTGTGTTAAATATAATTGTGGCTATAATTAACAACCACCCTGACTAAAGAACACAGAAAAGAACTACCTTACCTTTTTTTATTAATTTCGGTCAGATGGCAATTACTGGGTGACCATGAACATATACAAAACATTCATAACTAGTTAGTAAAATGTTTGACAGTTTCAAATGTTAGCAATAAATAATATTGGTTTATGGTTATATAAAAACGCGAGATAATAATTTAAATATCCTATTAGTTTTGGATTTAATTACTTTTAGGAGTGGTTCTATTCTGTTTGGCATATTTTGTCCAGAGGACATAAAAATTTGCATTGCTTAATGCTACGGGGGTCTCTGTTCACTTACATATTCCCTATATCCTATTCTAGATAATGATCTACCTGTGTGCAAAATTTCATTAAAATCCGTTCAGTAGTTTTTGCGTATAAGAGTAATAAACATTATAACTTTCATATGCTATAATATTAGTAGGATTATGATGAAGTTGTAAACGAAGCCCTTCGAAGTTTTGACGAAGACCTATATTGGAGCTTTAACTATTACTGTATTATTCTATTCTATTACTATAATTATTATGAGCAGCGTTTTTTTTTACTCTAAAATTGCACTAATATAATTTTTAATGCAGTCCACTGTCACGTGTTAGCTTCATCGTTCTGTGGTGATTTTACCAAGACAGTCAAAAAGGGGTCAACTAAAGCCTTCTTATTTACGATTTACAATATAGAAAATTTTATCATCTCTTGTTATGTATTAACCAGAAATTAGCGTGAATTTTAACACGTTGTTTTGATTGTGGAAAAAACCGCCGCTGCCCGTGTTATCGCATAACGTGTGATAGAAGTTCAAGGCTATGCCCTTTTAGCGTTCTAACTTTTGGCTACGCCTGCGTCCTAACGCGTTAATTTACGCAAGTGTGGCAGGGACATTAGGGCGTAGCTTAAAGACGGTTTAAGCTATAAGGAGCACTACCCTCGAGGATTCGAGTCCAAGGCTCCAAGCCAACCTCAACCTTCTTCGCTCGTGGACCTCGTGGTGTTCCCTGTTGAACAGCGGACGGCGGAGTTTGCTCTAAAAATATTTTTCAAAATCATGTGGGTATTGTTTAATACTTTTACTAACCGCATTTTTTTTTTTAACTCACTATCCACGGACGTAAAAAAAAACGGACGTAGGGGAGAGGGGGGCACATTCGAACACTTTTTAAATAAATTATTATATTTCTCGTATAGTATTACCAATCAAGATTTATTTTATATTAGTATTACATATGGGGTTTATACTACATATTAAAGATGATATTAATTTATTTTGACTTGCTAAAGTAACACAATTTCGTTTTTCTTGTCCCCTAGGGGCAGTTTTGAAAAACCAGGATTAAATGGAAACAATGTAACTTAGAATATAATCAACAGTATATTTATGTTATTTGTATCTAATATTATCATAGTGCACTGTCATTTATTTCTTACAATAACTATTAATTGAATAAACTTTATAAAATTCTGAACGGCCTGGGGCAGTCTTGAACAAAGCTAACAAACTTATTTCTATAACCCGAGATCAAATTAGATATTCCAAAACAATATTAAAAAGTAATAACATTCATAAGTATCTTAAAAAATATGAAATTTTAAAGAGCCTTAGGAAGATACCTACTTTAAAAGTGTTGAATATAAAATAAACAATCTCAAAAAGCGGTCCTCAATGACTGTAAAGACAATAAAAAATGAAATCGCTTCCTTATATTTTCATAAAATAAATACCCATATGTTATTTATATGTATGGGGCACTTTGAACATTTTATTCAAAAGTGCCCCAGTGATTTTGTTCAAATTTGCCCCAATACCAACCTTCAGAATTAAAAATTTCTAGACGAAAAACTAACTTGTGTTTAATGATCTTATATTTGTAAATACTGAGTCTATAATATATGAAACACTATGAAATAATCACAACTTGATAATAATACTTATGTTTTCAGTAATTTGCTTACAAGCAAAAAAATATTTGTTTATTTTGGTCTCCGTAAAGTAACCAGCATTTTTTATGTAAAATTACCCTGACGTTGACGGTAGTTGGGATCTGACAGATGTGTAGTTCGGATTTACCAGTATTAAAAAGGTTATGGAGGTTGGGAAAGATAAAGAATGCGTTCATAAATCGAATAATTCAAAACTGCCCCTGTACTAAACTGCCCCCCTCTCCCCTAATCCCAACAAAAAATTCAGTGAAGCACCCATAGTAATACCAACTCTCTATTCGTACAAATACACAGACCCACACATTGACACCATACTGCTATGACATTGACACCATCGCGAATCAAAAATTACAAAATTACGCACACATGGTAAGCGAGCTGTCATTGCTATGCTTCACTCTCGATTAGACAAGGTTACGCCCGTTCTTTTTTTACGTCCGTGTCACTACCATTTAAAATGTGCATTGTCATGGAGGAGAAGAAAGGCGAGAAAACTGGTTAAAAGTCAGGAAATAAGTAATAAATAACCTGGTGTCTTTATAGCTAACAACGCGTTGGCGATGTCTTTTGTGCTCCTGATACTGGTATCCATGGGTAGCCATCAACACTTACCATGTAATGAGATGACTCCTCTTCTCGTTTGCCCGCTAATACATAAAAGTCTAGAAATTACTTCTTACTTGATCTATCTGCGAGCAAATGTAATTATTGAAACAAAGCGTCTTGTTCTTGTTTAATGGACTTACGTAATTTGTTTTATAGTTAAGTCAGACAGTGTATTCAATGTTATTCCTAAGATCAAGGTGCAACTTCGATGTAGGAAACAATCCATTTCCATATAAATTAATTAAGAAGTTCGACTACTGGAAGAACATATTTTTAGTAAATTTCGTGTGATCTCTATATATTTAAATATGATATCTGCATTTTTTTTTTGTTTAATCTAAGCAATGTGCATATGTTAATAGCAAGACTTTGCAGTTTGCTTTGTCCTATAAAACCATACTGGACTTTGAAAAACGTTTCACGCTGAAAATGACCACAAGTATTGATCAGCGAGGTAACTTTATCTCACAGATTGATTCTAAGTCTGATTCAACATATTTTTATGTTGACTTCGGAATTAGGTCTGAAGATATACTTCAATTACAATACTAATAAAACTTACCATTCTTTCTGTCTCGCTGGAAATCGAGCCCTTTGAAAGGCGGTCCGTCATGGTAACTATTGTGCCATACGGAAGTTTATATTTTAAAGCTAGTAGGTAGATACAAAAAACCAGACATAACATTAATTTTTGTTCTACAGAACTTGAATGTTACACCTTTTAATGTTGCAGGACCAGAACCATTTTCCAGGCTTGTTTTTCTTGCTGGTAACCACCACTACCACCACATGGATATTGATAATTACCAATTTCCATGAGCGATGAAGGGCACTTACCATCAGGTGGATTTGCCAGGAAGTCATAAAAATGCTGTTTATAATAACTTAGATAACACCTATGATTATACTATAATGAGATTATATCGTTAATCTCACTGTGGAATTAGTTGTGCGATGGAAGCAAAAAATTAGTAACTTGCCTAAAATAACAAACAATGGAAATACGAAATAGCACATTGCTTACTTTCTAAAAAATGTGGGGTTTCCAGCGCCAATTTCAGCTACCAGGCTTCGCTTCGCATGGCACTGGGCCAGTAGGAAATATATGACTGAATGTTCAAAAGCAAGACCGTTATTTACAGGATTGTATGGTAGAGTGAGAATGAATAGAAACACAGCATTTGTCTCTTTTTAATGTTAATAGCCGACTAATGAGCAGACGCGCGAATTATTTCTTTTTTCGTCTGTTTTTTGTTGGTCTGGCTCTTAATGGGGATATATGTATAATTATATGTATGCCTTTGGTGAAACCGATGTCCACGAGCCAGTTTTTTTCTTTTTCTCCCTTTTTTATCGAAAGTAATACTTTTGGTATTAGTCATGTCCATCGCATGGCAACAGCCGTCAATCAAGCTGTCACGCCATATTTTTTTTTAATTCGTTTAATCCAATTCCCATCAGTCCTTTAGCCTTACCTCTTCTCGTCTTGAATTTGCTGAACAACCCCTTCGTTAGGCGCATTACTCTAAAACACTCAACTTATCAGATGGCACTATATTATGTTATACTGAAGCAACCACGTAATTTTTCCGCTATTTCTTGCCAAGCAATGCATCTGGGATACATTTGGTGTCACGTAGATAAATTGTGCTTACTTAATTAGAACTTAAAACAAAAATAACCGACTTCAAAATTAAGGATAACTCAAAAACTACTCGTCAGATGTCGCACAAATTTAAGTGGGACCATATGACAAGCACCAGCTTTCGGTTAAAAAAAGAATCATCAAAATCGGTTTAAAGCATTAAAAAAAAAATATTAAAAAATATTCAAAAAAGCTATTAAAAATATATTAAAAAAAACAATATTCAAAATATTCAAAAAACAATATTAAAAACATTTAAAAACAATGTAATCAATATAATAATATATTTTTTTTCAAAACGCGCGTTTGAATCGCGAGTTAAAAAAGCGGCCAAGTGCGAGTCGGACTCGCCCATGAAGGGTTCCGTAGCAGCAAGTAACATAATATAAAAGTTCTTGTAGTTCGTTGTAACTTTGATCGAGGTAAATTGCGGTTTACGATTTATGACGTATTAAAAAAAACTACTTACTAGATCTCGTTCAAACCAATTTTAAGTGGAAGTTTGCATGGTAAAGTACATCATATATTTTTTTTAGTTTTATCATTCTCTTATTTTAGAAGTTACAGTGGGGGCACACACATTTTACCACTTTGGAAGTGTCTTTCGCGCAAACTATTCAGTTTAGAAAAAAGCGGCCAAGTGCGAGTCGGACTCGCCCATGAAGGGTTCCGTAGCAGCAAGTAACATAATATAAAAGTTCTTGTAGTTCGTTGTAACTTTGATCGAGGTAAATTGCGGTTTACGATTTATGACGTATTAAAAAAAACTACTTACTAGATCTCGTTCAAACCAATTTTAAGTGGAAGTTTGCATAGTAAAGTACATCATATATTTTTTTAGTTTTATCATTCTCTTATTTTAGAAGTTACAGGGGGGGGGGACACACACTTTACCACTTTGGAAGTGTCTCTCGCGCAAACTATTCAGTTTAGAAAAAAATGATATTAGAAACCTCAATATCATTTTTGAAGATCTATCCATAGATACCCCACACGTATGGGTTTGATGAAAAAAAATTTTTGAGTTTCAGTTCTAAGTATGGGGAGCCCCCAAAATTTACTGTTTTTTTTCTATTTTTATGTGAAAATCTTAATGCGGTTCACAGTTACACATCTACTTACCAAGTTTGAACAGTATAGTTCTTATACTTTCGGAAAAAAGTGGCTGTGACATACGGACGGACAGACAGACAGACATGACGAATCTATAAGGGTTCCGTTTTTTGCCATTTGGCTACGGAACCCTGAAATGGACGTTTTTAGTCACCTTTTGTGTTACTAATCTTAAAATTTCACTCTCATCATTTTTTCCGTTTATTTCATAACGCGCCTAAAGAAGTATAACTTCAAAAAATACTTTGCTGTTAACCGTTATGGAGTTCCGTCTGGAGCCCACCCTGAGTTTAGTATATAAAAAATGCATTGTCATTAGAACTAAGGCAATATGAAAATTTTCAACTCTTTAGGATAAGAGGTTTATTGCAAGATTTGACCCACACAAACAGAGTAAGCTAAATAAAACCGTTTAAAAACATCTTTATTTCTTCAAAATACTTTGTCACGTAGTCGATATAAAAATTTAACGACAGATAAGCTCTTAAGTGGATTGTGACGTCATGCGTCAATGTTACGCCAGAGCTATAAAGAAAAGTAATGGTTCTCATGGACGACCACAATCGCTTGTAGTTAATTTGCATGGGAACACATTTATCATCTTATACATACGAAATGTATATCTATTATAGGTACTTCTATTATGGTGTCCAAACTCCAATAATAATCGCAAGAAGAAAAAAGTTAGTGCAGGTAGGGTAACCAACACAAAATTCGAAAAGTCCGGACAATTACGTCAATATTATTAAAAAATCCGGACATTTTAAAAAAAGTCCGAAGTTACATAAGAAAAATTTGACGCAATTTTCTAATTATTACAATCGTATCGTACTAATATTATAAATTCGAAAGTTTATGAGGATGAATGGATGTCTGTTGCTTATTATTCCGGAAAACACGGGCAAAGCCGCGGCCAGACCCTAGTAAATAAATAAATGTTTCCAAGGCAAAAAACGATATATTTTTATGCCTCGTGAATATGAATTATGATGTAAATTATAACCTAATGGAAATGAATATTTGAATTTTGAATGAAACATTATATTATTCATGACGTCTGCGAACTACTGGCATGGTCTGAATAATTGAAACACACGAAGATGCGGATGATGTTCTGTTATTTATGTTTATGAAGCTTGTTGGATAAAACTGTATATTATGGAGTGTACGTAATTTCGTTTCTACTAATCTGTACCTAAAGTATCCTTAATAGGCTAACAAGGCAACAAAACAACTCAGTACAGTTTTGTTCTCTCTTTGCCAATTTTCTGTATTTTTTTTTGTATTGACGGCAATGAACGCAATCAATATTTTTTTTGGAAACAAAGTAAAAAAAAAAATATCAAAATGGTTTCCTCAAAGGGCTTCCAACATTTTTGTATGGAGCCTGGCATACCTACAAGTCCGCCATTTTGAAAAAACCTCGATTCGGCGGCCAGTAATGAAACATGTGTCAATCGATAGAATAAATGATTGTGATCAAAAAGTATTCAGTGATGAAATGTCGTAAGTGGTATACTTTCTGAAATATTTGAGTTCAAAACCGTAGGAAAATAAAGCAAAAAACATTGTTTCGGCCGATATTGATAAAACATGTATCAGTCGATAGTCTAAGTAATTACAATCAAAAAGTATTCGGTGATAAAATGTCGTAAGTGATATGCTTTCTGAGATATTTGAGTTCAAAACCGTACAAAAATAAAACATTTGTAATTAATTGTCTTTTTATTTCTAGTGGATCTGTAACGTTCTGTATCAGTGTAATGCCAGTTAAGAAATATTATGAATATTTAGAATAATTACTATATACATATAAAATCACAATATACATAAACAAAATTAAATAAATACAGTTTTATTCATATTTACATATAAACATCTTATATATTAAGTAAATAAATATTCATAAATACATATATAACATCTGGCTGAAGACCACGGGCGACAACATTCTAATTGCTTCAGGTAGTGCTGCCGGACTTCTTGAAGGAGCTTTTCTTAGTCTATGATTTTTTGATGTCGACAAGCAAGGAGTTCCAGAACAGTATGAACTGTATTGTGAAGGAATTCCCGAAATAAGGAGTGTTATGGGTTTCCTTTAAATAAACAGGAGAAGACACATAATTCATAATAGCATAAAATGTTGAGAGAATTCTAAAGTTTCGCCTGTATCGAATGGGTAGCCATTTAAGTTAGGAATGGAACTGGGAAATGTGGTCATACTTACGTAAGCCGAAGATATAATTATCTAATACAGTTATTAAGAAGGCGCTCCAATTTATTCAGAAGTTCCTCTGACAAATCTGTACAACACACATCAGCATAATCAAGGTGAGGGATGACCAGAGCGTTTATGGCGTATTTATGGCTAATTGTTTATGGCGATACAGCAATTGAAGTGTCCCGGTCACTTTTTTCCTTACCTCAGTTACGTTATAAATGTATTATAAAAATTAAACAAATTCGTCAAACAAACAACTTAAGGGTAGAGATAAAATCGCGGAATGGTACTGCTAATGCATAGTGGGAAAAAGAACTTTGTCCTGTTGTTCCCATATATTGTGTGTTATATGGTTCTTGGCATGGGCTCGATATCAGGAAACATTGCCTTTATCACTAGCGGAATTTTTAGATTCAGTGATTGTCAGACATGATACAGAAAACTAAGCCAATAATGAATTTTAACTTTTGGTTTAGAGTAATTGCCAAAGCTGTAGCCGCTGGTGGCAAATAAATTATTTATAAAACAACCTAGTAGTTTGCTTTTGTTTTGCTTTTTTTTAATTCAAAGCTACCCGTTATTAATAAATCAAGTACCTATGCAGCACATACACATATGGCATAATATACTTATTTTTCATTATTGACCCAATAAATTCAAAACAAGTAAATGATAATTTTTAATGTATTATTTTTGTACGGCTTTGAACTCAAATATCTCAGGAAGTATATCACTTACAACATTTCATCACTGAATACTATTTAATTGTAATCATTTAGCCTATCGATTGACATATGTTTCATCAATGTCCGCCGTAACGAAGTTTTTTTGCTTTATATTTCTACGGTTTTGAACTCAAATATCTCAAAAATTATATCACTTACAACATTTCATCACTGAATATTTTTTAATCGTAATTATTTAGCCTATCGAATGACATATGATTTATCAATGTCCGCCGAAACGAAGTTTTTTGCTTTATTTTTCTACAGTTTTGAACTCATTTATCTCAGAAAGTATATCACTTACGACATTTCATTACTGAATACTTTTTGATCATAATCATTTAGTCTATCGATTGACACATGTTTCATTACTGGCCGCCGAATCGAGGTTTTTTCAAAATGGCGGACTTGTAGGTGTGCCAATTAGGTTCGATGCCCTTTACAGCTCAATCGATCACCGAAAAAGATTATAGTTTCTTTATGTCCGTCCGTCTAGGCGTCTGTCCGAGCCATAGCGCTGAGATCCTTAGTGCTAGAAAGCTGTAATTTGGCATGGATATACATATTTATTAAAACTGCAAAATTTTAGATTTCTTTTTTCAGCGTACTTCCCCTACGGGTAACGTGAGGATAAATTTTTTTCGTTGCGTAATTCATAGTGTGGGGTATCGTTGAAAAGCTCTATTAAAAATATTATGGGTCTTTTAAGACCATTTTTGGAATTACGGGTCCGTTTGCGAAATATTTGACTCTAAAGTGCTAATTTTGGTTAGACTCAAGTGTCCTCCCCTGCCGGCTAAACGGTTGGGATTGGACAAGTGAAAAAAAATCTGAAAAATAGATTATAATATTATGATGAATTTACAAGAAAAACTATCACGGCTATGTTAGCAAAAGTAGTAATGAGTAATAGTCGATAAAGTTACTACTTCGGAACCCTACATTGTGCGTGACTTGACACGCACTTGCCCGGTTTTTTTTGTATGGTTTAGCAGCTACTGATGAACTTATCAATAAAAAAAAGAGAATTAAATAACTTTGTAACAATTTCCTGAAAATTTGGAAAGTGGATATGACGACACATATAATAACATCACAATATCACCCATGACCCGAGTACAGATATTTATCTGTCACATAAATATATGCCCCGGCCGGGGCCCGGGACCCCTCGCTTCGGAGGCAGGACTACTACCCAACTAGGCTACAGGTAAGAATGATTATGGTAAGTCTGACTGAATAGACACTAAGTAGTTACTTCATACATTTAGCAGTTAGTTTGCCCGATCAATTACGACGGTTCTAGCCTTAGAGCTGTAAACGTCCACAGCTTTATATTGACTTGAAACAAACACAACCCTGTTTGACGTTATTGCCTCTACCAATATTTACTTCGATTTTGTACGCAATCACTTGGAAAAATACTGTTTTTATTGAGTACGACTGGGTTTTATTTATGTGTTTGTTTTGTGAAGGTTAATTTTTAACACATTAATTTTATTGTAATACTGGTTTCGGAAAATTACTGGCTAATTGCTGATTGAAATAGTATTGCCATGCCCCTTGTATCAAATTTTGGGACACGAACTTGTTGTAGGGATTTAGGTTTTCAAATCAGGACATTAACAAAAATATATTTTCGATGCGATAATAAATATGAAAAAATTAAAGTAAAAACATGTGTGCATTAAAATTTCTATTTTACAGATACTCGATGTTTTGTTACAGTTGGTCAAAGTCAAAAAGTAGGTATGCGGCTAAAGTGTCCAGATCAAGGGTAAATTTTGGATTTGGGATATATCACTAGCCTTGATTGAAGTTGGAATGCCCCGGTATATTCAATATTCTTTTTAATTGACCAATATTTGGTCAATTAAAATTCTCAAAGTAGGGATAGGATCAACATAAGATCAATCGAATTTGATAAGTTAGGGTATCATTAATCTTATATCCTCTCAGATCTCTGTAAGTTCCATTTGGTTAGAGCTGAAACTAAATTTGGCTAGAACGCGGCCTTACATATTATGTGACATGTGTATGTGAAGCAAAATACATTTAAATAAAATACATAATTATTTAACATGTACTACGTAAACATTTATTACGTAAACATTTAAAGGTTGACTTGGGTTCAGGGATAAATGGAAACCGATACTTCTACTCAAAAGTGTTACAAGAGCTCTTAAGTCATATTTCTTCGTATGCGTGTATGCCAACGCACCATCTATTCTATGTACACAGCTCGAATTATTTGCATGTCGGTATTTTGGTATACTTTTTGACCTCTAAGCACCTTGACTTTTTGATCTTATACCCTTTCGTTCTCTTTGGAAATTCAAGATCACCAGTGCGATATTTCCGTAGTGTATCTAAGATGACACAACAAAGTATTGGAGTAAATACAAAATTGCATTATCACGTGAAACGTAAATTAGTGCCAAGTTTTGGGCCGATCGATTACGCAAACGTACTCGGCTAGTGCGGGGATCTCGGAAAACAAGTTTCCTTTTTCAGTATTCTATTGCCAAAAATTAAAATATGTGTAACATCTAATACAGCAATCCTATCCTATTAATATTATAAATGTGGAAGTTTGTGAAGATGTTTCGATGTTTGTTCCTTAATCAAGCCTTAAAGTGCTTATTTTGGTTAGTGTCAAGTGTCCCTCCCCTGCCGGCTAAACGGTTGGAGTTGGACCGGTTAGTTAATCAGTAATATTCGATAAACTTACTACTTCGGAACCCTACATTGCGCGTGGCCTAACACGCATTTGCCCGGTTTTATGAAGTCGGTTTATATCACCTAAAAGATAACAAAAGCAAAATATTAATCTTTTAACAAAAACATCCATTTTTTCGGATGCAAATAATCATAAACAAATTTTTTTATGTTAAGTTTCTGTAGTTATTTCCATGTAATATCATGAAAACTATGTTTTACCCTCTGTATTTACTACAAATCTTATCATAAATACCAACATAAACGTCGCTAAAAGGGATTTAATGTACCTATCTAATTAAATACTTTGCTGTACTGTTACCTACGGGATTGCTAATCCAATCACCTACTGACCCGGTGAGGTCGCCCGGCCGCCGTCATGATGCAGGTTCTAGAACGAGTTCTATAGTATAGGTTTACAATTTGTATAATTATATTATACAGACGTATAGACATTTATATTGTATAACTTGTTTTGTTAATTAATCCAAGGCCATGGACGGCTATAGGGTGCCTATGAGTATATATTACAAATTATTTATGAGGAGTTAGAGGTTTCGTCTATTCTCAATATTCAAGCCAATCTTTTATCACAAGTTTTTATTTGGTCATGTTAATTAATTTGTTGTGGAGGTTAGTACATTCCACTTAAACTTGTTTGTAATTTTATGCCATAAAAACATAGTAGAATAAATAATGAATCTTTTTTTCTAAATTTTCCATATTTTTTGCAACTTAAAAAAACTGGACCACTTTTTATACGCTTTATATTAGCTTCACCTGTATGTATGTATGTGTGTATGTTTGTTTGTTTTTGTAACTTCAAACAGTCAGATTTCTTTCAAACTTCGTAGACTTGTCGAGGATCGATGACAATTTAATATTAAAAAAAAAGAAAGAAAGAAAAGACCTAAATTTCATTTCAAAAAATGTAACTAAAAAATTAAAAAATAAATAATAGTAAAAAAACTAAAAAACACGCTTTTATACAAAATCCAACTAAAAATTGAGAATAAATTTGAATTAAGAATCTTGAATTAAAAGCGAGGGGTGCATGGCGTCAATTAGTAGAAGGGATAATATCTTTAAAAATAATAGTTACAAAAAAAAACTTAAAAACACACTTTTATACAAAATCCAACTAAAAAATAGAAAATAAAGGGCTTCCAACATTTTTGTATGGAGCCTGGCATACCTACATGTCCGCCATTTTGAAAAAACCTCGATTCGGCGGCCAGTGATGAAACATGTGTCAATCGATAGACTACATGATTATGATCAAAAAGTATTCAGTGATGAAATGTCGTAAGTGGTATACTTTCTGAGATATTTGAGTTCAAAACCATAGAAAAATAAAGTAAAAAACTTTGTTTCGGCGGATATTGATAAAACAAGTGTTAATCGATAGACTAAGTGATTATGATCAAAAAGTACTCAGTGATAAAATATCGTAAGTGATATGATTTCTAAGATATTTGAGTTCAAACCCGTATGAAAATAAAACATTTATAGTTAAAAAAATTTTTATTAAACATATTATTATATTATATATTAAGTAAATAAATAATTATAAATACATATATAACATCTGGTTGAAGACCACGGGCGATAACATTCTAATTGCTTCAGGTAGTGCTGCCGGACTTCTTGAAGGAGCTTTTGGTAGTCTATGATTTTTTGATGTCTACAAGCAAGGAGTTCCAGAACAGTATGAACTGTATTGTGAAGGAATTCCCGAAATAAGCAGTGCTATGGGTTTCCTTTAAATAAACAGGAGAAGACACATTATTTAAAATAGCTTAAAATGTTGAGAGAATTCTGAAGTTTCGCCTGTATCGAATGGGTAGCCATTTAAGTTAGGAATGGAACTGGGAAATGTGGTCATACTTACGTAAGCCGAAGATATATGTAATACAGTTATTAAGAAGGCGCTCCAATATATTCAGAAGTTCCTCTGACAAATCTGTACAACACATAGCATAATCAACGTGAGGGATGACCAGTGTTTATGGCGTATTTATGGTTAAGTTTTTTATGGCGATACAGCAATTGAAGTGTACCGGTCACTTTTTTCCTTTACCTCAGTTACGTTATGTATTATAAAAATTAAACAAATTCGTCAAACAAACAACTTAAGGGTAGAGATAAAATCGCGGGATGATACTGCTCATGCATAGTGGGAAAAAGAAACTTGTCCTGTTGTTCCCATATAATGTGTGTTATATGGTTCTTGGCATGGGCTCGACATCAGGAAACATTGCCTTTATCACCAGCGGAATTTTTAGATTCAGTGATTGTCAGACATGATATAGAAAACTAAGCCAACAATGAATTTTAACTTTTGGTTTAGAGTAATTGCCAAAGCTGTAGCCGCTGGTGGCAAATAAATTATTTATAAACCAACCTAGTAGTTTGCTTTTGCTTTGCTTCTTTTTTAAATTCAAACCTACCCGTTATTAATAAATCAAGTACCTATGCAGCACATACACATATGGCATAATATACTTATTTTTCATTATTGACCCAATAAATTCAAAATAAGTAAATGATCATTTTTAATGCATTATTTTTGTACGGTTTTGAACTCAAATATCTCAGGAAGTATATCACTTACAACATTTCATCACTGAATACTTTTTAATCGTAATCATTAAGCCTATCGATTGACATATGTTTCATCAATGTCCGCCGTGGCGAAGTTTTTTTGCTTTATATTTCTACGGTTTTGAACTCAAATATCTCACAAATTATATCACTTACAACATTTTATCACTGAATACTTTTTAATCGTAATTATTTAGCCTATCAAATGACATATGATTTATCAATGTCCGCCGAAACGAAGTTTTTTGCTTTATTTTTCTAGTTTTGAACTCAATTATCTCAGAAAGTATATCACTTACGACATTTCATCACTGAATACTTTTTGATCATAATCATTTAGTCTATCGATTGACACATGTTTCATCACTGGCCGCCGAATCGAGGTTTTTTCAAAATGGCGGACTTGCAGGTGTGCCAATTAGGTTCAATGCCCTTTGTATTAAGAATCGTGAATTAAAAGCGCGTTTATGCTCGTTTGTTGATCAACGTTCAAAAAGCAAGGTCCACCTTTTCGTAGGTCATTGTGAACCTATCACTCAAGACTAACCCTGAAGTTACTAGTCTGAAATACACCTAGCTGGCTAACTCCTAATTAGAGACCGACCGAACTTTCGGTTTCGGTTTCGGCCAGTTTCGGCCAAAAAATCTAGTTTCGGTTTCAGTTTCGGTTTTGGCAAAATTTGGCCGAAACCGAAACCGAAACTCTGTGTTCGTGAATTGTCGTGCGTAATTTCGTCGTCGTGCTAAATTCGCGGCTAACTCGTGGGCGCTGACTTTTCAAGTGAAGTAATTAATTTAACATTTTTATTTTATTTGTTCATTAATTAATTGACAGGGTGCTATGGCGCTCATTTGCATAGGCCTATGTTGAGCATACGACTTTAATTTTATTGGTTTTTTTCACGTGACAACGTCTACTAAAACGATGAACGCCGGGTGCACGCACGAAAACGTGTCACGTTCCGCGAGCGAGAGCGCGGAACAAGCGATAGAGAGGCACGATCGGCTACGATCGGCTGAAGCCCTCGGTTCGTGCCGCATGTATCTCTCTTCCTCTCGATTTCTATACAAAATAATGGTAATTTAATTAAAATGACTCAATTTTATCTATAAAAGTATGCAATCATTTCATCAATGTTTTTTCATGACGTTGTCACGTTAAACTACCGTCCGTAAACCGATTTTACAGACAATCAATTTTTTTTCACTTTATCTAACACCATTTAACTACTGTAGGTATATACCATCATCGTCACAGCCATATAATGAAACTGTAACTGTACTAATATTTGAGTAAAACTTTTAATAGGGGTATGTATTAGGCATAATAGATTAAAAAAAATAATTGTTTATTTGTCTGTGCGTTTGTTCCGGCTAATCTCAGGAACGGCTTAACAGATTTAGCTGCGATTTTCACTGACTTATACATATTGTAGTGAGCTTGGGTTAACATTTAGTGTTTGTTTTATTTGAAACGTTTCACAAATAAATTACGTTATGTAAATTCCGCCTATACTTACATTTATTGAGTGAGGCCCGACAGTTTGATATACACTAAACATAGCTAAGAACACTTTCGATTTAGTCACCTTCGTTTCTCCGTTTGGGAGCGACGATGCACGGACATATATCAGATACACAGACCCGTCAAACTTATAACACCCCTCTTTTTCGTCGGGGGTTAAAACAGCGCCCATTCATAAGTAAATTTTTTTCGAATTTTTGGCGTCTATGTATTAAGATATAAGTTTATCGAACTCAAGGCACGTACTACTATACAAATGTGTAAAAAACACACTATATTTCAGTACCTATAGGTACTTCAGTATATATATGTACCTATATACATATATAGGTATAGGGTATCCCGTAAGTAGTGGATCTACGTTAGCGGACAGATAGCTTGAGGGTTGACTTGCCAAATGTCAAAAAATGCCCTTTGTAAAATTTCAACAATTCGGTTCCTTTACCCTACTTTTTTTTGTTGAGTCCACAAATGAGCAGCTCAAAAAAATACCTTAATGGTGTGGCCAAACGAGCATATTTTTTGAGCTGTGCGTTGCGTAAAATAGCGTAAATCGTAAAATCGCATACTTATAATATAAATTCCAAACAATTCAATTTGAACTTTTGTATGAAACCAGCTCATTTCACGTGACTCACAGCTCCAAAAAAATGTTCGTTTGGCCTCACCCTAAGTTTCGGTTTCGGTTTCGGCCGAAACTGGAACTAAGGCCGAAAGTTCGGTTTCGGTTTCGGTTTCGGCTGAAAAACCAGTTTCGGTCGGACTCTACTCCTAATCAACTGTCGGTGATGTTATCGGCCTTACAGATATTGATGGACGGTATTGTCCACTCGCTGTCTTGGTTCTGGCGTAACAAATAAGTGGCTATTGACATAAAAACATAGAATTATAGCACCTACATAATGATGCCACATTTTAACACTCCCAGTCGAACTTTTATATCCACCGTACTACTTCTGAAAGCTCCTCGTCGAAGTAAGTAGTTGATCGTTGAAATAACCCAGTTATAGGTTTGTTGCTATTCGCTCGACTTTGGGAGTAAGTAGGAACTAGCAATAAGCATTCAAGAGGCTTTTGCGTCAGCCTTTGACTGTAAAAACCGGTTATGATCGATGGCTTTGAAGGTCGCCAGATACGGAGCAAGGAAGCATGAACTTGATCGAAGTTTCATCTTAACTAGCGGAATAGAAATCGCCGTATCAGCCTTATCAATGATCCGCGCCCACCAGACACCAGTTAGTATTGCCATAGGGTTTCCCCGGATTTATCCTAGTTTAAAGGACATTCGGAGGGCGTTTGTGCCAGGGATCAGGGTGTCAGGTTAAAAAGGGCCCGCGACTTTTTTTGTCAAAGGAATCCTGAATAACTGAAATATCTTTATTAAGGTCCAACGTCCTAATGTCCGGGGTTTTTAAAGTTAGTGTTCGGTGACTGCGATTTAAGTGATAGCAGCCCTAAGCCTGGCCTATGTGCCTAGACATTTTAAGACAAGATAAGGATAACTGACAACATTAAGGTGTACACTAAATGATTGTTTACTCTTCGTTTTCAGGGAGTTCTCGTTCTTACCCCAGAAGTCATGCGAGGGTTACGACATCATCTTCCATCGGCTCTACAACACCGAACCATCCAAGTACTACTTCGAGCCTGGCTGCAAGCTTCTCTTTATGACTGTTGGTGAGGGGCCTCTGTTACTCTTATTTATAGCGTCTTAGTTCTTACGTGTACTAAACATATCTTTATGCATTACTAAACAGCAGTTGATTACTGGTATAGGTAATAACCAGCCCAACAAGGTATGTCCAGCAGCGGACCTCAATGATGATGAATGCTGATGGATGGATGGATGGATAGATGGATAGGTAATAACGCATAAAATAAAGTATGCCGCCGAGAAATAAACATTAAGCTTAGAAAAATTGAAAACGGCAACCACAAGTGCAGTACAGCCGACGTATCTTGGCGCGTCTGAACATATGTTCTGCGATCTTTAGCGCATGTAAGACAGAGATAGCGACACAAACATGCTAACGAGTGACTGAGACTTAATACGCCGCGTACCGAGCATTGCCGAATTATGTTACTGCGCAGCCTTCTGCGCGAAGTTCAGACGCGCCAAGATAAGTTGGCTGTACTGCACAATAATATAATTACTTTTTCATTAAATAAGGTTACAGAGTAATACATACTCGTAAGGGATTATGTTTTTAGTTAGCAATTTGTTCTCATTTAAACAGCTGTTATAGAGAAAAGATCTAAGTCTTTAAATTGATTAAAACTCAATGTTATAACAATAAAGTAGTAAATACTTAGACTTTAATCACCTCGTTTCGATAGAAAGCGTCATTACTTTGATTGTATCCAGTGTAAAAACGGAAAGCCTTGCAGTGGAGAGGGTGGAAGCATTGTATGTAGGGTTACCAACTTAAAATTTGAAAAGTTCAAGTTCTGGAAAAATATGTAGTTCGATATTTAAATAAAAACCGGGCAAGTGCGTGTCAGGCCTCACGCAATGTAGAGCATCTATCTATGCTAACATTGCCGTGACAATTTTCCTTGTAATTTCATCATAATTATAACCTCCCGACCTGAAAAAACCCCATTTGTCATGGCACCACAGTTACAGAACATTCCTCTTAACATCTCTAAAAGCATTGGGATCATTAGTGTCGACATTTCGAATAAGTTCAGTTTCGGGACCACTTGATTAGTAAGGCCAAACTAGCTGCAAAGAAATTGGGAGTGCTCAATAGAGCTAAGCAGTACTTCACGCCTAACCACAGGTTGATGTTCTATAAGGCGCAAATTCGACCACACATGGAGTACTGCTCCCACCTTTGGGCTGGAGCCCCAGCTAGCCAAGTGGATCCGTTCAATCGAATTCAACGGCGAGCTATTTCTCTTGTCGACGATCCCAAGACGGACTAGAATCACTCGAGTTGAGGAGAGATGTAGGCTCTCTCGGCGTATTCTACTGTCTGTACAATGGGGAATGTTCTGAAGAACTGTTTGGCTTAATACCTGCAGTTGGTTTTCGTCACCGCACATCACGATGTACCAGGTCCCACCAACATCAGCTGGATATCTGGCATTCGTCCACAGTTCACAAACTTCCTGCATCGGTGTTCCCACTAAGCTATGACATGAGGTCCTTCAAGAAGCGGGTCTATCGTCATCTTCTTGGCCGGCAACGCGTTGGTTTTGCTAATGTCCATGGGCGGGGTAATCACTTACCATCAGGTGACCCGTCTCCTCGTTTGCCTGCTAAAAGCATTAAAAAAACCTATTTTTGAGATTTTTTTCACTTGTCCAACTCCAACGTTTCGCCGGCGGGGGAAGGGATGGGGGACACTTGACTCTAACCAAAATTCGTCTGCGGAAAAATCATCGAAAACATTTCATCGAATTACAATTCGCCGAACACAATACATCGAAAAAACATTTCGTCGAATAACAAAACGTAGAACAACCAAGTCATCGATTGACATTTCTTCGAATAGCATTACGTAGAACAACCATTTAATCGCATGACAATTAATCGAATTACATTTCGTCGAATGTCATTTCATCGAATGTCATTTCATCGAATATCATTTCATCGAATGTCATTTCATCGAATGTCATTTCATCGAATGTCATTTCATCGAAAGTCATTTCATCGAATATCATTTCATCGAATGGCAAATCATCGAATGGCGATTCATCAAATGGACTGCCATTCGATGAACTATCATCGAATGACAATTCATCGAATGACAATTCCTCGAATTGCAATTTTCTTTGTTAAAATAAAAGATTTAAAGATTTTATTATAAACAGAAACAATTTTATGCTTTTTTATAACTTTTTTGTATTTCTTATTTTTTGATCAATAACAATTTAACATTTTTCCGTACATACAAATTTTAGGTTTACTTTCTTCATTGAATCATTTTTTTTTTCAAAACTACGTTAGTGACAGAAACGAATCGCTGCAAAACCGACTCCACGTAGTCTTGTTTGCCCTACCCCTAGAGTGTAATGTAAACCCGCGTAGGCGCGGAGGGGCGAGGCGGCCCGCGAGCTAAGGAGCAGGTGGTTTTAATGCTCGCCGCAGCAGCTGAGGCTGCGGTGGTGAGCATTAAAAGCATCTGCGACGATAAGCTCGCGTGGGACCGCCAGAGCCCCGCAGCGCCGGAGCCGTGACAGAAACTGTGCTTGCTGCATATTTCATGCTGCTTACGTCTTAGCGCTGCCTTTCAATGATGTGTGACGTTTGAAATAATAAAAAAATATTTATTAATGATCATATGAAAATTATATCATTCGATTCCATCGATCTATAATCTTCCTAGATTCAATATAATCCCTATAGGCGCTTCACAAATGGCCACAAAAGTTAGACCACGAAAAATCGTGTGGTCTTATTTCAAATTCATCAAATCAAACCTTAAATCTTGCGCATAAGGTTGAACTTGTTATGATGGATGTTGATCAGCTAGGCCGTAAAAAATTGCTTTTTGTGCATGGTTTTGTGAATACAACTTTAAGTCATGAATAAAAGGTTGAAATTGTTCTAACGTATTTTTATTTCAACCAGATGTGCATAAACACAGTTCTCGGACAGTTTTCAAGCCTATTTTTGTATGGGATTATGTATTTAGTGTTATAAGTGATCGAAGTTCGATTCGGCCAATTGTGATTCGATATATTGTCATTCGATATATTGTCATTCGATATATTGCGATTCGATTTATTGTCATTCGATATATTGTGATTCGACATATTGTCATTCGATGAACTGTCATTCGATGAAATGACATTCGATTAATTGTTTTCGATGAAATGTTAATTCGATTAATTGTGTTTTCGATGAAATGATCATTCGATTAATTGTGATTTCGATGAAATGTCGATTCGATTAATTGTAATTCGATGAAATGTGTTCGATGAAATGTAATTCGATGAAATGTTTTCGATGATTTTTCCGCTAATCCCAAAATTAGCACTTTATAGCCAAATACTTCGCAAACGGACCCCTAATTCCAAAAATGATTTTAGAAGACCCATAATTTTGTTGGTAGTCCTTTTTTTGCGATAACTGTACCTTGAAAAAAAATGATTTTCAATATTTTTTTTCCACAATTCTAGAGTTTTTGATAAATATGTATACAGATGGACAGACGGACGGACGGACATGACAAAACTAGAAGGGTTCCGATTTTACTTAGGAAGCCTAAAAAATGCGAACATTTCTAAAAATGTATTTCAAATCAACGTTGACCTTAGCCCTTGTTCAGAGTAGAGCGAGATGGTCTTTCTACACACTTTGATCTAAACATTCCAAAGTGACGATCCTTAAAAAAAGAATTTGTCAGACAATTTAAATAAAAACGTCTGACTAATTCTAAAGCTAGACACAAGGCTAAAAGTCCGGACATGTCCGGACAAATACGGACGGCTGGTAACCCTAACTGTATGGCGCGGTGCCAGAAATATTCACCTATATTGTCGCATAGCGTAACGAACTCTTTCATTCAGTCCAGTCGGGTAAACTCGGGCAACAGAGAAGTCTAGAGGTTCTCAGGTTGGGCGTTGATGCCGTTGATGCCCTAAAGATGCTGAAGACCAACAAGAGTGGTAGAAAAGTTTGGAACAAATTGAGGGTATATTATAAAGCCTTATGTTTTTCTGATCATCGTGTGATATGAAAAAAGGGTTGCACAACTGCACATAATTATTACCGTAGTTTAAAAATAAAAATAGTGTATTAGTATGTATTTATCCTACCCACCTAACTATGAGTATATTTATTATATATATTTTTCTATACGGTATTTGAAGACAACTTTTTTGCAAAGCTCGTAATTATATTTCCTCCGACGGCTCCGACATCAAAACTGACGTAAATAATTTTTTTTTATTTAAAGATTTAATTTTATGCATGGATACAAATTACAGGGAGATAACATTCCAAAGTTGTCGGTTTTCCTAGACCGGTTATTACCTATAAATTAGTAGTTGCATCATAAAAAACCAGTCGCTAATTAGAGTTAATCACATCGGTTATCACAGAGCGCGAGGCTTTTGAGTTTTAAAGTACAAATTATGTTTGAAAACACGTTATATACGAGCGTGTAAAGTCAAACTTCAAATATTATATTTTTTAAGCAAATAACCTATAAACAAGCTGACCTTCCACCTGATGGCAACCAGCAATCGTCGCCCATGGATGTCCGGAATACCGGATAGACGGAACACCAGCAACAATATCAGTGGCTTAATAATAATATCATCCTTATGATTGTGAAGCCTTACCATACCAGCATGCGGGCTAGCTTCTGTCGCTTTTTACGACACTCCACCACCACCACACCAAAGTGGTCTATATCGACCCCTAGGGGTCTATGACAACCTGCAAGGGGTCTACGTCAGCGAAAAAAAATTTGGGGGTCCATGAAATGAAAATGGGGGTCCACGATAGTGGATCTCAACATATACACTGATAGTACCTATTTACTTACATCATACTATCTTATAATATCAAAACATATACATTATTTATAAAAGTACTTATGAAGTAAAAAAAATATTATATATGTTTATAAAATTGTGTAAGTTGTAGGATGTTGGTATTCGCTTTGTGGTCGCAATACATTTTGAACTTGTAAAAATTATTTTACATAAGAGATACAAAATTTTATTTTGAGTAGTTTTAATTTAAATTCAATTAATAAATGTATAAATTAACATGTGTTTTTACTTTAAGTTTTTAACACTAAACTTCACTACAGTTAGAAATTTACAGGAAATCAATATCAGGTAAGTAGGGGGTCTACCCAACACGGAAAAACATGGCAAGGAGTCTACGACACAAAAAAGTTTGGGGAACTCTGCTCTAGAAGGCCGGCATGGGATTGGGGTCAGTATAGCATACTGACTGATAGCCGCCCCAATAAGGCTTATAGCACCTGAACATAGTCTTGATTTAAATTAAAACCTTGATAATGGACAGCATCCTGTATATGAAGATAGATGTAAAGATAGATTGTAACATGTAAACAATATCTATCACAATTTACAATGGAATATGTTGTCATTGTACTTGCATCAGTCAGTGTTTATGGATATAAATGACCCATAAATATGTAAGTAACATGCATTTCCGAGTACTGCACTTGGATGGTATCGCATTAAATTAATGCACGCCACGTGGCAGCGGCGTATTTATGGCGTAGAAAAACAGGCAATTTATTTATTTATTTATTTATTTAATTATAGGACAAGAAGAAAAAAGCAATAAGAAAATAATAGAAATACGGTTATAGGTAATGGCGAGATAAGCGTTTTTAGCAAGGATTAGGCAAATCCGCTCTAAGCCTGTAAACAGTACCTTTTTCTATTAGCGTTAAAAACGCTATTTTGAAAATGTATGGAAAGGACATTAAGGGCGGAAAAATGAGTACGTGACTTTACGTGAGTAGGTGGCGCTCACGCTAAACGCTTGCAGAAAAGAGTTTTGTCTAGCTAGAGGCTCCGTTCCGTCTTGAGCTCCAAGTGAGTCGTTGCCACGAAGTCTCAGCTCTGTTCATGGCAGGGGCGTAGTTACCGCCGTATCAGCCGTATCAATGGGCCCCCACTAACACTCCCAAAAAAAAGCTCGCCACGACCGCTACAGTTGGCACTCCTTTTATATTTGACAGCTGACGTTGAGGGGGCCCCACAACAAATATTGATATGGGGCCTCCATAGGGCTAGCTACGCCACTGGTTCATGGCCACCCTTGCGACGTTAAATGACGTAACTGTGCCATTAATGTACCGTTACACGATACAGATTTCTCCTCTTAATTAAAGCCTAGAGCTTATAGTAGGTACCTGCTGCACCCAGCTGGAACACTGAATACAGTTATTGCGCTAGCAAAAGTTACCTTAAGAAAAGGTTATAAGTGATTTTCATGATAACTCTGGCCTTCTCAAATGCAACGGAAATCGACGAAGTTTTAGCCTAGCCTAACCTACCCTAGATTGGTTAGTATCCAACATATCACATTTTGCGATGAATCATAATGACATAATTACATTTTAACAAAAAATTAAACCAACGATAAAAAAAAAACTGAAAAGAGAAAAATAAAATAAACCGTTTAGTATTATAAATTAAGATCTTAAATTAACAGTAAATAAATTATTTTAGGACCGTGCCAAATAAACAACCAAAATTAATTACATAAAGTTAATTTTATGAGGGCAGTGGCATGCGATGCACACGGCAGCAGCAGCGCGGCGCACGTCTCTTCACCGTTTGTTTTTTCATTGGTTTGGCACCGCCTCAAAATTATTTATTTACTGTTAATTTAGGATCTTCATTTATAATACTAAATGGTTTATTTTATTTTTCGCTTTTCAGTTTTTTTTCGTTGGTTAAATTTTTTGTTAAAAACTAATTATTTTTTAATTTTTAGTTGCTCTTAATAATAAGCTATTGGTGGTAGTTACCAAGTTACCAGGTAAAAATGTAATAGGTGAAATAGCAATCATCCCCTATTTTCATACCTTTAGGGGTAAATTTTTTTTTCCAAATTTAAACAAAAGTAACTTCAAAGTATACACTATTCAGTAAAAAAAGAAGTATCGAAATCGGATCATCCAGTACGAAGTTATTGGCGTAACGGGTAAAAATTCCGTGGGTGAATAATCAATCACCCCTTTTTTTCGTACCTTTAAGGTAGGAATAAAATTTTATATTTTTATTTTAATAAGGTAGGAAAAAAATAGGACCAACTTCAAGGCATACCCTATCCATTAAAAAAGAATCATCAAAATCGGACCACCCTGTGTCGATTGCTGCGTGATCATACATTAAAAAATATATACGTGTCGAATCCAGAACCTCCTCCTTTTTTTTTCGTCAGTTAAAAATGATGTCTCCCCAATGAAAAAGGTACATGGTAGGCAAACGATACAAGTTTGAAAATAGAAAGAGACACACCTCGTACAAAGCGAATTTAACGGTTGTCTGAACTATTATAGTGTACTATTTTAACATTACATGTTTCACTTATATCGTGAAGTGAAATGGCCCAATAACTATTTACCACTTGTAATAATCACATAATATGTTGTCATAATTCATAAGTCTTTGTTTTTATATTACATTGTATATGTATATTTTATTAAACTCCAAACGTTATTGTACCATCATGATTTTCCATTGTCAACTTCCCAAAGGTTAGTGATTAGCAATAACTAACGAAAAAGTTGTTGATGCATTGCATAATGGCCAAATTGGCAGCACAAAGTTTGTCTTTTGTTTTTGTGAATCCAACAGATATTCTCGACTTATTTATTGTCACTTTTCCATTGCATATTGATTTAACTAAATGCGTGACGTAAAACGAAAACTTGTTAGATGATGAATCAACTACCATAAGATGTTAACGGTTGAATTAATTATGAATTTAATAAAATAAATAAATAAACGTTTTTTGTTTAATTTTATAATTAATTTATTAGACAATCTTTTAGTTTATCTGATGGCTGTGGGTTGGAAGTAGGTACCTTCATAGTGGTAAATCAAATACAAATACAAATATTATTTATTGTTCACCTATTTCAACACAATACAAAAGATAAACAAAAATAAGAAAACAATCGGTGGTCTTATTGCTAATCAGCAATTTCTTCCAGACAACCTAGATAGCAGAAAAATTACAAAGGACAAAGATTTATTAGGTAGGGTGGACGAATAATTTACTACTTAATTAATTTGTGACATTGTCAAGGATAGTATATATGTATGTATCAAAGGTGATTAAGCGACAAGTACCTAATACTCTTTAAGTTGTCGTTTAAAGGATACTATGGCAGTTCAGCAGACTGTCAAGCGAAAGGTCACGCCATTGAATTCCAGCCATATTGAAATCATTGGACGTGAGATATCATAACATACCAAACTCTTTAAAAAAAATTAAAACTGTTTTAAGGAGAATAACACAATGTCCGCTAGAAAATATCGAATGAGACATTAATGACCTGCGGTAAAACCTAAATATAGTGTATAATGTAACTAACATTACATACCTAAATCTTTAGAGGTAAATCTGTCCTTTGACTCATAATAATTTTAGCGCGAAGTCCTCTAGTTCACCTCGACTGGTTTGCCACTTACGTGTCAATAAAACTATAAAAGAGCCAATACGTATTAAGTATGTACGTACCTACATTAAATATATTTTGTAATCTTAAATGACTTAATTAATGTATTTTAAGAATCTCCGACAGTAAGTGCACGCTTTACCTAAGTTCTTTCCACTAAGGCCTGCACCTTCTAGGCCTCAAAGAAGAAGAATAATAATAATAATGGGTATTTTTATGGAATGTATTGTCCGGTTCAGTATAATTTCCTTGATGTCATACTACCGTACTGTGAAACGCACTTGAGGCTTTGTTATTTGTTTTTGTCAGTAGCTTATGATAACCCTGCGATACACCATTGCAAAAATCTATCTGCAGGTCAAGGATACCGATATTGGCGCTTATTAAGTTGGGTATTATGGTCAACCAACGATTAAGCAACGACAATATTCATTAATTCGCTCGATCGAAATAAACTTTCATTTATATGCAGAGCAATAAAGATCCTGTAATACAAAATAAAGTTTCGTAATGTGCTGCTGTTACTAAAGTGAATGCTTGGTGAATGCACATAATATAGACATAATATAGTGCATTTCAACTTAATCTGCAGTTGGGCGTAATGTCGGTAGCATTAAAATAGGAGTATAAAAATTAAAATGTTATATTAAAATATTTTATATTATCTCGTTATATATACCGTTATTACCTTTGATGAACTTGATAACAAAGCTGAAATGCAGGGGCGTAGCAACCGCCGTATCGGCCGTATCAATTATACTCGGCATATGTGGGCCCCCACTAACACTTCCAAAAAAATCTCGCCAGCGGCCTACGACCGCTACAGTTGACAGTCCTTTTGTATTTGATAGCTGACGTTGAGGGGGCCCGCAACAAATATTGATATGGGGCCTAGTTAGCTACGCTACTGCGTTTTTGAAATACTTATATAAAAGAGACTTATTTCAATGCTACCGACATTACGCCCAACTATAGATTTAGTTGAAAATTGAAATGCACTTTATTAAACAGGTAATATTTTGACCACAGATATTTAATATCCGTAAATCTATATATCTGAAGAATTTCACATCAGTAAAAATAAAATCACAATAGGTTTTTGAGGTCAGCATTTAAAAATAGCTACGATTTTAAAATGAAAGAAAATTTAAATTTTTCGGAAATATCGAAACAAAAATATCTATAATTTAATCTTTAGTGTTGCCCGTTTATAAAAAACTAGTACTTCTACCATTGTGGTATTAAGATAGGTATTTATCTTTGTGTGTAACGAATTTGTTTAGTAATTTCATTTAATTAATTAAGAATAATCTTTATAATTCCAGATGCGTGTTTAAACAAAAGGGGGCCACAGCCGGGCTATATCTTCCTCTTCGACATGCAGGGGGTACGCCTTGGGCATCTCACGAGAGTTAGTTTATCGTAAGTATCTCAATATCTTGTACTTACCTACACCTACTGTCCATCATATTGTATTTTATGATATTTTATATGTATATAATTAATAATTATGTGTATTTAATATCGTATTATTTGTAATCAAATATTTTTATATAAACAATTAAACACCTTTTAAAATTTGCAAAATATTTTTTCTCACTTATTAATAATAACTTGCAACTATAATGCGTATTTATGTAATTACTTTCTTACATAAATCTGTCAATGTATCTATATTTATTTATATGTTTTAGCTTTCAAAAGGATAAACAAAGGTAATAAACCGACAAAAGCAGTTTATCGTGCACCGCTTAGAGCTGCATTGTGTTCATAATACAGTCTCGAATTTCAGTTTAAAACCTTTTGTGAAAGAAATAAAAGTCGCCTATAGCTGAAATTTATGAACAAAGTTTAGTTGGACAGTTTTTAAGTGGCTTCTCAGACTAATTTAATTGAGTTACATTGGTAACCACTGATTCAATAATAATTATCTCAAAAGGACTCATCTTTCTCCGATTCAATTGCCGCTTAATTGTACTCAAGTGCATAATCTGCGAAGCATACAGCGAAGATACAGCCCTAAAAACATCGTACAAAGCGTATAATAGATGTAAAGAACTGATTGGAAGCTGATTTCCATTTGATTCACTTCAATAAATTATAAACCGTTCCGCAGACCTCTGCGCAAGTTCTTCCAATACGTGCAAGAAGCGTTGCCGGTGCGGATGAAGGCGATCCACGTGCTCAACACCGAGCCGGTGCTCGACAAGCTGTTGCTGTTCATCAGGCCGTTCATGGATAAGAAGTTCTATGACATGGTCAGTAGTTGCACAAGTTCAAGGTTTGGTTGTTGGTCTCTGTTTATGTAATCTGTATGATATTTAAGGTTCTTAGAAGGGCCTGAAGACTGATAACGAAAAATTGGATGAATATCTTCGCCCTGTCATTGGTCGACGTTATATATTCATACCTACGAGTCTTAAGGACAACGTCAATCAGGTCTATGATTGGTCGAAATTGTTCATCCAATGTCACGTGATCCGTCTTCAGTCTTTCTGCTCCTGGTCTGTTCTCCTGCTGTGTACGTAAATGCATATCATGCTGCTTGTCTAGGGACTGTCTGTCTAGGGACTTTAGCTTTAAAACTTTTAACACTGGCTGATCATTTCCTGGAACTAAAACATTATAATTATGATACGTTAGTTACACCTGTTACATAATAACATAATTACAAAACGAAATATTTCATTTAATTGCCTATCTAGTTGTTCCTGACGTAAATAGTTAATTTACATATAATGTGGGTTAAAATAATGCATTTTAACTATGGGTCAGTGATTTAAACTATGTATAAATATACATGATTTAAACGAATATTTTGCACCCTTTCTGCAGGGAAAACACTCAAAGGATTTATCCGATAGGTCCATGTGCCTTTAGCAAAGGCATAAAGAACAATGTTCACTTCCCATAAGTTGAAAAACTTGATAATTAGGGTTTATATATAGTTATAAGGTATAGTAGAAATACTACCTGTAAGTGAAGAAATATCGCTCCAACTTTAGTCATAAAAAGGAATACTTACTTATAGTCCGTCCACAAATCTTAGACACTAAATTGACGTTTCATGGGTGACTAGTTTCGGGTGCAAATTAAATAGTGATGACTATAAACCGGAAAGTAAATCGGAAAAATATTCACAGCTTTTATGGTGGGTCCACTATTTGTGTAATTATTGAAGAGTCCCTAAAAGTTAGTACAAAAACAAGTTTAAGCAACCATATCATACATATATCCATACCATATCATATATATACCCCTACTAACTAAATTTAATAGTTATTTTGCTTATAAGAACGAGTATTTGGTTACGGTTACATTCGGTATACAGCAAATTTTATACTATTTAGCCGAATACTAAATATCTAGGTAGATATGAGTGTCGCTATTAATATGTGACTATTCTTACGACATACTTTACGATTCAAAAAAACCGGAAAAGTAGATCGCACAAATTTAGCTGGTATCATTATTTCGAACTTTGACATTAGTGGTTGTCATTTTAGTCTCTAAGATTTGTGGACAGGGTATAGTTATGTTCTAAATATTTTTTTTTACTTTGTGAATTCCTTGAAACCTACTGCCCTTAGGTCACTGTTTAGACATAACAAACAATAAGCCATAGCAACGAAGATACCAATCGCAGAACTGTCAAATGTCAAAAAATCAGTTGATGCGAACTAAAGCCCAATGCATACGTAACAAGTTTTTTCCCGTACGGGACGGGACGTGAAGTTTTGGAAATATCGTTTCATAGAAAATGTATACGATTGTGCATACGCAGCGGAATCCCGTACGGGACGTGGCACGTACGGGAAAAAACCTGATACGTATGCATTGGGCTTAAATTACATACTGCATGATTAATTTATTTAATTATTATGTTATTTTTATTGATCTGTACTATACAAAAAGCGGCCAAGTGCGAGTCGGACTCGCCCATGAAGGGTTCCGTAGCAGCAAGTAACATAATATAAAAGTTCTTGTAGTTCGTTGTAACTTTGATCGAGGTAAATTGCGGTTTACGATTTATGACGTATTAAAAAAAAACTACTTACTAGATCTCGTTCAAACTAATTTTAAGTGGAAGTTTGCATGGCAAAGTACATCATATATTTTTTTTAGTTTTATCATTCTCTTATTTTAGAAGTTACAGGGGGGGGGGACACATTTTACTACTTTGGAAGTGTCTCTCGCGCAAACTATTCAGTTTAGAAAAAAATGATATTAGAAACCTCAATATCATTTTTGAAGACCTATCCATAGATACCCCACACGTATGGGTTTGAGGAAAAAAAAAATTCGAGTTTCAGTTCTAAGTATGGGGAGCCCCCAAAATTTATTGTTTTATTCTATTTTTATGTGAAAATCTTAATGCGGTTCACAGAATACATCTACTTACCAAGTTTCAACAGTATAGTTCTTATACATACGTGACATACGGACGGACAGACAGACAGACATGACGAATCTATAAGGGTTCCGTTTTTTGCCATTTGGCTACGGAACCCTAAAAACGAATAAAGAAACTGATGTTTATTTAGATATAATTATGAGTATGCGTAGAATCTAGCAGTATTATGTAGATATTTTTATACTCTTTCGAATTAATTTTTCAGTAAATTTAAATCACATAACTTTAATTTTTACAGATAAAATTCCATAATAAAAATGAGGATCTTGAAAAATTCTACGAGACTGTCATTCCTCGATCAGCGTTGCCGCCTCAGTATGGCGGTACACTGCCAGATTCACAGACGTTGCACAAAAAGTGCATGCAACAGTTAAAGGAAATGGAGCCGTATTTTGTTGCAGAGGAACAGCAAAGAGCCGTGGCGTTGGATAAACGTGATAAATTAGATCAGGCTTTTAAGAACTTGGACATAGATTAAACCTGCATTTTGTTACCTGTGATTATAGGTTAAGTTGTATTCCAATTTTGAATTAGCTAATTTTAATATAGTCGCTGAAAATGACATTATTTTGTAGTGTTGCTACTTTATGTCAATTATCGTGGTCAATCGCAACAGATACAGTAGGGCCTTAGTTAGACGAGTCTGATTTGGTGAACAGTCAGTAGTACACCTTTAATCTATGTATATTCGTTCAAAAAAGTAATTAACAGTAAACATAAATTACTTTTAGCAGTTTATCCTTAAACTCTGTACATTTTGTGTCTGCCTTACTTTTAAATTACGAATTACGAAAAAAAGACACTGTTAAGATTGTTTGCTAAATAAAACTCGTCTAGAACCTGACTACAAGTAACCTTGTATGTTTTTGTTTACTTATTGTCATTATAAGTTATTGATGAAATTATAAATGATATAAAAATACATTAGCCGAATGTATATTGAACAGGATCTTAATTTGTTGCCTTAACAATAATTATGGTGACTGATTACATAATTATAATAAGGATAAAAATATTTCCAATAATATTCGTTTCATAAAATACTTAGTGAAAATGTTAGTGCAAAAATAGTAGTAAATCTTAAACATTTTTTATTTCTTGTGCAATTTTAGTTTAAATTTTCCTTTCTTGTTAGGGGCCATATATAAATTACCTCATAAGTTGGGGGAGGGGGGGGGGGGGGGGGTGTCGACGTAGTGTGACATTGTGTGACAAGGGGTGGGAAGGCGTCCTAAGTTTCGTGACGTCACATTTCAAAATCAATTAATTGGTATGTATAGGTAAATATAAAAAAAACAATTAATGGAAATAAAACTTATTTCGGAACTGCTGTTTTAATTTAATAGTTTCTAGATGTAAAATTTCATAATATATGACGTCACACTAGGGGGGGGGGGTGTGACCTGCTCACAAGTGTGACCAGCTGTGACAAGGACGGGAGGAGGGGTCAAAGTCATGAAATTAGTGTGACATAATTTATGGATGGCCCCTTAGTATTTTATAAAAAAAAAAATTTAGTATTTTAAAAAGCAGGATCACCATAATGGAATATTCCACCTATTTTGATATTAGATATAGAGAATATCACAATTTTGAATAATGTAGTTCTGTTGAGGGATCAAAACCTTAAGTAGGTAATAAAACTGAAAAGTTAAACTTATTTGACTTCTTCAAGAACTTGCTCTCTAAGTAGAACTTAACTGAACCTCTGTTAGCTTCTCTGTTCGTTAACTCGTTTGCTGCTTCCATATTTAGAATAAATGTGCTGAAATTTGTACTTGTCATGTTTTAGCAGCCAATTTTTGGAATCATTACGATGACATAATTATAATACACCATCGTAAATACGTAATTATACTCTACGTATTTTAGGTTTATCCTGAATGAGTAATCCAAGAAGTTCTGTATACAGCTGGAGTGCAAGATTCAAAAGGTTCCTGAAGATGGATCACGTATTATGGATGAACATCAGCGCTCTGTCATTGGTGAAAGTTACACCGACGCCCTACGAGTCGCTGAGTCTTAAAGTCAACGTCACTTGGGCCTATGATTGGTTGAAATTGTTCATCCTATGTCACGTGATCCGTGTTGGAATATAGACAAAGTTATATAGATAATCTCTATTTGTCTCTCTCTTTCTATCTCCCTGTCTCTCTCTATATATATAGATTTTACAGTGTCAAGAAGTTAAATAAGCTGAGTATGTACAAAATAAAAATGAAACAGGTATTACTCGATCTGACGATTCTAAGGCCACGTCCATACGGTAGTCCTGTTCAATGGCAACAGTTCTGACAAAACAGGATCCTGCAAAAAACTGTTCCCAAAACAGTATGTTTCCGACGGCAACAAGGGCGGAACGCTTTAAGCGACTAGCGGACGTGTTTTTGTGTAGAATAAATGTTGTTGTCTTAGGGTTAACACGTGTCGGTACCAATAAAATTGTTAATAGAATCTCGAAATGCACAAATTGGTAAAATAAAAAATTGATTGAAATTATTTTTATATTGAGAATTGTTACTGTAGACAATTAGCTGATGAACTAACGGTATATAGAAGAATGTGTATTTTAATATCAATATCATCCGAAGTAAATTTTAATATTATAGATTGAAGGGTTTATCATATTTAACTAATTCTTATACATAGCAAGCTAACGCTTGTTTCTGGCTCGCACAGACATGTATAACGAAATTGTATTAGAATTAAGGAAAATGTATGCATGTATTTATTAGGTACAGGTACTCATTGTTTAATGGATGTATACTTACTCAGGCAATTTGCTACTGTGAAGTTTACTACAAAAATCATATCGGATACTCCTGTTGTAGTGCTGTAGCTTTAAACCCTCTTTTAAAAATCTTTGAATAGCGTTGTGTAGACTGTTGATTAGTTTTCTCCTTCCCTTAAATATCTAAATCTTAATTATAATTATGTAGTAATGAAGTTTTGTAGCATATTTCACAGGTGTAAATATTTTGTGTCAGGCATTGTATAGACTTATATTTTTGTGATATATAACAAATTTTATTGCGATTTAATTTGTTAATGTGCTAGCTTACGTATTCCCTGTTATGAAATATATTAGTTTATTATTAGTTAGTATTGCACTCCTATGATTCGTAGTTTCTTAATGTGTGCAAAAAGGCTTACAAAAAGCATTTAAGATTGTGGCGGCATTTTAATTCCATACTTAGGATCACTGATGACCTGTATATAATTTTAGTATTTTTTAAGTGATGTAATTTAACTAATATTTATTTTTCATCACATTGTTTTGAAGATTTCCATTGTTCTGATAAGCATATAATGCTTTACAGATATTACTTATTTGTTTATTTAATTATCTTGTAAGTAGTTGGTGTTTGTATAAAATGTATGTTGTTAGGCGTCAGGTGACGGTGAAACCATTAAAGGTATTATTCGTACTGTTAAAGGCTTAGAATTTTTTTTGATATCTGAATGTTGTCCTAAATCATGTATTGTCTTATGTTTTGTTATTATGTAGTATAATTTGGCTCAGGGAACCGTTTATTGTGATTTGGTTAGCAATAAATTTTTTATTAGATGCAATCTTTATTTTTTATTCATTACGACGACTTAACAATCACAATATACAATAATGTGACTATGTCACAGATGTCGACGGAACCCCACTTCACCGGGTTCTTATTTCCGTGTAAACAAAGACAGCGAAGAAATTTTAGAGGTGTCTTTAGATTACAGTATTGAACTTTTGTTATTAAACTTATTTATTTTATTCGAACGATTGGCAGAAGTCTGGAATTAATTTATTTGTTCGGTTGGTGGACGTCTAGGCACTTCGATTAAATATTAAAGTCTCAAGACTTTTTAGACAATAAAAAAATTAGAACAGATAGGGAAGTTCAAATAATGCGGCATTTTAATTCTAAGACAGACCAGCAATGAATCACTCAGACATAATTATTATGATTCTGCTCTAAATTTCTAATTAGAATAAAGAACACTGAGGAGAAAACAAACAACTTATGCAAGAAAATCTAACTTTGTTTAATTTTTTTAATATAAAAATAGTTCGTAGAGAAGAAGCCGATATTTTATTTATTAATCAAAGATTTATTTAATAGTAGTAATTTTGTTTTTAATAATGGCTACCCTAATTATCTGCCATGAAATTTTTAATGAATTTATGATGTGTCAAATGGCCAATGACCGCTCATTTACACGCGCGTGTAGCGGATCGTCTCGTGGCGCGTCCGTAAGCCACGCCCCCTACGCGCGTGTGAACACCACGCGAGCGCTCGCGCGAGCCCCTTTGGCCGCGCCTAACAAACCGCTCCCGCCGCGAGCCCGCGAGCCACGAGACGCGCCGCTGTCTGGTCCGCGAGCGCCCTGTTCACACGCCCGCGCACGCGCGCGTCTCGCGGATTGTCTCGTGGCTCGCGCGCGCGTGTAAATGGGGTATGAGAGTTATTGACTTAACAATGTCAATGTCAAAGTTGTCAAACAAAATAACCGTCTCTTTGGAATGAACACCTGCCGCAGTTTTTGTTCAGCGAAAAAAGAAATTTATGAATGAAAAACATTGTTATAACAATCGAATTTATTAGGAAATACCTGTATTTGTTATGTCCTGTTACTAATGTATTGATCTGGCTGCTGACAACATCAATTTACAAGAAATAAATGGGTAAGTAAGCTTGTTTGTGAAATGACTAATACCTACTGTAATAATTTCGCTTTATCGCTCTAACCGCAGCTTTAATAATAACATATGAATGTTATTATAGATCATGATCTATCTGTGTATTAAATTTTAAGAAAACCCGTTCAGTAGATTTGCGTGAAACCCACAAATAATTATCCATACATTCTAATAAACTATCAAATTTATATCAGTAGTATATGATTGTTATTTTTTTAATTAAAATGTAGATTGATCAGTATACCTATAATTGAAATATATGGCAATAAAAGTTTATTGGTGGAGTAATTATGGCATTGAATAGTGTTACAAAGTTATGCGACATCACTAATTATCTTTTATTTGAACTAGTTTTTGTAAACATTGATACTCTGGTTAACATATTTTAGTTCTTCATTAATTACTAAAAGTACTCTTGCACCCTGTTGTTTAATAGCGTGATAATGATAATTCCTTATTGCTGTGAATTTGTTTTACAAGCTCAGTGCCTTAATCACAATTTGTTACCCACATTTGAACTTGCATGTCCTTATTAAAGGACAAAGGTGACTTCTGTTTGCAAATTATGAATTATGGTGAAATCTATTGGCAGTTTTAAGCAAGTGATAAAGTCTTTGTATAATTATTTTTAGAGGAACAATTTTTCCAGCTGGTACTTAATTCACAATTCCACATGATAGTGAAAGATAATGACTGACATCCTGAGTGGTCTAATTTAGTTAACTCGTTATTTAAAAACAGCCAAGTTGTAATTAGGCAGGATATAAATTAAGATAAAGATTAAAGATTTATTAAAAACAGAAACAATTTAGGGATAAGGGGAGGTCGTAGTGTATCTCTATCTCGGCAGCAAAAATTTGCCGGAGATGTTTTTTTATAGAATTTTCAAATCATTATCCTTTTTCAGGGTTTTGAAGTAAAATCGGATCCCTTATAGTTTCGTCATGTTTGTCCGTCCGTCTGTCCGTCCAAAGCAAAGCACCGAGACCCTTAATGCTAGAAATGTGTAATTTGCCTTGGATATGTATATTTATTAAAACTCCAGAATCGTAGAATAAAATATATTGTAGAAAACCATTTTTTTTCAGGGTACTGAGGGTAATTTAAGGATGATTTTTTTATTTGTCTTGTAGGGTACAAAGTGGGGTATCATTGAAAAGGTCTTTCAAAAATATTATGGGTCTTCTAGACCATTTTTGGAATTAGGGGTCCGTTTGTGAAATAATTGGCTTTAAAGTGCTAATTTTGGTTGGAGTCAAATGTCCCCCCCCTGCTGGCTAAACGGTTGAAGTTGGACAAGTGAAAAAATTCTCAAAAATAGGTTATATGATGAATTTACAAGGAAAACTATCACCGCTATGTTAGCATACGTAGTTAATGATTAATAGTCGATAAACTTACTACTTCGAAACCCTTCATTGAACCATGCCCCGTAAAATCAGTGAACACTGTTAACAGCTTTTTCGCCAACGTTGGCAGAAATCTTGCTGACGATATCCTAAAAAATAAGCAAATGTTACTTAACACAACGTCACTACCATCTAATGAAGTTCAAGCAACATCTTTTGCGTTACTTAATACTGATTGCCAAGAAATCAAATCAATACTTCTTAATCTAAAATCTGACAGTGCACCTGGAATTGATAATATACCCATCAAGTTTCTTAAAATGGCTAGCGATTTAATAGTTCCTATACTATGTCACTTAGCTAACCTTTGTTTTTCTAAAGGAACCTTTCCTACTTTCCTCAAACAGGCTATTATTACTCCAGTTTACAAGGGCGGCGAAAGAACACAAGTAAATAACTATAGACCAATATCAGTCTTGACGGGATTATCGAAGATTTTAGAGAAACTAATCAATAACCGATTACTAAGCTATCTTAAGAAATACAAAATAATATCAGAATCACAGTATGGTTTTAGACAAGGTAAATGTACTCAGGATGCCATCATAGATCTAACGGCATGTATTGTTGACCAACTAGACAAAAGAAATAAATGTTTAACAGTCTTCTTGGATTTAAGAAAAGCGTTTGATACCGTATCTATATCTATGTTGCTTGGAAAGCTAGAAAAAATAGGAATTAGAGGTAAACAGCTTGACTTATTCAAGGACTATTTGACTGGACGGACTCAGCGCGTTAAAATAGGAGACTATACTAGCTATGACCTCCAAATCACGTTTGGTGTACCACAGGGTAGTGTCCTAGGACCTACTCTGTTTTTAATATATATTAACGACTTATGTAACCTAAATATAAAGAACGGACAAATTTATTCTTATGCAGATGATACAGCAATAGTGTTTTATGGCCAGAATTGGGATGAAGTAATTAGCGCAGCTGAAAGAAACTTAAAGAAAATATCTACATGGCTTAACTTAAATTCCTTATCTCTTAACACGGCAAAGACTAACTATGTTTGTTTTACCATTAATAAAAGAACCCAGCCGAAAAACATCAGTCTTACAATTCACCACTGTGACACCGATCAAATAAACTGCACTTGTCCTAAAATTCAGAAAGTTGACACAGTAAAATACTTAGGTATATTACTTGATCAGCGATTAAGTTGGCATGCTCATATTGAGATATTATCAGGCAGAGTCAGAAAATTGATATGGTTATTCAAGTCCTTACGACATGTAGCCTCAAATAAACTGTTAAATCAAGTATACACGGCATTGGCTCAGTCAATTCTAACATATTGCATTCCAGTCTGGGGTGGAGCAACTAAAACTAAATTTTTGGGGTTAGAACGCAGTCAACGAATTCTTTTAAAAGTTATCTATAAAAAACATCACAGATTTCCTACTGATAAACTTTATTCTATGTCTAATGTACTAAGTGTGAGAAAGCTGTATATTTTACACTTATTGTTAAGCAAACATAAAAACTTAAATAAAGATACAAATATGTTCTCAAAACGAAGAGTAAGAATTGAAATAGCGGGTGCCAATTCATTCTTTGCTAAACATCAGTATATAAGACAATCAGCACATGTATATACTAAAGTAAATAGAATGTTTAACATCGTTAGGAAGCATCCCTATAACCTGAAACAAGAACTTAGTATTTGGCTACAGAAATTGAGTTATATAGAGGCTGAGGCCCTGTTGGAAACAACAAGCTAATTTAAAATCAAAGATAAATATACATATAATTATTATGAAATATTAGAAACTAAAATGATATACATATACATAAACATTTCAAATATCAAACAAATTATCTAAGGCATTCACACACACCCACACACACACATACACACACACACACACATACACATACACACACACACACACATATATACACACACTCACACACACATATATACACACACACACTCACATTATACACCCTTAATAAAATTATTAGTATCTAAAGTCGATATTTATAATAAAATACTTACGTCTTGTTTTCTAGATCCTGTAAGGCATAATTTCTTCTAGTTCTAGATCTTAATCTTAGTTCACTTGTCTACGTAATGTAATCTAGTAATAAGAAAGAGCGGGGCATCCTGACACAGGTATATATTTACTTAAAAGGATGTCCCCCACTGTGTACAAATATTCATGTAAAAGATTTGTGAGAAATAAAAGTATTTTTTATTTTTATTTTATTATTCATTGCGCGTGGCCTGACACGCACTTGCCTGGTTTTTTATACTAGCAACCACAGACATAATTATATACCATGTCTGTGCTAGCAACTGAGGCTCTAATGTTTAAATTTCTTATTTCCAGTATACCATGGAACCTGTTGACAACAACCAGTTCGAATTCAAGCCTACAAGCAAAAGGAAAATAGCTTCACATTGTCCCAACGTTTATTTGAACCCAGCACTTGATCTACTAGCAAATGAAGATCCCATGTGCAACACAGCAATGGAAATAACACCCAATAAACGTAGAAAATGTATTGATACAAATAATATTGCAGCATTTGAAAATTCTGCTTTAGACTTAGGTATAAGTAAGAGTACAGTCAATGAATTTCTAGCCCGAGAGCTTGAGAATGTAAAGAAAAATATTCGAAACTATGAGACTCCTATCAAACTTCCCCCAAAACCACTTTTTGTTGAAAACAATAAAGTTAATGAACCTTTGTATGCTAATTTAAATGATACACATGACTTGCCAATTCAGAGCGTCTCGAAAAGTCCTCTAGAAAATGTTTTCACTGATAATCCTGCATCAACCAATGCAGAAAATATTTTAAAATGTAATGTCCTAAAACTCCCAAACACTGAAAATGCTGTAAATGATATAGAAATGGATTCAGGTATTTCAGTTTTCGACCCGAAACTAACAAATACTGATACTTTTGATAAAACGGATTTTTCTGCCATTAATAACAGTATTCAAACCAACATAACTAATCAAATTATTGTTAACAATAACAGCAATTTAAGTTTGAGTTTTATTGATAGACTTGCTTTAGATTCGCCTTGTACATCCAATCAGTCTTTGTATTTGGACGATGATTTAAATGAAAGTAATATAATGGAAATCAAAACTATAACAATAATTACCAAAAAGAAGATAATACCATCTAAAAAAAGCACTAATCCTTTTTTAGATCCTAATATAAACGCAAACGTTGATGATGATGATACTGAAGTAGAAAACCCATTTTTAGATACAAATGTAACTAAGTCTGAATCAGAATATGATGTCGAAACACTAAGTAGACCAAATGATATTCAGTTATGTCAAGGGAATGATTTAATACCCCGCAGATTATTTGCTTGTGATACAAACAGTACAATATCAACAGTAAATGAATCAAGTAGTGTAACAAACGAATACGAAAACATTGACAACTATAGAGCAGAAAGTCCAATCTATGAAAACATAGGTGACGATATGATTGATACAAATTTTAATAAACAAAGCAAAATTTTAGGGCATGACGTATCACAATTTAGCGCAATCGATATCATGAATTTAAATAGAACAAGTCAAACAAATATTTCAAATGAATCTACTGATAGTAAAAAGGATTTAAAGAAGCAGATTTTGAAGGCGAGTAATAAGTTGTCGAAAAAAGTGTTCAAAACATTGAAGAAAACATTCAAAGGCGAAAAAGTGGATAATAATTTATCCTTGAATCCTTACGAAGTTCCAAGGAAAACTCCTAAACCAAAGACAGTGAAGAAAGAAACTGGTATAGAAAACCCTGCTTTAAACTTAGATAATTCAGATGATATTGAATTTGAAGAAATCGACGACGATGAACATCAATACGAAACTATAAAAACGCTTAGAAATACACGACTTAACATGAACGTTACTCCATTAAAAGAAAGGGTCAATGATAACATAGACGTTTCACATAATAAATCGAATACTCCTGGCAAAAAAGTCAGGTTCGATTCGACTTTGAATCGAGAGAAAATTATCACAGGCGACAGTTTCGAATGCGATATACAAAGTCCAGGTTTCGATTCCAAGATTGATAAATATCACGATGAATTGGAAAACTGCATAAATGAGAGGAAGTTCTTGCAACAAAATATGTGATAGAAATAAGGAAGTTACGATGATGATAGGTGTTCATTGATGTTCCCTTAATTTAACATTTTTCTGTAGTTTTTATAAATTGTTTCAAGTATTATGTCTTGCCAAATTCGTAGCTGTATTGAAATCCAAAATGAAAGATTAATATTAATGAATTTAATCTTTTGGGAGGCATTTATGAATCGAATTTTATAGTAGCACGATAGTGCATTTATTTATGCCCCATTTTATTTTATTTTGTCTGATTATATTATCAATTGTAATTAGTAATTAGTAATTACGTTATACAATCTTTTAGTTTATTATTTAATCTTTTGAACTAATAATAAAACTTGCTAATTAATAACAGTTTTGTTCAGGACCTTTATTTTACATATTTTGTTGTGAATATTTCTGTATTGTTTTACTGGAAATTTTAATAATACAGTTTAATATGGAACAATCGTGCTTTTTAAGTAAAATTAGTTAGTTTATGGGTTTCTGAAAGAAGAAGTCAGAAATATCAATTCACATTCTTTTAAATTTCAAAACGGATTTTTGATCGCTGTTTCTACAAAGAACATGAATCTTATGTTTTGAGTTAAAGCGATGAAATATTTTATTCCTCGACGGAATGCTACTTTAATTATTAAGTTTGTAGTTAATCTATATTATGATTACAAGTGTATGTTATTTTTACGCTACCCAAAGCATAATTCTTAAGAAAATCCAAAGCTTCAGTACCTAATGAACCTAATTTATTTTAATTTATGTTTTGCCGTACAAAATCTGTGGAATAAGTATTGTCTAACAGTACAAGATGTTATTGTGTATTCTAGTATTTCTATGCTTTTTTCTTAGAACATTTCTGTACAGTACGGTATTGTAATGTTAATTTTACTTAAGAATATTTATTTCATTGAAACATCTATGAATTAATTTTTCTTTAACCCGTATGTATACACGATATAAATTTTATACACCGATTTTAAATACTATACCGATAATAAATATCGTGAGTAACCCGTATTAAAGAAAAATGTGTCCTCGATAAGTTAAGTTCTATGGATTATTTCCTGAAATATAATTTTTGTATTTTCGCTTATTTATTAGTGATTCTGTTGTATGTATATTTGAATACAATAATTTGTATAATTGTTTTGGTTTTTGAAGGATTTCGACCTCTTGTAATTGGAGATGTCTCAAGAATATTCCATTGGGATTCCTAAGACCAATCTATATATTATGGTCTTATGATAAATCGGAAATATTAGGGAATGCCTCTGCTAGGCTAATTGATATGTAAAGATAATTAATAATTGAGACTGGGTCCTTCAGTGCACGCTTAAAACGTTATTTGCTGATGGTCAACTAGGTTTCGAAGTTTGTCCCCTATGCAGCTATGATACAAAACTATAACCCGATAGCCCGATCATAAAGATTAAAGTACTCACCTGGTCTATTATAAATGTAATACGTACGTATTTTTTTATTTTACATCTAAGTCAAACCTAATCATAAGTGCCTAACCTAATCATAGGTATTTATAAATTCTTGCCAATTAAAGAATACAATTTTTTTTGTGGTTTTTGTTCAGTTCTATTGTTAGTTATCTAATTCAGTTTTTTTGACGAGTCCTATTCGGTACAATCTTACCTACATTGTCCTTTTATCGTAACTTTTAATTAAAAAATAAGACTGGCATAAAATTAAAAGATTATAAAGACAAAATAATCATTGAATACTATAACTAATTTCTGTTTCTTATTATTTTAATTAATATTTCAGTAAAAAGTAGTGCCAAGAATTTTTTTTCTAACGAACGATCCACCTGGTGATAAGTAGCTATCGTCGCCCATGAACATCAGCAACACCAAAGGCATCACTGATGCGTTGCCGGTTAAGAAAGAGAAAGAGAGAAGAAAAAGAAAGAAATAACTGGCTCTCAAGCCCCCAGCCGGAACACAAGTCGTTTGGCGGCTGACTCACCAAATAAGACGCGCCAGAAAAATGGACTATAAGCACAACGCGATTGGTCTAATCCTGGTCGTCCTTGCCTGCAATTGCACACAGGAAATGCGCAAGTCGCGGTACTCAGTTACCACACGGATTGACGGCAAACCGTCTGCAGCCAGGGTTCCTTCCTTGGGACAATTTTCAAATAAATGCCTCAAAATTATTTATTTTCAGTTAATTTAGGATCTTAATTTATAATACTAAATGGTTTATTTTAATTTTCGCTTTTCAGTTTTTTTTCGTTGGTTTTATTTTTTGTCAAAAAATTATTATTTTTTAATTTTTAGTTGCTATGAAAATTATTAAGTTATTGGTGATATATTCAGTTACCAGGTAAAAATGTAGTAGGTGAAATATAAATCATCCCCTATTTTCGTACCTTTAGGGGTAAAATTTTCTTTCAAAATTTAAACAAGAGTAACTTCAAGGTATACAATATTCAATAAAAAAAGAATCATCGAAATCGGATCATCCAGTACAAAGTTTTTGGGGTAACGTGTAAAAATTCCGTGGGTGAATAATCAAGCATCCCCTATTTTCGTACCTTTAGGGTGGGAATAAAATTTTCAAAAAAATATGGGACCAACTTCAAGATATACCCTATCCATTAAAAAAAGAATGATCAAAATCGGACCACCCTGTGCCGATTGCCGAGTGATCATACATAAAAAAAATATATACGCGTCGAATTGAGAACCTCCTTTTTTTTTCGTCGGTTAAAAAGCATCACATACTATGAGTTTATGAGCCATGTTTGATGTAAATCAAAATGGGCTACACTCATCAGCGTAGTTAGCCATGGGCTCAGTGGGGCAGCAGTCTAAAATAATATGTAACTTTTTGTTTTGATCGCATATTTTGTGTCGACTGACGATTGTCGAGTTGTAGACATTCTTACAGATATTAAGTATTGTAGTTGCATCTAGATAATTTTTTTTAAGTTTGATTAGGTACCTTACAGGCTTACAGGTCATAGCCAGAGTGGGGCAAACGCCCCACCGTGGCTACGCCCATGGGCTACACTACATGTATAGAAAACTGAAATAATTTTATTTTGTACATAGGTATGTAGTAGCGACCCTAGCTTCCCACAAGTCATGTAATAGATTAATGACTGAGTTAAAAATAGAGGCTGAAGACATCTTGTTTATAACGGAAGTCCATCAGGATAGGTATGCTTTTGTGTAATGTGGAAAAATAAAATTATGTTTATAGCCGGTGATGGAGAATCACATGAACGGTAATAGAGTTTATCCGCTGCGTGGCTCATGGCAACTGCGTAGCAGTGCTTTAGTTGCAGTGTGGGAAAACCAGTCATACGTATAGTTATAGATCGTATATTTATACGTAGGTATAGTTTTTAAGACGAGTCTTAACTAGATAGCTTTTTATTAAGTAAGCAATCCCACAGGGGTATTTTTGTCGTAATTTGTATTACCTACTTAGGTATAAAATAAAAAATATACATATCAATAAAAAACAGTGTCTAAATCTGCACTTGAGCGTAATGTTGGTAGCATTGAAATGTCTTTTATATTTTAAAAACCATTTTATGGACATAATAATAGCGTCGTTAATAAGTTCATCAAAGGTAATAACGATAAATATTACGCGATAATATAAAACATTATAAGGATATAACATTTTAATTTTCTTAGGCTATTTGGTTGGGACTCGAGACGCATCGTTGACCGTTGTCTTTGGTGTTTACTGATGTCAACTGACGGCGATGGTTATTTCATTTACCATCAGACAGCGTCTTTGTTGCTGTGCCTTTGTGAGTTTGTTGGCTGTTGGTACATTATACATTTTCTGCCTTGCAACCGTTTGAATGTGGAACGAACTACCCACATTGTTGAAATCGTTAGCTTTAAAAGCGGATTCCATCTCGATTGACAACATTGGTGACATCACTGGTATTGCTAATGTCTATGGATGTCGGTGATAACATTCCAATATACTATCGTTTTTTTGCTCGGATGACCAAATACTTACACTCTATCACATTGACTTAGGCATATATCTATTACTAGCGTTCCACCCACGGCATTGCCCACATTTTCCATGATAATAAGTACCCTATGTCTTATTCCAGATCATGGACTACCTGAGTGCTAAATTTCATTAAAATCTGTTCAGTACTTTTGGTTAGCGTGAAAGAGTAACAAACATTCAACGAGCTCATGTAATTCGTTAGAGAGAGATATAATGATTGCTCTACTTTTTACTTGCATTATTAAAGGAAGCTATTAATGTTATTATTAAATTATTTATTCTTGTTATACCTACGTATGCCATAAGTTTACTTACGCATACTAGAACACTTCGCAAGCCTGGAACTAGCCTGGATAAACCTCTATAACAAGGATTCAGTCCATCTAAGTTGCAACTGGCGAAGTCATTTCCAAGTTAATTTCAGAAACTTTGATGTCGCTTCGCTTCGCGAAACAGTCTTTCACAATAATATTACCCTAACCCATTGAACTAAGCGTAAGTATCTACATTATACTTACGTACTTCATTGACCTCACCTGAAAAATTTACAATCATGTCTAAATTACATCTAAGTATGTTCAATTGCTAATTTCTGGCTATTATAAATGCTGTGCAATTGAAACTACAATGCGGATATTCTGAGAAATAACGGAAATATGAGCAGAAAGCACATCTGAAGCATCACCGATGAGTGGCATTGCAATACTGGCAGCCAAGATTCATAATCATTATCATAATCATAATCATTTGCAAGCAGAAAACAGAAAAAAACCTGCAGTTGATTGTAGAGAACGTGGTAGGTGGTACTGCAGTGGTGCGCCTAGGCCTTCAGAACAAGGCAAGCCCAGTTATGTCGTACAACCCAGGATCTCAGGATCTTCGGCCCGACAACACAGAACACTCCATTCCATATGTATGATATTTACCAACAAATAATATGAGTGTTAACAGCTGTAGAGTGATGATAGTAAAGCAATGATAGTAAGCTGGGCTTTTCGCATTGTAGGGCTGCACCGCCTCTGGGTGGTAGCTAGCCAAGCAGATACGAATCACATAAAACAATGCACGAATCATGAGCATTAAAATACGTCATAATAATGGTGGTAAGTGTAATGATTACTATAATAATGCGTGTCTCTCACATTTTTTTCGCTGGGTTTGAAATTATGCCCTTATACGGCATTAGTGATATTGGTGTTCTCATGTCCATGGGCGACGAATGGCGTCGATGACTACATACAATCAGGTGGATGGACTCAGGGCTGTAGCTATAGTCGAATTTAAGGTAGGGCAAGCATTGGTTACAGGTAGGGCGGAAGTAAAAAAATTATCATAATTATTGATCTGCTCCGAAGCACGGACTCCCAAATCAATCACCATGTATATCACTGACCTTTAGGTCACAGAACAATTAATTATTATAATATGAAATGATTGTCACAAACTGTGATATGTTCGGAAAAGTTTGGATACCTATCTATCGCTACAATTTTTTTTTATTTCAAACTATGAACAAACAATTTAATAATTATAATAATTTATCTTAGTTTTTGCTATTTTTAAGGTAGGGCATTGTGATTTCAAGGTAGGGCAGCAATGCCCCCCCTAGCTACGGCTATGGATGGACTGCTCTTTCAACGGCTATTAAAATCATTTATATAAAATAAACTAATAATAATATGGGGACTGCAATTGTTCTGTCCTGTCTCTCTGTAGAAGTCCGAAGTAATTCATGGAACGTGCAACGAAACGCAATTTTCTTGACAGCTCGGGTTATCTGGCGTCGGACTACAATACGTACCTAGTTGTATGTTCTTATTTAACGCCCTTCGACGACACACGTCTAGGGGTGAAAGAATTGTAAACTTAATTTTAAAATCTTCTATTTCGGTTAGTTTGGTGTTGGAAATTCGAAATTTCCTTCTTTTTCTACAAATTACAGATCTACGTTTAGCTAGGTATATCGACCAAATTGCGATTGGTGAATACTGAATAGGTATAATAATAATATGCCTATTTACTGCATAAAAATCTTGTAAAGAACTTTATTGTAGGTACCCAAGTCTCTTCACTCTTCATTCATCCTAAGTCCAATCTAATACATTCTGCTGATCATCTCTGCTGATAATTCTGCTGATAGAGATCGATGGACCCCGTACATTCTACATTAACCTTGACGGTATTCATACGTGTGGTGGTAAAGTTTTTACCCGCTCTGCTGTTTGCTGTATACTTCCTCTAAAGACCGTGAAAGAATTTTGAGGGTTATGATCACAGTGTCGGAGGAGAGGCTATCACCGACTCTGTAAATCTGCTGCTTTCTTGTTGGACGGAAAACGCTTCACTAAAATTAATCTTATTAATTATACTATCGATTCGGTATTCTTGGATAGTGTGCCAGAAAATAGTAAAATCCACTTGAATAATCACACACAGACGGTGACCACTTCCCATAAAAAGGGATTGTTTTTAAAAACTGTCAACCCTACGTAGGTCGTTGAACCCTGTAACAATTACACGGTAATTTCTCTCTGAGATAATAATGGGGGAATTTACGGAGATAGTCGTATTTAGGTCAGCTTTGCATCCGAGGTGGCAGTCCTACATAGTAACAGTGGCTTCTACATAAGCTTTATTAAATACAATGTTAAGCAGTACAGTAAAAAACAAGTCTGAATTGTTCACCAATTCACCACTACCAACTGGGTTACAAGGCTTTCTTAACAAACATTATAAGGAAAGATCAGTACCAACTGGGCCATTGATAAGCCAAGTCAGTTTAATCTATGGTGTATTTCCAACACCTCTGAGTAATAACTGTCAAATTATTTCTAGGTCATATCCCCAAAATAGCACTGCTCTCCATAAATACGTCTATGGGTTCTATAAATAGCTATTATTTTGTTATTCAAACTCGAATACGGTACATGTACCTACATACGAGTAATGGACCGAATTACTTAGAACTTCTTAATAATAATAAAAAAAACAAAAACCGGACTGCGTAAAAAACTAAAAAGAAATAATTACTTTTTAACAAAAAATAAAACCAACGAAAAAAACTGAAAAGCGAAAAATAAAATAAACCATTTAGTACATTGAGATACATACATAGAGGAGACATCTCAAACAAAATGTGTGTTCCACCGCCGGCTTGCCCTCCGTTCTCTTTTCAAACTAGAAGCCTCGTTTGCACACTTGCCATAGAGTAACTTCGTATATGACACTTGCCGAACCAAGACGGCAACCTAAGCAAGCTTAAATATTCCATTAACACGCTAGTGGCTTGCCAAGTTCAAACGCTCCTTATGATTTTTATTCCAAAATGGCGGGAACATTGCACAATAATTTAATTTAATTCGTTTTAGTTCATTTAAGTTAATATTTTGTTTTCTTACCGATGATAAAGTGATACCACTATCTTTTTTGTTTTTTGTCGTGCAATTGTGATACGTTCTTATTACGCACGAGCGCATTTTTTCAGTTTTTTCATAAACAATTTTGGCATGTGGCCGCCATGAGCGCAGCCGAGTGACAGCCGAGTGACAGAATGAAATGCAGCCGGCCGGCTGCAATGCGCACCCCCGAACCCAATGTTCGCGGTGTCTGTTCTATACGCTAGTAATAGGGGGAATCCCCCTAGCGCCGGACAGCAGCTAGTACCGGACAAAAGATGTCAAAACTTGAAATAATGCTCATAACAACATTCGTGTAATCAAAGACGTGAAACTCAACGGTTAGATCCTCCTCGCCGCACAGGAGGCGTCAATTTCGTTCGATACCCCTTACAGGTTACACGTTAGTCATTTTGCGCAGTAATTTGTTGCATCGAGTAATATTCAAAACGTCATAGATTTTATTTTTAAAGTGAATTAATTGTGTATGGTGCTTCTGATTTAATAATTGGTAAGTACGCTTTACATTGATATTCTTTTTTTGTGGATTTATTAATAAACTTTATTAGTAACCGAAACTATAACGCTGTACTTTATTTCCGTAAGTCCGGACAGTAACCGATTCCCTAGTACCGGACAAATATATTTTGACAAAACAGTGTGCTGGATATATTCTATATAATATTGTAATGCTGTTATTTATCTTTTCAGATCATCTGATGTAATGGAGACGAAAAAAAGGTATCTGGGACCCAATAAAATTAAAATTACCACGAAGCTTGCGCCGATATTTTATTTATTTATTTATAAACTCTTTATTGATTGTACACCATAAATATCATGTTAAATATACACAGAACTTTTACTACTAAGCACAATACAAAGGGCGGCTTTATCGTTTACAAGCGATTTCTTCCAGGCAATCCAACAAGATGAAGGAAAAGACAAGTCGTCGTCGGATATCCTAGTGTTCAGAAATTTATGTTTGTAACCTTTGTAAATATTTTTAATTCTTCTGTTATTATTACTACTTACAATGTTGAAATGAAGAATTATTTTATAAAAAACTATTTTGTATTTGATTTTTCGTTGTTAAAAGACTTGTCATTAATTTTTAATTTTGTTAATTTATTTAGATTTTTATAATGTTTATATGGCTCAGACATTTATAGTATTAATGTAAGATTATTGTGTAATTTTAAATCTTTGTAATTCCATAATCACTAGGTTCTGTCTAGTCTTATGGATTTGAATTTATACTTGTCCGGTACTAGGTGCCAAATTTCAATGAAACCAAAAACTAAACCTATAATTGATTCCATTTTAAGGGGCTAAAATATGCACAATGTTCATCTTTCTTGACTTATTTTAGTGTCACATATATTTGTTTAAATGAAAATGTTGAGTATCGAAATAAAAACTTATTATTTAATTGTTTGTTTATTAAAAACCTTAAGTGTCCGGTACTCGGGGGACTCCCCCTACTAGTTCAATGATTTAGTATTATAAATTAAGATCCTAAATTAACTGTAAATAAATAATTTTGAGACCGTGCCAAACAAACAAAATTAATTACATAAAGTTCATTTTATGAGGGCAGCGGCATGCGATGCACACGGCAGCGGCAGCGCGGCGCACATCTTTTCACCGTTTGTGTTTTCATTGGTTTGGCACCGTCTCAAAATTATTTATTTACAGTTAATTTAGGATCTTAATTTATAATACTAAATTTTATTTTTCGCTTTTCAGTTTTTTTCCTTGGTTTTATTTTTTGTTAAAAAGTAATTATTTTTTAATTTTTAGTTGCTATGAAAATTAATAATAAGTTATTGGTGATAGATTCAGTTACCACGTAAAAATGTAGTGGGTGAAATATAAATCATCCCCTATTTTCGTACCTTTAGGGGTAAAATTTTATTTCCAAATTTGAGCAAGAGTAACTTCAAGGTATACAATATTGAATAAAAAAGAATTATCGAAATGGGATCATCCAGTACAAAGTTATTGGGGTAACGGGTAAAAATTCCGTGGGTGAATAATCAATCATCCCCTATTTTCGTACCTTTAGGGTGGGAATAAAATTTTCAAAAAAATATGGGACCAACTTCAAGACATACCCTATCCATTAAAAGAAGAATCATAAAAATCGGACCACCCTGTACCGATTGCTGCGTGATCATACATTAAAAAAAAATAAAAAAATATACGTGTTGAATTGAGAACTTCCTCCTTTTTTTTCGTCGGTTAAAAATAAGCCCAGTAGTTAAGAATGTTGTTAAAAGTAATACTGAACAACTAAACCATAGAAGGATTACCAGGAAGATGGAAAAAGAGGGAAGGGATACCTACCTCCAAATATCGAGTAATTATTTTAATACTGTATAATAAATATATATGTATAAACCTTTTCGTCTTTTCCCATCGCTCAGTCTGAATCAGTCGTTAATTAAGAGTAATTTATGTAATAATTATCCTGATTTCAAAGAGGCCAAATATTTTGCGAAATTTTGTGATTTTTTCCCCGTGTGATGCCTTTGTACAGTTATAAAATCGTATAAATTTTAGCGAATAGTGATCTTACCTCCTTTGCCTTTGCATCACTGCCCTGCATATTTTTTCATAACAGTGCAACTTCTGCTACGTAATTTTTAACATAAATAAGAATTTATACGGATTTCTGAGATTCTCATATAAAATTCTTATAAAGAAAATACTTAATATTAGAATATAATCCTAGAAATTATTTGTATTTATTAAGCGACTTTGTTTTATACTATGTAAAATGTTAATATTATGTTGGAACACCCTATTGAACACGTAAAAAACATTGGGCAGTTTCTATATTATTAAGAAAGAAGACTAGGATGCTGTCAAAAACTCTTGCAAACATCTCAATCTGCCCACGTGTTCAATGAGCTGATTATAAATTATTTTACCACGGACCTGAAAAAAAGACGGAGGTAACCTCGTCTAATCGAGAGTGAAGCATAGCAATGGCCGCCCGCTTACCATGTGTGCGTAATTTTTGATTCGCGATTGAAGCAATATTTGGTGTGTGTACTTGTACGAATAGAGAGTTGGTATTACTATGGGTGCTTCACTGTATTTGTTGTTGGGATTACGTCCGTCTTTTTTTAAGTCTGTGTATTTTACTAATTAAATGGCATACATGCCGGTAAAAACGCAATTGCTGGTATACATAATAATATAAGCTTTAATCCAATACAAAATGTGTACATTTAGCCTAAGAACTCACGAAGCGATTTTCTCCCGCGCCCGCCGCGGTAGCGGGCCCGCAGCTCCTGTAGAATGCAGATTTGTATGTAAAAACGAGCGGCATATTTCACGACGCGGTTTACGCCCGCGGCGAACGCGGTTTACTCGCGGCGCCCGCTGCACCGGCGGGCAACTTCTAGAACCGCGCGGGTCGCGGTCAACCGCAGCCTCGGCGGGTTGCTCCCGCACGCTCTGCGGTCGGTTGGCGGGCGACCGCGGTGGGCGGCGAGGGGGAGGGGGGGTACAGATCGTAAAACCGCCCGTCTTGCGATATTCGCCCGCCAGGTTTGCGGGCGATAATCGCAACCGCGGCGGCTGCGCTACCGCACAAAACTTCGGTCTCGTGAGTTTTGAAACTTTTTAAAATTTCCGCCACCGCAGCGGGCGCGGGTGAAAATCGCTCCGTGAGTTCTTAGGCATGTACTTAGTACACACATACATGGCAATACGCAGCTTTCGACCTTGAGAGGCAAATCAGAATTGTATAAATATGACCCAGGAGGGGCAAAACAGTTTTTTAGACCAAAGGAGGCATGGGAGCCATTGTTTACTTTCATAGTAGGTATTCTACTTTAAAAAATGGCTCCGTAATTTTTAGTACACACTAGGTCTAAACTCTAAATTTAAACAAAAAGTGCAACTTCCTTCAACATACTTAATTTAATTTGTCCTTGTAAGTAGGTACTCTGTGCTCAATGACATGTCAAAATAACAACCTGATTTACCTGATATACAGAAGCAAGTTATGTATACTCTAAGTACCTGAGTATTATTCATTAAACATGCTAATATGATATTAATTTCTATAATTTATAGCACATAGCACAACAGAACATAAAAGCACTGTTTTGAGAGCTCATGTTGTTGTCTTCTTCTGTTGACAGATCACGCTCGCGATAAAAGAAAAATAAAACGTCAGATTTCCCGCGCTTTACGTCAATGGCGCCATATCACCGCGCGAACTACGCATGCTCCAGCAGTAGTATTGAATGAAGCGCAGTTCTCGCAGCAAATCTATTATCGCCAGTCCGCTGTACGGAATGGCAGAGCTATTGATTTTCAATGCTACGAAATGTTAATTTTTGCAACTCATCTCCGTCAGAACGTGTTGTGGCGTAGTGATTTTTATTGAAATAAAAATACAGTGCCTTCGCTAAGTGTTACGTTTAAACGTTTGGCAGTTATTAGCTGCATCGATTGCCGGTAAGTAAGTAGGTCACCTGTGATTGATTAAATATCTTATTCGATTCAAACCAGGTGTTTGACAGGGGACTGTAGGGATAAAATGTTTTTTTTTTTGTGTGAATATTTGGATTTAAGTAGGATTAAACGGTTAATATGCAGACTACAATGGCTACGCTTGGAGGTTGAATGTTTTTGTTTACGGAACGTTTATCGATTAAATTTCGTATTTTCAGTGCCTGGTACGTTTTCAAACGTCCCTTATTTATATTATGGACCTTAGTTAATGCTTTTATTATTGTAATATATGTTCATATTGTGTATGTCAATTATTCTGAATTTTAAAATAAGCTCAACAACATCAACAGTGTAAAGTAGGTACATTATTTTTATACCTACTGTCCAAAAGATTATTGTTATTATGTTTGTTTTCTAAACGTTATTATTAAACATCATATTTTGTATTAGTTAATGAAATTCAGATATAAATTTAGATAAAAATCAAAAACCTTTATTATCTGTATTGTAGTACCTATCTACTTCTCGAATCGGCAAATAATGCGTTTTCGATGTATCATTCATTAATAGATCAAAATAAACAAATACGATTGAGTAAACAAAATAAAATACATTGTTTAACACAGATTGGGTAAGGCCTTATGAAAGTAAACGTTATTGCGTAGTTATCGCTAATACCTCATGATTACCCCATTTCCGTCCATTATTTCCATTATCCGTTCCATTATAACTTTTACCATTATTTCTATAAAGGATTCGTTAGGAATAACATTTTGATGTTAAGCACGACAAGATAATCTGGCATAAAAATTATGTCGTTGGGACTTTGGGAGTATGGGACGCGGAAGCGCAATTACGTAATTTATGCAGGTAGGTATCTTCCTATCTTTGATGTATGACCAGCATCATTTTAAATACCAGCTTTTCTGTTTATGCCTGGATTGAAGCCATGCTTGTCTCTTCCAGTTGTTGAAGAGGTCTAGAGCGTACTCCCATAATGTTCTCAAACAGTTTCGTTGAGAAGTTCATACCTGACCCGAGAATCTTGGATCGCTTGTAGGTGCCGCTTGACTGCGATTGCTGCTTAAATTGTACCGATTGACGCCATTCGACGCCATTCGGATTTACGACTGCTATCTAACGCTATCAAACGAGACCGGCAATTATTATCGAGCCCTGCAATACAAGGATGCGTTCATAAAATAGATAGCTATACATTTTATTATGCTTTCTGTTTTTGAAGTATGTAGAGTGTGGTAATAGTACCTACCTTGGCTTCAACCCATTTTTGGCCCACTTACAGAGAACGGGTCTCTCTTGAGCCTTCTTCTTGCCTAGAGCATACTCCACCACGCTGCTCCAGTGCGGATTGGTCGAGGAATTAGTGGCCAAGCAAAGTGCCAGAAGTTTTCATGCCACCCGCCCGAGGTCCTTCGACACAAGAGTTATGTACAAGTTGCTATGAAAGGAGTGCACTGACAAATACATTTCCCTCTAAATCTTTAGGCATAGGAATATATGTATTGAGGTTTCCGGTAACGAGTCCAAATAGGGCTGATGCTGGAGACTAGCATGGAGTGAAAGGCTATAATAAGTATGCTGATTAATATAAAGAAAACACGTAGATAACTCGATAAGTTTTGACACAAGAAAAAACTATACAAACAATATTTATTTTACATTTTTTCGAAATACTCTCCTTCATTCTCTATGCAAAGTTCAATTCGCCTAAACCAACTATTAAAACACTTTTGACAGTATTGATCCGATAGTTCCGAAATTGCGACTTCGTAGGCCGCCACGGCCTCTTCGGCACACGAAAAAAATCTCTTTTATTTTTTCCTTGATCATCGGGAACAAAGAGAAATCACAGAGAGCTAAATCAGGACTGTATGGTGGATGGCGCAAAGTTTCAGCACCGGATTCCTCAAGAAACGCCTATGTTCTGAGAGACGTACATATATTATGTGACAGAGCGTTGTCGTGATGCAGCATGATTCCCCGAAGTCCAGTCTTTGGTCTCCTCCCTCGCAGAGCTTGGAAAACTTTCGGCAATGCTACTGTTGTATACCATTTCGAGTTAACAGATCTATGATTTTCCAACATTGTTGTCGACACATGCCCGCTGCCGCGCTGCGAGAAAAAAAAACTAGCCACCATTTTTTTACCAATGTTACGAGGTCTTTGTAGTTTTGTCGGCAACTTTCCTTCTGAAAAGACCCATACTGACGACTGTCTCTTATTTTCCGGATCATATTGATAAATCCATGTTTCATCGCCTATGTTGATTTCCGAAACACGTCTTGACGTGCCATTTTCAAATCGTAGACGCATTTCCGGCACCAATCCACACGGGCCTGTTTTTCAGTGTCTGAGAGCAAACGCAGTATCCAACGACAACAAAGCTTCCTCACTCCAAGATGCTGATGCAAAATAATGTTAACGCTCAACGAACTAACGCCAAGAATCAGACATCGATGTCTGATTAAATAATTCGTGGGTCTTCTCGCACCATCATTACAGTACCCCACACATTTTCTGCAGTTAACTGCCGTTTGTGGGCGACCGATTTTATGGTCATGTTTGAGGTTTGTTTTACCTCTTTTAAATTCACTGAACCATCTAAAAACTGTTGTTCCAGATGGGGCAGACTCCCCTAATGCTGATTGTAATTGTTGAAGGCTAAGATTTTCAGTTAAACCAAATTTAAAATCATAAAATATCATAGCACGCAAATGTTTTCGGTTAAGTTCCATCGTTGCAAAGAAAAACGCGGGAAACGTAGTTAAATGACTGGAATATCATATTTTTAGGGTTCCGTAGCCGAATGGCAAAAAACGGAACCCTTATGGATTCGTCATGTCTGTCTGTCTGTCTGTCTGTCTGTCTGTCTGTCTGTCTGTCTGTCTGTCTGTCTGTCTGTCTGTCTGTCCGTCCGTATGTCACAGCCACTTTTATCAGAAACTATAAGAGCTATACCATTGAAACTTGGTAAGTAGATGTATTCTGTGAACCGCATTAAGATTTTCACACAAAATAGCAAAAAAACAATAAATTTTGGGGGTTCCCCATACTTAGAACTGAAACTCAAAAATGTTTTTTTCATCAAACCCATATGTGTGGGGTATCTATGGATAGGTCTTCAAAAATGATATTAAAGTTTCTAATATCATTTTTTTCTAAACTGAATAGTTTGCGCGAGAGACACTTCCAAAGTGGTGAAATGTGTGTCCCCCCCCCCCCCTGTAACTTCTAAAATAAGGGAATGATAAAACTAAAAAAAATATATGATGTACATTACCAAGCAAACTTCCAACGGAAATTGGTTTGAATGAGATCTAGTAAGTAGTTTTTTTGTAATACGTCATAAATCGTAAAACGCATAAAACATTGATCAAAGTTACAACGAACTACAAGAACTTTTATATTATGTTACTTGCTGCTACGGAACCCTTCATGGGTGAGTCCGACTCGCACTTGGCCGCTTTTTTTAAAACCAGCAACCTGGCTATTTGCGTTCTATTTTTAAATAAAATTGCTTTTTAAAAATATATATAATACAGATGCGTTACATTTTTAACTGACTTCGAAAAAGCAGGAGGTATTCAATTCGACTGTATTTTTTTTATGTTTGATACCCCAGAATTTTCGACTGGGTGAACTGATGTTGATAATTCTTTGTTCAATCGAAAGCTGGTGCTTGTAATGTGGTCCAACTTAAATTTGTGCGAGATCTGACGAGTAGTTTTTGAGTTATCCGTAATTTTGAAGTCTGTTATTTTTCGTCAAGAATTACAGTTGTTTCTAGAACATGATATTGAGATTTTTAAAAGAAATATTAAATTACGAACATCTCAAAACTTATCGAATGACCTACGTATTGCAGATGGCTTGCATTTGTATCTGTTGTTAGGTTATAAAAATGTGATATTTATAATGTACAGATTGGCCATACTTATTTTTATTTCTGTCGGGAATTGGTATTTGAAACAGATGCCTGTCCTGTCCGAGATGCGCTCTGTTTGTGTCGCATTCTTTCGCTTTTATTAAATGTTAGATTAGGTTAGATCCGCCTGCACGATGACCGCATATGTATGAGACAAACTTTTCACATTCCGTAATTATGACGTAACCATTTTTCGTACATGTAACTAAACACAAACATATAGAAAATAACGATAGAAGATAAACAAGGTGTAGACCCTCGACTCTACCTAGAGCTGCTAGAGTGTTCCAAAATCAAACGTCTGTAGTCACTATTTTTGCAATATTTTTTAAGTTGGAAGATGAATTATTGTCGCTCTACATTATGTGGGAAAAGCTCTAAATGACGAGGCCCGACGTGGAAATGTGTGTATTAACACTCGATCTCTGGGCCGTCCAAAATGCATAAGATGGTTGCCGAAAGGGCTTTATTGCCCAAAACCTCAATATAAAAGTCGGGTAAACATTAAAATGTCCAAACAAATCAGATAAATCAGTCACATAGTAACACCAGTAAGATATCTATAGGTCATTACTATCTTCAAGTGTGTACTGCAAATTAAATAGTTATATTTATTTTTCCATCCTTTACATCGCATTAAATAAATATTTGTCATCCAATATTTGTGAAAGAAAAATACGGTATAATATTGATTAAAGATTATACTGACGGAAAAATCAGCAAATGCTTTTCTGGAAGTGCCGTGTGTGCCAGTGCCGTGGTATCTATCCCGGTACAATCCACTATTAGCCCCGTATAGAAATGGACCTAGTCGATTGTTAAACTTACGGTACTTTGGCAATTACACAAAGATAGCAGCATTCACCATACAAACTATTTTTGAGAATTTTTTCACTTGTGCAACTCCAACTGTTTAGCCGGCAGACTCTAACCAAAATTAGCACTAAAGCCAAATATTTCGCAGACCCCTAATTTCAAAAATGCTCTTAGAAGACCCATAATATTTTTGAAAGATCTTTTCAATGATACCCCACACTATAGGGTCTGCGACGAATAAAAAATTCATCCTTACGTTACTTGTAGGGGAGGTACCCTGAAAAAAAATGTTTTTCAATATTTTATCCTACGATTCTACAGTTTTAAGAAATATGTATATCCATGCTAAATTACAGCTTTCTAGCACTAAGGGTCTCGGCGCTTTGCTTCAGACAGACGGACAGACGGACGGACATGACGAAACTATAAGGGTTTCGATTTTACTTCGGAACCCTAAAATAAAAGCGGCCAAGTGCGAGTCGAACCCGCCCATGAAGGGTTCCATAGCAGCAAGTAACATAATATAATATAAAAGTTCTTGTAGTTCGTTGTAACTTTGATCGAGGTAAAGATGCGGTTTACGATTTATGACGTATTAAAAAAAAACTACTTACTAGATCTCGTTTAAACCAATTTTAAGTGGAAGTTTGCATGGTAAAGTACATCATATATTTTTTTTAGTTTTATCATTCTCTTATTTTAGAAGTTACAGGGAAGGGGACACACATTTTTACCACTTTGGAAGTGTCTCGCGCAAACTATTCAGTTTAGAAAAAGCGGCCAAGTGCGAGTCGGACTCGCCCATGAAGGGTTCCGTAGCAGCAAGTAACATAATATAAAAGTTCTTGTAGTTCGTTGTAACTTTGATCGATGTTTTTTTGCGGTTTACGATTTATGACGTATTAAAAAAACAACTACTCATTAGATCTCGTTCAAATCAATTTTCGTTGGAAGTTTGCATGGTAATGTACATGATATATTTTTTTTGTTTTATCATTCTCTTATTTTAGAAGTTACAGGGGGGGACACACACATTTTACCACTTTGGAAGTGTCTATCGCGCAAACTATTCATTAAAAAAAAAATGATATTAGGAACCTCAATATCATTTTTGAAGACCTATCCATAGATACCACACGTATGGGTTTGATGAAAAAAAATTTTTTGAGTTTCAGTTCTATGTATGGGGACCCCAAAATTTATTGTTTTTTTTTCTATTTTTGTGTAAAAATCTTAACGCGGTTAACAGAATACATCTACTTACCAAGTTTCAACAGTATAGTTCTTATAGTTTCGGAGAAAAGTGGCTGTGACATACGGACGGACAGACAGACAGACAGACAGACAGACAGACAGACAGACAGACAGACTGACAGACATGACGTATTTATAAGGGTTCCGTTTTTTGCCATTTGGCTACGGAACCCTAAAAACGGCTCCACGCGACCCAACTTAGCCAGCCTAAGCGACTAGAGGGACTCAGAGAGAGATGTTATAAATTATGATGATGATGATCAAATAAGCCATCAATTAAAAGTACTTTGTGTCGTAAAATATCTAACTAACCACTAGATTTCTGACTTAACTTCGTGAATTGTAGTTTACAATCAGCCATTTATTTAAGTTATACATCTTATGCGACTTCCAACAAGGTTGCGTTAAACGTTTGCGCTATACTGTTGCGTTAACTGCTGGATAGATGGCGCTAGCTGCTCAATGTACTCTTCATATTATGTTAAGAGAGGGCGTTAGTTACCACTGTTTTATTTTTATTTAGTACAAAAATAGTTTTTGAAAGATAATTAAAACTGATACACGTTATTAAATTAAATATTTATTTAATTATGTCGAAGAAGTACTTCTCACGCGCGTACAAAAGTACACCCTTGTTTTATAATTATTAGGTTAAATCGTTTGACTTTAATTCTTTAGCAGAACGTATCTCTTTTCGCGTGGTAAAGGCTACATCACAATTCACATCTTCTCATGAGCATCGTTTTTAAGGTTCCGATTTACTTCCTACTTCGGAATTCTATATTGCGCGTGGCCTGACATGTCTGTTAGTGGCGGAACTTGTTACTGGCCATTTTTTATACTTTTTTGTCAACTGCTGACAACCCCCCAAGCTAACTAGGTCGATCACCTACTGACAAGAGTTATCGAGTCAATGGCCCTTCTATAAACTGCAAAACTGATAAAAACTATATTGAATACCATATTTAGAATTCGACAGCCAACGTGCTTATTTTCCAATAGAATTGACGTATCCAGGTATTACCTACTCGCCATTTTACTGCCGCGATCGTACCTTTTCATATTGAGTTCACTGCTCAGAGTAAGGTTCACTGACACCACTCATTATTATTAACGTTTTACTGCACTTTGTGATGTCATTTTATGCCCTTTACAATTTTTTATATAGTTTTACCTCAGATTTACCTGCTTCAGTGTTTATCTGTAATAAAATCTTGCAAGACAAATTTGATTGACCCACTTTCCGGTTTCCGATTGAGCTGGCATTTTGCATGCATACGTAAATTGGATAAAATGCAACATTATTTATAGAATGTTCTTTTTATTTTTTCAAAACTACACAGCTTGTAACAAGTATGTTGCATATAAATATTTCCCACAGAATAGCATCGGTAGATGAAAATCGCGATTCACTCACGAAATCTCGTAATATGGCATAATAATAATAATGGCATGAGACCATGCATACGGTATTTGGCGAATTTTATGCGCATCTTTAGGCGGGCGTACCCAGCCGAACAATCGATCGACCTCATCACGCTATGGCGATAAATTACTTTTTACGCTCACTCAATAGAATTTTCGAAGAAAGCGATGCTTGATTTGCGGGCAGTCATTCTGGGACTTAGAACGCAGTCACTCGTTCGCCCATGAACGTATCTCGGATCTATGGACGACAAAGTTCTACTAACAAACTGGCTTCATCTTCTAAGGAACGTTCCGATTATCCCTTGAGAGCAAAAAGCGTCTCCCTCGCAGAACGACCTCGCTCCCAATATGCCCGGAACGTACGAAGCGCGGACTCTTATCGCCTCCGTTATGCCGAAAAACAGTTTTTTCATCAGACTATATCCTCAAATGATATTAAAAAACGATGCTACAAATCGAACAATGTGGTCGTTAAAAAACAAAACCGAAAAGTAATCGAAAAAGTTCCGTTTACGGTCTCCGTTCAAAATTTATCTATACCCATGACCTACGCAGATAACCCTAGGAATTCAACCTCCAAGCCACGCAATTGTAATAACTCGCGAATCGATAACCGAAATAAGTCTTCTAATCCCAAACAGGTCAGTGACAAGAAGAGGCTGTGTCAAACCATCGGTAGAACAGAAACGGAAAACAAACTACTCGCACAGATCAGCGAAGCCGAACAAGTGTCAGACTTTGAAAGGATTCTTAACTCTAATGCAATACTGTGGGAACGAGCTCATGGTCATGTGTGGCGGGGAAGTGTAGCTGCACAAACTCCATCCGCCTCATTTTTGCCTCGACCCCGATCATCTTACTCACTGCGAGCAGTCAGCCAAGCTTATCACTATCTCTTCCAGCAGCACGAAGAATCACTGCAACCTCTTATTGATCGCTACCGTGCCGACAACGCCGATGAACCGAGTAATCCAACTGTAAGCTTGTTAGAAAATAATTGGTACGAAAACTTCCAAGATCTATCTGAATTTTACGAGGATGATCAAGTGTTGCAACAGGAGATAGAAACAATAACTGATCGTATAGTAGCTGAAGAGGTTAAAGTTGCTGAAGGTGAAAAAAGTGTAACTCGTTCCAAGAATTTTAATGTTAACTTGGCCAGTTTGATTAGCCTTCACGTGAATGGCGAAGGGGTATCTCCCACGTCTCCTTATCGCGACGAACTCGGTCCGTCCCCAGAAATAGATAAATCTGAAACCTGTGATGAAAAGGAATGGCTCGAACTGATTATGAGTGCAAACTCCGATGACCAACATCAATCACAGGACAGTAGCGACATAAGCGTCGACTGTTTAGTACAAAACTTGAATACAGTCCAGATTGACAGCGATGCGAAGGTCCCTGCGATAACATTCAGCAATTGTTGCGAAGGCCGGGCAAATAGTGATACTCCTAACAATACGGACGTCGTCATTCATTTGGCCGTACCCGCTATTGAGAGTATCACTGAATCCCGTCCGCCTATGATGTGACCTTCACTTTGTTAGTCAATGGGATAAATGCGCACTTAAGTCTATTCCAGAATCAAACTAATGAAAATGATTGCGTTAGAATCAGAGCAGTCCATTCCGAAGGAGGAGAGAGTACCGAAAGTCGAGCCATCGAGCTCACAGAGAACGCTCACGAGATCTAGTGCAGTTAGTCAGAAATCAGTTGAACTTGTAGTCCATCCGGAAAATTCCAGTAATCCATTACATAGGTCAAAATTAGCTCCAACGCGATCGGCATCAGAAACACAAACTTCTGGAAAAAAATTACTGAATTTAAGGAAAACGAAAAATTCTTCAATAGAGTCAACGATGAGTTTGCCTAACCAGAAATCTTTGGAAAAGAAGCACGGTAGTCTTCGGCACCAGAAGTCGATCGTAGCACACTCGGACATAACGCTGAGCACACAGCCTTCCATGTCGGATGACCGGAAGGCCCTCAGGGAGGCACTATATCAGGGTATCTTTCATAGACACAGGAGAACTATCTTCGCCGTCGGCTCTTTCCTTAGAATGCTTAGAAGCAAAACGTCCAATTATGATTCAATAAGGTCGGATTCGGATGAAATTTAGCAGTCGTAAGGTGAATAATAGATTTTTTATAAAATATATCGGTGGTTCATCCCACAGACTGCGAATAGTGCTTTTTAATGTTGTTAGGAGTTACCAGAAACGATGTTATCAGATATTAAGTAATTTGTAATAAGAATCTTGTTTTGTATTAAAATGTTCCTAATCGGTTTTGACGAAGTTATTTGGTATTGTTAGAGCCCCGCTTGTATTTAGCGTTTCACCCGTAGTTATAAATAATATATTATCATGGTTGTTATATATTCCTGCAGGGACTAAGATATTTATGCGTCCTTATAGAATTACAGAATAGCAGTTGTAGAATTCAGTTTTGTAAAGGTTAGGAGCTTGAGCTGTTGTTGATTGAATGTAAAATTCATTATAATTTGACCAAGTCAATGCAAAATAACCAAAGGAGTTAGTCTTGGCACACGATTCTGCTGCATGTTAGGTTGTTAAAGTATAGCTTGGCTTTATTTTTTTAATTGACTTGGCGAGTACCTCACTTCATTCTATAATAGAGAAAGAGAAACATTTTATTTCACTATAGGTACAGACTAAAGCAGGTAACACTAAAAAAAATTAAAAAGTTTTTAAAAAGTCCGAGTATTCTTTTAAGAATACACAGACCTGCAGAGAATGGACCGCACGAAATAATACACTAGAATGAATTTTCACATCTACGGCAAAAGAAACTTTAATATGATTTTAATTCAATATAGAAGCAATTTTAACACCCATAAAGTTAAGTGTTAAATGGCGTGATTCCTAACAGTAAGGGTGTCAACATGCGATGTCTATGGTCTGAAAAGATAATTGAATCACATTTGAATCATTGATGTTACTTCAAGTTGATCGACATTAGCAATTGCATGTCGACTTTGGTTTTTTTTTAATTAATTTAATTTGGATACCATTTTACTTGTTTACTAACCGTTCGTCATAGAATGATGTATTGAGTCATTCTATCTAACACAGCATTTTCTACTTTAGCTCTTGGATTCATAACATATCCTTTTAAATTCCAGGATAATAGTTTTTTTCGTATAGACAGTTTCATTGGTCCTATGCCATATCGGCCTTTATAGCTTCATGTGGTCAGATCAGGGTAATCTTATCAAGTCATACTTGTATGCTGCTGTTAGAAACTGAGCACAATAGTGACAATACAGTTATTCTGTAATATCTGTACTGAACATCAGGGAATTTTATCAAATCAGGTATGAAGTATGAACATAGGAAATCCAACGTACCTATTCATTACATAAAAAATCTTGTCGCTTAACGTTAAATAAATAAAATAGGTGGGTACTACAAATACTAGTTGGACTCCGCCTTTCGCAATACCCCCATAAGTGGCCCCATTTTATTGGAGCCAACTGCCTACTTGACCCAAAAATTGGTAGATCACGTGTAATAAATTAAAATATCGTTACACGGCATCGCTCATTTCGTGAACACAGTCAAGGCCACTCCTGATCACCTTGAATGTTTCGAGTAAATAAATTATAATTTACTCAACGCTGATAATGGTGATACGCACGAAATATTATTACCTACCTTCTTAATTTGTGATATTATGCCAATTATTGTGACCTATTGTCATGATCGATCCTGTTTGCCACGCACGTGCATACTGTAGAATGAGCTTCCCTCTTCCCTCTGAGGAGCTGGGGCGCTATGATATGGGGTTCTTCAAAAAAGGTGTAAAAAAGTTCATCTTCAGGGCCGGCGTTGCATTGGCGATTCCTCTGGTATTGCTCTTGTCTCCATAGCCGACGGTGACCAGTCTACTTTTTATCAGCCCTTCAGGCTATAGAAAAACGTTCACTGGCTAGCTCGGGAGACGTAATTTTGTTAAATAATAAATATCTAATTAGTCATTGTTTATTTTCAAATAAATAATTTGCTTATCTTATCATAGAAAGAGAGAGAGGTATTGGTTTGTTTATCAAATAAGATTATTTATTACATATATAAATATGACTGCAAAGACTGCTATTTTATCGGTACGAGCAGGGGCTTTTATATTATCCTGTTGTAAAAGTTAAAGATGCAGTAAAATAATTTAGTTTAGGCACCTAGGCACCCCTCATTATGGTACAGTCACATGCTGTTTCAGCGCAACAGGCAACGAAAACGTTGCTGTTCGTATATTTATAAACAGATGGGTTACTTTTCTCTACAGGTGATAACGAGGACAAGGTACCATAATACCATTATGAAGGTAGGTAATGTAAATTTTGGTAGCGATGTCAATTTTTCAAAACCTCAAATTGTGATGAGTGGCGTAACGTAGCCATCGATTTCTCAATATTCCAACCAGCGACAAAATTCTATAACTTTCGACATTGTGCTGACAAAATGTTCCAGTCCAAGCTGCTATTGAAATCATTGCCAAGCACTCCGATATTCTAGAACTGCTTCAAAACGTAATTCTATAATGGTGACGTATGTATAGGATGTAGTTACGTAAGTTATTGTAAAGATTCTGAATGAAATATTGCTAAATTTTATCTTTTCAAGACAATAGTCGCGCAAAGGACACGAGAAACAGAAACATAAAATGATAAAAGACAAATCAGGTAGACGCTGTCTGCGATTCAAATAAACGTACTAATTTAAATACTAAATTTGTTTTACATAATGTCAAGGTATGTCTGTGAATAAATATCATTCAAGATTACCTATGCCAAAAAAAAGTTACAAAATAAATATTCACTTTTATTAATTGATAAGTCGTTTAGTCATTGGTATATAAGGTACAGGCGCCAATGAAGGCCCACTTAATTTCAACACCTTGTAAAATCTTGCAGATAAGTAATGTAAAGAAAAAACATAATGGAAGTTGTAATTTATTTACTTGAGAAACAAGATATCTAAAAAAGTAGTACAGCTTTTGGCATTTTAACACAAATGTAAACACTTTTTAGAAACTTGGTATCGGGCTATCTTGGGAAACTGGTCGCTGAAGATGGCCCTAAAAATATTAATGAAAATATATGCATTATAAACACTTAAACACTTTTAACATAAAATATCAAAATAAAAAGACATCCTTCTCATAACATTATTCATAAAAGGTAAAAAATCTACCAAAAATTTAAATGTGGGCTATCTTAAATGTATGAAACTAAAATGCAACTGTAAAATAAAAACAAACTATTAAATAAAATAAAATTTAACTTTGAGACCAACTTTGAAAGTAACTAATCAAAAATAAAAAAAAATCAGTTGTTTTCTAAAATTTTTTTTTATTATCATTCATAGGTGGGCTATCTAAGGAATACTGAAAATTAAATTTGAGATCAATCAAAATATACTTAAATAATTAAAACAAATTAGATGCTACTGTGTACAATTTAGTGTGTACAGTTGTAGATTCCTAACAAAAAAATAATCTGAAAAGAATCTCAAAAGTGAATGTACTTAATAGCTTAATCAGAACTTTAATCGCACCGGGCTATGTTTGGGAATTATATTATGGGCCATCATAGGAAATTACACCCGGGTTGAGTATAATCTCGTAAAAATTCAAAAAAGGAAATAAAATAATAACACTCTCCTGTAATTCACTGGTAAATAGATTAAATATGAATTTTCACAGTTTAGAGCTAACAGATTTGTTTTAAATTTGTTAATTTTCAAAAGGATTTAGATAATGAAGGTTATATAACGTGTATCATCTTGATATGACCAAGCAAACTGTCATCTGTCTTCAAAATGGCGTCGCGCCGATAATGAAACACACTTGAATTATTGTCTATAATACAAGTAGCATGAACCTGCGAAATTTCAAATGTTTCGAATAATCATAACTGTATTTTTTTTAAAGTGGGCTATCCTAGGAGCCGGGCCATCTTCGGCGACACTACCTTAGATTCGCCTTTCTCAAAAATTGTTTTTTTCTTTTGAATCTTTTGGCATAAACATAAAATGAATTCAAATGTCCAATTTGCTTTTTATTGTTTTATTTTTCATAGTCCGATACTGATGACAAACAAAATGCAAAATGTGTAAAATAAATAGTAATTTAATTCAATGAAAATTGTGTTTAGGTACCCTGGACGAATCAAATGTAGGTTATAAAATACAATCAATATGTATTAGATTTATTTGACATTGCTAGCGCTATTATTGAAGGTCCAGTGATCAGATAATTTAAGATCATTCGAGATTATAATATATCAAAGACATTGTGTTCTCAAGGAAATAAGTGGGCGTGACATTGAATCAATCGAGTGATAAATATCCTAAGTAAGTTTTGATATTAAACTTTCTGAGTGTTTCCCATAACCCGGATTTGGTCCAGGTTCAATGGCGTTGATTTCATTTTAATTATTGAATAACGTGATAAACAGACCGACAATACTTACCTATTTCATGAGTGTTTCAACAAAAGACAACATAGCTAGGTACTAGCACAGTAGTAGGTACTAGGCATTCGGACTTGATTTTACTTCACGATTGGCACTTTAATTGGACGTAGTTTCTGAAAAACGTTCCAAGCCACTCATATGTCCAAATTGAGTTAATAATGCCTAATTGACTATGGGATGCACATTAACCAGCTGTCAAAATTTGAAAACTCTACTGTCACTATAAATGGCATGTACGACCTAGTAGGCAGTAGCCCAACCCACATAGTATGGGGAATACAAATATTTATTTAACTAAAACAGTCCAAGTGTCCTGAAACGTTTTTATTTTATATTGTTTTTATTATACACACTTAGAATCTAATTCATAAAAACGTTTCAAACATCATTAAATAATAATAAAACGAGTTTATAATGAAAAAAAAGCGGCCAAGTGAGAGTTGGACTCGCCCATGAAGGGTTCCGTAGCAGCAAGTAACATAATATAAAAGTTCTTGTACTTCATTGTAACTTTGATCGATGTTTTTTGCGGTTTACGATTTATGACGTATTAAAAAAAACTACTTACTAGATCTCGTTCAAATAAATTTTCATTGGAAGTTTGCACGGTAATGTACATCGTATATTTTTTTTTAGTTTTATCATTCTCTTATTTTAGAAGTTACAGGGGGGGGGCACACATTTTACCACTTTGGAAGTGTCTCTCGCGCAAACAATTCAATTTAGAAAAAAAATGATATTAGAAACCTAAATATAATTTTTGAAGACCTATCCATAGATACCCCACACGTATGGGTTTGATGAAAAAAAAATTTTGAGTTTCAGTTCTATGTATTGTATATGTACCTTATTTTTTTCTATTTTTGTGTGAAAATCTTAACGCGGTTTACGGTATACATCTACTGACCAAGTTTCAACAGTATAGTTCTTATAGTTTCGGAGAAAAGTGGCTGTGACATACGGACGGACAGACAGACAGACATGACGAATTTATAAGGGTTCCGTTTTTTGCCATTTGGCTACGGAACCCTAAAAAAGACATGTATATTAAACCAAAAACAAATTAAGTGAATCTTTTTAAGTTAAATTATCTCCTAATCAACATCTTCATCTTCTATTTCAGCATGAAAATCTGGTTCAAATCCTTCTGTTTAATCAGTCAACACTTCTATGCATTTTAACTGTTTATAAAATGACAGACAATCCTCAGGAATCAAGTGAAACATTGACTAAAGGTCATTTAATTTAGTCTGAGTAATAGGCTTCCCGTTTGCCCAAAGAGGAACAAAGAGTTCTGGGTTTAAAGGAAGCACGTTTCCTCTGAATTTCCTCCCTATTATGTATAACTCTTTATACTCATTAATATCTTAATATTTCATGAAGATATAATATATGCTATCTTTTTTTGATTGAATATGTTTAGTTTTCAATAACTTTTTTCATTATAAACTCGTATTATTATTATTTTGCCAGTTACTAATGATATTTGGAACGTTTTTATGAATTGATATTTTATAACGTGACAAAGATATTGCAATATATCAAAAACGTTCCAAAGCTAAGTTTTTGCTAATATTAAAAAAATATATCAGTGTTGGAAGTCTTAAATAAGGTTGAATAAAAATTTTAACATGTTATGTATCGTATAACAATACTTGAAGTTTAAACTAAAATGATTTCATGAAGTAATACAGGATTTAACTTAAACCTCGATTTTCTCAAAATGTTATGTTTGTGGATTGGAACGTTTTTCTGGAACTACGTCCAATTATTAAAATTAAAAATGAACTCCTGATATAAGTATTTTCTGTAATAACTACATAGAAAATTAGCAGTTTATTTCCAGCTGTGAAATTTTGGAATAAATTTCTTAACCCTTCGTCTGTTTACGCAAATCTACCGTAATTAATGATTGATTATAATTATTAAGCTCGAAGGACCGATAAATTATTTGTCGAAGAAGTTTAATTATGGTTACGTTTCTTGGTCGTAAGTAAAGTCGAAATATCTACTTAAAATATGTACTTAGGCATACTCATATCATGTAAAAAGATGTACCTACTTAGTACCACGTTACTATGCGAATGTTACATATATTGTAAGTCAAACAGCATAACGCTGTCTGTCCTTAGTCTGATAAGCTTGACCTTACCCTGGAAATGTGACTTCAGGTTTCATGTGACTTAACTATGTAGTTAGGTCACTCTAATGCCTGTAATAAGATTAAAATACGATGTAGTTCAATACACTAGAATTTTCCCGTCGATTAGGTACACGTTTTTCATTTGCATGTACTCGTAGGTAGTATTACACGTGTATGGAGAATTTAATTCGAAGGTTTCAAATATTATATTTATGAATTTACATTATGAGCTTTATTGTGAATTGAGCAGTTAAAATTAATAAAATGATTTTGCAATATTTCATTCGGATCTAAAGTGATGCTATTTTAAGAATAGAGAGCTTATACATTATATTGTACGTACGTAGTGGTGACAAATATCCATTTTATTCATGTTTAATGACGACACTTCTGAATTAAAAAATTGGTTCATATTAATAACTCTAAATTTTGATGCTGGCCATAATGTTCAATAAATTAAATCTTTTTTTTTAATGAAATTATAAACATTTCAACATCTTTATCGTTCGAGAATAAAGTCGACTATCGATTTCACTCTCAGTTCTAAGCTCAGAATAAATAAAGTTTTTACAAGTCTAAAAAGTTTTAGAAGTGTTGTCATGAACTGAAGATATTATGTAGATTTATATTTTTATTTGCAAAGTCGTTCATGATTGAGACGATAATGAATATTGGATAGATATAATAAAGAAAAAAGAGATCGGATCAAAGGATTGTTGATACACATTTTTGGAACATTTTATGCACTTTTTATATATTTGTACATCTGAAAAGTTTTTGTATAATATGCTGTTGTGAATAGTAGATTTTTATTATTAATGATTGAACTGTAAACGTGACGATCTGTCGAATATTTTTACATATTTCCAACAATATACAGAAATATACGTCTAGAGGACGTCTTAGGTACAATTATATATAAAATGAAAACATTTGAATCAAGTTTACAATGCAACAATTTTCACAGGTCGTCGCGTATTTACTGTATATATTTATGTATATTTGTAAACCTACGCTTCATCCTGAGAGTACTGGTTATCAATTTACCTGAATCATTTTAAAATGTTCGAAAATACTGCCGTAGGTTTTACCTATTAGTCCGTGTTTGATCAATTCATAATCACCATTATATCAAAGAAAAACACAGAAAAATCACTTAGCTAGTTACCTAAACTGCAAAAAAGTGACTTTTATTGTAGAAAAAAATATGATTTGAAAAAACATGATTTATTAAAGTACTATACTTGTACTTTACCTTACTTTGTGCCTAATTTTATTTTATCATTTTCGTTAACAAAATGTTATCTTAAACAAAACAAAATTATGTATTCCTAACAAAATTTTAAATGTTGCCATATTATTATCAGTGACTAATATTAGATTTAATTTTAAACGATTTGACAGTAATAATAACTTAATAATAATTATACATAATTATGTGTCGAAATTTGCGTTATGGAATTATTGTGCCAAGAAAAATATAATTAACAAACAAAAATGCTCTCAGTGCAAGTGTTATTTTACCATTAAATTATAAATTTATATTATATAAAATATGTATATTATAACGAGAAAACCATGAGCTTTGTAATAGATGCATTGACTTTATCTAGTGTAGATAATGTTTTGCGCCAAAATGTTTTCAAGTATCTGGGAATTTCTGTGTAACATGAACTTAGTTCATGGTGTCCACCTTAATTATAGATAATAATAAATATTTATTATTTACCATCAGGACAGGTTTTAATTATAATTTTGTAATCCTCGTATTTAATTTAATTATTTAATTCTTTGCACAATTAATGTACTAATGACAAGAGAAAAAATAGATACCTTTACCGATCTGAATTGTAACTAATAATTTATTATAATTATTATTTATAAACTGCTATTTTAACAGGTTTATGTTATATAACTGTTTATTTTCATTTGATGCTAGTTTAAAACAAAAATAATATCTGCTTTACGATGATTAAATTTAACGTAACACTAACGTAATAGTAATTACCTATACCTAATTTTAGATAGACACGTAACATTTTTATTTGCTATACAAATATTTTTTAAGTTTTAACGATTCTTTTAACAAATTGGAAAGTAGGTAACTTTTCAATATATTTTCTGTATGAAATAAAACATTCCTTTATTATAACAAAAAATATATGTAAAAATATCCGTGTAGATAAATGCAAAATAAGACTGGAAAAACAAAAAAATGCCGAAAAAAAGATACTCGTTAAATGATTTGGTTATACACATGAAATTACTGGCATTATTAAAATTGTTTTTTTAACTAACTAATAGTTTTTAATTTAACCACCTCCTAATTTTCAGCCCAGGCTAATAAATTAATAATATGTAGAGAAAGAGATTTCAGCCAACAGGTACCAACGTACACTATAAAAAATAAGAAAGTTACTTTATCTGGGGGCACGGCAGTGCCCCCGCCAAGTCGAGCAAAAAAGCGGCACGGCCGTACCATCCTTTTCTCGAAGCAATTCAGGCCATTTTCGACCCCCTATAACTTCGTTGTGGATAAAGCTAGAAGCCTGAATTTTTAGTAACCAAGCAGGCATTGTATAAACACGGTATATTTCAAATTTCATTCAATTTGAACCAGTAGTTTAAGAATTATAACTAGTCAAAGTTTCTTAATTTCGTCACTCACTGACTGACTGACCGATCATCAAAACTCTAAGGCACTTCTAGCAAACATAGAAGCTTCAAATTTGGAACACAATTAGTGTTTAGTGTATAGATCAAGGAAAAACTAAAATATTTTGCAATTTCGATCCTGTTTTCTAGATACATCAACTGCATAAATAACTTTGTTATCCCATATAAATATATAGGATTACAAAGTTACATTTGCAGTTAATGAATCACTGTACTTGTATAACAAAGTAACATTTGCAGTGAATGCATTAGTGTACCTGTATGTAATATAATGGAATAATAGGTGTAGATAGTTACCTAGTTATAATTATGTTCAAAGGTAACTTGTAAAAGGAAAAAAAGTAGAACTATCTATAAAAAGAAATGAGATGCCATCAAAAACAAAACTTGTAAAAAAAACCAAGTCTCGCAACTCGGTTCTTCTACCGTAAAAAGTTGTGAGATCCATGTAATACCAAGTCGGTTAATTTATTCAGTTCCTACAAGGGTCCTTCTGTCTTAAGTTATTACGTAATTAGCTAACCTAACAAGTAACAACATCTTCTAGTGACCATATTATCAATATTAAAAATCTTTTATGTTTTAAATAAATAGATTGACTTGGCAATCGCACTAAACAATCAAATTTAATATTATGTGTAGATATTACTTGTGAGATACATTGTGTTTTCATGCGATGGTCAAGTCGATCTATTTATTTAAAACATAAAAGATTTTTAATATTGATAATATGGTCACTATAAGATGTTGTTACTTGTTAGGTTAGCTAATTATGTAATAACTTAAGACAGAAGGACCCTTAAGTAGGAACTGAATAAATTAACCGACTTGGTATTACATGGATCTCACAACTTTTTACGGTAGAAGAACCGAGTTGCGAGACTTGGTTTTTTTTACAAGTTTTGTTTTTGATGGCATACAATTAACTTCGTTTTTCGGCTATAAACACTGTGTGTTTTAAAGATAGGTACATTGTTTTAATCTTTTAATTAATTATATTGTTATTCAAAAATTTTACCCTTTTTACCTGTTGAAATTCCCATTAAGTACCTAAATATTCCCAACTGACACTATAACAAATTAACAAAGAAAACTTACCTGTTTGCATTAGTTGATTGTAATAATGGACACGCCATGTTTACAAGCGGCAAGGGCGGGCGTTTACCACTTTAGTTAATGAGTGTGTCCGTAGAACGTCTATTCTTAGCTTTTATTTATGAGTCAAATATGTAAATTCTAGATAGATCAGACACAATAAACAGGCAGAATAATTTAACCGTCTGGCAATTTCAGTTTTTGAAGTTTTTAAACCTGAAATTACCAAATTGGGAACATTTTCTTACGAAAGTAAAACAATTAATGTGATGTGTGTAAGTGTGAGATTAAAAAAATTAAATAGATTAGGAAAAAAATAAAAGAAATAAATACGCCAGCAATGGAATCAAAAATGGTGTGTCAGTACTTATTATAAGTACTATTATTTCTTTTGTGGTGTCAGCTCCGAAAGCACGACTGGAGTTTAACGCCATGGTGATATTGATGATGATGATGATAAAAAATTGTCAAAAATAACAAAAACAACTGGCAAAAAAATTGACAAAAAAATTGTTTTTATTGATCAACCATCCAACGCCATCAATATTCTGTGTAGCGAATTACAAACAAAATGCATAACGTAACAGAGAAAGTTTGATTTTATTCCCCATAAAATTTCATACTGCGGGCTTAAATATGAAAATCGATAAGGAGTTAAACTCCAAAAAGTTGCTGTGTGACAATACAATTACAAAATTTCTTGCATAAGTTAGGTATGTACTCAATGTCATCATTGTGACCGTTTGTAATATATTTTAGGAAATCTATACCTACATGATTCCAAAAAGATCTTAGAAGACTCATAATATTTTTGGAAGACCTTTTCAGCGATACCCCATAGTTCCCATACTATAGGGTACGCGACGAAAAAAAATAGGATGAATTATTTTACGTAAACGTTAACGTTACGGACAGACGGACGGACGGACGGACGGACAGACGGACGGACGGACGGACGGACAGACGGACGGACATGAAAAAACTATAAGGATTCCAATTTTACTTCGGAACCCTAAAAAACTAGTTGGTCTACGAGGAAACCGCGATTTTTACAGAGAAAGTGAATTGAAAAACAAGTTTATAGATTAGGTGATTTTTTATTCACATAATTCATTCTGTTCTCAAGCATTATTGGCGTTAAAATAATTTTATACACTATAATAGTAACTACACAACATTACTTTCATATAGATAGATATACTCTATCAGCCGAAATATAAAACTTTGGTTCCTAGCTTATTTAAATATTACATTTATTCCAATATGTGTGTAAATTGGTGTTCGTATGTAGGTATGCATAATAATTACGCAATATCTTTATGGTAGGTGGTCAAATACATTGACAGCAGCGACATCTCGAGGTCAAAATCGATGGATTCGCCGAAATAGATTTTATAACATCGTAGGTAAGTAAAATGTATAAATGAGCAAAGATTATAACGTATTTTTCTACCTAATATTCTGAGTGAAAATTCCATTTTTCAGGCTGTACCTGTTTCCACTGCTCCAATAATGCCTTACTCGAAAAATGTAGTTATTTTTTTTTCTTTTTTAAAAATTGATCCACTGCTCCAATAATGCCTACTCGAAAAATGTCACTATTTTTTCTTTTTTAAAAATTGAAACTAATAAATTCCATATACTCGTATTTTATTTAAAGATATTAAAATGTTGCATAATAAAACCCGTATAACATAAGTTTATATGGACAGAATATGGGCTATAGGTACCTACTATTATATATATAGATAATATCTGATCAATGAGTAGACCACGTGATGGTAAGTGGTACCCGCCACCAGGTTGTCAACAATCTGATTATTAATCTACTCTATCTCAAATGCACTATAAGTAGTTTTATAGGAGTTTTACATTAAACTGCATTCGAGCTATACAGTCAATATTCTTGAATTGCAATTTTTCTAAAGATAGCAATATTATTTCTTTTGAGACGCTGTAGTATTGTACCTACTTGGGAGACGTTCGAGGCAGAAGATACGGCGTAAAAGAAACGTAACGTAAGTATTGTAAGTATTTGGTGTTATGTCTCAAACGTTGAAACTTATCAAAACAATCTACACTGTTCATTATATTAACTCTGTAATTGTTTTAAAATACATATACCAAATAATTTGTAACTAACCAAATTATTTTGACCTCGAGTTCTCAGAATAATAACCACTGGCCACCTACCTTTACTTATATTTAAATATAGTTAGGTCATTAAGTTAATTTTCAACTACTGACACAGATAATAAAGTCCATTTTACAACAACGAGGACTAGACTGTCACTTTTGCTACTAAGGGCAAGTTCTCTCTTTGTTGTGACGTTAGGATGAAACTTTATTTTAATGTGGCACGATAACTGTCGCCTCGATGACGTTGACGTCCAGACAATGGAAATAGACGACGATGCAAGAACGTCACAACACAAATGAGAACGCCTAAGAAATATACATCCCTTCAATTTGCAATTTAAACCACGGAAACTAGAACACAACAACACAACTCTATCACATTACATGATTAATCATCTATGATGAATATTTACAATAATAATTATGATACAGGTTATTCGCGAAATATCGAGAAAATTTATGATATGAAAATAGGATACCAGTACTCATAGACATTACAAACAATAAACAGAATAATGTCGATCATTAATTCTTTACAAATCAGAAAAATTATCAAACGCAAAATTTTAATTTATTTTATTTTTTAAAATTTTTGCAATCATAAATAAATACCAATTCTACCTGTTAAAAACTAGTCGGACTGTAATTTCGAATTACCTGAATAAATAAAATAAAACACAATTACAATCACGAACACCCTGTACCTGCACTTAAGGCACAATACAAGCTTTCTTAAAGCCCACCAACGAACAGAAGGACACGTATATACACATTTGGCCCCGAAAATAATTCCGTCACAGAAATCAAGAACCTTACCTTAAATACATCACACAGACAGCTACGGCTAAGACGCTATAGTTTTAGATAATTTATATTTGAATATAGATATATTAACATTAATATATTTCTATAGCCTCAACAGTCTTTACGTGTATCATATTGCTTTACACATCACTCGATTGGATATTATCACGAGATATTTCTTATTTATTTATATATTTCATCCTCACGAAAGTCACGAAGTCTAGGGCCTAATCGTAGCGAAGGGAAGTGAAGCAGTGACATAATCGTGACATATTGACGTCTGTCTCCACAATAATACAGAAATAAAAAAGACGCGCGAATTCAAAAGTCTCTGTTGATTTCTTCCCACGTCTTTTTTATAATTTGTGCACTATGTTGTTGATAAACCAATATGCTATAATTTAGATATTATGCGTTACTGTCATAAGTTGTCGATTTGCTTCAGTTCGATTGCGTTACGATTAAGCTAGTAACAACAGACTGGTATTTTTATTGAAGGCATATTAAAAATATTTTTTTATATACAATATTCGGTTCCATCTTTACCCCTTTGTTAAATACTTCGAAATTGGAGATCAATTAAGTTCATGTCTTTAATTTTATATTTGCAGGTTATAATTTTTGGCAACTAAGGTTAGAGATAGTTTTATATTTTTATTCATACTTCGTCTCTGGTTTCATGTATAAAACCATCAATTATATCTCTAAATATTTATAATATATTCGTGAAATTTTATTTTCTTCACTTCAACAGCCAATGCAACTTACGAGACCCATACCAGACTGTTTACGTCTATTACATAATAATGATTTATTCGCTACGTCTTTATATTAATAATATCTGAAATAATCCAACAACCACAACACGATCTGACTACAGCCGCTTTGAATAGAAAACAGCGCTTATCTCACAAACAGTTTAACAACAGCATTATAACTTTTCCGCAGATTACAGATATAAAATCCTGTTTTTCTAGAAACACCTGTTTTTGTTACCAATTTCTTAATTATTAAATAAAACATTTTAGGAGTCTATTCGCTGATTTTCACTAATGGATGCTTCTAGCGGGTCGAAATCAATTCCACAACACTTTTGCTTATCTCAATCACTACAAGCAACTATATACGACTGAAATGTGCTCATAAACAAATCATATTAAGTTAAGTCCTTTACATCACGGTTTCTTCTTTCCTTTAGGGTCTTCTCCAAAGATATCTTTGAAGTCGTTAAGTAGTATTTCGACGACGTTGTTTTGCTGGATGCAGTCGATTGCTATGTTGTGGGCTTGCTCCTCGGGCGCCCAGAGCAGGGTGGGTCCGAAGACGATCGCCAGATTGGCTGTGTGCATTCTGTTGCGCTCACTGCGCTCCGTTACCCTGAAGATTAAAAGGTCGTTATTTTTTTCACTTTATTATGTTATGTAATCAGAATCTGTTGAAAACAGAATTAGCCGCTCTGATAGAGCTGATTGAACGCATATGTTTCTTTGGGATCAGTGTCAGTTATACGGTCGCTTTCAATAATCTAGTTATCCGTAATCTCAGAATAATGTTCGGTTTACCCGTATTAAGTAGTTAAGTAGTTAACTAAATTTCAACTAAATTTTAAGTAAATTAATACGTGTAAACGGAAAATTTAGTAGTTTAGTAATTTAGTAGTTTAGTAATCAAGTAGATAAGTAATTTAGAAAATTTTCTATTTTCTGTTAAGTAAGTGGGCGGGGCTTATCACTTAACACGTTTGGACAGGCACTTTTAAGTTAAAATTTAGTAAAAATTTAGTAAAATGCTTAAGTAATTAAGTAATTTAGTAAAATGCTTTAGTAGTTAAGTAAAATTGTATGAACTAAAGAGCTTTACTAAATTATTACGTGTGGATGGACATTAAAAATTATTCACTTAAAATTTAGTTAAAATATTACTTATCTACTTAATACGTGTAAACCGGACTTATGTGACAAAAATACAAACAAACACAAATACCTTTTTGTGACTTAAGTAACGTAATGTTTACGGATAGATAAAATATTGAGGATGGCCAATAGATAATACAGTAGTAGAAATAAAGATTTACGTACCTTAGTAAATGTTCTAGTAGGAACTTGAGGGTGTCCCTGTTGCAAGGTGGGAGGGTTTGGACAATGTCCCGGAACTCCTTTAGCCTCGCTTCTCGCGGTTTTATTGCTGTGAAATAAGAAAAGTTGGTTTAAAAAACGTATTATTTAGATTTGGAAATTATAATACAAAAAACATAATATATTTTTGCTATATTTCTAAAATCAAAAAATACAAATTTTTACCCAAATTTGTGTTTTTGGTCTCGGTGTACCTCAGGCGATTAATTATTGACATGATTTCCTAATAACTCGACTTTACTTAATTTTATTCACAGTTTCAAACTTATTCAAACTTATCCACCAGATTTGTCCGAAACTATAAACTTTCTAAATCGCAAAAAATCTAAATTAACGCTAATAGCAGGTACTTACAGCAAGCAGCCAAGACCCTGTCAAACATGCTGCAGGGTATGAGCGGCTGCTTCAGCTCGCGGAAGAACAGCTTCAGGGATCCGGTCAGCACGTGGATATCTGTGCTGTTCTCTATCACGGCCAGGTTGTGCTGGTCGATCTGGGGACGAGAAGCTTCATTATTGAGGACCTAGTCGCCCAGATTGCGTTGACCCTGCCTAACGAGCGAGCGTCTTAGCTTCCATTGAAGTTTTCTTGCTTATTTCATTTTTTGTTTAGGTAATTTAATTAAGTCTTGATTCTTGACAGCAGCAGACATTATGTAACAGGTAAATGTTCACATTCGAGCGGTATTTGTGATGCCTCACTTATACCTATCCCAATGTCAATATATTATTTTGTCCAGGAGTAAAAATGCATCAGCATATATTAATTTCTGCACCAAATATAAAACTATCAATTGTCAAGGTTCTTTTTCAGCATATGAGCAAATGACACAGCTCTCTGATTTCTTATTCAGTGCTACTTTTCATGTCGCTATGAGGTACAGCAGTCCTCTGAGACGAGTCGAAAACGTAGACCAGACTGCCAAGAGCCCTTTAACTTACCTCTAAACGTATCTTCTGCACTTGACTGAGGTTCCCACTGGCGCGGTAAAGCCCGTCCGTGCACATATTATCTTCGCTGCTCTCTATCTCCTTCACACACGCCACCACGAACACTGGCACGCGAGGACTGGTCGCGGGACACACTTCGTCCAGCTTGCGACCAAACACAGGCTCATCTATAAACATTAGGATATAATTTAGAGGTTGCTATATAACTAAGGTATAGAATGAATCTCGTTTCTCTTTTGAAAATCAAGCCCGTTTGAAAAATTATAATTTGGACGTAATAAAGACGCTTTTCTTTTTAAGAGACGGTTCAAGTAAAAGCCCCCAAGAAGTCAAATTTAGAAGATAAGATTGTGCTCTAATTCATTGAGGAAAATAAGTATTATCAAGTTTATTAAGTTTTCTGATAAACCAGTGTGAATACGCACAATATCAAAATATGTAAGTGTCCCATAAATATTGGTAATAATAAAAATTTCAAAAAAATAGCCATTTTTTACTTACATCTTCACCTTACAAAATATTGTGATTAGAATTATGCAAATTTTACAAATATATATATTTATGTATATCAAATATTCTCAATTCAAACCGTCAACCAAGTAGCCAATTACATTATTTACAAATGTTTTTACAAAAGTGTGTACAAAGTTAACATTATCATCATCACTAGCTATTACAGTCCAATATTGTCCAGTATGGATTTCTCCCTAGTGAGAGGTGCAGTCCACGCTATTACGTATGTTATGTAACATTACTTACTAAGTCTTAAAAATAAATCAACGATAGGGTGCTTCAAGCAAAAAAATCTTATTCGCGTTAGGATATGAAAAATTTGAGGACTGAATAAGTGTGGAATTTTTCATGTGCTTAACATACAATATCGTAGAAAAAGCATTGCAGTTAGAATTGTAAATAAAATAAGGATTTCGCTGTACCTATAGCAAACACTTAATAACTAGGTTCTAAAGTGCTTTAATTACTGTTAAAAAATCTACCGCAAACCAAAAAAACTAAAACCATGCCAGCTCTACTCTAAAATTAAAATTTACAGCCATCCACCATTAGGAATCCAGGGATGAAACCGGGACCGTTATGAAATAAAACACCAAAAAAGTTACTACTAAATCTATTCAAGAAATTCCAATCTATACAATACATCAAACCATACAATTGAAAAATATAACTAAGTATATACTTACCTTCTAGCCTCCATTAAAATACTGTTATGTTAGGGAAAAAAATTCTTCGAGTAAATTCCGAATTTTCATAACATTATTTTATACACCAGCAATCACATCTCATTAATTAAAAAAATTCATGTTTCAATTTTCACTAAAATTTTGTTACTGAATAACCAAAAATACGTTTAAAGAATTTTAATTCGTTAATTTTAGATGCGTTAATATACGAGAGATTCCTTCCTCTTTTTACACTATGTTTCTTTGTTACAAACTTATTTAAAAAGAAAAAACCAAGCACCGTATGTTACAGCAAAAATCAAACAGGTTACAGCTACATAGCAAAAAACTAAAAATCTATGCTGCAAGTCAGACTACCTCTAGTGCATCTAGTTTCATCTAAAGCTCCTTACACCATCATAAAGTTAGCTTATCGAACCTTTATAGATGCCTTTCTTCACCAGAACCTCCATAGCAGGTCGCTTGGCGAAGAACTTCCTTAATCTACTCTTCACATGCGATTTCTGGATGGGAGCCTCTGGGTCGCTGAGATCTTCGTTGCTACTCCCGCCAGCTGAAAGAGCCAACATTGTGACAATACAGTGTGTTGAAAAGAGGTAAAATGGAAATATGAGTGTTAATTAGCAAAAGATTGGAGGTTGAAGCAAAGAAAGACAAAAGGGCAAGAAAAGAGAGTGATATACCAACAACACAAAACACGTTACATTAAGAAAATTACATCTATAGACCTTTCCAACATTTAAAATGAGAAAAAAGTAACTTAAAGAATAATGTTATAAAGATACATAAAAATTATTTTATAGCAATCGTATGTTAACGAATACCAGAAGTACTACGCGTTCACTCTAAGTTTGCCCTTACCTCCCGTCCCGCTTCCTCGTACCGCAACTCATTTAGTACGGACAGCAACGCTAGTCGCGTATTATTGAGGTCCCGTGCGACGCGTGCATTCTTAAGTTTGTTGTTGATTTTGATGTTACTTTCATTAAATAATTTTTCTATTGATTTATTTTACGTTCGTTGATTTTTGTCGCTACAATGACTAAAATACAAAATGTTTTACACAGTGGCAAACGTAATTTGTTATTTAAGTTAGTGAAATTATTTGATTACTTTTTTGTCTACAGTATAGTTAGCTGTTAAATCGTAACGGTCGACGAGGGCAAACTTAAAGTGAACGCGTAGTAGTAGAGTTGAAATGACAATTACTAAGTTAGAACGGTAAATAAGACGTCAATACATAACTAGGTATACGAATTAATCAAAACCAGATAAACCCTTATTACATAATTTTGAAATTTACCTTATATCATTGCGCAGTTCTTCCTATTTCATACGGATAATTCTATTATAGTAACATATATAATTCAAGGTTTCCATCCAATCAGCCGGAACATCCATATGGATAATTTTTCATCAATCACTAAATAAAGTATGAAACATTTTTCATCAGGTACAATATTATCCGTCTTTTACTCTTTTAAATAATCGTTTAGAAGTATTTTCGTTACTAAAATTCAGAGTAATACCTACACAAATAAAATTGTATAACTCGCCCGAAATATCTGTGGACCTAACTGGAATTCGATGCCGCTCCCGCTTCCTCGGACCTCACCCTGTTTGGCCTGTTTTCGCCTATCCAGTATCCAGTACCGTTGCCAAAACAAGCGCCGACGCATGTGTATTATTCTTGCTTCGTAATCGCATTATTGTTTATTGTTTCTTGTTGTTTATTTTTTCTTGTTGTTTATTATTATTTAGTGTTGAAAGCTGGGTAGGACAATACATAGTGCAGAGCGGAATTTAGTGCTCAAAGTAATCCAATTCTTTGAAAATGAAAAAAACACGGCTCTTTCACTACGGAACCCTATAAAGTACAGATTGATCTAAAAGTTGTATAAAAGTGCAAAAAAGTAGATACACACAAATCAAAATAATATTTTTAATCTTTACATCTCGATTTTCTTTGCTATCTCTCCAGTTTGCATGACGTCATTGAGCCAGGTCCACAGATATTTCGGTCGAGTAGTATATAATTATTTCTATGTTAGAAGTTTTTTTTACTCAGATGCATAACAGTAACTTCGTAACATCTAAGTAAGCTTCCAAATACATAATATTGCTGGCTCAAATAAATTACCTATTTTCAATTTAACAAGTAAATTCATGCAAATAAGATATTTTAGATATTATTAATAAATTAACATTCGTATTGAAAAAAGTTAACTAACTTGCAGCGTGACAGACTATGGTTAAAAACTCACAGAGAAAGAAAACCTGTTCCGGAATGATGATAATATTTTGTATTAAATAAAAAATATTAAATACATATTGTTAGAATTATCGTTAGTTAATTAAATAGTATAGAAGTATAGTTAAAAGATCGCTCTTTGGTCTTATGTTGTTTTATAAACTTTACACGTGTCACTTTACACTTCACACAGAATAGTTCCGTGTTTCCTAAATCCGGTTAGATTTAGGGTTGCCAACAGTCCGGATTTTTCCGAACATATCTTGACTTTTCGCTTTCTTTGAATTTGTTCGGCTTTTTTGAGGCCCGATATTGGCGAGCTTTTTGAGAAAAGCGCCGCCACTTTTTAAGCAAAAGCATCGATCAAAAGTCGTGTAGAACCATTAATATTTTTGTGAAAAAAATTCCCAGACTTTTTTAAAACTGACCGGATTATTTAAATAATAAATAATATTTCTAATGGAACAAACTTTTCAAATTTAAAGGTGATAACCCTTGTAGAAAATGACATCAATAATGTTGACGATAAGCGAGTTATCAAGATTGTGAAGGATATTGCTGCAATAGCCGTGAGAGAGTAGATAAGTATGCTTTGTGTTGAGGAAATAACTAAATGCGGTTTCACTAAGTCACCTGTTGTGTTGGAACTTGGCATTCTGTAATCAACATCAAACAGTGAAGTCACTGCTGACAGTCTGAGTCACGCATTTCAGATTGATCCTAAATTTATTAGAATTACGTACTTTTTTGTAATTATTCAACTAAGTATTCATTTTGTGATTCAGCGACGACTTCAAAACAACATAAATATTATCGAGAGAGAAGATGAAAAACAAAATGCAACGCAAAATTAAAACGCTATAATTTGTATAGGTTACTATTAATTACCATTCGCGGCAAAAAATAAATACAATGGAATATATTTATAACAGTAGATATATATATACAATAATAATAATAATAGAAAACATGGAAAAATTATAGCTTTAAATTAGATTTCTTGGGTGGCTTTTCAAATAATTTTCACGAGATACTTATTTTGCACAAATAAAAGATTATAAAATGTGCTCTTTGGTAAAATAAACATCGAAACGCCATCAAAGTGGATGGTATATAAACATTGTTAAGTAGGTAATTAAGTAGTAAATCCATATTTTAATGATTAATTACGTTTATGATGATGAAAAAACTGTTTTATTTTCGAATGTGGACTTTTTTCCGACGGACTCTTTTTTGGCTTATCCATTGTAACTTCCTTTAAGTTCCAATGTTCAGATACCGCTTGCACGATTTGATATTCCATTTCAATTAAGATAAGTCAAATTTGTACGGCACTACACTAGATAATGAAAAAGTCACTCAAGAAAATATCACTCTTGTTAATATCATATTCACGGTTACAAGTCACAAACACCATGGTTCTGATGAAAACCATTTTACATTAGACGCGTGAATATACACTGACAAAAAAGATTAAACAATTTTTCTTCTTTGATACATTTCGAGATGGAAAAATCGTAGGATTTTAATTGTTAATCCAGGTTGACCGTTAGACAGCGTATTCGCGTCGGAACTAAACCTTATCATATCTATCCACGTTTATCAGATAGGTCCCAAGGCGGCTTATCGCGATAATTGACGTACGCAGCGTTATCGATTGTTTATTGAAACCTTAATAAAGTGAAAACTAAGAACTATACAAAAACACACATGTTATATTCAGGTGAAGTGCAAGCTATTTTCAAGTTAATAAAGGTAAAAAATATGAAAAACATGATCGGTGTTTTCGAATGACTAAAGTCTGAACTAATATTACAAAGCGGAAAGTTTTAATTTTTAGTTTTTTTGTAATGGACAAACTCAAAAAAATACTAAACCGATTTTTTTTTAAATAGCATGCACTTTGTGGGTAACATGGATAATATTTAAACCATTTTTAAATTTAATTTAATATCTAGACTTTACGTTACTAGTTTTTTCTATACAGCGGTATTTTAGCTTTTCTACTTCCGATTTATTTCCCAAAGAATTGTCTTAAATCGGGTGGCTGTTTGAATAATACAAACAATTGGCAGATTCACGATTAATCATTAATCACTTTCAATTGTTTGCGTCAATAGTTTAAAAAAATGTTTTTTCGCAAATCATTATTACATTAGATCATCATAATAATATTACTACTTACACGATCGAAAACTACGGAATCCATCGCACCCACAAGTCATCATAGAAATAAACCATATTTGGGAACCTATGTTACTAAAATTTTAAAGTATTGCGCGATTAATTTTGACTTTCTAAATTCTATCTACATTTCACATTTTTTTAAACTTTTCCCGCGCTATTTCTAGCTGTTACTGTACAGATTAAAAATAATTTGACACTTCCAGACCAATTTACTATGTTATCTATGAGGAGCGAAATTCCTATCACATCACAGAATAATTTACATGTTTTTAATGTAACAACTGCAAAGTAACTGGATCATTTACGTACAAAGCCTGAAGAGGAAAACGAAAACAAAACGTTGCGAGAAGCGCATTAGTCATGCGATGATCATATTGTAAGAAACTGGGGAAACAACTATATCACTTGCGTCATAGCGTAGCATTAACATCCGAACTCTACAGAATATTAAACATTATTTCTATATTTAAAAAGTATTCTGTACTTATAAGGCATTGTTTGGCTATTAAATTGTACCCATACTAATAATATGGTTCGTTATAACTATAATTTTTCAATACTGAATATAGAAACGCTCAATCAATTCTGTCTGGTTAAGATTGGCTTGTTCGCATACGCTAAGCATCTTCTTCTGAACCTTTCCTAACGTCAAAAATAAAAAGATGCTGCACATAAACAAAAGACAATTATCACCCACATGAACTAGTTTAATGTAATGACCTGTTTCTGTCTATCTCCTTATCTACATATGTGTGGGTAGATAGGCAGTAGATACCACAGGTAGATGGCCGTTTTCTATAATAGATATATTAATAAATTATTATTAAACAGTTACGCCCCAACTCGGAATCACTAAGGTGACTTAAATTGCTTCATAGTAAAGAATCACCATGCAAATTCTGTACTAAGGAGCGATTTAAATAACTGTCAGTGACTCTGAATGATTTTATAAAAGTTCGTAATAGGCCCGCTGGTTTTTGATTTGTCTGGCGTCCGGATCATAAATACCGAATTACCAATGGTCTACATTTTTTTAAATTTTGCGTTGGTAACCCTAATTCAGTACGGCCGACTTATCTTGGCGCGTCTGAACTTCGCGCAGAAGGCTGTGCAGTAACATAATTCGGCAATGCTCGGTACGCGGCGTATTATGTCTCATAGTCACACGTTAGCATGTTCGTGTCGTTATCTCTGTCTTACATGCGCTAAAGTCTATGTTCAGACACGCCAAGACTCGTCGGCCGTACTGTACAAGTATAAACTCAACAGCTATGTTCTCTCCATCGAAACCTTTTATCCGAATGGACAGTTGCTGTTCTGTTGGACTATCAGCCTTTTCAATACGCACAATAACTTATTGCTACGACTTACACCCCATTCCCACTCAAACGTCGGGTACCTCCAACACCTCCAGACCTACTGCACCTGTAAGCTGATGAATGATGACGCAGCATCATACCTTTGGGTTTGTTCCTGTCAGCATGGCGCGAGGCTGGCGGCGTGCGGCCCAGGCTCTCCAGGTCAGTGTTGCTGCTCTGGTACTGCGGCGTCGTGTACTCGTCCACTATCGGGGGTCCCTGGAGATGGAGAAGAGAGTTAAGAGAGAAAAAGAAGGCTCTTGAAAAATTGTGTTACAGAATAAGTAAGTGTCTTTATTGCAACATGCTTTACAACTTTTAGGGGTTGAAGACAGGTACAGAAAAATCTCTGATTGCGCGAGAAACAGTGGATATCCGGGCCGAGATCTGGTCAAGCAGCTATCGATTTGTAGCAAGTTGGGACAGGCCATAGGCCTGCCATTGCGGACATAGGTCCGCAGTGGACTTCTAAAATCTAATGTGTAGATCTGGTATTATAAGAGCATGGATTCCCTATTATACACCAAAATAGAGGCTTAAACATCTGATCCCAACGCTATTCAACCCGGAATTTACTCATAGATTATATCTGTGAGTAAACTGTGTAAAAAAAATCTGTGTGTGTCTACTTCACTTCTTCACTTCTACTTCTAGATTGTTGTTGTATTATTTTATTCCTGTACAATAAAGAGTTAAATAAATAATAAAATAAACGGCTATACGTGTGTATTTAATTATGACGTCATGCCGTGGGGCTTTAATCCATGGCTATCTGCCAGTTTTTACCACCCGCAAAAGGTTACGGTACCACCCGCATCACCTTGACTCGTGGCAGTCGTCTACCGCTCGTTTCTCGCGCTCCTTCCTGCCACGAACTTGCGAGCTTTGGAACAAACTTCCCTCTGAGGCATTCCCTGCGCGCTATGATATGGGGTTCTTTAAGAAGAGTGTATATCGTATCCTTCAAGGCCGGCAACGCACTTGCAGCTCTCTTGATGCTGCACGTGTCCATAGGCGACGGTGACCACTTACCATCAGGTGGGCCGTATGCCTGTTTGCCCGTCGTTAACATAAAAAAAAAGGTTAGTTACTGAGTTAGTTACTCTATGGGACACATGCATGCACATACATATAGACAGATTTATAGATTTACGCTCCTAGATTACGGCCCTATTTTATTCTACTGTTTCTGCAGCCGTGACGCTAAAACGTTACAATAAAAGGTTTCATTTTTGTTATCACCATATTTAAGAAAAACACTTTTAAATTTCCTTACCAATTTATAAATAACATTGAGTATGCATTTCAGTAACTGCTTAGCGCCTTCATCGGAGTCGACTTGAAGGAGGTACTGGTCGCATCTCACCGTCAGCACTACAGATCGGGTGTACCTGTGACAACAGAAAATGTCTCTCACTCAAACTGAGCACGATAGTCATAAAATTCATGCAATAGAAAGAGACGGATAATGCTTGGAATCGAAGTGTTATTAGTTACTAGCGTTCTGCGTAAGTACCCTATATGGGCTGTTTGTTATTACATGGTCTACCAGTGTGATAAATATCATAAATACCGTTGGGTAGTATTTGCGTGAGATAGTAAGAAATATCCTCACATCCTCAAAAACCAACTTTCACTATTAGTAGTATAGGTTTCTTAGCATACGCATTCATTTATGGCTTGCAAAAATATAATAATAATAATAATAATAATAATAACGCATCACACTCATAGCCCCACACTAGGATTCCTGTGCCGTGGGTGCCATGGATAACACACTAGACAAGGACATTCACACCCAGACCGAGAACAGAAATTCAAACCCATCATTCAAATTTTCGCCTAGCTAGGAATCGAACCCAGGACCCTCGGTGCGGCGATCCGGCATTGAAACCATTGTGCCACAAGGGTCGTCAATCGTCATATGTGATTGGTGAGTCTCATGTAGCTCGAAACAGTCAATTGCTCCTTGAACAGAAATACTATTCAAAACCTCGGACACCACTTAAGCCTTCCTTACCTTCTGGTATGCATCTGTATGCACTGCACGATGTTGGCGTACCGCAGCGGCAGCACCAGCTCCGCGCGCGGCGCCGTGGGGCTGGGCGGAGTGCCCGGCGGCTTCGGCACCTTCTGGTGACAACAACCGTATCATGTAAAATATAAACATAAATGGCCAAGGTCGTGGCAGGCCACGCGTAATACAGGATTCCGTAGTAGTTGCTGCGGACGGACAGATGGACGGACGGATATTACGAAACTTTAAGGGTTCCGTTTTGACTACTTAAAAATCAGTGACACGTCTAACATAAGTAATGAGACCGGGGAAGAAAATATTAGAAGAGTTTCCAAAGTACACTAAAATGCCTTAATTTCTCGAGTTACTTACCTCAGGAGTAGCTGCGACCCACTTCAAATAGAAGTGTACTTCTGAGGCTGGTGGATTTCCATTGCTTGCAAACCGCAATAACAAACTGAATTGAAACCTATTCTATATTCATTAAAGTTATCTGGACCACCGAGAAAGAGACCATAGTACAGGGATGGGCAAACTATAATTATTTAGTGAAGGAACGCCAAAGCGGCGGTGAAAGAGAATATCGCTGGTGCCTGTTCCCACATTAAATTTTGAAAATCTTGGCCGCCAAATAACTTGAGCAAAAAGTGTAAAATCCTGCCCTCGATAGATTATTTTTCAGAATATTAGCTCGCGTAGGAAAATCCATACTGCAAACTGACTTACCGTAGCCTGATACGTCTTCTGGTCTTTATAGAAGTAGAGCGCGGTAGATGTGAGGATCATGTAGCACTCGGTCCAGTTCTTTTTACACTTCTTCCCGTTTTCAGAGAACTTGGTGCGTTTCAGAGTGGTTTCCAAAATCACTGGTGACTGGAATCAGAAAATTAAATTGTAAGGTTTTTAACTTTTTTGTTAGTTTCCCATGAAAATTAAAGATACTTGTCTTATTCCAAAGATTGAATAAAATCTTCAGCACCACTGACTATATAGTTATTTAAAAATAAACTTTATGATTCTTCGATAGCTCAACGTCAAATCCCACAAAGATTTGTAACTTGAAGTCCATTGTAGCTTCCTTGTATCAATTATCACAAAGGAGGGCGTGAAGGTCTTAAAGTAATAAAAATAAAGCTCTTAATTATTACAAAAGGGATGATTACGATGTTATATTAATTCATCCTGCATTTTATAAACATTTATTAAACCTTAAATTTGTCATGATTTATTCTGGCCCATGACCTTACCGAATCCTCCGCTAAGTTTTAAGTCTCATTAAAATAATATGTACCTATTGTGTAGGTATATTAGTATTGGCCACAAACCTCTGCCGGCTGATGAATGAGCATCCTGGGCGCTGGGACAGGCGACCGCATCCTGTGTTTGGGCGCTACCATCGACTTGGACTTCCGGTTCCTGGGGTAGCTCGGCTCCCTCCGCACCTCCACGTCCAGACTGTCTCCAGAAGACGAGGGTGGAAGCTGCAGATAGTTCGGCCTGCGATTGTTGGCTAGCAAGTTCTCTGTTGAGCCTCCTGTAATTGATACAGAGGTAATTAGTGTCTTAGCTCATTTGTGACAAACACTTTAGTAACTATTCAAACCAAGAATATTTTTATAGTGTTTAGTTGGTTCGATTGTCAATATTTCAGACTTAAGAAATTTTAGACAGATTGTCTTTAAAGGCAGTGCGGCACACTGCGATTAAATTAGCAAGGGGAGATTTTGTAACCAGCTAGGTATTTAGCATCACTTGATCATCCATGGGTAAGTTGCTCCAATTATTCTATGCTCGGAATTTAAGTACAAACGTAAAAAAACCTTCACAACCTGACACATGCGCCATCTCTCAAGAAGGAAAAAGACTCAATACCACGAACTCTAAAGCATCTGTAAAGAGTGTTCTAATCGTCTTGGTGTCAATCATTTCGCTCTTGACACAGCGCTCGTGGTTATAATATAATAAAGTAGGTTTTCTGGCAGAAAGGGTGTTAAACTCACCTAATCTCTTGTTGATCCTGCCGAAAGGCGGACTGTCGGAGTTGGCCTTGCTGAAGCTGCGCTCCAGCTCGCCGCGGCTGCGCTCCGACGTGGGACTCCAGTTCCATGATTTGGCTGGCACGTCTTGGAGGGTGTCCTGGAACCAGTTACAGACTATATCGTCCTTGTTCCATACTAGCTAGGGATAATAAGTACCCAGTAATTATTTTAGGTCATGGTCTACTTGTGTGCTAAACTGCTAAATGGCATGAAAAACCGTTCGGTAGTTTTTGCGTGAAGGACAACAGAACATCCATACAAACTTTCACATTTATAATGTTAGTAGGATTTAAAGTTGTTGCATTACGGATGAACTGCGTTCGACTGCATTCGACTGCATTCGACTGCGTTCGACTGCATTCGACTGCAGTCGAACTGCAGTTGGCGTGCAGTTGGCCTGCTGTCGGCTGCTGTTGGTGTGTCGACTGCAAGCGTCGACGGTTGCAGTTGCCTCTGTCGACTGCAACGTGCTGTTCGTATGTAAGAGCGCTTATGTGACGCGGACGTCGAGTATTTATGCTACACCGTGCGCCGTCCGCGTCCGAGCCCCGTAAAATATTAGTGAAGTAGCTCATGCCCGGCCCGGTTCGTGCCCGTCACGGTGTAGCATAATTCATTTCTTAAAGTGTATTCTTAATAGGCTGGTGCGACAGATGAAGAACCTGGTTTATAAATAGGTACCTACTTTTAATTGTCATTTGTCAATGGATACATAAATGTTGGAGAATCTTTTGTGGCCTTCTTTTTCTTCTTTATGATTCTTTAATTAAGTGTGTGACTATTATATTATTATGTAGGTATGTCAACATTGCCACTTGCTCTACCAACGTGGATTAATGGAATAGTTTATTAACTAGCCCAGTTTGCAACTGCCTGTCCGCTAATGATTCCATTCTTACATTATGTCACACCACACGATAGAGAAAGGGGATGAAAAACATCCGACAACAAATAAACAGATCGTAATACACATATGTTGAAATTTGTGTAATGTAGTTAATTTATGTAATTTGTGGACCCTCCAGTAAGGAATCATGTAATGATATGCCCTTCGAAAAAATTGCTCATAAAGTTATGCCCTGCACTCACCTATCCGACCGCTGCCGGCATCCTACTTAAGCCACTTGATCGATCCAAGTTATTATGCTATGAGCACGGACCTGAAAAAAAGACGGACGTAACCTCGTCTAATCGAGAGTGAAACAGAAATGGCCGCCCGCTTACCATGTGTGCGTAATTTTTGATTCGCGATTGAAGCAGTGAAGTGTCAATGTGTGGGTGTGTGTACGAATAGAGAGTTGGTATTACTATGGATGCTTCACTGAATTTGTTGTTGGGATTACGTCCGTCTTTTTTTTGGATTGAATAGATTCCGTCTTACATACAAAAAATATTTTTTCCACTGACGCGTTACGTGGCGTATTGAGACCCTATGGAAATCATTGTCAACATCAAATGCAAATAGTGTTTAAAATTAAGTGCGCCTGGTAACTCAGGACAACCTAATTTCCGTTAAAGCGATAAATAGAGGTAAATAAGATCCCATATACATATACCATACCAGCATTGGTATGCATCGTTCAAGCGAATATGAACCCTATAGCATAGGAAGCATCAACGGAGTACATGCTGTGATTATTTTCCTTGTAGCAAATTAATACCAACTTCAGTTTAATTAATTAACTAGTTTTCAATTAAAACATTCTGTTTATTAATAATTGATTTAATTGATAAAGTTCTCTTTGTTATTGATTATTTTATGATCAGTTTTGACAGCATCACAGTTACAGATCAATAAAATTACGTCTATACATCCCTGAATCACTGGCAACTAAAGAATCTAAGAAAGGAAGTAGAACTTCTCCGGCTACAACTAGCTTCGTCTATGTTAGAAAGAGACCCATGCACGTTAGACAGGGATAGACAGATTATAACAGAACCAAAGAATAGTTATTTGCTTACTGCCCCCTCCCAATACGCACCATCCCAAGAAAGCCACATCACAGAAACACATTCAATATTAAATAATATCCACATACAACTACCTCTCGAAACCAAGTTTTGGTCCGTTTAAACATACTTCACGGGTAATTCACTTTAACTTCAAAATGCACACGAAACATTATTCGCATTTCGCAAACTAACTACATGTCACTGAGTACGAGCGCGACGAACTAAATCCATAAATAAATCAACATGAAAACGGGAAAATATCGTATTTAATTCTATAGACCTCATTGCTATGACACACTACAGCAGAATAAACGCGACTGATGATATTGTTGTAGTGTTGGGAACGTGCCATTAACATATCGATAGTTTTGAATATTTTTCATTCCATTTTGGAGGATAAAATCATAATAGGTACATTAATCGATTCGTTGAAGAAAAACTTCGAAGTAAGCTTGCATTTGTTGTAGATGTTTGTTCTAAAAGGTAAGTGTTCTTCTACACCACTTTGGAGAAACCGTCTGAGGATACAACGTCATCATACGGGCCGATAAAAACTTTAAACAGTCATAAAATAACAACTGCAAATATCGCCATGACCTAAAAGAAGTAAATACTAAAAGAAGAACATAGGAAAATACCAATGACTTTGTTTTTGTTAACCAAATCTCAATTTTACGCCTTCTGTCTAAAATCATAATCAACTTTCAGTCATAAAAACAAAAATCCTGACAAGTACTTAACATTAGTTTAATTCAACCAAGTTATTGTTTAATTCTTCTCTAGTTGGATGTGTCCAGTTGACTCTAGTTGGGATTGTGAGGGGAGGAGGGGGTGGTCTATCGATATGACATTCGCATCTCTATTCTCGTGTTATCAGACTGCGGTCGTCGATTCGACGTTAGGAAACCCTTATCTTACACTTTATTACGCGCTCACTGATTGCTCGCGCGGAACGCTCAATGAGCCCGTTATACAAACACTACTTTCACATAGGTATACATTATTAGTACAGTACGTAAAACTATTGCCACTATAATATTATGGTTTTACGAATGCAAACGGGAATAGAGTTGAAAACCGCGTCGCGTTGTAAACGTTTATTTTATTTTTAAATCACAAGGAAATATTACAATCACTTTTCTCAGCCAAAAGCTTCCGGCCCAGGGGTAGGGCAAATCAGATTATTTTAAGCCTGAGGGGGGGATAATTACTTTCCAGAAGTTAACCAAAGATTACCAATTCCAAGCCGCTGGGATATTCAATGAGCATTTATGTCTTTGTCTAGTCTAGGATTAATTAAATTAAAGTTTTGTTTATTAAATCGATTGTCATAAACTAATGTTTAACCTGCACACATCGGACCCGAGAGAAGTTTCTTATATTATTTATCTCGCTCCAACATACATCTGAATACACCAAAATAACCTTAAGGAGTATTATAAAACCCAATAGCCAATGAAACTAAACAATGTATTGTGTCTTTTAATAAATCATAAGGAAAAAGATACAAAGGGTAGTGTCGGGGGCGCCCCTACATGATCTTTGAGCAAGCAAACAAGAAATTAAGTGCTTACCTACTTAACCTTTTCAGTGCAGTATCATTAAAAAATAAGTGTAAAATCTTAGAAATGTATCTTATTATGAGTTAAGCTTGTAAGTTGTGTCGATACTAAAGTGATCGACAAAGTTAAACAACAGGGGGCGCGGTCGGTAGTTCAAATGGTTGACTAGTGGCAAAAATTTCGTGAGCTTCTCCGTCCTTTGGAGGGCACGTTCAGCTGTCGCGGCGTCGATCCGATTGTTATCGTAAGGTAACAGTCGTTAAGCCATGTCGGAAGCCTCATCCTCGGGCGGCATGAAAACTTCCGACGCTTGGGTTGGCGACTAACCACTCTACATCGGCAACATGAGCAGCGTGGTGGAGTATCTATGCTGTAGGCCTCCTTAAGAAGAGACCCGTGCTCAGTGGTGGCTGGTAGGCCTTTTTTGGTTGAAGTATATATATATCTACTTTATTATTCGTTCCTATGGAAGATATTCGTATGTAACATTGCAATTAAACCGATGGCTGGCAAGTATGAACCATAGACGATAAAATATCTATTCAGTCTATTCTTCACCTATGGTAGGTACTGCCTTCTTCGTAACAATACAAAGCATATTCTACGCGGTACGCCGATTACAGATAATATATGTAAATAGGTAGCGCGGTGAGTAAGTGATAAGATTGCATAATAATAGGTTTGATACTTGAGAGCTAGTTTGCAACCAATTAGGTAGGGTTGCTTAGTAATATATTTAACTAGCTGACCCGGCGAACTTCGTATCGCCTAAGAATGTAAAATCTGTACAGCCGTTCTTAGTCGTTACAGTTTCCCTCTCCCTCTCCCTCTCCCTCTCCCTCTCCCTCTCCCTCTCCCTCTCACGCTCCCGCTCCCGCTCCCGTTCCCGCTAATAGCTATCTATCAACTACACATAACAAAATTTTACCTTATCCCACAGGAACAGGTCTATTTTCCGGGATAAAAAGTATCCTATGTTCGTCTCCTGATTCTAAGCTAACTCCCCACCAATTTTCAGCCAAATCGGTTCAGCCGTTCTTGAGCTATAAATAGTGTAACAAACACGACTTTCTTTTCTATATATAGATTGGTGCAAAAATAAATATTGATTAATTTATTGATTTGATGAATTTGAGGACCCTGGCCTATAGAAGAACGAGAAGACTCGGGATCATTCGACCGTGGTTAAGTGTAAAACTATTTGGTTCTCCGATCTTCAGTTTTTTTACCATTATGACTAGTTTGACAATTTGATATTTGAGATTTCGATAGCATAAAGCCGCGTATCCATTTGAGGCAGCCGCGGGTCTAGCATCTGCCTCGACCCGTGGCAGAGCAAGGGGAGACCTCGCCGCGAGCCGAGGCTTGCCGCGACAGGAACCAAACGGTGCGGCCGCGCAGCGAGCCAAACCAAGTCGGTAAACGTCCGTGCTTAAATAAAGGCGCCTCAGTGAGAGCCGTGTGTTCAGTGGAAATCGGATGTAAACTGACAGAACTGTGGCTCGTGTTGAGGCTTGTTGCCTCGATGCTCTTTTATATGGCTCAAGTGGAGAAGCATGAACTTTCTGCAGCCCGCGGCAAGCTCGTCACGAGGCTGCTCAAGTGGATCCGCAGCATTCCATTCTGATTTGGCCTTTCGCGAATAATCCATAATATGTTTTTATGCCATCGGATGATGACTTTTCGCATATAATCCGTCGTGATGTCCGATGATCCGAAAGCTAAACAAGTAAACACCGAAATGTCCATTGTGAAGGTTTGCGTAGTATTTAATCGTCCATCTTAGAACATAAAATTGGCAACCCTAGAATCACGCATACATTACTGCTATGTATTGTACTATAAATTGGTTAACGAGCAGTCAGTCGATTGACAAGTGGATGTTTGTTAACGGGTATACTGATCTACGATTGGACAGGACTATCTATTGAAATTGTACATTTTAACGGTAGGACATTTATACAGCATGACAAGGCAGCAGCAGTAGTTTTCTGTATAATTATTATCATGGTTTATGTTACTGTACCTTATTGGTTACTCCGCAGTACGTATGTACCTACTTCGATGAATCTCATGCTGAATGTCATTTTGAATCACTTCTCGCTTAGTTAATACACACACTAGTACTATAACAGATGCATATGACAAAATGTCAAAGATGGAATCAATCTATCATTTTATATTATACACCAACAAAAACTGGAATGCGTAGATTCGCAATAGCGAATCTGGTGTAAAAACGACTCCTTCTAGTCGAAGTCTCCCTTTAGGTACTCACTGTGCACTTGAACAACGGCCCCCCTGTTAAGGGTCACTGGGTTCGGTACCGCCAAGTATAATCCCGACAGCTATTGACATGAAATAATAATGAATGAAAATGCATTTATGTCATCACTAGACATTTTTAAGTGTCATATTTCATTGAAAACATTCGATTCTCAAACCATTCAATCAATGGCGGACCGGATGCGCGGTATTGGCGCGAACGCGACGCCATATTGGCAGTACATTGTGCGCTGGCGCATAATTATGAATACACCGAGTAATCGAATACATTAACACAAGACTATGGTCTTGGTGTCCGGAAATTTTGACTCATCACCAGTGGGCAGGGCCTCTATTTGCAAATTGGTTTTTTTCATCAGCAATAACAGTTCTAGCGAGGAAATATTAATTATCAATTGTACCAATTCCAAACTGCAAACTAATTATGTAGGTACAGGCGATAGTGCACGACGCTGGCTAGTGTGGATCGACAGATGTCGCACTCCCTTGGAGATATTACGGAAAATTCAGGTTTGCAAACCTCTTGACGTGTTCCTTCACCAGTCATTGCTTTGTTTTTTTTTTAGTAAGTGGAGACTGGGCGATAAAAAAGGGTGTGTGTCATTGAGATACATACATAGAGGAGACATCTCAAACTAGACATGAGTTCGTTATATCAAAACGTAACTTATATCGGATATGTGTTTGATATCATACCATATCGATAAACTGTCCAACATAACTGATATCACAAAAACTTTATTGTATCGATTCAAAAAACATTTCCTTTAGGTTATATCAAAACTTAAAACTGCAACGACGCAAACTTCATGAACGATATGAAGCATATTCGCTACCTCCCTTTCTAAATATACATTATTTTACTGGTGTAAAAGAGATGAGGCGAATATGAGGTTATTTCAGCTACTTAGCTACCGGCGTGCATAATAATAATAAATGTCTTAAGGAACTAGCAATAAGGTTTAGTTTCTATTGTATTAGTTACGATAACGTTTTAAAAGTTCAAATTTTGGTGGCTGGCGGCTACGGCTACTGGATATTAGTGAGATACCCTACAAAATATACCTACAGAATAAAGTAATAAGGTTGAACTTTAGTTGTTACAATATGGTATACGGATAATTATTATAAAATGGCTATAATAATAATTGTTTGTGTTTCGTGCTTCGACTTTATTTTTATTTTTGTGATAGTTCTGCAATGCTTTTGATCTTGGCGACACGTGCCATTATTTACGTAAAAGAACTTCTTTGCGTTTTCTATTTTTGTAATGTGTATACAAGAGTATAATATTATTATATATTTGTGGTAAACTGATAAATAGCTTTGAGTGTGTAGGTACTTAAATGTATGTAAAATGTATGTATGTAGGTACTTAGATGTACTAAAAACTGTAAGGCGTTCGTTGTTAGTTTTCACATCTAAATATCACGTTAACGTTTGCAAACCATTCTACTGATATCGATATCTGAAAACCGTTTTCTATATCGATATGAAAACTTTATATCGGATATGTAACCGTTTGCGGAAAAAACTGAAAACGCCCATGTCTATCTCAAACAAAATGTGTGTTCCACCGCCGGCTTGCCCTCCGTTCTCTTTTCAAACTAGAAGCCTAGTTTGCACACTTGCCATAGAGTAACTTTGTATATGACACTTGCCGAACCAAGACGGCAACTTATGCAAGTTTATATATTCCATTAACACGCTAGTGGCTTGCCAAGTTCAAACGCTCCTTATGATTTTTAATTCCAAAATGGCGGGAACATTGCACAATAATTTAATTAAATTCGTTTTAGTTCATTTAAGTTAATATTTTGTTTTCTTACCGATGATAAAGTGATACCATTATCTTTTTTTGTTTTTTGTCGTGCAATTGTGATACGTTCTTATTACGCACGACGGCATTTTTTCAGTTTTATCATAAACAATTTTGGCATGCGGCCGCAATGAGCGCAGCCGAGTGACAGCCGAGTGACAGAATGAAATGCAGCCGGCCGGCTGCAATGCACACCCCCGAACCCAATGTTCGCGGTGTCTGTTCTATACGCTAGCAATACTAGTTCAATGGTGTGTGTTAGGTACACACTTTTGTACGCGCGTGAGAAGTTATACTTCTTTGACCTAATGAAATAAATATTTAATTTAATAACGTGTATCAGTTTTAATTATCTTTAAAAACTATTTTTGTACTAAATAAAAATAAACAAGTACAAACTAGATGGCGTTGTTCAGGAACCTAAATGACGCTGTTGAGACTCTGTGAAATTTGTATATGTAATAACATTAAATTTTAACAGAGGTAAAGGTAATAAGCAGCTAGGGCCGCCCGGCCGCCATGAGCCATGAGCCATCTATTCAGTGCTTTCATACCCCCTCCATGGTAGCGCAAAGTGCAAACATTTAACGCAGCCGTTTAACGCAACCTTTTGCAAGTCGCATAAGAAGTATAACTTCAAAAAAAATCTAACCTAGTAAAGTCTATTCACTATTTTCTTGAAGATATCCAGGTCATAGACGGACGGGAGCGCGGACGCAGGCAAGCTTTGCTTTCTTCTTTTCTTGGAGTAAAAAACAAATCTCCAGCTCACCTCCGGATATGTTTGCGGCTGGGGCCTCGTGTCCCGCCGCGGGGCGCGGTACTGCGTGATCCGCGGGATGACGAGCGGAGGCCTCCGCTCCCGGCTGTACACCTCACATTCTTCGGGCGTGATCCACTGAAACAAGAAGAGTAGGTAAGTTATTGCTAACTGAATGTTTATAAATAGGCAATTTAAAAAAACAAGATTTCTTTGACGTGATTATTATTTAACGTGATGACGCCTTTAGTATTAACACAGAGTAGTAATAGGTGGGTTAGTATGAGCAGTAGCCCAGTTATAAGAGCTGTCTGTAACTGTTCTTCCGGAACCACAATCCGACAGGGATTCCTTGAAGCGATGAGAGTACGTTTACTTAAATTCGAAAATAAGGTAGGCAGGTACTTATTTAAGTAATTTCAAATAAATTTCATTTCACTATACCGTTTTTAAGTAATACTCTCAAGCCTCAAGAATATTAAAAAATATGTAAATATGCGAGAAAAAAGTTTATACGCGCTGGAAGTGGCTAAGAATTTAATGCCAATATTGTTACGGCTTTAAATAATGAATCTCTGCGAGACAACATTAGGATAAAAGACAAAACATAACAGAGCTATCACTAACTTTACACGACGACAAACAGGTACCGAGCAATTTTCTGGAGTACGGAAGTGGGCCATAAAATTTGGTCACGCGCAGCTCACAACTGTACAACTTCCTACCGCGCCTATCGTTTCTATTGTCTACGCACTCTACGCTATGCGGCGAGCAGACAGCAGTAAATGAAGCCTGGTACCAATTAAAAAACAAGACTTTTTGGATATGAATCTTATAGTTTCTAATAATAGCACAGAAATCACAGATTAGATAATTATTAATTAACTATAAAGTCCGGTTCAGACGTATTAAGTAGTTAAGTAGATAACTAAATTTTAAGTGAATAATTTTTAGTGCGCGTCCACACGTAATAATTTAGTAAAGCTCTTTAGTTCATACAATTCTACTTAATTACTTAAGCATTTTACAAAATTATAACTAAATTTTAACTAAAAAGTGCGTGTCCAAACATGTTAAGTGATAAGCCCCGCCCACCTACTTAACAGAAGATAGAAAAATTTCTAAATTACTTGTCTACTTGATCACTAAATGTTAACTACTAATAAGTTGTCCGTTTATACGTATTTATTTAACTACTTAACTACTTAATATGTGTAAACATAACTGAACATAAGTGCTGTCTGTAACTATAAGTAGGAAAAAACTACTTGGGAGTTTTTGCCGCTTCTTCTTGTGGAACTATGTTACAATCGATAGGGATTTGTTGAAGCGATGAGATCCAAGTGTCATAAAGCCACCTTTTCAATTTCCTCATTGTTGATGATTTTAGATTTACGAATTACATGTACATACATAAATAGCGTTACTGCTTTTATTACAAGTATTAAGCCATTGGGTCTATTCCACTAGTTCCATTGAAACGTTTCACTTTGGGACACCACCACTATGTTCTGTTTATCGTTCCACGGGATAAATTATACCAATAATGACTTATTATCTAACTCAAGCAGTTGTATTTTCGTAAGTAGTAAGTACCCTTTATGGTATTCATCATTCATCATTATCTACCTGCGTGCTTTTCATGAAAATGAAAAAAAATATATATAGACGCGTCGAATTGAGAACCTCCTCCGTTTTTTTTCGTCGGTTAAAAATTAACTTCCATACATCATCACAAACAAACTTTTACTTTTGTATTAGGGTGAATAACAGAAACGTGCATTTTTTTTTTAATTTTGGTGGAAAAAAATTTTCTTCAGTTTTCGTGAAAAATTAGAACCTGGTAAAAGAAAAGACAGTCGAATTGTTACTTTCTTTTCTTATACCAGGTCCTCATTTTTCATGAAAACTGAAGAAAAAATATCACCACCAAAATTGAAAAAAAAATGCACGTTTCTGATATTCAACCATTAGTAGGATAGGATTCTTAGCATACGTCTTCAATAATGGCTTGCGAAAATATGTAAGTACTTGGTATGTACATGATAAGTCTGATGTAGCTCGGCAGTCGCAACCCTGTACCGGACGTGGAACAACGGCAGTATTGAGAGGAACACCGGAGGTGGGCGATTTGCGAGAGGCGCCGGGATTATGTGCATTGTGCTATAAATATACAGATATAGCACGCTGAGCGGTCCATTGATGGAAGAGTCAAAGTTATACAATTTGTTCCAGGTCGACTAAAGAAAGAAATAAAATGCCATCAAAAACAAAACTTGTAAAAAAAACCAAGTCTCGCAACTCAGTTCTTCTACCGTAAAAAGTTGTGAGATCCATGTAATACCAAGTCGGTTAATTTATTCAGTTCCTACTTAAGGGTCCTTCTGTCTTAAGTTGTTACGTAATTAGCTAACCTAACAAGTAACAACATCTTATAGTGACCATATTATCAATATTAAAAATCTTTTATGTTTTAAATAAATAGATCGACTTGACCATCGCATGAAAACACAATGTACTTCACAAGTAAAACCTACATATTGTATTAAATTTGATTGTTTAGTGCGATTGCCAAGTCAATCTATTTATTTAAAACATAAAAGATTTTTAATATTGATAATATGGTCACTATAAAATGTTGTTACTTGTTAGGTTAGCTAATTACGTAACAACTTAAGACAGAAGGACCCTTAAGTAGGAACTGAATAAATTAACCGACTTGGTATTACATGGATCTCACAACTTTTTACGGTAGAAGAACTGAGTTGCGAGACTTGGTTTTTTTTACAAGTTTTGTTTTTGATGGCATCTCATTTCTTTTTGTAGATAGTTCTACTTTTTTTCCTTTTACAAGTTACCTTTGAACATAATTATTATATACAGGTACACTGATTCATTCACTGCAAATGTTACTTTGTTATACAGGTACAGTAATTCATTAACTGCAAATGTAACTTTGTAATCCTATATATTTATATGGGATTACAAAGTTATTTATGCAGCTGATGTATCTAGAAAACTGGACCGAAATTGCAAAATATTTTAGTTTTCCCTTGATCTATACACTAAACACTAATTGTGTTATAAATTTGAAGCTTCTATGTCTGCTAGAAGTGCCTTAGAGTTTTGATGATCGGTCAGTCAGTCAGTGAGTGACGAAATTAAGAAACTTTGACTAGTTATAATTCTTAAACTACTGGTTCAAATTGAATGAAATTTGAAATATACCGTGTTTATACAATGCCTGCTTGGTTACGAAAAATTCAGGCTTCTAGCTTTATCCACAACGAAGTTATAGGGGGTCGAAAATGGCCTGAATTGCTTCGAGAAAAGGATGGTACGGCCGTGCCGCTTTTTTGCTCGACTTGGCGGGGGCACTGCCGTGCCCCCAGATACTATTTTATGTAGCTGACAAGGACACGGGCCATATAAGGGTGCGCTCAGATTATGTAACATGTTATAGAACTTTTGTTATTTAACACGTCCACATTGTTTAACTTTGGTTATCGTCCCTATGAAACATGCTAAATAACTATGTTTTATTACATGTTATATAGTCTAGACTCACCTTAATAATTGTTAAGGTGTTACCTAAGTCATTGACGACCATGGATATCAGTAGCACCAAAATTCAATAACGATGCGTTGCCGACCAAGAAAGAAAGAACTGAGTCGTTTGGCGTGTGGCTCCAGACGGTAGTGGTTGCTAGCCAAAATAGTCAGACAGGCGACACGGAAAGATTAATATCAGTAATAAACAAATAATATAATATTAATGACTAAAATAATAATATTGATAATATAATCCTTATGTGAACCCTAATAGTGACACCTTAATATGCCGTCATGGGAATCGGGTTAGTTTTTAAGCTGCCCCAATATCTTGAGTTTGATTGTCTCTGGTGATCCTTGTGTATGATTTTCATCAAAAACACAAGATTATCTCCCGTTCCATACTACTAGAATATTAATACCAAAGTCCAAATGCTACGTAACTTACTGCTTTTAATAAACTTCATAAAGTGATTATTATTAGATAAACTTATCGTCTCGCCTCTCACTACAAGCTTCCGTTAGTGACGTTGTCTGCTTACTAAATCGCAGTTCCGGGTTTGATTCTTGAGGAATAATGTCGTTATGACTAATCAAATTATTCTCCACCGTCGTATTGGTGATATTAAAGATCAAAGGAACATGTAAATTATTTTATTAAATGTTGAATTATTTGTCTAGAAATAACGTAAAAATTGTTTTTAATTGTATTAAAATTTAAGCCCTTCAAACCATTCAATACCTAGGTATAATTAGGTACCTACTAGGAAGGTATGCAAAGTATTTTATGAAATCAGACTGTAATAACACAATATGTTATTGACAAATCACAAAATAGCTTGACAAATATTTTTAAGGTAGGTAGGTAGGTATTAAATCGGGAAGCTCAGGAAGATGAAAGCTTCCATAGCTTCCATACTTTACGCTAAATCACGTACTCAGTAGTGAAATAGCATCAAAAAAATGTCAAGAAAAAAATATAGATACCTACTACCGAAGTAAAAACTTATGATACAGATAAAAACCCGATTATTATAAAAACAAATCAATGAATCATGACATGAATGGAGGTGTGAGAATGAATGTTTTCGCAACAACCGGTCCTGAATGATCCTTGACCTCAATCGAATTGAATGATAAATTAGTAATCAATTTTGATGGTATACTTAAAATGATTAGGACAAAATAAAAATAAATATAATATTTTGATAATCTGATATGGCATGATAATCGTTAACTCTCTCAAGCTCTGTAAAATCTTTCACGTATGCCAAAAATCTTACGTATGTATCTCACGTAGGTAAGTATGTAAATTAAATGTCACTTGAAAGATATGGGGTTTTTGTTTGAGTTTTTTATTACCAAGTTATTTCACCATTACTGGCTTCAAAGTCAGCCTTGTTGAACACGCCAATTAATTTCAATTAAAACAAATACAGTTGGCAGACGGTAGAGCGTCGATTCTTGGCCCCAATTATCAGGATCAAGAGTTGAATCAACTTATTGACCTTAGTGACGTTGTTCCATTCATGGTTGCCTGTCTCTTTCTAAAGCTAGCACAATGAACGAGAGAGACGCAGATAGCGATCTCCGGAAATGAGGCAATACGAATGAGAAATGAGAAACAGTGTAGCTTCGTTTGTTTTTGAGACATGCAAATTATTAAAATATGCGTTTTAATTGAATGATGCGTTTTCTATCAAGTGCATCATGATTTAGGTGAGATAGATTTAACTTCAGTATTGTTAATTTAAAGCTTGTCGGAAAGACATTCTTAACATTGTAAATTATTTTTATAGTCAATAATCCTTTTTTTAATAACCTTTTCCTTTTTGATTCAACGGGTATATACAATTTCGTCGATTTCTATTTTACTTCGTCAGCCGAATATAAACAAACCGGTACCTTAATTAATGGATAATTCTAAGAAAAACTACTTATTTACATCATAGGTTTTTATGAGACATTGACGTTCGAAAATACCAAAAATCATTCTTTTAATCGACATTACATATGATTGAAAATTGTACGTCTATTTCTACAGACAAACCGTTGGAGTAGAATAATTGTAATAAAATCAATATACCTGATCGGTTACTACAAGTAACGCAAACATTACCATAAGACATTGGCACCAAGTGGATGTAAACAGAACGTGAACCGTTTTCTTTACTCTTCACGCGTGATCAGTTACAGCGTTTACATAGAAATCAGATTTCGCCTCATTATAAGGTTACTTCACACCATCAGTAATACTGAAACCATATTTTCTTTTTTGTTAAATACTTTTAAGCGTAAACAATGCGCGTCTTCGCTATTTTTGGCCAGCAATGCTACCATGATTAATTCAGTGTTATTAAGTCCATTTTAATATGTAGAACTGGCCACAAATATAAAAAGGGAATGTTTCAAACTATTCGTCGGACTATTCCATTTATTTTATAAAGGAACAATAATTTTAACGCACGAACATTTTTTAAGCGAATACTTATCTTTGATGTTTATTTTATCAGCGTCATAATAATTAATGTACGAGTTAGTTTGAAGTCAAAATGCTTTAGTCATGTCAAATGTCAGTATTATTGATGGTATGTAATCAGCTTAGATTGATTGTTACAGTTTGATGTAATAAGTTAATGATGTGATATGAGGTAGTGGATGATAAGGGTGACGCAGAACTCGGTTTTTATTGCTATGAAAGTCTGTAGCGGGCAGGTATGCCACTCTTGAGCATTGCAGTTGATATTTAAGACCAGCCTCAACTTAATTTTATAATGAAACCTTTGAAACAATCATTATTGATAGTTTTCTAAATTGAGTAGGATTAATAGTAATTTTACTGAAGCAAAGCAAGGTTTGATTGATAGTAATTTAATAATTATGGCTTATCGCTTTAAAAATCACCCAATTTATAACCTCGTATAAATCGTTATTCTTATCTTATATGCCCTTGTTCAGTATTTTCAAGCATCTCAATAAGCAATAAACTTCAGACCAACGTGCAGACGGTCAAATAAACGAAACGTCAAAACACAGCGGATACGAGGAACATTTGGATATTTCGATCTTACAAAGCTTGTTTGTTTCTTTATCCTTGGCCTTGCTTCATTCAAGATCTGCTTAAGATCAGGTCTTATTTGAGATATTTGCATGCATATTTTTTTTATAATTTTCAATGGGTTCACCCAAATATTGTTGGAAAACACAGTTTTTTAATAATCCTGTAAATTATCTAAGTATTGACATATAAGCGGCATAGTCTCTTTTGTATCAAATTGCGCGCGCGCCGCGCCTTGTCTTAGTTAACATTTTTTTAATAATTTTGCATTTCTTCGTCGCGAGTCGCGACTTTAAGATCTCTTATGTATAAAAAAAAATCTGCTTTTTGATAAAATCGATAAAAATCGATAAGTTTAATAATTTTTAAATAAGGATTCTACCATTTAAAAATGGTCGATGACGTAAAGAAGAACTCTCGATATCTCGGCGCCACTCATGACCTAAGCACATGACATCACAAATTAAAAGATAATTCGCCACTCACGAGGAATGTATCCAGTGAATCACTTACTGAATGCCACTGTCGCAGAATAAAATTGATCATAACTTTTACATATATACCTAATATGATTAATGATTATGATTACCTAATACGATTAAATACACCTTTTTTATGGAAATAGCCGGCAAACGAGCTGACGATCCACCTGATGGTAAGTGGTTATCGTCGCCCATGGACATCAGCGACACCCACGGCATCACTGATGCGTTGCCGGCCAAGAGAGAAGAAAAAGAAAGAAAGAAAAAGAAAGAAAGAATAAGAAAGAAAGAATGTAGGTACTAGGAGCCCACTATGTAGTTTCAGAACCAATGGCTTATCTCTACCCGATCAGATCACTGTTGGATTGGCAAATTGTGAGTTTATTCCTCTTTCTCTATCTTTTTAGTGTTCCGAAGTAAAATCAGAACCCGTATAGTTTCGTCATGTCCGTCCGTCCGACCGTCCGTCCGAAGCAAAGCAGCGAGACCCTTAACGCTAGAAAGCTACAGTGAAAAAAGTATAGATTTAATAATCACCTTTTCAAATAGTTAAAATTACTTTATTAATGTTCGCAAATCATGTTGGAGCCTTTTGTTAAGTAGGTCTTATTTATGACCAGAGACTATTTAAAATCAAAGACACATGTAAGTGTACCTCCATTTCCTTTATTTTATCTGTTATCACCTAACGGTGGAAGCGTGATTCATTATGATACGTTGAACGCTATTGTTTACTTCGCGTTGGAGCAATAACCTACATTTTGCTTGACCTTTGAACTACTATCGAATCTCGAACTAATCTCACGTTTTTGTCACGCCTAATGTATATATATACTTGCACTAATTATATGATTATGTAGTTTGTATGATCAATATGGCTGTATCATGTTTAATGGATTGAAATTCAAGATATAAAACTCACCTACAGGGAAGTGAAAATGTTTTTAGTATCTAGTCCCAATACTAATCCGTCATAAAGTAAAATTACCAATTGCAATATAGCTAGATATTGGAATAAGACTCGATAAAATCTGTAACTGACTCCGAATGAATAGACTATCGTGCAGCTTGGATTGTTATTTATAAAATGGATCTCTCCCTAAAGACATTATTTTATTACGTAAGTAGGTACATTGTACAATTACATAGTAATACAAATAGGTGAAGTGACTAAGCTTATTTAAGCTTAGTTAAGCTTAGGTAAGCTTACTTAAGCTTAGTCACTTCACTTATTGCCTTTATTATAATCGAAATAATCGAAGCTCAAAACAGTCAGAGTACATAAATTCAAATCACCAACTTTAATGTGGGTATCAGCAAATCAATGAAAATTATACTTTATTACTATGTAATTATACCGTTACGAAGCGAGTCGAATTTCCTTCGAGATACAATAGTAAGTTTAATGTTTCGTCAGTTCGTACTATGCAGGAAGCTCTGTTTTTACTACACAGCAAGGGCTGATGTAACGCGAGAGTAAAATTGTATGTATGTGTGCGTGTCCAGTTAAAAATAAATCTTTAAACTATGTAAGGTTCAATTTTGATTGATAAATAAGATTGCACCAATAATTATGACCCATGGTGAAAAGGTACAATTTGTCCAAACTCTAGCTCGAAAACTTTTTTGTTAAATACATAATAACGTTTATTTTCAATCAAAACTAATCACCAATCAAATATAATGTTGCTTCCAAATAATGCGCCTTTTTTGAACTAAAACAAAAAGCTTAAGAAACGCTCTAAGAGAGTGGTAAGAGTTGTTTTTACTTGACAAATATTTTGGATAATGTCTTAAAAAGAATGAAAAATTAACGGCGATGCAATGTTGTAGTAAGCGATAAAAAAATCCACGAGGAAAGTATTGTATTTTTACTAAGTTTAGCCTTTCAAAACTCTATGGAAAAACGTGGTGGTTTTTATGTAAACAGACGTAGAAGGCAAATTTCTACCTACTAGCGATTTTCTACCTACCCTAGGACCCTAGGATTTATCCTACTTACCCACGTTAGGACGTTAGGCAATTAGTCGCCATACATTTCTACGAAAGTATTTGGTTAGAGTGGCCGGCTGAAAAGACGTTCTAGTGAGGATTCTAGTGAGGTAGGAGCTTGATAAAGAGAGTAGAGCAAACTTCTAAGCTATCAGAATCATTTCATGTTGAGCCCAGCAAGACACAGTTACACAATGAAAATAAAACCATTTGAAAAGCAATCAAACTCATTCTGCACTTATATATTATTGTTTTTAAATGTGAATGTAGCGCTAGGGTTGTCACTTGCCTCACTGAAATATTGGCATTCCCGACAATAGTCATAACTATATTACGTACATTGAGTACAAGGCAGCGAATGTATTTTGAAGCACAGACAAACACACAAACAACTATTTATGGGTAAAATGTTGCATGCTGAATTTGAACTACATTCGCTCATCCTAGGAGTTGAAATTTCATAAATTTATTTGGTTCCGATGACTTTGCATGACAATGCATTTTTACGGTAATGGTGAACGATACTTCGCTAAGGGTTGACTCCACACATGGTCACTTCTCAACAGCCAACAGCACAAACATAAATTTTTAAAAGTATATTTTCACAATTATTTTTAAAATATTAATTTATATCATAACTTACATAACTTTTATCGTAACTTTATGAGATAACCTTAGGCCGTCCGTGTATGAATTCCACGTAAATTGGCATTGTTTTACTTGTGTTCACACAGTGATGATTTAATGAGTAAATTCTTTGTTTTTTATTGCAATTGATTGCGTAACTATGACTTTTGCTTTTTGTGGAAATAAATCATGTTATGAAGGTCAAAGGTTTGCAGATTTGAAAAGATATATTAGTAACAATTAATTATTGAAAACAATCAGAAAGTTTAATTGTATATCAAGATACTGAGTGATAAGTTAAACCTTTGTTCAATTTCAGCTACATCTGAATATCGATAAAATTACCATAAAATAACTGGTCACCATTTAGGAGTTATTATTTTTTTGTTTTGTTATTATTTCATTATTTTAGTCTTCCTTTAAATGTTTGTTTCCTTATAACTATTAAAACTGACAGCACATCCGTAATACTAAGAGCGAGAAGAAAGCGTCAGTATTTTTATAACATGAGTTCAGTTCCCAATAAAACGTCGACCTGGATTAATGTCTGTACTAAAAGTACTAAAACACGTTTATATTTGACTTTACGGTCAGCCGTGAAGTACATTAACTTACCCATAGCGTAATATTTATTACTTTTTATAGCATGAAGAGTTGGTCTATACAGAATTATTACGGGATCCCAGGTATTACGTATTATTTTTGACTCCGTCGATTAAGAATCTTTTTGAGTCGAAGGACTCAAGAATCTGTTAGAGCTTTTGAAAATTAATATAAAATCCTTTATCTAGGTCTATCTAGGGCTTTCAAAAACAGAGTTTCTAGACCTGAAGCATATCTTGGGGCTTCCCAATAATCAGATTTAAAAAATCCGAGTTTGTAAAAACCCCTCCTCTCAAGGGATCTGTTATTCTTAAGATAACCGAAAAGAGCAAAACTTTAGCTAGGTTTTTCGTAGTTTAATAGCAAATATTCAATTAACATAGCCATCTAATGTAATTATTAATTATACACTCTAAGGTAGCCATAGCTTGAATCTTGTTGGAGTTACATTTCCAATCCACAGAGCCACTACGAACGGCAAAGACTATTATGACTTCCCTCACTCAATTTTGAAGTCTACCAACGTTTTCCATATTTCATAGACATGACAATTGAAATCATATATTCATCGGAGGCGCAGCAACAAAATAATGAATCTGCCGGCAGTCACGTAGGCACAAAGACAGACAGACAGACGCCCAAGCAGTAAACACTACAATAACGCCTTCCGTATATGGGGGACCATAGCTATTCTGTGAAACAGAAATGGCAAGTAGGCGTAGTTATGATTCACGTTGAATAATCGCATCACAAAAGCCCTTGATGGTTTGTAACACTTGTAACTTGGACCTTCGAAATGATCAATGATTCATCAATTGAAAGGTTTCTAGCCTCTGCTTGACTTAAGCTTGAACTCGTGTTTTTCCTATAGCCACAACGCGGCAACGAAGTCAATTCGCTCTGCACTGCAAGCGTCACCATCAAGCGTTAAGAGTATTTTAATTTGAAGAATTGCGCTACAAATTGCAGCAATATTATTTAAATTTGTACGAGAATTAACATTGACAGAACGCTTGTAGCAGTGAAAGCTTCTAGCGGGTCCTGTATTTAGTACCGGAGTCATAGAGAATCAATTACCTCATTCACATTCACCAATACATAATGGATAAGTGTCGAGGCATTAAAATACCCAAGTCTGCCCTTTCGAAACTACTAAAGTAAATAAACTTTAGAATAAGGCCGGGAAATAAAACATTTTCAATTTTAACAATTATAAATAAAATACTTACCAAAACATCACAATATTTTTACTGATAAGTAATACGCACGTTCAAAACTTTGCATTATTCAAACAAAGTAAAATATACTTATGTAGCTACAGACTGGAAAAATTAACTGCCTGAATCTCTGAATATGGTTATTACATTTATTAAAGATTAAAGATTTATTTAAAGAAGAGATTATTTGCTCAAATAAAGCAGTTTATTAGTAACTTATTTAACATTGTATGACTACATGTTAACAAAAGTTAATATTTAACAGTCAGCCCACTAACTACTATCAAAAGCCACTTCTAATTCACACTCGTCTGTTTTAGGAGCCATGGCCATGCTATCTAGATTCTAAGCACGCTACACCTGCCTGGCCAGTATAATTAGTCATTGAATACTAAGTCTTAATAACGTAATGTTAATTTATTGCGTGTTTGCACAATCGATGGCCGAGTCTATAAATAGTGAGAGGTACCAATTGACAATTATAATTGCGCTCAATCGAGTAATTATTCGTTTCGTGAGCCATTGAACTGACGGGGCATTGGATGATATAACTTGAGACTTTTAAGAAAAGCCGAATATTTTTATAGCTGTATAATTAGGTATGTTTTTTAAAAGTAGGTCTAATAAGTACTAGTCGACGATCGGACTAACGAGTAGAGCTAGGAAACAAAGCGGTAGAGTACGGCTTTGTTCCCACTAGTCCGACGGTTGAACTAGTGAGAAAAAAGTTCCCACTAGTTCTACGATAGGACTACCGAGTAGAACTAGTGGTGACAAAACTGTAGAAAACGGTTCCCACTAGTCCGACGGTTGAACTAGTGAGAAAAAAGTTCCCACTAGTTCTACGATAGGACTGCCGAGTAGAACTAGTGGTAACAAAGCGGTAGAGTACGGCTTTGTTCCCACTAGTCCGACGGTTGAACTAGTGAAATAAAAGTTCCCACTAGTTCTACGATAGGACTACCGAGTAGAACTAGTGGTGACAAAACTGTAGAAAACGGTTCCCACTAGTCCGACGGTTGAACTAGTGAAATAAAAGTTCCCACTAGTTCTACGATAGGACTACCGAGTAGAACTAGTGGTAACAAAGCGGTAGAGTACGGCTTTGTTCCCACTAGTCCGACGGTTGAACTAGTGAAATAAAAGTTCCCACTAGTTCTACGATAGGACTACAGAGTAGAACTAGTGGTAACAAAGCTGTAGAAAACGGTTTGTTCCCACTAGTCATACGGTAGAACTAGTGAGAAAAAAATCCCACTAGTCCTACGATAGGACTACCGAGTAGAACGAGTGTGAACAAAGCGAATTTTTAAGTGAAATGCAGTTAAACTTAACAGAAAAATTAATCAAAATATTTCACATTTAACTATTTAACTGGACAACGAAATAGCTTCAAGTTTTCAGTTATTTATTAATAACCTGTCTCTTGTTGGGCATTTTAACGGGAAAATTATCAAAAGCGAACTAAATAGGAATATAAAACAATGTGGTTATTTAAATTTATTTTTGTATCCAAAGTCAATTTATTTCAATTGAACTAGATGTCTTGGAATACTTTTGTTCATAATTCTTATTTTGATATCTTTATTTAAATCTACAAAATAAGATTTTACTAATTACACCAAATAAGCTAGATAATTCTTGAAATACCATGATTTTATCGTCATAAGTTTACATTTGCAAATAAATATTATTAATCTACTTTATAGCATAAGAATCCGGCTCGAAGGACCACTAGCCTTATGGTTAAACCACAGTGTACATAATAGCTAGCACACCATAAATAAATGAATAAACAATATTATATTTACTGTCACTGCCTATAGGCTGTTTCAAGCCAAAATAAACTCTACTTTTTTTTAAATAAAACGCAAAATAATGTTTTTCCGCAGATGCATGTTTGAGATTACAGCAAATATTTTGCAACGACTGTTTTCTTGTGAAAATATAATTTTTATTCTTTGATTTGATTTGAGCCAATTCACTATTAGCAGTCCGATGCAGGCAGATTCCATCGTATCCTCTCGCTTATTTATAATAATAAACAGTACAGTGTAAAAAATATTAACAGACCGGAATGTCAGCTACAGATAAAAAAAAATATATGAGTTAGCGCTAATCATTGCATCCTTAGTAGCATCTGGTTTGCACACGACAGAATTAAAATTTATTATAGCACTTAGTAGATACATAGGTACTATAACATCGCAATCATGCCATAATCTCTTTGAACTATAAGGAAAAAACCGATTAGTTCGTTAATTAAGTGAACTGGAGAGCAAATAAAATACATAAAATAGAACAAAACTGATAGTTAAATTTTGCTTCGCGAATAGCCACCGTTATCAATCTACCCTGATGATGCTCCTTTTCCAGGCGAAGCAAGGGTTCATAATATAATTTGTTTATATTTTTATTTTTACTAGTGTTAGGTACAGAAAGATACCATAACCATACCAATCTTATCAATTGTTTTCAAACCGTTTTAATACTTTCGAGCATTCATCATCAACCCGATAACAACATAACAGATGCTAATTACATTAACATACATTATTTTGTTATTGCAGTTAGAACAATCATATAATATTTAATATTAAATTGACGACCAATTATGACCGAGGCCTGCTTTTCTGTATTTTTTTTTTTTTAATATTAAATTTTTTGGAGTTCGGAGCCCTAATAAGCGTACATACCAGATGCATCGCTACACGCATATTTATATCTTATGGCGGACATCACAAGCTACACATATGGTAAAATAGCACACGGACATCCATGAATTGTATGGTATGTATGTATACAAAGGTACTTGTCGTATCACGAATAACGCACCGATCGCTTTAGAACCATATCTATAGAAAGTTCTAAAAAAAAAGCAACTTTTCCAAATACATACATAATTATTAAAAAACGCTTAGTTTTTCATTCCGTGGAAATTCCAGATTAAGGGCTTGTTTTACAATCTTCAAGTAGAGTCCTGAATAAGCTATTCGCCGGTTAAAGTGACGTTAAAGTGTCATTTAACATACACGAAATGTCAACTTAACCAACGAATAGCTTACTTCGGACTTACTTGAAGATTGTGAAACAAGCCCTAAATTTTTGTTAAATGTTAACTATAAAGCTAGTAAAGAACTGTCACTGATTAAAAGAAATTGAAAAGATTGAAAAAAAAATATTTAAAGACATAGAACCTAAAGGAATTAAATTGGAAGTTCAAACTTAAACACTAAGGTGAAGAATGAGTAATTGAACTTCTTACGCCCTATGAGAGAAATCCGTGTCTCATCATTGTCTTGTCAAGTCGGTCAGTCATATCGGAATGAAAATCTTGTAACTGATCACATCACATACTATATTATATGAGGCCATCCATAAATTACGTCACACGTTAAGAGGGAGGGGGGGGGGTCGACGTAGTGTGACATTGTGTGACAAGGGGTGGGAGGAAGTCCTATGTTTCATGACGTCACATTTCAAAATCGAATATTGGTACTTATTTTGGAACTGCTGTTTTAATTTAATAATTTCTAGGTGTAAAATTTCATAATATGTGACGTCAAACTGGGAGGAGGTCTCACAAATGTGACCAGCTGTGACAAGGACGGGGGGAGGGGTCAAAAACTCATGAAATTAGTGTGACGTAATTTATGGATGGCCCCTGTCGTCTAGCATTTGCTGTGGTACAAGTCTCTAATAATTTAGGTCAAGATACGGAGATCTTTTAGGAATAGGCATCGGTTAGAGGCTATCGCTTGTTCTGAATAATTTTGCAACTTGGACTTCATTAGTCCCGTTCTTAGTAATTCAAATTTAGAAGTTTATAGAAACGAAGGATTAATTGTTTTTAATTCCACACAAAGACTAAATTAATAACGGTAGAGTTTTTTGCCAGGATTTCTTTTTTTTTTGATTTTTTTTTTATTTCTTTTTGGTAAGCAACACGTTAGGTATCTTCTCCTTTGTCGGCAAATAAAAGAAAAGAAATGGATTGGAAAATTCTCAGTAGTTATATTATAAGTAGTATTATTTTTTCTGTGGTAGTTACCCAAAACCGGGCTTTGGGACAAATTGGCGACTGAACGAGGAAAATCATACATCCCGGTGGGAATTTCCGATTGTAAAGCTTTCTCTCTGTGAAATCTAAATTGTCTTCAACCATCCCATAAACTATTTCTTTACAAATGAATTTTTGTGCATAATGTTTAATTTTATAAGCACATTAACCAGTAATACAACTTCATAGATAAATGTATCTACTATCGCAAAAAAACTAAATGTTGGCAGGTAGTAGGTACTATTTTCTACATATTACTCCACTTCGCCGTTGACAGATTAACGATTACGTCAATTACAGACTATAAAAATAAAACAGATATGATATTTTACAGTCAGCAGAGGGCAGTGCCATCGCAGTACACATTATCCACACCAGATGGCTCTTAATGCTTTGATAAGTGCACATTGCGCATTATATCATTCATGTCCATATTGTTTGTACCTATCTTGTTATACAATGTATATATATGTTTATATTATTTGTAATCTGCAATATATATGTTAGTGAGCGGGTCGGATTTAGTCGCCTCTTACGACACCCATCCGGCAAAGGATTGGGGTTAGTAATCTAAGCCACCCCAACTCTTTGTGAATGAAAGAATACCGGACAAATCCAGGGCGGACTTCTTCTAAATCTAAAACAAAACAACATCAAATCACGACAAAAACGATTGTTGACAAATAAATTTTTAATCCGTTACAACATTTGCGATTGCTCAATAATACATTAAAAACGGTAAACAGTGTTACAAAACACGGAATTACTGGCCAGTAAATTGACCATTTTGCCACACGTTATGTTCATAACTTTTTGTGTTTTTTTACTGCATTGCTTACTTAAGTTCAGCCACTCAACCGTTTTCTATTTAATCTACATTACAAATGAGTATTCCGTGGCCTCATATGCAGTCTGTGAATTGATTTATATTGATAGCGACAATTGTTTTTTAATATACTGCGCTTTGTCTGTAATTACAAGTGACAGTTGTATTTTTATCTGTCCTTTTTTTCGACACGAAAGCTCTACTACGTGCCGACCAGATAAGATTTTCCATGATTTATGGAATAGGGTCAAAAAGGATGATCTGAGTTTTTGTTTATGTTATTGTAATAATTTGTTAATTTACTTATAATGACCCTAATACATTTTGTGTAATTAAGATAAGATAAAAATAACAATTGAAAACAATAATAAAAGGTTTTTTTCAAAATCGAGCCCCCGTTCTCTTTTTAAAATCGACATGCGCAAACATCGAGTTCGAGGTGTCGGTTCTATACGCTAGTATTAATCAATACTTCACACTACAATATTTTTGTTGCAGATGAGTATCATGTAAATGTATACTTAAGTAAAGCGTGACCAACATCGTCGAATATATATACATACCAAGATGATGAGGTAAAGGTCCATTATGTAGAGCTTTCTAAACCACATACCTAGTTCTGTTATAAATCAGTCATCTCGATCTTAAGATTCGGTTTAAGATACTGAAATATGTCAAATCGTATGCAAAAATGAGCCAAGACCGCTTTATTCATAAGGGCTTTTACTCACTATTAACCATATCAGTAAAAACCGTAAACAGATGTTAAAGTACAAAAACAGTAATTATCGTTAAGCTTCTTGTCATACCTGCCCTAATTACATGTCGAAATAAACTAATTAACATTATCGTGATGATTACTGAACCGATTAGCCGTTGCACTGTATTGGTTAAGAAACTTGTTCAATTGCATTTTTGAACGAATTAATTAAAAGTGCAGGACTTTTTATAAGGACAGACTGGTTACTAACATTCTATGTTTAAGCTGAATGCAGAGAATCCGAGGCCATTGTAACTTTAAAAAAACGCGTATGCCTATTTACACCTTCCGATCATAGCTTCCGATACAATAAATTAAATGTTTCCTAAACATAACTGTAAAATGCATCAGTATATCTGTAAACGAATGAATCATTTTCCAGGATACCGCATTGTTTTGATGAAAACAGTTGAATTTCGCACCACATTAACAAAAAAAAATTAATGGTTACTTTATTATTATTTAAACAATGACGTAAAACACAACCGCAAATTAATAAACATTAAAGTAAATTTTAGATTTGCGGCAATATCGAGTGAATCACTTTAATTTCTAGTTTTTGGAAACTCTTGTTTTAGTCTTTTTTTAAATAATAATAAACTCATACTCGAACTCATACTCTACAAACTCAATCAGCCTTACATCGGATCCATAATGGTTCTTAAATTAATTTAACATTACAAGATGTTCCGTGATAGAAAGTTTCATGTAACGTACAGTTCGGCCGCTGTATCTTGGCGCGTCTGAACTTCGCGCAGAAGGCTGCGCAGTAACATAATTCACCAATACTCGATACGCGGTGTATTGTGTCTCAGTCACACGTTAGCATGTTCGTGTTGCCATCTCTGTCTCACATGCGCTAGTTCGCAAAGCCTATGTTCAGACGCGCCAAGATACAGCGGCCGTACTGTAGTAAACTACGTAGAAAACTTCGATAGCATGATTCAGGATTATACAATAGTAGCGAAATCTTTTATTATAGGCACTAGAAAGTCACATAAATCTAAACAATAAAATGTACATTCATGTCACCAGAGACAAAACTTAACTGCGAATAGGCATGATGACAGTAAGTAAAAATCACTAAAATTATGTATTTATTTAATGAAACCCTATTAATGGATTACAAAACACGCATTTATCGTATTATTATTAGCGAGATAAACAATATTTTTGATAAAATAAAACTACAAAATACGGCAAGCCGCCATCTTAACTAAAACGCCTGTCAGTCTCAATAATAATTACGTAGTATACGTAATTATACGCTAGTATACGTAGCGTACCAATAACACAGTTTTTTGCTATAAATATTCTTATCAGTATTGGTTTTGGTACATAACTAAAAAAGTATACATTACAAAACAAACATCAGGTAGTCCGTAAGATCTTGCATTGTAAGCCACGTGTAATGAAATGAAATGAAATGAAATGAAATGAAATGAAATGAAATAATCTTTTATTCATGTAGGTATCACTGATACACTTATGCACGTCATTTTTTTAATTTACCAGCTTTTCGCAAAGGTGCTTTGTCATGGAGGAGAAGAAAAGCCGTAAAGAAACTCCTCAGCACATCTTTTAAAAATAAAACTTATATTTATTACAAAAATAGGTATTCTCTAACCTGAGCAGAACTGGTTGCCGAGCTGGTCATTTCCAAGCATCTTTATCATTTAAATAATCATCTATGTTATAATAACCCTTGCCTACTAGTTGAATTTTTACACGTTTCTTAAAAGATTCCACCGGTAAGTCACGAATTGGCTTTGGGACTTTATTATAGAATTTTACACCGAGTCCCATAAAAGAACGCTGTACTTTAGCAAGACGGTACGAAGAGGTAGCCAATTGATGCATCCTTCTTGTTTGTCGATTTGATAAGTCACAATTTTGTTTATATGTAAATAAAATACTTCTAGTAATAAGTCTTTGAACGTATTCTAAGTAAACCGACCGTTTTACTCGCATACCGGGAAACGGCGTACATTTTCTACAAGGTAAACAAAAAACATTACAAATGAGAATTTAAAGGTATTTATTGTATGTAATATCTTTTATTTTATAGTCAATAAAATGCAAAGGCATTAAAGACACGTTATGGACCATGAATTAAGGTAAGAATGCGCTTATTAGTAAATCTCCGACAATTTGACTTCTAACTAAAAAAAAAAAATATTTTTCAGGAGGCCGGAGAGTGGTAGATTAAAACCACGCAGGTAAGGAATTCTATCTCCGAGGATTACTGGTCGAAATCGAATGAATGGTTTAGAGAGACTATCACAAATACTAAAGATACTGAGCGATATTCTGCCGTGCTAGTCAATTCACAGTAAGTATGGTTTGCATAGTTTTGACTAATTTGCGTTCAAAGTTGTTGTCACTAAGGAATTACTGTTTTTATTTCACAATATTTACAGTTTCCCGATAACTCGATAAGTCCATATTGGTCCATCATAGTCAGCTCAGCATTTTGTAAAGCTCGCTGTGCTGATTCTGAATCAATATTAACAAATTTTCGTTAAAAACTGATATGTTTAGCGATAGTAGGTACGGCAGTATAAATTGTAGTCCGTTCTTCAACAGATTGCATCGTGGACGGGGCAAGTTGACCGAAAGGTTTATGTCCTTTACATTCTCAAAACTAGGTGTATTCACTTTTTGTGTTTGTATTCGTTCACCTCTGTTTTCAGTATGTAGTTCAGTTAACCCAGATACCTTTAAATTTCAGTGTAACTTTGAACCCCGTTGCATAAGGATCCTATTTTTCTTTTAATATCAGTTAACCTAATCCAATCTAACCTTTACGATCTTAATGTATACAAATAAATAAAATAGGAGTGTCTGTTTGTAATATTAAAATAACCGCTTTTTACTAAGTGCATTTCGATATATACCTACACGGTACATACATATAACAAAACAACATTTTTTACAATTTTTGTCTGTCTGTCTGTCTGTTTGTTCCAGCTAATCTCTGAAATGGGTGGACCGATTTTGACGGGACTTTCACTGGCAGATAGCTGATGTAACAAGGAGTAACAGGCTACATTTATTTTACAAAAAAATAGTTTGTTAGGCGATACCAAGTTCGCCGGGTCAGTTTGTTAAAAGTATGCACATTGCACGTGTTATAGCAAATGAAAGATTTATTGAAATTTGTTAGAGATAATCTAAATTTTACTAACAAAAAATAACCAACTTCAAAGACTCAAAAACTACTTTTTAGATCTCGTTCAAATTTATGTGGGACCACATGACAAGCACCTGCTTTCGATTAAAAAAGAATCATCGAAATCGGTTGGCGTGATATTGAGTTATTCGTCAATTTGTCGCGCACATCTTAACACAAAACGACTTATATGGTTTTCTCATGGATGCCATTGTCAGATCTCAATAAAATTTATGTGGGACCACATGACAGCCACCAGCTTTCGATTAAAAAAACAATCATCAAAATCGGTTCGCCCGGTCCAAAGTTCTGAGGTAACAAACATAAAAAAAAATACAGTCGAATTGAGAACCTCCTCCTTTTTTTGAAGTCGGTTAAAAATATTTTGTTACAAGTTATGCTGAAAGTCAAAATTACCCGAGTTAACTGAATAGCTACTAATTGTATAAACATAAACATTTATTATATTATTTACTTAATGACACTATGTCTTGATTTACAGTGAAATCAACCGGATGAAGTGGTCGTAACGTCACATGATTCTTGTGGTTTACAAACTATATTAGTCATTATAATTCTTAAACGACATCACATCCATGTTTTCGAACAAAGAGGTTTAATTAGGTGACGCATCCCTTTTAGTGATTAGTTTCTCGTCACAATATAGGTATTGTTATACAGTTAAAATGTTCTGATTTAAAAAAAGTAGCATAGTAAAGCAAGCAAAGTGAATAGGCTCTTTTATATGCACTTTACCAATAACAATAAAATCATGATCTAGTTAACTACATAAAAATGTAGAAAAAAAGAAAAAAGTATTCGACTATGCATCGAAATTTACTTCGAATGAAGATAAAAGACAGATATCTCACAGACTCACACGATATCATTAAAAAGAGTTATCTTGAATATTATTATTATTATAGTGAACATTATAAATATAGGGAACATACGGATGTTTGTCAATCAATCAAATCGTAAAGGACGGACGAATTCGGATGAAAAACGGTCCAGAAATAGAAAGTTTTAGTGGATAAAGGCCGCGAGAGAATGGATCAGTTTCATCTTCATCATAAAAAATACTACGATATACGTACAGTCTAGTCAGCAAAATAATTAGGTTTGCAGGGCTTGATTCTAAAACCTGCTGTAATAGGCGTGATGACAGATTTTGAAATACTGTTCTATATTGTTGTTGGGAAATATATTATAATTACAACGTATATCGTATTTCAGCAAAAAAATTAAGTTTAGTATAAAATAAATACACTTCAATTTATAAGTTAAAAATTTGCACCAAACATTTGAAAGTGTCATGGCATCGCTTGTGACGTCACACCGCGCCTCAGTAAAATAATAGACAAGATTCATATTCGTTTGTTTACTGAGGCGTGACGTAATTCGCGCTGATTGAGACTGATTGACGTTCAAGATATCATGGCGGCTTGTCGTATTTTGTATATTGTTGGCAAATATGTTATAATTACAACGTATATCGTATTTCCGCAAAAAAATTAAGTTTAGTATAAAATAAATACACTTTAATTTATGAGTTCAAAATTCGCACCAAAACACTTCAAATTATCATGGCGTCGCTTGTAACGTCACGCTGCGCCTCTGTAAAATAATAGACAAGATTCATATTCGTTTGTTTACTGAGGCCTAGGCGTGACGTAATTCGCGCTGATTGAGACTGATTGAAGTTCAAGATATCATGGCGGCATGGCGGTTTGTCGTATTTTGTAGTTTTATTTTTTTAAATATTATTAATCTCGCTCATAATGATACAATAAATGCGTGTTTTGTAATCCATTAATAGGGTTTCTTTAAATAAATACATAATTTTAGTGATTTTTACTTACTGTCATCATGCCTATTATTGATTTTACAGAATGTTTGTTTAATGAGTTATATTATCGTAGTTCAGAATACTAGACTCAAGGCTAATTAATTTTACTTCGAAATACTCCTATTTTAGTGTCTGTAATGTAGACATTTTGAATATTAGTGTGGTGTGTGGACTACTTAGTGTACCGTCGATAACAAGTAGATATTTGTCAGATAAAATAATAAAAATTGTTTTAAGTGCGCTTAGTATTCGTATTCATTAAAACGTTATATAGGTTTATCGTTTATTCAAGTGAAGCAATTAATGTAGAGTTGCCAATCATCAGGATTTTCTCAGGACATGTCTTGCTTTTTAGGGTGTTCTAGGGTGAACTGGATATTTTTTAAATATTTCTGAGCTTGATTTATCCTTTATATACTTTTAAATTGACGCTACTATTTGTTTTCAATATCAATGACATCAACTTAGGGTAAGTTCGCCTGTTCGCGTCCATCGCCCAATTCGCGTCCATTTTGCGGATCTCCCTTTAAAAATCCTAGAAAATAAGTCAACTAACACACCAATCAAACGAAAAGTCATTACCGCTTATACTTCAATGGATAAGAGGCACGCACACATGGACAAAAGTTCTGTGCGTCAAACCAATCCCGTTTAGAAAAAATAGTTAGTCTCGGCTGTTCAACAAGAAGCGCGTATGGGAGGGATATTTAGATAAAAATTAGTGTGCAGCGGTGCGTTTGATGGTAAGTTTTTTATTGTTTTATGTGAATTTTAGGATACATAGCTGTTTCTACACTTTTATGATGAAAAAAGGAATAATATTAATTATGAATTTCCTTATGTTTTTTATATTTAACGAATAAAATAAGGTGGACGCGAATTACTACATCGAATTTTACAAATTTCCACTTTGCGTCCGCAATGGACGCAAACTATACCTACAGGGGATAATAATAAACCAAATTGCGTCCACAGTTTTCGTTAAATACTTGCTTGTAAAAATAATTTAAAATGTATTTTTTATTATTATTGTACATTTTTTATTAAGACTACGAATTTATAATTCAATTTTTTTAATTGAAATGAGTAATTTCTTTCATTCTTATTTTTTGTCATTTAAGATGAGTTCTTCGGAGACAAGAAAGAAGAAGGAAAAAAAACGTGTGGCACTCGGGGACTGCCGCGGTAAAGCTATTGCATATCATTTGTTGCAAAATAAAACCTCATACCCCCCACTTGCAGTCAGTACTAGGATAGCAAAAACATGCAAGTAAGTATGCCAAAACAAAGCTGGGGTTATTAAATTTCTCATCGGATATGTTCACCTAGTAGCAATTAATTAAAGCGAGTACTAGGCGCACAGAAGTCTTAGAGGATGCGACATCAGTGCGATCTTATTCACTCTTCGATATTTAGCATAGGCACAACAGGGACGTCAATATCACGATCATGCATATTAAGCTATTATTGCCATTTCTCCCGTCATGACAATCAATATGCGGAAGAGCGACAGTGATAGAACAAATCCATCAATGCCGCTCTGACAAGTGATGTCAGAGCGGCAGTGATAGATTCACTCTACCACTGTCGCTCCTCCGCATATTAATCGGCATGACAAGAGAAACAGCAATAATAACCTAATGTGCATGATCGTAATATAGACATCACTGTTGTGCCTTATGTAAAATACCGAAGAGTAAATAAGACCGCACTATACTATGGCCTGTACAGTATCACTGATGTCGCATCCTCGTAGACTTCTGTGCGCCTAGTACTCGCTTTAATTAATTGCTACTAGGTGAACAAATCCGATGAGAAATTTAATAACCCAGCTTTGTTTTGGCACACTTGCTTGCATGTTTTTGCTATCCTAGTACTGAGTGCAAGTGGGCGGTGTAACCTTTTATTTCGTTACGGTTTTTCTTGATTCGCTCGCCGCGCTCAAGCCCGCGATAAAAGCTATGCAATAAGCTTAAAAGAACATACACAGAAGAAGATTTAAAGAAAGCGTTAAATGAAATTCGAGAGATTAATAAATCGATACAACCAATGTTGAGAAGATTTTTTTTTATTTTTTTAAGTGCTTTTTTTAATGATAATAATGTTGATTTTTTAATATTTATATTCTTAAATAAAGAAATTATTAAAATACAATCTTTCTTTACAAGTTATTCAAAATATCACCCCTATATTCCTTTTCTAAGCTGCTGGACGCTAAATGGTCCACGGGTGGACGCAATTTGGATTTTGTGGACGCAAAGTGGGTAAAACGCCTAATTCTGAAATTTATCTATTTAAAAAGAAAACACAAGATGTTTCTAATAAAACTGAAAGTTAATCTTAAAATAGACTATATAATGAATATATTACATAAATTTTTCATAGAAATTAGTGCTGGGACATTTTTATTATCACCGTCCAACTTGCCAACTGCACTAAATGGACGCGAACAGGCGAAATGACCCTATTAGTCCAACTTTTGTTAACAAGATGGTTGAATTCTGGTCTCGAGGGTATTATTATTTACCCTTAATAGTAGGTATCTACCTATTTAATGTACACAGATTGAAGATTAGTAGCTTTATCTTTTTATCACATCATAAATCTCTGTCGTATGCAAAACACATGATGAAGGCGCAATAATTAGCAGTTGCAAGAAATGCAAACGTTTGTTTTTTCCTTTTTTATTTTATCCGTGGCGGACTGCCTGTAATAAATACTTTAATGATTCGCATTCCTAACATAAATAAATTTTAAATGGATATCTTTATTGTTCAGTCAATTATTTCATCATAACATAATTATGTAAGTAAAGAAAACCGATTTTTACAATATCCAATATCCATGTGCAGTTTTTCTTTCAAACTGAAGTAAATTTCTAAAGCATTTTCTGAATTACTCAACATTAGCCAAGTGTAAAGGAATTTCTTTGTAAATACCAAACCTAAGTCAGAAGTCAGAAGTTTCAAGTTAATTTTAAAATCATAAACAATTGTAGAATTATAATTTGTAGACGTGATGAATGTGTCGTGGCAAATTACAGCTTTCTAGCACTAAGTCTTTGTGCTACTGCTATGCTGCGGACGGACGGACATGACGAAAAATAAGTGTTCCCTTTGACTACACAACCCTAAAAAAGAAGTTAAAAACGACATTAAGCAATATTAGTGAATGTCACGTACGCTTTTGGGATTCGAATCCAGGACACTTCCCTTGCCAACCAACTACAATAAAATTATTTAGCAAGTACAGTCCGGCCGCTGTATCTTGGCGCGTCTGAACTTCGCGCAGAAGGCTGCGCAGTAACATAATTCGCCAATACTCGATACGCGGTGTGTTGTGTCTCAGTCACACATTAGCATGTTCGTGTTGCCATCTCTGTCTGTTTAGCGCATGTAAATGCGCTAAAGTTCGCAAAGCCTATGTTCAGACGCGCCAAGATACAGCGGCCGTACTGTACATACGTATAAGTCACAATCGATACCGAATTACCGCATCAAGCCCGCTCATTATTAAATCTCACGCGCAAATTTACATCATCACATAATCGCTTTATCGCGTACCAAGAAAGGCAGCCATTTGCAACGCCACAAATTAATATTCAATACTATTAAAGTACTACGAGTACGCTAGGGTACTTGTTTTACTATACACGATAAGAGTTAAGCGAGAAATCTTATAATACACTTAAATTAAAACTTTATTTAATATTGCTAAAAATATTAATGTTTAAACAGTAGTCTAATTTCGTCTAAATTCGAAATAAGCAAGCGCATCAATTTATTTAGTCAGTGATTTTACATTTACTTTCTCAAAGAAATACAGTTACCTACATTTTACTGATTACATTACATTTTACTGATTACATGTATTTCATAATTTATTTATGCGCTTATTAGAGATTATTAATTTCTGCACTGCAGAAAAACATAGTTCATAAAACTTAATTAGTTGACGGCCACAGCCCAAAGGTTGACTGGGAGATAATGCTTTTAAGACGCCTTTTGTTCTTACTACACAATATGTAAGGTACAAAAAAATATTCAATAAATAAAAATAATATTGTCAAAGGTACGTATGTGAAATCTACCAATCCTCACTTAGCCATCGAGTTGGAGCCAATCACTGTGGGACAGTAAGGATAGCGTTCTGAAGTAGCTTGACGGATCGAATTTCAATAAAAAAATTCTCTTTAACCGGCATTGTCCATACAAATTAAATTAGATTTCGAAATTTTTGTAATAATGTTTTATTACAAAAATTTCGTTGTTGTTTTATTGGCAGGTCAACAAATAATTAATAAGAAAATGAAAAGAAACATAGAGACATTAACCAACGGAGTAAAATATGAAAAAAATAAAAGATGAACATTAATTCATTTGAATATATTTTTAAATAGGTTTTAAATAGGTATATTTTTTTGAATAGGTATTTATGTATGTATGTGTATTTATATGTAGTCTTGTTACGTAATTTGATTTTAGTAATTATCCTAGAGTATATATTTTCTGTGTTAACACCTGCCATCAGTTATTTCCACATCCACCCAGGGTTGACTGGTGGACAATGCCATTAGGCATTAAGTTTGCCCTTTGTTTCTTCTTTTTAAGATGTGACATAAACATGTAAATAAATAAAATAAATAAATATTTCAAAAATAATTTAACATAACAAATTGAAATAGATAAGTGCAGATCAAAATAATTAAGCTTTTTTGTAAAAATATCGCGTATCTTTTACTCAAGTCTATCTTTCACGGTGAATGTAAAAGCCCGAAGCCTAGATTAAAATCGAAGTTAAACCTATAAGCTACAGTCGTTAATTACATAAACTATATATGGTATACTTTTATGCGTTATCACGTATTTTAATGTATCCTTTCTTTTATAACCTGGTCTGTCCGGATACGGATATGTAGTAAGACAACATTATCACCGACGCAGTAAACTTTTTTGTAGTGTTGGTAATGTCGGTATGAAAAGAGTATGCAAGGATTTTTTATAGACTATCAATGATCAAATTGATACAATATACAACCATTGATCATAATATAATGATCTTACAGATTATTATATTATCTATGTTATTATCTTATTACATACGTGTTACCGTACCGCCCTCGCTTTGCTTCGGTTTTCTTATTTTTTTACACCTTTTATTACATTATTGGAGTTTTATTATGGATCCCTAATTTTTTTGAAAATATAATATAGCCTATGTTACTCGGGGATAGTGTAGCTTTCCAACAGTGAAAGAATTTTTGAAATTGGTTCAGTAGTTTCGAAGCCTATTCAATGCAAACAAAAAATCAAATCTTTCCTCTTTATATATTAGTATAAGTAGATAATTATTACAACTGATCTACTAAATGATTTCAAACCAATATTTAAACAGTCTGTAAAAACAGAACCAATAAAAATTTTAATTTAAAGCACAGTGAGTTCAAAAATCTTTGGTACTTACTGGTCAAAATATCTGAATAGCTTTACGCCGCTTTTCTTTTGAATCGTATACAATTGTTTACTATGATGAAGGGTGGTTGCAACAATGCTATACCTACCTCTGATTCTGATAGTCTCAATCTCTAAATAATAGTGGTGTGAATTTCGTCTTTATGTCAAGGAATACTCTCCGTATTTTAGAGCTATTACGATATTTTGCAGGTAACTCAATTGTAACTACTTACTTATTACTTATTTAAGTAATAAATGTTTTTCTCAGTTCGGGGGTGTTTGTAATGTCTCGGTGTACTTATGTCAGGGTTAAAATTTTGTGTTTAAGCATTTGGTAGAAAGCTAACGTAAACAAATATAGATAAGTATCAAATCGGTCTACATCAATGTATCGCTCTAATTTCGAAATTCATAAATACAGAAATTAACAAAATTTGTTTGAAAATCGGTGGAATAATTATCAAGATCATAGCCTGGCGGCTTGTGCCGGTTGATCTTATGTAATCGACAAAGTTAAGCAACAGCGGGCGCGGTATAGAAGCTTCAGAGGGCACGTAAAGCCGTTGGTCCCAGTTGTTATCGTAAGATAATAGTCGTTAAGCCATGTCGGAGGCCCTCGGGCGGTTTGAAAAATTCTGACACTGGGCTGGCCACTATCCCTTCAACCAATCCGCACTGGAACAGCATGGTGGAGTATGGTCTAGGCCTCCTCAAGAGGAGAGACCCGTGTTTAGTCGTGGGCCATTAATGGGTTGAAGCTAATAATAAAGTTAGTTATATCAACTTTAGAACTAAAAAAGGCATGTGTGTAGGAAACAAAACACCTAACCATGAAATCGTGAGATAATGTCGTGTGAACGAGTCTTCTTAATACAATACTCTGTATAAATAATATTTCATTTATGATATTGTAAATAATAAGCATTTATACTTCAGCAACTTTTGTGTTATTAAGTATAGTAATATCGTCATAAAAAGTGATATCTTTTGAAAGTATTATTATTTAACAGGTACCTACCAGGAGGATAAAGAATTCTCTTAAACCCTAAGCTATTTACCTGAGCTTTATTTAAGTACATTGTTGACATAATTCATACTACCATAAAAATACTGCTTTTATTTCAACGATGCCACATTTAGAGATAAAACATTTCTTAATTACCATTAATAACACGTTCCGATAAAGCAAAGTAATTATGAAACTTATGTTTGTCATTTATAAGTAACTAAAATCCACTTAACTATTGGAGTTATACTTTAAAGTAAATAGTTAATAATCATTGTTTATTAAATTGATAGTAACTTCATTAACATCGTCTACCTGAATACACACGTATTTTAATAAATAAATTGTCACTAAAGTAAATGATTTTTTTATATATTTGGACCTGAAACCGATAACGTAAGATAGTGTAGAAATTGTAATGTTTGGTGCAAATACCCTAATTTACAAAATCAGAACTATATCTATTTCAAATATCAAATAATAATCGCACGTTAAAAAATTGCATTAATTTTAATAAGGCGGGAAACTTACCTCGTCTTCCTCGTCATCGTTGTAAAATGGGTCCAGGAGCTGATTCTTCCAATGGATGACATCCGGGGGAATCGCATACGCGTCGTGGTCCCTAAGATTGGCGTAGAAGGGGCTCTCCCGGCCAACACCCTCCGAACTGGCACTGATCGAACAACTCTCGACTTCCACACTACCCCCACAGGAGCATCCCTCGTCGGTAAAACTGCACCCGTACTCGATTTCTTCGTAAATATTCTCGTCGGCGGTCAGAGCGTCTCGGACGGGCTCGTAGCCGTCATCGAGCGGCTTGTCCGGCGTCATGGCTGCGACTGGCGCACACCTGTCTCCCACCTCTTCGAGCGCGTAAACAGAAACCTTCGGCGGCGAAAAGTCGGTGGCCGTATCGAAGGACAACCGCGAAATCGCCCTCTGCTGCGCTTGCTGGATCACCTTCCGGAGAATCTCGTCGGAGTTATGGAAGCCGCTGGAGTGAGACCACACCGCTGCGTACGTCTTCGACACGTCCCCCTGGTTACACTCCTTGTAACTCCAACAGGTGCTCTCCGAATCGCTGTCCGACTCCAAACGATTGTAAGCACCCACCGAATTGAATTCTACGTTGTCATAAGTAGAGGAGGAACTGGATTCCGTTTTTAATCTCGTCCTAGGCGGCACAGGTGGAACATCACTAACACTAGCTGACACTTTCTCACTCCTACTGGGCGTGCTCGTCACGAAAGAGACGTCTAATAAAGTCGATTCACCGTCACTGCACTCGTACGCACCGTTTATAATACAATCATTTGGCACTGGTATTTGTTTTGGTATTGCATTTTCCTCCAACGACTCCATCTCGGTCTGGGTACCGATTTCGACGGAACCTTTACCGTTCATGTTTTCCAAACACTCATCGAAGATATTCAGTATGCTCAGAGACACTTCCTTCTCCGTCGGGACGAGGTTTCGCTGATATTCATCGAGTTTGAAGATCTCCTTTCCGAGTTGGGACAGTATTTCATCGAAGGCGCCGTCGGAGTCCTCCGATGTCTGAGAGGTGACGGAGGGCGGTCGGACGACGATCAAAGGGTCGTATTCTTCTATTGAAGCGCGTATTGCGTTTAACCACACGACTACGGGCTCCGCAGAGCGATCCGCGAGTAGTGTCGCCACTACGGCGTTCGGAATCCAACTTGTGACCTCACACATACTACCGCTCGCTTCAAAACACGATAACCGGTGTATGATTCAGCACGCGGGATTCCGCGAAGGGACGGTTTAGCCTCAATGCACCACACTTTTCTAGCCTATTACAATATGTTATGAAGTGTAGAGCATGCCGTTTGGCCGGCGATATCGGCGACATTTGCACTCGGCCGCGATTACTTATCGTGACATTTTATTCCTAATATAAACGCGATGTTACGAAAACATCCCGCACGGGGACCTGGCTGACCTTTCAGATATCGGACGATATTTTTGCTTGTTTTATAATTTTTAATAAATTTCTTATCAGTCACACTCTGTTTCCGAACGCGATCATGTTTAAAAAAACACGTAGTCGGACTCGGGAGTTTATTGCCGCGTGAGTTAAAAAAAAACAATTGTCAAACTCTTTGCCGCGCTGTCAGCGTTGGCGCGCTTTTCTTAATTTAAAAACAGAGCGGAAGCGTCCGTTCGCGCCGCGTCCACCGCGATAGTGGTGTACCGTCGAGCAATTAATTCGATGCTCAGCCCGCTCTGAGCGGAGTCTGTGACCGATATTCTACGTTATTTCTGTGGCAGAGCGAGCATGGCGTAACCGCACTAAAAACTAAAAGCAAATGCAATGTGCATTAGATAAATGAGGCAGATCGGGCGCCGAGGCAAGCCTACATAATGTCTATTAGGTACGCAGTACGCGAGTTATTAACTCCCGGCCCGCATAATATCTTTCAGATAATAAACCTTGCAATTACCTTTTCGTCACGCTCATTGTGTACAGTCGGGTTAACTCTTCCGTTATTTTTTATTATATTGATAGAAGTAAAAAAAAACAAAACAAATCAAGTAGGTTATTGAAATTTACTTTAGCGCACCTTAGAAGCTTAAGAGAAAACAGGAAACTAAGTTCTGCGAAATTTTTCTGGTAGTAATTTAATACCTCTAAATTAAATTAATGGTAATACAATATTTTTCCCAGAACCTCAGTTAGTCAGAATACGGTGGTTTATCTGTGTTGACATAAAATAACGCTCACGTTCCGATTTGTAATGTCAATAAGTTGGAGGAAAATAAATAAATTACACGTATGTACGTACATGTTACAATTTACACTACAGAATGTCAATGTACTTCTATTTATACTTATGGAGTGTGATACATCAACTCAAGAGTAATTACATCAATATATATACATTAATACATACTTATAATATTTTATCGTAGGAGGCACCATCCATCTTGACCCCAACCTCCCCTGAGTCCCTTGCACGTGATGCACAAAGTGTTGAACAACGGATGAGGCTTTGACTGTAGGTCCTCCCTGTTAATTTATCTAATATATTTCACGTTAAACGTGTATACAGTAAAATCAACTTATCTGTGAATTGAAGGGAGGCGCTATCGGACGCATTGGACCAATCATTAGACGCTATTCGAGAGGTAGTAACTGACAGATGAATGACTACACAGTACTTAACAATGACTTTTTAATATGGCAGCATTAGTTCCAATTTTCGCCACTTCACCGATAAGTTGGTGTCAGTGTGGAGTGTGGACAGACTGCAGTGTCTTGGAGCGAGGGAATAATGCGGGTCCTCCTATTCCTTATAGCCGTTGACGCTTCGATGAAGGTTTTGATGTGACTGAAGTCCATATTGTCCATGTGCGATGGTGAACATTTACTATCAGGTGGGTTTTCTACTCCTTTATCGGTTTTTAACCGACTTCAAAAAAAGGAGGAGGTTCTCAATTAGACTGTATTTTTTTATGTTTGTTACCTCAGAACTTTCGACTGGGTGAACCGATTTTGATGATTCTTTTTTTAATCGAAAGCTGGTGCTTGTCTTGTGATCCCACTTAAATTTTACTGAGATCTGACAAGTAATTTTTGAGTAATTTTGAAGTCGGTTATTTTTTGTTAGTAAAATTTTGATTATTGACATAAAAATAACTCCACATAATATGGCATTTGAATCATACTCTATTGTAACTCTATGAAGGAAGTATTGTATTATTATTTTGTAGTATTTTACGTTAAGAAGTTACACGCAACACGATCCTCCCAAAGGAAACATGCACATAATTATAATAATTTCATTAACATAGTACAGAAGAAATAATAGTACTTATATGATACCTACCAGCTAGGAACAATGTGTGTTCGCCCCGTAATGGAACATCATCAGTAAGTGGCCTATATCATGGACATTGCCATTGGGAATAGCTTTTAGAGAGTCATCTTTTAGTAACACGTTTATTTACGACTTGCTTACTTCATGATAATTAGATGATGTGATTCTTCAGAGCCATACGAAATGTATAAATTTTACATTTGATTCAAAGTTTTGAAGCCAATGACATGAAATTAAACATATTCAAAGTTTTTTTTCAAAAGTTCACTTTTTGAAAGTCCACAAATCAAACATCTCACGAGAGCGTGGTGGAAGAAGAAGCGGCAATAAACTTCCAAGGAGTTTTTACTACTCCGAGTTATAGATATACAGTACCTAGTTACCCCACAAGGAAATATTTATGGCTTTATACGAAACTTATTTCCAAGAAGTCTGGCTTTAAAAAAAGTAATGTATAACGTCATAAGAACGCCTTTGATCGTCGAGACCTGAGGCAGCGTGTCTGCAGTGGTCAATTAAACACTCATCTGAAAAAAAAGTGTTTATAGTATTTCAACGAAAACCATCCAAACGAAAGGATTCCAGCCAAGTAGACCATCACTACAATAGGTACAAAGGGCTTAACAAGGCATAAAAACCGGTTTACAGGTATTTCGACGATAAGCCCATAACATTATCGTCGAGACTTACAATAACTACAAAGAGAACTTTAATGTGGTCGTCCGGAGGTTGAGTTCCACTGGAGCAGAGGTTCTCAAACTTTTTTCATTCAGATACATCCATAATACTAAAATAACCCGGTAGCAATGTATTGTACAGTACACGTTTCGAAGTGCATCTGAAGTATCCACAAAGTAGCGTCAATTTGCAGTGCTGACCGTAGTATTCGTAATTTCACTGCTTCAATAATTAACTGACCTAGAATTACCTAATTAGCATGTCCGTAATGGGTTGTGGAGGCCCTCTCTTAATAGGTAATAAAACAATAAACCTAATAAACTAATAATTACTAATTAAACAACTAAATAAAACTTACTACTAAATAAATAAAGGTTTTTATTTTATTAGGCCACTCCAGATAATAATACCACGGTGCAATGTAAGGCAATGTAATTGAAGGGTAAGATCGTACAAGCAGGACCTTATTCGCCCGGCCTCAACCTTAATTCTTCGAAACGAGTTAATCCGAAATTAGACATCTGCCAAACCGGTGGCGGGTTTTTGCTATCGGTAGAGTTCCCTCTACATTATCAAGAGATACAGCATAATTGGTCTTCACAATTTAAGGCTTAAAGGTAAATACTGAATAAAAACTTGAACAGTATTTTTATTGTTAATTCATTAACAAAATTATAATAAATCAACTGTCATAATTTAAATTGTCTTGTCTTTCCTAAAATAATACATTTGTTTGAACCATTCGAGAATTATATCAGTGATACTGATCATGAATATTTTTTTATTTCTGTATTCATTCATTTGCAAAAATCAGCGAACCAAACTTTGAGAAGCGTTGATGTCTGAATGAACGCATGGGCTGACCACAAGGCGAATTCATTCATAGGAAATTTCGATCTTGGCCTACCTTACACCATTCTCGCCTTTATTACAAAGCAAAACAGGCTATTATTCCGTACAGCTTGCAAAGATATGCTGTTTTGGATGGGAGCGTTTGTCAATGGCTACTGTTACGTTTCGCATATGTGAACAGTTTGAAGGCGAAAATATTGCAGCTAATTAGGTAGCAGACGAGATGTAAGCAGAAAACTTCCTACTAAATGATGGTAACTTGGAAACAGTAGCTTTTGTTTCGTTTCGTTTGTACTTTCTATTGTAATTTGTAAGTGTAAACTATTACCACCACTATGATTAGAGTAATTACCACCCAAGACTACGTCCCATTTATGGTGGGATTTTAGTTTTAGTATTAGCTTATAGGAGTAAAAAATCACACGAAGCTGTACTCAAACAATTTAAGTGTGCAAGAATTACTTTTTTCTTATTTCAAAGCTAATAAGATTTTGATGTAAATTTTTCGTACATTTTGTCAGTGATATTTTAGACCCACTCATATCATCATAATATCATGAATATTATAAGCTGTTGCTAAGGTGATTATAAGTTGCTGCTTAGGATACCTTTAGGAAACTGCGACCACAACGTACTTTTGATACTGGACGTAACTACAGCCGTTATTTCTTCAAAAAATCGTCCATAGACAAAACGGATTGCTTTTTACTTCTTGTCCAATTAAAACTAAATTATTATTTACAACACTCACCTGCACGAAGGGTTTGCCCGGATAACCGGTTACTGGACAAACGCACCGTACCTGCGATAGTCCCAAACGTAAAACAACGGAAGTTGAGACTGGTACTTACCTGCGAAAGAAAACATGAAATATAAGTCATAAATTCAAAAACTAAATAACAAGCAAAATAAACTAAATTAGGTAGGTACTAATTACATAAAAAAATCACCTGTGACGTTTTTCGTCACCTTTTGTGTCACCGTCACCGTGTCACAAATCTTAAAATTTCATTCTCATCATTTTTAGGGTTCCGTAGCCAAATGGCAAAAAACGGAAGCCTTATAGATTCGTCATGTCTGTCTGTCTGTCTGTGTCTATCCGTCCGTATGTCACAGCCACTTTTTCCGAAAGTATAAGAACTATACCTACTGTTGAAACTTGGTAAGTAGATGTATTCTGTGAACCGCACTAAGATTTTCACATAAAAATAGAAAAAAAAAACAATAAATTTTGGGGGCTCCCCATACTTAGAACTGAAACTCAAATATTTTTTTTTCATCAAACCCATACGTGTGGGGTATCTATGGATATTGGATAGGTCTTCAAATATGATATTGAGGTTTCTAATATCATTTTTTTCTAAGCTGAATAGTTTGCGCGAGAGACACTTCCAAAGTGGTAAAATGTGTCCCCCCCCCCCCCGAAACTTCTAAAATAAGACAATGATAAAACTAAAAAAAATATATGATGTACTTTACCATGCAAACTTCCACTTAAAATTGGTTTGAACGAGATCTACTTTGTAGTTTTTTTAATACGTCATAAATCGTAAACCGTAATTTACCTCGGTCAAAGTTACAACGAACTACAAGAACCTATAAATTATATTACTTGCTGCCCTTCATGGGCAAGTCCGACTCGCACTTGGCCGCTTTTTTCCATTTATTTCATAACGCGCATAAAGAAGTATAACTTCAATAAAATTATTTGTAAGTATGGATATTCAGCTCAATATGTCTCTCTACTTGTACCATTTCCTAACCATTTTTTCTCATGTAAACTAAAGTCTATCTAACTGTACCTACTGTTCATTATTGTGACAAAAATAGTTACTTATATAATTATGTACATATGTAGTAACCGTTGAATTATAATGTCATAGAAGAGACATCTCGAATAAAATGTGTGTCCCGCCGGGAGGTTTTATTTTCAAAATTAAGCCCTCGTTCTTTCAAAATCGAACGAATCCATTGAGAATTGAAGCCGATCGGCGCCAATTCATTGGGACATACATTATATTCGCGGTGTCGGTTCTATAACTTTTTAATTTGCATAAAAATCTTCTATTTTCAAATAAAAGCGGGAAGTCAAACATTTAAAACGACACATTCAGTAATGGACAAACTTGAATCATTCCCGCGTCACAGTGTGTCGCAGTCAAAAAACATTAACGAATTGAGCTCCATTGGGTGTAATTAGTAATTGTAGCTGTAAATTGTCTGAATTGGACGGACGGGTGACGCGTGGAACAGCTGTCGACTGTTAAGTCCGGTTTACACGTATTAAGTAGTTAAGTAGATAAGTAAATTTTAACTAAATTTTAAGTGAATAATTTTTAGTGTCCGTCCACACGTAATAATTTAGTAAAGCTCTTTAGTTCATACAATTCTACTTAACTACTTAAGCATTTTACTAAATAACTTAATAACTTAAGCATTTTACTAAATTGTAACTAAATTTTAACTTAAAAGTGCCTGTCCAAACGTGTTAAGTGATAAGCCCCGCCCACCTACTTAACAGAAAATAGAAAAATTTCTAAATTACTTATCTACTTGATTACTTAACTACTAAATTACTAAACTACTAAATTGTCCGTTTACACGTATTAATTTACTTAAAATTTAGTTAACTACTTAACTACTTAATACATGTAAACCGAACATTACACTACCATACAGACAGTTACAGTACAGACTAGTAACGTATTGTCATATTGTGTGCTCCATTCTTTATTCAATCCTAGTACCATATTTCTCGGGTCTCCATTCTATAAGTACTAGGGTATTGTGTCCCGTTAAGGGTGCTTTTCCACTAGAGATGTGCTATGCAGCTAAGCTGCGAAAATGTAAAAGCTAAGCTACGAAACTATGTGACCGTTTCCACTGATGCTAAGCTATGTAGCGGAGCGAGTAAGATGTGCTATGAAGATGCGCCGTCGCAAGGTAGTTGTGCAGGGAAGATACGCAGTTCGAGCTATGCGACGTATAGACAGTTGGGAAAACACGGGGAGTGTGTCCATGCGGTCTGCTGGAATCCATAGCATGCATCCATGGCATCCACGCATCTACAGCACGCATACTTCCCTATATAAAACGTAGTTTAGTTGAATCCGTTTCCACCAGTGCTATGCTATGTGGAGCAATGAATATGATTGGTTGACAACAAACGCATCCATAGCAACGTAGCATAGCACATCTCTGGTGGAAAAGCACCCTTAGTCCTAGTACACGAGATTGTGTGCTCCATTCTCCATTCAATCCTAGTATTATTTGTCGGGTTTCCTACTAGCATTGCATACCCAATAAGTCACAGTATTTCTAGTATTATTTTCACGATCTCGTAGCCGACTAGGCAGTGCTTGCCTGCGAAGCGAGGGGTCTCGGGTTCGATTCCTGGCCGAGATTGTCATTTATACATACATAATTATAACAGATATCGCTCACCTAGTAATATAATGGCACATCTACAAAAAAATCGAAATTGAGTTTATATGGTAAACGTGTTTAAAAGTGCATAATCTACATAGTGGTAAATATGTATTAATGTCTATACTAGTAACCAAACCCATACAATCGGTAAAAAACGTAAAAAGAACCCATAAATTAATTTTAAACATTTTTATATAATTTTTTAAATTCGCTTCTGTAAAATATGACAAATGTAGATGTGCCGTTGTATTACTAGGTGAGCGATATTATTATGTTGTCGAGTCGTGGGTATTTGTGAATTTGTGATTTGTATCATTTGTATACATATTTCCATGCCACTGCGAGTCGCAGTCGCAAGGGAAAAAAGCTAAAAATCTCAATAAACACACAAAGTTAAATATGTCACAAAACGCCCTTCAGATAATTAGGGGAGTTATTATTTCTGTCTGTCTGTCGTATGTTTTTATAAGCCGTTCTTTTGTACGTCGCCGTCGTGTTCAGCGGCTTCTATATTTAAATTCAGACACAGTTATTACTTCCTCCAATATTATAAATGCGAAAGTTTGTATGAAATGTATGAAAGATGTATGGAGGTTTATTCATGCAAAAACTACTGAAGAGATTTTCATGGAAATTGGAAACTGGAAATTCTGGAATAAGTTAGGGTGGTTGTTATCAGCACAGTGGCACAGTATTAGGGGCCATCCATAAATTACGTCACACTAATTTCATGACTTTTTGACCCCTCCCCCAACCCCCTTGTCACAGCTGGTCACATTTGTGAGACCTTCCCCCCCTAGTGTGACGTCACATATTATGAAATTTTTCACCTAGAAATTATGAAATTAAAACAGCAGTTCCGAAATAGATTTTATTTCCATTATTTTTTTTATTTACCTATACATACCAATTATTCGATTTTGAAATGTGACGTCACGAAATTTAGGACCCCCTCCCACCCCTTGTCACACTTCATCGACCCCCCCCCCCCTAACGTGTGACGTAATTTAAGGATGGCCCCTTAGTAAATCATAAAGCTAAAGAGTTCGTTTGTTGTTTGAACGCGCTAATCTCTGAAACTGGCAATCGGATTTGAAAGTACTTATCTTTTCGCATGGCATGGCAAGTAGTTATATTTATATTTGTATATTTCCTGGCAAAAAGGTGCCGTTTCAGGACTACGGGTTCTAATACGTAACTACTCGAAGCGAAGCGAGTGCGAGTTACTATTATGGATATTTTATTCGTATATTTTCTATAATCTATACATCTATACAAATAAATAAAATTGGAGTGTCTGTTTGTAATATTAAAATAACCGCTTTTTACTAAGTGCATTTGGATGTATACACCCTACATATACCAAAACAACATTTTTTACAATTTTTGTCTGTCTGTCTGTCTATTTGTTCCGGCTAATCTCTGAAATGGCTGGACCGATTTTGACGGGACTTTCACTGGCAGATAGCTGACGTAACAAGGAGTAACTTAGGCTACTTTTATTAAAAAAAATACTTAGGCGATACGAAGTTCGCCGAGTCAGCTAGTTCTAAATACATAGCAAGCAGCCATAAAGAACATTTTACAGAACTATTAATTCACATTTAACTATACATATTTTACGGTTTAACAAAATTTGTTACTCGTAAGCAGTCGAATATGAATATTAATCAGACAATATCACATTATCTGTAAGTCATTTGTCGGTCACGTTAAAGTAAATAAAATTAAAGTCAGACTGTGACGATCAGTCGAGAAACATTTATAAAGCTTTATTATAAGGTTACCAACATAATATTTAAGTTGAATATTAATTTACATTAAGTATAACTAAATTTTAATGCCAGTTTCAGTTATTTTTCACACTTACCTCGCAACGCAAGTAAATCCAATAAATAAATATTGCATTAATATTTTTTGCAATTCACAACACTAGTGATTTGTAATCAATCATAGGTTTGTCCGTCCATCAGAAACAGATCATGACGGCTACTGAGGCCTGTCCATTAATATTAATGCCGGGAATCGAACCGCTAACCCATGATTGAAGAGTACTGTTTGTTTGAAGCCACAGACCAATAAACGTAAACAATTGTCCTAAGGTCTAAATATTTTTTTTTGTTTTCCAAAATCACATAAAACTAAGTATCACTTTAGTCCTTCTTCGGTGAAGGAAAATAAAGTGAGTAAATAATGTTTTAAATGGCGTGTGAAGTGTGCCAATCTGCACATGGCCAGCGTAGTGGACTATGGCCTAAAGGTCGAAGCATACGTAAAGTGTTTTTAACCGGACGGGACGGGACGTGAAGTTTTGGAAATATAATTTCATAGAAATAGACATTCCTGTATGGAATAAGCAGGTGCCCTAGTACTAAATTTTCTTTTTAATTATTTTTGTAATTGTTTGTGTGTACAAAAAAAAATTAATAAAAATGTATAAGATAGTGCATACGTCACGGAGGCACGAACGGGACGGGAACGGGGCACGCACATATATAATATGTCCCGTCCAAGTCCCGTCCCCTTCCCGTTCACCTTACGTTTCCAGAGACCTTAAATCTGTGCATGTACCCCTCATTGCAATTCCACTGGCAGTTTATTTGTTGCCATGATGAAAGACATTCGGTAGGTAGGAAAGTAAGTATATTACGACCTAAATAAAGTACATACAATGATTAATCTGTAGTTATTGTACACTAACTATAGATTTTTAAACATAAAAAATATTTTAGGTAAAACTTAGTAGTAAAGCTTAGGCTTTAGGTAAGGCCATACACGATCAAGTTTACTTGACAAGTGTGCAGCGGACTTGATGCGGCATCCAGTTTGCATGAGATATGCTATATTAGCAGATAGCCATACATCGTCAAGTTTACTGGATCCCGCATCAAGTCCTCTGCAATCTTGACAAGTATACTTGTTCGTATAACCTAACCTAACCTAACCTACCTAGCATACGGAAAAATGTCTAAAAGATGTATAGACGTCAATATAAATGTACCTAACTAGTTTTATTAATTTTACCCTTATAATTATGACGTCACAAATGTCACTTGTGGATATTTGCGGTTAACTTCTATAAAATAATTTATTTAATTTTACACCGGACAGTCACATTCAACACGTTATGCGTTAATTAGTGCCAGTTCTCATTATAAATTGCTCTGTGGCAGTACTAACTACAACATAATAACGTGACCATAGAGAAATGTATTTTGCATGATACTTCCATTGTCTTTTTATAAACATGTACCGGAAGCATATCTTAACTTTTTCTTTGTATCGGCTCCGTAACTACAAATGATAATAAACTGAAATCAATTAAAAAAAATGGTTCAAAGAAAAAAAATGGTTTCCTGTTCAATAATCAGTAGAAAGGGGATCTCTACTCTTTGATATATTCGTTATTTGAAAAAAACTTCATAATTCATACATATTATTTTTTTCTGAACGAGATCAATATTCAGCGATATTACCACCCTTTTCCTATTCTGAGTAATATTTGTATAATAATTTATTGTCAATAAAAATTAAAAAGTTGTAAAAATAATAAGTTTCGTGATGTAAAAATGTTTTCTTGAAACGACTTCATGCCATCACCAAGCCAACCTCCATGTATCTCTATCTTGAGATATATTTTAATTTCAATAACGGTAATCTATCAACACATGTCATTTCTTGATTACTTATTTTTATAAACACGCAGGGTGTCGACCACAGATTACCCCCATCATACCCGTATATTTTGATTGTGAATTAGTGGAGCATACGACTCAATTTAAACACGGCATTTACTATTACCAGGGCCCAGTAATTGATTCATTGATAGCAATCAGTGCTTCAACTATAATGGTGTATGAACGAACATCAACAAGATAGGTAGGATAATCTACCTACATTATAATTTTCATCGCTTTATAACTACTTATCTTACTACATAAATGATCAACAATTATTTTACATATTAGATAGGTAGATTAGCGTGATTTTTTTCTGCGTTTTAATGGTCGGATCAGGGCGAGAGAGGTGTCAAAAGATCGGGCTCGATGAGCGCTATGCAGAATTGAAATAAAATTTAAGGTAGAAACTGCTAGAAAGTAATTTGAAAAAGCAATTTTGAAAATAGAGGTTTTCGGCGGTTTTTGGCAAAAAATTTATTACATAGCAGGATTACACGAATAACATAAATATATAAAAGAAGGGATTTAAGCCTACTTACTAGGCACCTAAGAAAGCATCTATCCACAATTGTAAATTTTCAAAAAATATTTAATCAACACACTCTAAGTAAGCAATTTTAACACTCTCATTTTAAAAAAATGTTGAGAGTGACGAGATCCTTTGAATGGACATAATATTTTTGTTTATAAAGCTTAAATCATAATAAAGCTATACATCAGCGAAAACAGCATCTAAATCGATTAAGCCATCTGTGATAGCGTAAAAAAACGTCCAAACAAGCAGACAATTCTAAAAAATATTTTTTACTGGATCAAAACTATTAAATAGTTATATTCTCATACAGTACCTATTTCTCAAGCATCATTTCATTTAATATACAGGACCCTCATAACACGTCAATCCTCTCGTGCATCTTATTTTATTTATCCTGGATGACGCATGGAATAGATACCATCGTTGTATCCTTTGAGGAAGTGGTGAGCTGTTGATGTTGGGTGGTCGCCCGTTAAACACTTATTGGGGGTTATTCTAAACAATATTTATAGTAAACAAGCTGTTAATATAAGGTGGCAAGTGAAACCCTGTGTTTCGTATGTGTAACTTGTCGAATGATTGATAATATTGAGTCAGTGTTGAAGTAAAGTAGGTATATACTTATATCGTAAGTGTTAAATATTAAAATATTTCGTTAAATTTGTTTCATTAAAATATTTCTACCTGGTCCGTGAAAATATGGTTTCTACCCATTAAAGTATTATTACTAGCATATAGAACCGACACTGCGAACACAATGTATGTCCCAATGAATTAATTGTCGCCGCTCGGCTTCAATTTTCAATGGATTCGTTCGATTTTGAAAGGAGAACGGGGGCTCAATTTTGAAAATAGAGGCTCCCGGCGCGACACACATTTTGTTCGAGATGTCTGTTCTATGACATTATATTTCAATGTTTTTACCCCATAAATTAAGTACCTCTTTAGACGATGAATTTTCTAAAATTCAGTAATACTAATTAATTCAACTAAAGAATAAATGATGACCCGTGTGGCGCAATGGTTACCATGCCGGATCGCCGCGCCTGGGGTCCTGGGTTCGATGATGATGATGAGTTTGAATTTCTGTTCTCGGTCTGGGTGTGAAGTGTTCCGTCTAAGTGTTTTGTCCACGGCACCCACGACACAGGGAATCCTAATGTGGGGCTATGAGTGTGAAGCGTTATAAAAAAAAACTAAAGAATAACATACTAATGGACGTTAGACGAAATTTATCTCTATTTAAATAAATTAACACTTATGATACATTTTCAAAATCCGTTAATGCACCATCACACTAAATAACAAACCCCTATAAAAAAAGTCTCATAGAAATAAATAATCATTAAATGAAAGTTTATAAACGTAAACAAAAAAATATTTAAAAACAGGTCAATAATTACTAAAATACTGCAACCGGTTAAATTATTTGGTAATTGTCATTTGACGTAATTTATTTGATCGGGGTTTATAGTCCGGATAATCGCGAATCCGTATAACTGGAGGGCCTTTTTCTATTCGAGGTTGCACTGTATTTATCACGAGTGTATGATGGCTTTGATGCTTTAATATTATAAAAGATACCAACAATAGCTACTAGCGCCATCTTTTATACGTCTCTTGAAACCCTTGTTACTACAGATGCAGTTGCGTAGCAAGTAGTTCTAAGCTAAACTTTAGATGTCGCTACTTTATTTCATGTAGGCATACTTGTAATAGATGGCAGTATACTACATAATTGAAATGTAAACCGAAGCCAATTAATTGAGAACACAACAACCTAATAATATTTTATTGGAATTAATAAGTTATAGGTTTATTTGTTACTCTCTTTTTGCTTTGGGTGCCATTTATAGAAGGTTCTTGATGTCAGCATAAAAAACTTATACAATAAAAAAAAATCCTACGCGACGAATTGAAACCTCCTTTTTTTGAAGTCGGTTAAAACCATTATCCAACTTAAGTTCTGATCCGTCTGACTTAAACATTAAAAAAAAAATTAAGCAAAATTTTCGTGATATTCGTTGCTTTTTTTGCATATCATGATAAATAAATGAAAATTAAAACATTGTTTTTCAAGTTGTTGTGTCCTAAAACGATCAAAACTTAAGTCATCAATAACATCCGAGCCCCGCTTCCCACGACGATAAATATCGTCATTGTTAACTTTCTTCGACCCAAATACGGACAAAGTATCGTTTTTAAACAAACACTTGAATGGGTCCGTAATGGCATCGGCTCAATGGACGACCGACTTTTTGTTAAATAGCCTTCAAGAACCATATATTCAAGTACGAGTAACTTCTCCATTATAACCGTGATCATTGATATTGATATTGATATTAGTACCCTCAGGGCCTCACTAACACAGAAGCCACGCGGTGGAGAACGCTTACGCTATCCTCAATTATAAGGGGCCCTTCTGTATCCGCTAATATGTTGAGGTCAATTGGCAATAGCCAACAAGGAGTGCACCTATCTAAGCATGATTCGGTCCAGCAAACCTAGCTCAGTTGCTCTTTGTATTATGTCGGATTGTATGGGTCCTGGGTTCGATTCACAGCGAGCCGGAATTTTCATGAAGAGTTAATTGAATTTCTGTTCTCTGTCTTTGTGTGTTGTCCGTACTCGCGACACAGGGAATCCTAGTGTGGGGATATAAGTGTGTAGCGTTAAAAATGTTCTAACAACCCTTCCATTCCGATAATCTAAACTACAAAGTTGTAGTGATAAAATTATACATCACTATTATGTCTTCTGTGGTAACAGCAGACCCCTCTTTCTCACTAGGCACTCTGGGCACGTGCCCAGGGCCCCGTGATCGATAGGGGCCCCCTAGTTCCTGCCAGATCACTAAACGATAACCGATATTTATTACCGAAAAACTTTTTTATTCAAATAAATCGAACCTATAAGACAATACCAATTTGCTTTTAGCTTTTGCATAAATCTAGAGACTTGCTTAACTACATTCTTTGTTTATTCAAACAAAACAGTGTTCTGTCAGTCATAGGGGCCCCATTATCCAAATATGCCCAGGGCTTCCAATAGGTTAAAGACGGCTTTGGGTAACAGCCCTTAAAGAAACAAACGGTATAGGATGAGATGAAAGGAGGTCATTGCCAAGGCCTTCCTCCGTCACCTGCATAGCTACAGACTCCACTGCCGTCTGATAACGAAACTTTTAGTTCCCCTTTTAATAAGTGACTGTTATGCACAGCAACCAAAACATGTTATGATTATGATCAATATTGATTTAAATTTGGTCAAGGTCAGGGAAGCCATATTTTATACACGCGTCATTTTCAATCCAAAATGGACGTGCGATAATCCTGCGAAACGATCGTAATGACGTGTATTTACAAGTTGTACTAATAAATCTTTATTTATTGTATGATGTAGATAATAATTTAGGTAATAATTTTAGTTTACATTGATTTGTTTATCAGAATCAGTACTATCATAATCGGAAATGACTGAATCACAAACAAGAGAGGAATATAGAAGCATCTTGCTTGTTTTCCACTCGTCCACTTTTACTATGACAATTTGATTATTCCAGAAAAATGAAACCTTTCTTGATTGGTGTAATATTTACATACCTACTCAATTATATTATTATCTTAAGGTTGGGTTTATATTTAATAATTAATTCAATGATATTAATTATATGCCTCAGTTATATGCTTACATTTTAATAATTATTATTCTTCTTAACCAATTCTATTCCAATTTATAAATACGGTTTCTATTAAGTAACGGTGACTAAAGAGTTGGGGGATCCTTGCATAATTATTTTATCAAGGCAATAATTTTGCAAGGTCTTATGAAAAATCAAACAGCAAATCAAATAAGCATTTAGAATTTTAGAATTTAAAAATACCAACTTTCATGTGGTGCCATTCTACATTAATTTGTGTATAAAACCTACATAGATAATTCACAGGTACCAATATTTACAAGTTCCTAATAAACACCTACAAGTTTCTAATAGACTAGACGTCTAAAGAGCTATACAAATAAAAGCGGCCAAGTGCGAGTCGGACTCGCCCATGAAGAGTTCCGTAGCAGCAAGTAACAAAATATAAAAGTTCTTGTACTTCATTGTAACTTTGATCGATGTTTTTTGCGGTTTACGATTTATGACGTATTAAAAAAAACTACTTACTAGATCTCGTTCAAATCAATTTTCATTGGAAGTTTGCACGGTAATGTACATCATATATTTTTTTTAGTTTTATCATTCTTTTATTTTAGACGTTACAGGGGGGGGGGGGACACACATTTTACCACTTTGGAAGTGTCTCTCGCGCAAACTATTCAATTTAGAAAAAAATGATATTAGAAACCTCAATATCATTTTTGAAGACCTATCCATAGATACCCCGCAAGTATGGGTTTGATGAAAAAAAAATTTTTGAGTTTCAGTTCTATGTATGGGGAACCCCCAAAATTTATTGTTTTTTTTTTCTATTTTTGTGTGAAAATCTTAACGCGGTTTACGGTATACATCTACTGACCAAGTTTCAAGTTTCAAGTTCTTATAGTTTCGGAGAAAAGTGGCTGTGACATACGGACGGACAGACAGACAGACAGACAGACAGACAGACAGACATGACGAATTTATAAGGGTTCCGTTTTTTGCCATTTGGCTACGGAACCCTAAAAAGCGTCACTAATGTACTTAAAGATACATAGCATATCTAACATAAAATAATAATTATCATCTAAGCACGTAACAGATGAATCCTTAGTTTTATAAATTTAATTCATAAAAAACAATTTCTTTCATTTTTATTAAGTACCTACTTCAAAACCTCAAAACTGACTCTAACGATAGTTGGCATAAGCGAACTCTAAAAGTATTAATTACTTCTAGAAGCACTAATTACATAACCGTAATCCACCGTTTCATTTTCACCCGACTGCGCGACGACGCAAAGAAGGGTAATGTCACAGTATGTGTTTATCAGTCTGTGTATGTTTGTTCCTATGAGGCGTTGGAGAAACGATATTTTATAATTCTTACCTCAATCGGTTCGTCTTAACCTTGTGCTTACTACTAAAGACATGACAATAATCAAAATTCATCACAGCGTCAACCAGACGTCATATTGTCAAATGAAAAAAAAATCGTCCCACAAAGTCAAGAAGGTACCTATCGTTGAATAGGTATAAAAAATGATTTTAGGTTCCCTTCATCATTTTTCATTTTAAGAAACATTTTAGGATACATAATGATATAAAGTTGTTTAAAAAATAATTCTCGCTAATTTATTAACTCCCTTAATTAAATGACAACATTATGAATTTTACCGTCTTGTAATCCTTACAAAAAAGTCAATGAATCCTAACTAAAAAGTGTAAAATAAAAAAAATAATATAAAAAACAAAAAACCCGACTGCTTAAAATGAACAAAAAACTTCGATCACTTTATGTTATTAGTGATCTAAGACTAAAAAGAAAAAAACAAGCCCAGTAGTTTAAAATGTTGTTAAAAGTCATACTGAACAACTACGTACACCGTAAAAGGATTAACAGTCGGGACCCATTTAAATTTAACAAGGCTGCTTGTGAAAAAACAAACAAGATTTGATTGGTTGAAGAATGGGTCCTAACTTAATCCTTCTATGGTGTAGTTGTTCAGTATTATTTAAAACAACATTCTGAACTACTGGGCTTGTTTTTATAAATTATCTTCAGTTCTGTACAAAGTATCCGAACGTGCGATAATGTGAACCAATTGTTACAAACTACTGTTCTCCCATTTGGTTCGCCGCCAAACCGTCTGTCCTACATACCTACCAGCTATTTATACTCTCTACATTTAACTGTCCACGTTAACTGCGAAGCTTTTTAATTGAACTCCATCGAACTCCTTCACGATGTGATAAGTTAGATTTAACCAGTCAATTAGGGGTCGCTTGGTTTTGTACTAAGCATTTGGATTAGGGTTGCGATGCCTGCGATCCGTCCGACTTTGCTGGAGGTCATCCGATAATCCCGATTTTTTGCAGTGTCTGGTCGAAATTAGGACCTACACTTATTTTAGGGGAAACTCGATTAATTTAATAAGCAATATTTAAAGTTACAAGAAATTTTCGCTTTATATGAAGGAGAAAATTGAAAACAATGTTTTTATTTTTGTCGGTAAATAATGTAAATATTTTGTTGTTGAGTTGTCTAGGCTGTTACACTGAATGTATGTGCGGGGTTTTTAAAATTTATATTTGGCGTGGCGTCTGCAATTTAGCTAATGGCAAACCTACTATAACATCCTATTTAGTAAGTTAGTGCCCCCCTTACAGGTAACCATGAAATATTTTAACGTCTTTCCCCTAACTGAGAGACAATAAAGCGTCTTCGTTTCTTTCTAATTCTCATAATAACGCTTCGGTGGCGTTTTTAGTGCTTCTGGCATACATGGATAATCGCGAAACATCAAATATAATATCTTTTCAACTCGATTGATCACTCATCACAAAATATGGCTATGAACATAAAAATATTAGCAAAAAATCCGATGAAGCACATACAATAATAAATAATTACTTTTTAGAAGTTCCGAACTTTGTTAAACCATTTGTGTGGACCACACACTTTGTAACCTGCATTGCAGATCCTATGATTGGGCAAGGTCGCGTAGTTTAAAGACCCCTGTGTGCCGAGCGTGTCTCTCGGGTTCGTTAGGGTACTCTGACGACGTTACATCTTTCTCTAAACATACATTTCCTCAGCATCTTAGTGCGCACGTGTATCAATGTGATTTTTAGGGTTCCGAACGAAAAATCGAAAAACAGATCACTCGTGCGTCTGGGCGACCGCCCTTCACAGGCAATTTTCTCCGAAACTACTGGACCAAGTGAGCTTTAATTTGGTATTCATGTGCTATTTTGTGACCCAAAGAATTATTCAAGGAAGAACGAAAATTTAAGACGAAAAATAACCCGTAAATATCTCCGTAACTACTAATTGAGAAAAATACAGAAAATAGTTAAACATAATATTAGAGGAAAACCTATAAGAAGTCTGTGGTCTTAAAAAAAGGGCAAAAATAAATAAAATAGAAAAATAACTGTAAATACATAATCAACGTACGGAACCCTCTCCAAGCGAGTTTAACTCGCACTTGTGAAGTTTTTTGTTATTTCCTTTTAATATTAATAAAAGTTTTATTAAGAAACCGTTACCGATTTCAAGGCTCGTACATACTAGGATACACACTGCATAACTACCTATTACCTTCCAACATCCAACCACAATATAGGAATCTATATTGTGATCAACAACTAGGTATTATACAGCTATTAATACGCTTTTTATTATTAGCTTCAGACGTATGTTAGTATGTATGTAACTAATGTAACGGAATCTTTGAACATGATTTTGACCCAATTCAAACGGTCAGATTTCTTTCAAACTTCGTGGACTTATTGAGGACCGATGACAATTCAATATTTAAAGAAAAAAAAGAAAGAAAGAAAACCTAATTACACGCTTCGGCTTTATATTAGCTTTAAATGATCAGATTTCTTTCAAACTTCGTATTCTTATCGATCGATGACAATTCAATATTTAAAGAAAAAAAAGAAAGAAAGAAAAAAAACCTAAATTTCATTTCAAAAAATCAAACTAAAAATGAAAAAATAAATAATAGTTTAAAAAAAACTAAAAAATACGCTTTTATAGAAAATCCAACTAAAAAAAAGAAAATAAATTTGAATTAAAAATCGTGTATCTATACTAATATATAAAGAGGAAAGATTTGATTTTTTGTTTGCATTGAATAGGCTCTGAAACTACTGAACCGATTTTAAAAAATTCTTTCACTGTTGGGAAGCTACACTATCCCCGAGTAACATAGGCTATATTATATTTTCAAAAAAAATTAGGGATCCTTAATAAAACTCCAATAATGTAACCCAAGGTGTAAAAAAATAAGAAAACTGAAGCAAAGCGAGGGCGGTTACTCGTATGTAATAAAAGCGTGGGGTGCATGGTGTCAATAAGTAGAAGGGATAATATCTTTAAAAGCACCCCACATTTTTATTACAATTACACGATTCTTAATTCAAATTTATTTTCTATTTTTTTTAGTTGGATTTTCTATAAAAGCGTATTTTTTTGTTTTTTTTTTTTTTTAACTATTTTTTTTATTGTAGTAATCAGTTACTAGTAAATTGTAATTAAGAAGAATTTTAACTAGATATTAAATCATCTAATCGTACCATCCATCCATCATCCAATCAATCGTACGGAGCTACCTATTGCGATTTTTCTATTGGAAAAATACCCATCGAGCACATTAACATACTTGGCTTCAACCAATTAATGAGCCACAACTGAGCTCGGTTCTGTCCTCTTGAGGACACCTACAGCATACACTACAACTCTGCCCATTGGAGAGACTACAAATTGATGGAGGGGTGTCCAATCCAAGTGTCGGAAGATTTTATGCCGCCCGAATTTCGATCAGCGCCCGAAAGCCTCCGACGTCATGTGTTAACAACTTCGAAGTACGGACGCACGAATAAAATACATCCATTGATGAAAATATGAAAATATTTTCAACGATGATGCACGATAAAAAAACAGTCAGCACTCATTTTTAAATTGCTAAAAGAAAAAGAGAAGCTTGAAAATAAAGAAGCAAGCTTCGCCTCGTGAAAATGTGTTCAAGTTTGACACAAATTAATATCTACAATATTTAACTAACTAGAATGTGGGACACAGGCAGACAAATACACTTTAAAGTCATTAATCACCCCGCTATGTATGCCCATGCTTATGTATGGCCTTTGTTTAATGAAAGGGTAATGGAGATGACGTTCACTTTAAAAAACTATGTAAATTGTGCACCATGTCTATTTGTAGATTAATCTTTCCGAAAGATTTTTTTTCCGAAATAAAAACTCATAACATACATACATAATACTTGTAAGATAGAAAAAATAGAAGGTACCTACTTTATTTTTGTAGAAACAAACAAAACAATAGCTTAATAAATTATAGGCGATGACATGATTTAAATGTTTTTCGTAGAGATCATCAGAAAATGGACTCTCATTAAAATAATTTTACTTCACCTTTAAAAAAGTCTCTGTAACATATACTCCATGTTATGTAATTATCTTCTGTCAAGCCGAGCAAATGTAACTAAAACTGCAGTTGGCAGCGCTCAAAGAAATCAGCTGTTTATTCAAAAGTAGAGATTAGTCTTAATATTCATGAATAATATTTGAATAATAAATCCTCGTCGCGCTCTTATCGTGGTTGAATGTTTCGTTAATTATGCATGCTTACGTTGAAAATTAATCATTATAATAATTAACGAATAATTTAAACGAGTTAAGCCACAAGCGGCGTCCTCAATACTTTTCTTCACCGAACACTACATTCGCAAAAACCTTAAATTTTTTACCAAAATAAAGTAACCAACGTCAAAGAAATTTAATCTTCGAAAAACCTGAATCAAAAACGCTATTGTATTAAATTTGAGAGGTTCCCTTAATTCCTCGTGGATCCCAGGCAATCCCAGCGTCGGAATTTAATTTTGATTAATATGTGAACAATCTCGAAGTATCCCCTTTCAAATAAAAAAAAAATATGTTTTTTTTTTATGGAAGTAGCTGGCAAACGAGCTGACGATACACGTGATGGTAAGTGCTATCGTCGCCCATGGACATCAGCAACACCAAAGGCATCACTGATGCGTTGCCGGCCAAGAAAGAGAGAAGAAAAAAAAGAAAGAACTGGCTCTCAAGCCCCCAGCCGGAACACGACGAGTCGTCTAGCGGCTGACTCATGCTCAAGGGTGGTAGCCATCCAGGCGAACCCCATCGGGAAATAATAATAGTAATAATGGTATTAATTAACAATTAAAATAATAACAATATTATCAATATAATCCCTCGAGGGGCCCTATCACCAGAAAAATGTTCCGAATCCCACTACAAAATATACAAATTATAAATGAAAAAGGCGAGGATGTATGAATGTTTGTTAATCTTTAAATTTAGCACACAGCAGACCATAATCTGGAATAGGACATGGGGTACTTAATAATAGTAAGTAGTAGTACAACGCGGGAAAATCTGCGGGCACAGCTTTAATAGCTAACTTATTTAAAGTTGATTGTACATATTAAATGTACAATAAGCATATTTATGTCGTAATGTACAGTTCAATAAAACGAAGTGGTCTATACAATTAACGCATCTCCGACGTAAGGATAAGAGAAAGCTCGCATCTATGCATGCATTCGTTCGTATTTATTTACATTTATTAGCGTTATCGACTGTAGGCATGATACACACGGAGCGGAACAAACGCGCGAGTTGAACGGTAAATTTTGTATTTATAGGTCATAGCTCATAAGTCTATATTATAGGTCGCAAGGGAGAAGACAATCCTCTTTTAGACAGTTAATAAAACATTGTTGATGACTTAAGTAGGCCTTTGATTATAGCGGTAAGTACTGTAAAACTAAATTTAGTTCGAAGTAAAGAGGTAGTTTTTTCAAAACCCAAAAAAGAGAAATACAAATATTACTGCACATATCATAAAACGCATATTGTATCCTGACCCTCTATTACAGATAAGTGTGTGGCCCTGTCTGAGTTTTTAATGACATAATAAGTATCCTGACTTAGTCTATTACAGACAACAGTAATGATCTGAGTGAATTTTAAGAGTTTATTAAATTTGACATGTACCTATTCACATTTATCCGACGCACTATTAAAGTAAAAATTAAAAAATAAACGTGAAGCACGACGCCGACGGCTCTTTTAACACGCCGCTTCAAACACGCCCAGTACGTATTCGCCCTAACACAACGGTATCGCATCGCCCCTAACCCGTCCAGCCGGTCTACAGGTGGCATGGAATGCTTCTCCAGCTGAATACGACAATGCGAGTACGTTAAAGTTTATCGACACGGAAGTATCACCTGCTTCCCAAACTTCCCATATGCTACTTTTTGCGGGAAGAGAAAACTAAAGGTGTAATTTGTCGATTGCTTACGAAGTAGCAATGTATCGCTGATTGCTAGGTATTTTAAGGTTGACACTTGACTGTCAATAACTGTAGTAAGTTACATACATCAGGGCCTCTACACGTCTAACGTTTTTCGAATAGTAACGAAATTCAAAAGTGGTTGGTTATTTATGTTACTCCCAGAAAAAAAATAGAGTGATTTTTTATACAAATGCCACAATGGTATTATTTAGTAACATTACAACATCGTATGTATTTTAGTATAAGACTGTTTTCACCAAAAAAAAAATACGAATTTTCCATGAAGCGTGACCAGGTTTAGTTATCAATTAAAATATTATAGAAAAATTTTGGATTAACTAGGTTTTTAATTTAATGTTCATGTGCCTATAACATACTTGCGGGAAAATCGATAGTAACAAACCAAGACACTGTTTAACCTAGTTCCAAAATAAATACTTCGGTCTGTGGAACTGAAGCTGAAGCTTGCCAACTCTCCGCAACTCTCGATAACTTTGAATAAACAGAAACGTGATGTGCATATTACTGTTAAAACGTGTCGTATGTAAACTGAGAAGATGAAGTGCTACGTGGTGTTTCTGGAATAATCAAAATTTTACCAAAAAAAAAACAGATTTCAAAGAAATAATTTTCGTAAAGGAACCCTACATTGTGCATGGCCTGACACGCACTTGACCGGTTTTATTATTTAAATATCTTCCTTTTTAATGTGAAAGCCCTCAAACGAGCTAACGAACGAAGAACGTTTAGGCACTTGGCAAACGAGACTAATGTCAACCCTTAAATGCCGCGGACTCTGTATTTGGTGAATACCAATTGTTATGATTGTCGTGTGGACAAATAGCGTTATTAAGGGGATAAATAGTTTACAATTTGAAGCCACCACCACCTAAGGCTTCTATCGCCTACGACACCCTATTTTGTCGGCATAGGATTGGAGTCAGTATTCTAGGCCGCGACCAAAACTTACTAGTCCCATGATGAATCGAATGATTGTTTAGTTTAGGGGCCATCCATAAATTACGTCACACTAATTTCATGACTTTTTGACTCCTTGTCACAGCTGGTCACATTTATGAGACCTCCCCCCTTTGTGTGACGTCACAAATTATGAAATTTTACACCTAGAAATGATTAAATTAAAACAGCAGTTCCGAAATAAGTTTTATTTCCATTAATTGTTTCTTAATATTTACCTATACATACCAATTATTCGATTTTGAAATGTGACGTCTAGAAATTTAGGACCTCTCCTACTCACACTTCATCGACCCCCACCCCCTTCCCCCTAACGTGTGACGTAATTTATGGATGGCCCCTTATTTACATGACCTGGTACTACCATATTTAGGTGTGTTAAGTGGTCATTCAGCCCATTACCGCACTAGTTCAACGGCCGGACCTGGTTGAAGGGCAAACCACTTGTAAACCAAACCAATGGATTAACTCCATGAAGGTCTGTTCATACGGGTTGGATTTTTATCAGGTACCTAAATGTAGTTTTTCATTGGGTGTGTTTTCTAGTAAACTAAAATATTTTCCGAGGATAGCAAAGGAATTGCTATGGTTTATGAAGAAATCCTTACTTTAGTAAGTGTTGAAAATTTTTTGTTAATTCCATTACACCTTTAAAAATCACAGAAAATTTCGCGTGACAAACAGACAGAGAGACATGAGATGAGACTGATTCCGAAGAAAAGTTTATAACTATTTATTTTTTCTATTTTATAATCACGGACATAAGTCCAAATAGTCGGAATAAGACCTATGTATATTATTTTATCTATACTAATATATAAAGAGGAAAGATTTGATTTTTTGTTTGCATTGAATAGTATTCGAAACTACTGAACCGATATAAAAAAATCTTTCACTATTGGCAAGCTACACTATCCCCGAGTAACATAGGCTACATTATATTTTCAAAAAAATTAGGGATCCTTAATAAAACTCCAATAATGTAACCCAAGGTGTAAAAAAATAAGAAAACCGAAGCAAAGCGAGGGCGGTTACTCGTATGTTATAAAATTAATTTCTACATCTCTGTCTAACATTCAATGTTGCAACTAAACAAAATCATTCCGTGTAAATCGCCCACAACACCACAAAGGAGTCCACGCGTTTCTGTCACTCATTTGACTAATAAAAGAATACATTTTATTATTTTTAACCCTGGTTGCGCGAACTCTAATTTGCAATTATAATTCACACCATGTTCTTATTTATCCCTTTGAACAATTTATCTTTTTTAAGTGAACTGACACGATCAGATGGTAAGTGGTTACTGTCTCCCATGGATATGAGTAACATTTAAAAGTATCACCGACGCGGACGAATACTCAGCCCAGAAGGAAAGTTTCCTTCTTAGGAAACTGCACAGCACCCGAAACTGTAAAATATTATATATGTACAGTTTGTTCTAGGAAGAGTTTTCCATCTACTTACATACAATAATTAGATTCCTGGAGATTGGATTCAAGCTGAGATCTTGCATGGAACGAGCTTTTCTATGTACATACTTTTATTATAGTTAGCTTCAAAATTAAACAAGTTTTATAACATGCCCATCGATGAAATGAAGTATTTAATATTTTTTTGGGTCCCCATCCAAATACTGCCGGGATATTCAGTGATATTAGTATACTATTAATTATCGTTTATCAACGCAATCCGCAGATGTGTTTCAGGGCATTGATAAGTTATGAACTCATGAATGTTAAATTTAATCAATTATCTATTCTGCCATTAATAGCAGACCAACTAGGCAAACTTGACAAACAAGAAATAAAACCGCAAATATAAAATCAGAATACATTACGTAGTAATTTCATCACAGCCATTCAAAACCTCGCAGACACTCAGACTAAATATTACGTAACAAAGGTCTCTTTCTAACTAATAGAAATGTAGCTAGTTGGAAAGAGATACAATCGTATATATTGGTATAATTGATCCAAATATCGCGAACTCTGCCTTGCCAATTTATGAATACCCATAGGGCATGAATAGGGCTGTCAAAAATATTATTCTTTAGATGAAATGAAACGTTCATAGCCCGGCGCGGTGGCTTATGTCAAACCTACGTGGTCTATCGATTTAAGCAACAGGGGGCGCGGTCGGTAGTTGAATGGGTGACCGCTAGTGGCAATCATTTCTTCAGCACTTCTGTATTTCAGAGGGCACGTTAGGCCGTCGCGGTTGGTTAGGCCATGCCGGAGACCTTCGGGCGGTATGAAAACGTCGGACACTGGTTTGGCCACTAACCTAATAAGATAATGATTACAATCGCAATTCGACCTGCGAACACTAATAAGCCTTAACGTTATTGTTTTAAATGACATTTGCGTTTGTGTCAGCCCTACTGGGGTGTGGGGGATGCTGCTGCAGTGCGCCCAAGGTTACGTAACGTGACCTTGACCTCCAGAGACCGGCTGTAACTCAGACGAGAGCACTTCGAATACAGGCAACTGTTAGGCAATTGTTTTTCTGTTTTTCTCTCTATTTTTAACGTTACTCGGTGTTTCATACGCTGAATATTTTGTTCTCGAAAATTTTATTGGACGTAATAATTTTTAATTTAATCTTCAGATTTAATTATAACTACTTAACGCTTTCCGCCCACGTCCGATAATCGGTGACCGATTTTTTGTAGGAGAAAAATAGAACGTACTGATAGCAATAGTGCAACGCACACGTCCTACAAAAAGTCGGTCAGGAATAATATGGAATAAAAAATCGGCCCGATTATCTGTCCTACAAAAAGTCTAACGTGGGCGGGAAGCGTTATCCAGATTGTAATAGCTCTATCACTCTACCTGCTTAGTATTTGTCCCAGGTTTGACACCGCAAATGAACATACAATATGTGGCAAAAAATAAGTTATCGAGTTTTCGTAGTTTATTTCTCGATTAGGAGTAGGCATGTGTGTGTTCATAAATGTGTGTGTGAACGCTTTTATACATATTGTTCATATTCACAGCCTTCTAAAGAACAAGGTAGGCGGCAGTCAATGCATGCAATTAAATAGAAAGAATTAAGTTTATTATTCTATTACCCATTGTGAGTAATACTTTGCCAATGAATAACACACATGCGCATAAATTAGGCAGTTATAAGTTACAATCTCGAATGGCTCTTACTGTCATATATTTAAGATTGTAATTTGGGCTAAATTGCAATTGTAAGACAAAGAATACTCATATAAGATTTTCTTTTGTACATATTTATTTATTTATTTATTTATGCAAACTTTATTGACCACAATATAAAAATATTAACGGACAAATGGCGAGCTTAATGCTAGTGCATTCTCTACCAGCTAACCATTTGCATTAGGCCAAACAGAAAAAAACACGATGAGCGGTAAAAAGAAAAGAAAAAAAATATATAGCTAATCGAATACAATAATACAACAAATATATACATATATACATATACACATATACATACATACACATACATAATTATATATGTATAATATAGATATATAGTATAAATATAAACATATACGAAAATAAACTTGACAAATCGCGAATAAATCTGATGATATTTTGTCATGAGCGGCGTTCTAGCAGGTGAGCCTGTATCTTTTTCTTAAAACATATCTGTAGATTGTAGGTACAACATTTGCGTATTAATACTTTCATAAACGATAGGTCCCTAATTAAGTAAATTTTGCGAAGTAGCTCTTTAAATAATGTAGATGGGCCAAAGATTATTGAAAAACCAACCCAAATTATTATTCCAAATTACTTAAATTAGTTACCTGATACCTTAAAATCTATGTAACTACATTAATAATGAAAGATATAAAAATAAACTAAAAGCCTCTTACCTACTTACACAATGACTGCCTATGTATTTAAAATAAGTTACGTAAAATGTATGAGGAACCCTGCGAGGTTTGCAAGGTCCGACTTTTGTATGAAAAAAATATGAAAATGTGTGTAAAATAAATAAATAAATAAATAATTTAAAGAATTTTCAGCATTTCTCTTTTGCCTACTATACAGATTTCTCCATACAAACTTACAACCTCGATATAAAATTTTGATGAAGTGATTAATTAAACGCTGAAGTTAAAGATTCTTATTAAAAAATTCAAGACAAAAGGCATATGTACCTAATGTACCCCAATGTCGCAAATATTTAGGAACCTCAAATACTCCAATACATTTTCAACCCCATATTTTATGCTTGCTTAGGCCATAAAAGGAATCTAGAATTTTCGTAGTTCTAGTATCAACAGTTTTGACTGTACGGTGATGATCAGTCTCTTGAAAAAACCTCCCTATTCCTCTAATATTAGACGTGATAATATATTATCATATATTATACCTAAAATATTATGATGGTATTTTATATCACATAAAGAAGGAAGGAAACAGAGTAATCTGTCCGATTTCATCCGGATGCTACATTCGCTTCTCCGGTGTCTATCTACATAATGGATGAATCCAGTTATATATGTTTATGTGTTTAGCTCAATAGAAGAAGCTATAAAGAAGGAAAGAAAGACAGGTATTAAAAAAAAAACAATAATAATGAATATTTAAAAACCTTCATACTCAGGCAAATTAAGTAAATTCCTCAAAAATATTCTGACCATGCAAATGTTGTACGGACATTTTTTACAATTTAGAAAGAAAGAAAATTTCATTCATTTATGCGGATGTTCTTATCAATACCAATGAAAACGATATAAATACATAGTTTTAAATCATTGAATTAAATGACATTAAAATTAAACAATTAAATTAACTTATTGTAAAAAAATACAAAAGTTTCGAATAGGCTTTAGGGTTCCGAATTTACTTCGGATACTTTTGACTGTTAATCCTTCTATGGTGTGGCTTCAATCCATTAACGGCCCAGTACTGAGCACGGGTCTCTCCTCTTGAGGAGGCCTACAGCATACTCCACCACGCTGCTCCAGTGCGGATTGGTGGAGGGGTTAGTGGCCAACCCAATTGTCGGAAGTTTTTATGCTGCTAGAGAGCCTCCGACATGGCTTAGCGACTGTTATCTTACGGTAACAACCAGGACCGACGGCTTGACGTGCCCTCCGAAGCACGGAAGCGCACAAGAAATTTTTATGGTGTATATGGTGTAGCTGTTCACTATTTAACAACATTCTAAACTACTGGACCTTTTTTTCTTTTTTCTTTTTAGTTTTATACGCAATCGGGTTTTTTTATTTTATTTTTTTAATAAGGATGGGTTGTAGGTGAACGTTACTAGCCGCAACCTTCGTGAGATACATAATTTTTACGTAGATCTAGACTTTACAGAACATATTAAATTTATTGTAGGGCGTAACTCACAATTTTTTTTTTGTTGCTGTATTTTACCCCGATTTGCATTCAAGAAAATATGTTTGTTTGTAGATACAGCAAGTTTATTGTCGTAATGTAAAAGAAATGTGTTTTACTACTTGGTTTTTCGAAAAAGAGATGTTTAGCATTAAGAAAATATTGGGTAGTAAAAACCATTTTTTTCACCGTAGCGCAATTTTAAATATACATATAGATAGAGCGTGAAAAACTAAGCAAGACTGCGTCAAAAAGTAAATTTGGCCAAAATGGTCTTACGCCCTTTATACCGGAACGAGTTGATATCAGGTATTTAATTTAATCCTTTATTCAAGGGATCATTTCAAGGCACGTACCTTAGAAAATTGTATCCAGCAACCACGGACATAAAAAAAGAACGGACGTAACCTTGTCTAATCAAGAGTGAAGCTGACAGCTGACAGCTCGCTTACCATGTGTGCGTAATTTTGTAATTTTTGATTCGCGATGGTGTCAATGTCGTAGCCGTATGGTGTCAATGTGTGGGTGTGTGTACTTGTACGAATACAGAGTTGGTATTCCTATGGGTGCTTCACTGAATTTGTTCTTGGGATTACGTCCGTCTTTTTTTTAGGTCCGTGCCAGCAACTAAGTAAAAGGTGAATTTAAAAACCACCAAGCCTGGCTGTTTCCCGTGTAAAATGCACCAAGATCACTATTGGTGTGTTTTGCGGGCAACCGCATCCTTTCCCTTGTAACTCTACTCTATAGCCACGTACTCGTTGTGACGGGAAACTCCTCGGCTTTACTTACTTTGAACAATGAATAAGTCATTGTTCCTATTCTACATAGCAACATAGCTATTAACTACGAGTATAACATAACTTTTATTATTTGAACATTATTATTTTTTGTACATCTGTTAATTATTTTGTATAATGTAGAGTCATTAAAAATCTTTGGTCCTATCCGTCTTTCAGCATGTTTAAACATGGCCACTGAATGAACTAGTCATGTTTACAAATAACAATGGTTAGTACATATAACACCTTTGTGTGTCCCAGTGCCTCCTATATGAAGTTTAGTTCACAACGGCTTACCTTCCCCAATTTCAACCTCTCATTGTACGAGTACAATGTTGACAAAACATTCAAAATAGCAGAGCAGGCGAGTTTTATTAAAAGCAGCATGAATAAATTGCACAGAGCTCATCAACTCGAAATTACACATCTATTTCTAGAATTCTGACCGAGATTTCTACAATGTTATAGCCGAGAAATGAACGAACGAAACGAACGAATGGCCACTGTTGCCAATGGTCATCTGAAAAACAAAAGGCATCACCGATGCGTTGCTAACAAGAAAGAAAGAAGACGGGTGTTAATTTTTTAATTGCTTTTAAACTTATATTTCTTACTTATTTTGTGAACTTTTATGTGATGTCTGTAACCCCACATGTGTTACAAAACCCTATCGTATAATTAAAAATACCTATATTGATAAAAATATGTTTTATAAGCATTTTTCCTTCAAGGAAACAGCTTTTTTTAATTATTTTAACATAAATTTTAAATTAATTCTATTCCATAATCGCACAATATTTTTTATCGACAATTTATTAATATCATTTAATGAGCAGGTCTGGCAAGATATCGTAATAAGTTCAATACTTGACCGCTTTACACGGTAATTTATCCAGTCATTTATTGTTACCTTGGAACAATTAGTTATTACGATTTAGCTAAGATTTCTATAGTTTCATGTTTTGAATCATTACTGCGGGCTGAAGATTAGTATCGATTGTTTTAATTCTCCTAAAATTCGGAATAACTATACTGATTATAACAGTAGAAGTTTATACATATTTTTATTTTTTTATGTTACATTACCAGACATTAAATTAACTAAGTTCATTACATTAACTAAGTTCGGGACAAACTCAGTTCTGCTTAAAGAGGAATATTTGCCAATAAAAAAATTAATTAATTTTCATAGTAATAGAAAAAAATCTTTTTGTGTTTTTTTATTATTATTTATGTCCCGTGTAATTTATACATATCTCTCTATGTTTACCTGCTGCCTATTGTTATAACATTTTTCTCTCTCTGATCTTCTGATCTCTCAACTGTATTACTACTATTGGACTAGATTCACTCTTGATTTCTTAACTTTTGCGTCATTATCAGAAACAGTCGGCAAACACGTACAAGTTTGATATAAATAATTGGAACAAATATTTTACGTAACATACGACATGACCTATTGGCCTATTACGCATATATGGGGCAATTGTATTAAGAAATAAACAATTTATTACTGCGATATTATAAATAAACATTATATTGCTATTGGGTGCTTTTTTGTGTATATAAAATAAAAAGGTTTGCCTAGGGCCCAGGACACAAGAAATCTAATTTATTTTAAGAGTAAAATGTAAGTTTTCCTACAATAAGACACACCGAATACTTTGTAAAGTAGATCCTCATTCTCCTTCCTGGCCGGCAACGCATTGGTGCTCATTGCTTTCTATGCTCATTTATTGCCTAATAATTAATTGAAAAAAAAGATTTTCCAAAAATATCCAAAGCATTATTACATCAAACTTAACAGCACATAAAAATCATTAACAATTTCCCAACATAAACAACAACAATAATCAACATTGTTACCAAAAATAACTTTGTTACATCTCTTATTTTTCAAGAACAAGTCAGCACACCTACGGTCGTTTAACTCTTAATGCCATGTAACTAAAACTAGCCTGCAACAATACAGGAAGTTAAAAGTAAAAGACACGTATCCATCCAGACAGACAGACAACGCGCTACGACCACACCAACACAAAAAGTAGCCAGAGCGATCAGTCGAGGTTATCCATTCACTTACTTTACACTATAATGTTACTCTTATTTCGCCACCCTGGCTTGTTACTTAAAAATAGAGCAATACGCGAACTGAGCGTAAGCAACTGGCATTGTGATGTGATGGTAGTCCGTCCAATAGTATGGTTAGCTACCATTGTACTACGTACCATCTATAACAATTTTATTCAGGAGAGGCGGGAGAAAGTCATTCTAGAAATATTTTTATAAGCTTTTATTTGCAAAGTTTCTTGTTTTATTTTTAAGGTAATTTATATAAGCTTCTTTTATATTAAAGTGTTTAAATGACACATGTAAGTACTATACATTCTTACAATTTTATTATTGAACTTGACTTAATTCAAATTCCTTTTACAGTCTCTTGTATAATTTTGTTCTCATGTGGTCAGGGCTTGAGCGTAAAAAACGGCGGTCTTCATTGTCGGATGACGAAAATGCTTATTCAAATTCAGATCTTAAATCAGTTTTGTTTTTCCTCTATTTAAATCCTACTTTTTGCATTATTAAGAGATTTTTTAATATGTGTCATTAGCGAAGATAATAATATATCTTCAAATTTTCCCGGGGTTCAGAAAATTTAAACGGCACGGCGTCCGAAGAATTGGCTACTCTTAAGTTTTAATAATTATGTTTAACGTCTAACTAAGTAAAGTGTAGCGTTAGCCGTTTAGAGTTGAACTTACTTCGCATTCTGACTCCTTGGTCAGCTTGTTTTGCATGGATCAATAAAAGTTAAAACTTAGCTTGATTACCAAGTTGTGTTTTGTCATGGCTTTATTTGGCAACTACCTAACCCGGCGAACTTCGTATCGCCTAACAATCCTCAATAACCTCTCCCCCCCTCTCTCTCTCTCGTTCCGTCTCTCTCTCCCGCTCCCTCTCTCTTCCTTTACATATTAATTTTCACATTTCTGAGTTCGAAAATAACAAAGTTTCGTACAAACTTACATCCCCTGTTTTTACCTCTTAGGGGATGAATTTCCAAAAAAAAAACTATTACAATTAATTTTTGTTTCTAATTCTAAGTTTACGTTAATACGTAAACTTTGGAGTTAAAAAATGACGAAGTTCCTTAAACATTTACAACCCCTTAGTTTTACCCCTTAGGGGATGAATTTCGAGAAAACCATGATATGGTTATTTTTTGCGTCTAACTTTTCACCCTTTTAACTTCAAAACTGACAAAACTTCCATACTAACTTCAACCCTAAGGGGGTTAATTAATCCTGTAGGGGATGGTTTTTCAAAAATACTTCCTAATTTTGTTTCTAATTCGAAATTAACATGTTTTTAACTTCAAAAATGACGAAGTTGCGTACTAAGTTCCATCCCCTAAATTAATTCTTTATGGAATGATTTACCTAAAAATGTGTTAAAAGTTAACTTTTGTTCATAACTATAAACATCACAAACTTTACCTCTTTATCCTTTATCATATTAATATAGATTTAATTTAATACCATTCAATTAAAATTCATTCATTGCAAGAAATATAGACGTCCGTAAAGTACGAAGGACATTTAGGTCGACTGAGGGTAGAGGCAAGAAAGGACACAGCTCAACCAAAGGTAGAGAGACAAGAAAAGTGATAAGCGATCGTTTTTCTTGCTCATCACCGCAATCTCCTTTCTTCTTTACATTCAGGGACTCGGGTTGTAAATTTCTAATCCTCCAATCCATCTTTTCAAATCAATGTTAGACTTTTACGCCCCAACTCAGAGTCACTAACGATTACTTAAATCGCTCCTTAGTGCAGAATTTGTATGGAGATTGTTTACTAAGGAGCGATAAAAGTAACTGTTAGTGACTCTGAGTTGGGGTGTTAGTCTTCAAGATTAAGTTTCTTTTCTTTGTAACCTAAGTGGTCAACGTCGTCCATGGATATCAATAACACAAGGAACCACCAACGCGTTCCCGACCGTGTTATAAAAATATTTCACCAACGTAATAATTATTAATTACTGGAACTTAAATAACTTAAATCAGATATGTTTAATGTTTTATTATGTTTTATTTGAGATCTGATAAGTGACAACCCTATTTATTTAACTAAAACTCAGCCTGAGCTTGTGCTGCAGCGTGTTGACACGTTTGATAACTTTCACAAGTTGGCTTATTTATGTAAACAACCTCAGTTCAGCACACTTTGCATATTGTTCATTCTTACGTAAATATAGGTGATAATAATAGTTAAAAATATAATAATATAAAAATAATAAAATTACATCTATAGCTTTTGTATTCTTCGATTCTCTTAATTGCATCTAAACAAAATATTTTTATAATCGACAAACTACTTGAGACAGCCGTCAAAGTTGAGTTGATTGACAGTTAGATATACTTTCATTCTTTCTTTTTTTCTCTTTTCTTTCTTTCTCGACCGGCAATACATTATACTATTATAGTCACCGCGAACTAAGAAGCCCAATTTGTCATTTGCCATCACAGTGACATTAGAGATGTACAAAAAAATCGGTTCACGAAAGAAACCAATTTTTACAACAAATCGATTCAAAATTATAAGACCTTCTAATCGATACCATAGTTAAATTTTGGACTAAAAACCGTAATATTTAGGTTCCTAGTTACCTACCTATTACCTCGATTGAGCTATCTCGTACCGCGTATTCTCAATATGTACCTATCTACGACTTCAATAAAATATTCTTTTATCCATTCGCCCATGATCATCAACAACACCGAAAACATCACTGGTGCGTTGCCGGCCAAGAAAGAGCAGAAAAAGAAAGAAAGATAGATCACGATAGAATGAAAGTCCCGCTCAGTTTCATAATAATATTTTGACATAATATTATATTACGAGCGTCAGGAAAAAACTACAGTGAATAAATTCTTGCTTATTTCGTAAGACACATTCATGTATACATAATTATTATTTTGTTAAAAAAAAAAAATGTTTACCGGAACCTTAACTACATAATTACATATAACATATTATCTGCAGTTACTGTCCATGGATGGCGAAGTGCCTATACATAATGGAAAATGTCCTTTGTTAGCATCCAATTCGTCGTGGTATTATTGGGTACCTAATTTTAAATTCAAATGCAAGCAAATCATTTTTAACAATGTAATTAAATTAATCAATTATCATTTTTAAATTTCGATTATATTAATGTATCGATTATGATTGGTTTTATAAACGATTTCAAGCCGTCACATCGCCCTACGTCAGATTAGATTTAGGCTTCTTCATATAATATTGTTTCGACGTCATATAATTATTTTTATTAAATTTTTCATAAATTGTGATGTGATGGGATTTTAACGTATACTATGATTTATAATCAACGCCAATGAAAATGAGTAGGGATTTTTAACAAATTTTGGCAAAATCCTTTGTCCGTAAGTATTCAACTATTCATGTCAAGTAAATGAATATTCCATTTCGCTCAAAGACACCCATACAAGGTTAGTTCATATTAATAAATAGCAGCTATCATTATGGGCATCTTAGATAATTTTGACTATAGTGATGTCTATTTCTATGTATATATGTTCTACTGATGTCTTTGTGTGACAAGGTGACTCATGTTATAAAATCAATATCTTCATAAAATAACAGTAATAAAGGAGATACCCAATTTTCGGCCACGAACCATAATTATTAGTGATGGGCCGACTATGGGTTTTGCCGATCACCCGACTAGCCGACTAATCGGTGAAAAAATTGCCGACTATTCGGCCGACTAGTCGGCAATGCCGATCAACCTTACTTTGGTCAAATATTTATGAAAACAATAAAAGGAATCGATTACTTCGTGATAAACCTAAAATTCTGACGTTTCTTCAACATAAATTACTTTAGCTTAATCCAGTAAAATTAAAATACTAATAATAAATAATAATAGTAATAATGGTAGATATTAATTAACAATTAAAATCAATATTACCAATACAATCCCTCGAGAGGCCCTATCACCAGGCCGGATTTAGTCGCCTCTTATGACACCCATCTGGCGTGCGATTGGGGTTAGTATTCTAAGCGCCCCAATACGGCTAAAATATTATTTTGAAGTCTGTTAAAAATTAGTATAATGCGTTTTCATCAACATAATAATTGAGTTTTTTAAGGAGAAACAGTATATTTGTTGGCGCCAATGGGCATACATATTTCTATGGTTCTACCATATATTTGAAGGTCATCATTCGCATTCGCGAATGTGACAAAACCAACATTCGTTACATCACTATACAAACATAAAATATTTTTCTTTTCTTTATGATCGGATTTATTAAAATAAATCTCGTTATGCTAATTCTATAATTTTGTAATTTACTTCATTTCCTTTATTTTTTAACAGCGAAAATTAACGCCGAATATTCGGCAATTTTTGCCGACTAGTCGCCAACTATTTGCCGACTAGAAAATATGCCGAATAGTCGGCTTTCCCGACTAGTCGGTGTGTAGTCGGCCCATCTCTAATAATTATGTAATCTGTGCTAGAACATAAGACTAGACAAGAGTAAATTATATACAAAAAAATTCGTCTTATTTAGTAGATAAACATATTTAAATCTGAGCCTCATCTTCATGAAATAATTAATCCTAAGTCCCAATATCATCGTAAAATTGACAACCCTACGCATATAACCAACTTCAAAAAACATTCTATAATTAAAATATATGTGAAAAGGAAAAGTGTTGCCATTATCCATAGCGCAAGCATTTATAAAAAGACAATCATAAAGACTTGCTTTGTAGTTTTTCTGGTCCATTGTCAATACTTCCCACAGACAATAAAACGGTCTGGAGGTATAAAGAAGAATGTAACGTTATCGTTCGTTTTTTGCTCAGATCTAGACGCATCTATGCATTGAATCGATAATCGTTTACTAGAAATCGATTTACCGTGCAACACGTTACTCGATCGATTACAATACATTATTGGTGTGGTATGTTATCCCATGGAAGTCAAGTCTAGAAGATACAAATAAAATCCTCGAAATTACTTTAACTAAATGTTAAAAACGAAATAAAAGGTTTTTATTCGAATATTGAAATTTTATTGAAAAATTACCATTGTTCTTTGTGTCATTAGTCTCTGTTAGAAATTACATTTTCTAACTGTGTCAGCATTTTCTGGGTATAATTATTTATAATCAAAATTTGCTCCTTTAAATATACGTATATTAAAATTTAATTTTCATTTATGCAGTTCGAATAAATAAATAAAATCTGTATAATTTGATAGTTTATGAGCATCCATAGGTTTCAAAGTGGCTTCAGAGATAATTCACTATTGTGCTGCGTACCTACAGCAATTAGCATTTAGACGTAGAAAGCATGGAGTATATCTTCCATGGCAGAAAGTAAGCTATTGAATAATGGACATACAGTGCTACCAACTTATTTGTGAATTGGAGGAGGGCGCTGTCGGACGCAGTGGACCAATCATTGGACGCAATTCGAGAGGTAGTAAATGTCAAATGAATGAGCACAAAGAACTTATGAATGGCGCGGCATTAGTTTCAATTTTCGCCATTTCACAGATAACTTGGTGGCACTGTAGGTAGGTACACCACAGAGTCCGTAGGTTCATAGAAACAGCATTCATCAGCGATGTCAACCAAAAATCTAAGTTCTCCATTGCAGACGATGAATTACACTTATTCATAATAGATAACATAAATATCTACCTCGATAACAATGAAGTGAGTGCAGTTAATTAATGACGAAACTTTTTGTCCATGTGTGCGTGCCGTTTGTTCAGTTGTGCGATGTTATTAATGGTTGTGACGTTGTGATAAAATATTTAGCGCAATTAATTACTAGGTACTTAGTATGTGGTACGTAAATACGTTTTACTTGTTACGCACCTTTTTATGTTCATTATATTTTGTCCATATTTCAAATTTTTTAACGATTCATTCACCTATTTATTTATTTTATTTATTTAATAATTTATGCACACATAGAAACATTATACAGATAAAACATCAAGTAAGGATGGTACAAAGGAACTGCTTATTTCTTATGAAATTTCTTCCAGCAGCCCTGAGACTGGAGAGCGGTATGTCTAGATGGCAGAAAGACTGTGTACACAAAATACTACTACTATTTACTTGTACCTCGGTGATTATCTTAAGACTCTGTCTATTCAAATAATTCTCAAGTCAGTTGTTTAGCGACTGTGAAAAAAAAAGTCACAAGATTTGCTTTTAATTATTTTTCTATTTCATACTTATTTACCCAGAGATAATGGCTGGATAGATTATTGAAAACGGCCCATAAACAACAATTTTAATTGTGCAGTCTAATAGCATTAAATAATGAACTACATTTAAATACCTATAAGCATTTAATTAGGTAGGTACTTATTTTAGTTAAAACTATACTTAGTGTTCGTAGTTTTGCGACAAAGCCTATGGACGAAATTTTTTTTTCTCCCATCATGTTTTGACTGCAAACTTGCCAACGTGATATACTCGTATTATGAATTTGTCGCGGATTCTACCTTAGAATTCTGGATATTGTAATAAAATTAACTAACTAACTCTATAATACTCAATTATTTTCGCTATGCGCGTGTACAAGTTACATAACTCGCAAGTCCCACATTCAAAGCCTGACAATTGGAAAGCGCTAACGAATCCGATTATGCAGAAATCTTTCAGTGAAATGCGACAACGATAGATTCCGTATTCGTTCGTTTCGTGTTGAAATGGCTTCGTGACGTATGAATTAGATCGGTTCTACTGATACGCTGTCAATAGAAATTATCGTCATCATCATCATACATTATAATCCGACTAATCGATATAAGTACAAGTATAGAATTGGGGCTAGTAACGCAATGCATCCCAAAAACATTTTTGGTATTTTTATTTCACCTCAAAAACGGCTTCACCGATTTGACGTGGTCTTCACTGATGTATTGATGTAAATTCGGGTACTAATGGTAGGTAACGTTTATACCTAAATTTTTTGTCCCGTCAATTTTTTTCCAAAGTAACTTAAGCGAAGTTTCCTGAAGCAAACCGCACTATTGATGAAGAAATGGCCCTCCTGTTGCAAGTCATTGGGCTTTGTGTCAACAAATTTAACACTGGGGTTATTGGGGTACCTTAGTGGATTCATTCGTTCTTTTCATACTAGGTAAAATGTATCTGTCTCCATTTGAAAACCATATTTATGATAATGTAAACCAAGTTTAACTGCCCTCAAATTTTATACATTGTATCTGCAACTTTAATTGGTCTAATCTAATTGAACCAATCTTCAGTACGTTACATATTATTTACGCGGCGATGCTGGCCCACACTGCACGGAAGCTAGTGAGAGATGACGCTATTTTTTGCTTGTATGAGTACTGTCAACAGGACTACTCAACAGAAGTGGGAATAAACGAAAAGCACTAAATAAATGAAAAGCACCAGCAAAAAGGCCTAAATTACTCAAAGGGAAGGCCCAGTTGTGCGTCCACTTCATACGTATAACTATAAATAATCACTGCATTCGTGCAATTAGCTAAAATCTAAATAACTACATCGCGCGCTCACATTAACTACCCAGAGATAGTGAAACAAGTCTTTTAGCAAAAAATAATATTAATGACCGCCCACAATCACGTAATACAATATTTTATCACGTCCGAGCATGAAACATACCGTTAACGGCATTAAAAGCAGTTATGTAAAAGTCATGCAGATTGTAGTGAAAAACTTGAATCTAATAAATCTTACCGGTTGGCGCGTACTTTGATATTTTAGCAGTAGAATAAATCCTGGTATTCATTTAATTATTTACGTACTTATAATCGTTGGTACGTACGTCTCTACTTGTCTCTATTTGAGGCTACCAGGGGACCTTGAAGGCACTTTCATGATGCAGATGTTGCATTAAACTACAACATTATTGGAGGGTTTTGAGACCACCTAAGGTGTAGGAAGTTCTTAACGTCATGGGTTAACTGAATTCCTATCTACTGATGCTATTCAACGTGTCCTCCGAACCACGAAACGACTCTCTAGCATCTTACCTTTAATGATCGCCCATCCGATTATCAATCGTGTCTGCATTGGCTCTTAAACCCTATTTAATTTAGGCCAGCATAATTGCAATACTACAGTCCATATTTACATAAAAAAAAAACTTCAAATTACGGCCGCTATTTACTTAAAACACTTCAAATTTATTGTCTGTACAATTTAATAATAACATACAAAAATCACGGCCACGCATTACCTCAAAATACATAGATTCAGCAAGTTTTCGATATAATTCGTTATGAACATAAACAAACAATGGCAGTACAACAGGATGGTCTTTGCCGCAAGGGCAGTCCATTAGACAATTGCTACCTTCCTGTCACTTAGCTGACAGTTCCCCTACTTCCTGTAGTACCCCGTAGGAATACCCTATTACAAGGCAGTTGAGTCCAAATTTCAATAGCAATGACGTTGGACGATTCAGATCTCTGGATTGATACGAACACTGTAATATTATGGAGTACGGTCGAAAATCCAGTAGCAGATTATAACGCAAATCTCTTCGGTATTGATAATTGTGACGATGCAATAAGGTTCAAATTACCGTAACTGTAGGAATGTTCAAAATCCGTGCGGATGTGGCGTATTCAGTGATTTGGCCGCGTAATTTTCAGAGTTTTATTTAGAAATTTGCGGTTGTTGTCGATAACATTTTATGTTGAAGTGAATCTGGATTTTTATTCATGTTTGTTTAATCTAATAGTACCTAATCAACATTAAGGCCTTTCACTATCCTATTAGCTGCATGCGATGCGGACCCATTCTTTATGTGGTTTCCTTTTTCCTGTAACCTGCCAGTTGCCATCAGGTGACTAGTTTTCTTTCTATTTTACCATTCAGCACAATTAGGAAATGAGTTAATTAACTATATTTCATTGGGCTTTAAATAAGGAAAGATAATGTCAACATCACGATCAGACCACGACTCCAAACTGTGTCAATGACGATTGGCCACGGATATTCTTACATTGTGTTATTTGTGGTAGGTGTACCTACTCGCTGATCCGGTAATTTGGCTTTCGAACACTGCAGATGAAACATCTTACAGTACAGTTCTTCTTCTAAGATTCTAAAGACCAATGTTAAATAAAACCTTCACCACTATGGCGGAGTACCATCGGCATTGTATAGAGAAGACCTGGTGTCATGGCGTCATTCATTGTTCATCAGGAATAGATGCACTACGAACAGAGGAGGAGAGGAGAATTGCTTGGACAGGAGGATAGGAGAACACTCCGCATTGGAGCAGCGTGGTGGAGTATGCAGAGTATACTCCTCAAGAGGAGAGACCCGTGCTCAGTAGTGGACCATTAATGGGTTGAAGCTAGAAACCATAAATTATATTATTAAATTTGGTTTTTATGAAGTGTAATTTAAATAGAAAATACACAATGACTCGCTCACCTAGTAATGTAATGGCACGTCTGCAAAAATGCGAAATTGAGTTTATATGGTATACGTGTTTAAAAGTGCATAATCTACATAGTGGTAAATATGTATTAATGTCTATACTAGTAACCAGACCCATACAATCTGGAAAAAACCTAAAAAGAACCCATAAATTAATTTTAAATATTTTTATAAAATTTTTGATCCTCGTTTCTGTAAAATATGACAAACGTAGATGTGCCGTTGTATTACTGGGTGAGCGATGTATTTTCATATACAATCAAAGTGCTACAGGTTCACATCATCGCAGTTATTAAAATACAGGGAGCCGTTTTAAAAGCGCATCTGATATCATGCATCTGCGCAATATAAAAGAATTATATCCCAATTTCATTACATTGTTCGGCCAAATTCTATACAGTAGCGAGAGGAAATTTTGCGTCATGCGCGAGTAAATTATTAGTAACTTTTGAGATAATGCGAATATTTCAATAGATATCTTTATCGTAAATTGTGCTTTCATTTATTCTGTTTGAAACTGAAAATAACTCTTACTTTCCAAACGCTTTTATTTTGGCTTATCCAGTTTTTAAGCTTCAAATCTTGCAAGCTACTTTTTCACTACAACCAATAGTTTATCGTTCCATTTATACCACATCAATTCTGACATCAATTATGATTTCAATAATAAAAACAGGAGAATTTAAAGGAAAGTTTAACTGTCAATTTACATCAAAATAGAAATAGAAAATTGCAATTCGTATTCAAGGCGATGAGTTTTAATTATGGTCAATGACGTTACTATTCGCATGCTAATATAATAATTTCACTGCTCATACTGTCTGCAGGGTCTAAACATGGCAATACAATTGCTTAACCAATTTCTAAAATGTTAATTATAATTCCGGTAGGTAGACTAGACAACACCGGTAGTCATCCTACCGTAGATTATACACACGCGGCCGTTTTTAATATATTAATATATTTTATCTATCCATAATCTCCGGATAATCTGTTCTTTCGCTATTTCTTCTCCGCCACGCCAAAAAACCTTTTCGAAATTGTTGTAAATTTACATGCATAAGTGCATCAGTGATCCCTATATAGATAAATTACTTTGATTTGATTTGGAAAATAATATTAAGAACAAACATAATGTTGTGACTTTATGATAGTTTTAAGTTCTCAATATTCTATGTATCTTTAATCCTAAGTTTGTCTCTTGGTAAATGTAATACTATTCAAAACTTTTGGAGCCGATGCAGTGATGTAATCAAAAACCGATAAGATAATTTTGTTTGGCTATTGTTGAAACTAAAACTTTACGACTTTAGAAAATTGTTGACTCTCCAAGTGTTGAGCTAACTTTGAGAACCTGTGTACTACAGGCACGCTGCGTGACCAGCCAAGAAAAAAACGAGAAGACGACGACGCTTATTATTGTCTGTCTGTCGTAGTACTTATACACGTAGAACCTTTCACGCTTGTGTCTAAGAGAGTTGTACTTCGCTAAGGTTACACATACATTGTTCTGAGGTTTCAGATTTTAGGCTTCTCACAGGATTGGAATCGAAGTTCAAGAAATTTCAGGATGTGAATAAATGAGGTGCGTAGAAGGGATAGTGCACAAAACTAATATTGACATGTCGATTATACACGAAACGATTGATTTGTAACGATTATTGTACTTTTTTTGGGGATAAAAAATATTAAAAATACACAATTGTTTAGTCCACACAATAGTTTGCGACAGTAGTGTTAATCCTTTTTTAGAATAATGGGCCTTTTATTCCCAATGTTTTATGTGGTAACCCTATCATATAGTCATAGTCTAGGGAGGCTAGTGAAAACTGAAAACCCTGCTGCATGAATACTTTCAGAATTAAAGTGGGTGGTTCGAAGAAAAGTTTCCTCTACAGAAAGGACCTTTTGTGTATCTAGCCGGCAAAAGAGCTGATGATCCATCATGGTAACGTCGACCTGGGAGGAAGAAAGAAGAGGACATGGAAGAGCAAGAAAGAAAGAACCTGACAATGTTTCCGGCAAGGTAAACACCGGTTTCAACCATTCAAACCGAAATCCATGGCTAGGTACTTGAAATAAGTTACTCGTTATATAGTATTATATATATTGACGACCTTGTAGCCTAGTTGGTACTGACTCTGCCTGCGAAGCGAGGGGTCCCGGGTTCGATTCCCGCCGGGGCAGATATTTATGTGGCAGATAAATATTTGTACTCGGGTCATGGGTGTTATTGTGATGTGTTATGTGTAGTCCATGCCACCCGCGACACAGGTATACCCCCTGTAGGTATACACCCGCAGTAGGTTTACTGCGGGGGTATAAGTGTGTTAGAGTTTATTTATTTATTTATTTATTTATTTATAGTATCGTTACCTATTAAAAACTGAATGTTTTCACCTGCTTTTCAGCACTAAGCAAAACTATATACTTTCAAAACACACAAAATTATTTTCAAGGGCGCATTAGTAGGTCGCGTTTCGTAATAGACGGGGCGGGCCGGTTCGCTCTTGACCGAATCGATTACCTGTCTCCACTGGAACGGAGGATTTTGTTTGCATTCTCTAACAATAGTAAGGTAAAGTATTGTTAGTAAATTATAATATATTCTAACAACATATAAAGCTAGCAATGACTTTTTGTTAATACTCTGTGGAGGCAGGACGGAATTTCCGGGAACGCAAGACGAGAGAGATTTGAGAGGAAAAGGTAGACGTTAATTTTAAAAATTTATATTTTTTACTTTTGATAAGTATAACTACTCCAGGTTAGTCCCGTAATTTACAAAATACAGATCTGATGATGCGGTCCGTGATGAAATGAGAGGATTCCGGAAATGTAAAAAAACTGAACGATTTTTGATGAAATTTAGCACACAGATAGACCATGATCCGGAAGTATTAGACATGAGTATATTTATTATCCCGGTAAACGCGGGAAAAGCCGCAGGCAGAGAGCTAGTCTATACATCTATACATACAAATAAATAAAATTGGAGTGTCTATTTGTAATATTAAAATAACCGCTTTTTACTAAGTGCATTTGGATGTATACACGGTACATATACCAAAACAATTTTTTTTTTACAATTTTTGTCTGTCTGTCTGTCTGTTTGTTCCGGCTAATCTCTGAAATGGCTGGACCAATTTTGACGGGACTTTCACTGGCAGATAGCTGATGTAACAAGGAGTAACTTAGGCTACTTTTATTTTAGAAAAAAAAATAGTTTGTTAGGCGATACGAAGTCTAGTAAGAAGACGAGCCGGGTCAGCTAGTATAAGAATACAAATACAGTTACTATAACATTGACACGTGAATCGATAGGTACTACGCGCTACAGTTTGTTCTACTAACGGAACATGTGTATAACTGACACGGTCAGCCATTCAATGGGTGACCGGTTGACCTCTTCTCACGGAACATTTGGTCAATACGAGTTATCAAAAATGTACACTTGCATTAGTCAAAACTGTTAAAAAACCGCTGTTATTTAATCCAGTCTATAAACCATATGTGCCAAATTTCATTTAAATCCGTTCAGCCATTTTTGTGTAATAACTAAGATCAGATCAGATATACAAAACTAAAACTGAAACTTCAATCAAATCAGTACGATTGAAATCAGTGCAGAACCTTTAACATCTACGACACCAATTCAAACTCGACCAGTTTTTGCTTCAGAAACCCAATTTTGTTCAATTTCTTTTTACTCAAAAACTTTTTTTACAGAAAGTGATCGTACGCGCGTCGCGTACCCGTTATCTATGAGAAGATGGCGTTCTTTGGACCGTAAATTTTCCGGTACGTTAGAATTCGATGCAGATTATTGGAATCCTCAATATTTATAATAAATAATTAATTTCCGACCTGATAATTTTCCTGATTGCTCATAATTTAATTTAAATGTTTTTACTCATCATAATATTATGTTGATTGTGATAAGTATATTAGTGGTATCCATGTAATTCGTTCATTGATTAAAAGTAATTATCGCTGCTATTGTTATTGTTAAATCTAATTGTTTCCTACCTACTAACGATATATTAAATGACAAACATCGTTTTTAATTTATGGTTTTTCCTTTTTTAACCGACGAAAAAAAAAGGAGGAGGTTCTCAATTCAACACGTATGTTTTTTTTAATGTATGATCACGCAGCAATCGACACAGGATGGTCCAATTTTGATGATTCTTCTTTTATTGGATGGGTTATGTCTTGAAGTTGGTCCCATTTTTTTTTTGAAAAATTTATTTTTACCTTAAAGGTCCCAAAATAGGGGATGATTAATTGTTCACCCACGGAATTTTTACCCGTTACCCCAATAACTTTGTACTGGATGATCCGATTTCGATAATACTTTTTTATTGGATAAAGTGTATACCTTGAAGTAATTTTCATTAAAATTCGGAAACAAAATTTTACCCCTAAAGGTACGAAAATAGGGGCTGATTGATATTTCACTTACTACATTTTTACCTGGTAACTGAATGTACCACCCATAATTTATTATTTTTTATAGCAACTAAAAATTATAAAATAATTACTTTTTAAGAAAAAATTTAACCAACGAAAAAAAACTGAAAAGCGTAAGTATAATAAAATAAACCATTAATACTATACTAAATTAATACTATAAACCATTTAGTATTACAATTTAAGATCCTAAATTAATAGTAAAAAAATAATTTTGAGGCGGTGCCAAACATATGAAAAAAAAAACGGTGAAAAGGTGTGCGCCGCGCTGCTGCTGCCGTGTGCATCTCATGCCGGGGCCGTCATTTTACGCTTTATGTAATTAATTTTGCATGTTTGTTGGGCGCCGTCCCAAAATTGTCCTTCCGTCCGTCCATCCGTCCATACGTCCGTCTGACGCTAGAAAGCTGTAATTTGGCATGGATATATTATGTACATATTTATTAAAACTCCAAAATTGTAGAATAAAATATTGAATTTTTTTTTCACGGTACCTCCTCTATAGGTAAATCTCTATATGTAATCTTTTCGTTGCGTTGCGTACCCCATAATTTGTTGTATTGTTGAAAAGGTTTTTCAAAAATATTATGGGTCTCCTAAGACCATTTTTAGGGTTCCGTAGCCAAATGGCAAAAAACGGAACCCTTATAGATTCGTCATGTCTGTCTGTCTGTCTGTCTGTCCGTCCGTATGTCACAGCCACTTTTTTCAGAAACTATAAGGACTATACTGTTGAAACTTGATAAGTAGATGTATTCTGTGAACCGCATTAAGATTTTCACATAAAAATAAAAAATAAACCATAGGGCATCGAACCTAATTGGCACACCTACAAGTCCGCCATTTTGAAAAAACCTCGATTCGGCGGCCAGTGATGAAACATGTGTCAATCGATAGACTAAATTATTATGATCAAAAAGTATTAAGTGATGAAATGTCGTAAGTGATATACTTTCTGAGATAAGTGAGTTCAAAACTGTAGAAAAATAAAGCAAAAAACTTCGTTTCGGCGGACATTGATAAATCATATGTCATTCGATAGGCTAAATAATTACAATTAAAAGGTATTCAGTGATGAAATGTTGTAAGTGATATAATTTCTGAGATAAGCGAGTTCAAAACTGTAGAAATATAAAGCAAAAAAACTTCGTTACGGCGGACATTGATGAAACATATGTCAATCGATAGGCTAAATTATTACGATTAAAAAGTATTCAGTGATGAAATGTTGTAAGTGATATACTTCCTGAGATATTTGAGTTCAAAACCGTACAAAAATAATGCATTAAAAATTATCATTTACTTATTTTGAATTTATTAGGTCAATAATGAAAAATTAGTATATTATGTCATATGTGTATGTGCTGCATAGGTACTTGATTTATTAATAACGGGTAGATTTGAATTAAAAAAAAGCAAAGCAAAAGCAAACTACTAGGTTGTTTTATAAATAATTTATTTGCCACCAGCGGCTACAGCTTTCGCAATTACTCTAAACCAAAAGTTAAAATTCACTATTGGCTTAGTTTTCTATATCATGTCTGACAATCACTGAATCTAAAAATTCCGCTGGTGATAAAGGCAATGTTTCCTGATGTCAAGCCCATGCCAAGAACCATATAACACACATTATATGGGAACAACATGACAAGGTTCTTTTTCCCACTATGCATGAGCAGTACCATCCCGCGATTTTATCTCTACCCTTAAGTTGTTTGTTTGACGAATTTGTTTAATTTTTATAATACACGAGTAACCGCCCTCGCTTTGCTTCGGTTTTCTTATTTTTTTACACGTTGGGTTACATTGTTGGAGTTTTATTAAGGATCCCTAATTTTTTTGAAAATATAATATAGCCTATGTTACTCGGGGATAGTTTAGCTTCCCAACAGTGAAAGAATTTTTGAAATCGGTTCAGTAGTTTCGGAGCCTATTCAATGCAAACAAAAAATCAAATCTTTCCTCTTTATATATTAGTATAGATAACGTAACTGAGGTAAGGAAAAAAGTGACCGGTACACTTCAATTGCTGTATCGCCATAAAAACTTAACCATAAATACGCCATAAACACTCTGGTCATCCCTCACCTTGATTATGCTATGTGTTGTACAGATTTGTCAGAGGAACTTCTGAATAAATTGGAGCGCCTTCTTAATAACTGTATTAGATATATCTTCGGCTTACGTAAGTATGACCACATTTACCAGTTCCATTCCTAACTTAAATGGCTATTCATTTGATACTGGCGAAACGTCAGAATTCTCTCAACATTTTATGCCATTTTGAATAATGTGTCTTCTCCTGTTTATTTAAAGGAAACCTATAGCACTGCTTATTTCGGGAATTCCTTCACAATACAGTTCATACTGTTCTGGAACTCCTTGCTTGTAGACATCAAAAAATCATAGACTACCAAAAGCTCCTTCAAGAAGTCCGGCAGCACTACCTGAAGCAATTAGAATGTTGTCGCCCGTGGTCTTCAACCAGATGTTATATATGTATTTATAAATATTTATTTACTTAATATATAAGATGTTTATATGTAAATCTGAATAAAACTGTATTTATTTAATTTTGTTTATGTATATTGTTATTTTATATGTATATAGTAATTATTCTAAATATTCATAATATTTCTTATCTGGCATAACACTGATACAGTTACAGATACACTAGAAATAAAAAGATAATTAATTACAAATGTTTTATTTTTGTACGGTTTTGAAATCAAATATCCCAGAAACCATATCACTTACGACATTTTATCACTGAATACTTTTTGATTGTAATCACTTAGACTATCGACTGACACATGTTTTATCAATATCGGCCGAAACGATGTTTTTTGCTTTATTTTCCTACGGTTTTGAACTCAAATATCTCAGAAAGTATACCACTTACGACATTTTATCACTGAATACTTTTTGATCACAATCATTTAGTCTATCGATTGACACATGTTTCATCACTGGCCGCCGAATCGAGGTTTTTTCAAAATGGCGGACTTGTAGGTATGCCAGGCTCCATACAAAAATGTTGGAAGCCCTTTTGAGGTTCCCCATACTTACAACTGAAACTCAAAATTTTTTTTTTCATCAAACCCATACTATGGATAGGTCTTTAAAAATGATATTGAAGTTTCTAATATCATTTATTTCTAAACTGAATAGTTTGCGCGAGAGACACTTCCAAAGTGGTAAAATGTGTGTCCCCCCCCCCCCCCGTAACTTCTAAAATAAAAGACTGATAAAACTAAAAAAAAATATATGGTACACATTACCATGCAAACTTCCACCGAAAATTGGTTTGAACGGGATCTAGTAAGCAGTTTTTTTTAATACGTCATAAATCGTAAACCGCAATTTACCTTTCATTCAATCAACTCAAATACTAACCTACCTACCTAACCTTTAGACTCAAATACATCGAACTACAAAAACTTTTATATATTATATTTAAACATTAATTAAACATTTAATTATTTATAACATTGCGCCTGGCCTGACACGCACTTGCCCGGTTTTTGTGTATGTCCTATAAACGTCTTTTCATTCTTTTCATTCATTCATCAGTAATTTATTTATTTTATTTATTTATTTGTATAAGTTACACCAACAAAGTAAACACTGTGACAAGAAAATACAATACAAGATACAATAACAATATTAGATTAGTGTTACTTCACTTACAGGTGTAAACGACTTGATAATACTGCAACAATAACCGTCTTCTAGTAGTTAAAAATAAAACTTAAATCAATCAAATTACAGGAATACATATAAGTTAAAATTAAATAAAAACTAATTAAGTATACAAAAATAAAATAAATTAATAAATTAAAAATTATACGATTGAGATTAAATATTTACAAAGATTGAGTTCAAATTAATAGATTTTAATTAAGTTAATAGATTGTAATGAGTTGCTGACCAAGGAAACGCCTTATCGCTTATAAGTGGTTCTTCGACACTAACAGAGATATAAACACCCTGCGAAGCCAAAGAGTTCTACCACCATGTTTGACCGTCGCGATAAAACTAAGATGGATTTCCCGCATTTCCCGCAAATTCCATTAGGAGAGCGTTGAAACAAACAAACGAATACTCCCAGCTTCATTGTATGTACTAGTATATAATATTATACTAGCTTCCCGGACAGACTTCGTTCTGTTAAAAGTTGTTTTTTTATTAAAACCTTCCGTGTGCCTTAAGGAAGATGTAAGATATCCTGTCTTTCAAGTTGGATCAAACTGCACACGGTGTGCAAATTTGATTAGGGAGTCCATCGCGGACAAACATCGAGACACGTATTTTATATATATTAAGATGTATAGAGCACATTATATCTCAAAAATATGCTACTAAAATATGCTTCAGTCAACAGATACTGTTACGAAGCGAAGCAAAATAGGGTTGCCACTATATTTTACCTTAAACCAATTACTTTATGTGACTCTGTAATAAGATTACCTACAATATTCACTTATCAAACAGGTTAATGTTGAAAGATAGGGCTTCCGAAGGTATGCCGGTTTATTATAACATTGCCCTTAGCAGGCTTTTTATTATAAAAAAAAAATATCTCTCATCCCTCCCCAGTCCATTCCTGTTCAGTGGTTAAGCATGACGAATAAACGGAAAAAATGCAACTTTTTTTAATCTCTGTCTGTATCGTTATTTTGAAATACATAGTCGTGCAGTTTTATACTACTAATTGTAAGATTATAAATGTGAAAGTTTGTAAGTCTACGTAGGGTACGCAGACGAAGTCGCGGGGATATGCTAGTTATTATTAACTGTAGTAACTAGGTTTATAGTGTAGTGTAGCAAACATCACATGCAACAATAATAATTATTATATAATGTATAGTTGTAATCAAGAACTAAGTATTCTATGTGCAACGATCCTTGTATGTAATGTAATAAGAGAGGCTGAGTGTATACAATTATGTATAATACACGTACACTACATTATGTAGTCAATATCTAGTCAGCTGTAACTTATTATGTAACGGTGTTCTCCACAGAGTGCGTAAGATAGACATGACATCGTGAAGAAATTACTCGCGCGTGTCAATTTGGTCTAAAGAGCTTTAATACCCATTGCAAAAATATACTGATTAGATTACATTCAACTGTCATGTCGTGTTAATAGTATAACTCTATTTATAGAATGATTTTGACATTACAGACTGATACTTTAACTTATTTTCTTGTTGAAATACCCAAAAAAAACTAGCAGCCGAGTCATCTGATCGTAAATGGCCACATTGGTCACTGTCGCCACTCCAAATGCATCACTCATTCGTTGCCGTTCGAGAAAGAAATCATCCATCCATCCATCCATCCGTCAGCCTATAGAGGTCCACTGCTGCACTGTAGCGTGGTCTCCATTCGAGGACCTTTCTTCCCCAACGGTTATCAGTCCTACGAACTATGTGGCCAGCCCATTGCCACTTCAGCCAGCTTTCGAGAAAGAAAAGAGATGTAAAAATAGTTAAGAACCTACTTATAAATGTCGATATTTTTATAAGTATTTTATTTGTTACAAAAGTAACTTCCTACACTACACTGAATTAGGTCATTTCGAAATAACAAGAAAGAAACAACGTGACAAAGTATACTTTTAGAAAAAAGTTGCTTAACCTTTAGAACAATTTACCTATCTGTATTACAAAACTAAGAAAATAAGGATGTGTATGTTATATTATACACGTATTCATATAATAATACTGGAATTGCATACATTGCAACAAACTACTACTTTGAATATTTTGGTTTAAAAAAATTACCTAAGTAGTTGCGCATTTTTTTGACATATTTAAGTACTTTCTAACTACTTTATTTTGTAAGAAATAATTTTAACAAAGTTGAATTATGAAACCAAGGCACAGAATACAATGACATAACAGTACCTGTTGACCAAGGTATAATATTTTAACTTTTGAAGGGAAACTAATGCACACGTAGCAAACGTAGGACTCAAAAATTAGGCATGAAAAATATAAGCGCAGTGGTGCAGAAACATAATCTCTTAATATATAAAATTCTCGTGTCACGGTGTTAGAAGTTGAACACCTCCGAAACGGCTCGACCGATTTTCATGAATCTTAGCGTGCATATCGGCTAGGGTGGAGAATCGGACAACATCTATTTTTCATCCCCCTAAATGTTAAGGGTGGTCCCACCATAAAATTTTTGGCAGAACAACGTTTGCAGAGTCAGCTGGTCTAATATACAAAATTCTCGTGTCACGGTGTTAGAAGTTGAACTCCTCCGAAACGGCTCGACCGATTTTCGTGAATCTTTGCGTGCATATCGGCTAGGGTTGAGAATCGGACAACATCTATTTTTCATCCCCCTACCCCTAAAAATGTTTGGCAGAACAACGTTTGCCCGGTCAGCTAGTTTTTTTATACTATAATAATGTAGATAACTAATAAATTAATTAAAGAAAGTACAGGAGCAATGTGATGTAAACATTTGTCGAATTGACGATTAAATGCGATTGTAGAGCGGGTCTCTACCATTGACATTGAACTTGTGTTCCGGCTGGAGGCCTGGATGCCAGTTCTTTCTTTCTTTCTCTCTTTTGTCTCTTGGTCAGCACCGCTCAGTGATGCCTTTGGTGTTATGTCTATTGGAGATGATTGTCAATTACCATCAGGTACATAACATAAAAAAATCGAGCTTCAGTACAGCCTTGAAAAGCGAAACGATTTGATTCGTCAGTACCTCTGATGATATTTTCTTGACACCATCAACGGTTTAATATCGGTCGTCATCGTAAAATGGATGCCGATTGTGAATATTATGATTATCGTGCCACCCGTCTCCGAAGTCGCCTTTCTCATCATTGCATCAACCATAATCAAAATGGCCGCGTGAGAAAATGCCACAGGTAATTGCTATATTGTGTTCGGTTCATTTAATACATAATCTGTGCTCTAGTCATAGATTAAATAAGAAATGAATGCGATCGTTAATTTTGCATAGTTGATTGCGAATAAATCTCGCGGGTTTTCGGAATAATAATTTATTGGATGATTTTTAAAATGTAATTCTATTTTGCAAATAGAAGTATTTTTTTAGTACCTAAAATATACTAAATGGTAAGGTCCTCATCAGACTGTTCATAGTTATCCTTGCTTATGTTCAACAGCGGACCTCTGAAGACTGATGGATGGATGGATCCTTGCGGTAGCAGTATAGCTTAATCGTGAGCTTAAGATGATAAGCCTATTACTAAGTAAATAAAAGAGTTCTAAGAAGAGACTAAGCAGGCCGTGATGCTCGCGTATAAGCATGTAATGCGCACTAATTCCTCACCCCCTCTCGATACTTATACTATACGCAGCCTCGATATGCCAAGGGGGTTTTAGTTTGCTTAAAACGAACATATTTTTTTAATGGGAATAGCCGGTAAACGAGCTGACGATCCAGCTGATGGTAAGTGGCAATCGTCACCCATGGACATCAGCAACACCATCATTAATGCGTTGCCGGCCATGTAACAGACAAGAAAATAAAAGAAAAAAAATAACTGCAGTGATAACGACACACGCAGATCCAACTAACTACTAGGTGCTTCTTCTATAATTATGCAATCATTCGCGACCCGGCCTGATTTCGCACGGATTGAATGAATGGAGTAATTGAAAGGAAGATTCTAACATAATGAATGAATCTGGGCAAATCACGTGAAAATAAATTTTATACCGCAGGTTTTAAGATTATTAGACACTAAAATTTCATTCAATTTTATTACCCTTTATACAAAAAGGTCGCATATCCCAGAAAGTACTGATAGGCAGGTACTATCGCATTGTTTACAAGAATCATATGCGCCGTAAAATTTCCACAGAAATCGTAAAACATTCTTCTTACTTACAATACGATGTCCTATTCGTACTTTACTAGTTTTTTTTATCTGCGAAATTTAAAAAAAAAAGACCAAATAGTACGGATATTTCCATGAACCACTGTGTTTTAATTTTTCCTGTTTTATGAATTAGCCGTTATCAAAAAAAAGTATTTTTATGAAGTTAATTAAATATTGTTATAAAATTTTTATTTTAAAATACACCGTACTTAATTTTCACGCTTTGATTTACATTTTACTACTAAATCAGGATAAGGCATGGAGTACAGTCTATGCCATCAAAAACATAACAGTTCCGTTCTTCTACCGTAAAAAGTTGTGAGATCCATGTAATACCAAGCCCGTTAATTTACAATAATACAATGCCTGCTTGGTCACTGAAAATTCAGGCTTCTAGTTTTATCCACAACGAGTAACCGCCCTCGCTTTGCTTCGGTTTTCTTATTTTTTTACACCTTGGGTTACATTATTGGAGTTTAATTAAGGATCCCTAATTTTTTGAAAATATAATATAGCCTATGTTACTCGGGGATAGTGTAGCTTCTCAACAGTGAAAGAATTTTTGAAATCGGTTCAGTAGTTTCGGAGCCTATTCAATGCAAACAAAAAATCAAATCTTTCCTCTTTATATATTAGTATAGACTAAGTTATAGTGGGGCCAAAAATGGCCTGAACTGCTTCGAGAAAAGGATGGTACGTCCGCTCGGCCGTGCCGCTTTTTTGCTTAACTTGGCGGGGGCACTGCCGTACCCCTAAATACCTACTCCATGGGATAAGGATAAAATTAGGCACATATATAAACTCTTTATTGTTTGCAAACCACAGACCATACAAAGGGATTAAACTAACAAGAAGTACAAACAACGCAGCCTTATCGCTGCTACAAGGCGATTTTTCCAGGGATGAAGATTAAAAAGGTCGGAATTTACCAAAGTAGGTAACATCTAGGTAATAATAAGTAGACAAAATATTGGTAAGTATAGGTTACCTGCATGCTGTAGGTATCTTTCCTATCGATAGGCATTCTTTATCTATGTCGCGCGTACCTACCTGCAATATCCTGCATAACTTTTATTATTCCGTGATTTTGTGTTCACTGTGACAATCTTTGTGACGTCAAAAGCAGTCAAAGCCGTATGCAGAGCGCTAATTACAAATACATTTCACAATATCTTGGTTCTTCACAGCAGGGCGGTAGCTAGCCAGATTAATAATTATTTTGTACTTGCTGTTCCCCGCGGTTTCACCCGCGTTAATTTGTGGAAAAAACTAACTACTAAAATATATGATGTTATACCTATAGCCTGTAGCTTTCCTCAATAAATGGACTATCAAACATAAAAATAATTATTCAATTCGAACCAGTAGTTCCTGAGATTAGCGCGTTCAACCAAACAAACTCTTCAGCTTTATAATATTAGTATAGATAAAAATAATTAAAAAAAAACCCGCCTGCTATCAAAAACCCTATCATGATAAACCTTTTTGAAATCCTTATGATGAGCTCTTTAATTTGATACCCATATTGTATTCGATTTTATTTTTTGATACTTCAAGCAATGGCATCTCACAGCAACATATTTGTTTTTTTAACGTCACCTATCTAAGAACACTTGGGTTATCTTAATTATCTAAATTGATCCAGCGGTTTGGAAAATATGAGGTAATAAACAATATAACATACATATATACCTACAAGAGACGGGTAAAAAGCTTTACCGACTTGCTCTAGCACCGTCGGGATTTCACTGCGACCGACAGCATCATATTCTTCCATGTTTTTATTAGGTACATAAAAATATTTCATATTCCTAAAATATTATTATTCTTGCAGGAAATAAATTATTTGAGTTTGAATTTTTCCACACTAGGTAGCTGTTATTAAATACGATAGCTGATAATAAAAACAAACCATAGTTGACACTTTAGTTACCCTTGCATAGTCTGTGTTCATGTGGCCTACCCACCATATGGTCTATCAGATCTGCTCATATAAAGCCGGGAAAAAATGTTGCTTGGTAAAAAAAAATCTTTAGAATAAGTAAGAATATTCAAGTGGTTCCAAACTTCTATAATCGCGTTATAAGTGGAGTGAGTAGTTTACTTTTTTCTTTCTTTCAGATCTAATGAAGAGCCATACTCTCTACGTCCGTCTACAAGCTATTCTACAATTCCTTCATCTTGGGTAAAATCTATAGCATTATCAAAGACGAAGTTATAAAAATATGACGAAAAATTTCGAGAAAGAGTTAAGTACAGCCTGTAGAGCTACCAGCTTCTAGGTGGGATCTCTACGGTACCCTCAGATTAAAGGACTATAACAACTAATAAAACCAGAACTACATGTTATTGTTAAGAAAGTATTCAAAGAAAAATACAAAATTAAAACATAACAAGAACCCAATTACAGATCACTAAATCCGGTAAGTAGATAATGTGTCAATATCTTTATGCCCCTAACTTTTATACGGTAAAATTGCTCATTTTAACCAAATTTCAACCCTCATTTAAACACCAAATATGTATTTCGAAGTACAGAAGCACTCATTTATTTACGAGTATGCCTCTAGCAGCCAACGCTTCAAATCTCGGTATGTCAATCTCTTCTACAATATGGCTTTGGCCATTTCACTCTACACTCTCTACGAAGTCTACGAACGTATTTGGTACCCAATAATAATGCGTGACAGTGACGCATTCCGACGACGTAGGGGAAGCCCTACGAATTAGAGATGATAAATCCGCACCAGCCGAGAGCGAATTCGGTAGAGTTGGAAGTTTGGGACATGTAATTGATGATTAAAACGAACTTACCTAAGTGACGTTCTGTCATAATTTACTATGTATTCCAATCTCTACATTGACACATAGCTATGGCCAAGAAGAAAACGAGAAACCCAGAAGTGCTCGAAGCCCAAATTCCAGTCTATGTAGGTACAAATCGAATATTTCTTTTATGCTCAAAATTATCTGACTTTTTCTCTACTAAAAAAGTTGCCAAACCTCATAAAAGTACACCTTTGTACTTTACAATAAAAAGTTAACGAGGATGCCAAAGTTTACAATTAAATTAAATAAGTACTTTCCGAATAGAATGCGGAATAAAGAAACTGTGCGCGATTTCCATGGAAGCAACGTCATCATTGCATTAAATTGGTAGCATCAAAGTGTTATTATCATGTGTTTTTGTCCAATATGCAGTTACTCTAATATCTAAACAATGAATGAGGTGTCGACTACGGTCGTGTACCTCCGACCTTATATTGCCGGACCTGATTAAACCATAGACCATACCTTTCACAAATCACAATTAAAATTTTCAGTTGTGTCAAAATTTTTACAAAGTTGTCGAGCTTAGGCTCATATGTTTATTTGGACATTAGGAAAAATCCTTAGTGCATAAAAATGAATCAAACTTAAGCAGTGGATTAGCAAGACGTGGCCTGACATACCGGTGGATAGCGATCTTCCTCTGCGTTCAGAAGATCTCCGACAGAAGATGCTTTCGCCTGGCTGGCCAGGTGCTTCCTGCTGTTCAGCACATACGAGAGCTCATCCAGGTACCTCAACGTCAGATTCGCCATTTTCACGCACAGCACAAGATCACTACAACATTTACCGTCACTTCACAATAGCACGAAGGCACGAATGTACGTTCACGTATACAATTTCATGACTGCGAAACACATAACACAACCGTTCACATCCATTGCTGGAGCGCGACTGAACAGTGAACTGAATTGTTGTTACTCGAATAAACTGTAGAGTGTAGAGTCTGAACACGACACGCGCAGAGAGCGATCGTTCAATTTCGAGGTCAAAGATTAATGTGTAGTAAATAACAGCTAATACATATATTTAACAGACTAACGTTTGATGTATTATGCTTATCTCTCCTCGAAACACTTTAAATAACGGCGATTGAAATTCAAACAAGCTGAGACTTTACTGCATTCGCTCAAATTGCATCAGGACACCCAAATGCAATAGATTTCATCCAAATACTGAAGCCACTATATTTAAGTCAATGGAAGCCACAGCTGAAGCGAAGAAAATTCAAAAGATAAGGAGAAAAGTAAAATACATATTCTAGTTCTAAAATACGTGTTCCAGTTTCCGTTTATCTGTTCTCCAATCGTTTTGCCATTTAAATGAGCGCGGTGATTAAAATTCAAAGAAGTTCAATGCCGAGTAGTCTAGTCTGTTCGCTATACTCGTAGTAACGGTATACCCAAATACCATGCTGGAATTTACGATAAATTAAATTCACAGCGACATGCCTCAATGAAATTCTAAAGATAGTGCTAAAAGCGAACTATTCAATTGGATAGAGCTCGATACGATACGACGTATTGTGTTACGATATAAATGTACGATACGCTACAGAGATACGATACGAGAGAGTCGAGAGAGATTCTCACATGGAATTACGGAGCCAGCTGCAGGACCCATTGAAAGCCACGTCCTATTTTTTGCCGTTGCGTCCGCACTCTATGCAAAAACACTCACATTATACCTAAGTAGGTAAGAGCGGCTACGTAGTACGATGTACCGTATGCATTTTAGCTCGCAGGTAAACTGATTACAAAGAGGTTTCAACTTTTTATTTGATCATAAAAAATATTGAAGTAGACGAGAAATGTCTCAATGAATGAGAATACCACGTCATTAATTGTAATGCAAGCCAGAGTTTGTAACGCAGACTTGTAACTTTGTAATTAACATAGGTTTCAATTTGTAATGCAAACTGCTTCAATTTATAACGTGGACTTCAATTTGTAGCGCAGGCTACAATTCTTGTTCTTCTTACCGAAACAAAACATTGTTGGCAGTTGGCAGTTTGGTTTTCCCTGTAATTAGATGCTGCGGAGAAAATTGCATCTTAAGCAAGCCGCATTCTGCGACTCTACCACAACTTTAGTGCCTCTATTTTCAAAATTTGTCTTAGTTTAATCCAACAACTTGATGAAAGTAAGTGATGGACATAGACATATCTACATAAATGCAGAAGTCGTAAATTAAAGAAATTGAAGGCGTGCATCAGAGGGCACGTACGTATCGGTGCTGGTTTTATGACGTTTTTGTTGAAAACCCTCGAGGGCATAAGTTCTTTCGAATAGTTGACCGCTTTGTAAGGATAGTACTTTTGGACTGTTTGGATATAAACGGCGCCTGTTGCAGTGACATGCTATTATTTGCCAATGTAATTCTCAGTTGTCCACGGTAGAATGATCTTTCTCTACAAGTCTACACTATCATCAAGAATCTATTAGGGTGCCTAACTACTAAAGCGTAGCGGCGTCGATCAGTTTCTTGGCATTTCTCATCGTTTTTATCTCGGATGTGTAAGATCGAAGACGTTCTTATATAACACACTAACGTACTTGCGTTGCGTTGTCTTTCTTCTCTGGCAGTTAGATTTCTCTGATCTCTTATTAACTAATGTAACTTTATTAATAGCCTTCCGGAGAAAATAATTTGCCCAATTCTGCATCTAGATATCTTTATGAGATTATATAAGATTTTATGCTCCTAAGACCGCTATAAACCTAGTAGGGATTTACGGTAACGATTACGTACCTCTATCTTGAGAAGGTATAACAAAAATAAAATAAAACAAGCCTGATCAAAAGAGCTGACACTCCACCTGATGGTAAGTGACCACCATCGCCCATCGACATTAGCCACCGCATCATCGGTGCCGATTAAGAAAGAAGAGAAAGAAAAAAACAACTGGCTCCAAAACCCTCCGCTTACCCGTTAGTCGTTACCCGTGAGGATTACCAGATGTAACATTGAAAAATTCAGAAATAAGGCTCGATGTCCATAGAAAAGTCGAAATTCTGTCGCAAACCTATTTAACAATCGTGTGTCAAAGGATTTTTTATTCTCAAAACATACATAAAAAACATTATTACAACATTACAACATAACATTTATGCGCTTTCCCTTTTCCGCACCGCATTTATAAAAAATCCTGAAGTGTCTACATCCGGTCGCAATTTGGTCATAAACCTAAAACCCTGAAAACTTCGGAGATATGGTATCCCTATCTGAATTCTCTTTCACATTGCCACTAGCAACATGACCTGTTATTAAAAAATTGGGTCAGTCCTTCCCTCCAGAGGGTCAAGTAGAGCATAAATTTAATAGGATATGCGGAAAAGCGCACTGCATGAACTGCATCCCAGGTTAAGTGCACTGGCGACCTATCCCTGAAGAATTAGTGGCGTAGTGTGAAAACTGGAGTAATTAGAGGCTTATTAACAAAGATTACGATCTAGAATAGTTAGTTGTTATTAACGCGTTTTCAGTGAGTGATGATGATGATGATGATGATGATGATGATGTCCTCCTTGACGTGTCCGTCAATGGCGAAAATCTGGCTAGTATTTTGAATATCTTAAACGGAATTAGGTATCGAATCGCAGGAAGCATTATTAAGGTACCCTAGCTACTTAAAATATTATTTCTAGATACAAAAACAAAGTTATAATTTTCATATAGGTGGGTATGTAGGTTTATATAAGTATATAGGTTATAGTTATAGGGTTTTATATTTAGGTTTTTAGGGTGTAGTCAAATGGAACCCTTATAGTTTTGTCATTTGTCTGACCGTCCATCCGCAGCATAGCGCATAGCAGAGCCCCTAAAAAAGGCGACGTTTAAAACGATTAGTTAGGCTATCTGATACCCGTTGTCATATCTTTACCATTTTTTACAGCTAAAACGCGAATTTACAGAGTTACTTTGATGTTTCTATTTCAATCGACTAAAAACTTAAGCGACAATTTTTGGCAATTTGTTTTTTATGTAATCCTACGTGTAATGGAAATGTTTTTGTGTCAAATTCGCAATCTAAGAGTGATAAAAACTACAGCTTACATTTTTATTCTATACGTAAGTAGATCAACTTTGTCAATGCGATTGCATCTTTAATTTGCACAGCGATTTTGTCACACGGAATAAATTAACAACTTACTAGCGATGAAGGAATCGTTCCTTTGACGAAGTTTTGATGGCTTTCGAAGTTTCTTTTACGGCTATGAAATGGATCTTTTGAAATGAAAAATCGTGTGCATACGGTACGGAATTTATTCAAAATACGATACGGTATTATAATGCCGACATACTCACAGTAATATAATTTTCTAAATAATTATTTCCAGAAATTTAACTTTAAGTAATACTTGCCTAAGTAATTTAGCGGTTAGAACGTTCGCGTTACATAGTCTCCCGAACGGAGTGGCCAAAGTTCAAATCCTGGCACGCACATCAAATTTTACGATATTATGGGTGTATTACAAGTTAATTATCACTTGCTTCGGTGAAGGAAAACATCGTGAGGAAACCTGCACGTGAGGAAACACAGGAAAATTCTCCATAAAGTTCTCAAAAGTGGTTGAAGTCTACCAATCCGCACTTGGCCAGCGTCATAGACTATGGTCTGTAGTCTGTACCCTTCACATTGTGAGAGGAGACCCCGAGCCCAGCAGTGGGACAATTATAGGTTGTTGCTTTGCTTATGCTTTGCTTTACCTAATTTAAAGAGCCATACTAAAGATAATTAGATACGACGATCCAGGAAACTTTGACATAATTAGAGTCATCCGCAAATCACGTAATCTTAACGTTATAAGTTAAGTTGTAAAATATTTACTGTTTGTTTAATTTGTTATTTTATTAATAATACCGACACGATTACCGTGCTCTCTGAAGCACGGAACTATGTTGCAATTACGTAACAATTATTTATGAAGCAATCTACACTCAATATTTTGTTACAGTGCATATTGCAATACAGTGGTAACCAGATCATGTTAATGTAATAATAATAAAAATAAATAATAAAGGAATGCGAGAAGATAGGTACGTATTAATCAATTCAAGGCATTTTGGCAAATTATAGTAGGATAGTTCCTACTGTGTGAAAGTTTGTTGTGAAGATATATGGATGTTTGTATCTTTGACGCAATCAACATGCAATTAGACATTAGCAGAACGCTTAAATCTAGATAAAACACAGTATCAGCATAAGGGGAAAAAGTTGTTACACCTATATCTTGTGTGGCAAAATGAAGCAATTTTATTCAGGCGACAACAAGCAACTCATGTTTTGCAAAAAAAAAATCTGTTTATGTTGTTTTACTCTATTAGATTGGGTTTATTACCAGTGGGAACAACGAAGTGGAAGGATTGAAAACTTGTTTCATATAGCATTTGCATACTGTATAAGTATTATTATGTCTACTGTGATACTGTAACGGTTTGTATACTGCATGCATATTTAATTTTGCAGTTGAATTTTATTATCATTTAACAGTTTTCACAGTCTATTCGGTAAAGAAAGCTATAATATTACGCCTGAGTTGTCTGTAACGAAGACATAGACAACAGCAACACCAGGCTGGTTGCTGAAAAAGGAGAAAAGTGGGAATGAAGGAATTGACTCTCAATCCCCTAGCCGAAATGCGACCAGTCATTTGGTAAAAAGTAGAGCTAGCCAGGCATTCTTGACGAAAAGAGGATAATAATAATATTACTGACGTAATATTGATTCCTGACCGGGGCAGATATTTATGTGACAGATAAATATTTGTACTCGGGTCATGGGTGTGATTGTGATGTGTTATATGTGTCGTCCATGCCACCCGCGACACAGGTAATAACTTACTGCGGGGGTTTGAGTGTGTTCGCGTTATTTTTATTATGTGAAGCAGTGTTGCCAATGCAAATTTATAGGCGGCCGTGTACATTAGATAAAAAAGCCGTGTTTATATGGAAAAAGATCAACTGTGGGCCGTGTCCACAGCTGCCAATTTGCGAAAAGCCGTGGAATTAGTTACGGCCATAGGGCGTAGGGCAGCCGTAGGCCGTCGACTTTGTGATTTTTTTGGGCCTGAAAGCCGTAGAACACGGTAATTGCCGTAGCATTGGCAACACTGATGTGAAGTTAAATGCTTAAATTGTTTCAATGCCGCTCTGGTTAGCTTACAGCTATCAATCTCCGATCCACTCTCGTTACCTCATTCATAACGCAACCAGCTCTAGTTAACTAGACTGGGTGAGTAAATTGTAAATCAGACTCGCCTGTTGAGCGTTACCAAACACCTACCTACATATCTCGACGACACTAACTTTGATTGTTTCGCGATAACAACTGGTAATTGTAAAATCTTTTCATAATTAACATAAGGGTGTAAGTATCATACGTGCGTTCTTAAAACGAAATATGAGCATTAAAAATCTTTTCTCTAAGAAAAGTAAAAATTGTTTTTTTTTTAATTATTTTTCTACTCTTTGTCTGTCTGTAGTTGTAGGGATTGGTTCGGTTGATTATCTACGGCCATAACAAAGAAGTGACACTACTAGTTGGTCTAGCGATCAAAAAGAAAAGAAGAGTCATGTATTTTTCAAATAAAGTAAAGTTAAAAATAACAATAGAATGTTTAAAAAATAAAAACAAATTTCAGTTTCAATCACATCGGATTCAATTAAATTAAATTATCGAAGGCTAGAAGTAAGAAGACTAGACTAGACTAGAAGTAAGAAGGCTAGAACTAGAAGTAGAATAGTATAAAATGCGGGTAGTTGAATATGGTCTTAACATATAGGTTCTCCCGAGAATTTGATCCCCCAGGATTTGATCCTGGGTAGGAAGGGTAATCCTTTAGAAGTCCCTCGCGAAATTCCGCGTTAAGAAGTTAACGGAAGCATTGTTATTGCGACTTGCAGGTTTGAAACATACAGTGTGCCCAAACGCTTAGTATCTAAGAGCCTGTCCACATCTCCACGTCACGACGTCGTCAACGTGGAACGGTGCGGTAACGTGCCACGTTACGTTGCCGCAACGTGCAAGTTTACGTTGACGTAACGTAAAAATGCACGTCGCGGCGCAGCAACGTTACACGTCGCGGCGTCGCCGTGGCTTGTAAAATTCTGGTACATTCTTCAATAGGGTTACGCAAAATTTCAAAAGTATCGATACTTTACTCGATACCAGTATCATATCAAAAGTATCAATACCAAAAAAGTATCGAAACAAAAGTATCGATACCTCCAGGTATCGAGTACTTTTTAATACATTTATAAAAAACCTGAATGGAATGTTGTGCGTGTTGCAAAGTTTCGCAAAAAAATCTAGCAGGAACGTGTCTCACAAAATAGTCACTGATATCCAATCTATCAAAATATATATCAAAATCAGGAAAAATGATTCGACAAATATCTTTCCAGCTTTCGGTTTTTAAGTTTTTGTCTTTAAAATCATCTTTTGTCTTGTCCCAAAGCACTGGGCGTTCTTGAACAAGTGAAATTAATAAATCACAGTCAATACTCGTATTCTCCGACATTTTTTATTCATAAATCACAACCTCAGATCACAACTAAATGAAGCATTCTGAGCTAGGACACAGAGTACTTAATCACTACGTTTTAAGCTAGGATTGTTGATAAAATATCGATATTATTATTTAGAATTATTATTATTTATATTATTGTTATTATTTAGATTATTATTATTTAGATTGTTATTATTTATCGAAGGGTGCTTCGACTAATAACTGAAGCACAAGATTTGGGTAACTCCAAATCGCAAACAATTATCATCAGAAATTATCGATGTCAGACATATTTTATTGTTAAAAAAATAAATTAGAAGAATAAAATTATCACTTTGCCAGGATTTGAACTCAGGTTATAGTTCCGACAATATCCCAATAAAATAGCTCACCGTTTCTTGTTTTGAAGTTTCGAATTTGTCGTACCCTATGCTACAGCCTATCAAACCAAGTTAATTTGATTACTTACATTGTGTTATTATATTTTTTTTCATATTGCCGGCGATGCGTCGCCACGGCCTATATCACCATGCCAAAAATCAGGTTTACCCCTCGCGTAAAGATGTTTCACATCAAAATATCGATATATATATCGAAAATCCGATATGTTAAAAAACATCAACAGCCCTCACTGAGCAAGCGCATCGTGCCACGTCGGACGACGGTGCGACGGCCGACGCGTCGTCCCACTGCGACGTCGCCGTAACGTGCACTAGCACGTTGCGGCAACGTAACGTTGCACGTTGCCGCACCGTTCCACGTTGACGACGCCGTGACGTGGAGATGTGGACAAGCCCTAACACGCATCTTTAGATTGTTATCTGACTAGAGGCATAGCTGTGCCAATTCCAGCATTATGAGGTAATTAAAGTGATAAGTCGGCGCTAAGTATGGTTTTGGACAAGAGAAGTGAAAGGTTATATTTCATGGTCAATTTTAGAAGGAGGCTGGAAGCTATACATATAACCAAGTGGGTAAACCTACCACCTCGCATGTGATTTAACTCCCGGGATTTATCTCGATTTAAGCGGGAAATTCACTAGACGGACATGCCCACGGGTAAGTCTGCAGACATGTAGTGAATTCCCCGCTTTAGTGTTAGGTGTTAGTCTTAACAATTTCCAACAGGAGGGACCGGTCACCATAGCCTCGTCTTTATTCAGCAGGATTATGCACCAACGTCAGAGGAGGTGTGCTTGGACTCGGGACTATATGGAGCTCTTTGTACGACAGTTTCGAACACCAACTTGAAAATTCTATGACCGTCTCCAATTGGCTTCAGCACGCAATTTCGTAACATCTAATAAACCGTCAAATTATGTCGGCGTATAAGAAATTAATACGCCATTGTACATGCCCGCTGTGTACGTCGTTTCCGCTCGCTTTCACTATGCCAGCGCCTCTGGTACTCCGGTAGACCAGGTGGAGATTAGTTAGTATCAGAGGATAAGGTAGGCACTTTTGTTGTTGGACAATGATCGTTTGTCTTGGATATGCGGATCGCATTGTTTTGAGAAACTTTTATACATCTAGATATGAACATTAATTATGAAACGTTAATGTGATAATTTTCACATGAGCATCATATGAAAATATTAACATATTGAGCGTTTCCGTGTTTCACAAGGCACATAAAGCTGTCAGTACCGGTTATTAAGCCATGTTGGAAGAACGCGGACAGCATGTCAACTTCCGACACTTGGGTTGGCCACTAATCCCTCCACCAATCCGCGCTGGAGCAACCTGGTGGAGTATGATCTAAGCCTCATCAAGAGGTGAGACCCGTGCTCAGTAATGGGTTATTAATTGAAGCAAAACTATTGATTTGAAGTCGGTTTTAATGGTACAATTGAAATGAGTGTTTCTCTGTACGTTGTTTTTGCTTTGGCCGGTGTAATTAAACGCGATCGTCTCTCATCGCAACGAGCGCGACGTTACGTCACAGCGTCGCGTGCGCAGATTCGTCCACGGAGTGCGCTTGCGCAACTTGTGTTTTAAAGTTTTACTGCATTATCGCGGATTATTATTACATTTTATTTACGTACTATGTAGAAAAATTACTGTATTATTTCAGTTCAGTGTCAGTGGTTTTCATTAGGGTAATATCACCCTTATATTTTTTACATTTTTCTGATTTTTTTTTCTTTCATGCATGGTAACAACTAACAATTCCATAATTATGTAATTTGTGTATTAAATCGTTATCTGTTTTTTAGCATAGCTTTTATTTTAGCAGTTTTCCGGTGTTTTTTTTTTTTCTTCTAATATGGATTGAATTGATCGTTCAGTCCAAACTAAACCCCCAATCTTTTGAGGCACCCTGCTGAATAATAGAGCAGGAAATAACTCTACCTAAACGTCTAAATACTTAGCGGGCATAGTATTAAGATTATTTTTGGTATAAAAATAGAGTATAAAACATCATTTTTAGATTTTGAATTACATGCATTTTCTACATTTAGAACGTAAATCTGTTACATTATTTACAACATTTACATTATAAGTCAATCGTAAGTGTAATATGATGAGTCTTTTGACCACGTGATACGCGTGTAAACTAAGCCTTATGTTCGTCAGTTAGGTACAAGTTCCGGCAATGTTCTTACATTAAATTACAATTAGGTAATTGACGCTCGTTACCTATATTTTCTTGTTAATTTACGTTCAAGAAAACGTGTCGTATTACAACCTCACATTACAGAAATTATTGTCGCTGCCTCTATCACTCTGCCGCTGTTACAGAAACTGTTAATCGATGTGGTTAAGTTATACAGGCTGATGTTTTCGGGTATTAAATTTTGGTGTTTTTTTTTTTGTAATTTAGGTGTAATACATATTTCGTTATAGAGTCAACTACAGAATATATAGAGTCAACTATAGAATAGATAGCGTTGAAATTAGTGTTTATATTTATTTTGTGTATTTTGTGACTGAGTGTGGATATCAACATATTTTGCGAACCTTTTTAAAAGAAATCATTTAAAATTGCCCTTCTAAAAGTTTAACTTTTGATTCTTGCTGAATTAATGATTTAAAATAATGTTTAGTTTTATTACCTATTTGTCAAAATCAACCTCCAATTTGTTGCCGTCAAATTCATAACACCCTGTAAAATAATAACCTATTACCGTACAAGCGTTGGTAACAAACATATTGGAAACAGTAGACATTGCGTAAATCATCAGCTGTCGGAATATGGGGCAACCAGCCTCATTGTTAGGAAACTAACTGTTGAGCTATGAACTGCTGCTAATAAGTGGTTGCACTCACGAATGTATTGAGAAGCTGGTGACGCTGCGAGATATCAGGGGTCGATTTCCGGTAGTCTCTGCGTTACAAGGTATCCTGGGTCGATTCCTGGTTGAGGCAACTATTTAACACTAGCATTCTACCCGGGATTTTTCGGGATAAAACGCATCCTATATGGGTCAATTTCAACAAACACGAATTTTGCCTAATTACAGTGGCGAATTTAAATTTGCTGTTTTTGATAAAATTTTTTGGCTTAAATAATAGGTAAATATTAGTACTACTTAATCATATACTAGAGATCGAAAAATTTTTGTTAGTTCATGAGATATTTCCATTTGAAATTATCAAATGCCACCGAAATTATTAAAGGACCACCGGAATTACAATCCGAGCCACCGAAATTGATTAAATTTAAACCTGCTGTTTCTAATACATTTTATTTGGCATAAATAATTTGTAAATAGTAGTAATAATTAGTCACATAGTAGAGATCGAAAAAAAATTTATTAGTTCCGGAGATATTTTGAAATTACATTATCAAATGCCACCAAAATTAGGACCACTGGAATTAGAATCTGATCCACCGAAATTGATTATGCCAATGAGAAATAATAAAGGCAAGATCATATTTTAATACTTTAAAGATACATTTTGAAGAGTAGGAGTCTAGATGAACGGCCTCCTTTAATGATTAGACACGCTTGTGTTTCTGTGGCCTATTAGACCAGTGCCGATAGCTTCAAAAACGGTAAAAAGTGAAAAAAAATTATAGTAGGATGAAACCCATTGCAAAAGGAAGAGGATATAACAAAAATTAAAGGAAAAATAATGTACGGGCGATCTGAGGTCGGGAGGGGGGAGGGGGGGTTTTAAGGGTAAAAAATGGTTTATCTCGATTTCCAGCAACACTACAAATCCTATGGAAAAAGTTAAATGGCAAAGTCGTAGGTAGGGATTGCAATCCGGTGTCATTTTCAATCCGGCCGGATTTTACCGGATTTTCGCCAATCCGATCGGATCCGGCCGGATCCGGCCGGATTGGTCAGGTGATCAGAATTTTCCTTTTCATTCCAATATAGACTGTTTTAAGTTAAGACAAAAGTAAATACAAGTAAGACGCAATAAATACTCGCACGAGTCAAGTCAGGTAATGTGATAGCAGCTAATGATGATTATCTATACTTATTATTAGGAGGAAAGTTTTAATTTTTTTAGTTAGAAGTAGAACAGATTATCAATATAACTTATCTTCTAAAAAATTTATCAATATGTATACTTTTTCTCTTTATTTTCTTTAAGGATGGAGCCAATAACAAGCATACATGTATACAATTACACATCTTTAGATGTATAAGGGGGGGTTTTTCTGTTGTCATGTCACATCAATTGAAGTACACCTATAGCTTAGTACCGGTATATCGAGGTGTTGAAGTGTGTATACAAATCGGCCACCATGTCAGTTCGATTACAGGACTGAAGCACGAACCCCTTCCAATGCAGAGGGGGGTCAGACAAGGGGACGTTAATTCCCTGAAACTGTTCACCGCTGTTTTGGAAGATGTGTTCAAGCTAATGGAGTGGAAAGGGCTCGGCGTTAACATCAATGGTGAACACCTCAAACACCTTCGATTTGCCGACGATATAGTGATCCTGGCGGGATCGCTGGAGGACCTCAGTACTATGCTAGCGGACCTGAACAGTGCCTCACAACGGGTGGGTCTTAAGATAAACATGGACAAGACAAAAATCATATCTAATGTCCACATCACACTCGTACCAATAGTTGTTGACGACAATGCTCTCGAAGTTGTCGACGAGTACATTAACCTGGGACAAATGATCTAGATGGGTAAGTCCAACTTCGAGAAAGAGGTCACTCGGAGAATCCAACTTGACTGGGCAGCGTTCGGGAAATTACGACATATCTTTTTAACCAAAATTCCTCAGTGCCTGAATTCGAAAGTATTCGAGCAATCTGTGTTGACAGTGTTAACATATGGATCCAAGACGTAGTCTTTTACTGTTGGCTTCATTCGAAGGCTCAAAGTCACACAGCGCGCTATGGAACGAGCTATTTTAGGTATTTCACTACGAGATAATATTCGTAACGGTGAAGTCCGTAGGCAAACAAAAGTTACCGACATAGCTCGCAGAGTTAGCCGGCTGAAGTGGCAATGGGCAGGCCACGTCGTTCGAAGTCCCAATAAAAGGAGTACTGGTCGCATCCCGACCAGGTGGACTTATGACCTAAAGAAGACAGTGGGAAGCCGCTGGATTCAGAGAGCCCAGGACCGGTCCGAATGGCGCAAGTTAGGGGAGGCCTATGTCCAGCAGTGAACTTCTAAGGGCTGTTAGATAGATAGATATAGCTTACACCTACATACATTAAGGGCAAATATTACAATTATTATTTTATATTATATGATTATAGACAAGAAGTATATATTAATCGTTATTTATAATATTATATTAACGAAAATATTATAATTTCACGCTTTTATAACTTGCTTTTAATTTTTTATCCATTTAGTAAGTGTTGTACTTAGTATTTACATTACATCCCTATTGAACGTTAGTAATACCCGATTGCAATACTAGATTAATTGCAACATCTATACCAGGCATTCAAAGCATCTACACTAGCAACAGGGTTATTATTTTGCCAAAAATTTGCGTAACTGGATCCGGTCACCGGATCCGGCAATTTCCACCGGATCCGGTATGCGTAAAAAACGCCGGATCCGGCCGGATTACCGGATCCGGTTTTCCGGATTGCAATCCCTAGTCGTAGGTAATAAAAAGATCTACAACTTTTGTATTTACACTTTTTTACATAACCTCAAAATTTATGTGAAAAATTCAAATAACCAAGTTTTTGGTACCTAATTTTCAATCGAAAATTCTCACGTCAAAATATCTACTTTTTTTAAAAATCGGTGAGATTTTTGTTCGTTGTAATCTCTACTTTCTAATGATATATAAAAAACTATAAACTACTAACTACCACTACTACTAACTATAAACTACTATGGTAAATGTTCTCCGAAAATGCAATGAAACGACAACTATTTTCGCATGTTTTTTGCAATCTTTATGTTTTATGGATTTTTATTTTTTTTGTCTAACAAAGTAACATGGAATCTTACGTTTTTTGTTTAATTAAAGTGTAAATATTAATAAATAACTCAAAATTGTACACAATGATTGACAAAAAAAATTAAAAGCTCGAATCCGAAAATTTTTTGCGAAAATAGTTGTCATTTCATTTTCACCAAATTTCGTGAAAAATTTTTTTTTTTTGTAAAAGATAAAAATAAAAACCAAAAACTTGGTTATTTGAATTTTTCACATAAATTTTGAGGTAATGTATAAAAAGGGTAAATAAAAAGTTGTAGATCTTTTTATTACTTACAACATTGCTATTTAACTTTTTTCTATAGGACTTGTAGTTTTGCCGGAAGTTGAGATAAACTATTTTTTACCCTTGAACCCCCCCTCCCCCACTTCCCGACCTCAGATCGCCCGTAAATTATTTTTCCTTTAATTTTCGTTATATTCTCTTCCTTTTGCAATGGGTTTCATCCTACACGTCCCTATGCGCTTTAGTTTGCCACCGGAGCCACCGAGATTAGGCCACCGGACTTAGAATTAGAGTCAAAACTTGAATTTTAAAGAACAACGTTACTAACAGGTTAACTTTTATTTCACAATTATGGCTGAAAACCTTTAATGGAAGCCTCCAAAAAATTTCTTGATAATCTGCTTTGTACTTTTACTAATATACATGACATCGGAATTGGATGATTTTGTATTCCTGCGCCACCGCAGTGAGTACTTACGTGTTTGACAGGAAAATTATGCAGCAAGTCGGTTATCCTAACACGCAGTTTGCAAGAGCACAACTGAATGGTGCGGGGAGAGCCAGTAAGGTGTCTTCCAAATCGTGTTGTAACAAGTTGTGAAGTATACAAAATGCGCCACCGGTATTGCTTTTTTTTGTAGGACATTTTTAAGAGATGTTTTAAGAGCTGTTGTACTATCTTAAATTGCTCCGTAAATATATATTAGTTCTGTTATCTAATGTATTTCTAAAAAACATTCCTTTTCAATTAAATTTATTTACCAAAAAAAATTAAATTAATAAAATATGTAAATAAATGGAGTTCGGACAGTACACCGGAATTAGATTTTAGGTCTTAGATATTTTTTTATTAAGAATCTATGTATTAAATACCTCTGAATACTTTACTATCGTGTAGATCACTATTTAAACTACCTATATAAAATTATGCATAATTGTAGTTTACCTCCACACATTAATTTTCAACCTCGCCGTCTCAAAAATGCACTTGGGAAATTCACCCATATGTTATTCTAGAAATTCTAAAATCTAAATCATAGTCAGAGTGTGTTATTTTCATGAAAATTCGTTCAGATGTCTTAGCATGAAATATTACCAAACATCCATACATAAATCACATTTCACTTTTATAATATAAGTTGGTTATCTCGGGTCTTAGCAAACGGTTATAGCGTCACACCTCTTCCAAACCGTCGCCCTCCGCCAAAAAGTTCAATTCCACAATTTCAAAATCATGGTATCCATGTTTTGGGACTGTCAAGGCATAATTTTAATCTAGACAAATAAATAAAATTGGAGTGTCTGTTTGTAATATTAAAATAACAGCTTTTTACTAAGTGCATTTGGATGTATACACGGTACATATACCAAAACAACATTTTGCCTGTCTGTCTGTTTGTTCCGGCTAATCTCTGAAATGGCTGGACCGATTTTGACAGGACTTTCACTGGCAGATAGCTGATGGAACAAGGAATAACTTAGGCTACTTTTATTTTAGAAAAAAAAAGTAAGGCGACACGAAGTCCGCCAGGCCAGCTAGTTGAATATATGCCTCAAGAGGAGACGATATCTAAGAAAAGATACTCTAAACCCTAAAAAAAGTTCACTACCTGCATTGAGAGGAACGATGACTATGCCGAAACATAGCTTACATGTATGCTAATGTAACCAGATAACTTTTTTGTTCAAATAATAAATTGTTCAAATAAAAATTGTAAGCTATAAAAATTCAGTACACTTACTTCCTGGACATGCGTCGTAACATTTTTCGGTAGTCGCTTTCGTCTTTGTTTTTCGCAAAATATTTTGAATATTCTGGAGCTTATTATTGCACGTGCACTAATAGTGAAAATCAAAGTCGCGCGAAAAGAGTGACCTAAATGTGGGCTTAGTTCACAGTGTGATATAAAGTGATTTCACGCGTCCGTCCCGGCATCGCATCTTACTACACGTTTCGACTATTTACACAAAAATATAACAACATCTGGTTTAAATGATCATCGATTCCGCTCCATTGACTCAATGTCACATGCCTCATTCTATCTGTAACTTCCGTTCTATTATAATCACTAAAATAACGTATCGTTTAGAGACTGTGCACACGATACAAAAATGTTATTTTACGTTGTCTAACTTTGTTTATGTAAAAAACTGATAAATTATCAGACGATTTAGGGGATGGTAAGGAGTCAACGCCGCCCATGAACATTATTACAACCAAAACACATCCTACTACTTAAATATAAATGTGATGTGAAGGTATGTTTGTGAGGATGTATGTATGTTTGTAACTCTTTCACGCGAAAACTGCTGAACGGATTTTTATGAAATTTTGCACCCAGATAGACCATGATCTGGAATAACATATAGGGTAGGTACCTACTTATTATAATAATGCAACAACAATAGTAATAGTGCCACTTAAATTGCGAGAAACAGGTCTCAGTATGCTATAAAATATTACTGAATACTCATTTTGTAAGTTTCTCTGGCTCCAATTCCCTTTCGAATTGATAAAGTAAGCAGGTACACTGATAATGCAGGCGCGCATCCATTAAGATTCTGCTAAATCGTGTAGCCAGGGCTTTAATAAAACCACTAAATTCTACACTATCTTCGTTTACAATACAATAGAGCGCGGTTTCCCATGAAATGTCAGCTTAAAAATAACACTTTTTTTAACGATACTAAACACTAACTTCTCAGCAATAAAATTCAATTTTCTTTGCAGCAGGGTACAAAAAATGTTCCGGATGTACCCAATGAAATATCGAATTACCCACATGCAGGGACAGATACTCAGGGAGTAGACTTACCTTATTTTTCTACGCATACGAAGCGTAAACGTTGTATTGTAAAACTACTAATAGTACCACTCATTAGATAGCACAAACATAATTAGTGACAGGTGACACCATTTGAATGGTGACGCACAAACGGTGGTCTAAGCATAATTACGTTTACCTATTTAAGCATCTTACAAAAGTATATCTACAAAAGTAGTAGTTTTGTTGACCCTTAATTAAATGTACTATAGATATAAGAAAAAAATGAAATAACAAATCTTTGGGTTTTTATCTTTTTTACATATTTAACTCGAAACAATTTAAAAAATGAAGGAGGTTATCAGTTACTATGGAAATCATAGCAGCTCGGATGCTGCATTCAGTGACACTTAGAGCAGGAAACGACCGTGCAGTCGGTGCAGTCCACAAGATATTGAGAGGTGATTTTACAGTCTACCGCCATCTGTCACCGATGTCAAGTAGGTCATTGCAGTTTGTACTACTTTCTCTAAAAAATACATCGTTTTTCTTTTTTCTATTGTTGTGGAATCAGATGAACGCAGTTCAGCAATGAATGGTCCGACCTGGATGAGACTGTGGTGCAGGGGTAGACCCAGGCGGGAGGGCTAGTGGTCTTTCCTAACCCTCCCGCCTAGATCTACTCGCCTAAGGGTCTTCGTTTCGTTGGGCAAGCTCCCTCTCAAAATCATAAACGCCTCAGTTGATTTAAACTGGCAGCGGCAAGGCAGCGGTGACTAACAATCAGATCCTCATTTGTAGGCTTAAAAATAACCAAAAATATAAAACTGTCAGGAAATAACTGCGGATTTAGTAACGCCCGCGCCATATCGCTAATCGCTGTTATAGCTTTATAAGGCGTCGATGAGTCGAACAATTTATTTTCTACACGAATACCGTTATTTGGCTATACATATTGGCCATAGCAATGTAGGTGGATCGATCGTTTTGTATCGAAAGTTTACTAGGAAACCATTAAGCATGTATCTTCGTCGCATTCTCATTATTTCAATGTAGATAATTTAAATTTATGTAGACTACAGCAGCCAAAAATTGGTGAAAACTTTTTGTTTGAATTTCGATGTTTTTTAATTTTTGCCTGATAAAAGTTTACTGCTATGTGTCTATATCTATTCTTTCTATAATTCGTTTGCTCACTGTACATTGCATTTAAATAAGTTTTCATGAATATCGTAACGGATAGTTAATTTTTTCAGAATATCTATCTCTTTTGATCTACGGTTGAATTTATAAGTCCGGTGAAGTTAAATTTAAGAAAACCTTGTCCTAATTTTCTGTTATAAAACTTTACTATTATTTGGTATATTGAAGACTGGAAAAACTTTAAACTTTTTTCGTAACTTTCACAAGAAAAATTAAATTTGAGCAAGAATAAACGGGGTCTAATAAAAATGTGGCACAAGTGGATCGCAACTTAACGCCCGTTATGGAACGTTAAAATATTCATGATTTTCGTATACTTTTAGAACCGAAACTTGGTCAAGGAAATCTTTGCGGCACAGCAGGTTCATTTGCGAGAGTAGTTTTTATTATTACACCTACCAAAAATATGTAAGAATATAATTACTACCTACTGATTAATTTTTTTTTCCGAAGATGAGTTGTCCGAAGGGAAGTTGTCATCGTCGCCCATCGATATCAGTTACTTCTTAGGCATCACCGATATGTCGATGGCCAAGAAAAAAAGATATGAAACAAAATACTAGTTCTTAAGCCCCCAATCGGAACACAGTGCAGCAAGGCTATTCTGTTTTGTAACTTGACAGCGGAATCCACGATGACTTTCAAAATTGAAGTTTGAGCTCGAGACTCACTTCACTTCGCAAGTGCGTACTAGATGATTAGAGAATGACATATCAAGATCCCGAACTTCAATTTTGATCGCGGATTCCGCTGTCGAGTTACAAAACAGAATAGCCTTACAGTTTGGCGGCTGACTTAAGCAAATAGATGGTAGCTATCCGCGAGCAGACGCTGTACTTTATTGAAGGTACTACATTAATAAAATATTTAAAATATACTGAAACATATCATGCTCAAACATAGCATGCTTTCGAATCGAACCCAGCTCAGCATAAGATTCCAAACTTCATAGTGTACAGCAACCGACTGTAATAATTTAATAAATTATTTGTCTTACGCATGTGAATATACCAGAAAATAATTAAACAGTGACAAATGTAAAACAACAGATAAATGTCAATTGAAACGCAGAAGAAACCGCAAAGCGAAACCTACCACGATAATCCCGACTAATACTATTATGAAAAACATGTCGCTGTCCAACAAAAAAAATGGTTTATTGGATTTTTCTTTCTTTCTTCCTTCTGTTTTCTTTCTTAGCTGGTAACACATCGATGATACTTAGCGTGTTACTGATTCCATGGTGACCTTTTACCATCAGGTAGGGTTTGCTCATATTTTGTAATTGGTTCTTAACGATTTTATCAACCTGTGTTCGCGGCTAGTTCTGTAAAACAGCTATTTACGGTATCCTGATAAACTGCAGTGCTACGGTAAATCAATTTTAACCATGGCACTATCAGTAATGCATCGCGGTATTGTCACGGGAAATGCACCCTTCTTCCACCTACTAAGCAAATATTTACCATGGATTAAAGGTGACTTTCATCTGTGGCAGGAAAGGCGCCGTCTGTGACCTTAATATTTGTTTTTTTTTTAAGTTTAGTTTGCGTCGTGGACTTTTATAAGTACGACTAATAGACATTAATACTACGACATACGTATCGTAGACACACAATAAACCTTTCGTAATACGATATTCAACTCTGCGGTTACCCAGCTACAGATTATACTCACCACTACTATAGACTCGTTTGTGACTGTTAAATTAGAACATTACATACATGTGATATGGTTTACAAAATTTTAGGGAAATAGTGACACAAAAGAAAATGTTTTGATGTCGGTTAAAAAATTGTAAGTAGAGAAAATAATGTTTTTTCACTTACAAACTTTTAACTTTTTTTAGTTATTGTTATAACCCTCACAGGTTGAATTTCTCAAAATCCTAATCCCAAAATCCAATAGATAGCTTATTCTAGTCTAAAATGGCTTCAAACCTTCTGTGTATTTCGTTCATAGATTTGTGTGTTATCACTTATTACACATATCTAATAACACTTTCCTACACACGTAATACACTTTCCTACTTAATATTTTAGGAGTCAATGTCAGTGAATTTGAAACGGTCATTAATTACGTACAAAAGAAACAATCACGCTATAAGCGAGACGGGTTGGTTGCACTGTCACGCACGGAGCGCTCGACTTCCGAGTGTGGTAGCTTGGGTGTGGATACTGTGATGGTAGGAAGCGTTTAGGATGTGAAAAGCGGGAAAACTGCTACTTCAGTGTGTCAAGAGGAGCGAATACGTCATAGTCTGTTCTATGATCTATGACATGGTTTTAAATTCAACGTTTTAAATGCAACGGGTACTCATACTTCAATGTGTCAAGAGGAGAGAATACGTCAACGTCATAAAACAGAGACATGGCTTTAAACGTTCTAAACGCAACGGGTTACTCACGATTCGTATTTTTAGTATATTTGGACACAGTTACATGGATTGTGGTCACATGGAATGCGAGACCGTATAAGTTAAAAATCATAAACTCAACGTTGTCATGTTTTGGCACTCCTGAGATTTTCTTAAGTTCTGGACACTTAACCACTACTTGACCTTACAGTATCCTATATTTTTCCATAACTGGTATTTGTTAATTTTTCATGAAAAATTAATTATCATGGCATTTAATTTACTTTTATCGGTCAGTTACTTACCACACGAATTCTATTTTTAACTGACTTCAAAAAAAGGAGGTTCTCAGTTCGACTGTATTATTTTTTTTCCACGAGGTCTTTATCTGTATGTAGTCGGCGTCAAAATTTTAAAAAGTTATAAAACAACCAAATATTCATTCATAAATATCAGACAGCAGTAGTTAAAGTTGTAATATTCATCATTAAGTTTATTTTGTAGACCGATGCCTGCTGTCCACACACTTACTACCTACTTACTACGCGTTCACTCTAAGTTTGCCCTCGTCGACCGTTACGATTTAACAGCTAACGGTACTGTAGACAAAAAAGTTATCAAATAATTTCACTAACTTAAATAACAAATTACGTTTGCCACTGTGTAAAACATTTTCTATTTTAGTAATTGTGGCGACAAAAATCAACGAACGTAAAATAAATCGATAGAAAAATAATTTAACGAAAGTAACATCAAAATCTACAACAAACTCAAGAACGCACGCGCCGCACGGGACCTCAAAAATACGCGACTAGCGTTGCTGTCCGTACTAAATGAGCTGCGGTATGAGGAAGCGGGACGGGAGGTAAGGGCAAACTTAGAGTGAACGCGTAGTAGTAGCATTTAATTAGCGCTTACCGCTCCGCTTATCACAAACCCACGTTACTCCAACTTATTTCGACTTATAACACGTGCCTCTCACGACGTCCCGGACGCACGTGTGCTGTTCCTTTAATACTTTTATGTTCCATTCGGTTCCGACGCCCTATTGTATAAGCACCTTTATAGACAGATGTATTTCAAGGCTGATTCAATGAGCGCAGCTGTTGTTATTGAACTTTGTTTGTATAAAAATAGATGAAAGTTGTTACGGGAGCTGAGAAGGTAACTTAAACACGGTACAGCTTATTATAAAAATAATTTTCCGCCGCGCCAGTCTGTGCCTGATCTGAACGAACGGAAAGAGAAGAAGAAGAACCGGAGAACAAACATTTATCTGTGACATAAATATCTGCCATGACCTGGAATAGAACCCGGCACCCTGCGACCTGTAAACAGAGTTACTAATCACAACCGATCGATCCCAGCGGCTAGAGAAAGATATGACCGCCTTCAAAAAATAAATAAAATATACAGTGGAAGTGGGACATAGTACTTTTTGAAGTCTGTTAAAAATGAACCTCCTCCGTTTGTAGTCGGTTAATTAATAAAGCATTTTTATTCTTCATCTTCTGCATCTTCTACGTTCTCTAAAGAAAGATTTTTCATCACATACCTGACCACACGGACATAAAAAAAGAACGGACGTAACCTTGTCTAATCGAGAGTGAAGCTGACAGCTGACAGCTCGCTTACCATGTGTGCGTAATTTTGTAATTTTTGATTCGCGATGGTGTCAATGTCGTAGCCGTATGGTGTCAATGTGTGGGTGTGTGTACTTGTACGAATACAGAGTTGGTATTCCTATGGGTGCTTCACTGAATTTGTTCTTGGGACTACGTCCGTCTTTTTTTACGTCCGTGCCTGACCAGTGTGTAGTTGCTAGTTAATTATGAATACTTAAATCGCATGTTCTTACTGAAGTTATATCGAAGTATATTTATTCATTAACTATACTATGATGCAAGGATTGAGTAACGTGTTTAGCTGCGTTGAATTTCCGCATACAAACAAACCGACGAGTGTATAAAGCTATCGGAGTTGTAACCGTTTCCAGATATTAATGAATCCATTAACTATTGTTGCAACGCGTTGTGCATATGTATGAAAGACGATTCACATCTTACGGCGACGATCGCTTCTCAAATCTGTTTACTGAAACGTTTTTTTCATAGGAATAAGCTATGTATAATATATTTATTTGTACCGATTGTAAACCAATCAAGTTGGTCGACAAATGAGCAAAATGATAAGTGGTCACCATCCCCAAGAACATCAGCAATACCAAAGACAATACCAATGCAGTTCAAAAAAGATGTTGGGACCCGCATTATACTGGCTCTCCAACATGACGACCCCAACACGTAGCTAGCCAGCAAATGGGTAAGAATGAGTACCTACTTAAACATACTTAAACAGCATAAGAGTATGACTCCCACCAGATGTGGGTTTAGGTTGCACAAGTAAGTACAGCTCACCCATTGTTTAGGAGCGTGTCCAATGCGCAGGGGACTTATCCCATATTTGGTTGGTTTCGATACTTTCATGTATAAAATGAGATACCTACGTTCTGTCGTGAACGAAGACTGTAATGTATTAGTCGTCTTTTACGTCGTCGTGAAAGTAAAAGGTGTCGTTTCGTGACTCGTGACGTCAAGTCATGTGTCTCAATATGCTGAAATCACGATCTATCTTTTAACACATATTACATAATTTATAAGAAAATGTTGAAAAGTATTAATATTAAAGCGGCCGATTCGGCGGCCGGGCATTCGAACTCGTATTCGGGTTCCGTAATGTTCATGTTTTTCTTCACTGTATGCTTATATGTTTTATGATTTACCCGTCCCATAAAAGTAAGATGTTTTTTTCACGTTTAAGATGGTATTTTTTTTCATAAATAGGTTAAGAACTTTTGGAGACAAGGGCGCATATTGGTAATTTTTTCCGTCTGATTAGTGTTAAGTTTACTGCATCCTTTCTGCCGATGAACTTACAATTACGGAACCGTACATTACTCGTGGACTGCCACGCACTTGGCCGATTTTTGAAACTAAGTACATAAGTCCCAGATAAAATAAAAATAAATGTTTTAGCCTATTTTTAATCCTCCCCCCTTGTATATCGGTTGGGACATTTGTTTCATGTTGCAATAAACTGCACAATATTACGGCGTTTTTAAGTTCAATGAATTAATATTTAATTTTTTAATTTTAATAATCAATTTAGTAAAGTTTTTGCGCGAAATTTATAATTGATTAATAGACACAACATACGAAATAGACCATTAATAATTAAGATTAGTTTAGTTAGTAATGAATTTCATAAATATGGAGATACTACTTATTGCCTCTCATTATTAGCTTGAAGGTTGAAATTATCGAGCAAGTAACGGTATTTTTCACAATTATTAAAATGTAGACATGACATGTAGAGTCTTAAATGCTTCTTAGGAGAGAGAAACAGAGTGGATGAATAGGCTCTTCTGTCGAGAGATTTCCGTCTCACAATTGGCACTTACAGACGAGATTGGGGTCAGATGCTAGTCTTTGTGTCGGGGAGAGTGAAAAAATACTTCCTTCACTTGAAACTAACTTCTATCCGTGACGACATTTGAATATACACAAAATTATGTTATGAATAAAATCGGATAAAAAATTAAAACTAATATAACTACTTAGGTACTTTTTTAATGGACAATCTGCTGTTGTCTAGCAGCGTATCTTTTTCTCCATTTTATCTCTTTAAGAAAAAATTTTTCAAAAACACTTTCTTAGTTCACCCTCAAACTATATACGGAACCTCAGTACAAAATGCTTCTAGCTCTACTGGTTGAGACTGTGAGTTGTCTTTCATTTAGTAACAGCCTTCTTTAACACAGTTATCTTTAGCGATCCCCATTCCAACTTTTGCAACCCAATTTTATTTTATTTTCTTCTCTATTTCTTGGCCAGCAACACATCAGTGATGCCACATACTACCAGGTGGATCGTCACTATTTTTGTCGGCTATTTTCATAAAAAAACAAACTTTTAAAAACTACAGACAAAAGCCGACTTAGGTGATGTTAATGATATACAAAATCCAATCTCACTTCCTACCATGCATGTATTTTGTAAGACAATTAAAAAGATTAATGGCTAGTCGCAATTAATTCAGTTTCTGTACTTATCGCGGTAGCGGTCCTGTCGGACGCAGTGCGTTGCTTTCCGATGTTATAATTGTACATTAAAATTACCTTTCAACGTTAAAATGATGGCACCCTGTTTTACTCCTACAATACGTACCTACCTATACAATTATAGTTTTACGCACGGGTGCGTTCACTTGAGATCCTGGAGCGTCACTCACTGCATGCGTCGGATGGTTGCCGAAAGGGTTTTAGTGGGTAGAATTTAGAAATCAAACAAATCCCGCAAACTGTGGGTTCCGTGGTTCCGGTAGCTTTGCAAGATTCCCCCTCGAAAAGAATATAAATTGTTTGTATTGATTAATAAATTACTAATTAATTTTTATTACCAAATTAGTTTATCCGCCTCCCATCGTGTAGGTGACACGCCGTAACGGTCGGCTATGGGGCTATGGTGTGTAATTGCGTAATTAACTGTTTTCTAATTAACGTACCACGTCTCTTATTGTGCTGACATCTTATTGTGTCGATAGCTATGTACCGCTAGTGGCAAAAAAATCTTGAGTATTTCCGTGCTTCGGAGGGCACGTAAAGCCATCGATCATGGTTGTTACCGTAAGATAATAGTCGTTAAGTCTTGTCGAAGGCTCTCGGGCGACGTGAAAACTTCCGAAACTTGGGTTGGCCACTAACTCCACCAATCCGCACTGGAGTAGCCTGGTGGAATATGCTCTAGTCCTCCTCAAGAGGACACACCCGTCCTTACATACAAGTCGATGAAAAAACTTAATTTACAGCTCTAAGATTTATGCTGCAGCGATTAATTACATCACTGGCAGGAAGTTTGAGGATTTACTACTGTGACATCATATTATTAAAGTAATGCCTAGACACTTTTGTTAAGATACTTGGCCGAGTCAGTCAGAAATAAAGCCACTGAATCTGCGGTTAATCCAAAACATAATAAATACCGGAACTTAAGTATAATGGAGACAAAATCATAATCTAGATATTTCAGTCAGATTATGTTCCGGTACTTTCAAAAGACGCTATTAATACCGGAAGTCGAGGTATATTTTGAATACTACCGGATATGTTATGATTCAATAATTAATTCATTTTCTCATTGGGTCATTTATTGATGTTGCATAAAAACATGATAAAAACGAAATACATACCTACTCAAGAAATAACAATAAAATTATGAAATTGTAACACTATCTTCTTCTTAATTGTTTCATTCATTAGGTACTGAATGTTATTTATAAAAAATAGTTTTTGCAATTAGCGAAAAGAGGTCTCACGCAAGTCAAGCTTGAGGGCTCTTCAAATGCCTTTAGTTATGCCAAATAAGAGATTTTACATACATAAGTAGTATGAAAAGCTAGCAAATTGATAACTTTGTGCATGAGATTCAGTATTAAATGAAAAGGGACTTATCATGGGAGCCACCTGCACGGGACCTGACACGCACTTGCCCGATTTTTAACCGACTTCAAAAAAGGAGGAGGTTCTCAATTCGACTGTATTTTTTTTTATGTTTGTTACCTCAGAACTTTGGACTGGGCGAACCGATTTTGATGATTGTTTTTTTTATCGAAAGCTAGTGGCTGTCATATGGTCCCACATACATTTTATTGCAATCTGACAATGGCATCCATGAGAAAACCACATAAGTCGTAAATTTGTGTTAAGATGTGCGCGACAAATGGACGAATAACTCAATATCACGCCAACCGATTTCGATGATTCTTTTTTTAATCGAAAGCAGGTGCTTGTCATGTGGTCCCACATAAATTTGAACGAGATCTGAAAAGTAGTTTTTGAGACTTTGAAGTCGGTTATTTTTTGTTAGTAAAATTTAGATTATGTTCCAAAACATACTGAACTCAGCACTAGGCGAAAACTCGTAGGTACACTACAACATAGAGTGCAAAATTATGAATGAATGAGAGAAACATCGAAGTTGATTACAAAATTTAATGCTCCTCATTTCCCGCGTTAATGCGGGTCGAAGGGCCCATTGCCAGGTGCTGCATACCCGTTTAGTTCCATATCAACAAAAAGGGTTCCGGTGAGAGTCGGGTTCCGTCACGCCCCAAATCTCGTAGTTTCGCTTTTTGTGATGGGTACTTGTTAATCGCTCATCTATTGTTATGGACTGCTTCCGTCACACTCTCGGTTTTAGTGACGTTGGCAGCGTTATTAAAATGTCATCTAGCTAGATGATGCTGTGTTTCATGTTGTACCTACTTACTATACCTTCTACATCGGTAATTAGTTTATTAAAACACGCTCATTAGGTTTCCCTCTGTCGCACAAATATTATCCGACGACAATATCTGCCCTGTCAAGGAACTGAATCCGGGTAGGTACACTCACTTCGCAGGTAGAAATACTGCCAACTAGTCCACGGAAACGTCTATGTTTAAGCATTTGGGATGAATTTTCAAGTGCAAAGACAAAAATACATTACGTTATCACGATTAACCTATGCACCTTTCAGGGCTTATGCCACAACTTACTACAGGTTACTTAAATCGCTCATTAGTAAAGAATCACCATACAAATTCTTGTACTCGTACTAAGGAGCGATTTAAGTAACCATTAGTGACTCTGAGTTGGGGCGTTAGTCTATGACAATACCATCTCCTTGGCAGGTAGAGGTACATCTTCTAATGAATGTTTCGTTGGACTTGCTAAAAAGCACTTATCACGAAACCATGTCAAGTGGCGTGTTAATCACCCTCTGCCGTAACTGTGAGAGAGGGTTGATTCAAAGGCTTACCTTTGGTAATGAAACGTTCTAGTAGCAATTAAAATGCTTTTCTCTCTCTTTCTGTTCCGTACCAAAGTTCTTTATTTATTAGAGCAGAAGCAAAAGGGATTACTCGATTCTGTAATGCGGTCACTCCTATTATGAGGGACCAGGATATAGTTCAACTAATGTATAGGACTAGACGAATCTTGGATTGTACCTATCCTTTGTCATTAGGTAATGTACATCCGCTAGTAAGTGGACAGTGCCATATATTCTCAACTACCATTCTGCCCGCAGCTTCACCCGCGTTTTCCGGGAAAGTAAGTGCCCTAAATATTATTCCACATCATAGTCCACCTGTGTGCTAAATTTCATTAAACTTCGTTCAGTAATTTTTGCGTGAAAGAGTAACAAACATCGAGATAAATTCTCACAAACAAATTTTTTCATTTATATTATAACTAGCTGACCGAGCAAACGTTGTTCTGCCAAAAATTTAGGGGTGGACCACCCTTAACATTTAGGGGGATGAAAAATAGGTGTTGTCCGATTCTCAACTCTAGCCGATATGCACGCAAAGATTCACGAAAATCGGTCGAGCCGTTTCGGAGGAGTTCAACTTCTAACACCGTGACACGAGAATTTTATATATGTACTAGCTGACCGGGCAAACGTTGTTCTGCCAAAAAAAATTAGGGTTAGGGGGATGAAAAATAGATGTCCGATTCTCAACCCTAGCCGATATGCACGCAAAGATTCACGAAAATCGGTCGAGCCGTTTCGAAGACTTCAACTTCTAGCACCGTGACACGAGAAGTTATATATAAGATTAGATATTAGTAGGATTCGTTGTCGAGATTAGAGAAATAGAAATGCTCAGGGATAGTTAGTAAACCGAAACCTGTTAACGTAACGTCTTTCGTTCGAAGCGTACCTATAGTTACGGTTACAAATCCTTTATAATTATGTACGATAACTAATATATAATACTTTAACTTACGTAACCGTAATAATAAATAACCTAAGTGTGGTCAGCGTCGATCTCACAAAGTATTTTTTGTTGATCCAGTGATCCTACGACCAAGTTAAACACTGCGAGCGCGGTTGAAAGTATGATTTCTTCCTCAAATCCCCACCAGAAAAATAAAGCCTACTGGGACTTCTACATATAATACCGGCCAAGTGCAAGTCGGACTCGCGATCTTTAATAAAGATCTTTAATGATAATAATAATCATTCACACCAGTGGTATGATCCCCAGTTGTTGGAGATTTCAGGAATAAACCTGGAGATGATTATATGACCGTTAGTACCATTTCAGAGGGCACATAAGGACGTCCCAATACCATCATTAGGTGGATAGCCATCGTCGAGTCATATTTGAAGGGCTTCAGGTGGCATAAAATCTTACGATACACTAGGCCTCCATAAGAGGAGAGACATGTGCCCTGTACAACCCTTACGGTTATCGGGTTGATGCCATCCTATTATAGTAAAGTCAAACCATAGTATTATTTAACAGGAGTAGTTCAGTTCACGTTACTGTAAATTACAAAGTAGGTCACAATCGACAGTGGTTAAAAGCGAAACTTAATTTTAAATTACGAAATCGAATCGAATAGCGCTCTGCGCACAGCTTTGTCCCGATTTTCCGGGATAATAAATACCCCGTATTAATATTACATGGTCTACCCGTGTGCTTAATTTCATGAATTAAACAAACATCCATAGGTCCTCTCAAACTATCAAAGTTAGGATATTACTAGGGTAGGACAGAGAGATCAAAACATGGTTTGCCGTACGGGTCGGGACGTGAAGTTTTGGAAACATCGTTTCATAGAAAATGTATACGATAGTGTATACGCAGCGAAACCCCGTACGGAACGTGGCTCGTACGGGACGGGAAATAGCCCGTTACGTATGCATTGGGCTTTAGTCTATTTCTAAATCTATAGAATACAATCTGTCTATACGCTGGTATATAGGTGATACGTCGGGTTTTAACGAATGCAACTAGGTCAAAGCGATTTCAGTCAAAGTTACCTTTGACGCAGGCGTGCTCTGATGGTAATCACGCGGTGCCCGCAGGTGTTGCACAACAGTGCATAAAGTGCATAGCTGGGCGAAATATCAAACGCCGCTTGACCCCATGACTTAGGTAGGGATTGACGAAACTGGGCCATGTTGAGTTGAGTGACTTTTGTTTAATTTCATTCACTCCTGTGAAATGTTGTTTGGTTGCACAAAGAGCAACGTAAAACGAAGCTTCTTTTTTTATAACACTCATATCCCCATACTTAGCTACCGTAACTGATGCAGTCTTTGGCGAGTACCTTGCTTGCCTTTTCGTCTTATCATTCGTTAGAGATAGGTATACTTTCGCGATTTGGCAGGATTGTGAAGAGTTTTTAGCGATTTCAGCTCTTATATATTATTTCTAAACTCTGAAGTCTGAACCCTCTTCACTAGGCGACGCTATCAGTCATTGTTTACACTATCTAGCAGTCAAGCGCTTTTACATCTATCACGTCTAGTGTAATCTCTATCAATTGATAAGTGGAACGTCACAGTGAGGGTGACTTCAAATAAACAAATGCTTATGTACTCACAGCGACACACTAGGATTCTTTCTTATTCGCATTAATACGTTAATTGCAATGTAAAGGTCTAGAGGGCCAACAGTAGCCGTAGCAACTTCCTAAGACAATTTGATATGCTATAATCACACATGACTTTGTTTTTGTTTGCCCCGATAGGGAATCCAATTGGGACCCCATTTTACCCGTTCTGCCCCCGATAATTAAAAAGACGTATCTAACAAAAAGTTAAAAACGGAGAAATAAATGTTTTAACGAATGAAACGCGAAATCGTTTGCTGTCTTCGAGTGAATTAAAATATTTACAAACTGGAAGTTGAAAATAATGCCACTAATAATAGGCTTTAACTTGGTTTAGTAATAATATGAATTTATTAAATTATTATAATAAAAATAATGAAAAAACTGATTCATCTTAGCATGAAAAATGAAGAAAAATATTACATACTTAATTGAATAGACGTAAATGGCTAGATGCGTCCGTTAAATTTCAAACGCTTTTGGCTGTACTTTTCTTCTAAGTATTTAGTTTATCTATCTAGTATATGGTTTTAACAGAAATGGGCGCATATAGGTATATCCGCCTTTTTTCTTAAGAATTAGAAAGTATGTAGATAACCCTTGGCTTAGACAAAATGTTTTTAAAATTATTTAATAATCCTTTTATCTAAGGTAGTATATCTGAAATAGTACAGTAGGTTCGGGATTATCTTATAAGCCATAGCCATTAGGATATGGCTTTAATAAATTATTATTATTTGTAAATAAAACACTATTTCTTGCATAAGGCAAATGCGCCTATGCTAAAATAATTTTACGAAGAAAATAGGGCGCAAGTGGTCAGATGTGGCCTTTATTTCTTAATGTGAAACCTGATTTTTAAAAGCGCGTTAGACGCAAATGCTCATTTGCGTCTTATTAACTTCCACTTAGAAATAGGGACAAATATGCGCCTTTTATATTACCGAACTAAAAAAACAACTATAAAGTATAAGGATTATCTACTTAAATGCGACTTTTTAATTAAGTTTCACATAAATTCGTCTTTTCATCTTCAATCGGGTGTAAAAAAATGAACAGAAGCGCCCTATTTTGTTGTGCTAAAACCGCACTGGAGGAAGTTTGAAAAATATTAAAAATACATGCAGATGCGCTTTTTTTTCTGATTCCGGCAATGTATATAACTCAAATCTGGAAAAAATGTTAGATACGTCTTTTTAACTATCGGGGGCAGCGTTCCCCCCTTTAGTCATCGCAAATCATACAAAAGAATCTTTCTTCCTGTAAATACACCGAAGGTTGAAGCCGCCTTCTTACAAAGGCTGCATAAACAGTATAAACATGTAATATCGAGGCTATCCTTTGTGGAATTAGTGGGACTCAATGAATTATATGAAACGCTCATCAGTACTAAGCGAAACGGTCAGAGCACGAAACGAACGCGGCGAGCGGGGGGAAGGCTATGGTCATAGATTAGGGATACAGACATGCAACTGCCTCATTACAGATTATGTTGCCTAATAGTTTTTGCCCTCATGAGTAAAAAAGCCCAATGCATACGTAACGGGCTTTTTCCCGTACGGGACGAAAAAAATATCATTGGCGACGTACGGGCCACGTTCCGTACGGGATTCCGCTGCGTATGCACTATCGTATACATACATTTTCTATGAAACGATGAGGGTGCGAACACAGAATCATACGGATTAACGTTTCAATTGTAATCAAATGTACCTAACGACATAAAAAATTAAAAACGCAATAAGATTTATTCCATCTCTAATACCTACAATTTATTTATAGTTCCGCTATGGAACATCTGTACATTTTTAATCTATGATCATGACGTCGTACGATTTTATTCCTAGCGATTCTCTCTTTCGCACGCATAGACGGATTGTTGTCATGCAAACGAGACAGACTAGCTTTGTCAGGTTTGTTTACATATAACAATATGGCTGCCGACTATTTTGGATAAAATATTGGATTAAATCAAGAAATACCTTTTATTATGCTTGTTTTGTTACGAACTACGAAGTTTTTATCACTTAATCAATCAATAGGTATTAATACTTACTTTAATACTAGTATAAAATATTGTTAGATTTTAATACACATTTACGTTGTTTTTGTCACAGCAATGCGGCCGTTTTAACTCCGCGCGTGCTAATAGTACACTGCAACCGTTGTTGTCTCGTCAGGTATTGTCAACGGACCGTATTAATGTACCTGAATGCTCAATCTAGTAGAACATATAGATCGCTGGTGGGACTACACCATTGCACAAAAAGACAAAACCATTTGGTTTGGTTATAGGCAATGTGTAACTCACTACTCAGAACATTATACTATTTAACTTGACTTGCAGATGCAATGTTACCTTCGTTGTATCAACTACGTACATTATATTGTAAATAAATGCACCTCAAGAACTTTTTTAACCTTGAATACCTAGTAATCTCATAATCTTGCAAAGATAAACAGAAAATCATGCTCAATTTATTGGCATAAACTTAAATCTTTTTACAGTTACGTATAAAATAACTATCCTGGTTCTGAGATACTGCGACGAAAACACGTGAAAAACTTTTCACGAATGATTTTAGAAGAGTGATTAAAATAGCCGATATAGCTTAACTCTGAGTCATCATGATATATTAGCAATATTGTCTATAATAATATTACAAGTTTTAAACCATGCGCTTATCGCGACCACTGATATGATAATGCATTGCTTTCTAATGTCTGTCGATGATAATTTTGCATGTCATGAATTCTTCTATTGTGAATACTTTTATTTGTCTATTCTATAAGTAACCCTCCATACTGTTCGAGATTCACTTGATTCTTTATAAACAAGCATATTCGAACATAAGTTTCCTCATGAATTATCCTACAGGTATTGGTGAAAACTGAAAACCGCATGAAAATCCGTACAGTAGGTTGACAGTAGGTACGTGAGTTTATTGCAGCTAGACGGATAAAGGTACCTACTGATAGATAGAGCTCTAAACACGATGGATCAATCCTGGGTTCGATTCCCAGTGAGGCGGAAATTTTTAATGATGAGTTTGAATTTCTATTCTCGGTCTGGGTGTGAATGTCCTTGTCTAGTGTGTTGCCCATGGCACCCACGACACAGGGAATCCTAGGGTGGGGCTATGAGTGTGAAGCGTTATGAGGGTATAGCGTTATTTTTACATACCATTCCGATATTTCACCGAATTTCGACTCCACGGTCAGGGCTGTCACTGCTCCAGTGTGGAATAAGCTGTTAGTATTCATGACGTTGTCCTAATAGGATATAGTAAAGCCTTACTTTAAGTCGGTAACGTACTTACAATTGAAGTATGTAACTATGTGCCTACCTATTATTTTCGGTTTTAAATTAAGTCTTATGTGATTTCCTAAAAACGTTCCCCTCAATTCTTGTATGTACTTAAATGATAAATAAATACTTTATTAAAAATATATAAAACATTTTCATTATAGTGAATTTCAATTGTAGAAGTTCAATTTCAAATGTAGACCGTACCTAATGTTAGGATTGAATAATTCTTGACAATAAAGAACCGACTACAAAATTAGAGACCACATGACAAGCACCAGCTTTGGAATAAAAAAAGAATCATCAAAATCGGTTCACCCAGTCGAAAGTTCCGAGGTAACAAACATAAAAAATACAGTCGAATTGAATGCCTCCTCCTTTTGAAATCGATTAAAAAGCCGCTTTAGTAATAGAAAATCTCATATTAATAAAATTAAAAGCTTTCAAAATGTTTATTGTAGCGATTACTTTCTCAGTAATGGCCTACAAAGGTTCTGCTGCCAATTATCATGTCGGAACCCATTAATACTTAATGGTAAAGATTGAATGTTATCTTAAATAACGGTATCTCTTGCGCACATCCAGGTATTGTTCTGAGATCGGAAGTCGGATGTCTTATGTGATAAATTGTAGCATATTGTTTCTCAATATAGGACGCCCGTTAATGTCGGTGATTGAAATTTAGTTTCTTTCTATGTTTAGTAATCACTTAAACCTAATTATAATTAATAAACAATCATTGTTATCACTATAGCATAATAGCACGTACCTAAAAAAAGCGGCCAAGTGCGAGTCAGACTCGCCCATGAAGGGTTCCGTAGCAGCAAGTAACATAATATAAAAGTTCTTGTACTTCATTGTAACTTTGATCGATGTTTTTTGCGGTTTACGATTTATGACGTATTAAAAAAAAACTGCTTACTAGATCTCGTTCAAATCAATTTTCGTTAGAAGTTTGCACGGTAATGTACATCATATATTTTTTTTTAGATTTATCATTCTCTTATTTTAGAAGTTACAGGGGGGGGGACACACATTTTACCACTTTGGAAGTGTCTCTCGCGCAAACTATTCAATTTAGAAAAAAATGATATTAGAAACCTCAATATCATTTTTGAAGACCTATCTATGTACTATAGATACCCCACACGTATGGGTTTGATGAAAAAAGAATTTTTGAGTTTCAGTTCTATGTATGGGGAACCCCCAAAATTTATTGTTATTTTTCAATTTTTGTGTGAAAATCTTAACGCGGTTTACGTTATACATCTACTGACCAAGTTTCAACAGTATAGTTCTTATAGTTTCGGAGAAAAGTGGCTGTGACATACGGACGGACAGACAGACAGACAGACAGACAGACAGACAGACAGACAGACAGACATGACGAATTTATAAGGGTTCCGTTTTTTGCCATTTGGCTACGGAACCCTAAAAAACGGACGTTATCCCAACAACAAATTCAGTGAAGCACCCATAGTAATACCAACTCTCTATTCATACAAGTACACACACCCACACATTGACAATACTGCATCAATCGCGAATCATTACGCACACATGGTAAGCGGGCGGCCATTGCTATGCTTCACTCTCGATTAGACGAGGTTACGTCCGTCTTTTTAGATAGTATCAGACTCCCTGAAGATGGTAATCTAAAAATTACACTCGTCTTCCAGACTCCAGTAGGTGACGTATTGTCATTATGCTGATAGGCATAATTATAATGAAAAATAATGAAATTAATTTCTTTTTTAATTTATTTATTGCAAACAATAAATCTTAGAACAGAGGGTTAATATCGAATTTCTATGGCTACCTACATGTCAAATACGTTTTACTTTTAAATGATTCCGCTAGAGAGGATTAGCTTATCACGCTCCCGCTAGATCCTACTACTCTAGAGAATACGAGTATGACGCTATTACTTCATCCGTTGTTCAGGATATCACGAGCATGACAGTTTATAGCTTAAGCCTTAAGCTCAATGAGGTCCATACAATCTTAAGTTTAAAATGAATATTACCTACTGCGCAAAGTTCCACAGCAGCCACAACTAGTTATAAACTCATACTTACTGTTCGCAGTATTGTAAACGCTACAGTTACGCTCTCATGATTGTTTAGAAAACCTGCTCATATGTACAACATCACTGTTGTATCTGTTTGTAAAAGAATCGCATGTCAACAATAGCACAAACTGAAGAGAATGAAATCATTGAAAAAGGCATGGCCTCTGTCTCAGATAAGATAATGTCTCAAACCTTATCCTATGATATTACGGCACAAAAATATTGATAAAACACTTACGTATTTCGTAGAACTTATTCTGCGCACCCGTTTCGATGGCTTCTTCTGCGCTCGTCGGTATTTATTCTCCTCTATAGAGCACGAAGCAGACATTGCCGTGTCTTCTAGAACAAACCAATCCGTCACCGAACCCCGTCTTCCAGTCTTTGGACAATCACTAGCACCACGCACTTCCAGCAATTTAGACAACTCTGTCTTAAACTCTTCAGTCCTAGGGTTACCACTAGCCCGTTTCACTTCGAACAATTTAGACAACTCCGTCTTGAAGTCCTCGCTTGCTTCGTTCGCTTTCGTCATTTGCACCACTTTAGGAGAAGGAAGTGTGCAGAACGAAGAACTCTTGCGTTTCTCTTCCTTCGACAGTTGCTCATAATTCTTTGTATACGGCTCACAGTCACTCATATAATTTTCACTGAACATATCAACTGTTTTCTCAAACTCATCGAGCAAGTCTTGAACTGATTCCGTTTTCATCATGTTGATGACTAATCCACTCGATCCCGAGTTCACGGTGGAAACGCTGGAGTTTTTATTCGAAGAATCATCAGCAGGAATCTCTTTGAAGCTTTTCAGGAAAACAGTGTCGTCGTTGTCATAGTAAACATTCGAAATGTGTTCAACACTATCGCAGGAAGACCAAGGGTCTGCCATCGTATCGCTGCTGCCGTAAGCATACGAACTATTTTTGGTTAACTTGTCTTTCTTTTCAGTCTCGTCGTGGAGGGCTCTTGGAAGGAATTCAAAGCTTTTACTTCTAGTATATGCGGGTCTTTGTTTTTGACGCCTTTCTACAATATCCTTTTTATGAAAAAACCAAAAACGTTTGCTAGATTTGTGTTCCTGTTCATATTTGGTTTCCCGATTGGGTGTTACAGATGGAGTCAAACAAGCTTCTTTCGTCCGATCATCCTCCACTATAGTTTTCCATTTTGGCTTTTCGTGTTTGTCTTTGCCAAAGAAGCTGATTCTTGAGAATCGGTCTCGGAAGCTGAAGGACTTCTTTAAAGGGGAAACGCTGTCGTCATCTGAAGATACTTTTTCACTGGGGGATGGTGAGTCGGGTACCACCGGTAAACATGCTGACAGGATGCCTGTAGGTTTAGCAACGACGAGCTCTTTGTTTAAATCTCCTCGCACTGGTCCTTTCACGTTAGCGAGTGCTTGGTTTTTGAATCTGTCGGGCAGATCTCCTAGCAGGCCTCGTTCTAGGAGTTGTAGGTTTTCATTATTGAGTTTTTTCAGGACTACTGCTCTTCTTAATGCCGGTTTAGGTTTATCGGTTTTCTCCTCCATGATGGTACGTCACCACGGCCCCGCGGCGCGTTCTCGACTGCCATATCGTCAGTTGCGATATCACTAGTGATAAGACCTGATAAGGGACTCTTCTGATGTTGCTTCGATTTTGAAGATACATAATATACTTATGAATTGTTTTATTGATTTGCTTCCTCATTGAATTATTGTGAAATAATAATTCTGCAAACAAAAGGTCTGACTTTTGTCTGTGTCTACTACAGATCTAATAAAATTATTGATATCGATGAATATCAATGAACCATCTAATGGCTAGAAAACTTCCTAATTATATAAATAGAAAATGCTAATTCTATCATTAGTATTATGTCTAAGCGTAAACTTTACACTTTAAAATACCATTAATATTTAATGCTTTAGTAAGTAACCTCAAAGACGAAAGCTATTTTGGTCTCACTTTTTCCACAAAGCAACAAGGGGTAGTAGGATCAATATCATCATAGCAACGGATGATATCAACTATCTAAGAAAGCACTTTAGATATAGTAACATGTGTATTTCGTGTGATGGTGGACAGTGTATGGGTATCATTTAATGTTTTGTTTAAGTTTCCACGTTGTTTATTTAAAAGTGACAGGCGTATGTTGCGGCACCATACATATTTCTTTCTTTAAAAAGTTATTAAGATATTTGGTACATATTACGATGAACCAGAGACGAAAAATCAAAGAATAAAAGAAATCCTACTACTACCTTAGTAATAATTCATAATGGTGTTCTGTTACAAAACCGTGACAGAAACGCCGCAGAGATCCCGATGTCCGTCGCCGAGGAAAGCATCACCGGCCGGTAGGCTGTCTAATAGTAAGTCTACAATGTCTATATACTCGTACTGGGTAGATAGGTACATTTAGGTAAATAGAACACAACGATAGTACCTTATGCTCCAACTCAGAGTCACTAATGGTTACTTAAATCGCTCCTTAATACAGAATTTGTATGGTGATTGTTTACTAAAGGAGCGATTAAAGTACATAATCGTTAGTGACTCTGAGTTGGGGCGTTAGTGTTTTTTATGTGATAAGAATAGCAAACGAGCACTCATTAATATACTCGAACTAGATCTTAATGGTTAATCAGGATTATGTTTGTAAATGTTTAATTTTTATCGTCAATCACATTCAGTTTTCGCCAACACTTGTAAACATAGACACAATTTATGACCATGATCCATAATACAACACGAACTTTCTGCTTCTTTCTCTTAATACAAAGGAGAAGTTTAAGTTACTTTTAAGTTTTTTATTCGATCGATTATAAAATTATACCTTTTGATTAATATTTCAATTTCATTATGTTAAACATAGTATTTACCACATCATGTAACTTTGTCATTCCTCCATCCCAGTGCCTAGTTCAGTATCCCAGCTCATCAGTACCCTGGACTATGAGACGTATGGCAGCGATATCCTGGACTCGATACCCGAACGGGACTGGAAGCTCCTGGCAGCGCTCGCACGGAAACGAGAAGAGAATGAGGAGCGAGAGAAACTTGCTCAGCTGTTCCAAAAGATGTGGACGAGAGAGAAGGAGCAGAGACAGATGGTGGGTTGGACAGGAGATATTTTTGTAGTATTGGTATGAGGTTGTGTTGAAAACATTTCATACGATGCGAAATGTCTCGAAATGCGTTGCTTTATAAAGTTGCCCAGGCGCTACGATTCCCCTCATGCTTTTTCGTCTGAGATGTTTTTAGAATATCATTATGAAAATCACAATCGAATGATATATCCTGCGACTAAAGATAACATCAGACTTCAGGTACCTCTACAAAGTCAGTGATCCAGAAAGAGTAATATATTCATGGGTACAATATACACATTATGATATGATACTTTTGTCTACTATCTTCCAGGTAGAAGCAGAAACTTCGGAACAGTACAAGAAATACCTTCAAGAAAAACGAGATCAGGAACGCTCTTGGCTTGAGTACAAACGTCTAGAGAGAGATCTTGATGAAGGAATAAAAAGAGGACAGCTAATCAGCTGCATCAAGCACAAAGACAAGCGGAGCGCTGACGTGTTGGCGTTTAGAGATGATCGAAAGGTAAGTATATGCCATAAACATGGACAAATAGAAGAGGGACGAAGAAAATAGCAATAAGATCAACCCTTATTGCGCTTAACTTGGGGGAATACATCGACGTAAGCATTTGAAAGAAGTGAAATAGGAGTACCTACCGCCACAAGTACTTCTTGTGCAAAATAGATTTAGGTACCTACATATTTTATGATTATGACTTGGTTGGCAACTTGTATAGGCTTGAATTTCAGGGGGTGGTCGTGGTCCTCCTGCTTAGTTCACCTGGGTGGACCACGGGCACTTTATCTTGCCGGTGGTCCACTTAAGGTGCAGCGCAGACGACGCTCTTTTTGTGCGATCGAGTGTGCGGACGCACAAATGTTTATATGGCGCGCAGCCGCACTTTTTTGCGCGTCGTATGCGTTACTGCATATAATTGCAAAGGTTCTATTTTCACAGACTTAAAAGTGCGTCACGGACAGTGTGCCGTCTGCGCTGCACCTCAATGTTCCAAGAGTTAACGTACCAACATTTTAAACTTTTGGACTTCAACGATTTACAAACAATCTTTTCATAAATGCCTAATCACATTATCATTTTCATGAGAATTTTTAACATAACAATAAGAGTAAGAGTGAATTTAAGGATAATAAGATTTTAAGGAAAGCAACATTTATAAACAGGTGACAGAACTCGTAACAAAGGCAATAGAGGAAGACGCCCGAGCGTTGCTTGCGGCAGATCGTCGCTGGAGGATAGAAGCCAGCGAGGAGTGGCGGAGGAAGGCTCAGCTAGTGGATGCAGAAAAGCGGGCAGAGGATGCCAGGAGACGGAAGGACGCCTTACTCAAGGATGCTACTCAGGTAATAGGAAACAGTTGTTTCTAAAGAAATCTGATGGAACTTACAAACTATGGAACTGATTGATTTTCTAACGTAACCTGATGAGACGCTATTGGGAAAGGCTCGATGCAGAACGGAAAATGGCAGTGAAATATATGTCAGATTACAGAAAAAAAAATTAAAGTCCATCAGCGTGCAGCTGTGCTATTTAAACTGTGAATGCAAATCCACAAAATTTGGCAGAAAGATTTTAGTATTTATTTTATTATGAACTAACAAAAACCTTATGCAAATTTGGCATTAGGTATAAGACTTAACCAGAAAACTGTAAAAGGCTCTGATCCTATACCAACAGTTGAGGATGTTCAAAATAATAAAGAAAATCAGTTAAAGGCATTTTATTTATCGTTTTCAGCGCGTCGCAATATCCAATGCTCTGAGCTCTTGGGAGTCAACGCTGCTACGTCAAGAAGTGGCTGCCCAAGATGAGGCAAGACGCGCGTGCGTGGTCGCGACGACCGCGCTCAAAGACGCGCGACACTCGCGGTTGCGACAGGCGCGCGACAAGCGGCGGTGTCGCGCGGCGAAAATGGCCGCTCTTACTGCGCGAATGAGAGACGCAATCAGAGAGGGAAGATCGTAGTATGCCTTTTTTTTTCTGTTTAGATGTATGAACTTTTGGGAAGAAAACTGCAGTTAATTTGCGCTCTTAAATCGTATACACTCTTTGGTAATGATTAGGTAAAAAGTATGTGATTTGTGTGTTACGGTTATAGATAGATAGAATAAAATAAACTACCTCAATATATTTTAGAGTAACTAATTTTATTACTATAATATTACTGCATAGATACGCTTATAATGTTCTTAATAAAAATATAGGAATACAAGACCTATTTTTTCACATGACAATGACTAGTTTTCTCCTCAGAACTATCTAGTAACCTACCTTCGGGAGCCTGTTCCCACAATATATTGAAAACAGTGGGATTCATTTTCAATATAATACACTTTCACTGCCCATTTCCTGCCAAAGCCACGATAATACATACTCCATAGTAGCCAATCAGGAAGGAATGGGGTGGGCACAATGCCTATTGCGTAGCGAAACTTTCGGCATGATTATGACATGACCCAGGTCTATAGGTTTATCGGTTCTTGAATCTTGATATAGTTCATATCCTATTGTAGAATATCGTCTTAACTGGCTTGGTGTCGTATAAGCCACGAATTGGTAGACCCAGGATCTTTGTTGGGAGAGCTGTCCCGTGAACGTAGATAATCTGGATCCATCAGGCCACGTACCTACATGTCGTACATTAAAACACATTTATTTAGCCGGGTTGTCGCGGTGGCTTCCTGGCGAGCTATGATCATTTTATCGGTGTTCAGTCTTCCTGATGTTCATAGGCGACGTTGACTACCATTCAATGGCTCAGAATGTCTCAGCAATTCTCTTAACGCAGGTACTATTTATCCGGTTCCCCTGTATACAACTCCCTAGCAGCCGCCAACGTGGCCACAGCTTTGCGATACCGACGTAATGCTGCATCAGCTCCACCCTCGCTGATCGTGGAGCCGCGCAAGCCACTCTGGGCCAGGGTGCTCCATCGGACGTTCACCGAGCCGGTTGTTCTCCAACAATAGTTTGTGCACTGCGGAAATATGGTACATTGTAAAGATAAATAGCGAAGAGAAACAGGAATAAATGAGGTAAGGTGAGGAGAGGCGAGGTAAGGAGAGGTGAAGAGAGGTGAGGTAAGGTGAAATGTAGATAAATTAGTTCTTTGTTCTCTCACTGCCTTAAACTTGACTGGCAGAGAATTATTTTAGCATTAAAGTCGCTTTTTGTATCTTTTATATTTTAAGGTGCAATAAAGAATAAATAAATAAATTAGTTAAGGAGGGGTGAGATTAGGAGAGGAGAGGAGACGAAAAAAGCTGATTGAATTGATTGAAGCCATTGTCAAAACCCCACCTGCAATGGGTTGTCTAACACCTCCAAATCCTTGATGAGATGACATCCTCCCACAAAAAATCGCCTGGTCTCGGCTTCCACGGTATCCAACTCCTCAGGCCGCGTACAGGACAAAGTCCTCGCGTGCCAGCCAGGGTCTACCGGGATCTGAAGACAGGTGTACCCCTCAGTGCGATGTCTCCCCCACCAGTCCGTCGAGATCACTTCCAAGTAGATTTTTATGGGTGATGGCACTGGAAGTTGGAATGGTAAACTCTATAATAGAGGCTTACGTTTGACCGTTACGTTACGTTTAACACGGGCTTCATGGTAAGTTTCATCTTTGTCCACATCAGTAACACCAAAGGGATTACAAACGCGTTGCCGATCAAAAGAAAGTGGCGCCTATATTATTTATAGCTCTCCGACACTACACCTGCATCAGAAACAGGTACTACGTGTTCACTCTAAGTTTGCCCTACCTCCCGTCCAGCTTCCTCGTACCTCAACTCATTTAGTACGGACAGCAACGCTAGTCGCGTATTTTTGAGGTCCCGTGCGACGCGTGCATTCTTGAGTTTGTTGTTGATTTTGATATTACTTTCATTAAATAATTTTTCTATTGATTTATTTTACGTTCGTTGATTTTTGTCGCTACAATTACTAAAATAGAAAATGTTTTACACAGTGGAAGACGTAATTTGTTATTTAAGTTAGTGAAATTATTGGATTACTTTTTTGTCTACAGTACCGTTAGCTGTTAATCGTAACGGTCGACGAGGGCAAACTTAAAGTGAACGCGTAGTAAATTACGTTATTTACGGTAGATTTAAAAAATGTTTAGTAAAAAGCAAACCAAACAAACAAACACTTGTCGTCACAGGTATTTCGACTCGAAGATCATTCCTACACTCGATCATCACTCGATGTATAATTCTTGACAAAAAATAACCGACTTCAAATAGGATTCTGAGAGATATCTCAAAAAAGTGTGGTTTTATGAAACCACTATGCAAGTGAAACTTTTTTACGGTTTGTAGGCATTAAATTTCAATTTTAAAATTTAATTTCAATTTGCGTATTACAGTACGGAATACATAATTAATACAATCATTTGAATCATTTAGATAATAGACGCATATTAAAAACTAAGAGCAATATTTATTTAAATCATTGAATCTTCATTATTATTTTTACTCCAGGGCCGGCTGTAATGCGACATGCAATAGATAGACGAACCATTTTGGGGCGATAGGATAACTTTCACTTTAAAAACAACTCGTCAGATCTCGCCCAAATTTAAGTGGCACCACATAATAAATACCAGCTTTCGATTAAAAAAAGAATCATCAAAATCGGTTCACCCAGACCCAGTCGAAACTTCTGAGATAACAAACATAAAAAAATACATTCAAATTGAATACCTCCTCCTTTTTTGAAGTCGGCTAAATAGGAAGAGCGCCATACCTACCTATTCCAGTAGAAACTTCCATTTCCAAATCCACCGTGTGTCCATACTTCCATTCTTCCAGCTCTTCTGTTTTCAATGCACAGGTTGTGTGTGTCTTTCCGTGGAGGTTACCGCTACATTGTATGTCGTCTGGAACCTTACAAGTTATTATTAAATCGTTTATTAAACTTTTTATAGCATTCTTAAAAGGTTTCCTAGTCAGTGGAATTTTAAAATAACTCGGAACTGGGGTTTGATGACATTTTGGAAAGGCTTCTCATTTTATTATCTTTACTCTATATCTATATAAAATTGGAGTGTCTGGTTGTAATATAAAAATAACCGCTTTTTACTAAGTGCATTTGGATGTATACACGGTACATATACCAAAACAACATTTTTTATAATTTTTGTCTGTCTGTCTGTCTGTCTGTCTGACCGTCCATCCGTCCGTCCGTCTGTCTGAATTGAGAACCTCCTTCTTTTTTTGAAGTCGGTTAAAAATTAAAACAAAAACAAATTGCTATTATTTCTCTATAGGCACCTTTATATGAAAGTCCACGTAAATATTGTCAGTATCAAAGTCTCTTGCGGAAACAATTTCAAATGTCAAATGTATCATCTTCTTTCCAAGTTGTGGACCGGTGAAATTGATCAGCTGTTTGTGCTTCTTCTCCCATTTCTTGTACAGTTTATTAAGCTGGAAAAATAGAAAGAACAAACACAATACATTAACATACATTACACACTAAGATTGTTTTTGTTGGGAATAAGCTCCTTCTAAGTTTGAGATATACCCAAGACACTACATCACCTACATCTTACAATAAGGCAGGATTATAATCAAGCGTTAAGTTACCTATAAGGATAAAAAACAAAAAAAAAAGAGAAAGTATGGTTTTATGAAACCACGATACAAGTGAAACTTTTTCGGTTTGTAGGCATTTAACTAAAAAAATTTAGAAATTTAATCGATTTAGGGTATTACAATAAAATTACTTATTTAGGGTATTATAATTAATGGGAATGATAATAGGAAATAAATAGTAGACAAAATATTCAATTATAAAATTTAATTTCAATTTGCATATTAGAGTAGGTACGGAATACATAATTAATACAATCATTTAGATGATAGACGCATGTTAAAAACTAAGAGTAATATTTATTTAAATCTTTGAATCTCCATTATTATTCTTACTCCAGGGCCGGCTGTAATGCGACATGCGATAAATGGACGAAAAATTTTTGCGCTAATTTTGATCTTGAAATATTTGTGGAACTTCAGGGAAAGTGTAAACGGTGAGAAACATAAATAATAAGTAACGGAACATACTAAAAACGGCAATTTAATTCTCTAATACGAGATGTTTCTACTGTTCCTAGCTGTCTGTCGTTTGATGTCTGTTGTAAATTGTCATTTTGGTTCTCAAATATTTATAGGTTCATTCAGAAATTTGTCATTTCATTCATTCATCAATCATTTCTTAAATTTCATTAATCATACTCTTCATTCCTCTAAGGACCCAATTCTGAAGTCCATGCAGACAAAGTCGCGGGTAGAAGCTAGTGTATAATAAAAGTACCATAGATTTATAACATATTTCATTAGCAGACGAATAAGTAGTACCATTAGAATATCCTATTATTTACAGTATACTCACCATCTTAACAAGTTCTTCACTATTGTCCTCATCCCCAAAACTAATTTCCACTGAATACTGCAGTCCGCTCTCATTACCGTCAGTTGTGTAAGGATTGAATACTAAATCATTGACATCCGGTGATAAAATTAGATAATTCTTTGACGTATTGTAGTAGATAGACAGAAGTGTCGAGTCTTTTTTTAGTAAGAGCTGGGAATCTCTGAAAATCATTGAATTCACATTCTTTACATTTGATAGTTTATTAAAACAAAATGAAACTTAACTGAATGAAACAAAATGAAACTAAATTTTTATTCAAAATTGGTTTAGTTTACAAACTTTTTTTGAAAGTCATATTATGCCAATGCTTAAGTTATTCAAAATTTAATTAATATATTCAATATATATTCAATATATATTCAATATATATTCAATATATATTCAATAAATTAATTAAATTGTGAATAATTTCCATCTTGAAACCATCCTTTAATCATAGAGTCAAGTACTTGATTTTATAAATAAACAGTTATTTTATAGCAAAATGACCGTTGTTAAGTAATTGATAAACATGATGATAAATTGACTAATAAATGGGCACATGCTTGTGGGATTAGTTAAAATAATTAAGTTATTGAACAAAGCCTCAAATTATAAGCATTCATAAATCAGTAACTTTCAGTAATTACTCACTCCAATAATATTTTAAAAAATACAGATAACTATGTTAAGCCCTTACAAATCAACTAAAAAATCTGTACTGAAAAGAGCTACAACACACACACATTTATCTTTTGTTTCAATACACCAATCACATTGGTATAATACACGAAGGCATTTTAACGCTGTATGTCAAATGTCAAGCAATTTTGACAACAACAAAAGCGTGTGTATCGTCTTATACTGACAAAGCAACTAGGAGCAGAACGGTCAATTGCCTGTTCTTATGCTCTTCAGCATGGGCGCACTTGTGACATATTACAATTAGATTACAATATAACTGACTCACTCAGTATATTCTGAATTATCATATACTACATGCATTGACATCCATTGCTCAGTCTCCAAAGTAAACTCCTCATTGCTTCTAAACAAGTGAGTTGTTGAACTTGATCCATCATTGAAAACTCTCCCAAGTTTATTATTTGCCAGACTCAACTTTCCAAAACAAGAATTCAAATTAGGAATATCTGTTTGATTTTCTTTTCGATTATCTAATGGCAAAGGCCTGTAATAATCTTTATTTATATATGTGAATATTTTATTTCCTTTACACTCAGTATTTTCCAGTAATTCAAAATAATACAATTCAGTATCTGTTATACAGTTGTGAACATTGCTGTATTTTTCAATTTCATGGCGACTGAAAACTTTCTCTTGCCATTTAAAAATGGCTTCATCTAGTGTACAATCAGTTAACTTTTGATTGGTTGTATTTGGTCTATTGTATTCCTCGAACCTAGGCAGTTGATTAATGCTATCTTGTGGTTTGGTTTTTATTCTGAAAAGATAAACAAGGAACAATTTTATTGATATCATACATTTTGCAGGCATGGGTAACTAATATTTGCTTGTTTTTCTGAGGACAGTTAACAGTGTAGACTTGTAAGGAAAGAACACAAAATAAAGAAAATAAATTATTGCTCCTACCTAACGGTTAATGCGTCAATCGGTTTCTTCAGCCAGTACACTCCGTTTACTTTATTACATTTTACGAAATCATTCATGTTAAACTATAATCCTTATTTCCTCTTAAACCGTTTGTATTGAATATTGTATTTGTGTAAAATAGCGTTCAGTTGCTTTCACGTTGCTTTATTTACGTAAAAGTAAAACTGATTCAAATCAAATGTCATCGTGACTTTTATATGTTTACTTTGCAGTTACTATGGCAACCAAACAATCTAAACAACAGACAGACCATGGATATATTACTCTATCTGGATCTTAGACTTTGTAGAGGTACCTGAAGTTCAATGACGTCATACCGGAATGACCATTCGAACAATCACAGGCCAGATTGAGGCTATCCTTCATAATTGTAGGGTGTCCACACTTAGAAAAAGACGTCATATCGGAATGACCATTCAACCAATCACAGGCCGGATTGAGGTTGTCCTTCATAATTGTAGGGTGTCCACACTTAGAAAAATTATTTCCTATTTTATATGGTTCTTCAAAATGTTTTCTGTAGATAATTTTTGTAGAGGTTAAAAATAAAATGTTGAAATAATAGATTTTATTAAAATTTCATCAAAATTACCGAATTCAAATGATTGCATTAAGAGTAAATTGAAAATTAAAGTACACAATTAAGGTACATCTATATATTGGAGAGTTGCTGAGGTGGGCCAATATCTTTCTGGTTGAACATGGTGGAAGGCCAGGAATAGTCTGTACGCCGAGTCCAGACGTCACTCAAACGATCGATCATCATTTGTAAGATCAACGATCGACGATCCACACGATTAACCACGATTAAACCTGGAAACGCGACAAACTCTGTACAGCCAGTGATCCTACATCTTATCGATCCACGCGCTCTCAATCGAATCCGAGTCTGTCTCAAATTCCCATCCCGGGCGATCCTCTCTAAACTTCAACTTCAACTTCTGTCACTTCTGTCAACTGTCACGCCACGCCGCTGTACCGATCATGTCCAAACAAACGTTTGACGTTTCCTAAAGTAGTTTTGGAAGTTCATTATAGATGGCGTTAAGAGATCGATGCAGAACTGCGCGCTGCGACTTAATAATATAATAATATAAATTAATCATTTTAGATGTTTTTACCGTTATAAAAAATCACACTCGAATGATATTCCTTGGGACTATAGAAATACAAATGGACGTTATTATTATTATTATTAAAGTGCATAAACTTTCAGCGTGGGGCAAATAAAATAGGTTCAAGTTATGCATTAATTAAAATTTCAATTCGCGCAATGAATGCAACTAATTTATTGTAGCGTCGAGTACGGGTGCCGTAGTAAACACGCTGATTAAATTATATTTTGTGCTAAGCAGACACAAACACAGTGCTCAAAGCAATGTTTCCTTTACATGGCCACAATACAAAAATGGTCATTCCGTTATAACGTCATCGATATCAGGTACCACTACGAAGTTATGTATCCAGTTAGAGTAATATATCCATGGGTACACTAACTAAATCTATGTCACAGAGTACTTTGTTATATCTATGTCTATGACTAAACAGCTTTAGTTGAGCCATGCAGAGTTGCCAACTCTACTTACCAACTCTACTTAAATCTTTAAATATAAGCAGGTTCAACTAAATAAAAATTTGAATTTTAGTGATTGGGCCACAAGAGGTATTTTTAAAAGTAGGGATAGATTATTTGAGCTATATGGAGAAAAACAATATAACCATTCCCCATCTTTCCTTGAACATGTAAAAAGTTATTCAAAAAATTTTAAAGCCGTGTGTATTATGGCTAAGTCTATGCATATCAAGGAAAAAATTGTCAAATCAAGCAATAAGATAAAAACCACTTGGAGTATTATTGGAAACGAGATTGGTAGTAATAATTTACGCGATTCTAAATATGAATTATTAGTTAATGAAAATAAAATAACCTCTGATAAAGAGGTGGCTAATGCATTTGAAAATTTCTTTCAAAATATTCCGGTTAGGTTGACTAAATCGCTGACTTCATCCCCGGCAGCAGCACATTCTATTTTAAAAGATACCGTTGATGAATGTAGTGTTTCGTTTCAATTTAAATATACTTCCTCATTGGAAATAGTTCGAACTTTTCGAGCATTGCACATTAAAAATACGGGTGATTTGTGGGGAATGTCTGTCAAAGTTATAAATAATATAATAGATGTGATAGCCCCTTATTTAGCTAGGTTATTCAATAAATGTGTAGATTTAGGTACTTTCCCAAATCTTATGAAGTATAGTAAGATTATACCGATTTTTAAATCTGGGGATAAAACAGACGTTAATAATTTCAGACCTATTTCTATTTTACCAACTCTCAGTAAAGTATTCGAAAAAATTATATTAAATCAAATGCTGATGCACTTCAACACTTGTAATTTACTCCACCCTGATCAATATGGCTTTACCAAAGGCCGTAGTACAACAGATGCTGGTGCTAGGCTTCTCAAACACATCTTTGAGGCCTGGGAGAATTCACAAAATGCCATAGGGGTATTCTGTGACCTGTCTAAAGCATTTGACTGTGTTGAACACGAAACACTTCTACTTAAGCTCAGCCACTACGGTATCAAGAATAACTCACTTAACTTGATTGCGTCGTACTTAAAGGGTAGAATCCAATGTGTTAGCATAAATGATACCAAGTCATCGGGATCTCAATCTGTTATGGGTGTACCTCAGGGCTCGATTTTGGGCCCCTTCCTTTTTCTAGTATACATAAATGATCTGCCGTATTATATTAAGAAACATGCAGAGATTGTCCTGTTTGCTGATGACACTTCCCTTATATTTAAGACGAATAGAAATAAAATGAATTTTGACGACGTAAACAGTGCTCTATCTCGTTTATCACACTGATTTACAACAAACAATTTGCTACTTAATGCTAAAAAAACTAAGTGTGTTGAATTTACACTACCTAATGTACGGAATATTAGTAAAAGCCTGAAATTAAATAATGAAATTCTAACTATGGAAAAATCCACAGTTTTCTTGGGTGTCACCTTAGATTCTAAACTACAATGGGGCACCCATATAACGGCTCTCGCGAGTAAGCTAAGTAGGTCAGTTTATGCGATTAGAAAGATAAGACAGTTTACCGATGTAGAAACTGCGAAACTTGTTTATTTTGCATACTTTCATAGCCTCATGTCCTATGGTATATAGATGTGGGGTTCAGCGGCTAACATTGGTTCTATATTTGTTTTGCAGAAAAGGGCAATCAGAGCCATTTATAAATTGAAATCACGTGATTCTCTGCGTGAGAAATTTAAAGATATAGGCATATTAACAGTAGCCTCTCAATTTATTTACAGCAATATTATATTTGTAAAAAACAACTTAGGTATGTTCAAGCAGAATAGTGATACGCATAATCATCTAACTAGAAACAGACATAATTTGGTGACGTCATCTTTTCGCTTAAGTAGGGTACAACGCTCTTATATGGGGCTCCGTGTACGTTTTTTCAATAAATTACCCAAGTCAATACGTGATTTACCTATCCAAATGTTTAAGAGATATGTGAAATCTCAGCTACTAGGCAAAGGATACTATAGCATAAATGAATATATTAACGACAAAGACGCCTGGAAGTTAGTGCCGCATCCAGTTCCGCGTAGGTTAGAAGATATTATGTAACTTTTCATGATTTTAAAAGATGTGCGAGGAGTTTCTTTCGGTTTTTCTTCTCCTCTATGACAAAGCACCTTTCCGAAAAACTGGTAGATTAAAAAATGACGTGCATAAGTGTATCAGTGATACCTATATGAATAAAAGATTTTGATTTGATTTGATTTGATTTGATTTGATTTACAGTTTTATCTAGATTTTTAATTAGATTTACAGTTTTTCGATATCTTCACAGTGTTTAGTCCAAATCTAGTTTTTTTCTTTTAAATTTTAAATACAAAGTCAGAAATTAAAAATTGTTATGAGTTTAATGCTACCGATGACCAGATAAAGAGATTTCATAAAAATATGTACGACTTAAAAAAAATGGTTGTCTGTAAAGTCGGTTTACGGACGGTAGTTTAACGTAACAACGTCATGACAAAGCTCCGCTCCACCCCGCTCCACTCCACTCCACTCAACTACGATCACCTACGGCTCGCCTACGGCATCGACTACGATACGCCGATCGTTCCTCTCTCTTGCTTTTGCCGCTCTCTCGCTCGAGGAACGCTACATTTTTTCGTGCGTGCGCCCGGCATTCATCGTTTTAATAGACTTTATCACGTCAAAAATAAAGATGAGACTGAAATTCAAGAGGATGTGCAGATTGAAAACGACTCAATTTTAGTAGAAATTGTGTAAATTTGTAAAGATTTAAAGTTGATTTACGAATAAAAGTATAATTTTCTTACTATATTATGTTGTTTTATTGATTACAGCGTATAACACAAAATAAGAAAAACTGTGGACTAACAGTTTTTTTAGGTAGAATTTTGCAGTTCTCTACAGCTTTTTGAAAGCAGTTCTACAGTATTAATCTAGATTAGGGTTGGCAACACTGGAGCCATTCTCAATTATTCACTTGTCACTTGCTCAGTTGTCATTTGTGAATGGGTACGGTAATAACGGTACAAAGCTTCTGCTTCGTATATTTATTGTATCTGACAAAAAACGAAGATAAATGTGAATAATAAAATCAAGATAAAGTTATAACCCGAGCCAATATCTTATCGCGCGTTTGCAACAAGTCGATCATGAATAATCGCTGCGGTTTGCGAACGTGATGGTGTTATAATTATTTGAAGTTGGTGGTTTCGAACAGTTTTCAATCTTCCAATCCAACAATTCGCTCCTAGTTTTGGTGAAAAATGTCGTCTGGGCAGCGGGAAACTACAGTATCCGTGCCTTTAACCCCAACAAGATCTGATCTGTACTGGCGAAGGATTTTTGAGAAGGTAATTTTAAAAGTATCTAAATAAAAACATGAACAATTTGTGTCAGTAATTCTCGTACAATTTCGTGGCTGTTGTAATTAGTGAAAGTTTAGACAAGGCTTTGTAAATATTTGATATTTATTTTTCTGATCGTCACGCGATGTAGCCGATACTTTAAGTGATAACTTGGAGCTCCTTTATCTATTACTGTTACACTAACGATCGTTTTCATTTTGCTTCGTGAAATTTGTTTGTCTCCTACAATAATAAGCAGCTTATTTTTTTTAAATCATTTTTTTTTATTATAACTGAGTGGTAATGAACAAAATTTTACATTTTATTATTTATTGAATTTCAATTCAGCAAAATCTATGTGAGAGGTCTCACTTGAATAAATAATTCACTAGATTACTTATATATGTGTTGTATAGAATACAGTGCTGCCAATAAAAAATTCTCGATTCCCCGCATCAGTGATGTCAATTCCCTGAAATTCCTTGCTTCTTTCCTCGAAATGATATTTTTGGAACAAATTTAAAGACGCATATGGAAATTATACATATTTACTATTGGTTCAGCGCTCGGACTAAAAACATTTACATTTATAGTACATTTGGTAGAAAGCGGAACTTTTTTGTTCTCGCAGGATATGGTCTTTAAGTATTTCCCAAAATTCCCCGATTTTTGTGATACCCCGCGCTAACCATCAAATCCCCGCAAATTGGAGATTTTCCCGCAATTGGTAGCACTGATAGAATAGGTCATGAAAAATAATGGCACTTCTTACTAGGTAACTCAAATTGCCACAGGTAACTCAAAATTAATAAACAATCACTTAAAAAAATTGAATCTGTCTTTATCCTTCACACCATTTATGCCTTAAATACCCAGGGTATTAAACCTTGACTTCTTCACTAAGCTTGCACATGACAATCTGCTGAGCTACAGGATCCCCATAAATAAACTGTGCAATACTTACCATTTACAATATATCTATTTCCATCAATCTTACTTATTCTATTTTAACGATGAACAATTTAAATCTGGCTCTTCTCCAACTGTTGTACATATCAAAGGAATTTTATCAACATGTACAAAACAGACACTCTGTGCCTCACCCACAAACTGCTATAATTTGTGGGTGTATGTATGTATTTGTTACTTGCAAATCTTTGTAGGGTTCTTTAAATAATTTTCCTCAGCAAACATTTTATGGAAAACCTTAAATAAGACTGTAACTGAGTAATAGTAGCAACTAGTCCCCGGCCCGTGGTTTTGCCTGCATTTTCTGGGATAATAAGTACCCTAGATTATGGCCTACCTGTGTGCTAAATATCATGAAGATCCGTTCAGTAATTAATGTAACAAACATTCACATTTATAATATTAGTATTATGTAAAATAATGAAAAATCCTCTTAAATCTGGGTTTGAAATTACTGAGATAAATATGCCTCTCGACAATTATCTTGATAATTATCTTGATAATTATCAGATAATTATCCAATAATTATCTAACATATAATAAACTTGTCAATCTTATTTATTCATTAATTTATTTATTTATCTAATCCTTAGTTTAATACAACAGAATGTTTGTGATATTTATTTAATTTAATATGAAATGCTACCCATATTATGTAAAGGATATTTAATATTTATAGTATTACAAACATTTGTCATAAGAGAGGCAGATTACATTTATCAAAGATCAGATAATCATAATTATCATACTTATAATCATGATAATCATCAAGATAATTAGCCCTGTCTTAAATAGCAATATAATAAAGTCAGTGTACCTTACTTACTCATATACACTAGTAATATAGTCCATTAATCCAGTAGAATTAGTTATATCTCTGTATTATTAATCATTATTTATTATAACAACACATAATCCTAGAGTAGGGTTATGCCTCAGTTTATGAATGTTTATTAAATTATTTATCAATAGCTGATAACAATGACAACATAGAACATGTTTTGCAACACTTACAATCTGTTAGCTTGTTGTTTAATTAATTTGCTTCTATTAATAATGATAAATACAAATACCATACTTATTCATATTCATGTCAATTCATTATTTATAAAGTCTCTATCTCTAAATCACTGTGGGAATTTTAGTGGCCAATAATTTGTTATGTCAACAAAAATGTAATATGGTCTTTATGTATAAAATAAATCTGAAAAACTGGGCAAGTGGGTGTCAGGCCACGCACAGTATAGGGTTCCGAAGCAGTAAGTTTATTGACTATTACTCACTAACTACTTAGCTAACATAGCCGTGATAGTTTTCCTTATAAATTGTAATGCTTTGGGCGGTTGTCACAGTTATTTGATGTACTTTTTTTTATCAGATAATTTTTTCGTTACTTTAATATGTTGCCTATGAAGGATCACATATTCTTGCAATGTCCGTGCAGAAAGATATTATTGAACGCATTCCTGGGGTAGATATTATTGCTGATTTGTCCATGGTAATATATTTTTGCTTGTGACTATACCCTGAAAAAAAAAATGTTTTTCAATCTTTTATTCTAGGATTCCGAATTTTTAATAAATATGTATATCCATGCCAAATTATAGCTTTCTAGCACTAAGGGTCTCGGCGCTTTGTATTGGACAGACGGACGGACGGATATGAGGAAACTATAAGAGTTACGATTTTACTTCGGAATCCTAAAAATGTTAGTACTCTAGCTCAAAGTATGACCTCAAGATTTGCTGCATATCAAGAGATTGCTATAATTGTGTAATCTATTATAAAATGTTACAAATGATAGGTGACAAAGTCATTGATAATTGGGGTGACAGTGCCACTTGATGACTCAGCCTTCCCACTGAAATAGTTTTCCTCAACACATGACTCATGCTCAATTCACACAATTGGTATGATATGTAGCCAATTGAAAAAAAAAATACTCTGATTGGCTTCTACCTATTACTGAATCACTGGGAAATGGATACAGAGAATGTGTCTATCTCTCTTCGTACCCGAGAAACCGCTTCAGCTTGCCACCGGCCAGCCTCAGCTGCAGCGCCGAGCGTTACAACCCCCTGCTCCTCAGCTCGCGGGCCTACATTGCACTCTAGGGGTAGGGCAGAAAAGACTACGTGGAGTCGGTTTTGCAGCGATTCGTATTTTTCACTCAATATTGTGGTACAAGTACATATTGACCTTTTAAGACTTTAATTTAAGTTACTTTAAATGCTATTGTAATTGTATACAAATGGTAATATGCCTACCTAATAAATAAATATTCCAAATCAATATCTGCCATCTTCATGGTATGTCAGGTGAAATAGTACTAAGATATTATGCGGAACGAAATTCGCATTTTTCTCCCAAACCACTGGCTCTACAAGAAAAATGTATTAGAGATAAAATGTCAGTCTCCTTATGGGCTACAACTTTTATAGGATTTTTTTGTCATGACCTTAAAAAATAAATGTGCGGGTATTTTGCCTATGATATTCCTTATCAGCGCGTCGAAATACGTAGGTGTATACCAAAATTCAGATCAATCAGAGGTATGAGCTAAAGGGAAGTAGGTACACCCGAAAATCGAAATATTAACAAATAACATATATCCTTCAACGCATAAGAGTGTTCAAAATTGTGGAAATTTCGCGCTTTTATGCTGATTAAAATAATAAAATTTAGATTATTGAAGGAAACTCGCTTAAACAACTCACGAAGTCACGACGACGACGACATTCAAAATAGAAAGTTATGAGTAGTATTGATGAGATTACCGGGTAAATTCGTGTGTAGGTCCGTAACGACAGGCTCGAAATATTTATTAGGTCCTCTCAAAAACTGTTCACCCCTGAGTTGTAGCTGTTGGAAGACGTGTTCAAGTTGATGGAGACGAAACTACACGGCATTAACATCAATGATGAACACATCACACTCGCACTCCTACGGTATGATATGTCGTCAGCCAGGCAAGTTCCCTGGAAGAACTTAATTACTGTCGGCCTAATGAACAAGATAAAAGTCGCACAGCGGTATATGGAGAGGGCTATGCTTAGTATTTCTATACGTATTGCATCAGAAATGTTCATGATTAGTATCCGTAGACGAACGAGAGACTGACAATGGGCTGGCCACATAGTTTGAAGGACCAATAACCGCTGAGGAAGAAAGATCCTGGAATTTAAAAAGAAGCATAAGAAGCCCCCCACCAGGTGCACTAACGACCTGACCTGATGAAGACAGCAGGCATCCCCTGGATTCATCTATTCCGGACCGGTTACATTGGCGGAAGTTAATAAGAGGCTTGCGTCCAGTAATAGACTTTTAAAGGCTGATGGATGGATGGACGGATGAAACTGGTTTTAAGCGAATGAATTAAATCCAACCCAACTACCTCAAACCTTTACGTAGGTACCTATATGTTGCACTGAGATTTGGCTGCCGCCCGGGGCCGTCCGAAAATCCCCCCCCCCCATGACCTTTGCCACCCCCATATTATTTAAAATATTTTTATATTAATTAAAAATGCACTTTTCTTGTTTTTTTCATAACACAATTGAAATAAAAAAATAATTAATTTTAATACATGTTTTTTTATTTAAAAATCGAGTGGCTTGGCGCCCTCTCTTCATGTGCCGCCCGGGGCCAGGGCCCAAACGCTACGCTACTAGCTATAGCTAAATTAAACAAAAACATGATTCGGAGATACCTGTCGACAGCTAGATCATACCCAAAATAGACCTAATAGTAATTGCTAGCTCAGTTACTAACTACACATGGCTCGACGGTTTACTCACAAAGTAGTCGGACAAATATTTGGACGTGATGATGAAAGATCACTGTCAGGGTTGCCAAAAAGTTATTTTACAACTTTCAGAGATGTTTTACACGTCTATAAATTAGTAAACAGTTTATTATTATAGTAAGAGAGCTACTGAACCATTTGACTAACCCGCTTCCCACAAAGCTAGAAATTTATTAAATGACTAGCTGCCCCGACAGACTTCGTTCTGTCAAAAGTTTTCTTTATATTATTATTTTTGTATGCTCTGTATCATAAAAAAATAAAAACAAAAAAAATTGTCAAAAAAATAAAATAAAATTTAGGGTTGGGACCACCCTTAACATTTAGCGGAATGAAAAATAGATGTTGTCCGATTCTCCACCGCCGATATACACGCTAAGATTCACGAAAATCGGTCGAGCCGTTTCGGAGGAGTTCAACTTCTAACACCGTGACACGAGAATTTTATATATCAGATATTTTACTATCAATCAATTAAGAAAGTACCGTTCTGGCAGGCATCTCGCGATTGCATGGTCCCTAAATGACTGATAATAAAATATTATTTTATAAATTTCTAGCTTTGTGGGAAACGGGTTAGTCAAATGGTTCAGTAGCGCTTAGACAATAATAAAACTAGGTTGTGGTTTGATTGCGGTTTCTCAAAATACGTGAGTAATCTCACCCGCAGAACAATGTGCTAATAACAAGCATAATTGAGTTGTTTCCTAAAATTTTTTTTTGTTTTAAATGGAAAGTTCATATATAAGTTTTATAACAAAGTTATTTTAGTTTTTTTTTATTCGCTATAATTTAAAAGTTACATCAAATCAAAAATACGTTTTTGAATCCAGTACCGAAAACACGCCGACAATTTCCGAATAGACCCGAGCGCGCGTGTGACGTCACTTTGTTAATTACTATTCATTGCAGCATACAGCTGATACTGTGATTTGACTTATAGCTGATAAAATCTTAATATTATCGTCAATATATTGATAAATATATCAAAAATGCTAAACCTTAAAAGTTATCGTGCTTGTTTTGTACCATTACGTGTGAATACTACAAAAAAAACACCCCAAAGATAGTGTTAAATATGTACCTGTGACCTTTTCGGTTTTCCCGAGGAATAAGAGGTAAAATTTTAGTTTTCGTTCATAGATTCGTTTTTAGGGTTCCGAAGTAAAATCGGAATCCTTATAGTTTCGTCATGTCCGTCCGTCCGTCCGTCCGTCTGTCCGTCTGTCCGTCTGTCCGTCTGGCCGTCTGTCCGAAGCAAAGCGCCCAGACCCTTAGTGCTAGAAAGCTGTAATTTAGCATGGACCATTTTTGGAATTAGGGGTCCGTTTGCAAAATGTTTGGCTTTAAAGTGCTAATTTTGGTTACAGTCAAGTGTCCCCCCCAACTGTTGACTAAATGGTTGGAGTTAGACAAGTGAAAAAATTCTCAAAAATAGGGTATATGATGAATTTACAAGGAAAACTATCACGGCTATGTATAACATAAGTATGAGTCATAGTCGATAAACTTACTATTTACTTCGGAACCTTACATTGCCCGTGGCCTGACACGCACAATGCACATGTCCGTTTTTTTATGAAACAACTCATGGTTTTATTTTATTAGGTTAGGAATTTTGCAACGTTGATCCTGCTCAAATTCAATGAGGATCTAATGATGGGTCCTGGCGCTACAAAGTGGAACACGTGGTAGAACAATGGTAGAGTAAAATGGAACCGTGTTTGAAGATATTAGTTATTATTATCGTTAACATTGTAAAACCAGTAGGTACATAAATAAATAAATAAACGCTTCACACTCATAGCCCCATACTAGGATACCCAGTGTCGTGGGTGCCATAGACATCACAAGGACACACACTCAGACCAAGAACAGAAATACAAACTAATCATTCAAACCATCTCGCAGCATCCACCTCGCATCGAATCGAACCCAAGACCCTTGAGTGGTAACGATTCGCCACACGAGTCGTGATCATTGACCAACTTGGCGTATTTCGGAGACAAAAAAAATTATATATTGTACCAGTTTAATGTACAAAGCGCGTACAGACCCATACCACCGCAGTAGGTTTCCCTGTGTCGCGGGTGGCATGGTCAACACAAATAACACGTCACTATAACACCCAAGACCCGAGTACAAATAATTATTTGTCACATTTTATTAGATATGGCCGGGAATTGAACCTGGGACCCTCACTTCGCAGGCTGGATCGAATCGCTATCAACTAGGCTATAGAGTCATCATATGTATGTACCTACTACTAGCATAGAATTTCTGTAGTATTGCATTGTGCATTTTTTTATTAATCACATTCTTCACTTCTCTCAGGATCCATATCTGAAATTTAGGTAGAACAAGTCGCGGGTAGAAGCTAGTTGTATGATAAATGAAATATAATTTTATCATACAACCCTGATTTATACCCCTAACACCCTGCCCTGATTTCTCCCAGACACGATTTACCAGTAAACAGTGTAACCTTAGGTATCTAAATTTATTAAGTGTTTACAATCAATAGAGAGTTTTATTATAATATTTAATGAAGAATAAATCATTTAAGGCGCGGTGTGATCTCAATATTCACAAAACTGGGTTTCTTTGGTGCTTGAGTACGAGGAAACCCAATGAAAATATCGCACGCAAAAAATACAGAGCATAGAAAAAGGTCTAAAGAAAAATGTTAACCGAATAGAATATTAAATAGTTGTTTGAAATTCCCAATAAAAAATCGTAATTTGTTATACAAAAATAAACTTAATCGTCGAAGTTCTCTGTATTTTCAGCGGTAACAACATATTTTTTTTTGAGAATATAATACGTATATGGTTTTATTAAAACTTAAACCGGACAGATATTGAATTTAATGTGTATATTTTGAATAACCTAAGGAAAACCCTCATTTTAAATGTTTATTCGCAATCTAGTTACATTGTTAGCAAAAATATGCTCTGCAATTTTGAACCCTATTCAGCGTCACGTAAATGTAACATTAGATTAGCGCAGATATGCGGCTGTGTGAGTGAAATCAACGTTTTTAAATCGTAGTCATACCGCGCCTTAACATTTAAATTTACAATAAAATTACGTGTTATGAATATCTTTTTGCACTAAATTCCGGATATTTTTACTCAATTCACGTAGAAGCTTCTAACGCTGTGTAATTGCTTTAACAAAATGACGTCACTAACATGGCGACCAAATCTGGCGCGTTTGTAGTCACGTGATCCTTTTTGAAGTTTTATCAATTTTGAATTCATTATTATTAATATTAAAAATAGTTTTTAAGCGTTTTTAACAATTTTAATTAATATAATTTGTGTTTAAGATTTAAAATACATTTAAAAAAAATATGTTTTTTTTTAAATGAACAACTCAATTATCTATTATTACATATTATTATGAATATGTTACCGGCAAAACCCGATTTCAGGTTAAACTAGTTTGGCCTAGGCCAAACTAACTAACCTACACTAAACTACTAAACTACTAAACTAACTAAACTACTAAACGTAGTTAAAACGAGCGATCTTGCCGGCTAGTGCAAATGATGAAAAACGAGACATTATTATGATTACTCCGCGTTTTTGAGGAGTATAGCGATTCATGTCTTATTGACGTGTATTTTGTATCTGTTTTCTACACAAATGTCACAGCAAAACTGATATTTACCGCCATTTGAAATAAATATAGCATCTTCCGATAGGGTAATGATGACTCTTGCGCCACCCTATATTATACCTGCATCTGGATGTAAACAGCCCGAAAACTGTAATTTTAGTTAGAAGTAAAACAGATTGTCAATACAAATTATCTTCTAAAAATACTTATATACTCGTATCAATCGCTGTATTTGTTTCTCTTTATGTTCTTTAAGAAGGGAGCCAACAACAAGTGTACATGTATACTACTACACTTCGTCATAATAATTAGTATTAAATAAAGCCATATATTTAAGGGCGTTTTTCTGTTGTAGTGTTATCGCGCATCAATTGAAATACATCTACAGTTTGCAGCTACATCCATTTAGGGCAAATATTACAAATTATAAACAAGAAGTAATATTAACGAGAACATAATTTCACACTTTTATAACTTACAATTTATCCATTCAGTAATTTGTGTTGTACATAACATCCATATTCCATAATGAACGTTAGGAATACCGGAATGCCATGCTAAATTAATTACAACATCTATACCAGGCATTTACAGCATCTACACTAGCAACAGGATGGTTATTTTGTCAAAAATTTGCGTGACCGGATCCGGTAAAATCGACCGGATCCGGTATGCGTAAAAAACGCCGGATCCGGCCGGATTACCGGATCCGGTTTTCCGGATTGCAATCCCTACGTCCGACCCGTGCTCAGTAGTGGCCAATTGATGGGTTGGAGCCAGATTGTTGAGCTCCTTACCTCTATGCATCTATGAGAGTCAGAGGGGACGCTGCAATTGTTAATTTTTTTGTTAAGTTCAGTTCGTAGTCGGAGTCTAGTTCGTAGTGGGAGTGTAGTTCGTAGTCGGAGTGTGGTTCGTAGTCGGAGTGTGGTTCGTAGTCGGAGTCTAGTTCGTAGTCAAAGTCTATTTCGTAATCAGAGTCTAGTCCGTAGTCGGAGTGTGGTTCGTAGTCGGAGTGTGGTTCGTAGTCGGAGTGTGGTTCGTAATCGGAGTGTGGTTCGTAGTCTGAGTGTGGTTCGTAGTCGGAGTCTAGTTCGTAGTCAGAGTGTGGTTTGTAGTCGGAGTCTTGTTCGTAGTCGGAGTCTAGTTCGTAGTCGGAGTGTAGCTCGTAGTCGGAGTCTAATTCGTAGTCGGAAACTAGTTCGTAGTCGTAGTCTAGTTCGTAGACGGAGTGTGGTTTGTATTTGGAGTCTAGTTCGTAGTCGGAGTCTATTTCGTAGTCAGAGTGTGGTTCGTAGTCGGGGTGTGGTTCGTAGTTGGAGTGTGGTTTGTAGTTGGAGTCTAATTCGTAGTCGGAGTCTATTTCGTAGTCAGAGTCTAGTTCGTAGTCGGAGTGTGTTTCGTAATCGGAGTCCAGTTCGTAGTTGGAGTCAGATTCGTAGTAGGAGTTTGGTTTGTAGTCGGAGCCTGGTTTATAGTCGGAGTCTAGTTCGTAGTCGGAACCGATTCGTAGTAGGAGTTTGGTCTATAGTCGGAGTCTGGTTTGAAATCGGAGTCTGAATCGTAGTCGGAGTATGGTTCGCAGTCGGGTTCCGGTAAGCAGTCGGAGTCTGGTTTCTAGTCGGAGTCTGGTTTGTAGTCGGAGTTTGGTTTGTAGTCGGAGTCTGGTTCGCAGTAGGAGTTTGGTTTGTAGTCGGAGTCTGGTTGGTAGTCGGAGTCTGGTTTGTAGTCGGAGTCTGGTTTATAGTCGGAGTCTGGTTTGTTGTTCGAACGGTTTCGAAGCCGGAGTCGATATTGGAGTTGTTTTTGATGTCGCAGGCGAGATTGGAGTCAGGTTCAGATTCGTCGGTGAAAATTATTGAAAGCCTATAAATTAGATTGCCAAAATTTAATTCATAATTACTTTGAATTTTTAGCACTTAATACAGTAACAATGTTATAATTACAAAAAAATAAACAATCTTGTACAGTCAGTAGAGTTAGTTATAAAGACTATGCAGCCTATGCAGGGCCTGATATAAAAGTAGGTACTGTATTTTAGTATTATTAATATAGAAAGATAAAATAAATAAATAAAGATTGGTTTATTACCAGTGTTATCTATTTATGTAAAGAATGTTTTAACATTCATTATAATGAACACAAACATACTTACTTAATTAACTGATTAACATTAAATACATACCTACATTCAAAGCATATAGCTTTATTTATCTCAATGGTATTCTGTACTAAGGAGCGACTTAAGTAACAGTTAGCGACTGAGTTGGGGCGTAAGAACTTACACACAAATTTGCTAACCTGTAATTACGTAGGTATTACAAAATAGTAGATTATTTATTATCCGCGCATTTTGGTAAAGAACTTGGCCTTGGTCTCAGTGACGTCACAGCCAGAGAGCCGAATTGAGAACTTGATACCTTCAGCTATTACATTTGATCTGCGTTTTGTTGTTATATGTGAATGCATATTTTAATTTAATAATAATAATATATTAATAAATAAATAAACGCTAACACACTCATGCCCCCGCAGCAGGTTATATTACCTGTGCGCGCCTCGCGCCTCACAGGTGGCATGGACGACACATATAACACATCACAATCACACCCATGACTCGAGTACAAATATTTATCTGTCACATAAATATCTGCCCCGGCCGGGAATCGAATCTCGCTTCGCTGGCATGGTCGCTACCAACTAGGCTACAGGGTCGTCATATTACCTACAATACTTACATTTTACTAAATAATCATAAAACGAGGTCCTTCAAAGGCCCTTCGAGGGATTATATTGGTAATATAGATTTTAATTGTTAATTTATGCCATTATTACTATTGTTATTTCCCCATGGGGTTCGCCTGGATAGCTAGCAACCTTGAGCATGAGTCAGCCGCCAAACGACTCGTCGTGTTCCGCCTGGGGGCCTGAGAGCCAGTTCTTTCTTTTTCTTCTCTCTTTCTTGGCCTGTAACGCATCTGTGTTGCTGATGTTCATGGGTGACGATAGTAACTTACATCAGGTGGATCGTTAGCTCGTTTGCCGGCTATTTCCATAAAAACAATCACTTAAATTAAGACGGGATTACGATGAATGGCATTTTGTAGGAACCCAGGCTATAGTGGGTTTCATGTAAGTCTGCTCTTGAAGTAAAATTTTCCTATATAATAGCGAGGTGCAGACTTATGTGAAACCCATTATAGCCTAGGGTCCTACAAATAACATTCATCGTGATTCCGTCATAATTTGAGCGATTGTTAATTGACAATAATAATTACATGACGGCGTTGACGTTGATGTTGACGGCGTTCGCGCGATAGATGACTACTACGAACCACACTCCGACTACGAACCACACTCCGACTACGAACTAGACTCCGACTACAAACTAGACTCCGTCTATGAACAAGACTCCGACTACGAACTAGACTCCGACTACGAACTAGACTCCGACTACAAACTAGACTCCGTCTATGAACAAGAATCCGACTACGAACTACACTCCGACTACGAACTAGACTCCGACTACGAACCACACTCTGACTACGAACCACACTCTGACTACGAACTACACTCCGACTGCGAACTAGACTCCGATTACGAAATAGACTCTGACTACGAACTAGACTCCGATTACGAAATAGACTCTGACTACGAACTAGACACCGACTACGAATTACACTCCCACTACGAACTAGACTCCGACTACGAATTACACTCCCACTACGAACTAGACTCCGACTACTAACTGAACTTAACAAAAAAATTAAAAATTGCAACGTCCTCTCTGATTCTCATAGATGCATAGAGGTAAAGAGCTCAACAATCTGGCTCCAACCCATCAATGGGCCACTACTGAGCACGGTTGGGCGTCTGTATGGGCACTCCGAAGCACGGAAAAGCTCAATAAGTTTCACCTTTAACTTAACTAGCCGATCTTAGAATAGAATCGAAACAAACCACCGGGCTATGAGGCACAAAGCACAAAGATTTGTCGAATAAATATAAATCCGTAAAAATTCGGTTCTAATCAGTTTTATACGGACGAGAAACTAGTTTTGCCTAATCGTGTCAAGCCAAACTATTCTGGCCTAGGCCCAACTAGTTTGGACTAGGCCAAACTAGTTTAACCTGAAATCGGGTTTTGCCGGTAACAAATATACTGATTGTGAGTTTGGGATTGAGTTTGGGTAGAATCACGGTGGTAGTGATGTGCCGTGCCAACCCTGCCAATATACATATGTTTTCTGAACTAATATGTAGGTGTAGGAGATATACATGGCGTTCGTGAGTGTGTGTGTGTGCGTAGGCATAGATGGGTTGTCATCGGCCGCCATGAAGCGATACAAAAATATTACTGGTACCTACTTATACCCAACAGCTGTACTTATACTTACCGGGTTATCCATAATATGTGTAACAAAACTGTAACTGATCGATGTCTGTACATGGTAGATATTTGAGAAAGGCTTCTAGAATTTTGTCTGTTCTTCGGTGCGTTTGCTCTGCTTTTCTCATCGGCTGAACTGATTTAGATACGGTCACTTATGTATTTGAGTAAGCTCTAGATAATTATGTATTTATAGTCTTAGTTTAGATATCCCCCTGGGATATCAGTCTAACTAAGGCAATTTATGACCTACGCAACAACAACGCCCTTCGATTGTTTTAAATGTTAAATGAATACTTATTGTTTCTCTCCCCCAGTATGACAGAGACAAAGACGGCAATATATCATATGTGGAGCTCAAGGGGATCATCGAGTCTCGGGAGTATGACCACGACCTGCCAGACAACGTGGTCGACAAGATAATGGCGCTGGCCGACAGGGACAACTCAGGTCACCTGGATTTCCGCGAGTTTGTCGAGATGATGCACCACCCAGACCTCAAGGCGGTGTTTGGACACTTCGTCGCGCGGTACATCCACTCCATAATACCTCATCGGAGTCCCGTTGATACTACCGGTAAGTGGCTTTGTTCCTTCGTTCAATCTTAGAAGGGAAGGGTTACTCACCTAGACATAGGTTAATCGTCATAAATCTTGAAAAAGTTTTTCAAAATTGTCTAGTCTGCATATAAAATAATAAGCAAAATACCTTAAAGAAGTTTATCAATATCAGTATATTTAAAGTCCTTTCTTATGACCTGTATGATTCAAGGTGTTATTTCTAATGTTTAATTATTCTTATTTATATCTGTTTTACATTTATGATTTCTACTATAATTCATTGTTGTGATAACAATGCAGTAATTAAGCACAATTTATTTATGCAAAAATGCCATATCTGCCTTTTAAAAATGTATACCTGAGTGTTAACACAGTATAAAACGCACCTCACCGATTACAATTGTAAATATTACAACAGTGATCCAATGTAATTCTATAAGAACATAAATGAAGCATGATGTGTATAGTAATTAAAAGTGCGTGTCAAAGCCACGCGCAATGTTAGGGTTCCGAAGTAGTAAGTTTATCGACTATTACTCATTATGCTAACATATCACTTAAGCTAACATAGCCGTGATACTTTTCCTTGTAAATTCATCGTATAACCTATTTTTGAGAATTTTTTCACTTGTCCAACTCCAAACGTTTAACCAGGGGGGGGGGGGGGGGGAAGGAGGGGCTTGACTCAAAATTTGCACTTTAAAGCCATATATTTCGCAAACGGACCCCTAATTCCAAATATGGTCTTAGAAGACCCATAATATTTTTGAAAGACCTTTTCAACGACACCACATAGGTATGTTACGAATAAAAAATTCATCCTCACGTTACCTGTAGGTATGAAAAAAAATATTTTTCAATATTTTATTCTACGATTCTGGAGTTTCAATAAATATGTAGGTATATCCATGCCAAATTACAGCTTTCTAACACTAGGAGCCTCAGCGCTTTCCTTCGGACAGACGGACGGACATGACGAAACTATAAAGGTTCCGATTTTACTTCGGAACCCTAAAAAGGAAAAATATATTTACATTATGGCAGAAAATCGCACGTAATTGTGTTCTTAATTGGAATTTACTGGATCATCGTAGATCCATAGAAAAAATACATCTTTAAGTCAAAAGAACGATCTTCATTCTAAAATATCCTAATTCAATTTTAGTCTATGGCATCATTAAAAAAATTAAAACGTTCTATTTTCTCTATGGATATTTTTAAAATATTGCAAAGGTGCTCGCAATTACTTAGTGGCATGTATTTAACACGATTATTACACTGTATGTCAAGTAGCATAATTACTAATTCTGTTTGCTAGGGACGTGGCCAGGGTTCCAGACTGTTTCGACATCAGATGGCGGTACTTACATCATTTTTTGTTTTTTTTTTGTTTCTCATTGGTTGTCTATCATTTGGCCATTATTAGTGATATAAAGGGTAAAAATGGTATAATTGTTTAATTGTTGATGAATCTTTTGATGGAAGTTCAGAACAAATGTATCAACCAGGTTAATCTCAGTGTGGCATGTAATAAAAATTATTAAAATATTGATCCCCCTTTGGGACCTCCTAACACAGGCATTACTGATGCTTAAAAGGTGGGTCCCAACAACATGTAAATAAAAATATATAACATTTTTAGACCAATAAAAATTATTTAATTCTTAATTTGATTTAATTCACAAATAAAAAATAATGTAAATACGAGGTTAATGTAACACAGAAACCACGATATATTTGGTTATTAATTGAATGGTAATAATCTTATAACGACTTCTTTTATTATACAGACAGAATCCTATTTTACTAAAAATATATTTTCGTAGTAGAAAATGTGATAGAATAAAAAAGAGAAATAAAAATATTAAATGGTAATTATGATAAAGTATTTGCCTAACAGCAGTTAACATAAGAATGTACATACATAATATTAAATAGAATAAATGATTCTTGCGACTTGTCAGTCGCGAGGTCCCAGGTTCGGTTGCCGACTTGGCTCGATATAATGTTACTTCGGCTCGGTTATTAAGTCCTATTGGCATTTCTATGCTACGTTAGTGCGTGTACAAACTGTATAGTGTACACAAAAAAATCTTAATTCAAGAACCTTAGCCTCACATTTGATAAACATTTTTCGAGTATCAACATAAATTAACGTAACGGTAAAATCCTCCAAGTATAGTTTCATCAACAATTCAAACGAAACCTGTTTTACCCGTTGTACAAGTGATTGGATCATTCATGCTCCCATTGGATTTTCTGTATCACTAGGAAATTCCAAATTATTTTGCATAAAAGGTTTATGAAACTCATTTTGTCCGTCCTGTCGTCTATGTCACCCTGACTCACGCTTGTTCGATCATAAAATCATAATCATGCATAACATAATTATGAAACAATACTTAGCATGCACTTACAAAAACATTATCACGGGTCATTTTTCTATTATTATTTTCGTTCTGTAAATAAATACATTTTCTTTTATAATTTTTTCATGATTTATTATTATTAAATTAGTTTGTAACACTAATGATCACGTAAACTATGTCACATATCGAATATACTCATTGCAGGGTAGTTGTAACTTCTATAATTGAACTTGTCCATATCGAGACTGATGTTTTCTAATACTACTACATCGAAAAATAAATAGTTAATATTTTATAGTTGTACTCGTACTAAGTAAAGTGCCACAGAATAATGCCTTTCATAGTGACTTTCGCAATTTTCCTTCATGAAGACGTTGGCCGATTATAACAGGCCAAATATATATTTTTTAATTTACAACAAAACATGTGCCAGCCAGTGAAAAATTAAAATCGTAAACAAAGTGTCAATGGTATTGTTCAGATCATTATGTATGATTTATCTATTTTTGTGGTAGTTACGCATGGCCTAAACAATGCAACGCGGCTTATTATTCTCTAGTTGTTATCTGTGATACGTGACATGTGGTTGCTGTCGTCATAGTCTTCAGTGTTACCTTCCGTGGGCCATTTGACCCAACTTTAACCCCAATTTGGAGTAAACTGTATACGACCCATGAGCCCATTTGTACTAATGATGCTATGATAATGCTATAATGATGATGAGATTTATTTGTATGTATGCAAAGTATATATGGAAAGTATATATTATGCAAAGTATAGTGCGTCTGTTTTATTAAGGTGCAGCGCAGACGGCACACTGTCCGTGACGCACTTTTAAGTCTGTGAAAATAGAACCTTTGCAATTATATGCAGTAACGCATACGACGCGCAAAAAAGTGCGGCTGCACGCCATGTAAACATTTGTGCGTCCGCACACTCGATCGCACAAAAAGAGCGTCGTCTGCGCTGCACCTAACTGCTTCGGCCATAGATTGCTTCGGCAGTCTTCAGTCTATAAGGACAGACAGACTTTTGTGGGAAGTACGAATAAAGAAATTCGTTAATAACCGCGTTCCGACCTAACCGAAGGTTTTCAATTTCCGTCCATGTCAGGCTATAATATGTTTAAAATCTAAACTTCAAAAGTCGTTTCAGGAGATGATTTAGGTAGTTGAGCTTTGTTGATGGCCTACCAGCGCTATGAAATTTCAACAATTTGTTGAAGTTGCCTTAATTTCAAGCCCTCCTCGACTACCTGTAGATATCCATACTGCAATTTGCTTTCAGTAACATACACTCATGCGTTGTCTTGACCTCATTTCAATCAGTGCTAATGGCAATATCTATTAATGAAACGGTTTTGTTTTTGTATACGTTGGTATACAATCGCTTATTGTTTTAGAGATTTCTGTAATATTTATTTTCCAACATAACCGCAGGTTATTTGTTTTTGTAATACACACATTTGTTTTTGGAATACTAACTTAGTTGTTTGAAATTCCAACGATATAAATACGCGAAGAATTTGTAATTTTTATGATTCGCGCTCATACATTGGTGTATCAGATTTGATTCGCGCGATCGGACAAGGCGTAAATCTAAATCTATTTTCTTCTTAATGTGAATACTTGCGATTTTACCATAATTAAGTATACTATGTAAATTATAGTAATTTATGAAAACTTGTCTCAATTTATTTCAAAATGTCATATTAAAACAATGTCATATTTAAAAAAGAAACCTTCAAAGTGAGACGCTTCTCAGTCGTTCTTAATACCATGAAGGACACCAAAACGTTAATGTTTGATGAAAAGAAATGAATATCATTAAAATGGTTTGTTTATTTATACCATTTGCTAACTGTGGTCCCGTGAACGTCAAAACCCTCTCCCCTTCATTATGTACATTTAAATCTAACAGATATACTGAGGCACTGGATTTAACTCAAGGTTATGAAGATAATCTACCGCCCCTACCGGATAAGATTACTACGTATCGCTATCGGCGAATGTACACAGTACAGGTAATAATAAATAGGCGGCGAATAAACAGAACGTGTTTATATTATACATACATATTACATACATGTGAGTCATCTGTATACTTTAATACTTTTGTTGTTCGCGGCGGAAACGACTGTGATATGAGGAGTGTGGTGCGTGGGCCTCGTTTGTAAATCAAAATCATTATCATCATGACAATCCTTAGCGTCTCGTGTATCCTCCATAGACTTAAATATATAGACGGGCTGTTCCGAACAAAATCCGTGTCACATTTTTCGTACTCACTGACAGCTCGGTGACAGCGCTTCGTTCGGTCAAATTCGGTTCAAGATGGCGGATATAAAATATTTTGCACTAAATAATTTTTAAAAATACAAGTCAAAATATAGTTAATTTAAATAAACTCAAATAAAGTTCAAACGTAAATAATGAAGATGTTTTAATTGTGCACAATATGCGTTATTATGTGTTCTTGACCGGTCGGGGTTTTCCAAAAATGACATCTACTTGTCTCGCTTGCTCGCAGCCGACTAAAATGCGTTGGCACCACATGGTGTCAACGTAGGTGTCGAAACTTTTAGTACTGAAGAGCCTGTCTAGTATAGTATATACATATAGGTATATGGTCTCCTCTCACATCGAGAAGGTTCTGCTGTTTATTTCGACAGATCGACCACAATAGGAAAATGATACGCCCTGTGACATTATTAGACCGTCCTATTCCATGGGGGTCTTGAGGTCGAATAACTCGGTGTCATTTTAGACGAGAGACGAGAGAGCACACCAAATAGGGACGAAACCGGGCTGAATTCCTACCACGTTATCTCATGATTCCAAAAATCATCTCGGCTGAGCCTTTCCAAGGTCGCCCCTCTGCCCTCGTAGAGCTTGTAAAGGCCGCTCGGGCCTACGGAAACAGCTGTCCATTCGAAAAAACAAGAAGAACTGAAACCGACTGAAACATGTTGATACCGCACATGCGCACGGCAGTAGGCAGTTGACAGCGTTGACTGTTGACACGCGAGCCCTGATGCGCCTCAAGGCAGCCTTCATGATTGAGGTAGCACAGAGGTCTGATTTGCTCACAGGCTATTGTGATTGTGAATAACAGGACGCTAGGACGATACCACGCAAGATGTGATCAGTAAATAATAAAATAAAGTGTACCTAATTTTTTATTTTTGAAGTTATACTTTTTTAGGCGCGTAATGATATAAATGAAAAAAAAACATGAGAGTTCAATTTTAAGATTTGTGACACGGTGACGATGACACAAAAGGTGACGAAAAACGTTACAGAAAATTTTAAATATTGTTTAAATATTGTTTTTTCGAATATTGTTTTTAATTTATTTTTTCTGATTTTTTTTTTGCATTTTTTATTTTTTTTAATATGGTTTTTAATTTTTTTAAATGTTTTTTTAATTGTTTTTTTTTATGCCAAAGAAGTATAACTACTCACGCGCGTCATAAGTACACGTTTTTAATTTTGTATGAAAGTTTATATTCCTTCCTGCTTGCTCACTAGGACTGATATTTTAATAATATGTATACAATGTATAATGTATGTATAATAAATAATCAATATTATCTATAAAAAAGCAAAATGAGCCATTGTTATAACGAGGATGAGGACATGTAAGACTCAGTTAACTCAGGGTCACAAGATGCATGGTTAGTTTTGGTCGTTATAAGTAATTACATATTTATTGTTATGTTTACTTACATATTTACCTGGTCTTCACAGACCCGTATTATTTGCTTGAGCAGGGAATCGAGCTCAGCATAAATTTTTTTTAGCATTAAACACTATTCTGGTTTAAGTTGAATTTTTTAGCAGTTCTTCGACTAAGCAAAGTACTTTGATGGAAATGGCAGCTACTTATGCATTTGCTTTATAAAGTGTAATTAATTAAACGATGTCTCATTCTCGCTTGTCCGGTCCATGGCGCCTTGCAACACAAATTCTCTCTGTCCGTTTGTCCACACGCGTTTTCCGCAGTATTACAACAAGACGCGGAACCAGATGTACGTATTGTAAGCTGCAGTATAATCCTCTAATCCCTTTTTTATGTTGGAAAAACCAAAAAGGGGACGGTGGGGTTTTAGGACATGACGTTTCCTAATTTGTAAATTTTTCGGGAAAATCATGAATTTTGTGTATTTTTTGTCATCCTTGGTATGTTTGTTCCGGTTTATGACGTAATTTTACACATTCTCCCGTTAATAACCCATTTAATTATAAAGAAATGTATTTTAATGGCTTCCAAATGTACCGTCATATCAAATAGAATAAAGTGGTAGTTATAGTTATAAAGTTATGTTTGTGTTTGAACGAAGAATAGGATGTGTAAATGTGTTTGTTCCAAGGACTTACATAAACAGACGGGCAATGAATTATCACTGATTAAGCTATCGAAGATAATCTTAGGATATGGCAAGAGAGTACTACGATATTTTGGTATGATTGTTTTTATTTATTCCATTGTATTAATAAAACACTTTAATCACATTCATTACATTGTTTAGGTCTTATGATTATATACGAGTAGCTTGTTAAGTTATTCTTAATAATACATATAATCAATTCAATAATTACTGCACGGCTTGGTAATAGGATTTAAAATAATATCTTTTAATGAACACTGAAACATAGGTATATTACACATTATTCAATAGTTATATTTCCAGAGACCGATTATAACGTTATTTAGTACGAACCCAGATCTCTTCGGTACCTTTAGTATTCTTGTTTATTTAAACAATGTGGTACATTAATATAATTTATGATGTATAAAGTTTGTTACTTATGAAGTTTTATTTGCTGCAATTGTGATATTAATCTACAAAAAGTTCATGGTTTACCTTAATCATTAGATGACAAGCAAGACGAAAGGGAAAATCTTTTTACCTTGTTCGATCTGCTCTGTGAATACCATATGTAGTTAGGTAATATCGCCTGCATTACAGCGTGGTAAAGATATAAAGTAAATTTATTTGTAAAATTAGGCAAGTTGGTAATTTTCTTTTATGGAAATAGGTGGCAAACGAGCTGACGCCTGACGATCCACCTGATGGTAAGTGGCTATCGTCGCCCATGGACATCAGCAACACCAAACTTTGGTGACGAAAGGCAACTCATTTTTTTACATTTTTCTCATTATTTTTTTTACAAGGCAACTCACAATCACCATCTGAAACCTATGATTTTTTTGCGAGTTGTTATGAATTACAGATATCATTCTTAAATAATAGGATGCAATGTGTTAGTTGGCGAGCGTCGTCACAACAGTGTTTTACTGTAATACAAAATAATAAAGCAATTTGTTATAATGCAGGCACAATAATTTTATCCTTAGGGAGAACAGGGAAAAAGGTCTTCGAACATTTGTTTATTTAGAAAACTCTATCTAAAACGTAAATCTGATAATTATAATTTTATTAGCCATAATAATATACAAAAGTTAATTATAATATGACTTCATATAAATTTTAATACATGAAAATTTAAATTTAACTACATATTCGTAACGTCAGTTTTCGATATTATTATTTCCATTTCATTTTTCAACGCTCAGTTTTAGCCATCGCATAATATCGCAATTTTATTCACATTTCACATTCACCTTCGAATATGGTATGGTAATCGTACTAACTAGGAACCACTAATTTATTTTATTTTTGTATGCACATGTGACCTTGGGCTTAATTCATTGCATGAGATCAATTGTACCGTTGGATCTTAGGCTGATTATGGATACTGCTACTACGTAGTTATTTTGTAGGAAAATGAGAGTATTATCTCAAAATAATTATTAAATTTGTAAGTTAACTTTAATATTTTCGAAATAAAATGACTGTCATAGTATTTTTACCGCAAATATAAAAATAGGATTATTATTTAAGCATACAAAAATAAATCTATTTCTAACATCGCTTAAGTATGAAAACAGCATATCCACAATCGCCCTATGTTCGATAATTGCACGTCTTTCAGCCTCATTGTAAAAGGTGATGGGTTAATGTGGTTTGAATTCATGATTGTGTAAAGATGTATTCACACTGGAAACGTAGGTGCAGTATTAACATTTTTTAAATAATTGATGCTTTTAAAGTTGTATTTATGTTCTAAAAGTTTGAAAAAACTATAGTAAATTAATTTTTAATATTAAGTTGCAATTATTGAAATGACCAAAATTTTAAGGCTTGATGTAAATCGATACGCTATGGGACTATCCCATTAAGTAGCAGTTGGTTAACTTTTTTTAGTTTTTAAATAATGTCCACCAATTTTGACTTGAGTAGTTTATTTGCTACACTTCAAGCCTTGATGAAAACTACGCTACGTTCAGTAGTGTGTCACTGTAGTAGTGTAGTCCTGAAAAATACCTGACTTCAAGGTGTAATTTTTAGTAAGTCAGGATTTTTTTATAATTTCTTTACTTACTAACTCTATATTATATTTATAAGTAATCATATGCATGAATTACTAACAATATTTTTTTGTTATCTCTTTCCTCCTCCTACTGTTATGTTTTTGTTCTCCTTTTTATGTATCCTCAAAAAAATATTGTAAAATTTTCCGGTCACGCTTATTTCACGTGGCGATGAAATCGGAACCGATTATTCTGTTAACTATAATTTGCCCTTTTCAACGCGGCCATAATGGATGTAATGCGTCCTGTGCTGACCTGTTGTCGTTTTAACAAACGTGGCGTTTTATCGTGTCAACTATGTTTTATTTAAAAAAAAAAACGATAAAAATCTGTGGTGTTTAAAAAATAAATCCTTAAAAATATTTCATTAATCAACGTATTTGTTACTAATATGGCATAATAAAAATTCAAATAATGTAACTTTTTGTCTAAAAATAATCCCGTCTTAATTAATTGAACAACGTGGGTCTATTTTCGTACCTTATTTATACGATCATTGAATGAACGCTGCCGGAAATTATTCATTGAATGATTAATCGCTCGTGTTATGAAATAATGCCGTTGACTTCTTTGGTTTCAACATGGTTTAATTGTTTACGTCTTAATGTACGTAATTTGTTTTTTTGCAATTGCTATTACAAATTGTGCAAATTAACAAAAAACATGTAACTAATCTACTGACATCGATAAAAAAACTTTCTGTACTTTTAATGCCACAACCAAAAAAAAAACAAAAAAAAAAAACACGTCACACCTCACCCCTGCTTCCTCAATCCCATCCTCCCGTCCAATTGTGTTGCGTATACAGCCCCGACCCGTAGCAAATCCCTGTTCACGTACACAGACGGTATCTACGAGGAGGAATACAGCTGCTGGCCGCCTGCACTCTGTATGATTCTGATCTCCCTGCTGGAGATAGTGTTGTTCTGCTATGACGCCGCGCAGGGCAAGCCGGACACCAAAGGCCCGATGGCCGACATCTTCATCTACAACCCCAATAAGAGGCATGAGGCGTGGCGCTTCTTGACCTATATGCTGGTGCATGTCAAGTAAGTATGGTTTGAAATTCATCGCAATCACAGTTATGCCATATTTTTTTATTTTACTCTGGTTTCTTCTCAGAAGGTAAGTAGTAACTGGTAATTGTAAAATCATGTATAGTCCCACACGGTAGCCTTGTTATTAGATTTCTATAATTTTTAAATTGGAGCTAAGCTGATAAGAATGATTCAAGATTTCACATACATAATTATTCTCTTGTATTATAGTGAATTATCGCCTTAGCAAGTCGCAGGATACTAGGCTTCAATGTCATGTCAAGTGTATATTGAGGAACCTCTGAAAACATCATAGAGATCACAAAGAAACAATTGAGAATACTATAAAGAAAAAAAATAACAAGTATTTTCAGTTTTCCTTCAGTTCTCCAAATTATACATTTGTACGTAGGAGACTCGATAAGTTTTGAGATGCTCATAATGAAAAAATGGAACTCATCTGTATCATATATTTTTAAAAAGCAAATTTATTTAAAAACGACGCAAATAGCCAGGTTGCTGGTTTAAAAAATATGATATTCCAGTCATTTAACTACACGGTTCCCGCGTTTTCGTTGCAACGATGGAGCTTAACCGCGAACATTTGCGTGGTATGATATTTTATGATTTTAAATTTGGATTAACTCGAAATCGTATACAACAGTAGCATTGCTGAATGTTTTCCAAGCTCTGCGAGAGAGGAGATCAAAGACTGTGCTGTGGGGCTGCTCACTGCTACTCTGCTATGCTGCATCACGACTACTCTTCGTCACATACGTCTCTCTGAACAAAGGCGTTTCTTTAGGAATCCGGTGTTGAAACTTTGCCCCATCCACCAGTCCTGATTTAGCTCCCTGTGATTTCTTTAATCAAGGAAAACATAAAAGGGATTTTTTTTCGTGTGCCGAAGAGGCCGTGGCTGCCTACGAAGTTGCAATTTCGGCAAAAGTGTTTTAATAGTTGGTTTAGGCGAATGGAACTTTGCATAGAGAATGAAGGAGAGTATTTCGAAAAAATGTAAAATATTTTTTTTTTACTTAAAAAAGTTAATGCTTGACCACAATCTCACCTGATGGTAAGTGGAGATGTGGTCAGAATGGTGAGCGCACTAACTTAATAAAAGCCTATTCACTCTTTTCTTAAAGACATCCATTTCATAGGTGGGCGGGAACGCAGACGCAGGCAAGCTATTCCAATCTTTCGCACATAATGAATGACGATGCAAACCGCGTCGTCCGTACCGGCGGGATGTTCACGACGAAAGGGTGGATACCCGCCGTGCGTCGTGTCGTTCGATGGAGGAACGGGGAAGGGGGAATTAACTCAAATAATTTCTGCGCACACTCTTGTTACTATAAATATTGTTAATGTCTTGTATAGTTTTATTCTTGTCTCAAAACTTATCGAGTTACCTATGTAATAAACTTCGAAAAATAGCCGTTTATCGAAGTAGTGACAAACACCCCAATGAATACTAAATTTTAAGACACGGGACACCTCATTATTGAATTACCTTCACTTCCAGCGTCGTTCACCTTCTAGTCAACCTCCTGGTGCAGCTATTCCTGGGGGTTCCTCTAGAGATGGTCCACAAGTGGTGGCGGGTCACCCTGGTGTATCTGGCGGGAGTGGCGGCGGGATCCCTGGCCACCAGCCTCACAGACCCCCGGGTGTATCTCGCTGGCGCTTCGGGAGGTGTTTATGCGCTCATCGCGGCGCATATTGCTACTATTATTATGGTTAGTTTGAATTCTTCCTTTCTTTTTCTTCACCCTAGTCCGGCAAAGCATAAGTGATTCCTCTGGTGTTGCTGATGTCCATGGGCGACGATAGCCACTTACCATCAGGTGGATCGTCACCTCGTTTGCCGGCTATTTCCATTAAAAAAAATACTGTTTGGAAAATCGTTTTCCTTTTATGGGTTTAGCTTAAACATTACTTACCAATTTCTATGAAACTACAAAATAAACATTTGTTAAGCATTGAACCCAACACTTATATGTGTGTGCGCGACACGCATATTCAGTGGCTGATCAAGGATTTTTGTTTGGGGGTTGAACTAGCTAAGGAAATGGAAATGAAATGAGTCGACGTAGATGGCTTTTGGAGTGTCTTGAGCCCCCCAAAAGCCCCAGATCCCTCTTCTGGTTTCGTCAGTGCACATACCTGCTAACAACGTCCAGCTTTTAACGTAAAGATAGACCTTGAAAGTGGTTATTCCAGAACTGGGCGGAGATGGAGTTCGCGATCATCCAGCTGCTGGTGTTCGTGCTGCTGGCGGCCGTGGACGTGGGCTCCGCGGTCTACTACCGGTACTTCCGGCAGGTGCAGCAGAACATCGGATACGTCGCGCACTTTGCCGGCGCCCTCGCTGGTATGTATGATCCTCTACTGTTGTTGAATGATTGACAATTTTGTTTGGACTGGGCTTTCGATATTGTAGATGTAAAATATATTATAGTCGTTGCGACTTTAAGACCTCTAATGTGTAAAAAATCAGCTTTCCGAGAGAATAGATAGAAATCGATAAAGTTTTGTTTAGCAAGCACATAGGTGATTTTGAATTTGGTGAATAAATTACGATGGAAACGTCGTACACACATGAGAGTTTTTGAATTCGATAGCGCTTCAAAATGTAGAATCATTTGACGTAAAAAAGTGATTTTGCCAAAAGTGGCACCAGTGGCGTAGGGAGGCCCCATATCAATATTTGTTGTGGGGTCCCCTCAACGTCAGCTGTCAAATATAAAAGGAGTGCCAAAGGGAGTGTTAGTGGGGGCCCCTCCCTACACGCTGGGGGCCCCGTATAATTGATACGGCTGATACGGCGGTAGCTACGCCCCTGATCAGACGTTATCCTTCACGAGGTTTATTATATCCCTTACCAGTTTGATTATAACAAGGTTATACAAACTCAAATTTTGTTTCATTTCAGATAACCAATTTAGTGAACTTACATGTAATGTTTATGTTTCATATGTGAATAATGTTATTAACAAAGTTTAAAATGTATTTGAACATTAATCAATTAAGCTATTAAATATATAATATAACAAAAATAGATTGAATACCAAGATTTTCTTAAAAAAACCGGGATTTTGCCATCTCTCTCTACTTTTGTATTTTGAGATTGGAATTTGAAGATTGTCCTTTTTGCCATCTTTTGCCCTTTGTTTTCCCTTTAATTATTAACATAAGAGGTCGTAAAGTCGCAACGACGTTATGTAGTTCTTCCTGTTGGGTCTTGATTTTGGACCTTTTCCTTTGAAGTAATGGAAAATTTACCTTCAAATTTCGACTTACATTTCAACTGGCAGATAACCAACCCATACACAGATTGTCATTGTTTTTCAACTTCGAATAATGTTTACGCTATAGAGAAAAAGCCAAAAATATGGTTTCCCTATGTATCCCAATTATATATGTCTATAATATATTATCTATTCACTCGATAATTATACTCGAACATTATTGCCTTATACTTATTTACTCCATTTATATTTATGGAGTTATTAATAAATAATGCATGTTTGTTTTCAGGTCTTCTAGTGGGTATCGGCGTGCTTCGTAATTTAGAGAAGAGAAAATGGGAGAAGAGATTATGGTGGGCGGCGGTTGTGATCTACTGCGCTCTAATGATCGCTGGGATACTGGCCAACATATTTTGGACCTCACACTTCTCATAGAGTCATCCTGATAAAGGCTATCTTCTTTGATCTTAAATGGGTTAAGAAACAGAGAAAAGGGAGAGATGTGTGCAGTATTGCAACGTATATTAACACATACATACAACCTAACACACAGTGAGCCAACCTCCTAGATTTTTATTACTGGTAGCATCGTTATAAAAGAGCGCTAAAGGTATACGCATTAAATGTATTTTAGTTTGACAATACAATATACAATAGTCGCAATAAAATATTTTTTGCCATTTTTATATATTAATGCTTTCTTTTAACATTGATGGCTGAACCACTAAGTTCTTGCCTGTGTTGCCATGATATATGTACACGTTACATACCTGTTAAAAGAATATTGCGTAACGCACAATCTCAACCATTAAATCGGAAAACATTTTGTATCCCTTTCCCCTTTACACCGCCATTTGCATAGGAATAGGAATGTGTAGTTCTAAATCTTTTCCTATACTATTTTAGAACCTGTATGATTGAAATGTAAGATTAGGATGGAAACAATGGCAGCTAAGTATGCAAAGTAACTGGTCTTTTCATTATAGTATTTTGCGACAATACATTAGATAATTTCTAATGTCTTCCAAAATCGAAATTAGTATTAAATAATCTAAGAACAATAACGTTCAAGCGAATTTACCAGGGACCATTATTAAACATTAAAGAAAATATTATTGAAAATCTGTATGTCAGAAATTTTAAATGACAACATTTGCAGAATAAAAACATTTTTTTGATCATCAAAATTAAGTTTTTCTATTTGACCCCAACGTTCCCAGGGCATTTTTTTTACAATTATGCAGTTTGTACGACTGCCGAGCCAAATGTAAAAATAAATACCAAATATACAATCGTACCTTAGCTTCTGTATATTAACCATTTGTACGTATTACCACAAAATTATCACGGACTTATGAAACTAAATTTATAGACAAATTGCATAGGTCTGCGGTAAACACAGCACTAAAATAATATTATAGTTATATTATAAAACTCTTCAAGTCTTTAGATATAGACTAACTTGAATATCACGCACAACTTTTAGACCATTTTATTCATGCACAATTTTATTATTCTTAGTGTTTACACATTAGCCCATTCCATTATTAAAGATGTCGTGTATTAGACGGGATCGGTCGGTTGATAAATAAATATACTTATTACTATCAATGATATTTAAAAAATATAGATACGTTATGACCTTACAAATCAACCAAAAAATCTGTTCCGAAAAGAACTACAACACATGAACACACACACACACGTTTATCTTTTGTTTCACTACACCAATCACATTGGTATTATTGGTACACGAAGGCATTTTAACGCTGTATGTCAAATGTCAAGCACTTCTGACAACAACAAAAGCGTGCGTGTCGTCTTGTATTGACAGAGCGACTATGAGCAGAACGGTCCATTGCCTGTTCTTACGCTCTTCATCGTCGGCGAGCTAGTGACATATCTACCTCTTTTTTACATTATAATATCATTGATTACTATTCGATAAAATATCGAAGTGCCTTCTTTGTCCAGCAGTGTATTTTTATGTGTAATATACATTATTTTTAATGTTATAGTAATTGTAATTAATAGAAATAAGGTGTAAAGAACACTAAATATTCATTGGGTGGTACTTGATTTGTATAATTTAGTTGTAGTACTCCAATTTACTACAAGTAGTATAATTACATGTATTGTATTTCCTATTGATTTTCCAAACTTTTAATTACAAGATAAAACTCTCGCCTACAGTGGATAATACTTTATAAAAATACCGAAAAAATGCTTTAATACAATATTACTTGCCAAATGCCAATCTGTTGAAGTAAACATTGATGATTGATTGTTTTAACAGTCTTATCAGTCACGTCCTAATGTAAACATAAGGACACCCCGCAGTGAGATTTTTTTCCGCAGAAATCTATGACATACGGAATCAACACGCACTTGCGACTTACTAAATACCCCATCAATACTTATGTCCAATACGAATTGTCTAGTATGAATTGTTATCGTTTGACATTGAATACAGACGAAAGGTACACGGCGGATTGGATGTAAATAGGTAAACAGGCGTCCGGATAAAGCCTGACATGGTTAGGCTTTTTGAATGCGTGTCCGGCCAAATTTAACGGTGTCCAGCTTGTCCGGCTTTGTTAGGCTTTTTACATTTTACCAACTTATAAGAAACTTATACAAGGACACAAAACAATTTATATTGATGACTGTTAAAAGACGTTCCTGTGTGTAATCAAGTTTCCGAAACTATTAGTATCCACGAAGAAAACGTTTTAAAGTTGACGATAGCAAAGGTTTTGACCAATTGCTAAACCTTAAATATTTTCTGATCAAAAATGGGGATGTTGATGAATTAGTAGCCTATTTTAAATCGATGACAGTAGTCCAGATGACTTTAAAGTTAAAATTTTAGACGTTTAAAGATTATTAATTACAACTTTATTTTGAAAAATATTGAGCTTTTAAAGCAGGTTTCTGCTAATTTTTTAATAATTTTAGTTTGTTTACTTTAAATGTTATTAATTAGTGAAGAAGTTCTAAAAAATTGTCTTAATTATTAATACAATTATTAATTATTAATTAAATATTAATACATAAAATTCTTGATAATTTAGAGTGTCCGGCTTTTTTACCCAAATGTCCGGCCAAACTGGCTGGTCTGTCCGGCTTTTTGGTTGGCCGACCTGGCAATCCTAGATGTAAACCTTTTTTATATTCATTGAGTGTTAATATTGCCGTACCTTTTTAAATGCCAAGTATTTAGCATTCGTACTATTTAAAGACTTCAATTAGCCTGCTCGGCTATTCGTGTTCTTGATAACAGGAAGGCTATTTTATAAGGACATTTTTGTAACTCTACAGCTGAATCCGCGATGAGTTTTGCGTCTGAACTTTCGGTATATTTAGTTTTTGTGGTTCCTTAGTTATAACGGAACCTCTTATTTTATGTTTTAAATTAGCCGTCCAGCGCATGTAAGATATATTTTTGATGTGAAGCGTGTTTATAATAAGAATTGCAGAAAATTTGTATTCGAATATGCGCCTTCGATTTGTAAGATTTTACATTTTATAACAATACAATTTTCCTGTACCTATGCATTTAATGATTCGGGTAAAATTTATTTGTAGCTCAACTTTGAACTAAAATTAATGCAAGTTAATTAAAAATCTGTTCAATTAAACAAAAACATTTTCTGATAAGGTACCTACTGAAATACTATACTGTAATCATTATTTCGACTGGCGTATTAAACAGAGGTTTTATTGTTTGTAGTAGGTATTATAGTAGGTAAATAAATCTATTGTTTAGCTACAAATTACTCTATATTACCCAAATCTCTACCACCTGTTTTTTTAAGAATGTAATACTAAATTAATCGAGCTTGTATAAACTTCGAGCTGCATGTATTATGCACTATATAGTAAGGGTATTTTTACCTTAAAAGAACCTAATATTTTGCAGACGTTTAAATCCCTTCCAAGCTTCTATGGGGCTTACAATGATACTGAATGTTGTACTCGACAGACCCTTAGGAAAAGTCTGTATAAAACATTAATGTATATTATTGTGTTATTATGTTGAATCAATGTACTATTATTGAATTCAACATAATACCCATTTAACTACCATATTTTTGGTATAATTTTAATAAATAAAAAAAATTTAACAGCAGAAATATCCACCTTGAAATTAAAATGCATAATTTAAGAGAATTAGCATATTTTTTGTTCCATAAAATTTTTCGTATGTGACACCTTTTATTCTGTGATAAGTGATTTAAGTAATGTATTTCCGTTATTTTGTGCAAGCTTTAAACTCCATAGCCATTTTATTATTTAATTGTAGTTAATATAACTGTTAGCTGCGAAGTTTTTTTTTACTTTCATCTTTTGTCTTTATTACAATTTATTTACGGTTCATAATAATTGCTTAGTGTAGAAAATATTTATTTGGTAAACAAATCTGAGCTCAGTCATAATGTAGGTATATTTGTTATGATTTGTAGTATTGTTATAAATAATGGGTATTTATTATATCTTATTTAGAAAAATAAGCGACGTCAAATTTGAATTCTAAAGAGTGTGAAAAACAAATTCGATTATTTATATTCTTTACTATTATAAATAAATAATTATTTCTGTTATTATTTAAAATTTTTAATATCATTCGTATGAAAATTATACATATACCCATGTCACTGTAGAACCATCTTGATTACACTGTGTTCATATTAATGTAAGCTTTGTGTTAATTTAAACTATTATTTGTGTAATTGTTACGTGAAATGTGGAGGGTTGCCCTTTTTGTACAATACGGACGACGTATCTTAGCGAGTCTGATCACTGCTGCGAACTTTAGCGCAGATAAGACAGAGATAGCGACACGAACACGACACAAATGCTCACGTGTGACTGAGACATAATACCGCGTACCGAGCATTGCCGAATGATAAGTTACTGCGCAGCCTTTTGCGCGAAGTTCTGACTCGCTAAGATACGTCGGCCGTATTTATACGTATTAAATTCTTGTATTATATTCCTTTAAGTGTTGCTAGCGTAAGACAATGTTTTGTATTAACTATTTTGTTTTTATTTAAAGCACAATTCGAATGCGTTGTGATAATTGATAACGAATGATTTAAATTAAATGCCATTTATTTTTTATTTGTATATAATTTCTGCCCACTTTTTATTATAAAATACCGATTACATTTTTTTATGGAAATAGCCGGCAAACGAGCTAACGATCCACCTGATTGTAAGTGGCTATCGTCGCCCATGGACCTCAGCAACACCATTGGCATCACTGATGCGTTGCCGGCCAAGAAAGAGAGAAGAAAAAGAAAGAAACAGAACACGACGAGTCGTTTGGCGGCTGACTCATGCTCAAGGGTAGTAGAGATATCCAGGCAAACCCCATGAAGAAATAATAGTAATAATGGTATTAATTAATAATTAAAATCAATATTACCAATAATCCCTAGAGGGGGCCCTAGCATCAGCGGGCTGGATTTAGTCGCCTCTTACGACACCTATCCGGCGTGGGATTGGGATTAGTATTCAAAGCCGTCGCAATACGGCTTACTTGAGTAGCATCAATATAGTATCTATCTAAAAAAATACTGTCGACGAAGAGTAATTAATAGTATTGGCTTCCCAACTCATGGGTCACTAATGAGCACAGATCTCTCCTTTTAAAGAGGCCTAGAACATACTCCACCACGATGCTCCAGTGCGGATTGGTGGTACTTAAGTCACAATAATCTTTGTGATATTCGTCATTAAAAACAACCTGCGTTGTTTTCACGTCCATTATTAAATAAAAGAAAAGTCAATATTAACTCTATATTTCATAAATAAAGTTTAAATATCACATATTTAAATACATTCTGTTGAAATACCAATTAACATGAATATATGAAACAGATTCTATATTAAAAGCACCGTTAGTTTCACCAAAAATGTGTTTTGAACAAAAATCATTTGAAATAAATTCGAACACAAGATAATACTTCTTTTTTAATATTTTTACATGCTACAACTAAGTATATCATTCAATATTTATAATTAAATTTACAACTAACGAAATGATTAAGTAGTTATATATAAAAGATAAATTAAAACCCAAAACAGAGATTCGATAATAAAATTCGATGAATACAATAAAGAATTACGATTTAAATACATTTACCTAGAAGGCTATAAATCATCTATAAAGTATACTATGGTGAATTCAGTACATTTGTGCGAGGAATCTACGGTACAAGGGTGCGTTTCCGAAAGATGCGTAGCGAGAGATGTGTTTTTGAGAACTAATAGAATCGCTTCATTCACATAGCCTGTAGGTATAAATGAAGTGATTCTATTGGTTCTCACAAACATCTGAGGTGGAAATGTACTCTAAGAATCATCAGACGGTAGCTATGTACAGTTTATAAACGCACATTTTCACTGTCAGTAACTCAGTACAGTTCTATTAAGATTTTTATATAACGAATCCATAAAAACCGATGCATGTATTGCGACTTATTACAAACAATAGATGACAAGCTTTGTTTATATTATGCTTGCTTATCTATCCCTGAGAATTAATACCCTAAAATAATACTCTGAAGATTATAATTCACAGAACTTTGTATCACCATTGCTTTTTTACTGCAAGAAACAGCCAAGAGATAAGTCGCTACATAATATGAACTGTTTACTTATACCTTTATAGGAATGTAATTCTAAATCGAGGACTACTGAAAATAACAATACAGGAATGAAGTTAATACTACACGTTTCTTTTATTTTACAGTAATTGATTTCACTGTAGAGTAGGTAACATAAATTCGAAGTTTTAATATAAATTCGAGACTGAGTAACCTGAGCTTTTACGACTGACTGGTTAAAAATAACATTATTGAAAAAAAATTACGCATATGTGCATAAAAATATACAATACACGGGAATGGTCTACAAATTCATACATTTCGATTTATTATAAAATACATAGAATTGTACACTAATTATCATCAAAAAATCACAACAGAATTGGAACCAGTCTTAAAAATACTTCCAAATGGAATACGGATGGAATTTATATGAAAAGGACGCCAAAAGTTGCTAAAATATCATAAAAATAGGTAGCGTAAAGCATAGGTACTAAATTCGCAATGAATTATATAAAATAAAAATTGCGAGCGTTGATTTTTGTTACTTATTTGTCAACATTAAATAACTAATAAACAATATAAGATTACTTTTACTAATAACACCACATTTTACTATATTTTAGTTACTCCTCCCTAATTAATTTAATGTCTAAGTAGGCATTAATTTAATAATACCAATTATTGTACATATATTCACACATATGTACAATGGATTAGTATTTCCATTGTACTTACGTATTTACTGTATCATATGTCCTGTACAAATCAGAGGATCCGTGCCATTGAGCCATTAAGATTGCCTATGTCCAGTAGTGGTCTTCAAAAGGCTTTCAGGCTAGTTGTAGATGTAATAGAGATCAGTGGCGTAGGTATAACTTTGTAGATAATCATGATACAAATATTAAACTATTTCTTTATGTTATCCTTCCCTTGTTATACACAATGTTAATTTATTAAAAGTTGTTTTTTTGTACAATACATGTGTGTGGTACAATTACATCGTTATTGTAGATTGGTGTATTCACTGACCTCTATTACACCTATCTCATAACTGCAGGTATTTAACAGAGATCAGTAGGTTTATTTACAAGGTACCTAGGGGGCGCTTCAGTCGTCTTGCTCGGTCGCTTTATACTCGCGGTCGGAGCGAAGTAACACGATCTCGTCTTCGGAGTCCGTTTCCGACGGCGGTATCGCTTCGTCATCGTAGTAAGGTTGCTTCACTATATCTGTTAAACAATGTAAATAATAACAGTAATGGGCCATGCATAAATTACGTCACACTAATTTCATGTTAATTTCATTTGAAGCGCTCATAGCCCGGCGGCTTGCGTCGATCCTATGTGATCGACCAAGTTAAGCAACAGCGGGCGCGGTCGGTAGTTGGATGGGTGACCGCTAGTTGCAAATACTTCTTGAGCGTTTCCGTGTTTCGGAGGGCACGTAAAGCCGTCGGTCCCGGTTGTTATCATAAGATAAGAGTCGTTAAGCCATGTCGGAGGCCCACGGGCGGTTTGAAAACTCGGGTTGGCCACTAACCCCTCCACCAATCAGCACTGGAGCAGCGTGGTGGAGTATGCTCTAGGCCTCCTCAAGAGGAGAGACCCATGCCCAGTAGTGGGCCATTAATGGGTTGAAGCAATTTCATGACTTCGATCCGTCCCCTCTCTGTATCTTTCACCGTAGAACACAATCCTCACCATCGTCAACGCCATCGCAGAGTGGGCGCTTGTCGTCGGACGGTATCTGCGTGAAGAGGTACTCGCGGCGGGACTCGCGCACGCGCTGCCGGCAGCTGAAGCACCACGCCGCCAGCGTCACCAGCGCCACGCCCACCACGCCTGGCGATGTACATTTTAATATTTATGAGATGCTTCCAGAAATACTTACAGTTTCATTTACATTTAACATAATATCTAAGAACACTCTTAATTAAGTCAGCTTTCAAACAAAAAAAAACTACGATTGGAGCTACGATGCCACACACAGACAGACACACAGATTCGTCAAAGTGATAACACCCCCCTTTTTGCGTCTTGATTTTATCAAAAGGTTTTTTAGTATTTATCAACGTCATTGCCCCGCCTGCCGGGCTTGAGTCTGCTTTTACACTGTAGAGATTTGAGCAAAAAGGTTATTTCTTATTTCGATTGCATTGACATTGGCTCATTATACATATGCAGATAGTCCTTTTAGCTAACAATACACAATATTAAATTCAACGGACACTGCTCGAAAACAGCACGCACGCACACAACGTACACATTCCATGTGCAATACGCACGCACACGCACCGATCAACGTCGACACTAAAGCCCAATGCATACGTAACGGGGTTTTTTCCCGTACGGGACGGGACGTGAAGTTTTGGAAACATCGTTTCATAGAAAATGTATACGATAGTGCATACGCAGTGGAATCCCGGGCGGAACGGGAACGGGGCACGCACGTATATTTATGCCCCGTCCCCGTCCCGTACGGGGAAAAAACCCGTTACGTATGCATTGGGCTTAACTCAACTAGCGCACTCACCGGCCACCATGACGAACACCAGACGCGGCATTCCCAGCACTGCGTCGTCGTGCTCCAGCTTGAAGAGTACGTTCGGGGTCGTGTTCTCGCTGCTGCTTATCTGTAGCGATACATAAATTATGTTTTTATACATTTTTAGTTGTAAAATATGAGTAGCTACAAAAATAGTCTATAGCACGATAAAATTGTAAATATAAAATTGCGTTATCACTTTTGAATTACTAATTATAATCATTTGTAAATACTGTGATTACGATTTATTCAGATCAAGGTCTCAGTTGACGAGTCATTGTCCGTGTTCGTTACTTTAAAGCTTTAAAGGCATTACAGTCGCTTTGCTAATTATAAACGATGCCCTTATATTAGGATATAACGGATAGTAACGTTTATCCATGTTAACTCCATGCAAGAGCGTCGCCAGCCGATGGCCCGGGGGGGGGGGGGGGGCAAGTTGATATGGAGAGTGAGAAAAGTATGAATTGTGGGCAAAGTCGAGAACACTTTTAGAATCACTAGGGGGGGGGGGGGCAGCTGCCCCTCCCTGCCCCCCTTGGCGACGCCCTTGACTCCATGCAATGCTGCAGCTAAAGATTATCGCATTCAAATAGACTCAGTTTCACCTTTTACTATTCAATTACTTTAATTTTTATTTCCGTTACTTCGGCTCGCTTAAACTTGTACTTCAATTCTTTACCTTAACATGCCTGCTCCTAGTGATATAGGGCTCCAGTGCCGCAGTGACGAGCACCTCCCGGCCCATGTACGTGACGGGCAGCGCCAGCACGAAGCGCCCCCTGTCATCCGTGGCGTTGCTCGCGATGGGAGAGGCCTTGGCCTTGCGCGGGTCCACTGTCACAGTCAGCTGGGCCTCGTGGAGCGGCTTGCTGTTGTAGTCCAGGACCAGTCCTAGGAATAAACGTTATCAGTGACAATCATTCAATTTCATTGAACAGCCAGTATTGCGAAGTACATTATCATAATAGCCCGTCGCAGTGACTCTATGATATCAGTGACCACAAGACGATTATGTAATTAATGTACGCTTATTTAAAATAACCTAATGTCTTTTTACCGACTTCAAAAAAGGAGGAGGTTCTCAATTCGACTGTATTTTTTATGTTTGTTACTTCAGTACTTTCGACTGGGTGAACCGATTTTGATGATTCTTTTTTTAATCGAAAGCTGGTGCTTGTTATGTGGTCCTACTTAAATTTGAGTGAGATCTTACACGTATCGTAGTATTTGAGTTATTTTGATGTCGGTTATTTTTTGTTAGTAAAATTTAGATAATAATACCTCATGCTGTAGCCTCTACGTTGCGATAACATAAATCTAAGCTAAGCTAACACTTAACGGTGACCCCGACACACCAATGACCTTGAGCCGTCGATAACCTTCAGACATCGGTGACCCCGGCTAGACCTACCAGTAATGTACACCATATTAGGGTCGTTGGCAGCCGGCAGCATGTCCCAGGCCGGTTCGCTGTCCGCCTGCAGCCGCTTCATGATCACGTCCTTCTGCTTCACCACGCCGTCCACTACTCGCCAGGTCAGCATCTGATGGATGGATGAATAGAATTATATCCTTATATGTCGGTTATGAATATAGGACGTCCCCCGACCAGGTAGACTGACGACCTGAAGAAAACAGCGGGCATCCGCTGGATTCAGAAGGCTCAGGACCGGTCAGAGTGGCGCTTGTTAGGAGAGGCCTATGTCAAGCAGTGGATCTCCAAAGGCTGATGGATGGACGGATGGATGGAGGTCGGTTATGAATAGCTAAGACTAGTACTAGGCTACAGTTTCCTCTAGGCCTCCTAGGGCTTCGCCGGATAAGAACTGCGAGTATAATCCCGATTTATGTTGTGGTAGAGCTTGTTACCAGCCGGAGAAGGTAATTTACACTGTCTTGAAGTACTGCTTCAGTTACCGTACAAGAGCTTATCATCTAATGGGTTGGCGTCTTTCTCCCTGGCCAGCAATGCAGTACTAACCTGATGTAACGGCTGTGTTTGTATGGTGACCAGTTTCTTCGTTTTTCGGCTTTCGTCACGACCCATAAGCATTGAGTTTTACTTATCCTGTCTTCACATCACATATAAAAACATCGCATACAAATTCACTTCAAAGGAACTATTAATATATTTTTTATGGAGACAGCCGGCAAACGAGCGGACAATCCATGATGGTAATTGGCTATCGTCAGCCGTCGCCCATGGAGATCAGCAACACCAAAAGGCATCACTGATGCGTTGCCGGCCAAGAAAGAGAGAAGAAGAAGAAGAAAATGTAATATTGCCAATCTATACTACTACAGAGAGCCAAATGATGCAAACCCACCTGATCCTTATACCCATGGCATCTAACGATGACCTTGTAGTCCCCGGGCGGCAGCATCAGTCGGAAGTGGGCGGCGTTCTTCGACACGCTGTACTGCCGCGCGGCGCCCGCGATCGCCACGCTCGCCTTGCGCATGGGGGCGCCGCTCTCGTTCTTTACGTAGCCTTTGATGCCTGTAAGTGGTTTGGTATTAACTGGAGTTAAACGGTCGAATGATACAGAAGATTAAACTACTGTTTAAGTGTGTGTGAAAAGTTCAACAAAAGTAAATAATATAATATTTTGGAATATATTTACCACTAATAACATATTATGAAAAATATTGTTTGTTACATAGACCTATATGTATATACTATACTAGACAGACTGTTCAGTACCAAAAGTTTCGTCACCTACGTTGACACCATATGGTGCCAACGCATCTTAGTCGGCTGCGAGCAAGCAAGACAAGTAGATGTCATTTTTGAAAAACCTCGACCATTCAAGGACACATAATAACGCATATTGTTTATTGTGCACAGTTAAAAAGTCTTCATTATTTACGCTTGTACTTTATTTGAGTTTATTTAAATCATAAATGGTAAATAACTATATTTTTACTTGCATTTTTAAAAATTATTTAGTGCAAAATATTTGATAACCGCCATCTTGAAACGAATTTGACCGAACAAAGCGCTGTCACCAAGCTGTCAGTGAGTATAAAAAATGTGACCCCGTCTATATATTTAAGTCTATGGTTCGTTAACGTAATTTAAAAACCTTTTCTCACCTCAATCTTCCATCCTTCAAGAAGGCATTAAAAATATGAAAATTATTGATATAGATAAAAAAATCATAACACAAAATTAGACATTAGGTTGTTTTTGTATCATGCTCTGCATACTTAAATCTTTTTCTTTGTCATAGATAGCCTATGGAATTAGTATCAAACTGCAAAGACTATTCTACTATGCTAACTTACCAGTGTTAGCGGTCTCAATAAACTTCATGACGCCTCTAAGGTTGTTCCGCCACACCCAGGTGATGTAGCTCTCCGCCGGCATCTTGCAACACGTGAGCCCAACCGACACCACGGGCGTGTTGTACCGCTCGCTCAACACGTCGATCAGATCACCCAGTCTCACCCTCCCCTCCTGCTTACACTCATACACTTCACTATACACTCTGTTCTCCTGGTACTTCGATGCGAACTTCTCGTAGATGTTCTTGGAGAAATCTGGATAAATCACGTCTTCCGTCCCCGAAGCCAGGTTTAAAACTAAGTCGAAACGCTCTGATTCTAGTAGGTTTATAAACGCCTTTTCTCTGGTGTAGTTTGATCGCGGATCGATGTCCTTTTTCGTTATGAAGCTGTATAGGCTGTCGCCAAACTCCTCTTCAAGGACGGACATATCACATTTGTCCGTACCATCGTAGTTGTCCAGTACTTTCTTGAACAGTGGGTCCAGGTTCGGTATGAAGTGGAGGACGGTGTTTTGCAACAGTCGCCGATGTACTGGCTCTCCTATAGTGTAGGCGTTGGCGATGTGACGCGCGAAGTTCAGAAGCACCTCCTGGCCTATAGGCTGAGAGGCGTATAGGTTGCTGATTATAGCCACGTGATATTTAGTTTCTTCCGGGGAACCCATCTGTAATGTTTAAGTAAAGAATTTGATATGAACTTTCAGGGCGCATGATTCGTTGCTAAAGTATTAATTTAGGTTTTGATGTTGTATGGAATCTCCCAATGGAGCTCAGCTTTCATTCTAGCTTTTGAAAGTCGACAGTCAAAAATGATGTTTAAAAAGAACTACTACGTAAATTCCATAATCAAAAACAAACTGTAAGTAAATCTGCAACTGAGCATTCATTTTGATCCTTAGTTATGAGATAATTACTGATATGTTCAGCAATTCCCGTTTATTAGAACAAAGTTACCATTCAATCAATCAACCTACCTATCTATCTATCTTATCCATACACATACGCTAAGCTATGACATGGGGTCCTTCAAGGAGCGGATCTTTTCTTTTCTTCGAGGCCGGCAACGCATTAGTGACGCCCCTAATGTTGCTAATGTCCATGGGCGACGGTGATCACTTACCATCAGGTGTCCCGTCTGGCTTAAGGCATAAAAAAAAGAAAAAAAAAAAACAAATTCCTGTGTATCATTCATTCGTCTATCTATCATCCATCTTTTGCACGTTCGATCTGTACCACTAACAACAGTATCAGTACCTGGTCAGTGAGCTTCAACTCGTGCAGCACAGCAGTATCCAGGCTGTCCCCGGAGCGGAAGGCGGCCACGTCGGGGAACCGGTTCTCCAGCTCCGAGAGCTGAGCGTACATCTCCAGCGGCGTGTGGTACTGCTTCACGAGCACGTTCTCCAGTACGCTGGGTAGGGAAAGAACCATTACGAATAAAAAAAATACCGAAAAGAAAAATTTAAAAAAAGGTTAAAGAAACGGTTTTCGAAAAAACTTTTATCAAAATCGTTAATTTATGTTTATATCCATATTTACCTATGATATTTATATATATCCATATTTACCTATGATATTTAATTTTTCATGGTTCCCATTATCGAAACTCAATTTTCATAAAATATACGGTACTGAAAGTATCCCTTTTCATAAGAATTATCCAAATCGGTTCATATATGATGGATTTCTGAAGGTAACGAACAATAAAAAAAAATAACCGACTTCAAAATTAGGGATAACTCAAAAACTACTCGTCAGATCTCGCTCAAATTTAAGTGGAACCACATGACAAGCTTTCGATTAAAAAAGAATCATCAAAATCGGTTCACATGTCGAAAATTCTGAGGTAACAAACATAAAAAATACAGTCGAATTGAATACATAAGGTATTCTTTTTTTGAAGTCGGATAAAAAAGTACAACTGAATCAAGAACCTTGTTTTTTTTAAAGCTGGTTAAAAGAAGGTAAAAACAATAAAAACATATCTTATACTTTTGGTGTACAATTTAGTATTTTAACAGTTCCTTTAACACAATTTGGTGTACAATTTAGTATTTTTACAGTCCATTTAGCAGTTCTAATTTTAGTTGAACCATAAAAACGAATATTCCAAGCATTGCATCACTCCTGATGATGCTAAGTTTTTAAGTAATACGTTTTTGGCAAAGTACGGACCATCGATTTCGGATACTACTGTCTATATTATATGATTCCTAGAAGGGGGCTGTGCTTCTATAGTACGTCCAACACAAAATAAAAACTGTAATTAATAAACTGTAATTTACGACAATGATTCATTAGTATCCCAGTTTTTTTCTCTTGCACGTAAAGTGTAATTTGACCTTGAAAGTAAATTTCAATCGTGATTAATTGTAAATTTGTTGTGCGCTAATATGATGTATAATTGCTCTAAAAGTTTTGTTTTTTTTCTCGACGTAGCAGCATCATATAGGCTATAAAGCAAGCCATATAACGTTATACGCTGAATAGAAGCATGCAAAATGATCAGTATATTAATGCATGCTGGTTTTAATAGTATTAATTCTGCAGAAAAAGGTATTGTTAGTACACGCACAACGTTAGTTGAAAATATACACAGGTGAACGTGCAAATATAGTTTATTAATAGTATTATATAAAAAGAGTACATACAGTGTTGACAGAAATATGTAAAATGTAAACGAAATTATATTTCTTATTATTCTGTTTCTAAATCTCTGATATCGAACACCTTTTTAAGTAGTTATCCTTTTAAGTATAAAAAGGTAATGCCATGACAATCAAACATTTTTAGGGTTCCGTACCCAAAGGATAAAAACAGTACTCTATTACTAAGACTCCACTGTCAATCACCAGGCTGTATCTCATAAACTATAATTATGTATTTCTGTTGCCGCTATAACAACAAGTACTAAAAACAAAATAAAAAAAAATATTTAAGTGGGGCTCCCATACAACAAACGTGATTTTTTGCCGTTTTTTGCTCGATATTAATAACGGCAACAAGTAGCTTGAAATACTCACAGAATATTTATTTGTATATTCATTTTAAAAATAGTGCGTAATAGACAATGGTACAGAACCCTTAGTGCACGAGTCCGACTCACACTTGGCCGTTTATTTATTTATGTAAATAGGTAACAAACTAGCAGACAGGCCACCTGACCAGTGGGCACGGTCGCCATGGACATCAGTAACATCACACCAAAGCCTTAAAAAGCGTTATTAGAGTATCTTGCAGCCAATTAGTTTACGATTTAAAGTTTTTGTGAATGAAATTAATTGTATAATTTAAAAAAAAATTACATTAATTTAGATTTATACTGAGCGTACATAGCAGGCCCCTTGATTGTAGCAAATAATATAATATCTCATGTATCAGAATCGGAGATTTAAAAACAGACTTTAAGTAGAGACGAGTAGACAAGGACATTGACATAAACAACTTACCATACAATAATTGCATACATAAATTGTATTACATGTACAAAGCAGTAATTATCCCTGAGGCAAATTTGATATTTAAATCCAACATCACTAATTGTCTAAAATAAGAATTAATCTCATTACTATGTATAATCTCAATCAATAACTACCAAATAAAACATTTCTAAAAAAACAACGAAAAACAATTTATAAAAATAAAAATCAACTTTCATAGATTTCTAAATAATAAAATAATTTATATCAAAAAATTTTTTCATTAAAGTCTGTATTGGACGGACTACAATTTTTCTACGTATTATCAAACTACCTCCAATGAAATAAAACATTAGGGGTCATCCATAAATTGCGTCACACTAATTTCATGACTTTTTGACCCCTTCCTCCGTCCTTGTCACAGCTGTGTCACATTTGTGAGACCTCCCCCTCCCCCAGTGTGACGTCACATGTTACGAAAATTACACCGAATAATTATTAAAATTAAAACAGCAGTTCCAAAATAACCCCTGACACACAATGTTACACTACATCGACCCCCTCCCCCTCCCCTAAAGTGTGACATAATTTATGGATGGCGCCTTAGCACAAAACATAAGCACATAGTCATAAGCGATAAGAAAGTAACTACAGCAAAGAAACTACACTTGATGAGCATTAGCGACATGAATACAGGAAATGACCTTGAATAAGTTGGATCTTCACATAAATTTCCGTATAAAAACACAATATTTCAAGGGAACTATAAAAATTTAAAGGTCCAACCTTTGCTTCAGAAAATTATAAAATTTATAAAAATTCATGAACTATAACAATAAAATAGTTTTCGCGTATTCCTTGTGTGAGAGAAGATGAAAGACTTTTTTTTATATTATCACATGAGTAAAGAAAACATACAGAGAGTAAACATCATCTTTTCAGAGCGTTTGTGCAGAATGCTTGCGCAAAAGAAGGTCGGGGTATTATTAGGTCTTTACACAATAAGAGTCTTTTTTTGACAGTGAAAATGACAACATTTTGTATTTTTTTTTGTAATTTTGATTAATTGACATATTAATCGAATAATAAAACAAAATGTTCTCTATACCGTTTCTTTACTCATGTGAGGCTACATAATCATCGTTGCGACTTTAAGACCTTTTATGTGTAAAAAATCAGCTTTTAGAGGGAATCGATAAAAATCGATAAAGTTTTGTTTAGTTTATTCAAAATTACCTATGTGCTTGACATAGGTAATTTTGAATTTGGTGAATATATTACGATGGAAATGTCGTACATACATGAGAATTTTTGAATTCGATAGTGCTTCAAAATGCAGAATTATTTGACGTCAAAAAATGATTTTGCCAAAAGTGGGACATAACACATAAGAGGTCTTAAAGTCGCAACGACGATATGCTCAAGCATGTTATCTTACCGGAAGTCGTAAGCGGACGACCAATGTTGAGGGTCGTCCGGCATCAGCGTAAAGTTGACGCTCACAGCGCCCTCTGCCGGCACCGTCACTTGCTCCGTCACACTCTCGTACCTGGAAAAATTGTGGTTTTAATACGAAATTGTCATATAAAGAAAGTCATCAACAAAATTTATAACGAACTAGCTGACCCAGCGAACTTCGTATCGCCTATTTTTCTTCTAAAAAAAAAGTAGCCTAAGTTACTCCTTGTTACGTCAGCTATCTGCCAGTGAAAGTCCCGTCAAAATCGGTCCAGCCATTTCAGAGATTAGCCGGAACAAACAGACAGACAGACAAAAATTGTAGAAAATGTTGTTTTGGTATATGTGCCGTGTATACATCCAAATGCACTTAGTAAAAAGCGGTTATTTTAATATTACAAACAGACACTCCAATTTTATTTATTTTTATAGATTATAGATGTATAGATTTGCAAGACGGTTCGAAAAGTAAACCCACATCCAGTGTCATGTAGCATTATTTTTATCTTGCATAAAATTTAATCACATACAAAAAACCCTGTAACATATATGTAATTTGCAAAAAACTCTGCCAAATCATTCTGGTAAATTTTTTTTGAATCGTCGTTTCATATTCTATGAGATATCATTCATATTTTAAATGCTTTGTAATAATTTTAAACGAATTTAACCTTATCCACCAGACTAGTGGCACACTTATGGCTTTATACTGCAGTTAATAGTGTCAGGTATCTAATATATAAAATTCTCGTGTCACGGTGTTAGAAGTTGAACTCCTAAACGTCTCGACCGATTTTCGTGAATCTTAGCGTGCATATCGGCTAGAGTGGAAAATCGGACATTATCTATTATTCATCCCCCTAAATATTAAGGGTGGTCCACCCCTAAATTTTTATTTTTTTAAACTTTTGACAGAACGAAGTCTGTCCGGGCAGCTAGTTACTTTATAAAAATCCATTGTTATTAAGTGTAGTCTTGGCTTCAACCCATTAATGGCCCACTACTGGGCACGGGTCTCTCTTCTTGAAGAGGCCTAGAGCATCCTCCACCACGCTGCTTCAGTGAGGATGGGTGGAGGTAGTAGAAGTGTAGTCTACTTGGCAACAATCCGCGGTTAACATGTATAACGTATGATAGTGTACACTTTAACAGTTTTATAGTAGACTCACCCAATCTTACTAGCAGTAACATTGTAGGTGCCAGGCAGCAGCAGCCGCCAGTAGTCGCCATCGCTCGCCGTGCGCACGGCGTGCTTGATGCCCTGCACCGTGACGGCCGCGCCGGCCAGCCGGTGCCCGATGTGGCTGCTCACGAACCCGTGCACGCCGCGGTGCACCTGGGGGGACAGACAGCTGGTGAGATTGGGGACAGGTGTTTGGGTTTCGTGCTGTTATATGAATAAACGATAGTAAATACTAAATAACGTTGCACACAAGGGGTGTGTTACAAAAAGGGTTAATTTGACGTGTGTGCGTCTGTCTATCGCATCGTAGCTCCCACAGACATAAGTATATGTATGGCTGTGATAGCTCCTAAACGAGTGGACCAATTATGATCAAATCAAAAATCGAAATCAAAAATCGTTTATTATACCAGAATTTACGTTTCATTAAATATTGGTAGAATCTCTCCATTTAAGTTATTTAACTTGTGTTTCGAAAGTCCCCTCTTCCCTGTATAGTGTTCACTGTTCTGGGATAATGCACTGTAGATTAAGATTATGTTTATAATAAGTAATAGTTATAGTTATATGATGCGGTATTTTGGTTTGAAAGCTGGCGTTATTGGGGTGGTTCATAGCTACAATTTATGAAGATCTGTTCAGGCATTTCAAGGTCATCCGCTGTAACCATAGAGTTCTAGATTTTGGTTGAGGATATTTTAACCACCCACCTGTTCAATATAATGTATGAGCGCCTCCCGGTTGTCTTCCCAGTAGGAGGGCAGGTCGGCCGCCGGGGGGAACTTGAAGCAGCCCAGCTCCAGCGTGATCTCCATGTCGCTGGTGTGCAGGTAGTTCCAGTCCTGCATGCCGCCCGACAGCACGTACCTGATGTCATGTAATGTTATAGCAGCTTGTAAACAAAAGTAAATCAAAAACTTTATATAATACTAGCTGATCGGACAGACTTCATTCTGTCAAGTTTTTTTGACTATAAATTGAGATGTAACCTATCCTATCTTTCAAGTTGAATCAAACTGCACACGGTGTGCAAATTTGATTAAAATCGGTTAAGTAGTTTAGGAGTCCATCGCGGACAAACAACGTGACACGTAATTTATATATATTAAGATATAGGGTGGCGCAAAAGTCATCACTCTATCGGGAGATGCTATAATTTTTGCAAATGGCGGTAAATATCAATTCTGCTGTGACATTTTAGAAGTAAACTGATACAAAATACACGTTAATAAGACATGAATCGCTATACTCCTCAAGTACGCGGAATAATTATAATAAAACCTCTCGTTGTGGTGATTTGCATTAGCCGGCAAGATCACCCAATTTAACCATTCTAGACTTCTTTTCGGTTTTTTGAAGTCACGAGCCTATGTCAACACATAAGACTCTTGAAGCCCTCAAAGAGAATATCCGTCATAAATGCGGGAACCTATAGCCGGAAGTTCTGGAAGAGTGATGAAAAATGCCATAAATCGGGCCCATATGGTCATCGATTCTGGCGGCGGCCATTTGGCTGATATTACATTTTCTACACAAAAATAAAAATAAGACATCAAATAAATTGAAAAAAATACAGTCAAAGAACTTCGGGTGACAACTTTTGTACCACCCGGTACTCTGTACGGCAAGTTTGGAAGAGGTACCTGAAGATGACATGACATTGGATGAACAGTTTCAACCAATCATAGGCCGAATATTAATTCGTCAACATTCGAACCACTCATAGGGTAACTTCGACCAATGATAAAGTCGTCTCGTTGGCGAGCTAACGCCCTCTTGCTTAAGACAACCACCAAATGATTCGTGTTCCGGCTGGGGGCTAGAGGCAGTTCTTTCTTTCTGCCTTTGGTATAACTGTAAATGGCGTCAATGACGTGACCACTTACAATGGGGTGACTCGTGTCCTCGTTCGACGGTAATTCACATTACAAAAAACTGTCAGAGTATATCTCGTAGCAAGCTTACATAAGTTGGTATACACTACACACCATTTCGCCCCGTTGACGACACCTCCGGGAAACTTCTCTTTCGGGTGGTTTATACACGGTTGACCTAAATGCATTTTATGGTGAGCCTGCAAAAAAATACAATGTTAACTTATATTACATTTGTATATATGTAATTTCTTACTTATTACACTTATTTATAACACGTAAAATATTAATGTACCTATATAGAAATTTTATTCCTTGGCAAATATCGATAAATAACATTGATGGGATTTGCTTTAAAAAGCAATAAAAATGCACGTTTCGGTATAAGGATACAAGAGGAATTGAAGCGGGTTTGTCCGTTACTTTTTGAGCAGCAACGTATCACCCGTTTAGAATTGCAGACGGCGTGAGACGACCTCCTACCATTACGTGGCAAAAAATAATCTATACGAGAATAATTTACTAGACTCTTACATCAGAGTAAACATGAGCCAAGTGTAAGAAGACATCCTTGTCCGGAGACAGGTTCTCGACCCCGCTGATCATCTCCGGGTTGCCATCGTAGGGGTAATTGGCCACCAGCGCCCCCCCGTGCAGGTTGGCGGACAGCACGAACGGGATCGACCGGGACCACGCCATCACGGCTTTGGTTTCCGGCTCCGGGATTTTGTTGTCCTGGGAATGTGGTGTTTGTTTATTATTTGAGTTATATTTGAACACGAACACAAAAAATGTTTGTACGAATGTCCTTTATAGACTTTGAAACCATCCACCGACATGCCCCAAAATGGTTTCATTTGAAAGGCAATAATGCAACAATGGTTTGAGACTACTAAAACATTGCATTAGCCACATTTTCGATTTTCGACTTTTTTCATACAAATTCTTTTTGCGTACGATGCTCCGTCTAGACTCCAACTCGATACACTCATTATTCAGTTGCACAACGAAAGTTAAAAGCCATCCAAACAATCCGCTACTTACATCCGTAGGTCCGTACTGGTCCGGAAAGTTTCTGTTGAGGTCCACTTCATGTGCGTTCGCCCTACCAAACGTGTTGCGACTGATTCCTACAAACATTTCAAAATATCATCATTTGTTTTTACATAAAATTATTTTTACACTGTCTTATATACAGATTATAACCTACGACAGACTAATTATGATATTTTAGCAAGCCTTTATTTAATACATTTTTTTTTGTATACTTATCAATAATTTGTATGCTCTTTTCTTCATTACCTACTATAACATAACGTTTGATTAATCTTCAAAATAATTATTGTAAATAGCCTTACCCTCCTGCGACCTCTCGTAGCCGTCGGGGTTCATGCTGGGCATCAGGTGGATCCTGGTAGTGTTGAGGAGACGCTGGATCCTTTCGTCACCAGCGACGTACTGCTGGCAGAGGTACTTGGCCAGCATCAGCAGCATTTCCCGCCCCACGACCTCGTCGCCATGCATGTTGGCTACGTATTTGAACTCGGGTTTGCCTGTTCGTGAGACATGGAAAATTATTGTAGATACAGGCAAGTTTCATTTTCGAAGTTATACTTCTTATGGGGTTCGAAACAATTGTGAGAGTAAAATTTTTAACGATGCGACAGTCAAAAAGCAACATGATGAAGGTGCGTGATACTAGGCGCACATCACTCGCTAGGAGTTGTCTCGGATTGCTAGCTCGCGTCGGGTCGTGGGTGCGAGCGAGAGGTACGTGGTTGGATTGCAAGTGCGCGCTGGGTCGTGGGTGCGAGCGGGAGGTACTTATAAGGAAGAGGTAAGTATAACTTCTTACGTGCGTACATACATAAAGTGTGTGTAACACACGTTTTTTAAGGTATTAAAATGCCCTTCCAAAGTCCATTCTACAATGAGTGTGAAAGTGGTCAAGTTTCTTGAATTGAAGGGCGTTGGGCTCTACCAAACATGGCTTAATGGCGCTATTAGGTTTTGGGTTATTGTGTGGTGTGACCTCATTATAGGCTATCTATATTATTCAACAATATAGAAAATAAAGACAGATAGAGCGAGCTGCAACATTTTTTGCCTATGACAATTCCCGGTATCGCCAAGATATTGCTATTGTATTTCTTCTGCAAAATTAGGGAGAATGATTAATGCCACAGAAAGTTATCTGGTTTTAGGCATATCCATAGGTGGTAGTTACTGTCACTACGTCAGCTTATTTCCTATTCACAAGTTTGACCAAGGATTGGAATAAGTTTCCTGCATCCACGTTCCCGCCGCGTGAAATGGAAATTTACTAAGTTAGTGCGCTAACCATATTGAACCACATATCCACTTTCTATCAGGTGGGATTGTGGTCAAGCAACAACTTATTTTAAGTATTAAGTAAAAAAAGTTTTCCTGTCACCTCACCTGGTATGTGCTCTCCGGGATCCTTGGAAAGTTCAAGGACGTACAGCTCCCGGCCCTCCACCGACTGGCCGATGCTGGTCAGCCGCGTGATGTTGGGGTACGCGTCCCTCAGGTCCTGGAGGAACCTTTCCATCTTCAAGTAATTGTGGTGCACGAAGTCCACTGCGGAAAGACCGGCGAAGTCGTCACGATTTCGCCTGCTACGCTCTGGAGATTCGCCCGGGTTTTGTGGGTTTTAATGAGTTGGTGGTGCAGTTTGACTGTTACGTTACCCATGTTTGTGTGTTTTCTTTTTAATATGTTTTCATGGTATGGCATTGTCCTTTCTGTATCTCTTTAAACAGCGTATAACTTAGTTGTTCATAAAAAAGAGATCGTTCTAACTGCATCGTGTTACTGAAGTATTACTTAGGGGCCATCCATAAATTATTACGTCACACGTTAGGGCGGGGAGGGGGGTCGTGTAGTGTGACAAGGGGTGACAAGGGGTCCTAAATTTCGTGACGTCACATTTCAAAATCGAATAATTGGTACGTATAGGTAAAAATTAAATTGTATTGTATTAAATTGTATGTAAAAGATTATATTGTATTTTTGCCTAGTTTATAAACGGTCTTGTTTCAAGCAATCTTCTATATATAAAACCGGAATTGATGTTGTTTCATGGACCTTTCGGCCGAGTCAGGTTTATTATGTGATGATGACAGATAAACCATAAGCAACTGTTCTCGGGTAGTGGTTAGTGGCTTACTATTTAAATCATTTCATTTGCAACAAATAGAATTGTTTATGTATGGTCCCGTGCATATAAAATTTCCTTTGCTTAAAGGTAAAAAATATAAAGGTAATTTTGCAATTAATTATTTACAGTAATAACAGTCTTTTCCCTTAATTTTTCTCTCTTCTTCTCATTATTTTCTTGGCTGGCAATGCATCGATCGTGCCTTTAGTGTACTAAACACTTTCCATCCAGTGACTCTTCACCTCGTTTTTTTAACTATTCACATACAAAAATAGTGCTTGTATTTTTCTTTGGTGTCGTTTCATGTATTGTAATGTGGTGTATATGTAACATTAGAATTTCAAGGCTTCATAGGAGTAATTTATAGAGCAAAAATATGTAATCAAATGCGTGCAACATAAACTATTAACTTTTAATCACATGGGTAAATGACTAAGTAACGAAAATTACTTACGGTGTTTATGTGATATTTCGCTACTTTGTTAGAAGGACAAAAAGGGTAAAAAGAAAAGAAAAAGGCATAACAAAAAGGACAAACCAAAAGAGCGTAACAGGAAAAAAATATTGTAAAACAATTAACAGGTAAGTATTTAACACAAATAAAGAAAAAAAAATACAATTATCATAAAAAAACGTGTTAATATTAATAAAAGAGAGTATTTTTATAAATGTTTTTTATTAATATTTTTTTGCACTGAATGAGCAATATTTAGAATTTTACACTAATATATTTTGAAATATTCTATTGTATTTTTATAGAGTGCATACTACAATATACATGGACCGACCAAAATTCCGATGTAAACAATACATTGCTTATGCAACAAAGTGAAAAAATAATGCTTACAAATCAATTTTAGTAATTTCAATTACAAGAACCCAATTAAAAATACAACACATAAAATATATCCCTATCAAAATTATTTTGTAAAAATTTAAAATTCATAGTTAACATGTTAATTAAATTATGACTTTGTTCAATATATTTTTCTCTACATTGTTACCCTTATCTCTATAGAAAAAGAAAAGAAAGCTGAAACAGGGAAGCCCATCACAGATATTCGATAGCAAACATATTTCTTGGAAGCATTGTTAACATTAAATTACACCAGCACAAATCTAGTTATGAGTATTGTTGTTAATACAATTTTATTAACACGTTCACTGCGTTAGACAAATTTGATGACTTTCGGTTGGTGCGGTATGGGGTCTATTATATCCGAAGCACGAATTGTCCCTGGTGCGTTGCTGGGTCGAAAAGATCCGTTTCACTTCCATCTGTTTAAGAGGATTTATCTTTATAGGTATAATGATTATAGTGTATTTTTTTGTAGCAATATATTGACCAATAAACACTCAATAAAAGGCTGAAATCGTAGGTAGATGCACTGAATGGTTTCTTTGTAAATAAAGGGATTGTCTAGCGGATCTTTACGACCCGTTCTCCGCACTTGTTAGTAAAATTGTCGATACATTTTTAGTGTTGAGCATGATAATGAAACATCGATAGCGATAAAATAATGCAGTTTGTAGGATTTGTAATGTGTGACCAGTTGACGGGCTAGTATACACATTGATATATTCCACTTACCGATTATTATTTGTTTTGGGGAACCTTCGCTTACTTAATTTTTCTTAGGTTTTTTACCGTTAAATGACTTAAACAACATTTTTCTGGATAGCTTCATGTTACATACACAGACAGTGTTACATACACTGTACAATACAACTGTATAATATAACTGTACAATATTCTTCTTATTTGCATAAAAACTCATCTAACCATACAGACCTCACTAGCTCAACTAGTATGTAATCTAGTGCGGCTATAGGGTCATCGGGCATCGGGTCGTTAAGAACCGATAAACGCACTAGATGTAAATTTTTTACGTTCAGTCGGCATCGGGTCGTAAGAACCCGATGCATTTTTTTTGTATTTACATTATCTATTTAACAAGGCAATTCCAAAACACTAACCATCTCATTCATAACCACAGGGAGACCAAATATATCTGTCCCGCACCAGCGGTTGGCACAGTAATTTTTACCCCGCACCGGAGGAAAGTTGAGCATCGGATATAATCAACCCGCTACCGCACCGAACGTGTTAATACTATGTTAATGTTTTAGTAATACTTAATACCATACAAATAAATATTCACGTTTACCCATCTAACAATAATACTGTCAAGCTTAATTTATTGGAACATCAATTATTCTGCTGTAATAAATGTAATATCATATTCATAGTCTCAATAAATCTATACTAATATATAAAGAGGAAAGATTTGATTTTTTGTTTGCATTGAATAGGCTCCGAAACTACTGAACCGATTTGAAAAATTCTTTCACTGTTGGGAAGCTACACTATCCCCGAGTAACATAGGCTATATTATATTTTCAAAAAGTTAGGGATCCTTAATAAAACTCCAATAATGTAATCCAAGGTGTAAAAAAATAAGTAAACCGAAGCAAAGCGAGGGCGGTTACTCGTTCCTAATAAAATAAAAAATAACATTGGCTATTTTGCTGTATGTACACCGCAAACTTTAATTCATTAGCTCCAAATGTAGACAAAATAATTTCAGTAATTAATTTAATGGAAGCCAAATTAAACTGGCATATAGCTTGACATTCAATAATTTGTTAACTTCATGTAAATTATATAATCTTTCTTCATGTAATTGTTACAAAGAAAATGACAGAGAAGAATAAAAAATATGTGCGTGAGCAAGACATACTTTAAAAATTTGTATTTGCTACACCACCGCTAAAATAACTTATACGACGTCTCTACACCAGACTGACTTATTATTCTAACTGTAAATTCTCACTATATTCATAAGATTGTTACAAAAGAGTGGAATAATTACCAGCGAGTTAGTTTAAATATTAAGAAACTGACATCCCCTAAAAATATTTGACGATTTCTTTTCCCTAAATTAAGTTTCAATATTACCTCACTGACATCAAAAAAATTAAAAAGGTTACTACGAAGCCCCCAACCTCTTTACATTATAATTGGGTTGAAACAAAAAACCACTAAATGTAAACATGGCATGGTTAATAGAAAATTAATTTTATTAAATAACAAGTTAATTTCACCTACGCTGTACAAAATAATACCGTCTGTTCATTTGACTAGAATTTATTTTCTATTCAAAAAATAAAAGCAGCATTGTAATTTAATCGAACCGCGCGTATTTTAATAAACGTTAAGTTGAACACAACCTTGGGACTTATCTTTATTTATTGCTTTATTTATAAACAATATCTAAGGGACTCGAGATAATATATTTACAAAAATTACTATGCATGCCAAATATATATAAATAAAACTAAATCTATTGTTAAATGGCACAATTGGCAAGTAAGTCGAACCTTACATCTAATAAAACGATATTAGAAAAAAACCTTCCTCACAAAAAAATTTTCATTCGCCGCATTAAAACCATAAAACTGACGAATTGAAGAAATGCATAAAAACAATATTCTGTACCATAAAAATTTACAAGTTAGTTTCACACAATTCCCACAAAAACACTCAAACACAACTTACGGTATCTTATTAAATAATGCTGATTTTATCACATCCCGATATACATCTACAAGACCAACAAATAATAGTTATAGAAAATAAAATATTTTATTTACGTAATTCATATTTACAGAATAAATATACCTATTTCAAAATCAGTTAATTTTATACAAAATCAGTTCAACATAATTTGCTATCTATTTATAGATATTGTTAAAAACTAAGTAAATATAGCTTGTCAAATATTAATAAATATTCTGTGAGGACTAATATTCTAACGTTGTACTTCAAGTATCTCAATAAATTATATTGCTTTAAAATTACATATTCGAAGTCTCATTGACTCCAGATAAATTTTGTCTTTAAGTAAAATTTTGGATAAATGGCCATTACATTTCTTGCTTTTGGCGCACGAGTTCGTTTCGTATATTACATCAAACCCATAAAAACATGTTATTCAAAGATAATCAAAATTTGACCAAAAAAATAACCAGCTTTAAAGAAACATTCTTCTAAAAATATAATATTATCAAAATATCTATTAAGTATTTCTATAAAATTTGAGGAGTTCTCTAATTTCCTCATGGACCATCAGAACTTAATTTTAATAAAATATAGGACCAATTTGGAAGTTGAAGTTCTGATGTAACAAACATTCAAAAAATTCAACCGAATTACAATATCCGATTTTTTCTTCAACACAATCCACACTTTTCAATCCAAATTTTTTTGTTTTTTCGGAAAATATTCGATTTTTCTTTAGTAATAAGAAACCAATAATTCTAAGATTAGTTATTACTTTATCAAGTAAGTTGAATGCGATTCGAGATTATTAAAAAGTACTAAATTCGGTCGACTTACCTATATACCTACAGCAGCATTAATTATTGAATCTAAGCACAGCTATGCAGCACCTTCTCAGCAAATAAACGAGAATCTCAAATAATCAAGTCGCTCAGAAGTTACCAACAAATACAATATTAAAAAAGATTGCCGAATATTTTCAAAAATCAATTCTACATCGGAAGGTGAATTATATTATTCCCCACCACCTACCACAAAACAGAGAAACAGCAGAAATATAATTCCATACATAGCGCGCTCTCACGCATACACAGACTCCCTTCACGGACATGAAAAATGAGAGTGATCCGATCAGTACTAATCCAATTTAAATAATAAACGCTACACACTCAGGATTCAGTGTCGTGGATGCCATGAACAATACACAGAGACAAGACACATCCAGATCGAGAAAAGAAATTTATACTCATCATTCAAATTCCGGCCTCGCTGGGATTCGAACCAACGACCCATTGAATGGCAGTCCGGTATGGTAACCATTGCGCAACACGGGTCGTCAATTTTATTCGATTCGATTCCATTTTTCGTGTCCGCTAACGGGTTTTTATTCGCGTTGCTCGAGCGCGCTTGTATGTACACAAAGTATAAGAATTAGGTATGCAGCGGGCCTATTATGAACTTTTATAAATTCATTCATGTTCCAGACAATTCATTTATCGGGCTTTAAACGACGTATGATTGGCTAAAAAGTGTCACGTGCTTTAGTAATATGAATTTGACGTTTACACTGGAAAATAGCTGGAATTAAGAAGTCATAATATACCGCCAGGGCATGATACAAAAGCCATCCATAATGCTTAATATTACACAGTATTTGTGTTATTATTATTATTTCATATATACCTTAAGTATGTGGGTAGCATTTAACATTGATTAATAATAATAAAACACATTCTGTTACATTAAATATTACGGAACATTTTTATATAGCGACCTGCATACCTAACTCTTTTGCTGTCTGTATTAATCCTTCTGTGTATCTACTCTGTGTATTTCCCCTCCTACCCTCTAACAATGAGCACTAGCACCAGGTTAGCGACCAACACCCAGCAGTGAGTTAGCGTGACCCCGGCGTTGTCATGGTAACGCAGCGTGGGGGGTAACTTACCGTCCGACAGCGAACGCGGCCGGCGGTGGAGGGTGAAGTTCACGGTGGTGGGCGTGTCCTTAGCTACCGTCACCGTTATTGGCTCTTGTTGGATGTAGCTGTTGATATAAATGATAATAATAGTAATAGTTATCATAGTCTATGGCAAACAACCATTCTGATTGTTATGACCAGTCAATGAAAACATTACCAAAAATATTTTTTCCAAATCCGTTCATAAATAACGCCGTATTGGGGCAGCTTAAAATTCTAACCCCAATCCCACGCCGGATGAGTGTCGTAAAAGGCGACTAAATCCGGCCCGCAGGTGGTAGGGCCCCTCGAGGGATTATATTGGTAATATTTTAATTGTTAATTAATACCATTATTACTATTATTATTTCTCCATGGGGTTCATGAGAAAGGTTAGTGTACTTACCCAGAAGCGACAGCTGTGATATTGTACTGTCCTGGTAGCAGCATGCGCCAGTACGAGCCAGACTCCGTACTCCGCACCAGGTGGTCAATGCCGTCCACTTTGATTTGAGCGTTCTACCAACATACAAGTCCATAACAATTATTTCAACAGATTTTTCATCACCAAAAAATAATAATAAAACTGGGTGAAAATAAGTATGCTTCTTTTTTTTTTTGTAAATAACATAAATTCAATAAATTGAATCAGCTATGACGTAATTTATGGTTAATCATTTTAAATCTATGAAAAAATTACAGTTTGTAATACATATATTACATTTTATGAACAAGACTTTCACAGTGTATTGTAGAAACAATATTATACATGTAAAACAATATTATAGGAACTCACTGGAACATCAATGAAACGTCTTCATACTAAAACTAATTTGCTTTTCAAAAGTTTTCCATTTATATGGATATGAACATCATGCTATGAAAAACCCGTTGGTTTCTTAAACGTTTTCCATCCAAATGAATACAAACCTTCACAGGTTCCCCATCTTCGTTCACCACGACTCCATTTACCCCCATGTGGGTCTGTTCGATGAAAGCCAGGAGACTCTCCCGGTTCATCTTCCAGTAGGCGGGTAGTTCTTCCGCCATGGGGTACTTGCAGCAAGACAGCTCAAATGTCACCTCGAAGCAATTTGAATGGAGGTAGTTAAAGTCTTGCATTCCACCTGGAAGTATCAAGGTAATTCTCACGATCTTTTTGCTACGTACATGCGAACTAGAATAGAGTAAAGTGATGTTCTTATGATGTTTTTCTAGAACGTTATAATTCATATTATGACACGGGCTTCAAAAAAGGTAAAAAAAAACTGAGATTTCGTTGGCTTTCTGATGATGCTCAAGTCTATACCCGACGGTGAACATTTTATTAAACAAAGTTATTGGTGACCCCAAAGAAAATTTAATAATCATCATTGGATAATTCATAATATTGATTATACAAAAACGTTACAACTTCAGACGACAACTTGTATCATAACATATCCTTTATGATCTCAGCTCACAATTATGTGGTTATCACGTTCATTCCTATGATACAGTACTTTTTCCCTCGCTAGAATATCCATACATAGATCTATATACGAGTAATCTTACAGTACCTGGCACATTGTACCAAAAAGCTCCATTGGTGATCCCGTCAGTAAAGTTATCCGGAGGGCAGAAGTCACCGCGACGCATGTTTGAGTGCAGCTGTGCGTATGTGTGCGCTAGATGCTTAAATACGGCGTCGTCTGGAGACCGACTTTCTACACAGCACTGTTTCCCAGACCTGGAAAATATTTATTCTCAGTCATAAAATATTTTTATAGCCATATAATCTTTCTTTCTCTCTCTTCTTCGGTGTTACTCATGTCCATGGGCGGCCGTAGTCATTTGCAGTGGTTCATCAACTCGTTATCAACTAGTGACATAAAAAAATATATGTATTTATACAATACAACAGCCTTTATCACAAACTGAAATACCAATTAATACTCTATCAATATTCAAAGTGAATGTGTACACAACAGTCTGCTTTATCACTGCAAAAGTTACATCATTCTGCGCAAAAAAGGAAATGAAATTTTGCATAAGTACTTATTTGTACCTAATGAAATAGGAAAGAAATACCTAGAAGTTTAATGTTAGTGAATCACTGTTTTACCGGTAATATCATTGTCCTGTTTTGTTCGTACTAAGGACAGTCACACCTCGCATAACACATGAACAAGACAATCTCTCGAGGAAATAAGATCCCAGCAATTGTGTTTAAGCAACCTTTGCTTAAATACTTTTGTTTAACCCGTCGGTTACCGGGAACGTTCCAGCACGTTCGAACTCAAAGGTACCGCGATCACGCGGATCCTAACGAGTTAATGCTGCTTAAACAATGTTTGAGCAACCATACTCAGGTAAGAATTAAAAGATAGAACCTGTTCATTGCCCAAACCATAAATTCTACCACTAATCATTTCCAACATCACGTTTGCATCAAATTGTCGTTCCTTTACCTGGAATCATCGTAAGGGTAGCTCGCGACGATGGCCCCACCGTGGAGGTTCCCCGAGAGCACGAACTGCTTGCCAAGTATCCATCTGATAGCTGCGTTGGTCTCCGGCTGCCGATTGCCAAACAAGTACGCGTCTTCGTTCGACTTTTGCCTGTCAAACTGGTCCGGGAAGTCGCGGTTCAGGTCTACGCCCTTCGCGTTTGCGCGCCCCACCATTTTCGGGAGCGACTCGCATAAACCCTCCTGGAAAATATTAATAACTTATTAATAGGTCCCATGAAATAGTCCTATCCATAGCTAGACTAGACTGCTTAGTTGCAAGGGTTTTACCCACCTGCCTAGTACAGTCACCTGAAGAGAAAAGTAACCCATCTGTTACTGTGTGTTTATAAACAGATGGGTTACTTTTCTCTGCAGGTGACTGCACCTACCAGCTAATGATTTGCAATCAATAAATCATCGAGGTTTAAGTCTTATTAATTAATCAAATGCGGTTGGAAAATGAATGGGTGACAAGGTAATTTAGGAAAATTTAATTTAATTTGTAGGTATCCCTCCGCAGTCCGCTTAGGGTTTCTCTTCTTACCTATCTTTGTTGTTAATTTATCCTTATGGGGCCCCAAAAAACCTAATATCACATAATGTTAAAGTTGGTAAATTGTGTCTCAGGGTCGTATATTGCCATAGCGACGAATGAACTTCAAAGAGAATGTCCACCAAGCGTGTCCGTTGTTAAAGGTCGAAAATATTACCTACGGGGCTCGGATTTCGTTGTTTGAAATGAAATACCTTATAACTCATTATTATATATGTAACTCATCGTCATTGATTTTAAATAAAATTATTATTGGCATGGAAGTAAAGATAATTCAACTTTACGATAAATAAAAGATGTTTCTTAAAGCTGGGCTCAAGTTTCCTCATTCAAGTGGTCATCCGTGACTAAATTTTTATCTTTTGTTTCCTACGCTAAGGTTGCCTGGAAGAGATCGTTTTTTAGCGATAAGGCCGCCTTTTGTATGCCACATTATTTTTAAGTATTTCTCTTTGTATGTTAATTTGGTGTACAAATAAAGTGTATTTGTATTGTATTGTATTGCAAATTGACCATTTTTCTGAGCGCTGAAAGCGGGACGGGCACTAAAAAAGCTATTGAGAGCTAAAAAAAAGGTCGTCAGGCGTCTATTTGTCTACAATCAGTAGTATTTATAGCTAAAAACAAAGGTCATCGGGCATAACTCTCGCAGTTTCATGTCCACAAGTAAGTAAATATAATTATACCAAAGCGGGACAAAGCGGGACTTTTTTAATCTCGCGGGGGACAGCGGGACAGACAGCCTCAAAGCGGGACGTATGGTCACCTTATCCATGTCCCACGACGCTTGCCTACTGTGGATTGAAATACTTTACAAGCGTCGCGAACAAGAGATTAAGATGGAAAAGGCCTAAGGATGTATTAATTTCCCGATGAAACATTTGCGCAATCTTGAACCAAACGACTTGAGAGACACAAGTTCGAAACGAATATCATCTAACAGTTTATCAAGATCCTATCAATGTTCAGCTCGTGAATAATTTTTTGATAAAAATAGATTATTTTAGTGTTTATCTATGACATATCTTAACATAATCATATCTACCAGGGATTGAGATATAACTAGGTACAGTACCTACTACACACAGTGAATGGATAGCTCATTATTTTGCATATAACCAAAATAATTAATTTTATACCTTTTATTAATACCTTTCCCGAAATAACCATTTTAATGCCGAAAATTTTGATAACACTACCCTTGTGTCCTATTCATTTCTTGTTCTGACTACAAGTTCTATAAATACGACAATTGAGAGCAACACAAACAACACGTTTATCGCAATAGCAATGTCCTGGGATCCAAGTCTTGACCTGAAGGTCTTTAAGATATGATATGCGCTTATTTCAAAGGCAAAACGCAAACGCAACTCATTAATTGCACTCTTCACAACTAGGGACAAAGACTATCAATGTCACTGAGATAGTTACGAGTACAATATGATCGCTGGTTGCAGAAACTGCAGGGAAAATTCTTAGACTTGCTTTCATATAAGACTTATAAGTACTATTATTTCTTCTGTGATAAGACTAGGAATTTAATTGAAGGCATTTTAAATGAAGAAGATGTAGCTCTTATTAAGTTTCAGTTTTGTACCACCTAGAATCTAAATTAATTCTAATCTCTAATCAAGTCCTGAACTGTTAATTTGTGTATTTTCATAATACGTTTTCTCATTTAAAATTACTAACGTACCTGTTCAAATTGTGAAATAGTTACCATAAACGAACAATGGTTAAAAACGATGCAAGAACATTATAGGTACAGTTCGGCCGCTGTATCTTGGCGCGTCTGAACTTCGCGCAGAAGGCTGCGCAGTAACATAATTCGCCAATACTCGATACGCGGTGTATTATGTCTCAGTCATACGTTAGCATGTTCGTGTTGCCATCTCTGTCTTACATGCGCTAAAGTTCGCAAAGCCTATGTTCAGACGCGCCAAGATACAGCGGCCGTACTGTACAGTAATAGATTAATCCGATTCAGAGTTATCGATGTCAAAAGATTTGCGAAAAAAAGGAAAGAAAAACCAAGCAGGAAGTTTCACGTTGCTTACGTCAATCCATTGTTTCTTTCTATAATTTAACACATTTTATTTATATGTATACTAGCTGTCTCGGCGAGCTTCGTATCGCCTAACTATCAGTGAATGCACTTTTTTGTTACTTTTAACTTTTATTGTTTTGGTAGGTTTAACAAATCAGATACCATTAAATTCCCTCTCCTTCTCCCTCTCCCCCCTGTTTAACTATAAGCTTATTTAGCTTATAAACAAAACATCCTTTTTAATTCAAAACTGACGAAGTTGCGTAGGTACTAAGTTCCATCCCGTAAATTAACCCTTGAAGGGATGATTTTCCAAAAAAATGTGTTAAAATTAATTTTTGTTAATAACTATAAACTTACATAAAAAATTTAGTTATACAATAAAAATCGAATTTCTGAAAAAAAAAACTTTTTTGAAAAATGGACAAAATAATATTTTTATGATTGAAAACATATCTAGACATGAATAGAAATTTCTATGTAAAAACTCAAACCTGTAAGTGTAATAGTTTCTCAATAAAAGGGATAACGAAATGCGTAGATTGTCGACTATTATTTAGGGCTCGCTTCGCTCGCCCTAATTATTACGACATTACGAAACTATCATTCGCTTTTTATTGTGTTTTATAATGTCCACTTAACAATCATCATTCAATTTAAAAAGTATTTTATTGTAGGTACTTTAATGTAATGTAATATGAATACAAGCATAGTTATGTTATCACAATAAAACAAGCACTAATTTAAAAAACTAAATACACCGTTTTATATTGTAAATGTAGATACTGAAGAAAAAAATTGGGACTGTGCTATTAACCATTAAGGAGTTCCCTCAGCTGGAGGCAAACCTGTGTGTAGTATCAGGTCATTCTTATTACAAAAATACTAATTAGAACTAAAGCAATATGTAAAGTAACAACTCTTTAGGACAAGATGAAGTAGGAAAGTAAGTCTGAAAGCTTTGACCCTCACAAACATATAATTTAAATGCAGCTTAGCCTAACTCATTAATTAAGTAACTGCATCATGAAAATTTAATATGAGTGTATTCCAAACATTGTTGGTCGTAGGCATTGTCGTAGCTATAATCAGGCAATTTCTTGCATGTAAGTGCTTGCTTAAAGCTTGTAGCATAGAATGTTTCGTTCAAATCATGTATTATTGTAATGAACAGACATGTACATATTATTTAGACTATTTAATGGCAGGCTTATCGCACTCTGCAAATGCCAGGGGCATTGTATTCTTTATGTTAGTTAGTCTCCTTTACAACAATCCGCTGTTAACATGTATGATGGTATATACTTTAAGACATGGGTGGCACCTCTCTCCCTCCCACAATGGAAACATGCACTGCAATAATTTAAAGTGTATACCAACATACATACCAGCATCAACATGTGCTTCGCCCTGAAACTGACCATCATCAGAGTAAGTTGACTCCACGATGGTTAGTTGCAAAGTAAACATTGTTCACTGAGGTGGCATATTTATACAGATGTTTTTGATAATTAGTGATTGCAGAAACCGGGTCTGACGTAATCTTGTGATGTTTACTGTCGAAAATTCTCAGTAAAGGCGAGTTGGATAAATTAATTTGTTTATTCAGCAATGTAAAACTTGCGTTATTATTATGTTTTATTATTTCTAACTGCTCTAGCATACCTAATATAAAACCCTGTTGTGTAAAGTGTGCTAAACAATGGTCTTAATATCCTTGTCTTTCAATTTCTATACTAATGGACTAAACTATGCACATTCTTGGTGCATTAAATGCTCTTAAATTAACTTAAGGTGCTTTGATATTTGAGCAATTTGTAGCATTATGTAATCATTGTTAAATTTTTTTCTTAAATTTATACAATAAGTAAAAATGTTAATAAGAAAAAAAAATAGTATCAATCGTTTTGAAATTTTAACCACTGGGACTGTTATTTTTATGTATTAATTTTTATCTTAACAGAATATTTCAATAACAAACTTCATTCCTACAGATCTTTCATTGTTATGTTGTCGCAAAAACCTTGACAAAGCATTGGTGGTATTGTTACTATTTACTGTTTGTCATTCAATTTACTAGTTGAGTACAAGTCAGTCACATGAAATCAGTTGAAAAGAATATTTTTTCAGTTACCTGCTTACTCTAAGCTGGCCCTGTTTCAATATTAATTGCTGAGGGGGCCCCTGCTCCAACTGTTGCTGTTAAATTTCAAAGAAAAAGGAGGCGCCAGCAGCAGGGGCCTTAGTTTCGCTGGCGAAATTTTTTTGGGGGATGTTTTGAAATGTACACTAGTATGTCGATATAAAAAGGTGCCTGTTTGGTTACTAGATCGTCCCTAAGCTGATAGTTGGGGCCCTTGTAGGCAAGGGTCCTCGTATAATGGATATGGCAGTAACTACACCCCTGATCTTGGAGTACAAGTAGAAACTAGAAAAAAGTAGATCAAAACAACTACTTTCTTTATATGCCTAGAAGCAACATTGTGGCAATGTCAAATCATCCCTCATTCACTGTTATTGAGGATGTGAGCATCTTCAAAACAAATAATAGGCTTAGTGTAATTAAAAAAAATTATACTATGCTTACTATAAAGAAAGATAGATATAAAACATGAGTAAGTTTAGGGTCTAGGGGAGGACCATCTATCAAGGGTCAAATTCATATTTGACAAGTCAATTCTGCTTACAGTAGGGCAGTGGGCACCGTGAAGCCTAGTCTATTTGCACTCAAATTGTACTCTTGCATGGTGGAAGAGATTTTTTACCTTTTACCCTAGTGTTTGGAACAAAATATAAAAACTTCAAAAGCAGGAGTTTCAACAGGAATTTCATAGGATTTAGTATACAAAAATATTAACTTACCTTACTATTTTCAAATCCATCAGGATTCAAAGATGGCATGAGATGAATCTCAGTGCTATTCACGAGTTTCGTGACTCTGTCGTCCTTGCCATAGTTAATAAGCAGATACTGAGCCAAGTATATGACCCACTCCCGTCCTACGCTTTCATCGCCGTGCATATTAGCGACATACTTGAATGCTGGCTTTTCTGGCCCAGAAGCATTCATGCCTTCATTAATCTGTAGGACTAACAACTTGCGTCCTTCAACAGAGTGCCCAATCGAATACACTTTCGCCAGTTCCGGGTAAGTTGCCACTAGTTTATCAAACAAACTCACAACACTATCGTAATGCGTATACTGCGGATTCGCTAGGAAGGACTCATCGTCCTCCAGTATGGAGCGTGGCACGCAACCATTGATGAATACGGCTAATAAGACCAATAAACAACCGTGAACATATGACACCATGGTTGCAGTACTAAACGCGCGTTAGCGACACATATGCTTTGATGGATCGCGCGTTTATACAGAAATAAAAACACTGAAACTCTCAATCGCAATGAACATTATGCGTTATGCACGCACGATTGGAAGCGTTATGATAAAATGATACTAATTAAAAAAGAAAGTTACGGATTCTGATTCACGCCCGACACCAATGACACGACGGCCGACGAGTGACGACTGACAAAGACAAACTGGTGATAGTTACTATTTTGTGTTCAGACAGTTGACAGCTCAACAGCTGTCGCCAGCTAAGCACAAAATATGACCAAGAACTTTATAGTACAACTGGAAGCTTGGGTTCCAGGAAGACGGATCACGTGATTTCGACCTTTTTATAAAAATCTTCTGAATATTTACTGTTGATAAATATTTTTATAGAGTAAATTTTTTGATGTGAAACATCTATAGCCGCACGTAAAACCAATTTCTGGCGTGGCGACGCATGCCGTGGCGACGCGTCGCCATCTTTCTCGCTACACTGAGCTCGAAATTCGAATACCTATAGTGTTTACTCCGTAGTGTACACAGTGTTGTTTACTACAGTAAACATAACCTGCGTTTTACTTGAAAACAAATTATTTTTCTGATAATAAAATCATAATATTTTATTTTATCATTATGACATATTTAGTTCCTATCACAATATGTTCTTTTCTGCATCCTAAGTTCTGCAAGATTACCGAATACATGATTGAATCAAGAGCAATAATAAAGTAAAAGTACACACGATAATTTGTAACACAATCGATTTATATCCTGCGATATTTAGATTGTCGTGGACAGTGATATCATATCTTAAATTCATTTATCCAATAACACTTGATCCGTTTTCAGGTAGGTACTCGAAGCTTGATTTTTAAAGTTCTTGGACACTACCATAGGGAATCTCTAATTAGTCTGTGGTTACGATTCCATCAACGTAGTGTTATGTACTCTGTGAGAGTATCGTAATCAAACTTCAAATTGTATTCTATTCTGTTCTGTTCTGCACGTATTCTGTCTATGGTTATCATTTGACTAGTGAAAAGTGATTTTTACGTTTTACTGAATTTACTAATTTTATTATTGTAAAACGTTGCAAAACTATTAAAACACGATCACAATGACGATCACTGAGCTTACTGTAAATATAAGTACCTGAAGAACGTCGAAAATCGATAAGAAAGTATAAAAGTGCGAAGGTGTTTTGGTGATGGAAAGACCGAACACAAACTTGACCGATATGAATCGTCGCGCCGGGGAAATGTTACGGCGTATAAACAGAATAACAGATGGACCTTTGACGAGAAAAAAGTTAGTGATTATACTTCTAGTAATAATATTTTTAATCCTATACGCAGGCCCGACGTTAATGAATTGGTTATTTTACTCCGAAAACCCTTCGGCCAGTAAGCAGAATGTCTGTCATCGCAACTTGCTGGATCCCTTCCAGGAGGCTTTGATGGAGTATGATGCCTTCTTAAGGCTGGAGACGTCCGCCACTCAGTCCACTCTCAATCACAACTTTGTGCCTTACGTTGGTAACGGCCTACTAGGACTCTCCTTAGAACACGACTCTTATCTTAACATTAAATATGGTAGAACCTTATCTTTACCTGTATATTACCATCCACTGTATATTGTAAATGATTACGACATGAAAGAATCTACTGTAGTAGAGTACAAAAAAGGAATTGTTCATAGATTTCAGTGCAGCAGCAGTGGTTTCCATGTTGCTTATCGTTATTATGCACACAGGACTATCCCATCACTATTTATCCAGGAAATTCATGTAAATAACCCTGTAAATGATGTCAAAACTTTACTATTCTCAACCCCTCGTGTCTCTGACTGGCCAACATCTGTAAAGCAAACAATTAAACTGCACCAAGGTGTTGATGCTAAGGAATATGAAGTGGTTACGGGCATGATAGCCATTCCGGAGAGTGAAAATGTTCTTGCGGTTTCTGTTGTCTGCAGAAAGATGGATAAAACTGTTAAAGTTGATGCCAGAGATGGTTTGGATATATTAATTCTAACAACAGTACAATACAGCAAACCTATAAAAAAATCAGACTATGCAAAACAAAAAGACATTGTAGAAAAAAAAGCCGTTGATGAAATGGAAAAAGCTATAGCTCTAACTGGAGACCGAGTTGCAGTCAGGAGTCTCCGTGACAACCACTCAAGAGTGTGGAATGGGCTTTGGTATACTGGATTCTATATCTCAGACTCCAAAGCTGAAGGTGTGATTAACGGTGATCATATCAATGCCACAATATATGCAATACTGTCTCAGGTGAGAAGTTATGAACATGAAGAGCATATCAAACCTGCTACTAAATCTGAGATTCTACGTACACTAACTTACTCCGAAGGATGTTATGAAGGCTTCTCAACGTTAGAAGCATTTAATTTATGGAAGCCATTAAATTCATTAAGCAGTATAAATGCAGTCGCTAGTGTATGGATGTTGACTTTAGAGAAACTAGGCTGTCACAACTTACTCAAAGCTGGTGCGAGTGGTGTGAATCAAGCGATGATCCTCAGTTTCGGGAGTTTACGTTTCAGCAATCAACATTTGGAATACAATATTCATCCATCGAAATTGCACAGAGACTTTCTATTCCGCCGAATCAACTATGGAAACATGACTCATGTGAACATTAGTGTTGTCGTGCAAGAGGATAATAAAGCAGCTCTATTTGTTGCTTTGGACAGATCGGATAAGACATATTACGCCTGTGATGCTGGTTGTCTTGAGCCTGCTGTACAGTTAGGACCATATAGGAAGTACTTCCCAGTGAAATTGTCTAACCCGTTGACTGCCATATTGTATATAACAGCAGACAAAGAACATATGGATGACTTGAGACATGCAATTCATATCCATGAAGTGGTCGAGGCACCGGCCCATGAGCATCATGTGATAGCACTTCACAAGCATGGCCACTCGTTGGGCGGTCTAAATCCTTTGTTTTGGGTGTCAATAATAGTCCTAATAGTCATGTTCCACCTGTTTCTATGCAGAATAATTATGAATGAGTTCTGTGACAGTGCTTCGAATGTTAGCTACAAAAGGTTTTATAATAAAGCTTGAAGTGATTTGCCTTATTGTGTGAGTAGTCTTATGATGGTTGCACCATCAATGTCCACGACTGACTAATGATGAATATATATTCAGCTTGAATATTCTAATTTTCATTACCATGGGCGGTCAGAATGTACCCTTCACCAACATGACAATAAAACATTGCTGCAACTTATTATTCAAAAGCTATAATTATGAACAATATAACAAAAAAATAAATTTTTCAAATGTTAATTATATATCCTTCCTGAAAATATGTGATAATTTTATTTCAGTCTGACTTAATTTAGGGTTCAAATATTGGTTTGTTGGTTGTGGTTTTGCCATTAACTTGAAAGACAATTGTTTACTGACCCTGCATAAGTTCCTGTGTGAATATTATGAAAGTTAATAATGTTTACTAGGGAGATAGAGGCTTGTATCTTATCAGGGCTTTGTTTATAAAATGTGGAACATATTTGTGTTTTAACAAAAAATATTAAGTGTATGTGAGTAAGAGGTTTCCTCCTAAAAGTATACCAAACATGTCTGGTTTGTGTTTCTATTACGTTAATTTCGAATAAGATTTCTTTAAAATAATTGTGTATTTGAAGTAACTTAATTGAAACAGTATTTTTAAGCATGATGATAATATTGTTCTGATTAACCTTGGTTGTATAAAAAATTACTACTATCTATATTTTTTACAGTTAATATATAGATATTTGTTGGCAACAACTGTAAAAAATGGTAACATTAAATAATATTGTAGCTTTGACATAATAACCAACCTTCAATTTGATCTCTATTAATAGACATAATAGCAATCATTGAATTTAAGTATTATTTGAATAAAAATAGTTACAACATTAATAATTGCTTAAAATTATAGGATTGGTATGGGAAACAGTTGGTGTCATGGATATGTTAGGGCATGAACATGAAGTAATGAGTTAAATTCGAGTAAGATTTTTTCATGAGATGACACTTAACTTCTTTTCAACCATCCATTGTAAAAATATAATGAACATAACATTGCGATGAGATGGAGATATATTGTAATTTCAAAAAGGATTATATTCATTTATGCAGACTACTTTTGATTCGCACTCTATGGTAAGATATCGCCTTACCAAAGCCAATTATCACTTAAAATGCATGATTTAATTATATGTATAAAAATGAAAAACATTTTATTTCAATTTTATCTGGCACAAAAGAACACAATTAATTTTAAGAGGATATTGTAAAAAGGCAAATATGTGTGTGTTTGTATGTATCACACAAATATGTGCATTAACTAATTTATTTGGTTAGAAATGCTGGTGTGGCATTTCTTTAACGACCTGTATATAATAATTATTATATTCTATACAAACGTATTATAAAAATAATTATATTGTTGTAAGATTCTGGTGTATATTTTTTAAATTAAATGCCAAGTTACGTATAATGTTAATTTCTTTTTCATTTATGATTTCCTTTTTAACAAAGTATCAGGGGTCAGTATCAATTGTTGGGTAGTTATAAAACTTGTTTATTTTCAGAGTGGTTATTGCCAGTGCCACTTATGCCTACACCGGGGAATCTAAAAGTCAATCTTTAGTTCAATTAATTTGTTCCTACAACCAAAAAGTTCTTATGTTAGAAGGGGGAGGGAGAGTCCGAGAAATCTTATGTGGTCTTACATGGGGCTAGGCCCCTCCCTACAATAAAATGGCCAACATTGATAAAGCGTTCGTAACTTCTAGCTATTGATAACAATCCATGTGATGATTGGTGAAATAAAACAATAAAAATGACTTTAAATATAAATATATTTACAAAAAATAGCTTCTAAATATCTCTTACAAGGCACTTATATTCGGTAAACAATATTTTTATTACAATCACAATTCATTATTAACTATAGGCACTTATTAGTCTCGAAACCAGGGGCGTAGCTACCGCCGTATCAATTATACGGGGCCCCAGCGTATAGGGGGCCCCACTAACACTCCCAAAAAACAGCTCGCCAGCGGCCTAAGACCGCAGCTGACGTTGAGGGGGCCCCACAACAAATATTGATATGGGCCCTCCTTAGGGCTACCTACGCCACTGCTCGAGACATTCAGAGGTACATACAAGATGAAGAGTGGAACATTCATTTTGTTATAACATTCTTAGCCTAAAGTCTACCTACTTATTACAGAAAAACATTTTGCGCAAGACATTATACACAAAAGTATATAAAGTAAGTATACTTAAGCAGAACAATTTCGTAACGGTCATGGAGGAATTTAATATTAATATTTTAACTACTACACCGAATTATATTTTGACGCGGTATCTGTGAAATTAATGCGTACTGTAACTTTTTTTTTAACGATCCACCTGATGGTAAGTGGCTATCGTCGCCCATGGACATCAGCAACACCAAAGGCATCACTGATGCGTTGCCGGCCAAGAAAGAAAGAACTGGCTCTCAAGCCCCCAGCCGGAACACAACGAGCCCCATGGAGAAATAATAATAGTAATAATGGTATGAATTAACAATTAAAATAATATACTCACTCGAGCGGCCACACCACCAGCGGGGCTGATTTAGTCGCCTCTTACGATACCCATCCGGCGTGGGATTGGGGTTAGTATTCTAAGCCGCCCCGACACGGCTAAAATTACGGCTTATCACTCATGGGGGGTACTTTCGCCATGACTCTTATGTATGTACATAATAGGCAGGTACATCGGAAAAGAGATGGCGAAAATGCATGGAAGAGTTTCAAATAATCTGAAAATTAACTACATATAAAAAAGCATTTAATCCCTTTTCGAGCAGTAGGGCTAAATAATATGCATTTAAAAGAGTTTTAATAAATATTTTACGTGAACCTTTCTTGTTGTTTTACCGTTAGATATTTTATATTGTATTTTTGGCATATTTTTAAAACGATTGGTACCACAATATATCCAAAAGTGATGTTGAAACTTATCATTAATAGTTAGGTCGAATTTGTTAAGCGAAATAGAATACATTTGGCTTGGCATTAAATTTAATAAATCACAATTTTATCGCACCGCATTGTTCATTAAATTACAATTCGTTTTGGTAGCTTAAAAAGCCTAATAGGTTTATTTAATTTTCCTAGCTTCGCTTTATGAATTAAAGCCAATTGGCGCCTCATACCTATACGAAGACTAAAAGGCCTATCAAAATTAAAGTTACTTAAAATAATTACAAATAAAGTTAATAAAAATGAATCTTACAGTTTACTAACAAAACATATTAAAGGTACGTACAAGAATGGTCTGTTAAAACAATTTGAACTATTATTTGGCGGTAAGCGCTGCATGGTCGGTACCTACTTCTGTCAAATTATTTATCTAATTGTAAATGTTTAAGGAGTTGTAATCAATTCTAAATTGTGGAAAAAAACTTACAAAAACGGAATAGTGTGCACTCACGAAGTTATCATACAACAAACTTTTGTGCGTTTACATATTACAATATTAAGCGGCGCTTACCATCATAATATTACCTAATTTACTGGCATCTTCACAAAAATGTTTTAACAATTATTATTATTAATATTTCAATAAATAAATGTTGAGGGTATTTATAGTTTTGCCCAAAATGATATTTTCCTTTGTCTATTATTTTATTTTTTATAATATTTACTTAATTCAACATTATGGTGCAGCGCAGACGACACACTGTCCGTGACGCACTTTTAAGTCTGTGAAAATAGAACCTTTGCAATTATATGCAGTAACGCATACGACGCGCAAAAAAGTGCGGCTGCGCGCCATGTAGACATTTGTGCGTCCGCACACTCGATCGCACAAAAAGAGCGTCGTCTGCGCTGCACCTAAATCATTTTACTTATTTCATTCCAAACATCAATTTAAATTGTTTATAGTGATTTTATAGTTTATAGTGAACTTTTGTAACACTAATAAACCTCCAAATTAAAAACTGACCGTATTACACCAACATTAAATTAGGTAATATGATGTGCCTACCTATTGGTCCATTAAAAAGTAAAAAAATGACCTAAAAGTAACTAAGAGTTCACAATAAAATAAATAAACAGATCTTAATAATTGTAAGATTAAAGGTGGCTTGCTTGCAGAACCAAAACCAACACATTCAACTGACATGGTATCTTAAAAAAACTAAATCAAAAAGCAAATCTTGAATCATTTGCAATTGGCGGAACCGTTAAAATGGTTAACTGATATAATTAACTTACAGCCAATTGCAGAAAGGTTATAATAAATTACCTTTGCAATGATCTGAGAGCGTTTCTAGTTCATTTCTATAGACATGGAACTAGCTGTAATTCATGTAATAAAAAAAAACAAAATACATATATAAGTAGTCCAATAGAAGGATATAACAATTTTTATGACACCATAACCGATTTAAATAAACATGTCAGCTTATAGCAAATCGGCATGCAAGCTATCTTCAAAGCCTTAAATATAGATAAAATACAAAAAGCGTATACAATATTTTAGTAGTCACCAACAAGTTTTCATTTTAAACCTATTATTCATGTACAGTCGGCCTCAGAAGTAGCTTAACATTATAGTACTTTGTAATAGTAACTGTTTCGACGGTTTCCTAACAACATCTATGACAAATTCAAGAAATGTAATGTGACAAGATACTAAAATGTTAAGCTACTTCTGCGGCCGACTGTACATAAAAATATAATTGTATTGAGACTAATCATAGATTACTTTTACTACTTCCAGATATCTATTTTTAGGTCTATATCTAAAAACAGGTAATGCTGAATTATATCAATTAAATAAGAACAAAATTAACTTGTTGTTTTCGTCAATGATACTTTGTCCTTAATATTTCTTATTTTTTTAATAATTATTCTTTATCAATTTCGTTGTTTAATTTTAGCTTACAGGGCGAATAGGGGTTTTACAAAGATTTCAACGTTTTAGTATGTACTTGAACTATTACCACTATGGTTTTGCGTTGCATTTATGAATAACAATATTTAATTAATCCACGAGTTTCTGGTCTCTCATGATATCATCACTCAATGAACCTTTCCTAACCAACTGTCAAGTAGGATTTCCTCCTCTTCAAGTCTTAGTAGTAGACTTAGCGCAATCGAATCATCGAATCAATATTGGAACAGATCAAGTCTGATTGATAAAACAAAAAGAAAACAAACAAAGTATGTAATTAAAGGAAAATAGAAAACTATATAAACTGGAAGGAAAAATCAGAACCAGCAAAAACCCATCTGTAAAACACTCGACGTATTCCACAGCAATACTTTGGGCTTTCAACGGAGTGGTGTACTGAGGTTTGATGAGGACATAATGAGACTCGTCAGAAGGTTGAAAGTATCAAGACTCCAAACCATCGATTCCTAAAGTAATGACCCCGACGTCAAGCTCAACGCTGTACCACTCCATCCATTTCACAAAACAATAACAGCCGCAACATGGCAGAACATTGGCTACCGTTTCCAACTCCAGCGTTTACACATCACACCGCCTATTCGTCACCGACTAGAAAACGAGATATTCTTTCTTGATAGACACGGAGGCTAATATATCCGTCATACCTCGAAGACCGGGGCAGAAAGCTACGCCAATTCCATTCAAACTGTATACAGCGAACAACTCAACCCTTTCAACATACGAAGATAAGACAATTGAGAGTGATGTCTGTTTAAGCAAGGCGCCTACAATTAAAAAAAAACTATTTTAATCGTTTTTTATATGTATCTTTCACTTTTCACTTTTCTGTCATTGTCTTATTATTTGAACTGATAATAATCACCAATTTTTTCAATTGCAAAACGTTTAAAATCCAGTAGAATATGTGTGAACCAGCTGACAACCGATCATCATAATATGGTCCTTCGAGCCGGATTGTTATAAAGTAAGAAGAAAATCAAAAAAGGGAACTCAAATTACCATGTATGATCAGACCGCAGAGACTTACGTCGACCGTTCAAGTGAACATTCATCATGGCCGGCGTTTCGAAGCCGATTTTTTAAATCATCATCAATCTATCGTACATATGAAAAATCGAAGATTAATTGACTCCGTCACAAATCTCAAAATCAATTACAACCGAAAATCAACGTCGAAAACTGCATCAAAACAACTGGTCCACCCGTCACCGTCACCGCTACATATATCTAGTACCAAAGAAAGATGGTAATATAAGTGTGGTGACGACTAACGTGATAACCATACCAGATTGCTACATGGTAAAGGACTTCACATACCATCTTTCGGAGAAGAACATATTCTCAACAATCTGCCCCAACCGCGCCTATTAACAAGTTAGCGTCAGGGAACAAAACATCGAGAAAACAGCACTGATTACTGGATTTGGGTTATTCGAATTACCGAGAATGTGTCGAGGCTTAAAAAACGCAAGCCAAACATTACAACGCTATATACACGAATTACTCCAAGGACTCGACTTCGTATACGATCTCACGAAGGAATCAAACCGCCTGAATAAAAAACCAAAGCAATAAACGTCTATCCATGACCGAAAACCATCGAAGAACTTCGAAGATTCCTAGAGATGTTTAAATTCTACTGCAATCATATACCTAACGCCGCAATCATACAAGCACCGATTAAAACAGTTGTCGAGTGGAGCAACGACGCAATAATATCGTTCACCTAGTAATACAACGGCATATCTACGTTTGTCATATTTTACAGAAGCGAATTTCAAAAATTATGTAAAAATATTTAAAATTAATTTATGGGTTCTTTTTACGTTTTTTACAGATTGTATGGGTTTGGTTACTAGTATAGACATATTTAACACTATGTAGATTATGCACTTTTAAACACGTATACCATATAAACTCAATTTCACATTTTTTGCAGATGTGCCAGTATATTACTAGGTGAGTGATATATTCATCCGAGGAACATAAAGTTAGAATCTCAAACGCGACTTTACACGCCCATCCGTCTGATCCGTCACACCAAGCAACCCTAGACATATTATGTGGCGACGCATCCGACAAAGCCGCAAACATTGTGTAAAATTGCAAGAAGGAAGCAAAAATGGCAACCGACGGCGACTTGCCGAGTTATTTAAATAGAAAAAGAGCGCATCTAAGAAATAATTCACAATACATGTTCAGAACTCAAGGTAAGGTCGCGCACCTTACCCTGACGTTACTGTTAAGAAAGTTGAGTATGGAAACCATCTTTGAGATTTTTTTGTAATAAGCTGCAAGCACTGTCAGTTGATACGAAAAATGCAATGAAACACAGAAAATTTATTATAAGAAAAACATTCTCTTCGCCCGAGTAGTCATTTGCAGAAGCATAAAAAACATAAAGAACATTCGGATATTTTTATGACCCATTATTGTGTCCCCATCGTGCCTTTGGAGGTCATACTAAATGCAAATCATATTTTTGCAATAAAGGTAAGACCGCACTGGGCGTAACTACGCGACATGACGCGCCACGACCAAATATTCTTTGTATTAAATTGTATGAGATAAAACGCACTACGCGGCAGCGAACTACGCGCCGCTACACTGCGCGACAAAGTTGACCAACTCATCAACTCTGACGCGTCGTGGCGCGTCGCGTAGTTCCGTTGCCGCTAGTGCGGTATATCGAGCGGCGCGACACTACATGTCATTCATGTCATAACGTGTTTAATACGCAAAAAAGTTTGTTTATAAACATGGCAATCGACGAAGAAAAGTTAATTATCCTTGTCCATCAATACCCGGAGATATATGACCTCCAGAATGAACATTACATGAACAGTACCAAAAAAAAATATTTGGAAGGAAATAGCCGATTATAACATCCATAATCGTCCATCTTGCTAGGAAGTTGCCGAACGAGTGACAGGAAAAATTTCCTGGAAACTGTCGCGTCGCTGCAGCTATAGTGCGATATACTAAAATAGGATCGCGTCGCGTCGTGTCACGTAGTTACGCCCAGTGCGGTCTAACCTTAAGGAAGAAGTTAATGATGAAAATAAGCCGCCACAAGATTTTTTTGTGCACTATGGCAAAAAAAAAAATATTATGTTCACGAATTGGCTGCTAACTCCAGAAGCATATTCGCATTTCACAGCATAGTGGAAAAAAATGTAGGATGAAAAAGAATACATTTTTCAAAGAAAAACTCAAGTTTTTCTTTAAATCTGGTCGGGTTCCTACAGAAAAAAGAGGCGGTGACCACAAAAAACAGAAGTATGCAGCACAAAGACAATCAATTCATGGGTTTTTAAAGTCTTTAAAATGCGTTGAAGCACATTATTGCAGAGGATCGTCGCAGCAACGTAAATACCTACCTAATGAACTCAATGTTAAAAAATTATTTAAACTTTTTAAACAAGTACACCCAAACAGCCCAGTCAAACCATCTTACTTTAGATCTATCTTTAATGAGGACTTTAATCTTGGTTTTGGGAGTCCAAGGACGGATGTATGCTCGAAATGCATTGAACTTCAAGAAACACTGAAAAACGAAAATGATCCAACGAAGAAAAACCAACTGATGAAAGAGAAACGGATACACAAACTAAGAGCACAAGCATTTTTTAAATTACTTAAAGATAAAAAAGAGCAAATGATTACGTTCTCATTTGATTGCCAAAAGAATTTGGTACTTCCAAAAGTGCCCGACCAGAGTTGTTACTACAGCAGACAGCTGTATTTATATAATTTTACAGTAGTCCAGGGTTCATCGAAAGATCCCTTGAATGAAAACACCACATTTGCATACATCTGGACAGAAAATGAATACGCTAAAGGTTCAAACCAAATAGCTTCCGCTGTATACGATAGGCTCAACAAAACTGAACCTGACTAATGTAACCCATGTCCGTTTAGTGGCAGATGGATGTGCAGGCCAAAACAAAAATTTAATTATGATTTCCATGTGCATGCGTTGGATTTTGGAAAATCGACAAATAAAGCAAATGGAACTAGTGTTTCCCGTGACAAGCCATTCTTTCATGCCGCCTGATCGAGTTTTCGGCAATATGGCAATATTCTCCAGAAGAGTACGTCGATGTAATCAGTCAAAACTCTACAGTTACAAAACTAAGAGATATACCCGTGCTTGACTGGAAAACTTCTATACAAAGTATCGTAAAAACACCGGCTCAAATCCACTTCAAAATTTCTCTGTGTAAAAGATTTATTCTTCGAAGATCCAAAACTCGAGGAAGTGTGTTGGTACGTGGTGAATTGTATTACAATTCCGACACGGGACACCCCAAAAGTTTGTGTAAAGCAGGCAAAAAAGCTGAGGCTATACGGCCAACAATAATTCCTTCTGGCATAGAAGTGAATCCACTAAAGTTGCGAGATGTCAGAAACCTTCTTCAAAAACACTATGGTGACTCTTGGAAAGATCTTGCACATTTAAGATATTTCCACGCCGTGTTGAATACTCTAGACAAAGATGAGCTTCGGCTATAAGGAGAAAGAGGAGTTGAAGAAGAAAACGATAATGTACGAGATTTTTGTGAGGTTCAGCAAGAAGATAATTTGAGAGTATAACAATTTAAATAATTAAGATTTAATTAAAAATAAAACTTTTTCATAAATATTATTTTATTTACATGTGGGTCCTCAAAACACGTCATGATGCACGTATTTTGGTTATGTTATACATTTGAATATACTGTATACATTTGAATGTTATACGAAAAATATGTTATATGAAAAATATGTTATACATTTGAATATACTATTTATTTAAAACATAAAAGATTTTTAATATTGATAATATGGTCACTATAAGATGTTGTTAATTGTTAGGTTAGCTAATTACGTAATAACTTAAGACAGAAGGACCCTTAAGTAGGAACTGAATAAATTAACCGATTTGGTATTACATGGATCTCACAACTTTTTACGGTAGAGGAACTGAGTTGCGAGACTTGGTTTTTTTTTACAAGTTTTGTTTTTGATGGCATTAGTTATTTATACAAATATAAAATAAAGCTCGGGGATGGATATAGGATACTTTTTATCCCGGAAAGTAGACCGGGAGCGGGAGCGGGAGCGTGAGAGGGAGAGGGAGAGGGAGGAGCACACAGAAACTGTAACGGCTAAGAACGGCTGTACCGATTTTAATGATTTCTGATTTGTTACATTCTTAGGCGATACGAAGTTCGCCGGGTCAGCTAGTACAATATAAATTATTTTAATGTTTAATTAAAGCTTACAAATTATTACATAACCTCTTTTCTAAGTTTCGGACTTATTTTCAAACATCACAGAGTACAATTTTGTATCAACGGCTAAAACGTGTAAGTACTCTGTGGCTAAAACGCTCCCTATGCCCGTTCCACTTGGGTGTATGATTGTAACGCTCAGAAGCTAGTGGAACAGGAAAAACCGCGGTCGTGAGCGTGATCGTTGTATACGTCAAGTGGAACGCAGTCATAGTGACTTTCACATATGACAGTTGCCACATTTATAACAATGGCGAATTAGTTGCTACTGCTTCTGTGACAAATAGTGTCTACTGTGTCTAGGTATAAATTAAATGTGCAAGAAAGATTGGCTGCAGCAGTGACTCCCGCGGGATTCACTTAACTGGTATCGTCTAGAAATGTGTGATTAATTGATATCTTTAAATAACGGTAAAATAATATCTAGAAGTAGTAAAAGTAATCGTTGTAAACCTTTAGCGTATAAATTTAATTTACGTAATTCATTGATTTCATAAACAATTTAGGAACAGAACAACAATCGTTCAGTCGATTGGGGTTTGGTATAAAAATATCTTACTACATTCTGTAGCGTTTTGATACATGACAAATATCGCAATGTCTATTTTATCTGTACAAAATCTTATACAAAAAATATTGCCTATTACAAAAACAGAAATGTATTTCTTTCTGTCGAAACATTTCTGACATTATATTTAAATACCTAGTATTTTTGATACAATGTTTTCATACATTTGATACAATGTTTAAAAAAAATATTATGTTTTGTATCACTATATGACTTACCCTCTTTCAACAACCTTGCTTTACGTTTGTTTCTTTTTCTTTGTTTGATGTGATGTGGAATCTGTAATAATTTAAAATATATCTATAATTACATTTTCCTAGAAGAAAGGCATGACTCTGACATATTATACTTACTAATATTATCAATGTGAATGTAAGTTTGTTTGTTACGCTTTCACGCGAAAACTACTTAACCGATTGGGCTGAAATTCGGAATGGAGATAGCCTATACCCTGGATTAAAACATAGGCTACTTTTTATCCCGGAAAAGTTCAGAGTTCCCGCGGGATTTGCAAATCTATCTCTACCGCGGGCGAAGCCGCGGGCAATAGCTAGTAGTAAATAAGTATGTAGTTTCGAATAACGTCACTGAAATCTAGATGTTTAAATTACAAAAGAAACTGGCAGAGCTATGAGAAACGAAATATAATTCGAACACATGTACTTGTCGTCGCCAGCCCGCGCGGTCTATCCACGTATTGCCTACAACCGGATTCGTCCGATGCGTGCCTGCACACGTACACTCAACGTATAACCGATCATTCAACCACACACACCTCCAGGCTCCAGTCCTCCACTCACCTCACAGCTCCTCATAGAACGCAACCCGCGTGTTGGTGGACCGGTGTTTGAGTCGACGCAGTGTAGTGTACTTGTCGTCGCCGGCTCGCGCGCGCGCCTCGTGCAGCCGGTCCAGCGCGACGCCCGTCGGCTGCTCCACGCGGAGGACGGAGAACTCGCCGCGGAGGGACTCCAGCTGCTGCTGCAGGTGCTTGGACTTGGCTAGGTACTCCACTCTGGAATTGGAGGGTTTTAGTTGGTAGCTCTGGTAGTTTAAAAAAAACACATTTAAGGTTGTTGTTTATGCAGATTTCTGGTATGGTCGGTCTCATGACCGGCGCGGCAGTTAAGTTAAAATGGAGTTTAGAACAAAACAAACAAAGGTCATCATTATCATAAAAATCCGGCTCAAAGGACCAAAATTAATATGCTCGTTTCTACCTCTCCTTCTCAATTTCGAGCGACAACCGATGTATGTGCGGGTCGTGGTCGTCGGGCAGAAGCTGGTAGGAGTTAAGCTCATCGTGCCCGGCGTCCCCGTTCACCGGGGCTTCCCCGCCGAGCTCGGCCGGCAGCGAACACGTGGACGGGAACAGACTTGACGGGACTGTTGATGATGGCTGTGGGGTAATAACACAATATTACATTATACATGTAGTCCGGTTTCTTCAGACGAGTGTTTGGTAAGCAATCGTGGCCCTACTTTTCATTCAAATACTAAATTATATTAATTTAAAACAATAATAACTATAACTACAATAAAAATTTACAATACAATTACAATAACAACTATAAATATTTGTTTTTATTTTTTATGATACAGCATAAAAAAATAATAATATAAAAAAAAACTTTCGACAGAACGAAGTCTGTCGGGGCAGCTAGTAATATTACGACTCCTCCACTCACCGGCGGCAACGACCCCGTAGACGTCCTACTGAGGAAGTTGACGAGCTTCTCCTTGGCTTGCTTCTCGGCGACCTTGGCGGCCAGCAGCTCCGCCTTCAGCCGCTCCGCCTCCGCCGCGCGCTTCTCCGACTCCTCCACCAGCCGCGCCGTCAGGAACTCTGCTTCGCGGGTCTTGCGCTCTAGGTGCACCTAGGCGAGAGTGCGGGATTTTTGTGTAAAGATTTATAATAAAATTCCTTCGAAATTTACAGAAATGCCTTACTTTAAATTTAAAACTCATATTAAAAGCATTCTTATGACGAAAGGATATTACAAATTAGATGATTATTTTAAAGACAAGACTGCTTGGACATGAGTTTTATGAATATAGATCGTAGTAGATGATAAGTGCTATCTGTAACTGTGAGCAGGAAAAAAACAAACCCGGTAGTTTCTTGCTGCTTCTTCTCAAGGGCCCTCTCACAGTAGGGCCTTGTTGAAGCATTGGCGTATCTTGCATGACTTTCAAAAAGTGTTTGTAACCAAACCAATTTTGAATAAAAACATTTGATTTGATTCAAATTGCTTGTATTCATTGATCCCGAAGTTCTTCTATCCCGACAGAATGTGTGGATTGTAATTTTATAATGTGCGTGTTAAATATACGATATTTAATATTGCGTGCTAGGGGACGATACGCGTACATTTTAAGTATGAAATGACCGATTCATATATATCACGGCATTTATAAAACGGAAATTTTATATTTAAACCCCTATTATACAACAACAGCTACGCTTTGGCTCAAAGTGTACACGGCGAGAATCGTTGATCCTCCAACTTGTTTTATTTAGAACTTTCTTCTAGCTAGAAGGCATCTTTCTTTTTTCTTTCTAGCCTCTCAACTCTCAGCCTAATAATCTTCTTAGCCGGCAGTGTATCAGTGGCGCCTTTACGACGATAACCACTTACCATCAGGTGGATCGTATGATCTTTAACTATAGGACCAGATTCTTGCTTGCTTTCAGTACACTACAAGAGACAACTGCCACAAAATATTACTCAAATACTTGGATTACGTCCTACTTATCTGTTCAACCAGCTGCTTTATATACCAAATCAGGAAGTACTTATAATTGTATTATTACCAGTTTCTTCAAGTTCCTTACCTTTTCCTCCTCAGTCTTGATAGCCGATAGCCTCAACCTGGCGTTCTCCCTCTCCGCATCAGCTGCCTTCTGCGCCAACAGGGACGCCTCTTCCTCGGCCACGCGCCCCTTCTCCGCCAGGAGTTCCGCTGTTTCCTCTGAACGACGCTGCGGGGAAATTAACTTTATTGACATGGTTTAAATTACGAACAACGGTACTTTACTTCATACTTTTACTAACGGTAATTTATTGAATCCATATATCCTCAGTTTTATACTCACTGCAAAACATCAAAATATTTTTGAATAGTCGGCAAACGAGAAGACGAGCCACCGGATGGTAAATAGTCACCGTTGTCCGTGGATATCACTGACATTGATGCGTCGCTGATCAAGAATATAGAGGGAAGAGAGCAAATTACGAACGGGAAGAGAAAAACAGAGAGTAAGCACTCACGAGCGCGTCGTTGGCGAGGCGGATCTCCTCCTGGTACTGCAGCAGGCGCTGCTCGGCCGCCGCGCGCTCGCGCTCCGCCGCCTCGCGCAGCTGCTTCTCGCGCGCCAGCTTGTTGCGCTCGATCTGACGACGCTGCACCACACACACACACACACATACAGACACAGATAAATCTATATATATAAAAATGGATGTTGCTAAGCGCTAAACTCGAGAACGGCTCGACCGATTCGGCTAATTTTTTTTGTGTATGTTCCTTGGAGTCCACGGAAGGTTTTTATAATATTAAAAAAAAAAACGCGCGGACAATATTAAAACAATACGGGAACGGGAATAATGGCTAACCGCTATATCGTCGCCGATCAACTGCAGATAAAAGAAGGTCAACAATTGTAAAAGTAAATCAACAAAATATCGAAATTGATAATCGTTGCATTGTTCCTTCTTCACCAATCCTATCAAAGACTTTCAAGGCGCACATCAATGTTGAATCTTGCCATTCCGTAAAATCTATAAAATACATTTGCAAATATGTAACGAAAGGAAGTGATATGGCTGTGATTGGAGTTAGTGCTGAAATTTCTATTGATGAAGTTAACCAATACCAAATGGGCCGTTACGTTAGTATTAATGAAGCAATTTCGCGCATTTTTTCTCTTCCCATTATATGTGACGATATCTTGCATCAAATGCGCACTAGAAAAGGGAATATACATTAACAATACACAGAAGAAATTTACAACGAGGCATTGATAATAGTTAAGGACATGTGCTTGATGATGTCAAACAAAGTATCATCTCAATTAGGCATGACCGTGCCTAATCGCTCAATGCACGACGTTGCTTTAAGGGAATCAGTAGCTCGAGCACGAATATTTGCGAGAAAGTATTCGTATGGTTAACGTAAGCAATTTGTCAAATTTGTATGGCATTTTAGTACCATTTACGTACGATAGGGGCGCTTTTGAAAAAATGCCATACAAATTGCTTACGTTAACCATACGAATACTTTCTCGCAAATATTCGTGCTCGAGCTACAGAATAAATGTTCCGCTGTTGAACCAACAACAAAAATTTGTAAATGATGGAAATGGAGGAATTTACTATTTGGACGCTCCAGGTGGTACATCTTCATCTGGAATTGCAGCCACGTTATTGAAAGGCGGTCGAACAGCCGATTCAGTGCTAAAATTTCCATTGAATATTCAAAGCAATGAAACTTCGACCTCCAACATTTCGAAGAACACAGCAATGTCAAAGGTTTTGCAGCAATGTAAGTTGATAGTGTGGGATGGATGCACGATAGCACATAAAAAGTATTTGGAGGCATTAGGTAGAACTATGGAAGATCTACGAAACAATCGAAACTGATTTGGTGGAGCGATGATTTTATTAGCAGGAGATTTCCGTCAAACATTACCAGTGATTCCTCGGTAAACGCTAGCGGATGAACTCAATGCATATTCAAAGTCCTCCATTTTGTGGAAATACGTAAAGATACTAAATTGAAACAAGAATATACGTATACGATAGCAAAATGATCAATCTGGACAAATATTTTCAAAGCAACTCATTGACCTTGGTAATGGCAAAATCCCTTTTAATGATTCGACTGGCTGCATTATATTTTTGTCAGTTTACTGAAACAACAATCGAGCTCATACAAAACGTGTTCCCAAACGTCTCTCAAAATTACAAAGATCATTTGTGGCTGAGCGAACGTGCTATATTAGCTGCCAAAATTACGGATATAGATGAAATAAACTTCAAAATTCAAAATGAAATTGCCAGTGAATTAAAGACATACAAATTTCACATACAGTTGATTAGGCAACTAATCAAGATGATGTCGTCAACTATCCACCAGAATCGTTAAATTTTCCGGGATTGACACCTCATAATCTTCAATGGAAATTAGGATCGGTAGTCATAATGTTAAGAAATATTAAATATTAACTTATTTTTGTAAGTAATCGTCGGTTATTGTTGAGATATAAATAACGTGATCACTCGGAAAAAATTATTTAATTTCTACTATTAATTTTTGACAGAACGAAGTCTGTCCGGGCAGCTAGTCTAATATATAAGATACTCGTGTCACGCTTTTTAGAAGTTGAACTCCTCCGAAACGGCTCGACCGATTTTCGTGAATCTTAGCATTCATATCGGCTAAATGTTAAGGGTGGTCCACCCCTGAATTTTTTTTATTTTTTTGACAATTTTTTTTGTTTTTTTTTTTTTTATGATACAGCATAGAAAAATAATAATATTTAAAAAAAAAACTTTTGACAGAACGAAGTCTGTCGGGACAGCTAGTTGTATATAATATTTATGCCCCTGCACCTATTATCGTATTGAGCAGATGTGGCCAACAGAAACCTTTGTGTCGAAGAAACCGCCACCCAAATTATCGCTTAACGTGTAATGGCATAAACAAAGCAACGCTCATATTCCTAAACATGAAAGATACATTTCGAAAAAATGATACTGAGAGTCTTTTCAACACAATTGATCCAAAATCAAATACATTTTAAATGTTTGTCTGTACACTTGTTTAAGGTAATCTCAGAAATGGCTTATCCGGTTTTGATGTAGTTCACTGAGATATTGTAGTAAGCTTGGGGTAACATTTATGGTTTATTTGTTTTTAATCGGTTTACCAACAAAAAAAATGAAGACCATCTACTATTGTATTAATTTCCAAAAGCGAATAAGTAAAAGCAGTGATCTTATTTGTGCTAACCAGTTTTTCCTCTTTGGCTTGCGCCTTCATTTGCTGCACTTCCATGGTATCAGGTTTTCTTCTCCGCATGTATAAATCGTGGTTGCCGATACACAGATCCAATATCTGAAAATAAAATTTAAATACAAATATAACAGATCAATGGACATACTAATTATTAATGTCTTTAATAAGGAATTAAATTCTGAACAACTTCGAAACCAAGGTCTTGCATTATACTACGCATCTATGATTGCTGGATGCCAGTAGTATTTTGCATCCATGTTTTGTATTGGCTTGTATTTTAGCTTGTACTTGTAACGTACGATTTATATATCGCTCGTTACATATAGCCATAGTTATTATTTTGTAGTAGAAATTCATTTAACTCTTTATATTTTGACATATTACCACAGATTGTTTAAACCTTCACACATTTGACATGTTTGCCATAGATAAATAATTTCAAAATTTAACATAGCTTAACTAGTTACGCGACGTGTCGTGATGTGAAGGGAGTTTAATGAAATCACATAACTTGTTTTAATTTGATTTTATTAATTTAAATACAAATATAAATTTGATAGTGGTGTTTTTGGAAATAAAACTATTTATAAGACTTCATTGTTTGTTTATTTTACAAAACTTATTAAATTGCGCTTGGTAGAACTTATCATAGACATTGCCATATTTGAAAAACTAATTACTCTATGCGATCTTGCATAGACTTTGCGTATCTATGATACAAGCAACCTTATTCCTCTATGATCTATGATCTTTCTTTTTCCTGTTTGACAGCCGGCCCACTAATGTGTGTCTTGGCGATTAAAAATATAATTTTGGGGTTTTCTTTGTAAATTTGTTTCAAACTGCTTATTTCCATTTGTAAAGGGCGAGGGCCGCGTCGACCACGATGGGGGCGATGTGTTTTCCTTTTAAAGATTCGTGAAACCGGCATCACCTAGATGACCGCGTGTTTGGTTAGGTTATGGGAGGGCGCTTTGCCCTTTTTTCCCTATGGTTTAATTTTCCACCATTAGTTTTCACGATGGGATTTTTTTTTTCCCGACCTTATTCCATCCGTTTTCTTGTTTCCCTTAAGCTTCCTATAATTTTTGGACCATGAACAAGGACTAGATATCCTTTTCCTTTATTTCTCCCGGTGTTCTGCTTGAACCCGTGGTTTAGCCGTCACATTTGTGATGTCTTTATAATTATTATTCCACTGTAATCCCCTGATCTACGGATCTCCTTTTTTTTTTCTTTTTTTTACTCTGCTTTTCGCGAGTAAGTTTTTTTTGATATAATGGTATTCTTGACCTGCTAGTGTCAACCCATTATCACTTTCCTTATTGAGGGCGAAGTATACCTTCTACCCAACTTCATTTGGAGCCTGGACTACGAACTCAAGATGAGGAGACCCTTACCTCGGAGAACACCATAACAGTGATGAAGCAGCATTGCGGTCCACTGCTGGGGACGGGGATCACATTAAGAGGACGTGCCTTTTATGCCTAAGTAATTTTATACAGGTACAAGTTTGTGATATTTTTCTACCATACAATACAACTTTTACAAACAATTAAATTTAGAATGTTTAGAATATTTGTAACTTAGTATATTTAATTCTACAGGATTTATCTGTATTTGGTAACTTTTACTTTTGTGCGACTCATAACAATTTGATGCCAAGTCTTTGTTTGTTTTGAAGGAATAAAAGATCCTTTGGTACATATAATATTTTATTTCTCTCCTCAGCAAAATATCATGTTTAGTTTATTATGCTTAGCACATTTACTACTTAGATTTTCATACAACACTGAAGTATAAAGCCCGCTTTGAGATTAATAGTTCAATGTTTTATCCGGCTTTGTTATCCGTACTGTGAGGCAGGTGGATGGTCTCCTTGGCGCCCGTATTCTTGGTTTAGTTCTTTTCTTTCTTATATTTATTTAGGAGATCATCAGCTCATTAACATCTGAGCAAGGTTCGCCTACTGACGGGTACATTTATTTGGTGGGTTTGTGTTCTATTTATCTTTAGTTTATCTATATATATATTGTAGGCAAACACAACACCCCACTTGTTTTTACCACCCCGTACAATCCCCGTGGCTACAATGGCTACAATGCCTACAATGGCACCCAGGAACAGGGACTTGATTTGTTCAGTTCGGACAGACTTGTTAGTTCAGATTTATTTAGATTTATACATGAGTAATTTATACTTGTGTTAATTTTGGTAACATACATATTCAGTGTTGTTATTTTGTTTGTATACATGATATATTGTTGAGACTTATTTGGCTTGGCTAATTATTTGTTTTGGAAGTAAAAGTTGTATGGTATTTTTGTATAATTTCCTTCCTATTTTGTTTATTGAACAAATATTATTGGTGTATACCTACTTATTTTGGTTCAACATAGAAAAGTACTTACTTGTTTTCATTAAAGCTGTGAATCTAGTGTTATTTGAGGAATTTAAAGTTAACTATGTTTGCTATTTGAATTGGTAATATTTGAAATAAAGTTAGAGAGTAATAATAAATTTAGTTTGATAACATCATTAATTAACATTAAATATTAACCTTGTTGAAGTTTGAAAATATTATAATAGTACTACTGAAAGTTATTCTACTTTCATTTTGAAGTTGTTGGTTATTAAAGTACATAATTTAGTATAGAAATATTAACTTACAGTTATATAGAATTAAATTAAATACTTGTTATTGTAATAATTTAGTTTGAAGTTTTGTCACTGTTGGTGAATAACCTTGTTCACATTCACATAGTTATTAACATTGGTTAAGATGGAGGCTACAGTCTCTGTTTCTAAGTCTGACAAGGAAACTATAAATATGCCTACAACCAGTCACGAACAAGAACCTGCACCTAATGTGTCTTTCCAAGTGCATGCTCAGACTCAGAATCAGGATGTGTTCTGCTCGGATGATAATATGATAACATTAGATAATGTGACAACAACACCACAATCAAAACTAGCTTCGAATAACAATTCAACTGCCTTAGACTCAACTTTACCTGTTGCTAACTATTATTTGAGAAAACATTTTGACTTTTCAAAACTTAACTTAACTTTTAATGGTAAAACATGTCCAATGGAATTTCTAACTCGATTAGAGGAGTTAAAACCTGTTAAAGGGTATAATGATCATCAGTGTTTCTTAGCTTTGCCAGTATTATTAACAGATATTGCATTAAAATGGTACAGGGGTAGAAAACATTTTATTCTTAATTGGTCACAATTTAAAATTGAGTTTTTAGACTATTTCACTCCCAGAGATTATAATTATAGATTAGAGTATGAAATTAGGACCAGGAAGCAGCGAGTTGGTGAAACTTTGTCTGAGTTTGTCGTTGAGTTGATGGATTTATCTGCAAAACTGCAAGTTCCTTTCTCTGAAAAGATCCTACTAGACATTGTTAGACATAACATGTTGCCGGAATATTCTGTTCATCTGATTGGCCGATGTGTCATATCACTCAATGAAATTATGCATTTAGGTAAAGAAATTGAATCTTTTCATTCGGTTCACCCGAATAATAGTTTATTACCATCTAACATAAAATCTGAAACTTTTGTAAAATCAGATAATTTTAAATCCAATTCTTCACCTCAATATAAAAATAATTCTTCTAGAAATAGTATTGTTTGTTTAAAATGTAAAAAGATTGGTCATTCTTATAGGGACTGTAAGTTATTTCCAGGTGTTAAGTGCTTCACTTGCGGCCAGCCCAATGTAGTAACTAAGCAGTGTCCCAAGTGCAATTCCAAAAAGAATGTTTCCATTGTAAATGACTGCGATCCAGAAAAACGAGTAGTGCCTCACTGTGATCGGTTTTTAAATGAAAATGACAGATCCACATTGAGATTTAGTCAAACTTCTAATCCTAATTTATCTAGTAAGCTTATAGTTAACTCTAACGATGGTAGTATAGAACAACAAGTAGCTTCACTTCTTGAATGTAGTTCTGATACTCGACCTTATTTATCATTTACTGTCAAGGGCCGAGAATTTCTAGGTTTGTTGGACAGTGGTGCTCAAATTAGCGTTTTAGGTAATAATTCACACCTAATATTTCAAGATATAGGTTTTAATATTCAACAGTCTTCTTCTTTTGTTACAACTGCCGATGGAAAGCAACAACATGTCATAGGTATTATGGAGTTGCCCATTAAGTGCGTAAAGCGTGTTAGATTATGTAAATTTGCTATTATACCATCAATATCAAATGATATAATTCTTGGTATAGATTTTTGGCTTACATTTGATATTTTTTCTAAATTGCGTAAAGAAGTTTCTTTTGTAAATTCATATGGGAAACCAGTTGAAATCGCTTCTATTAGACCTGCTTCTAGCTTAACTTTTGAAGAGAGAACTCGTTTAAGTAAAATAACTAGATTATTTGAAAATATATCTTACGAAAAGAAAGGTTTAGGTAAAACAGATTTAGTTCAACATAAGATTGTAACTTTTGGTGAGCCTATCAAGCAGAGGTACTATCCTTTGAGTCCTGCTAGATTAAATTCTTTAAATTTGGAAATAGATAAAATGTTAGCAGAAGGAATTATTCAACCTTCAAAATCTCCTTGGAGTAGTCCACTTGTTTTAGTTACAAAGAAAGATGGTAGTCTTAGAGTTTGTTTGGATTCTCGTAAATTAAATTCTGTAACAGTAAAAGATTCTTACCCACTTCCATATATATCTAGAATTTTGAGTAATCTTAGAGACGCTCGATATCTTAGCTCTATCGACCTCTCTAAAGCTTTTTATCAAATACTTTTAGAAGAAACGTCTAGAGAAAAGACAGCTTTTGTAGTACCAGGCAGGGGACTTTTTGAGTTCGTTAGGATGCCATTTGGAGTCACAAATGCACCCGCCGAATTACAACGGTTATCCGATAGATTGTTTGGTCCAGAGTTCGATGACAATCTGTTCTGTTTCTTGGACGATTTAATTTTAATTTCTAAAGATTTTGACAGTCATTTAGCGTTATTAGAAAAAGTTTATAATGGACTAGTAGAGTCAGGACTTACCATTAATTTATCAAAATCCGAATTTTGCAAAGATAAATTAAAATATTTAGGTTATGTTGTAGATAAAGAGGGCTTACACACTGACCCAGAGAAATTAGAATCGATTAAAAATTTTCCTACACCTAGATCTGTTAAAAATGTCAGAAGTTTTGTTGGTATGTGTTCTTATTACAGAAGATTTATTCCAAATTTTTCACATCATGTTGCTCCTTTGACAAAATTAACCAGCGGTAAAAAGAATGTAAAATTAAAATTTGTGTGGAATGATAAAGCAGAGGAATCATTTAATTATTTAAAAAATGCTTTGATGACAGCGCCAGTTTTGCAATGTCCTAATTTTAGTAAACCATTTTTTCTTCATTGCGATGCCAGTGGTTATGCTGTTGGTAGTGTTTTGATGCAAGAGGATGACTCAGGTCAACAACATCCAATTGCCTATTTTTCAAAATTATTATCAAAATGTGAACAAAACTATAGTGTTACTGAAAGAGAGCTTTTAGCTATTTTATTATCTATTGAGCATTTTCGACCATATATTGAGGGAACTGAGTTTACTGTAGTCACCGACCATGCCAGCTTAAAATGGTTAATGAGCTTGACGAATCCTTCTGGTAGATTGGCCAGGTGGGCAGCCCGTTTGTCGCAGTATAAGTTTGACATCATTCATAAAAAAGGTAGCAGCCACGCCGTTCCAGATGCTTTGTCCCGTGTAGAAATAGCTGAAATAAGTTTGTGTCCAGATGATATTCATGACCCTTGGTATTCTAAAATGTATATTGATTGTCAGAAATATCCTTCTAAATTTAAAAACTTTAAAGTAGATAATGAAACCTTGTATAAATATGTAAAACCTAAGAACGATTTATGTCAGAATTTAGCTTGGAAGATAGTAATACCTAGAGAACATACTTTAGAAACAATTAGAAATAATCATGATAATGTAGATTCAGCTCATTTTGGTATACATAAAACTTTAGAAAAATTGAAAACTCATTACTTTTGGCCTAAGATGTTTAAAGATGTTAAAGAATATATAAGTAGATGCGATATTTGTAAAGCATATAAGCACTCTAATTCAGCCCCGTTAGGACTTATGTCAAACCCTAAGTTAGTCGACCGTCCCATGACTATGTTGTCCATGGATATAATTGGCCCATTACCAAAATCTTATTCAGGTTATAAATATATATTGTCAATAGTAGATGTTTTCACAAAATACTGTTGGATTTTTCCTCTCTTTAATGCAACTACACAGTCTATCATAAAAATATTGCAAAAAGAAATTATTTTAAAATTTGGTTGTCCAAAAATTGTAATATGTGATAATGGTACACAGTTCACTTCAAAACCATTTAAAGATTTCATTAAGACCTATAATATACCTAAAATATTTTATAATACCTTATATACTCCTCAGAATAACCCAGTAGAGAGATTCAACAAAACTATAGAGACTTGTATTTCATGTTATGTTGAAGCTGACCATCGGACTTGGTCTAGGTACTTACCCCACGTCCAAGCTGCTATTAACAGCACTATAAATTTAGTTACAGGTTATACACCAAATTTTCTTATGTTTGGAAGGGAAATTATTTTAGATGGCTCCTTATATAAATTTTCTTCAATTTCTGATCCTTCAGAATTGGTTATTAGTAGTCGTTCAGACTATTCTTCTTTACTTTCAACTTTGGAAGATATTTTTAGGAAAACAGTGGAAAATTTAGTTAAAAGTTATAGGAAGAATTCTATTTATTATAATGCCAGAAGAAAAAGCATTTCTTATAATGTTGGAGATACTGTATGGAGGCGTAACTTCGTGCAATCTAATGCATCTTACTTCTTTTCATCTAAGTTAGCACCTAAATTTATTAAAAGTAAAATTATAGATAAAATTTCTGATAACGTTTATTTATTAAAAGATTTTGATAGGAGTAGTAGAGGTAGATATCATGTAAAAGATATAGTTAAAATTTAATATTTATTTTGTTATTTGGATACTCAAAATTATACTTACCAACTCGTTTCTATTTGCTGCTGAAGGTAAAGGTGACTATGTATGTGGAGGAATATTGCGTGATGTATGAAAGGTGTCACACTAGGAAGGGGATGTATGCTAGGAGACCTAGGTTAGTAAATGTACTAAGAAACTATACATACCATACTCTACTCATTTTGGAACTCTAAATTTATGAAAAGAAAAGAAGTTAGTGCCAACAATGTTATAAGGACTCATATTTGTTATTTAGCCCCAATTTTTTTTTATCCCCTCACTAATTTATATCTTTTATTAGTATTTTTTTGTCTTGAGGTGGATTAATTTACCTATTTCTAGGTTTTGTTTTGTTATGTTTTGTTGTACATTATTAGTTAGCTTCTACTTAGAAGTATTTTGTCTAAGCTTAGTCTTTATTTAGTTTTAGGTCATACTTTAAGTACTAGAATTCCTAGGACCTGGATATGACATTTCGAGTTGTACAACAAAACCTCTTTTCCCAAAAGATAATTTATATCTTATGGGTGACTTTTGGTTGTGTGTGAAACACCACACTTTCTTTTCCCTATAGATAATTTATATCTTGTGGGTGACTTTTTTTGAAGTGCTAATTAATCACTTCGATTTTTTTTATTATTCACTTTCGTGGATAATTTTCCTGGCATGCCATGTTCATTTGACATGTACATGTGCAGGGTTGCTTTGTTGGGTTTGTCATTACATAGCGAATGCTCACTGTATTGACCGGTTGCATACCAAACATAGCGTTTTCTTTTGTTTGTTTTAGGTGTATTTATATGACACAACTTTAGAAATTTATTCTTATAGGGTCTTGGTTTGTTAATGTAGAGCGAGGGTGCTGTTACATTAACCAGGTGCATACTAAGTCCTATATTTTGTTTTGTAGCAGTAGGAGTTTATTTTGGAGATAGAGTAGGAGTTTGTTTTGAGATGAAGTAGGAGTTTTGTAGGGTTACAGTTCGTTAGTGTAAGGCGAGGGTGCTATTACATTAACCGGTTGCATACTGGATCCTATGTTAGTTTAGTATTTTGATGTAGAGTGGGAGTTTATTATTTTGATGTAGAGTGGGAGTTTAGTATTTTGATGTAGAGTGGGAGTTTATTTTTTTTGGGATTTTCAACCCAATTTAGATACCTGGATTGGTTTGTTGTTGCAGAGCGAGGGTGCTTATTGCAATAACCAGTTGCATACTAGTCCAGTATAATTTTTGATGACACTTGTTATCAACTTATTTTCGATTTGTTATCGACTTATTATCGATTCATTATAGATTTGTTATTAACTTCTTTTAGACTTATTGTAGACTTGTCATCAACTTGTTATCAATTTATTTTTCTTTGAAACTTTAGTATCAGGGTTGTCACTTTATACCATATCGTAGGGTTGTCAACACTTAAAAAAAAAAAAAAAAAAGAAAATTTTTTTTTTTTGCTAGAAAAGGGGGAAATGTAACGTACGATTTATATATCGCTCGTTACATATAGCCATAGTTATTATTTTGTAGTAGAAATTCATTTAACTCTTTATATTTTGACATATTACCACAGATTGTTTAAACCTTCACACATTTGACATGTTTGCCATAGATAAATAATTTCAAAATTTAACATAGCTTAACTAGTTACGCGACGTGTCGTGATGTGAAGGGAGTTTAATGAAATCACATAACTTGTTTTAATTTGATTTTATTAATTTAAATACAAATATAAATTTGATAGTGGTGTTTTTGGAAATAAAACTATTTATAAGACTTCATTGTTTGTTTATTTTACAAAACTTATTAAATTGCGCTTGGTAGAACTTATCATAGACATTGCCATATTTGAAAAACTAATTACTCTATGCGATCTTGCATAGACTTTGCGTATCTATGATACAAGCAACCTTATTCCTCTATGATCTATGATCTTTCTTTTTCCTGTTTGACAGCCGGCCCACTAATGTGTGTCTTGGCGATTAAAAATATAATTTTGGGGTTTTCTTTGTAAATTTGTTTCAAACTGCTTATTTCCATTTGTAAAGGGCGAGGGCCGCGTCGACCACGATGGGGGCGATGTGTTTTCCTTTTAAAGATTCGTGAAACCGGCATCACCTAGATGACCGCGTGTTTGGTTAGGTTATGGGAGGGCGCTTTGCCCTTTTTTCCCTATGGTTTAATTTTCCACCATTAGTTTTCACGATGGGATTTTTTTTTTCCCGACCTTATTCCATCCGTTTTCTTGTTTCCCTTAAGCTTCCTATAATTTTTGGACCATGAACAAGGACTAGATATCCTTTTCCTTTATTTCTCCCGGTGTTCTGCTTGAACCCGTGGTTTAGCCGTCACATTTGTGATGTCTTTATAATTATTATTCCACTGTAATCCCCTGATCTACGGATCTCCTTTTTTTTTTCTTTTTTTTACTCTGCTTTTCGCGAGTAAGTTTTTTTTGATATAATGGTATTCTTGACCTGCTAGTGTCAACCCATTATCACTTTCCTTATTGAGGGCGAAGTATACCTTCTACCCAACTTCATTTGGAGCCTGGACTACGAACTCAAGATGAGGAGACCCTTACCTCGGAGAACACCATAACAGTGATGAAGCAGCATTGCGGTCCACTGCTGGGGACGGGGATCACATTAAGAGGACGTGCCTTTTATGCCTAAGTAATTTTATACAGGTACAAGTTTGTGATATTTTTCTACCATACAATACAACTTTTACAAACAATTAAATTTAGAATGTTTAGAATATTTGTAACTTAGTATATTTAATTCTACAGGATTTATCTGTATTTGGTAACTTTTACTTTTGTGCGACTCATAACAATTTGATGCCAAGTCTTTGTTTGTTTTGAAGGAATAAAAGATCCTTTGGTACATATAATATTTTATTTCTCTCCTCAGCAAAATATCATGTTTAGTTTATTATGCTTAGCACATTTACTACTTAGATTTTCATACAACACTGAAGTATAAAGCCCGCTTTGAGATTAATAGTTCAATGTTTTATCCGGCTTTGTTATCCGTACTGTGAGGCAGGTGGATGGTCTCCTTGGCGCCCGTATTCTTGGTTTAGTTCTTTTCTTTCTTATATTTATTTAGGAGATCATCAGCTCATTAACATCTGAGCAAGGTTCGCCTACTGACGGGTACATTTATTTGGTGGGTTTGTGTTCTATTTATCTTTAGTTTATCTATATATATATTGTAGGCAAACACAACACCCCACTTGTTTTTACCACCCCGTACAATCCCCGTGGCTACAATGGCTAAAATGCCTACATACTGTATGTTCGTGCCTGCATTAATTATATTATTCTCTATTGGCAATTAATTAGTACCTATAAATAATTAGTATTGTTGAATAGTTTGATAAAATGCGTAGTAACTATCCTCGTATTTCGATAAAAGTATGGAAAGTTAAGAAGGGTGTTCAACTGCTTCTATCTTCACCGGCAACGCATTAGTAACGTCACTAATATTAAGAATGTGTAAAAGCGCCTTGACCGCTATAAGATGACGCCTCACCTCGTTTCCCAACTACCAACTACAAAACTCACCAATTTATTCATTCCCTTGGGCGAGAAGAATATAAAGTTAGTGACGGACTTGTCGACGAATTTAATGACAAACTTCTTGTCATCAAAGGAAATGTGCTTGATCTCCGACCACGGGAACGTTGTCTTTGGTGTCAGTTTGTTGTCTTTCTCGTATATATTGAGCCCGAGAGCAGTGACGCCTAGATACAGGTCTGTTTCTTTCTTATTCTGTAATTAATAAAATCTTTGTTAATAATGTTCACATTCATATTCGTGAAGCTGGTGGTGGCAAGAATAAATCTAAGAGACATACAAACACAGACAACAAGAGAAAAAACATTAATCCTTTACAAGTTTTTTGACAAGGTGCCTACTAATTTGGCTACATAATATTGTGTTGTCATCTTAATATTGTATTGTAAAACATGTCTGTGTGTTATTAAAGCTTGAAGACCTACTTATAACCCAAGGACCACTACATAACAGATGACAATAGAAAATAATGATTTCACAGAGTTGGTCAGATGATAAGCTCCGACTGCGGTGGCCACAGGTACACTGAAATGAAATGGTGTAACCCTATGGAGCTTGGGTTCGTTTTATTGTCTAGAGAAGTAGTCTTGGTTGATATCCAAGGGGAATAATAAGTGCATGTCTTTTAAACTATAATTATTATGTTAAACGTTAAAGCTTGTTAAGTAAATTACTCACATTAATGGCAAAATAGTTAATTCCATACATATCCAGGTCCTGCGCTATCTTCAAATATTCCATCTCTGCCTCATCTCTCGACATGCCTTTGTGGTCGGCATACCTGAAATTAGTAAATTATTTAATTATGAAAAACCAGGCAAGTCTGTGTCAGGCCCCCTGAAATCAACGATACCCATTACTATGGTATGGGGTACACGAGAAAAAATTCTTTTCCACATTACCTGTAGGTAGTTTGACTACGGAACCCTAAAAACAGTATTATCACTGTGCTGCTTCTATCCTTACCATATCTTAATCCGTTCCTCCCACATCTCCGGGGTCATCTGGTACTGGTCAATGACCCGCTGCGGCAGGAGATCCTCACTGGCCAGCATGCCTGGCTTGTAAGCGCTCTCGTCGTAATCACCATACTGGAAACAAATTAAATTTCTTGCTCAGAATACCACAAAAGGCCTGTTTTTTGTACATACTTAAAATTTTGTCGATCAAATTTGTCAATCAAAAACCTCTTCTCAAAAATCATTACACAAATATTATACATTATGTAGTGATAAAATCGAATAGTATTCCCACAGATTCCCATGATACTATTACTAACCTTCGCCTGAACAGCATAGCTAGCCAGTAACACGGAGGCCTCAGGCGGGCAGTAAATGTCCATGCTGAGGATGGCCTGCTTCACTTGCAGGAAAAGCAGGTGCTGCGTCACCTCCTGGATCAGCTCCTCCGCCACATCCTCCGGGTACAGCTTGCAGAGCAGCATGAATGGTGTGCCTGGCATCTGGGACACGCATTGGTCTTGAACTGTGATGAGAATGGATACAATTACTTTTTAGTACGCTTTTAAACACCCTGTTAAAACATAATAAAAAAGAGCTTTCATAGACAAAGGTTACTTGTACTAGTAAGCATAGAAACATATGGAGGCAACTCTCCCCTCTGCCACCCTACTCCCATTCAGTATCATGTAAGTAAGGAATCATAACCAAATAAAATACACCACCTCTTTTGTCAAGCTTCAACCAGCTTATGAAATGCTTAGTATCTTCAAACTGCAGCCCAAAGAACCATGTCTCACGCAGCCCAATAGTCCTGCACACCAGGTCAAACAGATCACGACCAGTTGCTCTCCACTGAGGGAAAAGATAAACATCACATTCATAAAAAGAATAGGGTTATATAGGTGCCTAGCCCATATGCAATGTTGATAGTTAATATTATCTACTTTATTATTATTTACTAACGTTTAGCTTGTATATTTAAAGTATTAATCTGCACTTTGCCCAACATGATAAGAATGTTATAATTTGTAATTAATAGGCAAATTACAGTAGAACCTCGTTAAGTCGAACCTCGATAAGTTGAAAACCTCCAAATCTCGAAAAAATGTTTTGTTCCCTTCCCTTCAAGCACCAAAACCTCTATTACTCGAAATCTCCACCCTCTATTAGTCGAAATAATCAGTGAGTCCCTCCAAGCAATTTTGGTACATATTTTCCCTCCATAACTCGAAAAATTAAATTTTACCTCTGTATCTCGAACATAATAATGTTTTATTTTACAACCTTTACAACTTGATTATTTGAGACTTATTACCTCTATAGTTAAAAGAAAAATAAGTTACCGACTTTAGAATTCGCCGACAGTGTATTTTTTAGAAAGCAATTTAGGAGTATACAATGAATAGAATTACTACGAACTTATGACTCACGTTAACACGTGTTTGCTTGCTTGGTGTCAGTTGTTTAATTGTATAATTTTTTATTTCATTTGAACTTTAGCGAAGCAAGTTGTTTGTCTCAACCTCTTTATGTCGAATCAAAATCCGCTTAAGTCGAAATTCTCTATAAGTCGAAAACTCTATAACTCGAATTCTTTGGCGTCTCCCTTGAATTTCGACTTATAGAGGTTCTACTGTACCTATTTTAATCCTAATAATAATAATTATGTCACTTATTATTCAACTGAAAGAACAAATTTACAAAATTACATATTACAGCATAATTATTACTTCTTAGGTAATATTATAATAAAATTATTGATGCTTTGCAGAATGTCATGATATTGAATTGAATCTATTCCTAAAATGTAATTAATGTTACCAAAATTTGTGGCCTACTTCTGAACATGCACAGGCCTGTCATAAGAGGCCTAGAGCATACTCAAGCTTGCTGTTCCATATGGTCCCCAATCCAACTAATGACCGCACCTACTGTTGCTACACTTGGTCAATTGGGTAAAACCAAAACAAGCCTCTGGCATTAGTTATTATAATTTATGTTTGTATACAATTTTCATGTTAATGAACTTGAAATTGAACTTGCTGTGATATTGTATAGATTAGGTACCTAAACCAGCTGTAATTATAGCTCACTGTTACATTTAGGCATAAATTTTTTTAATATCACAAAGGAAAAATTTAAAAATATATAGAGTAAGCCCCTAGTTCTTTGCCATACATTCCTTCTAAAATCTACTATATTATTTTTTTGCATATTTTGGTTGCAGTGAGTCCCTTGTACTTGCCTGAACTGCATGTCTAGACAAGACCCATTTCTGTAAACGTTCATGGTGAATGCTATATTCTAAGACCTTGTCCAGAAGGGGCGAATTCGCCGCGAAACGTTTCGCGCGAATTGATTCGCGCGTTAGCGAGATACTGGGTGCCAATACATCCCGTCCACAAGTATCGCGCGAATTCAAAATACGCGCGTAAATCGCGTGCACTTCGCCAGACTCTCGACTCGCGCGTGATTCGCGCGTATTGCGCGCGAGTCGAGATACTAGAGACGCCTTGTTGCGTCCAGTTAACGCGCGAACTTCAGTCGAGTGGACGTATCGAGGATAATGGAGCGCCAAAATTTTGATATGGAAATGTTTATAGACGAAATAGAAAAAAAGCGGCCAAGTGCGAGTCGGACTCGCCCATGAAGGGTTCCGTAGCAGCAAGTAACATAATATAAAAGTTCTTTTAGTTAGTTGTAACTTTGATCGATGTTTTTTGTGGTTTACGATTTATGACGTATTAAAAAAAAAAACTACTTACTAGATCTCGTTCAAACCAATTTTCGTTGGAAGTTTGCATGGTAATGTACATCATATATTTTTTTTAGTTTTATCATTCTCTTATTTTAGAAGTTACAGGGGGGGGGGACACACATTTTACCACTTTGGAAGTGTCTCTCGCGCAAACTATTCAGTTTAGAAAAAAATGATATTAGAAACCTCAATATCATTTTTGAAGACCTATCCATAGATACCCCACACGTATGGGTTTGATGAAAAAAATATTTTTGAGTTTCAGTTCTAAGTATGGGGAACCCCCAAAATTTATTGTTTTCTTTCTGTTTTTGTATGAAAATCTTAATGCGGTTCACAGAATACATCTACTTACCAAGTTTCAACAGTATAGCTCTTATAGTTTCGGAAAAAAGTGGCTGTGACATACGGACGGACAGACAGACAGACAGACAGACAGACAGACAGACAGACATGACGAATCTATAAGGGTTCCGTTTTTTGCCATTCGGCTACGGAACCCTAAAAAGACCGCCGTTATGGGATTTGGATTATGCCAATAGAATTATAAAACGCAGGGCTTGGGAAGAATTGGTGTCAATATTTTCTGATAAAGATGACTCTGAGGAGAAAAAGAAAGATATTGGGTAGTCATTATTATTATTTATTTTATTGATTAGTTACAAACAAAGAAAATTAGATCATTTTGTCCTGCCACGGCAGTCGAAGCCGCCTTCGTTCAACTCCATTTTTCCTACTGACTAAATTCGTCCCCAAATGCTCGCGCGGTGATACGCTCCTTCTGGACGCAACTGTCGCGCGTGATACGCGCGAGAGCATCGCGGCGAATTCGCCCCTTCTGGACAAGGTCTAAATGTATGGTTTCCTACTTCTTTTTAGCCAGCAACACATAGCTAAATATCTACCTTTGTTTGCTGATATCCGGGCAAAAATGACCACGTACAATCAACTGGGTTTTCTACTTGTTTACATAATTGTTTTGATTTGGAGTTATCCAAATCTTGTGCTTCAGTTATTAGCCGAAGCACCCTTCGACAAGACTAATGGACTGTAATGATTTGAGCGAGAGACTGATAGCATGCAGAATCAGGTACATACACGGTTACGATTACAAAGGTTACTCACCGAAATTTCTTCTTACTGTATATATGAGCTAACTGACGCTGCGCAGACTTACAGCAGTGCTTCGCTCTCCAAACTCCTTGATGATGGCCTCTGTATCTTCCACGTGTGCTACCCTTTTTCGCCACTATCAGTCCCATATGATAATGTAATGTTTAACGATAAATTAGCCCGTTTGGACTCGACAAATAATATAATTACTATCAGGCTCCTGCACTATGTGCTCGCCACGACAAAACGAGAAACGATAAAAGAACGAAAACGACAAATTTGGAATTAGCAAGTTCGCGCGCCCGCCATGCTAACTTTTCGAAAACGAGAGAACGACTCTCCACAGAGTACTTAATCACTACGTTTCTCCATAGACAACAAACTGTCACAGAGTAATAAAATATTTTTAACCATTGACAAACGTGAACATTCCGCCCACCTAAATACTAGCTATTTACCGAAAAAATCGACAAAATCTAACGAAAATTGCTTATTTTACACTAACGACAAGGTAGTTGTATCAACAAACTGACGAGAGAGCTCAGCTTGAATGATCGAGAAAAGCTATTTTGTATTAAGTTGCGAGAAATCAACGAAAATACGAAAATATTTAGTTACAAGTATTATAACTAACGATAGAGCTAACGATAATACGAAAACGAAAACGAGAAATTATTCGACCATGGGTAAAGGGGAAAGCTTTACCAATGGCCTTTTAAATTGCCCGCAGGCTGTCTTCACTGTGGCTACACGAGAGATCCCATCGGAGCCGGGATGTAGAGCCACGATTCGACCTAAACTCCACTTAAGTGGACTTATTTGTTCATTAATTATAAGCACTAACGAACCGAGAGTAATATTATTTTGGTGGATATTCCATTTTTGTCGTTGTTGAAGCGTATGGATGTATTCTAAATGCCAGCGACGCCAAAAATCCTGGTGCATTTTCTGGATCAATTTCCAACGTTGGAGGACACTTATATTTTGATCGAAGAAATCCTCTGCTGGAAGAATCGAAAGGGGTTCTTGAGTCAGAAAATGACCCGGAGTCAAGGCCGAAAAATCATTGGCATCAGAGCTTAGAGGTGTTAAGGGGCGAGAATTTAACATTGCTTCAATTTGTGTGAGAACGGTGGAAAGTTCTTCAAACGTGAGGCGCTGAGTGCCGATGACACGAGCGAGGTGAGTCTTAACAGATTTAATGCCGGCTTCTGCGAGTCCATTAAAGTGCGGACTCCCAGGGGGATTAAAAGAAAACTTAATCTCCTGAGACTCCGCAGCTTTCTGCATAAGGCCTTGAAGATAGTTATGGGCACCAACAAAATTTCTTCCTTGGTCGGAAGTAATGTGGGCACATCTACCACGACGCGCAATAAATCTTCTTAGTGCAGCTAAGAACGCCTCCGTCGATAGTTCTGAAGCGAGTTCCAAGTGAACCGCTTTGATACTAGTACACACAAATACACAAATGTAACCCTTGAAGGTCTTGACGCCTCTACCACGACCGAGAGCTATATCGAAAGGTCCACCAAAATCGATAACGACAGACGAAAAAGGTTTAGTTTGGTTTACTCGATAGGATGGTAAATTTCCCATTAGCGGAGCAGGAATGGGCTTAGGATGTGCTCGAAAGCATTTGATGCACTTGGAGATGACGTCCCTAATAGCACGTTTGGGCGATAGGATCCAAAATTCTTGCGAGAGCAAATTATGTAGAGTCTGAGCACCAGGATGCATGAATTTCTTGTGATACTCATCGATAATTAAAGATGTTAATTTATGATTACGAGGCAAAAGTATGGGATGTTTAACGTCGAACTCTACATTGGCTCTAGCCAGCCGACCGCCCACCCTGAGAACACCCGCGCTATCTACGAAAGGCGACAACTTACGCAGGGGTTTAGGTAACGCATTAGGCAACTCCTTACCCAAACTCTCTGATTCTTGTGGGAACGAATTTAATTGAGTGTGTTTTACCAAAAACATGAAAGCTCTATTAAGCTCACATGGCTGTAATGAACCAATTAATTTATTTTTACGACAAGATTTCCTACAATTATGCGAAAAACGAAAACAATACGACAAGACTCGCTTTAATTTTGTAAGCGACGAAAATTTATGAAGTAATTCATCGACAAAATTTAAATTTTGAGATGTCACAAGGCTATGTATCCGCTGTTCCTGTTCGATAGAGTCCGTGTCCTGTATGGATGACGACAACGACTTCGGCCATTTCTCTTCTGACTCTATAAGCCATGAAGGGCCCTTCCACCACATGTCACAATCTGCTAGATCAGCGGGAAGCATTCCACGGGAACCACAGTCAGCAGCGTTAGATGTAGAGTTGACATGACGCCAATTTTCTGGAGCTACTTTACTTTGAATGTGGCTGACTCTATTAGCAACGAAGGTTTTCCATTTAGATGAACAAGACTTGATCCATGCTAGAGCGACAGTAGAGTCAGACCACGCGAAAATATTTTCAACTGCGTGAAAGGGTTCTAAAGCAACCATCACCGACTCTATCAGAGTGGACAGTAGGACAGCGGCTAAAAGTTCCAATCTAGGAATCGACAACCTGCGCAAAGGTGCAACTTTCGTCTTTGCACAACAAAATTGAACGGATACAGCACCGTTGACATCGACGCAACGAAAATATGTGACTGCACAATAGCCACGTTCTGAAGCATCACAGAAACCGTGTAACTGCAATGAAGTATTTGAATTTACCATACGACGAGGAATATTTATGGTAACTAACGACGACAATTGAGACTTAAAGCGCAACCACTCATCTGCAATGTGAGAAGGCACAGGATCATCCCACGAAACACCCGAAGTCCAAAGTAACTGTAGTAGGTATTTAACATAAAAGGTGACTGGTCCGAGAAATCCTAACGGGTCGTAAATCCGTGCAATGTTCGAAAGGATGATACGTTTCGTGCACCTAGACTCATCATTGTTACTGACACGAAAACGAAAACTGTCAGATTGGGGATGCCATAAAAGTCCTAAAATTTTAAGCGACAAATCAGTTAATTCTTCGAAATGCTTAAAGTCTTCTGAATATAAGTCAGACGATGGAAGGTCAACTAAAAATTCGTTACAGTTAGACGTCCACTTTCTCAAATGAAAACCAGCTGATGACAAAATATTTGTGAGCTCGGATCGCAATTGTAGAGCTTGCTCCACGGAATCTGCACCTGACACAATATCGTCTACGTAAATGTCTCTACCAAGGATGGTAGAGCCAGATGGAAAGTCTTTAGTAGAGTCCAAGGCTAACTGTGCCATTGTGCGAAGTGCTTGAAATGGGGCTGATGATACGCCATAGGTAACTGTGCGAAGCCGGTAATCCCGTATAGGCTCTTTAGGAGAGGGGCGCCAGAGGATACGCTGATAATCGGCGTCTTCACTACGAACTAATATTTGCCGGTACATCTGTTTCACGTCACCAGTAAAAACGACAGCATGCCAACGGAAACGTACGAGCAAATCGAAAATGTTAGTCTGTAGCTTAGGACCTGCATGTAGAGTTTCATTTAATGACAGGCCTCTCGCGTCTCTACAACTTGCATCGAAAACCGTGCGAAGAGGAGTGCTCACCGGATCTGGTCGCAAAATACCATGATGTGGTATGTAATAGAAGTTTCCTACATCCGTTGAAGGTGGCGCTACTTCTTCCATGTGACCACATGTTAGGTAGTCCGTCATGAAGTTGACATAAGCTTTCCTATATTCAGAATTTAAATTTAGCTTTCGCTCTAACGACGAAAATCTTTTTAAAGCTATTTCACGAGAGTTCAAAAAGGTAGGTCTATTTGTAGAGTCGAGAAAGGGTAAAGGTACTACAAATCGACCATCAAGATTACGATAATAATTTTCGACAAAATGATTTTCACATTCCTGTTCTTCCTTCGACAAAATTTTATTATTTGGAGAACAGACATCTTCCACTTCCCAAAACCTTTTTAAAGAATTTTCTAACGACAAATTCGACAATGGTGAAACGAAAAAACAATTTTTATTATTATTATATGTGTCGAGAGGGGTGTCAACACTTCCCATCAATATCCAACCGAAAATGGTATTTAATGCATTTGGTTCACCCCGCCCACCATGCTTAAGACCAGGCAGTAACGAGGACGAGAAAATATCTGCATTCAAAAGCATGTCTATAGGACCAGGCGTAGCAAAATCAGGATCAGCAAGATGCAAGTTCTGTATGTGTGACCACTGCGAGAAGTCGATAATTTCAGAAGGTTGGTCAGCACATATTGATGGCAACACTAAAGCTTCAAATTTGAATTGATTACTTTTACTTGAATTTAATGGTTTTATGTTACAAGTTACGGAACCCAAGTGCTCGGTCACGGAATGGCCAACCCCATTCACAGTGAGCATATTTTGTTTTATAGGTAACCCCAATAGCTTAACACATGATTCAGTAATAAAATTGCATGCACTAGCACAATCAAGTAATACTCTAATGGGTCGATAAACACCCTTTAAGTCCAAAATTAAAACTTTAGCTGTCGAGAAAAGAATATTATTTGTGGAGTGTGCCACCGATGTCAAAACAATGCTACTTTTATTAGGATCTTCAGTACAATCTTTGCTGGGAATTATTTTACCAAAATGCAACAAACTGTTATGCGAGAAATTACAATGATTACAACGATGGGTTGAGCGACAACTTTTAACACGATGAGATGGAGAGAAACAAAGGATGCAGAGGTTTTTCTGTTTTACAAAATCAAAACGAGAACGAGAATCTAATTTTAGAAATTCTTCACAAGTGCTGAGAATATGTTGGCCCGAACAATACATACAATTTAATTTAGGTTGCGATACGACAAGAGAAGGTTTATTTTTATTATTATTTTTACCAACAACAGGGTCACGACTATTTGGCAATTTAGTAATCTCTAAAGCCCGATAATTCTTTTCAACAAAATTTTGAAGTTCTGAATATTCTGGAATTTCATCAGAATTAAATTCTAATTGAAAGGATTCCCGAGTTGCCCTATCCAATTTTGACCACAACAACTGAAATAGCATGAAGTTTTTATCAGGTAAATTGTATTTCTCCAAAACAGCCAAATTATCCGAAAACGTACGATAAATTCTTTCAAGTTCTGAACGAGACTTATTCTTAATAGGTTCACAATGCAACAGCTTTTCATAGTAAATCATAGCCATTTGACGCTTATTATTATAGTATTTCGACAAGGTATTATATGCATCAACATAGCTATCATCAGTTAACGGAAAGTTTTTAATCAAATTATATGCCTTACCTTGTACACTTGACATTAAGTAGTGAAGCTTTTCAATGTTTGAGATGTTTCTTTTGTGTATCAAGGAGTCATACAATTGGATGAATGATACCCAGTTTTCAATTGACCCATCGAACGGTTTTATATTAATCTTGGGTAACTTGGCGGACAAGGAACAATCCTGAATAACCGGTTTATTATCTACTACGGGTACTACAGGTTGCATTCTATTTTTGATGTTCTTAACTTTTGCATCAAAGTCTACAGTAACAGATTGTTCATGCTTTCTCTGATGTTGAGAACGAAGCGACAATAATAAATTACGTTGAGCACTGTGAAACTCTTCAGCTAATTCTTTGATGTCCAATTCAGTATAACCAAGCAAATCACTTTGTTCCATTAACTCCACTCGAAACAGAGCATAATCCCTCGCAATACGATTAACATCGGCTCCATCATTATCACTTTGGCTATCCATCGACATTATGATGCTTTTTTAAACGAAAATTAAGTTAAATAAACTAATAACAACAAACGAAAACTAATATTATTTGTTTACTTAACCTCGATAAGTCATACGGCAGTAACATTCGACAGAAACCTCAAACTCAAATGACGGATATGTCAAGTTGTCAAAACGAGAATGTGACAAACTACTTGTCACTTGACAATGACACTAGATGATACCGGAAAACGTTATGGCGGAAGGATGATGCTATAAAATCGAAACGTAATAGAATAATTTACGCGTCTATACCAATGTACCCTCAACTTTTCGATAATTACGTATTTAACTTTTACATTAATATTTAACGAAATTACCACAAAATATACTACGAAAAATGATACAATTATGTTTACGACGACAAAAACCAACAAGATTGTATCACTTTTGTATGATTCGATAAATAGTTCGTGCAAAATCACGATCGAAAGTTACGACAAAGTATGATACTCAAATTATCTATAGCCGCCTATCAAATTATGCGGCTCGAGGACCAAAAATAATGTTTTGATTTGGAGTTATCCAAATCTTGTGCTTCAGTTATTAGCCGAAGCACCCTTCGACAAGACTAATGGACTGTAATGATTTGAGCGAGAGACTGATAGCATGCAGAATCAGGTACATACACGGTTACGATTACAAAGGTTACTCACCGAAATTTCTTCTTACTGTATATATGAGCTAACTGACGCTGCGCAGACTTACAGCAGTGCTTCGCTCTCCAAACTCCTTGATGATGGCCTCTGTATCTTCCACGTGTGCTACCCTTTTTCGCCACTATCAGTCCCATATGATAATGTAATGTTTAACGATAAATTAGCCCGTTTGGACTCGACAAATAATATAATTACTATCAGGCTCCTGCACTATGTGCTCGCCACGACAAAACGAGAAACGATAAAAGAACGAAAACGACAAATTTGGAATGAGGATCCGTAACGTTTTTAGTTGAGAATGCAGATTTATAGAGCTAAGAAATCCTTAACATACAGTGTAAAAATTTTTGTTCTACGACAAAAATTGACGAAGTTATGACCAAATTACTTACAAAGTTCACTGCGTGGCTGTGACGTCACGATTCCCGTCGCCGCCAGTTAGCCGCTGGCAGCGATACGGCGCGCAATGTTTTGTTTGGATAATTGTGACTTTGAAACAAATTAAGTGTCCCATTTGTGCCTAATTCACCTTTTAACTATGTATCAGTATTGTATAGTGCTTAAACGTTCAAACACTTCTATGAAAACGCCAAAAAAAACTATTTTTTAACGTGCCGAAAAACTCAAAACTTCGTAGAAAATGCTATTCCGTTGTAAAAAGACAATATATGATTTATCTTCAATAGTAACTGAGCTGGGAACCATATCTTTAACTTATATAAATTTCGTAGTTGTATCTACCTATATAGCCAGTTGTGGTTGGGCTCCGTAACATTTTTTTTCAGTGGCAGATGGCTCCTCGCTGCATCTATGGAGCCACATCAAAAATGCTACGCTATGTTTGCAGCCTCCCTTTTGAGCAGCACAGTCATGGAAATCCACCTTCTCTACCGTTCAGCAGCAATACGCTTTACTTTTTAGGGTTCCGAAGTAAAATCGGAAGTATCGGAACCCTTGAAGTTTCTTCATGTCCGTCCGTCCGTCTGTAATTCTGCATGGATATACATATGTACACATTTATTAAAACTCGTGGAACCAGAATCGTGGAATAAAATACTGAAAAACTTTTGTTCAGGGTACCTCCCCTACAGGTGTGAGGATGAAATTTTTTATTCGTCGCGTACCCCGTAGTGTGGGATATCGTTGAAAAATGAAAGGGTCTTCGAAAAATATTATGGGTCTTCTAGGACCATGTTTGGATTTAGGGGTGCGTTTGCGAAATATTTGCCTTTATAGTGCTAATTTTGGTCGAGCCCCTACTACTACTCAAAGGATGATTTGTAACGATGAGTGAGAGGGAAATAAAAGCGGCCAAGTGCGAGTCGGACTCGCCCATGAAGGGTTCCGTAGCAGCAAGTAACATAATGAAAGGTAATTTGCGGTTTACGATTTATGACGTATTAAAAAAACTACTTACTAGATCTCGTTCAAACCAATTTTCGGTAGAAGTTTGCATGGTAATGTACATCATACATTTTTTTAAAGTTTAGAAGTTACATCGGGGACACACATTTTACCAATTTGGAAGTGTCTCTCACGCAAACTATTCAGTTTAGAAAAAAATTATATTAGAAACCTCAATATCATTTTTGAAGACCTATCCATAGACCCCACACATATGGGTTTGATGAAATAAAAATTTTGAGTTTCAGTCCTAAGTAGGTATGGGGAACCCCAAAATTTATTGTTTTTTTTTCTATTTTTGTATGAAAATTTTAATGCGGTTCAGAGAATACATCTACTTACCAAGTTTCAACAGTATAGTTCTTATATGCAGTTTCGGAAAAAAGTGGCTGTGACATACGGGCAGACAGACAGACAGACATGACGAATCCATAAGGGTTCTGTTTTTTGCCATTTGGCTACCGAACCCTAAAAAACAGCCATTGACAACCAATATTAAGGTTTCTGTCATAGATCATCAGCGTAGGGAACTATGCACTATAAAGCGCAAGTAGGTTAAAAAGCCATCCGCGAAATGATCTACATAATACCGAAAACAACATTCGTTTATCAATAAACTATAAACACTTCATTCATATGTTCTGAATATATCCCTGTACGTAAACTTTACATTCATTCTTTCTTACCCCTACCTACTACTAACAGCTTAGAAGTTAGACCTAAAGATTCCTAATAAGTACTTACGTACCAACAGTCAGCCTCAGAAACAGCTTAACATTTCCCCATACCTACTTAGGACTGAAACTCAAAATTTTTATTTCATCAAACCCATATGTGTGGGGTCTATGGATAGGTCTTCAAAAATGATATTGAGGTTTCTAATATAATTTTTTTCTAAACTGAATAGTTTGCGTGAGAGACACTTCCAAATTGGTAAAATGTGTGTCCCCGATGTAACTTCTAAACTTTAAAAAAATGTATGATGTACATTACCATGCAAACTTCTACCGAAAATTGGTTTGAACGAGATCTAGTAAGTAGTTTTTTTAATACGTCATAAATCGTAAACCGCAAATTACCTTTCATTATGTTACTTGCTGCTACGGAACCCTTCATGGGCGAGTCCGACTCGCACTTGGCCGCTTTTATTTCCCTCTCACTCATCGTTACAAATCATCCTTTGAGTAGTAGTAGGGGCTCGACCAAAATTAGCACTATAAAGGCAAATATTTCGCAAACGCACCCCTAAATCCAAACATGGTCCTAGAAGACCCATAATATTTTTCGAAGACCCTTTCATTTTTCAACGATATCCCACACTACGGGGTACGCGACGAATAAAAAATTTCATCCTCACACCTGTAGGGGAGGTACCCTGAACAAAAGTTTTTCAGTATTTTAATTCCACGATTCTGGTTCCACGAGTTTTAATAAATGTGTACATATGTATATCCATGCAGAATTACAGACGGACGGACGGACATGAAGAAACTTCAAGGGTTCCGATACTTCCGATTTTACTTCGGAACCCTAAAAAGTAAAGCGTATTGCTGCTGAACGGTAGAGAAGGTGGATTTCCATGACTGTGCTGCTCAAAAGGGAGGCTGCAAACATAGCGTAGCATTTTTGATGTGGCTCCATAGATGCAGCGAGGAGCCATCTGCCACTGAAAAAAAATGTTACGGAGCCCAACCACAGCTGGCTATATAGATACAACTACGAAATTTATATAAGTTAAAGATATGGTTCCCAGCTCAGTTACTATTGAAGATAAATCATATAATTATTGTCTTTTTACAACGGAATACCATTTTCTACGAAGTTTTGAGTTTTTCGGCACGTTAAAAAATAGTTTTTTTTGGCGTTTTCATAGAAGTGTTTGAACGTTTAAGCACTATACAATACTGATACATAGTTAAAAGGTGAATTAGGCACAAATGGGACACTTAATTTGTTTCAAAGTCACAATTATCCAAACAAAACATTGCGCGCCGTATCGCTGCCAGCGGCTAACTGGCGGCGACGGGAATCGTGACGTCACACGCGCCCGCGTAGTTTGAATTTTAGCGGCCGGAACGGCAATGTTTATTACTTAATATTTTCGTAAGTAATGGTCCGATTTGGATGATTCAAAAAGATATATCATTCATATGCCATAAAGAATCGCGTGGATACTAGTTCTATAGAATTTGCTATAACTTTACTGATCCTCATTAGCAAGTTCGCGCGCCCGCCATGCTAACTTTTCGAAAACGAGAGAACGACTCTCCACAGAGTACTTAATCACTACGTTTCTCCATAGACAACAAACTGTCACAGAGTAATAAAATATTTTTAACCATTGACAAACGTGAACAATAATAATATTACTTAAAACATACTTCTGAGTTCTGGCAAACATACATGGTAAATAGGTCTATTTAAGAGCAAACTTCCCTTTGATAAGAGTTGAATGACTTCAATGGTTAGCATAGATAGTGACAATGTAAGCTTTAGTACAATAATACTGCTACTGATATGTGTACATTAAATTGTAAAAATGATGTTTATGTTTAAGTACAAATAATAGAACACCTTCTGTTGGAAGGTTCTTCTTGATATGTCTGGACTTTGGAGGAGAGGGGCTATTCAAACACACTCACTTCATGATATACTATATTGTGAATACTGTATAATTACACTTTATAATAATATTATTGATAATGACATTACAAATTATGTCTACCCCGGTTCGTGTCTCAGATAGAAGTCCTCTTGTCACAATAGAACACATTCTATTGTGACACTATTTAAATATATTAATATTCTAAAACACCTGACATATGTGCATGTGTTGCCTGCCAGTACAACACCCTACACAATTAAAACTCCTACACACCCCCTCAACACTTGCACACATTTAACCCCCTGTATATAATTTAATACATTATACCAAAACCACACAACTCACTAAACTAACTTTCATAAATTAACATTACCTTCCATACATGCCTAATTATACATTCAGATCTCACAACCACTTACATTCAATTACTTCCACCTAACTCCATTTCAATTCAGCCAACAACTATCAATTCAACCTTTCAAACTGAATACCAACTTTAATGTTTCTACTATTAATCCTTTCTCACTTGTCCAACTCATACTCGACCAAACATGTACTTTCATTCAACTATATAACGTCAAGAACCTTAACTTCTTGACTCGCCACATAAAACATCAATAACTATACTCATCTTAAACTCCTTCTCGACTCCATACATAAAACAAAATGTATTTAAAAATATCTCCTTCTCAACCACTCAATACATACCAATATCTTATAATAATCTTAAACTCCTTCTCGACTGCTCACTACATAAACTTCTATAAGTTTATTTAAATACCTCAAACTCCTTCTCGACACCTCACAGCATAAACTTCCATAAGTTTATTCAAATACCTCAAACTCCTTCTCGACACCTCACAGCATGAACTCTAAAGTTCACTTAAAACTTACTACTCCAATTACTCAATAATAAGTCAACTTCAAATTAAATAAATAAACAAAACATCAATCCCATCCACCATTGCCATTCACACTCAACCAGTCAAACTCAACACTCATAAACTACTAAATACAATTCCACATAAATTTAGACTCAACACCCGAATTCGAAGAACACATACAACCTTTCACTATCCCTTACAATCTTTCACTTCCCACATTTTCTCACTTATATCCAAATATCAACAGAAATTATTTTATTATAAATATCAAAAAAACAAAATTCCAAATAATTATTAAAACAAAAACAACAATAGATAAAACAAAACTATAAAAGAGACATAAAAGGATTTTAAAACTCGTGTAATTATACTTTCTACTATCAAAATATATTATTGACTTCTTGTAAATATTGTTTTTATGATGTTCAATCAATGAACAATTACATCCACTTACTTCACCCCCTTAATTGTTTATTTATTGAAATTACCAACACCCCCTTAATTATTGAATTATCCTTGTCTCTTTTTTAGTTATATTTATTGTTGTAAACAACATTTAAATTCCCCTATAAACTTATATACTAACAAATTTTATAACCATTTCTTACGTAGCCAATCAGTATACCCTTCTTGCAACGATCATCAAGCTTTTTCAATCCAAAATTTATTTTAAAATATGCAGTTGAGCCAAATTCTTCTCTTTCATCCATATCCTCATTACTTCTCGAATTTTCCACCAGATTTTCATTTGTTAAAATGCTATCATTTGTTCCATTTTCATTTGATTCATTAGAATTTATTCCATTTTCAATTGTTCCGCTGTCAATTGTTTCATCTTCATTTGTTTCACTAAATATATCTGTTTCTCGAATATTTACAATTCTTTCTCTTTCTTCTCGATTTTCATTTCTTCCTCTATTATTTCTCCTTATACCAACATCTTCTAGAACTTCATTAATTCCATTTCTATCATTTCTTCCTATATCACCTTCTCGAATTACGTTGACTCCATTACTATTATTTCCCCCAATATCACCTTCTCGAACTTCTCTGACTTCATCTTCACGATTATATTCATTTGTGTTTTCCTTCTTTACAATATCAAATTAAAATCATATATCAAATCTAATTTTCCAAAAATATTTTCAATTGTATCTACATTAATTATATTATGTAAATCTTTTTCTTCAATACAGTTGAATATGATGAATTTACCTTTATTTTCCAATTTTTCTTCATTTAAACTATTTATTTTAATACCTTTTGAGTCCAGGAATAATTGTATTAATTTTCTCCACACTTTGTAATTACTTTTATTTGGAAACGGTTTAATTTTTATCGAATCCATCACTGGTTGCTATGCTTATTTGTATATAAACAACTGGTATCCAAGGTTATAATGTAGGCTATGTAAATCACTGGTTTTTCAATAAATTTTAATCTTTTAATATTCTGGGCCCATAACCTGTTGGAAGGTTCTTCTTGATATGTCTGGACTTTGGAGGAGAGGGGCTATTCAAACACACTCACTTCATGATATACTATATTGTGAATACTGTATAATTACACTTTATAATAATATTATTGATAATGACATTACAAATTATGTCTACCCCGGTTCGTGTCTCAGATAGAAGTCCTCTTGTCACAATAGAACACATTCTATTGTGACACTATTTAAATATATTAATATTCTAAAACACCTGACATATGTGCATGTGTTGCCTGCCAGTACAACACCCTACACAATTAAAACTCCTACACCTTCCATGTTACAATTTGAAATTTTATTTCACTGCAAACAAAACCAATTATTAAATAAATCTTAAAATCAAGAACTGTAGGAAACAACTTGTTCTTCTGAATCAAAACTATATTTTCTCTTTTAGTCTTTCGTGTTCTAATGATAATAGTATTAATAATCAACAAATTAGCCAGTTACGAAAGAAATTCCTGCAATAATTTACACGAGGGACCTGAGGTCAAGATGACTCACGATACGAGCATTGTACTGAAAGATATTAATTAATGAAAAAAATGTAATACATCGACTTACCTCAAGGTTGAATTCTAGTTCAGCATCTAAAGTACACACTTTTACTGGAAAAGACTTAGAAGCCTTCTTCCTTCTAAACGGTGGCATTTTCACTTACATTTCTCAAATACACTAAACTTGTAAAGGAATTAGGTTATGATTGTTGTAATATACCTAGTTCAATTAGCAACCAACACTGACAAGTTTACGTAATGTGCAATACGAAGCAAGCAACGCGGTAACATCGCATACTATTTCTAGCTGTTATTATTTACAAACAAAAGTAACGTCAATGAAACAAGAATGCGAGTTGAACGAAGAAAAATAGTGCGGAAATCTAAATTGACATTTCAATTTCGATTCCGATTCACAATAGATTTGTTTTTTTTTCTTTTGTCATTAATAAAATTTTCATTCGGTATTATTTAAATCACAATATTTGTTTTAATTATATATTTGATATCGTTAACAGCAAAAATATAACAATGCTTTATGCTACTCAAAAAGCCATAAAAGGTTTAATGTTAAATATATATGTAAACTATAAAATCGTAAATTTGGTTCGGTGAATCCATGGATATATTACTCTAACTGGATACGTAACTTCGTGGTGGTACAGAGTAATATATCCATGGGTAAATCATTCATTAAGTTGTCACTTATCTGACATTGACATTGACAGATGACTGACTGTAACTTCATGCATGCAAATTGCAATACCATTACTGCACGTGGTGGAGCCGTGTTTTGAAAAGTTTTAAGTAACGTGTTATGAACTAAGAAAATGGGAAAATTCCGATCAAAAATTAAAGGGAAAACAAAGGGCAAAAGATGGCAAAAAGGACAATCTTCAAATTCCAATCCGAAAATACAAAAGTACAGAGAGATGGCAAAATCCCGGTTTTTTCAAGAAAATCTTGGTATTCAATCTATTTTTGTTACTTATTTAATAGCTTAACTGATTAATGTTCAAACACATTTTAAACTTTGTTAATAACATTATTTACATATGAAACATAAACATTACATGTAAGTTCACCAAATTATTTATCTGAAATGAAACAAAATTTGACTTTGTATAACCTTGTTTTAATCAAACTAGTAAGGGATATAATAAACCTCGTGAAGGATAACGTCTGATCAGGGGCGTAGCTACCGCAGTATCAGCCGTATCAATTATACGAGGCCCTCAGCGTACAAGGGCCCCACTAACACTCCCAAAAAAAAAGCTTGCCAGCGGCCTACAACTACTACAATTGGTACTCCTTTTATATTTGACAGCTGATGTTGAGGGGGCCTCACAACAAATATTTATATGGGGCCTTCTTAGGGCTAGCTACGCCACTGTGTCTGATATAGTTATACATACATATAATATCATAGGTTAACCCTTTCGCTGCCAGTGTCTTGAACATGGGAGTCAGTCTGAAGCCAACTTTATTTTTTGTTGTTTATTTGTTTAAAAAGGATTCAAATATTATTAATTAAATATCATTGGCATATATAAGGTAATCGAAACAAAAAAATAAGAAATCAAAATTATCACACCGACGCGATACGACACTGCAAAAGGAATTTTTAAATAAATGTTGTTTAGTAGGCATCTCACGCTGGCGCGAGACCGGCCCCTCACCGTACAACACCCCGCGTCTCGCGCCAGCACGAGACCGGCAGTGAAAGTGATATAGTACTATATCTGTCCCTTGTTATCAATAGTGTCTACTTTCCATCAGTCTTTAAAGATTTTTTTAAGAATGTCATTTAACTGCTTTGTTTGAATATCATTTAACACAATTTTTTTTGTGTAACTAATTTTTTTTTACCTTATCAAGTTTGTAATATATATATACAAATTCTACATGCATTTACATACCCACTATTTCATAAATCTCCTTTCACACAGGCAACTCTGGGTTAACACAGCAAGCGATACAAAAACATGATGCTATGATGACATATAGCCATAGTTTCAGCAAACCCAAACCTCCAGAGAATGATCTGGGCATAGCAAAAGAGTTTGAGAGCATGTCTATGAGGTCGGGGGAGGAATCAGATACTGAATATACTGGCACCACAAAATCTGGCACATTCAAAACTTTCCAGACATTTGCATCAGATTGGAGTCAATGTTCTAATGTTAGTTTTAGCAAGTAAGTATAAGATATAAGCTCTACTATTTTTATAGCTATATCTATTGTTGAATTTAGCCATAAAATAAACATTATACCTGTTTTAGATTCAGGGAAGACTTGTTAAAATATTAAAAAAAACTTGTATAATTATTAATACTGTCACTGGAATACCTAAGCAATATTTTGTGGTATTTGACGACCCTGTAGCCTAGTTGGTAGCGACCCTGTCTGCGAAGTGAGGAGTCCCGGGTTCGAATTCTGGCCGGGGCAGTTATTTATGTGACAGATAAATATTTGTACTCGGGTCATGGGTGTGATTGTGATGTGTTATTATGTGTTGTCCATGCCACCCGCGACACAGGTAATAACCTACTACAGGGGTATGAGTGTGTTAGCGTTTTTTTAACATTTATTATTGACAAGTCTTAACAAAAGTTACAAGATTTTATTTTATAAACTTTCATTACGTCATATAATTATAAAAATCCCTCAAATACAGGTACAAATGTTAAATGTACTAAATATACTATGGAATTATGTAATTTGTTCCTGTCACAGGTTACTCAGCAGATTTGACTCGAATAATGCTTTACACAAAGAAATGCTTGCTGTGTTAGCTGCTGTTACTGAAGTTATCAAGGAGCAAGGTGGAAAGGAATCTAGCACTGAGTATTTTGCTGCTTTGGTATGTATTTACTTATATACTGTACAGTACAACTTTAACTTTTTTCATTGTGGACACTAAAAATATAATATTGATATTTCATAATAGAAGTTGCAACCAGTAGATTTTTAAATAAAAATTCCTTTACTAAAAATCCCATGTGTTAAAAATTCCTTTTAACTTGTTCAATTAAATTAAATGGAACTACACTTAAAATTATAAGAATTAAATCCAATGATTTTTTTTTAACAACAAATAAATTCTTGAGAATTTTCCACTGTTATTGTGCTTAATCAAAAAATACTTTCAGATGGAAACCCTAAAATCATCAGAGGGGGAAGACAATATGTTAGCAACACTGTCACTTCTATCAATGGGCATCAAATCCGTCCCCCAGGCAGTACTAAGGAAGCAATTTTCTGACTCTGCAACTACCTTCATGGATATACTGGAGAAGAATGCTCAAACAGAAAATGGGACGCTGCTCAGAAGTGTGATTGGATGTCTCTCCGTACTGTTGAGGGCTCAAGAATATGCATTGTGGGGTGATTCCTCTACTATGAAAGTGTTTGACTCTGTGCTCGCTTTTTCTTTACATTCTAAGCCAAAGGTAAGGTGGGGATATATGTATATGTAATTAAGTATTTGCTCTATTTTAAGTTTCCCGATTATTTTTGTATATTTCTTTGACTATACATTTTGTACACTCAGAATACTGGCTTTAACATGATATGAAAAATTAATAGTTAATTCCCGTTTTAACAACTGATTATTTTAATATAATAATTAATACCCACTTATTCTATTCTTAAATATCATCTCAATACAATAGTATAACGAATCAGATAAATGTTTAATTAAGGAACAATTTTAAAGATTTCACATGACACTTGTATCATTTGTAGGTTCGTAAAGCAGCACAGCATGCTGTGATGGCAATCCTACGTGGAAGCTGCTTCATGATACCATCTGAAGACCAGAAGACCAAGCCACCGAAGGTCCACCCGGCTTCAAACCGGGTTGCTGACTACAGTCTGTCTCAGATCACGCCAGAGGCCTTACTATCAGGCCACAGGCCAGTTCTGCACACCTTGACCATGCTGCGTGACGTATTGCCTGTCTTCAGCAAGGAACATATTAAGGTAATCAGAGATATCATAATAACGGGTAAGATAAAACTAATCAGAGGTTCATTCCAAATTCAAAATAATTTAATCATGTGAATGTGTTACAAACTCCATCTCTTTGCTTCTGAGTTTCAAAGAGGTGCTTTGCCATTGAGAAAGTAGAAAATCAGCATTGCATTACTATTACTTTCTCTTCCAGACAATATCGGAAGCAATCCTGTCCCTAATGACGCACAACAACGTTTACATCAAAACATGTTGTCTACACACCATGCACGCGCTGCTGTCAGCACCCAAGGACACTTGCAACCTGACTGCGGGGCTGGCCGCCCAGCTCACTCGGGCCTTGATGGCTGCCAGGCCACCCGCTAACGACAGCGGACAGGTCCTGGCTTGGGCTGCGGTGCTGCAGCAGGGGTATGGCTGTCTTGCTGGGTAAGTCCCCATCACACTCATAGATTGAAAATTTTCAAAAATCAAGATATTTCATATATTTGTGTGAGAAAACTTTGTCCCTATTTTAAAGATAATTCATATAGGAGCACAGATGAATGCTTGTGCTAGAACAATACCACTTGGCAATTGGCATAGTTAAAGTAAATAGTGTCAATATAATAATGACTGTCGAATTTTGGCTGCAGAGCGGGAGTCACTATTCAGTAACATGTTATTCCTCAGATTGGATTTGAACCTATGCATCCCCAACCTCCCCGCATTCGTCAACATCTGTGTCTCGGAGCTGTGGCTCTCTGACGTTAGTGACGTCAACGCCGCCGCCACTAACGCGCTGAAGGTGAGCTGGTCCCATTCTCAAAAGGTCCCATTTGCATAAGGTCCCAATCAAAAAAATCCCTTTTGCAGAAGGTCCCATTCAATAATTCATGTAGAAATTTGTAAGTATGTATGAATGTTTAAATTTTCTATTAACTATTAACCTTCTATGTGCTTAACAGGCCAATTATTACATTTTACAATTTTACAAAATTACATTTTACATTATTGATTTTTTTTAAACAATGAATTGATTGATCTAAAATATTTGTGTCCACAGGCCATTCTACTAGACTGTGTGAAGCCAGCAATAGAGTCAACCGAATGCCTCACCAAGCATAAGTCACACATCGACAATATCTTCAAGACTATAGGTACGGGGCTCGACAATCCTTTCAACCAAGCTATCAAGCATGTCATATTGACTCTGGCTGTATGTTTTGAGGTAAGAATTAATGATATGCGCTAATAATGGTTGAAATATTACTTGCGAATCTTATTGCATATCTGATTTCTTGAATGCTCTTATGAAAAACCTTATTACAGATTGGAAATGACAAGGTCACCTATGTCCTAGGTCCTCTACTTAGAAAGATGATTGAACGCCGCGAAAGCCACAATTTCTTCAACGAAAAAGAAGTGGAATACGCCACTGGGTGCGCCATCAAGTCCCTAGGACCGGAATTCGTACTACAAATCATACCCTTACGAGACGGCAGCAGTATAAACTTAGACCGCAGTTGGTTAATACCGGTTTTGCGGGAGAAGATAATTAATTCAAACTTGAAGTTCTTCGCGACGGAAATATTAGAAATAGCAACCTTTTGTAGAAAGAAGTCACGGGAACTCGCACAAGAGAAGGATACCCCTGGCTCCCATACTTATGACTTACTGTGCAATCAGTTCTGGGCCTTACTACCCAGCTTTTGCAACTGTCCCAAGGATATTAAGGATAATTTCAAGGCGTTAGCTCGTGTTTTGGGTAATGTGTTAAAGGATAACCCAGAGTTTAGATTGTCAGTGATGCAAGCATTAAGGAAACTGATCTCCTGCTCGATGGAGAATGAGGAAGACCAGAAGGAGTTGGGCAGATTCGCGAAGAACTATCTACCGATTCTTCTGAATATATACATGACTCCGGTACAGGGTAGCAGTGCTGAGGGGCAGAGGTTGGCTGCACTAGAAACTATACAGGTATGGCATTGAATATAACAGTTTGTTAAATATACTTATACCCAAGTTGTAGGATTTTCTGAAAATATGCAACAGATATGATAACACCCATGACCCACAAATAGGAATTTTATGTCACCGAATATCATCCCTGGATCAAATTGAATTGGTCGAGAGTGTGCGCAGGAATTACATGACTTAATTCCCCCCTCTCCTTTTTACTATCGAACATCCAGACGCACGGCGGGTATTTATCCCTTTGTTGTCAACATCCCCCCGGTGCGGACGTCGCGCTTTGCTTCGTCTTTTATTATACGTACCGCAAGGGAATGGAATAAATTGCCTGCGTGGGTGTTCCCCTCTGATTATAATGTGGGTGTCTTCTAGTCAAGAGTGAATAGGCTTCTACTAAGTTAGTGTGCTTTACCATCCATGGCTTCATTACTGCTTACCATCAGGTGGTTTTGTGGTCAAGCACTAACTTATTCGGTATAAAAAAAAATAAAAAATAAAAAAATGAATCAGGGTGACAAGATTCATCGGAAGGGAAGAAGATGTTACCTCTGATCTCTGAAACAGCTTGACCGATTTTGCTTGCTCATTCATCGGTCTTATGCTATAGGAAGGTATTTTACAAAACAATATTATAGTTTGTTAAGGGAATGCACAATTTCGCTTATTTTAAGGCAAATTCTGCAGTCTCTAAGGCTTCCATCAACAATAAGGCTCATTATTATGACTATTTTTACTGAACGTAACTTCCATATTAACAGGTATACCTATCAATAAGCGAACAATCACTACGCGAAGAACTCTTCACTAATGCTCTTCAACAGCTAGAAACTTCCAAGGAAAATCATTTCCAAAGAGAATCCATCCTAGACGTCATAAGACTACTTGTTTTGTACCAAAACAGTGACAATATCACAAACCTTTTCGACAAATGGGTGTTCCCACTCTGCGAGACTGTTCTAGAAGATCCTAGAAAGTTTAAGAAAGCTAAAAAGAAGGAAAACAAGCCTGAAGGTATGGATGTAAATGAGGATGCTGAGAGCAAGGGCCTGAGGTACAAAGATAAGGCTCGTTTACTTGAAATGGAGCACAAGAAAGCATACAGGATATTAGAGGAGATTTTCAAGAGCGAAACAGATAGTTGCAAGCAGTTTTTAAAGGATAATCATAAGAAGATTAAGAAATTGCTCATGAATTCCCTGAGCAAGGTAGCTGATAGTAGTAAGGCTGCGAGGCTGAGGTATGTATAATAATCACAACATCACACTCATTAACACATAGAATTCTGTGTTAAGGCATGGACATACACATCCAAAACCCTATTAAACAAACACACAATAATAACGCTCTTAGTTGATCCTAAATGATTGACTGAGTTAAAAAATTCTTGAGGGCTTTCGTGCTTTGGAAGACACGGTTGTTATCATGGGTATATTACTCTAACGTTGTTATCATTAGATAGCAATCTCCACAGACATCTTGCTTGATACATGTCTGTGGCAATTTCCAAGCCATAATAAGGCCTTTGGGTGGCTTTAAAACTTCCGACAAATGGGTTGGCCACTAAGCATCTAGCAATCTGCACCGGGGTAAAACGGCGGAGTTTGCTCTAGGCCTCTTAAAAAGCAAACACCCATGCCATAAATGGGTTAAGTTATAATTGTTCCCATGTGAATGTGCCATCAATGGGTTAAGTAGTAATTGTACCCATGTGAATGTAGACCTTATTTTCAGATGTATAGAGCATTTAATAAACTCAACGAGCAACTTGAACCCGGAGAGCAAGTTATTGAAGAGCGCAGTGGCCGAGTCTGTGATATGTACTAAGGATATAAACTCCAAGTGTCGTCAGTGCGCTTTTAATGTCATCAACACGGTTGGGAATGTGCTGAAGAAACAGGAGGGAGGTTAGTGTAAAAGTAATACCTAATCATATGATCATTGGCTTACACAATATGCCAGTGAATACCGCATCAAAATCGGTCAAGCTGTTTCAGAGATCAAAGGTAACAAATATGAAAACATGTAAAGTTATTTTCACTAAACTAAATGATAGGAATTTAATGACAAAACTAATTTCTGTTTCCTTTGAATTATCTTTTTAGATTAATTTAAATTCATATTTCAATAAAAATTAGTGCCAAGATATAAGATGCCTCCAAATAAGTCTTGTCTAAAAAATGGACTATAGTTAAACAAGAGAAAGAGTGACATCACTTGTCTTTTCCACCAGGCATGCAAGCGTTCATCGCCATGCTACTATCAGGCCTCTCAGCGCCTCTTCCCCGCATCACGAGCGCCACGCTGCGCGCCGTGGCGTCCGCGCTGTTTAACCTGGCCGAGGACATGGGGCTGGAGACGGTGCAGGGGCTACTGGAGACCGTGGTCGCGGAAATGATGAAGAATAATAGGGAGGTTGTTGCTGCGGGGCTGAGCTTTCTTAAGGTGAGGAGTTGTGTTGTGTTTTGTATTGTTACTAGTGAAGAGAAGACTTCATCCGCATATTGACCCTCTAGGGTTCTAGTGGTTGAATTTTCTTTACGTTGTTACTAGCTTTATCATGTGTTTTAACACTTTAATGCCCCAAGCCCCAACTCAGAGTCACTAACGGTTACTTTAATCTCTGCTTAGTAAAGAATCTTCATAAAAAATTTCTACTAAGGAGCAATTTAAGGTAATTGAATTATTTAATTAATTAAATAATTAATTAATTTAAGGTAAGATTGGGGGTTATCTATGGATTTAAGTAACCGTTAGTGACTCTAAGTTGGGGCGTTAGGGATGAATTTTCTAAAACTTTTAATGAGTTTTTAAGTAATTTTGTAAAACAGTAAAATCTAAGTTTCAAGTGAATCGGATGAAATTAGTTTATTGGCCCTACGTTTACCCTCCCTTTAGGCTGCTTTAGGAGTTAAATATTAATCTTAATTAATCCTTCCTTAATTCTGCTCCATACTATAAAGACAAATTTGACGACCCTGTAGCCTAGTTGGTAGCGAACCTGCCTGCGAATCGTGAGGTCCCGGGTTCGAGTCCCGGCCGGGGCAGATATTTATGTTACAGATAAATATTTGTACTCAGGTCATGGTTGTTATTGTGATGTGTTATATGTGTGGTCCATGCCACCTGCGACACAGGTAAATAACCTACTGCGGGGGTATGAGTGTTTAAGCGTTTAAGGGTTTAAATTGTAAAAGATTCCATGCTTCCAGGTCAGCTGGTTTATGCTGTTCTTCTCTCTCTCTAAACTCATTCTTAACTTAATATTCACTCACTAATCAGTTTAAATGTAACAAAAAATGTTTACCCTAGGTTTTTTCACTGCAGGTATACACAAAGGTGCTACCAACTGAAGTTCTCATCGGTAGTCTACCGTTAATCTTTAAGACTCTCTCCACCATGTCTGAGGATTGCAAGCGCCACTCCCGACTGGAGATCGGGTACTTCCTCAGTCGGATGACCAGGAAGTATGGAGCTGAGACAGTGGAGAAGATGATACCAGCTGAAGATGAAATTATGATCAGGAGATTGAGGAATATCCGCAAGATGGATAATAGAAAGAAACGGCAAAAAGATAGTCAGAGGTAGGTTGTATGTTTGTTTGGTTAAGATTATGATGATGGTAATGAGGGAATGATGTTTGTATGTATCTATGTATACGTATGTATTTTTGTAAGGAACATTCCTTTGGGTAATGCGGATGCGTACATACAATCATGTGCATGAAATGTTCATATCGTGAATTAGAATAAAATATAACTTAAAATAGGCAATGTTACTTTAAAATCGATTATTTAATAACTTGACAAAACTTTAAAAACCGATTTGCAATTTCCAGTAACAAAGATTCAGACTCGGAGACAGAATTCTCAGTGAAGGGCACATCGAAGACGCTGGAAGACATTCTCCGGGACTCGGACTCGGAGATGGAGTATCTGGAGGAGGAGCGACCCAAGGTCAAGGCGAAGAGGGGCAAGTCTCGCGCCTGGATCCAGGATGACCCCGAGAGTATTGTGGACTTGGCTGATATGTCCTCATCTAGGAAGATTACAGGTATTTGTTTGATGGCTCACAGATAACGGATAGCATTTATAAAGTGATTTCTGTCAGATTTTTGTGACATGCACATACAGACATAAAACATAAGCCTTACGAAAATTTGGGTTAAGCTTTTTGAATCGAAATAAATAAACATGAGTTTACATGTTTGGAAAATCAATCCCTAAAGGGTATTGATATCAATCCCTAATTTGTAATTGGTTTTGTGCCACCACTTCCTTTATAAACCGGTCTCTTTCTAACGAGATTTCTACTGTAAAAGATAATTCAAAACATTTTTAAGAAGATTAATAATATGGCGGTTAAATGGCAAAGTTAAAAGTATTTCCGCGCGGGCAATTCCGCGAGCAATAGCTATTATTTTATATTACCTCTTTATCTCCAGCAACGGACCCAACTAAGAAGAAGGTGATTGAAGAAAAACCGAAGAAGAAAGATGGTGGGTTCAAGACTGCTCCAGATGGAAGACTCATCATCTCAGACGATACCTTCATTGAAGATGACGAGCCCAAGCCCAGTGGAGACGTTGACTCTGATACTGATGATACTGGTAAATCATTTGTATTAGATAAGTAATCTATACCAATATTATAAAGAGGAAAGATTTGATTGTTTGTTTGTATTGAATAGGCTCCGAAACTACTGAACCGATTTGAAAAATTCTTTCACTGCTGGGAAGCTACACTATCCCCGGGTGACATAGGCTATATTATATTTTCAAAAAAAATTAATGATTCTTAATAAAACTCCAATAATGTAACCGAAGGTGTAAAAAAATAAAAAAACCGAAGCAAAGCGAGGGTGGTTACTCGTGTATAAATAAAGCTATATACTCATAGCCCTCACACTAGGACTCCTTGTGTTGTGGGTGCCATGAACATAAAGCCAAAAACACACAAATTCCGAGACCAGAAATTCCAACTCATCATTGAAAATTTCAAATTGATGATGTATTGAATAGACTCAAAAACTACTGGAATAATGCTAGTACCTACAGATCTTGACCTTCTAAGTAACGTGAGTTATATGTATTTTATTAAAAAAAAAATGCACAAACCGACGGAAAGCGAGAGTGGTTACTAGTAAATTAATCTATACATCTATACAAATAAATAAAATTGGAGTGTCTGTTTGTAATATTAAAATAACCGTTTTTTGCTAAGTACATTTGGATGTATACACGGTACATATACCAAAACAACATTTTTTACAATTTTTGTCTGTCTGTTTGTTCCGGCTAATCTCTGAAATGGCTGGACCGATTTTGACGGGACTTTCATTGGCAGATAGCTGATGTAATAAGGAGTAACTTAGGCTACTTTTACTTAAAAAAAATAGTAGAGTATAATTGTTAAACAAATCATAATACTATGGTTATCTATGATTAATATGGTTATCTTTATAATATTTTCTGTATAATCCAGACGACGAAGGCCCGAAGTCTTCAAACCTGGTGAAAGTGGGCGCTAAGCGCAAGTACGACGACATCCTGAGCATCCGCAGCGGGCGCAGCGGGAAGAGCAAGGCGTCCACCGCCACGCTCGGGGGGTACCGCGCGGGGGGGAAGGGGATACACAGGTATGGTCATGATGTTTTGTTATGGAAATAGCCAGCTAACGATCTGATGATCCACCTGATGGTAAGTGCATTTCCGGCCAAGAAACAAAAGAGAAGAAGGAAATAAAGAAAGTATTGCTATGCAAATGCATGCCAGAAAATTTTTGGCAGAAATAGTCATATGCCAGAAGTACACTGGACTGGACTGTTAACTGTATATGTGTAATTTGGCAAATAAATGAAATTAAAATTATTGCCATGGCAGGTTTTGACAAGCATCAAATATTAAATAATTTTCCATAGCACACATAGTAAGATTGAACTTCTAAAATGTTAACTACATTATTATATGTTTTATTCCAGACCGCTGGGCTCACCGGCATCAGTAGCGTCCACAGCTGGAACTGACTACAGGTCGAAGAAAGCCAAGGGCGATGTCAAGAAGAAAGGCAAACACGACCCCTATGCATACTTACCACTTTCTAGGAAGAACCTTAACAAAAGGTAATATTTATTCCATTTATATCCTTTAATAGGTTAAAGAAAAAACATCCTTAAAGTATTTGAAACATCATGGAATTTTTCAAGCTAAGCGAATATTATTTTCAAAAAGTATATAGTTAAAGTTTAGTGTACATTGTAGGCACGGACCTGAAAAAAAGACGAGAGTGAAGCATAGTAATGGCCGCCCGATTAACATGTGTGCGTAATTTTTGATTCGCGATTGACGCAGTATGGTGTCAACGTGAGGTGTGTACTTGTACGAATAGAGAGTTGGTATTACTATGGGTGCTTCACTGAATTTGTTGTTGGGATTACGTCCGTCTTTTTTTTTAGGTCCGTGATTGTAGGATTTGAACCCAAGCCTTCTGTGTGGAACTCTGAAATTTAAACTATCTTTAAACCGTTGTGATAAATTTGATATGAATAAACTAACAGAAGGTAATTAAAATGTATCAATAGGAAAGAGCTTCATTGTCTCAAGGTAAAAGACTTACATATTCAAATAATTTATGTTTATTTATGTTTGGTTTCTAGGAAAAAAGCTGTCACATCGAAGCAGTTCAAGGGAGTCGTCAAGTCTAAAACGAAAGGTGTCAAAATAAAAACGAAGAAAAATAAATGATTTTAATTGCATAATTTTATGTATGCTATGCTCACACTGTGTATATCGCAGTATTAACGCGTCGCTGTTCAGTGCAAAAATTCAAATAGCCATTGCAGCTGTTAAAATATAATCTATCGGAGTTCAAATGTTATTTTTGGTGCGAATGACTGCGAAACCGACACAAAAATGTAGATGGCTTCGCGATATAGTCCATTCAAATTAGAGTTTTTAAATTAAATGTTGCAAGTGTATATATTTTTTGTGATACATATATACGAATAAGTCTATTATTTGCGCAGTTTTACTAATTTGAATATTATTGGACACGTGTGTTTCATCTAGAATAGCAATGCTAGCTATATTTGGATAGAAACTCAAAACCTTCGCAGTAAAATGCTTACGATGTTATTCATTTTTGGATAGCGACGCGGCACGTTTTTATGTGCGATAAGCTTTCAATTCGCTTCACATTTCAATGTTTTTGTTCTCATTTATTTAATTAATCAACATTAAAATATTACATAAGCTTTTCGAAACTCTCTCATCCGAGTGAAGATGCCAACTTGTGGGATAGAGATTTGTTTGATATGTAGTAAAATAAAAATAAAACTGTATATATTTTCAAGCTCCAATAAAATTAAAAAAAAATGTTTTCATTTTTGTGTCTGTACAAATAGACCGTAATGTTACAAAATATTTTATTTATGTATTATGATAGGAGTTAAATAAAATTTTAAAAATTATATTTTGTTTCAATTGTACTTTGAAAAGACTTTTAATTCACCAAACCAAAGGATTACAGAGTATAATTATTATACTTATATATATAACTTATATACATATATAACTATTATAGCTGGTGTAAGTTTTTTTGGAAATAGCCGACATACGAGTTAACGATCCACCTGATGGTAAAGTGGCCATCGTCGTCCATGGATGCTTTGACAGCCAAAGTGCGTTGCCGCATTATTTCTGGTTCTCCGACACGCTTTACGATTATTTACGATTATTCAAAAGCTTTACAGCAACGCATCCAGGGGCGTACTTAGCTTCTGGAATATGAAATCTTATTTTTTTGAGTCAGGAAACAACAAGTCTGTTGTTAACGCTTAATATAACTTATTTAAAAAGCGCCCTCTCAATCAGTACGCCCATGCGCCTCTTTGAATAATTTTGAGAGGCATATAGGCAAAAGAGATAATTAGATAGCTAATCTATGCTTCAAGACTATAATTTTGAATTTGCAAAATGTGGAATTCCAAAATGTTGCATTCTCGTTCAATAACTTTGTATGATACAAGTTCTTCATATATCTTTCTTGTATAGTTAAACAATCCCAAAAAAAAGATCAATGATAAAAAGCATTTTTGACTTTCATGTTTGATATTGCAAAAATACAAAGTACATTGTCATTCACATAAATGATTTATGAAATACATTTATTCATTTCACTCTTCTGATATCAGCCTACATATCAAGTCATGACGTTACCATGAGCCGCCTTATACGTAGAATCCCTTTATTTGTCTGTAACCTTACCGAGAATTGCAGAGGCGTGTTTAATTAGCACGGAAATAAGGCCGTCCGCGATGGTTTGCAGATTCCTTGCTACAATCGCACCTAGTAAAATTAAGATACCAGTACCAGTATGGTTATGTTTACGAACTTTTATAGAATATTTTAAAATTGAAATAATAGTTGGTAGATATGAGATCTTGTTTTTAATTTATAAACAAAAATCTTCTTGTGCATTGGATTTTGCTTCAGCCGAGAATCGAACCCGGCTGTGGACCTTCAAGTACCAATCAAGTTTGCAAATGACGGGCTTCAACATCAACAAAGGCAGGGTATAAAGTATCTAATAATGGACAGTAATGGAAATTTGCGTGGAAGTACCTACTCAGGAAATCAGGACCAAACTCACAAATTTTGTGTAGCCTGATAAACGGATGCTTGAGAATTTGCGAGCATAAGAGCAGTCGTAATGTGCTACAGATTACGAGTAACGACACGTACGGAAAGTTTTACCTATGTTATTGCATAAACGTCGTGCACTAATATAATAGAGTCAAAGTCGCACCACGTAAAAAAAAACGGCCAAGTGCGAGTCGGACTCGCCCATGAAGGGTTCCGTAGCAGCAAGTACCGTAATATAAAAGTTCTTGTAGTTCGTTGTAACTTTGATCAATGTTTTTTCCGGTTTACGATTTATGACGTATTAAAAAAAACTACTAACTAGATCTCATTCAAACCAATTTTCGTTGGAAGTTTGCTTGGTAATGTACATCATATAATTTTTTTAGTTTTATCATTCCCTTATTTTAGAAATTACAGGGGGGGGACACACATTTTACCACTTTGGAAGTGTCTCTCGCGCAAACTATTCAGTTTAGAAAAAAATGATATCAGAAACCTCAATATCATTTTTGAAGACCTATCCATAGATACCCCACACGTATGGGTTTGATGAAAAAAACGTATTTGAGTTTTAGTTCCAAGTATGGGGAACCCCCAAAATTTATTGCTTTTTTTCTATTTTTGTGTGAAAATCTTAATGCGGTTCACAGAATACATCTACCTACCAAGTTTCAGTGGTATAGCTCTTATAGTTTCGGAAAAAAGTGGCTGTGACATACGGACGGACAGACAGACAGACAGACAGACAGACATGACGAATCCATAAGGGTTCCGTTTTTTGGCATTCGGCTACGGAACCCTAAAAAGCGTCTTCATAAGGGCTAACGCACAGAAAAATAGATAAGTAACGCACAGAAAAACGTGACCTACTTGCGCCCGTATAAGTCACAGTGTAGGTACTATAAAAATGTCTATAAAAATGTAAAACAACAGGGCAATAAGGTAGTCGGTGACGTTCACCATCAAACTTGTCGTCACGACAATTCTGTGTCCATAGTATAGAATACAGTTCGGCCGCTGTATCTTGGCGCGTCTGAACTTCGCGCAGAAGGCTGCGCAGTAGCATAATTCGCCAATATTCGATACGCGGTGTATTATGTCTCAGTTATACGTTAACATGTTCGTGTTGCCATCTCTGTCTTACATGTGCTAAAGTTCGCAAAGCCTATGTTCAGACGCGCCAAGATACAGCGGCCGTACTGTACTTGGGAATGGAACGGAAATGGGAAGAACACTAGATTAGATTGAACACGCAGATTTCGTGCAACCAGATTCAGTCTGTATAGGCTATTTAACTAGATTGATAGGGCATTGGAAGGAGATGGATTGTTCTCAAGTGCCCAATACAAGGTCTTATTACTCTCTTAAAGGTACTAAACGCCCTGCTAGCGTTTTCCGGAATAATAAGTACCCTAAGTACCTTCTTGCTGAATTTCCTGTTATACATTCAGTACATCCATCTCAAACTATTATATTAGTAGGATATTAATGTATGTGCGATATATTTACTCTACGGCAATCTATGCATGTGACATTGGCCAGAATACTCCTCCGAAGCGCCGCTATATGTATAAAATATGTGGAATATGGCATGCGCCTTGTGGGTCACGAAAGCGCCCTTTAAAAAATCCTCAATAGTTTTTTACAGGATCATTATAGACACATGAAAATTGTAATAGTACTCATCAAGAAATTGAGTACTAGAATACAGTGACTTAGGGCAAAGGCTTTGTCTTTACTCCTCCTGTAAGACTAGCAGGCGTAGTATCCTTGGAGTAAATAGAGAATGATCCCAGTGCAGAGACTTTAAACTAAAACATGTTGCTATGTGGTTACTGTGGTCCATAAACTGTAAATCTATAACGGACCTCCACTTAGTACCTTTGAATTTAGTCTTGCTATTCATCTTACGCCTCAGAGTCACTAATGGTTACATAAATCGCTCCTTAGTACAGAATTTGAATGGTGATTCTTTACTAAAGAGCGATTAAAGTAACCGTTAGTGACTCTTGAGTTGGGGCATTAGTGACACTTGGTGTTGTTCAACTCATCGTGGACTGAACACATTTTACTATAATATGGGTACTCACGATATTTATTATGGGCACCGATATCTCGACCCAGTTGCATGGATCCTGGTCACGCCTGAACTAAATAAATATCGTGGGTATCCGTATTATAGTAAAACTTGGTGTAGTTATTATCGATGCTGTGACAATCTTTCAATAGTAGTGAATAAAAAGATAAACCCTTATTAAATTCTTTTTAATGCAAATAGTAGTTATCAATTGTTTTATTTCAATAAAGCTAGTTTTATTGATGTAAAAATTGCGTGTGGGCATTATTTTCCGGTCTAGAGGCAGACATTTGCGGTTGTCAAAATCATTATTTTTGTTAAAAAAATAAAATTACACCATCCATTACTGCGCTGTAGAGTCCAAAAAATAAATATAAAATTTGATAAACGCGCTTAAGAAATGAAGACGACAAACTAGCACACATTGAGGAATTAATATTTAATTTTACTGTAATCTCGTCAGTCTTGCGGCCAATCTAACCATTGGATTAAAAATGAAAGGCAGAATGTCCAGTCAACTTGATGTCGGTACTTGGTTTCGAAAAAGTCTCGATGGTAAAAAATTAAAGCTTGGCACAGAGAGGCGCGTGTATCGTCATCATTTCTCAAGCGCGGACTATCGAAATATTTTTTGGAAACACGTTTCCACACGAATCACCGCTTTCACAATTCGTGAGAATATCTCAACAAGCTCACATGTGTATCCGTTACGAAACGTCGTTTCAGTCACTGAGGTATTTTTACGAAGAGGCGATTCACTATTACTGATAGACTTCCATTTTAATAGTATTTATATTTTTACATGGAAATTTTCATCACATTAAACATTAATCCTAGGCCATTTCTCAGTATTCATTTCAGTATCAACATTGAGTTACGTCATCTCGAAAAGTACAACCATTCAACGATCCACTCGACAACTCGCCGTCGAGCAATTTTACAAAAAGAATCTTATAAATAATTTACAAAATAATACAAACATTAATTCGATTCCGATTTACACATGGATAGAATTGGGGACAAAATTCCTGCTCATTCAACATTTACATGCGAGTCCCGGTCTCACGAAAATAAATATACATTCCGGCGGCTAAAGTTCGTTCAACACTTCTCGTCCGCCAGCAGGGGGTCGAGCGAGAAGCCCAGGTCGAGGGCGGCGGGGCGCTTGCCGGGCGGCGGCGGCTTGAGGCGCGGCTTGTGCGACGCGTGCCCGTTGAGCCGCGCCTCCGCCCCGAAGAGCTCGCTGAGGGTCTGGTGCACGTCTCGAGCGCCGCACGCTGCCACCACCAGCCGCCGCAGCTCGGGCCGCCGCGCCGCGCCCCCCCGCCCCGAGGACGCGCCCCCCGCCGCCGCCGCCGCCGCCTTACACGGCCGCGCCAGGGACGACTTCACGTTCCCGCGCACCGTCGCGTACCGCTTCCCGAGCACCACCGCGCCGCCCGCGTGCGACGCGTTGTACGTGCACAGCGCCAGCGGCCGCGGGACCGCCGCGTACCAACACACGCCGTCCGCCTCCCGCTCCGGCTCATCCTCCGCCGCCGGCTGGCTCAGTAGCGCGGCGATCCCGGACGTGTCCGGCAGCACCGAGTCTTCCGCGAGCACCTCGTCGCCGAGCAGGCTCGCGTAGATGTCGTCCACCCGCTGCTCGTCGGCCACGTCGGTGAGCGCGGCCAGGTCGACTGGCGCCAGCGGCGGAGGCGCGTGCGCCGCCTCCCGCGCCGCCCGGTGCTCGGCGAGCAGCGCGTCGAACGCCTTGGCGCGGCCCTCCACCGCACGCCGGAGCGACAGCGCGTGAGCCTTGCAGGTTAGAGAGCGCGTGCATGGCTTCGGGTTCTCGCCCGTCACCACCCCGCAGTGCTTGTTGGGGTCGTACTCGCGAAGGTTGAACTTCGGTTTGCTGCTCCGCCGGGAGGCCTTTGTCGAGGGCGTCGTCGCCTTCGGTGGGGGAGCGGCGAGGGCGCCGGCTTCAGTCGCGAGAGGCCGCGCGGGGGAGACGTCCGGCGCGAAGCGAAGCGCGGCCGGGTCGGGTTCGGGCGCCGCGTACCCGGCCATCGGTGGGTCCGCCGGAGCGTAGGGATCGACGGTGGACATCGGGTCCGACACCGAGGGAAAGTTAATCTCCTGCATGTTGCCGATGTCCCTGATTATGTTCTTCCAGTCCGCCGCGTTCGTGATGTCGTCCGCGCTCTGGATTCCTTCCGAGTTCATAATGGCGAAGATGTCATCGGTTAGATTCTCGCCGAGGGGCAGGTCCTCCGGGTCCTGAATGCTGACCACGGGCAGGTCTCCGGACTCGACGCTCACCTGCAGCTCCCCTGCCAGTGCCGCGGAAGCTCCGGCCTCCTCGGGGTACTGCAAGTCCGACGGGGTGGCCGGAGGGACGGGTGACGTCTCCATCTTGGGCAGGACGTCGGGCGGCGGCAGAGGCGGCGGCTCCTTTTTGTGTCGGCTGCGACTGGGGGCAGTCTTGGGCTTGGCCGCGGGCGCCGGCGCCGGGGGTGGCGGCAGCAGCGGCTCGGCTCCCGAATGCGCCTCCAGCAGGTGGCGGTAGGCGGCGCTGCACTTGACGACGGAGCCGCACATATGGCAGACGGCGGCGTCGAGCGTGTCCATCTGCGGCAGCAGGCCGTGCAGCGGCATCGCGTCGTGCCGCAGCCGGCTGAGCCCGCCGCGCCGCCGCCGCTCCGGCTTGGCGGGCTCGTCCTCGCGCCGCGGCGACCGATACCCGATCTCCCCCACCCACACGTCCCACGGCTTCTCGTTGCACTTCACCGGACTCACCGTCTTCGTCGGGAACGGGAAGTCGCCGGACATGGCTCGGCGTTCGCGGGCACTGCGAGCGAGAGACGCTCCCGACGTGCTCACGGGAGTCCGGTCATCGCGATGTCCTCGCTCCGTGATAGGTTATTATCCCATATCTGCCAGTCCGTTGGAGCCCACCGAGCGCGGCGTCCGGCTCACATCGTAGCTTCTCTCCTCGCGACGACGCTCGCGTGCGATGCACTACGTCGTGTTTTGATCGTTTCCACTTTTATTATTTACTACAGATGATCTATCTCACTGACAGCTGATTATGCAGGTTGTAAGTTTTTCTTGAGCACGGAGCACTTCCATGTGTACGCCGTCCTTTCTAAAATACTTGATGAGTTCCGAATGAGAGAAACTTGTGTATAATGAATAAATTTTAAGTTAAATAGTGATTGTTGCACGACAAAATGTCCAAAATTTCAGTTTGATTAGTTGTGGTTGTAAATTACTACAGAAAGCATCAACACTTTTTTGAGTATTAGTTAGTAATAAAGTAAAGACTCGAGTAGAAAGTTCTGTAATTTATGGTCATTCATTCGGAGATTGAGTGACGTGACAAGCATAGAGTAATAAGATATCTTATTGCCAGAAGAATAAAATAATTTTTAAATTACAATACCAGCCCATGGATATATTATTCTAACTGGATCAATAACTTTGTAGTGGCACCTGAAGATCGATGACGTCATAACAAAATGACCATTTTTGTATTGTGCCCATGTTATCTATAGTCCCAGGATATATTATTCGATAGTGATTTTTACAATGTTAAGAAAAAATCTAAGATGAATAATATTGTAGTATAGATGTACCGGGATTGTGTACCTTAATTTTCAATTTACTCTTATTGCAATAAGTTAAATTCGGTAATTTTGAAGAAATTTCAATAAAATGCATTACTTCAATATTATAATTTATTTCCACCAGAAAAAATACCAGGACAAACATTTTGAAGAACCATATCAAAGTAAGATATAACTTTTCTAAGTGTGGATATGCTACAATTATAAAGGATAATCTCAATCCGGCCTGTGATTGAGCGAATCATTCCATTGGTTATTCCGTTATGACGTCATCGATCTTCAGGCACCTCTACAAAGTCTGTGATCCAGATAGAGTAATATATCCATGAGTCCACCCAACCTTTTTGACATTTAAAGTATCAAAGTTTTTGACGAAAAATAAAAAGTATAGTGAGAAACCGATTCTGATGTAAATCATTGATACGATAAGATTTGAAACATTTATATGTATCTAATATATAAAATTCTCGTGTCACGGTGCAGCGGTGTTAGAAGTTGGACTCCACCGAAACGGCTCGACCGATTTCCGTGAATCTTTGCGTGCATATCGGCTAGGGTTGAGAATCGGACATCTATTCTTCATCCCCCTACCCCTAAAAATTTTTGACAGAACAACGTTTGCCCGGTCAGCTAGTGTATATATACGCTATTACTACGGCCAAAATATTATGTCTATGGCCAAAATAGTTCACAAAGTGACATTATTTTCTGTCAAAACTGTCGGGTGGATTAGTAATTCAACTTTAAAAAAGATGCATCTAATGTCTCGTGATCTGTCTTCACTTACGAAGCTTGGAGTCTAGTTGTATATATATGAAGTTCTTGGATTCTATTTTAGTAAGCTTAAAACCAGTATAATTTCCAAGCAGTGACAAAGCCCGAGAAACATTTTTGAAGTGAAAACTTCTTTAGCAACGTTGTGATTTGAAAGTCGATGAAACGAAAAAGCGATAGTAAAAAGAGACAGATACATAAATTCATAAGATTTAACGTGAGAGAAAATGAGATAGGAAGCATTATACAGTGTTTCTTGTTCGTGGTTCTCTGTGTTACTTTAAAAAGTGCTAAGTTATATAGATGGCGCGAACAAGATAGAAGATTCGTTTTATTGCTGGATAGATGGCGCTAGCTGCTCAATGTACTCTTCATATTATGTTAAGAGATGGCGTTAGTTACCACTGTTTTATTTTTATTTAGTACAAAAATAGTTTTTGAAAGATAATTAAAACTGATACGTTATTAAATTAAATATTTATTTAATTATGTCAAAGAAGTATAACTTCTCACGTGCGTACAAAAGTGCACCCTTAAATTCTTGTCAGAGTCTTGGAATAATTTTGCGAACTAGGCGAAATTTAGTTTCATTTTGACGAGATTTGTCTTTAGAATTTAAGTATAGTCGAATCACCAATCCACTGGACCAAATTGACATTTACAGTGTGTAATCAGTCCTTGACGAAAAGTTTTTGTCGTGACAAACTGATTTAATGGGAATCATTGATACGTTATGACTTGAAACATGTATTTTTCGGGATCAAGAAGTCACTATTTACCATAAACGGCAATATTATTTCACAAAGTGACATTAGTTTCTGTCAAATTTGTCCAGTGATTCGATTAAAGACGACTGACGAAGATTCATTAGCATGTCGAAGCTGAAGTGTAAGTTAAGCGATAATTTATCCTTTTATCCCCGATTCTGTAGCATTATCAACCCAAGTTGAGTAGGTTAGTAATATCAAGCCAAGCGGTTATTTTCTTATAACATTTCAAAGTGGTCGTGTTATGTCGGTCACTCACATTCGCGCGAATATGCGAACCCACAAGTGTGGGACGACCTTCGCGAATGATTATGCGAAGTTTTCGAGGCATTCGGGGTTTTCCAAGCTGTGTCGGTTTTTTGTCGCACATCAAAGCGCGCGAACCTCGAACCTTCGTGTAGTCTCCCACACATTCGTGCGACCAGTTGCGCACACGACTAAAAAGGTGACGTATGTCCATTGAGTTATAAGTATACATAGAGAAGACATCTCAAACAAAATGTGTGTCCCCGCCGGGAGGTTCTATTTTCAAAATTGAGCCCCTGTTCTCCTTTCAAAATCGAACGAATCCATTGGACATTGAAGCCGCGCGGCGTCAATTCATTGGAACATACATTGTGTTCGCGGTGTCTGTTCTATACGCTAGGAATAATACTTCAATGCGTATGTCTTAATTTTTCGTGATTCGTGGCGTCTAATCGTACTACCATTTATTTTCTGTATTGAAAATGGATTTGAATGACAACAACATACTAACAACAGCAAGATTGAACATTCGTGAACAAAGTGTAGGAGGAAGCAGAAATGGGCTTGTATACTCATATGCGAACCCATTTGCCTGACCGCCCTTCACGTATGTGCAAACATTCGTAAAAATGTCAAACATTTGCGCGTATGTGAGTGACCGGGGTTACATTTTTTCTAACCCTTACAGGCAGACGACCGATGACATCTCTAGTCTATTCTTCCTCTTAGGTTTAACTGGATAGCAATCTTCGTCCTGTACTTGAAGACGGATGACATCACATTGAATGACCATTTTTCTATTGTGTCCATGTTGTCTCTAGACCCAGAATATATCATTCGTTTTTTTTTCAAATTTTTTATAAAATGTGTTTTTTTTTTTAATTATAAGAAATGTGCTATAGAAAACATTTTGAAGAACTTTATTAAATTACAACATAATTGATCTAATAAGTAAGTATGAAAACCCTACAATTATGAAGTACAACCTCAATTCGGCCTGTGATTAGTCGAAAATGGTCATCCAATGTTACATCATGTCTTCAGGTACCTTTACGAAGATTAATATCCAGTTATACTTTATTATCCTTGACACTTAACACTACGTTTTGATGTCAATTTCATGTCATGTCAAATTGTCAATAAGTCAATTGTCAACAAAATGTTAAAAGGGCAATAGCGGCAATAGGCAGCAATAGCCTAGCCTTTTTGTGTGAGGTACTTTTAGAAGCAAGAACCTCCAAAAGTTGTTTTTCAAGATGTTTTTAACATAAAAATAGTAAACGGAGTGATTAAACGACAATGCCGGGTAAATTTGTAGCCAAAGTTTGTAACGATTCATAAATGTCACTCAAGAGTTTGTTTAGGTCTGTCATCGTAGGCATTCCTGTTGGGGTAACCTTTCTAGACACCGTGGGCTATGTTGCGAGAGTGGAAGGGATATCCATGCAGCCAGCACTCAACCCGGAGTCCACAAACACGGACTACGTGTTCCTATCACGATGGGCAGTCAGGGACTACAAGGTGCAAAGGGGCGATGTTATATCACTCGTGTCTCCCAAGGACCCGAATCAAAAAATAATCAAACGAGTAGTTGCCCTTCAAGGGGACATCGTGAACACTATAGGATATAAAAACCAGTTCGTGAAGGTACCTGAAGGTCATTGTTGGGTGGAAGGTGATCACACAGGTCACACGTTAGACAGTAACACCTTCGGACCGGTCTGTCTCGGCCTAATCAATGCCCGCGCAGTCTGCATAGTGTGGCCTCCGAATAGATGGCAGCAACTTGAAACCAAAGTGCCTGAACACCGGAAGCCAGTGAGCTCATCTATATAGTGAATGGTTTTGTGATGTAAATACTTATCAGCGGACAGAAAATACATTTTAATCAAATTTGATTGCTATTTATTGATTATAATATATCATAGGTTCTAATTTGTGTTTGCGTCAAATATTTGTAAATTTTTTACAGGGAATGAGTACAAAAATGTATTACATGAATTTTAGAACCAATTTTCTCCAACTGACTAAATTTACTTCAATCCATAAATGATAAATGATAATTCATCATGATTTGTCTGTTATGTGGACCTTATCATGTCTTCTTTTAAAGGTTTTTTTAATCAATTAAAATGTACACAAATCTTAAATCTGCTACTGCAGGTACCATATATGTTAATTTTTGTTATATTATGATATTTAATAGTTATTGGGTGTTATTAAGTTCCTGTGGTAAGGAAATCTTACTTTGAAACTAGATCTTTCTGTGCTAGTCTTGCCTTTACTGTGGCCAAACTGAGACTTAACTTAGGCTGGTTTTAGTGTCACGTGGACCGTCAGTACGGATCGCTCCGCACATACCGATCGTCCGCGTATGTCGTTTTAGTATCGATCTGACTGCCGCGGTGTACAGACGCGCGCAATGCGCAATTCTTCAAAAGAACTTCATCGATCACTCGACTCGTGTCAACATTGTGATATTCACGACTCGCATGATTGTACTGCGCTGACGCGTGCGCTCCGCACGATACTAAAACGCTCGTTGCAGGCAGAGGCGCGCGAGCAGCGGTCCGCGCGGATAGCTCCGCGGCACGGACGCGCCATGCGGACGGTTGCGGAGCTGTCCGCGCGGACCGTCGTCAGTACGGACCCGTCCGCACTACTCTAAAACGCTCCCTAGAAGTTTATACAGATCGGTCTGTGCGGAGCGATCCGTACTGACGGTCCGCGTGACACTACAACCAGCCTTAGACTAAATGATTTCACTGAAACTTTCATAAAGGTAAAAATATTTTAGTTGTCCTAAAACATAACATATTATGTTAAAATTAAATATCTTAATTAATTACAGACAGTTAAATTCTCTTGTCTAGTCAATTTTAGCTTCTTTCTATGGTGTCTCAGTGTGTCTTCAAGAAGTAAAGTTAAATAAGTTATTAATTGTACACGGCATGAATAAGTTGATAAGCTGCATAATTCTTAGGCTGAGTGAATCCTACCGTCAAAAACTCATTTGCTATGAATATAAAAATGTAACCATATAAGAGTAAGTACAAAATATTAAGTTTAAAATGACGACAGAAAAGCATTGATATTCAATATATCGACTTATTTATACCTTGATTACAAAATGTGTTGTTATTCTCCATTTAACAAAAATTTTTGTTTGGTTTCTAAGAAGTGATAAAATATGGCCTTCAGTACATTCTTACCTTATTTACCTACAATGTTAAATGTAATAATTGGGGACACAAAGTCAGTTTAACCAAAAATCGAATACTAGGCTTATCATTAGCATCTTTTTAAAATAAACAATTCTGTTGAAAACTGTATTTTACTTTCATTATTAATACTATAATAATGTAACATTTTGTAACTAACATAACTATAATACATTTATGAAGATTAAGGTTGGAAAAAACGACATTGTAACAAACAAAAAAGGATGTACAATAAAACTTAAGTAACTGCATGTAATTTGGTCAAACCAAAACTTTCTAAAATATTAACTACATTTTCATATGAAATACCTTTTCGTATAATAGTGTAATGATCACTTTTAGATAGATCTATCACAGTCGATCCGCTCCTGTTCTGTTCCAGTTGACTTAACACCCCTCCATCAAACACAGCACCCAAATGGCAAAATAGATGCTCAAATTCTTTGACTGACAAAGTAGATGGTTCATTACTGAAGTTGGCACTAGTTAAGGCAACAGGCATGTTAAATGTACAAGTGACACTATTCATAAATGCATGATTAGGAATTCGAATACCAATCTTCGTTGTTTTTGGGTTTAAATAAGGATTGTCCAGCATCTTAGTTTTTTCTAGAACCACTGTAACAGGCCCCGGCAGTAAACTGTGTAGGAGATCATCAGTCAAATGTTCGGATTCTCCCCATTTACGCACATCTGCAACCCTTGATACGCAAATAGCAACAGGCTTTGCGGAGTCTCTTCCTTTTATTGTATACAACTTCTTAATAGCTTTTGGACAATTAGCACTACATGCTAAACCATAAATGGTGTCAGTGGGTACTGCTATAACATGGCCCTTCCCAAGGAACTCAGCTGCCTTCAGGTGTGCATGCTGTTCCTTGCATGATATGACTGGAGTCATTTTGTCTATCTTCATCTTAACTGATGCACATTTATTTCTAACTACAGAATAATTATGAAGCACTTTTTGCACTAAATTCATCATCCAGTTAGTATTTTAACATGCAAATTTACTTGGCTGTTAATTAGCTATTAGCTATCGGGAACAGTTTTGATTAAAACACACAACACTTAAAATCCTAGTCTCGCCAATTGTGTGCACATTTATGGTTACAGCAACGGTAAAATGTGGTCATTGGTTCGTCAGCTGACCGAGTCTGCAGCTGCATAAAAAATGCTCTTCCGTGACTGCATTTGGGACAAACCGCATCAGTTGAGTCAACATTCTCCCATGCCGCAGCTCCACCCATAATATAATCGAGTTCCTGGAAAGAATATAAGTTATATTAATGTGTAATATAATTATTTACTGGGAATAGCAACAATCGACTTACAGCTAAGTGCAAAAGTCTATAGGATGATGCAATAAATAAAACATTTAAATCTAACCTTTAGCTTAGGGAACGTGCGTGATGACACCTTCTTCCTGATGTTATATATATAAGGACACGTGTTACATGCATACCGGAGCCCTTGCTCGGGCGCTTCTTCGACTATAAGAACATTTGCACACGTTGGACAAAACAACATTATCTTGAATATAATTATGATAAATAAAAACGCATTATTCAATCGAAATACTGCAATATAATTACAACTTGCATAAAAATTAAATTAGCTCTCAATATTTATAATTACCAACCCAACTCATACTGAATTGTTATCTTTTTGAAAATAATTTTAAAAAGTGCAATCTGCACTGCATGCACATTAACGTGACAATGACATTGACATTGACAAGTCAATTTATTTGACATTGATTTGTTGAATGTTTAGTCACAGGGTTGTATATAAAAATTTAGAATTACCTTAACCAAAAATAACAAACTTCGTAAAATGTTGGAAGATTTTTCCAACCCTGTCAGATGGGCCGGGGCTCTCTCAAATTATGAAACAGTCAATCAGTCAGTCTGTTTAAGGCTAGCTACGCCACTGTTTGATTTGTAGTTAATACATAAGCCAGGTTGAAACAAGTCAGGACCTGTTGAGATATATTAATTAATTATTATATTTCCCTTCCATTTCATTTACTTCATATGTAGACTATGTAGTTAGTCAACAAACGAGCAGTCTAACCACTTCAAAAGTATCGCTGACGCGTTGCCAACCGAAAAAGAAGTAGTTATTATTGGGTCAATGACTCTGCGACCAAAGACTAAACTTAAAACAATTTACGTTGGATTTTTAAAAGGGTAGGGCATTGTTTTCAATCTAATCAAACAAATACCATCAAAATCGATGTGTGTTACTGAATTACTGAGCCCAGCGACCTACAACGGGAATCGTCCGTTGTTCCGCAGGTTGCCCATGAATTACGAATCACGAGCATTGAAATTGGTTTGAATTCAAGTGTCAAGTATGGTGGAACTCTCAATTTCCAAGCAATTGGGGGAAAAAATTAAATGGCAACTTTGAATATACACAGATAACACAGAAAGTAACTAGGAACAATCTACTATTATGTCACAAAAATGTGATATAAAATCGATAACAAATTATCGATTTCGTAGTCGTATTAACATTAATTTATTACTCAAATTACAAAAATTAAAAAGTCGCCACTTTTTACATTGAGCGATAACCTACCATATCACCCGTTTCACCTGCCCCGGATGAAAGAATTGATTTCTTTTCAAAGAATTTTATTGACTGTATGTTATAGAAAATTATTGACTGATAGAATTTAAAATGCATAAGTAGTAGACTAATGTTCATTAACTCTTATAACTGATGTATGTAAAGGCTACTATAAATAAACTAAAAACTTAAACTACATTATGTAACAAGATATTTTTTAAGAAATTTAACTTATAATTATGTGTAATATGGTGCTGTTTGTGCTACACAAGAATACAAAAGTTTAAATTAAGATCAAAACATTTATAAGCACAATTAAAAGTACATTATTTAAATTACAGTTATAATAAATTAGTTTGAATTATAGCTTTCTGTAAAATCGATTTCATCACATTAATCGGTATCATAACCGCCGCAAGAAAAAGTTCAATAAAATCTGTCCTGTCAATATTCAATTCTGTGAAATCAGACAGTAGAGTGGTCGCTCGTTTCGTTTGACTGACATTTCAGCTATATTGCTCAGCTCGTTTCATTTGTTATTTATGTCGTGATTTATTTACTTAGATTTATTAATTTAGGTGACTGTGAGATAGTTAAGTGTAGTGTTGAAAATGTTGCGGGCTTTATTGGATAAATTTTGGGATGAGGAGATATGGTTGCCGCCGAACACCACTTGGGAGGATATAGAGCCAGGTCCTGACAAAGCGGTGGTGTATGCCGACTACAGGCACCTTTTGTACCCTCTACCCCTGGCTCTGGTGCTAATAGTATTGCGCCATGTGCTGGAGAAGTGAGTATTGACCTGAATAATAGTATCTATGTCAGTATGCCGTTGAGCTGCTGGTCATCCGTGACTCACTACTGTTATCAGACGTCAGTGTGATAGTAGATAATATTCGTAGATTATAACGAATTATGTTACTTGAAAAAATGCGCAAGACCATTAATATCAATGTTTATAATTTTTATATTTACCCAAAATATTTGGCTGGATTTTTTCAACTATAAACGAAATGTAATAACTAGTAAAGTCTAATTTGAAATAAATTAAAAAACAGTTTTGAATGATAGCATCAATATACCGTCATTGTGATAAAAAAAATGAAATATATAATGTATCACTGAAAAATATTTTTAGGTACATATTTTATATTTACAATTAGAATAGAAAGGTTTTTAATTAATATTTCCATATCTGTACCTTATATCCATTATTAAATTAAGATCATTTCATTCATTTCATTTCATTTCACCATTGCCCTGTAAATATCTACAGACTACAGGATGGACCAGGTTGCCTGCCAAATCCTTTGTTCAGCAGGGTTGACCAGCTATGGAGATTGTTAGATTTCAAGATGAATTAAGCCTCATGTCCTATTATATTACTATAAATAAATCAACACTCTTTAAAAACCTATCATTGGCCTCTGTTATAATTTCACTATGATAATGGTGGCTTCAACGCATTAATGGCCCACAACTGAGCATGGGTCTCTCTTATTGAGGAGGCCTAGAGCATACTCCAGTACACTGCTCCAGTGCAAAGTGGAGGGGTCTAACCCAAGTGCTGGAAGTTTTCATGCCGCCTGAGGGCCTCCAACATGGCTTAACAACTTATTTTGCAATCACAATCAGGACCAACAGTTTTACGTGCCGAAGCACAGAAATGCTCAAGAAATTTTTGTCACTAGTGGTTACCCATTCAACTACCGACCACGTCCATTGTTGCTTCACATTTTTCGGTCAATTAAAAACAACACAAGCCACTATGAAGGCTTCCAACAATCATGGTAATAATCATAATTTATACTTAAAAATGGATTCTTGTTCCAGGTACTGGTTCGCGCCATTCGGAAAGTCATTAGGTATTAAGAACACTAGACCAAAAAAAGCGCCAAATAACCCAAAGCTAGAAGCCGCGTACCAGGCACAACCAAAAATTAAGCATAAACAGGTATGCACACAAACACATTTGTATTGTCTATGTTAGTGTGCTGAGATGTTTATTAAATCACAGAGGCATTTGCAAAGTTTGTAATGAAATCATGGTACAATTTCCTTAAAAGGTACCCAATAATGTTATTGCTGGTCAATGGTTTCTTTTATAGCTGTTTTCACCACATGTTTATTTCTTGCGCAGCTGCAGTAAAGGTCAGTAAAGCGTCTATTGCAACTAAATACCTAAATGCGGTGGTGATATTAGTGATGAAATAGAGGGCTATTTCATCACTATTATTTATAGGGGAAGGGTCCCCTCATCAGTAGCAAAACTGAAAAATAGCCTTTGTTTTATTAAAAAACTAACGCTTTTCTACCCGCGGTTTTTCATGAGTTTTCTGAGATATAAGTAGCACCCTATATGTTATTCTAGATCGTGGTCTATCTGTGTGCTAAATTTCATGAAAAAGCGTTCAGTTCAGCGATAAATATTTTTTCACGCATAATGTATGCGTGAAAAAATATTTATCTTTTATAATATTAATAGGATGACGGCATACTTCTCATATTGAACTTACAAAGGTTCACCACATTTCGCGGTTATTTTAATCGCTCTTTAGTAAAAATCACCATACAAATTCTGTAGGTACTAAAGCTATTTAAGTAACCGGTAGTGAATCTGAGTTGGGATGTCAGTGTGGTTAAGCTGTAGGTAGAACTTTGTTTTTGTGCCAACATAGGTAATTAGGTACCTAATCATTCCTAATGTCGAATTAATTTTGATAAGAAAAATGGTCTGCCAGTGGAGATACGTACTTTTTGGAATTGTAGATATGTAATACTAATACTTATTTTTATAAACCGCTTAGATTTGTCATCGTCAAATGCCGTTGCTATGAATCAATTTCACATGTCTCGCCGGTATAAAATTAGAAAAATAATTACGATCGGCCATTCATACGTATTTCTCTACGCGACAGAGCGCGGGAAACAGCTGTTATGAGCACAAACTGAATTATAAGCTCGGTTTTCCGTTTTTCCGCGACGCGATAAACAGTAAATTATATTTAAGCAGTTATTTGTTTGTGGATCACGGTTATTTTTAAACAAAAAAAAAAAAAATTTACGAGTAAGTAGCATTTACATATGTATTTCTAGCATCGAAAAAAAATATTGTAACGCATCTAATTAATTTTTTACTACGATAAAGGTTAACGTCCTTACTTATCAGTATTATTTATAGTTTGATAATGAACTTGCTACAATAACTACCACGTCGCCATCGCGGGTCGGTCAGTTGACCGGAACCTGTGCCACAATTTCTTGCATTGGAATAAAAAAGGAGTCCTGATAAATGAATTATGATTGTTACAGTTATATGTATAGGTTTGTCTGTATGTGTGTTTTAATCTACCAAATATTTTCGGTTGCCTGCGGTACTTTACAGATAAGGTTTTACAAAACTATTAGGTGGCGAGCTATTTTTAGTGTTTTTTCAAGATATTTGGTTCTGCAATTACAGAGAAGAGCCTTATTTTTCGTATATTTTCTAAATATGTAATATATTTGTAGCTAAGCATATCAAAATTCCAATGTTTTCATTAAATGATTTTGTGACACAGAATCGTAAAAGACCCGGGCAGATTCTCTCTAGACCCTACTAGATAAAACGAACCTATTTCTAGTTGAATGAACAAGCCATCCACAAAGTTTTTAAGAAGGCTGGATCAACGGTTCGAGAAAAAATTGTGATTTTATTAACAGGGAATAAAACTAACCTGGTGTTTATCTCGGACTTCATGTATTCCACATAATTATCTTGGTACTTAGATTTTTTCAAAAATATCTACCAACACAAGTTACGGATCTAGGATGCTCACCAACCCGGACTCGAAAGTATGGATTTTGTTAGAAACTTAGTAATAAAATCTAATAAGTAAAATTATAGTTATACAAACTGCAGACACGCTTCTATCAGTAGTATTTAGGAGGGAGACCTTCGTTCCCAAGTGTAACTATGGTACTCGTCAAAACCAACAAACTCGAGGAGATTTGTAATAATGGTTGGAGAGTTCCGTTGATCCCATCCCATCTTCAGACCGTCATATTCACGATGTAATTTTAATAATGTTATAATGCTGCGAGAGATAAAAATAACATAAGAATCGGAGAATAGGAGAAGAAAAGATTTCATAAGAAGAATAGGTTTCCGGAGCAAAGCGAGGGCTTATCATTTACTTTACACTGTGTGTGCATGTTTGTGTGGTTGTGTGCGTATGCTGGTATACTATTTGGTTGTGTGTGCTAATTATCTAATACCTAATTTGGATGCGTCTCGGGTTACCAGACAGAAGGACTTAACTTAGTATTTATTTAACAATTTACACTTAAAACCTTTCCCTCGTTAATAACCTTTAATATTACATGTAAAAACCGCGTCTTTGTAATTAGTCTATTGTTAAAGATATCAGGCTTTTTCATGAGACTAATTTTTTTCTCTCGTAACCCTTAAGAGCAGGGCTTAAATGTCGCAAAAAAATATAATTTGATGTTATGTCGCATTTACAATACTATGCTTATATGTATATGTACTATGCTTGGAGACTTAGCTTGCAGATGTCGTTGTCTGATCATCTGATACCTGTGTCGTGAAATATTTACATAAATGTTTTATCAGTTGAGATAAGTAATTCATCTCTATCAGAGATGGCTTATTATGTTTTTGTGTGGGTTTTGTTGGATATAAATGATAACTTAACGCGATTTTATTACGTGTATTATGTACATCTCTCCTCTCTTAAAATAAAACCCTTTTAAATAAAAACTTCTTTAAACTACCATTAATTCAGGCAAAATAGGATTTATGGCAACGTTCTAAAACTATAGAAAGGGGATTGTGAATTGTGATGCACTTTGATGCTGGTTTTTCCCTTCCAAGGCTCCAATTGCCACGTTTTGTAGCCAACATGGTCATCCAGTACATAAATAGCTAATCTTGTAGTGAATCAATGTCACCTATTCTCAGTTTACTGCTATTATAATAAAATTATCTTACATGTGATCGCGTTTCTAATGTGTGGCTAGAAAATTGCATTTAGAATTTCCGGCTCATATCTTGCTACCTTCTTATCAAAAATGGGATACAAAAACATTCCTGTAATAATAAAACCTGGAATTAATTATGAACATTTACATTTTAAAGTATTTTTTGGAGAGTTTTGTAAAAATATTTTGCGTAAAGTAAATTGTATGACTCTGTGTAGCGTAACGTGCAATACGTTATTCTTATTCCTATACTACTTTCTTTGAGTAAAAAATATTGTGTGTTAATGATTCATCTAATGGCAATTCTAGATGCATTTTAATTGCTAGATTAACAGTGTGATGATTGTTTTAGTGTCGCCTTCAGAAACGTCAATTAACGATTGATTGATCTTAATCTGAATCGTTATGCTTTCATTAATTTTAATCACTCATTAAACTGTTAACGACGTTTCTGAATGCGGTAAGTGTTAACTGTTTGTGCTTGTTAAACCTATAACTGTGCTTCGTTTTCTTTTCAGTTCTATTTGAGCAAGGAAGAGGTAAATGTTGCACGTTTTATATATGCATGCTAATATTATTGCACGAAACATGGGAAAGAACAGGTTTGTTACACTCTGCTTGTATCCACTTTACTACTATCAATAGAGGTCCGAAGGCGCCTGTCTCCAGAAGGAGGCTGTGCTAACCTAACCTAACCTTTTGTATACCGTTCGCAAAAATTTTGAGAAAAATACATCCTACGTGTAGAGCGTAAGATTAGAAAAAAAAAACCTAACCTAACCTAACCTCGAGGTCCAATTCGTGAAGATTAGTGATCAAATAGAGTATCGGAAGTTTTTGACAGCTTAAAAACTCTGTTTCGTTAGTTTCGTCACCTCACGCTGAAAAAAAATCACTAGCAGTTTTCCAGATGCCTTGGGTCTGTATCAATACTCAATATTATAACTTCATAGTGTCGAAGATTAAATTCACGCAAGCTTAGACTTCTGTAGAAGTAAAAAGAGTATTAAGCAAAGAAATTAGCAGAACAGACAAGGAATCTGATCGCTTTTAATTCTATTCGCGATGTTACGAGTTCTTAGCAAACTACGAAATAAGATGTTTTAGTAATTAGATGTTATAGTAACTTATGCTCTGTTAAATTATAGTCATTTTTGTGATGTAGGATCATTTTTGTAATCGCGTGGCGTAATGTTTACCATTCTGAAACACTGTCTGTAGAGTCCTGGGTTCGATTTCTGTTCTCAGTCTGGGCGTATTGTTTTTGTGTGTTGTCCGTGGTACCATGGTGTAGCGTTGTGTTATTTTTATTTTAAAATAGAGATTAAATTAAGGTCATAGCGTGTTCGTTTATACCGGCGAAATGTGTCCTGTATATTAAATATTCGTCGCTTTGGTTAAAACTCATAGTTTTAAAGTAATAGCTTTTTTCTGCCGCAATGTTCATTACATTTTTGTCAAAGCCAAAAGGAATATTTTCCATAATCTTGGCTTATCGATCGTTCCGTCGTTAAAGCAAATACGAATGTTACTTTATTTTGCGAACTATTATTTTTCAAATATTAATACAAAAACATATTAGTCAGCTGCATCGATAGATTTGAAATGTTGAGTAACTATCAACTTAGGGGCAATTCTTAAATTACGTCACACGTTAGGGGGGAGGGGGGGAGTCGTTGTAGTGTGACAAGGGGTGGGAGGGGGTCCTAAATATCGTGACGTCACACTTCAAAAGCGAATAATTGGCATGTATAGGTAAATATTAAAAAACAATTAATGGAAATAAAACTTATTTCGGAACTGCTGTTTTAATTTAATAATTTCTAGGTGTAAAATTTCATAATAAATGTAACGTCACACTAGGGGGGGGAGGTCTCACAAATGTGACCAGCTGTGACAAGGAGGAAGAGAGGGGTCAAAAAGTCATGAAATTAGTGTGACGTAATTTATGGATGGTCCCTTAAGTACTGCTGCACTAAACACTGCGGATAGCACAAAAGTCGATAGTAAGTTTTGCTCATAGCCTCAGCTGGTAGCATATCATACTTGAATTTAAAAATAAATTGCAAAGTTTTTCCGCTTGGTTGTTCCACGCAGGTCAAACTCACACTTCACGATGAACACGCTTAATAGCGGAAAGAAAGAGAAGAATAAATTTTTAAAAGTACCAGTTATGTAAAGAACGATGTCAAAATGTCTAGTCACCTATTATTTCGTAAAATACAACAAACTAAAAAGAATTTCTGATCCAAAAGCCTACAAGTCTCTCATTTTAAACCAAAGCGATACAAGTGATGCTTTCAATAACAATCGTTTAATGAACATTAGAAGTAAAACAGAACTAATTTAGTTTCAATGCTATGGCTCAATACCCAAGGACAATGTAGGTAATACACGAACAGTAGCTGATTGATGCAAGGGAATTGATTGTAAATGAGAACGCATTACAAGTTAGCACAAGCAATCATATTGCTAAACGATCATCTGAATTATAATGCGCGAGATAACCGAACCAAACGAAGCTCGCAATAGTCGCAATACAAGGAAACGCATTAAGTTAAAAAAATATATACATTTTAAACTTAACTCATCGTGAACTGAACACAATGTGCAGCCGTGACCACGATGCAACTGGGTCGAAATATCGGATTACAAAATAAATATTATGAGTACCCTGTATCATAGTAAAATATATAAATTGAAGTGATAGATACTATCACTGGGTAGAACGCGCTTTCACTAGTTGAACCTCGTTTTCACGGGGACTGTACTACAGTACTGGAACTAGAATTTACTGCTATTAAAAAAAATATGTTTTAAAACTAGCTTTTACTAGACGAAATTCGATTTCAAAAAATATTTCAGATAAAACTGTTTCGACTGACATTACATGTTTGATTCACTGGGTTAACACGTGCTTAAAATAAGTGATGTGTGCGACGTATTATTAATATTGTTACCTTTACTAATATATCACTACTAATAATAAAACTCTAACAGGGTCAAATCTGTAAATCGGATATGTTTTGGAAATTTTAATGTCTATTTAAATACAAAATTCTTTGCTATCAATAAAGAAGCCAAAAATATGTTTTTTGGAAATTTTGTTGCTTTACCTTCATGAGAGAGATGATGATGAATGGTTTCCCATTGAAAAAAATTAGTAACACGTTCCAAAGTGCATATGCGCCTATTAAAAATATAACATTTCTGAGGACGTGATAAGATGTGACATTTGACACAAACTTTAATGTCGGAACTAGGAAGCCACGTCAAAAATATTTATGCTCTTGATTGTCCACGAAAACACAGGAAATGCATCCATGATAAAAACCATCTTCCAACATTCTTATCGCAAGGGCTTAAAGTTTAAAGATAAAGTTATTGAATTACTGACTCATCTTTGATTTTCCAAGCTCGTCACGTTGGTGACTTATACAGCAATTTTATAGATAAGGAAATCTTATCTATTGTACTGGCTGAGTCATTAATACTTAAAGCTTTGTGTCTATATTTACTTTACATTGAACTATCGTGGATTAGACTTAATTGAATGCTACCAGTAAGATCGTAATTTCGACCTCACCAATTTAGTTATTGATCCATTATTTTAGATTTCTTTTGGATCCAGACGAAGTAGTGGCCAAAAGCTAATAATTATATAAGTTTCAAGTTGTAACGCACGATGCAACGTCGCAAACGCAACGATGCGATGGGTTAAGAGAGTAGGTATTAGAGCCATACTCCATCCATAGCTAACAGGTAGCTATGGTGACGTTGCCGGGTAAGTAGCGAAATACCTAATTTACATTAAAAACGTAGCCACTATGTTCCAAATCTGCTAAGTTAGTTACCAATTATCAGATGTATGGTAACTTATCATTATATATTGGTGCTGATGATGTTTGACTCTTTTAGTCGCACTATACACTATAGTTACCATGGTGTAGGAAATGTATAGAGGTTGCGATGAAGTTATCGCAGACCTGTTACGGGGTACAGTAGCGATTATGATAAGAACTTATCGATGTTATGCATCGCCCTTCGATAACATGGCTCTTATCGAATATGTCTAGTAAGCTGTTACTATATTTAATGAGCGGATATGAAATATGTAGCTATGTAAGCTCTTTCCGTATGAGGAGGTTATTTCAGGAGAAGCTACATAATTCTACTGATGAAATGATTTTACTTCTAAACTGAGATGAGCCCCTAAAATTCTACTAGATGAAACTACAACAAGAAGTACCTGCATAACTTATGTATGTAATCTACAGAGATAGGTACATACATTGAACAAGACAGGATAGATCAAGATGTTTACGATGCTGCAGTAATTGAAACGTGCACGATAAGAAAGAAGGCTTAAGATTACGTTTTAATTTCGTAAAACTGCAAAATCCGTCCTATTCATAATGCAAATGGCATACGTAAGATAAAGCGACAAATGTACCTACTAGACCAAACTTGGTCACGAAATGTAGTCTTCCTTCTGTAAATTAACCTAGAAAATTCTGCGAACTTCAGTATGGTTGCAACGTCGGAAGCGTTGCCAGGTCCTGTGACCGTTCCTGTAATACCTTCATGCTTCAATATCAGTACGCATACTACACATCAGGTGACGGATGTTCTGTGTCAATTCCTGAGGCAATTCATATCAGTTCAATTTCATTATTTTTAAAGATGTGCTGAGGATTTTCTTTATGGCGTTACTTCTCCATAACAGCTCCAGCTTTCCGAAACACTGGTAGATAAAAATAAACATAAAGGTGTACTTATGTACGCGCGTGAGAAGTTATACTTCTTTGGCATGAAAAAAACAATTTCAAAAAAACAATATTAAAAAAAATAATAAAGAAAAAAAAACAATATAAAAAAAACTATATTAAAAAAAATTATAATATGTAATAATCATTTTGACGTGATAACGTCTATTAAAACGATGAGCGCCGGGCGCATCTATGAAAAAATGTCGCGTTCCGCGAGCGAGAGCGGCAAAAGCGAGAGAGAGGCACTATCGGCTACGATCGGCGTATCGTAGCCGATGCCGTAGGCGATCGTAGTTGAGTGGAGCGGAGCGGGGCGGAGCGGAGCGGAGCTTTATCATGACGTTGTCACGTTAAACTACCGTCCGTAAACCGACTTTACAGACAACCATTTTTTTATAACGCGCTAAAAACGCGCGTTAAAAAATCACCTGTGACGTTTTTCGTCACCTTTTGTGTCACCGTCACCATGTCACCAATCTAAACACTCTCATAATTTTTTCCATTTATTTCATAACGCGCCTAAAGAAGTATAACTTCAAACCCGACGTGCATAAGTGTATCAGTGATAGCTCCATGAATAAATGATTTTTGAATTTGAATTTTTCCGAATTCCCGCTAAAATGGTAAAAGAGCGCTAAGGGAGCCACTTAGCTACCAATTATCACCCGCCAGTACGACTTGTGCAACCTTGAGGAAATGAATTTGCGCCTTCGTGGCCTATTTCTTGATCACGACTTGAGTGTACGATAATATTTGCTTTGGTTAACGGCTAATGGGGTAGTTGACTGTGATATAAACGAAAAAAGGTCGCGATTCCAATATTTTTGTTAAAATGACGATAACAAGTGAGTGTCTTGGTTTTCCAGTAAAGAGCCCTCTTAAATTTTTAACACACTTCAATAAAGGAGGAGGTTTTTAATTCGGTTGTATTTTTTTATGTTTATTACTTTCGTAACTTCGTCGTTTATTAACCGGAATTGGGAAATTATTTTTATTTGAAAGGGTATATTTTCGGATTAGTCCCATTAAGTACCAACTATTTTTAATGATTACTATAAATAGTTACCTACTTAGTCTACTACTACTACTTAGTACCTACCTTATCAGTCAATACAGGTATTTTTGGTGATAATATAGTATTATTTTTGTGCGGTTGTTTTCGTTCCGAGCGAAAATTAAATTTTCATCTAAAGCCTTCGCGAGTTTTCAGTTTGGTTGTAATGTTTTCTCCATGGAATATATTTCCAGCTAAGTACTCTAAATACAAGTATTAGCTAGTATCAACACATGGACTGCTGACGTCGTATGACGCGGACGGTGTAATCTCCGGAGATCGCGCTTCATATTGTTTGACGATGCTCGGCCGTGGCCCGTTTGCGTTCGAACCACAGTACGCGTCTCTTATAGGATGACGTTTACAGAATGATCATGGATATAATACGTTTTGCTTAGTGTATTGTAGCACCCGTAATAATTAAAATAGTGTCTAATTCGAATTACGCGACGAACAGTTCGCACTGAAAATCAGCAGGCCTACAGCTTTCTGTCACGTGAAATTCTGAATCCGATTATTATCGTAGAATACTAACGTATATTTACTTATGCACATCTGTGCTAAAAGTCTAAAAACTGACAATACGATCGAAATAGTTTCTGATTGACTGATGAACTATGTAATACACAAATTAACTTGAGTTGTATTTTTATTGGACTTTTTTATTAGCTCCGATGGTTTTTTTTTATTCATAGACGCATTGCGGACGTGACGTACTAATGGACTTTTAAACTTTTTGCTGAATGCGAAACCGGGTCATAATTCTGCAGAAATAGAACTTACGGCAAATGTTTTTTTTTCTGATCTATACTAATTTAACATTGAAGATTTTTTTCCATACGAGTATTTTAGATTTTGAATTTATGTCTATTATTTTAGTGATCAGTCGAAAAAAATACAAATTTTTGATACGATGAAAATTGATGATGTATCGTCAAATTTTAATTGCGATGTCATAATAAATTAATTGTATATTATAATAAGTTTTAATAAGTTGTGTATTCGTAGATGAATTTTCCTTTTGCCTATAGAGTTGTAAATACATAAAATCAATAAATGTCCGATATGTAATAAACACAATTTTTTCCTCGTCAACATGCCAGTCATGCAGGCTCTATCTAGAGTAGACAAATGAAATTCATTATTATTGTCTGTACCTAGTTCTGTACCTACTAATAAGAACACTTTTATTATCAATTTACGGCCGGTCTCAATAATGTACTAACAGATGGAAGACTGTGGATAGGGCTACCATTAGTATGTCTTCTGTCATATTTGTCAATTTTTCAGATGCAAAAATGTACAAATATGACAGATGACATGCCAATGGTAGCCCTATCCACAGTCTTCCATCTGTTAGTACATTATTGAGACCGGCCGTTAATCTCAATTTAATCTCCATACACAGCTTCGTGTCCATCAAAAAGCGCGGCAAGAGAGAGCTGTCAACTGTCAAGTTGTCCACGAGCGTAATGATGTTCGTTATCCGTCATAGCGATACTCCGTGTAACACTACATAATACAGTATAATTTTCAGTCATTTTAAGAAATAGTCTTCATAATGTAGTGAACATTGTATGACTGCACATGAGTCGCTATAACAAGCAATTAGACAAATTACTAGTTTAATTATCGCATTTTCGACTTAACCTTGCTTTGTCTGGTAAAACTTGAGAAGACTTTTCGTCGTCAACATTTATTGATATTTTTGTGTTGAACCCACAAAATAATAAGTTTTTGTCGTTTTAATTAGTTACCTTCTAATAAATTAAACTATGTTTTGTCATTCGTATGGAATGCCAATATAACTGGTTTAAAGCAAATCTCTAAAAAATCTAATAATGCAAGGGCATCTATCCATCCAACCTTATCGGGGTCAGTGTAATAGCACAATATTATTAAATAGGCAAATGACTGCTGAAATTGGTAAAAAATGATTGCACACAAGGGGCCATCCATAAATTACGTCACACTAATTTCATGACTTTTTGACCCCTCCCCCCCCTTGGTCACACCTGGTCACATTTGTGAGACCTCCCCCCCGCTAGTGTGACGTCACATAAATTATGAAATTTTACACCTAGAAATTATTAAATTAAAACAGCAGTTCCGAAATAAGTTTTATTTCCATTAATTGTTTTTAATATTTACCTATACATACCAATTATTCGATTTTGAAATGTGACGTCACAAAATTTAGGACCCCCTCCCACCCCTTGTCACACAATGTCACACTTCATCGAATCCCCCCCCCCCCCTAACGTGTGACGTAATTTATGGATGGCCCCCAAAACATGGATTAACAGCGAAGTGAAGCATTACAAAATAATGTGACCATGTTCAAATTAATATAATCAGATTAGATTAATTAACAGACTTATATAAAATATAAATTAACAGACGTATATAAAAGATACAGCAGTATAAAAGATCATAATTAAAATAAAATGACCTGTCAGGCAGTAGTTTGACACAAAATATATTAAGCCTGTCCTCACTCTATACCGTGTTGAGGGTTAAATTTTGTATAATAAAAGCATTCCACGCATTTATCATATCAAAGAAGTGGAACAAACGCCATAAAACCATTAACCGACTGACAAACACTGACAATTGGTATAATAATTTTCAATAGTAAGGCCAGCCTGAGCGACTCATAAAGACAATTGACTGTATGAACATTATTATGTACATACATAATCGAATGCTTCCACCATCAGCGAGCATGATAAAGCTATATGCTATAGTACTTCACATAGTCATTTTCATAGTCATAGTCATCTCATCGTCAAGTTGCATTTGTATTTTTAGCTGTGACAACGATCCATGCAACTGGATCGAAATATCGACCGTATAATATTTGCCGAAAGGCATGGTCAATTTCTTAGGATTGACTAGGCAAACATAGGAGCGAAGGAGCTTCGAGGGTTGACTACAATACATATCTTGTTTCTTGTTTAGCTAGCTTGTAGCTTTGTTATAGCCTCCAAAGATTTGTCGTTGGTTAGACAGTGAAGCATTGTCGTAATTTGCGTTTGGTGAATATTGGCGCCCAACATGTATTTGACAAAAATAATTCGATGATCGAAAACAAACTTAATACTTACCTAATATAATTCAACGTCCAAATAATACACACACTAAAATTGATATAAAAAGAAAATAAGCATAATCAAAACGTATTAATTATACTTACATCAGAAATTGTATTGTAACTTGGTAATAGGCTCATTCCAAGAAGCACACACTGATTGTCAGTCCGGACAGATTGCGAAGTAGACAATGTAAATATTTATTCCAAAAAGAAAACCAAACTTTACCTGATTTAGATCTTTGTAACTACCCCATTTACCTTGCTAGTCTATACTAATATTATAAAGCTGAAGAGTTTGTTTGATTGGTTGAAAAATTATTTTTGTGTTTGGTAGTCCATTTATCGAGGTAGGCTATAGGCAGTGAACGAATATTCATTGGCTATAGGCTATATAAAATCATATATTTTAGTAGTTAGTTTTTTCCACAAATTAACGCGGGTGAAACCGCGAGGCACAGCTAGTAAAGTCTTTATAGTAAAGTAATATGAATCAAGTAAAACGTAAAAGTTTTTCCAAAGGTTGTCTGGAACAGGATCTTCATACGACTTCTAACGATAAGTCTTGAGATTTGTGAAAATGTACTTTGTGTCTTCGTAGAACACTATCTATTTGTCAATTTACTTTCTTGTGGTTTATCTATGTATATTTGACCACGCTTCGGTTTGTTTAGGACTCAATTTCTGATTATGGTATCTCGGGTTGTATTTGTTGTCTTTGGTTGTACTTAAGAACTGCATATCATGGGCTATAGAGTTAAATATTTAAAGCACTTTCATCTATGCAATGAGACCCAACAAAAGTTAGGTGAATTTTGACAGAAAAAAATAAATGATCAACTGTAGTGTTCTAGGTAGGGAATGAATAACACTATTGAATGCAGACCGACAGTTTGATGAATTATTAATTAAAAATCCTTCGGCATCCGTCGCAGGCCCTATTGTTTGTAAGGTCATCGATTGTTTTGCGTATTGTTCTTATTCGCAAAAAGGGACGCTTTGTTTCCATAAAATGGAGTGCTTTAATACATTTTTATGTGTATTGTGTATATCTGAATCAATGAGTACTATACATTTTTATTGTTCGGCAATATCTATATTACGCGGGCTTATAGCGGGTAAGTTAAATCTGGTTTTTGACATGCGAGTCTTCATATTTAATGACAAATCAATAGTTGATTGAAAACGGTATTGCAGTGGTTCATAGCTACACTAAATTTCATTCAATGAGAAGGGCTTTATCGCTTGATGATTTTGTCGACTTGGTAACACATATGGAATAACTAAACATTTACCAATGATGTTTTAGTATAGATACGTTATGCCCTTACAAATCAACCGAAAAATTTGTTCCGAAACACACACACGTTTATATTTTGTTTCCCTACACCCATCAGGCAATCACTACATTGGTAAATTATGTAAAAGGGATAGCATTACTAAAACTATAATAGTGAAAAAGACAGCTAGTGTTTGTCGTTCGCGTAACCAAACGTTGACCAGTGTTGCCAACAAATAAAATTGTGCAAAACAACTTAATATTACGTTATGAAAATTATACTTATATTCGTACATCAACTTTAAATCTTAACAATTTTTTCTAAAACTGACTTGTTTTCAATCTGCACATCCTCTTGATTTTCAGTTTAAACTAGATTTAATTTTGGTGGTCTAAACTAAAAACTGTGAAGATATCGAAAAAAATTTAGAGTAGGCAACTCTGCCCATTTCCACAATATTGTGGAGATTATCGTCACAATATAGGAATCTAACAGTAGTCGCTCTTCATACAAACGGCCGAAACGCGCATTATACCTACGCACATCCGAATACGCGTGCGATATGTAGGCAACAGCGGCCGCTGCGTGGCGATTGCCGACAGGCGAACGAGCGGAGCTTGTACCACGGTCCGGTCGGTACAAATAACAAACTTTTTTAGTTTTCTACTCTGGTTGAGCTGTATGGTCGTGTGCGGCTGTGGATTTATAAAAATTTAACTTAAGATGGCAGTAGAAAAAGGCAACAGAAATAGTAGACATTATTATGCTGTTTTTGGGTGCTTTAATTCGACATTAAGTCACCCAGGAATAATATCATTGTTTACGTTACCTGGAGACTCCGAAAGGTAAGACACTATTTTTATACCTACCTACAAGTACGTATTATATAGTATATATAATACTATATAATATAATATATAATAATATATAATACGTACTTGTAGGTAGGTATATATAATTATTGTAGGTAAGTAACTTAGGTAGTAGGTATTGTATAATTATTGCGTTATTGATTAATATTAACTTTATTATTGTATTGTAATTATTAATAAGAAATCAAATTATTGTATTCAAGGTCTTCGGTCCTGCCGTAGGAGATCAGTGCATGTAGGATAAATAAAAAATAAATAAAAACAAGTACGTATTGCAATAAGTAGGTACCTAAATTGTTTATTTTTCATAAGTCCACCGAAGAACCTTACCCTGCCCTAAGAGTCTCTGTCTCTAATACAATACTGAAGGCTTACGAACCTTCACAGCACTAATAAAAACACAACATATACTTTTATGGAACACTTCCTTATTATTCACAATGAATTGCATTTATTAAAATAGAAAATATAACATTTTTAAATACAAAACTACTAAGAAAATCAAGTCGTTTGATAAAATTAAAATACACGAGCGCGAAGCGCTCGTGATTTTTCCTGAAAAACTTGACGATTTTATTTGTTTGCAGGGAACCTTGAGGGAAATGCCAGATAATTTTGAAGCTCGTGTGGTATTCGGGGGATTATTTTTCCGTCCCAAATGTCGGCCAATAGAATTGCACCATGAGACGAAATGTACAATGGGAACATTTCCTTTGACTTTTTTATCGATGGTGGACAGAGAACAAACTCCAAATCGACTCATTTTCATGCAAAATCTCCAATTTTCACAATTGAATTCAACCTGTCAGTTTGACGTGTGGTTAATTTGACTGGATCATGTTTTGTTTTTTATATATAGCAACTACCAGAGAAAATTTTCAAAAAATTATCAGTATAATACCATGTAGGTTGTACCACGTGACGTCGAATGGTGCAATTCTATTGGTCGATATTTGGGTCGGAAAAATAATCGTATAAAATATATATAATATAGTAACCCTTAGTGTAAATATATATTAGATGTGAAGTATGTATTGATGAGTTGTTTACATGCAATAAATTGTGGTTTCATAAATTAATCGTATTCGTATTGAGTACGTCTTTCACCATACGCGATTAAGGTTCAACCACAGTAAAGGAATCTAATATATTTATACTGTGGTTCAACCTACCTACAGAATAAATAAGATGCTATGTAATAAGTTAATGAATAACACGCCATACCTACTGCTTAGGCTGACATATACATGAAAAAGGTCGTGGTCCCTATAAGTTAGCGTATTTACTTTATTCGTAAATGTGTCACCATATTTAATATTTCATCACCGAAATCCCAAAATATTGCATAAAATAGTTTTGAAATTACAACTTCCTTCCTTAAGTTTATTTTTAGGTACTTTCAATCTACTGACTGTACTGAATTTGTTAGTCTTTGCCGAAGCCAACCAATCAAATCATCTGCACGATAACACAATATAAGAATCTAACAGTAACGTAACTCGGGCCGATTCTCGAAAAACTTGCCTACGCGTCGCCGCGCGCTAGGGCTGTCCGCCGACAGTATTTTAATTTTATCAAACGACTTGATTTTCTTAGTAGTTTTGTATTTAAAAATGTTATATTTTCTATTTTAATAAATGCAATTCATTGTGAATAAAAAGGAAGTGTTCCATAAAAGTATATGTTGTGTTTTATTAGTGCTGTGAAGGTTCGTAAGCCTTCAGTATTGTATTAGAGACAGAGACTCTTAGGGCAGGGTAAGGTTCTTCGGTGGACTTATGAAAAATAAACAATTTAGGTACCTACTTATTGCAATACGTACTTGTTTTTATTTATTTTTTATTTATCCTACATGCACTGATCTCCTTCGGCAGGACCGAAGACCTTGAATACAATAATTTGATTTCTTATTAATAATTACAATACAATAATAAAGTTAATATTAATCAATAACGCAATAATTATACAATACCTACTACCTAAGTTACTTACCTACAATAATTATATATACCTACCTACAAGTACGTATTATAAATTATTATATATTATATTATATAGTATTATATATACTATATAATACGTACTTGTAGGTAGGTATAAAAATAGTGTCTTACCTTTCGGAGTCTCCAGGTAACGTAAACAATGATATTCCTGGGTGACTTAATGTCGAATTAAAGCACCCAAAAACAGCATAATAATGTCTACTATTTCTGTTGCCTTTTTCTACTGCCATCTTAAGTTAAATTTTTATAAATCCACAGCCGCACACGACCATACAGCTCAACCAGAGTAGAAAACTAAAAAAGTTTGTTATTTGTACCGACCGGACCGTGGTACAAGCTCCGCTCGTTCGCCTGTCGGCAATCGCCACGCAGCGGCCGCTGTTGCCTACATATCGCACGCGTATTCGGATGTGCGTAGGTATAATGCGCGTTTCGGCCGTTTGTATGAAGAGCGACTACTGTTAGATTCCTATATTGTGACGATAATCTCCACAATATTGTGGAAATGGGCAGAGTTGCCTACTCTAAATTTTTTTCGATATCTTCACAGTTTTTAGTTTAGACCACCAAAATTAAATCTAGTTTAAACTGAAAATCAAGAGGATGTGCAGATTGAAAACAAGTCAGTTTTAGAAAAAATTGTTAAGATTTAAAGTTGATGTACGAATATAAGTATAATTTTCATAACGTAATATTAAGTTGTTTTGCACAATTTTATTTGTTGGCAACACTGGTCAACGTTTGGTTACGCGAACGACAAACACTAGCTGTCTTTTTCACTATTATAGTTTTAGTAATGCTATCCCTTTTACATAATTTACCAATGTAGTGATTGCCTGATGGGTGTAGGGAAACAAAAGATAAACGTGTGTGTGTTTCGGAACAAATTTTTCGCTTGATTTGTAAGGGCATAACGTATCTATACTAAAACATCATTGGTAAATGTTTAGTTATTCCATATGTGTTACCAAGTCGACAAAATCATCAAGCGATAAAGCCCTTCTCATTGAATGAAATTTAGTGTAGCTATGAACCACTGCAATACCGTTTTCAATCAACTATTGATTTGTCATTAAATATGAAGACTCGCATGTCAAAAACCAGATTTAACTTACCCGCTATAAGCCCGCGTAATATAGATATTGCCGAACAATAAAAATGTATAGTACTCATTGATTCAGATATACACAATACACATAAAAATGTATTAAAGCACTCCATTTTATGGAAACAAAGCGTCCCTTTTTGCGAATAAGAACAATACGCAAAACAATCGATGACCTTACAAACAATAGGGCCTGCGACGGATGCCGAAGGATTTTTAATTAATAATTCATCAAACTGTCGGTCTGCATTCAATAGTGTTATTCATTCCCTACCTAGAACACTACAGTTGATCATTTATTTTTTTCTGTCAAAATTCACCTAACTTTTGTTGGGTCTCATTGCATAGATGAAAGTGCTTTAAATATTTAACTCTATAGCCCATGATATGCAGTTCTTAAGCACAACCAAAGACAACAAATACAATCCGAGATACCATAATCAGAAATTGAGTCCTAAACAAACCGAAGCGTGGTCAAATATACATAGATAAACCACAAGAAAGTAAATTGACAAATAGATAGTGTTCTACGAAGACACAAAGTACATTTTCACAAATCTCAAGACTTATCGTTAGAAGTCGTATGAAGATCCTGTTCCAGACAACCTTTGGAAAAACTTTTACGTTTTACTTGATTCATATTACTTTACTATAAAGACTTTACTAGCTGTGCCTCGCGGTTTCACCCGCGTTAATTTGTGGAAAAAACTAATTACTAAAATATATGATTTTATATAGCCTATAGCCAATGAATATTCGTTCACTGCCTATAGCCTACCTCGATAAATGGACTATCAAACACAAAAATAATTTTTCAACCAATCAAACAAACTCTTCAGCTTTATAATATTAGTATAGACTAGCAAGGTAAATGGGGTAGTTACAAAGATCTAAATGAGGTAAAGTTTGGTTTTCTTTTTGGAATAAATATTTACATTGTCTACTTCGCAATCTGTCCGGACTGACAATCAGTGTGTGCTTCTTGGAATGAGCCTATTACCAAGTTACAATACAATTTCTGATGTAAGTATAATTCAGTGACAACTTTAAATTAATACGTTTTGATTAGGTATGCTTATTTTCTTTTATATATTAATTTAAGTGTATGTATTGTTTGCGCATTCAATTATAATAGACGAGTAACCGCCCTCGCTTTGCTTCGGTTTTCTTATTTTTTTACACCTTGGGTTACATTATTGGAGTTTTACTAAGGATCCCTAATTTTTTTGAAAATATAATATAGCCTATGTTACTCGGGAATAGTGTAGCTTTCCAACAGTGAAAGAATTTTTGAAATCGGTTCAGTAGTTTCGGAGCCTATTCAATGCAAACAAAAAATCAAATCTTTCCTCTTTATATATTAGTATAGATAAGTATTAAGTTTGTTTTCGATCATCGAATTGTTTTTGTCAAATACATGTTGGGCGCCAACATTCACCAAACGCAAATTACGACAATGCTTCACTGTCTAACCAACGACAGCTTACTAACTTACTTACAGTAGGTACAGATTGCGATTGGTGAAGGTTTTTGTGCGGCTAGAGTGGAGATTTGGAGCATCTGGACTGCTCGTAGTCAACTATTCAATCCAAGAAGACAAAAGACACAGAATCCAATAAGAGAGTCTTGGAAGAAACAGAGCCAGTAGACGTTTAAGTTTAGGAAACTAAAAAAAAGTCTAGGAGATGCCGGGGACTTCATAAAATCCCGGAAATTTCCTCTCTTTTGGAGTTTTAAGAGTAAAATTCATGTCACCTACACCATCCAAGCCGGAAATCTTCTCAGCCGTTGGAAGATTTCCGGCGACACTAAAATAATACTCTATCTACAATCTATCCCAACATAATACAACTATGCTGCCCTTGTGTCGGTTATTTTATTTTTCTAATTTTCTTCACCTCAATGCACAATAGCTGTTATGAAATGCTTTCCAGCTTGGAGGCCGTTATATTACACATTTGAAATATCGCTCACCTAGTAATATAATGGCACATCTGCAAAAAATGCGAAATTTAGTTTATATGGTATGCGTATTTAAAAGTGCATAATCTACATAGTGGTAAATATGTAGTAAGAAACGTAAAAAGAACCCATAAATTAATTTTAAACATTTTTAAATAATTTTTGAAATTCGCTTCTGTAAAATATGACAAACGTAGATGTGCCGTATTACTGGGTGAGTGATATATCTAAGCATCGGTCAATACAATTAGGAATAAGTAGGTATACAATTCTTGACAAAAAATAACCGACTTCAAAATTAGGGATAACTCAAAAACTACTAGTCAGATCTCGCTCAAATTTAAATGGGACCACATAACAAGCACCAGCTTTCGAGTATAAAAATAATCACCAAAATCGGTACACCCAGTAAAAAGTTATGAGGTAACACTAACACAAAAAAAAACAGTCGGATTGAGAACATCCTCCTTTTTTGAAGTTGGTTAAAAAGAAACAAAAATGCGTGAACTGGGTACACTGAACATACGATGGAATAGGGCATAATATAATACGGTAAATGTCAATGATATTATAAAAATAGAGGTAGATATGTTACTAGCGCGCCGAAGATGAAGAGCGTAACTTGGGCTAATTAGCCCAACTGCTCGCAGTCGCTCTGTCAATACTCTGTCGATACGCACGCTTTTATTGTTGCCAGAAATCCTTGAGATTTGACATACAGCGTTAAAATGCCCTCGTGTATTATGCGTAAATGCACTAATTACACAAGTAAAAGAATTAAAATTCATGGAGTAACATACCACACGTCAGTTATCATGATTTATTGCATTTTATATAATTTCAATATTTCTCTAACAAAATAAATATGGCGGCATGACAACGCCGGCCGAACATAGCTGCCGTCTTAACGAAGAGTGCAATAAGTCCAGGTTTTGGGCAAATTAACTTTAGACCATATCCGTAACTACATAAGTTCTTAAATCAATTTGCCCAAAAACTGGACTTATTGCACTCTTGTTAGGACGGCAGATAGGGCGGACATAGATTAACATATACAGAAGTGACGATATATCGATGCTGTCCCCATTTGTATGTTTATTGTTAAGTACAGAGATAATTTTCTCACGAGTACACGTACCTATTGTAATAAAGCCGTACCGTATTAGTATCGAGTATTGTAATAGAGCCTAACATAAAGAAATTCATGAATAATCTATCGCATGAATAATCGCTTCGCGCTCGTGATTTTTTAACCTGAAAAACTTGACTCCTTCATTTGTTTGCAACGAACCTATCGGGAAATACCCGATAATTTTGAAGCTCTTGTGGTATTATAAGTGAATATTTTTACAATAAGGGTTAAATTTTTCTATTTGCTTATCGACGGATACAAAATAGTTTTAAGTATTATATACTTTTTAATTTATATTATACGAGTAACCGCCCTCGCTTTGCTTCGGTTTTCTTATTTTTTTACACCTTGGGTTACATTATTGGAGTTTTATTAAGAATCCCTAATTTTTTTGAAAATATAATATAGCCTATGATACTCGGGAATAGTGTAGCTTCCCAACAGTGAAATAATTTTTCAAATCGGTTCAGTTGTTTCGGAGCCTATTCAATGCAAACAAAAAATCAAATCTTTTCTCTTTATATATTAGTATAGATTATTCATGAATTTCTTTATGTTAGGCTCTATTACAATACTCGATACTAATACGGTACGGCTTTATTACAATAGGTACGTGTACTCGTGAGAAAATTATCTCTGTACTTAACAATAAACATACAAATGGGGACAGCATCGATATATCGTCACTTCTGTATATGTTAATCTATGTCCGCCCTATCTGCCGTCCTAACAAGAGTGCAATAAGTCCAGTTATTGGGCAAATTGATTTAAGACCTTATGTAGTTACGGATATGGTCTAAAGTTAATTTGCCCAAAACCTGGACTTATTGCACTCTTCGTTAAGACGGCAGCTATGTTCGGCCGGCGTTGTCTTGCCGCCATATTTATTTTGTTAGAGAAATATTGAAATTATATAAAATGCAATAAATCATGATAACTGACGTGTGGTATGTTACTCCATGAATTTTAATTCTTTTACTTGTGTAATTAGTGCATTTACGCATAATACACGAGGGCATTTTAACGCTGTATGTCAAATCTCAAGGATTTCTGGCAACAATAAAAGCGTGCGTATCGACAGAGTATTGACAGAGCAACTGCGAGCAGTTGGGCTAATTAGCCCAAGTTACGCTCTTCATCTTCGGCGCGCTAGTAACATATCTACCTCTATTTTTATAATATCATTGACATTTACCGTATTATATTATGCCCTATTCCATCGTATGTTCAGTGTACCCAGTTCACGCATTTTTGTTTCTTTTTAACCGACTTCAAAAAAGGAGGATGTTCTCAATCCGACTGTTTTTTTTTGTGTTAGTGTTACCTCATAACTTTTTACTGGGTGTACCGATTTTGGTGATTATTTTTATACTCGAAAGCTGGTGCTTGTTATGTGGTCCCATTTAAATTTGAGCGAGATCTGACTAGTAGTTTTTGAGTTATCCCTAATTTTGAAGTCGGTTATTTTTTGTCAAGAATTGTATACCTACTTATTCCTAATTGTATTGACCGATGCTTAGATATATCACTCACCCAGTAATACGGCACATCTACGTTTGTCATATTTTACAGAAGCGAATTTCAAAAATTATTTAAAAATGTTTAAAATTAATTTATGGGTTCTTTTTACGTTTCTTACTACATATTTACCACTATGTAGATTATGCACTTTTAAATACGCATACCATATAAACTAAATTTCGCATTTTTTGCAGATGTGCCATTATATTACTAGGTGAGCGATATTTCAAATGTGTAATATAACGGCCTCCAAGCTGGAAAGCATTTCATAACAGCTATTGTGCATTGAGGTGAAGAAAATTAGAAAAATAAAATAACCGACACAAGGGCAGCATAGTTGTATTATGTTGGGATAGATTGTAGATAGAGTATTATTTTAGTGTCGCCGGAAATCTTCCAACGGCTGAGAAGGTTTCCGGCTTGGATGGTGCAGGTGACATGAATTTTACTCTTAAAACTCCAAAAAAGAGGGAATTTCCGGGATTTTATGAAGTCCCCGGCATCTCCTAGACCTTTTTTTAGTTTCCTAAACTTAAACGTCTACTGGCTCTGTTTCTTCCAAGACTCTCTTATTGGATTCTGTCTTTTGTCTTCTTGGATTGAATAGTTGACTACGAGCAGTCCAGATGCTCCAAATCTCCACTCTAGCCGCACAAAAACCTTTACCAATCGCAATTTGTACCTACTGTAAGTAAGTTAGTAAATTAAATTCGAAGCTTGTAGATAACTAATAATAATAATAATAATAAACGCTTACACGCTTATACCCCCCCGCAGTAGGTTATTATTACCCGTGTCGCGGTTGGTATGGGCGACACATATAACACATCACAATAACACCCATGACCCGAGTACTTACAAATATTTATCTGTCACATAAATATCTGCCCCGGTCGGGAATCGAACCCGAATATTGAAGTAGTGCCTCTGTCATAGCAGCTGAAAGGACTGAGCTAAAAGGCTATATAGTCGTCCCAGTCTGTCACACGTGATCGATATGCGTGGGCTGGAGCGAGGGTTTCGTTCTGAACATGGAGTATAGAGAAGGGTTAAGAACAGCCCATGTTATTGCGTCAATGTTAATCTGTGGCGACATGCATAGTTGGATATCAATAGTTGTAAAACTTTTACTGGAGAAAAATGAACCTTACTTTAATAAGTCAGAGACGTCATTGTGATATTTTGTTGAAGTACGTATATATTAAAAGTTAACTTAAAGCTGGCTTAAGGCATATTCTAGTCGATGTTGTCCGTATATTTTATTTATGTATACCCTAGGCCTCTAGGACATAAGTCTTGATTGGATGGACCGAAGTCGATATCAATTTGTTGGCACCTTGCAATAGAACAATTCGTTACCTACCTACGATCTACGATCAGCAAGGCTATTCTGTTTTGTAACTCGACAGCGGAAAACGCGATGAGTTTCAAAATTGAAGTTCGAGTTCGAGATCTTGATATGTCATTCTCTAATCATCTAGTACGCACTTGCGAAGTGAAGTGAGTCTCGAACTCGAACGTCAAACGACTAAAAATGGCCTCGGTATTATGTCATTCTCTAATCATCTAGTACGCACTTGCGAAGTGAAGTGAGTCTCGAGCTCAAACTTCAATTTTGAAAGTCATCGCGGATTCCGCTGTCAAGTTACAAAATAGAATAGCCTTGCTGCACTGCTATTAATCTGATTTGGATACTTCGTTAATTTAGAGGAGTAACTATAGATTTTTTAAAGTAACTACGAAGAAGTCAATCTAACCAATTTTCAGTTAAAATCAGACTTCTGCTCTCTGCTTACAGATACAGATGCTTGTAGATACAGATAAAAAATAGCAAACCGAAACATGCAAATAAGGGATCCTAGGTCTAAAATTTGTTAAATGAATGTCGATTCTCCGATTCATTTACATATTTCCGTTCATTCCGCGTTATTTGATAGACCAAATTGACTTTTAATTGAACACGAATAACCAAAGAACGTCATAGTCTATTCAATAAAATAGTTTACACTGACTACCTACGCCTACACGTAAGCAATGTTTATCTGCCAGCTACTTTGGATTAAACTCCACACAACTAACCCCCGTATTCAAGAACAACACTGTGAGGTCTCACAGTGTTTGCGAGTGCATAGTGCATTAAAATCATTTCGTAAACAATACTTGATTGAAGTCCTTCGCTGTGCGTTTGTCAAAATCGATAAAGTAGCTGCCGAGCTACTTTACCGAACGCATAGTGTTGGTTTGACTTCTATCAAAATAGAAAGAAAGGACCGATTGTTTGTATTGTTATCTTTGTCTTTTGCTTATGTCAAATGACTAGAGTGAAGTTAGCCGCATCAAATGGACCAATAAGAAGGCTGTATACAGCCTGTGCGTCCGCACACCCAAGTGATACTTAAGGGTCGACTGTGAAACAGAAGGGTTGTCATGACGAACGCACTGAGAAATGCCTTACTTCGCATAGTATTGCTTCTTTACTTAAACAAGTATTGTTCTTGAATACGGGGGTAAATCTACACGTTTTTAATTTCACAAGAAAAAGCAAAACAGTGGCTTCCTGAGCTTTGTATCAGAATTTTGTAACACGACGAAATATGAATAATTTTAACGATGCATAAAACTCCAAAGCTGAAAATCGATATGATTTAAATAATTTTCTAACTCGAATTTTGAAGAAGCGTGATGACAAAATCGTTCCAGTTTATTTGAAAGCTCGCACTGTATTTTAAAAATGTGATTGGATGCATTCAGCGAATTCCAAACTAGGACAAATTTGCGAACCTAAACTTATAGGCGTGATTTTTGTAAAATTTGTTTTGAAATATAACGTGCTGGTTCATGCTTGCCTAATTTAATTGATGGACACAATATAACTTATTTTGGTACCAGATATTGTATCCAATAAAATGAGGGGAAGTTAAAAGCATTGACTTTCAATCCTGTGGGCGCGTGAGCCGTGGACCTACTGACCTAGTTAACAGATGTTCTTTGATACGAACAGTTTTTATTGACACGTGTATAAAATAGCTCTAATTGGCCAATTGATAATAGGAGTGCCGTACAGTACTATGTACTGTAGCTATGCAATGTTTGGTAGTTTTATAATAAAAAAGCGGCCAATTGCGAGTCGGACTCGCCCATGAAGGGTTCCGTAGCTAGGGTTCCCAGATCAAAATATCAAAAATCCGGAGAAAATTCCTGACATTTGATGAAAATTCCGGACTTTCTTGTTTAGATTTAGTCTCTCATTTGTCTTTGAAGCGATTAAAAGCGATTTTGAAATTCGTACGTACTCGTACGTATTGTGGATTCATAGTGCATTTGTGTCCAAGATTACGACAATGGCATCAGGTTGAAGTGGTAGAAAACGTCAATGTACGTTTACTGAAGTGATGAAAACCAAATATTCTTTTTTGAAAGAAGGAAAAGAATATGACTTGCGAAATGTTCTACAAAACTATTATTAAAGATTCGGAAGTTTTGAACAATATTACTGGGAGCATTAAATATGAGAAGTTGTTATAAAAGTTAATATTATTGTCAGTTTAAAAAGTTATAAGTTTGTTATACTTTGATTTATAATAAAAATAATGATTTATAAAAAAAATTGGTTCTGAATTTATTTGTAGAAATTCCGGACAGTCTACGATTCCCTCCGCATTACGGACAAAGACCTAAATTTCCGGACTTGTCCGGAAACTTCCGGACGTATGGCAACCCTATCCGTAGCAGCAAGTAACATAATATAAAAGTTCTTGTACTTCATTGTAACTTTGATCGATGTTTTTTGCGGTTTACGATTTATGACGTATTAAAAAAAACTACTTACTAGATCTCGTTCAAATCAATTTTCGTTGGAAGTTTGCACGGTAATGTACATCTTATATTTTTTTTAGTTTTATCATTCTCTTATTTTAGAAGTTACAGGGGGAGGGACATATTTTACCACTTTGGAAGTGTCTCTCGCGCAAACTATTCAATTTAGAAAAAAATGATATTAGAAACCTCAATGTCATTTTTGATGAAAAAAAAAAAATTGAGTTTCAGTTCTATGTATATGTACCTTCAAAATTTATTGTTTTTTTTTTCAATTTTTGTGTGAAAATCTTAACGCGGTTTACGATATACATCTACTGACCAAATTTCAACAATATAGTTCTTATAGTTTCGGAGAAAAGTGGCTGTGACATATGGACGGACAGACAGACAGACAGACATGACGAATTTATAAGGGTTCCGTTTTTTGCCATTTGGCTACGAAACCCTAAAAAGGGCCATACAATTTTCAACAAAATTAAGTATTTTGGGATATCGATATATATTTAACAAACTCTCACTTCGTCCATCTAACAACTACCGTACTAGTTCAGTCAATAAAGTACAGTAGAACCTCGTTAAGTCGAACCTCGATAAGTTGAAAACCTCCAAATCTCGAAAAAATGCTTTGTTCCCTTTCCTTCAAACACCAAAACCTCTATTAATCGAAATCTTAACCCTCTATTAGTCGAAATAATCCCTCCAAGAAATTTTGGTACATATTTTCCCTCCATAACTCGAAAAATTAAATTTTACCTCTGTATCTCGAACATAATAATGTTTTATTTTACAACCTTTACAACTTGATTATTTGAGACTTATTACCTCTATAGTTCAAAGAAAAATAAGTTACCGACTTTAGAATTCGCCGACAGTGTAAGTACGCCATTGTTTTTTAGAAAGCAGTTTAGGAGTATACAATGAATAGAATTACTACGAACTTATGACTCACGTTAACACGTGTTTGCTTGCTTGGTGTCAAATGTTTAATTGTATATTTTTTATTTCATTTGAACTTTAGCGAAGCAAGTCGTTTGTCTCAACCTCTTTATGTCGAATCAAAATCCGCTTAAGTCGAAATTCTCTATAAGTCGCAAACTCTATAACTCGAATTCTTTTGCGTCTCCCTTGATTTTCGACTTATAGAGGTTCTACTGTAGTTGTAGAGTGCGTGAGCGGGAACCTAAGCGATTTCTTCAGAAACTTATTCAGGGTGCTTAGGGAGAAAACATACTAAAAGTCCCCACGTCTAGGAGGCGAGCCGGAGGGGGGAGGGGGGGACAAAAGTCTCAATTTTAGGTTTTTAGCCAAAATCTCAAAAATGGTGCGTTGTAGCGAAAAATGTTCTATGATGAAATGAAAGCTTATAAAATTCTCTATAACATTGATTCTATACAGTTTTTCCATATTTCCAACCGTTTTCGAGCTACACGCTCTGGAAAAATTAAAATTACAAAAAAAAGTTTATTTTTTTCAAATATTCGTTTCCAAATCCAATTCTGTGACTTATAGGTATTATTATCCTGTTAGATTGTGAGGGTCCTGGCAAATCTTCGTTTTCTGTGGTATCTTCTTCTTCCTCGCCCTCCTCAGTGGTGAGTGGTTGGCCCCTGGTGTGATCAGTATTCGATCCCCAATTCCCCATATCGTATCGTGTAGAACTGCTTTTAATGCACAATTATGTTTTGTATTTATATACTATTTCGATATAAATTCATTACAGAATACTAGTACTAGTACATATAGCGATGGAAGAACCCTATAGGTAATTCTTGTTAGAAGGTACTTTTTTATTTTTCTTTCCTTCTAAATAAGAAGGGCTTCAAAAGAAAACCCGATTAGGTTTTGTATTTGTACACTACTGCAATATTAATCCCTTATATAATACATATACTAGCAATTAACAGGTACTTTTTTATTTGGAATCCTTCAAAGGATAACCCGATTGTTTGTATTTATATAATGTTGCAATATAAATTGATAAATTCCTTACGGAATACATTTACTAGCGATGGAAGAACCCCACAGGTAATTCCGGTTAATTAATAGGTATTTATTTAATTAGCAGGTATTTATTTGGAAGCCCCCCCAAGGACAATCCAGTTATTTAAGGTATTTAAATAATATTATAATATATTTTTCATACGAAAAACACGTGCTAGTAATGGAGAGAAAAAAAGAGGAATCCCTGAAGGTATCCATATAAAAATCATATATTCACTGATATATAACAGATATTCTGTTTCTGCTTCGTAATTGCGTAATTCCTTGCGAATTACATTTGCAAGCAATTTTTAACCGACTAAAGTAAGGTTATGATTTTTAGTTACTTGCTGTATTCTATAAATGTTTGAATACTGGAATCCACCTACCTGCTAATTACAAGCGTTGATGAATCGCTATCCAATCCAATCCAACGATTTCCTGTAGGGATCCAACGATACACACTGCAGATCACTTTTACTTTAGTAAATTTTTCGTTCTAAACTTTTTATTCTTTTACACAAGTAATTGAATTCTTCATGACTATTAAACTTTATTTTAAGCATTTCACTTTTAACTACAATTTTGCGCCCGTGCGAAACAGCGAAGCACTGAAACGTGAATGACGAACCGAAGAGGAGAGCGCCCCAACTAAGTGAGGTTTTACAAATCTACCCTACAAAAATTGATAATTTCATGTTTTATTTTTTATCTACCTCTAAAATTCAGTGCGAAATGGCGGGCGGTACGTGGCTACTACAAGTGTTGCTATGCTAATATCGAGAACGAAACTCGAAGAATAACTGCTTTTAATGCACAATGTTTATATTATATTATGGGGTGTAGTGTTTAGAGGGTCAATAAAACACACATTTTACTCCGTAATGGGTGAGGTAGGTATACGCAAGGCTGACGTCTGCACACGGCACCTAGCACGCAGCATCGCTGCCGACTGACTGGCAGTCACTCAGTGACTGACAGCTGTGCATACACTACATCCCTTCTTTATTTTATAATAAATAATAATTGATTACAACTGTTCGTTAGCAAATAATATATTGCAACATTGACATAGAACTGACAATAATAAATTATTCAATATCCTACTTTTATTTTCTTTGTGTTATTTATTATCATTATTGTTGTACAACATGTATTTCCCATTTCTGTACATCGTTTTCACCATCAGAAACTCACACCACTATGTGAGTGCAGGGTTAAAGTTTGGTGTCAATCTGTTAGCCTTAGTTACTTATTATTCATCGATATATTTTTCTGTAGCTAATTTAGAATCTTGTAGCTCCCTTAGTACTGTCCACATAATATAGTTTCCCTCTTTTCTTTAATTGAATTATAGACCTGTCAATTTCTGTCTCTCACATTACTGTCATTGTTAGAGTGAAAGGTATTTTACTGGAAGTGATTGGAAGCTTCATAAAAAAATTGATGTTATCCTCGCATTTCACTAAATACAACCCTGTAGATCATAATTATATTTTTAACAAATTTCAAATGTAGCATTGAAAGTAGATTAACCCAAGCCATTTACCACAGTCGTCTACTTCAATTATCAAAAGTAAGAACATAACTTCTGAAAAATCTTGAGTAAGTCTATTGCCAAGGCTCACCCAGCCGATATGCATATATTATCCATTCAGTGTCATATGTGTGCATCATATGTGTGCAATATGCATCACCCATACACACCCCAAACTTCACTTCTTCAACTTCATAACTTTTTTTCTCGAGATGGAGACTGATCTCGTATTGTTCAGTATCATGATTTATCATGATTACCTATTTATAGGTACTCGACTGGTACATGACTTACAGGTATTTCCCTAACGCTATCTTGTTTTCTTCAAGACTAAGTGAGAACAAAACTCTTAAATTATTTATAGAATTAACTTTTGCTATTTTGACCTATCGTCATATTACTTTCCAATTTTTTCTTGAGGGTACTTCATTTATATTGAGGGTAGGTCACAAAATTTGAAGATAATTTGAAATTTTCAAACGTTAATCTTAAGAATTTTGAGTCATTCAACTAGACATAATTCATGATGTCAATATAATATCTAAAGTTCATACAACTCGCTCAGCGCATTATAAGAACTCAACTTTAAACAATTTTCCTATGTGACATTGTTATTTCCATCTCGTGTCACTAAGAAATTAAAACTATTTGCCAGCCATTCATTTAATGCCAAGCTATTTAATTCTACCATTAGCATTTACACTGTGAAAGTCACAGACAATTTTTGAGGGTACTTCATTTCATGGTAAGATAAGGGGTAAATCTTGAGAATTTGAGTCAATGAACAAGACTTAATTCATGATATCAGTATGATTGTCTACAGTTCAAACAACTCACTCCACGCATTATAAGGGTCAACTTTAAACAATTTTCCTATGTGACATTATTATTTTCATTTATTGTCAGTAAGGAATTCAAACCATTGGCAACCCATTCATTTAATGCTAAGCTATTTTGCTCTACCAGTATTTACACTGTTAAAAGTCACAAGGGTATTTAGAATAGTACCAGTAGAATCTCTAATAATCTTAAAAATAGTTGCTTGTGAAACTACGATCACAGCTGACCAATTTATTGTCTCTTTAATTATCATGTGAACTTGAGTATTCTCTTCATTATCTTAACTCTTGATTCACTATCAGTTTAGTCAGTTAAGTTATGATTCTCTGGGAATTTGCGTTTGCTTCCCAGGGGAGTTTCAGTCGTTGACAAGCACTCTGTGTGAGGATGCTTTGTGGGATGGTGGTCCTGCGTGCACGGTTACACCCACTTACACATATGTACATTCGGCTTAGTAATGTGGCCACTCCAGCTTCTAGATGGAGATCTAGTGCTTTCAGCTTCCACAACATCAACGTCACTTTAAACTTGATAGATCTTTAATACAGAAATATAAGACCGACGACGAGCCTCGGACTGTACTGCTTTAGAGATAAATCTCTAAAGTTGCTACTTAGCACTGTCATTCAACTAGAAATAAGTTTTTTTTTCTTGGCTAAGTCTGACATAATTAAATCGAACCACTTTGTTAACGCATATTCAATAATTACAGTATGAACCTTGCCCTTGATAGGTATTGTTTTTGTATAATGTCGTGAAAAGTATGGAAACTGATAAAATAACCTTTTGGTCATTAGCCATCACTTGATGACGTTAGTTAACTATTTATGTCAATTTTACATGAAAAGAGCGCAGAGAAACACCTAAGGTGTTGTCATTTTGCAGATGGTTCAAGTTGGATCAATATTAGTAGTATGTTGTATCTACGTAAAATAGTTGATTACAACGTCGTGTTTTATTGGACTACCTCAATATACTGAAATTTTATTTCTCAGTGTCTCATTGTATCTTTACTATGGAGACAAAATCATAACCTTGACATATAATATTTACCTTTATTCTTCGACAGCTCAAAAAGATTAATATTTACATTGCAAGTAAAGATATTAGATGGAAATACTACGATCTTCTGAGTCTGTAATTGCTCGTTGCCACATGGATGAATCTTTATTTTTTCAATAATAATAATATATCCAATAAATTATTGTGGACTATATTATATAAGAATTGCAAAAATTTAATATAATTATCATAAAAGCCGAGTCCGTTACCATGGACTCATAACTGCTGTCGTTTGTCATATTTTGTCATAATCTGCTCACATATGTGATATGTTCACATATTACATATTATACTCGTCTGTAACGAATTATTATAAAATAATGAATCGTCAAAGACGGAAGTATGTCATTGTACATTTCATACATGGTCAGATTCAAAATTACTTCAAAAGAAGTTATGGAATGTTAACACATGAATGGAATAAAATATACCATACCAATAATCACTGTCTTACTTTTATTCCTTACATAATACTTGAATTCTGATGCCACATCATCTCTTTACTTGGTATTTGTAATTCATATTGATTGAGGTAACTTTCTGAAAACCTGCAATTTGTTATTTCATCCCACGATTTCATATCAGTGAAATGGGACCGATTATGATGGGAATCATCTCCATCAGGCATCTCGAATGGGTGTCTTATGAATCATATCCAACAGACATCTTTGGCTTTGAATGACATTCATAACGACATATCCATAAAATATTAATTTGTAAATATTTGCAGCCACTGTGTATGCATGGCTTTTTACAAGTGTAACATGATTGCGTAGCCTTAAACATTGATTTATAATATTTGTGGGCACCTTGTATGCATGGCTTTTTACTAATGTAACAGTAACATGACTGCGTAGCCTTAAAACATTGATTTATAATATTTGCAGACACCGTGTATGCATGGCTTTTTACTAATGTAACAGTAACATGACTGCGTAGCCTTAAAACATTGATTTATAATTGACAGTATATATTACGGTATATTATATACCACTTGTATACAGAATACATTACAGTATAATGTATAATGCTCAATCACCTCGAATGACTTGCCATAGCAGTAATTCAATACATCGATTAGTTTGGCTTCTTCCTCAGAATTCCAAGTCAAGTACCTACTCCATACCTTAATTTATTTTATGATCATTTATGGTAAATACCCAATAAATTGAAAACTTTTTTTTTCCATTTTTTTTTAGCTATAAAAGCGTTACAATATCTCTGACATTTTAGACTGAACTTTAGTATTCCACATACTCATCCATCCTTAAATTTTAATATACCTTTTAGGAAATACTCATTATATTGAATAACTTCCGCAAACACTATATTTTAATGTCTTATAATTTGGCTGAACATAAAAATGTTCCACGTCACTTTACCCAGAACTTTGATTTTTCTTCTCGAAACAGCCATCCTTGAGCCATTACGAAAATTTTTTAATGAAACAGTGAAATCGGTTAAGCTATCAAGAAATACTAAAGTTCATTTTTATTTATACAAACAAGAAGATAAGTATATTACAATAATAACGTGCTTCTTTCGAGCATTTTTTTTGTACACAAGGTATAGCATTCTCCTTACGAGTCTTGTTTAAATTTGCGTGCCCCTTTCAGGCCTTTTTGTACTCAAGGTACATTAACAAGTTCTTTACGAGTCTTGTTTAAATTTGCGTGCCCCTTACAGGCCTTTTTGTACTCAAGGTACATTAAAAAGCTCCTTACGAGTCTTGTTTAAATTTGCGTGCCCCTTGCAGGCCTTATTGTACTCAAGGTACATTAACAAGCTCCTTACGAGTCTTGTTTCAATTTGCGTGCCTCTTGTAGGCCTTTTTGTACTCAAGGTACATTTACAAGCTCCTTACGAGTCTTGTTTCAAATTGCGTGCCCCTTGCAGGCCTTTTGTACTCAAATTACATTAACAAGCTCCTTACGAGTCTTGTTTCAATTTGCGTGCCCCTTGCAGGCCTTTTTGTACTCAATGTACAGTAACAAGCTCCTTACGAGTCTTGTTTCAATTTGTGTGCCTCTTGTAGGCCTTTTTGTACTCAAGGTACATTAACAAGCTCCTTACGAGTCTTGTTTCAATTTGCGTGCCCAATCCGGACTTAATACTTGTAACGGGACAAGTGGGATAGACCCGTACAACCTGCGTGAACCTTGACGTAGCTACAATTATCAATAATTATATTTAATTTAATATTGGCTTTAGCGATAAAAATATTAACATATATAATGCTTCAATATTGCTACGTAATACGGATTTTAAGGTATAATAAACTTTTTACATATTACGTGCATATGCATAACACATTGTTTGTAGCTACTTTACAGGTTCTTTCTTAATATGGTTGTATAGGCAATGATCTTTAAGTGAACTGTATTGGCGTGACCACGGAACACAGACACAAGGGCGTGACCATAATAATAATATTGAACTGCTAATTAATTAGCAAAATTACGTCTAAAACTTGTTTAGATAATCATAATCTTTTGAATTCATAGTAGAACGGTATTTGAATTGTGAAAACATTAACCACAGCATTATATTAATAAGTGGGATAGATTCTCAATCGTTTCTTTCCAAGTTATTGTAAGGGTAACGTCGAGTTTCACGTTTTTATTAAATACCCACCAAATACAAAAAAAACTTAGGATATTGTTATTGTGATGCGGTAGTTTTATTTGAAATAAGGAACGAAATAAATTACTCTTTCACATACTACAATTTCCTACAGCAATATCATAGGAAATTTATGGTCTATTTGAAATAGTTACTTGAGGCATGGCCCTTTTTGAACAAAATGATTTGCATGGCCTTCGAAGTATTTAATTAGTTTTGATGCTTAGGCAACCATTTTCTGTACAAATATGGCAGTGGTACTTTAAGTTGCCGAGTTATTAAAACGTCAACAATTAAATAATTGTTACTTTAGTGCACGCAATTAGGTATACCCACATATAAATTATGTGGTTGTAATGTAATAATACACTTTACTTACTTAAATGCGCATATAACAGAACATATTCGTTACGAATTTGCCTGTCCGAACGAATGCAAGGGTGGCATTACTCCTTCTTTTTCTTCCAACATTTTTTGGTAATTCCTTATTATTTTTACCGTCGTCGCCACTTGTAGTGTTTAGAGGGTCAATAAAACACACATTTTACTCCGTAATGGGTGAGGTAGGTATACGCAAGGCTGACGTCTGCACACGGCACCTAGCACGCAGCATCGCTGCCGACTGACTGGCAGTCACTCAGTGACTGACAGCTGTGCATACACTACATGGGGTATCATATTTTATACTCATTTACATCATATTTTATTCAAAGCATTTTAAGAAACACTCAGTAGTTTTTGTCATCATATTTTTAATTATTAGTCTGCTACTAACTGGGTTCTGATGGCAATACCTCCAAGAATGCATTTCAGGCGTAGCCAAATATTTTGTATTGTAATGGCGTTTTTCATATGGCGAATGACTGAGTTTGCGACGTATAAACCACTCACGTACGTTTTAATACAAATCATTTGGCTATGTAGTCAGCGATATTGACATGACATCTTGTTAAGGTATGGTTCTTAGGCTTGTATTGAGAACACACAGCTGCTCATAAAGTTATCTGGCAACAATATCTGAGATTTCACGTTTCTCTTCACCTCACACAAATACAAATGAATGTGTCTGACGACGAAATAGCCCAGCTACTTCTAGCAACTATTTGAATTTATTTGCGAATTAGAATTGCGTGAAGCAAATCAAAACCTCTAAAGAGTAGTGTTTCGTGTCCCAGTATTAACTCTAGTCTAGTTCATAGAAAACTTCAATCTGAATGTCCAGAGCTTATTCTGTAAAGAATATTTATTTCCACAGATATGTGCACTAGCAAAGCAGTTGGACATGACAGAGCGGCAGGTGGAGCGATGGTGGCGTCTTCGACGGAGTCAGGAGAAGCCATCCACGCTCGTCAAGTTCTGCGAGAACGCATGGCGATGTACCTTCTATCTATACAATTTCTCCTACGGCCTCTTTATCCTCTGGGATAAGGAGTGGCTCTGGGATATTGACCAATGTTACATTGGGTATCCGCATCAGGTAAGCCACGCACACCTTCATTACAATGTCTTATATTTTATGGGTCACAAAAACTGAGAAACTACAGTTGGCAATCAAACAAGGAACCCTTTGATTGCGATATGGTATAGTTGTCATCTTCCTATTATAATACAGTATGTTAGATTCAGAATATCGTTGGTACAGTAACTCCGATTTATGTACATATTTAGCAAATATTCAAGAAGCTATCAGGTAACTAATCTGATATCAGCCTTGTAGTATGTATTAGATAAGTGTTTACATATAACGTCAAATCTATCACATTTGTTGATTATGGTCTATTTCATACTCCTTAAAACCCAGTTCTCGTAACCGATGAATGAAAAAATAATCTCTATTAATTCATCACCATATCTAAACCTCTTGTCGTCAGGGCCTAACGAGTGATGTGTGGTGGTACTACATGATATCGTCAGCGTTCTACTGGGCGTTGACTATGTCCCAGTTTTGGGATGTTCGTCGCAAGGACTTCTGGCAGATGTTCGTACACCATTTCGCTACCATCGCGCTACTCTCCTTCAGTTGGGTTTGCAACTTGCACCGTATCGGTACCTTGATGCTCTTGCTTCACGATTGTGCCGATATCTTTTTGGAGGTTTGTATTTTAAGTAGCTTACTCGTGCTAATAGAAAACTGTTTTGCTTATCTTGTAACAATTGTAACCTTGTTATTATCTGTTGTAATAAATACGTTTAATAAAGATCAGCTTTTAGATTGTCTTTGTTGAAAATTCTAATTATATTTTGAAATTGTATGTTCGGCTTGGCATATTCTGGGTTCAATATTACGTCCATTATTTTATTATTTAAGCCTTTACTTTTTATCATTTCGCAGAATGTGCCACCAAGTCTTTTTGATGCTTACTAAATTATAGAAAGTTTAATTGACTTACTTCGGAAACTTTGATTTACTTTATTTTAGTGTGTGTGTGCGTGTGCGTGCGCGCGCGCGTGCGCGCGCGCGCGCGCGCGTGTGTGTGTGTGTGTGTGTGTGTGTGTGTGTGTGTGTGATCTAGTTTAGATAAATATTATTGGTCACGAACGTAATGCTTGTGACAAAATTTTTAGCTTTTTATCAAGATGATGATTCACAAATTCACAATGCTCACATGAAATTAATCACAATTTTAGTTCCTACTGACAACAACTAAATACTACTTATTAGCAATTTATCTTTTGCCGTCGATATAATCATAGCAATGGCCTTGGTATGAGTATTACTTAGAGTGAAATAGATAACATAATATGAAATGATTTTTTACAAAGTTTAATTGAATACGAATAAATAAAGCGGATCGAGTTTGGATCTACTCGGGTAAATAGGGTTCCGTACTTGTTTGACAGAAAGAGGTAAATGAGATGAGCTTAGCATGCATTGGCTCTCAAGTCGAGTTAGTTGGTCTCTTTATTTAATCATTAAAGTTAAAAACAAGGAGTTTTTGCGATATCATAAAAATAATATAATTATTTCATCATTGATTTTCTCGCAGATTAGAACTTTTGTTTCAAGAAAAGATTGAATATGATAACTATTTTAACTCTAGAACCACGGTGAGACCAAAATCCAAATAATTTTGTTTTACTTTTCAGGCGGCCAAAGCAGCGAAATATGCAAGTTACCAGAAGCTGTGTGATTGCGTGTTCGCTGTGTTCACCGTGTTGTGGATAATAACTAGGCTTGGATTTTATCCATTCTATATTATCTGGAGGTGAGCTTGTATCTTGGTTGTGTGAAAGACTACCAATGATTTCTTTTTACTATTAATAAAATACCTTCTGTGAAAACTTAACATATCCATAATAATTAGGTAGGTATTTAATAATTCTTATTTAAAAGCAAACCTCACACAGCAATGGATTTACACAGTCCTTATAAGTATTGATAATAGTGAAATCCCAAGAAAAAATCCAGTGTTAGATTTTTTAACTTCTTCAAAAATATATTAATGAGCAATATATAAGTATGCAAATGAAATCGTTGTATTCAAAGTTGTGTAAGAATATCCCTGTATACCGAACTTTTTTGCTGTTTGCCTTAAAGTTGGTTCTCGATTGCAGCACATCAATTCGTGCCCCGATGCTGCTGCCAATGTTCGCGGCGTACTACATCTTCAACTCGCTGCTAATCTTGCTGCTCGCGCTGCATATGATGTGGACGTGGCTCATCTTGCAAGTGGTCTACAAGTCGATCAATGCTGGACTGGTGCGTAGTTTGAAACTTGTTGGGTATATAATGCAAGGACTCGGTGAATGATGGTCACTTTGCGACTAACCGTCGTAGAGTCAACTTGCCCGGATGATGATTCGTTTTGGAATCATACATGGTGACCGCGGATTGTTGAAAAAAATACTAATCTGAAATTAAACTGATAGTGTATCAGCAGTTGGGATGTATGGGAATAATTTTTTAAATAGTTAAGAAAACTACTTAAAAAAATCAACCTATTTATTCACATTGTTGACAGTATCGTTCAAAATTTTTATTCTGTAATTTCAATTTAAGTTTTTGCGCATCAAACCCAAATGTGAAAGGTGACTAGATCTCGTAAACAGGTTGGAATCGTGTGATATCCCCGATTGACAACGGGGTTATTAACGTGGGGTGTATTTGGGTGTAAATGATGCCTGGGTCTCAAAATATGGATTTATTTTGGCCAAATCCGTAGCTGCTCTGTAGACAATGAATGTTCAAGCTATTGAAAAGTTTTTGCTTCACGTATTAATATCTAATAGATACTGTAATAGATATTATCTATTACAGTACTATCAATAGGTAGATATACCAATTTACCAATAGATATTATCTATTACAGTATCTATGATTCAATTTCAATATCTATTATAGATGGAAGGTGATATTCGTAGCTCCAGTTCCGAGATCAGCGACAGTTCGCATCACTCAAACCACAGCACACCGAATCGTGTTAATCATAAAAAGTAAGTGATAAAGTCACTGTTATAGTTTTTTTCCTTCTTTAAATAACCGACTACACCTGTGCAACTATGAAATAGTTGAAGTGGTGAAATTAAGAACCTTGCTCATTAGGCCGAGTTGAAATCACTTCCTACTCGACTCATAAGAAATTGACGACCCGTGTGGCGTAACGGTTACCATGTCGGACCGGCGTACCAAGGGTGCTGGATTCGATTCCCAGCGAGGTGGTTTGAATGATCAGTTTGAATTTCTGTTCTCGGTCTGAGTGTGTGTTCTGTTCTTTGTGTGTTGTCCATGGCCAGGCCTGGCGCATTCCGCACTTTTGGTATGATGTTACAAGTAGTGCCGCGTTTGGCGTGTCGGGGCAATTTCAGAAGGGCTGTCACGCGCCGCCGCGCCGTCCGTGTATATCACACATGTCTTCACAAAAAAGAAGACAACCCTGAAATTGCCAGAAAGGATAAGAGTTATGATTAAAAAGAGAGGCAACGTCTGCTAACGATTAGCGGTGTGTGACCTGAATTAAACTTTATTGTATCGGAGCAATATTCGTTAATTATTTAAATGATTTTGTAGAGTGACTCTTCTGTACTGTTTGTTCATTTTCAGGAACACATAGGGGTCGGTCAATACGAGTATTCGACTCCGGAACAAGTCTCCTACAAGATTACGCTTAAAGCATTTCATACATCACGTTACTTATACAGGCTCAGCCCTTTGAGCTCACACTTGAGGTAAAGACACGTTATGTATTTATATGGTCCATGGCGTCGATTTTTCGGGCTCTTATTATATAAGTTCTGTATTTTGATGTAATTACGTTTCACGGGGTTAGCCGAAGTTAAATTTCGAAGATTTCTTAATTTGCACACTTACGTAGCAATCGACACATTTTTTATTGGTGCATTACATAATAAATATTAAAAAGTAGAGCCTGCGCATTCGCTCGGCTTTTTATTATTCGTGGTTGAAGATTGTGTTTTATGTTGTTGGAATTAAAGATCCACTCAACTTTGATTTTCAGTGAAGATTGAGCCCTAATCGGTGTTTACACAAATATTAAAAAAGTAGGTACATAATTATAAATTATAACTGAACCACAGATTCCAACTCGAAAGTACAGACTTTTCGTAACAGTACACCTGTAGGTAATGCTGGAATTTATACTAATAAATGTTCAAACATTTACGATAAAAATATATCGGTTAAATAATTTAAGTAAGAAGAAATTATTTAACACAAAAAGTGTTAGGATATGAATGAGATTATATGAGAATTATATCTGTAAATCAATAAGTGAGATTAACGCACCTATGGAATACAACTTCCATTTTTAAGATAGTAAGTTTAAGAGCTTATAAGATTATTTCTTAAGTTCAAACGACTATGCTCTTTGTGTTTGAATTCGGGTACAATAACAAATTAAAAAAACACCAATTAGTATTTTTGAACCAAATTTAGTTTAAACGTTCCTAATTCAATATTTAATTTAATTGTTTATTTTTTTTGTTTAAATTTATTGTCTTTTTGTCAATTTTATTGATTGACCAAAAAGCGTTAATATAAAATTAGGATTAACACTTATGAATCAAGCCACAAATTATTTAATGGAGTATACTAGAGATTAAATGGATAGTGGTTTGGCCGGATACCGGATATTCGGCAAGCTACGAAGCCGAAGTGCTGGATATCCGGCTACTGGATATTCGGCCCTTTTGTAGTGATTGTCGCGATCAAGAAAAACAAAATTCTCAAAAACAAATGAAATTTTCAGAGATAAACATGAACATGATGAGAACTACATGAATTGTAGTAATTATTAAGATAGTTTGTGGATAAAAATACCGGTGACATATTTTTTCTACAGCCTCTGAAAATTAATGTTAAGTTTAATTTTCTGAAAAATCAATATTGTTTCAATAATATTTCGATTTTGATAGAACAATGATTTACAGCGGTTATATGATACAAAAGGCATACTATTGAGCCAGCTTGAGGAAAAAATCACGAGCCTAGACCTAACAGTTTGGCTGTAATTTCCAGTTTTCTCAAAGAATCGAATTTCTTCAAAGAAATCACTAATTCCCAAATATCAGCTAAACCACTGAACATACATTGGTGTTAAATTGGTAGGTCTTGTGGTCCCCTACACCTTGGCCACCGTTGATCCACCACCCCTGTTACAACATGTATAAATAAACGGTGTCCATAACCTACTGTGGTACAATTTGCCTTGTAATAATGAGAATTTTTTGAATTTTACTATCCGGTATCTGGCTGGATACTGAATCTGGATACTATCCGGGACCCGGCCTGATAGGCCGGATAATGGATAGATACCGGGTATCCGTTTCACCTCTAGAATTGGCCTATTTATGATGTACTGCTATTGATGCGGTTTGGCAGATCACAAATTAATTAAAATAATCGGCTTTAACTTGAAATTAAGTTTCAAACTTGTAATAAATGTTTGGCTAAGCAAGTTCCTTTTGTTATGAATTAATTCCTGTTACATGCTATAATATAATGGTGTGAGTAGATGTTGATGTGTGGATTGTGCGAACGCACTAAATTTTATTATTTCATATTTTGTGCGGTCTTTGAACATTTTTGAAAGTTTGGGACTTAATAATGGGTATAAAATAGACTGTATGAATACTATGAATGTACCGTGCGAAAACGGCAAAATACCAAAATACGAATAATAATTATTGATATGACAACATTACATAAAGATTATTATTTGACATCTTGTAAAAGAAATATTCTAAAACATGGCCACTATGGCCAGACTGATGGACGAAATAATAATAATAATAATTTTGCTTAATTCAACTGTGAATACAAGCATGATGCATAAAATATGATTTCTTTCGTACGCCAATGACAGAAATTACAAAATATGTGTCGTAGTTATATCGATAAATTAGTTATCAATCACACCAAAGAAACGTTACTTTTAACTCGAGTATTTAAATACATTAAATCGTTTTTCTTTAATTTTTAACTTATCATTAAAATCACTGGTTAAATACTTTGAAACATTTGTTTAAATTATTTATTCTTAATATCTTACTCCAAAATTTTAAATATTTACAATAGCAAAACCCTAAGTTAATAGTTATGAAATGAAAAATTCAGTAGTTATATTAATACTCTATTTTAAAAATAAAAAAGCACATACAATTAAACTTACTTCATTTTTATTAAATATCCCACCTACATGTGTAATAAGCATTAGTTAATTTGTAATAAATACAATGTTTTTAAAAGTACTTTGTGTACTTATGTCTTGTGTCAGACACTTTAAATCGACAATCGTCACTTATCAAAACATTGATATTGTCCGACACTGGACAAACATTTGATCATTATATAATTTCAACAAAATAATTATACAATACCTATTGAGATTGATGTACTTAAAGATTTTTCACTTAGTATCTTTATAGATTATGTTAGCATAACCTTTATACATATTATAAATAATAAATCAGTCATTGAAACAATCAATTCATTGTAATGATCATAAATAAAAAATATGTTATCTTTAAACATTACACAAGACAGATATATATTATCCAGTGTAGAACACTGATAACCACATTGTTTACAGCCATAATGTCTATTGTAAGACACTACCAACTGCTATTATTAAAGATATTTAAATATAGATACGTTATGCCCTTATAAATCAACCAATCTGTTCCGAAAAGAGCTAATTAAAACACATAAACGTTTATCTTTTGTTTCATTACTCCAATCACATTGGTTTATTACACGAAGGCATTTTAACGCTGTATGTCAAATATCAAGCACTTCTGACAACAACAAAAGCGTGCGCATCGTCTTGTATTGACAGAGCGACTACGAGCAGAACGGTCAATTGCCTGTTCTTACGCTCTTCATCGTCGGTGCGCTAGTGACATATCTACCTCTTTTTTACATTGTAATATTATTGGTTTAAACAGAAAGATCATCATCATCATACCCTTTAAACTCATCATCATTATTCAGTTAGTTCCTAAGTTCTCAGGAACATGAGCTTAGCTTTAACTTTCTTTATTTCATAGTTTTAAATTTAAGATATAGTTTCTGTTAGGACTTCTTTGGACACTTACTATACCTAATTAATACTTTATTGCCTTGGACTTTAAATCTAAGAATGCTAAAATTTTCATTGTAATGACAGCGTGTCTTGTTTTCTAATTGGGACCACATAGCTGAACGTTATAAATTAATCTTAAAATAATTTAACAAACAAATAATACGAACAACATTAATCGATTAAATACATAATTCTAGTTAACTCCAATGTTTCTTGTATTAATAACATACATATTAAAAATGTACTATAATGTTACTGGCACTTATTAATATCATAATATTGTTTTATTGTATTGTAGAAATCTTGTCAACTCGGCTGTAACTCGGCTATTTATATGTTTATTTCTGTGAATATTTTAATTCAGATATCCAATTATTTAGTCTGTTCGCTCAAATAGTGTTGGTACTTGGTACACCCAAACTTAATGCTGGAATTATTTATGCGTGTTGCGTAAATTAAATGCTTGCTCACAAAAATAAACCCAAAACGAGTGATATAACTATGTCTGTCATATAATTTTATTTTTTACTTAATGTTATTAATAAAAACTAATTGTGTAATTAATATTTCTACGTCACACTTTAGTTATAGAAAATGACGAAAATCATAATATTAAACTAACAAATTAAAAAATAAATATTAGATCTAGAAACTTTGAGGTCACAAATAAATTATTAACCTAAGATTTGTTAAATTTTAATAGAAAAATACAATCACTGAAATAAGACTCAAATAACCTTTATTTAATTATTTGCTCCAACAAAGTAAAATGACAAAGTAATCTACTATAAAATACTTTCATTGATTTCATCCAGATATTTTACATGCAATGAATTACTTATTGTAATGTCCAGTATACTACTCGTCGAAGTTCCTCGCCGAAGTGCGAAGAAATAAGCACAAAGTTATTCTCATGTCGAATAACTTCTACATTCTCGATTCGGCTCTTTCTCCAACTTCGTTAACTTCGCGAGTGTGAAGTGGAAGCATAACTTATGCTTTTTTTTTTTAATTTCACTGGCACTTAATATTTCTTAAGTAGGTAGCATGAATTTACATTTTGTGACCTCTTGAATAAAGTTTGTGAATAATTCAAATAGTGCTAATCGGGAATGAATAGGATATCTTATAAGACCTTGAAATAACCTGGTGCTAAGCGGAGTGTTGAATGTCGAGTGTTTTACTCGATAATAAATAGTAATTGTGAAAATTTAGATAGGGTAAAATATTAATGATTGGTTATGATAATAATAATTAATTGCCTTGTGCCTAAGAGATATTGCGTGCAATAAAGAAATTATAATAGAAAATAATAATAAATATTAGGTTTAATAAGGTGCAGATGACGATACTAAGCACCATTGTGAAAATATTCCCATAATATTCACCATAAAATATATATATTTTACTGTCAGTGTTTAGACAAGGATTTGCTTCAATTATGCTAGTAGTACATTACATCTTATACTTTTATCTAGATATGTTTACTACTTTAGTATGTTATTTAAATTGCAAGCATTTAAATGTACTTTACAGCCAATTTTTGTGGAAATCACTTCGAAATGTATAATAATATAAACAGCTATAAGTATTGTTAATTATCATATAAATTTGTATAGACTGCGTCAATTCTACGGGGCTGTCACATTATTATCAAAGTAAATGATTATTGTGAGAGTTTACTCTCAACCCTCTTCCCCAAACTCGTTTCGAGTTTCGGGAACGTGTTACACCCTAGCCCCTTAAGATTGACCTTTAGTCGTCGCTATGGCGAACTAAACAAAGATTTTGTTATAATAAAGCTTGAATAGTTATTCAACTTTTAATTTGTAACGGTCTAGTAACTAGACAACTTCAAAAATTACATAAAAAGTACACTTTATTAACTATATAAGTACAATACATACATACCATAGTTAGTATGTTAAATATATCATTATTTGTATTATAAATTCTTTGTTACACTAGTGTGCCTGTGGTGTGCAATATGGTCTGTGGTATGGTATAACTAATATAAGATCCACATAGATCAATACCAAAAATCCATATCAATTAACATAGTGTAATAAATACATTGTAAATTGGCAACTTCATAGATTACTTTATTTATGATTGTATTGTATAATAACTAAATATCCAAAGACGCTTTGTATGGTTAGCTTATGTTTTATATTTGTTAAATAAAATATGTTATTATACATTGGCTTGACAAAATGTTGAAAAAATCTTTTGTGTTCATGGTTAGCACATAACAACTTGGGTTGAATTGTCTGTTGTTTCAGTAAAGAGCTATTAAGTTTTATTTAATTGTTATTAAATGTTTAATAACTTTATGAATGTTATGTTAGATGTTAGGTAATCGTCATATGTTCACGATGTTTAATTAGATTTTTTAAGACACAATTATTAGTATTTATAGTTCAATGATGTCGTATATACATTTTAGTCATGGCCTGCTTTATACAGAACATTGATTGTTCTTTTTTTGGGTTTTAAAGATTTCAATGTTTTTAATCCTTTGTTGTGGTACGAAGCTACCGAGCAGTGAGACCTGACCCAAAAAAAAATAAACATTTTATCATAAGCAGTCATTAGCGGCATACATGAAATTATCGCTTGTAAAAGGTTATCTTATGATATTTTTGTGCCTTTTTAATAAGTTGGTGTATTAAATAATATAAGTAAATTTAGATGTAATTGTTATATGTGTTACATACTAACAGGTAGGTAAAAGTACCAATTATTCGATATTCTAATTCATTTCAACTTTCACACTGGACCAAATTTGCTATTTACCAAGTCTGGTGTATAAAAAATTGGTTTTTTTTACTGGAAAAACACTTATAAATAATAATTTGACCAAATCGAAATTAAATCTATTTGTTTATTCATCCGTGCTTTATTTTAACACATCAAGGTCGTAAGCTTCCATAAAGTTTAATTTGATTTTCGAACTTAGCGCTCGTTTTAATTTTCCTCGGCAGATGTAAGGGACCATAATAATTAAATACAAATTATTTGTAAGATTTCTTTTAACAAAAAAGAAATTGTTCGTCAATATTCATATAAAATTTGCAACATACATTTGGACGATTGAAAAATATAAGTAGACTCGTTGATCTTTGTCATTCTGATTGCATTTTGAGCTAATTATTTATCCTAGTATCTTTTTGATTCAGTATTATGCTTGTCTATGGCTCAACTCCTATTTACGCAGAGTCGAAGTATATGTGTTGCGTACATTTTACTGTATATTGAGCTTTATCTTGATTAAATAAAGTTGAAATTTGTTCAATAGCGCGTCGGAGCGTGCGGTATAAAAATGTATACCTTAGATAATGGAGACAGAACTCAATATACTATGAATTGTTCCCGACGCCTCGCTTCATCTATCTATGGGTCATGTGGCCATCTGAATGTGTTGTGACATTTATTATTCTTATGTTGTTTTGGTTTAGTTTAAGTATTATTCGGAAACTTTGGTTTATCCTGTGTTATAGTTGATTTATACCATACATGACATGACGGAATAATTTAATACTTATGTGTCTTAATGTAATACATCTTGTCATATGAGAATACTTATGGTCATCCGTCCTTTTCGTCTAATCGAATAGTATATATCTTTGGGACTTAAATCATTAAGATTTACCTATGCGTTTGCTTACATCAAGAATTTGTAAATCTGCAACAAAGTTTCAAGCCTTCATGAGGGTTATATTTTATCAAGACGCGAATTGGCCTTTTCTGTTGGGGAAGATATTAGGAAATAATGTGTTCTGATTTCCTCTGTGAATCTGATGTTTTATTTGTAATATCAAAGGCATTTTCATTAATCACATTTATATGTCCAAGAGTGACATGTTTATTATATATACCTAGTTGCATTTTATAGCTCCATTGAAACATTACTAAAATATAAAATTATACATTCCCCGGTTATTGACTAAATGCTATTTAATGGTTCTTTCCTTTTTACTTTATACAGAATATAAATTGGCATTTATAAAAGCGGTGCTTTAGAATTTTTCATATCCTTGTTTTAATTTTTTTTTGAATAAGATGTTTTGTATGTGGTTGTACAGATAATTGTTTAGTGTCAAGCATGTATTGTCTGAAACAGAACATGTCTGTGGTCTGAAATGTATGAATGAGCTTTGTTTTGCACAATATGTATTAAATCTTTTGTATGCGAATAAATGATGAATGGTAATAAAATTATTACATCAACTTGTTTTTGTTTCATTTATTATAAATAAACTATAGAACCCGCTGTCGCTTCGCTACGGCAAACTTAATTTTATTAGTCTGACTTTTTTACTAAGTGATCTAAGCCTAAGAACTCACGGAGCAATCTTCTCCCGCGCCCGCCGCGGTAGCGGGCCCGCAGCTCCTGTAGAATGCAGATTTGTATGTAAAAACGAGCGGCATATTTCACGACGCGGTTTACGCCCGCGGCGGGCGCGGTTTACTCGCGGCGCCCGCTGCACCGGCGGGCAACTTCTAGAACCGCGCGGGTTGCGGTCAACCGCAGCCTCGGCGGGTTGCTCCCGCACGCTCTGTGGTCGGTTGGCGGGCGACCGCGGTGGGCGCCGGGGGGGAGGGGGGGTACAGATCGTAAAACCGCCCGTCTTGCGATATTCGCCCGCCAGGTTTGCGGGCGATAATCGCAACCGCGGCGGCTGCGCTACCGCACAAAACTTCGGTCTCGTGAGTTTTGAAACTTTTTAAAATTTCCGCCACCGCAGCGGGCGCGGGTGAAAATCGCTCCGTGAGTTCTTAGGCTAAGTAAGATACGAAATTTTGCCTCAATCTACGATATACCAATGAAAACTGCATCTAAAATAATAAAGTCGTTTCTAAAGCGTGCTACACATAGTATGTTGGATTCGGCAAAATCGAATGTTTGTGATATTCACATAATACACAACCACGAACGGAAGCAGATTGTGCCGAAGCAACTCTTAAATATAACAATGCTGAACTTGGTGCTGGCGGTTTTGTCCATCGAATCCATGTGTAGCACTGATTGCTTCGTGTCGGGTTTGTTATAATGTCGAATCGCATGTACCGAGCCGAATATGTGTGCATTTCAATTGCAGTTTATGTTCTCAGATTTCTGTACAAAATAACGCAAAAAAATCAGTAATTTCACTTTATTAATTTGATATAATTAGACACCTTATACATTAAAAAAGTAAAGTATACAATATCTCACTATGAATAAAAAATAAATAAATGCTAACACATACCCCCGCAGTAGATTAAATTACCTGTGTCGCAGGTAAGGAACGGTCACGGGTGGCATGGACGACCTGCGAACATATAAAACATAGAAACCTAACTTCTAGTAAAAACAGAGAATTTTTCGGAACGTCGTCATCTAGAATGAAATGTCGGGGAAAATCGGTAATGATCGGATTTGTATAGCGCTTGCCCGCTCTCCGAACAACGAAAGGATGGTACGTCACAGGAGGATGATGTTATGCGAAATGAAGAACAGCAAATAATTATCATTTAGAATTTAGAATTTTTTATTAAAGATTTATAATATCATGAAACGGTATTGTTTTAGTAATCGCAATCAAAACATATTTATGATTATTTTCAATTCCTCAAGGTTAAGGTTGGGTCTTACAAATAAAAATATTATAAAAACCGAATTGAAAACCACAAAATAATAATAATATTGTTTATACCAAAGATTTACGATTACAAACCATAGACAGGCTTTTCTACATTAAAAGTGCGCCATAGCGCGGGGATGTGTCTGCAGTAATAAATAAATAAATAAATAATAAATGGTAAGGTGCCGTTAAAATATAACATGCATATTTAATGACGTTTCTAATATATGGATTACGGGTCTGTCACCAAGTGTTACACAAAAATTAGGTCTAATATATAAAATTCTCGTGTCACGCTTTTTTGAAGTTGAACTCCTCCGAAACGGCTCGACCGATTTTCGTGAATCTTAGCATGCATATCGGCTAGGGTGGAGAATCGGTCAATAACTATTTTTCATCCCCTTACCCCTAAAATTTTTTTGGCAGAACAACGTTTGCTCGGTCAGCTAGTAATAATATAAAAATATAATAGGTAGACCGATTTCTAAACTGAAAAAATAATTAAGTATTCGCTTGTTTATACACTTAATAATTTGAATTCAGGCTGCCTTTCATTTCTTTGTGTCTATACTTGAGGGCATGCATACACGTATTATTTTTCAGTTTTCAGTTTTGAAGTCTGTTTACCTATAATATTCTGTTATTATTTAATTTCTCCGTGTAATCGTTACGGGACCATCTTCGAGCTTTATTGAAACTATCGCACAACAAACACTACAGATACCTATAAAATTTGAAGATATCCCTCGATTTCCGATTTCGGACTCATAGAAGTCATCATTACCAAAATGTACAGAGCATAATTGAGAGTTTATTTGATTTGTTTGATGTTTAGGATCCCAATTACATTCCTGTCTTTCTAACCGAACTGCCTGTCTATTCTAGCCTGCGCTTTGTTTTTTTTTTTGGGAACCTATAACCAGACGATTATACACCATGCTGAACAGAGTTTTGAATGTATGATTTTTTATCACAATTAAACAATTACACTATTCAATGTATGTAGCATTATTACAATTATTATAAGTGTTACGTACGGACAAGCCAATTGGACATTTGCATATATATAAAGTAAAGAGCTGATTCCGTAAAACTACGTAAGTAGTAAGTAGGTACACTAAACTTAACATAACTTAAATAACTATTTTTACAGATAATGATGCCTCCATAACGCATATACCATCCATTAAGTTCGAACAGAAAAGAACGATATTCATTGCGTTTTATTATAACTAAAACATATTTTGTAAGCAACTATCAAGCAATGTATAGTGAAACATGGCGGCTGTCAATATTTGTCATTATTTTAAATAAAAAAATAAAAACCCACGTATTTAGGACAAATTCATTTGTGAAATGTGATTCCAGTGTTCTTTTGATGAACACCTACACGATTAATACACCATTTCACTTCATACTTCGGCATTTTCGTGGTAAATATCTATAAATGTTGAATGTTTGTTACTACTTCTCTGTGACATGACCAAACAGAGACTGACAGCTCGTCTGGTGTAATTTTTAGGCTCCGCCTACTTTGGTGTATTTTTACGTTGGGTCATTTTCTAGCGTAAGTTATAGGGCTTCCAAAAATACGAATTTGTTAATTACGTAACTAGATACGCATTTTGATGCTCTAAATACGTAAATACGTAATTACGTAACTGATTAATTTTTTAAGGCTCAATTTTTTTGCGTTTAAAATACCTTGTATTTTAGGAAATAATAGAAATAAAAAATCAAACATCTTCAAATGTTCAAATTTATTATATTAAAAAGATGCTTCAGAAAATAATCATTTTACAATTAAACTCCAAATCTAAAATCAATTACGTACGAATAGACTCAATCAACAAAGTTTTATTTATTTAATCTTTGTTCTTGATAATATGATCACATAAATGATAATGATATGAGATTAGAGAGGCTCTCAAACAGCTTAAAAACAACAAGGCACCGGGAGATGACGGAATCACAACCGAGCTACTAAGAGCTGGAGGTAAACCCCTTCTAGTGGCGCTCCAAAAACTGTTCGATTCCGTCATTAATACTGGAACTACCCCAGAAGTGTGGTGACGCTGTTCTTCAAGAAGGGCGATAAAGCCCTTTTGAAGAACTAGAGGCCCATTGCACTTTTGAGCCACGTTTATAAGCTGTTTTCGAGGGTGCTCACAAATCGCATTGCATGCAGGCTTGACGACTTCCAGCCTCCCGAACAAGCAGGATTCCGAAAAGGCTACAGCACCATAGACCATATACACACACTGCGGCAGATTATACAAAAGACCGAGGAGTATAATCTGCCGTTGTGTTGTGTGTTGCCTATATGGACTATGAGAAAGCCTTTGATTCTATTGAGACCTGGGCGGTACTAAATTCTCTCCAGCGGTGCCGGATTGACTATCGGTATATCGAGGTGTTAAAGTGTTTGTCATCTGCCACCATGTCCGTCAGAGTACACGACACAGCAACGAACCCCATCCAACTGCAGAGAGGTGTCAGACAAGGGTATGTCATATCCCCAAAACTGTTCACCGCTGCGTTGGAAGACGTGTTCAAGCTGATGGAGTGGAAACGACGTGGCATCAACATCAATGGCGAATACATCACACACCTACGATATGCCGATGATATAGTCATCCTGGCGGGTTCCCTGGAAGAACTTGGTACAATGCTCAGGGACTTGAACAGCGCCTCACAACGGGTGGGTCTTAAGATGAACAATGACAAGACGAAAATCATGTCGAATGTCCATGTCACACCCGGTTGTTGTTGATGGCGCTGCTCTCGAATTTATAGACGAATACATTTACCTGGGACAAGTGATCCAGATGGGTAAGTCCAACTTCGAGAAAGAAGTCACTCGTAGAATCCAACTCGGATGGGCTGCGTTCGGGAAACTGCGTCATATCTTGTCGTCCACAACACTACCTCAGTGCCTGAAGTCGAAGGTGTTCGAGCAGTGTGTGTTGCCAGCGATGACATACGGATCCGAGACGTGGTGCTTCATTATTGGCCTAATCCACAAGCTCAGAGTAGCGCAGCAGGCTATGGAGAGGGCTATGCTCGGTATTTCTCTACGTGATCGCATTCGAAATGAGGAGATCCGTAGGAGAACAAAGGTAACTGACATAGCTCAAAGAATTAGTAGGCTGAAGTGGCAATGGGCTGGCCACATAGTTCGAAGGACCGATAACAGTTGGGGAAGAAAGGTCCTCGAATGGCGCCCACGTCTCGAAAAAAGGAGCATAGAACGCACCCCGACCAGGCGGACTGACGACCTGAAGAAGACAGCGGGCATCCGCTGGATTCAAAAGGCTCAGGACCGGTCAGAGTGGCGCAAGTTAGGGGAGGCCTATGTCCAGCAGTGGACCTACAAAGGCTGATGGATGGAGGGATGGATGGATGAGAATAATAATGAACTCAATGTTCTGTCACCAAGGGAACTTCTTAGTTTGGAACAAATATAGCCGGCGGAAGAAAAGGCTCGTTCTGCTTTAACACTTGTAGGCATTAGGTATTAATTTTTAAAGTGAAACTTTTATTCTATCGCCCAAAATTTTTCGTCCATCAATCGCATGTCGCATTCTAGCCGGATATCCAATATATGGGGGTAGGACAATATAGCGTCGCCCATAGCTTGCATCATAATCATTTCAATTATTCGTGCAAGTGTTGCTGAAGACAGAATGCTGATAGAGTTCGTGCTTATAGGAAAGGAAAACGGCTCTCGGTTAGTTTATTTTTTATAGTGAATTTAATAATAATAATAAATATTATTAAACGCTTACACACTCATACCCCCGCAGTAAGGTATTAACTATTACCTGTGTCGCGGGTGGTATGGACGACACTTAATTATAACACATCACAATATATTCACAATCACACCCATGACCCGAGTACAAATATGTATTTATCTATCAATTTTTTAGTTAAATTTTTTTAGTTAAATGCCTACAAACCGAAAAAAAGTTTCACTTGCATCGTAGTTTCATAAAACCACACTTTTAAAAAAATTAATAATATCCTATAGATACTTACGTTATTACGGATTTGAACCCTTCAGTTACGTATTTGTAAAATCTGTCCGTAATTACGTATTTGCGTAATTACGTAAGTACGTAATGGAAGCCCTAGTAAGTTATTCGTCTATGTTTTATACGGTCGCCGTGGACGACACATACAATCCACACCCATGACCCGATTACAAATATTTAACTGTCACATAAATATCTGCCCCGGCCGGGAATCGAATCCGGGACCCCTCGCTGGCATGGGCGGTATCAACTATAAACAGTTTCAATAACTATTTATTGGTATAATATTACACCAAGTACGTTATCAGGTGCCACAATAACGATTTATTGAGAGAAACCATTTATTCGTGAATACGTGGTATTGCGAGGTATGAACGTTTCTTTTCAACTGTATTCCGACGAAGTGCGAACAAACGAGAATAATATATTTATTTTAAATGCCACAAGATATCGCCTTTATTTCTATTGCAATAAAGTGCGCTACTAAGCATTCATTTAATCAGTTATTCCGTATACCGACAAAGAGTAGGTATACCGATGATACCGTAAAATTGAGTAAACATTTCAATAAATAGTTATTAAAATAAACGGTTTTTAAACCTTATTCTTAATACCGACATACCGACAATATGAGTATACCGATGATACCGGTTAAACCTACTAGTAATAAATAGTTCTTAAAATAAACAGTTTTATTGGTGACAATACCAATAAATAGTTATGGTATTATGAAATCGCGTACCGATTCATGTCTTCTATTTATTATATTCGTAACGCACGATCGTGTGGTGTCGTCGTTTGTAATAGGCATTACTCAGCTTGCTTCGCGTATTAAAATAATCGCGTTGTTTGTTGCTGCATTTACCAAACACGTACAATACATGCTATTTAATAAACGCTAATAATTTTTTTACCTGTGTGCATTAATTTATAATATAAATTAATATATTATATTGCACATCTCTGTAACTTCAAGTTACACATCCAGTAATTTTGAAGAAATTATTTATTATTTCCATGTTATAATTTTTACCTCTAGCAAAATTACCTACAGAAACATTTTGAAGAACCATATCAAAATCGGACACCATTTTTCTAAGTGTGGACACCCTACAATTATGAAGGACAACCTCATTCGGGCTTGTGATTGGTCGAATGGTATTTCGATATGACGTCATCGAACTTCAGTTACCTCTACCAAGTCTATGATCCAGATAGAGTAATATATCTATGGTCAGTAGTGTCGACTGTCAGTCTGTCACAAATGACATTGAGGCCATTCATTTATGTGTCATTTTTGTAACATCATCGAGCGAATTTCATGCAGTGCACCTAGAGTTCGAAGTATCGACTTCTGGTATCGATACCGAGTACTCATGTGGTATCGATGGGTAATAAGTATCGGCCCTGAAGTATCGATACTACTCAGTATCGAGTACTCGCGAGGATCAAATTAGAGCTAAAACAAGGTCATCGGCAGTGAATTTCATATCATTTTGTTGAGAAATAGAGGCCCAATGACCTTTTTATTTAGTTCGAGCCCTGAACCGATACTAAGTATATTGGCAGCAGCCCACAGTAATATTCACGGCCGTCTAGAAACTTGCATTGACAACACTGAAAAGTACTCAGTATTATAAAAAAAAGAACAGCTGTCATGGCTGTCACGGCTGGCAGATGTGAAACATTGAAATGTGTTGCCACGATCACCAAGTCTAAAATCAGGTTTACCCCTCGCGTAAAGTTGTTTCACATCAAAAGTACTCGATACCGACGTTTCATATGAGTATTTGCGGGTGAATAGCAGGTAAGAGGTTCGAGTACTCAGTATCGAGTATCGTGAACAAAAGTATCGATACTTAGTATCGAAAGTCTCGTTCAATCCCTAAGTGCACCCCAGTTCACCCCACCACTTTAAATTTTTAGTCAAAACTTAAGTCAAATCGGGTTCAGTTGGTGTATAAAATTTCTTTTTATCGTCGAAATTATTTCCAGTGTACTACGACATTGAGGTGATTGAGGTCGGCGGTGTCCGCGCTGAATAACTAGTTTCAGTGTTAGTTGCCGATATGCTGCGGACGGTGTTAGATACGTTTTGGAGTGAAAATGTGTGGTTGCCGCCTAATACAACGTGGGCCGACATCGCGCCTTCGCCCGAAAAGGCAGTTGTGTATACGGATTACCGGCACGTTTTTATACCAATCCCGTTAGCATTCATATTCATCACACTACGGTATCTACTAGAAAAGTGAGTATATAACCTTAGATTCTTTCTTTCGTAACCCTAGAAGTTATTTCCGTTTTACTAAGTTTGAGGGCGTACACTTATTTGTCGAAGTTACTGGTCTAACGAACCAGTTAACAATACGTAGGTGTGGTATTCTCTAATTTTATCAGTTTAATCTGTTTTCGTATTTAAAGAATGTGCGCTTGTCTTTATTTTGTCTTGCAAAATCTAATTGTTTTAAAATTGCATTACGACCGTTCATGAGTATTACCTTTATGCAGTGTGTATTTCACGGCTCGCTGCAACTGCACCTTAATCCTTTTATTATTATTACTTTCTAATGCAGTTATAGCAGCATTAACGCAAGGACTACCTTAACAATGTTTATCTGGATTCATTTCTTACATGATGAATCAAATGTTCAGGTGACATGATATTTTGCAGTTGATGATAAATGTATAAATCTAATATAATTCTTAAACAGTGGCTTAGCTAGCCCTAAGAGGGCCCCATATCCATATTTGTCGTAGGGCCCCCTCGTAGGACGTTAGCTGTCAAATATTAAAGGAGTGCCAATTGTAGTGGTCGTAGGCCGCTAGCGAGCTTTTTTTGGGAGTGTTAGTGGGGGCCCCTATACGCTGCGGGCCCGTATAATTGATACGGCTGATACGGCGGTAGCAAGGCCCCTATTCTTAAATCATGTCTTTCTCTAATTAAGGCAATTACAACTGCTATATCTGCCTGCTGTTTTCATCATGAGATCAAGAATATAATGATTTTTGTGTCGTCTATGTAATGTTCGTATAGATGTGACACCACATACCTGCAGTTTTTGAGATTTACACGATTTTTATGCAGAATGTGTAGTAATTCTGGTGTCAATTTACAAATGTCATCAAAATTATATATTACAGACTCTTAGTGACATATATTCATATTGGCTTAAAACAAATCTTAATTTATTGACGTGATAATGTCTTATAAATCGATGAACACGGCTGCATGCACGAAAAAGTGTCCCGTTCCACGAGCGAGAGAGTGGCAAAAACGAGAGAGAGAGGCACGATTGGCTACGATCGGCGTATCGTAGCCGATACCGTAGGAGATCATAGTTGAGTGGAGCGGAGTGGGGCTTTGTCATGACGTTGTCACGTTAAACTACCGTCCGTAAACTGACTTTACAGACAACCATTTTATTTTATTTTAAATAAAATCCTCTTATTTTATTTTGACTTAAAACAGTTTTGCCAATTGCACTGATAAAAGATAAAACAACAAATTGAATAACAAAATGCAATTCCATTTATCATTACCATACTGTTTACACAATTACATGGTTTAAATTTCTTTCACGCCATTGGTATAACTATATAACAATATAACATGATTATCTGAAAAACAGAATTTGCGATAGATCTAGTAGAATACCAGTAAAGTTCAAACGCGTGCCATAAATGGTGAATTTATTATTTTTACGTGAGGATCATACTTTTTGAAGTATTAGTTTTTGGTTAAATTTATATGTAAGCCTCATGCCTACTGTCTGAAATTGCATGAAATGGATTAATCATTTATGTTTCTGGTAAATTATTTATACATATAACAATGTTAATCACTTGTAAGCCTATTATGTTTAAATATAGAAATATTCACAATGATGTAAGTTTTTATCACATGATTCATCCATCTTTTATATAAAATTCTCGTGTCACGGTGTTAGAAGTTGAACTCCTCCGAAATGGCTCGACTGATTTTCGTGAATCTTTGCGTGCATATCGGCTAGGGTTGAGAGTCGGACAACATCTATTTTTCATCCCCCTACCCCTAAAAATTTTTTGGCAGAACAACGTTTGCCCGGTCAGCTAGTATACATATAAAATTCTCGTTTCACAGTGTTTGTAACAAAACTCCTCCGAAATGGCTTGACCGATTCTTATGAAATTTTGTGTGTATGTTCAGTACGTACAACAACAAAATTTAAAACCAAATACAGATTAGTTTCTAATTTGCACCAAACATTTCTTTCTTACATATATGAAATACTTCTTACTGCCCTTGCTTTGCTTCAGTAAACTAATCTTATTACACAAACAGCACACACTCGAAAAATGTATGGATGATATAATATTCTTTAAATTCACATAACTTTATTTGTGTACCAATTGAAAAACAAACACTGTGTTTTAACCCCAGTTTACTACAATAAAACAGTGAAAACCGCATCCAAATTGGTTAAGCCATTTCTGAGATTGGTGGGAACAAACACCCGAACAGGCAAAAATTAAAATTGTTTGTTTGAATGCGTTAATCTCTGGAAATGGCAGTCAGATTTGAAAAATTATTTTTGTGTATTATAGCCACATTGAAGTGGAATGCTAAAGGCTATGTAATTATAATTACTGACAAAACAAATTACTCCTGGGGTATGGGTATTATAAGACTTAGGTTAATTGATTGAGGTAATCAAGGTGAGTGTGGGTTACTAGTAAATTATATAAAATATGAATATAGCTGATAAAAAATCTGTGTCGTCTGTTAAACTCAGATAAAGTTACTTATGCATGATGAATGTTTTCACTGACTTCTGCAGTGATAAGCTGACATTATTTACTATCATTAAGTAAACAAACTTGTTGTAAGTTTTGTATGTTGCCTCAACTACAAGATTTGAATGCAAATTACTTGTCGAGAGAGGAACTGGTCTGTGTATAACATTTTAATTTTATTTTAGGTTCTCAGTCTACTTGGCAGTAGTTACATTCAGAGCTGATTCTTTGCATCGCCCAGTTTAACTCAACTGTCAGAAATTTGATTTTCAACTCAGGCAGTTACGAGTAAAATAATAAATATTTTGGAAGAGAATTTGGAAAATACATAATTTATTTTTTATTGAAGTTCGTTCATAATGTCAAAATTTTCGATCAAAGGACAAATAAATAGAAAGCATCGGCACATGTCACCTGAACCCTGAAAATGGGAAAGTCTCACGCAAATCTGAAAGATTGGCAACGCTTACTGATCAAGTCATAGCATGCAAATACATACATGCGAATACATAAGTGCACTCTTTAAGTCAGCAGTTGAACGACTTGTAAGGCAATAAAGGGTAGATTAGGGCCAAGCTTGACTTGAAACAGAAACGTCGTTATCGATTTTATTGTTACGGCAAAAACAATACCTACTTTGCAACGAATACTTATATCTACGGTGTAAAAACTTGCGTTTCGGTCTAATGGGTGCCTTCGTTACGACCTCCAGTTTTAGCAATGGACTGATTTCATTCAGATTTGGAGGAAGGATTTTTTAAGATAATGCTACTTACATTGCTGATTTCCTTTGAATATGACCTGTTTAGTGAGCACTTCAGGGTGTGTATTGCAACACAAGATCAACTCCAGGTAGTGAGAATATGAAGATAGTGGTGACTGATACTGACCTTTATCTAATGGACATTTTGGTATCTGTAAAGTAAAAATGTGTGTCCCGCTCGTCAAACTCGTCATAATCGAATCCGGGACCACTCGCACGCAGGGTCATTGTCTCTAGCAACTGGGCTATGAGCTCGTCTGTTACAAAGTTAGTAGCTACCAACCTACTGATCACTATTTTTATGTAAGTATAAGTTTTCATAAATTTTGTGGAGGCTGAAATTTACTTATTAAGTTATTTATATTGGTACGTTCACACGAAGATGTTGACTAATTGCCGTCCGCGCGTCCTCGCGATATTCATTTGTGAATACTTCAATGCCGTTCGTAAGTACCTACTAAGTAGAGGCTGAGGTTAAAAGTTAACCTATACAAATATTATAAAGAGGTAAAGTTTGTTTGTAAGTTTGTGAGTTTTTGAGTTTGTGTCGTTGTAGGGGGTAATCTCTGGATCCACTGAACTGATTTTGAAAATTCTTTTACCAATAGAAAGCCACATTATTTGTGAGTGTCTTAGGCTATCGAATTTTTGCAAATTCTCATAGTAATTAACAGTAATGCGTTTTTTTTGGAAAATCATCTCCCAAAGAGTTAATTACGTTAATTAATTAACTTGCACCCAAGTTAGTATGGGAACTTCGTCAGTTTTGAAGTAAGAAGGGTGAAAACTGGTAAATAAGCTTATAGTTAAACACAAAAAATAACTGTATCACTGTTTTCTCTAAATTCATCTCCTAAAGGGCCGTCCATTAATCACGTGACCTTTTTTTAGCATTTTTTAACCCCCCCCTCCCCCTTGGTGATATGTAGTGAGGTTTTAGACTACCCCCCCCCCTCCCCCAACATCACGTGTATTCTTAGTACCTACAAAGAATCTTAAAATTTTTAGAATATTATCTTTAAATACAGGTATAAACTATAATCTTATTCTATTCTGAAATTAAGGACCATGATAAAAATGTCTAGACTACGTTGCAAGTTGTTTTTGATTGCCATAAAAATAATGATAAACGAAGGGTGTAATCATGCGAAAATCATGTATTGTATTATTACAAGAACATATTGTACTAGTACATGAACATATTTATTTATTTTATTTATTTATGTACACTTTATTGACCACAATATAAAATATTGAAGAACAAATGGCGAGCTTAATGCTATTGCATTCTCTACCAGCTAACCATTAGGCCAAACAGAAAAACACGATGAGCGGTATAAAAAAAAAGATATAACATACATATAAATAAACTATATGCATAATATAAATATAAGTATATATATATATATAGGTGTAAGTAATATATACAGATACATATACAATATATTTATATAAATAAATAATATAATAAATAAACTATACTTGCATAAAATTCAGGTACAAAAAAAACTTGACAGTACACGAATAGAAATGATGACATTATGTTAAGAGCGACGTTCTAGCAGGTATGCCTGTAACCTTTTTTTGAATGTGAATTTACTAGCGGGCCCTCTAATTTCTTTAGGAAGTGCATTCCAAAAGCGAATTACTTGTACAGCAAAGGAATTAGACACAAAACCAGATCGATGTAAAGGAAAGGATAAAAGGTGAGATTCGGAGGAGCGGAGTTGACGGTCGTGGGAAGAACATAGGAATTGGAATTTTGACTTTAAATAGTCTGGCACAAGGGGATCGAAAAGAATAGAGGAGAGTGAGCAGAGGGCTCTTAGATGCCGTCGTTCGCGGATCGGGAGCCATTTAAGCTTAGAACGGTGGCTAGAAATGTGATCATACTTACGTAAGCAGAAAACAAAACGAACGGCACTGTTTATTAATCTGTCCAGCTTGTTAAGTTGGGCTTCAGTAAGATCCAAATAGCACACGTCACCGTAATCGATGATTGGGAATATTAACGTTTGCACCAAATGAACCTTAGTTGTGATGGGAAGAAAGTTTTTCAAGCGGTTGAGAAATGTGAGCTTGGCAATGACACTACGACAAATTTCCGAGACTTGGGTGCTCCAACTGAGATCGCTATCAATATAAAGCCCAAGGTCTTTGACGCTTGGAGAGTAAGGAATTATCGAACCCTCAAACGTAACAGGGGGCATTGATGTAACATCTAACTTAGCCAATTGTCGTGAGCTACCAACGATGACAGCTTGGCATTTAGACGAGTTAATTTTGATGCCAAAATTTTGTGACCAATCACTTACTTTACCCAGATTGATATTTAAAACATTAACAGCTTCGATAACATCATCTACATCAGCCTGGGTGTAAATTTGTAGGTCATCGGCGTATAAATGGTAAGAGCAGCCAAGAAGGGGGGTAAGTGAGTTAATAAATATGGAGAAAAGCAAGGGTGAGAGGATTCCCCCCTGTGGTACGCCAGAGGACAGGTTGCACCAGTCCGAGAGCATCCCATCAACTTTAACGGCCTGTTCGCGATCACGGAGGTACGACGTGAACCATGCCTGAGTTGCGGACGAAAGCTGCAGTCGATCGAGCAAGGCAAGGAGAATATCATGGTCAACCAAATTAAAAGCGTTGGAGAAATCAATTAGGATCAAAATGGTGACCATTTTATTCTCCATACCCTCCCGAATATCCTCAGTGACTTTTAGTAGCGCAGTTGTTGTGCTATGCCCGGGCCTGAATCCAGATTGCAGTGGACTGAGAATCTTATTAGAATAGACGTAGGAGGCAAATTGCTTGTGCACAACAGCTTCTAATACCTTTGAAAGAAAGGGTAATAGTGAAATTGGCCTATACTCCTTTACACCAATGGGGTTTGCTACTTTAGGAATAGGGATAATTAAACCTTTTCGCCATAGTGCAGGAAACACCCCACTGATCATAGAAAAGTTAATTATATGTGTGATCATCGGTAGCAAAAAACGGAGTATAGGCATGATCATAACCCTATTGAGCCCATCATACCCTCCCGCATTAGATTTTATTGAGGATATGACTTTGCTGATTTCGCCCGCAGATACAGGGGACAATGAGAAGCCATCCAGGGGGGGGAAAGCCATGGAAGAAATGTCAGAAATGGTTGATGATTTCACAGAAGTATCCAAGGAAGGTGTAGCAGTGAAGTGAACATTGAAATCATTACCGGAAAATGGAATTTTACTGGAATCTGTAGTTTTACCAATGCCAAGCGTACGAAGGAACTTCCATATATTGGCAGGCGAAGAGTCTGTTACATTACGTAAGATATACAGTCGCTTGGCTGATCTTACCATTTGGTTACATTTGTTCCGAGCAGCTTTATAGCTAGACCAATTTTCTTCACATCTGTCACGTATATTTATTGAGTTACTGAGTATTGTCCTCGCACTACGGATTAGCAAGACATTCTTCAATACTAATAACTGGACAAGCATCTTGCAGTACTTTTATAATACTGAGTAGTCTGAGTACTTCTATTTCTCAAGAAAGTGATATGAAATTGAGTGCCGATGACCTTTTTTTTTAGCTCGTAATGTGATCCTCGTGAGTACTCGATACTGAGTAGTATCGATACTTTATGGCCGATACTTTTTTGTATCGATACCTTACCCTCGATACCGCACGAGTACTCGGTATCAATACCAGAGGCCGATACTTCGAACCCTAGCGAAGTGGCGACTGCATGTCGAGCCGGGCAGTCGGTGGCGGCGCGTGAGGCCTTCGTTCGTTGCCTGGCAACGGCAAGTCAAAGTCACACTACAGGTTGCTTTTCTATTTAAAAATCGCGCGTTTGACGAAAAAATAAATACACGTGATATCTTACTACACCCCCCCTCCCCCTTTGTGCTATTTTCGTGATTTTTGTCAAACCCCTCCCCCCCCTTACAAGCCTCACGTGATTAATGGACGGCCCCTAAGGGGTAAAACTAAGTGGTTGTAAGTTCATACAATACTTCGTCATTTTTGAACTCAGAAATGTGGAAATTAATAAGTAAGCTTATAGTTAGAAACAAAAATTAACTGTAACAGTATTTTTTTGAAAATTCATACCCTGAGAGGTAAACCGAAAGGGTTGTAAGTTTGAACGCCACTTCGTCATTTTCGAACTTAGGAATGTGAAAATTAATATGTAAGTTTATAGTTACGAACAAAACATAATTGTAACACGGGAGGGGAGCAGAGTGGGAGTGGGAGCGGGAGAGGGAGAGGGAGGGGCAGAGGAGATCGGAGAGAGGAGTTAAAAGTGTCTACTAACTTTCATTGAATCTTAGGCGATACTAAGTTCGCCGGGTCAGCTAGTAAATAATATTATTCGTTGCTTTTAAAATGTATTCCCACCTACCTATCATAAATTTATAGAATTTTTAATGGTACGTCGGTACCAATGTAGGCGTCGCGAACATTTGATGATAAATTTTGCGATAACACGTAAACTAGACACGCAAAGTGGAATTATTTTTATTTTTCAAACCATTTTTTATGAAACTGAACAGAGGTCAAAGCTTTAAGATATTAATTAATTATTAGACATCCAGTAGGTAGTGAAACTTACACTTATTTGAAGCACGTCATCGATCCAACCTTTATCAGGATTTCGTACAGCCGTCGAAGTTTTGACGCTTATTTCTATAAGTGAATGAGATCTCTTACTTTCACATCAGTTTAACCATGGCCAATTTACTGGACGAAATTGTATCATGATAGCTATGCCAACAAAACGATTAGAGGAGCCTGCGTTTCCTGTAGTTGACCTGTAAATCCTGTAATATTGGTAATCGAAGGAAAGTAAAAAAGAAGTGTGATGATGAATATGAGTTATGGTGCAGAAGCGCGAAATCGAAATCTGTATATTCATGTGACTGTACGTTATACGAGTATGTACATGTGGTGGTATTACGACATAGAGTGTGGCGATGGACTGCGAGGGACTGGGCCGAGTTGAACCGCCCGCCTGTATCACTTGACGTAAAAATGTCTGCGAAGTTAATTTAATTTCTACTTTAAACCGTCTGACTTCACGGGGAATGTGGGGTTTGCAGTCTTTCCTCTTTCTGTTGCGAGAAGGTTTGCAGTTCGGCTGGAGTTCTTTTGTTTCATTCTGCTATCAAGATGCCTTTCAGCGTTTCACACTTCAGAATGACCTCTGTGATGACCTATCTATATCAACTATGACTAGCGCTGCCAGACTTTGCTTGGGCTTGGGCAGCTTGGGCAGCTTTATTTGGGCGACTGCGTAAGATGATTAGAACCATCAATGGAAAGCAAGACATATTACATAAATAAAACGTTAAAAACCAGATGAGTAATCAAGTCCCCAAAAGGCGGGAGGGAATGAAGGACCAACTCAGGGTCCCTCACTCCTGCGACTCCGTCGAAGAATTTTTAATTTAGTTCTAAAAATGAAGACGTCCCGCTAAAATTAGGATATCTGGCAACGTTGATTACGACTGATGATCGAGTCATGATCAGTATTGTACAGGATTGCATTCCCTTGACCCATTATTATAATCTCAGCCCTTTAATTTTATTTAATTACAGGACTTTGGTTTCTTAGAATGAGAGTAAACGGAACAAGGCAATAACATTCCTACACGCTGGTCAGATGTAACCTGCATTTGGTTGAATTTATTTTTAGCGTATGAAGGAAGATCTCTTCTGTACGCATGTTTTCATACGATATTGACCTTTGACCTCACAAAACTCTGTGGTTTCGTATACGCACATGCCTAAAATACCGTGGCTTTAACGTAGATTTTATTCTACTTTTCTAATCTGTATGCGAGTATGTTATCAATTCATTTAAATTCCATTATTATAATTATGATTCAGAAATCCATTTCATTATTTATCCATTTGGATTAAATTTTTCCGAACGAACTTAGTGAATATATTATATCAGTTGGTTCCAAATAGGTTTTACGCTATCAGGATATATTAAAATATTATGTTACATAATCGTGACACGGCTATATAATTATGTTAAATAGATAACATTTATTGGCTACATAATTGTGTTATATTTTGCCTGTGATATCAATTTGGCCTTCACCGTAATTTTCTCACCTAGTAACTTACCTGATAAAAGAAAGATCATCTTTGCTTTGACCCAAAAGGTTTCCTTGTCTTATAGAAAGGGTCTTTTTTATAATTATGTTATTTACATTTATACCACGGACCAAAAAAAGACGTACGTAATCCCAACAACAAATTCAGTGAAGCACCCATTGACACTTCACTGCTTCAATCGCGAATCAAAAATTACGCACGTATGGTAAGCGGACGGCCATTGCTATGCTTCACTCTCGATTAGACGAGGTTACGTCCGTCTTTTTTCAGGTCCGTGATTTATACCCAAATATGGTTTCGATATTTGTTAAAACCTGACGGATTCTGTCATTCATAATTAAGATTATAATCATAAGTCATAATAAGTGATCGACAGGGTTAACAACGGCCAGGCCGTTGCGAGTTAGGTTAAAATACAAAGGCACAATCATAATTCCTGGTAGATCCATTCCCAATGGTAGATCGCCATAGGTTCAGTCACTAAATCTAAAAAAAAAACTTAATTTGTTCCAGATATTTTTACGCACCGTTCGGCTTATACCTGGGCATCAAAGCAGGGAGACCTAAGAAGGCACAGAACATCCCTAAACTAGAGGCAGCTTATAAGGCGAAGAGCTCCGCAAGGCCGAAGGAAGTAAGTCATTTTATTGTCAGTCGTCTATAAAACCACTAGTATTACGACCTCGTCTTGCCAACGCATTTTGAAAACTGGCCTTAGTAACCGCACCCCGAATTATTGCTAGGAATTTTACGTGTAGTCATTATTCCAGAACGTGTCAGAGTAGTTCATATTATGGGAAGCATTATGCGAAAGAATTGTGTGGTGACTGCAGAATACCAGTACGGATTTTTGTAATCGGATAAATTACCACATCAAGGGATTGTTGTATATTCTAAGTCGATACATACAAATTCTATTAATATAATGAATTAACATTGCAAGGATCCGAATGTTTGGTTGTCATTGTTATCAGATATAAAAAAAAACACATTTTTAAAGTCAATAGTATTTGAGCAGAGATATGTGATGTACGTTACACTTCAAACTTAGATATGCAAATCGTACTTACTATTGAATGCTGGTAACCAATATGGATACGAGAATTTTATTGGCTTTTATGTGGCATTGACAGCCCGTCTATCTAAATGACAATCGAGATTATGTTGTACCTATTCTGCTTAATCTTGTTTATCGTATCAATTGATATTGAATTAGTTAATCTCGAATGTAAACTATTGGATAAATCCCTTTTATTACGCCTATTTTTATTTCATGTAGACCGTAAACAGGCAACTGGGTTTAACAGCAGGGGCTACCTGATAGCAAAGGATCGCCGTCAGGCTGAGTAACATCCAGGGAATTATTAAAAACGCTAATACATATTTACAATCAAAACACTACACCAGGATTCGCGGGTGGCATGGATACACTAATGAGATGCAGCCACGATCCGAGAACCACAGTTACCTGCTCCGACCACGAATCGAACCCGGGATCCCTCGTGAAGCGATTTTGATCATCAGTTAATTACCATTTTACCTTTCGTTGCCAGCCAAGACCAAGACTCTCCTTTGGAATGCCAATGCTACATAAATGTCATACATGGTAAGTGGTTACCGTCGCCCATGGACACCAGCAAGAGTAAAGGAATAATCTATGCTGGACGACTAATAAAGAAAATGAAAGAAATAATTCATATGCAGCGTCTACATTAGCAGTATTCGGCGAATCTTTGCTTTACAAGTGTGACAGAAACATCGTCGATGGCAAAGGTGAAGTTTTTCTTTCTTCTTTTCTTACTGTCTTTTATTTTCGATCGGCAAGGCAACGGTGATGCCGTTGGCGGTTGGCCACTTACAAAGAATCGTCAGCTCGTTTGTCGGATGGCTAGTACCATATATAAGTACTGTTATTTCTTCTGTGGTACCATAAAAAAAGATTTTATCGCGACAACTCGAATACGAATATTCGTCCTCTAATGTAGCTACAGCATTACACTGGATAACACATTTTTAACACCCGATGCCAAAAATGAGATGGTATAAGTTTGGCCTTCTAAAATAATGGACCGATTATAATGCGGAATTTTGTTTTAAAGCTGACATGATCGGAATGGTTCTTATATAGCTGTGTTTAGTGTAAATGAAACTGTCGGGGATTTTTTAAGTCATGTTTTTTTTTCAATTTTTTTCCAGCTATGCGCCCTAGCGAAGCAGCTGGACATGTCGGAGCGGCAGGTGGAGCGCTGGTGGCGCCTGCGCCGCAGCCAGGACAAGCCCACCACGCTCGTCAAGTTCTGCGAGAACGCCTGGAAGTTCACCTTCTACGTGTGCAACTTCGCGTTCGGACTGTACATCCTCTGGGATAAGGACTGGCTGTGGAGCATCGACCATTGCTATATTGGTTATCCTCATCAGGTAGGTCAGCGTGTATCTATTACTGTCTTGTCTGTGTGTATCTTATATACATATTAGCTGCCCGGACAGACTTCGTTCTGTCAAAAGTTTTTTTTATTAAAACCTTCCGTGTGCCTTAAGGGAGATGTAAGCTATCCTATCTTTCAAGTTGGATCAAACTGCACACGGTGCGCAAAGATTAAAATCGGTTAAGTAGTTTAGGAGTCCATCGCCGACAAACAATGTGACACGTAAATATATATTAAGACTAGCTGACTCGGCAAATGTTGTTCTGCCAAAAATTTAGGGGTGGACCACCCTTAACATTTAGGGGGATGAAAAATAAATGTCCGATTCTCCACCCTAGCCGATATGCACGCTAAAATTCACGAAAATCGGTCGGGCCGTTTCGGAGGAGTTCAACTTCTAACACCGTGACACGAGAATTTTTATATGTATATTAGATATAAAAATGTTAAGTTGCTTTGTATAAGCTTCAAAACTCAAAAAGTTCTACATACACCGATTGAACTCAAGTTTTGACACAATATACTATACGCTTCAAGTATGGATAAATTTTTCACGTCAGTAATTTATCTGCTACCAAAAACAGTTATTTTTACAGTCCGCTGTGTACCAGTAGCGCCATCTACCGAAAGTAACGGGGATACAACAGTATAAATATGAAATATGTTGCAGAACAACATATGCCGGGTCAGCTTGTTACTTATAAAATGAGGTAAAGAGATGGAGCTGCGAAAAATAAGACAGATATGTTTATATAACCACGAGTAACCGCCCTCGCTTTGCTTAGGTTTTTTTATTTTTTTTCACCTTGGGTTACATTATTGGAGTTTTATTAAGGATCCCAAATTTTTTTGAAAATTATAATATAGCCTATTAGTATGTTACTCGGGGATAGTGTAGCTTCCCAACAGTGAAAGAATTTTTGAAATCGGTTCAGTAGTTTCGAAGCCTATTCAATGCAAACAAAAAATCAAATCTTTCCTCTTTATATATTAGTATAGATAATAGTTATATTTACTCATAAGTGAGGAGGCCTAGAGCCCTAGAGCATACTAAAACACGTTGCTCCAGTACGAATAGTGGATGGGTTAGTGACCAACTCATGTGTCGAAAGTGTTATGTTACCCGAAGGCCATCGAAAAATACCGAAATGCAAGTTCTTTCTTTTCAGTACCCAAACTAATTATAATCGCTTAATCTGGAATCAATCTTTCCCATTCCAGGGTCTGACAAGGGACGTATGGTGGTACTACATGATATCGTCAGCGTTCTACTGGTCGCTCACCCTGTCGCAGTTCTGGGACGTGCGTCGCAAGGACTTCTGGCAGATGTTCGTGCACCACATCGCCACCATCGCGCTGCTGTCCTTCAGCTGGGTGTGCAACCTGCACCGAATTGGAACCCTCGTGCTGTTGCTGCACGACTGTGCTGATATATTTGTTGAGGTATTCATATTATTTATAGTGCAGTGGCGTAGCTAGCCCTAAGGAGGCCCCATATCAGTATTTGTTGTGGGGCCTCGTCAGCTGTCAAATATAAAAGGAGTGCCAACTGTAGTGGGAGGCCACTGGCGAGCTTTTTTTGAGAGTGTTAGTGGGGATAGATAGATAGTATAGAAATTTTTATGCAAATATTAATAGGAAAATAATATGACAAATTCATTCAAATATTGAATTAATTAATTTATCCAAATGACGTAGAAAATATGTTGTATCTGTGATTTTTACCACATTTTTTTATAAAGTGATAAATACTAGACTATACTCACTTGCATATTAGGCAGACTCGCTTATTGATGCCCATAATTTCTCGTGGCTGCTGTAAGTGACCGCTTAACCCTTGCATTACAATGTACTAATTCCATCAATGTATAACAATTTCAGTCAGTGAAGGCGTCCAAGTACGCGGGCTACCAGAAGCTGTGCGATTTCCTGTTCCTTCTTCTCATCGTCACCTGGATTGGTACCAGGGTTGGGATATTCCCCTTCTATATTATCTGGAGGTGAGTAAAACTCCATAGCTATAATACTGTATATCCCTGTACTGTATATGTATACTGTATGTGCACATCCCCTGGTTTGCTACCACCAATTTTGAATCTACCGTTAATTTTTTTTGCGTTTTACGGTCGGTATCGAAAAGCCAGTAATATTGCAGAACCTTGAGCACTACACAGGGAATGTGACCACTTTGATTGGCAACTTCCTTTTTGAGGGTGACCTCTTTGACTGGCAACATGTTTGCAATGCCTTTGGTGTTCGTATTTTTTAGCTGGATTTTGTATAAAAGTGTGTTTCTTAGTTATTTTTTGCTATTATTTATTTTTTCATTTTTTAGTAGGTTTTTTTAATGAAATTTAGGTTTTTTCTTTCTTTCTTTCTTTTTTTGTTTAAATATTGAATTGTCATCGGTCCTCGATAAGTTTACAAAGTTTGAAAGAAATCTGATTGTTTGAAGTTGGTCAAAGTCAAGTAAGTATAAAGGAGTCGGTTACAAGTTACAAACAAACATACATACAGGTGAAGCTAATATAAAGCGTGTAAAAAAAGGAATTGACTTTTTTGGCTGGCAACGCATTTGTAATGGCGTTAGTGTTATTTAGGATATCCGAATAACGATTAAGTTACAGAGCTTAACATGTGCAATAACGTTTGGTTGCAGCACATCGATCCGCGCGCCGATGCTGCTGCCGATGTTCCCGGCGTACTACATCTTCAACTCGCTGCTGATACTGCTGCTGGTGCTGCACGTCGTGTGGACCGTGCTCATCCTGCAGATCGCGTACAACACCGTGCGCGCCGGACAGGTCAGTGACCCGTAGCGATGGGCCGGTGAACCTCATCATAGACAAAAACAAATATTATAATCACTGTCATTATAGTCGAATCCATAATTCGACGGACCACTTTGACAACTCAAATGCACTAATTTTGTTCTTATTCTTTCGACATTATAAAAATGTTCTCATCGATATTTTGCGTGAGTTTTAAAATCAAATTAAACTGTATGCTAATGCAGTTTTCGTAATAAAAATGTGACTGAATTTTGTTTAAACTGGGTAATAATTCTAAAAACAAAACTACCTACAATAATCCAGTATCGCCCGATTGGCAACAATAATATTACTGAATTAATGTATGTAAGTAATTTATTTGATGGTTTCCAGATGGAGGGTGACATCAGGAGTTCCAGCTCGGAGCTGAGCGACTCTCCCAACCACTCGAACCACAGCTCTCCCAGCCGCGCTAACAATAAAAAGTTAGTATTGAATTACATTACTTCAAATTATATATATATATATATATATACTAGCTGCCCGGACAGACTTCGTTCTGTCAAAAATAAAAAAAAATTAGGGGTGGACCACCCTTAAGGGGCATGAAAAATAGATGTTGTCCGATTCTCCACCCTAGCCGATATGCACGCTAAGATTCACAAAAATCGGTCGAGCCGTTTCGGAGGAGTTCAACTTCTAACACTGTGACACGAGAATTTTATATATTAGACATAGCATAGCTTGACTGAAATGACAAATATTTTATTTTAAAAAAAGCAACTTTATTTATATAATATATGTCGGAGAAACTCCGTTATCCTCCACATTATCGTTAGTAGTCATGGGTTCAGTGGGCGACATCTGGGTAAAGTGCGAGCACAAAACATAATATTCGCCGTCTTCTACACCACCATCAGTGGTTGTGGGCCGAGTGGGCGTCATTTGGGTTAAACGCGAGCCCAAAATAAAGTATTCACTGTTTCCACACAATTTAATCAGTCTTTTCACAGTAGTATAAAAATTAATGCAAAAACAAATCACTTTTACACTTATTAAAAACTTTCAAACAAATTATTAAAACAGAGCAGCGGGTTCGCGGCACCGACCTTACTTCACCAGAAGCCAAACTCAGAATGATCCACCTCGATCAATTCACTCAACAAAACAACTCTGTCTCATCACGTGGCGAACGTACAGATGGCGCTTCGACTCCGCTCGAGGCTATCCTCTACTCTGATTGGACGTTAAATAATACAATGATTTTAAATAAATTAGTAAGATTTTAAACGCGAATAAAATAAACACGATAATAAATTAAATTGCAATAAATCGAGATAAATAAATGAAGATTTAACCAAGTGTGCCGGAACTAACGAAATCATATACGTCTACTTCCTCCGCGAAATAATTGCAATTTTTACAATATAAATATGTGGTAAATCAGATGGTATTAAACATAGTTTTGACAACTCATTATTTAAATAAACAATTGATCTCTCATCGTACATCTAGCAATCAACTCAACTTCCATCCACTTCCTCCGACATATGTTTCACCAATATTCTTTTTTTTTACATTAATATTACTTTTACTAGCGTTAACCAAATATAATGAGTTATGTTCAACTTCTTTTCAGACACACATAATGATTACGAACGGACAGCTGAGGTAACTCCATAGAACATACAATTCGTACATCACTAACTGGATCTCGGGTACATTTCATATTTACATGCATATTTTTAGAATACATTATATTCTATTTTGTACTGTTATATCTACCGTTGTCTTGGTAGAGGGATTTCTGATATAATGTGATTTTAGTTCAGTTTCTTCTATCTCTACGTTGAATTCTGATAAGTTTTAAAAAGGTCTTTTTAATCCAGCAAATTCGACATAATATGTGTGTTATATATGCACTGGCTGAGCATACTATATGTATGCTATAATTAGTATAATGTAGTATATTAGTATAAGGATGTATTCTATACTGAATTCCTTACATACTTTTTTAAGCATTTGTGTCATTTTTTTTAACTGCATTTCTGACACAGAGCTGTAATATTATACTGTGACGGCTCAAGTTTTGTTGCACATTGAATAACCAAAAAATATTTGCTGTATTATGTAAGTAGTAAAGATATTATTAGAATCTAATTAGGAAATTAGTGTAGAATGCAAACTGATGATTGGATATTGTTCGATAAGTTTTGTTTAAAACTAATAATAGTAATTCTATTGATACTATTTCTCCAAGTCGTAAATGTCGTTTGTCAAAAGTTGACATGTTTGATTGACAGATAGTAATATTAGCTTCTATCTGTCTTACTTGGTATAATATGATAATAATGGTCTTGGATAGAATATTGGAATTTGGAAATGCGTTATAGGCAACATCCATCTTGTCTGTTAGACAGACGTCAATTCATTATTCATCTTTAATAAACGATGAAGAATTTAAGTTTTATTTATTTAGTGATTATGCCGCACGCACGCCGCTAATACCAAAGCAAAACTAAATAAATATAAGTTAACATTTTAACAGAAATACTTTAAAAACAAACTCAAAATTTTGTGTTTTGCTGTTGGTCTAATATCAATTTAACTTTTGCTTGTTTAATGATATTCTTTTAGTTCTGAGAAGGTGGTTCTTTATTCATTCAGTGTAAGTTGACGAATATACGAATGGCAAGATTTTCATTCGTGACCAGTGACAAGATGGATGCCGTATAATGTTTTAAGGTCACAAGATAGTAAAGTGGGCAGTACTTTTGTGCTCGAATGTAGTGTAAAATGATAAATAAATTAATTGATAATATGCTTATTTAAATATATGTTTGGTTGTTTAATCATTCTGAGTTCAGTTCAATGAACAGGGATACAATAACAGTTATAGGTTAATTGTCTATGTGTGTTATACTGATTTGAATTTGTTATTTGAATAAATATATAAAATACAATATATATAAATATATATAATAAATACTTAAAATACAATTCCTTTTCTATAGTAAAAGAAAAATGGAAATTTGGAACACGTTTATAATTTTAAAATAAATTAAAATCATGTTTTTATGCAACATATATTTTTGTATAATATTTCTAGGCACGGTTCGTTTTGAAATTTTACAAGCATTGTTCGAATTTTGTTTTAAGTGTAATGTAATACTAAGTTAGGAATGTTTATAAATAGTATATTTATTAAACTGAGGATTGTGTAGGTAATGTGAGAAACACAAAATATCCATGAAAGTATATATTTCCTAAAATAATTTAAAATGTTCTTATTGGTATTGCGATATTTACGAAATATGTATTTTATAATCTAAAAACTTTTTATTTATTAACGGACTATAACAAATCTAATTCTAAAGAAGAAAAATTAAAAGGGCAATGACTGTAGTTCCATTTGTAGTTATTTCTCGTTGTCATACATGTAAAAGAATCTTTTCGGGGTTAGATATTCAGTCGAGGGAGAAATGTTTTTATGTGGCAGTTGCCAATGTACATAGTTCGAATGTGCAAGCACATCCCTTTATATGCCACACGAAAATATCTAATTCTATGTATATTACATACTTTGAATGTCCATCTATGTAAAACGTTATGTAAATATTTGCGTAAGAGTGTAAGTGTATTTATTCTTCAATCTGGGACCACATGGGTGGATTTAATGCATGAGTATGATACTTTTGATAAAACTATTTATGTATGCATGCATGTCTTGTCTGTATCATTCTAAGCGTGTGTGATAAAGATGTAAGTAAAGGTATCTGTTTTTAGCGGAGACTTCACTATGTAACGAATAGTTTAATACCTTTCGCTATTTAACGGTTTGGGAGCGATGAGAGATTATAATATTTATAATGTTATTTTATATAAATAAATTATAACCTATATTGTAATAGGGCAGTGATATAGCCAAGTGGTTTGAAATTTAGCTTCCTTAGATTATTCCTGTACTTTGGAAATGAGAACTAGACTTCCTCACTAAGAAAAGGCTAGCCCACTGGTAGAAAGTTGATGTTGGTGAATCATAGTTAGCAATAATATAAAAATAATAAAACTTACAACCTTCGTTTCGGAGTCGTATGGTACCCATCACAATGTCCCCGTTAAACAATTTGATGGCCAACAGTCGCATGAGACATTCCAACAACAAGGAATGTTATTTCGATAATATTTACAGTTAATGGGCACCAGTTACCACTCCATTACGTTAATGTGAATACGTTCTAAATTCTTGTGTTAAGAAGTAGTATATAATAATAAAAAACACATTAATATTCACTATAATAACTATACAATTGCATTATATTCAGTGTTTTAGAATCTATTTATTGTACAAGCTACATCTGTTGTAAGTCCTTGTGTAGTTGTTCACGTATGTTAAGAAACCGTTCTACTCGCAAGACTTTCAATCAAGTCTGGTATTTAAAATAGAATTACCTACAATAGAGCATGTTTTGAGGCTTTTATATACATGAACATGAGACATTCCCAGAGTAAACATGAACATAGAACTGTTACGTTATGCAATTCCATTTTTCTTATTTCAATAATGAGTAATACCGGTACCAAATACCGTTAATTTACATTTAATAATTTATGTCCATTTAAGAGTGTTTAATTGCTTTTAGGTTACTGGGTTTGTAACGTAATCACGAATACACATAAAACTATTCCACTATGAGTAAAGTCATGTACAGTGTTACTGCATTTTATATACAATTTTTGATTGTAAATGTATTTATTGCTTCACTGTCCCAGTGAAAAGATGATGTATTTTCTGATGTAAACTTTAATTTAGCTGTATCTGTAAAATATTTAATATTTATAAAAACATACACAAATATACTATTATCTTTAATTCGATAATCCATATTTTCTATACCTTAAACTTAATTTTATCTATTTGTATTTTATTATATTATACTAAACAGCTGTATCTTTATACGATATTCTGGTGATCTTTAAAATTTAGATAGATATTTTAAATCAAAGTTTTTCTAACTTATTCTTTTTTAGAAAGGTTTTTAACGTTCCATTCGATTTATATTTTTTGTATCTTCGATAAATACTTATAAATTCGATTTTTAATGTAATTATTGTTCATGGAACACGAAACAAAATATTTTGTGTTCCATTGATGATGAGGTTATCATAATTTCTATATTTTCTCTTTAATATAATTTACGCTAATCTATTACTTTATTGGTCAAAGTATGTTTGATCGTTAGGAACAGTCGCTAAGGCCTTAATTGTAGTGTGTGGAAAACATTATATATTTTAGTGTTAATTGCTAGCATTGCGGTGAATGTTTACTTTTGCATTTGATTGAAATGAAAAGTCAATTTTCAATCAAATTAACTGTTTTATGAATATTTAGCTTGGGATGTTTGTCCATGAAGGGAGGCTGGGCATCATGCCCGAGTGTAGCATATATAGGAGTGTTATTCAGGAATAGGAATACACAAATCAGTCTTATGTCAAATTGTTGAGGATTTCAGTCACACGAGACCCGCATCCTAACGACATGTAATAAGTATCAAAGTCGGAATTTTATTGTGTTTAAATTTGATGAAACGTATTAAACTTCACTAAGACAATAAATCGTAAATCAATTTACTTTATGGTAATAAATTCACGTGGAATAATTGTATCAGTATCAGATTCGAGACACCCCGCTTTATAAGTATGAAAAGATTGGAGTTAAGAATTCTGACTTTGAGGAGTAGGTACCTACAATTATTACGTTAGCTGAAATGGGTGTTATCTGCTGATTTCAAGGTGATCTAAGGGCAACCTTATAAAATAATAGGGATATCATCTGTGTCGACAATGAAGGACTACGTGTCATGATATCGGCAGCATGCCTTTAACAATTTGATTATAACGCTATTATTGTACAATCTACTTCGAAGGATGTATGCACGCATCTATTCCTAAAATATAAGTTTAGTTGCTTATGTTACAAAGGAATTTGTAGGTTAGCAATATCACAAATTCAATTAAATACCAAATTGTATTGTCATGTAAAAGTTCGAAGATTAGGGTTTTGTACGCTTCGCGCGCTTTGCTTGGATTGAATGACGCGGTGTTAAATTAGTGTTAATTGTTATCTTTTGATTATTTGTATCTTCCGGCATACACACATCACATCTGGTTTAATAAAAAAGCATTGGTAGCGGATGTTTTGTATCAAGAATCGATTCTCAACCTACAAAATTATCTGATTGACTAAACTCAATATAAAATAAAATCAATAGCAATTGCCAACGTTTGTCAGGGTTAAATTATGAAGAAAGATAAGTAAATAAGTAGTTTATCTACAATGGGCGAATCGATGTTATGGTTTTGTAAATCAATTTCCAGCGTTCGCTTTAAATTTTTTTTTTTTTGAAGATTTTTCAATTCATTGATCCCATTTGTGATTTGTGTAAACAGATAAGTAGTATCTATTAACTATGTCTATTATAAATGAAATTGTTTGGTACCGATAAAGTGTAGGTACTGTAAACACATAGCTAGTCTATGGATCCTAAGTACTGTTTGATATTGGCATAATTGTTTATGATAAACATAAAATACTTATCTCCAGTGTATGTACCTGTTTTTGTTTAGAATAAAAAAGAAACTAAATAAAATAGTGAAAATAATCTTTTATTTTTTAAATCACCGATTGACTTTTGAAACGACTTCATGAAAACGCAAAATTTCTCACAGAGGTATTGAAAGTTCATATAATTATTTATTATTCCTACCGAGGCAGCTGTTCTGGTTTTACCCATGGAGAATATAGATAAGAAGAGCCATCTCTCTGTATGAAGTGTCCGTAAAAAAGCATCCAATAACGGGGGTGGCGCCGTGGTGCGCTAATTACTAGGCATAACATGGCAAACTTCACTCCGTATGCCACAGCTATGTTCATAATATCGTAGTCATTCCGACGCATAGATCGACACCAGCGCTATTGTCGTAGGATGGTGGTAGGTACTGGAACCTCTATAGAGATAAACCCCCGTATTCAAGAACAACATTGTGAGGTCTCACCCCCGTATTCAAGAAAAAACACTGTGAGGTCTCACAGTGTTTGCGAGTGCATAGTGGCATTAAAATCATTTCGTAAACAATACTTGATTGAAGTCCTTCGCTGTGCGTTTGTCAAAATCGATAAATAATAATAATAATAATAATAATGTCTTTATTTGCAGGTATACACCCATATACATATATACAAAAATTGTGGTTACAAAACAGATTAAATGGAATTTAAAATTCAAAAAGCACTTTTAAACAAATGATACATTTTAAATTATAAAATAGCAATGGATAAAATTGTAAAAATTTTAAAATTGTAAAATATTATAATAATTAGTAAAACTGGATTGGACATTAAAATAGACTAGAATAGTAAAACTAAAATTTTGTCAAACATTGTAGGTATAGTAATGTAACATAGTATTGTAAACATAATTAGAATTATCTTTGGTTCCCGGCGCGGTGCACGTACAACCAGTGTCTCAGTATCGGACTGTCGAAGTACTCTGACAAAGTACGAAGGATAGCATTGTCTGAGTTACGGATACGCAGCCAAAACGCAGCAACCCTAGACCGTATTATCGCATAGAAATCCGGTATTCTCGCTTCCGCAAACATGCTGGAAGCGCTACAAAACCTGGGGAGTTTCATTAGAATACGATATATATCATTATATTGTACTCTAATTCCACTAAGCGCTTTTTTCGTGCAGTTTACCCACAGCTGACATGTGTAGAAGCATTGGCAATATGCCCTAAACAAGATCTGCTTGACAGCATCACTGCAACGGTTGAATCTGCGCGCCAGCATGTTGCCGCGCACCGCTAGAGCTCTGCGTTCGCGCTCCATGTCGTCGTCGTCGTGAAGGTTCTCTGTCAATATGTGCCCCAAATATTTGAACTCGTCTACACGCTCCACTGAAGTTCCATCTAGGATAACTGAAGGCACTCTGTCCGGACCCCTTCCCGCTTTAAATATCATGAGCTGTGTTTTCTTAACGTTGTATCTGAGCCCGTGACTACTAGCGTAACGTTCGCAGATACCAAGCAGCCTCCTTAGCCCCTTGATCGAGGGGCTCAGGAGCACCATGTCATCTGCATAGCTAAAATTATTCATGCACATGTTGCCAATATGACATCCGACTTTCGTACTCCTGAGCTCCTCGATCAGATCGTTCATATACAAGCTGAATAGATCCGGAGATGTCAGCCCCCCTTGACGCACGCCACACTCTAACCTGTATTCGCTAGACGTGGCGTCGCCCCATCTCACAAAATTCATTTGGTTTTCGTACCAGTATCTCAACACATCCACGATATAGGTTGATACCCCAGTTTCAGTCAGTTTCTTCCACAGTAAATTATAATTTACCAGGTCAAAAGCACGACTTAAATCTAAAAAGCACGCATATACAGATGTACCTTTATTAAGGTAGTGGTAAACTGTAGATTTCAGACTAAAAATCGCAGAGTCTGTTGAGAGACCGGGACGAAAACCAAACTGCGCGTCACTCAATTTAATTTTTCGTTTCAATTCCGGAAAAATTAACCTCTCTAATACTTTACCCAAAACAGTACCCAGAGAAATCGGTCTGTAATTATTCAGATTGGAAAGATCCCCAGTTTTATTTTTCGGCACCGGAACAACTACCGTCTTCATTAGATCCGTCGGTAAGTAACCAGAGTTTACACACATGGTATAGAAACTGGCTAGAACTCTGTATAACACAGGCCCCCCATTAATGATGTGCTCAATACTCAAACCGTCCCAACCTGGCGACTTACCCCTTTTCATAGAGTGTACCACTTTAGCAACGTCTTCGGGTGTGAAACTTATCGCACTGTTATCAGCGGTACTATTACTCCTGGGCGTCACACTATCACACAGCCCGTCACTACGGGGGGTGACCTTGAAGTGATGCGAGAACAACTCAGCTACACGAGATGGTTCATGGACCCCGCTAACACTTGCTGGTATATTAGCTTTATAATTGAGACTTTTTGTTGCTTTCCAAAATTGTACAAAATTCTTACCTACCTGATGTGCAGCCAAAATATTCATTCTTATTTGGTCCTCATTGTTCTGGCACCACTTCAACTTGTTTTTGAACACTTTACGGCTCTCCAACATGTCATTGTATGTGACACCGGAATTAGGTTTCCCACTTAACACCCAACAATTATAATGAAGCCTTGCAGTTTGATGGCTTTCTCTAACGTGATAGTTCCACCCCAATACATGTTTATGGTTATTTGTCCGTGCACCACGCCGAGAACTTATTCTAGCCGCTTTGTGTAAAATGTTTACAATTGATAAATAATATTCATTTAATAAATGTATATGTTGGTCGCATAAACGTATATCACAGTTAATACATTGACTAGAAATTTCTACATTACGTAGCTTGTCATTACAATACTCAGAATAACATTTAATTTGATTAAAATCCCTGTTACCCCACATGACACCCTCCAGATTACAATTTGAGTTACTTAAGCAATCTTTTTTCATAACTAGATTCAATTCACAACCAATCAGTAACGGAAAGTGGTCCGACCAATACACTCCCTCATCCACATAGGCTGATATTACCGTTTTACGTGCCGCAACTGTACCTATACAGTGATCTAACCAATGTGATGTACCGTTGCCATCATTGACATGGGTGTATGTATTCTTAGGCAATAGTTCACTATCAATACAAATTAACGAGTGGTCCAAACAAAATGAAAACAATTCTTTGCCAAAACGCGACAGCGGATGTGCATTGTAATCCCCCAAAATATAAACAGCTTCACAGCTACAATCATCTATTGTTGCCTCGATTTTACCCAGGCAGTTAATAAAATCAGTCATACTTACTTCGCTCCCGTCATCATATGGTAAGTAAACGCTTAAGACAAGAATTAAGCGGCCATCCAAATCAATTTGCACAGCCGCTATTCTGTCGCTAGGGCAGTCAACTACAGTTACGTTAGGGAATGTTGCTTTTCGCCACAGTAGTGCAAGACCGCCATAAGGTCGTCCCCTTAGTACACCTGTGGACGTATCTACAGATGATTTCGCAAAACATCCAAAGTCCTGACTGATTTCATTAACGAAACCTAAGTCATGGGGCAACAGCCAGGTTTCCTGTAGCGCTAAAATATCAGCTTTATTACACAAGCCCCTTATCTGGTCCGCAGATCGTTTAATAGATCTACAGTTAAAGGTAGCCATCGTCACTAACGTTGTATTTAATTGCTTATCGCATAAATAAGCATAAAGTAGCTGCCGAGCTACTTTACCGAACGCATAGTGTTGGTTTGACTTCTATCAAAATAGAAAGAAAGGATCGATTGTTTGTATTGTTATCTTTGTCTTTTGCTTGTGTCAAATGACTAGAGTGAAGTTAGCCGCATCAAATGGACCAATAAGAGGGCTGTATACAGCCTGTGCGTCCGCACAGCCAAGTGATACTTAAGGGTCGACTGTGAAACAGAAGGGTTGCCATGACGAACGCACTGAGAAATGCCTTACTTCGCATAGTATTGCTTGTTTACTTAAACGAGTATTGTTCTTGAATACGGGGGTCACAGTGTTTGCGAGTGCATAGTGCATTAAAATCATTTCGTAAACAATACCTGATTGAAGTCCTTCGCTGTGCGTTTGTCAAAATCGATAAAGTAGCTGCCGAGCTACTTTACCGAACGCATAGTGTTGGTTTGACTTCTATCAAAATAGAAAGAAAGGATCGATTGTTTGTATTGTTATCTTTGTCTTTTGCTTATGTCAAATGACTAGAGTGAAGTTAGCCGCATCAAATGGACCAATAAGAAGGCTGTATACAGCCTGTGCGTCCGCACACCCAAGTGATACTTAAGGATCGACTGTGAAACAGAAGGGTTGTCATGACGAACGCACTGAGAAATGCCTTACTTCGCATAGTATTGCTTCTTTACTTAAACAAGTATTGTTCTTGAATACGGGGGAAAAATTCACACTAATAAGAATCTTTGTTTTCTCACAGCAATATTTTGGTTATATTTACTAATAATAATATGAGATGGCTCTCCTTACCTCTGTTCTCCATGGTTCTACCAGAGATATAGTACAGATCAAATAAATATGTATGTAGGTGCAATTTAATGTAGGTACACTTTGATTGATCTACTGATATTAAAATTAATGGGTAAAATTATAAAAATAAAACGTCAAATATAATTTATAAAACTTTATTTTCAAGAACCTAATATGTAGTCCCTTAATCTAGACTTAACATAAAACGAACTACTAACTCGTAGTTAAAAGTTCTCTGCTAAACCTTCATTCTTGGTGTCGATACAGTGAATGGAAAACACACATTTATTTTACAATTATAACGTCCGTTACGTCATCGACTTCCGAATTGGAATGTGAGATGACGGGCACCGACTCTGGCAGGACCCTATAGGACGCACAGATGGATGCGTCTGTCGTGGATTGTGTTCAAGTGGTAGGTTTGCACGGCGCGCTTGGCGTCAAACGGCGAGCGGAACGCCACGCGCGCGTCCCCCGTGGGCTGGCCGCGTTCATTGTACCGTCGGATTATATCGTCTTGTGACAATTCGAACTCTGAGAAAAATGCGAGAATGTCATCTATGGTGGCGCGGAAAGGTACATTCTCCATCGACACGACACATCCAGGGGCACCGAAGTCTTCCAATGCTGGATCATTATCTTCCTCGACACGCACTTCCCGCTCGCGTCCGTTTTCGTAGCTCCCCATTCCCCCTCGTCCTCTCAAAAATCCTCTCCCTCTACCTCTATCGAACCCTCGTCCGCCTCGCTCGTTCCAGCCTCCCCTGCCTCGGTATCCCCCTCGTCCCTGGTTGAATTCTCCTCGTCCATGGTCATAGCCTCCTCGATTCTGTTCGAAGCCTCCACGCCCTTGATCAAAGCCACCTCGACTGAATCCACCTCGTTCAAAGCCACCTCTGTCGAACCCACCGCGACCTCGATAAGAACCTCGCGGAGTAAAGCCTCCCCGTGGGGGCTCGAAGAACATCGGACTGGGTCCGTTGCCTAGCAATCCTTCTCGTTTCGTTTCCCCTTGTTTAGGACCTTCTAGGGCCTCTTCTACAACTCTTTTAGAAACCAACTCGATCGTCAGTTGACAATCGTCTAAGCTTTGGCCGTGCTTTGCTGCCGCTAGCATCGCCTCCTGCGTTGAACGAAATTCACAGAAGCATTCACCCGAAGGTGAGCCATTGCCATCTAGCATGATGTGTATTCTTGCTGGAACGGCGCCCGTATCTGACAGGAACCTCACAATACTTCGATCGTTAGCTTCCTCGGGAAGACCCTTAATGATAATACAATCTAAGATCTCATTGTCCATGTCGACAGATAAAACACGTGGGTTTGGCACCACTGCCATCGCTGGGACTTGTTCCGTTGGATTAGGAAAGGGAAGTCGGTTTTGCCAACTATTAGGGGAGGCTCGTGGGATTTGTGGTACTACTGGAGGCCTAGCAGGGAACGTTCCAAACTGTGGGCTGGGAAATGTTCCGAAGTTTTGTGGCTGTATAGGGAATTGCGGGGTTGGGAAGAAAGGGATTGGTGGTTGGACTTGTGCTGCCTGTAGCCCGGCTTCCATTTGTTGTCGTCTTTGTCTTGGATCTCTTGGACCGGGTAGTTCTTGAGCTTGTTCCATGCCATTCTGGGGATTTGTGTCCTGAATTTTATCATCTATATTCCTTTTCTCATTTTCAATTTCATCGCTAGTAGCAGGTACAATTGTAGGGTGTCGTCTTCCGAAAAGGTAGGTTTCTTTACGATCTAAGACTAACTTAGCATCTTCTGATTTCACGAAATGTACAAATGCTATTTTGGATCTGGTAACGCGACAATCTTTAATGCTGATGGACAATAGAGAAAAATCGCTGAACGTCTTGATTATATCGTGCTCTTTTACAAAATTGGGCAGGTCGCTTAATTTAAGTACGTTTACAGGTGGTTGCGTACCGCTTTCCTCCGTTTCAGCGATGATGAGACTAGGATCTTCATCGTCATTTTCTTCTCGGAATGGAAGGAAAGAATCTACGGCTGATTCATAAGATTCGTCGTCTAGCGATTCGACCGTTACTTGAGCACCTTTTAACTCATTCATCTTCCTTTGTAAGGCAAGTTGTTTGGATCGAGTGTCACAAAACCGAACGTAAATGTTTCCCGTGCGGCGTCCCATGTTATCGTTTATCATTTTAATTCCGTGTTTATCGATCATGAATGGGAAGAAGCGACGCACATCGCCGTAGCTGGTGTGGTTAGGTGCGTTTCTAATTGCGACGCAACAATCTATTTGTTGTTCTTCGAATCTAGATGGACGATTATTCCGGAAATTTCCACCACCACGTGATGAATTTCCCCCACCTCGATTTCCCGTAAATTTACTAGCATTTGGTTGATCGCCTTGAAAGGCGTTCGGGTTACGTTTCTTTCCCAACTCTTGAAGCTTATTAAAAGTGTCAGCAAACGCAGGATCATTGAAACGACCCTCGTTCTGGTTCATAACCCCCATAGGTCCATTCGGCATACCCCCGGGATGCATCATCTGTGGTGATGGAACCATGGGAGGCATTTTGATGGGATATTTCGGGTTTAACAATGAGCTTTGACCATCCGACATTCCGTCAAGAGATCGCTCTTGACTAACATTGAGAGGTGACTTGCGATCGCCACGTTTGTCACGAGAGCGACGTGAGGGCGACCGATCCCGAGACCGACTGCGGTCCTTTCGATCCCTTTTTCGATCTCTTCGATCCCTACTGCGGCTCCGGTCCCGGCGCCTCCTATCTCGAGAACGAGATCTATCCCGACGATCTCTCTTGCGATCTTTCCTATCCCTGTCTCTAGATCTTGAGTTAGACCGAGAGCGACGCCTATCTTTTTCTTGTTTGCGCAATTTGTCCGGTTTTTCATCCTCTTTATCGTCTTCAGTATTTGACGTGTTTTGAGTGGGACTGGTCATGGGTCCTGGGATTTCAATTACTGCGGGTTGAGGAATCTCTTGTGGGTTTCCTATGCCAGGGATACTAAAGCTGGAGGACAGGGGGGTAGTGCCTAAGGCGGCAGAGAAGGGAGTGATGGAAGGTGGAGTCGGTGTAGGTATAACTGGGGGAGCAGGAGCTACAGGAGCGGGAGCTGGGGCAGGTGTGGTCAGAGTAAGGATGGGCACGCTCTGACGCGCTGCTTCGATGACCTTGTGCATCTCCGAGCGGGAGCTGAGCAGTAGTTTCACCTGGATTTCCTTGATCTTTCCGCCATTGAGCATCATACCTTGACGTGCATCTTCGTCAGTACTGTAACAATAGAAACATGACTATTAAAATACATTCTATTCCGTCGTGGAAATTTTTAATGTACCTAAATAATCCCAGCAGACGGGCATGACGGGTCTGTAAATGGTACAACACTGCCAATACTGCAATCATTTATATTTAATCATTATTGACCACAATAAAATATTAGGTTACAAATGGCGAATTTAATGCTTAATGCATTCTCTACCAGCTAACCATTGGGTCACAACAAAAAAACACAATGAGCGGTTTTGGACTCCCTTGGGATTGGACGTCAGTAACATCAAAAAGTATCACTGACGCGGTGCTGGTCAAGAAAGCAGGAACGTAGGGTAGGTACTACCATGCATAAAACTGTCGCGTGAAACTAAATTGCCTTTTTATAGAAATAGCTGCCAAACGAGTTGACGGTCCTAATGGTAAGTGGTTATCGTTGTCCATGAATATCAGCGACACCAAATGCATTACTGATGCGCTGCCGGTCAAGAAGGAGAGAAGAAAGAAAGAACTATCTCTTAAGCTATTTGAATATTACAGAACCCAGCGTTCACCAAGTCACGAGTCCAAGCCAACTTCCTCTTCTGATAAAGGCCCCCGTATAGTGGCAGACGGGTGGGTGTCGTAAGAGGATCCCACGCCGGAAGAGTGTCGTAACAGGCGACTAAATCTAGCCTGGTGGTGGTAAGGCCCCTAGGAGGGATTACATTGGTAATATTGATTTTAGTAGTTCACTAATATTAATATCATTATTTATTATTATTTTCTCCTTGGGGACCGCCTGGATTGCTACCACCCTCTTACCCGAGTCAGCCGCCAAACTACTCGTCGTGTTACGGCTGGGGGCTTGAGAGCCAGTTCTTTCTTTCTTTTTCTTCTCTCTTTCTTGGTCGGCAACGCATTAATAATGACTTTGGTTTTGCTGATGTTCATGGGTGACGATAGCTACAGGTGGATTGTCAGCTCGTTTGCCGACTATTTTATTCAAAAAAATCTGAGGGACGACGAAGGGTCCCTCCTGTAGGGATCGCTGGGATTCGTCCCACCCAGATTAATATCCGTGGTCATAGGGTTTTATACCCGCCTGACTTACTACCACCCTCATTGTAAAGTTTATGAAATATATTTTATGTGTTACGACCGCATTGTTGAAAAAGCCAGATATAATCTGATTTGGCAGGCAACGCATCCTCCGATACCTTTTATTCAACCGGTTTGTAGAGAATTATAAAAAATTAAGATTTCTGACAACAATTAATAAAAGGAGCACGAGGATGTTACTAAATAGTAATAATTCTGCAACGGTCATGGGAGTCATGGGTGATGGTGAACTCTTACCATCAGGTAGTTCGTCTGTTGGTATAACTTCCTTAAAATCATAAAAAGATTAAGACATCATCCATTCTCCATCTCCAACATCCATTTATGTTATTGCAAAATGTAAATAAAATAACTAATATTAGGATTATAGCATGGAGCATTGTGACAGAAGGAGTGCCTCACATATGAAGGGAAAGTTGAAAAAGTGTCTAGCTGTTGATAGAAAATAGAGAATCCATAATGGCCATTTCTGAATGGCGCTAGTGTGATACAAATAGCGATATGAACTATGAACATAGCTGTTGTAGACGGAGTGAAGTTTGCCGAGTTCAAATTTAAAAATTTTCATAGTATAACTCGACCGAAATATCTGTGGACCTGGCTCAATGACGTCATGCAAACTGGAGAGATAGCAAAGAAAGTCGAGATGTAAAGATTAAAAATATTATTTTGATTTGTCTGTATCTACTTTTTTGCACTTTTATACAACTTTTAGATCAATCTGTACTTTATAGGGTTCCTTAGTGAAAGAGCCGTGTTTTTTTCATTTTCAAAGAATTGGATTACTTTGAGCACTAAATTCCGCTCTGCACTATGTATTGTCCTACCCATCTTTCAACACTAAATAATAATAAACAACAAGAAAAAATAAACAACAAGAAACAATAAACAATAATGCGTTTACGAAGCAAGAATAATACACGTGCGTCGGCGCTTGTTTTGGCAACGGTACTGGATAGGCGAAAACAGGGTGAGGTCCGAGGAAGCGGGAGCGGCATCGAATTCCAGCGAGGTCCACAGATATTTCGGGCGAGTTATACTACTGTGATAGTACCCTCCATTAATGCCAGTATACAAAACCTCAACTATTTACGTAGTCAAATGTAATGTTAATTTTTTTAATTAATTATTAGTGATATTACAGTAGTGATAGTTATAAAATAATAATTTTTGTTTAAACATTTGTTAACTTGATTGTTTGAAACGACGCTTTTTTTATTTTAAATTTCTATTCCCTTTATGATTTCATGCAAAATTAGAAGTTTCAACAACGAGTAATATTATACATACGAGTGTGCTAAGACCATATAATTATTTTGTTTGAAAAGTGCTCTAAAACCAAGCGGAAATTGGTCGGTTGTTTATTTATAAGTACCTAACACCATCCCACGACAAGCGTTGGCCTCGGAATGACTACGATATGAACATAGTTGGCTGTTGTAGACGGAGTGAAGTTTGCTGAGTTATGCTTAGTGTATTCGCAGCGTCACCCGTAATGAATGGCGCTAGTGCCGCTAGTGTCCGCCAAATAGATACCGTACCGCAGCGCCACCCGTAATTTTACGCGTTTTACGGACACTTTTCATACACAGAGATGGCATCTCTCTGTTCCATGGATTATAGCTATAAAAACCAGGCAAGTGCGTGTCAGCCGTCAGGCCACGCGCAATGTAGGGTTCCGTTTACTATGACTATTTACTCATTAACTATTTATGCTAACAGCCGTGATAGTTTTCCTTGTAAATTCATCATATAACCAATTTTTTTTCACTTGTCCAACTCCAACAGTTTAGTCAGCAGGGAGGGGGACACTTGACTCTAAGTACTCTGGACTTAAAAGCCAAATACATATTTCGCAAACGGACCCCTAATTCCAAAAATGGTCTTAGAAGACCCATAATATTTTTGGAAGACCTGAAGATTCACTTGAAAGGTGAATACCTTTTTAGGGTTCCGAAGTAAAATCGGAACCCTAAAAAGGTATTCACGACCGATTCCGATTTTACTTCGGAACCCTAAAAAGGTATTCACCACACTAAATAGATGCAATTTAAAACAAAATACCAGAAAGTATACTGGCGAACAAATAACAATACAATGTGAACAACGCGTGACGGTAGAATTCACGGAAGTAGTATATGATGAAATTGATAAAAAAAGAAAAACCATCACGGCTAGGGTAGTATAAGTAATAGTCGATGAACCACGGAACCCTACATTGCGCGTGGCCTGAGATGCACTTGGTCCTAGTTGTATTTTGCGTACACTACGGCCGCTGTATCTTGGCGCGTCTGAACATAGGCTTTGCGAACTTTAGCGCATGTAAGACAGAGATGGCAACACGAACATGCTAATATATGACTGAGACATAATACACCGCGTATTGAGTATCGGCGAATTATGTTACTGCGCAGCCTTCTGCGCGAAGTTCAGACGCGCCAAGATACAGCGGCCGTATTGTACATATTTATGATTTAATAAGTACCTAATTTTTTTTCGAAAGAGTTGTGGGTATAATAGTGTCAGTATGTTTATTTCAGGTTTCGTTAAAATAAAATAAATAAATAACGCTACACCCTCATAGTCTCCCACACTAGCATTCCGTGTTGTGGGTGCCATGGACACACCCAGATTGAGAACAGAAATTCAAACTCATCATTCAAATTGCCGCCGCCTCGCTGGGAATCAAACCTTGGCACTGCAGTTCGGCATGACAACCATTACGTCAGACGGCTACTTACAATCTCTAATTAGGAAAACTTTTGAAAAAACTACTTGAGAAGGCTTTCAAATAGATATAGGCCGCGAGAATCGGCTAGGTAAACGAGTCTGTTAGCATCTAGCAATATTGAGAGCGATCTACTCTCTCTCTGCAGTTTACTACATACTATATAATAGTAAAGGTTTTAATTAAATTCTCTATAAGTTCCAATTTGCTACGCCAAAAAAAAATGGGCCCTCAATCCAGATGCACACCACAATAACGACAATTTTACTATTCCAGTGGTACAGTACGGCCGCTGTATCTTGGCGCGTCTGAACATAGGCTTTGCGAACTTTGGCGCATGTAAGGCAGAGATGGCAACACAAACATGCTAACGTATGACTGAGACACAATACACCGCGTATCGAGTATTGGCGAATTATGTTACTGCGCAGCCTTCTGCGCGAAGTTCAGACGCGCCAAGATACAGCGGCCAACTGTACTTGTAAATGTATTCATACCGGCAATGACAGCAAGGAGGCATACATATTTCTATGAAATTGTATTATTCATACACGCTGTTTTATTGAACAAAAACGACAAGCACGATAATATCGTTATCGTCGGTAGCAATTGTGGCTCCAACAGCTGTGTGCTTAGTACGAGTTTTATTTGACACTAGCTGACCTGGCGAACTTCGTTTAGCCTAACAAACTATTTTTTTTTCTAAAATAAAAGTAGCTTATGTTACTCCTTGTTACATTACCTATCTGCTAGAGAAAGTCCCGTCAATATAGGTCCAGCCATTTCAGGGATTAGCCGGAACAAACAGACAGAAAAAAATTGTAAAAAATGTTGATATGGTATGTGTACCTTGTATACATCCAAATGCACTTAGTAAAAAGCAGTTATTTTAATGTTACAAACAGACACTCCAATTTTATTTATTTGTATAGATAACGGCGCGGCGGCGTAAAGCAAACGCACGTAAACTAAAATTTGTATGGGACCGAAGCAGAGCCATCTAGCGGCAGTGAAGAGAAAAGTTTTGGTCCCATACATAGATTTAGAACCAGTAGATTCTCCCATATATTTGACAGAGCAAGATTGCCAGTAATAAAATCTACGTGAAAGATATAGTCAAAAATACTATTTTTTGTCCCCCTTACCGTGGCTGATTACATTATACATAATTATACAGGATGAATTTTCCAAGTGTGCGTGGATGGCCAAATCCGGCCGATGGCCGCTCACCGTTGCCGCGTTGGTAAAAACTAGTTCAAATCAAAAGTTATATCGTATTTATCTATAACTCAAGAGCGGCTGAACCGATTTTAATGATTTTTGATTTTTTGGATTCGTCTCCTCCCCGAACAGCAGAAGGAATGAAGGAGAGTGAGGTGGAGAGGGGAGAGTTAGAGGGAGATTTAGTTAAAAAAAAATGAAGCTCTTTAAACTGAAAATAAAATTTTACTTCTTATACATATTGCACAATTTCATATAAGAATTGCACAATTTTATAAATCATAATTCATCAAATACTAGTGGATACCCGGTGCGTTCCACTACGCTAACAACTTTTGAGAATGACAGATCGTGTTTTTGCGTTGACACATTATATATCTTGTTTATTTAATCATTAAAAAATTGTTAATTGAATTTTCTATTAAGGAAATAAAAAAGGCTTTAATTAAGCCTTATTGTTATTATTATTATTATATAATATCTTGTTTCGGACCAAATCGGCTTATCTGGGGTAAGATGTCATATCTACGGAGGCAATACGAAATTCGAATCGATTGGGAAACGCAACATGGTAATCTCAAAAAACAAAACGTGGATAAATGCTAAACTAAACTAAAAACGAGTTCTAGGCGAAATTAAATAGGATACAACTAGTTTTAACCAATGCAGGGCGGTTGCATCTAGTTCTAACCGCTACATAAGGGCTAAACCTAATTCGGCTAATTCTAACCGAAGACAAGTAGAATAGAACGTGTTGTAGACTTGTAGCCAACTGTGACTGGCTCAAACGCGTTGTAAGTAACCGTACTTTGGCTTTTAGCCATAACATGTATACGAAAGCTTCCATGTTTGCGTTTGTACTGTGTAAACAGTATTGTGAGCACATAAAAATTAAAATGTCGTTTTCGTGGCGTCTTATGAGGAAGTGGCCACAGCCCAACTGATTGGCCGCAACTCGTGTCGGTCGCTGGTTCCAACACTTTCAATACCAACGCTCATCACTGGCACACGCCGAACTGGCCACCATCAGCTGCATGTACCCTCGTGGTGATCGCCTGTGATTTGGACACGTCGTCCAATAATGCTGAACGCACATTTGTACAAAGTGCCGATGCGGATGACATCATGCGGATGCATTTCATACAAATGCAACGCGTACGGTGCGGACATATTATGTGCGTTATGCTGAATAAATGCGACTAATTTCGGAATAGGCTTGTATTACTGCTTTCAACTGAATGACCCCGAACACAGAAACATTTCATGCGATGTGCAATCGTTTTTAAAGAGAATATTTTCCCATCAAAATCAAAAATATAAATGTGAAATGAGAGCCGAGTTCTTAATTAAGAATATGTGACTGTCGACTTCGCCGACCAAAGAATTGAGATATACAGGGTGAATTTTTAAAGTATGCGTGGATGGCCAAATCCGAAACTATGAGGAATAGCGAAAAATGCTGAAAAGAGTCTCGGGGCCGATTTTGATGATAACTAAAACTGCTTAATTACATTTAAAAAAATCACTATTCCTAGCCAGGAATTGAACCCGTTGATTTTGAAATAAAACACACCTGTATTATTACACCATTGAAAGTGTTCCTAACAAGGATCGAATTCTGGGAAGTAATGACACACGAAAGATCAATATTTCTGGCCAGGAATCGAACCCGCTGATTTTGAAAAAAAAAATAACCTGTAGACACTATTCGATAGTGTTACTAATAAAGATCAAATTCTGGGAAGTAACGACACACGGCATACTTAAGTATAGAGCTTATTTTTAACAAAATACGTTTCTACCTATTATACGAAGCGTCTAAAATGCAGCATTTTCTTAAAATTCTACATTTTCTTTTTTGTCGTATGTCATTACTTCCCAGAATTTAATTCTTGTTAGCGACACTGTCGAATGGTATAATAATACAGGATTTTTTTTTCAAAATCAACGGGTTCGATTCCTGACTAGAGGAGTATTGCTTTTTCTAAAATGTGATGATGCAGTTGTAGTTTTCATCAAAATAAGCCCTGAGACTCCTTTCAGCATTTTTCGCTATTCTTCATAGTTTTGAATTTGGCCATCCACTTACACTTGGAAAATTCAACCTGTATATTTGTGCCAAGTTGTGTGTAGAAAAAAAAATACAAGAACATGTAGTTCAAGATCAAATTTTGACTTGGCTACATAGGTACACGCACAGCGTGATGATTTCCCAAATTATTACTAGTAGTGTTCTGGGAAGATCATGTAAGCATTTAGATAAATTATACACCCGATCTCGGACCTGGGCTTTAAAATTATTGTTTGATAACTCTGTTGAATTGACGCAATTTCTAGGCTGTGTCCAAAGCCCGTTTGGTACTTGCCAAAAAACATCTAATTAGCGGCAAATACCATGGACCTAGGAAAAAAAGCTGGATGCCGTCTGATCAAAAAATAGGTAATCTTAAATTAAAATAACCCCCGTCAGTTTGATTTACACTAAACATAGCCAAGAACATTCTCGATTAAGTCACCTTTAAAAAAAACTAGATCAAAATCGGTTCATCCGTTTGGAAGCTACGACGCCACAGACAGACATACAGATACACAGACACGTCAAACTTACAACACTCCTCTTTTTTCGTTATGGGTTAAAAAGCAAAGCACTCATAGCTCTTCAATACAGACAAGTCGACATATTGACACTTGACACCTTAGGGTGTATGCAAATTGCCGTTACCTGTTTAAAAATTCAAGATGTAGTATATTTAAAAGGCTGTCAAAACCTTAGTGGACCAAAGGATTCGTCATGTTCCGGTTGGGGGCATAGGAGCTAGTTCGTTCATTCTAATAATAATAATAAAATATATGTATTGCCATATAAAAGTACACTAATATCAATATGTAAGGTACCTACTCATAAAAGCAACATAAAATGATTTAAATTAAAATAAAATGGCAATAGGGGCTGGCTCAGCTTTTACTAATGTGGGGCTGGACTCTCGTGTAGCCTGGTTTTCTCTCTCTTTTCTTTCTTGGTCGGCCTCAAGTTAGTGATGCTTTTGGTGTCATTGAAGTCCGTGGACGACGGTGGTCACTATCATCAGGTGGATCGTCACTATCGTCAGGCCGTTTGTCAACTGGGTTCATAAAAAAAATTGACTCGTCTGTTGACCAAATTACATTTAAAAAATTTGGGCATTATCAGCCGAAGTTATGAGGGATTCAAAATACGACGAAACACGAAAAAGGTAGTGCTGTTCTAGGGGAACATTACAATAACATCATAGGGCTAAAGGGATAAAGCCAACGTGTCACTATTTTTAACCCAGAGGACTGACTTGGTACTCCAACAGACGATTCGTGCCTGAAATCCTAACCAACCTCCTGGCTCTTAGTATCTTTCTGGACTTTGTGTTGCCCGCAAAGGCCTGGATCAGTGTGGTTTTAGAAGGTTTATTCCCGGTCGTCCCCACTGGGTACGAGTGGGAAAAAAAAGTTTCATTCGTCGCCAGTGGTGACGATTGGAACTTTTTATTTCCCACTCGTACCGCTATAGACCGAGAGTCAAAATACATGGGGATTTAAATTGCTAGGTTTTTCTTAATACGAAGACATTCCCATCAGTAGTGTCAGTACTCAGTGTTAAGGCATGTGGTTGACTGATAACCAGCTCAGTATAAAGGTGATCGCACATGTGTCAGCACCGTACTCGCCGCACGCACCGCATTTAGATTGCGATCACCATTATCTATATACCTAGTCTCATAGCACTTCTAAAAACACGTCAGCAGTATGTATATCATCGTGAGGTTAATTCCTAAAATTCCCATTTTATAGATGATTTCCTGAAATCCCCATCAGCTGAATACCTAATAAATAAACCGATTTTGACGACGAAAGTTATGATTGCACCATAATATCTAGTGGTTTTTGTTCCCACTAGTTCTACGGTAGAACTACTGAGAAAAAAAATCCCACTAGTTCTACGATAGAACTAAGCAGTAGAACTAGTGGGAATGAACGGAAATAACCAGTGTCTGAAGTCGAAGGTGTTTAAGCAGTGTGTACTGCCACTGCCAGTGATGACATACGGGATCCATCCGTGATGTGATGCAGGTTGCTTCACTATTGGCTTTATGCACAAGCTCTAAGTCGCTATAAGCGGTATTTTTCTAAGCGATGTATTACCAAATGATGACATCCGTATAAAGAGAGTCCTTGGATCAACTTAGCTCAGAGAATTAGACTGCTGAAGTGGCAATGGGCTGGCCACATAGTACAAAGACCAATCAACATTGGGACTAATAGGTCTGTATGGTAATTTACGAGTTTAAATACCGTGCTCCATTTGATAACCATTAGGGTTTTTTCACACTGCAGTCGGGAGCCAAGAATCTTGGTGATAGCGAAGCGAAATGCTCATGTCTTGAGATGCAGTTATAGCTTAAAATCTATAACATGTAGGTAGATAGTGATGTAGATGTACATGTAGATAAAGCGACATGCTACTGTCGCCAAGATATCGCGGTTGTAGTGCGAAAAAGCCCTTATACTTAACACTTTCGCAACGGCCATACTAAATTAAAAAGTTTTTGATAGTCAAATTCTATGTTAGTTATATGTTGACCTATAGATAACTGGAGGAACTTCAGATAAGCGGCATCGCGTTCATACTTTTGTAATTAGTACTAATACAATTTTGGACTACGTTCATGTAGAACGTGTCTGAAAATTCTGAAATCTACCAATGAGAGAGACTGCCAGTTGCATGCCTTTAAACGACATGAAATGAGAATTCAAGAGTCCACTATACCGTTTAAATTCGTACCTACTTATGCAGCCGTATATTAGAAAACCAGTAGGTAACTAGATTGTTTACCTAGGGATCAAACATTTTTTTTAAGGCGACAGTGTTTTTTTGAATCTAGAGCGAAGCAAAGGATTCTTAAGTTGACTCCTGAGCGCTGCGAGGGATCCAAAGTAAACCATTATTTTTATCACCTGTAGCTATAAGAAAACAAGCAAGAGAAACATAAGAATAATAATCTTACCTATTATACGTTACCTACGCTTAGCGTCCGATACAATCTGGAGTTAATATTATAATACTTTAAGATAATAATTATAAGACTATTTTATGTCCTCGTTTACGAGAAATAAACAACAAGCTCTTTTCGAATAGATGTGTTAAAATAATTTAAAAAATAATTTTAGTATCTACTGCAAGTCGCACGTGTAAGTTTGCTGATGAGAAATCTACCCAATGCCATCATACCTTTGCAAATCGGAGATCCTGAACCTATTCGTTTTGTTTAAAAAATTATGAACAATTTGTGGCTTGTTTCGAAAAATATGATAGGAATAGAGTTGTCAGGTCATCAAACCAAATATCCGGTTCATCCAGTTTGACCGAACATTTGACACCCAAAATTATTAAGGATTTTGTCTTACAATTAGATAGTATTAAAAGACAAAAATATTGTATGTAAAAGTAAGCATTTTTGATCATTTACTATAAGTATTTTATTGTTAAACAAAACAAACAAATTAATAAAATTTAAGTGAACAAACCTTGGTTGGCAGAAGCGTTCTTTAGTATTTTTCAAAATGAAATGAAATGAAATATGTAGTAATCTTTAAACGTCAAATGTTTTAGCAGAAAGCCATCTCCATCTCATCGATTTGAAATAGGCTACCCTTTCTAGTGTGCTAAGAGCTTCTTGAAATAAACGTCCCCTTATTTATTATTAGAAAATATTTTAGGTTTTGCAGTTGGTCTAAACAATTTCTATCGTCAACTTTAACGTTGTTTTCCATTCATCGACCTCTTTTAACGTCATCCATATAAATTGTTTTATTTTGTGCTTGTATAAGTTTCGTATAAGTCGGTCAAAAGTAAAAATCCTAACAAAATCCGGACAAGCCGGACACCGTTAGATTTGGCTGGACAGTCTGGACACATGTTTAAAAAAGCTTAACTGTGTCCGGCTTTATCCGGATGCCTGGCAACCCTAGATAGGAATATTCATTCATTTGAACATATTATGACTGGTTGAGCCGTGAGGCCGTGACTGTTGTGGATGCCATATTAGGTCCCTCCCTATGTGATATACATAATTAATCCTATTTTATGTGAATTCAATTATATTAAAAAAAAATGTGTAGTGTAGTTAATTCAGATTCTCGAAATCTTCTCAACGAAAATCGTCATGGCTCAAGCTAATTTATATAATATCCTGTATGTTCCAGTCGAACACGTTGATTTTGAAAAAATAAAACATTATTATTACAGCATTCGACACTCGACAGTGTTTAACAAGGATCGAATTCTGGGAAGCAATGACATACGAAAAATCAATATTTCAGGCCAGGAATTGCACCCATTGATTTTGAAAAGAGACGCATCCTGTATAATTGCACCATTCGTTGCTAACAAGGATTAAATTTTGGAAAGTAATGACATACGGCAAATTTTTGAAGGAGCTCATTTTTGACAAAATACGTTTCTACCAGGGACGTAAAAGAAAGACGGACGTAATCTTAAGAACAAATTCAATGAAGCACCCATAGTATTACCAACTCTGTAATCGTACAAGTACACACACACACCCACACATTGACACCATCGCGAATCAAAAATTACAAAATTACGCACACATGGTAAGTGAGCTGTCAGCTTCACTCTCGATTAGACAAGGTTACATCCGTTCTTTTTTTACGTCCGTGGTTTCTACCTATTAAACTAGCGTCTAAAATGCAGCAGTTACTTAAAATTCTATATTTTCCTTAAGTTTGCGTATTTCACTACTTCCCAGAATTTGATCCTTGTTAGCAACACTATTGAATGGTGTTATAATATAGGATGTTTTTTTTTCAAAATCAACGGGTTCGATTCCTGGTCAGGAATATTGATATTTCAAAAACGTAATGATGCAGTTTTAGTTTTCATTCAAATCGGCCCCAAGACGACTTTCAGCATTTTTCATTATTCCTCATAATTTCGGATTTGGCCATCTACGCACACTTGAAAAATTCATCCTATGTAGCCTGCCCGTCAGGAATAATGTAGCTTTCTATTGGTGAAAGAATTTTCAAAATTGGTTCAGTAGATCTAGAGATTAATTCCTACAAACTTTACCTGTTTATGATATTAACATTAAGTATAGGTTATGCTGGAGGAACACTATAAACGGGCAGTATACATACTTACTGTTGAAGTGGTAATATACCATACTAGCCCAGTGGTAGATAGATATTAGATATTCGTAGGGTACTTAAACCTTCTGGTCTATAGGGCAGGTTGCATGTGCAATTGTGCGGCCATTGTAACAAAGTACATAAGTGAATATACTTAATTATTATAATATATTATACCTAGATAATTCCGAGGACACGTATTATAATGATAAATGCATACATAAAAAACATCTCAGGTTAAATTTGTGTACAATGCGGCAAATAAATAGTATAAAAGTTAATTTTGTAACCACTTGTGATTCAACGGGAATTCATTTCCATTTGGTCACGGTGTTACGCAATGGGGGGTGCAATGTAAAATAATAATGCAATACATAAAATAGTAAAACTGACTTCATAGTTCATCAATTATTATGAAACAATGATAGACGAATAGGGGGCCGTGTGCATATATTTCAGTTAGGCATCCATAAATTATAAAATCGCTACCCAAAAATACAGTAGTTCTACAGTTCTCGATGAGTAGTTTAATATACATAAAATGGTATCTAAATATTGATGCGTAGCGTTACATAATCAGAATGTTCCTAATAAACCCCATTATAAAAGATGCTAACTTCGCTTTGTGATTTATGAAATCTTAGCGGTTTCTAACATATTTACCAAAAATTTACTGCCTAGTTGTGTTGGGTTTTAAAGTATACAGATTACATAATGAGATAGATGATTTCGAAAAAATGTCCTACTAACAGGGCATTTCACACACGAATTGTTTATAATTACAATCAAGCGACCGTGGATTTGACAAGATGCTAGAACTGTATCAATATTTCCGTAAACAATTATATGTCATTTCTGCAATGAGGGATCTCATCCAGTCCTAAAATCCTTAATAAGACCTGCGCCAATGAACAGCTGTCCGTGTGCTGGCATCCTTTGGAACGCGCGAACGCCTTAGCAGCCTTCGAGACACCAAGGGCGCAAGAACTATGACAATAAGGAAGAGGGTACGCACAAGCATGATGCCGTGACGGTTGGTATGCTTCGCCGTGTCTTAGGACGTCGAATTTGCATGTAATGATGCCGTGAGATCACCTGTCATACCATACCGCCAACGGGCGCAGGCCCTTATGAGGTCGTTGGTCCATCGGGCCAGTGGACGGTCCAGCCAATGTAGATAACATTGCGTCTGCCGATTCGTGGTTTCCATACGAGCTTTCCCCCAGCGACCATCGGTTCCTCGAATTAATACTATATTGCATTTAAAAAATAATACTTAGATTTCTGCGACGTTAGTTTCACAGACACCTGGCTAGCTCATGCTCGGTCTTCTCGTTCGCTGATAAAATCTGCGTAATTTCATTAGTGAAAGAGTTTTACTCCGTTAGCACGCTGACTTTGCGCTTCATTACTACTTACTTACCATCAGGTGACTGTTATGAAGCCTAACCTATCTCTTAAAGTAAAATAATAATATTTTCGTATACTTCTACCAGACATTCTATTGTTGGTCCCGGTGTCCCACATTTATGGTTGAATAAACGGTTTTGCTCCTATTAGTAGTTTCCCGATCCAGTATCATCATATATAGAAATCATTTAAATACCTTCGTTCAAAATGCATTTAAGGTATGTGAATGGCCACCGACCACCGCTACCGATGGCGCGCGACATGCTGTTTATACCATCTTTCATACATTTTGACGCGCGCGTGACAGCCACTCGCGTCCAAGTGTAGACCGCTCGCTTCCGGCTGGAGTCCGCAACTTATCACCGGCTGTAACTGTGCGCTTATGACGCCGCGGCGCGCGGCTGATACCGGTAGCGGTGGTCTTTGGTCCATAAATTCCGTATTAATAAATCGATATCAGGCCAAGAGCGTGATCTCAGATATTACAAATATTATCATTTTTACATACGATTTGACATATTTCAGCATCTTAAATCGAATCATGAAATCGCAGAGATCTAAGATCAATTTATTAATACGGGCCTAAGTCAATAAAAACCCTAACGTTTACCAACTATAAATCTAGTTAAAACATATCCCAAAGTAATTTAATTTAAGGTTTTATTTTCGTTACGGAATTTCTTGATTCGGTCGCCGCGGTCAAAGCCCGCGATAATAAGTTTTTTTTATTTCAAATAATTTAGTTTCTTTTTATTATAGGTGAAATGCTTCTTCACGATCGCGTTCCTATACTGTTTCTATTGAACTTATGTCTAATGAATTTGTTGGTTTTAACTTTGAAATAGTCTTGTTTTTTGTACCCAAGAAACCAGTTGCTCTTTAGACTTGGTAAAGTGCTGATTTATGCAAAAAAATGCATTCTTCAATACGAGAGAACCATTCCACAAGCTGAGGCAGAAGGCGATTTTTACTACTCGCTTGAACTGCTCTTGTCTCGTATTGTAAAATCAGGATTATTTTGTATGAAAAATTGGATTAAAAAGAGTTTTGTGAATTTGAAAATTGGATGAAAAAACATTTCACCTATAGTAAAAAAGTAAATAATTTGAAACATAAAATACATTTTCATATACATGTATTTAGAATATACATCTGGGATGTATAACCAACTCTGTTTGTTTAAAAAATGCAGTTAAAGAAGAACATGAGTGTAGTGTCCCTAATAATTTGGCCAGGTACTGTAAGTACTTAACGACCGACTTAAGACCGAAGAGAGTATTTCTACATTTGCGGAAATAATTAGACTTAATGACATAATCCAGACATGGATTTTTGGCCTTCTGTCTGGCTTTTTGATTGGCCTGGCGAGCTTTTTTTCCAAAAGGGGTTACTTTAGAAGGCTTCGAATAGAGCGCCGAAAGATGTAGAGGTGCATGTGTACGTTACACCAGCCAGATATTTCAGTATTAAGTCGTAAATAATGTAGATTATAATTAGTGCTCCACTTTTGTAATTGTTCAGCAAACTTTGAAGCAAGGAGCAATTGAAAAAAAAATATTTCGATGGCCAGGGCGGTCCTCTTTGTCACTAGAAACGAGTAGTACACTACATAGCAGGGGCTCGTAATCATACGTGCGTCCCCCAAAGAACACTTTGTCATGTCAAACTGGTGAGTCAGTCATCATAAAGGCAAGCAGGCGAATGTTTCTTCGAAATCTTGGAGCATCTGGTACCCGTTTGCCAAAGAAAGCAATTTGGATGTTGAATCCCTCGTTGGTCGATGCCCACAGATCTCGTGTACTATTTAATAATTTTCTTGTCGATGACTATAATGAAAAAGTTGCCTTGGGAAACAGAACAAAATGCGCAACTGCTAGCTGTCGTTCATAAAATAGTAAATGGGAAAAATCTCGATGATTACATTTTCGTATTTTGTAATGGTAAAATTAATGCTCTTCTTCACATAGGGTTTTGTGTTGGTAGCTCCCGCCGTTTCCTTTTGTTAAGATTTTATAATGAACAAGATTTTTATATGTATAGATGACAATAGAAAAAGACATTAGAACATATAGCCAGTAGCCATTCTTCTACCAACCAGGAGTGTTCTGATGCAAGTATGTATTTATTTTTTTGAAATTATCCTCTTCAATCTCTAATAAAACAATCAGAAATCACAATTTCTCATACTATTCTCTGTTCCTTGTGATGTCATCCCACCAGAAGTTCACGCCGTTTAGATGTGTGAAGTAAAGTGACAATAGGTTCCATCAGAATTTGGCCAGAAAAGTAAATTGAGACGAAGAGAGTACCATCGCTGCAGATTGAAAAAAGGTGGAGTGTGTTATTATTAAATGTGTAACCGATAGCTTGGACAACGCAAGTACGTACTGAAGTTCCCATAACGACGATATTAGTATAGAGACCAGTGATTTAGAAGCGTTTAATTCATATTTTGTAGTAACCTCGTGGCGGTGTTCGTATCGCCTTTTTTCTAAATCTATACTTGTCGTAAGTTTTTTTACTAAAACCTAGGCCTACAATATTATGAGAAGTCTAAGGTGCTACTTTTCCACTGTTAGTCCAGTAATCATTGTAAAAATATGTTTTGTTTTCATTTCTTCTATGAAAGCAACTGTTCTAAAAGATATGAATTAGGCGCAATTTAAATAATATCAACATCTCCAGGGAGTAATTGTCTTTACCTGCTGCTACTCAAAAATCAAAATTTATTCTTTGGAAACTTAAGAAAATCAGGAAGTGACCCTAATGAATTTCAAAATTCAAGAACAATCAAATAAAAGAATTATTTTCAGAATAGAATAAAACAGAATAGTATTTCTGAGATTTTAGTAACGATGGTTCTACAAAAATATTTAAAAATCTAGGGTTGACCTAACAGAATCCGTTAATCAAATCTCCAAATATATCTGTTTTATCCATAGCATATTTCAGGAAATTAAATGTTTTATAACGGAAGAGAGCATCAGATACAGTAGCAGTAATTATGCAGTTTGAAGCGTTTCCTAAATGAAAACGGATATCTGTTAATTTACAAAATTACTAGTGTAACCTACAATCAAGTTGTGCTGTTCTATTGCTTTTCCATTTCGAGTTAAGTATAAAGAAGTGTGAAGTAATTCGCCTCGATATTAAGCAGCTATCAACTCAAGCACAATAAGTGTAAACGTCGAAGACAAGGTAGTGAAATACGAACAATAGAACTGCTGCTAGTTGTGAGTTATCATCAATAATATTGTTAATGATAATGATAACGAACCTACAATGCCATCAATTTTTGGAAAGTCTGCTATTAACTTTTGGAAATTCTAGTCTACTTTCGTCCACATTTATAAATAGGTACTGTTATTTCGAATAGTTCACGTCCCCTAACAGTATCAGTTTATAACGAAACAGCTGCATTAAATTCAGTTAAAAGATTCAGGGATTAAAAGTATGTCCTATATCTTAAATGCGTCATTAAATTGCCAAGATTAATCTATTTCGGATTAGGCGACGTTCAGAACTCAAAATATTTACTAAGTTTCCAGTTATTATAGATTTTTTATTGCGCAGCATAAGAACTGGTGAATTTAGAATATTTTAGCGATTTGTTTTTACCACATTCCGAGTGAAAAACGATCTAGTAAAATAAAATAATAAATATAACTTCCATCTTACTCGTACAACCTAAACAAGATTTACAACTACAGTGTGTGTATTTACGATCACGAATCTCATTGGTGGAGGTTATAAAGAATAATCAGATTTATTACTTAATACCTTCTCGCGCGTTGCTTTTTTATGTAAATAGCCGACAAATTGGGGGTTAATAAACTGCTTATTTTTACTACCCGATAAGTGCAATGGGATTAAGGGGAAAAATATGTCACAGTTGATTTTAGTCGAATCAGGCAGGTGAAAACTATACCAACATGCACAAGTCCCGCTGGGATTGAAGTGGGTCACTGGGGAAGAGTGAACAGTGACCTCCCACATAAAGGACTAACGCCATAACCTCTTCCGATGTTCCGCTGGGTGCTGCTCCCCAAGCAACTCCCTTGTTTGCACCCAAAAATAGCAGCCATGTATCAGCTTCCAGTGTAGATGCATAAAATTTTAATAATATTCCACGATTTTTTTGTATGCTCACGTCCACACAAATGGGCATGCATCCTGTTACAGACTTCAAAAGCACGAATACCATCATGATTCCGGGATTAAACAGAAGCTTACATACTAAGACATGAAAAACATATTTTACTTCGTTGTAGTCAAGTTGATTGGACCTTAAAGATTGTCCAGTTGCAAGCATGTCATGTTACCTACGTCTGTACCAAGTTGTTAATTCTTACGGCCTCCAGGCATGTCGTCAAACGTTCCGGAAAAAAGTCGAGAACGATGTCAGTGTAATTTATGCCCACTATGTTAAAATGGTTTAAGTAATGTAGTCTTTACCTCTAGATACAAATATAATTATCTACACATACAGATCCTATGCCGTTAAAAGCAATGAACTGGCAGTACTATCTTAGATTGATGATAATATTCCTATTTTTTTAAAGCTGAAGAAAGCTATTTCGGAAATCCAACTGCACAATGATCCGAAATAGACAGGTTTATATTATAGATTTACAATAGATGCCTCCCAACTGCAAAAGTCATATCCACTACATTACTACAGAAAATATAAAGCGTGTAAAAACGATTCTTATCTACTAAAATGAAAGCTGTAACGTAAATTAATGTTGTCCAGGCGATTACGAATATAGTGCTAACAGCATAATATTGTAAAGTAGAAATAAACAATCGTCCTCAGTAATAACAACAGAATAACAGATTGAAATCAATCAAAGTATCATTATCTTTTCGGTTATCAAAACACGTTTTGCTGACAGTCATTTTGAGTTTGATTTCATTACAGGAAGCGAAAATCATTTACTGCTTCTCAATAATACAGAATGCCATTTTGCGCATTAATTATACAAATCTAATGGACAAGCAGTTCCACATTAATGATTTCCACACACAGACAGCAGCAGTTTTTGTATTGTTAGAATTAGTATGATGGACCACATAGAATCATAGAGCCGCCTAGCCGGTGCATTGCGGTTCGGCGATTACTAACAAAGATAATGTGTAGACCTCTGCACCGGTACCGGCCCCGCACCGCATCGCGTCCGTTCCGTCCCAGTGTGTAAACATAACACAAAACATCAGTATCTAATGAAAGGATTTTGACGAGATACACTGGTCACATGCCCTTTTCTAACGAAACCCTCTCGCACATAATACAGAGATTATAGAAATTTGTGTAAGATATATGTTTACATATTATAATAAATAAATATAATAAATGCTTACACACTCATACTCCTGCAGTAGGTTATTACCCGTGTCGTGGGTGGTATGGACGAACATATAACAATATTTAACACTCATGACCCGAGTACAAATATTTATCTGTCACATATCTGCCCCGGCTGGGAATCGAACCCGGGACTTAATAAAAGGAAGATGTTTAATGGACTGATTTCGTATAGTAAACAGAAGCAATAGTTTATTATATTTATCTTGTTTTTTGATCGAAAGTATTTAGCAGTTTTAACTCTGTGAACACACTTTTTAAGTGTGCACCATTAAGTGAATATTCCATCATAAATTATAAAATAAAGTTATATCACATTGAAATGTATGTACGTTGAAATCTATGTAAAACATAGAAAGGATCAATCATTGTTTTATTTTATCTCCATGATTTTGAGTAGGCACCTACATGACTTGACTTAACGATGCCCTGCCATAGTTGCGAAAAAAGCCTACTCTAACTTTTCAGTCATTTGCAATGACAGAGAATACTCCTTTTTGCTGTGTAATATTTGACCAGGACAGGTCATCATTAACAACCTTAAATATTCCCTGACTAAACATAAGACAACTTCTCAGGTCCCTAATGTGTTGATTGATCTTAAAAGTTACAATGCAGTACATACATCTATCTACACAAATTTTTATCGTTATGTGACATGTATTGTTAATTTCAGACGCACTATCAATTTGTGCATTTGTGTTTATAAAACTGTATTTTTTGCATTTTAAGTTTATTTTGAATGAGATTATTTTATGGACATGCAAGCATACAAAAATACTGCTGCAAGTAATGCTGCTGATTAAGACTAATATAATTAAAAAAAGACATAATAAGTTTACTATTGATTCTTCTCCATAGCAACAACATTTCAAATCAATAGCATCCTCAATATGTACTAATAGAATTAATGACCAATTAAATTTAAAAAGCCTATGAAAGCCATTCTATTGAATGTTATTCATTTGTTACCATTAGAATAAAATAATACTATAATATAGAAATGAGTATTAATTTGTTTTAGAAGAAAAACTGTTCATAAATATATGTATTCATAATGTAAAGTTGATCTAAAAACAGAATGTATTATGTATGGACCCTTTATTAAAGATCAATGAATATAACTTACATTATATCTATACATATTAAGATAAGTATGAATGAGTTAGTGTTCAGTAATTAATTAATTAATAATATTTTTGCCATAGTTTCTAAGATTTAATTTTGCTTGGTTCTTTAGAGCATACGAGTTATACCAGCAGACCTTAAAAACATCACTACAGCCCATGGACATCTTCAACCAACATTAAAAGTAATAATTATTAAACTTTGGGGCCATGTTGTAATATTATTTTGATCGTACAATTTTGAACCTTATAATATTAAAGATACTTCAGCAGTCAATTATAGCAGGACTTAACTGCTAATATACAAAACCTCGTCCGATTATTATATTTAAAACAAAACTTTTTACATTTTACAAATATTTGTGATTAACATCATATCTACCTGAAGGCAATGAATGCGTCCCCAAGTTCTCCTCCTACGATGTGCACGCCCCCCTCAGGTATTGAGAGGCCCCGAAAGAAATTCCTAATGTCGAGAGCATTTGCTGACCACGGCAGGTTCTGGAGTCTTATGATGACACTCATGGTCACTGTTGTTGATCTCGCTACCTATAAAAAGAGGGAAGAGCCCATCCATTTTTTGCTTTGTAAAACTTTAGTCATTCAATTATACATTATGAGTTGTAGTAAAATTAAATGGTAAAAATATTAAATGTGTATAAATAATTTGCACTGTAATTACTGAAGTGTGTAATAATTGCTACTAGAATTTCAAGATTATCATTTTAATTTATTTAGACAAATGAATTTATTGGTTAGTTTTGTCATGGCTGCCGTGGTTCTCTAGAGCCTCACTATCCCGCGTTTTTATAGACTACTTAAAGTCTCATGACAAAATCTATTCTTATATTTGCTTGCCTATTTTTTTTTCCACTTTCTGATTCCAAAACACTTTAGACTTTGATAAATCTTTTAATGCCATAGAAATAAAAGTAACCACCAATCACCACGCACCACGCAAAACATCTATGTCTCCATACCCTATCTGAGATAAGCGCTTTCCTTGTTTAAATCACATCTATATTTTAATAGGTATATTATCACGTTAATATTTTATGCATAAAATCCAAATTACAGATACAGGAAACTGAACGATATAAAGAATAGCATAGTTTGGCTTGATTACATGACCAAATCGCCATTGGTTGATGTATGGTCGTACGATCTACCTTAAATGTACTTACCTAAAATGATCCTAACACAAAGTCTCTCAAGTGTTTACGCTAAGTAATACATTTTTATCACAATTAATTCACACATACAATGTAAAAATCATCCAATTTCACGATCAAACGCAATAAAATGCGGTCAAGTCAATAAGACAAAACAAAATGGCGACGGGTGTCACGGGCGGGTGAAGTGTGAACCGTGGTTCGTGAAGTGAAGTCCGTGTCAGTGTTACCAACTCAAAATAATATTTATCCCTAAAACTAAATCAAAAACCCCTAAAATCGCCCAAATTACTTGGGAATCCCCCTAAATTTATTATTATTATTATTATTAACTTTTTGTTTCTTCATTCATTGCCATTTGATTCATTATTTGGACTTATATATTCTTACAAATAAATCACTTTCGACTACAATATTGATTTATTTTGTAAAGTAAATTCACAAATATGTACTCTATTTTGGATTTCTCTTTTTCCAGATTGCAGATTAATCTGATATCCTGTATTTAAATGCCAAAAGTCCCGATCTCCTTTGATTGGCTAGTTTGTTCCAGGGCCTCTTACATCTTTATTTTGATCAATAAATAAAAAATATGAAGAGTCACAAAAACCCTAAAAATAACCCTAAACATATAAGACCCCTAAAAATCCCATCTTAGATATTTACCCTCTTTTGGGGGAAAACCCGTAAGTTGGGAAACTCTGATCCGTGAACGTCAACGAGCGCGAAGCGGAGTATCGATCGAACCATAGATTATCCGATCGAACGAACGATGCCATCGTTTTTTTGGGTCTATTGTTTTTTCACTGCGTGCTTAGTGCGAGATAAGGACATAACGGGCTTGCAAATAATGCGAGTTGGCTATTTGTATGGGAGTACACCATGGATATATACTTTATCTGGATCATAGACTTTGTAGAGATACCTGAAGTTCGATTCCAACATAACGTTATCGATGACGTCATATCGGAATGAATCATTCGACCAATCACAGGTCAGATTGAGGTTGTCCTTCATAATTGTAGGGTGTCCACACTTACTTATCTAATACGTAATCTTTCGATTATGTCCTATTTTGATAATGGTTCTTCAAAATGTTTACTATAGGTTATTTTTCTGGTAGTGATCATTATATTATTGAAAAAAAAATTAAGCCGTCACGGGATCGATGGCAGATGTGAAACATAAAAAACGTACACGTGCTTAATGCAGATAAATGCACACTTTAATCATAAAAATAAAATGTAAATAAATAATGAAATTAAAATAAATTAATAATAAATTGAACAAAATATAGTTAGTGTTCTCGAATTTAACAACGAATAAATTTATCACTTCGCCAGGATTTGAACTCAGGTATCGTGGTTTATAGTGCCTTCCATCGCCCAATACGTCACCGTTTCTTATTTTGAAGTTGTGAATTTGTCCTATCGTATGCTAGTCTATCAAACCAACTTTTACCCACATTGTGTTATTATATATTTTTTTCATATTGCCGGCGATGCGTCGCCACAGCCTATTTCACCACGCCAAAAATCAGGTTTACCCCTCGCGTATAGATGTTTCACATCTTTAATTACATTTTATTAAAATTTCAGATTGAGGTTGTCCTTCATAATTGTAGGGTGTCCACACTTACTTATCTAATACGTAATCTTTCGATTATGTCCTATTTTGATAATGGTTCTTCAAAATGTTTACTATAGGTTATTTTTCTGGTAGTGATCATTATATTATTGAAAAAAAAATTAAGCCGTCACGGGATCGATGGCAGATGTGAAACATAAAAAACGTACACGTGCTTAATGCAGATAAATGCACACTTTAATCATAAAAATAAAATGTAAATAAATAATGAAATTAAAATAAATTAATAATAAATTGAACAAAATATAGTTAGTGTTCTCGAATTTAACAACGAATAAATTTATCACTTCGCCAGGATTTGAACTCAGGTATCGTGGTTTATAGTGCCTTCCATCGCCCAATACGTCACCGTTTCTTATTTTGAAGTTGTGAATTTGTCCTACCGTATGCTAGTCTATCAAACCAACTTTTACCCACATTGTGTTATTATATATTTTTTTCATATTGCCGGCGATGCGTCGCCACAGCCTATTTCACCACGCCAAAAATCAGGTTTACCCCTCGCGTATAGATGTTTCACATCTTTAATTACATTTTATTAAAATTTCTTCAAAATTACCGAATTTAAGTTATTGCACGAAAATTAAGGTACAAAATTATGGTACATCTATATTATAATTTTATCTTAGATGTTTTTAAACCATTATTCGCAATCTAATGATATATCCTGGGACTATAGATATCATGGACACAATACAAAAATGCTCCTTCTTTTAAGAGTCATCGGTCGTCAGGTACCACTACAAAGCTATCTATACAGTTAGAATAATATATCCATGGAGTACATCACTATTTGGTTACGACTTTCGAGACTCGTTCGAAACAAAAATTGACCGTGCGTCGCGCGCTTTTTACTACTTTCTCTATGGTATTCTCACTAATCTGTGAAGTAAGATAACAGAACTGTAGTCTGTAGATCTGTGGGTGCATTGTAGCTGTCAAATTTGGACGTTTTTATTCTGTTCGTGATCAGATTTTTATTTCAATAAATTGTACAATAAAATCTGATTTTAATCTTGTTAAAACTGTTAGAATTTTCGTGAAAGAGTTCCGTTTTGCCAAAATAATTGACGTGAGTATTTTATGTTTATTAATGTTATTTGTTTTTAATCACTCGCCTAATGTAATTACTGTGAGATACTTACCAAATCGCTGAGACATCGGAGTTTGGTTTGTAAATACTGGAACATCATTAATTTTGCGCTTTAAAGATCCATTATAATTTTTGTGACATGACAAGTTAAATAGATAGACTTGAAACTAAAAACATTAAATATGAATATGGTGGTTTATTATTCAGACTACATACTGGGTTGTGTCCGAATCTATTTCTTATAAGTCTAATTTAAAATCATTTAACAAAGATTTATTAGTTAAGAAAATTGTTAGCATTTTTCCATAGTATTCAGAAGTCTTTTAATTTACTGAATGTAAAAAAAATATTGCTTCCTCTGTTACACTGAGCCCAACTTACTCTACTCACTCTACTTTCTGAAGTCCTGTTTAAACGTATTAAGTAGTTAAGTAGATACTCAATTTTAACTAAATAATTTTTAGTGCAAGTCCAAACGTAATAATTAGCTCTTTAGTTTAGTAAAGCTATTTAGTTCATACAATTCTTCACAACTTACTTTATTACTTAAGAATTTTACTAAATTTTAACTAAAAAGTGCCTTTCCAAACTTGTTAAGTGATAAACCCCACCCACCTACTTAACAGAAAATAGAAACATTTCTAAATTACTTGTTTACTTGCATACAAAATTTTAACTACAAAATTGTCCATTTACGCATATTAATTTACTTAAAATTTAGTTATCTACTTAACTACTTAATATGTGTAAACCGAACATAATTTGTTTAAATTTAAATATGTATGTTATTTGTTAGGAAGCAACAAATATTATGGGTCAGTTTTTCAGATGAATAATAATCCAACATTATTCCTAAGAAAGTATAAATAAAGGAATATCTTAGAAACATACAGTTTTAACATTTTAACTCAATATTAATAATAATTCTTAACCTTGCTTGTAGGTTATTGACCCAGCATAGCCATATAGAGTTAGCTTTAATTCTAAGTTCTTTGATACTTCCATCTATCCATAAATTATTAGTTTATTAAAATTATGTGTATTAAATGTGCTGTGTAAGTCTATATTCATTTTTAAATTGAACTATGTTCTTTAATTTTGCTGTTTATATGTACTTAACAATAAAAATTAGTGAAGTAATTTGTAGTATTAAAGTGCACTAACATATTAGAAATTCATTCTATTTTTTCATGTCACTGGAATTCTATCCTTATTTGCAACATTATTAAATGGTGTAAAAATACAGATAGCATTATTTTAAAAATCAATGGGTTCGATTTCTGGCCAGAAATATTGATTTTTCATATGTCATTACTTCCTTGATCCTTTTATGGCGACACATATTAAATAGTGTAATAATACAGGATGTTTTTTTTTCAAAATCAACAAGTTAGGAATACTGGCTAGGAATACTGATTTTTCAAAACTGTAATGATGCAGTTTTAGTTTTCATTAAATCGCCACCGAAAGCCTTTTTTGCTATTCCTCATAGATTTGGATTTGGCCATTAACGCACACTTGAAAAATCTACCCTGTACAGTAGACCCGCGGTAATCTGACAAACAATTTGCAGGGCGATGTCGGATTATCGAATTTGTCGGATTATAGAGTACTGCCTACTATTACTGCCTAAAACCCTCTATAGTCCAGATTTTTTTGAATAAGAGTACCTTGTAATCCGACAAATTACAAATCAAAGAATCAATTCATAAAAGTTCATGAATTGAATTTTTATATACAATCAACGTGAATATGAAAAGTTATAGGCGTGTCGGATTACAGGGGGCGCCGGATTAGACACGGTCCGGATTACCGCGGGGCTACTGTATATAAATTACTGCATTTCTTCCCTTAGTAAAAACAATATCAAATCTTGGAATGTGATTAATCCTCATGGATTGTTCCTTAAAAGAATAGAAGTTTTCTATAAACATATATGTAGATTAATAATATTAGTAACTTTGAACGGAACTGATATTTATTTTGTATATTTTTAAAGATATGGTTTTATGTTAAGAATTTTGTCTTCTTTACAGGAAACATCAGAGCAAACATTGGAATCACTAGTGTCAGGTTAAAGATTACAATGAAGTCATTATAAGCTGACTTTCAGCCCTATACTACGAAGATTATTTGTGACAAGTGTTCATATAAGATAGATAAATGTGTGACCGGTACCCTGGGTTTTTGTTCGGAGGAACCCCAGTCAGCAGCTGGGACAGAGGGTTCAACTCATTTGAAAATGTGAGTACCATGTTTTGTTACTTATTTTAACCATCAAAAAACGAGTAGATGAGACATCTGATGCTACATGTCGACCTTCGCCCATGGGCACCAGTAACACCAGAGGCACCAGTGCGTTGCTGTTTGAAAGCAAAGTGGGGATCCATAATATTAATAGCTCCTCGGCACTGCGACCAAAACACGTATGGAATATTATCTATACTAATATACATATAAAGAGGAAAGATTTGATTTTTTGTTTGCATTGAATAGGCTCCGAAACTACTGAACCGATTTCAAAAATTCTTTCACTGTTGGGAAGCTACAGTATCCCCGAATAACATAGGCTATATTATATTTTCAAAAAAATTTGGGTTCCTTAATTAAACTCCAATAATTAACCCAAGGTGTAAAAAATAAGAAAACCGAAGCAAAGCGAGGGTGGATACTCGTAACTTATAAGGTTGAATTTGATTATGCACTTTAGGTGGTGGTGAGCTTATGAGTTGTGACTATTAGGCTATAACTAGTTGGAAATTGTAAATTGGAAGATATTTTAAAGTTTAGAATTTTGGCCATGGAGATTTAAAAAAAATCTAGGTGGTCGCTCAAAACAATCAGTTTTTGTTGTTTCTTTATGAGTAACGGGTGTGTTTTAATTTTCATTATTTTTAAGCAATTTTGGTTTGGTTATCGACTTGGTAATTAATTTATTTTTCTGTTAGTTATTTTGAGTTACTGCGGCGTAAGTCGAGTTTTTATCAAGTAAGTTGTTTTTTAATGTCTTAGAAGTAAGCGGTCACGCTGTTGGTTTGCTAAGTTCTCCAACCTTTCGAATACCTACTTCCGATAAGTTTTAACGATTCAAGTAATCGAAATATACAACAATAACGATTTAATAGCGATTTACAGATTTTACTATTTCTTAAGTTGAGTCCTATGTAATGATCCTAGCTGGCGAGAGACGGGTTTGATTCCCGGCCAGAGGATAAATATTGATCTTATTTGTGTATGCATGCAACTCGACGAATCTTTTAATTGCCTTGGAAGCAAGGAAGTATCGTTGTTACCGTAGCAAAAACAGTTTTGTTACGTTGCGTTTCGCCAACCCTAACAGTAATTAGTTTTATTCCTCTTGTACCCGAAAAGAGAGGTCAGAATTAAAGATACAAAAAGGCAGATAATGACGTGACACTATATTATTAATGATCTCGGTGAAGGCGCCAGCGAGCGTACGGGCGACCACTAAGCTTCATGAAGAAGGTTGTTCCATTTGCATTGTAAGCGTGCCAACACTTCTTGTCGGTAGGCTTTGTCAAAAAATTATAATGAGCAGTAAATATTACTGGAGTTCATGTTTGTATTATTATTAACGTTTGGGACGTGTTTTGGATGCGGCCGACCCAATGGGTGACATATGCAAGTGCAATAATATTTTTTAACCCCGAAGAAAAAAGAGGGGTTTTATAAGTTTGACGTGTCTGTGTATCTGTGTATTTGCTGTCTGTGGCATGATAGCTCCTAAACTGATGAACCGATTTTGATCTAGATTTTTTTTGTTTTAAAGGTGTCTTAATCGAGAGTGTTCTTAGCTATGTTTAGTGTAAAGAAAGCAGTCGGAGGTTTTTTACATTTTTTAGTTTAAGATTTTTCAGTTTAAGACTTTTAACTTTGTTATGTAGTCAACCGAGCGATGATATCACTAGAGAGTAGATCTCTGAATATTACATGTTGGCGATTTTTCAAATTCAAAATAATTTATACATACCTATATAAAACACAAAAAATGTTTGTACGGATGTCCTTTATAGACTTTAAAACCATTCAACCGATATGCCCCAAATCAAATTGGTTTCATTCGAAAGGCAATAATGTGTAGATGGTTTTGGAACACTAAAACAATGCATTAGGCACATTCGGTCCATTCATGAAGTCGAGTTTCAAGTTTTCCCATATTTTTAGGGTTCCGTAGCCAAATGGCAAAAAACGGAACCCTCATAATTTCGTCATGTCTGTCTGTCTGTCCGTCCGTATGTTACAGCCACTTTTCTCCGAAACTATAAAAACTATACTGTTGAAACTTGGTAAGTAGATGTATTCTGTAAACCGCGTTAAGATTGTCACACAAAAATAGAAAAAAAAGAGTAAATTTTGGGGGATCCCCATACATAGATCTGAAACTCAAAAAAAATTTTTTCATCAAACCCATACGTGTGGGGTATCTATGGATAGGTCTTCAAAAATGATATTGAGGTTTCTAATATCATTTTTTTCTAAATTGAATAGTTTGCGCGAGAGACACTTCCAAAGTGGTAAAATGTGTGTCCCCCCCCTGTAACTTCTAAAATAAGAGAATGATAAAACTAAAAAAAAATATATATGATGTACATTACCATGCAAACTTCCAACGAAAATTTATTTGAACGAAATCTAGTAAGTAGTTTTTTTCAATACGTCATAAATCGTAAACCGCAAAAAATATCGATCAAAGTTACAATGAACTACAAGAACTTTTATATTATGTTACTTGCTGCTACGGAACCCTTCATGGGCGAGTCCGACTCACACTTGGCCGCTTTTTTTTTAGATAGTAGCTCACGCCAAGTATCCATTTTTGTATAAAACCTAAGTATAAAACATAAGTATAAAACCTTTTGCATCTCAAAAATATGTGTTCACAGTAAAGTTGCTCACAGCAGTCACAGCCCATACAAATGTGGACAACATTTAATTTAATTTTTTTTTTATAAAAAAAAACTAGGTACCTACTAGGAACTGGTAAAGTAACCGTACAATGATAATTGACGAAAAATCTATCGAATTTACATCTTTTTTTTTTCAAAATATTAGCGTTTTATTAATCAAATTAAATCGCTTTTGGCTTTTTTTTAATTTCAGAAAGCTGGATTTTGTTTTTTTTTTTATTTCAGATAGCTGGATTTTGGCTTTTTTAAAATTTCAGAAAGCTCTTAGCAAACTTTGTTTTTATAAACATTATGCATAAAATTGTATATTATGAATAAATATCTTAAAATTAAATCTCCAAGTCTGTCCAATTCTGGAAAATCGGACAGCCACGGGACAGTTTTTGGTAGTTTTGGTTTTATAGAAAAAAATAAAATCTATTTCATTTACATTACAAGTGCTCGAAATAGGAATATTGTTAAGCTTGCTTTCTGAATTTTTTTCATTTCTGGAATATTTTTTTTTGGGCCAAAGTATTCATACAACCTCCGAAGTACAGTTGTTAGCGTGATTCATTAGCCATCTAGTAATATCCATATTTTGAGATCCCAAATTCCACTACTAGTATTTCAATTCCCAATTGGAGCCACGCCAATAAAGGGTCACACATAAAGAGCAAAAATCACTTTACAGCTTTCAAAGTTATTTTTTTTCCAAGTGTGAAAGAATATGGTTTGGTAATGGAAAGAGGAAAATTTTAATCAAATTTAAAATTGTAAGTTTTTAACAAAACTTACTTTACAAATACAATGGGGTTAAGAGAAAAAAAAAGATTTATGTATTATTGTCACATATATTATTTGCTGTTTTGTTATTTACATTATATTTCCATAGGGTAATGTATAAAAATCCCGTGTCACGATGTTTGTGGTCGCACTCCTCCCGAAACGGCTCGGTCGATTTTTATGCAAATTTTGTGTATATTTGGTTGATATGAGAATAGGTCGTAAATATTGCTAGGTTATTAAGGTCCCCAGGGATTGGGATTTACGGGGGAAATGCTCCCACCCGACAGGCAGAAGTCGCGGGCACAGCTAGTATATTTAATTATGTTACCGGATATCTGTATAATGCAAGTATTCAACACAATCCCTAGGCAATGTGTATAATACCTGGGTCGCTTGGGCAATGTATGAAATGATATGAATATTATTCACCATTACATACTTTACCTAGGTAATGTATACGTTTCCCAACTACTGTACAGAATACCTGCAGGCAAAAGTTAATAGATTTGGGGATATGTCGTCAAAATTACTTCATTTATCAATCTAGATATACCTATAAAATGATAGACAAATAAAACACAGATGAAGTATTGTGGTATGTTGTATATCTCCCTCACCATAGCGTTAGAGTTTTTGTAGTATAAATTTAGGGTTACCCATAACTTTACAAAGAAGCTGTTTTCAGGAACATTGGAATCGCGCCAAAGGTTCTTGTCGTCGGTTTGCGGTCTTATGCAACTTTCCCATGTTTTAAGGCCATGGGCGCAAACATAAATATTGCGACTGTTTGGCCAAACTGTGCTATAGTCGTTTTCTGAAATTTATTGCACTGTGTTCTGAAGCTGGCGATTGCTTATAGTTTTCGAGTTGAATTGGGAAATCAATTACCGTAAGGGGTAATCCATAAATTACGTCACACTAATTTCATGACTTTTTGACCCCTCCCCCCCCTTGTCACACCTGGTCACATTTGTGAGACCTCCCCCCCTAGTGTGACGTCACATATTATGAAATTTTACACCTAGAAATTATTAAATTAAAACAGCAGTACCGAAATAAGTTTTATTTCCATTAATTGTTTTTAATATTTACCTATACATACCAATTATTCGATTTTGAAATGTGACGTCACAAAATTTAGGATCCTCTCCCACCCCTTGTCACACAATGTCACACTTCATCGACCCCCCCCCCCCCCCTCCCCCCTAACGTGTGACGTAATTTATGGATGGCCCATAAGGGACAGGTTGGTTGCACGTCTGAAGCAATAATTGTTATTTTTATGGCAGGTCTAAATCTTTGTTATCAAGTTGCGTCGGTCATAAGATTTCTTAGGACTAAGTAACTTGAATAGTACTTTTATTGTTTGACCTTGGTTATTGATATATATATCCAGAGTATTCCAGAGGCTGCTGTGGTCATTCAGCTATAAATTAACAATACGCCGCTTCCCTAAATTCTTGAATAATATAATATAATGCCAGGATAATTGGATTAATAAAAAAATTACAAATTAAGCTATTCTAACAATGTAAGGACAAAAAATGTTCTGTGGACAACGATAGTCAAATAATTTTTAGAATGAAGAAGAAAAAAAACGACCGTTATGGTGAAGGAGATATACCCAAATCGGAAACTAAACTTATCTATATGCCCAATACGAAACCAATAGGATTTAATTCTTTCTGCCAGTAGGTACGTTTTAACATTCGCGTCATCTGCTTACTACAAGGGCGTTTCGAAATGTAGCACTGCTAAGTGCCACTCTTCGGAATGGATCTATTGAGTTGAATGAATTTACAGACCTTCCATATCTGGCGACATTTTCAGGCAAACTTTACCCCAGATATTTTACAGGATAGATTTTGTGACTTCTGTGATAGATAGGAAATGGGAATTCAAGCTTATGCCTACTGTCTATGTACACCGCATGTCATACGCACGCTATCGTTAATTGACGATTGCTTGCATCTTGTACGAGTATAGTACGAAATCTATCCACGGAGCATCATCGTCGCATTTGCATATTGCCAATGTTTTATTATGTAGCTTGCATGCATTCTTCAAATGAAGCCGCCGGGCCGCCGTGGGCAGTAGGCTTTGGATCTAATATTGCAAGTGCTTTTATTGTTCCTTCGGTTCCGGTGATAGAAATGATTACTTTTGCATACCTGCTGAGTTTCTCATAATTTTGTCAATGGGTCTAGCAGCTTGTACATGCCTAGCGTGAAATAGCTTTACCTCTTCTAATTACAAGAATACAAGTGTTTTACAATGGTTCAGCGAATTGTGATCGTGGTGTGGTTATTTTTATCGTTCATTCAGCAATCAAGCAGAATCAATCTTATGTCTTTAAATCGAGGTTCCTCCGGAATCAGTCTAGAAATAAGGTCGATTTAATATAGTGCGACGGTTCAATCTTACGATCGATTATAATCAACCGCTAAACCCGATTCGTCTTGCCACACAGTATCAGGATTTATTTCTAGGTGGATAATTATTTTCACCTTCTTTTCGTTATGTTATTTCACTTGCGAGTCTTCAAAAATGGCACTTATCCAAATCATTTGATCGATCCGTTACTCGTTACTTATTCTATAGAACCGCAATATTGGTACTGTAACCGAGAGTTTTAGTATCTCCATGTAGGAATTTTACGGATTGAATCGCTTCGGGTTTATTCGGTTAGATTAGATGATAGAATTATACGCCTTTGCGTAAACTGACGATAAAGACAGTGTAAAGTTTACCATTCTACTTTGGTTTAAGCACTCAGCATTCATCAGCAACTTATTACACTGAAAAATTTTGAACTGACCTGACTTCGATAAGTGTCTGTGTTCATATATTGACTTTTTATATATAAAATTCTCGTGTCACGGTGTTAGAAGTTGAACTCCTCCGAAACTGCTCGACCGATTTTCGTGAATCTTTGCGTGCATATCGGCTAGGGTTGAGAATCGGACAACATCTATTTTTCATCCCCCTACCCCTAAAAATTTTTGGCAGAACAACGTTTGCCCGGTCAGCTAGTAGACATATAATAAAAGTATAGTAGATAAATGACCTTGACACATCTCCGTTGCAAAAGTTAAGTCACTTAAGACTGCCGGTGTCTTCGTTAAAATTTATTGAAATGTCAGCTTAATAGACGCCCCCGGTCTTAAAGAACTAAGGCCTTTCTTTTTTAATGAAGTCGAAGTGATGTAGGGGAGGTAAATGTCGTAGGTACGATGCAGATCTTTTATATTCATATAGAGATGAGGTAATGGCTGAATGACATGTCGTTAGAGTAAAAATTATTAAAAAATTAAATTAGGATAAAAATCAAACTCAGTGCTACCATTCCATAGACTGCAGCTTAGGTAGAGGTACCGAATTTTATTTCGGATATAGCAAATATTTAAAGATAGAAAAGTTGTACGTTATTATACTATGGTCAATAAAAAACCCAACAGATTACTTATACGTATCTTAGTTTTTACAAGGTAGCCAAATTCGTATTAAAGTTAGTAAATTAATTATATTGACACGAGAAGCAAAAACTTTGCACCCCTTTTAACGTCAATCACGCGGACGAAGGAATCAATTTGTTTCATCAGCTGTACATCTCTGCGCAACGTTGATATAGAAGTTCACTTCAACTTAGTTCTAATCTAAACGAGACCGAGAGAGAGAAGTAAAATACATTCTATTCTTAAATTTTCAACAAAAACCTATCATATCTATTTGATTACGATCTCTGTGGCAGTGCTACAGCATATCTACGGCAGCCTCCCATCCGATAATGGGGTCAGGGTCACACTTCGCTCTACTTTTTCGGATGATTGCAAGCTTTATGGCCTGTGTATGTACTACTTCTGCTTACGTATTGAGCTTGGCAGCAATTTGAGCTTCCGGAAACATTCAGCGTTTCATTTAAAAATACAATGCGAGTAATTGTAAAACGGCATTTAAAATAAAACGAGGTGAAATCGTAACATATTTTTTTTGGAGTGTTTTTTTAATTGCCGCTTTTATAATTTAGATCTTTCATATTGATGATTAAGATTTAAGACCAATCGCGAAGTGAATACTTACTACAGAAGAATTTATTATCAAAATAATTTATTATCAAAAGTCATGTTTTACCATTGAAGTATTATTACTAGCACATAGAACCGACACCGCGAACACAATGTATGTCTCAATGAATTGGCGCCGATCGGCTTCATTTTTCAATGGATTCGTTGCATTTTGAAAGGGGAACGGGGGCTCAATTTTGAAAATAGAACCTCCCGGCTGGACACATTTTGTTCGAAATGTCTATTCTGTGACATTATACTTCAATGTTTTACTGTTGATATGCAGTCAGACTTTTATTTCCGTTCTCTCTTATTTCCATACCTTTAAAATTTTCAAAACTTTGTTATTCCCTAGCTATCTTCCAGTAATCTCGTCAGTCTCTTAAGAGTGTATTGTGGAATAGAAATCGCTGTGCGTACACACAAAAAATACCAAACCAGTATATATATATAAGCTCCGCTATTTGAAGTAGTTTGAAAGTTAACACACCTATGTATTTACTTTGAACGGCTGTAACTACCCGCTTTACTGTGGTTTTCAGTAAAATCGCTCCTACTTTGTTATTAGTTGCTGCGAACGGATTGGAATTTGCATAATGTTTCAAACAGCTTTGCGATCGGGTTGCGATATCTAAAATACACAAGAATGGAAGGCAAAAAACATTTTGATCGTATTTGTAGTGGTATAATGATTATTTTAGGAACGTTAATATTACTAAGGAAAGATATTTAAAACGATTGCTTAACGTTCCCTAGAAAGCACCTGTATATTCTCATGGATTGTAACTAATTTTAAATGGACATATAAATAATGGAGGTTCTAGAATCTAGACAAATTTTATGTATGAATGAATATATTTCTTATTATATTCTAATAAAAAGGTCAAGTTAGGTAGTAGTCATTGTATGTATTTGAAAAATGCCTGATAAAAAAGAGTAGCAATTCTTGCGTGCGGCGGGTACTAAATCACGGTACGTTTCTTGAAGCAAAGCGAGGTTGCGAGGGCAGGATTAGTTAATTATACGACTATACGTGTAGGGTAGCAGTGGAATAGTTGCTTTAAGAGGATAGATGCCCCGTAATTCATATTGTGACTTATAAAAGCACTATGGACACTGCTAATATTTGTAGTTATAGAACTCCTTCCTATATCTATCTAGGATGCAAGCGCCCGTCGCGCTAATCGTACAGGTTTTGTTTGTATAGAGAAAATTGGTCAGCAGAATAGAAGATTACGAATTAAGTCTTTTTAAGTGCAACTTTTGAACTTTCAAGGTAAGTGACACGACCAGTACAGCAATATCGTGTGTCCTTTTCCAGCAAATCCAACAGCAGTATCGGGGTCGGATAGGCGCCGGCGGTCGTTGCTGGGGCAGCATGTCGGAGGGCGGCGGCGTGTCGGCCGCCGGCGGCGACACCAGCCGGACGAACCTCATCGTCAACTACCTGCCGCAGACCATGACGGAGAAGGACCTCTACGCCATGTTCATGACTATCGGACCTATCGAGAGCTGTAGGGTTATGAAGGATTTTAAGGTAACAGGCACAACATAAGCTCTTTGGTTGAGTGTACAAGTGTAAAATAGTGTGCAATACAGTAGTGGGACACTTATGGGTTGCGATAATCATATGGAAATTTGATTGATTGTCATTTGCTGTCGTTGACGTATCAGTTTTGCATACAATCAAACGTAAAAGTGATCTTGCAAGGCAAAGAACCAGGCAACGCGTAGAAAGAATTAAGATTTACATAAGAATTAAAGAAAAAATGTATGCATAGTTAATTTTAACTAAGGCCACTTAATTTGCTAATTGCAGACTGGCTATAGTTACGGCTTCGGCTTCGTGAACTTCGCGAGAGAAGAGGACGCGGCCCGGGCGATCGACACATTCAACGGATACCAGCTCAGGAATAAGCGGTTAAAAGTGAGGCTCATTTATTTATTACCTCTTTAAGCGTGTATACTCGTCGAAGATCCTCGCCGAAGTACTCGGTGAAGTTACCCGGGTATGTAGAGACAACTTCTAGAAAAACGGACTTCTAGAAAAACGGACAATAATTGGAAGTCGCCCAAAACGAGACAAGGATGCAGGGTATTTATTCAGGGCCTCTCTACACTCTCTTTCTCGTTCAATTGTGATTCGAGTGTAGAGACAGCTTTATACATTCTCATTTCGTTGGTCCTTTGAGCTGAAACGTCGCATTAATTTCTTTTTTCATTTTAATTCTGACCTACAGACAATCAGCCAAACAAAAAGAAACGTTGTTCTAGTGATCCTTTAAAAAGACAAACAAGTTATTCAAGATTTTTTATTTTATTTTATTTTATTATTATGTATGTATATGAGTTATTCAACATCTTTTTGGTTTTATTACGAACGATGTACAGAAGTCGGAATCTCAATTTATGTTACAGGTGTCATACGCGCGGCCTTCAGGGGACGATATAAAGGACACAAACCTATACGTGACGAATTTACCCCGCGCTATCACCGAAGAGCAACTAGAGACGATATTCGGCAAGTACGGCCGGATAGTTCAGAAGCACATACTCAGGGACAAGAATAATGGCTCGCCTAAGGGCGTGGCGTTTGTCAGGTAAATATGTCTTTAAATTTTATTGTAATGTTTGTATTTAAAGGGCTCCAAGTCCTATTTGACAACAGAAGACGCCAATAGTTATGAAACTGCTCTTGTGATAAATGTCTTTCCAAAAAATATTTTGTTAGTCCCCCGATTCTTTTTAATCAGCAACGACATAAGTTAGGCGTTGTCTTCACTAATTACTGATGTTCATGGGCGACGGTGAGCAGCTGAGCACTTATCATCATACGACTCTTCTGTTAGTTTCGGTTATTTACATTAAAAAAATGCGAAGGAATTTTAACTTAACTGCTTAACGTCAGCCAATTAAAATAATTTTTCTTTAAAAATTTAAGGTTCGATAAGCGAGAAGAGGCCCAAGAGGCGATAGCTGCATTGAACAACGTCATCCCAGAGGGCGGCACTGAGCCACTTAGCGTAAAGGTGGGTAGTATCATATTAATTTTGCGGGTATATCGTAGATTTATGTCTCGGTAATTCAACAGTTAAACTAGTATAACGAGATTGTGTATTTGTTTATAACTATTATGTATTAGTACTCGGTAAAATCTGGAATTGGCTGTTGATATTGTACACTTTATTACAAAATAAATTGGCCTAAACGGCGCGTTTTATACGAATTAGCGTTATCTTCCCGACAATGATTAGATGAATGACTTGATGAATGAGGTTTTGTTATTTTTGCTAATATTTTTCAAGTTTCATAATTTATGGAATCAGATATTTATCATTATACGAAAGAAGACAATTGTATAAAAGCTTAATTTTCTATATTTAAATTGTAAAACCCGTAATTGAATTTTAATGCAAACAAAAATATACCTTACTGCAATTGTGCATGTAAGTAATAAAACATTGTATTTTTGTCAGAATATTGTCTTTCGGTGATTATGAATAATGTGCATACTTCTTTCGTTACAATGCCTCAAAACAAAAATGCTCATTTAATGTGTTCCCCACACTTTTAATATTGTAAAAATATGTTATAATCATACTATAACACGATTAAGTAATAACAATGGGTAGGTCATTATTGTAAAAGTAAATACAATTCTTTTTATGCTGAATATTATACATATTGAAATATTATACATACTGAAATATCCAACAAATATATTTTAATCTTCGTTTTAATTATAAAAGCTGATACTGGTAGACTGATACTGATACTGGGCCAATATAATAACGTAACAATAACGTGGGTAACGTGGGTGGTAGGATTACATTACCCACGTGGCTTGCGTGCAGGGGTACGGGCGAGCGCGCGCGCGTCCGGCGATGAGCGAGCGAGTGGCCGCGTGCTTGCGCGCGAGCCGACTGCGGCTGCGCGACCGCGAGGTGCGACACGCATCGGATATCACCGAGACGTTGATCTTTATAACGCTGATACATGAATAGGCTATATTGGTTACTTAACATTGGTTATTAAATCATTAGTGGAAAATTGTACGTGCATGGTACAGTCTCAAGGTCCTAATGAGTGTCACATCACGCTGTGCCACAATTGACTGATCCACGATTGATCGTAGTTGTAGTTGGAAGTTATGCCTGAACAGAACATGGCTTAATGAGTGCTATTAATGACTTTATCGGGCTTGAAGCTGTATTTTCAAAAAGACAGAGGCGAATAGGAAATTTTGAATTACGTCACCCAAAGAACTACCTTCCTTACCTATACTTTAAATGGTCATTATAAAATGTCCATCATTATTTGTTTGAGTATAGCCTATTGAATGTATTTATAGAGATCAATGCCGCTAACTTACTCATTGAATGTAGCGTTCGAGTAATACGTAAGCGCGAGAGGGGGGGGGGGGGGGGGGGGTGTTGGTTTTAACTAAAATTTATTAATAACAGAAGCTTAGGTTATTTCACATACGCAATGAATTGTATAATATGTCATGTATCATGAGTTTTGTAACTTAAACATAAAATCGATATCCATATAGTTAAATAATATTAATAAATCAACGTACCTATCAATCGATACTAAATTATTTCGATTCACAATCCACGCTTTTATTTTTTTTGAGGTGTATGGTGAAGTTGAGATCGATCTTATGGAATTATATTTACGTAATACTTGAATGCTTCTTAATTCTAATCCGATTTTAAAAAAATACCGGAGTATATCGCGTTAAAATTAAGTTGCCTCGAAATATTTCCTGAGACTGAACGATTACTGACTAAGATTATTACTATTTCTAGTGTCGAATATAATCTTTGTCATGTTATTGACATCTTACAACTGATGATAAATTAATATTGTGGTGATAATATAACAATAAAAATTTATAAGAAATGTGGCAAATATCCATGTTGAAATTGGATTAGAATCATTCTCAAGATATCATGAAGTTTGATGTTAGGATTTATACTCCGTTCAAACTCGATGTGGAATAAATGTAAACAAACTGTTGCCTAGCAATCACTAACAACCAGGTGCAGGAAACTTTTTGTCGTATCAACAGTTCACGGCTAGGTCTCCAGCCACAGACTACTTTACTTTATAACATCTGTGGAGACCCTGCAAGACCGGCTAACCGCAATCCGTTCCACTCAAATCAAATAAATACAAATCAAATTCTTATTCATATAGGTATCACTGATACAGTTAGGGTGCTTTTCCACCAGGGATGTGCTATGCAGTTAAGCTGCGAAAATGTAAAAGCTAAGCTACGAAACTATGTGACCGTTTCCACTGATGTTAAGCTATGTAGCGGAGTTATGCGATGTATCTATACTATAATAAAACTCAAGGGGCAAATTTTCTGTGCATTGAATATTTTTTTAAAACTTCAATAAGTGTTAGAGCACAAAAATATTTTTTTAGATTTATTGTCTGTCTGTCTGTCTTTCTGTTTGTCTGTCCGTGCATCAAATGAAAACCCTTGAACGGATTTCGATGAATATTGGTAAAGTTGTTACTAATACTCCGGGTCATATAAGAATACTTTTAATCCCGGAAAATTAAAAGGTTTCCTCGGGAAACGGGATGATATTTTGTATGGAATATTTTTAAAACATCAACCGATTTACTTCAAATTTGCAACAAATGTTCCTTGCTTAAATTGATGAAATACATATTTTTCAGTTTTCCAAAATTATGGAAAAAAAAAGAAAAATATACAAATTAATGTGAATATTGCTTATTTTTCAAAACCCGCTCCTGGAGGATTCCTTTGTAATTTTCCGTTTTTTAAATTTTCTTCTGCAAGAGGTAGAAATAAGGTAAAAAATAATTTCCGTGTGTGAAGCTGCGGGCAGCAGCTAGTCGACAATATAGTCCAAGAGCTATTGAACCATCTGACTAATCCGACAGAGCTACAATTTTTTTAAATAATGTTTTATTATCAGCCAATTAAGAAAGTATTGTAGATATACTGTTCTGCACGTAGCTACACCATTCGCGACCATCCATAGCACGCATTCATAGCACGCATCTACAGCACGCATACTTCCATATAAAAAAACGTAGTTTAGTTGAATCCGTTTTCACCAGCTATGCTATGTGAATGTGACTGGTTGATAACAAAGCATCCATAGCAACGTAGTATAGCACATCTCTGGTGGAAAAACACCCTTATGCACGTTTTTTTTTTAATCTAACAGCTTTTCGGAGGCTTTTAGGGTGCTTTGTCACGGAGGAGGAGAAAAGCCGTAAAAGAACTCCTCGGCACATCTTTTAAAATAATGAAAAGTTACATAAGTTGTTCTAACTTACGCGGAACTGGATGCGGCACTAATTTCCAGGCGTTGTTGTCATTCATATATTCATTTATACTATAGTATCCTTTGCCTACTAGCTGATATTTCACATATTTCTTAAACATTTGGATAGGAAAATCACGTATTGACACTCTTTATAAATTCGATCTTTTATATTATATATTATTTATTTTGCAATAGTTTAAAATATCACGGAACAGTTACGTATAAAATCGATATTTTAAAATATTTAAACATAAATAAAATCTTATTCGGCTTTGTTTAATTTGTTACAAATAATTTTATGCCCATGCATATTGGGTGGAATGAGTAATCAGGTTTTCGAAAATAATACGACCAAGTTGCAAAGCATCTAAGCGCATTCATTATAGCTGTGAGGTTTTCGTAGTCATTTCTATTTATAGTCATAGGCAGGCAGACCTTAAAACAATAATTTTGGTAATAGGTTTGAAGTCCCTTCACGTAATTAAGGATGTGGGAACGGGAGTTATTAAATGACAAAAATTGTTTTAAGATGTTGGTTTTTACCTCGTTTTCACTTAGTGTGTTGTTGTTATAGATCAATAGTAAAATATGTAATGAAGACGTCACAAACGTTATTGATTATTTATTTCTGTAAAAGTTATTTGGTGTGCGAAATACAAATCGGTTGGTGAAAACCCTACAAAGGAATTTTAATGGTTTGTTTACATCGAGTCCAAACCGAATATGAGTGGAGTATAGTTAAAAATATTTTTCTGAAGTGATGTAATTTATTTGGATGATATTCCGGCTGTTATTCCGGCTCATTCAATAGATGTTGACTTGGCTTGTTCAATAGTAACTGGCCTATTTTGATAAGGCTGGCTAACGCTTAACATTGAATTGTATTGTTATCCTGGCACATTCAAAGCTGGTAATGCTAGTTGTTGTCTTGATTCATTGCACATTGGCTGTTCCCGGCTAAATTAGTGCTAGCCCGTACATGCGTGATGTGAAATTTCCTGCGTGGTGTGTATTGAAATAGATCGAAATATGTAGTTGAAATCATATTAGTACCATACGGGAAAAAGTAACCGCATATAAATTAACTCATATTTGAATTAAAATAAAAAATCCGGGAAAATTTGATCAAAATTCTTCCAAGGAATTTAGCAAATGTCATATTTTTTGGAATAACTGACATATAGTGAAAGTGTATAGTATCCAACAAGTACACATAATATATAGAATATTAATAAGAAAATAGATTTAATATAATTAATAAATAGTAAAGTAATTTCCCAAAATTCTTGCGTCACAGTTTCTCACATAAAAAACATAAACCTATCGAAGTGCGACAGGAAAGAAAACAGTCGACGTCCTATTCTTCCCTTTTATTGCTGCAATGGTTTAACATTAATATAGTCAATATAAATACACAAAAAAATAACTTATAAGTCTGTACCACGTCACAGTTTATAAGCGATTACGAAATTCGAAGTTCAAAATATTTGGGGCATTTACATTAGTGATGTATCTTTTAGATATTTCAAATACCGAATTTGATACATATATTTTGAACTTTTGCGAATCTGTTACAATATCCTAGCTTATCCCTGACTACTAAAAGTCACGCGGATTGCATTCTGATGTGTATTTTATTGGCCTTTAAAAAATGTTACCGTACATTAAACGGCACGTTAACGTGTGCGCACATTACGTGCTCGTAACGTGCTCGTAATGTTAACGTACGTTAAACATGGGCGCTATTTCGAAAATCGTGTTCAGTAATATTTGCGCTGCGATTGGAGTGGTACGGTTTTAATATTTATTGTGATTGGATTTTTTTTAAATTGTAGCTGTAAATTGGCTTGCTAGGACTCAATAGTCTGTATGGGATTGTAACACGACAAACTTTTAGATGGAAGATCTGAGTGTGTTTCATCTCGTTTCGTGAAATGTAGTATGCTAAGAGATTTTAAGTAGTTTGTAAGGCTATGAACATGTTTGTTATATATGGTGGGTAGAGCTAGATTTGTTTGTTGAATGTGAATAATTTTCGAACATTTTAAACTTAGAATTGTTTATATTAAGAGCTAGTCTTAATGAAAGTTATTGTCTATGTAATGGTGTGATAAATTTTACATATTATGTGTAAATGTGTTTGCATTGAAGGTACCCATAAATTCGCATTAAAACTACCCGCATTTTACGAAATTGCTTTTGATTTTATTGTGAATATGTTCTGATTTGAATTTTGTGTTTGAATGAAATTATTATACCAGTAATAAAGACTTGGTATAGTAATTTCTTATATTTAGTTGTAAATTTTATAATATAAATAAAGTATCAAAGTAAACATGATTTTCAGGTGGCTGAGGAACATGGGAAGCAGAAAGCAGCGTACTACGCTGGATGGGCGGCGGGATTCCATCATAATAGAGGTAATACTTTTTGCTATATCTCTATATATCTGCATATTTATGTTGCATATATCAGGGGGTATATAATAATAAGCTATAAATGTATGCTTTATGTTAGCAGACCTGTATAAAAAAATTACGCAGTTTAATAAGTAGGCAAATTCTATCCGATCTTTCCGGAGTGAAAGTTCGTTTGAAAGTTCTAACTCTATTGACTCGTTAATTAATCATCACGATACGTAGCCCATTTAATCAACCCCTGCGAATTAAAATGTCCCAAATTGCGCACGCTGCCTGGGAAACAGCATCGATGCACTACCCCCATCGACACCACAGTCTCGACCAGCTGGACATGCTACACAGCCGGCACGACTACACGACCAACTACGGAATGTACCCCGCGCCCACCAACCGGCTCTACCGACGCGACATCTATAACCAGCCGGCTTATATGGGACATCATCGCCCGTTTTGAAAAGGACTGTACTGTAAAAAGTTCCGCCTGACCGATTCCAGGATCTAGGCGGCGCGGACTATCGTTTTCTATTATTATTAGTTGGTGCAGTGTTGTGAGTGATATCGGTTTAGGTAAGCATTGGGGGGGAATGTTCTGGAAATTTTAGATATAGTTTGTTTCTTGGAGACAAGTGTATGTACTCGATAATCTGTATATATGTTGATTGTTGGTGGAATGAATGAGAAAGGATTGAGTATTGAGGTTTTCAATTTGGTTACAACTATCTGGGGATTGAGGAACCCTGGAGTATATATCACCTCACTGTTTGCGGGATGACCAAGGGATATATTATGTCGCTCGAATTCCTCTAATAAGGCTGAAGAACTGCTATTTAAAATTAGTAACTGAGCAATGAAAATTTCTTATAGTAGATTAAAGATATTAAAGTTACAATGAATTGAAAGGTATAGTGAATTTAGAATTATACAAGTGATACAAGATTTTTGTTATTACAAATTTTAAATTTTAAGGGCAAGTTCTTTCTTTCTTGAGATTACTTTCAGGTGTCCCAGGCGATACTCATGATTTTTTTTCTATGTTAAATTCATTATACTATTCCAGAACATTCCCATTCAAATCGAATAAATTAAATTAATTTGCGCTTAGACCCCTCTCCACTGTTGAACTCCTAATGCTTGTTCTATCTAAACTAAGTTGTTATAAAAATAAATAACCTATAATCGTGTAAAAGTTTCTGGGTTGCCAGTTTTTGTGAACGGTTTTTTATTCACCAGTGTTAAAATATGTTAATAAGTATTAGTGTATAGTTAGGACAAAAATTGTTCACAAAAACATCTTCGCGTTTAGACTGAAAAATGTTTTAATGATTATTAGATTTAAAATTTGAAAAAATATTCGTAAATTGCGCGATAGTTTCGTGCTGAGCGGTAGAAAACTGACAGAAATGCACTTTACTTTTAATTTGTATATTGTAATTATTGGTTTTCTGCCCAATAATACCTGTTTGTTATTGAATGTAGATCTGATATCGGGCTAAGACAGCTGTTTAGCTGAATTTTCAGCTTTGCTATTTCCACTGACACTTACAATGCATAATGTCAGATACAATACCAGATAGGGCATAGATACTCGTAATTTTGTTATGTGATTATTGCAGATTCTTCGACGAACGATATTTTAAAAGTGCATTTCAAATATACAGCCAGATGATTTAAAAATTGCGCTTCCGACTTCAATATAAACTTATGTACGTTTAATAATTTACGTTCGTTATCAGAAGAGATAACGAACGTAAGTAATTAAAAGTATGAGTTACTAACTCTTACAAAATCGATTCTTATAATCGAATTAAGTGTTGTCAACGTTGACAGTAAACTAGCAGAAATTTAATGTTGTTATGACTCAAAGCTCAGTACGAAAACTATTTTTCCTAAATTATAACTATAAAAATAAGGGACCCTGTCTCAGCACAAAATCGATTGTTGCCTACTATTATAATGTTCTTAACGAGTTATAAGTATCGATTAAGTATCGAGCACTTGAATATCGATGACCAGACGTTCACTAATCATTTAGTATTTGCAAGTTCCGATTCAAAATAAATCTTTTTGAACTTCTCATATAGAATTGTAGCATTTAATGTAAAATTTCTTAAGTAACATGATAATAATAATAAAATTACGGCTACAAATATTGGTTAAATGACGGAATTTGTCCAGTTGATTAATCGATTCGTGCAATGTAGTCAAAAATATACTTATTCTAAGTATATCTAAAAGATATGTCAAAAAAACTATTTTGGAATGTCTTTTAGGCCTGAAACATATAAAAATATCAATAAAGTTAATCATTGACATATTATGAACCTACTGACTGAACCAACTCGTGGCGCAAACGTTTACTTCGCAGTGTCTTATCTACTGCAGACTATTATTATTTGTTTTACGTCCATAACTAAATACAATCGATATATTATGTATTACTATTCACAGATATATTTTGAATGTTACGCATTTGTGCCCTGGTGTACGTATTTGTAATATGTGAACAAGTTTGGATGCAACTCAATCATACATTCAGTTTCAAAATAATAGTTTCCGATAATGGGTCTCAAATTAACTGATTAATTATGTTGTTTAACTCCCAACAACTTTAAAAGTAAAATGTTTGTAAAACGTATGGCACTTAGTAAACGTAATTTAACCCATTCAAATGCCATGGAATGTTCAGTAAGGCTACAAACAGGCATTTTGCTGTATACTTTTAAATCAATTTAGCTGAATGTCTTTGTCTGCAACCAACATTTATTTTGTATTGTTAGTTGTGCTAGTGTCAATTAATTAATTTCCTAGTTGTACGGCAGATTATACAATAAAAATATTTTCGCTATAGATAAACCATACCTATGTCTTAGGAAAATTCTTTAAACAGTTACAATTGTGCCACCATGAATATAAAAGAACTTATGAGGATGGATAATGACAGAATTTTAAACAAACTTTCCCAAATTACGGTTTTTATTAACGGATAACGTCAGTGTATTATATCACGAACGAAGAAAAACGAAGATGGCCGAAAGCCATTAGATGCACTACTTTTTCATGTTAGAGAATTTTTATTGTAGTCGAATGTTAGAGTATTTGCTGGTTAATGTCTTATGAGTAAAATAACAGGTTAGTGTAATTTATCACATATTTTATTGTCTACTGTAAGTTTGCGAGTTTTATTGTATAATCGCTCGTGCGTTGTTATCATCGCTTATGAATCACGGATGTGCTCAATAGTTTTATTAATCTGTTAAACAGTATTATATAGGTGTTGTACTCGCTTCGTTGTTATATGTGATAAATATTAAAATATTATTAGCATGGGCGGGATGTTTGTGCGAAATATAGTTGCTCTAACAACAACACCATAGCAGAAAATTAAATATGATTATTTATACGAATTACGAAGGCATGTGCTAATGATTATTTTTTCGACCTTACGTTGCGTCTTTCGTAATACTAACGTTTTATTATTTCTTCTGCGGTTTTACTTAAATCATTTTATTTCATATTATTAAACAAATATCATTAAGTTAAACGTTAAAGATTACATCGAATTTCAAAAATCATTTAGCTGTATTGGGGCGGCTTAGAATACTAACCCCAATCCCACGACGGATGGGTGTCATAAGAAGTGACTAAATCCGGTCCGCTGGTGGTAGGGCCCCTCGAGGGATCATATGGGTAATATTGATTTTAATTGTTAATTAATACCATTATTACCATTATTATTTATCCATGAGGTTCGCCTGGGTAGTTACTACCCTTGAGCATGAGTCAACCGCCAAACGACTCATCGTGTTCCGGCTGGAGGCTTGAGAGCCAGTTCTTTCTTTCTTTTTCTTCATTATTTCTTGGCCGGCAACGCATCAGTGATGCCTTTGGTGTTGCTGATGTTCATGGGCGACGATAGCCACTTACCATCAGGTGGATCGTCAGCTCGTTTGCCGGCTATTTCCATAAAAAAAAACACCTACATGCCATTCCGAATCGAATGACACATCGTTCATATTTTTCCGAGACTGCTGAAAAAAGTCGACCAAAAAGGACTTGTTGACTAGAATAATTAGGATAAACATGGTTCAAACCAATGTCCATGTGGGTCGGTTTTGCTGTTTTCGTGTTGCTGTGTAACATCGAAATAATTTTAATCCCTATAAGTGTGATTTGCAACATAATATGTTGCGTTATATAACGAACTGTATTTCGCACAATCAAGCTCGCTAAACATTGTAGCTTTAACAGTTCCATTTATACTTGTCGGATATATCATTGTGACAGTAACTTCAGACGTAAGGTGACCTTTAAATGTTCAGACTGGTTTAGAAAGTATGAGTTATCGTATCCATTAATAGTTCGATACGGTGACTGCGGACGAGTCCACAACATTAGGACAAAGCACCGCTTAAATGTACAACGTCACTTAACGCTTTGTGGAAGTATCCGAGGATGTGTGATGCGGTATGTGATGAAATTTTTACGTTGAGGTGCCGCAACGCAATGCGACATAGTTCATTTGGTGCGAAGTCGCATTGCAGTGTTTTGGGTTTTACATCTGTGTTGCGATGTTTTTTTTTTACATATAATCCAATTTAGTGCTTTGCCAAACTTTATGACCCCTCTTAACTGTGCTAACTGAACGTTATCGTCCAAGTAATGTGTGATCCCGTCTCCTTATTGGTCGACAATAGCGGAAACACTGATGTCCATGGGCGATGACGACCGCTTACTATCAGATAGCTCGTCTGCTCGTCTGCTGATCTGCTCGTCTTTTTTTTTTACCCGACTGCGCGACGCAAAGAAGGGTAGTGTGTTTATCAGAGTATGTATGTATATATGTGTGTTCCTATGTGGGGTTCTAGAGACGAAACGGGTTGACCAATTTTGATGATTCTTACGTCAATCGATTCGTAACCTTGCGAGTGTCACTAAATATATGACAACAATTAAAATTAACCACAGGGACAACCACACGCCATATTGTCTTATTGAAAAAAAACATTCGACTCGTGTCGTTGAATAGGTATTCGAAAATCATTTTTAAGTTCCTTACATAATTTTTCATTTTATGTGACAGTTTAGGATATATAACGATTTAAAGTTGGTTAAACAAACCATTCTCGTTAATTTACAGTCCCTTAATGAAATGATCACATTGCGAATTTCACCGTCTTATAATCCTAATAAAAAAGTCAATGAATCATAACTAAAAAGTATAAAATAAAAGATTTATTTAAGAAACAAGAAACCCGACTGCGTAAAAACCTAAAAAGAAAAAACAAGCCCAGTAGTTCAGAATGTTGTTAAAAGTAATACTGAACAACCTTAGAATCACGACTGTTAATTCTTGTATAGTGTACTTGTTCAGTATTACTTTTAACAACATTCTGAACTACTGGGCTTGTCTTTTCCTTTTTACGTTTTTTCGCAGTCGGGTTTTTTTTATTTATTAATTAATGGAATAGTCGGCAAACGAGCTGACGATCCACCTGATGGTAAGTGGCTATCGTTGCCCATGAACATCAGCGACACCAAAGGTATCACTAATGCGTTGCCGGCCAAGAAAGAGAAAAGAAAAAAAGAAAGAACTGGCTCTCAAGCCCCCAGCCGGAACACGACGAGTTGTTTGGCTGCTGACTCATGCTCAAGGGTGGTAGCTATCCAGGTGAACCCCATGGAGAAATAATGATAATGGTATTAATTAACAATTAAAATCAATATCATCCCTCCGACGGGCCCTACCACCAGCGGGCGGGATTTAGTCGCCTCTTACGACATCCATCCGGCGTGGGATTGGGGTTAGTATTCTAAGTCGACCCAATACGTCTGTCGGCTTTTTGCATATAAAAAAATGCGCCACAATTTCCCGATGACATCCCATATTGAATCAACTGTTCACATTCAGAAGGGTCCTAAAGTTTTTCTAGAATCATTATAACATTTACATTATATGCCTTACTGAGGGACGCGGCGTTAGTATTGAAGAGGTGTCTAAGATTTTGCTTATAAGTGGTCAAATGTTTAGAACATACCTGTTTTATCTGTGGTTTCTTATTTAAAAGTTACCATAATCTCCTGCAGGGGGCGCCGCTGTACCTTCCCGCGCGACCGTTGACGTTTATCCATAGTGTTTTGGATTTTGCGAGATACGGAGTGAAAATTTTCAAAGTTGAAAGAAATCTATTAATACCTTGGATTGGTTTGTTTTTACAGCAATTATTCGTAAATACGAAGTTTATTGAGTAAAAGCTGTCAATTTTAGTGCAAATAGTGATATTTGTGTTTTTGTGGGTGACTATTCGGTGAGTACCTAAACGTTTTATATTATGAATCCTTCGGAGGATTTTGAATTCCAAATCGCTACTCCGGATGGAGGGCGAAACAACGTGTTCTCTAGCTCTTTGCGAGACAATTTTTCTTCATCTTCGGCAGATGAAGAAGGCCTTGACGGGCCGCCATCATGCAAGCGTTTTAAACGCAGTAAACGCATGTCGAAACTTGTCGAAACTTGCTCAGATCCACAAATTGTTCATGCCTTAAATTCAAATAGCATAAATAAACCTAGTATTCAACCATCTATTATTAAGCCTCTAGGAGATATTGCAATAAGTTTTGACAAAAATAAAATTATACCTGTTGCTGATCCTCAAAAGTTAGTCGAAATATGTAGTCTCCAACAGTTTGACTCTCAAGCTTGGAAAGGCATTAAGTATAAGAAAGCCTTACAGTCACATATAGCTAGTCCTGGGTTCTCAGGTTTGAAATTAAATGTAGAACTCTGCCATCTTAGCAAGGAAGTAGATTATTTAGCTGAAACTGATCATTTTTTAGCCGGATTATCAAATGCCATTTTGGATGGTAGACATCTTTTAAAAAGTGGATTGCAAGAACTCTTAAATTGGGCATCTAGCCCGGGAACTGAGCTTAATGCTACTACGCTTCATTGTAAATTTTTTGAAATTTTTGGTCCATCTTCAGCGTCTTATAAAAACATACAATCATGTATGCAAATGATTTGTGGCAAGAGGGCAGAATGCATTGAAGTTAGGCGTAATCATATACTTACAGAGATCAATAATTTAAACCTTAAAAGGACCCTGCAAAATATTCCACCTAGTTCGGAGTATCTATTCAATAAAGAGGCCCTTGTCCCCTTGGTAGACTCTCTAAGGGGAACTCAGAGGTTGAACACACATGGCTATTTGAAGGAGAGGAGGAGCACAAAAACTGTTGTTAATACTAATTATAATAATATGAAACATAAAAAATATTATAAATCTAGAACTATTACTAAAAATTTTGAAAAAAATCAATTAAAAAATCAAAATTCAATCAAAGCAGTCAAGCCTTTTGTCTGCCAGGCAACAAAAGTAATTCCTCCAGTATTAAAAGCAATTGACAATCAAAGTAGAGTCTTTGAAGGGGGATGTTTGAGGCATCATGTCCAAACATGGAAACAGTTGGGAGCAAATCAGTATATTTTAAATGTAATATCTCAGGCGCGCATACCCTTTGTATCAAAACCTCCATTGCATTTCCCTTACGAGGGAGTTCTAAAGAAATATGCAACAAAGGAGTCGAAGGAAATGTCACAAGTGATACATGACTTGAAGAAAACTGGTATTTTAGAGAAACCAAGTCGGGTCTCACCAGGTTTTCATTCTAAAATATTTTTAATTAAAAAGCCAGATGGGGGGATACGCCCAATTTTTAATTTAAAGCGCCTCAATCTTCACGTATCGACACGTTACTTTCAGCTGATTTCTAGAGTGGATGTTATTCAGTTCCTGCAAGACAAGGACTGGATGACAAAAATAGACCTTCACCAAGCCTATTTTCACATTAGCATTAAGGAATCTCACAGACGCTTCCTTCGCATAATATATAGAGGTGAAATATTGCAGTTAACTGCCCTACCCTTTGGTCTTTCATCGGCTCCCCACACCTTTGCATCAGTAACAAATTGGATTGCGGAAATCCTCCGGAGACAGGGCATAAGAATTATAGTTTACCTCGATGATTTTTTAATAGCCTGCCAGGACAGAGCTCTACTTTTAAACCAAACAAAAATTGTTGTGGATTGTCTTAATCAGTTGGGGTGGGAAGTGAACCATCAAAAGTCAGTTCTTACTCCAACTCAAGAATTAGAATACCTGGGTTTAACATGGAATACACAAACTAATTTGATTACTCTTCCCTTAAAGAAAGTTCAGAATATTAAAGAATTGATAGCAAATTTATTAAGAAAAAATATGTCCTGCCTCCGAACTCTGCAAAGGTTGTTAGGAATGCTGAATTTCGCCAATTTTGCAATGCAAAGTGGTCGCCTCCATTGCCGTAGAACACAAATTTTCCTCAGAGCTTTCAGAGGGTGCAAGCTGCGGCAAAAGAAAATATTACCTCCTTTAGTAACCCAAGAGTTACATTGGTGGGTAAAAAATATAGGGAAAAGTGCAAAAACAATGCACATCCCGAAAGTGTCCCACTTTCTCACCACAGACGCGGCGGACGCGGGCTGGGGTGCGCACCTGAACAACGCAATGTTGTCGGGTAAGTGGAGTGGCCACCAACATAAATGGCACTCCAATCTTAAAGAAATGTATGCAGTGTATGCAGCCTTAGCCCAGCAAGGTGCACACATGAGAAATGCACATGTTTTAGTGCAATCCGACAATCGGACCCTAATAGCACACGTCCGGAACGAAGGGGGTACCCGATCATTAGCACTCTTGGCTTTAACATACAAACTCCATCTGCTAACAGAGCAGTACAATATAACGCTATCAGCTTCTTACCTTCCTGGAAGGTTTAATGGGATTGCAGACCGCCTCTCAAGAGGAAAAACTGTTCCCGAATGGCAACTGAAACCCCAGGCCATGTTGGCAATATTCAAAGAATGGGGGATACCAGAAGTAGACTTATTCGCGTCAAAAGAAACTGCGGTGGTCCCTAGATACGTGACTTGGGACTCCACAGATGTATCTGCAATTTTTTGCGACGCATTCAGTCGCGATTGGAATTTTCAGTTGGCCTGGGTGTTTCCTCCACCCAATCTTATTCCCAGAGTTCTAGCGCATCTAAACCGAGCGATTGGAACATATATTATAATAGCACCACTGTGGGACCAGTGCTTCTGGCTGGCTGACCTTCAAAGCAGAGCCCTATCAGACCCATTACCGATAGAGAATCTGCGGAAGAATCTCATAGATCGGACAACAGGGTTATGTCCTCCACAGGTGGACAAGTTGGCCCTCCAGGCATGGAAAGTTGGGGGTGGTCAGCCCAAATCTTAAACGAAAGTGCAGATGATTAAAAATTATTGAGTATGACTTGGCGGACAAGCACTCTCAATATTTATTTTAAAGTACCTAGTACTTAAATTAATATTTTATAAAATATACTTATTCTTTATATTATATTATTATAATTGATATATATTAAAGTAAGATGGCAAAGATTCATACAACGCCAATTTATTATTATATGCTTGATTTAAAATAAATAATGTTTATTATTTGTTTATTACTAAAATAACAATAGGAATAATATTTAAATTTCATTTAATTTTATGATGTTATATGGTTATTCCTAATGCTGTTAAGCATGTAAATATTTACTATGAGTCAGTGATGTAATGATGTTATATAGCATTGTGCTTAGTTCACATAGTGTTTTGGGTTACCATAACCAGCAGATATCAAACAAGTCTTCAATACTAACGCCGCGTCCCTCAGTAAGGCATATAATGGTACTGTTTTACACTACAATAAAACAGTCATTATGTGCCGAAGGAGGGACGCGGCGTTAGAGCAAGAATCTTGCTGGTTTGTGAAGACCTATGTATAAACGTCAACGGTCGCGCGGGAAGGTACAGCGGCGCCCCCTGCAGGAGATTATGGTAACTTTTAAATAAGAAACCACAGATAAAACAGGTATGTTCTAAACATTTGACCACTTATAAGCAAAATCTTAGACACCTCTTCAATACTAACGCCGCGTCCCTCCTTCGGCACATAATGACTGTTTTATTGTAGTGTAAAACAGTACCATTTTATTATACATCGATAAGTATTAAACTAAAATTACATTCGTATAATGCACCTATTCCACTTATTAGCCATCTTCTAAACTCAATATTTTATGGTTTAGAATATAATTATATTTTGTTATCATTTTGAAGAGATTTATTTTCTATATATAGCGAATAGTTTTAGTCAAGATTATTATAGTTTTTGTAACTCTCAAAGAAAATATTTTGATGATTGTGTATTGGATTATAATTTTTGTGGTATATGGTATAATGATAGATTTGGATGGATTTTAGACTCGAATCACAGCCAACTTGTAAGCAGCTATCTCGGCCTATAGAAGTTCAGTTAAGGTATATTCTGGTGTGGTAAATGAGACTAGTATAACAAATATGTATTTCAAGGCTCTTAGACAAATATGGTAGGATTACACGTTTTTTTTGTATTTTTAAAACATAGGTATTTGGTAAAATGAATATTTTCTGTCACGAAAACAAGTGATACGTAATCACTAATAATTTTCAACACAATTTTACACAACACAACTTTAGAAATAAGCCGTGCATGTGAGAATCGAAACGAGGCTTCTTTTTGCTTATCGAACCTGATAATTATATTCCAAGTAACTCATATTTTAATTGGTTACATCTTTTGATACTGAAGGCTAGAGAAATAAATAATAATAAATAAATAAATAACAAATAATCGCTACAAGATTACTGTGATTCGAGTCGTTACAGTGACAATATGCAACGGTGATTCGAATGTTCAGTAGATGTGTTGGAGTCTATGTGTGTTCTTCTCTTTATCTAAACTGTTCCTAAGCACAGTTTCTAAAAATCTAATCAATGTGATGGGTGTCAAGAATTGTATTTAAAAATATAGTACATATACCTTTCTTTGATAAAGTTTAAAAGGCGAGATGAAGATTTGTTTATAATTATTATGGAATTATGTGATCAAAAGAATGAAAAATTTCTGACATTCATCACAAATACCATAGCCCCTTCCTAGGTTAGCTACTAAAAATGAAATTTATTACTACAATTATTGACTTAACTATTATATTATACGGATGTAGTAAAAGTTATAATATTAAAAATTTTGAGGAAAGTCTGCTACTGGCTTTATTATTACTTGCATCGACTTCATTGTGAATTATATTTAATTAGTTATTAACCGACTTCAAAAAAAGGAGGAGGTTCTCAATTCGACTGTATTTTTGAAGTGAAAACTTCTTTAGGCGCGTTGGGCATTATTGAGATGGGATAAAACCAATCAGCTCGCGACACCATAATCATTTTAATCGACACCTACCTGTAGCGCCATCTCTGAGAGAAGTACAGAACTGTAGTTAATTTACAGTTCGTATTAATATCAAGATTGTATTCAAAATATAAATACGTATTTGTTCAAATTTTCACTTCTGTCGGCACTCCCTTTTTTTAAGTGTGTTACCTCATACCTCTTCATTTTATGGGTGTACCGATTTCATGAGTCTTGGTATTCGAAAGCTGGTGCTTGTCATTTAAATTGAGCGAGATTTGACCAGTAGTATTTTAATTATCTCTAATTTTGAAGTCGGTTATTTTTTGTCAAGAATTATTTAGTGTTTTTTATTGTTATTAAAAATATAAGGTTGAATGTTAGTGGCAGATTTTCTTGATAAATATGGATGGTAGGTCTAGAATGCTAGAACTAGTGTCAAACGTGATATGTGCCTAATAATGCGTAATAATAAAGTAAGTACTGGTAACATCAGTTACTGATTATTTTGAATTTGAACGAATATATTTTTTCGGCCATTAAATAAGTTTTCATGTTTCAAACATTCGCATGTTAACAAGTTGTGTCAATTATTAAAATAATTTTCTTCCGTCACATAATGTTTGGCACTAATATTTTGTAATATTAACTTTAAAGTATGTACTTATATTTCGTAACAAAACAATGCGGTAGCAATCTAATATATTTTCAATTATATTTTAGCTATTCTACAACGGGTACGATAAAAAATGCGAAAAAATATAGTTTTATTAAATAGTATTTAAATGGATAATATCATTATTATTCAAATAAATTGAATTTCATTTAGGGTTATTATTACTGTATTATAGTTTTATTAGATTAAAGTAGATACAATGTTCTTTATAATTAAGGCGTTTTTATATACATAGTTAATAATTCATTATTAGTATGATTACAAAATTTAATAATATATATTAATTATTGTTATAGCTTTATAAACACTTTGTATGTCTTAGGTATTAGAATGTATTTGCCTTATGATATGTTTAGATGAGAATTATTTTACTTACAATAAAATAATATAGATTATACACCATTGATTAGGTTTCTCAGTAAATGTATGTATTTTATTGAATATTAAAATTATTTTGTATTCAAAATTGTTAGTGGTTGGATAAAAGTGTTTATAATTTTATTAAATACTAAAAGGATTTTGGTCAGCAAATTGTTCGTATTACATAATATCGACTATAGCCACTTACCATCAGGTGGATCGTCAGCTCGTTCGCCAGCTATTTCCATAAAAAAGAAATATACAATATAGTATATAATTTCTGACTGTCCACTTATTATATCTGGCGTCTTAGAAAGTTTAGGTTCTAGCAATGATTGTATTAAATTAACCAAAAGTTGCGTACAGTAAATATTATCCACTATTATAATTATATTTTTAATAATCTGCGGTAAATATACCCTTGATCGTATTTCTCAGTAACAGTATGTATTTGTATAATTTTAATGTTAGTGGTAAATATTTTCTTGTAATTCCTACTAGAATTAGCATAGCGATGTATGGATTTGATTCAATTTCCCTGAAAAATTATTTTGGCCAATCAAAAACTTGCTCAATAATATTGGTCAATACGTCAGCAATATGCATAGATTATAGTTTATTCATCAATAACATTTGCATTCGCTAAGTTACTATTGTTTTAAGTCATTTATTCGAATATGCAGTATGAAATTATAAAACTTATGGTTTAGTCGAATGACAATATGACTTAAATTACAGCAAACTGCAAAACCTATATTTTTATATGACATTATTTTTAAATATATTGAATAATAAAGAAATACAACACATCAAATTAATAATTAATTGTGATATTTGTGTTTCTTTGTTATGATTATCATAAAGTAAAGATATCATTGCAATGGTTGTAATGTTAAATAGTTAATACAACACAACGTAACGAAACGTAAGAATAAAAAGTAACGCTGCGTCCTACGTGAGTGATCAAGATGCGAACGCGAAGCGACGTGGCGCGACGCGAAAACAACAAACAGTCGAAATGTATTGAAGTTTCCTACGTACGTAACGCAGGACACTTCAATACATTTCGACTGTTTGTTGTTTTCGCGTCGCGCCGCGTCGCGCCGCGTCGCTTCGCATTCGGATCTAGATCGCTCACGTAGTACAGCGCGTAATACTATTTAGACAGTGGGGATCTATAAATCTTACTGAATTTATCTGTAAAAGCATGTTGTATAGTTTGCTTTCAGTCTATCCCTTTCGTCACTTTCACAAATGTTTGTTTAATTTTTCGTCTCTGTCTATCGTGTGTAAACGAATTTGTTTTGAATGTAACTTAATTCTAATGAATCGTAACGTGCTAAGATGTGTTAACAGAACGAAACAAGCAAAGATATTCTTCCAAATTCTGGCCAAAAAGTAGTTATGTAAAAATAAATAATTATTCATCACTTGTTCTATTCTTCTATTTATTACCTTTATCTGGGTGGAAACCAAATTGTCACAGGTACAAGTTATTATATTTTATGTATATTCATATATTCTTATAAAATTCAAAATATTGACCTTGAAAAGCGTTAATTAGCGACGGTAAATGAAGATAAAAAGCTAAAATTATAAAAGTAATTTTCAGTTTGGGACATTCTTTAATGACTTCAAAATTTGATTATATATTGGAACCTTACATTGTTCTTTTAGAGAATTTGTTCGATGTGTTCATGATTGTATATACTATATTAGTAGCAGTTTTTAAGTATCTAATTTTCACGTGTTCATTTCTGTCTTTTATTTAAGCATTCTAAATTTTCGTAAGTTTAGTAGGTTAAGAGTACGTTTTAAAGTCGTTTATGATTCATAAATCAAATTATTTTAATTAAATATAGTCTAGTAATATTTTAATGAATTTAGTAATATTATAATGAAAAAGGCATTAACGTTTTATAGTCAATTTCATGGATGAAAATGTACGTATACGAAAATCACTAAATTTAAAAATATTTAAAACAAATTTAAGTAGGGTAATATAAGTTTTTTTTTCTCAATTATTTATGTTAGAATCAACTAATTCAATTCAGGACAGTCTTTTCATAATAGCGTATTTCCATTAAAAAATAATTTTTCCTTATTACTTCATTAATATGTGAAAAACAGGTTTTGTACTTGATAAAAATTTAAATCAAAAACTGAAGCTTGAATCAAAAATGCTTATTCCTGTAAAGTAAAATATTTCAAAATAATTTTGTAAGCCGTTTTAAAAAAACAATCCTAACATAATAAACTTATGTCACACGGATAATAATTATCTAATGTTGTGAATAAATTGCAGGTGATTTCTCATGGGGTTGCGGAAACTGTGACATGCCGGATCAATGGGATCAATTTGGGTCCCCTCCCCCCCCGGCGAGTCTTCCCAGTACCCCCCGAAATGGGTGCAGACCCGGATGCAATAGGGGTGGGTACTCTAATTATCCTAATCCAATGAAGAATGGCAGACCGCCTCGGGGGCGAAATCTACCTTGGGGTAATGGGTATGGCGATGGATTTAAAGGGCATCGATGCAGGAACGGACCAGCGCCATATTGGTAAAACATGAGTTCGGTGATTCTAGAGAATGGTCGATGATCTTATATTGTACATATGTTGTATGTCGAGAAGTTTATCTCCTAGCAAAGATTGTAAAGTTCCTAAAAGGAGACGATGGTACGAATGGGTCCGGGTGGTTCTATTTAATATGTAGCGATTTAAGATTTTATTCATTTAATACTTATTTATAAATATTCTAGTTAATAAATGACTTCACAGTTCATAGTTGTCTAGTACATATAATAATACTGGGATATTTAATTTTTTTTCCACTAAAATACCTGTAACTAATGTATGAACGAAGAAGCAATTCATTACAATGAACTTTAAATTACTTTTCTTTAATATTTAAAATTACAAATTAAATTATTGAGTGTGATTAAGTTATTACAAATTAGGCGTTTTACACTAAAGTAATCAATAAGTAATGCCTGTAAAGGATTTTTTGTAATACAAACGCTATAACATCCCACATCTATTGTGATAAGTAGCTCAAACATAGTTTTGAAATATAATAGATAAATCCGTTTAATAAGACCTACTGTGTCCAAGCCAATTTTCTACTATCTGCTGAAACGGTCGAGGCCAGCTTTAGACTCCTTCTGTTGAAGATCGCTGGGAGTTTTCAAACTCGGTTTTGATTGTATTCGTCTATTGTAATTTAAGATATACGGTCTTACTTATAAAAATCTCACTAATCTATACTTAGGCACCGCTTAGTTAAACCGCTCTTAAGAAGTTAATCCACGTTTAACTTTTCATAACTTATAAACATTGATTAGCTGTTACTTAGTCAAGAAACGAACAGATAACGATACATAAATGGTTGGCACAGATTATACCTAAAATAATCGATTTGATAGAGAAATTGAATGAATGAAATTGCTAAAAGTTCTATTTTTTCCATATTGTGTCATCTATAACAGTGTCAGTGTCGTGAATTTGACAGATAACGGTCAGTTATTAAATTTAAAAAACTCTCCTTATTTTAATATGAGTGCAGTCTATAGCACCAGTTATTTCCTGAAGCCCGCAAATGGCTTCAAATTTTCGGATCGCATTAATCTCTTCCGATACATGTATTTGACGGCATTTTGATACAATGCGAGCTTTTCGAAGCCAAGGCTATCGCCACTTTGCGGGACAAGCGCGACAGAGTCTGCTGGCTCATGCCGTGAATGTCGGCGTTGTCCTCTTGAATCTGAAAATATAGTTAGGTACATATAGTAAACATTAGTAAGGTACAAAATCTGCATTATAACCTACTCTTAAATATACGAAAACTTGAAAAATAGTAAGTAGGCGATTTACCTCATGACGGCCCCAATATCTGATTACTGCCATTACTTGCAGTTCTACAGGAATACTGCCACCTCGAGTATCGCCCTATATATCAGGTCTCACTATTTCTATGATACGACTCATGTTTTCTTTATTAAATCGGTATCTAAGTTTAAACTCCTCATCCGATAAACTTTGTAGCGGATTAAAGCGAACTCGTAATTCTTCGTCTTTCTTCTCCTCCTAGCTCTGAAACTGCTTAAATCAGCTACGTCGTTTTGGAAATCACGAAGATCTTCCAATCCATCCATGTTTTATGCACAAATATAATTTTTTTTACTAACAAACAAACGCAAGAAAGTTTATCAGACGTCACACTCACAATAGAACAGCTGATTTATGTGAAATCCGCCATCTTGCCGCTTAGCGAGAGTTAAACTATGTCTCGGCAGTGTTTAATTTTGACAGCTATTTAAACCCTACTTAACGACTTCTTAACGCTAAGTAGTGTTTATAAGTGAGGTTTTTGCTAATCCGTTGCTAAGCAATAGATTAAATATTAAGTAACGTTTATAAGTAAGACCGATATTGTTTACATTCGGTACTGAGATAAATTCTCCGATCTATCTACAAAATTTTTTTTTTTAGACTTTTGTCGAAACAAAAGAGATTTGATTTGTTGCTACTTATCACTTCATATTTTTATACGAACGATGATATTATTATTATAATATCATATATTATTATTATAATATCATATATTATTATTATATGATATTATTATTATAATATAATATCATATAGATAATATTTTATCTGGACTTCCATTTGCAACCGATCGTGCGGGAAGTAGCTTAAGAAGTTGTCCACTGGTTGAAAACATTGGAACTGGAATTGATATAAATCTGTTGTAAATATTATTCTAACGTTTTCTTGTCGTACTAAACGTTACCAGTGACATAATATAAAACGCGGGTTTTATAAAACACGCATTCATATACTCGTAAATGTGTACCTCGCGTTGCGCGTTAGGCACGCGCGGTTAGGACGCCTAAGGGCCCGGCCACAGCTACTGGCGGCGCGGATTGCGGCGCGGTGAGCGGCGCGGCAAGCGGTGAGCGGCGAGAACAAATGGTAGACAACGTATGGAGTATGCCACAGCTACAGCGGCGCGTTTTGCGGCGCGACCGGCGGCGCGGTGAGAGTCGCGGCGGCGGCGGACTGCGCGGTGCGCGAGTGAAACAAATGCCGCGCGCGGCCGTATCGGTGGACGAACTCAGCATGTATTATATTTATCTTATTATTTATTATTTTTTATTCTTGATGTATTATATTTATCTTTATTTCATGAACAATAGTAAAACAATCGCTTGCTTCAAAGACTAGTTCTCATCATATTTTCTTAATAATCCATGTGACAGCTCATTCCATCATACCCTTTTGTATTCGTTTTTCTTATATTGACAACCATGGCCGGTATCTTAATTACCTGCTTACATTGTTATGTTATTTATTTATTTATTACATTTAACACTTTATTGTTTGTACACCAAAACATAATATACATAAAGAGCACAAGGAAGGAACACAAAACAATGTTACTATTTATCTACAGATTATTTATCAATATTATTATATATAATATTATTATATAGTAGTCTAAGTACGTCCACCGCTGACGCCGCCGCGGTCGCAACTAATCTAGCTGTGGCATACCACCGCAAATCGCGCCGCCCGCCGCGCCGCTCGCCGCGCCGCAATCCGCGCCGCCAGTAGCTGTGGCCGGGCGGTAATGTGTATCGGAGTGTAGCTAATAACTTTTCAAACTTTTTTTTATTAATAAAACCGTTAAGTAGTGTTTATTGGAATTGTTTTGTTGAATGATGTATTAATGGTTTGATATGTTCGAGAAATGATTTATTGTTTCTGTATAAGTATTGATATTATGTGATTTTTCGTTGTGTTGGAATGTGCGTGTTGTTTTGTTTGATTCTACTTTATTGTATTTATCTTTTTCAAATTGCATACATGCTTTGTAAGGTAACGAATGATGAAGACTCTTTATAGTCGTGTTACATTACAGCACAGCATTACAGCTATATGTTAGGTACATTATATGTAATATCTTCAAGTAACGATATGTAACAGCTAGTGTATGAAAGTTATTCAACGCTTTACTTGTTTTACTTGATTAAAAATCAAGTACCACTATGAATCAAGTCGATTTTGTCTCCCGTTTTTATAATAAGTGTTAAGTTTGCTTTATCTAAAAATTAACAAAATGCTTTTTTGCACTATTGATAACATGATATTAATGTTTTAAAATTATTAATGACGAAAAACCTACTCTGGATGGAATATGTGCACAATCCTATAGTTAACAATAAGACAGTTATATACTTTAAAATATTCTAACACGAAAGTGAGTTGTAGTGTATGAATATAGAGGTGAATCCATGGGTTATATGCTGGCCATATAAAAACTAGAACAATATACAATAATATACAAAATAATATACAAAAGGAAAGTTCCTTCTTAATCGAACTCTTAACTTAACCTGTTATATACTACAAGTAGATATAATATTTCGAAGCGAAAAGCTGGTGCTATTTGAAAAGGATTAATAAAATTTTATTTTAATTTGTACTTTGTCACAGGAGCTTATTTTTTAAATGTAATGTGTATGTGAAGGAATTAGTTTAATTTTTTCATTGTCTTAGCTGAGATGCTTTGTAAATATTTTTATAGGATAAATATTGCGAGTTTCATGTAAAAAATATGTATTTTTTTGTGTTCAAATGGTATGTGGGTGTCGTAAAAACTAGTTATCACTCAGTCATATCATAATTATGTAACCAACTTTATAAAGTTACTCGCGGTGCCCCGCGGTTTGACCCGCGTTAATTTGTGGGATAAACTAACTACTAAAATATATGATGTTATATAGCCTATAGCCTTCCTCAATAAATGGACTATCAAACACAAAAAGAATTATTCAATTCGAAACAGTAGTTCCTGAGATTAGCGCGCTCAACCAAACAAACTTTTTAACTTTATAATATTAGTATAGATCAATGGGAACTTAACACCACTTCTATGCTTGTTCATATTTATTTAAGAAATGTTATATACAATAAGAGCAGTGATAGCCTAGCGGTTAGAACCTTGGTCTCCCGAACGAAGGGGCCTGAGTTCAAATCCTGGCACGCACCTCTAATTTTCAAATATTATGTGCGTACTAGAAGTTAATTATCACTTGCTTCGGTGAAGGAAAACATCGTGAGGAAACCTGCACACCGGAGAGTTCTCCATAAAGTTCTCAAAGGTGTGTGAAGTCTACCAATCCGCAGTTGGCCAGCGTGGTAGACTATGGCCTGTACCCCTCACATTGTGAGAGGAGACCCCGAGCCCAGCAGTGGGACAATTATGGGTTGTTGCTTTGCTTTTTTTATATACAATTAAAAATATATTTCAAAGTAGGTACATTTTACAATACACTAAGAATGGCACTAAAGCTGAATGACTGAGTGATGAAAATATCGACTACCAAATTTGTCTACTTAAGTAGTTGTAAATGTTAGATATTTTTTTGGTTTTATCTAAGTTTTATTTTAAATATAGAAATGCAGCGCATGAAATTTTCGGTTTGTTTTATTTAAATCTTGGTCACCCAGAAGCTTGTGTCGATTCGAATATGTAACTACAAGTCAAAGGTCACGGCCAAGATTAACGGGTCACAACCACGGCTGTCTTTAACCTACTGGAGGCCCTGGGGATATTAGGATAATGGGGCCCCAATGACTTTGTCAGAACACTATTTTGTTCGAATAAACAAAAAAAGTAGATCGCAAGCCTCTAGATTTAATGCAAAAGCTAATAAACAAATTGGTATTGTAGTCAGTAACTTAGGTTCGATTTATTCGAATTAAAAAAGTTTTACGGTAATAAATATCGGTTATCGTTTAGTGATCTGGCAGGAACTAGGGGGCCCCTATTAATCACGGGGCCCTGGGCATGTGCCCAGAGTGCCCAATTGGAAAGAGGGATCAGTAGCTCGAGCACGAATATTTGCGAGAAAGTATTCGTATGGTTAACGTAAGCAATTTGTCAAATTTGTATGGCATTTTAGTACCATTTACGTACGATAGGGGCGCTTTTGAAAAAATTCCATACAAATTGCTTACGTTAACCATACGAATACTTTCTCGCAAATATTCGTGATCGAGCTACTGGTCACAACGCTCAAACTACGTCGTCGAAAGTGTTCGACTACCAAATTGCGCTGTAGGGGTATGGCCAGGGGGGTATGATGGGTCCGTCATGGAAATTATGTATTGTAAGGAATACATGACGGACCCATCATACCCCCCTGGCCATATTTTTATTCCTTCAATTTAAATCTAACTGAAATATTTTTCTTACAACCAAGACGCGCGCGCTATACCGCCGTGCAGCGCCATCTCGCCCGCCCTTCACGTACTACTGCTAGGGCATGCATTGGCACGCTTAACATTACATTATTGAACTAGCTGACCCGGCGAACTTCGTATCGCCTAACAAACTTTTTTTTCTGAAATAAAAGTAGCCTAAGTTACTCCTTGTTCCATCAGCTATCTGCCAGTGAAAGTCCCGTCAAAATCGGTCCAGCCATTTCAGAGATTAGCCGGAACAAACAGACAGACAGACAAAAATTGTAAAAAATGTTGTTTTGGTATATGTAGATTGTATACATCCAAATGCACTTAGTAAAAAGCGGTTATTTTACTATTATAAACAGACACTCCAATTTTATTTATTTGTATAGATTTGTTGAAGCGAAAAGCCTCCAGCGGGGCCTGTTAAGATCGAATGAGTGTATACCATATACCATCACTATCGGTATAGTGGCAAGGTCGTAAAGTTGTCAGTTAGCAACTTTTACCATGTACAAAGTTACAAGATTACGACCTGTAGATCCTTGAAGAGTATCTTCTTAAATGAAACAAGAAATTATGAATTAAAATTATATTGTTTTGCATTTTAATACATAGTCGCGTTCAGTCTAACACACATACAATCACTAAAAATCTCATCGGTATTTGTAATGCAAATAGGTTAACTCAATACTTGTATTTTAAATATCAGGAGTTATTATAATTTACTAAGCGAACTTTCCAAGTATCTATAAACAAAATTCTTTAAATAAAAAAACAGTTATCATTTAACTACACTTACCTACATACATTTGTAATTATTGGTAATTCATAGGTACATAAATGAATCATACATGTTCATAATAACAATATATTTTGACAGTTATTAGAAAACAAAGGCCAAAAAACAGTTTTTTTAATTATACAATTTTTAGTGAACCCTGTTTCATATTGGCAAGAAAATTGAGAATTAAGTACTCGTAAATTAATGATAATTGCAGGTACCTTTACGTTAACATTACCTATGCTTATTTTACCAAACAATAAAATATAAATAAAACGAAAATCGGAACTATCTTTTTTTGTGAAAATTTTGTTACAACATGAAACAAATGGACGGATAATATATTAACCTATGTTAATTTTTTATACTCTTAAATCCGATATTTGAATAATAAGTTTACACCTGAACGAATAATAATTCTATGAATATTTTCTTTGTGAAATATCCCTAACAAGGAAATTAGGTACTTATATGAAGAAATATAAGTCAGACATTCCTTTGCAGTGTACAGTACACCAATGAATAATTTCTAATACATATAAAATCCTAAGATACGTTAGTCACTTATAACATTATCATCGAAATATAACTGTTTGTGAACATTTTAGTCAACATCACAATGAAATATTTTTTTCGCGACAAAATATAATGCCCGCTGAAATGATTTCAAAAAAAAGGACAAGTCCGTTAGAACATTTCACACGAATGTGCTTCACACAAGCAAAAAGTATCGCCATTTCTCTCACGAACAACGCCGCGTTTAATTATATGTACCTACAGAGCATTGTTCCATTTGGACCAAAATAAGTGCAACATTTTGAACGTGTCGGTCCTGTTTTTACGCAGTAATAAGTCAATGTCCGTCTTTGTATACGCATTGACATAGAACATTAAATACAGAGATAAATTGAACATTGACTACCTATATTGTATAATCCGTTCTTTAGAAGACTTTTTTGATAAACAATCTTGGAACTACTTTTTATTGAAATAGGTAAAAAGCCATCCATAAATTACGTCACACGTTAGGGGGAGGGGGGGGGGGGTCGATGTAGTGTGACAAGGGGTGGGAGGGGTCCTAAGTTTCGTGACGTCACATTTCAAAATCGAATAATTGGTATGTATAGGTAAATATAAAAAAAAAAACAATTAATGGAAACAAAACTTATTTCGGAACTGCTGTTTTAATTTAATAATTTCTACGTGCAAAATTTCATAATATGTGACGTCACACTATGGGGGAGGTCTCACAAGTGTGACCAGCTGTGACAAGAACGGGGGAGGGGTTAAAAACTCATGAAATTAGTGTGACGTAAATTATGGATGGTCCCTTAGTTTGAAAAATAAATATTAGTAAATAGAAATTCGTTTTAGCATTAAATGATAATTTATCCTTAAACTCTTTACCTTTTATGCCTGCTTGTAAGTTTGTTTACTAAATAAGACTTATCTAAAAAATGGACTATATCTCAGTTAGTGTTCTACAGATTGGACAATGTAATGAATCAGATAGTTTCATTCGTTGGGCTCATTATTTTGACGGACAACATAGTCCATTAGCATTCATCTCTACAACCAAGTTACATTAACGAGTGGATCTCATGCGTAACTCTTGGTACTCAACCAACGGTCCTTTTCAATATTTATAATCAATCTATCCATAACCTCTGGAATCCAGAGTCTGGATAACTTTGTGTGTAAAGCACTAAGTATTAGCTAATTACTTAGATATATAAATAGCGACACTATTCGAGGAAATATCTTCGAAGTAGAACTTCACTTGGAAGTTCGTTTGATCATTTATGTCATGCCTTTTCGACAGTCGCTAAGCATCTAACTTGAGGATAAAGATAAATTGAATATTGAGAACGGACATAAGTTGGGACTCCTCGTCAACAGTGCTGTAACTCCATCAATACCGGAGCTGTTCTTCTATCCAGGGTAGCAGTTTCGCGAGGTCCGTGAACACTACATAATGCGTCGGGTCGCATCGATACTCGTTTTGGCGTGCCACAGATAAGGAAACCAATCCTCGGATATACCAGTATCCGTTCATGTTGAACACCATTCCACCGCCACTGTCGCCGTTACAGACGGATGTACCTGAGGACATTCAGTACTTACTTTAAGTAAAATGTAGTGAATACAAAGTGAAGACATGGTTTATTTGAGAGTTCTCCCTTGTTAGTAAAATGTCTTTGTACAGAGTGATGACAGATGAGTTTATGCTATCAAAGTTACTAGATTAACTAACAATATTTTAATTATGTACATTAGATACAATGAACTAATTTCGTTCAATGATTTTTTGTGCTTTTAATTTTCTTTTGTTCCCGTTGTTTAAGTGCTCAATTTAGTTGCATTAACTTGTAGGTACCCAGACATCTTGTATAATTAATTTTTTATAATGTACGTTAACAAAACTTAGTAAAACAATAGGTTAAGTGATTATATTACAAAATAACCTGAATTCCTGTACAACCTCTTAGTTTTCCCAAAAGTTTCTAAAACGTTATTCAGATCCTTTTAAAGTTGAGGTAATTAGGTAAGTTAGTGGATATTAGTAGCATTCCAGACTGAAATTAAGGTTAAGTGAGGTTAGGTTAATCTAAGGATGGATTAAAGATAAAGCAAAAAGTAAATGCTCTATGATTGACATACTTTTCCTAGTTCCAGTACGTGTATCGGTGACTCCTGCAATTTAAAACGTGGACATGATACACAACTAATACATCATTGTGTTATTTAAATGAATACAATCTCTGTAAACTACAGGATCGCTATCGATTTTGTTACTATTATTACTTTTTATTCGTCTTAGGTCGTAGGATAGAGCATTTAGATATTTAGATACAAATAAATCAGACCTTTAAAATTTAAATAAACATGTACCTACTATAGATTCCTTGTTATTTAATTCTATGTAGGCATGTATGCGAAATGTTAAAGATATTTGTATCTACTTATAAGCATTTATACATATTCACACAACAGATTATGATAAGAAATTATTATGTAATACGTACCTTACAAGATGAATTGTGGATGATTAAACAATAGATAACAAGACATTTTTGTAGAAGAGGGTAGTTTGACTTACAGTCTACCTAAAGTACCGTCAATTTGTTAAATTAGGTATGTATTATGTCTTGCACCAGAGACACAATTATAAACCATAAATAATTCCACATTGTTTGCAGTCTTACTTTTATTTGGAGTTCTTTCTACGTTCATTTGGAGTTCTCTTGTAGTTGATATGACACAAATATTCAGTGACTCATAGAAAAGCTTTATGGATAATCCACATTATGATACAAAATAGTCTTAGAATATCGACGTACCATCTCTATATCCTGCGCAGAAGGTGTAGTTTGACGTGAATCGCGCGAAGAACTCGCTGTATGATCTGATGCAGGTTTCTTGGTCCACTACGGGCATTTCAACCAAAGTTAGCTCTTCGGTTGCTACTCCGGTATCATCGAAACCCCATCCAACTACCTGCAATAAAAAAATGAGAAAAATCAGAAGACTGGAACTGGCTTTATTTAAATGAAAAATAAACAAAAAAACTCTTGGGTTTCATTCCCCTAAAAAGCAAAATATTTTTTATTGAACTATAAGCCCCGTATTCATGGTAAACATTTGTTTAAGAACAGTTGATCAACATTGTTGGTGAGCGGCGAGAATGTTGTTATTAGCAACTATGACATTGTTGCCAGCAACATGTTGACAGCAATTCCGCAACACGTTGATTCAACTTTGTTGCTAAACAAATGTTTCCCATGAATACGGGGCTTTAATGTTACTCGTACAAGTTCTACTAAAGTTGTAAACGTTTATGTAAATGTTTGGATGTTTACTTGTTTGTCTTTTCGCAGATAGTCCACGTCCAGGACAAAAAAATGTGACCACCTTTATGTTATTAAGTAAGCTGTGGTTAACGATGCTGGTTAGCGATATGTTAAAACTATGTAGTTTATAAGCGTATTATAACATTATCGTGTCATTGAGTTATAAGTATACATAGAGAGGACATCTCAAACAAAATGTGTGTCACCGCCGGGAGGTTCTATTTTCAAAATTGAGTCCCTGTTCTCCTATAAAAATCGAACGAATCCATTGGACATTGAAGCCGCGCGGCGTCAATTCATTGGAACATACATTGTGTTCGCGGTGTCTGTTCTATACGCTAGTAATGATACTTCAATGTATCGTGTACTGTTTGTTGATCCAAATAAAGTGAAAAAAATATATAAAAAAAATAGGATTTTATCCTAGGTATACGTTCTGCTTGTATGATTGGGACGATTATATTATTTTTATGAATTCGTTTTCTGAAAGCACTCTTTCGCGAACTTACTGGGCGGGCTTGTCAATATAATAATACTTACAGATCCCTTCTTCCCGATGACATTGTTGAGGTTCACCAGGTTCTCTGGCCACAGACAAGCCGGCCTCACATAATCTGTGTACTGCACTGACTCCCGGAGCTTAAGGATGCTTAAATCCTTGACGAAAGAAGACGCGTTGTATTCTGGGTGTACTGTGATATCGCTCACCTGAGAACAGAGAATATACGCTTTCATTTATTACATATTAATAAATATCTATCTCTTCGCAAAAGAAGCACTAGTGGTCTAGAATAGATTTAAGGCATCTTCAAGTTCTTTCTGATGTAGAATTTATGGGTCAATTCATGGATTTATCAGTTTTACAAAGATAAAAGCCGGGCAAGTGTGTGTCAGGCCACGCGCAATGTAGGGTTCCGAAGTAGCAAGTTTATCGACTCATTAACGGTACTCATTAACAACTTATGCTAACATAGTCTTGATAGTTTTCCTTGTAAATTTTATTCATCGTATAAACCTATTTTTGAATTTTTTTCACTTGTCCAACTCCAACCGTTTAGCCGGCAGCTACACAAGTGACTAACCAAAATTAAAAGTCAAATATTTCGCAAAGGGACCCCTAATTCCAAAAATAGTTTTAGAAGACCCATAATATTTTTAAAAGATCTTTCCAACGATATTCCACACTATAGGGTACGCGACGAATAAAAAATTCATCCTCACGTTAGCTGTAGGGAAAAAAAGTTTTTTAATATTTTATTCGACTATTCTGGAGTTTTAATAAATATGTATATGTTACCGGATATCTGTATAATGCAGGTATTCAACACAATTCCTAGGAAATATGTATAATACCTGGGTCGTTTTGGCAATGTATTAACTCGTCGATTACCGGGAACGTGGATTCACGTTCGAACTCAAAAGTACCGCCGCCGCCGCGATTCTCAGGTATTAAATTATATGAATATTATTCACCATTACATAGTTTGCCTAGGTAATGTATAAGTTTCCCAACTACTGTACAGAATACCTGCAGGTCCACCGGCAATGAATAAAGTTAGATTTGGGTATGTGTAGTCAACTTGGATGGAGGTTGGAATTAAGAATTTACTTAAAAACACACTCAAAACAAATTGTAACCTGCATGAATAGATATTTTTTTATACATTTTAAATTAATGCTTGACCAAAATCACACTTGATGGTAAGGAGAGATGCAGTCTAATGGCTCCTACACTACACTTCTCGCCTACGCAGCTTCGGATTTTTCAAAATTGGTGACAGAACCGACTTAGTCTGCCCTACCTAGAGTGAATGTAAATCCCGGAGGCGCGGAGGGAGAGCAGCCTCCGCCCGCTGTAACCAACTGCAGGCAACATGTGAGCCGAAGCGGCTGAGGCTGGTCGCCGCAGGCGACCAAAAAGCCGAAGCTGCGTAGGCGAGCATGGAGTGCCTGCAGTTTGTTACGCAAGGGCGGAGGGGCTGCACTTCCCGCAGCGCCGGAGACGTTTGGAAGCCTTTTTGTGTATGAAAAACCCCTAAATTCTCCCTAAAAGTGCATATGTCACCGGAAGATAACAAGAACCGCAAATTTACAAACCTAGGTTTATAAACAATATACAACTAAATGAATATTACTCTAACTGAAACATTCGCTACTTGAAAGTTGGCTTTTTGAAAAGTGTCATTATAAAAGGCAGACCAAACGTACAGTTGGCAACTGTGAGGTTGGGAAATAAAAAAAAATATGTGATAAGTTGGCAAATGATTATTCGGCGAAATAAAATTCTGCGAAACGTTAGTTGGCAAGTGATAACCGGCCAAACAATTTTCGGCGAAAAGGCAGAGAACCGTCTTTTACACACATTACCAACTACGCATGGAGTATTGTATAGAATGCCTGGGCTAAGTATGAAATAAATAACATTCAAAACGTTACCTGAACGTTTTAGATATTCTATACATTGCCTAGGTATTGTATAGAATGCTGAATTATACAGATATCCGGTAACATATATATGTGCTTCGGACGGACAGACGGACGGACGGACATGATGAAACTATAACGGTTCCGATTTTACTCCGGAACCCTTAAAACGTACACTATTGATATTTAATTAGCGATCCATGTATGTGTTGAACTGTTCATATAATAAGGTATATCCACGCGATACAATCACCGTGATGATAATATCCTAAGTTTTTGTACCTAAACTTAAATGATAACACCCCATTAGTGAATTAAATTGAGTTACCAATCGTATCTGCACTCCTTCGACGGAGGTCCTGAGGTTATGTTTCCCGAGGTAGACGGTGAGCGTGTTCTTGTTGACGACGCGGTTGGAGCCCTTGCGGGTGACGCAGTGCGCAGCCGTGATCACGTGCTGGTGGGAGATCAGGGTGCCGCCGCAGATGTACTTGTTGTCCACGGTCTGGAAAAATTCGGTAGGTTGGTAAGTATGCGTCAACATTACCGGCCAAGAACGAGAGAAGAAAAAAAAAGAAAGAACTGGCTCTCAAGCCCCAGCCGGAACACGACGAGTCTTTTGGCGGCTGAATTTAACAAGAGAGTTGTAACCAGCTATCCAGACGGACCCCATGAATAAATAATAATAGTAATAACGGTATTTATGTACTATTAAAATCAATATTATCATATTTAATAATCCCTCCCATGGGCCCTACACATCGTCACCATACATAATTTAAATTGACACTTCACACTCTTATAAAACGCTTCACACTCATAGCCCCACACTAGGATTCTCTGTGTCGTGGGTGCCATGGACAACACACTAGACAAGGACATTCACACCCAGACCGAGAACAGAAATTCAAACTCATCATTCAAATTTCCGAATCGCTGGGAATCGAACCCAGGATCCTTAGTGCGGCGATCCGGCGTGGTAACGTAACAATTACGCCACACGGGTCGTCAATTGACATGGCATTGAAACTGACACTGAAATATAATATGTTTATACTACTTTATACAAACTTGTGTTTGATAGAGCGCGATTTGCCACGGCCACTGTCCTTCCAGCGTGGGCCTGCCATTCACCACCAGAAGATTCGGGTTATTTTTTAACACTTTACCGCACTCTTCCTGGAATTAATGAGACGTGTAATAAATTAGTTAAACAAAATTATAGGCTACAATTAACCTGAATTAAGTTCATTTATTGACTTGTTTGCTGTAAGTCCATTTTTAGGGGAGTCCTAATTGATAAACAATCATACATTTATCGTAATTTGTGATATTAAGTATAATTATCATCTTATATATAAAATTCTCGTGTCACGGTGTTAGAAGTTGAACTCCTCCGAAACGGCTCGACCGATTTTCGTGAATCTTTGCGTGCATATCGGCTAGGGTTGAGAATCGGACATCTATCTTTCATCCCCCTACCCCTAAAAATTTTTGGCAGAACAACGTTTGCCCGGTCAGCTAGTATAATATAAAATTAAAGCCGACACAAAATGAAAATAGTTTAAGGACAGATACCTACTTATTTAGTCCCAAAACTAATTTCTTTTAACTATTGATTATTTAAACCAATTATTTATATTTTAATTAAAAGTAGTGCTAAGATGTTTACCAAATAAGACTCGTGACTCACGTCTAAAAACGCCGTTTTTAAAACGGGTTATGCTGTGATTTGTGCGTGTGTGATCGTTCGTGTATGTGTTTGTGTACATGGTTGTGTGTGTACACACACACACACATGAATTTTAGCGTCACGGTTAGATGAGTGCGAGTCTGCTTATGTAATAAAACATAAATAAACAACATGTTATCCTTATTCGCACATTAAATTGTTCTAAGTACCAATGTGTACCGAAGCGAAGTGATAGCGAGCTAGTAGAATAGTTAAATTACTTAATGTTTTGTAGGTCTGTACACAGATAGATCATTAACATTAATAGGTAATCTCTGTTACTTCCGTAAATATTAAATTAATTTCCTTATCAACTTGTCTTAGGTCATTTATGTCACAACGTAATAGAACACAATTGGTTGAATAACAATGTGTTTTTATGGCAATTAGATGGTGTAAGCAGGCGTTAGGAGTAGTTTGTTCTAATGTGGTAACCTTGTTTCTTAATGAGGATGCATTTTTTTTTATATGTATAAGTGTATTCAGACTAATATTATTAGCAAAAAGGTCAGCTGATGCTAAACAGGTATCTATCTACCTACAACTAAAAAGGACGCGACAAGAATTTAAAAATTTGAATTAATTTTGTAGGTAGGTGCCGATTTGGGTAATTTGATCCATAATTTGGGTAAAACATCCAAACATCCTAAATTTGTGTAACAAATACTTTGGTAGGTAGGTTTTTATTTTAAAGAGTACCTAAAAAGAAACCTACCTTAAATTAAAATTTAAAAAACCCCCGACATTTAATAAACATAGCTAAGAACACTCTCGATTATGTCACCTTTTATACAAAAAAACCTAGATCAAAGTCGGTTCATCCGTTTGGGAGCTACGATGCCACAGACAGACACACAGACACGTCAAACTTATAAGACAAGTATAACATCCCTATAAGTATAACCACGGAACACAGACACTGGTTCCGTGAGTATAACATTCCTTTTTTTCATCGGAGGTTAAAAATGCATTTTCATTAACGATGTTTTTAACAATCTATCGATCCATATTCTCTGGATATGTGAGTGGGTAAAGTGGGGGGGGGGGGAGTAAATTGGGTAAAATAATCTGACTATAGATACAAAACCTTCATCACGGGTAACAACAACATAGATGAGATAGATTGTCTCTATAGACAGGTTTGCGTTCTTCCTGTGCTATTTTAGTTATTCGTTGCAAAATTCCAATTATCACAGCGAGTTTTATGACGACAAACGAGTTTTCAAATATTGCGTATAAGAGGTTCACTTTTGATGCTATTAACTAAGTATCTACTTAATTTCCTTGCAATGTATGCGCATAGATACAAAATAAACTGAATAAATGTCACCGCAATATTATTATACCAATCTCATTATTATAAATGCGAAAGTTTGTGAGGCTAGATGGTTATTACTCTTTTACGCAAAAACGACTGAACGAATTTTGATAAAATTTTTAATCTGGAATCATAATCATAATTACATTTTATTATGGAAAACCCGGCGTAACTTTTTAGTTATAAATAGGTAGGTACATCAATTTTCATCTCGCTTATTTTAATCGCATATCCTTTGGTAAGCCAATTACAATAAAAAGTATGAAGGTAACTAATTTATCAGTGTGTTAATGCAAAAAATATTGTTTAGCAAAAACCTGATGTAAGCCGCAACTTTTCTGTGATGCGTTAACAAACAACATAACAAAAAGAGCAATAATCTTGACCATTCTTTAACCGAGAAATTCCTTGAACCATCAGAGTTTATACATATAATATGTACCTACTTACGTGGTTATTAAAAATCTTATATTTGATGAAACCACCGTCATTTCCACCCATGTAAAATTGGCAATAGACAGTGGTTCAGAAGGAATAATTTGATAAATCCCCGGACAGTTTTATTTACACATACATACAAACACAGCTAACCTCCCAACTCAGAGTCAGTAACGGTTACTTAAATCGCTCCTTAGTAAAGAATCACCACTAAGGAGCGATTTAAGTAACCATTAGTGACTCTGAGTTGGGGCGTAAGAAACATTTCGATCTCGTTAGCAACTTATAGCACCCGTCTTTCTACGCTGGGGTGAAAAATGTTAAAAATGAGTAGGTTACCGGTAACAAAAGTTCCCGGTGTTTATTGGTGAAAATCAGGATCACGTTTCCTTCCAAAGGTAGTTTACCAATAGGCCTGATGGCAGTAAGTAAAAATCACTAAAATTATGTATTTATTTAATGAAACTCTATTAATGGATTACAAAATACGCATTAATCGTATTATTATTAGCGAGATAAACAATATTTTTGATAAAATAAAACTACGAAATACGGCAAGCCGCCATCTTAGCTATAACGCCAGTCAGTCTCAATTAGCGCAAATTACGTCACACTTCTTAAAACAAAAATGAATATCACCATACCACAGACATAAAAAAAGAACAGACGTAACCTTGTCTAATCGAGAGTGAAGCTAACAGCTGACAGCTCGCTTACCATGTGTGCGTAATTTTGTAATTTTTGATTGGCGATGGTGTCAAATTCGTAGCCGTATGGTGTCAATGTGTGAGTGTGTATACTTGTACGAATACAGAGTTGGTATTCCTATGGGTGCTTCACTGAATTTGTTCTTGGGATTATGTCCGTCTTTTTTTAGGTCCGTGCACCATACTAATAAAGACGTTATTGTCTTTTGTTTTCCTGAGGACTGACTTAACAACCACGCCATGACAGTTTGAAGCGTTTTGGTGCGAATTTTAAACTTATAATTTGAAATGTATTTATTTTATACTAAACCTTATTTTTTAAACAATATAGAACAGTATTTCAAAATCTGTCATCATGTCTATTTTAAGTAGTTAAGGTTGTTTAAACTAACTTGTTTCGGTCTGCTGTTATGATTGTTGCTGCTGCTGCCAGTGTTGTGGCTGTTGGACCCTGAGTTGCCGGGCACGATGAACGTTGGCTGACCGCCGGTGAAGTAGTCGCTTGGATCCGGTTTACTAGAAAATATATCTGGGTAAGTGTTTAACATTCTGTCGGTGACATTCAAAGGCGCTTCTCTAAAAAAAGCTGCCCAATATCGAGTCGCCCTTGGTTTGATATAATAAGCGATCTCAACGCTGACATCTGAGCTAGGAAATCGTCAACTTTATAGTTGGCAAAACTAGTTAAGAGATGTTATAAAGAAGGAATGACAGAATATGGTTGATAAAAGTAAAAGAAACGCCGTTTTCTTAAGAACTAGTCCAACTGATGAGGGTTGTTTTTTTAATGTATCGATTCTTTTATTTCTTTCATATTTCTCTTTTATTTTTACATTCAAGTACAAATTATATACAGAACCGAATATATCCCTCCGCTGGACGACATTTGTCAAAGATAAGTCTGATAGGAATTTAACTCACGGTGATAAAAGCTTCAAATCTTAGAAATCATCACTTACCGGTCACCGTCGAAATCGTCATCGTCCTGAATAACAGGTCGGTACGAGGTGGTAGTGAGCTGGTATTCCGGGCGGCGGGTCACACTCTGGGAGGAATGACCCCCACTGCTGTTAAAATGTTAGCCACTACGTGAAAATTGTTAGGTGCTAGGTAAAGTGGGTAGAATGATTTTAGTTTGAAGAAACTAGTCTAAGGGCTTGTTTCACAATCTTCAAGTAAGTCCGAAGTAAGCTATTCGTTGGTTAAGTTGACATTTCGTGTATGTAAAATGACACTTTAACGTCACTTTAACCGGCGAATAGCTTATTCAGGACTCTACTTGAAGATGGTGAAACAAGCCCTAAGACTAAGTAAGAACTGAATAAGGATATTTTTTTTTTTTTTCTTTTTTTTTTTTTTTTATAGCCTGAAGGGCAGACGAAAAAGCTTACGGGCCACCTGATGGTAAGTGGTTACCGTCGCCTATGGACATGAGCAACACCAGAGGAATCGCCAATGCAACGCCGGCCCTGAAGGAGAACTCTTTTTACACCTTTTTTGAAGAATCCCATGTCATAGCGCTCAGGGAATACCTCAGAAGGAAGTTCATTCCACAGCTTGCACGTACGTGGCAAAAAAGTTCGTGAGAATCGGACTGTAGAGGTTCTCCACAAGTCCAATCGGTGTGGATGGAACTTCAATCTTCGGCGAGTGGTGCAATGATGAAAAGGAGACGTAGGCATCATGTCAAACAATTCCTCGGAGCACTCACCGTTGTAAAGTCGGTAGAACACGCAGAGAGAACCGATGTCTCTTCTGAAACTCAAGTGTTCTAACCTGTGAGTGACTCGTGGGTCGTTGACAACTCGGACCGCGCGCTTCTGTATGGCGTCAAATGGGCTAAGCTGGTATTGCGGCGCCCCAGCCCAGAGGTGGGAGCAGTACTCCATGTGGGGCCTGACTTGAGCTTTATAAAGCATTAGCAGGTGCCTCGCAGTGAAGTACTGCTTAGCCCGATTCAGGACACCAAGCTTCTTGGAGGCCAGCTTAGCCTTGGCCTCTAAATGACGCCGATACTGCACATCACTCGAGATGTCAACTCCCAGAATCCCAACACTTTTACTCACGGTGAGCGCGGTACCCTGGAATTGAGGCGCTATGACGAATGGGGTTTTCTTAGCGGTAAACGCGCAAACTTGTGTCTTCGTGGGGTTGAACTGGACCAAATTAAGTCGACCCCATTCCGAGACTTGCTCCAGAGAGTTCTCGACTTCAGACACAAGTTTCATTCTGCTATCCGCCATTTGCAACTGAGAGGCATTGGCAGGGGCTGTGTAGTAGGCATCCCCTGTACTATCATCTGCATAGCAATGGATGCCACTTGTATGCTGCAACATGTCATTGATATGCAGAATGAATAGCGTAGGAGATAACACAGACCCTTGGGGGACGCCAGCATTTATAGGTTTTATATCTGAGCAACAACCGTTGACTACGATCTTGATATGTCGCTCAGATAGAAAACTGGCTACCCAGTTGCATAACCTCTCAGGTAGACCGTAGGATGGTAACTTCGTGAGAAGGGCCCTGTGCCAGACCCGGTCGAAGGCTTTAGCGATGTCTAGGCTCACTGCTAGAGCTTCCCCGTTGCGATCAAGAGCCTGAGCCCACCGGTGCGTAAGATAAACTAGAAGATCACCAGCCGAACGACCGTGGCGAAAACCATATTGCCGATCGCTAATCAGCTGGTGATCCTCCAGATATCCTAAGAGCTGCGTGTTAATCACGCGCTCCATTACCTTCGCAAGCAGGGAAGTAATCGCTATAGGCCTATAGTTAGCCGGGTCACTAAGATCGCCCTTTTTGGGGATGGGATGAACGAGGGCAACCTTCCACGAAGACGGTACTACACCTGTGGCATAAGATAGCGAGAATAAGCGCGTTAAGACGGGAGTCAACTCGGGAGCACACGTCTTTAACACCACTGCGGGGATACCATCTGGTCCACTCGACTTCTTGGTATCGAGAGATTGTAGAGCCCGTCTGACAGACTTTTGGGTAAAAAGTATATCATTCAACGAGCTCTCACACCGTGGGATGTTAGGCGGTGTGGTTCCTCTATCATCAAGAGTCGAGTTGGCGGCAAAAAGGGTGCCAAGAAGTTCGGCTTTTCCCTTTGCCGTATGGACCACAGAGTCGTCCGGTTTACGCAGTGGTGGAAGAGATGACCGACAGAAGTTGCCCTCGGCAGCTTTAGCTAGCGACCAGAATTCTCGAGTACCGGATGGGTAACCGACCAGCCGCTCGCCAATTCTGCCGATGAACTTTGCCTTCGCCTTGGCCATTTGCTTCTTTGCTGACCGGGAGGCAGCGTTGAGCTTTGTCTTAAGCTCTGGGGTGGATGGATCTTTACGCGTGTACGCTGATGCCCAGGCCTGGTAAGCGGCATGCTTCCGATTAGATGCCGAAATACAGGGACCACTATACCAGGGCTGATTTTTACCACCGATGGATATGACAGAGTTGGGAATAAAACATTCCATGCCCTGTCGTATCACATCGGCTACCGAGTCGGCGCACGCGTTCGGATCCTCCGAAGCGAAACAGAGCTGCCTCCAAGGATACGAACTCAAGAATTCCCGGAGTCCGTCCCAGTCTGCTGACTTATAGTGCCAAACTTGACGCGTTCCGGTGGGTCGAGATCCCTCCTGGCGCGTCAAGGGTACAGATGTACTTACCAAGCAGTGGTCAGATGATCCTAGAGGAGCCATAACCACTACTCGGTAGTTAGATGGATGAGAAGTCAGCAGCAGGTCTAGCAGAGAAGCAGTATGGTTCACAACGTCAGGGACTCTGGTGAAACCAGTTACAACCTGAGTGAGCCCATAGGCCAAGGAGAAGTCAAAAGCAGACCTTCCCGCGAAGTCAGTGATTTTGGACCCCAACCAGTCCGTGTGGTGGGCGTTAAAGTCCCCCAAAACCACTAACTCCGCCGAAGGATACTGCTCAAGCACCCTATCGGCCGATCTTTGGACGTGCTCAAATAGACGAGTCGTCTCCACGTCTCCGCTATAGGACCTATAAAGACACGCGTAAACACGAATGTGGCCTGCAATGTCCACGCGTGTCCATAACAGTGATAGGTCCTTGTCTTCAAGGCAGGTCAGACGGGAACAACAAATATCATCCCGAACGAACACACACACTCCGGCACGCCGTCTGAATGCGTGCTCTAGCCTGTAGCCAGGGTAATGTAGATAAGACGTGTCGCCCGGTGATGAAATCTGAGTTTCCGTCAAAAAGAGTAGGGCCGGCTTTGCTGTCTCTAGATGGTGGTGGACATCATTGAGATTGGTATGAATTCCCCTGATGTTGCACATGTCAACATTTAGTGTGGTAGGAGTGTCAGGGGTTGCCGCTGGGTTTGACCTATTTCTCTTTTTTACCATGCCCATATAGTGTAAGGAGGAGGAGGAGGAGAAAGGTAAGGAATGCAGTGATCTGTAAGGGACCCCCGGGACAAGGTACGATTTCGTGACACCGTGGCTGCAAGAGTAGAGTATGAGTTCCTGGCGCGGCGGACGGAAGGGCCCCTGGTCCCCCCCGAGCGTGGACACCGGGTACCACTCCGGTCTCTTACTCCGGCACGGCGTCCACGCGACGGGATTATGCGCCGGCTGGTGAGACAGCCTCCCAGACCAGAGGTTAGGTGTGTTGTCTGGGTTCGGGTCCCTGTACTATCCGGCGGGCGGCCTGCGGCAGGTCAGCCGTTTCACCAGGTCTCCCTGGCCGCCACGCCAACACATCACGTCCTCTCGAGCAACGGTGCCTCAGGAATTCGTAAGACCCAGGGATACACCACAGAGTCACTGCATATAGGATGAGGAAAGGTGGGAAAGGGAGGACAACTGGATCTCAAGCCCCCAGCCGGAACACGACGAATCGTTTGGCGGCTGACTCATGCTCAAGGGTGGTAGCTATCCAGGCGAACCCCACGAAGAGATAATAATAGCAATAATGGTATTAATTAACAATTAAAATCAATACTACCAATATAATCCCCCGAGGGCCCTACCACCAGCGGGCCGGATTTAGTCGCCTTTTACGACACCCATCCGGCGTGGGATTGGGGTTAGTATTCTAAAGCCGCCCCAATACGGTTAAAAGCGATTATTGGAAATTGGAATGTAGCTGACTAAACTAATAGAGTAAATTAAATTATTTCGTGCCCTACAAGTGAAGACTAGTGAATAAAGAGTAGGTGTATGTAACCGTGCATAAAGATAGCGTCTTTTGCAGACATAGTTTAAGTGGAGAAATTCTTGAAATTTCTAATTAGAAAGTTATTCGGGGCATGTCCATATGACTAGGAGTCACATCCAATATTAGAAAGTCGTTATTATAAACAAGTGCCGTGCCGAAAGCCATTTACTTTATATTGTAAACATATTTATATTTTATATTACTACTACAGCTATTAATATAGTGCAAATTATTTACTAGGTACTCATTAAATTACTGGATTAATAATAAACTTCTATAAATTCGTGCTGGGATTTTATCTTTTAGAATTGTTATTCATTTCATTTATCCATAGTAAGAAGATTGACGGTGTACTTAGTTGTATTATAGTCCATACTACACTCCCGTGACCTTAATCAAGACACCTTGTTTTTTAATCATCAAAAAAGACTAGATCGCAACCAAAACTATATTTAACAATAATTTACTTACATGCTGTAAGTATTTGCGTCGCTATGACCAGACGGTGGCGAGGGGACGTAGACAGGTCCATCTCCTGCTGGTTGTCCAAAAACAGGCTTCGTCTTCGGACTGTCTTCTGGTCTTATAGCCGGCCTGGTAGTGTGTGTGGTTTGGCCAGGTCTCTGGACAGGTCGTGATTCGGGCCTCGATACTGGTCTTGTCTCCACTGGCCTATCTGGCTTGGAGACATCTGGTCTACTGTCAGGTCTATTATCTGGTCTACTTTCAGGTCTATTATCTGGTCTACTCTCAGGTCTATTATCTGGTCTACTCTCTGGTCTACTGTTTGGTCTGTTACTGTCAGATGGATTATCCGATACATCTGGTCTTCTTGTTGGTCTACTAGAGCTGGTCTCATCAGGCCTGTCTATCGCAGGCTGGGGAGTGTCGGCGTTGCAAATCTCCCTCCCGTTTAATCTTATTGCCTGTAACCTTGGCACTTTGTTTAGTGGATTGTATTGCACGAAGAATCGTACTGCTACTGCAGGTCCAGGATGTATTTTCATCTTTGTGTTTTCTACCTTGAAATCTATATTGTCTGTCGTGGTAACATCGCCTACCCAGTTCTGAAAGATTATTGGATATTATTAGTCTGATACATTTTTATGTGGTGTGGGACGAGAAGATCCTTAGAGTTAGGTGAAAATTCACAATGACTGTTGAATTGCAGTTCACATGGTAATTGTTGTGAATAAAGAAAATGTAGTCCACATTGAAGTAGTACGTCTTAAGGAAAAGCTACTATTTGAAATAATGTAGGCGTCTCAGTGAGGAAGATTTACAGTTTCAAATTTCTTGGCGAAATATACGAGTAACAAGGTGAATAAAGACATAAAGTTATTAGTTCCTTCGTAATAATCCAATCATGATCGTGTGAAGTGTTCAACTCTTAGACTCAGATTTATTTTTAGGAGATTCTCTTAATGAGAGAGAATTGCCTTACCCCGAGTATATCAGCCTTGCTGTCCAACACGATGTTTAGCCATAGGGAATGTAAGATGCTGTCCGTAGACAGGTTGACGACGCCATACCACCGTCCAGGCTCGTTGCCTGAAGGCTCATACTGGAACACGTTGGGGCAAGGTGTCTGCGGCGTACTCTGCTCGTAGGAGGGAGCCGCTAGCAGTGTGACTAGAATTGCGATTATTGCTCCAATCTGGGAAAAAGAGGAATAAGTTTATTTGTTGATGACAACGTTACCGACAACTATGTACTTCTCAAAAAATTTCTGCATTTTCCTTTAAAGAGGACGGGATGTTTTTGTGCTTATTACAAATGCGATTTCTGACCAGGGCACGCAATTGTTGTGACGAAGTAAATTTTTATTCTTAGGTTTTGGGAGATATGACAGTATTTTTTATTTTGCAATTACTTGCTAAAACAGGGTTCCACCCTGTCATGTGATCCCACCAGTCCCGTTGACTTGTTCCGTGAAGGGACAACTGGCACTGTTCAGCACATACCACTAAAATTTTACTATACATTATGTCACCAATGGCCTAATAATAGGGATTAGGGAGTCTACTACTACGAGGAACTTATGAGGAACTGAAGAGGTGTTTCCCAAAGCATACCTGATAATATAATCGATATTGTTATTTTAGGGTACCTAATATTCGTTCATTAGTTGACAAACGAGTCACGTACGTAATTGGCGAGCTCTCGCACCGGTTCCTCTAATTACCCAATAGCAGCGCTAATTTACCGATAATTACCGGTAACTTTTCACGTGTAACGAGTGAACGATCGTGGGATACAAATGACAAATATTGAATTGTAATTAGCATGTTCGTGGACAATCTATGTTTGTAGTAAGTAGTGTAGTAGGTACGCGAGACAGATAAAGGGTCAGACACCCTTGATATAACAATAGCCGACAATCGAGAAAACACAGAGTAGGTACTTGATCTGGGGCAAACACAAGATTGCTAAGGAATTGTAGCTAGCTAGCTAAGGAGAGTAAGAAGGGAAGTAAGGCTGACCATTGGCCCATTGTAACTAGCCATACTGAAGGCATCATGGATTGTGTGCGATGTGGAAATACCTGCTTATTTGGCTCTCTGACACTTCAACCGAAATACGTCAAATGTTGCATGGTTGAGTTATGGAAGCCAGACGGCTACCATGCGGGAGAACCAAGATTAAATTGGGTAACAAAATTAATCTATAATGTAACATAAAATATAAAAATTTCGTGTCACAGTATTTGTACTCGAGCACTCCTCTGAAACGGCTCGAATGATTTTTATGATTTTTTTTGTCTACATTTGGTAGGTTTGCTGATTCAGCTAGTAATATAAAATTAATCTATCGACTGATACTTACGTAAAGTATATTTCCAAGAATTATTGTCGAAGGTATTTTAAGCTTGTAAGTTGCTATATCTACTATTTTTCCTTATAATTATACGGCACAATAACCAACCTAAGCTACGCGATCAATAATCTTTATAAATGATAATACGTGTGTGCGATTTGCGTTGAACCAGTATCATAATAATTGTTTAAAGAATGTATAGACTATGGTGTAACAAATTGTTATGACCATTTATGACCGTTTAGATTTCCAACTGTAGGTTTCGGTTGCCATTTATTTCGAGGTAATAAATCATTGTGGTAAGGTTAAAATCATTCTAAAAAAAAAACAAAATATTCTTTCAATCATCTTTTAATCATAATAAACTGGTACAAACTTATCGGTACATGTTACGTTTTCTACCACCGTTTCGAAGGTACTTAACAATTTTAAACATTCATTTGAAAAGCTAAAAGATTTTTAAATGGTGTGATAGGTACTTTACCTGCATACATAAAAGAACTTAATTTTTAACATCAAAGTTAAGATGTTTTATTACTTTCCAATCTTTCAAGAAAATTCAATAATTATTTTTTTAGTAACAATAAATCTAAACAGGTATGAAGCCTAACTTTATCATATTTATTACCTAGCAAAGTATCGGCATAATAATTTTAGACGAACTGTTTAATTGAAGGAAAATTTTCCTTCAATTTAATTTACATTTAATGAATGAATGAATTAAATTGAATTGAAAATCTTACGGTATTTTTTCCTAAATTGATATTAATTTTCCTAAATTGATTGATTGATGATTGCACTTATATGGAATTGACCTTTTTTTTATGCAAATAGCCGGCAAACGAGCTGACGATCCACCTGATGGTAAGTGGCCATCGTCGCCCATGGACATCAGCAACACCAAAGGCATCACCGATGCGTTGCCGGCCAAGAAAGAGAAGAAAAAGGAAAAAAGAACTGGCTCTCAAGCCCCCAGCCGGAACACGACGAATCGTTTGGCGGCTGACTCATGCTCAAGGGTGGTAGCTATCCAGGCGAACCCCATGGATAAATAATAATAGTAATAATGGTATTAATTAACTATTAAAATCAATATTACCAATACAATCCCTTGAGGGGTCCTACCACCAGCGGACCGGATTTAGTCGCCTCTTACGACACCCATCCGGCGTGGGATTGGGGTTAGTATTCTAAGCCGCCCCAATACGGCTACCTTTAAAAAACTTCATCAAAATCAAATTTTTTAATAGACAGTTTTATTGGCAGTACCTACCTATACAGGAAATTATAGCCAATAAATCAAAAAACAGTGTTATCAAACACGAAAACGACTTCAAAAATTCCAGAAGAATCCGAATTCACAAGTCATCACTTACTGACGACTTATTAATGACATATAAATAAATGTTGAATCAACATTAAGCGGAACTGGAATTTAGTAAATCCCCGCTTGGGCCGCGTTCCACTTAACGCTCACAATGTCCACTAAGGTTTTTCCAAATGTACATTTAATTAAATGTTTAATCACTTTCACTTTAAATATAAGAACTAGCAGTGTCAGTTACAATAAAATATGTTACGAGTAAGTACGACAACTCGTTACAAGTAAGGAACCTCCAAAAATATCCATTTCTTTAAAAACAAAACTCTCTTAATATGTAGGTGTTAATTTTTAATGTCTATCGAAGTAATATCCGTTCTTTTTAGGGTTCCGTACGAGAAAACGAAAAACGGAACCCTTGTAGTATCAATCGTGCGTCTGAGCGACAGCCGTTCACAGCCAATTTACTCATGTACTTGTTTGTGACCCAAAGACGAAGGTATAAAGTAAAGAACTGAACTTTGAAAAAAAAAATTAACGAAATCAAAATTACACAAAAACTGTTTCGCAAACCGTATCGTTTGGTATGTCAAATGAAAGGGCTTGTTGTAAGGTTCTCAAATATATTTTTGTTATAGTTCTACGAGTACAATGGATAGTTTTAAAATTATTCAAGAAAGAACGAAAATTAAAGCCAAATTTGACCATTCCCCCCTTAGGTATATCAGAAATTACTGACGCTAGAATTTTGAAAAAAATAAAGAGAATAGTTCTTTACTTAAATAATACAGGAAAACCACGGACCTAAAAAAAGACGGTCGTAATCCCAAGAACAAATTCAGTTAAGCACCCATAGTAATACCAACTCTCTATTCTTACAAGTACACACACCCACACATTGACACTTCACTGCTTCAATCGCAAATCAAAAATTACGCACACAAGGTAAGCGGGCGGCCATTGCTGTGCTTCACTCTCGATTAGACGAGGTTACGTCTGCCTTTTTTTCAGGTCCGTGAGGAAAACCTATAAAAAGTCTATAGTCTTAAAAAAAACGCAAAAATAAAATAGAAAAATAACGGTAAATATATAATCAACGTACGGAACCCTCTCCAAGCGAGTTTAGTTCGCACTTGTCAAGTTTATTTAAGTACTGTGGCATTGAATTGACTGACTTATTAAAAATTCACGAAAAAAATAACGTAACCGACAATTCCCCGGCCAATGAACTACCTAATATAAGCTGTCGAGTAGAGTACGAACTCACCCGAACGAATCACAATCACAAATACAACATCATTGACAATAAACAATAAAATATATACTGAGTTTCGACTTGACCGAAACCGGAAATTTCGCAATCGAAATTTTGGTCAAAAGAAGATTTTTGGGCCAAAACCGAATCTTCTGTGCGGTTACTGCTGTCACTTGTTTTCTAGGATACATTTCATGAAGCGAATCGGGGCTGGATTACAATAAATAATTTCGATTAAGAATGATATTAAATGTTGTAACTAACAAACCCACGTATTAGAGTAAAGAACCATCTCCAAGACAAATCAAAAAAATCTTCTAGACGACTTGACATATGACGTCATATTCGCTCAATATTATTTCGACGCACAAACGATTATAACAGAGATTGAAATGATTTTAATCTTCATCAATATGTTCTTCTTCAATATCCTTGGGTGAAGTCCGGTGCGGAGTCATTTCGCACCTGCTATTATTTTTAGAATTATAAAACAGGACCCGAGCCGGTTTTACGTCGTTTTTATTTTTGTTTTGTGGACTAGATGGTAGAATCTGATGGTATTATGTGATACTACTTATACAAATATGTAATTATGAGGTAAAATTATGAAAATCCAGACCCATCGGCTATTAAGTATCTAATGGTAAAGAAAGAGATCTCCCTATTGTCCGGTCAATTTAGACATTCAAAGGTGCATAAATTCCCAACAAGCTGAAAATCAGTATTTTTTTTTATGATATTATTATAGATAATTTTATGATCAAAATTTTTGTACAGGGTACCTATATGATAAAACTTACCGTTTTGCTGAAAATCGCGATAAACTCATTTTTTGACCTTTGACCTTGAGTAATTTTTTTTCCATACACGGGAATGATGGGGAACTTAAAATTTTTATTTATAATTATGTTTTCAACAATTTTACTGATTTTTAGCTTGCTGGGAATTTATGCAACTTCACTCTCATTTTTTGGTCCAGTTTGACCGGACTACTATGGCGATGAGTTTTCTTTTTGGAGAATTCGGTTGATTCTTTAAATAGTTTAATTTTTCTTATTTAGTTACAATCCAAATTTTAAAAGATTGTGCAATATGGTATGGGAAAGATCGAAGTTAAGTAACTATACGAGTAGAATAAATAACGGTTTCACACGTCAAATTTAATTTGCAAGAAGATAAAAATATCGACGCAAAAATATGTTACATGGAATGAAACGAAGAGCATAGGTACTGACAAAGAAAAAAATCTTGACTGATTAGATGATTAAGTCTGTTTATGATATAAGGAAATAGAAGAGACTAATAGCTTTGTTTGCGTATTATTATATATTGAGCTTCATCACTTCCTTACTACAACGTAGTAAGTATGTAGTATTGTAGTGTAGATTATACCTACAATCTATTCTTCTCAATGTACTCTGTAATTTAAAAAGATGCGATTCACTTTGGAAACATAACATTTTCCTACATTAAAACAATGAAATCTGAGGCCTGAGATATTTTAGTATTGAAACAAAATCTCTCGTGTAAAATATTCAAGATTGCCAGTCTGCCATATCTCACAGATAGAAACATTTATTTACAACGAATCCATATTTCTTCGGTCGCTTCAGATGTTCGACAAGCTTAATAAAAGTTAGAAATTTGTTTACTTACGTTATTACGATTAAAGTACCCGAAATTATGTAATACACATCCTGTTCCACAGATACTTTTCCTCATTCGCAAATGTCAATTGGGTTCATGTCAACCCACGAGAAACCGGTTAAAAACGATACTTACATCGACACTAGAACTCCACGGAAACTTCCTTTAAACCAATTATGAAATGATTTTATCACAAGCAATTAAACACATTATAGACAACACACAAAGAACACTATTACAAATCTTACCATCATTAACTTAACTGCGCGTACATTTGTCGTAAACAATGTATCGATACAATTTTTCACGAAAGCACCAAACGCGCTGAGCCTGTGAATGTATCTCGGCGAATGACAAGGAATTATAAAAGTAAGATCTAAAGGTCAAGTTTATGAATGGTTTAAGATAGCCATTAAAGTGAGAGGGCAGATAGGCGCCGTATGAATGAAAGAGATGACAGCAATGACCACAGTTCTAACTTAAGACTGCGCGCACGCAAACTGGTTAGCAATGGTGATTAACTCGCAATTACTTGTTGACAGACTTCTTTTTATTTACTATCTGTTTGATTTATAACTTACCAAATACCTTAAAATTCTTAAAACGGGGCCGAAAAATCAGTCTACTTAACTCTTGTTGTGAGGTTGTGAGTACTCATGTCGTAATATTTCATTACGTAGTACGCGTATCTACCGTAAAATTAAGAAAGTGATTAAATTTAAAATTATAAGTACCAGAAAGAATAATTTTGGGCTTCAGATTATTTTATTTTTTAAGTTTTACGTAGCTGCATCATTTAAGTATACTTATTCGTTAAAGATCTAGAAGGTCTTCTCATTTGAATAGGTGAACCAGTTTGACTTTAAGAAATCTTCGATAATAATTGCTCCATAGAGACAAAGTGTATCCATACACTTGGGTATAAAAGAATCGATTGAGGGTGACGAAACCCTTAAAGTAACAAACTGGAGAATGAGTTTGAGTATAGAATTTGTCTGCGGGATAAAGTTCTAAGTTAAGAGACTCACTAGTGAAGTAAGGTATCCGATATACATATACCTACTATACTCTAGTCGTTTTGCAGCCGATACAAATGTAAACAAACCATTAAAATAGTTTTCTAGGGTTTTCACCAATTGACATGAATTTGTACACCAAATGCGTTTTAAATGTAGACACACTACTCATTAAGGCAAAATAGTACATTATGTTAAACGTTTCAAATCTCTTCTTGGAAATAAGATTGTCATTGCAGTGTTTGAATGATGACGGTGTTATTTAATTTTGTTTATAAATTTCCACATTTACTCGGAGTTTATAATTGTTATCGATCAATATGTATTTATTGAAGAATTCACAAATACCTTAATGAGAGTTTGTCTAAATAAAACGCATTTGGTGTACAAATTCATGTCAGTTGATGAAAAACCCTAGAAAACGATTTTAATGGTTTGTTTACATTTGTTTCGGCTGCAAATCGATCCTAGTATAGTCCAAAAAGAATTAATTGAATTGAACTCACAATAGGCTAGTCATACATAATAATATCATGTTGCAGAATCTTACGTAAACGAGCTGACGATCTACCTGATGGTAAGTGGCTATAGTCGCCCATGAACATCAGCATCACCAAAGGCATCACTGATGCGTTGGCAGCCAAGAAAGAGAAGAAAAAGACAGAAAGAACTGACTCTCATGCCCCCAGCCGGAACACGATGAGTCGTTTGGCGCCTGACTTATGCTCAAGGATGGTAGCTATCCAGGCGAACCTCATGGAGAAATAATAATAGTAATAATGGTATTAATTAGCAATTAAAATCAATATTACCAATATAATCGCTTCTTACGATTTAGTCGCCTCTTACGACATCCATACGGCGTGGGATTGGGATTAGTATTCTAAGCTGTTTCGTAATTCTAAGCAAAACGCTCGTTTGGTGTCACCCTGAATAATTAAGTAAACTTATGTAAGTAGCCGAGAGAAATAAAACGTAAGGGTAAACGGAAGGGTAGTTCTTGCTAGATAATAGCTATCGTTGTAACCGGAGCTAAATTTAATGATGCCACAACTATCACTTACTTCTGACCGAAGCTAAGGTCAAGATCTGTTACTGACTGGCGGACAACGCACAGTCTAAACCAGTTGCCCTAGAAGCATGATACTTTGCACAGAGGTTCCTTATAATAGTGGGAAAGCGTGTCTCTTCTCTGCAGGAAGTGTAGAGCATACTCCACCACGCTGTTTCACCTTGAGGGGTAGGTAGCCGACCCAAATGTCGCAAGTTTTCATGCCGCCGAAGGCCTCCGATATGACTCGTATGTTACGATGACAACCGGGACCGATGGCTTTACATGCCCTCCGAAGCACGGAAGCGCTCAAGAAAGGGCATCGAACCTAATTGGCACACCTACAAGTCCGCCATTTTGAAAATACCTCGATTCGGCGGCCAGTGATGAAACATGTGTCAATCGATAGACTAAATGATTAAGATCAAAAAGTATTCAGTGATGAAATGTCGTAAGTGATATACTTTCTGAGATAAGTGAGTTCAAAACTGTAGAAAAATAAAGCAAAAAAACTTCGTTACGGCGGACATTGATGAAACATATGTCAATCGATAGGCTAAATGATTACGATTAAAAAGTATTCAGTGATGAAATGTTGTAAGTGATATACTTCCTGAGATATTTGAGTTCAAAACCGTACAAAAATAATGCATTAAAAATTATCATTTACCTACTTATTTTGAATTTATTGGGTCAATAATGAAAAATAAGTATATTATGTCATATGTGTATGTGCTGCATAGGTACTTGATTTATTAATAACGGGTAGATTTGAATTTAAAAAAAAGCAAAGCAAAAGCAAACTACTAGGTTGTTTTATAAATAATTTATTTGCCACCACCGGCTACAGCTTTCGCAATTACTCTAAACCAAAAGTTAAAATTCACTATTGGCTTAGTTTTCTATATCATGTCTTACAATCACTGAATCTAAAAATTCCGCTGGTGATAAAGGCAATGTTTCCTGATGTCAAGCCCATGCCAAGAACCATATAACACACATACATGGGAACAACATGACAAGGTTCTTTTTCCCACTATGCATGAGCAGTACCATCCCGCGATTTTATCTCTACCCTTAAGTTGTTTGTTTGACGAATTTGTTTAATTTTTATAATACTTAGCGTAACTGAGGTAAGCAAAAAAGTGACCGGTACACTTCAATTGCTGTATCGCCATAAAAAAATCTCTGGTCATCCCTCACCTTGATTATGCTGATGTGTGTTGTACAGATTTGTCAGAGGAACTTCTGAATAAATTGGAGCGCCTTCTTAATAACTGTATTAGATATATCTTCGGCTTACGTAAGTATGACCACATTGCCCAGTTCCATTCCTAACTTAAATGGCTATCCATTTGATACAGGCGAAACTTCAGAATTCTCTCAACATTTTATGCCATTTTGAATAATGTGTCTTCTCCTGTTTATTTAAAGGAAACCTATAGCACTGCTTATTTCGGGAATTCCTTCACAATACAGTTCATTCTGTTCTGGAACTCCTTGCTTGTAGACATCAAAAAATCATAGACTACCAAAAGCTCCTTCAAGAAGTCCGGCAGCACTACCTGAAGCAATTAGAATGTTGTCGCCCGTTGTCTTCAACCAGATGTTATATATGTAAATCTGAATAAAACTGTATTTATTTAATTTTGTTTATGTATATTGTGATTTTATATGTATATAGTAATTATTCTAAATATTCATAATATTTCTTATCTGGCATAACACTGATACAGTTACAGATACACTAGAAATAAAAAGATAATTAATTACAAATGTTTTATTTTTGTACGGTTTTGAACTCAAATATCCCAGAAACCATATCACTTACGACATTTTATCACTGAATACTTTTTGATCGTAATCACTTAGACTATCGACTGACACATGTTTTATCAATATCGGCCGAAACGATGTTTTTTGCTTTATTTTCCTACGGTTTTGAACTCAAATATCTCAGAAAGTATACCACTTACGACATTTCATCACTGAATACTTTTTGATCACAATCATTTAGTCTATCGATTGACACGTGTTTCATTACTGGCCGCCGAATCGAGGTTTTTTCAAAATGGCGGACTTGTAGGTATGCCAGGCTCCATACAAAAATGTTGGAAGCCCTTTGTGCCACCAGCGGTCACCCATCCAGCTACCGATTGCATACGTTCTTGCTTAACTCGGTCGATCTTCTATAGCGCTTCGATATTTTTTTGTGATATCAAAATCTAAATTGCGCAAGCATTACGTTCCTTAATGAAAACTACCGTTCCACACTTACCTTACACAATCTTTAAGATTACCACGTGTTCTCGAATATTAAATAATATTAATATTAATTTTATAGAATTGATCAATATCAATATTCTTTGTCTTAAATCGTGTATTAGAAATAGATGATCATAATTATGTAAAAAATTTGCAGTTATATTAATATTACAGTACCCGGATGACCGAGCTTTGCTCGGTATTTTTTATTTAACAAATAAAAAATTGTACTGAAGTATCTTTAGTGTTGCTAATCGCCAATAGATGTCAGGAAGAGTCTACTGTAGCAGGTTTTCATTGCCTGAAAACACGGATAAAACGACATTTTCTAAAAATTAGTTCTAGCTAGATCAATTTATCACCCTTGAAAGACCTGCGTACTAAATTTCATGAAAATCGTTGGCACCGTTTCCGAGATTCAGAAAATATATACGCTAACATACTCATAACTTATTAGGTTGGTTATTACCTGTGTCGCGGGTGGCATGGACGACACATATAACACATCAAAATAACACCCATGATCCGAGTACAAATATTTATCTGTCACGTAAATATCTGCCCCGGCCGGGAATCAAACCCGGGACCCCTCGCTTCGCAGACAGGGTCGCAACCAACTAGGCTACAGGATCGTTGAATACAAGAACTGAAGATATATTTATTATTTAATTGCTCATTTAAATGTATTAGATAGATACAGGTGTTATACGTATACATAAATGACGCTGGTAATTATCGACAATATGTTGTCACTGCACTATTGATTACTGGTAAATGGTGTAGAGATATAGTGTGAGCAACAACTATTATAAATGCACACAAATTAATGTGGAATTTTTAATGCTGTAATCTTTAATAAATTTTTTCACATATTTTCGATTCATATTGGTGTCGGATTTGGCCTACTAGCGCACAGTTAAAAGTTAAAAGAAACGAATATACTTTGATCTGGTGACCCTGGCATTCAACCATCCAATGGATTGCAAAATTGCCTATCTCGGTAAATCACGATTTAAATAAGCTGTCGATAAAACTTTAATAATTCCGTCGAGTTGTCTTCGAGTTTATGATAGACTCATGGTAGGAGTTTGTTTACTCTTAAGCCACGTAGCAAACTTGCTACGTCGGCCTACGCCGTAGGCGGCTACATCGTAGGTAAATTACCCCGGTCTATTTACCTAACAGGTAATGATGTGGTTCGCAAAGCTTGGCGTGCAAAGTTATCGCATAATGTACGGTGTGTTGTTTAAAAAGGTTTTTTGAAAACCGAGTAAGTTGCTCGCAAAAATACAAAACGTTTGGAAAACACCAAAAGTTTTTTGGTACTTAAAGATTTTACCGCAATGTTTTGGTTGGGAAAATATTCCTGGTAAATTATAATGTTGTTTCAGGAAGGTTGTTTTATTTTTGTTGCGTTATAAAAACTTTGATAGGTAAGCGAACGCACTCAATGTGTGCGTGAATAAAATTACGTGTATTATGCGCTTTGGCATTTTTTCGGTTTTTCTCTATTAGATTCCATAATAATATTTTGCTGTTTTTTTATATTTTAAACTATATCAGCTTATATTGATATGTAATTCCATTTCAAGCGTCATTTAGTATAGTCTATACCTCAGATGAAAGAATTTCATCTGAGGTCTATACATAAAGCTTGTTAGTAGTCAACAGTTTTTTTATTAAAAATACCTAGACTACATAAACCCTACCAGCCGAAATCAACTTTTTCCGATTCACTTTTCCTAGATAATTAATTTATCAAGATAATAAATATTTAGTTTAATTAAATTTAGTTAGTTAGCACAAAATTTAGGAATTTTAATGTTTATTTATTTATTTTTGGAATAACGATTACTTATTTTGTTTTTCGTCATCGTTATCAAATAAAAGCCGAAAACAGTTATTTTACTAAATAACGAAAGCGTGGACGGACGCCAAATATTTGACAAACACTGACCAGGCGGCACTAAATTTGGCTGGCGTTACAGCTACCAAATTCAATTATTCTGCTATATATAGATATACTAGCTGACCGGGCAAACGTTGTTCTGCCAAAAGTTTTTAAGGGGTAGGGGGATGAAAAATAGATGTTGTCTGATTCTCTACCCTAGCCGATATGCACACAAAGATTCACGAAAATCGGTCGAGCCGTTTCGGAGGAGTTCAACTTCAAAAAAGCGTGACACGAGAATTTTATATATTAGATAGTACTAGTAGCATATTTATGGTTTTAAAACATTATTTATAATAGCTAGCTATCAACTGAGCTGGCAACCGTTGTTTTGCGGCATTTTAAAATCCCTAGAAACGCTGTATCCCTTGGATTCCAACATCAAGTACTTCAGAACTTAAATGTTTATATGCCTTTCGTAAATGCTCATTGATAACATTCAATAAGTTTTAATATGGCGACACTGTCTCTTATAGTTCGTCCATCAATTTTTCAAGCGCGCACCAAGCATAGGTATTATTTTTTTTGCTCGTTATGTTAGTAAATATTTTCATTTCATGACGACCCGTGTGGCGCAATGGTTACCATGCCGGATCGCCGCGCCAAGGATCCTAGGTTCGATTCCTAGCGAGGCCGAAATTTTAATGATGAGTTTGAATATCTCTTCTCAGTCTGGTTGTCTTTGTTTGTTGTCCATGGCACCCACGACACAGGGAATCCTAGTATGGGGCTATGAGTGTGAAGCGTTATTATTTATTTAAATTTGCTGGATGGTTCCTACTCATAGGTTTCGTAACAAGGATAAGTATAAAATGTATAAGCACCATGTCAAAGTTATAAAGGAAGATATAAGAAAATTCTAGCTAACTCGGCAAACGTCCTTCTGCCAAAAAAAATCTGGATAGGGACATCCAAATCACCTAGGGGTATGAAATACCCTTTACGAACTGTAGTTAAAAATTTCATAAAAATCGATCGCACTGTTTTTGAGGAGTGCGACTACAAACACCGTGACCCGAGATTTTTATATGTATATTACATGTGGTAGACTCATAAGAAGAGACCCAAGCTTTGATTATTACCTTGATTTTTGTAAAAAGTCACAACTCTTTGTTGTGTAAGCATGGGAAAAGAAAAGAAAAAGCGTGATTAAAATGTCCAACATAAATGTATTTAATATCCACACCAGTACAAACACCCGTAAAATTCACTAAAAATATGAATTCACAAAACTAAAAATAAATCAAAAATTTCGATATTCCCAACAACAGACAAACAAAATAACATCAAAAATGTTCACTTATACTAATAATATTGAATATTTTATTTGGTACTGGTCTCTGAGCGAGAAATATTTAAAACCTAAATATTAAGTATTAAATAAATAATTGTCCTTACAAGAAAAACTTAAGAAAAAGCTAAAATTCTAATTACTAATTAAATTGACTATCAAATGGTAGTCCTAACAGGTTACTAATGGAAAATATAGAATCTAATAAAATAACAACACAGCTGAAGAATATACCTACTTATAAACCCTTAAACTTAATTTATCTTAATTAAAAATTGGTTGGTTACAAATGGTACTAAAATACCGGTATTTCAACATATAAAATCGGCAATTCAATGAATAACAAAGGCCAAAAAAACGAAATCAAACTTGGATGGAACGTTCCTTTTCTACCATACTCGTCATTATATTCTGTGGAGTCTTACCAGGCACGCTGACACGATCAAGTAAAATCTTATTAATAACATTAGCACAATCCTTATTTTCAATAATCGTTGTATGGTTTCCTTCAAAGTAATGTACTGTAACTGGATTTTCAGCAAACTTATCGAGTCCATAGTTTTCTTCTGTAGACAAGTACGGTGGATTTTCTTTAGGACGTAATAAAACAATTGGTGATTTAATTTTTTTGATGTCCTCGGGTTTGTAATTGAGGATGACCTTCAGCCTATCGTAAGTTGCACTAGCCATCATACCAATAAATTCTTTTGAATATTTATCTTGTACGGGGCAGAGTTCGATTGCAAGTTTTACTCTTTCATCGTATGATTCCATTTCTTTTAGTTTTTCTCTTAGGGTAGCAGTAACATTATTGTTCGGTGCTACGATGTCAATAGTGTGACATATAAGACTGTTCTGTAACTCCGCATCATTCTTTACATTTAACAACATTGTCAGCATTGTGTAGAGGAAATCAGGAGCTCCGTCCAAACAAAACACTAAGCCTGTGTGACCTGTGAATCAAAGATGTATAGATATTATAAAACGATATTCAAATGTCTTACATCACTGAAAAGCTAATTATGTAGAACATAAATAAAAATTCCAACGTAACGTTTTGAGAAAATATGTAAAAATATGAATATAAAATATTTTAGAATAGTCAAATATAAGTATTTATTAGGGTCAATTATTTTGGAGCTATATTTCGCTTTGTAGTGGAGCCCAGATGATTACAATCTAAATATTACGCCAAAAACTAAATAAATTATTGAATAAATAAGTAAAATATTTAACATTTAATGGCGTAGAATGGGCAAAGTTGAAGCAGTTTTACGTACCTTCGCTTTCCAGAACATTGGCCAGCTTAAGTAGAGGGAGACAACCAAAACTGTAGCCGAACAGAACAAATGGCGCTCCGGGATTCAAACGAGACCTTACCGACTGTAAATCAAATAAAATTATGTAAATAAATCGAATCACAGAACATATTTTAAACGATTCTGAAAGGGATGTTATATTTTAGATTTTTCATTATTTATCAAATGTTTTCTTTACCTGGTGTAATCTATCGACGATGGCATCAAGAGTGTCGTTCTTGTTCTCTGTTCCTAGCTGCAGGCCACAGACTTTGACCTTCAACCTGCGGCACAGTGGTTCTAGAGCCGCCACACAACCTTCTACTCCTGGGATCACGAACATTACACCTTCGGTGTCACTGACTGATTCTTCACCCTGGAAATCCAACCGTATAAACATTTCAGCGATTACTTCTTTAAGAGCAGTTTCATAATTCATGTATTCTGAACATCTTCACTAAATATTAAGCTTCATTTTTAATAGCTACAGTGGCGATTTGAGCAAAACTGAGAGAGCATATAATTTTTAATTTTCTATTACGTAAAAATTTACTATAATTTATCACTAGTGATGATTAGTGTTACTAAATTAACCATAAAATACAAGATAATCAGCTATTAAAAATATGGTAGCTTATTCTAGTCATCTAAAACATCATGGGTATTTTTATCCTCAACATCTAAAGTATCTAATGTCAAACTCACCTCAGTACCGTCACTGACCATGGTCGGCATGTATATGATAGGCTCTGATGCAGTCTTTTCATCACCAAAGTTCCTGACGAGAACTCTTAAGCCTGCAGCGTCTACTATGCCAGGTCTTGCTGATGCAGCAGTGGACGCCGCTGCCTCCCTTTGCGCTGTTAGTTCCACCAACCTGAGGTCGTAATTCAAGGTTTCCATATAATTCACTAAGTTGGTATTGCCAGTTTGCCAATAAATTATTTTTTTCCAGCAATGATACACAGCGTTATAAAATTAATCATCATTAAGCAATTTGCGCACTTAAGGATTCCATGTTGGACTATGGCCTTCCAATGTCGGAAGATGCCAGAGCCCAAAATTAGGACAGTTATGTATGTTACATCATCACTGTTATTAATCTACGACTGAAAGTTAGAGATCCATAGTGGCATCCAGATCAAAGGTTTTATCAGTAAGAATGATGCCACCTGTCACTGTTCTGGTAATTATATCAACGCTAAATACAAACCTTGCAAACGTCAGAGTCCTAATATCTTGAGCAGTGAGGAATATCTCGAACTCTCTCTCGAGGGTCTGTTTGATTTCCACGGCCATCATGCTGTCCATTCCCAGTTCAGCTAGCGACACTTGCTGAGATACTGTCTTCAAATCCTTTATACCTGTTTAAGTCAGAATTAACCAAAAGTTAGGTTTGTTAAAAGTTTTCATTCTTATATCATACTTATTATGAATGCAATGTCTTTATGGTGATGGGCAAATTTTCATCCATATGACTTACTTAAAAAATTTAACTAATTATGTCTAAAATAAGTACGACCCGCATGTACATGTACATTATATAGTTATTCAAAATATCCCTAATTTGTAGGAACAATTTCGTGTCACTTGATTTGAAAATTGCTATCTAAATAATCAATATTACCCATATATATATATGTTACCGGCAAAACCCGATTTCAGGTCAAACTAGTTTGGCCTAGGCCAAACTAGTTTATCCTACTCGTGTCAGGTCAAACCAGTTTGGCCTAGTCTAAACTAGTTGGGCCTAGGCCAGACTAGTTTGTCCCGACACGATTAGGCAAAACTAGTTTCTCGTCAGTCTAGTCGTCAGTTAGAGTATTATTCATTTAGTTGCATATTGTTTACCAAAATGGTGTATTAAGTACGGTTTCGGACGAATTTTATAAAGAAAATGACAAATCATTATAATTACAAAGTTGCATTGTATGCGCTTATAGGCAGAATTCAGGGGTTTTTAATACACAAACAGGCTTCCAAACGTCTCCGGCGCTGCGGGAAATGCAGCCCCTCCGCCCTTGCGTAACAAACTGCAGGCACTCCATGCTCGCCTTCGCAGCTTCGGCTTTTTGGTCGCCTGCGGCGACCAGCCTCAGCCGCTTCGGCTCACATGGTGCCTGCAGTTTATTACAGCGGGCGGGGGCTGCTCTCCCTCCGCGCCTCCGGGGTTTACATTCACTCTAGGGGTAGGGCAGACTAGTACCACGTGGAGTCAGGGTTGATTAAGTCGGTTCTGTCACCAATTTTGAAAAATTGATAAAACAATTAATAAAGGAAACCATTACCAAAGAGGGGGAAATATAAAATATATAACCAGGTGCCCCACCAGAATCCAAGAAAAAAAAGTACTTGGACAAAGAAGAAAGAATCAACAGAACTCTTTTGAACACAAATCTTTATATTCAGAGGAAAAATTATTAATGTGCATTGCTACGAATTTAATGTGTTAAGGTATTTTTGTAATTCTTAAATAAAAATTGCATGTAAAAATTACTTTATTTTTTATCATAATATAAATGTAGGAATAGGGAACTGTTACACAGACGAAACGTTATTCGTCTAAAAGTTGTCTGGCCTAGTGAAGGATTTAACAAATGATAAGTGCTCTGAACGTGTTGTGTCATCATAATAATCAACTGCAATAATTCTACCAAATGAAACGTTGTCATACAAAAATTTGACAATCGTTAGTTGTCAAAGCGAAAATAGGCGAACCGTTGGTTAGCAAGTGATAATCGGCCAAACTATTTTCGGCGAGAAGGCAGGATCCCGTTTTAAGCACAAAGATTTGTCGAATAAATATAAATCCGTAACAATCCGGTTCTAATCAGTTTTAGACTGACGAGAAACTAGTTTTGCCTAATCGTGTCGGGACAAACTAGTCTGGCCTAGGCCCAACTAGTTTGGACTAGGCCAAACTAGTTTGACCTGACACGAGTAGGATAAACTAGTTTGGCCTAGGCCAAACTAGTTTAACCTGAAATCGGGTTTTGCCGGTAACATATATATTACAATATTATAAATTTTCAATACCCACCCATAATAGAAGCAACGGCATCCACAATGTTCCCGCAACCAGATCCGCCAGCTTTCTTTTCAGCGACCACCATAGAGGACACAATGACGGCATCTTGTTTCAAGAATTTGTCCAGAGCGAGAAGACATGAGGAGATCCTCTGCTGCAATGTGCCACCGATCTCTAGCTGGACGTCATCGTCTTGCATGTCCGCTACAAGACCCACCTGATGAATAATAATATATCATAATTATATTGGTATCAGTCTTTGACGGTAAGTTTGGCATTTGGTTGGTCACAGGATAACTTGCTTGGTATTTCTTTTAAAATTAACCGTGATATTTTTTCGCAATACGGTTACAGTGTCAAAAATTGAGAGACACAAAGGAATAGTATCCGTATTCTTTTTTCATCCATTTCAGGCTGTCCATGATGTTTTATAAAGTATCGTTATTACATTTAATTCGTGTAATAAAATGGCGTTAACATTTCTCCTCAGGAAAAAGAAGTAAAAAGAAGACAGCTCCTTAAGTACATTAGACATTACATGCTACGTTCAGATATCGTTATTATGCAATATAACCATAAGTCGATAGATGAGAGGATTTTTTTACGGAAATAGCCGGCAAACGAGCTGACGATTCACCTGATGGTAAATGGCTATCGTCGCCCATGAACAGCCGGAACACGACGAGTCGGTTGCCAGCTGACTCATGCTCAAGGGTATCCACCCTTGAAGAAGAGATTTTCAAGAAGAGATCGAAGACAAAATACAAATGAGGAGTAGGATAACTATGTTCATGTAACATGTGGTAACACAGTTAAAATCAAAGAAACTCACATCACCAACGGCTCCCCACTGGACAGCCAGGGCTGGTAGACCCAGCTTCTTCCTCCACTCGCAGATCCTCTCCATCACGGAGTTAGACCAGCCGTAGTTCGTCTGACCAGCGTTACCTCTCCCGCAGGAGACAGATGAAAATATCACGAAGTTTCTGGTAACGGGAAAATATATTTTAGTTTTTATCGGCGGAAATACACAGGAGATAACTCAATGGAATAAATAGGATAGGCCCAACAGAATGTACGAGTAATAACATGAAAACATTATGTTGTTTGTAAGAGCATTAAAATTTTGTTCATTTGCGTTACGAAATAATATAAATGAATCCCTGGAAGATAATTTAAAGTAATTGAAAGCAATAAGCAAGGTTTATTTAAATAGATAGCATTTTAATAATTTTAGAGTACCTAAATAGCAGTCAACTGGAGGGTTCATAAATAGTCTAAAAAGGACAACTATTATCAATAGTCGTCAAGAACACACTTAAAGCCACTTACGGTGGAGTATTTAAGATTAAGCGGAAATAAGGAGATAGTCGTGATCAATACTGAGTCTCAACTGTTATTCAGAATATTTGCTTAGTGGATATGCTAATGATAATGAGTAATAATAAGCATCTTATTCTTGATTACTTCTTATATATAAAATTCTCGTGTCACGGTGTTAGAAGTTGTACTCCTCCGAAACGGCTCGACCGATTTTCGTAAATATTTGCGTGCATATGGGCTAGGGTTGAGAATCGGAAAACATTTATTTTTCATCCCCCTACCCCTAAAAATTTTTTGGCAGAACAACGTTTGCCCGGTCAGCTAGTTTCTTTATATAGATCTATTCGTTTTTTTTTAATTTACTGGTCTGAACTAACGCTTCAACTCAGAGTCACTAACGGTTAAAGTAATCGCTCCTTAGTAAAGAATCACCATACAAATTCTGTACTAAGGAGCGATTTAAGTAACCGTTAGTGACTCTGAGTTGTGGTGTAAGTATTGTAAGGGTTAAATTAATAGCTTACAATCAGTGCGTATAAGTTACATTTCAAAAATAATTTAATGAATTCCTATGACGCTACACGTAATCTCGTAGATGAAAGCATCTACGCAGGCGAAGCGTAAAACTAAAAATTTAGGTCACGCATGCCATATTTTATGATTTCAGTACATGAGGTAAAATGTCATACGGAGCGCGAATATTATTTTTCCAACGCTTGTGGCCGAGTCACATGTTGGAATTCTAGAGAATTTCAGCCCAAACGGAAATTCATATTTTTTACATATCTACTCGGATGAAAATTCATTTTGCAAATTATTAGCAGTGCGGATACTGCGGAAATATTAAAAACTACGTGACAGTATAAATAAGATAGGTAAAAACTCTGTTTGTATGTACGAGTATCATGCATTCATTAAATAGATAGTCTAGGTATGTCATTTTTGCAACTTATATTACGAATCTTTAAAAGGATATTTTTATGGATGTTTTTGGGGTTAAAAGGTACTAAACCCAATAAAAAAATATAGCATTTGAGCAATTATTACAATAAACCAATATACTTCTTATTTACAGAACAAAAAATGCCCCCTAAATCGTTAAAATTAATTAAACCTGCCTAAAGAAGGATATAATAGCAATTGTTTCGGGTGCTGCGTAAGAGAAAGCGGATTATAAGTCATCTGATATAATTTTAAAAATATTTTCACTTACTTCAATCCCGGACACATTCTCTTAGAAAGTTTGTCCAAGTTCATCGTAGCCAAGGCTTTGGGTCCGAACGAAGTCTTGAAGCTCTCTGGGGTCTGGTTCTGGAAGACACAGTCCTTCAAGATCACAGCCAAGTTGAAGATGGCTTCGACAGGACCCATGGCGTTGGCCATTTTGAGCATCGCTTCACAACCTTCCTCCGTGGTCACATCATGAGTCGAGATCTGGACATCAGCGCCGTAGCCTGTCCAAGCTCTGAAATTAATATATGAAATAATATTAATATTTGTGAGAATGAAAGTGAGTTGTAAAATATTTTATTCAGTTGAAACCAACATTTTAAGTTAAGATTTGGTTGGCTGGATGAAGATATCTTGATTTCAATCTTAGTTTTCTCTCTTTTTTCGTTTATACATATTCTAATTTATTTCCTTTTGTTTATTGTACAAGTTTTAAATATTATTTATTTTGCACGTTTATAAAAACTTATTATTACAATAGCTAGCTAGTCGAGAGACACAGACATGACCTTAAAACAAAGTGTACAGATATACTCAGTAGAAAAGAAGCACATCAGAAATTACGATTAAGGATACGCGAACTTAAGGATAGATGGTGGAAGGAAAGCAGCTGAGTTGCAACATAGCGCTGATACAAATCAAACTGGCAAATTCTTTGAAGGCATAAAATCCATTTTTGGCCCACGAGTAAGAAAAACTGCACCAATGTATTCAAAAGACCGACAACACCGAGTTACTGACAAGAACGAAGTAATAATGCGATGGGCAGAGCATTTTAATGAAGTCCTTAACCCTAATACTCTCAGCGTTGATCTACCTTTTATTAATATGCTTGAAGAAATGCCGGCTTGCCAACACCTAGACGATCCACCATATTTTGAAGAGTTTGTAGAAGCAGTCAACCGTCTCAAAAACTTAAAGACACCAGGCATAGATCAACTTCCCGCTGAAGTATACAAATACAGTGGCAATAACATTTTAAATAGGCTCTACAACCTAACCAGGAGAGTATGGACAACTGAAGAAGTCCCACGGGACTGGAGAAATGCCGTTATTTGTAAGCTTTATAAAGGGAAGGGAGATGTCTCCGATTGCAGATAGAGTTCCACGTGAGGCCCTGTGGATTGTCGTCCAAAAGTTGGGATACCCAAAGAAGTTTGTAAACATCATAAGCCAATTCCATGTCGGTATGAAAGCGCAGATTCAGCACGAAAACGAACTCTCTGAGGAAATCCCAATTACAAGTGGAGTAAAACAAGGCTGCGTTATGGCGCCTACTCTCTTCGCCATATACTTTTCGGTTGTCATGAGAGACGCATTGCACCATTGCACTGGGAAAATACTACTAAATGTTCGAACAGAAAAAGGCGTATTTGACATTTCAAGATTTAAAGCGAAGTCCAAAGTTCAGAAAGTATCAATTCTGGACATACTCTACGCAGATGATGTATGCCTTATGTTTGACAACATGGCGCATCTCCAAAGGTACATTGACGCACTCCACTTGTCATGTCAACGATTTGGGCTGGTCATTAGTGCATCTAAGACTCAAATCCTCAAACAACCACAACGGGGTTGCGAAGCTGACAAAGCAACACTCAATCTAGATGGGAAACCACTTGATGAAGTGTCGCACTTTAAATATTTAGGTAGCATTATTAGGAACGACAACAGACTAGCTTCGGAGATACCATCGCGCTTTGCCAGTGCCGCCTCCAGCTTCGGCAGACTTACTGATCGAGTGTGGAGATCGCACGATCTTAGATTAGAGACCAAAATTAGTGTTTACAAGGCATTAATAATACCGATCCTTCTATACGGCGCGGAGACTTGGTGCTTGTACAAAATCGACATAAAAAAAACTTGACACATATCATCTTCGGTGTCTAAGATCCATCCTGAAAATTAAGTGGCAGAACCGAGTGCCTAACACTGAGGTTTTACGTCAGTCTGGGATGTATGGCATGGAGTCTCTGCTCATGCAGCGCCAGCTAAGGTGGTGCGGGCACGTCCTTCGCATGGATAACCACCGCTTGCCTAAGATTGTATTTTATTCCGAAATGGCTGAAGGCAAGCGGAAACGCGGTAGCCAGCATTTGCGCTACAAGGACGTGTTAAAGAGACACTTGAATGCTTGCTGCATTGAGCCTTCACGTTGGGAGGAGCTTGCTATACGAAGGTCATCTTGGCGCTCCACCATCTACAACAAGGTTAAAGACTTCGAGGAAGCTCGATTCGAAGCGCTTGACGCAAAACGCCAAATTCGTAAGGAAAGACCAAAGCCCTCCTATACGTATACTTATAACTCGATTGGTGAACCATATTGTATTTCATGTGATCGAGTTTTTAAAACAAAATTTGGTCTAGCTAGCCATATCAGAGCTCATGCTAGAAAATAGTGACATTCAATTTGCATTCGCACTCGAATCAGTTAGGGTCGCCGTCATCGAAATCGATGAGGAGGACTATATATTACAATAATTTCTTGTAATACAAGATTTTAAACTTAACTCATCGTGGACTGAAAACATTTTACTATAATACGAGTACTCACGATATTTATTTTGAATTCCGATATTTCGACCCAGTTGCATGGATCGTGGTCACGAATGAACTTCATCCGTGAACACAATCCATGCAATATCGGCAAACTCGGAGCAAGCAATATCGGAATACAAAATAAATATCGTACTCGTAATAATTTCTTGTGTTCTATTCTCACTAGGTAGTATTATACTACAAACCTGATCCGTGACGATTGGTAACCATTGCTGATGCCTCGTCTGGAGGTGAGGAGGACCTTCCTCGCGCCCCTCAGAATGAGCCAGTCAGCCAGCTCCAAGCCAAAACCGCCGAGCCCACCCACTACTATGTAGACGAAATCTTCGTGGCACATGTATCTGTGGAATTTGACTATTATTTAGAACATCTTCTTAGAAGAGAAAAAAGCGAATCGTACATTTAATGTGTAATTGGGTCTAACTGAATTTTCAGTTTTCTCAATTTCAAGGGGTAAAAAATCTTATGATGAATCTGATGATGATGATCATAATTAATACAACAAAAACATCTGCTCCGATCCATGGTCTAACCCAAAAATATTTCATCTGACTTTCAATCAATTAAATTAGCAGTTTCTCTTTCTTTGCAGTATATTCCAGTGGCTAAAATAGTGATATAAAACTTGTAATGTTACCTCGGCATGGCTTCAATTGGCATCACTGTCGGCTTCACTGGACGGTTTGTTCGCTCTGCATCGCGGATCTTGATAATTACCTGTTTGGAAATAAATCATAAAAATAAATAAATAACATATAGTTAATATCACAAGCAAAATAAAAGATATTGTAATGAACAAGTAATTAAAAGTTGTTGTTATAAGTGAAAAAGTAAGATAGGTAAATAAATAAAATAAATAAAGTATAATACCTTTCCAATATGTTTTCCGGCTGCCATGTAACGGAAGGCAGTTTCGATTTCATTCTTTTCGAAGGTGCAGTAGGTGAGGGGTCGCACGGCCCCACTCTCGATCCCGGTTAACAGGAGATTTTGGAGTTTCTGTTGCAGATAACATTTAAATGTTGTTTGTTAAAAAATATGACTATTATATTCTCTATCGTTTGATAAATTTATTAGTCGTTGAGGTTTTTATTCTGTAACTGGTGCATCCTTACAGTCATCATTTTATCATTAAATCCTTTATCCATTTATTAATCATTATATTCCAAAAATAATTTTTGCTGGTAGTAAGATACTGCTTAAGTTGATAGTTGGACAACATCATTTATATAGACTTAAGAGTAATCTGCTATATCATAACTTAATGTAGTTGGTCAATCGTTATAAATTAGTACTCGCTACGTAAATGGCGTGATAATTATAAATTGTAACAAAAGAAAATAAAGATGGATAAAAACGCTAAACATTAAATTAAATAATCAACAATAAAGATAAGCAGTACCGTTCTGAATTCAAAGTTCTGGTCAAAGATGTAGTCCAACATGATGCCGTGGAAGGAAGTTTCCTTGAGCAAGAAGTACATGCCGATGGGTGTGTTGTTGCTGATGTCAAACTTGCCAATCTCGAGGAATCTGCCGCGGTAGGCCAGGCAACGGACGGAGGCCTAGGGATAATTGAACAAGATTAAAAAGGGTTAAAACACAGTCACACACTTGCTTTAGAATTCCTGTGTTGTGGATAGAATGGACAATGATATAATACAAATAAAAGATCGCAAATAACCAAGCCCTAAGAACGATTTATCTGAAACAAACAGATATGGTTATAGAATGATGATGAATAAAGTTATCGGTAATGATTGTTTTATGATATGGACTAAAAACGAGCAGAGAGGCTACCTGATGCTTAATAGTCGAAGTAAATGACAAATTAAAGAATCAGATTTGGCAAAGGGAGATCTCCCGCCAGGCGAGGTGTGTTGCCTGGGAGGCGGCCGAGCCCCCGACTGATCTTGTCGGAGCATTTGTATATATGCTAGCGATCTTTGAAAACTTCGATAGCGTGATTCAGGGCGGCGTGACGTCACCGTGTGACGTGTGCGCGTCGTCGCCACATCACCCCCCTGCTCAGACCGGAGGTCGATACATGATCTCGACGATTCAGCCATCCGTGATCCTCTATCTTCGGTGAGTCGAGATGTGAGGTCGGTATGCCCTTGAGATGCCCTCTATCCGCGGTGAGTCGGGATGGGAGGGTGGAACGACTGATGCGGAGGTCGAGCGGTGCGCGCTCAAGCCGTCCGTGTAGCCGTGGGTGGGGGCAGTAGCTGGCCGGGGACAGGAAGCGTCGACACAGTACGCTGCGATGCGCCCGGTGAGTCAGCGTGGCTGGTGTGCGGTCTGTCGAGAGAGGTTGCTGCAGTCCGTCGGGTGTGAGCGGTGAGGTGAGGGGGGAGGGATGCCTGCTGCCGCTATCGGTGCTCGAAGGGACGTGTTCTTGCCGAGGGTCACCAGTTTGGCAAAGGGAGATCTCCCGCCAGGCGAGGTGTGTTGCCTGGGAGGCGGCCGAGCCCCCGACTGATCTTGTCGGAGCATTTGTATATATGCTAGCGATCTTTGAAAACTTCGATAGCGTGATTCAGGGCGGCGTGACGTCACCGTGTGACGTGTGCGCGTCGTCGCCACACAGATAAAACAAATCGACAAGAAGTCAAATATTTTTATTTTTTTATTTAACTAACCTGTAGTTTTTCATCTGACAACGAGTTGAGGACTAGATCAACACCTTTGCCTTGTGTTTCTTTACGAATCATGTCTTCGAAGGACGTATCTCTAGAGTTACCGATGTGGCTATCTGTAACGAACATGAATTCAATAAGTTTATTAAATATTTGACTTTTGGATTTGTGACTTGTGGTTTTATTCAACCTTGTGTTACTTCTTACCTTTCAATTGCGGGAACAGTTTCTTAATAAAGGCCCTCTTCTCAGCAGTACCGACGGTAGTGAACACCTCACAGCCGTAGTGCAGCGCCACATTGATGGCGGCCTGCCCAACCCCACCGGACCCGGCGTGAATCAGAATCGATTCGCCTCGTTGCATTTGTCCTACCATCACCTATGGAAAGTCAGTCTATTACCAAACCTGGAGGCGCGTAACTTCTTTATGGACTTCGATATGGTTGAACCTATTGTGATGTAATTTTTAGATAATATTTATTAGCCCAATGAATGATCATAGGATTATTTTCTGTGATTTGAAGATTGTTTTTTTTTTGGTTTTATTAGTTCTATCCCTGCGAAGTCGGCGTGGGTCGTCAGTAATTTATAACTGTATACTAAGAAAGAATTCCGTCCATCACATCGAGTAACACTACGTCAAAATCAATGATATCAAATGTTGTCATCGATAGCTTGTTAACTGTATCAATATTTTGTAAGATCTTTCGTTCGTGTGTAAGGTACCATTACAAATAAACTTACCATAGCGTAGTAGACTGTGCCGTAAGCCACGGGAACTGTAGCAGCTTCCTCGAAGGTCCACTCGTCGGGAATGGACCACATAAGAGCCTTGTCTCCCTCCACCATGTTGGATGTGCCGCTGTTGCGGACCATTGCCATCACGCGAGTACCGCTGGCAGGTTAGAATGTAAATGTAAATAAATAAATAACGCTTCACACTCATAGTCCCACACTTGGATTACTTGTGTCGTGGGTGCCATGGACAACACTCTAGACAAGGAAATTCACACACAGACCGAGAACAGAAATTCAAACTCATCATTCAAATTTCCGCCTTGCTGAGAATCGAACCCAGGACCCTCGGTGCGAAGATCCGGCATGGTAACCTTGCGCCACACGTGTCGTCAATGATAAAGAATAAATGTGATTAATATTTACTCATTATAAAGAAAATATAGCAAATAAAATTAAATATTGCTTCACAACAATTGTTATATCTGCATTAAGTTGAAAAGCCTGCTAGGCTTCTACTATAAATACATAAATTTTATTGCTCTGGAACTTACTTCGGAGTTTTGCCAACAATTTCGAAACCTTGGACACACTCCTGTGCCAATCTCCCGCGAGCTACAGCGTCGACCGTCACGCGACCGGTCGCCGTCATCACATCACGGAAGTTCATAGCCGAGCAATACACCTGTGAGTAAAAAATATAGAACATTAGGTTCCTCTATCAATGCTTTGTAAAAAATCTTTGTTTGTCTCGAATTCACTCTCGATTTAAACAGAAAATTTAACCCATCAGATGTATCGTAGGAAGCCTTTATGTCTATCAAAATTATTTTTTTATGAATATTGAAATTTATAAATGTGTTAAAGCAAATAATAATAATTTTGATTGTTTCAATTTAATCATACTCACGTGAATGAGGACGCTCTCCGGATTCTTGAAGGGTTTCTCTGGCCTTATGGGACCTTCAAGCCATGTCAAGGATGACAAGTCACCGATAGTTAACGTGTTGACAAAAGCGTGATCCGCTCGAACTGTTTCTAAATCTCCAAGAAGGAGGTGACGGTATGTTCCCCATTGACCCTGAAATTTATAAGTTCTGAGTTGTAGCATCAAAAAAACCTAATTCATTTGATATACCACTACTAGAATAGGAGGTAGCAATGGTAATTTTAATAGAAAAACACATAGCTAATTTGCAAGTAATTTGGGTACTTACATCTTGTAATACATTTAGAGCAAGATCTTTGTCGAGCTGTTCCTCGTAAAATTCTAAATCAGGATTGAACGGTGGGGATGACGGATCAGTTATCAGTAGACCATATACAACCTCACCCCCGGGTTCTTTTCGTAAGCAATTAACCAATCCTAATAGCCCGTTTATATGCTCATCTTGAGTGTAAAGGACGATTTTTTGTCCATCTTTTAGCTCCTCCTTGACTTTGTCTATCCATGCATACGTCTGATCGGTTGTTTCAATCTTGATAAACTTAGCTGGTTTCGATCCAACCCTCTTTCTTAACAGAACTATATATTCAATTCCAGTGTCGTGAATAGTAATAATGTCATATTTATCAGCATGATCTTTAGGATTAGGACGTTCCTTTTCACGACTGATGATGAAACATTTATCTCTTAGAGTTGCTGTGGCTTGTTGTAAGACTTGTGGCCTTTGTAGAAGATTTGCACCAATAAACAGGACAGTGTTGGTTTCTCCAGAAATTTTCTTATTTTCTACAGTAATGTGAGATGGCATTTCAATAGTATCTTCAGAGATAACCAAAAGTTCCGCTTGTACAAGAGGCAGATCTCCAAGCATGTCGCCAACTTTTTCAATGATAGGTTCGAAATTATTATCCTTATATTCCTGATCTACAATTTCTATACTCTTTACTTTGTTCGTTTGGATGTTCTCTAGTACCATTTGGATATTAGCTCGAAGAATATCTTCCAGCTAAAACAATAAAATTTATATAGTCATGGAAATTTTTAATCGTAATATGAGTTTAATATTATATTCCTAGGTTTTTGATTTTTTTCATTAATAAATAGTGTTTGATCTTTGAACTAGATCCATACCGATAAACTGGTACTCACCTTCATTTTTTGTTTACTAAAGTTAGGGATGAACACATTCTTTTCAAGCACAGGAATACCAAGAGGAATTCTCTTAGATATTGGCGTTGCATGGAGTCCTCGTATTTCTACTCCACCAGCCCTAGAAAATTAAACATTTTCTTAAAGATGTTACTCAAAATGAAAGACGACTCAGTTTGATGAACTAAGCAATTCTTAGAGTATCAGAGATATCTATGTATTTTGTGTTTGAATAAACGTTCTAAGCACACGAAAATTTAATTAATTTACTTACCTAATAACATCGACGTGAGGATAGTATCGGATTTCAAAAGATTGTCTATTGGAATCAGGATTCATTTTGGATATAGCATCATAATGCATATTGGCATCGATGCAAAGCTTTTCGATCCTCGTTGGGACGAAGAGACCACGGGTGTCCTGGCCGATGATCTTTATTTGCAGCATGCAGTCCATGAAAGTGACCCAATTGTTGACCCACGCTAATCTGCCGCGAGTACCTTCGACGTTGCAACCCAGGATACCACGGAAAAGACCGCTATAAAAATAAACAATCGTTTATTTCTATTTCTAATCGTATTTTTCTAATCAAGATAACAAATATCTCTTACAGAACGCTGCTTAAATTGAAACTAATAATGAATTCCAACTTGAAAAGCATCTTGAAAATAATTTAGTGATAATGTCCGTAGCACCGAATCGGTCATAAAATTTGCCGGCATTGTTGTAACTTTGTCGCTTATGGCAGGTTTCTATAACCAATCCGTTGCCGATCAGATACTAAGATAGCTACTACACATTTGCGTTTTAATAAAAGATATGAGATTTTAAAGGGAAATAAGTTATCGGTAGATTGGTATATTATAGGAATCGCTCCTTATGAGGATATAGCCTAAATCGAATATAATGAAGTAAAAATCACTCGTAATTTCATACCTATATTGGTATCCTCTAAGGCGGAGTTCTTTATAGAAGTCCTTGGTTAGTAAATGTTTGATGTTGGGACCAGTAGCTTCAGCCGTCGGCACGAGGTGTCTGTAGTCTTGTCCCACGTTCTTCTTGGCGTAGATACGACCTGTTACTATAGAAGCTCCACTTTCTACAACCTAAATAAAAATGTAAATCGTTAAAAAAATCTAAAAAACATTAGGTATTGTATTAGTATTAATTAGCACTTCTATTCAAAACACTTGATTTTCAAATAGTTGTTCCTAAATGGACAGGCATCCACGTTGGATGGAAAAGATTTTTTAATGGGACTCCACATGATAATTATGCGTTGAGTGAATGTTAGTGGGATTTTAATGAAATTCATATGCGGCGACGATTGAAGGTTTTTGGGAAGGAAATATATGGAGATATACCGGGACCTTTTGAAAGATTCCTTGTAAGATTCCTGTGTGTCTTCGTGTTTTGTACAAATTTGTAAGGATTATAACTAACCTCAAACTGCCCACTTCCTTTTTGGATCATGATTATGAATTCCAAGTTGCCCTCCTTCGGAATGTTGGTGGCTCGTTGGAATCGAACGTTCTCGAATACTACCGACACCTCAGTGTACAGTTCTCCCATCATCATACCCAGGGTTTCCCACACGAGAACCAGGTAACCTGTGGCGGGGTAAAGGTTACGACCTGGAGATAAATTATACCGTTGAGTTAAAACTGTATGTTAAGTAGTAATTTTGTGGTAATCTTCTTCTTGCAAAAATTGCATTAGAGGACTTCAGACATGTTTGTATTTGTGCAGGTTTATTCACGATTTTTTTAATATCTTATAAGTTAATGCTTGACTACTAATACCACCTGATGGTAAGTGGCGATGTAGTCATAGGTGGTAAAAAGCATTAACTTAGTAAAAGCCTATTCCACTCTTGCCTTGACCTTTACCGAAGCAAGTTAATAAATAGCCTTTTACTTAGTAAATGTGCTATCGTCCTGGACTTTATCGCCACTTCCCACCTGGTGAGAATTCATGTAAAATAGTGCTGATAAATCTATAACACGCACATAATTTGTAGATAAGGGGCACGTAGGCTTTGAACCCCTATTTACAAGTTAGCGAGTAATAGTCGATCAACATACAATTAGAGAGGTCTGCACTGCGCCATGGCTTTACGAGCACTTGGCCGGGTTTTATTTAAATGTTATCAAACGTTAACGCAGATGTCGTAGTAGTAAAATAGACGAACTGACGATCCACCTAATGCTAAACTGGCTATCGTCACTCATGGACATCAACGACACCAAAGGCATCACTGATGCGTTGTCGGCCAAGAAAGAGAGAAGGAAAAGAAAGAAAGAGAAGGAAAATTTATATCAGTAACATAGTTTTTACCGTCGATGGTGTGGCCTGCCATGTATTCGCTGTCCTCATCAACGATCGACATTCTGACTGTTCTCTCTCCCGACTTCATTTTTTCTTGCGCCTTATAGGATGTCACATACCTAATGGAAATGATACACTTTAACGTAGAAAATAATAAAGAAACAATATTTATTGAAACACAAAACTTATGCTTGAAATGTAACTAACAAATTACACCCAAGATTATAATAACTACTAATTTAAAACAAACAGTAATGCAAATCACTGATGTACTCAAATGATTTTGGATAAGATATAATGAAGAAAGGTTAAACAAAAAAACTGATGAGAAATATTCTTTCCTCATCAGTTTTCACACATACGTAAAGCAAATTTTATTTAACCTTAAGGCATAATTAATATTTATAAGTATTATTATATAGACAGTGACTGCGTCGTTTGTACAAACGGCAGTTAAAAGCGTTTCCAATATATCGTAAACATTGAGAAATGTTGTTTTCGCCGTTAATATTGAAGTCGATGAACAAAGCGAACGTAATAGATCAGCCGTAGAGTATGTAGGTATGTAATATATGTCCCTACATGGGTGAGCTATGCTAACCCTGTGAGACATGTACATATATTTGTTCCTAACTTCATTTGGGGACTCACGGGAGACTATCATCACATAAGTATAATTATTATTTTAAAGTCTAACAGACCATATTACGCTAATAAACGCTTCATACACCTATTTTATGTAGCTATTGCACTGTTGTAATACGTTTTATCTTTTTAGGGTTCCGAAGTAAAATCGGAACCCTTATAGTTTCTTCATGTTCGTCCGTCCATCTGTCCGTCTGTCTGTCGAAGCAAAGCGCCGAGATCTTTAGTGCTAGAAACCTGTAATTTGGCATGGATATACATATTTATTAAAACTCCAGAATCGTAGAATAAAATATTGAAAAACATTTTTTTTTCAGGGTACCTCCCCTACAGGTAACGTGAGGATGAATTTATTATTCGTCACGTATCAAATACGGTGTTTTTCAGTTTTTATTTCTATGTAAAATTAGTCGAGCAACGTTATCAGATATGCGTAAATATAGCTTTGTTATCGATATAGCAAAAATGTCAAGTAAAATTTTAAGCTACTGGTGTTTAATTTGTTGAAATTAGCCATCCGTATATTTTTGTCCTGTCGGGTAACTGACGAATAACATTTGGTTGTTGTGTTTATTGCATTTCTGGGTCTTTCGCCGGCGAAATAAAGAGGGATATTTTTGTAACTCGGGAAGTTAATGAATTAAGAAATACAATTAAGGAATAATAATTTTAGTCCCAAATGGAGTAAATTTTCGAAATATTGTCCACCTTTCTTTTAAAGGACTGTAGAGCTTGCTATCTATTGGACAATGGAAAACGCGTAGATAAATAAATTGGACTCTGGGAAAAATGTTGAAAAGCAAATAAATCTAACTTGCCTTCTTATGAATGTGGATACCATACACAAAAAGATTTTTCAAATTAGACTGGTGATTCCAGAGATTAGCGTGTTCAAACAAATAAATAAATTCAGCTATATTAAATTCGTAATACAGATATGCAGAACCCTTGAAAGTAAACATTAATCTTACCAATCCTCACTGTGTTCCCACTCTACCAAGTGGGCCAGCATGGGCGTGCCCTGCGACACGGGGAAGGCCACGTGTGGGTAGATGTTGGCCAGACGCGGGTTCAGACCGGCTTCGTACAGTCTGGAACAACGACGATATAATTTAGCTTCTGCTGTTTGACTGACTTAATTGAATTTTTTCGAAAGTCTGCCTTTTGGACAATATTTTTGATGTAAACCTTTATAGGCGCGCCTAAAATCAACGCAGTAAAATCAACTCGTAGTGCGCTACGGCAAACTGCTTTATAACATTGTTAGGGAAGTATATAGAGCAGCTAATACCCGGCACTAAAGTTCCAAAAACCTTTTTTATTGAGATAACTTTTTTATTATTTATTACTATCGTAATGGACACAGCGGATTCCAATGAATGGACAATCAAAAGATAGACAAGTATGGTGACCGATTTATAATTAATTAAGAAGAGTCAGATGACGTTATTGCAACAAACAGTTCAGATGTTGAAATAGATATTGAATTTTCAATTGAAAGTGATTAGTTGATTAACACAATATTTTCTTTTTAATTGGATGGTATTTACAACTCTGTATGTACAATGTATGATAATAAAGACGTATGGAAACAATCTTAACAATTAGAAAACGATTATAATGCAATGACCTAAGGGTTGATTTACGTTTTTTAACTTTGACTTAACTTTTCATTACGTCGTTCCACAGAAGAAATAATCGTACGTAGTCGTTCTAAAAAGTTTATACAGAGCAGGAGAGTTATAATATATTCGCATGCCTTCGGCAATAGCCGATGCTTACATTAGTTCCCGAAGTATATTCTAAGTGGAAACGAACTGTACATCCACGTATTATAAACTCATTGCTCTGTATTTCTCTGTGTTTCTATTTTTTCTTACATTTTATAATTGAAAATATTTTTATCATCAACCAATCATTTTTTTAATACCGTCCAATACACATTCAGACTTTCTTTACACATTCTACGAGAGAAGACTCGTCAAATAATATCCCATAGATCCACTGAAATCATAAGAAAAATAAATCTACTTTATTAGTGAAACTCTACATATTTTTCCTTTATTTTACTTTATGTTACGTTATTTTTTTTTTAATTAAATTTCTTCTAGTTCTAGATCTTAATATTAGTTCCCTTGTCTATTTAAAGTAATCTAGTAATAAGAAAGAGCGGGGCATCCTGACACAGGTATATATTTACTTAAAAGGATGCCTCCACTATGCACTGTGTGTATAAACTGCATGCAAAAGAATGAGAGAAAAGTATTTTTTGTTTGTATTTTGTTGTAGGTATTAATTAATTATATTCGTAAGTTTAAATATTAATACTGATCCAACTTGAAAGATAAGTTCAGGTTATTATAAGGTTCCTTAAGGCACACGGAAGGTTAAAAAAAAAACTTTTGACAGAACGAAGTCTGTCCGAGCAGCTAGTTATTTATATAAATGTTTCACGACTATCGGAAGTCCTGCGACGGCCAATTTTTTTTATCAAAGCAAGACTTTTAAAAATATATTTGTCTGCAATTTCTATCAGGCTTTAGAAAATTGGTGATAATCAAAGGGGACTTGAAGGGGACGTGTTTAGGACAAGTCCTGAGAATAAGTGTTTTAGATGGGAGCAATGCCTGCAGGTGACGGAGACGTGTCCTAGTAAGTTGTATTCACGCGAACAACCCGTTGCACCTTGTCACGTGGTCACTGCAACACGTGTCCCGTGGTCCCGACCCCCGTGCTCCGTGAGAAGTAGTAATCCTCGTTCAGTCTCGTTGGGAGCTAATTTTACACACATATTTAACAAACTCTGACTACATATTACATTTGTTAACGTGACGAATGACCGATGTTGCGTAGGTTTTACGCCTTTTCAGATCGATATAGGGAGTCCATTTAACCGACTTAAAAAAAAGGAGGATGTTCTCAATTCAATCGTATTTTTGTTTAAAGAGATGCGCCTTGTTGGCACAGCTCATATTTCATTTAGCATTAATTTTCTTTTTTTAGAATTCCATATTCGTATTCAAATCAAATAGCAAAAGAATATGCAGTGGGCTACCATTGAACTAGTATTACTAGCGTATAGAACAGACACCGCGAACATTGGGTTCGGGGGTGTGCATTGCAGCCGGCCGGCTGCATTTCATTCTGTCACTCGGCTGTCACTCGGCTGCGCTCATTGCGGCCGCATGCCAAATTTGTTTATGAAAAAACTGAAAAAATGCCGTCGTGCGTAATAAGAACGTGTCACAATTGCACGACAAAAAACAAAAAAGATAATGGTATCACTTTATCATCGGTAAGAAAACAAAATATTAACTTAAATCAACTAAAACGAATTAAATTAAATTATTGAGCAATGTTCCCGCCATTTTGGAATTAAAAAATCATAAGGAGCGTTTGAACTTGGCAAGCCACTAGCGTGTTAATGGAATATATAAGCTTACTTAGGTTGCCGTCTTGGTTGGCAAGTGTCATATACAAAGTTACTCTATGGCAAGTGTGCAAACGAGGCTTCTAGTTTGAAAAGAGAACGGAGGGCAAGCCGGCGGTGGAACACACATTTTGTTTGAGATGTCTCCTCTATGTATGTATCTCAATGTGGGCTACTGATATTTTTTGCTTGCCACTGACATTTTGAGGTAGAAGAATTCCATCCATCAAATCAAATCAAATCATTTTTATTTGTTAAAGTACAGGTACAATCTGATATATGTAAGTATAATAGAATTTTGTGTCCCAATATACTTTGCCAATTAATAGCGTACAAATATTAAATGATTCAATCTTGCGTTTAAGCTTCATGACAGCCTGGTGAATAACAGACGAGGCTATGATGCCAGATGATGATGATGATTGATGTCTCCTGTTGGAGGTTGCTGGGCCCTGTATCACGTAGCATAATCATATCAGTATACACCGTATTCATGCATCCTGGTAGGCTATTCTCGACAAGTTACCTGTCATCCTCCTAAAATCTACCTTGAAAATGTTTTGTGCATATTTCGTGTTAAAATTATTATTGTCTGTTATTAAACTTAAATACTCACTTTCCCAAAGCGGTGAACAAAACTTGCACATTGTCTTCGTGTTTCTTCTGCGTTAGAGGAACGTTAAGGACGTCCTTCATAAGAGATCTTCTTAGAATGGCTTGGAGAAGACCATGAGGAGCTATTTCTATGGTTATCGCGGTAGGTTGGATGAGGCGAGAGGTCTCTTCGAATAATACAGAGCTCTGATGGAAAATAAAAATTTGGACTTAAAATCTCAAAATCGTTGAAACTGAATCTTGAATAGAGTTGATGCTATTGATATTATGGAAGTAATTACAAATGGGCGTAATAAAATGTGACTGAAGTCTAATTTGATGTAAATCATAGATATATTGTTAATCCTAAAATATGGAAAGAAAACGAAGCCAATGAAACTTTCAGATCCTTATTACTGTTTAAAATTAAAATAGTCTTTAAAATTGGTGATAGTAATAACTCCAGTTATCTTCCAAAATTTGTTAAAAAATATATTCAATTATACGTAATTGTATGAATATATAATTATGTAAACTTACCAAGAGGTTGTTAGTATGATATTCGGCTGAAGATAATTGAGCTTTCGGATCCTTCCAGTGGATTTGATGGATAGATGTTGATACCCAACGTTCCGACCGTTTTTTGGGTTCAGGGATCACTTCTCTCAGGTACTTCAGTAGTTTAGGACCTGGATCAAAAAATGGATCATTTCAATTAAGGTTAAGCTAAATAAACCTTATTTTTTATAAAAATTAAAACCTCTTTCAAATTTGTAGCTCCATGACAAGGACAAAAAATTATGAAACATATTTTCTGAGACTTCCCGCAATTAAGAGTATTTCTCCATATGAGGATATCGAGATATCACCTTTTCCTTTCATCTGCTCCAATTGATATTATGAAGATAATTAATGTGGTGAATATAATACATTTACTTACCAGCCTCAGAAATATATCGCGAATGATAAGCGATATTGGAGCATGGGACTTCCTTGGCAAATATTCCCTGGCTAACCAGCTGAGCAACAAAGGTCTTCATGATGTCTGCGGGTCCCGAGATTGTGCTCGAGTCCGGTCCGTTGTGACAGGCCACTTCGATTTCCGGTGGTACCATGGTTTTGATCTGTTAAATTGAAATTTATTTATTGGGTTCTGCTAAATCTTAGTTATGTGGGTATTAAGGATAATCTTCAATTAAAATAAAAAAATACCCTAACAATTTTATTTACACTAAACATAGCTAGGAACACTTTCGATTAAATCACAATACAAACAAAAATAACCAGATCAGAATCGGTTCCTCTGATTGAGAGCTACGATGAAACAGACAGACATATAGGTCCTCAGATACACAGACACTTCAAATTTATAACAGCGAATATTACAAATCATCATGTATAGAAGCTTATCAAAAATAAAGAGTTTTGCACAGATGAACATAGTATGTAACTTGTAATTATTATGATTGTTAAGTAGTTATCTGAGCATTATATCGATTGTTGAAAAGCGTTTTTGTAACCGTAAATAAATCAAAGTAAAAAACTTTACCTGGCTGTAGCCTAGACCAATGGCTGCCATGGAACCCTTAATGAAAGGAGTCTCGATAGAGGCGAGACCGCGACTATACGCAGACAGGATCATTTGTTCAGCTGTGAAACAACCGTCTGCGTATGCGCAGCCCAGCTCACCCACACTATGACCTATTAAACAAATTAATGACATGAAGAAATCAATTGAACTTATGTTTTTGAATGGTGTACAAACGTATTGATGGCCAAAAAGGAAGCGGAGGACACGATTATTATTAGCTCCTCAATACTGCAACCAAAATACGCTAAAAATTACTTTTTAATAAAAAAATAAACCAAGGAAAAAACTGAAAAGCGAAAAATTAAGACCCTAAATTAACAGTACCTAAATAAATAATTTTGAGACGGCGCCATCCATTAAAAAAGAATCATCAAAATCGCACCACCCTGTGCCGATTGCTGCGTGATCATACATATTAAAAACATAATCTCGAATAAAAATTGAGAACCTCCTCCTTTTTTTTCGTCGGTTAAAAATATTTCATTCACTCTAGAAGACCCAACTTCGGTTGCTAGTCTATGTAGGTGTTCTATCAAGCAATTGTATTGGGACAATATTGGATTGTAAAAACACGGAGTTATCATGTAGAAGCTCTATATTCAGACGATTATTTAAGAATATTTTACATAATTTTTAAGGTTTAAATACGCACTGCAATTCATATAATTTACCCTATATTTATAAACACATTTTTTTGGTATAAAACCTTGATGTAGCAAAGTATCGTTTATTAAACTTACCAATTATGTAATCAGGTTCAATGCCAACAGTTTTCAAAATATCAGTCAGCCCGATTTGGACTGCAGCGATTCCAATGAAAGAGTTCAGGATATTATCATAGATCCTTGGATCGGGCTCTGTGACGATTTTCGTTAAGTTGATGCCCTTCGGTTCAAGGGCTTTATGGCATCTACAATAAACAAGAAGGCTATCAACAGGTACTTTCCAATTATAAGGATTAGTAGTATCTTCTATAATAGCATTAGGAGTATGATTGATGCAGTTTCTAGCTTCGGACTAACTTTCATTAATATGTTAGATACTAAATTTAAATCTAAGGTTTAAATTATTATTATAAAGGGCAATCATTACAACTTTATCTATGTCATTGTTATTACGATGTATAACTTACTTCTCAATAGCAGCAGCGAATACAGGTATCCTCATCAACTCAGTGGCCATTCCAGCCCATTGCGATCCCATCCCGGAGTATACGAACCAAACTGGTCGGCGGACGCCTGAGAAGTACTGGATATCTCGGCTTAGTGATACACCCTTAGTAGGAGTAGAATCTGTAGAATTAATAACGTGGTGATACGATTATAATGTAAATAGTAATTTGTCAAAGGTATGCCTTTATATTACCTCATCTGGTTATAAGTGACAATAAATAAAATAAGCATATTTTGCTTCATCCTTGAAGAGGCTCAAAAGTCGCTATGATATAATAATAAGTATATAGTTTTGAAAAACGCTCCAATGACTACAGAAATTTTAATATTAATAGTAATTAAGGTTTCACGTAAGTCATGTTAAAATTAATCATCACGTGATTCTATGAAGTGAAACATGCGATTTCTTTATTCTATCACAACATGTTTGAACTCTTGCATGTCACACTTTACCGTGGTTGAAAATGATTTTAATTTATTTAATGAAGTTAGACTATTATTCTGGGAGTCGGGCTCATCATGTATATTAAAAGTCATTTTTTAAAACTTACTAAGTAAAGTATATCCTCGGACAACGTGCCCACCGATATCCTCTTCATGGATAGCGTGCCATAGTCTGATTTGCTCTACATCAACGGTTTTAGATTCCAGGTCATCCAGTATCCTGGCTACAGCGGCTTCCGTGCGGCCTGAGGCACAGACGAGACGGGGAAGGTCGTCTGATGGCATGCCGTTGTTCACCTGAAGAAAGACGTGTGTATAAAGCAAGACATAAATAAATAATTATCAAGCAGGTAAGTAATTTTTGTATAAAATCATATGCGATGAGGGAAATTTTGTAAAATCTATGTCTAATTTTATCTTTCTCAGGTAACTCCTCTTCCATCTTCATCTGGCATCTTCCTATCAACCAGAATTTCTAAGACCTAAAATTTTCCTTCCATTATCTGGGAATGTTTATTCGTTCGGTTATCTAGTATAACATTTTATGTGGATATGTAGCACGTACTTACACTGTGCCAACACATTTACTAAACCTCCATCATCAGATATTTACACCAACATCCAACATCCACCAAAATTAAAGTTATACCAACCTTGTCTCTAGCAACATTCTTCAGCAGGACGTGAGCGTTAGCACCACCAAAGCCAAAGCTGTTCACTCCAGTCATTCCTCGGCCCCACGGGGTCTTTTCTGTCACAACCTGGAGACGACCTTCCGCCAACGCTGCCACATTCTCTCTTGGCACCTTGTAGTTCAGGTTTGGAGGAATGTAGCCAGTTTTGTAAGCTATGCAGAGCTGTAAATATTGAAATAATATTTAAAAAGCAGAAAATGCCTTACAATCATACAAAAACTAATGGGAGATTTTATTGCTTAAGGCGTTCTCTATCAGGTTACATTATTTCAGAGGCCAAAAAGTGGAAAATCGGCAAATGAAGAAGAGTAGCTTTGAATTAGTCAGTCTGGATGTAATAAAATGGAAAAGTAGTCTGAGATCCTTCCTGACCTTGGTCTTCATAACATAAGCTAATTCATCTGCTTTTGTCATGGTGGCATCATAACGCACGACATTAGATATATTATTTTTTTTTTTCATGGAAGTAGCCGGCAAATGAGCTGGCGATCCACCTGATGGTAAGTGCTATCGTCGCCCATGGAATCAGCGATACCAAAGGTATCACTGATGCCGGCCAAGAAAGAAAGAAGAAAAAAAAAGAGCACGACATTAGATATATTATTTTCATAAAGCTTCTTTCATAAGAAAAATATGTTCATTATGTAACCATTTTACATTATTCGCTCATCAATCAATTTTAATATAGAAATGTATCGACTCATGTGCCGTTAAATTTACGAAGTGCAACGATGCGTAGGATTGAGTAGTTGAAGTGCTTGAAATGGTTTACTAATTGAACGTAACGTCATATTGAACTAATATAGCCCGAAATAATTGGCGGCTTTCCAGAATTGTCTCAAAGAATTATATAATTACAATTGTGATATCGACATCCTTGTTTGAAAGTGGGATTCATTATTTTTCGAGACTATGGGTCCTAGGCTTAGTTGGAGGTCGATCAGCTTTCTACCATAAGTTATATAAAGTGGTAGGATTATTCATTAACCTCGCTACCGTCCACCCTTTTTCTTAAATGAACCTTGAAGTTTTTTGTGTTTCGGTCCAAGTTTCCTACAGCCAAAAATAATATACTCCTCGTTTCTTTTATTTCCGGTAACGCATCTACCCTTTGGTGCTATTAATGACCATTTAGCATTAAGTGCCTTAACCTGCTCGTTTGTCAACTATCGCACTAACTCAGTAGTAGTAACTAACTAACTACTTTAATCGCTAATGAGCGATTTAAATAATTGTTAGTGACTCTAAGTTGGGGCGTAAGTATTCCTATTAATCATCACTTTTAAATATAACTTACTTTGGCGATAGAACAAAGACCAGAAGCAGGTTCGCTGTGACCCAAGTTTGACTTGATTGAACCGATCATGAGTGGTTCGGAGCGGCCAGTGCAGAAGATTTCGTCTATCGCTAACAGTTCTTCTGGGTCACCGACTCTCGTACCTGAGGAAGAAATTTAGCAATGAAAGGATAGGTAGCTGATATAAATATGGATAGATGAAGATGATCGATTTTCATGCGGTTTTTACCAAGAACTTAAATTTTAAGAAGTTTTAAGATGAGATATATTGTATACATGAAACATATCAATGTATAACCTAATAAAGAAGAGTACCTAGTTTAACGTTTAAGTGCACTTTTATCTGTGAATAAGGATCATATCTCCGAAGCGCAGTGTCTGTGGGTTGGTAGTGCTGTAATATTTTAAAGTGAACTTTACAGAATGTCGCCAGTATATCAGGTAAGTGATGCCGTTGTTCGCGTCGCTATCAAAATGCTTTGTGTCCGTACAATTGTGAGAGCTCCTTTTAATAGCTGAAAGCTTTTAATTTCACGACGGAGTGCTCGCTCGGTACTGTTGGTCGAACTATGTGATGGGAAAAGTAAAAATCCTTATATTCTTTCAATAAAAGTCAGCGGGCATTCAATTTACCTTAAGGACGTTACTATATTCGATAACCAAGTTATTAGATAACCTAAGTTAAGTAAGTTATCCTTTAGATAAAACTAAAGCGTCACTTTTGTAAAGGTGCTTTCAGATTGATGCAGACTGACTGACCTACTGGTTATGGTCACAAAAGACACGGAAGACGTCGTTTATTTATTTACCTGCTTGCAAAATTTGGTTAAGCTTCGGTGTAGTTCTCTTAAGTACACTCTTCTAGCAACGAAACAACTATGACCAAAATATACTTACATTAATATTTTTATATTTATGCTTGCTCAATCCTGTGGAATTGTGGGATACGTTGAAAAGTAAAATAACTATGTCTTTATCAATGGTACTTCTATCTGCGAATAATACCGAGTTATTTGAGCAATGTATCTACCTAATAGCTTGTACTTACATTAATTGAAATCCAGCTTCTAAGTTTCGACATTCAATTACTATCTCCAAGCATCTTTGTATCCATACAACATTGTAGTTTGAAAGGACCTTTAATTTCACGGGATGTGGTCTTTATGTACTACGGAGCTTTGTTGAAAAGATACGAGTAAGTTTCTTATTGATAAGATTTGGTATATAGTTTTGATTAAACGTGCCAGTTCCAATCTTCTTAGTCATGGTCAAGTCTGTTGATGATATTTTATACATGGAAAGAAAAATTGTAAATCTATTTAAAAATACCGAGTGAATTTTTTTTTCTATTTCTAATTTCTCTACTTAATAGGCGGTGGTTTTCTATATAACGTAGTTGGAGGAAAAGTACCATGAATATTGATGATGGCAAATTTTACTGAAAGGAGATATTACTTTATTTTTAAAATTTGATTTGAAAAGATTTTTGAAAATTCTTGATGCTTGAGCCAGGTATCGAACATTTCAACACATTTCATCGGAATATGAAAAAACAACATCCTGTATTTTTATGATGCCACCCGAAAGGGTCCTTTATAAGGCTTAATTTCTGTTCAACAACAATAGTATCTTAAATTAAGGGAAGACCAAGAACAGGGGCGTAGCTACCGCCGTATCAGCCGTATCAATTATATGGGGCCCCCAGTGTATAGGGGCCCCCACTAACACTCCCAAAAAAAGGTTGCCAACGGCCTTCGACCGCTGGCACTCCTTTTATATTTGACAGCTGACGTTGAAGGGGGGCCCCAAAACAAATATTGATATGGGGCCTCCTTAGGGCTACGCCACTGACCAAGAAAAATGAGTTAGTTGAAATTTTTTCTTGTAAAGTTCCTACTTACTATCCAAAGTAAATAGTCCACTTACTCGTATTAAATTTGACCTACGAATTGATCAAAATGAGACCCATTTTCTTACAATGTGTGCACAGATTTATTCTTCAACTGAATTCTCTTCGTGTTGCCTTTTGTATCGAGTTATGATAAATATTTAAAATAATATTTTGAGCTTCGGTTTTGAATGAAGAGAATTGTTTTAAATTCCTCACCAGTTCCATGGGCTTCCACGTACTCCAAGATGGAAGGTGGGATGGAGCACTCCTCGTAGAACTCACTGAGCAAGAGCTTCTGGATGTTACCGGCAGGATAGGTGATGCCCTGCTCCTTGTAGCCATCGCAGTTGGTCTTCGCGTGGAGAAGTTGGGCATACACTCTGGGGGTAGAGAATGATTTTAGGAGAAAACGAGGGTTTATGGGGTTCCACAAAGTCGAGGCTATGGTCCGCCGAGGTTTCAGATGTTGGAGTTGTGTACTACCCAGTTTAATCCTACATATGATAGTTAATAAAACCTACGCAGGATATTTTAACTTAGATATGTACTGATTATTATTAAAAATGTCTTTAGCAATGGTTAGGTTTCCATAAAGTAATAGCCATTAAACGAGAAGACGAACTACATGATGGCTTTAGTATTATGTATTTTGTGATGATCAATACCATCACATTACAAGGGGCATCAAAGAAAAGTTATTGCATAAAAAGGGAACGGTAAAGCAGTAGTGTGTATTACCATCCACTGAATTACATATTATCAAATGAGACTGACTGTTATATATACATAAAAGAAGTTCCGAGTATGTTCCAGCATTTACCTTCTAGAATCCTTCGCTTTTTGCAGGAAACAAACGACAATCGCCTCTGATCGCGCGTAACCGTTTGCTGAGTTGTCGAAGCACTTGCACCTTCCGTCAGGGGACAACACTCCTAATCTGGAATAATAATAGAACATTGGAATATCGCTTCAATCCACTTGCCATAGAGCACGGGTGTCTTATATAAATAATTGAAAATACTTAGTGAATACTCCACTACGCTGTTTCAGTATGGATTATTGCTGGGGCTGGTGAACAACTTGGCAGAAGTTTTTATTATTCAGTCCGAAGACCTGCAAACCAGCTCAACGACCTGCAAACCAGCTCAACGAATGCTACTAATGATGCTCTAGCTGTCACACATCCAGTTATCCACCGCGCCTGCTGATGCTTCTCACTCGATTGCTTAGCGACAAAAATTGCCGGGAACTTAATAATCTATCGTTCATAGATTTATACTAAGGCCTTTAGTGAATAAAACTGCCAGTTTTAAATTTACCTCGAAAACTGCAATGATACATAGGGATGTAGACACAGGTTGGAGCCCCCAACGATAGCAGATTCGCAGTGGCCATCGCGTATTGCTCTGAAGGCGTGTTCCAAGGCATACAGGGAACTGGAGCAGGCAGAGTCGACGGTGTACGACGGGCCAGTGACCCCCAGCCAGTAGGATATACGGTTGGCTAACATGGCTCGAGAACACCTGTAAAAAAGTTTTACTTATGCTAACATAGCCGTCATAGTTTTCCTTGTAAAATCATATAACCTATTTTTGAGAATTTTTTCACTTGGTCAACTCTAACCGTTTAGCCAGGGGGGGGGACGCTCGACTCTAACCAAAATTAACTTTAACGCCAAATATTTCGCCAATGGACCTCTAATTCCAAAAATTATCTAAGAAGACTCATAATATTTTTAGAAAACGTTTCAACGATACCCCACACTATAGGGTACATGACGAATAAAAATTCATTCTCACATTACCTGTAGGGGAGGTACCCTAAAACAATGTTTTTCAATATTTTATTCTAAGATTCTCGAGCTTTAATAATTGTATATCCATGTCAAATTACAGCTTTATAACATAACGAGTAACCGCCCTCGCTTTGCTTCGGTTTTCTTATTTCTTTACACCTTGGGTTACATTATTGGAGTTTTATTAAGGATCCCTAATTTTTTTGATAATATAATATAGCCTATGTTACTCGGGGATAGTGTAGCTTCCCAACAGTGAAAGAATTTTTGAAATCGGTTCAGTAGTTTCGGAGCCTATTCAATGCAAACAAAAAATCAAATCTTTCCTCTTTATATATTAGTATAGATGGGTCAAATGTACTAAAGTAGGAGAATAGACATCGCGAACTTTGTGTCGTGCCAGGAGGTTCTATTTTCAAAATTGAGCCCCCGTTTTCCCTTCAAAATCGAACAAATCCATTGAAAATTGAAGCCCATTGGCGTCAATTCATTGGAACACCAATCGTGTTCGTGGTGTCGTTTCTATACTCTAGTAATAATACTTCAATGATTTAAATAACCACAATAGCTTTTAGAATTAACAGTGTAACGAGGTGTACTAATACCTCGTTCAATACTCCTTGGCTGGCAGATTCATTTTATTTCTAAATTTTTAAATATTCACAATTATAATTTTTTCAGAAAAAAAATAAGTTATTTTTTATTTTGGAATACTTTTACTTTTTACAGTTTTACTTTATACAGTTTTTCTTAACAGTGCTTCCTATTATTAATTCGGATACTGTGTTTTAAAAAAATACAATACTCTTGAAGAATTGGAGTTTTTCCTCATTCATTACCTACCCCGCCCTGAGAGCCTACCTCTACTATTCATTGTGGAGGATCTGCACCCTCGCAACAGAAAATAATTAATTGCACTTGTATTATTTGTACATACAATCAATAATTGCAAAATACATAATGTTAGGTTTTACTAGTAATTATAAGCTAATTTTAATATTACCTACATGAAAATCATCGGTGTATTATACAATAGGCAAATATTAACTGTTTACACAATAATTAGGCATTTACACTATTTAATTTCTTAAATTGACGCATGTATTGTTTTAAATTACCGTAAATGATACTTGCGTTAATGTATGCAAATCAATCAGAGTTAAATATTTATGAAGTCGTCCACGTTTAATAAGATATAAGATATATAGCTAAGGTTATTGCCCTTCTATTGAATTCATTACACTAAAATAACAGTTTCATTGGGTAGCTTGTTTAGTTATAGTCAAATTAAATAAAAACTATTTTTGTACTAAATAATAAATGAGAGGTGTCAAGGGACACCCGGATGGAACGAAGTTTCTTTCGATTAATACTAAGCGACCAGAAGTCTTCGAGGGTGCGACAGTACAATCATAGTATGTGGCTGTCTTATTCACTCTTCGGTATTTAGCATAGGCACAACAGGGACGTCCATATCACGATCATGCACATTAAGCTATTATTGCCATTTCTCCCGTCATGCCAATCAATATGTGAAGAGCGACAGGGATAGAACAAATCCATTACTGCCACTCTGACAAGTGTCTTGTCAGAGCGACAGTTATAGATTTATTCTATCCCTGTCGCTTTTCCGCATATTAATTGGCATGGCAAGAGAAATAGCAATAATAACTTAATGTGCATGATCGTAATATAGATATCCCTGTTGTGCCTATGCTAAATACCGAAGAGTAAATAAGACGGCCACATGCTATGATTGTACTGTCGCACCCTCGAAAACTTCTGGTCGCCTAGTAACTCGCTTTAATTAATAAACGACGGCAAAAACTGTCGTTACAACTTTTCGTTACAAAATTTTCCGCCTAGCCCCCTTTCGCAACGCGCGATAAGGAACTTCGTTCCAAAAACTATTATAATAAAATAATATGACTTTAGCACTAACTTTCTATAAAAATAGATAAGTCTTTAATTCTTCGAGACGGTAAGCTGTTTCGTGAAAATTAAACTGTTTTTTTTTTTTAATATAAAGTTATTGCGACATTAGAAGTGATGAACGTCTGTGACTAACTCACCCAGTGACTCCGAAGCCGTTGACTTGCATTTTCTCGTAGAACCATGTCTTCTCTGACTCCGAGAAGCAAGCACCAATGAATACACCGGTCTTCGTGTTTCTCAGTTCTTTGGGATTGAAACCTGATGATACAGAAATAGTGTCATTTTAACCGACTTCAAAAAAAGGAGGAGGTTCTCAATTCGAATGTATTTTGTTTTTATTTTATGTTTGTTACCTCAGAACTTTCGACTGGGTGAACTGATTTTGATGATTGTTTTTTAAACGAAAACTGGTGCTTGTCATTTGGTCCCACTTAAATTTTATTGAGATCTGACAACGGCATCCATGAGAAAACCATGTAAGTCTTAAATTTGCATTAAGTATGTGCGTGACAAATGGACGAATAGCTCAATATCCGATTTCGATGATTCTTTTTTAGTCGAAAGCAGGTGTTTGTCATGTGGTCCCACATACATTTGAACGAGATCTGACAAGTAGTTTTTGAGTAATTTTGAAGTCGGTAATTTTTTGTTAGTAAAATTTAGATTATTACTTGAAATATGGAGTTTATTTATTTAATATGTTATTTATTTATTATTGTACATTTAAAACAAAGTAAATCATAAACCGACGCATTGATCGCCCAAGAAAACAACTTTGCGCCCAATGCCATCGTTAGATATAAATCGTAGGTGTAGATTGTAGATGGGTGAATTTCCCAAGTGCATTTTTGAGACGGCGAGGTTGAAAATTAATGTGTGGAGGTAAACTACAATTATGCATAATTTTATATAGGTAGTTTAAATAGTGATCTACACGATAGTAAAGTATTCAGAGGTATTTAATACATAGATTCTTAATAAAAAAATATCTAAGACCTAAAATCTAATTTCGGTGTACTGTCCGAACTCCATTTATTTACATATTTTATTAATTTAATTTTTTTTGGTAAATAAATTTCATTGACAAGGAATGTTTTTTAGAAATACATTAGATAACACAACTAATATATATTTACGGAGCAATTTAAGATAGTGCAACAGCTCTTAAAACATCTCTTAAAAATGTCCTACAAAAAAAAGCAATACCGGTGGCGCATTTTGTATACTTCATTACTTGTTACAACACGATTTGGAAGACACCTTACTGGCTCTCCCCGCACCGTTCAGTTGTGCTCTTGCAAACTGCGTGTTAGGATAACCGACTGGCGGCGTAATTTTCCTGTCAAACACGTAAGTACTCACTGCGGTGGCGCAGGAATACAAAATCATCCAATTCCGATGTCATGTATATTAGTAAAAGTACAAAGCAGATTATCAAGAAATTTTATGGAGGCTTCCATTAAAGGTTTTCAGCCATAATTGTGAAATAAAAGTTAACCTGTGAATAACGGTGTTCTTTAAAATTCAAGTTTTGACTCTAATTCTAAGTCCGGTGGCCTAATCTCGGTGGCTCCGGTGGCAAACCAAAGCGCATAGGGACGTGTATAGACCAGTGCCGATAATTTTTGAAACGAAAAAAAATAATCGTAGGATGAAACCCATTGCAAAAGGAAGAGAATATAACGAAAATTAAATGAAAAATAATTTACGGGCGATCTGAGGTCGGGAAGTGAGGGAGGGAGGGTTCAAGGGTAAAAAATAGTTTATCTCAATTTCCGGCAAAACTACAAGTCCTATAGAAAAAAGTTAAATAGCCATGTTGTAAATAATAAAAACATCTACAATTTTGTTATTTACCCTTTTTTTACATTATCTCAAAATGTATGTGAAAAATTCAAATAACCAAGTTTTTGGTTTTTATTTTTATCTTTTACAAAAAAAAAATTTTTTTCACGAAATTTGGTGAAAATGAAATGACAAACTATTTTCGCAAAAAATTTTCGGATTCGAGTTTTTAATTTTTTTGTCAATCATTGTGCACAATTTTGAGCTATTTATTAATATTTACACTTTAATTAATCGAAAAACGTAAGATTCCATGTTACTTTGTTAGGCAAAAAAAAAATACAAATCCATAAAACATAAAGATTGCAAAAAAACATGCGAAAATAGTTGTCGTTTCATTGCATTTTCGGAGAACATTTACCATAGTAGTTTATAGTTAGTAGTTAGTAGTAGTAGTAGTTAGTTGTTTATAGTTTTTTATACTTATACCATTAGAAAGTAGAGATTCCAACGAACAAAAATCTCACAGATTTTTTTTAAAAGTAGATATTTTGACGTGAGAATTTTCGATTGAAAATTAGGTTGCTTTTTCGATATTAAGTCAAAATAAGGTGAAAAAAGAAATATTTTAAATCAAAAAAATTACAGTATGTTAAGGACATACAAAGGTAAGTTTTCACTAAATTTCGTGATTTTTTTTTATAAAAGATAAAAATAAAAAACCATAAACTTGGTTATTTGAATTTTTCACATAAATTTTGAGGTTATGTAAAAAAGTGAAAATACAAAAGTTGTAGATCTTTTTATTACCTACAACTTTGCCATTTAACTTTTTCCATAGGACTTGTAGTGTTGCTGGAAATCGAGATAAACCGTTTTTTACCCTTAAAACCCCCCTCCCCCCTCCCGACTTCAGTTCGCCCGTAAATTATTTTTCCTTTAATTTCTGTTATATCCTCTTCCTTTTGCAATGGATTTCATCCTACTTTATTTTTTTTTCACTTTTTACCGTTTTTGAAGCTATCGGCACTGGTCTAATAGGCCACGGAAACACAAGCGTGTCTAATCACCGCTTAAAGGAATCCGTTCATCTAGACTCGTACTCTTCAAAATGTATCTTTAAAGTGTTAAAATATGATCTTGCCTTTATTATTCCTCATTGGCATAATCAATTTCGGTGGATCAGATTCTAATTCCAGTGGTCCTAATTTTGGTGGCATTTGATAATGTAATTTCAAAATATCTCCGGAACTAATAATTTTTTTTTCGATCTCTACTATGTGACTAATTATTATTACTATTTACATATTATTTATGCCAAATAAAATGTATTAGAAACAGCAGGTTTAAATTTAATCAATTTCGGTGGCTCGGATTTTAATTCCGGTGGTCCTTTAATAATTTCGGTGGCATTTGATAATTTCAAATGGAAATATGTCATGAACTAACAAGAATTTTTCGATCTCTAGTATATGATTAAGTAGTACTAATATTTACCTATTATTTAAGCCAAAAAAATTTATCAGAAACAGCAAATTTAAATTCGCCACTGTAATTAGGCAAAATTCGTGTTTGTTGAAATTGACCCAGATATAGATCGAAGCGGTTCGGGCATGCTAACTGCAAAAACTTTGCTTGGCTCCTTTACAAAGCTACACAGTTTAAACACAGTCTAATTTATTCAACAAAACTAAAAGTAAAGAAACATCAAAAAGTCATCACAGAATTTGGCCGACGGATATCAATTAATATAACGATAATCCTTTAAATTCCCAATATTAAATTTGAATTTGGAAGTTGGTCCGACCAGAGACAATATTGAGTTATAATTACTAACAGAGTAAAAGTTTTAATGGATTCGCAGATAAGACTTTTAATCTTACCGGCTCACAGTTCCATATACTGAGATATAAAGGCTAGCTTACACAATTCACATTTTGATGTGAAACATCTTTACGCAAGGGGTAAACCTGATTTTAGACTTGGCGATCGTGGCGACGCATTTCGATGTTTCACATCTGTCAGCCGTCCCATGACAGCTGTTCTTTTTTTTAAATGTATTTTTATTTCAAATGGACAGTTGATGTTACCCTAGTAGCTACAGTTTCATGCAGACAACCAAGACCAGTCGTCGTGTTCCGGCTGGGGGTTTGAGAGCCAGTTCTTTCTTTCTTTTTCTTCTCACTTTTTTCGCCAGCAACGCATCAGTGATGCCTGTGGTGTTGCTGATGTTCATGGGCGACGATAGCCACTTACCATTAGGTGGATCGTCAGCTCATTTGCCAAACCAAACAGTGTTTACTGCATTTTTAAAATATATTGTATTTAAAAATCGCAATGGTCCATTTACAACATGTCTTCACAGTCGGTAAAGTAGGAAATAGAATCCTGTTTTCTACTAAATAACACAGTTTAAAAACTAGAATTAACTAATAAAACAAAATAGTAAATGTCTACTCTGATATTCATTTTTTCAGTCATAATGTAAAATAATATTTTTTTATGGAAACAGCTGGTGTTTTATGTTGCCAGTGACAGTAATACTTAGTACTTAACCAAAAGGTGAATTAATGTTTGATCACTGAAAACTTTAATTAATTTTATGTAACCTAACGGCTCTCATTGTGTTGGTTTAATTTTTTTTATGTATGTTCAAATACATCAATGTGCAATATTGACATAATATCGCAGCGACAAAACGTCGCACACTGTTGGAGCACAGTGTAAATGATGCCTCTTTATATTCCACACGGATAATATTTTACGGTACAAATTTGCGACAACGACAACTTATTAACTTCTTCTACGCTTCTTCTCCTATGCTTAATTCACGCTCCTATGCCTGCATCTTCTAAAAGTATCATAGTTAGATATAACGTATTCTCTATTGCAGTGCGAGCGATGACGTTTTAGACCTAGGCTGATAAAAGTCTGCCAAGGTTAAAATGAAACTTGCCATGGAGTGTTATCACAAACCTTAGCAAAAAACTGAAAAAATCGCTACACGATACACATTGGGAATCAAATAGAATCGTTGAGCCGAAACCACAAACCCCCGAACACCAATTGACGTCTCCAATGACCACAACGAATTTAATCTGCAGGGAGCTGCCGAATTTTCGGATCAGATAAATTAGTCTCATTACTAAAGAGGGAAGGAATCGTCGGAAATACAGATACTTGGCGATTGGACGCTTGTTACACCGTTACGTAACATAAAATTCTTAAACAGTAGTTGATTATGTCTTAATGTATGAAAAGCTCGTTATTAGGATTGTGATTATGATTAGGTAATTGAATTTTTGTATGTTGTCTAAGATGTTTGTGTTTTCTTATGTAGGTATCTGTTCATGTTACTGATAACTCGGAGATTCAAAGTATGAGTGTATGAATGTATGAATTGGCAAACCCGAAGTCAATAACTATGATTATTCAAAAATTATCCCGATCAAACAGACTTTTTTGACCTTATGAAGTTGAAGATTGCACATTCATAGTAATAAATTTAAAAATTGGTTATTTATTTTTAATTAAATTATCTATCGGTGTAATGGGACGTCACATTGAAGCAATTTCATTTTGTTCTCTCGGAGAAACGCGACAATTCATCCAATTTGCTCAAACTATAGTGATATTTACTACGTTCCAATAAAATACATTTTGCCGTAAAATTTTGCGAACCTGTTTAATAACATTCTATTGGGAACAAAACTCTTTTATTCAAGTTTCCGGCGTTGTGGTGTATTTCTTCTCACTGATAAGAGCATGATAGAAGGACAATGTATTATCAAAGATAGTTGGAAACCATTCAATTTCAAGCTTCTTTGATGTCTCACGATTCAAGTTGGTATCTATGTAATTATTAATTCTGTCAGTATTTTTGGATTATCGCTGTTATTATAAATTATTTAAAAGTATGTTCTTACTCTAGTTTTAAAGTTAAAATAATTTTCAAGTAATTCTTCAAGGTCTAGATTTTCATACATAATTTTTTTAAGATCTCAGTTTTAATGTTTTTGAAACCTGTGTCCATCATCAGCTTTGCGCTGTTGCATTGTGTATCAGCTTGTTCCTTATCGATCAAAAATTGAACGATTCCTAACAGATCGAATTAATAATTAATCGACAATCCAGACGATTATGAGCCCATCTGATTTTTCGATCAACAGATCAAAACTTACCAGCGTCAATGACAGCTTCGTATGCTTTTTCCAGAAGAATCCTGCACATGGGATCCATGGTGTGGGCCTGTTTGAAGTGGACACCGAAAAAGGATGCGTCGAACTTATTGACGTTGTTGATTTTCCCGGTTCGCTGGGGTATCTCAGGGTGCGCGAGCTTCCATCGGCGGCCATCTCCAGAGATTAAGTCCACCTAGTGGAGATAGGTCATAAATAAAATATTATGTGGCTGAGTTTAAAATAATATGGAAAATTCAAGTTTAAAGGGGTTTGAACATTTTTGTATAGAACTTGGCATACCTACAAGTTCGCCATTTTGAAAAATCCTCATTTCGGTGGCCAGTGATGAAACATGTGCCAATAGACGGAGTAAGTGATTACGGTCAAAAAGTATTCAGTGATGAAGTGTCGTAAATGATATACTTTCTGAGATATTTAAGTTCAAAAATTAAAATAATTATTAATAAACTCAAATATCTCAGAAAGTATATCACTTACGACATTTCATCACTGAATACTTTTTGATCGTAATCACTTAGTCTATCGATTAACATATGTTTTATCAATGTCCGCCGAAATTAAGATTTTTGCTTTATTTTTCTACGATTTTGAACTCAAATATCTTATCAAATATCTTTACTGAATACTTTTGATTGTAATCACTTACTTCGTCGGTTGACACATGTTTCATCACTGGCCACTGAAACGAAAATTTTCCAAAAAGGCGATACTTGTAGGTATGCCAACTAGGTTCAATGCCCTTTATTTGGCCGTTTCTTTGGGTAAAAAGTCTTTTTTTTAAATTGTTGTTAAGTTAAGTAGCCACCATCGCCCATAGACATCAGTACCGCCAAAAGTATCACCAATGCTTTGCCAACCAACAAAGAAGAGAGAGAGAAGAATCGAAATAAAGAATTTACTTCTTACCTTATTAAACAAATTCTCCTGCAGATGTACGACGGAGTCAGAGTCGGGGAAGTAACCAGCTACTCCGGTGATGAGAACTTCATCGCCAGGAGGCGGGTGGGAGAGCCGGTGACCAGACGTCAGTCTATCCTCGGAAACCACTGTTGGAGCCATCTGCACAACAAAATTAGAAATCATTACTTCCACTGCTGGCCTCGAGGTCTCCTCTCACAATGAGACTTTAAGAATGACAGGCATCCCATACTCTACAGAAAGTTGGAAAACTCTCAGGCGCGTAGCGTTCCTCACGATGCCTTTGCAGAAGTAAGTGGTACCTTATTAATAAAAAAAAAACGCTTACACACTCATACCCCCGCAGTAGGTTTTCCCCTGTATCGCGGGTGGCATGGACGACACATACATATAATATCACAATAACACCCATGACCCGAGTACAAATATTTATCTGTCACATAAATATCTGCCCCGGCCGGGAATCGACCCCGGGACCCTTCGCTTCACAGGCAGGGTTGCTACCAACTAGGCTACAGGGTCGTCATAATTACAATATTTCTACGTGTATGACGATTTGAAAAATATACTTAAAACGCGTAATAAAATTGCGGTTTGAGTGTGTGCCAGGCAGGAGAAATACCTACTAACTATACAATAAGTACCTTTGGAGTAAAAAGTACAGATAACAGAATTAAATGACCTTCAAAAAGGACTAATGGAAAGAAAAAAATCCTTATCTGACGCCTATATAATACCCGGGATGTACACAGACCAATAGATTGGTTCAAACTCAAAGATGGGAAGTTTTTTACTAATATAATTTACTCCAGATAATTTTACCGTTAAGTGCCTACATAATACACACTTGTGGTACATTTAAATGTACAAACTTGTAAAAGGTCAACGCAGTTCAATGCAATTTAAAAGTCAATTAAGTGTACGTATAAGTAAGCCCACATTAATACAATTCGTAAAATTATAAATACACAATTCGAAGTGTGATTATAACTGTAATTCCAGGAAATGCAAATTTAAATATAGGTATGTTTTAAATCAGAATATTTTCCAATAATGTTACATTCTAAATAGGTTTAATTATAGACTTATTATATTTTGGTTGAAATTTTGTGATTTTATAGCAGAACTAAACAAATCTTTGATTCTTTATGGTGTATTCTGACAGTTATGTATCGTGTGATAAAAAGTTCGTTTTGGTTGTACATGGATTAAGATACAGTAATTTATATTGGATCACAAACATTTTTCTCTATGTACCCGTTTGAGTCATGGAGTAAAAAGAGCTATTAAAGCGTTATCATAAAGCAAAAGCTTCAAGATCAGCCTAGGTGGAAGAGGAGCGGGCCCACTAATGTGCTAAAAATGAAATATAAAAGACAGGGGAGAAAGTATACAAAATTGATCTTAATATCATTAATATTAGGATTTAATAATCGTATCGTTTTCAGAGGTATCAATAATGGTTTAATAACGTTGGTCGAAAAGCATTGGGACCAACGTTGGCGCCAATGTGTTGAGCTGGCCTAATAGACATTTCAGTAACCCTACATGCTAGGTGGTCAAGCTGTGGCTTACCTATGCCATGACTCGTAGTCAGTAGTAGTTGGACGTAGTCAGGAGTGATCGTCATTATTGGACGTACATAACCATTATTCCTAGTCTTAGTCAATAGTCATAAGTTATAAACATAAACTATCCGTTATGCGTCTGCGTAGTTAACGTAATTTATTTTGCTTGTTTCCTAATAGGTATACCTATTTGTTTTAACAAAGTGTTAAGGCCATTGGCATAACCTTTGCAATGAACGTGTGTAATGGGATAAAATTATAAACATTCAAATTAATTGATTGAGTTTAAATATATTTTTTATTTAGAAAATAAATATGTATCTACATTTAATAATATAACTTTTACGAAGTCATGAACAGAAATAGTTTTTGGTGACTTCATGTTATCGAAAAAGAGACAAAATTGTATTAGTAGAACATTTCGCTAAATAATTATCTAGGATATTATTCATCTCCATTATTCTTCATATTCCAGCATAACTCAGTTTCACCCACGATTACCTATATTGTAGAATTCTACGACCTCTCCATTTTAAATGACTTCTTCAATTTCTTATCAGAAAAATTCCGATACTGTTATTTCATCTCAGTGACGGTAGAATGAATACTGATTTTGTCAAATATCAATATACTTAATAACCAAATCATCAAAACTATCAAATTACTTCTCCGTGTAAAAAGTGTTACATACAAAACAACTACTTTTTAACCGACTTCAAAAAAAGGAGGAGGTTCTCAATTCGACTGTATTTTTTTTCTTTTTTATGTTTGTTACCTCAGAACTTTGGACTGGGCGAACCGATTTTGATGATTGGTTTTTTAATCGAAAGCTGGTGGCTGTCATGTGGTTCCACATAAATTTTATTGAGATCTGACAATGGCATCCATGAGAAAACCACGTAAGTCGTAAATTTGTGTTAAGATGTGCGCGACAAATTGACGAATAACTCAATATCACGCCAACCGATTTCGATGATTCTTTTTTTAATCGAAAGCAGGTGCTTGTCATGTGGTTACACATAAATTTGAACGAGATCTGAAAAGTAGTTTTTGAGATTTTGAAGTCGGTTATTTTTTGTTAGTAAAATTTAGATTATCAGGAGAGTGCTTAATAGAAAAAAATGCTTCCATTTTATTATTTTTAAACCAAGTTTGTTGAAATTTTCACCAGCACTTAATTATTGAATAAGGCATCCCTGTTTAATTATTTTTACTAAATATGTTTACTTTACGATATATTGCAGTTGTCTGCATATACATCGTACTCTAAAATGTATCAACTGTTTAACTACCACTTAGCCGTATTTACATGGAAATTTAATAATACAGATTAAGGGTAAAAATGTTCGAAACTTTCAGTAAATACTAAAAATGAATGAATACTAGAAACTATGACTTATCATACATAAAATTATAACCATGACATGACCATATTGACCATGTACAGAACACGTCTTTTTCTACACTATACAAGCAAAACCAAACGAATAAGATAGTGGCCGGCGAAGCACAAACACATTACGACTGTCCGCACACCACTCGCGCGTCCGCGCACATACGGCCAGCGCAGCGGGTAGATATACGCATCTACATCGTGCAATTTTACAAAACAGGAGTAGTTGTCTGCTTTTACGTATTAAAAGTGCAAAAAATAAGACGATCTGTAATCTTTTTTTCCATGTTGTAGAATATAATATTTTAAGTATTTTACCGCAACTTTTTAGGATTCCGAAGTAAAATCGGAAATCTTATAGTTTCGTCATGTTCGTCCGTCCGTCCGTCAGTCCGTCTCTCCGGAGTAAAGCGCCGAGACCCTTAGTGCTAGAGAGCTGTAATTTGGCATGGATATACAGATTTACTAAAACTCCGAAACAGTAGAATAAAATATTGAAATTGTTTTTTTCAGGGTAACTCCCCTACAAGTAACGTGAGGCTGAATTTTTTATTCGTCACGTACTATAGTGTAGGGTCACTATAGTGTGGGATATTGTTAAAAAGGTCTAAAGATGTTATGAGTCTTCTAAGACCATTTTTGAAATTAGGGATCCGTTTGCGAAATATTTGGATTTAAATTGCTAATTTTGGTTAGATTCAAATTCCCCCCCTCCTGCTGGCTAAACGGCTGGAGTAGGCTGGATAAGTGAAAAAAATCTCAAAAATATAATCATATGATGAATTTACAAGGAAAACTATCTTTTAAGTTTAGAAGTTGACACACTCATCTGTATATAACTATAATACACAAAAATATTCGTGGCGATGTCCCTTAAAGACTTTGAAACCATCCAACCAATGTGCCTCAATTGATCTCAGTAATCTTCTCAAAATAGTACAAACAATAGAAAAGAAAAATTAAGAGTTATCAGCAAAATAGAAGTAATATACGTACGACAAAGTAAAAATCCAGCTAACCAACCCTCTTGTAAATTGACCTCTAATGATGATGGCATCAACAAAGGATTTCCTTTGCCTTTGTCAATTTGCGGAAAACTTGATTCGTATCTGCCGATCCAATTTTGACTTCGCGATATAAAGAGAAGCTGAACGTGGGCAGTCAATTCTTTCTAATGAGGAAGATACGAGTAAGTAATGAAATTATTAAACAAAGTAAGAATAAATTGCAATAAATGAATGAATGAATGAGACCAGAAATGAATCTAACAAACTCAACGGATTTATTAATGGAAGTTAAATAAGGTTATCCTTTATACACAAGTTCATCAGATGCACAAGTATTAGATATTTTGATATAGTTAAAATTGTTATGAACGTTTTTTGAAACTTGAGTTGAACTCGAATTTTGGATCGATAAATTAGTAGTAAGTAGTAATAATTTGAATGGTTAGATCATTTGCAGTCAATCTTATTTTTAATCGGTCAAGTTAATTATTCAATCTTTGTTTTTTTTTTTAATTTTGATAAATAATTAGAAAGTCTTCTTCACAACCACTGTTAATATCACTTAAATTGCTTTATATGTTTGCTAAACCCTCCTTTAGCAATGCAACGATTATCTTCAAACATTTTTTAGGTTCTTTATCTTTGGTTTGAGTTCGTTATATTCAATGATTTTTTTATGATTAACGGATTATCATCACTTTTTAAACAATATTTATTGCAAAATAAATGCATGTCTTCGTTGGATAGGATTCGTAGGTAGTGGCTTTTGTGTGTGACTTTTTCCAGATTTCTTCATCATCAGAAGTCTCATCTTCGGCCAGGTAGGTACTTTCACTTAATCTACACCCCTTTGTATGGTAAGTATGGTGATATCCAAAAAATCAGTAAACATACCTTAAAGTTACACTTCACGAATGACAAAAGTCAATATGCTACTCCTCCAAGTGGTCGACACCGGCTGATGACCACTGCACGTTTGAAATAACCGAGTGAAACGCAACGTATATAAAAGGTCGATAAAATCGTATACAGCGTGATTGTTTAAGCAAACTCGAAAGTGTTATTAGCATATGATTATTTATATTAAACTCCTTTAACGGGATTGGAATTCGTTTGGTTTATTTTAACTGTTCCAAAAACAATGGTCTATTTGGATTTTGTTAATGAAACATTGGATTTTGGTAATTTAATATTAAGACTTATTTTAATTAATTTACACTGTAGGCCTAAACATTGAAAATTGCGTTAAACTGTAAACGTTGTAAAAAGGATATAACCAAAAAAAAATCATTATATACATACTACTACATAAATCGACACTCGTCGAACTGCGACTCGTCGAGTTCCGGCTGGGGGCTTGAGAGCCAGTTCTTTCTTTCTTTTTCTTCTCTCTTTCTTGGCCAACAACGCATCAGTGATCTCTTTGATGTTGCTGATGTCCATGGGTGACGATAGTCACTTACCATCATGTGGATTGTCGGGTCGTTTTCCAGATATTTCCACAAAAACAAAAAAAAATGAATGTGTGGATTTCAGAACTGCCAGGGCTACTATTGATCATCTTAACTAGTATATTTTTTGATATTACTTACGTCAATTTCACCTCCGTGCATTGCACAATACCTATTTAGGTAATAATTATATTATATTGAAAGTTTCTGATGGACTTACAAAAAACTGATAAAATAAAACATTTCAAGGAATTCTATCTAGTCGTTACAAAACCTAACTCTAAGTCAAAAAACAGCCCAACGACAAAATGTTATAAGCAGTATATTTCAATATTTTTTATTCTGTGGCCTTGCTCGCATTTTGTGGGAAAATTGTACCTTATATATTATCAAATTATGGTTTACCTGTGTGCTAAATTTGATGAAAATCCGTTCAGTAATTTTTGCGTGAAAGAGTAACAAAAGCACACAAACATTCAAATTTATAATATTAGTAGAAATTATATTTATTTTGAATTTTAAACGAAAAAAAAACTAATAAAACCACTATCGAATTATTCACAAATATATAAAATATACATTTTAAGGAAGTATTAAAATGAGCTTTAGACATTTCTTAAAACAACAGATTTTCGTTTTAGCAACAACATTTACGATTATCGGTACGTTAGAACACTTGCATTGTATGTAGATGAAGTATTTCTGTAGTTTAGCCCATTTCCTGACCTTACAGCTCCATTATATTACTTTATTCAAGTAGGCTTTTCATATTAATACATAGTTACATACTAAATCTTAATATAACGGAAAATTTATTTTAGTTTTGAGGCTATTTAGGTCCCCATCTGCCGCACTCAGAGACACATCGCTCCTTACTTCCTTAGGACAGAATCACAATACAAATTCTGTACTAAGGACAGTGAACGAAGTACATATATTAGTTCATTGACTGAGGAGCGATTAAAGTAACCGTTAAGGGACTTTGAGTGCGGCCGTTTGTGTTACGATTTTTGGACGTTAATACCTAAATAACCATTTAAGGTGTTTTTATGTTTATAGCACATACATATGTATTTCGTAGGTCTCAATAAATGAGGAAAATTTGACAGATTTATGTGGAATCGTTTTTGAATTATGAGGGGGTCAGAAGTGGCTCAAAATGGTTCGTGTAATATTACACACGGTGCTGCTCGCCAGTTCTGTTAGCTTGAACTTGGTTTGACATGCTACCGGGTGTCTAGATAAATGCTAATGTACGTGATTAAAAGACATACATCGAAACATCTAAACAAATTACAATAATATAATACTTTTTTAATATTAGTATGATTTTCTTTCTAGGTATGCTAAAGTTAAATAGGTACCTATACTTAAATGGGAGAATAAATAAAACATAAAGTTTAACGAATTTCTTTATATTTCCTACAAATTTTCCATATCACCAATTTTAAACATATTTGTATACAAATTTTATAACTGAATTAAGAAACTCAATAATGGTACGAGAAACCAATAAATGGCTTAAAACATAAAAATATGACCTCTTCTTTTTATTCAGGGCACTGGACAAATGTGAAACTGTTACCGTTAAATAAATACGTTTCACAAAGATTATTCTGTTCAAAGAGGTCTAACACGTCTTGGTTTAAATGTTTGTTGATGATCGACGAACAACGAAGATCTTGTGCCAAATGGCCCAAAGGAGTATCAATTTCATGAACTGCGATCTGTTGTTTTGAAAAGCGTTGCATCGTTGTTGGATCAAACTTTGACGCTGAATGTATCAATACGATTTTAGATTCCAATTCAAATTTTTCGATTTTGTATGCTCTGAGTTGCATAATTTTATCAAAAGCTGCATTAATTATAGCTTGTAAGTACTGAGATGTATGTCCATTATGACCTACGAGTTCTTCGACACAGATTTCTAATTTGTGGTTCCAATTAGATGCAGCTCTTATATCAGTTTCAATTTTATCAAACGCATTGTCATCGTCTTTTATCAAATTCACCATGTGTTTGACAATCGCGTCTTCTAATTCTTCATCGTCTTTGCACAAAGTCTCAATTACATCTTCAATTGTAGTCTTTAGTTCTTCAGGAGGTTGTCCAACGCAAAAAATGGTGCCCTTGTAACCTGTAATTTAGGAAACCAATTATTTATTTAGTATTTACATAAAATTATACACAATTGACATCTGGTTAATAAGAAATTGAATTATTATTAATTATCTTACCATCTCTTTCCAAAATCTTAGCTATCTCTAACGCCAATAATAGTCCACTTTCGTAACCCAATAGATAGAAATTTTCTTTGATCTTCATTTTCTTGGTAATAATCTGAAACAAGTTCCACAACATATTACAAACTATGAAATATCAATTATACTATATTTAATTTTTAATATCATATAATAACAAAAACTTGACTGTACTAGTTACTATTGGTAAAAACAGCAGGAAAGAGCGCCAAGTTCCTGCTACAATTAGGAACATAAAGTTTTTTGGACGCAGTGTTAACTTCTTAGTTTTACTATGGGTGACATCATTCTGTGACCATTTAGTTTGTTGGTTATTCAGATTTAAAAAAATCAAGATTAAAATTTCGTAGGACGAAATATACCTCAGCATATCTATGAGCCATGTCTTGAATAGATTCTTGTGGATTAATATATGTTGTCTGTAATGTAAACGCAGGCAGCTTTAGTCTTTCGCACAATAGTTGGAACCGTTCGTGATGACCTTCTAATCCTGGTATAACGCAAAGTGAGGGAATTTCTGCGTCGAATTCATATTCTCTCTGAAAAAATGTATATTTTTTAAAATTTTTATTGTTCCTCAAATATTGATATTTTGGACATAATTATTATGTTACGCAATATTATTTATCTGTAGAAACAACAATCTAATAACAATTAGACTTTTAAATTTTTAAAATATTAAACAAAAAGTAGTAATTTCAAAGTCTCGTGACTTTCAACTAACCAAGTACTTTGCGCGAGTGTTCATTACCACAGAAAGCGTGCTTGCAAGAATTTCATCTGAACCAATATGCGAGAAGAAGATCTGCAATCCTTTCAGGTCTTCGAAACCATACCAAAAGGAATTCTTCTCGATGTCACGAATTCTGTAATAAAGAAAAATATAAGTGATGTATAGAGTGCCAGGGATTCAACTGCAATCCAGTCGCCAGAAGTATTCTCCCATTTCTTTAAGATGTGTGGCATAGTGATCGAAAAAATAACTGCTAGTATTGGAATTAAGAAGGACTATGTCAGATAGAAAGGTAAAATAGTGTAATACAATAATTTAGCATCAGCATTGTCCTATGTAATTAAAATATTATAAATTTCTGGTATGGTTACAACACTTGCAGGCCATTTGCAGGACTGAATTTTGCATACATATTATGTTTTTTTTGAAGTGAAACTTCTATATAGAGGGGGTCTTAAGCGATTTTTTTTTAATTGTGTATTAGATACTCAGATGAAAGAATATTAGATATAAATTATTTCTGATATCGATATTTGAAGAAATTTAATTAAATTATGCCAAAAACGTGTCCGCAGTTTGCCTATCCACAATTAGCCAGTGGATCTCTCGCCAGTGAGGTCATTAGTTTAGTCCCATATGATTCTACAAATTTATCAAATATAAATTTTTTACATACTTTTGAACAGTCAAAAATGTTATTTCATTTTCTTCGAAATATGTGTTGCATGCGTCTCGTAAATAGGCTTTGATTGTGTGCGTTTTGCTATCATGAATTCCTAACTCTTGAAGTGTAGTGTCACCAGATATTTTTCTTGGAATTTTGACATCTGAAAATAAAATGAAAGAGAAATAAGAATTTCGAAAGTGTCAGCCATTTAAATGAGATATCATTTAATACCTATAGAATAGGGTTATCATTGATTATTTATTAGGTAGCATAGTTGGTGGTAACTTTCGATCGGAAATTGGAAAATATTCCCCTTGCTTAACTCAGTGTAATTTTTATATCGTACCTGCAATATATGCCAGTTCTGCCAATAAAGAATTTCGTTTGTTTTCTTTTGGATGTACGAAAACATTTGCTATTGGACTAATAAGTGATTTTAGCATAGCATCCAAAGCTATACGCCTGGTTATTGTTTCAGAAGTATGTTTCATATCGACCTAGAACAAAATTTATGAAAAATTTATTTACATTTGCGTGTTAAGTAAAAGCTTTGTGACCATCTTGTTTTAGTTTCTAAGTATTCATTAATATGTTCAACTCCTACATATTTTACAATTTACAAATAATGGTCCATTGTCTTAGTAGGTTTAAGTTAGTAAAGTTTTAAGTTTAAGCTTGTAAGTGCCTAATAAAAACATTGTTAGGATATGTTTTTTTACTTTTGCTTTTTAAATAATGTAAAAATTAACTTACTTCTTGGAAACTCGGTAAGTGTATAACTGAAATTGGTAGTTGATCTTGCTTTCTAGTTGAGTAAACTTTATCACCAAATGTTTGACTAGTTGTTGCCACTACGAAGTTCCTAGTACAAATAAAAATACACAGATATTAAGTGATAGAATCATCATGGAATAGAAAAACAGATGCAGGAAGCATTTTGACAATTGGCCATCTTGACGGTATAGCGCTACGGTTACCAATTTTGGAAGTGCAATAATTTACTTAGTAGTTTCCACTTTTAACAAAGTAGAAATTAATACGGCATTAATACGGCATTCAGGATTTTTCTTGTTTTTAATTTTTTCGAATCACACTGTTATAAAGTTTTTAATAATTTGGTTTTAAAATACATTATCTTATTTCACTTACTTCAGAGAAGGACAGAGTTTTCTTGAAATGACATCCAGTTTTGCGATGTTGGTTTCTAATTCTTCTATTTCAGTGGTTTTTAAAGATATAAATATTCCTTCAACTTTTCCTTTACGTGTCACATTTCTCAGTACAGATTCAATTTCACCAGCTTTAGTTATATCTTTTGTCGATATATCTACTTCAACTCCCAAATTCGTCCATGTTCTGATAAAAATATTTATTAAGAACAATTATTTTAAAATTTAGAAATAAATATAATATCATATGTCATCATATCATAAATAAATATCTAATAATTAATTATATTTACAGTTCGGCCGCTGTATCTTGGCGCGTCTGAACTTCGCGCAGAAGGCTGCGCAGTAACATAATTCGCCAATACTCGATACGCGGTGTATTCTGTCTCAGTCACACGTTAGCATGTTCGTGTTGCCATCTCTGTCTTACATGCGCTAAAGTTCGCAAAGTCTATGTTCAGACGCGCCAAGATACAGCGGCCGTACTCTACTATGTGTGCTTTTTTATCGTTAAGTAAACGTACCTTATCTTAACTTGAAGATAACCAGATTGACTCGAACAATTCAAATGCACCTTTCTAGCTCCATTATGTATAAGCTTTTCAGTAAATTGAATTCCTAATATGTCATCGCAAAAAACAACCTGCCAATTATTTGGAGTGCAAGTAAACCTAAACAAAAGTACAAAAATTTATAATTCTTATATTCTAAGAAATAAATTATATTTTAAGGACATTACCTATTTGGGTATAATTTTATGAATAAGATATACTTAACTTAGAAAATGTCAAAAAAGTTCTTTAAGTGAAAAGCGCTTATTACAACAAATCTGTTTTAAATGTAAATCATAATTATAACAAAGTATTAATAGTAAAAAAAACTAAAAAACACGTTTTTTATAGAAAATCCAACTAAAAAATAGAAAATTGAATTAAGAATCGTGTAATTGCAAAAAAAGCGTGGGGTGCTTTTTATTAAGATACGAGTAACCACCCTTGCTTTGCTTCGGTTTTCTTATTTTTTTACACCTTGGGTTATATTATTGGAGTTTTATTAAGGATCCCTAATTTTTTTTGAAAATATATTATAGCCTATGTTACTCGGGGATAGTGTAGCTTCCCAACAGTGAAAGAATTTTTCAAATCGGTTCAGTAGTTTCGGAGCGGTTACAAGTTACAAACATACAGGTGAAGCTAACTAATATACTATATTATAAAGCGTGTAAAAAGATACATAAAAATTACTTAAAATATATTGAAATAAAATTAAATAAGTCATGAATTTTTTTGTCGTGTTAATACAATAAAATGGCTAATTATTACTAATTGATAAATTTTTTGTAAGTATTTCACAGCTTACATAAAAATATGGATCTACCTATGTGTGATTGTACTAAAACATTTGAGAATTACCTTGATTCAGCTTTCAGTGACGTGTCGCGAATGTTTATTAATACTCTACCACCTCGACGACTTGACTCTAATTGCTTAAATGCCGTTACAATGTCTTTTGGACCGTATGTAATATACGTCAGTGGCCGCACGTAGCCTTTTTCGATGCCTTCTGATACTAGGTCTTTGATTTTCTGTAGAACAGGACATTAAGGTGATTCCTTGTAAATTACGAGAGAAAATTCATTTTGCACAATTTCACCAGAAGATTAGACCAAACCAAAAAATATTAATGAAATGGTTAACAATTGTTTCAATGCTAAAGCTAATTTTACTAATATTTTGTTTACCTTCATATCTTCTGGATAGTCGAAGATAGAAGAGAAGTTAACGGCCATGTAGGAACGTTGCTTCGTAAGATGTTGTAACCCAAAAGCATACTTTTCCCTGGTGTGTATTTGAACTGTATCAACAGTCACGCCAGAGAATGCACAGCAGTTTAATGATACCTGTGAAAAATTTATTATTAAGATCATACTCGTATGAAGAAGGCTCCAATTATCTTATAACCATGTCGCCAGGTTTGCTGCAACCTTCTTTCTAGAGTTTACTGTAAAGGTTTTAATGCGTTTAGTTTCTAGTCTGAGATAGTCAAATCTGGTTCTGCATTTAGCTGCTCAGAAACAAATTTATGATGCCTTCAGTCTTCTTTGTCCATGGGTACCAGTGACGTTTTACCATATATATGTCTATTTATGTATCAACTTTTACAAATACATACCAGTACTTATCATAGTTAACATAACGTATATTATATCTTTTAGCTAACGCTTACATCTTTTAGCTCTCCAGTAGCGCAGGTTATGACGATATCGCAGCCTTCGCCTTTAGTTGCTTTGAGCACCATGTCTCCAAATAGTGTATCTCGAGAATATCCAATGTTTTCCTCTGAAACATTATATTTAATAACTAACGTAACTTTATAACCATAGACTACTTTATACTCGTCCGAATTAAAAGCAGCTGAAATGCCAGCTTTAATATCGATTATCGTAACTACATAATCAAATTCTCTGAAGCTTTACCATCTAGCTTCGGGAACAGCTTCAACAACAAATTCTTTTTATTGTGGTCACTGACTGTTGTAAACACTTTGCAGTCATAAGCTAATGCGATGGATATCACCGCTTGACCCAAAGCTCCAGCACCTCCCAAGATCAGAATACTCATTCCACGAGTAATTTCGGCTTTTAATTTCTGTAGAATAAAATGAATATTATCAGTTTATATTATTAAATGTAATAAATCAATACACTGATAAGACTGATTTTTTTTGTCTAATTTTCTTCAAATAAACCATCAATAGTAGTGATGCAATTTTATTAAAATTGTGAAAAATATATGTATCCATAGCGTTTTAAGGTGCTCCCTCACCGGGAGCATTCACGTGTAATGTAACATTATAGATTCGTCTTTGAGCATTACATTACAATACCACCTCCCTGACTGACGAGCATTCGCGTGTAATGTAACATTATAGATTCGACTTTGAGCATTAAATTACAATACAACCTCCCTGACTGACGAGCATTCACGTGTAATGTAACATTATACGGGAAGCGGAGCGCATTGATGTTACAAGTTGTATCAAGTAATTACACATTGTATCATTACAAGGTGCGCATTGTAATGCTCGGTTCTCCTCCTTCACTGATGTAATGCTCAAATCTGTAACGTTACATTACAGGCGAATGCTCCCGGTGAGGGAGCACCTTTACAGATGTTTGAAGCTACAGATTAATGAATCATTTATGCTTTAAAAATGCATATTCATCATGTAAGTTAGAATCTTATCAGCATGAGTCATTTGAATTATATTATTATTTGTGAACAATATAATAGATTCTACAATAACTAATACAATAAAGTCTAACCAGATTTGCCAGCTGACCACAAATTAACCATAAACCACAAACCATTAATTAACTTACAAGACAGTAAAACGCCATAGAATAAGCTAAGGGCACAGTTGCAGCTTCCCGTAGAGACCATTCCAAAGGCACATTCCAAAGAAATTCAGGACATGCGAGAATTTTGGTGCAAATCGCTCCAGTGCGAACCAGTCCCATGACATTTGCATCACTGTGGATTTTTATACACTATTTAAAAATGTTAATCTTTATTTTTATTAATGTATTACTTTAAAATCTATAAATAAATTACGAAGGACTTGTGGATATTTAAAAAATATCATATACCTTGCTGTCTTGCCACTGAACTCCATTCCATACAGGAATTCTTGGCCCTCTTCGAATGGAATAATTCCTCTCGCTTTTTTTATGTCGCAGTCATTTAAACCAGCAAAATGAACCTGGAATAAAAAATATTCCTTCAGAACTGATTTTGAAAGAACCTTACTCAAATGTATTTGTAATTTAAAAAACTAATGTTGTTTTATTTCTAAAAATATACCAAGAAAGAAGAGGGATAAATAAATAAGGATAATGAAAGAACAGGCCTCAGCTGAAACATGAGTTGTATACCGGCTGACTATAATTCCAGCTGATAATAGTTCAAGTAATATCATGACTTTATAATAATACCCGGTTTCGATTCCCGGCCGGGGCAGATATTTATGTGACAGATAAATATTGTACTAGCGTCATGGATGTGACTGTGATGTGTTATAATATGTGTTGTCCATGACACAGTTCATAACCATCTGCTTGAGGGTATGAGTGTGTTAGTGTTTATTATTATTATTATTAAGTATAGTCTTACTACCAAGGGGCCAGCTTCTGTCGCTACTAAAGACATCCTAGCATGCCGGTATAGGTTTGATACTTTTTTGTTTGTTGTCATGCATGTTGTTATGGATCTACTCAAAATACTCACATCAACAACAATACCAGGATCATTAGGTTCTGTGGCTTCAACCCATTTCAGGGACTCTATATTTCCTATATGAGTACTTTGAAGTATCACAGCTTGACTTACGGGAGACTTTCCATGCCATGGCAACAGGTACTCGCCACCCCACTTACCCTTGAATTTTATTAAAAATATTAACACAAGTGATTCTTAACTAAGATGTTTAATTTTACGAAATACAGATTATGAGAGGGTATAAATTGCATACATTTAAATAAAAATTTAAAAAACCTTACCTTTTTCAAAACACTAAATGCCAGTTCTGGAATGTTGTTAATATTTCCATCTTTAATCATATTTTTATCAACTGTTATCATTGATATTTTGTTCCCAAATTCTTGTCTCCATTTTATTACCTGCTCTTTAAGCCCTGGGACTACAGGTGTAATAGCTACTATGAGAATGCTTTTATGTTCAGGCTGATTGTTGAGTTTTGAATTAATTTGAGTTATATCATCACGAGAAGTAACCGCTATAACAGCTGCTAAGCCATTCGTTTTAGGTCCAAGTTTAATTAAGTCCAATGAGGTTTCGCCAATATTTATGGATGCTAATGTACGATATGGAGTTGATGTAGGAACGGTAGAATTCTCTTCATTTATTTGATCATTGAAATTTAATACGAATGCTTCTCGATGCAAAACATTACATAGCCATTTGAAGATCTGTTGGGACAAGATTAATATATTTTTATCTTATGAACATTAACGACTACATAAAAAACGTATATTTTACTTACATTTGGATGCGTAAATAGATTTTTGATCAGAACTAAGTCTACTTTTGATAAATGTTTATTCTTCTGAATTTGGTCTTCTGATATCTCAAAGTAATTTGTTTTAACACCGTTTTGTGTGAGCACATCTTTGAATTCATTAAATATTATTTCATTTGAGTTATTTACAATACTGATTACATTTATTTCTTCTTTATTTACATTTTCACACAATATCTGAATATATGCCTCAAATGCCGTTAATTTCTGGAAAAAATGTTTCAAAATCTGATTAAGCTTGATTTTAGAAACTGTCTTTTAGTGACTTTGCTTTAGATTAAAAACTACGTTAATAACTTTTTAATAGTATTTCGTTCGGTTTCGTGAAAAAACAGTAATAAATGAAGCGAATATATAATGGAATACATCTCAATTCAATGTAATAATTGCAATACCTACATCTGTAACACCTTCCTGAAAATGAGGCCAAATTTTAAGGGATTTTAACATTGCAGAGTCTTGCATAAGAAGTGGTAATTTGTGAAATTTGATGTTATCCAAAGTAATTCCTCCGCATCTGTAATTTTCAGATAAGAGTTTTTACGATATATTATTATGTTCGTGAAATATATTATAAGAAATGTTCAAGGATAGATTTGGTCAGACATTTTTATTAACATTATAAAATTGACATTATTAGCTATCTTGGAGCGTCTTGCATCTATTTCTAGTCAAACGCGTCTCATAATAATTTTCATAATTTGTAATCATAATATTATTTTAAATTATTGTCACCGCATACATTACAACTATAGAGCAAATACAGTGCCCGACAGACTTATTATCTACTAGCTGACCCGGCGAACTTCGTATCGCCTAACAAACAATTTTTTTTCTGAAATAAAAGTAGCGTAAGTTCTGCCAGTGAAAGTCTCGTCAAAATCGGTCCAGCCATTTCAGAGATTAGCCGGAACAAACAGACAGACAGACAGACAGAAAGACAGACGGATAGAGAAAAATTGTAAAAAATGTTGTTTTGGTATATGTACCGTGTATACATCCAAATGCACTTAGTAAAAAGCGGTTATTTTAATATTACAAACAGACACTCCAATTTTATTTATTTGTTTATAGATATGATATTATTTTGTTTATTAATCTCTATGCAGTATTTTGTTTTCATTAATTTTATAATATTTCATACAAGAACAAACCTAAGTCGTTTTAAATGTTCTTAGCGTAAATATTCCTCGATGATATACATATTAAGTTAGTATATCTTTTTACCAGTTATATATTATATATATATTTTTAGCAAGAATCGTAACGCTACATAAATCTGCTAGGCTAGAATTAGCGGTGGCATAGTTAAGTTATCTATAATAATAGTAAAGTAATCTACATATAATAACAAGCTGAAAGAACTGATAATATATAAAATTATTGCAGTATTTAGAGTACATTTATTCACTTGGAAAGGAAAATTACTTACTTGGTGAAATCATGCACGTCATTTACATGTGCGGTTAATATTTTCTTGTCTCCAAAAATGTCTACTTTGTTTAAATTTTCGGCAATATCTATACAAATTCTTCTGATGTATGTTGGTTGACAAACAGTGTTATGAAAAACTTTTAAGGCGTTTAATTGAAGAATACCGTCAATGAGAGTCACCCAGTTATCGTTCCATAGTAGCTGTGCTTCGGTTAGTGATACATTTGCTTTGTATATGACGCGAAATTCATCCCTGAGTTTAAAGAAAATGTTAATATAATATTATAGTTAAATAAGCGTAATAATATTAAAATTGTGATAAAGAATAAAATGTAGTTTAAAGGATTTCGTAAAGAAAGTAACAATTTTTTTCTCATTTAAAAAATCTATTTAAAAATCAATCATACCTATAAGAATAATCCCTTTCCTGTAGCAAATCATAGACATCTCTTGATTCTAGATTTAAAGGTTCGGTAGAATATAATTGTATGTTGGGTAGCATAATGTCTGTTAGATTTCCAATAATATAACCAGTTGCCACCTTGGAAAAGTCATCGGATATCTGTTGAGCAGTAGTTTTAACTATACTACACTATGTAAGTTATGGAAAGGGATGGTTTAATTGTAAATGATCAGATTAAATTAGCATTTGAAAGTACAACAGATACTGGAAAAAAATTATGTACTTTGCAACCCACGTTGTTTTATTTTAAGTTTACTGAAGTCGAATTATATTGCTTATTTTCGGAGGATCAAAATTTCGTCATTCGGATTTATTACAACAGCTTTATCGGCACAAGTTGCTTTTACGTTAGCTATAGATTAACAATAATATTAAATAGTTTAATTTATAAGTTCAAATTGTTGTTTTAATATACCTCGAATCTCCCCGTTCCACGATGCAAAAGCACATTTAGTCTCAACTGCCTTTGATCATGAAGGATTGGCTGTGCAAAGAAATGCACATCTCGAAAATGCACTGATAGTGTCTTCTTCTCTAGACCTAGTGACGTGGTTAGCGTATCCCAAGCTGCTACTAATGCCGCCGCGAAAGGGTATACGACTAGACCTGGTAGTGTTGAAAGATCAGTAAGTAGAAGTATCATTAGATCTAGTTTTTCTCAATACCGAACTTAAAACTTTAAAAAAACATGTAACCATTACGTCGACAAGGACATTTGACACAGGACGTTTTACTACGATACGAAAGGATTCGCAAGAAGAGAATCACGCTATAGAAGTAATACCATATTACACCAGAAATCTTTGTGTTGTGCCTCTTCTATTTAAATATTTTATGATGTTAGATATTATGTTTTGTCTCTCTCGACTCTTCTCTTCTCTCTCTCTCTTTTCTGCAATCCGTTACTTTCTACTTTAATGAGCTAAATTTTATTTAGTTTCAAAATATCTCTTTATTACCCACCTCTTACAACATTTCCTCGCAAGTATGTATACTCTTCATCGTGAAGTGTTATTAGATGCTTTGTAGACGATGACATGCGCTTCTCACCGGCAAGGTATAACGGCAAGTCCCTGTTAATTATTTTATGACAAATTATGTAACATGGAAAACAAAAAATAGGGTAACATAATATTAGTATGATGAGAGGTGATGCACCACGCATATTGAGAACAGAGGGAGTGTATCTTAATAATAATAAAGCGTTTCTTAATAATAAATTAATCAGCCCTGCTCCAGTGTGCTTGGAAACGTAATAAACTTTTCACTGTTATGTAATTCTAGGAGGTAAGGTAATGTGGAGACTGGTATATCCGTCAGTCCTGAATATTACATTGTTTGTCAGTTATTTAGATAAATCCATGTCCGAGGCTTTGATATGGAGGATATTAGAACATTTGAGTTAACTACTCCTTCACTTATCTACAATGGAGTTACTCGAAGGTAATTCTAGATCTATCACTTTACCATGTGAAACCCTGCTGTAGTGAAAATATACTTGATTTTGTAAATCTATAAAAGTACCATTTTTCATCGTGTGTCCATTGGACGAGATGTGATAGAGACGCGGTTTCAGTAGACACAGGAAACTCTATTTTGGGATAAAGTTTAGCCACTTGTGGATTGTATCCTTCCACGAAGAGACTGAAAACATAAAAAAAGTAAAATTTTGCCGTTTATACAGTCCTCATACAGTTACATTAAATTTGAATGTTTAGAGAGCAGAAAAGAAGAACGAACAAAAAGAGATGTAAGATAAAATAATATTATCTACCTTCCAAGAGCATTGAATAAGTGAATAGCATTGTCTGCATGTTTACGCTGCGTCAGAGGTATGTGACGACAGCTAGGAGGCAAAGATCGCTTCAGAATTGCTTGTAAAAGACCATGAGGAGCAATTTCGATAAGAACAGCATTGGAAGGCACCAGTTTCAGCGTTTCTTCAAAAAGCACTGGGTTCTATAAGAATAGTTGAAGAGAGATTATTACATTATTATTAAGCAGTTATTAAAAGTGGTAATTTCACAATGTTGTATAATAATAACATAGTTCGAGTCTATGTTATATATTTACTTACCAACATATTATTATTATGGTATTCAGGAGACGAATACTTGGCGACATCTTCATGCCATTTCTCCTGAGGTACCGACGTTGACATCCAACGGTCGCCTCTTGCTATGGGATTTTTTATAATCTCTCTCAAAATCTTCAAATGAGGCTCGCCTGGAAGGAATAAAGTAATACGTAGATATTTAAGAGTACTTTTGCAAAATATTTACACTCAGACAGATTTTTTATTGATCTCTAGTCATTTCGCTAGTAATTATTTTGCAATTACATTCTGGGTTAACTTTCATAGATAACTTAATGTAAATAATCTTAAATTTAAATTTAAAAGACTCCGACAGTTTTATTTACACTAAACATAGCTAAGAACACGATCACCTTTCATACAAAAAAATGAGACCAAAATCGGTTCATCCGTTTGGAAGCTACGATGCCACAGACATACAGATACACAGACAAACAGATACACAGATACGTCAAACTTATAACACCCCTCTGTTTTCGTCGGGGGTTAATGAAAATTCAGAAACCTCAAAATTCGATGAGAGATAAAAATATATTAATTTTATACTTTGATTTCTTATGGGTTAACTGCTTGCTGCTTGCTTAAATAATAAAACTAAACGTTAATTAAATATTAAAATAATCTGGACTTACTCAAATCCTTCATATATTTTGAATGGAAAGAAAGATTACATGTCTCAACTTCCTTGACAAATATTCCTTGAGCAGTCAAGATCTCAACAAAGCTTTTCATAGCTTCTGCCGGTCCGGATAAAGTGCAAGAATCAGGTCCATTATGGCAGGCCACGATGATGTCACTTGGGCACATGTCCTTGATCTGTTGGTAGCCTAAGCCAACAGCTGCCATAGATCCTTTTACGATTGAGATATCAACACATACACGACCACGAGCATATGAAACGAGGATTGTTTGTTCTAAAGTGCAGGAACCATCTGCGTACGCGCAGGCCACTTCTCCGAGACTATGACCTGTAGTGAATAGTAGAAGTACAGTCAACAAAATAGGTTTTTTTTATGGAAATAGCCGGCAAACGAGCTGATGATCCACCTGATGGTAAGTGGCTATTGTCGCCCATGGACATCAGCAACACCAAAGGCATCACCGATGCGTTGCCGGTCAAGAAAGAGAGAAGAAAAAGAAAGAAAGAACTGGCTCTCAAGCCCCCAGCCGGAACACGACGAGTCGTTTGGCGGCTGACTCATGCTCAAGGGTGGTAGCTATCCAGGCGAACCCCATGGAGAAATAATAATAGTAATAATGGTATTAACCAACAATTAAAATCAATACTACCAATACAATCGCTCTGAGGGTCCTACCACCAGTGGGCCGGATTTAGTCGCCTTTTACGAGATCCATCCGGCGTGGGATTGGGGTTAGTATTCTAAAGCCGCCCCAATACGGCTAAAATAAATAAAAATAATTAAATAAAAATAGGTATGTAGGGCATGACAAAAAAGTTCTATAACGTTTGATTTACAGAACGTATGTGTTATTACTAATGTTAAATCACACCTTAGGAAGCGTTTGACCTTAATAATAACACAAACATTCGGAAATATCAAAAATATCGGGACGTTTTTGTATCACGCCCTACATATTTTACTGAATGTAGGTATGTACGTTAAAAAGAGAATTTTGTATGTAAATGTAATGTTTATAAAAATCAAAATGATATTCAATCTTTCTAAAATCACAGGTATTACAAACATGACATTCAATAATTCTTCTCTAAGTCACAGTTTTTACAACCATATTCTACTAAATAACGAATGGTTCTACGACTCTTCCTGTTGGAGGACTCTGATTTGTGCGATCAAAATTAATTTGAGTGTTCTTCACATATCTGGCTAAGATAAGTACCTAAAACATACCAATAATATTATCAGGAATAATTCCAATATCTTTGATGACATCCGTCAGACCAATCTGCACAGCAGTGATTCCCACGAAAGCGTTCAATATGTTATTGAATATAGCTTTATCTTCACAAGTTAATATATGAATGAGATCAATTCCCTTTGGTTGTAAGACTTCATGACAACTGGAAGAAAATAATTGCTTAAGTTTGGATTTTTCAATAAAACAAAAAATAATCTACTCTTACAAAATATTAAATCAAGCTTATTGATAAATGAAACAGCACGATTTATATAACTTACTCACATAATAAATAATAATAAATAATAATAAATAAATAATGAATAATAAAAATAATAATGAAATAATGTTTTGATATTGAAAACTTAAAAGCGTGAAATGAAACATTCAAAGCGAACGTTGCGGGCGCCTGCTAGTAATAGATAGCGGCAGACAATACAGAGTGGATAGTGAGTCCTGAGATCTTTTCACTGGTAAAACAGTGCTGTATTTACCGTTTGATAGAAGCAGCAAATATTGGAATTTGCATAAGATGCAAACCCATCTGGTTCCATTGAGATCCCATGCCACTGTACACGAACCAAAGTGGTCGCTCGACATCATCAAAGTGCTCAATTTTCTGGCCTAGACTTATGGTTTTACCCACCGTATTTGTGTCTGTAAATAAAATTACTGGGATTAATATTTTTGCTAGTAGTTTAAGTAGCGTCTCAACGTGTAGTAAGAGAATTTCGATATTTTTTATATACGAGTAGGTACATAGTCGAGAAAGGAGATGACGAGCAAACAGATGATTATTGAGCCCCTTAGCTCATAGATCGGTCAGAGGTAAGGCATCACAGGCGTGGCCACATAAAATGTTTTTACTAGCCATCCGACACTCCAACCGAAATACATGAAAAAGTTAACCAGGAAGTGACTCTTAAGAATCCTTCTGCCCTTCAAGTATCATCAGGTTTCAACTAGGTACTTACCAAAAATGGCATATCCTCGTCCCAAATGGCCATTTATTCTATTTTCGTGGATATTATGCAGCAATGCCAATTCTTCCGGGTCTATAGGACGGGATTTTAGGTCGTCTATAATATGCTGCACAGCATTCTCATGTCTTCCTGAGATGGTCACCAGGCGTGGTAAGGATGATTGATAACGATCCAAGTTCTGAAGAATTATTTGCATTTAAACCTATGCAGCAAGTCTCTTAGTAATATTGATACTTCATGCGCCTACAACCTAATCCTTTGTTCAGGTACGCAACATCTGTGCGGATTAGTTGCCAACCTAAAGGTAAGAAGATCTCCTCCTTTGATTAATTATCTTTGATAATTATGTCTCCGTTCCAACTCCTAACGCGACAGACAGCTTAACGCAATGTTTAGGTTGAAGCCAAATGAGGCCAAACAAACGTATTCTTTTGAGCTGTCAGTTACCAAAAATTAGTCATGTGCATTCGGTTTCATACTAACGTCCTGATATCAAAAAATGAGTTTGGACTTTAGTATGAAATCGACTCATTTTACGAGTCACAGCTCAAAAAGTATTTGACTTCACCCTTAAAGCCCAAAAGAGTGCGATAAATTGGGAAACTTGAAAATTTTGGAGAGTGTGGTATGTGCACTTTTGCAGATTTTAACACCAGGATGAACGACCAGCTTTAGTGCGTTATTTGTCATGCGCACCGTCATTATACTACAATGTCTTTGATGGATGTCTTCAGCAAGAATTTTTGCTAAGTTTGTTTACCATCCAAGACCTTTACCATCTGGTGGAATTGTAGTCAAGTATTAACTTACGAGTATGATATACGTATGAAAAATGTTCCCGTTAATGTAAAGCTACAAGTAAAAACCCAATAAAACTCGGGTATGATATAAGAGACCAGGGTCCATCAACAGGACTTTATGGCGCTTCACCCACTGCACCGCGCCCCGTCGCGGTGCGCGGGATGGCAGATTTTACCATTGTATGCAAGTATCTTAATTTATATAGAAATCACGCCTAGCACAACACACTGCTGACGCGGCAACGCGCGGGAAATCGCCCCGCGCGCAGTTGCGTTATCCGTTGCTCCGCGCACCGCGGCGGGACGCGTCTTCAGTGGGTGGAGCGCCTATAGGCTGTGAATGCTATGATGATGATCTGACCTTTGGTTTTAGATGGTTGTGAAGTAAGACATGCCCATTTACGCCGTAGTAGGATAGATTGTTGATTGCAGTGTAGAAACTATCAGAACGAGGTATCGATTGGTGTTCCGTTGAAATTGCGATGCGTTTGTCCTTCAGCGCACGGATGTCTTGACGAGGGTTGGAGCAATGGAGATTCGCTGCTATTTTAGCATTTTGGTAACCAATGAGGATCTGTAGAAAGCATCAAACGGAGTGCTTAAGTTGATTTATAATGCATATAAAAGAATTTATATGCAAATAATTTATATGCATATAAAATGGGAAGGATAGTGAGGCGCATACTCTAACTTCCTTATTCGGAAGCTTCATGTCCAGAGAATTTTGTTCAAATTAGATATATATTAGTCAACTACTAACAACAACATTGGTTTATTTTTAATACTTAGTAGTTTATGTTGAACAAAGAGTGAGTTTTTATAATTAATGTATAGGTAAACATTGCATTACTGATATCGTGTGCATTATTGAGTATCTACCTTTGTAATGGACGCAATACCCGAAGCCGCTTCTGTATAGCCAATGTTAGACATAACACTGCCGACAGTCAGAGGATCTTTACGATCAGCGCAAAATACTTCTTCAAACGCATCTAACTCAGCTTTATCGATTTCGTGGGTACCTGTTATAAAATTGTTAAGAATTTTTATTTTCAGGTGTATTGATAATTAAACAATGAATAAAACTATTTACACTTACACTTAAAATCTATATTACATAAAGGCAAAGACCAGATTTACTAACGTACTCGTATTTTATCATTCAAACTCGCGATACTAGAAAGCTGAAATTTTACACTCAAAATTTCCCTTACCTTTCCGCAAATAAGAATTTTTTTAGGCTGTTATTTAAGCAGACATAAAAACGATGATGGGATTATACCTTATGAATAATGAAACTAAAGACTTAATGATCTTATAGTATAATTAATAAACGAAAATAAATAATAAATTACCTGCACCAAAAGCTTCAACATAATTTACAGAACTAGGAGACACATTTGCTTGCTTGTAGAACTCTTTCAGATTCTTGGCCATCAACTTTGCGTCTCTATAAAATCCAAATTTTGGCCCATTTTCCCCTTCAACGATAGATGTAAAGATACTCTTCACAAGTATTACGTCTGCATAAATTCTAAAATATAATTTAAAAATTACCTAAATTATTGAATTAATAACTTAATTGATAAAGAGTGTTAATTAATAAACAAACAGTGGCTTGAGATATTTTAAAGTTTCTGCTTAGCAATCCCAAAAAATATATTTGAGTAATCCAAATAAATGCTTTGTAATGCATTGAATTAAATTAGTGATTTCATAATAGTTAAATAAGAAATTTTAACTATTAGCTTAATATTAAAATAAAACCATGATAAAATATCTGCTTATAATATTATTTTAATGAAATAGTATTTTAATAATCTGTAGGTATTGCCATTACAAAAGCTATACTGGGGTATAAGATCATTGACTGGGATAGTGATATTTTACCTTAATGCATCCTTAGCCTTTTGCAGAAACAAAACGTTGATGGCTTCAGATTTAACGCATCCATCGGCATTTTCATCAAACGATTTCGTTTTACCACTTGGACTCAACGTGATAATTCTAGAATAATAAAATATGTTTAATTTCAGTTAAATTAAATCCCCCTAAATTGTTAGGAATATTAGGTATTAGACTTATTACTCGATGTTGTATTGTTTTTGCAGTACTTAACTGTACGGGACGGCACATTTTCATGTAAGTAACAATACAATCACACTCCAGGATGTACTGGTAAAAACTAGCGTAATTTTTACGTACATGTGTACGTGATTGCATAAATACAAGAAAGTAGCCTTGATTTTGTGGCTTCATTGAAATTCAAGGCGGTGAATTTTATTTTATTATCTTTTAAATTTTATTTTATTATTATCTTTTAAGCTATTGCATAGCTTTTATCGCGGGCTTGAGCGCGGCGAGCGAATCAAGAAAACCCGTAACGAAATAAAAGGTGACACCGCTTTGACACAGGTTGTCAGAGCGGCAGTGATGGATTTGTTCTATCACTGTTGCTCTTCCGCATATTGATTGGCATGACGGGAGAAATGGCAATAATAGCTTAATGTGCATGATCGTGATATGAACGTCCCTGTTGTGCCTATGCTAAATACCGAAGAGTGAATAAGACAGCACATACTGTGGCATGTGTGATGTCACTGATGTCGCATCCTCGAAGACTTCTGTGCGCCTAGTACTCGCTTTAATTAATTGCTACTAATGGTGAACAAATCCGATGAGAAATTCCCCAGCTTTGTTTTGGCACACTTGCTTGCATGTTTTTGCTATCCTAGTACTGACTGCAAGTGGGGGGTGTCAGGTTTTATTTCGCAACAAATGCTATGCAAAACAGCTTTACCGTGGCAGTCCCCGAGTGCCACATGTTTTTTTATTTATCTGAGTATGATCGTATCACGTATCATGATGAAAGAGTTAAGCGACAAAATAAACACACCTGCCAAAATGAATCATAGTCTGTGGATACAGGCAAATGTTCCCAGCGCCTACAATGGCGGCTTCACATTCTCCCCTCTCTATAGCACGATGAGCAGCCTCCAGGGCCGCTATAGAGCTGCAGCACGCCTGGTCAACAGTGTACGAAGGTCCTTTCACGTCCAACCAATAGGAGATCCGGTTAGCGAACATAGACTTACTGCATCTGTAGTACCAATAGCAATGAATGAAAATTGTATGAAACATATACGTGTCTTTCTACGGAAAGAAGCAGCCGCGGATTTCGTTTTATATTATGAGGTCATCCTATACTTACCCCATCAATCCAGTGTTAAGTTTACTTTCGTTGTATAAACAAGCCTTGTCCGTTTCCGAAAAACATGTTCCTATATAAACCCCGATGTTCTTGCCACAGAGATGTTCAGGGCTTAGGCCTGGAAAAATCGTACATTTCTTCTTATTATGATTTTTGAACAGAAAACCCACTGTACCAAACAGCCAAACAAAGTATCTGGTAGGTATTCTGGATAATATAAATATTTGTTACTAAAAAAATCAAAACCGTTGGAATGATAGTGATGTTTCGAAATCTCTTACACAATTTGTCATGAGCGTAACTCTATTGTCACAATTTAAGATTTTCATGAAGACCTAGTTAGTACGGATTTATTCTTCACACTCCACTGAAAATTCTTCAGCAAGCAGGTTCCCTAACGATATTTTACACAATGTAACTGTTAATAATCTACACGAGCACTTATGCTCGGAAGCAGCCGGGTTGAAGCTCACTCAAATATAAGTTTTGTTACCTAAGTTTTAAAAATGTAGGTAATAGAAACAAAATATCAAACCAGCATCATATATCGCCTGGTAGGTCTGTTCCAGAAGCTTCCTGGACACAACATCCATTGTGTCTCCACTTCGATGGCTCAGCTTGAAGAATTGGGAGTCGAATCTGTTTAAGTCCGGCACCATACCAATGTGGTTGGATAGTTCGGGATGCTTGAAATCCCAGCGGCGATTCTCCGTTGTTATTGGGTCTACCTAGTATGAGAAAATTTTGGTGTTTAAGGTCAAATTTGACATTACAACCCAAAATTAGTTCGTTACAATAATTACCAAAATTAGTTCGTTTCTCAGATACAAGAATTACCTTATCGTACAAGATTTCAGAAAAAGCCTTGAGATGTCGAGCCTTCGGGTAGAGGCCGGACATTCCGCTGATGACCACTCTGTCACCACTCGAGTTGGGACTCTCACGAGTATTGGCTTCTTGAAGCGATGGCATTATGGTGCTATGGAATTATACAAACATATAAGTATAATAACTGTTACTGATCGATGTCTGTACAAGAAAGATAATTGAACTATTATGTTAACTCGACTCCAGATGACTCGTGTTGTTGAATAAAAGCACTTGGGTATTTAATTTCCATTCATTTATTTCTTTTGTACTTAAGTCGCCATTTCGCAAAGGTGTCTTATTTAAGAGGAGAAGAAATGGCGAAACAAACTCCTCTACACATCTTTTAAAATTCTTGCTTAAACATTTCTAGACTTAAACTATTTCTACAATTGGAAATTATTACGCAACACCCGTATTACTGGTTTCACAGTCTAAGACAGAATGCCCCCATGGGCCGCCCTTTCAACCGACCAACATGATTCCATAACATTGCCTTTTTTTGTAACGCTCATATTTCATTTGGTGTGCCGCGGCGTCAAGTGAATTCCCGAAGTAATGTCTCGTTGTTGAAAATAAAGACAGCATTGTTCGTTATTAATTTGAAACCCTAACAATTATATATACACACTATATATACATTAAAAAAAAAAAAAACTAAAAAACCGACTGAAATAACACGATACACGTTTTTGAAATCCGTTTGATAAGCTCTTTAATTTAACACCCATAGTATTCGAATTATTTTTATTTTTTGATGATTCAAACAATAGCAATCACTATATTTCTATTTTTCTAATTTATCTAAAAACACTTGGGCTGTCAAGACGCATCTAATAAATCGGTCCAGCATTTTGGAAGATATTTATTAAACAAAAAAAATAGTTATGGAAATTTAACGACGAGTACGACGATGACATACGAATAGATTTCCTGAAGCGAAAAGAAGGCGGTTACCAACTAGTGAATAAAATAAATATAATTTGATTACCTACCTATTGAATTTCTGTAACCCCTGGAAATATTACCAATAACTTTGTCCAATTATTGTCGTACTGTGTGTTTCTGTTTTGTATTTATGACTAACTAGACACCTGTTTTTCTAGCTTATTTATGAGCTAAAATCATCAAAGATAACCTGTTGGTTTCAGATGTGACTGTAATCCACTTAATCCACTTAAGTCCCCACAATAGACGCAAAGCGCCAACGATTTATTAAAATGTTTTTAAGTCCCCACGATAGACGCCTAGCGCTAACGATTTATTAAAATGTTTATATATTTACATTTATCCGATTTTTAAACAATAATTTATAAAAATCATGTATACTGGGTAATGGTATAATAATTAAATGAAATTCTAGGTTAGATGTAAGGCGTTTTCTTACCAACTGATTACGTAATTTCACTTCAAGAATCGGTGTTTGGCCCACAAGATCCAATCTGTTATTGAAGTAAAATATATTATGTGTTAGGTACATTTTATTATTTTGTACGTAATAATATTATTAATTAATTAATTAATTACTATTGGTTTTAATATTCAGCAGTGGCAAGGAAACATTGTGATTGTAATGTATATATTTTAATTTATTTAAATATTAAATAAAATTGTTATTGTGTGCTAATTTAGTATATTTGAACATATACAAAGTTTTTTGAATTATTCTTCTACCCAGGTAGATCCATAAAATTATTTATCGATTTTTGATACTTATTATACAATTCAATAATCTGAAATTAAAATTCTAAATTCAATTTTATTCGATTTTTAGTTCTGAATATTCGTTTAGGAAAAGGTTATTAATTTGTTTTCACGTCTTTTGATTTTATTTTATAATTTCAGTCTTATGCATTAATTAGCAAAACAGAATTCTTTTTCCGACATTAAAATCATCATAGCTTCAGAACCGTCATTTAATCCGGAAATCCGCATCAAAATATCCTCACTGATGGGGATTTAGATGTGATTATTGATCAGACTACAGACAATAATTAAAAGAAAATGTTAGCCACCATTTCTAGGGCATTAGATGCGGTAGCTTATAATACTTTTTGTCATCTTCGTCACACGCAAATAAATTTTCACTTATTTCAATTACTTCTGTGACTATTAGTACCTTTTCAATTTAACCATAAAAGCTACAAACAAAAATGTTGTCTTCATAAATTTCAATGATAATGTCAATCAGAAGTCAGGACCGTCTGTCTGATAATAATTTCACTTCAATTTTGAACGTTATTTATATTCCACCTGCTTCTGCTGGTTTATTCGATGAGAAATGTTTGAACACTAAATGTCTTCTCAGTGTTTTAATACGAATATTAGACTGTTCAACTAAACATATGTAGGTATATTTTGCACTAGTAAACGCCCTCGCTTGGCTTCGGTAAGTCCACACTCGAATAAATGCATAGACGGTTTTCTTCAAGTTGATATAACATTTTTATTTGTGAACCGATTAAAATAAAACAAACACTTAATGTTAACCCAAGCTTACTTTAATACATCAGTGAAAACTAAATCCAAATCGGTTTAGCCGAAATAAACGCTCAGATAAACACAAACATTCGAAAAATCATTGTTATGGGATCTATTGCATTTATGACAAATTATGACCAATTATGACCTAGTTAAAGTTTTTCTCAAATATCTAACATGTACAGACGTCGATCAATTACAGTTTTATTACATGTAATGATATTGATGATGATGAAGAGTCTTAAGTTTCATCAATTACATCCACTTGCATATATTTAATCTGAGTGAATGTCAAATTATCTTAAAATATATTTTGTTGAAATTTTTTACTAAACGTTACTAAACGTTTTAATCATTCTATAACGGTCATTAACTTATAGTGAAAGACGAAACGTACCTACTATACATATTTTACAGCGTTTACCTACGATACAATAGAAAGTATTTCGTGTACTTTTGAATGAAATGAAGTATAGCAAAATAGCAAATTTAATGGAAAAGATTTAGAGTAAATTTGAAGTACCTATATAAAATGCTAGACAATAATCTAAATTTTACTAACAAAAAATAACCGACTTCAAATTCTCAAAAACTACTTTTCAGATCTCGTTCAAATTTATGTGGGACCACATGACAAGCCCCTGCTATCGATTAAAAAAAGAATCATCGAAATCGGTTGGCGTGATATTGAGTTATTCGTCAATTTGTCGCGCATATCTTAACACAAATTTACGACTTATGTGGTTTTCTCATGGATGCCATTGTCAGATCTCAATAAAATTTATGTGGGACCACATGACAGCCACCAGCTTTCGATTAAAAAAACAATCATCAAAATCGGTTGGCGCAGTCCAAAGTTCTGAGGTAACAAACATAAAAATAAATAAATAATACAGTCGAATTGAGAACCTCCTCCTTTTTTTGAAGTCGGTTAAAAATTAGTACCTAAATAAAGGGATACACTCTTTGAAAAAATACACTAATATGAAAACGTATGAAATTGGATTTCGGCAAAAAACGATAGTAGTTTGCGTAGTTTTCCTAGTATTATTAATTTACCAAAAATTGAGCTATTCCTTCTGATAACACTTCATATCTGCCAGGTGGCGGCCCAGCTGCAAGACTGCTCACAGTTTGTTTTTGGTGATTATAGATAATTATCAGTGACCTAATGAATTTCCCTCATTATCACTGTAACAGATAATAAGAAATATTAGAAGGGTTATTGTAAATTCGTGACAAAGTAGATTCGTCACGAAAAAAGTATGTGTAATTATAATTTATGTATTTAGTAATTTTCCAATATACAGGGTGGAAATTAAAGACGGTAGTTGGAGGAAAGGTACCCTGAATATTGATGATGGCAAATTTTACTGAAAGAAAACATTACATTATTTTCAAAAATAATTAAAACTGCATTCAAGATTTTTGGGAATTGAAATGCTTGAGAATCGAACTGGTGCAATGTGAAAAATAAAACATCCTGTATTTTATGATGCCATCAAAAACAAAACTTGTAAAAAAAACCAAGTCTCGCAACTCAGTTCTTCTACCCTAAAAAGTTGTTAGATCCATGTAATACCAAGTCGGTTAATTTATTCTGTTCCTACTTAAGGGTCCTTCTGTCTTAAGTTAATACGTAATTGCTAACCTAACAAGTAACAACATCTTATAGTGACCATATTATCAATATTAAAAATCTTTTATGTTTTAAATAAATAGATCGACTTGACCATCGCATGAAAACACAATGTATCCCACAAGTAATACCTAAATATTATATTAAATTTGATTGTTTAGTGTCTATGTCTGCTAGAAGTGCCTTAGAGTTTTGATGATCGGTCAGTCAGTCAGTGAGTGACGAAATTAAGAAATTTTGACTAGTTATAATTCTTAAACTACTGGTTCAAATTGAATGAAATTTGAAATATACCGTGTTTATACAATGCCTGCATGGTTACTAAAAATTCAGGCTTCTAGCTTTATCCACAACGAAGTTATAGGGGGTCGAAAATGGCCTGAATTGCTTCGAGAAAAGGATGGTACGGCCATGCCGCTTTTTTGCTCGACTTGGCGGGGGCACTACCGTGCCCCCAGATACCAGCCGAAAGGGTCATTCATAAGGATTAGTTTCTTTCAGGCAAAATAATATAATTTGTTAATGGAAGGCCAAGAAAAATAATTAAGAATTTTACAATACAAAAAAATTCAACTAACTCATATTTTTCTTGGTCTTCCTTTAATTTAAGATACTATGTTGCCTGAAAGAAACAGATCCTTATGAATGACTCTTTCGGTTGGTATCGTAAAATACAGGATGTTTTATTTTTCACATTTCACCAGTTCGATTTCCGGCTTAAGCAGGTGATTTTTTAAAAACTTTGAATGCAGTTTTAATTATTTTTGAAAATAAAGGAATGTAGGAAACATTCCTTCAGTCAAAACACTCTTTCAGTATAATTTCCCATCATCAATATTCAAGGTACTTGACCTCCAATTACCGTCTTTAATTTCCAACCTGTATATTAATTTTGATAATTGGTAATTTGTCACATTGTTTTTTTCCGCATTAAAAATCCACAACAAGTGAAAAACTTAGTTAATTTTTCATAATTACAACAACTTATTTTATGGATTTCTATAAAAAGCCTGGAAACGAGCTGTGATGATCCACCTGATGATAAGTGGCTAGTCGCACATCAGTAACAAAACATGCATTACTTAAACGTTGCCGGCCAAGAAGGAGAGAAGAAAATGAAAGAACTTGTTCTCCAGCCCCCAGCCGGAACACGAGTCGTTTGGCGCCTGACTTAAGCACCTCCCTCTTGCTTGACCAGGCATGGGGCAAATCAGTAAAAACATAACTTTTTTGATTTATAATTTTATGTTGTTACTTAATAATTAAGAAATAACGTGATCTCAAGTAGGTACCAAATTTATCGCGAGATAGCATGTGCACATAGTCCATGTGCATTTCATTTCGAGCGCTAAAACAAATAACGCTTAAAATAATAATTTACAATAACCATTACCTACCTGTGACGAATTTATGCATATTTTTAATGCATGTGACGAATTTACTTTTAACACGGTAAAGATAATTATGCAATATATTAGGTATATACTCGGCCCTGCCCTTGAAAAAATTCTCTGCAGCGGCGCGGTACATAAACGCGCCTTAGGGCCGCCTGACGACAGTATTTCAATTTTATCAACTGCTTGAGTTTCTAGTTTTGTCATTGTAAATTTTATATAAATTATATTAAAAAAAAATAATTCGTTGTGAATAAAATACGTATAAAGTCTTCAATAAAAATACACATTGTGTTTTCTGATAAATGGATTTAATAAAAATAGCTTTCTGGCACAAAGGGTGTCAGCGTTATGCTACGGTCGGGCGGACGGACATAACGAATCTATAAGGGTTCCGTTTTAATACCTATCTACTAACTAAACCAAAATGGTATGCTGTTTATAGAATGTGACGAATATACATTGTAACGAATGTACAACAACCCGATTAGAACACCTGGCTGATAAGCTGCAAATATAACAGACGAGATTTCGACGATTAACTCATTCACTAAATACCATTATTGGTTAATGTGTTGAAGACACATTTAAAAATGTTTCAATTTATTGTGTTATCGTGTCTGGTTGCTTCTATTTCAGCTCAAAGTACTCAAGTTCTTCGATGTAAGTTTAATTTGGAATAAACTTTAAGCTAGTTTGTAGAGACAATCTACATGCAGCTACTAAATTTGAATTGGTTGGGGGGTTACACCCGGAAACAGATTCTATTAGGCTTTAGTAAGAAGGATCTGGCGCCATAGATCAGAAGGGATATATGACCGACAGTGTATATAGGATGGATGGAATCACTGTCACACCCAAACAGTTTATTGTCTTATTAATTTCAGGCACCAACCATCCTGGTGAGCAACCAATAAACACGCACATCGAGGGATGCACTACTCCGCCATGTGATCTGCCACAGTTGCAGGATGCGGTAATAAACATAATCTTTCGAGCACGTGAGTATTGTACTTCCTTTAACGTTTATTCCTGAAATCCCTATCAATCACAACTGGTTTACAGATTTTTTTCCTGAAATCCCCATCTGCTAAATAGACAAAGGTTTTTTTTTATTTGTGTTGAAAACTTTTATTCTTAGTAATGTATCTTCACTACGTTCTCTTAGCTACTTTTATAAAGTTCTAATAGAATCTAACTACTGACTGATAGAAGACGCACACTTAAAATTCTTAACTGAACCAATAATATGCGTAAAATTAGAGCATTAGTTGATCTCTATAGAGATAGAGTTATTGTATGGATATAAAAGTAAAATTTCCGCTCACAAAATCAAAGCTTTTCATTTTGTACCAGCAAGTTACTTGAGCAATATGCATTTTATTATTGTAGACGAAAATTGTATGGACGAACAGACCACATGTGGTCTGTGAACTGGCAGTGCTTTCAGTCTACAGACCACATGTGGTGTGTGAACTGTGAACCTGTTAAATTGATTTTGAGATGTAAAATATAGAGACTTAATTACTGCTGATCCTCTTTCATTGCATACGTCTCATAATTTAGATATACTATATTTTGTATTAGTATGCTGGTGTTATTTTTTGATTTGTCAGTGATCTAAATAGTCCAGTGCCGATAGCTCTAAAAACGGTAAAAAGTGGAAGAAAATTATAGTAGAATGAAACCTATTGCAAAAGGAAGAGAATATAACGAAGATTATAGGAAAAATAAATTACGGGCGATCTGAGGTCGGGAAGGGGGGGGGGAGGGGGGGTTTAAGGGAAATATATGGTTTATCTTGATTTCCGGAAAAACTACAAGTCCTATTGAAAAAAGTTAAATAGCAAAGTTGTAGGTAATAAAAAGATCTACAACTTTTGTATTTACACTTTTACATTTACCATGGTAGTGTATAGTTTTTTATATACCATTAGAAAGTAGAGATTCCAACAAACAAAAAGACTATCGAATTTTTTAAAAATCAGATTTTTTGACGTGAGATTTTTCGTCTGAAAATAAGGGTGCTTTTTCGATATAAGGTCAAAATAAGGTGAAAAAAAATATATTTTTGAATCAAAAAAATTACAGTATGTCAAGGACATACAAAGGTAAGTTTTCACCAAATTTCGTGAAACAAATTTTTTTTTGTAAAAGATAAAAATAAAAAACCAAAAACGTGGTTTTTTGAATTTTTCAAATAAATTTTGAGGTTATGTAAAAAAGTGTAAACACAAAAGTTGTAGATCTTTTTATTACCTACAACTTTGCCATTCAACTTTTTTCAATAGGACTTGTAGTTTTTCCGGAAATCAAGATAAACCATATTTTTCCCTTAAACCCCCCCTCCCCCCCTTCCCGACCTAAGATAGCCCGTAATTTATTTTTCCTATAATCTTCGTTATATTCTCTTCCTTTTGCAATAGGTTTCATTCTACTATATTTTTTTTTCGTTTCAAAAATTATCGACACTGGACTAAAAATAGATTGTTCTAATTATCTTTCTTTTAGCTCGGAATATGCGTGTTATGAGGACACTGGCCACAGCGTACATGTCAATTGGTATAATTACGTTACCGATTCCTTATGATCTTGGACCGAATGCTATCACCTGCAACTTCCTGGCCAATACATTCTGCCCAGTACTTGAAGGAGAGGTTATCCAATATACCCTGAAAATGTATATCGAGCCTATATTCCCATTGGTATGTATGTTATTATTAATACATTGTACGATGTTGACGGATGACAACCGTGTAGAGTGTATTATTCTCCCTCGCTTTTTTTAAGAAAGAAATCTGCAAGCGTTGCTTAATTATATCCTAATTTTTAGCCCAGGATTTATGGTGAATGAAAATCAAGATTTTCATTGTGATTCAATTTGAACACCTTGGAATATTTTCGCGGATAATGTTTAAAATCGGGTTTCACTATGTGGGTATGGGTCATAGTCTGTTACGCTGTTCAACTTCACATACCTTTGAGAACATTATGAAGTGCGCTTTCCTCACGGTGTTACGGTTACCTTTCACCGAAACAAGTGAAAAGGTCTAAGATATATAATACGAGTAACCGCCCTCGCTTTGCTTCGGTTTTTTTATTTTTTTACACCTTATTGGAGTTTTATTAAGGATCCCTATTTTTTTTGAAAATATAATATAGCCTATGTTACTCGGGGATAGTGTAGCTTCCCAACAGTGAAAGAATTTTTGAAATCGGTTCAGTAGTTTCGGAGCCTATTCAATGCAAACAAAAAATCAAATCTTTCCTCTTTATATCGACGCTAGAAAGCAAACACGTAGTAACCCACAAATATCAAATTGTTCACCAGAGCCGAAAAACTTTTTGATTTCTCGAAAAAAATTCATAACTTCTACATTTATCGAGCTAGAGTTGCCATTTTTGGACACAATAGTTATTATTTTTTTCCAGACAAATGTACATTATCACAATTATCCTAAAGTTATTTGAAAACGATATTTTGCGGGTTACGACAAATTGAAAATATTTTTACAGACCATTAAAATGTAGTAAGTGAAGTGAGTAAATGTATGGAACGATGTCAACTGCACTATTTTATGGAAAGCAAAAATGTAGTAACCTACGTTACTTTCACAAAAATTACCTAAAATAACGTCGTAACAGTACACAACCTTTGAATATCCTGTTATCAATATGCTGTAACCGGCATAATTATTTCGAATCCTGAAAAGTGGATTGTCTTAAATGTAAATTAATTTAACTGAATATGTAAAAACAATTGTTGTAAGATCAGAGAAAATAAAATTCAGTCTATTTTAGAAATGTTCGTGTAATAATTACGGCTTAAATTATTTTTATTTTATAAATAATGCTCTGTTTTGGCATCTTTAAACAATCATTAATATAATTATATTAGTATTGCTGAAGAAAAAGCAGCTTTTATAAAAAAAAGTAAGCTAAATAATGTTAATTACTTAAAAAATAGTAATTTTCCTCCGTAATTTAGAAATTAATTCCAACCCATCCATCCATCCATCCATCCAACAATCAGCCTTCACGAGTTCACTGCTGGACATATGTATGTAGGCCTCTCCTAATTTGCGCCACTCTAACCTGTTTTGAGCCTTCCGAATGCAGCTGGATACCCGCTGTCTTCCTCTGGTCGTCAGTCCAAGAGGTGGTCTCCACTCGAGGACCTTTCTTCCGTAACGGTTGTTGGTCCTTCCCACTATGTGACCAACGCATTGCCATTTCAGCCGGCTAATTCTTTGAACTATGTTGGTTACCCTTATTCATCTACGGATCTCCTCATTTCTGATGCGATCACGTAAAGCACCACGTCTCGGATCCGTAGGTCATCACTGACAGCACACACTGCTTGAACACCTTGAGGTAGTGTTTTGGACGATAAGATAAAATGACGCAGTTTCCCGAACGCATCCCATCCGAGTTTGATTCTATGAGTGACTTCTTTCGCAAAGTTGGACCATTTGGATCACTTGTCCCATGTAATTATATTCATCTACGACTTCGAGAGTATCACCGTCAACAACAAGTGATGCAGGTATAACATAGACATTCAACATGATTTTCGTCTTATCCATGTTCATCTTTATAAGACTCACCCGTTGTGAAGCGCTGTTCAAGTCCCCGAGCATTGTACCAAGTTCCTCCAGGGAACTTGCCAGGATGACTATATAATGGCATATCGCAGGTATGTGATGTATTCGCCATTGAAGTTAATGCCACGTCGTTTCCACTCCATCAGCTTGAACACATCCTCCAACGCAGAGGTGAACAGTTTTGGGGATATGACGTCGCACTGACGGACATGGTGGCTGATGTGTAAAAATACTTCAACACCTCGATGTACCTACCCGTAGTCAATCCAGCATCACTGAAGAGACTTTAGTACTGCCCAGGTCTCTCAAGAATCACAGACTTTCTCATAGTCCACATAGGCAACACATAGCGGCAGATTATACTCTTCGATATTTAGTATAATTTTTGTATCTACCGCAGTGTGTGTATGTGGTCTATGGTGCTGTAGCCTTTTCAAAATCCTGCTTGTTCAGAGAGCTGGTAGTCGTCAAGCCAACGCGCAATTCGATTTGTGAGCACCCTCGAAAACGCCTTATAAACGTGGCTCAGAAGTGCAACGGGCCTGTAGTTCTTTTAAAGGGCTTTATCACTCTTCTTGAAGAACAGAGTCACCACACTTCCGTTCGTCGTTTCCGGAGTATTTCCAGTATTGATGACGACATCGAACAGTTTTTGGAACGCCACAAGGAGGGATTTCCCTCCAGCTCTTAGTTACTCCAGCTCTGTTGTGATTCCTTAATCTTCCAGTGCCTTGTTGTTTTTAAGCTGTTTAAGAGCCGATCTAATCTCATACAGGCTTACATTTGGGATATATTCTGTGTAGTGTCGGGTCAGATTAGCTCGCTTGTTTCTCTCTTCTGCGGGAGCTGGAGCTCGAGAGGAGGTATACAACCGTCCGTAGTTTATGTCAGGTAGTCTCTCAGAACTTCGGGTTTCGACGAGACTATGGTGCCGGACTTGGTCTTCAACCTCGTAAGCTGACTTTGTTCAATAGACAGATCCCTGGCCAATACTTTGGAGCCCTGATTTACATCTGTTCATTGAGCCGTCGGTACTCTGCCATACAGGTTGGAGACTGCACACAAAGTTCCCGTCGATCTCTCATAAGACCGAGAGTTTGTTCTGAGAGAACTTGAGATCTACACTATAAAATTAAACCACTATTAAATACAATATTATACTATAATAAATACAACTATTAAATACATGCCGTTTGTTTGCTAGAATGAATTATATCTCGCTTTTTGTTGAACCATCAGGGTTTATCCACTTGCGTTGCGGCTTCTTTCTGAAGAAGGAGTTTATCATGAATAAGTCCTCTCTCCTTCTCCATGAAGTTTGCAAGCAATTGTCCTTGGTGGTTCCGTCGTCCAACTCCGAAGGTTCCCGCCTTCATCTCGTTGCCATTTTGCGTGCTTAGTCTTGCGTTAAAATTCCCCATCACAACTGTGAAGTGAGGTTTCATACATAACTCATACAACTCATACATACAACCTAATCGTTGGGATGTGTCGAAGTCGGCGCATATACTTGTACGACTTTCAATGAATACCGTTTAGAATATTCCTAGTGTAAGGTACACCACCCCATCCATCACGCTCCAAACCTGCATATGTTGTTGATGAGGCACTTGTGGACGAGAAACCTTGAGACAGATGTTCACTCTCCCGGTGATAGAACAAGTTTCCCGATTTCAGTATTATCGTGTCCTCTCCCTATCTTTGGACTTCAGATAAACCCACAATACTCCAGTTTAAGTTGTCTACCTCTTCAACTAACAGTATCCTGGTGTTGTATATTGCCAGGTGCAGAAGTCGTTGACGATTTTGGTAGCCCGATCTCTGTCAGCGATTCGTAGCAACCTTGCTCCGCCGTTACCATAGCTGCTACCGTAGCTAAGAAAAGCAGGGCTGCCTGGGACTAGGGGATGGAGTGTACTTGTGGAAATCATAAGAGTTTCAGTCAATAGTCACCACGTTTAGCTAGTGCGTGTTGTTGACCGCAGTAGATGATAATATTTCACAAGGAGACGCTGCTTATCGTCTCCTGGAATCTCTCACTAGTCGCCTTTTACGACACTCCAGGGTGAGTTAGGTAGTGTAGTGTAGGGTAGTGGTACTATTCTACATAAGTGGACCCGGCACCACACGTAGGACAAGGTCTTCTCGAATGGATGCCTCCTTTCTTTTTAAAAAAAAAAAGCATGAAACACCTCCAGAGCCGGGAGGCAGAGGACATGAAAAAAATTATTGGATTCAGAAGGATTAGGACCAGACAAAACAGCGTGTATTAGGAGAGGCCTTATAAAGGCTGATGTAGCGATGATGATTCTATAAATTTTAATGTTTTTAAATATTTAAGTACTTGTTACATCTGAATTTCATTTTAAAACGCGCTGATTTTTAGTAAACAAACCCTTACTACAAATCATTTACATCCTCCGGCTCAAAAAAACCCCAGTGGAGGCCCAAGTTAAACGAAGTAAATCCGCGATAGTTTGAACATAAGAATCTTTAGTAGTGAAGTAAAAGAAGGCAACCTATTAAATTTGTACATTGAAAATAGTGCAAACGGCACCACCAAAAAAACGACATATCGTGCAAAGTGTATTTAACACCACTATTTCAGAAAATATCACCAAATTAATGGCGTAAATGCAAATTATCAAAATTTACAAGCTGCAAAAATGTAGTAACCCACACCTCAGATAAAATTACTGACGTGTAAGTAACAGGTGTACAATTTTTCTAGAAATCTAATTTGCTGTAAGTAACAATGTAAAAAATAATAAAGGTTTTTTTGTTACTTACAGCGTTTTATTGGTCCAAAAAATGAAAAAAATGACAATTTTTGAAATCCTATTTTCGTTATTTTTGGTCGTATGGATACGTGACAAAGACCATTCGACGCGGTATTTTTTTCTGATTCTAATGATGTAATAAAAAAAAATTACGACATGTGTGGTTTACTACGTGTTTGCTTTCTAGCGTCGATATATTAGTATAGATAATATCTAAGACTCAAGCCTGCGGGGGCCTAACATTCACACCCCAAGGCTATGTAGATATCATAAAGGATACTTACAATTTTACTAAGCAGTGTTAGTGCAATTAACTCCTCCAGTGATTCTGGACTTCCCATAGTGATAGACTGGTTTCTGTATGTTTTTAATTTTGTATATCTAAATATATTTTTATTTTTTGTTTCAGGGTACGTCGGTAAATATCGAATTCAGAGTGGTAGACGACAGCAGTGCACCAGTATTTTGCTTCCGAACGGGTATTAGAATCGTTCCTCCTGTTAACTCTACTTTGGCAATTGATGTTTAATGATTTAGAATTGTTGTTTATAATGATAACCCCTTATTTGTGACGCGACCTCCTGGAGTGCTGGATTAGTGCTTATTATTTATTATACTGGAGAGTGAAATTTGAAAAAAAAATGTGAAAATTTCATTGTTCACATGATTATGTTATTTGGAAAATAAATTATGATCTATCAAAATATTCTGTTTTATTTGTTGGAAATGCCATTATCTAAAGACAAAGCGTCTGTTTGATGATGATTTTGATTATTACTTTAAAACAGTAATAATCACCACTCATTTTTATATTACAAAAAATAAAAAAGGTGTGGTCTGAGTATGAACCATCAGAGGCCTTCAAAGATAAGCATTGGAACAGATGTAGTCAGTACAATTTGTTCTGTTCAATTTGTGTCAGTGACCTGTTCATTAGGTTTACTTTAACAGGGTTTCGATAACTTTGTGTTGGAAACATATTAGATAGTACTTAAAACCACCTTTACAGAAGTTTTTTACATATATTTTAAAGGAGTCTCAATAAAATTTATGCATATTTTAATTGATTAAAAATATATTAAGTATAAAAAAAATATTTTCCTATTTCTATATAGAACAACAAAGGCATTATTGGAATTTAAAAACCTCAAGCTGCATAGCTGTAGTTGTGCAACTTAATAACCTTAATAATTATTAAATGGCACAATATCATATATTTCTTTATTTTAAGATAATGCAAAAGTTCTCGCTAGTATTTGATACTTAAATGAAACAAGTCTGTAATAGTATTTCTGGCAAGACTATGTACAACTACACATCTTTTAATCATGTTTAAGGGGGTTTTTCTGTTGCCATGTTGTCAAGCATCAATTTAAATACACCCTACCCCACATCCATTTAGGGCAAATATTACGAATTATAAACAAAAAGAAATAGTAACGAAAATATAATTTCAACTGTCAGTGTATCCGTTCAGTAATGTTGTACGTTACATCCTTATTGAACGTTAGGAATACCCGAATGCAATACTAGATTAATTACAACATCTATACCAGGCATAAAAGCATCTACACTAGCAATAGGGTGACTATTTTGCCTAAAATTGGCGTGACCAGATCCGGTCACCGGATCCAGTTTTATTTGCTCTCACAACAGGATCTTATTTTACAGTAAGTAGACTTAAATTAGTTAATACAAGTAAAGAACTTATTTCCAAAGATCTACTTTGTGAGAACTTGGTGCCTGAAGTAGGTATCCGAAGAACCTGAGTTGCAGGTCACCAATGCCCTCCCGCGGACAGATTTAAGGCAACAATTTCCTTTATTTCTATCTTATTCTTGTGTGAGAGTGTGTGTGGGTGTGTCAAGTGGGTACTTGTATACGTAGGTGAGTGATGTGTATGTGTGTGTGTTTGTATGTGTGTGTGTGTGTGTGTGTGTGTGTGTGTGTGTGTGTGTGTGTGTGTGTGTGTGTGTGTGTGTGTGTGTGCGTGCGTGTGTGTGTGTGTGTGTGTGTGTGTGTGTGTGTGTGTGTTTTACGGCTGAATGGGATATCAGGGAAAGACGATTTTTTTTTACATATAGTCGAAGTATTAGAGGCTGGATCGAAGGAGGTTTTCTGTTTCGTCATAATTTAATGTTTTGAGATAGTTTACGACAGCTAACAGTTTGTAGGATAGCAGACGAATAGTTTGTAGGATAAACGATTGTCGGACAGTTAACACTCCCCATAGGCTGTAGAGATCAGTGGTTGGATGGCGGAAAGGAAGACCAGCTCCTAAATTAAAACACCCAAAAACAGCACAATATTGTGTATTCCTGTTTGCCATACTAAATACTTTTACAAGTCACACGCTGCACACAGCCACACACCACAACCACAGTAAAGAACTAAAAGAATTTGTTATTTGTACCGTGGCTCAACCCGCGCTCGTTCGCCGCAGTTTCTTCCTTTTACTAGCCTTATTCCGATGTGCGTAGGTATGACGCGCGTTCCGACCGTTTGTATCAAGAGCGAATACTGTATGTAATAATATTTATACTGTGGTTAGGGTATCATAAAACTCTAGACAGTAATAAAGTATGCTTTCGTGCTAGAATAAATTTTTTATACACTTTTAGCCTGTCCCCTACTTTTCGAGAAGTCATTAAAAGTTAACATACATATCTCTGAAACGGTAGACTTTTAGAATAAACTTTACGGGGATTGTATGTACTGCATAACGTATCCTACTACCCCTTCACGGGATTGTGACCAATAACAAATTATAACCCTGTATACCTACGGCTTGCGAGCGATCTCGTTATAGCGTATGCAGGACTATGTGCATTTCGTTTCAAGCGCTAAAAAGCAATAACTTTTCTAGTTACCTTTCTAGTTAGATTTGTGGCAAAAACAATAACCATTACCATTTAATGAATGTAAGGAATTTACTTTTAACACGGTAAATATATATTTAAAAAGAAATATTGCGACTCGGCCCTGTCCTTGAAAAAAATACCTGCAGCCGCCCGGTACGTAAACGCGCGTTAGGACTGCAAGTCGACATTATTTCACATTCAAATGTTTTTTCAAGGACAGGGATCGGTGACCGGATCTGGTCACGCCAATTTTAGGCAAAATATTCACTCTATTGCTAGTGTAGATGCTTTTAATGCCTGGTATAGATGTTTTATTTATCTAGTATTGCATTCGGGTATTCCTAACGTTCAATAAGGATGTAATGTACAACACACATTACTGAATGGATACACTGACAGTTAACATTATATCGGACACTTTGCCCTTGGACGTCTTTGCGTGCGGAAGCTCTGCCGGATTGCGGACTTGTATAATTAATTAGTGCAATTAATGAGTGTGACTTGTTTTGTGAAGTTTTTGTAAAAATTAAAAAGGCGGTGTTTATTATTTTCCTTTTATAAGCATTTTTCCCATTAGTTCCTAAAACTATATAAAATGTGTGGTCATTATTACAGTTCTGAATTAGGTAATTGCTTTGGAAAATACGCTTTGACTGTAGATAATGGTAAGTATTTCCAAAAAGTAATACAGAACATTTTGATAGATCATAATTTATTTTCCAAATAATATAATCAACTGAACAATCAAAGTTTCACAATTTCATAATGAATAAATAATAACATATTATAACATTAACATTATAAACAATTCTGAATCATTAAACATCAATTGCCAAAGTAGAGTTAACAGGAGGAACGATTCTAATACCTGTTCGGAAGCAAAATACTGATGCGTTGCTGTCGTCTACCACTCTGAATTCGATATTAAACCGCATACCCTAAAATAAAAATATAAGTATATTAAATTAAAAACATACAGACACCTTCATCTACTGCCTATAAAGAAACAAGTCTACCATTATGGGAGGAATCACTGGAAGAGATTTAGTGCAATAACGCTGTTAAATAAAATTGTAGGTATCCTTTAAGATATCTACTTAACTTTAAAACCTTATTTCCCAAAATGGTCCAGGTGGACCCCCAGACGTTCACGAGAGACTCGACGGGGGTTTACGTTGGCGTGACAAAAAAAATATTCAATTAATTAATTAACCAATCAATTCTCACTTTTTTTCGAAAACTATTAATTTCTATATTATACGTTTAATCTAAACTCAGCCGCAATATTCACTTGTTTCGGTAAAGGATAACATTTTGAGGAAAGCGTATCTAAGAGTTCACCATAATGTTCTTAAAAGTGTGTGAAGTTTACTAATCCGCCCTTGATCAGCGTAGCAGACTATAACCCGTACCCCTAAGGTCCTCACATTGTGGGACCCGTTTGTAAAGACCTAATTTTAGCAGTGGGACATTTATGTGTTGAAAAAAAATCTGATCCACGGAAAAATTCGAAAGTGCTCAAATTTAATCACAATAAATATCTTGATTCTCATTCACCAGATATCCTGGACTAAATTTAGGATGTAATTAAGCAACGCTTGCAGATTTATTTCTTAGAAAAAATGAGGGAGATATATTTCCTCTATTCGATACAACAGAGAACATAGCATCATCTACACGGCTATTATCCATCAGCATCATACAATTTATTAATAATAACATACATACCACTGCGAAAAAAGGATCAATATACATTTTCAGGGTATATTGGATAATCTTTCCTTCAAGTACTGGGCAGGATGTATTGGCCAGGAAGTTGCAGGTGATAGCATTCGGTCCAAGATCATAGGGAAACGGTACCGTAATTAAACCGACTGTTATGTAGATTGTGGCCAGCGTCCTCATTACACGCATACTCTTAGCTAAAAGAATATAAATAAGAACAATCTGTTTTAGATCACTGACACACAATATATAAATTGTAAGTGAGACGTATGTGATGAAAGAGTATCAGCAGCTATTAAGTCTCTATATTTTACATCCCAAAATCGCATTAATACTGTAATTTCTGTAGTCTACAGTAATAAAATGCATGTTGCAGAAAGTAATTTGCTGTACAAAATTAAAAGCTGTAATTTCGTAAGCGGAAATTTTATTTTTATATCCATACAATAACTCTATCTCTATATAGATCAACAGCTAATCCTCTAATACATATTGGGTAATACGCATATTATTGATTCAGTTAAGAATTATAATTAACGTCTTTACAAAATTTCAACTTTCAGGTCCACTTGTTTAGGCTGTGCGTCTTCTATCAGTCAGTGACGATTAGAATTTTATGAAATTAGTTTATGCAATGTAGTCAAGATAAATTAATAAGAATTACAATTTTCAACGCTAGTCAAAAAATTCAAACAATACCTTGACGTGATTTCACTTCAACTCGTACTCTTAAAAATATATTTTCCTGTAATCCCCACTGGGCTCTGTCTATTTATTTGATGGGGATTTCAGGAAAAAATTGTAAACCAGTGGGGAATTCTTGGTAGGGATTTCAGAAGTATAATACTCACGTGCTCGAAAGGTTATGTTTATTACCGCATCCTGCAACTGTGGCAGATCACATGGCGGAGTAGTGCATCCCTCGATGTGCGTGTTTATTGGTTGCTTACCAGGATGGTTGGTGCCTGAAAATAATAAGACAATAAATAGTTTGGGTGTGACAGTGATTCCATCCATCCTTTTATACACTGTCGGTCATATACCCCTTCTGATTTATGGCGCCAGATCCTTCTTACTAAAGCATAATAGAATCTGTTTCTGGGTGTAACCCCCAACAAATCCAAAATTAGTAGCTGGATGTAGATTGTCTCTACAAACTTTAGCTAAAGGTTTATTTTCATAATAAAACTTACACTGAGCAACTTGAGTACTTTGAGCTGAAATAGAGGCAACCAGACACGTTAACAGGATTAATCGAAACATTTTTAAATATGTCTTCAACACATTAACCAGCAATGGTATTTAGTAAATGAAATAATCATCGAAATCACGTCTGTTATATTTGCAGCTTATCAGACAGGTGTTCTAATCGGATTTTGTACATTCGTCACAAAGTACCTATATTCGTCACATTTTGTAAACACCATATCTTAAAAGAATGATAGTGTAATGAATTCTATATAGTATTCTATCTTCATACAAAGGTTTGGTTTGGTACACATTTGAATTTGAAATAATCAAATAATATCGGCTTGCAGCCCTAACGCGCGTTTACGTACCGCGCGGCTGCAGGTAATTTTTTCAAGCACAGGGCCGAGTCACAATATTGCTTTTTAAATATACATATATTTTTAAATATACATATATTATACAAACCAAACCTTTGTATGAAGATAGAATACTATATAGAATTCATTACACTATCGTACTTTTAATATAATATGGTGTTTACAAAATGTGACGAAATAGGTACTTTGTGACGGATGTACAAAATCCGATTAGAACACCTGTCTGATAAGCTGCAAATATAACAGACGTGATTTCGATGATTATTTCATTTACTAAATACCATTGCTGGTTAATGTGTTGAAGACATATTTAAAAATGTTTCGATTAATCCTGTTAACGTGTCTGGTTGCCTCTATTTCAGCTCAAAGTACTCAAGTTGCTCAGTGTAAGTTTTATTATGAAAATAAACCTTTAGCTAAAGTTTGTAGAGACAATCTACATCCAGCTACTAATTTTGGATTTGTTGGGGGTTACACCCAGAAACAGATTCTATTATGCTTTAGTAAGAAGGATCTGGCGCCATAAATCAGAAGGGGTATATGACCGACAGTGTATAAAAGGATGGATGGAATCACTGTCACACCCAAACTATTTATTGTCTTATTATTTTCAGGCACCAACCATCCTGGTGAGCAACCAATAATCACGCACATCGAGGGATGCACTACTCCGCCATGTGATCTGCCACAGTTGCAGGATGCGGTAATAAACATAATCTTTCGAGCACGTGAGTATTGTACTTCCTTTAACGTTTATTTCTGAAATCCCTACCAAGAATTCCCCACTGGTTTCCAGTTTTTTTTTTCCTGAAATCCCCTTCAAATAAATAGCGAGAGTCCAGCGGGGATTACTGTAAATTATAATTTCTAATAACAGATTTTTAGGAGTACGAGTTGAAGTGAAATCACGTCAAGGTATTGTTTGAATTTTTTGACTAGCGTTGAAAATTGTAATTCTTATTAATTTATCTTGACTACGTTGCATAAACTAATTTCATAAAATTCTAATCGTCACTGACTGATAGAAGACGCACAGCCTAAACAAGTGGACCTAGAAAGTTGAAACTTTGTATAGACGTTAATTTTATTATAATTCTTAACTGACTCAATAATATGCGTATTACACAATATGTATTAGAGGATTAGCTGTTGATATATATAGAGATAGAGTTATTGTATGGATATAAAAATAAAATTTCCGCTTACGAAATTACAGCTTTTAATTTTGTACAGCAAATTACTTTCTGCAACATGCATTTTATTACTGTAGACTACAGAAATTACAATATTAATGTGATTTTGGGATGTAAAATATAGAGACTTAATTGTTGCTGATCCTCTTTGATCACATACGTCTCACTTACAATTTATTATATTTTGTGTCAGTGATCTAAAACAGATTGTTCTTATTTATATTTTTTTAGCTAGGAATATGCGTGTAATGAGGACGCTGGCCACAATCTACATAACAGCCGGTTTAATTACGGTACCGTTTCCCTATGATCTTGGACCGAATGCTATCACCTGCAACTTCCTGGCCAATACATCCTGCCCAGTACGTGAAGGAAAGATTATCCAATATACCCTGAAAATGTATATTGACCCTTTTTTCGCAGTGGTATGTATGTTATTATTAATAAATTGTATGATGCTGATGGATTATAGCCGTGTAGATGATGCTATGTTCTCTGTTGTATCGAATAGAGGAAATAATAATAATAAACTTTATTGAAAAATGTACAAATACATAGGGTTGAGATTCGTTGGCCCCACACTAGGATTCCTTGTGTTGTGGAAGACCAACACCTTCCTCTTATACATGTTTCTTATAAATATTCTTATAAATATATTCTTATAAATATATTCTTATAATTCTTATAAATATATCTCCGTCCAGGATCTCTGGTGAATGAGAATCAAGATATTTATTGTGATTAAATTTGAGCACTTTCGAATTTTTCCGTGGATCAGATTTTTTTTCAACCCATAAATGTCCCACTGCTAAAATTAGGTCTTTACAAACGGGTCCCACAATGTGAGGGCCTTAGGGGTACGGGTTATAGTCTGCTACGCTGATCAAGGGCGGATTAGTAAACTTCACACACTTTTAAGAACATTATGGTGAACTCTTAGATACGCTTTCCTCAAAATGTTATCCTTCACCGAAACAAGTGAATATTGCGGCTGAGTTTAAATTAAACGTATAATACAGAAATTAATAGTTTTCGAAAAAAAGTGAGAATTGATTGGTTAATTAATTAATTGATTTTTTTTGTCACGCCAACGTAAACCCCCGTCGAGTCTCTCGTGAACGTCTGGGGGTCCACCTGGACCATTTTGGGAAATAAGGCTTTAAAGTTAAGTAGATATCTTAAAGGATACCTACCTACAATTTTATTCAGCAGCGTTATTGCACTAAATCTCCTCCAGTGATTCCTCCCATAATGGTAGACTTGTTTCTTTATAGGCAGTAGATGAATGTGTCTGTATGTTTTTAATTTAATTTATCTAAATATATTTTTATTTTTTATTTTAGGGTACGCGGGTTAATATCGAATTCAAAGTGGTAGACGACAGCAACGCATCAGTATTTTGCTTCCGAACGGGTATTAGAATCGTTCCTCCTGTTAGCTCTACTTTGGCAATTGATGTTTAATGATTCAGAATTGTTTATAATGTTAATGTTATAATATGTTATTATTTATTCATTATGAAATTATGAAAATTTGATTGTTCAGTTGATTATATTATTTGGAAAATAAATTATGATCTATCAAAATGTTCTGTATTACTTTTTGGAAATACTTACCATTATTTACAGTCAAAGCGTATTTTCCAAAGCAATTACTTACTTCAAAACTGTAATAATAACCACACATTTAATACAGTTTTAGGAACTAATGGAAAAAATGCTTAAAAAAAAAGGAAAATAATAATCACCGCCTTTTTAATTTTTACAAAAACTTCACAAAACAAATCACACTCATTAATTGCACTAATTAATTATACAAGTCCGCAATCCGGCAGAGCTTCCACACGCAAAGACGTCCAAGGGCAAAGTGTCCGGTACTGCCCAGCGCACGTCTATTTTTTGGTGCTGCCCCCTCCACGCCATTATATTCTTGGAAGTCGCTAACAATAGTATAAAAATAAAGGTGTGCTTCGAGTATGGACCCCTCTAGGGATCTTCAAAGATAAAAGCTTTGGAACATGTATGTAGTCAATACAATTTGTTCTGTTCAATTTGTGTCAGTGACCTGTTTAGATAACTAAAAGTTTTTACATTAGGGAACATACCCAAACCACGTGACCCATTTTTTACCATTTTACCCCCTTCTCCCCCCCTCGGTGACCAACCGTGGTATATGAGAAGACTCCCCCCTCCGCCCTAGTTCTCACGTGACAAAATTTACAGTGACAGGTAAAAGAATATAAATTAGGATATACATATATGGCAGAACTATAATAAAATAAACTTGACAAGTGCGAGTTAAACTCGCTTGGAGAGGGTTCCGTACGTTGATTATGTATTTACCGTTATTTTCCTATTTTATTTATTTTTGCCGTTTTTTTAAGACCATAGACTTCTTATAGGTTTTACTGTAATATTTAAGTAAGTAAGTATTCTCTGTATTTTTTTAATTGAAGCGTCAGTAGTTTCGGAGATAAGGGGGGGGGGGGGGGGAATAGTCAATTTTCGGGTCTAATTTTCATTCGTTCTTGAATAATTTTAAAACTATCCATTGTAGAACTATAATTAAAATATATTATTTGAGATCTCTACAACAAGCCCCTTTATTTAACATACCGCACGAGACAGTATGCAAAATAGTTCTTGTTTAATTTTGATTTCGTTAAATTTTTTTTTCAAAATTCAGTTGTTTACTTTGTACCTTTGTCTTTGGGTCACAAAAAAGTACATGAGTACCACAACTCATTTGGTCCAGTAGTTTCGAAGTAAATTAGTTGTGAACACGTTACACGTGTGACGCACGAGTGATCTTATAAGAGTTCCGTTTTTAGGGTTCCGTAGCCGAATGGCAAAAAACGGAACCCTTATGGATTCGTCATGTCTGTCTGTCTGTCTGTCTGTCTGTCTGTCTGTCTGTCTGTCTGTCTGTCTGTCCGTCCGTATGTCACAGCCACTTTTTTCCGAAACTATAAGAGCTATACTGTTGAAACTTGGTGGGTAGATGTATTCTGTGAACCGCATTAAGATTTTCACACAAAAATAGAAAGAAAACAATGAATTTTGGGGGTTCCCCATACTTAGAACTGAAATTCAAAAATGTTTTTTTCATCAAACCCATACGTGTGGGGTATCTATGAATAGGTCTTCAAAAATGATATTGAAGTTTCCAATATCATTTTTTTCTAAACTGATTAGTTTGCGCGAGAGACACTTCCAAAGTGGTAAAATGTGTGTCCCCCCCCCTGTAACTTCTAAAATAAGAGAATGATAAAACTAAAAAAAATATATGATGTACATTACCATGCAAACTTCCAACGAAAATTAGTTTGAACGAGATCTAGTAAGTAGTTTTTTTTTAATACGTCATAAATCGTAAACCGCAAAAAACATTGATCAAAGTTACAACGAACTACAAGAACTTTTATATTATGTTACTTGCTGCTACGGAACCCTTCATGGGCGAGTCCGACTCGCACTTGGCCGCTTTTTCGTTTTTCGTACGGAACCATAAAAATAATAATTTAGTGACAACGTGAGTGATCCTATAACGGTTCCGGTTTTTGTTTTTTTTTCGTGTTGGAACCCTAAAAACAAGCTTCTCCGAAACTACTGGACCAAAATGAGTTTTTTGGTACTCAATTTCTTTTTTTTTTTGTGACCCAAAGACGAAGGAATTTATTTTCAAAAAAAAATAATCATGAAATCAAAATAAAAAAACGGCAAAAGAAACGGAAAGTGCTTGTTGTAAGGATCGCAAATATATTTTATTACTAGCAGTTGCCCTCGCTTCGCTTCGGCAAAAATATTAGGTACTTTAGTTTACTTACAGAACATACATTGATCATTAGAATCGCATTACAATGAAAGGTGAATACACCACATAACGTTTCCATATTTTTAGGGTTCCTTACCTCAAAAGAAAAAACATGGTTTCCATAAGATCACTCACTCTATTGCCCGTCTGTTTGTCTGTCTGTCAAAACCTTTTCTTCTAAGGAACGCGTGAAGGTATCAAATTAAAATGAATATCACACTCAGGTCTGCAATCCCTAGGAGCTGTGAAAAGATCAATATTCTGTGTTGTGAACGCAATCAAAAGACACTCGGCTAAAAGCAATGTCTTAGGTATAACATAGGATTAAAAAAATAAGAAAACTATGAATTTGTAAGTAGGTAATAGGTGTCACAAAGAAAATGATTTTACACCTATTTGCAGAACTTGGTAATTTGATCGGGACCCATGTCGATGTATGAGGAGACAGTTTTTCAACGGTGAAGTTAAGTTTGTTTCTCGATTCCGTTTATCTTTTCGTTACACGTTTTGAAGCCGGCAACACATTAGTGACACCCCTAATGTTGCTAATGTTCATGGGCGACGGTGATCACTTACCATCGTGACCCGTCTGCTTGTTTGCCTGCTTAAGGCATATAAAAAAAACAGCTATATTAGGTTCCACTAAATAGTTAACTTAGGTTCAACAACCCTAGCTCGCACTTGGTCGATTGCTTTTACTTATTATTATTATTTCATCATATTATTTTCTAAATTTTGTGTTTCCTGGTTAACCCATAGTAAATTACATTGAATAAATAGTTTGTATGGTGCCTTTTGGCTAATCCATCAGTATTTCACATTATATAGGTACCCAGACTTTAAAAAAGTAGTAATCCTTCTCCAAGGTACAATCTATATTTATCCCAAACACATCAAGATTGGTTCAGCGATGCGAGAGAGTTAAGGTTAATTCGATGAGTTATGTGAGATGAGTTATGTATATGGCAACACATTTTCACATTTATTACATTGTAGTTTTGGCAAATTCATAATTCGGCAAAGGGGATCTCCCCTTTTCCTTCACAGAAAATGAGAAAATTCAGCACTCAGCAGTCTCAACGTGATGTTCCTGAAGATATGCATTATAACAGAACTACAACAATACTCTAACGACTAACAATACTCTAAAAATCATGGAACACTTAGCTATTTCAAAGAACAATCCTATGCTTGATTTAACACGTCGCAATACGCTTTGTATGTGGAGTTATGTATTTTATTATTAACTAGCAGTTGCCCTCGCTTCGCTTCGGCAAAAATATTAGGTACTTTAGTTTACTTACAGAACATACATTGATCATTAGAATCGCATTACAATGAAAGGTGAATACACCACATAACGTTTCCATATTTTTAGGGTTCCTTACCTCAAAAGAAAAAACATGGTTTCCATAAGATCACTCACTCTATTGCCCGTCTGTTTGTCTGTCTGTCAAAACCTTTTCTTCTAAGGAACGCGTGAAGGTATCAAATTAAAATGAATATCACACTCAGGTCTGCAATCCCTAGGAGCTGTGAAAAGATCAATATTCTGTGTTGTGAACGCAATCAAAAGACACTCGGCTAAAAGCAATGTCTTAGGTATAACATAGGATTAAAAAAATAAGAAAACTATGAATTTGTAAGTAGGTAATAGGTGTCACAAAGAAAATGATTTTACACCTATTTGCAGAACTTGGTAATTTGATCGGGACCCATGTCGATGTATGAGGAGACAGTTTTTCAACGGTGAAGTTAAGTTTGTTTCTCGATTCCGTTTATCTTTTCGTTACACGTTTTGAAGCCGGCAACACATTAGTGACACCCCTAATGTTGCTAATGTTCATGGGCGACGGTGATCACTTACCATCGTGACCCGTCTGCTTGTTTGCCTGCTTAAGGCATATAAAAAAAACAGCTATATTAGGTTCCACTAAATAGTTAACTTAGGTTCAACAACCCTAGCTCGCACTTGGTCGATTGCTTTTACTTATTATTATTATTTCATCATATTATTTTCTAAATTTTGTGTTTCCTGGTTAACCCATAGTAAATTACATTGAATAAATAGTTTGTATGGTGCCTTTTGGCTAATCCATCAGTATTTCACATTATATAGGTACCCAGACTTTAAAAAAGTAGTAATCCTTCTCCAAGGTACAATCTATATTTATCCCAAACACATCAAGATTGGTTCAGCGATGCGAGAGAGTTAAGGTTAATTCGATGAGTTATGTGAGATGAGTTATGTATATGGCAACACATTTTCACATTTATTACATTGTAGTTTTGGCAAATTCATAATTCGGCAAAGGGGATCTCCCCTTTTCCTTCACAGAAAATGAGAAAATTCAGCACTCAGCAGTCTCAACGTGATGTTCCTGAAGATATGCATATCGGAGCACCTGGTTTTATCAGTACCAATTTCTGACAATTATAGTCAGGAATGAGAGCTGAACCCCCCCTGGTGGCCTCCAACCTCCCCTTAATCAGCCACCCCAAGCCTCGCATAACCCCTGGTCCGATTCTGTTATTAAAACTTCTTCTGTTTGTTTTTTTTTTATATAATAATAATATGAATCCTGAAAAGAGTTCAATTATTATAAACTGATTGTTTAAATAAACCGATATTCTTGAGGCGTGAACCATGTCACGTTTTGACGTCCGTACGGTTCGGCCGCTCAAATCGAAGTGAGCCCTCGGCAGTTTAGCAACTGGTTTTATATCGCCTGATTCATCGAATGATCTGACTAAGGTGATATCGAGTATCTTATCGAGTAAACAAATGGAAGTAAATTCGTAATCGAATTATAATGAAATATCGACATACGCGCCGATACGGCCATTCTGCAAAAAGGTCGTCTTGACCTTAAAAATAATAACAAAACACTTTACATAAGAAAGGAAAAGTAGGGAGGCCCCTGTCCTCAACCTAGTCATCACATAGTAGAGAGGCCCCTGTCCTCCATCTACTAGTGAATCCTATCTAGGGAGGCCCCTGTCCTCAACCTAGTCAACACACAGTAGAGAGGCCCCTGTCCTCCATCTACTACAGCAATTAGAAATAACTTAATATTATTTTGTAATTATTCAATCTTTCACCTCATTCGTCACAATTGACGACTCAATAACTTCAACTTCTCACCCTTCTCAATGGCTGTTCCATAACCTTCAACTCTGCGCCGATACGGCAGCATCCTTGACACATTCACTTGATTTGGATGTTGCTGCAGTCAATCGCGAACAAAGCTTCATAACTCTGCTTCCAACTTGAGTGAACTGGCAAAAACCATCCATATTATCCGTGGAAATCACGACGGAAATCATTATGAGAAAGCGTTGCCAATATAGGAGCTGTAGGACAAGATTGAAATAGAGAGAACCAACTTTACAACAATTCGTCAGGGTCGCAGTTCATCAATATTAGAGATTTCGTCCTCAAGGGTCCTTATGTAGCAGCAGTAAACATATAAATGATGACGTACATTGTAATAATTCTTTATATTTTACTATCAAACAAATTTCCATGGATTTCGCCTATCCAACGTTACTCATTTAAAGCAAGACTCGTGGCCAGTTTCCAAACATCTCTTGTTTTTGATTCAACAAAGCCACGCATCATTTAAATGTTGTTTATCTCCTCTTTATGGCGTCTTACTCCCCACTACTTAGGGTCACCATTCCCTAATCGTTGCACATCTTCTGCCCGACGATGTGTTGCACATCCGTGCATACTCAGTCCGTCTACGAATATTCAGAGTTCATTCTGGGCGCTGTCGCTGGTAGTACATACAGCAACTTGATTTCCAGATATGCGCCAATTTGACCAATTCACCAAGCTGGACTAGGACATTCCATTTTGCCCACCGTCAACCTTGCCAGCAACGACTTTTCCAGCAATCTGACTGAAAAACTTGAGTAATTAGCATAGATAGAAAGCGGAAATTTGGGTCCCAAAGCAAAAGTGGTTGCGCTAGATTTATATATTTGTGCTTTCCAGCTATCTGAAGCATTTTCTTCCCACACGACATCCCAAAAACATTGGCATGGCTGCAATTAGCCCTCCTGTGTTCAGGTCTCTACCCCGTAACCGTAAATAGAGAACATTTAAGAGCCGTCTTTGTTTCGACTCAGAGCGAAATGCTTTGATCAGTCCATATACTCGCAGTAGTTATTTTTGCCACTTTCATTTCCAATCTTCTTTAAATCCGTAATTGTTTATATTGCCTTTGTAATAGATAAATACTTCAACAGTTAAAATCTAAATACATTCGCGAGCCGTAGTCTGCTACCACGGTCGACCACCGCTAGTTTAATTTTTCTTTGTCTGAATCTAAGAAACATCTCTTATCCGATTCACTCTGTATGGCAGAAGTAGACTATTTCAACTTCACTGGTGACTAGTAGATTAGAATCATTTGAGTATAGGAGGTCTTCACCTTAAAATCTCTTTAGATTTTAATGCCAGCTATAGTTTTTCCACCATTCCAGCTTTCGTAAGTCCCTCTGATAGAAAGGTCCCTCCATGAGGGTTATGAATGGATAAAAAGGATACATCCAACAGCTTTTCAAAAACTAAAGAGTTCCGATATTGTTTTCGTTATGGCTGCTTGTAGTTCTCACTTACACTATCATCATCTATTCCACAAGTCATAAAAACGTCTTCCATGGCAAACATGTCGAATCTTCCATACAAAATTGAATATTGAATAAATTTAAATCGCTGTCCAACTGCGCCGCAATAAAAGCAGTAAACGTGAGCACTCGAGATGGATACTAAACCGTGCGAGAACTGCTACGTAGGCATCACTTAAATTTTCTCTATTTGGCCATCTATTCCACGTGTAATTTTTCTTTCCTTTCTTATATCGGCTAATCGCATTCTCATAATCTGTATATTATTACTGTGTAAATTTTGTAAATTAACACTACTCCTGCAATCCCCTGAAGTGTCTTATTACTTCCTCAAAACGATGACTTCGTAGTGATTTGAACAAGCAACATTCTTTTTTCTTTTGTATGAAATAAAGATTCAATAAGTCTTCAAATTCTCCAGCACTCCCTTCGCTCAAAATTTTTACAGAATCTTAACCGAACGAATCAGCAAAAAGCGTTGAACTCACGTGATATGGCTGTTGCATCTGTTAGTTCAAAAAGCGACGAATCCCGCTATTCATAAAATATCCGACTGACCTGGGATATAAAAGCCATGGTTTCATAATTGTTACATCTTGCTGGTGCTCCATTTATAAAGCGGAAGAATCACAGACCCTGTCCAATCGTCAGGCCACTCTTCAGTAAACCAGATGTGGTTACATATGAACATTTCAGATATCCATACCTTGTCCCCAAAGTATCCGCCGCAAACAGGTCAACAGCGGTCAAAGCAGCGATGACCACAAATTGAATAATTAGAGATCCTTGGTCAAACAACTCCACGCCGTCGCAATGCGTGACAATCATTTGTTTGCTGGAGTTCAGGAATAGAGCTGGGTACAATAGTTTCACCACTGGTCAGTCACTGCGCCTAATTTCGAAGTGGCATACTGGTCCCATCCTTAATCATTTAACTTTAAGCCTCAACCATTTAGAGAGAAGTCTGATTTTCTTATACAGTTCTACGGCTCTTATGCCATGCTACTCACATCTTCAGAGCGCCAGAATCCAGATACTTCCTCGTGTCTTATTACTGGGCTCATTTCTGAGCATTCTTCACAATCCTCATGTTTTGATAGAACGCTGGTATTGAAGGCCCTTTGTAGATGATGATTCCATTGCCTTCCACCCGCAACAAACACAACCTTCGATCGTATGTACCTTCGATACGATGCATAATCCACAGGTTGGCGTTCCACGCATAATTATCACAACGTTTTATAAACTTGAATTAAACTCAGACGTTATACGCACTCACATTCATGGCCCCACAGTAGGACCTCCTGCGTCGTGGGCACTCGAAGCCAGGACCTCTGGTGCGGCGGCAGCGGTCCAGCATGGCAACAATTACTCCACAGGTCGTCACGTTGTAATCAATTGCATTACATTTTTCACTATTTCATGATATGCGGGTTCTCTCAAGTGGATACCGGAGTACCTCTATGTAACTCTAAAAAACTATTGTTATCACTCACCATAATCTTAATAAAACGATGATTTTGTGATTATCTCCAACAATATTCCAGCGTTATAGTAGTCAATCATGGTTCTTGGAGTGGTAATACGCTTAAAAGACCAGCCATTGACGTGTCAAATCAGATACCTGCGGATAACATCACTTAGGCGTACGGCCACACACACAAACACGCTCCCCTTTTTTTACAACGGTCCTCACATCTTCAACCATAGGGCGGGACGGGAACACAACATAATACACTAGATGACCCCAAATCGTATTCTCTTTACTATATCACACGGTAGATTTCTTGAACTGTCCGCGTTTTGCTTTCTGTACAAATAAATCTCTCGTTGTACAACTGACATCCCTTCAGTATCAATATAATCGCTATGGCACTTACACTCCTTGCTGAAAATCCTGGTTTACGTATCCCGCTTCTGATATCGGAGCACCTGGTTTTATCAGTACCAATTTCTGACAATTATAGTCAGGAATGAGAGCTGAACCCCCCCTGGTGGCCTCCAACCTCCCCTTAATCAGCCACCCCAAGCCTCGCATAACCCCTGGTCCGATTCTGTTATTAAAACTTCTTCTGTTTGTTTTTTTTTATATAATAATAATATGAATCCTGAAAAGAGTTCAATTATTATAAACTGATTGTTTAAATAAACCGATATTCTTGAGGCGTGAACCATGTCACGTTTTGACGTCCGTACGGTTCGGCCGCTCAAATCGAAGTGAGCCCTCGGCAGTTTAGCAACTGGTTTTATATCGCCTGATTCATCGAATGATCTGACTAAGGTGATATCGAGTATCGAGTATCTTATCGAGTAAACAAATGGAAGTAAATTCGTAATCGAATTATAATGAAATATCGACATACGCGCCGATATGCATTATAACAGAACTACAACAATACTCTAACGACTAACAATACTCTAAAAATCATGGAACACTTAGCTATTTCAAAGAACAATCCTATGCTTGATTTAACACGTCGCAATACGCTTTGTATGTGGAGTTATGTATTTTATTATTAATTGTTCAATTTGTTCAATGTCAATTGTTCGTACAACTAAATTACGATTTTCAACCCCTTCCATGGTGAAATATAAAACATGCAAAATTTTTGTTGGAGAGCATAAATAGGAAATTCGTGGTTTAAAAAAAACTGAAGATAAAAATAGATATTTAGTCAGTTATTTGAATTATTTTAAAATTACTTCGGTGCCACATTCTGGCTCCATCTTGCAAAAATTATATCTAAAAAAAACTAAGAAATGTATGTATCTGTGCCTTAATTTGGATGAAGAAAAGGTTTCTGTAAGTTTAAAATAAATCAACTCATATTTTATTTTCTCGCTTTGTTAAGGAACCCTAAAATATATCCTATAATTTAAGTTGAAGACTCGATATCGTAGAAAAGTCCTGTTGAAATCCTTTCATTGGTTTCAGAGATAAGCGGAGACAAACAGACAATTAAAAATAAAAATAAAAACTCTTTTTCGGTTTTGATATCGTGCAAGTAACGATACAACATGAAAAATTCAGTTATTTCGGAATCACAGACGGACTCTTCAATTTTATTTATTTGTAGGTAAAAAAGAGGTTTGTATGTATTAAAGTCGTTGGCTTGAATCAACAAATACAGCGCCATCTAGTGGCCAAGACAGTAATAGATCGGTTACTCATACATAATTAATTTGCGTTTTTCCACCACTTCCAAGGTGAAATTAATAAAATGCTGAAATTATATTGGAGCACATAAATACGCAAAAAACATGCTCTTGAAAACAAAATAAGAAAACAGATATCCACTCAGTAATAGGGATTTGAATTAATGAAAAAAATAACCTTCAAAGGCATTTTATGGTCTTTCCATGTTATATGTATAAGTAAAAACTAAGATATGCATGTATTACTCTTTTTGTACGGAGAAAACGTTTTTTATTATTTAAAAGAAATCAGCTGACATTTTTTTATTTTCCCATACAAAATATCCCTAAGGAACCCTTTGGTGTGGAATCATAAAAAATAGCTTAAATGCTAAGTTGAAGACTTTTCAATATCTTAGTTAAAGTCGTGTTAAAATTTATTCAGTGGTTTCAGAGATTTGCGGAGACAAACAAACAGACAGACAGGAAAATTTTTTAAAAACTCATTTTTCGGTGTTGGTATCGTGCAAATAACGATTTGCAACTTGAAAAAATCATTTTCAAAATCACAGTTTAACTCTTCAATTTTATTACATGTATAGATTTGATAATTTTAAAAACCGAAACCGAAACTATTGAGACTAGAATTTTCAAAGTCAGTTTTCAATCAGCATTATAATGTAAAGTAAAGAACTATCTTTCTGCGTCAGTGTTACCTGTGAGATTTAAAAGCGCTAAAGTAAACTGTCGTATATGAATAAGTAATGTACAGAAATTTGGCACCGCACTTTTAAGGTGTCGGGATTCTGCCGGTTGTTCTAAGTTTGTTCTATATTATTCCAAAATATCACGTTCGAAAAAAAAATCTTCACAAATTTCGTAAAAACAAATTAGGAAGTTCTGGCGGTTGGTCTGGATTGTTATAGATTTGTCCTATATTGATCCAAAATATCACGTTCGAAGAAAATTTATTTGCAAGGTGGCATCATGTGGGTGAAGTTGGCCCGGTCTTTCCCACACATTTGTTTCTCCTCAGCAGATCTCGACGCTTGTGCGCTTTCCATAGCTGATGTGGTACTCCAGGGCATGGAATGTTACATTCCAAACTCTGTGGTACCCGTTGGGGTAAAACCCAAACCTGGTTTGACTGAAACTGCATTAAGGCAATTAGCCTGAAGCAATCTGCTTATCAGGATTGGGTAGAGGCGCGTGACCTCGGAGGCACCATTGTGAGTCACCTGAAAAAGAAATTTAATGTCCTCAATGTCCTCAAAGAACACAAGCAATAATTTAAGCACATACATAGAACCGGCAAGAGACTGCTGAGCTATCCGTGTGGTAGCCGAGCGTTTTGGTCTCTGGCCAAAGCCATTCAAGGCAATTTCTGTGCATCGTCCCTTCCTCCTTTGAGCATAATACCCTGGCTCACACCGCAAAATACTGGGCACACTTTTTGCGTCGAATTCGACTGTTGATGACGGGAGTAATTAACAGCGCCTACCATCCCGCAGTGTGGTGAGCTGATGCCTGACGTGCATTTGACTCAGAATGCCGTGCGTCTCTTTTTTCCCTTGACATCAACAACTAATTTGTTTTCACGAAATTTTTAGAAATTTTTTTTTCGAACGCGATATTGTGGAACAATATAAAACAAACCTAGAGCAATCCAGGACAACCGCAAGAATCGCGACACCTTAAAAGTGCGGTGCTAGCTCAAAAATTTTTTTTCACGAAATTTATGAAAAATAAGTTTTTTTCGAACTCGATATTTTGAAACAATATACAGATACAACAAACCTAAAACAACCCCCAAAATAACCGCCAGAATCGCGATACCTTGAAAGTGAGGTGATAGCTCAAAACTCGCGTTTTTTGGTTTTTCTCTGAATGTTTCATTCTCAGCTCTATGGAGTTTTGGAACAATGTAGAACAAACTTAGAATAACCTTCAAAATGTTTTTACTTCAAAGTGTGGCGCCAACTTCCTGGAGGTGAATAAGTTAGCTCAAAAAAGCGGGAGATTCCCTTAGTGGATATTGACTACAACCAATGGAATACTACAAACAATGGAAAGTGACAAAAACCTAAGCCCCCGCCCCCCTCCCCCCTGTGACCAAGCGTGGTGTTTTGCAGACCCCCCCCCCCTCGACCCCTAAATGTGTCACGTGGTTTGGGTACGTTCCCTTATGTATATTTTTAAAGGAGTCTCAATAAAATGTATGTATACTTTAATTGATAAAAAATCTCTTGTCACGGTGTTTGTGGTCGCTCTCTGGAACGACTCGATGGATTTTTATGATTTTTTTTTGTGTTTATTTGGTAGTTAAGAGAATAGATAGTAAAGTATATATTTCATACTGCTAGGTGATTAGTGTTTCTATCCAGAATTTTTTGACAGAGCAACGTTTGCCGAGTCAGCCAGTATTGAATATAAAAAAAATGTTTTCCTATTTTTATAAAGAACAAAAATGGCAGAGACTACGTAGTGTTGTATGCTGCGTATTGTTCTATGTACACATGCTGGAATTGGTTTTAGGACTTCGGAGAAGAAAAAAGGAGATTGAAATCATAATATATTTACATACAAGACTACAATATTACTTATTACTATTACTATTACCATATTATTGTTGCCCTCAAAAAGAGCTAACGACACATGTCGCTTGCTAATCAACAAATTTACAAACTAAAAATAGCACCAATGCCATCAAACTACATACTTATGCCATTCAAGTTTGATACCATCATCATTATACATAATTACGAATTTAAACAGTAGTTTAAAAATAGTTTTTTAAAGAGAAAAAACCACAGGAACCCTTACGTTTTTAAATTATTTAAAGATTTAAATATTTTTCGATGATCATAGCACAATTTGGATCTTCAAGTATACTAACATGATTTCCTTTCAAGAATTCTACGGTTACGCCACCTTCGGTAAATTTATCGAGTTCATAATTTTCAGCAAATTTATCGATAACTCCATATTCCGGTCGGAGAAGAACTATAGGAGATTTTATCTTATAAATAGTATTGAAGTTATAATCTTTGGCAATTTTAAGACGGCTGTTACATGCTTTACAAATCTTTTTAAAGAATTCATTTGAATACATCAAATCTATTGGCGAATGTTTAATAACATAATCAATTTTATCATCATGGTTTGATAATTCCCTCATCTTCTCGACAAGGCTTGCAACTGAACTATCATTAGGTACAGTGGCTTCAAACACGTATTTTATTATATCGTCTTGTAATTTTTCATCATCAGTGAAACCTAATCTGTTTTTGAAAAGTGATGTAATCCATGCAGGGGATCCATCAATACAGAACACTGTTCCTTTGTGACCTGAAAAAATAAACAATACATTAAGTTACATTGTTAAAACCTTCCAGTTATTTACATTAAACAAATACAATTGATGGTAACTGAGCACAATGCTATGCTAGAGCTAATAGGTAGTATAATATGTTACAATTACCTTCACTTTCAAGTTTAGCAGCAAGCGAGAGCAACGGCATTGTTCCATAACTATAGCCGAGAAGATTAAATGAACTTGTATGTGTTTTCAGCGGTTGAAGAACCTGGAAGAAAATCAGAACAAATAAGTGAAAAGCTGTTTTTCATGAAATTCATATTACCTAAATCTGTTTACTTGCTATCGAAAACATTTTTAAATAAATTATGTAATATTTTATTTGTATATTAGTTCAAACGTTGTACCTTATATAGTTTATCAGTCATATCCTGCAAATCACATGACACGTTATCTAAAGGAAGTTGTAAGACAATAGCTTCAGTATGTAGGCGACGACACAACGGTTCTAAGCTGCTCGCACATCCTTCCAAGCCAGGTATCATAAACAAAGTTTTTGTTGATAGATTTTTTATGTTCTGTGAATATATTAAAAATGTTATACACCACAGTGAAATTACTATAATATAGTTTTGACGAGGATTGGAACAAAACAAAGCCTAAAACTTTTCAAATTTATTGTGACAAAAGTACCACAGAATAAAGTATAGTCAGGTCTCTATCGTCAGATATTTATTCTCTTTATCTAAAAACATGATCATTCACTTTTTTATATTGTATGGAAATTCAAGTTGATAAAAAATATTAATCACGTATTTGGTTCATTAATTGATCATAATATAATATTAATAATAATAAACGTTTACACACTCATACCCCCACAGTAAATTTTTACCTGTGTCGCGGGTGGCATGGACGACACATATATATAACACATCACAATAACACCCATGACCCGAGTACAAATATTTATCTGTCACATAAATACATATCTGCCCCGGCCGGAAATCGAACCCGGGACTTCTCGCTTCGCAGGCAGGGTCGCTACCAACTAGGCTACAGGGTCGTCTATATATGAAGAAATGTTCATAAAATATCTAGATCACAGAATAATTTTGCAGGTACACTTTGTCTAATACAACTTTATTAGAAGCAGTGACTTTTAAAATTGATATCGCGTCAACTTACATCATTATTTATGAACGATGTAGGCATAATTATATACGGCTTTAAAGCATTCTCTTCTTCATCGAAGTTTTGTAAAAAGTAGCGTAAATCGAAAACCCAATCGTCTTGAACTCGAGGTTTGGCCTGCACAGTAGCGCTGGTATCATTAGAACTGGAGTCTGGCTGTTCAGGTGCTAGGTTTGTTAATCTGAAAATAGTTGTTTTTTTAAATAAATTACACAAGACTAGATTTTACAAGTAAATTATAAATGAACTAGCTTTCGTCACGGCTTCACCCGCGAATTTGTGGATTCGTACAACGAAATCACATACATTTATGACAACCATATCATTCCAGGGAACCACAAAAACATCAAAATATCTTCATAAACTTTTACATTTATAATATTAGTTTATATATTAATCTGTAGGTTTGTTCGTATTGTTCACATCCAAATATATCGCTTAGTATATTACATGTAGGTACACTTACTTGGCCAAAGTCATCGTCCTTATGTCCTGAGCAGTAAGGACTATATCGAAATCTCTCTCCAATGATTGTTTGACTTCTAACGCCATCATACTGTCCATACCTAGCTCAGCTAAAGAAGCTTGATATGATACAGTTTTCAAATTCTTGAGTCCTAATGAAAAAATGATGACAAATTAATATAATGCACTAAAAGAGAATCGAGTCCACTTGCATTTAAGGTTTCATGTAGTCCAACTCATTGAAATCAAAATCCGAAAATTGGAACCACAACCTAAATAACAGATAACTAAATAAACCAATAATTAATTCATCGAAGTTTACTCGTTTGTTTTTTCATTTTGAAGATTTTAGCACGATTTAATTCTAACAAATCACCTCACTTTATTCTGCCGTGCCAGTGATGTAAGTTGCTACAAACAACTTAGTGTTTCTACAAGAAAGATGTAGATTTGTCTTATAGGGATTTCAATTAAATCTTCCCATTTTAGTTTTTCGAAAGCAGCAAATAATTAAATAATGATATGCAACTTTTATGTCGCTTGACTATTGAAAAAGTCACATGTTACATAATATCAATTTGAAATAACCAGTGATTTAGATTTTAACTTAGGTATCAGGTTATCCCACAACAAGGACAGTAGCTTACCTATTATCTGTGCAACTGTTTCCACAGCAGTTTTCTTGTCATTTTCTGTAACCGTTTTTTGTGCTAAAACGTATGTTGAGACAATAGCATCTTTTTGCAGTAAAAGCACATCTAAACTTCGAAGACATGAAGTGATTCTTTGCGGTACAACTCCACCGATGTCTGATTCACCTGTTTCAGCTTGTAAATCTGCTAGCATTCCCACCTGATTGCAAATATCCCTTTATATAAAATGGGCTTAATATGTGAAAAGGGCTTTACGTATTCCATAGCTAAGATCAAAATTAGTTTCAGACATCAAAATATAAGGACAAAATCTTTATAATTTGATGTCAGATCATGGACATGTAAAGAATATTGCTTGGTTAAGAAATAAATAACTTAATTAGATTTACTTTTAACCACCTCTAGCTCTATAATTTTTCCGATATTTTCAGAATAATCCTTTTTTGAATGGAAAGCAACTAAACACAAAGACATGTGTAAGTTTTGATATAGATATACAAAACATTGACGAGTGGAAAACTTACATCACCAATACACCCCCACTGAATTGCTAATCCAGGTAAACCATCCTTTTTCCTCTTTTCACAGATTCTCTCCATAACAGAGTTTGCTAGACCATAGTTGCTTTGTCCAGAATTACCTCGACCACAAGCCAATGAAGAAAATACCACGAAATCTCTGGAATAAAATGTGTGTTCTTTAATTCAAACATCCCATGAAAATATTGAATGCTTATTTCGACTCGAGAGTCTATTTCGATTTTTCGAGACAAAAGATAAACCTTTAAAAAAGATTAAAGATACTAAAGATAAAACATATTAAAGATACACCTTTAAAAAGTCATATGTTTTACTATTATTATTATTTCGGTACACGTACTACCCTGTCCTTTGTATGTTTTAGATTAATTACTCCAGTCAATGGTTGCCTGGAAGAGATCGCTATTTTAGTGATAAGGCCGCCAATTGTATGTTCAATTTCAAATGTATATTTTTCATTTGTAATTTTATGTGTACAATAAAGATAATTTGTATTGTATTGTATTGTATTGTATGTCTATATGCGTATCACGCGTTGTATAAAACATTTTACAGTATTTGTACATTCATTTTTTAACTAAACAAATATTGCTTTAATAATTGAAAGGAATACGCAAAACAATTAACTAGCGTTTCTATTGTAAACGATCCTTTCTGTTGGATGCCTTTAGGCTCTGTAGGCTTAACCAATTTCGTTTTGACTGAACTATTGCGTAGTGATAAGAATTTTTCTTGCCTAGTCTACCCTCCTTCTAGAATCAAGTGTGAAATTGAAATAATTTTTACGTATTGCGGTTACAATGTAAGAAAGTCCAGCAAGTTCTTCGCTTACTTCATTATCAATTGGCTCGTTTTCTCCTTTGTTGCCTAATCATAAAAAACTTACCTTAAACCCGGGCACATATTTCTTGAAAATTTATCCAAATATAATGTAGTTAATGCCTTTGGTTTAAATGTTTGTAAAAACATTTCTGGTAACTGTTGTTGGAATAATCCATCATTTAAAATACCAGCAAGGTTAAAAATTGCTTCCACGTGTCCCATTGAAACCGCTGATTCTAAAATTCTTTTACAGCCAGGCTCCGTTGTAACATCATCTGTTAATATACGAATATCAGCTCCATAGGAAGTCCATGTCCTGAAACAATATAGAATAATATCTGTGCTAATTTTAACTCGTGTTAAATGTCATAGTTGTACCCATTCATTAATTAGGTCATCGTTGGAAACATAAAATTAAAAAAAATATTTTCTGATAGTCAAAAAAACCGGTTGTTGTTTTTATGCCAGTTGACAACAGGGATCGACAATTTAACATATCTTCTCAAATAAGGAATATTCCTACTAGCAATTTCCCATTTGAGTACCAATACGTCACAAAATTTATTTATTTATTTATTTATTTATTTACACAAGATGCTTATAAAAAATAACAAGTTGCTAATAAAAATGTTTCAAACTCAGATGAATGTCGCAAGTTCTCAAGCATTCCAGTCAGTTGAAAATCAAAAATAACTATTTTATATTTATAGTTAAAAAAATATCACTGAATGTGCTAATAATGCGACGACCCTGTAGCCTAGTTGGTAGCGACCCTGCCTGCGAAGCGAGGGGTCCAGGGTTCAATTCCCGGCCGGGGCAGATATTTATGTGACAGATAAATATTTGTACTCGGGTCATGGGTGTGATTGTGATGTGTTATATGTGTCGTCCATGCCACCCGCGACACAGGTAATAACCTACTGCGGGGGTGTGAGTGTGTTAGCGTTTATTATTATTATTATTTTTATGGTAAACTATATCTCTAAGCTTAATGATCGTTTTCATACTCGACTCTCCTCGCTTGATATCCAGTACTAATTCCTTTGGAGGAGACCAGCACTAATTTTCTAGCTCCTCTCAGCACAAGCCAGTCTGCCAGCTCCAGTCCGAATCCTCCCAAACCTCCCACTAAGATGTACACATAATCATTGCGACATGTATACCTGGAAATGAATGTAGAAATAAATTAATGTTGTCTGAATAATTCCATGAATTTTGTAATGATGATATCATTAAAAATAGTAAATGATAGTGCCAAAAATAAAATGAATAAAGCGCGAAAAAATCTAACGTCTTTATTTAGACTACTTCATAAAGAGCACAAGTCATCTTATAAACTATTTACATATTGATATTTAAAGTAATTATGTGACACGTAATACTCAATTCAAGTTTTACCCTAATAAGTAGATACTACTATTTCTTCTGTGGTTTTATTATAATTTTCCTATAATATTATTATAGTCGATGAAATATGTCAACGAGCTCAAACTTATCATTGGCGAGATCACGGAACACAGAAAACAACAACAGCTGTTGTCTGAGTTCCGTGGTCGAGATACTACGTCTTGGAAGTATCTTCGATCGTAATATCCTTCATCGGACTGACTAAATGAAACTAGTACGTTACTGTCATCGACCTTAGATGCTTATTAAAGTTTGGTTACCGAATTAGTAACAGTTAAATCTAAGGAAATTTAAACACCTACTTACTTTCTATGGGCATCAATCAGCATAGGTTTAGGCTTATTAAATTTACCATCCTCTTCATTTCGTATTTTGATTATCACCTGAATATCAAAATTAAAGATATGATTTTACACTTATATCATCGCAGATGCTGAAAATTTTAAATGCAACGTGTAGTCACCATTCACATTCATACCGCAGTCTCACCGTGACCACAATTCTTGTAACTGGGTCGAAATATCGGTATTATAAAATAGGAATCGTAAGTAACCGTTGCATTTAGAATATAAGTAAAGGTGTATTTATTTACAATGTTTATTTTTTATCATTTTAAGTTATTAACGGTGCACCCCCATACCTTCCCTATATGCTTGCCACCTGCCATGTATCGGTAAGCAGCTTCGACGTCTTGCTTTTCAAATGTGCAGTTAGTTATTGGACGAACCTCACCATTTACTATGCCTTTTGTCACAAACTCAACTACCCTCTGAAAGCAAAAGTTTGGGCAGAAAATTATTAAAAAAAAATTAAGTTTTTTTTTAAGGAAATAACTGAAACAACAGTCGACGATCTACCTATTGGTAAGTTGCGTTGCTGGCCAAGAAAGAGAGAAGAAAAAATAAGAAATAGATGGGTCTCAAGCCCCCAGCCGCAACACGACGAGTCGTTTGGCGGCTGACTCAAGCAAGTGGGTGGTACTTAGCTATCCTGGCGAACCCCACGGAGAAATAATAATATTAATAATGGTATTCATGATCTATCAAAATCAGTATTACCAATCAGATCCCACCGAGGGGCCCTACCACCAACGGGCCGGATTTAGTCACCTCTTGTGATACCCATCTGGCATCGCATTGGGGTTAGTATTCAAAATCTAACAAGGCTATAATGTTTCTTATGTTTCGAGTTCTTTGAAAATCACGTAAAAGTTATTGTTAACATTTTAGCGTCTGCAAGTGTGTGCGAGTTGTTTGATGGGAATTTGAATTATGACATAATTATAATTTCAAGTCCAAAGTGTATACCTACTTTTACGCAACTAGTATACTTCACTACACTAGGATTCCCTGTGTCGTGGGTGCCATGGACAACACACAAAACCAAGAATACATCCAGACCGAGACATTAATTCAAACTGATCATTGAAATTTCCGCCTTGTTGGGAATCGAATCCACGACCCTTGACACGGCGATCCGACATGTTAACCATTGTTCCACACGTGTCGATATAAGTGAATAAATTAAGTTTAATTTTGTCCTCCCTTTATTATTATATCAAACAATGCTCAGGATAATATTAGAAATGTTTCATAATCTCTATCGTGTCTAGTTGTAGTATCTAAAGTTCAACTAACTGTACTAAGATAAAGTCCAGTCTAATCAGTAGATTCTAGTTGTTAAAACTTTATCGTTACGGTTCGCCTAGTAACCTTAGTTAAATTAGTTACGAATACTAGTATTTATACTAATGCAAATCAAATTATATCTACCTAATAGGTACTAGGTATATTGCTTCCTGAAGAATTTGCTGTAGGATTTAAAGAGACTAGTTGTTTTAGTGCCAGAAGTCCCATTATGTAATGATTAAAGACAGAAAAATTATAATTACCTTTCCATCACTGTTATTGTCAAAGACATAATCAAGCATCACACCGTGAAAAGAGACCTCATTTTGGTGAAGTATCATTTCAATTGGTGTATTCTTAAATATATCATATTTGCCGATTTCCAAAAACCGGCCTTTTCGACCCAAACAACGTACAGAGGCCTGAAACAAGACATTAATATTATAATTATGCTATTATGAAAAAATCTATGGAGCCACTAAAGGTCCTACCATTGGAACAATAGACATCGGTATGCAGTATTATTTCTAAGTCAACAGCCACTAAATAAATATTATCTGAGAGTAGGTAATTTGTGTTCACCTCCTCTCATGAACGTGTAGAGATCAGAGGTAGTTTCGTTCTCATTGCAGGCTAAAAAGGAATCAGGAAGCAAGTTTTTTATTTAGCTCTGCTAGCCTACCGACGCCACCGTTCGATGAAATTAGGGATCCCAAATCATTGTCTTTTCTTTGTTGAGCATGGTTAAATGGGATGAAAGTAATATGGTACTCCTTAGCCTTAATACCTACTTATATACCTACTTCGAAGCGCTCATAGCCCAGCGGCTTGCGTCGATCCTATGTGATCGACAAAATTAAGCAACAGCGGGCGCGGTAGGTAGTTGGATGGGTGACCGCTAGTGGCAAAAAAATTCTTGAGCGTTTCCGTGCTTCGGAGGGCACTTAAAGCTGTCGTTCCCGGTTGTTATCATTAGATAAGTTGTTAAACCATGTCGGAGGCCCTCGGGCGCTGTGAAAACTTCCGACACTCGGGTTGGCCACTAACCCCTCCACCAATCCGCACTGGAGCAGCGTGGTGGAGTATGCTCTAGGCCTCCTCAAGAGGAGAGACCCGTACCAAGTAGTGAGCCATTAATGGGTTGAAGCCATACCTACTTCTGAGGATTATCCTACTCAATGCTGAGTTAGTGCGGCATGTTATGATTTTATAAATTACGAGTAACCGCCCTCGCTTTGCTTCGGTTTTCTTATTTTTTACACCTTGGGTTACATTATTGGAGTTTTATTAAGGATCCCTAATTTTTTTTTAATATAATATAGCCTATGTTACGCGGGAATAGTGTAGCTTCCCAACAGTGAAAGATTTATTCAAATCGGTTCAGTAGTTTCGGAGCCTATTCAATGCAAACAAAAAATCAAATCTTTCCTCTTTATATATTAGTATAGATTACTTACCAGCAATTTATCTTCGGACAAGGAATTAAGCACCAGATCAACTCCTCGGCCATTGGTTTCTTTCATTACCAGTTGCTCAAAAGATGTATCGCGAGAATTGCCAATATTATTAGCTGTTTAAGTAACGCAAAATATTATCGATTACAAATAACATCATTAAAATTAAATTTACTATGATAAAGAACGAAATATTAATAAAGATTTATGATTAGGTATACGATTTTATACCTAAAACGCAAAATTTGTTTACAATATTGTAAGGAAAATGGCTATAACTTAACATTATCTGTAACAATTTTTGCATGAAATTATTTTATGAAGATTCTGTCCCGTACCTACGTAAAAATTGTAGCTGCGCTTCCTTTTGAATTTTAATGAAGGAAAAACTTCATAAACGGTGCATTTTTTAAAACAGGCTAATTAATTACCTTTGAGCTGAGGAAAAAGTTTCTTGATAAATTCAACTTTCTCTGAAGTCCCCACTGTAGTAAACACATTACATCCACGATGCAAAGCAACATTTATTGCAGCTTGGCCTACGGCTCCAGACCCAGCATGAATTAATATTGATTCTCCAGGCTTTATCTTTCCCAGGACATCCTAATAATGTAAATAGCTTTATGAGAGCAATCCTCCTAGGTAATATTATGATTGTGAAAGAGCTTGAGGATGCTTGTCACTCTTTTTTAGCGTTCCGAAGTAAAATCGGAACCCTTATAGTTTCGTCATGTCCATTCGCCCGTCTGTCCGAAGCAAAACGCTGAGACCCTTTACGCTAATAAGCTGTAATTTGGCATGAATATACATATTTATTAAAACTTCAGAATCATAGCATAAAATATTGATAAACATTTTTCTTTCAGGGTACCTCCCCTACTGGTAACGTGGGGATGATTTTTTTATTCGTCGCGTACCCAATAGTTTTGGATATCGTTGAAAAGGTCTTCTAAAAATATTAAGGGTCTTCTTGGACCATTTTTCGAATTAGGGGTCCGTTTGCGAAATATTTGGCTTTAGAGTGTTAATTTTGTTAAGAGTCAAGTGTCCCCGTCCCCCTGCTGACTAAAGAGAGTGAAAAAAAAATGTGAAACATGTGAAAAAATTCTCAAAAATAGTCTATGTGATAATATAAGGAAATCTATCACGGCTATGTTAGTTTAAGCAGTTAATTAATAATAGTCGATAAACTTACTACTTCGGAATACTACATTGGCCCTACGCGTGGCCCTACGCACTTGATCGGTTTTTTTGATTTTAATGTTTAACATAAGTAGACCATGATATGGAATAGGACATAGGGTAAAATGCGGGCAAATTCACGCTTGTGTCAAATATTGCGACTTTAAACCTGTGTGTGATGTTATGGAAAATAATTGATTCCAAGATACTACTAACAAACGGGACTATGCTATTTATTAATATGAAATGACTTACAAATGCTAAATAGACGGTGGCATATGCGGCCATAACGGTGGTAGCTTCTTCGAAAGTCCACTCATCAGGTATGAACAAAATAAGATATTTACTGCATAACAACATATTCGATATTGATCTTTCAGCTATTCCAGCAACTCTCATGCCGCTAAAAAATCAATATTATACGCTTAAAACACACGTGAAAAAAATCTTACTAACAGTCGCGGATTATTTACGTTGCAGATAGCTTCCATGTATAATACACAAATATGTATCTTCCACGAGCACTAGTAAGTAAATTACAAAAGAATTCAAGCACATTGTAGGGTAATTAAAATAAGAACAGTACACACAATAGTGGAAACCCTAATTGAAACAATACTTTTGATTGCGATAGTTGCATCCATTTACATAAAAGCAAAAACAATGGTTCGCTTACGCCAACACAGAAATAGCATAGAAATGTGATGCATACTTTGCAAGTTTTCCAGAAAATTCGAAGCCTTGCACACATTCTTGTGCCAATCGTCCACGAGCCACTGCGTCTACTGCAACACGGCCAGTTGCTGTCACAATATCTCGAAAGTTCAGAGCAGAGCAATACACCTAAAGGATCAATGTAAAGAAAAAAGTTGTCTTAAGTTTCAATTGAGACAAAACAACTACTAGATTTAACTTTATTCATTTCATTGACCGAATACTTACATGAACAAATAACTGATCATCATTTTTACTCTCTGTATTTTCCACCAAACCACCCTCAAGCCATTTAATAGATGAAAGGTCTCCAGTAGTTTCAACATCCAAATAAGCGTATGGTAACGGTTTTATAACATCAATGTTTTTCAAAACATTATGTCTGTACGTGCCCCATTGACCCTAAAACATTTATTACATTTAAATAATAGCCTCTTTACTAGATTTTGAAGAGAGAAACAAAATAACATAGAAAAAAACATTGCACTCTTAAAACGTGTAAAAAATATGTAAAAAATATAATTAAAACAAAAGAATGAAAAATATTGAAGAAAATCCAAAAGATTTACACATTTATGTAACCAATTATTTACAGTCACTAATTAAAATGAAAAGAAATAGACCAATATATATACTTTAAATAATCATTATGTCACAAAATTACCATGGAAGGTTATTTACAACAATGTACCATACAATACTTACATCCTTCAAAATATTGAATGCCAAATCCTTATCAAGTTGGCTCTTATAGAATTGTAATGGATCATTTGAAGATTTAACGGGGTCAGTAACAAACAGGCATTGAATCATATCACCGCCAGGCTCTCTTCGTAAACAATTACCAAGTCCTATGATCCCACTGATGTCATCATTTGCCATTAACACAATTTTCTTACGTTGTTCAATTGCCTCTTTAAGTTTTGATGTCCAAACGAATGACTGATCCAAAGTTTTAATTTCTATAAGTACTTTATTTTCTACTTTAATTTTCTTTTTAAGTAAAACAAAATTCTCATCACCATTACTGCGCATGGCAATTATGTCAAATTCATCATTTAGTTTCATAATAGACGTACCATCTTCTATACTCATTATAAAACCTCCAGCACGTAAACATGAATCACTTTCTTTTAAAATCTGGTAAAATAAATAAGCAGTTATTTCTCAAGATTTATCCAAGTACAAAACTGTTAGATACTAAATATTTTGTTAAACTAAATTATAAATACAGGAATTTATGAAATTAAAAATGTATGAATAATTTGTAAATGTAAATAAATAATTATTTAGTCTTAATTTTTGGCTATAAGGGGCAATTCATAAATTACGTCACACGTTAGGGGGATGGGGGGGGCGATGTAGTGTGACATTGTGTGACAAGGGGTGGGAGGGGATCCCAAGTTTCAAAATTGAATAATTGGTATGTAAAACGTCTAAAATGTCTACTATGTAAAATTTCATAATATGTGACGTCATACTAGGGGGGGAGGTCTGTGACAAGGACGGGGAGAGGGATCAAAAAGTCATGAAATTAGTGTGACGTAATTTATGGATGGCCCCTAATCGTAATCGTTTATTTAGTTTTTATAAACATTTCTATTATGAACAATAAGTTATGGAGGTTCTTTATTTTGAAGAAATAGTATTTTTTAAAATTATATTTACCTTTGTATTTCTCGATAGATTATCACCGACAAACAACACTGCATTTTTGTCTCCAGGAATCTTCGTCAATTCAGTAATATGAGATGGAATATTTTCTAAAATATTTTTCTCGTTAGTCACAATATTCAATTCGGCCCATACTTGTGGAACATTTTCTAAGGCTTTGTCAATATATTCTAAGATCGGCCTGCAAAAGCTTTTCTTCTTGTACTCTTCATCAACTACTTCAACAGCTTTAAATTTGTATACTTGAGTATTTTCAATAATTATATCAACATAAGTACGAATTATATCTTCCAGCTGAAATGTTTTAATGGTTCAGTTATTATTTCAATTATTAAAATCATGAATTTTTTGTCTTAATTCAAGCCATAAAATTACTACACGGTTAATACTTACTGCCACTAAATTCTTCTCACAATTTGGAACAAACTTATAGTTTTCATATATAGGCATGCTCAGATCTGCTTTTTTTGAGACCATCGTTGCGTTGAAACCTCGGACTTCTAATCCTCCGGACCTCAAAAACATAATAGAAAGCCTAGGTAAATAAATATAAAAAATACGAAATATTATTAAACGGTTAAGTCAAACAATAATGAATTGAGTTTTGGCGTAATACACTAAAATACGTTTTGCTTACAAACTGATTATTAAAAAAACAAATTAAAGTTTAAAAATTCAAGTACCTACCTCGTAACTTGTGTATCTTTGTCAATATTTACATCTATGTAATGATTGGAGCCACCTTTAGTTTTGCCTAATGCTGCGTAATGAACATCCATATCGATAGATAATTTGGCGCAAGTGGTAGGGACGTACAGGCTCCTCGTATCTCGAATAAATCCAATAACTTGGAAGACATAGTCGAGGTAGACAATCCAATTGTTGTTCCAGGTGACACGGCTATAATAACCATCTATGCTACTCTCTAGAACACCTTTAAATAAACCACTGGAAAACAATCAAATGTTAGAGATTGCTGTCAAAAGCGATTGCATATTCTAAATATTTTAAATTCAATTTTACCTGTAATCGTACCCTCGAAGTTTTAATTCTCTATAGAAATCCTTTTCAGACAGTTTTAGTTTTTCAGGATCATTGTAATGTTCTATTGAAGCCAGTTGGTCTAAGCTTTCACCAACATTTTTTTTAGCATATATTATGCCAGTAACAACTGCTGCCTGATTTTCGGTAATCTTCGAAAAAATATTTATAGGTCAGTTAAATGAGTGACTAAGAATAAGAATAAGAATAAAGTTTATTGTTTATTGTTAAACAAAATTATACAAAGACATGGAGTTGAGGATCGTTGGTCCCACACTAGGATTCCCTGTATTGTGGAAGACCAACACCTTCCTCTTATACATGTTTCATATATATTATTGTACAGTTTATCTTAATAAAAATACATAATGCAATATTACAATAAAATAAACAATACAATATTATGTGGTTCTCAAAAAAAATTATATTACCAGATACATATTTTCAGTGTAAAATTAACAGAAACTTTGAAAAACCTGTTTATTGCATGCTGTTATTAAATTCACATGACCCTGTTGTTCTTATTTTATTTTTATATGATAAAATTTAGAAGCGAGTGAGAGAGTGAGAGAGCGTTCAGTGGAAATGGCACTATAATATACCATCACCACTGCTTACTGACGTCTAGAATGCTACAAGTGTCACCAATTTATTTGCCGTTGAGAAGGAAAATAGCTGATAGAGATGAGTAGAGCAGACGAGCCACAGTTATAGAGGTCATCGCCCCTAATTATAATGACATCAGTCATAAGAATAACTGAGGCATCATTGATATATTGCCGGCCTGAAAGAGATGAAAAAGGGTCAAATTACCTCAAATTCGCCGCTAACTGGATGTATGCTAATGTTGAACTCTAAAATTCCTTTCTTGGGGAGGGTTGTTGCTCTGAGGAACTGGACCTTTTCAAAAACAACGGAGAAGTCCCTGTACTCTCGCCCATGCATCATAGCCAATGTTTCCCACGCAAGTAATAGATACCCTGCTCCAGGATATAGAGGACGGCCTGTAATCATTCAGATTTAATCTCAATATATATAAATTACGTGTCACGTTGTTTGTTCGCGATGGACTCCTAAACTACTTAATCGATTTTAATCAAATTTGCACACCGTGTGCAGTTTGAATTGAAATTTTAATTAAAAAAAAACTTTTGAAAGAATGAAATCTGTCCGGGCAGCTAGTAAATTATAAGATTAATAAATTATAGCTTATATGGGTAACAGTTGTTTAAGTTGTTTATTACCTCCGATACAGTGTCCAAGTAAATAACTGAAATCCGGATCATCCATTGAAATCTGCACTACTCTTTCCGATGCGGTTAATTTTTTTCGACTTTCATAAAAAGAATCTCTAAACCTGCAAATCATAATAAAATTATATTTTTTTTTTATGTGACGCCTAAAAGTGTCAAGTTTTCGCATCGTGCTAAAAGAGCTATGTATATTATACACAGAATATTATTTATACAGCGCGCTGTGAGATAGCTTTCCGACGAAAGCTCTTATAAGACACGTAAACATTGGCTAATTAACGTCTTTACAAATTACAGCCTACGTTATATTCTCATGAATGAGCTTTATGATTATTAAGTTTTATAAAAATTAAATCAATAGAAAAAACAATAAATATCTATTCATCCACTCCTACATCTACGCATTATTGGTATAAATTATATTGTATATTAGAATTATCCTTACCATTTTTCACGATGATCCCACGCCACTAAATGAGATAGCATCGGTGTGCTTTGTGATACAGGAAATGATACGTGAGGATAAAGTTTTTCTAATTTCAAATTTAAGCCAGCTTCATACAATCTACGATGGAGAAAAGTAACAACAATAAAATTATATCTACAGGGAAAAAATCTTAACTAAATAAGCGATTTCTGTAATTTTTGTTATGTTACGCAATTTTCATATAAAAAGGTTCTTTTAATTTTTTTACCAATTTTTCATCAGAAAAAAATAGATTCTTACCTGCCTAAACCGATAAGTAAATTTCCCAATGCATTCTCTGTTTTCTCTTCAATCAAATTTACTTCGAATTTATTATTGACGTCACCCATCAAGGCATCTTTTAAAGTGAGGTCTGGAGTTACTTGAATTATTATAGCATTTGAAGGAATCAGTGGAATTATATCTTTTGCAGCTAGTGAATACTACGATCAGAACAGAACAAAATAGGTTACTTAATTTTTTTGTAATCTTAAATAAGGTTTATTAATTTTATTCAAAAACTTTTTTTTAACAAAATAATTCGATTATACACTAATACGAAATTGTTGAAATCATACTTCGACTGATTGGTTTGATTTAAATTTTGTATCACTAAAAAGATCTTCAGTATGTGTTTTGTCATTGATATTGATATTAACATTACTATTGATATTCTTATTTTCTATGTCATGACCATTTATATTTTCCATGTTGGGTACATTTTTGGATATGATCTGTCAATGTAAAATTTTCACTTTGTATTAGAAATTACGGTTTGCTTAAATAAGGATTTAGAACATAAGATCCAGTTCAATAATATTTAAAATATGTAACGTGAAAGACAGGAAATTAATACCTGGAAATATTTTGATAAGAAAGAAACTAAAAGTGTTTATACACAAAGCAATATTTTGTTTATCCATTGGTCGTTTATTGATGATATAATATAACTTGTCAGTAAGTCATGCAATATATTATATTACTCTTCTAAACCTCTCATTTTGAGAATTGACCCAAAATTACTTACTTCATTTTTATTCCTATTTCCATAAACGTATGCTTTTTCCATAGCTTCTTCTACAGTGATAATTCCGTTAGCATAAGCACTACCCAATTCACCTATGCCATAACCTGTAATCAGTGCAACTATTTAATTAAATCAATTATTTAATTAATTATCTTTATTATTTTCCAGATAGGTTATAATTTTGTTGTGCGTAGTTGTACGTAATTGTGTCAATAGCAACACTTTTTGGGATGGCACAACTAGTTGTGCAATTATGCAAACGCAGTTGATCCACGAGGAAACTGCATTGAATGTTGCTTAGTTTCACCATATTGGTGAATGCAAATGAAAAAAATCTTCATCTTGTAGTATGATGGAGCGACAATGCCTAGAAAGGCATTGAATAAGTCGAGCTTAGGTTAATTACAAGATTTTGTGAGAGAGGAACATGGTATAATGTAATACCTGTTAATAATTATGTTAAAAATTACAAAAAAATGATCAAAATAAATTAAAAATAATTTATTTTTGTAAATACTACGTCAAATCTCAAAAATGGTACTTACGAAAGATAAAATGACTTTAGGGAACTAATATTAATGTTATTTTTTACTTATTAAAATGTGTAACTATCTTACCCACAATATTATTCGGTACAACACCAACGCTACGGATGACTTCAGTAAGGCCAATTTGAAGAGCCACAGAAGTAACATAGGAGTGCAGGTTATTGAAAGATTTTGATGAATTTCCAGTAATGATGTCAAAAAGATTAATATCTTTAACCTTTAAAGCTGTATCACACCTGGACAACAAGTTAAATCAGTAAAAAACTTAATTATTCCTAGAAGAAATAATAAAAAAATACTAACTAGGTAAACAAAATAAAAATATTTAAAGTAATAAATTTAGTACTTGTAAATGGCAGAAGAGAAAGTAGGTATATCCATTAATGGCTTAACATTCACTGATTGTGAATAAACATTAGGATATACCCAGCAGATGGGACGGTGAGTATTTCTGTAACGTAGCACATCATGAGCCAGTGTGACGGTTTCGGCTGAAGTTGATTCTAAAAAAATATAATTATGTAAAGATTATACATTGATTTAAAAACAATCTGTCATCAATTATCGTCTGTATCTGTATAAAATCTCTATTGCTTTACCAGAATTTCATTATTATATAGCTTAAAATCTTTTGTTATCCAGAGTATAATTTAATATTGAACATAAATAGGTATTTCAATTTTTATTCCAAGATTACCAGTCAAGTATTAAAATTTTGTTGTGTACTAAATTAGTGAAAATATTATTTTTACAATCTTACTTAAGATAATAAATCCTCTGAATTTGTGTCCCTCTATATTTTTTTCGTGTATTGCATGCCATAGTCGTATTTCTTCAGCATCCATAGCCCTTTTTCCCAGAGAGTTCAAAATTAGTTCTACTGCTGTCTTGGTACGACCGGATACACACACAAGTCGAGGCAAATTATCGTTCGGTTTTCCGTTGTTGATCTGAGAATGTGACGAATTTAATCCATTATTTAATTATTATTATTCAATAAATTGATTAATTATTACTCAATGTAAAATTTGTTATTTTTAAAATAATGCCATAATTCAGGACATATTATTTTAATTTTCTTGACTTCAGAAAGTAAGGAAGTTTAATTCGCCAATTTGACTAATACTCATGAAAACATCGTAAACGTAAATAGATAAAATATTACAATTCTACCTTTTTCTTATTGAAATTTCTCAATAAAACATGGGCATTTGCACCCCCAAACCCAAATCCGCTGAACGAAGACAAACCACGATTCCATGCCTGTTTCTCAGTTATCACTTTTAGTCTTCCTTCAATAAGAGCTGGTATTTCTTTTCGGGGTTCATTATAATGGATATTGGGTGGTATATAACCAGAATGATAAGCGATACAGATCTGAAAATAAAACATTAGAAAGGACATATGTTAAATTTTAAAAGAAAATAAACTACATGAATAAATATTAGATTAAAATCATTTCTCGTAAGCAAGGCTTACTACTCCATTAATGAATTTTTGTGTGAAAAAAGCCAGTAGGTATTTTATAATAAATGTATTAAAACTGTTTTCAATTAAAGATGTTTTATAATGATACAAATAAATAAATCAAATCTCTTCTTATTTATGAAATATTACTTGTTTTAAATAATTTTTACCAATAATTGACATACTGAACTAGGTTAAGAAAATAAGCGCACTATAAATTATAAGTATTAACTATTGTGTTCATGAACTAATGCTAATGAATGAATCGAGGAATTGCCAATTTTGAATGTTAGTGTTTAATTTTATTTATTATTTTAATTTTAATTGTCTTTATTCTTTACTGTTTCTTGATATTGTAAAATTTAAAAATGTGTTTCAAGGAATATTATGTTATGTTTTCTGTCGTGCCCAGCCTGGGTCGCGTGTACACTATGTCCATGTATAAGATCTTGTAAAATCATCACACGTTTATAGCAATAAATAAATATCATAGAAAATATGTAGTACCATGGAAATATTACAAATATTTTGTTTATTGTGTCAGTAATCACATCTTATAGCAATATGAAAATATTAAAAGCTACCTTAGTAGTTGAACAAAGCCCGGATGCACCTTCAGTGTGCCCCATATTTGACTTCATTGAGCCAATGAGAAGAGGTCCCTTTCGATCCTTGCACATTATATTATCGATAGCATTTAGTTCCTCTAAGTCACCCACAGTCGTACCTGTTTAAAGAAATAAATTATAATGATTTTCATTACTGTAACGATCTTAGAAATTTGCTTATTTAATACCATAAAATCATCTAGTGTTGATAATTAGTAAGTGAAGTCTGTAAAAATTGCTAAGGTTATTATATAAAAGTAAAAGAAATATACTTTTATTTTATTTCTATTTTAAATACTTTTGAAGAATATTTCTCAACCTACCAGTCCCATGTGCTTCAATATACTCTACAGTATTTGCTGGAATATGACATTCCTCGTAGAAATCTTTAAGCAAGCATTTTTGAATTTTGCCAGATGGATATGTGATGCCATTGTCTTTAAAACCATCACAGTTCGTTTTCGCATATACTAGCTCAGCGTATGCTCTGGAATGTATAAAACAGTACGTATACTATAAGCAAACAGACAAACAGAAGGACAACCAAGTGAACCTATAAGGTTCCGTTTTTTCTTCTTGAGGTACGAAAACCTGAAGAGAAAAGTATTTTCAGACACATAAAACGAACATAGAAGCATGTGTTACAAGGCAATTATAAACCATTAATTTAAGTAGAGAGTTCAGTTCAAATTAAAACATTAGCGTAAAAGATTGTTTAATGCCTTAGTTTTGTTTTCATTTTTTATTGAATAACTCACCTTCGACAGTCTTTAGTCTTTTGCAATAGACATACCACAACGGCTTCTGAACGTGCATAGCCGTTTGCAGACGCGTCAAAAGATTTGGATTTTCCATCAGGAGCTAAGATTCCCATTCTGTAGAATAATAAGGATTTTAAAAATTAGTATAATAAATCAATATCTTTATTGAAGAGAGTGAAGTTCTTGAGAATTCAAAATTCTAACAATGATACGAATAGTATTGAACACTAGAGATGGTTAAATGTAGTAACCACAGGAGTAAACTCTAAAGAAACATAAATAATCAAATCACTCGATCTTCTCATGAATACATTAACAAAATATAATTTTCTTGAAAAAAAAAGATTCCTTACTGACTCAACTCTTGTAATCTTCATTGAAGTCTTTACTTCGAGCAAAATTCTATTCGACATTATAAACACATTGCTATACCTGGTGAAAACCGTCGAGATATGGGGACTCACAGCGACATTGACTCCGCAAACTATCGCAGAATCGCATTCACCGCTCCTTATAGCTTTAAAGGCCCTTTCTAAGGCGTAAGTAGAACTAGAACACGCTGTATCAACAGTAAACGCTGGACCAGTAACTCCTAGCCATTGTGCAATGCGACAGGCCAAACTACTTTGAGAGCAACTGAAAATATTTAAACACTCATATAAACAGTACTTTTAGTAATATTAATGTTTATAATAAAATAATATGTACAAAAATATACAGAAAGACAAGTAGTAGGTAATAGAAAATAATACCATCTAACACAATAAAAATCTTGTAACATATAAAAAAACATTTTTTCATTATTATGTTAACCGTGCTTAATGTGCGCATAAAACGAGGATTTTAGAATTTTATAACTAAATTAAAAAGCAACTGACAAAAATCCTACGTTGATTTACTGAAGTAATTATGAAAGAGTTAAAATAATAACTTGTTCTTACCCGATCACACCATGCTCATTACAATGAACTTTCTCATAAAGCAGTTTCTTTTCTGATTCGTAGAAACAGCAGCCGGCAAATACTCCCGTCCGCGTGTTTCGGAATTCCGCAGGGTTCATCCCTGGGTCACATTGTTTTTAACGTATATTTTAACGATATCCAATTACAAATCTAAGTTGATAATATAAGGTCTTACAACCATAAGTATACTTTTGTCTAATACATATAAAATTATAACTCATATCTAAACTTATTAAGATTCGAAATATGTTACCTGCGTCAATAATAGCCTCATAACTTCGTTCCAATAGTAATCTGGACATCGGGTCTACATTGTGAGCAAGTTTGTAATCCACTCCAAAGAATGATGCATCAAAGTTCTCCAATTTGCCTATTTTCCCCATTTCATGAGGAATATCTGTGTACAGTGGTTTCCAACGACGATCATCCTTAGTGACCAGGTTAACCTGAATAACCATTTTGAATGGTCGTTAGTAAAACCTGACGATTATATTAGTGTGATCCACGCCTTTTATGTTATAGGAACTCGAAGATTATTGGCCGAAACCGCATGAACATCGTAGTTTTAAGTTCAAACAGACAGACAGAATTGTTGTTGCAGAGTTACTTTTTTGCATTTAACTTTATGAAAATTATAGGAACATTTACTGCTTTAGTATAGATTTAGTAGAAATTTAAAAACCAAAATCTAATCATAATTATTAGTCTGTATGTAATAAGAAGAAATAATTGGTAATTAATTCTTCTTTTTTCAATTATTTAAATTTCTCAAAATTTGGGATAACTAGCATGAAATCTTTCTTATATTTTCAATAATAGTATTACACCAACAGAATCCGTAAATTATTATCATAGAAATAAAAGAATTGTCAGCACCTTTTTAAAAAGATTCTCCTGTAGTTCAAAAACTGAACCACTTTCTGGAAAATATCCCGAAATTCCCGTTATTAGAACCTCATCTCCAGGTTCCGGGTGGGACATTTCATATCCTGATTTCAACCTGTTTGTCATTGTCACCGATATTCTTGATATCTGTTAAACGAAATAAACAGCGAAGATTATGATAGGTTAGCTACATCAATCATTTCATAAGAATATAGGTCTATTCGGCGCGTAACTTCGATCAATGACAGGGCGCAGATATTTTTCCAGTGTCACATGATCCGTCTTCAGTCGAAGAGGTACTCGAAACGTTGCCTCCAGATTACTAACAATAAAATATAAGATTGGTATGTAATGAGGTCTATAAACAAGGGTGACCAATTCACCTATCAGTCCATCACTTACTTATCTGCTTGTTTGAAAAGATATAAAAAATACTAAACAAAACTATTACCTTTACATTTACTTAGACACTATGTTACTATACACGCACGATGTGAATAAAATAGTTTACCACCGAATTTATAAGATTCGTACGTAATTTATGTATCCATAATTCATAAGACATGAATGTATTGCATAAAGTAACCAATTTAATAAAATCAAAATGTCTTTCTGTAATGTTCGAAACACATACCGTCTAATTCAATCCTGGTTTAAGATCCGAACTAGAAACGACTTACACTCATGTCTTTAGTGGATGAAAAGTGTTTTATATCCAACTAGCTGACCCCGACCGACCGGTAGACCGGTAGACGTTGTTTTGCAACATAACTGTTTTTGGTCGCCAATAAGTTACTGATGCAAAAAATTGATAAATACCATCCTTGAAGCGTACAGTAGGTAGGTACTCGTATATTGTGTCAAAATTTTAGCTCAATCGGTGAAGAACTTTTCGAGTTTTTGAAACATACACAAATCAACTTAACATTTTTATGTATCACGAGTAAGGCATGCAATTATCCGTTCATTTTAGTATCCGGATAATTCGGGTAGTTCCTGAGCACTAACCGGATAATATCCGGTACAAATAATTCGGATAACACTTTTAGAAGGCTTAATTCAAAAAAATTATAAATTAATTCAATATTTTTAATACAAATACTTATTCAAAACTTAGCTTGATGAGTTTCACCCTGATATCGCATTTGGTCATGAACTCATGATTCATGAGTAACCGCCCTCGCTTTGCTTCGTTTTTCTTATTTTTTTTACACCTTGGGTTACATTATTGGAGTTTTATTAAGGATCCCTAATTTTTTGAAAATATAGCTTATGTCACCCGGGGATAGTGTAGCTTCCCAACAGTGAAATAATTTTTCAAATCGGTTCAGTAGTTACGGAGCTCAATGCAAACAAATAATCAAATCTTTCCTCTTTATAATATTAGTATAGCTATATGTATGTATAGATTTAGAATGCTAAAAAATGTAGCGCGAGTAGGTTAGCTAAATATTCCTGGCCGAATAAAACAAGCGCTCTGCTCGCGACTTTGCTCGCGTTTTCCGTCAAAGTAGGTACTTATCCAAAACCCCTGAGGATGTCACGATCATATCAGTTGAATGTTGTAGTTGTATATTAAAGGTTTAAATAGATTTTTATGCTAGGTTCAAGTTTTAAGTATGTAAGAGCGCTTTACTATTCAGGAAAATATCGCCACATAATTATATATAAAACTAAACAATGCTTATATGGTTTTGTAATAACCTATTGTTATTTAGTGACTTTTTGAACTTAATATTCGACAAATTATTTACATGAATAAAGAATTGATTTTCTACGAAGTGAATTACGTTTTTGTATATTTACCTATACTACATAGTAACTTGCACTTGGTTTCGCTGAGATTTTTTAAACAGTATATTTAAATGAAGTAAAAATCTGAGCAGTGGTTCTGGAAAATATTTTTGGTATGTATAGCGAAATAGAAAGACTAGGTACTTTAATAATATATTGAAAGGGGCCATCCATAAATTACATCACACTAATTTCATGATTTTTTGATCCCTCCCCCCTTGTCACAGCTGGTCACATTTGTGAGACCTCCCCCCCCCCCCCAAGGTGACGTCACATACGAGTATTATGAAATTTTACACCTAGAAATTATTAAATTAAAACAGCAGTTCAGAAATAAGTTTTATTTCCATTAATTGTTTTTAATATTTACTATTTACTATACATACCAATTATTCGATACTGAAATGTGACGTCACGAAATTTATGACCCCTCCCTCCCCTTTTTCACACAATGTCACACTACATCGACCCCCCGCCTCCCCCTAACATGTGACGTAATTAATGAATGGCCCCATACTAGTATACATATATTTAAAAATTAATAAAAACCCACCTGCTATCAAAAAAGCTATCATGATACCTTTTTGAAATCTTTATGGTGAGTTTAATACTCATATTGCATTATTCCATTTATTTTTATTTTTGATAGTTTAAAGTTTAAACAATGACGTCTCACAACCATATTTGGTGTTTTACTTCACATAACTAAGAACCAAAGATTTCTTAACAGTCGGATAAAAATATACATTATATAGTCAGACCCCATAACGGTTTTATGACAATTGTAAAACAGTTTGCTAATAGATAACGTAAATTATTTTACCAACTTCTTTTCCGCCAGAAATGTGTTCGAATCATTCATTGATAAGAAAATAAGGTAGATATTGCTACGTCAAAAAAAACATTGAGAAGTAATGTATTAAAGAAAAAACTGGTTATGGTTATAATTTATCAAAGGGCTGAGACAAGTACCTAGTATGGGCTTGCAAAGACACATTTTGCTCTGAATGATCTCTCAATTTTCTCAGTCATCAACCGCAGATTTCGTTCTGCAATTACACGCTTTCTTGGTTTTAATTCAGAAATATTGACGCAATTTTTTCCCTCTTTTTCTCAATGGGATTCTTTCTCTCGATATATCTAAAGCGATTAGGAACAGTGGAATTTTCAGGGAACATAATAAATTAGACGGTACAGTTAACTGGATGGCTGGCTTCAACCCATTAATGGCCCACTACTGGGCATGGGTCTCTTCTCTTGAGGAGGCCTAGGGCATACTTCACCACGCTGCTCCAGTGCGGACTGGTGGAGACGTTAGTGGCCAACCCGAGTATCGGAAGTTTTTAAACCGCCCGAGGGCCTTCGACATGGCTTAATGACTGTTATTTTATGATATCAACCGGGATCGACGGCTTTACGTGCCCTCCGAAGCACGGAAACGCTCAAGAAATTTTTGCCACAAGCGGTCACCCTTCCAACTACCGGCCGCGCCCGCTGTCGCTTAACTTTGTCGATCATATAGGATCGACGCAAGCCGCCGGACTATGAGTACAGTACAGTTAACTACTTTGACTCATTTATTTTGAGTTTCAACTTTAAAGTCTTCAGACATGATGATGTCAAAGCACTGAACGTAAATTTCCTCTTACCTACGTAACATTATTATGGGTGAATATCAGAAACGTGCATTTTTTTTTCAATTTTGGTGGCGAAATTTTTTCAGTTTTCGTAAAAAATGAGGATCTGGTATCAGAATAGAAAGTCTAAGCTAGAAGAACCTTCAAGAGGTATAAGAATATGTCGATAACTTTTTGAGATATTTAAGTTCAAAGTGTAGTGTGGTCACCAGAATTGAAAATCGCCCACCAAAATCGAAAGTACCCACCAAAATTGAAAATTAGTGACACCAAAATTGGATTTTTCTGGAACATAAGCTCTAAAATCAATGAAATAAAGCTCATAGTGGATAATATCACGAATTCTCGGGAATTATCAATAACTTTCATCGTTTTAACTCTCTATTGTTAAAAAACATAGATATTATTATTTATCTATCAATCCATCAGCCCTTGGAGATTCACTGCTGAACACAGGCCTCCCCTAACTTGCGCCACTCTGACCAGTCCTGTGCCTTCTGAATCCAGCGGGTGCCTGCTGTCTTCTTCAGGTCGTCAGTCCACCTGGTTGGGGGACTTCCAATGCTCCTTTTTCCAAGACGAGGACGCCATTCGAGGACCTCTTTCCCAATGGTCATCGGTCCTTCGAATTATGTGGTCAGCCCACGGAACACAGACACCAGTGGAAGTGCGATGTGGGCGTGGCACAGCGACTAACATTAAGAGGAGCTCCGCTTACTTGCCGGCATAACTCAACTGTCACTGAGCTGCGTCGGTTGTGCATTACGTAAAATAAAATTTGTCTTAAATTACGTAAAAATGCCTTACTGTGCAATTTTGGAGGGCAGGAATAATAGCGAGCAATTAATTTATTTAATGGCCGTGTTTTATACCACAAATAAGCCTAGTTTTTAGTTTAATTTGTAATAATTCAAATTCGAAACACATAAATAAAGGAAAAAATATAATTTATGATCAAAAAGCTACTCAGTCACTTGGCAATAAGGTTCATTTTATGTTTTAGATAATATTGCTACTCGGCTATTGTTTTCTAGAACATTTTCTGCTACTCGGGAAGGGATGGGGTACAAATATATGAATATCGGCAGTTTTGTAATTTTATTTTTAGTTAAAAGTATTTCTTAATATGAATATTACAATTTATTATAATAATAATATTCTTTTTTTATTTTAGTGATATGTGTCATATGTATGTACAGTTCTGCTATTTGGTGTGCAATAAAGTATTGTGTTGTATTGTATCATAAAAATGTATAAAATTAATATGAATGAATTTTTTATTTGAAATCATTGGTACATATTAAAAGAAACAAGTTTTATTTCCATTAATTAATCTAGGATCCTGACGAGGAATATAAGCGCATGCGCGTGACTGGCACAGCATGTCTAAGAAATGTAATTCTAAGAAAATAAATTTACCTTATTTGTATAATGTTAAGGTTGAAATGCATCCCAGTTCATATCAGCATTGTTTTTGTAGCTATGTTTAGCTTCATTGAAATTTCACTTATCGACATATTAAAGTATATTTATTTTCGTTGCTAAAAATGCCTAGGCTTGGTATTCCGTGACTGTTTAGATAGCTAACGTTGATAAAAATTGCTACGGTCACGTCTACGCCTCGTAATGCCTCGTCTAATCGAGAGTGAAGCATAGCAATGGCCGCCAGCTTTCCATGTGTAATTTTTGATTCGCGATTGACGCAGTATGGTGTCAATGTGTGGGTGTGTGTACTTGTACGAATAGAGAGTTAGTATTACTATGGGTGCTTCACTGAATTTGTTGTTGGGATTACGTTCGTCTTTTTTTAAATCCGTGTGTTTGAGATATAAGCTTTCAAAATAATGATCAAGTGTTCACATAGGCAGTACAAAAACAAGAAGTTTAAGTACCAATATGACGGGTCTACATCTTATGATGTCGGACACTCGGACAGTACCAGTTTCAATATAAATATCGATAACGCGGCAAAAAGCGCAACGCACATCTCTAAGCCTAAACCAAACACAGTATGATGTTGTTAACCAAAAATGTAACTTACTAAAATACTTGTAAGGTTGCTATTCAATCTATTGAAGACTCCATTCACGACATCTAGCGTTCAGTAGATGGAATTATTTAATTATTTTCCATATGATTGACATTGTATATATTGTATATTGATATTATATTGTCAACCTTGTTAGTAAAGAAGTTAAGTATATATTACTTGTAACGCAGAATACTGCCATCTAGCGGTGGATAGATAAACTTGAAAAGTATTATGATCATAATTGATAAAGGTTCTAAGGTTACTGAATAAGAAATGGAAAAATAAGAATTAACATCAAAGATTAAGGTGCATTTTCAACTATAAACAGCGAGTTTCTAAGAATATTCGTAGTTGACAAGTAACAACCAATTAAAATGTGAGTTTCTTAGTTGTAAATAATACGATTATGGATTTCCTTGTGTTTATTTGGCTAGCACGGTTCCCATACTAATCAACACTTGTACCATTTCCACTTGTGTCTGTGTTCCGTGGGTCAGCCCATTGCCACTTCAGCCGGCGTACTCAATGAGCTATGTCGGTTATTCTTGTTTTTCTACGTCATTTCTGATTCGTTCACGTACAGAAATACCGAGCATAACTCTCTCCATCCGCTCTCTCTCTCTCTCTCTCTCCGTCCTCTGTGTGACTTTCAACTTATAAATAAGGCCAATAGTAATAAAGCACGACGTCTCGGAGCCGTATGTCATCACTGGCAACACACACTGCTTGAACACCTTCGACTTCAGGCACTGAGATAGTGTTACCGACAAGATATGACGCAGTTCCCCGAACGCAGCCCAATCGAGTTGAATTCTACGAGTGACTTATTTCTCGAAGTTGGACGTACATACGTATATGATATGGACATTGGACATATTTTCATCTTGTCCATGTTAAGATCCACCGATTGTGGCGCTGTTCAAGTCCCTATCATTTTACAAAGTTCCTCCAGGGATCTTGCCAGAATGACTATTCTATTTCACTATTTAATGTTAACACCACGTTGTTTCCATTCCATCAGCTTGAACACGTCTTCCAACGCAGCAGTGAACAGTTTAGGAGATATGACGTCCCCTTGCCTGACACCTCTCTGCAGTTAAATAGGGTTCGCAGCTGTGTCATATACTCTGACGGAAATGGTACCTGATAATTATAAACACTTCAACACCTCGATATGAGAATTAAGTACCGATACTGATACCGATAGAATCAAAGTCTTTCTCATAGTGTAGACTTTGAGAAAATAAGCAACACGTAGCAACAGATTATACTCCTTGGTCTTTTGTATTATCTGCCTCAGTGTGTGTATATTATGGTCCTTGGTTCTGTAGCCTTTCGGAATCCTGCTTGTTCGGGAGGCTGAAAGTCATCAAACCTGCCATGCGATTTGTGAGCACCCTCGCAAACTGCTTACAAAGGTGGTACAGAAATGCAATGGGCCTTTAGTTCTTCAAAAGGGCTTTTTGGCCCTTCTTGAAGAACAGAGTCACCACAGTTCTGCTGCACGCTTCCAGGGTAGTTCCAGTATTGATGACGGAAACGAACAGCTATTGGAGCGTCATAAGTAGAGGTTTCCCATCAGCTGTTGTGAATCCGTCATTTCCCGGAGCGTTTTTCTTTTTAAGCTGTTTGAGAGCCTCTCTTATCTTACACTCGTACAGGTGGCGTCCGGGATATTCTGTAGTATCGTATATGTGTAGTATCGGGTCAGTTTAGCTTGCTTGTTATTGTCCTCGCAGGCAGCTGGAGCTTGAGAGGAGACATACGACCGTCTCTCGCCGAACTTCAGATTTCGGCGAAACCATGGTGCTGGACTCGGTCTTCAACCTCGTAAGCCGACTTTGCCCAATAGACAGATCCCTGGCGAACACTTTGAAGCCCTAGTTTCGCTCAAGTGGCTCGTTTTAAATTTTGGTCACGCATAAACGCCACAAAACCACCAAAATTGAGCCACCAAACTTGGAACCATGCATGAAAAAATCTTTAAAAATAGGGGTTTTAAGTTACAATTAAATGTATATAACTGTTTTATGCGTAATCCAAATCACTACCTTTAACGTGTAGCTTACTATAAAAGCACTTTAAAATAAACAACAAATCGATCCACCAAAAATTGAACAATTCTTGTCCCCCTGTGCCACCCAAGCGGGTACTTTTGTTTTGGAGGGAAGTCACAGCTCTAATCATATACTCGTTACACTAAAACGTTACCACACAACTGTGCCATGCGAAATAATAAAACTTAAATGATCGCATACGCAACGAAGTTCATGTTTTAGTAAGTTGAACAAGTGCACCCAAGATTTTGGTTTTTTCTTGGACAAACTTTGATCGAGTATCCTGTGATGTTAAATAAGATTTTGTAATATGGTTTAGTTATTTTTAGATAATGTGTCTTATGCGTATACTAACGAAATTATATATTTTTTATTTTAACTTCAATTGTCACTGTGGTGAATGAAATTATATCAAAAAATGGAGCTGGGACACCAAACTTGAATTTTAAGGCATTTTTTTACCCTGATTTTTTATATACACATATAAAAAATCATGCATTTTCAATCATGCAATTATGCATTTATACGATCGCATACATTAAAAATTATAGAAATAAAACCAGCCATCCATGACTTTAAATGCAAAGGGTATTTATAATTTTTGTATTTAATACAAGCAGTTTCTTAACATCACAACTTTCACCATGACCATATTTAAGAGTAATTACTCACATTATAACAATCGATTAATATCTTTAGCAAGTAAAAAAAACATGTAATTTATGTAAGCTTCTATTTCAATTAAGCGTTTTGTTGTATCCAAGCAGTGAATCTGGGTACTCTAGTGTAGACGCTGGGGTGGGTTGGTGACCCGCACGACTGACCCCAGGAGGTGACCCCGATGACGACGTTGTTGTGCAAGAGGGGTCCCCCAGTGTCACCGGTGCAGGCATCACGACCCCCAACGTCGAGATAACCGGCACACAGCATGTTATCAGTGATTAGCTCAGAGCTATACCGTTCCCTACATGTCGCTTGGTTGACCGTCCACACTTCCACGTGACGTAGCTGCTCCGAAGGCTTGCCTTCGAACTGGAAATAAAAAAATAAGAAATAAACTCATGCCAAATCGTTTGATAGTAACAAAGGTTTCCTAGTATTTAGAAGAACTACAACTTACTGCTACTTTAAAACCAAAATAAGTACCTATTAAAAAACCGGGCAAGTGCGTGTCAGGTCACGCGCAATGAGGGGTTCTGAAGTAGAAAGTTTATAGACTATTACTCATTAAGTACTTATGCTAACATAGCCGTGATACTGTTTTCCTTGTAAATTCATCATATAGCCTATTTTTGAGAATTTTTTCTCTTGTCCTACTCCAACCGTTTAGCCAGCAGGAGGGGAGGACACTTAATTCTAATCAAAATTAACACTTTGATGCCGAATATTTCGCAAACAAACCCCTAATTCCAAAAATGGTCTTAGAAGACCCATAATATTTTTGAAAGACCTTTTTAACGATACCCCACAATATAGGGTACGCAACGAATAAAAAATGCATCCTCACGTTACTACCCTGAAAAAAATGTTTTTCAATATTTTATTCTATGATTCTGGAGTTTTAATAAATATGTATATCCATCCCAAATTGCAGCTTCCGAGAACTGAGGGTCTCGGCGATTTGTTTCGGATAGACGGACGAACAAACGGTCGGACTGGCGGACATGACAAAACCTTAAGGGATCCGATTTTACTTCGGAACCCTAAAAATTATAAAGATTTTTTTTGCAGTACCACCATACTTTGTAGTCCACACATCTCGAAATTACTTCGAGTAAGTCCTGTAGAGTTAGACCTGAGCAAGACAGCGGGCATCCGCTAGATTCAGAAGGCTCAGGACCAGTCAGAGCGGCGCAAGTTAGCGGAGGCATATGTCCAGCAATGGACCTACACAGGCTGATGGATGGATGGATGGATGAAGTCCTGTTAGTGTAAGGTGTTAATGAGAATATAATTATAAGCAGTTATTATTCGTTAGTCTAGTAAGAGGACTGTGTAAAGTTATGATTGTTAGTGTAGGTAGTCCTGTTAGTAAATATTAAGTAGTAATCGCAATGACTAAAAAATATAAACAATCGTTAGTATTTGTCCCACTCGAAGTAGATCACAGATGCTACCCCTGAGGACAAATAATATAATAATACTAGCTGCCCGGACAGACTTTATTCTGTCAAAAGTTTATTTTATTACGATAAAACCTTTCGTCTATCCTATCTTTCAAGTTCAAACTGCACACGGTATGCAAATTTGATTAAAATCGGTTAAGTAGTTTAGGGAGTCCATCGCGGACAAACAACGTGACACGTAATTTATACATATATATTACGGGTCATCCATAAATTACGTCACACGTTAGGGGGGAGGGGGGGGGTCGATGTTGTGTGACAAGGGGTGGGAGGGAGTCCTAAATTTCGTGATGTCACATTTCAAAATCGAATTATTGGTATGTATAGTTAAATATTAAAAAACAATTACTGGAAATAAAACTTCTTTCGGAAGTGCTGTTTTAATTTAATAATTTCTATGTGTTAAATTTCATAATATATGACGTCACACTAGGGGGGGAGGTCTCACAAATGTGACCAGTTGTGACAAGGAGGGGATGGAGGGGTGGGAGGATGGGGGCATCCCCCCAAAAAGTCAAAAAGTCATGAAATTAGTGTGCCTTAATTTATGGATGGCCCCTTAAGATAATAACCTTGTAAGAATTGAGACTTTAAAAATACTTACAACTACTTCGCCCCATCCAATAACCCACACGGAGATATTGTCAGCTATAAAGTAGTTAGGGCCGGCGATCCTAGCAGGACTGACGTCTGGACCGAAGGAAAATGCCTTGGTCACTCGCACTATTGCGATGTCATAGTCTTGAGACCAGGTGGTATAAAATGGGTGGATAATAAGCTGACCCGCTTCATAGACTGACCCGCCTATGTGAGCAAGACTAGAACCAACTCGAGCTCTGATTTGGCTGGTTGAGAGACCCCTGAAAATAAAGATTGCTTACCTTAAATTATTAAAAAAGTAAGTAGTCTTTTAACGACATAACGTACATGAAAATATCTTTGTATTGTTGACAAGGCTTGCCTATGCTTTTCCTTACTTCTAACCAAATAGTTACATTGCTTTTTGTAAATATCTAACAAACTATTTGAGGAGTCTGAAATACTACATTTTTAGAATTCCCAAGAAAAATCGGAACCCTTATAGTTTCGTCATGTCCCTCCGTCCGTCCGTCCATCCGTCTGTCCGTCTGTCTGTCTGTCCGTCTGTTCGTCTGTCCGTCCGTCCATCCGTTTGTCCGTATGTTGTCCGTCCGTCTGTCGGTCTGTGCGTCTGTCGTTCCGTCCGTCCGTCCGTCTGTCCGAAGCAAAGCGCCGAGATCCTTAAAAAGCTGTAATTTGGCATGGATATACATATTTATAAATACTTCAGAAGAAAATATTGATTTTTTTTTCAGGGTACCTCCCCTACAGGTAACGTAGGGATGAATTTTTTATACGTCGTGTACCCTACAGTGTGGGATATCGTTGAAAAGATCTTTCAAAAATATTCTTCTAAGACCATTTTTGGAATTAGGGGTCCGTTTGCGAAATATTTGGCTTTAAAGTGCTAATTTTGGTTAGACTCAAATGTCCCCCCATCCTGCCGGTTAAACGGTTGGAGTTGAAAAAAGTGAAAAAAATTCTCAAAAATAGCTTATATGATGAATTTACAAGGAAAACTATCACGGCTATGTTAGCGTAAGTAGTTAATGAGTAATATCGACTTACTACTTCGGAACTCTACATAGCGCGTCGCCTGACATGCACTTGCCCGGTTTTTTTTATAAGTAAGTAATTGTCCGACAAACTATTAGAGGAGCTTGGTAATAAGTGGTCACAGACGCCCTCGGTCATAAGCTTCGCGTTTCGTTACCGGCCCCGAAAAACAAGAGATAATATAAAGTAAAGAAAGTTAAATTATAGAAGAAATAGGAAAAACCAGTAATTTTACTGTATTACCAATAGCAGGATGCAGCAGACAAAAATGATCTATTGTTAATAATCGTGCCACCACAAAAATGCCTCCATGTGGTATTTCTGCATTTAAGTACAGCCACCGCAAAAGGATATTTGTCGATCGTTGTTTCAATACCACCAATGATTCTTTGGGACGGAAAACCACCTGAAAAATGGTATAACAACGATAATTAAGAATCAATAATGTCTGACTCTTCAATGATAAGGTTACTAAAAAAGTTTATAATACAATTTTTCTCCAACTTTCCAGGACCATGTAAGAAATTATTCTAAAATCTTTAAAATCGTTTGCATTCAGGCGAAATCAATGTACATAAAGGACAAAATTATTAACTCGGATAACAAAATAAAAACGCTTTGGAATATAATTAGTAGTGAGAACGGTAACGCAAAATCCTGTGATTTCAATTACGAATTGTTGATTAATGAAAATATAATCACTGATGATAAAGACGTGGCAAGCGAGTTTGAAAATCACTTCCGTAATATTCCTACAACGTTAACCAGTTCATTAGCTTCTTCACCGACGGAAGCACTTTCTATATTAAAAAATCATGTCAATGAATGTAATATTTTATTTGAATTTAAACATATAACCACTAGAGACTTAATCAAAGCATTTCAGTCCCTGAAGGTAAAGAACACGGGTGACTTGTGGGGCATTTCGGTAAAAATAATACAGCATATTATAGATATTATAGCTCCATACTTGGTCATAGTTTTTAATAAATGTATAGATCTAGGTATCTTTCCAGATCTTATGAAATACAGCAAAATTATACCACTTTTTAAAACGGGCGAGAAAACCGATCTTAATAACTATAGACCCGTTTCTGTTTTACCAACTCTTAGTAAGATTTTTGAAAAGATAATATTGAATCAAATGCTAACCCACTTCAACAATAATAATTTATTACATTCTGAGCAATACGGTTTTACTAAAGGCCGTAGTACAACCGATGCAGGGGCTAGGCTTTTAAAGCATATATTTGAAGCATGGGAGTCATCACAAAATGCCATAGATGTATTTTGTGACTTATCAAAGGCATTTGATTGTGTTGAGCACGAAACATTGCTGTTTAAACTTGGCCACTATGGTATAAAAAACAAGGCCCTTAGCTTGATCGCGTCTTATTTGAGTGATAGGATACAAAAAGTTAGCATAAATGATATTAAGTCATCGGGGTCACCGGCTGTGTTGGGTGTAACGCAGGGCTCGATCTTGGGTCCGTTTCTTTTTCTGATATACATTAACGATTTACCACATTATGTAAAGAACCAAGCGGATATTGTACTATTTGCTGATGATACATCATTAATATTTAAGTGTGACAGGAATAAAGTAAATTTCGACGACGTAAATAGTGCTCTTTCGCATGTGTCGCGTTGGTTCACTATCAATAATTTACTTCTAAATGCAAAAAAAACGAAATGTATAGAGTTTGTACTACCTAATGTTAAAAAAGTCAACAAAACTCTCAAACTGAATAATGAAACATTGCATATGGAGGAATCCACGGTCTTTTTAGGGGTGACCTTAGATAGTAAACTTCAATGGGGCCCACATATAGCAAATCTCGCGAATAAACTCGGTAGGGCTGCTTATGCTGTTAGGAAAATAAGGCAGTATACTGACGTCGAAACTGCTAGGATAGTTTATTTTGCTTATTTCCACAGTGTTATGTCCTATGCCATATTGCTGTGGGGCAAAGCAGCCAGTATAGAACAAATTTTCATACTCCAAAAGAGGGCTATTAGGGCTATTTATAAACTTAAGTCTCGGGAATCTTTGCGTGAAAAGTTCAAGGAAATAGGCATACTTACAGTAGCTTCCCAGTATATCTTTAGCAATGTAGTTTTTATACGGAAGAATATAAGCGCGTATAAACAAAATTATGATATTCATAATCGCCAAACAAGAAGAATGCATCAATTAGTTACGCCTTCGTTCCGCCTAAGTAAAGTGCAGCGATCTTTCATGGGGCTTGGTGTACATTTCTATAATAAAATTCCAAAATCAATACGTGACTTGCCAATAGAATCTTTCAAAAAACGTGTAAAAACACAATTGTTAGGCAAGGGATATTATAGAATAGACGAGTATTTAAATGACAAAGATGCATGGAAATGACCAGTTCTGCAACCAGTTCCGCTCAGATTAGTAAATATTTTGTAATATTTTCTTTTTTGTAATATTTTTTTAAAAGATGTGCGAGGAGTTTCTTTCGGCTTTTCTTCTCCTCCATGACAAAGCACCCTTCCGAAAAGCTGGTAGATAAAAAAATGATGACTTGCATAAGTGTATCAGTGATACCTATATGAATAAAATATTTTGACTTTGACTTTGACTTTGAATATATATAAATAAAGAGACTTTCCTTATTACATACATATATATTATAAACTTTTTCAGTAACCTTATCATTGAAGAGTAAAAACGTTTTTCTTTTCATCTCCCGTAAAGCTGACTTTTTTGAGATAGACATTATGATTCTTATCCGTCGATATGTTAATTACCTAATAATAGAAAGTAGCTAAAAAAATAAAACACACAATTAACCATAAAAATTTAACTAATTTGTACCTACATTAAAATATTATAAGTAATTAATTAATTAATTAATTAATTGTAAGACGTGAACAATATTATTTTATTCAATCAAATGAAAAATAATACTTATTAAATTAATTATGTTACCTACCTCCAAACGCAAGAGCGCCTATAAAAATCACAATAGTCGAGACAACCATTCTTCTTGCCATTTTAACTATAAACTAATATCGAGCACTGTAATCGGATATAACATTAAAGCAGACACACTCGTAGATAAGTTGATGATATGGTTCGAAGATTTTTAATTTTGATAAAACACGATTTTCGATTGTTATGACAATCTTTTTCGACGAAAGAGAACCATTTTGAGCTGTATTCTGTTCAGTTCACAACAAATGAATCTTATATTTGAAATAAATTATAAAGTAACTTTTTAGTTTCCGTATCCGATGCGGAATAAAACGCTGAAAACTTTTTTATGATAGGGTTGGCTCCGAGCTTGTTCGAAGCATGAAACAATAAATTTGTATCCATCTAAAAGTTTCATCAAAAGAATCTTCGTGTAAAACAGCTTTTTATCTATTCTTTACGTCAATAGACAACAAAGGATGAGACGGTTCAGTAGTAATAGTAAATCGCTACTGCTCTTCGACATTTGCAATACCCATGTAAGAGGGTGTCATAAGAGGCGACTAAATCCGGCCCGCTGGTGGTAGGGCCCCTCGGAGGGATTAAATTGGTAATATTGATTTTAATACTTTATGAATACCATTATTACTATTATTATTTTCTCCTTGGGGACCGCCTGGCTAGCTACCACCCACTTGCTTGAGTCAGCCGCCAAACGACTCGTCGTGTTCCGGCTGGGGGCTTGAGAGCCAGTTCTTTCTTTTTAGGGTTCCGTAGCCAAATTGCAAAAAACGGAACCCTTATAAATTCGTCATGTCTGTCTGTCTGTCGGTCTGTCTGTCTGTCTGTCTGTCTGTCTGTCCGTCCGTATGTCACAGCCACTTTTCTCCGAAACTATAAGAACTATACTGTTGAAACTTGGTCAGTAGATGTATACCGTAAACCGCGTTAAGATTTTCACACAAAAATGGATAAAAACAATAAATTTTGGGGGCTCCCTACATAGAACTGAAACTCGAAAATTATTTTTTCATCAAACCCATACGTTTGGGGTATCTATGGATAGGTCTTGAAAAATGATATTGAGGTTTCTAATATCATTTTTTTCTAAATTGAATAGTTTGCGCGAGAGACACTTCCAAAGTGGTAAAATGTGTCCCCCCCCCCCTGTAACTTCTAAAATAAGAGAATGATAAAACTAAAAAAAATATATGATGTACATTATCGTGCAAACTTCCAACGAAAATTGATTTGAACGAGATCTACTAAGTAGTTTTTTTTTAATACGTCATAAATCGTAAACCGCAAAAAACATCCATCAAAGTTACAATGAAGTACAAGAACTTTTATATTATGTTACTTGCTGCTACGGAACCCTTCATGGGCGAGTCCGACTCGCACTTGGTCGCTTTTTTGTTTTTCTCTTTTTCTTGACATTGATATTTCTTGATCGTCAGCTCGTTTGCCGGCTATTTCCATAAAAAATACCAAAAGCACCTCTGAGGATTTCTTAGATTATTGATTGTGAAACTATATGTTTTTATTTATATCTGTGGTTGCAACACTATCCTCGATTGGCAACAACCCAAAGACAGGTTTACTGTTTGCCTATCCTTATAAATATACAATATACAAAAACTGGCCATGTGCGTGTCAGGCCACGCGCAATATAGGGTTCTGAAGGTGTAAGTTTATCGATTATTACCTACTCATTAACTACTTAAGCTAACCAAGCCGTGATATTTTTCCTTGTAAATTCATCATATAATAAATTCATAATATAATTATTTTTGTGAATTTTTTTACCAACTGCTTAGGTGGCGAGGGGGACACTTGACTCCAAATTGGTACTTTATAGCTGAATATTTCGCAAGCGGGCCCTTGAATTGAAAAACGGTTTTTACAGACCCATAATATTTTTGAAATACCGTTTCAACAATACCCCACACTACAGGGTACGCGACGAAAAAAAACCATCTATGTTATCTGTATGGGAGATACCCTGAAAAAAAATTAAATATTTTATTCCTCGATTCTGGAGTTTTAATAAATATGTACGAGTATATTCGTGCCAAACTAAAGCTTTCTAGCATTAAGGGTCAAGGCGCTTTGCTTCGGACAGACGGACAAACGGAAAGACGGACGGACGGACGGACATGAAGAAACTACAAGGGTTCCGATTTTTCATTAGCATCTATATTATAAACCCATGTTTTCATTGTGAGATTCTGAAAAATCACATTTGATTTATGACTGTCAACCCTACATGCTTTGCTATAAACTTCAAGTAAAATAAAAGAGTAAAATTTTGTTCCAATGAAAGAGAATAGCGGATGGTAGAAATGTTGGCTAAAGTTTTACGGCCGGTCTCAATAATGTACTAACAGTTATAAAAATGTAGATAAGGCTACCATTAATACGTCATCTGTCATATTTGTCAATTTTTGCGTCTCAATAACCTTCAGTGGATCGAAAATATCTATCGATGACATTGATCTACCGTTCGGAGGGCCAAGTCATACCGTAGGTATTTTGATCCATACAAAAATAAATACTTGCGTCTCAATAACGCTTTGACAGCTAACTGTCGGTAATAGAAGTTACCAACTATCGGAAATTTTCACATCGCTCGATTTCGACGGATAATTGGTAGATTTCTCATATTGTAAAGAAAATTTATCAAAACATCATGGATATTAATCAGTGATGAGTGATAATGAATTTTGTGAAGCCTGTTTATTTGATTCCGCCTTTTTAATACGGTACCAAGATCGCCGAAATTGTCCTCGTATAAAATATATGACTACATAGGTATATGACTGAATTGTGTGAATCCAATTTTGTTTATAACTACCTAGATTCAGATTAAACATAATCCATAATCTAAATTTTACTAACAAAAAATAACCGACTTCAAAATTACTCAAAAACTACTTGTCAGATCTCGTTCTTTATGTAGGACCACATGACAAGCACCAGCTTTCGATTAAAAAAAGAATCATCAAAATCGGTTCACCCAGTCCAAAGTTCTGAGGTAACAAACATAAAAAAATACAGTCGAATTGAGAATCTCCTCCTTTTTTTGAAGTCGGTTAAAAACGGCGCGGCAGTGAATGAGAATTGATAACAATTCCTATCTTTAAAGTTTTAGGTAAGTAGGTATTTTAATAAAACAAGAACACTAAGCTTTTTAAGTTAGATTTATTTTGAAATAACAAAAACATTTCGCCTTTTCAGAAATAATGGTGTATCCTTGCTACATCAATAGCTATTGGCTACTATTTTGGCCTTATGAAGAAAGGTACTTCATCTTTTGTGAAGGGTCTGGACTTCATCTGAAAAGAAACTTCCTTTAGTACATTTGGCAACAATTTTTTGTTTAAAAGCAAAAAGAAGCTGTTGCTTCTTTTGTTGTTTTGGGTTGTCACCCATAATTGCTGGGCTCGGGGTCTCCTCTCGCAATGTGAGGGGTATTAAGCCATAGTCTACCACGCTGGCCAAGTGCAGATTGGTAGACTTCAAACACCTTTAAGAACTTTATGGAGAACTCTCCGGTGTGCAGGTTTCCTCGCGATGTTCATTGTTTTCCTTCACCGAAGCTAGTGATAATTAACTTCTAATACGCACATAATATTTGAAAATTAGCGTGCCAGGATTTGAACTCGGGCCCCGGAGATGTGGGAATAAACACTTCGTTCGGGAGACCAACGTTCTAACCGCTAGGCTATCACTGCTACAATTACAACAATTTACAATTACTACAATTTTTTGTTTACTAAACATAATAATATATTTTATTTTATTAACAAATAAAGTCTATAGGTACTCACGGTAATTGTTGAGCTATGTGTTTCATTATATAATCCTAGTTTATTCATAAAACTAATTAATATTAAGTACTAAAATTATGAGAAAATACACGTTGTTTATATTTTGGGTAACCAAGCGACATAAAATGAATGTCAAATAATACAATGACAATAACATGTCATCGTCGTCCGGGATACCCATGAGTGATAAACGCCAAATGCTGCGTTTTGTTACTAGTGAAGCATTGTTCCAGGTTACACATAACATTATTTTATTAACTTCATCCGCGATATTCACAGTACATTTGGAAAAAATTATCATTTTAATATTAAAATTAAATAAGTTTATAATCAAAAACACTGAGTTCCTTTTTATGATAAAAAGTATAAAAAAAGTATAAAAGTATAAAAAAATATATTGTTATGCGAAAACGAAATTTTCAGAGGGACTTAAAAACTAGAGTCAGAAATGTCACTGAAATATTATCTACCGATGATCTTACTTTTTTTTGCTTACTTTTGATTTGTGAGACGGCAGTTAGCGGGAGATCAATGTTTACTTTTTATCTCTGATACTTACCAGAGTTCGACTGACAGTACATTATTGAGACCGGCCGTTAGTCATTTCCGTGCTATCTAGTATTGAATGTAGGTATAGTACGAAAGTTTCGTAATGAAACAATCTTAATGTGTAGCTTATCTTGTCTTTCAGCCACGTAGCAGAGCACGATAAGGAGGCGAGGAATCACTTAATAAATAATTTAATAATAATATTTTCAATGTTTTTTTAGCTCATTAATAACAACATAACAAAATAAATTAGCAATGTATTGAATGACCATTTTGGGTGTTAGAGCTTCCAGCCATCACTGAGTCAAAGCAAACGGCTGTTTCAGATAGAAACAAAAAAAAATTATCTTAAATGGCCTTTATCACGATAACCTAAGCTCCACGTTAAACCTAATAAATAAAAATCACGGTGTGTGTGTGGTCGAACTTCTTTGATGTTTATGTAGTAGTTGTTGTACTTACGTGCTCACGTAATATTTGGATATAGTGATATGGTTGACTTGCATTAGCTCGTTACGACACCAGTAGGTAGGGAAACACGTCTGCTCTCGTCTACGGCTGTCTCGTGACTGACTCAGTGTTGCCCCACTACCCGTGCTCCCGAGATAACCTGATAACTGCTATAACTATAATAGCAGTACAAACACTACATCCCTTCCTTATTAAAATCTTTATTTAATCTGGAGCCCGATCCACAGTCGACTCTGCAGTTGATCGCAACTCAAGCCTTCAAAGGCCACTCCACCTCTACACCATTCAATATTCCAGTTACTTAGACAAACTCATTTGTAACACGACCTATATGTATGAAGCAGGCTACGGTTTGTAAACTGTAGCCTTCTGGGTACCTTCACTAGCCTCAACAAACTCAAACTGTCATATGCATGCTTCGTATAGAATTACTTATGTAGATTATACCTTCACTGCAAATTATTTTAAACATTGAAACAACACCTGAGACCTCTTCCAGCATTTTTTCGTCTTACACCTTTCCCATTCTCACCCATTCTCCTTCTATCTTTATTAAATAATAATTATTTGCATCACCTCTTAGCTTTTCATACTTCCCTCTTTCTTCTCTCTTTGATCAAGATCGCCAAGTTATTAGGTTTCATACCAACATACAAACGAACCTCGTCATTTCTGTCCTTAAATAGACAACTTACTGGTAAAACAAACACAGGAAATATGAGAAACTCGATGAAAATTTGTATTATTACTAAAAGTGGTTTACTGTCAACAACAAATTATGTACAGCTTACAACCTGCTTTCGTTTTTAAAGACTAAAGTTTTACTTGCGAGACAATCCTCTTATATACGTAATATAAACTAGGTCCCACCGACGACCATAACACGCCAAACATGGCTAGACTCGCAACAGGAATTTCCTTTATTTAGGCGTCCTTTCTGAATGGGCCCAACGGACCCAACGGTGTCACATATGAGTCAGACACTGTAGATACCAATCATTCACACACCAGTCATTTATTGAAATACCTCGTCTATTCATTATCTTTATTCTACATCTCGACTCCATCACGCCAAATAACTAATATATTCACAAAATCACTACATTTTGTATGGTTTTCAAAGTTATGAGGGCCCATACAGCCGTCTAGTCAGTAATGATTTCAATTTCAAGAGGTCCATACACACTTTAGTTACTATGATTTCAAATCATAGGACCCATACTGCCGTCTAGTCAAGTAATGTATGTATGATTCTAAATTTCATGAAGTCACTACTTCCATCAAGTCAATGTATCAATCTCAATTTCATGGGGGCTCATACTGCCGACAACTCAGTAACGTATGATTTTCAATTTCATGAGGGCTCATATTGCCGACAGCTCAGTAATGTATGATTTTCCATTTCATGAGGGCTCATATTGCCGACAGCTCAGTAATGTATGATTTTCCATTTCATGAGGGCTCATACTGCTGACAACTCAGTAACGTATGATTTTCAATTTCATGAGGGCTCATATTGCCGACAGCTCAGTAATGTATGATTTTCCATTTCGTGAGGGCTCATATTGCCGATAGCTCAGTAATGTATGATTTTCCATTTCATGAGGGCTCATATTGCCGACAACTCAGTAACGTATGATTTTCAATTTCATGAGGGCTCATATTGCCGACAGCTCAGTAATGTATGTTTATGTTAAGTAAAACTAAACTTCATTATAATTACCTTTGGTTGATCTTACTCTGATTTCTCTGACTCTTCGAGTTAGAGTGCCTTTTAAATTTTACTTTCATTGTAACATTAGCTTGAATACTATTTTTTCCTTTAACTCTGAATTTAACTAAAACCCCAGAAGAAATAATAGTATTTTTAAATAAGTACAGAAGGTGCACTAAGAAAAATTCCGGAAAATCATTTAAATAGTGACTCTGGCTCCAACGCAATAAAGCGTAATTCAGGTCACACAGCGCTAATCAAAACGCGTAATGAGTTGCCTTCCTTTCTAACACTGTCGCTTATCCTCTCTGGCAATGTCAGAGTTGCCTTTTTTTGAAAGAATAAAATTAATCTGAAAGTTTAGTGACATGTGTGATGACCTGAAGGAAACTAACATTTATAAAAGTTAATTCATTTTGTGTTTTTTTCTGAAAGTTTATTTTTATGTGTTGCACATGTATTATTATATATGTGTAAACGATAATTAATTATATATCAGTTCGGACTTGATTATTTAACATCTTATTGAAGAACACGCATCAACATATAGACAAACACCAAAATTTTTACTATGTGTGATAGATTACGAACGTGTGACTGCTATTATGAATTTTCTGAATTAGTAGGACATGTCGAACGTGGCATGTACCTACTTGTAACGTTATGGTAAAATGCGGAGTGTGCCAGGCCTGATAAAACTTCAACTCGGACTATAGCTTAAACATTCACTAAACTTTATCTTTATCTTTACCCTTTTCACTTGAACTCAACATTACCTTCATCACTTTTTTTTATGAACTTTTTTAGGTATTGTGACGGGTCATCTTATTGAAATGAAATTCCAAGTGGTTTACAACATTTAGCTGTAAATCGATACAAAACTACAATCGGTTTGCCTGCAAAACTATTTAAAGAAGATCCTCGACTTCTCGATTTATAACTAAATACATCCAGCTTAATAAATATTTTTTTGGACGTCAGGAGAGTTTCTCCTTCACGATTTTTGTGGAATTCTGTCAAAACCAAGCCTCGGCTTCTCCAGGGGTATGAATTTACTATAGTATATCAAATCGTGCGTCTTCAAAAGGGCGCTTTCCTCAGGCTACAATAATAAATAGCAAAATTTTAAACATTGCTGCACCCATTCGAACAAAATACAATTATTGTTCTCAATTTAAAAGTAAAAACTTACTCCTTTTGCGCACGAATAACTCAATAACCAATATATAATATGATTTCCGTGACACAACTTAGTTTAATCACAGTAACAACACAAGAACGCGTCTAGCTCGCAAGCGCTTTTGACCCTCACTGCCTCAATAGATTCTATAAAATTCAACACAAAAACTAAATTAGAAAAATAAAATTGTCTCATCGTGAAGATTTGAACTCCGGTATCGCGGCTTGTATAATGGTTCCTAATAGGAACGATGATAGGAACTTCCTATCATCTCCCAATACGCAATGATATTCAAAAATATAGATACGTTATGCCCTTACAAACCAACCAAGAACTCCGTTCTGAAAAGAGCCACAACACACACACGCCCATCCTTTGCTCCACTACACCAATCACATTGGTACAATACACGAGGGCATTCTAACGCTGTATGTCAAATGTCAAGCACTTCTGACTACAACAAAAGCGTCATGTGTTAACAGAGCGACCACGACCATAACGGTCAATTACCCGCTCCTGCGCTGCTCGTCGTCGGCGCGCCAGTGACACATCCACCATAGAACCCTAACGTTGTTGCTATTCTTATGACGGAATAAATGTTTCTTTCTTTCTTACGCTACCGCCCATCAAACCAACTTTATTTATGATTACTCACATTATGTTATTATATTTTCAGCCGTGTAGTACAGCCGTGATGGTCAAATACCAAAAGGAAAGACTGCTAAAGAATCACAAAGAACTTACAAGCTGAAATAGGGACCCGGCGCCGCAACGTTAAATAACGTTAACCGTATTACAACAGCTTGTGATACCTAGTTTATGTATATTATTTGCAAAAGAAATACAAGTGCATGGCTGCATGTATACCAAGGCGGGTAGGCATGTATGTATGTTTGATACTGCCAATGCAATACTTTCATAACAGAACATAATTTTTCATCAAACAACTTCAGTTCCGTTTTTTATCAGAATTCATATCAAAACGACTGCAATTATTTCAGTTTATTATACCTACACATGTACTTTGTAACTAAAGCAAAACTACGTTTGAATGAAACCCAGGACCTGTGTAGAATATAACTAATAGTCATAACAACAGCTAATTTTATTGACAATCACCCTTACTGTTATAGTTTTATGGCAGCGAAGAAGCAAACTCACTCTCAACAATTAAACTTAACTTGCATGTGCTGCCATCTATAATGGTAGTAAAATCTATACTTTATAAAGTCGAAGAGTCCGCCTGGCCGAACTCGCCAATCCCAGGAACCACCGGTTCGAACCGAAGAACTCCGTCCGACAATCCATTCACCGAGGAAGGCCACAGGCCATACAGCATCGTACCTCCAGCAGCCAGTCTCTCCACAAACCAACGCGGGCGAAACGGCGTGGCACAGCTAGTCCTAAATAAATTTCACTAATTTAGGGAACCTTTCTCCTTTTATTCTTGAATATTTTAAAGTCCCTACTCCTTTATTTAAGTTCATAATTTGTATAATGTTATCTCCTTTTTAGTACTAAGTGTTGTTGTGCAACACACACACGCAAGAATGGATGCCGGACACAATTCGCACATTTAAAACAAAAATGGTGCTTTACAAAAATAGTAGTTTTTCAGTATAGCCATTCAAAGTTTTCAACTCAACATTGCGAAAAAATATATTCGGATAAGTTCCGCATAATGCCACTTTTTCTCATTGGCACACATACGCAACTTTAACCAAACACGCGGCACCACACGCAATACGCCATTTATGTAGCAATCCCTCCAACAGATCGATACTGTGTATTATATTTAAAACGACACAGCTAAACACTAAATATCACTTCTTATTTCAAAACAAAACCTGTCTCGCTATCACTTTCAGCTAAATAAGTGACACTATATCCAAAATGTCATTTATGTTATTATTACTTCAGTAGCGTGAATTACGCTTATAACACAAAATGCCACTTTTTTACTCACGCACAGTTGTTTTTACAATGTCAATCAATGCCATTTACCGAAAACAAAGGGAATTGTGTAGGTAGCGGTAATGGCGGCAATTTTTATACCTAATTAGAGAGAGAACTTCGATAATTATGATGATGTTGCTCAATACGTTATTTAAAGTTACAGCACACATAAACAAATTCTCGAGATAACTATTCGGCACTAATATTAACATTCGTCTGTTGATTATTTCTTGCATCGACGTTTTATTTTCCTTCCAACTCTTCCTTTATCAACACAAAATAAAAATATTTACTGCACTGACCTTTTGACCTCGTTGCCATTATGTAGTAGTTGTTGTACTTACGTGCTCACGTAATATTTGGATATAGTGATATGGTTGACTTGCATTAGCTCGTTACGACACCAGTAGGTAGGGAAACACGTCTGCTCTCGTCTACGGCTGTCTCGTGACTGACTCAGTGTTGCCCCACTACCCGTGCTCCCGAGATAACCTGATAACTGCTATAACTATAATAGCAGTACAAACACTACAGTTTCAACCGATTTTTATGATTTTTTTGCGTATATTTGGTACATATGAGAATAGGTCGTCAAGTACATATTTCCCCTATGTATAAGTTACTCTGTGGTACATATACCGCTGGGTGATGGGTGTTCCTTTAAGTAGACATAATTTATATGCTAGAACAACGTTTGCCCGGTCAGCTAGATTTTCATTAAAATTTTAATTTTCATATTCGTACTTGTTTGATTATCTAGTAGGTACGTATTTTGTAATTCTTGTATATTTTAATGTACGTCTTGTCCTAAATAAATAAAACTTATAGCAAAATACAGAGTGGGTTTAAAAAGTATATTATGTCTGTTCAAACGCTACAAAATAAATATTTATTGTAGTCTTTAGCGATAACATAATAATTTAAAGGTATGTTTTGGTTAAAAACTCACAACGGACTGTATTTTTCTTCATAAATTATACTTATGATATTTTTTTAAATCACAATAGTATCTTCTCACCCAAAAAAAATATAGGTATTAAGAAAGTGAATAAAAAGGCACCATGAAATTTCTTTAATGCATTTATTACTTACTTTTAACAATGAAACAAAACAGACCACATAAACATAAATTACAGTTTATATAGTTATCGCCACTAAAATTCCCATAAAAACTATTATTAAAGGCTCATAAATAAATCAAGTAGATTCCACTCGTCACCCAAAACACGAAAATAACTAATCAAGTAAATCAGTTGTCCAGGTAACAATTTCACCTGAGTTATGGAAGTACGATTCGCAGCGATTTTTCTCTTCAAACTCTTTTAAAACGTCAGCGTCGAGGTGCGCGTTTACGATACCAGCACATCGTAAATCGTCGAGCGCTTGAGATAGAGGTGCCTGAAGTTGGTAACATACTACGGATTGCTGTGAATATTGTTGCAAGGCAGCTCGCGTCATCGCATTATCTGACTTCGGCTGCAATATTATCAATTGCGAATGCAGTGCACGATTCTTCATCTCATAATCCAGCAGGGACAACATGCGAGCATACGCTGCTACTATTAGCTGACGGGCATACTGAGCTGAATAAGCGACCGTTCCTAGCAACACACGCACTGTTACGTTCAACTTTTCTTGCCATGAAGATACTCCTTGCAAGGCTAGTTCCAGATCATCAGTACTACTATTGGTCATCATAACATACATGTGCCGGACTATTGCGTCTTGTAACGCTTCTTTCGTGTCTAACCCTGCGATATGTGACTTGATTTCTGTATGGATATCACCCGGAGCACCCACACAGAATACCAGAGTCTTGAAACCTGTTGAGTAATGGGTATACATTATAACTAGTAGAAATATTAGGTTTGCTGTAAAGGACAATGCCCATCTGTGCCCCAGAAATGCCCAGATAAAGCATATTACAAGATAGCTCTAATAAATAAAGACTAGAATTATGTTGTTAATTTTAAATCATATGAAGCACTGGATAAAAAAATAAAAATTAAATGAAATTAATAGAAAATTAAGTTCCTAGTGAAAAACTAATAGCAATGCTGTCTGTAAGCGATAAAATGTATAAAAGACCAGTAGGAAGTTATGTCCAATATCTTTTGAGCCGGTGCTTTATATGACATTAAATCTAGATATCATATAAATACTGTTAAAAAGTTATCATATGACATAGAGCTGCAATTTGGACATTGCATGGCATTTCTGACTTTCAGCTCCATACTAATATGGGCATGGTCCTTTAAGTATCAATTATTCAAGGTTATAATATAAAATAAGGGTCAGACCAGGTCCTGATATTGAAAGTAGGTTTAAATAAAATCCAATAGATTTTGTAGGAAAACGTATTTTAAACACAATCTCAACAATTTTACAGTAATTAATCACTTTTCTTCCGAAATTCTCGTATTACCCCCGTACGCGAGCCAAAACAATAATATGACAGACTGGTGGCAATTCGCGACCGCGCGCTAGCTGCCCTCTCACGGCGTACGGAAGTACTACTCGCCGTAACAGTAGGTAAGTAAATAATTTTACTCAACCCGCTACGATTCGCTTCAACTATTGAGCTCAAACTCTACCTCTATCTATTATGAAATCTAAGTCATAACCATATTAAGACTTAGGAACTGCAAATCAATACTAATAATCTTAGATTAAATAAAACTAGGTCTTATAATGTGGAACATACATATCTATATCTATATATACTAGTTAATTTGCATATCTTAAAACCTACTTTAATTATATAAATTCCTATTTTTTTCTTTATAAGAAAGACAATAAGAACACAAAATTAATTACCATTTTCTTCCAATATAGCAGCCATCTCCAAGACAATGAAAACACCACTTTCATAACCTAAAAGATAAAACAGTTTCCCAGGACTAGCCGTCTTTGAGATTACCTGAAAACCAAAAATAATGTTCATACAAGATTGTATGTGTACCTATGCTTGTGGACACGTGAAACCTTGCGGTTTAGTTTAATTGAAAATGTGTTTTATGTATGTTATACTTTATTAAATATGTATGTTATATTATTTACTATAAAAACCGGCCAAGTGCATGTCAGGCCACGCGCAATGTAGGGTTCCGTAGTTCAAGTTCATCGACTATTATGTACTCTTTAACTACTTAAGCTACCCTTGCCGTAATAGTTTTCCTTTTAAGTTCATCATATTATACTACTGTCGTGAATTTTTTAACATGTTCAACACGTACAAAACAAATGAGCTGGCCCCGGAAGGTGTACACGTGACTTCAACCAAAATTAGCACTATAGAGCAGAATATTTCGCAAACGGACCTCTTACTCGAAAAATGACGACCCTGTAGCCTAGTTGGTAGCGATCCTGCCTGCGAAGCGAGGGATCCTGGGTTCGGTTCCTGGCCGGGGCAGATATTTATGTGACAGATAAATATTTTTACTCGGGTCATGGGTGTGATTATGATGTGTTATATGTGTCGTCCATGCCACCCGCGACACAGGTACCTAATAACCTACTGCGCGGGTATGAGTGTGTTAGCGTCTATTTATTTATTTATTATTTATTTATTAATGGTCTTTGCAGACTATTTTTGAATAGGTAAACGTGAAAAACATCATCCCAACTTTATCTGTGGGCGAGGTACCCGGTTTTTTTTAAAGATTTTATTCTACTACTTTGTAATTTATTGTAATAAATATTTATATCCATGCCAAACTAGTACTCACGGCCATATTAATAAACATAGACTAAAGTAAGAGTAACTTTAAAACTTGTCGTAAATAAGATTTAATTAAATTCAGTATTAATAAACATAGAGTAACGAAGAAGTAAGCTACTCCGAGTCTAATCTCAGAATCAAAGTTAGTCCGTGTCGCTACATAGTTTAGCGACCGATTAGGCGTGGACTAGGCGATCATTGACGACATTGACGTTGACTTGACGCATAACAAGAATACTTCGTTGTTCTAACTAAACGTCATTCACATTGATATTTTCTTTGACCTTTTCTTCTTCATCCCCGTTAACTGAGCGAGCACGTTTTTAGTTCATGTAAATCAATTTTTAAATTAACAATAGCATGAAACCATAGCATGAAACAAACTGCGAGGAGCGAAGTTAGGCGCTTGAAATTGAAAGCTGATCACGTCGTTTGAAGTTGTCAATCACAAAATATGTGTTGTCACTGTCATTTTAATGCATGAAGTCATTCACTGACTCACTCTTTTTACTTTTATAAAGGTTGTCATATTTTACTCGTTGAAACCGGACTAAGAAATGTATTGTTAGTCCGAGGTTACTTCATGTTTATTAATATCATTGCAATTACGAAGTTATTACTTAGTTAATCGAGAATTAACTAGTCCAAGTGTAGCTTCAGATGATGCTTGGAATAAGCGATTTTTATTAATAAGGGGGCGGCGCTATGCAGGGGAAGGACGGAAAGAAAGCTAGAATTTGGTATGGTATTTATACACCGTGTTCCTGACTTTGTGCACGAACTTCGGCCTGTTATTCAGACCATTAAATTGGTCATCTTTCGTTATGGATTCATTATTGAAATTTTTTATTTTTTTTTATTTTTCATTTTCATACAAACTAAATACTTGAACGTAAATTGCCTAATGTGTAATCTCTTTACGCAAGCTGGCAACGTCGCATTATGATTGATATGAAACTTTGACATTAGTAAACTTTTATTGACGTTAACAATTATTTCTCATCGATTTTGCTGTCTGCTGTGCGACCAGTGACATTAACAAAACCAAATAGGTAATAATACTAGTTCGAAAAGTTTTACGATGTTTGTTTACTATTAAGGCCCATTTAGACGGAGAGTTTCTAGTATCTATCGTACACTACTATCACTGGTAATAATCAACATAACATTATCGTATCAAATGTTTACATTTATTAATAAGGCGATCGAGCTTATCCAAGAGAAGAAGAGAGAAGAGAAATAATATCATCTTATAGTATCTTTTACTTTCATCTCACAATTTCATAGCACCAATTGTGGTGCCTTAATTGAAGTAATTAGAACAAGCATCGGTGGTTCAGTGGTAGAATACTCGCCTGCCACGCGGGCGGCCTGGGTTCGATTCCCAGCCGATGCATGACTATTCCGTTTCATCGGAATATTTCACTTATCATTTTATTGTTTGCTGTTAAAGTTACATTAAAATTTAATATAGATTTTTTTATACCCACTATTTTATGTATAACTAGCTGACCTAGCGAACTTCATATCGCCTGACAAACTATTTTTTTTCTAAAATAAAAGTAGCCTAACTTACTCCTTGTTACATCAGCTATCTGCCAGTGAAAGTCCCGTCAAAATAGGTCCAGTCATTTCAGAGTTTAGCCGGAACAAACAGACAGAGAGACAGACAGACAAAAATTGTAAAAAATGTTGTTTTGGTATATGTACCGTATATACATCCAAATGCACTTAGAAAAAAGCGGTTATTTTAATATTACAAACAGACACTCCAATTTTATTTATTTGTATAGATTTGTACTTTTTTTTAATAACACTTGATTTCTAAATGAAGAAAAATCTAATAAGTAGGTAGGTAGTACTAGTATCTACAACAATAATTGTAAAAATCAGATTTTGGGTTTTACACTCATGTATATTATATTTTTAAGTTTATGTTTACACTATGCAAATAGGTATACCTACTACTGAAAATAAATAATTTGAGAAATGTTGCCGCCGACGTCCAAAAGAAGAAGGCTGACTTACATTGTGTAAACTTACACAAAATAAAATTAGTCAAAGTTTTGGAATAAAAAATGGATTTAACTCTTCCCAGGCTAATAACTAAAGTATTTTTAACTCCAACATGCCAAGCCGACAAACGTGGTAGGATGTCATCGCGTAACGCGCAACCAACGATGTAGGATGCCATCGCGTAACGCGATTCTGAATTGATATTGTTTTAGAACGTTCGTCATAGAAAACCCCGCCACGCTAACCTTAGCGTCGCAGTTTCTTGTCACGTTTTCTATAATCACCATAGTTCCTATGCAGAGGTGCCATAGCACGCGAACAACACGCGACGTGATTATCACGCCACGCCACGCTTTCTGTCTTTAAACCCGCCTGCACATGTTGGTCGAGCCTAAACCAAGCGACCCCTATACGTTGGCGCTTGCCATCATACGGCAAGCGTAGGCCAACATTTGAAACCGTACCTCAGCAAATCTGCGAGCCAATTCCGGTATAGTTTCATGTGGCCGGTCTATGTCGGGCTGTAACACCAGCGCTGATATCTTGAGCCGTTCGCACATAGTACGGAACCTTCCGTAGTGACCTTCCAGACCTGGCACTATACAGAGGTAAGACTTCGTCGCGTCGAATTCTACGTCACGCTGGAATGCAATGTTTGTTAAGCAATCACATCACATACAAGGGGGCCATCCATAAATTACGTCACACGTTCTGATGTAGTGTGACATTGTGTGACAAGGGGTGGGAGGGGGTCCTAAATTTCGTGACGTCACATTTCAAAATCGAATAATTGGTGTGTATAGGTAAATATTAAAAAAACAATTAATGGAAATAAAACTTATTTCGTAACTGCTGTTTTAATTTAAGGACGGGGAGTGGGGTCAAAGTCATGAAATTAGTGTGACGTAATTTATGGATGGCCCCCAAAAGTGGGTGTTCTATTATAAATATTATAATGATCAAATATTATTAAGTAATAATGTTGCTGAGGTTGCATTGTTATCTATTTTAGTCAAAATAGTATAATTTTTGAAAGTCATGATTGGTTAAATATTATTTTGATCATTATTTCTAACTTCCAATTCTGAAATCTATACCTATATATTTATGCTAAAAAATAATAATAATAAATAAATACCCCAATTGAACTTCCTGCCAGTGTCGTCATGAAAACCGTCTCTGTTGTAGCTACAAGTTCATCCGTGTCTACACACGTAAATAATTCACAGAGGCCTTTTTTGTTTTCAAAAGTCGTTTTTGTTAAGGTTTCATCGATATATTTTATTCTAGAATGGAATAATATCGTTATATCACTTGCTTCGGTGAAGGAAAACATCGTGAGGAAACCTGCACACCGGAGAGTTCTCCATAAAGTTCTCAAAGGTGTGTGAAGTCTACCAATCCGCACTTGGCCAGCGTGGTAGACTATGGCCTGTACCCCTCACGTTGTGAGAGGAGACCCCGAGCCCAGCAGTAGGATAATTATGGTTGCTGCTTTGCTTTGCTTTTTTATACGTAACCAGAAAATATTAATGTTTTAAAATGCATTTCGTTTAAAGAAGAAGCGTAGATGAATGGTCGATTTGAACGACCTGACAAAATATTGTGTTAACAGGTCAAGATTTTCAAAACATTCATTCTTACCTTTCTACTGTTAAACCTCGAATTCCATCTACTGTAAACAATATATTATGTGTATTGCGTAGATACGCCAACACAATATTTGCTTTTGATACATCCGTACCCAAATCTGACAAAGTACTAGCGTCTGTTATATCTTGAAGAATATTCAATTCTGTAATTTTCGAAACAAATGACAATATTTTATATCATAACATAACAGCATAAATCATGCTAAAGAATCAAGAAGTTTATGTAGGTATTTATGCACTTGTAATTATTTCTAATTATATTTCAGGGTCAGGCTACCAACGAAAAACCACAGCTTAAGGTTACTTTTCCGGCTTATAAGCCACTACAATATATAGATAAGCGCTGAACTATTTTGCCAGGAAATATTACGTATCTTCTACCAAACGCACCCAAAGTATATAATGAAATAATTGTCACAAGCTATCGGAATAATAATCTTAGAAGAAGTCCTTTTAATTAAAAGGTCCATATAATTATAAGGTCGTCTTCTAGTTGAACTATAACAATAACCTGCCACTGCAGCAATTTGGTCCAGCAAGGAGCTAGGAGGCGTGGGCACAACATGTGCAGATAAAATCGATTCATTTGAAACAATAGCTCTTTCCACAGCATCCACCGCCACTCGTATCGATACCCTCCCTTGGTTATCATTACTTCCAATCTGAAAAGCGGGGAAAATAGTAAAGTAAGTCAAGCGTCTCTAAAGAGCTCTTCAGGTCCTTCCGCTCATCAGAATTCAGAAAGCGCTACTTCTACTATAAAATGATACTTGAAATATTTGTTTCGTTAAATAATTCTTAATTCAGGATGAATCTACTAAGGACTACCAGGATTCCGAATGTGTTCAGGAAAAGAAAATTAATCCGAAATGTATTATTATAATTTAGATTTTTATCTTCTTCCTTTTCAGGTAAATGCATTACCTCTTTAAATTCAGGGAGTCTTAGTATTGTTGATGAAAATCCATCTTTATTTCGAGCCATGCACGTTTCTTCGCCTACAGAATTGACTGTATTGATAAGAGCAAAATGCCTAAAATAAAATAATATAACAATTAAATTACAATTTGAAGTTTGTGTTCAAACGAAAAATAAATAACTATCTTTTGCTTACTTTAAATCTGGGCACACTTTTCTAGTTACAGCGTCAATTTTTTCCACAAAGGTATTCGTCTCCAAAACAGTTCTATGCTTAGCGGTAATGAGAATGTAAATACCCTCAATATGCTCAGGTAAAATAGTCCAATTGTCAGTCAAAAATTCAGGAATATCTAAGGAGCTAGAACATTCCCAGGTAATTTCAACGCCTTGCCTTCGCCAAAGCCTGAAATTTTAACATTATTTACGCAAATAGGAAAAAAACGGTTATTTTAAATATCGTTTAAGGAACTTAACATTAAGTGAACTTTGACTTTTGTAAAAGATATAATGAAAATTAACTAACCTTGTTCTTAATTTGAAATCATCTTGCGATACTGGTAGAGCAAAGCATATTTTTCGAGCTCCGCGACTAATGAGCATATCCGCCAATTGAAGTCCGAAGCCTTCGTTGTCACTAATGATAACATTAAGGTTTTCGGACGAACACTGTAATCTGAAATTATTTTGTCGCATTATAATTAGCCTAAAATAATCAAAACGCCATGTTTTTGTATTTATGAAGCAAATATATGAACTTTACAAGTATCCTAGCGAACATTGCCAATATCATAATGATTAGTCTCCATAATGATAAAGTACCATTTCAAAACGGTAGTAAAAAAATATTACGTGCGTAATTGACAAAATACCCTAATGGAAAACGATTACAGATGTAATGTTTATGACAACAGCAGCAACGCTGGTATAGGTATTACCGCGGCTGCACGCATAAGTCGTCGATATCTTGCTGCAAGCGCAGCAAAACGCGACCTCGTTGGTTGCTGCCTGCCAGTAGGCGGAAGGCATTAGATATCTCTGCCGGCGAATAAATGACACGTGACAGCGGTCGCACCCAGCCTCTTGCGATACCATCACTCAGCATTTGCTGCAACTTCTGAAATGATTTGGCCCAAAAGATTTCTTATTTATAACGTTGAGAAGAAAAAGCAGACTGGCCACCTGATGGTATAAGCAGCATTAAAAGAGTCGCCAATGCAATACCGACCCTGAACAAGAACTCTTGTTACACCTTTTTTGAAGAATCCCATGATATAACGCTCCGGGATACCTCAGAAGGGGAGAAATTTTGATTGTGCGTGGCAAAAAGATTCGTGGGAAGTGGAATTTATTCGTGGGAAATAAAATCTACTTCTCAAGGCTAATGTTTGTTTGACAGCTATCTCAGTAAATTAATTAAACATTGCCGATATAGCTTGAGATGCAAATGGAATATAATAAGTATGCGCCATAGTTAACAAACCAAAGATAGGATTTAGTCATAGCTTTCAACTTACCTTCATCGTACATTTTTCATTTAAAATAGAAAGGAAATCAATAGTAATATAAGACCTATTTTTAGTCATACTGTGCAATCCATAAGTACAATTTTCTCTGCTTGGAATTTGGCTTACATCAATCATAGTGCCACTGTTTGCTACACAGTGGAAAGACATCTAAAATGAAATAATAAAAAAAAATATATTTGTACCTTAATTGATATGAACGATATTTAAACACAACGAAGGCAGAGACAACTTTAAAAACTTACTTGTTTGGGTTCGCCATTCAGGGTTGATACAACAATATTAGCGCCTTTTCCGCTAGTGACATTAAGCACTAGATCACAAAACGATAAGTCACGAGAATTGCCAATATTCTCAGCTGAAATAAATTGCAAATTGGCAAACTTTAAACATCTCTTGCTAATATTATAGTGAACATTGCAAATGTGCAAGTTTCTCCACGAACCTTAGTAATTAAGTAATTTATTACATGGACATATTTTATATGAATAAAAATTGCATGTATTTTAACCGGTGAAACGTAAATACGATAGTGCTCAACAAGTAGGAAAAAAATTACTGGTTCAGAATGTTAAATGGCAAGAACTACTGAATAAGTTCTACTTACAGTGACACAGATCGCTTATCAGGGAAATCCATTTAGAAGAAAGTGTCTTGCCTTACCTTTTAAATCGGGATACATTTTCAACAAGAACTGTTTTTTGCGAGTATTGGCAACGGTGACGAATACCTCACAGCGATTAGCCAGAGCTAGCGATATAATAGCCTGTCCCAAGCCTCCTGCACCTCCATGTACTAACACTCGCTTGCCAGGGAATAACTTGCACTTAATAGCCTGAAAATACACAAATTAATTATGTCGCTGTAGATTAATTAGTCATCTTGTCTGGCAAGCAAGAGATGAAGAAACGATTTTTTTTATACTAATCATTTATTATCCTCATCACAACCTGTAATTGTCCCACTGCTCGGCTCGAGTCTCCTTTCAAAATGTAAAGGGGTTCATGCTATGTATAGTCCATGCCTCTCAAGGCAAAGGGAATAATTCTAGGACGAAGGTGTCAGTGTACTTTTTTTAAGATCCATAAATAAGTTGGCTATGATAAAATAACCAAGACACAAGAATAAAAACTGTCAAAAAACTACCGGTCGTGAAATGAGTCAATCAGGCCAAAGAATAGAGCGATACTTACAAGACAATAATATGCGAGGCAATAAGCGAACGGTGTTGTAGCGGCATCTTCAAGACTCCAGTACGATGGCACTGGCCAAAGTAAGTCTGGATCAGCTTGAATAAGAGTACTCGCAGCTCCACAGTTCACCAGGCCCATAACACGTTCCCCACTGTAATATGATATTAAAAACTATACAAACACTGACAGTTCAAGAGAACTATCTATAGTAATATTACACTTATGTACTATTATGTCTTCTGCGGTAATATTTAAAACTGAAGAGTCTTTATGTTCGTTTGAACGCGCTAATCTCTGAAATGACCAGTCCGATTTCAAAAAATATTTTTGTGTATGATAGCCACTATCGAAGCAAAGCTTGCAGTTTCTTAAAATCGCGATATCTACATTTAAAAGTCTATTTCATTTTACCTTTCAGTAATCCCACTGAAATCCATCCCGTATCCCCGACAAATAGTATCAGATGGAATCGTTCCAGTAAGTTTCTTGGCATCCAGATCATTTATGGAAGCATAATGAACCTGCCAATAAACCAACAGATTTACATGACAATTATTGAATTAAGTAAAGTCTTATTCGTCATCACAACTAAGCTAAGCTGTAAATGCCGCTAGCGCAAACAGTAACTGTCCATTCGAAGAAAAAAACAATAGACTGTCAACGGTGACCATTAAAAATCAGGCTTAAAAATTGACATTAAAAATCAGGACCGTGTTATTCTAGCGTAGTTTAGACAATCTGTCTCTTATTACCTTGACTGATATACCAGCACTTTGTTGTAGTGGACATGCTTGTATCCATTTCAAAGACTCGATTCGGTCACCAGAACTTTGCAGCATCATATAATTACCTATTGCATTACCTTCATCATGTAAAGGTATATAATATTCTCCGCCAATGACTCCCTACGAAAATTAATGAGTAATTGAATACTGAATACCGCTTATAAATAAAACAAAGATCTTGATTACTTCGATGTTAATTTACTCACGTCTTTTATGATCTTAACTGCCAAACCACCATTGATTAGTGCATTGTCATCAAATTCTTTACCTACATAGTTATTCATAACTAAATAGATATTACAATCAGGTTTGCTATTAAATTGATTCAAAAGGGTTTTCAGTAGAGGAACAGCTGGGTAAGTCGTCACTACAAGCAGACTTTGGTGAGGAAGTAGAGAATCTATTTCATGAAACATCAGAGGAAAATCTGAAGAAGAATATACAGAAATCGCACTCGTGTAGGCAGTTATATTTGTTGGTCGCCAACGAGTAAGTTCTAAAGCAAGTGATGAATCAATACTATGATCACAAACCACCTGGTATAAAGCAGATGGTCGAGCAATATTTGTCATATTACTAATAGAATCTCGTATATTTATTATAAACGTATTATGCTCTATAACTTCATGTAATATTTGACATAACTGCAACAAAGAATAAAAGTGTATGTTAAACTCGTTGGTAATAAAATACTAATGGTTTTTATAACAAAATTTGCAGCCACTTACGTAATCGTCATTAGCAAGGTCACTTATTAAAACAAGTTTGACATCTGAAAAGTTTCTTCTTTGTTCTTTCACGATACTGTCCCTCTGAAGCCATGTAAAAGTTGTCGCAACTTCAGGAACACCCTCCATTACATGTTTAATATCATTTAATTTAGATAAAGTGTTTTGATTATCATATATTCCTAATATAGTAATAAACTTTGTTCCAACATTTTCAGCAACGATTTGCAAATAAACTTGTAGAATGGTTTCAAACTGTAATGAAAGTAACATTTTATAGATGTAGGATAGTATAGTTACTTAATTATTGTTATTAAAATATTTTCTTACATCAAACTGATCTGAAGCGAAATGTGGTACGAACTTTAGCCCTCTTAACTTCGTAGAGTTTTCAGTTGGCTTTGGCAGATCATTAAAATTAACATTTTCCATGAGTACGCCTCCGCATCTGAACAAGATATTTTATTTACATAACGTATTCAATTACAATATGATTACGAGTATATTATGTTAGTTTATAATTTTTTATTAACCTAAATGTGGAGTATTCATGATTTTGATATTTTGTACTGTTATTTCAAAATTTAATTATTGTTATTGACATCTCAGATTATAGAACAAAAGACATGATATGTGTCATTCGTAATTGATCAACCGAATTTATCAACTGCTGGCACAAGAAGTTGGATGTATAAATAAATGCTAGTGTCATAATTGCTTTGGCATTTCCATGCTGCAGAAAACGCGGTAATCCACCGGTCCCTATTATTATCTTTCAATAGCAATCGTTAAGTCAAGGCTTTCAGGTGACATGAAAAGTTCCGACAATTGGAGCCACTAACGCCCCAAATCAGAGTCACTAACGGTTACTTAAATCGTTCCTAGTACAGAATTTGTATGGTGATTCTGTACTAAGGAGCGCTTAAAATAACCATTAGTGACTCTGAGTTGGGTCGTAAGTCTTCCAGAAATTGTCAAGGGAGCCGCCATAGCGTTCTAGCCCATCTTTACTTCGAGGAGAGACTTGTGCCCTATGTTTTCTTTCTAATCCATTGTAATCCATATCTTGTAACAACTTAAGGAAGTTGTTACAGGAAAGAACTTAAAGGTAAGTTCTTTTTATTTTCCTTACTATTGTTTGTATTTTGTAAGAAAATTTAATAAATAACATACTTGGTTATTTTAGCATCCTCCACTACAACTGCAGTCATATGAGAGTCGTTATATTTATATTGTGCTGTAGGATCAATGCTTAGATTTCTGATAAAATTAGGCAGAGAATATGCGTCATGTGAATGATGCAAATTGTTCAATTGAAATATCCCATCGATAAAAGTTACCCAGTTGCCACACCACTGTATCTTAGCTTCAGTAAACGACATATTTGTACTGTGAATACTTTTAAAACAATCCCTGAAAAGGTAAATTATTTAGAAAAAATATGAAATTAATTTTACCAATAAAATAACTGACTTCAAATAAATAGTCTTAAAGTAATGCCCTATAAAAAATCGCTAAACATAATATTCTATTTACATTTACAACATTTAAGGAGTCCATTATCAAAACTAATTTTTGATAAAAATAAATTTATGAAATGAAAGTAAATCCTTTCAGATAAACAAAGAGTTCTCCAATTTGGTTGATAAAAGATGGAGTTCTGAAGTAAAAAAAAACATTAAAACGTATATAGAGAACCTCCTCCTTGTTTTGAAGTCAGTTAATAAAATAAATGACCACAAATAGTATGTCCACTTACGTATACGTGAAACCTCTTAAAAGAAAATAGTCGTATATTTCCTTGGAAGTGATAACAGGAGATTGACTTTCGATTTCGTCTTGTGATATTTCACTGCAATCTTTTTCAGCATTTATAAAACCAGACATAACTTTTGATTCCACGTCATCCATCACCTATAAATTGTTTTGTTAGGGAGATCTTAGCTTATGTATAAGCAAGTTAGAATCATATCGAACAATTTTTAATTATAATCTAAATATGTAAAAAATGTGTAAAATAATGCCATTAATTACAAGTAAACCGAAAATAAAAAATTCTTGAAGCTCAAGAATTCTGTTTTATATTGTTGCACCACAATTGTACGTCACTGTATTAAATTCCAACAGTCTATTAAATAACACGAGAATTTATTTGAATCTTTGAGGTATCATTTGAATTGAATAATGTGTAGGTTCAGGAGTGTATTCACAGACCTCAAATTGGCCACTGCATCGTTGTATTGTGATGCTAAGGCGGAGTTGTCGACGATCATGTAATATTGGTTGCACATTCAAACTGACATCCCGGAATTGTACCGCCAGTCTCCGCTTCGATACATCCAATGTCATAGCCAATGTATCCCACACTGCCACCAATATGGCCGAAAATGGATACAATATTTTTCCTGGAATTTGGACTATATTTAATTAAGAGATGACAACAATATAAGGAATTTTATCGGGTATGTACCAGCATGTTTTGAATAGTACCCGGATTAAAACATTATAATTAATACTTGCCAGGCATTGTTTTTTCGTTGTATTTAGACTGTTTATATTTATTTCAATAACAAACATATTATTTATTTATTTATTTCAGGAAATCCAAAAAAAAATTATCATATTTAAACTCTTATTTCGCAAAAACAGATCCATTTGACGGCATACAATGTATACGGAATATTGACCCATAATTTACAATAGTTTAAGCGTTAAATTAACTTTTACCTTAATTATATCAAAAACAAAATGGCTGCTTTAAAATTTTGGCTACATTAAAGATCGAGTAGAGATCAAGTAAACAAAAAAAAAATAACCACAGACTTTGAACTACGTTACTAAAACAGACAGCGTGAACAAAATTTTTGTCACGCCGGGAGGTATCCCCCCTACCCCCTCCGTAGTCTTTTCAAAATTGACTGAAACCACTGAAAACTGTTGCCACTTGGCACCAGTTCACTGCGCGAACATCGGGTTTGCGGTGTCAATAGTTCAATGACCACAGACCAATTTATGACTCACCTCCAATCACATGACCTTTTAAATATGATTGTTCTTCATCATGAAGCGATATGATGTAGGTTGCAGCTGACGCAGTTTTCTTAGATGCCATTAAGTACAACGGTACTGACCTGAAATTGTATGATATTTATAACTGCTGTTTATTAACGCTAGTAGCACAGATTTCATTTTCCTAGTTTTTATTTTTACATATTTTAAACTTACCATTTTTCGTGATGAGCCCACTCAAGTAAATGAGACATCATTGGAGTTCCAGTAGATACAGGGAATTCAATTTTCGAGTACAGCATCTCAATTTTCGGATTTAATCCTTGCATATACAAGCTGTTCACAGAAAGAAAGATAAAAATATAATAAGATTGCATCTGTCGTAATTATGGTTAGAATTTAATTTTGATGTACGTTTTTAAAACAAATTGCCACATAGATAATCCTTGATTTGGCAAAAGAAATATTGTAACATGTTAATAAAAACATAGGTTCTACAGATAGCGTACCTCATACATTTTGCCTGTGTGAAAGAAACCCAACGTTGAGACAGTTGTTGATGATGATGATGATGAAGATGATAAAGATTACTTACTTTCCAATAGCCTCCAAAAGGAAAATTGCATTGTCCTGGCATCCGCGTCGAGTGAGGGGTATGTTCGTGCAGGTTTCTGGCAGCGAACGCTTGAGAATACTCTGCAGGAGACCATGGGGAGCGATTTCCACCAAAATGGCGTTCAACGGGATAAGGGTAGTAGTCTCTTCGAACAGCACTGCATTCTAAATTAAAAGAAAACATTGTAAAATAGGTAATTTACAGTTCTAATAATTAAATATCAAACTTTATTCGTTTATTTTGTCTTTTACATAAATGATATCAAAATATATATTTGAATACAATTTTCTGTACGTATGATAGGTTAAATTTATTTCACACGTTAAAGGTTTCAGTGGATTCAAATCTATCCAGTTCATAAAATTTGTAATAAAACAGTTTGTAAAATGCTAACCAATAGATTGTTAGTGTGATACTCCGCTGAGGAATACTTCGCGTGGGATTCATCCCATTTATCCTTTGGCACGGATGTGGATACCCAGCGATCACTTCGTGGTTTTGGGTTTTTAATGACTTCGCTTAAATATTTCAAGAGGCCAGGTCCTGAAAAAAAATTACAAATTGCTGGCTTGTTACTAGTAAAATGGTAGTCTCTAGTAATATCTCGTACTAGTTTGGCAATAAGTTACAAAAAAAAATGTTGAAAATATTATCTTAGACAGTTTTAACATAATATCTAAATATTTTGTCACTACATATTTTACAGGGTAGCCTAAATACATATATTTACCTGCATTAGCGATGTAGCGTGAATGATAAGCAATATTGGAACAAGGCACTTCCTTGGCGAAAATACCTCTGCTGACTAATCTGGCTACGAATTCTCGCATAATGTCGTAAGGTCCGGAAATCGTGCAGGAGTCACGGCTATTGTGGCATGCCACTTCGATTTCTGGTGGACACATTTCAGCGATCTACAACATAGAAAACTATTGTGGAGCTAGACAGGCCCGACATTTATGAACCAGATAAAATATGTTTGTTTCCAAGTCATGGGCCTATGTAAAGCCTCGTGAATCCACGTCATTTATTAATAGAAAAGTAATATAAATTACTGCAAGAAAATAAATTACTGAGTATACTTTTAGGCATTAAATTCTGATGGCAAGAAGGTCTACCAAATATAAGTACAAACAAGAAAGTTTATACAAAATTAAATAGATTGTTGTAAAGGGTAGTAAACCTATCCAAGGTTATAGAAAGTAGTCGCTAAAATCACCTGCTGATGGCCAATACCGACTGCAGCCATTGAACCCCGGATCAAGGACGTCTGAATCGAGACAAGACCACGGCTATATGCCGATAAGATCATCTCCTCAGCCGTAAAACACCCATCAGCATACGCACAACCTAATTCTCCTACACTATGTCCTGTAAAAGTAATTTGATCACAATTCAGTATTCAGCCCCTAACAAAACTGGTATTCAGTCGCCTTTCATAATGTGAGAGGAAATTTCCACTGACAAAAAGCTTACGAGTTACTGTGAATTTATTAAAATAGTGTGGGGAATAAAAAGTACAATAAAAAAGATTTTAAATATTAATTCCCTATCGACTTTTATTAAACGGTTTTATTTAGCTTGCCACCTTTGCTTGTTTAGATCAAATCTTTCAATCCTAATAAGACCTACTTTTACTTACCCTAAAAAGTTTAAATTTTCCATATTGCTTTAGTTCTGATGACAATGCATTTTTGTGATAAGCTTGACCTAATACTATGATGATGAAATGACACAGGTTTGACTCCAGATGAGGGAACTCCTTAACAGTTAACAGCACGTCCCAATTTTTTTTCTTTAGTCCTATCTACATTGACAGTATAAAACCGGATATTTAGTTTTTTTTTTTACTATTAACTTTTGTCTCTTTTACTTTTCCTAAACTTGTTAATTAATTTACTCTTGTTATAATTTAATAATTAATTAATTTACTATTGTTACTTGTTAGTTAAACTTGAATTAATAATAACTTAATTATATTTTTTTACTTCATCCCATAATGGGTAAATTATAAAGTGGCATGTGCCAGCCAGTAAATTATAAATTACTTCAAGAAGTATACATAAACTTATATACTCACAAACTCACCAATTATTTTATCAGGGACGATTCCAAGTTCTCTAAGTATATCAGTAAGTCCAATTTGAATGGCAGCAATACCCACGAATGAATGTAAAATATTGTCAAAGAGAGTTTTATCAGAGGATGTGATAATGTGGACTATGTCAATGCCTTTTGGTTGTAGTGCTCGTTGACACCTGTTAAGTAGAACGTAGAAAAAGTAAAGAATAAAGAAAGTACAAAATTGCTCATAACTTACAAAATTTGAAAGCTAAGCATTCAAATAATATAATAACTCAGACGATTGAAATAAATGGTTGTAAAACTACATAATAGTTAAATCTATCTATAGTATAATAACAGTCTGAAACACTCGAAACGTTAGGAATCTAGCATGCTATAGTTGTTACAACAACTATAGTAATAATTGTTTGTTGTTCAGCAAAGATTCAATAATGTTTGAAGTAAAGTTTCCAATAATTTTATGAATGTAAATAGCGATGATGACGTAATAGAGTAACTGACTACAGATTTACCTTTCAATAGCAGCGGCAAACACAGGAATACGCATGAGGTGGGTACCCATGCCATTATACTGAGAGCCCATCCCGCTGTAAACGAACCAGAGGGGACGCTTTGCGTAGTCTAAATAACCAGCTTTCTCGCATAAACTGACGGTTTTGTTTCCTTCCTTTGTATCTAAAATCAGATACAAAATTTATTTACATTTTTTTATTTTTCAACACGTCAGAGGCTTTTATGTTATTAAATAACGTTACCTAGTATGGCAAATCCTCTTCCTAAATTACCAGATATTCTGGTACCGTGTACATTGTTCATCAATGCAATTTCTTCAGGGTCAACAGGGCGTGATTTCAAATCATTTAAAATTTTTAGAACCCCAGAATCTTGTCTCGCGGAAATAAAAACTAAATGTGGTATTGGCGATTTGTAACGAGCAGAATCCTGAAAATATAAAATTATTACAATCCTTATTGACGACCCGCGTGGCGCGCAATGGTTACCATGCCAGATTCCACACCAATGGTCCTGGGTTCGATTCCCACGACACAGGGAATCCTAGTGCGAGTGTGAAGCGTTATTTATTTATTTAATCACTTATGATATTAAGCAAACTAATTCATTTTTGGAATTAATTTTAAAACATGAATGTCGTCGAACTGATGTAAACACATTAAAAAAATTGGTCGTTTGATTAGCAATTTATAAATATATGTATATATATTTATCTGTATACACATATGTATCTAAGATATGTATATATAAATCAATTGCTGTTCATTTGTCTCGCTAAAACTCGAGAATGGCTGGACTGATTTGACTAATTTTAATCTTGAAATATTTGTGGAACTTCAGGGAAGGTTTAAAGTGTGAGAAACAAAAATATAAAAAGGAAGAGGGGAAGAGAGAGGGAGGAGTTGTTAGGTGGTACAAAGGTTGCCGGGTCATCTAATTACTTAATATTTTTTACCGACAACCAAATTTGAAGTCTCTAGAAATATTTAGTACAATTTTACTACGAATGAGTGTGTGCATATTTTATTATCATTTAATTATTTCTTATTTCAGTCACTATAATCTTACCTTAGGCTTATAGCGTCCCTTCAATAATATATGAACATTGCCACCGGTGATTGATAATCCATTGACCGCAGCGTAACCATTGCCGAAGGGCACATGGTCGTTGACGATGATCATACGACTATCGCGTAACGCCTTCACATCACGTCGTGGATTCTTACAATGCAGGTTACCTGCTAGGACTCCTCTTTGGTATCCCAGAAGAATCTAATACAAAATATAAATTTCATCATCATCACCACCATTATTAACATCATTTTCATCATCATTATCAACGTTGTTACCATCTTGTATATTACCATCGCAAACTAATTGTCTTAATGCTAAGCTTGTGTCTCCTTTCATAATGTGAATTGCTGAGCAACTGAGTTATGGATATTGATAGAATGAATTTTAAGAATAACCGTTAAACAGCTTAGATAACTATCGCGATTACTTTACCTTGGTGATTGCAGTAATACCAGATGCAGCTTCAACATTGCCGATGTTGGACATAACACTCCCAACTAGTAAAGGATTATTTCGATTGCCGCAAAATACTTCTTCATATACCTCCAACTCCGCTTTGTCAGCCTCAGGCGAAGCTAGAATATAATTATTTTTTAAACGAAATCTTTTTTTGTGCATTACATAAACAAAGGAAAGTCTCATTTTCCAACGAAATTACAATTCAAAACTAACTAGAGTAAAATTATAGTTAAAGAGATATTATAATATTATATAGAATGATGACTACATTCAATACAATATGGCAATCCAAATTTTCCACAGGCAGAAAAGTGACAGTACATCTCATCTTCGTCAAGTGAATTTTCATAGTAAGCATTAAAAAATATATTATGAATACCCGATAAATGGGCTGACGGTCTATAGACATTATTAATGCCAAAACCGATGCATTAGCTTGCCGGCCAAGAAAGAAGAGAGGGGGACAAAAAATGTGGGTGTGTACTTGTGTACGCACGTAAGAAGTTATATTTACCTCTTGCTTATAAGTACCTCTCAGCCATCGTTTGCAAGAGGCTGGTATTGGTATTGGTAGCCAAACAGGCTTTACGGGCAGATTTTTCGTGTATTTAAATTGATTTGTAAATATTACCTGAACCATATCCTTCCACGTATTGAACAGCTTGTGGTGATACATTACTTTCTTTATAAAATTGTGTCAAAAATTGGATCATATCACTTGGATTACGATAAATGCCATAACGGGTACCCGTTTTATCTTCTTCAACTGGTGTAAAACAGCTTTTCACATAAACTACTTCAGCGTAGATTCTAGAAATTGTAATCATTCGTTAAAATTTTGGATTTCTTTAACCGACTCCTCAGCAAATAGATCATCTAATAACGTAATTTTTATGATTTATAATTTATCCATTGGTCTGCTGAATAACCTTTTCCAAATACTCCACGGAAGTAAGAAGCGAACCAAGCTTTTTTAGCAGAAAGAAGATATCCATACTGATAATGGGTTGCAGGAATAATGTATCAAATATAATATGTAATGAACCAACGAAATATAAATTTAAAGGAAAGAACGATATTAGAAATAATAATAAAGGTAAAGATGATATCGAGATTTCTCACCTCAGAGCATCTTTTTCTTTCTGTAAAAATAAGACATTAATAGCTTCAGACTTGACTGATCCATCAGCATTTTCGTCGTAAGATCTTGTTTTACCATCCCTATTCAACTTCAGCACTCTAAACGTGAACAAAATAAGTAAGTATCAGGACGACAAAATGGTAGAAAACATTTAGATACACGCGTTTCAGAATGTATAAGGTGAAAGATAGTATTAAAATTATGTTTAATTTATATAACTAATAGATATATAAAAATTTCGTTTCACGGTGTTTGTGGTTGCACTCCTCTGAAACGGCTTGACCGATTTTTATACATTTTTTATGTATATTTGGTAGATATGAGAATCGTAATAAAGGTCCGAGAATCATAAAATTGTGATGTCGTAAATTATATTTCATACCGCTAGGTGATTAGGGTATCCCTATCCAGAAAAAAATTGGCAGAATGAGTTAATTCAAAGGAATATAATTTGTATCTAAATAGCTTCTAAATTCGCTAGAAGCAAAGTGTTTCAAGTATCTTCGACATATTTGGTACGACACCTATACTATTTTTATTGTATCACTAATGTAAATGTATCACATGACATACCTTCCATACTGTATCAAGGAATGAGGATGAAGACAAAGACTGGTTCCTCCTACGATAGCAGAGTCGCAGTCCCCCCGGAGGATGGCTTGGTAGGCGAGCTCCAGCGCTACACTAGAACTGCAACAGGCCTGGTCCACGGACATGGAAGGACCTTTCCCATTTAACCAGTATGATATGCGATTTGCAAACATGGATTTGTTGGACCTGCAAAATTTAAGTTTCACTGGCTTTACTTAGAATAAGTCATTGGGTTTGTTCTGTAACAATTTTTTTTTGAGTACGAATTGATGCAAGTTTGGTCATTATAAAATGGCATAAAGAAAAAAGTGAGTAAGTATTATGAATGAGAGAAAATATACCTACCCCTTCTTGGGCCTTTTGCTTACGCTTTACGCTTACTAAGGCAATTTAAACTGAGACTCTGATCAATACTTAAACGGGAATTCTCCTTTGTCTATTATAATTTACTTCATTGGTGATATATTATAACATAATATAACTCCATTTTGTTTATGTACTTAATTATGATCACGACCACAGACAAGTATACTATGTCTGTGATCACGACCCTGCAGCCTAGTTGGTGGCTGCGAAGCGGGGGATCTAGGGTTCGATTCCCGGCTGGATTCGATTTACTTATATATATTTATTTTACAGCTAATAGAAACTTACCCCATTATAACAAAACCATTTGATTGCAGTTTCATTTTGTAAGAAGCAATGATTTCATTTTCTGACATACTTGTTCCTAAGTAGACGCCAACTTTTTGTCCGCTCAGCTGTTCTGGGTTAACTCCTAAAAGTGAATTGCGTCTTAGATATAGACATTTATACCTAGTTTAACTACGTTTACGATGAAAGAACGCCAATTAAGTTATCAGATCCTATAGCAACCAGTAAAATTATTCCAGGTTTACTAACCTATATGAAAATCTGTTCATCTGCTAAATGATAAAAGGACTCGTGAAGTTACCAAGATTAGTGAAGGCTGATTACTATTTATTCCTCACTATGCTTTAGAAATCTAGACTAACCTGCATCATAAATCGCCGCATAAGCTAACTCGAGGATTTTGCGACTCATAACATCCATATTACTCGCGAGCAAGTAGTGGACTTTAAAGAACTGGGCATCGAAATAAATTAGATCAGGCACTTTTCCTGTATAACCTGTCATTTCAGGATGACTGAAAGTCCATCGAGACTCACTTGAAGTTACCGGATTAATCTGAAATAATTAAACCGTACGTAACTGAACGATGTGTGCACGTGAAAAATATTCGAGAAAAACTATTATCGGGGGTACATAAATGCAATAGATCCTTAAAATAATCCGTACGTAACTGAACGATGTCTGCACATGAAAGATATTTGAGAAAAACTTTTATCGGGGGTACTTATAAATGCAATAGATCCCATAATAACTCAGAATATTCCTCTGTTTGTTTTTTGCCTACTACTATTCCCAGAAACTGCTTGACCGATTTGGATGCTTTTATCGTTGATATACATAATTATATTATTAAGCTTGAGGCAACATTACTCAATCGGATCACAAATAAAAAAGCATCTCCTAAATATTAATTTTGCTGCTACGAATTGAAGGTTCTTAATACCTAATAAAATTTAGGAGCAATTGCTTCGGGTGAGGGCACAACACACCTGAAGAGAAGGGAGAACCTACTAATGAATATTAATGATTATTATAAAATAAACCTTGTTATACAATATATTCTCCAGGTCTTTCACATGATATGATTTGGGATAAAGGCCTGACATTCCCGAAATAACGATCCGTCCTCCTTTACCGGACTCCATCGACACATTCTGGGACTTTGATGCCATGATCTTTGATCTGCAAAAAGAGATTCTATTAGTTTTCTACCAATCATCAATCAAAATAGAGAGACAAAAATAATTCTTGTCAAAAAATAACCGATTTCAAAATTAGGGATAACTCAAAACTACTCATCAGATCTCGCTTAAGTGAGACCACATGACAAGAACCAGTTTTCAATTAAAAAAAGAATCATCAAAATCGGTTCACGGTAAAAAAACAGTCGAATTGAATACCTCCTTCTTTTTTGAAGTCTGTAAAAAATGAGCGCCAATAGGAGCAATATTAAGCAGATCAGTTTTTCCAGACCGTATCCGTGAAGCTTACCTCGCAATCTACCACAAAGATTCATCATATTAGGCTAGGGGATTGGAAACGAGTTCTTTCATTCTTTTTCTCTCTCTTTCTCGGTCGACAACACATCGGTATGCCCTTGGCGTTGATGGTGTTTATGGGCGACGGTTGCTACTTACCATCAAGTGGATTTTCAGCTCGTTTGTCGTCTAGTTATGTATAGTTTTTATGCCTCTCGATGGCCTGACCTGCCTGCGACTGCTACCTTTTACATCCGGGATCGATGGCCTAACGTGCCCACAGAAGCACTCAAAATGTTTTCCACTAGGACTCACCAACCACTGCACTCGCTTGCTGTTGCTTACTTCGGTCTGATTATGGATTGACACAAGCCGCCGAGCCTATGAGCCCTTCTCTAGACTAGTGTAGTCTAGTATAGATTAATAATAAAAAAATAGAAAATACATATTATGTACATTGAATTATTAAAAAATATCAATTACTTACGTATCAACGATTTCCTTGCCACCTCGGTACTGGGCATCTACTGGCTTCCCTATTATATATACTCCTGTTATGAATTCATTTATTGCACTGAAAAATGTTTTATGTATGATGAAACTAAGAAAAGAATTTAATTTTTCAGTTTGCATACAATGGTATATAATATCACCAATGTATGCAAACATTATGGTATCGCCATTTATATTATTTTCATTTGAAATGCACAATTTTTTTATTTTAATTAGCATAATTTCTCCAAAGACAGAAATTGTATCTTTTAAAACAGAGTAGGTAATTTCGATTTCTTATTAAAAAATGTGACGTGTGTATCTACGTTTTATACGTACTGATAAAAATTAAGAGGTCGCTATTTTGTTCCGGAATAGATTTTAAATTCAAACCACGCCTCGTTTTTATTTGGTGTATATTCTGATAGACCCTTAATTTGCTTTGGGTCCACTAAGTACTGCCAATTTAAAATGAGAGGTTAAGTTAATGTATTGGGTATTGATAACAACAAATCAATTAGAATAAATTTGCCAAGATGAAACCATACGTTTTACGTTGAAAGCTACAGTTTCTCTTATCTTTTTTCAACAAAATGCTTCTGTAATTCCACCGCAAAAGCCATTTGTTAGAAACTGAGTGTTCTAGATACTAGATACTAAATCTGGCTTCAAGTGGACTAGTGCTTCAGAGGAAATTCGCGTATTTTCAACTTTAGATATTTTCCTTTTTAATATAAAATTGGAAAATTTTATTTGGGAAAAAAGAACACGTGCACATAGAACCTTTTGACATTTTTTTCACAAAAATATTTATTCGCAATACATAACTTACTCGTAATAATGGCTTAACTTAACAACATAACATACCTACGTCTAACAATTTTGAAAACTACGTTTATTAAGAACTTAAACATCTTTCAAAATGCATTTCAGCCTTTAGTTGAAGTTCAATGAAGTAAGTAAGAAGGTTGAAAAAAAATCGTGTGCTGAGATTGCTGAGGGTGTGGGTACCACGTCTCAGTACATACGTACTTAGTAGTACGTAGCAGAGAATGTAGAGCTTGAACCGAAGCTAAACAAGAAATAGTATGCCATTCCTGTAATAGATGGCGCTATGTTAAATTTTCAAATACTGTAAGTTGCTGTAACTTTTGCACTAATGGTAGTAATGTATTACATACTAGCTGACCCGGCGAACTTTGTATCGCCTAACAAACTTTTTTTTTCTAAAATAAAAGTAACCTAAGTTACTCCTTGTTACATCAGCTATCTGCTAGTGAAAGTCCCGTCAAAATCGGTCCAGCCATTTCAGAGATTAGCCGGAACAAACAGTCAGTCAGACAGACAAAAATTGTAAAAAATATTGTTTTGGTATATGTACCGTGTATAAATCCAAATGCACTTAGTAAAAAGCGGTTATTTTAATATTACAAACATACACTCCAATTTTATTTATTTGTATAGATGTATAGATAAAAGATAAATTGCCTTACTATTTAGGTCTACATAAAATACAGTAATATTGAGGTGTATTACGAGTTTGATATGACCTCATCAACTGATTATGAGAGGAATTTGACCCCCTGAAAAGTTAAGAATTGTGATGATCATGATGAAGGTTTTCGTGGTTTTACTAATTATGTCTAGGAGCATAGACTTAAATATATAGACGGGCTGTTCCGAACAAAATCCGTGTCATATTTTTCATACTCTGATACGCTTCGTTCGGTCAAGCCGTCAAGTTCGGTTCAAGATGGCGGATAACAAATATTTTGCACTAAATATTTTTTTTAATGTAAATAAAAATATATTTATTTACCAATTATGATTTAAATAAACTCAAATAAAGCTCAAACGTAAATAATAAAGATGTTTTAACTGTGCACAATAAACAATATACCTACTTTATTATGTGTTCTTGAACGGTCGGGGTTTTTTAAAAATGACATTTACTTGTCTCGCTTGCTCGCAGCCGACTAAAATGCGTTGGCACCATATGGTGTCAACGTAGGTGTCGAAACTTTTAGTACTGAACAGTCTGTCTAGTATAGTATACATATAGGTATATGCCTAGGAGACATTAAAATAGATGCAACAAATAAAACAAAATGTTCTTTTATTTACTGGCTTATAATATTTTAATTTGTTGGAACTAAAAAAATAAATAGACATCCTCCGAGATCAGTTAACAAAATTTTGTTAGGAAAAATAAAACCTACACGTACATAGGTCAATATATATATTGATGTGATGAGACATTATTATAAAAAAAATTGGTTCAACTGTCCCTGAATTAAAATAATCACAAGTTCATAACTCTAGGATCAAATGAAGAATACAAAATTTTGCGAGGCAACCTGTCATTACGATTGCCGTATATCATGACAAATCCGAAAGGAAGATCGTTATCGCAAGGTTCATCAGTACTAACTGTATTTCTATGTAATTTATTTAGAAAAGATTTATTTGTCTGAATAGATTTTTCGTGTGTTTGTTCATTCTCCTGCAACAAAAATAAATGTCGATTAGAAAAAATTAAAACGCCTTTGGAGCTTATTAATGCAACTAAAAAGTTAAGTTTTAATTTTTAAAATTATAGTGATTTGTGCTACTATTGTTAAGATATTCTCTGTTGTCAATCCACTACCCAGATCCTCACATATATAAGCTCTATACATATTATACATATAATATTTTTTGTTGATTAAATCCCAGACAGCCCTTTTAGCTTTAAACTGTTGGATTTATTTATCTTTTGAAGATTTTTAGAAGAAAAAAGATGCAATCAAAAACAAAACTTGTAAAAAAAACCAAGTCTCGCAACTCAGTTCTTCTACCGTAAAAAGTTGTGAGATCCATGTAATACCAAGTCGGTTAATTTATTCAGTTCCTACATAAGGGTCCTTCTGTCTTAAGTTATTACGTAATTAGCTAACCTAACAAGTAACAACATCTTATAGTGACCATATTATCAATATTAAAAATCTTTTATGTTTTAAATAAATAGATCGACTTGACCATCGCATAAAAACACAATGTATCTCACAAGTAATACCTACATATTATATTAAATTTGATTGTTTAGTGCGATTGCCAAGTCAATCTATTTATTTAAAACATAAAAGATTTTTAATATTGATAATATGGTCACTATAAGATGTTGTTACTTGTTAGGTTAGCTAATTACGTAATAACTTAAGACAGAAGGACCCTTATGTAGGAACTGAATAAATTAACCGACTTGGTATTACATGGATCTCACAACTTTTTACGGTAGAAGAACTGAGTTGCGAGACTTGGTTTTTTTTACAAGTTTTGTTTTTGATTGCATCTCATTTCTTTTTGTAGATAGTTCTACTTTTTTCCTTTTACAAGTTACCTTTGAACATAATTATATCTAGGTACCTATCTACACCTATTATTCCATTATATTATATACAGGTACACTGATTCATTCACTGTAAATGTAACTTTGTTATACAGGTACAGAGATTCTTTAACTGCAAATGTAACTTTGTAATCCTATATATTTATATGGGATTACAAAGTTATTTATGCAGTTGATGTATCTAGAAAACTGGACCGAAATTGCAAAATATTTTAGTTTTTTCTTGATCTATACACTAAACACTAATTGTGTTCCAAATTTGAAGCTTCTATGTCTGCTAGAAGTGCCTTAGAGTTTTGATGATCGGTCAGTCAGTCAGTGAGTGACGAAATTAAGAAACTTTGACTAGTTATAATTCTTAAACTACTGGTTCAAATTGAATGAAATTTGAAATATACCGTGTTTATACAATGCCTGCTTGGTTACAAAAAATTCAGACTTCTAGCTTTATCCACAACGAAGTTATAGGGGGTCGAAAATGGCCTGAATTGCTTCGAGAAAAGGATGGTACGGCCGTGCCGCTTTTTTGCTCGACTTGGCGGGGGCACTGCCGTGCCCCCAGATTCAAAAAGAGTGAATTAACTTTACCTGTACCGTTGGAGCATCCAAATCTCTCATTATTTCGCTGTTTTGATTGGGGTCGTCCCCAATACTCTGGTACATTTCTTCAGATGAATCAGTCGAAGAACCGGAGTAACTTCTTTTTTCCTTATGACAATTGTTTGCTGCTGATTGACGGCGTTTCCTTTTAGATAAGCTGCAATCTAGAGAATAACACATTATAGAGAACAAAGATGAAAGTAGAAAGAAAATATTCACCATTGTCAGATAAGTTTTTCGTGTATGCCGAATATCGAAACCAACGTTTGCGACCAAGCAACTGAGTCGAGCTTAAAAAGAGAATGAAAGCTAGCCAGCTGATTCCTTCTGCCATGCCTGACTAGTTGAGTATTTACCGACCATGTAGAGATTAAACTGAATTCTACAGAGCGCAGAACCTCCTTGAACGAGGATCATATTTTCGCTCGAGTTGAGCAGGGTCCTTCATGAGCAAGGCAGATTAGATTCGACTCAGGAGTTAATATGACCGAACTTGAGAGCTTTTTTTTCTTTTTTTTTTCTCCTCTCCTTCTTGGCCACGCACCAGTGATAACTTTGGTATCCGTGGGTGGCGATGGACCATCAGGTGGATCATCAGCTCAAAAGAGCTATTTCCATAAAAAAATAGAACCAGCTGAAATGACTTACGATTATTTCTCTCGCAATATTCCTCGCCGTGATCTTGATTGGAATTTTCTAAAGATACATTTAGATCACAGGAACCTTCATTACTCCCAATATCCAATTTAACCACCCTTGTTTTTTTTATCGCCATCTTCATATCCAATTCATAACACTCTGAAATGTAACATAACATCCATCGTTAATTCGTATTTGCATTTAAAACGCACAGACGTTCTGTTAAGTAGTAGGTATAGAATTTGCAATTAATTACTGAATCAATATTGGGATTTGTAACTGATAGACTGATTGTAGGTAAATATATTAGGGATGATTTTAAACAGTTTAGACTAGAGCATAGATCTTATAATCAAAAGAACCTAAAGTTTAATTAAACACGAATATCTGAAGTTCGTATGCCGTTTGAAACACTGTTTAATAATTCCTTTGAAGTACCTGCGACATTTTTCCATTAATTTTTCATTAATTGCAAAGAAATGCGATTCGCAGATATCGTGATGATTTTACAGACTTCTAGTCATTAAAATCGATTTACTTCTCGGAATAATTTTAATTCTATTATTTTTATAAATTGTTCCATTGTTCGGTAACATAATATTATTCATATATCGCATTTTAATCAACTTAGGTGAGTTGTCTAAACGGAGCTAACTTCAATTTTATATGCAACTTCGGTTAAAAAAGAAGTATTTTAAGTGAAGTATTTTCAAGACCACGCAGTTTTCTGGTACGAAGCTTCGAGTTTTCAAATCCTATTTTAGCCGTATTGATAAGTAATAGTAATAGCCTTTATTAACGCTAAAAGGATAACGTAAGTAAATTTTACTCACAACTTGGAATAAAAAGTTAACAGTGGTGTCAATTTTAATGTTACATCGCCTGGGGTCCACAAGTGCTTTCCTCACCTCTTCCCCAGCATGTCAAGTGCCTTAATTTCCGTATGCGGAAACTCTTAAATGGTGTTAAAGATAGCATTATTATGTTAGTATTTTGACATAAGACACTGTATGTTTCCCAAATAAAGAAAAATAAATAAATAAATAAGTAATTCGACGCTAGCGCACATCAGCAGGGCTATTCAGTTTTGTAACTTGACAGCGGATTCCGCGATGAGTGTCAAAATTGAAGTTCGAGTCCGAGATCTTGATATGTGATTCTCGAATCATTTGGTACGCACTTGCGAAGTGAAGGGAGTCTCGAACTCAAACGTCAAACGACTAAAGATGGCCTCGCCTCGGTATGAATAAACGAATGACAATTGGACACGAGCTTCGACGGTGACGTAATTCGATGATCGAGAATAATAAATATGTCATCCTCTAATCATCTAGTACGGCACTTGCGAAGTGAAGTGATCCTAGAACTCGAACGTCAATTTTGAAACTCCGCTGTCAAGTTACAAAAGAGAATAGCCTTCCAGATCACAGATAAGATCGCTTTTGTAGAATAGAAGGTGGGTAAATTATACTCATAGTTAATGCTTTGTTTTATTTTTAGTACAATATTTTTAAATATTTTCTAGCTTCTTTTAGTGATGATACAATTGGTAAAATATAGCACTTACAATATACCCCATGTACCTTACGTACAAGAAAGAAATAGAAAATCAAAGGGAAAAATATAAATCCAATGGCAAATATATTACGAAAACAGACCTTGAGGCATTTATACGACTTATTATTTTAACCGACGTTTTGAAACTTAACTATTTATCTATTTAATTTTTATTGGATACAAAATTGTTATAACTCTGTTTTATATAAGGTCTCAATAAAAATATTGAGAGCTTGTATTGAGACCTTAAAATCCTAAAAAGGATTTTAAGTTTGATCGCACTATTTTTTATGAGTATAGTTCCTACTAAAATCAATGTTTATTTACAGAGCTTTGTTTTATAAATGCGTTGCCGGCCAAGAAAGAGAGAAGAAAGAGAGAGAAAAAAATAACCGGCTCTCAAGCCCCCAGCCTCCGGCTATACGACGAGTCGTTTAGCGGCTGAATCAAGCTCAAGGATGGTAGCTATCCAGGCGAACCCCATGAAGAAATAAGAATTGAAATCAATATGATCACTACAATCCTTTCGAGGCGGCCCCACTACCAGTAGGCCGTATTTAGTCGCCTCTTACGACACCCATCCAGCGTGGGATTTGCGTTAGTATTCTAAGGCTTAGAATCTAAGCCACCCAAATACAGAAAAAATATCTGGAATCAGTTGCAAAATACTCCTATTCCGGATGGGTTCTTTCTTGGCCGACAACAAATCGGTGATGCCGGTTGTTGCTGATGTTCATGGGCGACAATGGCCACATATCACCAGGTAGCTCCTCAGCGTATTTTTCGGTTATCAGCATAAAAGCAGGGCTGGACAAGCGAGCAATAACTATTAACGATATTATAAACTCTCGCAGAACAAATATAAGAGGTCACCTAAGCCCGTTTCTGCGTCAATTGACATGAGGATAATTTCTTAATTATTAGCCCTAAAAATTCATTAATGATAAATAAAGTTTATATCTCACTTACCTTTCGCAAGATTATTGGCTTCAGCCTTATACAGCTTAGCTGCCCCGTTTATCAGTACAGATGATGTTTTGAGGGGAACTTTACATGATTGTAATTCCATACTGTCCAGATATTGGTTGAGGGTAGTACTGAGGAGAATTATAACACAAAATCACCAAGATAAATAAATTCTGAATAATTTTAAATGGTAGGTATCTAAGATTGCTTGCGGTGTAAAGGACTGTTTTTCGGAGACGGAGACAAGGTGTGTTTTTCGGAGACTGCAATTCCTAAAACTAACATAGAATCCATATATCTACTTAATTCCTTTTTAGTAAACTTGTAAGTTATCCCTTTTTGAGAGTCAAATTTCTCGTACCCAACCGTTAATCCCCATTCTCAAATAACGGTTGTTCGTATTTTTTACACGCTTTATATTAGCTTCACCTGTTTGTTTGTTTGTAACTTGTAACTTCAGGTCGTCAGTCCACCTGGACACCAGTCAGGTGGACTGACGACCTGAAGAAGACAGCGGGCATCCGCTGGATTCAGAAGGCTCAGGACCGGTCAGAGTGGCGCAAGTTAGGGGAGGCCTATGTCCAGCAGTGGACCTCTAAGGGCTGATGGATGAACTTGTAACTTGTAACCGACTCCTTTGGACTTGATTTTGACCTACTTCAAACGGTCAGATTTCTTTCAAACTTCGGAGACTCATCGAGGACCGATGACAATTCAATATTTAAAGAAAAAAGAAAGAAAGAAACAAAAAAACTAAATTTCATTTCAAAAAATCAAACTAAAAAATGAAAAAATAAATAATAGTTAAAAAAAAAAACTAAAAAACTAAAAAAGCACTCCATGCTTTTAATTCACGATTCTTAATTCATTTTTTTGTTGGATTTTGTATAAAAACGTGTTTTTTAGTTTTTTTTTTTAACTATTATTTATTATATTTTTTAATTTGTATTTTGATGTATCTAAGCTGGGCACATCACCATTCTAGTACAAATTAAATCACAGAAGTTTGTGAGGTTTGCTTGCTGAGGTCATAGAGATTTTGGGAGGATATATGGATATTTGTTGCTTTTTCACGCAAAACTATTGAACATATTTTCATGAAATTTTGCACACACGTAGACCATGATGTGGAATAACATAGACGTTACTTATTATCCCAGAAAATGCGGGCAAAGCCGCGGGCAGAGCGGGCACTAAATATATTTTTAACTGACTTCAAAAAAGGAGGAGTTGAAATATTCAAATCGACTGTATTTTTTTATGTTTGTTACCTCAGAACTTTCGACTGGGTGAACCGATTTTGATGATTCTTTTTTAATCGAAAGCTGGTGCTTGTCATGTGATCCCACTTAAAGAGTCCCACTTAAACGAGATCTGACGAGTAGTTTTTGAGTTATCCCTAATTTTGAAGTCTGTTATTTTTTGACAAGAATTATTATTTATGTAGTAACATGTTGATTACGAGAGCCATTCATGTTTAACAGAGCTATAGAGCGTGCAATATCGGTTCTCAGAAGCACTAGATATATGTATAAAAAAAGTCTAAGTTAAATATTGTAACGCAAAAAGAGCGCAAGTTAAAAATATCCTACTTTATCCTTCAAAAACAGTAACCGCGTCCGGTACAACTTATATGGGTTGTTTTAAAACCGATGTTCAAGTTAAAATCCCTATGAAATCAATAGGATACCAGAACATGACTGGATAGAAATCTGCTGTGTAGAGTTAATTGGAACTGTTTGAAACATTAATTGATTCGAAAGCCAACCCACAGCGTTGCGCTGATTATGTTTAAAAATTTATTGAATCTGTCCCGATTACGGTTGTACGATCGTGTAGGTCAGTGAACGAATACACTACGAGTATATTAGTCATTGGTGTAGGTACATCCATCGTAAATGTAAGTATTTAAGGAGTTAAATAATTTTTTTTTTATTTTTATTTATTTTGATTAACTGACTTACAAAATTCTGAGGTAAGAAACATAAAAAATACAGTCGAATTAAATACCTTCTCCTTTTTTAAATTCGGTTAAAAAGGAGGTTATGTATGTACTACTACGAAACAAAATAATAATAATGAAAATATATCGATTTCAAAAAAGTTAACTCTAAAGATTGCAATTATCGATGGTTCGATATTCGATGCTTTGATTTTTAACTTCGACCTCAAAAAAATTTAGATCTCTAATGTATTATTTCATACTTTTTTCAAAATGTTCAGTAGGACTGCAACTAAATCATTAAATAAAATATTCTCCACTACAAATAAAAATTAAATATATCCAGGGCTACTACAGAAGTATAACTAAATATTTTCGGAAAATAGAAATTCAGCTGTATCGCTCTTAACAAAATATACAGTGGAATTCTCTGATTGGTACAAATATTTGAATAGGTATAGTTTGGTTTGCAGTTTTACTTCTGTTTTTGAAACCAGCTATTTGCCCAACTTTTACAGATGGTTTGTGTCTACAAATCGAATCAGTTTTGTTATATCATGGATTTAAAGCCTGGCCAAGGGCATGTCATGCCTCGCGCAATGTAAGGTTCCGTATTTTTAGGTGAATCAACTACTCATTAACTTGTTTAATCTGCGTAACCGTAATTATTTTCTTTTTTAATTCATCATAATCCTTTGTTTTTTTTACACGAGTAACCGCCCTCGCTTTGCTTCGGTTTTCTAATTTTTTACACCTTGGGTTACATTATTGGAGTTTTATTAAGGATCCCCATTTTTTTTAAATATAATATAGCCTATGTTACTCGGGAATAGTGTAGCTTCCCAACAGTGAAATAATTTTTCAAATCGGTTCAGCAGTTTCGGAGCCTATTCAATGCAAACAAAAAATCAAATCTTTCCTCTTTATATATTAGTATAGATGTCCAACTTATCCGTATTCGCGCATTATTTTTAACCCTCGCAAAAACGAGGGGATATACGTTTGACGTGTGTGTCTATAACTCTGTCTACATGTCGTCGTAGCTCTCAAACGGATGAACCTATTTTGATTTAGTTGCTTTTGTTTGAAAGATTTCTTAGTTGAGTGTTTTAGGCTGTGTTTCAAAGGGGGGAGTGGGGGAGTAGTTATGGGGAAGGGGAAGAATTTACTGAATTCCGCGAACATACCCGAGTGGGGGATCAAATGAAAGGGATCGCTCCATATTAAACTACTTTAATCAAAATAAATAGTTAGTCAATAAAAAAATAGCTATGGACCTAACAACCTACCAAAAATTAACATTAAGTACATTAGGTATACGTAGGTACTTAATTATATCATAGTACTTATATATATCTTTGTACCTACTCCGAGTAGGTACAAAGATATATGTAAGTATGTATGTAGTTTGGTATTGAGCGGTCCCTCGACACTATAGTTTCAATTTATATAATGCATTTATAATATTCAAAATATTTATGACTTTTAAAGATTTATTTTATTATTTTTTTCTGTTACCTATTCAGACTTTTTTTTTGAGTCGGGGGTTATTAAATAATCTAAATTTTACTAACAAAAAAATAACAGACTTCAAAGTCTCAAAAACTACTTGTCAGATCTCGTTCAAATTTATGTGGGACCACATGACAAGCACCTGCTTTCGATTAAAAAAAGAATTATCGAAATCGGTTGGCGTGATATTGAGTTATTCGTCAATTTGTCGCGCACATCTTAACACAAATTTACGACTTATGTGGTTTTCTCATGGATGCCATTGTCAGATCTTAATAAAATTTATGTGGGACCACATGACAGCCACCAGCTTTCGATTAAAAAAAGAATCATCAAAATCTGTTCGCCCAGTCCAAAGTTCTGAGGTAACAAACATAAAAAAAAATACAGTCGAATTGAGAACCTCCTCCTTTTTTGAAGTCAGTTAAAAAAATTAATTTAAGCTTTTCTTGAGGTGAAGTGCTAAAGAAAATATTGTGAGAAGTTAAAATTCAAAGCCTTAAGTGAATGTAGATACTGAGATATATTTACTTTGATAAATAGAACACTGTATGACTGTACGAACACAATCCATTTATAATTCTAAATGAAATAGGATTAGGATTCAGTGCCTAATTAGCGACGTACAAATCCTTATTTACGCAAGCAATGATTTTCGCAAACAGATATAGACTTAAGAAATCTTATTAGCTGCAGAGATATTCAAAATTTAATCTATACTAATATATAAAGAGGAAAGATTTGATTTTTTGTTTGCATTGAATAGGCTCCGAAACTACTGAACCGATTTCAAAACTTCTTTCACTGTTCGGAAGCTACGCTATCCCCGAGTAACATAGGCTATATCATATTTTCAAAAAAATTAGGGATCCTCAATAAAACTCCAATAATGTAACCCAAGGTATAAAAAAATAAGAAAACCGAAGCAAAGCGAGGGCGGTTACTCGTAAATAATAAAACAATAAACGCTTACACACTCTACCCCCTCAGTAGGTTTCACCTGGGTCGCGGGTGGCATCGACAACACATAATAAGACATCACAATTACCTACGAGTATGACCCAAGTACAAATATTTATCTGTCACATATCTGCCCCAGCCGGGAATCGAACCCGGGACCCCTCGCTTCGCTGGTAGGGTCGCTTCCAACTGGGCTATAGGGTCGTCAGATGAATCGATTGAGTTTTGACCACTGTCATATCAAGAGTATCCGCTCTGCCTGCGGTTTTTGTCCGCGTTTTCCGGGCCAATATAATATACTCTATGACTTATTCGAGATCATGGTCTATATGTGTGCCACGGACGTAAAAAAAGACGGACGTAATCCCAACAACAAATTCAGTGAAGCACCCATAGTAATACCAACTCTCTATTCGTACAAGTACACAGACCCACACATTGACACCATACTGCTATGACATTGACACCATCGCGAATCAAAAATTACAAAATTACGCACACATGGTAAGCGAGCTGTCATTGCTATGCTTCACTCTCGATTAGACAAGGTTACGTCCGTTCTTTTTTTACGTCCGAGATGTGTGCTAAATGTCATAGAAATTCATTCAGTAGTTTTTTGCATCAAAGAGCAGGATAGTATGAGAATGTACATACATATTAGTAGGATAATCACTCACGGGAGAACAGCTAAGCACACGTCATGAAGTTCTAACGAGCCCTGTCCAAATATTCAATCCTTGTGCCGAAGTTTGTTAATAATTCCTTGGTTAGTTTGGTTAGGTTTGTGCTAATATGCAGAAACCGCAACCATGAAATGAAATTCATTCATTATGGTTTAAGTTGCGATACTTGGTTCTCGATTTATTTTTCAAATAAATTCTTGTTATACAAGTCTATAATGCAATAGAATTTAACTGACACAGTATTCAGTATTTAGGATTCGAGTTTTTAGGAGCGCATTATTATTTATGGGTTATTAATTTATATATTTATGGGTCAAGATACTACACATCTATTTAAAATAATGCCCCCAAACTTACCTAAGTCTTTACGATTAATGGAGAATTAGATAGGCAGGACAGTATACAATAATTTTTGTTACATACTTTTCTGATGATATAATTATGTGTTTTAAAGTGATTTTAAAGACTTTTCACGTCTTAAGACCAAATCAAGGCAAAACGTTCGTTTCTGTTGTCCGAATTTCATAAAATTGTGGTCAGAGACAAATGCTTCATCAAAAGGTACTGTAAAATAACCTTAAGTTGTAAGCGCTCTGTAGTAAGTTTACTGAGCTTTCAAAGCTTGGTTTCCTTTGAGGAAGCCTTTATTACCACAGAGTATACACAATTCGCCTAAGAGCTATTTATAGAATACAAGTGAGATGGGATAGTAAGCAGACCCCTCTTTCCCACAGGGCACTCTGGGCACTTGCCCAGGGCCCCGTGATCGATAGGGGCGCCCTAGTTCCGTTCAGATCACTAAACGATAACCGATATTTATTACCGAAAAACTTTTTTAATTCAAATAAATCAAACTTAAATTATTGACTACAATACAAATTTGCTTATTAGCTTTTGCATAAATGTAGAGGCTTGCTTATCTACTTTCTTTGTTTATTCTAACAAGATAGTGTTCTGTCAATGTCATAGGGGCCCCATTATCCTAATAATAATTGGAGGCCCTGGGTAGCCTCCAATAGGTTAAAGACGGCCTTGATAGTAAGCCATGCTTGAAATTACACGTAAGGTATTAAAAGCGCTCATATTTCGTCTGCTTGTCTATCCGACCGAATTGAGGACGCAATCGCAGTTGACAGTTCTGTTATAATTGGATGAGTTTCCCAGTCAAGTGAATCAATCTCCCAGATGTGACATCAATAACAAAAATATCGCCGATGCGTTGCTGACCAAAAAAGAATAGACAAAAAAAAATTATAAAAGAACCACATAATTTTAAAATTAACTCGTCTTGGATCAAATACATTGCCTAAATACAGTTTAGCCGTGACCACGATCCATGCAACTGGGTCGAAATATCGGCGTAGAAAATGTAATCGTGATTATAGTACATATAAAAGAACTGCCTTCCCCGATTTTGATGCATGATTCATAAACATCAACGTAGTTAGCTTGGAATAACATTGTATTAGTTTAATTCATTCGGTTCACTAATAAAAAATATTTAAGTAAAAGATAATATAGCTATACGTAATACGTCTAAGCATTTGTTCGAGTGTAGGCACGGACCTAAAAAAAAGACGGACGTAATCCCAAGAACAAATTCAGTGAAGCACCCATAGTAATACCAACTCTCTATTCGTACAAGTACCTACACACACCCACAAATTGACACCATACTGCGTCAATCGTGAATCAAAAATTACGCACACATGGTAAGCGGGCGGTCATTGCTTTGCTTCACTCTCGATTAAACGAGGTTACGTTCGTCTTTTTTCAGGTCTGTGAGTGTAGGCCATTTTTTGTTATTAACATATGTTTCCCAAAGCAAAAGCGGTTACTACACTTATACGCAAGGATAAAACAAGAAAACTTACCACACTCTTGTTAAATCTACTTCCTCCGTATCGGTTATGGTTTTCTGATAACCCGCACGCCATACTTTTCTCTCACTTTCATCTGACATGTTTAAATAAATTCAATTTACTTTTGATAATACTGTAATCATATTGAAGTATTCCGTCTTCCACGCGTCAAAAACATTACTTCAACATTTTGAAATGTAGGGTACATTGGAATTTAGGGTACCTACATTGGAAAATGTTGCAGTAATGTGTTGGAGTATTTGATTTTTAAGTTATACTTCTTAAGCGACTTGCGAAAAGGTTGCGTTAAACGTTTACGCTACCATGGAGGGGGTATGAAAGCACTGGATAGATGGCTCTAGCACCTTATTATCTTTACCTCTTTTAAAATTTAATGTTATTACTTATACAAATCTCACAGAGTCTCAACAGAGTGATTCGGTTCGTGAACAACGCCATCTAGTTTGTACTTGTTTATTTTTATTTACTACAAAAATAGTTTTTGAAAGATAATTAAAAGTGATAGGTACACGTTATTAAATTAAATATTTATTTAATTATGTCAAAGAAGTATAACTTCTCACGCACGTACAAAAGTACACGCACCCTTTTTTATTTTTACCCGACTGCCATTTATATGACAAGGACATCGTTAGATTCGTCTTGACAAAGTGTTCTTTTAAGTGAAATTAAAAAAAACAAATATGGTAGATGTGAGATGCCATTGTTTGAAGTATCAAAAAATAAAAACAAATCGAATAACGCAATATGGGTATCAAATTAAAGAGCTCACCATAAGGATTTCAAAAAGTTATAATTATCATAATAGCTTTTTTGATACCAGGCGGGTTTTTTTATTTTTTGTACTATTCTTATATTCTATTATATTCTTATATTTTATATCTTTCTTATATTCTATTCTATAAACAAAGTTAATGAGGATTTAGGGATTTTTGTTACTCTTTACGCAAAAACTTGGATCTTCATGAAATTTAACACATAAGATAACCATGGTCTGGAATAAGATATAAGGTACCTACTTATTATCCCGTAATTCCCGGAAAACGCGGACAAAGCCGCGGGCGGAGCACTAGTCACGAAATCTAATACATACAATACAAATAAATAAAATTGAAGTGTCTGTTTGTAATATTAAAATAACCGCTTTTTACTAAGTGCATTTGGATGTATACACGGAACATATACCAAAACAACATTTGTTACAATTTTTGTCTGTCTGTCTGTCTGTCTGTCTGTTTGTTCCGGCTAATCTCTGAAATGGCTGAACCGATTTTGACGGGACTTTCACTGGCAGATAGCTGATGTAATAAGGAGTAACTTAGGCTACTGTTATTTTAGAAAAAAAATACTTTGTTAAGCGCTACGAAGTTCGCCGGGTCAACTAGTACTTTCTAAATAAAGAATTTATAATTGTTCTCAGCGGGTGAGCTACAGTGCTACACAATGCACATGACATCTATGTCGTAAAAATACTTTGAGTTTATGCGTATTATTACTTAGCGAATCACACTCACATTTGTTATCTCTTTAATTATGTATTTGTTATTTATGACTTGGATAAAGTTTATTAGTGTCATTAGTGAGGGTTCCAAAAGACAGACCATAGACAGTTAGACAGGTATGACGGATTTTTTAAATTTAGTCTTGTTGTTACATGAAAAAAAAGTAATTAAAAATGAATCCGACCGCGTAAAAAAAAACAAAAATAAGCGCAGTAGTTTAGAATGTTGTTAAAAGTAATACAAAACAACTAAACCACAGAAGGATTAACAGGCGGGACATTTAAATTTTACAGGGTTGCTTGGGAAAAATAATCTAAATTTTACTAACAAAAAATAACCAACTTCAAAATTACTCAAAAACTACTTGTCAGATCTCGTTCAAATTTATGTGGGACCACATGACAAGCACCTACTTTCGATTAAAAAAAGAATTATCGAAATCAGTTGGTATGATATTGAGTTATTCGTCAATTTTTCGCGCACATACTTAATGCAAATTTAAAACTTACATGGTTTTCTCATGGATGATTTTGTCAGATCTCAAAAATTTTAAGTGGGACCACATGACAAGCACTAGCTTTCGTTTAAAAAAACAGTCATCAAAATCGGTTCACCCAGTCGAAAGTTCTGAGGTAAGAAACATAAAAAAAGCGGTCAAGTGCGAGTCGGACTCGCCCATGAAGGGTTCCGTAGCAGCAAGTAACATAATATAAAAGTTCTTGTAGTTCGTTGTAACTTTGATCAATGTTTTTTGCGGTTTACGATTTATGACGTATTAAAAAAAAACTACTAACTAGATCTCATTCAAACCAATTTTCGTTGGAAGTTTGCTTGGTAATGTACATCATATATTTTTTTTTAGTTTTATCATTCCCTTATTTTAGAAGTTACAGGGGGGGGGACACACATTTTACCACTTTCGAAGTGTCTCTCGCGCAAACTATTCAGTTTAGAAAAAAATGATATTAGAAACCTCAATATCATTTTTGAAGACCTATCCATAGATACCCCACACGTATGGGTTTGATGAAAAAAACATTTTTGAGTTTCAGTTCTAAGTATGGGGAACCCCCAAAATTTATTGTTTTTTTTCTATTTTTGTGTGAAAATCTTAATGCGGTTCACAGAATACATCTACTTACCAAGTTTCAACAGTATAGCTCGTATAGTTTCGGAAATAAATGGCTGTGACATACGGACGGACAGACAGACAGACAGACAGACAGACAGACAGACAGACAGACAGACAGACAGACAGACAGACAGACAGACAGACAGACAGACAGACAGACATGACGAATCTATAAGAGTTCCGTTTTTTGCCATTCGGCTACGGAACCCTAAAAAATACAGTCGAGTTGAGAACCTCCTCCTTTTTTTGAAGTTAGTTAATAAACAAGATTTGATTGGAAATCCTTCTATGGTTTAGTTTTTGTTATTACTTTTAGCAACATTCTAAACTACTAGGCTTATTTCTTTCTTTTAAGTTTTTTATGCAGTTGGGTTTTTTCTTTTTTTTAATTAATTTACATGACTAAGTTAGTGCTTGACAACAATCCCATCTGATTGTAAGTAGCGATGAAGACAAAGATGGAGAGCGCATTAAATTAGTAAAAGTCCTTTCACTACTCTTGAGGATACCTTTATTGTAAAAGGTGGACGGGACTCTCCATCGAATCTAAGGTTGACAGGTGGTTATTATAACTTTATCTAGATACTAACAGACCTAAGAGCCGTGAAAGACATCAATGGCACAGATTACCCTGTAGCCTAGTTGATAGCGACCCTGCCTGCGAAGCAAGAGGTCCCGGGTTTAATTCCCGGTTGGGGCAGATATTTCTGTGACATATAAATATTTAAACTCGGGTCATGGGTCTTATTGTGATGTGTCATATATGTCGTCCATGCCACCCGCGACACAGGTAAAAACCTATTGTGGGGGTATGAGTGTGTAAGCGTTTTAAGCGTTTATTCAATGTTCAAAAAATTGTAAATTTATACACTACGAGCAACCTCCCTCGCTTTGCTTCGGTTTTCTTATTTTTTTACACCTTGGATTACATTATTAGAGTTTTCTTAAGGTCCCAAATTTTTTGAAAATATAATATAGCCTATGTTACTCGGGGATAGTGTAGCTTCCCAACAGTGAAGGAATTTTTCAAATCGGTTCAGTAGTTTCGGAGCCTATTCAATGCAAACAAAAAATTAAATCTTTCCTCTTTATATATTAGTATAGATAATCATATAAGGTACCTGCGAGTAAGAAGAGCCGGTGTCTATCAAGGTCCATTACTACAAAAACACATTTCTCATACATTTATTTAGATTCCATTCACATACACATCTAAAGGACCAATGGGAAGGCTAATATTCGAAAGAGCCACCTCATGCGATCTGCCGTCTTGGCACTAGCCACGACACCGTCCGACGAGTAGGTTTACGTCACTCATTATTAAAAATGTTCGTCAAGAATAAAGAATTTTTATCCTAAAAATATAAAAAAACCTATAAAATAAAATTAAGGACTTCAAAAAACACATTATCACAGACAAATCAAGGTAAGTTTACAGTTAATTTTACTTTGTATGTACATTTTTCATTTGATTTTGTAAAACTAGTCTTAAGATTCTAACAAGAGCCATATTCCGGGCGGATAATAGAGGCCGGCCCTTTAGACCTATGAATCTTGTAACATCTTGGTTAGACTACTAAAATCGATTTTCTATAATATTATTGTTATGTTTCTAAGATTGACTGATATGTATATCTGCTACCTTATATTTCGTATGTTCTTATGGCCCTTATTGGGCCATCAATATTTTTTTGTAATTTTATTAGACTCGATTTGTACTTCCTATCTGAAATTGTGAAAGAGTAAATAATTCATTGTTCAAAAACATGGTATTTTAGTCGAGCTTGTATCCAAAAACTTTTTTATTGTTATATATTTGTTACATAAGTTTAATAAGGTCCACGATTGTTTTTTTCCTATAATTAGTTGTAGCTAAATTGTGACTCAATGCTAAAATGATAATGTAAGATAAAATAATCTAGAAGGCTGAGTGACAATTAACTTTACTCTTTTAAATAATATAATAATCTGTGGTCCTTATTATACTACCCAAGTTTAATAAGGGCCAAAGTTAAGGTTTTAAAAAGACCCTAATTATTGATGAAACTTGTGATAAACCACCAATTTTTGAACTGTTTTAGACGAACAAAACTTTAAATATTTCTATTGTGATTTAATATTTTGTTTTATTTATTAATTTATACCATTTAATCAGCTTTTAATTAAGGTGGCCCTTATTTACCCCATGTACCTTACTATACGTACTTGATACATGTCTGTGATACCAACAATACCTGTAATGATATCGCGTGCCTCCGTTTATAGAAGGCGGGTTACTAGCAATAAATAAAAGTGCTTTATAATATGTTATTTACATCACTGCTATGCAATCAAACGACCGTAAAACATAACTGTATGTAGTTAATTACATTACAAGCCCTCGATATCAGTGAACAAGTACCTTATCAATAAAGAAAGACATTCACCCTTAGGGTTGTCCTCGATTACGGGTCAAGCATTCCGAAGCGAGAAGAGAATTTGTATTATTATTATTATACTTATTACAAAATCTTAATATATATATAAATTACGTGTCACGTTGTTTGTCCGCGATGGACTCCTAAACTACTTAACCGATTTTAATCAAATTTGCAAACCGTGTGCAGTTTGATCCAACTTGAAAGATAGGATAGACGGAAGCTTTTAATAAAAAAAAAACTTTTGAAAGAACGAAGTCTGTTCGGGCAGCTAGTAATATATAAATTGCGTAAGTATAGGCCTAAATCTTGCAACATGCATTGGAAATTCATCGCTTCCATCATAACCTCATTGTCGCGTTCAGAAATGACTCCATACCAGAAATCTCCTCAGCGGCCAACAGCAAAACACAAAATTTTCAAAACTAAAAACTCGAACGCAACCCTAAAAAGGCAGTCGATAAGGCAACAGACTCTATGAAACTTGGTTATAAAAAGGCTACACAACATTCCATTTTGAAATTGTTTTCCTTTTACAACTCCTTAAGCAAAGCTGTTTCCCGCTAATTGAATGTCCACGCCATCTTATCAACAAAGAAAGGCATTCACCCTTAGGGAGTACACACACTTATCGACGAGATTTCGCCTAGTGTTAATCAATCCATAACTGTTTACACAATCCCATAACCTTTCACACAATCCACAATACCACGTTTCAAAAAATAGAAGAAAATACAGGATTTGTATGAAAGAGGAACGAGATTTGCTACAACCAAAGGATGAAATTTCTTGGACCACCAAAAATTTTGTAAATGCGACAACTACTTATTTTTTAACCAGGTTCACCACTGCTACCAAGATGAGAGACGGAACGACATTTTATTTACAAAATATATAAGATAAAATTTTATAACAACTGTCAACGGAAATTTATTCGTCGTGCACATTCGTTGTTATCTAATGACAACAAAAATCATGTCGAATTATATAAATATTAGTACCAATTATTAATGTTTTAAACAAGATTAAAACCAGAACTCGTCAGTGTCACCATGCAAGCCTTGAGTACTTTTCGTTATTAGACATTTAGATCATCTAGAGAATCTATCTATCTTGACATCAAAGTCCATCATTCAGGCTAGCCTATGTGTGTATTGATAGGTTTCACATACTATTAAAAGCATGATTGAGAACTCATAAGTTTCCTTACTACGTTTTCCCTTAGAGAAGCAAGTAACAATTATTCTAAATGCGCACTTAAGGTTGATTACTGTTGGAGTTGAGTTATTTGATGATTAGTTACTTAGTGATTCTGATGTGAATGGGTTTCACAATGTTTAACTTGATCGTTTCCTCTATGATGCTGTTCGCTTTGTCTTCTTTCTACGTAACTATGACTTCCTATCATTATCTATATGTTTTCTCCTATCTATTCTAAGCTTATACACTATGTCTTCTCATCCGCGAGTGACGGAATATTGGATTACTCTGTTTACTTTCTTCTAATCTATTCGATTCCCATTCTCCTGGTTACTTAAAATCTAAATTCCAGTTCTTATGTTGTTTCTATTTCTCGTTCTGTTGTTTCCTTCTCTGTTGTTCAAGCGGCCCACATTTGAAACTCACTTTCCGATGGAATCAATAAACCCGCTAGTAAGTCTTCATCTAAAAAAGGAGTTCAGGACTTGTATACTGACATGTCATCAAAGTCACTATGTACACAATATTTTATCACATTGCGTAAATATTAATTCGTAATTTGCGTAAATATAAATGCGTTAATTTATATATATATATATATATATATATATATATATATATATATATATATATATATATATATATATATATATTAATAATATATAAGTGCATTTGGATGTATCTGGGGGCACGGCAGTGCCCCCGCCAAGTCGAGCAAAAAAGCGGCACGGCCGTACCATCCTTTTCTCGAAGCAATTCAGGCCATTTTCGACCCCCTATAACTTCGTTGTGGATAAAGCCAAAAGCCTGAATTTTTAGTAACCAAGCAGGCATTGTATAAAAACGATATATTTTAAATTTCATTCAATTTGAACCATTAGTTTAAGAATTATAACTAGTCAAATTTCTTAATTTCATCACTCACTGACTGACCGATCATCAAAACTCTAAGGCACTTCTAGCAGACATAGAAGCTTCAAACTTGGAACACAAATAGTGTTTAGTGTATAGATCAAGGAAAAACTAAAATATTTTGCAATTTCGGTCCAGTTTTCTAGATATATTAACTGCATAGTTAACTTTGTAATCCCATATAAATATAAAGGATTACAAAGTTACATTTGCAATTAATTAATGACTGTATCTGTATAACAAAGTTAAATTTGCAGTGAATGAATCAGTGTACCTGTATATAATATAATGGAATAATAGGTGTAGATAGGTACCTAGATATAATTATGTTCAAAGGTAACTTGTAAAAGGAAATAAGTAGAACTATCTACAAAAAGAAATGAGATGCCATCAAAAACATAACTTGTAAAAAAAACCAAGTCTCGCAACTCAGTTCTTCCATGGTAATTTGTGAGATCCATGTAATACCAAGTCGGTTAATTTATTCAGTTCCTACTTAAGGGTCCTTCTGTCTTAAGTTATTACGTAATTAGCTAACCTAACAAGTAACAACAACAAACAAGTCGATCTATTTATTTAAAACATAAAAGATTTTTAATATTGATAATATGGTCAGTATAAGATGTTGTTACTTGTGAGGTTACCTAAGTACGTAATAACTTAAGACAGAAGGACCCTTAAGTAGGAACTGAAGAAATTGACCGACTTGGTATTACATGGATCTAACAAATTACCATGGAAGAACTGAGTTGCGAGACTTGGTTTTTTTTTTAAGTTATTTTTTGATGGCATACACGGTACATATACCAAAACAACATTTTTTTCAATTTTTGTCTGTCCGTCTGTCTGTCTATTTGTTCCGGCTAATCTCTGAAATGGCTGGGCCGATTTTGACGGGATTTTCACAGGCAGATAGCTGATGTAACAAGGAGTAACTTAGGCTACTTTTATTTTAGAAAAAATAGTTTGTTGGCGATATGAAGTTCGCCGGGTCAGCTAGTATTGTATAAAGAAAACGAAAAGACAGTTATTGAGAGTATCTTACACAAAAGGCGTTCTTATCGCTAAACAGAGAACCTAGCAGCCTTTGGATAGAAATTCCTGAAATCGAAATAATAGATTAGTGTGCTACTAAAAAGTTAAGAGCTGTGATAATTTTAACAGTATCGACAGCTAATTGTTACCAATTAAATAAATACACAGTTACTTTGAGGCCTTTGTTGATTAGAATAATTCTTGACAAAAAATAACCGACTTCAAAATTAGAGATAACTCAAAAACTACTAGTCATATCTCGCTCAAATTTAAGTGGGTCCACATGACAAGCCCCAGTTTTCGATAAAAAATGAATCATCAAAATCGGTTCACCCGGTCGAAAGTTCTGAGGTAACAAACATAAAAAATACAGTCGAATTGAATACCTCCTCAAAAACGATGCATTTATACTTATTAAACAGTTATACTTATTATAACATTGTTTGTGAGCCCAATATTAAATAGAACGTAATCCTTTCTTCAATTCCAATAAGTATACTTGACCTCTATAAATCAATACTCCACACCAAAAGACTTAGGTAAGCAATTTTGGCTTTTTATCAGTGTCTAATATTATATTGTGGTCAATAATATAATTTTTTAACAATTTCGACTTAAATTTGCTTTTCTAAACATTCATTTTTCAAGTAGGTATTCACGTGTACATAAAAAGTTTTTTATAACGTATAAAAAAACTTCTCAAAAATACGTCATTGCGTGAATGTAGGCGGGTTTTGATCGCGACTAAACTACATCGGGTTATATCTGTTGAATCCCTTAGTACCGGGAGTCGGAGGGATTCAGTCTTGTAGTCGCTCCCGTGCCCGTTGCACGTCGTCCGGGAAGCGTTGCGGAGTGTCGTGTTCCCGGGATTTTTGAATGTAAGTTGGTTATTATTCAAAGCTTTGGTCATGTTGTTTTAGTTTCGAATTTAGTTTAGTTTTTGAAAAACTAAAGACGAATTTTTTATTTGAATTGAAACTTTTAAAAGAATAATAAAATTTGAATGTTCGTTGATTTTTTTATCTAATATTAAACTGTTCTAGTTTTTTATCATTAAGCATGTTTCTTATTTTATTTAAATATAATAATATTATCTCTTTGTTAGTAAAATTTAGACTTAAGGATTACATTTGTTTTTAATATTCTTTACGGTTTTCAAGTGATTATGTACTTTCAAAAGGAAATTTTTGCCTGGTTACAATTTTTGAAACTATGACTTATTGACTACATTGTACAATGTATGTTTAATTTTTTTGTGAATCCCATTAAATTGAGCTTTGGTTCTAAAAGTAAAATCTGAACTCTCAAGCAAAGATCATGTTTAATAGGGTCTTATTAAATAAAGTAAAGAAATTAAATAAATAAAAAGTAAAGAATGAAATAAATAAATTAATTGTTGACAACTGTGAATGCTGTTAACCCATAAGGAGTTCCCTGGTCTAGAACCAAACCAGACCAAGAACCAAATTCAAATGAGTGTAGTAGCAAGTCAAGCTCATCACCAAAATGCATCGTTATCAGAACTAAAATAGGGAATAGGTCAAATAGGTCAAAAGGGAATAGTACGAGTATAAATTAAGCTTGCAAGATTTATCCCCACGAAACAAAAGCGCTTAAAAACTATTAAAAACAGTAAATAAATGCTGACATACTTATTTATGCTCCCGCATTAAAATTTCCTGTGTCAGAGGTAGCGTGTACATACATAGTAATAATATCTAGGCCGGGAATTGACTCTAAGACCTTTCGCTGAAGCAGGTTCACTCACAGACATTGTCTATGGGCTGGGTCCACTAGTATCTAAACGACAGAATTGTAAAACCTTGCAGACTTCACATTTTATTGACTTAGATCTTTACAAATGAAATTTTAAATAATACTTTTCTCCATTGTACCTAAATACATACTTGGAAAGATAAGAGATGTTAAATATCTTGAAAAGACGATAATCCAGATCAAAAAATAATATGACGACCCGTGTGGCGCAATGGTTACCATGCCGGATCGCCGCGCCGTGGGTCCTGGTTTCAATCCCAGCGTGGCGGAAATTTGAATGATGAGTTTGAATTTCTGTTCTCGGTCTGGGTGTGAATGTCCTTGTCTAGTGTGTTGTCTATGGCACCCACGACACAGTGGGGCTATGAGTGTGAACCGTTATAAATATTATTTGTACATAGATTTTTTATATATTCAGCAAACAATCACGGTAAATCAACTTCTTCTTTTTTAACCGACTTCAAAAAAGGAGGAGGTATTCAATTCGACTGTATTATTTATGTTTGTTACCTCAGAACTTTCGACTGGATGAACCGATTTTGATGATTCTTTTTTTAATCGAAAGCTGGTGCTTGTCATGTGGTCCCACTTAAAGCGTCTGGGTTTGATTTTGGGGGGTTGCGCCCATTCAGACTTTTGATCAGCATGATGAAAGCTACCTCTGTGCGAAGTTTCATATGAATATATCCCATATGCACTGATTTTCATCCAATTTGCTTTGGGGAGTATTTTGAGGCTTGGCGGGGAGTGGTGGGTCTGGGTTTGATTTTGGGGGGTTGCGCCCATTGAGACTTTTGATCAGCATGATGAAAGCTACCTCTGTGCAAAATTTCAGCTGATTTAGCCGAGAGCCAATTCCCATACTAAAATTGTGTCTGTTTGTAATATTAAAATAACCGCTTTTTACTAAGTGCATTTGGATGTATACACGGTACATAATAATATACCAAAACAACATTTTTCACAATTTTTGTTTGTCTGTCTGTCTATCTGTCTGTTTGTTCCGGCTAATCTCTGAAATGGGTGGATCGAATTTGACGGGACTTTCACTGGCAGATAGCTGATGTAACAAGGAGTAACTTAGGCTACTTTTATTTTAGAAAACAAAAATAGTTTGTTAGGCGATACGAAGTTCGCCGGGTCAGCTAGTATAATATAACTTAGACATAGTTCTTATACATATAGACACATAATACAGGTGCTTCTAACCTGACTGTGGCTTCTGAGAACCGATATTGAACGCTTTGTTGCTCTGTTACACCTGAATGGCTGTTGCAATTAACATCTTACCACAAATGTTAACACGAGGCTAAATATTCAAGCTTGATTCACTGTAGGAATATTATATTTATGTCTAAGCCGATCTATACAAAACATCACCTAGTAATCAATGTTTTTAACTGACTTCAAAAAAGGAGGAGGTATTCAATTCGACTGTATTTTTTTATTTTTATCTCAGAACTTTCGACTGGGTGAACCGATTTGATGATTCTTTTTTTAATCGAGAACTGGTCCTTGTCATGTGGTTTCGTTTAATTTTGAGCTAGATCTGACGAGTAGTTTTTGAGTTATTTTGAAGTCAATTATTTTTTTCTTGGTGAAATTCAGATTATTATTTATTTCATGACTAGCGCTCTGTTCGCGACTTTGCGCGTTTTCCGGGATATTAAGTACCCTGTATCCTATTCTAGATCATGTTCTTCATGTGTGCTTTTCGTGGAATCCGTTCAGTATTTTTTGTGTGAAAGAGTACCTAACAAATATCATATCCTCACACACTTTTATAAAAGGACGAGTAACTGCCCTCGCTTTGCTTCGGTTTTTATATTTTTTTACACCTTGGGTAATAATGTATATTGAAATTTTATTAAGGATCCCTAATTTTTTTATAATATAGCCTATGTTACTCGGGGATAGTGTAGCTTCCCAACAGTGAAAGAATTTTTGAAATCGGTTCAGTAGTTTCGGAGCCTATTCAATGCAAACAAAAAATCAAATCTTTCCTCTTTATATATTAGTATAGATATAGATTATAATATAAGTAGGACTTAACCGCTTCATTTACTGATTTTTTAACTTCTTAAGTCCGGTTTAGACGTATTAAGTAGTTAAGTAGAATAACTAAATTTTAAGTGAATAATTTTAATGTGCGTCGTTTGGACGCACAATAATAATTTAGTAAAGCTTTTTAGTTCAAACAATTCTTCACGACCTTCTTAATTACTTAAACATTATACTAAATTTTAACTAATAAAAGCGGCCAAGTGCGAGTCGGACTCGCCCATGAAGGGTTCCGTAGCAGCAAGTAACATAATATAAAAGTTCTTGTAGTTCGTTGTAACTGTTGATCAATGTTTTTTGCGGTTTACGATTTATGACCTATTAAAAAACTACTTACTAGATCTCATTCAAACCAATTTTCGTTGGAAGTTTGCTTGGTAGTGTACATCATATATTTTTTTTAGTTTTATCATTCCCTTATTTTAGAAGTTACAGGGGGGGGACACACATTTTACCACTTTGGAAGTGTCTCTCGCGCAAACTATTCAGTTAAGAAAAAGAAGATATTAGAAACCTCAATATAATTTTTAAAGAGCTATCCATAAATACCCCACACGTATGTATGGGTTTGATGAAAAAAACATTTTTGAGTTTCAGTTCTAAGTATGGGGAACCCCCAAAATTTATTGCTTTTTTTCTATTTTTGTGTGAAAATCTTAATGCGGTTCACAGAATACATCTATTTACCAAGTTTTAATAGTATAGCTCTTATAGTTTCGGAAAAAAGTGGCTGTGACATACGGACGGACGGACAGACAGACAGACAGACAGACAGACATGACGAATCCATAAGGGTTCCGCTTTTTGCCATTTGGCTACGGAACCCTAAAAATTAGCATTTTAAAGCCAAATATTTCGCAAACGAACCGCTAAATCCAAAAATAGTCTTAAGAGACCCTTAATATTTTTGAAAGACCTTTTCGACGATACCCCACATGGGGTACGCAACGAAAGAAAAATTTATTCTCGCGTTCCTCTACGGGAGGACCACTCAGGTACCACCTGAGGTACATGAAAAAAAATATTTTTCAATATTTTATTATACGATTTTGGAGTTTTATTAAATACACAGTATATCCGTGACGGACATGACGAAACTATTAGAGTTCCGATTTTACTTTGGAACCCTAAAAATGTGAAGTGCAGCAGCATTTTTGCTGTTGTTAATAAATCAAAAAATAATTTCTTTCATAATTTAATGATTACCTCATTTACCTCAACCACCTCACCACACTTTTAGATAGCGTTATCTATCATCATTAGATGTCAGAGGGTGTTGAGGAAAAAATGAGATCAATGACCTGTGACGTCCGAACCGAAGACATTCCTCTTCACAACTAGTTTTTATACTGTATTGTTCAACGGTCGATGTTTATGGCCCTTATCTTCCAGAGACGGGAATTTGATTGTTGTTTTATGGTCGATACATTGTCAAATGCCATTAAAGGCGCCTACACATTGGAACGGGTCTAAGTAGGTAGCTTAATTTTAAGGTTTCGAGTTACTCCTACTCGACGTCAACTCACTGCGATTCGACTTATAGGAGTCACTGAAAGAGCTTTATACCGTGAGCTTTCATTATTCATTTCAGTATTCATTTTTGCGATAACCATGACCTGATGACTACACCACAGAATACTAATAGTGACTACACTCAGGTTTGGCTCCAGGCGAAAAAACTCCTTAATAGTTAACAGCCCAGTCACATTTGTTTTCTTTATTCTAGTATAGACTAGCTGACCCGGCGAACTTCGTATCGCCTAACAAACTATTTTTTTCTAAAATAAAAGTAGCCTAAGTTACTCCTTGTTACTTCAGCTATCTGCTGTAAACTCAACTGCAGACGACTCGTGTTGTAGAATAAAAGCACTCGGATATTTTCATTCATTTATTCTTTTGTATTCAATCGCCGTTTCGCAAAGGTGTCTTATTCAAGAGGAGAAGGAATGGCGAAACTCCCCTACACATCTTTTAAAATAAGATCTTTTACAATGAATTCTTACTTAATATAAACTCAAATTATTTCTACAATTTAGAATGATTACAAAACACCAGTATTACTGGTTTCCCGCTCTCCAGACCGATCAACATGATGCCTTATCATTCTTTTTCTGTAAATTAAGTAACGATGATGACGGTGTGCCAGTAGTCCAGTACCGTGGAGTCAAGTGAATTCCCGAAATAAAATCTCGTTGTTGAAAATAAAGACAGAATTGTTCGTTATTAATTTTAAACCGTCAAAAAGATTCCTACCTAAATAAAATTGACACATAAACCGTGTAGTCAGTTTTTAAACTATTAACTTGTTTGTTACTCAACATTACAAAATCGTTCTCCCTTTCGCGCGCTATATAGCGTAATAGTCCAAGAGTTACTGAACCATTTGACTAACCCGTTTTTAAAATATCATTTAATAAATTTCTAGCTTTGTGGGAAATGGGTTAGTCAAATGGTTCACTAGCTCTCTAGTTATAAGTCTAGTATGGACACTAGACTTTGATTTTACCTTCTATGTTTGTTTATCCATGTTACCATCGATGAGAAAGATAAGAGAAGGAAGGATAGGAGAAGAGAGTAGTCGAACCCAAAACTTCAGATCCAAATAACACTAATTTCATATTTACACCAAACAAAATATGAAGAACAGACCATTTAAGTCTTCTCATTCAAATGTCCTTTCCCGACACAGGCAAAGACATGCTAATAACCTTTTTGAATACACAAACGTTGTCAGTTATAATAAAAGGGTGCCTATTAGGATTCGGTTGGTAATGGTTTCATTTCAATGCACGGAAGAAACAATACAAGGAATAATAACCAACTCTAAAAATACCGTTATACGTAAAACGAGAAAAAAAATGTTTACATTTCAAAATAAGAATCGAGATCTAGTGACATCTGTGAGCTGCCATTAAAGTTGTCGATTGTCAATTCGAATGCATAGTACTCATACATAGTCACTACTCATAATAATTAAGTATTTAATTTTATTCAACTTATAGAAAATTTCGTCTTTCAGTTTCATTGTTTTCCTGGCTCAAATGATTGTATCTGCTTAAAATTTTCAAATGTATGTTATGACAACTTTCATTCGCTTATCTCATCCACTTACTTACTCGCCATCTACCTACTTACCTCAAACGATACAATCCCTATTTACAATAGAAAAAAGTAATTATATTAATTAATTTTTAATTAGTTGAGTAATCGACGTAATAATTAATTAATTATTCATAAATAATACACGTACTGGTATACAATATGAATTTTTCAAGTGGTCGTGTACGGATAAATCCGAAACTATGAATAATAGTGAAGAACCTACTCAAAGGACTCTCGGGCCCGATGTTGAAGAAAACTAAAACTGCATTATTGGATTTTTAAAAACCAATAGCCAGAAATCGAACCCTGTTTAAAAAAAACACATCAAAACAAGCCCACAACTACTTTATAACATAGAAATTGTGTACAGAACCCTTTACTACGTTGGGCGTTATTCGACCATTTTTGTACTTATCACCTTTTATTAATGGCCTCTCTATTGTTCACGGTCGCATTGTCTGTTTGTTCATAACAATGTTTTGGAGTTATGCTGACGTACTTAAGCTATTTAAATTGGGATAGCTGTCCCTTTTATTTCCTTGTGTGTTAGTGAGACAGCTATAAAAGCCGACGTACAATAGGGCTAAGTGCTTTCTTTCTGTGGTGGTGAAGGAAGAAAATAACTGAATTTAGCGTTTCGTAAATATGAGTTTCAAATGTTTTATTAAAATAAATTAATGCCATAACGCGCAACGATATACGTAACCTACATAAATAAAGTTCCCAAATTGTCAATTTTGTATAACGTAATAATTCATTTTAGTAGGTATTAAGAATTTCGTATTAAATATGATCGTTAAAATTTTGTACAATAGCTCTTCTAAAGAATCGAAGGAATCTCCAATGCGTTGATAAATAAACTGCTTAAAAGGTATGATCTGATTAAAGCATTGATCAAGATAGATATAAGATATTATAAATTTAAATTATTATATGCACAAAGCTAAATAGCGATAGATTTATTCTATCCCTGTTAGTCTATCCCTGCTAATAGTGATAGATTTATTCTATCGCTGTCGCTCTTCGCATATTAATTGGCATGACAAGAGAAATAGCAATAATAACTTAATGTGCATGATAATGTAAATAAGATGTAAATGAGACAGCCGTCAGCCACACACTATGATTGCACAGTATCGCCGATATCGCACCCTCGAATACTTCTGGTCACCTATTAACTCGCTTTAATTAATAAACGACAGCAAAAAGTGTCGTTACAACTTTTCCTCTTAATTTTTTCCGTCTAGCCCCCTTTCGCAAGGCGCGATAAAGAACTTCGTTCCAAAAACAAAGACCTGTCATTCAAATTTCATCAACACTTCACCAGTCTAATAATTGCTTAACTGTCAAGGAATTTCGAAATTACCATCACTATGCTACGAAGTAAGTAATCGTACTTGACGTTGCGGTTGAACTTGACGTTATGAGGTCGTTCCGACCTCACACTGTACGTCAAACGCACCACAAAGACATGTTCTTCAGTTAGTTACTGCAATTACAAATTTCACGTTCATCTCAGGAATATGCTTCCTAGGAAACACTAATTTGGGTCAAGTCCCAAACTGAATAAATTAACTATGTAGTAAATTCAAAACATGTAACTGGGGCGAGAGTTTCGTAGACTTTTAGTATTGAAATTAGCTGGTGAAGTATTCGCGTAAACCAAACCACGGTATTACTCAAAGTCACTACTCACTACTGTTAGGAAGTCATTATAATACAAAGTTTATAAAGCTTTTAGAAATACCCCTGGAGGTATTAGTTAACCGTAAATAGTTCGTGTTTAGACAAGAATTAAGTGGAAAACAATGTGTCTTACAACTACTCTTTTTGAAATATTAACTTAAATTAGTTTAATAAATAATTAATATATAACAGAAATTAGTTACGGCATTAAATTATTATTAATGTATAGATGATATCTACATGATTATGTATATATATATGTATATCTTTTTATTCTTAAGACTTAAGAGATATATGTATATTCATAAATACATCGTATTAACAATGCCTAGCAGACCAGCTACTTTATTTAAAACTAACTGTTACCCGCGATTTTGTCCGCGTGGTATTTAACAAAAAGTTATTGTTCTTTTTTCTAAAACTATTTTTTTTCTCTAAAATAAAAGTACCATAAATTACTCCTTGTTACATCAGCTATCTGCCAATGATAGTTCCGTCAAAATCGGTCCAGCCATTTCAGAGATTAGCCGAAACAAACAGACAGACAGACAAAAATTGTAAAAAATGTTGTTTTGGTATATGTACCGTGTATACATCCAAATGCACTTAGTAAAAAGCGGTTATTTTAATATTACAAACAGACACTCCAATTTTATTTATTTGTACCTATAAAGTATAGATGTTTATTATAGATATGTGCAGCCAATAACTATGATAATAACATTCAGTAATACGTATAATTATAGTTTAATTAATTATTCAGACGCTTATCGAGACTGCGGAGATTAATGGTAAATTGATACGGTTATCTAGAATATTCTTGATAATTTAATCTCTTGATAAATTAATTTAGTTTAAATCTTAGTCTCCCAGGACACAGGGAATCCTAGTGTGAGAGCTGGTATACTTGATTTTTATGTAGACGAAGTTTATGAATTATTTTTTTTTATTATTTTAACTTACAGTTAGAATTTAGAAGTAATTTTTTTTTATAGCGAATAAGTTAGTGCTTGACCACAAAACCACCTGATGGTAAGCCGTAATGAAGCCTTGGATGGTACAGCACACTAACTTAGTAGAAGCCTATTCACTCTTGACTTTATTTAATACCTTTACTAAAGTAACTAAATACTCAAGAACTTAATATAATTTTACGTATTGATTTATTTCTCAACATCTTATCGGTCTAATTCACTGCAATCACCACACCCTCAACTAGGGTTGCCAGATGGCAAGAATGAAATATCTGGACATAACTTCAAAAAGTCAGAATTTGTCGGGACAAAAAATTTTGTATTGGAATTGTTGGGAAATTTTGTATTTTATCGGGACTTGTCTGGACATCATGTGAAATGTCGGGACAATCAAGACGAATCCCGACCATCTGGCAACCCTACCTTCAACCTACACCCAATTAGGTAACAAGCAACCATCTTCAGTATTTTGGTAACATGAGGATGTTCAAAACATACGTGACCTCTTTAAGCTAAGGGTTACGTCTTGCGAAGTCGGTCGCAAATGCCACTCCAATGGAGGTAACTGGAACATCGCTGGGAATATTATAACTTTATTTTTTATGCAACTAGCCAACATACGTACAGACAACCTGATGGTAAGTGGTCACTGTCGCCCAGCAACACCAAAGCAAGAATGATCCATTGCCAACCAAAAAAGAAGATGATAATAATGACGACCCTGTAGCCTAGTTGGAAGCGACCCTGCCTGCGAAGCGAGGGGTCCCGGGTTCGATTCCCGGGCAGGGCAGATATGTGACAGATAAATATTTGTACTCGGGTCATGGGTGTTATTGTGATGTGTTATATGTGCCGTCCATGCCACCCGCGACATAGGTATAAACCTACTGTGGGGATATTACGAGTGTGTAAGCGTTTATTTATTTATTTATTAATGAAGTAAATTAAGATAAAAGAGTAACAAAATACTAACATAGTTGTATATTGTCCATAAAATTAATATGATCAAATAATCCTGCAGTTAGTCTTTAGCGGACAAACAAACAAAGAACAGCAAATGAAGAAAAAAAGCAAGTACCATTATTACAAAACAAGACAAAAACCACTTTTTTCCCTTGAAAGTATAGGATATTTCCTAATTATTAATCCTGAATAAAGCAGCGGATACTTGCTGAATATTACAAAACTCCGCTGAATACAGAAGCCAAAAAGCAGTTAATTAATAACATCTGTATGGATTCTCTACGGGACCCTCGAGGCCTCAGAGTATTTTGTCCTCTCTTATTTGAGCTCGAAGCAATCACGAATAGATATATTTCTTTACTTAATTACTAAATTACTTCTATATGAAAAGAAGTTTAACCACCAAAGTTAGAAGACCTTGTTTCGTTAGCGAAAAGACCTGAAATCTCTTAATCTTGGTATGAAAAACTCCACTGGCCCAAAAACTTGCATAACAACCCACATACCTATTTTCAACTCCAACCCTCATCCTATCCCAAGCTATAAACAACCAAGTTCTCAAACACGAACTGCAATTCACGGTCTTCTATAAAAGAGAATAGGGTCGATCAACGAATACATTTCTAAGGTAAAGATTAATGAGTTACCATTAAGGTAAGTGGGGACAACAAATTGTTCTAATTTACAATCTGGGTAATTGTAAATAGAGAAAGGTATAATTAATTGAATGTAATGAACAGGACAGGTAGTGTAGAGAAAAGCAATTAAACGGAAGCCGATAATTAATTACATTTACTTTTGAAACCAGTGTTTGGATTGATTCTACCAAAAAAACAAAACATTAAGGTGTATTTATGTACGCGCGAGAGAAGTTATACTTCTTTGCATCATTAAATAAATATTTAAAATTAATAATTTAGTATAATTTAATATTAATTTATATCAATAAATAATACATGACTAATAGAGGTTCTATTTCTATTTTGTTGGTAGCTTTTTTGCGGGCAATTTATCTTTCAAGTCATTATCTTAATATGAAACTGTGTATATTGAAAGAACTGATTGAAATACAGAGTTGAGGAAAGTAATATTAGAGAGAGATAAATAAATGATACTTCTTGCGTATATACTATGTACTTACTTTATAAAATGTCTATCAATGATGATCGGAAATCACAATTCTTAAAGCGTTACACTACAAATATAAAACGTTATTATACGTTTATACTACACATTTGTATATTATACATTAGTATATTTAAATACATTTGGATATCATACATTTATGTATAACCACGGACCTGAAAAAAAGACGGACGTAACTTCGTCTAATCGAGAGTGAAGCATAGCAATGGCCGCCCGCTTACCATGTGTGCGTAATTTTTGATTCGCGATTGAAGCAGTGAAGTGTCAATGTGTGGGTGTGTGTACTTGTACGAATAGAGAGTTGGTATTACTATTGGGGCTTCACTGAATTTGTTCTTGGGATTACGTCCGTCTTTGTTTTAGGTCCGTGTGTATAACATAACTAAAACATAACTCCCCTGGGGTATCTGTCAGTCAATCTGTCTCTGTGCGTAATCTAGCAAACTACTGAAAGTTCTATTACCGTTTTCCCCTGTGTCATAAACTGTTTCTCAAGCGAGGTTTTAGTGGAAAACTGTTGAGTTGCGTCAATAACTATGTATATTATATAGTCATAGTATCCTACTAATATTATTAATGTTAAAGTTTGTGAGGATAGATATATAAAAGTAAAAACAAAAATGTACAACTGAACTAAATAACCCAAAAATATAACTTTTGATTCATGAGAAACACAAATAATAATATTGAAGAATTCTCCTAGAAATTCGTCAAACACTACGGCATTATGCTGAGTGTGCTCCTTTCTCTAGGCCACTGGACACATGCGAGCATAATCTAACAACAATTTTGTAGAGCTGTGTCCCAAATATCATTATTAGTATTCGCAACGCCTGTAGCGTCATTCCTACAATATGTTGCGGTTATATTGACGTCAAAGACTTAAACACGTACGTGGCTATACTTCTTGTTGTCATTAACATACAATGTGACGACACTATGACGCTTCTTGGTGGCTTTTTATGGTTACCTCGTATTTACTTGTTATTAAAAAAATACGCTTTACACTAGGATTACCGGTATCGTGCGTGCCATAGACAACACACAATGACAAGAACACACCCCGACCGAGAACAGAAATTCTAACTCATCATTAAAATATCCGCCTCGCTGAGAATCGAACCCAGGACCCTTGGCACGGGGGTTCGGTACGGTAGCTACAGCGCCAGATGAGTTGTCAATGCTCGTGCATTATACTATATGTCGGATCGGGCGTAATATGCGAATGACAGTTCCTAGTGCGGGAGAACCGTTCTCTACCACGGCCAAATGGTAAGTGAGTCTCCATCCAGCGCCCCTCCATCAGCTAGGCTCTGTTGTAGCACGAAGTTAGCCGAGTATCGATTTCATCGCGACGGTGCTGCCTTCTCTCGGAACTTGTGCCGCGTTTCATTTTTCGTCTATGACCGTCTCCGACACAGACATGTACTCTAGTATACATGTCTGTGGTCTCCGACATGTATGTATATTAAATTAAATAAAAAAACCATTTTAGGGCCTTCTAAACTACAATCCTTTTTTAGTAAGAGACGTCGTAACTTTTGTTATTACAGTCATGGTTTTTGAATCGGTCGAGTAGTTTCAGCGATAACGAACTACCTACTAACAATTAGATAGCCTTTCATAAAATTTGTAATAGACAGTCCCTGATAATAAATGGAAGATGTGTAGGTGTCGGTTTCGTAACAAGAAAGCAGATAAGAACATTGTTTATTACTAGAAAACATGTAGCAGTAACTTCCTCAGAGATAACCTATTTGGGTCAAAGTGGAACACACTCCTTCCTGATTTATCTTTAAAAAGGTAATATGATGTTTCCTAAATATACTTGAATTTGTATAAATATTAAATGTAACACCTCTAATCAGTCAACAAAAATTTAATTCTAAATTTACCATTGCAGGCTATGGGGAGTTTTAGGGGATATTATAGTAGAGACTCAAAAGATAAATTAAAAATCTCTCTTCCGATTCCCCCATCAAAAATTTTATTATCTCCTCGACAGCAAAGCTCGAAACAATTTATCCAACCCATACAAAGTCCTTATCCATGGGTTCAGTTCGTCCAATATATTTTATTTAATGTATAGAGTGAATAAATCTAATTCCGTGATATATGATACCTTTTATCATGGAGAGTGTCAACGTTCAACCTTTCACACAATAAGATACGCCTCATACTAATGTACTATCACATCTCGTCATTGTACTTACAAGACATTTGACTATTTAGAGTGTGATCCAATTTTAGAAATTACAATGTACAGTCGGCCTCAGAAGTAACTTAACATTTTAGTACTTTGTCACATTACATTTCTTGAATTTGTCATAGATGTTGTTAGGTAACCTTCGAAACAGTTTCTATTACAAAGTACTATAATGTTAAGCTACTTCTGAGGCCGACTGTACCTACAGGAGTATCTATAGTCTATACCAGTGCTAATCAGCCTTTTTTCATACGGACCACAAACACGTGTTAGTCTACGTACGCACTATGCGGCTAGCCGCACTGCGGTCAGCCGTCCGGCTGGCCGGAAGTCCAAAATTGTATGTAAATCGCATTGTCTATACGCAATGCGATGTGGCGGTCGGCCAACCGCTCCGGTCGCTCGAAGCGTTGCGGCCCGAATGACGGCTAGCCGGACGGTCGCTATACGCACTACGCGGAAGGACTGCGGTTGCGGTTCAGTTTATAATTCAGAACAGTTTATAATTCAAATTCAAAGCAAGCCAGCAATACGTCAAAAAGCTTGGGAAGAATTGGTGGATACCTATGGACCTGATTTACCACAGAGTAAAAAACCGCAACAATCCTATACGCACTATCCGGTTGCGGTTACGGCTAGCCGCCGCCCGGTCAACCGCAATTGCAACCGCACCCTGCGGCCAACCGGACGGCTGACCACATTCCGGCTAGCCGCATAATGCGTACGTACGCTTAGTCATGCTATCGCGGGCCGCAAAACAAAGAAATAAAAAAATTGGTATTGATTTCTCAGGTTTTCGCGATTATCTATACTAATCTATACTAATATATAAAGAGGAAAGATTTGATTTTTTGTTTGCATTGAATAGGCTCCGAAACTACTGAACCGATTTGAAAAATTCTTTCACTGTTGGGAAGCTACACTATCCCCGAGTAACATAGGCTATATTATATTTTCAAAAAAATTAGGGATCCCTAATAAAACTCAAATAATGTAAACCAAAGTGTAAAAAAATAAGAAAACCGAAGCAAAGCGAGGGCGGTTACTCGTAATATATAAAGAGGAAAGATTTGATTTTTTGTTTGCATTGAATAGGCTCCGAAACTACTGAACCGATTTCAAAAATTCTTTCACTGTTGGGAAGCTACACTATTCCCGAGTAACATAGGCTATATTATATTTTCAAAAAAATTAGGGATCCTTAATAAAACTCCAATAATGTAACCCAAGGTGTAAAAAGTAAGAAAACCGAAGCAAAGCGAGGGCGGTTACTCGTTATAAAATAAAATAACCTCAGATGGGCCAACTACATTAGCCTCGCATGCGGTCCGCGGGCCGCACGTTGAGTATACCTAGCTGGTCTATAGGTACTAATATAATAAAGATGAAGATTGTTTGAACGCGCAAACCTCTGGAACTGCCTGTCGGTTAAAAAAATATTTTTGTGTATGATTTCCACATACACGAGGAAATAAAAAGTTGCTTTAAAACTACGGGGTATTCGAAAAGAAGCGAGAGCGGATTACTTTAATTTAAGGTAATACTTCTTTAGGAGTATACAATTTTACTTGTCTTAAATTTTCATTCGTACTATTATTTAATTTTGTTAACTGATAATAATCGACAAACGCACAATCGAGCCACCTGATTATAAGTGTTCACATTCGCCCATGAACATCAGCAACATCAAAAGACGGCAGAGCAGAGACCTCTCAGGAGTCATCAGAGCACCGTAGGAGTGTGTCATTCAATCACTTGTACATCCGCACGTCAGTTTTATACTATGACGTTATTCAATTACGTGCTTATTCAAGCGAGCTCATTTTACAGTCAAAAGTATTTTATTTTGGTTTGATCACACCTATCTAAGTTATTTAGAGACTAGGCCACACTACATTACACTCATTTAAAACTTATTCCCTGCAGTAAGTATATAATATTCTGATACAGCACCCTTTATTAGGGAACATACTGTAATCGATGGCCGTATTTTATGAGGGTCGGTCCATTAGCTGACCTGTTGCTTGAGGCTCGTGACGTAGACTTTATAGCCCGATTATTGCCGAAACCGGCCGCCAAGGAGGGTGGCGCTGGTATAGCCTAGGATAAATTTTAAAGAAACATTTCGACGCTTGAAAGGCAAAAATTACCAAGCGACATGTTGACAACTTTACACTAGAGCATTTTAAAATTTTTATTTTGGAAAAAAAAATCGTAAAAATCGCTTTATTAAGCATTTTAACTGCATGTAAAATTCATTGGAATTAAGTAGAGCAGCTATGACTAATAGGCGATTTTTTTATGATTTCTTTTCTAAAATGTTAACTTTAAAATGCTCTAGTGTAAAGTTGTCAACATGTCGCTTGTAAATTTTTGCCTTTCAAGCGTCGATTTTCTCACAGCAGTATTTTGGTTATATTTACTAAAATATTATAGACTGCATAAATAGTTGAGGTTTTGTTTACTGGCATTTTACTGACTACTCTAGTCATAGATTTTTTTAAATATTTGAACTCAGCAAACTTCACTCCGTCTACAATTAGCTATGTTCATATCGTAGTTTTTCTGACGTCAGTGTGGTAGGTACTAGAGTTTCTATTTTCAGTATACAGCTGGACACTTTTTTAACTTTCCCCCCATATGAGTTGGCTCTCCCTTTCTCTACACGCCATATAAATATACTATATATAATACTCGGGTTGGGCTATAAATATAAAAAGTTTACTCCACGGTCCTGATAAATTTTGAATAATTTCCGCAAGACTAAAAGATTATATTACACTCCGCTTTTGTAGATTTAAATTAATATAAAAATCAGAGAAAAATTTACATTTAAGTTAGAATGCACTAGAACTCATTCGCGTTGAGCCTACTCGTATTAAATTAACTTGGTATATTTTATAAATAATTGCCAATGGAAATGGTTGCCAAGTTCGAATTTTGAGAATGGAAATTTATTTAAATAAGCGCTGTACTGGCACCGGCATGTCCAAATTAGAGTGAAAATCGTTGGCATCCGTTCCAGATTTGAATTTAATACATTTAACCAAGCTAGTACGTATATAAATAAGAAGGCCACGACTTTTTGCCGTATAAATCTTTATCATTTGCATAGTTCGGTTGCAGAGTTAAGTAATAAAATAAATGTTTCCTGCTGTACCTGCTGTTAGTGGCAAAACGCCGGTAAGCCTGCATCAGCGTAGCCAGCCATGGGCTCAGGGTAGGGCTGTAGGGCAGCAGTCTAAAATAATATGTAACTTTTTGTTTTGATCGCTTTTTAGTGTCGATTGACGATTGTCGAGTGTAAACTTTCTTACAGATATTAAGTATTGTAGTTAGTACCTGTTAGTACCTAGATAATTAAGTTTGATTAGGTACCTTACAGTCTTACAGGTCAGACCCAGGGTGGGGCAAGCACCCCACCCTGCCCCACCGTGGCTACGCCCTTGTAAGCCTGCAGTCTGTGGACGACTGTGAAAATAATTATTATGATAGCCTCAATGTTATTCTTTCAACTTTTGATATGAAGTCAAAACCGGCCAAGTGCGAATTGGACTCATACACGAAAGGCCCGTAACAATATGCAATACTTACACTGGAAAAAACAATGTTTCTTGTAATCTAATACCTACTTGTTTTTGGTCTTCAAGGTTCAAAACCAGCTTATTTTTAATTCTTCTACTGAAATTTTATAATATTCGTTGTTTTAGCGCACCTAAAGTTGGTTTACGTCCCAACTCATAGTTACTAACGGTTACTTAAATCGCTCCTTAGTAGAGAATTTGTATAGTGATTCTTATTAAGGAGCGATTAAAGTAACCATTAGTGACTCTGAGTTGGGGCGTTTAGCCGCTTTTTTAGACAAGTCGTATGTTTCTTAGCTTATATTGCAAACTTGCCACTACTTTTACAAATATAAATTTGTTCTTACATTAAATAATTTACCTCTAAACTCTTTTCATTTTATGCTTGCCTTATTTTTAAATTACAGTTCTACTAAGCACTTCATAGCTGTTTTCTATTTCTCTTTACAATAAATATTATGCATACAGTGATCCCAAAATACGGCTCTATAAACACATTTTCGAAATCTCAAAAGCACGGCCCTTGAATGACATCACATCCTCGTAATATGACGAACACTGCAAAGAGCTTCTGTCTTTACAATCGTACATTGGCAATCTCCAAAGTTCGGCGTTAAATTAGCAATATAATATTATGACGAAACATCAGAGAATAAAACTTAAACTTTCAAGCAAAATACTTACTTACTTACTTACTTACTTACTTACTTACTTACTTACTTACAATATTGCTCACTGAAGACTGATATTCGTTTGTATCGAAGCCACATCTATCTATACGTATAAAACACAAAAAAAAAAGTTTGTATAGATGTCCTTTACAGACTCTGAAGCTATCCAATCGATGTGCCCCAAACTGGTCTGATTTGAAAGGCAATAATCCGAAGGTAGTTTGAGACCACTAAAACAAGCCTAGTACACACGCCGGGTATCAATTAGAAGCCAATAAAGGTAAAACTTTTCCAAATCAAGTTTACTTACGAGTTACAAATCCCACGGTCCATATTCCAACAACGCGTGATCGAATTAGCATATTAATTAAGGTATCAAGAAGCTTTACGTATTCAAAATAGAATACCAATGAGAACATTACGTCTTCACCCTCACTTGTTCAAATTGAAATGGAATTTCAAATTGACGTTCATGGAAGTTCATTATTTCTCATGAGGTAATTGAAACAATGATTAAAATCCCCCTGCCCTCCTCCCCTCGGTACACTTATGCCTGTAGTTTATCGTCATGTCTTGTAATAAATATGAAGATAACGACTGATGGGACAAAAATCTAATCTATCTACCTAGATGCGAAAAAAAATTATTTAAATTATGACCGTTCTTGTGTATGTTGTCCAATGAACTTTTATATATTGAATGAATGAATGAATATTATATGCCTTTTAATATTATATACCTAGTATTAAAAGGTTTTGTATAGTTACTTACTGCACTGTTATCTAAGACCCGTATCAATAAACTAATCTTAAGATCTCTGCCACCGTGTCTCTTCAATCTCCTGACTCAGTTTAAGATGCTGAATTATGTCAAATCTATAGTAATATATAAAGAGGAAAGATTTGATTTTTTGTTTGCATTGAATAGGCTCCGAAACTACTAAACCGATTTGAAAAATTCTTTCACTGTTGGGAAGCTACACTATCCCCGAGTAACATAGGCTATATTATATTTTCAAAAAAATTAGGGATCCCTAATAAAACTCCAATAATGTAACCCAAGGTGTAAAAAAATAAGAAAACCGAAGCAAAGTGAGGGCGGTTACTCGTCGCATATAAAATTACATTTTAAAAGATCAGAGATCGCGCTGTTGAGCCGCGATCGGTTTAACACGGGCCTTAGTTACGCTCGTTGTTCGTCATAAACAATTTGTTCAGGGAGATAAACCCAAGAGATTAGCTAACGATTTATTCAGAACACCAACTCGGCATTCTTTACTCTTTAGCCATTCGATTGCACAGCCGTTGCAAATTTAATACTGACAGGTAGGTAGGGTTGTAACTTGAACAGCAAATTTTAATGTCAGTATTAATATAGTGTGTTATTCTTTGTATGTTGTCCTTGGCACCCATGACACAGGGAATCTTATTATGAGGCTATGAGTGTATTGTGTTATTTATTTAATGGGATATTTTTGGAGTTTAACTCCTTCAGAATCGATTTTCATATTTATTAAGCCCGGGTGAAAAATTTATGAGGAGTAAAATTAAATTTTCTCCGTAACGTTATGCGTTATATTTGCAATTCGTAACACAGAATCTAGATGGCGTTGTTACTGATCAATATCAACATGGTGTTAAACTCCAGTCATGCGTCGGAACTGATACACAGATTTTTTTTATTCTGATTTAATGAATAACGGTATATAAGGATGTTTGAACCAGAATATAATAAAGGCACAATTACCCCCTATAATGCTTTCTGTTGCAAGTGGCACGGCACACAAACTATGTATTTCTGGAATTAAAAGAAAACAACCTCAACCACCTCATTGACGTCAGCTGTTAAAAAAAAACAGGTCAAAATCTGTCTATATGTTTAGGAGCTACGATGCCATATACTTATACCACCCCCTTTTTGCGTCGGAAGTTTAAAAAAAAACATTACTAACACTTTACCACCAGGACAACTCAGTTCGTAGGCAGGATCACTGCCAAATAAACCACGGAGCATTTCCATTAGGCTAGGACTGCTTGAAACTTCATGATTTTACAAACAGAAATAAGATTTCATTTGATCTGTATCGACAGCCCTAATAAAAACTTCCACGTCGCCGCCTTGCATTCGTGTTCACTTTTAAATTCACCTGCAGAATTCAGTTCCCCGAAAACCAAAAACGAGTTAAGCTTTACGTTCTTAAGAATAAAGTGTAGGTGGATAGCCACTGTTTGTTGTTATATTAAAAGTTAATTTTTTTATAAACCACTTCCTTTACGAAGTCAGTTTTAAAATATACCTAGGCTATAAAAAATTTCGAAGCAAATTATGATATTTCTAATCAAGAAGAAAATTCGATACATTCGAGTAAATCGAGAAATTTCATTATGGATATTGTGCTACAAGCCACAGATAGTTAAATTATAACCTCCTTGGTCCGGAGCCCAACTTAAGAGTGTATCAGGTCATACCTATTTAAAAAAAATGCATTGCTACCAGAATTAAAGCAGTACAAAAAATTCCTTAGGATAAGAGAAAATTGGTCTAATTAAGCTTGCAAGATTTGACCCACACAAAACTAAATAAAACCGTTAAAAAAAAACCGGGTAAGTGCATGCCAGGCCACGCGCAATGTGAATTACGTAGTAGTAAGATTATCAACTATTATTACTCATTAACTACTTATGCTAACATAGCCGTGATAGTTTTCCATGTAAATTCGTCATATAACCTATTTTTGAGAATTCTTTCACTTGTCCAACTCAAACCGTTTACCCAGGAGGGGCGGGGGAGGACACTTGACCTACAAAAATTAGCAAGTTAAAGCCAAATATTACGCAAACGGACCCATAATTCCGAAAATAGTCAAAGAAGACCCATAATATTTTTGAATGACCTTTTCAACGATACCCCACATCATACTATAGGGTACGCGACGAATAAAAAATTCATCTTCACGTTAAATAATCCCTGAAAAAAAAATGTTTTTTAATATTTAATTCTACAATTCTGGAGTTTTAATAAATATGTAAACCCATGCCAAATTACAGCTTTCTAGCACTGAGGCTCTCGGAGCTTGACTTCGGACAGACGTACGGACATGACGAAACTGTAACCGCTCATTTACACGCGCGTGTCGCGGACCGTCTCGTGGCGCGTCCGCAAGCCACGCCCCCTACGCGCGTGTGAACACCACGCGAGCGCTCGCGCGAGCCCCTTTGGCGCGCGCCTATAAAACCGCTCCCGACGCGAGCCCTGCGAGCGCGAGACGCGCCGCGGTCTGGTCCACGAGCGCCCTGTTCACACGCGCGCGTATGCGCGCGTCTCGCGGATTGTCTCGTGGCTCGCGCGCGCGTGTAAATGGGGTAAGGGTTCCAATTTTTTTTTCAGAACCCTAAAAATAGAATGGGTTTAATAAAATTATTAGGAACCTTTTAACCTTGACATAATATTATCTCAACTGTACTGAGTTAACTCTATTGATTAAACTTGACATATTACTTAGGAGCCATCTATAAATTACATCATACGTTAGGGGGGAGGGTCGATATAGTGTGACATTGTGTGACAAGGGGTGGGAGGGGGTCCTAAGTTTCGTGACGTCATATTTCAAAATCGAATAATTGGTATGTACCTATAGGTAAATATTACAAAACAATTAATGGAAATAAAACTTATTTCGGAACTGCTGTTTTAATTTAATAATTTCTAGGTGTAAAATTTCATAATATGTGACGTCACACTGGGGGGGAAGACTCACAAGTGTGACTAGCTGTGACAAGGATGGAGAAGGGGTCAAAAAGTCATGAAATTAGTGTGACGTAGTTTATGGGTGGCCTCTTATTAATAACACAGGCAAGGTTTGTTTATGACTAGAACGAATTTAGACGTCGCCTTGAAGAAAATAAACAAATTTTCTTTTAAGCATGGAGTATAGAGGTAAGGAGAGCGATCTCTGTGTATGAAAAGTGTCCGTAAAAACGTGTCTAATAACGGATGGCACTGCGGTAGCCTAATGTAACATTTTTATAACTCAGCAAACTTCACTCCGTCTATAACAGCTATGTTCATATCGTAGTTATTCCAACGCCAGCGCTGTTGTCGTAGGATAGTGGTAGGTACTGGAACCTCTTTTTTCAGTACACATCTGGACACTTTTTAACTTTCCCACGAAATGAGATGGCTCTCCTTACCCTTTAAGTATAAAGGGTAAGGAGAGCCATCTCATTTCGTGGGAAAGTCATTTCTCAAAGTCATGGAGTACCATGACTTTAAGAAATGTCTCACAATATTTTTAATTTCCGTAAGACATGGTCTTGGCCTTACGTAAATAAATTGGTTTTGTGAAGAAGCAATACTTTTATTTTATCTTATTAATAAAAGCTATGTATCAATTTGAAATGCGTACTAATTTTCTTGTGTGAACCGAGATTTTGTTAAGTGTATACTATTTTTAATGCTCTACACATCTTAAGAATCTGTCCACCGTTTGTAACACTTAGGGCCAGTCAAACTTTAAATTAAACAAAAAGCAAATTGCTTAGTAAAAACCAAGAGTAATAAATAAATAAATATTTTTCTACCCCAACCTACTACTTGGTAAAGTTCCATTGGCTGAAGTTTACAACTTTAGTAGAGTTTAGATCAAACTATGAAATGAATGGCCCAAGTAGCAAACTAGTCATATAATACAACTAAAAGACGTATAAGAGTTTTGTTTCAGTTTTGTAGCAACCAAATAATTGTAAAGTGGTATTCAATACGATGCTTTAGTTATATATAATTTTAATCATATAAATACGTCTGGTAAACGTCGTCTCAACGAATTATATGACGTAATATAAACGTATCTGCCACTACGTTTACATGATAAAGCTTTGAGTCGAGTTAACGTTATAGTCAGATAATAGTCGGGAGTTCCTATTTTTGTGTAATTTTGGAAACTTTTATGTAACGCTTAAATAATTAACTGTCCTATAATGATTGTATAATAAACTATTATAAAAAAGTCTTATTAAGGCGTTTAGTTCAATCATTATGTAACTTTTAGGCTATAAGTTTATTCTTATATGACTATTATTTTTTTTTTTTTTTTATGCTTTTAGCAGGCAAACGAGCAGACGGGTCACCTGATGGTAAGTGATCACCGCCGCCCATGGACATTAGCAACACTGGGGGCGTCACCAACGCGTTGCCGGCCAAGAAAATGACGATAGACCCGCTTCTTGAAGGACCCCATATCATAGCTTAGGGGGAACACCGATGCAGGAAGTTTGTTCCACAGTTTACACGTCCGAGGTAGAAAATTACGTGAGAACCGAACTGTGGACGAATGCCAAGTATCCAGGTGATGTTGGTGGAACCTGGAACCCCGTGATGTGCGGTGTCGAAAACTAACTGCAGGTATTAAGCCAAATAGTTCTTCAGAACATTCCCCATTGTACAGCCATTGTACAGGTAGAATACGCAGAGAGAGCCTACATCTCTCCTCAACTCGAGTGATTCTAGTCCGTCTGTAAGCATGGGATCGTCGACAAGACGAATAGTTCGCCGTTGAATTCGATTGAACGGATCCACTTGGCCAGCTGGGGCTCCAGCCCAAAGGTGGGAGCAGTACTCCATGTGTGGTCGAATTTGCGCCTTATAGAGCATCAACCTGTGCTTAGGCGTGAAGTACTGCTTAGCTCTGTTGAGCACTCCCAATTTCTTTGCAGCTAGTTTGGCCTTACTTACCAAGTGGTCCCGAAACTGAACTTCATTCGAGATGTCAACACCAAGGATCCCAATGCTTTTAGAGATGTTAAGAGGAATGTTCTGGAACTGTGGTGCTATGACAAATGGGGTTTTTTTAGCGGTTAACGCGCAAACTTGTGTCTTCTCGGGGTTGAACTGGACTAAATTTAGTCTGCCCCATTCTGAGACCCGCTCCAGAGATGTCTCGACTTCAGACACAAGTTTCATCCTCTTCTCCTCAATCTGCACCCGAGAAAGGTTTGCTCGGCCTGTATAACGGGCGTCACCCGTGCTGTCATCAGCATAGCAATGAATATTCCCGATGTCCAGCATATCATTGATATGCATGATGAACAGTGTGGGTGAAAGCACAGAGCCTTGTGGGACGCCAGCATTTATGGGCTTCGTATCTGAGCATGTTCCGTCAACGACGACCTTGATGCTCCGCTCCGATAGAAAACTGGCAATCCATTTGCACAATTTCTCGGGTACTCCGTAGGAAGGCAGTTTAGACAATAATGCCTTATGCCACACCCTATCGAAGGCCTTTGCAACATCCAAGCTTACAGCCAATGCTTCTCCCTTGCTCTCGATTGCTTCTGCCCAGCAATGAGTAAGGTATACTAAAAGATCGCCAGCTGACCTGCCGTGGCGGAAACCGTATTGACGGTCACTAATCAGCTGGCGATCTTCTAGATACCGGAGCAGTTGGGTGTTTATTATACGCTCCATTAGTTTGGAGAGCAGAGAGGTTATGGCGATTGGTCTGTAATTGGATGGATTTGACCTGTCTCCCTTTTTGGGAATAGGGTGGACCAGAGCTACCTTCCATGGAGACGGGACAATGCCGGCAGAATAGGAGAGTTGGAATAGGCTCGTTAAAACCGGGGTCAACTCCGGAGCGCACGTTTTTAGCACAATAGCAGGTATACCATCTGGCCCATTCGACTTGTTGATGTCAAGGGAAAAAAGAGCTTGACGCACGGCATTCTGAGTGAAATGCACGTCAGGCATCAGCTCACCACACTGCGGGATGGTTGGCGGTGTGTTACCCCTATCATCAACAGTCGAATTCGACGCAAAGAGGGTGCCCAGTATTTCGGCTTTCTCTTTTGCGGTGTGGGCCAGGGTATTATCTGCTCTGCGCAAAGGAGGAAGGGACGATACACAGAAATTGCCTTGAATGGCTTTGGCCAGAGATCAGAACGCTCGGCTACCACACGGATAGCTCAGCAGTCTCTTGCCGGTTCTGTTAATGTGCTTGAATTTTGCCTTGGCTATTTGCTTTTTTGAGGACCACGAGGCAGCATTAAATTTCTTTTTCAGCCGACTCACATGCGTCTCCGAGCTCACGCGCCATAACCCAATCCTGAAAAGCAGACTGCTTCAGGCTTATTGCCTTAAAGCAGTTTCTGTCAAACCAGGCTTGGGTTTTACCACCAACAGGTACCACAGAGTTTGGAATGTAACATTCCATGCCCTGGAGTACCACATCGGCTATGGAAAGCGCACAAGCATCGGGATCAGCTGAACAGAAACAAATGCGCCTCCACGGGTACGATGAATAAAATTCCCGCAAACCATCCCAGTCCGCCGATCCAAAATACCAGACCCGACGAGATGCGCAAGGTCGTCTATCAACGGGTCGTGCCAATCGTACCGAAGATCGTACGAGGCAATGATCAGACGAACCAAGCGGCGCCTCGACGGATATAGCATAATCGTTAGGGTGGGAGGTTAGCAGGAGGTCCAAGGTGGAAGCAGCATGGTCGTCAATGTCTATTATAATTCATGTAATTATTTAAACGATAATAAGTAACTTTTATATGACTCAGAAGCCATTTTTAATTTAATTCATAGTTATGGATCCCGGAAAGTGGAAAAAAAAAATTAACAAAAGTGGTGGTTTTAGAAGAAAAGTAAACAAAACTTATAAATCATTAAAAATATCAAAAATACCTACAATTAATCTGGAAAAGACATTGTCGTGCGGTCCCAATCAAAAAGAAAGTAGCAAAAATCAAGGTGGTTCCGTATATTTTTTAGCATTAGTACCTACCACTTAGACTATAGGCGATACGACTTAGGCAACCAGGCGCCTAAATCGTGCCGAAGGACCTTTTTGGAAAAGCGTTGAAATTTCTATTTCTTTAAAAGATTTCTTATGCTTATGTCAACTCTATGATAACTTAGTAAATAAACATTAAGTGGATGTATGAGATTTTATTTAATTTGAAATACCCTAAAATACAGATATTTTCCCTTAGATAAAGTAGTAGTACAGTAAATTAAATTTAATAATGGCAACATTACTTTTTCAAAACGAAGATATTAAAAATTGTTTTTTTTCAAAAAAGATTTCAAAAATAATTTTTATTATTAAATTAAAAACAATATTCAAAAAAGTAAATAAAAAAAACATTTGTAAAAACATCAAAAAAATTATTTAAAAAAGAAATTCAAAAAAATATGTCAAAAAATTAAAAATAAATATTTTAAATATTTAAAACGAATGGCAACGTAATATTTATTTCAAAAATTTTCACACGATATATCGGCTACGTCTACGTCACGCCTTGGTAACGCTTTTTCGTGACAGAAAATTCCTAATACCCCTATAAAGAAGTCTATATAGAAGTTTCAATTCAAAACAGAACTACTAATAAAGGTTTTTTTCATATTTTTCTGTTCCATAGAACCCTAATTGCAACCGTAATGGTGGACGACAGGACGACATAAGTTGAATAAAATACATGTATATAACCAGTAGTTATATACACGTCGTAAAGCGGTCGCTCAGTGAGTTGATTGCAATATGGCGGAAATTATTAAAGTCAATTTTATATATATAATTTTAATATACAATATTAAAACATCAATATTTTGAAGGCCCATTAAAATATGAACAAAGATGTCCATACATATTCTCGAAAAAAATTAATGGCCACTATACCATCACCCTCCTCATCTTCAACACAATCAGCTTTCTTTATATTATATAAATGAAAATCATGATAACACTTGGCTTAACTTTTTATAAAGTATTTCAAGAAGGAAAAATATTGTCCGTTCGCATAAGAAAACTCATGTAGATGTTGTGTGTTTAACCATAACAGGACTCTTTTGTAATTTTATTTACATCTATAAACGGTTAAAGTTATGTAGGAGTATTACTAGACACTATTATAAAACATATTAGTCACACTTGCAACATCTATGTGATTTTTATATAACGTAACTGACGCCGTTGCGACGACAAAACGACCCTTACACGATGTAAATGTCATATAAGGTGCGCCCAAACCCGCGTTATATAGACGTCTAATATACTGTAATATAACCATTTTGACTGACTGAAAGTTAATCTAAGACGTTCGTTTACCATTTATATAACTTTATTTTGCTACTTGGGGGTAGTTCCCAATATTTTATTTATTAACTAGCTGTTGCCCGCAGCTTTGCATACGGAAATTATGTTTTACCTTATATGTAACTCTTGCAGAAGAAAATTTAAAAAACGGTGAATTCCACGATAAAATCACAAAGGATGCCTCCAGGAGCGGGTTTTGAAAAATAAACAATATTCACATTAATTATTTTTTTCTTTTATTTGCAAAATTTTGAAAAACTGAAAAATACGTGTTCCATCAATTTAATCAAGGAACATTTGTTGCAAATTTGAAGCAAATCGGTTGATGTTTTAAAAATATTCCATACAAAATTTCATCCCCTTTCCCGGGGAAACCTTTTAATTTTCCGGGATAAAAAGTATCCTAAAATATGACCCGGAGTAATTAGTAACAACTTTACCAATTTTCATCAAAATCCGTTCAAGGGTTTTCATTTGATGCCCGGACAGACAAACAGACAGACATACAGACAGACAGACAGACAGACAGTCAGATAATAATTCTAAAAAAAATATTTTTGTGCTCTAACACGTTATTGAAGTGCCCCCTAATCGAAATTTAAAAAAAATATTCAATGTACAAAAAATCTGCCCTTTGAGTTTTATAAAAGTATAGATAAGTAGTTTCCTATATTTTATTACAGGTAATGATCTACCAGTGTGTTAAATTTCATGAAAAACCGTTCAACAGTTTTTGCTCTAAAAAGTACTAAAGGTACTTACTTCCATGCAAACTTTCGCATTTATAATATTGGTAAGATTCAATTTTACCTTCATAACGGCACTCAGCTGAACATAATTCCAAAAATTTATAATTCTAAAACACAAGGACAAAAAACGCTAGAAACTAAACGTGAAAGAAGTCGCAAATAGAACCAAGTCATTCATCAACGTCTAAGAGGAAAGGCGCCTACATTAAATTTGCATATTTTACCTAAAACTTGACACTCGAACTCATTTATAATTCTGTCATATTTGTTACTTAGAATTACTTAAGCCTCATTTCATCAGGTATTCAAAAGGATGAGACGCGAGAGAATAGCACCAATTAGAGGAGGCGTCCCTTGAAGTAGACCTTTAGGCAGGAATAAATGAGATGATATCACAGATCATCTCGTCTTGGTGCTAACTTAGCACCTTACTTTCCTTTCAAAACGTGGCATAAGTATTATCCAAATGTGGGTTAATAAACTTCATACATCTTCAAAACATGCGGATAATAGCAATAATGGTAATAAAGAACAATTAAATTCTAGTATATGACCAATACAATCCCTCCGAGGAGCCCTACCTCCAGTGGGCCGGATTTAGTTGCCTCTTACAACATCCAGTCAAGCCGCCCCGATATGGTTGTCCATTTTAAACTTGGTTTCTTCTCACAGAGTACCTACAGCTTACTTCACCAGCCCGCTCAATATGTCGTAAAGGGGTTAAATCTCGTATCTGAATCTCCTACACCCGAGCTGAAACATCGCTTTGCCGACAATATAGGTACCTACATTAAAGGCTGCCTAATTTCCCTGCGTAAATAAAACTGGCATACAAATAAATATACGTATGTAATTACTGGAAACGGAAAACATCCAATGAACCACGGACAAGTCCAATAAAATTGTATTCGAGCGATTAATGAGGATGTTACATCTTATTAAATCGTAATAAGGTACAGCATAACACGTTTCATTGCAGTCCCTAACTTCAAGGAAATAGGATTTAAATTGCATTGACTAATTTGTATTTAGATGTACTAAAAGTAGGTATATCTTCGAAGTTTTGTAGAAGGGAGACTCGCTTGGAATTCCTGATTCGTTTCCTAATTTGGTTGTTACAATGAGTTTAGGAAATTCGTTTTACGGTTTTTGATGTTGTAATTAAGTAATTTGTTCCCAAAAGAAGCTTTAATTTGTAAGAGGGACAGAATTCACATCGTGAAATTTTCCGAATTTGAATATCGAACGGAGTTTCCTTATTAGTAAATCCGTAACATTAACTTACAGTCTTACAGTAACGTTAATGATATTTTTATTTGAACAATCCTGAGCAAAGAACGAGATTTTCTAAGGAGATTTTTTCTAAATATTTCTCAAAGTGATACTGTGGTCGTTTAGAAAACCAGGGTTCAAATCCTGTGTCAGTTACTTTTTGCAGTTTCATATTTATCTATAAACTAGCTGTTGCCCGCAGTTTTGCACGCGGAAATAAAGCGTTTCACCCCCTTCATCGGGCTTTTCACCCCCTTGGGGGTTAAAATTTGAAAAATGATTCCTTAGTGGATGCCAACGTCATAAGAGGAATACGTGTGCGAAATTTTAAGTTTCTAGCCCTCTAAGGGTTTGGCTGTGCGTTGATACATCAGTCAATCACTTTTGCCTTTTAATTTTAATTTAATATAGATAATTTTTACTTACTGTGTGAAGAACCCAGCCAGCTTGATGAAGTTTAATAAACCACGTTTTAGTAGATTTTGAGAATAACAGTGGTAAAGTCATCTAACATTAAAATCGAAGCAAAAATATCATGTCTGTAGTTGTTACATTATGCCCCAAGAAGCGATATCTAATTTCAAACAGTCGTAATAAATCAATGACATTTGAAAAAACCGGGCAAGTGCGTGTCAGGCCATGCACAATGTAGGGTTCACAAGTAGTAAGTTTATCGACGTATTACTCATTAACTACTTATGCTAACATAGCCGTGACAGTTTTCCTTGTAAATTCATCATATCACCAATTATTATTTTTAATGGAAATAGCCGGCAAACGAGCTGACGATCCACCTGATGGTAAGCGGCCATCGTCGCCCATGAACATCAGCAACACCAGAGGCATTACTGATGCGTTGCCGGCCAAGAAAGAGCGAAGAAAAAGAAAAAAATAACTGGCTCTCAAGCCCCCAGCCGGAACACGATGAGTCGTTTGGCGGCTGACTCATGCTCAAGGGTGGTAGCTATCCAGGCGAACCCCATGGAGAAATAATAATAGTAATCATTATAATCCCTCGAGGGGCCCTACCACCAGCGGGCCGGATTTAGTCGCCTCTTACGACACCTATCCGGCAGTGGGAGTGGGGGTATTCTAAGTCGCCCCAATACGCCTAAACCTATTTTTGAGAATTTTTTCACACACTTGACTCTAACCAAAATTATCACTTTAAAGCCGAATATTTCGCAACCCCTAATTCCAAAAATAGTCTAATAGGATCCGAATTAGAGGCGTTTCTGCATCCGTCTGCTTACCAGATAAAAATTGTTTTTAACAAATATCATATTATGTAAAGGGTTGCCTAAAAAACATATTCAAGGCTAGCATTAATCTATAGGGTGTCTCAGTAAGAGTGCACTTTTTAAAATTGGAATCAATTTTTTTTCATGCAAGTGGCAACTCTGAAATTTGACAGTTGTCACCTCTGTTTATTCCGATTATTAAAAATGGAGCGCTTTTCGAAAGAACAACGCGTTATAATTGTGAAAACTCATTACAAAAATGGGGAAAGTTACGCTGAAACCGCTCGCAAACTTCGCCAAATTTTCAGCTGAGAAAGTGCACCTAATGTGTCAACCATTCGAAGAGTGGTCAAAAAATTTGAAGAAACTGGGTCAATTATGGATAAGAAGAATCCTTTGCGTCAACGTACCGGTCGTTCTCTTGAAAACGTTGCTGCTGTAAACGAGAGTGTCGCCGAAAACCCGAAAACATCAATTCGACATCGTTCTCAACAACTTCAAATTTCACGAAGCACTACGCAGCGAATTTTGATTAAAGACCTCCACCTTCACGCATACAAGATTCAGTTAACTCAGGAGCTTAAACCAGCAGACCACGGAAAGCACCGGCAATTCGTTCAATGGGTAATGGAGCAAAGTGAAGTTGATGCCAATTTTTCGAAAAAAGCATTTTCTCCGATGAAGCGCATTTCCATATGAATGGCTTCGTGAATACACAAAATTGTCGAATTTGGGACTCAGAAAATCCTCATGCAATCCATGAGAAACAAATTCACCCACAAGGAGTAACTGTCTGGTGCGGATTTTGGTCAGGCGGCGTGATTGGACCTTACTTTTTTGAAAATGAGGCCGAAATTGCAGTGACTGTGAACGGCATTCGTTACAGGAATATGATAACGGACTTCTTGTGGCTTCGACTGGATGGCATGAATCTGGACAACATGTGGTTTCAGCAGGACGGCGCAACTTGCCACACCGCGCATGAAACAATCGACTTATTGCAGCAACGATTTCCAGAACACATTATCTCACGAAATTCTGATGTCAACTGGCCACCAAGATCGTGCGATTTAACGCCGTGCGATTTTTTTCTTTGGGGTTTTGTGAAATCTCGGGTTTATGCGAATAAACCCGAAACAATTCCTGAACTCAAATCGGAAATCCAACGCGTCATCGGTGAGATACAACCACATCTCTGTGAAAAAGTCATGCAAAATTTCATGAAAAGAGTAATGGCCTGTCATCGGAGCCGTGGGGGTCATTTGCCGGATATTTTATTCCATACTTAATCGGAACATGTCGTCTTTACAATACAATAAAAATATCACAACTCTGTCATAAAATATTTGTTTTTATTTAAAAATGAAAAAGTGCACTCTTACTGAGACACCCTATATACAGGTTGGTAATCTATACGAAATGAAATGAAATGAAATGAAATGAAATGAATTTTTAATGAAATGAAATGAATTTTTCAGTAAAAATTCATTTCATTTCATTTCATTTCATTTCGTGAAAAAAACCCTGTATTTTATGATACCAATCGAAAGGGTCATTCATAAGGATCAATTTCTTTTAAGCAACGTAGTATCTTAAATTAAAGGAAGACCCTTTCGATTGGTATCATAAAATACAGGGTTTTTTTCACATTTTACAGGTTCGATTCCGGCTAAAGCAGGTGATTTATCAAAAATCTTTGAATGCAGTTTTACTCATTTGTGAAAATAAAGGAATGTTTTCTTTCAGGAAAATTTGCCATTATTAATATTCAGGGTACTTTTCCTCCAGCCACATTTTTTTCCACCCTGTATATAGACTAACGATACTCTTGAACATATTTTTTTAGACAACCCATTCGCGGTACTTTTCTTTACTTATGATATTTGATAAAAAACAATTTTATCCGGTAAGCAACTGGGTGCAGAAACGCCTCTAATTCGGATCCCGTACTAAGACCCATGATATTTTTGGAAGATCTATCCAACGATACCCCACAATATATGGTACGCGATGAATAAAAAAATCATTCTCACGTTACCCGTTCCAATTTTACTTCGGATCCCTAACTAGGATAGATTTTTATTTCTCATTGAGATAAAATATAAATATCAATTTACACGAGGAACATTAAATAAAATTACAAACCAAACATTGAAACGTAAGACCAATTTTTGAACCACTACGCTATAATTTCGTTGGTATTTGTTAAAATAAGATACCACACATTTCAAAATAAATTAATTTTTATTAAAAATTTAACATTGTTTTGCTGTTTACGCGTTTAAAAATTAAAGGAGAAAATCAGAAGCTTCTAGCTATAAAACTTTTTAATTTTATTTCTTTGCTTGGCGTAAACTAGCATTTATATTATTTTTTTCTAACTAACAATAATAAATCACGGTCTACTCCTTGTTAGAATATATACCAAAATTTGAGATTGATGACATGCGCCTCTTTAGCTCAGTGGTAGAGCACTGGTCTCGTAAACCAGGGGTCGTGAGTTCAAACCTCACAGGAGGCAATCCATGTGGTGATCAGGGAAATTTTGGAACGTTTTCTCCAAAGAGTTTTTTTTATTATTTTTTAAAAGTATTAAATGTAAACTGTCTTTAATTAACATTATTTTTATTATACCTTTAACCCTATAATATGGAAAAACATCCTATTAATAGTATCATTACAAACCACGTTAATTCCATTTCTGAATTCGGGTTTCTGTCAAAATGAGATAATTATATAAAGGATAGTGTACACCACGCTGGCCCAGCGTAGATTGTTACATTCTTCACACCTTAGGATCAGTATGAAAAATGCTCTGGTTTTTCTTCATCGAAGCAACAGATACAGGTAATTCATTGGTAACATTCCTTTACTTTACATAACCGAAGAACTAATCTAATAGTTAGTACATACCTACATTAGATTATTATCTACCGTCTTAGTAACTTCTTTTTAATAACAGTTATTTATTGTTTCAGATAATCAACTGAGAAACACAGTCAGAACAGGAATATTAAAAAGTGTCGTTATTCAGAAAAAAAATTCAAAACAAAATAATTTAAAGTGAACTTTACAACAAAAACATAAATTTAACCTCATTAAATTCTCAACAATTTACATTGACGTATCGTACAATTGTGTTTTTCAAAATGTTCAGCCGTTGGTTTTATTTCACGAGCGTCATTTTCTTCGCTGGATTTTGCGGGGCCAATTACTGCAGAGATGCGAACCTCTGTTGCCCTGGTCGCGACAGTTCCTGTGTGGTACAGAAAGCTCACCAGAACGCCATAATAGAAGACCTGACGGATAAGCCATGCTACTGCGATCACGCGTGTTTGAAGCTTGGGGACTGTTGCCCTGACTTCAGGGAGACTTGTGGAGGTAAGTTACATTTTTAATAACGTACAAAAAGAATTTTTACAAAATATTTGTTGTAGTTGACAGTTGACAGTTGAATATTTTTTTTGAGTTTGAGTACATAATGACCCAAAATGGATCACTGGACACGGTTTTTAGCTCACAAAGTAATGTACCGTAATTTTTGTTTTGTGTTTATAAAAGTCGCCGACAATTTTAACTATGTGCGTTATTTAGACTTTAGTTAGTTATATTTAGACCACAGACTGCAGAGTTACTTTATTTGATGAGTATAATATTGTTGATATACCTGTACACATTTTAGTTTTTTGCACTTCTTCTTCTTCTACATAAACTTGAACCATGATAAATATTTCAGACTGTTCTTTTCGCCTAATTTTCTAAAAAAGGAGGGTAAAGTTTTGCCTTTTAACTTTCAATGAAACTCATGTCATAATAATTACTTGTTAGTATAAGTCAAGACTATACTTGGTTCATCTGACTTCTATAAAAATTAATGATAGTTTTTAGCTTCTTTTTATCCTAATATTTTAATTGTGAAAGTTTTATTTGTGAGTATGTATGGATGTTAAATACTCTTTCACGCAAAAACTACTGAACAGATTATTATGAAAAGCATACAAGTAGGAAATTATATGGAATAAAGGATACCTATTAGAGATGAAACGGATATCCGGTAACTATCCGGTATCCCTATCCGGCCTCGATTTCACTATCCGGCCAGATACCGGATAGTAATTCAGTATCCGGCTGGATAGTAAAATTCAAAAAATTCTCATTATTTTACACAAGGCAAATCATACCACAATAGATTATGAACACCGTTTCATCGCACGTCAAAAAGGTTTGTTTTATTAATTACTTTACTACTCAAAATTAACAAGCGGCAAATTGTGGTGAGTGAATACCAATTTTTCCGCATTTGTTGGTAAGAGGCGATTCCGTTTGGCTTTGTATTCCAGACCGTCTTCTGAAAATAGCCTTTCGTTCTAAACACTACTGCCAGGTGCTTAAAGATAAATAAAAAAAATCGAAATGTGTGCTACATAATAGAAGTGAAACTTCAACGGACAAGTGGAATTTCCAAAAAAAAATATTCAATAAAAATATTTCATGAAAAAACATAAAAAGAATATATTAAAAAAAAAAAAACCTAAAATATTTATTTCAATATAATATTTTTTCTCTCCCTCCACCGCTGCCGCCTCTCACTACGCGATATAATTATTATCGTCTACCCCCTCCATGCGACCGTAACGCTTTTTCGTGACAGAAAAAATCCCCTCACCCCTCGTCTATAAAGAAGTTTCACTTCAAAAAATTGATAAAGGTCCGAATATCCGGTACCCGGATATCCGGCGCTCAGACAACGTAGTTAGCCGAATATCCGGTATCCGGTATCCAGCCAAACCACTATCCGTTTAATCTGTTACCTATTATCCCGCAAACCGGGCAGAGCCAGGGGCAGAGCGCTAGTCATAGAATTATTTCACTTAAAAGCAGTTCCGCACGTTTAGGCTTCCGGCCCACGTCAGACTTTTTGTAGGACAGATAATCGGACCGATTTTTCCTGCCATATTATTTCTGAGCGACTTTTTGTAGGACGTGTGCGTTGCACTATTGCTATCAGTACGTTCTATTTTTCTCCTACAAAAAATCGGTCACCGATTATTGGACGTGGTCGGGAAGCGTTAGTGTCATTACTCTTGGAGTTAACCCAAGTGTACATTGGCTTTGCTATTTTAATGTTGTGCATATTATTTATTCTGTTGGTATGGACTTTAAAGTTAAATACCTGAAATGCTTTATATCAGTGGTATATTTCGGTATAAATGCTTTAGACCTCAGTAATATGAATATACTGAAAAAGAAGAAATGTGAAAAGTTTTTCTCTATTTTCGTTTTAGCATATTGTTTTTTATTGACAAAACGACTCTTCTAGCCATAAATAGGCAGTAGGTACCTTTAGTAGGTACCAGTAGCAATACAAAAACAAAAATTTCTAAACGAAAAAGCCTGCCTTTTTTTGAATTCCCGAGATTTTTGTGAACTTTTCCACAAGACAATGGAAATTCCCATTCCGTTAAGGCTTAAAGCGGCATTGTTCTACGCACCAGACTTTGCAAAAGACCTGATGAGAGTGTCTGACTTCGATATTAAGGCCTCAAAGAAACGCACAGACGAAAAACAAAGATGGCGATAACATTACTTTCGACATGACTTTCGGTATAAAACAAAGGAACAATAACTTACGCGCGCTGAAAGAACTGAAAAAAGTTTCATCCAAATTTTTTTAATTAATCTATCACCTAGTGATTTAAAAACCGGTCCTCTAACGCTAATAATTAAGGTACCTTTATTTTTCTTATCTCGTCCATTGAAGTATTATTACTAGCATGTAGAACCGACACCGCGAACACAATGTATGTCCCAATGAATTGGCGCCGATCGGCTTCAATTTTCAATGAATTCGTTCAATTTTGAAAGGAGAACGGGGGCTCAATTTTGAAAATAGAACCTCCTGGCGAGACACATTTTGTTCGAGATGTCTGTTCTATGACATTATACTTCAATGATCTCGTCATTGATATATTTAACGGACTTCAGTGTTTCGACTGCTTTATCTGGGGGCACGGCAGTGCCCCCGCCAAGTCGAGCAAAAAAGCGGCACGGCCGTACCATCCTTTTCTCGAAGCAATTCAGGCCATTTTCGACCCCCTATAACTTCGTTGTAGATAAAGCTAGAAGCCTGAATTTTTAGTAACCAAGCAGGCATTGTATAAACACAGTATGTTTCAAATTTCATTCAATTTGAACCAGTAGTTTAAGAATTATAACTAGTCAAAGTTTCTTAATTTCGTCACTCACTGACTGACTGACCGATCATCAAAACTCTAAGGCACTTCTAGCAGACATAGAAGCTTCAAATTTGGAACACAATTAGTGTTTAGTGTATAGATCAAGGAAAAACTAAAATATTTTGCAATTTCGGTCCAGTTTTCTAGATACATAAACTACATAAATAACTTTGTAATCCCATATAAATGTATAGGATTACAAAGTTACATTTGCAGTTAATGAATCACTGTACCTGTATATGTACCTAGATATAATTATGTTCAAAGGTAACATGTAAAAGGAAAAAAAGTAGAACTATCTACAAAAAGAAATGAGATGCCATCAAAAACATAACTTGTAAAAAAAACCAAGTCTCGCAACTCAGTTCTTCTACCGTAAAAAGTTGTGAGATCCATGTAATACCAAGTCGCTTGATTTATTCAGTTCCTATTTAAGGGTCCTTCTGTCTTAAGTTATTACGTAATTAGCTAACCTAACAAGTAACAACATCTTATAGTGACCATAATTATCAATATTCAAAATCTTTTATGTTTTAAATAAATAGATTGACTTGGCAATCGCACTAAACAATCGAATTTATATAATATGTATCTATTACTTGTGAGATACATTGTGTTTTCATGCGATGGTCAAGTCTATCTATTTATTTAAAACATAAAAGATTTTTAATATTGTTAATATGGTCACTTTAAGATGTTGTTACTTGTTAGGTTAGCTAATTACGTAATAACTTAAGACAGAAGGACCCTTAAGTAGGAACTGAATAAATTAAGCGACTTGGTATTACATGGATCTCACAACTTTTACGGTAGAAGAACTGAGTTGCGAGACTTGGTTTTTTTTACAAGTTATGTTTTTGATGGCATATGTTTATCTCATTATCTAAACCGTATCTGAACTAATAATATAACGAGAATTTTTTTACTCTATTCGTTTACAGTAAAGTGATATTCTATTGCATTGTACGTAACGTTAGCACTTAGCCATGATAAATGGATTATGTTATTAAAATAAACACCTATTTAGCTTTAGCTCTACAGGGCAGCCCATAAATATTAAATGTGCAACAGGGTGTTGACGTTACCATGGGGTTATATAAAGTATGGCGCTTATTTAATTTCAGCTTTCATTCAGCAGATTTGAGAAATTCTTCCTTTTTTGAAGTCTGATAAAAGTTTCAGTGTTTACAATTTGGAATAGGATTAGACAGTAAAAACTATTTTTTTCTAAAATAAAATTAGCCTTAGTTACTCCTTGTTACATCAGCTATCTGCCAGTGAAAGTCCCGTCAAAATCAGTCCAGCCATTTCAGAGATTAGCCGGAACAAACAGACAGACAGACAGACAAAAATTGTAAAAAATGTTGTTTTGGTATACGTACCGTGGTACGGTGATTGAGCTAACAGATAATTGTGACTGTCAAATAATAGACAAATAATTTGCAATAAAATAATATTCGACTGTAAATTGAGATGTAATCTATCCTATCTTTCAAGTTGGATCAAACTGCACACGGTGTGCAAATTTGATTAAAATCTTTTTAGGAGTTAGATAAATTACGTGTCACGTTGTTTGTCCGCGATGGACACCTAAACTACTCAACCGATTTTAATCAAATTTGCACATCGTGTGCGCATGGAGTTTGATCCAACTTTGTTTTGATTTCAATTTTGAGAAAAAAACTGGACTGCGCATTGCAGAAGCAGTGAGATAATTGCGTAGTAAATCAAATGCTTCCTGTTTAAAAACAATTTTGAACGGATTTTAAAATAAGTAAAATATATTGTAATAACAATGTCATATTCGTTGCACATTTTGTTCCGTAAATAACAAGGGCGCCTGTAAAACCCATTTTCTAAACACATTGTTAGGTGAAACTAGATTCTTTAGGGACTTGTCTTACTATAAACTGTAAGTTAATAGTTTCATAATATATATTTTTACTTAACTTTACAAAGTCACGCTCAATTTTATTAAATGTCGAAGTAAAATATAAATTTAAATGCAAAATACATTATTCCGAATTTTACACCATATTATGTTATTTTTTTTGCTTCTATAGCCGTTTCAGAAAAATGAGCACGAGAAAATGAAAAGGAAATTCTTCAACGCATTTAAAAAATATATTATACCTACTGATTATAGAATATTTCCTTAACCTGGACAGAACCGGTTTCAAAATTGATAATTTGCATGGACTTTGTTTTGTCATTTATTTATTTAAATTGGCTTCAACCCATTAATGGCCCACTACTAAGCACGGGTCTCTCCTGTTTAGGAGACCTAGAGCATACTCCACCACGCTGCTCCAGTGCAGATTTATTTAAAATACCTTACCAGAAAGTTGTGCTACTATAGATTTCTTGAATAATCAACGCAGCAAGTCACGGCACATGCTGCGCCGCTTGCCGATCTACACGTAAGTAACGGGCGCACAGAAATATCAGGGGACGTAGTAAGTTCCATCACTTACCTACTATGCCATACTTATTCTGATTGTGACTCTTTTCCGTCATGTTGGTAACTGCAACTCCGAACGTAATTAAACAAAGTTATATATTAATATACAATACATATATTATTAAAGTTATATACTCACATTGTGACCGCCAGCTGGGAATGACACCCTCGTTACGTCTCGCTTCCTCCCGACTGTTTTTAAATATGCGGAAGAGAGAAAACGTATGGAAGTGTGCGAACTTTCTTTATAATATTTTTTTGATCTATTGCGTTTGTAGTGTATTTCTTTAATGTCGTACAACTCGCACATTTGACATTGTGAGTTTGTCGCTGTGGCATGAGTATAATAATGCTTGAAAGGACCCTATTGCATTGACTTAAGTTTCATTTTTGTTTGTTTCCACTGTTTAAAGAATTGGGTGACATCATTTACTTAATTTTAATTTCTTTTAGGGACAAAAAATTACCTACATTAAAAATACGTGGAATCGATTCAGTTGCCGATTTCGAACACTGGACCTTCTTACTTAGCATATTAATCTGGTACATGTTGTATATTAATATACCTACCACCTGTTTGTAAACATTGTTGCAATACCTGTGACGGAATAAATGTTTCTTATTCTTATTCTTAATCCCAAAAGAGTTTGTTGTAAAAATACACTTATACACCAAACCCCATAATTATGAGAGCGCATCTTACTACTTGCCTGTCGAATAATTATACATATCGCTGTTTTGTTGGCAAGAAAGTTAATGAATATTTTCATTTTGGTAGCTTCAGCATCTTTTGTAGCGTGCTCGGCGGTAGTGAGTTCACTAAGTTCAACCCAGCCCATTATCTTTTATAATGATGTGTGCGCCATTTTCTAGAAATGCTAGGTACAATGGAAAATAGCTCGCTTTTAGACAATTTAATAAAAAGCTAAATGGTTGGTTGTGATGAAAAGATATGACGTTGCATATTTTATCAACACTAGACGTCGCTCGCGGGTTGACTAAATGAAATATAAGGAGTATCTCATTCTGGTACGTTTTAGTCGCGTATTTCTCTGCAAATATAAGATTTAAAAAGTAGGCATTAAGAACTTGAGAAGAAATTAAATTCAGAGTGTATTGTGGATATAAGTAACATAATTTTTGAATGCTGCTTATAAAAACTGCCATGTAAGAGAACTTTTGAAAATGAATAAAGAATAAAATTACCTGTTCTTTTTATGCAACCCGGGTAACTTTAACTTTCAGAATTTGAGTTCTTTTTAATCTATTGTTAGCTTGACTGACCTTACTTATCTCATCTAAGTATGCACTACACACGTTATTTTTCTTGCGTCCAAGCTAGACTTAACCAACCCCTTAGGCCCTACAAAAAATAATGTGTTTAACGTTATTCGATTTTGTAATATGAGGAAAAAAGACACATAGAAATAAATTATTTTTATTTTTATTCAGTAGGTACCTACAAATTTTTTCTTCGGTGATCCACACTAATCTATGCTTTTATTGAGTTGACATTTCCTTTCTATAGCTAAATGTACCTAAAAATATTTATGGTGTTAAGAGCATGGATTAGTATGGATCAGTCCGCACTCAGAAATTGCTCATTGCGTCCCTGAAATGGAAAAAATCGGTCAAGTGCGAATCCTGATCGTTTGTATTCGGGTTCACATTATATTTTGTTCCTTATTGGATACAAACAAAATCTGAATATTTTTCATTTCTCGTTTACACAAAACCTCAAAAGAATGAAATACTATACTACTTTTTATATTTCAGCTCAGAAAATTTTCGTATTGAAAAGTTAATAAAATAGGTTAATATAAACCAAACATATGATAGCGTGATTATGAAAGAAAGAAATTAATTAAAATGAATGTTAAACTTAATATGAATCGTATAATTTGAGTTGATGATAGATTAAATGTTAGGTATTTCAGATCAAATTTCTTCATAACAACTTTTTTAATTTGAGTTATAAAGCGCGGAAAAAACACTTTTGCTCCAAACTGAAGTGCCTACCTATATACCTGGATCCCGATCCAATTCCAGGATCAAATTAAAACTTTTTCTAGCAAAAAACTCGATAATAGTTTGACAGATGAACAGACAGACAGCCTGGGAGTTAAAAAGAAAAACAGACATGTAGGTATTACATGTCTGTGTAAAAAAACAAGCTTCATAACGTCACATCTATAACAAAAGTACAAAATTTCACAAAATATGACACTTGATGACTATTATGTGTAGACGAGCATGAGTCAGCCGCCAAACGACTTGTGTTCCGGCTGGGGGCTTGAGAGCCAGTTCTTCCTTCTTTTTCTTCTCTCTTTCTTGGCCAGCGACGCATCAGTGATGCCTTTGGTGTTGCTGATGTCCATGGGCGACGATAGCCACTTACCATCAGGTGGATCGTCAGCTCGTTTGCCGGCTATTTACATTAAAAAAAAAACGAGAGAATGGAAACGGAAATTATGAGCAATAATAAGTAGGACATTAGCGGTGCGTAAACTGCATGGTGTTTAGCACCCTCGTTAGGCTCGTGTGCTAACTTTACGACAGTGCAATAATTGACCACTTAAGACACGAGTATCGTATACTAGTTTATAGCACAGTGTGACCTAAGTACGCGCTTAAAGGTCATATTTTTTTGTGACTTACCGCGTCCTTTTACATAGGGCAAAGATGTAAAAGGCGTGATCTACTCTTAAGTGCAGGTTTAGATTACACTGTGCTATAAATAACGTGTTCCTTCACACAGATACAATAGTCCTTAATTTTTATTTACTTCAGAACCCTAAAAGCTCCTTAAGTGGGTAGGTACCTCGTAGACTAATCATTCGCTACTTAATTGTACCGTAAAAATCTACAACCAAACACTTGACACATATAAATAACTGGGATTAATCTCACTCAAGAAGTGTACAATTTACGCGGTAATGTACACTTGAGTACATTATGACGTAACGAGCAAACTCGAGCTGGGTTTTAATGAAAGAACGTTGAATATATTAAATAATTTTTGCATTATGCGTACACACGAAAAGGGGATTTTTCCTTTTTTGCGTCTGGGCGTATGACAATTGTGATAATTGATTCCTCCTCCGAAGATTCGCTTGAATCTTTCGAAAGTGACGTTTCTTTCGAGATTCGACGCCATGACAGTTTCTAGTATACTGGCGGGAATTTAATTTAAATACCTAAATATTTATCACGCTTATAACCATCAAAGAACGTTACAGCTTGCCTTGAAAATAATCTTATGTTGTTTTGTAAATATTAGGCCACAAAATATTAGAAAAAAAAATATTTCCCATTTCTTCGACTCTGATCGTATTTGATCAAATTCCTAATAACGCAAGTCGCAATGTCATCAAATCTTGGCCTGATTGAATCCCGACGGTGATCCCAAACAACAACAAGAAATATAAGTGGGAGCCACTGCGATATTTACTTTTAATTAATTTCTGATATATATGATTTCTCATTGGAACACCCCATTTATTTATTGACGAGACATTGGAGAACTTGTTTTTACCCGACTGCCAAGGTATCCTGTCTTCTCGTTGGTGAACAATAAGGATAAAAAGCAATTAGATATTTAGCAAATTTTCACAACCTTACGCCCCAACTCAAGAGTCACTAACAGTTACATACTTTAATCGCTCCTTACTAAAGAATCACCATAGAAATTCTGCATTAAGGCGCGGTGTGATCTCAATATTCACAAAACTGGGTTTCTTTGGTGCTCGAGTACGAGGAAACCGAATGAAAATATCGCACGCAAAAAAATACAGAGCATAGAAAAAGGTCTAAAGTAATATGTTAATCGAATAGAATATTAAATAATTGTTTAATATTTCCAATAAAAAATCGTAATTTGCTATACAAAAATAAACTTAATCGTCGACGTTCTTTGTATTTTCAGCGGTAACAATATATATTTTTTTTGAGAATATAATACGTATATGGTTTTATTAAAACTTAAACCGGACAGATATTGAATTTAATGTGTATATTCTGAATTATCTAAGGGAAACCCTCAAATTAAATGTTTATTCGCAATCTAGTTACATTGTTAGCAAAAATATGCTCTAAAATTTTGAACCCTATTCAGCGTCACGTAAATGTAACATTAGATTAACGCAGATATGCGGTTGTGTGAGTGAAATCAACGTTTTTAAATCGTAGTCATACCGCGCCTTAAGGAGCGATTTAAGTGACCGTTAATAACTCCCAGATGGGGCGTTAATCCTATCCTACTTCCTACTAAACTTTGTGAAGATGTTTGGATGTACTGATGTTTGGATTAGCATCACGCGCTAACCATAATTATTAAGGACGAGTAACCGCCCTCGCTTTGCTTCGGTTTTCTTATTTTTTTACACCTTGGGTTACATTATTTGAGTTTTATTAAGGATCCCTAATTTTTTTGAAAATATAATATAGCCTATGTTACTCGGGGATAGTGTAGCTTCCCAACAGTGAAAGAATTTTTCAAATCGGTACAGTAGTTTCGGAGCCTATTCAATGCAAACAAAAAATCAAATCTTTCCTCTTTATATATTAATATAGATTATGATGATACTTGGCACAAAGACAAGTTATGTCCAGACTTAAAAAAACCGAGCAAGTGCGTGTCAGGCCACGCGCAATGTAGGGTTCTGGCGTAGTATGTTTATCGACTATTACTCATTAACTACTTATGGTAACATACCTGTCATAGTTTTTCTTGTAAATTCATCATAAGTTATATAACTTATTTTTGAAAAAAATTTCACTTGTCCAACTCAAACCTTTTAGCCGGCGGGGGGAGGGGAACTTGACTGTAACGAAAATTAGCACTTTTACGAACCCCTCCAATGGTCTTAGGAGACCCATAATATTTTTGAAAGATCTTTTCAATGATATCTAACTCCCACAGCAAACTACAGGGTACGCAATGAAAAAAAAATTCATCCTCACGTTACCTGTAGGGGAAGTACCCAAAAAATTGTTTTGGAGTTTTAATAAATATATATATCCATGCTAAATTACAGCTTTCTAGCACGGGTCTCGGGGCCCTTTGCTTCAGACAGACGGACAGACGGACGGACGGACGGACATGACCAAACTGTAAGGGTTCCGATTTTACTTCGGAACCCTAGCAAGAGTAAATTTTATCCCAGTTAGAAGTTCCCGTGGTATGATTATGAATTTATGTAGCAATGTTTGTGATACCACTTTTTACGGGCGGAACCGTAAACGGAAACTCGTATTACATAGGTACATAATTTTAATTAGGGAATGTGTTATTTAAACAACGCAAATGGAATCCCAACTCATTACTAGTTATATCAACAAAATAATTACGGTCGAAAACGCTGCCATGCCTTTTATATTTTCTAATTAAAATTTGGTCAGTTTTTAATTACACATTTGCTTTTGTTTGACTGCTTTCAGAATTCACAATAATAAAGCGCGTAGAGAATAAATCTGGAGTCTTTTTTCCTTCTGTATTTTTACCCGAATGCTAGAAAGGGTTATGTTTTCGCGCGTATCATATATGTAAGTTTGTATGCATGTAATATTCTTTATTATCTCGTATCTTCCAAATCGCTGAACGGATTTATATATGTATAATTAAGATATCGTTAGATTCGTCTTGATAAGTTTGATATAATCCAAGTTTTCTTAGATACGTGAAATGCGTATATTAGTTCATTGCGTGAAATTAAAAAATATATGGTGGCTGTGAAATGTCATTGTTTGAAGTATCAAAAAATAAAAATAAATCGACTAACGAATTATCAAATTCAAGAACTCACCAAATGGATTTCAAAAAAGTATATCGTGATAGGTTTTTTGATACCAGTTTTTTTTTTTGCAATTTGCTAGTTGTGTAGGTATCTGTCTGTCTGCCGATTAATCCATTAGCTGTATATTATATAATATCACCGCTGACAAGCCCGTACACAAATTAAGTATGTACTTATCTTTTTGTGTAAATTAACACTTGGCCGATTTAAAACAATAAGCTTTCAGTATGCTTCACCATATGTATGTTCCTAAATATTAAACTTTATGTAGCGAGTGAAATTTTCCGTGATGACTCTTCGGCGTGAGGTTTCCAAATTGTTTATTTAATTGAATAGAAGTCGTTTACGTTCATGCAGGAAGTTTACCTGGTGAAATGCGGCCATAACCTAAGACCATTATAATGTAGGTAGATACTATAACAGCCTTGTAGCTAAGGCCCGTTTTAATAAACAGCAGATCTTACTTAATTATGTCACTTTTACATAAGATTGACATATTTCAGCATGTCCACCACCATCATCTTCAGCAACCGAATCTTGAGATCGCAGAGATCATATAAGATCGGCTTCAATGCGCGCCTAAGTTTGTATCTTCCATGACAACAAAAAGACTTCCATAGTAAGGTGTGAGGAGATTTTTAGCGCCACGCATTTAGAGCATTCTACGCTCGTGGTACCTTAATCCAAAAATAAAATGCATTTTACGAGTTTCACTTTTCAATGGTATTTATGCGACTGCGATGACTTTGGAATTAATGGTGTTCTTGGGCGCCGGTGATCATCAGCTATCATGTAATGTATACCAACTGCCTTAAAGCTTGGCAATAAGTAAGTTTAATTTAAAATTGTTTCTTAATAAATAATTAAATAACTACGGAACTCAAAAAAAATTAGTAATGAGGTAGTTCACTGGAAAATAGTGTGTTTTTTTAAACCATTATTTGTTGGCGTCCTAATAAAGTCAAAATTCACCAATGTCTCGTCACATCATCAATCAGTTAAATTCAAGTAGGTACCGCATATTTACGTTAAAAGGCTAAAGATCTAACCCAAAAAATATCTAGGTATATTTCAAAACATTTGCTGACACCCGATAGAGCCCGGAGAGTATACGTAACAAACGGTGAATAGAAAGGTATTCCATCCACAACTTTAGAACAGGAAGCCAGGAAAAATTGCCAGGGAAATTGTTTCGAGTTAACCCTCTGTCCGATTACACTGCGCGTTGAAAGGGTTGATAGCTTGGATTTTCCCCTTTTCGTCAGTTGATCTTGGCGTAAAAATTTTGACATTTTAATTTTCTTTTCATACCTTACTCAACAATGCACTATAAATAAATAAATAAATAACGATATTCATTTATAGCCCCACACTAAATCCTAGTGTCCCTGTGTCATGGGTGCCATGGAAAACACATAAAGACACATACACACCCGGATCGAGAACAGATATTCTAACTCATAATTCAAATTTGTGCCTCGCTGGGAATCGAACCCAGGACTCTTGGCACGACGCTCCGGCATGGTAACCATCAAACCATATGAGTCGTCATACATTTACGTCCGTTACTATAAGTAAATACGTTAGTAAACAATGATATTATAATTAAAAAAAACAGTAGATATCTCACTAGGGTGCTGAGGATGAAGAGCGTAAGAACAGGCAATTGACCGTTCACTCATAGTCGGTCTGTCAATACAAGACGATGCGCACGCTTTTGTTGTCGTCAGAAGTGCTTGACATTTGACATACAGCGTTAAAATGCCTTCGAATAGATATTATACCAATGAGATTGGTGTAGTGTAACAAAAGATAAACGTGTGTATGTTGTATCTCTTTTCGGAACAGATTTTTTGGTTGATTTGTAAGAGTATACGTATCTATATTTTTATATCACTGTTAATAAATAAATTTCATGCAAGATATATCTGATCAAGATATTCGAATATCTCCATAAATATCATAAAAATGTTTTTTAACCTTCTAGCTAATCCCTTTCAGTGCGTTCACGGTAAGCGACGTTGTTTTTACCTCAGTTGTTATTCAGTCAGCTTAATTTAATGGCAAATCTAAGGTGGAGTCTTGAACCTCGGTTCGGTCTACACTCTAGAGTTATTTAGAAACTACTGAACCGATTTGAAAACTTCTTTCACTGTTGGGAAGCTACACTATTCCCGAGTAACATAGGCTATATTATATTTTCAAAAAATTAGGGATCCTTAATAAAACTCCAATAATGTAACCCAAGGTGTAAAAAAATAAGAAAACCGAAACAAAACGAGGGCGGTTACTCGTTCGAACTAAAGTTCTATAGTTCAATTAAAGACATTTTAAACAATCTCATTAGAAAGTTTTAAAACAATTCTTTTGTATACATGGTGTAACAGGGGGATGGATCAATGGTTTCCAGGGGGGGGGGGGGGGCTCAAAACTTTTTTAATTGTACCCCCATTTAAAATTTAACCCCGATGTTCACCAATATTCAATGGTTCACCTAATAATTGGGAATTTGTTCATTTTATATCATGCAGCCGTTGTTTGTTGAAACAATATTTAGTTTTAGAAATTTATATGTTACATCAGCTATCTGCCAGTGAAAGTCCCGTCAAAATCGGTCCAGCCATTTCAGAGATTATCCGGAACAAACAAACAGACAGACAGACAAAAATTGTGAAAAATATTGTTTTGATATATGTACCGTGTATACATCCAAATGCACTTAGTAAAAAGCGGTTATTTTAACATTACAAACAGACACTCCAATGTTATTTATTTGTATATGTAAATGTACCTATAGATGTAACCAATGTGGTCGTTTCCAATTCTAAATATTTATTGGTTAAATAATAAGTTATATTAAATTTTAATGTTAACATTAACTTTCAAGGGCTTTACGTCTGAGACTCGAAGTTTTATCATCAAATTACCATGTAAGAATTCATGTCTGAGTTAATACAGTATAATACCGAATGTCAAAACGAAGCAATCAAAAATCAGCAAAGGAATTAAACAGAAACTCGTAAAATACGACTCATAACACGAGGCGTTGCAAGCGAAACAAATTGTTGCTTTGATCGTGTTAGAAGCTATTCACAGAGGACTCGCGTATTCGCAAGTCTTTGAGCGAAGTTTGTCTGCTTATTATTATATCTACACTAATATATAAAGAGGAAAGATTTGATTTTTTGTTTGCATTGAATAGGCTCCGAAACTACTGAACCGATTTGAAAAATTCTTTCACTGTTGGGAAGCTACACTATCCCCGGGTAACATAGGCTACATTATATTTTCAAAAAATTAGGGATCCTTAATAAAACTCCAATAATGTAACCCAAGGTGTAAAAAAATTAGAAAACCGAAGCAAAGCGAGGGCGGTTACTCGTTATAGATATTATTAATCATATATCAGAGAGAGTTGTGGGAGGTTCTTTTAAGAATTCTCTTTAAATTTTATATTTGAAAGCTACTTATTTTTAATTTCAAGTTCTAGTAGTTACTTGTTACAGTTTGTTTTTGAACAATATTTTTTTTCTTCAAAGTTATGTCACATTTTACGATCAAGCAAAGTTACGAAAATAACATCCAAACGAAGACAAATAAATATTTAGAATTGAAAACGACCATATTGGTTACATCTATACAAATAAATAAAATTGGAGTGTCTGTTTGTAATATTAAAATAACCGCTTTTTATTAAGTGCATTTGGATGTATAGACGGTACATATACGAGTACCAAAACAACATTTTTCACAATTTTTGTCTGTCTATCTGTTTGTTTGTTCCGGCTAAACTCTGAAATGGCTGGACCGATTTTGATGGGACTTTCACTGGCAGATAGCTGATGTAACAAGGAGTAACTTTGGTCACTTTTATTTTAGAAAAAATAGTTTGTTAGGCGATACGAAGTTCGCCGGGTCAGCTAGTTTTTAATAAACTTTAATGTACGAACCAAAGCCTCATCACAGGTTCATAATAAAAGACACATAAATTAATTCAAACCAAACACAGTTAACGAACGGTTTTTAATATTCAATTCCACGGTGTATCTTATGAATAAATTTTGAATATAGATCGATTCTGTATAATATCGAAATGCGATTTACACTCAATGGCAATAGACTTCGTGAATCACATTCCACGGCAGGTTTTGAATAGTCCAGTAATACCTAAATTCAATACCATGCAGCAGCATTTTGCGTATATGAAAAGGCATAAATAGGAATTTATTGGAATTCATATACTTGAGAGACTTACCTACATTATTCGACTTGGAATTAGACCATAGTCCATTTGCGGTCGACTATAGAATTGTGTTTTGTTGGCCTTTTAGCTTAAAAGCCATTTGGCTGCAATTTATTATCTTGGTCCGTTTCATCATGAATAGCTGAATAGAGTTAATTATGCTTTAGCTGACCATATTCGGTAGAAATTCAAACCTAAATGCAACTGAGAGATTATGGCCTTAACATGAAGGTTGATAATGCTTACCTACTAGAAGAATACTCTGATGTTGCTTTCGTGAAAACTTTTGCAAATAAAGCATAAAGACAGGAAATAAGTAACATAAATAGTAGAAAATTGAGGGCACTTTCCAGGTATCTTTCTGGACGAGACCACAGAACACTGTTTACAATAGCCGAGCTCAATAGTCCCTAAACTACAGAAATCGCCATATCATTCATTCGTGTAAAGCTTCGAGAAAGGGAGGCCGATTGTGTAACCGAAGGTAAACGTTTTGTATTGCAAAAGGCAAGCGCTTCAATATCATCATAATTAGATGAAACTAAATTAAATCAAAATAAATTAAAATGAACTTTTTTGATTCGTGCACGAGAAAAGATGGTAAAAAATCCTTACATAGCATCCATTAGCAACTTCAATACAAGGCAAGCGTTCTCTTTAATTTAAATATAATTAGAAACTATAAAAGAAAATTAAGTGTTATCAAATTAAAACCAGTTATTTCCGGTCTCCATCCAAAGAACAAAATAGTATAGTTTCTGACTTTCACATCAAGAAATGGAAACTTTGTTTACAAGGCAAGCGAGAGTTCGCTTTAATTTCAGCAGAATCAAATTATAACGCCTCAGTGAACCCGCGTTGGACGCAGATGGCGGATAGTTATTCACAAAGACCAGCTCCTCGATTTATGCAAAGTGCATCGACCGTATCTTAAGTTAAAAACTTTAAATTTTAAAATTTAAAAATCCCAACAGTTTGTTTTACACTAAACAAAACTAAGAAGAAAAACCATCTCCATCACGTCAGCTTTTAAACATAAAAAACCGCATTATTATCGGTTAATTTGTTTATGAGCTACGATGCCACAGATGAAGCACTCATAGCCCGGCGGCTTGCGTCGATCCTATGTGATCGACAAAGTAACAGCGGGCGCGGTCGGTAGTTGAATAGATGACCGCTAGTGGTAAAAATTCTTGAGCGTTTCCGTGCTTCGGAGAGCACGTAAAGCCGTAATATAACAGTCGTTAAGCCATGTCGGAGGCCCTCAGGCAGTTTGAAAACTTCCGACACTCGGATTGGCCACTAAACCCTCCACCAATCCGCACTGGAGCAGCGTGGTGGAACATGCTCTAGGTCTCCTCAAGAGGAGAGACCCGTGCTCAGTAGTAGGTCATTAATGGATTGAAGCCATGCCACAGATAGACACAGACACTCAGACACGTCTAACTTATAGGTAACGCCCCTCCTTTTGCGTCGGGTTTAAAAATAAAGATTAGTTTACTATCGACATTGAGTATTCGAATCGTGTGAAATCTTGCCAGTTAATTTACGATTTAAGAGGGTGGCTTGAGTCAACCACCAACGACTTGTCGTGTTCCTGCTGGGCATATTTATTTTCTAGTAGCTGTTGCCCGCAGCTTCGCATACGGAAATTATGCTTTACCTTATTTTTACCTCATGGAGAAGAAAATTTAAAAAACGGTGAATTTATAATGAAGTACTTAGATTTAAGTAATTCATTATAAATTATATATAGGTACTGAAATAAAAACCACGATAAAATCACAAAGGATTCCTCCAGGTGCAGGTTTTGAAAAATAAGCAATATTCACATTAATTTGCATTTTTTCTTTTTTTTTTTGCAAAATTTTGAAAAACTAAAGAATATGTAATCCATCAATTTAAGCAAGGAATATTTGTTGCAAATTTTAAGCAAATCGGTTGATGTTTTAAAAATATTAAAGTGTATATATTTGTGCTCTAACACGTTAATGAAGTGTCCCTTAATTATTTTTTTTTTAATATTCAATGTATAGAAAATTTGCCCTTTGAGTTTTATTATAAGTAGTATAGATTCTTTCTAGATAATCTCAGTTACTTCACACACTTTTCCATTTTCTATCTCATTTTATTATAACTTTACATAGCCACCAGCGGACGAACCCTTGGAATTTCTAAACTAATTAAGAGAAGTAGTTTTGTAGTTCCAAAGAATAGTAAAAAATTGATTTTAGTAAAAAATTACTTGAGGCTATTAATATCATATTATTATTATGATATGATATCCAATCTTCATTAATCGAGAGATTTTTTACTAAAATTAAAAATTTTACCCTTAATATTCAACCGCTTAAATGTTTATCAAATAACTCGTTAATGCAAAGAAGCTTATCGTAATAGGGTTTACTTAAGTTATTAGACTTAGCTGGCATTTAACGAGAAAAAAACTGAAATAAGGTGCTGACGGAATTGAAGGTATCGGGCACATAACTTCTACTAGACTTTAGATTTAATTGAAACTGAAACTGGTCTTGTAAAAATAACACTGTATCTTCTGTTTATAGAGGAGTTTTAATTATTGAGTTTTATTTTATTATTATTTATTCCCTTTTCAAAAATTAAGCTTCAATAGTTTTGGAGATCGCGGGAGGTGAAGACTTTTTTGTAATTATCGACAAAGAAGCATATTATAAACCATGTTATGGTTTGTAACCGTCGCCCATGGGACTTCAGTAAAACCAAAGGGAAAGTAAAAAATAAAAGTAAAACCAAAAGTAAAATCAGTCATCCGTCGTCAGCTAAAACTATATACAGGTTGAATTTTCCAAGTGTGCGTGGATGGCCAAATCCAAAACTATGAGGAATAGCGAAAAATGCTGAAACGAGTCTCGGGGCCGATTTTGACGAAAACTAAAACTGCATCATTACATTTTTGAAAAATCAATTTTCCAGGAATCGAACCCGTTGATTTTGAACACTAACTGATGTTGACTGATGTTGACATTGTATTTTTTATATTTGCATCCCATACTGTGGTTAAAATTGAGGATGAAGATAACACAATATAAATAACGCTTCACACTCATAGCCCCACACTAGGATTCCCTGTGTCGTGGGTGCCATGGACAACACACTAGACAAGGACATTCACACCCAGACCGAGAACAGAAATTCAAACTCATCATTTAAATTTCCGCCTCGCTGGGAATCGAACCCAGGACCCTTGGTGCGGCGATCCGGCATGGTAACCATTGCGCCATACGGGTCGTCATTTGTACCAATTTTATTGCAAATAAACATAATATTATTATTAATTATTATTATTGAAAATAAAAATAAAAAACTCAACCTATATTATTACACCATTCGATAGTGTTGCTAACAAGGATCACAATATGGGAAGTAATGACATACGGTTTTAAGGAAAATGTAGAATTTTAAGAAACTGCTGCATTTTAGACCCTTTGTTTAATAGGTAGAAACGTGTTTTGCTAAAAATAATGCCATCAAAAACAAAACTTGTAAAAAAACCAAGTCTCGCAACTCAGTTCTTCTACCGTAAAAAGTTGTGAGATCCATGTAATACCAAGTCGGTTAATTTATTCAGTTCATACTTAAGGGTCCTTCTGTCTTAAGTTGTTACGTAATTAGCTAACCTAACAAGTAACAACATCTTGTAGTGACCATATTATCAATATTAAAAATCTTTTATGTTTTAAATAAATAGATCGACTTGACCATCGCATGAAAACACAATGTACCTCACAAGTAATACCTACATATTATATTAAATTTGATTGTTTAGTGCGATTGCCAAGTCAATCTATTTATTTAAAACATAAAAGATTTTTAATATTGATAATATGGTCACTACAAGATGTTGTTACTTGTTAGGTTAGCTAATTACGTAACAACTTAAGACAGAAGGACCCTTAAGTATGAACTGAATAAATTAACCGACTTGGTATTACATGGATCTCACAACTTTTTACGGTAGAAGAACTGAGTTGCGAGACTTGGTTTTTTTACAAGTTTTGTTTTTGATGGCATCTCATTTCTTTTTGTAGATAGTTCTACTTTTTTTCCTTTTACAAGTTACCTTTGAACATAATTATATCTAGATACCTATCTACACCTATTATTCCATTATATTATATACAGGTACACTGATTCATTCACTGCAAATGTTACTTTGTTATACAGGTACAGTAATTCATTAACTGCAAATGTAACTTTGTAATCCTATATATTTATATGGGATTACAAAGTTATTTATGCAGTTGATGTATCTAGAAAACTGGACCGAAATTGCAAAATATTTTAGTTTTCCCTTGATCTACACACTAAACAATAATTGTGTTCCAAATTTGAAGCTTCTATGTCTGCTAGAAGTGCCTTAGAGTTTTGATGATCGGTCAGTCAGTCAGTGAGTGACGAAATTAGGAAACTTTGACTAGTTATAATTCTTAAACTACTGGTTCAAATTGAATGAAATTTGAAATATACCGTGTTTATACAATGCCTGCTTGGTTACTAAAAATTCAGGCTTCTAGCTTTATCCACAACGAAGTTATAGGAGGTCGAAAATGGCCTGAATTGCTTCGAGAAAAGGATGGTACGGCCGTGCCGCTTTTTTGCTCGACTTGGCGGGGGCACTGCCGTGCCCCCAGATCTCTTTTCTTAAATATCGGCATATCTTATCATATCTTATTTTAGCATATCTTATCGGCATTACTTCCCAAAATTTGATCCTTGTTAGCAACACTATCGAATAGTGTAATAATACAGGGTATGTTTTTTTTAATCAACGGGTTCGATTCCTGGGCAGAAACATTGATTTTTCATACGTCATTACTTCCCAGAATACGATCCTTATTAGCAACACTATCGAATAGTGTAATAATACAGGTTGCGTTTTTTTTTCAAAATCATTGGGTTCGATTCCTGGGCAGAAATATTGTTTTTTTTTTAAGTCCAAAAAAGGATAGTAGTCCAGTGCCGATAATTTTTGAAACGAAAAAAAATCATAGTAGAATGAAACCTATTGCAAAAGGAAGAGAATATAACGAAGATTATAGGAAAAATAAATTACGGGCGATCTGAGGTCGAAAAGGGGGGGCGAGGGGGGGTTTAATGGAAAAAAATGGTTTATCTCGATTTCCGGAAAAACTACAAGTCCTATTGAAAAAAGTTGAATGGCAAAGTTGTAGGTAATAAAAAGATCTACAACTTTTGTATTTACACTTTTTTACATAACCTCAAAATTTATGTGAAAAATTAAAAAAACCACGTTTTTGGTTTTTTATTTTTATCTTTTACAAAAAAACTTTTTATTTCACAAAATTTGGTGAAAACTTACCTTTGTATGTCCTTGACATACTGTAATTTTTTTGATTCAAAAATATATTTTTTTTCACCTTATTTTGACCTTATATCGAAAAAGGACCCTTATTTTCAGTCGAAAAATCTCACGTCAAAAAATCTGATTTTTTTTAAAATTCGGTAGTCTTTTTGTTCGTTGGAATCTCTACTTTCTAATGGTATATAAAAAACTATACACTACCATGGTAAATGTTCTCAGAAAATGCAATGAAACGACAACTATTTTCGCATATTTTTTCAATCTCATATGCAATCAATGGAATCCAATTTTTTTTTAGTTATTTGTTTTTGCAATATAATTTCAAAATGTTAAATCACAATAATAATATTATGCCTAATCGGTACTATTTCTTTTATTCCCCTCTGCCTGACTATTCTATGTTATGCTTTGACAATTATGACATGTCATCGCGGATCGAAAACTAAACCTCGAAATGTATGGACATAACATATCTATGGTAAAATATCTTTGCAAGTGTATTATCAAATGAAATCATCGTAGCGTAGTCGTCGTTAATCGTAAATTTTATAATTACCGCTGACCCGCGCGATTAATTTCTATTATCGATATGGATTAAACCGGACATCAGTTAAACCAAATGTAGTCTTTAATTTTTCTATGTCCCTAAAAAAGTCTTCGTTTTTAAATCATGTATATAAAACAGAAGGGGTGTTCTATGGTGTTGGTTATTCAATAATATTCCTTTTACTTTGCTCCATGATATATTTCCAGTTCTCCTAACGTTCACATCAATAACAATCTCTACTACTCCGTGATCACTATTCCAAATCCCATCGAATGTCCCACACGTATTCTTCTAAATAGATTGATACATTCCTTATTCTAAATATTTAGTTTTTCTTCATGTCTTCTTGTATGACAGCATCTGCATCGGCCGATCGTTGTAGAACCAAAGAGGTCGCTCGCCGACACATATTATTATTTTATTACAAACTTATAATTAGCTTGCCCTGTTTCTTTATTTATTTGTGGCAAATCTTGCAAGCTTAATTAGAACTCTTATCATTCTTCAAAGCTGAAATTTTGCATATTACCTACTATGATTCCGATGACAATGAATTTTTATGATAAGCACGACCTGTAAATCCTGGGGGCTCCAGATGAGGGAACTCCTTAACTGTTAAAAACGCAAATATAATATAAAATTGTATATAGGTCCCAACAACCAATTCAGTGAAGCACCCATAGTAATACCAACTCTCTTTTCGTACAAGTACACACATCCACACATTTACACTTCACTGCTTCAATCGCGAATCAAAAATTACGCACACATGGTAAGCGGGCGGCCATTGCTATGCTTCACTCTCGATTAGACGAGGTTACGTCCGTCTTTTTTTCAAGTCCGTGATATAGGTATTATATTATGATAGCTCGTTCCAAAATCCATCATTAGCTGATTGCCACTGCCAGCCAGTTTAGATAAAGGAATTCCTCAACGGTGAAAAGCAGATGTAATTTTTTTTGCTTCACGTTTATAAAAGCTTGTTTTTAGTTTTTTTTTAACTATTAATTTATTAGGTATCCAACCCATTAAATTTTTGATAAATTATTTTATCAATAAACATAATTATTTAACAAAAACAAAATGTTCCATTACCTAAACATCTAAACCAATAATGTTAATTTTTCTAGCAATAACGATCGCGATATTTAATCAAAGCAAAATGAACGATTGATTAATAGATTGTTACGTCAAAGATTCCACGAATCCCTCTTATTGTCGGTACATTTTACCACGCTTTCATGTTATTGTGTTCCCAAATGGATAACAAAATTATTGTTTATTCAGCCACCAAATGCGTGTACGGCTGAAGGGACCTTCAATTAAGTTAATTAATTAGAAGGGCGCACAACGTCGGAAACCGCTATGATTAAAGCCCAATTACCTGTGCTTCGTCTGGTCTGGCCCGTATACTATAGCCATGGCAACACATTACATTTAATATTTTTATCTTTTCTTCTTTTTTGAAGTTATACTTTTTATACGACTTGCAAAACGGTTGCGTTAAACGTTTGCGCTGCCATAGAGGGGGTATGAAGGCACTGGATATATAGCCCTAGCTTCTTATTATCTTTACCTCTTTTAAAATTTAATGTTATCTATACTAGTACATAAAGAGGAAAGATTTGATTTTTTGTTTGCATTGAATAGGCTGCGAAACTACTGAACCGATTTCAAAAATTCTTTCACTGTTAGGAAGCTACACTATCCCCGAGTAACATAGGCTATATTATATTTTCAAAAAAATTAGGGATCCTCAATAAAACTCCAATAAGGTGTAAAAAAATAAGAAAACGAAGCAAAGCGAGGGCCGTTACTAGTTACTTATATGTGCAAATCTCACAGAGTCTCACCAGCGTGATTCAGGTTCATGAACAACGCCATCTAGTTTGTACTTGTTTATTTTTATTTAGTACAAAAATAGTTTTTGAAAGATAATTAAAACTGATACACGTTATTAAATTAAATATTTATTTAATTTAATAACGTGTAATAATATAGTTTTAATTGGTTTGTATTAACAACAAAGTTGACTGGGTTCAGTTGATTGAAAACAAAGAAAAATCAATTTATTCTTAGTAAAAAAAAATACTCTTAGTAAAAAATGTGCAATGGTACCCGGAATAAAGGCAAAAGAGATAGCTTGCACAATGACATCATTTAAAGGAGGTAAATGTCCAGACATTACTTTGACCGTAATATTAAACACAAACACGGAAAAGTTCTCAAAATATTTTACGGGAATAAAAATTACGGCATCTGGTACACGTATTCTCCATTGCAGAAACGTAGGGTAGCTTGGCATTTTATTATTATGAGACAAGTTTTAGGAGCCATATTAACATAATATGTTATATTATATGTATGCCATCAAAAACAAAACTTGTAAAAAAAACCAAGTCTCGCAACTCAGTTCTTCTTCCGTAAAAAGTTGTGAGATCCTTGTAATACCAAGTCGGTTAATTTATTCAGTTCCTACTTAAGGGTCCTTCTGTCTTAAGTTATCACGTAATTAGCTAACCTAACAAGTAACAACATCTTATAGTGACCATATTATCAATATTAAAAATCTTTTATGTTTTAAATAAATAGATCGACTTGGCCATCGCATGAAAACACAATATATCTCACAAGTAATACCTACATATTATATTAAATTTGATTGTTTAGTGCGATTGCCAAGTCAATCTATTTATTTAAAACATAAAAGTTTTTAATATTGATAATATGGTCACTATAAGATGTTGTTACTTGTTATAGTCAAAATTATCTAAGATGCCCATAATGATAGCTGCTATTTATTAATATGAACTAACCTTGTATGGGTGTCTTTGAGCGAAATGGAATATTCATTTACTTGACATGAATACTTGAATACTTACGGACAAAGTATTTTGCTAAAATTTGTTAAAAATCCCTACTCATTTTCATTGGCGTTGATTATAAATCATATTATACGTTAAAATCTAGTAAAAATCCCATCACATCATAATTTATGCAAAATTTAATAAAAATATATGACGTCGAAACAATCTTATATGAAGAAGCCTAAATCTAATCTGACGTAGGGTGATGTGACGGCCTGAAACCGTTTATAAAACCAATCATTATCGATACATTACTATAATCGAAATTTAAAAATGAAAATTGATTAATTTAATTACATTGTTGAAAATGATTTGCTTGCATTTGAATTTAAAATTAGGTACCCAATAATAACACGATGAATTGGATGCTAACCAAGGACTTCGCCATCCATGGACAGTAACTGCAGTATGCAGTATGTTATATGAAATTATGTATTTAAGGTTGCGGTAAACATTTTTTTTTTCAACAAAATAATAATTATGTATACATGAATGTGTCTTATGAAAAGAGCAAGAATTTATTCACTGTAGTTTTTTCCTGACGCTCATAATATAATATTATATCAAATTATTATTATGAAACTGAGCGGGACTTTCATTCTATCATGATCTATCTTTGTTTCTTTTTCTTCTCTTTCTTGGCCGGCAACGCACCACTACCAGTGATGCTTTTGGTGTTATTGATGTTCATGGGCGAATGGATAAAATAATATTTTATTGAAGTCGTAAATAGGTACATATTAAGAATACGCGGTACGAGATAGCTCAATCGAGGTAGTGGTGGTAGTGGTAGGTAACTGGGTACCTAAATATTACGGTTTTTAGTTTAAAATTTAATTATCGAATCGATTAGAAGGTCTTATGATTTTGAATCGATTTGTTGTAAAAATTGGTTTCTTTCGTGAAACGATTTTTTGTACATCTCTAATGTCACTGTGATGGCAAACGACAAATTGGGCTTTTTAGTTCGCGGTGACTATAGGTTAGCTAATTACGTGATAACTTAAGACAGAAGGACCCTTAAGTAGGAACTGAATAAATTAACCGACTTGGTATTACGAGTACATGGATCTCACAACTTTTCACGGTAGAAGAACTGAGTTGCGAGACTTGGTTTTTTTTACAAGTTTTGTTTTTGATGGCATCTCATTTCTTTTTGTAGATAGTTCTACTTTTTTTCTTTTACAAGTTACCTTTGAACATAATTATATCTAGGTACCTATCTACACCTATTATTCCATTATATTATATACAGGTACACTGATTCATTCACTGCAGATGTTACTTTGTTATACAGGTACAGTAATTCATTAACTGCAAATGTAACTTTGTAATCCTATATATTTACAAAGTTATTTATGCAGTTGATGTATCTAGAAAACTAGACCGAAATTGCAAAATGTTTTAGTTTTTCCTTGATCTATTCACAAAACACTAATTGTGTTCCAAATTTGAAGCTTCTATGTCTGCTAGAAGTGCCTTAGAGTTTTGATGATCGGTCAGTCAGTCAGTGAGTGACGAAATTAAGAAACTTTGACTAGTTATAATTCTTAAACTACTGGTTCAAATCGAATGAAATTTGAAATATAACGTGTTTATACAATGCCTGCTTGGTTACTAAAAATTCAGGCTTCTAGCTTTATCCACAACGAAGTTATAGGGGGTCGAAAATGGCCTGAATTGCTTCGAGAAAAGGATGGTACGGCCGTGCCGCTTTTTTGCTCGACTTGGCGGGGGCACTGCCGTGCCCCCAGATATGAATATTTGTTGCCTCAGGACGGGTGCTAGAATCAAACATATTAGATATGATTGTATGTCAATCTACCTATGCCCATATGAATTTTAATAATTATTGAATTAATTTGGAAAAAATGTTTATAGATGAACCACTCATAATGGTCACACATTAATCTAGCTTCTATCAAACAGTAATAACCTACTTAGTACCTACAACTATACAAAACAAATAATATGTCCCACACAATTAACATATAAATACTTATGCGCCGCACCTTTTCGAAAAAATACTCCCAAGTTTTCAAATATCACAGTAAATAGAAAATATTCCTAGTTTTCTAAGCATATCATGCCAGAGCAAGTGACACGGATTACTTAGATGTTCAATTAATTCACTAACAAACTTAGAGCGACGAACAGTTCTATCAATGTTTAACACGCCGATGAATTTATATTTCTTGTCATAATTCTAAACATTTGTCTTGCAATTTGCGAATCTTTCATTCTTGCCACCTGACACAAATTTCTCGCCATCACCCTGGGTTGACTGGTAGAGAATGCCACCAGGCATTCCGCCCATGTAAAAACTTGTTCTTAGGTCTTACAAAAATAATAAATAAATAAATGCGTCTTTATCCAGTGCATAACATTTTCCAGCAAGTTGCTCCAGTTCAAATTGGTAGAGGAATTAGTGGCCAATCTAAGTGTCGGAGGCTTTTTTTGCCATTTGTGGACCTCAAGGCTAAATAACTGCAATTGTATGCAAATAACCACTGTTTTTAGAGTAATATATAGTGACAATACTAACTACAAAAAAAATGTGCGTATTATCCTGGAATTCATCGCTTATCATTAGAAAGAATAGCGCTGTCAAGCAGGAACTTATAAATAAGAAAATCGGGCTACTGCGTGTCAGCCCATGCATTGTAGGGTTCCGAAGTAGTAAGTTTATTCATTAACTACTTATGCTAACATAGCCGTGATAGAATTTCTTGTGAATTTATCATATAAACTATTTTTGAGATTTTTTCACTTTTCCAACTCCAACCGTTTAGCCGGCCGGACACTTGACTGTAACCAAAATTAGCATTTTAAAGTCAAATATTTCACAAACGAACCCCTAATTCCAAAAATTGTCTTTTACCCATAATATTTTTGAAAGACCTTTTCAACGATATCCCACACTACGCCGTACGCAACGAAAAAGAAATCATCCTCACGTTACCTGTAGGGGAGGTACCCTGAAAAAATATATTTTATTCTACGATTTTGGAGTTTTAATAGATATGTAGGTATATCCATGGCAAATAACAGCTTTCTGGCAAAAATTGTCTCGGCGCTATGCGACGGACGAACATGACGAAACTATAAGGGTTCCGATTTTACTTCGAAACCCTAAAAAGTGAACACACCATATCCATCCACGCATTTCCTTACATACTAGTCTCGAAGGGTTTAAGTTCCCTTAATCACTAATTTATACCTTACCTTTTCCTCCTAAAGCTAATCTTTACCTTGCTAAAATTTCACCTCGGCTGGACTTATCCTGCAAACTGTAAATCGCTGGCTATCTGCTTGCTAACATCAAAATAAATGAGGGTCATCGAAAGAACGGACGACACGATATTTCCATAGCTAAAGCACGGAATAGTAGTTTTGGGTCTTACTGCGCAAAAAAGCAAAGGAATTCTTGAAAAGATGTGTAAATCATAATGTGAATATGATATATTGATTTATTATATACTATGTAGTTACCGAACTCACTTCGCTTCCAATACGAGTTTAGTAGGTACGCGCACTCGAAAAGATAAAATTGGTTTATAAATAATACATCAGGATATTTGTCATGAATGACTTTATGTATTTATCTGTAGAAGTACTCAGAGTCCGCGGGCTCCTAATTTTTGTAGCATTGCTGTGCTTCGAAGTGTACATAAAGCCATCGGTCCCGGTTGTTATCGTAAGATAACAGTCGTTAAGCCATGTCGGAGGCCCTCAGGCGGCATGAAAACTTCCGACACTTGGGTTGGCCACCAATCCTCATTGAAGCAGCGTGGTGGAGTATGCTTAAGGGAGAGTGCTCAGTAGTGGGCCAATACCATGATAAAGTTTCTCAGCCCTACACAATAGGTGGTAATTATTAGGCATTTTTGTAAGAAATAAGAGTCAATAAGCGAGATTGTTTGATACGCTTACGCCTTCACGCCCTAATCACTAACGCGATTGGCCTGAAATTTAGTATACATAAAGTAAAGAGCACAGAAAATGACATGGAGTAGACAAACATAACTTTTATTTAGAAAAGTTTAACGCAAGTGGAGCCGTCATTATAATACCTACTCTGCTTATAAGTATATCCTAGAAGTCATAAGACCATATGGTCTTATCTACCTGTAGGTCACTGTAGGTTACTATCATATGATAGTAACCTACAGTGACACTGGACCTAACGTTGGAGTATTGCTTTGAAGATTTTACATGGTCACTGTAACCTGTAACCAATGTATCATATGATAGTAACCTACAGTGACCATGTAAAATCTTCAAAGCAATACTCCAACGTTAGGTCCAGTGTCTACGGCCCACCTAAGCAAAATGACACGTGATCTGAAAAGTTATCTGGTACCTACTTAGTTTGCCACCAGTGTTTAACATTCAGTGTAACGGTATGGAGTGGCTCTCATTAGCACGGCATGGCATGTGGCATGACACGACTTAGTATGCTATTCAATGTGCCACTAACAGCCCCCAGGTGGGTGCTTTTAGGACGTTAGCTATATCCTATATTTCGAGGAGTTGGAGCTAAAACACCACTCCTTGCTTTTAAAAGGTCGTAGGCAGAGTCTTGCGCCGACGACCGGACTTGCCCCCTAATCCGCGTGAAACTCTAAGGTTATTCGCCCACGTCCGATAATAGGTGACCGATTTTTTGTAGGAGAAAAATAAAACGTACTGAGTTGATAGCAATAGTGCAATGCACACGTCCTACAAAAAGTCGGTCAGAAATAAAATCGGTGCATCTCGACCGATCCGATCATAAGATTCTCTCTGTTCATGACGTGCTGCTCCCTCGATATCCACAGACAAAGTGACGGACGTAGGCGTTGAGTCGGCCACAAAATCGGTTATCCGATTATCTGTCCTACAAAAAGTTTGACGTGGGAGAGTAGCCCAAAGGTCGCTAGGGTTAACAGCAACTATTTTACTCATTCGAAATAAACAAACTAGTGTCACACAAAAATCACGTTACTTGGTAAACGTAACTTCAAATCTCTGGCTCACGTCTGCGAACATCAAAATAAATGAGCATCATTGGCTGAGCGGACATTTTTGTGGGCAAAGTATAAAATAGTAGTTCCGGCTCATTTCGAACTCATCTAAAATCTGCTGAACGATCGCCTTATCGTAACTTTAGTAATGTAGTCATTTGAATACATGTTGTGATTTACAACTGTAATGTTTAAAAAGTTGCATTTGTACTATACTACATCTATACTTCTATACTAATATATAAAGAGGAAAGATTTGATTTTTTGTTTGCATTGAATAGGCTCCGAAACTACTGAACCGATTTGAAAAATTCTTTCACTTTTGGGAAGCTACACTATCCCCGAGTAACATAGGCTATATTATATTTTCAAAAAAAAATAGGGATCCTTAATAAAACTCCAATAATGTAACCCAAGGTGCAAAAAAATAAGAAAACCGAAGCAAAGCGAGGGTGGTTACTCGTTTATAATAAATTAAAAAGCAAACTGACTTTGACAGCCACATTTTTTAAAGAAGGAACCCTTTTCTTACTTATTGAGAGTAACAACACCTTCGTCATGGAATACTTTATCATTAGCTAGCGCTGTGACCGCGGCTTCGCCTGTGTTTCGGGATAATAAGTACTCTATATCTTATCCCAGGCCATGGTCTACTTGTGTGCTTTTGAGAAAAATAGAAAATCCGTTCAGTAGTTTTTGAGTGAATGAAAAATAAACATACATCCATACATATTCACAAACATTCACATTTATAATATTAGTAGGATTATCTCCAAAAAATCCTATGTAACCCACTGCGACTTGCGACTACAAGAAATAACTACAAAAATCGATATTGCATAATAGGCTCTCAAAGCATGGAAGTGCTCATGAAATTTTGCCACTAACAGTTACCCATCGAACACCGAATTTGACCTATTTCGATCAATATAAGCCATTGAAGGAATCCTTTGCCGAAGTAAGTGATTAATAATTCCCGAAACGTAATTTGCTTTGTAAAACATTTCTTTCACTTTTAAATTAAACCTTTTTCATGGCATAATAGATTCAAAATGGTTCTTTTAAAATAAAAATTGGGGTAAAATGATTATCGCGCAACTAAATTATTGGAAAAAGTGGAATAAGCAGAACCTAGATTTACTCGTAACTTGTTGACAAGACAAGCGCATGTTTAATATTTAACGATATACTTTTTATATATTTACTATTTAACGATAAACATTTTGTTTATGAGCCGAGAGCGTGTTATGTCGTTTTATTTACAAAACTTTTTGTTTATAATACGTTTTATTTTACTCCCTGCTCCGCTCCGCTATGGTGGAAACCAGCCCTTAGGGGCCGGGCCATCCATAAATTACGTCACACTAATTTCATGACTTTTTGACCCCTCCCCCCGTCCTTGTCACAGCTGGTCACATTTGTGAGACCTCCCCCGCTCCTAGTGTGACATCACATATTATTAAATTTTACACCTACAAATTATTAAATTAACAGAAGTTCCGAAATAAGTTTTATTTCCATTAATTGTTTTTTTTTTATATTTACCTATACATACCGATTATTCGATTTTGAAATGTGACGTCACGAAATTTAGGACCCCCTCCCATTCCTTGTCAGACAATGTCACACTAAATCGACCCCCCCCCCCCCCTTCCCCCTAACGTGTGACGGAATTTATGGATGGCCCCTTACTACAAGCATAAAGAACTTATTAGCCTGTATATTCCTTGCAGCGAGGAAAGATTACCAATATCCCCTGGTAGGTAGCAACCCTACCTGCGAAGTGAATGGTCCCGGGTTCGATTCCCGGCTGGGGTAGATATTTATGTGACAAAAATATTTTTACTCGGGTCATAGGTGTTATTGTGATATGTTATAGATATGTGTCGTCCATGCCACCCGCGACACGAGTAAATACCTACTGCGGATTATAAGTGTGTTAGCGTTTATTTATTTAATATCAGAAATACGTTTGCTTACAAGACAGGCAAGTCCCTTTTAATTTAAACAGAATCTAATTGAACTGCATCGAAAGCCTGCCAAGTTACTGCAATCTGCACGAAGTTCCTCACAAATAAATAGCTTTTACTTCATCCAGTAGTTATACCGAGTCATTTTAAATATTGCTTCATTTTCCAATAAATATATTTCAGAGTTTATAAGCTTCTTTTATACATGTGGAACTGGGAAATGAGCTAACAATCCTTTATTGACTTAAATAAAGTGTAATTGGTATCAACTTACAAAAACGCAAACAACCAAGACTCGAGAGTTTAAGTAAACCCGGTTTGTGCTACTGCGCTAAAATAGTCTCAAACCATCTTCGCTTTATTGCTTTTCAAATGAAACCATTTCGGGGCATATCGTTTGGATGGTTTCAAAGTCTTTAAAGGACATCGCCCCAAACATTTTGTGATTTATAATAAACGAGTAACCGCCCTCGTTTCACTTCGGTTTCCTTATTTTTTTACACCTTGGGTTGGGTTACAATATTGGAGTTTTATTAAGGATCCCTAATTTTTTTGAAAATATAGTATAGCCTATGTCACCCGGGGATAGTGTAGCTTCCCAACAGTGACAGAATTTTTCAAATCGGTTCAGTAGTTTCGGAGCCTATTCAATGCAAACAAACAATCAAATCTTTCCTCTTTAAAATATTATTAGTACGACTTCAAACAAAAGATGATATTATAGCCAATAGGCACTCTTATGTATTCTGTGGTCATACTTAGTAAGTTTTTGTTACCCCGCCTGTGTAAGGATCTATCAGGGCGAGGAGGTCAAGCACCGCGCGCTCTACACAACATTGTAATATAAGTTTCACTTAAATAATATAATTTATAATTCATGTTTAACTCCAAAACTAGTGTTCAAAATCTGCTTAAACTCAAAAGCAGTGAGCGAAACTAAAAGTGAGTTACACGAATTTTAAACTGGATTGCAGTATACGCTCTAATTCAGTCTAGCTTCAACTTTGCACTTACAAGTGTTCTCAACTCGAGTCGACTGTGTCAGACTTGTTTAACCGTATGTGAGTAGTCGGTGATATTCTGAACTCTATAAAATAATAAAGATGAGGAATCAAAATGTATCTACATAATTTTAAATGATCAACGGCTGGTGAATACAGTAGACCCACGGTAATCCGACAAATTTGTCGGATTATAGAGTACTGCTTAAGGTCGTCTTTAGTTCGATTTTTTTTTTAATAATACAAGGTACTCCCTTGTAATTCGACAAATCAAAGAATCTATTTGAACTTTTATGAAATGGGTGCCAAGTTCTGTGTAGAAAATCCTAAAATTTTTGTCACAAGAACATGTAATTCAAGCTCTACATTTGATTTCGCTAGTTTTCTTTACTTAGCCACTAACAAACTAAATTGTAGGAAAGTAACATAAGTAGGTATTATTATTTAAACCTAACAGTATAAGTACAGTACCGGCAAACAAGAAGTAAACTAACTTAGGTGTGATAACGAATATAAGTTGATTAATTACACTAATTAATATAATATAGCCTGTAGGTACGTGAAACCTTGCCAAGTCCAATGTAGAGCTTTAATTACATGTTCTTGTGACTAACATTTTAGGATTTTCTACACAGAACTTGGCACCCATTCAGATCTCAATTCTTTTTTTTGAACTTGGCTCTCATTTCACATTTATGTTTTTGATTACCACTTAGCCTAGCCTTATATATGTACTACTTAGCTGTTCTTTAGCCGTTATCATACAAAGACGTAGGAAGAGATAAAGATAAAGCTCAACTAGTAACCGAAGCATAAAAAATCTAAATGTATCCTGTTATGTTCCTCTACACCTCCGAGAATACCCTTCACTCCGCTGGCAGGCGCTTGTAATGAAACAACATTGAGGAAATTACTTTTCTGAAGCGGTGCTTTCCATTAACTTTGAAAAAAAATTGAATTGGACTTGAATTCCAAATCCATTTAATATTATTTTGTCGCTGTCACTCGGCTCAGTGATTTCCAAAAGATGGGTCCTAACTCTAACGCCTCGTTCGTTGTTTAGCAATGCAACTCGGACGGGACAGACAACGGGATAGTTAGCTTGGGTATCCAGATTTCTGACTGTCCCTGACAACCCCACACTAGGTTTCCCTATGTCCTAGGCAACAAAGCCCACCACAAAGAATATTAATAACATGGACAAGAAAAAAGTGTGTATCATTCAGTCATTATCCCACCCTCGCCCTACAAATAATACCGAATACAAAACCCCTGTAACCTCGACAAAGTAAGAAAATCAACTTCCTACACCAATAAAAAGGTAAAAACAAGTAATCATCCTTGTGACGTTACAAAATAAAACACAATGAAACACTTTGGTGTTAGCTTCACAAAGAATATCTGTGATAAACATTACGAAAACTGTATTTAAGCGATAAAGCGCTTTAAGCGCAGTCAAGAATTGTGGTCTTGAGCCGTGAATCCGCTTACACAAAGGCGATTTAGCTGAAGTTGAACGAGAGGAAGTGACTTAAGTCCGGCATAGATAACACACTCATGAAATGACAACGAAGGAGCTTTATTATATTTTAACAATGATGTAAGGGCCCCTCCATCACCAATTTTACCACCTCTTTGGTTTTACATACAAACAATAATTAATACATATCTGGGGGCACGGCAGTGCCCCCGCCAAGTCGAGCAAAAAAGCGGCACGGCCATACCATCCTTTTCTCGAAGCAATTCAGGCCATTTTCGACCCCCTATAACTTCGTTGTGGATAAAGCTAGAAGCCTGAATTTTTTGTAACCAAACAGGCATTGTATAAACACGGTATATTTCAAATTTCATTCAATTTGAACCAGTAGTTTAAGAATTATAACTAGTCAAAGTTTCTTAATTTCGTCACTCACTGACTGACTGACCGATCATCAAAACTCTAAGGCACTTCTAGCAGACATAGAAGCTTCAAATTTGGAACACAATTAGTGTTTAGTGTATAGATCAAGAGAAAACTAAAATATTTTGCAATTTCGGTCCAGTTTTCTAGATAAATCAACTGCATAAATAACTTTGTAATCCCATATAAATATATAGGATTACAAAGTTACATTTGCAGTTAATGAATTACTGTACCTGTATAACAAAGTAACATTTGCAGTGAATGAATCAGTGTACCTGTATATAATATAATGGAATATTAGGTGTAGATAGGTACCTAGATATAATTATGTTCAAAGGTAACTTGTAAAAGGAAAAAAAGTAGAACTATCTACAAAAAGAAATGAGATGCCATCAAAAACAAAACTTGTAAAAAAAACCAAGTCTCGCAACTCAGTTCTTCTAAAAAGTTGTGAGATCCATGTAATACCAAGTCGGTTAATTTATTCAGTTCCTACTTAAGGGTCCTTCTGTCTTAAGTTGTTACGTAATTAGCTAACCTAACAAGTAACAAAATCTTATAGTGACCATATTATCAATATTAAAAATCTTTTATGTTTTAAATAAATAGATTGACTTGGCAATCGCACTAAACAATCAAATTTAATACTATATGTAGGTATTACTTGTGAGGTACATTGTGTTTTCATGCGATGGTCAAGTCGATCTATTTATTTAAAACATAAAAGATTTTTAATATTGATAATATGGTCACTATAAGATGTTGTTACTTGTTAAGTTAGCTAATTACGTAACAACTTAAGACAGAAGGACCCTTAAGTAGGAACTGAATAAATTAACCGACTTGGTATTACATGGATCTCACAACTTTTTAGAAGAACTGAGTTGCGAGACTTGGTTTTTTTTACAAGTTTTGTTTTTGATGGCATTTTATTTAACAAGATAATGGCTTTTTCTCCGGTTTTAAGAAATAGATTATAACTGCAATCTACTAAAATTCTATTCAAACCACTAAATTACGCACGTTGTGGTACCCTATGATAATGGATATGTACACTATTTAAGGCCCATTAGCAGTAGTAATTATAGATGTTATCTGATTTTATGTTAGGTGTCCAAAAAATGCTACACAACATGAAAGATGGTGAACTTCTGCTATGTTTTGTTCTGTGATAGCTAAAGAATTTAGCTCGGAGGAGCAAGTAGTTCTTGCTACACGAAGCAGGGAACTTTTAAAACTAAACTCGTGTTTATTCACCTGCACTTACCGACACGCTTCGTGAATGGGAGATTTAGAAAAGTTTCTGGCTTCGCTATGTCGGTCCACATAGTCACGTGACTCCATGAATAATTCCTTTTGAAGTTTTCTTACATTCTGATTCGTATTCCAGCTCACTAGTTCTACATTTCCGGGTTCAAAAACCACTGACACGATTTTACTCTACTCGGTTTGAGACTTAATTTTAGAATGAACGATTATGATACTATTCAATATCATTCATTCTTTTACTGACTTCATTCAGATAACAAACCGTAGAGTGAATTTCAAATTTTATTCATAGAACCTATGGAAAACTCCTTAAATCCCTTCAAAAGAAAAAAAATATTATCTTGAAACTGCTGAACGTAATTATAGTCCTGACGCTAAAATTATGTATGTACAGACTTTGATCAATGAAATTCTATTAAATTATTATTTATTATACATATAATAAAGGTAATTCGGCACGAAAAAAGACCATTTTTAGGGTTCCGTAGCCAAATGGCAAAAAACGGAACCCTTATAAATTCGTCATGTCTGTCTGTCTGTCCGTCCGTATGTAACAGCCACTTTTCTCCGAAACTATAAGAACTATACTGTTGAAACTTGGTCAGTAGATGTATACTGTAAACCGCGTTAAGATTTTCACATAAAAATTGAAAAAAAATAATAAATTTTGGGGGTTCCCCATACATGGAACTGAAACTCAAAAAAAATTTTTTCATCAAACTCATACGTGTGGGATATCTATGGATAGGTCTTCAAAAATGTTATTGAAGTTTCTAATATCATTTTTTTCTAAATTGAATAGTTTGCGCGAGAGACACTTCCAAAGTGGTAAAATGTGTGTCCCCCCCCCCCCGTAACTTCTAAAATAAGAGAATGATAAAACTAAAAAATATATATGATGTACATTACCGTGCAAACTTCCAACGAAAATTGATTTGAACGAGATCTAGTAAGTAGTTTTTTTTTAATACGTCATAAATCGTAAACCGCAAAAAACATCGATCAAAGTTACAACGAAGTACAAGAACTTTTATATTATGTTACTTGCTGCTACGGAACCTTTCATGGGCGAGTCCGACTCGCACTTGGCCACTTTTTTCTTTTTATACCTTCTGGGTTCAACACCCTCCAAAATCCTCTTGGCGTTTTCATTTTAGTTCTAAATATTCTGATGCCCATTCTTCTAGCAGCACAGATCTGGAATCCCATTCTATAGTCGACACGACCTCGGGACTCCATGAATAATTCCTTTTGAAGTGTTCATAGTTCTAAATATTCCGAGTCACATCCGATTCAGTAGTTCGTAATATTTCCGGGTTTAAAACAACTCAGAAGTTATTCTGCTGAAAGTATTGTTCTATGTTCTATTGCAATATGATAACATCTTTTGAGTTACTGTAGTGGAAATATTCAACTATTCAATAAAGTGTTACCTTTCAGATGGAATTATAGCGTTCCATTTATTAATAACTTGTTCAAAATTATCAGGCATTTTTCTTGTAAATTTTTAATTAATGTTTGATCTTTAAAAAGAAAAGTCATACGTCATAAGCCTTATTGATGTTATTACGATACGCAAAACAATACTTCTAATATACAAAATTCTCGTGTCACGCTTTTTTGAAGTTGAACTCCTCCGAAACGGCTCGATCGATTTTCGTGAATCTTTGCGTGCATATCGGCTATCCATATTACAATATTCGATTTATTTTTGACGTGACAACGTCTATTAAAACGATGAACGCCGGGTGCACGCACGAAAAAGCATGACTCACTGTCACGTTCCGTGACGTCATGTCACGTTCCGCGAGCGAGAGCGCGGAACAAGCGATAGAGAGGCACGATCGGCTACGATCGGCCAAAGCGCTCGGTTCGTGCCGCGTATCTCTCTTCCTCTCGATCAGCCGGTGCGTCCAAGTAGAAGAGAGACAGCGGCAGCACAAAACTTACTTCCTTACCTACACGTGAACTGTTTTCGTCAACTGTTTATAAATTGTTAAAAGCACATTGTTACTTTTAAATAATCTGTTTATCGAAGTACTAAACATATTTGAATTTATTAGTGCAAATAAAAGTTAATTTATGAATCAAAATGTAGATTTCATTTCACTCCTTTTCCTATACAAAATAATGGTAATTTAATTAAATTATTCAATTTTATATATAAAAGTAGGCAATCATTTCATCAATGTTTTGTCATGACGTTGTCACGTTAAACTACCGTCCGTAAACCCACTTTACAGACAATCATTTTTACTTTTTGAAACTTCAAACAATGGCATCTCAGCTACCATATATTTTTTAATTTCACTTATCTAAGAACGCTTGGATAAGACGAATCTAACGATATCCCAATTACGTAGTAAATCCGTTCAGCGGTTTTAAAGGTATAAGGTAAAAATGAATATTATGAATAGTAATAGATATACATACAAGATACGCGCGAAAAACATAACTCTTCCTGGCAGTTTCGTAAAAATAAGCCGTCCACCGCGTCGAATTCACTTCTGTATTGCAAGATCTCAGAAAATACTGAAAGTGAATTCATGGAGGCTTTGTTTACATTGAATAAAACAAGACGATAATTGTTGAAGATATCGGATTAAATTACGTGTGTAATGCGTGGACTGCGTAAATATTATTATGTCGTTCAAGTTACACGAAAATAATGTAGCTATGGCTGAAAGTTCCTCGTGTAGATAAATCTATATATATAAAATTGAAAAGCGACACACCGCTGATTAAACAAAAAATCTCAGAAACTGCCGAACCGATTAAGATGAAATTTGGTAGGTAGATAGTTCCTGCTAAGGAGACGTCCACTAAGAACGGATTTTTGGAAATTCATCCCCTAAGGGGTACAAATAAGAGTTAGAAGTCACTTTCATACAAACCAACTTCGTCAGTTTTAGAGTTATAAATATGAAATTTTTTATGTTAGTTTATAGTAATAAACAAAAGTTAACTTTAACACATTTTTTTGGAAAATCATCCCTTAAAGGGTTAATTTCTTCAATTTAACTTAGTACGCAACTTCATCATTTTTGAAGTTAAAAACATGAAAATTTATATATTAGTTCAAAATTAGAAACAAAATTTAAGGGTCTTGTGTTTTTTTGGAAAATCAACCCCTAAAGGGTCGAATAAGGTTGTTCAAGTTTGTATGGGAACTTCGTCAGTTTTGAGGTTAGAAGGGTGAAAATTTATATATAAGCTTATAGTTAGACACAAAAAATAACTGTATCACTGTTTTCTCGAAATTCATCCCCTAAAAATAGGGGTTGGAAGTCTTTTACATATAAATCAGCTTCGTCAGTTTTAGAGTTATAAGTATGAATTTTTTTATGTATGTTTATAGTAATAAACAAAAGTTAACTTCAACACGTTTTTTTGGAAAATCATCCCTTAAGGGATTAATTTCTTCAATTTAACTTAGTACGCAACTTTGTCATTTTTGAAGTTAAAAACATGAAAATTTATATATTAGTTCAAAATTAGAAACAAAATTTAAGGGTTATGTGTTTTTTTTTTTGAAAATAAACCCCTAAAGGGTTGAATAAGGTTGTGCAAGTAGTATGGCAACTTCGTCAGTTTTAAAGTAAGAAGGGTGAAAATTTGTATATAAGTTTATAGTTGGGCACAAAAAATAACTGTATCACGGCTTTCTCGAAATTCATCCCCTAAAAATAGGGGTTGGAAGTCTTTTACCTACATATAAATCAGCTTCGTCAGTTTTAGAGTTATAAGTATGATTTTTTTTATGTATATTTAAACAAAAGTTTACTTCAACACATTTTTTTGGAAAATCATCCCTTAAAGGGTTAATTTCTTAGATGGAACTTAGTACGCAACTTCGTCATTTTTGAAGTTAAAAACATGAAAAATTATTTATTAGTTCAAAATTAGAAGCAAAATTTAAAGGGTTTGTGTTCTTTGAGAAAATCAACCCCTAAAGGGTTGAATAAGGTTGTGGAAGTTAGTATGGCATCTTCGTCAGTTTTGAAGTAAAAAGGATGAAAATTTATTTATAAGCTTATAGTTAGACACAAAAACTAACTGTATCACAGTTTTGTCGAAATTCATCCCCATAAATAGTAATACTAAGGGGTTGTAAATATCTATTTAAGAAACTATGTCATTTTAAACTCAGTAATGTGAAAATGTATATGTTAACTTATAATTAGAAACAAAAATTAATTGTAACAGTTTTTTTTGGAAATTCATCCACTAAGGGGTAAAAGGGGATGTAAATTTGTACGAAACTTCGTCAATATCGAACTCAGAAATGTGAAAATAAATCAAAAATTAACTGTAACAGGTTTTTTGGAATTTCATCCCCTAAGAGGTAAATAAAGAGGTTGCAAGTTTTTCCTGAACTTTGTCATTTGCGAACTCAGAAATATGAAAATGAATATGTAAGCTTATAGTGAGAAACAAAAAAAATGTGTAGAGGACTTTACGGACGGTAGGGGGAGGAGAGAGGGACAGGAAGCGAGAGAGGGACCGGGAACGGGAGAGGAACAAGGAGCGGGAGAGGGCCGGGGAGCGGGAGAGGGAGAGGGACAGGAAACGGGAGAGGACCCCGGAGCGGGAGAAGGAGAGGGGAGGGACAGAGAGCGGGAGAGGAATGAGAGGGACATGGGCAGGAAGCGGGAGAGGGAGCGGGACAGAAAGCGGGAGAGGGACCGAGTGCGAGAGAGGAACTGGAAGTGGGAGAGGGACAGGAAGCGAGAGAGGGACCGTGAACGGGTGAAGGAAAGGGACAGGGAGCGGGATAGGGAGTGGGAGAGAGAGAGAGTTTGAGTGGGAGAGGGAGTGGGAGCGGGAGAGGGAGTGGGAGCGGGAGAGGGAGAAGGAGTGTCCAGATGGAAACAACAGAACCGTTTTTAAAAATATTTGTACTGTTCATGTTGACATCGTAAAACCAGTTCATCATTGATCCATTTAGGATCTGGTGGTGTTACTTCGAGACAAGACATGTAACTCTTGGATGGATAGAAATAACGGGACCTTTTTGTTTTTTTTCTAATGAAACTCAAGAGCCAGTTTTTCTGTACATATAATATTTTTCAAAATTTCGGTTAGGGGCACATCAATAACGTGTTAGAACACCAAAAATTTTGTTTTTAAAATTATTCTCTGTCTGTTTGTATGTTCGGGCATTACATGAAAACCCTTGAACTGATTTCGACGGAAATTAATTATGTTGTTCCTCATACTTTGGATCACGTTTTAAAAAACTTTTCGTCCCGATAAAATTAAAAGTTTTCACCGGAAACAAGATGAAACTTAGTGTGGAATATTTTGAAATATCAACGATTTGCTTTAAATTTGCAACAAAAATTCCTCATTTAATTGATGAAATACATGTTTTCGAGTTTTTCAAATTTTTTCATGAAAAAGAAAAAACTAATGTTAACTAATGTTGTTTATTTTTTAAAATTCGTTCCCGGAGGAATGATTTGTGATTATATCGTACATTTCAGTATATAAATTCCTAAATATAAGTACTTCCATATAAATTAAACTGTTTTTAATTTTTTTTTCTGCAAGGGGTACAAATATGATAAGCATAATTTCCGCATGCGAAGCTGCGGGCAACAGCTAGTATGTTATATAGATACAAAACTTCCTTCTGAATTATGATATCCTAGTTGACTACTCTACTATTTAATTATTTCTGATATCTTTTAAGCTTTGTACATAAACTGTACAGTCTGTAGAGCACGCTACAATGAGCAATTTACCAAAGTAATGTTGGCTTTACCCTGAATACCTACTTGGAAATAGCTCCAATTTAAACGGAAGCTTACGAAATGAAATTCATCTTTACTTCCGTGTTGGAAATTTAATCTGTCTGGAAATGGTACTGTGCCATCACTTAATTGTTATTGATATCTATCTTGTAGAAATAAATTGTAATCTATACTAATATATAAAGAGGAAAGATTTTATTTTTGTTTGCATTGAATAGGTTCCGAAACTAATGAACCGATTTGAAAAATTCTTTCACTGTTGGGAAGCTACACTATCCCCGAGTAACATAGGCTATATTATATTTCAAAAAAAATAGGGATTCTTAATAAAACTCCAATAATGTAATCCAAGGTGTAAAAAAATAAGAAAACCGAAGCTAAGCGCAGTTACTCGTATTGTATATGTTTGTGAATAAGTTCGGATGTTTATTTTTTAATCGACTTCAAAATAACGATGAGATTCTCAATTCGACTGTTTTTTATGTGTATCATAACTTTTTACTGGTTATGCCGATTTTGATGATTCTTTTTGTATTCGAAAGCTGGTCTTGACATGTGGTCCCATTTAAATTTGAGCGAGATTAGACGAGTAGCTTCTGAGTTATCCCCAATTTTGAAGCCGGTTACTTTTGTCAAGAATACACAGACAGCCAATGTCTAAGACAGGAAATAGGGTAAATTTTATACCGATTGTATTCCCTAAGATGATATTGAAGTCTATATTTGTGATTTCATTTTATGAAACCTATCCTCCACGGGCAGTTACTAGTTAAATAAAAAATATTGCGTTGGATATTGCTTCAATAGCGTGACCACTGTTAACTTATCATTTACGGAGTTCAGAATATAAACAACACGAGAAACGGTTATTACAGGAAGCAATTTACCGAAATATCTCTCAGTTTACCGTAAATGTGACATTCAATTTAAAAACTTACCAAAATATAGGTACTGAAATTTCGTGATTGAAAGGGTATAATTAACAAGTTTCTCCAGTAAGTTAATTCACTTATAGGTAATTTCGTTAACCCTATATATCTATCTGTTACTGTCGTTATGAGTTGAAAAGTTAATAATTATAGATATGAATAATCTCAACTCTACTTAAACTAACTAAGTAGTACCTACTTAGTTATCTAAGTTTTAACATATTTTTAATACTCGTACATTCGTCGTTTTTAAGGTTTCGTAGCCAAATGGCAAAAAACGGAACCCTTATGGATTCGTCATGTCCGTCTGTCTGTCCGTCCGTATGTCACAGCCACTTTTTTCCGAAACTATAAGAACTATACTGTTGAAACTTGGTAATTAGATGTATTTTGTGAACCGCATTAAGATTTTCACACAAAAATAGAAAAAAAAATGAGAGGTGTCAAGGGACACCCGAATGGAACGAAGTTTCTTTCGATTAATACTAAGCGACCAGAAGTCTTCGAGGGTGCGACATGAGTAATTCTGTACAATCATAGTATGTGGCTGTCTTATTCACTCTTCGGTATTTAGCATAGGCACAACAGGGACGTCCATAATATCACGATCATGCACATTAAGCTATTATTGCCATTTCTCCCGTCATGCCAATCAATATGCGGAAGAGCGACAGTGATAGAACAAATCCATCACTGCCACTCTCACAAGTGTCTTGTCAGAGCGACCACTTACCATCAGGTGGATCGTCAGCTCGTTTGCCGGCTATTTCCATAAAAAAAAATTGGTTGAGAAATGAGATCACATGCTATAAAGTCCGGTTTACACGTATTAATTAGTTACGTAGATAACTAAATTTGAACCATATTTTAAGTAAATTAATACCTGTAAACAGACAGTTTAGTAATTTTTAGTTAAAATTTAGTTAACGACTTAATACATGTAAACCGAACATTAGATTTGCTCGGACCACGGAACTTATTAGTCGCCGTGAAAATATTTATATCACCAAAAGATGTTTTATTGTCGACCTTATCCGCTGCAAAGTCTTCAGCTTATATGACCCATAAAACCCCGCTTAGAATATTCGGGAGCAACAAGCCGCATAAATCTCTAAGCTTTCCGAGGTAGATAATAAAAGAGATCCTACCTGCAATATATTTCTTGAAGTACCCGCGTATCTTGAACGCTTGTACTGAGAATAATCTCGATATGAATTTTATTGTCCGCCATTTTGTTGTCAATAGAACGATAAGATGACTGTTATGAGGTTATGACGCAGCCTCATAAGATATTTTAAAATTAAACCAGGCTTTATGAACTGTATACAAGTATTCGAATACAAAATAAGTATCGTCATTGACGTCATTGTCACAAAGTTTTTTTAATGATAAGGCACGGACCTGAAAAAAAGACGGACGTAACCTCGTCTAATCGAGAGTGAAGCATAGCAATGGCCGCCCGCTTACCATGTGTGCGTAATTTTTGATTCGCAATTGAAGCAGTGAAGTGTCAATGTGTAGGTATGAGTACTTGTACGAATAGAGAGTTGGTATTACTATGGGTGCTGCACTGAATTTGTTCTTGGGATTACGTCCGTCTTTTTTTTAGGTCCGGCAAGTCAATGATAGGTATAATATGATTAAAATCATTAAAGATGTTTCACATAATTACATCTGTGAAGTAGTCTCTCTTGATTGGATGCATTCATAACTCCAAACGCTACATGCAATATAAGAAACAAAGTCTGATAATACAGCTAAAAATAGAAATTTTATTTATTTATTTATTTAAACTTTATTGACCACAAAATCACGGTACAATTGGTGAGCTTAACGCTTAAAAGCATTATCTACCAGCTAACCATTAGGCCAAACAGATATGCACGAAGAGCGGTATTAACTACTGCTGGCAAATTAGAAACATAAAATAACAAAAAAAAAAAGTATAAATAGTATTCAAATACAATAGATGTGCACACAAATACATGAAAATTCATGACACATAATCCATAAAATACATAATAACGTATACAAATACACTACATACATATAAATAAATATATATATTGTTGCAAAAGAAGAAATCATGTTATTTATAATAAACTTTTTGGAACCAATGAGCAGGTTTTACTTAAGTTAAATGAAAGAGAAATGGAATAAGAAATATGTTATTGAAGTTGCACATAGAACGAAAATAAAAGCCATCGCACTCCAAGGGCTCATAGTTACATGGAGTGGTACCTATTATAAAAATCTTACGTTCTTCCTTTCAAAAGATCATGAAAATAATGAACAATAATGAAAAAATAAAGCTTATAGTATTAAACAAGAAAATATTGTAGGTAATTATGTTATATAGGTAATCGGTTTCTCGAAAACCAACCAATCATTACGATAAAAATTGCTAAAAGTTTTAATTTTGTTTTTTTTTTTCAAGTTTTTTGATCAAGGCATCGATTCATCGAGGTTTCATTTTCGAAAACAATCTACGTTATGTATTAAAGTAGTAAATATTTAGGTGGTCAATAAACGAAGCGAAATTAAAAAAAGTTAACTTATCAACTACATCTGTCGACGGCAATTACACATGGCCGTAGCTAGGGGGGGGCATTGCCTACCATGCATGCCCTACCTTGAAATCACAATGCCCTACCTTAAAAATACCAAAAACTAAGATAAATTATTATAATTAAATTGTTTATTCATAGTTTGAGATAAAAATAATTGTAGCGATAGGCTTTTCCGATCATACCACAGTTTGTGACATTCATTTCATATTACAATAATTCTTTGTTCTGTGACCTAGAGAGCAGATCAATTATGATTTTTTACTTCTGCCCTACCTGTAACTAATGCTGCCCTACCTCAAATTCGACTCAAGCTACAAGCCTGCAATTATAATATAATTTTAATATCCTTTCTACAATAAATAACATCGTTCACCAAAAATGCAACCAGTATGATCCTACCCTTTAAACGAAATTATTTACGCGCCAAGCGCTCTCAAAAGCAAAATATTCGCACAAAGATTCAACATTCAAATTACAAGCGTTGAATTCTTAGCGCAAAAAATTGTTCTTTTAAAATATTTTATATTAACCTACGTGCCAGCTATTAATCATACAAAATTAGATGCTCGCATAAACGAGATTTTCACTTTTAAGCTCGAAAGGGGTCATTGATATTTAAAATGAATAAGTCCTCCATTTCGCACTTAAGGAGCAGGGTGGTGTATGCTCGTGTAAGCTCGAATAGGTGGTTTGAAGCCATTCTTTGATCATAAAAAATGAATTAGCATTTTGATTGTGATTGTCATGATGCTGGTGCATCGTGCCGTCGGTTCTTCACGGCTGAATTTAAAAGGAAAACTAACTTGATGGTTAGCTTCAGTAGTTTATAAGAGGTAAGTTATTGTCGATAAGCTTACAGCTCTCTACTTTGCGCGTAGCCTGACACTTGGCCGGATTTTTTGATGTCATGATAAACACTCATAATCTAAATTTTACTAACAAAAAATAACCGACTTCAAAGTTACTCTAAAACTACTTGTCAGATCTCGTTCAAATTTATGTCGGATTACGTGACAAGCACCTACTTTCGATTAAAAAAAGAATCATCAAAATCTGTTTACCCAGTCCAAAGTTCTGAGGTAACGAACATAAAAAAAAATACAGTCGAATTGAGAACCTCCTCCTTTTTTTGAAGTCGGTTAATAAAATGCAACGTTTACAATACCTTCACCACGATATATGGTTATCAATATTATCTTTATGTCTTTTCCTATATTACTACCGTAACAGAAGTCGTAACCGTGACTCCGTTATGGGGTATATAAACATAAGAACATAATCCCGTGAATGAACACCAAACCCAATAGCTTTCCCATATGCCATTCCTGACAAACACCTCTTCGGTTTATGGGCAGTTAGCAGCGAGTTCCAACGAACGTGTGGGAACGTAATTCGACAATCGGGTTGTAATGAATTGGAAGGAATTTATCGTCTTTAAGCCAGGGGAGTAATGTTCCCTTGCGTGATTATTTTGTCCTTTTAACACTCACTACTCTTAGTATTTTCACGGTATTTTTAGCTCCGAATGGGGAGGAAGTATTATTATTTTATATCTTCACCTTTAGTCTTCCTTAATATACGACGTTCCGAAATGCGGATGATAGAAAAGAGGATCGAAAATGCAAAGATATTTTTGTCATGTTTTGCACAGAAACAATAGTGTCGTAATTTTCAGGAGCTGCCACTTAGCTTTACAACGTGAACAGAGTCAGAACATGGCAGAGCAATCTCATTTTTTGCTTTGACACGATTATACAATACCGAGTTTTGTGATATACAAAAGACTTCATACAATTTCTTGACTTCAACTCACTAACTGGCCCACCACAGATCAAAGTTCTACAGCATACCACCACGCCGCTGGTTTTATACCGCCTTTAATTCTCCGACATGGATTAACGACTACTACCTAACGACGACATTATTGTTATTGTATTGAACCGACAGATTTACATGTCCATGAGGCGCTCAAGTCCTGGAGTATACTGAGTAAAGTGCAGATTTTATTTCCAAGAAAAAGGGCAACTTGCTACAGCTTTCATAAATTGTTAGCCTGGGTGCATAACATGCAGTTTAAGTTAGCAAGGACTCAAGGGTGGACGGGCCACTTATCTACACCAAAAAAAAACGTTAACATCAATTGGTCGATCAGTTAACGTGCCCTTCGTAACACAAAAACTCTTATGAAACTTGTCCAAGCGTTCTCCCATCCGACTTTCTTAATCACCTACGAGTAACAACTTCAGACAATGAGCACCCACAAAATTACTGCTAAAGATTCTGCAGCATGGCAGAGAAAACATTCATCCACATCCTCAGCGAATGCTTGGCCATATCTCACCGCAAATGTCTAACACTAGGCGAACACACTTACATTAAAGATCTGGAACCCAAGAGCACTTTGATCTAATACTCATGGGCTATGGCTACAATAGATTTATTCTTGGTCGCAGTGGTCTTTGGAACTTAAACCCTTACTCATACACACAAATAAAAATAACACTTACTAAACCTGACTCTGTTTTGTCAGTGTTAGACTGCGTGGTCTCCGGTTGGGGCGAGTGGTCGGAGTGCGACACGGACTGCGGCTCCGGCAGCATGGAGCGCAGTCGTGAGGTGCTGCAGGCTGCAGCGCGCGGCGGCCGACATTGTCCATCGTTGCTGCAGCGCCGCGCGTGCCAGTCGCACAGGAACTGCCCGCCTGACAGCGATTTGCCGCAACGAGGTAAACTAGAACCATACGACGTCGAGCATGGACTCACTTAGAGATAATTTTAAGAAAATCAATGTTATGTATCTATCTATTACTTCTGAAATACTGGCCCTAATAGAAATGTACCGATTTACCAGGGTGTCGTAAGAGGCGACAAAAGCTGGCTCTCCTGATTGCAGGACGATGAATGATCAATACTATAATTTTCATTATTATTATTACTGGTATGTGGTATTATTATTCAGCGAAACCTTCACTGCAAAGGCCATCATACTCCTGATGATGGAGGAGCACCCTTCTATAGGCAGCCGCCAAACGACTTTACTGCCGGAAGGCTTGAGAGTCAGTTCCTTCATTCTTTCTTCTTTACTGTTTTTTTTTACCCTACAACGTATCGTTGATGCCTATGGTGACTCTTATGTCCATGGAAAGCGATTACGTACCACTTAGCATCAGGTAGCTCATCTGATCGTTGGTTGAGATACACTGGTAGGTCAGTTGCAGGCAAAAGCACCCACCCAATAAACGAGTTATGTACTTCCTCAATGGATGGTAACGTTTCAATGACAACAAAATTAAAATAAATTACGATGATTATGAAATTTTGTCGGATGATGAAAGTTATTAATGTATTTTCTTTGTTGCAGAAGAAACAGCTATGATCCTACCAGGAACTTCATCTATCAGTCGCCATTCCAACGAGACAGGGGATGTTCGCAAAACCCTGCGCATGCGCAACCCGGATGATCCTGAGTCAAATTCGCATAAAGAGTACGTATTTGTGTAGTAAAACTTCTTTAGGCACAACTTGAGAGTAAATCAGAATATTTTTCGGACGGAAGTATTCGGACGGAAATAAGGCTCTATAGTCTATAGTCTGTTGAATGTCAAGTGAAAAGAAAACCGTAAACAAAATTGAAGTACAAATACATAATTCTGTAATTATATAATAGATTCATAATGCTGCCACAAGCAATACAGATAATACGAATGCTGGGGTATAAACGGTACAAAATCCGGTATTTACTATTTTTGAGCCACATATACCTTTTAAGAAACGAATTATATTTTTTGTGTTCAATATAGTATTTTTTTACAGATACTGCGTACAGTTTGAAGTGACGAAAGTATCGAAGGCTTGTCATACAGACTCCGATTACAAACCTTTGAGAGAAGGTAAGCCTCCTTCAAAATATGACTGAAAGACAATTATTTACTGACTAGCAGTTGCCCTCGCTTCGCTTCGGCAAAAATAGTAGGTACTTTAGTTTACTTACAGAACATACATTGATCATTAGAACCGCATTACAATGAAAGGTCAATACACCACATAACGTTTCCATATTTTTAGGGTTCCGTACCTCAAAAGAAAAAACATGGTTTCCATAAGATCACTCACTCTATTGCCCGTCTGTTTGTCTGTCTGTCAAAACCTTTTCTTCTAAGGAACGCGTGAAGGTAACAAATTAAAATTAATATCCAACACTCAGGTCTGCAATCCCTAGAAGCTGTGAAAAGATCAATATTCTGTGTTGTGAACGCAATCAAAAGACACTCGGCTAAAAGAAATGTAGTATATGGTATAACATAGGATAAAGAAAAAAATAAGAAAACGATGAATTTGTAAGTAGGTAATAGGTATCACAAAGAAAATGATTTTACACCTATTTGCAGGACTTGGTAATTTGATCGGGACCCATGTCTATGTATGAGGAGACAGTTTTTCAACGGTAAAGTTAGGTTTGTTTTTCGATTCCGTTTATCTTTTCGTCACACGTTTTGAGGCCGGCAACACATTAGTGACACCCCTAATGTTGCTAATGTCTATGGGCGACGGTGATCACTTGCCATCGTGACCCGTCTGCTTGTTTGCCTGCTTAAGGCATATAAAAAAAACAGCTACATTAGGTTCCACTAAATAGTTAAGTTAGGTTCAACAACCCTAGCTCGCACTTGGTCGATTGCTTTTACTTATTATTATTATTTCACCATATTATTTTCTAAATTTTGTGTTTCCTGCTAAACCCATAGTAAATTACATTGAATAAATAGTTTGTATGGTGCCTTTTGGCTAATCCATCAGTATTTCACATATATGGTGCCTTTTGGCTAATCTATCAGTATCTATATAATGTGAAATACATTATATACGTACCCAGACTTTAAAAAAGTAGTAATCCTTCTCCAAGGTACAATCTATATTTATCCCAAACACATCAAGATTGGTTCAGCGATGCGAGAGAGTTAAGGTTAATTCGATGAGTTATGTGAGATGAGTTATGTATATGGCAACACATTTTCACATTTATTACATTGTAGTTTTGGCAAATTCATAATTCGGCAAAGGGGATCTCCCCTTTTGCTTCACAGAAAATGAGAAAATTCAGCACTCAGTAGTCTCAACGTGATGTTCCTGAAGATATGCATTATAACAGAACTACAACAATACTCTAACTACTAACAATACTCTAAAAATCATGGAACACTTAGCTATTTCAAAGAACAATCCTAAGCTTGATTTAACACGTCGCAATACGCTTTGTATGTGGAGTTATGTATTTTATTATCAATTATTCAATTTGTTCAATGTCAACTGTTCGTACAACTAAATTACGATTTTCAACCCCTTCCATGGTTAAATATAAAACATGCACAATTGTTGTTGGAGAGCATAAATAGGAAATTCGTGGTTTTAAAAAAAACTGAAGATAAAAATAGATATTTAGTCAGTTATTTTGAATTATTGTAAAAAATTACTTCAGCCACTTTGCCACTGTTCTGGCTCTATCTTGCAAAAATTATATAAAAAAAAAACTAAGAAATTAATTTGGATGAAGAAAAGGTTTCTGTAAGTTTAAAACAAATCGACTCATATTTTATTTTCTCGCTTTGTTATGGAACCCTAAAATATATCCTATAACTAAGGTTGAAGACTCGATATCGTAGAAAAGTCCTGTTGAAATCCTTTCATTGGTTTCAGAGATAAGCGGAGACAAACGACAATTAAAAATAAAAATAAAACTCTTTTTCGGTTTTGATATCGTGCAAGTAACGATATAACATGAAAAATGCAGTTATTTCGGAATCACAGACGGACTCTTCAATTTTATTTATTTGTAGGTATAAAAAAGAGGTTTGTCTATACTAATATATAAAGAGGAAAGGTTTGATTTTTTGTTTGCATTGAATAGGCTCCGAAACTACTGAACCGATTTGAAAAATTCTTTCACTGTTGGGAATTATCCCCGAGTAACATAGGCATTATATTTTCAAAAAAAATAATTAGGGATCCTTTATAAAATTCGAATAATGTAATCCAAGGTGTAAAAAAATAAGAAAACCGAAGCAAAACGAGGGTGGTTACTCGTATGTAATAAAGTCGTTGGCGAGAATCAACAAATACAGCGCCATCTAGTCGGTTACTCATACATAATTAATTTGCGTTTTTCCACCACTTCCAAGGTGAAAATAATAAAATGCCGAAATTATATTGGAGCACATAAATACGCAAAAAACATGCTCTTGAAAACAAAATAAGAAAACAGATATCCACTCAGTAATAGGGATTTGAATTAATGAAAAAAATAACCTTTAAAGGCATTTTATGGTCTTTCCATGTCATATAAGTAAAAACTAAGATATGCATGTATTACTCTTTTTGTACGGAGAAAACGTTTTTTATTATTTAAAACAAATCAGCTGACATTTTTTTATTTTTCCATACAAAATATCCCTAAGGAACCCTTTGGTGTGGAACCATAAAAATAGCTTAAATGCTAAGTTGAAGTCTTTTCAATATTCTAGTGAAAGTTCTGTTAAAATTCGTTCGGTGGTTTCAGAGATTTGCGGAGACAAACAAACAGACAGACAAAAATTTTAAATACTCATTTTTCGGTGTTGGTATCGTGCAAGTAACGATTTGCAATTTGAAAAAGTCATTTATTTCGAAATCACAGACAGACTCTTCAATTTTATTATATGTATAGATAAAGAATTTAAAAAAATAGGTATAGCCAACACCACAGACATTGTGTTCAACACCAACACTATTTCGTGAGCAAAGACAAACAATAACGTTTTGTCAGCCATGAGAATATCGATTTTTTTTTTAATAAAAACTGATGTTTGCGAATTTTGTCCTCAAGTACTAAATTTTAGATAGTCGAGAAATATAGGGGTTGCCAAATATCCAGTAATTAGATTTTGTGTAGGATTTCAAACACGTACTACTTGTTTTGTTTATAACTAAAATTCAATTACTTTTTAGAGTATTCTAGAATCTAGTTAAATGAATTATGTTGACCTAACAATCCATTCGAACTCGTAACAGTTCGGAGTCGCAGAAAAGTTAGAATCGGATCGCAAAGCTGTTTGTGACAGTTCATGTCTGTAGTAACGTGGTCCAAACAATCTTTTTTACATTTCACTGGATTTTTCAGAACCGGCGGCCACCTCTGGCACGTAACAATACTTTTAATTTCACCCATAAAAGTACACGAAAACAATGCAAAATTCTCGACATAAAATAATTCCCTTCAAAATTGCAACCAAATAAAACATTAAAAATACATTCATCTCTGGAATTACTTTGTCCGTCTTGATTATATTTATTTCATTGTTATAAAAGTTCTGAAGCTGAATTGTTTCTGAATTGTAAGGGAAACAATTTTTACAAAATATTTAGGATTATTCTGCTTTAGACATTGGATATTTAATAATTCAGAAGCACGCGATAAATCTAGTATTAAATAACAAAGTAACCGAAGTCTGAATGAAGAGATGAAAGCCCTTTGCGATCCCTACATCATTTATAATACTTAAGTTAATGATCCTTAGATAATCGTGCAAAGAAAAATAGTAAAAGTGAATAATGAAATTTTCTTAAAATATTGTTTTGCAAACAATCAAAAACTGTCTTGTCGGCTTAGAGACGATTTACACATTTACCGCGTTCTACGCTGTGTTCATTTCATTTCATTTCACTCCGATGCCTTCACATTCGCTGAAAATCGTCGCTTACCGAATGTACTAGTGGCGCCATCTGTGTCAAGTTCTGCGTCATCCTTTCTAGGACCCCGTTATGCCCTGGATAAAAATTTCCAACCCAGGATCTAGTGTGCGTGTCAATCATAGATATATTATCCTAGTATAATTATCTATGGTGTAAATGTACCCATTAGTGGTGCTATAATGTGCCTAGCTTACGCAAATCTCTATGGCTCTGTCATGTATCTACACAAGGCAAAAGAGGTAGATAGGTAGAGGTAGATATGCAGGTTATGATACAAAAAACTTCCATAGTGTTTAATATACAAACATTAATAATACACAAAGCATTGTGTAATATTAAACATTACGTAACGTTTTTGTGTCATGACCTGCATATCTAACTCATTTGCCGACTGTACTACCCTAACAATCTCTTTCTCAGGCTCGACAGTTTGCGTCTCGTGCGAAACCGCAGCCCTACGACGAGACCTGCAGTGGCGATGCAGCGGGCACGGGGTCACTCACCACGCCACCCGGTTCTACGCGATCATGGCGCCTCACTGCCGCGGCAAGTGGATCCGAGTGAGGCAGCTGGAAAAGCAGAATGACTGCTGCCTCAACCCCGACTTTATCTTCGTTTAGATAGTTGCTTTAGTCGTAGACAGCGGATACTTTAGACGAATTTGCTATTGGTAACGATATTATTATGTGAGGATATTTGACTCCAGCATCATGTTTTTAGGGTTATGATGACACATAAAATGGTTTTTGACGAGTTTTGGGAATTGCTGATAAAGACCAGTCTATTTCCAGTTGGGGCAAGCATTGATATTACAGTAAACGTGGCTAAAAATGTAGGTAAAAAAAATTAAATAACATGACATGATACTTCCCGCAACAAAGGAAATTGGTCATGCGTGTGAGTGTACGGCGATTTTTTAACCCTCGACGAAAAAAGAGGGGTGTTATAAGATTGACGTGTCTGTGTAACTGTGTATCTGTATGTCTGTCTGTGGCATCGTAGCTCCCAAACGGAATCGATTTTGATCTAGTTTTTTTTGTCTTAAAGGTGACTTAATCGAGTGTTCTTAACTATGTTTAGTGTAAATAAAACTGTCGGGGTTTTTTTACATTTTAAATTAAAATTATTATTAACAGCACTATTCCTTATAGCACTTATGCAATATGTTTACAGTTTTTAGTTTCTTATAATAACTTCAACATTTTTAGAAGCGGATTTTTTTCTAAATTTATTTATTTATTTATGTACACTTTATTGACCACAATATAAAATATTTAAGAACAAATGGCGAGCTTAATGCTATTGCAAATTACTGAAATTACTGAATCTTAATGTAAACCCTTTATAAATATTTTTAAATTACTTATACTTTTACCTTGTTTTGACCAATTCCCGTCAGTCGTCTAAAGTATACTCTCTCTACGTAAAATCATTATAAAAATAGATAGAATTGGCATTTGACATTGACATTTGTGGATTGGAAAAACGAACAAAGCTAAAGAAAGAAATCAAACGAAATTCTAATTGCTCTAAACATTAATTATATTGACATTACAAACTGTAATACCTATTGAATTGACAACGATTGCAACTTCATTTTCATAAATTATAATCTCTATAGAATAGTATAATATAGAGATCAGTGAATCTAAATAGCTCATATCCGCTAGTGTTTAAGATACATTTTTAATAATGAATGAATAAAAAAAAAATACATTTTGAACCAGATTCTTTTCTTATCTGACGACTGGAAATAATTTAAGTGCTAATCAAATAATCGGAATCTTAATTTTGAATTTTAAAGGTCTTCAGTAAAAGGAACTTCTTCACAACCTGGCTGCCGGTATTCCAACATTATACCATTGGACAATTAAATTAAACGTAAAAATTTAGACTTGAAAACTATTTTTTTATGTAGCAAAAATAAAAATAAAATTAATGTGATTAATAAAATAGGATAGTCAAATAAAAGATATTTGTTTAACATTATTATTTTGAATTAAAACGTACTTTGACTTAACTATTGATTTTCATTTATTTGCCAATGACTGTATTGTCATTTTATGACTCAGTTACAGGCTTTTGAAGATCTATATTTTTAAAAGCAACAGGTGAAACAATTGTGTGATTTTGCTTTAAAATTTTTAAAGTTTGTTGAACAAGGTCAATATCGATCTTTCCAAAAGAAAATTAAAAATTTACCTAAAAAACCTATCGAAATAGCCCATTAAATACATACAGAACATACAAACGAAAATATATTTGAGGACTCCTGAACTTTGCGCATAAATCATGACGTTCTCTTCAGAGGTTAGGCGTAGTAATCACCTCGATGAATTATTTACCAATTACCCTCGGTTATACAACGTTTTAGTAACTGGAAACACCATGGGGGAAATAATAGGATTGTAACTTAACTTCAAACAGAATGTAAGTAATAAGCAGAATGTAACTTAATTTCAATTTGATAACTGGGAACAGCGTCCTTACGCATTTATATCCCATGATATTAATTCGTTATAACTTAACTTCGATACAAAGTTTTTGTGACAAAAGTTTAGTATTTTAAATAGCTAATATTCTAGATAATATTATACTTATAGAACTTTATTCAATTACTTTCACAGTTTTTATTTCGGTATTGTTATGTGACAATATTTTCTGTATTTTATAGAAGCATGGATGAATGACTATTAACATTTTATATTCCATATGTCATAGTCAATAGGTCATTACACACGTGACACAATATAGTGCTGATTAATTTTCATATTCATAATATAAGTAGCGCATTTAAGACATAAGTTATCTTAAATTAACAATAATTGATACTAAGCTAATATCATTAATAAAATAACTTACACTTGTAATATTAATTATTGTTGTCGAAGTTAGCGGTCATTATAGTTTACTGACTGAAACAACGGGATGGAGTGCGAAAAACACTTTTTTAATATACCTATCTATAGATTGTGAATACATATCTTAGAAGTGTAAATATAAAAATGTTATTAAATAATGCAGTGAACTTGGTATTTTTATTTTTTTTGCCCGCCAATCATTTTGGATACTGATCTACGCACACAACAATTCGACGACTAATTTCACATTATTCAGTATTGATTGTTGAAATCATTTGGCGTAACATTAACTCTGTCATTAATTCAGGAAGGGAAAAATAATAGTACCCGACTAAAGAGGCGGAGGTTCTCAATTCTACTCTATTTTTTTAATTTATGTTATCTCACAACGATTTTGATGGTTATTTTTACATACGAAAGCTGGTGTTTGTGGTACCATTTAAATTTGAGCGAGATCTGACGAGTAGTTTTTGAGTTCTCGCTAATTATAATATTAATATTAATTAAGCAATGTAATTAAAAAAAATACTAATAATGACTTAGATTGACAGCAACAACAGCTAATGTTGATCCCATTGCAGTGCTGCAGTGTAAAAAAAAGGTATTAGTGAAAGACTGAAAGTTCAAGAATTTGATTAATTTCCCTTTGCAACAATAAGTTCGTATAATATTTTAGTATGTACCATGTTTTATGACCGCAAATTAAATTAACCTCTTCGTTACCATTTATCCTCATGATAAGTTTTGCAAAAGCAACATTTATATAAATTATGGCTCAACCACAGGACTGAACTCATATTATTTTGCACAAAGGGTTGGGCTTAAAGTTGGTGAACTATTAGTATTTGTTTGTGAAACATTAGCGAAATTTATCTTGAATTTTATAATGCTTCAGAATAAATAAGGCAGTCGTCGTTATCATATAACAATCGTTACGTGAAGTGTTCCTGGTTCGATTCCCAGCAAGAATAGATGTATAAGAAATAAATTACGATAAGTACTTAGTTTAGAAGTACCAAGGGACAGATACATACATACATACCGGTCAAACACATAACCCTTCTTATGGCCGAAAGTCAAACTACGGCGAACGTTAGTCGAGTAAAAACTGCGTAGTTTTTACTACCCGACGCAAAGTAAGAAGCAAGAGTGAAACAGAAGACGTATGACGTCGTAATCTTCCAACATCTATTCAATGGAATCCAATATACATGCAAATTTTAGACAAACGAATTTTCAGAGCGACATGCGTGAAATTTGTGTACTCGACGTCATCCCGAGTGGCGGAATTGGTGCGTTGGGGATCCACGACGTAATCTGTACGGGTACCTTAATAATATAGTATAGCAGACAGGATTGCTTACGGGAACTGAGAGAAATACCTAGAACTTTTATGAACGAACTACATTTCAAAATATGGCAGCCCTGAAAAAAAGCTCGCCATCCGCCCTGAAAGGTCTCTAGTATTGGCGCCCCTTTTTTCACTCGAAAATTGACTGCTAAAGTTGGAGCTAGGGTCTCTCTACAAGTATGGATACAGGGCTTGCTTAAGGCAAGCTACGCCACTGGTCAATACCTCAGCAACTGATAGAATTCTAGCGAGAGGAAAGGAACGCGTAGGTAATATAAAACCTAAGTATAAAACATTGAAGTATTATTACTAGCGTATAGAACAGACACCACGAACACAATGTATGTTCCAATGTATTGGCGCCGCGCGGCTTCAATGTCCAATGGATTCGTTCGATTTTGAAAGGAGAACGGGGATCAATTTTGAAAATAGAACCTCCCGGCGGGGACACACATTTTGTTTGAGATGTCTTCTCTATGTATACTTATACCTCAATGGTATAAAACAATATATTTTCAGCTACACTACTTACCTTATATTTAGTCAAAACAATTAACATAACAATTAAAATAACCAACCCAATCTCAATCTTAACATTACTCACTCATTAGTCCGAGTCGCAACCCATTAGTCAGTATTCATTTGTCAAAGCAACCCTCTAACTGCGCATCTGTTTCCCAGATTGATAGCTCAATGTAGTGTACACTTGTGTATAATTGTATTTGTACAATATCATGTCATGTAATGTTCCCGCGCGTTAATCTCACATGTATAATATATGAATGTGTATAATATTAAGGGCTTGTTTCACAATCTTCAAGTAAGTCCGAAGTAAGCTATTCGTTGGTTAACTTGACATTTCGTGTATGTAAAATGACACTTTAACGTCACTTTAACCGGCGAATAGCTTATTCAGGACTCTACTTGAAGATGGTGAAACAAGCCCTAAGTATCTGTTCGACTGAATTTCGACTGAAGAGCATCCAGGCAGGCATCCAGTTCAAATTAAATTGCCTCCACAAAACTCTTTCGAACATAAAAGCTTCGACGCCAAACATAAGGATTATTACCCTGGAATACTGAATAAATTTAACCACTTTCAACAAGAGTATTCAACGAAGCTATTCAATGCCCAAAACAAAACTAGTAATATCAATTAAAATAGAGTGAACTTCTATTGGGGTAGCTTTCAAACTAAAACTTTTCGCAATAAGTAATTCATTTAACCGTGGCTCAATATTTGTTCAAACAATAACATTTAATTTAGATTCCTAGTAATTTCCATTTTCGCGTATTTGTTGACTGAAGCAGCTCTATTGCCATATTAAAATTTAGCCGTATTGGGGTGGCTTAGAATACTAACTCCAATGTCTACAATCCCACGAAAGATGGGCGTCGTAAGAGGCGAGTAAATCCGGCCCGCTGGTGGTAGGGTAGGGGTAATATTGATTTTAATTATTAATTAATACCATTATTACTGTTATTAATTTCTCAATTGGGGTTCGCCTGAATAGCCACCACCCTTGAGCATGAGTCAGCCGCCAAACGACTTGTCGTGTTCCGGCGGGGGGCTTGAGAGCCAGTTCTTTCTTTCTTTTTCTTCTGTTTTTCTTGGCTGGCAACGCATCAGTAATGCTTTTGGTGTTGCTGTTGTCCATGGGCGACGATAGTCACTTACCATTAGGTGGATCATCAGCTCGTTTGCCGGCTATTTCCATAAAAAAAAATTAAAAACATTCTTCTCGGACAACAAAACGAAAAAAAAACGAAAGAGAGAAAAGTAAGTTTAAGGTCGCAGAATAAAATAAATACCTCAAATATCATAACTAAAAGAGTAGTTGTGGAATACATAATGAACCTGCAAAATAATATAACTTTAAATTACTTTAGCGCTCTCTGTAATATTTAGTTTTCCAAAAACGTTTAGTTGGAACCTGTGTAGCAAACTTTAGATCGTTAATTTCGATAAAATACAATAAATATTTTACTGATACTATTATTTTTTGTACCTATATTAATTTACTCATCTTTAAGCCGATACCCCTCAAATATCGTTCAATTTCATACATAAAAATGTACACTTTACATAATAATCATGTGTGTATAGTGACAATAGTATTTTTAATAAGGGTTGCTTCAAATAGGTTAGTATTACACTTAATCGGCAAAAACTTCTGTATATGTACGTGAGGGTTTCCCCTCACACCACTACACCCTTAGTGGGGCACGTAAACTGCTTGCTGTATGTGAATACTTGAGTGAAAGATCAGCGACTTACCTGCGCGCTCCAGCTATACTAAGTATGCTGAAGAAGTCACTCGTCTTTCTGGACTGTCTAGGGATTTGGACCCCAAAAAATTCAAAAGGGTGTGGAAAGTAATATAAATACTACAATCACAAAACAATGACATTATAAAGTAAAAAGAGGTAGATGTGTCACTAGCGCACCGACGCGACGATGAAGAGCGTAAGAACAGGCAATTGACCGATTCCACGTACACAGTAAGCGGTAGGCAGCATCAGGGTCGTCGCTGCAGCCAAGTCAACCGTTTCTACTCAGGTAAATGCTAGTATTTTCCACCACAACGATTACTTGTAAAAACCCCGAAACTATTAAAAAATCTAAATATTTCGGGACCGTGCTATCAGTACATTTTCCTCCCTTGACAGATTTTGCTCGAATAAGAACCCGCCGCGAGTTCAACCGCCAGTTTAATTTTTATTCCAATACACCTACCTACCTATTCCAAACAGATACTGACAAAAAAATATTCTACTTGCGGTACAAGTTAGCTACTTTGGTGACATAAGAAACACATAAAAGCAGTGCAAAGTTCAAGTTTCTTTTGAACAGGCCACATAAAGAACGCTAACACTTTCGGTATCAAAGGCGTCTTTATACTGAGCAAAGCTGTATAACGAAGAGTTGTGCACTAATGAGAGGCCGTGAGAAGTTTACCCTTTGACTCTAACATGATTAAAACTTTGCCATGTCAAAGGTTTTTTCGTAATCAGAATGGACTCGATTGTCAGAGTTTAAGCCAATTTAGAAGACGTTCTATCGCGTTTTCTTTAATCTGAGCGCGCTTAGTAAGACCTCTTCACAACTCGCAATTCATTAAGATGCAATGCCCACGTTTTATCGAAATTTCAAGTTCGTTTTAGAGCGTTGCAGTTTTGAAATGTCTCTTTTAGTAAAGTCATCGAATGGCCTTGCTGTTTTAGGATTTGCTTTTGATCTTCTTACATTGTATAATAATATTGTAATAAAACTGTTACTTGCAGATATTCAGAAAATAAAATAGTGATGGTGAGTCTTTACGAAAGCAATAGAATTCAAAACACTCATCTTTAGAATGGTTTGTCTGTCCGTCTGTGTATTATCCGATATATTATTTCCTTACATATACTTACAATAAATTATCCGATATCTGAAAAAATATTATCCGATTCAATAAACGATAATATTGTAATATGGAGAAAATTACTAACCGTAAAATAATTTACACATTTCCTTTAATTTTATTTATTCTTGTACGTACCATCACAGGGAAGGCGCTGGCCTCTACGATACGGGCCAACCTAGTTTAAGGGTCAGTATTATAAAGTAACGTTAAACAATTTATTCAAAATAAAGATTTTTGTTTCATTTCATTTAATTCGAGCTTTGGATAAACCAACATGTGAATCCCGCGGACCGGAATACACTCGAGGTGTAGAAGTGTGTGTGTGTGTATCGTCTGAGCGGCCGTAAACCGGGCCATATTCACACATATCCTATTGTCTCGGATTATCACGTACGCTGCCCAAATTCCGTGGAATATAGCTTTTTTAAATTAAACATGCTTGCGCGCATCTGTGACCCATCTTATTAGGGTTGTAAACAGTTTTATAAATATAAAGTATTGTTTCTTCTATTTTTCGGAGTAATACCATAGAATACATAATAGTATGGTATAACCTTCCTCATGACATAGTACCTACCTAGTATAGTGTATGTGTTACCGGATATCTGTATAATGCAGGTATTCAACACAATTCCTAGGAAATGTGTATAATACCTGGGTCGTTTTGGCAATGTATTAAATTATATGAATATTATTCACCATTACATACTTTGCCTAGGTAATGTATACGTTTCCCAACTACTGTACAGAATACCTGCAGGTCCACCGGCAATGAATAAAGTTAGATTTGGGTATGTGTAGTCAACTTGGATGGAGGTTGGAATTAAGAATTTACTTAAAAACACACTCAAAACAAATTGTAACCTGCATGAATAGATATTTTTTATACATTTTAAATTAATGCTTGACCGAAATCACACTTGATGGTAAGGAGAGATGCAGTCTAATGGCTCCTACACTACGCTGCTCGCCTACGCAGCTTCGGATTTTTCAAAATTGGTGACAGAACCGACTTAGTCAACCCCGACTGCAGGCACCATGCGTGCCGAAGCGGCTGAGGCTGGTCGCCGCAGGCGACCAAAAAGCCGAAGCTGCGTAGGCGAACATGGAGTGCCTGCAGTTTATTACGCAAGGGTGGAGGGGCTGCACTTCCCGCAGCGCCGGAGAAATTTGGAAGCCTGTTTGTGTATCAAAAACCCCTAAATTCTCCCTAAAAGTGCATATGTCACAAGAAGAAGGAAGATAACAAGAACCGCAAATTTACAAACCTAGGTTTATAAACAATATACAACTAAATGAATATTACTCTAACTGAAACATTCGCTACTTGAAAGTTGGCCTTTTGAAAAGTGTCATTATAAAAGGCAGACCAAACGTACAGTTGGCAACTATTAGGTTGGGAAATAAAAAAAAATGTGATGAGTTGGCAAATGACTATTCGGCGAAATAAAATTCTGCGAAACGTTAGTTGGCAAGTGATAATCGGCCAAACAATTTTCGGCGAAAAGGCAGAGAACCGTCTTTTACACACATTATCAAATACGCATGGAGTATTGTATAGAATGCCTGGGCGAAGTATGAAATAAATAATATTCCAAACGTTACCTAAACGTTTTAGATATTCTATACATTGCCTAGGTATTGTATAGAATACTGGTTTATACAGATTTCTGGTAACATATGCAAATATACATTTTATTTTCTACTTCATTATCAAATAAAACTAATAATAAGTATTACATAGCATGACTGTTTTTAATATCAAATAAATACTGCATTTTTAATTTATCACGAAGCATTATATTAAAGAACCTAGGAATATTATAAATCTTGGGTAATAATTATTAAAATATTTTATATTCCTTTTCTTCTTTTATTTTCTCTTAAAATACTATATTTTTGCCATTTCAATAAGGGGGCGTCCATAAATTACGTGAGGTGTTTTTTTTTAATTTTCTGTCCCTCCCTCCCCCCCTGGTGAGATGTTGTGAGATTTTATTCAACCCCCTCCCCCATCCCCCAATCTCACGTGAGGTTTTTCAAAATGTGGGTTTCTTACGTAAACGCGATGGATTGTTATTGTAAAAAGAAAAAAAAAATTGCTTCGTGCTTTTATTTACGACTAGTTAAGACTAGTAATCAATATTGCTGAGAGTTTAATTATAAGTGTAATAAAAATTTAACTTAAGCATGTACAATCTGGATTAAATGGACCAAAATAGTATTATTATTTTTTTCAATCACAAAAAAAATTGCGTGATATTTGCCGAAACCCCCCCTCTCTCCAACGTAAGATTAGATGAGATTTGACTCGACCCCTTCCCCCCCTTAAACATCTCACGTAATTTATGGACGTCCCCTAATAGTTATTTTCGTTTATCCATTGTTTCATAAAGATTAATATTAATATTAATTTTGGCAACCCTAAACCTCGTACGGTTATCCAAGTCTGATAATAAATCGAATCCGAAAGGTACATCATGTTGTTTTTATAGTATAAGTATTCAGTGTGCAAGCTTAATAATAGGCATGATGACAGATTGAAATACTGTTCAATATTGTTGGGAAATATATTATAATTACAACGTATTTCATATTTCCGCAAAAAATAAGGCTTAGTATAAAATAAATACACTTCAATTATTTATAAGTTTAAAATTTCCATCAAAACACTTCAGTGTCATTGCGTCGCTTGTGACGTCACGCCTCAGTAAAGTAATAGACAAGATATCATGTATCATGTCAGTATTGTCATATTCCTTTGTTTACTGAACTGAGGCGTGACGTAATTCGCGCTGATTGGGATCCACTATTAGGGTTTTATTAAATAAAAACATAATTAAAGTGATTTTTATTTTATTACTGTCATTATGCCTAAGTAAGTATTATCAGTTAATCGAATCTACATTAATAAATGTAATAAATACAGAGCTATTATTCAATTCATTAGCAGTGACAGCATAATAGTATAATTGTTGGAGGGGCATTTTAAAAGTACGTGCATAATAAGGTGTGGAATTATGGGTTACGATGATAATTATTATAACTCTTCATTGAGCAATGAGCATTACGCTAAAGCGTCAAGACCAATCTTGGGAGACCAAAAAAAATCTTTCTCTTTTTTCTTTGCTGGACGCATCGGTGATGTCTTTGGTGATACCATTACTATTATGTCTTCTGTGGTAATACGAATGTCCATGGGCGACAAGATACGAATGACAACTCACCACCAGATGGCTCTTCTGCAGCTATGTAGCATAAGTAAATTACATGGAAATATGTAATAATAAATCTTCAGATCATTACAAATAAATACGCTATACATCGATGCTGTAAACAAGGAATTATTCTCGCTCATACAAAAACAATTTCAATAATTGCTATGGGACAAGGGTCTCTAATAAATTTACGAGGGGTGACATGTCACAGCGATGACATATTTGATGTTATGGTAAAACGAAAAACCCGTTAAGATTAATATATTTAATCTCTGATAAAACCAAGGGAAATTGCAACCATAAATAACAGTTCAACATCGATCAACCTTAAGAAGTTCAGAACGGGTGAGTCTACCTTTCCTAGCTAAGCTAGTCTTCATGGCTATTACCCGCTAATGTACCCGACGAGATTTCTTTTAGGACTCTTGGACTATAATGCTGAACGCACAGGCCGCATATGTCATCCGCATCGGGCTTTCATATGATTTCATACAAATGCGGCGCGTCCGGCGCGTACGATGCGGACAAATGTGCGTTCAGCATAATACCCTAGAAGTAAGCAGAAGCAAGTACCAGTTGTTGATAATGTGCAAAATACTTAGAGGTACAGTTGATGCACCAGATCTACACGCCCAGCTGTGTAGATTATGTGTACACCTGACAATTACCGTCGGGCCAGAAAGCACGATCTCCTTGCAGTCCCGCAGTGTCGCACAGTATCACATTTAACATCTCCCATACCACTCCACTGTATCTTCACACACTCAATGCTCTCCTGGACGCCTCCCCTAATTATGACCTTTTTGCGAATGAATGGAAGACGATTTTAATAACGTGCTTGTAGTATTGAGAACGAATGAGTGATGTATGCATGATTTGATTCATTTTTTATTATTATTCAATATCTAAATTAAATTTTTGTTTATAATATATAATATAAATGGTAAATATTGATAAATTTAAGTTAATAATAATAATATTTAAGTTAATTTTTTCTGCTTTTATTGTTTAAGGACTTCTTAATTATGATTTTTTTTAATTAGTGATTATTTTATTTTTTATTATTAAAGTCTAGCAAATTCCACCTCGATTTAGCTCATTTGACCCTATGATGTAATTTATATGCCTTGACTGTAGGTACTTACATGGTTTCTTAATATAAATATGTTAAGGAAAAATACAACAATAAATAAAGATGTCCAACATTGATAAACCATAAGTAGTCCAGGTGAGCTACATCGCCTAGCAAAGTCTACCTGGTATCGAAGTGGGTTTGTTCATTCGTCCCTCCGAAGTAACCGATGTACCTTAGCCATACCTTAGTAATTAATTACTTACAGATGCCTTTCGACATCTGCAAACTGCAAAAGCATCGAAGAAGTAATGTCGGCCAAAAAAGATTTAGACTTTTGATCTACGATCCAGGAACGAGTATCAACGGTAGCTCAATGAGTCTTCAACGTATTATCTTCTCTCACTGCTACTTCCTGAGATAAGCTCAAATGGAACTGGGTACACACCGGTATAAATTGGTTGCGCTTATATTCACTTTATGACTCCAAAGGGCTTTTAGTAAATGATAAAGTCAAAGAAATTATTCCCCTCATAATATCTAGAAAAAACGGCTAACTTATTGAAAGTTGACTTGATTGGCTTTTTTGCACATTAATATTATAACTACCTATTTGCCTATTACAAAATACAAAAAAGCGGTCAAGTGCGAGTCGGACTCGCCCATGAAGGGTTCCGTAGCAGCAAGTAACATAATATAAAAGTTCTTGTAGTTCGTTGTAACTTTGATCAATGTTTTTTGCGGTTTACGATTTATGACGTATTAAAAAAAACTACTTACTAGATCTCATTCAAACCAATTTTCGTTGGAAGTTTGCTTGGTAATGTACATCATATATTTTTTTTAGTTTTATCATTCCTTTATTTTAGAAGTTACAGGGGGGGGGGACACACATTTTACCACTTTGGAAGTGTCTCTCGCGCAAACTATTCAGTTTAGAAAAAAATGATATTAGAAACCTCAATATCATTTTTGAAGACCTATCCATAAATACCCCACACGTATGGGTTTGATGAAAAAACATTTTTGAGTTTCAGTTCTAAGTATGGGGAACCCCCAAAATTTATTGTTTTTTAGGGTTCCGTAGCCAAATGGCAAAAAACGGAACCCTTATAGATTCGTCATGTCTGTCTGTCTGTCTGTCTGTCTGTCTGTCTGTCTGTCCGTCCGTATGTCACAGCCACTTTTTTCCGAAAGTATAAGAACTATACTGTTGAAACTTGGTAAGTAGATGTATTCTGTGAACCGCATTAAGATTTTCACATAAAAATAGAAAAAAAACAATACATTTTGGGGGCTCCCCATACTTACAACTGAAACTCAAAAATTTTTTTTTCATCAAACCCATACGTGTGGGGTATCTATGGATAGGTCTTCAAAAATGATATTGAGGTTTCTAATATCATTTTTTTCTAAACTGAATAGTTTGCGCGAGAGACACTTCCAAAGTGGTAAAATGTGTGTCCCCCCCCCTGTAACTTCTAAAATATGAGAAGGATAAAACTAAAAAAAATATATGATGTACTTTACCATGCAAACTTCCAACGAAAATTGATTTGAACGAGATCTAATGTGTAGTTTTTTTTTAATACGTCATAAATCGTAAACCGCAAAAAACATCGATCAAAGTTACAACGAACTACAAGAACTTTTATATTATGTTACTTGCTGCTACGGAACCCTTCATGGGCGAGTCCGACTCGCACTTGGCCGCTTTTTTTCTATTTTTGTGTGAAAATCTTAATGCGGTTTACAGAATACATCTACTTACCAAGTTTCAACAGTATAGCTCTTATAGTTTCGGAAAAAAGTGGCTGTGACATACGGACAGACAGACAGACAGACAGACAGACAGACAGACAGACAGACAGACATGACGAATTTATAAGGGTTCCGTTTTTTGCCATTTGGCTACGGAACCCTAAAAAGAAACAATAGGACCTAGAAGAACATATTTAACAAATTAAAAATAAAAAAACCCACTTCTCATCAAAAAAAGCTATTGTGATGTACCTTTTTGAAATCCTTATGGTGAGCTCTTTAATTTGATACCCATATTGTATTATTCGATTAATTTTTATTTTTTGATACTTCAAACAATGGCATCTCACAGACACCATATTTGTTTATTTTTAACGTCACATAAGTATCTAAGAACACTTCGGTTATCAAGACGAATCTAACGATATAATATTATATTCATCGGTCCAGCGATTTGGAAGATACAATGTAATAAAGAATATTAGGTACATACATGCATACGTAACGTACACGATACGCGCGAAAAATATAACCATTCCTTGGCAGTCGGGTAAAAATAAACTTATTTTATCTCTCTATAGGTGAATTCGTTTCTGAACGAATAATCACAAGATACCACCAAATATCCGACATAGGATCTTCTAACTTTTCGCGTATTACTCGCAGCAGTTATGTAACAAACTTGTCGCTCTAAAGAATGTTTTTGGGGTCGCTATTTTGTAAAAAGAAAACATCTACTCCAATAATCCCAAATGGAGAAAAAAAAATTTACTTTTATTTAAAAAAGTAAGTAAACTGTTACGTATAGTTTAATTATTGCTTCTTCTACTTTTTCCCTACTAAATGAAAATAGAAGAACAGAAGCAGAATGAAGAATGAAATATCCGCTTTCCAGGAGTTGTTTTGTGAAGACAAATGTTTTTACATCAGCTACGCTCGGACAATGTCCTGCAAAACGAAATAAAGTGAAGCTAAATAAGTCGTTTTACCTTGTTTAGGGATTCGTTGAAAATAAAGGGGAATTCTGAGGAAAATCCAGTATGGGGTAAATACTGGTTTATAATAGTGTCGAATTTTTGAAAGGTTCTATTCTTAATGGCATAGCCTATTTCAATATTTTTTTAGGTACACACTAGGTAACACTTGAAAAAAAACCAACAATATGCCTAAGTGGCCAGTTACTGAATAACTTTAAATTAAATATCGCCATTATTATGAGAACGAAAAAATATTTTATGATAACCTACTAACATTCAAAGAAAATTTTATACAGGTGACTTAAAATTGGGTACCTAGATAATAGAATAAATAGTTAATATTTGCCCAAGTATGCTTCAATACATCAGAGTTCAACCAAATCGGTTTAGCAGAAGAAAAGCGAGTACAAAATCACTGACTAACCGAAGAATTCACAAATCTGGGGGCACGGCAGTGCCCCCGCCAAGTCGAGCAAAAAAGCGGCACGGCCGTACTATACTTTTCTCGAAGCAATTCAGGCCATTTTCGACCCCCTATAACTTCGTTGTGGATAAAGCTAAAAGCCTAAATTTTTAGTAACCAAGCAGGCATTGTATAAACACGTTATATTTCAAATTTCATTCGATTTGAACCAGTAGTTTAAGAATTATAACTAGTCAAAGTTTCTTAATTTCGTCACTCACTGACTGACTGACCGATCATCAAAACTCTAAGGCACTTCTAGCAGACATAGAAGCTTCAAATTTGGAACACAATTAGTGTTTAGTGTATAGATCAAGGAAAAACTAAAACATTTTGCAATTTCGGTCTAGTTTTCTAGATACATCAACTGCATAAATAACTTTGTAATCCCATATAAATATATAGGATTACAAAGTTACATTTGCAGTTAATGAATTACTGTACCTGTATAACAAAGTAACATTTGCAGTGAATGAATCAGTGTACCTGTATATAATATAATGGAATAATAGGTGTAGATAGGTACCTAGATATAATTATGTTCAAAGGTAACTTGTAAAAGGAAAAAAATTAGAACTATCTACAAAAAGAAATGAGATGCCATCAAAAACAAAACTTGTAAAAAAAACCAAGTCTCGCAACTCAGTTCTTCTACCGTAAAAAGTTGTGAGATCAATGTAATACCAAGTCGGTTAATTTATTCAGTTCCTACTTAAGGGTCCTTCTGTCTTAAGTTATCACGTAATTAGCTAACCTAACAAGTAACAACATCTTATAGTGACCATATTATCAATATTAAAAATCTTTTATGTTTTAAATAAATAGATTGACTTGGCAATCGCACTAAACAATCAAATTTAATATAATACGTAGGTATTACTTGTGAGATATATTGTGTTTTCATGCGATGGCCAAGTCGATCTATTTATTTAAAACATAAAAGATTTTTAATATTGATAATATGGTCACTATAAGATGTTGTTACTTGTTAGGTTAGCTAATTACGTGATAACTTAAGACAGAAGGACCCTTAAGTAGGAACTGAATAAATTAACCGACTTGGTATTACATTGATCTCACAACTTTTTACGGTAGAAGAACTGAGTTGCGAGACTTGGTTTTTTTTACAAGTTTTGTTTTTGATGGCATGATTGATTTCTATTGCGTTAATAAATACCTACACAATATATGTAAAACTAAATAATTATAGTTTTTCTCAAACTTCTTTGAATACAATAATCAATACAACAATACAAATAATCCGCTTTCGTATTTAATTAAATAACATTCTACTGAACCCAGCACGAACCAGTCGTCTCACGCACTGTCCTACATGCGCAGTTCATTACGTTTCTTCTCGTTCGCTAATGGATATAAAAGCGTAAGCTAGGAAACCGTGCTTACTACGCTTTGAAAGCATTCGATATTTTCTACTACAGAAGAAAATACAACCCATTAGCAGTGCACAACTTACTGAACTAGGTACGTAGTAAAGTTCCATATTATAAGATTCGAGTTCGACCAGGTTTGTAGGAATTAATTAGGTATGATTTATGTTAAAACTTGGTATAGAGTATAGTATACCATAACTATAATAATATATCAACTACACACGAGGTACACGCGTTGGATCTCAAGATACGTATTTTAGTAACATGAAAATCACCATAACTTCTACTAAGCTAATCCAGCTATATTATGTAGTTGTACGTACAGAATGTGAATATCAATCAGAATAATACCACCTATTACCAGCTACCGCGAAAATTTTTTTATTTAGAATTTATTAAAATTATACTGTCCATGTCTTCAAATTTTTAAACCAATATAGCTTATGCAGGTGTACACTGTGTCCAGTATAAATCTACCTTTGTTAAGCCTTCTTCTATATTCAAAAATTTATTTTTAATGTTGATTGTTTTCGGACAGTAAAACGTTAACATTGTTTTTATGCCAGTTCCATCCGAAGACTTAACTTTGGCAATTAGTAGGTACTACATGTCATGTCACGTAGTTCCTCGAACTGACGCGTAGAGATTACCATCCTCCCGTGCACAGTACAGAGTGTAACAGACACGTTGGATGTGACAGTGACGAGGGTCTACCGTCACTCTCGGCGGTTGTACTGATTTGTCAGCTATAAACAGGACGTGAATCATGCATGTACAACATACAAATAGGACTGTTGTAACCAAGAACTTTATGCGTACATTTGGACGGCAAGCTTCGAAGAGGTTCTTTAAGACGGATTTGATTTGATGAAAATACATTTTTGTGGTAAACATATAAACCTGATACTACACACAGATTTGGCTCCAGGCGAAGGAAGGCCTTAACGGTTAAATAACCGTCACATTTTACCTAAATTGACACTTTAAAACAGTGTACTTAGTTATTAAACGAATACCTTGTTTTTTTTTGTGAACCGACTGGCATAAAACAAACGCTAGACCCCAAGCTTACTACATATATTAGTGACCGCCACCGCATCCAGATAGGTTATTTCGCAGCTTAAAACGTGTATCAAATATGTACAGAGCATCAGTCTATTATTGAAGCACTCTGCTGCATAATGAAGCCTGAGTGGATGTATTAAGCATTGAGAACGGATTTGTTAGCAGCGGCTTGTAATGTGATAGCGGTCAGGGGCGGCTGTACTTTAAGTGCACTCGTGCGCCGAACTGCCAAATTTTAATATGTTTAGAAAAATAAAACAAAAAATGTTTAATAGTGTTTGATTAACGATCTATTCAATATTAACGAAATTATGATGAACCAATTTAAGCTCTTTGTTAAAGTATTAAGACTCATTATCGCGAAAATCGCTGTAAAATGGTTCAAGGTGCGCTAGCCAAAGCGCACGGCGAATGCTCATACAACTTCTATGAGATGCAACCGAAAACGCCTGGCGCGTGAGACAGAGCTAGTTCAATAGAAAATGTACGGCGAAATAAGACGTTTTCGAGCGCCGCACGAGAGAACCGAAGATTACCGAGCGGAACGAAGTTTGACGAAATTCGCGCGCGCTACGCCCGCCGCCATACTGGCTAAAAGGAGTTGCGTTTGTTTACATTCTGCAAGGATTTTCAGTATTATAATATTACTAGCTGTTACCCGCAGCTTCGCATGCGGAAATTATGCTTAACATATTTGTACCCCTTGCAGAAGAAAATTTAAAAACAGGTTAATTTATATTGAAGTACTAATATTTAGGAATTTATATACGGAAACCTACGATACAATCACAAATCATTCCTCCGGGAACGGATTATGAAAAATAAACAACATTGACATTAATTAGTTTCTTTTTCAGGAAAAAATTTGAAAAACTCGAAAACATGTAGTCCATGAATTTAATAAGGAACGTTTGTTGCAAATTTAAAGCAAATCATTGATATTTTTAAAATATTCCATACTAAGTTTCATCTTGTTTCCGGGGAAAACTATAAATTTTATCGGGACAAAAAGTTTTTAAAAACGTGATCCAATGTATAAGGAACAACTTAACTAATTTCCGTCGAAATCAGTTCAAGGGTTTTCATGTGATGCCCGGACAGACAAACAGATAGACAGACAGACAATAATTTTAAAAACAAATTTTTTGAGTGCCCCTAACCGAAATTTTGAAAAAATATTTAATGTACAGAAAAACTGGCTCTTGAGTTTTATTAAAAAAATCAAAAAGGTTCCGTTATTTCCATCCATCCAGGAGTTACATATCTTGTCTCCAAGTAACACCACCAGATCCTAAATGGATCAATGATGAACTGGTTTTACGATGTCAACATGAACAGTATAAATATCTTTCCATCCGGACACTTACACTCACTCTCCCGCTCCCATTCCCTCTCCCACTTAAACCCCCTCCCTCCCTCCCTCTCACACACTCTCTCTCCTTCTCTATTTCCTTATCTCTCTCTCTCTCTCTCTCTCCTTCACTTTCTCTTTCCTTCTCTCTTTCCCGCTCTCTGTCCCTCTCCTTTGCCCGCTCACGGTCCCTCTCCCACTTCCTGTCCCTCACCCTCTCCCTCTCTCGCTCCCAGTTCCTCTCTCGCACTCGGTCCCTCTCCCGCTTTCTGTCCCGCTCCCTCTCCCTCTCCCGCTTCCTGCCCCTGTACCTCTCTCTCCCTCTCCCGCTCTCGGGCCCTTTCCCGCTTCCTGTCCCTCTCCCTCTCTCTCCCTCTCCCTCTCACGCACCCTGTCCCTCTTCCTCTATAAAATACAGTCAATGACTTCCAACCCCTATTTTTGGGGGATGAATTTGAACAAAACTATGATACAGTTATTTTTTGTGTCTAACTATAAGCTTAAATACAAATTATCACCCTTCTTACTTCAAAACTGACGAAGTTGCCATACTACCTAATTGCACAACCTTATTCAACCTTTTAGGGGTTGATTTTCCAAAAAAACACATAACCTTTAAATTTTGTTTCTAATCTTGAACTAATATATAAATTTTCATGCTTTTAACTTCAAAAATGACGAAATTGCGTATTAAAGTCCATCTAAGAAATTAACCCTTTAAGGGATGATTTTCCAAAAAAATGTGTTGAAGTTAACTTTTGTTTATTACTATAAACATACATAAAAATTTCCTATTTATAACTCTAAAACTGACAAAGCTGATTTATATGTAAAAGTCTTCCAACCCCTATTTTAGGGGATGAATTTCGAGAAAACAGTGATACAGTTATTTTTTGTGTCCAACTATAAACTTATATACAAATTTTCACCCTTCTTACTTTAAAACTGACGAAGTTGCCATACTACATGCACAACCTTATTCAACCCTTTAGGGGTTGATTTTCCAAAAAAACACATAACCCTTAAATTTTGTTTCTAATTTTGAACTAATATATAAATTTTCATGTTTTTAACTTCAAAAATGACGTTGCGTACTAAGTTAAATTGAAGAAATTAACCCTTTAAGGGATGATTTTCCAAAAAAATGTGTTGAAGTTAACTTTTGTTTATTACTATAAACATACATAAAAAAAATCATACTTATAACTCTAAAACTGACGAAGCTGATTTATATGTAAAAGATTTCCAACCCCTATTTTTAGGGGATGAATTTCGAGAAAACAGTGATACAGTTATTTTTTGTGTCTAACTATAAGCTTATATATAAATTTTCACCCTTCTAACTTCAAAACTGACGAAGTTCCCATACAAACTTGAACAACCTTATTCGACCCTTTAGGGTTTGATTTTTCAAAAAAACACATAACCCTTAAATTTTGTTTCTAATTTTGAACTAATATATAAATTTTCATGTTTTTAACTTCAAAAATGACAAAGTTGCATACTAAGTTAAATTGAAGAAATTAACCCTTTAAGGGATGATTTTCCAAAAAAATGTGTTAAAGTTAACTTTTGTTTATTACTATAAACTAACATAAAGAATTTCATATTTATAACTCTAAAACTGACGAAGTTGGTTTGTATGAAAGTGACTTCTAACCCTTATTTGTACCCCTTAGGGGATGAATTTTCAAAAATCCGTTCTTAGTGGACGTCTCCTTAGCAGGAACTATCTACCTACCAAATTTCACCTTAATCGGTTCGGCAGTTTCTGAGATTTTTTGTTTAATCAGCGGTGTGTCGCTTTTCAATTTTATATATATAGACTAGGTTTTTGCGTGGGGCGCGCGCTGCTAAAGCAGCGCGCGTGCCTTTTTCTTCCGCAAAAGGAAAAATAAATAAATAGTTTTTTAAAAAAGATCATTGATATGCGAAATTTATTTTTCGATTCAGGGGTCTGTTTGCGACATGTTTGGCTTCACGCTATTTTTTGAAGGGAGAGGGAGAGGGACAGGAAGCGAGAGAGGGACCGGGAACGGGAGAAAGAGAGGGGTAGGGAGCGAAGAGGGAGAAAGAGCGGGACAGAAAATGGGAGAGGGACAGGGTGTGGGAGAGGGACTGGGTGCGGGAGAGGGACGTGAAGCGGGAGAAATAGCGGGAGAGTAAGAGGGACGTAAAGCGGGAGCGGGAGAGGGAGAGGGAGAGTGAGAGGGAGAGAGACAGGGAGAGCGAGAGGGAGATAAAACGAAGGGGTTGTAAATATTTAAGAAACTACGTCATTTTTGAACTCAGTAATGTGAAAATTTATATAAGCTTATTATTAGAAATAAAAATTTATTGTCACAGGTTTTTTTGGAAATTCATCCCCAAATGGTTAAAACCAGGGGATGTAAGTTTGTACGGAACTTCGTCAATACCGAACTCAGAGATATGAAAATTTATAATTATGTAAGCGTATACTTAGAAACAAAAAGTAACTGTAGAGTTGTTTTTTGAAAATTAATCCCCTATACAAAAAGGTTATAAATTAGTACGCAACTTGGACATTTTCGAACTCAGAAAGGTGTCAATGATATCAAAAGTTAACTGTAACAGGTTTTTTGTAATTTCAGCCCTTAAGAGGTAAATAAAGGGGTTGCAAGTTTTTTAGAACTTCTCATTTTCAAACTCAGAAATATGAAAATTAATATGTAAGCATATAGTGAGTTTATTGCAGAGGGCTTTACGGATGGGAGGGGGAGAGGAGGAGAAGGAGAGGGAGTGAGACAGGGAGAGGGACAGGGAGTGGGAGAAGGAGAGGGAGTGGGACAGGGAGAGAGAGGGAGTGGGATAGGGAGAGGGAGAGAGGAAGTTGGACAGGGAGAGGGAGAGAGAGGGAGTGGGACAGGGAGAAGGAGAGAAAGAGAGGTAGGGGGAATTTAATGAACCAACAAAAACTATAAAAGTTTAGTTGAAAGTAACACTATTCGTCGGGTCAGCTAGTAAATAATAATAGTTTCTTCATGTCCGTCTCTCCGTCCGTCCGCAGCAAAGCGCAAAGATCCTTACCGCTAGAAAGCTGTAATTTGACGATTGGCATGAATACACACTCATACTTATTTATCAAAAGTGGTAAACTAAAATCTTTATAAATTTTTTCGGGTAGGGCCAGCGAAATGGTAGATGTTGGACATATGAATATCCACGGCAGTAGAATATTTAATATGATGAATTTGAAAGGAAAACTCTCGATAAACTTAGTACCCTAAATTCTCTACCCGAGTCCTCCTTTATATAGGAAGGATGTGATGATGGGTTCCAGAGATAAAGAGTGGAACACCTCAGTGGTGAGGCATCAATAATAATCCGTTTTTGGGAATGTTACTATTGAACAACCATTCCATAGTTTAACAACTCCATCCATGTGTGATATATTTTGGAATTTTGAAATTATCCTTTCTAAGGACCTTTATTAAGACTTAAAAAAGATCAACTCGTAAAATGTAAACAGTCTCACAATAAGTGTATCCTATTCTGTTTTTAAAAGTACTTGTGACTTGTGATTCAACTTATTTAAAGAACGGCACTTTGATATAAAGGTACATAGTTAAATTTTATACGTTTTAAAAAGTAGTTTTATTATCGTAAAATAATTATCACGAACTTGGAGATCATGTAAATCCTACCAATATATTATAGCGAAAATTTGAATGTCTTTATTCAATCACGCTAATACGGCTAAACAGATGAGGATGAAATTTGTCTCAAAGATAGTTTATGACCTGCATCTAAAGGCAGGACACTTTTTATAACGGGGATGGATCTGTTCTATCAGGATATGGGGTATATTTTAGTATGGATGTTTAATGTATCTGCCAGTAACTTAGTATTCAATTCTTAGGTCTGCTGTGCAACCCCTTAGAGTACTGAAAAAATCAAGCTTTTAAAAGTCAACGCAATCATAAAACTCTCTGTTATGACCTATTATTTTTAGTTATTTAGACATTCGCAAGGTAATCAAAGCCCATCCCATGAAGACTTAAGATTATGTTCCCGTTGATCAAGAGAAATGAAATGTGGTGAGAAGGAATTTCTTAAGAGAAAAACTTGAAGACCGTTTTGTAGTAACATTACATTACAATTTACAATCAATCGCGCCGAAGCCACTGGGCGCAAGAAGTTGAAATTTGGCATGTATGTTCTTTGGGGAGTGTAGGGGAGCACTAAGAGATAATTTATGTAAAATCCCCCCCCCCCAGGGGGTAAAAAAGGGGGGCATGATTGTTACTCTTTCATGGAAATAACACTGGACGGATTTCGATAAAATTTGGTAAACGGGTAGAATATAATCTGAAATAGCTCATAGCGACTTTTTATCACGAAATTCTATGGACTGAACCAATTTTGATAGTACTTTCACTGAAAGGTTCGATAAAACCAAAAAAAAATTGAAAAATGTCATTCAGGCGCGAGCGAATTTTCGGGCAAAAGCTAGTACAATATATTTTAACCCCCGACGCAAAAAGAGGGGTGTTATAATTTTGATGTGTATCTCCTAAATGAACGAACCGATTATGATGCAGTTTCTTTTAATGCTAAGGTGATTGAGAGGGTTATTAACTACAATCTATGAAGATCTGTTTAGGCGTAAAATAATAAAACTGACTTAAATTGATATTTATTTATTTCGCAACACTTGAGGTTTTCTTCATCAGACAAGGATGCGAGATGATTTACAAACAAATCTTACACTGTCGTAGTGTTGAATACTGCTGCTATAGAATAAGTCAATGGCTTAAAATGAGAAATAAAAATTAAGTGTAGAGGACTTTACGGTCGGGAGGGGGAAAGGAGAGGGACAGGAAGCGAGAGGAACCGGGAGCAGGAGAGGGAGAGGGAGAGCGAGAGGGAGAGGGAGAGTGAGAGCAAGAGGGAGAGTGAGAGGGAGAAGGAGAGGGAGTGGGACAGGGAGAGGGAAAGGGAGAGGGAAAGGGAGAAGGAGAGGGAGAGACATATTATGTGCAATCTATTTGCACCTATAAACGCCTGATACATTTTATAGACATCAAATGCAAATAATAGTCCGAAGTGTTCAATATAGATTTTTATGAAAAATTTAATTAATTAAATTTTAATGACATCAAAAGGAGACAAAAGCCTGAAATGTTAACATTCAAAAATTAATTTGTATGAAAATTATTATTTTTTGTATGGCATCACTATTTATTGGTTACACCAACGTGTCCGGTCCCTTAGTACCTACAAATGCCTCATACATTGTAAAGACATCAAATGGGGACAACAGCCTCAAACATTGGAATAAAGAATACATTTGTTTGAAAATTATAATTTTTTGTATGGCAACACTGAAAGTTTCTCATTTTTTATGGCAACAATGAAACACGTGTACACGGATGTGACCGATCTAACAGTAGCAACCAACGTCGTATACATTTTAATGACATCAAAAGGAGACAAAAGCCTAAAATATTACATACAAAAAATTCACTTGTATGAAAATTATTATTTTTTGTATGGCATCACTAAATATTGGTTACACCAACGTGTCCGGCCCTTTAATACCTGCAAACGCCTCATACATTATAAAGACATACAATAGAGACAACAGCCTCAAACATTTGAAAAAAGAATACATTTGTATGAAAATTATAATTTTTTGTATGGCAACACTGAAATTTTTTTTCACCAAAATTTACAAAATATCAGTACCTACAAACGCCTCATACATTATAATAACGAAATATTCGATTCAAAAATAAATTTGTATGAAAATTATTATTTTTCGTATGGCAACACTAAAATTGTACAGTTCTCCCAAAACGAGTATTTTAATTTAAAATTATCTCCCATACATTTTCTATACCTTGATCTATAGTTTCGGCTCAACTACTCGAAAAGTGAAAAAAATTCTGGACTCCAGTGTTGCCAGTTGATTGAGATGAAAATATTCAAATGTCAAGAAGTCAACAAGTCAACAAGGCCCACAAAAAATCTTGTGGTGTAATTTTTTGATTAAAAAGGTTTCTCCTTCTACTTTTTACATTTTTGAATAGAAAGTTCACAAAAATGTACGAATGACAAAAAAATCAACGTAACCCGGCAACACTTTCAGTCAAGCTACACAACCGCCCCATACAAAGTGACCCCCTCAAATGTTGCCAACCCGCAAATTTTTTCCTGCAAAAAATGCAATTTTTCGTACATTTTACAAAATGGCCACCACGAAATCCGCCATCTTTTCGAAAAAAAAAATATACCCAATATGTCAAAATTGAGAATAGACCCGAGCCAATAGAGAAAAAATATCGCAAAAATGTTAAAACACCACCGCGATGCGACCCCACAAACACACCTCGAAAATTGAAAAATTTCAAACTAAAATATCTCGGCGGCCATCTTGTTTTTTCAATTTTTTCTAACTTCATCATATTAGTCGTCTAAAGATTAGCCGAAAACGACACCAATGTCGGGTAGGTGCTAAAAGTAAACAAAAAGTTGATAATCGCTGAGCGGCGGCCATCTTGAATTTTCAAATGGTCGTATTTTTCCTGTAATGACCATAGGTAGTCAAGCAACTTCCCCATACATCATTATTACCCCCCACCAATACTTTCGGCTGGGCTATTCGAAATGTGAAAAAACGTGAAAAAAAAATCCAGCAGCCAGTGTTGCCAGTTAATTTTGATGAAAATGGTCAAATGTCATTACGACGGCCACGAGAAATTTTTTGGTGCAATTTTTTTATTAAAAACATTTCTCCTTCTACTTTTTATATTTTTGAATAGAAAGTTCACAAAAATGTATGAATGAAAAAAAAATTAACGTAACCTGGCAACATTTCAGACCAAGCCTCACAACCGCCCAATACAAAGTGACCCCCTCAAATGTTGCTAACTTCAAAATTTTTTACCTCAAAAAATGCAATTTTTTGTACATTTTGCAAAATGGCCGCCATAGGATCCGCCATATTTAAGAAAAAAAAATATACCCCAATCGTCAAAATTGGGGATAGATCCGAGGCAACAGCGATAAAAAATCGAAAAAAAGTTGAAAACCCATTACAATCCGACCCCGCAAAGTCACCTCCAAAATTGAAAAATTTTAAAGTAAAATATCTCGGCGGCCATCTTGTTTTTTTATTTTTTTCCATTTTCATCGTAACACATTTCTCAACATTAGCCGAAAACAACACCAATCTCGGGTAAGTGCATAGTGAAAAAAAAAGTTGGTCATTTCGACTCGGCCGTCATCTTGGATTTTTGAAAGGTCGGATTTTTCCCATAGACACGGAGGCAAACCAAAAATTCTCACATACATTGTACCCGCCCCCCACCACTCCTTCTGGGAGATCAATTCGACTTTTCGTAAAACGAAAAAAAAATTCCAGCAGCCAGTGTTGCCAGTCGACATCGACGAAAATGGTCAAATGTCATTACGACGACCACGACACGCTTGCCCGTGTGAGATTTTGATTAAAAATATTGCTCCTTCTACTTTTCACATTTTTGAATAAAAAGTCCAATAAAATGTATCAACAAAAGAAAAAAAAACTAAACCTGGCAACACTTTGGGTCAAGTTACATAACCGCCTGGAACAAAGACACCCGCTCAAATGTTGCCAACCCGAAGAAAAATTTACCCAAAAAACGTCGTTTTTCGTACATTTTTCAAAATGGCCGCCACCGCGTCCGCCATCTTATCGAAAAAATAAATATCCCCAAAATATCAAAATTGAGGATACAATCAAACGAACACACAAAAAATATTTAAAAAAAGTAGAAAGCCCACCCCGATGCGACCCCGCAAAGTCACCTCTGAAATCGAAAAAATTCAAACTCGAATATCTCGGCGGCCATCTTGTTTTTTAAATTTTTTCCCAAGTTTTCGTAAATTTTGTCTCAAACTTGTCAAAACCCCCGAAAAACATCCCCCAAAAAGCCATAAACAAAAAAGTTGAAAATCACAGAGCGGCCGCCATCTTGAAAATGTGAAATGTCAGATTTTTCCCATACTCACTGGAGGGGATGGAGAAAACCCTCCATAGACAACATCATTCTATTTCGACTCTTTCTGGGAGAACAATTATGTCAGTCAGTCAGTGGTAAGTCTAGGATTATATAATATAACTAGGTTTTGCGTGGGGCGCGCGCTGCTAAAGCAGCGCGCGTGCCTTTTTCTTCCGCAAAAGAACAAATAAAAAAAGTTTTTTTTTTCAAAAATTTCATTGGTCTGAGAAATTTCGATTTTTCGATTCACGGGTCTTTTTGCGACATGTTCGGCTTCACACTATTTTTTTTGACGGGAGGGGGGAGGGACAGGAAGCGAGACAGGGACCAGGAGCCGGAGGAGAGGGTAAGGGAGAGGGGCAGAAAGCGGGGAGGGAGAAAGAGCGAAACAGAAAGCGGGAGAGGGACTGGGAGCGGAAACGAACGTGAAGTGGGAGAGAGAGGGAACAGGAAAGGGAGATGGGAGAGAGGGAGAGGGGCAGAGTAAGAAGGAGAGAGATGGAGAGGGGCAGAGTAAGAAGGAGAGAGAGGGAGAGGGAGGAGATCGAGAGGGAGAGAGAGAGACATGGAGTGGGAGAAGGAGACAGGAGAGAGGGAGAGGGGCAGAGTAAGAAGGAGAGAGATGGAGAGGCGCAGAGTAAGGAGAGAGAGGGTGAGGGATAGGGGAGAGGGGAGAGGGAGAGGGAGAGGGGAAAGGGGAGAGGGAGAGGGGAGATGGGAGATGGAGCGGGGAGAGGGAGAGGAAACTTAATGAACTCTGATTTGTTAAACCTACATTCATTACGCGATAATTTATTTAGCATTAGGCGATACGAAGTTCGCCGGGTCAGCTAGTAAATAATAATAGTTTCTACATGTCCGCCTCTCCGTCCGTCCGCAGTATAGCGCCGAGATCCTTAGCGCTAGAAAGCTGTAATTTGGCATGGATTCACATACTTATTTATCAAAACTACAAAGTGGTAAAATAAAATCTTTATAAGTTTTTTCGGGTAGTGCCAGCGAAATGGTCGATGTTGGACATGTGACCACGGCAGTAGAATATTTAAAATGATGAATTTCAAAGGAAAACTCTCATGGAAATGTTAGCTTAAATAGTTAATTAGTGATGGTCGACTAACTTACAACTACAGTACCCTAAATTCTCTACCCAAGTCCTCCTTTAATGTAGGAAGGATCTGATGATGGCTTCCAGAGATAAAGAGTGGAACACCTCAGTGGTGAGGCATTTATAATAATCCTTAATTTTGGGAATGTTACTATTTAACAACCAGTCCATAATTTAACAACTCCATCCATGTGTGATGTATTTCGGAGTAGAATCCTTTCTAAGGGCCTATATTAAGACTTAAAAAAGTACTCAATTAAATCATAATGTGACTTGTAATTCAGCTTACTTAAAGAATGGCACTTTGATACATAGGTACAATAGGTACATAGTTTTATTTCATACATTGTAAAAAGTAGTTTTATTATACTGTAATACTTATCACCTACTTAGAGATTATGTAAATCCTACGAACATATTATAGTGAAAATTTGGATGTCTTTATTCAGTCACGCTAATACGGCTAAACGGATTCGGATGAAATTTATCTCACATATAGTTTATGACCTGCATCTAAAAGTAGGACGATTTTTATAACGGAATGGACCTGTTATCAGGATAAGGGGCATATTTTAGTATGGATGTTTAATGTATCTGCCAGTAGCTTATATTTTTTTATATTTTATATTATTATTTTTAGGGTCCTTTTCCGTTCTATTTTTGCTTTTGAAGTAAAAGGTTCGTCTGTCTGTATATGTGTCTGTCAAAAACTTTTCACTAAGGAATACGTGGAGGTATTAATTTAAAAAATAATATCCAATTCTTAGGTCTGCTGTGCAATCCCTTAGAGTTGTGAAAAAATTAAGCTTTTAAAAGTCAACGCTATCATAAAACTCTTTGTTTATGCCCTATTTTTTTAGTTATTTCGACTCTCGCAAGGTAATCAAAACCTATCCCCTAAATGCTTAAGTTTACGTTCCCGTGGATCAAGAAAAATGAAATGCGGTGAGAAGCAATGTCGTTAGGGAAAAATTTTAAGACCGTTTTGTAGTAACATTACATTACAATTTACAATCAATCGCATAGCCGAAGCTACTGGGCGTAAGAAGCTTTTAACATGTATATAATATTATGTTCCTTGGGGAGTGTAGGGGAGCACTAAGAGAAGATTTTTGTAAATTCTCCCTAAGGGGTTAAAAAAAGGAGGGGATGATTGTTACCCTTTCATGCAAATATCACTGAACGGATTTCGATGAAATTTAGTAAACGGGTAGAATATAACCTGAAATAATTCATAGGGTACTTTATCACGAAATTCCATGGGCTGATCGAATCTTGATAGGAATTTCACTGAAAGGTTCGTAAAAACTAAAAAATGTTGAAATCTGTCATTCAAGCGAGTGAAGCTGCGGGCAAAAGCTAGTACAATATATTTTAACCCCGAAGCATAAAGAGGGGTGTTATAATTTTGATATATATGTGTGTCTGTTTGTGGCATCGTATATCCTAAATGAATGGAACGATTGTGATGCAGTTTCTTTTAATGCTGAGGTTGAGAGGGTTCTCAACTATAATTTATGAAGATCTGTTTAGGCGTAAAACAATAAAACTGACTTAAACTGATATTCTGCATCATGCATGACATGTTATTTTTTTTAGCTGCAATTTTAGTACGTATGCAAATGCAAAAATGTGCATATTTTTATTTATCTGGCAACACTTGAGATTTTCGTCATCAGACAAAGATGCGAGTCGATTTACAAACAAACCGTACACTGTCGTTGTGTTGAATACTGCTGCTATAGAATAGAATAGGCTTATCCATGCCTTAACCATGTAAAGAATTTCTCACAGTTTAGTTATGATTTAAAAGTAATTACACTTAAAATTAATTTTGTCTATACACAATAACTATTGAAAGGAATAAAAGGCAGACGACATGACAAAAACGGGTTCAAACTAAACTATCGGATAGGAGAGTCAAGAAACAGACAATCAGATCAGATCAGACCAGTAGGTAATAACAACACTATAAAAGTACAAAAAAATATATCTTGAATGATGTCTTAAATTATCTTTCGGGATTTTAAATGTGTACACGTTAATTTTGTTTTCAAGATTGAACAATAAAATATTTTTTTGTATGCCAACAAGGATTTTTTTTCACTCATATAATGTGCAGTCTATTTGTATAAACGCCTATAAACGCCTCATACATTTTATAGACATTAAATGCAAACAACAGTCCGAAATGTTCGATATAGATTTTTGTGAAAAATACTTGTTTTTGTATGGCAACACTGAAAGTTTCTCATTTTTTATAGCAACACTAAATCACTTTAACACGGATGTGACCGATCTATCAGTAGCAACAAACGTCGTATACATTTTAATGACATCAAAAGGGGACAAAAGCCTGAAATAGTACATACAAAAATTCATTTGTATGAAAATTATTATTTTTTGTATGGCATCACTAAACATTGGTAACACCAACTTATCCGGCCCTTTAGTACCTGCAAACGCCCCATACATTATAAAGACATCAAATGGAGACCACAACCTCAAACATTCGAAAAAGGAATACATTTGTATGAAAATAATTATTTTTTATATGGCAACACTGAATTTTTTTTCACCCAAATTTACAAAATGTCAGTACGTACAAATGCCCCATACATTATAATAACGAAATATTCGATCCAAAAATAAATTTGTATGAAAATTAATATTTTTTGTATGGCAACACTGGAATTTTATAGTTTTTCTAAAACGAATATATTAATTTAAAAATATCTCCCCTACATTTTCTATACCCTTGATCTATAGTTTCGGCTCAACTACTCGAAAAGTGAAAAAAATTCTGGACTCCAGTGTTGCCAGTTGATTGAGATGAAAATGGTCAAATGTCATTACGACGCCCACAAAAAATCTTGTGGTGTAATTTTTTGATTAAAAATATTTCTCCTTCTACTTTTTACATTTTTGAATAGAAAGTTCACAAAAATGTATGAATGACAAAAAAATCAACGTAACCTGGCAATACTTTCAGTCAAGCTACATAACCGCCTCATACAAAGTGACCCCCTCAAATGTTGCCAACCCACAAATTTTTTCTTTTAAAAAATGCAATTTTTCGTACATTTTACAAAATGGCCGCCACGGGATCCGCCATCTTGTCGAAAAAAAAAAATATATCCAACATGTCAAAATTGAGGATAGACCAGAGCCAATAGAGGAAAAATATCGCAAAAATGTTAAAACACCACCGCGACGCGACCCCGCAAAGTTACTTCGAAAATTGAAAAATTTTAAAGTAAAACATCTCGGCGGCCATCTTGTTTTTTCAATTTTTTCCAACTTTATCATATTAGTCGTCCCAAGATTAGCCGAAAACGATACCAATGTCGGGTAGGTGCTCAGTGTAAACAAAAAGTTGACAATCGCCGAGCGGCCGCCATCTTGAATTTTCGAATGGTCGTATTTTTCCTGTAATGACCATAGGTAGTCAAGCATCTTCCCCATACATCATTATTACCCCCCACAAATACTTTCGGCTGGGCTACTCGAAATGTGAAAAAACGTGAAAAAAAAATCCAGCAGCCAATGTTGCCAGTTAATTTTGATGAAAATGGTCAAATGTCATTACGATGACCACGGAAAATTTTTTGGTGAAATTTTTTGATTAAAAATGTTTTTCCTTCTACTTTTTATATTTTTGAATAGGAGGTTCACAAAAATGTATGAATGAAAAAAAAATTAACGTAACCTGGCAACACTTCAGACTAAGCCCCACAACCGCCCGATACAAAGTGACCCCCTCATATGTTGCCAACCTCAAGATTTTTCACCTCAAAAAATGCAATTTTTTGTACATTTTGCAAAATGGCCGCCATGGGATCCGCCATCTTTAAGAAAAAAAAAATATACCTCAAAAGTTAAAATTGGGGATAGACCCGAGGCAATTAAGAAAAAAAAGCGAAAAAAAGTTGAAAACCCATTGCAATCCGACCCCGCAAAGTCACCTCCAAAATTGAAAAATTTTAAAGTAAAATATCTCGGCGGCCATCTTGTTTTTTTATTTTATTTCAATTTCATCGTAACACATTTCCCAACATTAGCCGAAAACGACACCAATCTTGGGTAGGTGCATAGTGAAAAAAAAAGTTAGTCATTTCGACTCGGCCGCCATCTTGGATTTTTGACAGGTCGGATTTTTCCCATAGACACGGAGGCAAACCAAAAATTCTCACATACATTGTATTCACCCCCCACCACTCCTTCCGGGAGATCAATTCGACTTTTCGCAAAACGAAAAAAAAATTCCAGCAGCCAGTGTTGCCAGTCGACATCGACGAAAATGGTCAAATGTCATTACGACGACCACGACACGTTTGCCTGTGTGACATTTTGATTAAAAATATTGCTCCTTCTACTTTTCATATTTTTTAATAAAAAGTCCAAAAAAATGTATCAACAAAAGAAAAAAAAACTCAACCTGGCAACACTTTGGGTCAAGTTACATATCCGCCCGGAACAAAGACACCCGCTCAAATGTTGCCAACCCGAAGAAAAATTCACCCAAAAAACGTCGTTTTTCGTACATTTTTCAAAATGGCCGCCACCGCGTCCGCCATCTTGTGAAAAAAATAAATATACCCGAAATATCAAAATTGAGGATACATTCAAGGCAACACTAAAAAAATATTTAAAAAAAGTTGAAAAACCACCCCGATGCGACCCCACAAAGTGACCTCTAAAATCGAAAAATTTCAAACTCGAATATCTCGGCGGCCATCTTGTTTTTTCAATTTTTTCTAAAGTTTTCGTATATCGACCCCAAAACTTGTCGAAACGCCCCAAAAAAATCCCGCAAAAAGCCATAAACAAAAAAGTTGAAAATCACAGAGCGGCCGCCATCTTGAAAATGTGAAATGTCAGATTTTTCCCGAGGTGTCGGGAGGGGATGGAGAAAACCCGCCATAGACAACAAAGTCCCATCTCGACTCTTTCTGGGAGAACAATTATATGGATCACTCCCCGTAAGTCTAGGATTATATATTATAATAACTAGGTTTTTGCGTGGGGCGCGCGCTGCTAAAGCAGCGCGCGTGCCTTTTTCTTCCGCAAAAGAACAAATAAATAAATATTTTTTTTTAATATCATTGGTCTGCGAAATTCATTTTTCGATTCAGGGGTCTGTTTGCGACATGTTCAGCTTCACATTATTTTTTTGACGGGAGCGGGAGGGGAGAGGGACAGGAAGCAAGAGCGGGACCGGGAGCGGGAGAAAGAGAGGGAGAGGGGCAGGGAGCGAGGAGGGAGAAAGAGCGGAATAGAAAGTGGGAGAAGGATCGGCTGCAGGATAGGGACTGGGAGCGGGAGAGGGAGATGGAGAAGGAGAGGGAGAGGGAGAGGGAGAGGGAGAGGGAGAAGGATAGGGAGAGGAAGAGCGAGAGATAGAGCAAGAGGGAGATCGAGAGGGAGAGCGAGAGGGTGAGGGAAAGCGAGAGCGAGAGGGAGAGGGAGGAAGAGTGAGAGGGAGAGGGAGAAAGAGCGAGAGGGAGAGGGAAAGCGAGAGCGAGAGGGAGAGGGAGAGCGAGAGAGAGCGAGAGGGAGAGTGAGAGGGAAAGCGAGAGGGAGAGCGAGAGGGAGAAGGAGCGGGAGAGGGACAGGAAGAGCGAGAGGGAGAGTGAGAGCGAGAGGGAGAAGGAGAGGGAGAGGGACAGGAAGAGCGAGAGGGGGAGAGAGAGAAAGAGTGGCAAGGAGCGGGGAGGAAGAGCGGGACAGAAAGTGGGAGAAGGACCGGGTGCGGGAGACTGACTGGGAGCGGGAGAGAGACGTGAAGCGGGAGAGGGATCGGGAGTGGGAGAGGTAGAGAGACAGGGAGCGGGAGAGGGAGAGGGAAGAGAGAGAAAGGGAGAACGAGAGGGAGAGCGAGAGATAAAGCAAGAGGGAGAGCGAGAGGGAGAGGGAGAGAGAGACAGAATCAAGCATTAAGAATTAAGCAGGCAAACGAGCAGATGTGTCACCTGATGGTAAGTGATAACCGCCACCCATGGACATTAGCAACATAAGGGGCGTCACCAATGCGTTGCTGGCCTCGAAGAAATTAAAATTAATTTTGCCTTTACACAATATCTATTCAAAGCAGTAAAGGGCACATGACAAAAACGGGTTCACACTAAACTATCGGATAGGAGAGTTAAGAAACGGACAATCACTTCCAGACCAAACCAGTAGGTAATAACAATAACAATATAGTGGTACAAATGTCTTGAATGTGTAAAATGTATGAAGTACTAAAAAAATGTTATTGAATTATATTTAATATACGTTAATTTTGTTTTCTAGATTGAACAATAAAATATTTTTTTATATGCCAACACGTTTTTTAATACTCTCATATAATGTGCAGTCTATTTGCACCTATAAACGCCTCATACATTTTATAGACATCAAATGCAAACAACAGTCGGAAATGTTCAACATAGATTTTTATGAAAAATCCTTTTTTTTGTGTGGCAACACTGAAAGTTTCTCATTTTTTATGGCAACACTGAAACAGATTTACAGGGATTTGACCGATCTATCAGTAACAACAAACGTTGTATACATTTTAATGACATGAAAAGGAGACAAGAGCCTGAAATATTACATTCAAAAATTAATTTGTATGAAAATTATTATTTTTTGTATGGCATCACTATTTATTGGTTACACCAACGTGTCCGGTCCCTTAGTACCTACAAATGCCTCATACATTGTAAAAACATGAAATGGTGACAACAGCCTCAAACATTCGAAAAAGGAATACATTTGTATGAAAATAATTATTTTTTATATGGCAACACTGAAATTTTTTTTCACCAAAATTTACAAAATGTCAGTACCTACAAATGAATCATACATTATAATAACGAAATATTCGATCCAAAAATAAATTTGTATGAAAATTATTATTTTTTGTATCGCAACACTGAAATTTTATAGTTTTTCTGAAACGAATATATTAATTTAAAAATATCTCCCATACATTTTTTATACCCCCGATCTATAGATTCGGCTCAACTACTCGAAAAGTGAAAAAAATTCTGGACTCTAGTGTTGCCAGTTGATTGAGATGAAAATGGTCAAATGTCATTACGACGACCACGAAAAATTTTTTGGTGCAATTGTTTGATTAAAAATGTTTATCCTTCAACTTTTTACATTTTTGAATAGAAAGTTCACAAAAATGTATGAATGAAAAAAAAATCAACGTAACCTGGCAACATTTCAGACCAACACCCACAACCGCCCCATACAAAGTGACCCCCTCAAATGTTGCCAACCCATAAATTTTTTCCTTCAAAAAATGCAATTTTTCGTACATTTTACAAAATGGCTGCCACAGGATCCGCCATCTTTACGAAAAAAAAAATATACCCAACATGTCAAAATTGAGGATAGACCTAAGCCAATAGAGAAAAAATATCGCAAAAATGTTAAAACACCACCGCGATGCGACCCCGCAAACACACCTCGAAAATTGAAAAATTTCAAACTATAATATCTCGGCGGCCATCTTGTTTTTTCAATTTTTTCCAACTTCATCATATTAGTCGTCCCAAGATTAGCCGAAAACGACACCAATGTTGGGTACGTGCTCAATGTAAACAAAAACTTGACAATCGCCGAGCGGCCGCCATCTTGAATTTTCGAATGGTCGTATTTTTCCTGTAATGACCATAGGTAGTCAAGCAACTTCCCCATACATCATTATTACCCCCCACCAATACTTTCGGCTGGGCTATTCGAGATGTGAAAAAACGTGAAAAAAAAATCCAGCAGCCAGTGTTGCCAGTTGATTTTGATGAAAATGGTCAAATGTCATTACGACGGCCAAGAGAAATTTTTTGGTGCAATTTTTTTATTAAAAATATTTCTCCTTCTACTTTTTATATTTTTGAATAGAAAGTTCACAAAAATGTATGAATGAAAAAAAAATTAACGTAACTTGGCAACACTTCAGACCAAGCCTCACAACCGCCCAATACAAAGCGACCCCCTCAAATGTTGCCAACTTTAAAATTTTTTACCTCAAAAAATGCAATTTTTAGTACATTTTGCAAAATGGCCGCCATAGGATCCGCCATCTTTAAGAAAAAAAAAATATACCCCAATCGTCAAAATTGGGGATAGACCCGAGGCAACAGCGATAAAAAATCGAAAAAAAGTTGAAAACCCATTACAATCCGACCCCGCAAAGTCACCTCCAAAATTGAAAAATTTCAAAGTAAAATATCTCGGCGGCCATCTTGTTTTTTTATTTTTTTCCATTTTCATCGTAACACATTTCCCAACATTAGCCGAAAACGACACCAATCTCGGGTAAGTGCATAGTGAAAAAAAAAGTTAGTCATTTCGACTCGGCCGCCATCTTGGATTTTTGAAAGGTCGGATTTTTCCCATAGACACGGAGGCAAACCAAAAATTCCCCCTTACATTGTACCCACCCCCCACCACTCCTTCTGGGAGATCAATTCGACTTTTCGTAAAACGAAAAAAAAATTCCAGCAGCCAGTGTTGCCAGTCGACATCGACGAAAATGGTCAAAAGTCATTACGACAACCACGATACGCTTGCTCGTGTGACATTTTGATTAAAAATATTGCTCCTTCTACTTTTCACATTTTTGAATAAAAAGTCCAAAAAAATGTACCAACAAAAGAAAAAAAAACTCAACCTGGCAACACTTTGAGTCAAGTTACATAACCGCCTGGAACAAAGACACCCGCTCAAATGTTGCCAACCCGAAGAAAAATTCACCTAAAAAACGTCGTTTTTCGTACATTTTTCAAAATGGCCGCCACCGCGTCCGCCATCTTGTCGAAAAAATAAATATCCCTAAAATATCAAAATTGAGGACACGTTTGAGGGATCACAAGAAAAATGTTGAAAAAAAGTTGAAAAACCACCCCGATGCGACCCCGCAAAGTGACCTCTAAAATCGAAAAAATTCAAACTCAAATATCTCGGCGGCCATCTTGTTTTTTCAATTTTTTCCAAAGTTTTCGTATTTCTCTTCCAAAATTTTACGAAACTACCCAAAAAAATCCCCCAAAAAGCCATAAACAAAAAAGTTGAAAATCACAGAGCGGCCGCCATCTTGAAAATGTGAAATGTCAGATTTTTCCCAAGATCCTTGGAGGGGAAGGAGAAAACCCGCCATAGACAACAGAGTCGTATCTCGTCTCCATCAGGGAGATCAATTATATAGTACTTACGGTGGTAAGTCTAGGATTATATAATATAATAACTAGGTTTTTGCGTGGGGCGCGCGCTGCTAAAGCAGCGCGCGTGCCTTTTTCTTCCGCAAAAGAACAAATAAATAAATAGTTTTTTTTCAAAAATATCGTTAATATGAAAGCTTATAATAATAAGTCAATGGTTAAAAAAGAAAAATAAAAATTAAGTGTAGAGGACTTTACGGTCGGGAGGGGGAGGGGAGAGGGACAGGAAGCGTGAAAGGAAGCGGGAGCAGGAGAGGGAGAAGGAGAACGAGAGGGAGAGCGAGAGGGAGAAGGAGAGGGAGTGGAACAGGGAGAGGGAGAGGGAAAGGGAGAGGGTGAGGGAGAGGGAGAGGAAAAGGGGGAGGGAGAGGGAGAGGAAAAGGGGGAGGGAGAGGGAGAGGTAATGGGGAGGGAGAGGGAGAGGAGAGAGAAAGGGAACTGGAGAGGGAGAGAGGAGCAGGGAGCAGGAGAGTGAAAAAGAGCGGGACAGAAAGTGGGAGAAGCACTGGGAGCGGGAGAGGGAGAGGGAGAGAGACAGGGAACGGGAGAGGGAGAGAGAGAGTAGCAGGGAGCAGGAGAGTGAGAAAGAGTGGGACAGAAAGCGGGAGGAGGACTGGGAGCGGGAGAGGGAGAAGGAGAGGGAGAGACATATAATGTGCAGTCTATTTGCACCTATAAACGCCTCATATATTTTATAGACATCAAATGCAAACAACAGTCCGAAATGTTCAATATAGATTCTTATGAAAGATACTTGTTTTTGTATGGCAACACTAAAAGTTCCTCATTTTTTATAGCAACACTGAAACACGTTTACACGGATATGACCAATCTATGAGTAGCAACAAACGTCGTATACATTTTAATGACATCAAAAGGAGACAAAAGCCTGAAATATTGCATACAAAAAATTCATTTGTATGAAAATTATTATTTTTTGTATGGCATCACTAAACATTGGTTACACCGACGTGTCCGGTTTCTTAGTACCTACAAACGCCTCATACATTATAAAGCCATCAAATGGAGACAACAGCCTCAAACATTCGAAAAAAGAATACATTTGTATGAAAATAATTATTTTTTATATGGCAAGACTGAATTTTTTTTTCACCAAAATGTACAAAATGTTAGTACCTACAAACGCCCCAAACATTATAATAACGAAATATTCGATCCAAAAATAAACTTGTATGAAAATTATTATTTTTTGTATGGCAACACTGAAATTTTATAGTTTTTCTAAAACGAATATATTAATTTAAAAATATCTCCCATACATTTTCTATACCCTTGATCTATAGATTCGGCTCAACTACTCGAAAACTGAAAAAAAATCTGGACGCCAGTGTTGCCAGTTGATTGACATGAAAATGGTCAAATGTCATTACGACGGTCACGAGAAATCGTTTGGTTTAATTTTTTGATTAAAAATGTTTCTCCTTCTACTTTTTACATTTTTGAATAGAAAGTTCCCAAAAATGTATGAATGAAAAAAAAATCAACGTAACCTGGCAATACTTTCAGTCAAGTTACACAACCGCCCCTTACAAAGTGACCCCCTCAAATGTTGCCAACCTACAAATTTTTTCCTTCAAAAAATACAATTTTTCATACATTTTACAAAATGGCCGCCACAGGATCCGCCATCTTGTCGAAAAAAAAATATATCCAACATGTCAAAATTGAGGATAGACCAGAGCCAACAGAAGAAAAATATCGCAAAAATGTTAAAACACCACCGCGATGCGACCCCACAAACACACCTCGAAAATTGAAAAATTTCAAACTAAAATATCTCGGCGGCCATCTTGTTTTTTAAATTTTTTCTAACTTCATCATATTAGTCGTCCTAAGATTAGCCGAAAACGACACCAATGTCGGTTAGGTGCTAAAAGTAAACAAAAAGTTGATAATCGCTGAGCGGCGGCCATCTTGAATTTTCAAATGGTCGTATTTTTCCTGTAATGACCATAGGTAGTCAAGCAACTTCCCCATACATCATTATTACCCCCCACCAATACTTTCGGCTGGGCTATTCGAAATGTGAAAAAACGTGAAAAAAAAATCCAGCAGCCAGTGTTGCCAGTTAATTTTGATGAAAATTGTCAAATGTCATTATGACGGCCACGAGAAATTTTTTGGTGCAATTTTTTTATTAAAAATATTTCTCCTTCTACTTTTTATATTTTTGAATAGAAAGTTCACAAAAATGTATGAATGAAAAAAAAATTAACGTAACCTGGCAATACTTCAGACCAAGCCTCACAACCGCCCAATACAAAGTGACCCCCTCAAATGTTGCCAACTTAAAATTTTTTTACCTCAAAAAATGCAATTTTTTGTACATTTTGCAAAATGGCCGCCATAGGATCCGCCATCTTTAAGAAAAAAAAAATATACCCCAATCGTCAAAATTGGGGATAGACCCGAGGCAATTAAGAAAAAAAAGCGAAAAAAAGTTGAAAACCCATTGCAATCCGACCCCGCAAAGTCACCTCCAAAATTGAAAAATTTTAAAGTAAAATATCTCGGCGGCCATCTTGTTTTTTTATTTTTTTCCAATTTCATCGTAACACATTTCCCAACATTAGCCGAAAACGACACCAATCTCGGGTAAGTGCATAGTGAAAAAAAAAGTTGGTCATTTCGACTCGGCCGCCATCTTGGATTTTTGAAAGGTCGGATTTTTCCCATAGACACGGAAGCAAACCAAAAATTCCCCCATACATTGTATCCACCCCCCACCACTCCTTCTGGGAGATCAATTCGACTTTTCGTAAAACGAAAAAAAAATTCCAGCACCCAGTGTTGCCAGTTCATATCGACGAAAATGGTCAAATGTCATTACGACGACCACGACACGTTTGCCCGTGTGACTTTTTGATTAAAAATATTGCTCCTTCTACTTTTCATATTTTTGAATAAAAAGTCCAAAAAAATGTATTAACAAAAGAAAAAAAAACTCAACCTGGCAACACTTTGGGTCAAGTTACACAACCGCCCGGAACAAAGATACCCGCTGGAATGTTGCCAACCCGAAGAAAAATTCACCCAAAAAACGTCGTTTTTGGTACATTTTTCAAAATGGCCGCCACCGCGTCCGCCATCTTGTCGAAAAAATTAATATCCCCAAAATATCAAAATTGAGGATACATTCAAGGCAACACTAAAAAAATATTTAAAAAAAGTTAAAAAACCACCCCGATGCGACCCCGCAAAGTGACCTCTAAAATCGAAAAATTTCAAACTCGAATATCTCGGCGGCCATCTTGTTTTTTCAATTTTTTCTAAAGTTTTCGTATATCGACCCCAAAACTTGTCGAAACGCCCCAAAAAAATCCCGCAAAAAGCCATAAACAAAAAAGTTGAAAATCACAGAGTGGCCGCCATTTTGAAAATGTGAAATGTCAGATTTTTCCCGAGGTGTCGGGGGAAGATGGAGAAAACCCGCCATAGACAACAAAGTCCCATCTCGACTCTTTCTGGGAGAACAATTATATGGATCACTCCCCGTAAGTCTAGGATTATATAATATAATAATATATAGTTACTGAATTGTGGGACATTGTGTGTAAGTAAATAGCTGTGAAAATGAGTATTAACTTAAACATTTTGGAAGCAATAACAAAACTTTTCAACAAAAATTGGAATTAAAATCGACAGGATTATTTTTCAAACACTCATCTATTTATTTTTCAAACTCATTTAAGGACACTTTTAAGACGAATATAACGATGCAAATCCATCCAGCCGTTTAGAAGGTCTACGCGCGAAAATCAGAACCGTTCTTTGGTAGTCATTAAAAATAAAAAATACGCTGATACAGTGCACCACCACTTCTAGGATCCACCAGCCGCCACTGATAGCGGTTAGAACCTATTTACTGTAAAGCTTATAAACTTATGTACAGACAGCAAAAGAGTTAATTATGCATTTAATGCTAACAAATTTATATTTACTATAACAGTGCCAAGATAGTGCCAAGATGCTAGTGCCAAGATTGCTTATCAAATAGGACTCGTCTAAAAAATGTAGTATAGAAATAAGCATCGCCTATACGTGTGATATTCATAAATTTAGGCTTGAAAACCAGTTCTTTCTTTTTGGAACGAAGTTCCTTATCGCGCGTTGCGAAAGGGGGCTAGGCGGAAAAAATTGGGACGAAAAGTTGTAACGACACTTTTTGCCGTCGTTTATTAATTAAAGCGAGTTACTAGGCGACCAGAAGTCTTCGAGGATGTGACAGTACAATCATAGCATGTGGCTGTCTTATTTACTCTTCGGTATTTAGCATAGGCACAACAGAGATATCTATATTACGATCATGCACATTAAGTTATTATTGCTATTTCTCTTGTCATGCCAATTAATATGCGGAAGAGACGGGAGATTTTTTTTTTTTTACACGATTAAGTTAACGCTTGACCACAATCCCAACTGATGGTAAGTGTAGATGTGGTCCAAGATGGTGAGCACATTAACTTAGAAAAAGCCTATTCACTCTTTTCTTGAAGACATCCACGTCATAGGCTGGCGGGAACGCCGACGCAGGCAAGTTATTCCAGTCCTTCGCGGTGCGTATAACGAATGACGAGGCAAACCGCGCCGTCCGTACCGGCGGCGGGATGTTCACGACAAAAGGATGGATACCCGCCGTGCGTCGTGTCGTTTGATGGAGAAACGGAGATGGGGGAATTATCTCAAACAATTCCAGTAAAAGATTAATGGCAATAATAGCTTAATGTGCATGATCGTGATATGGCCGTCCATGCTAAATACCGAAGAGTGAATAAGACAGCCACATACTATGATTGTACAGAATTACTGACGTCGCACCCTCGAAGACCTTTGGTCGCTTAGTATTAATCGAAAGGAACTTCGTTCGCTCCGGGTGTCCCTTGACACCTCTCATTTTTTTTCTTCTCTCTTTCTTGGCCGGCAACGCATCAGTGATGCCTTTAGTGTTGCTGATGTCCATGGGCGACGATAGCCACTTACCATCAGATGGATCGTCAGCTCGTTGGCCGGCTATTTCCATAAAAAAAAATCAGAATGGGTGGCAGATGAATATTCGTGTGAACAGGATCTTCTTGTTTACATGGATCGCTCTCAGCAGGCGTAGCATACCATTCCGAATATGTCAGGAATGCCTTAATAAAACACACAATTCGACAGGCAGAGAGACTATTCGTTTATTGCATCACTTGGTTTTATCAAAATTAACTTTTCGCCGTGTTCCTTCTCGCCTGCCTATTTTGACAGATGTCCCCTTTCTTAATTGAAAAATATTTTTTATTTCATAAATATATTTATATAGAATTATATAAATTATGTAATAAAAATAATTCTTGACAAAAAATGACCGACTTCAAAATTAGGGATAACTCAAAAACTACTCGTCAGATCTAGCTCAAATTTAAGTGGGACCACATGACAAGCACCAGCTTTCGATTAAAAAAAACTTGAGAGGTGTCAAGGGACACCCGGATGGAACGAAGTTCCATACAGTAAGTACTAGGATAGCAAAAACATGCAGCAAGTGTGCCAAAACATCTTGATGAACAAAGCCGATGAGAAATTTAATACCCCAGATTTGTTTTGGCACACTCGCTCGCATGTTTCTGCTATCCTAGTACTTACTGCAAGAAACGAAAATATCTGGCTTGCTTTCTATAAGAGAGAGAGAGAGACAGACAGACAGAGAAACAAGCGCACGCTGCACGACTTGTAACGACGCCGCACGAGTTGTAACGACTAACGACGGCAAAAAGTGTCGTTACAACTTTTCGTCCCAAAATTTTCCGCCTAGCCCCCTTTCGCAACGCGCGATAAGTAACTTCGTTCCAAAAGAATCATCAAAATCGATTCACCCAGTCGAAAGTTCTGAGATAACAAACATAAAAAATACAGTCGAATTGAATACCTTCTCTTTTGAAGCCGGTTAAAAAATAGCTAAACATTCACAACTCATTCCTCGGTATAGGGTTCTAACTGCTGCAAAACAAAACATCACAAAAACCACGACACAAAATAAACATTTATCTGTCACATAAATAGGTACGTGATTCGAACCCGAATTCATGCTACGACTTAATACGTGCTATGTAATCATAACAACATAAGAAGACTTTACGGCGTCTCCGAAGCACATGTATAAACTAAAAACAACAGAAGTAAACAAGAATTAGTAAACGCTAACACACATGATGAGCAGCGAGTCCTACAAAATGTTAGAGGCCTGCAACCATCTTCGAAAATAGACAGATGATTAAATTTCAATCAATTAAAAAAATATTTGATGTTGTGTAACACGTATTCATATTCGCTTTTGTTCCACGTAACTTTAATGCGTTTTCGATTACAGTTCAAACACATTGAATGGCCATCCACGGCCAAATTCAAAGCGAATTTAATTGTATCCGATTTCATCGCCCAATCCGATCAATCACCCGCATGCGATTCTGTCTGTCCATCGTTTACAATTTGATTACGCATGGCTGGATTCCATTCGTGTGTTACCAGATATAATGAGATTACTAACACTGTCACCGTTTTCCGTTCCTACGAATCTGTAGCTTAGTTTGTAACGAGCAAAGGAGAGAGACCCATGCCCTTTAGTTGGCCATTATAGGGTTACAGCCAAAATATTACTCCTATACAAATATCTACACCTATAGTGATTTTATTGATTAGAGATATAATACTCATTCAAAATTACTTAGCAAATCTAGACACGCGGCAACTTGTTAAGCCAAGTATAAAGCAAGAGAACTAGTGACGGACGCAGCGACGTGTGTTATAATACACGAACCATTTCGAGCTTCTTTTGACCCCATCACGACTCGAGACATATTTAACCTACACACATGAAATTTGGCATATTTATTAAAAATTATTAAAAAAATTGGCTTAGTTAGAATTCAAAATTTCATAAATATAGCTCTAACAGTTACTGGATTTAACGTTCAAAAATCCGCAAATTGGTGACTGACTCACTGACATAAGATCAAAAACATAACCTACTTTCAGATGACCTAGAAACTTGATATGTGGCATCAAGGTAGACTATTAGGCGTATACAAAGGAAAAAGTCTAAAAACTGAAAATTATTGATAATTAGTGAAAGTAATGAATTAGGGGGTCCACTGTAAAGAGTAATTTTACAAATAATAAATAATAATAAACGCTTACACTGCACTCATATCCCCGCAGTAGATTTTTACCTGTATTGCGCGTGGCATGGACGACACATAATATTAGAACACATCACAATGACCCATAACCCGAGTACAAATATTTATCTGTCACATAAATATCTGCCCCGGCCAGAAATCAAACCCGGGACCCCTCGCTTCGCAGGCAGGGTCGCTACCAACTAGGCTACAGGGTCGTGAGTAACAATAGGTATATTAATTATTAATAAATACTAATAATTTCTGGACAAAATACAAAAAGTAATGATAACTCATCAAAAACATAATTTATGTGAAATAAAAGCCAAGTTCAGTGCAGAAAATTTTAAAATTTTAGTCACAACAGCATGTAATTCAAGCTCTACATTTGACTTGGCTAGTTTTCATTAGTTAGCTATCAACAAACCAAATTTTAGAAAAATAACATAGGTATTATATCAACCTAACAGACTTAACGAAGATGTTTACACAAATTTAATATAGCCTGTGGGTACCTATGTGAAAACTGGCTAAGTAATTTTCTACACAGAACTTGGCACCCATTTAGATCTCAATTCTTTTTTTGAACTTGGCTCTCATTTCACATTTATGTTTTTGATGACATAATGTTACTCATTCATTATGACGACCTAAGAAATTTTAAACCAATAACCGAACATATCATGCTCACACTCACTGCAATCCGGTATGTCGATGTACGAGTGGTACGGACACCTATACACAAAATGACACATAAATAATACCCTCGACCTGAGAGCAAACGTTTATCTATCAGAACTGTCGCAACCGCGTATCGAACACCTGACCATCAGAATATTAAAATATCAGCTTTACTTTCATATTTACCCACGGACCTAAAAAAAAGACGGACATAATCCCAAGAACAAATTCACTGAAGCACCCATAGTAATACCAACTCTCTATTCGTACAAGTACACACACCCACACATTGACACTTCACTGCTTCAATCGCGAATCAAAAATTACGCACACATGGTAAGCGAGCGGCCATTGCTATGCTTCACTCTCAATTAGACGAGGCTACGTCCGTCTTTTTTTCAGGTCTGTGTATTTACCTAATCCTTTCAGAAATTATAAGAATCATTTAACAATCCTTCCACTATTATCGAAATTCGAAATTATACCAATTACTAAATTCAAAATTGTTTTATTCTTAACATTCCTGTTGAAGATTCCTCTGTTCTCGACAGTCAGGCTTCTGTAATTAGGAAAATAACTCGACAAGGAGTAATTAAACACGAATTTCTGTGCATGCTCTATGTGAAGACAATAGAAATGAGAAAATTTGTGCAAATTGTTTAGAATAAACGAACGAACCTGTCGAGGTTCCACAAATACTTTATAACGAGTACATTCAACAATGACGCAAAAGACATTGTTTGAGATATTCGAAGGTATTTCTAGATAATTCAGATTGTTATGACGGATAAATGGTCCAGTATTATTCACAGTTTGTGTTTAGTGAATACGAGTAACCGCCCTCGCTTTGCTTCGGTTTTCTTATTTTTTTTATACATTATTGGAGTTTTATTAAGGATCCCTAATTTTTTTGAAAATATAATATAGCCTACGTTACTCGGGGATAGTGTGGCTTCCCAACAGTGAAAGAATTTTTCAAATCGGTTCAGTATTTTCGGAGCCTATTCAATGCAAACAAAAAATCAAATCTTTCCTCTTTATATATTAGTATAGAAGTATAGATTATGGAATTCTAGAACAATAGCTGTATTTGACTTGAATGAGTCTTATCTACCTGAGGATATGAATTCTTAAAATATCTAGTTATATTTTCACTCCATCCATCCATCAGCCTTTGTAGGTCCACTGCTGGACATAGGCCTCCCCTAACTTGCGCCACTCTGACCGGTCCTGAGCCTTCTGAATCCAACGGATGCTCACTGTCTTCTTCAGGCCGTCAGTCCACCTGGTCGAGGGGCGTCCTATGCTCCTTTTTCCGAGACGTGGGCGTCATTCGAGGATCGATTCGAGGATATTTTCACTACGTAAATATAATTGCGGATATGTGCAAACTCTAATAATAAGAGCAACTAGCAAAATATAGCACACGCACAAAAAATCCGCACTTTCTAACAATGAAGACAATTAATGCAAAAATATGTCGTTGGATTTGTAATTGAAGTTCGATAGACAGAATTTTCGAACTCAAAAGTGATCAATCTTTCGAATTGTCAGTTCAATTTATTGAACTTCAATGACCGTTATAAATTCCAAAGAAACAGTAGACAAGCGATACCCTGAAATAGTTACAGAAAAAAATTATCAAGCGATATTTCAAACTTCGATCAAAAGCAAGGAAACGATCGCAAAATATGATTTCACGCAGAGGCAATCCGGTAATAAATTGCGATACACATTTTCTTAGCATTATCGGCTGAAATAACCGAATCGTGTACCGCACGGGACGCACTTATAAATCACAGAACGCCGATAGAGATTTGTGACCCTACTGAGAACATGCTCCGTAAATCGGGTCACCATGAAAAAGGTGAAATGGGTCGCTCCTAATCAATTTTAACGAGCTATTAAGCATTGCATCAACAAATCCTGTAGGCATACCGAATGCAAAAGACGTTAATTTTATTTAGGTACTTATTTTAACCTAAATTGACCATAGTAAAAATATCAATACAAAGGTAAGCTCAATGCTCAGTGTATTCTTTACTAGCTAACCATATTTGAGGGCAAAGGAAAACGGCGAGAAGTAACACTTTAGAGTTTTCCACTAGAAGACCTCTTTGAGAAATATTATGGAAAACTCTAAGATGCAGGTTAATTGGTAGACGCCACTCCTTTCTTCTTCTTTCGCACTTGGTGGATGGCGTGGTGGATTATAGCATCACCAGAACCCAGCAAATGGATAGTTTCAATTTATATTTTTTCAATTCAGTTCATACAGAATACAATTTTACTCTACAGGCTGCAGCTGTAATACGACTGAATTTATGACTAAGCATTTATTACTGCTCAATTGAAACTCAACTTCGACTATTTGAATGGGGCTGCAACAACTTTCCGACTTCCAACTCTCAACTAAACTGTTCAACTCGAAACAATTGATCAATGGGAAATGCTTGCGGTTGCTCACTTTTCAATGAAACTAACCCATAACATTATTGCTATAATATTTATTTACCACTACCTCATTTATTTTATTTATATTCCTAATTTTATTAACTATTTTTTTTTCCTAACCTATTTATTGTATTGTAGTTGTATTTTATTACTGACTTGTTACTGCTCCTATAGTTCCTAAAGTAATCCAACAACATGGGGATTGGTCGGTAGTTTAAAAAATGGAATATACTTCATTCGCGAGAAAACGTTGCCACCCTATCGTTACAAATCCGCGCATTGATAACCGAAACCATTACTTTTGTTCACATCCAAGTTTATCCACCACTCGATAAGTCAAACTAACGGACCTATCGTTAACCTTTACTCTACTTTCATTACATAGTTAGCTTGTTTTTGGGAATTTGTTCAGATTTGTGTGTTTCAGGAAACATAGTGATTGGAAGGGAATATGAGGGTAAAATGCTTATTAAAGATGTCCTTAATTAATTAGACAGAGCCCTTCAACTTCAAATATGTTGTGATTTTAAGCTATTTACTGTTCAGTTTTTTTAATGTAAATAGCCGGCAAACGAGCTGACGATCCACCTGAAGGTAAGTGGCCCGCCCGATCGTCGCTCATGGACATCAGCAACACCAACGGCATCACTGATGCGTTGCCGGCCAAGAAAGAAGAAGAAAAAGAAAGAAAGAATTGGCTCTCAAGCCCCCAGCTGGAACACGACGAGTCGTTTGGCGGCTGACTCATGCTCAAGGGTGGTAGCTATCCAGGCGAACGGTCACGGTGTCACGGTGTTAGAAGTTGAACTCCTCCGAAACGGCTCGACCGATTTTCGTGAATCTTTGCGTGCATATCGGCTAGGGTTGAGAATCCGACAACATCTATTTTTCATCCCCCTACCCCTAAAAAAATTTTGGCAGAACAACGTTTGCCTGGTCAGCTAGTTATCAATATAATCCCTTGAGGGGCCCTACCACCAGCTGGCCGGATTCCTCTTACCGGTCGCCTCTTACGATATCTATCCGGCGTGGAATTAGGGTTAGTATTCTAAACCGCCCCAATACGGCTAAAGTTTTGCTTGCATCGACAGATTAGTTCTTTTGATTGGGTCTCTAAATCACTCAAGTGGTTAATTAAACATATTTTTAATTTCTTCAAGACACTAAAAGAAATAATAATGTAATTGCCAGGCAAACCTCTTTAAACACACTTTATTATTTTTATTAAATATTTTAATGTAATCATCTAATACCTGAAAGTATAATAATTTACAAAAAAACAACTGTTTACAGAATACAATTTAAAAATCAAACAATTAATTTAACAAACAATAAAATGCAACAAAAATATTCAAACAAACACATATGAAGCAAAACATAATCTCGATTCATTCAAATATAAAGCTGTTTAACCACACTCCGCCTCATGCAACAGAATGGCTCGCCGTACGTACCGGAAATGATAGAAGCTGAATACAACGACGAAAGAGAACAGGTATATCACTGAAACAATAATTATATTTATATTATACTCATCGGAAACGGATAAGTATATTGTCTTATCCCAGACCATGGTCTTCCTGTGAAAAATCCGTTCAGTAGTTTTGCGTGAAAGAGTAACTAACAAACACACATTAGCAGAATAGTAGTGTTTTGAATAATCTTGGGGTAATGTAAAATAGGTTAAGTTAGTTTTTTTTTCTTATGTTATCTTCTTTAAGAGGTGCCTGATCGAACTGAAAGAAAATTCGGTTTTCTGGTTGGCAATCAACTTAAATATTAATGGAAATTAAAATTAGGCCACCTACTCAACATGCAGTCGTGTCTGTGTTTCAAAATAAAAACTATTAAAATATTTTATTATCTTATTGATTGTGTGTTAATTCTGAAATTAAATAATGCTTTTTTTAAACTAACCACCTTTTTTAGTAATAAAAAACAAGAATTTGATCAAATTTGAAGAATCAAAATTGAAGAAAACTTTACGACTTCACACTGATTTAAAAAAAATTAAATGGTTTCGCTGATGTCATCTTTCTTTAGTAAGAGGTATTGCCTCCTATGGCTTTAATAACATAACATATGCCATCCTTTTGTATCCATCTCCATATCTTCACACGGTGGTTACAACAACCTAACCGTAATGTCTATCTAACTCTGGCACCGTTACTGTCGCTATTTCCAAAAAAGTAAATCGCTTACCTGCTCACGATACACCAATTTTATTTCTACGAAAGACAGGTTGATAAACACATTGGATCACATTTTAAAATCGCATTTAGTTTCAGTTACAACATTATATCAATCGGTAAATGGAGGCCTGGATTAAAAGCATTTGCTCTATCTTGTGAGCTAGGGTCGCGTCACATTATGCTGTGTAATACGAGCGAACGACAAAATATAAGATAGGTGGCGCCTCTAATTCATATCTAAAATAGTTTAATAACGAGAACATTTTGATACACGTTTTCTTATTCTTCGCTTTATCGTAAAGAAGAAAGGGTGAAAGAAAGTCCTCAGCATATTATTCAAATTAATCCATCCATCCATCCATCCATCCATCAGCCTTTGGAAGTCCACTGCTAGACATAGGCCTGCTCCTTTTTCTGAAGCGTGGTCTTCATTCCAGGACCTTTCTTCCTAACGGTTATCGGTCCTTCGGACTATATTTATATTAATACACAATACAAAGTTACTCTATACATTTTACAATCATAATTAATAATAATTTTACTTTTTATTACATTTCTACACTGTTTTCTTTGTTACTAAAACTAACTCATATTCAGAATTTGTTCTAGTTTTTACGCCATCTAGACTTTAAACCAAATAAAGTCTGTAGCTTGCAATCAGACAACTCGTCACAGGATTGAAATAAAGTAAATGTGAAATGTAGTATGGGGCTAATGGATTGGATTTCAAAGTTTACTCATAGATTTTACAGTTTGAAGCAACCACTAAGAGTTAGTCAGATAAATTTTCAGTAAACGGTATAAAGATGTGTTAGCTTGTTTTATTTTGAATGATTTTATAAGATTTATGAGGTATACTTATTAACTTCTCTAAATGTATGGTAAATAATAAATTTATTTATTAACGCTTCACACTAATAGCCCCACACTAGGATTCCCTGTGTCGTGGGTGCCATGGACAGCACACTAGAGAAGGACATTCACACCCAGACCGAGAAAAGAAATTCAAACTTATCATTCAAATTTGCGCCTCGCTAGGAATCGAACCCAGGACCCTTGGTGCGGCGATCCGACATGTTAACAATTGCGCCACACGGGTCGTCCATGGTAAAATAATGTTGCTCGGTTTGAATCTAATTTTATATTTTTTGTTTATAAAATGTTAATAACTACACATTAGGTCCTAATTAACTAAGACGTAAGAATATGGTCCTAATTTGCATTTAAAATATAATACGCTGCAGTTTTGAGATAAATATCCATAATCCATAATTCTGGTATACATTAAAACATAAAAACTGTATGACAAATTTTATACAAATCTGGCCAGCCTCTCGTGATTGGCCCAGGTTACACGTCAATCAAATGATTTTGATTTCGCAATTCTTCAAATTATGATAGTCATTTGTAGAAACCCAGGCCATAGTGCGTTTAACATAAGTCTGCACTTCACTATTATTTCGCTTTTATGTTGGTAATTCCTACTTCAATACTACCAACATAATATCGCAGTGCAGACTTATATAAAACGCACTAAAGCCTGGGTTCCTACAAATGACATCTTTGAAGGATTGAGAAATCACAATCATTTAAATGACGTATAATCTGGGCCATTGAATAACAAACATTGAAACTTCGATAAATAAATAAATAAACGCTTACACACTCATACCCCCACAGTAGGTTTATACCTATGTCGCGGGTGGCATGGACGATACATATAACACATCACAATCACACCCATGACCCGAGTACAAATATTTATCTGTCACATAAATATCTGTCCCGGCCGGGAATCGAACCCGGGACCCCTCGCTTCGCAGGCAGGGTCGCTACCAACTAAGCTACAGGGTCATCATATAATAATAAACTTTTTAATTCATAGGATTGTAAAAATATCTCATTCAACACAATTCTTCATTGCCTGTTCCCTACACTACCGACATAGACAGGCACGAGCTCACATTTTCTTTCTTTTGAAAAAAGCCTGATTGAAAATCCGAATTTTTTGTGGGCAGCAATTTACCAGAACCAGTATCAGACGGCATGGTTCGTTAGACGTAAAATAAAGCAAAACACATCATACCGGCTCCCAAAAACGTGAACAATCCAGTGACACAAGCCATGTTTGCCAGTCTGTGCTGTTCGCCCTTTATTTTCGGCGCTGCAAATTCAATAACATTGATTTTAATTAAGTTACCAATACAAATTTTATTTCACATTTCAGTATTGACGGGGAAACGTTATAGAAGAGATACAGAACGGCGCTTGAAAGAGAAGCAGCTTTATCAGGCATATTTAGGAACTTGTCAGACCAAAAAAAAATCTTTGTAAAGACGTGTGTATGTACTTATGTACGCACGAAAGAAGTTATACTACCTCTTACTTATAAGTACCTCTCGCACCCAGTGCCAGATTAAGCAAGCACGGGGCCCGTAGCAAATTCTTTCAAAAGAGCCCTTGATCTACTACGGGTTCTTAAGTATAAAGTGGTAATAAAACAATTCAACATTCAATCAATACGTTTATTTGCCATTTATAGGTTACAATTTTGTAGGTAGTTAATAGTCTAGTAAATTACTATAGGCCCTGCTAGGCTCTGACAAGTAGAAAAGTTTAAATATGCGGGGCCCCCTTTCGCGCGGGGCCCGTAGCAATAGCTACTCTTACTACGTGGTTAATCCGGCACTGCTCGCACCCACGACCCGGCGCGCGTTATCAATCCAAAACAACTCCAGCGAATGCTGTGCGCCAAGTATCTCACACCTTCATTATGTCGCTTTTTGGCTGTCGCGTCGTAAAAATTTTATTCTCATATTTTTTTCCAAACGCCCCATAAGAAGTATAACTTTAATATGACACTATTCAACTATTCCCAATAGACCGTTCCATCACAGACCAACACCTTCACGTATCATGAAAGAGTCGACGATAATGTATAAATACGGTCATAGAAAGCCGTCCATCCGTTTCAGTAGGCAGAGTAGAGTGTGTTGCTTCAAGATAAGGTCTTGTCGACCTCAACTCTTGTTACAACAAAGAAGAAAGTTCGTTACTACTTAAATGTGACAATTCACACACGGTTGAATACTAACCAACCTCAAAATACATTCTTGTAGACATAGTGCTAAACATATCTACCACTCTACTATATACACTTTTCCTTTATACTCCGAAATTTTTAACTTTCATCGGTGTCCTGTTCTGTATTATCATAATCTCTGATCCACCGTTCGAACGGATGCAATATGAGAAAATCATGTTTTTATTAAATTTTGGTGACCGTTTATTTGATTTGGTAAATTCATCATGTCAGTTCGTTTATTAGGTGCAGTGAAAACATCCCTATATTAGGATTTTTATGTTACCGCTTCATTTAACACATTCAGTGCTTAAACAATGGATGCAAAGTAATAGCCGGGAGCCAAAACTTTTTATGGCGAATTTTGATTAAGTAAATATGAGTGTTTGAAAATATGTATGAATGTATATTTTATTATTATTATTTCTATTAAAAAAAGTCATTTTTTGGATCCCAGTCGTCGGCATACAGCACGTCGGCTGCCGAATACTCGGATCCGAAAGCTAGGGATGGCAATGGTTTATTCACTAATATCATAGATATTTGTTCCGTGAGTGTGTTTTTGCGTACTAATATGTCACAAGATTTTGACAACCCCGTGTTTTTTTATCAAATTCCAGAATCTTGATCAAAATCATTTAAGGAAAGTAATCAAAACGAGTTTTAAATTATTTTACTTTCCTTGACCAAAATCTTGTACCATATGACACACAAAGACACACTCACACACAGGCCAAACGCACACTTATACATACACGCATATACATAATATACAGCATACAGTTCAGACGTGTCATCATGTGGTGACTTCTTATTTTAAAAAAAATGAGTAAGTAAATAACTGTTACTAATACTGTTAGAATGAAACCAATACTCGTTTTCGCAAGTTACTATATTGCCAGAGAGGCCGCGCAAAACAACATTTACTCGGCTCGAAAACTTTCGCTTTATTGACTACTACAAAAAAACGGGACGCTTGCCCGGATCCGAGTCGGCGGCACCGCTACTATGGCCCCGCCATGCTCGGATCCGAGCAAAAAGCACTGAATGTGTTAAATCATGAATTTACTAAACTACAAGTTACACAGAAAAGAATGTTCTTCAAGTCCTAAATCGGATTTGTAAGAGTAATAAAGAAGTTTATACAAGAATACGGAGCGAAGGAAACAGGCTGCCGAGATGTTTTTAAGAACGTATTCTTGCTCTAAGATTTTATGCGACTGCGACAACAAACTGCAATAGCAATGCATAAATTAAATTTTAATTCACTTGTAGAGTTTGTAATGGACTAGGGCAATAAATGAGGCCTTTGGGATCTAAGGCGTTTGCACACGAGATGTTGAATTCGGCACATTCGAGTTGGCAATATTGAAACAGTATTCGTCTTACGTTCGGGTTCACTTATGCATTCGACATTAGTCGAGCGGCTTTTTGTCGAACACATTCGACTTTGCTGCCCGGATTTGTCAATTCGAACATGTCTATAGCACGCCTTAGACGCCTCATTCATCATTCAGTCGAAGCCAATTCTCGCATTCGTATTCGTATATATACGTGTGTATTAGCCTGACATATGCATAGTGTGCTCCCTCCTATAAATTAATCAGTATCTGATAGCTAGTAGTAATGCTTTTGTTACTGGTCCATTCATCCATGGCCATCAACATTTAACATGTGGCTCGACTGCTTGTTTTTGCACTATTTACATAAGAGACAAACCTGAAAATGCGATAATAAAATAAACTGCCATAAAAATGTTTACTCTGACGAGAAATCGAACCGGCATTACAAGTTAAATACTATAATAATATCGCTAGTCATTTAGTCCGATTTGGATTATTACCATCAAAAACTTACCATCCTTAAACCGCACGCAAGCTCGCCCAATTTTCGTCACCGCCAGCGACAGAATGCTTACCCAAACCATCACTGCTACCAGCAGGTAAATCTGTTGAAAGTTAAGCATTTTATTTTATTTTTTATTTTTTTATTTATTTCCAGCAAATGGGTGTACATTTCAAGCATTATAATCAGCCTTCAACACTCTTGCTCTATTGTTAGTCAGCCGCCAAAGGGCTTGTCATGTTCCGGCTGGGAGCTGACAACCATTTCTATTTTACTTCCCTCTTCTTTCTTGGCCGGCAATGCATCCACGATGCCGTTGGTGTTAATGATGTCCATGAGCGGTGGAGACCACCTACCATCCGGTGGCTCGTCTGTTCGTTTATCGGTTATTCACAGAAAATAAAATCATCAACGCCTCGGTGATGCTTTTGGTTTGTGTCCATTTTCGAGGGTCACCACTTACCATCAAATGACTCATCAACGTCGTGCAAGTTAATTGTGAATTATGATAACTTGAATTACAGTGAAATTCAGACTTAACCGTGGTGATAGCACCTATGTATCTGCTGTTTCTACGTCAGCAAGAATACAATAAGAAGGACTTGCCAGCATTGCCCGACAGCTCTCCGTAAGTGCCACTATCATCAATAAAACACCAGCACCAATCACTCCGGTCAAAATAGCACCTGTAGCCATGCTCATAACTGAAAAATAATAGTTAAAAACACGCACGTTGTACCAATGTGTAGCAGGAAACTCTGCAAAGAGGGGTTTGTCGGAAAAGGGAAATAATTGTGGCCAAAGGAGGGTTTATAAGAGGACACTTGTTGCAAGCTCTACTCCTGGCTTTCGAAGAACGATTCAGTTCAATCCTATTATTTCTCCCGCTTAGTAACGTAGATACAAGTCAAAATCATTATTCTTCGCTAAGGTGTGATTCGACCATTTTCATGTGACAGATAATACAGTTATGTTTTGGAATGTGTCCAAAGCCGCGTTTAATGTAGCTCATTTACTGCAGGCAAAATTTCACAGGACGAAAGGTAAATTGACTTTACTGAATGAGCGAGACATTTCAGACCTACGACTGGCCTCGGTCAAAGCCTGCGGCCAAGGATTGAATTCTTGCACTACAATGCTGAGAAATAAACCAAAATCATTCAAACCTCACCCTGTGACGCTTGTGTCTGATGCATTTCGTCGTATTGCTTGCTGTGGGTCAGAATCAATGTAATGAGGATTGATCCAATCAGGATCTGGCAGAAGGCAACCATCAATACGCCAGGGAATAGGTTGCAAATGCCACAACAGCTTTCGAAGTGGCATCCTGGCTTATGGACGGTGAAATGTAAGGGTACGACCGTGGAGCGACTACTACTTCTTCGCTTATCGCTAGACTTAGTATGCGTATAGTCGTCTGTTCCGCTTTTTGTCATGTTATTCAACCAATATAGATTTAATTAATTAAAATCCGTTAAACATCTCATGACATACAGGAGTGAGTAATTTTTTGACGTATATATGAACTTGACAAGCATATTATATTACTCTTTGTTGACAAGCGCTTGACAAGAAAGCACAGAGTATCTACTTAACCACTACGTCAAGAAAAATATATTACGAGCAACTTTAACTTTACCTGTGGAGACACAGTAGCGTAGCGTGGGGGGACCGGGGCGGCCCAGGCTCCGGGCGGCACATGAAGAGAGGGCGGCAAGCCACTCGATTTTTAAATAAAAAAAATGGAATAAAAATAATTATTTTATATTTTTTTACTGTAAATTGTGTTATGAAAAAAAAACAAGAAAAGTGCATTTTTAATTAATAAAAAAATATTTTAAATAATATGGGGGCGGCAAAGTTCGTTGGGGGGGGGCGGTAAATTTTCGGTCGGCCCCGGGCGGCGGGAGGTGCCACGCCACTGTGGAGACATAACAGAAATATTAAGATGATGTAAAGATTTTGAGAGAAATATTATGATACAAGCTTAGTCTACAGCCAGTCTCACTTGAGCAATCTCTTGATTATTCAAGACTATCTACTTTCAAATAATTTCAACAAAACAATCAATTTTTTACGTTACTTACCCATGAATAATTTATTAAGTTAATTACAGAATTAATTTAACAACAATATAAAACTTTTTTAGCACAAAAATAACTGTTTTAAAACCAGACCCTGACTACATGTCATTAAAGTTGGTATTTATTCCATTGTGGCATTTTCATCACAATTAGTCAACGTTAATTAAGTGACATGGGTATCGGGAGATGGTAAATTAACCCTCTATGCGTTAATTAGCTTAATTACACGCAGTATATTAACGGTGGGTTGTTAATCAGGCCTGATTTACAATAATTGTTCCGGATCTCTTTACTGAGTTCCGCAATCCGATGAGAGAAAAGGCAAATCGAACCGGAATGAGAACTTTGGTTAGCCGCCAAAGGAATCGTCTTATTTCGACTAGGCTTGAGAGCCCGTACTTAGGCCCGTATTAATAAACTGATCTTGGCTCAAGAGCACCATCTCAGATCTTACAAAAAATGACATTTTTAGGGTTTCGAAGTAAAATCGGGACCCTTTAGTTTCGTCATGTCCGTCTGTCTGTCCGTCCATTTGTCCGAAGCAAAGCGCCGAGACCTTTAGTGCTAGACAGCTGTAATTTTGCATGGATATAACTACATGTTTATTAAAACTCCAGAATCTAATAAAATAAAGACCATTTTTGGAATTACCGGTCCGTTTGCGAAATATTTTGCTTTAAAGTGCTAATTTTGGTTGGAGTCAAGTGTCTTCCCCCCCTGCTGGCTAAACGGTTGGAGTTGGACAAGTGAAAAAATTTTCAAAAATAGTTTTTATGATTAATTTACAAGGAAAACTATCACGGCTATGTTAGCAATGAGTAATAGTCGATAAACTTACTACTTCGGAACTTTTACATTACGATTTGACATATTTCAGCATCTCAAACCGAATCTTAAGATCGCACAGAGATAGAATTAGTTTGTGTCTTCTCTCGTCAGCCTTCTATGTCACCTTAATGTGAGTTAAGAAATTATTATATTTATCCAGCAGCTTTGTTGGTAGAGCGTGGCCTATAAAATAGTGCCTCCGAAGCAAGGGGGTCTTGGGTTCAATATCCGACCGGGGCAGTTAGTTATGTGACAGTTAAATGTTTTTTTCTTTGGTCATGGATATTTGTGAGTCTGATTTGTGCTGTCCATGACACTCATGACACAGGGAATCCTAGTGTGTGTCTTGTTTATTTCTTTGTAAAAAGAGAAGAATGTTTTGTAAAGATTACGATATTCTAAAGAAGCGGGGACCGCGGCGTTTACCAAGTGATAATTACATAAAATAAAGTAATAATGTAAGTACTTATAATGTTATTTTTAACATAGTATTCGTATGTATAGTTTTCGTTACGACTGTGTTCTGTATTCTCGCCTGCAGATATTCTGATATGTAGATAAGATACATCATCTGTCAAGTTGCACACCCTCGTTCTGAGCATAAGATAAATGACTCCCTACTGACAGAACTTTGGAAGTATTGAAGATACCAATCTTGTGTTATGTAACTAGTAAGTCCTGGTGCCTTACTAGATAACAATCTATTCACAAAACACAAGGGAGTGTTGAATTAAAGATTTTACTAACACTCAACGCTTTAGAACGAAACTCATCCAAGAATTACAACTTACCAAATTATACCTTTCCAGCCTTCCAGCCTTGAACCTACTTGGACTAAAGCAGTCAATGGTAAAGGATGCTTTACACATAAAGTAAAAAAATAAACATAAACGCTTGCACACTCATACCCCTGCTGTAACATTACCCTGTGTCGCGGGTGGCATGGACAGCACAAATAACTGAAATAACATAACAATATAACTATAACATCCATGACCCCAGAACAAATACTTATCTGGCACATAAATATCAGCCGCGGCCGAGAATTGAACCCGGGACCCCTGGCTTCGCAGGCAGGGTCACTGCCGGCCACAGGCCAAACCTCCTTCTTTTGTACCACAATGATTCTGGTAAATAAATCTAAAAATGTCTCCAAGAAATAAACCCCATTTCGTTCTACCATTTTACAGCTCGAGATCAATTAATGGCATTTTGTTTAACGCAGCTTGCTGGCAAATTAGTTGAAGCTCTAGCAATTAAATTACTCCGATAGGATAAGTAGTTCCTAGTCAATCCCAGGTAATATTCAACTCCATCGAAGAGCTATGGATACGTATCTAGCTTAACTTGATCCTATTCAAAGCCAAATACTAAAATAACAACCGATAGATTTTGGCTATGTTTTACTAAGCCGTCTTCTTCTTATACTGAATTGGATTTTGGTTAGCTTACCACAAGTAACTATACAGTTAAAAATAACTTCGCTTCGGGATACTCGGTAGCTGAATTCACAAAAAGTAGAGCTGCATCAAAACAATATTTTATATATATATATATATATATATATATATATATATATATATATATATATATATGTCGGCGTATAGTAAAATAAGTTCTTAGTAATCTATCAAAATTAAGAAAAAGGAGAATTGACATTACAGTAGACAGATTGGTATAGGATCGCGAAACCAAAGAAAATCTATATAACGTTGAATTCATGAAACCGGGTGTTATCAGGCAATAAACGAAGAGTATCCTTGTGCCTGTCGAACAGTGTGTTTTATTTAGTATCCTGGCAGTCCTGACATATAACTACGCCCACAGAGAGAGATCTATGTTCATAGTACTGAAGTGTTCTTTGATACATGGTTTACAGAGATGATCTGAACATACGAAAGCATACACTCCAATCTAGCCTTCTACGATATCAGGCGTGGGATAAAAAACCCAGATGTTGAGATAATTTTCATGAGAATCTGAGAAATACATGTCGGAAAATAAATGACGGCCAAAACAGTTTGGATGACATTTAAATTAAACTTGAAGGAAAATTTTATAAAGAGAAACGATACTAAATCAATGAAACACAAAGGAGATGATGGAATTATGGAGTGTGATAGTAAAGTTGGGCTTCATCTAGAAATCTACCGCACAATGGTTCTTATGACAAAAATTTGAGAAATCAATGGAAATGAGCAATTAGGTTTCAGGTTTTTCACTAAAAGAATGCAAGATAAGTAGCCCCAGTGAATATGATGCTCGATATCATGCAACTGAGAGTAACCTATCTTAAATGTTTCAGCTTAGGAAAAATGGCGAGATTTGAATGTGTATAGCTACGAGTGTGGAGCGAAGCTGGTTTCTGCTAAATTGCAACGGGTTGTACATGCTTCTGCCGGCGTTGTTGCGAGCGCTGTGTCCTGTGCTGATTACTGAGTCAACATGTGCATGGTCGAGCCCCGGCATGATTGGCATAAAGCTTTTAGTCGTTAACATTTCATTTACTTTTAGAGTTGGTGAAAGATGTAATTGTAAGATGGTATACTTCTGGTTCACTACACCGTTAAATATAACGCAACAGAAAGACCAACCTATTTGTGATGCTACGTTATACGAGATGTTCACCAATGATCAAATGGTCACGTTAGTTTAGCATATGCATCTAATCCTATCATTGATTACATTCTGATTTTCAACATGGTAAGATGGTCATGTAGATGCCTTGATAATAACGGTAGCGTTCCCTACCACCTATAGCTGTTTTGTAAGATTGATATTGATTTGTTTATTGGCAACTTTAATGATCGTGCGCAATCACACATTGTGGATTGTTGCAAAGTAGACTGAATGGTAAATTAATATCTTCAGTTGACGAGTAACGGTAACTGCATATTTAAATAGTAACATTATTTCATTTCGTGTTTTGCCTGCATAACTTTGTGATAATATTTTGATAGTTCTTGGGTTAGTAGGACAAAATTGTCATCAAGGTTTGTTATGACATATTATTATTATGTTTTGACGTAAGTATTAAAATCTGTCGAAGTGACAACTGACGACGATTACGATGAAAAATAAATTTTGAAATGTCGTGTTGACTACAGACCACTCTCCTACAGAATTACTCACTTCAATAGAGTTGAATTTGAAATTATGATTGATTGGTATTGCTATTACAATTCAGGATATGATCAAATGAGCGTTAGATTAAATTGATGAGTGATGAGATATAATGAATGCAATCAGATCAAGCTGGATCCTAAATTCAAATACCCATTTCAAATCATTGTGTTTCTTACTTTCGCGGAAATGATCGGTGTCGTTTCCTAAATTCTAAGAAGGTAAAATGTTGAAACAGGATTTGTTGGTACGATGACGAGATGAGTTGTTGATGCGACGTCATGAAACAGGATTTGTTGGTACGATGACCAGATGAGTTGTTAATGCGACGTCAAGCTTTATTTTTATTAATTCAAAAGTAAATTGAATAATTTCTGTGGTACTGATGATTATTTGTTGATTGAATTGAAATTTAATGTTTACCTATGTTAACGCCATCTATGAAAGAAGAAGCCAAGCTGTTTCGATTCAAACCATTAAAACGTCGAACTAATATAGTAGTTCCCAATGGAATGGATAGATGGCGCTACGAGTACGAAGACGAATTCAAACCCGACCAATTACCAATTCGGACCCCACCAAACCGAGATGCCAATGCGGGTATTTAAAGGAACAGAAAGCTCAAAACCCCTCTCTCGCCATCAGCACACCGGAAGAATAAGACCATTGGCCGAGGGCCCCTCGGACAGCGCTCTCAATAATTTATATTAGTTCAATTTGCATTGTAATCAGTAATAAAAATACATAAGTTCTTCACCATCTTTTAATTAATAAGTCAGATGACACAGAGCGATAGGGTCAGTTATAAAGTCCTAGAAAGCTATAAAAAGAACCAGCAAATTCAGTGAAGGTCCTTCAGACCCAAATTAGTAACATTAGTCCTACGAGCCCAATCCCCAACATTGGACCTTCGGAGCCGAATAATAGCCAACGTGGACGAAGAAAATCGGCCCTCCCATCACTCCTAAAAATATCCCTTTCCGTATTTGCACTAAAATCGTGTTTTTGTTGCAGAGAATTCAAGATAAATCGGTGTGCCACGTGGTGGTTGCAGGAACACGTGAGTACCTTGTTTTTCATACACTGCCAGTATGAGTGTAGAACGTCCTAAATCGCCTAAACCGCTTCTTGGTGTCGAAACAAGTGATAATACGCGTGATTTAATTAAAAAACGGGCATCGATTACCGGGAGATTAACGTTGTTCATTAAATTCGTAAATATGTTCGAGGGGGCTCAATTAACGCAGAAACAAGTAACAGAATTAAAATTACGGTACGAGGGAGCAAAATTATTACACGACGAATTTAATTCGGTCCAAAATAAAATCGAGGAATTAGTGTTAGATAGCGAGACATCCCAACAATTAGATACTCGTGAAGCGTTCGACAATAATTTCTACCAAATCATGGCTACAGTCGATAATTTATTGCAGAGCTTTGTACCTAATGATGAATCTTCTAGATGTAATAGCGCGCACGCGGTTGTAAAACTACCTACGATATCGTTAAACAAATTCGACGGATCGTACGATAGCTGGCTCGAGTTTAGAGACACCTACCTTTCCATGATTCACAATACTCAGCTCGACGATATTCAAAAGTTCCATTATTTGAGATCGTCTTTAGTAGGTAATGCCGCTCAAGTTATAAAATCAGTAGAATTCACACGAGAAAATTACTCGACCGCGTGGGAGTTAATTACAAATAGATACAACAATTCTAAGTTATTGATTCACAACCACATTAAAGGAATATTTTCTATTCAACACGTAAACAAAGAATCTTATTTTCACATTAGAAAATTAATCGACACGATTCTGAAAAACTTACGCGCTTTGAAAACACTAGGAGAACCTACCGAATCATGGGATACGCTAATTATCTACATAATTACTTCGAAATTGGATATAGAAATCGAAAGGGAATGGGAATTATACAAAAATAATATTACTTCTCATTCCAACAGACGTGTTCAATTAGACGATTTGCTAAGTTTCTTAAAGGACAAAGCAGATACATTAGAGATGGTGAAATCACACCAATCTTCTCATTCAAATAGGGCATCGTGTGAACAAGCTAAAAAAACGACATCACAAAGTTTTGTTCATACGGCTTCGGCGCAGAACAATGCCCATGCGAAATACAAAACTACCCGCACATGTATTTTGTGCAATGCGAATCATTTATTATACGTATGCGATAAGTTTATTAAATTACCTATTGAAGATAGGTTAGAATTCGTTAATCGTAATCGTTTATGTACGAACTGCTTACGCGTCGGTCATACGGCAACAGATTGTTGGTTCAGTTCATGCAAGTTATGTAATAATAAACATAATAGTTTACTCCACACTCATCCACAATATACGTCGGGGTCGATAGTGAAAAAGGATTCATCATCGAAGCCTACACAATTATCTACTACGTTACATTCGTTTCAGCAGTCACGCGTTAATATGGATTGCAATCGTTATACGTTGAATTCGGTCTTGCTTTCTACCGCCATAGTCGAGGTAGCAGGTGACGACAACAATTATTTTAGGGCTCGCGCGTTATTAGATAACGGGAGTCAACATTCAATTATTACAAATACGTTACGCGACAAAATAAAAGCTCATTCGATACAGTCCTCTGTTCAAATCACGGGAATTGGGAATTCGGTCACTCAGACAAACCAGTCCTGTGAGATACGTCTTAAATCGTTACACGGTAATTATACTACACGTATTAATTGTATTGTTTTAAATAAGATTACTAGCTCGTTGCCTTCAATCGAGTTAGATTTTAATTCGTTAAACGTACCTTACAATATTCGTTTAGCTGATCCGACATTCCATTCACCTTCAGAAATCGATTTATTGATTGGAGCGGATTGCTTTTGGGAATTATTAATAGACGGTAGAATTCGTTTACCTAAAGGTCCATACCTTCAAAACACAACACTAGGATGGATCATATCGGGAACCATTAATAATAATATAAAGTCGAATAATTATCAATTTTGTTGTAATTTTTCGGAGTCTACTGAATTAAACGATCAATTAAAGAAGTTCTGGGAGTTAGAAGAATTAAATGTACAACCGCCAGTTCTTTCAGTAGAAGATAGGCTCTGTGAACAATTATTTAACGAGACGACGAAGCGTTTAAACGGTCGATTTTCGGTTCGTATTCCGCTGAAGAAACCGGTTGAATCATTAGGTGAGAGTCTTGAAACTGCAAAGAGTAGGTTTTTATCGCTTGAAAAACGCCTTCAGCGTTCACCACAATACAAGCAGATGTATACAGATTTTATGCGAGAATATTTAAGTTTGGGACACATGACGCGGATAGATGATTACACTGAGCCGTGCTATTTTTTACCTCATCACGGTGTTTTTAGAGAACAAAGTTCTACTACAAAATTGCGAGTGGTATTTAGCGCGAACCAGAAAACGATACCAACAGCTACTTCGACGTCTTGTGATTCGTTAAACGATATTCAAATGTCCGGTCCAGCGTTACAAAACGATTTATTTTCGATTTTATTGAGATTTCGGCAATATAAATATGTAGCATGCGCGGACATAGAGAAGATGTTTAGACAAGTGTTAATTCAAGAGGATCAAAGAAACCTACAATTAATATTATGGCGGGAAAACCCGTCGGATACATTAGGTATATACATGCTTAACGTAGTGACTTACGGGACGAAGTCAGCACCTTATTTAAGTATGCGTTGTATCAAACAGCTGGCGTTAGAATGCGAAGATCAGGAAATATCACGTATTATGTTAAACGATTTTTACGTCGATGACTTATTAACCGGTCACGATTCGAAAGATAAATTATTAGAAAATTGCAGAAAGTTATCTGACCCGAATTGAAACAACGTTCTGTTGCTTTGACCTGTAAGAATAATTATGTAAGTTTTATTAATTTCAATCGATTTTCCAATTTTAATAGATTGTTAAGGTGTTATGCATACGTTCTTAGATTTATTCGTAATGCAAAGTGTAAACATAAAACGGAACGTCTGTACGGTTCTTTATCTGTGACAGAACTTGAAAGGTCATTACAATTATTGACACGTCAAGCTCAGTGGGAATCATTTCCGAATGAATATGATGCGTTATCCGCAAACATTAATATAAAATCGGATCGTAATCTCACAAGTTTGAATTTGTTTTTGGATCCGAATGGAATTATACGTGTGGGTGGTAGATTAGTTAATTCATATAACCTATCGTACAACAAGAAACACCCAATGCTGGTATGTAGTAAACATCATTTTACTTCGCTTTTGTTTCGTTATAAACATTTAAAATTGTTACATGCAGGTCCTCAACTTCTCTTATCGCATATCAGGGAAGATTGGTGGCCAGTTTCGGGCAGAAATTTAGCTAGAAAGATAGTTAATTCATGCGTTACGTGTTCTCGTGTCAAACCTAGACTGACACAGCCGATTATGGGCAATTTACCGAGCGAGCGTCTAAGCCCAGGTGTCCCATTTCTACATGTCGGTGTAGATTACGCAGGACCCTTCTATATATTAAATCGTAAGGGTAGGGGTGCTAGACTCGAGAAAGCTTATCTGTGCTTATTCGTTTGTTTTGCAACCCGAGCGTTACATCTGGAGTTGGTCACCAGTTTGACGTCTGAAGGTTATATTTTAGCTCTAAAACGGTTCATATCACGCAGGGGAAAGCCGAGGAAAATACTTTCTGATAATGGTAGAAATTTTGTAGGCGCTAAGGAGTTCTTTAATTTTCTCAATACACATCATAATGTTATATCAGAATATGCTTCAGATAATAACATAGAATTCGAAACTATTGTACCATATTCTCCTCATACTGGCGGTTTATGGGAAGCAGGTGTCCGTTCCTGTAAACATCACCTTGCACGAGTTGTTTGTAATGCTAATTTAACTTATGAAGAGTTCAGTACCGTTTTAGTGCAAATTGAAGCAGTCTTGAACTCCCGTCCTATGTATCCTATGTCACCTGATCCAAATGATTTCAGCCCACTCACCCCAGCTCACTTCCTTATTGGCCGGCCTTTGGTTTCTCCAGCAGAAGAGGACATGACGGACAAGGCAATTACCACTTTATCAAGATATAAACGCATTGAACAGTTGCGGCAGTCATTCTGGAGGCGATGGTCCATGGAGTACATAACGGAGTTACAACAACGCACCAAATGGAAAATTACAAAGGATAATCTGCAGCCTGGTATGTTGGTCGTGATCAAGGAAGATGGACTCCCACCTCTTCGATGGAAATTGGGTCGAATAGTTACAACGTATCCTGGAAGGGACGGAATTAACAGGGTGGCCGACATCAGGACAGCCACTGGAGTCATCAAGCGGACGTTCTCCAAGATATGTCCATTGCCTGTTCCAGTCGAAGATGAAGCAAATAATTAAATAAATTGAGCCAGCTCAAGCCGGGCGGGATGTTAACGCCATCTATGAAAGAAGAAGCCAAGCTGTTTCGATTCAAACCATTAAAACGTCGAACTAATATAGTAGTTCCCAATGGAATGGATAGATGGCGCTACGAGTACGAAGACGAATTCAAACCCGACCAATTACCAATTCGGACCCCACCAAACCGAGATGCCAATGCGGGTATTTAAAGGAACAGAAAGCTCAAAACCCCTCTCTCGCCATCAGCACACCGGAAGAATAAGACCATTGGCCGAGGGCCCCTCGGACAGCGCTCTCAATAATTTATATTAGTTCAATTTGCATTGTAATCAGTAATAAAAATACATAAGTTCTTCACCATCTTTTAATTAATAAGTCAGATGACACAGAGCGATAGGGTCAGTTATAAAGTCCTAAAAAGCTATAAAAAGAACCAGCAAATTCAGCATGTAGGAATAAAAAGCTGGCGTGATATTTGCAATTTTACTTTATTTTCACTATTTTTACAGTTTTTTCTATGGAGCGCGTACGCAGCCGACATAAGTAGAAAACGGAAGGGGCGAGAGTTGCCATTACAAATTTTATCACTCTCATTTAGTGATGCCATATGAAAAAATTTAATATTAAATATTTAAAGATGACAATTAAAATATAATTTAAGATATTTACTTCTCATGTTAGATAATTTAATCTAACATAGTTGGGCCCAGGGCCGGAACTCTACAACAATAAAAGTGCTACATTACTTTGAGTATAAAAAATAACTTAGATTTTGAAAAATTGTTACATAACATAAGTAGTGAAAAGCAAAGAGAAAATTTAATTAATAGGCATAGGACATAATTTTCTGTAGGACCTAGTAAATATTTTATTTCCTATTTTTATTTCTGACACCCTCACCTTGCCATCAGGGCCAGGGAAATTTTTTACAATTCGAGCCATAGGCCACTGGAATGGAGCTGTGTTATCTGACCGCACAATCACTAGATCTCCTACCTTTAAATTAGCATGCTCATCAATCCATTTAGGCCTGCTCTGCAGCTGGGTGAGGTAATCCTGTGACCAAGCTTTCCAGAAATCTTGTTTAATTTTAGACAAAATGTTCCAAAACTTTAAATTATTAATATTTTTATGAGAAAGATCAATTTCTGGATAACTCGTCATAGCAGTACCTATAATAAAATGCCCTGGTGTGAGATAATTGGTGTCAGACACGTCAGAGGACATAGGAAGCAGGGGCCTAGAGTTTAGAATGGCCTCAATTTCGCTGACCACTGTGTAAAGACCTTCAAAGGTAAGACAAATATTGCCAACCACTCTCTTCAAATGAAACTTTAAACTTTTTACCCCGGCTTCCCACAATCCACCAAATTCCGGAGAATAGCTTGGAATGAATTTAAACGTTATACATTTCTCAGAACAATAATCCATTACCTCATCTTTATGAATTTTTGAATTAAAAAGATCATACAATTCTCTTAAATTATTAGATGCACCTTTGAAAGTTTTTGCATTATCACAATAAACTTGTGTGGGTAAGCCACGTCTTGCTATGAAGCGCCTGAGTGATGCCAAGAAAGCCTCAGTGGTTAGGTCAGATACCACTTCTGCATGAATCGCCTTTGTGACAAAGCAAACAAATAATGCAACATAAGCCTTGGCTACCATAGGCCTACGTATTCTGGCAACTTTTATGTTGAAAGGACCACAAAAGTCGATACCTATTATTTCAAAGGGTCTCTGCGCTGTGAGTCTTTCTTTTGGTAGAGAACCCATGAGTTGTTTTGCAACTGCAGCCTTGACACGATGACATTTAATGCATCTGTGCACTACCTTTTTAACTTCCCTCATGCCACTTATCAAATAAAATTTTTGTGAAAGAGAGCTAAGTACCAACTTAGGACCCGCATGGAGCAGTCTTATGTGTTCCCTATCAACCAGCATGGAGGCTATATGAGACGATTTAGGTATAATTGCAGGATGTTTCTTTTCATAAGACATATTTGTGGCGTTCTGAAGACGACCTCCTACTCTAAGAATGTTGTTTGCATCCAAAAAGGGATGTAAATTGGCCAAGTTTGATTTTATTTTCTTACCCTTGGCCAGTGACTCTATCTCAGTAGAGAAATGCTTTCTTTGAAATGCACGTATAATTATAATCAAAGCTCTATTTAATTCATCAGGAAACAATGGACCATGGACTTTTTCATTTTTATTTTGACAGTTATGTTTGAATCTCAATAACAAAGCTACTACTCGCTGTAATTTTATAAGTTTTGAATATTTTTCAAACATCGAAAAATCTATATTTTCTGTGACACATACATTGCTTGTACACATATCTTCATGAGCGGATTCATCCTCAAGAGAAATGGGTAAATCAAAATTAGCAGGTGAGTGAGTAAACTCTACATCAGATAAGTGTGGCGGCCCATACCACCACAAGTCACATGACTTAAGTTTCTGAGGGTCATAGCCTCTAGATAAGAGATCTGCTGGGTTACTACCAGATCTAATATAAGCCCACTCTACATTACTACTCAATTTTCGAATTTCGTTGACTCTTCTAGAAACATAGATATCACGGATTGCTTTGGAAGATTTCAACCAAGCTAGAACAATCTGTGAATCACTGTATAGGTACACTGTTAATGGAAATCTACCTTTTAAATTATTATATACCTTCTCTGCTAGTTGTGCTAGAAGGAGAGCACTGTTAAGCTCTAGTTTGGGAATAGTTAGAGTTTTTCCTTTAGGTGCAACTCGTGATTTTGAGCAAAGCAAATTAACAACTACAGTTCCTGTTTCATCAAAGACTCTTAGGTAGAGACAGCAACCAAGAGCCTTGAGAGAAGAATCTGCATAGCCAACTAACTCTACGGACTGATAATTTTTACAAAATATTCCTCTTGGGACTTCTATAGTGTCCATCAACTTTAAACTACTCATGAAGTTATTCCAATATTCCAGATGGGTTGGAGGCAATTTAGTATCCCAATCAATTTTGCTTGACCATAATTCCTGCATAAATAACTTTGCAACAACTATAATTGGCCCTATTAAACCTAAAGGGTCAAACATTTTGCCAATATAGCTTAAAATTGATCTCTTTGTTTCCATACATTGATTATCCTGTGCTGGGCATATGAAGCTAAATTTATCTGGCATTATATTATACTTTAAACCTAGAGTTTTAATGATGTTATCTTTACTGACATCTATTTCTTCAAAATGTCTGAGATCTATAGGTATATCATTTAAAACATCTGGCACATTGGAGCACCACTTGTGCAGTTTAAAGCTACCTTTATTTAAAAGCTCTATTAACTGATTTTTGAGTTCAGTAAGCCGAGTAATATTGTCTGCTCCACTGAGTACATCATCTATGTATGTATTTAAGTACATGGCTTGAGCTGCAAGTGGATAGGTATCTTTATATATTTGAGCTAACTCTATCAGACACCTGGTGGCCAAGAATGTAGATGGTTTGAGCCCATATGTGACAGTCTGCAGCTGCAAACAAGTAATGGGTTTTGATGGGTCATCCCTCCACAAAATATTCTGAAGTGATGTTTGTTGTTCATTAACACGGACACATCGAAACATCTTTGTAATGTCACATATCAAAACATAAATGTAAGTTCTAAATAGGACAAGAATGTCAAATAATTCACTTTGAACAATAGGCCCATTCAACATAACATCATTGACAGAAATTTTATTTTTTGATTTCATACTCCCGTCGAACACAACACGGAGCTTAGTTGTCTTGCTACTAGGATTGAAAACTGCATGATGGCCCAGAAAGTAGACGGGACCATTGTGTATATCATAGCAACCAATGTCGACTTCCTTGGCATGTCCCAGAGCAACATATTCATCTATGAACTTTTTATACAACTGGCGATAGATAGGATCTTTTTTAAATTTATTCTCTAGTGCTAAGAACCTCTGCAAGGCGACTGAAAAGGAATCCCCAAGTTGGATCTGCTTCAAATCAGTGATTAAGGGCATATCTACGAAGAACTTGTTATCTTTAAGTTTGACAGATTCTTTAAACTTATTTTCAGCTCTTTGGAATTCTGAAGAAGTTTTATTAACAATCTCAGGAACCTTTTCACTCAACCAAAATTGCTCCATTACATTTTCTAATTTTTCAGGGTCACAAATAGCAAGGTTTGAAGATAAATTTACACTTAAATTTTGTGGGACCGACAAAGCTCCCCCAACAACATAGCCAAATGCTGTATTTTGTAACAGAAGACCATTGACCAATTTGATCTGCCCATCTCGCAAAATGCTAAAGTAGGCATCGGCTCCTAATAGAAGAGCAATGTTATCTGGCACATTAAATTTATTGTCTGCTAAATTAATTCCATCCGGCAAATCAAAGTTGGATATGTCAAAATGTTGTTGAGGTAACCTTGTTGTGATTGAATCCACTACATGACATTTCACATTTAATTGGATATCTTCCACTGCAGACTGCACAACAATAGTAACACATTTATTGATGGTGTTATTTTTATTAGTTATACCAATTATATTGGTTCTTTGAGTAATAGGACTCAAATGTAATTTTTTCACTAAGGAATGAGTGATAAATGAGGCCTGGCTGCCACTATCGAGCAATGCCCTAACAAATAATTCATGTCCCCTACTATCAAACACTTTTACCTTTACCGCAGGTAATAATACCTGTGTACAGGGATTATTTGCATGAAGAGCAACCGGTTGCTCCGGATCTGGCATGACATTTGGATGCAGCAGAGAATTGTGTCCCATTTTACAAATTTTGCATTTAAAATGAAATCTGCACCGTCCCTTGTGCGCGTTGAGACAAGTTGTACACAACTTGTGATTGTCAACGAACTTAATTCTATCCATTTCTGTGGCCATTTTGAACTTGGGGCACAAGTATAATGAATGACCTGCACCGTTACAGAATTTGCATGAGGCTGTTACCTTTGTGGCAACATTGGATAGTTTATAGGACTTTTTTGGGGTGCTCTCATGAGCTACTTTATCCCCACTTTCTTCAAGCGCTGTTGCTCTTTTTTCTAAAAAGCTTATAAATTCAGTCAGTGTAGGTAAAGCATCTGCGTTCCTATCGAGCTGAAACGCCCTATTGGTATACTGATCTAATTTTTTCGTTAGAATACAAATAAGCAACATATCCCATTGATCGATGGGTTGATTTAAATTTTTAAGCGCATAAATTTGTTGTTGCACTTCCGATATGAAATCTCTAATGTTGGCCGCAGTACCTCGCTGCATCATTGGCAATTGCAAAATATTGTTAATGTGATTGCTTATTAATCGGGCCTTATTATCATACCTTTTATTTAGTAAATTTATAGCCTCTTTATATGATTCATTGACTAATGGCAGGTTTATGATAATGGCCAGTGCCTCATCAGCTAAATATTTTCGTAAATAGAACAATTTTTGAACATCTGATAAGGAACTATTGTTATGAAAAACTGCAGTGAATAAATCCATGAATGGAGTATATTTCGTAAAATCGCGCCCAGTAAACACTGGTATATCTATATTGGGCAATTTAGAGGATCCTACATTTGGACAATTTGAGACATTTGATGCAGATAGGGTTTTTATAGTAGCATCTAATTTAGATACAATGAAATAGTACTTCTCCTCTATAACCTCCACAGCCTCATCATCGTCAGAGTCCAGCGACAGAATATCAAGCTGCACTTGTTCATATTCTCTTAAAGTGTTAAGTAACTTGTCCTTACGCGCTTGTAACATCTCTAACGTTGCTGAGGCCAGGTTAATGGGGTCATTAATATAATTTTCTATCCTAGTCACAGTACCTTTAAGAAGGCCGCGGCGAGCCTTAAGCTTTTTTAACTCCATAATTAGCACTTTAATCACACACTACTTACGCACACTTTACTAAATTTGCACTTAGCCGCACTGCTTTTGTACCGAAAACGAAGTTTCAAAACGATCCGTTGATTGATGTTTGTTTACAAGCAAATGTCAAACAGAAAACGGCGCCAGTAGAGGTAACTCGCAACACAAGTGACAGTGACAGCCGGCGTCGAGTGAAGTGGACGAAGAATGGATGAATTAGTGCTCTGCCCGTATCTATGGTGAGTTGTCACCACTGGCAGTCGATGTTGTCACTTGTCAGTTGACGTCGATGTTGTCACTTGTCAGTTGACGTCTGTGTCTATCACTCAAATCTCAATGGCAGAAGTTGACAGAACTCGTTCGCTCGGATACCGCGTTTTTATTGAAGTAGGTATGTGGGTAGGTAAGTAGCCCCGTACAAAATTATCAATCTCGAACAATGAAATTGCACAACTGAAACGAGATTTCTTCGAAAACTTGTGGGAACTGATATCTTCTGATGTTTCTCGGTTCTCCGATAGCTCGCACACGAGAAATATTATGATCGCCGCGATCATTCACCGAGCCGCAAATGCACTTAGCACACGGCGTCACTATCTCGAAGAACGTAAAATATCACGAAAAACACCAAATTTGCACTGGATAACACTTCGAAGGACCACAGCCAGCATGTAGGAATAAAAAGCTGGCGTGATATTTGCAATTTTACTTTATTTTCACTATTTTTACAGTTTTTTCTATGGAGCGCGTACGCAGCCGACATAAGTAGAAAACGGAAGGGGCGAGAGTTGCCATTACAAATTTTATCACTCTCATTTAGTGATGCCATATGAAAAAATTTAATATTAAATATTTAAAGATGACAATTAAAATATAATTTAAGATATTTACTTCTCATGTTAGATAATTTAATCTAACACAGTGAAGGTCCTTCAGACCCAAATTAGTAACATTAGTCCTACGAGCCCAATCCCCAACAACCTAATTGATCAGTTAGTAAAAAGAAAGAAAGAAAAACGTTTAATTCTCCAAATATCCTACAACGCTACTACAAAATTTATAGACACCAGGTCTTAGAACTTAAATCCTATTCTTCATATAAATTGATGGAGGTTATTCAGTGAGTACAGTTTGTGTCCGAATGGACGTCACTTGCAGTGGCAGAGTATGTTAATAATGATGTTTTTTTTGAGGATCGTTCGACAAATTGCCCATGCTAATAAATTAAAATAAATTAAATTAAATTTTATTACTTTATTTAGTAAACACCAACATAATAAAAACCATTTACAGAAAATAAACAATAGGTAAGAACAGAAGAAAGATAAGTGTTATTTTATAGGTGTAGACTACATGGCCGTTTCTTGGTGGTCATGCATTTAACTAAGGCGAGTTAACAGTAAGATAATAACATTGATAATAACAAAAATGATAATAGTATTGAATTGAAAATTAGAGTGCATCTGAAGAAATCAAATTAATTAAAGCCTTTTGAGACTTGCGAATTTCACTTGTGAATAAGTCAATGTCATAATTATTAGAAATATTCCTAATTATGCGAATAATTCTAGTAAGTGGTACTTTTTTTGAGGTTAGAATAACATTGTGCGTCATTGAGAATTCTGAACCATGATGATCTAGGTAATTTGGATGGAACGAAAAAGTTGAGTTGAGAGAAAATATTAGGAGCGTCAAATAATCCATTGGCAAGCTTGTAAAGAAACGAGAGGTCAAGCATTCGTGTTCGATTCGATAGTGACATCTTGAAGTGCTTTAATTATCTGCGTAGCTTGGAATAGTTTTGCCCAAATTGTATGGGAATGTAAGATGCTATGAGAAGCGTTTCTGAGCACTTTCGAGTCTCTTGGAATACACATCATCTACATCAATCCGTATGGATTCTAAACAGCACTGCGGTGCTCCAAACCACTGCGGACCAATAAGTTTAGCTTAGCTTAAATTAGGTTAGGATGATAGGTTAGGGTAGGTTACATATCTCTCCGGCTTCCCGTGGCCGGATGGATGAGACGAAGGTCTTTCCACACGTTAAAAAATGGTAGGTTAGGTAAGGTAAAAAAAAAAGGTTAGGTAAGTCAAGGTTAGAGTTATAATCTGTTATGAGAGAAATTGTTTAACCAGTATGCTTAGTTGAATTCGTATTAAGCGTGGCTTAATAAGGTCTCTTTATCTGTAACAGCCGTGACTGTTTAAATTGTCTGAAGGTCAAATGTTTATAGTAGAGATCAATGCGGCCTTTCGCATGATGGTGATGAGGCAGTTGGGCCAACACAATGCTTAGTGACACATGGGGTGGGAACGCTTGGTATAACCGTGTCCTGTGTGGTGTGACAACGCTCAATGGAGACGTTGGAGGTTTGAGGAAGGGTCGATGTTGTGTGTGTACTAAGCAAAGTGATTAATTTATGGACTTAAGAGTAATTTGATGATGTTCTCAGCTTTGAGTTTAATGATGATGATCAACCTTCAGCCATTTTTCTGTGTGTTGAACTGTGACATAAAGTGTACAAATCCAGGTTGGATAGTAGTTGGAACTGTTTAAATACTGGTTGGACAATAACAAAAGTGTTGAATACTGATTGGTAAAAGCGGTTTAAAATATTTTGAAGTTTATTTTGAAGGAATTATGATGATATAATATTAGGATTTGATGTGATTTTACTTGTGGTTTACGTTGAAAATTGAGCAGTATAGATGAGAGACGAGAATTTATAACGCCTTTCGATTAATTTATTGAGGAATAAGTTAGGAATGAGTTTGTTTCTTTATTGAACATAGTTGATATTCGAGTTGTGAAATTTTATCTGGGATTATGAGCACACACACAAAAACATACACACACATACACTTCCCTTACTTCATGAAGTCAGAATAGCCGAACGAAATACTGTGTTGATATTGTCTTTACAGAATGGTCACACGAGGACGTGTGAGTCGTCAGCAATGGCCGACAGTGACTCAAACGAACGAGGTGCTTTGATTCGGTGACGACGCCGCGACCGCGACGTACCAAACGACCCTACGCGTGACGTGAATATTTTAAAATCGCACAAATAATAATTTGGTAGTTCCGTGATAAAAAAAAGTGTTGTTATGGAGTTTCTTCCGCTGCTTCTTCTCCATAGCGAAAACACATAGCGAAGCAGTGCAAAGCAAAGCAAAGCAAAGCAAAGCTTTTGGCAGTAAAGTATAGGAAAGTTAATGAGAATGCCTGTAGGTCATGTACCAGTCGAATTTGATTTTAATAATGAGCTTGTTGATGAAGTAAGAAAACATGGGAACTCGAGTCAGTAACTTTGCAGCACCAGTGGCAATTACGTAGTCGTAGCCCGTTAGAAATCGGTGTCTCTTGGGGCAGCACAAGTAGTCCGTGGGTGCGCGATGCGCGTTTTGCTCTGGTGAAGGTGGCGTTGTTCACTTGGTGGGTATGCGTATGGCACCAGTGGAGATTATTGGTTGGCTTTGAAAGCCGTGGGGATTGAGGGACTCACTCGAGATTCAGAGATCGTTCAGAATTTTTGTTGTTACTTTTGATAGTTGAAGTTTACGACTATGGTACGTGGCTCAGGTTAATTAATTCAAATTCGTAATGATTTTTGAAGATCTTGTTTTATGTTACGTTCGTTCAAAATGACGCGATTTCGTACGATTCACACACGAGGACGTGTGTCTTGTCAGAATGGCCGTGTCGGCGTATAGTAAAATAAGTTCTTAGTAATCTATCAAAATTAAGAAAAAGGAGAATTGACATTACAGTAGACAGATTGGTATAGGATCGCGAAACCAAAGAAAATCTAAATAACGTTGAATTCATGAAACCGGGTGTTATCAGGCAATAAACGAAGAGTATCCTTGTGCCTGTCGAACAGTGTGTTTTATTTAGTATCCTGGCAGTCCTGACATATAACTACGCCCACAGAGAGAGATCTATGTTCATAGTACTGAAGTGTTCTTTGATACATGGTTTACAGAGATGATCTGAACATACGAAAGCATACACTCCAATCTAGCCTTCTACGATATATATATATATATTTCTTACCCCGCAGCACACTGTATTATTACGATGTCGCCATTGACCTAATTTAATGAAACATTTGGTTTGAATAGGTTGTGGTAAAACTAAATGGCTGTCACACTTTCTAATTCAGACCAAATTATCTACCACTTTTCAATTAACTCAAAACCATTTGCATGATTAGCACGGAATGTAAACTTTAATAAGAATTATGAGGTACAGAAGCCACCGGCGCCGTCGCGTTCATCTTTGGTCCGGACCTAATTACCTCAATCGGTTTTCCAATAATTTCATTCCGGTCTCCGTTTTTCACTTAATGGTTTGCAGCTGTAAGCGTTCTTTCTCTTTTTTATAGAACTTTCTTTGTAGAAGGGTAGGTAGGTATATGTATTGTTATTGACTATTGTTCATGTGTCGAGAATTGTTTTCAATATTTTCTTAAAACAACAATTTTACCTTATCAGCATAGCCAATCGTTTTAAGGGAATACACAAAATATAGGTAAAGTAATAAAGCCCAATAGAATGATTGGTATAACAAAAACTTTAATCTCTCTTATTCACAATCTAACAAAATAGAATAATTGAAGAATTACACTCCGATTTAAATAATGCTATACCAATAAATAAAACTATTATGCGCAATAATTATAGACTTACTAGACATTTTATGACTATACTCAGATGTAGTAGATCTGTGTCGTTAAAAATAAAACTTATTTCTAAGCTAGCTAATGAGCGAATTTTCCAGTAAATAAATACGCTTTAACAATACGCTAAGTAGCCTTTGTGTTGCTAAAATATAACTATTATTGGAGTTGTTTGTTGCTTTCGCTGAGAAAATTGGTTTACTTTGTAGCCAGCAATTATTTACACACGACAGTGATCGTTTGCCTTACAGTTCAGTTTCCTCAGGTTCTTTGTTGGAAAATTGTAACGACAATAATTTATATGTACTAGATTACCCGTACGAATATGAGCATTGAAAAAGTTTACCTTTAATATTTCAACACTTTACGATTATGTATTTTACAACTTTCACCCCCTTATTACCCTTTAAGGCACGAATTTCCAAAAATCCATTCTTAGCTGAGTTTTGATTTGATCTTCATAATTTTAGTAGTTCAATGATGTGTATCTATCTTATCGCTTTTATGCGAGTATGTTATTGCAGTATGACGACTGTATTTTTATATCAACAAGTTGAAGTAATTAAGCTTGCAAAATTGGACCCACACAAACAGGGAAAGCTAAATAAAACCGTTTATAAAATGCCCTTCACGGGGTGCGGAGTGGATTTAGAAATAAACACGAAATGTTGCTCTATAGGAAACAAATGCGGTACGGACAGAAGAAAATTTACAAGCCGCGCGCGGATTAGATATTAAAGACTTTCTATAAGATGGTTCTCTTTCCACAAGAAGGTTTTGTAAAACCAATAACATCCAGCAATAACAGATAGAGTAACAGAGTACGATCAAAGAAACCATTTACCTAAGCACAGTTGATTTCGTTAAATGTGTTTAATTAAAATACTTCATGCCGAAAACACACGTAGGTCTATCGGTACTTGTTCGCATCTATCCGTATTTGTAGACCCCTTTTTTCCACTGGGCACACTGGGCACGTGCCCAGGGCCCCGTGATCGATAGGGGCCCCCTAGTTCCTGCCAGATCACTAAACGATAACCGATATTTATTATCGAAAAACTTTTTTAATTTGAATAAATTGTACCTAAATTACTGACTACAATACCAATTTGCTTAGTAGCTTTTGCATAAATCTAGAGGCATGCTTATCTACTTTCGTTGTTTATTCTAACAAAATAGTGTTCTGACAAAGACATTGGGGCCCCATTAACCTAAAATGCCCAGGGCCTTCAGTAGGTTAAAGACGGCCTTGCGTATTTGTACTTCGACAAGAGACAAGGGCATCCAAATTGCATGTTTTATGGTTTAAAAACATTATTTGTCACAAAGAATTTTAGTTAATTTATTAGAAAAAACATCATTCCGCAATATTTCTCTAACTATTAAGCATTATTGTCTTCGAAAATAATATGGTTAATATCGGTCCGCAACGTCTACAGTTATACCCATAATAAAATTTAGATATACTTTTACCCTTATAATATAAAAAGTGCTGTAAAAGAATTTGAAAAAATATTGGGATCGTCTTTTATAATCAAATAGTTTTTTGCACGATAATTATGAACGTATGAGAAAAAGTCCTCATGAACATTTGAGAAACCTCCGAGATTTAATCAAAGTGGATTTCGCGGACTATTCACCAGAGCAAAAATGGCACAAAGAATTATAGTAGGTACTTATACTATTATATTAATAAAATACAATGTCAGGAATGTAATAATAATCCAGTAGGATTAAACCTAGTAATCCTTCCTACTTCTATACTAATATTATAAAGAGGAAAGATTTGATTGTTTGTTTGCATTGAATAGGCTCCGAAACTACTGAACCGATTTGAAAAATTCTTTCACTGTTGGAAAGCTACACTATCCCCGGGTGACATAGGCTATATTATAATATCAAAAAAAATTAGGGATCCTTAATAAAACTCCAATAATATAACTCAAGGTGTAAAAAAATAAGCAACCCGAAGCAAAGCGAGGGCAGTTACTCGTAATATTATAAATGTGAAAGTTTGTATTGATGTTAGTTCACGCAAAAATTACTGAATGGATTTTTTATGAAACTTAGCACACATGGTAGACCATGGTCTGGAATAACATATCTATAGGGTACTTGTTATCCCGGAAAACGCAGGCAAAGTCGCGGGCCTAAGTACATATCGCTCACCTAGAAATATATTGGCACATCTACGTTTTTTACAGAAACGAGATTTTATAAATGTTTAAAATTAATTTATGGGTTCTTTATTAACGTTTTTTTAGAGATTTTTATGTTTTTGGTCACCAGTATAGACGTTAATAGGTACCTACATATTCAACCACTATGAATGCACTTTTAAACACGTATGCCGTATAAACACAATTTCGCATTTTTTGCACATGTGCTAGGTGAGCGATATTAATAATATTAAAGATTTGTTTATTTAAAATTAAAGTTACACGATAAACAACATTATACATAAATTATGTTAAATATACTATCGAAACTCGGCAGTTATTGTACGAAAATTTAGGATTCCTCATACTGATACTTATATGTAGGGGAATGTGGGGTGACACCGGATAGTTAAGAAAAAAACACCATAAATTCGTTATAATGTTATATATTTAAAAAATCAACAACACTTCTCAAAGAACATAATGTAAGACATTACTTTGGCAAAAAATATCCGAAATCAATAAAGATAAAAAGAAGTAGAAATTTATTTTAATAAAAAACATAAATCCGGATTCACCCCATACCTATGGGTAAAACCGGATACGCGTTTTTAGTCAACGGGGTGAATACGGATATTTTTTTTATGCCTTAAGCAAGCAAACGAGCTGACGGGTCACCTGATGGTAAGTGATTACAGTCGCTCATGGACATTAGTAATACCGGGGGTGTCACCAATGCGTTGCCGGCTTCGAAGAATAACAATAGACCTGCTTCTTGAAGGACTCCATGTCAAAGCTTAGTGGGAACACCGATGCAGGAAGTTCGTTCCACAGTTTTCACCTGCGTGGTAGGAAATTACATGAAAAGCGAACTGTGGACGAACGCCAAGTATTAAGGTGGTGTTGATGGAACCTGATACATCGTGATGCGTGGTGACGGAAATCAATCGCAGGTATTAAACCGAACAGTTCTTCAGAACATTCCCCGTTGTACAGACTGTAGAATACGCATAGGGAGCCTACGTCTCTCTTCAACTCAAGTGATACTGAGGTCCTGTAAACTTACTTATGAAAAATAAATAAAGTAAAGGTTTAAGATTTTAAGTAAATAAGCAGACATAACCTATTCAATGATTGGGGGTGACACCGGATACCCGATATCACCCCGTCCGGTCGTACCCCACAGGTGCCACTTTTAAAATACTACTTGCAAAATTTTTATTCTTAGACTCACAGCAACAATTAATACTGTTTTTTCAATTTAAATAAGGGTGAATATCAGAAACGTGCATTTTTTTTCAATTTTGGTGGCGAAATTTTCTCTTCAGTTTTCGTGAAAAATGAGGATCTGGTATAAGAATAGAAAGTCTAAGCTAGAAGAACCTTAAGAGGTATGAGAATATGTCGATAACTTTTTGAGATATTTAAGTTCAAAGTCTAGCTAGTGTGGCCACCAGAATTGAAAATCGCCCACCAAAATCGAAAGTACCCACCAAAATTGAAAATCAGTGACACCAAAATTGGATTTTTCTGGAACATAAGCTCTAAAATCAATGAAATAAAGCTCAAAGTGGCTAATGTCACAAATTCTCGGGAATTATCAATAACTTTCATCGTTTTATAAAACTCTCTATTGTTAAAAAACATAGATATTATTATTTATCTATCAATCCATCAGCCCTTGGAGATTCACTGCTGAACACAGGCCTCCCCTAACTTGCGCCACTCTGAGCAGTCCTGTGCCTTCTGAATCCAGCGGGTGTCTGCTGCCTTCTTCAGGTCGTCAGTCCACCTAGTGGGGGGGCTTCCAATGCTCCTTTTTCCAAGACGTGGACGCCATTCGAGGACCTCTTCCCCAATGGTCATCGGTCCTTCGAATTATGTGGTCAGCCCATTGCCACTTCAGCCGGCGTACTCGATGAGCTATGTCGGTAATTCTTGTTCGTCTACGTCATTTCTGATTCGTTCACGTACAGAAATACCGAGCATAACTCTCTCCATCCGCTCTCTCTCTCTCTCTCCGTCCTCTGTGTGACTTTGAACTTATAAATAAGGCCAATAGTAATAAAGCACGACGTCTCGGAGTCGTATGTCATCACTGGCAACACACACTGCTTGAAAACCTTCACAGTTCGACTTCAGGCACTGAGATAGTGTTACCGACAAGATATGATGCAGTTTCCCGAACGCAGCCCAATCGAGTTGAATTCTACGAGTGATTTATTTCTTGAAGTTGGACGTACATACGTATATGATTGGACATGATTTTCATCTTGTCCATGTTAAGACCCACCGATTGTGGCGCTGTTCAAGTCCCCTATCATTTTACCAAGTTCCTCCAGGGATCTTGCCAGTATGATTATATCATCGGCATATCGCAAGTGTATGATGTCTCTATTGACCACGATGATACCACGTTGTTTCCATTCCATTAGTTTGAACACGTCTTCCAACGCAGCAGTGAACAGTTTAGGAGATATGACGTCCCCTTGCCTGACACCTCTCTGCAGTTGAATAGGGTTCGCAGCTGTGTCATATACTCTGACGGAAATGATACCTGATAATTACAAACACTTCAACACCTCGACATGAGAATTAAGTACCGATACTGATACCGATAAAATCAAAGTGTTTCTCATAGTCTACATAAGCAACAGGTAGCAACAGATTATACTCCTTGGTCTGTTGTATAATCTGTCTCAGTGTGTGTATATTATGGTCCTTGGTTCTGTAGCCTTTCGGAATCCTGCTTGTTCGGGAGGCTGGAAGTCATCAAACCTGCCATGCGACTTGTGAGCACCCTCGCAAACGGCTTACAAACGTGGTTCAGAAATGCAATGGGCCTTTAGTTTTTCAAAAGGGCTTTTTGGCCCTTCTTGAAGAACAGAGTCACCACAGTTCTGCTGCACGCTTCCAGGGTAGTTCCAGTATTGATGACGGAAACGAACAGCTATTGGAGCGTCATTAGTAGAGGTCTCCCATCAGCTGTTGTGAATCCGTCATTTCCCGGAGCGTTTTTCTTTTAAGTTGTTTGAGAGCCTCTCTTATCTTATACTCGTACAGGCGGCGTCCGGGATATTCTGTAGTATCGTATATGTGTAGTATCGGGTTAGTTTAGCTTGCTTGTTATTGTCCTCGCAGGCAGCTGGAGCTTGAGAGGAGGCATACGACCGTCTCTCAAAACTTCAGATTTCGGCAAAACCATGGTGCTGGACTCGGTCTTCAACCTCGTAAGTTGACTTTGCCCAAAGACAGATCCCTGGCGAACACTTGAAGCCCTAGTTTCGCTCAAGTGGCTCGTTTTAAATTTTCATCACGCATAAACGCCACCAAAGCCACCAAAATTGAGCCACCAAACTTGGAACCATGCATAAAAAAAACTTTAAAAATAGGGGTTTTAAGTTACAATTAAATGTATATAACTATTTTATGCGTAATCCAAATCACTACCTTTAACGTGTAGCTTACTATAAAAGCACTTTAAAATAAACAACAAATCGATCCACCAAAAATTGAACAATTCTTGTCCCCCTGTGCCACCCAAGCGGGTACTTTTGTTTTGGAGGGAAGTCACAGCTCTAATCACATACCCGTTACACTAAAACGTTACCACACTACTGTGCCATGCGAAATAATAAAACTTAAATGATCGCATACGCAACAAAGTTCATGTTTTAGTAAGTTGAACAAGTGCACTCAAGATTTTGGTTTTTTCTTGGACAAACTTTGATCGAGTATCCTGTGATGTTAAATAAGATTTTATAATATGATTTAGTTATTTTTAGATAATGTGTCTTATGCGTATACTAACGAAATTATATATTTTTTATTTTAACTTCAATTGTCACTGTGGTGAATGAAATTATATCAAAAAATGGAGCTGGGACATACCACCAAACTTAAATTTTAAGTCATTTTTTTTACCCTGATTTTTTATATACACATGTATTTAAAAAAACAATGTGGCCCCAATTAAAACAAGTTACGTAGTTTACTATATAAAAAAATTAGAAACATTCTATCATTTTACACCTCGATTCTCAACCTGGACACGTAAAATTTGCCGATTTGATATTCACCCATAACCAAGATATTATGAAAAGAATGTTACATTATGATTGTACATGGCCAAAACAAATGAGAATACGTCAAAAATTACAAAATATTAGATAACTTACCAATTTTTTCTATTTTGTGGAGTACAAGCACGTGATGAAATTCTATCCTGTCCGCCTTTTGCAAGCAAACTGCCCGAGTGTTCCCAAATAACGTTTGACTATTTAGAACGAGATAGCTATATGCCTACTAGTAAAATAGCAACTATCTGTTTTCACCCCCTGTCCGGTTTCCCTCCACATTCCCCTACTCATACATTTTTGCATCTCTACATTAACAGGATATACGTACATAGGAATTGCGAAGGGACCCCTCGCTTTGGTGGCTGGGTTACGGGATTATCGAATATACGTTTTATACCTAATAAGCGCATCTTTCTTTTCTACGCCATCATCGTTAATCTTTGATGTTAAGGACGTCCATAGATGTCTGTGACCACTTACTATGTAAGTACCATAAAGAAGTGGTCGACTCCAACTTAAGGGTAAATGCCCCTCACGCCCCCATTATAGAACTGTGTAGGCGTAATATATTCAACAATTAAGAAGGATCGGAGGCGCAAGAAAATAATCTCCGATAAGCTCATAAATAATTCGACCTCGAAAGCCTTTTCTAGCAGATCTTAATGTTACCACCGCGGGTGTTCAGCCGCCAGCGATAAGCGAAGTCACACTGTAAGTCTGTATGCATTAACATTAATGCTGCATTAATATTAACAGCTACACCGAAATGTGCCTTAATTGACGCGTTAAAATTAACGCATTAAAAGAGTAGCGACATGAATGAAAGTTCTGTACAAACCGTGCTATCGATATTCACAGTAAGTCGGTTTTTGGCGAGAATGAGTTAAATATTTATTGAGAATCCGCGCAGTAAGCTTTACCGGATGACCTGATAGCCATTACTATAACTTATCGGAAACCTAGAAACATCGTCATTCGTCAAGCAAAAACACTTATCCATACAAAATCCTTTGTGACAAAAACTTTGGACGCCAAATACTGAAAACTATATTATATAATTATATTTTATTAAGTGAGTGCGCTCACCATCCTGGACCACGTCTCCACTTACTATCAGGTGGGATAGTGGTCAACTTAGTGTAAGTAAAAAAACTATAAAAACTATACAAACCATAGTACTGTGAATATCACTAGCGCGGCAATATTAGCACGTGAATAAGCCAGTTAAATACCGCGCTAAACTGTTGGCCATTTCATTGTTAACGCTTAACGCCTTAGGACGCCAATGTTGCAGGAGCATTTTTGATTGAGGAATATTTTTCCCATTGCGTTACAGTGATGTAAGAAACATTGTTATGTTAAAACATAGGTTATGCCTTAAGTATCGATGTCCATGACTTAATATCAGGTGGGTCTTTTTCAGAAAGTTAGTTTCTTAAAAAAAACTATTTTAATCCATTGAAGTATTATTACTAGCATATAGAACCGACACCGCGAACACAATGTATGTCCCAATGAATTGGCGCCGATCGGCTTCAATTTTTAATGGATTCGTTAAGATTTTAAAAGGAGAAAGGGGGCTCAATTTTGAAAATAGAACCTCCCGGCGGGACACCCATTTTGTTCGAGATGTCTGTTGTATGACATTATACTTTAATGTTTTAATCTGAACCAAGCTTATCGCTTACAACAGACTCACGACAGAACCCTAAGGATTGAGGAATAGATAGTAATTAATTCGTCGGGGATCTGCATATTTTATTGACTCAACGGAAATTGAATTCTGTTGTTTGCCTATTTTATTCAGTTAAAGAATGAATAATACTTTATCGGTTAATAACAAACGGTGCCGTCGACTTTACTATCAGACGTTACCTGATGGTAATTGATCTGCTACCCAGGGGCATAACACTGAAGCTTATTTTATTGCATAAAGGAATACCCTTAGGGGCCATCCATAAATTACGTCACACTTATTTCATGACTTTTTGACCCCTCTCCCCGTCCTTGTCACGGCTGGTCACTTTTGTGAGACCTCCCCTCCTAGTGTGACGTCACATATTATGAAATTTTACACCTAGAAATTATTAAATTAACAGCAGTTCCGAAAGAAGTTTTATTTCCATTATATCTTTTTTAATATTTACCTATCCATACCAATTATTCGATTTTGAAATGTGACGTTACGTTTAGGACCCCCTCCCATCCCTTGTCACACAATGTCACACTACATCGACCCCTAACGTGTGACGTTATTTATGGATGACCCCTTAGCTGACTCGTATTTACATATTAATTTATTTATTTGCACTTTATATTATATTTACACCCTAAAGTTAAGTTCTATAAAAGGTGGACAAGACTTAATGATATAAGCAGCTCTGCCAGTCGACCTTTGGTTTTAATGGGGAACAGCGAAAATCTTTAGAAATCATGATAGATACGTATTCTGCCAATCTGGCGGTTAATCATAAATTCTGCAGACTGTCTTTGAATATATTTAACTTTATTATTAATTAATTATTTATTTATTTAACTTGATGAGCTCATTCTTCAAATACCTTACCTGCCTAGTGTCAAGTTTAATGATTGTCAATGAGGGATACAACTAGGTATAATTAATCTTTAATACATCCTCAATTTAATATTAATCTCATCTAAAAGCTGGGAGAAGACGCTGATATCCGAAACACAGTTTCGAACTAACTCGGGGATCCGAGGCTTCATAGAAATTAATTTTTATTGTTATAATATATCATATAATAAAATGAGCATTTTAGTAAGACTAGAAAGAGTAACTCAAATTACAGGACAGAAACGAAAGAGCTAAGAACTTCCCAATAGACTTTTGATTGTTCCTTGGTTTAAATGTATACTCTATACATACAAATATACCTACAAATAAATAAAATTGGAGTGTCTGTTTGTAATATTAAAATAACCGCTTTTTACTAAGTGCATTTAGATGTAATACATACACGCTACATATACCAAAACAACATTTTTGACAATTTTTGTCTGAATGTCCGTCTGTCTGTCTATCTGTTTGTTCCGGCTAATCTCTGAAATGGCTGGACCAATTTTGACGGGACAAGGGGTAACTTAGGCTACTTTTATTTTAGAAAAAAAATAGACGATACGAAGTTAGCAGGGTCAGCTAGTAGGTACTATATACATTTTGTGTACATCTATTATTATATAAATATGCTTGCACCTAATAAAGATTTGATTTCAGCTACTACCATTTAGGTTTCTGTAACTTGCGGTTGACACAGCAAAGTGTCGTTCTAACGGAATTTATGATGCCATTAATCATATTTATAGCTGTAAGTCTTGTTATGGAGCGCTATTGCCTCTAAAACATGATAAATTATTCGTTACTTTCTGTCAAATTGCGACGTGCACCACCAATTTTTTTTTCATCAAAAAGTTTAAAAATTTTAAACTGCTTTTTGACATTTTTAAACTTTTTGAGATTGATCTTGGAGGATCATAGTCTTAGCATATAAGTACTATTACATAGAACTTACAGTAATTCGATATGATTTGATTTAGATGAAAATGTAATGTAATAAAATGAAGTAGGTAAATAATGTATGTAAGCTGCTTTAAATGTAACGTATTTACACTAAAATGGTTCTTATATAAAAAACCGGGCAAGTGCGTCAGGCCACGCGCAATGTAGGGTTCCGAAGTAGTAAGTTTATCGACTATTACTCATTAACTACTTAGCTAACATAGCCGTGACAGTTTTCCTTATAAATTCATCATATTTAATCTATTTTTGGGATTTTTTTTTTCAAATTGAAAATTAAAATTTACAAGTAAAAACTAAGTATTAATATTTTCATAGTTTCTAGATGCTCCTAGGAAGGCCCTTGTGCCCTAGCAAGGCCAACTGTCAACTTTTTGATCGGCCTTACAAGGAACCACTGGCTTTCCTAGGAACACTACCAATATTTTAATTGAAATGGATTTTTTTTTCTTCAGTACCGTATCAATTCTTTATATTATCAATTCAGAGTAAAAAGTTTATTTACTTGAAAAATTACGTTTTACTAAGAGCACGTATTACAAATTTAATCTCGATGACCGAAGTCAATAAAGAAAGGGCCCGCATTGACAAAATAGCGGTGCGAGGGACTCGCCGCCGCGTCTGTGTACTTGAATTCTATGGATGTTAGTGTAAGTGGAAGGAACTTGGGCTCGGATGCAATAACCACGACTTTTAAATAATTGGCCTTACAAGAAGCATGGCCTTTCATGATCCATCCAGGGGCGTAGCTACCGCCGTATCAGCCGTATCAATTATACGGGGCCCCGGGGCTGAGGGGGCCCCCAATGCGCCTTAGAAAAATATCATGAAATGATCCGGAAATTAATTACTATGATTAGAAAAATGTTCCGGAAAGCATCGCTACTTCATTGAAAAGTGAAATCAACAATAAAATTACTTTCTGGACCATCTTTCATCGTATTAATGCATTAATTACTTTAGGCCATGATTCTAAATCTAGAAACTCGACGAATTGAAGACAAACAGGCAGTAAAGATAATAATAAGAAAAACTTCTAATCAGTTATTTAAATGCCCTAATCAAAATTTAAACAAAATATTTCATTTACAAAAAAAAATACGTTCTACATGACTCATGATGCTCTCCGGAACTGAGTGCTGCGTTGACATGCCGGCGGCAACCTCATGACACAGCGCTCCGGGAATACTTCAGGAGGAAGCTCATTCTACACGTAGCACAGCTCATTAGTCATTCTACAGTTAGCACGTGCGTGGTAAAATTATCGGGAGAATCGGACCGTAGAAGTTCTCCACGAGTCTCATCGGTGTGGATAAAACTAGAATTCGGCCATGAGCTTTGTAAAGCATGAGCAGGTGCCTCGCTCGCAGTGAAGAACTCCTTAGCCCGGTTTAGAACATCAAGCTTTTTGGAAGCCAACTTAGCCTTGGCTTCCAAATAACGCGGATACTACACATCACTCGAGATGTCAACTCCCAGAATCATACTCTTACAACACTTTTAGTGATGAGCGGGTTAACCTGGAATTGAGGCACTATGAAAAATGGGACTTTCTTAGTGGTAAACGCGCCGCGACTTTAGCGAAATCTGGGCTGACTACTAGTGCTTCCCCGTTGCGATCAATAGCCTGACGATGCCTACAGATGCGTAAGATAAATTTGATGATCACCAGCTGAACGACCGTCGCAAAAACCGTATTGTCGATCACAGATCAGCTGATGATCTTCCAGATATCCCAGGAGCTGCATGTTAATCTCGCGCTCCATTACCGTTGCAAGCAGGGAGGCTATAGGCTTATCGCTATAGTAGCTGTAGTTAGCCAGGTCACTGAGATCGCCCATTATATGGATGGAATGAAAAAGGGTAACCTTCCACGAAGACGTATCATGTGGCATAAGATAGAATAAGCACGTTAAGACGGGGAATCAACCAGCCCCGGATCTACAATTTTTTCGAACCGGGGCAGAAACTTGATAGTGCTGAGTATTTTGATTTAAACGAACGCTCACACACCACACACACACACACACACACACACACACACACACACACACACACACACACACACACACACACACAAAACACCCACATAAAAACACAGAAGCCCCCACACTGCTGCATTATATTTTTGTAACTGTTTAGTTTTGTCTATTTTTCTTATTTTACTTGTTGCTGTATTATTGTTAATCACTAGTAGTTTATATTTCATTTTACATTGTTATATTTATAGTCCATAATTTTGGGAAGACACTGCCTTCTACAACACAGTGCAAACTAAAGTTGAAGGCAGGGACTCCAACCATATTTGTACCTATGAAAAATGAAATGATTAAATGATTACGATAAAAATAAGATAAAAAAAAACTCACAAATAAATAATAGTTGGCATTTTTCGTGAATGGGACAATAAGAACTCTTTTTTAATAAATTTATTTATTCTCCCAACCAGGCTTCCGTATGCGCTTTGTGCAGCAAGTTAATATATTATGATTTTTACGCCCCCTGAATTGCCGCCCGGGGTGCGTGCCCCGGTTTGCACCTCCCCTCCTATATCCGGGGCTGGTTTCAACTCGAGAGCACACATCTTTAACACCACTGCGTGAATACCGTCTGGTCCTCTCAACTTCTTGGTCTCAAGCTCTCACAGGTTTTTAGGCGGAGGCGATCCCTCTATCATCAAGAGTTGAGTTGGCGGCAAAAAGGATGCCAAGAAGTTCGGCATTCCCCTTTGCCGTATGGACCACGGAGTCCTTCGATTTACGCAGTTGTGGAAGAGACGACCGACAGAAGTTACCCTCAGCAGCTTGAGCTAGCGACCAGAATTCTCAACTACCAGAGGGGTAATCGTCCATTCGCTAGCCAGTTCTGCTGATGAACTTTAAATTGCCTTCCTTTTAGTCATTTGCTTCTTTGCTGACCAGGAGGCAGCGTTAAACTTTGTATTAAGCCCTGAGGTGGATAGATCTATAAGCGTGCACGCGGATGACCATGTCGTTGACAATGACCATGATGCCCTGTCGTATCACATCGGCTACTGAGTTTGGGTCTCCCGAAACGAAACAGAGCTGCCCCCAGATTAAAATTTTAGAGTATTGATTGTATGTGGTTTATTAATCGATGTTAGTATATTATATTTGTTTTAATTTGTGACGACCCGTGTGGCGCAATGGTTACCATGCCGGATCGCCGCACCAAGGGTCCTGGGTTCGATTCTCAGTGAGGGGGAAATTTGAATGATAAGTTTGAATTTCTGTTCTCGGTCTGGGTGTGAATGTCCTTGTCTAGTGTGTTGTCCATGGCACCCACGACAAAGGGAATCCTAGTGTGGTACTATGAGTGTGAAGCGTTATTATTATTCACGCTACCTTTTTTATTTCTTTTGAGAAAGATCTTTATCCTCGAGTCGAGAGAAAATTTTGATACGGGGCCCCGGAAGGGCTAGCTACGCCACTGGATCCATCCACCTTACTTAGCTATGTTCAGCTTTAAGCGAATAATTGTAAGCCTACCCCTACTGTTTGAGCTTTGATTGGACTACTAATGAAATTTAAGTCCTTAATATCGTTAGAGTTACTGAGCTCTGAGCCAATATCCGATTGAAGATAGATTTGACTGAGTCAACACAACCGAGTACCGACAGTGTAAACTGATTTGGCGCAATGCACAACATAACACATGACTAGTTTGCGCATTCTGCGTGCATACAATTCAGAAAGCTACATAATTTTATGACAATAATACATCAAAGGGGAGTTACGTTTGCATGTAATAAAACTTATAGGTAGGTATATTGTTACACGAAACTAAAGGTACCCAAAATTATGTCTGCGATATTTTAACTCGGTCATCGCCTCACAACGCTCATGGCATAATTTAATTAGCCAATACAAAAGACGTTACCTAAAGTATCTTAATAATTTCTAGGTGTGTCATATGTGAGGTCATACTAGGGGGGAGGTCTCAAAAAAATGTGAGCAGCTGTGACAAGGACAGGGGAAGGGGTCAAAAAGTCATGAAATTAGTGTGACGTAATTTATGAATGGCCCCAGTCATCTTGTATGCATGCATCTTGTACAATATTTATTAACGTAGGCATATCAAAGGAAACCTTAAATACATTGATAATGAATTACGTAAAATTCCATTATTTATTCAAATTAAGTCAGTTCGAACATATCTCCTCCCAATTCAAAACTGCGAAACCCGCACACTTTCCCGCTTCCATCCTACGCCATTTTGTGTCGGTAATTGATAGCTGTCAAAAGTTGGAGCTCTGAAACTGATGGACGCAATATTTATTTTCGCCAGCAAATAAAGTCTCTGCAAATTGTAAATAAAACTGAATTAAATATTGTATGCGAGTAAAGTGCTTTTCAGTAGAAATTGTGTTAAAAAGCTTTAATGATGATGCAATCGCAGGTTATGGTTATTTATTGCGCCGTTATTCAAAATTTAAAATTTAAATTGCTCCACTCAACGGCTTCTTTGTTTTACATTATAGGATTTTAAATATTTATAATACCATCTATGTTTAAAGTTGGTTTTTAAAGACCATTAAAACTCTTCATTTATTTTGTATAATTTAAAACCTACGTAAAATACAAGTAGGTAATAGCTATCTAAGTACCTAACTTACTGAAATTTTTAACTTTAATGTTTTTAACCAAATTAATTTCACGAAAGAGTTTTTTCATGTTTATGTAATTAAGAAGTTTTAGGGTTTCCATTTATTTTAAAAGACCTATAAAAGTTAATAAATTAATCAATTCTACATTATTACAAATATTGTGGTCTTCTTATTAATCTTCAGTGTATTGCTGAGCTAAGTTTAGATGTTTCGACATTTAGAAGTTTAGATATTGATGTTAAACAGCGGTTTGTGACATGGTGACGAGTTTACAACAACCCCTCAAAATGTACAGAAATTTTTACGATTTTTTTCATTTCCAATAAGTCGAACTTTACATACTATTTCTGTTTGCGAAAAAAGATTCAGTCGAAATGAATTCACGCTGATGTTTGTGAAGCTGTCATGTGCTTTCCACTGATTCCGATTTTAATTCGGTTCTAGATAACATGTAGATTATGTATGACTCATGAATATAGTTAATAGTATTTTAATATTTTAAAAAGACCTACTAAAAATAACTACTATTGTCGATACTGACTGCAAATATCTGGGGGCATGGCAGTGCCCCCGCCAAGTCGAGCAAAAAAGCGGCACGGCCGTACCATCCTTTTCTCGAAGCAATTCAGGCCATTTTCGACCCCCTATAACTTCGTTGTGGATAAAGCTAGAAGCCTGAATTTTTAGTAACCAAGCAGGCATTGTATAAACACGGTATATTTCAAATTTCATTCAATTTGAACCAGTAGTTTAAGAATTATAACTAGTCAAAAGTTTCTTAATTTCGTCACTCACTGACTGACTGACCCATCATCAAAACTCTAAGGCACTTCTAGCAGACATAGAAGCTTCAAATTTGAAACACAATTAGTGTTTAATGTATAGATCAAGGAAAAACTAAAATATTTTGCAATTTCGGTCCAGTTTTCTAGATACATCAACTGCATAAATAACTTTGTAATCCCATATAAATATATAGGATTACAAAGTTACATATGCAGTTAATGAATCACTGTACCTGTATAACAAATTAACATTTGCAGTGAATGAATCAGTGTACCTGTATATAATATAATGTAATAATAATTGTAGATAGTTACCTAGATATAATTATGTTCAAAGGTAACTTGTAAAAGGAAAAAAAGTAGAACTATCTACAAAAAGAAATGAGATGCCATCAAAAACAAAACTTGTAAAAAAAAACCAAGTCTCGCAACTCAGTTCTTCTACCGTAAAAAGTTGTGAGATCCATGTAATACCAAGTCGGTCAATTTATTCAGTTCCTACTTAAGGGTCCTTCTGTCTTAAGTTATTACGTAATTAGCTAACCAAACAAGTAACAACATCTTATAGTGACCATAATATTATCAATATTTAAAAAAAAATATGTTTTAAATAAATAATTGACTTGGCCATCGCACTAAACAATCAAATTTAATATTATATGTAGATATTACTTGTGAGATACATTGTGTTTTTATGCGATGGTCAAGTCGATCTATTTATTTAAAACATAAAAGATTGTTATAATATTGATAATATGGTCACTATAAGATGTTGTTACTTGTTAGGTTAGCTAATTACGTAATAACTTAAGACAGAAGGACCCTTAAGTAGGAACTGAATAAATTAACCGACTTGGTATTACATGGATCTCACAACTTTTTACGGTAGAAGAACTGAGTTGCGAGACTTGGTTTTTTTTACAAGTTTTGTTTTTGATGGCATCACAAATTACAAGCGTTAGTTAAAAACAAACTCAAATTCTTACTTTTAATACTTGTGGGAAGCGTCGGACCTCTAATTTTTAACCGACTTCAAAAAAAGGAGGAAGTTCTCAATTCGACTGTATTTTTTTTACGTTTGTTACCTCAGAACTTTCGACTGGGTGAACCGATTTTGATGATAGTTTTTTTAAACGAAAGCTGGTGCTTGTCATGTGGTCCCACTTAAATTTTATTGAGATCTGACAATGGCATCCATGAGAAAACCATATAAGTCTTAAATTTGCATTAAGTATGTACGCGACAAATGAACGAATAACTCAATATCACGCCAACCGATTTCGATAATTCTTTTTTTAATCGAAAGCAGGTGCTTGTTATGTGGTCCAACATAAATTTGAACGAGATCTGACACGTAGTTTTTGAGTAATTTTGAAGTCGGTTATTTTTTGTTAGTAAAATTTAGATTATTTGGGTTTCCGAAGTAAAATCGGAGTTTCATCTTGTCCGTCCGTCCGTCCGTCCGTCCGTCCGTCCGTCCGTCCGTCCGTCCGTCCGTCCGTCCGTCCGTCCGTCTGGCCGAAGCAATGCGCCGAGACCCTTAGCGCTAGAGGGCTGTAATTTGACATGGATATATATTTATTAAAACTCCAAAATCGTAGAATAAAATATTGAAATAAATTTTTATTTCAGTGTACCTCCCCTACAGGTAACGTGATGATGAATTTTTTATTCGTCGCATACCCTATAGTGTGGGGTATCGTTGAAAAGGTCTTTCAATATTACGGATCTTCTAAGACCATTTTTGGAATTAGCGATCCGTTTGCGAAATATTTGGCTTTAAAGTGCTAATTTTGGTTAGAGTCAAGTGTCCCCCCTCCTGCCGGCTAAACAGTTGGAGATGGACAAGTGATTTTTTTTAATTAGTTTTTATGATGAATTTACAAGGAAAACTTTTTCATCATTGCACCACTCGCCGAAGACTGAAGTTCCACCCACACCGATTGGACTTGTGGAGAACCTCTACGGTCCGATTCTCACGAACTTTTTTGCCACGTACCTGCAAACTGTGGAACGAACTTCCTTCTGAGGTATTCCCGGAGCGGTATGACATGGGGTTCTTCAAAAAAGGTGTAAAAAGAGTTCTCCTTCAGGGCCGGCGTTGCATTGGCGATTCCTCTGGTGTTGCTCATGTCCATAGGCGACGGTAACCACTTACCATCTTCGTCTGCCCGGCTATAAAAAAAAACTATCATGGCTATGTTACTATAAGTATTAAGTGAGTATTAGGGCTTGTTTCACAATCTTCAAGTAAGTCCGAAGTAAGCTATTCGTTGGTTAAGTTGACACTTCGTGTATGTAAAATGACACTTTAACGTCACTTTAACCGGCGAATAGCTTATTCAGGACTCTACTAGAAGATGGTGAAACAAGCCCTTAGTCTATTTTGCAACAATCCGCGGTTAACATGCAGATAATATGATGGTATTATATGTATACTTTTAAGACATGCGTGGCACCTCCCTCTCTCCCATATTGGGCATAATGGAAACATGCACTACAATAATTAAAAGTATATACCTACCTACCAACATACACGTGTTGGTGCTGGTATGTATGTTGGTATATACATACTTTTAATTATATTGCAGTGCATGTTTCTGTTGTGGGAGGGAGGGAGGTACCACGCATGGCCATCATACAATATGTTAACCGCGGATTGTTGCAAAGTAAACTAATACTAACTTAATAACAACGGATTTCCGCAAAGTAACGCCTGATACTATTAACTTTACCATAAGTAGTTAACTAATACAAACTTACTACTTCGGAACCCTACATTGCGCGTGGTCTGACACGCACTTGCTCGGTTTTATTATGTAACTAGCCGACAAACCAACTGACGATCCATCTGACGGGCAACTGGGCACGTGGCAAGTGGGCACTGTCGCCCATGGACATCATCAACACCAAAGGTATCTCCAATGCGTTGCCGTTATAATAATATTAATAGGTAACTTAATAATAATATTGATAATATAATCCTTAGTTAATCCCCAAGCGAGCTGACTTCTGTTGCCTCTTCCGGCACACTAGGGTTTGAGTTCAGAAATCTAAGAGGTCAGTATTACCGAATACAGCTATCTATCTCTATCTATCTACGGCCTTTCCGTCTATAACAGACGATTCAAACAGCATCTTGTGGATGGCACCTCTTTTCATGACTGTAAAGACCAAGCTGGGAGCGACAGTTTCTACCGCAGTGACGACAGGAGAGTGTAGAGTGGGTTGGTCTGGAAGCCATTTTCTGTTTCTTGCCTCTCCTGTCGGATAGTAGTCTGGGTAATTGTACCCTCTCGTTTGTCACCCTGTCTTTCCATGTGATGCCAAGGATGGAACGAAGACAGCGCATGTATCTAGTAGGTGTTGAGCCGGCGCTCTTGTTTTGCGTACGATGTCCAGGTTTCCGCTCCATACAAGAGTGTACTTAAAATACATGTTTGAAAAACAATTATCTTAGTTTTCGTAGTTAAATACTTGTTATCCCAGACTCTTTTCCTGAGCTTCCCGAACATGGTCGCTGCTTTCCCGATGCGCATATTAATCTCCGAATTAAGGGAGAGGTTATTCGATAATAATACAGCTAAAGAGATTATAAAATAGGATATATAATAATTAAACGATCTTCCACTAATCCGCAATGGAGCAGCGTGGTGGAGTATGCTCTAGGCCTCCTCAAGAGGAAAGACCCGTGCTCAGTAGTGGGTCATTAATGGATTGAAGCCAGCCAGCCAGTCGGCTTAAATGATAATAAATTAATTAACTTCAAGCAATAATTTAATTTACGGGGAAGATCATTTTTTTTTAGATTTTTTAATGACTGTTATCTATATAGAGGCCAAATTGATGAGTTACTTATAATCAAGACAATAAACTTTATCATATTCATTGTCGTAAGCAATTCCACAGGTCTGATAATATTTTATCTGTTACTAACCTCTAGATAAACATATCTAATAAACACTTCCCTTCTACCCACGGATCTGCCCGCGTTTTCCTGAATAATAACTACTTTATATCCTATCCTAGATCCCTATCTATATCTTATTCTAGGTTTGTTTTTTGATGCAGTTTTAATAATATTTTTAAATAATAATCAATCATCCCCTATTTTCATACCTTTAGGGTGGGAATAAAATTTTCAAAAAAATATGGGACTAACTTCAAGGCATACCCTATCTATTAAAAAAAGAATCATCAAAATCGGACCACCCTGTGCCGATTGCTGCGTGATCATACATAAAAAAATGCGTGTCGAATTAAGAACCTCCTCCTTTTTTTCGTCGGTTAAAAAAGATTTCAGTTAAAATAACTTATCCTAACCTTTTTTCAGATTCGAGATTTCTGAAGGCTTCCAAGCCAAGCAAGCTTAACCCTTACAATCTGGTAATATAAATTCTTGGAGTAGTTGTTTTCGTGAACATGAACCAATATTTGCGTCTAATCTATATTTGATCAACGCCCAGGGATCGCATATAACGGACGGGGTCTCCCAGAATATTCGGGAATTTTGCCAACGCCTTGCAAACAATATTGCCCATTAATGAACACGTTGGCAATAGATATTATCTACTGGACACTAACGGGTTGAGAGTTGTTTAACTATATATTTACATACTTTTAAGTACCTACACAGTACCTACAAAATAAATCAGGAAATATATTGCATTTCATTACAATATAATACTTACATTACCGTATTGTATAGCAATTTAAAAACCCATTGAGATGTCTTGTTATGACAAAAATCAAAAGATTTCCGTTAAAAAATCTAAATAATCCGATAAGTATTTACTTATTTAACAATGTCGATTTACTATTTGACTTGTAAAAAACTTAGTTTATATTTGAATCTGGGTTAAATAGATTGTAATATGTAATCATAAAGGAACTGTCTAAGCATGAATAAAATATTTTTTATTATCACGGAATTAAGTCATTAATCAAACGGCATCCGATTTCGGGAAATTGATATTTTGATTGGATTTATTAATCAGTAGATAATAGTTAAGGTAGATAGGATAATCCGCTTTCTTAATCTGTAATTAATAAGAACTTTGTGGAATAAACACGTTTGTGGGATTTTGGCAACATGTATAAAATTATAATTGTAACTTTAACAATATTCTTGACTGTTGGAAATGGCCAAGTCGTAAACCCATGTAAGTAGGATCTATGTATTTTTATTTGTTTAATGTATTATGTATGAACATTAAGAGCGTCCCTTTTACGTTAATTGCCAAAAGGAAAACTTAGTTAAACAGTCAGGAAGATTGCCTTGGCAGAATGACGGTGGCTCAAATCATACTAGCTATAACCAACCCTGCCTAAAACTAATGAGCTCAGGTCTTATCTCAAAATTGGATGGACTAGAATCAAGAAAAAATTAAGTAATATCTACTCATGTACAATCGGAATCATACAGTGTCTTCAGCATCACATTCCTCTTTCCACTGCTTTATTAACATCTGTCTGTTTCCGAAATGTTTCCGTTCGCTGGCCAGTATCTTATTTAACTTCTTTCTTGCCTCTTCTCTCCTCTCCTCACATCACCACCACTTCTCACCTCTTCACACCTCACCTCGCCTTAACTCACCACTTCCAGCTTCCCTGTTATCTATACATCTATACAAATAAATAAAAGTGAGAGATGTCAAGGGACACCCGGATGGAACGAAGTTCCTTGCAGTCAGTACTAGGTTAGCAAAAACATGCAGCAAGTGTGATAAAACAAATCTGGGATATTAAATTTCTCATCGGCTTTGTTCACCTAGTAGCAATTAATTAAAGCGAGTAGGTACTAGGCGACCAGAAGTCTTCGATGTTGCGACATCAGTGACACCGTACATGCCACAGTATATACTATCTTATTCACTCTTCTGAAAGTATGTATGTCTTATGTACTATCTTATTCTCTTTCTGTCTGTCTGTTTGTTCCGCCTAATCTCTGAAATAGCTGGACCGATTTTGACGGGACTCGGGACGGGACGGGGGTTTCACTGGCAGATAGCTGATGATACAAGGAGTAACTTAGGCTACTTTTATTTTAGAAAAAAAAGTTTGTTAGGCGATACGAAGTTCGCCGGGTCAGCTAGTTTTTAATAATGCTATATTGGAGATAAATATAAGTTTATTTACATACTGTTTATTTCAGGTATGCGTAATCCTGGCATCCTACCTCAGACCACTGTCGTAGAAGGATGCTCCACCCCGCCTTGCCCACTGTGGCATGGAAGACCTTTTAACATCCAGATATCGTTCAGAGCTCGTAAGTTTTTTTCTTTCTTACATTCATTATAACTTCAGCAAAAGCTGGACCTATATTTTATACGAATGTTTTGTGAAATATTTTTGCTGGCGTATTAAAAAAGATAGTTACGACTTCTCTATTACCTACGTCAACGTATCTCAGGTGACAGCAATTATTAATTTTATCATTTTAGCTGTAAAGATTTTACATGTAAAATGAGATTCGAAAGGTTTACATAGGCCGAAAAATTATTTACCCAGATACCAGACTATACATTTCCGAAGTATTTCGAGGCGCTGAATTCGAATGTGCCGAAATTGCTCTAAAATTGCCCCAGAATTGCTTTATCACGTCAGGATTTTGAAATATTCTGAAAGAGCAAAAAAACCCCGTTTTTGCTCATTTTTGAGGTTACTTAGCCCGGTAGATCCTCTTTGCTCCAAAAATTCATCAATTGTATCTGAAAGTACTAGTCTTTCTCTTTAAAATAACGTTGAGTTTACTCAAATATCTTTTTTTTCGCTGAGATATCGCATTTTGAATTTTTCAGGTACTTATGTGGATTTTCTGTTAGAAAATTTAATGACAAATAGAATAATAACTTCCGTCTAGGAGTATTGTAGAGAAACTTATCACCTATCAGAAAAGCGCACAACGTTTAATAAATAGGGATTTTTTTTTTATAAATAAAAATAGCAACCTATTCGGGTGGTCCTTATAATCACTATCCTTTTAAGGGTTAAAGCAGCTATATCCAATTATTCTAATACATATATTTTTTTAAATCTCACCTCTAATTTCAAAAGACTAGACTTCTTACTGTACTTCGGAAAATTATCTGGTTTCTGGGTAAGAGTGTTTGTCTAATTTTGTCGGCCTGTGTTCCCTTTGCGTTTTAGTTCATTAGGTATTTCAACTCATGCCCCTTTTAACAATTTCGGGTAAATACGCTAATGAAAAAAGCGGCCAAGTGCGAGTCGGACTCACCCATGAAGGGTTCCGTAGCAGCAAGTAACATAATATAAAAGTTCTTTTAGTTCGTTGTAACTTTGATCGATGTTTTTTGTGGTTTACGATTTATGACGTATTAAAAAAAACTACTTACTAGATCTAGTTCAAACTAATTTTCGTTGGAAGTTTGCATGGTAATGTACATCATATATTTTTTTTTAGTTTTATCATTCTCTTATTTTAGAAGTTACAGGGGGGGGGACACACATTTTACCACTTTGGAAGTGTCTCTCGCGCAAACTATTGAGTTTAGAAAAAAATGATATAAGAAACCTCCATATCATTTTTGAAGACCTATCCATAGATACCCCACACGTATGGGTTTGATGAAAAAAACATTTTTGAGTTTCAGTTCTAAGTATGGGGAACCCCCAAAATTTATTGTTTTCTTTCGGTTTTTGTGTGAAAATCTTAATGCGGTTCACAGAATACATCTACTTACCAAGTTTCAACAGTATAGCTCTTATAGTTTCGGAAAAAAGTGGCTGTGACATACGGACGGACAGACAGACAGACAGACAGACATGACGAATCTATAAGGGTTCCGTTTTTTGCCATTCGGCTACGGAACCCTAAAAAAGAGCACCGCAATGCTTTCAAAATGTTTTTGTTACTTATATCACAGAATATCTTATATTTATTTTATCTACTGTGGTACTGCGTACTTGTACCGCCTACGTGAAAGTCATTAGCGCCCACAAGGGAGGTTTATCGCCCACTCTGAGGCTGGAATAATGGAAATAAATTATAATAATAGACGGAATCATTATTCGTAGATTTTATTCATACACGGATTTATACTTTCAGTAGAAAACTTTTGGCAAGCATCGTCTTTACCGCTCTACCATGTTCAATTCCCTTTATTACTTCCCAAAAGTAAACGCAATGAACAGGTACTTTTGCAAAGCCCAAATATTTTTCTCCTAGACAGTTAAAACATTCAATAATTAATGTTTGATTCAGCCCGTCCCCTGAACAACATGCTGACGCTAGTGACATCGTACTTCAACCTGGGGAACAACGTGATACCCTCGCAGATCAACCTGGGCGCTGCTGCTAACACCTGCACCACCCTCACCAACAGACGGTGCCCTGTCCCTCAGGGAGAGCTCGTCAACTTCACCTTGAGAATGAATACTACCGCCGTGCCTTTGGTGGGTATTGTAAAGAAGAAAAGTTCCGGCTCGGGCTGAGAGATAACTATGTAGTTCTTTCTTTTTCCTCTTTTTGAAGTTATACTTCTTATGCGACTTGCAAAAAGGTTGGGTTAAACGTTTGCGCTACCATGGAGGGGGTATGAAAGCATTGGATAGATGGCCCTAGCTTCTTATTATCTTCACCTGTTTTAAAATTTAATGTTATTACTTATACAAATCTCCCAGTCTCAACAGCGTGATTCAGGTTCCGGAACAACGCCATCTAGTTTGTACTTATGTAAACATAGGTAGTAGGTACACAAGTAATATTTTGTTCTTTTTATTTAGTACAAAAATAGTTTTTGAAAGATAATTAAAACTGATACACGTTATTAAATTAAATATTTATTTAATTATGTCAAAGAAGTATAAATTCTCACGCGTGTGCAAAAGTACACGCACCGTTTTTTTTTCTTGGCCTGTTGTCCATGGGCGACGATGAACTGAATGAACACTTGCCATCGGGTGGCTTGTCTACTCATAGGTCTAAAAAATATGGATCCCATTACGAAAAATATCAAAACGCGACTTCTCTTTCGTTATGTAAAACGTAACCAAAAGTGGGTACTTTTTTTAGTTTATCAATCTTATAATACGCCAGTCATAAAGTCATCTATTGTCATTTCACTATTAAAGCCTGTGAATCAAAATTTAAACTATTTCCGTCTATAATATTTCATCAAAATCCAGTTTGTGATCAAAGCGATCCGTTGATTCAAAAGATGTTCTGCTGGTTGAGTAATTAACACTAACCATGGTTATCGTATGTATATTTTTGTGTTTCAGATGCATATAATTCCCTTCGAGTTCCGTGTGGTGGACCATGGACCCATGTTATGCGTTCTGGTGCCCATTCGCGCTGTGGGCTAAACCAAAGCCAATCTATGGAAGACAGCTAAAATAAAACAATCAAAAAGTAACATAGGTTTCTTCTTTAACACAGCTTTTATAACAAACTGTGTCGTTCTGATGATTCCTTATAATATAATTTTTTCTAGTCTATGTAACATCCTTAACTTCTTAATATGCGTACTATACATGCCGCGTTCGTCGATTCGATGACGAGATTCAGCCCGTAAAATCATAAATATTTTTTTAATTTTCCACAGACAAACTAACTCTAATATGAAACAACTAATTAGCAAAGTTTGCAGTTCGAGATTAATATTAATATTCTTTCTGGCTTCGTTAAAAGTTTTGAAATACACGAATTATTACTTAGCTCTGGTTTTTAGTTAGCTCATGAAATTTTGTATTTACCTACTCACCTCAACAATGACAGAATTCTGCATTTAAAGCGTAAGAAGAATTTTACCACTTTATAGACATAAATACCGTGCTTCGAATAAAAAATGCTTCACATATTTATTTATTAATTATTTATAATTTTAAAATTTTAAAAAACCCGCTTGCTGTCAAAAACCTATTATGATATACCTTTTTGAAATCCTTATGGCGAGCTCTTTAATTTGATACCCATAACGTATTATTCAATTTATTTATTTATTTTTTGATCCTTTAAACAATGTCATCTCACAGCCACCACATTTGTTTTTTTTTTAATTTCACTTATCTAAGAACACTTGGGTTATCAAGACGAATTTACCAATATCTTATATAAATCTGTTCAGCGGTTTGGAAGATACGAGGTAACAATGATTATCAAATCTCTACCGATATTGGTATCATAAAAGATCAAAATAACAGGACAGGACACAGGATAGTCCGGTCAATTTAGACCAAAAAATGATAGTGAAGGTGCATAAATTCCCAACAATCTGAAAATCAGTAAGATTGTTCAAAACATAATTATAAATAAAAATTTTAAGTTCCCCATCATTCCCGTGTATGGAAAAAAAATGTTCAAGGTCAAAGGTCAAAAAAATGAGTTTTTCGCGATTTTCAGAAAAACGGTAAGTTGTATCATAAAATACCCAGGCATAAATTGTAGATCATAAAATTATCTATAAAAATGTATTAATACTTTTTTTCCTACGAGCCACCGTAGGAATCGAATGTCTAAATTGACCGGACTAGGAGGACATTCAAAGTTTTGCCGTTTTAAATAGGGATGACGATGTGTAATGCATTAATAAAGAATAAAGAATTAATAAATAATTAATTAAGACCATCATTGTTAACTTTGTTGTGTCGAGGTTTCTTCAAGAATTTTAAGAAATTTACAGCTGAAGGTTCTGCCCTGAATGAGACTCACCGGTCTTTTGCTAAGGTGAATGAAAAAGCATTAGGTAGGTACATCAAATGGAGGCAGAATGAGTTTATATAAATGATTTGAATTAAACTTTACTAATTGTGGAAGTAGAATCTTACGCGGCATGGCAGTAAATAATAATTCAGCAATTAATTCTTATTAACTCCCTTCCTCGTTTAATTAAAGCACCATACAGATTTCTATCTTTGTTTATACACAGAAATGCAAATAACAGCGAAAATATAAAGTCAGTCATGGGAAAGATTAATCTTTGATTAAATGAAAACACTGAATGAGTTAAAAAGCACTTTGAAAGTTATAGGCGAACGGAAAGAGTTTTTTTATTAATCTGAACCATACTAAAAGGCTCAACTGTAACTTTTTTAAGTCTAACAAATTAGCTACCCGTGTTTCTCGAACGTACCTATATCATGTATACATATATTTACAGGGCGATAAATTTTTTACAACTTTGTATTTTTCGTCAAAACACTTTATCTTCTTATAAACAAATCACTTTATCTTCGTCCATATTATGTACACTGCACGTTATACTATAGCTATTAATCCTGTATTTTGTACAGTTATTAAAAGTTATTACGGCAGTTATTAGTTTAACTGTATTAATGTTGTTGTTACTTTATATCCTGGGAGAAAAAAAATCATAGAAAGTTGTCAAATATTTGATGCTTCACGACTTGAATACGCTCTGCCCTTCCTACTCCATTCTACCACATTCTACTGGGCCAAATTAAAAAAAAACACTTCTTCACAAACACGGCTTCAATTTTCAATGGATTCGTTCGATTTTCAAAGGAGAACGGGGGCTCAGTTTTGAAAATAGAACCTCCCGCCGGGACACATTTTGTTCGAGATGTCTGTTCTATGACATGATACTTCAATGTTCGGTTAGTGATAAAACTAAAAGTAAAACGATTTTAAGCCTCCTGATGCTCTGTGATAATCAAAACAATTTACAGTCAAGGTTCATCTATCCTAATATATAAAGAGGAAAGATTTGATTTTTTGTTTGCATTCAATAGGCTCCGAAACTACTGAACCGATTTCAAAATTCTTTCACTGTTGGGAAGCTACACTATCCCTGAGTAACATAGGCTATAGTATATTTTCAAAATAATTAGGGATCCTTAATAAAACTCAAATAATGTAACCCAAGGTGTAAAAAAATAAGAAGACCGAAGCAAAGCGAGGGCGGTTACTCGTAATGAATAAAGTGCTCAACATTCTATCTAAAACAAGTAATTGAAATTTTACCACTAGAGGTCTGTGTCAGTTTCCGAATATTCCGACTCCTTACAAATTAGTCCGTTCATGGCAGAAGTCTTGAACAATGTGAATTAACAAAATATCAATTCAATAGGATTAGAAGTATATCTTTATGTCACAACACCTTCATCCATGGACATCACCAACACTAGGCATCACGGATGCGTTGCCGGCCAAAAAAGAAAAGAGATGTTCTCGCCAAAGTTTAACTTAGTCGTAGATTATAATATAAAGTATAAGTTAATCAAATTATAAAATTAAATTATATTAAAGTAGAGATCCGTAGATTTTACACTGTAGATACAATAGGGGTTAGTTAGGTATAAATTCTGTTTTATAAACTGTGGTTATAACACAGACATGTAGAATGTCTGTGACTCTGCGGGACCTTATAAATTTTAAAATGTCAACTTCGATCTTGACAAATTTGATTTTGTGCAAAAACACAAATTTTAGATAAATTCTAAATTATTTTTATCACATTAAAATGGCCTCAAATACCCACAAAAGTCAATTAAAGATGGATCCAGTTCACAAAATATCAAATGAGTACGAGCAAAAATGCACTTTAGCTACTTGCAATAAAAGCCACTGCAGGACTCCCTGGCACAAACCTTGTACTTTTGCCAAATATGGATTGGTGGAAAAGTTATGGCCAATGATGGTAGTAGTTGGTGTAATGGAAATATTATTTGGAGTAATTTTCATGGTATTAATGTTAGTTTATGGGTATGATTATGACGTTTTATATGGGACTGAAGATTTAAGAGGTGAGTAGATATCTAGTTATTTTTGAAGTTATACTTCTTATGGGGCGTTAAGGCGCGGTGTGATCTCAATATTCACAAAACTGGGTTTCTTTGGTGCTCGAGTACGAGGAAACCCAATGAAAATATCGCACGCAAAAAAATACAGAGCATAGAAAAAGGTCTAAAGAAAAATGTTAACCGAATAGAATATTAAATAATTGTTTAATATTTCCAATAAAAAATCGTAATTTGCTATACAAAAATAAACTTAATCGTCGACGTTCTTCTTTGTATTTTCAGCGGTAACAACATTTTTTTTTTTTGAGAATATAATACGTATATGGTTTTATTAAAACTTAAACCGGACAGATATTGAATTTAATGTGTATATTCTGAATTATCTAAGGGAAACCCTCAAATTAAATGTTTATTCGTAATCTAGTTACATTGTTAGCAAAAATATGCTCTACAATTTTGAACCCTATTCAGCGTCACGTAAATGTAACATTAGATTAACGCAGATATGCGGTTGTGTGAGTGAAATCAACGTTTTTAAATCGTAGTCATACCGCGCCTTAAGAAAAAAATATGAGATAAAAAAATTACGATGCGACAGCCAAAAAGCGACATGATGAAGGTGTGTGTGTACTAGGCACACAGAATTCGCTGGAATTGTTTTAGATTGCCAGCGCGCCGGGTCGTGGGTGCGAGCGAGAGTTACTTGTAAGTAAGAGGTAAGTATAAATTCTTACATGCGTACATAAGTACACACAAACATTCTTTTTGTAGCTAACGTAACTTATTACACTTGCTTCGAAGTGTAATTGACTTGTATGATAACTGAATACTTGCTAGCAACTTCTAACCCAACAACTTCTCTGAAGCATAACTCATCCTGTTAACCAAGTTAATGCGGGATTATCCGTATGAGAGTTTGTTTTTTTTTTGTAGTTTTTCCTGTGTTTCGTAGAACACGTTAATGGGGTAAATAACAATTCGTTAATGAAAAAAAAATGAGACACCCGGATGGAACGAAGTTACTTTCGATTGATACTAAGCGACCACAAGTTACGAGGGTGCGACATCAGTGATACTGTACAATCATAGTATGTGGCTGTCTTATTTACTCTTCGGTATTTAACATAGGCACAGCAGGGCACAGCTATATTACGATCATGCACATTAAGTTATTATTGCTATTTCTCTTGTCATGCCAATTAATATGCGGAAGAGCGACAGGGATAGAATAAATCTATCACTGTCGCTCTGACAAGACACTTGTCGAACACTTCTGGTCGCCTAGTAACTCGCTATAATTAATAAACGATGGCAAAAACTGTCATTACAACTTTTCCTCTTAATTTTTTTCCGTCTAGCCCCCTTTCGCAACGCGCGATAAGGAACTTCGTTCCAAAATTTAAAAATCCGACTGCGAAAAAAACTAAAAAGAAAAAAAATAAGCCCAGTAGTTTAGAATGTTGTTGTTAAAAGTAATTAAACCATAGAAGGATTACAAATTGGGACCCATTCTTCAACTAAACAAATCTTGTTTGTTTTTTCCCAAGCAGCGCTGTATTTCAATGGGTTCCGACTATTTATTAGTGAGAATGGTTATTTAAAAAACTTTAAATCGTTATATTATATCCTAAACGTAAACGTAGGCAAGTAGTTACTTGTAACATTAACACTGTTCTGCTAAACACCTATTTACTGACGCTAAATTAATCATTTCCAGTCATCACAGTGGCTTGTTTAAATGGTTCTATAACGCTTTGTATATCTGGATGTATGTTGATTATTTCGATTGTTTGGAAGATTCGACGGCTAATGTTGGTGCGTATTAATTAAAATTTAGAATACCTAAGGTTTCGATAACAAATGCGTTGCATACTTACGACGTCTCCTCGTGCAGCAGTGCATTACTGAAGATCTAAGTAGCCTAGTGTCAACAACAAAGTGCTTATTAATTCTACAAGAAACCAGTTGAACAGCCACACTCACTTACTATTTTATATACTACATAATAGTATGTACTACTCTACTCAGTAACGTTATAAAATATGTGAACGTTTATTTTTGAGTATGTTTGAATGTTTGTTACTCTTTCACGTAAAGACTTCTGAACGGATTTTCATGAAATTTAGCAAATTTAGACCATGATCTGGAGTAACATATAGGATACTGATGTGAGGCGTTAATAGCTTGAAGCTGATGATCGGGAGTATCATATAGGATACTTATGTGATGCGTTAATGACTTGATGCTGATGATCTGGAGTAACATTTAGGATGTTGATGTGATGCGTTAATGACTTGAAGCTGATGATCTGGAGTAACATATAGGATACTGATGGGGGGCGTTAATGGCTTGAAGCTAACTTTAAAATTACCCAATCAGTTGTGTACTATGAACATAGACATCAGGGGCGTAGCTACCGCCGTATCAGCCGTATCAATTATACGGGGCCCCCAGCGTATAGGGGCCCCCACTAACACTCCCAAAAAAAAGCTCGCCAGCGGCCTACGACCGCGTAGGTTTGACAGCTGACGTTGAAGGGGCCCCGCAACAAATATTGATATGGGGCCTCCTTAGGGCTAGCTACGCCACTGATAGACATACACAACTGGTTGTGTCTGGTATCACAATTTGTCTGTCATAAAAATCTCTGGAATCGAAACAAAATTAGGAAGTGTCTCAAAAGATACAGTAATAAAAATTAATGTTTTTTCAGGTTCACGTATTCATTTCTACAATACTTGGCGTGTACATTTTCATATTATCAGTGTTTAAAATGCGTTATGGTCTTGTGAAAATTAACAAAGGTATGATAAAGTATGATAAAGCCAGAGTGGCGAATGTTGGGAAAGCCTATGTCCAGCAATGGACCTCCAATAGGTTGATGGATTGATGGATCTCTACTTTAATTACAGAGTCTCCCGATGGATGCAGGCAAAACCAAAACTTTCTCTCAAGCGCAGCCTGTCTTATGGGTCTCTTAACATTGTTGGGATCTGGTAAGATCTGGAAATCTAGAAATGATATAATATAGTACACAGATAAACCCACTTGTCAGAGCTTTTTACTTTTGTCCTTATCTGCAATAATGTTCTCAAAGCTAACATAAATCTCAAAGATTATAACTATTTTAGCCGTATTGGTGCGGCTACAATTATTACTATTATGCCTTCTGTGGTGCGGCTTGGAATACTGACCCCAATCCCACGTGGTAAGGATGTCGTGAGAGGCGACATAAAAAATACTAAGTGCTTGTTTTTGTCTTAATTAAACTTATGACTTGTCAACTTTTATTCATATTATCTTTTTCTTACAGCGGTTCACTTTGTTGGCAACATTGTAGTGTTTACGTATTATAATCTCAAATATATCCAGCCTTGTCAACTTGACTCCAATAACATTGCCAATAACCCAAATACGTAAATATTATTTATCGCAGATTAAAGTAGGTAATAAATGAATAAAAAATCAATATGTTTGTATGTAACTAGGCGACAAACGCTCGTTTGTTGACATTAAAAACTGCTCAGTCGCGTCATGTAATTCCTAACAGGAGTCTGGTATTAATTTGTATGATTTCTTACTATGAGTCGGTTATCACATCCTCTTTCGTTGTATAAAACCCAAATGAATAAAAGTCATTCATATTACTATTGGTATTACCGAATAGCAGTAAGAAGACGAAGAATAATATTAATTTAATAGTAGCAATTTGATTCTTGAAACGTGTGGCTTTAAATCCCTGATTAAATCAGAGCCAATTAATTAGCTTAAACCCGTTAATTACCCACTATGAGCACGGTCTCTCTTAGTCACAAAAACGAGACTTTTAAGTGCGGATACACTGTGCAGTACTATTAAAATATATTAAAGGTATGCACGATACTCGTGACATATGCAGTATATTGTTGCAGATTAGATAAAATTGTTTAGATTGTCACTTATAATACCACAAGAGCTTCAAAATTATCGGGTATTTCCCGATAGGTTCGTTGCAAACAAATGAAGGAGTCAAGTTTTTCAGGTTAAAAAATCACGAGCGCGAAGCGCGAGTGATTTTTCCTGAAAAACTTGACGATTTTATTTGTTTGCAGGGAACCTTGAGGGAAATGCCAGATAATTTTGAAGCTCGTGTGGTATTCGGGGGATTATTTTTCCAATTTTCACAATTGAATTCAACCTGTCAGTTTGACGTGTGGTTAATTTGACTGGATCATGTTTTGTTTTTTATATATAGCAACTACCAGAGAAAAATTTCAAAAAATTATCAGTATAATACCATGTAGGTTGTACCACGTGACGTCGAATGGTGCAATTCTATTGGTCGATATTTGGGTCGGAAAAATAATCAATATTATTTCGACTTATTTTCTCTAACCGACTTATTGCCTTGCTGCCTGCCATTATCTGAAACCGACTTACCTGCGGTTTGTCGGACAACTTATCGATGGAGCCTGATACTCCTTTGAACTATTTATTCATAATGAAATATCCTCGTAATTTATAGAGGTAACTAATGAGAAAACAACTTTAACTTTATTATTATTGCTAGGTAAGGTAGGTACCTAGATACTACACAGAGTAGCAGACTACAGAACATTGTAGACTAATATAATATTTTTACAGCAATAAACTAAGCATTGACTATAAAATCCTGATAGAGCAGTAAGACAAATCCCTAATTTAATGGCTGTGGTGTACTCGCGTATCGAGATGGAACATCGATACCAATAAAATATTTATGACGAGGGTCCTTACTGGAGACGTGTGGAGAGGCAATAAATCCAGCGCACGTACAAGGTTACAGGCGTTTGGTAATTTGTTATTTTTGGACATGAATCCTCGAGTATGTTTACATCGAAGTGTGAAAGCGTTTACATTTTAAATGGAGGGATTGGAAACGGGGATATCTGCATGTTATATACGAGTATATACGTATCTATGTTTATAATTCTGAAAATACGTACCTACCTACTATGTAAATAGATTCTGAGTTGGGGCGTTAGGGTATAAAAATTATTTTGGTGAGCACTTAAATTGTACGGTGTACCCGTTTTAAAATTATGAAATAAGGCTATAACTAGCCATTGATTAACAACTAACGGGTCTAAAGTTTAGACCCTAGTGTTTAGGCTCTAAACACAGACAGTTTTTTTTTATATAAATTATAAGTTAATAACTACAATCCCACCTCAATCCCATCGCATGAAAGTGGCTATGTAGTCTAGATCTAATGCGCAACACTCTTCACTTAATTCAATAACCCCAAAGTAACCAAGTGTAATGATGCCTCATCCATTACTCAGCAAGGTAACAGCGCAGTGGCACTAAATCCCCTGGGCGCTGTAAATATTAATAACTGGGACATGGCCCCGACGCTAAACAACTTACAAAATCTTCAAGATACATTAATCAATTTGAACTGAGCAAACCTTTTTCTGTCAAAAAATATCTGTCCTAGCCGAGCATCTAAGAGGCTTTTGAACACACGGTTTTTGAAGCGCATCCGACGAAAACGCGCGAAATCTGCGCGTTTCCGCGCTGCAAATGACGAGACAGACGAGGTGTGCAGAGACTCTAACGCGGGTACCTTCACTCTGCAAGCAAGGTCAATTCCAAATAATTTGAATGACAGAAAAAAAACCAAACGCTCATTAATCAAAAAACAGCCCACAATTAATTGTGGCATATAAGATACTTTTCATAATGAGTCTGAGTCAGAAGCAACTTCTCTCGATCGCAGTATAAAGGCTGTGTCTGCTTAGCTGTGGTAGATATTCAGTCCTACAATCTATGGAGTGTAGAGGTAAGGAGAGATCTCTGTTATGAAAGTGTCCGTAAAAACGCGTCCAATAAGTTTGACGCGATGACGCTACGGTAGCCTAGGATAAATTTTAAAGAAACATTTTCTCATAGCAGTATTTTGGTTATCTATATCTATAGAAATAAATAAAATTGGAGTATCTGTTTGTAATATTAAAATAACCGCTTTTTACTAAGTGCATTTGCATGTGTACACGGTACATTTTTTTTATGGAAATAGCCAGCAAACGAGCTGACGATCCACCTGATGGTAAATGATGGCTATCGTCGCCCATGGACATCAGCAACACCAAAGACATCACTGATGCGTTGCCGGCCAAGAAAGAGAGAAGAAAAAGAAAGAAAGAAAGAACTGGCTCTCAAGCCCCCAGCCGGAACACGACGAGTCGTTTGGCGGCTGACTCATGCTCAAGGGTGGTAGCTATCTAAGCAAACCCCATGGAGAAATAATAATAGTAATAATGGTATTACCATTAAAATCAGTATTACAAATATAATCAATCCCTCGAGAGGCCCTACCACCATTGCACCAGCGGGCCGGATTTAGTCGCCTCTTACAACACCCATCCGGCATGGGATTGGGGTTAATATTCTAAGCCGCCCCAATACGGATAAAACATATACCAAAAAAACATTTTTTACAATTTTTATCTGTCTGTCTGTCTGTTTGTTCCGGCTAATCTCTAAAATGGCTGGACCGATTTTGACAGCACTTTCACTGGCAGATAGCTGACGTAACAAGGAGTGAGTTAGGCTACTTTTATTTTAGAAGAAAAAAGTTTTTAGGCGATACGAAGTTCGCCGGATCTGCTAGTATTTACTAAAACATTTTAGACTACGTAAATAGTTGAGGTTTTGTATACCTACTGGTATTTTACTAACTACTTTTGTGTGCGTGTGGATTGAGGGCTCTTTTTTAAAAGTTACTCAGATTTTTTCAAAATCAAGGAGGAATTTAGGAAAAAATTGTGAAAACATCGTGGTGAAGATAAAAAATTTGTGCAACGTATGGTAAAAAAGTTGTGGTCGATTAACTGGAGCTCTCAATCCGCTAACCTAAGAAATTACTGTAACCTCGTATCTCAAAATATACTACGTGTATGCTTTACTATTTTATATGGAAAAATTGTGCGTAATTTGTGAAAGCTATTCACAATTTCTCAATTGATTTTAACGGTTTACTTTGATTTTATAAAGGTTTATTTGGAGCTCTCAATCCTCCAATGTGTGGTTTGAGTGTTCCCAAAATTCTCTAACTTCGGCTGAATATTTGCTTATATTCTTACTCCTATTTCACGAGTATAATTAAGAGTGAATTTGTGAAACAAAAACCGTGACTTAAAACATAATAATTAGAGAGTAAATGAAAAAAATACTTTCTTATAAATGTCCCGTCTGAGAGCTCCATGTTTTAGCGTTTATTTATTGAACCCGAGCTTTAATAGAAATGATGGATACATCAGAAATTGTGAAAATGTTGTCACTAAAATTTAACACGATTAATTTTTTTGTGAACGCTTGATTTAAAAAATAATCCACAATATTATATTTCCAAGCGACGAAATCGTGTAGGGTGGACATAGTATTGTCGGACACATTTTTCGTCTACGTAATTACGCGTTTTATGGTTCCAAAGTAAAATCGGAACCCTTATAACTTTCTGTCCGTCCGTCTGTCCGTCTGTCTGTCTATCCGAAGCAAAGCGGCAAGATCCTTAGTGCTAGAAAGCTGTAATTTATCATTGATATACATAATTATATAAATATATATATATATATATTTATATATAAATAACTCCAGAATCGTAGAATAAAATATTGAAAAACATTTTTTTTTCTGGGTACCTCCCCTACAATTAACGTGAGGATGAATTTTTGTTTTGGGTATCGTGAAAAGGTTTTTCAAAAATATTATAGGTCTTCTAAGACCATTTTTGGAATTAGAGGTATTTCGTGCAACTACGAAATATTTAGCTTTAAAGTGCTAGGTTTGGTTAGAGTCACGTGTCTCTCCCCCCACCCTTCCTGCCGGCTAAACGGTCGGAGTTGGACTAGTGAAAAAATTCTCAAAAATACGTTGTTATATGATGAATTTACAAGGAAAATTATAACAGTTATGTTAGCATTAGTTAGTGAGTAATAGTCGATAAATTTACTGCTTCGGAACCCAACATTGCACGTGGAGTGATTTCCTGTTTTTATTCCTGTCATATACAGCAATAACAATAAAAACATTATTTTATGCTATAAATATTTTTTAATAATAAACATTTTGACATTATTTTGTTTTTTCTTCTTTTACATGCAAAATTTAAAAAAAACTGAAAACGTAACCCGGAGCGGTATGACATGGGGTTCTTCAAAAAAGGTGTAAAAAGAGTTCTTCTTCAGGGCCGGCGTTGCAGTGGCGATTCCTCTGGTATTGCTCATATTATCCATAGGCGACGGTAACCACTTACCATCATCAGTATCATCATCATCATCTTTCCATCAAAATTTACAGAAATGCCTTACCTTAAATTTCATACTCATATTAAAAGCATTCTTATGACGAAAGGATATTACAAATTAGATGATTATTTTAAAGACAAGTCTGCTTGGACATGAGTTTTATGAATATAGATTGTAGTAGATGATAAGTGCTATCTGTAACTGTGAGCAGGAAAAAAAAACCCGGAAAATTCTTGCCGCTTCTTCTCTCGGACCCTCTCACAGTAGGGCCTTGTTGAAGCATTGGCGTAACTTGCATGACTTTCAAAAAGTGTTTGTGAACTAAACCAATTTTGAATAAAAACATTTGATTTGATTTTGATTTGATTTGAATAATTTATTAAGACTTTGTTTTGTTGTTTTATTTCTACATATAAAGATGTTCTCGTTTTTATTTCCTGGATGTTGTGCTGTTAAAAGCCGTGAATAGGTAAATATTTTCCTTCTTTTCTTTCTTTCTTTCTCTCATAGTTAATGTTTTACTTTTTCTAGTTTGTTTTGTAATAAAATATTTATATTTAAGTACGTTTTACTTTCTTTATGTACTATATGTATGGTCACCCTACATAATTTTTCTATTGAAAATATAATAATGTTGATTATTTTTAAAATCAAACGTTCACAAAAAATTTAATCGTCTTAAATTTTAGTGACAACATTTTCACAATTTCTGATGTATCCATCATTTCTATTAAAGCTCGGGTTCAATAAATAAACGCTAAAACATGGAGCTCTCAGACGGGACATTTATAAGAAAGTATTTTTTTCATTTACTCTCTAATTATTAAGTTTTAAGTCACGGTTTTTGTTTCACAAATTCACTCTTAATTATACTCGTGAAATAGGAGTAAGAATATAAACAAATATTCAGCCGAAATTAGAGAATTTTGGGAACTCTCAAACCACACATTGGAGGATTGAGAGCTCCAAATAAACCTTTATAAAATCAAAGTAAACCGTTAAAATCAATTGAGAAATTGTGAATAGCTTTCACAAATTACGCACAATTTTTCCATATAAAATAGTTAAGCATACACGTAGTATATTTTGAGATACGAAGTTACAGTAATTTCTTAGGTTAGCGGATTGAGAGCTCCAGTTAATCGACCACAACTTTTTTACCATACGTTGCACAAATTTTTTATCTTCACCACGATGTTTTCACAATTTTTTCCTAAATTCCTCCTTGATTTTGAAAAAATCTGAGTAACTTTTAAAAAAGAGCCCTCAATCCACACGCACAACTACTTTTTACTTACTACAGTCTAATCATGAAAATTTTTAAATATTTGAACTCTGCAAACTTCACTCCATCTACAACAGCTATGTTCATTGAATATCTATTGTAGTTTTTCCCGACGCCAGCGCTGTTGTGGTAGGTACTGGAACCTTTATTTTCAGTAAACAGCTGGACACTTTTTCTAATTTTCCCCCATATGAGATGGCTTAACAGCTTAACTTAGCTTTATACTGTGTTTATACTCCATGCTACAATCGGTAATGAAAGTGCTCGCGTGCTCAAGTGCTACCATCTATATCTCTATTTGGCAATTGAGAATCAACAAGTTGGTATTTAAAAGAGCGCCATCTTCTTATTCTCACATAACCTATTTCTATCTCTACAAAAAGGGTAGATCAGCGCAACCACTGCCACAGCCGTAGAAACGCACGATTAGCGCCTAGAGCGAGATTTTCTTTCAGTTGCCTTTGGCCGACGCTTTCACCCAGTGGGACAAATAAGTGCACCCACCGGTGGGTGAAGCCAGTGAGTGCACGGGTATAACCACTAACGACTAACGAATGACGACGAATAACGACTACTAACTAGACGACTTATGACTAACATTTATTAACAGAACTAACCTACGCTAACAGTCCAAACTTTCATAATTCTAACGAATAATTATTATTAATATATTCATTAAGGTCTAATGGTGGCCATACACAATAAAGTATACTTGTCAAGTTTTCAGCGGACTTGATGCGGCATCCAGTGTGCATGAGATAGCTATATGGCCAGATAGCTATACCGTGGCCATACAAGTTTACTGGAAGCCGCGTCAAGTCCGCTGCAAACTTGACTAGTATACTTGATCATGTATGGCCTCCACAACAGGACCTACCTGTCTGAATAGTTGGTTAGCTGAGACTGTAAAGTGTAAACTCTCCTACAGAACTATTCGAAGCTTTTCACAGGTAGGGACATGGTGGCACCGCAACCTCGTTTGTTACCCCCAGCGGCCCCATCTCATTATCCTACTAGTATTAAAAATATGAAAGTTTGTGAGGATGTATGGATGTTTATTACCTACTCTTTCACACAAAAATGGTTGTCTATAAAGTCGGTTTACGGACGGTAGTTTAACGTGACAACGTCATGACAAAGCTCCGCACCGCTCCGCCCCGCCCCGCTCCGCTCCACTCAACTACGATCGCCTACGGCATCGGCTACGATACGCCGATCGTAGCCAATCGTGCCTCTCTCTCGCTTTTGCCGCTCTCTCGCTCGCGGAACGCTACATTTTTCGTGCGTGCGCCCGGCGTTCATCGTTTTAATAGACGTTATCACGTCAAAAAAACTACTGAACGTATTTTCACGAAATTTCACCCACAGGCAGCATTCAAGCTACAATTTGCACTTGAATTTTTATGGGTACATTTTTGAAGTTATATCGCTCACCTAGTAATATAATGGCACATCTGCAAAAAATGCGAAATTGAGTTTATATGGTATACGTGTTTAAAAGTGCATAATCTACATAGTGATAAATATGTATTAATGTCTATACTAGTAACCAAACCCATACAATTTGTAAAAAACATAAAAAGAACCCATAAATTAATTTTAAACATTTTTATATAATTTTTGAAATTCGCTTCTGTAAAATATGACAAATGTAGATGTGCCGTTGTATTACTAGGTGAGCGATATTTTAATCACAATATAGGAATCTAACAGTAACGTGACTCGGGCCGATTCTCGAAAAACTTGCCTACCTGTAGCCGCGCGATAGGGCTGTCCGCCGACAGTATTTTAATTTTATCAAACGACTTGAGTTTCTTTGTAGTTTTGTATTTATAAATGTTATATTTTCTATTTTAATAAATGCAATTCATTGTGAATAAAAAGGAAGTGTTCCATAAAAATATATGTTGTGTTTTTATTAGTACTGTGAAGGTTCGTAAGCCTTCAGTATTGTATTAGAAACAGAGACTCTTAGGGCAGGGTAAGTTCTTCTTGTAGGTTAAAGTAAATAAAAAAGGTACAACTGTCCGATTCTATAAACTTTATACCTATTGCTAAATTAATTTATACATAACATTGAAATCAAAGTTACAGTAGCAAGTAGCAATAACGTTTTAATGACAAATTAGACGCAAATATTCAAACTACAATTATTACAAATTACAATATTAGGTACAATTATTTCCAGACGAGATTCATAGATTCATCATTATATTCTTTATCACGTCATTCATATTATATTCGTCTATACTATTGGATTGGGGTTAGTATTCTAAGCCGCCCCAATACGGCAAAAATAATAATAATGAACCATTTGATTTTTTTAGCCCCTTATTTATAAATCTAGGAATTTTACTCGGTGGACTTATGAAAAATAAACAATTTATTTACCTACTTATTGCAATACGTACTTGTTTTTATTTATCCTACATGCACTGATCTCCTTCGGCAGGACCGAAGACCTTGAATACAATAATTTTATTTCTTATTAATAATTACACTACAATAATAAAGTTAATATTAATCAATAACGCAATAATTATACAATACCTACTACCGAAGTTACCTACAATAATTATATATACCTACCTACAAGTACGTATTATATATTATTATATATTATATTATATAGTATTATATATACTATATAATACGTACTTGTGGGTAGGTGTATAAAAATAGTGTCTTACCTTTCGGAGTCTCCAGGTAACTTAAAAAATGATATTCCTGGGTGACTTAATGTCGAATTAAAGCACCCAAAAACAGCACAATAGTCTATTTCTGTTGCCTTTTTCTTCTGCCATCGTAAATATTTCTAAATCTATTTTCTAAATCTACAGCCGCACACGACCATACAGCTCAACCAGAGTAAAAAATTAAAAAAAATTGTTATTTGTACCGACCGGACCGTGGTACAAGCTCCGCTCGTTCGCCTGTCGGCAATCGCCACGCGGCGGCCGCAGTTGCCTACATATCGCACGCGTATTCGGATGTGCGTAGGTATAACGCGCGTTTCGGCCGTTTGTATGAAGAGCGACTACTGTTAGATTCCTATATTGTGTTTTAATGGAGGATAGAAGTTTAAAGGGCTTGGTCGGATCTGTTTAGAATAAAGAATTTTGAGTAGAGTACCACGCAAACAGGTAACAGCGCACGGCAAAAGTCGAAAAGAGTTGCGTTTCCCTGATCTCCCGCACACTTCTGATGAATTTGAATTCATCAGGTTATCCTGACTGCAAAAAGCAACTCGTCTCTTCTCTCCGCTTCGTAAATCTCTCATCTTCGATTGATCTACATTTAGTACCTATACTTAATTCAGCTGGGTGCATAGGTCTTAACATAGCATAAAAATATAAGAAAAATAAAAAAAGATATAAAAAAAACTTACGTTTTATTAATTTGTGGAACTGAAATACACTTTCAATCAAAGTAGACGATTATTACCGACTATAGTAACATAGACTATAATAATATACTTACATGTACGTTACTTGAAAAAAAAAATTCTTTACACATAATATACGAAGACTAAGATACTCATACAAACAAAAGCGTACATTTCGACTTAAAAAAATATCCGTTCAATCAGCGCAGCATAACAAAAATAATTGCGTTAGATACCCTTAATATTTTGCTGTTTGTGGTGAGAAATAAAGTTTCATTTATTAATATAATAATAATTTATTATATTAATATGGGAACATACCACAAAAGCTATCACAAAAATATTCATCAAAACGCCATCAATCAAAAACTTATAAAAGACGCGGTTTCCTGATGCTTGCACTAATTAGGCAAGATCAGATGGTTACATAAAATCTCCAAACTAAGAATTGAGATATGTTATTTATATAATAAATAACTAACATGAGTAAAGTTTTAAGTTCTACAAAAAGCACTCTAAATACGATTAAAAAAAATTACCTACTCACTTCACAAACAAAAACTAAAAATGTATGTTCTTCGTAAATCTAATAAGCGATATTCATAGAATAGAGAACTTTCCGAAATGTTGCTTGTGTTTTGCCACATTAAAACTATTTGCGACATTCCGTCAATCAAGGATAATTTTAATATTAGGAAACATGGAAAAATAACACTAGGTAGACAAAAATAGTAAAATTTTATATCCATCGCAATATGCGACGAATTTTGTTCTCTGCCATTATCTCGAGTAAATATATAATTAGGATTTATACTTCCATGGAAATAGTGGGATACACATAAATCTTTGATCTAGAAATGTCAAACTATATAAAAATCAAAACTCGGAATCCAACTCTTAAGGTTATACTATTCATCGAGTCTCTTGAGGAATAACATACAAAAACAATCGTTCATTTTGGCAAAATCAATGCTTATACAGGTACTAATAATACAAGATTCTAATACAATCAGTCTATACTAGGCAAATCAGTCTGTAGCTGCACTAAATTATTGAAAACAACAGCAAATTATCACTATCTCAACATTCAAACAACAATTTACACAAGAAACTGTTTCAGAAATGTTTGACAACAACAATATCGTGTTTAAAGAGTAATTATTAAAAATGCTAATTATGTATAGTGACAAAAAAAATTAAAATCCCCAATTGTGGAACCTTCTTGGAGGGGATTTTTGGAATAGTCTATGGCGTTAAATTGAACCCTTTATCGGTACAAAAAACATTTGTTCTATTCACACAACATTGATGTTAAAACAATGGCAATGAAGGATCCAAATTAAAGACATTTTTAAACATAATAATAAAAATACGAATAACTGTAGGCTCAGGGCTTTACGTTAATAAATATTTAAAGATGTGTAGAGATTTAACGTTCAATATTTTAATATGATGGAATAGTTTATATCACTAACATATTAAAGACAATACTTGACAAGTAACTTTAAGGCTTTCAAAACTAATTGTATCTAATTTACACATTTATTCTGACTTAACTAGTATCATCTACGAAATGCACCTACAATAGACTTTAGTTTTAAATTTCGTCATTAATAATTAACTTTGTACACGGATAAATCTATAATTATAAAACAATTATTTATAATTAGTTGGGTTTGGGTATAACAACGAACGCTACCCAATCACTGAAATAGATAGTTCCACTGCAAATTTAACTACATTCACTTGGACATCACTGTTTCTCATTAATATCCTTAACAACTACAACGGGATAAATTTTTATAATCTCACTCAATTTTTTCAACGTGAACGGGACAAATGTATTATAGAATGGCATAAGCGTAGTTACATTTTCTAGGTTGTCCATTGATGGTTTTGTTCCGTAGAATGAGTATTCCTCATCATCGCAAAGAACGTCGAATGGCAATTTGGTGGTAGACTTCCTCGCTACAGCCGTACTGGGCAGCTTGGTAGTGGACTTCCTAGCCACTCTCTTCGGAACTGGCAAAATCGAGGTATCCTCAGCTTTTCTCTTCCCCGTTTCCACATCGTCGTCCAAGTCAATGATATCCGAAACAGACGATTCAATAGGAGTAAAGTACTTCAAGCCATGCTTCGTTTGCTGATGCAACCTATACTGGGCCATGGTTCCAAAATTCTGGTTGCAAAGAGAACAATACAGGCATCTAGTCTCATCTTGAAGCTTGTAAAAAGATGAGTTCTTCTTCTCATTCGGGTGGAACAGCTTGTGGTGCGTATTGAAGTCGGTGCTGGATTTGTGCAGGGTCAGGCAACTCCAACACCTGTAGACTACGGTCCCCTTCGTACCGAATTGGGGTCTCAAGTTGTCGTGGTAATGAGTTAGGCTTTCGGCCCGGGTCATCGCCTCCTCGCAGCTCAAACATATTATCTTAGTTTCGATCTCTATAACTACAGGTTTAGACGTGCTCGATGTTTTCAAGTTATCGTGGACAAGAGAGTGGGTTGGGATCGGCGTGTTCAAGTGTATCACTGATCTGTTAGGGTGGTGATTCCTTATGTGCGTCTCCATCGTCTTCTTGTAGTCCGTGTGCGGGCAGTACGGACAAGTGAACGGTTTTAGGCCGTAATGTTTCAAGATGTGACCATGGAAGAAACTTTCATACTTGTATGTAGCATTGCAGTACTGACATTCGAATTCGATTTTTTTCTTTTCAGCCTCATCCGGAGCGGACTTGCCGTCATCGGTCTCGGTTTTCTTGTTGAGTTTCATCTGTTCCTCTGGAGTGGGTACTTTTTCCTCATAACGGACGACTAGGAGGGAGTTCTCTGGGGGGTTTTCTGTCGGAGCTGGGGTTTGGGTCTCTGGGGGATTGGGTTCAGTGACTGGCATGTAGTTCATGCTGAGTTTCTGGACACGCAGCACAGCGCTCACCCACGCGGCGCGGAGGCTGACATCTCTCGTGGCTTCCACTGGGCGAGAGGACTGGCCCGCATGGACGCTCCGGCAGTGGAACTGTGCCTCGTGGTACGTCTGGAAGGTGTCGTTGCACACGTTACAGCACCATCTGAAATGTATGAACAAAATGTTAGTTCAATGCAATGGAAAGGTAATTCGGTATGGAATTTTGTTTCATGTGTAAGCTTATGTGTGATATAATAGCATATTGATTGGTGGGGTAACAAACTTGGAGAATCAAAAACTTGTCCTTTTTATTTTGTTTTACTCGTAATTTTCAACAGATCTACTCAATATCAAATTAACGTAAAAGTTAAACGTTGAAGTAGTATTCCAACTAAGTAGTCGGGAAAATACAACCACAGTTCCAACTCTCAACTGATTTGACGATGACTTCCATCAACTGCATTGTATATTACGATGTGAATGCCCTTTCTAGCATAACAATCGAAAAGCAAAACTTTATTAAATAGACGTTGAAAGCGACGCATATTAGCGTTCTTACACGCGAGTAGTACGTTGCAGCCGACAGAGGCAACTGCAGCCGTCGACGCGCGTCGACAGCAGCCGTCGTCATGTTGACAGCAGCCGCCGACATTTCAACTTTTAATATCAGCGGTATCTGTCGACCGCTTTGAAGAAGAAGTGCTGTTTTTTAATATTTTATTATTGTATTCTTACATACATACATACATATAATCACGCCTCTTTCCCGTAGGGGTAGGCAGAGACCACTTCTTTCCACTTGCTACGATCCTTACGTACTTGTTTCGCTTCGTCCACTTTCATTATTCCCTTCATACATGCTCTTCGGTTTAGGGTACTCTTGACCTGGCCTTTTTCTTGCAATTTATAATTCCAAATACAATCATATTTCTCTATTGCCTCAATTAGCAATTCAACATCAATATCGTCACTAGAACTCAGTTTATAAACCCGCCACGCTAGCGCTCTCTTGTTTTGCAGTCGACTGACAAAATGACGGACGCTACATCCTACAACATGACGACGTGCTGCTCCTGTTTAAGAACTCTTATATGGCACAAAATAATAGGGCAGTTTAGAAACACGTAGATTTAAATAGAGTATTAGAACAAAAATCTGGGAAAAGAGGTGTGGAGCTATCGGTTTTTAGCACAAAGTTGTGGTGGCACAAAGTGGTAGTTTTTTTGTTTCTATGTTCTATTCTGTATATTTTTTACAAAACTGGTCGTTACCTGCACTGGATTTTAAGTTTTAACTGTTTTTTAGCTGTTTCACGTCTTACCTTATTTTATTTAACTCGCTCTCCAAATGCTCTTGCATGACTGCTTCGGCTCTCGCGCTGATGTTGCACTTCGGACACGTGTAGTTCATGTTGCTGGGAACTCCGAACGGTCCAAACAGCTTCTCCAGTTCCGCCATGGTCACATTAGGCTTCGCTGCAGAGCCAGTGGGACCAACGGTTTCCGCCGGTTTCTCTACAACCTTAGCACTAGAGCTAGGATTAGCTCTTAGGATCTCAGATTTTTGTTTAACGAGATTCTCCTTATTTCTCTCTATGATGGTGGTCTGGTGTTCCAGCAACTTGGCGACCCAGGTCTCGATCCGCTTCTCTACTTGCAGCTCGATGGGCTCCTTGGCCTCGCGGCTGTGTCCATGCTCGGTCTGCACGTGCTGCTGCAGACCCGGCTTGTGGAATGCCTTGTACGAACACACGGCGCATCCCCATCTATGAATCACAGGATTGTTGGGAAATCAATTAAATTATGTTTGCTTACTACACAAGTTTATAATCTAGGTATACCATAGCAAAATAAAGGCGATTGCTATACTATTTTCTTATTATTTTTTATTTTATTTGGTTTGCCAACGCAAGAAACAGTACAACAAGCTTGAAATCTACGCACATTACAAATGTATACATAACTGCTCTTTCAATTATAGGCAATCACAGCATGCGTTGTGTTACAGTTTCACTAATATGTTTATATAATTATAAATATGTTTCATATACTCACTTTCTATACTGCAATTCTTCGTACAAATGAGACTGCATGGCTTCCTTAGTGTCTTCGATAATAACTTTGCAGAGGGGGCACTTGTATTTAAGTCCATTAGGGTCGCAAAACTGTCCAAACGACTTGCAAAGGTCGTCATCCCCCTCCGTGGCCTGTTCCGTCTCTGGCTCGACAACTTCCTTCTTCACAATGTCGAGGTTCACCGCAGCTGGCTTAGCAGGCGCCGGCTTCGGTAGTATCGGCACCGATTCCACCGGAGGAATCTCCGTTTCGGTTTTAATCTCAGACTCGTTCTTTTGCGACTGCTTCTGCCAGCGTGCGACCCCGTCCGCCTCGTCCGGAATGGATCCCTCTCGGTAGTAAAAGTAGAACACCTCCTCCTTCTTCCCGGGATGCTGCTTCGATTGATGCTTCGATATATTCTCGATGTTCGATGTGCGAAAACCGCAGTACGTGCACTTGAACTGCATTTTCGATTGGTGGAATTTACCGCAGTGTTCGATCACTTCGGGGCGAATCATGCTCTTAAATTTGCAGAGACCGCACTGCCACGGCTTCAAATCCATCGTAGGAGCGGTGGAGGACTGCGCGGGGGCGGGAGTCGGAGGGGCCGAAACTCCTTCTTCTCGCACTATTATGACTCTCCCGGTGTGCACTTCTCTCAAGTGCTTTTCGAGCACCTTACGGGTGTAGTGATAAAACGTACAAGATGAACAGGCATATAATTTCATATCGTGCATCTTAAGATGAGCGATAATCCTCACGGCCGTTAGAGGCTTAGACGTATCCAGATGTTGATGTGGCGGGCAGTGCACGCAATGGTAATCGTTTGTTCCGGCGTGGAGCGTTTCCCAGTGAATTTTGAACATCGATTCGTTCACGGATATATACGAGCACCACTTCGCGCCGCAAGTGTATCGGTGTTTTTCAGGCACGAATTTAGGGTAGATGGCCGCCGCTTCCGGCGACAGATGTTCAGCCACGGAGGTTTTGCTGCTAGTCGTAATCGAGCTAGACGCTAGATTGAGCATCTTATCGAAATGTTTCTCGTGTGATTCGAGATGCGGGACCGGGTTGACGGGCGCGGTCCGTGGCACCGGTTGTTGTTCGGCGTGCAGTTGCAAGTGCCTCACCATATTTAGCCGAACTTTCGTATTGAACTCGCAAATGGAACAGTAGACCAAGTCATCTAAAATCGGATTTATTGGCAACTTGTCGACGTCTAGAGGCCCGTACTTTTTCAATTTCGGTGCCGGTTCAGGGTTCTTCTTGCCAGTTTCGCTAGACAACTTTCTTTTAGGAGCCTGACGTTCCTTATAATCTGAATCTATAACATACTGGAGAAATCCAGTAGATAACATCTTCGAGTTAACAATCGTCGAAGTCTCGTTATGTATGAGTTTCATATGTTTCCTTGCGACTGGCAGGGAAACAAATTTTCCTTTGCATTTTGCACAACTATACGGCAGAGTACTTTCCAAGTGAACAGTATTGTAATGAATGACCATTCTAATTGCAGCAGTGGTATATGAGCAAAACGCACACTTCATTAATTCATTCGGATTTGGGAAACATGATATAATATGTCTTTTGAACATTCCCTCGCTTTTGCTTAAAAGGGAACATTTGGAACACTTATATAAACATGCACGAGAAATCTTAACATCTGTATCCTCTTGTTTCTTACTTGTGTTTAACTCTACAGGAACATCGTCACCCGAAAGATCGATAATACTTTGACGTGAAATTTCATCGTCGCTGTCTAAACAAACAACATCAGGATCTGATGGGGCCGATGTGGAGGCGACCGGTGTGACTTCAGATGTTTTGGGTACTGTTTCGACAGGTTCAATTTTTACGGTAACATTCGGTGTAATATGAGACATGTCTTGTGGTTCACTTAGCAGTGTCAAAACAGCCGGTGATGACCTTTCGGTCTCTGCACGAGAATTTGGACGAGACCTATCTTCATTTTCTAATTGTTGTATTTGGTCTTCGTTTGCTGCAACATTAACCGGCTCAATAGTTGCTGCGTTTGTTATGGTATGCATGGACTCGATCATTAAATTTGTTTGGCCAATAAGCTTTTCTAAATCAATCGATCTTTCTGCTTGTTTCACAGGACTTTCTTTATCAACGCTCGGTGAAATAATAGTGCTTTCAACTGATGACTTGCTGAGTACGGCTAAAGGTAGTACCCTAACCTCCGAACTGCCACCCTGAAATAATATATTAATGTAATATTAGTAAGGTGAAGTCACATAAAACGAACAAGTTTTGAAATCTATATAAAACTACATAGTCATTTACTTGTTCTAAATTTACAAGCGAATAAAAACTTATTGTTAGTTCAACAAACCTTAGAAGTTATAATTCTTAGATACGCCTTTGGCTGTTTAATCGGGTGTTTTTCCGACGCATGTGCTAATAACTCTGTCTCGTTGTCAGCTCCAAACAAACACCGACAGCACTGATATATTCTGAGGCCATGAGATTTCAAATGTTGTGCAAGGAGTTTCGATGACGGCATGGATATATTACACATCTGTACATTAAGAGTAATACACATTATTGGCAGTAAAACATGTTAAACAATAAAAAAAAATACATAATATGTACAAAGCAATATACATTACAGAATATCACAAAGCTATTTAACTGCTAGAATAAACTATTTGCATTTCGAGGCAATTCATTAAGACTGATCAGAGCTGTGGAATAATGTAAGCAAATTGCAATCTAAATTCAAACTTATAAAATAGCTAATTTAAAAGGCATCCTTGAAGATAAAATATAACTATAGAATCATATATAGCAAGGGCTTCAAAAAGAATATTATTCGTGACTGGTAATGTATACCCAAGTCAGACATAATAATTGAAATAAAGATATACATACGTAACAAGAGTATTCTTGGTCATTGGCGTGCCTCGTTTGCAGGTGTTCACGAAACTTTGTCAAAACGTATGACTTAAATTGACAAGTTCCTCCTTCGTCGGGATCCCCTATAAAAAGAAATACATTGTAATTAGCTTTCGTTTTATATTACTACAACTAAAAACTGTCTCACTCGAGCATTTCTACTTCGATCACCCCTTACAAATGTGAAACCACGAAACCTTGAAAATTTGAATGCTGTACGGGGTTTTGCGACTAATCCATTCCTTAATAAACATAGTAAAAAGTAAAACATATTTTTAGGTTTATATTTCTACGGGGCAAATTCATATAAATATAATACGTGTAATGACTTACGGTTATTACAAATGTAGTACAACACAGCTTCATCACGGGACATCAAGTTGTCTGGAGAATTATCTTTCACAACCGTGGCGGAACTTAGTACTGGAATTTTATCAGCATCGAATTCAGTATGAACTCTCTTTATATGCGCATACACCAGTTGACTCGCTGCTGCTCGGTAAAAACATTTACTGCAGGCGTATGAACAATGTTTGTAATTCTTAAATACATGCATCACTAAATCAATAGCATTTCCTGAACAATCAAAGTCACAATAAGTACATTTCAGAGAGCACTCCCCACCAATCCTTTGATGCGTCGAAGCGTGAACTAAAGCTTCCTCTGCATTGTCTGTTGTATATGAACAAAAACGACCAGCACATTTAAAAACCTGGACTAATTTTTCGGGACTTAGCATAGCTTCTAATACGACAAGATGTTTCTTAGTCATAACTTCAGTTTGTGCTTGTTCATAATTGTATACTTTATCATCTTTCTGTGATTCTGAGTTAATATTCGATGATTCATCCGAAGTGCCAAGACTCACAACACTCTGTATTTTCGGCAGTGGCGAGTGAACTGCTTGAGTTTCACTCTGTTCTGTCGAAATAAGTTCAGAAAGTGGCCGTACATTAATATATGGTTTAGATGTCGGAGCATCATTAATATCTATAGAAACTGCCGTCTCTGGAACATCCTCGGCTATTGGTTTAGGAATTTCTTCAAAGATAGGAAAGTTGTCCATATGTTTATCAAGAAAATGCTGCAAACAGTCCTTAAATGTGTGTTTTCCTTGGCCTGTAACTATGACTTTACAAACAAAACAATATCCATCCCAATTTTCAGAATGTTTCAATTGCACATGCTTCTTGAATGATATTAGCAATGTTGTTTTATAATGATTATCTAAACCGTTAATGCAGCATATGTATTCTTTAGTTCCAGTACCCGTTAACTTGATTTTGAAATGAGGATAATCTAGCACATCAGTGGATGGTGTTAACTCAGTTTGCGCATCGGCGTTTTCCACAATGTTACTAAGTGGCGGTTGTTGTTCCGGTACTGGCTCCTTAGCTGGTTCAAGCGCTTCTTCGGCTTCTTCCATGGCATCATTATGATGAGAATCTTGAGTATCATCGTCTTTTTCCCGTTTGATGCTTGCGTTTATAACTTCCTCATTTTTTGAATAACTAGACGTATCACTATTATCGTCGTTCTCAAAAATGAATTTTGATTGGAATTTATTTTTTGGTGCAGGTTTAGGGGGCTCATGGGTTATTTCTTGAACAATATTATCTTGCCCATTGTCCAAACCAACAATTCGATCAGTGCTATCAGTAACATCACTGTGGTCATCACTCGGTTCAGTTATGCTTTGGTTAGAGCGAGTGCTACGTAGAACCCTCAATCCTTCATTAGAAGAATCGCTCGCTTTCGATACAAGAGACTGTAAAACTTTTCTTGGAATCTCGCCTAAATTTATCGAATACACCTCTGTTTGCTCATCATCATGGCGAACAATGACGTGCGTCTTAAGATTTTCTAATGAAACTTGGGTAAAGTTACATCTTCCACATATGTAACCAATAAGCTGGCCTTTAAGATTCTTAGGCGGTGGTGGTATGTCTAAATGAAATGGACACCTAGTAACATTTATACATTCAGAACATATGTGTTTATATTCACCCGTATGCACGCTAACAACATGCCAAAAGAATGCTTCTAATGCAGTATTATGTCTATGGAATTCTTGGAAGCAAAATCGACAAACATACCTTGTCGTATGTATTTTACTGACTGCTTGTAAATTCATATTTTCACATTGTTCTATAGCCTCTTTAGCTATTCCTGGGCTCAGTCTGGATAAAGGTATTTCAGAATGTGGATGATTCTTTTTGTAATGCGGAACAATGTCATTCCCGCGGTATCCACAAAGGCGACAAATATAATTTTTTATACTTTTATGAAAGCAATAAGATTTATCAGTGAAACAGTTAATATCCGGTATTTCATATGTTATCTTTTCTTTTGTTTCATGTGCCGCAACCTCTTGAGAAGAAGGTATTGAAAATTCAGCATTTTTCGCGACCGATTTGGTTTTAACACTTTTTTTCTTAATAACTCCTAACTGCCAACTGCGTCTTTTTCGTTTCGTCTTCTTTTTTAATTCGACAAGCAATTCTGAACTTCCGCAACTTTTTGCTGAAACTGAATCACTATCCGAGTCCGTATTTTGATCTATGCTTTCACCGGTATTATTAGATTCTGCAACAGATTCGGTTTCAAAAATGTATGGATCATCTTGCTTTTTGGTTTTGGATTTAGGTCCTGGTTTATACTTAGGTTTTCCTTTGGATTCTGAATCTGAAATCTCATTTTGATTAGGTTTACTTTTAGATGTTTTCTTTTTATTTTTTTCAATTAAATTATGGGATTCATCGGAAACCATCTTACTTTTGATATTTTCCAAAACTACGATAGGTTCTGGCTCAACCTCGGTAGTTGGGGTATCACCTTTTGAATTTTTGTCATCAACTAATTTCGCTAAGCGACACATTCTAATTCCAGTTGCATTAAGAATATCTTCGCTTATAAACATATCCCGAATGTCTTCTTGTAATTTTAATAATTCCCTTGATGGCTTTTTCGGAACGGGAGGAATTTGTGGAGAAAATCCTGCTTCCGATCGTGTAATACGCTTATCTTTATTTAGTGAAAGTTTTTTGGCCAGCCTAGATCTTCCTCTCTTGGTTATTTTAGATTTCTTCGTAATTTTCTTTCCAGATTGTACTGGAAGAGGTACTGTATCTATTAATTCCTTTGCGTTTTCATTCGAAATTTGTTCGTCACTCTTTATGGTATCGACTACATCTTTAATATTTTCATGTGTTTTAGTTTCTTCAGCCTCTTTATTAATACTTGTATCTTTTACTTCATCTTTATCTTCTTTGACATCTTCCTTTTCAACACAACTTTCTGATTTATTTTTTTTATCAGGGAGCAATTTATTTTCCTCTGAATCTTTATTGATAATAGCATTTTCCTTATCGTTTGTAACAATAGATTCTTGAATTTTATCAATTTGCTTAAATTCGTTATTTACTACTTTTTCTCCTTCATATTTCATTAAGACATCAGTTGTAATTGTTTCACTAACTACTAAGTTTTCTTCATCTGATAGCTTATCATTATCAACTTGTTTATTGTAAACAACATCATTGTCATCGTTTTGTGCTTGCACAGCAACAATATCTTTTAACTTTTCATCATTTTCCTTGGCAAATATTTGATTTTTTTGGTTATTTGTGTCCACTTCTGTATTGTTGACCACTTCTGAGTTTTCTTCCTCATCCGACACAATTTCACTCAGTTTTTCTAACTTCTTTTTTATTTTGTCGTTTTCACCCGAGTCTTTACTTAACATCGTAAGCAATTCCTTGATTTTATTTTTATCCTCCAAAATAGACAATAATTTACCAATAGAATCAATGCGAGGAAGACTGTCAGCACATGTGGAGTTTGCATCAGATTGTTCCTTAGACGTATCATTAGAATTATGACTTGAAGTAATATTCATTTCAGATGCTAATTCATTAGTACTGTCCGGAACACTTTCTTGTTCGTTTTTTTCCTTTACATCAATATTATTTTCACTCGAATTATTAGTACTATCAGGCACAAATCGATATATAGACTCAACAGTTTTATTTATCAGACACTGTGAATCTTTTACATTGGCATCAGATTTATCATCTAATGCTGTCGTTGATACAAGAGCTTCGGCATTTACATAATTAATGACTTCTTGGATCTCACTAATACTTTTAACATATTTTTCTTGGATGTCACTTTTATCGTTCTTTTGTGTTATGATCTGCCCGGAATCTTTTGTTTCATTACTTTTAGCATTCTGAACATCAACGACAAAACCAAACTTGTCGTTTAACGTAACGTCAGAAGCAAAATCACTCTGCCCTCCCAATGGAAATGGAGAATTACTAGAAGAAATATTTCCGACGATATTGTTTATGAATTTATCGTTAAAATCATTAATTTTCGGTGCTTCTATGTCGTGGTCAAGGTCAGCTATTAAAGCATTGATATTGTCAAGTACAGATCCCGATGCAATGTTATCGGAAAACAAATCGTCATCAACGCCAAAGCTAATATCTAATGAATCATTCTGTGCTTCACACGATTCATTTATGACAGCTGGCGTTGACTTTTCTTTCATATTGTCTGATAAATTATTTTCACTGGTTACATCAATAGTGGCCCCGTTTTTATTAGTACCACTCTTTATTTCTTTACGATCTGTTGCATCATCATGTTTCATATTTGGTTTTTCCGTTGTTTTCCCTTTATCGACAAGTAAGTCAATTTTAGGGGTTTCTGTACTGTGTAATTTTTTATTTACATCAATATTTTTCTCTGCATTTTCATTGGTACTAACATTTTCTTGAGAATCAGAATCGGAGTCATATACAAGAGGTTTTTTAATCCTCCTTGGTTTCTTTACAGGCGAAATTCTATCAATTTGTTTAGATGGGGTTCCTCCTTTTAAAGCAGATCTAGTGATACGTCTCTCACAACCATCTAATACTGAGCTAACCGAATACGTGTTCTCATCTTGACTTTTTGAGTCATCTGACGATTTACTTAATAAATTTGTATCTTCTCTGGATTTTGATTTATCAACATTAACTGGTACATTTTTGTTAACATTCTCTATGTCATGACGTTTATTTGTAACGTTAGTATCAGACCTTGTAGATTTAGTTTCAGCTTTTTTACTTTGGTCAGTGATCGCATTTTCACCTTTCTTTGCATTTTTAAGGGGTGTTTCGTTTTTAGCGTCAGTTTCAACTTGGCTACTGGTTTCAGTTTCTTTATCTTCAATAGCACGTTTAATTTTTGGAATTTTAAAATTTTTCACCCCAGCTGCAGATGCTAAAATCGTACCTTTAGCAATGTTATCATTCGAATATACTATACCATAGTTTTTATAGCGTGCATTGCATGAGTGCCTATCTTTGTCTTTATATTTATCTTTGCTTGTATTTTTAATATCTAGTTCACGTCGCATTCTCGGATCACGGAAATTTCTTCTTGGAGAATACTTAGAGGTATCGTCAGTCTTGGTAATATTATCTGAGTCTCGTCCCCTTCTTCGAGGATCATTATTGGTCTGGTGTCCACTTGATTTTACGGCACTTGTTTTCTTACTAGGATACGAGTCTCGGTTGCTAATGGCACTTGCATTACTAGTACGCGCATCTCGGCTGCTATGATATTCATTTGAGCTAACTTTTTCATGGGAATAACTAATGCTTGATTTGCTTTTATGGTCTCTATTTTGTAAATCAAAGTGGTAATTATTAAATTTACATGACCGGAGATCTTCTTTTATATCTTTGAAATTTTTATTTGAATTATAGTCTTTAAGTTCCCTACCAACACTACATGCGCGTCTAAATTGCATAGCTTTACGATTTGAAAAGTCACTTAACTCAAATTTACTTTTATCGGAAGATGGTTGTTTTGAATCCTTCAAGGGACTCCCGCGTAAAGCACGACCAACACTCGATGCACGTTGTCTTCGAGCATCAAATGATGTATTAAGTGATGACTTAGTTTCTTGAAAAGTTCTTGAAAAGCTTGTATCAATATTGAACGAGCGACCAGTATGCGACTGTACAGATAATGGCTTTTCTATTGAACCTTCTCTGGTATACGTTTTTGCCACTCCGCTTTCTCTATCCTTTGAAAAATTTTCTTCCGAAGTATTTGTTCGCCCTATACTTCGCGCACGGTAGTTCCTTCTATTGTTTACTTCGTCAGCATATTTATATTTATCTCTTCGATAGTGATAATCGTTATTATAATCCTTGTTATATGGCTCACTTCTTTCATAATCTCTGGATAAAGAACGTCCAACACTTGATTCTCGTCGTGGCATACACTCTCTATTATTTCGACTATCTTGTTCATAAGATCTGACTTGACTTCTTCTATATCTATTAGCATTTTCAGTCACATTACGTTCATCTTCGAAATACGAACGATTCCTCTCGTCATTGCGGTTCTGGCATTTATCATAATCAGAGCTTCGGTTGAGTCTCGGATCTTGAGATTTCATGTAATTGTGATTGAAACTGGACGAGTTGCGGTAGTCACCTCGTCCATAGGCATTGGCCTGTGTCATATTGACGTCAGACCGACCAAAAGGATGGCTGGGAGTCATGGGACAATCTGACCTTCCGAAGGAATGGACTGGTGTCATTGGTGTTTCCATTCTACCAAACGATGGGTTGGGAGTTAGTGGGCACTCCATTCTCCCAAACGAAGGGTTCGGTGTTGGTGGACACTCTATTCTACCAAACGATGGATTAGGTGTTGACGGGCAGTCCATTCTACCAAACGATGCATTAGGTGTTGACGGACACTCCATCCGACCAAAGGACGCGTTAGGTGTTGGCGGGCAGTCCATTCGACCAAAAGATGGGTTAGGTGTTGGCGGGCAGTCCATTCTACCAAATGAAGGATTAGGAGTGGAGGGGCACTCCATTCTGCCAAAGGAAGGATTAGGTGTTGCAGGGCACTCCATCCGAATTTGTGGACTGTCTAGTCTTTTGTCCCCTTTAAATCTGTCATTTCTATTTCTATGATAATCGACATCTCGCTGCACAGACGTACTGCGACAGTTTCGATCTTCCCATGTAGTATTTTCATTTGTTTGATTTACATGATGAGAATCTTTTTCCGAGAAATCATGTGGTTCAAATGTAGGAAACATTGGAGCATAAACATGTTTTGAATTAGTATAATCGTCAATTTCAAAATTGGGGCGTGGAGTCATTTCATATGATCTGGCATTTGGTGTCAAAATAGGAGTCATCATTGGATTCATACCAGGTATCATTCTACTTGGCGTCATACTAGGATTTATATTTGGCACCAAGTTAGGAGTCATGGTTGGCGTCATATTTGATGGCATATTAGGAGTCATAAGTAAGGGTATTTTTGAATTTATAATTGGTGTCATAATTGGATTTATATTGGTTATGACATTCTGATTCTGCGGTTGCGTCATATGTGTGAGTGACATAAGAGGAGGTATATTTGCCGATATGCTAGGTACATTTGAGTAGCTCGTATTAGGTCTTATCACTCTCTCAGACTCATTTGTGGAAGATTTCGGACTATTTTTAGCTGTTGATTCTGTTCTCAGGCGATGTTCTGGATTAGATTTTCTAACTTTAACATCATTGCTACTTTTCTCATTCCACGTTGCTTCAAAAACTTTTTCACTGATAACTGAAGGCGATGACGTACTTTTCCTGGATCCATCAAGACTACCCTTTAATGCCGTTGGTAGCTCCAGTCTCATATCAATATCCGCTTTGGCACTTGGTACAATGTTTTTAACAGGATCACTTGGAATAATAACTGGTGGCCTTATACCGGTATCAGCGAAATCTTCATGATCAGGTGATTTAGGAACTGAGTCACCGTGGTGAAATTCGAAGTTCGGAGCAGAGTTATGACTATTTTTTGGATCGGTTGATATAGGAGTTTCCTGATGTAAATCAAAATCCCACCCCTGTTTATCTTCATCCTCTGAACTATCAACTGGGGACACATTAACCGGAAAGTTGAATCTTTCGCATTCTTTTTCAGTGAGCTTTAGACTCTGCTTTTTCGCGTTATCATCCTTCGATGATGACTGTTGTTTTACAGATTTATATAGAGACTGTTTTACTGAAGGTACCGCTTTTTGTTTATATTTTTCTATTGAAATTCGTTTTTTGGATACTATTTCTTGAGCACTAGTAACTTTCATAATTTTGGGTTGATGCAATGGTGGCGTAACTACTTCGGGCAACGGTACCGTTGTTGTTTCACCTAATATTTCTTTTTTTAAGGCTTGCAAAATGTCTATTTCTGATACTATCTCTTTTTTCATCCGAGTTTCGGTACTTGAATCAATAATTTCATCACTTTTAATTACTTCTGCTGACTTGCTAAAAGTCACATCTTTTTTCTCAACGACACATTCATCAGACGATTTACATGAACTTTGTTTTACAAGGGATTCTTCAAGGTTTGTGTTTTCCTCTTTGGTAGGTTGATAAAAGTTTAATTTAAAAGCTTCAGTGGCAGATGGCTTAGGTTTTTCTTGAGGAAAATTTTGTGGTTTATCTATTTTATTAGCCTCTTTCATTGAAGATTTACAACTATCTTCCACTACCTTTAGTGGACTTTTCATTTCCTCCAAGGATGTATTTTTTTCTTTTTCGTCTATTTCTTTTCCAGATGATTCCTTAATTATTTTATCCCCTGTTTTATTTAAAGAAGTTTTTTCTGCTACCTTATTTTCTGTATATGTTTCAAAATCAGTTACATCAACGTCAGTATTAATTACTTGATCATTAACTTTACTGACCGTTTCTTTATCCGAATTTATGACAAGACAAATCTGTATATTTCTAGACTTTTTCTTATCACTTTTACTTATATTTGAATTACCTTCACCTTGATTAACCACAATGAGACTGCCATAGATATTTTCTATAGCTTCACTTTCACTGTCAGATAGTTCACCTTCTTCTACGTCATCTTTTTTCTTAGATCGTTTTTCCTTCTTTTTATAAGATTTTAAAATCAAATCTGATATGTCATCTTTAGTTCCTGTTTGCTTTAATTCACCAAGAATTTGTGATCGCAAACCACGTAAAGTATCAATATCGACATCATTGTCACTACAATTAATGATCCTAGACAAAATGTCTTTGGTATTTAAAGAACCTAAACTTTCTTGTGGCACTTTCAAAGTAATATTTAAGTCTTTAGATTGTTGGCTCGATTTAGATCTTTGTTTGGAAGACTTTTTTCTTTCCTTTTTATATGACGGTGAATATCTTCGCGGTGATCTTCTAGGTGAACGTCGACTAAAAAGAGGTTTATCTGTATTTGTATCTGAATTTGCTAACCATTCTTTCTTTTTGTGCTCCGGAGACATGAGTACACGTGTATAATTCCGCTTACTACTTGATGAATTATCGTCATTGTGGCTGCTTGATGATTGGCGAAGTGGTGATACCTTGTTGGGTCTTCTTTGAAACAAGGCCGGTTCCTTGCTTCCTGGTGTACATACAACTTCTGTATTTGTTGCTCTAGCAATTTCAGGCAGGGTATCAGGAGCATCGTCATTAAGTTTTGAAGCCACAGATTTTAATTTATTTCTAACAGTATTTAAATCGCTCTTGTCGTTTTGAGTTTGTAAAGTACTATCTTCTTTGACGTCTGCCATTGAATCCCGCTAAAAATATTAAAATATGGTATTAAATAAATTGTTTTGGGAATCATAAAATCATAAATAAAATAAAAAAAAAACATACCTGTTCTACTTTCGCGTACAAGTTAACCAGAACCTGCTCGCATTTTAGCAAATTCTCCATCTTCATCCTAGAAAGTATAAAATATTTTTTAATTTTATATTGCACCTAATAACAAAAACAATGAACACAAAAGTGTATTAAAATTTTATCACAACCTTTTTTTCTTGTCTAGAAGTAAGTCTCTTAGCGATCTGATTTTATCGAGTTGAGCTTTTCGAGGATTATTAATTCCATTATTCGTACTTTCTAGTCTTTTTATCATGCTCTCCAAAAATGGGATGTATTTCTTCATCTCCTCGAACTTTTGGTCGTATTCCAAATCCATTTTGCTGGCTGTAATGAAGTTTATTTACATAAAAATATCCTACAATAATAAACCATTTAGATATCGTTACGATTGTTAAAGTTAAAAAAGTATAACTACTAAAGTTGTATAAATGGTGACATTGTTTTGGTAAAAATAATTATTAATAAAAGCGATGGAATGAAAGAAATGAAACGCGTTAATCTAACCAAGAAGCTCTATTTGATAATCGGTAGCGTTGCAATGGTAAAAAGCGATAGGATTTGTCGAAATTATAAAGTACCTAGTTCCCGACAGGCGTTGACACGAGTCTCAATCATACGAAAAAGTTAAATAAAATCTTGAACAGTTTCATTTTGAACTTACTACGAGAAACTCATAACATTAACAAATGTATGTATTGAATAATGTAGTCAGATGTAGGATTCGGCCTTCTAAAGTTACAACTAAATATTTTTAATAAAACATTTCATTGTGAAATCTCGGAGATTCTGAAAGACTTGTCAAGCAGTAATTTGTAACACCAAGTCTTCATCAAGTTTCAAGCGAAACTGCTGCGGTTTCATACAAACGGTTGTACTTGCGGTTTTTTCCCGCGACCGATATTTAAGGCTCTAAATATAACAAAATGATTTATGGTCAAAATCGCGCAAAATTTGCTACAACGGGATTTTTACATTTGACACAAAACATTCGCGCGAGGTCCGCCGAGAAGTGGTGTCTTAAAGCAATAGAAACATCTAAAAAATCTAATGTTAACGTCATCCCAAGGAAAAACTTCCTGGAATATAAGTATTGTATAAACCGCGCGTATTTTGGCAATACGCAGGAAACGTGTCTCAATAACCGCTGCATCACGTCACACGAAACGAAAATCTACAGTTAGACCTTGTCCAGAAGGGGCGAATTCGCCACGAAACGTTTCGTGCGAATTCATTCGCGCGTTAGCGAGATACTAGGCGCCAATACATCGCGTCCACAAGCATCGCGCGAGTTCAAAATACGCGCGTAAATCGCGTGCACTTCGCCAGACTCTCGACTCGCGCGTAATTCGCGCGAGTCGAAATACTAGAGACTCCTTGTTGCGTCCACTTAACGCGCGAACAACAGAGCGAGGTGCACATATCGAGGGAAATGGAGCGCCAAAATTTTCGCGCGTTGGTACGCTTCTTCTGGACGCAACGGTCGCGCGTAATACGCACGGGGGAATCGCGGCGAATTCGCCCCTTCTGGACAAGGTCTTAGTAAAACAAATATTTCAGGAATAAATTAATTTTGTATGAAACTGTCTTTTGAGTTTTGATAATCAAAATAAGAGTGTAGTGAATAGACACTTGAAACTGTTATAGCAGCCACACAATTATGTCTGTTCCGATTAAATTGGGTGGCCGCTTTAATAATAGCAAAAATAAGAAAATCCTATTATGAAGGCACAATAAACGTGTTTTGCGTTTTTATTTTATTTTTATTTTTTCATGGAAATAGCCGGCAAACGAGCTGACGATCCACCTGATGGTAAATGGCTATCGTCGCCCATGGACATCAGCAATACCAAAGGCATCCACTGATGCGTTGCCGGCCAAGAAAGAAGAAGAAGAAAGAAAGAACTGGCTCTCAAGCCCCCAGCCGGAACACGACGAGTCGTTTGGCGGCTGACTCATGCTCAAGGGTGGTAGCTATCCAGGCGAACCCTATGGAGAAATAATAGTAGTAATAATGGTATTAATTAACAATTAAAATCAATATAATCCCTCGAGGGGCCCTACCACCAGCGGGCTGGATTTAGTCGCCTTTTACGACACCCATCCGGCATGGGAGTTGGGACTGGGGTTAATATTCTAAGCCGCCCCAATACGTTTTAGCTTTATGAACCTATATTTTCGCTTTATGATAAAATAATAAATATAGTATGTAATATACTAGTCTATATATTATATAAAAGAAAGTTGTGTTAGTTACACTATTTATAACTCAAGAACGGCGGAACTGATTTGGCTTAAAATTGGTGAGGAGGTAGCTTAGAATCAGGAGACGGACATAGGATACTTTTTATCCCGGAAAATAGACCTGTTCCTGTGGGATAAGGTAAAATTTTGTTATATGTAGTTGATAGATTAGTTATTTATACAGATATACAATAAAGCTCGGGGTTGAATATAGGATACTTTTTATCCCGGAAAATAGACCTGTTCCTATGGGATAAGGTAAAATTTTCGGGAATGGGAGGGGGAGCGGGAGAGGGAGAGGGAGAGGGAGAGGGAGAGGGAGAGGGAGAGGGAGAGGGAGAGGGAGAGGGAGAGGGAGAGGGAGAGGGAGAGGGAGAGGGAGAGGGAGAGGGAGAGGGAGAGGGAGAGGGAGAGGGAGAGGGAGAGGGAGAGGGAGAGGGAGAGGGAGAGGGAGAGGGAGAGGGAGAGGGAGAGGGAGAGGGAGAGGGAGAGGGAGAGGGAGAGGGAGAGGGAGAGGGAGAGGGAGAGGGAGAGGGAGAGGGAGAGGGAGAGGGAGAGGGAGAGGGAGAGGGAGAGGGAGAGGGAGAGGGAGAGGGAGAGGGAGAGGGAGAGGGAGAGGGAGAGGGAGAGGGAGAGGGAGAGGGAGAGGGAGAGGGAGAGGGAGAGGGAGAGGGAGGAGCACACAGAAACTGTAACGGCTAAGAACGGCTGTACCGATTTTAATGATTTCTGATTTGTTACATTCTTAGGCGATACGAAGTTCGCCGGGTCAGCTAGTAATAAATAAATATAGAATCACAAATAAACAACAACAAAACATAGTTCAACTGTGACAGCTGACAGTACCGGTCTTTAATTTGGCTCTCTGGCTCTGACGTCACTGAGACCAAGGCTAAGCCTATTAGCAAATCGCGCGGGTTATATGTTATTATATTTTACAATAGTTTTATCTCAGAACAGGTCGGTTTGTTAGTAATAGACGAACAGCCAACAACATACAGCAGTTTCAACCGCAATGTTTGCGACTAGAGTGGTTTTGCGGTTTCGCGGTTAACCGCTTGCGGGAAAAAACTGTAATGCTGTCTCAGGCTAAAGTTATGTTTGCCGTTAAAATTTCATATTAGGGTTCCGTAGCCAAATGGCAAAAAACGAAACCCTTATAGATTCGTCATGTCTGTCTGTCTGTCTGTCTGTCTGTCCGTCCGTATGTCACAGTCACTTTTTTCCGAAACTATAAGAACTATACTGTTGAAACTTGGTAAGTAGATGTATTCTGTGAACCGCATTAAGATTTTCACACAAAAATAGAAAAAAAAACATAAATTTTGGGGGTTCCCCATACTTAGAACTGAAACTCAAAATTTTTTTTTTCATCAAACCCATACGTGTGGGGTATCTATATGTATAGGTCTTCAAAAATGATATTGAGGTTTCTAATATCATTTTTTGATATTGAGGTTTCTAAAATCATTTTTTTCTAAACTGAATAGTTTGCGCGAGAGACACTTCCAAAGTGGTAAAATGTGTGTCCCCCCTGTAACTTCTAAAATAAGAGGATGATAAAACTAAAAAAAATATATGATGTACATTACCATGCAAACTTCCACCGAAAATATAATTAGAACGAGATCTGATAAGTAGTTTTTTTTAATACGTCATAAATCTTAAACCGCAATTTACCTCGATCAAAGTTACAACGAACTACAAGAACTTTTATATTATGTTCCTTGCTGCTACGGAACCCTTCATGGGCGAGTCCGACTCGCACTTGGCCGCTTTTTTTTGTTTTGGACGGAAGAATTGTCAATTGTATTGGCTTCAACCCATTCAACATTGGCCCACTACTGGGCGCGGGTCTCTCCTCTTGAGGAGGCCTAGAGCGTACTCCACCACGCTGCTGCAGTGCGGATTGGTGGAGGGGTTAGTAGCCAACCCGAGTGTCGGAAGTTATCAAACCGCCCGAGGGCCTCCGACATGGCTTAACGACTATTATCTTATGATAACAACCGGGACCGACGGCTTTACGTGCCCACCGAAGCACGGAAGCGCTCAAGAAATTTTTGCCACTAGCGGTCACCCATCCAACTACCGACAGCGCCCGCTGTTGCTTAACTTTGTCGATCACATAGGATCGACGCAAGCCGCCGGGCTATGAGCGCTCCAATTGTATAAGCAGCGTAAAATTATATTCAAGCAATGTGACACAAGACATGATGTGAAGCAATTACAATTACATTTTCAATTGGTTACTACGAATCAAAAGTACCACGGAATGATAGATGCAATAATTAAACATTTAAACAAGATTGAGATTCCAGATCTCCTTCAGCGAGAAAATAAATATATATAGAAAAGTTATCGTTGTATATATTTGTTTTTTGAGTTTTGGTATGTTTTGCAGGACGACTGACGAGTGACGACCGAGTCCTAATTACGAAAAGTAAAACCTGAACTGAAACCTTTGCTGAAAGAGAGAATTTTGACTTCATATCACTTGTTTGATTTTAGGACAGATTCGCTACAAAACTTATGAGCATAATAAGCACACCCCTGTAACTAAGTCTAAATGCCCACCAATAATCAAAAGTAAATATAAATACCTTTTGTTTGACTAGACAGACAATCAAATTCAAATATGCAATGCAAAATAAATGACCGAAAAAATATTGGTCTTAATCCTGTTAATAATTTATACTTAAATGTGAAAGTTTGTTGAGATATTTGGATGTTTGTTCCTCAATCACGCCACAACTACTTAACCGATTTGGCTGAAATTTGGAATGGAGATAGCCTATACCCTGAATTAACACATAGGCTACTCGGAAAAGTTTCCGAGGGTTTTGTAAAAAATCGATATCCACGCGCGCGAAGCCACGGGCATATAAATCTAAATTAATTAATTAAAATTTTCGTTTAGAAACCTCTACTACGGGCAAAGCCGCGGGCAAAAGCTATGTTGTAAGAAATATTATCTAACCGCCCAACGCGACACTTAAAGTTTTGAGATATACAAAAAATATTGAACGTATTATTACTTATTTTACATCTTAATAAAATACTCTTCTTCATGCCTTACACGAGGTTCCATTCTCCCGAAAATTACATACTTGGAAAACAATTAAACCGGTCTAGATCAGACTAGTCAGAAATCGCTACTACAAAGATAACCACAGTTTCTGCGGTATTTGAAAAACAGTCCTTTTATTTATGTACCTATTTAATTTTATTATAAATGGAAGTTAGGGCTATAGCTCAAGGTCGATGAGTTTGGGTTACAACGTCAAATTTCTCAATAATCTTTGTGGTAAGAGACGTATGTGACGTGGGGTTATCGTGATGCACCATGATTTCCTGAAACCCGGCCTTTAGTCTTCTATCCCGCGCAGCTTTAAAATCTTTGGGCAATGCTTCTGTAGCATACCGGTCAGAGTTATTTGACCTATCTTAAATCAAAATTGACGTCGAAAAATGTAAGCACCGCAAGAAAGCACTACGAGTTCTTTGAAATTTTGTCAGTAACTGTCCGTCCGTCGTCCTTAGGAGAATATCTATACAGTGGATCGAATTAACATAAGATCATTAAAAAAAGAGTTTCAATGAATATAAGATATGGAATTTTAAAATGGCTCCCATTCAGAGGGGTGAGGGGTGCGACCCCTCTTTGTATGGTTTTTGTCGATAAAATTAGAAGTACAATACGTGGGTAAAATATCAGAAATCCGATCCCTAACACACCGGTATAATCGATCCATGTTTTGTGATCAGTAATCAAAAGGCCCGTTTTCAAAACGTAGACGGCTTTAATGGTACTAACATGAGCCTGTTTTTCGCTTTTTCTCCTTTCTTAAAGCAAACGAACGGCAACGGCAAAAAGCTTCCTCACTCCAAGATGTAAGTGAAGGATGATGAACGCTCCCCGAACTAATGCTTAGGATCTTCTGGATATACATGTATGTGATTGGTCTTTTCGAAGTAACATTTCGTTAGTCCAAACTTTTGTTACTGTAGTTTAATTATCTAACGAAAAAAATATTGCACGACTTGTAGCTAAATTTCGGTAGGTTAATTGTAATCGTTATTAACTTATTGGTTCAAATAAACCCTTAAAATCGTAATAGATCTTTCATCTGTAATATAAAAAAGCTTAGGAGCTTATTTGTTTCAAAACGCTAAGCTCTTGAATTGCCATTCGGATTTTTTCTGTATGATAGCCACTTTCATGAGGAAGATTATGCTATAAGCTACATTTTTAATTCCTGACAAAATAAGTTGCTTTAGGGGTACGGGTATTAAGACATTTAAGACTTAGGCACCCCAAGTGAAGCGGCGGTTTACTCCTTTTAAATTAAAGCACGGAAAGGGATGTTTTTACATCTAAACACTCGACTGGTGCGTTTCAATTTAAATTATTATGAGCATCACAAAATTTATTGAGGCACCAGGAGTACTTATGACTTTTCCGTCGTCAGATTCGAAATACTGACATGAACCGTCAAAAATTGATTAGGGGTCTGGTGTCTTTTCAGGGTTCGATGGGAAGAAAGGCAATGCAAATAGGGCTAATCAACAAACTACAAGTCGTTGATGCCACCGAACTGACCAACAAATTGAAATGGGATGGGCTGGTCACGTTAACTGAGCCTATGATTACTCGAAGGAGTACCATAGAAGTTAAATGAAGAGGTGAAGAAGTACAAAATAAATCCAGACGTACCTTTTCGATGGTTTTTGCTTATTTCTTTCCTAATGAGGTCATTTAAGGATCTCGTACGAGAAGGTGGTTAAGTTCCTACCTACTTGTTAACTAAAAAGGTAGACTTCAACAACACGGACTTCCAAATTCGGCTCCTCTCTATTCAGACTTGAATTAAGGGACTAGGTCCTCAAGATAACAACCTCCTTATTTGAAATTGCTAAAGTAAAAATAGAATTTCTAAGATTGTAAACAGCCTAAATTATGTTTGTTCAATGCAAAACAACATAAAACCAAGACGGTTTTATTTACACTAAACATAGCTAAAGAACACTCCATTAAGTCACCTTTCAAACAAAAAAAAACTAGATCAAAATCGGTTCATCCATTTGGGAGCTACGATGCCATAGACAGACATACACATCCACAAATACACAGACACACAGATACACAGACACGTCAAACTTATAACACCGCTCTTTTTTCGTCGGGGTTGAAAATAAACGCGACAAAAGAAATCTTCGAACTAACCAAACTATAAACTTTGAATACTTTCAAAGAGTATACAGACGATATAAAAAAGAACTTCATACCATAATACCAAAAAATAACACTCAAAAGCGTGAAGCCTATTCGCCCGATATTTTTATACTCCGGGTCATATTTTAGAAAACTTCATCCCGGAAAATTAAAAGGTTTCCCTGGAAAACACGATGAAAGTTTGTACGGAAAAAATTTAAAACACCAATCGAATTGCTTTAAATTTGCAACAAACGTTTACCAGTTTTTCAAAATTTTGCATTGAAAAAAAAATACAAATTACATAATATGAATATTGTTCATCTTTCAAAACCCGCTCCCGGAGAAATCCTTTGTGATTGTATCATTGGTTTCAGCATATAAATTCCTTAACTTAAGTAACCTGTACTAATATTATAAAGAGGAAAGATTTGATTGTTTGTTTGCATTGAATAGGCTCCGAAACTACTGAACCGATTTGAAAAATTCTTTCACTGTTTGGAAGCTACACTATCCCCGGGTGACATAGGATATATTATATTTTTAGAATAATTAGGAATCCTTAATATAACTCCAATAATGTAACCCAAGGTGTAAAAAATAAGAAAACCAAAGCAAAGCGAGGGCGGTTACTCGATCAATATAAATTCACCGTTTTTTAAAAAATCTGCAAGAAGTACAAATAAGTTAAAACAATTTTCGTATGCGAAGCAGCGGGCAACAGCTAGTAATAATAATATAAATGTGAAAATTTGTAAGGATGTATGGATATGGATTTGTTAATCTTTCACGCAAAAACTATTGAACGGTTTCCATGAAATTTAGCACGCAGGTAAACCATGATCTGGAATAAGGTACATACTTATTATCCCAAAAAACGCGGGCAAGGCCGGAGGCAAAGTGCTAATATACTTAAATTTTATTTTTTATACTCTTTTTAGAAAATTTTGCTATTCTAGGTGTCCGCGTTTAAGCCACGTAACGACTATTCATCTATCTATTCTATATTTTTATAATTCCACATTAACGTTAAATAAAAAATTAAATCAATAAAATTAACCGATAAAACAAATAGGTATCTTCCGACCGACTGATATGATCGGAAACTTAGAAACACTTCCAAACAAAAAACGGGCAACATTTTGCATATGACCTACCTGTCAAATCGCTGAGAAGTCAGAAATGTCAGTAGACAACCGAGTTCACTGACATTGAGTTGTTATTATTACTAGGTATGCAGTGAAGTTGTGGGAGTAGGTACAGGTAAAGCTTAGATTAGAGGCAACTGATGGTAGCAATTCACCAGCGACAAGTTGGACTATCTACAAGGTATTTATTACCCGATGACGACAATAGTTACCTACTAATAATATTATTATATCTAATTATTAATTTTTGGTGGATATTAAATATAAAGGGCATCGAACTTAGTTGGCATACCTACAACTACCGCCATTTTGAAAAAAATTCTTTTCGGCGGCCGAAGCGAACTTGTAGGTATGCCAGGTTCCTTACAAAAATTTTCGAACCTCTTTAAAAAGATTAAATAAGTTTTTAACCACAACGCACATTTTAAACTACCACAACCACGTCTATGAATAAAATGTGTTCGTAATAAGGTGCTTTGACCTACCTATAATTAAGTTAACATATATAAATATTTTAAGAAAACTAAAAGATAATAAACTCCAGATACATACCTATCACAAAGTTATTATAAACTTTTTAGAAAAACACTACATTCACTACCGTCATACAGTACTACACTACAGTGATACCTACTGTATATCATATCATATACTGGATATCACTACCAATGAAATCGTATCACAATAAAAAAAGTATCCCATGACTTCCACTGTTAAACACCTTCGACACCTTGAAATCATTAAAAAACACAATTTTCTACAAGATATATGGAAATAAACCTACTACGAAAACGAGAAATGGTAAAATCTATATTAGAGACCGCCCGCCATCTTGTCGTCCGCTTGAAATGGAGCATATGCATGTAATGCAATACTACGTAGCAAACATTTGTAAGAACACGTTTGAAACCTAAGATGGTTTAAATACCTTTTGTTTTTTATGAGACACCTAAATTTAAGCACTTATAAAGTAATAAAATCACACTAATCAAAAAATACACTCAAAATTCGGTCAGACAAAATGCGCTGCGCGCTAGTCTTGCTTGCTCTCTTCATGCCCTTCGTTTCTAGCGAGCGACGTCAACCGAATGAAAAAGGAATCGCATCAACAACGGAACGAACGAGTGAACAAATACAAAATGGCGGGTGCCTGGCGCGCCCCGCCAAGCGGCGACCGGTGACGGCGAGCATGTCACAGCGCAAGCGGGACACGAATCACGTTATACATCATCAAGCTTGTGTGATGCACTTTGTATGTGTGTGTGTGTGTGTGGCTGACCTCAACTAGTGTACCTGTAGTATTATGGATGGAATATTTGGAATTAATTTATCGTCGAATGTGTCGTTTTTAACGGACTTCAAAAAAGGAGGAGGTATTCAATTCATAGTACAATTATCTTGTTCATAAATTTTTGAAAAAAAAAATAAAAAATAAAAAACGAGCAATGGTGAAAAAACTATAAAAAGCTAGCTGCTGTATCAATGTACCGACAGACATTATTGTGCAAACTAATAGTCTAGTAGGTATACTGATAATTTCTGAATAAGCCTAGCGATAGGTACGGTCTATTTTGTATTTGATTTATTATTACTACATACCTTTGACTTCCAATCATTTTAAGAATTTTATTGTTAGTAAGTAGGTAGGTTCTCGTAGACTTCCTTAGCTCGAGCGATCAAGTTAGCGAATTAAAGAAACGCCATTATTACGTAACTATACCTATAATAATGAATATTTATGTACACAATTATAAAGTAAGTAACTTTACCTAATTCAGATTATTATAAATATTTTACCTACCACGCTGATACCGTAGCCTCAAGAGCCTCTTTATTATCACGCTGTGGACGTCATCGTGTCTATAGAAAATCTCATTTCATTGCAGGTTTTTAAATTTCGTTTTTACATAGATATGATATGATATAAGACGAAGAAAGATAACACAATTATTTTATACATCCCACTCAGTATTCACATCTTAAATGATCTCAATCCGTATTAACTAATAACACAAATTAATTTAATTTCTACTAGCTCCTTCTACATGGATAGACGACGCCATTACGCATGCAAGAAAACTCGACCGTACCTACCACGTTTTAGTCGTAATTGTAACGATCTGATCAAATTGCACTAACCTTTTCGTCGAAACAATGATCGATAAAACAAAATACTAGTCAAATTCAATGCAATATCCTAGTCACAGCTACCGAACACGGGCGGGGTATGATTATATACATGGCTGTGCTACTGTGGTGTTCATAGCTCTCCTTTGTTTAGTAGGTTCCTCAGCTTAGGTCAGTCCGGGCGACGACACAGTGCAAGCAAACGAAGTGTGCGCCGTGGAATGTAATACTGTCGGCGTCATGAGAATGAGACGACAAAGACGATTACTTCACGTCCCCCCCACAAGCGAGCGCGGCACGTATCGCAGATCGCAGCACAAAACAACGGCACGCGGGGCGCGGCTCCCCTCGCGCTGGACGAACGAGGGCAGAACGAATGGATCGAATCGGCTGCGGGGCATGCGAGCGGCATCAGGCATTCGATCGGAGGACTTCCTAAAGGCGAGCCGCGTTATAGGGCGACAGCTAATTCATTCAATTCTCACAGTGCACAGTTATTTTTATACGATACGGTCGACACACTCCAAAGTCCAATCCGCGTAACTATGACCAGCGTCAAACAAATTCGATCCGTTTAGTGTTTTAATCATCCCGACTTCAATTGTTTTTTGTGCAAACCAGCTACATTAGTTTTATACGGAAATAGGTGTGCAGTGAATTGTCGTAAATGAACCTATTTTGTTTCGTGTTTTCTAGATCTTAGGTATATTGATTTACATCGAAACAGCATAGGTACGAACGTACGAATATAGCGTGAATCTTTTTCGGAATTTCACTATGCCATGGAGTAAAATGAAGGAAATTACAATGTCAGTCAACAATGTCATAACTCCTTATCTCGATAACATGTTGGTATTACCTATTGCGTAGGTTGGTAACATGTTGGTAATATTTTATAGCGTGTCCTGTTTCTCCGTTTTTCTGTTCTGTCAATTTCATCAGTACGTCATTTTCTGCCCTAACCTCTACTGTTTTAGTGTGTACGTGTAATTTTATTCTACATCAATAATCCTTAGTAAATTATTTACTTTTATTCTTTTTTTATGTCCGTGCTTTTACATGAATAGGTATTTTTAGGTCAACCTTCGTTCAGGTGTCTAAATTGTAAGCGGATCATAATGGAGGATTGAGACTTTATTAAATGCTAGTTTATATCATTAACGCCCCAACTCACTAACGATTACTTAAATCGCTCCTTAGTACAGAATTTGTATGGTGATTGTTTATTAAGGAACGATTAAAGTAACCGTTAGTGACTCTGAGTTGGGTCGTTAGATACGAATTAATACTTTTCAATTCTCAAATAACATCGTGCTAATCCATAGTTATTAAAAAATGATCCCCGTTTAGTCACTAGAAGTCTTTTGAAATTGATTTCAAGTAAACAATTCCAGTTTTCCACCTTGAAATAATAATGATATTAGTTTATATTATATCATTTACATTCCGAATCACTACTTTTCAATTCTCAAATATCATCATGCTAATCCAGTTTTTAAATTCAGATGTTCAATCATTAAAAGTCTTGAAATTAATAAACTAAACGAATGATAAGGATCTATACGTCTAAAATCCGGTAGGTTTACTTACCTTAACCCTAAACAACCCACAAGTGTCTCGCGGACACACTTTTGCGTTTCAGTCCTAATATAAAACTATTATGAATCGACGTTTTGCCTATATACCTCCAATATTTAATGAATGTACACGTGCAATCGAAATATTCTTAAATTGCGTAATTCAATATTTATTGTTCCTAAACTAAAATAGTAACTCACCAACCTACAAGTGTTTAATGGACACAATAACATTTTGTTTGACTGGAGTGCAAGGTACATTGTTTATTTACATTTACTTATTATCAAATATCGTATGGGGTAGGCAATAGCAACTCTGGTTACCTTTATTTGTATTATAATCATAGTTTTTGTGCTTATATTTCGAATCAGTGCTTATAAACTATTGTCATAAAGTAGTCATGTTAGCATTTGTTTTTGTTCTAAGAAATGGCTACAAGGTATATAAGAATAAATTCAACATGCTCTGCCCTGAAAGCTGTAATGAGATTTTTGAACATTGAGAAAAAATAAGGCTCGTTTACTTCTAAATTTTGAACCCAACAGAATCCATGATATCAAATCTCTTACTTTGTTTTTACACAAATATGATACTGTTCTCGTATGTGCCAAAAAAGAATCGTGCTGTAATTTTATTTTTATGATGCATTATTTTAAATAAGGAGATGTGTGTAATAAGAACAAATCTCAAATAACTTTGTGATACAACTCCACCAAGGAAGGTGTCGCTTGACCAGTTAGACGTAAAACAAATATTATGTAGATGGCCAATTCCATTTTTTTTAAATATTTTAGATATGATAAAATATTTATCCTGATTGGTATCAATGCAAAAATAATACGAATACATGAAGAAAAGTATTTTTACGTGTAATCCAACTGAATAGGTAACACCTCATATACGGAGTCGAAACAACAAAGGTATCATATAACTAAACGGTCATGCAATACATGATAGGATCAAATCAGGGAGCTGATCAATCATCTCCACCTGCAATAAGAAAGAATTGTTGTATTTTTGTCCTTCGAAATTATCTAGAATCTAAATAGTGTTGTGACAAATGCAATCACAATATCTTCTAAACATTAAAAAAAAAAAAATTTAACAACTGAAAGTAAATAAGTAATAAAAGAGACATACTTAAAATTAATAATACTGTCTGTTGCATTTACATCATTGTTATTGTAATTTAATTATATATTTATGTAATGTGTCTGTTGGACACAACTGGTCAGTTCCGTTACAAGTTTATTGGGTTGTTAAGGGTTAAATATGTTGTTTTTTTTGGATCCCGTAGTTCTAACCGCTCATTTAGATGCGCGTGTCGCGGATCGTCTCGTGGCGCGTCCGTAAGCCACGCCCCCTACGCGCGTGTGAACACCGCGCGAGCTCTCGCGCGAGCCCCTTTGGCGCGCGCCTAGAAACCCGACGCGAGCCCTGCGAGCCACGAGACGCGCCGCGGTCTGTCCGCGAGCGCCCTGCTCACACGCGCGCGTCTCGCGGATTGTCTCGTGGCTCGCGCGCGCGTGTAAATGGGGTATAATAATCTCATCAAAAACATTAATGTGAAATGAGAGCAAAGTTCAAAAAAAGAATTGAGATCTAAATGGGTGCCAAGTTCTGTCTAGAAAATCCTATATTTAGTCACAATAGCATGTAACTCAAGCTCTAGACTTGGCTAGTTTTTATCATCTGCGCATGATGCAGTATGGTTAACAGTGTTGCCAATGCTACGGCAATTACTGTGTTCTACGGCTTTCAGGCCAAAAAATCACAAAATCCGCGGCCTACGGCTGCAATCCTATTATGGCCGTAGCAAATTCTACGACTTTTCGCAAATTCTATTGTTTTTTTTTATTTATTTTTTGCAAACATTTAACGAATGTTAAAACCCTTAAAACAGCGCCACTAGGCTAATGTTGATGTTAATCTAGGCTAATGAAAAGTGTTCCTTGTTTTGTGGACGTCAAATTCACTGCTTTATTTGAGTCCGAGTGCTGAACCAATATATAACATATTGGCGTAACTGGATGGCATAATATTATATTGGCAGCTGTGGACATGGCCCACAGTTGATCTTTTTCCATATAAACAGGGCTTATCTAATGTACACGGTCGTCTACAAATTTTCATTGGCAACACTGATGGTTAACAAACGAATACAGACAACAGACGAAGTTGTGGCGAACGGCTTCTCATTTTATTAGAGATCGATATGCCATAATCTTGATCTCTTGGATATTCATATAGGAGAAACAGAGGTGCAATAGGTCTTAATTGTTTTTGCAAATCTAATATATAAAATTCTCGTGTTACGGTGTTAGAAGTTGAACTCCTCCGAAACGGCTCGACCGATTTTCGTGAATCTTAGCGTGCATATCGACTAGGGTGGAGAATCGGACAACATCTATTTTTCATCCCCCTAAATGTTAAGGGTGGTCCACCCCTAAATTTTTGGCAGAACAACGTTTGCCGAGACAGCTAGTAATCTATAAATTCAAGATAAATTTTGGTTACATAACGACTATATTCTATCTATGGAAGTTGTCAAAATCCAAATTTATTACAAACGAGATTTAGAATTAATTATAACAAAAGATATTTTTTTAATATAAACTACTCATACGTCTTTTGTGCATAAACTAAGACTGAATACAACACTCGAGCATTCCCATGACAAAAAATCTCTAAGTAAACCCTTACACCGTGTCCTAACGTAGGCGATTCAACGCGAACGCGATCGCGAAGCGATCCGATGCGGATTCAGTGCGACGCGGAGCGAAGCGGCGCCTCTGTTCTACGTGCACGCGAATTGCCACTTCACCGCCACTCACCACTGACATACGCCGCGCCGCTGAAGTTTGCGCGAAAATATCAAACCAACTAATCGCGTTCGCTTCAAATCGCGCCGCACCGCAATGCCCGGCCCTCTACGTGCTTTTGGTCACGTAGGACTCTTCATTACATCTCGACTGTTTGTTATTTTCGCTTCGCGTTCGCGTTGATTCACCCACGTAGGACAGCGCGTTATTTTTCATAAAACAATTTTCTAAGTTATTCTATCCTTAGAAGTTTAAACTATAGTAACAAGTTTCGCCTATATTTTTTTACTGTTTTTCTGAAAACAATGGAGAAGTAGTAAATTATCAGGATAGATAAATATTAGTTTTATTTTAAATTGAAGTCAGTAAAAGCTCTTATTTTTCAAGTCTTGTAATTTTATCGAATCACAATAATAGTCGATTACAAACGTATGACTAACGAGTGAGAACTAGTGAGAACAAAGCGGTAGATACGGCTTTTGTTCCCACTAGTCCGACGGTAGAACTAGTGAGAAAAAAAAATCCACTAGTCCTACGATAGGACTAACGAGTGGAACTACTGGGAATGAACCAAAATATCCTCTATAGAGACTTTAAGACCATTCTCTGTGTTCCGTGATCCAACCGGTGTGCCCCAAACTGGTTTCATTTAAAACGCAATAATGCAAAGATGGTTTGAGACTACTACAAGTACTATAACAATGTATTAGGTACATTTTCGATTTTCGACTTTTCTTATACAAACAGTTTTAGCGTAGTAGCACATGCCCGGTGTCCGCTAGATTCATAAAATTACTGAGGAAGCTAAGCAAATGATGAACCAGCATGAACCAGTAACCAATCCTTCTATCACACGGGTAGCCGTAAAAGTGAAACATAAGTTATGTACTTAGCAAAATGTAATTAAAAACCTTTACTAACGAAAGACAATTTCGCTAACTCATTCGCTAATAATATAATTTTGTGTCAAAGATAATTAAATAGCTGTTGAAGATTACAAGTTAACAATGGAAACCAGTTTCGCGAAGTGCCAGGTAAATTATAGTACTTATGTATTATGAGGACAAAGACTTTTGACTACGCTACAAGGAATCACCTTATTTTTTTGAGGCAGGTAGGTAAGTTGAAAATAAATGTAACACTCCTTAGTAGTTCAAAATACTGTAGCACTAATTATGTTTATTACTTTTATGTATTTGAGATTAATAAATATATTTATTATAATATTTTTTGTTTTATTATTCTTTGAATATGTAGTTGCCATTCGCTAAAATATTATTGTTCAGTAGGTACCTACTACTGAATCAGTAGTACCTTTGTCTTTATATAAATTGGTAGGTATGTACTATGAATAAGACGCCACAGCCTTGAAATTACGATTGTTGAAATGTTTTCGACCGAGAAAGAAGCAATACAAGTTGCTTCTATGATTCTCTAGTTGTGAAGAGTTAAATCATACTCAACCTTTTTTCATAAGGGCCACAAACTCGTGTTAGCTATGGTGTCGCGAGCCGCAAGAAAAAAATGGGTAAAAAAATCGTAGGTTTTCGCAATTGTTACACATTGACATGAACGACAACGCGATCGCGTATATTTTAACATTTTTTCTCATTTCCTGACGTATCAAATGCGTTATAGGTATACCAGAAACTCATGGCATTCTTGACAAGCAGAAAAATAGGTTTTTTATATGGCAATGAAATTTTTTAAAACTAACAATTGTCAAGTCAAAAAAAGAGTTGCATGGATTTTTTTCTTTTTCTAAAATTATGATTATTTTCGTTTGAATACCGACAATACGATCACTAACCAAAAATATTATTTTCAATGTTTAATGAAAAACATATGAGAAAAAAGGTGTATTTAAACATTGAGGTAAATACATAGAGAAGACATCTCAAACAAAATGTGTGTCCCCGCCGGGAGGTTCTATTTTCAAAATTGAGCCCTGTTCTCCTTTCAAAATCGAACGAATCCATTGGACATTGAAGCCGCGCGGCGCCAATTCATTGGAACATACATTGTGTTCGCGGTGTCTGTTCTATACGCTAGTAATAATACTTCAATGTATTTAAAAGACAATCTACAATATTAATATTATCCATCTCGTAGGATTGACTCGTTTTGATACTTATTTTTCTTGATTATATTTTCTTAGTAACTAATCTAATTATGATTTCTTTATATGTAAATAGATTTGCAAATGATATTAAAATAAATGAAATTAAGAATACAAACATTGTTACAAATTCGAGCTTGCAAACATGTTGTGAATATTACATGAAAAGTTACATCATGCAAAGTCACGTAACTGAAATGTTAGAGAAGTGCCAACTCATTATTATTATCTATTTATTCTCTTCATCCAATGAATTAAAAATACCTATACAGATAGAAATTTTTAAATTGTGATTGCATAAAATATATTACCTAGTCACTCTTATAATTAATTATAATATAAAAATATGTGCATAATAAATTGAACTACTATTACTAGCGTATAGAATAGTCACCGCGAACATCGGGTTCGGGGGTGTGCATTGCAGCCGGCCGGCTGCATTTCATTCTGTCACTCGGCTGTCACTCGGCTGCGCTCATGGCGGCCGCATGCCAAAATTGTTTATGAAAAAACTGAAAAAATGCCGTCGTGCGTAATAAGAACGTGTCTCAATTGCACGACAAAAAACAAAAAAGACAATGGTATCACATAATATCATCGGTAAGAAAACAAAATATTAACTTAAATCAACTAAAACGAATTAAATTAAATTATTGTGCAATGTTCCCGCCATTTTGAAATGAAAAAATCATAAGGAGCGTTTGAACTTGGCAAGCCACTAGCGTGTTAATGGAATATTAAGCTTGCTTAGGTTGCTGTCTTGGTTGGGCAAGTGTCATATACAAAGTTACTCTATGGCAAGTGTGCAAACGAGGCTACTAGTTTCAAAAGAGAACGGAGGGCAAGCCGGCGGTGGAACACACATTTTGTTTGAGATGTCTCCTCTATGTATGTATCTCAATGGCATAATATAACATTGTTCTTTATATATTTTCATCTGAAGTTAATAAACCAGACATATAATGTGAATTATGAAACTAACACTATGATAAAAATATCAACGATCAACAAGTTTTATTCCAATTTCCACAACGCTTGGGAGTGTTGCGTCTCCAATTTTAATTACCCCATATTGCCATCAGATCCTGGTACACCTATACATTGTCAGACATACAACACATGATGCTTATTTATTTATCCATATTTACCTTCAGGACCATAATGTTGAATTCGTAAAGAGGTGAATTTTTTGAATTCCTAAAATGTTAAATTCTCGTTCATCAACCAATAAAAAACGAAAAACGATAGATACTCTTTAACTGTGTATGCTACAAGCACTTTTTACGTCCGTGGCTATAAGTAATTTATGTAAATCTTTCTTAGTTTTATTTTCTTTCCTAACTGAAATACATAGTATTCTTTTAAATATATTAAATACTATAACCGAAGAGTTATTACCTGCCGCTGTGTATGGCTTATGTAAAAGCCTTAAATTATATGGACACCTGGGCTGTGCTGGAGTCTCTTCAGCGGTGCCAGATGGACTATCGGGATATCGAGATCTTGAAGTGTGTATCAAATCGGCCACCAGTTCAATGACACGACAGAAGCACGAACCCCATTTAATTGCAGAGGGGTGTCAGGCAAGGGGACGTTATTTCCCCGCTGTTCACCGCTGCTTTGGAAGATGTGTTCAAGCTAATGGAGTGAAAAGGGCTCGGCATTAACATCAATGGTGAATACCTTACATACCTTCGATTAGCCGACGATATAGTGATCCTGACGGAAACGCAGAAGGATCTCAGTATCATACTAGAGGACCTGAACAGCACCTCACAACGGGTTGATTTTAAGATGAACATGGACAAGACATCATGTCTAATGATATAATGTAATGGCAGCGTTCGGGAAATTACGAAATATCTTCTCATCCAAAACTCCTCAGTGCCTGAAATCGAAAGTGTTCGAGCAATGTGTGTTGTCATGTTGACCTTATGGATCCAAGACGTGGTCTTTTACTAGTGGCCTCATTCAAAGACTCAAAGTCACACAACACACTATGGAACGAACTATGCTTGGTGTTTCGCTACGAGATAAGATTCGAAACGATAAAGTCTGTAGGCGAACTAAAGTTACCGATATAGCTCATAGAGTCAGCCGGCTGAAGTAGCAATGAGTATCATTATGGCATCTTAGATAATTTTGTCATGTCATGGTCATGGGTGTTATTGTAATGTTATATGTGGTCCATGCCACCCGCGACACAGATAAAAACCTACTGCGGGGATGTGAGTGTGTAAGCGTTTATTATTTATTTATAATTTTTCTAATGACCGCAAAATTCAAAATTGTTTAAAATAATGTAACACCAGATATACCACCACCACCCACGAAGCACAAAAGCCCGGCGGCGTATTTCCGTTTACGTGTTGAATAGGAGGCAGAGTATTGCCTCGAAACGCGCACGGGTTTGTCACGCTAATTCTCTTTTCAAACTCGTGCTGAATTCAAGGCACGAGTCCCCCAATCCCGACTCCAATCCTCTCGGACTCCCGCCGGCAATCCGCACTGGAGTATACTCTAGCTCTCGAAACCAGAGAAAAGTGCTCTATTATTAATGGGCCATTGATGTCATATTAACTGATCGAGGAAAGAAGCAGACATTCTGCGCTCGGAAACAAGATAATAAACTAAACTATACTACATGAACTGTAGAAAGTGTGATACCTAAACAACAAGCAGGCACAGCTGAGTAGGTACATAATCACTACGTATAACAACTTATCAAGCAGTTGGTTGGCTGCCGAGTGCCGTCGCTAGCGTCAGTCAACGCCATCTATTGAGCAATATATAAAATACTACTTACCATAGGCTACCATTACAAAATCCGTAGACAAAAAATTATAGACCAAGAACTTTATCACAACTGGACCCTAAGCTTCGAAGAGGTACCTGAAGACGGATCACGTGACATTAAATAAATATTTTGAGTCCATCACAGGGCCGGTGCGATAATAATTATTATAGTTAATACTACTTCTAGATTTGCGTCCAATGATTGGTCCAATGCGTCCGACAGCGCCCTCCTTCAATTCACATATAAGTTGGTTTTACTGTATTTGTTACGTAAGTACGTCGCTGAAAAATACTACAAAAAAGAAAACCGTGGATTGATCCTTTTGGTGATTTTTTTAAACACTACCCTCAAACACGGACAATTTTAAATTTTCACAATAAATTTTTCTGTATCGAAATTATTTTTTCCATACATAATTATGTTGACCGAGCGCCCGAAATAGCAGCCGGTTAGCTACTCAGTGAGGGAGGTGCAAGTTGCAACTTATACGAGTACATTTCACATTGCTAGCTCGCCAGAGTATCCAGTCTCCACTCAGGGAGCCGTTATTTGTGGCTACACTTTCAAATTGGCTACTACACCGTTACACCTACTACTACCTACTACCGCGTTACTACACCGTCGCCAAGTGAGCAGGGTTGTAGCTTGAGTCGAATTTGAGGTAGGGCAGAAGTAAAAAATCATAATTGATCTGCTCTCTAGGTCACAGAACAAGGAATTATTATAATATGAAATGAATGTCACAAATTGTGGTATGTTCGGAAAAGTTTAGATACCTTTCGCTACAATTCTTTTTATCTCAAACTATGAATAAACAATTTAATTATAATAATTTATCTTAGTTTTTGGTATTTTAAGGTAGGGCATTGCCCCACAATGCCCCCCCCCCCCTAGCTACGGCCATGCAAGTGAGGTAGCCGCCATACATTTCAATATAAACCGTTTGGATACGTGGCCGGCGACGTCACCACGGCGTCCCGGTGAGGTAGGACTCTTACACTGCATTTTTCTGAATGTTCTGATGTTCGTACAACACTAATACGTTGACGAAGCACTGCGTCATAACAACGCTACTTAGCGCAGCGCCCGTCTGAACGGGAAATTGTACTTATTCATACAAATTTAAAAAAGTAACCAAACCAAAAAATCCAAACATTATAATACTGAAATAACCTGAGTTAATAAAAACACAGCAAACTTTCAAATTTCTCTTTAATCAATAATTTAAAGCTTACAGGAGACATATCTTGTTTTGTTTGTTAACGTAAGCGAATCTCACGTACCGCGGCCAACGAACGAAAACCATCAACACGTCCGACAACAGAAATTTCGCCTCTATTACCGCTACAATGAGAACATAATAGCGGTGCCGCATCTAATGCGGGCCGCTTGCCAGTCGTCGCAAAGGAAAACATCAAAATACGTGTCAAAAATACGACACAACACGCGCACAGTCACCGAGACATTCGTCACACAAACACACAGTCAACCGCGCTTCGCTGTTCCTGTATCTTTTACTGTCATATTCGGTTCGCAAAGGGCATAGGGTTCGGTTGGGCAACCGGCATTCTACTACGGCCATTGGCACTGACAACTCCACGAATAATCAATACTGAATCGAGTTTTATATAAGACCATTTTACCATGTCAATTTTGGCTTTCCTTGCTACGTCACAAAAGGTTACATAATAATATTTATTTATTTAACATTTTTTGTATTGATTAACTTTTAAAACTTCCAGAAAAGTTATTTCGAGATCAATTAAATGTAACACTACTGTAACAAATATCAACATACCAGTGAAACAATGTATAAAAGGTAAACTGATCATAAAGTTCAAAGTCCCCGTAGTAGAAAGACGCAACCCAGCCTAACACAATCGTATCCAAACAAAAGAGGATTTAGAGCAGAGATAGCATCTAGACACAGCTTGGACGGTTCAAAAACGCTATTGTCCGAATGTGAATCCATAGATAATAAACAATAATAATTGACACATAATATTTCTATATTCACATATCGAGCTGGGCGTCGAAATAAAAAAAAACTCTCCAAAGATCGGGGGTGTAAAGTATTACAAAAAAAAGGGGAAAGTGGAGGAGGCATTCGATAACACCACTCAGATTCAAAAACCGAGCTTCACTCAACACAGACCATATGGATGCAACATGTCCGTTATTCTCACAAACAGTTCGAGTAAACATTACATAACAAAAATGCTTGTACAAACACAACCATAGACACAAATTCACACATTTAATAACAATGGGTGAGCAGAATTGATCGCGCGTTAAGGATTTTTCTACCGAGAGCTAACCATTGCAATGTTTAACTATGTAAAAACAGCAGACACACGCGCAAAATTTTAATTGGTGACCCCGGCTCTTAAGATCTTGCAAAATGTATTTCTCATTTTGATCACAGGTGCAGGGATCTTTCTCCGTTTAATTCAAAGTGTTTGGAATATTCAGATAAGATATTTCAACCCAGTTGATCAGCATTAGTCGCAAGCGTCAAATACCCAAAAGTTTTGGCTCCTGTGATAAACTTCTTATATTATCTTTATGTTTTTCTAAATTATTCCAAGAGACTACAAACGTGATCATTATTACAGTACTTTGTGTATACGATTTTATTAGTAACAATTACACAAAAACAAAAAAGATTCTGGATAGACTTGTAAAATATTCAAGAGGCCGAGACCTTTAGCTAGAATGAACTGGTTCAAATATGCTTTTTAAGGTTTAAACAATGTTTTGATGAGAATGCTGTTTTTCAACATATATATTTTATCGTGTATATCAGTCCCATTAATGTTACAGTATATAGCTCAACAGTAACAAATCCAACGCTCGATCATCTAAACTTACCCTCACAAATAATCGTCATGTCAACTCAAAGGAAGATTAACTTTAAACAAGTTCCCTCCCTACTCGTACCTAAAGCATATTGACATAACTGCAATTGGGTAAAATCTATTCTTCACCTGGTTTAAAAGGGGCCAACTAACGAGTGAGATTATTAGCAGGACACCCTTTGATTATTTTTTCATTCATAATTTTCAAACAAAAATATCACATTTATACATCATGCTATGTTCATGCTAAATATTCACAACAATTAATTACTCATTTTACAAGATACAAATCCCACGTGCAATTATGTCAATACATACCAGCTTCTAGTTAGTTTCCAGTTATATTGTTATTCACCCCTCATTCAACGAAATTCACCGACTTTTTTTGTTTGTTAAACAGGCAGGGAGCTGTCATATGGTTGTAACTAAATACAAGCGCCAAAATCTTTTTTTTTTATTAATCTATGTAAACAAGTCATGTTACACAATTGTTACAGATGTTTAATACAAAGACCAGCCCAAATAAATGAAAGAGTGACAAACATCCCAAAAGAGGTTTCGTACAGTCCCTATGTTATTACGACAATTTAAATATTGTGGGATGTGTGGTTTTTTATCTTACAGTTAATTCATTGACAGCTTGAATAATATTTAAACTTCTACATCCGACTCATTAGGAAAATCTGCCGTTAGGAATATTAAATAATTGTTTTAAACAATGTATATATTTTGTCGAAAACAACACTAGCATGACGAACAGAACCCAATAAATCTGACACACACAAATTTTACTTCTACTCAAGGTGTAATAATATGCGATACTCGTCATTGAAATTCTATGGAAGTAAATAAACCATGACTTGCCTACATTTATTTAATCTACTTGTGCTTTTTACAAACGCGGTAATTTTAATTTCAAATAAATACACCAAACGTCCCAATGACAGCTTCCACCACACCTACAAATACACTGGAAGTATATTTACAATATATATCTCACTCTTTGTACAACAATTTGTGGGTACAAGGACAAATACCTACGTAGTTTACAAATTTCAATGGTCTTTATCTCGCCTGCCAGTGAGTGGTATGTTACAAAAATATATAGAATTGTGTTGGCACAGCAATTTTATTAGTGTTTCTAAAATGTCGACCAAAAAAACGCCTGTACCTAATTCCAAAACACAGCACAAAATACATTCAAAGGAAAGGATTACATTCTGCAACTATACTTAGCTCGATGGATTTCATTGAACAATAAAATTTAAGATGTAAAAATCATTTTCAAGCTCAAGACCATTGAAATTTGAAAATTACTAAGTACTCCCTAAAAAATCGTATGGTATAGAGGTCACATCCCAGGTCAATTTACATCCGAACGTTCAATCTTAACATCTACATTATATCTAACACAATATAATGTTGTATACATAGACTTGATTTTGGGTGCGTTCATAAAAGGAACATAAACGTAGGGCGACAACCGTTGGCGAACATCGCATCACTAGACCGCACCCAATTCATGTAATACTCAAAATTACTGAATCGATTGTTGACAATACTTTATGACTACGTTCGAAAGGGAGTCCGTAATCATAGACAAATATATTATCCGAGTTGAAATTGTCAACTCGGCATGTGAGGGGGGAGGGAGAATTCGTACAATACATACAATTTGATTCTATTAACACGTGTATATTTCGAAAAGTTGATTATCTGGCTCGTATAGTCACACACACAAAATTTTGACTCGCGCTTTTTACTATCATGCGTCCACGTCATTCTCTCATCAAGACAAGAATCTTTGTATAATAAGTTCACACAAAATATATCGCATCTTTCTTTCTCTACTACAGCCACTGATCTCTGTAACGTCAATACACTGAATTAAATAGTATTATATTAAATAGTTTGCCTAAACGATTCCCGCTGTTAAGCGCTGATGAAATTAATGACAGGTAAAGAGACTCATAAGTTTGGATAGCGATAAAACAAAATATATAAACAAAAGACATTGTTCATTGTAAACCGCACGGTGGCACTGCTAAAGATCACGAAGTCACATTCAGGCCACTGTCAATCGATATAACACACAAATGAATCCAATGCATTAACACGTCAGAGAGCAGCGTCACCAAATCGAACATATCCCCGTTTCACTCACTCATCCCCCCCACGCAGTCCGTCGCGGTGTCAGACGTCTGTCTCACCGGCTCAGTTGCGCACGGGCGGCGCCGGCGAGTGGTGGTGTCGCTCGAGGTCCTCCAGCGATAGCGCGTTCGGCACGTGCACGGACGGCAGCTTGCCGGCGGACGCGCGCGCTAGCAGCTCGGGGGAGAACCATCTCGCTAGCTGGTTGTCGCCGCCGCCGGCGCCGTTCCCCGCCATTTCTATTGAGCGATACGGATGAGGTTATTAAGAAATATAAATCGTGAGAAACCTAATAAACTGATTAATCGTAGGGCATTGCAATCAATGAAGCAATTATGATTATGATGATGTCGTTATCGTGTCGTCCAATGAAAAAGCGGCCTATCGCTATGTTTTTCACCGTTGATATTCCTCTGATGCGACTGCACGAGCAGCTGGTGCAGCGTGGTGCCGGCGGGCATGCCGCGCATGCCGCCCATGGTACCCATGCCGCCCATGCTGCCGATGTTCATGTTGTTATACTGAAACAAGCGCGACGATCACCGTTAGACGCAGGCTATATCATAAATTAGGGACCGGATTATGTGCAACAAAAAGGGCTTGTTGTATGCATGCAAATATGCATGAAAAATGTTTGAAATATGCACGAAAATATGTAAAATATGCAAAATTTTATGGTAAGTTTTAGGAACCCAAACAAAGAAAAAAGTAATTTTAATTTTTTATTTCAAAATCAGCATACAATTACTAAATTATCCATTGATTACATTACATTACATTATTTTTTTATATTACATATTTATTATTTTTGACCTATGAACAGGTTTTTAGTTTTTACATTGAGCGGACTTGATACAATATTTTTTATATTTTTGTAAACGTAAAAATATTGTTCCAAATGTTCAGTAGTAAGATTGTGTCTTCGATCATTCAAAAAATATTTATACGTGGAAAAGGATCGCTCCACAATTATACTTACTGGCAAAAATTCTGCCTTTCCATTAATAAAACTATCAATTTGACCCGATAATATGCATCATCTTAGGTGAAATATGCAATTACCGCTGTGGATGGCTTAAATATGTAAAAGCATATAATCCGGCCCCTGATCATAATATTTAAAAGACGTCAACTGTCGTAAAAGAGGCTCTCTTCCATGATAACTTAGACTTAAAATATCCTAATAATTGAATATAGTAATATAGCATTCCTGTGTGTACGCTACCTGGCAATAAAAAAGTATGGTGAGCAAAATATTTTAAGTATAGTCTATAGTGTCATGACGTGGAGTCGTGTCTTTGCCTTTTAATCTTAAAAATAAACCTTGTAACTCACATTATTAGGAACCTGTTGCCTTTGTTGCGGGTGGGGGAACGAGCGGCCGCCGCTAACCATTTGCTGAAAAAAAAACAAATGTACCTATTAAAGACGTAAAAAGAGAAGAAAATTAAATTCATAACATTGACCAATATATTTCTGATGGTCAAAAATATTAGAAATTTATAGCCAGGGCAAGGCCTATGTCTAATCCATCCTTCATATTTGCGGAAAATCCCTTGTATAGAACGAATATTTGAAAGAATAAAACCAACACTGAATCCCAAAGAATGTTAATAAAAGCCACATACACCGTTTAGTTAAATTTCATACACTAACGCCCCAACTGAGAGTCACTAACGGTTACTTAAATCGTTCCTTAGTACAGAATTTGTATGGAGATTCTTCACTAAGGAGCGATTAAAGTAACCGTTAGTGACTCTGAGTTGGGGGGTTAAACAACAACAACTATTTTTTGTCTTTGTATAATAACAATAAGAATCCTCCACAAAAATAAACCCATGCCACCACCACACTAATTTTAATTTTTGCAGTTATTAACTGTGATTAGACACAAACTAATGTTATTAATGTTACTGAAAGCACTGTTAGTAGCATTTAAACGTAAGTTATTAAGATTAGTATATTATATAATCTGTGTACAGAGCACATAACAATAATCGACTATAATCTGTATCGACTAACCGGCGGTTGGCCCATGTAGTGCTGTGGATATTCTGTGTATGTTGCTACACCACTTTGGTTACCCTGAAACCATCACATACATTACTGAGCTTGCCAATTTTAATTATGAGCATTTTTATAACAGCGTTACTCTTCAATGGAAGTCAAAAAGTTATGTTACTTAAAGCAATCAAATTTTCAAGGTTCCTTAATTTTTTTTATTTGCTTTTTTAAATGAGTAATTGAAAAATGGCTTCCATTTTTCTGCAGTTGTATCTAATATGTCATGTTCAGGCACGTCTAGCGATACGACGACGCGAAAAATTGATTACTCAACAATGCTCGTCCTTACAAGAGCACAAAATTTACTGATAACATAAAATGAATGAATAAAAATAAAAAAATAAAATAAAAAAAGTAATTTTCAATTTCAATTAACATTTGCAGTCAGTGAAGCTACGCCCCCTGTTATATTACGCCTGTTGCTGTCTGTTTTGCCGAACATACGAACATAAATCTGGTCTGCTTTGGCAATCATTAAAATGAGACCGTATGGTCTGCTAGCGCGCTCTGATGTACAAGTAGCATATTCTCCTATGCTCCTACGAAAACGACCCACTCATAGGCCCAGGCGACGCTTACCTTGACGATAGGCCTCCCCTGCGGCAACTTGTGAGGCCCCCATTGCTGCTGCTGCTTCGGACTGGGCGCTTCGGATTCCTTCTCGGCGGTCATTTTACGTAGTACCTGCGGAATAAAAAAGATATAATCTTGATATCACAAATATTTTGTCCACAATTGGTTCATTTCAATTTTGGGTATGGGTGATTCTACAAAAATTGGGTAACTCGATGTCATCAGCCAATATATACAACGTCATATTTTATAGAGATTACAATTTATTTTAAAGCAATAAAAAGTCCTTTATTTGGTCACCCAATTTCATCTCTTAATTTTAAATACAAGTTAGTAAAAAAACACAATTAATGCTTAAAACGTCAGTCCTTTGGCATGTCACAATTCCGAAAACCAAGAATCAAGGGAATATCTATTAACCCGTCGGTTACCAAGAACGTTCCAGAACGTCGTAACTCAAAGGTGCCGCGATCACGCGGATCCTAACGGGTTAAACATTATCATTGATTTAAGAAAACTTACTAATTTACTACAATCTGTGATGTACATAGTAATATATACTACAACTTTCATAATGCAATGTTCTCCACTTTATTTAAAAAAAAATAAGAAACTTTGTCTTTAGTTTTATTCGTCAGTCCGTTCTGTGTTGTTTAAATTTGAAATTCGCGCAAAATATCACCGACTCAATGTCAAATCCCTGTTTGAATTTTAATGTTGATAATGAAGTTACTTGCGGACCACACAATTTGACGGCCGCCATAACTACAACAGTGCTTGGGTTGTGTTTGTCGTCTATACACGTGCTAAGCCAGTCAACATTTCAGTCCTGTGGTGAGTCGTTATTTTCTTGTTAATCTGAGGTTTATTTTCATTTATACATAGTTAACTGCGATTTGTTAAAATGTAGTTTGTTGATATTTGAAATTACCAAAAAAAACAATAGTTCTGATTATAACCTCAAATTATGTCTTTTTCGTCAGTCCGTTGGAGTCAGTCCTTTGTCAGGTATCGCGTCAAAGGACTGACGTGTTTCCATGGTACTGATGTTTTTTGTTTTAGAGCACTTTTATCTTAATTGCTACCGTGTATATTTATATTTCAGTTTAAAACATCATGCGGCACGCTAAAAGCAAACTGACTAGGGAAGAAATACTAAAAAAAAAGAGTGAAGTTAAAAAGACTCGCTTGGCCAGAATTAAAAGCGACCCCATTAAATTAGCGGAATTCAAAGAAAAAGTAATAAAATCTGTTGAAAAAACGTCAAAGACCAGACTTGAAGACATGAGTGAAGACAGAACTAAAAAGAAAGAATTAGTGAAGAAGGCCCTTTTTGGGGAAGTTATTAAAACACAATTGGAATAAACTACACTAAACTAAAGATTCATGAAGAAAGATAAAATTTAAACATGTTATATCTGGAAATGTAGTAGACAAATACAAACTTTTAAGATTAATATTCTTAGATTTTTGTTTCTTTTTTTGTTGATTCATCCATCCATCCATCAGCCTTTGTAGGTCCACTGCTGGACATAGGCCTACCCTAACTTGCGCCACTCTGACCGGTCCTGAGCCTTCTGAATCCAGCAGATGCCCGCTGTCTTCTTCAGGTCGTCAGGCCAACTGGTCGGAGGGCTCCCTATGCTCCTTTTTCCAGACGTGGGCGCCATTCGAGGAACTTTCTTCCCCAACGGTTATCGGTCCTTCGAACTATGTGGCCAGCCCGTTGCCACTTCAGCCGGCTAATTCTTTGAGCTATGTCGGTTACCTTTGTTCGTCTACGGTAGAGAAATACCGAGCATAGCCGTCTCCATAGCCCGCTGCTACTCTGAGCTTGTGGATTAGGCCAATAGTGAAGCACCACGTCTCGGATCCGTATGTCATCGCTGACAACACACACTGCTCGAACACCTTCGACTTCAGGCACTGAGGTAGTGTTTTGGACGACAAGATTTGACGCAGTTTCCCAAACGCAGCCCATCCGAGTTGGATTCTACGAGCGACTTATTTCTCGAAGTTGGACTTACCCATCTGGATCACTTGTCCCAGGTCTTCAACTTCGTCTACAACTTCGAGAACAGCGCCGTCAACAACAACCGGTATGGGTGTGACATGGACATTCGACATGATTTTCGTCTTGTCCATGTTCATCTTAAGACCCACCCGTTGTGGGGCGCTGTTCAAGTCCCCGAGTATTGTACCAAGTTCTTCCAGGGAACCCGCCAGGATAACTATATCATCGGCATATCGCAGATGTGTGATGTATTCGTTTGTTGAGTACTTAGAAATATTAAGCAAAACTAAGTCAATGTAGTAAAAGTTAAGTGGATAACGTTAGGTTAAATGTCAAAAGTCTGTTTTGAAAACTGAGATAGTATTTTCTCCCAGTATTACATATTAATAATTATTTTTAATAGTTACTCAGTGACTTTAATACTTAAAAGACATGTGCTATTATTCAATCCTAAGAGATTTGTACAATTTTTTATTAAATTTCATTAAAATTCTTACAAAATTGTGTATTTTTATTTGTGTATTATTTGTGTATTTTATCAGTACTATGTTAGCCTCGTCAGTCCCATGGCAGTAAAAATCTGAAAATTTTAAATATCTCACAATCTACTTAAAAAAGTGACTGGCCCGATTTGGAACAATATATTCATTAGATTAGCCATCGTATACACCCAAATTTGTAGAAATTAGATTTAATAAGTATAGTAAACAAAATATCTTCAAAAGTTACCCAACTTTTGTATAATCACCCGTATACCAACTTCTTCCTCAAATGCCATCTTGTATTCGCCGTTTTAATAACATGGTTGAATAGAAAAACGTTTATTTCTGTGGCCATTACACACACGAACATAGATAAACAAAATTACAAATAGAAACAAAAAATACAGAAAACAAAAATAAATATTTATAATTACATTGGCATGTCTCATAATGCCGTAGTGGTAGCTACGGCGCTGAATTTCAGTGAGTCCAGTTAGTGATGCACGGTCGTACGTGTCTTTATTTACTAGTGTTTGTTAGCATTATAGAAAAACTAACAGGTTTTTCTATAATATTCGCTACAAAATGAGAGAAGTATATAGTCGCTATCAAATGAATAACTCCTATGTGTACTTCCTAAGAGATTACTAGATTTTTTACTAATATGACTATACACCGTATATACGGTGACCCGCGGTTGCTAGCCTGACTAACAGATATTTTAGAAACCATAACAGGTGATTTTTGTTAAAAAATAAAAATTATGCATAGTGCCAGCAGATATTCATACGACGACTTTGATATATTATTATATGATAGGCATAATTATACAGTTATTCAACGGATTACATTAACTAAACAGAGCGCGTACGCAATCAACGTAAACGCACACGTACCGAGGTGGGCGTGAACGAAATGGGCGTGGCCTGCTTGGGCGGCTGCTCGTGGCGGCGGCGGTAGTTCTCGCGCTGTTCCTCTAGCTTCTTCTTGATGAGCGCGCTCTGCATGATCGACTGCGTGTGCGCAGCCAGCTCGCGCGGGGACGGGATGCGCGCGGGCACGCCTACACACAACAAGAGTTTAAGTTTAATATTATTGAATATAATTGTATGATGTGCATAAATTGATAGATATATTTACGAATAAATACTAAAAATCACTGATGCGTTGCCGACAAAGAACGAGAGAAGAAAGAGAAATAAAGTCCAGCTGTTCAGAGTTTTATGATTACATTACCTGGATGATGCACCCCGAGGGTATTGGGGCTGCCCATTGCCGCGATGGGAGATACACAAGGGAAGGCTGCGTCCGGGGGAACAGTACAAGTATAGTGACTAGCTTACTTTATTACACAACCCCATTAGTGAGGTCAAGGAGCTTAGCAGTGGTGCAGGAAAGTGTATAATAGTTTTAAATCCCAAATATTAGAAAATGCCTAAGCATAAACCTACAAACATTTCTATTTTTTTCAATACAGATGAATGAACGTTATAAACGTAATTTAGTAATTTTTTTACCCAGTTTAATTTTTGAATGCATAACAAAAAGACCATGGATTACTTCTTAAACATGGAAGGGACCATACAGGATTAGGTTAGAAGCTGGCAATGAGGAAATTGTTTTTGTTGAAATGCTAGCAGTACAAAATACAAAGCAAAGAAACTAGCATAACAGTTGACTTACTCGGTAGTGGAGAAATTCTTAGCGGTTGATGCGTGGGTGGTACCACCAGGTGTGGAGGAGCGCCCATCCCGCCTGGCAGTGGGGAACCGCCCATCTGGTGAATAAAAAAGCCTTTATGAAAACTACGTAAAACTGTGATTAACGGCAGTTTTTTTAATTCTATTTATCAAAAACCTTCAGTCTAGCCTAAAAACTGTCAAAAATTAAAAGCGGCCCTAGAACTCACAACCATCCAGGTATAATCAAATAGGGATGTAAAACAGTCACCCCTGTTCTTGGTGTACCATACTGAACTTGGAGGTTATTGGGCTTTGCAGAAGCCAATTTAATTCCTACGGTAATTTTGCATAGTGGTAAGGTCCCTAGAAGAAACCTTGAAATGTTTTTAAGTAAAACATTTTGACAAAGAGCCTAAAATAAATGTTCCTATTTAACCGACTGAAGAGTCAGGTATGCATGTTTTTAACAAACATGTTAGAAGCTCTGTCAAATTACCTGTCTCTGCTGATGCAGCCTGAGGATGGTGAGCAGCACCTCGCGGTGGCGGCTCTGCAGGCCCGGGTTGCCGAGCTGCTGCATCAGGTGCTGCACCGTGATCTCGCCGGCTTTCAGACCTGACACAATGTGAATGTGTGTGAATACAAAGTCCTAAATCTTGATACATACACACGAAAGGCCTAGTTCGTTAATAGTTTGAAGTACCCTCAAATGAAGGTTTAAGATTATTACGTCAAATATGATCTAACAACATATCTTTCCCCTTACCCGAGGGGCACTCATAGCGAATTTACTCTACGATGCGTTGTCATCAGAACTAAAGCAATATATAAAATTTCAACTCCTTAGGACAACAGGAAGTAGGTCTAATTAGGTTTATAAGATTTAACCCACAAAAACAGGTAAAGCAGTAAAATATATGCATGTGTGCTATACTATAATAGCATGCTAGTTTCTAGCGTGTGTATCATCCCACATACCGTGTATAATGGCCTGCGCCTCCGGCCGCTGCAACAGCTCGCGGTCGGCCGGCGTGATGCCCATCTCGTTCATGGCCTGCTGCTGCCGCTGTTGCTGCTGTTGTTGTTGCTGCTGTTGTTGCTGCACGTGCAACATACAAAAATTTAGAATAGGTTTAAGACAGTTTTTTTATGGAAATAGCCGGGAAACGAGCAGACGATCCACCTGATAGTAAGTGGCTATTGTCGCCCATGGACATGAGCAACACCAAAGGCATCATTGATGCGTTGCCGGCCAAGAGAGAAGAAAAAGAAAGAATGTGTTCACACACATTCAAGCGACACCGTGCAACACTGACCTGTACCTGCAACAGCTTGACGACCAGGTCCTGGGGGATATGCGGCGCTTGCTGCTGCTGTTGTTGCTGTTGCTGCTGCTGCTGTTGAGCGGCCGCTTTCTGTGCCGCCTCCACACTCTTGTTCAGCATCTGACAAACATCATTATAGTGATAGAACTGTAACTTTATCAATGAACCAAGCAATGAAGCGTTTATAGAACGATGTTATAAGGTATCGTTTTCATGTTATTAAAATAATTACAAAAAAATCTTTACTTTATGTATGTTGAATGTTGCTTCCTCTACCTGTATTAAGCTCATAGGTTGCTGCTGTGGCACCCTAGACTCCGCTGCAATGGCATGCCCACCAGACACTTGCGCCATCTGGAATTCATACAAAAGAAATGTGATGAACTATTATATCCTGGGCACCTGTACTGTGATCGGATTTGCAACAGACGTTGCAATAAAACGTAAGCTAAGTAGGTAAGCTAGTAATATAAACGTAGCTTGGTCAACATACTATAAAAATGTATTACCCAACACCATGTACATAATATGTAAACATATTCTTGATGAATAAATGAATTTGAATTTGAAAAAAAAAAAAGTGTCAATATTGTAGTATCGACACTCGGTGTTACAATGTCAAAATAGTGTGCGATTAGATGCTGACTAAATTCAAGAAATATAAGTTGTATAAAGTTGTATTTAATATCCGAACACGGTCACATTATTATTAAGAAACGAATGAACAAAAATATAACGTAACTTTTTTTCTAATAACGATAAGAACAGCAATTCCTATTTTCTGGCACCAATTTTCACTTATCAAACTGAGCCTAGACCAAGACTCATCAAACGCTAGCTTCAAAATGTATGAGAATGACATAACACTCACAGCTGACTGCTGTCACAGTGACATGCTCATTTTTCTGAACCTAATGTCATTCAAACACATTTTGAAGGCAGCGTCCCTGGTCCGTCAAATTATGGTTCTACTCATTGAAGTATTATTACTGGTGAATAAATCCGACACCGGGAACACAATGTATGTACCAATGAATTGGCGCCAATCGGCTTCAATTTTCAATAGATTCGTTCGATTTTGAAAGGAGAACTGGGGCTCAATTTTGAAAATAGAACCTCCCGGCGGGGACACACATTTTGTTCGAGATGTCTGTTCTAATGACATTATACTTCAATGTTTCTACTGTAGTAGTAGTATTCTCTACTCACGAGTCGTTTAAAAGCGGACATGTCGGGGTCGGGCGCGGGCGCGGCGTGCGGCGGCGGCGCAGAGTGCTGCGGCCGCAGCCGCGCCTCCAGCTCCTCGAGGCTGTGGATCTTGGTGCCGATCGAGTTCATCTCCGGCATGTAGTTGTTTGCTGCAGGATGGAAGAAAATCAAATTACCCAATTACTTAAAATGGAAACATTTTGACACTCTTATCATGGGAATGAAAGAGTTATTTCAAAGACAACATAATACAACCAATAATATGAATGTATTATCTGTAACTGTGAGTAAGAAAAAAAAATCGGAGTTTCTTGCCCCTTGTCTAGGTACTATTAACGAAGAAAACTTACGGTACATTGTTCGGTTTCGTTTTATTTTATACTGGTGGAACTACCACCTTCATCAACTTTACTCGTGCATCCGTGACGCTAAAACGTTACAAGAGAACGTTACATTTTTTGTTTCACTGTCTCCACAACGTCGATATGAAACTTTCACTACAGTAATTGAAACGACGTCCGGATCCGAGTGGGGCTATGAAAACCGTTTATTATTCTACAAATAATGTAAGCACTCACCAGGCCTCGTCTCCGGGTTAGCGTTAGCGTTCGCTCTAGTCAGCAGCTCGAGCAGCGAGGGCCGCGCGGGCGGGCGCTGCATGGCCATGCCGGGCATGCCGCCCAGGGGCAGCCCCACCGGCGCCACCGGGGAGATCGGCGCGAACACGTGGGAGGTCTCCGGGGGCGGCGGCTCGATGCGGGTCGACTTGTCTAGGTCTGGAGAATAAAATTATTATTAATATTAATTGGGGATATCGGGCTTGGGACAGCCAACCCAAGGGCCACTGCGACTGTTTAGACAAATTATAGGATGATCCTGGGCTCCAATTCTTTGACTTGGTTGGGTAATGAATTAAGTGACCTCTTAAGCTGCGTATCCACTTGAGCAGCCTCATGACGAGCTGCCTCATCGTTAGCGTGCCGCGGGCTGCCAAAAGTGTGCATCTCCACATGAGCCACATAAAAGAGCATCGAGGCAACAAGCTTCAACCCGAGCCACAGTTCAGTTTCATACAACCGTCTCCAGTGAACACATGGCTCTCACTGAGGCACCTTCGAGAATGGATATTTACCGACATGGTTTGGCTCGCTACACGGCCGCATCGTTTGGTTCAAGCTCGCGGCAAGCCTCGACTCACGGCACGGTCTAAACGACCCGCAGCAAAATTGGATACGCGGCTTTTGAATGCGGCAATGACCGTATGGCAGGGCATCCACAGAGTATGTGGATGGTTCCTCTGCCTCAATGCAGACGATTTAAAAATAAGGTTGTGTAAGTTTACATGCTAGCAACTGTTTCCTTTCTCAATCTCGAAAGCAACCTAAAAGCGTATATACAAAGGTTATTCTTCCTTTTAAGGCCACATGTTTTAAAATATCGTTTTTTAACTCTAACCGTTTAGGCTGAACAGTTATAATAAAATTATGTCAGTTAATCAGAACTTAAGTAATTGCAAAAGGTAGTAAATTTTCGTTATTTAATTCTGTGACTCACCATCTACCATATTGTTCATGATCCTCTCAAAGTGGCGGCTGTCATTGGTTGGACTGTCTCTCCGGAACCATCTGCTGAATCGACTGCCTTCTGTTTCGCTGCTGCCATTCTAAATGAACAATAACAAATTAATTTATCTTAAATCCTAAAACAACTGATTTATAGGGTTATTATATAGGTTAATATATCGATGATATCCATGAAGCGATACAATTAGAAATAAAATGTTATTTTTGCTTATAAAGAAGCGAGATACTGCGTTTAATATACAGTACTATACAGTACACAAACTAGCATAAAAAAAACAGACTGCATAAAAAAAGTTTAAAACACGATCATGACATACTTTTTTGAAATCCTTATGTTGATTACATACGTACAAGATACGCGCGAGAAACATAACCTTCTGCTTGCAGTCTTGTAAATTATCTATACTAATATTATAAAGAGGAAAGATTTGATTGTTTGTTTGCACTGAATAGACTCCGAAACTACTGAAACGATTTAAAAAATTCTTTCACTCTTGGGAAGCTACACTATCTCCGGGTGACATAGGCTATATTATAATATCAAAAAAATTAGGGATCCTCAATAAAACTCCAATAATGTTACCCAAGGTGTAAAAATAAGAAAACTGAAGCAAAGCGAAGCTACGGGCCAGATAACTACAACAGCACTACTCACGGTGAGCACGTCGGGGATGGCGTCGAACTTAAGGAACTCGTCCAGGTTGAAGTCGGCGTGCTCGGCGGGCGGCGCCTGCTCCTCGCTCTTCGTCTCCACGCCCGAGTCCTTGTCCTGTGGGATTACATAGCATTACATACTAACACTGCAAATACAACATAGTAAAATTTTGATGCCAAAAAAGGCATTTGTTCGCACTAATCTCAGAAATGGCTAAAGTCTAAACCTTTTAGATACAGTCTTGTTGACAAACTTCACATTCACGTTTTAATCGTTTCGCAAGTAAAAAGGCGTAAATATGTGAATTTAAAGAATCCTTTTTTTATGTTTGCGTACACTAAAGTCTAGGTTTTCTAGTAAATATTTGTTGAAGTACAGTCTGCGTATCAAATTAAGCCAACAAATGTGTCTCCGTTCATGTTTTGAGGCCAATATGGTGTTATGTAAAATGAAATAAAAAACTAATTTAAAAACAACAAGAAGTCTCACGGTGTTAGTGTCAAGGGAGTCTTCCTGGGGCTGCGACGCGGGCTCGGGCTCCGACCGCCAGCGCTCCGTCGGCGACCTCCCGCCGCCGCCGCCGCCACCGCTATTGTTCCATCGCTGCAACAATAACAATATTATAATAAAATCTTACAATTGTTTTTATTTATTTATCTGTATTTATTATTCATGTACACATAAAAATTAAAAGGAGAACAAATCACAGATATATTGTACAAAAGTGTGGTGTGCTATTGTTGTGGGATGTTCATCCTTATCATTAAACTTATATGCAAGAATAGGCAAAGTAAGCACATAAGAAAACGTTTTTAATTTCCGCGGGAACTGGGAATTTCAAGCGTTTTGGATTATTTATTTTTTGGCATAGTTGCTACTTTCTCTGCTACAATAACCGTTGTCGTTCATTTATTTATTTATTTACTAGCTGTTGCCCGCAGCTTCACACGCGGAAATTATGCTTATCATATTTATCGCCTATTTCACCCCCTTAGGGTTACTCTTAAATTACTGGATCACAGCCACGTCTTCGTAAAAGGAGCATTGGTCGCCCCCCGACCAGGTGGACTGATGACCTAAATAAGACAGCAGGAAGCCGCAGGATTCAGAGGGCCCAGGACCGGTCGGAATAGCGCCAATTAGGGGAGCCCTATGTCCAGCAGTGGACTTTAAAAGGCTGTTAGATAGATACATAGATTTCTGGATCACTAAGTCATAAATATCTAAAAGTATCTAGAAGACAACCCACATCATTCTCCTTGCCGGAACCGTTGGCGCTTCCGTTCTTCTTGACCGGCTCATCGAAGCCGCGCAGTTCAATCGTCTCCAGCTGAGATGTCGGCCCGCCACTGAACCTGAATTTATATTATTTTTTTACGTGAATAAACAGATTATGATTTAAGACTCGAGTATAATATATGTAACATCGAAAATAAACTTCAATAGGAATCCATGAATATCAAAATTATTAAACAACGCAGTCTAAATTGGTTGATAAATAATTGGCCACAGTGATAGACATTTTCAATAATCTATCTATCTCGGTATAACTTAGTAGGTAAAATAATTAAAGACTTATTGACAATAATAATTGCTAAGCAACTGAGAGGATTATGGATAGAGATTATTGAAAACGTCTATAAGAAATTTAGGATAGCATAGCGTAATATCTATCTTATGAGTAAATGGTACCCAGATACCAATGGTTGAGGCAATTCTGCAATTGAAACAGGTGGAAAACTGGAGATGAGGATAAAATTGGTGGAACAAGACTCACCATTCGGGCTCATCTTCCTTCTCAAAGCGTCGTTGAGAGAAGCGACCACCCGACCTACGGTTGTCATCTCTGAAATAAAAACATTATTTGAGATATTTTTAAAGTTCTCGGCGTAATTAAATAGAATTGCACTATGTGTTACAGTTTGATTTATCACTTACATCTATACAAATAAATAAAATTGGAGTGTCTGTTTATAATGAAAATAACCGCTTTTTACTAAGTGCATTTGGTGTATACACGGTACATATACAAAAACATCATTTTTTACAATTTTTGTCTGTCTGACTGTCTGTCTGTTTGTTCTGGCTAATCTCTGAAATGACTGGACCAATTTTGACGGAATTTTCACTGGCAGATAGCTGATGTAACAAGGAGTAACTTAGGCTACTTTTATTTTAGAAAAAAAAATAGTTTGTTAGGCGATACGAAGTTCGCCGGGTCAGCTAGTTTATATTATACAGTTACATAATTACTTTTAATAGACGCAGTTTTGACGGTGCATCTCACCATAAAAATTCATGAATGATCTGAACCATTATCACTGCTGTGTCCCACACACTAGTTTCAAGTGCTTGCATATTGCATTATTGCAATAAAGGTATATAAATATTCAAATAAAAAAATATACAGACACATACCTATGATTCTTTTCGTTGTTGAATCGATCGTCCCGTTCCCTCTTGATGTCAGAGGAGAAGGAGTCACGGCTGAACGAGCGACGATCGAACCTGCACATACGACATTATATTCATTATTCAATAGTAAGGAGCGATTGGACATATAAATAATGATTTACAAAGCAGTTGTGACGTTAAAACGTTACACAAAAACGTTGCATTTTTCACTGCACTGCCAGAACGTCGAATATAGAAGTTTAAGTTGCTTAATCTCCCTCTTGCTTAAGTAAGCCACCAACCGATACGTCGTGTTCCGTCTGGGCGCTGGGAAGCCAGTTCTTTATGTCTTATTTCTTTTTTGGTCGGAAACGAACGCGTATTATTACGTCCATGGGCGACCATGATCACTTACCATTAGGATCGTCAACTCGTTTGTCAGCTAGTAAGAACAAACTACAAAGCGGCAAGTGTGTACAAATCCCTCGCCCTCACCTATCGTTGTTGGAGCGCGCGTGATCCCCGCGCGTCGCCGGCGGGCGGTAGGGCTCCGCGGTGCTACGGTACTCGCCCTCCTCGCGCCCCCTGCCCGCCTCGTCGCGAACCATGATCCGACCGGAGCCGATGCGACGGCCGGCTGTAGATACGTTTGTTTTATTAACTACGTCTTTTTCCACAATCTTCTTAATAAATTCTAAAAGTAAAAAAAAGCAGACAGTTTTATTTTCATCAAACATGAATAAAAACATCTGGATCACGTCAGCTTTCAAACAAAAAAGCGCATCAAAATCCATTGTTTAGAAGCTACAATGCCATAGACACGTCAAACTTATAACACCCCTCTTATCTTGAATTATATAAAATCTACTTTCTAAATTTCTTATTGTATTTTTGCAGTGTTACCTAATGATACACATGAAAAATATCACCACTTTGACTGACATCATTTTATGTAGCGAATATGGGAATCCTTAATAAGGCAAAACTGTGTGAGCGTTTAATATTATAATTGCGCCTATCCACAAAGCAACTGCCCAAACACTTAGGCCCCAACTCAGAGTCACTAACGGTTACTTTAATCGCTCCTTAGTAAAGAATCACCATACCAATTCTGTACTAAGGAAGGAGTGATTTAAAGTAAGTGTTAGTGACTCTGAATTGGGGCGTTAGAGATGTGGGAATTCATTCCGCAGTCTAGCTACCCAACATGACTTTAATCTTATAACCATCCTTACTGGTAATCATTATGATATGGAAAAAGAAATCATAGCGTCCATACAGTTGTTATTAGTAAATATATCATTATTTACTAACGGTCACATATAAATTAAACAGAAACAATGCCCAGACCTAAAGCTACAGTCAGCACAAACGCCGTTATAAGTATTATGCCAACAAGTATATAACATTGGGGACAAAGCACACAAAACTCCTATCCAAAATCGGTTTCTGATCATAATTTTGCAACTATCAAGGGCTATAATTCGTCATACTTTTAGGTATATGGATAAATGTTGCAGGATTGATACTATTTAACAAAACCATGTTATTATTCCACCCAGCCATTACTTAAAATATGCGATATATCGTGAGCAGTTTGAGGAATTACAACTTCGCTAGTATTTTGTTTGTATAAATGTCGGCAGAATCATACAACACCATACCATAACTCAAAGCATGTGTCACCTGTATCTGCCATTCAGTTTAGGCCACGTGGCTGACGCCCATAGCATACATGCAAGTGATATGCATGCTAATGGAAACGGCCAAATTATATAATTTTAAAAAGCATCTCACGTAAACCTATTACTATTATTTTAAGTCTGATTCAATACAAACACTTTCTCATGTCATTGGCGTTACAATATTTACTTTGTCGTATACCTATGCCGGAAGAATAACAAACTAATTAAATACTGCTTATAATTTTGTAAAATAGTACCTTAATAATTTTTAACAAATTACTTTGTTTCAAAGTTTTGTTTTAAAACAACTTAAATCCACAACTCAAAAAAAACTACGTTTACAAAGAAAGTAAAATACGAATGAAAGGCAAGCCGGTCAGCTTCCAATACAGAGTAATATTAAATTTCATATAAAACAGAACAGATAAAGGAATTCGTAAAACCAATTAATGACTTCGCAATCGAGATGAATCAAAGAGAAAAATATATTAGCGTCGACAAAATGGCCATATCAAAACAAAACAAAAAACCATGTAGACAGGAGTGTATTGGATTGGGACAGCCATACTCAACCTGCGAACTTTATTGCGTCCCGATAAATGAACAAACTACAAACAGATAGGCTGGAATTTTTTAAATATTCATGGCAAAACAAATATTTATGGACTAATCACCACTACATCAGACACTAGATAATGTACAGAATTTTAAATATTTTAACAGTTTTCTAATAAATATATTAAAATTCCTCAAGTATTTCTTTTTTTTAGGATTTCATACCTAAAAATGAAAAACCGAACCCTTGTTGGAAATCTTTTTTTTAATAAAATCTTATCCTATCCTAAAAACAGCATTCTATTGGTGAAACAATTTTTGAAGTCCGTCCAGTAGTTTCTTGATTTTCTCCATTATGTACAAAACAAAAAAATCAAAACGTTCTTCTTTATAATATTAGTTTAGATACGTGGAGATCCCCGAGAAAAAAGGTTGAGTACGGCTGGATTTGGGAGGTACATCCACACCACGTAACCCGAGGACAACAGGCCGCAACGCTCTAAATGAATTCGCTTTGTGCAAAGCGTCGGCCAACACAACATGCCAACACAAATGAATTAATACATAGTAGCATTTTCGTTTCATTCTAAATAGTGTGCGGCGTTTTAACACATGAGTTTCATTAAAATCTCTTTAAACGCGATTGATTTTTTAATTAGCGCTTTGATGCTTTGTATTATAATAGTTCAGTAAGGGGTTTTCTGACTGAAAATTTCTAATGATGCCAAGAAACTTATTATTTTATCAAAATTATAAACCATTTTCTAATAAACTGAATTGACTTAAAGCAACAATGGACATCTCTTAATTAAAATGAAAAAAAAAAAAAAACATTTTCACCCCGAAAAATACGCTGAACACGCTGAACAAATAGATACTCAACAATATTGTTTTGTCTGCCTACGCGGACGAGTACAAATAAGTTCAATATTTGATCGAGGTACGATTCCTACTGTACAGCCCTTCCGATATATTCACAGACAATAATATGCCCATATATGGCGTGATGTCTAGGTGTATTAAAATAATTGGAATTATAATGAAATGTGTAAAGGCTTTTAATAACACGCATAGAGATCAAATAAGGATCCCAGTGCAGAGTAATTAGCGATGAAACAATTACAGATTAACCAGACTTTTTTACAAACAAAAATCAAGACGCTGACATTGAAAATCCGGGATTGTCCCTGAATTTTTCGTCTTGTCCCGTAATTAATTGGCATAAAAGTGGTGACCCTAGGAAAAATTCTGGTGACCCTAGGAAAAATTCTGAATTTGCCAGTAGAATTATCCTCAAAATAATAAGCATGTATCGCCTATAGCGGCTACATCCAACTAACCTTGCTCAGCGGTCTTCTGCTGCGGCGGGTGTTGCTGCGACAGCGGCGATTCGGGGCGGGTGCGCGCGAGGTGCGGCGGCGGCGCGGCGCCCGCGGCCGGCGCCCCGCACCCCGAGGTGAAGGAGCGCCGCTGCGGCGACAGCACGATGCCGCCGCCGCTCGGCTCGCTCTCCTTCCGCACGCGCTCGCGCGGGTCCGCCGAGCGACGCTCGCGTTCACGGCCGTACACGCCCTGGGTGAAACGCAACCATTGAATTATTTATGTTACTGCGTACCATACCAACCAACCAATTCATTTCCAATTAGAACTATGATCAGTTGGTACATATTATTTAACGCTAATCTCACGTACCTAGTTCATTCTTACGTTGAAAAAGGATGCAATGTATTAAAACACCCGATAAATTAATAAGATCAAAGTTTAATAACGGATAGGTAGTATCAAGTAACGGTTATATTAAATCAGTTATTTAAAACGAACATTATAAAGTACCTTATGGTTTTCGTTCGGTGCATCCCCACGGGCCCCCCGATCCTCTTCATTCGGTGAATCGGAACGTTTCTTCAAAACTCTGCAACAAAATAGAAGGTCAAATATCGCGAACCTAACCTGACAAACTAGAAACTAGCTTCTTAATAGGACCTGCTAACCGACTATAGTCCCTCCCACAGTTTCTCTTCGAGTCGAGGTGTGTTACAGATGTCCATGGACATTTTTATGAAAATAGCCGGCGAACGATAGCCAATGACGATCCACCTGATGGTAAGTAGCTATCGTCGCCTATGGACATCAGCAACACCAAAGACATCACTGATGGCCAAGAAAAGGAGAAGAAAAAGAAAAAAGGCTGCAGGGGTGGTTGCACTGCAAGCTCATTTGCTATGTACATAAAGAAAAGAACGTTGAGACTCACAGCGCAAGCGCCTCGCACCCAGCGAAAGCGTTCTCCAGCCCACGCTTGACGAGCGGCGAGTTCCGCAGGCGGACCAACTCCTCGCGGGTGTAGGTGAGCGGGCGGCGCGCCGGGCCCATTGCCAGCACGGCGGGGTCGCCGCCGCCGCCGCCACCGCCGCTTTCGTCGAGACCTGGAGACGGTGATGAGGTGACTGATACAGGAGGAACGTAGGATGAATGCATACATATGTGAATCGATGTATTGTGGCGGGTAATTTTGATGTTTGAGACAACTTAATTCTTACAAAATATAATTCACATAACAATGAACAATAATAAAGAAATTACTGTGGGCATATAGTTGCGTTCTTGCGTTGAAAATTAATCAATTTTATTGTAGGATGATTGTGTCGTTAAATGTGCACAATCTACGAATTAAGTTTAAAACCGAAAGATTAAGGATATCCTTAATAATGGCTATATTATTAAAGGCTTTCGGCAATTTTCGTTATATCGAGGTAAACAGACACAGATAAAATCATAAAACCATTCATTATTTATTTGCGAAGCGTCTCTCAAACATGACCAATCAAAAATATAGACTGGAATATCACCAATAAATTGTACAAAATAGAAATTAAATTTGAATTTAGCTACTGTACACACAAATATTTTACTTTCGTTAAAACCTTACTTACATATGAACATAAAACTCCTCCAATGACATATTGTAAGCTTCATTGGGAAAATTAAACCTAAGACTAGAGGTGGGTAACTCAGATCTGAACCGGTTCAAAGATTCAGGTCCCACGAACTTGACCTGTTGACCTGCATCTCAAAAACGGATTGACCAGGTTTCAGTTCAGCTCAAGAGTGAATCGTACTTCGAGTAGTGCGAGCCGTACCTCGACTTGAACTGTACGCGTCAACTAAGATAATATACCCTAATAATAATAGTAATAAAGTTGAAATTTGAATGTCGCAGCTCAAGAGTGAATCAGATCGCGCGAGCCGCGAGCCGTACCTGGACCTGAAATGTACGCATTAAATAGTATAATCTACCCTAATGATAATAGTAATAAGGTTGAAATTTGAATGTCGCAGCTCAAGAGTGAATCAGATCGTGCGAGCCGCGAGCCGTACCTGGACTTGAAATGTACGCGTTAACTAGGATAATATACCCTGTTATGTTCAACGAACCACGAGTATTATTATTTACACGAGTATTAATACTTATAATAAATCAATATTATAAGTATTATAATATTCACTGTAAGTACGCACAACACTCCGCGGACACAGCCGTCTGCCCCGAGATCCTGGTGTAGACTGACTATCTTGTACCGAGTTCGGTCCGGTATAATCGAGTAATCGAATAATACAATAATCGAATAGATGATCGAATGACTAGTTCATTCGATCATCAAGCGAGGCGTCATCTAGCGACACCAGCGCACAACTCTGTACATAACATCTCTTCCTTTTTTTTAATTTATTTTGTTTATAATACATGTGACTATATTTATATGTAATTAATTTATTGACACAATTGAGCAAACATATAGTAGATCTAATTTCGACAGATTTAAACAATACACAGCTTTATAATTTATTTTTCCAACGTTCCAAATTCCGTTACTTTTCTACTCTATAATATTATGTACAATATTCTTCCTGGATCTTGTGCCAGTTATATTAATCCTTATATTGATGTTACTTCGCTGGAAAGCCTGAAACTAATTTTCATTTATTAGATATTTTCAAATACCTGTTCCCTAATCATATTATCTTTTTTCCTTTTTTTTTTTGGTAGTAGTAACAAGGTAGTAATAAAAATTAACTATAAACAGCTGCTTTGGTGGAAAGCTTAATAGACGCTGTTTAATGATATATATATATATATATATATATAAAGGTTTTGACCAAGGACTAATGCACATCGGTGTCCGTAATTTAATGATAACAATATCATTGTCTACTATATGTTTTCACATCAAAAACACTTTTATACTGCTCGAAACCTGTAACATAGAAAGTTATTAGATTACGAAGTAAGATCGCCTGTTTAGAACGTCTAGTGATCTAAGGCACGTAGATGAAAAGTGGAAGATCACCTGCTCGATGGAAAGATGCTGTTAGGTCTGCCACACGATGTTCCATTGTGGGGTTTTCACATATTGTCACAAGTCCATACCTGGAAACACATCGTCAGTGCTGCTGTTACCATGGACGTGTACCATCATCGAGACGCCACATCCACAGGTGCTAAGAGGGAAGCGGTGCGCAATGGAGGACAAACAGCCAGGAGACTGACAGTTTTTTTTTAGTAATTTATGTAATTTATAAGAATTTATTGTTATCATTATTTTGATCCATTAACATGGTACGTTTTCATAGCATACTGAAATATAGAATTATTACACCGAGTTGCTCCTTTGCAATTTTATTGTGTTTTACGAACCCGTGCAAGCTTCTTTTTTGGAGTGAATCTGGTGGGAGTCCTGATGCTGACCTAGTCTGTTTTTATTTTACTTAACAGTTATTGGTCAGGAAATTAAACTGGCTTTTAAATCACACAATCACAAAAACACAGCCTAGATCTATCCCACTTGATGTTCGGTTAATCTGTTTTCGTAGATAGTGAAATTTCAAATCATAATGTTGATGAATAACTAAGGTGATTTTACCCATAATTAACATTTTCGTCTCGAATGACTGAGTAAATTAATCTGTTGACCGCCCAGCATTTTCATACTGGTTCCCACAAAATGGCTGAAGGTATTTTTATCCCAATACCCAAATAAATTATCAATTCAGCAAACTTGATTACTCTGCATACAATTTTTTGCTTGTTTACTTGATTACCTTGTGAGATTCAACGCCACTTCATTCACTTCAACGTCCATTCATCTTGACTGCTACTCTTCAGAATGTATCCCTGAAATATCTCGGCCACCCTCAGTTATTGGCGTTGAGATATCCTCGAACCTTAGCTTTAGCGGTTCATTGAATTCTAAGCTATGGTCCTGCTAGGAAGCTTGGAATCCTAGCAAAACGCTTTTAACCTTATATAAAGCACATGTTGGCCTTGTGTGAAGTACTGCTGTTACTTTTGGCTGGTGCTGCCAAAGCCTTCAAAGATTCAATGACGAGGCATGCCCCAATGCCTTTTGCTGACCTTAAAATTGGTTGAGACCAAATTACAAAGCTTCAAGCACAGGCGTAAAATTTGTATGTGATCTATACTAATATATAAAGAGAAAAGATTTGATCTTCCGTTTGCATTGAATAGGCTCCGAAAGTACTGAACCGATTTCAAAAACTCTTTCACTGTTGAGACGCTGCACTATCCCCGAGCAACAAGGGCTATATTATATTTTCAAAAAAGTTAGGGATCCTTAATAAAACTCCAATAATATAACCCAAGGTGTAAAAAATGAGAAAACCGAAGCAAGCGAAGGCGGTTACTCGTTAAAGATATTTCAATCGCTTGAACATATAACAATTTACTTGCACTTGGAAAGCTAGTAGGCAATGATATGATATATCCTTATAACAAAATATTATTTTGTTAATGTTTCTTCTTAATTAACCATATTTCGGTCATTGAATTAAGGATATTAGATCGTTGGAACTTCGTGGGAACTTGGAACAATTGACTTGGAATTGGAAGAATTTATTTTGTTGATATTTGTTTTTGATTGACATTTATCTTTTCCTTTATCCATATTTTTTAAAATTAATGTAATAAAATAATAGGTAGTTACCTAATTTTTTGTATTTTGTTAGTAGATACTATTGAGCTCGATGTAGTGTCTCATTGTCTCTTTACTATGTAGCCAAAATCATAACCTGACATATTTTCCTTTATTTTTCGACAGCTCAAAAATAATAACTATTGCAAGATATAAGATGAAAATACTACGATCTTCTGAGTCTGTTAGTGCTCATTGCCACATGGATAATCGTTATTTTTCAATAATAATGTATCCAATAAATTATTGTGGATGATATTATATAGGAATTGTAAAAAAAAATGAAATAATTATCATGAAAGTCGAGTCCGTTATCATGAACTCATAACTGCTGTCGTTTGTCATACTTCGTCATAATCTGACTCGCATATGTGAACATATACCTACTCCTCTGTAACGAATCATTATAAAACAGATTTACAGATTCCTTACATAATAATTGAATTCTAATGCCGAAAGAGTATCATCTTTTTACTTGATATCTGTGATTCATATTGATAGGGGTAACTTCCTGAAAATCTGCAATTTGTTATTTCATGCCGCGATTTCATATCAGTGAAATGTGGTCGATTATGATGGACATCATCTTCACATCGTACTACCACGGCTACAACTAACGTGGGATAATGTTTTGTTATAGTATATCGTTAGTACCAGCACCAATTGACATTGTCAGATCAGTGCAATAACCAGGAGAGAGAGATTACTATTACTTTTAAGTTTAAACTTTGTTAAACAGTCCTTTTGTCATATTTCAATATTTGCGTCGGTTCCACAGAAGGAAATGCTGTTTTAGCATTAGTTATTGTACCTATGCTATGAGTAATGTTGGAGTGCAATAAAGTTATAATTTTCCTTATTTTTGTTTTATTTTACAAAACAAAGTATCAAAATATTCATTCAATATAATTTGTCTCATTATGATGTTGTTCCAAATGATGTCGTGTCCCATTGTGTCCCATTTCGTAGTTTGACATTGATTTCGGAAGTAGTTGGATCCTATAAAATATCTCTTTTGTGATAGGTCGCACTATAGTACTGTTGAACACTTCGGTTTGTTAATTCCTTTTTATTGTCCCTTATGTCTTAGCCTTAAGAAGGGAACCAACTACTATTTATTGTGATGGTACTGTCACACCAGTTGCGTGTAGTTAGAGGAAACAGATACTATCTTTCAGCACATGTTATTTTTGTCACTTTGTTAGGACTAGCAAATATACCTAATTTTAAATACACTCTCTATAGTGAAAGTCGATTAATGTTAAAAGTAAATAGATTTTGAACTGTCAAGTGAATTAGCTCGTGTGAATTTTGGATTTAATTTTTTCACCAATAATTCTCATCAGTAGATCTTCAAACAGTTTTAACATGAAGATATAATAATATTTTTATGTTATGATTTCTCGGTAAGTGAGTTATGTTAATTCTTTATGAGAAATAAAGTTCTTCTTAAACCGTAAGATGAGTGTGAAACAGCTTCGAACAAATTTAGTCTTAATTAATGTTACTAGTAGGTAATACTTGCTAGTTTTAACATGAACATAATTACATCGCATCTTTAGGAAGCGAATTAACGCTTTTTTTCGAATTATTCGAATTATTGCGTGTTTCTACATGTTTCTGTTGATGTTATTCAGTGGCATTAATGAAGTTTAGGGCACTTGTTGGTTTCAACCGGAGTTAAATTATAACATACGTATTTTCTTCGCCTATTCCTCTTTGAAAATGCGTGTCTTCGAATAATCGAAGTGGTACATTATATGACGTATATATAATTATGTCATGTGATGTGTATGATGTAATTTGTTTATTTCTAGGTGCTTGACCTTTTTATGCCGTGATTTTTGCCGGACTTCCAACGTTATATAATTTTGTAGCAGAAGTAGGTATCTGTGCTTTAGATAAATGTTTATAAGAATAACTTCTATTTTAAGGATATTTACAATAGCGTAGTCATGGTTTGGTGTGAAATAAATAACAAATGCTAATTTATCTATGATTTCATTGATAGGCATTTTGTGCATACCCTCCCTTTTTCAGTGAGAAAATAGGTCGGGAGCAATATAGACGAAATATTGTGATATATTACTTGTAAATTTGCTGTCTTGCACAATGATGTGCTCTATAATTTGTTCATCTCAATTGCAATTAAACAGCGTGTATATTGTTATTTGTATTTTGTAAAAGACATTACGATGTATGGTATATTTATGATGCACAGTGTATTGATTTCTATAGACCTCTTGTCTCCAAGATTATATTATTATTATTATCTATAATTTGTTATGATAGGCCCTACTTTATGAGACCTTAAGAGTATATTAATTTGCATTTACTGAATACCAAATATGTTATTCAGGTGAATACACTTGTAGTATAACGCAAATAACACAAAAATAATGTGGATAAATCACTTTTTATCTTATTATTCCTTTGTTTTCTTTGACTAATGCATATATTTTGCTGTTCGAAATCTAGTAGGCATTATTTAAAGTATTTTTGTGTACATCCTATACACGTGCAATGAATGATAATATCTTTGTCCTTATAAAAGTGTATTTTAGACGTAATAAAAATTTAATGGTGAACCTTACATCCAAGCAATAATTATATTTGTTTTGGTATGCATTACTCGGGAAGCAATAATTAGAAAATGTATTATTTTAGTAATAAATATTTTATGATCGTTTTATTACCAGTAAATAATTGCAACAATTTACACTTTTTAGCCTTAATAGTTTGCTGTAAACCTGATAAAGTTTGGACTGTTACATTGTAATAATGAACGCTGTAGAAGCTTAGATTTTTTTATAAAAATATTCCAGGTACTTACATGCTTGTGGCTCGTGTCTGCGCGATCACGTAATCACGCACGTTCACACGCTAATATTATTATTTTTTGATTACATTGCATCCCTTAGGTGCTTCACCAGCGGATCGAATTTAATCCACTGGTCGTTCTTCATCCTTGTCGCCAATGTTATGTTCAACGAACCACGAGTATTATTATTTACACGAGTATTAATACTTATAATAAATCAATATTATAAGTATTATAATATTCACTGTAAGTACGCACAACACTCCGCGGACACAGCCGTCTGCCCCGAGATCCTGGTGTAGACTGACTATCTTGTACCGAGTTCGGTCCGGTATAATCGAGTAATCGAATAATACAATAATCGAATAGATGATCGAATGACTAGTTCATTCGATCATCAAGCGAGGCGTCATCTAGCGACACCAGCGCACAACTCTGTACATAACATACCCTAATGATATTAGTAATAAGGTTGAAATTTCAAATGTCTTGTCCTTGAGCTGAACCACGAACAGGTTCACAGCTCCAGCTCAACTTCATGACTCAAGACCTGATATGCGGCTCACGCGTTTTGGTTGAGTTACCCATGTCTACCTAAGACACATTAGACGCTTAGCGAAATATCAATACAAGATATTAATTTACTCAAAACAACACTGCACTGATCGAAACAAATTGAAACTGGGCTGTTTTATATCAAACGATAATGTAAAGGCCAAAAATCCAAATAGGAAAATAAAAAAAAAAATTTTGTAGTTAAAAAAATATAAGAAACAATTAGCTATTTTTATATATTCTTGAATTACAATAAATTATCACTGTAACACGACCAATAATGCACGGATATTCATTGTGATATCCGTGGCGGTCGATCCAATAACCCCAATAATGCAAAGGACAAGGGTGGCAACATAGCACCCCACACCCCTCTTTTTGCATTGGATTAAAAAACGGGTTCTCTTCGATGACCTGAGGGTATCTGAGCTATAGCTATGTATTAACAGATTTAACGTAATTTGATCAGAGACTGGAATGGAGCGACGTGGGTGTGCATGCAATCCATACTCATATTATAAATGCGAAAGTGTATTAAAGACGAGGCATCGAAAACATTTTTGAATTGGCATGTTAGAAAATTGTTTTTCATTTTTTTCAGAGAAATTAAATATTGTGGGGATATTTGAGAGACTTTTGTAATGATCTCAGAAGGTGATCCTTGACTAGTTTGATGGACTAACGGCAACGAATTAACAACAACGTAGTAAACTAATTAAAAATTTAAAAAAAAACCGCTTGCTGTCAAAAAACTTATCATGACATCTTATTATTTTTGAAATCCTTATGGTGAGATCTGTAATTTGACACCCATATTGCATTATTCGATTATTTTTATTTTTTGATACTTCAAATCAAACAATGGCATCTCATAGCCAGCATATTTGTTTTTTTTTTTCATGTCTAAGAACACTTGGGTTATCAAAACGAATGTAACGATATTTTAATTATATAAATTCGTTCAGCGGTTTGGAAAATACAAGGTAATAAAGAATATTACACACATACATAAATACAAACATTGATACAAGATAAGTGCGACAAACATAACCCTTCCTTGACAGTCGGGTACAAAGGTCTCGAGCACTCGTGAAATATTTCTCAATTCAGTTTGGTGGAAGGGCGTGAGTTGTCAATACAAACTTCACAAGGACCTAAGCTTATCGACGCAATGAAATGTAGTTATAAATTTCTATCAATACAAAAACATAAACATGTATGTACTTATGTACGCGCGTGAGAAGTTATACTTCTTTGGCATTATTAAATAAATATTTAACACTAGCTCTCTTGGCGAACTTCGTATCGCGTACTTTGTTGTTACTTTTAACTTTTATAGTTTTGGTAGATTTAACAATCAGAGACCATTAAATCCCTCTTCCTCTCGCTCCCGCACCCTCTCCCCCCTCCCCATCCCTATTCAAAAACAATATTCTAACAATATAATAAATACAAAAATAATAATTTTTTCAAAACGAGCGTTTTAAAAACGCGCGTGACGTTTTTCGTGACCGTCGTTTTTGTGTCACCGTCCGTGTTACAAATCTTAAAATTTCACTCTCATCATTTTTTCCATTTATTTCATAACGTGCCTAAAGAAGTATAACTTCAAAAATTAACATACTTGGTGACACACTCTGTCAATACTAAAAAATTTGATGACTCTTGACCATAATAATGAATAACCTATAAAATAAAATAACCATAACTATAAAATACTTATCTAACAAATGTTATTATTTTAATTAAAAAAATTGTATAGTGGTATATTGTGTGTAAATTGTAATTAATATCCAAATTTCTAGACAAGTTAGCTAGATATCGAAAAAGAATTGTGTGTCCTGTGTTCATGGACCTTAAAATAAATTAATAAATAAAAATATAAACAAAAAAGACCTAAGTTAAAAAAAAATACGGGTTGGCTATAGATCTAAGGTACCTGAATTTGATATTGGTGTGAGTTGAGAGATGTAGCTAGGGTTTAGTGTGAACGTTTAAAACTATTTTTAGGTTCCGGAGATGCGTTTTGAATTAATTACGACAAAAATAAGTTTAACAAAAATTGCGTATTATGAAAGACAATTCTTGTCAATTTGGTCTACAGTTAGAGGGTACTTCGTCAAAAACGAGTGAAATGGAAGGTAACACAAAACTTATTGCACTGTCAATGTTGTGTTCAGTTATTCCGTTAATCTTCATATTACGTGAATGTGCTTTCTTGTTTCTTTTGGATTTTTGACGATCTCTGCTGTGTTATTGGACTGATTTGATTTCTTCTCATACGTTACTTAGCTTACCCCTACTCCACGCAGTCTTGTTTGCCCTACCCCTAGAGTGTCATTATTTTTCCAAAATAATAGTAGAAGTGGTGTAGTGTCTCCCCATACGGAGGTCGAAATTTTGCTTCTTCCTCCACAACCTGACAGTAATTTACACTAGTTTATGATAAATATTAAGCAGTTTTCACAGATTTATCCTCAAAATAAAAATAAAAAAAAACTCAAAAACTATGTGTTTCCTCACGTATTACCTTTAAGGGGGGGGGTCCTTACCCCAACCCCTCCCTTCCCCCCAACTCCACCCCCCTTCCACTGATACTAAAGAAATACCCAAGGTTTTTCCTATGTATTATGATTTTACAAAAAAAATCATAACTCGAAAACTATACCTTTCCGGTACATAAAAATTGTAGTGGGGGGCTCCCCTTTACCCCCCCCTCCCATCCCCCCCACTCCCCACCCCGAACGCAGGTACCTTAGATCTATAGTTTTACCAAAAATACAATTCTGTAAAGAATATTTATAATTGCATTAAAATATGGAGCTAAAAAACAAAACAAAATGGGTATATTGCCATCATTTAGCTAGACCGGCGTGGTATCTATCTACTATTCCGGACTATAGAAACTACATTTATCAACGTCCGACATTCGAATGCCGCAAGTACTTCTTTCGAGCGCAATTGGTTACATTAAAATTTATTACCTATCAAACTGAGTTAACACAAGTGCACAGTGCTAAATTAATAAAATTGATTCATGCGCTCTTTTCTTACGTATCTTTAATTTACTGCAATTCAGTACCAACGGCTAGACTATTCAGCCCGTGTCGGTAACTGACATCGGGCGCGGTCAATAGACAGATATCGGAAGAGACAATAAAACTCACGCCAGGAGACCCGTTTGGTCCTTTTGGAGGGAGGTCCCGCGTGTACCCGCGGCGGGAGCTGCGCCGGGACCCGCCTCAGCGCGCTCTGGTACCGCAACAAAAACGCATGCACCGCACATTTGATCGGTGACGAGGTCTCTTGAGGAACCAGAGCCACGGCGGCCATCTTGCGCGCACGTCGTTTCGCCGCCCTATTGCCGGCCCTACGTCGCCGTCTGCGACTTCTCTTCGACACATCACTCTGAACGTCCTTACTGGCCATCGCAAAAACCCGAGAACCACGTAAACGCGATGCGACCACAAAATGGCGGCGTAAAAAACTTATGAACTATCGAACTAATCAATAATTAAAATTAAAAGCCGTAATAAAAACAAATTAACATTAACGAATAACGAATAAAAACAACAAACACACCGTTATTGAAATAAATATTGAAAACAAACAATTAAAACTACTTATACACTAGGGTTGTCCGAGAGACAGAATCGACGCGCGTTCCTACGTGTGAAGACGACCAGCGTTACAATCTACGTAGGTCGGTAACTCGAGCGATATGGATGTAGTAAAATAATCGAAATTTGAAGGAAAACGAACAGTTTCCACCAAAACTATCGCGGAAGCCACGCAGCGATCGGACACGTCTCAAAGACTGTCGTAAGATGGCGGGCGCAGACGCCGCTTGGCCTAAACCAAACTACCCTCGCATTCATCAATATTTCGTCAAGACTGGTTTTTTGATTCAAGGAACGGAAAAATTTGATAAAATTAGAGCTTGTAAACTGTAAAACGCTATAAAGTATAAGAATGGATGGATCTACTATATTTTTAAGTCGTTTTTTAAACCACAGAAGTAATTTTATAATTTCAAGAGATTTCTTTGATTTCACTGTCAATAAAACATGATTATTTGTTGGTTTTGATGACTAATTAGTGTACGTCGATGTAAGGATTCCTAGAGCATTCGTAACTTTCCTAGAGTAGGTAAAACTACTAAAGGCCTAATCATGGCGATATTCAACCCTTTCTCGATTATAATATTAAGCTACATATTCTATAGGATATTTATAATGCAGCATGCACTTTTCCAAACTGAACTGAAATATATAACAACCCAGATTGCTCCCAGTTTTCTGAACAACAGACAGATTATAGTCATTGAGCTGAGCATTAGTCATTCTGTCCGACACTTTCACCCTTTGGTCCGGCAATACAAAGTGCAATACACAATATACAATGAACCCGACGAAAGGGTATAAGCCCTTTCATTGCACAAAGCTCTAAGGAACTTCTACTTCTTTCTTCGTCATACTAAAAGGTCAACATGCGGAATACAGTTTGACCCAGTCATCTCAGGTTTTATGCAAGTTCACTTTGAGAATATTTTTTGCGTGCTCATTGATATCATATATATAATTTCTCTAAGCTTTATTATATGTAGATGTTGTAGAATTATAGAAGCTGGTGAGGTAGTGTTAAAGATGTAGGAAGCGATGATAACAATTTTAGAGATCAGTCTAAATTCCAAAAAAAGCAGTTAAAAATCTTTGAAGTATAATGACATAGAACAGACATCTCGAACAAAATGTGTGTCCCGCCGCCAGCTTGCCCTCCGTTCTCTCTTCAAACTAGAAGGCGCGTTTGCACACTTGCCATAGAGTAACTTTGTATATGACACTTGCCGAACCAAGACAAGCAGTCGCCGACTCCAAATGTTTACAAGCTCTTACTCCAACTTTATTGAATGTGCAAAAGCGATTGAACGATTTTCAAATGTTTACCATTGATTCGTGTCAAAAATCCAACACCTTACATTAGTCACAAGCGTCGCGTCTGCAAGCTTAAGCAAGCCTATTTAGTACATTAACACGCTTGCGGCTTGCCAAATATCATTCAAGTATGTAAACGAGCCTTATAATTTTTTTCAATGAAGAATGGCGAAAACATTGCACAATAATGAAATGAATTCGTTTTGGTTGATTTAAGTTAATGTTTTGTTTTCTTGCCGATGATAAGTAACACAACTATCTTTTTTTTCGTAGCTGATTGATTTTTACAGCTTCATTATATAACTATTATAATTGCATGAAGAGTTTGTTTTAAAAATGCCTTAAACTGCATTGAAATACATATTATTTATTATATAGTATAATGGTGAAAAATACAGTCTTGCTTGTATTGTGTGTTTGTTTCTTGTGTTTTTATCATCTACTAATTCTTTAATGAAGAATCAATCTTCAGAGTCTTTATTAGAATTACAATCAGCAGCAGTATATTATATCTACATGTTATTATCAAGAATTATTAGTTATTTCCATGATACTCTAGTTAAAATACAAGATCTATTTATTTATAAATCTTCTGTGATAAAATAAGCTCCGAAACGAAAAAAAAGAAACTTTTAAATATGTTTCTTATAAAATCCATATACAAAAAACATAGAGTGAGTGACATTTTGCATTATATTGATGAATAGCATTATATTGAGGAATGTATTACTGTGTAGTGTAAGGGGAGAATCCACCCTTGACCTTCAATTTCCCTTCCGCACGCCACCCCTTTGGATTGAGTTAACTGTAAAGGACTATTATGTTTCCGTTCAGATGCAATTAACTCAATATTTTTTGTTACCATCATATTTTTTTTTAATTTATTTATTGTCAAATTAAATAATAAAAGAACATAAATATAAACTCCTTAAGAGTTATAAACCCCTACATAATAATATGTACAACTGAACATATTCCCTGCGACACTGACTATGCTGCCGTTTTAAACATTATACAGGCTGTCCCAGGGCGAAGTGACCGCCTGGCGTCTATTGATTATTTAGACAAAACTATCAACAAATACCATTAAAGTACGGGTCTTATCGGTTTGGTTTTTTTTTAACAGCTTTTTATTTTTTTGTAGAGAAACCTGACTTGCTGCACTATTTTCAAAATTTTCTCTTGTAGCTATTGGCACAGAATACACTTTTTGTTTCATGCAGCCCCCAAAATAATAATCAAGAGGCTTTAAATCAGGAGACCAAGAGAGAGAGAGGTAGTCCAGTAGCATGATCCTCCAAGGTATCAATTGAAACAGAGGACTGATGCTGCTGCTACAAAAATAGGAACAAACCTTTCGGAAGTGCACAGAAAGACTCAAAGAAAGTCATTCGGAGCCTTAGCCTGTATTAATGCCAATGGCAGTCATTTCGAAAACGTTATGAATTAATTACTGTTTTTTTTAAATAAATGATTTAAATTTACATTTTTGTAAGTTTTATTGTTTCCTTGCATTTAAAATTATTATATCAAAGGACAAAAGGTATTTTTGTTAGTAAAACACTTAAATGTTCCATTAGCCTGGTTTTTAATCGACTTAAAAAAAGGAGGAGGTTCTCAATTCGACTGTATTTTTTTTTTATGTTTGTTACCTCAGAAGTTTCGACTGGGTGAACCGATTTTGAGGATTGTTTTTTAAACGAAAGCTGGTGCTTGTCATGTGGTCCCACTTAAATTTTATTGAGATCTGACAATGACATCCATGAGAAAACCATATAAGTCTTAAATTTGCATTAAGTATGTGCGCGACAATTGGACGAATAACTCAATATCACGCCGACCGATTTTGATGATTCTTTTTTTAATCGAAAGCAGGTGCTTGACATGTGGTCCCACATAAATTTGAACGAGATCTGACAAGTAGTTTTAGAGTAATTTTGAAGTCGGTTATTTTTAGGGTTCCGTAGCTAAATGGCAAAAAACGGAACCCTTATAGATTCGTCATGTCTGTCTGTCTGTCTGTCTGTCCGTCCGTATGTCACAGCCACTTTTTTCCGAAAGTATAAGAACTATACTGTTGAAACTTGGTAAGTAGATGTATTCTGTGAACCGCATTAAGATTTTCACATAAAAATAGAAAAAAAAAACAATAAATTTTGGGGGCTCCCCATACTTAGAACTGAAACTCAAAATTTTTTTTTTTCATCAAACCCATACGTGTGGGGTGGTATCTATCTATGGATAGGTCTTCAAAAATGATATTGAAGTTTCTAGTATCATTTTTTTCTGAACTGAATAGTTTGCGCGAGAGACATTTCCAAAGTGGTAAAATGTGTCCCCACCCCCCCCTGTAACTTCTAAAATAAGAGAATGATAAAACTAAAAAAATATATGATGTACTTTACCATGCAAACTTTCACTTAAAATTGGTTTAAACGAGATCTAGTAAGTAGTTTTTTTAATACGTCATAAATCGTAAACCGCAATTTACCTCGATCAAAGTTACAAAGACCTACAAGAACTTTTATATTATATTACTTGCTGCTACGGAACCCTTCATGGGCGAGTCCGACTCGCATTTGGCCGCTTTTTTTGTTAGTAAAATTTAGATTATAAAAGTCTACTATTCTTATTATCGAAAATGGGGTGCATTTTTAAAGAATTTGTAGTTTGGTAAATGATTTATACAAACATTTTTGTGAGATTTTGTAGGTAATATCATGTAATTTGGCATTTGACATTTTTCCAACTTTTTAGCGAAATTATATAAAAAGGGTTAATTTTTTTTAATATAATTTATATGATTATTTGGTAGTTCCTCCACATGTATAAAAAATCTCTTTATGAAAATCATAAAGTTGTTAAAATGTAATTTCTAATCACACAACTAAGGTCTGTTTTTTAGGGTTCTGTAGCCAAATGGCAAAAAACGGAACCCTTATAGATTCGTCATGTCTGTCTGTCTGTCCGTCCGTATGTCACAGCCACTTTTTTCCGAAAGTATAAGAACTATACTGTTGAAACTTGGTAAGTAGATGTATTCTGTGAACCGCATTAAGATTTTCACATAAAAATAGAAAAAAAACACTAAATTTTGGGGGCTCAAAAATTTTTTTTCATCAAACCTATACGTGTGGGGTATCTATGGATAGGTCTTCAAAAATGATATTGAGGTTTCTAATATCATTTTTTTCTAAACTGAATAGTTTGCGCGAGAGACACTTCCAAAGTGGTAAAATGTGTGTCCCCCCCCCCTGTAACTTCTAAAATAAGAGAATGATAAAACTAAAAAAAATATATGATGTACTTTACCATGCAAACTTCCACTTAAAATTGGTTTGAACGTGATCTAGTAAGTAGTTTTTTTTTAAACGTCATAAATCGTAAACCGCAATTTACCTCGATCAAAGTTACAACGAACTACTGAACATAGGCTTTGCGAACTTTAGCGCATGTAAGACAGAGATGGCAACACGAACATGGTAACGTGTGACTGAGACACAATACACCGCGTGTCGAGTATTGGCAAATTATGTTACTGCGCAGCCTTCTGCGCGAAGTTCAGACGCGCCAAGATACAACGGCCGAACTGTACAAGAACTTTTATATTATGTTACTTGCTGCTACGGAACCCTTCATGGGTGAGTCCGACTCGAACTTGGCCGCTTTTTTAATTCAGCAAAGCAAATTGACATTTCCAGTATTGCAAGTTTTTATTGTTTTCTAAATAGCGATATGCCACAATCAGTAAAACTTAATCAATATTTCCAGATTTTTGTGTTAAAAACTATATTAGTTTTTAACGAGGTAATTAAAACTAACGCCCCAACTCAGAGTCACTAACGGTTACTTTTAAATCGTTCCTTAGTACAGAATTGTATGGTGATTTTTGACTAAGAAGCGATTAAAGTAACCATTAGTGACTCTGGGTTGGGGCGTAAGAGCCTTTGCACACGGCGCGTTTTTGAAGCGCATCCGACGAAAACGCACGGAATCTGCGCGTTTTCCGCGCTGCAAATGACAAAACGGACGAGGCGTTTCCTCGTACGAATATAGATATTTAATATATATTTTTTATGGAAATTTCCACCTGACAGTAAGTGTCTATCGTCATATGCCCCGACCCATAAATTCAAATACAATCATATCGCTACCAATTTCTATCAGTAATAAATTTTTCAATTAATTTAGTAGAAATGTTTATCGGAAAAGTCCGCAATCCGAGTCTCTTCACATTAAGTAATGTCTATTGATCTTCATAAATAAATTAATCCAACAGTAATCTTGATTAAAAAATTTAATACAATAACATTTACGGGTTAAATAAATATGTTAAGATTCATGGTAACCAGAATCTCCTTATGAAATATACTTTACGAATTATTCTCATATCTACCACCAAATATACACATAAAATTACATTAAAATCAGTGGAGCCGTTTCCGTGGAGTTCAACCACAAAAACCGTGTCACGAAATTTTTATACATGATATGTATTAGATTAAGTACCCAAACAGTTGTCAACATATATTTCGAATACTTTTCGTGCATATTTAGTTTCTGCGTCATATTTTTTATAAAAGATATATCTAATTAAGAAACTGATAAGAACTTTCTCGAATTGAAAATATGCATAATTTCTCATAGATCATTGACATGAATAGCATTTTAATAGAATATCATTACATGTTACTAATTGCTGTAGACATTGTAAGAAGTACATAATAATAAATATAATATGTAACTATTATACTAGTAGAGGACTAATGGACACAAAACAAGCCTGGATTTAATGTTTAACCAGGCCTGGCGCACTCTGCACTTTCAGTGTGAAGTTACAAACAAGTACATGCCGTGTTTTACATGTAGGACAAATTCAGAAAATTCATAAGGGCTGTCACACACTCGTAATCCATCACACATGACATCATCACACATGTCACACGTTAGTTCGATACAATGCACTGCGTTGTGCTAAACAATATTAACTAAAATGAAGGCAAAAGCATATTGCATCGCATTCCACTACCTAAACAATAACGAAGATCCGAATCTCAAGTTTTGATGTCAAACATCTTTACGCGAGGGGTAAACCTGATTTTAGACTTGGTGATCGTGGCGATGCATTTCCATGTTTCACATCTGCCAGCCATGACAGCCATGACAGCTGTTCTTTTTTTTATTGTATATCATTCCAGATTTGATATGCATACCTGCTTAAAAACCTAAAAGATAATATTTGCTTCATAGAAAAGGTAAGTACATACCAACATAATGTCGTACTTCTTAGATTAAAGAACCTATACAGACATTGTCAAATAAAATAGTTTTTGATCTACATACTACTAAATAAATACCTACTTACTTAGCCTAGATTTATTTGAAACCGCATAGTAATTAAACTTTCAGATTAATTTTATTCTTTCAAAAAAGACAACCCTGACATTGCCAGAGGATAAGAGATAGCGTTAGATAGGAAGATAACTAATTCATTACGTGTTTTTGATTGGAGCTGTGCGACCTGAATTACACTTTATTACGTTGGTGCAGTCGGTTTTTATTTAAATGATTTTGCGGAGTGCACCTTCTGTACTATTATAAGTACTATTATGTCTTCTGTGGTTCAACTTAATGTGACCTAACTCACTGTTGGGAACAAATCATAAATCAAGACAATACAATAGGAATATTAAATTGTAACAGTGTTTTGTTCTGCTTAAAATATCTGTGTAGCCCAAAGGTTTAGAATTTTGAATAAAATATTTTTAAATGAAATTTAACTTATTGTTTATTAAAACAAATTTTATTAATAATTACGCTAAACCAAATACTATCAATGACCCATTTTCAAGTTCTACTTAATAATATCAATACATGTCTGTAACTTAAGTGTATTGGCTATTACCTGATTATGCACGGGTGCACATCAAAAATGCCTTTCGACTGATATTATAATACCATTTATTTAGTATCTTGATGTAATAGCGATCGGAAGTTGACGTGGTCAATTCAGTGCTACTCCTGCTTAAAATTTACCAAACAGTTATTTATATTTAAAAACAAATGATAAATGCTCATCATAGTTACCTGATTGGTTGGGTCCATTCTGCTGGCTTTCCTCTGACGGTTTCTCTTTCAACGCAGGCAGCAATGTAACAGCTGACATAGCTTTGTAATACCACACTAATTCTCAGTCTTCTCTCAATATATTAACTCTACTAAATTTCTAAAATAACTATATACAGTATTTACAAACTTGTTACAGAAATTATTCTATCACCTAAGTATTGTTTATATCACAGACTTTTCGTTTTTCACTAAACAATAAGAATAAAAACGTCCATTTATAATAATATCAATATTTACAAGACTCAAGGTATAATAAACATATGTACACATTAAAATCTAACTTTTATCAGCTAATTTTACAAATACGCTCTAGCGGTCACAAGATACTCATAACTAAAAGAATTTATCAGTTTTCAATGCAAAAATATATAAAACGTCCGCCATATGCCTTTTGAGAACAGTGCTATAATACGGTTAAATAGCGTGAGCCTGTTTCTTGTCTTTCCAACCTTACAAATTTGTAACCATCTAGAATTATGTGGTTAATATCCAGTTGCCACAGTTTACTTTTTTCAATATGAAACGGCGTTCTTTGTGATGAGAAAAGAGATTTAATTGCAAGCAGAAAATTAATTACAAAACTAAATGTATTTAGACGTAATTGTTTATATGTTTAATTAATCAGGATTAATACATTACTTTTATTAACAACTTTTTCCATGCATGCTACCGGTTTTAAAATACCAACAGAATTTTTACCGGTTTTTTAAGATAACTAGGTAATGTTGTCAATATAGAGCAAAGCAAAGAACAAATATTAAACGTCACAATTTTTTAAATAAAAATTTTATCAAATTTTAAAAGGTTGTAAATGTAAATTACATACATCTAATGTCACGTGTTATGGATCATTCGTGTACACAGGGTGAATTCGCCAAAGTCACAAAAAAGATGTTCCGATTGATAAAAAATTTAATTTACTACTTTTATAATTTTTTATTTTAGAAACTGCTTTTATACATATTTTTACATAAGCGCCCACATATTACATTACATTATTTGAAGAAATTTATATAAAAAAATTGAATAACACACCCAAAACATAATTACCATTTGCAGGGAAATTGCTGATATTGATATTCCACAATATTTTTTGAAAAACCTGCCTTACACATTGCGTGTTTAGTTTTATATTTTGAAACAATATATAATTAGGTACATTATAACATAAAATAATAAGGAATCAGCAGTGCAGAACTAGTAAAAAAAATCAATTAAAATTTAGTCACAAAAATTCGTCAACTCCATGTCAGTACCGTCAAACGTTATATTTCTCAAATGTTTTTTGGGCTACGCTATAAAGTACCCCTCGTTTCTCCTCGTCTGGTCCATTGTAAAAAGTGGAACAGGCCAAATTTTTACTGCTGCATGGAGAAACAACTTTTATTCATGAAAAACAACGACGTTCAGTACTTTGTCCCGATTTTGAATCATCGCCATTTACTGGACTTACAAGGTAAATATAAATTATTAATTAATTTTAATACTCCACACGTATGTGTAATAGGAACATGATTTTCACTGGCACAAAGAGTTCATAAATTAATGAGTAACAAAATGAATTTTAAGCAAAAAAGAAAAAAATATCATTACCATATGCATCATTCCCATTTGTTTTTTTGTAAATGGGAATGATTTTGTGTGAATGGTAATGACGATTGGAGATTTTGAAATCAATTTTGATTGAGTAATGAGACCTAGCAATTTCTTTTTATACGATAAATTTTTGATATGTGTGTTGTAAATTAAATTTGAGCTACAAGTTGTTGGTAAAGAATCTACAAAACTTTTTAATTTTGCAATATCTTTTTAGTAAAATAAATTATATAAACGAAAATTTAATGCAAATAAAGGCCAAAACCGGAGAAACAAAAAATTGCTAGACGGAGGAGATAAACCGAAATCAGAGGAGATTGTGCATTGTACGAAGAGGAGAACAAAGAAAGAGATAAGAAGAAAAGAAAATAAAAAAAGTTTCTGAAGAAAATTCTCTGAAAAGAAAAATAAATTAAAGTTTCCTCGTTAGTAGCAAGCTACTACGTGAACAAAGCCGATGAGAAATTTAATACCCCAGATTTGTTTTGGCACACTTGCTGCATGTTTTTTCTATCCTAGTACTTACTGCAAGAAACGAAGATATCTGGCTTGCTTTCTATAAGAGAGAGAGAGAACAGACAGAGAAACATGCGCACGCCGCACGACATGTAACGACGCCGCATGAGTTAAAATGATTAATGATGGCAAAAAGTGTCGTTACAACTTTTCGTTACCAAATTTTCCGCCTAGCCCCCTTTCGCAACGCGCGATAAGGAACTTCGTTCCAAAAAATGTAATGAAATAAGATGAAATAATCTTTTATTCATGTCGATATCACTGATACACTTATGAACGTCATTTTTAGGGTTCCGTAGCCGAATGGCAAAAAACGGAACCCTTATGGATTCGTCATGTCTGTCTGTCTGTCTGTCTGTCTGTCTGTCTGTCTGTCTGTCTGTCTGTCCGTCCGTATGTCACAGCCACTTTTTTTCCGAAACTATAAGAGCTATACTGTTGAAACTTGGTGAGTAGATGTATTCTGTGAACCGCATTAAGATTTTCAGACAAAAATAGAAAAAAACAATAAATTTTGGGGGTTCCCCATACTTAGAACTGAAACTCAAAAATGTTTTTTTCATCAAACCCATACGTGTGGGGTATCTATGGATAGGTATTCAAAAATGATATTGAGGTTTCTATTATCATTTTTTTCTAAACTGAATAGTTTGCCCAAGAGACACTTCCAAAGTGGTAAAATGTGTGTCCCCCCCCCTGTAACTTCTAAAATAAGAGAATGATAAAACTAAAAAAAATATATGATGTACATTACCATGAAAACTTCCAACGAAAATTGGTTTGAATGATATTTAGTAAGTAGTTTTTTTTTAATACGTCATAAATCGTAAACCACAAAAAACATTGATCAAAGTTACAACGAACTACAAGAACTTTTATATTATGTTACTTGCTGCTACGGAACCCTTCATGGGCGAGTCCAACTCGCACTTGGCCGCTTTTTTTAAATCTAACAGCATTTCGGAACGGTGCTTTGTCATGGAGAAGGAAATCCGTAAAGAAACTCCACAGCACATCTTTTAAAATAATGAAATTATTACACAAGATGTTCTAACTGACGCAGAACTGGATGCATTACTAATTTACATGCATCTTTGTCAATAATATATTCATTTATACTATAATATCCTTTGCCTACTGGCTGGGATTTCAGAGATCTCTTATACATTTGAATAAGCAAATCATGTACTTAGGTAATTTAATGTAAAAACGTACATAGAGCCCCTCAAAAGAACGTTGTACTCTACGTAGGTGAATTATAATTTTATTATTTATAAGGTGAATCAAATATAAACCGGACTTTTTTACTAGTCGCAGAGTGAAGTGACGCGCTTGGTACTGCTGTACGTGTTAAAGGGGACTGTCTCGTATTATTCCATTTGGTAGCAAACATTCTATATACTTAGTTTTTTAGCATTTCTCAGTAAATTATTTGTAGTAAGCCGGTGTGACAAACAAACCTGAGAACTTTTACATCGTCATTTATTTTATTTCTATTCGTCTTAAATATAAGAGAAGTGACATCAGCAACTATGATAATGTCTACATATTTCTTAATTTAATACGACATTTAAGTATACTAGAAAAAGGAAGGGGCCCAGAAACGAGCCCTGTGGTACACCCACCACAGATTGAGATCTCGATCACTTGTTATCATTTATACTAACACATTGGATTCTACTCGTCAAGTACGACACAGTCAAGTTAAGTGAATGGTTATTGATGCTGTAGTAGTAGCTTAAGTAGTAATGTTTAGTGTTAACACAATCAAACGTCTTAGACAGGTCACAGAATACCCTTTATGGGATTTTGTGAATTCTCCCAGGTCTCAAAGATAAGTTTGAGAAGCCTAGCACCTGCATTTGTTGTATTACGGCTTTCGGTAAAACCGTATTGCTCAGGGTGGAGTAAATTACAAGCGGTGAAGTGCTTCAGCGTTTAATTTAACTTAATTATTTTCGAAGACCGTAGGTAAAATAGAAATAGGTCTGTAATTATTAAGGCCTGTTTTGTCCCCAGATTTAAAAATCAGTATGATCTTTCTGTACTTCATTAGATCTGGGAAAGTATCTAGATTTACACATTTATTTACTAACCTAGCTAAATAAGGGACTATTACATCTTTTATATTATTTATAATTTTAACAGACATTCCCCACAAAATTTCAAATTCATATGCCTTTCTTTACCAGAGGTAATTTTATTTCCATGAACTAATAATTCATATTTAGAATTGCGTAATTTATTACTGCCAATCTCGTTATCAATAATACTGTAATTAGTGGTTTTAGCTTGACATTTTTTATCTTCATATGCAACTTATAGACATAACTATAATACACACGGCTTTAAAATTTTTTTGATTAACATTAAATTTTGTCATTCCCACTAACAAAAAGTCATTACCGTTAAATAAAAGTCATTACCAGGCTGCTCAATATCATTACCATTTCTTATAAAAAATTTTACGACCCAATAACTTTTGATTAGCATAACGAATTTTGAGGACTTTTGTAGGCTTAGAAAGGAAATTTTATGTGCTAATTTTTTTCATGGTTTTGCACGCATTTACACATACTTTTAAAAAAAAACACCAAAATAATACAAAAACGCGAATTCACCCACACAACTCTTCGAAGCTTGTTCATGGAGTATAGAGGAAAGGAGATCATATGAAGGGAAAGTTGAAAAAGTGCCCAGCTGTTTATATATTGTTTGTCACAAGTGCAAACAGTGAGTTGGTTATTCGGAGATTTAAAGTTTCAGTTTGTTTTTAAGCAGAAAATCGTAGTAATTTTAAGTATATATTGCTGAGTTCAATAAAATTTATGCTACCGCACCGCAGCGCCACCCATTAATGGACGCGTTCAGCGTGACCATAGTCCATATATGGCATGAAGTGCCATTTCTACACTATATTCACATTCGAATCAGAATTTACATAAGCACTGCGTTGCCTAGCAACCACAAACAAACAGTGCGAGTTTTCCGTAACATAACGGGCTCGCTACGTAAATGCAAATTTGTATGGGATCGAAGCAGAGCCATCTAGCGGGAAAGTGAAGAAAAAAAATGCGCGAGTGCGAGTTTCATGCGCTCACGTTCACGAAAATGAAGTTCACAGTGAAGTTGTCTGTCAGTGGTTATTGTCATAGATATATACTCTAGCTGGATCGACGACTTTGTAGAGGTACCTGAAGTTCGATTTCGATAAAACGTCATCGATGACGTCATAACCTAAAGTCCCTAAAGAACCAATCACAGGCCGGATTGAGGTTGTCCTTCATAATTATAGGGTAACCACACTTACATACTTACAAAGATTGTCCTATTTTGATATGGTTCTTCAAAATGTTTTCTGTAGGTAATTTTTCTATAGGTAAAAATTATATTTTAATAATACGTTTTATTAAAATTTCTTCAAAATTACTGAATTTAAAATATTGCATTAGGAGAAAATTTGAGACGATTGCACATTCCAGCTTTTTATTAATGAAATGTAATAAGTAATATTAAATGTACAGTATTATGTTATTATTCTCCACTTTAAGTTGCTTTACGTGTTTTTAGATTTACGATAGCAAACCCACCGATCCTCTGCTGCCCATGACAATATTGATTACCTTTAAACAAGACTCGGGAAGGGACTGCGATTTATTCAGTTAGGAAAGGATAATAACACGACTATCACTGACTATCGACAACAGTACAACACCACATTTTATGCAACACAAACAAAAACGACGAGTACCTATGACGGCCACAATCTTTACAAATCCCCGATGACCTTAATCGCCACTCTGAAAAATTGCATTGATTTTTGGCGCAGTGTTGCAAACTACCACACAATTACGGTACCTATAATATTCATCTTAGATGTTTTATATCATTATAAAAAAATCATAATCAAATGCATCGAATGATATGTCCTGGGACTTTAAATAACATGGACACAATGGAAAAATGAACTTTAGGGTATGACGTCATCGAACTTCAGGTACCTCTACAAAGTCGTCGATCTAGCTAGAGTATATATCTATGGTTATTGTATTGTTTCTCGAACATTGCGCGAGTGCGAGTGGCTTTATTTGACAGTTCCAATACGTAGCTTGCGAAAACTATGGGACCACGTGACCGAAAAGTTTTCACGCGAAATTTACTAGTGAAATCATAAAAAGATGGTTTATTATTTTAATGAAACTTTTTTTCTGTTTTTTGAAAATTATGGCTGGATATTTATAATTGCTCGGAGCATGTTTGCGGCCACTAAATCTTAAAGTGAATAAAATTATTGATAAGTAGTATTTGTATTGTTCATGCAAGAAAGAATTTCCGGTAATCCAATCACAGAGTACTTAAACACTACGCAATCACAGTCACAGAGTACTTAAACATAAACACTAATCCAATGGCGAATGTCACCAAGTTTTTAAAAAGTTTATGGAGATATTTTTAAAGAAGATAACTTTTAAACTACTTGCAAGGAACTCGATAAACCTAATATTATTGTATCTTGACTTGAACTCTTGGAAATAAAAGGTACTTACATTACCTACACAATTAAGATTTAAATAAGTTTATTTAAAATTGTCTACAAGTATGAACTCAATGAATTATTTTATTATGCAACTTAATATTGCCAAAGGTGACAATATCGTTTGCATAGGAGCTCTCAAGGATCAAGGAAAATATTTATTTAATAATGACATATTTGATAAACCCATAAACTGAATACCCAGCTGCGAGGCAAGCGGTAACTAGATACTAGAAATGCAATTAACATTCAATATATTATCTACTTGGGACTATATTATCATTATGACGTATCAGCACCTACACTTTTGAGATCCTAAATTATATCTATGTTCTTAATGTTTTAGATTTCTTGCCAAGCCAATATACCCAGCAAGAAGATTTATTGATAGTACTTCACTATAATTATGCCATGCCATTGTAATGTGCCAAAATGATATTAAGGGCCTGCTTTGTTTTAAAATAGATAGAGAATAATTTAATAAGGCATAATATATTAAAATGTTTAATTTAATATATTTATGTATTATATTTTACAATTATATATTTAGCCTTTGTTTTAAAAGATTTTAATATACTGCTGAACACAATAAAATTGTCATATAATATTTTTATTAAAGGAAAGGTGTTGAAGAGCAATTATAAAGAATACAATAACAAAAGGGGAAGATTGAATTACAACTAAGACTATTGACATCCAGCTGAATACTGTTGTCCGGAGAAGAATTACAAAAATATTATAATAAAAATTATTTACCGATCAACGTTTTATTTCCACTCTTTAAACCAAAATTACATAATAATAATTATGCTGTAATGCCTTAATAATTTCATATTCAACATAATATGCCTCCAAAAATAAAATTATCAAGAAAACCACAATCTGTCTTTTAAAGTTTTATTTATCCCACATAATGTTATACCTTCAATTCCAATCTCAATAGAAAACCAATGAGTAAATAACAATGGTCACAGACTTCACATTTCATACACTGTAATATAAATTAATGATTATATTTGTAGCGGCCTTATTTTGACATATCTTCTCAATTCTCAAATCCATGTTGCTGTGTTTATACTTTTACTTTATATACGTATTTGTTTACTCGTTTACTCTTAAATAACAATGAGGAAAATGTTGCATTGCTGTTGTTTTGTTGGATGTAGTAGTCTCTAGCGATGGGCAACTCGACGAAATTTACTCGAGTAACTCGAGTAAACTCTTTGGTCGAGTAACTCGAGTAATGATTTTACGTACTCGAGTAAACTCGGCCGATTCAACTCGGCGACGAACGCGAGTCGACGCGGCGACGCGGTTCAACTCAGTCGGTGTTAATCGTCGAGTTCGTCGAGTTGCCGCCGACGCGCTTCGCGTTGCGACGATTTTACTCAGTCAACTCATTACTCGCTCGCGTCGACTACTCCCTGACCTCGCTGTCGCGTCGGTTCGGTTCGGTTCGGTTACTCGAGTTTACTCGAGTTTTTACTCGAGTAAACGGTTAATTTTGCTCGAGTAACTCGAGTTGTAAAAAGTATTACTCGGCCCATCGCTAGTAGTCTCCGCTAGTGCTGTTGAGACAAGTTTGATACTCTGCCATCTATCTTGATTTGTACCTTAAATATAAAGATATAAATAAATACTAGGAACATAACATTTCTTACTTTGTACACTTCCTCATATTGTAATATGTTAGGTATCATAAAAACTTTCATTTTTCAAAATAGACATGATTTGTCCATTAATTGTTGTTTGTAGTGAATAAGTATTTACAGCCAAAGATCACTGTGCCTAAACAATCAATCAATCGTGAACTTGTTATTTATTGATCTGAGCTTGTTAAATAAATAATAAATTTCATTCACATAACCTCACCACACAAAAACTTTTCCATATCAAATGTATCACTGTAGCTATGTTCCATTAATTAATATTGCCTGTTTTCTCGCTTAAAATGCCACAATATAATATGATTGAGAAGTAAGTACTGAAAAAAATAATATTTAATATGAAACAAACAACCAAAACAATAATATAAAGCACGATAGCAAGTAAACTACAGTATAACACCACTATTTTAATTGTAGCTTGATACTATTGCTCCAACTAAATAAATGTATTATTTTCAATTTGGTTGGGTTCTTTCACGATGTTTAACGAGATTTAACGACGGTTTTGCTGCCAACATAATAATAGATATTTTCAATGAACAAACGTGGATCGATACAAGTCACGTTTTGGAACTGGCACTCGCAACTTCTCGTTAGTCATGTATTGACGTTATCGAGGTAGGTGAACTTTTCGATGCAACTCGCACTAAGCACACAGTGTGCTTAGTGCGAGTTTTCCGTAACTTAACGGGCTCGCTACGTAAATGCAAATTTGTATGGGATCGAAGCAGAGCCATCTAGCGGAAAAGTGAAGAAAAAAAATGCGCGAGTGCGAGTTTCATGCGCTCACGTTCACGAAAGTGAAGTTCACAGTGAAGTTATCTGTCAGTGGTTATTGTATTGTTTCTCGAACATTGCGCGAGTGCGAGTGGCTTTATTTGACAGTTCCAATACGTAGCTTGCGAAAACTATGGGACCACGTGACCGAAAAGTTTTCACGCGAAATTTACTAGTGAAATCATAAAAAGATGGTTTATTATTTTAATTAAACTTTTTTCTGTTTCTTGAAAATTATGGCTGGATATTTATAATTGCTCGGAGCATGTTTGCGGCCACTAAATCTTAAAGTGAATAAAATTATTGTTAAGTAGTATTTGTATTGTTCATGCAAGAAAGAATTTCCGGTAATCCAATCACAGAGTACTTAAACACTACGCAATCACAGTCACAGAGTACTTAAACATAAACACTAATCCAATGGCGAATGTCACCAAGTTTTTAAAAAGTCTAAGGAGATATTTTTAAAGAAGATAACTTTTAAACTACTTGCAAGGAACTCGATAAACCTAATATTATTGTGTCTTGACTTGGACTCTTGGAAATAAAAGGTACTTACATTACCTACACAATTAAGATTTAAATAAGTTTATTTAAAATTGTCTACAAGTATGAACTCAATTAATTATTTTATTATGCAACTTAATATTGCCAAAGGTGACAATATCGTTTGCATAGGAGCTCTCAAGGATCAACGAAAATATTTATTTAATAATGACATATTTGATAAACCCATAAACTGAATACCCAGCTGCGAGACAAGCGGTAACTAGATACTAGAAATGCAATTAATATTCAATATATTATCTACTTGGGACTATATTATCATTATGACGTATCAGCACCTACACTTTTGAGATCCTAAATTATATCTATGTTCTTAATGTTTTAGATTTCTTGCCAAGCCAATATACCCAGCAAGAAGATTTATTGATAGTACTTCACTATAATTATGCCATGCCATTGTAATGTGCCAAAATGATATTAGGGGCCTGCTTTGTTTTAAAATAAATAGAGAATAATTTAATAAGGCATAATATATTAAAATGTTTACTTTAATATATTTATGTATTATATTTTACAATTATATATTTAGCCTTTGTTTGAAAAGATTTTAATATACTGCTGAACACAATAAAATTGTCATATAATATTTTTATTAAAGGAAAGGTGTTGAAGAGCAATTATAAAGAATACAATAACAAAAGGGGAAGATTGAATTACAACTAAGACTATTGACATCCAGCTGAATACTGTTGTCCGGAGAAGAATTACAAAAATATTATATTAAAAATTATTTACCGTTCAACGTTTTATTTCCACTCTTTAAACCAAAATTACATAATAATAATTATGCTGTAATGCCTTAATAATTTCATATTCAACATAATATGCCTCCTAAAATAAAATTATCAAGAAAACCACAATCTGTCTTTTAAAGTTTTATTTCTCCCACATAATGTTATACCTTCAAAATTAAGTAAATTACAATGGTCACAGACTTCACATTTCATACACTGTAATATCAATTAATGATTATATTTGTAGCGGCCTTATTTTGACATATCTTCTCAATTCTCAAATCCATGTTGCTGTGTTTATACTTTTACTTTATATACGTATTTGTTTACTCGTTTACTCTTAAATAACAATGAGCAAAATGTTGCATTGCTGTTGTTTTGTTGGAAGTAGTAGTCTCCGCTAGTGCTGTTGAGACAAGTTTGATACTCTGCCATCTATCTTGATTTGTACCTTAAATATAAAGATATAAATAAATACTAGGAACATAACATTTCTTACTTTGTACACTTCCTCATATTGTAATATGTTAGGTATCATAAAAACTTTCATTTTTCAAAATAGACATGATTTGTCCATTAATTGTTGTTTGTAGTGAATAAGTATTTACAGCCTAAGATCACTGTGCCTAAACATATAAATCCTATTAAATAAATATTACACCAATCGTGAACTTGTTAATTATTGATCTGAGCTTGTTAAATAAATAATAAATTTCATTCACATAACCTCACCACACAAAAACTTTTCCATATCAAATGTATCACTGTAGCTATGTTCCATTAATTAATATTGCCTGTTTTCTCGCTTAAAATGCCACAATATAATATGATTGAGAAGTAAGTACTGAAAAAAATAATATTTAATATGAAACAAACAACCAAAACACTAATATAGAGCACGATAGCAAGTAAACTACAGTATAACACCACTATTTTAATTGTAGCTTGATACTATTGCTCCAACTAAATAAATGTATTATTTTCAATTTGGTTGGGTTCTTTCACGATGTATAACGAGATTTTAACGACGGTTTTGCTGCCAACATAATAATAGATATTTTCAATGAACAAACGCGGATCGATACAAGTCACGTTTTGGAACTCGCACTCGCAACTTCTCGTTATTCATGTATTGACGTTATCGAGGTAGGTGAACTTTTCGATGCAACTCGCACTAAGCACACAGGTGCATGAAACTTTTGGTCGTATAAAGTACGTTTGAACTAAATCTGGAGTTCGCAAGTCGCGTTCCGTTCCACTCTTTATAATTTTATTTTATTTTTAAACATAATATTTATTTTGCAAAAGTTTAAAATAACACGGAATAGTTACGTATAAAATCGATATAGACTGTTTTAAAATACATAAACATAAATATAAAATGTTATTCGGCTTTGTTTAATGAAATTTAACTTATAAATAATTTTATGCTCATGCATATTGAGTGGAATGAAATATCTGTATAATCTGTACAGTGCCATTGCCATCTCTCAAGAACTTATTTGTTGTCGTGGCGAAAATTGGAACTAATGCCATCCCATTCATAAATTACTACTATGCGCACTATGATTGGTCCAATGCGTCCGGCAGCGCCCTCCTTATAGTCACAGATAAGTTGATTTCACTGTATTTCGAAATATAATACGAACAAGTTGCAAAGCATGTAAGCGCCATTATAGCTGTGAGGTTTTCGTAGTCATTTCTATTTATAGTCATAGGTAGTCCGGCCTCAAAACAATAAGTTTCTACAAAGGTTTGAAGTCGCTTCACGAAATTAAGGATGTGCGAGCGTGAGTTATTCATGACGAAAATTGTTTTAAGATGTTGGTTTTTACGTCGTTTTCTCTTAGTGTGTTGTTGTTATAGGTCAATATTAAAATAATGAAGTTGTCACAAACGTTATAATGATTATTTCGTTCTTTAATAGTTATTTGGTGTGCGAAATACAAATCAGTTTGTGAAAACCCTATAAAGGAATTTTAATGATTTGTTGACAAGAATTCTGATATGAGTTTGACTCAAGTATAGGCATGATTTGCCCCTTATTTTAGCCTATGGCAGGATCAGTTGACGTTTTATAAAACTTGGCAGTATTTGGCAGATTTGAGGTGCTGAAAAAAATTCACTATCAGAACTAACAATTCCGAAAATGGCAACCCCGTAGACTAAACTATAGTAGGGTCGATTTGACGCCGATACAAATGTTAGTAAACAAACCATTAAAATCGTTTTCTAGGGTTTTCATCAACTGCCATGAATTTCTACACCAAATGCGTTTTATTTAGATAAACTACTCATGAAGGCAAAATAGTACATTAATGATTATGTTATAGGTTTCAAAACGCATCTATGGTCCTTTTGCGGACGTGCGTCAATGCGCTCCGATGTATTTATATAACGCGGTGTATGCTTGTGTGACATCGCTTATACCAGCACTGGGAGATTTTCCCAAAAATTTAGGAAAAGATTTTAGATTTTACCCAAGTTTCTATCAGGAGACACAATAGTGTCTAGGACAAGTACACACACACACACACACACACACACACACACACACACACACACACACACACACACACACACACACACACACACACACACACACACACACACACACACACACACACACACACACACACACAAAATAATGTCACTTGACGCTATAGTCTCTTTTCTCGAAACCTAGTGTGACGTCACGAAACAAGCCGACACGAAATTTTTAACTCCATATTTTTAATTATTAGCGAAACGTCAACACTTTGTACATTCACATATCAAAATGATTATTAATAAAATTGTGTCCATAAAACACTAAAAATTATTTCGATCTTTCAATTATTTAATACTTTACAACAATAAAAAATTTGGCTCGGTCCCTTTTTGGAATCTGAACAGTCGCTAATTTCGGATGAATTTTTACTAGAAGGTTGGTATTGAATTTTCTTTTTTTTTCTTCGTACATGGCATTGGCATATTATTTAGTTCGATAATGGCTGTGACCACAGACGTAGTATTATGTCTATGCCACAGACACATGCTTAGTAATTAGATAGCTTAAACAGACTATACATTGAGTGCTTGCTTCAAGGATATAATAGTCTAACTGGATCACAATCTTCGACGATACCTGAAGATGGATGACGACACAATTGACCATTTTTCTATTGTGTTCATGTTATCTATAGTCCCAGGATATATTATTCGATGGTGTTTAAATATTTTGATAATTGCAGTGCACTTAAAAAAATAGATGTAGGGTACCATAATAAATAATTTGCTTCACTTTATTATTACCTTACACAAAAATAATCATAATAATATAAAAACATCAGTTTTCATGACAAAGATAATCTTGAAGAAATTATTAAAAATACTAGCTGACCGGGCAAACGTTGAACTGCCTCTTAAATTATATCTAGATATAGGGACACCCTAATCACAACCCTTGGGTTAAAAATTATGAAATTTTTCACATTTATAACTTTAAATTACATCCCTTATTTTCACCCGCAAGGGGTGATTGTCCAAATAAACTTGTCACAGTACTTTTGTTTTTATAGGTTTGGTAAATTATTAATTTAATTATCGATCGCCGAGAGTCGATATTAAAAAATTGGGGTTGATGGTAGAAGGGTTACAAATTAAAATTGTGTGTATTTTGTTATGCCAAATCCTAAGAAAATTCAAATAAAATTTTTTGTCCAAAAAATAAAAAAAATTGGCGTGGACCATACTTATCACTTAGGGGTATGAAAAATAGTTTGCGTCCTATTCTCAGACCTACTGATTATATACACAAAATTTCTTAACAATCGGCCAAGCCCTTTCGGAGGAGTTTGTAACTAATACTGTGATATATATATTTATCTTAATCTTAATATATATAAATTACGTGTCACGTTGTTTGTCCGCGATGGACTCCTAAACTAATTAACCAATTTTAATCAAATTTGCACACCGTGTTCAGTTTGATCTAACTTGAAAGATAGAATAGATAACATCTCAAAAAAAAACTTTTAAAGAATGAAGTCTGCCCGGGTAGCTAGTATATATGTTACCGGATATCTGTATAATTCAGCATTCTATACAATACCTAGGCAATGTATAGAATATCTAAAACGTTCAGGTAACGTTTTGAATATTATTTATTTCATACTTAGCCCAGGCATTCTATACAATACTCCATGCGTAGTTGGTAATGTGTGTAAAAGACGGTTCTCTAAGCTGCCTTTTCGCCGAAAATTGTTTGGCCGATTATCACTTGCCAACTAACCTTTAGCAGAATTTTATTTCGCCGAATAATCATTTGCCAACTTATCACATTTTTTTTTATTTCCCAATCTAACAGTTGCCAACTGTACGTTTGGTCTGCCTTTTATAATGACACTTTTCAAAAGGCTAACTTTCAAGTAGCGAATGTTTCAGTTAGAGTAATATTCATTTAGTTGTATATTGTTTATAAACCTAGGTTTGTAAATTTGCGGTTCTCGTTATCTTCCGGTGACATATGCACTTTTAGGGAGAATTTAGGGGTTTTTGATACACAAAAAGGCTTCCAAACATCTCCGGCGCTGCGGGAAGTGCAGCCCCTCCGCCCTTGCGTAACTAACTGCAGGCACTCCATGCTCGCCTACGCAGCTTCGGCTTTTTGGTCGCCTACGGCGACCAGCCTCAGCCGCTTCGGCTCACATGGTGCCTGCAGTTAGTTACAGCGGGCGGGGGCTGCTCTCCCTCCGCGCCTCCGGGGTTTACATTCACTCTAGGGGTAGGGCAGACTAGTACCACGTGGGGTCGGGGTTGACTAAGTCGGTTCTGTCACCAATTTTGAAAAATCCGAAGCTGCGTAGGCGAGCAGTGTAGTGTAGGAGCCATTAGACTGCATCTCTCCTTACCATCAAGTGTGATTTCGGTCAAGCATTATTTTAAAATGTATAAAAAAATATCAATTCATGCAGGTTCCAAGTTGACTACACATACCCAAATCTAACTTTATTCATTGCCGGTGGACCTGCAGGTATTATGTACAGTAGTTGAGAAACGTATACATTACCTAGGCAAACTATGTAATGGTGATAATATTCATATAATTTAATACATTGCCAAAACGACCCAGGTATTATACACATTTCCTAGGAATTGTGTTGAATACCAGCATTATACAGATATCCGGTAACATATACATATAAAAATAAATTGCTTTTTGTTTGTGTCACTTAAACTTGAGATTGGTTGGACCGATTTGGCAAATTTTGATCTTGAAATATTTGTGTAACTTCAGGAAAGTGCGTTTCAACCATAGATATGTTACTCTATCTGGATTAGAGACTTTGTACAGGTACCTGACGATCGATGATGTCATATCGAAAGGACCATTCGACCAATCCCAGGCCGGATTGAGGTTGTCCTTCTTAAATTGTAAGGTGTCCACACTAGAAAAATTATATCCTATTTTGATATGGTTCAAAATGTTTTCTATATGTAATTTTTCTGGTAGTAATCATGATAATATTGAAATAATATATTTTATTAAAATTTCTTTAAAATTTCCGACTTTATATTTTTGCTTTAAGAGTAAATTGAAAATTAAGGTACACCATTACGGTACATCTATATTTTAATTTCATCTTAGATGTTATTAAACCATTATAAAAAATCACATTCTAATGGTATATTAATATAATATATCCTGGGACTATACATAACATGGACACAATACAAAAATGGTCCTTCTTAATATGACGTCTTCGATCGTCAGGTACCACTACGAAGTTATGTATCCAGTTAGAGTAATATATCCATGGCTGTAAATTGTAAATTAAGTACTCTGTGGTGTGGTACTCTGTCACTCTGTGTTGGTAGAATTGATTATTTGAATTATGTCAATAGGCTAGTTGACAAAATTTGGAAATTAGTTTAAAACTATAGCTTAGCATCTATTTCACCCCAAAAATATATTATTCTAACAAAAATAAGTCTTTTACATTAGTATTTTGAGTTTTTAGAAATGAACTTGAAATTGACCGCGAAAAAGGCCAAGACTGTCATGGCGTCTTGAATGACGTCACACCCCGCGAAACAGCCGTGTTTGTTTGTGACAGTCATTTGTGTTTTTAATAAATAATGAATTCATCGTATTATAAATACTGTATAGTGCCCCAATGTAAAAGTACGACGATAAAAACGCCAAACAAATTATTCATATACGTTCCAAACAATAAACAAATACGAAGAAAGTGGTTAAATATGGCAAGGAGGCAAGATGCTCTTACTTTATCAACTGATTCCACAATTTATTTCTGTGAAGATCATTTTGATGTAAGTATTAAACACAACTTGATGTATCTATTTATAAATGTATAGTAAAAGAAATGAATTTTGCAAAATCTACCTTAATATTTAATATTTATTTAGGATAAAATATTATTTTCGTTTTATAAAATGTAATAATTCATACTCTTCTTATTTTTTTAGTTGCCAAACGATATGATTAATTATACAGAGTATCATATTATGGGTAAAGTCTCTCGAGTGCGCATGAAACCAGGTTGTATACCAAAGAAGTTCGAATGCCAAGAAGATAGAAGAAGACGGACATGCAGCTATAAGGAACGACCATATATGTTGAAAAAACAAAGGATGTCAGTAATCGCAGAGTGTTTGAATGAACCAGAACAAAGAAGTACCCCAAGTTCATCTGTCAAGGATACTTCTAATACAAGTTCAGGTAAGTAACAAAAAAAAAAACAAACGGATTGCAGTTTGAAACAAATATGCAGCCATTGTTATTATTATGATCATAATATTGTTTATTTTTCAGATTTTCAAATAGTTGAAGAGAATGTACCTGAAACACCTGAAACTTTATGTGAAGTAACAGCGGATAAATCTGTTCAAGCATTAATAACACACAAATTCAGAAGTAAAGCTGTCCAGACTAAAATTAAATCAACAGAAAAGGCACTATCACCTTTGAAACCACAACAAATATCTACCTCCACATCCCCGTTCAAATCGGAGACCATGATAAATTCAAGTCCTTCTGTGTCCAGCCCCACCAAAATTACAAGAAATTTTAAGATTCCTCTGATTTTAAGGAAGAGACCTATGACTCAGCCTCATTTGAACAATTTATGAACATCCAGCAAGAGAAAGAGGAAGAAGAAGAAATCAAAAAAGACATGACTATTGAAGTAGACTATGAAGAGTATGAATCTGATTAAAATGTCTGAAGAAATCAAAACAATAGTTAACCCAATAATCAATGCCATCAAAAACAAAACTTGTAAAAAAAACCAAGTTTCGCAACTCAGTTCTTCTACCGTAAAAAGTTGTGAGATCCATGTAATACCAAGTCGGTTAATTTATTCAGTTCCTACTTAAGGGTCCTTCTGTCTTAAGTTATTACGTAATTAGCTAACCTAACAAGTAACAACATGTTATAGTGACCATATTATCAATATTAAAAATCTTTTATGTTTTAAATAAATAGATCGACTTGGCCATCGCATGAAAACACAATATATCTCACAAGTAATACCTACATAATATTATATTAAATTTGATAGTTTAGTGTGATTGCCAAGTCAATCTATTTATTTAAAACATAAAAGATTTTTAATATTGATAATATGGTCACTATAAGATGTTGTTACTTGTTAGGTTAGCTAATTACGTAATAACTTAAGACAGAAGGACCCTTAAGTAGGAACTGAATAAATTAACCGACTTGGTATTACATGGATCACAACTTTTTACAGTAGAAGAACTGAGTTGCGAGACTTGGTTTTTTTTACAAGTTTTGTTTTTGATGGCATCTTATTTCTTTTTGTAGATAGTTCTACTTTTTTTTCTTTTACAAGTTACCTTTGAACATAATTATATCTAGGTACCTATCTACACCTATTATTCCATTATATTATATACAGGTACACTGATTCATTCACTGCAAATGTTACTTTGTTATACAGGTACAGTAATTCATTAACTGCAAATGTAACTTTGTAATCCTATATATTTATATGGGATTACAAAGTTATTTATGCAGTTGATGTATCTAGAAAACTAGACCGAAATTGCAAAATGTTTTAGTTTTTCTTTGATCTATACACTATACACTAAACAATAATTCTAGTCTGCTAGAAGTGCCTTAGAGTTTTGATGATCGGTCAGTCAGTCAGTGAGTGACGAAATTAAGAAACTTTGACTAGTTATAATTCTTAAACTATTGGTTCAAATTGAATGAAATTTGAAATATAACGTGTTTATACAATGCCTGCTTGGTTACTAAAAATTCAGGCTTCTAGCTTTATCCACAACGAAGTTATAGGGGGTCGAAAATGGCCTGAATTGCTTCGAGAAAAGGATGGTACGGCCGTGCCGCTTTTTTGCTCGACTTGGCGGGGGCACTGCCGTGCCCTCAGATATCAATAATAAGGTAATATCTAGGACGAAATTGTTCCCTTAAATTATCCTAAAATTGTCATGACAGTTAGTGAAGTAGGCCTACAGGGGGATACCACGGTAAAAAAACGCGCCGAGTACACTACCTCACATGTGGCGTGGAAACGTGTGCATATTATGTATAATGTGACTTTTACAATCGCGATATCTCAGGAATGTTAACGCTTAGGAAAAAATCATGAAGACCATTTTTGTAGAGAATTTTAAGATTTTAAAATTCTCTACAAAATTAAGTTCAAATGAAATAACAAATTATACAATTAAATCTGAAACCAAGCAAGCAAACACGTGTTAACGTGAGTCCTAAGTTCGTGGTAATTCTATTCATTGTATACTCCTAAATTGCTTTTTAAGAAACAATGGTGTACTTACACTGTCGGCGAATTCTTAAAGTCGGTAACTTATTTTTCTTCGAACTATAGAGGTCACTATAGTCTCAAATAATCGAATTGTAAAGGTTGTAAAACAAAATATTGCTATGTTCGAGATACAGAGGTAAAATTTAAGTTTTCGAGTTATGGAGGGAAAATATGTACCAAAATGGCTTGGAGGGACTCCCTGATTATTTCGACTAATAGAGGGTTGAGATTTCGAGTAATGGAGGTTTTGGTGTTTGAAGGGAAGGGAGCAAAACATTTTTTCGAGATTTGGAGGTTTTCAACTTAACAGTACAAAGTACAACAGTACAAAGTTATTGGGGTAACGGGTAAAAATTCCGTGGCTGAATAATCAATCATCCGCTATTTTCGTACCTTTAGGATGGGAATGGGATGGGAATTAACTTTAGGATAGGAATAAAATTTTCAAAAAAATATGGGATCAACTTCAAGACATACCCTATCCATTAAAATTGAAATGTGTGCTGGGACACATTGAAAAAGTGAAACTTCAACGGACAAATGAAAAAACGAATCGCAACCGACAAGTGGAAAAACGAATGGCAACGGATAAGTGGAAAAACGAATGGCAACGGATAAGTGGAAAAACGAATCGCAACGGTCAAGTGGAAAAACGAATCGCAACGGACGAGTGGAAAAACGAATGGCAACCGCAGACAAGTGGAAAAACTAATCACAACGGACAAGTGGCAAAACGAATCGCAACGGACGAGTGGAAAAACGAATGGCAATGGAGAAGTGGAAAACCGAATCACAACGGACAAGTGGCAAAACGAATCGCAACGGACGAGTGGAAAAACGAATGGCAATGGAGAAGTGGAAAACCGAATCACAACGGACAAGTGGCAAAACGAATCGCAACGGACGAGTGGAAAAACGAATGGCAATGGAGAAGTGGAAAACCGAATCACAACGGACAAGTGGCAAAACGAATCGCAACGGACGAGTGGAAAAACGAATGGCAATGGAGAAGTGGAAAACCGAATCACAACGGACAAGTGGCAAAACAAATCGCAACAAAATTTTAATTTGAAGTTTTACAGGCAGATTTATCAATGTAGTTGTCTAACTTGGAAACCTACATACATGCCAATCAATATGGCGCTGTCACATTACAATCTTCACTTTTTACGCTAGATTCTTCCATGAAATACCGTAGATTCTAATAAAATACGGTAGATTGTATGAGGAGAATTTTTCCTACTAAAATCTCTTGATTTTGTAGGTCAAAATACGGTAAAATATACGCACTTTTACTAAAATTTGTGTGGGATCGAAGCTTTTCTTTTCACTGCCGCTAGATGGCTCTTCTTCCGTCCCATACAAATTATAATTTATGTGCGTTTACTTTACGCCGCCGACGTTATGTCACTAAAACTCGTACTAAGCAAACTGTATTATCATCCTGAAAAGAAATCCCTACGATAAAACAACACTGAACAAATGTAATCAGTGCTATCTACATGGGGAACTTACATGAAGGGGAAGCTACCTGAATGTAGTTTTCCTATAGATGGCTATAGTCATTATACAATAAAAATCTAATTGATGAAAATTTCTATGTAATGAAAATATAAATCTAAATAATGAAAATCTAATTCATGAAAAAATAAAAAAAACTACTTGTGTTCCGGCTGGCGGCTTGAGAGCCATTTCTTTCTTTATTTTATTTATTGGTCATTGCGCGGCCGCGGCGGCGATGTTTATTTTCCTAATTTATTCTGAATGGAATGTCCGATTTGAGTAATTCAAAAAGTTATCAATAGGTATTGAAACAGTTTTGAATATGAAATTATTTATTTGGATAAGGATTAATACGAAGGTATGGTTATCATGGTCTGATTTTGGTCAGCTTTTTTATTAACTTTTAAAATGTAAAAAGTGGTTATAGTGACATAACTACAATAGTTGGACATATAGTATAGCGAGGCCTTTTGTAGATATTGATATGTTTTCTAATATTGTACAACATTTTTTTGTTCTATCATCAATAGTTTACGCAGCGTATGCGATTAAAGAAATTTTTGAGCAAATTTTTTCACACCTTGGTTCACGTTACTGATGTTTTAGCAAGGATCCCAAATTTTTTCTAGAAATAAATATAGCCTATGTTACTCAAGGATAATGTAGCATTCTAATGGTGAAAGAACTTTTAAAATCGGTTCAGTAGTTTTTGAGTTTATTCGTTTAGTCTCTTTATATATTAGTAGATTTACTTCAAATATTTCCACGCGATAAATCGTCTACGTCACTTCGCGGTAACGCTTTTTTCGTGATAGATATCGCCTAAGATATTAGACCTATATAGAAATTTCACTACAAAAAGAATCATCAAAATCGGACCACCCTGTGCCGATTGCTGCGTGATCATACATAAAAAAACATATAATACCTATACGTGTCGAATTGAGAACCTCCTCCTTTTTTTGTCGGTTAAAAATCAGGGACTCTCAAGCGCATTTAGTTATAGTGTTTTGTCTCTGTCTAGTAGAAATTATGTAGGGTAGATGCAGTGATGCTAGATTAGTGCATATGAAGACACAATTTTAGCGCGCCCCCCCTGATCCTCGCGCCCTAGGCTGCAGCCTTATTAGCCTAAGGGTTAATCAGGCCCTGGTCGTAGCATGTACAAGGTTCGTATCTATATCAGCCACTGCTTTAATCATGGATGCTTTCAGAAACTTCAAATTTTGGTGAGATTTAGCGCATGCTTTCTGTTTACATTGTTGCCATATTTTGTTTCCAACGGATGTAAGTCTGTGCTTTAAGAGGGCTCCTCGTTGTGCCCCATAAAGTAAATTTTATGACCAATCATCCAGTTTTGTATCCTGCTTTCTGATGATCTGGCGCTGAATCTTATTGGAATACTTATTGTGGATTTTCGCTAATTTTTTGAAGAAGATGTTCCACAATCTTTGCAAGGACAGTATTTTGATACTCAAAAATACTGGGCTTCGCTTCTTTTTCACAGAGAAATATCACAGATGAGCCCAAATATGAGACTCCAAGTCAAACCATGATTGACGCAGGATAATGCCCACGCTGGATTATTGGCATACGCTTATCACTTTGTTTTTTGTAACTTTCTTCAATGCCAAAATTTTTTTCGTTTGAAATAAGAATTTGGCGGTTTTTTTTTCTCGCGTACCTTCTTAACAAAGCTGGTCATCTCTCGAGCCTAATTTTTTTGGAGGTTCATTACGGAAATTCCCTGTATGTCGTCGATAAGCTCTGGGTACAAGGTCTTCATTTAACATTCATTTGATGGTAGTTTTTCTTAACCCTACCTGAAGAGCTAAAATTTTTTGCTTCCGGACGGGAATTCGTTTAATTCGCGCCTGTACCTCTTTGGTGATCGCTGGCGTTATAACCGTGCAAGGTTGGGCGCTTCTTCTACGGTTTTCGAAGCTCGAAACTTCATGGGAATCATTTGATAGTACGATAAAAAAAATCCATGAGTTATTTTTAAATTTTTCAGCAATTTAAAAACCTCAAGCTGCATAGCTGTAGCGGTGCAACTTAATAACCCGTGTGTGTCTTATTTTAACGTCCACTAATTTTTTATTAAATGACACAATATCAATTATTTCTATAATTTAAGAAAGTGCGAAATTTCCTCATTCGTAATCAATCGCAACATTTCTCGCTAGTATTTGGTACTTAAATTAAACAAGGCTGTAACATTATATCTGGCAAGACTGTATATTGAGAACAATACGTGTGGGACATTCTTTCTATGGGTTTCGATGACTGATCACGGAGTAGTACAGATTGTTATTGATGTGAACGTTAGGAGAACTGGAAATATATCATGGAGCAAAGTAAAAGGATTATTATTGAATAACCAACACCGTAGAATATCCCCTCTGCCATATATATGTATGAATATCCTTGTTCATGCCATTGAGGTAAATACATAGAGAAGACATCTCAAACAAAATGTGTGTCCCCGCCGGGAGGTTCTATTTTCAAAATTGAGCCCCTGTTCTCCTTTCAAAATCGAACGAATCCATTGGACATTGAAGCCGCGCGGCGCCAATTCATTGGAACATACATTGTGTTCACAGTGTCTGTTCTATACGCTAGTAATAATACTTCAATGGTTCATGCATATGATGATATAATCCTGACGTGGTTACATGCAGATATTTATGATAGTTAATTCATAGATTCATGATATCAGATACCTATAATTTATATTAAGATATATATATATATATATATATATATCTGAAAACAGTATCTAGTTCCGAAAAAAGTTTTATTTCCATTGATTGTTTTAAATACGCTTTTATTATCTTCAGACGTATGTTAGTATGTATGTAACGGAATTTTTAAACATGATTTTGACCCCCTTCGAAACGTCTGATTAACTCGAAATTTGGCATACCTATTAAGGACCAATGACAATTCAATATTTAAAGAAAAAAAAAGAAAGAAAGAAAGAAACCTAATTACCCGCTTTATATTAGCTTTAAACGGTCAGATTTCTTTCAAACTTCGTATACTCATCGAGGATCGATGACAATTCAATATTTAAAGAAAAAAAGAAAGAAAGAAAGAAAAAAAACCTAAATTTCATTTCAAAAAATCAAACTAAAAATGAAAAAATAAATAATAGTTTAAAAAAAAACACGCTTTTATAGAAAATTAACTAAAAAAATTAGAAAATAAAATTGAATTAAGAATCGTGAAAATAGGCATGATGACTAATTTTGAAATACTGTTCTATATTGTTGGGAAATATATTATAATTACAACGTAGGTATATCATATTTCCGCAAAAAAATAAGGTTTAGTATAAAATAAATACATTTCAAATTATAATAAATCAAATAATAATAAATCAAAGAAAAGAAGATGGAATATCTTTTCACAGGTATCTGTTCATTATTTTATTATTTATTTATAATAATATTTTTGCGGTTTGCTCGGAACACAAAACCTCGACAATTATTCATTTGTATACCAGCTTTATGTGAAAATCGGTTACCCTATATTTGGGGAAATATGCGTGAGCTATTTGAACACTAGTCGATTTATAAATGTATGTCGAAATAAATATATTTAAAAAGTAAATATTTGTATTTATTTAAACCTTAAAAATCAAGAAATACAGCCAATGCATAAACACCTATCGCTGGGATATTATAACCGGGTTAATTGAAAATGTCACGTTTGCCCACGATAAAATGCATGATTGAAAGAAAATATTATATTATATTTTAGTTTCTGTTTTTAGTTTAGCCTACTCACTAAAATGATTTCAAATATAATTTTGCAGATTGCCGACAGCTACTATTACAAGAGAAAAAAAATGCACTTTGCCTCGTCTTTTATTATGCGTACCACAAAGGACTGGAATTAATTGTCCGCGTGGGTGTTCCCGTCAGATTATAATGTGGGTGTCTTCAAGTCAAGAGTGAATAGGCTTCTACTAAGTTAGTGTGATTTACCATCCACGACTTCATTACCGCTTACCATCTCAGGTGGTTCTGTGGTCAAACACTAACTTATTCTGCATAAAAAAAGTCCATAGGTTAATTAAGACAATTAAATATATTTACTTAAGTATTATTTTATATTAAAAGAACATTTACATATATTTTGATGTGTACTTTTTGATAACTAGTGGTGAAATTAAAATCAATTATGATTATCACGTTAATTTATTGCAACGTAAATTTTTGTCTGGTTTTCTATGCATTTGTTCCTCCTATCTCAGGAACGGCTTAATAAAAGATTCGGTTTTCACTGACGTATTGTAATGAGTTTGGGTTAACATTTAGTGTTTGTTTTATTTGAATCGGTTTAGAAATAAAAAAATCACGACAATTTAAAGAATACCATCCCTACTTTTATCGACTGTGGGCTTACCGAAGCGAAGCAAGGGCGTTCACTAGACTAGTAATAAATAATTTGCCACTTTAATTGTGCATAATGTGTTAAGTTGGAAATATGTCAAACAACATTTACAAAATTGCGGGAGTTTGTGACTTTTCATTTGGCATCCTCACACACACAAAGAATTACGTGTCCATACGGTGCCACTGCTAGTTGACATTAAGGTTGTCACGCACACATAGCGAAAAAGTGACTTCACGTCATTCGTTACATTTCTTTGCGAATGTTCCATCTGCCTTTTATTTCCTTCATCTGAGTAATAGGGTTTCATTTAATTAATACATAATTTTAGTGATTTTTAGGGTTCCGTAGCCGAATGGCAAAAAACGGAACCCTTATGGATTCGTCATGTCTGTCTGTCTGTCTGTCTGTCTGTCTGTCTGTCTGTCTGTCCGTCCGTATGTCACAGCCACTTTTTTCCGAAACTATAAGAGCTATACCATTGAAACTTGGTAGGTTAGAAAAAGCAATAAATTTTGGGGGTTCCCCATACTTAGAACTGAAACTCAAAAATGTTTTTTTTCATCAAACCCATACGTGTGGGGTATCTGTGGATAGGTCTTCAAAAATGATATTGAGGTTTTTAATATCATTTTTTTCTAAACTGAATAGTTTGCGCGAGAGACACTTCCAAAGTGGTAAAATGTGTGTCCCCCCCCCTGTAACTTCTAAAATAAGGGAATGATAAAACTAAAAAAAATATATGATGTACATTACTAAGCAAACTTCCAACGAAAATTGGTTTGAATGAGCTTTAGTAAGTAGTTTTTTTTAATACGTCATAAATCGTAAACCGCAAAAAACATTGATCAAAGTTACAACGAACTACAAGAACTTTTATATTATGTTACTTGGCCGCTTTTTACTTACTGTCATCATGCCTATTGTAATAAAAGCGTGGGGTGCATGGTGTCAATGAGTAGAAGGGATAATATCTTTATAACCACCCCACGCTTTTTTTTTAGTTGGATTTTCTATAAAAGCGTGTTTTTTAGTTTTTTTTTTAACTATTATTTATTTAATCTTTACCTATAGTACATACCAATTATTCGATTTTGAAATGTGACGTCACGAAATTAGGACCCCCTCCCACTCCTTGTCACACAATGTCACACTACATTGACCCCCTCCTCATCCTCACCCCTAACGTGTGACGTAATCTATCAATGGCCCCTAATTAATCAGTATTGCCATACAAAAAATAATAATTTTCATACAAATGTATCTTTCTATGCATAATTTCAAGCTCTAGCCTGCTTTTGATGTCATAACTCGGTACTCGGTACAAATAACTAACTCTTCACTATTTTTATGTACCTACCTACAAGTACGTATTGCAATAAGTACCTAAATTGTTTATTTTTCATAAATCCACCGAGTGAAATGCCTAGATTGATAAATAAGGGGCTAAAAAAATCAAATGGTCGATTGTTATTACTTTTGCCGTATTGGGGTGGCTTAGAATACTAACCCCAATCCCACGCCGGATGGGTGTCGTAAAAGGCGACTAAATCCGGCCCGCTGGTGGTAGGGCCCCTCGAGGGATTATATTGGTAATATTGATTTTAATTGTTAATTAATACCATTATTACTATTATTATTTCTCCATGGGGTTGCCTGGATAGCTACCACCCTTGAGCATGATGAGTAAGCCGCCAAACGACTCGTGTTCCGGCTGGGGGCTTGAGAGCCAGTTCTTTCTTTCTTTTTCTTCTCTCTTGCTTGGCCGGCAACACATCAGTGATGCCTTTGGTGTTGCTGGTGTCCATGGGCGACGATATCCACTTACCACCAGGTGGATCGTCAGCTCGTTTGCCGCCTATTTACATAAAAAAAAATTAAGCAACGTTTGCAGAAGTTGGACATTGAATGGATTGGATGGGCGACCTCCGTCATGGTACTTTACTGTACCTCCATATTGTAGGTATTACTCAAATACAATATAAATACAAAACTACAAAAAAACTCAAGTCGTTTGATAAAATTAAAATACTGTCGATGTCGGTGGACAGCCCTATCGCGCGGCTACTTCCGCGCGGCCGTAGGCAAGTTTTTCGAGAATAGGGCCGAGTTACGTTACTGGATATCTCCTTATACTGTGGAACTATTGTTGGATGAGTTGGATCATATAGATACACTTTGGCGGAAATAAATGTCAGTATTGCCATACAAAAAATAATTTTCATACAGTTATATCCTTGTATGTATAATTTCAGGCTCTTTTCTCTATTTGATGTCACTATAATGTATGGGGTGATTGTAGGATCTCAGATCGTACACAATGATGGAAAAAACAGTGTTACCCTACAAACAATAATTATTTTCATGAGGCAAAATCAACGGCTTTCTGACTATTGATTTTTCAAAAATCTAATTATGCAGTTTTGGTTTTCGTGAAAATCGGCTCCGAGACTCCTTTGACCACTTTTCGCTATTCCTCATAGTTTTGAATTTATCCATCCACGCCCACTTGAAAAATTCACCCTGTATACGCTTCTGGCAGATACTTGCAACCGCTAGAATCTTCTAGCTGTTTACATATACTTTTTAACAAGTGAAAGAATGTTCCCTGAAAATTTGAGCCATGTGGGAGCAGGTTATGAATTGCACACCCGATGACAACTTTGCTTTGTTCTGGCACATACTTGCAACCCTCAAAATGGGTTGGCAATTTTTTTTACACTTAAGCATATCTAAATTACAACCTATTAAAATTATAGCCTTGTGGGAGAAGGTTAAAAAAAATATTTTTTGCATTTTCAAAAAATTAAGGGATGACGCAACCGCGAGATGCCTGCCAGAATGGTACTTTCTTATTTGACTGATAATAAAACATCGTAAAAAAAATTCGAGCTCTGTGGGAAACGGATTAGTCAGATGGTTCAGTAGCTCTTACGCCCCAACTCAGAGCCATTAACGCTTACTTTAATCGCCCCTTAGTAAAGAATCACCATACAAATTCTGTACTAAGGAGTGATTTAAGCAACCGTTAGTGACTCTGAGTTGGGGCGTTAGACATATTGCTGCATATTGGCTGTGTTAAAGTTAGAGCAAAAAATTTCTTGATCTTGACGTACCTATCGAGAGTAAAGCACAACTTCAACCGCTTGGCGGTATAAGGCGTGCAATATTTAAAAAAAAAGTGTACTGTACAAAAAGATATGAAATCCGAACAAAAACAGTTTCACTGTAAAAAAACAGGACAAGTACACTTCAAAAGATAGTTACAAAAATGATAAGTTTTTACAAAAAGTTATAAAATCAAAAAACCCAAGTACATAACCGTTTTAGATTAGAAAAAAAAATTGCTGGTAAAATATGGTCACACTGGACACATTTTTGCGGATACTTTTCATACACATAGATGGCTCTCCTTAGATACCTTATTATACTCCATGGTCCAATAAAGTAAAAAACTTCTTGGTCATACAAATATCCATGGATATATTACTCTTACTGGATAAATATCTTCGTAGTCGTACTGTTTGGATACGTGGCTGGTGACGTCACCTTGGCGTCCCGGTGAGGTACCGCACTTAATGCAATAATTTAAATTCGGTAATTTTGAAGATTTTTTTTCAATGTATTTCAAATATTAAAATTTTTTATTACCTGAAATGAAAAGTCAATATCAATAGAAAACATTTTGAAGAACCATAAAAACATAGGACATATTTTTTTTTAGTGAGGAAACCCTACAATTATGAAGAACAACCTCAATCCGGCCCTTGGAGGAATAATAAACGTTTATTATTCCTCCAAGATCCGGCCTGTGTCAAATGGTCATTCTGATATGACGTCATCGGACTTCAGGTACCTCTAGGAAGTCAATGATCCAGATAGAGTAATATATCCATGCAATGCTAGTATCAATGTCATATTGCTCATTCAATGACATCAATGTGTCAACATTGACAAAATTGTCAGTGTCTGTGTCAGTCAACCAGAGCAATCAACACATTCCTATTTTTGGGGTTGACAAAAATTAATTTAATAAGTATTAAATTTTACAAACATAAAATTAAGTTTTAGTACGGTACCTAGGATTATACATATAATCTGAGACATAAAACTACAATGTTGTCATTAAAAGATTTACGTATTCTATCAACTTTGGCGAGATTTAATTCAACTACATCTGCAGAATTTGTAAATAGAAACCCCAGAAATTTGGAACGTCTTCGAATCGCCAGGAAACCTGACGGTTATCATTTAGATAAACCGGGACGAAAGTTTTGGCATAAGTATGGTTCTTATTATACTCTGTGATAACCCAACATTTCCAACGGACCTCTTTACGTCCTAGATTTTACGGGTGTATAGATAGATAGGGTCGGTTCATATCTGATGGAAAATGGGTCGAGCGGTATCATCGGTCGCGCCTGTTCCGTCGAATAATTATTAGACCTTAGGTTCGGTTTAGACGTATTAAGTAGTTAAGTAGATAAGTAAATTTTAACTAAATTTTAAGTGAATAATTTTTAGTGTGCGTCCACACGTAATAAATTAGTAAAGCTCTTTAGTTCATACAATTCTACTTAATTACTTACGCCCCAACTCAGAGTCACTAACGGTTACTTAAATCGCTCCATAATACAGAATTTGTACGGTGATTCTTTACTAAGGAGCGATTTAAGTAACCGTTAGTGACTCTGAGTTGGGGCGTTAATCATTTTACTAAATTTTAACTTAAAAGTGCCTGTCCACACGTGTTAAGTGATAAGCCCCGCCCACCTACTTAACAGAAAATAGAAAAATTTCTAAATTACTTATCTACTTGATTACTTAACTACTAAATTACTAAACTACTAAATTGTCCGTTTACACGTAATAATTTACTTAAAATTTAGTTAACTACTTAACTACTTAATACGTGTAAACCGAACATTACACATTATGCGACTAGTCAGTATTTGCGTTCAGTATTTACAGAGTGGTCTCGCAACTTAGAGCAATGATTTTGATGTCGTTTTGTACATAATACCCTTGTTAATCAATATATTATAAAAGGTGTGTTAATGTGCTAGTTTTCGAAGTTTGTTAGAAAAACTTAAAAAATGGTGATAATTTTGACTACATATCATAATTTTTTTAATTAATTCATTTATTTATTTATTTATTCATAAAGATACTTGTAGTGCTAACAGCTTGTAGTGTTAATGACCTTAATAACTTGAAACTACATCCAATCTATTTTGTAATGAATAGATGGTATTATTTATTACTTTTCAATTAATAGATTTATCACATCTATGGGACCTTTAAGTCCAGACTCCAGAGAAATCAAAGTCTTTCGGCAGAGTCGCTAACATAAAATAAAAAACATTAAATGGTGGCCATTCCAAAAGGAAGAGCGCTAGACCCCCACATGTGGGTATTTTTGTCGATAAAATTAGGTATATTTCATGCCCTTAAATTATCATTAGTTGATCGCTGATAAATGTATAATGTAATTGGCCATGGTGATGGTGACAACTAATAATATTTTTGTCTCTGCCTTTCATGTAGATTTTGTAACTGGCGATTTTGCTCTGTTAAATGTATGGGATAATCTACTGGTTCTAAATTTATGGTCAACCGACAATGCGTTGATGGAAACATATATGTACTGATTTCGTACTATAATACCAAATGAACATTACCAAATGTATATGTACTGATTTAGTAGAGTGATTAGTTTTAATGAATTTTCATTTTCAGGTTGCAGTTAACTCGCAGTAATCGTTTAGTGTCAGCACAAGTAGTCCACTTCTTGAATGGTCCTGTTGTTGAAGCAAAGACATCAGAATGGGCTTTGCGAAAACAGCTCTATAGTATCAAGGATACAAGTGCTTTTATAAATCTAGGCAGAGTATTCGCTCAACGGTGTCTTGAATGTGGTATCACTGAAATGTACTGCGATCTAAAACCGAAAGAAGGTGGAAAGGTAGAAAAATTTCTCCAGGAAGTTGTTAATGGAGGCGTGAAGTTGCAGGAAATGGATGTTTACAAAAAACCAAATCCATGGGATATGTTAAGACCAGAAAAACCTTGGGAAGTTATTGAAGAATAGAAATTTAATTATTACGAATTAGTATTAAAAGCTGTTTAGTAAAATGAAAGTAATCTTTTATTATTGCCCAATTATATCACATGTACGGGCCTAAAAAAAGATCTGTGATCACATGTAAACATATTTCTGCGAAGAAAGTTTACTTTTAATTTTTAATTCAATTTATCCCTTCTGTTATGTAGGTTCACTTCTGTATCTTCTTATATATATATATATATATATATATAAATCAATTACTGTTCGTTTGTCTCGCTAAAACTCGAATATGGCTAGACAGATTTGGCTAATTTTGATCTTGAAATATTTTTGGAACTTTAGGGAAGGTTTAAACAGTGAGATACAAATAATAAGTAACAGAAAATAATAAAAACGACAATTTAATTTTCCAATGCAAAATGTTCTTGTGAAACATTTGATGTGTTTTGTCAAATTGTCATTTTTGATTGTCAAATATTTATAGGTGCGTTTAGAAATTTGTCTGTTTCATAGCTGTAGTATGAGGTCCGATCTCTTTGAAAACTTAACGACCATGTTAACTTTCTAATGTAACCTTAGCAACATAACTAACTTTTTTATTTTATAACTGACAGGGAGAGTAGTTAGGCGGTACAAAGTTTACTGGGTCAGCTAGTAATTAATATAATAAATAAATCATGGATATAATTCAATTCAAAGTCACAACCCAATTAGTGTCCCACTGCTGACAGGCTTAGGTCTCCTCTCAAAACAAAATGTGAGGGGTAAAGGCCATAGTCTACCACGCTGGCCAAGTGCGGATTGGTAGACGTCACTCATCTTTAAGAACATTGTGGAGAACTCTCGAGTGTGCAAGTTTTCTCACAACGTTTTCCATCACCGAAGCAAGTGATAATTAACTTAACGCTTTCACACTCATATCCCCGCAGTAGGTTTTGGATGATTTTGGTAGGATGGACGACAGTGTCGTCATGACACATATAAAACCCATGACCCGAGTACAAATATTTATCTGTCACATAAATATCTACCCCGGCCGGGAATCGAACCCGGGACTCCTCGCTTCGCAGGCAGGGTCGCTATCAACTAGGCTACAAGGTCTTGTAATACGCGCATAATTTTTGAAAAATAAATGCGTGCCAGGATTCGAACTTGTGCCCCCGCGTTGGGGAGACCAACGTTCAAACCGCTAGAATAACACTGCTCAGTAGAATTCAATTATTTGATTCTAATTATTATTACTATTTTTTCGTCTTGGCATACAAGAAATTTTAGGTTTTTTAGCCGTGGTGATAGCGATTTCAATAGAGTTAAACCATTAATACCACATATTATTATTTCTCTGTGGGGTTCGCCTCGATAGCTAGCACCCCATAGCACCCTCTTGCATGAGATACAACTCGTCGTGTTGGGGCTGGCCTTGGAGGAAGGATAAACATGGAGTAATAGCAATAAAATGAATGTTTTCTCTATAGCGGTAGTCTTTTAACTTACGCACGGCCGCACGTGTCAGAAAGAGATAAACATATATAATCCATATGTACGTCAAATACTGATGTAACCATTTTTTGCGGCATGAGTTAAGGGATGGGATACGGAAATATTAGATTCTATCGATATTATTCCTCTGAGCTATCGATAAATTATGTACATATAGAAAACTACGTTACAGGTTGAGATTGTATTTTGAATTGATTGTATATTGCAATATTTTAAGTCATTCGTTTTAATTAAGAGTTAAAACCCACACAAATAATATGAAATTTACCTATTCTTTCGCGATTTTTTTACTTACCACGCAGCAGCGAAGACGCCAACGACACCAACTTATTCTATTTATGAAAAATATATAGAGCGAAGTATTTTTATAAAAAAAAGACAAAATCAAACTGTACAATAATTTATTTAAAAGTATTGTTACACAGTCAGGTAGGTAGACCCATATTATATATGTATATACAGATGTTTCATATCAAAAAATGCGATCAAAACAAAAAACCTATAATGCCTATGTGTAACTGTTTACTTACTGTACTTGAAGGTACTATCTATAGATAGATATAAACCTCTACGCCCAGAGCCCAAACGGCTGCAGTTAGACATTTTTGGATGGAAGATTTCGTGGTGTAGGTAGGTGAGCAATAAGAAATTGTTTTGGATAATTTGAATTATACCTACGTGGGACCTGTTAGAATCAGGCCGGGAAATAAAACAGTGAACGCTACAACCTTTACAGGTTTTGTATTTATAAGTATAAATCTAGTTAATTACATAATTAATATCAAAAGTTCACAACCATTTTTACTGTTATCCATCAACAACATTGAACGACAGACATGTATATACAAATAAATACAAGAGCCTCTTTTGCAACAGGTATACTATCACCTGACAATCCGTTACCAATATCTACGTATCCGTAGTACCTAACTCCATCCCATTCAACGATTTTTCGAATTGCCATACCATCAATGATTAGGGCACAAAATATTTTTTTTCCTGTTCTGGTTTTCTGTTTTATAGTATTAAAACATTCTGTTGTAAAACCAGGCAAACATACAATGGATTGGTACCATTTTGATATAGTACTGGGATTTGGCAATATGCTTTCAAATTGCTGACGGATATAATTATATGCATGCGGAGATAAAAAGTTTAATGTAACAGCAAACTTTCTAAATTCAACACTATACTCTCGAGGTAGACTGTGACCCTTTTTCTTATTGAAATATCTACATAAGAACTCTTGATTTTCTACACCTATATTTGACAATAATTGAGCACACTCGTCGTTAATGATAGATTTTGATTTTAATTCACTTAGTACATTTTCTAATGATAATATTCTGCGTTTAAATCTACGGCATTTCCCTTGTAAACTTTTTAATTTTTTGAGACGAGACACAGACAATTTTACTTGTTTTGCAAGAACTTTCTTCAGCTTTTTTTTTCTTGGAGTGTCACCAACAGACGGCTCACACAGAGTAGCTACTGGTTTACACACTTCTTTTGAAGTTGAAGGTTGAAGGCCTAGGACTGGTTGTGCCGACTGGACTGGTGCTGCCTTAGTAAACAACTTGTATTTCTTATAATCATGTTTAAATCAGATATTTTCATATTTATACATTAGGCAAATGGAAGCACTTAAGTCTAATAACAATTCAAACAAAAAAAAACCTTTTGTATATATGTTGGATAGTTTTCAAATACTGCTGGTACAGCATTTCTTCGAAAATATCTTCTTTTTCTACCTTCCATATAACATTCGTTTGTAAAATGTTTAGAACAAATGCGGGAGTTCTGTGATGGCTTCCAATTTTCCCTGTGTATAGCCTTTACCCAAAGATTTTTCAAGTGTTCATCCTATGGAAATCTGCAATCAAGAAATTATCACTTTGAGACTCAAGCTTTTCTCTGGGGAGTAATTGCGAGCTCATTTTACATTTAGCTCAATCTTTCACTTCCCTATATGCTACAACTTTAGAGAAATGTCAAAGCAAAATTAACTTACTGAGTTTTATTGAAAACTTAATAATATTTTTAGTCTGACTTACGCTGGCCATGGACTATGTTTTGTACAGGCATAGTTGGCTCATGTTATAACAATGTTGTGTCCTAATGTAATTGTAGTCCTGTTTATTTTTACATCATCAACACGCATCCCACAAACGTAATGACAAGTTATTTGAAAATAATTATTAAGTATCAGTGTATCGATATCGTAAACATGGCTGTCTACAACACTTAAAAACAAATATTTGTAATTTTTTCGAAAACCAAGACGAAATAGGGTGTCTGTTCCGGTCAATAAGATTTTATTTACACAACAATTGGTCATATTATGGTTCTTTTTCCTGAATAACTCTTATACTCGGAGAAAAATATAGAAAAAGCAAACCTGTGAAATGACAACTCCCGGTTTTCCTCGAATTTCTTCGAACTTATGACTTTTACACCCACAAACCACACATACCATGATTTCTTGAATGTATATCCTTGTTAGTTAATTTGTAACTTTTCGCAAATATACAAAGATTTACTCAAAAATTGCCGTAAAAGTTTATACCACTTAGTCACCAGCTTGGTGACTCGTACTCGAAAAACCGGCGACATACACCGCTTGACGATTTGGGAACAGAGTAGATGACGTATAGTTGTCTTTTTTTAGCACACGCCAAAATGACATAAGTCTGAGAAATACAGATAGCGTATAGAATGTTCTACTTATTGCTACTACTCCATGTTTATCATTCCTCCAAGGGGCTGGCCGCTTTCAGTATTTACTATATAACAAAGTACTCTGTGCTGGCCGCTGGGGGCTTGAGAGCCCGGTCCGGAGAACCGGGTCAAATTCATTCTTTTTCTTCTCTGTTGCCCACCAACGCATCAGTGATGCCTTTAAAAATGTACATTATTTATTGGAAAATAATTTTTAGGTAATAATATTATTAAATAGTAAAGTTTATATTAATGCTTTATTTTTAATACATAGTGTGCAAAAAGATGAGAATCCGATTTTTTTCATTCACAAAACTGAATGCATCTATAAAAGTTTTTGAACGCATTCATTAGTTGATAACTTCTTTTATATATTTAAGTTTTGTATGATTACTTATACTTATTATGCAAAATATGAATTGTATTATTTCATATTTTTGACACCTCATGATGTTATTAAAATTTAGTTTACATGCATTTTTATAATTTTAGTTTGAATTAAGTACCTCAGTTGACCGAAAATGAAAATGGCGGAATCCATTATGGCGTCTGTTTCTTTTTGTATAGTAGCTGATAAACATATAGCTGACTCTTTCTTACTCATTGCAAATGTTGTATAGAAGTGGGTAAGCATAGTGATCAATCAATATGTCCACGTGACCTGTCGTCAGTCTCGGTCCAGTCCACTCGCTAGTCGCGTAATTGCAAATGCAAAATGTGGAGACGTTTGTGTTACTGTAGAATCAAATTATATTGTGGTTAGGTTATTGTGTTATTGTTAACAAGATGCCAGCATCTATTGGTGTTAATTTACGCGTCACTGGCCACTGTAGCCAGGGCGGGAGAAAGTACATGGAAGACTTGTTTTCCGTTGCGTATCAACAAACTGAGGATGAGAGGGATTTGGAGTACGCTTTCTTTGGAATATACGATGGACATGGCGGAGGCGAGGCGGCAGCGTTTGCTAAGGAGCATTTGATGGATTCAATAGTGAAACAACGACAGTTTTGGTCAGATAATGACGAGGACGTGCTGAAAGCCATTCGTAATGGTTACATGTTGACCCACTTAAACATGTGGAAAGAACTAGGTAAATGTCAAAATATTTGTGATATAAACCCAATCTGCAGTTTCTACTCGCCCCACGATGTTCTAGAGAATTCAAGGCAAATTGAGAGTGATTGTACAAAATGTTTTTGTTGACCTTGTTGTATTTATCTGCTCATTATTTTTACTTGAGTGCTTTGACATTGACTTGACAAAAGAATTTCAAATGGCTGTGGTTGTTTTGTTTTGAAAAGATGTTAGATAACGTATCGCTGCGTTCACACGCGTAGTTGTTTCACAAGTTTTTGAGACCCCACACAAACAGTGGCCGAAGTGAAAGCAGTTTTGCCAGTTTGAATTTTTATGCGATTTCTTATCGCCTTTTACCAAAAGTTTGTATCAACTCACAACTGAGGTCATAAAAAAACAATGTCTTCATTGTGTTTTGAAAGTTATTACACACCACCAAATTCAATGTAATTAGTGTTATTACAAAATAATGTTCATTTGTCTCACTAATTGAAGCGAGTTCGAAACAAGTTTAAATATTTGATTATTACTTTTTTTTTTCAGAGAAATGGCCAAAGACAGTAACGGGACTGCCAAGCACAGCTGGTACTACTGCAAGTGTAGCTTTTATTAGAAGAGGGAAAATTTATATTGGACATGTTGGTGACTCTGCTATTGTACTTGGTTATCAAAAAGAAGGTTTGTATTTGAAGCCATTATTTCAAAAGGTGTTGTAGACACATATGTATCCCAAGTAAAAGTCATTTCAAAATCTATATTTAGTTGAGTATAGATCTTGAAATGGAAATATTTATTTATCAACATTGATTGTGATGACGACGAAATCTTTGCCTTATAAGACATAGGTAGCCCTTACACCCTTATAGTTGGTTTCATTATATGTTTTGAAAAGCTTATTGCTTAGATACTTTAAAGGTTGCTGCATACGTAATGTGGATGGGACGTGGACGGGGCATAAATATATATCCGTGTCCCGTCTGGGCCTCCGTGGCGTATGCGCTATCATTTACATTTTATATGAAACAATGTTTCCAAAACTTCACGTCCCATCTCATTCCCGTCCTGTCCAAATTACGTATTGATGCATACCTTAGGTCAAATAAGTATGTTGGGGTGTATTTTTTAAAGTCTTTAATTAAATGTCATTTCATAAAATATCATCTGAAAGGTTTCTGCCAAGTTCTTCATGTTGGTTCTTACTTTAATCTTTAATTGCATGTAAAGATTTTAATTCAGGACAATTTTATTACTCAATTAAGCCACCTCACTCATATGAATTGCACAAAGTCACTTAATGGTTACTTAGTACAGAATTTGTATTGTGATTCTGTACTAAGGAGTAATTTAAGTAACCATTAAGTGACTCTGAGTGCTGCTGTTAGAGATTTATCTTGTTATCTTTTCCTTTCCTGGGTTTTACCACTGTTGTTGATGTTACACAGATATAAATTAATGATAGCAGAAAAACACAAATGGTAAAAATATTTTATTATTTTTCTTATTTTAATATAAATTATACATTTCTAGGCAGTGAAGAATGGGCGGCAAAACCTTTGACATCAGACCACAAGCCAGAGTCTACGACAGAAATAGAGAGGATTCAGAGATGTGGTGGCAAAGTCATATCCAAGGCAGGAGTACCACGAGTAGTGTGGAACAGGCCACGACCTGGACACAAAGGACCGATAAAAAAAAATACCCCAATGGATGAAATACCCTTCTTAGCAGTAGCAAGATCTCTTGGTGATCTTTGGAGTTACAACCCTCAAAATGACGAATTCATTGTTAGTCCTGATCCAGATGTTGGTGTTTTAAACATTGACCCTTCAAAATTTCGGTAATTACCCTCTTGTACTTGGACACGCTCCAACACTATTCTATTGTTATTATTTATTACCTAAAATATCATTTTTATCTTAGTGTTTGTGACACCTATATTAAAGGAAATGTTTGTTCTAAGTCCTAGTACCTACTACTAGTATGTAATGCAACTTACATGTCTTATTACACCATTTTATCCATTTTCTCTCTTGTGATTTTTATTATTTATAATCTCTACAGAACTTCGATCTTGAATCTCAAGGGAACAAATCCATTTCTTGAGACGAAAAGTATCCTAAATATAATTTATTATTAATAAAATAAATTAGAAATATGTCAGGTATAATGTACATTTGTTCAGTAGTTTTCACCTGATTCTGGCACAGACATAGAGACAAAGAATATGTTAGGCCTCTAAGCTGATATAGTTTACAAAAATTATTGGTTTACAGATTTAGCCCTGTTACATATAATTATTATGTATTAGCTTACATAGTTGATAGAAAATAATAAATATTTTAAGTATTTATGATTGTTTCAGGTGTCTCATTTTTGGGACAGATGGCTTATGGAACATGATATCTCCAGAAGGTGCTGTTAGTTTAGTACAAGCAACAGAACGTCACAACGAAGCGGCGCTAGTGGGCGGCAGCGCCAACCAGCCGAGAGACTGGCTCAATCCATCCAAGAGTTTAGTTGATCACGCCCTCGAAAGGTATGATGTGCTTTTGGTATTTTTATTATTAACTCAAACATATGTTTTGGAAAATATTCACAAATTGTGTATCCCTTTGCAGATGGTCTAACACCCGAATGAGGGCCGACAACACATCCGTCGTCACACTCATGTTGGATCCTCCCGGCCCGCCGAGAGCGACGGTGCTCCGCTCGAGAACCACGGCACAGAAGCCGCAGTCCACGGTGCAGACCGCAGTCCCCGCCACCCCCGCCGCGCCCTGTAAGACGGAGGAGGCGAAGGCCGAGACGGTGACCGAGGAGGCGCGGCAGGTGCCCCAGAACGGTCTCACCATCATGACCCGGTACTCGGACACGGATAAGCCGGCGCCGTCGCCCGACCCGGCCGAGCGCACTCCGCTGCCGCCTTGCGCCACGCTCGACGGCCGCTTCTCCGTCGGGCCGCAGGACGAGCCGCGAGACGAGGACGCGGAGGAGAGCGACGCGATCGGCAACTACGGGAACCCCGCCGAGTCCTACTTTATGGCTCGCCTGCTCAACCGCAGCCGGGTCGTCAATACGCTGTCTGACGTTTACGAGGAGATCGTGGAGAGTGCGAGGTCGCGGGCCGCATCCGAGGTGCGTGAGCCGTCCCCCCCACCGGCCACCGCCGTCCCGGAGCCGGGCGCCGCCGGGGACGCCGCCGAGCCGCACCCGCGACCCGAGGACGAGCGGCCGGAGAGCGGCGGCGGAGACTATCCCGCCGGCGACGGAGCCAACGCTCGCGGCGACGAGGATGACGTGGAGATCCAAATCAACGAGGTTTCGTCCAGCTCCCCCGCGGACAACCCTCCGCGCCCGCGGGGGAGAAGACCGCGGGGCGAGGCGAGGCGGGAAGCGCCCGCCACCGCGCCCAACGACCGCGTGTTGCGCTCCCACCACGAGCTGGACGCGCCGCAGCGGCCGCACACCCGCCAGACGGCGTCGCGCACCCGGCCGCCCGCGCTCGAGCGCGTCGTCATCCTCAACCGGCGCGGCCCCGCCCCCGCCCCCCCGAAACTTCCGCCGCCGGAAGCCCGGTCGCAACTGCGCCGCCCGCCCGCGCCGGAGCCCCCACCCCTCGAGGAGGAGGCCCGGCGGGCGATGGTGCGGCCGACACGCTCGCAGAACTCCCCGGCGATCTCTCTCGTGCAAAAGATCACGCGAAGCGTCGGCGTCGTCGCGCGAGAGACGAGAGAGACGCGGGCGGGAAACTCGGGTCGCGCCCCGGGGCCGGCGCGGCGGCCCCCGGCGGCGCGGCGGGAGGCGCCGGCGCGGCGCGCGGACCGCTCGAAGGAGAACATCGGCGCCGCGAGACGCCGCGCCCGCGCCCGCGTCGAGCCCGCGCCGCCGCCGCCGCGCCCGCGCACGCGCCCCGCGGATAGCCCGCGGGACGAGCCCGAGGTGCACTCGACGACGAGCGAGCCGCCGTGGCCGGTGACGCGGGCGCTGCGGTCGCGCAATGACGCGGAGTCGCCTCAGCGGCGAGACGGGCGCGAGCCGGGAGGGAAGCGGCCGCGCTGCGAGGCGCCTCCGGCGGCGGGGAGCGATACGCCTAAGGCGGCGGCGGAGCGCGTGGCACGCGCGCTTGGCAAGCGGGCGTCGGGCCCGTGGGCGCCGGCGCTGGCGCTGCGGAACCGCTTGCGCCGCAGGCTCGCCAAGTAGCGACCGCCGCCGCGGCGCGAATTTCGTGTTACCTGTGAGAATGTGTTGCAACGGTGCCTTCTAGTACTGCCAAAGTACTCTTTGACGTTTCATATTTTATAGGAATCGGTCTGCGGTTGGCGATAGATCCAAAGATGACTGTGTCGTATACGGTTAAGCTTCTGTTGTTACTGTTTATGTTATCCCCGGACGAGGGTCGTGTCTCGGCGCGTCCTCGCCTCCTCTTTGACTGTCCCGGGCCTCCCCAAACGTTTCATATAATTTTTCTGTCACTGTTCCCCAGAAGAAACTTAGGTAGGTCTCAGTCGAAAGTAAAGGATAGTACAAAAAATTATATTGAATAGTTAACATGTAAGTTAAACGTGAGGACCAGGCGCATGAAATTAGCCCAAATAGATGTTTATTTTATCTATATTTATAGCGTCTATCATATTGCATTTAACTTTAGACAAATATGAAAATGTGATTTTCATGAAGGTCATCTCGAGTTAGAGGCTACATAGTAATTTTCTGAAGAATATTGTTATACGTCGTTTTTAAACCACAATGTTTTAAAAAAATAGTGTAAAACAACCGTTTGCATAGTTGCGGCAGAGAACGAATTGCATTACGCATGTTTTGTGTTTAGGCTCCGGCTGAACATATCGTACATACATGTTTTTCATGTATACTTAATTATACAAATTATTATAAATAAATAACGCCTTAATGTGGTATAACTTTTACACTATTCATTTAAAACCTTATCAATCATTTTTAAAATGTAAGATATATACAGGATGTAGGGCGGCGGATTAACGCAATAATTCTACGTTATTAGGAAAATTGTCGATACTATGCCAACAGTGCTTTTCTCAAAAATATAGTTAAGAAATATATTATAAAACAAAAATTATATAACCGAGATAATTATATATATTTTGTACAGGCACCAACAAAATCTTATGTAAATTATTGGCATAGATATTTTAAGCAACTAAGTAATAGCCACGTTATTCTTTTGGGAAAAGAAATACTTATGTACTTCCTAAAGAAAGCTTTATTGAGTTTAGTAATTTTCAACCGATATTGCGTCAATCTGATTTGATGCAAAATACTTAGATTTTAGTAAAATAATAAAAATTTGTATTAGGTTAAAATGTTTGTTTAAATCTTTGGCTTACATATCTATCTTGCTCTCGAAATATTGTTGTTTTATGGAGAGTCTCCTTAACTTTAAACAGACTTAGTAAATTCTAGACGTAATATTTGCTTTTCTTTTTAGGGTTCCGAAGTAAAATCGGGACTTTTGTAGTTTCGTCATGTCCGTCCGTCCATCCCCCCTCTGCTGGCTAAACGGTTGGAGTTGGACAAGTGAAAAAATTATCAAAAATAGGTTATATGACGAATTTACAAGGAAAACTATCACGACTATGTTAGCATAAGCCGTTAATGAGTAATAGTCAATAACTTACTACTTCGGAACCTTGCATCGCGCGTGACCTGACACGCACTTGCCCGGTTTTTTTCATATTCATTCACATCTCCGTGATAAAATTATGTTTTATTTGTCAAAGAAATATATTGTGATCACGAAACCATTGATTTATTATAAAGACCAAATAAGGTTTTGTGCAACTGCAAATAAGGTTTGTTGAAAGTGTAAATTACATTATTGTTTATTTTAAATACCTATGAACTTTGAGTTACGAATACATAAAAGAATATAAGAATGGACTGAATTCTCGCGTTGAATGTGTATGTATAACATTACAATAGTCCGATATTAATGTAAATATAGGAAAACTTAATTTAATAAGTAATAATAATAATGTGCCTCATTTGTTACCGACTAAACAACAAATAATAGGTGAAGTGTTCTTTGATAACTTGAGATATTATGTATTTTTATTGAAGATAAATTTTATGCTGTGTAACTTAGGTATAAAAGAGGAATATAATATAATTTGTTAAGATAATTGTGTTAAGGTTTTAGTAAAATTGAGACGTGTGCACTATTTGGTGCGTTTTATTTTGTGAATATGGGAGTCCCTGTGTGGTATGCCGGTGGTTGTGGGTCGAGCGCTGTCGTATTGTAAGCAAACAGTCAATTATTTTAGTACTATCAACAAGTTGCTATTTTTCACGTTGTACGACATGTTGAATGTTAAACTAAACTCGTCACTTCGAATAAGTAGTAATAGTTTTAATCCGTCGCACGTTATCAAATATTTATTTCTTCAAACGAGGGACTCTCGTATGGTTTTAGTTTGTGTTACGCATAATGGATTTGGTATAAGTTAGGGGCTGTTATGTTATACAAGTGCGATGTAAATCGCAAGTTTGTTGGAGGGTAAGGATGCCTTGGGTGTAACGTGGTGGTTACGGATAGAAGTGTGCTAACGAAGAATTGAATAAAGCTGAAACAAATTTATTACTATACACATTAATATTAAAAGGATTATTGTAGACTTTATTTTTTGATTTAAATAAAGTTTGTATGAAATGAACGTTGTTTTTACGCGCGCGTCCGTCCGCGGATGTTTTGTGCCTCCCGTTTCCAGTTGCACGATCCCGGCGTCATGCCATGAATGAATGACACAATGCGCCCCATTTTTATGAACATCTGTCCCTTGCAATTGGCTTACGCTCTCACCCTACTATTACAACTCGCTAGGTTATAGTTTGGGCGCACGCTCTAGCGGGCGTCCTGCCGTTTCCCACCCGGCCGGTCGGTCGTCAGTTACGCGACGAGCGTAGTAAGTGTCGCGTCTGTTTTACACTATGTGACTTAATTAGTAGTGTAACAGTAAAACTGACATGAATACCGTGCTCCCGGTGCTTTAAAGTGACAGTGATCAGTGAAGAACTAGTTGAGACGAAGTGCGGGTCCGAGGAGAAAAAACGCGGGAAAACGTATTTTTTTTAGGGTGTTCGGTTTATCGATCGGTCGCGCCACTGCAATGCACCGGTGCCGGATGATAAATTGTGTGATTTTGTTTACATCTCGCTTCTGTTTCTAACGCTTGTATTATTATCCCTATTTGTCCAATATTCGCCGTTCAACTACTAATGTTTTTTACTTTTATCCTGCTGTCCGTAAATGCATTAAATAATAGCCCTGTAGTAGAATGTTTATAAGGGATCGGAGTGCTTTATTTTATGACTTGTTCTAAAGACTTCAATTTTTGGCTATTGATTAAGCAAAGCAGGCTATTTTGGATCAAGTATGGGATCAAGATTGTATTTATGTATTTATTGCCTTCTCTGCGAACTCGTATTCTTTGTAATGTGGCTTTACTATTTTTTTTTTACTAACGTAACGTACGGCAGTTGAATTTGTAGGTTGCGTATTATTTACAATTGATTTGACATACCTAGATCAGATTATTTGTTCTGTCTAGATCGGGTACTGATATTGGCATACGTTGCAACCCCAGTTATTTAATTGCGTCGGATGTTATCTAGTTAATGCGTTGTGATAATGCGCATCTAAAAAGCTAGCTAGAGGTTTTTCATTTATATCCTCGATATTTAAAAACATTAGAAATTTAGAACAAATGTATGACTTTGTCAATGATAATTGAGAGTCAAAAGTTTATCATTAATGTATTAATGTATCGTGATACTAATAACAGACTACTAATATAAATTGCAGTACATAATATGTACTGCAATGTATAAATAATAAATATATGCAACACATTCAATATAATAGGAAATTGTGTTGCATCTATACGTAATAAAAATTAACCGGCTCGAAGGACCAAATTTTTTTATATTTTAATTAATAGCACCAAGGAACAGATAAGTCATCTGACGGGAAGTGGCCACCGTCACTATTGAACATCATTAACCCGAAAGGCATCACCGACGCGTTTCCGATCGAAATAGAAGTGACGAGCCGCTGTTTTGGCTCTCTGACAGCGACCGAAACAAAAAAATCCAGTCTTAGGAGAAGCGTAGGTACCACCTCATATGTATATGTATTTTTTATGGAAATATAGAAAATAGCTATAAGTTAGCCACAAAGTACTTAACCACTATATTTTATAGTTAGGTGGACAAAAAAGCACCATGCAAATACATACTTTCGGGATTAAATTGGATGGTACAAAACTCAGTTTTTCACTATTTTGGATCTTGGGTAATTAAATTTAACTTGCATTAAATTATTAGGTACCAGGCTTTCAATATTGCGTCGATCTTACTAAATTGATTTAGTATACAAAATTACCTATTTTAGATGTAAGGCTGACGGTAAAAAGGATAGCATTTCATTATTCTGAAACTGGAACTAATACAATGCATTTATTTTGCACTGTGCTTCTGTAGATGTTACGTGGCTTACTCATTCACGGTCTAAATGCTGTGACGTAAGGAAACCTTACACGTCCTGTTGCAGACAAAAGATCTGCTAAGATAATTGTAATTGTAGCAGGTATTTAGTGCTGAGAACTGGCTTCTGTTGGATGGCCTGTTTGCTTGGTTCTAGTCTTATGTAAAGTTTATGTTGTTGTAAAATACATGAGATGAGACCTGTACTAAAATACCATATTTACTAGCAGTAATTCTATTGTATAAAAAATTATATTAGGAGTAGTAGCAAGTACCTATAGTAGGAGTCTAGGTCTTCTCCGGGGCATTTCTATCCCAGAATCCAGGCAAATTTCCTCAGAGCGTGCTTCACCGTGCTATGGTCCTATGGTTATAATGGTATGGCAATAATAGAGGTGACTATGTACCTATATGGTGTTAGAAGTTAGAAATAGATGATGGATCCTATTTGAAAAAAGTAAGTTGCTCTATGTGTGTTCCTCACATAATTAAGAATGGCAGAGATTTTTACCTGCGACTAGCTAGGTCAACACCGAAATATTTTAATCTGTTTCTGTTTTGCATTATTGTACACTGAGTTAAGAAGTGGGTTAATTGGCCTTCCCCGTATTGTTGATTTGTAACGTCGCGCCCCTAGCTCTCTATACAGGGTGTCCCGTAAGTAGCGGATCAACCGAAGGTGGCAGATAGTTTGAAGGTTGACCTATCATATGTCAAAAAATTATCTTAGTAAAAGTGTCACCGTTTTCGAGATATTGACCATTTTTTAAAATTTAGAAGCATTCAGCATTCAGCATTATTGTTCACTACACTTTTAATAGGATAAGTTGATAATTAGGAGCTGTGGCAGTCCACGTATTAGGCGTTTTGATGACGAGAGTACTCTAACACTTTGTTCTAGTGTGGTTTGGTAGAATGGTAGTTGGTGAAATGAATTGGTCAAAAAATGTTACCAAACAAAAGTCTTTAGGGAAAAAAGTGGCGCGAATGGTAGCGGCCTCATGGCGGCTGTTGAGCTTCTTTTGGGGGCGCGCGGGCGCTACGTTTTGAAATGTAGTGAAGTATGTCAACAAAATAGCACTTGATTGGTCACTATAGGGGTCGCCATTATGCTGCTAGTCATGGGCCCTGTAGGAGCCGTGTATAATTGACATAGCTGATACGGCGTTAGCTACGCCCCTAAACCTATCCTACTTTGAAATGTAGTGAAGTATGTCAACAAAATAGCACTTGGTTGGTCACTACAGGGGTCGCCATTATGCTGCTAGTCATGGGCCCTGTAGGGGTCGTGTATAATTGACACGGCTGATACGGCGTTAGCTATGCCCCTACACCTAAGTATCCTATATTATGACGGAAATACCTGCCGCGGAAACGGGCATAGCGATACCTCCCAATTGGACATCATTAGTCTGCCCGGACTTCGTACATTGGAATTACAAAATCATTATCTCGTGAGCTCGTGACAGTTGTAACCATGCCTTCCTATTACGACTGAAACTACGACGTATGTAGGACTAAAGGACTTGTTTTAACACGAACGAGTGACTTGAAACGAGTTATGCGGCTACCGTAAAGTTTAGCAAGGCTATGGATAGGGATACGCTTTGTCCAGTAAATCGAGTTTGAAGCTATTGTCCGCATTTAAATAGTATGTAGGTACCTACTTAGTTTGCATAACATTTCTTTAGTTGTCAGTAGTGTTAACCCATAAACTTGAAAGATAGAGAAATAATCGGGACTTATTATATTATAGTCTTCTGTGATCAAAATGTTGACCAATACAAGATACATATAACATAAAACGCGCAAAAATTAACCGTTTTTAAAAAAATCTGATTGATTTGAATATTAAGGGTTGATGGCTGCCGAAGTGGTAGTTAAGTGGTTGTATTTTTTCAACAATATAGGTATACATCAGAAGATGAAAACATTCATCGAATTTAGAATATAATATACATACACAATAGATAAAATGATTGAAAACGACTTCTGTCGTTAACGGAGATTATTGCCACGTGATCGATTTTCCCATTATAATAATAACAATAGAAACATTAAAAACACATCTATCCATTTACTTAATTTGGTTCATTGCATGTAGCGCGGTCTTATAGCTCTGTTAACATTACTTTCGATATCAAAGATACAACCGAATAGAAAAAGTATATTCCGTGAAAGACACAGTATAAAAATAAAATAAATGAAAATGAAAGTAAATTCTCCGAGATGCGGTTACGACTACGTACCGCGGATAAAATAACATGTCCCGTTTTCCACAGCTGGTATGCGAGAAGTTGTTTGCTAAACAATCTTGATCCCTTATCCATAACATAATTACGTAAATAGTACCCGGATGACCGAGCTTTGCTCGGTATTTTTTTTGGTAAATCGTATTTTTTGGAAATTATATTTTGCTTTATGCTTAGTGTTGCTTCACAACGTCATCTACTGAAGTAGGCTTAGTGTTGCTACATGCCAATAGATGTCAGGTCCAATGTAGCAGTTTTTCATTGCTTTTTCATTGTTTTGGGCGCATGTTAGCCCTGTTCTTACTACACGTAAAGTCAAAGAGATCAGAACTAAAAAAAAGGTATCGCGGTTGTCCAGTATAACCGTATAAGTTTCATTCATTTATACCTGAGAGACGGAAGATTGATAATATTGCTATAACATCTCGTACCTGCCTACTTCATTCTCGTATACCGTTTTTACAATGGCCCGAGCCGCAATAAAACAATCCATTCGTATCGTGAAAGTTCCGTGCGGTCGTTGTTTTTCGCCGAGTTAACCTCAGTTGCTCGATTTCTTTTGTTGACGTTCATTACACTAGAGCGACAATGACTTTCGTAGTTCGGCTTTATTATACCGAGGGTAGTTAGTGATTCATTAAATGAACGCCAGGTATTCTGATATTCTTTTTATTTTTTTGGATCGTCTAATTATCACATATATAATTATCACACGAATTAATGCCAATTGCTTCCACGAATTTAGTGTTTCGGTAAAGGATGCTCTGGCCGCGAATGGTACCTTTTTGTCTTTTTTGGGGCGTTTTATCTCCAATAGTTGCCTCAACGGAATCAGTAGGTACATTCGTAGGTAATTGAATGTATAGGAGTATATCAGTTTAAAACACTACTTAGGATGACCACACACTGGAGCGGCAATAATTAGCAGCTTTATATAAGGACGGTGGCTAAGGATATAGTGAGCGAAATAAAAGACAATGTTATGACTATAGACCTATATGTATGGCCTCATTTCGGCTAGGATTGAGTTCGAAGTCTAATTTAGTCAATTTACACTTCTTAGGTACCATGTCGACAGCGACTTATTGTAATTTTTAATATTTTTTATAGTTTCCAGTCATAAAATCAAACAACAACTCAAAAACTAATATTTTGATCCTGGATTAGGTTTAACCTCTATTGTAGGTACCTTTTCAAGTTATTAGACTTAATAGTCGATATGGATTAACATTAATAGAATAGGTAGATATTATAGGTAGGTACTATTATTTCTTCTGTGATATAAGGACGTAATGATAGAGCAAGCAGAATCTCATTTTAAACCGTTTGACAAGAATATATAACTGAACCGCAAGTAGCAATACGAGTGTCTGAACGGTATCGATCCGGCGAACCGCTGTGTCATGGTTACCCTACGAATAGAAAACTTTAGTAACTCTTCGAGCCTGAACGAGGCTGGCTCATCTAACGATTACCAACAGTAGACCACAGACTATAATATATAACATACGCAAATGAATAAAAATGTGACTAAAACGTTAAATGTGTAAAGTGAAGTGTACAGCAATTTAGTGCATATGAGCGAAAACTATTTTTCGGTGATTTACGTATACGAGTGAACGTTATGTTAGTTAATTAGAGTGTGGACTTCATTTGCAACGGAAGAAGTTGACTGTTACCATGGGTAAGTATTTAAGTGAAATTTTAATTAAATAAAACATTAATGCATTTTATAAACGGCTAAGAAATTCAGGAAAATATCAAATACGTTTACTGTAGGTACAGCATAGACCTATGTCTGTACAGTTACTTATTTGTTTTCTCGGAATTGAATGCGGGACCCGACGTTCAGTGGCGGGGAGAATGACTACTGACTGGGCTACAGGGTCATCATAACAATAATCACTAAGTACTTACCCACAAGTTACAATTTATTATAAGTAACGCTTTATAATTAATAGCAGACACGCAAACACTAAATCGAATAATTATATCTTTACCCTGTTTCTTACTTTCTATTATAATTGTTTTCCTGTCAGGCTATCTCGCCCTACACATAGAGTAGATTCTGCAGATTTATCAGTCTTCTAAACCCCTTGGAATGTTGTACTGAGTACTATATACTGCACTGTTACTACTGTTGTACCCAATATTGTACTAAGAAAGACCTGCAACCATTTCCGGAGATTGGAACCATCTAGTGGGGTAATACATATAAATATAAATAAATAAATTCACACTCGTAGCCATTAGGATTCCCTGTCTCGTGGGTATCATAGACAACACACAAAGACAAGATCACACATACCCAGACCGAGAACAGAAATTCAAACTCATCATTAAAATTTTCGCCTCGCTGGGAATCGAACCCAGGACCCTTGGCGCGGCGATCCTCCATGGTAACCTTTGCGCCACACGGGTCGTCAACGGGTTCCGTAGTAGGTCCAGTGACAGTAGTTCGATTAGTTCGTTTAACCGAACTAATGCAACTTTTAAGTGGCAATAGTTCGGTTAATATAATATTAGTACATTCTTTGTTTTGAACATCTCGCTCATTTCGCTGGCACATACGAGCAGTTTGCCTCGTCCATCTCGTCATTCGTTTATTTTCATTCACTTTTCGCCCTTTCATTCATCTCCTCTTTAATAACCAGGCTCTTAGGCCCGTAATAAATAATAAGAACTCTGTGAACTCATGATTCGTGAAATTATGTTAAATCGAATGAAAAAGTTACATATTTTGTAAGATCCGAAATTGCCTTTGAGCCGAAATCAATTTATTAATACGGACTCTTACAGATTTGGGCACCTTTCTGAAACTGAGGTTGAATCAAAAATCTTAACGTTCGTGTATATTATATGTAATACTCGTTTTTAGGGTTCCGTAGCCGAATGGCAAAAAATGGAACCCTTATGGATTCGTCATGTCTGTCTGTCTGTCTGTCTGTCTGTCTGTCCGTCCGTATGTCACAGCCACTTTTTTCCGAAACTATAAGAGCTATACCATTGAAACTTGGTAAATAGATGTATTCTGTGAACCGCATTAAGATTTTTACACAAAAATAGAAAAAAAAACAATAAATTTTGGGGGCTCCCCATACTTAGAACTGAAACTCAAAAATGTTTTTTTCATCAAACCCATACGTGTGGGGTATATATGGATAGGTCTTTAAAAATGATATTGACGTTTCTAATATCATTTTTTTCTAAACTGAATAGTTTGCGCGAGAGACACTTCCAAAGTGGTAAAATGTGTGTCCCCCCCCTGTAACTTCTAAAATAAGGGAATGATAAAACTAAAAAAAATATATGATGTACATTACCAAGCAAACTTCCAACGAAAATTAGTTTGAATGAGATCTAGTAAGTAGTTTTTTTTTAATACGTCATAAATCGTAAACCGCAAAAAACATTGATTAAAGTTACAACGAACTACAAGAACTTTTATATTATGTTACTTGCTGCTACGGAACCCTTCATGGGCGTGTCCGACTCGCACTTGGCCGCTTTTTCTCTACTGTACTGAAATATTCTTGCACTGAAGAAGTTCGCTCAAGGGTCGTTGCGGGAAATAGCGTGTTCAGTGAACGCGTGCTACTTTGACCAATTAAGGACAAATGGAAAGGGGAATGACGGATACACTGAGGAAATGAATGGTTTTACGTATCTATGTATGCTCTGTGTTACTGATCTGTACATGGAGAGTATTTGAAATAAGCTTAAGGTAACATTCAGTTTATTTTATTGAAGTTATACTTCTTGCAAAAAGGTTGCGTTAAACGTTTGCGCTACCATGGAGGGCGAGGGGGTATGAAAGCACTAAGTATCATGTATCAAGTAGCCATCTGGATAGATGGCCCTAGCTTCTTATTATCTTTACCTCTTTTAAAATTTAATGTTATTATTTATACATACAAATCTCACAGAATCTCAATAGCGTGATTCAGGTACATAAACAACGCCATCTAGTTTGTACTTGTGTAAACATAGGTAGTACACATTAAAATTTAATGTTATTACTTATACAAATCTCACAGTCTCAACAGCGTGATTCAGGTTCGTGAACAACGCCATCTATGTAGTTTGTACTTCTTTATTTTTATTGAGTACAAAAATAGTTTTTGAAAGATAATTAAAACTGATACACGTTATTAAATTAAATATTTATTTAATTATGTCAAAGAAGTATAACTTCTCACGCGCGTACAAAAGTACACGCACCCTTTTTTTATTTTAATCAATTTAAAGAATTCAATGTAAATATTTTTCTGAGTGGGTACTATAGCATTTTCGACTCGAAGTGAGTATAGTATGTAATAGGTAAAGTAGTTTCAGGCTCGGACAAGTACAATGACCTTTGGCGTAGAAAAATAGGTAGCACTGGCTGGAATGGCACTTTGCCAAACGCCTTTTATTTTCTCGTACTTTGTTAACTTTTACCCTGCCCTGGTGCCAGGTCAATGTACCCACTTAATTACTCATAACAATATTGGTTGTATTCGACAATGGATTGCCAGTTTTTTTATACAAATAGCAAATAAACTTAAGTGGTCATCGTCGCCCATGGACATTAGAAATATCAAATGTGTAGCAATAACCGATGCGTTGCCAGCCAAAAAGGAAGATTGCGATTTTTTAACATAAATGATTTCTAATAGTAGAAAGAACATTAAGTGGAAAGAATAAATGAGCCGTGTCAATTTTAAGGACAATGGTGTCTTTGTCGGTGCAGGTGGCACGTGATACTTGAATATTGATTAATAGCAAGACTAGCTATTGCCCGCAGCTTCGCACGCGTAAAAATAAAAAAAAATTAGGAGTGGACCACCCTTAACATCAAGGGGGATGAAAAATAGATGTTGTCCGATTCTCCACCCTAGCCGATATGCACGCTAAGATTCACGAAAATCGGTTGAGCCGTTTCGGAGGAGTTCAACTTCTAAGGCCTGAAACTGCGTTAAGCGTGCGCCCGCGCGGTTTCATACAAAAGTGATCCGTGGCGGGGACCTGCGCGGGCGTCCGTCACGGGGAGGCGCGCCCCGCACCCACGCAACGGGGCCCGCCTCCGTGCGACGGAACCCGTCGCGGGGGCACGCGCGGTGCCCGCCAGCGGTAACACGCACGGGCTTGTTCAGTTAATAACGCTAGGTGATACGGGTCGCACGCACGCTCGGAGAAAATCAAGGACAATGTCTTTCGATACAGAAAGGGTAATTGTGGAAGTGCAGTGTCACCCTACCATATGGGACCAGGGGAATGAACTGTATAAAGACCGCGATGCACGAACAGCGGCATGGGTAGAAATTTGCAAAGAATTGTTTGAAAATTTTGAAAATTTCAGCGAGGCGGAAAAAAAAACAACAGGTAAACATTTTTTACTAAGTAATATATTTTAGGTAAGTAGGTACTTACATACTATTTGTGTTCTCAATGTGTAATTATAATAAATCTACGGGTACGTATTGATACTTATTATACAAGGTTACTTTAGACCAAGCTAGAATTATATTAATTATTATTGTGTCGTGTCTCGATACCTATCATCCCTATTTAGTTTTGTCCACTAATATACCTAAAGTAAAGTATGGATGAACAAGTGTGCCTTTACTTCATACAGTGAGGCTCGAGGACATCTCAAAAAATACTACGATCTTGCCACGACACCTTACCATCTGTGACGAAATAATCAGCGAATTTATCGCGTATTGTATACGCATCTCTTTGGGTGTTCCCAAACCCATAGTCGACGTCCCGAATATGGCGTGGTGTAATGACAACATCGTCGACATTATTGTCATCTTGCTTAGATCTAATAAAATTATGCAGAATACATATCGCTTTAACAAAACAAATGGCGTTCTCTTTTGAAACGTTTAAAGGACGATGAAGTATTCGAAATTTATTAGCCATGATACCAAAAGTTGATTCAATATAACGTCGCGCTCTTGTTAACCTATAATTAAATATTTTTTTCTTATGGTCCAAATTGAGAGCTCGAGCATATGGCCGCATGACATAGCTAGACAACCCAAATGCTTCATCTCCTACAACAACGTAGGGCATTGGTACGGTTGCTGCAGTGTTGGTTGATTTATTGTTGTGTAGCACAGGTAACGCTTTAGCAGGAGGTATATCCAATAAGTTATCATTCATTTGTTGGAACAAGCGGCTTTGGGTGAAAATTGCAGAATCAGATTCTTTACCCTGTACCCCCACATTTATGTAGGTAAATTCATAATTTGCGTTACACATTGCAAGTAGAACAATGGAATAATAATGCTTATAATTGTAGTAAAGTGAACCGCTGTGAGGAGGTCTTATAATACGTATATGTTTCCCGTCTATTGCACCAATACAGTTGGGAAAATTAGCTTGCGTCAAAAAACCATCTGCTATCTCTTCCCATCGCGCACGGGAAAACAATGGCATGCAGTCTTCCTTCAGCCTTTCATTTATAATTTGACAGACTTCTTTCACAATTTTTCTGATTGTGGTTATTCCTGCCTGATACGCCAGATGTAGGTCCACGAAAGTATGTCCGCTTGTTACGTACCTGTAATTTTTTTTTATGTTTCAGTCACAAAAGTGCAATCACGATGGAAAACTGCAAGGGACACATACATGAAAGTGAAAGCAAGTAAAAAAAAACTGAAATCAGGTTCAGGTGCTAAAACAGGCAAGAAATACATTTATTTTGAAATGTTAACATTTTTAGATTCGAACTCAAGTAATGAAGCAGATGAATCTATAGAAAATCAGAGTGAAGATCAAGACTCATCAACAAATGCAAATAATAACATCTCAGTACCCAGCACCAGTACCGAAAATTCAAATCTTGAACGTGCAAATAATAATACACAGCCAGAATCATCACGAAAACGTAAACACCAATCACCAACTCCTTTTGAAAAAGAATTGTTGCAATGTGTAAAACAAAACAATGTTGATGCTGATGACGAAGACTTGAACTTTTTTAAATCTTTAATTCCAACAGTCAAAAAATTTAATACATTTAAAAAATTATTATTTCGAACCAAAGTGTTAGAAGCTTTGATTGACATCGAAAAAGAAACAGTTATTACTCTGGATGATTTACCATCAATTAATATAGGTTTATCAGAAACGCAAAATACAATTAGCACGATTGATTTAAGATCACTTAATATCAGAACAGAAACTCAAAACACAGACACAACAGAAGATTAATTAGAATTATATGAGAATGATGAAGACTTCAAGAATATTATTAAGACTGCTCTAGACTGCTTTAGTAAGTATACTGCTTTAGTAAGGATACTGGTATTAATAATAAATAATACCTTTCAAGAATGTCTCATTGATGGTGGGTAATGTTAATCGAAACTGGATACTTTTTGAGACAAATACATTTTTTGTCTAAATTTTATGATACTTTAGAAAATGTGTTTACCTCATTAAGTCATTAAGTAAAAGAAAATTATCATCTTTCAATGCGACACCCTGAATAAGTAAAAAGAATATATGATTCGGTATGATTGTGATTCGGTATACACTATCGTTATAGAAAAAATGATGATAAGATGATGATAATAATTAGTATTGTAGTAAAAAAATATGTTATTTTGATTCATAAGAAAAGAAATAATGTTAATTAGTAATAATGTACGAGTAAAAAGCTGTGATTATAAAAGTGATTTAAGAGCAAAGAAATACTTAATGTTAATTAGTAATAATAATATTAAGAATGTACGAGTAAAAAACTGTGATTAATGACCAAAGAAATAATGTTAATTAGTAATAATAATATTAAGAATGTACGAGTAAAAAACTGTGATTAATGACCAAAGAAATAATGTTAATTAGTAATAATAATATTAAGAATGTACGAGTAAAAAACTGTGATTAATGAGCAAAGAAATAATGTTAATTAGTATAAGCAAAAATAAAGATGATGAAGAACAAATTATAAAGTAATAATAATATTAAGAATGTACGAGTAAAAAACTGTGATTAATGAGCAAAGAAATAATGTTAATTAGTATAAGCAAAAATAAAGATGATGAAGAACAAATTATAATTGTTTACTTACCGCAATGTTATTGCCAGCCTTTCCATTGGTGATATGACTGATAAAGATTTTACTTTTATATTGTTGATCTTCAAATATGGTTCCAGTTTCGAAAATAATTCGTCATAGACCTGTACCGAAACTTTAAAATATTTGTAAAATGAGTTATCATTTTCTCTTAATTTACTGAACTTTACAACAAATTCCCCGCACAGCAACCTAGATTCAATAAACGGGCTTACTGGCTGCCGTTTTTTTTTTTCTAGTCGTCGTTTTGCTACGTAATAATATATTAAGTTCTCCATCGACACGACTATACATGCACACCGTTAAAATTGAACTAGCGGCACTGCGTAAATAAAATAATCCGGTCTCCGCGACGGGGACCCGTCGCGTTCCCACGGAGCCCACCCGCGTGTACACGCGCGTAGACACGCGACGGTTGCCCGTCGCGGGCGCCCGCTTAACGCAGTTTAAGGCCTAACACCGTGACACGAGAATTTTATATATTAGATGTTAGCGTTTTCATGTCCAATAATTTATCAGAAACAGCAGTGCTATACTGCCAATTGTAGCAGACTGGCTCGAAGCCCACGTGCCATCGTGACCCGAATGTTTCGCCGACGCATACGCCTAGTGCCTTTCATGAATTTATACTACTGCGAGATACACTACATTGGGATTTCGTGAAACGTCTGAAGCTTGTTATAATCTGTACATTTTATGATTTTTGTAATGACGAGAAGTAGTCTACAACGTCATAAAACTTAAGTATTAGAGTTTGGAATGTTGGCTCATAAATATGTGCAGCAATTTTTTTTCTTTTTTTTTATCATGGAGCATCAATTTATGTACATATAGAGGCAAAAATCAAGTTCTGGAGTATTTTGAGATTTGAGATACAGCTAAAGGTATTTATTATTATTTGAATGCACAATTATAACCAGTGAAGCTTACAGAAAGTTTCCCTTTCGAATCTCACAGTAAAAATATGGGCACATTAATGTGCACACCGATTAATAATATTATATCTCTGTAAGGTCGAAGAGCCGAGCAAGGGTGCAAACAGATATTGTATAATTATATCACATTTTAGTATAAATGCACACATGTACAAATAGACATTTTCGATAAATCTAATCAGTAGCGTAGCGTGGGGGGGCCGGGGGGCCCTGGCCCCGGGCGGCACATGAAGAGAGGGCGGCAAGCCACTCGATTTTTAAATAAAAAAAAATATGTATTAAAATTAATTATTTTATATTTTTTTAATGTAAATTGTGTTATGAAAAAACAAGAAAAGTGCATTTTTAATTAATAAAAAGAATGTTTTAAATAATATGGGGGCGGTAAAGTTTTGGTGGGCCCCGGGCGGCGGGAGCCCACGCTACGCCACTGAATCTAATGATGGTTACTTACTCCTGTATTGAAAAAATAAGTTATACTATACCTGACATACTTCGAAGTTTGACTGCGACATGAAGTATCATTCATTCTGTTTATTATTTATCTCCTTAACTATTAATACTACTTGAATTTTAAGCGTCTCACTGGTTATTCTACTTACGCAACTTAAGTTAAATCCTGAGAGATTTACTGATCCTTCGTGCCGGATCTCGATTGCGATGTATTTCAATGAAGTAAAGTGAAGTAAAACATAGTTGAACACGTTTAATTGTAAAGTCGAGATAGGAATGACAATGAAAATTCCTAATCCTAGATTCTAGAATAAATCAACTAATAGGTTATTGTTTAAGAACAGTTCTTGCTTGCTGTCCGTAACTCCGTATCTCCGTAAATAGAGGGACGTACACATTATTATGCAAGTCCTCTTACTTCACTTCATTACATTGGTAATTTCAAGAAATTTGTTTTTTTACAAATTGTGATGACAACCTACTGTAGGTAGAAAGGTATATAAATATCGAGAAACCGATCTCGAGTAGAGTCAAAACGCTTCCTAGGCCAGCTAACCTGGAGATTTACTTTTGCTGAACAAATGGAAATAGTTGACACTTGTATCGGTGAAGGGTTGTCCTTCGTAAAGAAGCAAAGCTTAGCTTTTCAGAATATCATCGAATTAAAGCATTGAAAGCCTCTCCTCTGCGGCGATAAATTTAAAATACTGCAGCTTTTGGTGTGTTATTCTAGTTCAAAGGTAAAATCTGAATCGAGCGGTGAAGTAGTTTATTAAATATTATGATGAAATTGGTGCCGTTTGATGGACATCGGAAACCGGATTCTTCATACCAAACGAAATAAATGTTGTTTTATTTTCGAAACGTCCAATCATTAAAATTTGCGAACTCAAAGCAGTTTTCCTTGAACTTGTTTGAGTCTAATATGTCACTATCAGCGGAACTGCCCACGCTCAATCAACGCTTTGGATATTCAATATTGGCTGTAATTAACGAAACTCGTATTGGGTTTGTTAATATTATTGCTTTTGATGGAAACCTACTGGCAAGGTACCTAAGCTTTCATTAATAGGACCTTTCCAGTTTTTACCTGTGGACATTGTTATTATTACTAATATCACTAGTGGTGGCTACGTCATGTAGCAATCAATTTGGAAGATTTTTGTTTCATTTGAAAGGGTATGCTTTCAGATTGGTCCCACATATCTTACGTATTTAAAGAGTAACAGAATCTATGAGAAATTCCCTAAATATAATAGGTACTCATATGGCGATTTTGATAAAGGTTTCTCGAAGACCATTTCTTTGAAGTCGGTTATGTTTTGGTAAAATTCAGATTATTCTACTTCCATATCGATAAAAAATACATAGGTATATTACGAATATTCCAATTTTGACATAGAAACTTTGTATTCGGCTATCACAATCATTTACTTAACAGTCAGACAAATGGTTATGCAGTAGCTGTTACGATATGCATTAAAATGTCAACACGCGACGTCGCGTCGCCTCCCACACGACACATTAGCCCCAAACATTATCATACATCAAATAATGATTTGCCTAATTGATTGATTGTGTTGTTCATTCATAAAAGTCTATTCATATTATATCACTTATATAAGAAGTACGTCGATGTAATAATCAATGAAGTGGAAACACTTTCAACATATAATGGAAATGTTAGATAAAGCCGCGTATCCATTTGAGGCAGCCGCGGGTAGAGCAGCTGCCTCGACCCGCGGCAGCAAGGCCGTCTTTATCCTACCCTGCCCTGGGCCCTGGGTATATTAGGATAATGGGGCCCCTATAACTTTGTCAGAACACTACTTTGTTAGAATAAACAAAGAAAGTAAATAAGCAAGCCTCTAGATTTATGCAAAAGCTAATAAGCAAATTGGTATTGTAGTCAGTAATTTAGGTTTGATTTATTCGAATTAAAAAAGTTTTTCGGTAATAATTAATATCGGTTTATATCGTTTAGTAATCTGGCAGGAACTAGGGGGCCCCTATCGATCACGGGGCCCTGGGCACGTGCCTACAGTGCCCAGTGGGAAAGAGGGGTCTGCGCGGCAGAGCAAGTGGAGACCGCGCCGCGAGTCGAGGCTTGCCGCGACTTGAACCGAACAATGCGGCCGCTCATCGAGCCAAACCATGTCGGTAAACGTCCGTGCTCAAAGGCGCCTCACCTCAGTGCAATACAAAGTTACTATATGCCTCAGTGAGAGCCGTGTGTTCAGTGGAGACGGTTGTACGAAACTGAGAGAACTGTGGCTCGGGTCGAGGCTTGTTGCCTCGAGGCTCTTTTATGTGGCTCAAGTGGGGACGCATGAACTTTCTGCAGCCCGCGGCACGCTCACGATGAGGCAGCTCGTCATAAGGCTGCTCAAGTGGATACGCAGCTTAATATTATAAAGGTAGTCTATATTTAGGGTTCCGTAGTGAACCCTTATATGTAGATCCGACATGTCCATCCATCCGTTCGAGAAGGTATTTGTATTTCAAAACTATATCCATGTCAAATTACAGCTTTCTAGCATTAAAGGTCTCTGGCGTCTCTGCACTGTACGGACGGACGGATGGACGGACATGACAAAATAAGGGTTCCGTTTTGACTACGGAACCCAAAAAAAAATTAAAGTCTATATGGCGAGTAATAGCAGAGAATAGTTACTACATAATAGTCAGTTTTACAACAGAACTACGGAACTCGTGGCCTTACACGCACTTGGTACGTGTGATATTTAATCATTCATTCCGTCAGCTGTCACATTCTTTATTGATATAAGTCCAATGAAACGACAAACCATCTGACTCTCTATTAGGATAAGCAGACTTGTTTTATCTCCACAGCCATAGTTACTTGTTCTGTGTTCAATATGGGGTTTTGTTGCAAAATATTTTGTTGAATCCCGAGGAAATTGTAAGCGCTTTGAAGTCACCGAAAACAAAATTTTAATAATTTCGTGTAAAGCTTGCTGCAACTTTCCAGGAGAGAAAACGTGTAGAAAAACAGTAAATAGGAAAATCATCCCATTCACTATGAACCCACTCGAAAAGCTGATTCAAACATCTAAATTAATAAACTTTCTTCCCATTGCAAGCTCTTGCCCAATGGACTTGAGAGTCACGAGAGTGATCATGACCATTAATTCCGCACCTTTAATATTTATTTCTCACATTTTTAGCACTAGGTGGATAAGGGACATAAGTTTACATTAAGTATAATAATAATTATTGAAGGGACCTGGATAGTACAGCGACGTTACAAAACTTACAAACAAGGCTAGTCCTCAAGTCCATTAACCAATAACTTAGGTACCTACTGACAGAACTAAAGAACAAACTTTCTGTTGCCTACCGATTGCTTCGTTGAAATAGGTATCTGTAGTTTTTTAAGGAAGTTTTAGTGGCTGCAACTAGGTACCAACCTATTCGTAGCTTCTGTCCGGTTAGCACTTACTGCAGGTAGATACGCCTATTCTATTAATTGCCAGCTGTAGTAGATTGGTGGGCTGTGAAATATTACTACTTTCCTATTAATAAAAGATTAACGTGTACCTATATGCTTCTATTGAATAATATCAGTTCAATTTTCGGTTATTGTTTGTCATCGCTCATATGCCACTCAAGGTCGGACTGGTATCAGTTACAAAGTGCTGTAATGAATGGAACCTGGAGGTGGCAGAGCGTTGGCGGGCGAGTAGTGTCGACATTTTGTATGAGCTTGCGCAAACCATATTCAAGATGTATTGGTGATCATTGGTGATTGTCTGAGAATGACTTTGGACAATGGCTTTTCTAAAGGAAGCAGCGACCGAGATTGTTTACACCGGAAACGTGTCATTATTTGCCTCTATAATCGATTCGAATAGTTCCAACCCAAACCCTGATTTATGCAAACCCAGTGAAAAACCTGTAGGTACCTATACTGATTATTGTGTCTGTGAAGTCGGTTCATCATCATTATCCAGATTCAAGCCCTTTACACCTTAATCCAAAAGCTATTTAATAAGGAAACATTGCTACGGCCCGCTACCGGTGTGATTTTTAGTTTAGAAATTCAGTTATGAAATCCGCCGGTCCTTTTTTCATTATTTTAATAAATGCGGACATAGGTAACTTCATAACTTGTATAGTATAAGGTTGTGCTAAATTATTGTTTCTTTCAGGTTTATGCATTTATACATTAGGTATCTGCTCTTTTTAACAAATAGATAACAAAGAAAATAGTTTAACGGTATTCGTTCTTTATGGGCACACAAAACCATTTATGTAATGGCCAAAACATCAATCTAGGAATATGCTTCTTTTTAATATTCAAATTTTATCTTATGAAATACCGCGCAAATCTTTCGGTATCCTTTGATGGATGTAATGATTCTTACGAATTTAAAGAGGCGAGGAAGTTTCAACATACTGAATTAACTAGCGGTGACCGCGATTTTACGGTTTAAGGTAGATACTCGATATGAGTTCACCTAAGTATCTATAACAGGTACACTTAATTTTAATTCTAATGACGGAATATCAATTAAAACCATGAATTTTACTTATTTTCAATGACAAAAATAATCATTAAGTATATCTACATAATCTGCTTGCCCAAAAACTTTTTGATAGCTACATTTTATGACTATCATGAATAATTATGCAGTTTATCAAGCCATGCATTTTTTAACTCAATACGCTCCGTGCTCACGACGTTTTATAAATGTGAAAAACTGACTAGGTAGGCAAGTACTTACTACTTAGTACTTACCTACTTACGTGGTACTTGCTGATAATAACTACAATATAAATGCAAATTAAATAAATTTGTACTGAATGAAATTTCGTTCTGAAGGTAAATTCATTAAGGTAAACAGAAGCACATTCGAGGTGATAAATTTCTCATTGAATAAAGTAGAATTTCTCAGAATAGAAGGCTTATCACACCCACTGCACCGGCTAAGTTGACGCAATGGCGGCGTTTCCCGCGTTTTACCGACAGTGACAGCACGAGCGCGCGAACCGAACCACGACAGAATAAAAATTGCACGTGACCGTTAAAAAATAAAGTTTACGTTGGAATTTAGAGCCTGCGTTATCAAATCTTATGAGCCGCTGATAAGGAATAGCGTAATGGTGTAGTTTTAATTTTAGTTTTAGTTCTAAAGTAATCGACGGTCGTGAGTGCAATATTTTATTGTTTCCGAAATATTCCGCTTGCGAAAGCGAAGAAAGAAATTTGTGAATTTTGTGATTGTGTCCGGTGAAAGTATTGGTAACTAATTTTAGGAAGTTATCAAAACCATAATTTGCTTCATCGTTTAAAACGAGGTATGTATTTATAATTTGCGCGCAAATGAATGCATTGTAACATTCAAAAGTAAATTAAAAAGATTAGCGGTAATATTGTGTGTCTAATAATATTATATATGCTAATAAGAGGTTTGGAATGACAATTTCGTAATAATGGAGTTTCGAACAAGTCGCAAATCACGTGTCGGGATGTATCATTATGTTAGTACCTATTTGCTATACCTACCTAAATTGTTTCCTAAAATCAAATAATAATTTAAGGCCGCAGATCGCTTTTGCCTGCAGGGGTGTTTTGTCCTGAACACACTAGAGCTGCTAAATAAATAGGTACCGTCATCGTCCAAAAGTTTTTTAATATTTTTATAGTTAAGACCTCAGCTCAGACTCAGCAACATACGGCTTCTAATATACGGTTTCTAATAAAATTACAGAAAAAGGATATAACGCGTAACGGATGCAGTTAACTATGCGGTCAATACGATGACAAATCGTTCCATTCCACGAGGGAATTGACTACTGTACTGTAGCTATTGAATTGTTGGGCCTTCAAAAGGCAATAAAAATTTAGTGCTCGATCCTTCGATCCTTTTCCTCAGATTTCAATCGTCCTCTATTGAAAGTTAACTGAGGTATATAGTATAGTCCGGAAAATAACACCTGTGGTCCTGGTGTCTTGTTACAGATCTTTAAATATGATTTTTCTATACTAATATATAAAGAGGAAAGATTTGATTTTTTGTTTGCATTGAATAGGCTCCGAAACTACTGAACCGATTTCAAAAATTCTTACACTTTTGTGAAGCTACACTATCCCCGAGTAACATAGGCTATATTATATTTTCAAAAAAATTAGGGATCCTTAATAAAACTCCAATAGTGTGTAAAAAAATAAGAAATCCGAAGCAAAGCGAGGGCGGTTACTCGTATAATATAAAATCCGAGATTGCTTCCCCAAATCAGTGTTAACTATAGACCAGTGCCGAAGCCTTTGAAAACGGTAAAATGTGAAAAAAAAAATAGTTGGATGTAAAATAATAATGGGAACGTATCATTGCATTTTCTGAGAACATTTACCATAGTAGTGTATATTTTTTATACCATCAGAAAGTAGAGATTTCAATTAACAAAAAGCGCACCGACTTTTTTAAAAAAGCAGATATTTTGACGTGACTTTTTTCGATTGAAAATTACAGTGCTTTTTCGATATTCAGTGAAAATAAAGGGAAAAATATTTTAAATCAAAAAAATTACAGTATGTTTGGGACATACAAAGGTAACTTTTCACCAAATTTCGTGAAAATAGGACTTGTAGTTTTGCCAGAAATCGAGATAAACCGTTTTTTACCCTTAAACGCCCCCTTCCCCCCACTTCCCGACCTCAGATCACCCGTAAATTATTTTTCTTTTTATTTTTGTTATATTCTCTTACTTTTTCAATGGGTTTCATCTTACTATTATTTTTTTTTGGTTTCAAAAATTATCGGCACTGGTCTAAGACTATTTCAATATTAGCCGTCCAGGAGGTGGATAGGTGGAAATTATCTGTGGCAGATCTGTGATCAGTCATATAGACAAGTTTAAAAGAGCATGTATGAAAGGAATAATGAAAGTGAACGAAGCGAAACAAGTATGTAAGGATCGTAGCAAGTGGAAAGAAGTGGTCTCTGCCTACCCCTACGGGAAAGAGGCGTGATTTATATGTATGTATGTATGTATGTTAAAGGGATTTTTCTTCGGATATACAGAACATTAAAATAATTAACCTCATAATACGTCAGCAGGAGTTGCAAATAGTCCTTGCAGCCAACCGCTCACGTGGGCGTGTTATCAGTATTATTCATTGAATGCGTATTTTTTATTGCTTAAAAATTTGATACCTTTGTCGAATTAATTACACGTTAACATCATTAATGCAACCTCTATATTTACTGAAACGAGTGAATAATAATCTCCAAAACGCATTTTTCAAAATTACATGTGAAGATTACTTCGGCCATGTTACGCCATGTAATGAATTTCTGAAAACTAAAAAAAATATGTAGAAGAATAACATAAATAAAGAAACATCAATATATCTATCTATTCTATTCATTAATTAATTTACTATTAAAAGCAACAATAATCAATAACGTTATTAACTTAAATGAATGTCGAATGTCTTAAATCAAAATGTTCAATTGCCATGTAGCAAAATTCATAATGCCCGGACAATGTGATAAAACTGATAAATAATGAAGTATAAGTAATATTTAATCACTTGGCCCGATTTGACTGTGTATTATAAATAATGCCCCAATTAATCACTTTGCCCATAGCATAATGATACCGTTAATAATATAAGTGTAAGTAATATGTATAAGTAATAAACTGTTGCACTGTAAAATTTGTTATTCTGACGATCTGACCGTTAGCTTTATCTACTCTTAAGATTAGATAACATACCTAATCAAGAACGCTTCTAGTGTTTTATCACATTTTTAGGCTAAGGGCATCATAATTCACAATGTATATTTTTTAATAATTAAGCGAATTAACGCAGTAAAACTAAGAACGCTCCAAAAGCGGAATAATGAGGTATTTAAACTCAGTTTTGCGTTAAGGGAAATATAGTAGTAAAACGAAGAACGCTCCAGAAGCGTAATAATGAGTATTCAAACTCCGTCTTCTTACGTATAAGCGAATTAACGTAGTAAAACGAAGAACGCTCCAGAAGCGAAATAATTAGATATTTAAACTCAGTCTTGCATTAAGGGAAATATAGTAGTAAAACGAAGAACGCTCCAGAAGTGAAATAATGAGGTATGTATTTAAACTATAATTGCGTTAAGCGAATTAACGTAGTTAAACGAAGAACGCTCCAGAAGCGTAATAATGAGGTATCAAACTCCGTCTTACGTATAAGCGAATTAACGTAGTAAAACGAAGAACGCTCCAGAAGCGAAATAATGAGATATTTAAACTCAGTCTTGCGTTAAGGGAAATACAGTAGTAAAACGAAGAATGCTTCAGAAGTCAAATAATGAGGTATGTATTTAAACTATAATATGTCTTGCGTTAAGCGAAATAATGAGGCATTTAGAGTCTGTCTTGGTATAACAATTATTTTTGGCTTCCACCCATTAATGATCGACTACGGGGCACGGCACGAGTCTGTTCACAGAAATGGAGAAGTCTAGAGCATACTTTGAGTTGTTGCTAAAATGCGGATTGTCGAAGCCTGTCGAAGCCCAAGTGTCCAAAGTTTTTATGCCGCCCGAAGGCTCAGACCTCTTTGCGGATTTATAAAACCAAAGCCCAAAACTAGTAACAACTTCCTTTAAAATGAATGTAAGTTTGTAAGCGGGCATTTTAGCAGAACGTTACTTTAATAAACTAATGTTAATGAACATGTGAGGTTTTTTTTTTCACACAAAAAGATCTAATCGCTCCCAAAAAATCTTGTCACTGATAGGTAAGTATAATTATTGTACCTATTATAACTTTTGTTGATTGAGTTGCAGAACAAATTTGGAAATATTTAAATGTAGTGATATCATTGTAGGGGAAGGTTCAACGGCAGAGCGGAAATAGCAGTGGGTGGGGGACTTGCGGTTCAAGTAACAAGCGATAATGGTTAAGCGCAGTCGCTTAAACGGGTGTCAGTACACCCGTTTTCTATATTCCATGTATCCAAATTAATCCGAAAGTTAAAAGTTATCCAGATAAGTAACTTCACGAAGTTATCCAAAATATAACCCACTTATTATTTTACCAGTGGGTAAGATAAAAAAAGAAACACTGTGAAGGCTTGGGGTTTTTGAATGAAAGATATCTTGAACAGCTGTACCTGGTTTACTGGTTAAATTCTAGCCTACAGTGCGACCAACTTATTTGTGAACTGAGGGAGGGCGCTGTCGAACGCATTGGACCAATCACAGGGACGCAATTCGAGACGTAGTAAATGTCAATGAATGAACACAAAGAACTTATGAATGGGGCGGCATTAGTTCCAATTTTCGCCATTTCACAGATAAGTTGCGCGCACTGTACGTCACAGCACAATATAGGAATCTTATATTGTGGTCACAGTTTGTGACGGCCGGCGCGGGGCGGCGCGGCGGCGACGAATGGGGGCAATGCTGGGGCGCTCATTGATGTTCGCGTTTAGGAATAGTGATGTGCGCTGCGTAGACACGATGCGTAGACAAACACCGTATTTTTTACAGTTGCTAGGCATCTGACTTGAGGGTTATGGATAGATACAATTTTAAAACAGCATTACATATAGGTATTAGATACAATATTACAAGCATGTTACTACTACGATACAACAGTGTTGTTCTGTTATATTGTGCCCCACATTACCCTATTTTACAGATAACAGTGCTACCGTACCTATCCAATTTCATAAAACGTATCAAAAGTTGACATAGTATTCACATTTAATCGACATACATGGATATCCCATTTTAATTATTTTTATATAAGTAACTGTTGTTAAATGTACAATCGTGCAACAAAGTGATAAATGTTAAAAGCTTTTCACTTGGACCGTACTTTTAATATTTAATACGACATCATTACCAATTAATTTTTGATTTTATTTATTAACTGGTGTAGGATTCCAAAAGTGTATTTCTTAGAAGTATTTTATACATTTATTAATTACTAGCTGACCCGGCGAACTTCGTATCGCCTAACAAACTATTTTTTTTTCTAAAACAAAACGCCTAAGTTACTCCTTGTTACATCAGCTATCTGCCAGTAAAAGCCCCGTCAAAATCGGTCCAGTCATTTCAGAGATTAGCCGGCACAAACAAACACACAGAGAGACAGACAGACAAAAATTGTTAAAAATGTTGTTTTGGTAAAATTATGTACCGTGTGTATACATCCAAACGAAACTATGAGGAATAGCGAAATATGGTCAAAGAAGTCTCGGGGCCGATTTTGATGAAAACTAAAACTGCATCAGATCATTAGATTTTTGAAAAATTAATATTCCTGGCCAGGAATCTAACCCGTTTATTTAAAAAAAACTCACCCTATATTACACCATTTGATAGTGTTGCTAATAATGATTAAATTCTGATAAAACGAAAAAAGTTATATTAGGGACGAAATAAAAAACTTTTAAAAGAGGTCATCTAAGTTAATTTAAAAAAGTTACTAATGCCATTTATGTCATGACTTCATCGATGACGTGTAAATTTGTATAATTAGGTTTTGATTTTAATGTGAGAGGGTCAATAAGTTAAATAAGTAAGTGGATTGCTGTTTAAAAGTTCAACATGTGGACAGGCGTGAGACGGAAGAGAGAGTATCAGTTTATCGTGGTAAATGCAAACAAATAATCAATAGGATTGTAATCTTACCGATAACAAAATACTTGTCTACTGACGATTCAATTAAGGTGTACATTTTGAAGTGGCTGCATCTCTTACTATTGGTGCACATAAAACTTGTGAACATGTTTTAATTAATATGAGTTTGAGCAGTGTGCGTAGTAACTAATTGTTTTACAAGGATTTTTTTTTATAAATAAATTGTTTCCTGTTTTGCTTTTGGCTCTTAGGGTTACATAAAAAATAGACTCATAATATCATCGGTCTTTTCAATTTTATTTGTCCTTGTTTCAGATAGAGGAGGTTATGCAGCAGAAGGTGCCATTGGTGCCTAGCAATATAAAATTCCAGTAAGTTCAGTATTTTTGTGTTGTATAATGTATAGTAATAATTATGTCAGGAGGTTAAATATTTTTATTATTGAAGTTTCGTACTACTAGCGCCATCTGTTAGACCTTGCTCGAACTTAATCGAGTTAAAGCGAGCGCACGCCGTAGATTGTGTAAGGTTATTTTCATAACGAAGTTTAACGGGGATATAGCTCAGTGGTAGAGCATTCGACTGCAGATCGAGAGGTCCCCGGTTCAAACCCGGGTGTCCCCTATTAAGTTACGCGAACCAACTGAACTTTTTGAAATAATATTTGTTTCCATACCAACAATTCGATTTGATTTAATTTCATTATTATAAAATCATTACTATAAATTATATAAAATTATGTGTAACTTTTTTCTGAATGATCAAATTATTAATAAATTTAGATTGAATTGAAAATTCCTTTTGTTTGATTTTTATCGAACATGAAATAATTATTTGATCTATTCATTTAAAATTATACTTATCGCTTTGTCATTTAACAAAACTTGCATACAATCATAGAAATAGCATTAAAAAAAACTCCATCCATCTTGAGTCGTCCACTTGAACCTGAACTTTTCCTTCTTTTTTTTGCACCTTCTAACATCGGACGTGGCAAAACCTTCAGGTTCCTCTCCAGTGACCACCAACAATCACTGGGTCCTGTTCAGCATCACACAGTTTAAAACCATACATGAGTAACGTCGGATTCATGCATTGTTCTAGGATTTTGTAGGATCCGTTGTTAGGATCCGTCTGACCTACCTCCAAATATTTTTTTGCTTGTTTTGGTCGCAGTGTCACAGAGCCAGAAAAAATGCGGGGCATCGGCTAATTTCGCCTGCAACGTTTAGCTGATGACTTCATGAGAAACGGTGATCATCTTCCATCATCAGGTGGTATCGGCTATTTGCATTAAACCGCTTATTTTTTTCTTTTTTGCAGGCAACCTACGAACACTTTAAAGAAGAGTATATCCGGAAATTTCTTCAAAGCAACATTTAGTTCCCGCAGCAAAGCGCTACCCACTCTTTCTTACCCCAAGGTTGAGGAAACCACCAAAATAGGCAGCGCGGAGACCAAGCCTGTAACTAGAAATAGGCCTAGGACAGGTAAGACCCACGTCTTCGCCATAAAACTTTTATTTCGAAAAACCAAACAATTTAAGCCTTTGTACATATTTATTTTTTCTTTGGCTTATAACAAAAGCAACATTACTGATCGTAATTATATTTTCCTACAAAATCAACTAAGTAGTAATTTATTTACTTACAAAATAAAATTATTGCTCCTCTAGTGCTCCCAAGCGAATCTTCAAGTAAAGAGAAACCAAAGAGAGGTATAACTCGATCTCAACCCGTCCACGTTCAAAAACTAGACCATTCACTGGAACCTGAACGTCCGAGACGGGTTAAAACAGCAACATCGGATCAAAGAGAAACAAAAAAACATGACTTGATAAGTCCGAATATAGTTTTAAAAATAGTCAAGAAAACTCCAGTGCCTTCTAAACCGGCGCCAAAACCTCCTGTGAGGGCTGATAGCATTTTGCCGCCATCTTTAAAACCTAGCGTCTCGGAAAAGGCTAAATTGAAAAGGGCCAAATTGGTTAACAATAATGATGTTTGGATGAATGCTAATGTCGCGACCAATGACATTGATGAGTCATCGGTACCTTTAAGGTAAGTTAAAATAAAATTTAATGGATAGGTATTTAATAATAAAAAATAAGCGTTGAATTACCAGAAGAGCTTTAAAATTTTGGGAGAAAAAAGGAAACTGTATGGATACTAAGCAATGGTACCTGAAATATAATGTTCGATACTAAAAAAAAATATTTTAATGAAAAGCAAATACAACATTATTACGCCTTATTACCAGTAATAAGAACTTACTGCCAACCTGTTCTGTAGGTAGTAGTTAAATACGGTGTACTACAGTACACAGAAAGTTAAATAAATCAGCTTAATTTAAAATTATGTAACCAAGTTTAGTATAAAGAGAATAGAGTTTAGTATCACTGATCGAATCGTTTTTGTCCTATGCACGTTGAAATGCAAACGGCTCACACGTGCATATTTAATTTCAGCTGCGCCTGTAACAGTGTAACTTTGAATCAAGTTACAAAATACCAAACTTACCTACTAAACTAAGTTAGTGGTGTCACATTCAACAGAAGAAAAGGCAATCACGGCCAATAATATAATCATTCTTATCGTTTGCAACCACGGTTGCATTTGCTAAAGCAACAAGGATTTGATTATCGCACGTGATGAAATATTTTTTGTTCGTATCCCTGTCTTGTTCTAAATACGTTTGTCTCTTTCTTGCTAAGGTGTGCAGGTCGCTCTTGCGGTGCTCTTCTAGCACGTGGAATGTTTTCCTTTTAAAATAACGCTACTAATTCTGGTCGCTGTCTTGGTGCGTATTGCGAGGACTGTTGTAATGTATTTTAATATTGGTCGGATTTGAAAAGTAAAAGACAAGACAAGCAAGCGGTTCTTCATACTAGCCGGCCGGTTAGCAAGTTTGTTTGCTACGGTTGGCCGCGGACGTGTTCTGTGGCTCGTGGTGCTTTGAATTTCGAACTTAGTTTAAAAACGAAACGAACTGTGATAGAATTTTATAATGGTGCGTTTGTATTGTGCGTTTGGTGTTTGATGGTGTTGTGTGATCGGAGTTATTTATGGTGTTTGTGGTTTCTCGAATCTGTCTGTTCGTCCAGATGTGGAGTGTAACAAAAATTTTAAGTTAATGCAGTGTGTCGTTACCCGCTTTCTCGTCTCACGTTATTTCAAAGTGGAATAACGTCTTGGCGTGAAAGTTAACTAATATAATTCTGAACTTATCCTTAGTAGGCTTTGATATATTAGATTTTGCCATTGACTCCTGCTTTTTTCTCGTCTAGTGGCGGTAGTTCGGTTATTAGTCCCGAACTACTGCAACTATTTAGTGTCACTATAGTTCGGTTAGTCCGGGTGACCGAACTACTGATACTTTTTAGTGGCAATAAACATCTTCTGTACACTTTTTTATTTTTTCTAATTGTCTCCACTCTTCATATTGAAACACTTTTAGATTTCTTTATACATATACCTATTTGCTTGTAGCTTTTTGTATTTTTTAAGATCAACAACTGATTGCTCAATTTACTCATCACAAAAAGATCCACATCAAGATTGTTGTTTATTAATGATCAGTCCTATTTTAAAACTTTTTCATTTTACAAATAAACTAAACCTACAAAAGTTTGAGGTATTTACTTATGTACAAACTTAATAATTTATTAAGTAACTATATGACATTATCGGATACTTACTTATCGATTTAGATAATGGCTGGCCTTTAATATGTTATGAAATCTCAGGGCCGTACCATCGTTAGCAAATTTAATTTTATCCCACGGCGATAAGATAATTTTTATCAAAATAGTTGGTGTTATTAAAATATGACATAATCTATCACAAAGTTTGTTTGATTGGGGAAAAGTCTGCAATATAATGGGAAGAGAAGAGAGGGAATGAAAATCAAATGATACCAAATCGGCTAAATGGAACAACGAAAAAAGACTCACAGCTCAAGCTTCACATAAACTCAATAAATTATTTAGAACGTGCTGATTATATTATGGTGCACATTACAAAATGTATAATAAAAATTACAAATATGATGTCAATGATATCATTATGTTTGATAGCAGGTTATAAAAGAATCGTGAGAATCCTCGTGCAAAGTAACCGATGCCATTCTTGCAAATACATGACGATAACCTATTTATTAATTACAATTACCAATCAATAAAAGACATTATTTATTAATTTGAGCATTAAGCTCGCTATTTGTCCGTGACATTTAATGTGGTCAATTCAATAAAATAAATAACAAAATTTATGAAACTTCATAGAAATACATATCTATCATCGCGTTCGTTACGTAAATGTTAACTAAGCTACTATACAAGCAAATTATCATTTCGAAATGAAAAAGGAGAAAAAATATGTACACGAGAAAAAGACGCCCGATTTAATTCAGTTCGTAAACTTCTATTAGTTAAAAAATGCAGTTGAACAAATCAAAAACAACGCTTTACAGCCACTACAAACAAAAACCCAAAGAAACTAGAAAATTTTTAGCATAGTATTATATATATTTTTGACATGAATGTAACACCACCGTCTTATTATGGGTAAACAAAAATGTCTATAAAATAATACAACACAAAAAATACAAAATAAAATATAACCGACTTCATCGAAGTGGCGTTCGACAAGGACCCTAAAAATTATTGCTAAACGAATATAAAACTCTGAACAATTCTTTTTGTGGTGTGGTGTCTTTTTGTGTATTATTGTGGTTCCTAAAGATGATTGATTGACTAAACATGAAGCCGAAAATGCAAGAAAGCCGAGTTACTGTCAATCCCAAGATCTCTTAGCAACAGTTTGGGAACTGCATAGACTAGAATAGGAAGCAGAAGTCTGAAAACTCTGCAACGTTTCTCGTATACAAAGCTAAGCAGATTCAGTACAACAAGTATAAAATGTACGTTGCGAACTGATTTTAATAATAACGTATCAAATCTAGTATAATAATACTGGTATAGCATAAATTAGTCGCGACAAGTCCGCCGGGACGTTAAATCATGCTCATTGAATAACATTAAGATATGTAGTCGTAGCTGCCCTCATTTTGGGGTCAATGTTTCTTTTATGACTTCTAATGGTACGTGCGAGTCAATTGACTCATGTTATTGGCATTTAAGTAGTGCATCGTAACTATACTCTTTGCGAGTACATTGTAAATAGGTACTATTGATATGCATGTGTCCGTGAATCAAGAATTGTCTTGCCTTTCATATTACTTTTTGCGTATTTCGCAATGAACTTCCTGTAGATGATTATCGTTGTTGTTGTATTGTTGCCAATTTCCGTTAAAATGATTTCGTAGCCAATCTATTGATATAATCTTCAGGAAATTTTGACTATATAGAATAGCGGATCGCACAGTCAGAACTCTGACCTACCCTTAAATGTTGAGAAAACTTCGATGCATTACCAACAAAACAAACATTAATCTGATAAGCAAAATTATTCCACAAACATATATTTTATCTCACGTCAGTAAACCAAATGATAATCTAATAAATTACGGAGAGCCCTGTCATAAGACAGAAATGTATTAGCACATTAATAAAGGCAATGATTTTTTTATGGAAATAGCCGGCAAACGAGCTGACGATCCACCTGATAGTAAGTGGCTATCGTCGCCCATGGACATCAGCAACGCCAAAAGCATCACTGATGTGTTGCCAACAAAGAAAGAGAGAAGAAAAGAAGAAATTACTTATGGTATTAGAAATATATGATGAAACTTGATTTATGTTAATTCTTCAGCCTCCATGCTCCGACCCTCAAGGGTATGTAAAGTGTGTCAATCCACATTTGTTCAGCTTGATTGACTATAGGCGACAGATCTGCCACTATTATTATCATCATGACTCTTTTCCTAAAGACTAGCCCGACGTTCAGCCATGAATTAAGTAATCTATATTATAATCCCATAAAATCTTATTTGTCACAATTAACAACGAAAATGATACTGCCAATTGTGTGAGACCTTCAAATATATACATATCTTGTACGTAATTTCAGGGTAACCTACTTAAAGACTACCCTGAAATATGCATAGAAACTTCTTTATGCATTGTAATGTCGTCTCCAAGGCTGTATTTGTCATGTGGTTTTTGCTACTCTTGTCTTGTCGCCTTTAAAGTCTCGTGTACAGACGATGGGACTTGTCTCAAGCGTATGTTATTAGGATGAAAACCTTTAAGATATCTTGGGGCTTCTTGGCTATTTGTGTGGAAATGAAGTTGTATTTTAGAGCCACAAATGCATCTTTAGTTTACTTACTGGAATTGCCGCTTTAATACGACTAAAGTAATCCTTCTTTTTTTATCACTACCGTCAGACTCCCTTCATTTACGTAAACACCACATCCTGTTTTGTTCGTTATAAAGGTTAAAAAGAACAATTGAGATATTTTTTGGTGTTCCCGCGCTTTTTTGTGCCGTTTCCTAAAGTTCGAGAATGTTTCGATTCTGCAGATTTAATGCCCAAAAGGTTATTATAAAATACTGTGCTTAAATGACGCACGAAAGGTAAATTAAGAGGTGTAAAGTATAAATTTATAAGTATATTTTTACAGTAAGAATTTAGCGTATAGATAACGCTGATTTATATCCAACCATGGTGCTTTGTTTTTAATAAAATTTCGTAAGGTAAATCGAGGGTAGGAGTGTACAAGTGAACACATATTTTATAACTCTCTGATATTTAATTTTAATATACTTATAAAAACAGTTATTTTGAGTTGCATGTGTATGTAATCTCATATTTACCTACCAGCAATTAATCCTTTGCTATAGTTTGTCATCACTCGTTAATATTTTTGTCACATTCACTTCGTCACTACAAGCATCATTATGGAGTCAATTAAAGAATCTCTGGCTGCCATAACAGACATGTTCAAATCCAGCATGGCTGAATTTCACAAGGAGCTGCAGAAGACCAGCCCCGTGCCAACCACCACATCTTCCCTTGCCGCAGACTTCAGTAACTTCAAAAAACTAATGCTCTCTGCCTTGGAGACAATCCAAAGGCAGTTTGAATTCCTGGCATTAGAGATGGATCGCTCTGAGATGAGGTCCAGGCGGAAGATTATATTGTTGCACGGCATCCCTGAAGAAACTACTGAAAATATGTCTGCTGTTGTAACCGGCTTGATAGCGGATAAGTTACTGGTGCCAAGTTTCTCCAGCTGCTCTATAACTCGCTGCCACCGTTTGGGCAGTCCTGCAGACAAGAAAGTAAGACCGGTTGTAGTAAAGTTCAAGGAGGCATCAATTCGCGACAAAGTGTGGTTTTCGAAAACAAAGCTCAAGGGAACAGGCATAACTCAATCCGAATTTCTTACCAGAAATCGCCACTCCGTGTTTATGGAGGCCAGACGCCGCTTTGGCATAAATAAGTGTTGGACCAACAAAGGCGTTATCCATATATTAGCACCGAATGGTAACCTTCACAAAGTTGAACGCCTGGCGGAGCTCGAGGCCATCCCGAGTGATTCTGGCCTGTCTCCACCGCAGCCACCTGTGGCAGTAGCCGGCCATAAGAAAACGGAAACACGGAGGCGGTCCCCATCGCGTACCAAAAGGCCCGTGAGAAGATAGGTTACGCCACTTTGTAATCAGCATTCTGTATGTATCACTTCCAGTTTTTAATTGTACGTCATTTCATGACATTTTTAAGTTTTATAACCATGATCACCTTCATCAATCCATTATTTCATTTCTTAGTTGTGTTTAGGTACGTCTGTGTTTCAATCATTTCATTCTAACTGTAGAAATCACAATTATTCACTGTCATGTAGGTACCTCATAGAATAGATTTATTTGTTTGGTTACGGTCTAGCTATCTGTTTTGTAATTTTGCATGTACAATCAACCACATCTCTCATCAACATCCACACACAGAGTACTTAATCACTACGTTTTATCTTGTTTCTTATTACTTATTATTATATATCTTATTACAATGCATCCACAGCTTGCTTGACATGACAATTGACATTAAGCGGACGGCGGAACTGACTGCATTGACAAGTGACGTGTAGGTGTAGCCAATGTTAACTGTCATTTATTGTCATATAGATATTCAAATAATTTGTCACTCATTTTACTTGTCAAAGACGTCAGAGCCTACGCCATGATTGAGAATCTATGTGTTGTAGTGTTGCCTGTTTACATATGCTTGCACTTTTATCAGTAGTTTTTACCGTTGTATAAATATTAATTTTCTTTTCATTAAACATTGCTGGCGGGTAAATGACATAGGAAAATCGTAGTAATTTACAATAAATTGTCTTTATATTTTACATATCGGTACATAAACTGTTATACCTTAGTATTTTAAAAATTAGTAGTATTTGTATTTTAGTTATCATAACGCACCTTCATTTATTTATTTAGTATATATTATATTCATATATTTTTGCACATATACATGCTAATAAGATGTTTTGTGATAGTGATGATGGAAGCAATTTATCTCTTTTTTCCTCAACTTCACGTGGGTTGAGTAGCGACGATAGTTTCCAAAGTACTCCTCCATTAGACGTGGTATTAACTTCCGCCTTTGCTAACTTTCCTAAAAACTTCAATGTAGTACATATAAATGCCCAGAGTATTCCGGCTCATTACTCCGATCTATTGTCATCCTTCGATAGCAAAGATATACATGCAATCCTGGTATCTGAATCTTGGCTTAAGCCCTGTCTACCATCTAGCGCATATGCTATTCCCGGATTTCACTTGATTCGCAATGACCGATCCAATCGGGGGGGTGGAGGTGTTGCGATCTACCTTCGTTCTCACATTCCTTTTTCAGTGGTCAGGCTATCACCGAGTCATCAAATGAACGAAGCTGAATTTCTAATGATAGAGATACTCTTACCTCGCGCAAAATTTCTCCTCGGTGTGTTTTATAACCCGTCCTCGACGATAGATTATTTTTCATGCTTTGAAGAGTTGCTAGAAGACTTAGTACCTCTATATGATCACACCATTATCATGGGTGACTTTAACACCTGTCTCCTCAAGGCCGACGCTCGAGCAACCCGATTAAAATCTATTGTCGAGGCAGCCAACATGCATATATTACCTCTCTCTGCCACTCACTTTTTTCCTCACTCCGCCCCTTCTCTTCTTGATCTGATATTTGTCTCTTCTTCAGATCTTGTTGCCTCTCATGGTCAGTGTAATGCTGTTGCCTTTTCATACCATGACTTACTTTATATTTCCTACAAAATCCAACCCCCTAAGGCTAAGTCAAGGATACGGCTGCAGCGCAACTTTGGTGGGATTGATTTAGATCTTCTTCGTCGCGATGCTGCTAAGGTAGATTGGTCTGTGGTGATCAATGCAACTACGGTTGACGAACAGGTAGCGTTGTTTCAATCACTACTTATTCAACTATTTGACGTACATGCGCCTCTTCGTCCCGTCCGTATACGTCATAGACCAGCTCCTTGGCTGACCGATGAACTGAGGACCTTAATAAACAAAAAAACAGGGCGAAATCGAAGTACAAATCTGAACCTAATGACTCGAATCGTGAAAAATACAGGCTGCTACGGAATCGCTGCAATATAATGTGTAGAGATTTACAACGCCGCCACATCCATAACTCAGTCCAAATTGATGATCCAGCAAAAGTTTGGAAATTCTTGAGAACACTTGGAGTAGGGAAACATGATACCCTTAAAGATAACATTGATATACAGGGTCTCAATCAACACTTCTCCTCTGCCTCTTATATTGACAGTACGACTAAATCTGCGACTCTGCAAACTCTTTCAAAATTTCCTACCCGTGATATTCCTCAATTCAATTTTAGTCAAGTTGATGAGCGTGATGTTAAGAAGTGCATACTCGCCATCTCTTCTGATTCCGTCGGTAGTGACTGCATTAGCCGTAAAATGGTCATTCCCATCCTTGACCACGTAGTTCCTATTATTTCCTATATCATGAATTCCTCCATTTCCTCTGGCATATTTCCCTCGACTTGGAAAGATGCGCACATTATTCCTATTCCCAAAAAATCCAATCCAAAGTCCTATTCTGACTATCGACCCATTTCCATTCTCCCGTTCTTATCCAAAATCCTAGAGCGCCTTATTTACCAACAAATGAACTCCTTTCTCTCTAAATATCATCTCCTTAACCCTTTACAATCTGGTTTCCGCTCTGGCCATAGTACGGCTACTGCACTTCTTAAAGTCACGGACGATATTCGGGAGGGTATGGATAATCGGCAAGTCACGGTGCTGGCACTACTTGACTTCAGCAATGCCTTCGGTACTGTAGACTTTGACCTACTTCTTGCTATATTGGGCACTCTTAACATATCTCCGCTCGCCATTGACTGGTTTCGCAGTTATCTGTATGGTCGCCGGCAGCGTACGCAGTTCAAAGACTCCTATTCAACATGGTCTACCACGCATGCTGGTGTACCACAAGGTGGCGTTCTGTCTCCACTCCTCTTTGCGGTATTCATTAATATGATCTGTTCTGAACTCTCTTCGCTCTATCACTTATATGCAGACGATCTCCAAATTTACGTAAAATCCACTGTGGATGGTCTTCCTAGTGCCATCAATACCATCAACGGCAACCTGGCTATCATTTGTAACTGGTGCAGATCCTTTGGCCTCGTAGTTAACCCTTCTAAAACTCAAATGATTATCTTAGGGAGCCCAAAAATGCTGTATAAAATTAATTTCAGTAAACTACCAGCAGTCACACTGAATGGCACTGTAATTGAATTCTCAGACACTGTCCGTAACCTAGGGATCACCTTTGACCGTTTTATGTCTTGGGCTCCTCAGATTAAAGAAGTCAGCCGTAAGCTTTTTGCTGCGCTAGGTCCGTTGCGCAGGTTGCGTAATTTACTACCAATCCCTACTAAAGTTATGCTTGCTCAATCTCTGCTCCTGCCTATCCTTGACTACGCTGATATTTGCTATCTGGATATCACTCAGGAGCAACTCAATAAACTTGAGCGACTCCAAAACCTTTGCATACGGTTTATTTTCGGACTTCGAAAATATGACCACATCTCCGAATTCCGAAACAAGCTCAAGTGGCTCCCAATCCGACTTCGCCGGAACACACATATCCTCTCTACTTTGTACTGTGTGCTATTCAGTCCCTCCAGTCCACCTTACTTAAAGGAACGGTTCAACTATCGCTGCTCTTCGCACAACCGTTACCTTCGCTCTACCAATAATCTATCTCTCTGTACTCCTTCTCACTCCACTTCTTTCTTCCATAAATCCTTTTCTGTTTATGCGGTCCAGCTGTGGAACTCACTCCCCGTCAAAATAAGACTTTCCCCTTCATTAGCCTCTTTTAAGAATCGTGTCAAAGAATACTACCTAAAACTGGAAGGACATTGACAACCACTATTTCACATTTTATGTCTTGGGCTATTTCACATTTCATTTGATTTTAACTGATTCTCATAATTACTATTAGTATAAACATCTTGGTTGCTTCAACATGGAAATTATTTGCTGTGTAGATCTGCGTCTTTTTATGTGTGAACAATACTTACTTTTTTATGCGTGTGTAGCGTATATGTGTATTATGTATTTTATCTTTTATAGTACATATATATTTATAAATTATATATATATATATATATATATATATATATATATATATATATATATATATATATATATATATATATATATATATATATATATATATATATATATTGATATATATAATATAATATTATATTATATTATATTATATTATATTATATTATATGAGTAGGATATTACACTTTGCACCCTACCAACATCCAATAAATTTTCCTTCGTCATCTTCCCAAAGGTTATCTGGAAGAAATCGCTATTTAGCGATAAGATCGCCTTTTGCGCACAAATTATATTAACATTGTTAAGTTTTTCTAACTTTGTAAATTTGGTGTGCAATAAAGTGTAATAAATAAATAAATAAATAAATAAGGTCTTACGTAAGGAAAGGACACGAAGAGAAAAAGTATGTGCTATTATAAAAAAATGTATAATAGGTATAATACATTGGTGTACCTTTATTTAATAATGCGTGAAACTGATAAAATATTATGATTTATGACGTAAAGGTTTTATGTAGTTTTTATGACTGCTAAATTATGTTAAACCTTGTCCACTCAATCAAACATTGAAAATTTTTGCTATTTTGAAAATATTTGCAACTAGCTAGTTTTAATAAAAATGACAGACATTTACGTATCTTTACCAAAGTTAAACTTTACCTAAGCTGCAATATAGCTTAAGGTGTAGCAAAAGCTTATAAAGGCTGAGTCTTCTGTCTAGAGTTAATCCTTCAAATCCTAGAATAAGCTGAAGGCGATGCTTATTTAGTTAAATGTCCTTTCTTCATTGTCTTTTCTCAAGTTACCGAACTAATCCGGTTTTTGAATTATACCTACTATCTATCCAAATCAAATCAATAACAATAAAATTTATAGATTTTTTCAATATCGGGTTTTGAACTTTAGTTCACAGCTTTTTAAGAGCCTTTATCAGAATTGTACCTTACGATACGTTCATAATTAGTCAATCAAACCAGCCGAACTAGACATTTCTGTAATCCCTACCAATTTTTTGTTCTAGTTCTGAGTTCTGACTGCAATTCGTTATAGCAATTGGCCTTTTACTTTTGAACCCAGTATCAGATTTTGATGGATAGGTTATTATTAATATTATACATTTATGTGAAGGTGAAATTAATGGAAGAAGATTTTTTTTAATTGCTGTTAATTTTTATGATGACATATTCTCGAGAAACTCGTAATTACGTCGAGACCTCAACTTATTCCGGACCGACACAAATCTTACTTAGAAAAGATACCACATTAATGTGTATCATACACATTAATGTGTATCAAAATCTGGTACTGGGTTTAAAAGTAAAAGGCCAATTGCCATAACGAATTGCAGTCAGAACTAGAACAAAAAATTGGTAGTCGTTCATAGATATAAAATTGCGGTGAACACGAGAATATTCGTAGCCATATTTCCAAACACATATTTCCTCAGCCTCAGAAGAATGCAATCTCTACAAACGCGAATTATATAGAATATACTACTGAAGATTACAAAATTTGATGTAATTCTAAAAAGATTGCTGTTATTTTATAACCCAGTTCGCTTTTCTCCGTATCGGCGTGCTTTTTCTCCTTCTAACCAATCTTTATCGTTGACTCCTCTATTTATCGCTAGAAGTTTTAATGTTCTTAAAAACTCCCAACGCAAACAGAGGAGTGTTATAAGTTTGAAGTGTCTGTGGATCTGTGTCTGTCTGTGGCATCGTGCTACCCTCTTAATATTTACATCAACATTTGTGTTCGTATTTGTTTCATTTGTTGCCTGGAAAAATCGCTTTGGGATCAGCCAGTTGTTTTTTTCTGTGATGTGCAAATAATAAACATTATTCTACCTAAAGTTTTATTGATGGGCTGCACCCATTGAAATTATGGACCACTAGGTAATTTGGATGTTTTGGAATGATTACAGAAAGGATAAAATATTTCAATTTTTGACTCAACAATATTAGGTTTTCCAATTAGGTATATTTCCGGTCCATTTTTCCTTATACTACGAGTATACTTACTTGCTTTAATGACGTTAAGTGAACACTGTTCTATTATATGTATTTAAAAATAAGACGCATATTATCACATCTGCAGATAAAGCATCGCATCACGTATTAACTACACTGATTTCACTTCTTATCAGATGTATGTACGTTTCTCGTAATAATTAACTTGTTAACTAACTACTGAATGTAAAACGGCTCACACGGCTCCAGTTACTAACGCATTCGACTCACATGAGCTGGAATCGGTCTTGATGACGACATCCCATCCGATGCGACCATTATAGCGAATGAAACAACCACTTATTCAGTTCAGAGGATGTCGTTCTTTACTTATTGCATTTCAAGTGCCGGGGTAAAAACATATTTGATGTTGATTTTAACATTAAGTAAGTAATATATTTAATACGAGTAACCGCCCTCGCTTTGCTTCGGTTTTATTTTTTTACACCTTGGGTTACATTATTGGAGTTTTATTAAGGATCCCTAATTTTTTGTCACCCGGGGATAATGTAGCTTTCCAACAGTGAAAGAATTTTTCAAATCGGCTCAGTAGTTTCGGAGCCAATTCAATGCAAACAAAAAATCAAATATTTCCTCTTTATAATATTAGTATAGATTTCGTTTGGTTCACTTTTTTAGTTTTACCTTTCGTTCAATCTTATTTCTAACAAGTTCTCACTGACTTACGTTATCCTTTAAAAGTCACTTGTTTGTGACACTTGATTGATGATGATGGAATATAACTGATATTGAATATTAAATCATTTGATCGGAAAGATCGTTATTTATATTTTTTATGGGTTACCTAGCAAAATGTTGTTTTCCTTTAATTTGAAGTGGTACAGTTTAATGACCTTAACATGTGGCTTCAGCATCTTAAGCAAAATAGACGTTCCAGACGAGCTAATACTTGGAGTAGACATTATCCCTCACAAATTTCTTTGTCTATTATAAGATAAATAAATTAGTCATATAAACAATAACATTTTAAGCGGCAGAAGAGTCTGTTAGTCCAGTACGTTATTCGGCAGGGTGAATCACGAACAGGGGAGCCAGGCTTAGACTCAATGATGGAATGATGGACAGAGCCTCCTTACACATCGAAAAGGTGGTAGAACGCGTCAGGAATAATTAACCACTGAATCAAAGTACGATCAGAAGTATCCTGTCAATCTCTGTAAGGATACTTCATAACGTTAGTGATACATTTGAATGTAATAATAATAAGGAGCTTCTACGTGTTGGACCTGTGCAGCTGTGTCCCCACGCAATTCTTCCAAAATACCAGGTCCGCTTACATCTTGGAACCGAGATTTTAATGAGATACAAAATAATAATAATTGTAAATTGTGTAATTGTAAGGCGATCTTTGGAATACGTGATGTATGTGGTGTATGTGTCAGCGTCCTCAGTTATAGTAGGTAGCCTGTTGATAAAGTTTATTTGTCCAAGTGCGACCCAAGGATGTTACGTCTGCGTTCGGTGCAAAACAAGGTTACGCGACGATTTTAACAATACCAACAGTTTTATGTTACCAGCTCATCGATTTGTTTAATCATATTTGGTTGGGTTGCCTCCTTAGTCATTTGCTGTGTTGAGTTCGTGCGAAATTGGAAAACAATAACTACAAGGCATTAATTCTTCTCTAATTATGGATATCATTAACCGTGACATTGTACCTACCAAATACTACAAAATGCTCTGATTGCATCCATTATTTTGATTTTTTTTTGTTTCGAATGATCAGTTGCTGTCGGCCCTACAGGCCCTTACGGCTTCACGCGGACTGTTATTTTGATTATGCTTTATTTTGTTCCTTTTATATATATACGGTTATTTTTTGAAATAATTATATTGTTTGTATTAATCGAATGTAATAATTGAATTGTTATCTCAATAAATAAATAAATAAAATCTCATTTCATGCAATCAAAAGCTTAGTCTTTTGTGATACACTTTCATGTTCAGTCCCTAAGAGGTAGTCCGTATTTCTACACAAACTACATAAATCCTTTTTGTTTTTCTTTCTGTTAATCTGTATGAAGATTTAAGTTGCATCAAGCAATATATACAATGCATTTTCAGAAAATGTATGTCCATCAGTGACTAAAATTCTAAAGTTATATTTATTACTTACATTACATTTCAAATTTAGTTTCATTATTTGATTTCACTTAGAGCAGAGTCGTCTGTAAAGACGACGGGGAATGTAGTTCCATTAAAATTCCTAGCGTCCGGTCTCTGCGATTTTCCCATTCTTTTTTAAGTCTTGTCTCATTCCTTCGTAATTGGATATCATCTCCCATCAGAGAGTGTTATTTCACTTGAATATTGACTGCTTATTATTTTTTCCTCAACTGCAACTCATATCTTTCAAACCGCTGGACCGATTTGTATAATTAAGATATCGTTAGAAGCGTCTTGACAGCCCAAGTGTTTTAGATAAGTGAAATTAGAAGAATACAAATATAGTGACTGGGATGTCATTGTTTGAAGTATTAAAAAATAAAAATAAATCGAATACTGCAATATGGGTATTAAATTAAAGAGCTCATCATAAGGATTTCAAAAAAGTATGTTTTTTTGCAGTCGGGATTTAGATTTTTTTATTTATTACTTCTATTCTATGTGGTCGGGCAGACGGGCTTCCTGATGGTCAGTGGTCACCGTCGCCCTATAGCAGGGTCGGTATTAATGTTACCTTCATGCTTTTGACAAACCGCTGTAACGTTAGTTTTAAATTATTAAAAATTTAATGAAATATCTAGGTCGAATACAGTCAAGTGGACGATAATTAGTACATAACTAATGTACTAATAAGTATTCCAGAAACATAGATATTTCGTCGTCGTTATCAAATATCAATACACCCGCAGATACTACTATTCAAATATTTAGTAAATCGGCGAGGACACTGAGTGACTCACATCAACTAAACTTATGATTATTGGACGACGGACGTCAATTTTAATCTTTCGCCACAATAGTAATTCGTTATTAGGGTTAGCTAATTGTCAATAATGAATATAATGCTGAAAATGGCAAAAGTTTCAAAAGTATAAATTTAATTTAGGTATTCTAGTGCGGGGAATTTCATGATACGTAAAGCCGTTAGTCCCGGCTGTTATCGGAAGACTTTGAGTGGAATGAAAACCTCGCGACACTTTGGTTGGCCACTAATTCCTCCACAGCTCAGCGTGGTGGAGTATGCTCTAGGCCTTCTCAAGAGCCGTACTCCGGATTGAAGTCAACAGCCAACATATTGTATTGTATAGAAATAGGTTGTTGGAGGTCATTCCAACATTTACAATTAACGTCATTAACCAATTACTAGTTGACTTCAACAGTAATCACCATTATTAGGTTGGTTTCAATTCAATGCCTCGGCTCTCTGTAAAGACCGTCCGTTTATTACTTTCGACGTTACGTACGATCTTAGTACTGGAAATCCACCTATTTGTGGAACGAACGAATCTTTTAGTTAGATGTACCCTTAATTTAGTACCTAGCTTACGGTAGTGGTAGCCTGTGTAGCCCTGTGTCTACCCTAAGTACAATCATAACACGTCACAGCGGCGCCGGAGCAGCCATTAGTTTTGACATGTGTTTGTGAGGATTGTAAGTGTGTTTGTGTGTGTCACGGCCTGATACTGCATATTGATGAAACCCACGTGAACTGATGACACTTCTGTCAGTTCTACTGTATAAAATATAGAAATACATATTAATAACATTAACCCTAGCGTGAAATATTTTTTGTTTCAAATAGGAGAACTAAAAAAGTGAATTTCGTAAGTAAGTAGGTAATATTTTTTGGATTTTTTTAAATAAATATTTTTTATTTTAATTTGTATTCTTTTGTAACGAAAACCTACGAATAACGGAGCTTATGTTACAGTTTCATAGCAAAACATTCATGATTGACTTTTTTTAACTCTATCACCTCCACGTTTCCAAATGTTTTTATGACTTCTACCATCCTCCTAAGGCTTTTCGCCTACCGAGAGATTCTGGCTTAAAGGATGAGACTGATGAGAGCGCCACGTCTCTAATGTAGTAGTCTAAACATAATAACTTCCTATACTGAGTACATAAGCTCGAGATTGTGTCCAATGAACGCAAAAAAGCGACCGTTATAATTGAATTCTGCTAGACACTTAATGTGGTTGAGATGACACGGCGGACTGTGGTTATGTAAGCTAATACGAGCACCGGCATATAATAACACTTCCTGATTTACCATAATGTTAATCGTTTTTATCCAGCCACAAGTTCTATGACCCATTAACGACCCCACAGAATAATCTTATAACTGAGGAAGCCTAGGGTAGGTTCATTTGGCTGCTTCATAGCTGAGTGAGTCATCTTGCTGTTTCAGTGCAACATGAATCATCTTTCTGCTTCATGTAGGGCCTGAATTGGAAAAACCCAAAGGACCAACTGGACGAACGCTTTTCCTGTCCGGCACGGTATCGCTATACTTATGAATACCTTCATGCTGCGCAATTTACGTAATGTAATACAACAAATGTCATATTGTTAACAGATTTTTATTTAGTTTGTCAAAATCAGTTTTCTATTCAATTACCTAATGTTTGTGGTCAACCAATAGCTCCTATAAATTTTGAAGTTGACACAAAACAAAACAACATAATTATTTCGTGTCGTTCGTCCTTTTAAAATAATCTTTTAAAGGTTTAAATCTCAAGTAATCTCAAGGAATCTTGAAACAGGAACAATACTCGTAGCATCCTTCTCGTAAAAGATTCTTGTTAGACAGGACGGAGCATAGCTTTTTGTTCCTATGAGAGGTGCTTACCATGTGAACGTACAAGAGGCGGCTTGAAGACTGTCGACCCAGTTGTGTAGAAAAAGAAAAAAACCACTACGTTCCAATTTGTAAGAGCTGCTAACACGGAGATGGAATCGATAGAACGCCGTCGCTGTCAGTTGAAAGTTTAAATATGTCTCTAGAAAGTAGTAGGTATGCAGTAGTAGGTTTGGTAAAAGGTGATTGACTGATTGGTAATCGTTTGTTAGAAGACATGCAACGTGTCAGATAAAATAGAACGATTTTTAACTTTACTTGTCTGTATAGTTTAATCTTTGCCTAAAGTAATAAACTCATGTTACATTAGGTTTGAATTTTTTTTGTGGAGATTAATTAATAGAATCCACAGGTTTTGAATGAATTTAAAGAGGATTAACTATCTATAGACAGGTCACGCTTAAGCATAACCGGGGCAACGTTGAGCAAAATGGATATAATGATATACGAGATAGACAAGACTACCTGTCTGTAAGTCACTCATTAAGCCTTATGCTTCATCAGTTCCCTCATTGAGCCCCATCCTACTTGCTTTCCCTTTTTAAGTTACAGTTTCTTAGAAGACGACAATATTCCTCCCTCCATGTATGTAGGGAACTCACGCTAGATTAGTCGCTAGAAACTGTGTTAAGACTGCACATACTTTTTTTTATGAGCCCAATTGAATAGAAAATATCTGTATGGGCCAAGCAATTCAATCAGTATTGTTTACCGTGAAATTCATGATTCTCTGAATAAGCACTTTTTGTGATCTCAATTCAACTTATTGCTTAGCCACAATAAGTAACATTTAATTTCATATATCTGATTGACTGTTCACGCTTGATGTCTGGCTTTCTTCACGTTTTCGTGACGGCGAGTGACCCATGGTGAACTGATTGGCCTTAACGGACTTCATTATGAGAAACTGTTCCACTTAAGTATATTTTTAACGTATTTAGCACATGGCACTGCCGACACCTTTTATTGGATTAAAAATTTTGCCAAAAAATTACCGCCTTCATCGAAGCAGCGTTAGATAGGCAAGGATTAAGGACCTCTAAAAATTATCACTAAAAATACACCTGCTTATAAAAATCGCTGTAGTAGATAGGTATACCTTTTACATTTGATGAGTTACCTCAATTCCTTAGATAGATCTTATCATCACATCATCAGTATTTCCTTAAAAATACGTAGCTATTTACCATCAGGTGGATATCATCAGCTCGTTTGTTATTAAGAAACATTTTACTCATAATTGTAAATGTTATTAATATTTCATCACAGTCCAAAGTTTCCTGCTGTTGGGTTAGTCACCTGTTGGCAGAGGAAGAGTATAATATAATTAATGAATAATTCTGGCTTCAATAAACAGGAAAGACTACATCTTTGTTTTATAGTTAGGCAAGTTTTATCAAGCGTATAAACTATAAACAAATAGCCAGCGTTATATTGAAAGGCGTATTGAAGTGGCGGTGGCTAGGCCGCGGCCGCTGGGCCGTTCACCTCTCATTGCATCCTAGCTACGGTCACCATATGATTGCAGTTGTGAAGGACGCTATTGATAAATGCTTACTCACGACACGAGGCCCTCCACCAACACTACGGCCCGTATTAATAAACTGATCTTTAGCTCTCTGGGATCTCAATTCTCAAGATTCGGTTTGAGATAATTATGCTCAAATATGTCAAATCGTACATAAATATAACACTCTTGACCTGAGATCGGTTTATTGATATGGACCTAGGATTTATTTTTTCGCTATGTAGTGAATTATGCGTCATTTGTAAACACGAAATCAAAGCACAGCTATCTTTTACGTGTTTCGGCAGCTACCCTGATTAGTTAGAAATCAACGAACCTTTAGTTTAATATTTTACATTTAACCTAGATTATTGAGATTTTTTACACACAAAGTAAAATAAAGGAAATAACGTCCTTACGATCAAATCAAAATTTTATCATTAATTTGTATTTTCATTTTAAATGCTGTCTAAAGTGATTTTACTGATTTTAGACAGTAATCCACTATTTGTAGATTTAGCTTAATTGGATTAAAAATATTTTTTATGTTAAAAATATTGATTGTATTTGAAAACCATGGTCGCTCTACTGGCGATTCCGTCTATATATCATATGCTATTCAATAGGAACGGAATAAGAGCCGTGAATCCGACACGGCGCGACAAGATTTATTTTTACACTCAATGCCAGTTGTTGACACCACGGCACCGTTCGCTGATGGAACTAGTTTTACAATTAAACAAAAAAATGGTTGTCTGTAAAGTCGTTTTACGGACGGTAGTTTAACGTGACAACGTCATGACAAAACTCCGCTCCGCCCCGCTCCGCCCCGCCCCGCTCCGCTCCACTCAACTACGATCGCCTACGGCATCGGCTACGATACGCCGATCGTAGCCGATAGTGCCTCTGTCTCGCTTTTGCCGCTCTCTCGCTCGCGGAACGCTACATTTTTTCATAGATGCGCCTGGCTCATCGTTTTAATAGACGTTATCACGTCAAAAAATACTTGTTTCGTCCATAAATTGTTCCGTTTGTTGCGTTTTGCGATTTATATCACCGATATACCTAACATCTTTGAACCGATCCCGATGCTTTAAAATAATGACCCTGTAGTGCATCTACTGCCAAATTCTAGGTTTGATTCCCATCCGGTTCAAAATTGCAATCATATACATTTTCAAAATATTATAAAACAAAGCAATCGCACAATCGCTTCTGTGAAAATAGTATCGAAAGGGGAGGCTAATAATGAGGGTCGCTAATTGCAGTGCGACGTCACGAAGGGGTTTTAGGTCTAGTTTTTGTTATTAGTCATTTAAACGCTTACAATATACTCATACCCCCGCAGTTGGCTTTTGCCTGTGTCGCGGGTGGCATGGATGACCCGAGTACTAATATTTATCTGTCACATAAATCTAAAGTTACATTTACCTGCCTCGGCCGGGAATCGAACCCGGAACCCTCGCTTCGCAAGCAGAGTCGCTACCAATTAGGCTACAGGGTCGTCATGGACCTTCGTTAATGTTATCCCACGTTATGTGCTTAATTAACCCATCGTTAGAGTGCTTTATTCGTTAGTGTGCCTACGTTGAATTTAATGGTAGGGTACCTATACCTAGTTACTGCAAAACCAAAAACAATTTCAAGACTTGCTTATCGTACTGACCGCGCATCTTTACATAAAAATATGTAAATAGTATACGTCATATACATAGGTTATATACAAGCAAAGTACCTGTAAGTAAATACCGACCTAACAGAACTGGAAGGCAACATGTCCTTATGGCGTGACATAGATCCCTGCTATAAATGCACATAAAACTGTTTACAAAGCTATACATATTCTGTGGTAATACATGGACCGTGTAGCTGCGAATAATGTTTACAAAGAGGTACATGTTTCATGTTGCTATCATGCGACTGCTTTGCAATTGAAATGCGATTTCACTATTGGAACCATACTTATTTGCAACTTGTGGCATCCCGTGTGCATCGAGATTAGTTTAGCCAACCACTTGACTTGTTGACAGAAAGTGTAGCTTTACCTTTTGTAGTTGTTAGTAAAACTAGTAAAGTTTCTTATCTCGAAAAAGCCAAGACAACTTATAAAATCTAAAGTAGAGATACCGGATACCGGATATTCGGTAAGCTACGAGGCCGGAGCGCCGGATATTCGGCTACCGGATATTTAGCCCTTTAGTAGTGATCAAGAAAAACAAAATTCAATTGCTAATGAGATTACCTTTTTCTTAAAGACATTACGAATCGATCGCAATTACGACCCATACATGTGGTGGTCGGTTAATTCGAATCAGTACCCGCAGTTGTCAAGGTTTGCTAGAATTTATCGTTCAGCTCCTGGCAGTAGCATTTACAGCGAAAGCCTATTTTCAGAAGCTGGTCTGGTCGTATACTAGACGGAGTTGCCTCTTACCAGCTAGGTAATGCGGATTTGGTATGCATTCACCACAATTTGCTACTTGTTAATTTTGAGTACTAAACTAATTAATAAAACAAACATTTTTGACGTGCGATTATATGTACACGGTGTAACAGGGGTGGTGGATCAACGGTGGCCCAGGAGTAAGAAACCTCAAGACCTACCAATTAAACCACCGTGTATGTTCAGCAATATCCAGTGGTTCAGCTGATATTTGGGAATTAGTGTTTTTTTTTCGGAGAAATTACATTCTTTGACAAAACTTGAAATTACAGTCTACTAACTCTAGGCACGTGATTTTATTCCTCAAGCTGGTTCAATAGAATGCCTTTTGTATCATACAACCGCTGTAAATCATTGGTTTATTAAAATCGAAATAATATTGAAACCCTTCTTTCCCATCACTTCGGAAAACACTTCTAAAACTTTACAAAAAGCGTGTCATCATCATTCCTCTTGAAATAAAACCTTCAACTTCAACTAGGAAAGTACAATAAAATTCCATTAAAGTGTAACGCTTTTAGGTTTTATATGGTTGAGATTTGTGGTGAATTTCCAGTTTAGGAAGAAATGTCCGACATTCGACCTCATCATCTTCTGTTCACTAGTTACACTTTGCTACTTCTTTGGTGATTGCGTAACATAAAATAGTCAATCGAAACATACAGTGTACAAAGCGGGAAGTAGGTACCCAAGGAAGTCAACTAGAACTCAAATTCTCCTGTCATGGCCCGCAAGCCCGCAACGCAACTATAAGAACAGAGTTAATTAAGAGCGGCGGCTGACTCACGTTTTCCTTATGTTTAATCTAATGTTTTGCATCTCTGGCAGGTTGTTGCTTAAAATAGTTACGAGTAAACAGACGATAATAATTACAACTTAACAGGTAATAGCTATTGATGTGATTTTATTTATCACGAAAATTTTCTTGCTTTACAGAACCTCTAGAAAAGTTGGCTGAATTTTACATATGATAATTCTATCAGTAATCCAACTTCGGTCGCAGGTCGCTGACTTTCTTGTCCGTGTATGAGAGATCAGAGAAAGAGAGAGAGTCTACTAAGGCAAAAAAGAAAACTCGCCTGAAAGGTCATTGAGGCAAAATCTACCTATTTTGTTTCACCTAATTTTGATCAAAATTTTTGGGCATGCTTATGTACTATTTTCTGTGGACTGTTATCGGTACATGTAAGCCTTACCAAATGCGGGGTTGCCGGGGTTATTAATATCCAATTGATAAAAATTCGGTTCCTTCGAAATTAGCAGCGTGTTAGGGGTTCCTATACCCAGTCAGTCTTTTCAATGTCAATCTATTACCATATCGACATCTGTACCAATTCGTAGTGTACCTGGGTGTAGATGTTGTCAGCATACATTTATCTATTATCATTATGTCTATATTAACTCATTAAATGGAAACTAACTTAGATATTACTATCTACATTCACGAAGCGATAAACACGCCCACTGACACTCGTAGTTTTTATTTTATGTTTATTAGCAAAAGTTGTCACTCTGATGGTAATGATAACTATAGAATGGTGATTAGAAAATAACAATGCGAACAATTTTATGCACTCGATTTCATTTGATGCTTATTATCTGTGATCATTCCAAAGCTTAAGGTCGCTAACGTTCTCTGAAGTTAATTTACCTTGAATACGCCCAAGATACAATCGATAGCGTCCTAAAACACCGGTTTAGACTTTCGTACTGATTGAAATTATTTCCCCGCAAAGTGGCTTCAGAATAGTCGTGCAATGGGAATTCATTGTATCCTGAATACTCAAAATTCATAGTCATATCTTGAATTAAACTGATACTTCATATTTTTTACTAAGTAATACCATTAGTATCGCGTGTAACAGTGAATTTCCGTAGCACTGGGTGGTGTCATTATGTGGTGGCATACTGGAACGGCTCACATTTGGCACGACAACAATTCGATACCCTCCATTAACTCCGATCACGTAACAGACAGCACAGTGACCGCTACGAAGACTATGCAAATTCATATACAAAATTCGATCAGTGATACGAAAACGAACATGAAATGAAATAGTGGCAAGATGATGAAGTTTAAATCGTTGTTCCGTAGAGGGCCGAGTCAGGGAAAGCAGGAGAACACCTTGAAAGGTGCTCCTTCCGTCTCCAGTTTAGACTCGAAGCACCACAAGGTAGCGCCGGCTAGAGACAAGGCGTTAAAAATCTTCGGCTCGAAAGAGAAGCTTCACAAGGCGCACAAGAAGAAGGACTTGGGGAACAACAATGCTGTTTTAGAGGATCCTGAGTTGCGGGAAAGCTTGGAAGGGTACGACGATGGGCAGATTCACGGCCACGACTATGGCAGCGCCGAGGAACTGGGGGCTGGGTCCGTAGAGGAGAGAGGCTCTCAGGAGTGCATCAGTCTACCGGTGACGCTGAACGCCGAACACATGCCGGGCTTCCAGGAGGTGGAGCTCAGGCCTAGAGTACCATCTGAGGTAAGACCTTTTTCTTTCTACTTTCTTGTTGTCGTTGCATTAGTCAGAAATTTTGTTGTAGTATCGATTGCCATTATTAAAATGAAGGCCTTTTAAAGGCTTTTGAAACACCGATACGTACTGTTTATTAAGTGTCAGTAAGAATATTTAAAATATATGTATTTGATTCAGTACCGGATGACCTTTTAAGACAGGTAGTTTGCGCATACAAACAATGGCATTTGCATTTGTAGGCCTATTAACGGTCCCGTCAGTCGGATGTTGTGGGTGTATCATAGCTAATATGAATAGTTCCTGTGCTATTGTATCAATGCTAGCAGCAACAAAAAAAAAATACCAATTAAATTTCTTGTCTGTTAATGTTTAGCTACTGTATTATGTTGTTAGGGGCATCTAGATTGGTGGGTTTTCAGAGAAGACGGCTAGCCACTAGAATAGTGAAAATACTACTTCATAGCAGAGCTATTTTCGGTTTATTAATCATTAGCGCCTGATACACATATCACTTTTGCATTAAATACAATTAATCAGAACCCAATAAAACTGGAACAATTTTGAAACCTTGCCATGTGCATAAAGACTTATCTCCTCTCCATCTTTATATCTTCTCATCTCTTCTTCTTTTCACATGGTGTGTTCTATCAGGCATCGCTGACGTCCGGGGTGCGGGAGGTGCGAGAGGTGCGGGAGACGCGGGAGTTGGAGTCACTGCGGCGCGAGCTGGAGGCCAGCGTGATGGAGCGCGCGCAGTTGCAGGCCAGGGTCGAGGAGCTGCTGGAGCGCGCTGGCGAGGCTGACCGACTGCGGGGCGAGCTGGAGAGGATGAAGGTGAGAGAATTAAGCTGGAGAATGAAAGAGAATGAAGGAACATATTGAACATGATAAAATAAAATATGAATTTGGAGCTTTAGGTGGTTTAAGTTATCGCGAAATTATAACCTAGAACTAACTCAATCCTTATGGCTGAGCTAAAGAGACATCACTGCCAATGCTATAATAGTCTGCGAAGCAATGGATCGGAGACATTCATGTGACCGATATTTGATGTTGGGTTGTGGGTATATAAGATTATTGATTGGTGATTGATTGAGGGTGTAAATGGCCATCGTCGCTTTTGATATCAGTAACACCAAAGTCTACACCGATGCGTTGCCGTCCGTAGAGGAAACAAAGCTAAAATGAACTGCAAACCCCTAGCTGAAACACGACGAGTCGTTTGACTGAATTAAGAGGGTGGTAACTGGCCAGGTAGGCTTCACGGCTGTAGTTCTGTATTTGAGACGATTTAGCCTAGAACCCAACGCAATATGCTTTACTTACGATCATATAGACAGCGCCTTACCTAACTGATTTCGTATCAATAATCGCCTATCGTTCCAGTCAGCGGAGTGCGAGCGCGAGGCGGCGCTGTCCCGGCTGGCGGACGAGAACGGGGCGCTGCGCGCGCGGCTGCGCGGCGTGGCGCATTCGCCGCTCTCCGACAGCGAGAAGCGGCAGCTGCTGCTAGCGCCCGCGCCGCGGCGGATGCACTCCTCCGCGCCTGCCTCCATCGCGCTCGCGCATAATGTGAGTGCATGATGATGTCTCTGTCGCACCTAAGCTTCGATGTTTTACTTTGAAGTAAATAAAAATTTACCCAAAAAATAACTGACTTCAACGAAATGGCTTTCAATGAGGACCACATAAATTATAACTGAACATGTTATAATGTAAAAATTGCCATATATTTTTTTAAAGTTCCTTCAATTCCTCATGGATTCTTTTATCAGATCTGAAATTGAAAATCTGAAACGACTGATCTATTAATAGTCAGTAATGTTTATTTACTTAATTAGATTTTAATAAAAACATATTGAAGTTGAATTACTGCAGGTTGGACGAATGACCACGTTCTTTCCATGTTTCAGGGCGAAGGGGACAGCGGGGACGCGAGCACGCCGGAGTGGGACAAGCACTCCTCCTCCTCCCTCAGCGAGGTGTCCGTGGCCTGCCTGCAGGACCGCATCCTGCAGATGGAGGAACATCACTACAGGTTAGGATGGACAGTAATTTGATGGGCTAATAAATCTATCCAGATAAGACGTTTGAGCAAGAGAGGTTGGAGATATTGGCGTGTATCATAGATATTAGTGTATCAGAGAGACTACTGAGACTCCGGAGCGCAGCACATCTCAGTACGGATTCAGCAGGAAAGACAGGCCCAGACATAGATAAAGGTACAACAACTCATTAACACAATGTACAGTATCACTATTAAACGCGCGACGTTTCGGGCGACAGTGAGTGAAAGATAGTAGGGGGGGAGGTTATGGGGCGTGTCGCACGTCCGCGACCGATTCCAAGCATCCGTGACCGTATCGCGATCGATTTGCGAAGATCTATCGTTACATTCGCGCTACCAAAAGAAGCCGTATGCGATGTCCCTTATATTAGTCGACGGCCGATGGCAGTTTCAGTCGAGTAGCAGAAGTATTACAATGTGAGTGTGTTTGCAGCACGAGCGAGGAGCTGCAGGCGACGCTGGCGGAGCTGGCGGACCTGCAGTCGCAGCTGGCGGACGCGCACGCCGACAACGAGCGGCTGGCCGACGAGAAGCAGGTGCTGCTCGAGTCGCTCTGCCGACAGACTGAGAAGCTCGAGGACAGCAGGACCAAGGTACTGCGTGTAGTGTGTGGGTCTAGTTGTTGTCCGTGTGCGTACGTACGAGCGTGCGTACATGCGTGCGTGCGTGCATGCGTGCATGTGCGTGTTAGTGGAAGGTTGATGTGTGAATAGTTACTGTGTCTGATAAGTACTTGTAGTGCATAAGTAATGTTGGTCTTACTACAAAGTACTAATAGCCTGATCATTGTTAATTCTGGTCTCAATCTCTTCTCGTCTTAATCTCAACCTCAAAATGCGTGTAATTTTGAGGTTGAGATTACTGGCCCGTAAAGTTAAACGTCTGAATGTGCATATCAAAACTTGATTGCCACTAGCTTTGATGCAGGAAAATCACGAGCAACCTACTAATAAAATTGCTAAGTATCACTTAAATATTCATGTCATATTGCAGGTTGACACACTCCAAGAACTATTGCTCAGAGAAGGAGTGGAACCAGAGACTCTGGTCTCTAGTGATCCCGATCAGCAATTGTTTGCTGTCCTCAAAGTAAGTCAACAACATCAATAAATGAATACAATTGTAGTTAAGTTATAAGTAGATACTTACTGTATAAATAAGGAGTAAATAGTTGATAGGTAAAATTAAATAAATAGCATCCAAAGATTTCTAGGGTTTGATATCCGACAAGTGGGAACGAGATTTTAGTTTTTTTTTTAACTTCCTGTAATGCTTAAACACAATCCCACCTAATGATAAGTGGAGATGCAGTCCGAGATGGTGAGTAACTAGGAAAAGTCTATTCACTCTTTATCACCGTATTCCTTGTCAGTTGTCTCAAGAAGAACGAAGGCACCTGCTGAGCAAGCAAGAACAACTGGAGGCTGATCTGACGGAGACCAAGAAGGCCTTGGAAGAAAAAACCAAAGAAAACGAAGAACTCAACGAGAGGATAAGGTATGTTTTGGTTATCTATAGTTCTATACAAATTGATTATAATATCTTCCGCGAACGTAATATTATCTATACTGATCAATCAAATTGATTGATGTCTTAATATAAGTATGTTCAATCTTTATATATGTTTTGCTTCAAATACGATGAATTGTTACCTGTTGATAAATTGTGTAACATCACACCGGCTGCAATGTTGAATGTATTTTTAAGCCTCATGCATTTTTTTTTCCTTTAGAGTTCGCCCTTTTACCAGCATGTACTTTATGCAAAAATGTCTCCAATGACTGTATAGAGCGGCCACAATGCTTAGTGCGCCTGCGCAAGTGGCGATAAAGATTTCCGCGACCTTGGTGTCATAAAATAGATACATACAAAAGCATAAATCCATACAAGTGTGTTGAAGCAACGCACATACATAATATAGACATTGTTCACGGACAATGATTTGTTGAGTACTGTCTGATTCGATCCCAATTTTCGTGTCCGTGATCGGTGTTTATGCTTGTCTATGTTGCTCGAGCGCTCAGTATATAGTATGGAGAGTCTATGTGGTGGTGTCGATGTGGTATCAGGGCGGTGGAGGGCACGCTGGAGCGCGCTGAGGCGGAGCGGCAGCAGTGGGAGCACGAGGCGGGCGCCGCACGCGAGCTGGCCGCCGCGCGCCAGCACCAGCTCACCACGCTCGGCGAGCTCCTCGAAGCCGCCAAGGCCAAGGTACTCACACATACACACGACCGTTGTTAATGGCGGGTTGCACGGGAGCGGGAGGCGTTGCGGTGCTGAGGCGGTCCGATGATGCGGAGGTCTGCGCATTGTCGGCTCCAACACCTTCACTTTGCGTCTATTTTATTTTGTGTTATTGCGAATAATATAAGTTCTTCGTCACTTTTAGTCCCTGAAAAATTATTGTCGGTATAATGTAACTATGAAACGGTACTTAAGATATAATATTCTGTACGCCAAAATACAGTTGATATTAAGTCGAGTTAAGTTTTAAATTATGTCATCGGTGCATCTAGTTGGCGGGCGCGGCAGAGGGTGCGGCAGCGGCGGAGGCGGCGGCGGCGGCGGCGGCGCGGCGCGAGGCGGACGCGGCGGCGGCGCGCGCGCACGCACTCGCCGAGCGGCTGGCGCACGCGCAGCGGCAGCTCGACCGCGCGCACTCTGATGCTAGGAAGCTGCACGATGACGCGTTGGTGAGTCACCGTCAATCGTTACAGGATAGGCCCGTCGGAACATTTCACGCAAATGTTCTTCATATATTAAGTAAAAAGTAGTAATCTCTCTGTTTCTTACGAACTACTTGACATCAGCGCGTTATATGTAGGTACTGATTAGTCCAATTAGATCAATTTAAATGACACGTTTATATAACATACTAGCTGACTCGGCAAACGTTCTGCCAAAAATTCAGGGATGGACCACCCTTAACATTTAGGGGGATGAAAAATAGATGTTGTCCGATTCTCCACCCTAGCCGATATGCACGCTAAGATTCACGAAAATCGGTCAAGCCGTTTCGGAGGAGTTCAACTTCTAACACCGTGACACGAGAATTTTATATATTAGATTTAATGGCAGATTGGACTTATCCTTACGTATAAGTCAAGGGTGACTGTACAGATCATTATAATATCATGCATGTTACCACCAAGTATCGTGTGGTGCAGGTGTCCCGCAACAACGCCAAGTCGACGATCTCGGAGCTGGAGTTCCAGCTGGAGCAGCTGCGGCAGGAGAAGGCGGCGCTGGCGGCCGACCTGCACACCGCCCGGGAGAGCGCCAGCGACCTGCAGATACAGGTACTGACACGCGTAGGAATGACATTACGCAAGTGTGACCAACAATGATGCGCTAAAACGGGCGTGGCCTTGTCAATGCCATTACACGTTAAGCGATAACTTGAGTGGCGCTTTCTTCGACACATTCTAATATGGCGTGAGACAATCGGCGTCTCAGTCCTGATATTTTAACTTGAATAAAATTTTAGCTTGGCTAGGTTGCCAATGCTTATACAGTGATGCAATTCATGTATCGTATAATAAATTTATTTTAACCAGGGGGGTATAGACTAGTTTGCCTCTTTCCACTGGGTCAAAAAATTCTGATTTGAAAGCCAGAATGGTACACCCATGATAATAATTACAATGTTCGTTTCCCAGGTGCAAGTGACATCAGACGAGAAGTTGGCGCTGATGAGCCGCGCGGGGGAGGCGCTGGCGCGCGTGGCTGAGCTCGAGCGGCAGCTGCAGGACGCGCGCGCCAAGAACACACAGCTTGCGCGAGAGAGGGAGAAGGATGTGAGTACACCGTATGTGCTAGAGAGAGAGGGAAATGTATGCGATGGTTGCGAGATTTGGTGCAGGTTCGCGTTAATCACCATAGGAGCTGAAACTTCACCGATGGCAGAGGCGAAGTTTTATATCATCTGAATACGAATATTCGTCTGTTAATTTAGCTGTAGCATTACAATTAGTTGATTAGCCAGAAGCGCTAATTTCGGAGTGTGTGTCCTTGTGTGTATCTTGTGAAGGGACTGTGTCGAAGGTTGGAAAAAGAGTTAATAGGAATTTAGGAACTGTTAATAGTTCTAGTGAAATCGATTTCAGGGAACGAAAAGTGATCAAGGGACGAAAAGTGAAATCATAATTTGCCCAACATATTGTATTCAAGAGCTTTTTGACCGTAATTACTCACAAACGTATTCTCTTTATACCCCTCCCCATCCAGGAAACGGAATGGAAGCAGTTTCAGAGCGACCTCCTGATGACGGTCCGCGTGGCGAACGATTTCAAGACGGAGGCCCAGCGGGAACTCGAGAGACTGGTTTCCGAGAATAAAGTCGCCAGAGACCGCATTCGGCTACTGGAGGACCAGATACACTCGCTCAAGGGTAAGATGTGACGACGTTTGTGTTTGTATCGCTAGATGGCGCTGTTAAGATATACATATAAACGAGGTCATTGCTATATTTTGATCTTAACGTTTGCTAGTTAGATTTATGTAAATAGTTTTATTAAGTTCTTGGTTGAAGTAGTTAAAGTCTGTAGTTTTGCTGTCTGTGAGGATAAATATGCATTGCGAAGGACAAAAAGCTTTTTCCTTTTCTCTTTTGTCACCATTACCTTTTAGATTAATTTTTTAGCGAGCAAGAAATAAAAATCTTTAACGCCATCTAGTGACAGTGCAAAGATAGTGACCAATATAGGTTACGCATGCGTGTGAGCATGATACAAGTTTTGATTGGTAGATCCATTACTACAAAATGTTTTAAGACACGTTGTGACATAGGTAATCCTTGCTTGTATTTTCATTTTGGTTGATTTGCATTCAGATTCAAGATTCAGATTTAAAAAGATTTTTTTTTAAATACACTGGACGACATTCGCACTTAACACAGAACGTCTTGATTATAAGTACAAATGTATTTATCATGGCACCAGAATCGACATCATAATTATCATTTTATTTCAACATATTATCAGATATTATGATTTGATCTAAATCATTACTCATTTCCCATACTTTTGCTTTTTTTCGGTTTGTATAGTATGTTATTCATTTCAAACATCAGATAATATTTATGTTGGTTGCATTTTGCATGTAAATTGCAGAATAAAGTAGTTAGAAACATTTTAATAAAGATCTGAATTAACTTTGGCGTTAACTGGCATTATCACGCACTAATTTTATATGTAACGAGCTTTAAAGTGTAGTAGCATAGAACTAACAGTCGACTAGACTAGATGCCATCAGATGTATCGTGAACATTATTGTTAATATAAAATATCTAATCATTATTTGATGTATCAAAACAGGTGTAGACAGTACAGAAACATTGGATAACGCTCAAGATGTTTGTGAAAAAGTTGAGATGATATATGATTCGGATATCACGGACCAACAGGGTGACAGCTCGCCTAAAGACATTTTCAGAAATATAAGAACCCGATATCTCTCTAGAGTTCACAGTGTAACAGATCCGAATACAATTGATAACAGTATAGTCGACCAAGCATTTTGTAAGACGAATGGTAACTTATCTAAAAGAAATAGCAATGAAACTATACCAGATCCGTTTAAATTAGATATACAAAATGTGACAACTGACGAAAGTTATGATAATGTCAGCGAAAAATCTTCTTCAGATACCACAGATGAGGCGAATAATCGAGTATCCGCTGAAGGCGTCCTACCTCTCTTTGAAACCAAAGAAATGAAAAGGCAAGATGCTATTGAATTTTCTGACCAAAAGCTTCATCGTCAAGACGCAATACAATGCACCAGTTTTAACGATTTGGTTGATAGTGATAGTAATAACAATACTTATAATGGTAGTAACGATAATATTAAATTAGTAACCAAGTCAGAATCTACAATTACTCATAAACCCGTAAAAAAAACGAAAGAAACAATTTTTAGTAGAAACCTTTCAGGATTATATAACGGTAAACCAAAGTCATATAGTACTGAAAATCTAAATACTAACGGCGAGTTTAAAAATGCTTTAAAAGAGGCTACTAGTATTGATTTTTTTGGTGATAACCAAAATTACAGTGAAATTTCTTTATGTACTGAAGGTTCTGATAGCGTCTTCCTTTCTCCTACTGAAAAGCGAGTCAAAAGGTCTGTAAAAATAGAAAATTCAATTCCAATAGTAGAAGATAACTTAAAAGATACTCCAATGGCAGATAATAAAATACCGATCGTTAAGGCTGAAAGTATCTTACCCTATCCCTACCCAGATAATAAGGAAAATGATTTTAAGGTGCCTGAACTCTCAAATCCTCTTCCAATGACTGCCATTGATAGTAAAGTAGAAACTGATTTGAAAAAAGTTAACGAAGAATTGACACTTACTTTCAAAGCAGCCATAGATAGAATTATGTGTAGCGGAAAAATAAACCAGTCTGCATCACCAGATACCAAATTAGAAGGCAATAAGGATTCAGTCAAATCAAATGTCGAGGAAAAAGTTACTAAACACGAGGACATAGAAAAGGAAAAGTTCGACCAAAATAAAAATGTTCCATTAATTTCTGTACTCGATACCAAAAATAATAAGACTGCAGTAGATGATTTAAGTTCAGACCCAATTGACGAAAAAAATGAAATGAAGGACGAAAATGCCTCGACGATAAATATCCAAAGAGATAAAAGAGATAATACAAATCCTTTTAGGGAACCTACGAGTCAAAGTAATCCAGGTGATTTAAAAATGACACAACATAAAACAGTTGACGATAACGTTAGTTATCATTTAAAAATAAACACTGTTAATGACATGAAATCAACAGAGATATCGAAACCAGTCACTACACAGAATAATCTCCCCATTTTTAAGTTCAACACGGACATTAATCGACTGAAGACTTTGTTAACTCCGATCAATATAGTTAACGCTAATATCGATGGAAGAAATTCTCCTATTATATTAAGCCCAGTGCTAATACAACCAATATTTTTTAAACCTAACAATATACCGGCGCAAACTGTGCAAAGTATTGAAAATAAGCCAGAAAATAAAAGGAGCACTGTGTACTACGACGATATTGATCAAGTTATTGCTACAGACACTCCAAATACAAGTAATCCTCTGGGAACTGAGAAATCTGATAATGAATTAAAAAAAAGAGCTTTGTATCAGAAGAATAACAAGGGCAAACATTTACCATTTCTTTCTTGGAAGACTTTCGGGTCAAATGACAATTTAACCGATCTGTCACCTTCACCTAATAGGACAGTTACAAAAAATTTAGGAACACCTAAGCCTGATGTAGGCAAGCTATCTAAATCACCCGAGTGGTTAATAGACAATAAATATTATCAACCAATGGAAAATGTCCCTTTTAGGATTAATACAGTTCAGTCATTTCCAAAACCTAAGGCAGGTAACGTTAATGAGGAAACGTCCCGTTTTAATACCAACAATCCCTTTCTTCCTTTAATTGGCGGAAAGGGAGAGCCCGAACAGGAAAACTATTACGAAGAAATCGGCCAACCGATGACGAACATTCGAACTGCAAATAATAATATAGCAGACGATGAAAAAATCCGAAACATATCATCTGAAATTGAGGACTTTGCTTCGTTGACTAGAGAAGAACTTCTGAAAGTACCGAGACGGCCTAAGAAGCCAAAAAAATTTGAATCTAAATTGGATTCTTCTGAGACTGAAACGCCTACTGTAGTCAAAGAAATGGCAGACATGACCAAATCTGTGATATCTTTGTCTCGTTCACCGAGCGCGAAAGATCTTATAATAAATAAGAAAGCGAGTAATACAATAGGGGACATAGTTCAGAATCTTGAAAAGAATGTACCCGAAGGCGAGGTAAAGTTAAGGAAGTGGTCTCTACAAGGACAGAGGGCACCGGGCGGGGAACTGAACACGGGTTCTCTAGACCGTAAGACGTATCACTGGAAGACGTTGGAACACAAGCGACTGTCGCATCCGATCCGATCTCTGAACGACCCGCCGCCGCCCCGGCCGCTACGTAAGTGGGCTTTTGCGTACGATACGATACGCGTCCGTGTGAGCTCTGTGTAAATAACTGTAAACAACGTTTTTGTTCGCAAGTGTGTGTCGTGTTCCGTTTTTCATTCGGTGGCGGTGTAAGTTGGTTGGTTGGTGAGCAGGCTTTTGGATTAATTTTGTTGTGGTCTGGTTGAGGGAAGCTTTTGTCTAATGTTTGATACACTGTTTTAGCACATGTTTAATAGGTAGTTCCTATGCTTCAGTTACGAGACAATAATTATAGTAAAATATCGTACTTCATGTAAGATATTAGAGGATCCGCTAGAAAATTGTCATTGTATTACACTCTGAATGTGTTAGGTTTTGATTAATGTGATGGCATCATATCCAATAGATGAAATATACACAAATAAAACAAATAATTCTTGTAATTATTTATAAATTATTACAAAATACTATACATTTTTTTTGGTTGTCAGTACATTTTTTACTTTCAAATATTGTGGCGTATTTATACTATAATATAGATATTTACATGATAAATTGAAAATAAATTGAAAAATTACATTACAAATTATTAAAGTATTACTATAATCAACTGTAACATTTTCGATATAATTTGCACATTAATTAAAAACTATTCGTGCATACAAATGTTTGCAAGCATTTTCTTTATATAGAGTGCTGGTGGACACAGCTTTTGATAGCATGCAGCCATGCTTGAGGTGATGGTTAAAATACATAAAATTAATGTTTTCAAATACCGAGATACATTTTTGTATATAGTGAGCACCTAGGTACGAATATTATGTATGATATGAAACCAAAATTGTTTAATTTAAACGTTATATACAAAAGTGTGTAGTCATAGAAATTAAAAATAAATATAAAGCAAAGCTACTGCTGCAGGCTAATAAAAAGAGAATTAAATAAATACTGTTTTACAATAGTGAGTTTTATTCGCAGCGATGCCTCCCCGCACGGAAGAAACGCCGCCCCCTCCCCCCCTGCTGACCAGCGCCTCCCTGCAAGATATAATGGCGACGGCTGCCTCTCATAGGCGCACCAAAGGTAAATATTTTGATGTGTGTTTGTTGGATACTGTTTTCGGCTATTTACCTAGAATAATGGTATATTATGATGGTGAGTGAACAATGAAGCGTTTAAACCTGTCAAATAATTTCATTTCCACTATTGCAACGGAAACGCATTAAAGAAAATGTATCGTTTTTAACCAGTCCTGAAGCGCTCATACCCTTGTATACAAGGTGCTCTTTTACTTGGCGATATAAAGTTGGGTTTTGTAATTATATATATTATTTATAATATTTTATAAATGCATATTTATAATAAATATTTATATATAAATATTTATTATAGTTTATAAATGCATGGAACGGTCAAGGTTTTTTGTTCAATAAAGTGCTGTCTACAACTGTTTCGTTGTCTAATATATTTTGTAAGTATCCGGATACATTTTTTCTGTTGAATAAGCAGGTCGTGTGCGATTGTACTGTTTCCGTGCTTCGAAGGGCATAGCTTGAGCAATGTCTACCGATTACAAAAATGTGGTTTAACGTAAGCCATTATTTTTCATCTGATATGAGGATGTAGGCTTTGACTGAAAAATGTACGGGCCTTTCCTCTGATAACAGAAATTATTTAATCACTAATAAAGAATATTTGTTGTTCCAGGAGTGAGCCGTCAGGACTCGCGGCTGTCAGTGAAGTCCCTCATAGAGAGCATCGAGAACGCGGCCAAGGCGGCCAAACAGTCGCCGGCTACCACGCCCGTCACTGAGTGGCCGCAGGTATCTTTTTTTTTGCACGCTTTATATTAGCTTCACCTGTATGTTTGTAACTTCTCTTTGAACTTTATTTTAACCCACTTCAACCGGTCAGATTTCTTTCAAACTTCGTGGACTTATCGAGGATCGATGACAATTCAATATTTAAAGAAAAAAAAAGAAAGAAAGAAAAAAAAACTAAATTTCATTTCAAATAATCAAACTAAAAAATGAAAAAGTAATAATAATAAAAAAAAAACTAAAAAACACGCTTTTATAGAAAATCCAACTAAAAAAAAATAGAAAATAAATTTGAATTCAAAATCGTGTAATTGTAATAAAAGCGTGGGGTGCATAGTGTCAATGAGTAGAGGGATAATATCTTTAAAAGCACCCCACGCTTTTTTTACAATTACACGATTTTTAATTCAAATTTATTTTCTATTTTTTTTAGTTGGATTTTTTTTATTATTATTTTAAATAAACGCTTTCACACTCATACCCCCACAGTAGGCTTTCACCTGTGTCGCGGTTGGCATGGACGACACATACATATAACACATCACAACAACACCTATAACCCGAGTACAAATATTTATCCGTCACATAAATATCTGCCCCAGCCGGGAATCGAACCTGGAACTCCTCGCTTCGCAGGCAGGGTTGCTATCAACTAGGCTGCAGGGTCGTCATACTACTTTATTGCCTATTATAATAGATATTTACGAAACACACCATTCAAATGATTTTTCTCCTTATACTAGGAGATACAAAAGACGAACTTAATGCCCCAATAGGCACACAAACGCCAACCCCGTGTGACGGAGAGAAATGCGAGGCAGGCGTTAACAAAGACAAAGACGAAAGACAGCCCTTGAGCCCCTAGCTTCTCTGGAACTGCTAATGTGGGTTGTAAAAATCTTATGTACTTTCACGCTTTTATAATGAACTTAATCCATATTATGATGAACACGCCTCTCCCAGGTCCAACCGCCAGTAACGACAACGACAAACAACATCAAGAACGGGTTAGCCGAGCCGACGGCGCCCCCTACCAACGGCATAGCGAGCAACAACTTCGCGGCGAAGCCCCCCGCCGCGCGGAACGCTAGGCCTTCACCCATCGGTGCAGGTTAATTGCTATTATTATTATCTACATAACCACAGCTAAAATACAAAAAATACAAGTTAATTTGATGCGCTATCATTTCATGGCAGTTACATTTTTGTTTGTATTTTGTTTTTAAATAATGTTTATTTATTCACAAAATAATAATAATTAAAATTGATAGGTGCATGTAAATGTGAAATATTGGCGTTTTGTGTACAATAGAACATTAACAACTTACTTCTGATGAACCGTACTTGATTATTCTCTACCGTTTGATGATAAATTTTATTACTAACAAATCCATTACTTTAATCGTTTTTAAGTACCTACTAATAATTGTTATGAAAAGAAAACTTAATATTAGATTCAATGTGATTCACATACCCACGATATATTGCTTTTTGGAAATTAATGAAATAATAATTTGTAAAATATGCAGATACTATTTTACAATTTTACTGCTAAAAATTGCGTTCCAGTTACATTTTCCCCTTAGCAAAACTATTTGTATCATGACTTATCCAGTGTTGAATTATTATTCCCCGGAATATTAACAAATCATCCTGTTTTGATCCTCGACAGCATGTTAGTTTTGGCTTTATATTTTCTCTTGCAGCATGGCGGCATGACCCAGGCGCCTAAACCACGCCTATATATCTAATTCTAGTTATTTTCTAACTAATTCGTGCTTCGTGTGTTTGTGTTTATAATTTATTTTATTTATTTTTCAACTTATTATATGCGTGCACGAGATTTTGTTTTCTTTTTTCTCTTTCGGCTCTTTCCCCATGAATGACATGTGATATTAGTTTAGAAAAAAATAATAAATATTTTTATCAAATAAATAAATTCTTTGTGTTCATCATATTTTAATGATTTGAATTATCTAATCAATAATTTAAAATAGAAAAAAAAAACCAACACGCACTTCAATTGAGTCTTCAATTCACTTATCCATAATCTCCTTTTTTAGTTTATCAGTCCCCTAATAGCACACAAGTTGCATAAAAATAAAAATCATGATTAATGTTGTTTTCGTATGTGTTAATAAAAATATTTCGATTAAACAATTGACTAATTCATTCTTTTTGCATGTTAACATAATAATTTCATGCTTTTTGCGATTTTTTTTGCTATACATATTATAATATATATCCATGCTTACATATAAATAGATCTATAACACTTGGACAGATAACTGTTATACCAGTATAGATTTTTTTGTGTGTGCTTTTTATGAACTAAGTATTTAATTTAACCAGTAACTATAAAACTAGTGGGTGTCACTTTATATAATTATGATCCTATAATAAGTCGCTTTTTAACTTTTATCTGTTCCTTTTGACTTAGTGTCTGTACTTTACAGAAATGTTTTTCATTAGTTCATGACACTCTTGTTCATTGTAACTAACACAGTGAGACGATTTCGCTCTTTACTTTTTTCAAAGGTTTGTGTATGTTTATTTTAAAGTAGAATGTAAAGATATTTTGCCAATACTTAATCTTTGATTGAGGTCTACGTACGCGAATAACAATTATTTTACTTCTTTTCGTTCGGAAAACATGATCTTTACGTTCAGAAACTGCAAACCAAAATATTCTCGAATAACCACAAGTGTTTCATATTATTAATATTTTTCCATACACCGTTTTCTTTGTCAATAACTTAATCTATTGGAAAACGCATGAAAACTTCTGCAATATTGTGCAATTTGTTTTAACAATATTCGTTATGACGAAAAAGTAATATTTTTATCGGTCCCACATCATGGTAACTTCTTAATTCATATTTGGGTCTACTACCTAAAAACTTAAGACACTATATTTATGTGTATGGGTAAACTACTCAGAAACATACGTCTGACACCCTTTATATAATAAACTTTTTTCGAACTGTAATTTTAATAATAAGAATAAACAAACACAACCTTTTACTATCAACTGGTGATGCAGTAGTACAAAACGTGTTTTTTTTAAGTTTTATCAAGTACCTACGGGCTAGCCGTCTTCTGATTTTTGCATTATGTATAAATTAGGCACACGAATAGTTTCATTTTTGTGTTAACTTATCATTGATTTTGATAAGCGATAGAATGCGAAAGTAGACTTAATTTTTTGACTACAATGTGTCTTGCAATGTAAACTTTGTTTTTGAATTACAAAATCTATTTTTCTCTCTCTCCCTCTCTCTTTAACGAACTGAGTAAGACCAGCGTTGCCACGTTGTCTAAGCACTGGATTGGACCAATTGGACCAATTTAAGTACCACGTTTTGAGCATGCGTTGGCCTTTTTTCTTTTACTTTATATTGGAGCATTTCTACTTCATGTCCTCCTGAAAGTATTCATGCCAGTTAACCTACGTACAAAGTAGAGGTACAAAGATAAGAAAACATAATAGTAGGTAACTAATGATCGTAATAGCGGATAACATCCAACTAGAGAGAAAAGAGTAGACATTGTACATTACATACAACAATATACTGAACGTTAGCTAACTATTCACGTAGACAACATCCAACTACAGTAGGCGTTTCGCCCGTACGTTACACACGTAACAAACAATAACTAATTGTTCACGTATTGTACTGCATCATGCATCATGTTGCGTCACGTCACGTCACGTCACGTGTGTCTAACGCGGTGCGTGTGGCGGGTCAGAGGCGGCGGGCGGCGCCAACATCCCCGACGAGCAGCGCGCGCTGGCCTCGCTGCAGCAGAAGGCTATGGAGTCGTTCGTGCGACGGAACAGCTACGGGGATATATGTGAGTGTACTGCTGCGTACTTAACGTCTCTATCACGTTTTCTACTTACGAAATATTTAAAGCCAAAGGATGGAACTGGAGTTTGTAATTCAAGCTGCTTGTATGCAAACAAAACATAATCGTTTTCAAACGAACGAAATGCACACTTGCTTGAAACGCAACTGTTCTTTAAGACAATATTGGTATGTGACAGTGTATAGGTGTATGCACAGACCTAAAAAAAGAACAGACGTAACCTTGTCTAATCGAGAGTGAAGCTGACAGCTGACAGCTCGCTTACCATGTGTGCGTAATTTTGTAATTTTTGATTGGCGATGGTGTCAATATCGTAGCCGTATGGTGTCAATGTGTGGGTGTGTGTACTTGTACGAATACAGAGTTGGTATTCCTATGGGTGCTTCACTGAATTTGTTCTTGGGATTATGTCCGTCTTTTTTTTAGGTCCGTGAGGTGTATGTAATTGTTATGTCATGTGTTTTGACAGGTGAAAGGAAGGACCCGCTGAACGCATTACAAGTGAAGAACGGCGGCTCGAAACGCAACGCCCTGCTGAAGTGGTGCCAGCAGAAGACGATGGGATACAACAACATCGATATTACTAACTTCAGGTATTGTTTGGTCGGTAGGACATCGTAAGCTACTTAGCTTTGTATTTAAATGTAAATGTCGCCACATCAATTAGTCGCCAATATCGCCACACATTTGCCGTGAAGCCTGCCTGGCGCTCTACCGCCCTTTTGTTTAGGTCACGTGTCAAACGACTCGTCATGTTCCGGTTGGGGGCTTGAAAGCCAGTACTTTGAATTTTAATGTAACAAAAACATCAATATTAAATATTAAATAGTGATAATATAAAATAACTCTTCGATAAGTTTAATTACGGTCGAATTTCGATCGCAGGACGCAGCCACTAATCACTTCATAATTGAAGGGGTATTGTAAAAAGGGTTTAAGTAACAAAAACAATAATTCGAGATAAATGCGTTTGAAAGTCAAGACTTCATTTTCTTTATATTCTTAGTATTTAACTTCAAATTCTGTTTGTTGTTCAACTTCTGTTTTTTTATGATTCCAAATTATATAAGATACCTTCGAATTCTCATAAATAAAGTATTTATTAATTATTACTCTGTAATAAGCAAATATTGTCAGTTTTGCAATTAAAACCCAATAAAAATGCGCCACATCTTCATCACATCAAAGATTTAAATAACATTATACTATATTAAATCAGTTGAACCCTTTTTACACTTACCCCTTCAATTTGCAATAGACCCACTTGTAACATTGCTGCAGTTCATCGTGGAACGACGGCATGGCGCTGTGCGCGCTGCTGCACTCGTACCTGGGCGAGGCGCGCGTACCGTACGCGTCGCTGTCGCCGCACGACAAGCGGACCAACTTCAGCGTCGCCTTCGCCGCGGCCGAGGCCGTCGGCGTGCCCACCACGCTGGTCTGTATAGCACGCGTCCACCACACACACACACACACACACACACACATGTCACTGTTGCCTCACGACTATAGATGTAAGGCCGGTTTAAAACCACTTAAACCAACCCGTTTAAAACGAAAAAAAAACGTTTAAAACCGAATTCAACTATTTTTTTGGTTTTAAACCAAACTCACACTCTCGCAGTAGGTACTGTAGGTACGGCATTTCTATTGATTTTCTATAAACTAAGTACAAATTAAAACAAAACAGGACGTCAGGTGAGCAAAAATTACCCATAATTAACCGTAAAAAACAGTTCTTCAATTTTTGTAGGCGAGTTTTCAACCGTTTAAAACGGTTTATTTGGGGTTTAAAACGGCAAAATTTGGTTTTAAACGTTTTAAATCGGTTGATTTACATGTATACTCACGACAAGCCACACAAACACATACGTCCACCACACACACACGTCTACCATCAATCAACATATACATTCATTGGCCAGGGGCAGAGCTCCGACTGATCTTGTCAGAATGTTTAATATGTATCTAAGCGATGCAAAAAACATGAGTGGCGTGACGTCTGTAACATCGCCGTGTGACCTGTGGTGCGATGTCACCACACACAGACACAGATTATACACAAGGTTAATTGTAATGCATTGCATTAGTGTCGAGGTACAGTGGCTCATATACATAATTATGAAAAATTTGATAAGAACTAAGTTTTACAAAATGTTGGTTCAAGATTGATTGATTGAGGGTATTTATTAACTTCTCTGTTTATTGCAGAACATCCAAGACATGATCCAGCAGGAGCGACCCGACTGGCAGCTAGTGATGGCTTACGTCACCAGCATTTACAAACACTTTGAAACGTAGACTATTACAGTATTACCACTGGGATAAAGACCAAATTCGTTTGCAGTGGTATACATTGAATGTAAAGACGGGTGCACACAGACGTCTGAAGTTAATAAATTCATACTTGACTTTAATGTAGCGCGATAAGTCTGAAATCACATAGTCAAACTCGCGGTTGATTCTGCGGTGATGTCTATACATCTGTAATAATGGGTAAAGTAGCAATTTTTGTTACATACAACGTTACATTCACCATTCATTTATTAGGCTCTATTAAAATAATCACACCGCGAAATAGGCTGTGAGTTTGATTTGTGAGACTGGAATTACCGTGTAAACTACAAATGTATCATACAAACAATGCATGTGAAGTAATGGAAAGTGTCTATACCTAACAGAAAAAGGAAAAGTATAGTTAAGTCGAGTAGGTAAGTGAAAGATAGAGGAAGGAGGGGCGAGAAAAAAGTCGGGTAAAGACATCAGTATACCAGATTTGTGTCTAATGGCTGGTTTTTATAACCTGTCAATCCCTTACCGTCGATAACAAACCATACTAGCTAGGTATGTACTGTAAACTTAACTTTTTAACACATTTATAGCTAGCTACAAGGGTCTGTCGTTTATCTAAGACAGATGAAAAGTCATTTACACGCAGTAAAGGATTATATAGGTTATATAATCGGCTGTTAGTAATTTAAAATAGGAGAAGGATGATTCTACTAGAAAGAGATTTTATAATTAAAATTATACTTATAAGCTGCGCGTGTGATATTTACGGATTTTTTCTATTAAACTATTCGAGTGTGCCGATATTAACACTTTGTGTAGTATCCACCATTTTTTGCAGTGTCCGCCATTTTTGATCACTGCGCCATTTTGTAAACTTTTGAACACCTAGCGCCACCTGCTTCGCTTGGCCTTAACTGCATTTGTTAGGAATTGATAGCCGTCTTTCCGTATATAAAGACTGATAAGATAGTTTAACAACGTGTGTGTTTGTGTCTCTGTGTGGAACAATTTTTAAAGAATGTCATAGAAAGCTAGAAGTGTTGTATTTTCTAACTCATTAGATGTCGAGGTAATAATACATATAACATCGAAATAAAAAAAAAACAGTTCACATGTTGTGGATTCCAAATAATGTATGAAGCTGATTTTAATATAAAAAATATATTTAAAACAAATCTGGATTTTCTTAACGTTACGATATGATGATGTGGTGCTCTATACATAATTTATTTCATTAATTTTATAACATTATTCCAAAATAATTATCCAAGAATATTCGTATGTACTTCCTTTTCATTCAATTGTATTTATTAATTTAGTAGAAATCTTTTTGTAAACTTTAAAAATTGTTCAACGCAAAAGTTTGCCGTTAAATTAAGATAAGACATAGTGAGATGGATGCCTTAGATCTAGAAAGGGAGGCCTTGAAATGTGCATGCAAACTTATATTTTACTACTCGGTAATAAGATGTAATATTTAACGAAAGAGAGGATAGATGTTTTGTACTACGTCTGTGTTACATTAGGAGAGTAGCAATACTAAGTAAAATATGACGCTGAGTCTATGATAAAAATTCTTGATAACATCAAATACCTCTGTAGTTAAAATATTCAAGGAAACCATTAATTTATTATTGACATCCATAGAGGACCCTCCTTCAGGTCTTTCTTGAGGACTATTTCAAATAATTGTCATTTGTTTTAATATTTAACATCCATTATTATGAAACATATTCATATTATAAATCACTCCATGAAAAACAGGTTACATGTTGAATAACGACTAGAATACATATTTAAATATTACCAATCAATTGTACATTTAACTAAGCATAATCAAACAGTCCAGTTTTAAAGCATATTTAGCTAAAACAGTAAAGGTAAAGTAAATTTTGTCGTAGTAACAATGTAATTGATGTCTGTTATTGCCTTTGATGTTGCTTGAGTACGATATTGAAAGTTATTTGATATATTACATGTAATAAGTGAATACCTACAGCATTTATTTGTAGCAACCGTCCCAGTTGGCGACCAATTACGCGTGACCGATTTTTAAAACTGCTCTAAAGAGGTTATGCAATTGTATGATGATGATATGATTACAATCAAAAAGACAAGTATTCAGTTATGAAGTGTGGTAAATTATATACTTTCTGAGATATTTCAGTCCAATGCCCTTTCATCTATATTATGGTTAGTTTTAATCAGTTTCTGGAATATATTATGTTGTCTGAATAAACGTTGCCTATTTTAGGTTTTTTTTTTCAACTACAATTAAAAAAAAATTGGCTGGTTTTATAATAAGTTGTTCGCTTATTTGATTTGATATTTTTAAATTATCATCCCCGAAAAAGAGCTCCGTGCCGTTCACTATGAAAGTGAATCGCTGTTCGAATCCGTGTGTTTCTGTGTAACTGAATTTTTAAAAACATGAGATGTGGATTTTTTATATTGCACACCTCGAACGCAAAGCGGAGATTATAGTAGGTACTCTATTTTTTCCTCTTTCTGGGTTTGTGAATTAATTTTACACATAAGTAAATGTTAATAATTGGATAAATTATTTTTATTCCTGTATATGTTTGTATGTAAACCATACCCACAGAGACAAAATACAAGACAACAATACCTACAAATACAAAAGAGTGGGTGATTCACTTACGGTCGCGCGGGGTCACATAAAATTCCATATATACTCGTATTATAGTTTCGTCTTCCTTATTGTTATAAAACATAATATACACACACATATGTATGTACATACACAATAGTCCTTATAATCATAATATTATTGGTATTTGTCCGTATGTCCGTTCCTGAGTGTTATAAACATGATTATTTGAATCCACTATAAATTATTGTTAGTTCAAGTGAAAAATAATTATTAATTAATAAAGCCATTATTTAAGACATTTAAATCATCCCGAAACACATTTAAGCATGTATAATTTTTTCCCAATATGCAATGTAATAAATGAGTTAATTTAATAACTTATTTTTATAGGTTCTTCTTCTGTTAGGCTTGAGAATCTTGTATATGGTGATTTTTTACACAGGGATTATTCGAATGAGACAGACGAGGTAAATAAGTTTGTCGCAAATGGAATTGTCAATGTATAGTTTATTTATAGTAGTAGGTAGGTACTTACCTACTTAACCTTGAAATACTTATAATTTTTATACGTTCAAAAATGTATTTAATAAAGGTTGGTTACAAGAAGTTAAATTAATTTAAATGGACTTGAAAGTGAGCAATGTTTTATGTACCTATTTTATTTTGCACCGTAAAATGATTGGCATGTGTTTTTGAATGATTTTTGTTAACAATTTTTTAAATGATGGAAAAATGTAATATTCCATTTTTTTTCTCCGTTTGCGAGAAGTAGGAGAATGATATTTTTTGTATTTTGTCGTATTTTGATTAATTAATTATGTTTCTTACATCACTTTTTATTTAACGCTCGAATTATACTGGTCATATACGTCAAATATGAATTCTTGACAGTCGAATTCAACTAAGTTTTCCTTTCCTTTTACTTTTTCCTGACTTTCTATCACTTTCGAAGAAGCTTTTGATTATGTGAACAGTATAAAAGAGTCGGTTAAAAATACTTGAATATTAAGTTTGTTCAAGTAGAAAATGTGGTTCACGGTATGATGAATATTTGTTAGGTATTATGTGAAAATTATAAACGAAAAATGTTTTGTTTACGAAAGCTATTACCAATATATTCTCGTTTTGAGTTCTGACTGGTTGTTGAAGCTACATAGAATAGTTAATTATATATTTTCTGATATTTGTATTACTGTAAATATAGCTTAAATAAAGTTCCTGATTTATTATACATTTGTTATTATTGAACTATTTATTAATACTTTACCTTAATACCTTAAGACACTTTTATTAATGTTTTTTTTGTCTTTGAATAATGATTTTTTTTTTCAAAATAAATGACGCAGGTTAATTAGAAAAAAATCGATTCTCTTCTCCAGTTTGACGTATTGTTGGACGTAAGAATTTTGTATTAAAACTTCAAGAGTATTATTATAATAAAATAAATAAGTTTAATCAATAACAATTACGTGGTACAAGTTTTATGCGTTAGCTTAATCATTTAGAACTCGAGAACGCCGGGTATGTATTTCTCAATCAGTGTTTCGTAGTACGGCCACAGAGTTTCGATGTCGGGGATTCCCGCGCTTTTGGTGTACAAGTCATATTGACTGAAACAAAAATATGTTCAAATTATTTCTTTATAACAAGTCTCATTGCTTGGCATTGACTTAAGTATATTATTTATATTACTGCGTAGAACTGTAGCTCGAGCACGAATATTTGCGAGAAAGTATTCGTATGGTTAACGTAAGCAATTTGTCAAATTTGTATGGCATTTTAGTACCATTTACGTACGATAGGGGCGCTTTTGAAAAAATGCCATACAAATTGCTTACGTTAACCATACGAATACTTTCTCTCAAATATTCGTGCTCGAGCTACTGATATTGATCCGAGCCATCCTAGGAGGACCAATGAAACAGTACATATTATAACAGGTAGGTACATATTATATTACAACGCGGCAGCGCTAATCTTACACTAAGAAAAACAAGAAGGAAAGTAATAGAGAGAAAGATTGCACCACTCTTTGCTTTTATGAAAAATATTTTTTGAAGTTATACTTCTTTAGGCGCGTTATGAAATAAATGGAAAAATTATGAGAGTGAAATTTTAACCTTTTGTAACACGGTGACAGTGACACAAAAACGACTGTAACGAAAAACGTCACGGGCGTTTTTAAAAACGCTCGTTTTGAAAAATTATTATTATTATATTTATTAAGTATATTGTTTTTTTTTTAATATTGTTAGAATATTGTTTTTGAATGTTGTTTTTTTTTAAATATTGGTTTTTTTTTAATATTGTTTTTTATATTAGTTTATAGCTGTTATTAACAAAAATTAATTTTAACACATTTTTTGGAAAATCTTCCCTTCAAGGGTTAATTTAGGGGATGGAACTTAGTACGCAACTTCGTCAGTTTTGAAGTAAATAGGGTGAAAATTTGTATATAATAGTATATAATTTGTTAATAGTCTCTGATTTGTTAAACCTACCAAAACTAAAAGTAACAACGAAGTACATTCACTGATTATTAAGCGATACGAAGTTGCCAAGACAGCTAGTGTTAAATATTTATTTAATGATGCCAAAGAAGTATAACTTCTCACGCGCGTACCTACATAAGTACACGTTTATATTATTTTCAAATAAAAATCTTTATTCAGTCTATCATTTACATAAAAGTTATACAGTTGATGAACCAACCTAGTAGGCATAAAATAATTTACATTTGTGACAGGATGTCCCACTATTCTTCAACACAAACGTTACGTAATATAATATACTGCAAAAACAGTTTCCTTTTGAAATCATTGCTACATGGCTAAAATATTCGCTATTAAAACTTACTTGAATTTCAATACTGCTTGTTTGATTTTCCCATCATTTTCATTCATGAGATGTTCATAGTCTCCGCCTGCATGCCAGGGATAGAACGAATGGTATCTGAAAATTAAAACAAATTGGAATGATTTCCCTTATATCAAAACGAGTAAGCGCCCTCGCTTTGCTTCGGTTTTCTTGTCTTTTTACGCATTGGGTTACAATATTAGAGTTTTATTAAGGATTCCTAATTTTCTAGCCTATGTCACCCGGGGATAGTGTAGCTTCCCAACAGTGAAAGAATTTTTTAAATCGGTTCAGTAGTTTCAGAGCTTATTCAATGCAAACAAACAATCAAATATTTCCTCTTTATAATATTAGTATAGACTATCAAGTCTGACAGAAGTTATTGCTAATTAGTTATAACATTTCCTCACCTTATCATGAAGAGTCCTTCCGTCGGCAACTTCGCTTTGTTATGAAGCAGGACCTGGTAGAGGTACTCGTCATGCCCCCACGACATCATCAGCTTCTCCAGGCCGCAGTTAGCCTTGTACATGCCGTACTTGGTGCTGGAAGACGAACAGAATAACTTCAATTATGCAGGTCATACGCTTTTGTATCTCACGTGGATAACAATTGCAATGCACAGAGCAAATGTGATAGGCTATTTATAGTGATGGTAGTGATAGACAGTCTATAAAACTTTAATCTCCTGGGACCCGAGTTCGAATACAGGCAACTATTAGTTTTCATGCGTTTTGGTTCTCCCAAAAAGGAAGCCAGTAGGTAAACTATTTACATTTTAAAACCCCATCTTTTGAATTCTACTAAAAATTTTATTATAAAGCTAATCCATTTACATTTTTCGTTATGATTCTGTGAATCTATCCAATTTTAATTGAATATTCTACATCTCAAATAATTGAACATTCTTTATTTACTTGTATCTGGAGTCGTAGGTATCGGGGTTGTCCTGAAAGCTGTGTGCCCCGTACACTATGCTCTGCCCCCACTGGCAGCCCACCGGGAACGTGTCGCCCACCACACACCACTGCGGCTCGTCGTAGAACGCCATCACCTACCACAACATACAATACAATAACAAAACTTATTTTAAACGTAACTAGTCTCAAGAATTGAAAAGAGGAATGAAGTGAGTGAGAAATATGAGTGTGGTAGCCTTTATTATTTATTTATTTAATCTGTGAACGCTTCTATCCATACATGATGGCCCGATGAATGAGGAATACAACAAACAGGAATATATTATACAATGTTCCTCATGTACTTTTCAAGGTCTGTCGTGTTCAAAAAAGGACAGTAGAGGATCAACAAACAGTGGAAAAGTCCTATTCATTCTAACATTCTTGGCATCGACATCTTTCAAACTCATTTAATTTGATTACCACATTTTGTACTCATTCTTTCTGAAGGTCTCTCCACCTGCTTCTCACCTTTCCAAGGTCATGTATGAGGCCAACTAGATGGAACCAGTCGTCATGCGGATGGTCCTCTTGGATCCGCTCGGCCGTCTGGAACGCGTGAATGATGTTGGGCAGGTCGATGTCGGGGTCCGACTCGTCCACCAGGTCATTCAACTTGATCAGCGCGTCTTTGATCGTCGACTTGAAGTGGTCGAACTGAAGCCATTTGAACATCTTGTCTGTGAACAGTTTTGAAGATTTCTTAGGCTGAAAGGCTGATAAAAGTCTACATATAGTAAGTGGTCACTGGGAGAGCTTTAGGAGGGGTCTAATCTGTACTCGAGTTGCAATTGAAATGGAAAGGATTTGTATGGTTACTTTGGTCCCGTGAATTAAGATGCTTGCATCTGCCTTCATTTGAAGAGCTTTCTTTGATAAATATTATGTTATCCAACATCAGGAACACTGCAAGTGACAAATTTTCAATGCAGACCCGATTATTTTTAAGGAAAGTTGTTATACCATGACTGAGGCCTATACATGGCAGTCGTTGAGCTACGTCAGAATGTCTAAGGTGTCCTTTGTGTAGCACAACTTTCAAGATTTGACTTGGTACTAATATCTTCACCCGCGATTCCGCGGCATTCTTAAGTTTTTTTTTAAGTACGGTAGATACCTACCTACCAAAAAAGAGACCGGTAGACTTAAGACGGTATTCTAACATAGGCTTCACATATAGTAATTAGTGACTTTCCTTGCAATTCCTAAGTAGTTATGATAAAGTAGGTATTAAATCTTTAGATTGCTATGAAAGTGAACGTAGAAAATATGATGGACATAATCAACAATAACTTAAGTAATTAACAATATTAGCATCAGCAATTAATCTTGACCTACGATTATACTGCGGCAATCAATAATAATAGTAGATATTGTTCGTTATTTATGAATGTTATCGTTAGTTATCTAGTAAGACTAGTAATATAGAGCAGAATTTAATACCTACTTTTCTATTAGTGCTTTGGGTTTAATTCCGATAGTAAGGAATATTTCGATTAATGAATAATCTTCATCTTCTTACTAATAATATAAATGCCTAAATGTGATAGTTTGTGAAGATGTTTGGATATTTCCATCACGCGCAAACCGTTGTATGGATTAATAAGAAACTTATACACACAGACCATGTCCAGAGCAGGGATGTAACGGAAGTGATTACCTATATCGGAACCGAAATCGGAATCAGAGATTTTAAATTCAGTATATCGGAATCGGAACCAGAATTGAAATCAGAAACGGAGGCGGAGGCTGAAGAAAGATGTGATAAGAAATTGTAGGTTTAATAAAATAAAATAATACATATCTACATTCTGAATCATTATTTTTAATTTCTGCTAAAACAATACCTAACGATACAACACCTAACTAAGCGTTGAAAAAAAACAATCATTATATGCACATAAAAGTATCATGTAATTTGAAGTGATACTAAATTAAGATTTGTTTTTGGATGTCAATAAGTAGGTACCTGTAATAGTTCTATGTTGAATAAAGTTCTTTGACTAGTAAATGAAATAAAATCTGTGTAGGTAGCAAGTTATAGTTAATGAATAAAAGCTTCGCAGCTTTATCTCCTTCCAGTCTATTTCTCAACGGGTTAGGACAGCACCACTAAAAATAGTCGTTCACTTGCTTGGTGGGCAAGACAAGTATCTATTGGCCGACAATCTAATTCAGGGGTTTGAATTTAGTATTTACTTTCCACCATAATAAGGGATTGTCATTGACAGAAATACGATTCTCTCAATGTTGTCCAAGATATGCATGTTTGTCAGATATATGTAGATATTATTATTATCATCATCGCTGCTCAATATATTTGACCTCCGATTTACCGCCGATTTAAAAGTTCGGAACCGAAATCGGAACAGGGGGTTTAAAAACAAACGGAAGATCAGACTTTTCGGAATCGGAATCGAACTTCCGTAACATTCCTAGTCGAGACTTTAAACAAACGAGTAGATTTTATCCCGGTTGTACGTTACCTTGGTATGATTTGGACGTTTAGTTTGTTCAACCACTATTCCACGAGCGAAGCCGCGGGTGGAATCTAGTTTCAAATAAATAATCACGCATTTACGAAGCGCAGTTCCTAGTGATTCCCCATCGAGCGAGGTCCAGAGGGGTCACGAGGGTCCCGGGCTCAATTTCGGATAGGATTTCTATAATTTAAGATAAATGTTTTCTAGAATCTTGGATGTCTTGGGTCTGTGTGAGAGTCCACGATACTAAATGTGCAATATTCGAGCGTCAACTTGAGGAAACTATTATATGTTGAAGGTTAGAAGTTACAAAGGTAAAAAGATTATAGTATGATGTACGCGTACGCGATATACCTACTCAATCACCCGTGGGGGAAGCGTCTACAACTCTACAGGATCTTAAAAATGTAAATTGAAATGTGTGCTGGGACACATTGATGAAGTGAAACTTCAACGGACAAGTGGAAAAACGATTTGCAACGGACAAGTGGAAAAACTTGTACAACTTGTAAAACGCATACAAAGGAACATTAACAAATTACAGGCAGTATTTTAATTATTTGTTCACTGTTGTTTTATCGTAGGGTTTTCTTTTCAGGATAATAATACATTGCATAGTACGAGTTTTATTTGACATAACGGCGGCGTAAAATAAACGCACGTAAATTATAATAAAAAAATAAATAAAAAAGATGTTTAAAAAAATCTCAAAAAAATTAAAAAAAAATACAAATTAAAAAAAAATACAAAAAAAATTCAAAACTTTGAAAAAAAAGAAAAAAGAAAAAAATTCAAACAAATTTTCAAAAAAAAACAAAACCTTTCTAAATTAAAAAAAAAAACTTCAAAAAACATTTCAAAATTCAAAAAAAAAAATACATCAAAAAACATTTTCAAAAAAAAATAAAAAATTTTTTTTTCAAAAAACAAAATTTAAAAAATTAATAGGTATTTAAAATATTTAAAATGAATGGCAACGTATTTAATATTTATTTCTAATATTTCCACGCGATATACCTATTGTCTACGTGTACGTCACGCCTCGGTGACGCTTTTTCGTGACAGAAAAATCCTAATACCCCGTCTATAGAGAAGTTTCACTTCAAAATAGTCGCATGGAAATACTCGAGCGCGTCGTAACTATAATTCAGAGTATTTCTGAGGGAAAGTTAAGTGAAACCGAAAGAAGCTCCCATTCAAAAGACTGACGATTTAAACTGCCATAATTTACCTTTAACAAAGTCGACGGTCATTTTGGAGTGCATTTCATAGTAAGTCCTTCTGACCCTCTCCTTGATAGGGTCATTTACGTCCACGTCATAGTCCCGGAAGGCTTCTATGGGTTTCCCGTCGTAAATCCTCTCCGGACGTAGGAGAAGAGAGGGGTCAATCAGAGTCACCCCATTATCCTGTTAATAAGTTTTGTAATGTTAATATGTTGTACGTTGTTGAAAAAAATGTAATAAAATTAATTATTTTACATCTTTTTTATGTTAAATATTAAAATTATGGTAAATTGTGTTATGAAAAAACAAGACAAGTGCCTTTTTAATTAATAAAAAAATATTTTAAATAATATGGGGGCGGCAAAGTTCATTGGCGGGGCGGCAAATTTTCGGTCGGCCCCGGGCGGCGGGAACCCATGCTACGCCACTGACCATTTTGTTATTATTATTAAGTATTCATAAAATAAATTAATATTTTTTTTTTTGGTTCATAACTGCCTAATCTTATTTTAATTTTAGTTCAGATAAAATTAGTGAAGCTTGTGGCGACTTTTAATATATTATTCTCAGTTTAAGAAATTAAGTTATTTTGCAATATGGTTAACTTTTTTTAATATAAACACTGGTAATAACATTGGGTCATAATGAAATAGCAAAATTATTTATCGACTTGATTTTTTTTAGTAAAAGTAATATGTATTTTTATTTCTGTAAAATGTAGCATAATTGTGAGCATTATTTGGAAAGAATAAAAAATAAATAAAAATAAAATCAAAATAGTGCAATTAAACAAATAATTTTATCTTATATATTTTATTCTGTTAATAAAATATTAAATATATCTTTTTACCTTGTAAACAAACACACTAAAAATAATCAATCAAATGGAGACTTACCAGTGTGATCTTCATGGTGGTGTGTGTCAATCTTGGTGTGTGAGCCTCGACTGAAGGTCCAGAGCTGGCGGTCTGAGTATATAGGGTCAAGACCTTATCTGTTAATATCAGTAGTAGGTACGTCATTCGAAATAACTACTACTTTATCCCAAAATATGATTTTGCGGCAAAAGTCCAACAAAATCATTCACCATAAGCTCTGATTATAATAAAAAAACCGGGCAAGTGCGTGAACCCTAATAAACTAATGAGCTTACGCCCCAACTCAGAGTCACTAACGGTTACTTAAATCGCTCCTTGGTACAGAATTTGTATGGTGATTCTTTACTAAGGAGCGATTAAATTAACCGTTAGTGACTCTGAGTTGGGGCGTTTGGTAATTGATTACTTAATTACCATATATTTTATGATTAAGGATTCTTTGTATGGTGGTCCTTTAAAAATCAACGACTTATTACTTCCTAAAATATCAGTATCAAACTGTGAGGATCTAATTTTAACGCTTTACTATCGACTAGCTGACCCCGCAGACGTTGTTCTGCAACACGCTTTATAATTTAACTTGTTTACCTTCTTAAAACGTTATTGGTCCCATTGGTAGATAGTAGATAGTAAGTTACTTAAGGTTTTTGATAAAAATATTTACAAGCAAAGATCTCAATTTAAATGCATCCTTTCTTATTTTTGTGCTGAACTACAAATATGCATTTTATATACAGGTCTTATGTCAGCATTTTTCACGCTGCAACGGCTATTATAGTCTAAATATAAACTGCAAGAGGACGTACCAATCAACAAATGAATCTCAGAGCGAAGCTTAGTTGTGATAAAACAGTTTTCTTACTTCGCACGAGAAAAGAGTATTTAATCAAATGTGATTTACTCGTAATTGGAATCGTTCATTCCCTAATTTACCTATACGAGACTAAACCAAAAATAAATGTGTGAAAATTGTCTTATAAAAAACGGAAATTAGAATTAGTAGGCACATGATTTTCTTTTAGTTAAGTACAAAATACTGTATCTAAAAAATCCGATTTTGTAGTAACTGCGGGGACAAGGTCATTCTGGAAATAATATGCATTTTCTTATCCTGATTTCTTCATTAGAATCTTTAGCAATCCTACCCACCTTTCCAGTGGAATTATGTAATATGGTTTTGAAAATATTGCCACGTGCAATATTGCATGATCGTAACAGGGGGAGGGGTTTGGGGTTCATCCCCCCCCCCCTCCCCGAAGTTAAGATATTAACATGTACTACTAACTGTATACTGTACATTCACCCCATACATTTATCTTTAGATCTCTTGAAACATAATAGATGGCGCTAAATACGTCGTGTGAAAAAATAAAGGATTCCCTCAATTCTCAATTTTCTTAAAGGTTATTTTATGTACTTTTAGTAGTTTTATTTTCTTGATAATAAAATCCCCCCATAAAATCTGGCTACGCCCGTGATCGTAGGTATTTAGCCACATGTCATTTAGAACGCATAATTATATTTGATGCTAGATCTTAGCAGACATACTCGCTTGCTCTCTTGCTATGTCGTTGGCGAACTCAACTCAAGGTCATGGGCGAGATACTGCGCAAAATTATTAAATGGATAATAACAAACTGACAATGAGATAACATTTGCGTATATACCGAGTGATCTCCACAAGTTTATCTAACAGTAAATGTTTATGAATCACTTATACCTACTTACACATGGAATTAGGTATAGGAAGATTTATTTATTTATTTATTTAACCTTAACTGACCACGATAAAATATCACGGTACAAATGGCGAGCTTAAGATACTTATTTAACTACTGTGGAAATTCGGATATAATTTAAAACTACTTACCTATTTATTTATTAGGTACCTAAGTAGATAATAAAATCTTCTATTCTTTGGGTTAATTTGGGTTGTGACGATCCTGTCTATAAATAAAATAGGCATATGAATAAGTCACTTTATTACTTCACATAAACTTTACAATACAAAATTCAGAATATATTAGACACCAAATATAATAACATAATTATGATTAAAACATAAACCTTTGGCAAATATAACAGTAAGATAATTTATTATTTTTATTTCTTTTTTCTTTTTCGTCTTCCTCTTCCTCTGTTTACCACTCACAAACTCCAGGGATGTACTTTTCAATTAGTCCCTCGTAGTAAGGCCACAGAGCTTCGATATCCGGCGTCTTTTCACTCTTCGTGTATAAATCATATTTGCTATAAAAATCAGGAATAAAATATTATTAAAACAAACTCAATTTTACTCAAAGCTTACTACACTACAACATTGGAAACCGCATCCAAATTGGCTAAGCCGTTACCCCGACCCAGAGTTTGTATTATATGTAATTTATAACGTAGTAGCGCTCTGGCTGCGGTTTTATCCGCGTTTTCCGGAGTAATAAATACCCTTTATCTTATTCCAGATCATGGTCCAGACTCCAGCTGTGTGCTAAATTTCATGAAAATCCGTTCAGTTTTAACGTGAAAGAGTAACAAACATCCAAATAATCCACATAATATCCAAATAATAAATAATCATATTTATAATATTAGTAGGATCACTATATGTATAAACTCCACTAGCTACCAACCTTGAGCATGAGTCAGCCGCCAAACGACTCGTCGTGTTCCGGCTGGGGGCTTGAGAGCTAGTTCTTTCTTTTTTTTTTCTTCTCTCTTTCTTGGCCGGCAACGCATCAGTGATGCCTTTGGTGTTGCTGATGTCCATGGGCGACGATAGCACTTACCAACAGATGGATCGTCAGGTCGTTTGCCGGCTACTTCCATTAAAAAAAAACTCACTTGAACTCTAGCACCCACTGCAGGATCTGTTCATCTGTCTCGTTGGTGAGGTGGCGGTAGTCGCCGCCTGCGTGCCACGGGTAGAAGGAGTGGTACCTGCAAATATTGTGTTTATGTAAGTTCTCTTCAGTGGCGTAGCTAGTCCTAATGAGGCCCCATATCAATATTTGTTGTGGGACTCCCTCAACGTCAGCTGTCAAATATAAAAGGAGTGCCAACTGTAGCGGTCGTAAGCCACTGGCGAGCTTTTTTTGGCAGTGTTAGTGGGGGGCCCCTATACGCTGGGGGCCCCGTATAATTGATACGGCTGATACTGCGGTCGCTTCGGCACCCGGTTCTCTTACATACGGAACATTTTATGCCACTGCTACATCTACTTTAATTTTATCGGCTGGGTCGAAATACACCGTACTTAGCGCGATAGGCCTTAGACGTTGCTAACAAAATTCGATGTGTTGAAAGAACCGTTATAGTTTAAAGTATAATGGCATTAACAAGGTCACTCCACGCCTCTTTTAGCGCACCTGCGTAATGTCGTTCAAAACGCGACATCGTTTTGAGCGCGCGTTGGCCCTGTCATTACACAGTAATATTCTTAATGAGTCATGTGTATAACATATCCAATATCTGACCTGATCATATACAGAGCTTTCTCGGGCAGCGTGGTGTTGTTGTGCAGCAGGAACTGGTAGAGGTACTCGTCGTGGCTCCACGACATCAGCAGCCGGTCCAGCCCGCAGCGGGGCTCGTACATGCCATATTTTGTGCTGGAGTTACGACCGATGGGTGAAAAATAATATGAGCTTGGATAACCCACAACATGTTTGAAAGACCTGTCCAACAATAACCTATGGAATCGACTATGGAAAGGTAAAAATATATATAAAGTGTTATCTACGTGTGGAGACGGTACCCTAAAATGTTTTTAAAGTTATACTTCTTATGCGACTTGCAAAAAGGTTGTTTTAAACGTTTGCGCTACCATGGAGGGGGCAAGAAAGCACTGGATAGATGGCGCTAGCTTCTTATTATCTTTACCTCTTTTAAAATTTAATGTTATTACCATGAAGCTATTAAAGAGAGGAGACGGCCTAAGCAACTGTGCACTGTGACTCAACTGGGTCCTGACGTCATCACAGTAGGCGTGGCCTTAAGTCAGTCTACTGTCGGCGCCCGTCCTGTGCACAGCTTCACATTTTCAAAGAAAAGGATGAAGTGCTGTGTTTTATCGTGTAAAAACTACTCGGATAGACGTTCTGATGCTATGGATGGCATTTCATTTCATTTTTAAGTAATTTGATTCATAATTTATAAGAATAGGCAGAATAGTTCTAGAAAAATCACTAACGCCGATCTCGCCAAATAAAATTCTACTCGACATTAGATGGCGACACTTTGTGTCAAGAGAACTAAAAATGTATAGGTGCGTAGAGCTAAGTATTAGTATTATATTGATAATCATACGTACTGAAATTTGTCCTACATTCATTCCTATAGAGTTTTTCACCGCCAAAATATTATTTTTCTAGTTTTTATAATCATTTTGTAAACAGGCCGCCATCTATCGTCAACTATTTACAACAAATAAACATACCAAAAACACAGGGCCGTAATTAGAATCCAATTATTTTACCGAGTGTCCCATTGAATTAAAGTACTGCCTATACTCTGTTCATTATAGCTTGATTCTTTTTGTCTTGTGATGGGAAATGGGCATAGTATCTATATAAGACAAGGTACAAAAGGTTTAATTTTATAAAAAAATATTATAATCACAAAATTGATACATTTGGTTACGATGACGTTAGGGATATCATTATTGATTGCTACAACCAATAAAGTATACTATTGACGTGCGTGCATTTCTATGTAAAAAAATATGAAACTTTATGCCCGTGATCTCGATGACCGCTGTCAAAAGAATAATGCCATAATGAACAGAGTATAATTTATTTAATTACGTGAACGGGAGTAGGTAAAATCAGTTTTTTTTTTAAGTTTAACATTGTATACAATCTTCATAAGTCTTAAACAAACTAACGCCCCAACTCAGAGTCACTAACGGTTACTTAAATCGCTCCTTAGTACATAATTTGTGTGGTGATTCTATACTAAGGAGTGATATAAGGTGATTCTATACTAATTCACCTTTCAAATTTAAAGTCGTTACGGAGAAAGAAGTAGAGAAGACCATTACTTCTATTTCCAGTAAGGCTACTGGGAGTGACCAGCTTAGCTGTGATATGCTTCTTCCTATTTTGAGTAATATAGTCTCAATTATAACCCACATTTTCAACTTCTCTCTTACAAATAATGTATTTCCTGAGGCTTGGAAACTCGCCTATGTTATCCCTCTTCCAAAATCCTACACTCTGCAAAGATTTTCGTCCAATCTCTATACTTCCCACCTTATCTAAGGCTCTTGAAAAACTAGTTCACACACAACTTACTCATTACCTTGTCTCTCATGATCTCATCTGCCCATATCAATCAGGCTTCCGTAAATCTCACAGCACAGTTAGTGCATTGCTAAACGTCACTGAAGATATACGCCTAGCTATGGACAATAAGCAATTCACAATCCTCACCCTTCTTGACTTTAGCAATGCCTTCAACTGTATTGATTTCGATATACTTTTAGGAATATTGCATGCTTCTAACTTTTCGTTTTCAGCCGTAACCTGGTTCGATTCATACTTACGTGGTCGTAAGCCGTGTGTTAAGACAGATTGCTCTTGTTCTTCTTGGTCACCTCTTTCCGCCGGTGTACCACAAGGTGGTGTTCTATCTCCTCTGCTATTCTCTCTATTCATTAACGACTTATAGAAAGTGATCTTATGCTCATTTCACCTCTATGCCGATGACCTACAAATTTACCGTCATTTTTCACCATCTGAGGCCCATCTTGCCGTTCAGTGCATTAATTCTGATCTCAAAATTATTAGTGAATGGGCTAAATCTTTTGGGCTACTTGTTAATCCCACTAAGTCACAAGTCATCGTTATCGGCAGTCAACGGCTTCGGAGAAACCTTCCCTCTCTTCCACATGTTTTCTATGATGGCACTTGCATTTCTTATAGTGATAAAGTAAAAAACCTTGGACTAATCCTGGATTCTAACCTCAGTTGGTCCGCTCACATTAATTCTGTCAGTAAACGAATTCATCATTTGTTCCATTCTCTCAAGCGACTCCAATCGGTTCTTCCGTTTGACACTAAAGTCTTGCTTTCGCAAACGCTTTTACTTCCTATATTGGACTATGCTGACGTCTGTTACCTCGATGCCACTGAGGAGCTGCTTTCGAAATTGGAGCGCCTGCAAAACTTGGCAATCAGATTTATCTTCGGACTGCGAAAACATGATCGCATCTCAGAATTTCGCTCTAATTTAAAATGGCTTCCAATTCGACTTAGAAGAAATATTCACATTCTATCTTTTCTGCACAAAATTCTCCACGATCCTTCCTCTCCGATCTACCTTCGCTCTCGTTTTCGTCCACTTCCTTCTGTTTCTAATAAACGTTCCTGTCACATCAAGTCTTTACTTTTACCTCACTCCAATTCTAATTTCTTTTTAAGAAAGAAAGAAAGAAAGAAAAAGCATTTATTCGAAGTAGCAGAGCACAAACAATAAAATCTAAGAATCTCACTCCCTTATTCACAAAACAAGCAGAGACTAAAATAGGTTAAACTTATAAAAATAAGGCCGTAAGACCGTTAATCATAAAATTGAAAGATAAAAAAACAGTAACAAATGAAGTCTGTGCTGCAGCAAGGCCTTCGAAATGGTCCAGACTCGGCTTAAGTCGTTCGAGGCGACACCGATTTTCAGTCTGGCCTATGTGAAAATAGCTCGGTCATCTGTCAACACCGTATTAATCAGAGGAATCAGGTAGAAATGGACAAACACATAACAAATTGCAGTAGTACGTGTAGGTAAGATATTTTTTTTTTCTTTGCAAATTGAATACATATAAAACTAAATTATAGATTATTATTATCTGGTGGCTACGTTTGGCGCATGGGATCAGGGAACTTTTAAAATGCATACAATTAAATAATTTATAAATTTTATAACGGATTTAATAACAGATTTAATATGTAATTATAAAATTATAACAAATTTAATAAATAATTATGAATAATAACGGATTTAATTAAAATTATGAGATGATTTAAGCTAAGTTTGTTTCTGCTCCTCCAGTAATAACTGCTTATACCTGAATTTAAAAGCCTTTACTGTGAGCAGTTTACATAGAGGAGGAGGGAGATTGTTCCAGCACTTCGTAGAATTATACTTGAAGCTCCCCCTAAATGCTGCTGTACTGCTGGAAGGATACAGCAACTTGGGAACTCCGAATAACCGACGAGGCCTGTCGCTACTATCCCAGGCCAATTTGTTAAATAAATATAACGGCTCCTTATTTCTCACTATACCAAATAGCAGAGTAGCAAAATGCAGTCGCCTTCGAGGTTCCATTTTAAGCAAGTCCGCGCTATTTAAGAATGGTGTTACATGTGCACGTGGAGGGACATTAAAACAGAACCGAGCGCAGGCGTTCTGCACACGCTGTATGACCTTTTTAGTACGTGCTAGAAGACGCGGGCCCACGAGAGCGTCCGCATAGTTAAAAAGGGACAGCACTAACGCTTCGCATAAGTTGACACGTAACGTGGCCGTAAGGAAGTTTCTTATGCGGTAAAGAACTTTAAGCCTATAGAAGCAGCTACGGGCAGTGTTTAAAATGTGCTTCTCAAATCGAAGGCTTTCGTCTATTGTTACTCCAAGGTTACGAGCCTCTGACACCCTAAGAATCTGCTCACCACCCAGTGTCACTTTCGGATACCTGTGGCCAATTTTTCGAACCTGTGTAGGCGTCCCAAGGATCATAAATTTAGACTTCTTAGGATTTAAAACAAGTGCATTACGCTCAGACCATGAAGATATACGAGCTAAGTCAGAGTTTAACTTGTCCAGAGCCGAAGCCGTCTCACAAGGTTTAAAAGAAATATATACTTGCAGGTCGTCAGCATACATGTGATAATTACAATTTACAATACTGCTTACAATGTCTGCACTGTATAAAATAAAGAGCAAAGGTCCAAGTATGGACCCCTGCGGCACACCGCGACTGATTACCTCAGTTTTCGAAGACATGCTTACCCCCCCTAGTTCTAAAACAACCTGTTGAGAGCGTTTTGAAAAGTAGCTGTTAAACCAGTTCACTGCGGAAGAGCTAAGTCCGTAAAACGACATTTTTGAAAGCAGTAAATTTACGTCAAGAGTATCGAATGCTCGTGAAAAATCCAGCAGTGTTAAAATCGTTCCTTCTCCTTTGTCCTGCGCTGTCAGTATATCATCAACTACGTCTACGTCTTTTCAAGTCGTTTACGGTTAAAGCCACCCGTTTATGGAATAAATTACCTACTTCTATCCGAGACAGCCCTTCTGCTTTTGTCTTCAAGAAAAGGCTCACGGAATACTACTTATCTATTGCACAATGAGTATGTATTTTATTTTATTCATGTATAATATATAATATATATATGTATTTATTTATGTATGTTTATTTGTATGTATGTATGTATGTATGTTGTATTAATATATATTTATTATTATAATCCACTATAGGTACGCATTCCATATCCCTCCCACATTTAATTTTTCTCACAACAAATGGGTTGGCTGGAAGAGATCTCTTTTAGAGATAAGCTCGCCTTTGTACTAACTTTCTTAGTGTCATCTTTAATACCTGTGTACAATAAAGCATTAAATAAAATAAAATAAATAAAATAAGGAGCGATAAGTAAGTGACTCTGAGTTGGGACGTAAGCCATTTAAAAATAAGAAAACCGGGCAGGTGCGTGTCAAGCCCCGCCCAATGTAGGGTTCCAAAGTAGTAAGTTTATCGACTCTTGCTCATTAACCACTTATGCTAACATACTTGTAGCCATGATAGTTTTCCTTGTAATTTCATCATATTATAACCTATTTTTGAGAATTTTTTCACTTGTCTAAATTATGTCCAATGAGGTGGTATGAATATTCTGAGTACGTCCCTGTTACATCCTACATTTATTGACATCTAGTGTGAGATAGTTAAACTACGTAATAAAATCGATATAGAACGAAGTGAGTAGTTTTGCTATTGATCGATAGATGGAAAATAAAGAAGTGGGCGGGATTTGGTGGGTTGGAGGGGGTGCCCTGGCCCCGCAAAGTGTCACGCGTTCTTGCATATGAAAATCTACATACAACGTCTCCTCTCTATAATAGCTTCATGGTTATTACCGATACAAATCTCAATCTCAATCTCAACAGCCTGATTCAGGTTCATGAACAACGCCATCTAGTTTGTACTTGTGTAAACATAGGTAGTATACAAGTAATATTTTATTACATTAGTGACTTGAATGTTGAAGAAGTATAACTTCTCACGCGCGTACAAAAGTACACGCACCCTTTTTTTTCAAGATTTTATTCTACTATTTTGTTGACGTGATACATAACATATGTATACCCATGTTAATTACAACTTTCTAATACTAAGGGTCTCTAAACTAAGTTGCTTACGAGCGGTGGGACGGACATGACGAAACCATAGGGGTTCTACTTTGTCTGATTAACAATACAATTAAAGTCAACTTGAAATCCTAAAAATGAGTAGGAATTTTGGATACGCTACGGATGCCAAGGTTGATAGATATAAAATATATATAGATTTTCCGAATTTAAACGAGGGCTCGTTACTAGTACTACTACTACTAGTAGTAGGTACACTTCTAATCGACTTAGGACCTTACTTGTATTTGGAGTTATAAGTGTCAGGGTTGTCCTTGAAGCTCTCCGGCCCGTACACGATGGAGTCCGCCCACTGGCATCCCACAGGGAACGTGTCTCCCACCACACACCACTGAGGCTCACCGTAGAACGCCATCACCTTAATGATAAGGAAAGAAGTATTTTTATACCGCTACACACTCATGTACAGACTGTGATCATAAGAATGTAATACATGTCCTTAATTTTCACCACGTTATACATAAAAAAAACAAATAGTTAAAAAAACTATTTCTGGTTATGATCCTATTTTAGGTTTCATTTGACAGACATTTTCTTATACGAAATCTGTTCTAGTTATAAAGCTGAAGAGTTTGTTTGCTTGGTAGAACGCGCAAATCTTAAAAACTGAATTGATAAATTATTTTTGTGTTGAATAATCCATTCATCGAGGAAGGTGCTATAGGCGTATCATCACGCTACGACCAATAGGAGCGGAGCATCAATGTAAAATATTGCAAAGACGGAATTGCTGAAATGAAGCGAGAGCAGTTACTAGTATTACATAAACCTCTTAATTAGCACATATACTTACTTAAGTAGGTACCATATGCATACTTATACTCTAGTCGTTTTGCAGCCGAAACAAATGTACCTAAATAAACCATTAAAATAGTTTTCTAGGGTTTTCACCAACTGACATGAATTTGTACACCAAATGCCTTTTATTTAGACAAACTACTCATTAAGGCAAAATAGTACAATATGTTATAAGTTTCAAATCTCTTCTTGGAAATAAGATTGTCATTGCAAAGTGTTTGAATGATGACAGTGTTATTTAATTTTGTTTGTTTTCACATTTACTCGGCGTTTATAATTGTTATCATTGATCGATAACAATTACGTAATGTATATATTTAAGAATTCACAATTACCATAATGAGTAGTTGGTCTAAATAAAACGCATTTGGTGTACAAATTCATGTCAGTTGGTGAAAAACCCTAGAAAACGATTTTAATGGTTTGTTTACATTTGATTCGGCTGCAAATCGATCTTACGATAAGTTACCTTCCCCAAGTCATGAATGAGCCCTGTGAGATGGAACCAGTCATCACGCGGATGGTCCTGGCGGATCCTCTCGGCCGTCTGGAAGGCGTGCACGATGTTGGGCAGGTCGGTGTCGGGGTCCGACTCGTCCACCAGCTCGTTCAGTCTGATGAGGGCGTCCTTCACCGTGGACTTGAAGTGGTTGAACTTGAGCCACTTTTCACGTTTTTCTGGATAAATTTTTAGTGTGAATGAATAGATTCCGCTAATTTGAACGGTTATTTTAATTTCAAATCAAATCAAACCAAATGTTTTTATTCAAAATTGGTTTGATTCACAAAAACTTTTTGAAAGTCATGCAAGCTACGCCAATGCTTCAACAAGGCCCTACTGTGAGAGGGCCTGGGAGAAGCAGCGAAAAACTACCGGTTTTTTTTCCTGCTCACAGTTACAGATAGCACTTATCATTTACTACGATCTATATTCATAAAACTCATGTCAAGCAGTCTTGTCTTTAAAATAACTACTATATACTACTTATTATTTCCCATGTCAAGGATCACCTATAATTCGATTAAGATTCACTTAGATATGACTTAGATAAAGTGTTTAGTGGGTTCGAGCAAAAAACATTTAATACTACATCAATCTTATCGTTATTAGGTCATTAGTTCGAGTTATTCTTACGTCAGCACGCTCTCATCCCGCACGTGGGGTGCTTACGTATTATGGGCGGACAAACACTCAAGAAAAAAACTATACTGGTTCGTAATTCAAATACATACCTTACATCAGACCAGGGTCCCTTTGGAAATAATTTATATTTATGATCCTCTTAACTATCAAAGAACCTTAATTAGTCTTGAAGCAGTTAGGTTAGGAAATCCAATGTGTAGTTTATTTCCACCAGTCTTAAAGAAGTCAGTCACATAAAATCTACTGGCATTTTTTATTAGTTACAGTACCTAACTACTTACTCTCCAAAATAAAATCTCTAAATTGCTTACAACAACCAGTCTCTTGTAGGCCTGTAACAGGACCATCCTCACAAGCCTCAATATTCTAATTTCCCCACGAAAGTTGTGCCTGTGCAAATCAGGCCATGTACAAAAATAAATTGTCATCTAAACCAAAGCAATAAATAATTAGTATAACTATTTCTTACATTACCAAGAAAAAAATAACCGACTTCAAAATAACTCAAAAACTATTCGTCAGATCTAGCTCAAATTTAGGTGGGACCACATAAAAAGCACCAGCTTCGATTAAAAAAAAGAATCATCAAAATCGGTTCACTCAGTCGAAAGTTCTGAGGTAACAAACATAAAAAAAATACAGTCGAATTGAATACCTCCTCCTTTTTTGAAGTCGGTTAAAAATTTCAACTCTTTAAAATAAGAGGAAGTTGGTCTTATTAAGCTTGCAAGGTTTGGTCCACATGGACAGTGTAAGCTAAATAAGGCTAGGTCCTCACTATAATGCCGCTCACAGTCCGTTCTCGGTCTGGTAAAGTCGTATCACGTACAAATTATACAATTGGAGCGAAACTGGACTGTCACGGATAGTATGAATGCACACATATATTTTATACTTCATAATATTTTATCAAACCGAGAACGAACTGTGAACGGCATTATAGTGAGGATCTGGCCTAAATCGTTTCGAAAATGCTCACGTTTCACAAGATCCACAGTGACGTTAGTATGCATGGTGTAGTAAGTTCTGCGGACGCGCTCCTTGATGGGGTCGGAGTCGTCGACGCTGTAGTCGCGGAACGCCTCCAGCGGCTTGTCGATGAAGGCTGGCTCCGGACGCAGCAGCTGAGACGGATCAATCATCGACACTGGGCCTTTCTGATGAAGCAACAGTTTAATTATTTCTGTTCGGTCTTTGACGTGAATTATAGGTACCTAAATGATAAAGAAGCATGTGGATAAACCAAATAGCACTAAACACAATCAACAAATTTTAAAAAATTAATATAGTTATTAGCCAATCCAAAAAAAAACTTTAAAAACAAGGATGGAAATTAGTTCTCCGGTTTTTGGCTATGAAGCCTGAAGAAGCCCACCTAACCCACCTTCTTTTCTTTCTGATAGGCATCCAGTTAACCACACTCATTCTCCACTTAGCCCACTCTTATACGATGAGAATAATTTCGTAGCGGTGTCACACTGTAACTCAACGGGAATCATTTAATAATTTTGTAGATGTGTCACACTGTAACTCAACGAATATTTTTTCCCATTGTGTCACACAGGGGGTTGTCGTTTGCCTCAAGGGGTATAATCCTTAATACTGGCCAGTATGGCGCTAGACTTTATATAATTAACAAAAAAAAGTTGGTACTTACTACTTCAACCGCCATATTTATGGTTTTTGTTTTCTGCCGTTTCTTCTTATGAATGCGAAGATACATTATCTCTACCTTATATAGGAATTGAGGATCTCTAGCTAGATATTAACAATATCTCTAGATAAATAGGGATTAATTTCACGTTCGATAAAGTCTCATATTCATAACTAGAAGTGTATTAGGACTCGAGCACACGATTGTCAACTTTCCAACGCACACAGCAGAGGTAACAAAGTTAAGTAGGTTGTTTAGGTGTATTAGGACCTATTGCAGTCAATACATTTCACATAGGTCTCTCTGAACCTCGGTCCGTGCCTTGTAATAGGTATAGCCAATAATAATATTTAATACCCATTTCTCTTTACTGGAATAACTTGATGGTTGCCTTCATCAAGTTATTCCAGTAAAGAGAAATGGGTATTAAAGTCCGGTTTAGACGTATTAGTAGTTAATAGTTAATTAAATTTTAAGTGAATAATTTTTAGTGCGTGTCCAAACGTAATAATTTTGTAAAGCTCTTTAGTTCATACAATTCTTCACAACCTACATAATTACTTAAGCATTTTACTAAATTTTAACTAAAAAGTGCCTGTCCAAACGTGTTAAGTGATAAGCCCCGCCCACCTACTTAACAGAAAATAGAAAAATTTCTAAACTACTTGTTTACTTGCGTACTAAATATTAACTACTAAATTGTCCGTTTACACGTATTAATTTACTTAACATTTTGGCAAACCCAAGTAAAAGAGGAAGATTAGCAGAAGATTTATTTCTAACTGATTTCCTTGGACCTAAACGAATGGAGAGCCAGGAATAATGCGGGTACTCCAGGTCTTTTCCGACCGGTGACTCCTCGGTGATGCTTTTGGCGTTAATAATGTTCATAGGCAGTGACGTAGCTAGCCCTAAGGAGGCCCCACATCAATATTTGTTGTGGGGCCCCTCAACGTCAGCTGTCAAATATAAAAGGTGTGCCAACTGTAGCGGTCGTAGGCCGCTGGTGAGCTTTTTTTGGGAGTGTTAGTGGGGGCCCCGTATAATTGATACGGCTGATACGGCGGTAGCTACGTCCCTGTTCATAGGAGACATCTATGGCAGACTTCAAATACGGTCATTGGTCACCATGGGGTCTTATTTTATTTCCTACAGTCCTATTATTGATTTTTTTATCACCAATATTATTTTCTGACTGAGATTAGGTAAGCATTGTAAACAAAACTACAAGTTAATATTTTAATCTGTCAACTATCTCATCTCCATTAAATCCTATTCTAATGACTTTCCACATCAGATAATCGCAAGATTAACGCTAATGTAAATATTTATAGATTACGGCGGATAAGTTAGCATTATACCGACAGTTGGGACAGATATTACAAAGTACGAGTAATACGTATAACAGTACAATCAGTCAATTTGATCGACGCACTCCATCAATAGCTTTCAATTTTAGGATTATGGGATTTAGGATTATAGATAATGAAGTGTTTTTATAGATATTTTACCACTATCGATTTGTTTGAACCCCCGCCGAATGATACAATGACGAGTTTCCCACCACTCGATCAGATATGTAAGATAAAATAGTGGATAAAACGGTATTACTCGTATTCGGTGTTATTATCTGTTTGAGATTCAACAGGCCTTCTAAACAATCTTGTGAACATTGAACAATAAGTAAATGTTTGTATCGTCAGCGACACTATAATATAGTTTTCGATCATGTCATATGCAATAACATATTATGTTATTGCATATGACATGATCGAAAACTTTGATTCAATAAAAGGTGTTTAAGTTTAGCTGAACCATCCACTCAACACCTCCAATGGTCTTATGATGTACCGTCTTCTTTAAGGCCTTACTCCCACAGAGCATTACTGGGCCTGAAAGAGTTCTCTTGAATATAAGAAATTATAGGCAGTAAATAATAATCTACAACAGCTGCAAGGCTGCAACATTGTCCTAACAAGGTTAACCAATATTTAGGCCCGTATTAATAAACCGGATGGTCTGTACTTACTTAACATTATGAAATACCAAACTGCGATGTTTATTTTATACAGATATATTAAATTAGGAATGACAAATACTCCGATTTCATTGATATAGTTAAAAGTAAAAATTCACACTTCAACATTACAATCTAACTAGCAGAAGACGAGCCCTCGCTGTCACTCGACCACTCCCCCTCGCTATATTCTCTTTCTTTCTTATTCTTCTTCTTATTCCCTGTCTCTCCGTCTTTTCCTGACTCATCAGTAGAGTCTCTATGCACGAAACTATTTACACTATCCTCGTCTATATGAAGACCTAGCTCCTTAGTGGGGGAAGATGTACGTAACTCTTTCAAGGTGCTTGCTAAATCGATTTTGATTTCAGCTATTTCTTCTTCTTCCAATTCCTCTTCATCTCGCCTCTTCTTGTTGTTTTTAGAACTTTGTCTCTTCTCCTTCTTCCGTTTCTTTTTCTTTGGGCTGTAAAGAAAATTAGGAAATAGAATAAATACACAAAAGATGAACATGTTGATGTTTCTAAAATAACAACTATATTTGAAGAAACACTTTTTGGATCAATAAATGTAGTTATGTATTCTATATTTAGTGGAATAACTTGTGTAAAATTATGAAATATATAATTTTAGAACACGAAATTCCATCCATCCATCCATCAGCCCTTAGAGGTCCACTGCTGGACATAGGCCTCCCCTAACTTGCGCCACTCTGACCGGTCCTGAGCCTTCTGAATCCAGCGGATGCCCGCTGTCTTCTTCAGATCGTCAGTCCACCTGGTCGGGGGGCGTCCTATGCTCCTTTTTCCGAGACGTGGGCGCCATTCGAGGACCTTTCTTCCCCAACGATTATCGGTCCTTCGCACTATGTGGCCAGCCCATTGCCACTTCAGCCGGCTAATTCTTTGAGCTATGTCGGTTACCCTTGTTCGTCTACGGATCTCCTCATTTCTGATGCGATCACGTAGAGAAATACCGAGCATAGCCCTCTCCATAGCCCGCTGCGCAACTCTGAGCTTGTGGATCAGGCCAATAGTAAAGCACCACGTCTCGGATCCGTATGTCATCACTGGCAACACACACTGCTCGAACACCTTCGACTTCAGGCACTGAGGAAGTGTTTTGGACGACAAGATATGACGCAGTTTCCCGAACGCAGCCCATCCGAGTTGGATTCTACGAGTGACTTCTTTCTCGAAGTTGGACTTACCCATCTGGATCACTTGTCCCAGGTAATTGTATTCGTCTACAACTTCAAGAGCAGCGCCGTCAACAACAACCGGTACGGGTGTGACATGGACATTCGACATGATTTTCGTCTTGTCCATGTTCATCTTAAGACCCACCCGTTGTGAGGCGCTGTTCAAGTCCCCGAGCATTGTATCAAGTTCTTCCAGGGAACCCGCCAGGATGACTATATCATCGGCATATCGCAAGTGTGTGATGTATTCGCCATTGATGTTAATGCCACGTCGTTTCCACTCCATCAGCTTGAACACATCTTCCAACGCAGCGGTGAACAGTTTTGGGGATATGACATCCCCTTGCCTGACACCTCTCTGCAGTTGGATGGGGTTCGTTGCTGTGTCGTGTACTCTGACGGACATGGTGGCAGATGAGTACAAACACTTCAACACCTCGATATACCGGTAGTCGATCCGGCACCGCTGGAGAGAATTTAGTACCGCCCAGGTCTCGATATAACACGAAATTAATTAGATTATAAATTGATATTAATTTAATAGGGTAATTTACTGAAACATCGTTTTACATTTTAATTATAATTTAATTTAATCATCAATTAAAAAGGAATTAAAAAAATATATTGACCATTCCTTACCTGTCATAATCTGATTCTTCGTCGTCAGATGATCTGTAACAACAATAACATTCCAGTAGTAGTAATAAACAATAGTAATATTAATAAACTGTTAAAGAGTTATTCTAGACAGTGTTGCCAATGCTACGGCAATTACCGTGTTCTACGGCTTTCAGGCCAAAAAATCACAAAATCTACGGTCTACGGCCCGAACACTAGGGCTGTAGCAAAATCTACGGCTTTTCGCAAATTCTACGATCTTTTTGTTATTTATTATTTTTGCAGACATTTAACGAATGTTAAAACCCTTAAAACAGCGAAAATAGGCTAATATGAAAAGTGTTCCTTGTTTTGTGGACATCAAATTCACTGCCAACGACCTTTTTTTTTTTAGTCCGAGCGTCCGAGCCGCCGAGCGTGGTATATATTGGCATAATAATTTTATTGACCATTTACCATCAGGTGACTTCTCTGATCTCTTGTTGTCAAAGTCACCTCAAAAGTCAAAGTCAAAATATTTTATTCATATAGGTATCACTAATACACTTAAGCACGTCATCATTTTTTTTAATGTACCAGCTTTTCGGAAAGGTGCTTTATCATAGAGAAGAAAAGCCATAAAAAACTCCTCACCACATATTTTTTAAAAAATATCACAAAAATATTTACTAATCCGGTGGAACTAGTTGCAGAGCTGGTCCTTTCCATGCGTCTATGTCATTTAAATAGTCGACTACACTATTAGTCTACTAGTTACTAGTTTCTTGAAAGATTCTATTGGCAAGTCACGTTTTAATTTTGGGATTTTAATATAGAATAGTTGGCTTCTTACATTGTGACTCCCCTGCTACATCTGCGTTAATGTGATGTTAACGGTGAAAGGAATGCGTATTACTTAGCGCGTTAGGCCGCAGATGTGGCCAACAGAATTTAAATCCTTTTATGTGTCGAAATCACCGCCACCCGAGTTATAACGTAACGTGTAATGGCATTAACAAGGTCACGCCCCTTTTAGCGAATTAACTGTTGGCCACACCTGCGTAATGTCATTTTTAACGCATTAAGACGCAGATATGGGAAGGATATTATAAAAATACGTCATAAAATGATAGTTTTCACATGATCATCATGTACATTCTAGAAGACTACTTAAACATAAAAATATCGTTCGAGAACAAAATTTAATTTACTAACCTGTACTTTCTACTGCGTTTGCTTCTTTTATATCTTTCATTTTCTGCGTGTTCTGAAAACCGACAATTTACGAATTTTAAAGGATTAACTGAAGAACCTTCAGATTCTTAAGCAGATTTTCGAGAGTTGGTGCAGTAAGACGCTCAAAACTTGAATATTGTTATTGTATTGTCAAGCGTCATCGACAAGCAAAAATTTTACTGATTTATGCATCGTAAGTTATGAATCTGTAGTAGCATAAATAAATGTCTTTGCCCTCTGTTTATGAAACACTCGATATAAGCAACGTAACACGCAAAACTGCATTATATTATTAGGTACATGTCACAAATTAAATCAGTATGAAATCAAATCTTGTGCGCATCATTTGTGTGTTCCCTTCATATTCACTAACCTGAACACCGTAACTATACTAGTTACCAGGTCACACCTGAACACGCACACCCTCATATTGGTGACCTCCACAAATCTTTAAGCTCTGTATTATCAACATTGTGTTTTCTAAACATAAATCAAATCTCAATGGTTACCGCGCCGTTCTCGCCGCCGTCGCTTCTCCCGCCTGCGTTTCTTCTCTTCTTCCGCTTTCTTCTTGCGTAGCGACTCCAGCGTATCCACCTACAAATACAGTTCATTCGTAATTCTATAAAAAAAAATACAATGTTGACAGCCGAGCCAACGAAAAAAAAATTAACACAAAAGCGTACGGTTGTGATAGTCTCTGAAACCATCCAACCACTATAACAATGCATTAGGCACATTTTCGATTTTCAACTTTTCCCATACAAAATATTTTGGCGTAGTGGAAGACGCTGGGTGAAAACCCGGTTACTAGTGGAGACTAGTTCTCGATATTAAATTACCGTGACTTAAGTCTTAGGCCCGCCCGTGTTAATATACTAATATAGTAATTTTTACACAAATTGATAAAATTTCAACATCTCAAACCGAATTTTATGATCACATATGTTTTTAATCTCGATTTAAGAATACAGCCCTTAGTTACTACATCAATCCGAATTTTATGATCACATATGTTTTTAATCTCGATTTAAGAATACAGCCCTTAGTTACTACATCAATCCGAATTTTATGATCACATATGTTTTTAATCTCGATTTAAGAATACAGCCCTTAGTTACTACATCAATCCGAATTTTATGATCACATATGTTTTTAATCTCGATTTAAGAATACAGCCCTTAGTTACTACATCAATCCGAATTTTATGATCACATATGTTTTTAATCTCGATTTAAGAATACAGCCCTTAGGCCCGTAATATCAATAGCAGTTTAATCTATGATTCTGAGTTTAACTTGTCATTATTGGTTCAACAAAGACAGTTTAAACTCAGAATCATAGATTAAACTGCTATTGATATTACGGGCCTTAGTTACTACATAAGTGATTACAGTTTATTGAAGTTATACTTCTTATGCGACTTCCAACAAGGTTGCGTTAAACGTTTACGCTGCACTGTTGCATTAACTGCTGGATAGATGGTGCTAGTTTCTTTCAGTTGTGATTATGTGATTATTATGTGTGTGTGTTCTAGTCAACACTGCGTCCTCACCATCGCGCTGGCCAGGGAGGTGTTGGGCAGCGCGGCGGCCGCGGGGTCCACGCCCACCTTCTTCAGGAACTCCGCCGCGCGCCGCCGCCGCTCCAACTGCTTCGCTTTCTCTGCTTCTGTGTCCATGTCGCCTGGAAATGGGATTCTAAACTAGCATCTTTCTTCCATTTTCTTCAGACAACGCATCAGTGATGCCTTTGTTGCTGATGTTCATGGCGACGATAGCCACTTACCATCAGGTGGATCGTCAGTTCATTTGCTGGCTATTTCAGTAAAAAAGCATATAAATATAAATACATCTTGTTATTTTGTTATTTCTGTGATGACTTAATGTAATAAGAGTACGAGTAGACCAAGCCAGCAATAACGGTACCCATAAAATTCCTATCCTCATTGACTACGAGGACGATATTGACTAAACGGGTTTGTTATATAGTTATTGCATGTGGCATGGAATTCCAAAAGTTAACTAGACGAAAATAGTTTAAATTCAATTAAAGAAAATCTCCTCATCATAATTATGCAAAAGACTTACCTTTGGAATCAGATTGGTCCCCAGTCAAATCAATAAGATCATCCGAATTGTCCTCCAGAGCAATAATTTCACTTTCAAATTCACAACCTTTCCTCCTCTTCCTATATCTGTCCCGTTCTTCTTTCTCTTTTTCCCTATGTCGCTCTCTTTTCTTCTCTCTTTCTGAAACTTTCTCAGATCTTCTAGACTCTCTACTTTCTGACTTAGATCTCTTATATCTCTTCTTTCTATCTTTATGTTTCCGCCTGTCTCTATAAGGACTCTCTCGCTCCCCAGTCCTGCTTCTGGAAGGTTCCCTCTCCTTCTCTCGTGGCTTCTCCTCAGGCGGCTTCTGAATCTCTTTTTTAACTTCTTCCTCTACTTTCGGAAGCTTCTCTTCAACTACCGGTGGCGGTTCCTCTACTTTAGGGACAACAGACTCATTCGCTACAGTGACTAACGGTGCAATTTTTATTATATTATTGGGTACTGTCATTGGAGTTTGCTCAATAGTTTTAATGACTGGCAAATTATTGTCCGTCGCTGCGTCTAATTTGTATACTACCACTGGAGGAAGGGCATTCACAGGACACAGCTGTGGTATGTTGGACTTTGGGACCTCCGGTTTCTCTTGTGTTGTTTCTTCCAGTTTCTCCCCTTTATTTTCGCCTTCTTCATCAGTACTGGACTCATAAGGTAAGGCTGGCTTTGGTAGTATCGGATCGGGTGCTTTCGGCTTTTTTATTGAGAAAGATACTAAGCCTGGAATATATGAACAATTTTAATAGCACACATATTATATTGAGCTGCTGAAATGTAAGACACAAATAATGGCCTGCTATGTTCGTTTATTCTGCATTATCACTAGCACCTTTCCAAAATTAAGACAGACTAGACTAGTCAATACACAACACACATGGCTCACTTCAACAAAATTTAGAAATTAATTAAGGAAAATTTAGGAAGCAGAGAGGCGAACCTTGAATATATTTCATTTAATATTAAATCATTAACTCCTAGAGTGTCACTAAAACTTGTCTACAAACTGAGTAAATGTAAAATATTTGTATTCTTACCACCAGCGCCACCCTTCTTATCCACGGTACCATTGACAACTCCGCGCTTTTCATTCATAGTCCTTTTATAATAAGCATGGTACATGTTATCTGGTTCGAGAAAAATAAATCTGGGATCATTTTTCGCGCGCACTATATCAGCAAAGTCGTCGCCATTTCGTGCAACATACGCCGCCATTTTGTCGATGACGATTCTAACGTCCTCGGGTGGTTCGATAAGTACTGGTTTGTCTTTGCTGTCCGTTGAGGAGTTGTCATCAGACTCTGTAGATTAGATAATTAAACTATAAGTTCTATGGAGAAGTTTTTAACAGCATTGTTACATATGAACCAGAGAATAATGGTGGTTTACAATAATATAACCATTGATTGCGGAAAACCTGTATGGCAAACTAAAGTTCCCAGATTTGATTACCATAATAAAAAGAGCATTGCATTTTCTACAATTATGTATTGTGATGGAATATTTTTGTCCCTTGGCTTTCAATATACCGTATACTCTGTGCTGATTTTTTAACATTTATCTATCTATACCTATGAGACATTTAATTTCCACATAAATTGTTTTATACTGTACCCGATCCACTCTCCGAGTCAGTATTGTAGTTCTTCATCAAGCTGAGTCCGGTGGAGTGGTTGGGCGGTACGGGGCCGTCGGGGCGCGCCGCGGTGATGGGCTCGAAGCGCGGCGGGGGGCGCGGCGGGAGCGCCACGGGCGGCGGGGGCGGCAGCACAGCTACTGGAATATGTATACATGTAAGATATTTACATTTTGCTTCTGTCATTTTATTAGTATTTTTATCGTCATGTAACACTGGGGTAGAGAATGTTGTTCCAGCCACAGAGTACTTAATCACTACGTTTTAGTTACAGCTTGATAATGTTTAGAGTGAAACGATTTTAAATGATTTGTCCGTAAAAGTGATAGTGCTTGTTCACACTGAACTCGCGGGCGCGGTGTTGTTTTATAAAAGAAAGCTCTCATATTACAAAAGCTATCTCATTTTTCTCTTTAATCATCTTTAATCTCTTCTGAAAAGTAAACTACTTTTACAGGTATCAAGATGCAAGAAACAAACAAAACCAATCTCACGTGGCAACGCCCTGACGGGCAGTGTGGGTTCAGTGCCGGGCGGGGCCACCTCGCCGGCCGCCAGCGAGGCGGTGTAGTCGGACTGCTCGGCCGAGTCGCAGCGCATCTTGGAGATCAGCATCGTGTAGTCGCAGTCCGCTGACGGCTTGTAGTGGATGCTTGGGATTGACGGAGCCTACACAGAGATTGTACAGTCGGCAAAAGAATTATGTATGCAGCATTGATTCTAAAACTTGTAATTATTGATATTACAGATTGATTGTGTTATTATCGATGTTAAATGATATGTGTATATACAAGGCATGATTTAACATTGATACTAACGTAAACAATATGTATTAAACATTACAGAGGGTTTTAGAATCATGCCCTGCATACTTAATTCTTTTGATTGTATACATGAAAAATTATTAATAAGCGAATATTACAAAGTAGGTAATAGGCTTGAGATATGTATATGACGTATAAATGTATTTTAAAATAAGTTTCAATGTACGGATTTATTAATTGAATAAATTATGTTAATATATTAATAATGACTTACAGATTCTATAATGGTTGTTGCTAAGCTAGGGTGGAGATATTCATCATTTGTATCAGCAGGTTTTTCTGGAATAAAAAATAATAATGATAATTTTTGTTAAGAGAACACTAGATGTATTATTATGCAATACATGTTTTATCGCATATACCATACAAAAAATGATTTTATAATGATATTTTAAAGTAATAAACATACCTTCAACAATCTCAGTCTTTTCTGGCCATTTACTAGTCTTCACCAGGTCCACAAGAGCAAAATAGTAGGGATTCAACTGCGAATCCCTGTTCAGGAACTGAAACTGTGGATTGTCTCCCTGCTTGGCCTTGATGAGGATCTCCATTTGCGTCCCTTGGTTCGCTATGAACTTGGCCGTTTTCTCTATTATAGCATTTTGCTTCAGAGATTCTGGCTGTTGACAAATGAAATAGTATTAATACATTATTTTACATTGTTTTGTTGCATTCTTTCGACACAATGTTATATGGCATGACTAATAGTACACACAAAATTTTGAAAACACATTATTTAACCAAGTGTACATTGCACAAAAACTTCATACATCTGTTGAAAAGTATATTATATTCTGAATACTGCATCTTTGAAGTTTGAATCTTACAATACTGTTCATCGTATTTTAAAACTGGATTAGGTACTTATCCACAGCAAGTGTTACAGCCCGGTCATTATATACCGTGTAATGTATAGAACTTCAAGTCTAAAGTGTACAAAACTTCAAGTCTAGTGAATTGAATTTTGATTTTATCAGTGGCGGCCACATCAATAGGTTTAGGTGGTGCAAGTTCTTAAGAATGGCACCCCTTACCACCTGATAATTAGAGCAATTTTTCTTCAAATACCAACTTAGGGCTTGCCATATTATAGTAATCTGGAATTATAAAAATGTCATACCATTAGTATATCAGGAGAAAATAAAGCTTTGAACTCCGGTGTAGGGACAAAAGGTTCCTCAACTTCTACTTGTTCTGCTTCTTTCTTGGGTTCCGAAGGTGCATCATAGTTGAAGCCCACCTGACCATAGCCGGCTGCGTGAAGTCTCTTCAACTCTTCCTCTGAAATTGTGAGATTGGATAAAGTCAATACATTACAGGATGTGAATAATGTACCTGTAAATGGATCAAGGATATACTTACTGAATTTTAATTACTTATTAATATTTTTTAATAAAGCAAAAGTCACCTATTGGCAAATGGTAATATTATTTCCCAATATTTTTATAAGGGTTGACACTTATTAATGTATAACATGGACAAAAAACACTTCCAGGAGGGCATATCTTTGTGCAGTAATAACAATAAGTGTTTGAATCAAAATCATTATCGATGCACTGCCAACGATAAACAAAGCATGTAAAAAAACAATTGTAAAATGTACCTTTATACATCTCTTCCTCATCTTCATTAGTGTGTAGAGCGCGGTACCTCTCCTCATCACATAGCTGTTCCACTTCCAGTTCCATCCTGGTGAGCTCAACTCTCCAGTCAAAGCCCCCCGGGGGCGCCTCGAGGTTCGACAGGTCATGGAGGGCACCCCTTGCGTCGTACCTGCCAATGTAATATTAAATGTCAGGTATGCCTAAAATTTGTGGGGACATGACAGAACACTGACATGATTCACAAATATGCCTTATAAGGTTAAATTAGACTTGAATATTTATTTTGAATAAGATATCACACCTTTTAACTTCTCTCAGATTGTTTTGATTTGCAGTCATAAGCAATATATGTAATTTAAGGAACAAATGTAGCAAATTTCGTAATTGTGTTTGAAAGATGTTGTAGATGATATGAAATGGCTTTACTGAGTATTAATTAACCCGTCGGTTACCGGGAACGTGGATGCACGTTCGAACTCAAAGGTACCGCCGTCGCCGCGATTCTAACGAGTTAAATGTAATTTATAAGATGTTCCACTTATGTAGGTACACAAATAGTGGCGCCTACGGAGTTTTGTACTGTTTATGCTTCAGGCGCTCACTAAAAAAAGGTTAACGGGCGTCTACCCATATGTAAAAGTATACAAAGCAGCAAAATCTGTTTAGCGCTTGGACTAAAAAAAAGATCATCAAACACATTTTGGCGCCCCCTTAAACTGGCGCCCAGGGCGGGTGCCCCGGTTCGCCCCCCCCCCTCCCTCCCCCTAGATCCGGGCCTAAGTCCTAGTCTTAATATAAATGCATACAAATTCCTAGATCATTATGAACAATATTTTGCATAGATTGTTGACCACTTAAAAGTTGAATGTATGGATTTATGTTGATTGCACATACTTATTGGTAGAAACCGAAAACATTACAATCACGTATTTTGGTCAATTGTTAACCAAAATTCGTAACGTATCAAAATAGTCTCTAACTGTACAAAGAAGTCATAATATACATACGCAATGCCGTCACAAGTTATACATACCACCGATGAGGATCACCATAAAAACAGGAGCACCAAAATCGGACCGGGCAGCTCTTCGGTACACCTTACACTCTCTGCGAAATACTTATAATCTTCGGGAAAAATTAAAATATTCCGAACTTTATTTTGCTTCAATAATCTTAGCGGCAGTCTGATAGTAAAAAACGTATCGAACCTGTCGATTTTCAATGTCTCATCCCCCATCCATGGTATGAGATGTTTCCCCTGGTCAACGTACAGGGCTTTGTCATCGTCCCTGAACAATTTGCACGAGTAGCCAAACACGAACAACTCTTCCTTCTTCTCTTTACACTCACTCTTATTTTTACGCAATATACCGGACTCACTTCCAGTCCATTTTACAGACATTTCTAATTTCTATTTTAATAAATTTCACAATAAAAATTATTATGACAATACGTCACGGCTCGCCGTCGCCGTGCGCACCACAGAACACTTATACCCGTGCGCACAGAGTACCAGTGTTGCCGTTTTATAATTGAGCAAAATGCTAACTTTTCGCCGGAAAAATGCTAAAAAATGCTAAATATTTTTTTGAAGTGCTTAATAAAATGCCAATTTGATTAATTTGATTATTATGATTAATATTTATTTAAAAGAAAAAATAATGTGTGCAATTCACACGTAGTACAAATAAAACCTTCAAAAATTTTGGTTTCAGATAATGAGACGAATGTAAAATTTCGGGAAAATGATATGTAGGTTTTAGTAATGATCATAGTGATGCAAAGTTAGAAAATAAAAATAAAACAGTGGTAATTAACGCCATCTTTTAACATAATATGAAGAGTAAAATGAGCAGCTAGCGCCATCTATTATATTATATAATCCTAGACTTACCACTGACTTAACTATATAATTGTTCTCCCAGAAAGAGTCGAGATGGGACTTTGTTGTCTATGGCGGGTTTTCTCCATCCCCCTCAGACACCTCGGGAAAAATCTGACATTTCACATTTTCAAGATGGCGGCCGCACTGCGATTTTCAACTTTTTTGTTTATGGCCTTTTGCGGGATTTTTTTCGGGGGTTTTGACAAGTTTTGGGGTCGATATACGAAAACTTTAGAAAAAATTGAAAAAACAAAATGGCCGCCGAGATATTCGAGTTTGAAATTTTTCGATTTTAGAGGTGACTTTGCGGGGTCGCATCGGGGTGGTTTTTCAACTTTTTTGCAATGTTTTTAGTGTGTTCGTTTGACTGTATCCTCAATTTTAATATTTTGGGGATATTTATTTTTTCGACAAGATGGCGGACGCAGTGGCGGCCATTTTGAAAAATGTACGAAAAACGACGTTTTTTGAGTGAATTTTTCTTCGGGTTGGCAACATTTGAGCGGGTGTCTTTGTTCCAGGCGGTTATGTAACTTGACCCAAAGTGTTGCCAGGTTGAGTTTTTTTTTATTTGTTCGTACATTTTTTTGGACTTTCTATTCAAAAATATGAAAAGTAGAAGGAGCAATATTTTTAAACAAAATGTCAAACAGGCAAACGTGTCGTGGTCGTCGTAATGACATTTGACCATTTTCGTCGATGTCGACTGGCAACACTGGCTGCTGGATTTTTTTTTTCGTTTTACGAAAAGTCGAATTGATCTCCTGGAAGGAGTGGTGGGGGGTGAGTACGATGTATGGGGGAATTTTTGGTTTGCCTCCGTGTCTATGGGAAAAATCCGACCTTTCAAAAATCCAAGATGGCGGCCGAGTCGAAATGACCAACTTTTTTTTTCACTATGCACCTACCCAAGATTGGTGTCGTTTTCGGCTAATGTTGGGAAAAATGTTACGATGAAATTGAAAAAAAATAAAAAAACAAGATGGCCGCCGAGATATTTTACTTTAAAATTTTTCAATTTTGGAGGTGACTTTGCGGGGTTGGATTGCAATGGGTTTTCAACTTTTTTTTGATTTTTTTTTGCTGTTGCCTTGGGTCTATCCCCAATTTTGACGTTTGGGGTATATTTTTTTTTTCGACAAGATGGCGGACCCCGTGGTGGCCATTTTATAAAATGTACGAAAAATTGCATTTTTTGAAGAAAAAAATCTTGAGGTTGGCAACATTTGAGGGGGTCACTTTGTATGGGGCGGTTGTGGGAGTTGGTTTGAAGTATTGCCAAGTTACGTTAATTTTTTTTTCATTCATACATTTTTGTGAACTTTCTATTCAAAAATATAAAAAGTAGAAGGAGAAACATTTTGAATCAAAAAATTTCATCAAAACATTTCTCGCGGTCGTCGTAATGACATTTGACCATTTTCATCAAAAATAACTGGCAACACTGGCTGCTGGATTTTTTTTTCACGTTTTTTCACATTTCGAATAGCCCAGCCGAAAGTATTGGTGGGGGGTAATAGTAATGTATGGAGAAGTTGCTTGACTATCTATGGTTATTATAGGAAAAATATGACCATTCGAAAATTCAAGATGGCGGCCGCTCGGCGATTGTCAACTTTTTGTTTATTTTGAGCACCTACCCGACATTGGTATCGTTTTCGGCTAATCTTGGGACGACTAATACAAAAAAGTTGAAAAAAATTGAAAAAACAAGATGGCCGCCGAGATATTTTAGTTTGAAATTTTTCAATTTTCGAGGTGTCTTTGCGGGGTCGCATCGCGGTGGTGTTTTAACATTTTTGCGATATTTTTCCTCTTTTGGCTCTGGTCTATCCTCAATTTTGACATGTTGAATATTTTTTTTTTTTTCGACAAGATGGCGGATCCCGTGGTGGCCATTTTCTAAAATGTACGAAAAATTGCATTTTTTGGAGGAAAAAATTTGTAGGTTGGCAACATTTGAGGGGGTCACTTTGTATGGGACGGTTGTTGGGCTTGGTCTGAAGTATTGCCAGGTTACGTTTATTTTTTTTGCATTCATACATTTTTGTGAACTTTCTATTCAAAAATGTAAAAAGTAGAAGGAGAAACATTTTTAATCAAAAAATTGCACCACGAGATTTTTTGTGGTCGTCATAGTGACATTTGACCATTTTCATCTCAATCAACTGGCAACACTGGAGTCCAGAATTTTTTTCATTTTTCGAGTAGTTGAACCGAAACTATAGATCAGGGGTATAGAAAATGTATGAGAGATATTTTTAAAATGATATATTCGTTTTAGAAAAACTATAAAATTTGAGTGTTGCCATACAAAAAATAATAATTTACATACAAATTTATTTTTGGATCGAATATTTCGTTATTATAATGTTTGGGGCGTTTGTAGGTACTAACATTTTGTACATTTTGGTGAAAAAAAATTTCAGTGTTGCCATATAAAAAATAATTATTTTCATACAAATGTATTCTTTTTTCGAATGTTTGAGACTGTTGTCTCCATTCTATGTCTATATAATGTATGAGGCGTTTGTAGGTACTAAAGGACCGATCACGTTGGTGTAACCAATGTTCAGTGATGCCATACAAAAAATAATAATTTTCATACAAATGAATTTTTGTATGTACTATTTCAGGCTTTTGTCTCCTTTTGATGTCATTAAAATGTATACGACGTTTGTTGCTACTGATAGATCGGTCACATCCGTGTAAATGTGTTTCATTGTTGCCATAAAAAATGAGAAACTTTCAGTGTTGCCATACAAAAAATTATAATTATCATACAAATGTATTCTTTATTCGAATGTTTGAGGCTGTTGTCCCCATTTGATGTCTTTACAATGTATGAGGCATTTGTAGGTACTAAGGGACCGGACACGTTGGTGTAACCAATAAATAGTGATGCCATACAAAAAATAATAATTTTAATACAAATTAATTTTTGAATGTAATATTTCAGGCTTTTGTCTCCTTTGGATGTCATTAAAATGTATACGACGTTTGTTGCTACTGACAGATCGCTCACATATGTGTTTCAGTGTTGCTTTAAAAAATGATAAAATTTCAGTGTTGCCATTCAAAAACAAGTATTTTTCATAAAAATCTATATTGAACATTTCGGACTATTATTTGCATTTGATGTCTATAAAATGTATCAGGCGTTTATAGGTGCAAATAGATTGCACATAATATGTCTCTCCCTCTCCTTCTCCCTGTCCCACTCCCTCTCCTTCTCCCACTCCCTGTCCCTCTCCCTGTCTCACTCCCTCTCCTTCTCCTCCTCTCGCTTCCCATCCGTAAAGCCCTCTGCAATAAACTCACTATATGCTTACATATAAATTTTCATATTTCTCAGTTTGAAAATGAGAACTTCTAAAAAACTTGCAACCCCTTTATTTACCTCTTAAGGGCTGAAATTACAAAAAAACCTGTTACAGTTAATTTTTTATTTGATTAACACCTTTCTGAGTTCGAAAATGTCCAAGTTGCGTACTAATTTATAACCTTTTAGTATAGGGGATTAATTTTCAAAAAACAACTCTACAGTTCCTTTTTGTTTCTAAGTATACGCTTACATAATTATAAATTTTCATATCTCTGAGTTCGGTATTGACGAAGTTCCGTACAAACTTACATCCCCTGGTTTTAACCATTTGGGGATGAATTTCCAAAAAAACCTGTGACAGTAAATTTTTATTTCTAATAATAAGCTTATATAAATTTTCACATTACTGAGTTCAAAAATGACGTAGTTTCTTAAATATAAAACAACCCCTTCGTTTTATCTCCCTCTCGCTCTCCCTGTCTCTCTCTGTCCCTCTCCCTCTCCCGCTCCCGCTTTACGTCCCTCTCACTCTCCCGCTCCTTCTCCCGCTTCACGTCCCTCTCCCGCTCCCAGTCCCTCTCCCACACCCTGTCCCTCTCCCATTTTCTGTCCCGCTCTTTCTCTCTCTCCGCTCCCTTCCCCTCTCTTTCTCCGGTTCCCGGTCCCTCTCTCGCTTCCTGTCCCTCTCCCTCTCCCTTCAAAAAAATAGCGTGAAGCCAAACATGTCGCAAACAGACCCCTGAATCGAAAAATAAATTTCGCATGTCAATGATCTTTTTGAAAAAACTATTTATTTATTTTTCCTTTTGCGGAAGAAAAAGGCACGCGCGCTGCTTTAGCAGCGCGCGCCCCACGCAAAAACCTAGTATATATATATATATATATATATATTATATAATCCTAGACTTACCACCGTAAGTACTATATAATTGATCTCCCTGATGGAGACGAGATACGACTCTGTTGTCTATGGCGGGTTTTCTCCTTCCCCTCCAAGGATCTTGGGAAAAATCTGACATTTCACATTTTCAAGATGGCGGCCGCTCTGCGATTTTCAACTTTTTTGTTTATGGCCTTTTGCGGGATTTTTTTGGAGCGTTTCGACAAGTTTTGGGGGCGATATACGAAAACTTTAGAAAAAATTGAAAAAACAAGATGGCCGCCGAGATATTCGAGTTTGAATTTTTTCGATTTTAGAGGTCACTTTGCGGGGTCGCATCGGGGTGGTTTTTCAACTTTTTTGCAATGTTTTTTGTGTGTTTGTTTGACTGTATCCTCAATTTTAATATTTTGGGGATATTTATTTTTTCGACAAGATGGCGGACGCGGTGACGGCCATTTTGAAAAATGTACGAAAAACGACGTTTTTTGGGTGAATTTTTCTTCGGGTTGGTAACATTTGAGCGGGTGCCTTTGTTCCAGGCGGTTATGTAACTTGATTCAAAGTGTTGCCAGGTTGAGTTTTTTTTTCTTTTGTTGGTACATTTTTTTGGACTTTTTATTCAAAAATGTGAAAAGTAGAAGGAGCAATATTTTTAATCAAAATGTCACACGGGCAAGCGTGTCGTGGTCGTCGTAATGACATTTGACCATTTTCGTCGATGTCGACTGGCAACACTGGGTGCTGGATTTTTTTTTTCGTTTTACGAAAAGTCGAATTGATCTCCCAGAAGGAGTGGTGGGGGGTGGGTACAATGTATAGGGGAATTTTTGGTTTGCCTCCGTGTCTATAGGAAAAATCCGACCTTTCAAAAATCCAAGATGGCGGCCGAGTCGAAATGACCAACTTTTTTTTTCACTATGCACTTACCCGAGATTGGTGTCGTTTTCGGCTAATGTTGGGAAATGCGTTACGATGAAAATGGAAAAAAATAAAAAAACAAGATGGCCGCCGAGATATTTTACTTTAAATTTTTTCAATTTTGGAGGTAACTTTGCGGGGTCGGATTGCAATGGGTTTTCAACTTTTTTTCGATTTTTTTTCGCTGTTGCCTCAGGTCTATCCCCAATTTTGACGATTGGGGTATATTTTTTTTTTCTTAAAGATGGCGGATCCTATGGCGGCCATTTTGCAAAATGTACAAAAAATTGCATTTTTTGAGGTAAAAAATTTTGAGGTTGGCAATATTTGAGGGGGTCACTTTGTATTGGGCGGTTGTGAGGCTTGGTCTGAAGTGTTGCCAGGTTACGTTAATTTTTTTTTCATTCATACATTTTTGTGAACTTTCTATTCAAAAATATAAAAAGTAGAAGGAGAAACATTTTTAATAAAAAAATTGCACCAAAAAATTTCTCGTGGCCGTTGTAATGACATTTGACCATTTTCATCAAAATTAACTGGCAACACTGGCTGCTGGATTTTTTTTTCACGTTTTTTCGCATTTCGAATAGCCCAGCCGAAAGTATTGGTGGGGGGTAATAATAATGTATGGAGAAGTTGCTTGACTACCTATGGTTATTATAGGAAAAATACGACCATTCGAAAATTCAAGATGGCGGCCGCTCGGCGATTGTCAACTTTTTGATTACTTTGAGCTCCTACCCGACATTGGTGTCGTTTTCGGCTAATCTTGGGACGACTAATATGACGAAGTTAGAAAAAATTGAAAAAACAAGATGGCCGCCGAGATATTTTAGTTTAAAATTTTTCAATTTTCGAGGTGTCTTTGCGGGGTCGCATCGCGGTGGTGTTTTAACATTTTTGCAATATTTTTCCTCTGTTGGCTCTAATCTATCCTCAATTTTGACATGTTGGATATATTTTTTTTTTCGACAAGATGGCGGATCCCATGGTGGCCATTTTGTAAAATGTACGAAAAATTGCATTTTTTGAAGGAAAAAATTTGTAGGTTGGCAACATTTGAGGGGGTCACTTTGTATGGGGCGGTTGTTGAGCTTGGTCTGGAGTATTGCCAGGTTACGTTGATTTTTTTTTCATTCATACATTTTTGTGAACTTTCTATTCAAAAATGTGAAAAGTAGAAGGAGAAACATTTTTAATCAAAAAATTACACCACAAGATTTTTTGTGGGCGTCGTAATGACATTTGACCATTTTCATCTCAATCAACTGGCAACACTGGAGTCCAGAATTTTTTTCACTTTTCGAGTAGTTGAGCTGAAACTGTAGATCAAGGGTATAAGAAATGTATGGGAAATATTTTTATATTAGAATTTTAGTTTTGAAAAAACTAAAAAATTTCAGTGTTGCCATACAAAAAATAACAATTTTCATACAAATTTATTTTTGGATCGAATATTTCGTTATTATAATGTATGGGGCGTTTGTAGGTATTGAGATTTTGTAAATTTTGGTGAAAAAAAAATTCAGTGTTACCATACAAAAAATTATAATTTTCATACAAATGTATTCTTTTTTCGAATGTTTGAGGCTGTTGTCTCCATTTGATGGCTTTATAATATATGAGGAATTTGTAGGTACTAAGGGACCGGACACGATGGTGTAACCAATAAATAGTGATGCCATACAAAAAATAATAATTTTCATACAAATGAATTTTTGTATGTGATATTTCAGGCTTTTGTCTCCTTTGGATGTCATTAAAATATATACGACGTTTGTTGCTACTGATAAATCGGTCACATCCGTGTAAACGTCTTTCAGTGTTGCCATAAAAAGTGAGAAACTTTCAGTGTTGCCATACAAAAAATTATAATTTTCATACAAATGTATACTTTATTCGAATGTTTGAGGCTGTCGTCCCCATTTGATGTCTTTACAATGTATGAGGCATTTGTAGGTACTAAGGGACCGGACACGTTGGTGTAACCAATAAATAGTGATGCCATACAAAAAATAATAATTTTCATACAAATTAATTTTTGAATGTAATATTTCAGGCTCTTGTCTCCTTTTGATGTCATTAAAATGTATACAACGTTTGTTGTTACTGATAGATCGGTCAAATCTCTGTAAATCTGTTTCAGTGTTGCCATAAAAAATTAGAAACTTTCAGTGTTGCCACACAAAAAAAGGATTTTTCATAAAAATCTATGTTGAACATTTCCGACTGTTGTTTGCATTTGATGTCTATAAAATGTATGAGGCGTTTATAGGTGCAAATAGACTGCACATTATATGAGAGTATTAAAAAACGTGTTGGCATAAAAAAAAAAATATTGTTCAATCTAGAAAACAAAATTAACGTATATTAAAAATAATTCAATAACATTTTTTTTGTACTTCATACATTTTACACATTCAAGACATTTGTACCACTATATTGTTATTGTTTTTGTTATTACCTACTGGTTTGGTCTGGAAGTAATTGTCCGTTTCTTAACTCTCCTATCCGATAGTTTAGTGTGAACCCGTTTTTGTCATGTGCCCTTTACTGCTTTGAATAGATATTGTGTAAAGGCAAAATTAATTTTAATTTCTTCGAGGCCAGCAACGCATTGGTGACGCCCCTTATGTTGCTAATGTCCATGGGTGGCGGTTATCACATACCATCAGGTAACCCATCTGCTCGTTTGCCTGCTTAATTCTTAATGCTTGATTCTGTCTCTCTCTCCCTCTCCCTCTCGCTCTATTTCTCCCTCTCGCTCTCCCTCTTGCTTTATCTCTCGCTCTCCTTCTCTTGCTTTATCTCTCGCTCTCCCTCTCGTTCTCCCTTTCTCTCTCTTCCCTCTCCCTCTCCCGCTCCCTGTCTCTCTACCTCTCCCACTCCCGATCCCTCTCCCGCTTCACGTCTCTCACCCGCTCCCAGTCAGTCTCCCGCACCCGGTCCTTCTCCCACTTTCTGTCCCGCTCTTCCTCCCCGCTCCTTGCCACTCTTTCTCTCTCTCCCCCTCTCGCTCTTCCTGTCCCTCTCCCTCTCCTTCTCCCTCTCGCTCTCACTCTCCCTCTCGCTCTTCCTGTCCCTCTCCCGCTCCTTCTCCCTCTCGCTCTCCCTCTCGCTTTCCCTCTCACTCTCCCTCTCGCTCTCTCTCTCGCTCTCCCTCTCCCTCTCGCTCTCGCTTTCCCTCTCCCTCTCGCTCTTTCTCCCTCTGCCTCTCGCTCTTCCTCCCTCTCCCTCTCGCTCTCGCTTTCCCTCACCCTCTCGCTCTCCCTCTCGATCTCCCTCTCGCTCTATCTCTCGCTCTTCCTCTCCCTATCCTTCTCCCTCTCCCTCTCCCTCTCCCTCTCCTTCTCCATCTCCCTCTCCCGCTCCCAGTCCCTATCCTGCAGCCGGTCCTTCTCCCACTTTCTATTCCGCTCTTTCTCCCTCCTCGCTCCCTGCCCCTCTCCCTCTCCTTCTCCCGCTCCCGGTCCCGCTCTTGCTTCCTGTCCCTCTCCCCTCCCGCTCCCGTCAAAAAAATAATGTGAAGCTGAACATGTCGCAAACAGACCCCTGAATCGAAAAATGAATTTCGCAGACCAATGATATTTAAAAAAATATATTTATTTATTTGTTCTTTTGCGGAAAAAAAAGGCACGCGCGCTGCTTTAGCAGCGCGCGCCCCACGCAAAAACCTAGTTATAATATATAATCCTAGACTTAACTAGACCACTGACTTAACTATATAATTGTTCTCCCAGAAAGAGGCGAAATAGAATGATGTTGTCTATGGCGGGTTTTCTCCGTTCCCCCCCGACACCTCGGGAAAAATCTGACATTTCACATTTTCAAGATGGCGGCCGCTCTGTGATTTTCAACTTTTTTTTTATGGCTTTTTGGGGGATTTTTTTGGGGCGTTTCGACAAGTTTTGGGGGCGATATACGAAAACTTTAGAAAAAATTGAAAAAACAAGATGGCCGCCGAGATATTCGAGTTTGAATTTTTTCGATTTCAGAGGTGACTTTGCGGGGTCGCATCGGGGTGGGTTTTCTACTTTTTTTAAATATTTTTTGTGTGTTGTCTCGAATGTATCCTCAATTTTGATATTTTGGGGATATTTATTTTTTCCACAAGATGACGGACGCGGTGGCGGCCATTTTGAAAAATGTACGAAAAACGACGTTTTTTGGGTGAATTTTTCTTCGGGTTGGCAACATTTGAGCGGGTGTCTTTGTTCCAGGCGGTTATGTAACTTGACTCAAAGTGTTGCCAGGTTGAGTTTTTTTTTCTTTTGTTGGTACATTTTTTTGGACTTTTTATTCAAAAATGTGAAAAGTAGAAGGAGCAATATTTTTAATCAAAATGTCACACGGGCAAGCGTGTCGTGGTCGTCGTAATGACATTTGACCATTTTTGTCGATGTCGACTGGCAACACTGGCTGCTGGAATTTTTTTTTCGTTTTACGAAAAGTCGAATTGATCTCCGAGAAGGAGTGGTGGGAGGTGGGTACAATGTATGGGGGAATTTTTGGTTTGCCCCCGTGTCTATGGGAAAAATCCGACCTTTCAAAAATCCAAGATGGCGGCCGAGTCGAAATGACCAACTTTTTTTTTCACTATGCACTTACCCGAGATTGGTGTCGTTTTCGGCTAATGTTGGAAAATTTGTTACGATGAAAATGGAAAAAAATAAAAAAACAAGATGGCCGCCGAGATATTTTACTTTAAAATTTTTTAATTTTGGAGGTGACTTTGCGGGGTCGGATTGTAATGGGTTTTCAACTTTTTTCCGATTTTTTTTCTTAATTACCTCGGGTCTATCCCCAATTTTGACGATTGCGGTATATTTTTTTTTTCTTAAAGATGGCGGATCCTGTGGCGGCCATTTTGCAAAATGTACAAAAAATTGCATTTTTTGAGGTAAAAAATTTTGAGGTTGGCAATATTTGAGGGGGTCACTTTGTATTGAGCTGTTGTGGAGCTTAGTTTGAAGTGTTGCCAGGTTACATTGATTTTTTTTCATTCATACATTTTTGTGAACTTTCTATTCAAAAATATAAAAAGTAGAAGGAGAAACATTTTTAATCAAAAAATTGCACCAAAAAATTTCTCGTGGCCGTCGTAATGACATTTGACCATTTTCATCAAAAATAACTGGCAACACTGGCTGCTGGATTTTTTTTTCACGTTTTTTCACATTTCGAATAGCCCAGCCGAAAGTGTCGGTGGGGGGTAATAATAATGTATGGAAAAGTCGCTTGACTCTCTGTGGTCATTACAGGAAAAATACGACCATTTGAAAATTCAAGATGGCCGCCGCTCAGCGATTGTCAACTTTTTGTTTACTTTTAGCACCTACCCAACATTGGTGTCGTTTTCGGCTAATCTTGGAACGACTAATATGATAAAGTTGGAAAAAATTGAAAAAAGAAGATGGCCGCCGAGATATTTTAGTTTAAAATTTTTCAATTTTCGAGGTGTCTTTGCGGGGTCGCATCGCGGTGGTGTTTTAACATTTTTGCGATGTTTTTCCTCTATTGGCTCTGGTCTATCCTTAATTTTTACATATTAGAGATATTTTTTTTTTCGACAAGATGGCGGATTTTGTGGCGGCCATTTTGTAAAATATATGAAAAATGACATTTTTTGAAGGAAAAAAATTGTGAGTTAGCAACATTTGAGGGGGTCACTTTGTATGGGGCGGTTGTGGGTCTTGGTCTGAAGTATTGCCAGGTTACGTTGATTTTTTTTATATTCATACATTTTTGTGAACTTTCTATTCAAAAATATAAAAAGTAGAAGGAGAAACATTTTTTAATAAAAAAATTGCACCAAAAATTTTTTGTGGTCGTCGTAATGACATTTGACCATTTTCATCTCAATCGACTGGCAACACTGGAGTCCAGAATTTTTTTCACTTTTCGAGTAGTTGAGATGAAACTATAAATCAGGGGTATAAGAAATGTATGGGAGATATTTTTAAATTAGAATATTCGTTTTGTAAAAGATATCAAATTTCAATGTTGCCATACAAAAAATAATAATTTTCATACAAATTTATTTCTGGATCGAATATTTCGTTATTATAATGTATGGGGCATTTGAAGGTACTGATATTTTGTAAATTTTGATCAAAAAAAATTCAATGTTGCCATACAAAATATTATAATTTTCATACAAATGTATCCTTTATTCGAATGTTTGAGGCTGTTGTCTCCATTGTATGTCTTTATAATGTATTAGGCGTTTGTAGGTACTAAAGGGCCGGATACGTTGGTGTAACGAATGTTTAGTGATGCCATACAAAAAATAATAATTTTCATACAAATGAATTTTTTGTATGTAATATTTCAGGCTTTTGTCTCCTTTTGATGTCATTAAAATGTATACGACGTTTGTTGCTACTGATAGATCGCTCACATCCATGTAAACGTGTTTCAGTGTTGCCATAAAAGTAGAAACTTTCAGTGTTGCCATACAAAAAATAATGATTTTCATACAAATTTATTTTTGAATCGAATATTTCGTTATTATAATGTATAATGGGGCTTTTGTAGGTACTGACATTTTGTAAATTTTGGTGAAAATAAATTTCAGTGTTGCCATACAAAAAATAATGATTTTCATACAAATGTATTCTTTTTTCGATAGTTTGAGGCTGTTGTCTCCATTTGATGTCTTTATAATGTACGAGATGTTTGTGGGTACTAAAGGACCGGACACGTTGGTATAACCAATGTTTAGTGATGCCATACAAAAAATAATAATTTTCATACAATTGAATTTTTGTATGTAATATTTCAGGCTTTTGTCGCCTTTTGATATCATTAAAATGTATACGTCGTTTATTGCTACTGATTGATCGGTCACATCCATGTAAACGTGTTTCAGTGTTGCCATAAAAAAAACAAGTATTTTTCATAAAAATCTATATTGAACATTTCGGACTGTTGATTGCATTTGATGTCTATAAAATGTATGAGGCGTCTATAGATGCAAATAGACTGCATAATATTTGAGTGAAAAAAAAAACTGTATTGGCATACAATACCTCTTTTTGCGTCGGGGGTTAAAATATATTGTACTAGCTTTTGCCCGAAACTTCGCTCGCGCCTGAATGACATTTTTCAACATTTTTTTGGTTTTATTTTTTTATTTGGTTTTATTAACCTTTCAGTGAAAGTACTATCAAAATTTTTTCAGTCCATAGAATTGCGCGATAAAAAGAACGCTATGAGCTATTTCAGATTATATTCTACACGTTTACCAAATTTTATCGAAATCCGTCCAGTGTTATTTCCGTGAAAGAGTAACAATCATGCCCCTCTTTTTTACCCCCTTGGGGGGGTATTTACATAAATTATCTCTTGGTGCTCCCCTACACTCCCCAAAGAACATACATGCCAAATTTCAACTTCTTGGGCCCAGTGGCTTCGGCGCGATTGGTTGTAAATTGTAATGTAATGGTACTTACTACAAAACGGTTTTCAAATTTTTCGCTTAATCGAAAAATCGCTCGCTTTCGCTTTAAAATTGCTTCTCACCACATTTCATTTCTCTTGATCAACGGGAACATACACTTAAGTCTTTAGGGGATAGGTTTTGATTACCTTGCGAATGTCTAAATAACTAAAAATAATAGGTCATAACAGAAAGTTTTATGATTGCGTTGACTTTTAAAAGCTTGATTTTTTTCAGTACTCTAAGGGGTTGCACAGCAGACCTAAGAATTGCATACTAAGTTACTGGCAGATACATTAAACATCCATACTCCATATCTACTCCCTATCCCACTCCCTCTCTCCATCTCCCCCTCTCCCTCTCCCTCTCCCTCTCCCTCTCCTTGTCCCACACCCTCTTTCTCTACCTCTCCCTATCCCACTCCCTTTCCTTCTCCCGCTCCCGGTCCCTCTCCCGCTTCCCGTTCCCTCTCCCTCTCCCGCTTCATGTCCCTGTCCCACTTTCCGTCCCACTCCATCTCCTGCTCCCTGCCCCTCTCTCTCTCCCTCTTCCGCTCCCTCTCCCTCTCCCTGTCCCCCTCTCTCTCGCTCCCTCTCCCTGTCATACTCCCTCTCCCTCTCCCTGTCCCACTCACTGTACATAATTATAAATTTTCAATCTCTGAGTTCGGTATTGATGAAGTTCCGTACAAACTTACATCCCCTGGTTTTATCCATTTGGGGATGAATTTCAAAAAAACCTGTGACAGTAAATTTTTGTTTCTAATAATAAGCTTATATAAATTTTCACATTACTGAGTTCAAAAATGACGTAGTTTCTTAAATATTTACAACCCCTTCGTTTTATCTCTCTCCTCCTCTCGCTCTCGCTCTCCCTGTCCCTCTCCCTCTCCCTCTATCTCTCCCTCTCGCTCTCCCTCTCGCTCTCCCTCTCACTCTCCTTCTCGTTCTCCCTCTCCCGCTCCCTCTCCCGCTCCCTCTCCCTCTCGCTCTCCCTCTCCCTCTCCCGCTCCCTCTACCTCTCTTTCTCCCTCTCCCACTCCCTCTCCCTCTACCTCTCACTCTAACTCTCGCTTTCCCTCTTGCTCTATCTCTCGCTCTTCCTCTCGCTCTCCCTCTCGCTCTCCCTCTCGCTCTTCCTCTACCTCTCGCTCTCCCTCTCTCTCTCCCTCTCGCTCTCCCTCTCCCTCGCTCTCCCTGTCCCTCTCCCTCTACCTCTCGCTCTCCCTCTTGCTCTATCTCTCGCTCTTCTTCTCGCTCTCCCTATCGCTCTCCCTCTCGCTCTCCTTCTCACTTTCTCTCTTCCTCTCCCTCTCCCACTCCCTCTCCCTCTCCCTCTTTCTCTTCCGCTCCCGCTCCCTGTCTCTCTACCTCTCGCACTCCCGATCCCTCTACCGCCTCACGTCTCTCTCCCGCACCCGATCCTTCCCCTACTTTCTGTCCCGCTCTTTCTCCCTCCCCGCTCCCTGCCCTTCTCCCTCTCCTTCTCCCGCTCCCGGTCCCTCTCCCCTCCCCCTCCTGTCAAAAAATAATGTGAAGCCGAACATGACGCAAACAGACCCGTGAATCGAAAGTGAATTTCGCAGACCAATGATATTGTTTTGAAAACTTTTTTATTTGTTCTTTTGCGGAAGAAAAAGGCACGCGCGCTGCTTTAGCAGCGCGCGCCCCACGCAAAAACCTAGTCTTATATATATATATAAAATTGAAAAGCGACACACCGCTCATTAAACAAAAAATCTCAGAAACTACCGAACCGATTAAGATGAAATTTGGCAGGTAGATAGTTTCTGCTAAGGAGACGTCCACTAAGAACGGATTTTTGGAAATTCATCCCCTAAGGGGTACAAATAGGGGTTAGAAGTCACTTTCATACAAACCAACTTCGTCAGTTTTAGAGTTATAAATATGAAATTTTTTATGTTTGTTTATAGTAATAAGCAAAAGTTAACTTTAACACATTTTTTTGGAAAATCATCCCTTAAAGGGTTAATTTCTTCAATTTAACTTAGTACGCAACTTCTTCATTTTTGAAGTTAAAAACATGAAAATTTATATATTAGTTCAAGATTAGAAACAAAATTTAAAAGTTATGTGTTTTTTTGGAAAATCAACCCCTGAAGGGTTGAATAAGGTTGTTCAAGTTTGTATGGGAACTTCGTCAATTTTGAAGTTAGAAGGGTGAAAATTTGTATATAAGCTTATAGTTAGACACAAAAAATAACTGTATCACTGTTTTCTCGAAATTCATCCCTTAAAAATAGGGGTTAAAAGTCTTTTACATATAAATCAGCTTCGTCAGTTTTAGAGTTATAAGTATGAATTTTTTTATGTATGTATATAGTAATAAACAAAAGTTAACTTCAACACATTTTTTTGGAAAATCATCCCTTAAAGGGCATAATTAAGGGGATGGAACTTTGTCATTTTTGAAGTTAAAAAGATAAAAATTTATATATTAGCTCAAGATTAGAAACAATCAGTAATGTGTTTTTTTTTTTGGAAAATCCTCCCCTGAAGGGTTAATTAATTAAGGGAGTGCAAGTTAGTATGGCAACTTCGTCAGTTTTGAAGTAAAAATGATGATTTGTATATAAGCTTATAGTTAGACACAAAAACTAACTGTATCACGGTTTTTTCAAAATCCATCCCCATAAGGGGTGATATTAAGAGGTTGTAAATATTTAAGAAACTACGTCATTTTTAAACTCAGTAATGTGAAAATTGATATGTTAACTTATAATTAGAAACAAAAATTAATTAGTTGTAACAGGATTTTTTGGAAATTCATCCATTATGGGGTAAAACCAGGGGATGTAAGTTTGTACGAAATTTCGTCAATATCGAACTGATAATTCGTCAATTCGTCAATATCGTAACAGGTTTTTTGGAATTTCATCCCCTAAGAGGTAAATAAAGAGGTTGCAAATTCTTCTACAACTTGGTCAGTTTGAAACTCAGAAATATGAAAATTAATATGTAAGCTTATAGTGAGAAACTAAAAATTTGTGTAGAGGACTTTACGGACGGGAGTGGAGGAGAGAGGGACAGGAAGCGAGAGAGGGACCGGGAATGGAAGAGGGAGAGGGACAGGGAGCGGGAGAGGGAGAGGCAGAGATAGGAAGCGGGAAAGGGACAGGAAGCGGGAGAGGGCCCGGGAGCGGGAGAGGGAGAGGGACAGGGTGCGGGAGAGGGAGAGAGAGGGAGAGGGACAGGAAGCGGGAGAGGGAGAGGGAGCGGGATAGAAAGCGGGAGAGGGACCGTGAACGGGCGAAGGAGAGGGACAGAGCGGGAGAGTGAGAGGGGGAGAGAGAGAGAGTTTGAGTGGGAGAGGGAGTGGGAGCGGGAGAGGGAGAGGGAGTGTAAGTGTCCGGATGGAAACAACAAAGCCGTTTTTAAAGATATTTGTACTGTTCATGTTGACATCGTAAAACCAAGTCATCATTGATCCATTTAGGATCTGGTCGTGTTACTTGGAGACAAGATATGTAACTCCTGGATGGATGGAAATAACGGAACCTTCTTGATTTTTTAAAATAAAACTCAAGAGCCAGTTTTTCTGTACCTTAAATATTTTTTAAAAATTTCGGTTAGGGACACTTCAATAACGTGTTAGAGCACCAGTTTTTAAAATTATTGTCTGTTTGTCTATCTGTTTGTCTGTCCGGGCAGGGTATGAAATCCCTTGAACTGATTTCGACGGAAATTAGTTAAGTTGTTCCTTACACTTTGGATCACGTTTTAAAAAACTTTTCGTCCCGATAAAAGTAAAAGTTTTCCCCGGAAACAAGATTAAACTTAGTATGGAATATTTTTAAAATATCAACGATTTTTTTGAAATTAGCAACTAACATTCCTCATTTAATTGACGGTATACATGTTTTCGAGTTTTTTCAAAATTTTCATAAAAAAGAAAAAAAACAAATTAATGTTAATTATGTTTATTTTTCAAAATCCGTTCCCGGAGGAATGATTTATGTTTGTATCGTAGGTTTCAGTATATAAATTCCTAAGTATAAGTACTTCAATATAAATTAACCTGTTTTTAAATTTTCTTCTGCAAGGGGTACAAATATGATAAGCATAATTTCCGCATGCGAAGCTGCGGGCAACAGCTAGTCTATATATATAAAATTGAAAAGCGACACACCGCTGATTAAACAAAAAATCTCAGAAACTACCGAACCGATTAAGATGAAATTTGGCAGGTAGATAGTTTCTGCTAAGGAGACGTCCACTAAGAACGGATTTTTGGAATTTCATCCCCTAAGGGGTACAAATAGGGGTTAGAACTCACTTTCATACAAACCAACTTCGTCAGTTTAAGAGTTATAAATATGAATTTTTTTATGTTAGTTTATAGTAATAAAAAAAAGTTAACTTTAACAATTTTTTTTGGAAAATCATCCCTTAAAGGGTTAATTTCTTCAATGGAACTTAGTACGCAACTTCGTCATTTTTGAAGTTAAAAACATGAAAATTTATATATTAGTTCAAGATTAGAAACAAAATTTAAAAGTTATGTGTTTTTTTGGAAAATCATCCCCTAAAGGGTTAATTAAGAGAGCACAAGTTAGTTTGGTAATTTAGACAGTTTTGAAGTTAGAAGGTCGAAAATTTGTATATAAGCTTATATTTAGACGCAAAAAATAACTGTATCACGGTTTTCTCAAAATTCATCCCCTAAAAATAGGGGTTGGTAGTAATTTACACACAAATAAACTTCGTCAGTTTTAGAGTTATAAATATGAAAGTTTTGATGTAAGTTCATAATAATAAACAAAAGTAAACTTTAATATTTTTTTTGGAAAATCATCCCTTAAAGGGTTAATTTAACGGATGGAACTTAGTACACAAGTTCGTCATTTTTGAAATTAAAAACATGAAAGCTTACATATTAGCTCGAGATTAGAAACAAATTTTGGAAGTATTAAGTTTTTTTTGGAAAATCATCCCCTAAAGGGTTAATTAAGAGGGCACAAGTTAGTATGGTAATTTCGTCAGTTTTGAAGTTAGAAGGGTGAAAATTTGTATATAAGCATTATAGTTGAACACAAAAAATTACTGTATCACGGTTTTCTCGAAATTCATACCCATAAGGGGTAATATTAAGGGGTTATAAATATTTAAGGAACTACGTAACTTTTGAATTCACAATCAGAAATGTGAAAATTTCTATGTAAGCTTATAATTAGGAACAAAAATTAATTGTTAAAGGTTTTTTGGAAATTCACCTCTCAAAGAGTAAAAAAAGCAGGAGATGTAAGTTTGTGCGAAACTTCATCAATATCAAACTTAGAAATGTGAAAATTCATTAAAAAAATATTGTAACAGGTTTTTTTGGAATGTCGTCCCTTAAAGGATAAAGGGGTTGAAAATTTTTCCAGAAGTTCGTCGTTTTAAAACTCAGAAATTTGACAATTAATATGGAAACTTATAGTGAGAAACAAAAAATTAATGTAGGGGACTTAACAAACGAGAGGGGAAGGGGAGAGGGACAGGAAGCGGGAGAGGGACTGGGAGCGGGAGAGAGAGAGGGACAGGGAGCAGGAGAAGGAGAAGTAGCGGGAGAGAAAGAGGGTGAAGAAGAGGGGCAGGAAGTGAAAGAGGGAGAGAGAGTGCGGGTGTATGACAGGGAGCGGGAGAAGGAGAGGGAGTGGGACAGGGAGTGGGAGCGGGAGAGGGAGAGGGAGAGGGACAGGGAGTGGGAGAGGAAGAAGGACAGGTAGCGGCAGAGGGACCGTGTGCGTGAGAGGGACAGGAAGTGGGAGGAGAGGGAGTGAGACAGGGAGAGAGAAAGGGACAGGGACAGGAATTGGGAGCGGGAGTGGGAGCGGGAGCGGGAGCGGGAGCGGGAGCGGGAGCGGGAGCGGGAGCGGGAGAGGGAGAGGGAGAGGGAGAGGGAGAGCGATTAATATTGAAAATAATCAATAAATAGCGACATATAAAGTGAACTGATATGAATATTTTAATTTTTCGTTTTTGTTTAGTTGTTTGTTACTTTGTAATGGATATATTCAAAAACTACTGGACCGATTTCGAAAAATCGTTCATCAGGTAAAAGCTACATTATTTATAATAAATCTCAAGAGCGACTTTTCTGTAAATTAAATATTTTTTCAAGATTTCGGTTAGGGGCACTTCGATAACATGTTAGAGCACCAAAAAACATGTTTTTTGAATTATTGTCTGTCTGTCTGTCTGTTTATCTGTCCGGGAATCACATGAAAACTCTTGAACTGATTTGACGAAAATTAGTGAAGTTGTGTACTTTGGGTCATATTTAAGAAAACTTTTCGTACTTTTCGAGTTTTTCAAATTTTTTCATGAAAAAGGAAAACAAATTAATGTGAATGTTGTTTATCTTTCAAAACCCGCTTCCGGAGAAATGATTTGTGATTTTATCGTAGGTTTCAGTATATTAATTTCTAAATATAAGTACTTCAATATTAATAAACCTGTTTTTAAATTTTCTTCTGTGAGGGGTAGGTACAAATATGATAAGCATAACATCGGCGTGCGAAGCCGCGGGCAACAGCTAGTCCAGCAATAAAACGGATCTTCTATAAATAGAACTTAGCACTTTTTAAAGTATAACACAAAGAGAACCACGAACATTACAAACAGTAAGCTTTAGTGGCATCATCTTGGACTGGTAACAGCCAATCCTTAAACTCGGTCATCTGTTCCCATTCTTTACGTTAATGTTGTGAATATTTGGGGGCCACGATTCTCACAAAACACGTAGATACACACAATTTAACAAAAAAAAAACATTTTATAAGTATGCGCGCGTACTCTCTTTCGTTGCCATAAGTCAAGCGCACTGCTACTACGTAACGTTTAACGTAGTTTAGAATTTAGATAGGTGTGTTCAAAGTTTGAACCTATACTACCATAAATACTATTATTTCTTCAGTTTCTTCTGTCTGTGCTTAAACCACAGAGTACTTAATCACTACGTGCTTAAACGTACATAATCGTCTCATCGGGAAATCAACCTTGGGTTAAAGTTGATAGTGCCATAGATAGGCGATAGTTCAAAATAACTTATTTGTTATAAAATTACACTTTTACACCTCTAGTTTGCTTGGCGAGCAAAAAATGCTAAAATAATGCATATGCTAAGTATAAATTTTAAATGCTAACTAAGGTGAAAATATGCTAAAAGCACTAAAAATGCCAAAACGGCAACACTGCAGAGTACTTTGTTATACATATACTGAAAGAAAGCCGTGCAGCGGCGGCCCGTGCGTGCGTGAGTTACCACAGAGTACTTAATCACAGAGATAGAATGCCAAATTTCAATTCAGAGCTGTCAAATAAGTCCCAAATACTTATAATGGAATGTTATCAATGGAGAGGTACCAGTGCGACCAACTTATCTGTGAAATGGCGAAAATTGGAACTAATGCCGCCCCATTCATAACTTCTTTGTGTTCATTTACTACGTCCAGTGATTGGTCCAATGCATCCGACAGCGCACTCCGTCAAATCACAGATAAGTTGGAGGCACTGTAGTAATAAGTTAAACATTCTAACCGCTCATTTACAAGCGCGTCCTGCGGATCGTCTCGTGGCGCGTCTGTAAGCCACGCCCCATACGCGCGTGTGAACACCGCGCGAGCGCTAGCGCGAGCCCCTTTGGCGCGCGCCTAAAAAATCGCTCCCGACGCGAGCCCTGCGAGCCACGAGACGCGCCGCGGTCTGGTCCGCGAGCGCCCTGTTCACACGCGCGCGTATGCGCGCGTCTCGCGGATTGTCTCGTGGCTCGCGCGCGCGTGTAAATGAGGCATAATGGTTTTTTATTAATAGTTTTGTCCAAATTATCAATAGACGCCGGGTGGTTACTTCGCCCTGGCCAAAAAAATTCATTTTATTGCTACTACTCCATGTTTAACATTCCTCCAAGCCCAAATAAATCATTAATCTATGCTTGAACTGTCAAATCGGTGCCAATGTCTTCCGAGCTGTCAAATAACTTATTTGAATTTGAAATACAGTGCGCCCAACTTATCTGTGAAATGGCGAAAATTGGAACTAATGCCGCCCCATTCATAAGTTCTTTGTGTTCATTCATTGACATTTACTACGTCTCGAATTGCGTCCCTGATTAGTCCAATGCGTTCGACAGCGCCCTCCCTCAGTTCACAGATAAGTTGGTCGCACTGTAAGTTTTTTCAATCCAGGTACAGTGCGCCCAACTTATCTGTGAAATGGCGAAAATTGGAACTAATGCCACAACATTCATAAGTTCTTTGTGTCCATTCATTGACATTTACTAGCATTTACTAAGTCTCGAATTGCGTCCCTGATTGGTCCAATGCGTTCGACAGCGCCCTCCCTCACTTCACAGATAAGTTGGTCGCACTGTAAGTCTTAACGATGCCTTGCTGTAAAATTTACTTTTCTCTATTACAGTGCGCCCAACTTATCTGTGAAATGGCGAAAATTGGAACTAATGCCATCCCATTCATAAGTTCTTTGTGTTCATTCATTGACATTTACTACGTCTCGAATTGCGTCCCTGATTGGTCCAATGCGTTCGACAGCGCCCTCCCTTCCTCAGTTCACAGATAAGTTGGTCGCACTGTAGGTACCATTTTGTTCTCCGGGGGCGTCGCTATGCTTAAACTGTCAAATCGGTCCCAAATGTACTCTATGTATAAACATTGGCGAAAAAGACTAACGGAGGAAGGGATCACGGGCTTTGCCCCCCGTGACAGGAGGCGCGGGGAGCGGAGCCCCGCGCTATGGGGGAAGGGAGGCGAAGCCCCCCCACAAGGGGAGCTCGGGGGGCGAAGCCCCCCGCAATGAAAAAAGCTACAGAAACCAAAAACGGAATGGGTTAGGTTCGTATATTTTTTTTTACGCGGAAATAGGAACCCCGCGAAGCGGGGTTCCGTCGACATTTATGACGAAGTGTAGTTTTGTGACTTATTTGAATAATTATAATATCGTTGTGCGGCAAGAAAAGACACCATGAAGTTATATGATTATTATTTTACCGCTCATTTAGATGCGCGTCTCGCTGATCGTCTCGTGGCGCGTCCGTAAATCACGCCCCCTACGCGCGTGTGAACACCGCGCAAGCGCTCGCGCGAGCCTCTTTGGCGCGCGCCTAAAAAACCGCTCTCGCGGTTTGTCTCGTGGCTCGCGCGCGCATGTAAATGGGGCATTAGAATTTTGAGGTTAGGTTATGTTTTTTTTAAAGCTGTGATAGCCTTGCGGTTCGCTTCCCGCCCACGTCAGTCTTTTTGTAGGACCGATAATCGGGCCGATTTTTCCTCCGATTCTTATGACCGATTTTGTGGCCGACTCGCTATTCGACCACGACCGATATCGGTGACCGATTTTTTTTGTAGGAGAAATAGAGCGTACTGGTCACTATAAAGTGAGATATTATTATTTATATGATGGTCCTACTACATACCACATTGTTTTAAAAAAAACCCTAAGAAGCTTTTTCAGTATTTATTTATACAATATTTTGAATAAAATTAAATCTGATATAAATTTTAATCTAAAACGATTGATCTTAAGATTGGCTTAATGATCTATCTTTATTTAGAAAGCCACTGAATTAAGCTTGTCGATAGTTTATATAACCATATTTAAAATATTTTATTTGATTCTGGATCGATACAAAACATCATATTAAATTATACGGTATATCTACATAAAATTACATCTTTTATTTATTACCATACTAGCTTTTGCCCGCAGCTTCGCCCGCGGTAGAGATCAATTTTTTACAAATCCTAATTACTTTTACTTAGTTTGATTTAGTTGCCTATGACTTAAGTAAACATGTATCATTTGATAGCGTGATTCAGAACTTGCAAATGAATTTCACTAACGCCATATATTAACAACGTCTGGAACTAAATATCCAGCAACTAACAAAACGTCGATCTTCCCATGGCCTGGGGATGTTTTACCGCGGTAAAAAGTAGCCTACGTTACTCTCCACCCTCCTCACTATCTCCGCACATAAAAATCATACAATATAGCAGCTTCGTTGCGACGTGAAAGTATAAATTAGTATGGATTTCTTTCTTTTTTCTCTTTTTTGGCCGACAACACTTTGGTCGCTGACATCCATTGGCCGCGATACCCACTTACAGGTATATTTAATAATTATATGAATCGATATTTGGACTATTAATTATATTGGGATATTCATGACGATTCGGAGTATCGATATATAAAACACCCGGATCAAACATTCCAAATAAAAAATTTACTTCTTTTTCTTCTCTCTTACTTGGCCGGCAACGCATCAGTGGCGCTTTTGGTGTTGTTGATATCCATGAGCGACGATAGCCACTTACCATCAGGTGGATCGTCAGCTCGTTTGCCGGCTATTTCTATCAAAACAAAAAATCATTCGATACTGGATCGATCCAGAGTATCGTATCAAATCACTTGGATTGATACCTGGATCGATACACTGCGATACGATCCGTATCGATCCAGAGTATCGATACAAGGCACCTGGATCGAACATCCCTATGTCGGTGAGTCGGTGAGAACCGAACGTTCCATTTTTCACCGATATCGGTCGGAATGCACCGATTTTATTTCTGACCGACTTGTTGAAGGACGTGTGCGTTGCACTATTGCTATCAGTACGTTCTATTTTTCACCTACAAAAAAGCGGTCACCGATTATCGGACGTGGGCGGGAAGCCTTAGGCGAAACGTTGGTCTCTCGAACGGAGGGGCCCGAGTTCAAATCCTGGCACGCACCTCTGATTTTCAAATATTATGTGCGTATTAGAAGTTAATTATCACTTGCTTCGGTGAAGGAAAACATCGTGAGGAAACCTGCACACCAGAGAGTTCTCCATAAGGTTCTCAAAGGTGTGTGAAGTCTACCAATCCGCACTTGGCCAGCGTGGTAGACTATGGCCTGTGCCCTCACATTGTGAGAGGAGACCCCGAGCCCAGCAGTGGGACGATTATGGGTTGTTGCTTTGCTTTTAGGTTTTCTCAATTTTTTCGGAAACGGTGCGTCGCCGAGAGTTACCACTCGTTGTAGCCTAAGGCTACGTTCACACGGCGTCCATTCGATTAGATTTTTTCCCGTATACGGTTTTCCCGTATACGAGGCAGTCGTTCACACGACAGCACGATTTTAACGTTAACAATTATACCGAATGGAAAGCAGCCAGTTGTTTAGTGCACGTCATCACGCAAGCAGCGTCCTAGGCAGTGGCGTAGCTAGCCCTTCCGGGGCCCCGTATCAAAATTTTGCCAGGGGCCCCCTCTTGACTTGAGGGTAAAGATCTTTCTCAAAAGAAATAAAAAAAGCTAGCGTGAATTAAAACAAATATAATATACTAACAACGATTAATAAACCACATACAATCAATACTCTAAAATTTTAATCTGGGGGCAGCTCTGTTTCGTTTCGGGAGATCCGAACGCGAGCGCAGACTCAGTAACCGATATGATACGACAGGGCTTCGTGGTCATTGTCAAAGACATGGTCATCTGCGTGCACGCTTAAAGATCTATCCACCTCAGGGCTTAATACAAAGTTTAACGCTGCATCCTGGTCAGCAAAGAAGCAAATGACTAAAAGGAAGGCAATTTAAAGTTCATCGGCAGAACTGGCTAGCGAATGGACGATTACCCCTCTGGTAGTCGAGAATAGGCATGATGACAGTAAGTAAAAATCACTAAAATTATGTATTTATTTAATGAAACCCTATTAATGGATTACAAAACACGCATTTATCGTACCTATTATTATTAGCGATATAAACACTACATATTTTTGATAAAATAAAACTACAAAATACGGCGAGCCGCCATCTTAGCTAAAACGCCAGTCAGTCTCAATAAGCGCGAATTACGTCACGCTACTTAAAACAAATTAATATCACCATAGTAATAATGACGTATCGACTTTTGTTTTCCTGAGGACTGACGTCACAATCACGCCCTAACACTTTGAAGCGTTTTCGTGCGAATTTTAAACTTATTATTGAAATGTATTTATTTTATACTAAACCTTATTTTTTTGCGGAAATATGATACGTTGTAATTATAATATATTTCCTAACAATATAAAACACTATTTCAAAATCAGTCATCATGCCTATTCTGGTCACTAGCTCAAGCTGCTGAGGGTAACTTCTGTTGGTCGTCTCTTCCACAACTGCGTAAATCGGACGACTCCGTGGTCCATACGGCAAAGGGGAATGCCGAACTTCTTGGCATCCTTTTCCGCCAACTCAACTCTTGATGATAGAGGGATCGCCTCTGCCTTAACAGCTTGACTGCCCAAAAAAAAAATGAGATGTGACCCGGAGGCCCAAATTTTATTTCTTGTTTTTTTGAATTTAAATATATTTCAGTATTTAAAAAAATATATAATACCTTATTTTAAAATATGAAATGGGGTGAAAATAGGTGAAAAAAAATTTACGCCTTCGGGCGTGACGGGCACCGCAGAAGGGATTTCGATCTCAGGTGCCCATCACGCCCGAGAGCGTTAGACAAATTTTGAGTTATAAGGTATCTATTATAGTAACAAATTATATACACGTAATAAATTAGTGTCATATAGGAACTTGGGCATGCAAAATCACAATGTAGGAACTCTAAGGTAAAAAAAAACAGCCAGCAAAAATAAAATTTACAATTTTATTGTGTGTGAAATGAATCTATGCACTCTACACACAATCTTGGCTTATCATTACAAGTTACACAGTGCCACGTCGTGTCGGTGCGTTTCTTCTGTTTATAGCATTGACGGCAATGCTTCTGCTTTATTTTTCCATTAGAAGCCTTCTCTGTGATCCTAGAAATAGCATGAGTTTGATTTGGTTTGAATGGTAGGGCAACAGGTTTTTCAGGTAATAAATAGTTTATCTATTACTGACAAACTGAAAACGATACATTTTCTCCCACTTTCAGTTTTTTTCTGAATCACCTCCTTGCGATTGCTTTTTAGGTTAGATCAGAGAGCGCCCGTGCAATATGTTTTATTTTTCTAAAAGAGTTTTGGCTAAGGCAACGCTACTGTAATAATTGTCCATATATATTTCATGGCCCTTGCCTAAATAGTCTTCTAACAGTTGGAGTATGATTTTTTCAGTATGACCTTTGCCAGTAACCTCGACGTCTTTACTCCTGGCAAATACCCTAAACTATTACTACCAGATTATAATTAGTTTTAATACGCGATCTTTTAGGCTTCGAAGGACCAGCTTTACCCTCCATTATTCAGAAAAAAAATTAAATAAACCGAAAACCAAGACTTTGAACGTATTCGTTGATATGTTGCGCGCGATGCCCGTACGCCACAGCGGTTACGGACGGATGCCCGCGGCAGAATGACACATAGAATTTTGTAGTAACCGATCACGCGCAACGGCGTGACGGGCGTCCAGCGCGCACCTCGTTTCACGCCCCTAGGCGTGATGGGCAGTCAAGCTGTTAAAACCTGTGAGAGCTTGATACCAAGAAGTGGTGTTAAAGATGTATGCTCCCGAGTTGATTCCATCCCCGGATCTAGGGGGGGAGGGGCAAACCGAGGCACCCGCCCGGCCCCGGGCGGCAATTCAGGGGGTGCAAAAGTTAACTTAATTTAGTCGAGTTCAACCCCACGAAGACACAAGTTGGTGCGTTTACCACTAAGAAAACCTAATTTTTCATAGTGCCTCAATTCCAGGGTACCGCGCTCATCACTAAAAGTGTTGTAAGAGTATGATTCTGGGAGTTGACATCTCGAGTGATGTGTGGTATCAGCGTCATTTGGAAGCCAAGGCTAAGTTGGCTTCCAAAAAGCTTGATGTTCTAAACCGGGCTAAGGAGTACTTTACTGCAAGCGAGGCACCTGCTCATGCTTTACAAAGCTCATGGCCGAATTGAAGTTTTATCCACACTGATGAGACTCGTGGAGAACTTCTACGGTCCGATTATCTCGATCATTTTTACTACGCACGTGCTAACTGTAGAATGAGTTGTGCTACGTGTAGAATGAGCTTCCTCCTGAGGTATTCCCGGATCGCTGTGTCATGGGGTTGCCGCCGGCATGTCCGCGCAGCACTCAGTTCCGGAGAGCATCATGAGTCGTGTAGAACGTAATTTTTTTGTACATTATTAATATTTTGTTTAAATTTTGATTAGGGCATTTAAATAACTGATTAGAAGTTTTTCTTATTATTATCTGTACTGCCTGTTTGTCTCCAATTCGTCGAGTTTCCAGATTTAGAATCATGGTCTCTTAAAGATAAATTGCATGATGCTAAAGTAAATTAATGCATTAATACGATGAAAGATGGTCCAGAAAGTAATTTTATTGTTGATTTCACTTTTCAATGAAATATCGATGCTTTTCAGAATATTTTTGGAATCATAATAATTAATTTCCGGATCATTTCACGAATTTTTTCTAAGGCGCATTGGGGGCCCCCGTCAGACCCGGGGCCCCGTATAATTGATACGGCTGATACGGCGGTAGCTACGCCCCTGGTCCTAGGAGGTATTGGGTTCAACCTTTTCTAAAGACTGGTCCTCATCGAGAAAGATTCGATAATTTTTTCTCATAGCCCCACACTAGGATTCCCTGTGTAGTGGGTCCCATGGACAACACACTAGACAAGGACTTTCACACCCAGACCGAGAACAGAAATTCAAACTCATCATTCAAATTTCCGCTTCGCTGGGAATCGAACACAGGACCGTTAGCGCGGCGATCCGGCATGGTAGCCATCTCGCCACACGGGTCGTCAAAACATAAAATTATAAATGTATCTCAAAATGTTTAAAAATAAAACTACATACGAGCGAAGCCGGGGCGGGCCGCTAGTATTCGATAAAATCGTTTCGAGACGCGGGCCTCCGTGGTGACAAATTCCAACCGTATACGGGAAGAAATATTTCTCGAACACGATATTTTCCCGCATAGACTCCGTGTGAACAGTTCAATACATTTCCTACTGCCACTGCTCTATTCGATAAAATCTCGTGTACGGTATACGCTCAGATGAAGGAATAAGGTATACGGGAAAAATGTTGCCGTGTGAACGTATACTTCCCGCCCACGTCCGATAATCGGTGACCGCTTTTTTGTAGGTGAAAAATAGAACGTACTGATAGCAATAGTGCAACGCACACGTCCTTCAACAAGTCGGTCAGAAATAAAATCGGTGCATTCCGACCGATATCGGTGAAAAATGTAACGTTCGGTTCTCACCGACTCACCGACATAGGGATGTTCGATCCAGGTGCCTTGTATCGATACTCTGGATCGATACGGATCGTATCGCAGTGTATCGTTCCTGGTATCGATCCAAGTGATTTGATACGATACTCTGGATCGATCCAGTATCGAATGATTTTTTGTTTTGATAGAAATAGCCGGCAAACGAGCTGACGATCTACCTGATGGTAAGTGGCTAGCGTCGCTCATGGATATCAACAACACCAAAAGCGCCACTGATGCGTTGCCGGCCAAGTAAGAGCGAAGAAAAAGAAGTAAATTTTTTAATTGGAATGTTTGATCCGGGTGTTTTATATATCGATACTCCGAATCGTCATGAATATCCCAATATAATTAATAGTCCAAATATCGATTCATATAATTATTAAATATACCTGTAAGTGGGTATCGCGGCCAATGGATGTCAGCGACCAAAGCGTTGTCGGCCAAAAAAGGGAAAAAAAGAAAGAAATCCATACTAATTTATACTATAAATGTGAAAGTGTGTTTGTTTGTTTGTTTGTTTGTTTGTCCGGCTTTCACGTCGCAACGAAGCTGCTATATGGTATGGCTTTTGTGTGCGGAGATAGTGAGGAGGGTGGAGAGTAACGTAGGCTACTTTTTACCACGGTAAAACATCCCCAGGCCATGGGATATATAGTATTATATATATAGTTTATAGAGTAAGCTCAACTATGATTTAAACAGCAAATTCACGAGAAAATCCAGAATAAAGAAAAAGCCCTGTTGAAGTAAATGATGTTGTGTAGAGAAAAATGATATAGCCCATTGACGTAAATGACGCGGTGTGGAGGATAATGACGAAAATTTAAATCCCAACGTGTAATCAACTTTTTTATCAAGAAAAATAACAATATTCATCTGATTTCATAAAATCTACATAACGTTTTGAAGTATTTTAATGACTGATTACGTATTTTATTTTAAACGAGTAACGGCCCTCGCTTTGCTTCGGTTTTCTTATTTTTTTACACCTTATTGGAGTTTTATTAAGGATCCCTAATTTTTATGAAAATATAATATAGCCTATGTTACTCGGGGATAGTGTAGCTTCCCAACAGTGAAAGAATTTTTGAAATCGGTTCAGTAGTTTCGGAGCCTATTCAATGCAAACAAAAAATCAAATCTTTCCTCTTTATATATTAGTATAGATGAAATTTAGGTTTTTTTCTTTCTTTTTTCTTTTTTACAAAAATAATTATAATTAATAAAAAAAGGTATAAAGATTCTGTGATTCAAGTAAGTAAATAATATTTTGTTTATTTAAATAATTACATACTTGACAAGGTTAGTTTTAAAAGACTGATGTTATTTTTAGTCATAAAGCTGCAAACAAACTGTCGGACGCGTCCGGCCGGACGCGGCGGAAGGATGTGACGTAACGGTATCTAGATAATGAATATACACTGAGCTGTGCAAACTATCGGAGGTAAGTCGCGGACGTGACCTTGAGGCACCTTGAGGCGTTCGGACATCCGAGAGCTATCTGGCGCGCTGGATATTTTCGTCAGCCGAAAACGTCCGCGGACGGTATTTCATAGTATGCACGGGGTGCGGGACGCGTCCATGCGTCAGAAGGCATTAGTACTCTGTGTCTGAAGGAATAACGTAAGCTGGATTTATATTTGTCTGACGTGTCGTATTGTGATGCGTCAGAATGGTATGGGTTTCATATATTTAAAGGTGAGATAAAAATTAGCGTGACGCGATATGTTGTGATGGCTTGTGTTGTGTCGCATCAGAAGCAATCCCGATCGCGACAGAGTGCCGGGGTGGGAGAGGCGAGGTAGGTGGGAAAGTGGCGGCGTCAGAGCAGTGTGCACGAGCCTCACTGTTGTGACGTGTTGTTGTTATTGAAAATTTAATTTTGAAAGTATGGACGACCTGATCAAAATAGTACGACAATTTAAAGTGATCTAAGATACAAAATGTAAAATGTAAATGTAAAGAATTCTTTCTTTCTTTTTTTAGCAGATTTGCCAGCACTAAAAACTGAATACCTTCTTCAAAATCTGAATCAGAAACTGAGGATTTATCGAAAAACATTGCAAAATGTGTAATCTCCCCGAGAGCTATGAAAGTACTGTGTCAGTAGGCATCAGTTCCGCGACATATAGATGTGAACGCTACCCATTTCATCAGAGCCCATCACAACACGACACGTCAGACAAATTTAAATCCGGCTGTACGTATCTGTGGAATACTCTTACTCGTACTCTGTGGAATAGGCGTCGAACGCGTCCGCAAGCCACGTCCGAAGAGACTGTGCACATTATCAGTCGCGGCTGTCAGCCGCGTCCGGTCGGACGCGGCTTATAGTATGTTTGCAGCTTAAGAATTCAATAAATCCGTTTGATTGATTTTTTTTATTGCTTACCTTAATGTTACCGATAGCCTTTCTTCTGGATGAATGCACTTCCTCATAATAGTGTCCTGATGGGCGTGTTCTACTAATGCCAGCAGCTCATCAAATGTATTAATTGACATTCTATAATATTTAAAAAACTTGTCTGGTCGAAGTCTCAGATCAGCATGACGAACATGAAATATTCCCTTCAATAATCTCTGAGAGAATATTGGATCAACCCAAAACTTTCTTTTTTCTCTTCTGTTCCTCAAAAGCCATTAACAACAAACCTTCCTCTGTAATTCCACCTTCCTCGTTATATTCATAACATTATCTCTGTCCATGACGTGCTGCTCCCTCGATAGCCACAGACAAAGTGACCAGTACGCTCTATTACTCCTACAAAAAAAAATCGGTCACCGATATCGGTCGTGGTCGAATAGCGAGTCGGCCACAAAATCGGTCATAAGAATCGGAGGAAAAATCGGCCCGATTATCGGTCCTACAAAAAGTCGGACGTGGGCGGGAAGCGCGAACTCACGGAGCGATTGGCTAAGAACTCACGGAGCGATTTTCACCCGCGCCCGCTGCGGTGGCGGAAATTTTAAAAAGTTTCAAAACTCACGAGACCGAAATTTTGTGCGGTAGCGCAGCCGCCGCGGTTGCGACTATCGCCCGCAAACCTGGCGGGCGAATATCGCAAGACGGGCGGTATTTACGATCTCTACCCCCCCTCCCCCCCGGTGCCCGCCAACCGACCGCAGAGCGTGCGGGAGCAACTCGCCGACGCTGCGGCTGACCGCGACCCGCGCGATTCTAGAAGTTGCCCGCCGGTGCAGCGGGCGCCGCGAGTAAACCGCGCCCGCCGCGGATGTAAACCGCGTCGTGAAATATACCGCTCGGTTTTACATACATATTTGCATTCTACAGGAGCTGCGGGCCCGCTACCGCGGCGGGCACGGGAGAAAATGCCTAAGAACTCACGGAGCGATTTTTGCGGCGCCCGCTGCACCGGCTAGAATCGCGCGGGTCGCGGTCAGCCGCAGCGTCGGCGGGTTGCTCCCGCACGCTCTGCGGTCGGTTGGCGGGCGACCGCGGTGGGCACCGGGGGGGAGGGGGGGTAGAGATCGTAAATACCGCCCGTCTTGCGATATTATTCGCCCGCCAGGTTTGCGGGCGATAATCGCAACCGCGGCGGCTGCGCTACCGCAAAAAACTTCGGTCTCGTGAGTTTTTAAACTTTTTAAAATTTCCGCCACCGCAGCGGGCGCGGGTGAAAATCGCTCCGTGAGTTCTTAGGCTAACGCTTCCCACCCACGTCCGATAATAATCGGTGACCGCTTTTTTGTAGGAGAAAAATAGAACGTACTGATAGCAATAGTCGGTCAAAAAGTCGGTCAGAAATAATATGGAAGAAAAAATCGGCCCGATTATCGGTCCTACAAAAAGACTGACGTGGGCGGGAAGCGTAAAGTCATAATTAAAGTAAAATAAATAAATTATACAAAAAATAAATAGTATTTATTTATTATAAAAATCTCCCTTTATTATAAAACTATATTATATTATAAAAAAACACTTCCACAATTACTTATGTTTTACAGAATGTCAAACTACAAAAGCTAACTGCCCGTAAAAGGAGAATCCCATGTTCTAAAGATTTTTATTGATAAAATTATCAAAGTAGATGTTGTAGGCTTTAATGTAAGGTAAAAATAAAATGTGGACATTACTTAAATTTCACAAGTGGGGCAAATGCCCATACAGATGTTGGTCATCTCCTTTACTCATTTTCCCTTAACTTGACACATATACTTTTTTGAATATTACCGAACCTTTAAAAAAAAATTAAATTACTAAAGCCATTACAGTTGAAAGTAACTCATTCTGTTATTATTCCTTAAACATACTGTACTTGAGATGTACTCGAGGTAACTACATGGTTAATATTAGTATTAGGATTACTGATACTAAGAGGATTACAAGCATTAATCAAAATTCTTAAGTCTTCGTCACTCAAGTAACTAAATATTTTTTCAGTACAGTCATATGGTAACTCAGGAAAGAGAAAATGAATTATTTTATTGCCTTGTTCGAGTAACTCTTTTCTTTCCATACCCCTTTTGAAATTAATTTCTATCATACTAGCATATATTGGAAATATTGTTTTATAGTCATCTGATTTTAAAACCTGCACTATATTTTCATTCCTCATATATACTGCTAATGAGCTTGTACCTTTTGCCAAGATATCATAAAATGAAATTTTAGGATTATTAATCTTCTCACTCTTCATGCTTGCTATTTCTTCCGCACATTCATCCTGAAAATGACTTCTTATTTCACCCCTTATTGATAGTAAATTTTTTTCACTTACATATAAATTTGCACATTTCATTTTAACTATGTGGCGTTTAAGAGCTTTAGCAGTTACTTCACGTGAACAGATATCACGATCAGGATCATAATAATCATCATCATCATCAGAGTTATAGATGTTGAGTTTACTATGGAAAAACATTCTTCCAACCATAGTATAATTAAGAGCTGTATGATTATTGTTACTTGTAATATTAATATCAGCTCCATACTCCAGAAGAGTGACAACAACTTCTGCATGTCCTTCTTGAGAAGCCATGTGAAGTGCTGTTCTGCCATACTCATCTGTGGAGTCAACATTAGCACCAAATTTTAAGATAGTCTCAATAATTCCCTGATAACCTTTTTGAGCACCCAAGTGCAGTGGTGTAATACCCCTTTTAATTTTAGAATCAACTTTGGCACCGCATTCTAGCAATACTTTTACAACCTCTTTATGACCCATTTGAGTTGCAATGTGCAGTGCAGTGATTCCATCCTTTTTCTTAGCATTTACATTAGCTCCTTTATTCAACAGCATCATGCAAATTTCTTCATTTCCTCTTTGAGCAGAAAGATGAAGCGGTGTAATGTCTTCTTTTATTACAAAGTTAACATTTGCATTATATTTCAAAAGAGTTTCAATAACTTTTGCATTTCGTTTTTGAACAGCAGCATGAAGTGTTGTAAAACCATTTTTAGTTTGAGCGTCTACTTTAGCACCTTTACTTAGAAGAAGTTCAGCAATTTCTCCCTTAATATTATCAGGAACTCCCCAACCAACACAAACTTCTTCTTCATGTACAGCAGTAAGATGCAATGCTGTTCTTCCATATTTGTCACTAGCGTTAACATCAGCATCATGTTGCAAAAGAGCTTCAACGATTTCTATGCATCCCTTCTTAACAGCAATGTTTAAGAGATCAGGACAATCTTTTACATTAGCTCTATTAGTTAAAAGTAGCTTGGTAATTTTTAAATCGGCATTCTCAATAGCATAAAATATTGGAGATTTTCCAGTTTTATCTTGAGCATTTATATCAGCTTCATATCTTATCAACAATTTAGCTACTTCTTCCTGTTTGTTTTTGGCTGCACTATGTAAAGGTGTAAAACCTTCTTTAAATGTTGAATTGTATGACATATTAACATCAGCACTATACTTTAATAGGTCTTCAATAATTTTCAAATATCCTTTTTCAACAGCGGCACGTAATAACATAGGATTATGTGCATCTTCTGGGTAAACAGTTAGGCCATATTCTAGAAGAGCTTCTACAATCTTTTTATACTCTTCTCCATAGCCGAGCACTGCAATTTTAAGGGAGCTTCTGTTACTTTGATCATTAATATCAGGACAATACTTTAAAACATCCTCAACAATAGTTAAATATCCTTTTTCAACAGCGAGGTGTAGTGTGGTTTTGCCGTCTTTATCCTGATTATCAACTTTAGCTCCATTTTGCAAGAGCAGTTTTACAACTGTTTTACGTCCTGATTTGGTAGCAATGTGAAGTGGTGTTGAATTACCATTTCTGCTAGCATTAATATCAGCACCTTTATTCAAGAATAATTTCACAGCTTCTTCACTACCTAGTTTAGAAGCAAAATGTAGTGGCGTATATCCTTCCTTCAATGTGAAATAATGAGTACAAGCACCATGGTTTAAAAGGTCTTCGGCAATATGTATATATCCTTTCTCTGCAGCAATATGGAGAGGGGTTATACTATCTTCCCCTATAACATCAACATTAGCACCTCTACTTAAAAGCAATGTGATAACTTCTTTACTACCTTTTTCAACAGCAAAGTGCAGTGGTGTATAACCTTTTTTCCATATTGAAGTATGTAACACACAATCAACATAAGCTCCATAGTTTAAAAGAAGCTCAACAATTTGTAAACATCCTACCTGAACTGCAACATGAAGTAGTGTTATACCATCATTATCTGTGGCATTAACATCAGCTCCACGCTTTAAAAGTAATTCAGTAACTTCCATTTTTTTATTTTCAATTGCACTGTGAAGTGGAGTTCTACCACGGGCATTTAAAGCATTAATATTAGCACCTTTGTCAAGAATCATATTAACAATTTCTATGTCACCATTTATCGCAGCAAAATGAAGAGGAGTATCAGTAGGATTATTACTTTTGTTGTTAACTTTAGAACCGCTTGTTAAAAGTAGCTTCGCAACTGCTGCATGATTATTCATAACAGCATCACGAAGTAAAATATATCCTTCTGACCATGCTTTTGAGTAAGACAGCCCAAAAGAATTGATTAACTCCCTTGCTCTTTCTAGTCTTCCTTCACGAACTGCACAAATTAAACTGTAGTTGACGTTCTGATTACCTTGCATAATTAACGCAATAATCAGGTCTAATAAAGTCACAATAGAAACAAATGGTAAACTTGTTTAAGTGATGCGGAGTTTTTTTACGTCCGTGTGCGGAGTATAAGTATACTTTAAGTATTAGCAAATGAAAAACTTATTTTTTCTACAATCTACTCTACCGCCCGGTTCCCCTACAGAGTACTTAATCACTACGTGGTTCCCCTATTTTGACTCTATGCAGTGTTGCCATGCCAGGTGCCACATAATTACGGAAGATCTACCGTATTCAGCTCCGATTTTTCGTCTACCGTAACGATGTAATTACGGTGTCAAAAACTACCGTAATTTAGACAAGGCATATTTGCAGGCAAATTTTCTGCATTAATTCAATATAACACACAAAAAAACCTATAAATAATATTCCGTAAAGCTGATATCAGACAAGTCACTTCTTGTTCATTTTCTTCTTTCATTCTGCACACAGAGTACATAATGATTCTGCACATTTCACTCCAAGTGACACATGTGAACACAAAATGAAACATTAGTGCCGAATGGGCGAATGAATTAATTAGTGAATCAATCCAAAAGTGTTGGATATTGGCATCTTTCATCTTTCACTCCCACTCCGAATGAACGAGAAATGAACGGTCTGAACACTGAGAGAATGTTCATTCGCGTTCAGTCTTTTTTTCTCGAGCATGGAGGATAGAGTAGAGAAAGGCCATCTCTTATGAAGGGAGCGTTGAAAAAGTGTGCAGCTGTTTACTGAAAATAAAGGTTCCAATAATGGCCATTCCAGAATGGCGCTAGTGTCTGACAAATAGCGATATGAACCATGAACATAGCTGTTGTAAACGGATTGGAGTTTAATGAGTTATGCCCAGTGCATCCGCAGCGTCACCCATAATGAATGGCGCTAGTGTCTGAAAAATAGATATTCGAACATAGCTGTTGTAGAATGTAGACCGCACCGCAGCGCCACCCGGAATTGGACGCACTTTTACGGCCATTTTACATATACAGAGATGGCCCTCCTTCTACCTTCTATACTCCATGGTCTTGAGTAAATTTATTGCAAGAGACACGACTTCATTCGATGACATTATTATGAAAAGAACAGTGAATGTTCTTTTTTTATGATTTCGTATTAGACGTATGAACATAAAATGAAAGAAAAATGAAGAATTCACTCGAGTGATTATTCACAGTGTTTGAAAAGTGTCTGTAAAAACGCTTCTAATTACGGGTGCAGTGCGGTCTACAACAGCTATGTTCGAATATATATTTATCAGACACTGGCGCCATTAATTACGGGTGGCATAACTCAGCAAACTTCACTCCGTGTACAACAGCCATGTTCATATATTTATTTTTCACGCACTAGCGCCATTTTGAAATTCTCCTCGGAACCTCTATTTTCACAGCTTATATTTTAAACAGCTGGACACTTTTTCAATTTTCCCCTATTAAGAGATGGCCGTCTTTCTACCTTCTATGCTCCATGGTGAGGAAGTATTATCCCGAGATAAAATAGGGTAAAGTATCAATGTTTCATTGGATAGATCTTGGAGGAATGATTTATCATTCACCGTATTACATCCTTACGGCAGATGGTAAATCGGAGCTGAATACTGTAGATCTACCGTAATTATGTTGTACCTGGCAACACTGTGTGGAAATATTATCCAGAGATAAAATAGAGTAGAGTGCTATGGAGTGGTCTCAATGTCTATGAGATTTTACATAATTTTTAAGTTGGCAACGCTTTTCATTTATGTTTTACGATAAGAAGAATGGGGAATCCCTTAACCATAGATTTACACCCGTAGATTCTCCTTGGAGGAATAATAAATATTGTTTAATATTCCTCCAAGAGATTCTCCCATACATTTGACAGAGCGAGATTGCCAGTTACAAAATCTACGTGAGAGACAGACAAAAATATTAATTTGTGTCCCCCTCACTGTGGCCGATAATGTTGTTTAAATGTTGTTTAACACAAGTGCAAACAATGTGTGAGTTGTGACAAGCAATGAAAAGTGAGTTGGCTATTTTTGGATATTTAATGTTGTTTCACTTTGTTTTTTAAGCAGAAAATCGTAGTAAGTTTAACGCCCCAACTCAGAGTCGCTTAACGGTTACTTTAATCGCTCTTTAGTCTTTACTAAGGTCGTACCATCGTACTTAAACTTATACATTTTATACGTCCCAACTCAGAGTCACTAACGGTTGAGTGAATTCGCCAAAGTCACAAAAAAGATGTTCCGATTGATAAATAATTTAATTTACTACTTTTATAATTTTTATTTGAGAAACTGCTTTTATACATATTTTTACATAAGCGCCCACACATTACATTACATTATTTGAAGTAATTTATATAAAAAAATTGAATAACACACCCAAAACATCATTACCATTTACAGGGAAATTGCTGATATTGATATTCCAAAAAATTTTTTGAAAAACCTGCCTTACACATTGCGTGTTTAATTTTATATTTTGAAACAATATATAATTAGATACATTATAACATATAATATTATGGAATCAGCAGTGCAGAACTAGTAAAAAACATCAAATAAAATTTAGTCACGAAAATTCGTCAACTCCATGTCAGTACCGTCAAACGTTATATTTCTCAAATGTTTTTTGGGCTACGCTTTAAAGTACCCCTCATTTCTCCTCGTCTGGTCCATTGTAAAAAGTGGAACAGGCCAAATTTTTACTGCTGCATGGAGAAACAACTTTTATTCATGAAAAACAACGACGTTCAGTACTTTGTCCCGATTTTGAATCATCGCCATTTACTGGACTTACAAGGTAAATATAAATTATAAATTAATTTTAATACTCCACACGTATGTGTAATAGGAACATGATTTTCACTGGCACAAAGAGTTCATAAATTAATGATTATCAAAATGAATTTTAAGCAAAAAAGAAAAAAATATCATTACCATATGCATCATTCCCATTTGTTTTTTTGTAAATGGGTATGATTTTGTGTGAATGCTAATGACGATTGGAGATTTTGAAATCAATTTTGATTGAGTAATGAGACCTAGCAATTTCTTTTTCAACGATATTTTTGATATGTGTATTGTAAATTAAGTTTGAGCTACAAGTTGTTGGTAAAGAATCTACAAAACTTTTTAAATTTGCAATATCTTTTTAGTAAAATAAAAACGAAAATTTAATGCAAATAAAGGCTAAAACCGTTAAGAGAAACAAAAAATTGCTAGACGGAGGAGATAACCAAAATCAGAGGAGATTGTGCATTGTACGAAGAAGAGAACAAAGAAAGAGATAATAAGAAAAGAAAATAAAGAAAAGTTTCTGAAGAAAATTCTCTGAAAAGAAAAATAAATTAAAGTGTCCTCGTTAGTAGCAAGCTACTAGGTGAACAAAGCCGATGAGAAATTTAATACCCCAGATTTGTTTTGGCACACTTGCTGCATGTTTTTGGTATCCTAGTACTTACTGCAAAAAACGAAAATATCTGGCTTGCTTTTTATAAGAGAGAGAGAGACAGACAGAGAAACATGCGCACGCCGTACGACATGTAACGACGCCGCACGAGTTGTAACGACTAATGATGGCAAAAAGTGTCGTTACAACTTTTCGTTACCAAATTTTCCGCCTAGCCCCCTTTCGCAACGCGCGATAAGGAACTTCGTTCCAAAAAATGTAATAAAATAAGATGAAATAATCTTTTATTCATGTCGATATCACTGATACACTTATGAACGTCATTTTTTAAATCTAACAGCATTTAACATTTAACAGCACGGAGAAGAAAATCAGTAAAGAAACTCCACAGTACATCTTTTAAAATAATGAAATTATTACACAAGATGTTCTAACTGACGCGGAACTGGATGCATTACTAATTTACATGCATCTTTGTCAATAATATATTCATTTATACTATAATATCCTTTGCCTACTGGCTGGGATTTCAGAGATCTCTTATACATTTGAATAAGCAAATCATGTACTTAGGTAATTTAATGTAAAAACGTACATAGAGCCCTTCAAAAGAACGTTGTACTCTACGTAGGTGAAAAGAATCCGTAATCAAAAGTATGTTTGTTTCAAGTTTGATGATTTTGCGTATAACTATTTTGCTTGAACCAACCGCCGTTGTTTCTTTAAGAATAAAATATAATTGTAAATAAATTGAGATGTTACTGTTAATATGCTTATTTCTTTAAATCTCTCCCGCAGGTAGTGGCGTAATTTTAATTTATAGATGGTCCTAATTGCCCTTTTCTGCAAAACAAATATCGCATCAATGTCAGCCTCTGCACCCCACATCAATAATATTAATATACCATAGGACATGAGGCTATGAAAGTGTGCAAAATAAACTAATGGCATAAACTGACTAAGCCGATATATGATTGCCCCATTGTAGTTTAGAATCTAAGGTGACACCCAAGAAAACCGTGGATTTTTCCATAGTTATAATTTCATTATTTATAAGGTAAATCAAATATAAACCAAGTGACGCGCTTGGTACTGCTGTACGTGTTAAAGGGAACTGTCTCGTATTATTCCATTTGGTAGCAAACATTCTTTAAACTTAGTTTTTTAGCATTTATCAGTAAATTATTTGTAGTAAACCAGTGTGATAAACAAACCTGAGAACTTTTACATCGTCATTTATTTTATTTCTATTCGTCTTAAATATAAGAGAAGTTACATCAGCAACTATGATAATGTCTGCATATTTCTTAATTTAATACGGCAGATCATTTAAGTATACTAGAAAAAGGAAGGGGCCCAGAAACGACCCCTGTGGTACCTCATCACAGATTGAGATCTCGATAATTTGTTATCATTTATACTAACACATTGGATTCTACTCGTCAAGTACGACACAATCAAGTTAAGTGAATTGTTATTGATGCTGTTGTAGTAGCTTAAGTAGTAATGTTTAGTGTTCAACACAATCAAACGTCTTTGACAGGTCACAGAATACCCTTTATGGGATTTTGTGAATTCTCCCAGGTCTCAAAGATAAGTTTGAGAAGCCTAGCACCTGCATTTGTTGTATTACGGCTTTCGGTAAAACCGTATTGCTCAGGGCTCAGTAAATTACAAGCGGTGAAGTGCTTCAGCGTTTAATTTAACTTAATTATTTTCGAAGACCGTACGTAAAATAGAAATAGGTCTGTAATTATTAAGGCCCGTTTTGTCCCCAGATTTAAAAATCAGTATGATCTTTCTGTACTTCATTAGATCTGGGAAAGTATCTAGATTTACATATTTATTTACTAACCTAGCTAAATAAGGGACTATCACATCTTTTATATTCATTATAATTTTAACAGACATTCCCCACAAAATTTCAAATTCATATGCCCGCCCTTTACCAGAGGTAATTTTATTTCCATGAACTAATAATTCATATTTAGAATTGCGTAATTTATTACTACCAATCTCGTTACCAATAATACTCTAATTAGTGGTTTTACCATGACATTTTTTATCTTCTTAAGCAATTTAGAGACATAACTATATTACACACGGCTTTAAAATTTTTTTGAATAACATTAAATTTTGTCATTCCCATTAACAAAAAATCATTACCGTTAAATAAAAGTCATTACCAGGCTGCTCAATATCATTACCATTTCTTATAAATTTTTTACGACCCAATAACTTTTGATTAGCTTAGCGAAATTTGAGGACTTTTGTAAGCTTAGAAAGGAAATTATTTGTGCTAATTTTTTTCATGGTTTTGCACGCATTTCCACATACTTTAAAAAAAAACAACAAAATAATTCAAAAACGCGAATTCACCCGGTTACTCAAATCGCTCTGCCTATAAAAGTGTTTTGTAATTTTACCGCTAGTTTAAATAGCTTTTAATCTTTTTCTGTTTGTTAATAAGTGTATTTGATGTACAGAAATTAGTCTATAAGTTTATTTTTTGTTAATAAAACGAATTTGATTAAATATTGTATATTTTTTTGACATCTACCGATTTTGGGTACAAATCTACCGATATTTGTGGGCAAGTCTACCGATTTTGGACTTTGTCGTTCGAGAACACTGATACTTCATTCGAACGCGTTTCAGTTTGTTTGTTACCATATTTTGCGTAAAAACGTGCATGCCGAGATGTTTTTAATGGTGTTAGTCAAATGACGTAACTATTTTCATCGTTTTTGTTTTGTGTTTTGTGTGGGCGTTAACGTACGGAACATTTACATTACATAGATGTTTTGTAATTAATTCGCACGCCCACTATCTCGTGGCAGGGCTTATGTATGGGGAGTGCCAATAACACTGTTATCCATGGAAATTGCGTGATGTTCAAATATTGACCTAACCAGTGATTAGCGAAGATGTCATTACAAAAGAGTGTTACAAGTGGTAGCGGTGAACGAGGTGACCAAGCTGACACCACCTCGATATGTTCTTCTGTTACTACTCAGCCTGACAGACATGGGTTCTTCGGTGGAGCACAGTACAGTCCAGAGCCGTGAGTCTCATAATAAGTCATAATTTTTATATCAAATTTTTATTACATTTAATGTTTTGACATTGCTTGCATATGGACTCAATATTCACTCAATTAAGTAGATGTTAGCGTATGATTCATCAGAGTATGTTTATCACATTTTCTCTTTAATAAAATACAGTGTTGTAGATAGTGGGGCTATTGGTGTATCAAATGTTACAGTATTATTGTTTTCCTTCCACCCAAAATAGATTTACTCTTACAAAGTAAATTTTGTTTCAGTAGATTTTTGCTCAAAATTAAATTATAATCCATCCACAAATCTTAGAAATCTTAGAATCTTAGAAATTTAGATAATAACCTTTGTGTGAAAAGTGATAAAATTATGTGTTCATATGGTATTACAATTTAGCAAACAATTACCTTACACCCACCAAAATAAATTAGTATCTGTGCATTTTCCAAACCTACTAAGTTGTGGGGAAATACCTGTGTGATGCAATTGGCTGTTGACCAACCAAAAATGGTAGGCAATGACTGCTAATTATTAGGTGAACCGTCTGCTTGTTTACCGGCTATCTATGTTTATTAAAAACTTCTATACTGGATCTGATCGATCATCTAAATTGGTGTAAAAGTTAGCCAACATGTCTTTAACTACAGTATAATATAATAATAATGACTTAAAATAAATACATCCTTATTTACAAACAAATCTCTACAGAAGTATAATTGGGATCCCTGTTCTATATTATGCCACTTTATACTGTGTTCCAGAAGGCATTGTCTTTCAGTAATAAAATGGCTTAAAGTAAAAAGTTACATAAGGAATGTCAGTGCAAGGATTTAAAAAAATGAATACATTCTTGTCATGATTTTATAGCTGTCTGTATGTCTAATTGTCACATTATTACCTAACTACTTCAGTTAAACATCCTAAGATTTAATTTATTTGAACAAGAACATATCATAACCTTCACATAATAAAATTAAGTGCACACGTAATTAGAAGAGTAGGCAGAATATGATAATTGCAACTTGAAAACAGCATTGATGTTAACCTCATTCCGTCTTGTTTCTAAATATGGTTGGACTTCAAACTAAGGTTATAAGTGTGAAAGGATTTAAAAATGTATTATGAAAAAGTTATGTTTATAAGCAATGTAATTCTCCAGCTCAATACATATTTATTAGAGCATCATAAATCCTATGAATACCAAAAATATGTATATTGCTTTGATGTTTGGTACATTTTTCACTATGACATTGTATTCTTGTCTTCAACTTGACCATAATATTTGTTAAATACTATATTATCTAATACATAATTAAATTAGTTCAATAATATATTATTACCATGTATAACAGGATAAACACAATCACAAAATAAACATCCATCTTTGCATTTATTTCACCACAATGTTCTACTCATAGCCCAGCTTGTGTTGATCTGGAGTGATGAACACCAACCAAGTTAAAGTGGGTCTGAAGTTGGGTGGGTGACCACTAGTCGCAGAATTTCAAAACACTTCTGTGCATCGGAGGGCATATTTAGCCGCGGTCCTGTTGGTTATCAAAAATCCGACTTTTAGATTGGTAATACTGGACCTACACAGAACAGTATTATTCTGCCCTCCTCATTTATAAGGAGGTTATTAATGTGTGTTAAAAAGTTTAAAGGAAGTCTAAATTACATAACATAGTCTCTGCATAACTATTACAAGATGTGATGTAAACAAGAGTAAGGAATCTCAAGTCATTCACTTATCAATTCAACCATATCATAAACATTAATTAACCAACCATGAGAAGTTCAAGAAATGTTTAGGTTGTGTTAACAAGTATTGTGATATATACGTATCTATATATATATATATATATATATATATATATATGTATTTGAATTAATCTGGTGAGCATTATTAAGTTGGCAAAAATTGCATGAAATTTGATGACTGAGTTTTTAATAAATTAATTTAGATTTATAGAACCACATAAAAATAAAGTAAACCTATAAGTAGAATGATAGATTAGGATACATAATATTAGATATTAGATGATGCCGGTGACTTCGCTCGCATGGATATCGATTTTTTACAAATCCCGCAGGAACGGTGAACTTTTCCAGTATAAAAAGTAGCCAGTGTGTTAATCCATTCCAAACAGCCAAATTGGTTAAGTAGTTGTGGCGTGATTGAGGAACAAACAGTCAAACATCCAAACATCTCACAAACTTTCACATTTATAATATTAGTTAACAGGATTAGTCAAGTCAATGATTGGTAAATTGATATGGTTATCTTTATCCTGTTTGATGACAAACAAATCAGGTGACATCAAAATTACTCATTTTATTTGATTGTGTTTGATATAGCTATCATTTTAATGTTCATTATCTGTACTTACATATTTACAGGGATGGTTCAATATCTGTGCTCCTTCAAGAATGTCCGAGTAAAGTGCTCTTCAACTTAATATGCACTTGGGCATAATGTTGGTAGCATTGAAATAAGTGTCTTTTATATTGAAATTTTATTTTAAAGCGCTAATTTTGTCAAGTCTAGTGTCGTTGTCCGTAAACTTACTACTTTGGAACTGTTTTTCATGGTTACTTAACACTTAAAAACATTGCTCTACAATAGTGCTTAAATTAGAATATATTTTTAGCTGCCTCTTTTTTATTATATTAAAATCCTAAATTGAAATTAATTGAAATCAAAATGAAATGTTTTTAAATGCAGTGATCATAATTAAATTATCCTAGGTAGATTTATAAATAATATACATATACCTAATCTAAATTTTCTAGTAGTCTGTGCGATGATCGCACAGACATACATGTAAATAGTAAAAAAAAATTGCCTTTAAAGGATAACAATAAATAAGTCCCATATACAAATTAAAAAAAAAATCATACATCTTAAATCATTAATTTATAGGTAGAATGTCCGATAAGGGTTGTTCAGTCTATCAGAATCTCGCTTAGTTTTATGACAGTTTTCCAAATTAGGATGGTAATCATAGCCGGGGGCGTTCCATAGCCATAGCAGCCCTATCAAATGTATTTTAATGTCCAATGGCATTTAAAAATCTGCCGTAGTACATACCTTACCTAGTACCTATACTTGAGTCAAACTCGTATCATAATACTTGTCAACAAATCATTAAAATTCCTTTATAGGGTTTTCACAAACTGATTTGCATTTCGCACACCAAATAAGTATTAAAGAACTAAATAATCATTATAACGTTTGTGACATCTTCATTATTTTACTATTGACCTATAACAACAACACACTAAGAGAAAACGACGTAAAAACCAACATCTTAAAACAATTTTCATCATTGAATAACTCATGCTCGCACATCCTTAATTTCGTGAAGCGACTTATAACCTTTGAACAAAATTATTATTTACGGTCCGCCTGCCTATGACTATAAATAGAAATGACTACGAAAACCTCACAGCTATAATGGCGCTTACATGCTTTGCAACTTGGTCGTATTATATTTCGAAATACAGTGAAATCAACTTATCTGTGACTTTAAGGAGGGCGCTGCCGGACGCATTGGACCAATCATAGTGCGCTATTAGTAACTTATCAATGGGATGGCATTAGTTCCAATTTTCGCCACGGCACAAATAAGTTCTTCAGAGATGGCACTGGTACAGATGGTACAGATTATACAGATATTTCATTCCACTCAATACGTATGAGGATAAAGTTATTTATAAGTTAAATTTCATTAAACAAAGCCGAATAACATTTTATATTTATGTTTATGTATTTTAAAACAGTCTATATCGATTTTATGCGTAACTATTCCGTGTTATTTTAAACTTTTGCAAAATAAATATTATGTTTAAAAAGAAATTAAATTATAAAGAGTGGAACGCGACTTGCGAACTCCAGATTTAGTTCAAACGCACTTTATACGACCAAAAGTTTCATGCACCTGTTTGTTTGTGGTTGCTAGGCAACACAGTGATTACGTAAATTCTGATACGAATGTGAATATAGTGTACATTGCAATACGCAGTGGCCTTAAATTTTAAAATAAATCTACTCGATAGGGTGGTGCAAATGGATCATCATGACGTCATTTTCATAAAAATCATTTTTCTCTCCATTCCTACCAACCTTCTCAAAATGACCTTAGCAATTTTCATGCTATTAAAATTATTTTACACCATAGCGACTTACGTTACGATTTGATTTGATACAGTCACGCAGACAATCATGATCAAATAATGTAACGATAAAAACAAATTCGGTTAATGGCATCCGTTAGAGGTGTGATTCAAGGATAATGTGATTTGGGGTACTAAGATAGTAATGGTACCTACTGAGCACGGAGTCAATGTAATTCACAACTATACGCGATATGCGTACTGTGCCGCAAGAGTTTATTTTTAATTTACTGTCAATAAATATGTTATTTTTTAAAATAACATCATTCAGATAAAGATATAGATATCACTAAGAACATCAATTGGTTATTTTGCCTAAATCGGTGTTTTTTTCTCAACTCTGGAATTTCAACCGTTTAGCCGGCAGGGACTTGACTGTAACCGAAATTAGCGCTTAAAAGCCAAATATTTCGTAAACGGACCCCTATACCCAAAAATGGTCTTAAAAGACCCATAATATTTTTATAAGACCTTTTCAATGATAGCGCACACTATAGGGTACGTGACGAATAAATAAATCATCCTCTCGTTACCTTTAGGGGACTTACTCTTAAAAAAATGTTTTTCAATATTTTATTCCACGATTCTGGGGTTTTAATAAATAATTATGTATATATTTATTATATGCCAAATTACAGCCTTCTAGCACTAAAGGTCTCGGCGCTTTGCTTCGGACAGACGGACGGACGGACATGACGAAACTATAAGGGTTCCGATTTTACTTCGGATCCCTAAAAAAGGAAGTGTAGTTTCTAAAACTTCCTCTGCACGGTGCCGCGGTACGATGTCGGGCGCTGATGGAATTAATTTGCTTTAATTACCGCCCGGCCTTCATGTGGAAGTAACCGCGAGAAGTGAGAACACTCGAATAGCATTGTTTAGGTTAAAAGTTATTTTCCGTTTCGTAACTTTCTCCCGTCTCTACAGTTTGTTTGTTTTGAGATTAAGAATGTATCAAAAAAAATGTATCTATTGTAGATGTATCTAATTTTGTGCCTGAGACGCTAATTCGCTGGTGGTAGGGGCTTCTCGGAGGGATTATATTGGTAATGACACATTGGTGCATTGGTACATTGAGTTTAATTGTTAATTAATACCATTATTACCAGCCGGCTATTTCCATAAAAAAATCAATAGCAAAGGTACTTTAGTACATGTCAAAGCTATGCTCAACGTGCGGCTCATCAGGCTTTTCTAGTTGGCCCATCTGGGGTTCCTTTATTTTCCTTCATTTATCTAAGAAATTTATACCATTTTTTTTTTATTTCTTTGTTTTGCGGCCCACGACAGCATGACTAACACATGTTTGTGGCCCGTAAGAAAAAATGGTTGATTACCACTGGGTCAAAGGGTCTTACGGTTGACACTTTGACACTTACGGTTGAATTTTTACCGCAGAGCAGGTCTATAATTCAATTAAATCAGCAAGTTGTTCAGAATTCACACTACGAATAAAACAGACGAATCAAAGAGAATAAATAAATATAAAATTATAAAATAAAAAAGCTATCATGATATTATACCTTTTTGAATACCCATATTGCGATATTCAATTTATTTTTATTTTTTTATACTTTAAACAATGGTATCTCACAGTCATCATATATTTTTTTAATTTCACTTATCTAAGAATATTTGGGTTATCAAGACAAATCTAACGATATCTTAATTATATAATTCCGTTCAGCGATTTGGAAGATACGAGGTAATAAAGAATATTACATGCATACATACAAGATAGGCGCGAAAAGCAACTCTTCCGGCCGGGCAGTCGGGTAAAAAATCAAATACAGATAATATAGAAAATACGAATTCTGTGCTCTGAGGTTTGTTATCGCATAATAGTAATACAATATCATTATCGGCCGACAAGATAAGAAAAACGCAAGAAATGTATACGATACTATATTGGACGCGTTACTTACAGATTTTCAATCAATCAGAATAATTTTTTTGATGACTGATAAACGCTTATTACACCCATAATCAGTAGGAAACCCCGTAACACGTTCAATAAACTAATTACAAACAATTATGACTCAAAAACATACATTACATTCGTATATCACTCATGTCTGCCCCTTTTAGGGTTCTAAAACAGACTCCCGATATCGCGTATCCAACGTAATTAGTACAATGTAATAAATACGTACAATAAATATTTGACGGTGATAAACCAATAGTACGTATGAAATTAGAATCCTGGCAATTTAATTTATCACGCAATAAGTTCAAAAGGCAGATGTGAAATCCGGATAATCTCGGAACGCCCAGTATTTAATTAAGTCGCGTCATCGCTAAGCTTGCTTTTTCGCTCAATACCGCTTTGACTACATAATTTGACCACAAACTAGGAACGATCAACTACTAGAGCAAGCTAGAGATCAGCTTCACAAATGGAAAAGACCGAAACGTACTCCACCACGCTGTCTCATTGCATATGCGTTGTTGTCTCCTAAATACCACAACAGGAAGCTGTATTATTACTATGTGTTACTCATAATAATATAGATTCACAAAAGATTCAACATCGCGATTGAAAACTCTAAAAACCGGGCAAGTGCGTGTCAGGCCACGCGCAATGTAGGGTTCCGAAGTAGTAAGTTTATCGACTATTACTTATTAACTACTTAGGCTAACATAGCGTCATAGCCGTGATAGTTTTCCTTGTAAATTTATCATATAACCTATTTTTGAGAATTTTTTCACTTGTCCAACTCCAACCGTTTAGCCAGCAGGGGGGTGGGGAAGACTTGACTCTAACCAAAATTAGCACTTTAAAGCCAAATATTTCGCAAACGGACCATAATATTTTCGAAAAACCTTTTCTTCAAAACTTTTTCTGCCAGTTGGTCAAATATCGATATGTATTATAATAAGTCAGATTTCTAGAACTCTCTGTGGCATTGACTTTAAACAATGGACTGGCATATACCGCGAGCATTCCGATTGCTTAGAAATATTTTAATTAATTACACGCTCAATAACATTCATACTGCAAATATTCTGTGAAAGAGAATGCTTGTGCGAAATCGTTTAAATCTAAGTGGTACAGATATTTATCAGTTAAATGTTGGTTTTTAACGAAAGCAAGATAACGGGTTTATATTTTTTTTCCTGCGTTAATGATTCGTGATGGAGATAGCAACACACAAATGCGCCCATGTCGTACGTGCCCATACACACAAAAACTCACAAATTTTCGTCTGAAATTGCATTAAAAAAAGTAAAAAAACTTTAACTTCATAACATCAATAGGATTTTTTTAGTGATTATCTAGACAGCAAGAAATTAATAATAAATGCGCGATAGATCGATACATATTTTTGTATTATTGTTGAACAACAATGTTGTATATTCGTTAATGATTACGATTCCCCACTGGAATGTCACGAAACCGGTCAAAAATTAAAACAAGTTTCTAGCCCATGTTATCTTCTCTGGCTGTAATGTAGACATTGTAGTCTTAAAACACCAACCTTATTAATTATGTCATTCAAAGTTACCAGCCATCTCCTAAAATCAACGTTAAATGTTTTAGCGTGCTTGCATGCCGTCAATATTACTGATGGTCATGGATGGTGGTGATGGTTAGTCTCTTTGATTTATTAGCGGCCACTTACCATCAGGTAGCCTAATTGCTACTGACTGTTTCTATAAAAATGTATCCTACTTCATTGTTGACTGCATTATTACAATGATCCTTGTCGTTCAGTTGACACAAGTGTTTATATGTTTTAATTTGATAAACAGAGTAACAGAGCTCGGTTAGCGCGTATCATATTAAATTATTAATATTATTACTTATTTGTTTCCTCGTAAACCTGTGGATTCGTATGTTAAAGCATAGTGAAATATTTTATTACAGCGTTATGGCTTGAGTAAAACTGATTACATTGTTACGGTGTCAGCTGATTATATTTTATCCTACAGAGATTATGGAGGTGAAATTAGAATCTGCATAGCTAGTATAAATTTGTTTTCTGGCTAATATAGGTGCTAGTATTTTCAACAGGTTTTCATGACTATCAATGGCGACTGAATCCAGAATGTTGTGAATCCACGTCATGCTGTTTCTCAGCTTCCCGCCGTGGTGCATCACTGTTGATAAAGGGTTTAAGTGGTCAATCCTAGGGGAATAACTTTTATGCCGCCCAGTGAGTGTTGGCTAATGGTAAAAAGCAACGAAAATAGAAGCGATAGTTAAATTATCCACTAGCAGACATACGAGTATAAATCAATCCGAACACGCCCAAAGCTTCATTTGGTAGATTAGTACTGACTTTATTGCAAACAAACAATTAATAAAATATAGACCTATAACTAAAAGCAAAATGACGCGCTTTAAACTAGGAGTCGCCGCCAGAATCCACAGCCCCTTATCATTGAAACAGACTGATCCCAATAACTTATATAGGGCCCTTTTCGTTACTATAAATAATGAATTTAATAAAATTTTTAATTTTAAGCAGATACAACTAAATAAAAATTTGAAGTTTAGTGATTGGGCCACAATAGGTATTTTTAAAAGTAGGGATAGATTATTTGAACTATATGGAATAAAACAATACAACCACTCTCCATCTTTCCTTGAACATGTAGTGTTATTCGAAAATTTTTAAAGCCGTGTGTATTATGGCTAAGTCTATGCATATCAAGGAAAAAATTGTCAAATCAAGCAATAAGATAAAAACCACTTGGAGTATTATTGGTAACGAGATTGGTAGTAATAATTTTCGGGATTCTAAATATGAATTATTAGTTAATCAAAATAAAATAACCTCTGATAAAGAGGTGGCTAATGATTTGAAAACTTCTTTCAAAATATTCCTGTTAAGTTGACTAAATCGCTGACTTCATCCCCGGCAGCAGCACATTCTATTTTAAAAGACACCGTTGATGAATGTAGTGTTTCATTTAAATTTAAATATACTTCCTCATTGGAAATAGTTCGAACTTTTCGTGCATTGCACATTAAAAATACGGGTGATTTGTGGGGAATGTCTGTTAAAATTTTAAATAATATAATAGATGTGATAGCCCCTTATTTAACTAGGTTATTCAATAAATGTGTAGATTTAGGTACTTTTCCTGATCTTATGAAGTATAGTAAGATTATACCGATTTTTAAATCTGGGGATAAAACAGACGTTAATAATTATAGACCTATTTCTATTTTACCCACTCTTAGTAAAGTCTTTGAAAAAATTATATTACATCAAATGCTCATGCACTTCAACACTTATAACTTACTCCACCCTGAACAATACGGCTTTACCAAAGGCCGTAGTACAACAGATGCAAGTGCTAGGTTTCTTAAACACATCTTTGAGGCCTGGGAGAATTCACAAAATGCCATAGGGGTATTCTGTGACCTATCTAAAGCATTTGACTGTGTTGAACACGAAACACTTCTACTTAAGCTTAGTCACTACGGTATCAAGGAAAATTCACTCAACTTGATTGCATCGTACTTGAAGGGTAGAATCCAATGTGTTAGTATAAATGATACCAAGTCATCGGGATCTCAATCTGTTATAGGTGTACCTCAGGGCTCAATTCTAGGCCCCTTTCTTTTTCTAGTATATATAAATGATCTGCCGTATTATATTAACAAATATGCAGAGATTGTCCTGTGTGCTGATGACACTTCCCTTATATTTAAGACGAATAGAAATAAAATGAATTTTGACGATGTAAACAGGGCTCTGTCTCGTTTATCACACTCGTTTACTACAAATAATTTGCTGCTAAATGCTAAAAAAACTAAGTGTGTTGAATTTTCATTACCTAATGTACGGAATGTTAGTAAAAGCCTCAAATTAAATAATGAAATTCTAACTATGGAAAAATCCACGGTTTTTTTGGGTGTCACCTTAGATTCTAAACTACAATGGGGCACCCATATAACGGCTCTCGCGAGTAAGCTAAGTAGGTCAGTTTATGCCATTAGAAAGATAAGACAGTTTACTGATGTAGAAACTGCTAAACTTGTTTATTTTGCATACTTTCATAGTCTCATGTCCTATGGTATATTGATGTGGGGCTCAGCGGCTAACGTTGATGCTATATTTGTTTTGCAGAAAAGGGCAATCAGAGCCATTTATAAATTAAAATCACGCGAATCCCTGCGTGAGAAATTCAAAGAAGTAGGCATATTAACAGTAGCATCTCAATTTATTTACAGCAATATTATATTCGTTAAAAACAATTTAGGCATGTTCAAGCAGAATAGTGATACGCATAATCATTTAACTAGAAACAGACATAATTTGGTTTCGTCATCTTTTCGCCTAAGTAGGGTACAACGTTCTTATATGGGGCTCGGTGTACGTTTTTTCAATAAATTACCTAGGTCAATACGTGATTTACCTATCCAAATGTTTAAGAGATATGTGAAATCTCAGCTAGTAGGCAAAGGATACATTAATGACAAAGACGCCTGGAAACTAATGCCGCATCCAGTTCCGCGTAGGTTATAACATAATATTATGTAACCTCTCATGATTTTAAAAGATGTGCGAGGAGTTTCTTTCGGCTTTTCTTCTCCTCCATGACAAAGCACCCTTCCGAAAAGCTGGTAGATTAAAAAATGACGTGCATAAGTGTATCAGTGATACCTATATGAATAAAAGATTTTGATTTGATTTGATTTGATTTAGATTGTTTCGCTCCATAATACAACATTAAATCTCTTGCACAATCTTGCATAAATATCACCATAAATTGGTCATTTTATATTGATAATCTTAAACCTATATTCCTTATCATTATACAATCAGTATCTTCAACAATCACGTAGGATAAGAAGAGTGGGGCGTGCGGCGGCCACGGATGACTGATATATTAATAAAAACTTGAGAGGTGTCAAGGGACACCCGGATGGAACGAAGTCCCTTGCAGTAAATACTAGGATAGCAAAAACATGCAAGCGAGTGTGCCAAAACAAATCTGTTGTATTAAATTTCTCATCCGCTTTGTTCACCTACTAGGTGAACAAGCCGATGAGAAATTACAAGCAAGCTACAAACAATCCTAGTACTTACTGCAAGAAACGAAAATATCTGGCTTGCTTTCTATAAGAGAGAAAGAGACAGATAGAGAAACATGCGCACGCCGCACGACATGTAACGACGCCGCACGAGTTGTAATGACTAACGACGGCAAAAAGTTACGTTTCAACTTTTCGTTACCAAATTTTCCGCCTAGCTCCCTTTCACAACGCGCGATAAGGAACTTCGTTCCAATACTAGCCTGATTATAATACTAAAAACAAACAAGCTAGACTCAATCTCTTATTTCTCTCGGTCCATAATACGGCATGAAAATGTGCATATTTTTATAGTGAACGGGCACTTTATTTTAAGACAGCAGTGATGTGATGTTTCCTGGTAGGATTTGAGTTAACCCTCCCTGGCTTTGGTTCAGCACATCATGTTTAATTATATATTCCATATATTATGTACTCAATACCGCCCAAAACAAAACAAAAACTAAAGGCCAAAATCATTAGTGACAGACAAAATCATTAGACTCACAATAAGTCTCCTACATATATATGGCTGTAAATGTCATCATCATAAATCCGTAATAGTGGCAGAAGCTGTTTATTCCTTTCCGTCTAAGTTCTTGTTAACATTAAAGTACAGCAACAAAAAAAAATTGTACTTTACATTCTTTTAAACAATGACTCGAACCTTTGCTTATTCTTAATCTTGGCTCGTCGCCACATTTTCTATTTAGACTGGCGCCCACCGAGGGTCCGTTTGTTTACTTGTCAACAGATTGCCGCTGTATGGTATTTGTTTTGGCTACGTTCACTGTTTTGATAGTGACGGACTTTTGTGAACTTCATTCAACTTTTCACGTTTCACTGACGTAGTCATTTGTTTGTTGGAATATCAACAAGATTGAAGATAGACATTTAAGTGTTTGTTTTTGAACAGTAAATCATACTAACATCATGTATAAAATAAAACGTCACTTTTACTTATATGATTCTTTAAACGCTGCATTCCCTTGTGTCAAAAGTGTGACAGATACTGCTACGTTCTTATTATTTTGTAAACCTTTTTTTCAAGTTCTTATACCATATTGAAAACTTCTGTACGTAGAAAGCTGTAAATAAGCTTTTATCAATGCATAAAATGATATTGTTGTAGTTTTTGAGCGAGTTCTTAAAAAGGATCCTTCTTCTTTTCAGAAAAAGGACCGTATCTCCGAGCACGATACTGAAACGCGAACAAAAATGGCTTCGGATGCTCAACAACTGGGAGGGGTTTATGAGCAAAAATTACAAGAAAGTGCGTGAGAGATGTCGAAAAGGTATTGCTTTTCTTTTGATATGCTTTTTTATGTAACTATGCATTGAAGGAAGATGTAAACGAAGACATAAAAGTGAGAACTAACCATTCTGATTGATTCATTCACAGGTATACCAGCATCAGTCCGACCTAAAGCGTGGCTTTACCTCTGCGGGGGTCAACTGCTGCTAGAGAAGCATCCAAACGAGTACGAAGAGCTGCTGCAGGCGCCTGGAGACCCCAAGTGCATGGAGGACATCCGGAAGGATCTTCACAGACAGTTCCCCTACCACGAAATGTTTATTCGGGAGGAGGGTTTGGGGTAAGTGTTAGTGATTATGTCTACAACACACGCTGTTTAATAATCCCGGACTCAGATTAAGTGTGTGAGGTGGCATGGTGAAACAGATGAGGCATGTAACAAGTAACAAGAAAGTAGTATCGGGTCAGTTGTCGCGTGTCAGTCTTGAAATAGCAAAAATCATTTTCGGAGCGTTACTCCCCAGTTCCCACACAACTAAAAGGGCCAAACTATTTCCTCCGAACCGAACTTAATCCCAACTCATTATACTCATTAACAGTCGGGTTAAATTTTATATCTCGAACGTTACTAACGTCTCGTGAGATTAATGTAAACGTAGCGTAAAATTGCAAACCGCACGTTATATTGTTACGACATGCGATATTACGGTCGACTATAAACCAAAGCTTGCTATAAATAGTGTTATAACACGCCTAATGGCTAGTTCTGATGATGAATCACTGCTTGTTGATCTATGTGCACAGGTTAGAAACAGGAATATAACCGTAATGTTTCCGTTTTTAATAATCCGTAAGAAAAAACAGTGTATGCAAATTACTTCGGAGTCTTTTTTTTCATTGCAACATTTGCCACCGCCCTGTTTCGACTCGGGGTTCTTTTCACAATGTTAGAGACATGCCCAAATGCATATGAGTAGACTTCACACACTTTTGAGTACAAAATTTTGTGCAGCTTTCCTCACGACGTTCGCCTTTACTGACATTTAAACTAAGTCTAACACTGCTGTTTGTCTTCAAAGTATTCATCTATCAACGGTCGGTTTTCTTCATATCTAACCATTTGATAAAGTATTGTATATAGCCGCGCCAAACTTTATCGGTCTTTGAACCCTCCGACTGAATCTCGGAGCGATCGAATCTAAAGTGGAGACGTGCGGATACAAGCAACGTAGCGGACAGAGTGTTTCCATAATCATAGAGCAGATCCCTAGACAAAACTTTTTTTTGTTAGTGTTCACGCTAAACGCTACCTATAAAATGTACAGGAATGACATGAAGTGCGGGAAAATGAGTACCTGACTTTTCCGCATCTAATGTCATTTCCATACATTGTCATGTTGAAGGTAATTGAAGTAAGGATGGCGTTAATTTGGTGGCGTGCTCTACTCCTCTCCGCGTTGGTGCAACCCGATTCTAATGTCGCGATGCCGTAGGGATTGAAGTTGACTTGACAATTCGTCTGAGTTACAGTAAGTGTAACGAACTTACAAAATTCATATCGTGAGTACCTGTAGCATTGTCGCATATGAAAATATACATACAAACATAACATTGAAAATTAGGAGTTCGTGGTAAGATAGTCATCAGTAAATTATGTATATTTTAACAAATAGAAATGCTATTAGAATAGATAAGATACGTCAAAGTTTCCAAATTTTCGCCGCTAATAGCTCGACAGCTCATGCCACTTTGTTTTGTATCGACTAAATTATGTTAAGCAACCTCGAATCCTGTATCATAATCTTATTTGAAGTTGTGTGCGTATTAAAACTTAATATAATTCCAATGACCCCGTAGCCTGTTGGTCACTAATAACAGGTGACAGGTCAGGAAAATTCACTACCCTTATTGTGAAGCGATTATTCTTAGGTTAAATACACCCAGTATTTAATGTCTCAAACTGCAGCTGTATGCTTTTTGCTATGTATTATCTCGTGATTTCGTTCAGCTGCTTCGATTAGAGAGACAGTAACACAAGAATTCTGTTATAAATTATGATTAGGTTATTTATTATATTAGTAAGACATGTAAGACAGGTGTATGTTGCAAATAGCTAGGTATCGTGCAAAAAGTGGACCACAGTGGATTGTAAAACACGCGAATTTATTCTTACCGTCACTTCATGTTCGGTTATTTGTCAGTAATCTTATTAAATTGACTAGAGAATTGTAATTGATATAGTTAAAAAATGCTTGCATTGCGATACTGACAAGAGGTTTCGTACATATTTTTACGCACGCACAGACAGCGGAGTTTTATGAATTGGGTCCCGTTGGCATGGCAACCTCTGTGTACGGAACCCTAAGAGTGACTTAATATGCTGACGGTACCGCAAACTCGTAGTAACCACTCGTGTATACAATAAGAACCCTTTAGAGCTCTAGACTAAAACATGAAGAACCGAAAGGGTTCAAAATGTAGTGCGATTTTGCGTGATCAAGTGCTGAAATTTTAGTTCGCCACCTTTGAAGCAGTCTGAAGGGTGTAAGCTGTGGTGTAAGCTGATTTAACAACCCTTTTATGTTGTCAATTATTATGCTTATCATACGTTATATACTATAATTAATGTATCCTCCATATTTAGAATTCTGTATTCCAAACGAACCCTTATAGTTTCTACTGTCCGTACGACTGTCCATCAGTAACGTAGCGTTGGGTGGGGGCCGGGGGGGCCCTGGCCCCGGGCGGCACATGAAGAGAGGGCGGCAAGCCTTTGATTTTTAAATAAAAAAAATATGTATTAAAATTATATTTATTAATATGGGAGCTGCAAAGTTCCTTGGGGGGGGCGGCAAATTTTCGGTCGGCCCCGGGCGGCGAGAGCCCGCGCTACGCCACTGTTGTCCATACACAGCATAGCGCAGAAACCCTTGGTGCTAGAAAACTGTAATTTGGAATATACATATTTATGTTGAGAACCGGTGAACGGGTGACGAAAGAGACTCGAATTAAAAACGCAGTTGAATAAATAACCCCAAACGCGTAATTATAATACTCTGGAGAAAGTCATGCGGAAACCGAGTACCGACAACAAAAACAAGTCGGCGCTATGCAAACAATAGGAAAGTGCACCCAGAGAAATTATAACACACTATTCGCTTACTGCGTCGAGAATATAGTGATACTCAACTCGACATAGCACGTGAGTTATATCATTGTCAAAGAGTAGAAGAAATAAGGCATTCCTACGTTCTAAAAGAAAGCCTTATGTGTTGTTTGACTGACGCCCCAACTCAGAAAGTTTCGTTTATTTAGTCGTAAGGAGTCCATACCTAATTGACATGAAATATGTTAAGTATCGGTTCATCTCAGAGTCATATTGTCGACAGCTTTAAGTGACCTAGTGCGAACCAATGTCAAATAATATTAGGTTTTCGCATATTTATTAACATCAATTTATGTTTATAACAACAACAATTTTAATATATTTTTATCTGTAACGATATCCCTTGCAGTATTTTCACAACTGATTTATAAATCTCGGTGCGATATAATATGTTGAAGTAGTATATGATTACAACTTACAGACCCGCATTGCACCAGTGAATTCAGATAATATCTATTTAGGTAGAGCATGTTGTGTTTACTCCGATATTTACGCTACCGGTGATGAACTTTTGCGATAATAGACAGGGTGCTTCGATTAACGCTAAGTTAAGATTACACTCAGATTTCACAAGTCAATTGCGAGATAGCGAGTCAATTCTGCGATGGGACCCAGTGCCGGATTAAGCAAGCGCGGGGCCCGTAGCAAATTATTTCAAAGAGCCCTTGATCTGCTAGTATAAAGTGGTAAAAAAACAATTCAATACTCAATAAGTTTATTTGCCATCTATAGGTTACAATTTTGTGGGTAATTATCTTAATAAGTTTCACTCAAAAAATTACGCTCAGGCAGAGATGAGTGAGTTTAAATATGCGGGGCCCCCTTTCGCGCGGGGCCCGTAGCAATTGCTACTCTTGCTACGTAGTTAATTCGGCACTGAAGGGACCATGAGATTGTTGTCTACACGCGTCATCCTCCTTTGACTCCTATTAAAAGGATTAAAAGGGTGGCGGTGGCAGCTTCTTACGAACGTACAAACATTTCGCATGTACATTAGCAGTGGAGTGATAAAGCAAGGAACTATTGTCGCGAGCAAACAATGGACGTTGCGTCACGACTCTCAAGTATTATTTACAGTCGGTGAGAAAAATCCACACAGATGTACCGAGAGGTTGAATGCGGTAGCGGATGCCAGATGAGTGTTTGCTATATAAATATCATTCGCCGGGTTTTACGTTAAAATAAACTTAGTTTTTGTTAGTTCTCGCTTCGCTTCCGAAAGCCTAAGTCTTTCGTTGGATTCAGAAGGTCAAATGATCCTCAAAATGATCGATGCATACATCCATCTGGGTAGTAAGGATCATAGACTTACATTTACAAATGGCTTTTGCACCTAAAACAATTGTTAGGTTATCTGCTTATATTTGAATAGAGATTTTCTATTGTTTGAGGGGTTATTGTTAATATTCATTTATTTGAATGGGAAGTTTAAGTAGATCAGCAATTTTACAACCAAAAATACTTAACAAAATGTACATGAAAAGGGGGGTATAAGCAGGGCCGCGCCGACCCCCCACAGCGCCTGTGTGCGAAACCTATGAAGCGCCTCTTTTTTTCACGAATATACATGTTTCAACTTATGTTTTTTTATTATTTGTTAATTTTGACCGAAATAAATGTTCTCCAGTTTTATATACTAAGTTTTAGAGTTAGAACTTTATCTTATTATAAATTAAAACATGTGGCACTTGGGGACTGCTGCGGTAAAGTATTGCATAGCATTTTTTATCAACTTTTCCAATTATAATTTTTTTTTTTTTTTTATTTATGCAGTAATTTTTCTTTGATATTAATTCAAGTTATACTTTTTAACCGACTTCAAAAAAAGGAGGAGATTCTCAATTCGACTGTATTTTGTTTTTTTTTATGTTCGTTACCTCAGAACTTTGGACTGGGCGAACCGATTTTGATGATTCTTTTTTTAATCGAAAGCTGGTGGCTGTCATGTGGTCCCATATAAATTTTATTGAGATCTGACAATGGCATCCATGATAAAACCATATAAGTCTTAAATTTGTATTAAGTATGTGCGCGACAAATGGACAAATAACTCAATATCACGCCAACCGATTTCGATGATTCTTTTTAATCGAAAGCAGGTGCTTGTCATATAATCCCACATAAATTTGAACGAGATCTGACAAGTAGTTTTTGAGTAACTTTGAAGTCGGTTATTTTTTGTTAGTAAAATTTAGATTATTGAGCGTAGTGACCGATAAGAAAACATTTTATTTTTATTTTATTGAATAAATGGGAAGCTAATATCGTTTAAAATATTTTTATTATCTTACATTACTTGTAGGTTATTCAGGAATGTTTATCACTGAAACTATAGGTTTATGGTAACTGAAATAAGAAACATAAGTTTGAGACTTGATAATATCCTATAAATATCCGGAATGTAGATTTCAGAGCAGCTCGTCTCGATCCGTGCGAGCTTCGTACAGTCGTACCATATACATACACGTTAAGCGAACGCTCGACCGAGCTACATGGTAGGCGGAGTGGGAGGTGTTAGGTTTCATTTTCGTTACGGAATTTCTTGATTCGGTCGCCCCGCTCAAAGCCCGCGATAAAAGCTATGCAATAGCTTAAAAATCCATGCGCACCTTGCATACACATTCAATTGACTGATTGTTCAATTCTTTTGGCAACTCTCGTTCCTTAAAGTCGGGGAATCCCCGTGAACCCCCCCCCCCCCCTCGCTTGCGTCGCACGCATCGCATCGGGTTAGGGGCCATCCATAAATTACGTCACACTAATTTCTTAATTAAAACAGTAGTTCCGAAATAAGTTTTATTTCCATTAATTGTTTTTTTTAATATTTACCTACACATACCAATTATTCGATTATGAAATATGACATCACAAAATTTAGGACCCCCTCCCACACCTTGTCACACGATGACACACCCCCTTTAATATGTGACGTAATTTATGGTGGCCCCTTACGTTCATAATTTATTCAAACAAACTCACGGCGGCTCTTTTGGTTTTAACGTTGAGCTCGTAACTAACGTTATCTAAAACCCAAAGCGTAAAATAATAGTTAAAAAAAAAAAAAAACTAAAAAACACGCTTATACAGAAAATCCAACTAAAAAAATTGAAAATAAAATTGAATTAAGAATCGTGTAATTGTAATAAAAGCGTGGGGTGCTTTTAAAGATATTATCCCTTCTACTCATTGACACCATGCACCCCACGCTTTTATTACAAACACGATTCTTAATTCAATTTTATTTTCTATTTTTTTTAGTTGGATTTTCTATAAAAGCGTGTTTTTTTAGTTTTTTTTTTAACTATTATTGATTTTTTCATTTTTAGTTTGATTTTTTGAAATGAAATTTAGGGTTTTTTTTCTTTCTTTCTTTTTTCTTTAAATATTGAATCGTCATCGATCTTCGATAAATATACGAAGTTTGAAAGAAATCTGACTGTTTAAAGCTAATGTAAAGCGTGTAATTAGGTTTCTTTCTTTCTTTCTTTCTTTTTTTTTTCTTTAAATATTGAATTGTCATCGGTCCTTAATAGGTATGCCAAATTTCGAGTTAATCCGACGTTTTGAAGGGGGTCAAAATCATGTTCAAATACATACTAACATACGTCTGAAGCTAATAAAAGCATATTAAAAATTAAACCACACACGTGAATATTATCTTAGAAGACTTGTACAATAAGCGCATTATAATAAGCGCATAATAGGACTTGACTAATTTTACGATTCAATTTCATTTTATAGATAGAACCTTATAATTCACGAAAAAAATATTTTAATAATAATAATCTTCAATTTAAAAACAAAAATTGATAAATAAAAATCATTTTCAAATTTCCCGCCTAAAACGTCACGTGACGTCACTAGCCGATATTCAATACTATCTGTCGACTGAAGTTAGTTGCACTTTCATATAAAATAGGAACAATGACGTCATAAGCTCAAAACGGCGTTTGAGGTCACGTGACAGTGAGTACTATTTTTCACATTTTAAAATAATTATATTTAATTTATATTGATTGATTTCGAGAAAAGAATAATATTTTAGGTGTTTAAATGTTTTCTTTGATACTTTAAACATAAATTTATTTTAATTTACTAATAGTGTCAACATCCCTATTATGTTTTGTTATTTACAAGGCATATGTTGCGCCTATTGTACCTACTTACTTATCAATACTCCACTAAAAAGAATATGTTGTTGTAAGACAAGTGTAACAAAAATAATTTCGATGGCGGCGCCTCTATTGTCTTGGCGCCTGTGTGCGCCGCACACTTCGCACACAGGGGCGGCTCGGCCCTGGGTATAAGTAGGGCTGGCATCACGTAAATTTGTCGCCGCTATTTGTCTAGGGAAGGCGCTGTTATCCGCTTCTGCCCCGCCCCGGACGCAAAAAGTGTCCGGGACCCTTGTAAAACCCTGCTACGAGGCGGATGGCAGCCCTAGTTATAAGGGAGTTACTATCAAGTGGGCCCGTTTGCTTTGTTTATATTAAGCTATGACGCAGTGTTGATATGAAACGTTTTCTGTCCTCAGCCAGCAAGAGCTATTCTCCGTGCTGAAGGCCTACTCGGTGTTGAACCCGAAGGTGGGCTACTTCCAGGCGCAGGCGCCGGTGGCGGCCTTCCTGCTGATGCACATGCCCTCCGTGCAGGCCTTCTGGTGCCTCGTCAGCATCAGCGACAAGTACCTCAGCGGGTACTATAACCCTGGCTTGGAAGTGAGTGCTTGTGTTTGCGATTCTGATTCGATCGTATCATAACGACCGGATCAGAATCATTTATTTTGTTCACACACTGACACAAGAACGAAGATGAGTCGAATTCGGAGGCGGTGCGGAGACTGTTTCTAACCGTGTGTGTATAGAACATTCTATTTAAAACATTTCAAATTAAAATGCTTCGTTACTATTGTAATTTGCATTAGCGCCAAAGAAAAATAGATGAAAATCAAGGCGTAGGAGTACACATACATACATCGACTACTCTTTCATGCAGTACCATAATATACGTGTGGTTTGTATGTCGGAATGTGTATTGTATTTTTTACCGTTCTGTTATCATTATCTGATTAAAAGTCGGTAAAAATACAATCTTGAAGTTTCCGTTGCACAACCGCCGCTCAGACGGCTAAATAATGTACTAATTACCGTAAAATTAATTAGCGTATAAAAAAAGCTATTTCCGTAATGTTCCGCACACACCGACAAGACTGTTACACGGGCTAATTAGAAAACTCATGCATATGCATGCACCGACCCCGCCCTTGGGACGGCCGCGTGAAAGTAAACTGTTTATGTGCTGTATAAAGTACTTTTTTCTTTCTTTTCTAGTAAATTTTTTAGTCTATTATTTAAGTACAATTAAATACTTTTTTATGTCTCTCTTACGAATCTTTCTTCAAGAGTTTTTTTAGTAGTAACTTTTTGCTATTTCGTGCTTGGTGCAAATTAATAATCCCGCATTCTCGCTTGTTTAACAAATACATTTGTCAACGTAAAAAAATGTTTTTTAAATTTTAATGCTGTTTTTTTTAAGTCTGTATAGTATAACATGACTAAGTGCTTCTTTAGTTACGTACCTTCTCGTATTTAGGTATGTGCTTGGAATTGGACAAAAAATATTTCGTGCTTTTAATGAGACATTTGCATTCTTGTATTCTCTATATTGTACATCAAAATTATATCTGGATACATTTTCCAAAAAAAAATTAACCGTTATAAGCATAGACTTAAATATATAGACACGCTGTTCAGTACTTACAGTTTGTTCACCTGAGGTTAACCCAATTGGGTTCACCTCAGTTTAGTCTGTTGCGAGCAAGCTACACAAGTAAATGTCACGTTAGAAAAACTCCGACTGTTCAAAAACACTTAATAACGTATTATTGTTTATTGAGCACAGTTAAAACGTTCTCATTATTTACGTTTGAACTTTATTTCACTTTATTTAATCATAATTGGTAAGTAACTATATTTTTATTTACAGTCTTAAAAATTATTTAGTGTCAAATATTTAATACCGACATCTTGAACCAAACTTGACAGAACGAACACAGAGTACTTAATCACTACGGAACAGGGTTGCCAGACGTCGCGGAGTGAGAGATCGTACGGTGGGTAAATAAAAGTCGTATTTCCTAGGCTTTGTGAACTTGGCACCCGACATTGTAAAATTTAATTTTTTTTTCTTGATTCTTATAGGTTTTGGTTTGTAGTTGATTGTAGTAACATTTTTTTCGTTTGTAGTAGCTCAAAAAAAAAATGACAGAATTTAAAAAAAAACTTGGCACCCGGTTTTTTCGAAACTAAAATTTAATACTTGATTCATAAAAAGAATCGTTTGTAGTTGATTGTAGTAATTATTTTTTTTTTAATGTTGTAGAAAAATAAAAAAATAAAAAATATTCAAGTCATTGCGATATAATATTATAAGTAAACTTTTTTGTTTCTTGTATATTTTGCTATGTACTTGATTGTAGTATTTTTTTTTTTTTTTTTAAGAAGGTCTGAAAAAATTCTAACCTATTTTTAAGACACTTTCGTTTGTAGTAGTGATTTTTTTTGTTTGTAGTAACTCCTTTTCGTTTGTAGTAGCGATTTTTGTGATTGTAGTAACTCCTTTACGTTTGTAGTAGCGATTTTTTTGATTGTAGTAACTCCTTTACGTTTGTAGTTGCGATTTTTTTGTTTGTAGTAACTCCTTTTCGTTTGTAGTAGTGATTTTTTCGTTTGTAGTAACTTCTTTTCGTTTGGAGTAGTGATTTTTTTGATTGTATTACCTCTTTTTCGTTTGTAGTAGCGATTTTTTTGATTGTAGTATCTCCTTTAAGTTTATAGTAGCGATTTTTTTGTTTTTAGTGACTCCTTTTCGTTTGTAGTAGTGATTTTTTCGTTTGTAGTAACTTCTTTTCGTTTGTAGTAGTGATTTTTCGTTTGTAGTAAGTTCTAATCGTTTGTAGTAGTGATTTTTTCGTTTGTAGTAGCTTCTGTTCGTTTGTAGTAGCGATTTTTTCATTTGTAGTGGCTCTTTTTCGTTTGTAGTAGTATTTTTTTCGTTTGTAGTAACTTCTATTCGTTTGTAGTAGCGATTTTTTCGTTTGTAGTAACTTCTATTCGTTTGTAGTAGCAATTTTTTGTTTGTAGTAAGTTCTAATCGTTTGTAGTAGTAATTTTTTCGTTTGTAGTAACACCTTTTCGTTTGAAGTAGCAATTTTTTCGTTTGTAGTGGTGATTTTTTCGTTTGTAGTAACTTCTTTTCGTTTGTAGTAGCGATTTTTTTGTATGTAGTAACTCCTTTTTGTTTGTAGTAGCGATTTTTCCGTTTGTAGTAACTTCTTTTCGTTTGTAGTAGTGATTTTTTTGTTTATAGTAACACCTTCTCGTTTGTAGTAGCGATTTTTTCGTTTGTTGTAAGTTCTAATCGGTTGCGGTAGTGATTTTTTCGTTTGTAGTAACTCCTTTTTGTTTGTAGTAGTGATTTTTCGTTTGTAGTAAGTTCTAATCGTTTGTAGTAGCGATTTTTTCGTTTGTAGTAACTTCTATTCGTTTGTAGTAGCGATTTTTTCGTTTGTAGTGACTCCTTTTCGTTTGTAAGAGCGATTTTTTCGTTTGCAGTAAGTTCTAATCGTTTGTAGTAGCGATTTTTTCGTTTGTAGTAAGTTCTAATCGTTTGTAGTAGCGATTTTTTCGTTTGCAGTAACTTCTATTCGTTTGTAGTAGCGATTTTTTCGTTTGTAGTAAGTTCTAATCGGTTGTAGTAGTGATTTTTTCGTTTGTAGTAACTCCTTTTTGTTTGTAGTAGTGATTTTTCGTTTGTAGTAAGTTCTAATCGTTTGCAGTAGCGATTTTTTCGTTTGTAGTAACTTCTATTCGTTTGTAGTAGCGATTTTTTCGTTTGTAGTGACTCCTTTTCGTTTGTAGTAGCGATTTTTTCATTTGTAGTAAGTTCTAATCGTTTGTAGTAGCGATTTTTTAGTTTGTAGTAATTTCTATTCGTTTGTAGTAGCGATTTTTTCGTTTGTAGTAACTTCTATTCGTTTATAGTAGCAATTTTTTCGTTTGTAGTAATTTCTAATCATTTGTAGTAACTTCTATTCGTTTGTAGTAGCGATTTTTTCGTTTGTAGTAACATCTAATCGTTTGTAGTAGCGAGTTTTTCGTTTGTAGTAACTTCTATTCGTTTGTAGTAGCGATTTTTTCGTTTGTAGTAACTTCTAATCATTTGTAGTAACTTCTATTCGTTTGTAGTGGCGATTTTTTCGTTTTTAGTGACTCTTTTCCGTTTGTAGTAGTGATTTTTTCGTTTGTAGTAACTTCTATTCGTTTGTAGTAGCGATTTTTTGTTTGTAGTAAGTTCTAATCGTTTGTGGTAGCGATTTTTTCGTTTGTAATAACTTCTATTCGTTTGTAGTAGTGATTTTTTCGTTTGTAGTGACTCCTTTTCGTTTGGAGTAGCGATTTTTTCGTTTGTAGTAAGTTCTAATCGTTTGTAGTAGCGATTTTTTCGTTTGTAGTAATTTCTATTCGTTTGTAGTAGCGATTTTTTCGTTTGTAGTAACTTCTATTCGTTTATAGTAGCAATTTTTTCGTTTGTAGTAACTTCTAATCATTTGTAGTAACTTCTATTCGTTTGTAGTAGCGATTTTTTCGTTTGTAGTAACTTCTAATCGTTTGTAGTAGCAATTTTTTCGTTTGTAGTAACTTCTATTCGTTTGTAGTAGCGATTTTTTCGTTTGTAGTAACTTCTAATCATTTGTAGTAACTACTATTCGTTTGTAGTGGCGATTTTTTCATTTTTAGTGACTCTTTTATGTTTGTAGTAGTGATTTTTTCGTTTGTAGTAACTTCTATTCGTTTGTAGTAGCGATTTTTTGTTTGTAGTAAGTTCTTATCGTTTGTGGTAGCGATTTTTTCGTTTGTAATAACTTCTATTCGTTTGTAGTAGCGATTTTTTCGTTTGTAGTAACTTCTAATCGTTTGTATTAACTTCTATTCGTTTGTAGTAGCGATTTTTTCGTTTGTAGTAACTTCTATTCGTTTGTAGTAGCGATTTTTTCGTTTGTAGTAACTTCTAATCGTTTGTAGTAGCGATTTTTTCGTTTGTAGTAACTTCTTTTCGTTTGTAGTAGCGATTTTTTCGTTTGTAGTAACTTCTAATCGTTTGTAGTAGCGATTTTTTTGTTTGTAGTAACTTCTAATCGTTTGTAGTGGCGATTTTTTCGTTTGTAGTGACTCTTTTTCGTTTGTAGTAGTGATTTTTTCGTTTGTAGTTACTTCTATTCGTTTGTAGTAGTAATTTTTTTGTTTGTAGTAACACCTTTTCGTTTGTAGTAGCAATTTTTTCGTTTGTAGTAACTTATTTTCGTATGTAGTAGCGATTTTTTCGTTTGTAGTGACTCCTTTACGTTTGTAGTAGTGATTTTTTCGTTTGTAGTAAGTTCTAATCGGTTGTAGTAGTGATTTTTTTGTTTGTAGTAACTCCTTTTTGTTTGTAGTAGTAATTTTTCGTTTGTAGTAAGTTCTAATCGTTTGTAGTAGCGATTTTTTCGTTTGTAGTAACTCCTTTTCGTTTGTAGTAACTTCTTTTCGTTTGTAGTAGCGATTTTTCGTTTGTAGTAGCGATTTTTCATTTTTAGTGACTCCTTCTCGTTTGTAGTAACTTCTTTTCGTTTGAAGTAGCGATTTTTTCGTTTGTAGTAAGTTCTAATCGTTTGTAGTAGCGATTTTTTCGTTTGCAGTAACTTCTATTCGTTTGTAGTAGCGATTTTTTCGTTTGAAGTAACTTCTATTCGTTTGTAGTAACTTCTATTCGTTTGTAGTAGCGATTTTTTCGTTTGTAGTAACTTCTAATCGTTTGTAGTAACTTCTATTCGTTTGTAGTAACTTCTTTTCGTTTGTAGTAGCGATTTTTCGTTTTTAGTGACTCCTTCTCGTTTGTAGTAACTTCTTTTCGTTTGAAGTAGCGATTTTTTCGTTTGTAGTAAGTTCTTATCGTTTGTAGTAGCGATTTTTTCGTTTGCAGTAACTTCTATTCGTTTGTAGTAGCGATTTTTTCGTTTGAAGTAACTTCTATTCGTTTGTAGTAACTTCTATTCGTTTGTAGTAGTGATTTTTTCGTTTGTAGTAAGTTCTAATCGGTTGTAGTAGTGATTTTTTTGTTTGTAGTAACTCCTTTTTGTTTGTAGTAGTGATTTTTCGTTTGTAGTAAGTTCTAATCGTTTGTAGTAGCGATTTTTTCGTTTGTAGTAACTCCTTTTCGTTTGTAGTAACTTCTTTTCGTTTGTAGTAGCGATTTTTCGTTTTTAGTGACTCCTTCTCGTTTGTAGTAACTTCTTTTCGTTTGAAGTAGCGATTTTTTCGTTTGTAGTAAGTTCTAATCGTTTGTAGTAGCGATTTTTTCGTTTGCAGTAACTTCTATTCGTTTGTAGTAGCGATTTTTTCGTTTGAAGTAACTTCTATTCGTTTGTAGTAACTTCTATTCGTTTGTAGTAGCGATTTTTTCGTTTGTAGTAACTTCTAATCGTTTGTAGTAACTTCTATTCGTTTGTAGTAGCGATTGTTTCGTTTGTGGTAACTTCTATTCGTTTGTAGTAGCGGTTTTTTCGTTTGTAGTAACTTCTTTTCGTTTGTAGTAGCGATTTTTTAGTTTGTAGTAACTTCTCATCGTTTGTAGTAGCGATTTTTTCGTTTTAGTAACTTCTATTCGTTTGTAGTAGCGATTTTTTCGTTTGTAGTAACTTCTAATCGTTTGTAGTAACTTCTATTCGTTTGTAGTAGCGATTTTTTCGTATGTAGTAACTTCTATTCGTTTGTAGTAGCGGTTTTTTCGTTTGTAGTAACTTCTTTTCGTTTGTAGTAGCGATTTTTTCGTTTGTAGTAACTTCTTATCGTTTGTAGTAGCGATTTTTTCGTTTGTTGTAACTGCTATTCGTTTGCAGTAGCGATTTTTTCGTTTGTAGTAACTTCTAATCGTTTGTAGTAACTTCTATTCGTTTGTAATAACTTCTATTCGTTTGTAGTAGCAATTTTTTCGTTTGTAGTAGCGATTTTTTCGTTTGTATTAACTTCTTTCTTCTTTTTTAACGAATAGAAGTTACTACAAACGAAAAAATCGCTACTACAAACGAATAGAAGTTACTACAAACGATTAGAAGTTACTACAAACGAAAAAACCGCTACTACAAACGAATAGAAGTTACTACAAACGAAAAAATCGCTACTACAAACGAATAGAAGTTATTCAAAACGAAAAAATCACTACCACAAACAATTAGAACTTACTACAAACGAAAAAATCGCTACTACAAACGATTAGAACTTACTACAAACGAAAAAATCGCTACTACAAACGAAAAGGAGTCACTACAAACGAAAAGAAGTTACTACAAACGAAAAAATCGCTACTACAAACGAATAGAAGTTACTACAAACGAAAAAATCACTACTACAAACGATTAGAACTTACTACAAACGAAAAAATCGCTACTACAAACGATTAGAACTTACTACAAACAAAAAAATCGCTACTACAAACGAAAAGGAGTCACTACAAACGAAAAAATCGCTACTTCAAATGAATAGAAGTTACTACAAACGAAAAAATCGCTACTACAAACGATTAGAACTTACTACAAACGAAAAATCACTACTACAAACAAAAAGGAGTTACTACAAACGAAAAAATCACTACTACAACCGATTAGAACTTACTACAAACGAAAAAATCGCTACTACAAACGAATAGAAGTTACTACAAACGAAAAAATCGCTACTACAAACGAATAGAAGTTATTACAAGCGAAAAAATCGCTACCACAAACGATTAGAAGTTACTACTAACGAAAAAATCGCTACTACAAACGAATAGAAGTTACTACAAACGAAAAAATCACTACTACAAACGATTAGAACTTACTACAAACGAAAAAATCGCTACTACAAACGATTAGAACTTACTTCAAACGAAAAAATCGCTACTACAAACGAAAAGGAGTCACTACAAACGAAAAGAAGTTACTACAAACGAAAAAATCGCTACTACAAACGAATAGAAGTTGCTACAAACGAAAAAATCACTACTACAAACGATTAGAACTTACTACAAACGAAAAAATCGCTACTACAAACGATTAGAACTTACTACAAACAAAAAAATCGCTACTACAAATGAAAAGGAGTCACTACAAACAAAAAAATCGCTACTATAAACTTAAAGGAGGTACTACAATCAAAAAAATCGCTACTACAAACGAAAAAGAGGTAATTCAATCAAAAAAATCACTACTACAAACGAAAAGAAGTTACTACAAACGAAAAAATCACTACTACAAACGAAAAGGAGTCACTACAAACAAAAAAATCGCTACTACAAACGTAAAGGAGTTACTACAATGAAAAAAATCGCTACTACAAACGTAAAGGAGTTACTACAATCAAAAAAATCGCTACTACAAACAAAAAGGAGTTACTACAAACAAAAAAATCACTACTACAAACGAAAGTGTCTTAAAAATAGGTTAGAATTTTTTCAGACCTTCTTAAAAAAAAAAGAAAAATACTACAATCAAGTACATAGCAAAATATACAAGAAGCAAAAAAGTTTACTTATAATATTATATCGCAATGACTTGAATATTTTTTATTTTTTTATTTTTTTACAACATTAAAAAAAAAATTACTACAATCAACTACAAACGATTCTTTTTATGAATCAAGTATTAAATTTTAGTTTCGAAAAAACCGGGTGCCAAGTTTTTTTTTAAATTCTGTAATTTTTTTTTGAGCTACTACAAACGAAAAAAATGTTACTACAATCAACTACAAACCAAAACCTATAAGAATCAAGAAAAAAAAATTAAATTTTACAATGTCGGGTGCCAAGTTCACAAAGCCGTATTTCCTAAGATGGCTCCAGAAAAAAAATAGTACGATTCATTTAATGTAGGTACTAAAACTTTAATTAGTTTTAAATGGCGGTCTACAAAACGAAATTGAAAGAAAAGTAATAAGTAAAACTATAAATTAAAATAAAATCTTCTATCAAAGGGCTTCCAACATTTTTGTATGGAACCTGGCATACCTACAAGTCCGCCATTTTGAAAAAACCTCGATTCGGCGGCCAGTGATGAAACATGTGTCAATCGATAGAGTAAATGATTACGATCAAAAAGTATACAGTGATGAAATGTCGTAAGTGGTATACTTTCTGAAATATTTGAGTTCAAACCCGTAAAAAAATAAAGTAAAAAACTTTGTTTCGGCGGATATTGATAAAATATGTGTCAATCGATAGACTAAGTGATTACGATCAAAAAGTATTAAGTGATACAATGTCGTAAGTTATATACTTTCTGAGATATTTGATTTCAAAACCGTAGGAAAATAAAGTAAAAAAACTTCGATATACCTATCTTCAGCTTACGTAAGTATGACCACATTTCCCAGTTTGATTCCTAACTTAAATTGCTACCAATTCGACACAGGTGAAACTTCAGAATTCTCTCAACATTTTATGCTATTTTGAATAATGTGTCTTCTCCTGTTTATTTAAAGGAAACCCATAGCACTGCTTATTTCGGGAATTCCTTTGCAATACTGTTCTGGAACTCCTTGCTTGTAGACATCAAAAGACTACCAAAAGTTCCTTCAAGAATCACGTCCGGCAGCACTACCTGAAGCAATTAGAATGTCCTCGCCCGTGGTCTTCAACCACATGTTATATACGTAGTTATAAATATTTATGTACTTAATATATAATATAATATGTATATATGTAAATATGAATAAATATGTATTTGTAGCGTCAGGACCCGGCATTGTTGCTTTTTTAACAAGAAAACACACAAACTTTTCACTCAATCACTTGATTTATTCCAATTTTAACTTCAATAGATACAGATTTAACACTATACACTACACGGTAATAAATTACTCGGTGACTACGTAACGTGTGCACCGGGCAATGGTCGATGAACAACTGAACCGAGTCATGCGCGCGCGCTGCTTTATATAGGCTCTGTGATATCGAGTGACAGAATCGAGTGACACATCGTACGATCGCTCGACTAATTGCCCGTTGCACGTTGTTTTAGAAAACATTGATAGTGGCGCCGTCACGGCCATTCTGACATGCGCACGTCCTCGTGCGCGCATTTTCTTTATACACCTGAGAACAAGAAACATGATCGTTCATCCTGACATACATCTTAGCAAACTAAACATAGTTCTTTCATAAACCTTAACTATTTTAGCTATACATCACACACGTTATTCTTTGATATCAAATTGTGACACACATGGATAAGATTTGATCTGGTTCACATCAATCCTTCAGAGATTCACGATCGCTACAACGCAGTAATGACCCCTTTAGCTTAAACTGGACCGGATTATTATTATCCCTGCAATTTAAACTAGACCGGATTGCGCTAGTCCGAGCACAAGCCCCTATAGCTGTTTGAGCTAGACCGGGCATTGCCCCCTGTAACCAATCGTGCTAGTCCAGACAAAAGTCCCTGTAGCTGATTGTGTTAGACCGGGTATACGCTCCTTTAGCTAGTTGCTAGTCCGAACAAAAGTTCCTATAGCTGAGTCATTGGACCGGACTCCCTGCAATGACTCTTTCCTACATTTTTTGATCCTATAGCTGAGTCATTGGACCAGACTCCCTGCAATGACTCTTTCTTACATTTTTTGATATAGTACTTGTTTTTTTTTCTTTCTTTTCTATTTTTTTCATCAATTTAATATCTTTCCCAATTTTTTTACTACTAGCTTTCATCGTGGTGTACAATGAAATTAGTTACAATGCTGATAGAATCTGGTGATTCTGATGATGAACTCTCTAAACTATTGCTATTAGCGCTCAAGGTACGTGAACTATCCGACAGAGTGCTACTATTACGTGAACTGGCCGACAAAGTGCTACTATTACGTGAACTAGCTGACAAAGTGCTACTATTAACAGATATAGTGTCGCTATCAGAAAGTTCATCCTCAGCGTCACGAATTACAGCTAAGTTATGACTATTGCGATCAGTTTCATGAACAAAATTACTCTGGCTTGCATCCGCCGTCACGGCATCATCATTATAAGTTTCAGCTACTTCTAAAAAACCTAATGTACCACGGGGTACTTCGCGAAGGCTCTCATGGGCAACTTTGTACGTTCGATTCCATTGGACCCGTTAACATGCCTCAATTCATGCCTATCGTTTTCTAGGACAGCAATAATTTTATAGGGACCTTTATACTTTGGATCCAACTTAGTTTGATGTCTTTCTTCACTTTTCGCGAAAACAAAGTCTCCAATGGCAAAGGGTCTTATTTTGGCCTTACCCCGGTTAAAGCGAATGACATCAGCCTGGGCCAGTCTCTTTATGTTGTCTGACGCACTAGACCGTGCCGCTTCCAAATCTAACCTACTAGGATTATCAGTATTTGCAGCTATTCTGGAAATACCTAAGGAGTTACCTTGCACTCCAAACATCAACTCGATAGGGGTGAAGCCAGTAACTCTGCATCGAGTACTATTCAGTGCTAGTTGGATCTCACCTAACTGTTCCTGCCACGACCTATCGGAATTACCTTCAGCTATTGTAAGTAGGCTCTTGAGAGTTCGCATAATGCGCTCCACTTGCCCATTGGCTCTGCAAGCACCCGTAGCGATGAGGTGTAACTCAATATTGTTATCTTTGCAACAGTCCCTGAAATCTGTATTGTCGTAAGAGCGTCCACGATCGGCTATTATTCTCCTTGGCGCTCCGAACAAATTTACTGAGTCTTTTACTGCTTTAATAGCGTCAACGGAATTCAGTGTCAACGTGTGCTTCAGTAAGACATATTTTGTAAATGCATCAATAGTGACGGAACAATACTCCTTGCGGTCACTCTTACCACTGAGTTTTCCTGTAGGATCTAAGTGGAGAGTGTGCCATGGGAGTGGAACCTTGGGGAATAGATGCAGGCGTACTTGTTGGGCACCCGATGGACCCTTTGAAGACTTGCAAACCACACAGGAATCTACAAACTTCTTTACATATTTGGACATGTTACTAAACCAATAAAGATCGTACAACTTGTCTAGTGTCTTTTTATAACCCAGATGTTTTATGTCACTATGAACATGGCTAATAAGCGACCATATTAAAGAGTGTGGGAGAAGGGGTAAACACTTAGTCGTTCTGGCGCGCTCTATTTTACGGTACAGTATGCCTTGCCTAACATCGTAAGTGTGTGCGATTTCAGAGGGTAATTGATTCGCTTGTATTTTAAAAATCAAGTCTAAAATTTCAGAGTCTCGTTGTTGCTCTACAGATAACCATCCCTTGTCAAGTTCTGTAAAGTTAAGGATTTTAGAAGGTTGAGGTTTATGAATTGTTAATTTAGAATTCGCTATATCGTTTTGAATATCTAGAGGGGAGTTCCGAGATAAAAAGTCTGCGTGAGCCATATTTCTACCTTCTTTATAGACAATATCAACATTATAGGATTGTAGAATAGCCCACCATCTATGGACTCTGTGGGTCAAGTCCTTTTTTGAATAAGAGGCTTTCAAAGCATTACAATCCGTATACACGGTAAAATGACGGCCATAGAGATAACGTCTAAAGTGTTCTACGGATTTTACAACGGTCAACGTTTCTAATTCGTATGAATGGTAACGGCTTTCCGCACTAGTGGTCTTATGACTGAAATAAGCTACAACATGTGGAAGAGAGTCATACTTTTGAATTAAGACAGCCCCGTATCCGTCACTGCTGGCATCGGTATGTAACTCGATGGGCAAAGATGGATCAAAGATTTTGAGTACTGGTTCTGTTGTCAAATGTCTAACTATTTCACTATGAATTTTCTCATGTTTCGGCAGTCCATACGATGCGGCCTTTGCCGGAAGTTAGTGGTTACAGGGGTTTGAGTAATTTTGAAAAATTTGGAATGAATTGTCTAAAATATGTGGATAATCCAATATACTGCCTAACCTGTTTAGCTGTGGAACCCTTTTTGAGCATTTTGTATGGCTTGAACTTTGCGCGGATTAGGTTTGAGATTTCCTGAGGTCACGACATAGCCTAAGTACTCGATCTCCTTTTTCATAAAAGAGCATTTCTTAAAATTAAACGAGAATCCGGCTTGAGATAAAGTTTTTAGCACTTTATCTAGTCGAGAAAGGCCCTCATCAATGGTTTTGGATGCCGAAAGGACATCGTCCATATAAACTAAGATCCTGTCATCTTTTAAAGGTTTAAGCGCGGAATTAATAGCCCTTTGGAAAACCTATGGCGCGTTCTTAAGACCAAATGACATTGTCAAAAATTCGTACTGGCCTGTTGGTGTTACAAAAGCAGTCTTCTCCACTGAATCCTCATGAACTTTCACCTGGTGAAAGCCTGAGGCCATGTCCACAACACTGTAATAATTCGCTCCATGCAATTTATTAATTTGGTCACCGATTAGAGGAAGTGGGTAGCTATCCGGACGGGTATTGCTGTTGAGCTCTCTGTAATCTACACACAACCGATCGCTACCATCCTTCTTTTTTTACTAATAGAACGGGGCTTGAAAATGGGGACGAACTTTCTCGAATTATATTAGCATCTAACATTTCTTGAATCTTTTCATGAACGATATCAAGTTCTAGAGGAGACAAGCCATATATGGTCTCCTATGAACTATACTAGCAGGGTCAATAAGATCAATTTTTAGTTCACCGGTTTTAATGCGAGTAGTTGGCAATGTCCGTATAAAATTATTGGAGTATTTTTTGAGTATACCCAACAACCGCTCTTTATCGTATCCTACGAGGTCGGTATCGATCGACTCTTCGTGAAATTGTGAGAGTGTTGTACAAGAGTTTGATATCTTTTTCTTAACAAAAGTCAAATTATCATTACTAATCTGAACGGAAATCCCTAGTTCTAAAACATCACGGCCTAATAAAATTTCTTCACTAAGAAACTTATCTGGCAAAGCGTGATAAGTGATGTCAAAATTAAGGTTTTGGACTATAGTGGGACACTTAATTTGTAGCAGAGAAATCACATTATTACTACACCTTTTAAAGCTATTTGTTCATGAAACTGTTCGCTCCTTAAAAACTTGCAATAGCTTTGCTTAATCAAACTACATTCTGAACCGGAATCGAAAACAAAAGGCAATTTTATACCACTTATCTCAATTAGTCCATGCGAAGCCGTTTACACACGATGACCTGCTTGCTGGAACTGGCGGCAGCACCCGTAGCATCTTCCTTTTTCTTGTAAGGCATGGGGCATAAGGAGGCTACGTGGCCGGGATTGGCCCACACGTAGCAGGCGATAGATGGACGAGGATTCTGCGGAGTGGCCGAGAAACGTGGTGGCTCTGTCTTGGCTGCCACGTATTCCTCGGCGCATTTGGCGATGATGATTGGTGTGGGGATGGATCCGTCACTTCTGATGTAGCGTCAGGACCCGGCATTGTTGCTTTTTTAACAAGAAAACACACAAACTTTTCACTCAATCACTTGATTTATTCCAATTTTAACTTCAATAGATCCAGATTTCACACTATACACTACACGGTAATAAATTACTCGGTGACTACGTAACGTGTGCACCGGGCAATGGTCGATGAACAACTGAACCGAGTCATGCGCGCGCGCTGCTTTATATAGGCTCTGTGATATCGAGTGACAGAATCGAGTGACACATCGTACGATCGCTCGACTAATTGCCCGTTGCACGTTGTTTTAGAAAACATTGATAGTGGCGCCGTCATATTTATTTAGTTTTGTTAATGATATTGTGATATTTTATATGTATATAGTTATAGTGTTGATCCACTAATAAATAAAAAAGACAATTAATTACCAATGTTTTATTTTTCTACGGGTTTGAACTCAAATATCTCAGAAAGTATATCACTTACGACATTTTATCACTGAATACTTTTTGATCGTAATCACTTAGTCTATCGATTGACACATGTTTTATCAATATCCGCCGAAACAAAGTTTTTTACTTCATTTTTCTACGGGTTTGAACTCAAATATCTCAGAAAGTATACCACTTACGACATTTCATCACTGAATATTTTTTGATCATAATCATTTATTCTATCGATTGACATATTTTACATCACTGGCCGCCGAATCGAGGTTTTTTCAAAATTGCGGACTTGTAGGTATGCCAACTAGGTTCATTGCCCTTTGCACACCGTGTGCAGTTTGATCCAACTTGAAAGATAGGATAGCTTACATCTCAATGTATATTCGCAATATTATTTTATTGCAATTTTTTTTTTGATAGAACGAAGTCTGTCCGGGCAGCTAGTTATAATATAAATTTACATAATAACATACAAAATTATAAATGTAGAAATATCGGGACATAGGTAATTATAATGTGCGCCATCTATTGATAAATCTATGAACCTATAATAATTATATCATGAACCTATTATACTCGTACATAATTTTCTAACAATGCATACAAATACATATTTAAATTATTAATGTTTACTTACTATGTTAAAAAAATATATAGTAGTCACTCCGAGATGAACTGGAAAAAGGCATAAATCGTATGATTGTCGCCATGGATATAATTATAACTTTTAACTGGATACATAACTTCGAGGTACTTGAAGACAGATGACGTCACAACGGAATGACTATTTGACCAATCGCAGACCGGATTGAGATTATCCTTCATAATTGTGGGGTGTTATGTCCTATTTTCCAAATGTTTTCTAATATTTTTTCTGGTGGTAAAAAAATATATTATTGTATCAACACATTTTATTATAATTTCTTCAAAATTGTCCTTACGTCATGAAAACGGATGTTGAAGGTGATAATGAAATGAAACAATGTAATTTATTACGGTACATTTCTTTTATTTTAAGTGCACAACACTTATAAAAAAAATTTAACACAGCTGAATGATATATCCTGGGATTACAGATAACACAATGAATGGATGAACACAATGGTCATTCCGTTATGACGTAATTAATCCTCAGGTACCTCTACAAAGTAATCCAGACAGAGTAATATATCCATGGTATATGTCCAGTTATAGTAATGTATCCATGATCTCTTTCGGAGTAGGGTGTTGGCAACACTGGGCGCATATTGACTCTGTGATTGAGTACTCTGTGGCACGAAAGCGTGACACGAAATTTGTTAAGATCAGCGAGTCTATATATATTTAAGTCAATGGTTATAAGCAGGGTCTGTCAACTTTGTTCTACGAACATTAAGTAAGCGGGCGTAAAGACAAGAGAAAGACAACGACATCAGAGTAAAAGAGATGAGTATATCAATTTATATAATGTTGCCACCACAAATATAATTTCGTATTCTCCTTTATTATTGAGATTATTATTTAATTTTTAAAGTAAATTTCCCTTGAAAATCCCTTTTGCTATTATTCTGATGCCCAACAAATATATTTTATTAAGAAATATAACGTATTTAATTAAAACATACTAAAAAAAAAAATCAGGGAAAAAGTGTGGCAACACTAATGTCCGCATGTCATATTGATTATGACGTTGAGTGACGCCTTGCGTTGACGTCACAAGAAAAATGTCTGCCGTACCCTGTGCACCATTTTATCTTGTACTTGTGTTTATTTGTAATAAATAAACTGGTTCCATTTAATTCTACCTACATTAATAACGTTGAGTCGAGCTTGCTCCTCCGTGGTTGTGTTTTGGTGAAATTAAGTGTGTTTGTGAGAATTAGACTCGGTGTTGAGACAGTGACTCTTATTTGAGTTTTTGTGTGTGTGATTAATTTCGCGATGAGTTCGAAGAAGGAAAACACTAGAACCTGTTGCGTGTGTGGGTCTTCACCTCACAAAGATCCCAGCATCACTTTGCATCGGTTTCCAAAACCTGGTCCAAAAAATGCTCTGCGGTATGTACTTGTACTTTTCATGCTATTTGTTTTAGATGAAAGTATACCACAATTATTGTTTATCCAGCTGCTAACTACCACTAGCTTACGTAACATGGTTAGAGGGTCATATTGGGAGCAGAGTTCATTCTTACCTAATTTATTTGATACCCTTTGTTAGAGAACCAACTTGTTGCCAAAAATCATTGGGTACCTACTTACTATGAAAACTTCTTGCCTACACCATTCCCGTATAGCTCTTTCAATCAAAGATAATAGAGAAAGTTAAAAATTTTATTAAAGTTAAAGCTATATCTAGCTTTATTAGGATCTCTTTAAGTTCGTGGCTCATCTTCCGTGCAGAAAATGTCCGGTCCTTTGGAAGCATAGATGTAGTACCTATAGATTCAGCCACGGCGTGGTCACACATGAGACAGAGAATTTACATTTCTTGGAGGTTATTTTTGAAGAAATGTAACTAAATTTAATAATTTAACAAATTTTTGTATTACAGAAAAGAGCCATTAGAGCTATTTATAAATTAAAATCAAGTGAGTCCTTGCATGTCAAATTTAAAGAACTGGGTATACTTACAGTAGCTTCTCAATATATTTATAATAATTTAGTCTTTATATGGAATAAAATAACTGCACAAACAAAATTGTGACTTTTCAAATCGGCAAACAAGAAGGATGCATTAATTGTTTACCTCTTCGTAATGTCTTTCTAAAGTGCACCATTCTTTTATGGGGCTCGGTGTAAAATTTTACAATAAAGTCTCAAAGCAAATACGTGACTTGCCGGTGGAATCTTTCAAGAAACATGTAAAAACTCAACTCTTAGGCAAGGATTATTATAACATGGATGAATATTTAAATGATAAGGATGCATGGAAATGACCAGCTAGGCAACCAGTTCTGCTTAGGTTAGAGAATATCGATTTTTGTAACAAATATAAGTTTTATTTTTTAATATATGTATATGTATAATGTAACTGGCAATCTCGCTCTGTCAAAGGCATGGGAGAATCTACTGGTTCTAAATCTATGTTTGAAAGGCATACGGGGGACACAGGTCCAATGCGCAGAGGCCCCTTTGAGAATGTTGGGGCATTAACCAGGGACTATCCACGGCTGCACTATTGGAGTACAGTCGTGGACCGTCTCAGGTAGGTTGCAAAACTATTGTAAAGTATGATAAAAAAAATCTGGTCTGTGGGAAGGGGTGTTCAGTGGATGGGGTGATTAGGATGATTATTATGGTGTATAATTTTGATATTTTTTAATTTCCAGTTGTGAATTATGGGCAAAGTATTGCTTCCCAAATGAAGCCTGGTCTTCACCAAAATTCCAGGATGGACTCCATTCTAAGCATAAGATGCTTTGCAGCAAACATTTTAGAAGCACATGCTTTTATGAGAAGAAGTTGTTCAAAACAGCTGTACCTGATGTTCAATACGATAAGGTTAGTACAATAAACACTTGAAAAGTGTATTTAATACACATCATTAAGTTTAACTTAATCATACCAATTTTCTTATTTACCTAAATAATGACTTACTTAAAAAATAATTTGAGGATTTGAATCAACCTTTCATTTTCAGGAAACAACAATTTCTAATCTGTCAGATCAACCTGCCATATTTGAACCTGTTGCCGGTCCATCCAGAATTTATCCTTTAAGAGAACATAATGCAAACATTATCACTCCAACCAGTTCAATGTTTGTGTGCAAGTCTTCAAAACAAGAAGGTGATCAGAAAAGCAAAATGTTGATAAGGAAACTGAAAAGTAGTATGAATAAAGTATATAGATTACAAAAAACTGTAAAACATTTAAAAAATGAAGCATTTTTAAATGTTATTTGTAACAATGGAACAGTCAAAAAAATATTCGATAAAAAAATTAGTTCAACATTTGCACTGTTACTGCAAGGAGAACTGCAAAATTATAAGAGGAAGAAACCTGGGCGCAGGTGGAACATGGAGGCTAAAATAATAGCATTGAGGCTCTACAAAAGGTCACCAACAAGCTACAAACTCTTGAGAAGAATGATTTGTTTACCAGCACCCAGCACATTAAAATCCCTCTTGAGCAAATTTAAAATGAATGTGGGGACACACAAAACGATACTTACAGTGTTGAAAAACACAACAAAACACTTTGAGCCTTCTGAACGAGAGTACATATTATTGTGGGATGAAATGTCCTTAAGAAAAAATTTATGGTACAACCCTAAGGCGGATTTTATTGAAGGCTTTCAAGACCATGCTACACAAGGTCGATCTCCACAGGCAGCTTCATATGCCCTTGTATTTATGGTAGTTGGAGTTAGGAAGCAAGTTAAGCAGCCAGTGGCTTATTATTTATCAAGTGGTTTTGTCACAGCTGACAGATTAACTGCTTTAATTAAGGAGGTATGCATTTCTTTTTCATTTTGAATGATGATCAGGCTTAACTCTGCTGAATTATGTTAACTAAAAAAAAGTTTAAGTTTATTTGTCACTAATCTCCCTTAAAATACTTTCAGGTTTTAAATTGTTGCTTTGATGCTGGAATTAATATATGCGCTTCAGTTTGTGACTTGGATGGAGTCAACAAAAGAGCTCTATGTCTTTTAGGAGCTTCTGTAGAGAATCCCTCCATAGAAGTGAACAATCACAAAATTGTCACACTATTTGATACACCACACCTGCTGAAGTGCTTCAGAAATCTGTTCATGAAATATGATGTAAAGTTTAGGACCAATATAACATCAGACAACAAACCAGGAATTGGTAAGTCATATGTTATTTAGTTTTTTTTTTATGGAAGTAGCCAGCAAACGGGCTGACGATCCACCTGATGGTAAGTGTCTATCGTCGCCCATGGACATCAACAACACCAAAGGGATCACTGATGCGTTGCCGGCCAAGAAAGAGAGAAGAAAAAGAAAGAAAGAACTGGCTCTCAAGTCCCCAGCCGGAACACGACGAGTCGTTTGGTGGCTGACTCATGCTCAAGGGTGGTAGCTATCCAGGTGAACCCCATGGAGAAATAATGATAGTAATAATGGTATACCATCAAAACATAACTTGTAAAAAAAACCAAGTCTCGCAACTCAGTTCTTCTACCGTAAAAAGTTGTGAGATCCATGTAATCCCAAGTCGGTTAATTTATTCAGTTCCTACTTAAGGGTCCTTCTGTCTTAAGTTATTACGTAATTAGCTAACCTAACAAGTAAAAACATCTTACAGTGACCATATTATCAATATTAAAACTCTTTTATGTTTTAAATAAATAGATCGACTTGACAATCGCATGAAAACACAATGTATCTCACAATTAATACCTACATATTATATTAAATTTGATTGTTTAGTGCGATTGCCAAGTCAATCTATTTATTTAAAATATAAAAGATTTTTAATATTGATAATATAGTCACTATAAGATGTTGTTACTTGTTAGGTTAGCTAATTACGTAATAACGTAAGACAGAAGGACCCTTAAGTAGGAACTGATTAAATTAACCGACGTGGTATTACATGGATCTCACAACTTTTTACGGTAGAAGAACTGAGTTGCGAGACTTGGTTTTTTTACAAGTTATGTTTTTGATGGCATCTCATTTCTTTTTGTAGATAGTTCTACTTTTTTTCCTTTTACAAGTTATTTTTGAACATAATTATATCTAGGTACCTATCTACACCTATTATTCCATTATATTATATACAGGTACACTGATGCATTCACTGCAAATGTAACTTTGTAATCCTATATATTTATATGATATACAGGGTGTCCCAGCGCCAAGTGACCGCCCGGCGTCTATTGATTATTTGGACAAAACTATAAACAAAATTCCAATAAAGTATAGGTCTAATCGGTTTAGTTTCTTTTTTATTAGCTTTTTAATTTTTTTGGAAAAAAACCTGACTTGCTGCACTATTTTCGACATATTTTTTTTGTTTTTACATTAATTTTCATTCTGTTTTTTTTATTTACCAGTTGTTATCATAGTTTATCTATTCGAGGTATAAAATCTCCCCAAAATTAAATGGAATATATTTTTTAAAGACATTAAGTGAAATTTTTTTGAAAAAAATTACCCTTTTTTATTTAATTTCGCTAAAACGTTGGAAAAATGCCCCATGAATATTATTATTTTATCAATTATTATTAAATTACATGATATTACCTACAAAATCTCAATAAAATGTTTGTAGTTATCTAAATCATTTACCGAACTACAAACTCTTGAAATATGCACCCTATTTTAGATAATAAGAAGAGTAGACCTTTAAAACCAGGCTAGTGGAACATTTAAGTGTCTTACTATCAAAAATACCTTTTGCCTGTTGATAGAATAATTTTAAATGAAAGGAGATAATAAATACAAGTGCAAAATTAAATCATCTATTAAAAAAAACAGTAATTAATTCATAAAATTTTCGAAATGACCACCATTGGCATTAATACAGGCTAAGGCTCTAAATGACATCCTTTCAGTCGTTCTTTGCACTTCCGAAAGGTTTTGCTCCTATTTCTGTAGCAACAGCATCAGTCCTCTGTTTCATTGTTCTCTCGTAGCTATTGGCACAGCATACACTTTTTGTTTCATGTAGCCCCAAAAATAATAATCAAGAGGCCATAAATCAGGAGACCGAGAGAGAGGTGGTCCAGTAGCATGGTCCTCCAAGGTCTCAGTTGAAACAGAGGATTGATGCTGCTGCTACAGAAATAGGAGCGAAGCTTTTGAAGTGCAAATAACGAGTTAAAGGATGTCATTTAGAGCCTTAGCCTATATTAACGCCAATGGCGATAATTTCGAAAATGTTATGAATTAATTACTGTTTTTTTTTAATAAATGATTTAAATTTGCACTTGTTTTTATCGTTTCCTTACATTTAAAATTATTCTATCAACAGGCAAAAGGTATTTTTGATAGTAAGACACTTAAATGTTCCACTAGACTGGTTTTAAAAGTCTACTCTTCGTATTATCGAAAATAGGGTGCATATTTGAAGAGTTTTTAGTTCGGTAAATGATTTAGATAACTATAAACATGTTATTGAGATTTTGTAGGTAATATCATGTTATTTAATAATAATTGATAAAATAATAATATTCATGGGGCATTTTTCCAACTTTTTAGCGAAATTAAATAAAAAAGGTTAATTTTTTTTCAAAAAAAAATCAGTTAATGTCTTTAAAAAATATATTCCATTTAATTTTGGGTAGATTTTATACCTCGAATAGATAAACTATGATAACAACTGGTAAATAAAAAAAACAGAATGAAAATAAATGTAAAAACAAAAAAAATATGTCGAAAATAGTGCAGCAAGTCAGGTTTTTTTCCAAAAAAATTAAAAAGCTAATAAAAAAAAAAACTAAACCGATTAGACCTGTACTTTATTGGAATTTTGTTTATAGTTTTGTCCAAATAATCAATAGACGCCGGGCGGTCACTTGGCGCTGGGACACCCTGTATATATATAGATACATTCTAGAAAACTGGACCGAAATTGCAAAATGTTTTAGTTTTTCCTTGATCTATATACTAAACACTAATTGTGTTCCAAATTTGAAGCTTCTATGTCTGCTAGAAGTGCCTTAGAGTTTTGATGATTGGTCAGTCAGTCAGTGAGTGACGAAATGAAGAAACTTTGACTAGTTATAATTCTTAAACTACAGGTTAAAATTGAATGAAATTTGAAATATACCGTGTTTATACAATGCCTGCTTGGTTACCAAAAATTCAGGCTTCTAGCTTTATCCACAACGAAGTTATAGGGGGTCGAAAATGGCCTGAATTGCTTCGACAAAAGGATGGTACGGCCGTGCCGCTTTTTTGCTCGACTTAGCGAGGGCACTGCCGTGCCCCCAGATTAATTAACAATTAAAGTCAATATTACCAATATAATCCCTCGAGGGGCCCTACCATCAGCGGGCCGGATTTAGTCGCCTTTTACGACAACCATCCGGCGTGGGATTGGGGTTCGTATTCTAAGCCGCCCCAATACGGCAAAAAGTTAGTTTTAGAAAAATAATTGTGTATTATACATGTATATAAAGAGCCTAATATTTTATTTTATAAATGAAAGTAATTCTTATACTTTTAATAATGACTTAACAGGAATCGCTAAATGGAGCCACATCAGCCAATTTTATGAATTGGACAACAATAATCCCAATTTTGTATTTGCACCATGCTTAAGTAAAGACCACCTTGAGCCTAATTGTAAACAAAAAATGAGGGTAAAACTTGCGGCACAAGTTTTAAGCCACTCAGTTGCAGCAGGAATATATACCAAAATAGCAGGAGGTAAGAAACCTTTTACAGTCAATGTCAAACTCATTTATTCACTCTGATCATAATGATTGTGCATGATACTTATGAAAATTTAATGACCACATCCTTTCTTACACATTAGTTTCAATGGTATTGTTAATGTGGTATTTTTAATGTGGGGTCGTCTCTTTTATAAAGAGTAAAACCATCTTGTAGTTATATTGTACTTTTAATTATTACTTAGTCCTGTGTTGAGCAAGTAATGGTTTTTTATCATTTAAAAAATCATTTACGGTATATAACCGTTTGTTTCTTGCTTATGGCTGCTTAAAGAAATGTACCTTAAGATTATTTGTCAAAGATATTTAACAAAACTTTTTAAAATTTAACTAACTACAGTAGAAAAAAATTATTGTATATTATACCAGCTGTTTCTCGCGGTTTGACCCGCGTTAAGTTGTGGAAAAAACTAACTACTAAAATATATGATAATTGTATAGCCTATAGCCTTCCTTGATAAATAGACTATCAAACACAAAAATAATTTTCCAATTCAAAACCAATAGTTCATGAGATTAGCGCGTTCAACCAAACTCTTTTATATTATAATATTAGTATAGATCAGTATACCTATACCAGCAAAGCCGCAGGTGGAATGCTAGTCAGTATTAAGGTCATATTGATTTAATTTGTTTATTGTGATTTTCAGGAGACATGCCGACTGAAGCCTTGGCAACGGCCAATTTGATTTCAAATATGGACGAACTGTTCGATGGTGTTAACGCGTCGACACCAGACCTTAGAAGAGGCAAAAAAATTTCTACAAATATAAAAAGTTCTTCAGAACATCTGAAAATGTTTGAAAAAATGAAATCATTTTTTAAATCCCTCGAATTTTTGGGATGCAGGGGTAATCCGCCATCAAAAGATGGGTGGATTTGGACCCTCAATGGCATCGAAATGGTTTGGAGAAACCTCAGTGCCAAACACAAATCTATTAAAAGTCTGGCTACAAGAAGACTGCAGCAGGACCCACTGGAAAATTTATTTGGATGCATACGCTTTAACTGTGGGTCCAATAGCAACCCGACAGCTGTACAATTCATTGCTGGGCTAAAAACTGCCGTAATAAGTAATATGGCACATACTAGCTCTGGCAATTGCGAGCTAGATAGTAACAGTGCCATAATTACAAATTTTAAAACGATTCTGACATCAGCCACAGACATGCGCACTGACACAGAGCAATCTGAGCAAATAATATCAATTGAAAAAGAAATTGAAGAAAATATTACTTCCTCCCTGGAACAAACCTTGGAGGAAGGAAGTAGCGAACTACAAGCATGTGCGTATGTCTGTGGCTTCATTATTAAGAAAATAAAAAACAATTGTAATAATTGTAAAATTATGCTAGTTTCCGAAACGCCAGAGGAAGTGCATAATTTTATAGAGTTTAAAAATTATGAATCCGTAAAAAAGTCTCTTACGTACGCCTCTAAGAACTTAATAAATTGTGTAGAAAAAAGTGCAAGCATAATAAATATATTTTTAGAAAAAGAGGCGTACAAAGAGAACATCAAAATGAAAATAATTCAATTGTTAAAGGACTCTATAAATTATGACTTCCTCGAAAATTGCGTGGAGCACAAAGAATTAAATATAAATTATATAATAAATAGTGCTTTCCATATTAGTATTAAGAGATACTGTATATTAAAAAACAGAAGGTATTCTGAAGAGGCGTGTAAATCTGCACTAAAAAGAAAAATGAACATAATTATGCATAAATAAATTTATGTCAGTGGTTAGGCTCTTACAAGGGGACGGCAAGCGTGTGGGGTACTCAAATCGAACTGTGGTTCCGCGTGTATGTAGTACTCAGTAAGTGTGTCCATATCCTCAATCAGTTGAGCGCACTACTTGGTCATTGCCGAGGAAAAAATCCTGAAGTATGATTTATTTTATTAAAATTTAACAACTCGTTATAAACAATTTCTTATTGACTTTTATACAGTATTGAACGGCGAATTCAATAACTTATAACTCTTTTAACATCAAACACATGGAAATTTAAAATTCGCACGTGTATTAATAAATGTAACTTAATATATCATACATACATAATATGAAGAATTTACAACATAATAATAATTGTTCTTCCGTATTAATTATCATCCAGATTTGTGTACTCCTTAAGATGAATGAATGAAAAAAATTCTGGTTTAAATAATTTTTGTTACAAATATTACTGTACTTATTAATAATATTAATGAATAATTTATTGTTTATTGATATGTACCTAATATAAAAGTAGCGATATATTACACACAAAATAACTAATACTATAATGTACAAGGGACCTAAAACTAAAAACCTTAAAAAATATAATACAATAATTAAAATATATTATTATTAAAAGGAGTCCCTTTAGGCAAGGTAATTTGTTATATTTAATGATATACTGCTTTAAAAAATGGTAATGTTTAAAATAACCTTGGCTTTTGTATTTCTTCTATATTCATTCCTACTTATTAAAAAGTTATAAATTACCCAATTCACGGTTCAATAATGTATAAACGTCGAAAAGAAATTGTTTATAACGAGTTATTGAATTTTAATAAAAAACATTTTTCATACTTTAGGATTTTTTTTCTCGATAATGACCAAGTGGTGCGCTCTACGGTTTGAGGATAATATGAATACACTTATCGAGAACTACACACACACGCGGAACCACAGTTTGATTTGGGTACTCCACACCCTTGCTATCTCCTTGTTAGTTGATGAATCAGTCAGTCAGTCAAGACAAGATATTATACATTATGTTCATTTTTCTTTTCTTATCTATTATTTTAACATCCTATTTTATTAATGGACGATGTTTCGCATGACACCTCAGTCAATACTGAAGATAGTGTAGGTATCATTAATAGACGTGTAATCATTAATATTGTTTAAACATGAAACAAAAATGTCAGGTTTGTCTGTCTTCAACCAAAATAATAAATATCTTTCTTCCTAATCATTTCTTTAACTGAAATAATACAATATTAAATAATATGATATAACGATTAAACAATTACTGTAAGCATGTGTTTGAGCTTGCCTAGGTTTTGATGTTCAAATTGTATTTTGGTCTAAGACATTTGCAATACTTAAACTGATTAACTTTCTGTATTTTCAAATTTTCTGTATAATCTCATTTACATGTTATTTTAAGAATATTATTTAATTTGTGGTGCAGATTTACCGTCAAAATTTGTGAATACCTTTTGTAGCATATTTCTCTGAATGAATATTATACAGTTGTGGTCATTTAATTAAGAACGATTTTAAACTCCAGATTTTTTTATCTATTTTTAGGCGAGGTATTGACTCTATAAATATTGAATCTTTTCTTCTACGAAAACGTCGTACAGTTCTCTTTAATTGCCACAATATCGATTTGAAACCTTTTTTTTGATTCCCACCAAAGATATTCTATTGGGTTTAGATCAGGGCCGCTAGCTGGCCAATCTAAGACAGAAACTGAATGCGATTTGAGGAATTCATTAACGATGCGTGCATTATTCTTTGGATCATTGTCATGCTAGAATGTCCAAATTGTCCATGTGTGATTGTCGGAATGTCCAAATAACCGGAAGCACGTCTTGAGCATAAGGTAAAATTGTTTTTCTATTATATTTTTGGATTGGAATTGTTCCATGTTTCCTTCTAATAGCCTAACAGGTCCAACACAATGTCTAGAAAAGCACCCCCGAATTTTCATATTTCCCCCACCATGCTTTAATGCTACTTGGGTCGAATGCTTTATTCGGAGGACATCGTAAATAACGTTTTCCATCATAACATACCCTGTTTATTTTTGTGTCGTCAGAAAAAAGAACATTTTTCCACTGTGTATCCAGTTTTATCCAGCAAATGCAAGTCGGGCTTGCCTGTGGCATTGTTTCAACATGGGCACCTTCCTTGTAATCCTTCCGTGCAATGTTTATTCTACCAAATGCCTTCAAGTAGTGCGTACTGACATTGCTGAAGGGTTGTTTTTACTTAAATATTGTTTTCTTATTTTTCCCCTTTGTTTTCATGTGAAGCAATCACCTTTTCTAGGGTTTTCACCTATTGACATGAATTTGTACACCAAATGCGTTTTATTTAGACAAACTACTAATTAAGGCAAAATAATAAATTATGTTAAACGTCTCAAATCACTTCTTGGAAATAAGGTTGTTATTGCAAAGTGTTTGAATGATGACAATGTTATTTAATTTTGTTTGTTTCCACATATACTCGGAGCTTATAATTGTTATTGATCAATGTGTATATATTGAAGAATTCACAAATACCTTAATGAGAGTTTGTCTAAATAAAACGCATTTGGTGTACTAATTCATGTCAGTTGGTGAAAAACCCTAGAAAACGATTTTAATGGTTTATTTACCTTTGTTTCGGCTGCAGATTGATCCAAGTATAGTTATACTTGTTACTTGGAAAAAAATCTTCAGCATTCTTAATTATATGATCACCACTGTATACTCATAATAATATTCATTTTCAGAAATCTTTAATGTCCAATAAGGAATAATGTATGTTGCCTAAATGAATATCTAATTAATTATAATTATTATCACGCTAAATAAAAAAGTCAAGTACAAATCTTTGTTTTATTAGACTGCTCTATAAAGTTTTAGCATTTTATGCACAAGTACACTGTGTTTCTCGATAGTGATTGTTTAGATGTCAATTATTGCTGAGTAAAACTTAGCCATTTTGTAGAAAACTATCGAGAAACGCACTGTACTTGTGCATAAAATGCAAATACAAAGTATCTATAAAATTTAATAAAATTTGAAATTCCCGCCTTATCTTCTACTCTCTAGTTCTTGAGGGAAGAATATAGATGGCGCTAATCGGCAAGGAAAAATTTCCTCGTAAAATTTGTATGTACTCGTTATTCTTCCCTCTAGGGTATAAGTGTTCTGTGGTTATAAGTGACAGTGCTGTGAACCGTTTTAAGGATTTCCCTCGTCTGGAGCCAACCCTAAAAGTATTATCAGGTTATGCTTATCATAAAAATGTATTGTCATCGGAACCCTAGCAATATGCATTTCAACATCGTAGCATGAAAGGAAGTTGTTCTTGCAAGATTTGACCCAAACAAACAGGGCAAGCTAAATAAAACCGTTTAATCGTCGTTGCGACTTTAAGACCTCTTATGTGTTATTTGTCACTTTTGGCAAAATCACTTTTTTACGTCAAATGATTCTACATTTTGGAGCACTATCGAATTCAAAAACTCTCATTTGTGTACGAAGTTTCCATCGTAATTTATTCACCAAATTCAAAATCACCTGTGTGCTTGCTAAATAAAATTTTATCGATTTTTATCGATTCCCTCAAAAAGCTGATTTTTTACACATAAGAGGTCTTAAAGTCGCAACGACGTAATATCGATCTCCCCAGGTGCTCCAGCGCGACGGCGACATCCTGCACGCGCTGCTCCGCCGCACGGCGCCCGCGGTGCACCGGCACCTGGCCAAGCACCGCGTGGAGCCCGTGCTGTACGCCACCGAGTGGTTCCTGTGCGCGCTCACCCGCACGCTGCCCTGGGACTCGCTGCTGCGCGTGTGGGACTGCTTCCTGTGCGAGGGGGTTAAGGTGAGAAGGGCTAGGATATATGATACATTTCTAGATTGATTTAACGTAACTTAGTAAGCAAGGGCTGACTGAATTAAAAAAAGTCACTTCTCCATTACATTAAATAATCACGCCAGCAAATATAATAAGCGAATCGATATGTACGTACGTATAACGTACAGTATGTTGCATTTAACCATTTTAATTTTTTATTAAATTATCGTTAAAAATATACACACGGCAATACGGTATTCTTATGTCATTTTTTATGTTCAGGAGCAACGAGACCTGATCATATCTTTGCACATGACTCACCCCAAATAATAACCCAAACCCAACATCGTAACCTACAGGTCCTGTTCAAAGCGGCGCTAGTGATCCTAGCGGGCGCGCTCGGCCCAGCCAAGGTCCGCAAGCGGGCAGCAGGACTATGCGAGACGCTGGAGGTGCTGCGCCACCCGCCCGAGGCGGTGCTGGGCGAAGAGTACCTGGTGTACCACATGCAGCGGCTCAACCTTACCGAGGAGGACTTCGAGTTCGAGCACCAGCGGCAGACCGCGAGGCGACGGGCTATGCCTAACAGAAGGTGGGAGTTAAAGTATTTCGTGTAAGGTTACCAAGGTTCTCAGCTAGTGAAGTTATCAGATCTCATGAAGAGCCAAGCCCCTTACTGTACTATGCTATTCGGAAATTAAGAGGCCCGTAATGACAGTACAGCCATTTGTTAATATAAACTAACTGTATGGTCTAAAATGAAATGAAACGATAATTTACTTGTCATGAATAATTGGATAATTTTATTACAGACGAGTAACCGCCCTCGCTTTGCTTCGGTTTTTTTATTTTTTTACACTTTGGGTTACATTATTAGTTTCCTTAAGGATCCCAATTTTTTTTTGAAAATATAATATAGCCTATGTTACCCGGGGATAGTGTAGCTTCTCAACAGTGAAAGAATTTTTGAAATCGGTTCAGTAGTTTCGGAGCCTATTCAATGCAAACAAAAAATCAAATCTTTCCTCTTTATATATTAGTATAGACAAAGGATTATGACAAAATTTGTAAAGAATTCATACTCAGTTTCAGTCTTGTGGAAATAGGTCTGACTATACAAGCGTTAACTCTACAGTTTGCTTTTTGGTAACCTTTAACAAAAATAAGCTTCCAGTCCATTTATCTAATCTTGAAAAACAAAAAAGCAAAAAATGCCAGCGTGGTTATTATGATGATGATATTATTATGATATGATTATGATGCCCGGGTAAAAAGATTCGCCTTGAGGTCCGCAGACCCCTCCCATTGGTCCGCGCTTAAGGCGTGGCAGCGATAGGATGACAGTACAGTTATATGATTATGATGCTAACAAATGGTCCTTTATTCCAGTGGCAGCTGATTCAGCGAGTGTTCCTACAAGCGCTATTCGAAGAATAACGCCAGGGACCTCTTCCACACTCTGTAAAACGGGTGCATAGACTGCCTTAAGCTCAACATACCTTAAGCTCTGCGTGATAAGGGCGAGACTCGCGCGATCGAACTCGAACACGAAACGAACGTGTGTGTGTGACTGTGCGTGTAAGTGATAAGTGAACCGTTAATACTGACTTTGCTGTAGTGTGTGTGAATAACTGTGAGCATGCAGATGGCTACTGATGTGAGATTTGTGGTGAGTCTTCTATTTCTGACCATTTTCTATTTATAATTGACGATTTATTGACAGGTCTATGATTGTGTGATGTGATGTCCATATATGTATGTATGTACCTAGGTAGCACAATCCACTAAGAAAAATAATGTACTTCACACATTTTTTTTACATTGTGTAAATAGGGAATAATACTTTTTCCACTGTGTTACTATTATGTGGAAGAATTATTGATTTTGGTATTGGGTTGTGTTATAATTGGATGGCAGACCACATATTGTGATGTTGGCAAACTTATCACTTTATTTTACTAAATAGAAATGTTGAATTATGGCAGACCACTGATCTTAAAACCAGACCATAATTGCTGAATTAAGCTTAAATTGGTACTGATTTGTAAGTCACTTTAGTTTAGTAACTGGTAGCGAGTAAGGCCCAATTAAATCAGTATTTTGTATATAAGTGCCCCTTAAGTCAGTATTTATGTTATGTTAAGAAATGTATTTATTGGAGTATGTAACATATCTGTTATAGGTTATCTGAATATGGTTTGATCCATTGCAGGACACAGGTCTCTCCTGGGAAGGCCTAGTCTCTAGACAATACTCCACAGTGCTGCTTCAGTGGATTGGTGGAGGGTTTTTTGGCCAATCCAAGTTTTTATGCAACCCGAAAACCAACGTGGCTTAATATCTAATGACAACAACTTAGACTAACGGTTTTAGGTACTCACATCCATTGTCTGTGCAAGCAGTTGCTTAATTCGGTCGATCGCCTGGTAACGACGCATGTTGCTGGATTACAAGCACTTTATATGTAAAATATATGCTGCTATAAAATCACATAACATAAGAATTTCCAATTAATTACATAGATATAGATAAGTTTGCCAAAATCACAGTTCTCAGGTTGATTCCATTTAATTCCTGCACAATTTATTTAAAATAGTTATGTTTTGATTGATGTTTGTAGAATGGTTTAATTACTTTTGGATAATATTCTCGAATTGTCATTCTGTCCCATTTCTGTCCTAACCATTGAGGTACTGCCAGATTATGTTGACTTTGACTGGTATATTATACATTTAATATTTGTATATCATTATTTTATATATTAATATATTATATTATGTGATTAACAACTTTGGATCAGGACCCATCTTCAAGAATTTAAAGGACTTTACTTACTAGTGCTTTCAATGAAATGAAAGCCTTTCATTTCACAATATATTGTCAAAGTACCAAGGTAATAAAATGGTTGACGACCCTCATAGAAAAAATATAGTATACATTCAGTACTTATATCTTATTGTCTCCTGACAATAATAATATTATTTAAGAGGTATGTGAACCAAAATATTTGTTCAATTGTGTGTAATATCAATAAATGAAATCAATGCCATACCAAATTTTGTGGCATCAATGCTTACAGGATTTCTAATGCAAAAAAAAAATAATCATATGCTACATCTGATAATGAAACTGTACCAAAGTTGTTAAAAATATAAAACTTGACTGGTTTAATTATTTAACAAAGACTGTCATTCTATTGTATGATACATTTCAATTTACTATTTTTAATCATATCCGGTTTGTAATGGTTAGGGCTTATAATATAATGTAGTATGTTCCTTTGAATCATGAAATATTGTTGCAAACAGATTCAATGCATGTGAGAAATATTTGCTATGCACAGCACATTTTGTTCGATCGAAGTTCTTATTTTATTTGATTGTTAAAAAACGAAAACATTTTGTTCTGATTGCCACAAATTATTTCTACTGAAGGTTCCATTTTGTAACTTACATATTATGTTCAATATAATATACTGATTTGGAGTGCTGTTGCAAACCTCAAAAGTAAACCCTTATTTCGTATTTTTTGATAGTATTGCATTCTATAAAAGTATTGTAAATGTAATCCAATGTGATATGTCTGTAATTATATTATTACATATCTCGAAAAGCGAATAGGAGAGAAAGGTAATTTAGTGTAAATAAACATAATATTCCAAAAACAAAGATAAAAAAAAATAAAAAATCTTTTTTATTCAAATAAAGTACAATTAGTTTATTACCATTGTATCGAAAGTGTGAATGCAATAAGAAATCATCACGTCTTAACAAAAGTGTCTTAAGTATCGTTTTTTTATTTTTCTATTTAAGAATTCCTATATTTTGTTTATAATTATACAGATGATATGTTTCAAAAGTAGTACTTATTCAAACAAAGTATATATTTAAACCCTTTAAATATTATGTAGATTTAACAGACAGGGAGGTCAGGACCATAATTTTTATTTTTTTAATACTGGAGCTTAAAACAACTGAAAACAATAAGTATTTTAGATAAATTAAGAGTAAAGACGATACTTAACCAGTTTTGTTATTGTTTTTTTTTTATTCCCTAATATTGAAAACTATGGGGTAGTTTAAAAAATACATATTTGTAGTTTTTGTTATTTTGTTTTAGTTTCATGTCTGAATGAAAGTTAAGAAGTTTTGATGTAATGCATAATTATCAAAATTAAATTAAGAGTATTGTGATGCATAAATTAAAATAAACTTGTAGTAAATATTGGAATATAATATATATTTTTTCAACGTAAATTGATACGAAAATTTTATGGAATTGTAGAATATTTCATACATAAACTAGTGATAAATGAAGTATGTACAAACAAATTGAAAAATGGTGAAAATGGCATTAGAACAGAATTAATATCACAGATAGTGATAATTTTGCGTTGAATTTGCTTACTTCTGATAGTAAGTTATAATTCATAATTACTCTTTATGAAGTTTGGCCTGTCATTTGATGAGCACAAATGAATAATTTAACATTTAATTTACAGCGCAAAATAAAAAGTCATGACGTGTGAATATTATGACTGTATGATAGTGATCATGCCATTTTGCCACAAGCAAACTCTTTATAATTATTATGTGTATATTAATATAATATAAAAATATAATATAACAAATAATCAAACAAGATTATTATTTATCGTTATAAATGCATCGAGTTCACCTCGAATCAAGAATCTTTTTGTATATCAGTGTGCAATTCTATAATAAAAGACAATTTATGTATTCAGAAAATATCAACACTTATACTTTATTTATATTATTTTAAGTTTTGTTGTAAAGATTACAATGTATGTTGATTAGTTTGTCGTCTTTGTTTCATTGATTTCAATTACAAATTTGTTATTTTCAATTTGCATAAGGAAAATTAGGAGTATTACTAAGTTTTGTATCAGACAGAAGAAATGCAGATTTGTATTATTATAGCCTTTATTTTATATTTTATTAAAGTCAGTAGTGTATGAACATATTTATTCTTTCAATGTAAGCATAATAAAAATGTCTATTCTATTTTAATTGAGTGAAAATAATAGCACTTGAAGTAATCATTACAATGAAATTCTATTATACAGTCCTTCCTACCAGACTCGATTTTTTTACTATAGACCTTTTTTACTTTGGCAGTGATTCCCTTTGTAAATTGTCTCTATGTTTCAATTCACGCACAAATCATGTTTTGTATATCAAGTAGTAGTAGATTTATTCAGATTCATTGCACATAATGGAGTTTTATTCACTAGTGATGCACAAAGACAGCATTAAAAAAGTATAATGTTATTAATACCAACATCTGTATGGGAATTACTGTTAATAATTTAATCATTTATACTGCACTCATGTCAGTAATAGGCTATGATTTAGATGTAAGTTTCCTTTATTGGTGCATAATAATGTTTTTTGTTTCCCTCATAATTCTATTTAATTTAATAATTTGTATATTGGTGCCCTCTTGAGGTTTTAATGTTGTTTTGTAATAGAAATAAAAACGCAATCATTTATTTCAATGGCGTGTACTGTGGTACCATAGACAATATAATGATAAAAATATCGATTTTTTTAACTTTATACTAATTATATTTTTTAATTCCTATTACAAAATGCGTTATTCCTCAGAGCTTCTTAGTTTAAGTGATCAGAAAGTTCTTTTTCGAGTTTGGGTGTTGTGTGTTTTTGTTTTTATTTAGTTCGAGAATTTTTATTAAACGTTATTCATGTACCTTGCTGTCACGCTGTTATCATGATTATTATAAATCTTTATAGCACACTGTGACCTAAAGCCTCACTTAGGTCACGTTTACTTTTCGTAATGTAACCGTTTTTTACACGGTGCGAAAATGCATGACATTATTGGTACGTGAGTTGCTAACTTTGCAATAATAGCCAACTTTAATCAAACGTCTTCGAAAGTTGTAAAAAAGGGCTATTTAAATCACTGCGAGTTTAGGTCACACTGTGCTATAAAATAGTCAGTGATACTCTTGACTTAAGTGGTATATTATTGCACGGCGTTTAGCACTTTTGCTAATATACATGTCTGTGCTAATACTACTCTTTTCCCATGCAATAATAGACCACTTTACGCACCTTATCGGAATGTACTATTTGTTGTTATCCTCAGCTAGATGTTTGAAAATATGGAGCTGGCTTTAGGAATTTTGACTTGTTCAAATTTAACTGAATATATTATGACTTATGACAACAAATCGATCGGTTTTTTAACTAATCTAGACTCGATTTTTTAACACTAAAAATACACTATTTCATATGAGATATTTTAAAATTGAATGTGCCAAAATAGTTTTAAAAGATATTTTTACTGGTTAGCACAGTTTTATATGTCATTGTAAATAAAGTTTTTTTTCTTCCTTTTTTTGTAAGAATGTTTGTTTGCCCAAACATTACTTTGCTCTCATGATGGACTGTAGTGAACTTACTAGAGAAAATGTAACCTAAATTATTTTAAACAACCTTTGTTTTAAGTCAAACCATATCGCCAGTTCCATGAATAGTATTAAGCGACCAAATATTTTACTATTCCATTATTGAATATAGAACGCAGATCTTCATAGTTATTCCACTACAAGGCTTCGACTATACGAGAAGGTGTAAAGAACGTGTCACTAACGCCCTAACTCAGAGTCACTAACGGTTACTTAAATCGCTGCTTAGAATTTGTATGGTGATTATTTACTAAGGAGCGATTTAAGTAACCGTTAGTGACTCCGAGTTGGGGCGTAAGCAACTAATAATTATGCCTTTAGAATAATTATTTCGAAAAGAAAAAAAAAGTAGCGCAAAAAGTAGCGCCATCTCTCTTTGTCTCTTACAAACTCCGTGAAACAGCGTCTTCTCTTATAGTCAAAGTCTAAGCAATCACATTCCGTTTACAGACTGTTATATGAAAAAATAAGAATGAAAGATAAAATGTAATAAATTACTTGTATAAAACGAGTTAGTGCAAATTACGTCGTCGTATTTTTGTACTGCGCAAATTGAATATCACTGCAATATTTGTGTTGTAAATAAAAGTGTCAAGTTTTTCTGATTGTTTTTTTAAAACCATCCTCAGGTGCAGTGATACTTATTTCAAACATCAAATTTAAATTTCCCTTTGGTCAGATTGATGGTTAGACTCCCAAATTATAGAACAAAAGGCAGACTGATCCATTTTAGCCAATTTCTGGTGTGCCTAGGTTTAGCTAGTCCATCCTCTATCTAGAAATGTACAGTTAGTCAAAATAATATTTTAGGCTTTTCAATTGAAACCAGTAAAATTTTAATTGTGATTGAGAGAATCCAAATCAACACTGCTCATTTCGTCAAAAATCATTTACTCTTGACCCCTTAAACAACATAAAAAATAAATATGACACAGAGTGAAAATAAAACAAAATATATATGCTGTATAAATTATAATTACATACAAAACTGTAAGATGCATACCACTCTTATTACAAATAACACGTCCGTACAACCCGACACGCTATATGTATAGCAGAAGACAGACAAGCTACAATTGCATGCTTCCCAACGATCTAAAACATCGACACTTTAGTACTTATTGAGCACCATTATTTGTTTATCAAATTAATTAATCTTTAACAGATTTAATGTTTCAAGGAAGGAAAGTTGTTTTCGTAGTAAAACAATACTAATTCTCTATTGGATAAATAAGCGCTTATATCTGCGGTTTGTCAATCGTACTTTAGCAAAACAAGAACATTAGCGACAAAGTTTCATTCCTTCACGTTTCGTGCGGTAGTTCGGTATGTTAAGCCAGGGGTAACGTTATTAAAGGGGTAACGTCGTTAAACCACGTGATCTTCGAAAATAACGTCTAACCCAAGGATCGGTTCCATTTATCCGCTCCAAAGCAACGGAATGAGGCGTTAGTCTAGCTAGACCATCTCCGTTATGAGAGGTCCTTACAGTTGGCCGCTCGAAGCCTCATAATAAGTCATTCGAGTTGCTACAGTCACAAAATTATCATCCATTCAGTTATTACATTACCACACAGGCAACTTTAGTGTGAATAAAATTCTGCAAAGTTTATTGAGTGACATTTGGGATCTGTACGGTGCTATCAGGAAAACTCAAACATTAGGAGACTGAACTTTGTACTTGACTTTTATTATATTTCAATTTTATTTCATTTGCAAAATGAAATCAATTGTATGCAACTTAAAGTTAGTTTTAGAGGAACAAACACATTCAGAGATCGGAACTCCTATACTTTTTGAAAGTTTTGTCTTTTCTTATTTAATTTTCTTTACCATATTCTAGGTTTGAGACTCAACTAATCAGTAATTAAATTGTAATAGCTTCGGCTAATGTAACGGTTAATTTAAAGGCGAGGTAGTGAGTGTTTAAAATTAAATTCAAAATTATTGTGTCACAACCGCTTGTAAAGCAATCAGTACAAAGAGGAGATTTGTAAAAGAATAACTTGTAGATACGCCCATTTTGTCAATAAAATTCATTTAGGTATGCGTATTCCTATATAAAAATACTTCGTAATTATAACTTATTGTAAACGTGGTTCTGTCTTCATGGCGTTATAAACTATAATAAGCGTTTATTCGTTCTTAGCGTTTAAAATTAATGTTTAATACGTACAGCCCAGTTTTATCAACACAGAATAACATACATATACACATATAGTGGTCCATTTTAATTACCTATTTATACAAATCCCTAAGCTTACTTTTGGGACTAATCTGATGACATAAGCAGTAATTGCTATGTGCGTTGAGTCCACGACAAATCGGTCTAGTTTTTGAGGACTAAAGTTTGCACCTTAAAAATACTAGACTGGCGTGGCGAGGATCAAAAGGCGTGTCGAAGTATTGCTAAGCCTACTCCTAAATGCCATTCCTATTAAACATGTTTAGCGCTTCAAAATATGTTCCAAGTACTTATTGGTATAAATCACATTTTACCGACTTGCCAAAATTATCGCCAGAATGCCTGTAAGGGGCCATCCATAAATTACGTCACACTCATTTCATGCCTCTTTGACCCCTCCCCCCCTTGTCACAGCTTGTCACATTTGTGAGACCTCCCCCCCTAGTGTGACGTCACGTATTATAAAATTTTACACCTAGAAATTATTAAATTAAAACAGGAGTTCCGAAATAAGTTTTATTTCCATTAATTGTTTTTTAATATTTACCTATACTTACATACCAATTATTTGATTTTGAAATGTGAAGACACGAAATCGAACCCCCCCCCCCCCCCTAACGTGTGACGTAATTTATGGATGGCACCTAACTCAGCATGTGTTTTACTCTTAAATGACTTATTTCAACCTTTGGACCACCACAAGCAATAGGTTTGTTATAACTGTACTACATCTCAGTCAGTCCTCTATTCCAAGTAACCCTAGCAAATTTTATCTAATCGTCAATCTTTCTGTCGTCAGGTGTAACCTATAGATATATTATCTTAATTTATAATATAAATTTGACTTTACATATCGCAGTGTTTAACGTTTTTATTAAATTGTAATTTTATCAGCACTAGTATTCGTTATCCTTTTTACACCTACTACTCGTAGGTCAATTAGAGCGAGACGCAAAACAATATTACTAGATACAGCAATACACAAACCGAGTATTTACAAGATATGTTTATTTAAAAAACAACACTAATATTATTATATTTATTTTATATTATTATAATATAGGGTAGGTATGTTCACTGACTTCAGCAATAAAGATATAACTGTCATGGTTTGATTGTAGTGGCTGGCTGGCTTCAACCCATTAATGGCCCACTACTGGGCACGGGTCTCCCCTTGAGGAGGCCTAGAGCATACTCCACCACGCTGCTCCAGTGCGGGTTGGTGGAGGTGGCTGGTTGTAGTATTTATTTATGTAATTGTACAAGTTATCCTTTGTTGAATCATTAACGATTTAATTATTACCTAATAATTTTACCTTTGAAAATGGTATTTTAATACAATTACACCTAATTAATTCAATTAAAATAATAATAAAATGTTTAGTGAGTTGCTTTGCGTCACAAATTACGAATTAGGAACTCAAAATATCTGTTACAAAATAGAGAATGGAACCATCATATTATTTGTAGATTACATTCGACCAACTTTGAAAACTTAGTAAATAAGAAAAAAATAAGACCTAATTTATGCTTCCATTAATAAATTCATAGTGTTAAATTTAAAGCGCACTAAATTTTCTACAGATGGCAACGACACAGTAACGTTAACTGAACTATTAATGGAAAAGTAGAATCAAGTAGTTTGGTCAAATCATCGATTATAAACTATTAATTATTGTACTAACCGCAAGCCAGTGAACAAACCCACATTTGTACGAGCTAGAAGGCCACTCATTGTAAACTTTTCAAATACTTAGACTTCTTCTTCAATATATTCTTTACGTCGGTCAACATATCTTGTAAACCACTCTTGAGTTTTTGTTCTACTGGACACTGGTATTTATTGTCTATGTTAAGCTTGGCGAGTTCGTCTTGCAGGGTAGACTTGTAATCGTACGTCGGCCACTTCTCGAATATATCTTCTAGTAACGCTATAGTGTCTTGCACGGTGTCGTTCAAGCTGCTAAGTGTTTCGGATGTTTTGATCTGGTCGGGGCTTTGGTTTGCTTTTTTCTTGGACTTTTTCGCGTTCGCCGGCGCCGTGACTTCGTTGCACACGCCTAGCAGGAACGTTATTATACCTATGAACTGAAATTAATAAATCATTAACATTAATAGGCATGATGACAGTAAGTAAAAATCACTAAAATTATGTATTTATTTAATGACACCCTATTAATGGATTACAAAACACGCATATATCGTATTATTATGAGGAATATTAACAATATTTTTGATAAAATAAAACTACAAAATACGGCATGCGCGAATTACGTCACACTTCTTAAAACAAATAAATATCACCATACTGATAATGTCGTCTTGTCTATTATTTTCCTGAAGAGTGACGTCACAAGCGACGCCATGCTTTTTCAACCGTTTTGGTGCGAATTTTAAACTTATACATTGAAATGTATTTATTTTATACTAAACCTTATTTTTTTGCGGAAACATACGTTGTAATTATATTTCCCAACAATATAGAACAGTATTTCACAATCTGTCATCATGCCTATTGTCGAAAAATAACAGTGATCTGCTTTTAACCGCGCTTATTATCTTTATGTAAAATAGCTGAAACAAGAAGCTCACCTCAATAAAATGCGAGTAAAACTGCAGCGCGTCCGTGAGCTGCTCCGCCGCGGGCCGCGCGGCCGCCGTGAGGTGCTGCGCGCAGTCCTGCAGCAGCCGCTGGGCCTTCGCCGCCGCCGCCCGCGCGCCCTCGCCCCCTCCACTCACGCCCCCCGCGCACAGCGCACACACCGCCGACAGTGTCACCGTGTATAACTCCCGGTATGGGATGGGGGAGTTCACGAATGCTGTTTACACAAACAGAATATAATAAGCCTTTGACGACCCTGTAGCCTAGTTGGTAGAGACCCTGCCTACAAAGCGAAGGGGTCCCGGGTTCGATTCCCGGCCGGGGAGATATTTATGTGACAGATAAATATTTGTACTCAGGTCATGGGTGCTAATTTGTTGCTGAACTCTACCACCCAATTGCAGGCTGTCGGTACTTCATGTACTCATGTATGTTAGTAGAGTATTTGACCTGTTTGGCTAGTCTAAGATATTAATTTCTATGCATTCACGCGTCTGAGAAAAAGGGTCCTGACATAAAAACAGACGGACAACGAAGCGATCCTATATGGGTCCGTTTTTCCTTTTACCGTACGGAAATACCTGAGCAAGAACTCACCAGTAATCCTACACGGCCCGGGCCCGGCGACAGTGCGTCGCTCCTTCCCTTCGTGCGCCGCCCGCGCGCTCGCCATGGCCTCCCCCAGCGCCGCTATGCTCGCCTGCAGCTCCGCGCACTGCTCGCCCCCTCCCCCTCCCCCGCCCCCCCGGCTCGCGCTGTCCGCGCACTCGATACACAGCGCTACGGCCGACACTATGCCGTCCTTCAGCCGGAGATACGCCACGTCCTTCTCGAAGGTTCTGGCCTTAACGTCCGGGTCTTCCAGCTGCGGCGGCTCCCAGTTCACTATCGCGTTTAGGTCGCGGTTGTCGCTGGAAACGTTGGTGACGGTTAGACATTGGTTTTATGGTGCCGAAGGTAACTTGTGTTTATGTCAATTTCTTTTTTGTCGTACACAAAGCACATTTTCTTTTACTTTCTACCGTATAATAGGTTTTTGATCTTTCGCCTGTTTCTATCCCGTGATCTATGATACTAACTCACATATAGCGACATAATATACGAGTATATTCGTACGACGTACATACGCACGTCCATACATTTGTGTACATTCGACATGTTGTTCAAATAATCATGCTTTCAACGACCCGATTACCGTTCGACAACACATTTGACACTCAGAAACCAGCAGTTAGTATGATTCTATGTATGTTTGTATGTGTGTATGTATGTATGTGTCTGGCTGACCGCAGCACAGTCGGCAAGGGGGGCGGCGCGTGCAGCGGCGCGGGCGGGCCGGCGAGCAGGGCGAGGGCGGCGCGCTCGCGGGCGGCCAGGGCGCCCCACGCGCACGCGTCCAGCCGCGCGCCCCACGCCACTAGCTCCACTAGCTTCTCGAACGTTCCGTACTTGTACGCGTAGGTCACTTGCTCGATGCTCTGCGGATAGGGGACGTGTGTGATAGATATGGGTTATAACGAAGCGGTATAGTTAAGGCCAATGCATATGTAACGGTTTTTTTCCCGTACGGGACGGCAGGTTAAGTTTTGGAAACCACGTTTGATAGAAAATGTATACGATAGTGCTTACACAGCGGAATCCCGTACGCGACGTGGCACGTCACCGATGATGTTTTTCCCTTCCGTTACGGGAAAAAACCCGTTATGTATGCATTGACCTTTAGTTGTAAAGTATGTAGTATTGTAAGTAAATTATAATTTAACGTGTCGTAGTTGTACGCGCAAGTCACTTGCTCAATCGCAGAGTATTAGGGGAACTTCATTTCGTAGTTCGACTGTCCAGTGGATGATGTAATTATTATGTACCTATGTTTTGTGTACACGCGTTTGCGCGCGAGTGGTGGAGTTTAAATCTGCTGCCACACGTGCTGTTATGTTCGGTTTATACGTATTAAGTAGTTAACTAAATTTTAAGTGAATAATTTTTAGTGCGCGTCCACACGTAATAATTTAGTAAAGCTCTTTAGTTCATACAATTCTACTAATTACTTAAGCATTTTACTAAATTTTAACTAAGAAGTGCCTGTCCAAACGTGATAAGTTACAAGCCCCGTCCACCTACTTGACAGAAAATAGAAAAAATTCTAAATTACTTGTCTACTTGATTACTAAATTTTAACTACTCAATTGTCCGTTTACACATATTAATTTACTTAAAATTTAGTTAACTACTTAATACGTGTAAACCGAACATTTATTGTGTTTACGTACTTAAATTAACTGCTTAACTACTTAATACGTGTAAACCGAACATTATTGTGTTAGTGTGGTCGTGGTACTCACGTCCTTGGTGTGATGGTGGTGGAAGGCGCGCGTGTCGGCCAGCAGGCGCAGCGCGCGCGCGGGCGCCAGCGCGCCGGGCAGCCGGTACGCGTGCAGCCAGCCCAGCGACACCAGCTGCACGTGCTTCGCTTCCAGACGAGCGTACGCCGTGTGCGCCGCCCATGCGTTGCCTGGGTGTGGGATGTGGGATTGTTGGTTAATGAACCGATAGAAACACAAATATGTAACTAAATAGAAATAAAAAGTGGTAGATACCCTACAGCAGAAATCTGAGGTACCTTACTAAACTAAATATATAAAATAATAATAATAATAATCACTGTTGCGTTACCGGCCAAGAGAGAAGAAAAAGAAAGAACTGGCTCTCAAGCTCCCAGCCGGAACGCGACGAGTCGAGTTTATTGAATAGCGAGAAATGTTTTAATAGGAAATGTGAGAATCTATCATCTATCTGAAATTAAAAATATTACGCAGCCTCCCGCCATAATAAGTGCCTACACGCAACTCAAGACTAAAACAGTTTAGTTAAGTTAGTTAGGTCGCCGATTTAATTTATGTGGAAAAAGTAAAGTAGCCTCTTTACTAGTGTGGACAAAACAGACCCTATAAACCGTTTTGCCAACTCGAACACAAGATTTCAGCATTTTACTAAAGCACTGTGGGACTTGATCATTTAAAGAGAGAAGAAAGAAACATTTATTCCGTCATGAAATAAACATGGTACAAGGTTGGGGCAAAAGTACTAACAATATGTAACCATAATACAATATACATTTCCTACTACATTACATAACGTCGTTGCGACTTTAAGACCTCTTATGTGTTATGTGCCACTTTTGGCAAAATCACATTTTTACGTCAAATGATTCTACATTTTGAAGCACTATCGAATTCAAAAACTCTCATATGTGTACGAAGTTTTCATCGTAATTTATTCACCAAATTCGAAATCACCTATGTGCTTGCTCAACAAAACTGTATCGATTTTTATCGATTCCCTCAAAAAGCTGATTTTTTACATATAAGAGGTTTTAAAGTCGCAACGATGATAATACATTTCCCTACGACCTACTCGTACGTACCCAGCAGATGGTAGACGGAGACGAGCAGCAGCTTGGCGTGGAAGTTGGCGGGCGAGTGGTGCAGCACCAGCTCCAGCAGGCTGGCCGCCTCCACCAGCGGCCCGGTGCTCGCCGACTCCAGCGCTGGAACATGTTCCATTATCATCCTTGCCACCCATAAGGATCTTCGCCAAGGCATTTTTGTACGACGAAAAGCGACAAAAACGGAGTTGCAACCTTAACGTCATATAATTTAGGTATATAGAGTACATTTTAATCATTCGAACGTAAACTTAAATTAAGGTCTTTTTTTTATGGAAATAGCCGGCAAACAAGCTGACGATCCACCTGATGGTAAGTGGCTATCGTCGCCCATGGACATCAGCAACACCAAAGGCATCAGTGATGCGTTGCCCGCCAAGAAAGACAGAAGAAAAAGTAAGAAAGAACTGGCTCTCAAGCCCCCAGCCGGAACACGACGAGTCGTTTGGCGGCTGACTCATGCTCAAGGCTATCCAGGCGAACCCCATGGAGAAATAATAATAGTAGTAATGGTATTAAATTAACAATTAAAATCAATATTACCAATATAATCCCTCGAGGGGCCCTACCACCAGCGGGCCGGATTTAGTCGCCTTTTACGACACCCATCCGGCGTGGAATTGGGGTTAGTATTCAAAGCCGCCCCAATACGGCAAAAGTAAGGTAAGTAAGTAAGGTCACGTTTCTTTGGGTTATTAATGTGTATAGTAAATTCTTAAACGCTCTCCGTCACTGGTTTGCAGGTGTTATAATTTAGTATAACATGTTACAACTCACCAGCATGGCAATACAAGTGCGCAGCGAGCGTAGCATAGCCATCCGCGGCGCAGAACTCGGTCAAAGTGGCGGTGATGAGTCGGTCGCGCACGCAGCGCAGGTACTGAGCGCGCAGCGCGGCCGCGAGGGGCGCGCTGTGGGCGCCCGCGGGCTGCGCCATCAGCCGCCACGCGCCCCAGCACGACACGTGGCGCTGGATGTCGTCTGGCTGAACGAGCAAAGAGCGGTGATGATTGGTTGATGAAAAAAAAGGGTTTGATATAATATGCCAATACGTCGACCGCGTGGGTCACGCGTCGTACACTTCATTCTAGTAAATGTTGAAAATTCAACAATAACCAACAATATAATTTATTATTATTATTATAAAGCTTTTATTTCAATTCTTTCCTATGAGTTAAGTTAGAGTGGACTTTATATAATAAATTATTAATAGCAATATTGTAATATAAATAAAAATAAAAATTAGTGGGGTGGGTATAATTTTAACCCAAGTTAAATGAATGAATGTATGTGTAGGCCAAGGGCCACCCTACACCAAAAAGTTGCACCGGAATAGAACATTGGACTATCCAAATTTTATTTATATTACAATGGGGTTCGCTTGGAAAAAGTAAACCGCATAAAATTTTAATAATAAATATTTATTACTGTCAAAACAAATATATAACAATTCTATAATTTTGTAATTCGCCAAAAATCTTAATTTTACTATTTAATTTTATATCCAATTATTTTTTGCCAAAACTTAATTTAATTACCAATTTTAATTTATCTAATTATTATTACTAAAGTTACAATTTTGTACACCATTACGTAAGCCAAAAGGTTAATTTTAAATTCCTGAATTGTTAAATTAAAAGAGAAAAAAATGTATTATAACAAATTTCGGGCGCCTGGATGGCTTAATCCATCCTAAAAATTAAATTTTAAACGTACTACTATTTAAAAGTTTAAATAATTTACAAAAATAAACCGACTTATGATTAACTAAGGTAACCTAGTCTTAAAATAAATCGTATTTATAAATACGTAGAATAAAGTTGAATGCCCAGTTCTTCAGTTTGTAAGAAAATATAATTACATACCAGAACGTCGCAATCCAAATTATAAGTTATAAAAAACCCAAAATGTCAAAAACGCGAGCCACGGTGTCCCAGCGCATGTCGTAGGTAGGTACCGTCGAATCCGTGATACGTACGAGAAATTGTCCAAAATAATATTTAAATCCAAGTAGAAAACCGTTGGAAATTAAAGAAAAAGTAAGTTATTGAAAAAATCCAAAAAACTTGTCAAAAAAGTTTTGAAAAACCTCCCAAATTAAACATCCCAATAAAACATCCCATAACAAACATCCCATAACAAACACTCCAAATCAAACACTGCGGACAAAGAAAATAATTACGTTAATACCAAATACTAAACAAGTATCTACCAAATTTTCGAATTCGAAATCTCAAAAAAGTTGTCAAAACTTACCCGGTTAATCCGGTGTTTATCACAAAATAATCCGTTAGTTATGCAGAAAGGTACTTAATTGGAATCCTGTAAGACAATAATCACTACATGAAATATGAATTTCAACCGAAATCTAATTCGAGACAAAAAGTTTTTGCAAACTTACCACGAGGCAAAATTAATCGCCCATTATATGGCGAATCATTCAACATAACTACTAACAATATATGAATAACAGCATAGCTGCTCTTAAATTGCAATTTCGTCACATTATTTAGAGCAAAAAGAAAGAAAATTTATAAAAAAACACAATAAATCACAATTACATTTTGTGACCTCTGACAGTCCGGCAGGAAAGTAATCTTCCATTCACTATTCCAATCTCGTAAAAAATTCGTAGACAAAGTCAGACAAAGAACAACAGACTATTCAGCCAACGTCCAAGAATTACTGAACCAAGTCCTGGATACCACGCTAAACTGGACTATACTGCGTTGCAACACGTGATACACCAGTAGTGACACCTATAATTGATTTACGAAGCTAATATTTATTATTGAAGATCTGTAGCAAACGTCAAGTGACAGATTGTCAAACAAGTTGACAGTGACATCGACAGAACATCGATACTGACAGCCTTGTCAAAAGTAATTCAGAATTACCTCCTAGATAAATGATAATTCAATGAAGTTAAAAATTATAAGTTAAAGTGTGAGGTTAAGTTTGTAAACAATGTCGAATGAAATAATTTTGTGTAAAAAGGTTTGAAAAACTATTTATTTAATACTAGGCTACGCATGTAACGTAAAATACGTTACATTACCCCCCTGCCAAAAATAAAAGAGGAGCTCCGAAGGAGAAAACTCTTTTCAGATGAAAATTCTAAGTTAATAAAGTTTGATAGAGTCATAAGAATCTACAAAAGTAAGTGAATTCAAAGGCGCAAAATAACAAAAGGTTAACGAAATAATCGCTAAAACGAAGAATTGTCCGAGTCGCAAGTGACTCTACAATTTCAAAACTCTACATTGGACTCAGAAGTAACCAAGAGACTAAATCAACGAGTACCAATTGAAAGAAAAACCAGCTCTATACTAGCTCTACAAGTACAAAGTCAAAATAGAGAAGCTCTATATTATCTCTACAAAGTTATAGAAGAAAACCTATATGTTATCTCTACAAATATCTACAAAATTATAGAAGAAAAAACTTTGTTATCTCTACACTCTTCATTGGAGTCAAAAGTCAAAAGGAAAAACTCGAACTCGAACGAAAAATAAGTGAGTTATAACTAAAGTCTAAAAAGGTAGAGCAAAAGCTCAAAGTTAAACTTTTCACTCAAAGGAGTTGAAAAACAACTAACGCAATCGCTACAAAACGAGAGACGCGAAAAAGAATGTAATCGTGATCGACACAACACCATCGACTTTCCGAACACGAAGACATAAAGCAAAAAATACCAAAAGAATGAATTTCGTGGTCGACTCTACACCATCGGCTTTTCGAACACGAAACCACCAAAAGCTTTGTCTGTGATCGGCCCAACACCACCGAACTCCCGAGCACAGAACGAAAAATGTTACTAGTAGCACCAAACAATGGCTACTATATAACCAAATAAACCAAAACAAATGTTACTGTGACCGGCTCTACTCCACCGACTTACCGTGCACAGAACAAAAATGTGTAATAACAACTACAAACTTGAGCTGTATTACTAAAAGAGTGTGATAGACAACTACACAAGTGAGTGCTATCAACAAAAAATGGAAAAGTTCCCGAAAAGGTTACTAAATCCAAAAGTCAAAGCAAAAGTTATACTCTCCCTGCAGTAGACGAGTACAAGAAAGTGTTAATATCCGAGAAGTCAAATCCGGGTATATAACATTAAGCTAAAAGCTTAAACTTAACAAATAAGCTTAAAAATATTACATATTTGTATCAAACAATTATGCAAATAAAACTAAATTAGTATTACGTTGAAGGGCGTAAACTAAGAAAAATTAGATCCTTAAAAATATAGTAAAAGATCTCTAAACAAACTTAAATCTAACTAATTTCTTATGCTTTGGGGAAAAGTTTAGATTTTAATTTTGAATATTCCAAAATGTCCTAAGTAAAATTTTAGTAATCTAGTTATGTAGTACTGCGTAAGCTCAAGTTAATTTCTATCATTCATTCATCTCACACGGGCTAGACCTGTCATACTTCACACTAATTCATCATCAAACAAAAAGCCCAGAAACTATCACCAACGACAGTTCAACAAAAAAGATTTGTACAAAGTGTACACAACCAAAAATTAATTGGTTTTAATGATATCTTTAACGTGGTAACGTCCAGTAGAACGTTTTCCTACATCTTTCAAAACGTAAACATTATCTGAGATTTTATTAATTATTTTAGATTTTACAAACTTAGGAGCAAGTTTAGCCGAAAAATAATGCAATGCATTAGACTGAACAAAATTCCGTCTCCAAACAATATCTCCCAAATCATACGAAATGACTTTCCTGCCTTTATTATAATAAGAAGCATTTTTACGATATGCTTTTAATAAAGAAGTGGAAACCGATTCAAAAATTGAACTAAGAGAGTTCAAAGAAGTAGAGTACCTTTCGCGGCTCCCTAATTGGATATCATCTAAATTATTAATAGAATTACTAAATTTATGTAGCGAAGCATCAATTATGACTTCTCTACCAAACATCAAAAAGTTAGGAGTAAATTCCGTAGCTAAATTAACACTACTATTCAAAGCTAATTGAACATGATTGATAAACTTCGACCAAGTACGATGATCGTTTTTAACATAACAAGCTAGACAAGTTTCTAAAGTTTTATGATAACGCTCAACAGGATTATTTTGTGGCGTATACAAAGTGTTATAAAATACTTTATCAATATTATAATTTTTCAAAAATTCAACAAAGGTTTTTGAAATAAATTGTTTTCCATTATCGCATACAAAAATCTTTGGACAACCAAATTTAAGGAAAATATCTCTCTCAAGAAATCTACAAATAGATTTAGTAGTGGCATTACCCAATGGACATAACCAGCAATATTTTGAAAACACATCTAATACTGAACAAATGAAGCGGTGACCAGAATAAGACCTAGGCAAAGGGCCAATGATATCAATAGATAGCATCATCATAGGTGAATTTACTATTTTTGGATTAGACATGAAACCAAATGGAGGAGAATTTGAATGTTTATAAGCCTTACAAACTTCACATTTAGAAATATAATCCTTTACATCTTTAGCCATACTGGGCCAATAATAATGAATTTTTAATTTATTTAAAGTTTTGAAAATACCAAGGTGAGCAGAATCTAAATTATCGTGATTATTACGAATAGTATCTAATATATTTTCCTTAGGAATAACAACTTTCCAAGACAAATTACTCTGAATTTCAAATCTAGGTTTACAGAATCTATAAAGAACGTTATTATCAACTCTAAAATTTTTATATCTTAAAGGATATTTTTGACATCCGATGAAAATACGTTTATACCAAGGATCAGTAATTTCATCATCAGGCTGAACAATTTCTGATGGAATATCAACAGCATTAATTTGAATACGAGACAAAGTGTCAGGTACAACATGTAAATTTCCTTTTTTATGAATTATATCAAATGTAAATTGAGAAATACGAGCAGCCCAACGAGCCAATCGTCCACTAGGATTACTTAATCCTAACAGCCATTTTAAACTAGCGTGGTCAGTTATAACAGTAAATTTCATACCTTCAATATATGGTCTAAAATGTTCAATTGAATCTAAAATTGCAAGAAGTTCTTTCTCAGTTGTGCTATAATTAATTTCACATTTACCAAAAGTTCTTGAATAAAATGCAATAGGATGTTGGTTATCATCTTCATCTTTTTGACATAAAACACTACCAATAGCAAATGAACTAGCGTCACAATGTAAGTAAAATGGTTTTTCAAAGTTAGGGCAAATTAAAACAGGAGCTGACAAAAGAGCTTGTTTAAGTTGAATAAAAGAATTTTCACAATTAGAATTCCAATCAATTTGACGTTTAGAGTTTTTACTTCCTCCAGTTAATTTAGATAAAGGAGTAGCAATATCAGCAAAACCTTTAATGAATCTACGATAATAAGAACACATACCTAAAAAACTTCGAACCTCTTTAACGGTTTTAGGTTGGGGAAAATTTTCAATAACAGATAACTTAGAAGGATCTGTATGTAAACCTTTACTATCTACAATATAGCCTAAATAACGTAAACGATCTTTACAAAATTCGCACTTTTTTAAATTAACAGTAAGACCTGCTTCTTTTAAACGTGTATTAATTTTGCGTAGCAAAGTTAAATGACTTGAAAAATCGCTAGAAACAGCTATTAAATCGTCTAAATATACAAAAACTTGGGAATCAAATTCAGGACCAAATAATCTGTCTACTAAACGTTGAAGTTCAGCAGGAGCGTTAGTTAAACCAAAAGGCATTCGAACAAATTCGAATAATCCTTTGCCAGGGATTACAAATGCAGTTTTTTCACAAGAAGATTTTTCTAAAGGAATTTGAAGAAATGCTTTTGACAAATCGATAGCGGAAATAAACTTAGCACCACGCAAATTGTCCAAAATTCGCGATGTGTAAGGTAAAGGATACGCATCTTTAACGGTAACAGAATTTAATTTTCTAGAATCTAAACATAATCTAGTTGAACCATCTTTTTTCTCAACAGCTAAAACAGGAGAAGACCAAGGGGATTTTGAACGTTGAATAATTCCTTCTTTAAGTAAAATTTCTACTTCATCATAAAGTTCTATTTGTTTAGCAGGACTAATAGGCCAATAACGTTGTTTAATAGGATCACCGATAGTAACAATTTTGTGCTCCGTCAAATGAGTTAAACCCAAACCTTTCTTTTCATAAGAAATTTCCTCAAAAAGTTTAATGACTTGATCTAATTGATCTTTATCATTACAAGAAAGTTGAACTGAAGAAGTTACAGAATTAATGTTAATATTATTACTTGAATTTAAATTACTTTCAAAAACTATGTTATTAAATAAATCCTTAGCGAGGTCAAATACAAGCCAAAAGTCAAAACCTAGAATAATATCTGGTCTAAGAGAAGGTATAACCATGAATTCTACCATACGAGTAACGTTGTCACAAGTAATTGGTATATCAATAGTTCCTAAAACATCTTGATGTTTACCATCAGCAGTATGAGCTACATTATAATTATTAGTTTTAAGTTTAAATCCCAATTCAATAAATTTTAAGTGACTATTAGAACCTAGAACACTCTTATTAGCACCACTATCTAATAAACCTGTAAAAGTTTTACCACAAACATGGAATTTCAAGAATGGACGAGAGTCGTTATTCTTAGTAAACAAAATAGGAGCAAATTTATTTATTTGAAAAAATACTTTTAAGTAATTACACCAATCAGAAAATTCTTTGTGAATTTGTAATGAGTTAGGACGCGAAGAATTAAACGATGTCAGTTCACTGTTTTCTTTGTTAAGAATCCGTGACTGACAGAACTTTATACGTTTTTTGGAATCTCTTTACTAGATTTACAAGTTTCGCATGAATTAGTAGTAACATTTTGCTTACCACATTTAAAGCAAATTATACCTGGAATCTTTTTACAATGCTTGTAAGTGTGTCCAGTTTCTTTACACTTAAGGCAAGTAGAAGTTAATGAAGTTTGAACAATATTAATATTTTTAACTTTATTATCAAAATTATAGTGTTTATTACTATTAGAAACATGAAAATCATCAATTTGTTTTGAAAGACTGACTAAAACTGATAAAGAATCTATAGAACGACCAACCAAATGTATTGAGTACATTGGTAACATATTATGTTTAATAATTTCCAAAAGAGTTGACTCAGCTAGTGGATATGTGAGTCTCTTAGACATATATTCAATTTCTATAATAAAATCTGATAACGATTCACTAGATTTCTGCTTCCTAGTTCTCAAGTTGTATTCTAAATTGTAATCAAAGTTAAGTGTATCAAAACGCTTCAATAATTCAAGCTTAAGTTGCTTCCAAGAAGTTATAGAACCACGAATAGATCTAAACCATTTCAGCGCTAAATCTGAAAGTACCTCAGTAAACGATATGAGTATATGATCATCAAAAATATCACGAGCACAACAGTACTCCTCAAAAGTGAGTAAGAATTCGCGAACACAAGTTTTACCATTAAATTTATGTTTAAACTTAGACAAATCAGGTCTTTTGCTATATGAAAATTTGTTAGGATAAGATAAATTATTAGGATGAAACGATAAATCCAATAAGTCATTAGAAGTCATAGGCATGGCCTGAGAGTTATTTGCTTCTGCAAGGTTAGAATTATCATTATCAATATTCGAAGTTAAACTATTTATGTTATCATCACTACTAGGTGGTTGTAAGATGGTAGGTAAAGATTCCTTATGCGACATGTTTGAGAAGTCCTAAATTTCCAGCGATAATACTGTATTAAATTATTTCAAAAATAAAGTTCAATGAACACAAAGTAAATCAACAAAGTGGTTAGTTAATAGTACTAACTACAGTTAATAAGTATAAGTGAACTTGGCATTCAATTCACAAAATAAGCTTAGCTTGTATGTAAAATATCATAGACAATACATAAGTACAATGGTCGAAATCTCAATACAAAGTTCTAATACAAAAGTTGAAAAGTTAAGTAACAAATATGCAAACTGCAAAATATAGGTCAAGTCCCTGTTCGGGCGCCAAATTGTAATATAAATAAAAATAAAAATTAGTGGGGTGGGTATAATTTTAACCCAAGTTAAATGAATGAATGTATGTGTAGGCCAAGGGCCACCCTACACCAAAAAGTTGCACCGGAATAGAACATTGGACTATCCAAATTTTATTTATATTACAATGGGGTTCGCTTGGAAAAAGTAAACCGCATAAAATTTTAATAATAAATATTTATTACTGTCAAAACAAATATATAACAATTCTATAATTTTGTAATTCGCCAAAAATCTTAATTTTACTATTTAATTTTATATCCAATTATTTTTTGCCAAAACTTAATTTAATTACCAATTTTAATTTATCTAATTATTATTACTAAAGTTACAATTTTGTACACCATTACGTAAGCCAAAAGGTTAATTTTAAATTCCTGAATTGTTAAATTAAAAGAGAAAAAAATGTATTATAACAAATTTCGGGCGCCTGGATGGCTTAATCCATCCTAAAAATTAAATTTTAAACGTACTACTATTTAAAAGTTTAAATAATTTACAAAAATAAACCGACTTATGATTAACTAAGGTAACCTAGTCTTAAAATAAATCGTATTTATAAATACGTAGAATAAAGTTGAATGCTCAGTTCTTCAGTTTGTAAGAAAATATAATTACATACCAGAACGTCGCAATCCAAATTATAAGTTATAAAAAACCCAAAATGTCAAAAACGCGAGCCACGGTGTCCCAGCGCATGTCGTAGGTAGGTACCGTCGAATCCGTGATACGTACGAGAAATTGTCCAAAATAATATTTAAATCCAAGTAGAAAACCGTTGGAAATTAAAGAAAAAGTAAGTTATTGAAAAAATCCAAAAAACTTGTCAAAAAAGTTTTGAAAAACCTCCCAAATTAAACATCCCAATAAAACATCCCATAACAAACATCCCATAACAAACACTCCAAATCAAACACTGCGGACAAAGAAAATAATTACGTTAATACCAAATACTAAACAAGTATCTACCAAATTTTCGAATTCGAAATCTCAAAAAAGTTGTCAAAACTTACCCGGTTAATCCGGTGTTTATCACAAAATAATCCGTTAGTTATGCAGAAAGGTACTTAATTGGAATCCTGTAAGACAATAATCACTACATGAAATATGAATTTCAACCGAAATCTAATTCGAGACAAAAAGTTTTTGCAAACTTACCACGAGGCAAAATTAATCGCCCATTATATGGCGAATCATTCAACATAACTACTAACAATATATGAATAACAGCATAGCTGCTCTTAAATTGCAATTTCGTCACATTATTTAGAGCAAAAAGAAAGAAAATTTATAAAAAAACACAATAAATCACAATTACATTTTGTGACCTCTGACAGTCCGGCAGGAAAGTAATCTTCCATTCACTATTCCAATCTCGTAAAAAATTCGTAGACAAAGTCAGACAAAGAACAACAGACTATTCAGCCAACGTCCAAGAATTACTGAACCAAGTCCTGGATACCACGCTAAACTGGACTATACTGCGTTGCAACACGTGATACACCAGTAGTGACACCTATAATTGATTTACGAAGCTAATATTTATTATTGAAGATCTGTAGCAAACGTCAAGTGACAGATTGTCAAACAAGTTGACAGTGACATCGACAGAACATCGATACTGACAGCCTTGTCAAAAGTAATTCAGAATTACCTCCTAGATAAATGATAATTCAATGAAGTTAAAAATTATAAGTTAAAGTGTGAGGTTAAGTTTGTAAACAATGTCGAATGAAATAATTTTGTGTAAAAAGGTTTGAAAAACTATTTATTTAATACTAGGCTACGCATGTAACGTAAAATACGTTACAATATGATTAATATGTACCTTTATGTACTCTACATATTGGTGAAATTGTGAATCTAAATATCTTTGGCTTTAATTTTATTGCCACCCAAAACAAAAGCTATGGACCCATGTTAAAGCTAAGAACATCTAAATATTTAAAGGGACATTAAAAAGTGTATAAAAATAAACTCACAGTCGTAGGTTCACTATTCTCATCGAAGCCCAAACATGTCAAGAAATCTCTGCTGTGCTCTTCTCGTTCCTTCTGCGGTATCATTGCCAAGTACGGCCTCAAGTCAGGGACCGCGCACGGTTTGTTTGCAAACACCCTTAAATATTGCACACACAACGCCACTCCGCTACCGAGCAAAGCCGTGGGATCGCCGTCTTTTGACAACCGTTTCCACAACTCCAATCTTGCTAGATACGGCCCTCGTAACGTTCTTCTCGAAGACATGCTTTCTACTAATTGACATATAAATTCATGGCACTTTTCTGCTGTATCATCTGCATTTTCATTGTCACTATTATTGCTTTCTTTCATCAATTCGAACACTGAGTCTAGGTACGGCAAATAGTAGTCCCATCTGTCTTGGTTATCCCATAGTAACTCTTTACAGATGAGGTTCAGTCTTCTCCAGTGTCCAAGTTTTTTTAAATATGGTATACAAGCTTGGGCCGTCGAGCCAGGTACAAGCTGAGAGTAAAGAGGGCCTTCAATAAACTTGAGAATATCCTCCCATTTCTCCTGAAGCTCTAAAATCATGATGTACAGTCTCACTTCCTGTTCAGCTTCCATTTTATTTTCTGATATAAAGTTGTCAACCATCCGTTGTGCTAGAGTTAGAAGTATACCCTTTCTGGTTTGGTCTTCTGTTGATTTTGCCTGAAAAATAAAGAAATAGAAGTAAACCTAGAGATTTTTAGTCTTCTTTTTTGTTTAAGTATTTATTTCGAGAACCAGAATTTCAATATTTGTAGTAACAACTATTTTTGTGTGAGCTTCATAGATACTATACTTATTTGCCATTCTATGTCATGTGATACCAGAAATCTTTCAAAATTAATAACATTTAGAAATGGGGCTATAAATCTGTCTGCATATTAATACACTATGTAATAAATTAGTTTGGTTTTTAATTTGGATGAAAATCTTGGTCTTTTTTTAACCTTAAATAAGATTATTTATTAGGTACACAAAAGCTCACTGTTTCATAAAGCATGTAAATAACTAAAAAGACTTATACAGGCTGAATTTATCAAGTGGGTATGGATGGCTATATCTGAAACTATGACGAACAGCATAGAGAATAGGTAGATAGATAGAGATAGATAGGTAGATAGAGATATAATGCAAATGCATGCTTCTGTTAGTTTATGAAACACCCTATCAAAATGCATGCTTCAAAACACCAAATGGCAAAAAATTACCTGCAAAACAATGCTCATAACCGCCCAAAAGTAGTAGGGATTTTTAGGTGCAAACTTGTAGAGCGCCATGGCCGCGCGTTGCTGCGCGCGCGGGTCTCCCACGCGGACGTACGACATGAACAGGTGCGAGTGGAGCTCTTCGCTCTGCGGTTCTGCCTTCACAGCCGCTTCGTATATCTCACACACCTTATGGACTGCAACAGAGTGTGATTATAAAATGTGATGCTGAGAGAATTGAAGGCTTGAGCAGTTAAGACTATCTTAAATCACATGAAGTGAATGATTCGATTTTATTTTTTGAAGTTTTAGGTAAGTTGTATTATAATATATAATTATTTCTAATGTTAGTAGAATTATTTTTAGAGCTGATTAACTGGTGACATGTAGAGGAGGCCTCCTGAAGTGGATTTCAAAGGGCTGATAGATAGTATAGAAAGAGAAACAATAATGATATACATATTTCTTTTCTCCTTATCACTCAGTAAAAAAATATAATTTAAGAGAATATCCCTTTGATACACACGACATTCTTTTGAGTTAAATAAGATAGTCTTTGCCTTATATATGATTTGATATATTGATAAGATGAAAGCAAAAGTAACTGTAAGTAGCTTAAAATCACATATCACTTTTTGGAAGTTGAAGGACACCATCCTATATCAAAATAAGCATTTTTTGGGTGACCATATTGTGATGTAGAAACAGATCAGACACACACAATGTTACCTAATATCCATTAGTGTTTATGACATAGATTGTTAGAGATCCATAACAGTAAGGTGTCTTAATACACAAAAAAGCACCCAGACAAGCACTCACACATTATGTTATTTTTTCACTGATATAACATTGCTTCATTTTAGCATTACCTTAATATATACATATAAATTATGTTATGTTGTTTGTCCGCGATGGACTCCCTAAACTACTTAACCGATTTTAATCAAATTTGCAGACCGTGTGCAGTTTGATTCAACTTGAAAGATAGGATTAGACAGGTTTTAATAAAAAAAAACTTTTGACAGAAAGAAGTCTGTCCAGCAGCTAGTGTATATATTATATACATATATTACATAATTAGTTTACATAATGAATTTTTTAACTGTATTCCAACGAAATCACAGATGTTATCTACAATTTACATTCTATACAAACATTTACAAATCAATATTTAGGAAGAATAGTGGGTATTATCTTTTTTGTCTGGAATTTTATTTTAGACCCCCCACATGGATGTTTCAAGGATGCTATTTCAAGTACTATACCTAACATAATTTTTAAGAGACCTCGTTAATACAAGACAGCCATCTACATTAGCATTATAGCTGTTTATTAGGATATTTCTTTTGTCAGAAATATGGATCTTTAGGACACTCACACTGTTGCGACTCCCTGTACGTGATAGTCATGGCTTGGAGCGTGGTGTCATCACTCGGTTTCTCCTCTGCAAGGGTGTCCAGCACTGCAAAGGCTTCACAGGCTTTTCCTAACCTAAAAAGTGCCAAAGCTTTCAAAGCCCGTGCCGCTTGCAATGTAGGACTCTTTTTCAGTACTTTTTCCGCCTCTTGAAGTGCCTTCTTATTATTTCCATTATCCAACCAATCTATAAAAATATTCAACAATATTAAATAGAAAATAACTTCATTTTATCACACATAGGAGGTTACACTCATTTTTCACCGTAAATTGGACGCAGACGACGCTCGACGATTCCATCCTGCATGTGATGTGGCTGCCCCGCCATTTTTCATTTATAAACCCTTTTTCAGCCGATAAAATACTCTCTTGTATACTTTTTTCAATTTTTAGCAGCACGTTTGTTTTTGAGTTTGTCTTTGGGTGCCGAATGACAGTGACATTAATAGAGCTGCCATTCTATGGTATTGCCAGTAATCGAAAAGACAAGTTATAAATTACAGACTATTTAAGAAAGATACTTATTACCGGTATCTGCTTACCGGTATCAAAATAAATTAAAGTGTAATGGTGCTGACGGCGCTGTGCTAAACGTTCTAGTACGAGCATGCGCAATGTATTCCGCTACTTGAAGTGCGGGTAGAATGAGGCATGGTTTGAGCGATTTCTCCCTGGGGTTCGCCTGGATAGCTACCACCCTTGAGTATATGTCAGGCACCAAACAACTCGTCATGTTTTGGCTGGGGGCTTGAAAGCCAGTTTTTTCTTTCTTTTTCTTCTCTCTTTCTTGGTCGGCAACGCATCAGTGACGCCTTTGGTGTTGCGGATGTCCATGTGCGACGATAGCCTCTTACTATCAGGAGGATCGTCAGCTCGTTTGCCGGCTATTTCCATAAGAAAAGGTGCGTGTACTTTTGTACGCGCGTGAGAAGTTATACTTCTTTGACATAATTAAATAAATATTTTATTTAATAACGTGTATCAGTTTTAATTATCGTTCAAAAACTATTTTTGTACTAAATAAAAATAATAAAATATGACTATGTTTACACAAGTACAAACTAGATAGCGTTGTTCAGGAACCTGAATCACGCTGTTGAGACTCTGTGAGATTTGTATAAGTAATAACATGAAATTTTAAAATAGGCAAAGATAATAAGAAGCTAGGGCCATCTACCCAGTGCTTTCATACCCCTCCATGGTAGCGCAAACGTTTAAGTTTTAACGCAACCTTTTTGCAAGTCGCATAAGAAGTATAACTTCAAAAATCATATTATATTATGTCGGACAAGATAAACCCGGCACGAGTTCCGAGAGAAGGAAGCACCGCGCCGCGCCGTCGCGATAAAATCGATACTCCGCTAACTTCGTGAGTTCGTGCTACAACAGATCCTAGCTAGTAGCTGGTGAAGGAGCGCTGGATGGAGTGGAGACTCACTTACCATTTGGCCGTCGTAAAGATCGGTTCCTTCACTCTAGGAAATTTTATTAGTTTCGTTTGCCCGCTGTGCAAACAATATTCAGAATTAGATAAGAGATTGACCAGTAAAATCAGACCAGGGGGTATGCGGGTTTGGGGTGGCTAAAGGGAAGTTGGAGGCCACTGGGGGGGTTCAGTCCTCATTCCTGACTATAATTATTGTGTAAAGTGTGAGTGTCATAGTGCTGAACAGTAATAAAACGCGATTATTGTGTGTTCGCTGTTTCTCTTTCTCGACTACCCACGCGCACGCCCACACTATGCCCGATATTGCTATTGATAAAACCCCGAATCCGACATATAGAATATTAATATTTTATGAATTTAACCATATTGGGGCGGCTTAGAATACTTACGCCAATCCCACGCCGGATGGGTGTCGTAAAAGGCGACTAAATCCGGCCCGCTGGTGGAAGGGCCCCTCAAGGGATTATATTGGTAATATTGATTTAATTGTTAATTAATACCATTATTACTATTATTATTTCTTCATGGGGTTCGCCTGGATAGCTACCACCCTTGAGCATAAGTCAGCCGCCAAACGACTCGTCGTGTTCCGGCTGGGGGCTTGAGAGCTAGTTCTTTCTTTCTTTTTCTTCTCTCTTTCTTGGCCGGCAAAGCATCAGTGATGCCTTTGGTGTGGCTGATGTCCATGGGGCATGGGCGACGATAGCCACTTGTTACACACTAGCCAGCTCGTTTGCCGGCTATTTTAATAAAAAATATACATATATGTATAGAATATTAATGAAAACCTTTCAGAAAGTATTAACGTGATCAAAATTTTAAGACGTTTTCATAAAACTTATACGAGTATGTCATTGTTATGATGGACCATCATCCCTATCACAGATCACACTTAAGAGACCTATTTGAGGGGGCTTAGTGAGATGATCCTCTTTTTTACATTATAATATCATTGAGATTGAAGACGATGTCCAGAATGTTCACATTCAGGTATAATAGGTATGTTTGTGGGAAAAAAATATATTTAAAATTTAATTCGAACAATAAAATACATAATTAATATGTTAGTCATACAATAAGTTTCACCATAAAGACACATAACTTACACTATCGCTAGTCTCAATAAAAAGGAGTACCCACCGAGGTACTTACTTAGGGATACTTGCCTACTTAAACCCTAGGCTACTTAAGAACTGGGTAAGTGGGCGCCTAAAATACATCATAAACTTAACTATATTGTGATCATAAACTTAAATACTTATACATATATATATGTAGGTCTATGATTTTGAGTAGGTAAGTAGTGTATTCATTACCCGGATATTCAAAATTCCGCCAGGCCATATAATTTATTATGCTGATGTTTTTTCGTCTACGCGGCAGATTTCATTATTTCGAGTTTGATAGCATTTTTTAATGTTAATTAAATACGAAAATAAAACTGGTCTATTTACCGACAGGTGGGATGTAAAAAAAGGTCAAGGACGTAAATTTAAAGTTTTTAATTAAAACATAAATATATTTTACAAAGTTTTGAATTATATCTAACTTAATATTATACACACATCTCGGGTTACACATTTACACTGGGGTGTATTTAGGTACTTCGGAATTTTGAACATGCTACAAATAAATACCTAAGTTAATATTTAATTTAATAATCTTCGACGTTTACAGAAATTTTGTAGCATACAATTTTAAGGGTGAATTTCCAGCATCTCAAAAATACCTCCCTATATCGAATATCACGTCCAAACTCGCACTTAATAGAACAATCTCACATTTATCACTAATAAGGCAGTGTTGTTTCCATAAATTCGTAGGAGTATCATTTGGCTCTTAGGTCTACAGTTTCGAAACCAGTTTCCGTAATGGGTTTCGGTAGAGATATTTCTGGCGGGCATTCTCTCGATATTGAAGCTCTTTTTTGTCTTGGTGGGGGTACAGGTGCGGGGGGCGCCTTTTTCTTCAGGAGGCTCTTTATCCTCATGCCTCCTCTGTAATAGTACAGGTAGATGCCCGCCAACACTGCGACAGCAACGAACAAGGTGGCAATCGCAATGAGAACTCCGTACCAGGCGCTGCCGGAGGTTTCCTCTGGAACGGGCAGGGTCGGTTTCCTGCTGGGAGGCGGCACGTAATCTGGTCTCGGTCGTCTCGTAGTCGTGGCAAATTTGTCGCCAATCGCTACGTCAGCGCACGCCCGGAACTCCTCCTGAGGTCCGCAACCCACCGCTCCGCTGCCGTTGGCGCAAGTTCCCCAGTTGTTCCCGGCTATGTATCTCCATTGAAGAACACAGTGAGAACACTCGAACCCTTCGGGTAGCCGATACTTCATCTCGTAAATTTTGTTCCCTTCCTTGGGGAAGAATTTGCTCTCGTTTCGGCCATCCAATAGCAATACGTTCTTGTCCAAACATTCCTGTGTTGTGGTCTTGAAGTCGTCGCAGAGTCTGAATTCGAAAAATCCGTTGTGAGAGGCTGTCAATTCAACTTTGACGCTGATGACGTCTTTGGGAGCGTATTTACGGACGATGACCCCCTTGTAAAACCTGCCTCCATACTCGTGTTGTCTGGGTTGCGTTGCGTCCCATGCGTCGCCGCAGACCCCACACTTACCATTGTTTCTGTTCCATTGTCTGGTGTACCCCCCGCAGTAGAGTTCGTGGTCATTGTAGTTGTGTGGTGTGTCGAAACCGTATCGCCAGGCGGAGGCTCGCGACGGTGGCTCTATCAGCCGACCGTGGCCATTAACACCTTCCTGTAGAACTGCTAAAACTGCTATCCCGATCCATATTATCTGAAACAAAAGACGTTGGTCCGTTTATTAATATGGCAATAAACATAATTATAATTAAATATTTTAGGTGATACATAAAGAAAAATTTGCAGTAAAAGTTATTGCGACAAATGTTCATGCCTCATTTCAGGTTAACCAACTAGGTAGCTTAAGTAGTAAATTAATCAGTGGTCCCAGTGTTTCATTGGTTGCGAGATTGGTTTCATAATTATCTTATTTAAACATAGCAAAATGATTTGTTGTATTTATAAAATTTTCTGCGCAATTTACCATTAACTCTTTATAAATTCAGCGTGCTATCTTCAGATAACCAATTTTCTACAGTTTCTTGCCTAATTCTACTTCAATATTACGTAAAATTACGTCAATTTGGTCTGATATCGTTTTATTGGGTTAATTTTAATGCTTATTGTGAAAGTACTACTTATTGTTAGACAATCTAAACATCACTTTTGTTTAGCGCCTTAAAGACATAAATTTTGTCAAGCCAAGTAAGTATTTTAAGCACGTCAAAACTCAAGACATAAGTTACGTTATCTTATGTTATACTAAAACGTTGTGAGTACTGTGTGATAAGCAGTTACCTATATTGTATGTGTAAAAAGAAGTAATGTAAGTATGTCACATAACCCACAACCAGAATTGAGAATATTGGGCCGACCAAATCGCGTAGGAACTAAGCGAAAAAAGTCGGCCAATAGAAGGGTTCCTACGAAACATAAAAAATAATTCGGTAATTATTTTTGTGGTGATGTTTATCCTTCTTTCCTTACAACTGGTCTGAATATTCATAATGCAAACTCGTATAGTTAGCGGTTATGAAAATTACGATAAAACAATGATGAAGTAAAAAAAATGAGCGTGTCAGCTCCGAGCTCCGACGCACGATTGGAGTTTACTCCTTACGAACGGTTTTGTCGGTTTTATTAGATTAGTAAATGAAGGTACTTAAATGAACGCATTTTTATATTAATTATTATATATATATTTGATACATTTATTTATATTAATTATTATATAATTTATATAAAATTTTCATACCCCAGGCTTAATTATGAAAATCGATTCTTAAGGAGTAAATTCCAATAAACACCCTCATCCCCGCTCTAGAATCCCCTGTTTTGCGCGTGGCTTCCATTATGCATCTTTCCATATTCATAGAAGTCCTACTACTTACGTGCTACTCGGACAGTAACAGTTTCTAATGACATCATCAGGTCAGGCTGATTATTTCACTCCACGATTTGGACAATGAAATGTAGAAGCGAGCACAGCACGCCAACTTGTTTACAAGTCATATTTGATGGCAACACGGTGGCCAAGTCATGCGATTAGCGAATTACGGTGACAATGACTCGCATTGTATGAAGATTTTTACAAGAATTTAGGTATTTTTTGCATTGTCACGTTTATGTCTATTAGCACAAAGGAAGAATTATTCAGAAGCTTAAAGTACAGTCTTAGGTACTGCACAGCGATCCCCTATGAGGAAAACGTAAAAAGTAGAGGTAAACACACTTGCCAAGTGCAAGAGACTCCAAACAATAAGAACATTTTTAAACCTCGATGAAAAAACACCCCTCGGCCCTCATGTTATAAGCTTCACGTGTCTGTGTATCTGTATGTTTGTCTGTGGCATCGTAGCTCCCAAACGGATGAATCGATATTGATCTAGTTTTTTTGTCTTAATCGAGAGTGTTCTTAGCTATTTTTAGTGTAAATAACACTGTTTTTTTTTTTTAATTTTAATTTAAGATTATTTCCGAACTGTGAAGAAGTGTGATAGATATGGAATTTTCCTTACGATGTTTTCCATCACCCGGAAATATCCGCATTTTCAATAAGTATAACAACATTGAACGTTAAAATATGACTAAAACTGCAACCCTGACCTGTAAGATCTGGATAAATTAGAGCTCTATTGTACTTAAAGTACGATAAAAGAGATTTTTCTCACACTGCATTAAGTACTGCTATTATGTGATGCAACTTCTTCCGTTCCCATCAGAATTGTATTGAGAAAGTTACGAAAAGAATACCTTATTCAGCCATATTGGATACAATACGATCGATCAAAAGGATGGTGTCGTTATGATCAGCGTAGAGCGTGGTTTCTCTCATAACTTATAACTCGTAACAGAGAGCCCTGAGATGTTTGTTTATAAACAGTTTAGCGATTTAATTTAGCTCCATTCAACTTTGAGTGCAAATGTTCATAATACGCACTGCTAATGAATGGTAGAGCACGACAACATAATGGGACTTCTGGCACTAAAATATTGGTGTCATTTTTCACTACTGAGAATAAATAGTGCCAGTTGTCCCTTCATGGGACAACTCAATAGGACTTGTCCATATTGTCCATACTCTGGAGTATCCCGATCGTTATGCTATATATTATATCTAGTCGCCTGGCTTACCTACTACAATCTCCTTTTTGAATAAATGTGAAATTTTTAAAGTACTCCTATTAGTCTTATTCTTTCGCTGACAATTACAATGAAAATCTATTAAGTAGGTTGTACGGTTGTTCCATGTTTACGGTAGGGCACAGGGATTACGAGTAATTATTAAGGTTTTTATGCGTTCGCGTGTTCAAGAAAAAATTGATAGCTATGAAAGGTTGGTGTAGTGAAAGAACAATCGCAACCCTATCTGAAGAGGGTAAGCTAATCTTCGTATCTTAATCGACATGTAACCTTTTGCTGCAGCCGCAAGTTGAAACTGCTAAACCTCGGAACAATAATTATCAAATAGTGCTGAAGCTAAAGGTTCGCTATTATTGTTAATTATCGCATATTTCAACATATTAACAACATTGTAACGTTGCGAATTAGCGGCTATTATGTACCTACCTATGTGCGTTTGGATAACCAGTAACTAAGAAAAGATTTGGTTTAAGTACGCGAGAATCTTATTGTTTACCACTATTTTCCCACAGTAATTTCTAAATTAACGATGATTTTATACAACACGTTGGTTGTTTGTTTGGAATCGTCTTGCGATTTTCTTAACATTTTTATGACTTTTGGGTTCAAATACCAGAACGTGATATAACTGATATACGCATAATGACTAATTAGCCAATTCAGTGTATGCGTGTTTAATCTGTAAATCAAAGAATTAATCTATGCTTACGTAATACGTTGAGATTTTTTATGACAAGGCATCGATAGTTCTGCAATTAGATAATTATTAAGAACACGTACCTAATATCGAATAGCGTCGATACATGAGAGACGAAGCGAGATCGTGTCGTGATCTTTCATTAATTTCCCAGTTTACAAAACAACTTCTAGAGTAGCTATACTTATCTACCTATCAGGACTGGAAACACAATTTCAGCTTCTGTATATATAATTACAGTATGAGGCGTTGTAACATTATGAATATCAGTATACTCGTAGTAATTGACTAATCCTACTACATCACATCAGTCTCCATTTGGTGGCGCTAGTGAACGTTGATAACTGATAATATGTCAGAGCAACTTAAAGAGCACTGAAACCAGGCCCCAGTCATAGACTTAAATAAGGTCCATGGCCCCAGTGCGTTCCGCCTTCCGAAGTTCCTACATTTGGCCTGAGCGGTCGGATGGAAATTAGAAGCAAAAGTCATAGTAATACCTGATATTAGCAATAAGTTATTTTGTGGAAAATGTAATAAAATATCGTCGTGTAATGAAATATCGTTGTTTTATTGGGCTGAGCCCAACAGTAAGATGATTAGATGACGCAAAATAAGGAGGTACTTAGGTATATCGAGTTCTGTTTCCTAACGCCGCTCCCCGATCCAACGCTGTAATTTGATTGCACCTGGTAACCTGGTAGGTACCTATACACCATAACGTCCATAACTACATACCTGCTTACGCAGCCACCATTGAAGCGTGGATTGACAAATGTGAGTGATGACCGGTGCTTAACAGCTGATGCGTCGTGAACTATGAAATACGAGTAACCGCCCTCGCTTTGCTTCGGTTTTCTTATTTTTTTACACCTTGGGTTACATTATTGGAGTTTTATTAAGGATCCCTAATTTTTTTGAAAATAAAATATAGCCTATGTTACCCGGGGATAGTGTAGCTTCCCAACAGTGAAAAAAATTTTGAAATCGGTTCAGTAGTTTCGGAGCCTATTCAATGCAAACAAAAAATCAAATCTTTCCTCTTTAAATTAGTATAGAGTATAGATTAAATATCAATGAAGAGAAATAGGTTCCTTATTTCAAAATCACTGTAGTACCTACAAATTAAAGAAAACGATATTATTTAGTGACTGATTCCTTTGAATGAACAAAACCTGAGAATTATTTAACCATTGAATTCGACAGTCTTCTGTCAGTCTGATTCTGATCCTCTATCTAGCTGAAGATCTAAGAAGACTTTAACATCAAAGTATGTTTTAATCTGATTCTGTCTATATTAAATTTAATAATGATACAGGAACTCACGATTATGCATATTGTGTGCCGATATTTCAACCCAGGTAGTGAGGTTGCATAGATTGCGGTCACGGCAAAAAATATAATATGGCAAAACTAAACTAAACCATATAAGACCTACTGGTACGGTCCGCACTCCGCGTGAAGTAGCTAAGTCTACTTTGGCCTGAGAATGGTAATTAGTAGAACTTTTTTGTCGAGCAGAGAGATTCAGGCATCTCCATTGTTTTATTTTGACCTAAAAACTAAATGCACTCTTACTCACTAGCTAACCACAGCCAGACAGCTATCAACCTGTTTTGGTTTTGCCGCCTGGCGACGAGTGTTGCCACATTAAAACAATTGGTGTTTGTTTGGCAAGCGCGGGTCAGTACACACGTGACCGGAATGTAGCAAGGACATTGCACGTTGCTGAAATACATTATATGACAATTTTATTTATCAACTGTTTTGCGATACTTTCAGGGCTACCATCTCTAACTTTTAACAGTCGTTATTTCGATGATTAATAATTATTATAAAAATACGGACTTTTTCAGTTTGAGACTCTGGGGTTTTCAGTTTAAAAATAAATAATTTTGTTGTTTTAAATTAGGTGGTTAGGTAAATTGTGATATGTATAATTTCAAATAAAATATGAAAGCTTAGGGAAAAGCTACCTGCTTAAGTTATTTTAAGTTTTTAGGCACTCTGGCTAATCATGAAGCCGAATAATGCAAAAGCTGAACGTCTAAAATAAGGCAAAAATTCTGTACAGTTGGCAACCCTTATTCTCAATGGAATAAAAACGAATAAAAAACTTTGCACATTCGAACGCATTTTTAAAAGAAGTCTACAATTACAGTCACTTAATTTCTACGAGTATTTAGTGTTAGAGCCTTCATTGAATAGTAATTTAAATTATAGTAAATTATAGTTTACAAGATAAGATCAAAGCAGTGCAGTTGATATTAATTTCTAATGTAATTTGCTTCCATCATCATTGTGTTGTCGAAGTAAGTTCCAACTGGTAACTCAACTTATCGGTTACTCAATCATGATTTTTTCACGATTAATGTTAGTAGGTAACAATTGACGCAGAAAGTGCTCCACCATTCATCAAGAAGATCTCCGATAAAATCTGTAACACTTTAAAAACAAAACATACAAACAAAGTGGTTGGTACATTTCTCAAGCTGGTATTGTTGAACGTCAATAGGAAACCTTGATGGTCGATCGCTAGCAGCGAAAATAGAGTCACACGCTTTTTCAATGCCAGTTATTGAGTTACGAAACTGTTTATATTTTATCACTCACGTTTGGCATACTTGATACCTTAAAAATTCAATTTAACAACGTTGATAGCAACACTATTACTCTCGGATCCAGGGCTTAATTATATTTCATTAATTTTTTTATTTGTACCTACCTACTTTAAAGTTCATTGTACTTAATATTTCTTGAAGATAATTTGATACCTCGTCGTGTGCAAATGAAAATTAATATTTTTTTACTTAATTATAATTAAATTTCTAACTTAATACCTTTCTCTATGTCTCAATCAACAAATAGATGCTAAAAGTTTTAAAATCTCTAAATTAACGTGACTGTGTGACCTGTGTTATCTTATTCTATGAATAAAATAGGAGTGGATTCATTTAAAAACTCAACTAATACACAAGGAATGACAAAGTAGCGCGGTAGCTACAATCTCACTCTACAATCACGGACGTTAAAAAAGAACGGACATAACCTTGTCTAATCAAGAGTGAAGCATAGTAATGGCCGATCGCTTACTACGTGTGCGTAATTTTGGGGTTACCACAATATGAACATTTCCCCATGTTTTCTTTATGTAGTAGCAAAATCTAAACACTAAATGTATTACTTACTGAATAACATTCCGTAATGTTCGGTTTACACGTATTAAGTAGTTAAGTAGATAACTAAATTTTAAGTAAATTAATACGGTAAACGAACAATTTAGTAGTTAAAATTTAGTACGCAAGTAAACAAAAAAAAGATTGATTTTTTTCTATTTTTCTGTTAAGTAGGTGGGCGGGGCTTATCACTAAACATGGTTGGACAGACACTTTTTAGTTAAAATTTTGTAAAAATGCATAAGTAATTAAGTAGGCTGTGAAGAATTGTATGAACTAATAGTCCGGTCAATTTAGACCAAAAAGTGATAGTGAAGGTGCATAAATTCCCAACAAGCTGAAAATCAGTAAGATTGTTCAAAACATAATTATAAATAAAATTTGTAAGTTCCCCATCATTCCCGTGTATGGAAAAAAAAATTCAAGGTCAAAGATCAAAAAAATGAGTTTTTCGCGATTTTCAGCAAAACGGTAAGTTTTATCATAAAGTACCCCAGACAAAAATTGTAGATCATAAAATTATTATTTTATAATTTTTTTCTACGACCCACCGTTTCTGAGATACAACGATTCAAAAAGTTGTCAGTTTTTATCGTCATAACATGCACACGTTTACCACGCTAACTCATGGTAGCGTACTTAGCGCGTTTTTCAATTGTTATATCTCAGAAACGGTGGCTCATAGGAAAAAAAGTATTGGTACATTTTTATAGATAATTTTATGATCTACAATTTTTGTCTGGGGTACTTTATGATAAAACTTACCGTTTTGCTGAAAATCGCGAAAAACTCATTTCTTGACCTTTGACCTTGAATATTTTTTTTTCCATACACGGGAATGATGGGGAACTTACAAATTTTATTTATAATTATGTTTTGAACAATCTTACTGATTTTCAGCTTGTTGGGAATTTATGCACCTTCGAATGTCTAAATTGACCGGACTATAAAGAGCTTTACTAAATTATTACGTTTAGACGCGCACTAAAAATTATTCACTTAAAATTTAGTTATCTACTTAAATACTTAATGCATGTAAATCGAAAATAACACATTCCACATTCAATAAAAGCAAGTTATTATATTTGATGAGATTAATGAATTTTATTAATTGACAACAGATTAAATACACTGGTTTACCCACTTCACTTATAGGAGAGGTAGCTAAAAAAATTTTTTTCAAATTTTGTTCTATCATTATCTTAACGTAATTAATATACCTTAATCTATACCAAATTTCAGCTTTCTAATATTGTTAGTTTGTACGCAATGCCGCGGACAGATGGACAGACATGGCAAACATAATTATAGGTAAGGGTTCCTTGTTATTTACCACGGAACCCCAAAAATATATATTATTAAACTAAAGTAAGAAACTCGAGGATTTTATATATACTATAATTTTCCCACACATTCTGGGTATTTGCATATGCAATATTGTTGGCAACACTGGCTGATTTTGTGGTTACAATTTTTGTAGTTTATTTTGTTAATAACTTTAGGAAAAATAAAAGAAATCAGTGATTAAATTACAAGCTTACTTGTAAAAGGTGATCCCTTTATGTTTTTTAACTGAATTACTATTGTTCTTGCAACTTTTAACAGCACACAAAGGCATTTTTATTATTTTTTATCAACTCCCGTTGTCCGTATGACTCGAGTGCGGTCCGGCGCCGGAATGGCGGCCGATGGTGTCAATGTGTGCATGTTTACTTGTACGAATAGAGAGTTTGTATTCCGATGGGTGCTTCACTGAATTTGTTCTTGAGATTACGTCCGTATTTTTTAAGGTCCGTGTCTACAATCAGAACTCTATAATCTCATCATCTCACAAATCAAGCGTAGGTAGCTTATTTTCGTGCCGAGACCAATAGAATGTAAAAAATTCTGAGTCATCAAGTATTTTAGGGGGTAAGTGCAACTTCTACTCGTGGAGTGGTGGTGCGCCCACGGTAGCGTTGTAGTCCTAGACGGGCTCTGTATCAAAATTTGTTAAGGGGCCCCCACTCGCAAGTCTCAAACGTGGGGCCCTGTAGCTTGGTGGCGGGGACCCCATATCATTGGTACTAACTATGTCCTTGTGCACCCCGTTGAACAACAGACGAGGCGTTAGGTCTCTTGGAGGTCGCTGGGTTTATTGACGGGACGGTATTCATAAAACCGTTAAAAATGAAAACCGTTAAAAAAACGTGATAACCGGTGAAAAGTTCTAATCGCGAAATTAGTTCTGAATGTTGCGACTGCGAGTTCACAGAACAGTGGCGCAGTCTAAATAGATAACAAATGTCACAAATGACATAATTAATGATACAATACATTAACATTGATAAGACGGGATTTAGTAACGATCTGTGACTCAACCGACTGATTCGGAAGAAAATGTATCTATTGAGTATCTACCTAGTTTACCTATAGATAGGTACCCTCATTTTCAAATTTCAACGTTTGATATTTTGATCTGACAAAAACCAAATCTGGTCGCAATAGCATTTGGGAATATGGTCACTCACCCAGCTTCTAAATACCTATCTTCACACCTTTGATTACACTTATGCTGATCAACATTGCTCATGCCATACGAACTCTAATAGGTAATCGTGTTTCTACTACCTGCCCTTATTACACAATGAGTTGCAGATGACATGCACTTGTAAAAATACGACAAATGACAACGAGCAGAGAGTAAATTATCCGAGATTCTGCAGACCTGTCGATAAAACGATCACCCATTAACAATTTATAGCTGTCAAGATCACCCCAAATTTTCTCCTTACTTTCGAATGTTAAAACTGAGCTTTTTAAATATAATAACCGCCAATTGGTCAGTTCCGTTAGCCGTGTGTCTCGAACAGGTTTTCACTTTCTTTTACGATGCCGACCACGAAAGCGACTGTATCACGCATACTAAATACTATCGACAGCTGTTTACAGATTGACCATAATAGAATCAGCTGATACGTTAAAGAGGGTGTATCCTACTATTTCCATAGAAATACTTACGAAATTGATACGGACTGAGTCCATATTTCCATACTGCATAGACAAAAGCTGTACCTAACTGAAATACCTACTTGAATTTGATATAAATTGTAGAGTTATAAGTATCTACCAAGATTGAAATAGTAAATACTACAAAATAATATCCTGTTTGACCGTTGGTGCAGTGTGATGAAATATAGGGTGATGAAAATCAGAAATGATTTTTTTTTTCAAAATTTTCTTGGAAAGTTTAAGTTGAAGCACAGAACAGATAATAGTAACTTGTACATTTTAAATTCAGAAGATGATTCATACAAAGGCTATACTTATGCTAAGTCCTTTTACCTACAATTTTTACTTAAATATAAAATATACCTAAGATTCGATGGAAATCATGAAAAACCATTTTCATTAAAAAAAATCTGCCCATTTTACCCTCGTAATTGATCAGATTTAATTTTTTTAAGTTAGTTGAGTTGCATTTTTTTTCATAAATAATTCTCATGCTGTTAAAATTCCTTTCCAGGCTGTTTCCAGATAAGAATTTATTTTAATCAGGTATAAGGTAACATCAATACCCAATGCAATTATTTTTTTGATTTTCTGTCATCTAATGTGAATAAGAAAGCAATATTTTTTTTCTTCTCTATCAAAAAAGTTATGTAGTTTTATTTAAGCCACACTAAAAGCGAACGCACAATTCGCTTCGATTTCTAGCGTTACACTAAAATTCCCATCAATTTCGATTCGATTCTAATGTCAATTAATTTCTTTAAAGTTGATCGGAGTAACACTTGAGGTTGTCTATCTTTTACGGAGACTATAACACGCAAAAATAAAAAAACGAATACACTATATACGCTTACACAAACATTTAAATATTATGTGTTTTTTTTTATAAAATTAAAGCTGTATATCCAAGTATCCCTTTAATTAATTTACCATTTTTTATTTAATACACTTTTCTTTGTTTATTTTCGTGGTGTATTACTTGTATTACAGACGCAGCCGTGAATGACGGTATTGTGATTAACAAAACAACGTTGCGTTTCTCTTGATGTAGAAGTTTCAGTTCATAAATAGCTCTAAAAACTCAAATATTAAAAATAATAGCCAATTTTAGTTATAATATCTAGAAATAACATCAAATAACTGCCAAACATTACTTGCCAAACTTAAGTTCGACCTTCGAGTCCAGATAGATTTAATGATACCGATTTGATTTAATGATTCCGACAACAATTATATTTTTAAATGAACACATTTAAAACAGGTTCTTTAATACATTTTCGTCATTATCACTTGATGAGTCATTTATGTTTAGCATACGCAGGATACGAGACAATTTACGATATCGTTTTAGATTCAAATCATTATGTCCATAATTAATTTAAGGCTTGAACGAGTACCAAAATTTGAAAGAACATTAAAAAAAAATACAATCCGGATTTCTTACCACCGATTTCCGTACCTACTCTGCGTTATTGCCTTCTTCTTTACATAATTATAATGACTGGCCAAGTCCCACGGCCAAGCCGAATCCGATGATGTGCTTCAAATTTTGAAATTCGTAAATAAAAATGTTTTATGAATAAACGGTGGAATAAAATCTAAACTTAGAAAAAAGTTTCCATTAATTTAGGTAATTTATAAACTCCTTCTATTTTCAAAATCAGCTGAGAGTTTGATTACTGATTACAAAATCACCCCATAGATAGGTCACTCTTAAACAAAACAAAAATCTAAGTATCTTCAAACAAAACAAAAATCTATCTTTATCATTTGAACTTTAGTAATTAATTAACGGCAAAAGCTTAGAGATGATTAGCTACGATCGCCGATTATGTACATCACTTCGTACTTCTAAAAGAAACGCTACAATAAAAGTGAAAACAAAAAAGTATATAAAACAGACTGCCGCGGCGCCAATCATGAGATCGTCTTTATACTCGTGTTGTCAACCCGCAAAATAAGACTAACAGCGACACTTCTCAAACGTTTGAATGGTATAAAATAATAAATTGATGTAACTTTCACTCTCATCGCTCGCTTTTAACAGTTGGGTAGGTTACTGTTGTTGTAACCCATTGTGAAATTCTGTGCACATTGCGTGAAATGTAATCCTTTTTAGAGTTCCGAAGTAAAATCGGAACCCTTAGTTAGTTAGTTTCGTCATGTCCGTCCGTCCGTCTGTCCGAAGCAAAACGCCCTTAGTGCTAGAAAGCTGCAGTATGGCATGGATATACATATTTATTAAAACTCCAGAATCGTAGAATAAAATTATTTTCAGAGTTCCTCCCCTACAGTTAACGTCTCAATTTTTTTATTCGTCGCGTGCGTACCTTATAGTGTGAGGTATCGTTCGTTGAAAAGGTCTTACAAAAATATTATGGGTCTTATTGGAATTAGGGGAATCCTTTCGCGAAATATTTGACTTTAAAGTGCTAATTTTGGTTAAACTCTATGATGACAATGACTATGCGTCTCGTCAAGTTTACTACATAATTTTCTTATAAATATGTTTACAGACTGACCTAATGCGGACCCCTGATACACATGCTACGGGCCCCTAAGGGGTCCGTAGACCCCACTTTAAGAAACCCTGGGTTAGAGTTATATGTACTATTATTTCTTCTGTGGTTAGTGTTAAGTGTCCCCCCCCCCCCCCCGTGCTGGCTAAACGGTTGGAATTGGACAAGTGAAATAATTCTCAAAAATAGGTTATACTCGTATGATGAATTTACTAGAAAAACTCTCACGGCTATGTTAGCATATGTATAGTCAAAATTATCTAAGATGCCCATAATGATAGCTGCTATTTATTAATATGAACTAACCTTGTATGGGTGTCTTTGAGCGAAATGGAATATTCATTTACTTGACATGAATAGTTGAATACTTACGGACAAAGGATTTTGCCAAAATTTGTTAAAAATCCCTACTCATTTTCATTGGCGTTGATTATAAATCATATTATACGTTAAAATCTAGTAAAAATCCCATCACATCACAATTTATGCAAAATTTAATAAAAATATATGACGTCGAAACAATCTTACATGAAGAAGCCTAAATCTAATCTGACGTAGGGTGATGTGACGGCTTGAAACCGTTTATAAAACCAGTCCTAATCGATATATTACTATAATCGAAATTTAAAAATGAAAATTGATTAATTTAATTACATTGTTAAAAATGATTTGCTTGCATTTGAATTTGAAAATTAGGTACCCAATAATACCACGATGAATTGGATGCTAACAATGGACATTTTCCATTATGTATGGGCACTTCGCCATCCATGGACAGTAACTGCAGATAATATGTTATATGTAATTATGTATTTAAGGTTGCGGTAAACATTTTTTTTTTCAACAAAATTATAATTATGCATACATGAATGTGTCTTACGAAATAAGCAAGAATTTATTCACTGTAGTTTTTTCCTGACGCTCATAATTTAATATTATGTATAATAATAATATATATAATATTATGCATAATATAATATTATTACAAAATATTATTATGAAACTGAGCGGGACTTTCATTCTATCATGATCTATCTTTCTTTATTTTTTTTCTCTTTCTTGGCCGGCAACGCACCAGTGATGCTTTTGGTGTTGTTGATGTTCATGGGCGAATGGATAAAAGAATATTTTATTGAAGTCGTAAATAGGTACATATTAAGAATACGTGGTACGAGATAGCTCAATCGAGGTAGTAGGTAGGTAACTAGGTACCTAAATATTACGGTTTTTACAAAGATATTTTACCATAGATATGTTATGTCCATACATTACGAGGTTCAGTTTTCGATCCGCGATGACATGTCATAATTGTCAAAGCATAACATAGAGTAGTCAGGCAGAAGGGACACTGAATGAAACGAATAATTAGTACATATTAGGCATAATATTATTTCATTAACATTTGAAATTATATTACGCAACAAAAAACTTAAAGTAAGTAAAAAATACAACAACTTAAACGAAATTGTGTCCGATTTTGATAAGAAAATAATAAAAAGGGCTACTGTACGCGCTGAAAAGTTTGACCTAAGAGTTATAAGGCATAATATATGTATTTATTTTTATTTTGGTTCCTTTCTCCCAACCCTCGTGTAATAAGTGGCATAAAAATAGTTCTAGTTATCCAGGATTTGACAAAGAAGCTTCAGAATATTAAAAAAATTGCAGGAAAAGAATATTGTGTACACTTATTGCTGATAAAATAGCTCTCCGTCATCAAACCACACGGACATAACATCCATAATTTTAGCCGTATTGGGGTGGGCTTAGAATACTAACCCCAATCCCTCGCGTGGTAGGTGTCGTAAGAAGAGACTTGTGCTCCTCGGAGGAATTATATTATTGACATTTGATTTTAAAAGTAATACCATCACTACCATTATTATTTCTCAGTGAGTTCCGCCTGGATAGCCCACATTCTTGCTTGGGTCAGCCGCCCAAAGACTCGCACCGTGTGCTACGTGGGCGACTCAACGCGAACGCGAAGCGACGCGGCGCGTAATGTCCATGGGCAATATATAAATAAATATAAAAAAACATTGATAATATTAGTAAAGGTACAACGTACACTTGTTATTTACTCACAAACACACTGATACTAAAACTGAAGAAATGGGCTTTTATTTACCGATGCTACCACAGGCACTGCATTTTTTTTCAGACGCGAGTATCCTTTCCTTGTACTATACTTATGTTCTTCTTTAAAATGTACAGAACATATCGTACTACTTTTTGTAGGCATCCAGTTGGCTTCACTGCGTCCTTTTTGAACAATGCTTACCCAACGACTACACATAAGCTCATCACTTGGAAATCTAGGAAAATTAAAAATAATGAAAGATAAAAGGATATTTAACCTTTTTATTTTACGAACAACCTAAAACTTGATATCATAATAAAATTAGCTTAGAGTTTAAAAAATTGGGGATATACATATTCATTATAAAAAGATTTCATTTGGTTCAATTTGCGAAATATCTTAAATTGACTTTTATGCCTAGATTTCACTTCTGCCTTATTAGTCTATGACGAATGGCATGTGCCATATTACATTTAATATTTTAATAAATTTTAAAAGAAATATTATATATTAGTAACAAAATTAAACATAACGTTTTATGTACTTACGTATGGAATGTAACTCCATCATTCTTATTGAATTTGGAGAAATGATTTTTGCAAAATCTCAAAACACAACTCGGCATTTTTGTGACAACTATAGACAGCCTCACTCAAAGGCAGCTATCAACTGTCTACAATGAAATCACTACACTTGACCAGATTCGACTGACTTAATTTCAACGCCCTCTCGGCATATCTACCTCCCTATACATATAACATCATTGGGTTTTTAGTTTAAAATTTAATTATCGAATCGATTAGAAGGTCTTATAATTTTGAATCGATTTGTTGTAAAAATTGGTTTCTTTCGTGAACCGATTTTTTTGTACATCTCTAATCTCACTGTGATGGCAAACGACAAATTGGGCTTCTTAGTTCGCGGTGACTATAGTTAATGAGTAATAGTCGATAAACTTACTACATACTTTGGAACCCTACATGGCGCGTGGCCTGACACGCACTTGCCCGGAAGAAAATAAATTTGGCTTCTGACAAACGAGCGGATTGATTAAAATTTTAACGAAACTTAAATTTTATTTTTAAGATTTTTTTAATACTTTCTTTCAGTCAGAGATTTTTCATTTTCCACTGTCCACTTTAATCCATGATTTAATTAATGGAACTTTTTACAGCCAGTGAGCGTCAAAATATCCATTATTATAAAAATATACGAGTATTAATTACATTATTATAATTATTTAAGTAACATTCACATCATATGTATAATAAATAAAAAAACATTGAATGTGTAGATATTTCATCTATACACAGGGTGGAAAATAAAGACGGCAGTTGGAGGAAAAATACACTGAATATCCCCTTTATGCATATCATACAACAATTTCATCATATCGACCTATAATAATGTCAAGTAATGTAAGTGGTTAACCACAGTGCTTGTTTTTTTAATATAGTAATTTATAAGGACATTTTAGAATTAGAATAACCTAACTCTCAAAGTCTACAACTTTCACTGGCCTGGGCGAACAGTTAAGTAATACCGTTGCATTGTCCTGCATATAAATAGATTACGTAGGTCAGTTTGATAGGTACTGGCTATATTGCAGCTTGAACATGATTCACTTTATTTAGGCGATTACTTTAAGGACAGTAGGATTAATCAGGACTCAGATGGAAACTTGAACCAATATCTTTTTAATTGTTTCAAAAAGATTGACTTCAATTCAAACTTCATCAGGTTTGTGATATTACGAAGGTTGCACAACTACTTAGTTGTTTTAGACCGTTAATTAAAACCACCATTCAAGGATGGATGGTAGAGGACCTAGGGATCTGAGGAACATGAGGATCTATTCGCTATAAGTGCGAGGTTATGGCACTTACTCCATTGTTTAGCTGAACCGCGAGGAGGGTTATTGACTTGGACTCTAGGAGGGATGGAATCCTTTACATCCCAATAAATCTACTAATATCAGTATCTAGAAACTATTTCCAGGTTGAAAACGGGTTACAACTTATTAACTACAAATAACAGTAACATACGAGGTTGGTATTTTTATTGAGTATGAGTAATTTACTTTTTTTTACCTAAATAGCTCTTCAAGTATTTAATTAGACGAACCATCTGATGGTAAGTGGTCAATGTAACATAGACATCAGTAACTTTGGCATTCGCTATCGCCTCCTACGACACCCATCTACTGGCATAGGAATGGGATTCGATCGGGGTCAGTCAATGATATTATAACGTAAAAAAGGGGTCAGTATACTAACCGCCCATAGACTGCTTATAATACACTCTAAAGTAAACTTCATACTAAACTTGATCGACGTACAGTACGGCCGCTGTATCTTGGCGCATCTGAACTTCGCGCAGAAGGCTGCGCAGTAACATAATTCGCCAATACTCGATACGCGGTATATTGTGTCTCAGTCATACGTTAGCATGTTCGTGTTGCCATCTTTGTCTTACATGCGCTAAAGTTCGCAAAGCCTATATTTAGACGCGCCAAGATACAGTGGCCGTACTGTAACTGGGAACAAAAATGGGATTGGGGAAATCTGCCAGTAAGCCACTACTTAACAGGTACATCGGCAATATCGCTACAAGTACCCATGCCACACGGGATTTCCCTAAATAAAACAACTGATTCTCTCTATTGGCTGTTCCTCATTAATTATACATTCCTTTATAGTACTATCAATATCTCTTTCGTAACTATTTTTGGTACTTAATAGTTACTGTTTATTTATAGTCTTCACGATTTCAACCTAATCTGGGTAACAGAAGCTTTCGCCCATTAGTAGGCATTTACTGGTGAATCCGCTCGACCAGCCTAGTGAACCACATTGGTTTAATCGGGTGTTACATTTTTGTGCGAAATACACTTAGCCGAATAACGGTAAGAATAATTTATTCTTTGCGAATAAATTACATTTTGTAATTTAGTCATTTGAGGCTTAAAAATGTAGTTAACTGGAAAGTTTTCAATTTTGCCCTCTCGTATCGTATCTTTGCCGCCCTATGTTTTTAAAAATGACATGTATTCACATTTTTGACATACTAACTCTAGGTTACCTACTTTGTAACTTCTTTATTCGAAAATCGTAAGTGTTTGTGATGTTATTTTTGAAATTACATGATTGAAATTATGGGATTGTCCCTCCAATGAAAGAGTAAGTAACGTCGTTCTTGCAAAGTAAAATGCACAGGTTTTACTATGGGCAATATGGTAATGGATAACAGTCAACAATTATATGTGATACTAGCTGACCGGGCAAACGTTGTTCTGCCAAAAATTTTTTAGGGGTAGGGGAATGAAAAATAAATGTTGTCCGATTCTCAACCCTAGCCGATTTGCACGCAAAGATTCACGAAAATCGGTCGAGCCGTTTCGGAGGAGTTCAACTTCTAACACCGTGATACGAGAATTTTATATATTACTAGCTGACTCGGCAAACGTTGTTTTGCCAAAAATTTAGGGGTGGACCACTCTTAACATTTAGGGGGATGAAAAATAGATGTTGTCCGATTCTCAACTCTAGCCGATATGCACCCTAAGATTCACGAAAATCTGTCGAGCCGTTTCGGAGTAGTTCAACTTCTAACACCGTGACACGAGAATTTTATATATAAGATATAAGATAATTATTGACGAAATGATTACTCAAAGTTGTTACGTAATACCTGGTAACTCCTTCAAATACCATATTTCTTTGCTAATAATGATAATTTATAATAATAATAGTGATTAATAATGATAAATAATAAAATAAACTTTCTCTTGAATTTCCAATACCTTCTCAATGAATAAATTACCTATTATTAAAAATGAAAAAGTGCTTTTGACGCGCTCAAATCTATTCAATTATAATAGAAACAACGGTTACATAATATGGAAATAGTAATAATATAAATTAAATATATTTAATGAATCAAGAATGAAATTATGAAAATCCGTCGTTACGAATAATTATTATAAAAAACCAAACAAATTAATTATCGTTCATATTATTTTTGCAAAATACTTTTTTATATAAAGTACCTACTAAAAGTATGAAATGGACCTGAAATATTGCCCTTTCCTACATTTGTATTTATTTGTTTTGTACATCATGCATTTGTGCTTGTTTTCATTTAATTTTCGTTAGATTTTCATTAAAATGTCTCGTATTTTTTTAAATGCTTTTATTCTTTTTGCAAAACGCTTTTGTGAAGAGCATTAGCTGATAATACTCAAGTTAACAGCACAGCCATAAAATTTTTGATTTAGTACAATAACAATATAAAAGCGTGTATTTAGTATTCACTATAAAGTTGTTATAAATAGAAATTAAATGTCTTATACTATTTTGTACGTGTGATAGCATCGTTTCTCAGAAGTGGTCGTTAGCAGTTTCTCTACAAGAAAGGCTGTGCTTAGGGTAAACGCTTGCGGTAATGATTATGGGGAAAGAAAGTGAAAACATCTAGATAACTATTAGGGCTTTCATAGTCACATTTAATACTGTTCAAACAAGAAATGGATGTTGGGAACTATGTAGTTAATAGTTGGTTATTACTGTTATTAGTGACAATTTATACTGTGTCCTTTGAAGAAATTACTTATAGGTTGGCATTTTTTCGAATATAATATCGTCTCGTCTGTCTACAATCCTATATAATATAGGTATATTTAAAACTTAAGCTGAGTGTAATTTGTTTAGAAAGTGATTCTCCAGTTGACCAATTCACGCGGAAGACTTGTGTGGGAACTTTGTTGATTTAAATATAATGGTAATTACCCAGATTATCTAACTTCTCGTATATTTTATGCAACCTGTGGTTGATAAGTAACAATGAGGTATTTAGGTCTGTACCTATTATATATAGTCGTAATTTGCTGAATGACGTACAGTCACCTGCAGAGAAAAGTAACCCATCAGTTTATAAATATAACAAACAGCAATGTTTCCATTGCCTGTTGCGTTGTAAACAGATGGGTTACTTTTGTCTGCAGGTCTCTCTTACTGGAGTTCTGTACCCAGTTTAACCACGAGAGTACATTGTAGTGACAATGGTTTATAACTGCATATTAGCTACAACTACCCTGTCAAAAACCTACCGTGAAAATGTATTGTTATTTCGCATTTCCACTGCAGTATGGAAGATCCGGCAGTGAGCGGATCAATCGCTTCCTCAGCCAGCGACAAATGGATAATCCTTGGTATTACGGATGTCCATTGGCGACGCTGACCGCTTACCGTCAGATGGCCGCTCGTTTGTCGACTAAATAACATGTTTTACTATAATTATGTAATATAAAGAAAAAGTAATTCTTAGAAAAAAATTACAAAATAAAAAAATGTTTTTTTTTTAATAAATAAAAAAATAAAAAATTATTACTTTAAAGAAAAGTCATCACTGACAGACTGACTGGCACAAAGATATTTTGTAGATGAATGAGTTACCTACTTTAAGGCAGATAGTTCATTCGCATAACTTGAATACACCGAAATTAAGTATTGTGTAGCCATGGGGAAAAGGAAAACTCGTGGATACCTTGGTTTAACTACGGAAAACGCATGTAAATAGTTAAATAAAGTATATGACTTATGATAAAAATGAATACTTAAGAAATTAAAAACTAAAGCAACGGCTCATACGACATTTTAGGAGACGCTTTTTTTTCGCCCTGTAATATTTCGCTTTGGACACTAAATACGACGTTTTTACTCGTTTCCTTCGTTGATAGTTTATCATTTTAATTTTTTATGTTTAAAAATTAAAAAAAAAGTATCAGCTGAGGTTAGTTACTGTTAATCAGCTTTGACTTATAACAATAATGAAAGAAAGATTCCCTCTGAGATTACATTCTAACTGTTTAATACGACGATATCTAATCCTTTGTTCTTTGTCCTATTGTCACCATTTAAGACATAACACTTATTGTTTAATGCCATGCGATTTGTCAAGCATGACATAGATAAATATCCTCAACTATACCTACTGACTTTAGGATTCGCAGGCTATTTGAAGGGTTTCTTTTTATCCATCCATCTCACAGCCCTAAAACTTTTAATGTCCCATTGTATATTTGTCAAAGCGACGTCAGATTGCATATTTTTTTTGGATATTGGAAGCCGCCAAAAGCCACTTCCGTAATTTATTAGAATTTTATGGACCTATAACTTCAGTCATGAATTCAAGATTTATGTTTACTTCGGCCAGTTTATGTGATATAAGATTTATACGTCTTATAACCGTATCGCTATAAACAGTTATTTCCATTTCCACTTCACCGGCCTAGCTGTACACGTTCTATGGCGCGTAAAGGAATATTAACTCAATCACGGAAGAAACTCTAAACATTAACTGCACCCTCATGCATCTATAATTCAACTGAGAAACGCATGCGGGTGAGACCTTTAGCTTCTGTTACATATTCATTGGAATCTCGACGTTATATCAATAAAGTTAAGGCCTTCAGTTTTCGGACACGACATGCTCTAATCAATTGTCATACCTGACTTCCTTGCACTGTCACTGCACGTGGAAATATAATTGCCGCGTTTTTTTTTATTTTATAATTACCTTGCCTTATCTATAAGTTTGATAACTGTATGGTAAGTATGTAATTGTGAGCGATTAAGGAAGTGTATGATGGTTGAAACAAGAACAGCTGTAGCCATTGAGATACATACATAGAGGAGACATCTCAAACAAAATGTGTGTTCCACCGCCGGCTTGCCCTCCGTTCTCTTTTCAAACTAGAAGCCTCGTTTGCACACTTGCCATAGAGTAACTTTGTATATGACACTTGCCGAACCAAGACGGCAACCTAAGCAAGTTTATATATTACATTAACACGCTAGTGGCTTGCCAAGTTCAAACGCTCCTTATGATTTTTTATTCCAAAATGGCGGGAACATTGCACAATAATTTAATTAAATTAGTTTTAGTTCATTTAGGTTAATATTTTGTTTTCTTACCGATGATAAAGTGATAGGTACCATTATCTTTTTTGTTTTTTGTCGTGCAATTGTGATACGTTCTTATTACGCACGACGGCATTTTTTCAGTTTTTTCATAAACAATTTTGGCATGCGGCCGCCATGAGCGCAGCCGAGTGACAGCCGAGTGACAGAATGAAATGCAGCCGGCCGGCTGCAATGCACACCCCCGAACCCGATGTTCGCGGTGTCTATTCTATACGCTAGTAATACTAGTTCAATGGCTGTAGCGAATGTTTTATGGATTTTCCTTTTCCTCTTGGATGGTTATGGATGGTTATAGTGATCTTTTAGTTTACAAAGCACGGATAGTAGTTCAACAATCATTTATTATTCTACTAGCTGACCCGGCAAACTTTGTACCGCCTAATAACTCCCCCTCTCCCTTCCCCTCCCCCTCTCCCTCTCCTCGACTATCAGTTAAAAAATAAAAAAGTTAGATATGTTGCTAAAGTTACATTAGAACAATGATATTGTATGTAAATTGATATCTTTGCATTAGAAAGTTAATGTGGTCCTTAAGTTTTTAAAGAGATCGGACCTCATACTACAGCTATGAACAGACAAATTTCTACACCTATAAATATTTGACAACCAAATGACAATTTTACAAAATTCTTATATCAAATTAATGTTTCACAGCTAAGAACAATTTGTAATGTAAAATTAAATTGTCGTTTTTAGTATTTTCCGTTACTTATTATTTATGTTTCTCACCGTTTATACCTTCCTGAAGTTCCATAAATATTTCAAGATCAAAATTAGCCAAATCGGTCGAGCTATTCTCGAGTTTTAGCGAAAAAAACGAATAGCAATTGATTTTTTATAAGTAGATTTTAAATTAACTTATTCGTACTCCCGTTGAAAATACGATATACTTAAATATCGTAAATACCTACCTAATTAATAAAATACCAACAGGTTTTACTTAACTATGATCTCCATATTTTAATATATTTTTAAATTGATTTTTTTTATACTGACTTCAAGCACAGAAGAAATAATAGTACTTATAATTCAAGTAGGTGTGGGTAGGTAGGTAGGTCACAGATTAAAGAATTAGGCCATTATAGGGTTATAATAAATATTAAATAAAATATTGCTCAGAAAAATACGTCCTGCTTTATTTATCTTAAACATTCATTATAATTTACATTCTATTATTGGGCGTCAGTGTTGGTTAATCTAATTCTCGCCATTTGGTATAATTCTGTCATTTCCGTATTTCGTGATTGGCGCCATATTTTACACGCCCACCCACGCATGCCATTTAAAAAACCAGTTAGAAATATTTTACCCCGTAAACACGACCAAATTTTATGAATTTAAATTATGATAACATATTTTATATAAAGTTGCCATCGAATTCATTATTTTGATGAACTTGCGAAATAAGACAAACTGAAAATCGAGTCGAGAAGGGCTCTATTGAGTATTGACACTGATAATATTTTTTCAATTGTTTCACTGTACTTACTTTTTTATTAACATGGAATCTGGTGAAATTAGGTTAGTATATAAATGTGTCGGCTATTAATTGATAATTTGACTAGGTTTTTGAAATAAATCTGGCACTCAACATTGAGATACAGTTTGTAAAAACGACATTTAACTACCCACTTGTGTCAATGCTCTACCTACCTACTATAGCTTCTGGTGCATTGCCTCAAAATTTAAATTATCCATTTGCTATTGAAGAATTTTATTGCAAATACAAAATAAAGGGACAAAGACATTAAATGAATAGTTGTTACACATTACAAATTATAAATTAAAAATGCGTCTCACGAATGCCCAGCAGCGGAAGTGACCTTACACTGTGCATTGTTGCCAGACGCAATAACACAACACAGGAAATTTAAACGTTATGTCGTCCCATATAGGATATAATTTTGTTTTAAAATGTTATTAGTAAAGGGATGCGGAATTCGATTTCATTATGATGAAATTATATTTAACGCTAATTCTTCCTCGATTTCGCTAGATGATGGATTTCTCCGGTTGTAAGTTGTAACACTTGTTTAATTAAGGAGTAAATTCTTTATTCTCCGATGGAATCTATATTAAGGTAAAAAAATGGTTATAATAAAACAAACCTATTAAATATGCTAATTTTATTAAGATTATGATATTATATCGAAAATAAAGTTGTCATAGGTATATAATTTACTTTTCTGCGCATCAAAGAAGTGTTTTATCAGTTTAATATTATAATTATATCTCTGTGTTTTAGAAAACGTTAGCGGTCAATTAACTTAAGCTATCTAGCACACGAGGTTCGTTTAAGCATTAGGTACCTACTTTTATATATTTATGTATTTATTTTGTTTTTATTTATTCAAATACTTATTTAAATAGAAAGGTTTACATAAATATTGTAATTGTGAAGACCTAAGATAATTTCGAAATGTTTTTCTTCTTTCCTCATCAACATTATTTTATAAGCTATAAGACCAAGTAGATTACACAAAAACTCATACTTAGTAATGATACCTTCGATTACATTAATGTAAGTCGCTAGTGAACAAAAACTTACACAGGCGAGGATAAGTTTGTATATAGAATGTATCTATGTATTAATTATAATTATTCTCGATTGCAAAAACATGGCTTTACTATGAAGTCGAACATGTAAGCAACAAATTATCCATTTTATAAAATTATGAGTTGTAAAATATCGTATTCATCCACTAGCCAAGACATCAATCTAAAAATAGTCAATTCTAAAGGCCATAATTTGTAATTTTGAGTCGTAAATAAAAATATTATAGTTTTTCATTGTGGATTTCTTAATAAGATACCTATAGGTAGGTTTTATACAAATCTTATAAAGATTCTAAATTCCTATGAAAATTATAAGATGAATGAATAGGAAAAAACATTTCGTTCCTACTTCGTACCGCTTTTAAAAAATTTTAAAAACTAGGATCAAAAACTTCCCAATTTTAGGCATTAAGTTATAAAAGAAAGTTCCCTTGTTTTTAATGGGTATATTTTTTATTATTTTTTCTTCCTACTTCAAATATTTCCCACAGTTTTGAGCTGGATATTATAATTATTATAATAATATTTCATAATATTTTTTAATTTATACCGATATATTTTCGCTCAGTACGAGTCTCGTAGACGCGTGCCGTCCATTTCACACGATGGATCATTAAAGCATGGTGCAGCCAGTTCCATGACTCCCTTATTACGTGAACGTCAAATCAGGATACACGATGCACACGGTGTGCGTGTAAACAGTATCAATTCACAATTCGTTAAGCGTGAACAATTTACTTCCACATCGCCTCTCTGTGCAATATTTATGTTTAGTTAGACTCAATATCGTTATAAATTAGGTATGATGTTACATAAGCGTGATCATTTCGTGTTGTTATTATCATGCTATCAAAAAAATTATAATTATTATCCATTTGAAATAAATATGAATTTTTCACTCGTAAGTATATGTAGGTATTATGTAAGACAATAGGCGTATATTTTTAGAATATTTAATATTTATAAGAACTCTGTGTTTATTCGACCAAGAAAATATAATATGGGTGCATGTTATTTTTATGACTGCCATGACTTTAGCAGTAATAAACTTGACGTACCTACAAAAATATATTTGCTTTTGAACATTTTTTAGAGCTAAGTACCTACACATTTCTATCGCTTCTAAATTTGAGTCCTTTTTTTATGCAAGTTAAATTCTATTTACTAGATTATCTAATGCATTTTTATGTGAGGCAACACTGGCAACTGGTAAACCTCCGAATGTAATAAACGGAAGTACCGTCAAAGTCATATTATGTTTATAATAACAAAGTATTCTGTGGTTTGTTACGATTCGTAACGGCAGCAATGTTGCAAGTGCATTTTAGTAGTTACATTTTTAGGGTTCCGAATTAAAATCCCGAATTAGAACTTTTATAGTTTCGTCATGTCCGTCTGTCCGTCTGACTGTGCGAAGCAAAGCGGCGCGGCGAGACCCTTAGTGCTAGAAGTGCTACATATTTATTAAAACTCCAGAATTGTCGAATAAAATATTAAAAAAAAAAAAAATTTTTTGGGTACCTCCCCTATAGGTAACGTGAGATTGAATTTTTCATTCGGCTTGTACCCTTGTGGGGTGGGGTATCGTTGAAAAGGCCTTCCAGAAATATTATGGCCATTATGGGTCTTTAAAGTGTTAATTTTGGTTAGAGTCAAGTGTCCCCCCTGCTGGCTTAACGCTTTTTTCACTTGTCCAATTCCAAAATTGGACAAGTGAAAAAATTCTCAAAAATAGGTTTTATGACCATTTCCCAGGAAAACTATCACGGCTATATTTAGCACAAGTAGTTAATGAGTAATAGTCGATAAACTTACTACTTCGGAACCCTACATTGCGCGTGGCCTAACACACATTTGCCCGGTTTTAACTATAGTTATACTATTGTAACAGTTTCTATTTTGGTGAGGTTTTTGTAGGGATAAGAAATTATGTACAGTTCACAGGGTCTTTTTATCGTAACTGTCTCCTATTAATTTTTTTTCAAACTAATTTAAATTAAGTAATATTTGAATAAAAATGAATTCTCATGTAAATAAGCCCAATCAGTCGAGTTGATTGGAGTATTCTCAAACAGTCCACGCTTCTACTTAGTCATTGGTGATTAAAATGAGTCCAATTCACCTAGCTCATACCTAGCTAGGCAATGGAAGTCAAACATGTTCGCTCTATTTTTGGAAACGGATGTATTGAAAATTTAATGTGTTTTATCGATTTAAGCCAGCTAACAAGAACATGTTTTTAATTTATGAAGTTGGATATGCTCATGCTGCTTGGCTTATGCTGATACCGGTTCGTAAAGTTTATTACGCACTGGATTAAGTTTAAGTTTCAAATGCCACTTTAGTATAGTTTCAGTCAAAAATTTTAGTAAAATCTTTTAGGTGACAACGCAGTTATAAGGCCTCTAGGGCAGACAAGTGACCTGTAACGGCCGGTCTCAATAATGTACTAACAGATGGAAGACTGTGGATAGGGCTACCATTAGTATGTTATCTGTCATACTTGTCAATTTTTCAGACGCAAAAATTGACAAGTATGACAGATAACATACTAATGGTAGCCCTATCCACAGTCTTCCATCTGTTAGTACATATTGAGACCGGCCGTAAGTGAGTACCGTCAGCCGTCACGTACGGATATCGATCACACCGAAGGCATCACCGATGTTATGCTATAAAAAAGCATTATTTCTTTTCGATAGCTGCGATCGAATCACGTAAAAAACATTTCACGGAAGATTTTAGAAAGGTTTTACTAATTTTCAAGTTCACAGTCATGGCCAACGCTGTCTTCGTATATACAGTAGGAAATAATATTGCCTTTTTAAACAGAAATCGTTCTTGGTTATACAAGAATGATTCTTATCCATTGATCGTCTCGTCATCTGTTCGGCGCACATGAGGCTTTGAAACCTATACTCCACGCGATTTGCAGCCGAAACGAATGTAAACAAGCCATTAAAATCGTTTTAAAGGATTTTTTACCAACTGACATGAATTTGTACACCAAATGCGTTTTATTTAGACAAACTACTCAATAAGGTACTTGTGAATTCTTAAATAAATACATATTGATTGATAACAATTATAAATTCCGAGTAAATGTGGAAACAAACAAAATCAAATAACACTGTCTTCATTTAAACACTTTGCAATGAGAATCTTATTTCCAAGAAGTGATTTGAAACTTTTAACATAATGTACTGTTTTGTCTTAATGAGTAGTTTGTCTAAATAAAAAGCATTTGGTGTACAAATTAAAGTCAGTAAGTGAAAACACTAGAAAACCATTTTAATGTATTGTTTACATTTGTTTCGGCTGCAAATCGCGTGGAGTATAGTGTGGTGTGGAGCTAACTGTATCAAAGACTTATATCAGATATCATTACGGTCAATGTCTCTGCACCGTCAGTGTGAGATGTCGAGATAGATATATTCAGCACATACTTATATGTTATAACATGATTAATACGCTTTAAATACATAAATAACTGTGGTCATAGTTCACTCTTCTTTATTCGTAACCGCACAGACCGCACTGAGTCACGATATAACTCGGTGACTCAATGACATTAGGAAGCTGAAAGTGCAGTTTAATGAACTTCATTATTAAATTTTATAGTTTTAATAGTTCACAGTGCCATCCAAAAATAATACAAGTACATAATTGCATACTTTTCAGGAGGAAAAAAACGTCTTCAAAATTTTTTGTACGATTTCTCGTTTTAGTACCTAGCTTACGAGGTTTTCACTTGTCGCCGAGACAAATATTATTGATATTATAGTTTAAATCTTTAAAAATAGACGAATCATAATAAATAAAAATAGATAGATAGATAACTCTTTATTGTTTGCACACCATAGAATAAACAATCATACAAGGAGAACAGAGTATAATATTTATTAAAATGATCTCATCAATAATTTGTGTTAAGAAATAGATCTGTATGATTAGATGACTATCACTGCAAGTCTTGTTATCAAATAACTTGTAGCATCTTATTTGATGATAGAATTAGATCATTTAGCGGGAACAGACTCGCCATAAACTACTACCTAAAATACAAAGGTAAAAGTGGGTAAAAGGAAAAGTTTGACCGATTCAATCGCTTAAATTATATTTATTTTAGTAAATCTTTATGTAATTTTTTGAAACTCACGGCGACTAACAATTTTACGGTTAATTATGTTAAGTTAATGGTCCGTAACTTTTACTCTTGTAATCTGGTATTGTTTAACCACAACGGTAACAGTTGAGTAATGTTTTTCATTAATTTAGATTAACTATTTCCTGACTTCAACCCATTTCAGTGTCGTAACGTTAGCCTTCCGCCTCATTACGGATTTATGATGATACTAGACTTTCTGAGGTGTTTAACGTTTTTCACATGTAACTAGGTAGGTACTTAATGTAATCTTGCTTGTATCTCGTATTTGCTTTCTTAATCGTTTAAATTGACTCGCGTGGTCCTCAAATAGGAGGGATTTGGGGCTTGGGTGAACGAATCTCTTTTTTTAATTTTTCTGATAATAATAGCAGCTACTGTAGGGACCATTTTTTATAATAAATGTCATGTTTATCGCAGTATTGATACTTTATATGCGTATGTATATTGATACCGTTTCACGGGTCATGGTCACGGCCAAAAGGCGGTTGGGAGGGAACCCCGAAGACTGATGATACTTGTATTACATATATTTGTGTGGTAATACTCGTACTGGTAATAAATCAGTCTAGGTAAGGGTATCTAACATTTGAAAATTCCAGGCAGACGCCCCAATTCAAAGTCACTAGCGGTTACTTAAAACGCTCCTTAGTACAGAATTTGTAAGGTGATTCTTTATTAAGGAGCGATTAAAGCACAGTAACGGTTGTTAGTGACTCTGAATTGGGACGTAAGACATGCATTTAACCTCAGATTAATTATTTAATCTGAGCATTGAACCATGTCTTAAGCACAATTTAGATCAATTGCGTCTGCCTCTCTTTTCGAAAATTCGTCAGTAAAGTCATGAACTGAGGGAAAATTAGATACCATTTCTACATGTTGCATTGCGCATCATCTTGCATTTTATGTTAAATATCTAAAAGTAGAAAAATGAAACTTGTATGAACTTAATGTTTTTCTCTATCTCATTACTTTGTTTTCATTGCCAGGCTCAATTCATATTTCGTTTTCCAAATAAGTATTTAATTATGCATGGTGCCCCGGATATTCGTTAATTAACGATAGAAGTAATTATTTGAACTCTAGTAGTCCAATGAAAACTTCTAATCAGATAACACATTCAAGGCAACATATGTAAAAAAGCCTGAACACATCAAAAAAACGAAGAATCGAAGTGGGGTCAGGGGTGCTATGGTACAGTAGTTAGATCAACAGAGCATAGCGCTTCAACTGTCATTTTTACCTAATAAACTTAAATAATAATATAAACTAATGGAGAATACCAATGTTTTAAATAATAGAGTTGTTTTTAAAACAACTATAAAACAAGTATATTTGTAACTTTTGACTACTCCAATAAGATACAATATTTTAAGTAGACTCTAATATCACTTTTTTGTATGGTTTCATGTTGAAATAAAAATATTAAACCAAACAGTTTACAAGTTAAAATATTGTCACAATTTTGCAAGCTGGGGTTAACTGTAACACGAAGTAAAATCAAGGACGAACCTATTAGCGAACTTTCACCAAACGTTTAAACGAACACCCCGGTCAACAGATAACAATAAATAAAACTAAAAAAATATTTATAAATAAAATAAACAACAGCTCAAGAGACATTTATAAAAATTAATTGTAACAGATAACAATTTAACGTCGAAAAGTTGCATGACATTCACAAAACTTGTTTTCATAGGGACGCTGGACGCTGAAAAACGAAAAAGTTTACGTCTCAGGTACTTACATTCATCTTTCGTTTTATCCCACGGTCCTCAGCTAGCTGACATAAAATCCGTCACAGGTGAGTTAAGCACGAACTTTCTTCTAAAGAATTTTGAACTTGCCACTGTAAACACGGAACTATAAGCAACTAAATCGGAAACGTGTAGACGCTGTCCCTCGTTGACTGCTCACCGACTACTGACTGAACTAAACCCGCTGAACCGACCGCAGTTCGATAAAGAAACTTTCTCGGCAACATGCGATTCAACCTGTATTTCAATTCAATTATTCAACTAGCTCAGACAAAAGTGTCCATTTGGCTAAATAGTCGTGAATAAAGACGACGGATGCACTAATAATAATTGATGAATAGCCAAGAATTAGGTAAGATGCGTTAATGGGCTCGTTAGTACCGTTTGCAGTGAATATTTTTTTATTTAGTGATTTATAACAGTAGTTAGTGATGGGTTTTATTCAAAGGATGTTAAGTACATCAACTTTGTTTTTAAGTTTGTAAAGAGATAGTGGCCCAGAAACGGTTCCCTAAGAAACTCCTTTTAATATTGTAACCTGTTGAACTATTTTTAGCGCACCGAGACCACATATCTCTGTGGTATTGTTAAAGATTAACCAATGTCGTCATTAAGTGTATTATTATCAGACAGGCTACATTAAGAAATATACCCTAATATTAAGTAAAACTTAAGAAATAAGAATTTCGTCCACCCTGCCTAATAAATCTTTGTCCTTTGTAATTTTCTGCTATCTAGGTTGTCTGGAAGAAATTGCTGATTAGCAATAAGACCGCCGATTGTTTTCTTATATTTTTTTATCTTTTGTATTGTGTTGAAATTGGTGAACAATAAAGAATATTTGTATTGTATTGTATTTGTTACTACATATAAGTTATAAAGTTATAATAATGATATGTGCAAGTACGGAAACAAAATTACTACTGACATTAGTTTTAAAAATAATTAATAATAAACAGAAATTGGTTTTAGCATTAAATTATACATTTATCCTTAATTTCTTTTCATTTTATGCCTGTTTTATTTTTAAGATACAAATTATTACAAAAAGAGCCTTAACATTGTTTGTTAAATAAGACTCGTCTATGGACTACAACTTTATTCATAGGAAAACTTTACTTAATAGCAAGTTTGTAACATTTTGTGTGCTGATTGTACCAGCAAACATGTTGTTTACATCTGCCAGTGGTCTCTCCACAACGTGCATTGGCATTTGTGAACATTGTTTGAAAATTCCATGTACCAATTCAGTGGAAAATCGAAGATTGTCTTACAGTCAAAACATACACATCTCAGAAATAATACAGCATTACGCTTCCCGCCCACGTCAGACTTTTTGTAGGGCAGATAATCGGGCCGATTTTTCCTGCCATATTATTTCTGACCGACTTTTTGTAGGACGTGTGCGTTGCACTATTGCTATCAGTACGTTCTTTTTTTCTCCTACAAAAAATCGGTCACCGATTATCGGACGTGGTCGGAAGCGTTATATTTACCTATACCGAGCACTTTCTTCGTGGAACTTCAACTTTTTTCACAAATTGAAATATTGTCCTTGTAACTATAATACAAATTGTATATATTTTGTAATCACGTTCTCGAAGACGTTTCTAATGAAATTTGCATTATTAGGTGTACCTATATCTAGATATGGGAGCAAATAATTATTAACAAAAAATATTCGACTTAAAAATTTGATATAGAAATGGGACGATGGTCATTTTCCATTGCTCGTAATACCAGTGGATCGTGCTCGTTTGTCGGATAGAAAAAATAATTCTTGTCAAAAAATAACCGACTTCAAAATTAGGTATAACTCAAAAAATACTCGTCAGATCTGGCTCAAATTTAAGTGGGACTACATGACAAGTACCAGCTTTCGATTAAAAAAAGAATCATCAAACTCGGTTCACCCAATCGAAAGTTCTGAGCAGGGGCGTAGCTACAGCCATATCAATCATACGGGGCCCCCAGCGTATAGGGGCCCCCACTAACACTCCTAAAACACAAAAAATATTGATATGGGGCTTCCTTAAGGCTAGCTAAGCCACTGGTTCTGAGGTAACAAACATAAAAAATAAAATAAAATAAAAACAGTCGAATTTAATACCTCCTCCTTTTTTGAAGTCGGTTAAAAATCGGTGTGGCTAGGTCTCATACCTGGGAAAAATTTTCTTCGTATTTTACGCATTTCAGGAAAAATCAATTTTTCTATTTTCACCCAAAAGGGGCTCGGTCGCCAGGTATTTTATAATTAACTTTCTTTTTGTTTTTTTTTCAGAAGAAATCTGCCGAAGATATCCAAAGGGTTATGTGGGAGTTATAGGGGATTTACTTAAACACTCAATAGCCATCTGTGTGATACGAGGCTCCGCTGCCTCCCCCGCGGGATAAAAGCAAAAAAAAAGAATAGTAAAATATTTACGCATCCCGATTCTTCGAATCTTGTTGCTCATGGTATTTGGAATGTAAATTAAATTTACTTTACCGAATATCTAAATTAGACTCGCGCGTAAGCTAAATAATCGTTGCCACGGACACTAGCTAGAAACACCCAGTAGCGTAGCGTGTGGGGGGGGGGCGGGGAGGGCCTGGCCTCGGGCGGCACATGAAGAGAGGGCGGCAAGCCACTCGATTTTAAATAAAAAAAAATATGTATGTATTAAAATTATTTTATATTTTTTAATGTAAATTTTGTTATGAAAAAAACAAGAAAAGTGCATTTTTAATTAAAAAAAAAATATTTTAAATAATGTGGGGGCGGCAAAGTTCATTGGGGGGGGGGGGGGGGGGGCGGCGGCAAATTTTCGGTCGGCCCCGTGCGGCGAGAACCCACGCTACGCCACTGGAAACACCAAATCATCAGATGCGTGCAGGGCAAGAAAGTAAAAATCGGAAAACTCTAAATTCGTAGTTGTATCACAAAAACATGTTCCATAGCAAACAAAATGTGTCCCGGCGCGGCGGCGCCTTGCCCTAAGCTCCGTTCTCTTTTCAAACTAGAAGGCGCGTTTACACACTTGGCATAGGGTAACTTTGTATATGACACTTGCCGAACCAAGACAAGCAGTAGCCGACTCCAAACCTTTACAAGCTCTTACTCTCAACTTCATTTAAAGTGCAAAAGCGTTTGAACGATTTTCAAACGTTTATCGTTATTCGTGTCAAAAATCCAACACCAATTGGTCGCAAGCGTCGCGTCGGTCGGCAAACTTCAGCAAGCCTTATTTAGTACATTAATACGCTTGCGGCTTGCCAAGTATGTAAACATGCCTTATGATTTTTCAATGAAAAATGGCGGAAACATTGCACAATAATGAAATAAATTCGTTTTGATTGATTTAAGTTCATGTTTTGTTTCCTTGCTAATGGTAAGTAACACAACTATTTTTTTTTTTTCGTAGTTGACTGATATTTACAGCTTCTTAATTCTTAAAACGTATTACGGCATTTTTGAGATGATATTTTGTCACAATTTTGACATGTGGCCGCCATGAGCGCAGCCGAGTGACAGAATGTAATGAAGCCAATGCATACAGCATGCAGGCCGGCTGCAATGCATATTGCATACCCCCGAACCCGATGTTCGCGGTGTCTGTTCTATACGCTATACCTCAATGATAAATAATTGCATAGTACATAGTACATAGTACTAATAAGTTTTGCGAGTATCGATATCGTATTTATCTGACAAAGAGAGAAGAAAAGCTCTCCGATTTTCAGAATTTTAATCATTGAATCGGAACGTTAAAATATTATCGTTCAAAAATATCGATGAGTTAGAACTACCAATAGCATTATTTTTCATTTACCGAAATTGTTTCCAGATTTCCAGGCGTTTAGATTTATATAAATTTTCGCGGAAAAAATAAAATATCATAATGAAACCCATAAATGTTGCTTTATTCCGTAGATCGATAACATACATAGGTAAGTTATATTACAAGTAAATAGGCACAATACAAAATGAATGGCATTACATGTTATTATGATATAAAACATTATGATTGTAATAAAATAAAAATAGGGTTCAGCCGGTTTCGTTTAACTCTAAAAACTGTATAATTCGCTGTACTAGAACATGAAGTGCGTATAATAATTAAGTATTATTATTATATTTGAGATATCAATGTTTTTAATAGATCTAAATCAACCAACCATACTTTACTAGAGTAACAAAACTGACAAATAAGTAGTATCTAAGAATGAAAAGAAATAAGGTTCGACATAAATCCTGCATTACACCGCCCCGACAAGACGGAAAGTAGGTCTTAAGATACTCAAAATACGTAAGTAATACGGTATAAAAAACCAAACTGAACCCTTCTCATGTACAGTAATACGTTGCTTAGCGTTTTGTGACCTGCTGCCATTCGTCCGCGTCGCTACGAGCTGTAACAACAGAACATGAGTCAATACAGATTAAACCACGAATGATATCGCGTACAAAGAATTATTATTAACAATGAAATATATCAGGAATGTTTGTTTTCCATAAATAGGTCTTTTATGTTGTCTCAAAATTTTTGTGTAATCCTCTTTTTCTCTTCTCCTTCTCTGTTTTTTGGTCTGTGACTTTGATATAATACGAGAAATCATAAAAAAGTTTTACTTTGTACTTGTGTACTTTACACATTTTTTTTAAGTAAATTGCTATCACAACTGTCATAGTCACTGCATTCCACTAGACGCTCACAACGATCACGCTTACGACCGCGGTTTTTCCTGTTCCACTAGCTTCTGAGCGTTACAATCATACATTCAAGTCTAACGGGCATAGTGAGCGTTTTAGCCACAGAGCACTTGTACGTTTTAGCCGTTGATGTTGAAATGAAAACTTTTAAATTTCAATTAAAGTTTAATAATTATTTATCAATTTTATTTATGTTAAAAAAAAGTAATTTCATGTTTTGTATTTTTTTTAATGGAATATTTAAATAATTAACGTTTAAATGTAATCAAGTATCTCTTGTCTAATCATACAAGGTAATTTTCTGTCGCCATCTTTATTCATCGTTTAAAAATTGTGCCTTTCTATTACCATCCATTTCTACCCAGCGTTGCCAGGTCTAAAAACTGGCGAGAGTAACTTCGTTGCAACTTGCAACACTGCAATTCGATAACATCGACCCACCCCGTGGGGCGGGTCGTTTTGAGCTTGCCTTGAGCGAAATTAATGACGTCATCAATGACGTTTTCGCCGCGACCATGACGACCGTCGTTTTGGTCGTTGTGAACGTCTAGTGGAACGCGGCCATTGTCATGCTATCCTTATGTCATCGAGCTAGATGAATGTCACTTACGCTTCTCCTCGCGACGCGGTGGCGGCGGACGTCGGTCTCGGTCGTCGCGTCGTGGCCCGTCGCGGTCGTCACGGCGAGGCCCTTCCCGGTCGTCGCGTCGGGGCCCATCGCTGAATGAAACAAATGCTAATTAGTATTAGTTGTTTATGTTTACAAGTCGCAAGAGATAAATATAGCAGTGCTATAGTGTAATCATGAAAAACTCAGTATTGATATCAAAACATGTAAAATATTTTTTTAATAATTCAATTTACCGATCGTCTCTTCTCGGGGGGTCTCTGTCATCTCTCCTGGGAGGGAAACGGTCCCGGTCGCGGTCCCTGAAACCGCCTTCACGGTCGCGCGGTCCATCCCGGTCTCGGGGCCCATCGCGGTCTCGCGGCCCGTCACGGTCGCGGGGGCCGTCGCGATCACGAGGTGCATCCCTGTACCGATCGTCGCGTGGCGGACCGTCCTTTGACCGCCAAGTAGCAGAGCGCTCCTGATAGAATAGATAACAATGTCACATAAAGGACTTTGTAGTCTCCTTGCAAGCAAGCGTCCCTAGGCCATGCTTGCGTAGACTAGCAAAAAAAACTACATAAATTAAACATACGAATACCTTTTGATTTAGTGTAATTATATAAGTAATATAGAAGTCACACCGGAAAATGTAAAGCATCTACTTAAGAATCTTGATCACTCAAAAGGAGCAGGTCCAGACCGGATACCACCAGTATTTGCCATTAAATGTTCTGATAGCTTGACAAAACCTTTAACAATACTTTTTACACGATCCATAAAGGAAGGCATAGTTCCTGAAATCTGGAAGTCGGCATTTATAACACCAGTGCACAAAAATGGCAATAAAAATGACGTCAAAAACTACAGACCGATTTCCAAATTATGTGTCTTTGCAAAGTTACTTGAACGTATAGTATTTACGCAAGTTCAAAACTGTCTTCAATCCTCCTTTATTCTGGAACAGCATGGTTTCCTTAAAAATCGTTCGACAACAAGCAACTTGATATCATTTACTGACTACTTGACCAGTAACATGGACTCAGGAGGGCAAGTAGACGCTATTTTTACCGATTACAGTAAATGTTTTGATCGTATTGACCACTCGATTCTCTTACAGAAGCTCCTATACGCCGGAATACATGGTAATCTGTTCAGGTGGTTTAAATCTTACATCGAAAAAAGATCCCAGGCTGTAGTACTGAATGGTTATACCTCTACATGGCACACTGTACCCTCCGGAGTTCCACAAGGCTCGTTACTTGGACCAATGCTATTTAACATATTTGTTAACGATATCGCACTATGCTTCAAACACTCAAAATTCCTGTTATACGCGGACGATATGAAAGTTTTCAAACAAATACGCTCTATAGTTGACTGCCATCTTTTACAACAAGACTTACAAAGGTTTGAAGATTACTGCCAACTTAATAAGTTAGATATTAACGTAGCAAAATGTCACGCTATAACTTTTACCCGCAAAGTAAATTTTATCAAATTTAAGTATTACATTAAAGGACAAGAACTTGATGTTGTCGATGAAATACGTGACTTAGGGATAATACATGACTCGAAACTTACATATGATAAGCATATCGATTACATTGCAAAAAAAGCCAACAAGTCTATGGGATTCATCAAGAGACAATGTTCACAATTTAATAACATAAAAATTGCCAAAATTCTTTACTGTTCACACGTGCGCAATATCCTTGAATATGGTTCACAAATCTGGAACCCGCAGTATGATACTTATATCGATAGACTAGAATCCATTCAGCGCAGATTTATGAAGTATCTCCAATTTAAGTGCAACAAATACGATGCAAGCTACGGACTTAGATGTAAGAGATATCATATATTACCACTACATGAACGACGTAAAATAGCTGATATCGTCCTCTTAATGAAAATTGCCCAGTTTCAAATAGACTCACCATACCTCCTCAATAAAATTAATATACAAGTGCCTACAAGGTCAGTGAGACAGCCACATAATTACATACACGCCTCATTTGGCTTTACCAAATATAGGCGAAATTCTTTCATCGTGAGGTCGGCAAACTTTGTAAATAAATTGGATGGCTTCCCTGAATTTGACCTCTTCAATACATCTGTTAGCGCCTTGAGGACCAGGGTGTCACGAAACTGGTTTGCCATGATGACCACGTAACTCATATTAATTTGTATTGTGATTTGTGAGCCAATAATCCATCTATATAATTTATGTTATATTTTAGTTACTTTTTTTTTCTTTCTTTTTCTTTATTGTAAACAAACAAGTTAGTAATTTAGATTCACTATGCGAAAGCAGCTAAAAGGTGTTATTCTATCTAAACTAATTAAGTAATTGTAATATTATAATAAGATCACTGTATGCTTTCCGAAAAGAATAAAATAAATAAAAATATTTATTTAATAACTCACTGCAGCAGCCGGCGGGGGATCTGCAGGTCCACGTCGCCAGCTTCCACTCTCCGGCCCGCTCGAACGACCAGTGTATCTTGGCCTGGTAAAATAAAATTTATAATGTTAAGATTGATAGGGAAACGGCGTTACGGTAATATATTTTTTAACCCCCGATTTTGATCTAGTATTTTTTAGTATAAATAAAACTGTCAGGGGTTTTTAATTTTAATTTAAAAAGTAAAATAATCTTAAAATAAGCTTTAGGACGATAGAATGTTACAAATAAAACGTTGAACTTTACATCATTAATATAGGAGTTTTACTTTAATCATTTGCAACACTCACCTCTCCCTATCGACTTCGCGGTCCGCTGGCCTATTGACCGACCGCCATGCGCCGCCAGTGTCCTCTCTCGGGCGGTCGTCTCTTGCGAAGCGGTCGTCGCGGGGACGGTCGTCACGCGGACGATCGTCGCGAGGACGGTCGTCACGAGGACGGTCGTCTCGCGGACGTTCATCACGCGGACGTTCATCACGCGCACGATCTCGCGAAAGGTCGTCGCGCGGACGGTCCTCACGCGTACGATCTCGCGAACGGTCGTCGCGTCTGGAAAGAAATAGTAATATAACAGCGTGTCGAGGTTTAACACAGCCAACGTAAACAAGCATTGTAATTGAAATTAACATGACTATCATGTCAAAGTAAGGGATTGTCCCTCCAATGAAAGAGTAAGTAACGTCGCTCTTGCAAAGTGAAATGCACAGGTTTTACTATGGGCAATATGGTATTGGATAACAGTCAACAATTATTGTATGTTATCTTACCGTTCATCTCTAGGCGGCGGGCGGTCGTCCCGCGGCGGCGGCGGACCGCGTCGCTCCGGCGAGAGCGGCCGCTCCTCTCGCCCCGGCTCTCGTAGACGAGCTGACAGACAAGATTATAGGCGTTTTATAGCTGATTCTTGCCACTTGAACGAATCAACACGAAAAAACACGATTTCCGTAGGTCATTCGGCCTTTGAATACATGTTACAATTTTAATAAAGATTAATAAAATCAGATAGGGAACACTCTTTATTTAATATGACAGTTATGACAAATACAATTAATACTGCAAAATGACATATAACTTAAGTCATAGTGTACCATACATTACCCCAAACTTACCGTCTATTAGTCATGAATATCCCCTATCAAATCTTTAAGTTTATCAAAATTTTACATGTCTTCACATTTATCCGACAAACTATTATATTGTTTATTTTTTCCAAATGTCTACTACAATTAACGTTTCTAACTTTCCCATGACTCGAGACAGAGTGCAGTTGACATCGAGTTGAGTGTATGCAAAGACTAATGTCATTCTATCTTAAATCTACGTTCGAACGGTTACTCACCAGGCCTCCAAGGTTCGGACTTTTTGTCCTGCTGCTCCTTGTCCTTGGCGCGCCACGAGGACATGACGGAGGCCTTCTGCTCCTCCAGCTTGCGCGCCACCTCCGCCTCCTTGGCGCGCGCCTTGGCTTCCACGCGGGCCAGGTACTCTTGGTGCTCCCTGGGAGTAACATAACAAGTACATTCAGTACAGAGTGAACTTGATCGACATGGTTTTTCTCTTTGGCGAAAAGAAAATTGTCGGTGAGGGGGATTTTATTAAAAATTTAAAATCTACGGTGAATTTCTCAAGTGTGCATGAATGGCAAAATCCGAAACTATGAGGAATAGCGAAAAATTCTCAAATTAGTTTCGGGGTCGATTTTGAAGAAAACTAAAATTGCATCATTAGATTTTTGAAAACTTAATATTTCAGGCCAGGAATCGAACCCGTTGATTTTGAAAAAAAAAATTCACATATTATTACACCATTCGATCGTGTTGCTAACAACACATACATACAGCAAACTTAAAGAAAATGTTGAGTTTTAAGAAACTGCTGCATTTAAATATCTCCTAGTCATCCCGTGCCGCCCGCCAGTCGAAGTGTGTATCCTCTCACCTCTCCTCCTGCTCCTTGCGCTCCTTCAGCGCCTGCAGCTCCTCCTGGCGGCGGCGTTCCTTCTCCTCTCTCTCCCGCGCCTCTTCCGCCTCCCGCGCGCGCCGCACCTCCTCCGCCGCGCGCTCCTCCGCGCGCTGCTTCTCCGCTAACCACTGACGGATGGATGGATGGAGGGTTAAATTATGTACACTTTTTGAAGGTAAAAATGCGAAGTTGGGCCAGTTTTATAGTTTTGTTTTGTTTGAATGTCAATTTAAAAACTAAATTTTGTAATTAAATTAAATAACAAAGTCTTACATGCACAATTTGTTGGTTGCTACTTTTATTCGACTGCTTAGATTATGGTACTTCACTTATAATACCATTATGTTATGATGTTATGATACCAGTAGGTTATGATGAAATTAACTATTAAATTTATCTTATAAAACATGTAACATTATGTAAAAATCATGTATTATTCGAAGTGACTACCCCTCTATTTTTGTCAACAGTTGTTACCATGACAATGCTATCCCCAAAACCGTCCCATAAACATGTAAACCGATCCTACCTCCTGCCGTCTCTTCTCAATGCGCTGCGTCCGGCGCTGCGCCAAGCGCGCCTCGCGCTCCGCCTCCAGCCGCTTCTGGAAGTCGGCGAGGCGCTTGTGGTGCGCCGCGCCGCGCTCCGACCGCAGCTTGGCCACGAACTGGTCGCGGTGGGACAGCATGCGGGACAGACGCGCTTGGGTCGCTACGTCGCGGGCGCGGTTCTCTGGGGAGATAGGGGTTGTTTGGAGTGTTGTAGATAAGTGTACAGTGCCACCAACTTATCTGTGAATTGGAGGAGGGCGCTGTCGGACGCATTGGACCAATCACTGGACGCAATTCGAGACGTAGTAAATGTCAAATGAATGAGCACAAAGAACTTATGAATGGCGCGGCATTAGTTCCAATTTTCGCCATTTCACAGATAACTTGGTGGCACTGTATTATTATTGACACAGCTGCAATGGTTGACACCTGTTTCGTATTATGCTCTACGCATAAATTGTATTTTATTTTATTATACATTTTATTTACGTAATGCAACTTTACTTGTAGTTACGGTGTGTTAATCAGAGATTAATTGGACCCGTTTACTAAATTACTGCTTCTGCCATTTTTATTATAAAATATCCTTCTACAGAGCCACCAGCACCTAGTCGGCCGGCTTGTATCGCTTCAGACTTTATTCATAAGCTATTCACGAATATTCATCAGCTAAAGTAGCCGTAGAATTACAGGTCATCATCCTCGCGCTGTTGTAACGTCATCGCCGAATTCATGGTACAAAATGCAATTCAAATTCAACATATTAAAAATACATATTTTTATCCATGTATTTGATTTAGTACACCAAAGGTGATTGAACTTGATTTATTAGTGATAAAGTATTAAATAAGTTAATACAATAAAAAAATGACAAACCGTTTTCAGTAATATTAAAGGAACCAAAAGCTAATTGGCAAATTAGTGAGGTATAAATTTGTTTTATATACTTTAAGTTTCATTCTAGCTTCTTTATACTAACCGATAAGCAGCTGAATGCGCTCCTTCTCTTGCTGCTCCCAGAAGGCCTTGTCCTGTACCTGCTTCTCTTCTAGACTCTTCTGGAGCAACGGAATCTCTTCCAACCGTTTAGCTCGCTCGAAGTAATCCACCTTTTAGGATATAACAAGTAATTGTCTAGTATAAAAAAATGCTTATTTTTTAATAAACCTTAAAACAATGATTAAAATGAATTGACGAAACAACGACAAACATAAATTTCGCGTATTAATATAATAATGATATTCTACCTATTTTTTTATGTAAGTATATAATATGTCTTGTTTACATACCTTCTTCTCTTGTGACTTGAGCCTGGCCTGAAGCTCACGACGCTCCTTCAATAGCTCATCAGCTTCGCGTTGGGCGATCGCTTCGGCGTCCATTTTCTTCAGATCCTGAGGGAGTGTGCGAGGATTGATTATAAAAATATATTTGAAAGACATATCATTATTTTCGTATTTAAATGTTTTAGGGCTTGTTTCACCATCTTCAAGTAGAGTCCTGAATAAGCTATTCGCCGGTTAAAGTGACGTTAAAGTGTCATTTTACATACACGAAATGTCAACTTAACCAACGAATAGCTTACTTCGGACTTACTTGAAGATTGTGAAACAAGCCCTTAGTTTACTAGCTTTTAACTTACAAGTTAAATCTTAACTTTGTGGTATACTTATGCAGCTGTGACGTCAGAAGTTTTCAAAAAACGTTGCCTTTGATTTGGCTTAAACTTATACTTTTGTCTTTGTTATATTACACTCGTGCAATCGTGACGCAAAAACGTTTCACAAGAACGTTGCATTACCCTCACCTCACAGCGTGAATCTAGAATCTAGAAGCTTCCCAACCACATCCTTTAGTAACTCCATACGGTACCTCCTCATCCAGTTTCTGCAGCACCTTCTTCCCGTGTATGGTCTGCGAGATGTGGGCGATCCTCTCCCGCAGGTGCCGCTCCCTCATCGCGGCTAACTCGGACGCGTGACGTTTCTTCTCCCGCTCCTCTCGCTCGTGCTCTAGACGACGAGCCTCAGCAGCCGCTGCCGCCCTCAGTTGCTCCTCTTGACGGCTGGCGAATACCATTTAAGTTGAAGTATGTTATAAATAGAGAATATTGTTAAACAAGTTCCACTAATTCTTAATAAGTTAACCGATTTTGAATATGAATTATTTTCATTTAAACTATTGTTGTAACATTATGGTACAATTTTTCATAAAATCGCACTATAAAGGAATGTGGATACGCTGAAAGCATGTGTCTATTACTCCCTGATCTTGTTGTCTTGTGTCTTGTCTTGGTTGTTCTCGTGGTAGTGTTAGTAAATGAATGTGTGTATGTGCGGGTGCGTCTGTGTGTACGTGATACATGTACGTGTGCGATAACAAACTGCACCAACCGTAGCTCCTCTTCTTCCCGAACAGTATTAAGCCGTTCAATGTACTCCTTGCGCTCTTCAATGATCTTGTGCCGCTGCAGCACGCGTTGGTGTTCCGCGTGTTTGTTCTCGTGGTAGTGTTGTACCATGTGCACGCGCGCGCGCTCCCGCTCCGCGCGCCGGCGGGACGGGAAGAGCGTTGCGACCGCGCGGGAGACTACCTCCGCCGCGCGGACTAGTTGCTCGCGGACCTGCGGGGGGAAGAATGGGTTAAAGAAATTCATTTAGGATTTGTCGTGAGCTATGCTTAAAGAAATAGTTGAATACATTTAACGGTTTTAGAAAATATATTGAACTTGTAAATGTAGTGAGAATAAATAATTTGAAATTGATTAATACATTCATGAACTAATAAAGTCATCGTTTAACTTTATCAGATACTGCAGGTAGGATTCGCAAATAAATACAAAAAAAACTGTGAAAATTTTTATGTCTTCCTCATACCTGTTCAGCAGGCGTTGGCTGCAGAATGGCACCACCACACGCCTCGTCTGCGGCCGAGCACCACTCGCCGCCGCCCGCCTCCACGCCGAAATGGACGCATCTGTTATTTAAATAATAACATTTAAATTACTTTCATACAACACTAACAGCAGAAAAAATGGAAACAAGATCTATTGCTACTCCTGACGAAACTTGGCCTATTTTTGGTATTCGGTATAATAAACTGTTATACTAGCATTCATACTCTAACCTGTTTCAAGTCATTTAATTTCTAAATGATTTTTGAATTTGTTTTTTTATTTCACATAATGTGAATAATGCAATGTTAACTGTTTATTTATTTATCATTTAACAAAAGTTACATACAATCATAGAATACATTATAAAAACCACTGAGGTTTGTGTCACATTATAATGGCCTGAACGTTTCTTGGCTGAAAAATTATAATAATTAAAATTACTAATACTTGCATAATAAGGATTGCCAAATCAATATTAATTGTTTCTACCTATTGAACAGTCTTTTGCTATCTATACTAATATATAAAGAGGAAAGATTTGATTTTTTGTTTGCATTGAATAGGCTCCGAAACTACTGAACCGATTTAAAAAATTCTTTCACTGTTGGAAAGCTACAATATCCCCGAGTAACATAGGCTATATTATATTTTCAAAAAAATTAGGAATCCTTAATAAAACTCCAATAATGTAACCCAAGGTGTAAAATAATAAGAAAACCGAAGCAAAGCGAGGGTGGTTACTCTTTAAGTAATCATCACAGCCGGCGATACATTGGTGACGCCCAAATATCCATATTTAATTTCTAAACGACGCCCAAATATCCATATTTATTTTCTAAAGACTATAAAAAAAACAGTTGCATAATACTAGTTATAAAAATACATCAGCACATACTTGTTAGCATGATCGACGCGTATCTGCATATCGTTGTGCCTGACACAGTCGACGAGCAATCTCTCCAGATGGAATAGGTCGTCAGTGGCCGCCAGTTCCAGCAGCCGCGAGAACTGGATGCAGGCGTAGCACTGCGCCACCTGGCGGACCAGACGGACCAGCGCCACGTCGCTTAGCGCGTTCGTGTACTGGACCAGCGGTGAGTCTGGAATAGATTGGATAGGTTTCAATGTGGAAATGTTGGGTTAGGTTCAGCGCTGAATAATGTTGGATTAGTTTCAGCACTGGAATTATATGGGTTTAGCTGCAGCACTCGAATATTATTGGATTAGATTCAGAAGACTTGCGTGGCATAATGGTTACCATACCTGACCGACCATTAGATCTCCAGCAAAGATATCGCTCACCCAGTAATACAACGGCACATCTACGTTTCTCATATTTTACAGAAACGAGGATCAAAAATTTTATAAAAATGTTTAAAATTAATTTTAGGGTTCTTTTTACGTTTTTTAGAGATTGTATGGGTTTGGTTACTAGTATAGATATTAATACATCTATATAATACCACTATGTAGATTATGCACTTTTAAACATGTATACCATATAAACTCAATTTCGCATTTTTTGCAGATGTGCCATTATATTACTAGGTGAGCGATATTTGTTTGTGTTTCTGTTCTCCGCGTATCTGGGTTTCTGGGAGTGTGTGTTGTTATATTTGTGTATTGTCCAACATGCTAACAATTTTATACTCACTAGTATCCTCCTGCAATGCCTTGATGATGGTATTAACGTTGTGGCAGATAGAGAGCGGGTCGAACTCCACCTCGAGCCAGGAGTACAGCTGTTGCAGCTGCGGCGACGCCAGCGCCACCACATTGTACCGGACAATGTCTAGAAAATGTAATACAGGTAATTATACCGGGAAATGTATAGAAAATGTAAGAGGTAGATAGAGGTAGGGTTTCATTACAGAATGATTAAAAATTTGAAGAAATTAATATTTTTCGAATATAAAACAATAAAGACATTGGATGCAATAACTGCTAGTGCAGCTGTTCCAATAAAAAATTTACAATATAAGGCTCTACTACTCTTTACATTGTAGCTGAAAAAGATTGTGCTTACAGGCAGACTAAAGGATGGGACGTGTAGTTTTGGAAACATCGTTTCATAGAAAATGTATACGATAGTGCATACGCAGCGGAATCCCGTACGGGACGTGGCATACGGAACATCGTCGCCGACGATGTTTTTCCCGTCCCGTACGGGAAAAAACCCGTTACGTATGCATTGGTCTTAAGACTGTCAGAATTTCCCTCACAACCGAAATACTGTTCAGTTTTTTAGTTGTAAACAAGCTCTTTGGGCGATTTACGCAGAAATATAAAAAAAGCATAAACAAAAATTCAACACAACATTCAAAGTGCAATGCTGCAAAAAACAATCAAAAATTATAATGTGCAGGCATAAATTAACACAGACATGCAAAACACAGGCCTGTCGCGTCCAGCCGACAGTACAATCTACCTCCGAGGCCTACCACTCCATGACAATTAATAAATCAGAAGTGGGATTTATTTCGGAGGCACAAAAATATGCAGATGCAAAAAAAGTTTTATATTCAAACAAAAAAAAACACTCGTGCCTATTTCATGCATTGTAAATTGTTAACAATTTTTTTCACTACAGTAAAGGTTTTACTGAAGCACTTTTTTGTGTGCATACAATACTATTTTCATAACAAAAAGTAGTGAAAAACCTTTTTTCAAACATTTACCCACCTTTCAGTAAGCTAGCCCTCGTAGGAGGTTGAGCCAGTCCAAGTAACACGGCTAATCTTTGGGCCTTCTCAACTGGACTCTTGTCAGTCTCAACAAACCGATCAAACTCTGGATGCAACGATGGTAGAGGCACGGAGAGAACTGCTACTAGCACTTGACAGGCCATTCTGTAGAAAGTATCAATATTTATTTATCAGATGTAGTTCCAATTAGTTTTGAATGTTTCTTTCTATATCCAAAAAAATGTAAAGACACTGATATTATGCTTAAATTTATCTTGCGTTATAAAACACGAAGTTAGTTAAGTTATAGCGAATGTGTTGAAATAAAAATATGGGTATAATAAATTTAAAACTGATGCAGGTTTTAAAATTAACTGTTTATACTAAATCAGATCACGATCTATAAATATTAATCTATCAAAACATAAAAACCATGCAAAACACACTAAATGCAAATAATAATGTGCAGGCAGAAATTAACACAGACATGCAAAAACAGGCCTGTCGCGTCCAGCCGACAGTACAATCTACCTCCGAGGCCTACCACTCCATGACAATAACCAAATCAGAAGTGGGATTTAATTCAGAGGCACAGTTAAAAAATCATTTCAAAAACATGTAAACTTGAATTTTATGCAATGCAAAAAAAGGCAAGCAAAACAAAACGTAAAAAAAACAAACTCTAAACATATAAACATACCATATTTTATTTAAAAAAACTACATGTGATTGCTACAAACTATAGTTAATGAATAGCAATTTAATATTAAACTTCAGTAATAACTAGTATCATAACATCAGAACTATTTGTTGAGTTGAATAAAAAGGGTTATGAAGTTATTACAGCCGATACAGAGTAAACCAAAAGCATATCACAGTTCACACAACTTACTTCTGCAACTCTTCCTGCGTGATGTTCTTCTTCATTTCCCTGGATAACTGGAAGAGTTTCAGTAAAGCGGCAGCATGGAAGAGGCAATGGCCAGCTTTCCAGAACACGAGGGCCAACTTGCCATAGTAGTTGGCCATTGTCTTGGCCACTGGCGTTTTCTTTGACATGTTCATCAGGTTATGTATGTCTTCGATGGCTTTGTAGGCTTCCTGAATAAAAACAAAGTTTTACCAGATAGTTATCATCAAAATTTTCTATAAAAATCACCCTTCAAGGAAACACATATAAACTTCAAGTTGCCTGTGATGTATGAGTGATGATGAATTTTGTAATAAAATACTAAGAATGATCACTCAGAGTGAAATAAAGATACAAGTAAATAAAGAAGACAATTCTACACTAATTGTAAAACTTATTAACATATTCAAAGCCTATATTATATGCAATACTTTGACACAGGAAAAAAATCAAACTTATTTTCTTTCCCTTTCATGGTGAGATTCAAACATGAGAAGGAACCAACCTGCCACAGCTCCATTTGAATAGCACTGTCCAATTGGAACAGTCTGGTTTCCAAGTTAAGTTGTTGAGTCTCAGGCTTTGAGATGCTCACATTTCCAGTTTGTACCTGAAAGAATAAAAATATTATAAGTAAACAAATACTTCATAGAAATCAACCATTTCTATGAAGTATTTGTTTAATTTAATTAAGATGTGTAACATAAATGTATAACAAATTAGGGGCCATCCATAAATTACGTCACGATTGTGTGACAGGGCATGGGAGGGGTCCTAAATTTCGTGACGTCCCATTTCAAAATCGTATAATTGGTATGTACAGGTAAATATTAAAAAACAATTAATGGAAATAAAACTTATTTGGGAACTACCGGTTTAACTAAATAATTTCTAGGTGTAAAATTTCATAATAATTATGTCATATCACACTAGGGGGGGAGGTCTCACAAATGTGACCAGCTGTGACAAGGATGGGGGAGGGGTCAAAGTCATGAAATTAGTGTGACATAATTTATGGATGGCCCCTTATTGGTATCATGCATGCATAATCGTCGCTGCGCGTGCGAATCCGCGTAAGTGCAACTTGTAAAGACCGCGTATTTGCTTTTTGATGATTTTACAGGAGGAAGATAAAACTTAATATCTCAGCGATATTAATTCTTATTACCGACTGAACTTAACAGCTAGTTCTTTACAACTTTCTTTATTTTAACTAGCTGGTTCAGTCGGTAATAAGAATTAATATCGCTGAGATATTAAGTTTTATCTTCCTCCTGTAAAATCATCAAAAAGCAAATACGCGGTTTTTACAAGTTGCTCTTATGCGGATTCGCATGCGGAGCGACAATATTGTATTAGCAATGAAATCTTTTTATGATATTGTTATAATAATATGATAATTGGGTATACAATGTGATACAGCTTCATCTTAAATAAACAAATTCAATAAAACTATTGCAAAGGAGAAACTCAAAATTATATAGTATTTTAATTACTGGCCATTTACTTTACTTCTGTACAATTCCTCCTGCATCAAATCTTAATAATGTAGCCTGAATCAACAACAGAGTTTTGAATTCACTAACTTTACTCACAGTAGGTTTACAAATATCCTCAAGATGCTTCCGCAGCTTATCACACAACTTTCTGAACTCAGTCTTGCGGGAGTACTTGAGACAGAACTGGAACGCCATACGTGCAATGTCATGATAAAGTGTCTCCACATGAGCATTCGTACGGAGCAACTCGAGACATTGACAGTAAGACTCCCAAAGAAATTTCACCTGAAACAAAATTGATTTGTAACAAAACACGTTTTTAATGAACTTCAAAAAAGGAGGAGGTATTCAATTCAACTGAATTTTTTTTATGTTAACACCATGTTATGCACTATTACAGCATTCATGGTATAAAATATCTTACCCATGGTGTGAGTATAGTCCGGTCAGACCTATCTTGAGCATCTTCTCCTGACACAGCACTAAGCAATATGCTTTCGGGAGTGGCGAGATTATCCAGGTCATCAGTCTCAATAACCGCTTGGGTTGATTGCTCCCTTGCTGCTTCAGTACGTTCTTCTGCCATACGCAAGTACCCTCTAAAATAATAATTTAATAGGATAAGTCTAACATTTTACGAGTACATTCAGTACACATATTCATGAATAATGAATACTGAATTTATGAATGCCAATGTAAGTTAATAGAAAATCTGATTTAAGAAGAAGTAAAATATAATAATGTTCTAATGAAATAATTTATATTTATTGGCACTCTTGACATAGCCATAATCACATGGAGATGACATCAATATACAAATGGTAATCACTGATAAGTCAGAATTAACAGGAAAATGAACAACAAAAGCTTTATTGTTATTGGCATATAAGTATATTCATAGAATGATCATAATCTCTATCAGATGTTATGTAATGGGGTGGATCAGAAATATGCAACAAGACAAACCTTATAACTTGCTCCAAAGATCCCACATTAACGGACTGGAACATGTTCCTATACTGAAACAGGCCTTCCTTGGCAATATGTGACTTTCGAAGATCAACGCACAGCTCCAAGTACTTGAACATGATCGGTTCCAGCACAGACTCTGACCAGTTGTATGCCCATTTTTTGTTGCGGAACACTTCCTGTAAGGTGTCCAGAGCACGGGCAGGCTTGTCCAAGTCCATAAACTCTATAGATTGTACAAGTTATTGCGGGTTAATATCCTTATAGGTACCATATTTTGCGATATTTTTTGGTTATGTCAAGTTTTTTACATACCATATTTGCAGCGATTTAAAGTATCAAAAATAATTCTATAGATGGAAAGTTTAGAAAGGTGTATAGGTTGGAAGGAACATCATTTTATGGAGGTTTTATTACGAAAGGTCATGAAACCATGCAACGTGGTGACCAGTTTCTTGTACTTACCATTGGCCCGTTTGAGGGCATTTTCCGGTCTTTGACCGTAGCGTGCCATTTTGAGGGCGCACTTATCACTTCATTAACACTAAATTATATCCACTGTTAAAGCTGAAGAGGAATAAATACGGATTTATTCCTCTTACACCGGTCTGTCAAATGAAGCGACAGCAAGCAAAATGGCGCATTCGGCTTCGGCACAGCAGCGACGTCAGTAATAGAAAAAAAAAGCCCACATTGCTTCAATTGCTTTCTTTTAGTTTGCCACAGAATAGGAAGAAAGTTTATCGCAAGGATAATATAGTATAACTGGATTGCAATCTTCGTGGAAGTACCTGAAGACGGTTAACGTAACATTGAATGAGCATTTTCTTTTGACCAATCACAGGCCTAATTGAGGTTGTCTTTAGGGTTCAAACGATACTTTCGATACTGAGTAGGTATGGATACTTTTGTTCACGATACTCGATACTGAATACTCGATACTCTTACCTGGTACTCATTCACAAGTACTCATATAAAAAATCGGTATCGAGTACTTTTATAATACTGAGTATTTTTCAGTGTTGTCAATGCAAGTTTTTAGACGGTCTTGTACATTAAAGTGTGCCGTGTCCAGTGCTGCCAATACATTGAGTATCGGTTCAGCGCTCGAACAAAAAAAGGTCATTAGGCCTTTATTTCTCAACAAAGTGATATGAAATTCACTGCCGATGACCTTTTTTTTAACTCCTAATGTGATGCTCGTAAGTACTCGATACCGAGTAGTATCGATACTTCAGGGCCGATACTTTTTGGGTATCGATACCATACCCATCGATACCACACGAGTACTCGGTATCGATACCAACGGCCGATACTTCGAACACTAGTTGTCTTTTATAATTTTAGGGTGTCCATACTTACTTAACCTTTGTTTATACGAAGCCATCGCTGGCTGCCAGTATGACTGGCAGCTATAAAAAAATACATATTAATATTTTTTTTTATGTTTAGCTTGTTCCATTACGATTCCAACGACATAAGCATATAGCTCTCATACAATAATTTTGAGATATTATTATTTTAAAAAGCACGCACCGTGTACCGGCCCCCACCCCCCGCCGGCGTCACAGTTCCGAACAAACCGTGCGTCACGTAGAAGAGGATATTATTTTTGTACAAGGTGATAATGAAATGAAACAATAATATTTAATACGGTACATTTATTAAATTTCAAGTATACCGCACATATAATTTTTTTAACACAATTTAATTATTTATCCTGGGAATAGTCCCACATGGACACCAAAGAAAATGGTCATTCAATGTGACGTCATCCGTATTCAGTTTCAGCTTCAGGTACAACAAGTACCAGTACAAAGATTGCAATCCAGTTATACTATAATATCCTTGGTTCATCATGCCATTTTGACATTTTTTATTGAATGACGACCACAACACACTTTGACATATAACTTGACTTAATTGCGTCAAAGTCAGTTTGATTTGATACATGTCAATTGTCAAGATTGTCAAGAAATACGATGAATGAATTCAATACAGAATTTTATTTCAGAAAGTTTCAAGATTTTATAAATTTATCTAGCCTTTCAAATGATAGTGGTCATCTAGTGATTAGCCTATCGATATTTATAGTATTCTAACTTTTTATTGATCAAATTTCGTTCGTTTTGCCCCGGATCTATTGGATATCAGGCTAACCTATAAAAATGTATTTGTTTCTAAATATACATTTGTATAAAAATCCATTCACAATTTGTTTTATTGCTGAAGATTCTTTAATGCTTCCTGACGCGGAAACCTACAAGTCTGTCGGTGTAAACACTGGAAAGTCAAATTTACATATTAAGAAAATTAAAGATGAAATAAAGAGTAAAAAAAAGTGGAAGTTGAGAGTGTCAGCTTTATTTCTACAGCCATTTCTGAAAGAATGTATTTATTCAGAAGTATACAGAAAAAATGTATTAAAAAACTTAAACCGATTAACAGGCTGTTCAGAGGAGAATGTAATATTTCTTAAGTTAATACTAGAACCACCAGATAAAGAAATAATTGATTATTCATGGTAAGTGGAAAATATTATTTTTTATTTAATTATATCATTACTAGTAACCCACCCTCGCTTCGGCTACCTAGTTCTTAATACCCTTGAAAGTTGGAGCAACTAATTGTCAGGATTATAATAATATTATGGTGCAACTCCATACAATTACATTGAATGTTCATAGTAGTGGCAAGTTACCCGTTTAATTATGTGGCTCATTGTTTAGCTTGTGCTTTTACTTTCACTTGTTAAAAACAAGTGGACTTAATCATAAACGCGTAATAAAACATATTTTAGCTATTGTACTGTTGTAATATGTTTCATCTTTATTGTTTTTTATAAGAGTGAAAGAAATAAAAGACTCATAACTTTCCTTGTTTTTATGAATAAGTGGGAACAAATACATATCGACGCTAGAAAGCAAACACGTAGTAAACGACACTGCCGTCCTAACGAAGAGTGCAATAAGTCGATTTTTTGGGCAAATTGATTTAAGACCTTATGTAGTTACAGATAAGGTCTAAATTAAATTTTCCCAAAAACTCGACTTTTGCACTCTTCGTTTGGACAGCAGTGTGGTTTACTACGTTTTTGCTTTCTAGCGTCGATATAGTGAACCATACCAGTAGTGTTGACTAATAAAAAATATTTTTCCAATTTTCCAACTCTATAAATGATCTAAAAACTATCTATTACAGGAATGCTAAAATGTTACAACTGATATGGACCAGAGTTGAAATAGAAAATGCATTTTCTTGGCTGTCAACACTTGGTGGGGCTTACTCAGCTTTAGGAGATTACTTTGAACATTGTGTAAGTATTTGGTGCACCATAAATAATAGCCAGTGGTAGTCTATTAATCCATATAATCAATTTTTTTGATGAGTGTTATGTAATAAACAATTTCACAGTCTTTTTGTTGTACAGTCAAAATCTGTTACTGTGCCTATTCACATTGTGTACAATACAACTGATCTGGTTGTTGTACAGATATAATTTTCTGAAAACATTATTAAAATGTGATTGATTAATGCAGTATGTCGAAGTAAGCAATGTCGTAAAAAAACAATATTTTAAAAAAGTCGATCATATAGCATTCAGCCGGAACCATTGATTTTGGTCAATATAAATGGTATGTTGTTCTAAACAATGTTGCCATAAACGGTTTTAACTGTAATTGGTAATTTAATAAATTAAAATTTAAAAAATCCCCCACAGTTTTATTTACACTAAACATAATAGCTAAGAACACTCTTGATTAAGTCACCTTTCAAACAAAAAAAACTAGATCAAAATGGGTTCATCCGTTTGGGAGCTACAATGCCACAGACAGACATACAGATCCACAGATACACAGACATGCAGATACACAGACCCCTTATTTATTACCCCTTTTTTTTGTTGGGGGTTAACGTGGGGTTAAAAATAAAGCAGACATAAAATAAAATAATTTCAGAACAAATACTTTTTGAAATATATTTTTTTTAAATAAATAATTCTCCTAAATCCTAATTATTTCTTTAAACTAATATTTCAATAAAAAGGAGTAGCAAGATTGTTTCTTTAGCAAGTAGGTCTGATAAAAAAAAAAACAGACTTCTCAATGTTAAAATAAATGATCTCTGTTAGCACATATTAATTTCCTTTGAGGAAATAACTTTAGTACTTCTTTTGCAATAAATGGTATATTAATTTTCAAGAACTGAAGCTCTCAATTTGTAAAGCAGCTGGTCTACTATGCTAATATAATAAACTGGTAATATAAATATTGGTTTTGTGTAGTGTTTTATATACACTTTATACTTTCCAGGCAGATGAAGCGGGCAGAATATCAATAAGACAGTACAAGCTATCTCAGATGCTTGGCGATGAAGGGTTGGCTGCACGGAGTAGGCTGTATTCTGCTCTGGCTTACGCTCAGAAAGGCAAGCTCAAGGTTGCAAGGCATATTGTCAGGAATGTAGCAGAATTTGCCAGACTGACTCAGGACAAACGGTTGAATAGAATGTGCCAGGGTGTTTGGGCCAAACTTAAATATTTAAGGCGACTTAAAAAAGGCAGTCAAGGTGTCCATGGAAGTGATTGTGGGGACTCTAATGTGGTTAGTTCGAAATAAATGGTGGCATATACTCTAAAGTCAATAGGAGTTAAGTGATTAATCCATATTACCTTTATCTAGGAATCACTTTACACATTGTAAATGTCATGTGCTTTAATGGACACATTGGAATGCGCTACTTAATTATGTACTTCATTCCATAGCACATTAATTTCATTGATCATTATTTATGCAAGATTTATATAAGTGATTGTAATGTGTAATGGTTTTGGACAGTATTAACAACAAGCAATGATTAATTTTATATGGATGGTATTTGTAAAGATTGTAGTAAAACCAAAACTGCTAGTTTAATATACCGAGACGAATTTTGTACTAAAATATTCCATGCATTCTATTTAAAACTGTTTTTGATTGTACTCTATGTATGTACGTACTGTATGTATGTACATATTATGCATTTATTTACATACAGCGATACAGTATTAAGGTCACAAATACCACGAGCAATAACTATACTATATTCACATTCGAATCAGAATTTAAATAAGCACTGTGTTGCCTAGCAACCACAAACAAACAGGTGCATGAAACTTTTGGTCGTATAAAGTACGTTTGAACTAAATCTGGAGTTCGCAAGTCGCGTTCCGTTCCACTCTTTGTAATTTTATTTTATTTTTAAATATAATATTTATTTTGCAAAAGTTTAAAATAACACGGAATAGTTACGTATAAAATCGATATAGACTGTTTTAAAATACATAAACATAAATATAAAATGTTATTCGGCTTTGTTTAATGAAATTTAACTTATAAATAATTTTATGCTCATGCATATTGAGTGGAATGAAATATCTGTATAATCTGTACAGTGCCATCTCTCAAGAACTTATTTGTGACGTGGCGAAAATTGGAACTAATGCCATCCCATTCATAAATTACTACTATGCGCACCATGATTGGTCCAATGCGTCCGGCAGCGCCCTCCTTATAGTCACAGATAAGTTGATTTCACTGTATTTCGAAATATAATACGACCAAGTTGCAAAGCATGTAAGCGCCATTATAGCTGTGAGGTTTTCGTAGTCATTTCTATTTATAGTCATAGGTAGGCCGGCCTCAAAACAATAAGTTTCTACAAAGGTTATAAGTCGCTTCACGAAATTAAGGATGTGCGAGCGTGAGTTATTCATGACGAAAATTGTTTTAAGATGTTGGTTTTTACGTCGTTTTCTCTTAGTGTGTTGTTGTTATAGGTCAATATTAAAATAATGAAGTTGTCACAAACGTTATAATGATTATTTCGTTCTTTAATAGTTATTTGGTGTGCGAAATACAAATCAGTTTGTGAAAACCCTATAAAGGAATTTTTACGATTTATTGACAAGTATTCTGATACGAGTTTGACTCAAGTATAGACAGATAAATGACATATTGATTATAATAGAAAAAACTTAAAGCCTGTTTTCCTTTATTAAATGCAAATCCAATTTGAGATCCATATAAAGATGTATTTTTGGCAAATCGATGCATAATGTGTCTGAGATGGCGCTGAAATCTTTCTTTCTTTCCTGTTTTCTAGATTGGTATTACTCAAAACGTCCTATCAACAGTCTGCCGTTCTGAATATTTTACTATCCATAATCCTTAAGTTAGCCACCTACCAACTGTAAAAAGGCAATAACTGTATTAAGGCACATAATTATTATAACAACATTAGTTGTTATTACTTTTTTGATGACCCTGTAGGCTACAAGTCGGTAGCGACCCTGCCTGCGAATCAAGGCCTTCCGGGTTCGATTCCCGGCCAGGTCAGATATTTATGTGACAGATAAATATTTGTACTCGGAGTACTAAGTACAAAGGAGGCCCTATATAGATAATTTGTTGTAGGGCCCCCTCAACATCAGCTGTCAAATATAAAAGGAGTGCCAACTGTAACGGTCGTAGGCCACTGGCGAGCTTTTTTTTTGGGAGTGTTAGTGGGGGCCCCTATATGCTGGGTGCACCGTATAATTGATACGGCTGATACGGCGGTAGCTACGCCCCTGCTGAAAGGTCACAACAATGACTTGACATCAGTAAAACTGTGCCGAATGAGTCCAGCTATCCAGATCTCATTTGAGGCAATGGATATGTGGCTTTATATTATTAGCATCCTAAAATAAGTTATGTGATGATTTCTTATGACGTTCCTTATGCTGATTTGTTTAGTTTATCCACTTTGTATGAATCAAAGCTTTATTTAATTTTGTTGTTGGTTGGTGCTGTAAGTTATGTTACCATCATCATTACCAAATGGTGTTTCCTGTAATAAACAAGGAAAATAAAAATAAAAGAGATATTATCAAAATATATATTTTATTTATGCCAAACTGTTAAATGTAACAAGGGTTTAAAACGTCTACAATTTAAATGCAACTTTAAGCAGATGTTACAGCATTTTTATCAGCCTTGAATTTTTTTCAATCTCATGTAAAATAGGACTGTGGAATGAGCTTTAAAGATTTGTATTACAAATAGGTATGCTCTATAAACTGTGAATAGGGTTACCGAAACATACATATTATATCAAAGAACAGTACCTATATTATTCGGCACTGTAAAATAAAAAAGTACTTGAAAATATTTGATTTGAAGACATAATTAATTATTGTGTTTTAAAAAACAGATAGTAACAAGTATTTACATGTAGTTACAAAATTGGCAACCCTCATTATAACCAATTACAATTTATTTATTTATTTATTTTTCTTTAATAGGAGAGTCCCAGAAATTGCAATTTTGATAGGTTAAACCAGTAAAATAATTTAACTGTACAATTAAAAACAGGTCGCAGAAACTAATCTGTTTTATATATTTCATACAAAAACAAGACAATTGACCTTTTAAAACAATATAGTTAGGTACCTAAATGATTTTATAAAATGCTTGAATAATTGATGTCGTACTATTTCGGTACGGCCCTGATAAGTAAATAATAAGTTTGACGAAGTGAAGTATGATGTTAAATATATTTATGCAGTATAATTTTACATTTAAAATATTGTACAGTAGTACAAAATGCTTATTGCACCTAGAATAGCACAAACCGGTAACTATAAAGTGTAATAACATTGTAGTGTATAATAAACAATTAGTTTTGGGATTATTAAATTAGGCTGAGCCTAAATACTTTTACAAATATTAACTAAAAAATAAAAATACTTCAATTTAAACTATTACTTTAAGTGAATAGAGCCTCCTTAAAGTGAATAAATTTAGAGATTCCAAAATATTTTACATAAACAATATTTCCCAAATATAATTTCAACAAATTTCAGAATCAATTTAAATTAACTATAGTATAGGTAACTATAGTAAATGGCAGCACTTTTGGTCAATCTTTATCATACTTACCCCCGTATTCAAGAACAACACTGTGAGCTCTCAGTGTTTGCGAGTGCATAGTGGCTTTAAAATCATTTCGTAAACAATACTTGATTGAAGTCCTTCGCTGTGCGTTTGTCAAAATCGATAAAGTAGCTGGCGAGCTACTTTACCGAACGCATAGTGTTGGTTTGATTTCTGTCAAAATAGAAAGAAAGGATCGATTGTTTGTATTGTTATCTTTGTCTTTTGCTTGTGTCAAATGACTAGAGTGAAGTTAGCCGCATCAAATGGACCAATAAGAGGGCTGTATACAGCCTGTGCGTCCGCACAGCCAAGTGATACTTAAGGGTCGACTGTGAAACAGAAGGGTTGCCATGACGAACGCACTGAGAAATGCCTTACTTCGCATAGTATTGCTTCTTTACTTAAACAAGTATTGTTCTTGAATACGGGGGTTAATGTTATATGGTTACATAATTCATATTACATATACCATAGTGGTATTAATACCCGCTTCATCTCAGGGATATTTGCAAATCGGTGATAGTCTTTGAAATAGTGTAATAAAAATGTTCAATTTGCAATGATCATACACTGTTTTTTACATATTTTATATTACCTATTATTTATTGGACTACAATCCCACGTTATTAAGTGGCTATGTAGTCTTGAATCATAAAAATGTAACCATGAGCCTTTAAGACAACAATTTAGACAAGTTATAATGACTAGGTAAAATGTATGTTACTGTAACTTCAGATCAATAAAATATTAAAAAAAAAATAGATTAGAGTTACCATTCATTTGAGGTTCAATTTAAAAATTTTAATAAATTACCAAAATCGTAGCCAAAAAATCGACTTAATTTTGCCATCTCCGATACAGCATGACTTGGGTCATTGTCGATGGCTGATATATGTATAAGAAAGTTCATAAGATTGAGCTTAGATGTTATAAATAATTACCAACTCAAGATACGAATACAACATGCATGAATTACATGTAGTTTATCGATCGCTTCAATGCTGCAGTAGGAAGTGCAAGCTATTCCTTGGAACACAACGGGCAAGCCAAAGTACCCATGGGATCCCATGCAGGCAACACCTTAGCCTCCTGCTTGAATACATCTAGCACCTCCGCTGGTACAAACTTTTTATCCACCACAACCTGGAAAGTGCAAAAAAGTGTTAATTAACGTCTTACAGTAAGGAACAGTATGTTATTTTACTAATAATAGTTTGTTACTCTTTCACGTAAAAACTACTCTGATTTTAATGAAATTTTGTACACAGGTAAAAGATGATCTTCAATAGGATATAAGGAACTGTTTTCTATGGACAAAAGCTGAATAGAGCTGAATAAATGTGCGTTGACCCTTATTCTGGAAAACGCGGGCAGAGCGCTAGTTAGGCAATAAGTAGATATAAACTTAGTTGTCACCATTCGTAACACTGGGGGCGTTAAAATGCGTCTACCTAAACAATAATATCGAACCTACTTGTTAATTACCTTTTCAGTGTTCCAATCTAAACATTGTACTCTTGATATGCCTTTAGAATTATTGATGTTCATGGCTCGGTGACCACTTAGCGCGTGGCGTAGCGGTGGCGCTTTTTTTGAGGTGTGAGTCGCGTGAAATGAGACGGTTTCATACTACAATTCAACTTCAACTCATTTTGCGTCGCCATGTGGTGGTTCCCATACACTCCAAAAGAAAGTAATTAAGATTTTATTAAAATAGGATTACTAAACGGTAGAAAAACGTAAGTACATAATATGTACCTCGAACACAAATTCCCTGAACCAGGGCGCAGTGAGCAACAAGTATCCCTTGTCATACTCCTTGTCGCCGTAAGAGTTCTCCACGCGGAACTTCACTGCCTGTCCGCTTGCCTGAAAAAAAATATCAATATGTATAAATACAACTCCATATACATTTTCTTGCACCTTTTATAGAGTGGTTCATGACTATTTGCAAAACGCTTGATGAGGGTAAACCACTAGCCACGATGTCTTCCTCTAAGCGACGTCCAACGCTGAACCCCACAGGGGCTGCAGTTAGGACGTTCGCATCCCCTATTTCTCAAAGAGGGTACTTCGCAAAAACAATCTTCTCAAGCCTTTCCAAGCTCACCTCTCTTTTCGCATGAAGCTGTAAAGGCTAGCGGCCAACAGCAACTGTCCATTCGAAAAAAGATACAAACGTATCAACTTTGACGCCCTACAATCGTTACCATGCCGGACCGCCGTGCCTAGGGTCCTGGGTTCGATTCCATGCGAGGCGGAAATTTGAACGATGAGTATGAATTGCTGTTCTCGGTCTGGGTGCGTTCTTGTCTTTGCGTTTTGTCCATGGCATCCACGACACATGGAATTTTAGTGTGAGGCTATGCTATGACTGTGTAGCATTATTGAAGTATACTTCTTATGGGGCGTTTGGAAAAAATTATGGGAGTAAAATTTTTACAATGCGACAGCCAAAAAGCGACATGATAAAGGTGCGTGAAGCTAGGCGCATAACATTCGCTGGAATTGTTTTGGAGTGCGCGCCGGGACGTGGGTGCGAGCGAAAGGTACTTACAAGTAAGAGGTAAGTATAAATTCTTACGTGCGTACATAAGTACAAACACACGTTTTTTTATTATTTATTTATTAACTCACATTAGTGCCTACAGCGGTGAAGACCATGGCGTGCGTCATGCAGGAGTCGCCGTACAGCAGGCGGTCCGCCTTGTTCAGCCCGATCTGCACCTCCGTGTTGAACACTAGCTTGTGGTCCTGTCTGCGGAACGATATACACTTCATATACATCTTCAATCCTACTGTCCTATTAATATAATAGATGTGAGTTTGTGAGAATGTATAGATGTTTGTAACGCTCACGCAAAAACTACTGAATGGATTTTCATGAAATCGTACTAGATGGACAGGTAGACTATGATCTTTGTGTAGCCAAGGACAAAGTTGAGTTGCAAAGAAATTGATGTATGTGATATAATGTACGTTCCCGTCCCGTACGGGATTCCGCAGCGTATGCACTATCGTATACATTTTCTATGAAACGATGTTTCCAAAATTTCACGCCCCGTCCCGTACGGGAAAAAACCCGTTATGTATGCATTGACCTTATAAGAGTAAAGTACTATCTATCAGGCCTTAAAATTCCACTGCTCCGGTCTTGAGCCCTTTGGATCCCGCTGTGTTCCTTATATCATCAGTCCACCTGGTAGGGGGACGACCTGTGCTCCTGGTACCGAGTTAACATAAAGTACTAACGCGTCCAAATCCTCGAGTCCGTTCTTGGTTTCGAAGCGCTTGGACACCTCCGAGCCGAACCACACCGCCTCGCCGTCTTGGATGCTGTCCTTCACCACCCTGGAACCAACACACATTACGTGAAAGAAGTTAAGAAAGAAACAACTGGCTCTAAAGCTCCCAGATGGAACATGACGAGTGGTAGCTAAACAGACAGGCTTCAAACATTCGTTATAGATATGTTTTCATTACACAGTTATATGTGTTTAAATACATGCTTAATGCAGAATGTTACTATTTCTTATGGATTCATGGAAGGGTTACAAACCGACCATAGTTAGGGCTAGCATTGACTGGAGGCAAGGCTTGCCTAGGCATTTTCATTCCAGGAAAATGAATATACCTTAATTATAAGCCTATAGTTCTGAAAAGCGTGCCTAGGCACACCTGCAACATTGTAGCTACCACTTCTTTGAATCCACTTTATTGAAAAATACACCTTATCATCATACAATTAAGGTACATTTCTCTTCCTCGCTGGGTCACCAGTCAACGCAGACCCCACAACACAGAGGCAATACTAACTGCATGAGGATCTCGATGGGCTGGTTGTTGTAGGCGGTGGCGCGGCCGCCCACCACGTTTCCCAGACACTGCAGCGTGTACAGAGCGCCATATGGGTTCGATGCCCGCGGGTCACTCACCAGGCACACCTGACATCACATTTAAAATAAACAGATATAAATCAATAGCTATAATTACCTACATATTTATATAACTTGTGTATTGAGTTTAAGGTACATCACAAGAATTAAAAAAATATATTTAGTTAGTAAGTCAAAGCTTAAAAAGCCTATTTTACATAATTTAGCCAGGCCAAAAAAACAAAATGAATTCTCAATGCATATTTTAAAACAATCTTATTAAATTTGATATTAAATTTTAAGAAAAAATATTTTTCAACGCATATTAAGATAAGTATGCCATCAGGTTCACTACGATACCACCTGGTATCAGACATCAGTAAGATTTAACTAGTGGTCAACCCCATTAAACCTGGCTACGTCCTTAGTGACAGTAGTGATGTACTCTGTATGTTTAGTGTTTGTCTTTACTAACCTTATCGTCGACGTTGAAGAGCGGACGCACGTGTTTCTCGTAGAACTCCTGCGGCGTGAGCGGCCCGAAGTTGATGTACGCTTTCTCCTTGTTGTAGAACTCGTATGTGAACTTCTCTGCCGGAGTGCCTGGATGAACATCATAATATCATATCATACACAAACTGTTATTGATATGGAACATGGAAGATATCTGAGTTTTTTTTTACTGGGGATGTTTATTAACGATATACATATTATTTGAACATTTATTTTTGCTAATCTCACAATCAATTTGAATGCGTCTTTCACTAATGTATTGTAGTAAATTTGGGTTAACATTGTTTTTTATTTTAATCAAGAGACGTCTATTTAAAATCTTCTTGACTATGGGTACTAAGACATAGGTTGCCCGAATTAAAGCATTACTAGTAAAATAATACATTGGCATGGCAGTGGCCTGCGAAGAAAGGGATATTTGATTCCTGGCTGGAGTAGACATTTATGCAACAAATAATTGTTTGTTCTCAGGCGAGGGTGTTTATTATATGGAAACGATGACAATAGGGTTGTACGTTAAGGTACCAACCTAAACAAGTAGCCACTATGTTGTATATAACTGCTGTCTGTTTGCTGATGGTGTTCTGTATCGCCTCGTCCGATTCCTTAGCGGCCACCAGGTCCCTCAACTCCTTGGCAAATTCACGTAACTACAACAATCAATTAGCTATTTTACTTTTTACAGCATGCTGGAGTATGCACTAACCATCCTCAAGAGGAGAGACCTGTGCTCAGTAATGGGCCATTAATGGCATTATTACTTAATAAATTAAAATTTTAAAGCTAACTTATTAAAGCCTATTTAATTTACTCTCTTTTTGAAAACTCAATAGGCACCAGGAAAGCCTACGCAGTATTAAAGTTGAACAATTACAATTATCGAGTTCATAATATATTATTTTGTAATAAATATAAAATCAAAAATTTGAAATATAATTTTTAGTTTTCATCTTTTCTTGTTTATCTGCTAAAATCAACATTTAAATAACGCATGACGAATTCCGAAATACGTGATATTTTGTTATACGTGACTAACGTCACAAATCGTGCAAGATAGCAACATAGCAAAGTCAAACAATAATAAAGATAAAAATTGTAAATGTCACCTTTGTCTTGATAAGGGCGTTCATTCTGATACTACGGCGCGAACTGAACGACTCAGGGAAACACTTCTTAGGCATCAATCCATATTTGTTCACCAGATTTACTATCATGTCCCATTGGCCACCATCGTTTATTGGGTCCTGGAAAAACAAAATAAGGACTTTTAATTAAAACATAAACAATTTATTAATTACTTTAATGCCACTCACAGTCCCACACTAGGTTTCCCTGTGCCGAGGGTGCCATGGACAATCAGACAACATACAAAGACAGCTCATACACATCCAAGCCAAGAACAGAAATTCAAACTCATCATTCAAACTTCCGCCTCGCTGAGAATCGAACCGTTGCATTGGCAGGGCGGTCTGGCATGGAAACCATTGCGCCACAGAATCGTCATTCATTTATTAACCGAGTTAACAGATGCAGGCTTAACATTTTAAGGTCATAGCAAAATCTTATGACTAGACTCGGAGTATTCTCAGATATCCAGGCCATCTGGTACTCTAAAGTAACATGTTAAATAATGATTCACACATTCACATTATTCACAGATCAACAAACATTTTCAATTAATACACATAGTAAGGTATATTTCATTTGCGCAATAATTCTGTAATATAGAAAATGTAGCACAGCAGATTTCACAAAGATAATAAAAGTAAATAATCATGAACATTGAGTTTGAATTGTAAGATAAAATACTTGGTTCTTATTAAAACTATTATCTTGTTATCAAGCTATTTAGAAGACAAGATCACCATTGCCAAGAGAATGTGGCTGAAACTGGCTTCAGAATCAGAGTCTACATTAAGTCATTAATTTTAGATTACCTTAAGTAGAAAATTGACTAGACGCCCCTCGAGCTTCTCTCCCTGTTTGGCAGTGGCGACAATGTTGTTCAGCCAGTAATGAGACCTCTCTATTTTGTCCCAGAAGAAAAGGTAACTGGAAAAAATAATAGTGTTTTAAATAAAAAAAAACCGGGCAAGTGCGTGTCACGCCACGCGCAATGTAGGGTTCCGAAGTAGTATGGACTGACGGACGGACGGACGGACATGACGAAACTATAAGGGTTCCGATTTTACTTCGGAACCCTAAAAAGTCTAGTTTAAGATGTAATCATACATTTGAGATTCTAATTATAGTCATATCAGTAGCAGTATCGGGTATATGTACCTCTGTGAGAACTCAAACTCCTCAAGGCCATATTTCTTCATGAAGGGCAACCGCATCACATTCAGAGCTGCAAACAGCCAGCACCGACCTGTGTTTTCCTGATTTGTCACCGGTTTACCTTCCAACTCCACCTGGGAAATAATTTTCGTCGTTACAATGCATTGTAGATATTATATAACGTATTCTGGAGTTCAACTTTTTTACGTATGTGTAAAAAGGAACTCTATGTAGAGGGGTTCCACCAACATCTCATACATACATTATAGTGACATTACTTGTGTGGACAGAGTGAACCCTATTTAGGGGAATGTTGCATTTTTTGTATTTTAAGTAGTCAAGGCAAAGAATAATTCTGATATGTAAACTGCCCATTTAGTAATTTAACTTACCAATTATTTATTTCATTTGTAGTTGAAAAATGTATTACTACTCATTTTACTTTATTACTCAGTTTTTACTGCCAAAAAAGTACATTAACAAATATTTTGTAATTTTTAACATGCCCACCTTCAATATACAACTGCTGCTTTATATGAGTGCTATTTTTACCTTGTACATAAGGGGCCATGCATAAATTGCGTCACACTAATTTCATGACTTTTTGACCCCTCCTCCCCTCCTTGTCAGAGCTGGTCACATTTGTGAGACCCCCCTAGTGTGACAGCACATATTATGAAATTTTACACCTAGAAATTATTAAATTAAAACAGCAGTTCCGAAATAAGTTTTATTTCCATTAACTGTTTTTTAATATTTTACCAATACATACCAATTATTCGATTTTTAATGTGACGTCACGAAATTTAGGACCCCCTCCCACCCCTTGTCACACTACATCGACCCTCCCCCCTCCTCCCTAACGTGTGACGTAATTTGTGGATGGCCCCTAATATACAAAATACAAGTGGGTAAGTACTGGGTACAAATTACCTTAATATTATACACATGAAGACTGTTGTCTGTTCTTTTTCTGCTGATAGCAACCTCGAACGGGTCAAATCTTGTACAAGCATTCTGGGCAAGCTCATTCTTGGGGTCGGCATAGAAATCTCGCCTTAACTTTTCTAGGGATGCTTGACTAAGAGGTTCTGAAACCAACAAACACATATTAAATATCTTGAAACTTCACATTTCCCAATACAGTACATCAATGTAATATAAGCTAAAATACAAAGAATCATGAATAAATTAAACAAAATTAAGTGAATACTGTACTATTTATTATATGAAATAAAAATTACATTCATATCCAATTAAAGAGTTTGCCTTGAATGTTGTATAAAACACTCTTTAGGTACCTATTTGTATGATGAAGGAATAAAACTGAAGGTAGTAATTTCATAATCAGATAAATAGGTAGTAGTATTAGGAATGTGGTTTATATTATTTATCTATAATCTATACTAATAAATAAAAAGGAAAGATTTGATTTTTTGTTTGCATTGAATAGGCTCCGAAACTACTGAACCGATTTTAAAAATTCTTTCATTGTTGGGAAGCTACACTATCCCTGAGTAACATAGGCTGTATTATATTTTCAAAAAAATTAGGGATCCTTAATAAAACTCCAATAAGTTGTAAAAAAATAAGAAAACCGAAGCAAAGCGAGGGCGGTTACTCGTAAATCATAAACTAATGAATGTTTTTCACTATTTTTTTTAAATATTAATCTTAGCACATTTCTTATCAAATTCTAATGTTTGTTTTCTATTTACCTCCCACTTTGTATGACATAAATACTATGTGTTTTACAAACGCTGTACAGTGCTTATTTTCCTTAAACACATTTAAAATTGTATTCATTTCATGATTAAAATTTAGTATTACAAACTCTTCACACAAAAATTACGGTATTCACTATAAAATAAAGCCACAGTAAATTGATAAATTTGAATTTTTGTACTGACAATGTTATTTTCAGTTTGACATCGACGTGACTAGCAGTTTTATTTTTATTGTCGTGCAAAGTAGTTTTTATAAGTTGTAAAGGTAATGACGATTCAATAAATTACAAAATCAAAAATGTTACATCTGTGCTTTTCTAAATACCTATTAATTGGGATCTGTAATTAAAACTTACGAAAAAAAGCCATTGCAGCAGAAAGGAATGTACTTTCTTCTTGCCCTAAACGAATCCCACAGAGTAAATAATTATAACAGTGTAAACTGACACTTCTGACACTGACAGGTCTTTTGCTCCAGATCAGTGTTGCCAGGTACCACACATAATTTTATTACGGTAGATCTATGAAAATATGCCGTATCTATCTATCAAATATGCCGATCCGAATGTGTAGCATGTATAGTAGAATCACAGATTACCTCCAATAGATACCGCATACAAGGCAACTGACGCGCCCCAATACGTACGTGCATTTGCATGTTCACGACATTAGTGTCGACCAATACTGACCCGTCAAGTCCAAGTATGAATTACAAATAGCCAATCACAGCGCATTTTTTGTCCCCCGTAAGCCGCGCCTTCCGCCAAATTTCGTGAGTTGAAACTAAGAAAATTTCACTAAATTTCAAATATCTATTGGGGGTAATCTGTGAGTAGAATCCATAATTTGACGGACCACTTTGACAAATAGAGTGTTGCTATATACTGCAGAAAATTAATAGTGAGAGGTAAGTGTCGATATTTCAGTGCGAGGCTTAGGCTAGATTCAACAAGAAAGTGAGTGGTGAAAAACTGTTATGTTGAGGCGCGCAATGAAAAACCTTTAGTTACGTTGTTAAAATAGTGTTTAATTAATGTGTTTGTATATGTTATCTAATTATAACAAATTATGGATGTTGGCTGTGGGGTGGGGGTTGCACGATATATACTGTGCGTAATATATTTAATGCAAAAAAAGGAAAGAATATAAAATAAAACTTTAATCCTAACTTATCTAAACCTAACTAACTGGTCTCAATTACTACACGATCGAGTAAGAGCACCAGCAGCGGAGGCGACCGCTTGCTTCGACGATTCGGGCAAGAGCGTCGTGTGGTGGAGATGCTTGCGCGAGGCGTCGCTGGTCCGTGGGTGGCCGTAGTCTCCAAGAAGCAGCTGATGTTGCGTAAGGCTCCTCGAGCGTGTGAATGTTTCACGGGTGGCCGTAAGCTTCGAAGAAGCAGCTAACGTTGCGCAAGGCTCCCCGAGCGTGTGAATATCACGCTGTGACGTGGGGGGTGTAAGGGCCGTATATCAAACACCTTCCGTTTAATGATTAGTTGCTAGGTAAAATCAATAACGAAAGATGTATTTAATTTAATCAAAATTCATTCACATTTCTATTAAGAAAAATATTAAGATAGAGTTAATTTGATTTCAAAAGTCACGCAAAATAACGATAAGAACATTTTCATAATGTCGATAAGAACAGCAATGCCATGTCCTGGCAATATTTGTGTATTTGAGTTGTCAAAGTGGTCCATCGAAATAAGGATTCGATTAGAGCATGGACGCGAATACTCCCGGTGAAGAAGCGCGTTGATGTTGTTACAACTTTATATCGTTACAAGTAGCACACTGACAGCTGTTATGTATTTGCATGTTCAATTTTCTTTTTTAGGGTTCCGAAGTAAAATCGGAACCCTTATAGTTTCTTCATGTCCATCCGTCCGATCGTCGGTCTGTCTGTCCGAGGCATAGCGCCGAGACCCTTAGTGGTTTAAAGCTGTAATTTGGCATGGGATATACATATTTATTAAAACTCCAAAATCATAGAATAATATAATGAAAAATATTTTTTCCCCTACAGTGTCGGGTATCGTTGAAAACGTCTTTTAAAAATATTATGGGTCTTGTAAGACCATTTTTGGATTTAGGGGTTCGTTTGCGAAATATTTGGCTCTAAAGTGCTAATTTTGGTTAGAGTCAAGCGTCCCCTTCCCCCTGCCGGCTAAACGGTGGGAGTTGGACAAGTGAAAAAATTCTCAAAAATAGGTTATATGAATTTACAAGGAAAACTATCACGGCTATGTTAGCATAAGTAGATAATGAGTAATAGTCGATAAACTTACTCCTTCGGTACCCTACACGCACTTGCCCGGTTTTTTCAATTTTCACTTAAGTTATATCCAAACTTAGCTGTTACATTACAGGCGAGCGCTCTCGGTGCAGAAGCGCCCTAAGAAAATCAATAGTAATGTCAGAATCACAAGGTCGTCAGTAGCTAACAACACCCCAAGGGTAGTTATTTACTTTCAGAATATTTTTGATAACCTAGCTGTAAGCTCAAGTGCGTAGAACAATGTCGTTAAAGGCCTACGAAGACGCGTGTACGAGAGCAGAGTTATTCGGTCAACCTAAGCCAGATAGAGAGGAATTTTTAGAAAAACATAAGCATTTGGATGTCGTGGAGTTTGAAGAAGTGGATATAAAAACAGCCGAGGTATTATCTAGTGATAGAGCAACATTGTCATGAAAATTATGCCTTTACCACATCTCCACTTATCATCAGGTGGGATAGTGGTCAAGCATTATTGTAAGAAAAAAAAAAGTAGTTTTCTATTTTTGTTGTTAAGGGGTGGAGTTTTGTTTATTACAATCGGACGTTGGCCTGTTCAATATAATCTCCAGCATTATTTTTCTCTTCTAGTTCAAAATAAAAACTGGCCAAGTGTGTGTCTGGGGAATTCCGAATAAGCCTAGTTTATTATTATAATCACAATAAAATATTTATTTTTCTAATGTAACTACAAAATTACGGTGTTTCGATTTCCCTTTATTATAATACGCTAGTGCTAGAAGTCATTGCTTTTTGCTAAAAATGATTCTAGGTCAACGGGAAGAACTCGATAGGTTTTGATCTTTTTTCCACGGTCATAATACACAACATAAACAGCCGCATCTTTTGATTCCGTTGACTTAGAAGGATGATTTTTTCATAGCTCCAAGAGATTGTAGATCTGAGTATTGGATATTAATTTCAACTTGATATTTCCACGCGTACCTCGGAAAAAGGACTTTGAAAGACACGGATGGATGTGGATGTGTGTGAGGAACCTTTTTGTTAACAAAACCTAAAATAAACATTCAAAATAATTCGAGGTGTCAGACACAGTGGTGTAGCGTGGGGGGGGGGACTGGGGGCCATGGCCCCGGGCGGCACATGAAGAGGGGGCGGTAAGCCACTCGATTTAAAAAAAAAATTACATCAAATTAATTATTTTTTTATTTCAATTTTAATGTAAATTGTGCTATGAAAAAAAAAAACAAGAAAAATGAATACTTAATTATTAAAAACATATTTTAAATATAATATGGGGGCGGCAAAGATAATTGGGGGCGGCAAATTTTCGGTAGGCCCCGGGCGGCGGGAACCCACGCTACACCACTGGTCAGACAATAATTGTACCTAGAGAAAATCATCCTTCTTGTTGTTTAATTAATTAAATAATCTTCAAAACAGTTATGCCTCAACTATCTATTAAACATATAGCAGAAAGTCAAGATTGTCACAGTCTACTTAACCTATTTAACGAAATATAGGTCACCTTATCGCAAAACCTATTAAAATATTGTCCTATTTGGCATGTCTCCAAGTGAGAAATGAGATCTTTGTATTGATTTACGATCATTTTGAAGGCAGTAAATCTTCAACTACATTGTTGATATTAATTAAAATATTTTCGATTGTTTTCTAGAACACAGCGATGTTAAACGAAGATTTGCAACATGCAAGTAGCGGGCTTGCAGAGCTGAATACTATTTTATCTTCCACTCAAACTAAAATTAATCGATTGAGGGTAAATATTTTTTTATTCATTTAATAATTTATTTTAAGTCTGTGAGCACTAGCATACACAAGAAAACCGGGCAAGTGCGTGTCAGGCCACCCGCAATATAGGCTTCCGAAGTGGTAAGTTTATCGACTATTACTTTTACGCTAACATAGCCGTGATAGTTTTCCTTGTAAATTCATCATATAACGTGCATATAACTTATTTTTGAGAATTTTTTCACTTGTCCAACTCCCACTGTTTAGCCAGCAGGGGGGGAGGGACACTTGACTCCAACCAAAATTATCACTTTAATTTAAACCCCTAATTCCAAAAATGGTTTTAGAAGATCCATAATATTTTTGAAAGACCTTTTTAACGATAGCCCACACAAAAGGTTAGGTACGCGACGAATAAAAAATCATCCTCACGTCACCTGTGGGGAAGGTACCCTGAAAAAAAATTGTTTTTCAATATTTTATTCTCCGATTTTGGAGTTAAATAAATATGTAGGTATGGATATCCATGCCAAATTACAGCCTTCTAGCACTAAAGGTCTCGGTGCTTTGCTTCGGACAGATGGACAGACGGACAGACGGACAGACAGAGAGACGGACGGACGGACGGACGGACGGACGGACGGACGGACGGACGGACGGATGGACGGATGGACGGATGGACGGAAGGACGGAAGGACGGAAGGACGGACGGACGGACGGACGGACGGACGGACAGACGGCCGGACATAAGGAAACTATAAGGGTTCCGATTTTACTTCGGAACTCTAAAAAAGTAAAAATAAGTTAATTTCAAGATTACGTATTTATTATAAGAATCGTGTCATTAATGTCGTTTCTGTTCTTTAAAACAGCTTTGAAATGATTACCGTTGTAGACATTTCGCAAATACCGTCAACTGTTCTATGAATCTATCTATATAATTATATAAAAAATACAAAAAAATATTTGTGGCGATGTCCTTTATAGACGTAGAAACCATCCAACCAATAGTGCCTTAAACTGGTCTCATTTGAAAGGCAAGCACATTCGGTCCATTCATGGAGTCGATTTTCGACCTTTCCCGTACAAAAATTTTCCCCGAATAAAATTTATTTCTTTTTTAGCGTAGTAGCACACGCCGGGTATCCACTTATTTGCTATTACAATGCAAAACTCTAATAGGTACTACTTAATACAAAGAAATTAAAATAACTGTTATAAAGTGCTATAATTTTAACATTTTATAACTGAACTATTTCAGGGCGTGTGTGGAAGCGTAACCAATTTCTTTCGTGTGAAATTGATGGCCAAAGACAATTTGTCATACTCCAGTGACCAAAGTTACGTAGGGCAGACTAATTACGACAAGGATTACGTCCCTGCAAACACTTCGGAGGCTGGCAGTATAAATCGCGGCCTTGGTCCGGAAGACAATGAAATGACGCCGCGCGCGGGAATTTTAAAACAAAATGGTGGAGATATCAATACAGCTTTATCCGATTTGGAGGCGATGCAGAAGAACGAAGATATTTCGTTAGTTAAAAGTGCATTTGTGGAAACTCGAAAGCAGATGACGTCACAGATCAGTAAGTTGGATAGCATGATCAACCAAGCTGAAAGAGCCGAGACGGCTCTGAATAGCCAAAACAAACAAATGCGATCTTTCCTCAAATAATTGTTTGCAGTTACGATTGATTGATCGCGATCTTGTCGTTGCTCAATTGCCCACCGAAACGTTTAATGCGCTAATTTATTTTATTGACTTACTTTAAGATTTAAACGAAGAAAATTCTGTCTCTGGGAAGCTTTCATGTTCGTTCTAAGTTCTAAGGTCAGAATCAAAACTTGACAAAATCATTGCAGAAAGTATGGAATTTATATAGCTGTATAGAGGTAAGGAGGAATAGATCTATTGTGAAAAAATATCTGTCAAACTCTGTTATATTATGTATAAGATGGTGCCACTGCAAACAGGTATGGAGGGTAGAGGTAAAGAAAACTTCATATGAGCGGAAAATTGAAGAAGTGTCCAGCTATTTACTGAAAATAGAATTAGTTTCAATACCTACCACCATCCTACAACAATAGCGCCAGCGTCGCAATAAGTACGATTTGAACATAGCTGTTGACGCTGTTGTAGACGGAGCTGCGGAGTGAATTTTGCTAAGTTCAATAAAATTTATCCTAGCGCATCGCAGCGCCACCCGTTAGATATTAGCCGCGTTTTTAAGGACACTTTTCATATACAGAGATGGCTCTCCTTTCCTCTATACTCCATGACTGGAACTAATACCGTGATTCATAGGCCATGGCGCTTTTGAACATTACACATAACATTAAATGTGTGCAACAAAATGTAATACCAATGATATTATACGTTAATGAAATACCTATAAATATGTGTTAATATACATATAACTAAATAATGAAATCTTATGCGATAGATATTTTGCCACGAGTAAATTGACTTATGAATTTTATAAGATTAAATTCTAATTTAATATATAATATAGTCTACTATAGTGGGCGTTATTGACGAAATAAGAGCGTAAAAGAAACGTGAATAAATGTTTGCTGGTATGATATATAGGTAGCATTATACGGTTCGACAGGTTAAGGTATGGTTGAGATTGAGATTGGTAAAGTCTACTAAAAGTAGACTTAAGACACGTGAATTAACTTAGGTGAATAAAGTCGATAGCAACAACGCGATTCAGCGTATCAACTTCATTGATTAGAGGTTGAAATCAAAACATTTATAATTAAATATAACATAACCCATCCGTAGTTTTGCAATGGGAAAAGAATTTAATTCCATATTTTTTTAATTTTTAAGTATATTTGTATACATACATTCTTGTAGAACATTTTCGGTTAAGATCGTGCTTCCTGTTATTGGATTGGAAGTTTCTATAAGAACTTTTGTTCAGAATTTGGTGGCCTTTATTATTATCGACATTATCTAAAAGTTAATTCGCTAGTTTTGTGATATTCGCGTCAAACGCAATTACATATTGGCTGTTAGCACGAACACATTATAGATATGTCATTAACTTTGTTAGACATAGTTTTCTAAAATTGTGTATTTAATTTAGTTATTATATTATAATTCATAATTATAGGAAATTATAGTCTTTATTAGGCTCATTTATGTGGCATCGTTAATATTATCGACGCGTTCGCTTTGTGTAATAAAAAATATTTTGATATTTTTGTAATTTTGTGTTTAATACAGGAGATTAATATTTAATTTTACTTTGATACGGTTACATTAGAAATTTTTAGATTAAACTTAGCCGCGACCACTAAAATAGCTGGGAATAAATCGGCGTAGGTACCTACAATAATATCGTGAGTACCGGTATTATCGTAAAATGTGCTTAATTCACTACGAGTTCATTTTAAATACTAAGCAGATAATTTGTACCTTATATTGTATCATTATCATATCACAATATTTTTATCAGCATAGAATAACAACTAGGAAACAAGCGTATGGATTAACTTATAATTTGACATACTTTCGTTGCTACTTTCTTTACAATGGTAACCGTTGCCACAGCGAAAAACTGGGGTTTAGCATATAATTCCTTAATTCAGTTTTATCTGATTTTATACATCATGTAGTAGCTTTATGTTAACTAAAGGCCTTTTGAGTTGCGACAGGTAGTTCATTTCATTCTTAAGTGCTGAGAATAAGATGGAACGTTTGTTGTCAATCAGTTTAGTTTGTTGTTTAGTATCTGTTAACAGTGGCCATTTAGTTCCAGATGGACGGCACCATAACAATGGAAGGAAAATAAGAATGAACGATTTTTTTTACATTTTTCTGTAGACATTTCATCTTTAACGATTTTTAAATGACTGTTACCATGAATGATTCAACGTTTGAGTTCCGGTGTAACCACTTAAGAATTGATAAACATTTTAGGGATTGATCAGAGAAGATGATATACTTAGTTATATGTAAAAAATGTGTTTGCAATTTTTTTGTTAAAATTAATGGTTGTGAATGAAATGAGATCCAAACCTGAATGTTAAACGTATGAAAATGTGTAAAATAATCTAAAAATATTAACATCGTTAAAGGAATATTATTGGTTAAGGCGTTTATTATAAATGATAAAATCTTAACATATTCTGGCACTTAGAATATTTTTATTTTTATGTTCGTTTGCAGTCATTTCATTAAAATTATTGAAATACTCACACATTAAAACATTATTAATTAAATACACAACACATTAACTGTCTAAACAAAGATTTAAACATTAGCCATTCTTGTGTCTAAATCACTTTTAACCATAATCATTGATGTTAACATTGTTGGATGAATCATTATAAAGCAATATTTTGATTTCTGTAATTATAGTTAATTATTATTATACACACTATGATTTTATTTGTTGTTTTCAAATAACTTTTTACGCCCTATTGATTCTATTCCCTTATAGTTGTACAATATGGCTGTTATTGAAGATTGCTGGTTAGATATAAGAAAACAGTGTAATCATTATGAATAAATTTGGTGCTTAAGTGATCTTGATGTCTCATACTTATTAAGTCTGTGGTGATAGATTAGTAATTGCATTAATGACAATATTTTTAAATATCGTGCTTTTAATTTTATTAAAAAAATGTATGTAAGTATAGCTAAGCATATTATTATGTCAAGTGCGAAATGTTATTCTAAATCTATATAGCTACCTCTTACCGCTCATTTAGATGCGCGTCTTGCGGACCGTCTCGTGGCGCGTCCGTAAGCCACGCCCCCTACGCGCGTGTGAACACCGCGCGAGCGCTCGCGCGAGCCCCTTTGGCGCGCGCCTAAAAAACCGCTCCCGACGCGAGCCCTGCGAGCCACGAGACGCACCGCGGTCTGGTCCGCGAGCGCCCTGTTCACACGCGCGCGTATGCGCGCGTCTCGCGGATTGTCTCGTGGCTCGTGCGCGCGTGTAAATGGGGTATTACAGTTATCTTCATTATGTGATTCTGATGCCCCATTTACACGCGCGCGCGAGCCACGAGACAATCCGTGAGACGCGCGCGAACGCGCGCGTGTGATCAGGGCGCTCGCGGACAAGATCGCGGCGCGTCTCGTGGCTCGCGGGCTCGCGACGGGAGCGGTTTATTGGGCGCGCGCCAAAGGGGCTCGCGCGAGGGCTCGCGCGGTGTTCACACGCGCGTAGGGGGCGTGGCTTAAGGACGCGCCACGAGACGATCCGCATGACGCGCGTGTAAATGAGCGGTGAAACGTTATATTAATTCTACATAACTTTGTTAAAATCCTGACGTGTCTTGTCTTCATTATTCCTACCTCCTACAACAATAGTGAACTATTTTTTAGTGTTAACGAAAAGTATATTTAATCACAAACTGTATTATTAGAACTAGGAAGTAAGTCTGAGAAAGCAAATGTTTAATTAAAAGGAAAATAGTTTTGGACAACAAATCGACAAATCAAAACAATTCGCGTTTGTTTATTTTATGTGGACACAATTTAGATGCCAACATTGAAATTTGGAATAATACTTTTAAGTAGATTATTAAATGACCGCAATGAGATCAATAGATTCAATTTTATTGTCCTGTTAAAGGTTATTTAAACATAATAATAAGTATTATACTTTCAATCTTATCAGAGATTCAGAGATATCATACTTATACATAATAGGTAAAGTTGCATAAGATAAAATTAAATATAGTAAAATACCAGGTAAAATACTTTTTGTATTTGCTTTTTCTTTGACTTCCGAGTTCTGTTGTTACAGTTTCTACTACTATGTTTTAAATGTTGCGAACTGGATAAAATGTTATTTGAAATAAAGCTGTGACTAATCTAAACGAGTCTTTAAAGCATCCCAATTTAAATACCTGCATCCGGCCTTTGCAGCGCCAACGATAATAAGGAACTTGGACGTACCTTCCTGAACTGCCATTGAATTGACTTCAAAGAGAATTTACTGGCAATGACGAGTCGCGGTGATGATCAAGGGTAAGCAAAAAGTAAAACGTATCAACCGTGAAATCAAATTATATAAGTATCTAGTTACCGTACCATGACTGATCATTAGAGTTCAGAGCTGAAGCTGATACGATGCTTCTAGCATTGGTCATCTGGGGTACAATCGCGCTATGTGCCGCAAATCCATTACATAAGTATCCCTATGTGTTCCTTCTCGACGTTGGCAATGAAGAACTGCAGAAAACTAATACAGAACAGCTCAGAGTATCCATTCCTGGAGGATCTTTAGTTATGAAGTATCCGGCGATGGGCGAAGGAGACCCCATATCACATGTGAGGGTCAGTGGCATAGATTTTGGAACAGATCTGAAAGTTAATATAGTCGAGGGTGGTCCCGGTTACAAGTACGTAGTGCTCATGTTCATGGGCAATCCAGGAGTTTCTTATGATGCGGTGGTAACGCTGCAAACTCAGCAAACACTTCCAAGAGGTACGGAGATTATCTTGAATACTACAAACAAAATTGCCACCACCGAAAATTACCCTTACGAGGTATCAGAAGTTGATAGTGATGACGATGATCAAGATTTAATAAAGGATTCAGAAAATATGAAGCAGCACAACAAAAAAAGTAAGGAAGTTACGCAGTCAACTTCAACATTTTACAATTATGCGAAGAAAGAAATGAGAGACGATGATGACGACAAGGAAGTGGAAAATATATCTGCTGAAGAACAAGATGTAAGCGATGAAAACGACTCTGTGGATGAGGATGATGAAGAAGATAACGAATTTTCAAATAATGGAAATCAACGGTTCTCTAATGAACGCAAGTTTAAATCTTCTTACCAAGATGAACGCAAAGATTCTGATGAAGATGAGGCTGAAAACGAGGAAAATGAAAATGAAGAAGATAAAAATGAAAAGAATGAAAATGTTAATACAAAATTATATAGTGAACCAAACTTTGATCCATTCAACGATGTTCCCAGAGCAGAGAAATACAGGTATAACGTCAATCTCAATAATGCTGATAATGCTAAACCTGATGACATATATGATAAATACCAGGATCCAAAACCACATTTTGGTCTTGGATACAGAGTATACCCTCAAAGTTTTATTTATAATAGGGAGTATCAAGGAAATTCTGGTTATAATAAGGAGGAACCTGCAGGATTTGGACAAACGTTTAATAATGAAGAAGTTCCTGATAATAATAGGTTTAAAGATGCCACTAACAGTATCGATCCGGATTATCTCGTTGCAGAATATTAATATTTTAATGTAAGGCTTTGTATTAAATAATATTATCACAGTCATTAATAATTAATTATCTATTGCTTTTACAAAATCGACTGTACTTAGCGTCACTTGTTATTGTTTAAATATTTAAAGTGAATATTATTATTGAATTAATAAAAGATTCGTTGTAATGATAAGAATAGTTCAACAATGTGTGTAATGACACCGATTTAGATTTAAATCCATATAATAATGATAATGAAAAAAACACATTTGGTTTTTATACATACTTATAATATCATTAGTGTTGATAGACAAATAACATCCTTTTATAATATGTAAAGAAGATAAAAGTATCAAACTGATACGACAACTAGAAAAGGGGGAAATAATATTAAAATTAAACGAGGTTTTTGAAGATAGTTCTTCTGGCGCGTTTGGAAAAAAATATGAGAGTAAAATGTTTAGAGTAAAAAGTGACATGATGAAGTTAGTTGATAACTGTCTCTCATGTTTCCGTGTTACGATGCGCGCGCAAATGACAGCCAAAAGCGACAGGATGATGTTAGCTGATTTTTTAAAGAGTCCTTTAAAAGTTAGTTAACAAATATAGAGTCTGATAAGTATGAGGACCTATTTGTGAACTAATGGGTTAGAAGCACGGAACATCTGTGTTCCGTGGTTAGAAGTCAGGTGTTTAGACTTCAGAAGTGTGTGCGAATTGGAAATTAATATATTTATTAGGATAGGAAAGAGAGGTAAAGCTGATTACAGTCTCTTTTGATGTAAAGATGCATATTCAGAAAGAAGCACAAAATTCTTGGCTTTGGTATGTAAAGGACTCCATCCATCTTGAATCCAAGCTAACCACCCCTGCTAAGATGCATCCTGATGAGTAGTGGACGAGGTTATGGCGACCGGGCCCTATTGTTAGATGTCATTAGACGAGGCGACCCAGTTTAGTCCCGATTATAATGATGGTACTCAATACTCATACATAGCGGTAGCATAGCGATCACCCTCAATCGACCATCGCAGTCCGTCCACTTACTTTTTTAGCCGAATTAGGCTGGCTTAGAAATAGAATACTGACCCCACTTATTAAGTTGTCGTAATAGGGGACAGAAGCTGGCACTCTTGGTGGTATAAACATTATTAAACTTACTTACCTTACGGTAATCATTACTTTTCCTGCCTGGATACCTCTTGCTCGACCTCGTGTTCTGGCTCGCAGCTTGAGCGCTAATTTTTTTCTTTATTTCTCTGACGATGGTCACCTACCATCAGGTTCGTTTGTTTATGGTCGGATAATAAAATATACGGTATATTTAAATATGTTTTTTTTTTTATATCCTGAAGGGCAGATGAAAAAGCATACGGGCCACCTGATGGTAAGTGGTTACCGTCGCCTATGGACATGAGCAATACCAGAGGAATCGTCAATGCAATGCCGGTCCTGAAGGAAAACTCTTTTTACACCTTTTTAGGGTTCCGTAGCCAAATGGCAAAAAACGGAACCCTTATAGATTCGTCATGTCTGTCTGTCTGTCTGTCTGTCTGTCTGTCCGTCCGTATGTCACAGCCACTTTTTTCCGAAAGTATAAGAACTATACTGTTGAAACTTGGTATTCTATATGTATGTAGATAGTAGATGTATTCTGTGAACCGCAATAAGATTTTCACATAACAATAGAAAAAAACAATAAATTTTGGGGGCTCCCCATACTTAGAACTGAAACTCAAAAAAATTTTTTTCATCAAACCCATACGTGTGGGGTATCTATGGATAGGTCTTCAAAAATGATATTGAGGTTTCTAATATCATTTTTTAGGGTTCCGTAGCCGAATGGCAAAAAACGGAACCCTTATAGATTCGTCATGTCTGTCTGTCTGTCTGTCCGTCCGTATGTCACAGCCACTTTTTTCCGAAACTATAAGAGCTATACCATTGAAACTTGGTAAGTAGATGTATTCTGTGAACCGCATTACGATTTTCACACAAAAATAGAAAAAAAAACAATAAATTTTGGGGGCTCCCCATACTTAGAACTGAAACTCAGAAATGTTTTTTTCATCAAACCCATACGTGTGGGGTATCTATGGATAGGTCTTCAAAAATTATATTGAGGTTTCTAATATATTTTTTTTCTAAACTGAATAGTTTGCGCGAGAGACACTTCCAAAGTGGTAAAATGTGTGTCCCCCCCCCCTGTAACTTCTAAAATAAGGGAATGATAAAACTAAAAAAAATATATGATGTACATTACCAAGCAAACTTCCAACGAAAATTTGGTTTGAATGAGATCTAGTAAGTAGTTTTTTTTAATACGTTATAAATCGTAAACTGCAAAAAACATTGATCAAAGTTACAATGAACTACAAGAACTTTAATATTATGTTACTTGCTGCTACGGAACCCTTCATGGGCGAGTCCGACTCGCACTTGTCCGCTTTTTTTGAAGAACCCCATGTTATACCGCTCCGGGAATACCTCAGTTTTTACTCAACTCTTATTAACGCAGTGACGTGGTGAAGAAAAAGTACTTACTAATAAGTCCACGACGTTAAACCATAACATAACTGTGGAATATTTGTGGCTTGACTACAATTTGACGTCAGACCTGAATTTGTTCGTTATTTCTTCAGGTAAGTTTATCATGAATTGAGGTAATGATTGTGAAATGGTTTCGAACCGCGTAGGCGTACACGCGCTGATTGTACAAAGGCATCGTCACGTAGCGAATGAATGAAATAATTAAGTTCATTCTGAAAATATGTTTAACAACAAGCTTTCAAAATTTTGTGGTTGTACTGTTGAGTGCTTTGGAGCTTTCTGGTTTGGAGCAGCAGCTAGGTTATGATGGAGTAACTTGTCATAATAACGATATGATAACTGAATCCTTTATTATTATACATATAGGGTAAGCAGTACAATGATTGGCCCTTTAAGGTGATCATCGACTTTGACAATTTCTAGTTACAGAATAAGGTTCCTAATCATGAAACATTTTATGTTAAGTTGTTCCTTGGGAAGCTGGTAATTTAAAGTGATTATAACTATAATCATAGTTTACTTCATTAACAATTTTAATTCAATAAATAATAGTTAAAAAAAAAAAACTAAAAAACGCTTTTATAGAAAATCCAATTAAAAAACAGAAAATAAATTTGAATTAAAAAACCTTTATTTGTAAAAAAAGCGTGGGGTGCTTTTTAAGATATTATCAAAATGATAATCCTACTCATTGACACCATGCAATAGCCGCACTTAGAGGGGTCTCAATCCGCAATGGAGCAGCGTGGGGGAGTATACGTACTATAGGTTTATTTATCGACACGAGAAGTTCATGCCCAGTTAAAACCTCTACAAGCCTCCTCCTCTAAGAGGCGGTTTAGGAAAATCTTTTCCCTCCCTAAAAGGCACTTTAGGAAAATTGTTCAAAATAAATCTTGTATGTAGGTTATAATACTACACGTGTACGGCAATTTGCAAGCGTCTCAATATTAAATGTTGTTTTCGTTATTTTCTTTTCAAATAGTCTTCAGTAATTCAGAGTGAATAACATTTGAAATTGAACCAATTATCTCATTTAGTTTAACGCGCTTCGATTCTAAATGGTTTTATACACATGTCTTTGTGTGTTTACCTGTAGGTTTCAGGAAAGTCAATCAGAAATCAGTAGGTACGCTAACAAAATATTTTCCAGTAATTTCTTCGAAGAACATTTTTCTTTATCGATGACGGCTTCGAGTATAATGTTAAATTAAAAATTAAAAAACCCCCGACATTTTTATTTACACTAAACATAGCTAAGAACACTCGATTAAGTCATCTTTTAGACAAAAAAAACTAGATCAAAATCGATTCATGCCTTTGGGAGCTACGATGCCACATATAGACATGCAGATCCAAAGATACACAGAAGCGTCAACCTTATAACACCCCTATTTTTTCGTTGGGGGTTAATAACGGATTCGAGTAAAAGGGAGAACACGCGGTAGAGCAAACTGTTATTGTAATTGACCACCTAATTCAAATATTCAAATGTATTAACCTCATCGTATATTCCAACCAATTCATTCAAACTCAAATCGGAACCATTAAAAAACAGTACCGGGAAAGTGTTTTCAGAATAGAAAGGGACATGGAGCAATAGGCACGTTACATAATAGGGAAATTGATACACATCAAGAATTCTATGAATTTTGATACAAGACTGTCTTAGGCAATTGTCTCATAGCTACGGGTGAGATTGTATAGAGTTATGGAAGAGAAAAACTTTTCCTAAAAGAACAACAGACCCATAATATGTATCTTTCATAAATAATAACTTTTTTGTGGTCTCGTAATGAGGCTAAAATTATGTACCTACACAATCGGCTTAGTGTAGGAGTAGTGCTTATCCACCAGTTTCCCAGATGCATTAAATGTCCATTAAAATAGTATTCAATTCTTAATTTATCTCATCTGAAAATTACAGAGAACATTAACGGAGTTGATGAACTAGAAAAAATGCTTTCATAGAATTCTTAAAAAATAGTGCCTATAAAACCTGATATCAGACTGATCTGACTTTAAACAGCACATTTCTCTGATCTGTCTTTAGATCATAAGATCATCCATCTGCAAAAGAGTCAGCCACTAAATCGCTACAAATAAACATTCGCATCTCACTTGCGATGTAAAAATATTTAATTTAGGACACAAGCAAATTATATAACTAAACTACTAAATGAAAAAAATGTAGAGCTTTTTCTAAGAAAGTATTTAATGCACGCTTTAATCGAACACCAATAAATCGGCACCGGGAGAGTTGTCTTCAGAATAGAAAGTGTTTCTAAACATAGATGTTGCAATATCTGAATTATATACCAGTAACATTGAAATACAGCAAGCAACTTATGAATTTTGTTACCTACTAAATCATAATATTATGTAAATGCTTTAAGGGCTAGGACTATACAAGTCAGTGAGACGGAAGCGATGATTTATTACCTTCACCAAGTTTTGATTATTAAGGACAAAATTCGGAAAAGATAGATATTCTATCGATACATGTAATTGCCAATAACCACCCTTTCATAAGAATCAAGCGTGAAATTTTATTTTACACATTTCGGTTGTAACGACGAATAACAACCGGTTCTCCATTTTGTTCTTGGTCGCCACTGCATAGGTGATACTTTGGGTGTTGCTGACGTCTATACGATGACTGCTTGCTAACAGGGAGTTTATTTGCTCTGCTATTTATCTACATAAAAATATATCGAAGAAAAAGAAGTTGTAGATAGTGGAGGTTTAGACAAAGCTATCAATTTTAATGTTGTAAAATGTTGTAAATTTAAACGAATGAAGAGATCAAGAATAATTAATAATGATAAATTGGTTTAATTAGCAGCGAGCGCTATACAGTATACATCTTTTGTAGTTTATGTGTACTCTTAGAACAGGTGCTTAACGGGTACAAGATTCAGGTTGAACATTATTCCTCTTCCTAGAGTCCGAAGTCCATTTACACACAAGTACGTTAGAAAATGGAAATTGGATATATACGAGTACGTAAAATCTGTTGCTGAAATCCTAGATGCTTAGTAAACATTTATCCAATGTTGATTTGACTTTCTGAGAAGGGTGTCATAACTTTATGATTTTATTTGAAGGTAATGTTACGAAAGTTGTAAGTTGATATTCAATTCTATTATTTAATCATACTTTGCCCTAAGGTAAAATTTGTTCCTTCACTATAACTTTACTCACTTGAATGTATCTAGTTAGGTACATTATTAATTTCGGTTTTTTTTTTATGTAAATATCCGACAAACGAGTATACAAATCGCCTGATGGTAAGTGGTAAGCGTCGCCCATGGACATCAGTTACACCATAGGTATCACCGACGCGTTGCCAGCCAATAAAGAAAAGAGAAGAAAGAAGGCAAGGAAATAACTGACTATGAAGCCCCCAGCCGCAACACGACGAGTCACTTGGCGACTGACTCGAGCAAGAGGGTGGGAGATAGCTAGGCTGGGTTCATAAATAAATACTGGAATGATTGGAAAAGTGATTATTATTATTAATCATACATCTTAAAATCATTAGAAATCTTAAGACAAGATTAACGATTAACTCATCGAAGACTATTGTATAAATGCATATTTTTTTATGGAAATATGGCAAACGAGCTGACGATCCACCTGATGGTGCGACTATCGTCGGACATAGACATCAACTACACCAAAGGCATCACTGATGCGTTGCCGGCCAAGAAAAAAAAAAGAAAGAACTGGCTCTGAAGCCCCAGCCGGAACACGACAAGTCGTTTGGCTCCTCCAAAATACGGAGTTAAGCCCAATGCATAAGTAACGGGTTTTTTCCCTTACAGGACGTGACGTGAAGTTTTTGAAACATCGTTTCATAGAAAATGTCTAGGTACGATAGTTAATCCCGTACGGGACGTGGCACGTACGGAACGGGAAAAACATCGGCGCACGGGAAAAACCCGTTGCGTATGCACTGGGCTTTTTGGAATCAAAGATTAAATTTTCGACAACATAAATCCGATAGGTCTTTGAAAATACACTTTTGTATAGGGTACAATATTTCAACTTAAATTCCTACATATATTTTGGGTAGATATGTATTTGAAATAAATAGACTTGTATTAAGCGTAAGGCAATAAGCTTCTTTAGTTCACTTATGGGTTCGCAAACAAGGGAAAACTCCCACATATGCACTTTAATCAGGTTAAAAATATATGTCGTGTTTATACGTCACAACAATCGTTCATGTGGGCGTGACGTCACATTGTTTACGTGCCACAGATTATTCTGGGATAATACAATAAGCTAACACTATTATATTATTAAAAACAGATACTTATGGTAAAAATACTTACAACTTAAAACAAAGTAATATTTATTTGCTTTCAAGTTCTTGCTGAGAATTTTATTTATACATATTTATATATCTCCATTTAACTCCCGACGATAAAAGAGGGATGTTATAAGTTTTACGTGTCTGTGTATCTGTGTATCTGTGGATTGTGATCTAGTTTTTGTTTGTATTACAGGTGACTTAATCGAGAGTGTTCTTAGCTACGTTTAATGTATATAAAACTGTCGGGGGTTTTTTAAATTTTAATTTCATATTAATACTAGCTGTTGTCCGCGGCTTCGTAGAGATCGATTTTTACAAATCCCGCGGGAACCCTGAACTTTTCTGGGATAAATAGTAGCTTATATTTTAATCCAGGATATAGGCTATCTCCATTCCAAATTTCAGCTAAATCGGTTAGGTAGTTTTCGCGTGAAAGTGTAACAAAAAACTTACATTCACATTTATAATATTAGTATGATAATAATTGATTTTTGTATATTCGCTGGACGTAAAATGATCCATTATTTGATTTTTCATGGATCATGAAGTAGAGTAAACATAAAAGCGGAAGAAGATCAATTAATGGATTAAGTGTATATTGTGAAATTTACCTTATGTGAGAACTGAAACTACTGAATCTAAAGTTTTGAATAACACGAATGTATAGAATCCCACCAAATCATTTAATAGTTGCCAAGAAACACAACCTTATTAATGTTATCGCTGTTAAAAAGTTATGAAATCTCAGGGGAGTAAAGGCTCTAATACTGCAAGGCTTAACTGTATAAGTTTCATCTCTACAAAACCCACAATATCTTAGATTGCAAAAGCTTAAAAAAATTAATACGTATGTCGTTATGGTTTAATTTAAAAACAACAAGGTATAAAACTGCTCTGAACTGGAGAGCTGGTCATAGATTTTACTGGAAAATACAAGACACAAGACTTATTATGTAATTCGATCGAGAATCGCATCTGCGTCGCCACTTACGTTCGGATAACGGTGTATAGAAATTCAAATTTGGAATTTCCAAGCAAACATGTCGCCGTTCCATAATTCTAATTTTAAAAACCGGCCAAGTGCGTAACGGGTTACGCTCAGTGCCAGTAGTTAGTTGTGCTATAATTTTATTTTTCAAAATATTACGTGGTTCGTAAATTAAAATTTATTTGGATTGGTACGAAAATTTTGTTATTTTCCTAAGTGCATTTTATGACTTCTTCTACTATTATTCTTATTATTCCTCAACTTGTTTAGCCTGCTTAATGATATACTGTAATGGTGCCTTACCATGAATTCTAATAAAATGTGTCATGTTCAGGACAGGTCAGCTTGTAGCTAAAACCTGACAGGAGTGTATTTTGTAACATGAACGTTTACCGATGACCTGCAATGCCTCTACTTCTGTCCTGCATCTTAGTCTATGACATGCAAGGTACTTGATTTGTACTAATTATGTTCTGAAATAGAGCGTTTTATCGGTTTACCGGTTTTCAAATGAATGCGTGATATTGGTGTTTTTAAAAGTTTAAAATAACAATCTCAATTGAAGATTTTGAGATTTGTTATAAATACTTAAGTGTTGTGATTTATTATCCTTTCGTTCTCTAAAATTACCAAAAAAATTATCGCTAATTGATGCTTACATTTTTGAACGTAATCTTACAGCACTTGACACAGTGAAATGTCTAAATGTCTATTAAAATGTGTGATTTAGGAGCGATAATTTAAAAAGCTTAAGTGCAATTAATTTTTTAAAATTTTCCAAACAAATGAAATGTATTTATTTTGTGATGATGGTGTATTTGAAATTCGCCATGGCTGCATCCCGTTGTGTTTCATCATCATCAACGAAATAGCCGAAACAGGACAATAAATGTTACTTTCGGTGGGCTGTAATATTTTGACGTTAACGTAAGCCACTTTCTGATGTCAATACGTCAACAATCGCGTCATGGTACACGAATTGCAGGGCAGAAGATCATTTTTGAAGTCACGTGACCACTGTCCTGTTACTTTGACGTGGTCGCTGGCTGCCCTGTGTTTTAGCCAGATCATGGTAGGATATAGCAGGACAGGCTAATTATCGGCTAATATTGACCTGTTTTAAGAGTTCATGGTAAGCCCCATGGTATTCCTTTTAGCTTCTTTTCGGGGCGGAACTCTTCATTATAAAACTAATAAAGAACTAAACGGACTTCTTGACTGATTGAACACAATGGGATAGACGAGGAAAAGCAACCCTTAATTTACGTGTAAAAGTTTACTTCAATTTTTAGGGTTCCGTATTTTTCGCCTCTATGTCGCGGCATCGCTGCGTCGTGACGTGACAAATACTATTCCTATGGCAAATTACAGCTTATTAGTATTAAGTTTAACTGGGATGAGCCACGGGGAGTCCGGCTCATCGAAGGGGTTCGTTGTTGACTACGGAACCCTAAAAAGTCCGTGAAACGAAATAAACTTCAGCTGCGTTCAGAATATATCGGCCCGAATACATTTTGATGCATTTCGGTTTGTCTAGAGCTGTGCATGTATTTTATTATTTGATGTAGACAGGTACTTACGTACCTGTTTTGCAATGAATACCTGCCTACCTATTACTATATCTAATGAAATTGACTTAACATAGCCGAAAATAACAATAAAATAGGGATTAGTTAGGCTACCGCTATTTTTTGGCCGCTGGTAAAACTTTGAAATCAGTTTCTCTTACATTTTTACCAAAAAACATCCCGAGAAAATATTTTAGTTGCCTAGATTGCAAATTAATGAAAAAGCTTGACATTATTTGTATAAGGGTATCAAATATTTGTATAATTTTAACAAATACTATATAGAAATTTGGCTACCTGATTTAAGTGTAGAGCTTTATGCAGTTACTTTGTCCGTAAAATTTAGTTTTTCTTGGGTTTCGTATGAAATAACTATTGCTAATTGTTTCGACTTATTGGTTCGACTCAGTATTTCAAAACATTTAGGTCTCGCTATTTTTTTTCTAACTCTATTCAGTCTATTTAATATGTATGTATTTCATATTATGAAACATTGCGCAGAAGGTTCTAATGATATATTGTGGTTATGAATCTGATACAGATGCGATATGTGGTCATCGTCGCAGTCTTTAGTGATAAGCACAGTTTTTTGGTACCTACTAACTTTTATTTTCTTAACAATGCTTAACTATTTCAAGGATTTAAAAATATAATTTAACAAGTAAGTCCCGTAACAAATCTGTTTTTCTCAAGATTGATCTGTGTCAGTATAACCACAGCCTCTAGAAGCGGTAAAAAAAAACCGTAGATATTTAGCATCTGTTACATAAAACAAAACGGATTTCGAATTCTGACAGCCACTGGTCATTGCATATTTAGCACAAAAACGGTGTCTGAGTGCAATTCGAAATTCAAATGGCTTTCGAAAATAGAACGGCGACGGGCCGAGGGAGAACCGCTACGCAGAATAAATTGGTTCAGATATTGGCTGGTACCGATTGACTTTGGTAGCTATTGGTATTTTAAATAAATAACATTATTTTTCATTTATAAATGAAAACAGCTGCATAAAACAAATCGATTACAAAATACATAGTTAAAGTTAACATGTAGAGTCCAAAATATTCGGTACATAAGTACATACATACGTTGAAGTATTATTATTAGCGTATAGAACCGACACTTCCCAACACGATGTTTGTTTCAATGATTATTCGACACGCGATGTTCTATGTACGAGTGGGTATTACCACCTAGGAAGGCCGGGCATAGTGAACAGCCTAGGCAAAGCGGATACCCTCTTTTATTTTAAAATGGCGGGCCCGAACGCGCTACCGTCTTGCCACCAGGTGCTCCCCGCGCCCCTCAGTCGTAAACAAACAGAGCTAACGCATAGTCACGCATTGTTTGCGAAAAAAAAAACAAAAATAAAAAAATTAATATTACTTACGACTTTTCAAGGTACGTAACATTGTAAATACTTATGTTTATATAGTACTAGCTGTTGCCCGCAGCTTCGCATGCGGAAATTATGCTTATCATATATTTTGTACCCCTTGCAGAAGAAAATTTAAAAACAGGTTAATTTATATTAAAGTACTTATATTTAGGAATTTATATATTGAAACGTACGATATAATCACAAATCATTCCTCCGGGAACGAATTTTGAAAAATAAACATTAAAAGATAATATTAGTTTTTTCTTTTTCATGAAAAATTTAGAAAAACTCGAAACATGTATTTCATCAATTAAATGAGGAATGTTTGTTGCAAATTTAAAGAAAATCGTTAATATTTCAAAATATTCCACACTAAGTTTCATCTTGTTTCCGGTGAAAACTTTTAATTTTATCGGGACGAAAAGTTTTTTAAAACGTGATCCAAAGTATGAGGAACAACATAACTAATTTCCGTCGAAATCAGTTCAAGGGTTTTCATGTAATGCCCGAACAGACAAACAGACACTAATTTTAAAAACAAATTTTTTGGTGTTCTAACACGTTATTGACGTGCCCCTATTTAATGTACAGAAAAACTGGCTCTTGAGTGTCATTAGAAAAAAAAACAAAAAGGTTCCGTTATTTCCATCCATCCAGGAGTTACATATCTTGTCTCCAAGTAACACCACCAGATCCTAAATGGATCAATGATGAACTGGTTTTACGATGCAGCACAAATATCTTTAAAAACGGTTCTGTTGTTTCCATCCGGACACTTACACTCCCTCTCCCATTCAAACTATCTCTCTCTCTCTCTCTCCCTCTCCCACTCCCTGTCCCTTTCCTTCGCCCGTTCACGGTCCCTCTCCCGCTTCCTATCCCTCTCACGCTTCCTATCCCTCTCCCGCTTCCAGTTCCTCTCTCGCACACGGTCCCTCTCCCGCTTTCTGTCCCGCTCCCTCTCCCGCTCCCTGTCCCTCTCCCTCTCCTTCTCCCGCTCCCGGGCCCTTTCTCGCTTCCTGTCCCTCTCCCCTCCCCCTACCGTCCGTAAAGTCCTCTACAAAATTTTTTTGTTTCTCACTATAATTAATTTTCATATTTCTGAGTTTGAAAATGACAAAGTTCTAGAAAAACTTGCAACCTCTTTATTTACCTCTTAGGGGATGAAATTCCAAAAAACCTGTTACAGTTAATTTTTGATTTATTTTCACATTTCTGAGTTCGATATTGACGAAGTTTCGTACAAACTTACATCCCTGGTTTTACCCCTTGGTGGATGAATTTCCAAAAAAACCTGTTACAATTTATTTTTGTTTCTAATTATAAGTTAACATATACATTTTCACATTACTGAGTTTACTTACTTTAGTATTACCCTTTATGGGGATGAATTTCGAGAAAACCGTGATACAGTTAGTTTTTGTGTCTAATACAATGCTTATATACAAATTTTCATCCTTTTCAAAACTGACGAAGTTGCCATACTAACTTGCTTCAAGGGAGAATTTTCCAGAAAAACATATTACTGATTGATTGTTTCTAATCTTGAGCTAATATACAAATTTTTATGTTTTTAACTTCAAAAATGACGAAGTTGCGTAGTAAGTTCCATCCCCTAAAGTAACTCTTTAAGGGATGATTTTCAGCTAAATTTTAACTTTTGTTCATAACAACAAACATACATTAAAATTTTCATATTTATAGCTCTAAAAATGACGAAGTTGATTTGTATGTAAATGACTTCTAACCCCTATTTTTAGGGGATGCATTTTGAGAAAACAGTAATACAGTTATTTTTTGTGTCTAACTATAAGCTTATATACAAATTTTCACCCTTCTTACTTCAAAACTGACGAAGTTCCTATACTAACTTCCACAATCTTATACAACCCTTTAGGGGTTGATTTTCCCAAAAAACACATAACCTTTAAATTTTGCTTCTAATTTTGAACTAATATATAAATTTTCATGTTTTTAACTTCAAAAATGACGAAGTTGCGTACTAAGTTCCATCCAAGAAATTAACCCTTTAAGGGATGATTTTCCAAAAAAATGTGTTGAAGTTAACTTTTGTTTATTACTATAAACATACATAAAAAAATTCATATTTATAACTCTAAAACTGACGAAGCTGATTTATATGTAAAAGACTTCTAACCCCTATTTTTAGGGGATGAATTTCGAGAAAACAGTGAAACAGTTATTTTTTGTGTTTAACTATAAGCTTATATACAAATTTTCACCCTTCTTACTTCAAAACTGACGAAGTTCCGATACAAACTTGAACAACCTTATTCAACCCTTTAGGGGTTAATTTTCCAAAAAACACATAACCATTAAATTTTGTTTCTAATTTTGAACTAATATATAAATTTTCATGTTTTTAACTTCAAAAATGACAAAGTTGCGTACTAAGTTAAATTGAAGAAATTAACCCCTTAAGGGATGATTTTCCAAAAAAACGTGTTGAAGTTAACTTTTGTTTATTACTATAAACATACATAAAAAAATTCATACTTATAACTCTAAAACTGACGAAGCTGATTTATATGTAAAAGACTTCCAACCCCTATTTTTAGGGGATGAATTTCGAGAAAACAGTGATACAGTTATTTTTTGTGTCTAACTATAAGCTTATATATAAATTTTCACCCTTCTAACTTCAAAACTGACGAAGTTCCCATACAAACTTGAACAACCTTATTCGACCCTTTAGGGGTTGATTTTCCAAAAAAACACATGACCCTTAAATTTTGTTTCTAATTTTGAACTAATATATAATTTTTCATGTTTTTAACTTCAAAAATGACGAAGTTGCGTACTAAGTTAAATTGAAGAAATTAACCCTTTAAGGGATGATTTTCCAAAAAAATGTGTTAAAGTTAACTTTTGTTTATTACTATAAACTAACATAAAAAATTTCATATTTATAACTCTAAAACTGACGAAGTTGGTTTGTATGAAAGTGACTTCTAACCCTTATTTGTACCCCTTAGGGGATGAATTTCCAAAAATCCGTTCTTAGTGGACGTCTCCTTAGCAGGAACTATCTACCTACCAAATTTCATCTTAATCGGTTCGGCAGTTTCTGAGATTTTTTGTTTAATCAGCGGTGTGTCGCTTTTCAATTTTATATATATAGATTACTGTATTGGCTTGATTCTCTCTTGAAGGTGCATGTTTCCTTGCAGAAATACTGCTAGTTTTATTGGGATTATGTTTCTAGATATCATTTTAGGTTAGGTTAAATTAAACAAGTACCCGTTGGGCAAAATGAACACGGGCAAAGTGGACCCTGTATCCACTTTGGCCAACAGTGTTCATTTTGTCCGTAGATTTAGAAATAATCACTTTTCTTGATTCCATTTTACCCACAAATATACCTAAACCTGACAAAGAAGATATAGCGTCACTCAAAAAAATTCCACTCCTACGTCTACAACTTATTTAGGTCCAAAAAATATCTTCAAGACCACTCATAACTTCTCATGTTCCTGTGGGTAACCGCAAAAGAATTTCAAAAGTCTGAAGTGCTTACCAGCACAGGAAGAACGGAAAGAACAGAAAGAACAGAAAACTAAATTTGTTAAAACAAGTGCCAAATTATTGAGAAAGATTTAGATACCAAAACAAAGACCGCGCGAAAGAAAAATGCTGACATTACTTAAAAAGATTAAATAAAGCGACCAAAAGAACCAAAACAACTGAAATTGATAAAACGACAAAAAATATTAGAGCCAAAGGATCTAAAAGGTCAACAAAAATGATGAAAAGTTTACGTGCTATTTTTAACTGACTTCAAAAAAAGGAGGAGGTTCTCAATTCGACTGTATTTTTTTTATGTTTGTTACCTCAGAACTTTGGACTGGGTGAACAGATTTTGATGATTCTTTTTTTAATCGAAAGCAGGTGCTTGTCCTGTAGTCCCACATAAATTGGAGCGAGATCTGACAAGTAGTTTTTGAGTAAGTAAGATTATACAGAAATTAACGAACAGCCGGTTGACGATTGGATGCAATGCAATGCAAGCAATGGAGTTACGAAAAATGCACGGCTTGCGAGGGAAATGGCATATTTCTTTGTGACAACTGCTAGATGACTGATTAGTTGTATTCTTTATTATTGTTTCCTTTAATTCCATATATTTTCTTTTATATTATTCGGTAATCATTCCTTAATTAACCGTGTGTTCACTTTACCCTATGAGCCTATCCACTTTACCCGGTGGATTGGGCAAAGCGGATAGCGGTACCAAGTTTAATGTGATTAACAATTTTAAGTAAAGTACTGACGTTACATTATTTTAGTTGATTATATTAAAAAGTTTAATAAATACTGTTTCAAACTCAGTCATTATTTTTTATCTGTCTGTATTGACTTCCTTTCTATAGCCCGCCAAAGCTTAAGGTGTTGATTTTGCCCGGCCTTCCCCTATATAATTAATTGTAAGTTTCCTTTTTTCGAATGGACTGTTAGTCATGATCACGTATTCCTGTAGTCAGGTACGTTGACTTTTTTTTTTTATGGAAATAGCCGGCAAACGAGCTGACGATCCACCTGATGGTAAGTGGCTATCGTCGCCCATGGACATCAGCAACACCAAAGGCATCACCGATGCGTTGCCGGCCAAGAAAGAGAGAAGAAAAAGAAAGAAAGAACTGGCTCTCAAGCCCCCAGCCGGAACACGACGAGTCGTTTGGCGGCTGACTCATGCTCAAGGGTGGTAGCTATCCAGGCGAACCCCATGGAGAAATAATAATAGTAATAATGGTATTAATTAATAATTTTATTAAAATCAATATTACTAATATAATCCCTCGAGGGGTCCTACCACCAGCGAGCCGGATTTAGTCGCCTTTTACGACACCCATCCGGCGTGGGATTGGGGTTAGTATTCTAAGCCGCCCCAATACGGCGAACTACAAATTAAGCTACGTTTTCGTGATGCTCTTCACGCGTAGTTCAGTGTATTAGAAAAGCTTGACTTTCATTTGACTCTACCGAGGTTGTAGTAGGTTTAATTAACGACTAAACAAACGATTTACTGACAAGAAAGTAAGTAATTGTCGGCTGTCGCTGCCCACCTAAAAACTATTAGAAATACCGTACTATTGTGTAGAAATGACTCCAAAGAGGACCAATTCGACAGTACATAAAATTATTTAACGGAGCGATCCTGATCTCACGTAGTTCTTATGAGATAAAGAGAGATGGTGCTACTTATGTTTTGTGTGAAATATTCCAACGGGCCTGTCCTTTTCTTTTGAAATCCTTGATTCATAGCCGTACGCCGTATATTGACTTTATGGGTGAGGCCGTAAAAATTTTTACGGTAAAATGCTTATTTTGATGAGGACAGTGTTTTTAAACTTCAAAAACGTGTAATGTGATTTTTAGCTACTTGCTGTTTATACTTTGGCTTTTGCTTTAATCGCGAGATTATTGAATAAATTATAATATTTTAATTGGAGCTCTTAATTACGAGAGTTGTTAATTTCGCACCCTCAGTGAAATAAAAGCAAAAGTCATGTTACTTTGAATTTTAGTTATTAATATAATTGGAAAGAGAGACAGAAGCTGCATATGCAATTTTTTTTTTCAAATTTTTATCATTAATCTTGACGGTTTTGTGCAAAAAATCGTAATGTAAATTCCTTTGACTACTTACACTGATATTTTAAGTTTTTTGCTCTCCTTTAAAATTGCAATTTTCATCTTATGCCTTTTTTCCACTGAGGGTACGAAATTAACAACTCTCGTAATTAAGAGGTCCAATTAAAATATTATTATTATACGATACATTAAAGCGCCGTAAAATGAAAAGTCTGTTACTTTTATGTTACGTTTTCTTTAGTAGGTACAAATATGAGAACATAAACTTTCATGTTATATGAGACCAATTTGACGGCGTTTCCCTTTTATTATTCGCACCCAAAATCCTTCAGGCAATGGATCATTTATATTTTTCATGCGCCTTGTAAAATCTACAATAACATTGTTGTGAACATTTGCTTTGATAAATAAATTTTTCCTAAGATTCGCTTTTGTAATAAATTGATATTCAATTCAATTCGGTTCAAATATGTTTATTCAAAATTGGTTTGGTTTACAAGTTTACTTTTTGAAAGTCATGCAAGCTACGCCAATGCTTCAACAAGGCCCTACTGTGAAAGGGCGGAGAGAGGAGAAAATAGAGCCGTTGATTTCAATATGGAACTGATATCAGTTTGATAACCATTATTATTCCAGTTATTCCTGGTCATAATATTATTACATACTCTTTGAGACCTCCTTGAATTAGATAGAGCACAGGTTCTCAAAGTTATTCCAACCATCAAAGGAGGTGGCCAACATGTGCCCCGGAAATGGTTAAAATACGTTTATTTGTACAAGGTTTTAGTCCTCAGAAAAGACATGTTTTCCGTTTATTATAATATAACTAGAATTTTAATTTTCTTCTGAACTCCGCATTGAGTAGTTACAATAAATTAACAATAATAATAAGTTGTGTTGTATACACTGCCCTGGAAATGGTTAAAATACGTTTATTTGTACAAGGTTTTAGTCCTCTGAAAAGACATGTTTTCCGTTTATTATAACATAACTAGAATTTTAATTTTCTTCTGAACTCCGCAGTGAGTAGTTATAATAAATTAACAATAATAATAAGTTGTGTTGTATACACTTAATCTTCTACTACCTCCATTGCTATCACTGGAGGTTGACAATTGACTGACAGAAATACGAATATATGCTATATTGCCATTTGTCAAATGCCAAAAGAAGATTTTTGAGTTTGATTTCTACAAAATAATAATTGTGTTTGATTTTTTGTCATGAGGTGCATTAATTGTGCGGTTGATATTGAGCGCATGGCACGTCACTCAATATCTTCGCTAGCAAGAAACCTTCAATCCATATTGGTAGAATGGATCACTGCAGTACAGGTATGGCATTTTCATGTGATTACATTAGTTTGGTATTTAGGGTGGGCACGTCATAATTAAAGTAAAATAAGTAAATGAATTATCCAAAACATAAATAGTTTGTATTTAATATAAAAATCTCTCTTTAAAACACTTTTCCACGATTACTTATGTTTATCAAACTGTCAACCTACAAAAGCTAAAACTGCTCGTAAAAGGAAAATCCCGAGTTTTACAGATTTTTATTGATAAAATTATTAAAGTAGATAGTGTAAGCTTTAATGTAAGGTAAAAATAAAATGTGTACATTATACTTCACAAGTGGGGCAAACGCCCATACAGATGTTGGCCACCTCCTTTGAGAATAAATAATTTCTAGAGCCCTGCCTCAGCTAATAAACATTCTTAAAAAAAAAGTTTTTTGCGTCAATTAATTTTCTGTAAAAGTTTATTTTAAAATTAAAGTTTCACTCATTAGACTCAAATAATACTTGTGTACTACCTATGTTTACACAAGTACAAACTAGATGGCGTTGTTCATGAAGCTGAATCACGCTGTTGAGACTTTTTGAGATTTGTATAAGTAATAACATTAAATTTTAAAAGAGGTAAAGATAAAAGCTAGCGCTATCGATCCAGTGCTTTCATACCCCCTCCATGGTAGCGTTAAACGTAATGTTTTGCAAGTCGCATAAGAAGTATAACTTCAAAAAGTTTTCGATGTCATGAACGGTCGATCTCACGATATCATTCGATATGACGAAGGATCGATATACTTACTAAGCTATTGAATGTAACGTGTTCGAATTTATGAGCTTTGATGTAGCAGAACTCGATGTGTTGGACCTGTCCTAAAAGCTCTGTATTTTTCAGTTTAATGTAGGTACAAATAATTGGCACTTGAAGAACTATTTGTAAATCATGTGTTCACTATTATTATTGAAATTGTTATAAAATCTTTCAGTTCGTCTGCCAGCTATGAAAATAAGAGAAAATAATTTATCTTACTGCCCTCCTCAATATATTATCATGGAGTTTAGAAAACGTGCGTTTCATTGCGACCATTTCCTCCTACCCTTGACATTTAACACGGCGGATGTATGCATTTAATGGTCTGCACTATGATTTCAAAAGCAAACAATGGATTTCTAAATATACCGTTAATTAATAATTTTCTAAAATAACCCATGAATCATTCTCCATACAGTCTTGAGAGCTTTGAGAATTATACGGGAATTATACGGCTGATACGGATTAAAATATCCTGGAAGTCTTCGTTTTAGTAGGTAGGTATATTTTAACCCATTGTTAGTCCACTACTGTGCACTATCTTCGTTTTCAATCACAATTAGTTACAATCCATATTCCACGTTACATGTCAAAATATAGTATATCTGTTTAAAATTATATGTAAGGCTATTGTAGCGGTGGGCCTGATTTCCTGTGACACAGGTTTTAAACCTGATATAGGGATCAGCTTCCACAAATACTATAGTATTTAAACTTAGATTAGTAAAGAGTCTATATTATTATGTAACACTGATTATATTTGTGGTGGAAATAAACGATTTTATTATTTTTATTAATATTATCTATCTCTCCTCTTGAAGAGGCCTAGAGCATACTCCACCACGCTGCTCCAGTGTGGATTGGTGGAGGTTGTGGAGCCGAGTAGGTACCTACGTCCCTTTGAAGGTTCCTAGGCTTTGTATCACTTAGATTTACCCTGACTGTGCGAATTCTTGCATGGTAGTTAATGATTTAAAGCGTTTCTACATCTAGCTACCGGTACTGGCTACCACCCTGGCATGCTTAGAATTGAACGTGAAATTACGCGTGTTTGCAGTATCAAAAGATCAATATTGATGTTGCTGATGTCCATGGGCTATTTGCATTAAAACTAAGAAATGAATACGCAGTCCGCGTAACTGCAGCGCAAAACCTCAAAAATGAAAACAAAAGTAACGTGGATATCCGTGCAACTGGGTTTGCGAACATTTAAAGTCATAAACAATCGTTTACTACCATCCTTAAGTTATAGTTCCAGATTACATCAAAATAAAACCGTCGTTGGACTCGTGGGCTAATTTCGTATCGAGGTCATTGCCCCTGACACGGCACGGCCCTGTTCGTGTTACAGCCAGGTCCTTCGTACTATTTTTTTTTTTTTATGTATAAGTGACACACATCTTCAACACATTAATGGGCTACGTTACACGGGTCTCTCCTCTTAAGAAGGCATAGAGCATACTCCATCACGATGCTCCAGTGCGAATTGGTGGAGTGACACTATTAGAAATGTATAATACCCAGAATTATGCAAATGATCAGCTTTTTGAAATATTAACTTAAATAACTAAAAATACTCTTAAAGCAATTGCAGATATGGCTGAGCGTATAAGAAGATATTTGAAGTGATTCTTGCTCCAAAGTAATTTCTTGTAGGATACGTTTTGAGTGGTTCCAGAGCAGAAATAGGCCCGGCGGTGGGTTTCCCCTCTCTCACTTTTTACTGCGCAAGCACAGGCTCCACAAGTGTGCCAACAGGATAATAACACGGTTGCATTTACAGTTTCAGAACCGTAAATCTGGGACCGCGGAAAGATGCGATTTATAATCGTGGGCCCAGTTCACTGAGCTCATTTGCCGCGTAAAATAGAATGGAATGAAAAATTTAATGGGGTGAGATTCAGTTACGCGTACTTCGATACATTTTAAATAAAACCAAATAAATTGGCAGCTAGTTCAGCCAAAAAGTAATTGTAATTTGACTTAAATCACTACCTGCCTGGGTTCTCTCCTTTGATACTCCACCATGCTGCTTCAGTCCGGATTTATTGTTACGTAATATGATGCAATCCTATTGATAAAGTAGTTAAGATCAACCATAAAGTGTTCAATGGAATGAGTAATTAAAATTCCGCTGAACTGACGGTTACTTCAACGGGGTCAGTTCGTTTATGTTGGAGGTCATTGAGTTTATGGCACTCAATTCAATCTACACGGTGCTCGCGCATGATACTCGTAGTAAGGTTCTTACCTGGATAGCCACGAATTATTCGAAGTCAACAGTAAAATGTTATGTTTTTTTAAGTATCCCCGCACTTTCTATATTGCGTGCAGGTGATACATAAATTAGATATAATAGAACCCAAGGACAGTCATTTATTACACAAATGTCACCGTCATACATATATTGATCTCGGGACTTTCCCTCAACAGGAAAAAATATCACAACCTGGAGAAAATCAGAGCAAGAAGGTGATTGGTAGACCTTCTCTTGTCACCAGCTAATTCTGCTCGAGGATAGAATCTGATGCACTAAGGGAAAGAGTTGACTGACAAGCTCACGTGACCAAAACAAAAGATGTTAGGTATGTCAATAAAAAGTAATAAGCTACCAAAACAAAGTCATAACTGTGGCTAGCCTCAGTAAACCTGGAGGCCTTCTGAAGTTCAACAACCCATGGCCGCGTCGACCTGAACTGGCTGAACCCTGATTGATGCGTAATTAAAACAATCCACGATGGCCAACAAACGAATGGTGCTGTGGTTACTTCCGCGTCAACGCTCGTCTGGTCATTGTCGGAATTTTTACGAGATTTCTCGACACAACATTGTTTCTTAAGGTGCAGCGCAGACGGCACACTGTCCGTGACGCACTTTTAAGTCTGTGAAAATAGAACCTTTGCAATTATATGCAGTAACGCATACGACGCGCAAAAAAGTGCGGCTGCGCGCCATGTAAACATTTGTGCGTCCGCACACTCGATCGCACAAAAAGAGCGTCGTCTGCGCTGCACCTAAGATTTTATACGGCTTTCCTGTTAACGATTGTTGATGCTGTAACTTCTTTGGAACATATTTCGCAATATTTTCTCTCAGTTCCTGCGCATTTTTAGGATTCCGTAATTAAAATGAAAACCACTTTCGTCATTTTAGTTCGTCCGTCCGCGGTTTAGCTCAAATACCACATACATTTATCACGTCGACAAAGTAATATCCACGTAAAGTGGTGATATTTTTTTCTCACCTACCCCATGGTTTGAGTGAGCATCGCTCTTGATTCAGGATCCGTTTGCAAAATATGAAGCAAATTTTGGTCAGAGTTAAGTGCTCCTGTTTTTAAATAGAGGATAATTTTATTACTATTACGGCGAAGTAGAGTTAACAAGTTAATGAGTAATAGTTGATCAACTTACAACTACGGAACTAACTCTACACTGCGCCAAGCCTGACACACACATGTTCAGTTTTTTTATAAACACGACATTGTAAAATTTAATTGTGTTTGTTCCTTTCCGTATGTTTACGTCGAGGGAATGTCTCAATTATTTTTAAAGGTAAAGCTCTTTTTACTTCGAGAAATGAGAAAATGTGCAACTGCAACACTGAGTAGCAGCCGGTCAATAAAGAAAGAACCTGGAATGTTCACTGTGATACTGTATTTTGTGTAGGCAGTAGGCACTGACCTTGTGTTTTGATGGACGTGGATCGACTAGTAAACCCAAAACTTCAGTAGTATAAAGACTTAAAGTGTTCCTTTTTTGAAGTCGGTTAAACAAGAGAGCGGGTATTGACTGGATCTAGAAGGCTGACGAACGGTCAGAATAGGGGGCTTAAAGGCTGATGGTTGGATTATCAAGGGTTCTGTTTTTGTAATGTAGGTATGCCAATCAAAATACTTGTGTTACTTCATTAAGCGTCACAATACATACGTAATAAAATCTTATACTGAACGGAACATATTCAAGCGATTGGACACCTTTAGGCCCTGTCATACGCTTGGACAGATGTTATGTAGAGCTTGGTCTTAAAAACTTTTACTGTTATTAGTTTATTACCTATTATTGAGTACTCCACCACTTTGGTTGAGTGATTACTGGCCAATGGCCTGTGCGAGGGTTTAATGAGAAATCCAACGTAAACAATAATGAACAGAAGGTTAAAGTGCCCCGAAGTACTCCACTAATTGCTGAACCGCTCAAGAAACATTCCTCTCAGGTCAACCAATCACTGTTTATTTGTTTAATAGGTTAGTATAAGTCAATAAAGTAACTAAGAATATTTAATTTCACCTACGAAAATGAACGAAACTCTATGGTACTTCAGATTAATACCACAGAATTTGTGTGATGAGGCTCAAATAAACTATCTCACTAAGGTACTAAACCCATAAAATCAAGAAAAGGTTCTTTCTTTCTTTTCCTTTCTTACCATAGGGCGATTTGTACGAGTTGAGTTTTAGTTTCCCAATATGGGCGCAAAATCGAGTTATTCATAATTCATGTTTTCGTGCAAGAAATAGAGGATTACGCAAGTATTTGTATTACGAATTACGATATCCATTGACTGTTATTTTAAATTTCAGATAGAAATGTCCTATATTCAACAGTGTTGCCAGGTCTAGGGTATCAAATTCACTTAAATTCAAGGCGAGGAAGTATAGACAGTAAAATAGATAACGCAGCAGCAGATAGCCAATATATTATGTGGTTTTAAGGAGTTGATAGGCGTTGATAGGGTTTCCGGTCGCAGAATTAGGTTTTAAAATTCAAATTTCTCTACAACCTCAAAAAAATATATGACGAGTTAAAAGACAAAAAGACTACCTTTTAAAGAGATTCTTGCTGTATATGATACCTACCTAAAAGAGATTGTATAGAAGAGATTAATTTTATCTATTCGTCCATTCATTCAACTACAATTGTAGTTCCTTACAATACAACAGTAATCTACTAATAAAATACACTTAAAATACTCGTAGATAATGATTTGTCTTACTAGATAGATAAACAAATAGCACTTTAAAAGACGCTAATTACCATTAACATATGTGCAGTTTATAAAGCACTTAAGAATGTACACTTTTTATACAAATTTCACCTTCTTAAATAGTTCAATGCTAAGTGAAGCAATACTGGGGTTCAAAAAGTATTTAAATTTTAAAACAGAATCAAAATTCTAAGATTTCGTATACTCAATTCTCATTAAAATTTCTAAAACCGCTTAAAATGTGTCTCATTGGTACGAGATACTTCGATAGTTATTTAGTATTCCTGTTAAAAATGCATTAAGGTCGTGCCCCACAAATAGTTGGGTGAATATTGGGTAATGGTAACTTGTAGCATTTGTTTTGTTAGTGGAACGTGTAGCTTCTATTTCGGAATCAATGGAAGGAATGGTTCCTTGGTGATCGCATACGGTTTAAAAATAAAATTTTCCTTACATTGAAGGTCATTGGGTTTTGTAACTCACCCAAAGGTACTGTTGCTGCAATGAATGCTGGTAAAGTTTAAAATACTTCATTTGAACCATCAGCTCCCATTTAAAAATGCTGATTCTCTGATTTCCTCTTGGTTGCCAATGCGTGCTTTTTTTCATTATGTTGGAAGTCGATGTCGATAGCCACTTACGATGAAAGAGAAAGTAAGTATCTATTGTTGAATAGAAATAATTATTCTAAAATCGGTAACGGATGAGTTGCTACTATTCAAAACTTAGGTGATGCAGCTCTTGAAAGTTAACGCCACAGTTTCGTCTGCAGTCATGCAGAGACGGTGGTGATGGCTCGCCAAACGGATTGATCAAAGGATTTGCTATCACACAAAGACATTTCAATATCAATTTCAGTATCAAGCATGTTACTCACTCGATGGCTGAGATTGGCAGATGCCACAGATTTATGAGCTGGGCTTGTGGTTTTAGGGTCAGTAAATACGGAATAGCAGATATAAACAGCGCAGTCGAAACTGGGTCAGGAAATGCATACCGCGCCAACTGAGCCGAATGATGCACGCTTCGGTCGCTCTTTCGCTTGTTTTTGGACTGGAATAATATTATGATTTTTTATGTCATGTATAGGAATTAATTCTGTCGTTTTATGTGTTGTTAGGTGGCATGTCCCTACATTTATATGTTATACTAGCTGACCCGGCGAACTTCGTATCGCCCAATAAACTATTTTTTTCTAAAATAAAAGTAGCCTAAGTTACTCCTTGTTACATCAGCTATCTGCCAATGAAAGTCCCGTCAAAATCGTTCCAGCCATTTCAGAGATTAGCCGGAACAAACCGACAGACAGACAAAAATTGTAAAAAATGTTGTTTTGATACATGTACCGTGTATAAATCCAAATGAACGTAATAAAAAGCGGTTTTTTTAATATTGTAAACTGACGCTCCAATTTTATTTATTTGTATAGATGTATAGATAGAATTAATTAAATTATATAGAACATTGAACAATATTTCTGAAACAAACATCATCCTCTCCATATTTATTATATAGGTATTCATTATTTTCCGTAATTATGCAGATTTACTAAGCAACTTTCTGATATTCACTTATTTTCCGTACTGAAATTTGGCACTCTGAACGTCACAACCCTAGTAGGTAAGTATTGGGTTGTGGTAATCACGATTTAGAACTTTAAGAAGTTGTTATTATCATTACGTGTTAATAAGACATTAATATTAAAGAACGAAAAATTGTTTAAAGGGTACCATGCAACCGATAAAAAAATTGGAACTCTTATTTTTTACTTGTCTGTTTGTCTGTGTTTATTCTCATCATGGTGAGTAACAGAAAGCTATTTCGGTTCTAAATATAATACTTAATAGAAATGAATAAGAAAACTCAATCAATAAAACAGACCATTTTTTTTTGCTTTAAAAATACTGATTAAAATGGCTTAATGCTGAATACTAAAGAAAAAATATTTAAAAACACTAACACAAAACTTCCTTATAGTATCTACATTTCAATGAGGATGGCGTGAAATGAATGAGCTAATTACCTACTGTCTATATTAACGTAAAGATTTCTGCATTTTTTCCTACGATGAAGGAAAACAGTAAAATGCAAGGCTGCAACGCTTCAATTGATCTTGAAATTCTTAATTATTGGTTGAAAAACAAACAAGATGTAATATTTGATAGAAATGGCATGATACAGACGATGGTTTATGGTGCGTATGACAAGGTGCCGCTAATGGGTTGAAGTGAATTTTTAGGCATTTAAGGATAATTTTTTTTTAAATATACAAATATGTTTTTCACCAAAAATATTTTCACTAAATAAATATGTAAATGCTTTTCATATATGTAATTCCATTGTCATTGATTAAAAGATTGATTAAAGCTCAAACAAAAACACTAATATATATGGTACCTATTCAAAATCTGTAATTTCTACATAAAATTAACTATTGCGAACAACGATTTATTATACAAATTGCAATAAAAAGGACATTTCTAATTGATTGTTATTAAGAGCGTTAAAAGCGAAGCAATCTCAATTTTTTGCCGTCAGTTAGTTTAATGAAGATAATTTGACAAAAACATCTGGTTGAAATGAAGCCGAGGAAATGGATTCAGCGAAACAGCTGAATGGAAGAATCTCAATTACGGGGCCGGGTCACTATTGTCAGTTTCACGACTTTGTGGGAAGTGAGTGCCAGAAAATTATAGAAAACTATCTGACTCGGCCAAAGTTGTTCTGTTAAAAAAATTCTGGATGGGGGATATTCACTTATAATACCACAAGAGCTTCAAAATTATCGGGTATTTCCCGATAGGTTCGTTGCAAACAAATGAAGGAGTCAAGTTTTTCAGGTTAAAAAATCACGAGCGCGAAGCGCGAGTGATTTTTCCTGAAAAACTTGACGATTTTATTTGTTTGCAGGGAACCTTGAGGGAAATGCCAGATAATTTTGAAGCTCGTGTGGTATTCGGGGGATTATTTTTCCAATTTTCACAATTGAATTCAACCTGTCAGTTTGACGTGTGGTTAATTTGACTGGATCATGTTTTGTTTTTTATATATAGCAACTACCAGAGAAAATTTTCAAAAAATTATCAGTATAATACCATGTAGGTTGTACCACGTGACGTCGAATGGTGCAATTCTATTGGTCGATATTTGGGTCGGAAAAATAGTCTATAATAATATGAAATATACCTTACGACCTATTCTCATATCTATCAAATATATACAAAAAAATTCATAAAATTCGGTCGAGCCGTTTTGGAAGAGTACGACCAAAACACTGAAACGAGATTTTTGTATTATATTAGATGTCAATGTCGATGTATACCTGGTGTCTGTGTTCCGTGATGTATACAATACAGAAGATCAGAAAAGTAGCATTTTGAGTAAGTTTATTATTAATTTACTTATGTAGGTGATTATCACAGAGGGAAGAGGTCAAGTTAAAAATATATAAAAAGCGCATAAATTGATTCGATCAAAGAGATGCACACCAACAATGACACATTAAATATGTGAACTAATTTAGCTGGATTCGAACCACTAGTCCTCTTAAAAAAGTTACGGACATTAAAGCATATCTGTTGCGTTGATTTTTTGTCGATAGATTTCATCACAGATTAATCAAAAGTAACTTCCATAACTTTAATGTACTGTAGGCACGGACCTAAAAAAGACGGACGTAATCTCAAGAACAAATTCAGTGAAGCACGCATAGTAATACCAACTCTCTATTCGTACAAGTACACACACCCACACATTGACACTTCACTGCCTCAATCGCGAATCAAAAATTACGCACACATGGTAAGCGGGTGACCATTGCTATGCTTCACTCTCAATTAGACGAGGTTACGTCCGTCTTTTTTTCAGGTCCGTGACTGTAGGTATATAAGATTCACCTAACCTTGCAATGTCGTACGCAGGCTTCCTTCATTCAGGCAAAGTCACTTGATCTTGAAGGAGCAACTTCTTTTTAATTCACTTAGGAGTACTTTATTATTCGGACCCTTCTTTCATAATATAGATAAAAATTTAAGGAATTACTTCCCATGAAATTTTTACCAAGATCATTAATTAATCCTAAATCAATCCTGCGTCTACTCCTTAGGAAAGTGAAGTTGAAGATTAATCATGTTCAAAGATTCACAATTAAAACTACGAGAAGTAACTTAAAATTTGGAGCCTTCGGCATCATTGCCGATTTATTTTATTTATTTATTTATTTATTTATTCATTATTTATTATTATTTATTATATTCATTAAGATAATGAATAAATAAATAAATAAATAAATAAATAAATAAATTGCATAATGCATAATACAATCCAGTACGTGATTTTAAACTTAACTCAACGTGGACTGAACACATTTTACTTGACGTGAGTTGGATTGGTCTAAGATCCGAACTAGGCGTGACCTTCACCCACCTGTTTAATGGATGAAAAGACAAGTGTTTTATATCCAATTTTGTATACTAAAAAATATTGCGAAATAATGCGACTGGGTTGGCAAATTTTCTCTAGGTAGGTACAGTACGGCCGCTGTATCTTGGCGCGTCTGAACTTCGTGCAGAAGGCTGCGCAGTAACATAATTCGCCAATACTCGATACGCGGTGTTTTGTGTCTCAGTCATACGTTAGCATGTTCGTGTTGCCATCTCTGTCTTACATGCGCTAAAGTTCGCAAAGCCTATGTTCAGACGCGCCAAGATACGGCGGCCGAACTGTACGCCTACTTCGGATCTTAGGGTATACACAGTACAGTTTGAAACACCGTTACTAACAGTCGAAGAGATCCAAAGTTTTAGAAGCAGCTACTACCCTACAACAAGCTGACGATCCATCTTATGGCAAGTGACCACCGTCACCTATAGACATTATTGATGTCACATAGGGAACACCAAAGCTATCACCGATGCGTTGCCGACCAAGAAAGAGGAGAGAGAAAGAAAGAACTGGCTCCCATGCCCAAGCCCCCACTCGGAACATGACATGATTCTGATTCAAGAAAGACAAGTTAATGATGTTAAGAAGCATCCAAGTGTATTGAAGCTAGTCGCTACTGGCAGCAAACGTGAGTCACGTGTATTTAAAACTTAATAATTCAGCGAACTCAGCCTCGGGAGCTACACGAGACCCACGACCTCAGGACATTCAGCGGCGGCGGACAGTTGAGTTCTATAAGTGTAACGTCACGTTACCATGCCTTTTTTATACGACGTAAAAAGAGGGGTGTTATAAGCTTGACGTGTCAGCGTGTCTGTATGTGGCATTGTAGCTCCTAAATGAATGGACCGATAATGATGCGGTTTGTTTTTGTATGAAATCTGACAAGATCAAGATGTACTCCTCACGTTGTGATGGAGCCTCGAGCCCAGCAGTGGGACAATTATGGGATTTGACTTTAACTTTATGTGCATATCATTTGCTTCGGTGAAGGAAAACATGAGGAAACCTGCACACCTAAGAGTTTTCTATAATATTCTCAAAGTGTGAAGTCTGCTAATTCATACTTCACCAGCGCGGTGGACTATGGCCTGTAATCCTCACACATAGCTGTGGGAAAGTTATCAGTAATGTTTTATTTTTTAATTTTTACTCCTTTAAATTCGAGCAAGTTCATGGGAGGTTCCATATGTCTGTATTTTTATTACATTTTCTATTCTTTTTAAGTAGAGCGATCACAGTTTCAAACCCACGCTCGCGAGGGCTCGGGCATTGTCCCCAAGGAACAAATTGACTCTGATATCTATTGTAACTTTTCCAATAAATTAATTGAATGAAACAAGAGATTTTCCGCTAATTGTGTGTGCTTTGCTTCGGGGCTCGAATTTAATTAGGTACAATAAATCATTTTAGTATTTCATGCTCAATGCCGTCTATTTTTATCGACTTCATAGAAAAGGTAGTTCTCAATTCCGTTGTATTTTTTTCGACAAACTACAATATCGACATCTTTACGCACTGAACTTACACAAATGTGTGAAAGAAAATAATATCTTTAAGATCGAAAATAGTACCGTGTTCAGTGCTTAAAGATGTCGTGTAAGTTTGTCGTGAAATGAAAGGAAAACGATCGAGACGTAAGGTAGATAGGCTTATCTGTTGTCACCTGTCAAGAGTTTCTCCCCGCCACCATAGTCGCACCGTGACCACGCCACGATCCATGTACCTAACTGGGTCGAACTCGAAATATCGGTATTATAAAATACGAATCGTGATTACCCGTTGCATTAAAATGTTCAGTGTCCGCGATGTTATACATAACTTTAAAATCATATTTATTTTTTGTTTCTTTTTTTATTTTATTTATTTATTTTTATTTATTTATTTTGTACACACATAAATACATAGTTTTAATGTGCGTTAGTACCTCATAACTCCGTCATTTATGAACCGATTTGGAATTTTTGTCATTTTCTTCTAGACGACCAGTCTAGAAGATTTTATCAAAATCTTTATCAAAATATGTGCCAAGGGTGGGTTCCATGTATTATTGAGGGAACTTCATAAATATTATGCAAGCATACATACTAATTATGTCGATTTGAATATAGGTTTTTGGAAGATTGTTTCTTTGAAGTCTGTGATTATATGGTAAGATTTAGATAATTCAATTAATGTGGTCTCACACTTCCTCTTTGGCTGCATCTCATCTATAATGCCTCAGGTGCTACTTACAGAGGTTGGTAGGCATTCACTTATTTCTTTTCGAATGAACAGTTGCTGTTGGCTTTAGTGGTCGTTACAGCTGCACGCGGACGGTGACTTGCCTTATCTTTAGTTATCTCGTTTCTTATAATGTCTTGTCAATTATTTACATATCACTGTAATACCAGATAACAGACGATTTTCAGCGATTAGGGCAATCAAAACAAAACAAAGGATATCTATATAAGACACGTGTTTTGAAAATAAAATAGAAAGTGTGTACAGCGCGACTGTACAGCCACTTCGGACAGGCGTTTGTCAGAGATTAGTAAAATAATGTCAATGCTGAATAGTTTGCGAGAGACGTGCCATGATCTCCTTACATTATCTCATCAGCTAGCTGTAATCTGCTCCCAGCAAGGATCCATTGTTTGCTTATTTATTTATTATGTCGTATGTGTTTGTATGTGTTTTGTTGCAATATGTAATTCAATGGCTATATCCGGGACCCTAAGCTTTGCGTGCAAGGCCTCATTACCAACGGGGGCAGTGTCCTAACTTCGCTAATATGTGTGTGTAATTTATCGTATTATAGGTGCAGGGTCCAAACTCGAGTCACTCGTGTGCTAGACCGACATACAAACTACTGAGCTACCATTGCTTAATAACACACTGTGACATAAAAATTCTCGAGCGCTTCCGTGCTTCGGCTCGTAAAGCCGTCTGTCCCGGTTACTAAGCCATGTCGGAGGACTTCGGGCGGCATGAAATCTTTCGACACTTGGGTTGTCCTATAATCCCTCCACCAATCCGCACTGAAGCAGTGCGGTGAAGTGTGCCAATAGTACGTTAAAACCTTTCTTTTTAAAACGCAGTCAATTCATCTGGTCCATATTACTCCTATTAATGTTTCATTAAAAAGATCTCAAACATGGCATTTAAGTGTGGTTCTCGAATATCGTTAAGAGCATATTATAGCCAAGATGACTTTAACATAAACTACCTATCACGATCGATTCAACTCAACAGGTTTGTCTAACATCAATGTTTGACTAAACATGTTTGTTTATTTAACTAATAAAACCACGCTGACCCCCGCTTGCCCTACTCCCGTCCAATCTGTACCCTTCATTACGTTCAAGAGATGAATGACCAAGTTGGCACTCGTCTCCGCTCTTGGCACTCGCCCGAGTGACTCACTCTCCCCGCGTCTGGGACAACACTAACCTGTTGCATTCGATCGATCATTAATTATTTTATGTCCGAAATTCGGCTCGATGTAACTACTAATAAATATTAGTGCAACTAGTTTGGTGCAGTATTGTAGTTAGTATTCTCTAGTACTGAGTGATAGGGTTATCACTCCAAGTCAAATTTATTTTATTAGGTACATATTTTTTTAAATTAACATTTGAGCTTGTAATAGAATTTATAACGTAATTTAGTTAACAAAAATAATAACATATCCTGATTATTGAAAAACATTGTTTCATTGTTAGACATGTTTTTAATTTTACTATTATTTAAAAAAGGTTACTCTTGTCTGAGGTCACATATTATTATAATAATATTTTTTTTACAATGAATTATACCAAATAGAACAGATAAAACACATCTATACATCTACGAGTATACATACATACTACATACAACATACATAAGCTTATAGTTAGAAACAAAAATTAATTGTTATAGTTGTAACACGGGGAGGGGAGGTGAGCAGAAGCGGGAGAGGGAGAGGGAGCAGGAGCTACAGAGGGAGAGGGAGAGGGAGAGGGAGAGGGAGAGGGAGAGGGAGAGGGAGAGGGAGGAGATATGCACACAAAAACGGTTAAGAACGGCTGTTCCGATTTTAATGATCTTTGAATTGATACATTGTTAGGCGATACGAAGTTCGCCGGGTCAGCTAGTAATAAATAAAGACAAAAATCCTTCATGTAGCACAATGTATAATTTAGAATAGGATGGTAAACGTAGTATTATTATCACAGAAGACATAATAGTATTTATAATAGTAGAATTATGTTAATATAGTATTACAAAATAAACAGCATGGTCGGAATGATCCTTATTATTTGTTTGTTGTTTGGTAATGTGTGTTAGATAATGTAGTAATGAATACATCGGTAATATGACCCAGTTGTGTGGATCAGGGTCTCGGCCAAACTGCGGTGGAAAACAGAAACTACTTATTGGCAACGGTTGACGGATAGACGGTGTTAGATAACTGCATACGAGTAGATTAATATATTATTTTTTGTGTTACTAGCCGGCGAACGACCTGATGATCCAACTGATGGTAAGTGGCCAGCGGCGCCCATGAACATTATACGAAAGGCAAAAGACAAAGAAGCGAGAAAAAGAAAGAAAAAACTGGCTTCCAAGCCCCCGGCCGGTGAATGGTAGCTAAAGGTTCCGTCTGAAAACAATATTCACCATATTTCCTAATGGTCTGCATACATACACAGCGGATGGTGTTGCATTGTGGCGAGTTGTAATATATTTGACGTAGCCACTGGTTCACATCACTGACATCTCCCATATTATCTACGTTGCAATCTGATGGCGTCCTCCTACCTAATGTCTATGAAGGCGATGTTTTTAGTTCTGTTCCGTGTTTTGCACGAATGGTCACTCTTCAGGTTGATTGAATTTAAATTAAACAAATAATATATAATGTAAGTGACCACATTGAGTCAAGTGGTGGTATAGTACACGCTATACCTAGATCACATATTTATTTTGCAGTACCTACCTTCATGATCATCGCAACCCATTTGTTCCATCGATGAGCTCGGGAACCTATCCTAATTTGATAGGTAAATTGTCCACGCTATGCGTATATTATGGAAAATTTTTGAAATGTTTTCTTAATATGGTAGGAAAATAAATACCTATAGATTGGACCATACTTTTCTATCTTTAAGGTCGTTGAGCAGTGACTGTATCTAATGGAAGTCATATTATTATGGCCTTATGTGCTTTATATACCAAGAATTACTTAAATTACAATATTTAAAAAAGAAACTGTATTTTATTTTAACTTAACACTTGCGTAACTTTTGGGTCACCTATAGAGAGCAACTGAAGAAAATTGTCCGTTGTAATGGAACAGTAAATAACTTTATTATACCTTATGATAACGAAAAGTAACTGAAGTCATCTCTACCCAGTAATGGAACTGGGTGACGGGTTCATGGACGATTACAGCCACTCGTAACCGGTGGTTAGACAAAGAAACGCACTCTCGAGATTTAGCTTGGCGAGCAACAATAAAATATACATCTGGCAATACTCACCGATATTCCCGATACAAATTTACTAAGCACTTGAACACCAAGCTGTAACAAATGTATAGCAGTCGGTATTATCGCGGAAAAGGGAACAACACAATCTAAAATCTATCGTTATATAGTATTTCCTGTATATCAAATGAAATAACAGAATTTATAGTCGCGAAAACGTGTTCATTTCCGTCTGTCACGAATGACTTTTCCGAATCTGTAGGACGTTAGAGATTCTGATGTAAGTACTTATTGTGTAATATTAGGTAAGTACCTAATATTACACAATAAGTACATCTTACCTATAGTTAAATTATAGTGACAGAATGATAATTTAATATTCTGATTTGGATTGGTCTCTAATAAAAAAGACGGACGTAACCTCGTCTAATCGAGAGTGAAGCATAGCAATGGCCGTCCACTAACCATGTGTGCGTAATTTTTGATTCGCGATTGAAGCATTATGGTGTCAATATGTGAGTGTGTGTACTTGTACGAATAGAGAGTTGGTATTACTATGGGTGCTTCACTGAATTTGTTGTTGGAATTACGTCCGTCTTTTTTAGGTCCGTGTGTTATTAATAACAATAGTTTAGAAGCAAACAGGTAACATACAAGTAGCATGTTATATGCATTGTAGAGCTTCGAATTCGGGTTCTAGGATCGTATTATTATAATAGAAAATATGTTTAATTCTTACTATGATTTTTTTCTTTAACTGCTTTAATTGTTATCACTCGCTCGGTCGATGGATTGATATATCGAGATTCCTTGTAAATGATCTGACGTCATATTCTGACCATGTTTTCTGACAACAGACAGACAACGGTTTATGTTGTTCATGAACAGAACTACTGTATCCTGTTCATACCTTATCTTCGAATAGTGACCAAATAAAATATTTATTTATATACAATCATATTACGTTGACATTGACATTGTACATGTCCGGGGGCATTACACCCTGCCTTTGCAACACATTAGAATTAATTATCTTGACGCCCCGTGTGGCGCAATGGTTACCGTGCCGGATCGCCGTGCTATGGGTCCTAAGTTCGATTCCCAGCGAGACGGAAAGAATGATGATTTTGAATTTCTGTTCTTGGTCTGGGTGTGTTTTCATTATCTTTGTGGGTTGTCCATGGCACCCACGTCACATTGTCTCCTAGTGTGGGGCTACGAGAGCGTAGCGTTATTTCATTCATTCATTGTATTTATTTCAGATAACTTCGATCCATACATTACAAAATTAGGTACAAATGTTACAAAGCATGTCAAATTAATTACAAAATAAAGTAATAAATAAATTGAACTTAAAAACAAATTATAAATTACTTCATATTTATAAAATATATAAGACGATAAAAATAAAATAGGAATAGTAACTATTTGTTTATTATTATTATTATCCTGTTAAGGCGCTGCCGCGCCCGTTTGGTTGATTTTCTTTTGGATATATTTCGTAAAGTGTATACGCTATTAGCGTAATACTTAGGTATATGTTTTTTGACTATGTACTTTAAATCTGCTCGAAAATGAAAACACGATAACGTGAAATTTTCTCGATAGAAAAAAATCATGAAGTTGGCTCTAATTATTTACATTATAGCTTACCACCGCGATATTTAAAGAAATTTGTGCATGGAATTCTTTTTAAAACATAGTACATTATCACATCTAAATCCATGTGTTTTTTTTGTGAAAAAACATGAAGTAGTTTTTAAAAACCAAATAAAAACGTTGTTTGGCGCTTATGTCGGTCAGTTTCGAGCGCACGCTCAGTATAGCTGTCTCACAATTTTCATACAAGAACTCATTCCCACACTGTCTTTATGATGTGCGTTCAGTCGACTGCGGTCTTCATCGACGTCGGACGTATGTCTCTCTGCGCTATTTTTTACACGCTTTTTATTAAAGAATTTGAAGTAGCGTATAAAGTTTTTGACTTTTGCTTATGATTGTCAAAACGTTAAATGGGGAAAACTAAACAGCACAGGGAAATGGAGTAGTTTTGTTTTATTATTTATATTTTATTATTTGTACTTAAATAAAAATGTTTGATGATATGTAAGAGAATGAATAGTTAAATTACTGTTCAGTTGCGTAATACATTATCTATATATATAAAAGCAAAAGGAGACTCGCCGCTTTTTATTCGGTTCGGTAGTTTCTTACATAATGAATAAAATGAAATTTTTCAAGGAGATTGCCGGGAAGACGTCAGCTAAGAACGGATTTTTCGAAATTCATCTCCTAAGGGATAAAAATAGGTGTTGGAAGTCACTTTCATACAAACCAACTCCGTCAGTTTTAGAGTAATAAATATATTTTTTATGTAAGTTTATCGTTATGAACAAAAGTTAACTTTGACCCATTTTTTTTTGAAAATCCTAACTTAAAGGGAAGTCAATACATTATTTATGAAGATTTAAAACATACACCCACACTCAGATTGTAAATATACGTGTATATAGTATTAGTAGAAACTAGCCAAGTTAAATGTAGAGCTTGAATTACATGTTGTTGTGACTAAAATTTTAGGATTTTCTACACAGAACTTGGCACCCATTTAGAAGTCAATTCTTTTTTTTTAATTGGCTCTCACTTTACATTTATGTTTTTGATGGGAAATCATTACTTTTTGTACAGAAATTATTAGAAGGTACTTATTCATAACGTTACTGATTAATTATTTACCTTATACATGAACTGTTATAGTACTCTTCAACTAAATCTGTAGTTAGTGCGCCGTGGTCTGAAATACCTATTATTTCATTATTTATAAGTAATTGGGATGAGTTCCGACAATTTCTGGCATCATACCCATGGAGGCAGCTTTGTTTCTCATCCGATGATCCTGTCACATGCGCCGAATCAGTTGCCGATGTGATCCAACAGGGCATGGAACTTTTCGTTCCCAGCTCTGTGATCCCCATCGGCGGCCGTAGTCAACCTTGGTTCAGTGGGCGGTGTGCTGAGGCTACTCGTCAAAAGCAAGCCGCCTTCCGAGACTGGGTCTCGGCGCATGCCACAAAAGATCAAAGCTCATGTCAGCTCAGGAAGAGATTCAATGCTGTCTCCAGGTCAACAAAGAAAGCAATAGCCAGGGCAAGGTGCGAGCATATCGCTAGTATCGGAGAGCGCCTAATCAGATTCCCTTCAGGGAGTCGCGCTTTCTGGTCGCTCGCCAAGGCCGTTGAGGGTAACTTCCGTCGGTCGTCGTTTCCACCATTGCGAAAACCGGATAACGTTCTGGCCCTAACTGCAAAAGAGAAAGCTGATCTCTTGGGTACCCTCTTTGCAGCTAACTCGACTCTTGACGATCTTGGGGCTACACCGCCTACTATCCCGCGCTGTGAGAGCTCCATGCTTGACATACGTTTCACACAAAAAGCTGTAAAACGAGCTCTTTTGTCTCTCGACGTCAAGAAGTCGAGTGGGCCAGACGGAATTCCCGCAATGGTGTTGAAAATATGCGCTCCCGAGCTGACTCCGCCGTTGACGAGTCTCTTCTCCTTGTCCTACAGTGTAGGTAAAGTGCCGTCTTCGTGGAAGGTTGCTCTGATACACCCCATCCCCAAAAAAGGTGACAGTGCCGACCCATCAAACTATAGACCAATCGCAATAACCTCCCTTCTCTCAAAGGTGATGGAGCGTGTTACAAACACGCAGCTTCTTGATTACCTTGAGGAACACCAGCTGATCTGTGACAGACAGTACGGTTTCCGTCACGGTCGATCAGCGGGTGACCTCTTGGTATATCTCACCCATAACTGGGCCCAAACCATTGAGAGTCGCGGAGAGGCGTTGGCTGTAAGCCTAGATATCGCCAAGGCGTTTGATCGGGTCTGGCACAGAGCCCTTCTATCGAAGCTGCCTTCATACGGCCTGCCCGAGAGGTTGTGCAGGTGGATAGCCAGCTTTTTGTCCGAGCGCGCCATTTCTGTCGTTGTCGACGGTCAACGCTCTGACACAAAATCTATTAATGCTGGCGTCCCCCAAGGTTCGGTGCTTTCACCCACGCTGTTTATTCTGCATATTAATGATATGCTGGAACAAATCCCCAGCATGCATTGCTATGCAGACGACAGTACGGGTGATGCGCATTATTCGGGCCGCGCAAACTTCTCTCGGTCCTACCTAGAGGAGAATAGAACTAGACTTGTGTCCGAAATCGAGCTCTCTCTGGAGCGGGTCTCAGACTGGGGTCGGCTAAACCTAGTCCTATTCAACCCTTCGAAGACACAAGTCTGTGCATTCTCCGCAAAAAGAACACCATTTGTCTTGGCGCCGAAACTCCAAAACACGCCTCTCACCATTAGTAAAAGCATTGGGATTTTGGGGGTTGACATTTCGAACGAAGTGCAGTATCGGGGTCATCTGGAGAAGAAAGCCAAACTTGCCTCCAGAAAGCTGGGTGTACTGAACAGGGCAAAACAGTACTTCACACCGAAGCAGCGCCTGCTGCTCTACAAGGCCCAAGTTCGTCCACATATGGAGTACTGCTCTCACCTTTGGGCCGGTGCACCCAGCTACCAACTAAGCCCTCTTGACTCCGTACAGCGGCGTGCTGTTCGAATTGTCAATGATCCCAACCTTACAGACGGCCTAGAGGACTTAAGTCTCCGGAGAGACGTAGGCTCCCTTTGTGTCCTCTACCGTCTCTACTATGGTGAATGTTCCGAAGAACTTTTCAACCTGGTGCCTCCAACCACCTTTCTTTATCGCACCACCCGCAAAAGGTTACGGTACCACCCGCATCACCTCGACTCGTGGCAGTCGTCTACCGCTCGTTTCTCGCGCTCCTTCCTGCCACGAACTTGCGAGCTTTGGAACAAACTTCCCTCTGAGGCATTCCCTGCGCGCTATGATATGGGGTTCTTTAAGAAGAGTGTATATCGTATCCTTCAAGGCCGGCAACGCACTTGCAGCTCTCTTGATGCTGCACGTGTCCATAGGCGACGGTGACCACTTACCATCAGGTGGGCCGTATGCCTGTTTGCCCGTCGTTAACATAAAAAAATAAATTATTAAAAATGAAACGACGTAATACACTGGAAATAACGTCCCAAACACACTTTCCCAAAGGCACTTGGGACACTTAACATCTTCCCCCCGTTGAAAGCTTCACAAAGTACTAAAACTGATATGTTTCATGTTCAGCTTGAAATCCACCTAATGACCAGATGTCATCAATTTTGATTGCTACTCTTAAATTTCAGGCATTATAAGTGTTTCTAATAGAATCATTTTTTTGAAAAATAAATAAAATGATAAAAATTTACTATTTTTTGATTTATTCCTTTGTATTCACCCGATTACCTATCTGGATGCCAAATTTTAACTTTCTAGACCATCTGGAACTGAGTTAGAGTCTTGATCTATAGGTCAATCAGTGATAAAAATGACGATTTTTGGACGTTAATATCTAAATGACCGTTTGAGATGTGTATATGAAATTTGGAACACATCTCAAGTCTCAATAAATGTTAAAGTTTCAATAAAATTTGACAGGTTTATTTTGAATAGTTTTTGAGTTATGAGGTGGTCAAAAGTGGCTCCAAATGGTTCATGTAATATTACACACGGTTCTACTCACCAATTCTGTTAGTTTGAAATTGGCTTGACACCCTACCGCGTGTCTAGATTATCTATTTTCTTCAACATCGTCAAACTGTGTACAAAAATTTCTCGTTTCGTTCTACCAAAAATAAGTAATATGTCAAGAACCTTTAAAGCCTACCACGGCTATGTTGCCTCTAATTTAAGGTATGGTATAGTTTTTATGGGGAAACTCTACAGATTGCAATAAAGTCTTCATTGCTCAAAAACTATGTATACGCGCTATTTGTAATGTTACCCCAGACACTAGCTGCAAGCCTCTCTATAGGAAGCTAAAATTATTGTCATTGACAGGTAGGTATATACATATTATATGAGATTTGTATTTTTTTAGAACAAATACCTATGCACCTTTTTCAGGAAAAGAAAAATAATTGTTATTTTGCAACCAGATACCCTAATCGACTATGTGTACCATGGTACCTTCTTCTCGATCAGGGATACGTTCAAAAACTAGACTTCGAAAACGATATATAATAAAATCCTTGAAAACATAAAAATCTTAACTTTCACTAAATTTAAAATAGAGTTACTTAAATGGTTAACTGACAAATGCTACTATTCAATGAAAGAATTTAAATGACGATTTTTTTATTTTATGGAAATAGCCGGCAAACGAGCTGACAATCCACCTGATAGTAAGTAACTATCGTTGCCCATGGACATCAACAACACCAAAGGCATCACTGATGCGTTGCCGGCCAAGAAATAGAGGAGAAAAATAAAAACAGAAATTATTAATAATTATTGTTTTCCCTTGACATTTGAAATTAAAATTTATTATAATATGATGTAAATAATGTACATTCACATATATTTTTGTGAAAATCCATAAAGTAGTTTTAAAAACCAAATAAAAAATGGTTTGGCGCTTATGTTGTTCGCTTCCGAGCACAGGCTCAGTAGGTATAGCTGTCTGACAAATTTTATACAAGAAGTCATTACATTACTGTACTATCCTTGATCCGCAATTGTTTGTTTTTTCATCTGTTTGGCACCGCCTCATAATTATTTATTTACTGTTAATAATTTAGGATCTTAAATTATAATACTAAATGATTTATTTTATTTTTCATTTTCAATTTTTTTTTCGTTGGTTCAATTTTTTGTTAAAAAATAATTGTTTTATAATTTTTAGATGCAATAAAAATTAATGAATAAGTACTACTCCGTAGTTTTTCTGTGCTGTGCTTGTGAAGTGAGTGACATGACGGAAAGAAGAACATCGAGGACAAAAGATAGTGGCCACGCCCACTTTCAGCATAAATTCCCATCACGGCCTCCTCTTAATACCGCCCGTTCTAATGCACTAGAAGCGAACGCTTCAAGACCGTGGAAACAAGCAAACACTTGTATTGAATTCTTTGCCAATCTACAAACCAAGGCACAATGTGAGTGTAGTTTGTTTTTGCCTTGCTTATTACATCGTAAGTGAGAGTAAATAGTGATGTTCGTAATTCGCATAATATTACTGTAGTTACGCATTTATTTTAATATTTCTTAGATATTGAATTCACAAGAATATGAGATGAGGTCCGGTAGTTTATGTTGTATAATTAATTAAAATCTAATATTATGAGATAAATTGTTCTAAAATCTAAATTTATCAAGTAACATAATATAGCTTTAACAGCTAATCTACACATTATGTAATGCTGTAAAATAGAAATATAAGCCATTATTTGTTTTTTAAAAATTATAAAATGATACAAACAACAAAACGCATTTTAAAAGTTAGTAAGCTACAATCAACGAGTGTTAGCGTAGAATTGGATGTTTTTTTTACGTTGTTAACTGAATAACAATATACTTAAATTAAGTTGTGTTATTCACTCAATTTATTTTTCAAAGTCGATTATTGGTACAATCACCTTAGTATGTACGACTACGGTGCTGTTGGTGCGTGGGACATCACTAGCTGATAACAGCTGTGATACCGCGGCCCTGCTCGTCGATTACTACCGCTGTAGCCTTTCGCAATAGAGAAGATAACAATTTACAGTAAGTAAATTGTTGATGTTTAAAGCATTCATGGTAATATCAGAAGAACTAAAATATTATCATTTAATCGAATTCAGTTATAATACTTTAGTAACTGAAATAAAACCTTTTTTAAATAATAATAAAAATCAATCGTCAGGTGCCCATAAACGCCATTACCCAAGTTCTACGAAACCATTTCACGAAATACCTGATATCCTCCTTATCTTTATAGCTTCAACGGCTGACGAAAAAGCAGACGGGCCATCAGATGGTAAGCGGTGACTTTTGCATATGGACATGAGCAATATCACAGGAATCACCAAAGCCTCGGCCCTGAAGGTTACCTCTTTTTACATTTTTGATGTCATCATAGCGCTCTTGGAATACCGGGAAGGAAGTTCATTCCACAGTTTGCACGTAGGTGGCAAAAATGATAGTGAGATTTAATTCTACGCTTCTTCTTCTTCTTCTTAATTCTCAAGTAATTTAAAAGAAAAAACTCACACCTGAAAATGCCTATATTTAATGCATTTCGCAAAAGCGCTAAACTATGGCTAAACTTAACAGTTTAGCTATAGTTTATACCTAGTATACCTATATTAATATCTCACGAATCACTCGCAATATGGACAGACAGACGAACCTTGTCTGTTATCGAATTAATTGAGATTCGAACATGAAGAACACTGTAACATTGAGTTCGAGGTGAGCCTGAAATATTGTTATTTCGACATGCGTTTTACAATTGATCATTAGGGCAAAGTTCCGATCTCCTGAAAAGCTTTTATTGTGCAATCAATCGATTTTCAATCAAATAACGAGTGATGAAAAATATGTGTAATATCAAAAATCCTTTACTTACTTGCCATTTCTAAATATCTCGCATCGTCATGTTTCGGTTGGGGGTTTGAGAGCCAGTTGTTCCCAAATCGAAGGTTTCCTGAATGTATAATAATAAAATTTATGGGGGGGAGGACAAACGCAAGGAAACTGCAGTAACATTCACGTAATATAATCGTATCTACGTAATATTTAAAACGTGGATATAGAGGTCAATATAACTTAGCATGTCAAATTTTATATCATCGTTTCGTTTTAATTTTCAGTAACAAGTAAGTACCTACTAGACTAAAGTTACACTTATTACCTTAAAACAAAATACAAAATTTATTTCAGAACTTACGTCTTTTAAGTTCAAATTATTAGTCGTATGTATGTAAGTACAATTTAAGAAGCACATTTTGTTCATGATTAAAAATGTCGCAACAATTAATTCATAAAGTACAAAACGACAGATTATGTATACCACCATTAAAATAGTTTAATAAATTACGGGGAACAGTTACAGTCCATTCAAAACTAACGGAATTGGAATCCCTACATCACGCATTGCGGGTAAAATTAACGTATTCTTAGGCACTAAATAGACGAGTTTTTACTGCCAGACTGCGAGCAACCAGCAATTTTTCTAAACATGATGTCACACACAAAAAATTTGATCATATTTTGTTCACACACGTACACACTAACGGAGATTGTATAACTTGAGTGGCTGTTTATTGGACACATTTAATGATTTTAATTCTGTTGGCAACATCTGCGGCCTTACACGCTAAGTAAGGCGCATTCCGGTACAGCCGTTAACATTAACGTTAACGCAGATGTCACCAGGCTTTACAGAATGGAGGTAATTTACTAATTTCCGATCCAGCGGCAAAAACACGCTACTCTGTCGTCCATGGACTTTAACCTATGTGGTATTGTAAGTAATGTGACCTAATCGAGAACTTTATAATGAACAATTTCAAACAATAATCATAGGCCTGGGCTGTTTGGCATTAACCTTTAGATTCGTACTACTCGTAGCCACTCGTACGGTGTCGTGTAACTTCGACCAATGATAGGGCGCAAATATTCATCCAATGTCACGTGATCCGTCTTCAGGTACCTCTTCGAAGCTTGCCATTCAGAATTATATATAAAGTTCTTGCCTGTAATAATAGTTCTCAATGTTGCTAGGTTTGTTCAGTGCCTAAAGTTGTATTCTTGGATATTAAACATCTCTCACGATACGCGTATGAATTGCAAATGACTAACAAGTAAATGTTTATTTTCCTCTTTCCGCGTTTGCTTGTTGCTTTTTTTCGGAATTGACAGATTATGTTGCCATAGATTAAATAATATTTTTTTTGTAAAACGTAAAAAAATTATAAATGTAACATTCAGATTCGAAAGAATGATAATATTTATATGCCGTGAAAATGGTGCGAATCGAATGACCTAATCTATCGTGTATTTATAACATAAGGATTCGTGTGATGATTAACATACGCCTTCGGCAATTTATCATCCTGAAAATGGCACACTACAGTAGCACGCTACGATATCGAGATTCAAGTGCGATATTTTAGCAATAAGAGCTTTGCATAACATCTGACATCGTGTTCAAGGTTCAAGGAAAATGATACATCCTATTTCAGTACCAATTTTTTTATATTCCAAAGTATTCCCATGATCAGACTAATGACTTAATGACTCGGGGCATATTACGACTGATTACTTTTGCATTGTTAGGTAGGGTTGTCAACATTGTGATTTTGTTTTGATGGAATCTGTCAAAACATTTAGAAAGAACAAGGAGCCCTTATCAAACAAGTCGAGGTAGATTGATGATGATGCAATTTTATATTTCTTGAAGTGTATATTTTGGAACTATAAAATATAGGTACCTATATGAAATGTATCGTGCTCTTTCAATTCGTATCACACAAAGCATGTTATAAATTTTTATTTTTCTACATAAGCCTTTAAAGTTATCACCCCAAAAATCAGACAAAAATGTTTCCTTCATATCCGTAATAATCCGTTTAGAAAATTTACTTTATAAGGAAAATTGGCCGCGAGAGAGAACAGAATATGGATAGGACACAAACATTCCTGTTAAGGGTTTTCTTGGAATATACAGAATCCTGATATCCATGTAATATCAAGAGAAATTAAACTATAAAAAATAATTACATATTATTTTGTTATTTTCAAGGAAATTAAAAGTGGATTTCTCAGGACGAGACGCCTCTATGTTGAAACAATAGGAGGTTTTCATTGTCTTGTCACTGCGGAGTGCGGACTGTGTATGTAGTCATTACAATGACATAATTATACTTACGTGAATATAGTTACGTATTAATAGATAGACAATAAAATCTTCGTAACACGTATTTCTACGTAGAATACGATTTGTTACTATAAATAGCCATCAAACGTGCATAAGAACTTAGAATCTTAATACAACGTTCAGGGAAGACCCTTCAGAGTGTCAGTAATGATAAAATTGGTGAAATGATTGATAAGTCTTAGTAACAATTACTTTTTGTTAATAATAATAATTATGATACTTATTAGGATGTTATCATGATAAATTGAAAATACAAGTAGGTATACCTACATACGTAAGCAACAGGTAGTTCTTCCGACGGATCTTCTCGGCTGAACCTTTCCAATCTCGCCCGTCTATCCGCGTGAAGTTGTAAAGGCTTAGACCAACACCAATTATTACTGTTTATTCGCAGAAAAAATCTTCCGACGAAAAGCAAGGGTGGTAATGTCTATTAACAGAAATTCCTACTACAGAAATAAATGTAGTATTACTACTGTTATACGTAGATACTATTATTATCTTCTGTAGTATTACATAAAATACAGATACATATACAGATACATTACATATAAAAGTTAATAGGTCTGTTATTGAAGAAATAGGGCAATTGCGGGGTAATATAAAATATCCCTCACTCCCTCAGTTACGGACTGAAAAGAGACATGTAAGTTATTTAGAAACGCCAATGACTATAAAGACCCAATTTTCTTTTCGGTAATCAATTTGAATGACTTAAGATAGCATTTCATAATTAATAAATTTTTTGGTCGACATTTATATCGGCTGACAATCACTGCAACCTTTGCCGAATAAAACGAGACATTGTTGTAACAACGCAACATAATTTGATTTTAGAATTAGCTTTGAAAAGGACAGTGACCCTCGCCTTGTATGCGCCTGACATTGTTCACTATAAATAAAAGATCTAAACAATCATAATTATCTACTCATTTTTCGTATAATGAATTCTGATTCTTGTTATGAAGTTAAATATTAGATTTGTCAGTGGTTTGAAGGCGAAATCTGGTGTGTATTAGTGAATTGTAGGTATTACAATAATGATATGTTTAGATCTGTTTTTAAGGATTTCGTACCCAAAGAGCCAGGTTTCGTAGCCAACGGGAATAACGGGATACTACCTACTTAAAAAATCGGGCAAGTAGATTCAAGCCACCCGCAAAGTAGAATTCCGAAGTAGTAAGTTTATCGAGTATTACTCATTAATTACTTATGTTAACAAAGCCGTGATAGTTGTCCTTGTAAATTCATCATAATATTATAACCAATTTTTCAGAATTTTTTCACTTGTCCAACTGTAACCGTTTAGCCGGCAGGGGGGGGGGGGGACAATTGACTCTAACTAAGTATCCTTAGCAATATATCTAACTTTTTATTTTATAACTGACAGTCGAGGGAGAGCGAGAGGGGGAGGGGAAGGGGAGAGGGAGAGGGGGAGTTGTTAGGCGGTACAAAGTTTTCCAGGTCAGCTAGTATTTAATAATACCCTTGCTAGAACAATAAACTCAAGAAAAATGTTCTTCTTTAAAGCAAAAAGTAACTCTCTTTTACTGAGTAATCAGCGTCGCAATGTGGAGTAATGTACTCAGGATTAGTGTAAATGGACCAATTAAAGTGCCACGTTTTTAGCGCGCGTTGGCCCTGTCCTAATATAAGTCAATGTATGAAACATATTTTGTTGTGGCGTAAATATGGTACGGAACCTTCAATTGCGAGTATTTCCTCAATGTTTTCTGTCGGGAAAACTATCTATACCTACCTAGTTAAATCTGCTAATGTAAAAATGGTTCAGAGGAAAATAATGTGAGATAGAAAATCCAAATCAAAGACAGATACAGAAGGGATTTTTAAATCTGGCCAAAATATTACCTATTCTGTTCTTTTCGGGTCATGAAAATTATTACGTATAGAAAAATACAGGTCGATCAGGTTAGCAGGTATGATAACGTGAACTTTGTTTCTCATTTCCTTCTAGGATTATCTGCCATAAATCTAAAATGATAGATGATAAAAAAAGGGTGCGTGTACTTTTGTACGCGTGTGAGAAGTTGTACTTCTTCAATATTCAAGTCACTAATATAATAAAATATTATTTGTGTACTACCTATGTTTACACAAGTACAAACTAGATGGCGTTGTTCGTGAATCTGAATCACGCTGTTGAGACTCTGTGAGATTTGTATAAGTAATCCAGTGCTTTCATACTTCATACCCCCTACATGGTAGCGCAAACGTTTAACGCAACCTTTTTGCAAGTCGCTTAAGAAGTATAACTTCAATAAAATTGTGTGGTTAGTAGACATGGGCGTTTTCAGTTTTTCCCGCAAACGGTTACATATCCGATATAAAGTTTTCATATCGATATAGAAAACGGTTTTCAGATATCGATATCAGTAGAATGGTTTGCAAACGTTAACATGATATTTAGATGCGAAAACTATAGGTGTACCAGAAACTCATGGCATTCTTGACAAGCACAAAAATAGTTTTTTTTATATGGCAATGAAATTTTTTAAAACTATAACAATTGTCAAGTCAAAAAAAGAATTGTATGGAATTTTTTCTTTTTCTAAAATTATGATTATTTTCGATTGAATACCGACAATACCTTTACGATCAGTAACCAAAAATATTATTTTCAATGTTTATTGAAAAAGATATGAGAAAAAAGGTGTATTTAAAAGACAATCTACAATATTAATATTATCCATCTCGTAGGATTGACTCGTTTTGATACTTATTTTTCTTGATTATATTTTCTTAGTAATTAATCTAATTATGATTTCTTTACATGTAAATAGATTTGCAAATGATATTAAAATAAATGAAATTAAGAATACAAACATTGTTACAAATTCGAGCTTGCAAACATGTTGTGAAATATGACATGAAAAGTTACATCATGCAAAGTCACGTAACTGAAATGTTAGAGAAGCAACTCATTATTATTATCTATTTATTATCTTCATCGCATGAATTAAAAATACATACAGATAGAAATTTTTAAATTGTAGTTGAATAAAATAAATACCTAGTCACTCTTATAATTAATTATAATATAAAAATATGTGCTTAATATAACATTTTTCTTTAAATATTTTCATCTGAAGTTAATAAACCAGACATATAATGTGAATTATTAAACTAACACTATGATAATAATCTAAATTTTACTAACAAAAAATAACCGACTTCAAAGTCTCAAAAACTACTTTTCAGATCTCGTTCAAATTTATGTGGGACCACATGACAAGCACCTGCTTTCGATTAAAAAAAGAATCATCGAAATCGGTTGGCGTGATATTGAGTTATTCGTCAATTTGTCGCGCACATTTTAACACAAATTTATGACTTATGTGGTTTTCTCATGGATGCCATTGTCAGATCTCAATAAAATTTATGTGGGACCACATGACAGCCACCAGCTTTCGATTAAAAAAACAATCATCAAAATCGGTTCGCCCAGTCCAAAGTTCTGAGGTAACAAACATAAAAAAAAAAACTACAGTCGAATTGAGAACCTCCTCCTTTTTTTGAAGTCGGTTAAAAATATCAACGATCAACAAGTTTTATTCCAATTTCCCCAACGCTTGGGAGTGTTGCGTCTTCAATTTTAATTACCCCATTTTGCCATCAGATCCTGGTACACCTATAACAACGAACGCCTTACAGTTTTTAGTACATCTAAGTACCTACATACATACATTTTACATACATTTAAGTACCTACACACTCAAAGCTATTTATCAGTTTACCACAAATATATAATAATACTAAACTCTTGTATACACATTACAAAAATAGAAAAGGCAAAGAATTTCTTTTACGTAAATAATGGCACGTGTCGCCAAGATCAAAAGCATTGCAGAACTATCACAAAAATAAAAATAAATTCGAAGCACGAAACAAAAACAATTATTATTATAGCCCTTTTATCCATATACCATATTGTAACAACTAAAGTTCAACCTTATTACTTTATTCTGTAGGTATATTTTGTAGAGTATCTCACTAATATCCAGTAGCCGTAGCCGCCAGCCGCCAAAATTTGAACTTTGAAAACGTTATCGTAACTATAATACAATAGAAACTAAACCTTATTGCTAGTTCTTTATGACATTTATTATTATTATGCACGCCGGTAGCTAAGTAGCTGAAATAACCTCATATTCGCCTCATCTCTTTTACACCAGTAAAATAATGTATATTTAGAAAGGGAGGTAGCGAATATGCTTCATATCGTTCATGAAGTTTGCGTCGTTGCAGTTTTAAGTTTTGATATAACGTAAAGGAAATGTTTTTTGAATCGATACAATTAAGTTTTTGTGATATCAGTTATGTTGGACAGTTTATCGATATGGTATGATATCAAACACATATCCGATATAAGTTACGTTTTGATATAACGAACTCATGTCTAGTGGTTAGTAGACATGAGTTCGTTATATCAAAACGTAACTTATATCGGATATGTGTTTGATATCATACCATATCGATAAACTGTCCAACATAACTGATATCACAAAAACTTTATTGTATCGATTCAAAAAACATTTCCTTTAGGTTATATCAAAACTTAAAACTGCAACGACGCAAACTTCATGAACGATATGAAGCATATTCGCTACCTCCCTTTCTAAATATACATTATTTTACTGGTGTAAAAGAGATGAGGCGAATATGAGGTTATTTCAGCTACTTAGCTACCGGCGTGCATAATAATAATAAATGTCTTAAGGAACTAGCAATAAGGTTTAGTTTCTATTGTATTATAGTTACGATAACGTTTTCAAAGTTCAAATTTTGGCGGCTGGCGGCTACGGCTACTGGATATTAGTGAGATACTCTACAAAATATACCTACAGAATAAAGTAATAAGGTTGAACTTTAGTTGTTACAATATGGTATATGGATAATTATTATAAAAGGGCTATAATAATAATAATTGTTTTTGTTTCGTGCTTCGACTTTATTTTTATTTTTGTGATAGTTCTGTAATGCTTTTGATCTTGGCGACACGTGCCATTATTTACGTAAAAGAAATTCTTTGCGTTTTTTATTTTTGTAATGTGTATACAAGAGTATAATATTACTATATATTTGTGGTAAAAGCTTTGAGTTTGTAGGTACTTAAATGTATGTAAAATGTATGTATGTAGGTACTTAGATGTACTAAAAACTGTAAGGCGTTCGTTGTTAGTTTTCGCATCTAAATATCATGTTAACGTTTGCAAACCATTCTACTGATATCGATATCTGAAAACCGTTTTCTATATCGATATGAAAACTTTATATCGGATATGTAACCGTTTGCAGAAAAAACCGAAAACGCCCATGTCTAGTGGTTAGCTGTCTTGTCATAGCCAATGTGAGGAATTGAGGATGTCTGTCTACACAGAGGCCAACCAAACCAATACAAATGTACTATGTAGCATTCATGTTGGACGAGTAGCATTGGTACCAACGTTGGTGCCAACGTGTGAATCCGGCTTGATAATAATGCACAATGCACACGGAGATAGATAATACGGGACCCTAAAAATTATATGCGAAGTGCAGTCGAGGTAGCGTCGTATATAAATTCTTGAACCGCTGCCAGCCATGCCGCGATCCCGCCATCGCTTCATTGTGAATGAGCTGCTTACGAAACGGTGATTTATTAACTACTTTATTTATTAGTTACACGTTTCAAATACGCTAGCATGTGTAATTATTATTTATTAGTATTAAAAAAACCTCAAACTCAATGAATGAACATGCCATTTGAAAAATTCATAAAAGTTGCGGAGGTAGTGAAACGTAATCGTATTTTTTATTGTTATTCCAAATCAAGATCTATTCTGTGCTTAATTTCATGAAAATCTGTTCACTAGTTTTTACGTGCAAGAGTAACAAACATCCTTACATCCTCACGAACTTCCTCAAAATCCTCGCAAAATCCTTACAAATTTAGAAAGGTAATTTAATTTGGTTCATTTAAGCCTTTTTTGACACAGTTGTTCTAGATACCTAACCTGGTCTTTCACAAAGTGGGCGCTAAAGACCTAACGGGGAGCGGTAGAAGTAATAAAAAACATTTGGAGGCATTGAGGTGACTGGTGATCTAATCAAAAGTCGCGAAGCTTTATGTTCCATTATTAAAGCAAAATTTTTAAAATTTTATAAAGCAAAGAAAAAGCAAAGCAACAACCTATAATTGTCCCACTGCTGGGCTCGGGGTCTCCTTTCACAATGTGAGGGGTATTAGGCCATAGTCTACCACGCTGGCCAAGTGCGAATTGGTAGACTTCACACACCTTTGAGAACTTTATGGAGAACTCTCCGGTGTGCAGGTTTCCTCACGATGTTTTCCTTCACCGAAGGAAGTAATATTTAACTTCTAATACGCACATAATATGTGAAAATTAGAGGTGCGTGCCAGAACTCAGGCCCCTCCGTTCGGGAGACCAACGTTCTAACCGCTAGGCTACCACTGCTTTTTTTTAAAGTATATTTGTCTACAATTTGTACCAGGCTTTACAAAATTGTTGAATGTCAAAGGGGAAGTCCCCTTTGAAGGCAGTTGACTGGGAAGCAAGTCTGAGAACAAGTGTTCTCGATGGCTGCAATGCCTGCAGGTGACGGAGACTTCCCCTAGTATACTTGTATTCACGCGAACAAGCCGATGCACCTCGTCACGTGGTCGCTGCAACACGTGTCCAGAACTCCGGGCCCCCGTGCTCCGTGGCAGTAAACCTCGTTCAGTCTCGTTGGGGGCTAATTTTACACACATGTTTAACAAACTCGGACTACGTCCTACATTTGTTACCGTGACGATCGACCGCTGTTGCCTAGGTTTTGCGGATGGATTCAGGGATAACATTTTTTTCGATTATGTCCTAGATTACGCTAGGGAAGCAGATTAATGCAGATGAGTGTCAAGGTCATTTGGCACTTTTGGCAGGATTAAAAGTAAAAGTGGAAGAAGTGAAAATAAACAATTAATTATTGATGTGAAACACTGGGGCATTCCACCAATCCGAACTGGAGCAGCGTGGTGGAGTATGCTCTAGGCCTCCTCAAAAGGAGAGACCCTTGCTCAGTAGTAGGCCGTTAATGGGGTGAAGCCAGCCATTGATGTGAAATGACAGCGGCGGATCAAACCGGCTGGCCGTGGTCTCTCGTCGCCATGCGTCTTGCATCGTCATCACCGCGCTGAGCTTGTATAAGTATAGCGAGTGCAGTGAATTGTTAATTCTAATATTAAATTAATGTTACTTTTAAAATAGGTTGGTACAGGATTTTTTTTATTTTGCCATTATTATTATTAATTATGCCATGTTTATTTTTTACAACACTTTAAGTATGTGTTAAATAGTTATGATGTCTTCTGCTAGGCTTCTCACGATGACTCTAATTTATACATTTTATATTTAAATAATACATTTTTGACAATTTTAGATATCTGCACTCCTGCTCCATAATATAACTAACTATACCATCACTCTTACTCCACGAGTGTAATATGTTTCAAAACGGGTACAAAGTTTTCACGTATTAACAAATATCCAACTATTAGCTAGTGTGCTACATTAACAACGAAATTCTGAATAGCTGCAATGTACATAGGTACTTAGCAGCTAGAGTCACGTGATTGACGTCATATTTCGCGAGGCACACGTGAGCTAACGTGGTCAATAAATCAGTGCTGACAGCGGAGTCATTTTCGGTTCGGCTGGCCTAATGGTTTTACAAAGTCCCATTAATGGAAGTTAGAAACCGTGAATAAGTAAGTAAGGTGCCTATAGTTCGTAACGGTTTTCCTTGTTGGTTGTTTTTTTTTTCGTCATATTTCGACTGCTGCTGCGTTAAACTTACTGACTCCGGCGCTTCATTTGACAAGCTGCAAATGAAACTTAGGCCATAGGCAAACGCGACCATGCCGCTCCTTTGACAGATTTCGTACTTTTACCACGCAAGATGCAAGCAAGCGACAGTTGGTGATAGCAATGCATATGATGGGAGTCTACCTGGACAGAAGTCCTTAGTGTGTTAGACGTTAGAAGTATCTGTAACAATTGCAACAGGCCAACAGCAATGAGACAAAATGTTGCACAACAACTTTAGCGGGGGTCTACGGTTTTACATGCTGGGTTCGATTCCTAGCGAGGCAGTTTGAATGATAAGTTTGAAATTCTTTCCTCGGTTTTTGTGTGTGTATTTTTGTCTTTGTGTATTGTACCTGGTATCTACGACACAAGGAATCCTAATGTAGGGCTATGAGTGTGTGGTATAGTGTGTATATTCCCCAATACATGTGTGACAACAAGAGTTGAAGCAATAAGCTCGCGTGCGCATTCATGTGACCAGAAATCACGTGAACCATAAATTTAATAAGTCGTACAAAGCTCCTAAATCAAGCGAAACAAATTGGTACAAACCCCAATTGTTTAACAGCAACATGTAAGGCAATGACGACATACTACTCCATTAACGCATTTAAGTGTTTAAGAAATTCCAAGAAATCAACGTGAGCTGTTATTACCATAGTCCGATACAATCTTTTTTTTAGGATAATAAGGATCTATATCTGTATATATCTATGTTACCAAGAAGCCATAATGTAGCTTTAGTTAGTATTTCACTGTGTCGTTTTAGCCTGAAATAATTATAAAAAAAAATCATAAACGAGTACTTATGTACCTAAGTACGCGCTTAAGAAGTTATACTGCTTTGGCATCAAAAAATAACAATTACAAAAAACTATTTAAAAAACACATTAAAAAAAAAACAATTACCAAAAAAGTATAAAAAAAAATAAAAAAAAAACAAAAAAATTCAAAAAATTTAATAAAAAAATAATAATAAAAAACAAAAAAATATTAAAAAAACAATATTCAAAAACAAAATAAAAAAAATAAATATAAAAAAATATACAAAAAGATAAAAAAAAAAACAAAAAAAAATCAACAAAAAATAAAAAAATTAAAAAAACAATATAAAAAACGATATTAAAAAAACAATAGGTATTAATAAACAAAACAAAAAACAATATAAAAACAATATTCAAACAATATTTCTTTAGTTAAGATAAGAAAAATCATTGAAGTCGCGACAGTCGCGACACTGTAACCGAAACCTCTGTTCTTTTTCGAATGGACAGTTGCTGTTTGTCCTAGCAGCCTTTAAGGCTTCACGCAGACAGAGGTGAGGGAGACAGAATTTATTTTATTCATCCAACTAGCTACAACTATTACAAAACTTACACATAGTGTTTAGAGGTAAAATACATAAAGTGTTTGTCACAGACATGTATAGTCTGTGGTGTTTGTAAATTATGCTACTGAACTATGCTAACGACTTTACACCATTGGTTTTAGCCCAAGACAATTTGTTTGTGTGCTTTGAAATAGAATATAGCGAATATTAGAGTAGGTACAATAAAATAGATCACAGTAATTTAAAATCATATTTACATGAATATGTTTACGTACGTAAATTTTCTGATTCAAAAACTTCGTGACTGTTAAATTCGTACGATTTCTTGGGGCACTCGCAACGTAAAGAACTTTATTCAAAGTTCTAAGATAATAAACTACAATTATTACCTATCATACAAACTTTACGTATGTTTAATTAATGACCAATTCAAATGCCGTTGTTCCCGTCAATCGAGTCATTGCTAAACGCGTCGCTGCGTCATTTACCATTTTACTGCAATCATCATTAACGAATGAATTTATTGCCAACTAGCTTTTACCCGCGACTTCGTCTGCGTGGACTTAAGAATTAGTAATTAAAAAAGAGCCCGGCCATTTGGCGAGTTTTTTGGCACCGAGGGTTTTGTACATACTTACAAAACCGAACATAAGAGTAATATTAAATGATTCAATAACAAACTTAACTTTGTCGCTGTAAAACTGTCGTTCCCATACATGGATATAGCGATCAATTAACCAAATACAAATAAGTTTAAGTTCTTTTGGAATGATGCCTCCACGCATTCCTAAGAAAATAGGGTTGACAAACAGACGGACAATGACGTGATCCTCTAAGGGTTATGTTTTTTTCGTTTGAGGAAAAAACCCTAAAAGAATTATACAAAAATTCTATGTAGTAGCATATACATAAAAGCAGTCCAAACAATAAATAATTATAACCTGTAAACCCAACTTCCAAACTAAATTATACCCTTGACCTGAAGAAGTAGATCCATCTCCAACCCTCGAACGACCCGATCCCGACGAACATGCATTCTTTGATGAGGGATATGAAAATATCTGTGAGCTAAATTTCATCCAAATCCATTTAGCCGCTTTAGCAAGGGTAAAAAAAGTATCTTAATATACGCTTAAGAAATATTAGTGGGATTTTATATACATACACCATTAGATCCTGAATTAGTCAATGTTGTACTGGTTTTGCTACGTCAACGTTGCCAACGACAAAAAATTTTAAAACATTAATTCCCATCCTTTCAGGAGTTACATGTTTAGTCACCAAGACAACCTATGGTCATACATACTTGTTTTCTATTCTAAGATACACCATTCAACCCTGAATTGTTCAATGATGGACTGGTTTCACAATGTTGACTTTATCAACAGCAAATTATCATACGAACAGTATTTCAACAAAAGTCAATTCAGATTCAGAAAACTTAAAACAAATTTCTAATCCAAAATGTCTTCCGCATTTTCACACATTCTGGGATTAAAACTCCAACATTATGAAACATTTCAGTTTTCTTGTTCATTGCATAGTATTTGTACTCAAAAAGTTTGTGCCAGCTAGTTCTAATTACATCGGTACAAACGGTAGAGCACCTAAAATCAATGACCAAAAATAATACAAAATTATTATGAAAAAGATTAAATTTTTCATTCCATCAACTTTAGAGACAGCGTCATTTATTTTATCTAGTAAAAGTAACAATACTGAGATAAATAAAGAAAACTGAAAAAAAAAACAGTTTTACTTCGACTACATCATAACAGTTTAATTCAGACTACTGGAATACTGGACTGCTCCTATTTATTCATAGACGTCGACAAATTTTTCCACGTAAGTATAAACAGCCAAACCTAACCTAATCGAATTCTTCTTCCATTTTTTTTGCACTACTTCTTTTCTACTTCTTTTCGACTTTTCTACGTTCTTTTCGACTTACTGTGTGTTTTTATCTGATCAAGTAATAATGTCTGTAAGACGGTCCCTATGCTGCTCACCAGATCACGCAAACTGATGCCACCACTCTTTCTCCTTGATCGGTTCGAGTGGTTTAGCTATTTGCTATTTGCTTGAGATGTACCATACCATGTCAGGTTTTTCGGTCAATGTTTGATCGCGCCGACCACAGGCTACATGAGTCACTAAGGGACGTGTCACCCCTCCACACTTGACTGTCTGAGAGCTAAACGATTCTGCGGGAAGAGTCAAAAGAACCCCCCGACCATCTGAGTTTTGCAACCGTGACACCAGCTGGATTTACGATAATGAAAGGATTCCCTACCCGACAGTAGGGCCTGCCTCTCACACCGCCGACCACAGGCTACATGAGTCACTAAGGGACGTCTCACCCCTTCACACTTGACTGTCTGAGAGCTAAACGATTCTGCGGGAAGAGTCCAAAGAACCGCCCGACCATCTGAGTTTTGCAACCGTGACACCAGCTAGATTTACGGTAATGAAAGGATTCCCGACAGTAGGACCTGCCTCTCAACCGGGAGACTCTAGTTCTTCTGAGTTTATTCCTGAATGACCTTGTAGCCTTACATTTGTATATTATTGTAAATACGCAACCCTATTTTGTAACCATGGCATTTATATAACACCATTGTCATTCCTTCATATTTTTCACGTCTTTGTATTATAACTTTATTAAATTCTTTAATCTTGTACGGAGTCCTATTTATTTAAACACGCATGCTACAACCTGAATGACAAGTCCGAGCTTTTCATCCAAGCACCTGGCCCAAATGCCAGACCTATATACACATTATACCTAAAAAGGTTTCAGAAGAAACTCATTGTTTTAACTGCTTCGCGGTTTGTGGATTAGATAACATGCCTGCATTACCATAAGATTAGCTTATTTTTACTGCTATTTATATAGCTCGATACAACTTAATTCTAAGCTCTGCTAGATCATAAATAACTCTCTTTAAACTTGATAGAATGGAAATTTAATCATCTTCATAATTTATAATTTTTTCATTCTTGTTTTCTTTCTTGGATGACAACGCGTGGGTGATGCTTTTAGTCTGATCATGACAATTTAGCATCAGGTGGTTCGTCTGCTTTTACGTGGCCATTCGCAAATTCAAAAGTATTTTAGTTATTTGTATTGTATTTATTTACGTCCGGTCATAATTAGCCTATGCGGGGCACTGTAGTTGACAGCAGTAGGTGATTATTCGCATGTATATATTTTAATTTCTTACTCATTGTGATTATTAAATATGTAAAGGATTTGTATTTTTATTATTTTCTACTTTCTATGAGCCTATTCCTTCAATACAATAAGGAAATCTAAATTGTAATAATTTGTCAAAATTTAAGATTTTTATATAACTACAAAAAAACATTATTTGATAATTTTCCTAAATTATAAGATATTATTATCGCTATCTATGACCCACACCATCATACAGCGAATTGAATATAGGAAGCCGGTAGCACAATCTAACATAGTTGTGTTGTTGATTGAGTAGGGTGACTAATTTACTTAAAACCCCAATGTTTTAAATATTTTAAATATGTTAGGTACACATTAATTTCAATAAAATATTTATTGACTGTTGAGTCTCGTTCTCAGACCTACTTACATTTTTCAACAATGGCTTCTAGTTACCTGAACTGACATCTGTTGTTGATTAGCAGAACTAATTCACTACAAAATCATAAATTAAAAAAATGGTACAAATTGATTTTTTTTAAAGAAAAAACGAATATTTCCGATACTAAACAGTCTCTTTTATCCCTCTATCGGGTACTGTCACAATTTCTTGCTGTTATGTGGCGTATCAAAAAGTCCTATTTGTTGATATCTCGGCTTATAAGCGACGTATCACAATAAAACGTACACCAGATTTTAAGTTAGACCACCAGCAATACAACTGTGAAAACTGCATTCAGTTTCATCCAGTAGTTTTGGCGTGATGCGGTGTCAAACATACAGACAGACAAGATTTTAAAAAATGACAGATTTGCAATCTATTGCTCCTATTGAGTCCCCTGATATCAAATTTTCTTAAATAACTTCAATGTACAGACATTATCGAGTTACTGTTTTATAATATATATAGATAAATCAGTGATCTAGTGCTGGGAAATTCCGGTTCAATACGGGTTCGAATCCTGCATTGAACAAGGGGTAAGAAAACATAGAACTACTTGTTTATGTGGACAACATCTGATCTGTGCACCATCCACAGTTCAAAATGCAATCGCTTTTTGTTGAGCAACATTTTGTAACATGATAAAACATTGCATAATTTTTGCGACTACTGTCGCTATTTTTTAATGCTTAATTTTTAATGCTATTAATAATAATATAACAAAAAGTCACATTTAGCATTTCAAATGAGTATTTAAAACACTGATTCAATCCACGAAATGGAACTATTCTAAATATAACAAATATTATCGCTATTTCTAAAAGCTTTTTTATTCAAAGAAAAGGATTTGTCGTTTATTCGATTAGGTCGTCAAAAGTTGAAAAAAGAAATTAATAAAATTACTTAAATTTTTTATCGAAATTTCCTCGGATACATGTATCCGAGGGATACATGTTTCCGACATTGCTTTACAAAATAGTAACTGATGTGTGGATGCACTATTATGATAAACTAGCTGACCCGGCGAACTTCGTATCGCCTAACATTTTTTTTTCGAAAATAAAAGTAGCCTAAGTTACTCCTTGTTACATCAGCTATCTGCCAGTAAAAGTCCCGTCAAAATCAGTCCAGCCATTTTAGAGATTATCCGGAACAAACAGACAGACAGACAAAAATTGTAAAAAATGTTGTTTTGGTATATGTACCGTGTATACATCCAAATGCACTTCGTAAAAAGCGGTTATTTTAATATTACAAACAGACAATCCAATTTTATTTATTTGTATAGATGTATAGATGTATGTACAATAAACGCGAATTGTTCTGGCAATATGTAAAGAAACGTAGAAACTGACGCCAGTCTGTCTAAACATAACGCAATTACGAAAGATTAATGTTCCATCATTATTTTGAGTGCTTTGGAATTCTACTGTCTTGTTAATTTATGTGAATTTTTGTGGTCCATTCAAATATACTATAACAACATTCATTTCGCATGTTTACAACGGATGTGGCGAAGATAGCTTGTTTACATATGTTTCATTGTTATTTTATGTCAGCTGCAATGATTTTACAATATATTGTTACTCCATTCATAAAAACATTGGTTCACAAAAGTTTCCTTTTATATGCATTTTTATGCAATGCTAATAATATATTTTTATAATGATTCGGGGTCACTGAATACGAAAGTTTATTTTTTTAAATTATACGAGTAGTTACCTACCTAGTATAAAAAGTGACTTTAATTTTTTTTTCAAAAAAATGGTTGTCTGTAAAGTCGGTTCACGGACGGTAGTTTAACGTGACAATGTTATGACAAAGCTCCGCTCCGCTCCGATACGCCGATCGTAGCCGATCGTGCCTCTCTCTCGCTATTGCCGCTCTCCCGCTCGCGGAACGCTACATTTTTTCGTGCGTGCGCCCGGCCACAATATAGTTCCTATTATCACGTCAAAAACGACGTTGCTCATTTAATATTATTTAGTAGTATTCGCAGCAAATTGAGAAAACAATATACATATAAAAATGATATCCAGTTTTAGTACCATTTTCATTAATTATTATTCGCTTGTCTCTACTCAGCAATTTGACATTATTACAAAATTCAGAAATGTGATGTATTTAGGTATTACGATAGAAAGCCGTTTTTGAGTATTTGTAGTGAGTTTAAGATCACGAAACCAACCATTTAGTGCTATAATTCAGTATTTTGGTATTTTCAAGTACCTAAAAGGCAATTTAGATGTAGAGCAGTGTAACTTGTAGATAGATCGTCTGAAAATACTGACTTGTGTCATGGTACTCATGGGTTCCTGAATGACTTCGATCCCATTTGGGCATGCATGTTTCGAAACTTAGTCCAAGCTTTAAAGCTTAGAGCATATTTCATTACAGCTACAGACAGTCAGTCGCCTTTTAATTCGGTCAGTGACTTGCGAATGTTACGAATGACACAACTCGGCGATATTTAAACAATACATATAATTATATTATTTTTCCTTAGCTAAATATTTGTTTAGTGTGTCTTATAAAACTACCTACTTTCAAACACTGATGTAACATCATTTGAAATTTCATTTGATCACGCTAAGTTTGCTTATACGAATTCAAGGTCAAGAATAAATACCTAGTAATAATAAGTAGGTAACTATTATGTCTTCGGTGGTAATAGTTGCAATTATTGAAGATGACACGTGAGTCACGTGTCATACTTATACTAGAACATACTTTTTAATTATTAGTTAATATTTTATAGCCCAGTGTGACCTAAGCTCGCATGGAAGCGTTTTCGTGACCTAACAAGGTATACATATATATACGTATAGTTTGCGAGGATCTTAATTTGTTCGTGTATTATGTACCTAAGTGTACGACGGACTTTCATTTGATTCGGTCCTTAATTTCTTCCCTTAATTTAAGATACTATGTGTTTAACAGAAATTTATTCTTATAAATGACCCTTTATACATATGGTTAAAAGGATGATTGAGCAAAATATTTGATTCCGATAAGGTTTGCTTGAAAACAAAATATGAAGGTAATTAGCAAATATATAAAACAAATACTATCAAAAAAGGTTCGAGGCCAAGTTTACTGAGGTAAGGTACTTAACCATAAAAATAATGATCTAAACACCAAATGCATTTTTTAAGATTTAAAATTTTATTGATTCAACTTTTTGTATTCACGTGACAATGATGTTGGGGAACTGCCATCTTCTTAGGGTTTGTAACTGAAATAAAATAAAAATCCGGATCCTTCGATATTCCAAAAGTTATTTATTTTTTGTTGCTAAATGGTAATGTCTCTATCGTTTTTTGCAAGTTTGCAATTTCGGCTATAAAGATTTTGAATTTGAATTGAATAATCTTACCTGAGAATCCAACTGACGATTCAAAAGAATGAAAAATAATAAGGTGCATTTTGACCCATGTCACTCGCCTCTTTTTATTCATGTTGTATATATTTTAACACAATAAAGGAGTTGATGTAATATGGACACAATATATACATATTTTTATGATTAAATAATAATTGTTATATTTTAATATTTTATTTATAACAAAGAACTTTGTTTCAAAATTAGTAAAAGTAATCTCGTTTAGTGTTAAAATTTGCATTAATTGGGTACAGCAGCTACTGTCTGTTCTCCTTATTAAATTAAAAAAATAATGGAATAAATATTTTAAGAATGCAATACAGTAAATATTGTAAAACTACTGTCATAGGAATTAACTGCCATCTGTCTTTTACTATGTAGCTGGTGGGTATTATGAACAATTTGTATCCTGAAAACTGGGATTTGGGAAAAAGTCTGAAAAGCTGAGACATTAAACAAGATCACTACCAGCCCTCCTCCTCCTAAAAAACCCATTACGCGCCGTATCTAATTTCATTCATGCTAGAACTGGAAGTCCTTCTTTTTCGTAAAAATTCTCTTCTCAGCTGACAAATAACATAATGGAACTTAGCTATTGAACTAGTTGACCTATGGACACAATTAAATACGAGTGAAGTGTTTGTGGACTGTTATCGCCAAATAGGCAAACATATAACGGCGCCCTACGTCATTCGTCACCGGCCCAACGACATTGGCCAATTTTAGTGAACCCAACTAATCGTATTGAAACAGCGTGCAAATTTTAAGAGCTTGAGAGCCATTACTGTAATTCTTCTTCCTCTCTTGTTTTTTATGGTTCCGTGGTCAATTAAAGTATCGTCATTTCCGTTCGTCTATCTTGTCTCAAAATCTCCAGCGGGAAGGTTGTGGCGCCATATCCTGGTTCAGCAGAGTGCACAAGACGTTGAGATTAGATTAGGATTAAGACTCAAGCTTGAATGGAGCATTTTACATTTCAAATAGTACGAATGTCATCGAAAACTGATCCGGCTTTTGAACGACTAGTTCTAAATTAAACGGGCAGAGATACACAAGGTATCTTAATACTTCTTTCACAGGTTATGTTTTACTCTCATTTATTATAACGACACTTAAGTAACCATCCGACAACGGTCATTGACACTGACACAGGATATCAGGATCTTGAATGTAACAGAGTACAGAGTAGAGTGAGACAGAATACAGTCCTTCCATGACCCACCTAGATCCTAATGTGGATAGACCCTTAGCCTGAAACTGGTACGAGCAGAACTTTCCGATTCCGCGTGATCTCATCTACCCTCATAATTTTTGTCCATTGGAACGGTCGGTGACGCTAAGCCGGTATGAGAAAATTTTTCCATTACAGCACGATATCAATGTTTAAACCGATATTTAGGTAATAATCTACACAAGAGAGGCAATGTCTTATAAGAAAAGAAAGAAAGAAATGTTTATTGAAACATACAATGCAAAACATAATTTGAGTGCAGCCCTAGGCCCCATACTAGCATTCCGTGTTATTATTATTGTTATTGTTCCTCTTCTATTAGGTAACCTTAATTTTAGTTTTACTTAAGTACTATTATTTCTTCTGTGGTTTTACATCAATTTTTTTGCTGTGTAAGACTGATAAGTAACTGCGTTTGAGAGAGAGAGAGAGATGGGGAGAGAGAGAGAGATGGAGAGAGAGAGAGTGTGTGTGTGCGTGCGTGGTGGGTAGGCGTGGGTATTTGTGTTAATGTACTATTTTATACATATATCGTTATTTTAATATGTCATAATACTTTATTATTAATTTAGCGGTCCATAGCTAGCACAGAATAATAGCTAGTATATTTTCTGTCTCCAGATATGTCATTTTGTTGTTTTTTTTGCATGTATAATTATTATCTTCATGGATTTTAATCTTTTTATTAATTTTGTTGTATAAGAAAGGTCCCCTAAATGTGAAATATTTTTCTCGAAGTATGGTTTTTATTTTTGGTACGATCCATGTTTTGGTCATCCTAGATCTTTTTTTAGGTCTATGTTTTATAAGGCTGTTTTGTGGTATTTTGTTATTGTCACTGTAATGTAGAGTTTTCTTACACTTTGATGTCCGGCTTCTACAATAAGTACAGTCGATTTGTAGGGTGTCGATATGGCTTCCTGTAGGCGACTTTTAATGGGGCTCGCCGCTTCATCTCCAGTTTAATCATCAAGGTTTTAGATGTCGTCACCCATGTCACTATACAGTTCACAATCGACTGACACTATAGCCAGGTAGATCATTTTTACTATGGGCATGTCTGCTACATGTCTAAGTTTTTAAATGTACATAAGTTTTCTGAGTTGCCCACATAACATTCCCACCTGAGCTTTCCGTCAATCGATTGTCAACAATAACCCAAAGATATTTTATGCAATTTGTCTCCTCTATCTCTGGGCATGTGCATGTAGCATTATTCCGCATGTGTGTAGCCTGATTTTGAATGGTTGAGTAGGTTGAGTCTTGTTACTTATTCTGAAATTAGTGAATTTTGATTGTAATAATCTATTATCTTATAATGTATCGATAGATGGATTATAGATTCTATACTAATATTATAAAGAGGAATGATTTGATTGTTTGTTTGCATTGAATAGGCTCCGAAACTACTGAACCGATTTGAAAAATTCTTTCACTGTTGAGAAGCTACACTATCCCCGGGTGACATAGGCTATATATATTTTCAAAAAATTAGGGATCCTTAATAAAACTCCAATAATGTAATCCAAGGTGTAAAAAAATAAGAAAACCGAATCAAACCGAGGGCGGCTACTCGTATATAATATATAGATAGATTATAGGTAAGATAAGATTATCTACAATTATCCCTGGAAAAGTTAAGGTTATAACTACTAACTACACTACTACTATTATATTGTGACGACTTGTTGCTAGGCAACGGATTATGGATTATAGATAGATAAAATATTGAGAACGGCCGTAGGTAGACAAACTAGACTAGGCCGTAGATAGATTACCTGATTGTGAACGGGTCGCTTATTGCTCGTATCGGCATCAACAACGCGTTGCCGGAGACAGAACTCACATGTTGGTCAAGCTCAAAATATTATAGCTTGGTGAGCACTCAGTCTCTGAATCGTCTCATTAGTTTAAAGGTTATAAATGTCTATGTCTATGTCCTTCTAATGTTATCAATGACACATCATTAATTTTCGAGAACAGTTCAATTTTACTATTTCTTATCTGGTGGTAGATATGTTTGTTAAGGGCAAGGCATGGACGCAAAAAAAGAACGGACGTAACCTTGTCTAATCGAGAGTGAAGCATAGCAATGACAGCTCGCTTACCATGTGTGCGTAATTTTGTAATTTTTGATTCGCGATGGTGTCAATGTCATAGCAGTATGGTGTCAATGTGTGGGTGTGTGTACTTGTACGAATACAGAGTTTGTATTACTATGGGTGATTCACTGAATTTGTTCTTGGGATTACGTCCGTCTTCTTTTACGTCCGTGGGGCAAGGGTATACTTTATGTTGTTAAAGTCGTAAATACTTGACGCAAACTAAGTAAGACCTTGAAGCAAATCATGATATAGAATCAGTTTCGCATCAAAATCTAATTATAGCGGTTGTGTGCCGATTGTAGTTACGTTTTGAGGCGAATCTCTTTGTAGTGGCCAGTAATTCTGAACTAATAAACTTCAGCTTCTGAGCCATAAGCCAACGTCAAATAAAAGAGCTCATGCCACAATTTATGCTCGATTTGTTGTAAGATAAATCGGCGATCTGAATTGTTTTGAGACAGTTGGACAACTCCGCAGGGTAGTTTGTTATAGTGCCTTTCGAATAACGTTTGTTACGTTTTCTTGTCTGTCTGTCCTTGTTGAAAATGGAATCAGGGATATAAACGTCGACAAGGGCTATGGATTATAAGACTTATAAAGATCCGTGAACAAGATCCGTGAATTCGGGAAATCGGGAATCGAATTTGGGTATTTTTTTTTTCAAACGGCAGATATCACTTTTATCTACAAGGCTTAAAAGGTTTATTATTTTTTACACATAAAATAGTCACCATCAACATCGTCCGGTCGTTTGTCGGCTATTATCCAACACAAAAAATTGCCTCAAATATTTTCAGAATAATACTTGGCAAATATTCACATATCAATCAATTTTAGTGTAAAGTTTAAACTCTGTCGGACTTTTGTATCTTGCATAAATTATACTTTATTACAATAACGTTGTACTTTAGTACACGTTGTACGTAACGTTGTACTTTAGTACACAAATATCGTACTTCTGTGTGAACACTTGCCAGGTTATATTTGCTGGCAACGCGCAAAGAAAATCTTTCAAAATATCGAGTTTTACAAACGATTGAGAGATGCAGATAAAACAGAATCTGTCATCAGTAAAAGCTGTTTCTTTTGTTTGTTTCTTCTTTTTTCCATTTGAGAATATTTATAAAAAATAAAAACAATCAGGAAAGAGCGTTATGTGTTTTTGTAATCGATAAACCTTAAATATTTTAAATCTCGCTTTGAGTTTGATAATATCGTTGTACATCATTGGTTGTATTGTTAAAGTTCGATATTGAAATTTTAAAAGAATCCGTAATTTAAATTTTGAACGCATAAAATATTTAGTAAAAACACCCTCATTTATTGCATTTTTATGTACCTATCTTGTTTTGGAACCGATAAAAATATATTCAGCAATAAAAATTTCTATCATATTTCGAGGTTCACTGCAACATAAATAATAATTATTATACACATTATTAAAACAATAATCTGCCAATTGTTCCTTAATCAATTCAATATGTAAATGTTCGTGGCATGTTTCCGATAGAGCATCTTTGAGCTTTGCACAGACGTGCAACAGTTACGCAAAACTTTAAAGTCGATAGATTGCGTTCAGAAATACCTTGATTGACAGGCAAACAGCGAGCAGCTTTTTGCTGGAAATAGAAACATGAATCTCATCGATAACAAACAGAACATCCCTGATTTCTAATTTCAGGTAGAGCAATTTGAAAAGAAAATGCGCTATTTTATCTGTGGCATTTTTATTCTTAACTGACATTATATTTTTTAAACTGTGTGCAAATGTGTTCTGCCAGTCGCGGTCACGGCTATCACTTATGTCATAAATTGTGCTAAAGATGCTTTCCAATTTTAGGTAGAGCATTTTGAAAAGAGAATGCGCTATTTTGTCTGTGCCATTTTTTCATAAGTGACATTTTTTTTAAGAAGCTGTCTCCAAATGTATTCTGCCAGTCACGGTCACGGCTATCACTTAGCTCATATACTAAAGATATCTACAGTGCGTCCCTTTTCTTCATCTTGGTTTGCTTCTTTTGTGTGTCATGTCAATAGACGACAAAAGAGCAGGCTGACAGGTATCGATGGGTTTTTCCGCGCACCTATAGTTGGGAGTCTTCTGAGGACATTGAGGAGGTTTTTATTAGAATGAATGCTTTTATTAAGTTAATACGCTCACCATTTAAAACTTCATCGTCACTACCATCACGGATTGCTGCCAAGCATTAACTTACTTTGCAACACCAAATACCTCACCGAGTCGTTACCGGCTGTGAAGGAAACTGGGGAATCACTTATTACCGGCTTTCTTATATTGCGACTGCATGGTTAACTCAAAAAGAAGGGTTTCTGCTAAGCAAGTTACTGAGCTCCATGTGCCAGCACAGCCGTGGTACGGAGCCAGACAGGGACCTGGAATCGTAGCCCTGTTCCTCCATTCAGTGGTTTATAGTCAAAAATAGTTAATATTAAATTTTATCAATCACGTTCTAATTTTACTGTGAAAAATTCTTGAGACTGCACGAATATAATAAAAAAATATTATAACCAATGTTTCATGAAAAAAACAGAAAAAATATTCTTATTTATTGTTTGTTAATAATATAAAATTTTAATTTTTTAAATTAAACTTCTTTAACGTCGCTGTGATTTGAAAGTCGATGAAACGAAAAAGCGACAGTAAAAAGAGACAGACACATAAATTCATAAGATTTAACGTGGGAGAAAATGAGATAGGAAGCATTATACAGTGTTTCTTATATTCGTGGTTCTCATTGTGTTACTTTAAGAAGTGCTAAGTTGTATTCATAGATGGGGCGAGGAACAAGATAGAAGATTCGTTTTATTGCTGGATAGATGACTCTAGCTGCTCATTTTACTCTTCATATTATGTTAAGAGACGCCGTTAGTTACTACTGTTTCATTTTAATTTTCTAACTTTGCATCACTATGATCATTACTAAAACCTACAATTATCATCTTCCCGAAATTTTACATTCGTTTCATTATCTTGAAACCAAAATTTTTGAAGGTTTCACTTCTACCACATGTGAATTGCACACATTTTTGTTTTTGTTTTTAATTATTTAAAATGGCATGAGCCTTCTGCATCTATATATTTTGTGATTGTGCATTACCAAGTGGATGGGCATTAATATTAACGACGAACCGCTACAGTCACCAGGCGACGTGCGTGCGGGAGGATTGTCCCGGTTACACAGACTCTACGACATAAATTATTGTGTATGGCGCCGTTATCTGAAATTCATGAGGTAATCGGCCACTGAATAGATTATCAACTTAAAGAATTTCAGTCGTTCGATGGTATCGTATTCAACGTATCCAATGGCATCGTGTCGTAATCGTGGATTTCTTGACTATATTAAATGTCAATGATTTAATTAATATACTTACAATTTAATTTAAATTTATTTTATAAAACCAGTAACTGCCCTCACTTCACTTCGGGTATACCTATGTATGTCTATATGTATTATGTACTACATACACAAGACAGTCTACACTGGAAAAAACTGTATGAACGAAATTCTTTAAATAGACATAGGTAACTATTTTAATAGTATTTTATTTGTTTTTATTTGTTACCGATTGAAATAAAACAAACACTCAATATTTACTTAGTGAATATTAAAAATCGGTTAAACCGTATATGAGATTATCCGGAACAAACGCACAGACAAACAGAAGAAAGTAAAAAAAAAAAAATGAATATATGTGAACATTATACAATGTTCTACAAAGTAAAAATAATTCTACAAACTATACTCCACGCGATTTGCAGCCGAAACAAATGTAAACAAACCATTAAAATGGTTTTCTAGTGTTTTCACTAACTGACTATAATTTGTACACCAAATGCTTTTTATTTATATAGACAAACTACTCATTAAGACAAAACAGTACATTATGTTAAAAGTTTCAAATCGCTTCTTGGAAATAAGATTCTCATTACAAAGTGTTCAAATGATGACAATGTTATTTGATTTTGTTTGTTTCCACATTTACTCGGAATTTATAATTATTATCAATCAATATGTATTTATTTAAGAATTCACAAATACCTTAATGAGTAGTTTGTCTAAATAAAATGCATTTGGTGTACAAATTCATGTCAGTTGGTAAAAAATCCTATAAAACGATTTGAATGGTTTGTTTACATTTGTTTCGGCTGCAAATCGCGTGGAGTATAGCTTTGGTCGATAAATAATCGGCATAATTATGATTAGAGGATCGCCAGATCGAGAGAATTATTACATCCTGAAAGTATCGTACTCATCACATAATTAGTCACCCTACTCAGTACTCATGCTCACCAAACAAATGGATTACATATTTTATCGATTCGCCCTTATTTTGTAGTCAATGCGATATAAACGATATTCAGGTTCTTTTCCGTCGGGACTTTTTTTGCAGGAATTTTGCTAACAAAAACATCCTTGATGTATTTTTGAGTCTCGCTTATGTACGCAATTTTACTCACGATATTTTCCGTCATCGAATAATCAGTAACATTCACATCATTTCATAAAATTTGGTTTGCTCGAGCGTGTATGCATACCGAGGTCTTAAAATCTTTGAAAATAATAAAGTATCCTGATTATGTCCAATCACAATAATTATAATGTATAAAAAGGAGGTGTGGCTGGCTGTGTTCACTACTTCTACAAGCTAATAAATAATAGTTAAAAAAAAAACTAAAAAACACGGTTTTATACAAAATCCAACTAAGAAATAAAAAATAAATTTGAATTATGAATCGTAAATTGAAAGCATGGGGTGCTTTTTACGATGCTATCCCTTCTACTCACTGACACCATGCACCCCACGCTTTTAATTCACGATTCTTAACTCAAATTTATTTTCTATTTTTGGAACGAAATTCCTTATCGCGCGTTGTGAAAGGGGCTAGACGGAAAAAATTAAGATGAAAAGTTGTAACGACACTTTTTGCCGTCGTAACAACTCGTGCGGCTTCGTTACAAGTCGTGCGGCGTGCGCATGTTTCTCTGTCTGTCTCTCTCTCTCCACCCCCACTTGCAGTCAGTACTAGGATAGCAAAAACAATCAAGCGAGTGTGCCAAAACAAAGCTGGGGTATTAAATTTCTTACCGGATTTGTTCACCTAGTAGCAATTAATTAAAGCGAGTACATACTAGGCGACCAGAAGTGTTCGAGGGTGCGACATCAGTGATACTGTACAGTCATAGTATGTGGCTGTCTTATTCTCTCTTCGGTATTTAGCATAGGCACAACAGGGACGTCCATATCACATTAAGCTATTATTGCCATTTCTCCCGTCATAGCGACAGTGATAGAACAAATCCATCACTGCCACTCTGACAAGTGTCTTTTTTCTTTCTTTTTTCTTTTTTTCTTTAAATACTGAATTGTCATCGATCCTCGATAAGTCTACGAAGTTTGAAAGAAATCTGACCGTTTGAAGTCAGTTAAAGTCAAGTCGAAAGGAGTCGGTTACAAGTTACAAACAAACAAAAAAACACACAGGTGAAGCTAATATAAAGCGTGTAAAAACTAACATCGGCCACTAAAATGGGTACAAGGTAGGTACATGACAGATTACTTCAGATGAGCATGTTAACCCATTTGTTACTATCGTTTGATATACGGATGAATGTACATTAAAAAATATTGAACAAATTGTGGGCAGTTACAAATTGTATCGATAATGGCTTATATCAGGTATATGGTTCCTTCATAAAAAATGTATTTGGTGTTCAAATTGGATGGTTATAAAAAATTCTACGAGCGTCGATAGTTCCTTCTTTTTTGACATTATTTTTTCAAGGGGCATAAATAATATGAATTTCCTGTTATTAAAAAATATCTCGTGAAAACTTGTTGAATTAGATGGCTCTTATTATTTTCGTAATATATATCAATAAATTTTGTTTCAGAATATGTCACTAAATTGACGATAAAGTTGGTGTTCCGTATAACAAACGATAGTAATATAGACTACCATGTTTTGTCATTGAAGATCATAATGCAATTATTACTTTTTGATGTAAATACTCTACAAATGAACAGCTGATGGTACGCAGTCATCAATGCTCATGAATATTAGTAACACCAAGGGCACCACTAATGTGTTACTTGCCAATAAAGATATTTGGGACCCGTATATAACCTCTCCAGGTTCTAGGATAATTCTCCTTCTAGGGTTTTGGCAAACTTAAGAACTTGACAAACATGTTAAAAAAAGCACCAAACCACTTGCGAATCTTCCTGATTAACCTGGATAGTACTAGGATGGAGCCCAGTGACCTTCAACACGAGGGACCTGGCACCATATAACCGTAACGAACATGGGAGATCTATTTGGAGTGAAGGCTTGGTAAAGCCCTTGAAGGATAGGAAGGCGAAAATGTGACACAACAAAACCTACCAGGTAGTATATAAGGCAGGTATCGTCATCATCACGAGCAGCATCAGAAGGATGATGATGATGATGCGGAAGATGTAATCTCAGTAATTCAGGTGTTTAGTCAGTAATAAGAGATCAGATAAATCTGATGAAAATCCTGAGTAATTCACTCAGCAGCAAGGTTTATTCATAACATATTATCAAGTGGCATTGGTAATGAATAATATACCTAGGTAACACTGAAAATTTTTAGAAAATAAAAAACGGCTTAATGTAGAAAGTTCCAATACTTTTATTGTTTTTCGAAGTAATCTCCGTTCCTCTCTACACATCGTCGCATTCGATGGAACCACTGAGAAAAGCAGTGGGCCCATTCTTCCTTAGGGGTCTCTTCTATGGTATTTTCTTACGCTTTCGCCGCATCTTCGGGGCTCGTAAAGCGAATACCTCGAATTTTATCTTTAGTTCTTGGGAATAAATAATAGTCGCAGGGCGCCAGGTCAGGACTGTATGGCGGATGACTCATTATCTCGACACTTGCCACAGTCAAATATTGAACAGTCCGGGGTTGGCTATAGATCTAAGGTACCTGAATTTGATATTGGTGTGAGTTGAGAGATGTAGCTAGGGTTTAGTGTGAACGTTTAAAACTATTTTTAGGTTCCGGAGATGCGTTTTGAATTAATTACAACAAAAATAAGTTTAACAAAAATTGCGTATTATGAAAGACAATTCTTGTCAATTTGGTCTACAGTTAGACGGTACTTCGTCAAAAACGAGTGAAATGGAAGGTAGCACAAAACTTATTGCACTCTCAATGTTGTGTTCAGTTATTCTGTTAATCTTCGTATTACGTGAATGTGCTTTCTTGTTTCTTTTGGATTTTCGACGATCTCTGCTGTGTTATTGGACTGATTTGATTTCTTCTCATACGTTCCTTAGCTTACCCCTGCTCCACGCAGTCTTGTTTGCCCTACCCCTGGAGTGTTTTTTAGAAGCCGGAGGCGCGGAGGGAGAGTAGTCCCCGCCCGCTGTAACAAAGCACAGGCACCCGGGCGAGCCGGAGCGACTGAGGCTGGTCGCCGAAGGCGACCAAAAAGCCGAAGCTGCGTAGGCGAGCATGGAGTGCCTGCAGTTTGTTACGCAAGGGCGGAGGGGCTGCACTTCCCGCAGCGCCGTAGACGTTTGGAAGCCTGTTTGTGTATCAAAAACCCCTAAATTCTCCCTAAAAGTGCATATAATGTAATTTTGTAATTATAATGATTTGTGTCATTATTTTTCCAAAATAATAGTAGAAGTGGTGTAGTGTCTCCCCATACGGAGGTCAAAATTTTGCTTCTTCCTCCAAAACCTGACAGTAATTTACACTAGTTTATGATAAATACTAGCTGTTGCCCGCAGCTTCGCATGCGGAATTTATGCTTATCATATTTGTACCCCTTGCAGATAAAAATTTAAAAACAGGTTAATTTATATTGAAGTACTTATATTTAGGAATTTATATACTGAAACCTACGATACAATCACAAATCATTCCTCCGGGAACGGATTTTGAAAAATAAACAACATTAATTTGTTTTTTTCTTTTTCATGAAAAATTTTGAAAAACTCGAAAACAATATGTATTCCATCAATTAAATGAAGAACGTTTGTTTCAAATTTAAAGCAAGACGTTGGTATTTTAAAAATATTCCTAAAGTCCTAGTAAATTTCATCGCGACGAAAAGTTTTTTAAAACGTGATCTAAAGTATAAGAAACAACTTAACTAATTTCCGTCGAAATCAGTTCAAGGGTTTCCATGTGATGCCCGGACAGATAAACAGACAATAATAACCCTGTCCTTTTCTCTCCCTCTCTCGCTCCCTGTCCCTCTCCCTCTCCCTATCCCGCTCCCGGGCCCTATCCCGCTACCTGTCCCTCTCCCTCTCCCTCTCCCGCGCCCTGTCCCTCTCTCTCTCCCGCTCTCGGGCCCTCTCCCGCTTTCTGTCCCTCTCCCTCTCCCTCTCTCTCCCTCTTTGTCTCCCGCTCCCTGTCCCTCTCCCTCTCCCATTCCCGGTCCCTCTCTCGCTTCCTGTCCCTCTCACCTCCCGCTCCCGTCCGTAAAGTCCTCTACACAAATTTTTTGTTTCTCACTATAAGCATACATATTAATTTTCATATTTCTGAGTTTGAAATTGACGAAGTCCTGGAAAAACTTGCAACCTCTTTATTTACCTCTTAGGGGATGAAATTCCAAAAAACCTGTTACAATTAACGTAGTTTCTTAAATATTTATAACCCCTTAGTATTACGCCTGTTTCTAACTATAAGCTTAGATACAATTTTTCGCCCTTCTTACTTCAAAACTGACGAAGTTGCCATACTAACTTGCATAAGCTTATTCAACCCTTTGGGGGTTGATTTTCTTCTTTTCTAATCTTGAACTAATATATAAATTTTCAAGTTTTTTACTTCAAAACTGACGAAGTTGCCATACTAACTTGCACTCCCTAATTAATTAACCCTTCAGGGGAGGATTTTCCAAAAAACATATTACTGATTCTTTCTAATCTTGAGCTATTATATAATTTTTTATGTTTTTTACTTCAAAAATGACGAAGTTGCGTAGTAAGTTCCATCCCCTAAATTAGCCCTTTGAGGGATGATTTTCAGCTAAATTTTAACTTTTGCTAATAACAATAAACTTACATAAAAATTTTCATATAAATAACTCTAAAACTGACGAAGTTGATTTGTATGTAAATGACTTCCACCCCCTATTTTTAGGGGATGAATTTCGAGAAAACAGTGGTACAGTTATTTTTTGTGTCTAATTATAAGCTTATATACAAATTTTCACCCTTCTTACTTCAAAATTGACGAAGTTACCATACTTAATTGCGCCGTCTTAATTAACCCTTTAGGGGATGATTTTCCAAAAAACATATTTACAAACTTTGTTTCTAAACTGTAGCTAATATGTAAATTTTCATGTTTTTAACTTCAAAAATGACGAAGTTGCCTACTAAGTACCATCCATTAAATTAACTCTTTAAGGGATGATTTTCCAAAAAAATGTGTTAAACTTAATTTTTGTTTATTACTATAAACTTACATAAAAAAATTCATATTTACAACTCTAAAACTGACGAAGTTGGTTTGTATGAAAATGACCTCCAACCCCTATTTGTAGGGGATGAATTTCGAGAAAACAGTGATACAGATATTTTTTGTGTCTAACTATAAGCTTATATACAAATTTTCACCCTTCTTATTTCAAAACTGACGAAGTTGCCATACTAATTTGGGCCGTCTTAATTAACCCTTTAGGGGTTGATTTTCCAAAAAAATACATACCTTTTAAATTTTGTTTCTATTCTTGAATCAATATATAAATTTTCATGTTTTTAACTTCAAAAATGACGAAGTTGCGTACTAACTTAAATTGAAGAAATTAACCCTTTAAGGGATGATTTTCCAAAAAAATGTAATAAAGTTAACTTTTGCTCATTACTATAAACCTACATAAAAAATTTCAAATTTATAAATCTAAAACTAACAAAGTTGGTTTGTATGAAAGTGACTTCTAACCCTTATTTGTACCCCTTAGGGGATGAATTTCCAAAAATCCGTTCTTAGTGGACGTCTCCTTAGCATAAACTATCTCCCTGCCAAATTTCATCTTAATCGGTTCGGCAGTTTCTGAGATTTCTTGTTTAATCAGCGGTGTGTCGCTTTTCAATTTTATATATATAGATTAAGCAGTTTTCACAGATTTATCCTCAAAAAAAAAAACTCAAAAACGATGTGTTTCCTCACGTATTACCTTTAAGGGGGGGGTCCTTACCCCAACCCCTCCCTTCCCCCCAACTCCACCCCCCTTCCACTGATACTAAAGAAATACCCAAGGTTTTTCCTATGTATTATGATTTTACAAAAAAAATCATAACTCGAAAACTATACCTTTCCGGTACATAAAAATTGTAATGGGGGGCTCCCCTTTACCTAACCCTTCCATCCCCCCCACTCCCCACCTCGAACGCAGGTACCTTAGATCTATAGTTTTACCCGAATTTTTTCCAAGACAACAAGCAAACAGCGATTTACATACCAGTCTGCAGTAACTGTCCTTCCATCTTCTAGCACAACTGTCGCGAAATGACCTTTCCGACCAAAGAATGAGGCAATCATCTTTTTTCCTTGACTTCTTCCTTTCTTTGCCTTAGTTGGCCGATCCTCGAAAGGAAACACCCACTGAGCTGATTGTCTTTTGTTTTCGGGTTCGTAGCAATATATCCAGCTTTCATCACCTGTGACGATGTCAAATACAGCATTTGAGTCACCGCCGTTGAACTTATCTAACATTTGGCGACACCAGTCCATGCGAAGGTATTTCTGGTCGTCGGTTAAAGTATGGGGAATCCATCTGGTACAAAGCTTCCTGACGCCTAAATGTTCGTGTAATATTTTTTAAACTTGACTCATAACAATGCCTAGGCCTGTCCGTATCTGCTGATAGGTCACTCTCTTATCTTCCTCTATCATCCGTCGCACAGCACTGATGTTATCTTCAGTAGTCGCTGTTAAAGGACGTCCCTTACGCGGATCATCATTGAGATTGCTACGTCCACGCTTAAACTCGTTAAACCAATTGTAAATAGTGGCACGAGATGGGGCTTCATTAAGAAATACTAATTGCAGCCTATCATAGCTTTGTTGTTGAGTAAGCCCACAACGAAAGTCATAATAAATCATTGACCAAAAATTTTCTCGCGTTAGGTTCATTTTGACGTGTAACAAGAGTTTTAGATTTGCCGCCAATTCACAAAAACAAATGACAAATGAATGCAATATACTACATTAGGTTACCAAAGAGTTCTAAACTTTAATTTCAAAAAAAGTTTTCATTAGCAATGTTTCTAACTGGCCAGTTCTAAACATTTTCAGTGTTACCCACGTATTAGAATAAACTATATTCACATGTAAAATCTGACTAAAATGAACCTAAAACTCACTATAAATAAGTATTTCATACAAACATTTCACGGTAGTACATATTACTAGCGTTCCGTATATCAAACACCATTTTCCAGCATTTCCAAAAGAGTTAGAATTTTTTTTTAATTTTTTTCTTGTTATTTACTTTATTACTATACGGCATACCAAAAATCCGCAAGTTCCATCGAAAAAAGTTATATCCGTAACAAGTGGGAAGAATCAGTAGATTCCTGTCCGCGTGAAATTGTAAAGGCCGCTAGGGCCAACGGCAACTATCCATTCGAGAAAAAAACAGTAAGATAGAAGTAAGGTAGAGAGGATAAAAATGATAAATAAAATATTTTTAAAACACATTCCTAACAATATAATAATGACAAAGGACATTACATTTAAATCTCAGTATTTGTGTAAATTAACCTTTTTCTAGAGCTAATTCATTATAGTCACGCCCAATGGTCAAGGTCCTATAATTAGAACTAAGGACTCTTGAGAGGGCAAAGTCTCTAGGGGTAAGTTCTGAAGGGATCACGACCCCTCGCGATGGCGTGCTTAGAATTTCAATCGTTGGATTTGGAAAATTCAAATGCATTGTGTCGCAGTCAAATGTCTGGATCAGTAATATTTTGATTCTATATTTGTATGCAAATTCCAATATTTCTAGTCCAAGGATTCTACATTGATTATTTATATTAAAAAAGTATATAAGAAAGTCGTGATTTCTGTATATTTCCTAATATATTTATTGTCCTAACTAATTTATTCTAATTTTGCAACATTTAAATTCGTCGCCTTCTTTTATCACATTTTTTTTTAATTTCGTTGCGAGTTTATTGTTAATTAATTAATTAATTAATTAATAGACTTATTTACAAAAAAACATGAAACGCAGACTTATCAAACTATATACGAGTACGATGTGTGTAAATTAAATCTTTTCAAGCATATTCACACAGTAACGTATTACTATGACCACGGAAGACATAATAGTACATCTTACTAATTATTTAATAAATTTTGTTAAGTTGAATTATACTATGTTTTGAACATTCATAATAATTATTTTCTACAATCGAACCCGGAAAACGTAACTTAAAAAGAAACTTACGGTGTAAAAGAAATTAATGTAAGGTTACAAAAGAGCAATACGTCTCCGGAGAGGTCCTAAGATAAGGTCATCTTCAAGCCATTGTCGTGCACGCCTTGTCAGACTACGCGTTACTAATTAATAGGGTTGCCAACTGAGTAACTAATATTTTTTTTTACAAAAAATATTATCTATATATAATACGTATATTATTAATATGCCATAAATTATTTATCATAAGTATTAATTAATTATTCTGTATTTCAGCATAATTTTCCAAAATAATGACTGCAATTCATGGTAACACCGGATTGTACACATTTTATTGTATTATAATGTGAGTATCTTCAAGAGGAGAGTGAATAGTATGTTTTTGCTAAGTTAGTGTTCACCATTTTTGACTAACATCACCACTTATCATCAGGTTGCATTGTATTAAAAACTATTATTTTATGTAAATAAAACGAATGTTACAAAAAGTTTTTATAGTTTTTTAAATGTTAACAGAACGGCAACAAACTAACATGAAACTTTTACGAATAAATTAATATAAGAAATTACCTTTCACTGAATATAAATACTTTGTGAAAGTAAAGAAACTATAGGAAAACTTACTAGTGACAACCCTAATCGAGAGAAATGTTCCGGGTTCATTACACGACTGACGCTGCGAGATTAATTAAATGTGAATATTAAATGTTTTCTTTTAACTGATAAATATTAATGCAATTTGTCAAATTTGTTTTTAACACGCCAAAGATAACGAGTTGTAAATTAATTAAACGCTGATAACACTATTCTTGTTTTTAGGGTTCCGTTACTGGTGATTAAAACCTTATTTCAGATACAACATTGTTAAACATTGCCTACCTTCAGGAGAATCGTCAGCTCGTTTGTCGGATTTTTCCATAAAAAACCTCATTTACATGTTTAAATTTTTTTAATGCCTTGAGCAGGCAAACGAGCAGACGGGTCACCTGATGGTAAGTGATCATGACCGCCCATGGATATTAGCAAAACCGGGGGCATTACCAATGCGTTGCCGGCCTCGAAGAAAACAATAGCCCTGCTTCTTGAAGTTGGACCCCATGTCCTTGGATGTAGTTTGGAGTATTTCCATGTAGTTTGGACTACTTCTATGTATTTTGGAGGGAACATCGATGCAAGAAGTTCGTTCCACAGTTTTCATGTGCGGGGTAGAAAACTACGCGAGAATCGAACTGTGGACTGGTATCTGTTGTTGATGGAACCTAGTACACCGTGATGTGCGGTGACGAAAATGAACCGCAGGGATTAAACCAAACCGTTCTTCAGAACATTCCTCATTATACAGACGGTAGAATACGCAGAGAGATTACATCTCTCCTCAACTCGGCGACCAAAGTAAATAACTAGTTCTAGTCTAGTTTTTCTGCAGTAAAATTAGTTAACGGCGAATGAGTAAAAATTTTAAGACCGTGCTTGGTTAGTACTGTGTATGTGTACGGTACCTAAATCTCATATTATAATATTAATCGTACATTGAAATAATATAACTTATTTTTATGCTTGTTTTTCTCTTTTCAGTAGTTTTTAGGGTTGCGTTACGTTGCGTAGCCGAATGGCAAAAAACGGAACCTTCATAGATTCGTCATGTCTGTCTGTTTGTCTCTCTGTCTATCTGTCTGTACATCTGTATTCTACCGTCTGTACAATGGGGAATGTTCTGAAGAACTATTTGGCTTAATACCTGCAGTTGGTTTTCGACACCGCACATCACGGGGTTCCAGGTTCCACCAACATCACCTGGATACCTGGCATTCGTCCACAGTTCCCCCTAAGCTATGACATGGGGACCTTCAAGAAGCGGGTCTATCGTCATTTTTTTGGCCGGCAACGCGTTGGTGACGCCCCCAGTGTTGCTAATGTCCATGGGCGGCGGTGATCACTTACCATCAGGTGACCCGTCTGCTCGTTTGCCTGCTAAAAGCATAAAAAAAATCCACTTTATTATTAATTTCGTTTTTTTTTTATTTGTACGGAACTCTTAAAATGTGAATATTATTTTTAAATGGTAAATTTAAATTAATTACTACTCCTATTATACTCGTAAAGATAAAATCTGTGGAGAAACTTTAATAGTTAACACGTTCACTGCGGATCACCCACAATCGGCCCGATGCTGTACCAACGCGCTGTGCGTACAGGAAAAATAGGTTCCTCCCGCCTGTGCGGGACCTGTTTCTTGGGAATTTTTACGAGTATGACAGAGACAAATATAGTTTTCGATTCGTGACTAACAATGTAGAAATATAATAGTTTAATAAAGTGGGGGGCCTTTTTCGACCTCCACCGCACAGAACGTAAAAAAAGTTATCTCAGTGCGGGAGCGGGCCTGTTTTGGTGGATGACCGCCTGCGACCTGATCCCGCACTGTGGAGATGCGTACGCGTCGAGCCAGCAGTAGTGTTGTGCCTGCTACACGAGGAGCACGCGCTCGTGCTCGATAAAATGACGAATCGCAATAAATAAATTGTTATTAATAGAAAAGTGCCAAAAGAAGATTTTTGAGTTTCATTTCTGCAAAATAATAATTGTGTTTGATTTTTTGCCATGAGGTGCATTAATTGCTCGTATGATATTGAGCGCATGGCACGTTACTCCATGTCTTCGCTAGCAAGAAACCTTCAAATCATATTGGTAGAATGGATCACTGCAGTACAGGTATGGCATTTTCACATGATGACATTAGTTTGATATTTGGGGTGGGCACGTCACCAAGATCACATAGATTCCCCTGCATCACTTTTAGATTTTATATTAATTACTGCTGATCTTGAATAGAGAACAAGTAGATAGATGGGTACATCAGATAAAATCAGCCAATCCATCACCTTATTTGCCTTGTTTGATACTATAGTTTTATTTCCTCAATTTTTACATATGTGTACCTAAATGTATATATATTTAAACAATAATATTAATATGCAGTTTTAGAATTAGAATAATATGTGAAGCAAACTTTATAATTTCCCATCAGATGGCGTTCATGTAGCTCGGCAGAGCATTCGATTAACGTGTATGTATGTATATGGTACGACTGTACGAAGCTCGCACGGATCGAGACTAACTGCTCCGAAATCGGACGAATATGTAAGCAGCTGTTTGTGAGAAAGTATATAGGTGTATAGGTATCTATCATATCTTTATAATGCCACACTCACTGCAAGTGCGCCCCGTAAGTATAGGTACATGTAGGTATATATGTATACATAGGTACACCTATACCTATGTACAACAGTGAATAGCAGTTGCTGGTGAATAGCTGTACGCGTAAAATTTAAAAAATAAATAATTATAATTGCATAAGTTGATAAAAAATGCTATGCAATAGCTTTACCGCGGCAGTCCCCGAGTGCCACACGTATTATTTTTAATCAGTATTTAGTCACCCCTGCAACGCTCGCTGTTCTTCAAATCAACAACCTGTCCGGTATAATTTTTTTATTTTTCTTAACGTTTAATTTCTTTTTTATGTTTACATAATTTGTTTTACATATTTTTCTAACACATATTAAAATTGTACTTGTTAAAATTTTATTAAAATATAATGACTCGATATTTTCTTTTCTTTCACTATCCCATCACTATAAAAATAACGCTACAGTGCGGTATCGGGCCTTATCGACCCGACATTTTCAATTGCTAATTACTCATTTTCTGTTTGGAGAATCCAGGGGCGAGGCCAATGCAAACACAAGTGATTCATGACGATTTTAAAAAGTATAAAAATTGTTATATACCATAGTCCTTGACTAAGATATTGAGCTTTAATACCACTCAGAGGTGTCGGATCGAAATGGCCCGCCCCGCACAGTAAGAAAGTCAAGTGGGTGCCTTTTTGGACCGCCACCGCACCAGCTGAAAGTCACTGTTTTTAATGCCGCAGTCAAGGTGTTAAACACTCTGAGTAATAAACTGAGACCTTCGAAATAACTTTTTAAATAATTTTTTACCGACTTTGAAGTCGGTAAGTAAGTGAAGGAGGTATTCAATTCGACTGTATTTTTTATGTTTGTTACCTCAGAATTTTCGACTGGGTGAACCGATTTTGATGATTCTTTTTTTAATCGAAAGCTCACCAGCTTGTCATGTGGTCCCATTTAAATTTGAGCTAGATCTGACTAGTAGTTTTTAAGTTATTTTAAGGTCGGTTATTTTTTCTTGGTACAATTCTATACAAAATAAAGTTTTCAATGTTTTTGTGAAGTCATTTTTTGTAAAGCAACGTCGTTGTCAATGTATGCGGACAACATTAGACTTAAAAGATTCTTTCTAGTAAGTTGTTTTCTTGCTGAGTTATTTGTTATAATTAATTGGTTAATTTATGTTGATGGCGGTATGTATGGCCGCGTTGAGCAGCAAAATAATGTCAACAAGTGGTCGCGAAAGACAGAGTATAGACTGTATAATGTAGCATAGTTACAGTTTTTATCATTCGATAACAGTTGCTCTATGTCTATATCGGATGTGTTTCGTACAGGACTACTTCCTATTCTTTAACACGTTCGCTGCGTAAGGATTTTTAGTGTACTTTTTGCTGGTGCGTCGTGAGGTTATATTGACTCACAGAGCACCTTTTTACAGTGCGGCGTGAGGTCAAATAAGCTCTCATTCAGTTCTGTCTTGATATAGGTTTTTCTCAATGGGGATATGTATTATTGAATATATTTTATTTTGAGGTCAAAGACTAATAACCAAGCAATATATACCTAGCTGCGTTTTTAGCTCGCTTGTTTCGTTTAGCCTCTAAAAGAGAAATAATTTGAGAGGTCAATTTGACCACACAACGCACTGAAGATATCAAAACACTAGTGATGGGAAACACCTCTGTTGTATAGCATTCGACAAATTTTCCCAGAATTTTATTGACAGTTTAATTTTTTACCTTGTAAGTCACATACATGAAAAATAATAATAATACTAATAAAACTTTATTTCGGACAAAGTCCATATGATGTTAGTAAGTACAAAATTCTTATAAACTACTAGCAGCGAAACCCGGCGTTGCTCGGGTTAAAATACATCACATGTTTGATGGTATAAAAATATGTAAGGATCTATAGAAGATTCCAGATCGATTACAACAGTTGCACACATTCTGAAGTTTTCAAGAACATTCTAGAACTTTTTTAGAACTTTCTAGAACATTCCAGATCGATGACAACAGTTGCACACATTCTGGAGTTCTAGAACATTCTAAATTTTTTTAGAACTTTCTAGAACATTCCAGATCGATGACAACAGATGCACACATTCTGGAGTTTTCTAGATCATTTCTGAAATTTTTCGAACTTTATCAAAGTTCTCATGAGTTAGAAAAGGACAGAGATATGTTTTTTCACATTTTCGCCACCCACAACCACCCCCTTCCACCTACCGCCACCAAACTCTCTTACTTTCATCAGGAGACAAAGTTGCACACATTCTGGAGTTCTAGTACATTCTAAATTTTTTAGAAGATTCTAGAACATTCCAGAACGATGACAACAGATACACACATTCTGGAGTTTTCTAGATCATTTCTGAAATTTTTCGAACTTTGTCAAAGTTCACATGAGTTAGAAAAGGACAGAGATATGTTTTTTCACATTTTCGCCACCCCCAACCACCCCCTTCCACCCACAGCCACCAAACTCTCTTACTTTCATCGGGAGACCAAGTTGCACACATTCTGGAGTTCTAGAACATTCTAAATTTTTTTAGAACATTCCAGATCGTGACAACAGATGCACACATTCTGGAGTTTTCTATATCATTTCAGCAACTTTTCGAACTTTCTCAAAGTTCTCATGAGTTAGAAAAGGACAGATATATGATTTTTCACATTTTCGCCCCCCACAACCACCCCCTTCCACCCCCCGTCACCAAACTCTCTTACTTTCACCAGGAGACCAAGGGGTATCTACTACCCCAACGGGGAGTCGATTGAAATTGGTGGTGATAGAGAAAACCGTGTCTTCACGTACTAACATTAGCATTTTTTAATATATATTAGATTGTTAGTAACATAAAAAAGCGGCCAAGTGCGAGTCGGACTCGCCCATGAAGGGTTCCGTAGCAGCAAGTATCATAATATAAAAGTTTTTGTAGTTCGTTGTAACTTTGATCGATGTTTTTTGCGGTTTACGATTTATGACGTATTAAAAAAAAAACTACTTACTAGATCTCGTTCAAATCAATTTTCTTTGGAAGCAATTTTCTTTCTTTGTTTGCATGGTAATGTACATCATGTATTTTTTTTAGTTTTATCATTCTTTTATTTTAGAAGTTACAGGGGGGGGACACACATTTTACCACTTTGGAAGTGTCTCTCGCGCAAACTATTCAGTTTAGAAAAAAATGATATTAGAAACCTCAATATCATTTTTGAAGACCTATCCATAGACCTACCCATACACGTATGGGTTTGATGAAAAAAAAATTTTTGAGTTTCAGTTCTATGTATGGGGAATCCCAAAATTTATTGTTTTTTTTCTATTTTTGTGTAAAAATCTTAACGTGGTTTACAGAATACATCTACTTACCAAGTTTCAACAGTATAGTTTATCATATCATATCTATAATATGGCATATCTTACACTTGACGACAACACCACAAGACTTTACTAATACAATATTATATAATATTACTTTACTAATATAACTAACATAATATTGAAATTAAAAGTTGCAAAACATATATTTCGTACGCGCGAAAAATGGCTGAAAGCGACGTCTTCCTTATCGATCGCGTGGCACAACACTAAGCGCGCAAAATGGCGCTAGCGCAACGTTCAGTGCGGGTGTGAGGTGCGCGGAGCGCTAGGTCATATTGACCTCACACCGCACTAGAGTGAAACAATTTTCTTTAAGTGCGGGTGAGGTCATATTGTCTCACGAGTGTTTGAAAATATAGGATTGTTCACGTTAAAGCGGCAATTACAATGGTATAAAAATCTTTTTCCTACGATAGAAATACACAAAGTTAAGCCTTCCGCACCAGGGGAAAGAACGCTATTTTGCTCGCCGCACCACATGAAAGTTCGCTGTGAGTCAATATGACCTCACAACGCAGTGAACGTGTTAATCCGAACTAAAAATATCTTCAAGGACTTCAAGAACTTCAAGGACTCTACTACGAAGACAGATAAACCAGTAGGCCTCTAACAGTCTGAAACCAGTTTTTTTGTAGCCTCAAGTATTTTTATTTTAAAACTAAATCTCTTTGAATAAAAAAAACTTTATATTTTAACTAACATTTGGTTCTTAGTAGTCCCCAAAACTGAATAAGGATACAATTTTACACTTGCTCCGAATATTCCTATACCTACTGCTAAATGGTTTTAAAATTTAAATTAATGCAAGTACCTGGTCTATATCTCTAGGAACATAATCCAGGACCGTTAACTTCGCAGTGAGGGCCGCTACGAGTAACTCACTACTAGGCTATGGGGTTTAACCCGTGTCGTAATAATTTATTTTAATTTAATTGATAAGAAGTCTGAGATCCTTTGGATATCCAGACTGATGATCATTACTCTTGGATTGGACCGGTTTTCATCAAGTGCGTAAAAGGTTTTTAGTTTTTAGATACACGTCATAACGATTCCTCTTATTGAAATACCTGTTTGTGCACGTATGAGAATGTTTTGTTAATTTGGGTCTCATGAAAGGCTTGGCAAAACGTCGGCAAAGCCACGTCTTAATAAAATAATACTTAAGTACAGTAGGTTTTATACCTTTACATGAAATATGTATTTTCTAAAATTTTATATGGACAGCTTTTTTTTTGCTCTATGTATTTACTAGCTATATTATTCATTGACTTAAAATAAAATTGTATTAAAGTAACGCTTATAATTTCTTACGTCGAAATAAAAATGTAAAACACGTTGATTTCACAAAGGAAATAGGATCGAAATCCTCGCCTATTCGTATCAGGCACCACTACGTATCACAGATGCAAATCCGAAACCAAACGACGCAACAACTTTTAATTTATAATAACCTTGAGACACCTGAGATCCTAACATATTTTTCTCTTTCATTAAATATAGTTCTTCTAATTCCTCTGGCATGCAACTAAAGTTCCTGTTTGAACTGAGAAACCTAATTTTAAATTCCAAATCCATATGCCATAAGGCAACATGTGGGCAACCTGGGTACATGTGGAAAGCTGATTGATGTTAAAAGAACTTAAAAACAGTTAGTCTCCCTTTATAAAGTTTAAGGATAAGTGAGCTAAGAATACAGTGAGAAATAGAGAATAGAAAACTTTAAATAAAATGGACTTAGGTACTTGAAATATGAACTACTAAACTATAAATAAAATGAAGTACCTATTGTAAAGCAAAACTTAGAAGTACTCTTTATTAAATGCAGTGAAGAATAGAATAGAAGTATTAGAAATATAAAGGCAACATGTGGGCAACCTGGGTACATGTGGAAAGCTGATTGATGTTAAAAGAACTTAAAAACAGTTAGTCTCCCTTTATAAAGTTTAAGGATAAGTGAGCTAAGAATACAGTGAGAAATAGAGAATAGAAAACTTTAAATAAAATGGACTTAGGTACTTGAAATATGAACTACTAAACTATAAATAAAATGAAGTACCTATTGTAAAGCAAAACTTAGAAGTACTCTTTATTAAATGCAGTGAAGAATAGAATAGAAGTATTAGAAATATAAAGAGAATTACTAAATGTACTCTTGGCAGTAATAAATAAAATAAAGTATCGCTTAGCAAATAGAAAGCATAACTTAGTAATGCGTCATAAATACAAGTAAAGTATAGTCAGCTATAAATACATTAAAGTAATAGAAAGCCTGGTTAGTTACCTAGTAACGTCTTCCGCGTGTGAGAAGGACAACGAAGTAGGACGGACGTGACCCGCTTGTGTGATGAGGGTTTGTAAACAAAGGCGATTAACTGCGACGTGTTGGACAAATGTTGATTGCTGAGAATTCGATTGGAAACGAATTAAACGAATGCTGAAAAAAAAATTTAATCCCACCCAACCAAATCAAAGAACTGGAACTTAGGAACATCCTATAGTTTGCTCGAAGGGCAGTGGCCCTTGGGAGAGCTGTCTCCTGCCCGAAATCCCAATAATAATAATACTGAAAATATACGGTTTCGATTTGAGTTTAGATGAAAATATAAAATTAAAACGGTTACGTCAGGTGTTAATACCTAATTTATTTATTTATTCTTTATTGTTATAACCTTAATACAAAGGAGTACAATGGGCGGACTTAATGCCTGATGGCATTCTCTGCCAGTCAACCCTGGGAGCTGGTGAGAAGTTGTAGTATGTGCAAAATCCGTTCTTAGCTGACATCTCCTTAGAATTATCTCCCTGCCTCATCACAATTGGTTCGGTAGTTTCTAAGACTTTTTGTTTAATCAGTGTATTTATTTTCAATTTTATATATACCTTTATATAATACAGATTTCCTACGTTTCCTGCATAATTATTGTTTTTAACAAAAGTTTTACATATTTAGTAAATAAATCATTCCTAGTTATTCGTATAGCTGACATTGACTGTACCAGTATATTTGGTACAGGGTGCAGGAAAATTCTATCTTTAGAATTCTAATGGGAAGTATGACCACCGAGAAACGGCCGTGCATACAATGCCAGATATGAAATATTACGAATAATAATACAATTATAACAATATATTAAATTAGTAGGTGAATTTTTGATGTCTACAGGCAAGTCTTATTCATGGTGTCCAACGAGTGACACAGGGAAAATGATTGCGAAGTGTGGTGGACTGGATGGTGGTATGAATGCACGGGCATCCTACTAATCCTATTAATATTATAAATGTCAAAGTTTGTATGGCTGTTTGTTATTCCTTCACACAAAATACTACTGAACATATTTTCATGAAATTTAGCAAACAGGTAGACCATGATCTGGAATAGGGTATTTGACTAATTTTTAAAAATCATTTTAATTTATTCTTTATTACAAAATAAACCCACTCCATTGATATTTCCGAAAAAATTAACAGTATTGTTAATAAAAATCAATGTTAAAGTTTAAACTTCCAAAACCGCGCCAAAAACGCTGTTTCTGTCATGGCGGCGGTCTATGATACGTGTGACGTCACACGCAAGTATTTATTAAGATTCTTTAAAGGAAAGATCTGATTTTTTACTAGCGTGTGACGTCATCAAAGTTATCACCAATCACAGGGCGTTTCGGTCACTGGTAAAATTTCCTAAAATTACAGTATTTTAATTTCGTGTTATTTGCAAAAATATACGTGATTTACTTGAAAATAAAGTGAAATATGTTTTTTAGTGCTACTATCTGATAGAATAATAACAATTTGTAGTATATTTTCAATGTAGTCAAATACCCTATAGGATATAGACTACTTATTATCTCAGAAAACGCAGGCAAAGTCTCGGCAGAGCGCACGGACATAAAAAAGACGGACATAATCCCAAGAACAAATTCAGTGAAGCACCTATAGTAATACCAACTCTCTATTCGTACAAGTACACACACCCACACATTGACACTTTACTGCTTCAATCGCGAATCAAAAATTACGCACACATGGTAAGCGGGCGGCCATTGCTATGCTTCACTCTCGATTAGACGAGGTTACGTCCGTCTTTTTAAGGGTTCCGTAGCCGAATGGCAAAAAACGGAACCCTTATGGATTCGTCATGTCTGTCTGTCTGTCTGTCTGTCCGTCCGTATGTCACAGCCACTTTTTTCCGAAACTATAAGAGCTATACCATTGAAACTTGGTAAGTAGATGTATTCTGTGAACCGCATTAAGATTTTCACACAAAAATAGAAAAAACAATAAATTTTGGGGGTTCCCCATACTTAGAACTGAAACTTAAAAATGTTTTTTTCATCAAACCCATACGTGTGGGGTATCTATGGATAGGTCTTCAAAAATAATATTGAGGTTTCTAATATCATTTTTTTCCAAACTGAATAGTTTGCGCGAGAGACACTTCCAAAGTGGTAAAATGTGTCCCCCCCCCCTGTAACTTCTAAAATAAGGGAATAATAAAACTAAAAAAAATATATAATGTACATTACCAAGCAAACTTCCAACAAAAATTGGTTTGAATGAGATCTAGTAAGTAGTTTTTTTTAATACGTCATAAATCGTAAACCGCAAAAAACATTGATCAAAGTTACAAGGAACTACAAGAACTTTTATATTATGTTACTTGCTGCTACGGAACCCTTCATGGGCGAGTCCGACTCGCACTTGGCCGCTTTTTTTATATAAAATATTAACATTATTGTGGTCAGTTCGTTTAATCCCTTTTAGTTATTAGATAAAATAATTAATACAGAGTATCATAGTAATTAAATAGCGTACAATACGTAATATGAACATTGTTCAACGATCAAGGCCGAGTGTCTTATGTCGTTCACACGTATTGTGCCATGCAGATATTGTAAATAGTCACCGAGACATAGGTACGTATTTCAAAAATTTAGTTTAAGAGAGGTTAGAATAGATTTCAATAGTACCACATAAGAAATAATAGTACTTATAATAAGTAACAGTAACAATTTTTTTTTATGTAAATTGCCGATAATTAAAAACAAGGAACATGGTCCTGGGTTCGATTCCCAGCGAGGCCGAAATTTGACTGATGAATTTAAAGTGCGTTCTTGTTTTTGTATGTTGTACTTAGACTAGAGTGTGGCTATGATTGTGTAGCACTATTTGTTTTTTATCGATTTTTGTGTTTTGACCCAGTTGCAGTGGCGGCCTTAGGGGGTGGCGAACAGGGCAACCGCCCGGGGCCTCGCGCTTGCAGGGGCCTCGCGCCATCACCAGAATTTAAAAAAATTTTAGACAGCAAAACAAAAATACTTATGATTGTATAACTTTAAGAACGGAATACCATAATATACAGTGAAATAACAATAAAAATACATAACCTTTTGGTTATTTGACTGTTTAAAACTATAAAATAAAATCTTATTACACTATCTGGCTTCGCTACCCAAGCCCCTTTTTTAAATTCAATATGCTATTTTACAGTATTTTTAGGGTTCCGTACGAAAAACGAAAAACGGAACCCTTAAAGGATCACTCATACGTCTGGGCGACCACCGTTCACAGTCAGTTTACTCCGAAACTACTGGACCAAATAAGTTGTTTGGTACTCATGTACTTTTTTGTGACCCAAAGCTGAAGGTGTAAATTAAACATCTGAATTTTGAAAAAAAAATACGGAATCAAATTTAAACAAAAACTGTTTTGCAAACCGTATCATCTTGTATGTCAAATGAAAGGGATTGCTGTAAGGATCTCAAATATATTTTTAAATTATTAAAATTATTCAAGAAAGAACGAAAATTAAAGTCAAAAACTGACCATTCCACCCCTTATCTCCGAAACTACTGACGCTAGAATTTTGAGAGAACAGCTGTTCTTTACTTAAATGTTAGTCTATATTATAAGTCTATAGTCTTAAAAAACGGCAAAAATAAATAAAATACGATAGAAAAATAATGGTAAATACATAATCAACGTAGGGAACCCTCAGGAGTGAATTTTCTTTTTCTTGTGTTTATGAATGAATGTTCACTATCGCCAGTTAAGATATTTTTTTTTGCAAATACATAATTTCCCCGCTTGGCTGAGTATTAAAGTATACATATAACCTACCTTTAAGAGTTTTATGTACATTTTTTTTATTATTCGCCCGATTAATAACATCACAAAAGAAAACAGCTTCAATACGACCTACGTGGGCCCGTGTTTAAATATGTGAAAAATGAAGTTCAGGAAACCTCTAAAAACCCAACACAGGCTAAAAGTGATACATAGCAATCTAATAATTACTAAATCCACGAGCGTGCGAGGTTTGAAAAAGCATTTGCACATAAGGCAGTAGTAATATGGCCGAATATCGTGGCATAAGGTACTCGTGGCGTTCGCCCATGCTTGGTCTGCACTTTCCGCTTTCTATTAGGGCAGTCATTGTGGTTGGCCACAATTTAAAAAAAAATCAAATCAAATCTTAACACACAATTGGCATGATGACAGTAAGTTAAAATCACTAAAATTATGTATTTATTTAATGAAACCCTATTAATGGATTACAAAATACGCATTTATCGCATTATTATGAGCGAGATTAACAATATTTTTGATAAAATAAAACTACAAAATACGGTAAGCCGCCATGATATCTTAAACGTCAATCAGTCTCAATCTGCGCGAATTACGTCACGCTTCTTTAAACAAACAAATATGACCATTAGACCAGTGACGATAGCTTTAAAAACGGTAAAAAGTGAAAAAAAAAGTAGGATGAAACCCATTGCAAAAGAGAATAAAACAAAAATTAAAGGAAAAATAATTTACGGGCGATCTGAGGTCGGCCTTTGTATGTCCTAAACATACTGTAATTTTTTTGATTTAAAATATTTCTTTTTTAACCTTAATTTTGACTTAATATCGAAAAAGCACCCTAATTTTCAATTGAAAATTCTCACGTCAAAATATCTGGTTTCTTTAAAAAGTCGGTGGGATTTTTGTTCGTTGAAATCTCTACTTTCTGATGGTATCGATCATCCAGTACAAAGTTATTAGGGTAACGGGTAAAAATTCCGTGGGTGAATAATCAATCATCCCCTATTTTCGTACCTTTAGGGTGGGAATAAAATTTTCAAAAAAATATGGGACCAACTTCAAGATATAACCTATCCATTAAAAAAAGAATCATCAAAATCGGACCACCCTGTGCCGATTGCTGCGTGATCATACATAAAAAAAATATATATATACGTGTCGAATTGAGAACCTCCTCCTTTTTTTTCCGTCGGTTAAAAAACCAATAACTTGGTTTAATTAGAATTTTTCACATAAATTTTGAGGTTATGTAAAAAAGTGTAAATACAAAAGTTGTGGACGTTTTTATTACCTACAACTCGGCCATTTAACTTTTTTCCATAGCACTTGTAGTGTTCCGGGAAATCGAGATACCTAAACCGTTTTTTTACCCTTAATCCCCCCTCCCCCCACTTCCCGACCTCAAATCGCCCGTAAATTATTTTTGCTTTAATTTTTGTTATATTCTCTTGCTTTTGCAATGGGTTTCATTCTACTATATTTTTTTTTGGTTTCAAAAATTATCGGCACTTGTCTACATACAGATAATGACATCTTGTCTATTATTTTCCTGAGGCGTGACGTCACAAGCGGCGCCATGACACTGAAGCGTTTTGGTGTGAATTTTAGACTTATAAATTGAAATGTATTTATTTTATACTAAACCTTATTGTTTTGCGGAAATCTGATATGCGTAGTAATTATAATAATATAAAATCCCAACAATATAGAACAGTATTTCAAAATCTGTCATCATGCCCATTTTACGGAACGCACAAAGGCCTCGCAAAGATTTGCCGCCCTGAGCCTCGCAAGGGCTAAGGCCGCCTCTGCCCAGTTGCATACGAATACGTCAAGTCAGATGATCAGTGACTTTAGCAAATGTCATCATGACCACTTTTTATGCAGACAAGTCATTTTACTTTAGCCTTTTCAGCAGCTTGATAAGTAAAAGCCTAGTTTTAATGGATCATGTTACGGATCATGATCAAGAACATATTGGTTGTATCGCATTAACTTCAGGAATAACTTGAAAAACGTGACTTTTTAGCAATCAAGCATAATTAAAGGAATTTGACCTATTTTTGGTGAATTTGTTTACTTTTATATTCTTTAGTGACGCTGTCAATGTTGGCACGAGGCAAGAGGCCATTACTTTGTCTTCGAAGATTACACTTACGCTTCCCGCCCACGTCAGTCTTTTTGTAGGACCGATAATCGGGCCGATTTTTTCTTCCATATTATTTCTGACCGACTTTTTGACCGACTCTATTGCTATCAGTACGTTCTATTTTTCTCCTACAAAAAAGCAGGGACTGAAAGCGGTTACGGTTAGAGGTTAAGGTACCTCAAAAATATACCGGTACCGATTCAAAATAAAGGTAGAGCTTTACCGCTACCTTTATAAATAAGGGTTAAGGTTTTACCATTATTTAACCTAAAATTATTTCGGTACCGAAAAACATGCGACGTTGCCATACTTCTCATCGCATCGCTCGCTCCTTGCCGCTTGCGTTGGCGATGTTGTACGAAAAACCATCTTTACTAATAAAAATTGTTATACAAATACGAACATGGGTTAAAGATGAACATGGGAAACAAAAAAATATATTTATAAAATATAAAAACATCTATTTTTATTTACTTTAAAATATTTTCATATGTTTATACAATCTTATTCTTATTTTATGTACAAGACTTAGGACTTCAGTTCTTTTCTTATTTACATATTTATATTTACATTCAAGAACATAAACTGCTGCACTTAAATATTATATTATAATATATTTTATATATTTTTTTATTTCCTAAAATGTATAAAAATGTTTAAAAATCATGCAAATTGTCCAATCACAATTAACTTCCTTCCTTGGTTCCCACAACCATCTTAATCCTCTACAATCGGGCTTTCACCGCTGCCATAGTACAACAACAGCCTTACTTAAAGTCACCGACGACATTCGTTATGGCATGGAACCAGCAACTTACTGTATTGGCGTTGCTGAACTTTAGCAAACTATGTGGCCAGCCCATTGCCACTTCAGTCGGCTAATTCTTTGAGCTATGTCGGTTACCTTTGTCCGTCTACGGATCTCCTCATTTCTGATGCGCTCACGTAGAGGAATACCGAGCATAGCCCTCTCCATAGCTGCGCTACTCTGAGCGTGTGGATTAGGCCAATAGTAAAGCATCACGTCTCGGATCCGTATGTCATCGCTGGCAACACACACTGCTCGAACACCTTCGACTTCAGGCACTGAGGTAGAGTTTTGGACGACAAGATATGACGCAGTTTCCCGAATGCAGCCCTTCCGAGTTGGATACTACGAGTGACTTCTTTCTTGAAGTTGGACTTACCCATCTGGATCACTTGTCCCAGGTATTTGTCTACAACGAGCAACGCCGTCAACAACAACCGGTACGGGTGTGACATGGACATTCGACATGATTTTCGTCTTGTCCATGTTCATCTTAAGACAAACCCGTTGTGAGGCGCTGTTCAAGTCCCCGAGCATTGTACCAATTCTTTCAGGGAACCCGCCAGGATGACTATATCATCGGCACGTCATTTTCACTCCATCAGCTTGAGCACGTTTACCAACGTAACGGTAAAGAGTTTTGGGGATATGATATCCCCTTGTCTGACACCCCTCTGCAGTTGGATGGGGTTCGTTGCTGTGTCGTGTATTCTGACGGACATGGTGGCAGATGAGTACAAGCACTTCAACACCTCGATATACCGGTAGTCGATCCAGCACCGCTGGAGATAATTTAGTAACGCCCAGGTCTCGATAGAATCAAAGGCTTTCTCATAGTCAACATAGGCAACACACTACAGCAGATTATACTCCTTGGTCCTTTGTATAATCGGCCGCAGTGTGTGTTTGTGGTCTATGGTGCTGTAGCCTTTTCGGAATCCTACTTTTCCGGGAGTCTGGAAGTCGTCAAGCCTGCGTACAATGCGATTTGTGAGTATCCTCGAAAACAGCTTATAAAAGTGGCTCAGAAGTGCAATGGGTCTGTAGTTCTTCAAAAGGGCTTTATCGCCCTTCTTGAAGAACAGCGTCACCACACTTCTGCCCCGCGCTTCCGGGGTAGTTCCGGTATTAATGACGGAATCTAACAGTTTTTGGAACACCACTAGAAGGCGTATCTCTCCAGCTCTTAGTAGCTCGGTCGTGATTCCGACATCTCCCGGTGCCTTGTTGTTTTTAAGTTGTTTGGGAGCCTCTCTAATCTTATACAGGCTGACGTCCGGGATATCCTCTGTGTAGTATCGAGTCAGTTTAGCTCGCTTGTCGCTCTCCTCGCGGGGAGGCGGAGCTTGAGAGGAGACATACAACCGTCCGTAGTATCTCTCAGTTTCTCTCAGAACTTCCGGTTTCGACGAAACCATTGTGCCGGACTCGATCGTCAACCTCGTAACCTGACCCAATAGATAGATTCCTGGCGAACACTTTGAAGCCCTGGTTTGGCTCAATTGTGTTTTTTACACGATTTGCGCTGTATTTTCGCAAATCGCATCGCCTGTACTTGGAGATCTGTTCATTGAGCCGTCGGTATTCCCTCATAGAGGTTGGAGACTGCACACATAGTTCTCGTCGATCCCTCATAAGACCGAGAGTTTGTTCTGAGAGAACCTGAGATCTACCACTGGGGTGGGTCTTGAAATACTTCGATCCTACCTCGTGGACAGTTATTACCATCCTGGTTTTAAACTCGTCCACTGACGTGCACGATTCTCTATATAGTTATATTGGTAATCATAGATATCGTAAACTTATCTCTGTAAGTTATATTTTAGGACATTTTTTTGTTTTCATTCAAGTCATATTTTACGAAATTACGTATACACACATCAAAATATAAAGTTTGAGATCACTAGCAAAAGATGCATTTTTTTTAATTTTACATTTTTAAAAGAATGTTGCTTACGTAACATCCATACTTACTTATAAGTACTAATAATATTATAAATGTGAAAGTGTGTTTGTTTGTTTGTTTGTCCGTCTTTCACGTCGCAACGAAGCTATTATATGATATGGTTTTTATGCTTGGAGATAGTGAGGAGGGTGGAGGGTAACGCAGGCTACTTTTTACCGCGGTAAAACATCCCCATGGGAAGATCGATATATTGTTAGTTGCTAGATATTTAGTTCCGGATGTTGTTAATAGATGGCGGTAGTAAAATTCATTTGCATTTCACGCTATCAAATGATACATGTAAATTACTATTAATTAAGTCATAGGCAACTAAGTCTAACTAATTGAAAGTAAGTAAGTAGGATTTGTAAAAAATCGATCTCTACCGCGGGCGAAGCTGCGCGCAAAAGCTAGTCTTTTTATAAATAAATAATAGTTTAAAAAACTAAAAAACACGCTTTTATAGAAAATCCAACTAAAAAAAATAGAAAATAAAATTGAATTATGAATCGTGTAATTGTAAAAAAAGCGTGGGGTGCTTTTAAAGATATTATCCCTTCTACTCATTGACACCATGTACCCCACGCTTTTATATTACTATCTAAGGTCACCCCTAAAAAGACCGTGGATTCCTCCATATGCAATATTTCATTATTCAGTTTGAGTGATTTTTTGACTTTTTTAACATTAGGTAGTACAAACTCTATACATTTCGTTTTTTTTGCATTTAAAAGCAAATTATTGATAGTGAACCAACGCGACACATGCGAAAGAGCACTATTTACGTCGCCAAAATTTACTTTATTCCTTATTAAGTTAGTATTAGTCTACTTTGCAACAATCCGCGGATAACATGTATGATGGTATATACTTCAAGACATGCGTGGCACCTCCCTCCCTCCCACAACGGAAACATGCACTACACTAATTAAAAGTATATACCAACATACATACCAGCACCAACACGTGTTTCGTCCCGAAACGGAGCATCATCAGGGTAAGTTGACTCTACGATGGTTAGTCGCAAAGTGAACATCGTTCACTGAGCGTGGCGTATTTATACCCTACTCGCCCACTGGTTATCTAATGACGTTGTTGATAATTAGTGATTCACGCCGGCAGAAACCGGGTCTGACGTAATCTGGTGATTATTACTGTCGAAAATCCTCAGTAAAGGCGAGTTGGATACATTAATTTGTTCATTCAGCAGTGTAAAACTTGGGTTATTATTATGTTTTATTATTTCTAACTGCTCTAGTATATTTAATTTAAAACCCTTTTCCGATTTATGTAATATATTGTATGTATGGTTACTAGTTAAACTGTGACCTGATTCTATTAAATGTTTAGCGAAGTTAGACTTATCCGCGTGACCATTCCTATATGCGGCCATATGTTCCCGGTAACGTTTGTCAAAATTTCTACCAGTTTGACCCACGTACACGCCATTACAATCAGGACAAACAATCTTGTAGACACCTGATTGTTCATGTCTACCCCTTTTATCTTTACAGTTTGTTATAGATTGCAAAGAATTGTTTGTTCTGAATGCAACGAAGATGTTGTTACGACGGAGCGTTTTTGCGATTCGCTCTGAAATTGGACCGAGATAGGTTAAACTAGAACGATATTTATTGGGAGTTATATCTTTGGGAGCCGCATACAAGAGATCACGCACCATTAAGCCTCTCCTCTTACGGATGAGACCATCCACGCATCTCCCTACCATACCCATTGGCAACAGCAATGTGATAGATGGTATTTAATTCTTTTTGGTAGTTCCGAGGTGATAATGGAACACACATTAATCTGTTAACATAGCAGTGGAATGCTGCCATTTTATGTTGCCATGGATGGCAGGAGGACGCCGGAATGACAGCATCCGTATATGTTGGTTTGCGGAAAATTTCAAAGTCATGTCCGCAAACCAACATATACGGATGCTGTCATTCCGGCGTCCTCCTGCCATCCATGGCAACATAAAATGGCAGCATTCCACTGCTATGTTAACAGATTAATGTGTGTTCCATTATCACCTCGGAACTACCAAAAAGAATTAAATACCATCTATCACATTGCTGTTGCCAATGGGTATGGTAGGGAGATGGTGGATGGTCTCATCCGTAAGAGGAGAGGCTTAATGGTGCGTGATCTCTTGTATGCGGCTCCCAAAGATATAACTCCCAATAAATATCGTTCTAGTTTAACCTATCTCGGTCCAATTTCAGAGCGAATCGCAAAAACGCTCCGTCGTAACAACATCTTCGTTGCATTCAGAACAAACAATTCTTTGCAATCTATAACAAACTGTAAAGATAAAAGGGGTAGACATGAACAATCAGGTGTCTACAAGATTGTTTGTCCTGATTGTAATGGCGTGTACGTGGGTCAAACTGGTAGAAATTTTGACACACGTTACCGGGAACATATGGCCGCATATAGGAATGGTCACGCGGATAAGTCTAACTTCGCTAAACATTTAATAGAATCAGGTCACAGTTTAACTAGTAACCATACATACAATATATTACATAAATCGGAAACGGGTTTTAAATTAAATATACTAGAGCAGTTAGAAATAATAAAACATAATAATAACCCAAGTTTTACACTGCTGAATGAACAAATTAATGTATCCAACTCGCCTTTACTGAGGATTTTCGACAGTAATAATCACCAGATTACGTCAGACCCGGTTTCTGCCGGCGTGAATCACTAATTATCAACAACGTCATTAGATAACCAGTGGGCGAGTAGGGTATAAATACGCCACGCTCAGTGAACGATGTTCACTTTGCGACTAACCATCGTAGAGTCAACTTACCCTGATGATGCTCCGTTTCGGGGCGAAACACGTGTTGGTGCTGGTATGTATGTTGGTATATACTTTTAATTAGTGTAGTGCATGTTTCCGTTGTGGGAGGGAGGGAGGTGCCACGCATGTCTTGAAGTATATACCATCATACATGTTATCCGCGGATTGTTGCAAAGTAGACTAATACTAACTTAATAACAATGGATTTCCGCAAAGTAACGCCTGATACTATTAACTATACTTTATTCCTTTCACACTTAAATATTAATGATGTATCATCAGCAAATAGTACAATATCCGCTTGGTTCTTTACATAATGTGGTAAATCGTTAATGTATACCAGAAAAAGAAACGGACCCAAGATCGAGCCCTGCGGTACACCCAACACAGCCGGTGACCCCGATGACTTAATATCGTTTATACTAACTTTTTGTATCCTATCACTCAAATAAGACGCAATCAAGCTAAGGGCCTTGTTTTTTATACCATAGTGGCCAAGTTTAAACAGCAATGTTTCGTGCTCAACACAATCAAATGCCTTAGATAAGTCACAAAATACACCTATGGCATTTTGTGATGATTCCCATGCTTCAAATATATGCTTTAAAAGCTTAGCCCCTGCATCGGTTGTACTACGGCCTTTAGTGAAACCGTATTGATCAGGATGTAATAAATTATTATTGTTGAAATGGGTAAGCATTTGATTCAATATTATATTTTCAAAAATCTTACTAAGAGTTGGTAAAACAGAAACTGGTCTATAGTTATTAAGATCGGTATTTTTGCCCGTTTTAAAAAGAGGTATAATTTATCTGCATTTCATAAGATCTGGAAAGATACCTATACTCCATGCGATTTGCAGCTGAAACAAATGTAAACAAAGCAATAAAATGGTTTTCTAGTGTTTTCACCAACTTACTTGAATTTGTACACCAAATGCGTTTTAATCGCTTCTTGGAAATAAGATTGTCATTGCAAAGTGTTTAAATGATGATAGTGTTATTTAATTTTGTTTGTTTCCACATTTACTCGGAATTTATAATTGTTATCGATCAATATGTATTTTTTTACGAATTCACAAATACCTTATTGAGTATTTTGTCTAAATAAAACGCATTTGGTGTACAAATTCAAGTCAGTTGGTGAAAACACTAGAAAATGATTTTAATGCTTTGTTTACATTTGTTTCGGCTGCAAATCGCATGAAATATAGATCTATACATTTATTAAAAACTATGACCAAATATGGAGCTATAATATCTATACTCTTAATATGCTGTATTATTTTTACCGAAATGCCCCACAAGTCACCCATGTTCTTTACCTTCCTTGTTGTTGCTGTGAGTTCAGGGGTGCTTGCCAGTATCTCCTCGCTCGTAATCCAACCTGGTGTAAGCAATTCCTAATGATTTGTGTGCTAATTTCTAGTCCAGTAGCAGCCCGCAACTCAACTCTTATTTTAATGGCATTGATTGTTGGGTTTCGGGCAGTCAGCAATCTGATGTAACGCTTCTGAGCAGCAGTAAGAACAGTTGGCCGATCACTGCGAGGTTGATCAGCAAAGTTATCCACGCTGCGATACCTCCGTAATTGTTCACGACACAGGATTGGCCTACAGCCACTCTGCGTGCTATTTCTCTCGTAGAATGTCCTTCTTCCCCCAAAGTAACAATTCTTGTTCGTAAAACTTCAATAATGGATAATCCCCTCGGCATCTTTTTGAATGGAGTTCATTCAAAAAGTCAGAAAAAACGCTTGAATAAAGTTGGCTAGATTTCTGAATGAGAGTAAACAAGGATTTAATCTATTATTATACCGATAAACACTTGATATTTTAAATTATTTTGTTATTAAAAGATTTGATTTTTAAATGACGAATCTTAGAAGAAAAAGAAAAAAACGTTGTATTCTAACTTATCAAAAAAAAGATTTCGTATTTTCAAAGTGATCTCAAACTTTATTTGACGTGTGTAGTTCGGGCAGTCAGCAATCTGATGTAACGCTTCTGAGCAGCAGTAAGAACAGTTGGCCGATCACTGCGAGGTTGATCAGCAAAGTTATCCACGCTGCGATACCTCCGTAATTGTTCACGACACAGGATTGGCCTACAGCCACTCTGCGTGCTATTTCTCTCGTAGAATGTCCTTCTTCCCCCAAAGTAACAATTCTTGTTCGTAAAACTTCAATAATGGATAATCCCCTCGGCATCTTTTTGAATGGAGTTCATTCAAAAAGTCAGAAAAAACGCTTGAATAAAGTTGGCTAGATTTCTGAATGAGAGTAAACAAGGATTTAATCTATTATTATACCGATAAACACTTGATATTTTAAATTATTTTGTTATTAAAAGATTTGATTTTTAAATGACGAATCTTAGAAGAAAAAGAAAAAAACGTTGTATTCTAACTTATCAAAAAAAAGATTTCGTATTTTCAAAGTGATCTCAAACTTTATTTGACGTGTGTAGTATAGAAGAACGACACTCGTCAGAAGAACGAAAGAAAACCTTATAGAAGTAAGATAAGAAAACCTTAGGTAGCTCGTGTCCTTCCGATCGGATATAAAAACTAAAAATCAAAACTGAATCATAATACCGTGCAAACAGGGCCTCAACTGAACGCGAGGCGGTGCATCAAAGAAAACCCCTATTTAACCCCTATATAAAGGTTAAGGTATTGCTAATACCGGTATGAATTTCCAACCTTAAAAATTCTGCTACTGAAAAATAAAAGGGTACCGAAATATTTCGGTAACCCTTATTTAACGATATGACGTCATACCGAAAAGGTACCTTTATTTTTGGGTAATTCAGTCCCTGCAAAAAAGCGGTCACCGTTTATCGGACGTGGGCGGGAAGCGTTACACTAGCGTTCAGCCCACGGCTTTGCCTGCATTTTTTGGGACAATAACAATGATATTGTATGTATAAAAAGAAGTAGTAATGCCAAGAGGGCGCTGAAATTAAGACAGTCGAATTAAGTCCTAATTAAGTTAAAAACTGAACTTCGCAATGTATAAACATAACATATCTATAGTGAAATATCTTTGGATAAAAATTAACTTAAATTTTATTCCCAATCATGGTCAACTTGTGTACTAAATTTCATGAAAATCCTTTCAGTAGTTTTGGTGTGAAAGAGTTACAAACATAATACTTAACAAACTTACTTACTTAAATATTTAAAAATAATATCCACAATCTCTAGATGAGTAACAAAATAATAACAACTAACATTTATAACAGTTGCTAGGCTTAACTTGGAGCTATCGAGAACAGCCATAAGATTATTACCTTAGGGCACGGACTTGAAAAAAAGACGGACGTAACCTCGTCTAATCGAGAGTGAAGCATAGCAATGGCCGCCCGCTTATCATGTGTGCGTAACTTTTGATTCGCGACTGAAGCAGTGAAGTGTCAATGTGTGGGTTTGTGTACTTGTACGAATAGAGATTTGGTATTACTATGAGTGCTTCACTGAATTTGTTCTTGGGATTATGTCCGTCTTTTTTTTAGGTCCGTGCCTTAGGGCGTAAAACTGTAAGAAAGTTCAGGCCTTTTTTTACTACTATTAACCCACCCTCGCTCCACTTAAGAAAATCTTGACATTCACAGATAGAAGTCACAATTATTACTAAGTCTATGCAATTACCTTGAAAACAGCAAGAATTATATCTTGGTTTAATTACCCTTAATAATAAATAAATATCATGTAATTACGGTTTTATTAGTGGTGCAGGACTTGGTTAATCATCTCGGTTCTCGGTTTGAGAGCGGTGTCTCGATAAGATCAATATTGAGGGTAATTGATGTTCGAGAAAATTTTCTCTCTCACTGGTAAATGACGCGTTTCTAATTCATTTGTACTTTGTGTAGTCCGTTTTTAACAAATAAGACTCGTTTAAAGGTGGACTATAGAAAATGTGTTTTAAATAGGACTATGCGATTATAGGAAATAGGTCTGGTACCTAAACGATAAACTTACAGTAGTTTGTACAAAGTGATATACTAAAAATAATGCAATATTTTCAAAATTTATGAGTTTTTTTACAGTCTACCTGCTTCTGACTTCGTCTCAAACAAAAATAACGATTGACGACCCGTACAACGTAATGCTTACCATTCCGGACCACCCCGCGCCAAGGGTCTTATTTCCAGCGAGGCGGAAATTTTAATGATGAGTTTGAATTTCTGTTCTCGGTCTCTCTGTGTGTTCTTTTCTTTGTGTGTTATCTATGGTAACCACGACACAGGGAATCTAAAAAAAACACCAAAGGCACTCTGGGAGTGCCGACAGAAGTGAAAACGTGAACAAAATTACATACTTACGTGACACTTGACTCCAAGCAAAATTGGCACTTTAAAACCAAATATTTCGCAAACGGGCCCCTGAATTGAAAAACGGTTTGAGTAGATGCATAATATTTTTGAAAAACCTTTTCAACGATACCCCACACTTTGGGGTGCGTGACGAAAAAAATTTAACCCCATATTACCTGTATGGGGAGGTACCCTGAAAAATTTTTTTTCAATGTTTTATTCTACGATTTTGGAGTTTTAACAAATATGTATTATCATGTCAAATAACAGCTTTCTATCACTAAGGGTCTAGGCGTTATGGAAAATTATTATACAGTGGTTTCGATTAAAACGATGACAAAATACCCAACGCGCCCTAAGAAGTTTTCACTTCAAGAATGGACCTCTCTTCTCGTAATAAAGTTCGTATAATATACAAATCTATGACTAATATTTGTTAAAAAATCCTCGTTTACTTGCAATTTCCGCAGTACAACCCAATAAGCCGATAAAAATTTATAAAAAAAAACAAAGATTAATAGCCAACCTTGAAACAAAAACTCGTGACTCAGCAAAGGTTTCGTCTCCTTCCATTCATAGCTCATATTATTGCAATAGTATCTTATATTGAGAAACCAGTGTAACTATATCAGAATTAATTAGTCACTAAGTCACTTCCTATACCTAACGATTTTAGAAATGTTTGATTGTACAAAGAACAGAGCTCTAGCCTCTAGCATAACAATTTGCCGCGGCCTGAGGCTCATATCCATTACAATTTGAGATAGTAGGGCCATGTAAAAGACTTCATCATTTTTAAATTCATGTTGGATTTTGATAAATATGGGACCAACTTGAAAGTACCCCCTTTAAAATAAAAAATATTTCCCAAATTGGGTCATATATGACGGAGAACTGAAGTAACAAATATTAACTTTTTTGAAGTCGGTTACTAAAATATACTTCGGTCTACTATCGAACTTTCAACAGTGCTCAAAGTTGCTTAAACTATCGATCGGTATAAAGCATTAAAGTTATGAGAACAAATATGTATAATAAAAGTGATAACAGTTAAATATTCATATATTATGTGGCAATAAGAACAATAAATTAATTTCAGTTTCATCAATTAATTAATGCTTAATACCTGTATCGTTTTATCGGAATTAAGTATCTTTATGTATGTGGTTTTACCTGCATTTAGTAATAAGGATTCAAGTAAATCATAATTACATTTAATCATAATTACAATTTATAAAATTTATTACTAAAATTTTTCACCTTCAACTCGACAACCCGGATACGAATTAAGCTGGATTAACTTCAATAATTCACACGACGAATCTATAACTTTAATGGTTATCACTTGAAACCTCACTTAACGGAACAAAAACAATTACTGTTGTATGGATATCGCAATAAGTTTTATGTTTCAATTCTTTAACAACTGACGTCAAGGATGCTATAATTTTTAATCGAAACCAGAGGCTCTCAAACTTTATCATCCAACCTACATTTCGTTGCGATCAACTCAAGAGAATGTCTTAAAACACTTGCGCATTTCTTAGGACCGTTGCAGTCATCAAAATAATTTTACGCAATCCAATCAATGTGCATATCAAATAGAAATTTCACATTTTAGTTGCAAATTATTTATTTTACACCAAATAAGTATCTATATGTAGAGTTGTTAACAAAAAATCTAAGAAGCCATTTAAACGACATCATGATATCTAAAGAAATAAAACTCCAAACATAACATAATTCATAAATACAGCATAACCAAAAAAATATATAAGTAATTTATAGCTTAGGTACATACATCTAAACTTACCCACGATAGTTTAAGCTTTTACAATCACTGTACTCATTGATGTCCAACGCATTTAAATTCCGTATCAACGTTGATTAATCGATTTCACGCACGTAAATCTACTTAATATGGTATGGACAATTACATTTCGACAACTCGTTGGTACATATTTGGACAATCGGTATAAATTTAATGATGAAGTGAACAGCAGTCAAGGCTAAAGAAATTTTTCTACTCCAGTAAATTTATGGACCTTATTATGTGTGTGATAAGGATTAAATTTATTATTTAAATTTATTTGTTTCTGTAGTACTGACGTGCACGCGTACTCGATGATGACGTCAGTGTAATACAAATGTTTTTGTAGAATACGTTTTGCGAGTGTTGTTCATAACGTAGTTTATTAACTTTGCTTAATTTTAGGAGTAAAGTGCTCCATTCATCCTTAGTCCAAATTCTTTGTGCTCGTGGTGAACCCTGGTGAACGACGGACGAGGTTAATAGGCCTTCTTTTTGGATTTCGCTAGGCTCTGATGTCTGAACCGATCAGCAACCCCAATAGTCATTCCTACATTCCCCGTGACCTCTTCAACTCTTTAGCCAAGATTCTATCCTTCAATAGTAAATTATTGTTTCATCATAATCAATTCTAGGTTTAGGACATTCTGTAACAGGATTTTCAAGACAAGATCTCACTATAAGAACAAGAGTTACCACACCAGATGCACTGATAAATAAATGGAGTTTCTGTTTAGGGTAGAGTTGAGAAAAATGAGCTCCGAGTCCCGGACTCGAGCTCCGAGTCGGAGCTACTGAGCCTTCAAAGCTCGAGGCCTAAGGGCTCGCGAGCCTTAGAAGGCTCGAGCCTTATTAGAGAGCTCGAGCCTTCAATGAGCTCTGGACCCAGAAGGCTCGAGCCTTTTAACAACACTAGTTTAGGGGCCATCCATAAATTGCGTCACACTAATTTCATGACTTTTTGACCCCTCCCCCCCTCCTGGTCACAGATGGTTACATTTGTGAGACTTCCCCCCTCCAGTGTGACGTCACATATTGTGAAATTTTACACCTAGAAATTATTAAATTAAAACAGCAGTTCCGAAATAAGGTTTATTTTATTTCCATTATTCCAATTATTCGATTATTAAATGTAACGTCACTAAATTTACGACCCCCTCCCGTCCCTTGTCACACTAAATCAACCCCCCCTCCCCCTCCTAACGTGTGACGTAATTTATCGATGCCCCTTTATATACGTAAGGTCCAATCAGCATGATCTCTAATGTTGAAGCTACCTTCCTCCTTCTGAAATCGACACTGAAGTTTTACAAACTTTAGTGTCTCTGATGTTCTTGACGGTGAGAACTTACCATAAGATGGTTCGTCAGCTCTAAATGGCTTTTTACTTTAATTTATTGGCTAATAACATAAACTTACACATAATTTAATAACTTAGTTACTTCTATTGACGTAAGAATTATAATATGAAATAATGTACATTGTATATTTTTTTACCTTAATCTTGTATTATTTGAATTGAATACATCGACGGTCCCTACGTACATAAAGACATGTCAAAAACCAAGGTTTACAGGAGAGCGTTATTTATGTTCAAACCGCTCTAGAAATAATTATATGTATAATTATATATATTTTTTTTCTTTAATGTTTTATTAGCTTTAGGAACTTTATAATGGTATTTATACATATTTTCTTTTTTTATATTTTCTTAGAAAAACTGATAGACGACTGTTTCTACGCTGACATTAAAATAAAAGCAAGTCAGACATGTCTATGATACCTTTTTATACGCAGGAAAGAAGAAAACAGTTTATAAAATAGAATTATAAATAATTATAATAATAATATAATTAATTAAGTCTTGTGCTTCAGAAACGCATAAAATATCATTTCTGGAGTTTGCAATATCCACCAATAACTTTGATCTACTGTTATTCATGTTTTGCAGTATTGTTGCAGGTAATATTATGAATACTTGTCTTATAACTAAAAAACACACCGCTAAATCTAAACTGCATCAAAACATTAATATTTTACCACGCGAACAAGCATCGACATGACATTGGGGAACTTCCGCCGTGAATGACGTTATGTCAGACAAGACCGCGTTCGCACCGAGTGGCGCGCATTTTAAAACACCGTACGAAACGATACGTATAGATATCCGCATCTACGACACTTATCCGTTGTAAATGTAATACTTGTTCTCATATACGTTTTGTAAATGACGTTAAATACGTAATATAAAAAAATAAAAAAAATACAGGACAGTAAAAAAAAATGCCATTTTTGACATGTCTTTATGTACGTAGGGACCGTCGACATGTACATAGTGTTAGTGTACCCTACGTACTTAAAACTAAACTACCTACTTGGTAACATGAAGCGAATTCAAATTATTATGAATAACTAGACAGTTTGCGGTTAAATCATATACCTACGACATAATATTTATATATAGTTGTAAGTTTTTATATTGTATCATTTTATTTTATTTTGTTTTAACTTGTATGTATTAGTTTGTAATATTTTTATGTGTGTATTTTATCTATGGGCCTTAGTTGCCTGAAAACAAATGGATAAATAAATAAATAAATAATAGCACTTATAATAGTAGTTAAAATAATATGACTGCAAAGATATTATATATCTGTTACCGGCAAAACCCGATTTCAGGTTAAACTAGTTTGGCCTAGGCCAAACTAGTTTGGCGCGACACGATTAGGCAAAACTAGTTTCTCGTCAATAAGTTTGGCTTATGTTTAACTTACCACCAAATAAATCATTGTTAACCCTAAAAGTAGTAAATGATCACCAAAATTAAAACAGCATTTTAATGTAAAATTATAACCAAAGATGGTAATTCATTTTTTGATTCACAAACAGGCTTCCGAACGTCTCCGGCGCTGCGGGAAGTGCAGCCCCTCCGCCCTTGCGTAACAAACTGCAGGCACTCCATGCTCGCCTACGCACATGGTGCCTGCAGTTGGTTGCAGCGGGTGGGGGCTGCTCTCCTTCCGCGCCTCCGGGGTTTACATTCACTCTAGGGGTAGGGCAGACTAGTACCACGTGGGGTCGGGGTTGACTAAGTCGGTTTTGTAACCATTTCGACCTACATCTGGAAATTAAAAGAATCCAAAAGAAACGACGAGAAACTAGTTTTGCCTAATCGTGTCGCGCCAAACTAGTCTGGCTTAGGCCCTGAACTCGGGTTTTGCCGGTAACATATCTAATACGTATATGGTAAAATAAAGTTCAAAATAACTCATCATCTTTTAGGGTTCCGAATTCAATTACGGAACCATTATAGTTTCGTCATGTCCGTCCGTCTGTCTGTGGTCTGTCACACATTTGGCATTATAAAAATTAAACTTCCCTATTGTTGTGGGACTTGTGGGCGTAAAATTTGAAAAGTTGTGATTGTAGTTATACTATCTACCTATTATTTACCGATTAAATAATCTGTATTTTACCAAGAAAAAAAATAACTGACTTCAAAATAACTCAAAATCTACTTGTCATATCTAGCTCAAGTTTAAGTGAGACCACATGACAGGCACCAGCTTTCGATTAAAAAAATAACCATTAAAATCGGTTCACCCAGTCGAAAGTTCTAAGGTAACAAACATAAAAAAATACAGACGAATTTAATACCTCCTTTTTTTTTGAAGTCGGTTAAAAATTCTATGCAAGTTAGCATGGGGAGTTAAACTTCATAGATTGAATTATAATTGCTACTTTGTTCCTACTTACATTGCTAAGTTAAACATTGCGTTGGTGCGGTGTTAGAGCCACGGAGAAAAATTGTATAGCTAGTTTCGTAAGAAATACCAGACAGCATGTCTGCGTATTTTGTTTAAATTATAATTATGCTTTGTATCTTGTTGCTTGCGTCATAGCTGATGGCGTGTGAAAGGTTCGGAAATATACTCGTAATAAACGAAACTTTAAAAACAAAAGACAAATAAGGTACTTGCGCTAGTGATGGACATCAGTCATTTGTATTAACGCTTATTATTTTCCTTGTTGTGTGTACCATAAATAGTTTAATCCAAATCTGTGATTTTTCTGCAGCACGGCGGAAATTCTTCAGTTATAATGAAGAATATAATATATTAATAAATTTTAATCTAATTACTTCCAATTATAATTAGCTTGCACTAATTATTACTTTACAGGAGAAGTGGTTATTGTTATTTATATAACAATAATAACGCTATACATTGAGTGAGGTGTATTAATTTTAAAAATCCCAATATTTGCACAATCACCCTACGCTTGCTACGTATAATATTGTCATCGAACTTGACGCGAACAATTGGGACTGCTTTTTATTTACATTAATTTATGTTGTGTGGATTAATGCTTAACGCTTAACTAAGGAGCGATTTAAGTAACCATTAGTGACTCTGAGTTGGGGTCGCTAATGGTTACTTAAATCGCTTCTTAGTACAGAGTTTGTATGGAGATTCTTTACTAAGGAACGATTTAAGTAATCGTTAGTGACCCTGAGTTGGGGCGTAAGTATGTTTAATTTTACTTTATTTCTCTGCGTGCGTCTGGGATTAAACAATACCAACAAGTAATTTAGTGTGATCAAGTATTAAACAGAAGTAATCAATCGTTGTAAAAACGTAGAGAACTAACTAGACGTACGTACTTACCTACTCGAATTATTTAGAAGGTGTCCAAAATAGTCGTATTTCCTACTCACTACTACTTTTGCTTATCAGGGTTGACACACTTGACATAATATCCCCTGCGAGACGTTCAGATTTACAGCTGGTTTATTTTAATAGGCGTACCACCTGTTTGTTCTAACTTCCTAAATTCGTTCTTTAACATTTCACCGCTGGGTTCGGGACTAGACGAATGATGTTTTTCTTCAACGAAGTAAGTAATAATCATTTGTAACACGCATATATCACTAGGATATCCCTGTTAATTGTCTTGCAACTTAGTAAAAGGACAGTTTCATCATATCCCGACTTCAATATTTTATCACACAGTTCGTAACAATAACAGTTTTCTTTCGTCTGTTCAAGTAATTATAATTTAATCAATACTTGCAACATAATTTAAAAAGTAATAAGGTCTCGTTGAACATACCTACTGTATTTGTACTTTGGCAACACTATTCATTTGGGTTTATTACCGCCAGTTTCTGAAAGGCTGATCAAATAAAAATTAACTAATCAACTTTCAAATCTATTGTCAAACATGATTAATTGAACGCCATTTCAACTTACAGAGCCGTCAAAATATGATACCTCAAAATCGTATGTCAAAAACACTCTGTATGTCATAGTATTTTTGGAACGAAGTTCCTTATCGCGCGTTGCGAAAGGGGGCTAGGCGGAAATTTTTGGTAACGAAAAGTTGTAACGACACTTTTGCCGTCGTTAGTCGTTACAACTCGTGCGGAGTCGTTACATGTCTTGCGGCGTGCGCATGTTTCTCTGTCTGTCTGTCTGTCTCTCTCTCTCTCTTATAGAATGCAAGCTTATAAAAATATTTTCGTTTCTTGCAGTAAGTACTTCGGCTATAGTATCGTCTTTAGAAGCAAGCTACTAGGTGAACAAAGCCGATAAGAAATTTAATACCCCAGATTTGTTTTGGCACACTCGCTTGCATGTTTTTGCTATTCTAGTATTTACTGCAAGGAACTTCATTAAATCCGGGTGTCCCTTGACACCTCTCAAGATTTTTTTTCATTCTTTAATCAATGTTTCAGAATCCTGATTTATTTTGACAAAGCATTTAAATTAATTTAAGGGCTAGGTATATGATTATCTGATTTTGATCATCCCTTCAAAAACGGGCGGTCTGTAAATAATTATAATAATCATTTAGTATGTTGACCTTATGCTGAAAGTGACAACCCTATTTCTTACCCTTTACGATACAAAAGCTCGCGAAGAAGCTTCATTAGACGATATATGTATATTACACACGACTTTATATCGGCAGTTATTATACATGAGGAAGATAATTATGATCATTAGTAATGAGTTCCATTCACATATTTTTGGTAATGATTGGATCTCTCGTAGACAATATCAGAAAAGGTACAGGCAAAGAAATTACGTTTTCAAACCACATATTCACATATAAAACATATTTTTTTTCTATGTCAAAGTATTTTTTCGTCAGCTTATGTAAGAAGTATAATGCAGACCATCTTATTTCACGTGGACAACACGCTGTTTGCTATAAAATATTGTAATATTTCATAAGATAAATTCTACAATGAACATTTTATTATTTAAAGCGACACGGTTCACATGTTTACGGTATGGGCAGAAGCACGTGACAGACACGTCCGATAAGTACCACGTGTGGGATTGGGCAATGTTTTTTAATCTGTAAGAATTATTAACAATTACACCTATTAATAGGTATGTATGATTACTTTGTTCTGGTACCACACAGATTATGATAGGTACAGTCGTACAGAGAGGGTTTGAATTTGGAGATATTTTAATAATTATTATGTTTATAGCACGGACCTAAAAAAAGACGAACGTAATCCCAAGAACAAATTCAGTGAAGCACCCATAGTAATACCAACTCTCTATTCGAGAAGTACACACACCCACCCATTGACACTTCATTGCTTCAATCACGAATCAAAAATTACGCACACATGGTACGCGGGCGGCCATTGCTATGCTTCACTCTCGATTAGACGAGGTTAAGTCCGCCTTTTTTTCAGGTCCGTGGTTTATAGATGTTAATTGAGCAAATTGGCCATAATGATGTTAAATCATAATAGTCGTACATCAAAGTAATGGAAAGGTTTTGTCCGGGGATTTGTACAAACCTGGAGAGTTGAGACTACATTAAGACAAAATTTTCGCCAATGTTTTTACGTGAAATAAATACCGGAAGCTCTAGCCTCCAGATATAAATGTACGACAAAGGGGATTTTAAAGGGTGAAATTTAAACAATGCAATATGGGTATCAAATTAAAGAAGTCACCATAAAGATTTCAAAAAGGTAACGTATAATGATAGCTTTTTGTTTGTCGATAGCAGACGGGTTTTTTAATTTTTTAATTTATTCTAGTTCTAAAGATCATCTTAGAGTAAGTAGTAACTAAGTAATTTCATCAAATTATGTTTAGCATCTTTATAAAATTTGCTAAAAAAACAATTTAAATCGCACGCAAACAGTTTAATCGTAAAAAGTAACGCTAACTGACTTGGTGTTCTTATAAAGTAAGGATTACAAGTACACCTAATTACAAATTGCAAACATTGTAGCGTTTTTTATCTTTTTCTTCTCACGGTTATCAATTGAGATCGCGCTGAGTACTGCTGAGCAATTGTTTAATCACAGCCATCCTATCGTCGTTTTCAACTGTGCCAAAGTCACTTTACATTGTAGTTTCTGGAACGCGGAAGTGTGAGTGATTACTTCGTGCTTTCTTATATTCTTATACTTCCAGTTTTCAGTCTAGTCAGTATAGTCAGTTTCCAGTCTATTAGTCTAACTATCATGATTTCCTAGTGGATTTATTGGGATTTAATATCAGTCAATAAAAATAATTAAACATTAACATTAATAATAACAATCGTTATCTTGGACATTGTTTTATTGAGTTTTCTTTCATATTCCTGTATCTAATAGCCACGATTTCCTAGGGGATGCATTGGGATTTAACTTAAAACAATTATTTTAAAAAAGCATTTAGATATTCTTTGTAACTCATCGAAGTATGCCCGTTATTAAGACTCTAATTTAAATAATAAAATATCTGCTATTGTAGATATATGACTGATATGAGCAATATTCACATCTTGTCATCTTATGGATGGTATTCAAACTGTTCGAAGCACGTAATTTATGTTATGGACTGATTGAAGGAAATCTGTCCACACAGGATGTCTGGCGTGTAACTGGCGTGTATTCAATTAGGTGGTATCATTAAAATGCATTATGTGCATCTTTTTGCATCGGGGGTGAACAATACGAGTATGTAGGTACTGAATAGACAAACTGTTCCTTAAAACAAAAAATTGTATAAATCATTTTTGAATGATACCTATTCAGCGATACACTTGACTTAGTTCGTCGATATTTTTTTTTTTTTCATTTTGACAATATAGCGTCTGGTTTTCGCTGCGATGAATTTTGATTTTTGTTATGTCTTTAGTAACACTCGCAAGGTTAAGACGAATCGATTGACGTAAGAATCATCAAAATCGGTGAACACGTTTGGGCTTTACAATGCTACATAGGAACAAACATACATAGACTGATAAACACATTACCCTCCCTTGCGTCGCGCAGGGTAAAAACAATGTAGCTCTTCCATCGCAGTACGTGGAAACAATGGCGCAATTAAATAGTCGCAATCCTTTCATGGTGGAATTAAATACGTAAACAAAATAATATGAGAACAAAATTGATGCAATGTAGCCTGCTACTATAAACATTTAATTTTGCCACTAAACAAAATGCCACATGTACCTAAATATAACAAATAAGCAAATTTATCTTATTCGTATTTTATTTGAATATTTAAAATAAAGACAAAAAATGAAAAATATTTCATGTATCTATATTTTTTATTATAATTATACAATTACGGAAAAGTATTGTCAGAATAATAATCTCATGGCCATATTTGTATTTCATGACTTCGTAAACCTTCAAGAACTTTTTAAAATAATATCACTACCCGAGCAAAGCCACAGTATTTAAGTAGTGAGTTGTAAAAAAACTATCGATACGCGTGCGGCGTGCAATCCTAGCGTGCATGATAGTTATCAGATTGTGATATTTGCATGTTTCATTTGTAACATTTACATTTATTATTAAACGAGTAATCGCCCTCGCTTTGCTTCGGTTTTCTTATTTTTTTACACCTTGGGTTACATTATTGGAGTTTTATTAAGGATCCCTAATTTTTTTGAAAATATAATATAGCCTATGTTACTCGGGGATATTGTAGCTTCCCAACAGTGAAAGAATTTCTCAAATCGGTTCAGTAGTTTCGGAGCCTATTCAATGCAAACAAAAAATCAAATCTTTCCTCTTTATATATTAGTATAGACGATTCGCATTTTAAAAGCAATGAACATGAGTGTTGCCGTTAAAGAATGTTATTGGTTCATTTCCTCTAGAATGGTAATTTGAATTTTCGGTAAGACAATTTTTAAGCAAGTCGAGGAGAAATGTTTTCGGTTCCAAAGTATGTCATATCGATTATTATCGTATGGAATTGTCATGTTGAATTTTTCATAAATACTTACTAATTATAGTATACATAATGCTCATAAATACTGTTAATACTATAAATAGAAAGAAAGAAAAGAAAGAAATGTTTATTTCACCTAAGTTATCCATGCCACAGCAACAAATATAGCCAAAAAAACAAAACAACAATTAACTGTAAGATAAAATAATGGAACACATCTCCAATCCGCACTGGAGGATCCTTGGTGAAGTATGCTGAGTCCTTCACAAGTGGAGAGCCCGTGCTCTGCTGACTAGTGGGTCATTAAGGGATTGAAGCCACTACTAATGATAAGGGACATATTATACATAACTCGCTGCTTATTAGGCCGGCGAGCATGTTTGTAAATACCCGAGGCTTCAGCCACTAGGGCCGTTTCGGCTGCCGTGCGGGCGCTTGTAAATACCTGACGTGTCGTGATGATGCGTCTGCTATTAACCACACGCTTATTAGAATCATTTGGTACGCAAAGTTTCGTTCAGATTAGGTTGAAATACTATTTTATTGACAACTTCACAACTCACATTTTATTCAATTTTTCATTTGAGTACGTCACAGTTGTCGACGGAACTGCGCTTCGTGGGGTCCCTATTTTTCTCGTAATATAAAATCATTCAACCTAACCTAACCAATTCCATTCAGAGGTTTTTTCATGCTGGAGGGCTTCGCTATTTGTATTTTCTATTAATATACATAGTTCCATCATTACGTTGACTGTTGACAAGATAACTGACGCGTTAGCCTGTTTACAAGGAAAGTCGGGGTCTTGTAAATAAATAGCAGACACGTCAGTCCGACACGTCTGCTATTTACGCAGCAACTTCGGGTGGCTGAAGCGTCGCGTCGGATATTTACAAATATGCGGCCGGCAACGCATTGGTGTTACTGATATCCATGGGTGATGGTGACCATTTATAATCACATTACTCACGTAATATTGTTTTTTTTAAATATTGTTTTTCTAATATTGTTATTTTGAATATTGTTTTTTTTTTGAAATGTTCTTTGAAAATTTTTGATATCTTTTTTTTTATTTAGATTTTAGATTTTTTTTTGTTTTTTTTTTTTTTTTATTTTTTTTATTTACTTTGATGCCAAAGAAGTTTAACTTCTCACGCGCGTACATAAGTACACGTTTATGTTTTTATGTTTGTTACCTAAGAACTTTCGACTGGGTGAACCGATTTTGATTATTCTTATTTTATGCGAATGCTAGCGCTTGTCATATGGCCCCACTTAATTTGAGCGAGATCTGACGCGTAGTTTTTGAGTTATCCCTAATTTTGAAGTCGGTTATTTTTTGTCAAGAATTATTAAGCTTTAGCTCTTGTAGATTTCCATACGAATTCGAAATATAAAAGTCATTGCACAAAACTCAAGTACCTACGAATTCAGACAACACACTGACAACAAACACACGGACAACAAACTGAGACTTTAGTAATTATTCGTATAATGGCAGGCCTTCGCTTAGAGTACTGACATTGAACTACCACTTTAGGGCAAGTCACTTCAGTTTGATGGTTCAGGGCTGTCAAAAGTAAAAAGATATGTAATTTTTCGTGGACTGTAATGCCCAATTATTTTTATTATAGCGCACCGGCTTCGCAAGCGCTGAACATATCGATAATGTCCCTGCTCCACCTGCGTTCTAATCCGTTAATTAACGCGTTATGAATGACACTACGCAGGTGTTGCCAGCAGTTAGGGCGCTAAAAGGGGCGTGCCAATTGAAACAAAACCTTGACGAATTAATAAATGTACATTTGAACCATCCTCGTAACCTCTTTATCTATTGACCAGTAACCGCCCTTGCTTTGCTTCGGTTTTCTTATTTTTTTACACCTTGGATTACATTATTCGAGTTTTATAAAGGATCCCTAATTTATTTTAATATACTTAATATAGCCTATGTTACTCGGGGACAGTGTAGCTTCCCAGCAGTGAAAGAATTTTTCAAATCGGTTCGGTAGTTTCGGAGCCTATTCAATGCAAACAAAAAATCAAATCTTTCCTCTTTATATATTAGTATCTATAGATGAAAACTGTATGAAAATCCTTTCAGTAGTTTCGTACGAGTATATCTTGCGATTCAGACACGAAATTGACGCAACCGGGGACTTATTTATATCTTAAGTAGTGATAGTGATTTATTATCCGTTTACGCTGGTCAGTGTTACACTTACCGTTTGTCAAGGTATTAATAATTAAGTATACAAGTATCTCACGCCGCGGTCTACACGCCGCCGCGCCGTTCCGCACGTGCTATCACCAATAATCACACATTTCGCAAGTCCACATGTGCCAGCCCATGCGCTATAATAATTAACATCATTCATTATTCATTAGCAACGATAATTACAAAGCACTGACCTACACATGTGGTGGAGAATTTCGCAACATCTCCCACGTGCATTCGAGCATGTGATGTTCGGCTCGTTTTGCTGTTAAAGGTGCATATTTTGCTGATACGACCGGGTGGAGATTAGTCGACGAGACACCTGATAGTCGATAGTAGTGATCCAAACAAAGTCGCCCATGGACATCAGCGACACCAAAGGCATTAACGATGCGTTGCCGAGCAAGAAAACTAGAAGGAAAAAAAGGGTGCGTGTACTTTTGTACGCGCGTGAGAAGTTATACTTCTTCAATATTCAAGTCACTAATATAATAAAATATTACTTGTGTACTACCTATGTTTACACAAGTACAAACTAGATGGCGTTGTTCAGGAACCTGAATCACGCTGTTGAGACTATGAGATTTGTATAAGTAATAACATTAAATTTTAAAAGAAGTAAAGATAATAAGAAGCTAGGGCCATCTATCCAGTGCTTTCATACCCCTTCCAAGGTAGCGCAAACGTTTAACGCAACCTTTTTGCAAGTCGCATAAGAAGTATAACTTCAAAAAAATTCTAAGTGGTGTCTTTAAAGTCGGATCAGGAGAAAACACAAGACCAGTATATAAGAGCCAGAGACGTCTGCCTTTTGATAGATACTGTCTCACTGTCAAAATGTCACAGATATCATTCCATTACCTTTAGCAATACGTTGCCGGACAAAAAGGAAGCACAGCTGTCCGGATTATTAGCTCTCCGACACTGATGTAAAAACATTTCGAAGCTAGAAAGGAAATACGTAGTAACCTGCAAATAAAAATTGTTCATCAGAGCCGAAAAACTTTTCTATCTCTCGAAAAAAATTCATAACTTCTCTGTTAAGTAGAGAAATCATAATTCAATAATCATCAATCATAATTTCTCTACTAAACAGAGAAGTTATGAATTTTTTTCGAGAAATCAAAAAGTTTATCGGCTCTGATGAAAATATAGGTCTTTGCGGGTTACTACGTGTTTGCTTTCTAGCGTCGATTCCGTGGTAGAGGAGGGTGATAAATAGACAGGCTGGTAAAAAATGACTATCTTCCTCATCTAGCCTTTATGTATTCCTGCTTTCTGGTCTGGACGATCTCAGCTTCGATTCTCAACTACGGCAGACATTTATCCTACTAATATTGCAAATGTGAATTTTAATGGAGTTTTCTTACTCTTTCACGCAAAAATTACTGAACGGATTTTAGTAAAATTTAGCAAACAGATAGACCATGATCTGAAATTGTATATTAAGGTACGTATTATCCCGGAGAACTCGGGTAAAGTCAACGCGTCAAGAAACACGGGCAGTGCGCTAGTGTGATATGTACCTAACAACTTGGACTGTGGGCGTTTGAGAGTTCATGCCACCGCTGGCGGAACCTCGTGCGAGGGTGTCAGGTAGGTAAAGTCATGTGGGCGTTTTTTATTGTATAAGTACGAATAAGTCAAGTGTAGCGATTTTCCGGATGAAGCAATTTAATTTAAGTAAATATTATAGGTGGGCGTTTGTGGGCGCTAGAGACTTTCAGGGGAAGGTAGAAGACTATTAAATAGACTGCCATCAAAAAGATTGCTTCGTCACGTGCAGTTATAGACAACACATACGCCCAGACCGAGAACAGAAATTCTAACTCATCATCAATATTTCTGCTCGGTGGTAATCGGACCCAGGCAATGATATTTAAAATCTATAGATACCTTATACCCTTATAAGAGCTACAACACACGTTTATCTTTTGTTTCACTACACCAATCACATTGGTATAATACATGCTACAACGCTGTATGTCAAATGTCAAGTACTTCTGACAACAACAAAAGCGTGCGTATCGTCTTGTATTGACAGAGCGACTACGAGTAGACCGGTCAATTAACTTATTTTATGCTCTTCATCGTCGGCGCGCTAGTGACATATCTACCTCTTTTTTACATTATAATATCATCGGACCCTACGAACGGGCGCGCGGGCGGTCCGGCATGGCACGAGTAGGTAACTATTTGGAATGGAAATTAATGCTTTTAGTATTACGCCTTTGTTTCTGTAAAAGTTCATAATATACATATAAATATCGGTTATTGGTGCAAATATCTAAGTAAATCATTTTAAGATTGTTTCCGTAATTTAATAAAAAACTCTTTCCTCACAGTAATGTAAACAAGTAATTACCATAATGATTGTAGTTATTGACCTGATTTTTAAATAACTGGAGCTACATCTGCGTGTAGAGACACATGACGGACGGACAGACGAGTTTCGGAATCAATAATGCTATAAATAAGTAGATGCGGAAGTATCTGTATGGAAATGTAATACAGTGTGATTATACGACAGAGTGATCAACGTCTTGTAAACAATGATATTAAAAAAAATATATAGATATGTTATGGCCTTACCAATCAACCAAAAAATCTGTTCCCAAAAGAGCTTCAACACAAACACGTTTATCTTTTGTTTCACTATACCAATCACATGGGTATAATACACGAAGGCGTTTTAACACTGTATGTCATATGTCAAGCACTTCTGACAACAACAAAAGCGTGCGTATCGTCTTGTATTGACAGAGCGACTACGAGCAGAACGGTCAATTGCCTGTTCTTACACTCTTCATCGTCGGCGCGCTAGTGACATATCTACCTCTTTTTACATTATAATATCATTGGTTGTAAAGACTATAGATTTCAATAGGGACCTATGTTTGTATGGGGTTATATAAGGTGGGGGATACATAACATATTATTTAACTTTGTGTATTTTTATCCTTGTTGAAATTCAGTTATACATTATGTTTGATATACTTTTTTAGACAAACAAAAAAATACCGATTTCGTAAAACCAAACGCAAACATAAAAACCAAAAAGTTTACGTTTTACCATCCAAGACTATCGCCACTTACATCAGGGAGAATTGTAGTCAAGAAATTACTTATAATTTATGAAATTAAAAAAATAGGTAGTTCAACTTTGTAGCGACCCAGTGCTTAATAATTAGGTTTTATGGACCTACAATATTAAATGGTTATTAGCACGCATGAAAAGGACAAAGAGGGCAGGACGGCGATTAAGATGGTTAGACTACAGGTTATTCAAACTTTATAGATACTTTATACAGCTGCCACAGCAGACAGCAGTGATAGCCTAGCGGTTAGAACGTTGGTCTCCCGAACGAAGGGGCCCGAGTTCAAATCCTGGCACGCACCTCTAATTTTCAAATATTATGTGCGTATTAAAAGTTAATTATCACTTGCTTCGGTGAAGGAAAACATCGTGAGGAAACCTGCACACCGGAGAGTTCTCCATAAAGTTCTCAAAGGTGTGTGAAGTCTACCAATCCGCACTTGGCCAGCGTGGTAGACTATGGCCTGTACCCCTCACATTGTGAGAGGAGACCCCGAGTCCAGCAGTGGGACAGTTATGGGTTGTTGCTTTACTTTGCTTTTTGCTCTTATACAGCTGCCGTACAGGGGACAGCCCCTTAGAAATTCATGAATGATCTAAACCCTTATTTTCAAACTGATTAACCATACATAACAATAAGTACATACATAATGTAGGTACTTTTTAAGCAATTGACAGCTATTTACTATTTTATCAAAACCCACAGATTAGCTTATTCGATTAGAACATTGGGGAATACCCTTACGGCGGTATCGCCCGCTTTGAGGAATATTCGACTAGATTAAATATTCTTATCTACATATAAATAAAATTACAGTGTCTGTCTGTGATTTCAAAATAACTGTGTTCTCAAGTGCTTGTAATTATTTACACGATACTAAAATACAATAAAAAAAATTGTCTGGCTGTCTTTCTGTTTGTCCAGGCTCTGAAAAGGTTGAATCGATTTTAATGGAACTTTCGCTGGAAGAGGAGAGGAGTTTATAGAGCACGTATAGGCTACATTTTTATCACGGAATTTCTACGGGATCAGGACTTACGCAGGAAAAAATCCCAAGAGAACGAAGTCGCGGTCACAGCTAGTCTGACAATAAAGACCACGAGACGATGCAATGATTGAGATTGCGCAATCTCGGTATTGTATGTAATAATATGATGGTATAAATACATGCGTGAAGCGATATGTTGGTGTAAGTGAGGGACGCCAAGCGATTAAAATAATTACTGAAAAATTATAATTTATGATACGTTTATTACATATTTACATTTTCTGGATTAAAACAGAAGTAAACTCGTATATATATACGATACTGATATACTGATATTTGTTGCAGAACTACTTCAAAATTTTAAATTCATCTTTGCTCGACAATTTTTTGTTAAATTGTAAACTCACCAAGTCTCGTTTTACTACGAAACCCTAAAAACCCTGAGATTACTGAAACGATTTGGGTGATTCTTTCTTTCAGGTGCTTTATTATAGTCGAATAAAAATTTTATGTATAAATTAATTATGACGATAAATGTCATCATCGTCAAAACCGATTCATCAAATCTTATTGAAAAAACCTGATGTTTATTGAAATGTCATGCAAATTGCATGTTCAACATACTTTCTCATTCAATGCTCAAGACGATTTCAGTATTTATGGAAACCTAACCTGCAAGGCTATTCTGTTTTGTAACTTGACAGCGGAATCCGCGATGAGTGTCAAAATTGAAGTTTGAGTTCGAGACTCACTTCACTTCGCAAGTGCGTACTAGATGATTAGAGAATGACATATCAAGATCTCGAACTCAAACTTCAATTCTGAAACTCATAGCGGATTCCGCTCTCGTGTTAGGAAACAGAATAGCCTGGCTGACCCAACATTTTTAGTGAATTTTCTGTGTACGTTATCTCGTCATATTGACACTATTTCCTTGTAATTTATTGGTCATAATTACCTGTATTTATGAGTGTTAAATAGTAAGAGCTTCAAAAATTACTGAATAATATCTGTCAGTTACCGTTCAATTATAACTAAGAATTACAAGCCAATTGATTAAATTTATAATACCCGCTTCCGCTTATGACTTCCGTAGGCCGTTCTCGCAATGATAATTCACTTGTGAATTCCTATATCGTTCGCTCTGGTTCTTTGTTTGTTTATAGTATTTTTGTAGTTTATTCGTGTTGTCTTACAGCATTGTGTTGAGTGGAATCGATACTTGTGTTGCCATGGATACTTCCCGGAAAATAATGAACGGGAGGTTTCTACGTGACTTATTAATATCAGATAAAGAAAACATCATATTATGGGGTCAATTTTGTAACATAGAAGGTGCGATTGGAATAAAATCGTGTTTAAAATCAAACTTTCAACTCAGATGAGTTTGTTTCATAGACTTTTATTTTTCGATGTAGGTAATGCTTATGAGATAATTAGGTAGATTACTTAAAACAAACTGACTTTAAAGATGCTTAAGCAGTCGGATGAAGTAATATATATCGGAATTTGGACATCTTAATTTAATACACTCTTTATACAATGTACGTTCATATTTACCGATACTTCGATAGGTACAATGTGTTACCTATTTATACTGTCACTGACCGAAAACACAACTCATGTCATACGTATAGGTACTGTTTAAAACAATTTAATTCTTCTAGATTTAATATTTCTTCTTTATAACGGAACCTTAAGCGGTATTCTCCGACCCACTTTATCACAATTGGTTTATTTTCCTTACCAGTTACAAAAACAAAATTACTTCCTATTTACTGTTTTTAGCTAAGTTTTTGCATCAATGAAATGCATTATTTTTAAAGACATTTTCAATGTTTGTAGGTCATTTAGTTCTAAACAAAAACTTAATTGGGAAGTTCAAACGCAAATTAGATGTTTCAGTTTTTTCAGCTTTTTAGGTAAGTAATTACCTATACAAGATTAGGTAGTTTTTACTAAATAGTCAATCATTTTTTATCAAAGTGGAAAATTTGTAGTGTCTTTTATTCAAATGGACATTCTTATGAAATAAGTAGACTATTTTATTGAAATATCTAGGTATTTACTGTCCGATTTATAAAATCAATTTTAAACAGTTTTCTTTAAAGTTAAGTTATTATTGTAAAATATCTTATTTAAAAATGGTGCCATACAACCGCGAAATAAAATCTTCAAGAAAATAGCTAGTTTTCTTGAAAATTTTATTTCGCTCACTTCTTGACGATTTTATTTCGTCACTCGGGTTGTTAAGAATTTCTAATAATAATACATACATGCATACATTAAAATCAATTGAGACGTTTCGAAGTTAGGGAACAAAGAAACTCGCATACGTATTATATCCGACTAGTAACTATAAAATGTACCTAAATGAAAAAGTTTTTTACTCCTTCACACTTAAAACTACGGAACATATTTTCATGAAATTAGCACATAGGTAGACTATCTGGAATAACATATTTTATTATCTGGAAAATGCGCGTAAAGCCTTGTTACAGTCGTGGAATAGAGTTATCTTAACTCTACATAATTATCAAACTGTGTGCTCGAATAATTTTCGAAAGAGCGGCGACCTCCGAACATTTTATTTGCCCTTGGCCTCAGACCTTGGCCGAGTGCAAGGTTTACGCTTGCAATGTGTTGTGGAGTTCTAGATTTTCACTGAATTCCACTTCCGAAACAAACTTCTATTTCATTTAATTTTTCAACTTTACTTACTGTGACTTTCATTTACACAAGCATAATAATGTGTTTATTTTAAGTTAATACGAGTATAAAACATGTGGTTGCTTTATCAATAGTGGAAATTATTCCAGCCGACTAAACTTGACACCGTTTTCTTCTGTTAAGGTTACAATTTAGGGTTATCAGTTAGCTGTTTTAAGAGCTTCATTCATTCTTGAGTTCAATACTAACCTAAGGCCACTGTCCACGATTCATTTGATGATTGCATGCAAGCTGTATAATGAAACTTAAGCAATAGGCAAACGCGACGGAGCCGCTCCGTGGACAGATTTCGTGTGTCTACGACCTACGTGGACTGAATGACTTACCTGTGGTCCACAGAACAATGGATGAGGATTCCAGTTAATTTTTTGTCCACATGGCTCACGACGGTACTCATGATACACTTGGGCTCTTCGTCTACCTTCTTTCTAGAGGGAAATCCTGCTGAGATATTCACGTATCTCTAACTAGAGTCACCTCTAGTAGAAGTTGCGGCTATGCTGGATTCCTACCAACATAATTTGTTATAGACCTGATTGGATGATGGAGATGGAAAGTGACCATCGAGTGGGCTTGTTTGATTTGTTTTGAGTAGAAGTTTGTAGTACATAGTTCTTTGTAGTAGAAGTAGATTCTGGTTTAAGGTGTCCCAGGTCTGATGATTTTTTCTTGTTTTTAAAGTGTTTTGCTTTGGGTATTAATTTATGTTTCTATTGGACGGTGATAACTGACCATCAGATAGACAATCTACTTGCCAGTTATATATAAATATTATAAAAAAGCCTAAAGCCCCGTATTCATGGGAAACATTTGTTTAGCAACAAAGTTGAATCAACGTGTTGCGGAATTGCTGTCAACATGTTGCTGGCAACAATGCATGTTGCCAACATAGTTGCTAGCAACATTCTCGCCGCTCACCAACAATGTTGATCAACAAATGTTTACCATGAATACGGGGCTTTATTATTTTCTATTAAATTCCCAGACATTGTTACTATTAATACTGGGTAGATAATAAAAATATGCGACTGATTAATTACGCCATAGATTAAATTCTCAGAATATTTTAAGCCCGTTTATCTCTACGTAAACACCAGACAGTATTGTCATATTTATTAAGACGTGAGTCAATATCTTTTGGGAAAACTGATTACGTATTAGGTACGACTATTGACAAGTGTGGAATTGCGGTATGAACTAGTTTTTACTCTAATCTTACATCTCTAATACAATTACTGCCGCACTCAGAGTCACTTAATGGTTATTAAAGGTTTTTAAGATTTAAGTAACCGTTACTGACTCTGAGTGCGGAAGTTAGGTTTCTATAGACATTAGCCTTTTTTCGTAATCGAGATAATGTAGGTATGTGGCGTGAGAATTGGGGCTCCAGTCGCCTATTCGACTATATCTCTTTTTCTGTCTTTATGTGCGAGTGATTTTAATGTATTTATGTCTTAAATCAATATTATGGTTATTATATTAATATATTAAATTAATATTACATATTTATTTATCTAACAATTAACAAAGAGCTTCTTGATATTATAATAATAATACGTCATCGGAGCAGGGTAATAGGGATACTCATAACATATAGCGTTCTAACCATTCAACAAAAATAAAATAAAATATTTTAGGTTTAGAGGATTGTAAATATCCAGGTAGAAAACTTACAACACCTTAATAAAACCGTAGAATATAGTTAAGTATTACGTACAAATCTTATTCTTCGTACTAAAAATGGCCTGATGAAATACAATAATATTAAATGTGTAGGTAATGGCTGGGTATATTCCTACTAGCGCATAATAATATTGTGAAACTTTTCATAAATATAAGTCCTCAGATGAAAGAATCTTTCATTTGAGTATAAGTCAATGCCACCACCAAATCAAAACTATTTTACCTTGTTTGTACAGTCAGAAAAGAGTTTTGTGGGAGGTTTTTGCAGGGCATGCAAAAACGTAACATAACAGATAAATAAATAATAATAATTAATAGTCATTAACTACCCACATCACATACCTAATTTAAAAGAGAGGCATTCTTACCCAAGTTGACGCCAATTCTACAATTCGGTACGTTATATTTATGCAGTTAAAATCATGACTCAATTTACTGCCACGTACATTTTTCCAGTTTTTCTAGATAAATGTTTATTAAATACATAAAGAATATGTTTTGAGAGAGAATTTAAATTAATATTATGAAAGCGTTATACATATAATTAAATAATATAATATAATATTTTTATATCACGATTGTTGCATCTCATACAGCCCACACCTACCTTTATCATGGGTTTATAAGCAACAGCCAGCCCGTATGAAAATATCGACCGCACCCGCTGTTGCTCGGTCTTTCTTGATTAATATAAGTAATTCCATTTATGCTTGTACTACTCATGTACTCCAGGACATAGTTCTGATAAAATCGTTGTTAAAGCCTTACATTAAAGAACTATTTATTACAAACGCCTGTGCGACGTGCAAACGAAGGTGTAATAACTCAACAGCAATTGTATTTACTTTGATATTATAGGTAAACATCATTGCGTAATGTTCGTATTATTTAAAGATAACGAGCGTAGACCTAAATATAGGTGTTACCAGCCGCTGTCATAATGAGTATAAATGAGAATTTACTTACTTACTTACTTATGAAGAACTTCAAACCCGCCCTCGCTTCGCTTCCTAAGTTCGTAACCCGTGAAGCACAACAGGTAAATTAGTATATTCATAGTAACATTAAACATATACCTATCGTATATAACTTATGACGTCATAGTAAAGTGTAGAAGTAACTATGTCACTCACAGAGTCGACGGAGCGCTGTACGCACAACCACAAGTAGGGTTGCCACCCGTACTGTATGTCTTATAGTGCTATATTTCAGTCAATTGTACTATATGTTATAGAAAAATTATATAGTAACGCTTCACTTTCATAGTAACGCTTCACTTTCATAGCCCCACACTAGGATTCCCTGTGTCGTGGGTGCCATGGGCAACACACTAGACAAGGACATTCACACCCAGACCGAGAACAGAAATTCAAACTCATCATTCAAATTTCCGCCTCGCTGGGAATCGAACCCAGGACCCTTGGTGCGGCGCTCCGGCATGGTAACCATTGCGCCACACGGATCCACAGTACGAATGAAGGTCAATAGTAACGAACGACGAAGGTCAATAGTACGAATAATACTATATTTTCATTGGTAATTCGGTTGGTAATTCGGTTTTTTAAACCGTGACTGGAACGCACCCGCAACGCAGCATTGGGAATTTCATAACGAAACGCATTCACGTCGTTCCTTGCTCACCCGTCACGGCAAGTAAACGTCAACTTAAAATTGACCGTACTTGTACATTATTTACTATCTATTATTTAAAAAATAATAAGACTTTGTTAACCAAAGCTAAGACTAATAATAAATACACATGGAAAAGTAAACAAGGACTAAAAAGAAATGTGTACTATTTTTTTCCTTGAATTTCCCAATTGTACTATATTTTTTGCAATGTTTTGAAAAAATACTATTTTACCTTCAAAAAAAGGTGGCAACCCTAACCACAAGGCATCGTGGGTTTTCATATGGGTCACAACACGAATTTCGCAACGTGGATGTTTTACAGATGTCACAAGTGTCACAACACGTTGTGAGCTGTTTTTACGCTTCAATTAGCTTTTCGGTCTTTGAGCGTAACATCTAAAAACATTCACGACCACAAACTCGGGACCCTTCGCTTTGCAGGTAAGACCGCTATCAACTAGGCTATAGTGTCGTCAGGCTCTTTATTTTAGTATGAATTTTTTTAATAATAATTTCTTATTTTTTACTATTGTAATATTTTTAAAGCAAAAATTATTTTTTTATTTAAGATGTGATTATTTTAACGCTTTCTGATCGAATATCATTTAGTTGATGATAATTAATTTTAAATGAAACAAACAAACGCAGGTGACGCAATGTTATCTTAGATCCGGCGCCACTCTGTTGCTATCACTTCCTTCCATATCGGATACGTTATCAATATTAATAACATATTTCACGCACGAGCGTTAATTTTTAAAGGAAGGTTGGTTCAAAGGTAGTGGAAGCTTTTAATCAATATCATATTTTTTTTGTTCCCTCTTCTTGATACCTTTGGTGTTGCTTATGTCCATGGGAGACGATAGCCTCTTACCATCACGTGGATCGTCAGCTTGTTTGCCGGCTATTTCCATAAAAAAATATAAAATACTTTGATGTTTTCCCGAAGAATTATGTGTCAGCGTTGTTTTATTCTTTCTGTCCTTCTCTTTTTGGCTAACACCGCGTCGGGGGTTCATTTATTTTTCAAAATTAGAAAAATTTAAAAGAAACCATTGTTTATTTTCTTTAAATCTTTGTCTTTGGGTCACAAAAGAGCAAATTCAACTTACTTGGTCCAGTAGTTTCGGAGAAAATTGGATTATAGGGATTGCGTTTTTCGTTTTTTTCATTAACGCTAAAAACTCATCAAAATCCGTCCATTCGTTTAAGGAGCTACGATGCCACAGACAGATATAGACACGTCAAAATATACCAGCCCAAAATTTACCTGGGGGGGGGGTTAAAAATAAACATTTTCATTCCGCTTGATATGCTATTCTTTTCTCAGCGCTCGTGAAATACGTCACTCGGTAGTCGGTGATGAATTTTAGGGTTATTTTTGAAATTTTAAACAGCAAATTAGCTTGCATCGCCATTGTTGTTGAAGTTGCCAAAAACTATAATTAGTTGTTAGGCATCTGATTTCCCTGCCCCTTAGGTTATTCGCTTTCTCTCCACTTTATTCATGTGAAAGAATTCGTAAAATCCGTGCAGTAGTTTATGAAGTACATACAAACTCAAATGGCTATAAAGAAAGAGGTGTTGTAATAATATGTGTGAATTTTATACTTTCCTTTGTGAAAATAGCCATTCACTATCAAATGATCCTACTTATGCACCACTCTTTAGAAACAATCTACCTACCTACTTGAGGGATTGGCTATTCATTACAAAAATATTTATGAGTATTTGGCAACGCTGTCCGTGGAATCGCAATTGAGAAGTACCGCCGATAGTAAAATTGCAAAGATAATAGAATATTATCTGATGTTTGTTGTAGTGGGTGTACTCACTGATTGTGTCCGAAATCTTGTTCCTAACAGGATTTAGTTTCTTTCGTCTCTTGTTTGTTGTTTCTTATCCATTTGCTTAAATAGACAACATATTTAATTGATATCGATTGGTGCTGTTCCCAACTTTTGCTCTCAGGAAAGGTTTCCAGACTTTTCAGGTATAAGCTCAACCAGACATTTACGGACTATGACGTCATATGCGTGAGTCTCTGACCTGCAACTCAGAAATAAGGTATGTCGGGTTAAAGAAATAAACGCGAGAGAAATGTACTTCTAAGAGAATCTAGGAGAAAATACTATAAAATTGAAAAAAAAAACGACGTCTATGAGAATGTAAGTTATTTACACTGAAATTTTAAGGTCAAAGCTCAGATTATCAAGTAATCCTTCAATTATGCGACGGTATGTGAATTCAAGTAATGGACGAGTGACCAATGACATTATAATGTGAAAAAGAGGCGAGTGACAGGATTTCTAGACAAGTTCGAACCTCTGAGTTGTTAGATGTAATCGTTGTTGTTCAGATTGATGTTCAAGGAGAATTACTTAAAATAATGACCACGAATAGAAATACAATACAATTAACACTACTAACAGTCATATGGAAACTTAAGATATTTTGGTACCAATTAGCAATGCCAACAACACTATCCATTAAGGTGAATTTCATAGCCCAGGTGTGAATGACCTAAAATATATTCTGGGTCAAAGCCAATCTCTTGGAGAATTGGTTTTTGAGTCAATTAGCGATGACAAGCCTGACGTTCTGTAGCTATTACCGTCCATTTGGATCATGGATGATTTGGACAAATAATTCAATTTGGAACGATGACTACAATACATTAGCGGTCCGAAGGCTCGAGATTTGAGTCTCGTCTGAGAAGTCAAAGAAATCATTTTGAAATCCTGTTCCTCTGATTTGGTAGATTTTCTTCGGAAAGTTATTTAAATTCCGGATGTATTCAGAGTCCACTTGTGAATCACTTACCTTCCATACCTTTGATAAATTTATAAGTCGGTGCGTTTGAATATTTTGCATCCAAACCATTCAGTTATAAAATAAATGCCTCAAGGATCCTCAATATGAGAGCAAATATTAAAATTCATGGTCGCATTGTTATGGAATGCTCAATATTTGTATAACTCAAATGAAAATGACTTCTCAGAAAAACTTTTAATCTTATATTGAGTTAGAAGAAATTGACGAGTGGTTTAGCAAATAAAGCATTACTAAAAGTTTTAAAAGTACTTAAAGTTACAGAAGATTTAAAAAAATATGTTATAAATGTTTTTCAAACTGAATTTAGTATAAGATATATTTTTGATAATTTTACAAGGATTTGAACAGAATTGGCATCGACTGCCTACCTGTTGATTTTTCTCTGTCCAGTGTCGTAGCTATTGCCAAAAACTTCGTCACATCATGCATCATTCCCACATTTGTAGCCGGTACCAATACATGAATAATTGCGGCAGATTCCTAACGAACCGGGATTGAAATACTGGTTCAAAACAAAACTACTCGAACACTGCGTAGCGACAACCTCATACCTACATGTATACATATCAGGTTCGAAGAAAGAAGTTTGTTTAATTCCTTTAGGTGGGGATGACCGCGCCACGCGTTTCGCCGGCAACGGCAAACTTACCCAGTCGGTCGAGTCAGTTGTCATCCGACAGCCACGCGAGAAAGACGCTGCGATAAATTCCAGCGTGTTCTCAAAACTTTACGCGACTTAACTAAAGAACTCAGTGTTAGCTCGTGCAGTGTTTGTTTTTGTGGAAGTGATGACTCTATGGAACAGTCGGCTTTCTTGTCTCCTGGACGAACGTTGAAGTCAGAGGGGATGGAACCAAAGGACCGGCTGATCGAGGAGGTGATACTCCTTACGCTTTTCCTCGTCTCCACGGCTGCTAACTCGCTCTCTCTCTTGGTGTTCTGCAGACGACCTGGATTGAGAACTATATCAAATCGGTAAGTAATAATTTATGTTTGGAATATCCGTGTGACCGACACTGTGGAAGTGCGAGCCAAGGTTGACTGGTTTCTAATTTTTAATGCAAAAATGGCACGTTCTGATTATAGGCTGGTCTTTGTTCTTGATGCGAATTTATATCAAAAGAGAGTGGTCATCAATCAATCATCGATGTAAGGATTAAAAGAAATGAGTTGAAACTTCGAAAGCCGTGTTCGTTGCACGCGAAAGCAATTCTTATTAGTTTCCATCGCCACCTTTCGAGTCACGGAATATGTAACTTGTACTAAACAGGGCTGTCACTTTATACATTTGGATTTTTATAAGATAGGCCTGTTGAATACCGAATAAGATGAGCTAAAAATACATTTGAATACATTGTAAGCTGGGTTCCATTCAGTTCCTGAGATAAAATTGATTAAGGACTGTAACTCTAAACGACATTCAGCGGTTAGTTTCTTTTTTTCCACACAGTCCTATCCAACCAGTTGGGTTCAGGCCAAAGCTACTATTATTATTAGACTATAGTGTCGGTCAGTCGTCTACCTGAAGTTCTTCTGTTTGTTTTGCAATTGAAGCGCAACTATGCATGCTGTTGAACTTCGTAAAGCTGTTTTGCCAAATTATTCTCACAGTCAACGAGTTTCATCATTGCTCGCGGAGGTCATGATTCTATTCCATTCAAAACATAAAAATGTAATTCAAGACGTAACGGTCGTTGTAAAAGGCTGCGTGGACGTTAAAATTATGAGTAACTGTAAAATCAATCCTTACTAGGTATTTATTAAAGTAATAAAGTCGTAGCTTACTTCATAAATATGATAGCTGTTCTAATTTCCTGAGCTGAGTCTCGAGGAAAAAATTATATATTTCATTATTCTATGTATATGTATATGGTATGAATGTTTATTTTCTTGGGGATCTTACCAATATAAAAATATTTTCATTTGTCGACTTAGATTTATGGCCTATATTCAGCATAATTAATTATCTATAGCCCAGAATCACTCTGTACCTATATCCAGAATTTGGTTCGAGGTTGCTAACCGGCTACATTATGGCTTCATCTCATCATAGACATGCGTTTAATCATAATTGAAGAAGTGTGGAGCGTATTCTACCGAAGTTATCTATCATACATGTAGAAAATGGTTAAACATCTCGAACATAACAATGGTGATTTCAAACCCATAAATGGAACATTGTGACTATTTTCTCACTTTACGACTTGTAAAATTAGTTTATTAACCATTAAACGTATAGCAGATAAGCAAAACAAAGAATATAATTTAAATTGCTGCATTGTAGATACTTTCTATAGAAAAGTGTATTATTATACTCAATCAACTGTAACTTTAAAATTTGCAACCCTAGTTTGGATTCCGGGAGTGGTGTTATTCTCACCACGAATTCTGTGAGCGACCAAGATATTCAATATTTAACATTCCTTGCGCCTTGAGATATTAATGATGTTAATAATTATGTGGATAACAAATTACATGTCATAATTTCTTCCAAGTTAAACTTTATTTTATGTGATAAAATAATACTTTTCTAATTTTCCAAAACATAACGTGTGAACGATAACTAATACAAATACGTCATAATCTTAAGCGGTCTAATAAATTCTATAAATGTTATGTAATGTATAAACTTTAGTTCGTATAACAGCTGTTGATGTTAAAAAAACTGATTCATTCACAACCATATTTACCTTGAAATCAAACCTAATCTAGTCTAGACTTAAAACTTCAATCAGTCATTTCATCGCGATGGACGTAAAATAAAACATTTACCTATCTCAGTCTATCTATGTCAAAACTTATCGATGCGGCGATTTTTTCCAGACATCCTTATGGGGTTGAGTTAGGCAAAAGTAAAAAAATAGATAAACGACTTTTAAAATTTAAAGCACAAGAATTCGAAGCTTGAGAGATAAACTTTTGAAATATGAAAACAAGAGAAGTCATATCAAAGCTAATATTTGGACACTGTTCTTGAAAGTGAAAGCAATAAATTTAACAATAATAAAGATTTAAAAGTTAATAAAATAGTCAATTTATTTTTCCAACACTAAGTAGGTACAATATTTTAAGATAAATAATATTAAACAAAGCAAAATGATTAAGGAAGGATACACTTTAATGAAATTGAAAGTAGATACAGTAATGTAGGAGACTTGCCTAACATAAACTATTGCTACGTAACTTAAAACAATTGTTTATAATACATTTACGTGCCAAGGACGATTGCTTTCATTCGCTATCTCCAAACAATTGTCTAAGGAGGCAATTCGTTTTATTGATATGGAAATGTTTTAAGGGTACTAACTGTAGAGGACCGTGGTTATGGCGCCAGTGAAATAATCTTAATAAATTATAATTTATCACTAAAAATATTCCACTCTACTTGAAGTAGTGATACAATCTTAGCAAATACAATATTATAACATTTTGAAAGTGGACGTTTACCGGAGAAAATGTTAATGGATGGTTATTCTGCACGAGTAGTATTTGTAAATACAATTTAACTATTATTTGAAGGAGATTTATAGATGGACTCCACATATTAAGCCGGCCTATTGAACTACAGATATTTGCGACTTCTAAATTGAAATTCTGGGATTTCGCTAGAGCTGCTGTCATTTGTCACATCAAAGCGAAATTGGCCAGTCACAGTCGTTTGTCGTCGATTAATGGCAGAACAGAAAAAGAAAATGGCCGTTTGTAATTAACTAGTGGGGTATTGAGAGCGAGAAATGGATAAATTGTTAGCTGTACTGGTGAAAAATTGGGTTTTATTATTTAAAAATTCTGTGACAGAGACTTACAAATGAACAAGCTATTAAAAATAAAAATAAAAATAAAAATAAAGCTGAAGAGACCAAAGTTCATCGTTAAGGCTTTTGTAGGTTGCAGTGATGATTAATTATACTTTACAGTTTTTCTTAAAATTACAATTAAAGTTCTTTGTTGATAAAATCTGATCTTTTAAATAACGAGTAATGTCCACCTAACATAGATTATCACATTTAACTTGATTCTGTATTATGGAGGAGATAAAGATAATGGAGCATGGTTATTTCATCTCATAGATCTACTCAGCACATTACACAGTAGGCAGATAAGGGTAATTTAATTTAAGAGTTCATAGCCCTCTGTACCCTAAGCTGCGGTAAAAAGGATTGGGTCACCGCTAGGGATACCCCGTTCCGCCTTACTTCATTCTAATCCTATTACTCTATAGGGTTTATCTTCTAAAGTATTCAGTGGTTAAACTTATTGTAACCCTGAAGACATTGACACGCTTCTACTATAGATTGTTTGATTTGTTGGATACGCTTTCATTATTTGTTTGCTTGTTTGCTCATAGTCTTCTATTGTTATAATTACTTCGCTGATATTGGTAAATTATCATAACGTCAATACTATTATCTCGATGGTATCGGAATTTGTAACGCAAACATTGGGCCACGAAGCAATTGAATGTTTCAGTCAGATTCTACGAACGTCTAATTAGTTTGGGATTAAGTGGTCAATGTGCTTGGTCTTCAGGCCTTTTCAATTACGAGCACAGATGTGCCCCGCATTGAGCGACTGAAGTCTAAATCCCAGTATTATGCATACTAGTAATTAATCATTTTCCATCTTTCCATCTTCACAATAACGTAAATGATCATTAATAATTATACATCTGTCAAAAGATTGTAATCACGACAGTTGGTAGTGACCCTGCCAGCCGTTCCGGGTTCGACCCACGTGTGTGGCAGGATTGCTGTTACAAATTAATGTTTTTTTTTGTTCTTGTTTATGTTTGAGTCTTTTTTTTTTAATAATAGTCGACAAAAGAAAGTTGCAGACTAAGGAAATAAATAATTTAATAAATAAAAGATTCGAATAAAAAAACGTCTTGATAAATAAACCCACACAAACCATTTAGTCGATTGATTGATTTCTTTTAATTTGAACCATTGTAAGTAACCTGTTAGTATTATAGTTATACCTCATTATTCAGTAATGAACTCGTATAGACTGCATACCCTTCTGCTTAAAGAGATAACTGTATAACATAACGCATAATCTGTGGTTACACAATGCGTTCAATCCGTACGTGTTGATTACACTGTGACTAATTTTAAATGTATTTTCAATGTATGAGATTGCTTTGTTTATTGAAGGAAATCAGCGTCTCGTTAATACGCTATATTGAATGACTGTTTTCGGACAAGAGCATCTTGTGCGCTATGTAAATGTGACCAACGTCCTATGACAAGTGCCGATTTGCTGTGGAAGTAAAATATAAGCCTTTATAAATCCATAAATCTTAGCACAAGAAACTAAATCATAGCTTTTTTCATAGCACAAATTTTACATAGGCAAAGCTTAACGACGATATTTAAAAGAAATGTGAGTAGTCTAATTGAATAACTTTTAGAGCAAAAGAAGCTTATTATGATTGTTATCTTTAGATTTTAATCGTTAACCTTCAGATGGAAGTAATTATTTCCGAACTTCAGATTCCCGTAAACTCTTCATTTCGCATAGAAGCATCGATTGTCTGACTTTTAGACTAACTATTGTACCGCGCAGCGTGGTGGAATGTTTCCTCTTATTTGTGAAGGAGAAGAGTGTCTCAATGGTTAGCAGATAGTACGTTACATTCTTCAGGTAGCAATACTCGTATTAATCTCTGGCAATGATTTGCACGCTTCGCTTTCGCCGAGGTTAACGCACTTACAATAAATGCTAGCTTGTTTGTCTCATATTATTATCTATTATCTTCATGTATGTTTTATTATATTTAATTAGCATCTTCAGTTGCCACTCGAATAATTAATAAAATAGTATATTATGTATTTAAATAAGAACTATCTTTTGCCTATTTAGAAACGAAGGTTATAGATGGTACACGACGATACGATTAAAACAACCGTAGCTGATCTATTGTCTAACAATTTATGTAATTTTAATTGTAAAAAATGCATCGTAAATAAAGACGCGCATAGCTTTAAATGGACGCAGAAACGGATGAACAGAAATAGCAATTTGATACTATTTATATAACTTAGTCGATCGCGTGTGCTTATATTGGCGTTGCATCTTTCGAGTTGCCTTATATAGATCATAGATATATTGATCCGATGTAAATAGAAAGTTGGTAAAGTATAATTAGGCGCGCTTATATTTTATAGTGAGCTTATACGATACTATCTATTCTAAACAAGTTGGCAATGTTGTAGTTAATGTTGCTGCTTGAATGTCTCTCTATTGCGTCTATGTCATAGACTCTATGATGAGTCTACGACATTGACTAATAAACATTCAAAATAACAACTATGTATGTCATTGATACAGTAAAACGTGAGTAAAACTCAGCAGTAAAAAGGAAATAAGTAGTAGATACCTAAGTATTCTAATTTATAATAAGTATTTTTTGCAATCCCGTTACTATTTAGATTTAGTTACGATCCATTAGTCACCCAAAGTTTTAGTATTCATTTCATGTTTCATTTAAATGGATGCTCAAGTTATTTTGTAGAGAACTAAATAGAATTAAGGTTTTGTTAAGTGGTGAAATATTAAGTTAACCATACGCCCCAACTCAAAGTCACTAATGGTTACTTTAATCGCTCCTTAGTAAAGAATCACCATACAAAATTACAAATTCTGTACTAAGGAGCGATTTAAGTAACCGTTTCTAACTCTGAGTTGGGGCGTTAGACTTTGGAGTCATTCATTATGATCCTGAGTCACTACTAAGTAGCTAAGGTTGTGTACTTACCTAACGTAATATGGCCATAAATCATCGCTCTTACCACAGTACAAGAGTCATTGCTGGACAAAGTCTAGACTAGTTACGAAATGGTTTCAGTTTGAACGGGAAACATTTAATGAATGGATCTCCAGTAAGCTCTCGTGAACATGACTAATGTATCCTGACTCTTCCGAACCCCTGACAGTTACATCCATCCTCGTCAATTGTGAATCAATAGGCGTGGGTCCGAAATGTACTCTTGTTTCTATGTGCTTGTGTGTGGAATCTGGATGCAACTGGTTTAGGGCTGTCAAATTCAAATGTCAAACAATTTGGATTAATTAAGGAATTCGTTGTGTACCTACTGTTTTTCCTCGTCTCATATTCCTTAATAAAAATAAAGTTTGAACGAAAAGCAAGATATTTTTTGTATGTTCGATATATGATTTAGTATATCTATTAGTTAATTATTTAAATTATTTTATCCTTAAATCTCTTCTTAAGTTCATATAATAAAATAAAGACTGTCTTTGTCTTTTGTTTGTCTAAATGTTACTTACGAAAAGCAAATAAATAATTCAAAAGGAAGATTCAACGACCAATATTTTTTCGGATGTAGTAACTATTTCTGATCGCGAATTAAGTTTCGCAAAACAAAGTGAGGTTGCGTTTATGTTACATAATACATACTATTATTTTTATAATATAACTATTTGAAACAAAGTTCAGTAATATCAATAGTACAGTGACATGTTTATGTGTTTCAAGCGACGATATTGAAATAATAATTATTTTATGTTATAACATAATACATAATTATTGCGATATTGTTACTTCTTAACAATGGACTCGAACATCATTTAGAAATGACAAAAGCGATACTTTGCATACTTATGTTTGAATTTAATTAACAAAAATTTAATAATATGTAAAACCGTGCATAAATCTGTCATGAATGGATGGCGTTTTTCGAATCTTATAAATCAAAAACATTGCTTACTAGAACTTAATCCCTGACAGCGACGAATACCTGCAACGTATACCTAATGAATAATATAATCACATATTAAGTACAAGTAACCGCCCTCGCTTTGCTTTGGTTTTCTTATTTTTTTACACCTTGGGTTACATTATTGGAATTTTATTAAGGATCCCTAATTTTTTTGAAAATATAATATACCCTATGTCACCCGGGGATAGTGTAGCTTCCCAACAGTGAAAGAATTTTTCAAATCGGTTCTGTAGTTTCGGAGCCTGTTTAATGCAAATAAACAAATCTTTCATCTTTATAATATAAGAATACATAGTTTATTACGTAAAACTATAACGGAAGTCATGATTTTCTTAGCATAAAACCACACATCTTGATACATGGTCTGTGCATAAAACTGTCATAAATTTACTTGCATGAAAACATTATCCTATATCGAGAAAAATACGTCATAGACTTAGTAAAGCAGTGATACCGTTCAGCGTTAATCCTTTCAACACACTCTTTAATACTTTTTAACACGCTGCGGCTTTTAGCATGTTCTAGATGTTTACGAAGGGATTTTTTTACGGTTTTCTTGGTAATTCTTAGTCATTTCGGATCATCTCCACAAAATTTTTGGAATCAAGTAATTAACTGGGAAACAAGTCAGGTGGGAGAGGATTATATCGTATCAATGAAGTATTTCAATAAGCTAGGATAACAGAGACGTTTAAATGCGTTAGTCGTGCAGTTTCCATGATTAGATGTAGGTATTGCCAAATAGATAGCAGTGATAGCTAGCGGTTAGAACGTTGGTCTCTCGAACAGAGGGGCCCGAGTTCAAATCCTGGCACGCACCTCTAATTTTCAAATATTATGTGCGTATTAGACGTTAATTATCACTTGCTTCGGTGAAGGAAAACATCGTGAGGAAACCTGCACACCGGAAAATTCTCCATAAAGTTCTCGAAGGTGTGTGAAGTTTACCAATCCGCACTTGGCCAGCGTGGTAGACTATGGCCTGTACCCCTCACGTTGTGAGAGGAGACCCCGAGCCCAGCAGTGGGACAATTATGGGTTGCTGCTTTGCTTTGCTTTGCTTTTATTCCCAAATCTCTTACAGCGTTTAGGGAAAAGCATGTAGGTTAGGCACGAGCATTGTGAAATAAAAAAACAGCCTCAATGGAATTAAAGATGACAACTGTGATAATCCTGTTGCAAAAAATCAATGGTTAATTCGATCATTTGTAACTTTTTAGACTGCGATCGGTTGATTTTAAGCGATAATGAGTTCAGCAACATCTGGCATGACCAGGAGTTGGATGAGTGACCGCTAGTGGCAATTTTTTATGGCCAAAATGCTTCGATGACGTTAAACTGTTGGTTCCGGTTGTATGGTAGATCAGCCGATATTAGGACACTAACCCTTCCGTAAGCGTTCTAGCACTTGAATTCGCTCTACGTCTTCTAAGAAAAGAGCAGTGCCCGGGCTAAATAAACATTGCGCTCTAAAGGGTTGAAGTCAAAAGCAAAACACTTTGTTTATATGGTTGCAATAATCGTACTTACTGCGTTAAAACCTTGTAAATCAATTTGTAATTAAATGTGTATATATCTAAGCATAACATTTTTCAAACGGCAATATTTTTTGGAGTTTACTCCTTAAGAATCGATTTTCATAATTATAAGCCCGGGGTATGAAAATTTATGGGGAGTAAAATAACTTATCTTGCGGACCCCCCACCACAGAGTACTCTCGGCTGCATGGTAACACTTGTTTATGTTTCCATGACTATGTAATGTATTTTGATGAATATTAATTATACATATAATTAATATAAATAAATGTATCAAGCATGCTTTAACCACCGCCATTAAAAAGCGATTTGTTTAATAAATATTGATACATGAAGTGCCTATACATATTAGCTAATGTACCTTATTGAATATTGGTCTAATTTATTCTCGATTTCTCTAGGCAATTGATGTACACCTCTTTTAAAAATATTCCACCTCGCGGTTGGCAGGCAACATTAGAATAAAGGTCGCGCCAAAATTGGGTCGACAGATTAAACAGCAATTCAAAGAACAAACAATAACTACAGAAGCTGTATGACATACATATAAACGGTTAATACTCGTACATTGTTCATACGATTATAACGTATCTACTCTTATTAGATACGGCACGTGTGAAGAGATATTCGGAATTAACAGAGACGATATGCTGAGACGTTTCAATTTGGCTCGTCAATTGTTTTACCTCGCGCGAGTTATTTTAATTTAATTATTTTATCGTAACTGGTGCTATTAGATGTTAGATGTAATCTCGCGGTTCGAAATTTATTACTATTTGTTTTTATAGAATAAAATGATGTTATTACAAAAATATGTACACATCTAACAGTTCTCAACTATGTTCCGGAACAAGAAAAATGCACTACAACTCGCTCAGGGATTACCTTTGTCTATTTGCTGAAGGCACTTCTAATCCATTCTGTGAAGAGTATTATTTTTTCAATTCCTTGACAGATACACTGCGCAGACTTCGTTTTGAAATATAATTACATTATCTGTGTCAAGAGCTAATAAATAATAATAATATTAGTGGCGAGTATTAATTTCATTTGTGTGAGATCATCGGTACATATCAGATAGCAATTTGCCAGTTGTTATGTCATAATGAGTTATCATATGTCGCCCTTCGAATTTAGGACAAAGTTTAATGTTTAAGGTCATGGTCGCCGTCTAACAAGTTTGATATTGTGTCTAATTTGTTAATTTTAAGTAAAATTGTTTTGTCAGAACAAAGTGTTCTTGAGATTATGTATGTAGTATGTACACACAGCACTCAGACATAAATAAGCATGTAATTTACCGTTTTATTTACTATTTACAATAGTGGTACAAGTATTTTCTTCACCAAAAAATAATGTAATTTAGAAGGGTTAAGTTTCATCCTGGCTTTTAAGATAAGTGACAATTGTTCTTTATTGATTTTTCAAGCACCAGTGACATGCCATGTATTTAGAATTATTATTATTTAGTATATTATGTAGTAATTATTAACAAACACTCCAATTTGATTTATTTGTATATATGTCATAATATTCGTTCATCGCAAAATACTTTGAGATCTACTGTTATCTAGCCATAAATAATATCTAGCGATAATAATTTTATTATGGACTTGGATTTAAGATCATTGGTAAAAGAATGGATCGTTACTTTCGAATTCTTTTTAGATTATATTAGTTCTGCACACAGATTACAATAGGCTAAATAGTTACATAATATATAGGTATAAAGCTAGATGTGTAATTTACTTTTGTGATATTTGGCTATATAAGATAAAATATTAAATTAATTATCACAAGGCATAAATCATTACATTACTGTACTTATTTTCACTCAGTCGAATCTTAAAAACAATAGTCCGTCCAAGTTAGGTCAGCAGATTTAGATTCCCATAATTCGTTGAATTATTACTTTTTTAATGTAATAGTCGTAAATCTCGTCTTATTTTTGGCATTGTTTTGATATGGAACATGTATTATGTTTTTAAGATACGAGGTAATTTATATTATTTCCATTTAATAATATTAGTTACGGATTAACGACTTACGAGTGAATTTTCTTGTGTACTGTGGTTACCACTCACCATTGAGCAATACATGTAACTTACTATCGGTCAGTAAAGTGGTTTTCTAAAAGCATTTCTAAATGTTATTATCTAAATGACTTTTAAAACGGCATGAAAGATATTTCGTATCGGTCACTAGTATGGTATACCCCATTTACACGCGCGCGCGAGCCACGAGACAATCCGCGAGACGCGCGCATACGCGCGCGTGTGAACAGGGCGATCGCGGACCAGACCGCGGCGCGTCTCGTGTCTCGCGGGCTCGCGTCGGGAGCGGTTTTGTATGCGCGCGCCAAAGAGGATCGCGCGAGCGCTCGCGCGGTGTTCACACGCACGTAGGGGGCGTGGCTTACGGACGCGCCACGAGACGGTCCGCGACACGCGCGTGTAAATGAGCGGGTACGGTACCTAAACCATTTTTTTAAATTCAAATGTGGAACGAACGTAATTTTGGTTGTCTTACTGGCCAGTGGTAATTACAAAAATGTTTTATAAACATATGTACATTTCGTTTCGATGAGAAAGTCTTTATTTATTTATACTTTATTATACCCTTAAAGCTAAGTGGTACAAAAGGTGGATTTAACGCTATAAGCATTCTCTGCCAGTCGACCTTTAGTTTGAACAGAGAACAGCGAAGGTGGTGCAAAATGGAATGTAAAGGTAGAAATAGAAGAAGGAAAGGAAAAACTGTAAAGGTCCGTTTTCTATACTTTACAAGTATCTAACATTACAGTTAATGTCTTGATAGTAGTGATAGATGAATCGATATTCTCACTAAAACTCACGATAGTCTGAGTCAGCGGTAAAAATAGATTTGTTGTGGGCGCGCCAGTATTAACCATTTTGTCAATTGCCTTGTTAAACTACCCTGATGAAGTATCGAAACTAGCCGTCAAATTTTTGATAGATAGGGTCTGTCCATGTTCAATGTACCACTACGAACTATAAAAGTTAACTTTACATTTTACATGTGAATAAATAAACGTGTTCCACAACAATTTATTGTCGTTGAATAAATTCAAATATTGTTTGAAAATATTTTATTTATGAACATATAAATATACTCTGCATCCGGTTCTTAATTCATTGAATTTTATAGATAGAAATGAAATAAAAAGAAACATTACGAAATAGATTTCCTTTCATGCAATCAATTGATTGAAGAACTAACTTAAAAGTTTGTCATTAATGATCGTTGGTGCATAACATTTTTTAATCGTGTTCCTGTTTTTTTTTTGTGTAAAAATAATGTTTAAATATGAATAATTTCCGGTTATTTCTAAGTGGAAGAATGGCTAAAAAAGAAATCTAACTTTATATAGGTATGGTAACCTTTTAAAATTCATCGCGAGTGAAGAAACTATCACGATGTTCCCGCATGCGTGTGAAGATGTAGGTAGGTACCTATTGCTATTGAATCCATTTAACATTTCAATTTTGCTGACATTTGACACACGCATACATTTTCAATCTTAGTGTGAAGAATAAAAAAAATCATTCATAATGACATGCAATACACTTCGATTAAAAAAAGTATAATGTGTAAAGTCCGGTTTACACGTATTAAGTAGTTAAGTAGATATTAACTAAATTTTAAGTTAATTAATACGTGTAAACAGACAATTTAGTAACTTTTTAGTTAAAATTTAGTTAACTACTTAATTATTTAATACGTGTAAACCGAACTTTAAGGTAAATTTATTTAATTTGCGGAATAAATAATTCAATGTCAAATCTTTGCAAAACTGATGATACCGTCCACAGCCCACGGGTGGGACGAAACAATAGAGTCCGACCGAAACTGGTTTTTCAGCCGAAACCGAAACCGAAACCGAACCTTCGGCCTTAGGTCCAGTTTCGGCCGAAACCGAAACCGAAACCGAAACTTAGGGTGAGGCCAAACGAGCGTATTTTTGGTGCTGTGAGTCACGTGAAATGAGCTGGTTTCATACAAAAGATCTAATTCAATTCTTTGAAATTTGTATTTTACGCGATTTTACGATTTACGCTATTTTACGCGACGCACAGCTCAAAAAATACGCTCGTATGGCTACACCATTAGGGTATTTTTTGAGCTGCTCATTTGTGGACCCAACAGAAAAAAGTAGGTTAAAGGAGCCGAATTTTTTAGGTCAACCTTCAAGCTATCTGTCCCCTAACGTTGACCCACTACTTACGGGACACCCTGTATAGGTACTGAAATCTTGCGTGTTTTTTTTCACATTTTTATTTGTAGGTACATTTTTATGTGTATTAACTGCCTTCAGTTCGGTAAACTTATCTTAACGTAAACGACAAAATTCGAAAAAATGTGGGTACCTATGGATGAACGCTGTTTTTAACCCCTGACGAAAAAAGAGGGGTGTTATAAGTTTGACGTGTCTGTGTATCTTTATGTCTGTCTGTGGCATCGTAGCTCCCAAACGGAGGAACCGATTTTGATCTAGTTATTTTTTGCATGAAGGTGACTTAATCGAGTGTGTAATTAGCTCTGTTTAGTGTATATCAAACTGTCGGGGGTTTTTTAAATTTTAATTTAAGATCATTTAAATAGATCATTTAAATCTTAGCCCCATTTTACTAAAATACGTCAGTGAAAACCGCATGCAAATTGATTTAGCCGATTTTGAAATTACCCTGAACAAACGCACATAAAATACAAACAGACGAAAATTCTAAAAATAATTGCTATGGTCTCTTTTGCGTTGACTTTTGTGTACAGACATATCGATCAGTTACCGTTTCATTGTAATGGATGATTTGGGATTTAGACTTCGAAAATACTACTAGTGAATGCCCTCGTTTTGCTTCCGTAAACCTTTCTGTAAGCCCTCACTCAATAAATGTAAGTATGGGCGAAATTGACATAAAGTAATTTATTTATTTGTAAACCGTTTGAAATAAACCAACCACTAAATGTTAACCAAAGCTCACTACAATACGTATGTATTGTAAGTTATAAGGGAGTGAAAACCGCAGGTAAATCTGTTATGTCGTTCCTGAGAGTAGCCAGAACAAACGCACAGATAAATAGACGAAAACTACGTTTTATATAATCTATTACGTCTAATTAATACCCCTAGTAAAAGTTTTACTTAAATATCTTCCAGGTACAGTTTCTATACCATGCTTGGATATGAGTTCCGTATCATTATCTATACAGCATTAGACACTATATTATATCCTTTTTTCTACCTGTTGCCGTTGCCGAGCAAAAAACGACTAAATTCAAGCGCCAAAGCACCCTGTGCCCTGCCAGACGCTCTTCAGATTAATGAACAAATATAATAAACATGTTAAATCAATGACTTCACTTGAAAAGTCAGCGCCCACGGGTTAGCCACGAACTTAACCGAACGACGCACGAAAATTCACGAACACAGAGTTTCGGTTTGGCCGAAAGTTTCGGCCAAATTTTTCTGAAACCGAAACCGAAACCGAAACTAGATTTTTTGGCCGAAACTGGCCGAAACCGAAACCGAAACCGAACCTTCGGTCGGTCTCTACGAAACAATTACCAATTTAAAAACACTCAATTGAAAGAACTAAAGAACTCTTTATTCAAACTTATTTTATCAAGATGGTCTGCCAAAATATTCAATCACTCCTCATGAGATTTAAAAAGATATATTATTGTTACAGCATACCTATTTGTGTAACTCATTTGAATTTGAATTGAGGAGAAACGAGTCTGGACCTCCTGTATTTCAATGGACAGGATGGTTACAAAAAGATTTTCCTTATACCATAATACCACACGATCTAAATAAGTATACGTACCTACCTCTGTCACAAAATTTGTGCAATAACAAATAACAGAAACTTCTTATCTTTTTGTGGGTTAAACCTACTGTAGGTTTCCGTAATATTAAATTAACTTTTTTATCCGGCTTTGTAACAGGTATCAGGTACTCAGTCAATAAGGCATCTTGTTTGGGTTGGTAGCCGATTCGTATACATTTGACTCACATTACCTACCTAAAGATGGAAAAAAAAAACAAAAAAAACGTCATACCCTTACTACTTTTTTTATTTAGATATAAAGATTAAAGTAAAACAGCCTATAGTACATAAAAAAGAGCGGGCATGGAATATTCGATTGCCTTGCCATTTGCCAGTTTAATAAAAATAATCAATACGAACAACGTCACAACATCGCCACTAAAAATTAATAAAATTATTGAAATGAAACAATTCATTTCGGAAGGGAAATGATTGAAAGGTAATTCCGAGTATAAGTAGAGGCCATTGGAGTAACAATTTAAATTGGTTTATTGTTGTATGATTTTTTTAGTACTTATTAACTACTTACAGACTATATCACCAAGAGAGCTCAAGGAGAGCTAGAAATCGATACAATTGTATCGATTTGTTAAATGTTTCTTTCGATATATAAGTGCGGTACCTCACCGGGACGCCAAGGCGACGTCGTGTCGCCGGCCACGTATCCAAACAGTTTATATTGAAATGTATGGCGGCTACCTCACTTGGCGACGGTGTGGCAACGTAGCCAATAGCCACAATTCTATATAAACTGTTTGGATACGGGGCCAGCGACGTCGCCTTGGCGTTCCGGTGAGGTACCGCACTAAGATCATGCAGTTGCTAATGTATAATAATAAATAATTATACAATTTACTTATAAAATAATCAAACAATTTTACTATAGACGTTCTATGTGGCTTAGTTTGAATTTGCAATCGTATGATTAAAACGGGACTGGTTTGTGACTAACAAAACTTTAAAGACATGACGAAATATAAATATTATTTTGGAATTAATACAAAATTCAAATCATCTTATCAACGCGGCTTCGCGGCAATGGATACGTCTTAAACACATGGTAACACACTTGAGGTATGTAGTTTTAATAAATTAGTGTTAATTTATTCTTATTTACTTAATTATACAGATACCATTATCTATTCTATTTTTAAAATTATTATAAGTACCTCTTTTTATTTTATAATATTGTGAAATACTTTATTTATGTAAATATTATGTTACCAAAATCCGCTATCGTTACTGGGAGGAAGAATTAAAATTTGGTATTATAATTTATTTTTATATGTATATTTTACGGTGAAGAATTTTGTTCTTATTTAAAAAGAATAGAATAGAATAGAATAGATCAAACTAGTGAATAATGAACTTTGCACACTTTTCATAAAAGGTTTTCGCAAGGCTCAACGTTTAATTTTAGAGTTATTCGCTTCTCGAAGGGTTTATAACTGAATTTTCCAATAGCTTCCAACATAGGTACAGAACAAAATTTCTTTTTTTTTAAAACAACTTTGCTCTCATATAGCTAACAGAGTAGAATTTAAATCTATGAATAAATTTAAAAGCTTATTATTACAAAATTCGCCCCCAAGATACGTGATATACATAGATCTATTACGTTTTGAATAAAATTCGATATTTGGATATTTACGATAATTACCGTTTTTAACGAACCTTGAGTAAACCGCAGTATAATATTAATAAATTCCATTGATCAATATAATTACTGTTCTGAGCTGAGCTCGACCCTGAGTAATTGAACTGTAGGAAGTACTTAAGTACTAATAATGTCTTCGCGGAGATTATTTTATGTGTTAAATGTTGCACGCTAAAATCGTGTTACACGATTTTTAAAATCGCTTTGCATATCAACACAAATCAGCGAAGGAATTTGTAGCAGAAATAAGTTTTTAATTTTCAATTTTTGGAAGTAATACCTACGTTCAATGAAAATCGGAACTGTAGGATTACTCGAGCGTCTGTTAGTCTGTCTGTCTATCTATTAGTTTTTTTTTGTATGTAATAAATAGAAAATGTGTAACAATTTTATTGTTGACTTCGTCAGCGATAAATGTTCGAAATATTTCTTATTATAATACTTTTGCGTTAAAACTTATTATCTGTCTGATATTATCAGATCAATAGGAATATACCCATCTTCGAAATCACCCGACACGCCATACCTTAGTTTGGCAACAAATATAAAAACTCCATTTGCAGTTCTGCTCAAGTAGCATTATTTCCCTTATCGTCATGTAATTCCCCCGACATTGAGCAAAATAACCGAAGCGTATAGCGTCCGTTTTTTCTTATCTTTAATCTATTAATAATAATAAGATTACATTGCTATAACTATTGTCATAATTTGTAACCGTCATGATTCTTGATACCGTAATATTATGATTCTGATGATGAAATATTTATAAGCGACTGTTATCTTGTTGCATAGTGAAGGGAAGCTGCTTTTAATTTCAGACTTTTGCTTCACTTAACGTTTTTTAATAATTCAAAATCAAAACAATATTCATCTGCAAGGATGATGAAAACAATGCCAAAATAATTTCATTGTTCACGGCTTTTTTTTAAATATTAGCTGGTAAACCTGTGACGTTTCTTTTTATTAGTGGGATAGGCAGCAATAAACTTGTTGGGTCTGTTGACAGTTATAGAAATGGTGTTATGACTTCCGATATATCTTGTGAAAAATATGTAAGATTACAAGATAAAACTTCTCGTGGCAAGCTTGCTAAACTTGTTAAAGGCTGTACCATATAATATATATAGTAACTGTATACTATATATATTATATTGTACAGCAATATATAGTAACTGTAGTCTGTAACTAACGATTTAAAAGCAAACAGCGCAAAAATCAAAAAACATTTTATCATGCGCACAAGACAAAACTAAAATGTTTTGAAAATTTTAAAAACCAAAGTTATGAGTAAATCGCAGAAGAAAAAATAATAATATTCTAAAAGAAGAATGTAAACAATAAGAAAGAATAATCTTCGGATGAATTTTCGATTACTTTAGTAGCTTATCAACACAGTTAATTATGTCTGCGCGTTTTGTTATAGGCATTCGCCTGATATGTCAGTAATCGGTACAGGAAAGGTACTTGACCGAACGGTCCTGGATAAGTGCCAGCCATATTTTTATTGGACTCTGTGACTGATCCGGAACATAAACTTCAGACTTCAGATATACGATCCCACTTTAAAATTAAAGGTGGAAAAGTTTCCAGCAATATGACCCAGCTGTTTTTAATTGATAACATCTTTAACATAACGACAGTATAACTGTAACAGTTAATTTATTTATACTCAATTCAACGTTACCACAAACCACAATCCAGGGAAAGTATCCGTAGGCTTAAAATGTTTAATTCATTTGTGAATTCAGCCTTTAAGTCTATTGGGAATTGGTTCATCTTTCTTATTTCTCAGGTTTTAATAGCTTTCTGCTCTTCTTAACAGACTTCAAAAAAGGAGAAGATTCTCAATTCGACTGTATTTTTTGTATCCTCAGTCCACTTTTGTCTATTTAAATACTCTTCACTCTTGTCATCTCTTTTTTATCTGTACTCATTGTTAAAGACCTAAAAAGAAGTACCTAAGATATTTTTTATGACAACCTCTTATATAAGAAAGTAGACTTTGATTATGATTCATTTATCTGTTCCTTCAGTTTTTTACGTTCAAAAAATAAATTTCGGAAACAAAAAGCGTTTCCTTTTAAATCTATTTATGTTTATGTATTGCTGTACCTATTGGGAATTTCTTTTTACTATCTCACAAATCATTTTTCATTCACTGATGAGGTAAAAATTGTCTCCGATAATCTTGATTGAACAATATGCATTAAATCGTAGTTAAATACTGCATTGAATATTGTGAAATAATGACTACAATAACTCTCCTGCTGAGTTTAGAATCATTGACTTCAAAGTCGTAATTTAAGTGTCGTGTTATAATAAATAAATAAATTACTAATCTTTCAGTGACACTTTTCATCATTATTATTATTAATTATTATTGTGTTGCTTTGCTTTATTGGACCCATTCCGGACTTAGCTACATTTAATAAGCCATCAAAAAACAATTGCTTCATACATAGTATACAGTAGTAAGTGATGACACGTTAACCTATATTAGACTCTAGAATCAATTAATCAACTTATCGGAGATTCATATTTACGAGTATCAGAAATATGCGGAAACGCTTGAAAAAGCTGATATCGGAATTTGCACGTGTGCTTGTAAAAAGTATTGAAAAAATATTAAAGAGGGGATAAAGCTGTGGGAGGCTGATAAGTTCCTTGTATAAAAATGTAAAGTTAGAAATAATGACACGGATGGTATCGGAAAACGACATCTATATCAAGGTTTTGCCTTGATGACTGTCTAGCTTGACATTGTCAGGTGTTCAAGGATCATCAGTATTCCTTATTGTTTTTAACATTGACTTATATGACTGCATAAGGACAGGGCCAACACGCCTTCAAAAGACTGGTCTAATTGGACCAATGGTCAGTACATAAATTTTTTCAACGCGGCGACACTGATCTCAAGCAGTTTGCTTGAATATTTGTGTAAAATGTTCCAACGGGTTAATCCTTCCTTTTGAAATCATTGATTTCCAATGAACCCTGCCGAGTTGGTATCATGTTGATCACCAGTATTCCATCCCTGAACTTTTTAATTTTAAATCAATAGATAATGAACAAAAATAGCGACATTGTTTTACTCTATTTATTTTTAATAATATTTTATATGAGCTAAGTTATATTAAATAATAAGGTGGCGTTGTGGAAGTGCGTGAGAGTGGTTAGTGTTCGTGTCGCGCGGCTGTAAACTTTAAATCAAGATCAATCAACAGTTACAAACTATTAATTACTGTTTGATTACTTTGTAATAGACAAGGTATCGAGTATTACTAGATTTGAGATATTTCTGGATAGTTGATTGCTATTCAAATTAAAAAAGAAAAAAAAACTTCAGTCGGTCTTCTTGAATTTAAAAAAGCAGACAATAATCAGACTTTACAGATTTAAAACCATTAGGTAACTTATAAACAGGAAATATGTTTACTTATTTAAACAATAAAATATACTCTGAATCTCAATATTTATTTCCTTTCTGATTACAGTCATGAAAAATTCTAAATACTACTACTAAATATATCCAAAGTGTGATTTTACACACTTTTTCCAACTTCTTACGTCCGATTAACGACATTATCTGTTTTGTTTTTGTCTTCTGCATAAAACAAAGCATTTTCACGCCTGACGAAAAAACTATTGGCGTTGTTTCCTACTTTCCAATAACGTCTAACTACAATATTATGTCATCTCGTTGAGCTAGATTCTTATAATAGAGCTCAAGGACCCTGACATTCGGGAACTAAACTTTGCTAACGAGTTTATAATAGTTCTAATGATATTTGCATATTTTGAAAATAATCTGCCCGAATGTTTCCGTTTCGGATGTTTTGTTTATAATATCTTGGTTAAGTATGTTAAATATGTTGGCTGTTGCATCAGCCATTCATTCAAGAATCAGTCGATAATTGGATTCTAATTGCTTCTTAATTTACAATATAAAATCAATGACAATTTTCTTTAGGTTTCCAATACTATTCAGATTTCAATTTAGCAACGCAGTGTTTGCTAGAACATGAAATAAAAAGTATAAATATATGTATTTTGAATATAAATATAATAGGTTCTCAGAATATGGTATCTGTGTGCCTGATTGCACAGATTTGAAAAACCTTTTAGATAATAATATTTTTTTTTGTGACTGTAAATAACGAAATAGTGAATAACGAAATATAGTTTACGTAATCTTACTTAGATATATTGTATGGTACTTCTTCTTAGTGTATGCTTGCAACTTGAGTGTACCTTGGCTGACCTTAGTCTCGGCTATCAGGGTATCAAATGTTATTTATTACGTCTCTGCTACCTACTGCTATATGAGTCGTTATAAGAGAAAAATGCATGTCTTAGATATTTCATAGTTATCTACTTATGGGTCTTGAGTCACCGTATCTACGATGACATACTCTTCTTTTGGGTCAAGGCCATCGGAAGCTATGCCTACATGTAAATGAAATCTATCTATGTCCTTTCTTTTACAGTGGAAGCTTGAAAAGAGAATCTGTAAGCTCCTCTGTTTACTCTATTTCTACACTTCTTCGTGTTAACATTTTTCATTGTAATAGACTTTTATTGATCTTTTGAAAATCATCATGTCTTAATGGTCAATGTAATAAATTTTATACCGTAATTGTTTTAATTCCAAATAGTTTCCATTCAAGGCATTATTAGGTAGGTTCTATGCCAGGTAGTTATTGCTGTCTGTGGGTTTATGAGAGTTATGAAACTTACGAAGCGTGACGATACTTTACTATAATTTTCTTCAAGGTTGTGTGCAAGAGTTACATAACAATAATTATTTATTGTACTCCAAGAATCATTGACTGAGTCGTTTCTTTTCTAATAGGTTTTTGAATTGGCAAAACCTTAACCATATTGTGGCCGTTAGGTTATATGAAGTTCATGTTTTAATTTCAATCCTAGCCGGGTCCATCCTTATCTTCCTACTCGAAACTCCTGGCTGTGCCAACAGGAACACCATCAATGGAAGCCAGAGGTCGTCAACATGTTACTTTAAGACCTTTCATTATAATTCAACTCACAGATTCACGGACTCCATCCATACCACAAGCCCAATTCATACCACGAAACTTTTGTTTTTCGAACACCTGAATGGTCGCCATATTGGCAACGGAAACAATAGCGGTTGCTGCCCGAACAATAACTTGCATGCTACTGTGAGTGTTCAACGAATTGTTAATTATCTTGATCGCATTCGCAGTATTTAATCAGATGAACATTTTTTACTTGTTGGTCAAACCAGACTCGCGACTGAACTGGTTTTCTGGGTTGTGGTTACGAGACGATACACCCTATTGTGCTGTTAAGCGAAGGCTTGGTTCTGGGCTGAGGTAATTTTCACAGCATCGGAATAAATCAAGAACAGATATACGTAATAACTAATAAGACATATGATAAATGATACCTACACTCTGCATCGTAGACTGATGTCATTGCAATGGTAGATTGTAACATCAAATTAATGATGCACATTTTCAGTATGACTAATACAGTCGGCACGCATTCACTGCAATATATTTTGGTTTATAAATATAGACTTTATTTATCGCATTACACTGCCATCTATTGATCTAATCTCTAAAACTACGAACTTGGTCTATTTTCTTGGTCAGTCTACGAGTTGATGAAAATTTAATTCAAATTTAATGAAGCGAACGGATAGTAGTGGTAATGTACGAGATACGAATAGCTTAAGACGCTAAGTCTGATTCAGGTGAGAACGATGTCAGTAACATAAATATTCCCTGCTTTCAACCATGGTAAATAAGAATTTCTTCTGACTTACAGACGAAATAACCTGTAAAAGTCAGAGAAGATACTGGGAGAAATACCGATATAAGTACGGTTTTTAATATGTAAAAACTAAAATCAAATGTTTAAACAAATACTTGAAGAATTGGGCCATCAGAAATATCTGAACGCTTGACTATATCACCTACAATACCAGTAAATAAAGATGCACTGATTGTCACTTAAATTCAATTGAAAGTAAGTTGTTTTAAATTAGCAGCTTAGCTTCTTGAATTATTCAACATTGGTCACACCGAAGGTCGGGCTCTTGCATTGAAACAAAGATGGTTTGTATTCAAATAGATGCCTTTGATAAGAAATACATGAGCAGTAGTGCGGGAAGTACAATTATTTTGTAAAATTTTAATAGGTACATAATAAATGAGGTAATTTTGAGATACATTTACTAACCATATTAGCTAAGGAAATATTGAGTTAATAATACTCTAGGGAACAGGTCTCTCGTCTTCTAGCCTATTTTAGACATAACCTATCGTTGAAAGTATATAATTGTAGTTAGTTTTTTCCACAAATTAACGCGGGTGAAATCGCGGGGCACAACTAGTAAATCATAACAGTGAAGTCAAGAAAGTTAACGAAAGGCTATTAAGCTTCAATGATATTCAACACATTAATCTAGAAGCTGTAGTAGGAAGAAGTAATAACTGACTTGTACATGTACACACTATGAAATAAACCAACGATTTCCTGCAATCATTAAGAAAGTGTCAAGTGAAATGCTAATGACTGCATTTACTGAGATAAAGCAAGGATAAATTTATTTCATCGTTCTTGTACTGATTCTACTTTGATGGACGTTTTAGGCAATGTTTTGGAAGAAACTATGGTTCGTGCAGTTAAGTAAGGCATTTTAAACAATTTTCTGAAAATGTCTGCATGTGTATTATGGTGAAAAATAAAGGCAGTATTTTATCGAACACAACAGAAATCGATTGGAAATATTCTGAAACACTGGTATAGCAAAATATATAAAAAATACACGCAAGATACCACAAATTGATAATATATTTTCTATTATACTTAAAGAATTCTTTTAATTCCATATTGTCTTATACACAACTAAAACTTTCTCGTCATTTTAACCTTAACATTTCCTGTGTCAGAATAATTTTTCCGTTGTTTTCTTTTATTGCGTGAATTTGATTGAATCATTAATATTGAGAAAGGTCGGTTACCGATTATGAAATTAATGAGCTACAAAAAAAAATATTGCGGTATATGTTTTCATAATATAGTATAGTATAGGAAGTAAAACAAGTGTTTTTTCAGGTATTGATATTGAGGTATTTCCGGTAATGTGTTCAATTAATGATACTTTCAACTTTATTAATGAGAATGAAATCTATTCCAATTTAGACAAAACTACAATAAATGTTAGTAGCGTAAATGTTTAAAAGTGACAAAAGTAAAAGTAAAGTAAAGTAAACAAAAAATTCTTAAACTAATGGTGAAGATCCCGTTGGTGACATGATTGTTTTTTTAACGAAAATTTTAAATGAATATAAATTTATTTACGTAGACCGTTGTATTGTACGTTATCATCGATTTTGCCTCAGTCATACTGAATAAAGAAATATGAAGCGCGTAATCTAGTTACACCTGTACAAATTATGCCTCATTATAACGATTGTTAACAGAGTCAATGATTTACAGTAGAATAATTACTATAACTCGTGAATCTATTATTAATAATAATCACAAGATTCAGGACCTTTACTTCGAATAGGTAATATTTGGAAAGTAATATCTAACACAATTATAAAATGGGCAAAATTCTTTATCCAAAATATGATTGTATTTCTAACTTAAGAATAAGATATAAGCAAACATCAGATTAAACTAAACTAAACGCTAAAAAAGTAGTTTAGACCTGTTCGCATAGTAAAATATATTTAACCGTAGAAAATCGGAAAATTACTCATTGTCAGTACTAATTAATAATTATAAGGCGGATGTGATTGCCGAAGATAAAAAAGATCTATAGCTCCGGGAACAAATTATGTTGATTTTTAAAAATATGTAGTTTCAATCAAATGTTATGTTAATCAACAACTTTGTGACGTTAGTAATTACGAATGTTTAATTCATTCCAAGTTGTTAATAGCGCCAAAGAGGTCCAAACGAGTTCTTGCTCGCCCTTGTATGGGCTAGAACAATACCTAAGTAATAGTAATGATTCTTAATCTGCCATGACCTTGTTTTTGGCAATGTCTAATGGACCTTTTGTAGTCCTTGGATCATACTGACAGTCGAATTGATTAATAATTCATTAACATTTCCATTCTAAAGACAAGAGGAAAAAAACAAATGTCTCCTATCCATTTTTTAACAAATGCCAGATCGGGTCCACAGCTTCGAAAAAACCGGGGCAACGACAGGCCGTATTTGGTGTGTCACAGTCGTCCAAAAATGGATGGCAGATATTAAATGGAAATACTCCTACACTGTACTACAACTAGGTCTATTAATTAATATAACGTTCTTGTACTTCCATTGTATTGTTTTTCTAATTGCTTGTGGGTTTATCTACATAACTTCCTTGTGAGCAAATTGTTATGCCTGCATTTATTTCATCCTGACGTCATCATTATTACGTTTGAAACTTCATTGACGTTCTGACCTGTATTTTACGTAATCATTAAAGGAAAATACGTGTCTAAAGAAAATAAATGCCCCATTATGTGAGGCCGATTCATTCTAACAGGACGTGGGAAAAATTTAAGAAATAATGCTTGTGAATTTTGATGTCATTCATTAGTTAGTTGATCATAAAGATGTGAAGAATTTCAAGAGATGAGTCTTCTATTATCTTGCATGGAATCTTTTAATTGGTTTTAATTTCTGTTAATATCAAAAGAGTAATATCAACCTTTCATGTTCAATAAATAAAACATACGTTAACTTGTCTATTTTATAATTCATGCCCTACTTGTGTATGTTTTAAATCTACTGGAAATAACTGGTTCAAGCAAAGTGTAAAAAAAGGTGTCGTATTGGTGCCTATTCTTAATGAATACCAGCAACTTCCATTGTCCTTGGTTAAATATTCCTTCGATTTGATATTTTCTCTATTTTTAGTGTAATTAATCAGGGCATGGTTTAAATGCCAGTTAATTTTGCTCAGTGTACTTTAATAAAACATAGTTATAGGTACATACTGTGTACATGGTAAAAACGGCAATCAATTTTTAGAAGAAGGTGTTACAAATATCTAAAATATATTTCTTAGATAAAATATTTAACAGAAGCTACTTAGCAACATTTCGGTAATAAATGTCATAAAAAACCGGGCAAGTGCGTGTCAGGCCACGCGCAATGTAGGGTTCCGAAGTAGTAAGTTTATCGAAGATAACTCATTAACTACTTAAGCTAACATAGCCGTGATAGTTTTTCTTGTATCGTCATCATATAACCTATTTTTGAGAATTTTTCCAATTCCAAACTTTTAGCCGGCACAGAAGGGGGACACATTAGCACTTTAAAGCCAAATATTTCACAAACGGAACCCTAAATCAAATTAAAAAATGGTCTTAGGAGACCCATAATATTTGTGAAAGACCTTTTCAACGATACCTTATACTATAGGGAACGCTACGAATAAAAAAAAATCATCCTCATGTTACCGTGTAGGGGAGATTCCCTGGAAAAAAAATGTTTTTCAGTATTTTTACAATATAATTTTGGAGTTTTAATAAATATGTATACCTATCCATGCCAAATGACAGCTTTGTAGCACTAAGGGTCTCGGCGCGGCGCTTTGCTTCGGACAGACGAACAGACGGACGGACAAGATGAAACTATAAGAGTTCCGATTTTACTTCGGAACCCTAAAAATTAGTAGATTTGATTAAATCCTAAGATGAAACGAAAATTAACTGTAAGCTTAATACAACAATTGACATAATACTTGATGTTAGACATTCTATATAACAAGCAGCATATCGCATAATATTATTGTAGATATATATTATTATTATGTAGGTATTAAATAACTGTATGTGTCACTGCCGGGAAATCCCTCGCAATTGGAAAAAATGCGGTCAAACGAGATTCGTCGAGCAACTTCATAGTTACATTCAACAACCAAAATGTGAGTTGTTACATGGTTTTAATTATATTTATAACATTCTCGAAAAACTAGTTTTTAATTAATGTGTTTTCTAAATAATTAAACGAGAAAATTCTCATTTTGGGATATTAGTATTGCAGTAATGCAATATCAAAATAGACTCAAATATCAAAATAGATTGTGATTGAAATCATTTGACATTTCAATTTCAAACCGTATTAAATATCGCTACTTTTGGCTGGTGTTACAAAATTTTCAATTTAGGTTCTCGTAGTATCTAGTTTCAAAGAAGTGAGAGGCATGACATTTACGAGTATATATCTAATCTAATACCTTTAAACGAGCAACTCTTGTATATATAATAATATTTTTTGAGTCCCAGAAACGGCACCAATGATTTTCATGAAATTTTGTATGCAGAGAGTTTCGGGGGCGGTAAATCGATTAGGATTCATTTTTAGAAAATGTCGTTTTATCCGTGTTTTCGGGCGATGAAACACTGTTACAACAGACTCTTCCTGACATCTATTGGCGAGTAGCAACACTAAAGCTACTTCAGTAGATAGCGTTGTTAAGCAACACTAAGCCAATGATTTTCAAAAAACACGATTTACAAAAAAAAAATACCGAGCAAAGCTAAAGAATGGGCTACGAAATTAATTCCTAAGACGATAAAACGAACGCCCTCTCTTAACTTAAGTTTCTCCTACTACGTTTTTTTGTCCTTGCCCTTCACTTCATGCTATTAATATCTAGCTGGAAATAGAATATAATTTTAATACCTGTTTTTATTTACATTCTTAATAATAATAATCAGAATTGATTACTTACCATTAAATATCTTATTCGACATTGCTGACCGGGTTTTCTCGACCTTGTAGCATTAGAACGGGCCAAATTTAGTATTTTTTTAAAATAATTCTTACAGTTGTTTGTTTCCTAAATTAGTAGTCATTGAATTATGGAAAATTATTATTTGTATACCTTGGGATCTTGTTTAAGATATCATTAATTCGTTTACTGAAGGCTGTGATTCGATTTCTCTATTTATAATCGTAGAAATGTAAGCCAAATATTTGTATTCTGTTTTAGATAGCTTGTCTAATTTAAAATTTGATACTCTTTTAACTTCGGACCGTCAATAAGCATATCATAGCTATTCATCATTGGTTAGTTGTAAAATTAATGACATTGACCTGAATCATAAACTCACAAGAATCGCAAATCCTCGAATCGTAGCTTGACCGGACGTTGTTTGACACGCTTTAATTTTTGCATATTTATGTCAATTCATAAAGTACTTTCACTACCGATGCCACATAAGCGGTTGCGAGTTATCACAGTAGTAGTTGTAGAAATAAGTAATAGTGATAACAATAGTAATAATTGTGTGTTGAAATAAGGGCATAGTGAAGAACTAGAGAATTTATGTTGCTCAAAGCCAGTTTCGAGAATAATGAATGAACACAAATAAGAAATTAGCCTGCGACAAGTAGAAAAATATAAGTATTTACTTGTGTCCATTTGACTAACACTGCGTTTCTATCTTTATTTGTTAGTGGTCAGACAAAAAGTGTATTCGTTATATTATGACATGACATTGAATCATTTTGAGTTCACCGCTATTTTTCCAATTTCAAGGTTAATCATAAATTTTGTGAAAATATTCTAGTGGTTTACATCTCCAATTTGGATTATGGTTTTAAAAGACTCACTCTTGTTTACTGGTTTCATTCCACTCCATATTATTTTCGAATATAAAAGTTAAAATCGAACCATAAAATCTATTTAATGTTTATATTTATATTTTCGTGCTAATCAAATATTAAATTCAACGTTCCTTTAATAATATAAGTCCTGTTTTTATTGATAATAAATTCTGTGAATTGTGTATAAATTTTCTTCCTGTTAGCAACTTGTTAGGACTTCTGTATAAAATGTGAAGGTCAGAATTCGGCTTATTTGATTGGAATCTAATCTCCAAGTTCATATGGCAAGGTTTTGTAAACTGGATTAAGCAGTATTTATAAGTCTGCAATGTAAACAATCCTTGAATCTCTAAATGGTATTTTGCGCCAAAAATATCTGAAACAGAAAGGCTTTGGGCACGCCTTGCAATAGGCGGTCTAATTGACCTCGACATAGATAAACAATGACCCTAAATTGTGGAACTAGGCTTACTGGTAAAGCAACGAATCCGCAAATATTCTATTGAGATTTCTGGTGTTAGTCCCAACAAATGATAATCATATTGACTCGGATATCCTGATATCAGAGTCCGTCTGCTTAGTAACCGTCATATATTTTTTTAATTTTTTTATTCATTAATATCAATGAATCCACTTATTGGGCTATCTTTGCGGTCGGGATATCGTTGAGTATGGTAAATTGTAATCTGTAAATCTACGTTGGTATAACAAACCACTTGCGATGTGTGCATTATAATTGGCTTCAATTTATGAGATTGATGGCGATAAATACACAATATTACTCTCAGTCTGTTTGGGGTGTCGTAAGTTTCAAAATATTTTTGGGAAATATTTGGCTTTTTAAATATTTCGCAAAAGTTTCTTCGGTCTTCTCAATATATCAAATGATTTCCATTACCGCATTCTTGAAAAATACACGAAGAGTTTGTCTGATTGTTTTCAATTAAAAATCTTTAACAAATAATAAAGTCTCTTTTCTGTATTATTAAGTTATTTATATCTCTAGGTTACCCACCTACGCGTGTTATTTCCGATATAACATGTAATTGTGTAGCAATTGGACCTAGAGTCAATGTTACCATATTTATTTGTCTTACCTTATATTTTGGTACTTTTACATCCTTGACAACAGCTATACATATATTTATTTCACTCGATCGATTCCGCCTATTAAGAATCGTATGCAAGCATGCATATATGCGCTTTTGAATGTACCATTTGTTTTTCAAATAAATCTCGCATATGGAAGGTCATGCCAATGTCATAGCTAACAAGGTCAGTTTATCTTGCATATTCAGATGAGGGAACATTCTGGGTTAATAAATAAAGATACATGGGATGCGGTAACTATGGAAGAAGAGTCACGAGTTATGACATGAGCCGAGCCAAAGGGGTTTTATTCTGGTCTTAACTACAAAATTCAGATACGGTATCAAAAGCTTTTCAGTTATTTGGTAATATTTGCAAGTATTATAGTTCCCCCACTTTAATATGGTTCTTATCTATCATTAATATTTATTTATAAACATCATTAAATAACAATCAAGTAGATTAACAAGACAAATATACTTATGCTACTTTATTACATTAGGAGATCTGCCAGTACTTGATTTGCTTATCCCCAATCACCTAGTAACTCGGTCAGTTTGTCCACCAATCTAACCACATTTAGTTAATTTTCGTTCCCATTCTGAAAACAGGTTAATTGCAGTATTAATGTTTATTTGGAGTCGCCTTTTGGCAATCGACACGAATTATCTCGATGACATATTCTTACTCAACAGAAGTGTTGCACTGACATTTTCTTCAAATTGATGCATATTTAATTCTGATCTTAACGAGTGTGTAGTAAAGCCCTTGTTTGTTGATAGCCAGATTACTAATAAATAAGTAAATCTCTAATAGGCATAGTCCTATTAGAATGCTTAATCGTTGGCAAATAACTATATTGATGTAGTTTGAATTTTAAAAAATAGCAAGTGTATCTGTCTCAGCTTTCAATTATATCAACGGCGCAGGGTGTACGGTAAAACTCAAGATGTCATCATATCTTCTAGGAAATAGATAAATAATTCTTCAACCTCTTTATTTTTGACACTACCTCTGAATACTTCAGTACCAAGCTAACATTTCAGTCATTTCCTAAGTTTTTTATTAGCCAACAATCCAATAAGCGCCTTAGTTCCCCCTCAATATGTACTAATAAATGATTGAGCGGAGTAATGAATAATATGTTGCTCAATCAATTGTATCCACGAATGGCGATGAAGTAATCGGCTCATGAGAGTAGAGATTTGAATCTGCTAATTCGTTAGTTATCAAATCTATTAATGTAATTGGAAATGTTATCTGTAATCCGATACAAGGTCAATATTTTCTTATGAATGATAGTCAAATTATTTGCTGTAACAAATAATTGTTTATGTTGTTAGAAAATATATATATATCATACTGTACCTCTATAGTCCTAACATGTGAAACGTTATTACAAAAATAATCCCACGAAGATAAAATAGATTATTTTGTCATCAAATCCCTGCTGACTCGGGTCTGCTGTAAGAGTGACAGAGTTATTAGAATTTATTCCAGATTCCAGTGAGTTAATGGCCAACTTTGATTAAATGCGTCGACAACTTGTTATTAACATAAGCGAAAACAAAAGCTTAATATTACAATAAAATATGATTTCAGCAGTAGAGAAGTCGTAATATAAGTATAGTAAATTGTGAGCCCTTAACAACTTAGAACGTCTATTGGTAGGCAGAACATTAACACGGTCAGGTTGCTAAAGCCCTTGCAATATGGACAGTTCTGTTACAAACGAAGGATATTAAAACAGTTGTGAAATTAGAAACTGGGCGTTTTCCGTGCGTGAGTGTTGCTGGATGTCGGGTTTGTTTCAATTTTACACGTTAAACAGAAACCAGATTTGTAGCTTGTAGGTGAAGAAAGTATGAGTCATAACAGCTTAGATAAAGGGGATATGTTTTGTAAACCAGCTAGAATTTCAAACAAAACCATAGAATACTCATGATTTGATGCTATACAACTATTTCTAAAACAAAGAATTTGCGTCGTAGGAAATAGATTGTCAAGTATGGATTGTAATCGAATTTGCCACAGGGTCACACGTTGGTATTTCCGCCGACTATTGACTTAGGATGTGGTTCGATGTTAGTAAACATACCCAATGCTGACACTTGGAACATGAGTGATTTCACCGTTTTGCTTTCTGAACCGAAGCGGAATATAAATTGTTCCTAACCGTCTGTTATGGTTTTCCATTACAAAGCTTTTTCGAGCGACGCAATAGTTAAAGTAGAATCGTTTCTCTTTAACGAAGTCTTACGAGTTTGTTTTAGGAATATTACCACTCTCTCTTGATGTATTAAGTTATATCATTACATATTTAATTTTATCTATAAACTGGATGTTCTAGCGTTATTCCTAATATTTTCAACAGATGACTAATGTTAGCGTCTTCTTGTTTCAGGTTCGTCATAAATCTCCTGGCGACGAATCTTTTGACGACCTCCCTGCTTGCGCCCGCGCTGTTCGGCGAGCACTCGGCGAGGGAGGAGGCCGGCTGGGTGGAGGCGGGCGACGCCGCGGCGGCCGCCTGCAGCTTGGCAGCCCTACTGGCCGTCACGCTCATCGCACTTGACCAGCACCACGCCGTCACCGACCCCCTGCGCTGCCACATGCGTCTGCTGCAGCGCCGCCCCGCCACCCTCTGCGCGATCACCTGGCTCGCCGCCGCCGCTGCAGCCATTGTGCGCGCCGCCATCGCCGTAGTCAAACACTACTACCCCCTCGAGTCCGCCGTCCGCGGAGTCGAACTCGCCTTCTACGTCGTGTACTTAACCTTCGGGGTCCTAGCCCCCACCGTGACGGTTTGCGTCATGTACGCCAGGATATACCGCGCCGCGCGCTCCTCCGGCCTGCGAGCACGGGCGCACGGGACCAGCGCCCTGCAACTTCACGAACCGACCGTAAACTTGCCCGACCTCATCGAGGAGGGCGAGGGCCTCACGTTGAAGATTGACGCATCCGACAACGTCGGTCCCGAGAGCGATCGCAAGTTTGGGCCATTTCTGCTCCCGCCGGAGAGACCCATGCGATGCCCGTCGGTTGCCAGTCTTCGCAATGCGCGGAAGGAGGGAAAATCGAACGAGGATCTCAGGAAGGGCCTGCCGGCAGTTAGCTCGGCACCCCTACTCGCGGCGCCGCTCTTGGGCGTGCAGCCGAGGACGCCCGCAACCTCGACCAGCGGTTCCAGAATAACGTCGATCCGATGTCGAATCTCCAACGCGTCGCTATTTCGGTATAGGGAGGAATCTCGTGCGGCTCGCGTCGGATTGCTGACGGGAGCGCTGGTGATGCTGCACGTGCCGCACGCGGTGACGGCGCTGATCTCGGCGGCGGCGCCGGGTCTCGGCGCGAGCATGAGGACGCCGGCGCTGGCGCTGCTGCTGCTGGCGTCAGCGGCGTCGCCGTTCCTGTTCGCGCTACGTTCGCGCCGCGTACAGCGGGAAGCTAGACGGCTGCTGCTGCCGACGAAAAGCGCGTGGGATCGAACCTCGGGGGCGGCGTCTGCTGCCGCTGCAGACGGGCAGCGAGCTCGAGCGGCGCTCGAGTTACTCCGGACGCTGAATCCCGAGGACGCGGTCGGCACCGGGGCGGGAAACGCGGCGGAGGGGGGCGTCTGCCGTGGCTCGTTCAGCTCGGGCGGCAGCACCCAGCTGTCGTCAGCCTCGGACGAGTGACCGCCGCCCCCCGCGCGGCGCCTGCACTTCGCCTCGCGACCCACCGCTCTACTCATCTGTGATACTAGGCTAGGACCCGCGCTCGGCGCGACCGTTAGACTGATTTAGCGATAAGTTAATTTATTTGTGTCCATGTACCTTTCCGCTGAGCGGACCGATTTATTACCACTAAGTGTATGATAAAATTCGTATCGAATATAATAATTGTCGTTTAATTTTGAGACCTACCCCGAGTGAGTCATGCTGTTATGAAATACACATGGTAAACTGGAAACAGTGAAGGTTGACCCGCAGTGAGTTACGAAAATGGTCGTTTCACGACTTCTTGCTCATAATTTTCCTAATGCAACGCAATTTGCTATTGTGTGGCCAAACTCAATCTCGAGAAAATACGACCACGAACAGCCATTACATACGAAACTGTGCAATACAGTAATTACCGTAGAATTTGCATTCATCACAAGAAATACAAGTTATAAAAATACCTACATGTGGATGGTTAGGAAGTCAAGTTTGCGATATTAAAGGTGGCCTTAATTTTAACCACGACTGTGCAAGGTCTGAGTTATCAGTACATTATTTTCATTGAAACATTCCTGTAATTTGATCTAATTATTTTATATTTAATTGAAGATTAAAATACAGATATAAAATAATACTTTTAACTATACTTAGTTTTACACACATGCAGTATAAATATTAAAATACATTAGAATACATGGATTATTGTGTAGATAATAATATCTTTCGTCGCTTTGTTACGAGAGTCCATTACATAATATTAACTACTTAAATCTGAAAGTTTAATTTTTTGTTATGGATTTTGTTGCAGAAATGCTTAACTTTCTTTAGAATTAATATATAAAATGGCATAGCAGCCTAAAGTCCTGGCAAACTCCATACGGAATTAAGAACGATATTCATTAAAAAAAATCTAATCTAATCTTTAGGCTTATATTTATCTTTATATTATGGAAAAGTGCCGTAGTAACAGTAGTAGATCTCTTATATTATGACTGAAGGTGGTCGCAGATGTGTTGCTACTCCTAAAAAATTAGACAATAATATAATAAACGCTATACGCTCATAGCCCCACACCAGGATTCCTTGTCGTGGGTGCCATGTACAATATACGAAGACAAGAATAGGTACACACACCCAGACCAGACGTTTTCATCTTCACAAAATAAACTAACTCAGCAATGGTATTTTCCTCAAACAGTTCCGGATCACGCCATGGGGTTGGCGATATCAGCGATACCCAGCACCCCTGCTGGGTTAATGACCTTCGTGTAACGACTTTATATGGCATTCATATAATAGACATAAGCTACCTATACCTTAAAAATTAAGTTCTTAAGTATCTAAGTATTTAAATAGTTGAATGGCACAGTCACAACATTCACAGCACACATGAATAACAAGTGAGATTTGATCTTATTGTTAGTAACGATCGTTTCTAATATTCTATCAGCCCATAAGCTCTCGTAAAGAGAGTAGGTATGTGTCAATTTTTGAGTCACTACTCACTAGGTAGAGACTTACTGAGAATTAAGAATGGATTGAATAGTGAGAACTGTAGGTTTGAATGCCGACTTGCTGCACAAAAAATGGTTCGAATTCGAATCCCACGCAGTGATATTTTATCTGTAACATGAATGTCAAACTTAAAATATCATCATGATCATTTTAGCCAGATAGGATAGCTTTAGGTAGATATTAGCAGACTATTTTCAATGATATTATGTGTAAGTACATTAATGTGTTCTTGACTAAAAATAACCGACTTCAAAATTAGGAATAACTCAAAAACTACTCGTCAAATCTCGCTCATATTTAAGTGGGACCACATGACAAGCACCAGCTTTCGAATATAAAATCCATCCATCCATCAGCCTTTGGAGGTCCACTGCTGGACATAGGCCTCCCCTAACTTGCGCCACTCTGACCGGTCCTGAACCTTCTGAATCCAGCGGATGCCCGCTGTCTTCTTCAGGTCGTCAATCCACCTGGTCGGGGGGCGTCCTATGCTCCTTTTTTCGAGACATGGGCGCCATTCGAGGACCTTTCTTTCCCAACGGTTATCGAATATGAAAAGAATCATCAAAATCGGTACACCCAGTAAAATGTTATAACGTAACACATATAATAACTATTAAAAATAAATACAGTCGAATTGAGAACCTCCTTCTTTTTTTTGAAATCGAAAAAAGACTATGTCATTACCAAACGGGCTACGTAATCGATATTTTTAGTATTGAAAAATGCAATTTTAATATTCTTTCATGTGAGTTTTAATATTGATCATTAACTTTCTTCGGCGATGGAAGACATTGGGAGAAAGTCCACATATTTATTACTTACATAGATTCTTCGCTTATTCGCTTTGTTTGCGAATGTGTACCAACTGCCAATCTTTTGGTTAATAATGATGATGATAAAAATAATAAACTATGAAACCTGGGTGAGCTTTATTTACCTCTCAATGCATGAAGTTCAAGATCCGAGCAATGATGCATTTATGGATAAGAATTGTATGATGTCCGACACAAATCCAACTGTTATATGAAATGTTATACATGGTTATAGATTACATATGGTGGGTGGTAGTAAGAACTACGTATTTACTCTCAGCACACAAGTACTAGAATCTTTACAAATGAGCCATAAGCTGCAGTAAGCGCGCACCCACATTGCTATCAATAAATCAAATACTGAAAGTTACAAAATACATGAAATGTATCAAACGATACACGTGGTTCTCTTGCCTGCGCAAAAGATAGCTATAGTACTGTGGTTATGTAGAAATAGTAATGTGGCAATGTAGAAGGTAACTACCAAAGGTATACCATACGTATGGGAACTTGAAAAGCGGGTACCGTATAAGTATAAGTAGGAATGTATTGTATATCTTGGGTGTAAACGGCTTCATCCATCTCGAGTCCAAGCTGACTTCTCCCTATAGTAGCTTTTGGGGGTAAGATGCTATATTCCACCTTAGTACAAAAACTCCTGCTCATGTTAAAACCTGCTGAAGAAAACCGCTACCGTAACCGCTGAAGAACGAAGGGAACGAAGGGCTTTGTATCACCAGTTTAATCTCGATGGTATTCATTCATGGTGGTATAAATTTAATCTTCCTTTGATTTTATCTACTGTGTAATGCTTTTGCGTGTTTTGGTCGCAGTGTCATAGAACCAGCTTCGGTCCACGAGGCTGCTAGAGCCAAAAACAACTGTCCATTCGAATTAAAGAGAGCCAGCAAAAACGCTGGGTTCCTGCTTCATTGTCAGCCGCAACGCATCAGTATTGCCATTGTAAGAAAGAAAAAAGATTTATTTCTACTATGGAACACACACACACAGACAACTAATTAATACTAACATTTAACTAGGATAAACATTACATAGAATAAACTTATATTGATGTTACGGTTGCTAATGTCCATATGTAAATCGATTTTAAAATACACGATAGAAGAAGATGAAAAATGTATTCATACATAATAATAACATTAGGTACTACAAAATAAACAAAATAAATAGAGGCTGAGAACAAATTACACGCATTTACATCGTTCGATGTTGCAGTTACAGTTGCATGGGTACCAATTATAGGTATGAAAGGGCTCACTCAACATGCTGTGGGATTAGATCACCACTCCGATATTTCAGTGCATCCGGGTGCACCCGTCAGTACGATAATATTATCATACAATATTGTAAACTAGTAACCACCCTTGCTTTGCTTGGGTTTTGGTATAGATCTCTATTTTTTTTATTAATTCCCTCCCTTTTTAGGGTTCCGAAGTCTAAACGGACATTTATAGTTTCGTCATTAAATAAAACAGCCAGAGAAGTTATGGAGCATCCTATTGGTGAAATAATTTATCAAATCGGTCTAGTAGTTTTAAAAAAATCAAACTTTCCTCTTCATAATATTAGGTTAGACAACTGAACCTTTTATCTCCATCCCTGATGTCCAATGTCCATATGTCATTTCGTACAAAAAAGTTGGCAATCTTGCTCACATCTCACATCACCAGTGTATTTGGCATACGACCAGATTCTGGAGAGTTCCGCAACAAACTGTCCACTAATTACACTTCCAGTTTCAACAGGTGCTTAAATCAATTAATATCGTTCCTCAATATTAATGGAAGTAGATAATTTAATTATGAGGAAACCACAACGTACTTATTCATGATGATGTGATGATAATCGAATTTTCTCATGGATTTTGTGGTCAACCAATCTTGTGTTGGAACCAACGTTGCTTAATGAAATTTAGTATTTCAGTCTAATAGCCTTATTTATAGGTTGTGTCGATCGTACAGGATGGACGGATTCAAACCACAGGTTCAAGTTCCATTCCCAGCTAGGGCAAATATATATCTGAGGCACATAAATGTTTGTTCTCAAGAGAGTTATGTTGGTGTAACAACCCTAGCCATAAGATTTAATCATGTAATTAGGTTTAAGATTACTTATGTCAACAATCTCACCTCATGCATTTATTAATTAAAATATGCAGTTCTGTCTAACACTCGGGCCTGACCGATCGTATTTTATTTCTTTTTAAAAACCCTTGCGCTAGGACCCGATACCTAACTGGCGCAGTCGGTAGGATTCGCGAATGACTTAACGGAAATTCTGCGTTTCGACAAACGATAAAACACGCGTTAAAACGAAACCGGGACTACCGCGACGCGAATCTGAAACAATCATCATCGGGTTCAGCCAACGTTCCAGCCAGCGATCCAGCCAGCGTTCCAGCCAGAGATCCAGCGCCCAGCAGTCCAGCCGCTCAGCGACCCGGCAGCCCAGCAGTTGACAGACTCACCGCCTCCAATCGGCAATGCTCGTGGGGTAAGCATCTCTCTTTGTTTCTCCCGAGATTCCTTTGTGTACAAGTGTTCCAAGTGTTCCAAATAACATTTCGTGAACTTCTTGTGTAATTTTGTGATTCATACTTACGTATACTATTTTACTGTGTGATCCAATTAATCATATTACTATTTTAAAAATGGCAACAGAAAGTGTTGATCAAAAGTTTGCTACAACCATCGATTATAAAACTCTATCGATATTGTTACCAAGCTATGACGGCAACAAAAAGACATTAGAATTTTACATAAATAGTGTAGAAAATGCGATAGCGTTGACGAAATACAGGCAGCTCCTCTCGCTTGCCTGATTCGCAACAAGCTAAGTGGTAAAGCTATGAAGGCATTGTCCCAACATAGTGAATGTAAAATATGGCAGGATATAAAGAGTGTCCTTAGAAATAGGTTCGGAGAGTTTAGGAATGAAGTGCAAATAATAAACGAATTAATGCACCTCTCTAAAGGTAATTTAAGTGTAGAATTATTCGGAGAAAGAGTAAGGGAATTATCGTACGCTTTAATTAATATAGATAAAGATAAAAAAGAACTCTATTCGAAGATGGCTTTAGATGTTTTTCTAGATCAACTCGATCCAATTGTGGCGTTAAGCATTCGCTTTACAGGTGCGGTTGAGTTGGAAGCGGCAAATACCGCTGCAAAACAGCGCAGCTGCAGAGACCCATTATATTAAAACTCCGCATGGGATTACAAGGCATAACGAAGTTGTTGATATTAAGTTACCCATGATGTTTAACTGTAATATTATACACAAGTTCTTAATGTTTAATTTTGACAACGACTTTATGGGTTTACTAGGTGTTGACTTACTAAGAATATGATCCTGAGAACGGAAACATGTAAGATTGCCATCAAGGATGATATTAAATCGTACATCACCATCCATCCTAACTGCGAACAACAGGTTGCGTTAGCATGTAATTATAGCGAAGGTTATTATGAAGTTTTACAACAGGAAATTTAGATCAGGAAGATGCAAGGAGGTTTGAAACCCAGATACAAGAAATTAGAAATTATGCAGTAGCTAGTGAGCATAAGAATAAGCAAACAGTAGGTTTAATGAAAGATTTTATGACTCAGTATAACGATAAGTTAGTTAAAATTAAGCAAAATCAGGATAAATTATCTGAAGCAATAAGCGAAGTAAATAAAGTGCAAAGCTACATGCAAGTAGTAATAATTTATAATCAAATTGGGACATGCCTTCAGCAACTTTACGATAGATTACTTACTTTAGAAAATGCCATCACCTTTTCTAATCTAGGTCAGCTGCATCCAAGTGTGGTAGACCCGAATTACCTTATTAATGAACTAATAAATGTTCAAAAGGAAATCGACTTGCAGATGCCGTACTCACCTTCATTAAAATATATACACGAAATTACTAAATCAATTACGGTTAAAGCTTATAGTACAAATGAATCACTTAATTTTATCCTGGAAGTGCCGTTAGTTACTAACATTCCTTACGACCTTCTCCATTTGTACTCCTTTCCCAATGAAAACAATACCGTACTTATTCCTAAAAATCCTTACCTTATCTTGGGAAGCAAAGAGTATGCGTATCCTCGCGAGCGATGCCTACACGTCACGGAGACAGCAGCAATATGTCGTCACGTCGAATGGCAGTCCTTCAAGAAGTCCGAAGATTGCATAGCTCAACTTATTCAACCCGAAAAACCTCATAATTGCACATATGCAAAAGTCAACTATGACAATAATATAATTCAACAAATCAAAGAAAACTGCTGGATTATTATACTAAAAAAGGAAGAAGTCATCAAGTCAAGCTGTGGAAACGACATACAATATCAACGTAGTAGCGGAGTATCCCTCGTTTCCGTGGATAATAGATGCACAGTTAAAGTTGGTGAAAGAACCTTAAGAACGCATCGAAGGTTCATCAACATCCAAGAAAGCATCCCTTTACCAAAAACATATAAAATACCGAATAATTTCACAATAAACATAAAATTAGAAGATGTCTCACTGGATTGCCTAGAAGATATCCTACAAAAAACAAGGGAAATCAAGGAACCCATATATATACCCGCAGTTTCATCACGACCAAGCTGGTCATCGATCATTCTGTACATCATCTTCATCATCATCGGTGTCGGAGTTGGCATCAAATGGTACCGCAGACACCGCAGCATCCAAGCAGCAGGCACAACAGCGTCAGCCGCTGAAAAACCAGCAACAGCAACCGCCCTCTTCGGCACGCTTTAGTCTTAAGGGGGGAGGAGTTATGTTGGTGTAACAACCCTAGCCATAAGATTTAATCATGTAATTAGGTTTGACCGCTCATTTACACGCGCGTGTCACGGACCGTCTCGTGGCTCGTCCGTAAGCCACGCCCCCTACGCGCGTCTGAACACCACGCGAGCGCTCGTGCGAGCCCCTTTGGCACGCGCATACAAAACCGCTCCCGACGCGAGCCCTGCGAGCGCGAGACGCGCCGCGGTCTGGTGCGCGAGCGCCCTGTTCACACGCGCGCATACGCGCGCGTCTCGCGGATTGTCTCGTGGCTCGCGCGCGCGTGTAAATGGGGTATAAGATTAGTTATGTCAACAATCTCACCTCATGCATTTATTAATTAAAATATTCAGTTCTGTCTAACACTCGGGCCTGACCGGTCGTATTTTATTTCTTTTTAAAAACCCTCGCGCTAGGACCCGATACCTAAGTAGAGCCTGTCTTTTTTAATTTAGTTAAATTAAAATATATCATATAATTGTGCGCGAGTTCCCAATACATAAGGATGTCTTCGAACTCTGAGGTCACAGTTGAATCACCGCTTGATGAATTATTTGTTGTACAGTCGGCCAAAACGTCTAGAGAGGTCAATTAAACAAGCCAAAAGCCAAACGACATGACATGCGTTCACAGATCTATTCTAGAAGCGTTTGGAAAAGAGCGTTGAGAATAACCGCATTGTAAAAATATACACACCGCACGTGCGCACGTATAATAGTGCAATTACTTTGTAATACAATTTTGTATCACGAGGCGGGGTCATTAGGTAATAATTATATAATAACTAGCTGCCCCGACAGACTTCGTTCTGTCAAAAGTTTTTTTTATACTATTATTTTTGTATGCTGTATCATAAAAAAATAAAAACAAAAATTTTTACCAAAAAAATATAAAAAAAATGCGGTAGACCACCCTTAACATTTAGGGGGATGAAAAATAGATTTTGTCCGATACTCCACCCTAGCCGATATACACGCTAAGATTCACGAAAATCGGTCGAGCCGTTTCGGAGGAGTTCAACTTCTAACACCGTGACACGAGAATTTTATATATTATATTTCTGCTTTCCTACATTAATGACGATTTAGTTGGACCTGAAGTGACTAAAATCAATGTAGACTTCATTTGTTATCTATTCGATTATAAATTATATCGCAAGCCCTTTTAAAACTCGACAACGATAGCTTACAGATTATGCGGAATTGTTATACACTAAAACCCTCCAACATTGCAATATTACAATCGTTTAGGACCTCTCCCAATAAGTCAATTGATTCGGTGTAATGCCCCTTGGGAGTTTCTTGCCCCTTCTTCCAAAACCACGAGCCCACTAGCGGTTTGTTGAAGGAAGACTGAAGTGAATATGTAGTTTGATTATAAGACTATTTGTAAAAATTTACTTTGGATACATTATGTCTTCTGTGCTTTGGATAAAATTTCATTTCAGCTCGAGATTCTATTGACTGCCAACTGACACTAAAATTACAAGCTCGTCCATCCGTTATTAATTGAGGATGCGCTGTTAATACCGTTACTATCCTAATTTCATAGCTAATGAAGACAACGATACACGATTCAGTATAACATAACAAGGAGAGTGAGAGCGAGTTTCGTGGTATTATGTAAACATCGTGCTAAATCGCAGAACAATGTGTATTGTCCTCCGGTCGGGTCGGAATACTCGCGGTGCGGCAATGGATGTCTACACGGTTACACCGCATTGAATGGTCGAAGCGTTGCTTATGCGTTGTGGCACCGCATGGATTTCGACGCAAGGGCGGTGCGGTGTCGCAACGCAACGTGATTGTCACTGTTGTAACTAACGCGTAATGGGTACTATATTCGTTTGCTTTATCCAATAAAAAGTATTTTTTGAATACTCTACTAATGCCATCAAACTCTCAATAGGAAATTCAGTGATCTCGAATTCAAAAATTTCGTCGTTTAAAAAGTACGTTAATTAAATAAAAAAGTAAAAAAGTACAATTTTATTAATTAAAAATGCTGTAATAAAACTTTATTATTCATATTTTCCTAATCGTTATTTCTAAGCAATATTTTTGAATTAGAGGTCATTGACTTTCCTATTCAGAGTTTGATGACATTATAAGTCAAGAGTAGTCTGAAGAAGATTGATTATAAATATGATGGAATAGATAACATACACCTAAGAACAGCTGACATGTCGTAGGGAATTGATGAAAATCGAGATTTCATCTTCCGGAGAATGATTTCCCCGCGTCAGATGCAAATTACAAAAACCTTGACCTGTGACATTTAAAAATATTTCAGTTAATTATATTTAGGAGCCTAGATATTATTATGAAGTACCTACCTCTTCGGATGCGGACCTCACATTATAGAATAATACTAATTAATTATATTTGGTTCGATGTCCGTTGTTGCTTATCGTCTGAATCGTATGACATTTCCGTTTCAATAAAAAAATTGCTAACCGGCTGCCTGTAATTCAACAAAAAATGCCTACGTACAGTATGACTTGCAAGTTATTTTATTCACGAAGACTACAAGGACCTACTTTCAGATCACACGACTTTGATAATTTTTTCAATTAGTTTTATTGAAGCTTTTTAATTGTTATTTAAGTTATAAGGTTCCGTTTCAATGACAAGAAATATAACTTGTAGATATACATTTGTATTGTCTGTTTGTCAGTCTGTATGCCACCTCCCTTTTATTAGAAGACTATTTGCATGAAATTGAGAAAGTACATCTTTCTATATTATATACCAGCCTTTCGAAGTCCTCTGCCTAGACAAAGACGTCTCCTAATTATTGCCTGACTTAGTTTAACCGGTCCTGGGCTAGAGTAAGAGAGATTAGTAGATCTATAACTATTAGGGTGAGATCAGGCTTAAGAAACATATAAGGCTATGTGTTTAATAAAAATGATCCACTATATATGCTAGATAATATGAATAAATAACTTTATATCGCTGATAGGTTGCCTAATAAAATTGCGTACAGGCAATGTTAATTAATAAAATTGTTAATTAAATATTTTCTATCTACTCAACTATGAGGAATAGCGAAAAGCGGTCAAAGAAGTCTCGGGGCCGATTTTCATGAAAATTAAAATTAAAAAAAATTTTCATAAAAAAAAAGATTTTAATTTTTTTTTGACACTATCCAATGGTGTAATAACTGTAATAATACAGGGTATGTTTGTTTTTCAAAACCAATGGATTCGATTCCTGATCAGGAATATTGATTTTTCAAAAATCTAATGTTATTATCTGTCATATAATAGTGGATCATTTTTATTAAACACATAAGGGGATATATTTCTTATACCATGGATCTTAGACCAAACGCAAAATATATATTCATGTTTTTTATGAACTACAATGGAAAACTCAATGGAGTAGATACTTTAATTGTAAATAATGTTGCAGGAAACATCGATGATTTGATTTTAAAGCGATTGGAAAATCGAATCCAGATGCATTCACCGAATTATATAATTTTACTCCATTTGTTGTGTAAAAGTGTGCTATTAAATTAAGTCTTATTATGGTGTCAATATATATAATATACTATGTTGTTAATTCACTGGACAAATATTTGTATCACGTCTGCTGATATTTTTATACCGACGATAATTTTTTAGTTGTCATGACGCATGATATCTAAGAAAATAACTAAAATAAGCGTTTCTGAGAATTTTGATATCCTGTTATCATTTACGGTTATAATTGGGATGGGCAAATAGGCACATACAAATTATATGGGTCATAGAAACAATTTGGAAACATTCCTTGTTTGAACGATGTTAAATAACACGGTTAAATACTTACTACTTATACGGAGACTGCATGAGAGATAAGCAGGTTTGATTGAATTGAAATGTGGCTAAAATTACTAGCACTAACTGCAGGGCACGTGACTTTGCGGATAGCTGAGGAGATCTAGCTAAAGTATACTACTTTGCTCCAGCTGAAATTGGTCGAGAAATCGTACATTGTGCGTGGCAGACAATGCACATTTCTAACACAACACGCGTGTCAAAACACGCGCTTGACTGCTTTTTTAGTTTTTACTTCTATGTTTAACTCACCTTACGGCATTTAAAATATTATGGACTGAGCAAAGGAAACTTTAAGTATTTTAATAGCAATATGATCACTGGCGATTTAAACTAATTTTCGAGTTGAATCTGAAGTGCGTCAGCATCGAAAGCAGCAACATTACAAGGAGTACATTCAATTGTATAAAGATCCAAATACAAATGTGATCTAGTACACCGATGGAAAGAAAAGCAAACAAAACTATAAAACTGTTATTTTTTAAATTTGTACCATAAAACAAAAGAAAACGGGTTAGTTTCAACGTACCTACTTCATGGGGAAAACCTAGAAAAAAATCGTGGATTTTGTAGATGTGTGGACACAAATTCCTTTCAAATGTAGACCGGTTGTAGAATCCTAACATAATTATTGTTTTTATCCCCACTTGACATAAATATTAGTCACCCTGCTGAGCGGTACAACAAGGCCCGGTGGCTTCATCTTAGTACCACCTAATATTACTTGGTTACGGTATAGAGCGTAGCGACCACAGTCAGGAGGAACCAGGCCGTAGCCTTATCCTTTTTTCAACAAGCCACCTACCTTACTTGTCTAAACTGTCTTCTTGGCTAAGCCTCTCCGTAATTTGTCTGCGTGAAGTTATATAGGCTAGCATGGCTGAGAGCAACAGTCCATTGGAAAAAGCAAAAGAACATGAGTATAGTTCTAGGATCTAACGTAATACACAGAAACGTTATTGATATGAATACATTATTATTTACTAAGATATAAATAAATCTGTCACGTAATTAGCACCAATATGCTAACAAAATAAAATCAATATTTGGAAAAAAATTAAAAATACGCTCATGAGTAACAATTTACTGCATAATAAATTAATAAACAAATAAGTCGGTAACAAACTGCGGAAAATTGTCACAAATATGTAAACATGTTTATCAGAGAATCACTTGATTGAATCAAAGTACTGTAAATACATCTCACCCCATAATGTAAAATTATATTGATGCTATTTAAATAAATTTGTATTATCAATATTGCATCAGAAAACGTTAGCAGCGTATTTAGACTATTGCGCAATTTTATTGTAATATTTGTATATTCGTCAGTGCGTCTTGCTGTTGCTGTAGCTTCTTGGTATATCTTATCTTTTTGGAAAATCTTCAGACACAATTGAATAATAATAAAATAGTTGTATTGACTATTTAGTCAATACAACTATTAGCGCTTCTATTTAGAAGCGCTCATAGCCCGGCGGCTTGCGTCGTTCCTATGTGATCGACAAAGTTAAGCAATAGCATATTTAAGCAATTTCTTGAGCGTTTCCGTGCTTCGGAGGGCACGTAAAGCCATCGGTCCCGGTTGTTATCATAGGATAACAGTCGTTAAGCCATGTCGGAGGCCCTCGGTTCGAAAACTTCCGAGACTCGGGTTGGCCACTAACCCCTCCACCAATCCGCACTGGAGCAGCGTGGTGGAGTATGCTCTAGTCCTCTTCAAGAGGAGAGATCCTTGCCCAGTAGTGGGCCATTGATGGGCTGAAGCCAAGCCAAGCCATTGACTAAATAAAATCCCCACTACACCCACTACATGTTTCATAGCTACACTTACTAAAAAGATACCAACTTCACCCTCACCTTCACCTCTGACTCTGAACTATAACTTATTTTTCCTTTATATTTATACTTAGTTATACATTCAAAATGTCTGATGTAATATGATACGGTATAAAAAAATCCGTTTCAATGTCTGGGAATCATGAAATAAATCAAACCGCTGTGTAATTTTGTCTCTTTCCCACCCATTCACTAACATTCAGGTCATTAGACCTCACTATCTTACTATAAACAATAATACATAATATCAGTAGGTATTAGACGCCTAATATGTATAAATTTAGTAATATTACTGTCTGAGGATTTTCCATTACAACATAAAGAGATTTCCTCAAATTAATTGCATCAGATATATGTAATTTACTATCTAATATTAAAGTTAGTGCGTTTTACCACCGAAGACTACGTACCACTTAGATACCTGTACATCCTCATTCAACCATTAATTACCTACTTTACATATTACTTTCTTCGAAAAAACTTGCGTTTTGATTGTAGTTAACTTCAGGTTAACTAGTTAACTAGTTAGGAGAACATTTTGAGTTTTGTAGCAATATTGGTTAACATTGGAATACCCTTGAACGATATATTCAGTAGTATACCTATCCATAGTTCCTATGAATAAATAATATACTGTTAAATAATATACCATCATTTACAGACACGCACGTTTTGTCGAAAAAAATAAGTCGATTCATGACTTTACCATTTCAGTGCTTTAAAAATTCTAGACAAAAACTATTTTGTTTTGTCTAACTGTGCCATTTCCAATTCCTGCTAACCAACCACTTATTTATTTCTAATGTCTCTTAAATATATTACTAGTTGCTATAATTTCTGCAATTGCAAATTTTATTGATCAAAGATAATTTTTGTCTCGTAGCAATATCGTCCTTGTCATAGAGTGAAATTGGGACTTCTTAATATTTATATTTAAAAGGCGTACTGTTGACTGCAAAAGACTCAGAGTTTACTTCAAAACACATAAGCACTTATGAAATTTTACAAATAACCCGTCATCTTCTCGCCCAACTTTGTTTCTCTTATCAACGGTTAATGATTATACCACAGAACATCTACTAATTATTAGATGTTCTGTGGATTATACCATAGATTTGTTCATCTTATATCCTGATTCATGTCCTGATTGATTCATATCCTGATTCATTTCCTAATTCTTTTTATTATATTATATTCGTCTTCATATTATAAAATTCAAATTGATAAACGAAGCCAAGTGTATTAGCAGTTCATTTGCTACAGTACCGACCTTGTATGTAACACGCGTTCAATACATTGTAAAAGGTTGTTAACCCACTAAGATTTATATCAGAATTATAAGTAGACTATTTGTAGAGTAAGTTTTATCCCGATTGCACTTTAATAACTTTAGATTGTTATGGATTATTATAAACATCATGCAAAGAAGCGTGCTAGCCGCATGATATTACGAGTATGATGTGCGTAACTGATTTTCCTTTGCATATCTTTGAAAGCGAAGATGTTCCTTCTAAATAAGTCTCTTCTATGGATTAATTTTAATGTCAGGATTATTGAATGAGTAAGGTTTAAGGTTCCAACGTTTCCAATAGTTAAGGTAGCCACAGCGACCACAAACATTTTTTTTTTGTAGGCTAAGAACTTAAAATTAAAGAACATTTAAGTTGTAGGTAGGTACTTTACGCTATCATGCCAGTGTCCTTTTGTATGATGTTACATTCCTCTCTTTAAACCATCACAAGCCATCTCTCCACATCATCTCTCAATTTTCTTTCTTCGTCCTCTTCCCCTTCGTCCATCCACATTCATATTATCATATTAAATCTCTAGTCTCATCACCTGCGTTTCCTTATCACATAATAATTACTTTTCAGTTTTTTCTGTTATTTTAATAATTTGTAATATATGTTATCGCTAAAACCAATTTTCTAGACAATTTTGAAACTTAATGTAAAATCTTAACGGCGTTTAATTACCCTATATGTACCATGCATAAGCTATAAATTTAATTCAGGGTTATTGTTCCGGCTTTCAATATGGCTCATCATTCAGTGTTTATCATTCGTTTATTGTAACAAGTTAGATCCCATTTGCTATACTTGTAACATTTCTAGAAATATTATCACTGAAATGAGCAATAGTGATTAGTAAACGCAATTACTCTGAAGAGTCTGAAGCTTCGGATAACTGGATATGAGCCACGTATTGTGCTGAATAGCACTTTATTGTTGGAGACATAAGAATCAAAGTATTAGGATAATTCCATACCACGTCTATATCCTAAGAATCTGCATTAGTTTAGAAGAAGCTGCTGGTAATGTATGAATAGCACTTATTTAGTGAAGGGTCTCTTATAACAGGAGTTTATTCCATTTCAGTTGAATTTTATTTACCTACCTAAAATTTTTGTATACTGTAGTCTGAAAAAATAAATGAAATTTTTATTTCATGTTACGTGAATCACTTTACAAATGAGTTTTTAAGCACCCTCCAAAGCTTAATCTCCAAAATCGGAATCCTTTTTATTACTTACGATACACTGAGCCACTATAATTTAGAACTTTTTCGACAAACACAAGCAAACGGACAAACAAAGACACCGACGTAGATGAATATTTAAACAAATAAGTCCCTTTTTCCACCAGATGTACGAAATCTTAAAATACCATGATAAATACACTACAGAAATTTCTCCATTACTACTACTAGCCATTAGCTCACAAATGCGCACTTGGCAAGTCTGTACTAGAAACTAAATCGATTCTGATAGAACACCTGGGCTCTGAGTTTGATATGATGGGCTACAATGATGATGGTAGACAGCAGAACACGACAACTATTTTTATTAAACAGCATAGATGCATTTTTAGTTAAAGTGTTTTGTTGCTGTCATTAAAACGAAAATGCTATTTGCATTTTGCTCCACTTAGGTAAGTGCCTAACATTCATCATTTGTATTCTACACATAATGTTATGGTAAAAAAAAAGTTAAGGCACCGAACTTTGTCAGGCATTTGAAGGCTTTGAATTTCTATCCTTAGCTAGTTAGCACCATTGACCAAAAATTAATGCATGTAATGGATACCAAATATTGTTTTCAGTTACTGGTTCCTCCCTTTAATCAAGATGTTATTCCACTGGAACCTTTGAACCTCTGAACCTTTCTTTCGCACATTAAACTTGTAGCCTCCATTGTCACTGCCAGATTTTAGTCGCCACTAAAGAACTTTCTTTCTCCATCGGCTATTAGGATACGATTTGTCAACATATAGTTCACATATAGGCCTTTATAATATTGATAGTTCAGTCAAAGAATAATTACATCACTACGAGTACATCCATTTATATATTCTGCGGTATATCGCCTGCTGTTATCATAATGTGAGCTTTTGCACGTTGTATGTAATTTAATTAGAGGTGACGAAATTCGCAAACTTGAAAATGTTTGAGGATGACTGGGTCAATTCGATGACTTAGACTATAAGTCTTAGAGTCACCAGGAGGATATAACAACTTCCCTAGCTGTATGGTCAAATATCTTGTAGTGAAACGTATGGACGTGCACAAAAGCCTCAAGATCTTCAGTTGCCAATCCTAAGTAAGCATAGCCATCATTGCCCTCATTTCATGGATTCCTGGTTAAATATAAGTTCTTAGGCTGCATCACACAATATTGAAAAACGTTTTTAAGGCTTGAAATACGAAAAAGCAAACAGGCCATGAGATACGTGGGCACCATTGCCTATGAACATGGGTGGACAGAGGAATTGAACATTGCAGGTCCTGAAGGAGTTAAGGATGTTATCTCTCTTTTGTTTTGTAATCTCTGACTATCAAAGTGAAAACGACTGCGGTATATTTGCAAACTATCAGCGACCTTGGATTATATTCGCATTTCATAATCGATCTCATTTACTTAGAGAAATCTATAGCTAGGTACGATGCCTAAAAATATAAGTATGTATTGATACATTTTAAACATTATGCATCACGTTTTCGATACCAAAATAATATTTACTTGACATATTATACAAAGGGCCTTCAATTTCATAAAACTTCTCTATCCGTCCGTAAGTTTGTACGTCTGTCTGTAGATTCGTCCGTCCGTGTCAATAGACAGATACTTGAAATTTTAAGATGATATTTATGACAATTATGACTGTGGCGCTATATCAAAAATATTAAAGCTGCCTTTTGTATCTTTTTTGTTTTAAAGGTTTTTCAATAAAGGTTGAATAATTTTTAATAATAAAATACCTACGTGAAAAACGTATCACCTACATACGTTCGCCAGAAGCACAGGCAAATTTGTTTGTTTCCAATACTGCGAATCAATCCACCGGAAGCAGAAATATCGACACAAGCATTGTTCTTTGGATGTTTACCACTGAATGGAAACGCAGTTCGTCTTGCAAGGTAGGGGTATAATTAGTGCGTTTCACCAATATTCCCGTTGCTATCGTACTTATATGGTATACCTAGGTATATTATGACATCGTTAGGTACGTAACTTATGCACAGAAACTTCTGTCATCAACATGCATTGGATAGAAACATTGAGGTAGGTAATTTTATAATTGATACGAGTCGGATCTATGACACAAGTCGGCTATTGAATAGTTTTATCACTTTTATCTAGGTAATTACGTACTGAAGCTGTTCTAATCTGGTTATAGAATTGATAATAGAAGGGGCTTGGCGAGACGTCATACATTTTGTTGTAACGCAATTACTACGTCAAGCATTGGACGAATCACTGTAATCCTGTTGACGCTTTCAATGAAGTACCTAGTTATTTACACGAGTTGTCATTGTTACTTGATTACATAGCTAAGCAACAAAGTTATCTATTGCGTGTTTTTGACCCCCAAAACGAATATGCTGTTGTTTTTTGCTGTTAAATAAAATCAAACGATTCTTCTGGTTTTCGAATAGAGATGCAATAATTTTAGAGTTCAATTAATTAAATAATTCAATTATAATTAATTATATTTATATTAATTTTTTTACATTTACTTTAAGAATATCTAAAATATTTTTAAACTGCTTCGAAAGCCCACAAGTCGGACTAACACTCCTTAAAAGCCAATACCTACCTACATTTAATTTCCCTGGTGTTACGTACGGATAGCTAAAGGGCATTGGTGATGAGTGATGACCATTATTTATAGTCCATTTTTAGACGAGTATTTGGTATTTTATAAAATAAATATTTGGTGAAAAAATGTACCTACAGTTCTTTTTATCATAATTTGTAATTGGCTGCCTCAAAATGAGAAGAATTTAATAATGCCAAAATGAATTTCAATTTACCATTATTTCTTTTAACTAATTTAAATTAATATATGACTAAAAAGCAGTGCCAACATTGTTTACCAAATAAGACTCTTCTAAAAAAATGGACTACCTATTATGTGACCTGAATTTTTTACGTGAATAATCGACAGACGAACCGTATGTGATCACCCACCCATGGACATCAGTCACGCCAAAGGCATTATGCATTTCTAAGGAAGAAGAGAAAAGAAGTAAGCTATCAATCAGGTCGATTGACAGCAAAAATCAATTAAAAAAACAAAATGTTTGCAATTCACACGTGGTAGAAGTGACACCTTCAAAAATTTTGGTTTCAAGATAATTTAAAGATAATTTCAAGCAGCTAGCGCCATTTATCCAGCAATAAAAGGAATCTTCTATATTGTTCATTGCGCCATCTATGAATACAACTTAGCACTTTTTAAAGTAACACAAAGAGAACCACAAACATAAGAAACACTGTATAATGCTTCTTATCTCATTTTCTCCCACGTTAAATCTTATGAATTTATGTGTCTGTCTCTTTTTACTGTCGTTTTTTAGTTTCATCGTCTTTCAAATCACAACGATGCTAAAAAAGTTTTCACTTCAAAAACGAAAATACGGAAGATATTCAAGTGAGAAAAAGTGTGCGTGTAGAGTGTGAGGAAAAATAAAGCTTAGTTATTAAAACACTTGAAATCTAAATGCAAGAAATATTTATTGATGAATGGAAAAAGAAATCCAACTGTGAAGGGATTGCATAACTTTAAGGTTAGTCACAGACGAAACATGTCACCGCTGGGCACTGGCCGGGTAATGAGAACGGGGGCGTGACTCCGCGTCATCGTTAAGTGATAATAGATATCGTAAAACTGACAAGTATTGCTCGATAACAAACACGTCACATGTTTGTAACGCGTGATGCGTAGCTTATTGATCAGAGTTTGATTGTCAACAGTGATGGAAATTACCGTACGGTGAAAAAGAATGTAATATAAATATTTACAGCGAAGTCTAATTTAATCCTCATAATCTTTAATCTATTAAGTCGCTTTAGTTTAGTGTGAATTGGTGAACGAATTATACTGTAGTAAGGTCAGATTCTTCTTCTTTCGGGGATCTTAGGCAAAACAGTAAGTAACGCACCTTTAATTTTCAAAATGACGTACGCATTAGATACTTTACATAATATTATCATTTCCACATGGATGATTCCGTATTATTTCGGATCGCATAAAACTCGTTATTTTCCCGTATAACATCCGACGACCATGTGAGACTCGAAGAAGGAACTGAGATTCCAATTACTTGTACTGATGACCTTAAGAGAAAACAACGGGAATCCGTTGGATCAGAAGCCCAGGATCGGTTGATGTGGTACCTACCTATTATGTTAGGGGCTATGTGAAGGAGGACTTATAAGTCCCCCTCCTTCTACCTATCAGGCTTATAAGCTTATAAGCCTTATAAGCCTAAGGCTTATAAGCCTTAAGCCTTAAGCTTATAAGGCTTATAAGCCTGATAGGTAGACGCCTTTTAATGAGCCAAGGGAGCCATATCCCAAGAGATGCAAAATTCGGACCCAAATCACGCAAGTCTGAGCCTCACCACAGTCAGCAAATATTACGTTATCCTATAACGGTCATTATCTATTAGGTTGTGCTCACAAAATATTTAAACTCATGCCATAATCCGTATTAACCTACATTTCAATGAATGGCTGTGACGTCATTCGATGATAAGGTGAAGTGGACAAAGGATGAAATCCTTTATAATCCTCTAATGAATTTCACTAGCATGCATGCTTGTAACCAAAGTTGTCCTACTTTAAGGTAAGTTTTGATTAGTATGTTCAAAGACAAAGACAAAATTCACACTTAAAGGTGCTTTGTCATGGAGGAGAAGAAAAGCCGTAAAGAAACTCCTCAGCACATCCTTTTGAAAAAATTACATAAAAAATATTATAAAAATATTTTCTAATCTGAGTGGAATTGGTTGCAGAGCTGGTCATTTCCATGCGTCTTTGTCATTTAAATACTTTAAATCAGATAAAATGTATAGTGAAACACATAATTTTAAGATCAGATCTGTTCTGTTGGAGTTTAATGCATGGGTAGTGCGCGTAGACCCTGGTAGGTTTTTTGTCTATCAGACTAGCAAATTCTTCTTTCAAACGATAAGTTGCTGTTGGCCCTATTGGCCTTTACAGCTTCACGGGGACTACGGGGCGGGTCCGGGAAGGACCCAACCGATTGACTATACTAACCATCCTCCTGAAATCGATGGAGCTTATAGTTCTAGAGTCGAGGTTATCACTTACACTCGAGTTGAACTATTTCCACTAAACATCGATCCATCCGAACCGACTAGTGTATGATCTAGGCCATCTTAATAACGAGGAGATCTTTGTTCATAGCTTTTAGTCGTGCGTACGTGATACAAACGTAGTAGGTGCTATTTTTATCTATTCCGTGGCATAACGTAATAGATTCAAACCACTAGGATATCACTAAATGACGACATGAATGAAGTATGTATTTACAAATTTCAGCGGCGGTTTTCCTAACCACTATTCAGTTGTTTATAAGCCATTGATGATAAATAATAAAATAATAAATTACTCATATACCTATTTTATGCTGTGAAGCAAACAAGAGAAGTCACGCAGAAGGTGACGAATGGGATTTATGTAAAATCTTCAAAAGTTAAATGATTGTTATTTAAAAAATATGGTCGGTACTCCAAATTACGTAAAAAACATTAATTTAATACGCTAGAATAGCATAGCTATAAAACCTACAGGTGGGTCGATATTTTAAGTACGGATTTAAGCATAGAAGTCTGTAGTTCAGTAACATTATATAGCATCATATTTTCCTTACATAGTGACAAATTAATATTGATTCATTAAATGACTAAGGTTCTGTTGGTTTTAACATAAGTTATTCATAACGGCATGTTACGCACATTGGCGTAGTTATTAAGTAATACTAACATTATGAGGAAATGGTAATAACACTTGTTGGTCATATACCGTTCTTACTTCATCTATCATGTTACGTACGGTGTGTTTATAAATTACACTAGCTGTTTCACGTGGCTTCGCCCGCAGGGTTAGGGAAGTATTAACTATGAGTGACAAAAATCTTATTTTTTCGTGGGAATAAATCCTAATATCCCGCGGTAATTTCTAGCTACTTATAAAGGTATTTATGAGTATAAAAATAAATTTTATCGAATTTATGAGTAGGTACCTACTTGGAACTAAAATTTTACTCTTGTTAATAAAATAATGAAAAAAAATATTATTTATTTATTTATTTCTTTATTTATTTAACACTTTATTGTTTGTACACCAAAACTTAATATACATAAAGATCACAAGGAAGGAACACGAAACAATGGGCGACCTTATCGCTTTAAAGCTATTTCTTCCAGGCAACCCAGCAGTAAATTGAAATCAGCAAGAACAGAAAATGGGTAACTACAAAGGCGGAAACGGAAAAGGCGTACTACATAATGTAAAACAATCATATAAGTAATTAATAGAAGAGAAGAAAGATAAAGAGAAAAGAAAGTATTGTATTTTCAAATGACAAATTAACACACTAATAAAAGAGCAGTGACAATGAGAATGTATAGCCAAGAAAAGGAAAAAGGAAAGGAAGCAGACAAATTAGGAAAAAAAAATAGTGTTCTTTAAGCAGTCTTTTAAAAGAAACTACGTTTTCTGCTTTCCTTATTGCTAGAGGTAAAAAATTCCAAAGACGTAGGATAGCAATCAGAATGAAGGATTTATGAAGGAATAAAGAGGTGTGTGAGGGGTTAGTAAAGTAAGATTGTAGGAAGAACGAAGTAAGTGATTATGGGATAGATAACGATACTTATTCAAAGTTATCACGCAAATAGGAAGGAGCGTCTTTAAAAAATCACGGGACACGAGCACCAGCTAGTAAAAAAATAACTACCTATGTAGTCATACGAGCATTAGCAGGTGACAAAAGTGTGTCGTAAGCCGAGACTGGATGTGATCGCGAAACCGCAGAGCACATAGTATGTATGCATGCCTTATGTAACATTTTTAACTTGGAAAATCCTGTTCCAATACTACCAACTTAATAGCGAACTGCAGACTTACTTGAAATGCTAACTTAACTTATTACTAATAAATACCACTACGACTATAACCACAACACCATCATTTTTGTATTTATTGTCAACACTTTTGTTTTTTTACATATTTGTTTGCCTGCGAATGGCGTGGAGTTTAAAGATGCCTCACCAATAAACATTGTATTAAGTTTAGTAATGGTTAAAAAATTTTATAACTGAGGTGTGGCTTGAAAATTAAAGCCTTAACTCAGATTCAATAACGGTTACTTAAATCGCTCCTTAGTACAGAATGTGTATGGTGATTCTTTACTAAGAAACGATTAAAGTAACCGTTAGTGACTCTGGGTTGGGGCGTAAGTGACATAATTTTATTACATTTCTATTCATTCGTTTTGGTCCATCCATTCTTCACTCCAAGCAAAACTCTGCTCTGAATTTACTTGACAAATAAAATGGAACATGTATGTCGTGTGTTAAGGTAATAAAACACTCAGAACATAATTATTATTAAATTGTGAAAATTCCATGACAAATGACATCCCTAAACGCTTTTTGGCTCGCGGTGAGGTTTCAAACATTAAAAGCACTTTTCCACTCTCGTTTTTACATTGCGGTAATTCTGTTGGAAAATGCCCAGCTCTGGAAAACTACAAGACCTTTGTTCAAGCGTGATCTAATATATGCAGGGCATTACCCACTATTAGTTTAATTAATAAACATTTATGCATTGCATCGGTGAACGTCCTGTGAGGATCGTTGATCGCTGCGGCGTGCGGCTGCGGCTTGCGTTAGCAGCACGCGTACAAAGTAAAATAGTCCCACGGAATAGTAAGAAAATCTATACCGTTGTCCACAGACTATGTAGGGAATTAGGGATATTACGTAAGTTCTATCCTATTTTTGACATTGAACAAATGAAAGCAGAAAGCTACAAGATGAAAGCTGTGCAATTAAACATGGTTAAAATTGGCAATTGACATAAATATCAGGAGATCATGTCTTATAGGATTTTCATGAAAAGCATGCAGTTAGACTATGATCTGGAATAACATAAAAGGATCGCGGATAACGCGGAAAACATGGTTAAAATTGGCAATTGACATAAATATCAGGCGATCATGTCTGATAGGATTTTCATGAAAAGCATGCAGTTAGACTATGATCTGGAATAACATAAAAGGATCGCGGATAACGCGGAAAACATGGTTAAAATTGGCAATTGACATAAATATCAGGCGATCATGTCTGATAGGATTTTCATGAAAAGCATGCAGTTAGACTATGATCTGGAATAACATAAAAGGATCGCGGATAACGCGGACAAAGCCACGTGCTGAGGTCGAATATACATATTTTGTAGTATGGTCAATCATACGATAAGATCATCAGTGCTACGACACAAGCATTAGGTTCTGAAGTTACCTCTTCCATTACATGTCAGGATCAGGAACGCTATAAATCATAGGAAAACTTTTTTCTTCTTTGGACAGTTGCCCAGCGGCTCTTATAACAGACTAGCTGACCCGGCGAACTTCGTATCGCTTAACAAACATTTTTTTCTAAAATAAAAGTAGCCTAAGTTACTCCTTGTTACATCAGCTATCTGCCAGTGAAAGTCCCGTCAAAATCGGTCCAGCAATTTCAGAGATTAGCTGGAACAAACAGACAGACAGACAGACAAAAATTGTAAAAAAAATGTTTTGGTATATGTACCGTGTATACATCCAAATGCACTTAGTAAAAAGCGGTTATTTTAATATTACAAACAGACACTCCAATTTTATTTATTTGTATAGATGCACGCAGACAGAACTTAGGTATAGGTACGTAATAGATGATTATACAGACATACAGTATATACGTTCAGGTGTATAACATATCAAAGTACATATATAAAGATCGGCGTAACCACGAAGAGTTAAGAGCAGACCATAAAACCACAGAGTAATTAAGGCCGTGTGGGTGAAACCGGAGGTTGTGTCAGTGTTATATTATGTTATGTCTCAATAATTAAATTGAAACAAAACATGTAGGCTTCAACCTATTGATAACCAAGCTGTTCCAGTGCAGATTGAAGGGCTTAGTGGTCAACCCAAGTGTCGGAAGTTGTCAAAGCGCCCGAGGACCTCCGACATGGCTTAACGACTGTTATCTTATAATGATAACCGGGACCGACGGCTTTATGTGCTCTCCGAAGCACGGAAGCGCTCAAAATTTTTAAACAGCACATATAATTTTACTAATTCTTGGAATACCTTATTAGACACTAGTGGTTATACGTTCTCATGGATGCTAAAATAGGAACAGGTACCGTATATAAGATTTACGTCTTCTACATTTTATGTGCACTCGAGATAAGAGTCCCGGTCAGACGTCAGAAGTACGTAATTTTCCAATTTCATTAACGAAATATCCTGTAAAACTAAATAGATAAAATTAATGTAGTGTAAAATCAATCCTAATTTGAAACAACCCCTTCAAATTTCAATAAAAATAACAAAGTTCAGAAGTTATCGTCAGATATAATAAGGAACAGTGACGAGTGACGAGTGACAAAGTTTACCTAGAACCCTCGTTCGCTAAGCAGAAACTGAAAGCAATTAGCGACGTACACAATCACAAAAGATGAAATCTCTTAATGGATCGGACGGAAGATTCGTTGCCTCTGTAAGGGAGATTTCAAGCGAGGTGCTATCGCTTATAACACCTCTATAGGTAAAGTTAGATCACACAAGAAATAATAGTATTTATAATGTTAGATGTAATGCCTGCGATGATAGATGTAATTATTTATAAAATGAAATGGACAATGGAAATACGATGTGCTGTTGGTTTTTTAGCTTTTCACTATTTTCAAGCTGACAATTTAGTTAGTTTTCTACGCGACGTACGTATCTGTGATTCATTGTTATATGAATCAAGGCGGGCGATTTTCTTACATCGTAAAAGGTAGTGATGGATAGGCGTGATGGAAAATTTAGTCATTTAAACATCTCCACAAACTTTCACATTTATAATAGATATTATTAGAAGTGAATTATATATTTTATCTTCACGCATGTTTAGAGTATAGTAATTAATTATTTATCCATAGATAATCGCGAAATCGATGGTGAATTGATCAATGATAATTAATATTAGAAAATTGCTTTGTTGTTTATCATGGCTGATGTTATTAGATTATTTTTTATACCAGTTCAAATGGCGGACGTCACGTCATTTACGGATGTGATTCTTGAATTATTGAAAATGTTAAGATTCTTTGAAATTTATTCGTTATTGGAAAACCTGTCAATCCCACCTGATTAATGGTACGTTTGTGGATCGCCTAAATTGCCGGGTCGATGAACTGTTGAGTCAACAAAGTAGGTGTGGCAGTGCAAAGAGTAGCTTAACTTAAAATTTACCGCGACCATGACATTAATTGCCTAACTTTATAATTACTCTGTGAGGTTACACGTTAACGAGATTTTCGATACCTTACGTAGAAATGTTTAATTTTAGTTTATATTTAAGGAAAACTTTTCTTATTTCATCAGAATAACGTTGACTAGGTACAAAATCACATTATTTCGATAAATCAATATTGTAAACGTAGCGTCCCAAACCTTAGCTCAATATCTCTCAATCATTACACTATGCCGATAGCAGCCACCGCTTTCAATTTACCACACACTTTTTATCAGGTAATAACTTGGGCATATAAAAATTACAAATTTTCAATTTGGATGACTTTATGCTAGTTTTGAACAATTACTGACACTATTCTATAAGAGCATATCTATGGCGTAGATTTGACATTGGCTTCCAGAAAGATTTGCAGTTGAATTCAGCTGTCTCTAGTTATATTATGAACTATTTCGTAAAGGTACACTGTAACATACATCTTAAATAGCTTGTTACATGCATTAGTTTTTGTTTTGGTGAAAGAAAATTAGTATATAGAAAGAAAATATGGTAACATTCTATTAAAATTTATATAATATCCTCCACGGTTAATATAAAATTAAGGCTATTGTAAACTTGGTGAGCGTGAAGGACACGTCGTTGTTATGAGTTGCGAAGATAATGCAAAAGAGTAAAAAATTATAAGGCTGAAGAATATTCTCTGAAAAATATGACCGTATTTTTAACGAAACGATGATACTTCAAGAAGCGGGTCTTTCCTTTTCTTTTCTTCGAGGCCGGCAACGCATTGTAATGGTGACGCCCCTAATGTTCTAATGTCCATGGGCGGCGGTGATCACTTAACATATAACATCAGGTGACCCGTCTGCTCGTTTACCTTCTTAAGGCATAAAAAATACTGTAGGTTTAGGTAGGCCATACATTAAAATATACCTGTAAGACACCTCTGAAGTTAACGTACTCCAGCTAACAAGTTTACGAGTTACCTGTCCGACCTTGAGTCAAGGTGCAAGCTTAAAAGGGTTGTTTTACAGCGCTCTGCTCTGCTATCTTTCGTGCAAATACATATACATACTACAAACATAAATATATCACTGAAGAAAACTATTACTCCTTTACTGCTAGAAATACAGAGTTTATCCACGTTCGAAATGGAGAGTGGTATAATCTCCAGTCCCATCCACCAAGCTATATTTTATAATTAGGAATTAATACAATAACTGACAATAATAGCACATAAATAGTTTACGAAGGGAAAAGTGACTAATGATAGTGTAATGAAGGCCTTTATACATATGTATTAAATTGGTTTTCTCCTGCAATGATACACAATGCTTTATACCTATACATACAAAACCTACGAGAAAATGACTTTACTATCACGTTAGGACCACACTGTGTACCAAGTAATTTAATAAAATAAAAAGTGTAAGGTAAAAGATAAAAACTTGACGCAGTTTCGCCTTATTTTAAATGGTTTTATTTAGCTTGCTCTGTTCGTTTATTTATTTTTTTGTTTGGTTCGAATTTTGCAAGCCTATACTTCCACTTATCTCTTTTACACATTGCTTTAGTTCTGATGTCAATGCGTTTTTGTGAAAAGTTTAACCTGGTACTACTCCCAGGTTTGGCTCTAGCCGAGGGAACTCCTTAATTCTTAACAGCACAGTCCCAATTTTTTCTTCAATAGGTATCTACATTGATAATATAAAACCGTGTATTTAGTTTTTTTAAACTATTACTTTTTTGTTCAAAAACCTACAGCGAACTGTTTTAGATGCATTCTGTCTGCTAACACAAATGCAACTGCGCGCTAGCTGAATACTGATGTGATAAAAAATAAAAAACAACATGAACAATGGATTTCCATATACTTTTCTGCCAGCTCGCACGTGAACAATGGGTTTTCATATATGCAGTTTCCGCCCGCATTCTTAGTTGCAGTGATGCGCTCTTTCTGCCTCGTTTTAAAAAAGTAAATGCACTTTTCGACCAGGTGTGATGTGTTGTTGACACAGTTATCTTAAGGCTGAATGGAAAAATAAAAATTCTACGGTTTCGTAGTTATAATAATGTACGATTTTGGAGTTTAAATAAACATATATATCAATGCCTTTGAATAGTGCTTTTTTGCACTAAGGATCTCGGCGCTATGCTGCGGATGGACGGACGAATTGATATGACAAAACTGTAAGTGTTATTAACTTTTCAGTTATTGTTACTTAAAAACAAGGCCCATGTATTCACGAGTGAGGCGAGTTATCAAAAGAATAATAACCTAAGAAATCAATTCGCTTCGATGGCCCACGAGTTCGTGTCATCAATACAAGTTAACAATAATAATTAGCAATCCACAACAATTACAACTTCCTTTATTAACTACTTTATCTGTTACTTTACGGTACTAAAACACTTAAAATACATTGTTTTTGTTTCGCTTATTCGACTCTGTCATGACGTAGACTACAAAAGTTTCTAGAGAACACTTAAAATGTTTAACAAATACAAAATCATGACGAATTGTTCTAGTTTTTTAAACGACTTCAAAAAAGGAAGACGTATTCAATTCGACTGTATTTTTTTGTTTGCTACCTCAGAACCTTCGACTGGGTGAACTGATATCGATTATTCTGTTTTTTTTTTTTTTTTTTTTTTTTTTTTTAATGAAAATAGCCGATAAACGAGCTGACGCTTCACCCGATAAGTGTCTATTGTCCATGGATATCAACTTTTGCGTTGCCGACCAAAAAAGGGAGCAGAAAAATAAAAAAACGATGTTTTCTAGAACATCTAAAGATCAATAAACATTTAACGTTCGTTAACCCATTCCGCGTAACCACAAAATAGGTTATTCGTTCATTGTAGGCCACCGTCCACCGAGCAAGTAAAATATCAAGTTTAATGCCTTTTTATAACTTCGCTTACTGGTTAAAATTCATTTCAATTTATTCACACTATATGTAACTTTTAAATTTATAGATAGAGGCCTTCTGAGAGGTAATAATATTAATTTTCTAAAAACACACAAGTCTTTTAAGGGATTATTTCCTTTTATTTCTTTTTATCAGAAGCAAAATGATACTTTCTGAATTCTTAAAGTTATTTTTTTCTTTTAACTTTATATCTTCAGTTAACCCTCTGGTGACAAATGTCGTGACCGTAAAGACGTAAGTTCTGCTGTACTATGAAGCTGTTGTTAAATTTAGTTTAGGCACTCCATGGTACTGCAGCCGTGTTTACAAAGTGTGGTTTACACTTTAACGTCATAAAATTATATTCACCAAAACACTATAGCATCAGTGTTATTAAAATTAATGGTAAAAAAAACATTTTAAAAACAATATTTTACTTAATTGCCCTAAAGGGAAGAAAATAAACTTTAAATTAAATCAAACCAATCAATTTAGTATCTACATGTATTACACAATTTATTAATTCAGTTTTACAATTTTATTATTACTCTGTAAATATTGTAATAGAGAATGGTTATATTGCTCTAAACTAAAGAGTTTAATAATGTGGGTTTTAACGTAAACCAACCAAATTGTTCTCACTTCTACGTTATTGGGAGTTAATCGTTGTAAAGAATTACGTTATATAGAGTTTATTAGAACAACACAAAACAGATTTACATTTGCGTAAAAAGAAACAATTTGAGGATCGAAGGCCCTGTATTGAAGAAAACTCTTTAACTAAGAATCGTCTTGTCTTTCAATCTTAACAAACCTTCAGCTTAAATCCATTCTCATTTCAAGGTTGGTACAAATTGTTACTGATATCCTCAGCCTTGGCATTTGCTGTACGTATTCCGTCGAGCAATATTATTGCATAGAAGCGGCATCCACAATTTTTCCCGACTCTTTGATTACAGTCCGAATTTATGTATAATAATTTTTTATTTTTATTTATTTAATTTCTGCAACACCTTAAGCTAGGGTATACAAGGGCAAAACTTAATGCCAAATGGCATTCTCTACCAGTCAGCCCTGGGTGCTGGTGAAATAGTAAGGTAGGCGCAAATTGTCGATTTAAAAGATAAAAAACAGTAGATTTAATAAATACTATTTATAATACTTATCCTACATAGAATAATGTATATACAATTAAACATACACATTATATTATAATATATATACATACCACTGAATATATAATATAAATACATAACATAAATACATAACATATATTTATATATATAATCTAATAAATAAATATACGTGTACATAAAGGAGTAATGCCATTACAGTATGTTTCAACCCGTGATAGGTAACTTCAGATAATGTTCCCGAAGCAGTCTTCTGAACGTCATTTTAGTTGGCGCTTGTCTGATAGTATTTGGCAGGGCGTTCCAAAGCTGTATAGCCTGAACTGTAAACGAGTAATGGAAAAAATCAGTTTTATGTGGAGGGAAATGAAATTTAAGATTTCGAGATGAACGAAGTTCCCTGTCACTTGTGGAGCAGAGAAACTGAAAATTTTCCTTGAGGTACGAAGGAGAAGTTGGATCATGTAAAATAGAATACAGAACCAAGAGAATCCTTGTATGTATATAATCTACATTTTCCCGTAGGATTTCCAAATTATTATTATTGTATCATAATTAGCCAAATATCGTTAGAAGCGACTTGATCGTACGCTACGCTACGATATTTATAGGTTATGTGTCGTCACTCTAATTAAAATATGCCGACCTCAAGGAAAATGTTTTGAAAGGCGCCACTTTGGGCAACATAATATGAAAGGGCTTACTTAGCACAAGGTATATGTAATTTGACATTGACAGAGTGATATAGGTAAGAGTTGATTGGGTCACTAAATTAACTTTCCAATATTTAGAAAGATCACCGTCATGGATGAAGAAACAGACACGCGAACTATCTTATTAAGGTTCCGCTTTTTAGGGTTCCGAAGTAAAATCGGAACCCTTTTAGTTTCGTCATGTCCGTCCGTATGTGCGAAGCATAGCGCCGAGACTATTAGTGATAGAAAGCTGTAATTTAGCATGGATATGCATGTTTATTAAAACTTCAAAATCGTTAAATTAAATATTGAAAAACATTTTCTTTCAGGGTACTTCCCCTTCAGGTAAAGTTCTTTCAAAAATATCATGGATCTTCTAGGAGCATTTTTGGATTTAGGGATATGTTTGCGAAATAAGGCTTTAGAATGCTAATTTTGGTTAGAGTCAAGTATCATTTATATAATTTACAAGATAAACCATCACGGATATTTTAGCATAAGTAGTTAATGAGTAATAGTCGATAAACTTACTACTTCGGAACCCTACATTACTAACCCTACTTGCCCGGTTTTTTCAATTTAGGGAATCCTATAAATTAAAACAATTTTCCTTGAATCTCACAGTACACAAAAAGTCTTAAAGTCAGAACCGTTACGACGCGTCGTAAAATTATAATACGTATAGATACTGAACAAACCAAATAAAGTATTATTATTTGTAAAATTACTGTTCCATACTTGTTAAACATAAAATTTACGTTCAATTGTTAACATCTTAAAATGATTTCTGCTATATAACTATAATAAATAGTAATAAAATTCTTAATTGTTATTTATTTTTGCAACTAATGGGTATAATCTCCAACCACTAAGGTGAATCGACTTGCCTCTTCTAGTAGAGCATATCTCTTGATGTTCCTAGCAAAGTATCCATTCTTGTTAATTTAAGAAGAACGCTGTGATGTAATAAAACCAGGTCCATTAATTAACTATTGGTGTTGTTTAGGAGGAAAATGGTCCAAATTCCTTGGACCGCCTTTCGCACGAACGCATCTATTCTGCGTGAACTAAAAGTTAAGAACCGGCTCTCCGCTCTCAGTCTACGCAGAATACTTGAGTTTTTCGGACACATCGCCAGAAAAGACGCCCAGAATCTAGAGCAACTTATGGTTACTGGTAAAGTTGACGGTAAACGACCAATAGGCCGCAGTCCAACCAGGTGGACTGACCAAATTCGTTCCAGCCTGGACACCAACCTACATGACGCACTACATGCTGCCAAAGAAAGAGATAAATGGCGTAAACTGTCAGGCAGAAAATAATTCCACTCTTAGGGGATCATGACCCTCAGTAATGAGGAAAACGACGCAAGGAGGAGGAGGTTGTTTAGGTGTCTTGGGTTGAGCTTTGTTGCGGTCTAAGGTACCTCTCGGTGATGGTTCTTTCTATTGGAGATCGTTTGACTTCGTACCAAGTTAATGCTTAGTTAAAGTGCTCTTAAACTAAATCTGCACTTGGGCGTAATGTTGGTAGCACTGAACCCTTGTTTACATTGCTACGATCATAAACCGGATATTAATTTCATAAACGGAAATTATACAGAATATGAAGAAGGCATACTGATCGCAAAACTCAGCGTTTTAGAAATAGGTTAGTGATCCCATCAGTTTGGTTCTGCATCGGATTTTAGGTGCATTAGCTGGATTGAGGTCAATTTTACCAGGAGTTTGTATGAGACTGTAATAATGTGAGATTTATCTCAGGAGCATTTTACACCTTTTATAATTTCACCCTTTAAATAAACAGTCGAGTTTAAATAAATTAGTCGAGTGATTTATCGAGAGGTGATTTATCGAGTTAGGCCTCCGCTGTCCTTATAGACGCTCGTCATAAGCATGCTATTGTCGTCTATTGTCTCTTGCTTTCTGCTTTCCTGCATCTTGGGTTGTAAAAGTACGTGTGTCCACGGAGCTGTGTCGTCTCGTTTAGGTACCGCTTGGCTACCTTTCAATATGCAGCTTGCATACAATCGTCAAGTGAAGCGTCGTGGACAGAAGGCCTTATCTAATAACACTGGAGGGATGTCTGATAGCTAGAAACTAGTCGGATGGATAATAGGTACACGGAAAGGTCAATTTTGATGATGCCAGAATAATATTTAAAGATAATTTAAGATTCTATTAATATTTTGTCTACGAGTAACCGCCCTCGCTTTGCTTCAGTTTTATTATTTTTTTACACTTTGGGTTACATTATTGGAGTTCTATTAAAGATCCCTAATTTTTTTGAAAATATTATATAGTGTAGCTTCCCAACAGTGAAAGAATTTTTCAAATCGGTTCAGTAGTTTCGGAGCCTATTCAATGCAAACAAACAATCAAATCTTTCCTCTTTATAATATTAGTATATACTAAGTAATTGCACACAGGAGTGGAAGATGTAAAATACAGGATTGAATATTAGGTTTCTAAGGTCCAACCCTTTTCTTTAATCTGAGGGTGCAACTTATGGCTTTATGTGCACTTAATTTTATAGATTATAATGATTTCAGCCGTCATTACAGTGGCACCATATCGTCTATTATTTCGGACTAGGTGTTACCCGCGACTTCGTCCGCGTGGTATTTAATAAAAAAGTTATCGTTCTTTTTTCTAAAACATTTTTTTTCTTAAATAAAAGACCTAAAAGTTTTCTTTGCTAAAAACCTAAGTTACTCCTTGTTACACCAGCTATCTGCCAGTGAAAGTCCCGTCAAAATCGGTCCAGCCATTTCAGAGATTAGCCGAAACAAACAGACAGACAGACAGACAGACAGACAGACACAAAAATTGTAAAAAATGTTGTTTTGGTACAGGTTTGGTGTATGTACCGTGTATATATCCAAATGCATTTAGTAAAAAGCGTTTAATATTACAAACAGACACTACAATTTTATTTATTTGTATAGATTTGTATAGATGACAACCACAAATAAGATATACGACATTTTATTTGCAGAATTCGCATGAGTTACAGATAATTAAGTTCTCCGGCATTTTTTACGGCATGTATGAAGCCATTTTATTTATGTATCTAAATATGACAAAAATATGTGCCGTCGATTTTACTCGCCTGGGTTAATTCACCCAGGAAAAAGTTCTAAGTTTTCCGAGAAAGCCTGGTAGCCCTAGTCGGTCAATGACCGATCCTGCTATAACGCATGATCCTCGCAGCCTAAGTGTTTGTCGTCCCCGATCGAGTACTTGGACCCTCACGAGGGATGCTTTCTGGGGCACGTCTGTTTGTGAAACGTATTTCGACATTATATACGATCCATTGGGTAAACTGATTGAGAATTATGTCCCGGATAGATGCTGGTGGAAACGGAGCAAAGGTCTTTGGGCACAATAATGTACCAAGCAGTTTATTACTTTATTTACAAATCGTATATTACGGTACGATGTAGTTAAGTTGGCTGTTAAGTTAGCAACCAAGCTTTGCTGAGTTAAGTCACCCTCTTGAGTCTTAATTCTACTTTTAGTAGACTTTATCTATGTACCCAGGTGATTGAAGTCTACTGGCCGAGGTGGATTAAGTACCTATACTAAATCAGTAGACTTAATTCACCTAGTTTATTATTTTATTTATTTTTTATTTATTCAAGTTTATGTCACCTTGTACAAAAAGGATAAACAAAGGGCAAACTTAATGCCTAATGGCATTGTCCACCAGTTAACCCTGGGTGGACGTGGAAAGAACTGATAGCAGGTGTTAAAACTACTTGAGAGAAAAAAAAATCTAAAAAAAAAGAAAATCAAATACTTTTTACGTACAATTATTATTATATTATATAATCCTAGACTTACCACTGACTTAACTATATAATTGTTCTCCCAGAAAGAGGCGAAATAGAATGATGTTGTCTATGGCGGGTTTTCTCCGTTCCCCCCCGACACCTCGGGAAAAATCTGACATTTCACATTTTCAAGATGGCGGCCGCTCTGTGATTTTCAACTTTTTTGTTTATGGCTTTTTGGGGGATGTTTTTCGGGGGTTTTGACAAGTTTGAGACAAAATTTACGAAAACTTTGGAAAAAATTGAAAAAACAAGATGGCCGCCGAGATATTCGAGTTTGAATTTTTTCGATTTTAGAGGTCACTTTGCGGGGTTGCATCGGGGTGGTTTTTTAACTTTTTTAAAATATTTTTTTAGTGTTGTCTCGAATATATCCTCGACTTTGATATTTTGGGGATATTTATTTTTTCGACAAGATGGCGGACGCGGTGGCGGCCATTTTGAAAAATGTACGAAAAACGACGTTTTTTGGGTGAATTTTTCTTCGGGTTGGCAACATTTGAGCGGGTGTCTTTGTTCCAGGCGGTTATGTAACTTGACCCAAAGTGTTGCCAGGTTGAGTTTTTTTTTCTTTTGTTGGTACATTTTTTTGGACTTTTTATTCAAAAATATGAAAAGTAGAAGGAGCAATATTTTTAATCAAAAAGTTACACAGGCAAACGTGTCGTGGTCGTTGTAATGACATTTGACCATTTCCGTCGATGTCGACTGGCAACACTGGCTGCTGGATTTTTTTTTTCGTTTTGCGAAAAGTCGAATTGATCTCCCGGAAGGAGTGGTGGGGGGTGGGTACGATGTATGGGGGAATTTTTGGTTTGCCTCCGTGTCTATGGGAAAAATCCGACCTTTCAAAAATCCAAGATGGCGGCCGAGTCGAAATGACCAACTTTTTTTTTCACTATGCACCTACCCGAGGTTGGTGTCGTTTTCGGCTAATGTTAGAAAATGTGTTACGATGAAACTAGAAAAAAATAAAAAAACAAGATGGCCGCCGAGATATTTTACTTTAATTTTTTTCAATTTTGGAGGTGACTTTGCGGGATCGGATTGTAATGGGTTTTCAACCTTTTTCCGATTTTTTTTCTTAATTACCTCGGGTCTATCCCCAATTTTGACGATTGGAGTATATTTTTTTTTCTTAAAGATGGCGGATCCTATGGCGGCCATTTTGCAAAATGTACAAAAAATTGCATTTTTTGAGGTAAAAAATTTTGAGGTTGGCAATATTTGAGGGGGTCACTTTGTATTGGGCGGTTGTGAGGCTTGGTCTGAAGTGTTGCCAGGTTATGTTAATTTTTCTTTCATTCATACATTTTTGTGAACTTTCTATTCAAAAATATAAAAAGTAGAAGGAGAAACATTTTTAATCAAAAAATTCCACCAAAAAAATTCACGTGGCCGTCGTAATGACATTTGACTATTTTCATCAAAATTAACTGGCAACACTAGCTGCTGGATTTTTTTTTCACGTTTTTTCACATTTCGAATAGCCCAGCCGAAAGTATCGGTGGGGGGTAATAATAATGTATGGGAAAGTTGCTTGACTATCTATGGTTATTATAGGAAAAATATGACCATTCGAAAATTCAAGATGGCGGCCGCTCGGCGATTGTCAACTTTTTGTTTACTTTGAGCACCTACCCGACATTGGTATCGTTTTCGGCTAATCTTAGGACGACTAATATGATGAAGTTGGAAAAAATTGAAAAAACAAGATGGCCGCCGAGATATTTTAGTTTGAATTTTTTCAATTTTCGAGGTGTCTTTGCGGGGTCGCATCGCGGTGGTGTTTTAACATTTTTGCGATATTTTTCCTTCATTGGCTCAGGTCTGTCCTCAATTTTGACGAATTGGAGATAATTTTTTTTTCGACAAGATGGCGGATCCTTTAGCGGCCATTTTGTAAAATGTATGAAAAATTGTATTTTTTGAAGAAAAAAATTTGTAGGTTGGCAACATTTGAGGGGGTCACTTTGTAAGGGGCGGTTGTGTAACTTGACTGAAAGTGTTGCCAGGTTATGTTGATTTTTTTTCATTCATACATTTTTGTGAACTTTCTATTCAAAAATGTAAAAAGTAGAAGGAGAAACATTTTTAATCAAAAAATTACATCACAAGATTTTTTGTGGGCGTCGTAATGACATTTGACCATTTTCATCTCAATCAACTGGCAACACTGGAGTCCAGAATTTTTTTCACTTTTCGAGTAGTTGAGCTGAAACTATAAATCAAGGGTATAGAAAATGCAGGGGAAATATTTTTAAATTAATATATTCGTTTTAAAAAAACTATAAAATTTCAGTGTTGCCATACAAAAAATATTAATTTTCATACAAATTTATTTTTGGATCGAATATTTCGTTATTATAATGTATGGGGCATTTGTAGGTACTGACATTTTGTAAATTTGGGTGAAAAAAAATTCAGTGTTGCCATATAAAAAATAATTATTTTCATACAAATGTATTCCTGTTTCGAATGTTTGAGGTTGTTGTCTCCATTTGATGTCTTTATAATGTACGAGGCGTTTGCAGGTACTAAAAGGCCGGACAAGTTGGTGTAACCAATGTTTGGTGATGCCATACAAAAAATAATAATTTTAATACAAATGTATCCTTTTTTCGAATTTTTGAGGCTGTTGTCTCCATTGTATGTCTTTATAATGTATGAGGCGTTTGAAGGTACTAAAGGGCCGGATACGTTGGTGTAACCAATGTTTAGTGATGTCATACAAAAAATAATAATTTTCATACAAATAAATTTTTGTAGGTAGTGTTACAGGCTTTGTCTCCTTTTTATGTCATTAAAATGTATACGACGTTTGTTGCTGCCGATAGATCGGTCACATCCGTGTAAATGTGTTTCATTGTTGCCATAAAAAATGAGAAACTTTCAGTGTTGCCATACAAAAACAAGTATTTTTTATAAAAATCTATATTGAACATTGTTTATAGGTGCAAACAGACTGCACATTATATTTCTCTCCCTCTTCCTCTCCCTCTCCCTCTCCATCTCCATCTCCCTCTCCCTCTCCCGCTCCCAGTCCTTCTCCCGCTTTCTGTCCCGCTCTTTCTTACTCTCCTGCTCCCTGGTCCTCTCTCTCTCCTTCTTCTGCTCCCTCTCCCTCTCCCTTCCCCTTCCCCTTCCTCTCCTCCTTGCTCGTTCTTCCTCCCCGCTCCCTGCCTCTCTCCCTCTCTCTCTCCTCCCGCTCCCGGTCCCTCTCTCGCTTCCTGTGCCTCTCCCCCTCCAGTCAAAAAAATAGTTTGAAGTCGAACATGTCGCAAACAGACCCGTGAATCAAAAAATGAATTTCGCAGACAGTAGGTTTAACAAATCAGAGATCATTAAATTTCCTCTCCATCTCCCCGCTCCATCTTCCCTCTCCCCTCTCCCTCTCCCTATCCCCTCTCCCTATCCCTTCTCCCCTATCCCTCACCCTCTCTCTTCTTACTCTGCCCCTCTCTATCTCTCTCCTTCTTACTCTGCCCCTCTCCCTCTCTCCCGTCTCCTTCTCCCACTCCCTGTCTCTCTTTCTCCCTCGCTATCCTCCCTCTCCCTCTCTCTCCTTCCCTACCCCTCTCCCCTTTCCCCTCTCCCTCTCTCTCCTTACTCTGCCCCTCTACATCTCTCTCCTTCTTACTCTGCCCCTCCTTATCTCCCGTCTCCTTCTCCCACTCCCTGTCTCTCTTTCTCCCTCTCGCTCCCCTCTCCCCTCCCCCTCTCCCCTTCCCTACCTCTCTCCCTCTCTCTCTCCTTACTCTGCCCCTCTACATCTCTCTCCTTCTTACTCTGCCCCTCTCCTTCTCTCCCATCTCCTTCTCTCCCATCTCCTTCTCTCCCATCTCCTTCTCCCACTCCCTGTCTCTCTCTCTCTCCCTCTCGCTCTCCTCCCTCTAGCTTTCTCTCCTTCTTACTCTGCCCTCTCCCTCTGTCCCATCTCCCTTTCTTGCTCCCTCTTTCTCCCACTTCACGTTCGTCTCCCGCTCCCAGTCCCTCTCCCGCGCCCAGTCCCTCTCCCGCTTTCTGTCTCGCTCTTTCTCCCTCCCCGCTTTCTGCCCCTCTCCCTTTCCCTCTCCTCCCGCTCCTGGTCCCTGTCTCGCTTCCTGTCCCTCTCCCCTCCCCCTCCCGTCAAAAAAAATAGTGTGAAGCCGAACATGTCGCAAAAAGATCCGTGAATCGAAAAATCGAAATTTCTCAGACCAATGACATTTTTGAAAAAAAAAAGCTATTTTTTTATTTGTTCTTTTGCGGAAAAAAAAGGCACGCGCGCTGCTTTAGCAGCGCGCGCCCCACGCAAAACCTAGTAATTATATAAAATTGAAAAGCGACACACCGCTGATTAAACAAAAAATCTCAGAAACTGCCGAACCGATTAAGATGAAATTTGGTAGGTAGATAGTTTCTGCTAAGGAGACGTCCACTAAGAACGGATTTTTGGAAATTCATCCCCTAAGGGGTACAAATAAGGGTTAGAAGTCACTTTCATACAAACCAACTTCGTCAGTTTTATTATATTATATAATCCTAGACTTACCACTGACTTAACTATATAATTGTTCTCCCAGAAAGAGTCGAGATGGGACTTTGTTGTCTATGGCGGGTTTTCTCCATCCCCCCCTGACACCTCGGGAAAAATCTGACATTTCACATTTTCAAGATGGCGGCCGCTCTGTGATTTTCAACTTTTTTGTTTATGGCTTTTTGCGGGATTTTTTGGGGCGTTTCAACAAGTTTTGGAGTCGATATACGAAAATTTTGGTAAAAATTGAAAAAACAAGATGGCCGCCGAGATATTCGAGTTTGAAATTTTTCGATTTTAGAGGTCACTTTGCGGGGTCGCATCGGGGTGGTTTTTCAACTTTTTTTAAATATTTTTTTAGTGTTGCCTTGAATGTATCCTCAATTTTGATATTTCGGGGATATTTATTTTTTTCACAAGATGGCGGACGCGGTGGTGGCCATTTTGAAAAATGTACGAAAAACGACGTTTTTTGGGTGAATTTTTCTTTGGGTTGGCAACATTTGAGCGGGTGTCTTTGTTCCAGGCGGTTATGTAACTTGACCCAAAGTGTTGCCAGGTTGAGTTTTTTTTTTATTTGTTCATACATTTTTTTGGACTTTTTATTCAAAAATATGAAAAGTAGAAGGAGCAATATTTTTAATCAAAATGTCACACGGGCAAGCGTGTCGTGGTCGTCGTAATGACATTTGACCATTTTCGTCGATGTCGACTGGCAACACTGGCTGCTGGAATTTTTTTTTCGTTTTACGAAAAGTCGAATTGATCTCCCAGAAGGAGTGGTGGGGGGTGAGTACAATGTATGGAGGAATTTTTGGTTTGCCTCCGTGTCTATGGGAAAAATCCGACCTTTCAAAAATCCAAGATGGCGGCCGAGTCGAAATGACCAACTTTTTTTTTCACTATGCACCTACCCGAGATTGGTGTCGTTTTCGGCTAATGTTAGAAAATGTGTTACGATGAAACTGGAAAAAAATAAAAAAACAAGATGGCCGCCGAGATATTTTACTTTAAAATTTTTCAATTTTGGAGGTGACTTTGCGGGGTCGGATTGCAATGGGTTTTCAACTTTTTTTCGCTTTTTTTTCTTAATTGCCTCGGGTCTATCCCCAATTTTGACGTTTGGGGTATATTTTTTTTTTCTTAAAGATGGCGGATCCCATGGCGGCCATTTTGCAAAATGTACAAAAAATTGCATTTTTTGAAGGAAAAAATTTTTAGGTTGGCAACATTTGAGGGGGTCACTTTGTATTGGGTGGTTATGAGGCTTGGTCTGAAGTGTTGCCAGGTTACGTTAATTTTTTTTTCATTCATACATTTTTGTGAACTTTCTATTCAAAAATATAAAAAGTAGAAGGAGAAAAATTTTAAATAAAAAAAATGCACAAAAAAATTTTTCGTGGCCGTCGTAATGACATTTGACCATTTTCATCAAAAGTATCTGGCAACACTGGCCGCTGGATTTTTTTTTCACGTTTTTTCACATTTCGAATAGCCCAGCCGAAAGTATTGGTGGGGGGTAATAATAATGTGTGAGGAAGTTGCTTGACTACCTATGGTTATTATAGGAAAAATACGACCATTCGAAAATTCAAGATGGCGGCCGCTCGGCGATTGTCAACTTTTTGTTTACACTGAGCACCTACCCGACATTGGTGTCGTTTTCGGCTAATCGTGGGACGCTTAATATGATGAAGTTGGAAAAAATTGAAAAAACAAGATGGCCGCCGAGATATTTTAGTTTGAAATTTTTCAATTTTAGAGGTGTCTTTGCGGGGTCGCATCGCGGTGGTGTTTTAACATTTTTGCGATATTTTTTCTCTATTAGCTCAGATCTATCCTCAATTTTGACATGTTGGGTATATTTTTTTTTTCGAAAAGATGGCGGAACCCATGGCGGCCATTTTGTAAAATGTACGAAAAATTGCATTTTTTGAAGGAAAAAATTTGTAGGTTGGCAACATTTGAGGGAGTCACTTTGTATGGGGCGGTTGTTGGGCTTGGTTTGAAGTATTGCCAGGTTACGTTGATTTTTTTTTCATTCATACATTTTTGTGAACTTTCTATTCAAAAATGTAAAAAGTAGAAGGAGAAACATTTTTAATCAAAAAATTACACCACAAGATTTTTTGTGGGCGTCGTAATGACATTTGACCATTTTCATCTCAATCAACTGGCAACACTAGAGTCCAGAATTTTTTTCACTTTTCGAGTAGTTGAGCCGAATCTATAGATCGGGGGTATAGAAAATGTATAGGAGATATTTTTAAATTAATATATTAATTTTAGAAAAACTATAAAATTTCAGTGTTGCCATACAAAAAATATTAATTTTCATAAAAATTTATTTTTGGATCGAATATTTCGTTATTATAATGTATGGGGCATTTGTAGGTACTGACATTTTGTAAATTTGGGTGAAAAAAAATTCAGTGTTGCCATATAAAAAATAATTATTTTCATACAAATGTATTCCTTTTTCGAATGTTTGAGGTTGTGGTCTCCATTTGATGTCTTTATAATGTATGAGGCGTTTGCAGGTACTAAAGGGCCGGATAAGTTGGTGTAACCAATGTTTAGTGATGCCATACAAAAAATAATAATTTTCATACAAATGAATTTTTGTATGTACTATTTCAGGCTTTTGTCTCCTTTTGATGTCATTAAAATGTATACGACGTTTGTTGCTACTGATAGATCGGTCACATCCGTGTAAAAGTGATTTAGTGTTGCCATAAAAAATGAGAAACTTTCAGTGTTGCCATACGAAAACAAGTATTTTTCACAAAAATCTATATCGAACATTTCGGACTGGTATTTGCATTTGTTGTATGAGGCGTTTATAGGTGCAAATAGACTGCACATTATGAGTGAAAAAAAAACGGCCAAGTGCGAGTCGGACTCGCCCATTAAGGGTTCCGTAGCAGAAAGAATAAAAGGTAAATTGCGGTTTACGATTTTTGACGTATTAAAAAAACTGCATAATATATAATCCTAGACTTACGGGGAGTGATCCATATAATTGTTCTCCCAGAAAGAGTCGAGATGGGACTTTATTGTCTATGGCGGGTTTTCTCCATCCCCCCCCGACACCTCGGGAAAAATCTGACATTTCACATTTTCAAGATGGCGGCCGCTCTGTGATTTTCAACTTTTTTGTTTATGGCTTTTTGCGGGATTTTTTTGGGGCGTTTCGACAAGTTTTGGGGTCGATATACGAAAACTTTAGAAAAAATTGAAAAAACAAGATGGCCGCCGAGATATTCGAGTTTGAAATTTTTCGATTTTAGAGGTCACTTTGCGGGGTCGCATCGGGGTGGTTTTTCAACTTTTTTTAAATATTTTTTTAGTGTTGCCTTGAATGTATCCTCAATTTTGATATTTCGGGTATATTTATTTTTTTCACAAGATGGCGGACGCGGTGGCGGCCATTTTGAAAAATGTACGAAAAACGACGTTTTTTGGGTGAATTTTTCTTCGGGTTGGCAACATTTGAGCGGGTGTCTTTGTTCCGGGCGGATATGTAACTTGACCCAAAGTGTTGCCAGGTTGAGTTTTTTTTTCTTTTGTTGGTACATTTTTTTGGACTTTTTATTCAAAAATATGAAAAGTAGAAGGAGCAATATTTTTAATCAAAATGTCACACGGGCAAGCGTGCCGTGGTCGTCGTAATGACATTTGACCATTTTCGTCGATGTCGACTGGCAACACTGGCTGCTGGAATTTTTTTTTCGTTTTACGAAAAGTCGAATTGATCTCCCAGAAGGAGTGGTGGGGGGTGAGTACGATGTATGGGGGAATTTTTGGTATGCCTCCATGTCTATGGGAAAAATCCGACCTTTCAAAAATCCAAGATGGCGGCCGAGTCGAAATGACCAACTTTTTTTTTCACTATGCACCTACCCGAGATTGGTGTCGTTTTCGGCTAATGTTAGAAAATGTGTTACGATGAAACTGGAAAAAAATAAAAAAACAAGATGGCCGCCGAGATATTTTACTTTAAAATTTTTCAATTTTGGAGGTGACTTTGCGGGGTCGGATTGCAATGGGTTTTCAACTTTTTTTCGCTTTTTTTTCTTAATTGCCTCGGGTCTATCCCCAATTTTGACGTTTGGGGTATATTTTTTTTTTCTTAAAGATGGCGGATCCCATGGCGACCATTTTGCAAAATGTACAAAAAATTGCATTTTTTGAAGGAAAACATTTTTAGGTTGGCAACATTTGAGGGGGTCACTTTGTATTGGGCGGTTATGAGGCTTGGTCTGAAGTGTTGCCACGTTACGTTAACTTTTTTTTCATTCATACATTTTTGTGAACTTTCTATTCAAAAATATAAAAAGTAGAAGGAGAAACATTTTTAACCAAAAAATTGCACCATACAATTTCTTGTGGCCGTCGTAATGACATTTGACCATTTTCATCAAAATTAACTGGCAACACTGGCTGCTGGATTTTTTTTTCACGTTTTTTCACATTTCGAGTAGCCCAGCCGAAAGTATTGGTGGGGGGTAATAATAATGTATCGAGAAGTTGCTTGACTATCTATGGTTATTATAGGAAAAATATGACCATTCGAAAATTCAAGATGGCGGCCGCTCGGCGATCGTCAAGTTTTTGTTTACATTGAGCACGTACCCAACATTGGTGTCGTTTTCGGCTAATCTTGGGACGACTAATACGAAAAAGTTGAAAAAAATTTAAAAAACAAGATGGCCGCCGATATATTTTAGTTTGAAATTTTTCAATTTTCGAGGTGTCTTTGCGGGGTCGCATCGCGGTGGTGTTTTAACATTTTTGCAATATTTTTCCTCTGTTGGCTCTGGTCTATGCTCAATTTTGACATGTTGGATATATTTTTTTTTTTCGACAAGATGGCGGATCCCGTGGCGGCCATTTTGTAAAATGTACGAAAAATTGCATTTTTTAAAGGAAAAAATTTGTGGGTTGGCAACATTTGAGGGGGTCACTTTGTATGAGGCGGTTGTGTAGCTTGACTGAAAGTATTGCCAGGTTACGTTGATTTTTTTGTCATTCATACATTTTTGTGAACTTTCTATTCAAAAATGTAAAAAGTAGAAGGAGAAATATTTTTAATCAAAAAATTACACCACAAGATTTTTTGTGGGCGTTGTAATGACATTTGACCATTTTCATCTCAATCAGCTGGCAACACTGGAGTCCAGAATTTTTTTCACTTTTCAAGTAGTTGAGCCGAAACTATAGATCAAGGGTATAGAAAATGTAGGGGAGATATTTTTAAATTAATATACTCGTTTTAGAAAAACTATAAAATTTCAGTGTTGCCATACAAAAAATATAAATTTTCATACAAATTTATTTTTAGATCGAATATTTCGTTATTATAATGTATGGGGCATTTGTAGGTACTGACATTTTGTAAATTTGGGTGAAAAAAAAATCAGTGTTGCCATATAAAAAATAATTATTTTCATACAAATGTATTCCTTTTTCGAATGTTTGAGGTTGTGGTCTCCATTTGATGTCTTTATAATGTATGAGGCGTTTGCAGGTACTAAAGGGCCGGATAAGTTGGTGTAACCAATGTTTAGTGATGCCATACAAAAAATAATAATTTTCATACAAATGAATTTTTGTATGTACTATTTCAGGCTTTTGTCTCCTTTTGATGTCATTAAAATGTATACGACGTTTGTTGCTACTGATAGATCGGTCACATCCGTGTAAAAGTGATTTAGTGTTGCCATAAAAAATGAGAAACTTTCAGTGTTGCCATACGAAAACAAGTATTTTTCACAAAAATCTATATCGAACATTTCGGACTGGTATTTGCATTTGTTGTATGAGGCGTTTATAGGTGCAAATAGACTGCACATTATGAGTGAAAAAAAAACGGCCAAGTGCGAGTCGGACTCGCCCATTAAGGGTTCCGTAGCAGAAAGAATAAAAGGTAAATTGCGGTTTACGATTTTTGACGTATTAAAAAAACTGCTTACTAGATCTCGTTCAAACCAATTTTCGGTAGAAATTTGCAAGGTAATGTACATCATGTATTTTTTTTAGCTTAATCATTCTCTTATTAGAAGTTACAGGGGGGGGGACACACATTTTGCCACTTTGAAAGTGTCTCTCGCGCAAACTATTCAGTTTAGAAAAGACTGATATTAGAAATTTCAATATCATTTTTGAAGATTTTTGAACCCCCAAAATTAATTGTTTTTTTTTTCTATTTTTGTGTGGAAATCTTAATGTGGTTCACAGAATACACCTATTTACCGAGTTCCAACAGTATAGTTCTTATAGTTTCAGAAAAAAGTGTCTGTGACATACGGACGGACAGACAGACAGACATGACGAATCCATAAGGGTTCTGTTTTTTGCCATTTAGCTATGGAACCCTAAAAAACTATACCCATACTAAACTATACCCCTTAAATAGAGCAGATCCATTCCCGTTATAAAAAGCGTTCTACCTTTTGATGCAGGCCATAAACTAACTGTGAGACAAATTTCATCCGAATCTGTTTAGCCGTTATTGAACAAAGCGTTCGCACATTAGCGTGATTGAACAAAAACATCCAAATTTTCACTATAAATATATTGATAGGATTTACATAATCTCCAAGGACTTGGTAAGTATTACAGTATAATAAAACTACTTTTCACAACGTATGAAAAATACCTATATATCAAAGTGCCGTTCATTAAGCAAGTTGAATTACAAGTCACATTATAATTAAATTGAGTACTTTTGTAAGTCTTAATATAGGTCCTTAGAAAGGATTTAACTATAAAATACATCATACATGGATGGAGTTGGTAACAATGGACTCGTTTTTAAATAGTAACATTCCCGCACATTGTTACTTAATTGGTCTCCAAGATACATCATCAAAAAGCCAACGAACAAAATGGCACATATCTATTAAAGGTAATTAAAAGTTATTAAACCTTAAAAAAAGGTCTAAAGTTTCATATAAAATGCGAAGAGACTTTTCCCAGACCTAAATCGATGCCAAATTACAGCTTTCTAGCGCTAAGGATTTCGGCGCGATGCTGCGGACAGACGGAGAGACGGACATGAAGAAACTTTTATTATTTACTAACCGACCCAGCGAACTAGCGTATCGCCTAATGCTAAATAAATTATCGCGTAATGAATATAGTGTTACGTTTAACAAATCAGAGATCATTAAATTCCCTTTCCATCCCCCTGTCCCTGTCCCTCTCCTGTCCCTGTCCCTGCCCCTGCCCCTGTCTCTGTCCCTGCTCCTGTCCCTGTCCTGTCTCTGCCCCTGTCCCTGTCCTGTCCCTGCCCCTGTCCTGTCCACAGGGACAGTCCTGCCCCAGCCCCTACCCCTGCCCCTTCCCCTGTCCTACTTCCTCTCCCTCTCTCACTCCCGCTCTCGCTCCCTCTCCCTCTCTTGCTCCCTCTCTCGCTCCCTCTTCCTCTCCTGAGATCATTAAATTCTCTTTCCTTCTCCCTGTCCCTGTCCTTGCCCCTGCACCTGCCCCTGTCCCTGCTTCTGACCCTGTCCCTGTCCCCATCACTGTCCCTGTCCCGTCCCTGTCCCTGCCCCTGCCCCTTCCCCTGTCCTTCTCCCTCTTCCTCTCCTTCTCTCGCTCCCTCTCCCTCTCTCACTCCCTCTCTCGCTCCGTCTCTTGCTTCCTCTCTCCTGAGATCATTAAATTCCCTTTCCTTCTCCCTGTCCCTCTCCATCTCCCTCTCTCTCCCTCTCCCTCTTTCTCTCCCTATACCTTTCCCTCTCCCCTCTCCCCCTTCCCCTCTCTCACCCCTCCCCCTCCCAATGATTTTAGTTCATACAATTTTTTGGATTTTGAAAAAATATTTCAGTGTTGCCATACAAAAAAAGACAAAGTACTTTGAAGCCGAATATGTCGCAAACAGACATGTCTTTGAAAAAACTATTTATTTATTTGTTCTTTTGCGGAAGTAAAAGGCACGCGCGCTGCTTTAGCAGCGCGCGCCCCACGCAAAAACCTAGTTATATTATATAATCCTAGACTTACCACCTAGTGATCTATATAATTGTTCTCCCAGAAAGAGGCGAGATGGGACTTTGTTGTCTATGGCGGGTTTTCTCCATCCCCCCCCGACACCTCGGGAAAAATCTGACATTTCACATTTTCAAGATGGCGGCCGCTCTGTGATTTTCAACTTTTTTGTTTATGGCTTTTTGCGGGATTTTTTTGGGGCGTTTCGACAAGTTTTGGGGGCGATATACGAAAACTTTAGAAAAAATTGAAAAAACAAGATGGCCGCCGAGATATTCGAGTTTGAAATTTTTCGATTTTAGAGGTCACTTTGCGGGGTCGCATCGGGGTGGTTTTTCAACTTTTTTTAAATATTTTTTTAGTGTTGCCTTGAATGTATCCTCAATTTTGATATTTCGGGGATATTTATTTTTGTCACAAGATGGCGGACGCGGTGGCGGCCATTTTGAAAAATGTACGAAAAACGACGTTTTTTGGGTGAATTTTTCTTCGAGTTGGCAACATTTGAGCGGGTGTCTTTGTTCCAGGCGGTTATGTAACTTGACTCAAAGTGTTGCCAGGTTGAGTTTTTTTTTCTTTTGTTGGTACATTTTTTTGGACTTTTTATTCAAAAATATGAAAAGTAGAAGGAGCAATATTTTTAATCAAAATGTCACACAGGCAAACGTGTCGTGGTCGTCGTAATGACATTTGACCATTTTCGTCGATGTCGACTGGCAACACTGGGTGCTGGATTTTTTTTTTCGTTTTACGAAAAGTCGAATTGATCTCCCGGAAGGAGTGGTGGGGGGTGGGTACGATGTATGAGGGAATTTTTGGTTTGCCTCCGTGTCTATGGGAAAAATCCGACCTTTCAAAAATCCAAGATGGCGGCCGAGTCGAAATGACCAACTTTTTTTTTCACTTTGCACCTACCCGAGATTGGTGTCGTTTTCGGCTAATGTTGGGAAACGTGTTACGATAAAATTGGAAAAAAATAAAAAAACAAGATGGCCGCCGAGATATTTTACTTTAAAATTTTTCAATTTTGGAGGTGACTTTGCGGGGTCGGATTGCAATGGGTTTTCAACTTAATTTGCGATTTTTTTTCGCTGTTACCTCGGGTCTATCCCCAATTTTGACGGTTGGGGTATATTTTTTTTTTCTTAAAGATGGCGGATCCTATGGCGGCCATTTTGCAAAATGTACAAAAAATTGCATTTTTTGAGGTAAAAAATTTTGAGGTTGGCAATATTTGAGGGGGTCACTTTGTATTGGGCGGTTGTGAAGCTTGGTCTGAAGTATTGCCAGGTTACGTTAATTTTTTTTTCATTCATACATTTTTGTGAACTTTCTATTCAAAAATATAAAAAGTAGAAGGAGAAACATTTTTAATCAAAAAATTGCACCAAAAAATTTCTCGTGGCCGTCGTAATGACATTTGACCATTTTCATCAAAAATAACTGGCAACACTGGCTGCTGGATTTTTTTTTCACGTTTTTTCACATTTCGAATAGCCCAGCCGAAAGTATGGGTGGGGGGTAATAATAATGTATGGAGAAGTTGCTTGACTATCTATGGTTATTATAGGAAAAATACGACCATTCGAAAATTCAAGATGGCGGCCGCTCGGCGATTGTCAACTTTCTTTTTATTCTTGCCACCCACCCGACATTGGTGTCGTTTTCGGCTAATCTTGGGACGACTAATATGATGAAGTTGAAAAAAATTTAAAAAACAAGATGGCCGCCGAGATATTTTAGTTTGAAATTTTTCAATTTTCGAGGTGTCTTTGCGGGGTCGCATCGCGGTGGTGTTTTAACATTTTTGCGATATTTTTCCTTCATTGGCTCAGGTCTGTCCTCAATTTTGACAAATTGGAGATAATTTTTTTTTCGACAAGATGGCGGATCCTGTAGCGGCCATTTTATAAAATGTATGAAAAATTGTATTTTTTGAAGAAAAAAATTTGTAGGTTGGCAACATTTGAGGGGGTCACTTTGTAAGGGGCGGTTGTGTAACTTGACTGAAAGTGTTGCCAGGTTATGTTGATTTTTTTTTCATTCATACATTTTTGTGAACTTTCTATTCAAAAATATAAAAAGTAGAAGGAGAAACATTTTTAATCAAAAAATTACATCACAAGATTTTTTGTGGGCGTCGTAATGACATTTGACCATTTTCATCTCAATCAACTGGCAACACTGGAGTCCAGAATTTTTTTCACTTTTCGAGTAGTTGAGCCAAAACTATAGATCAAGGGTATAGAAAATGTATGAGAGATATTTTTAAATTAATATATTTGTTCTAGAAAAACTATAAAATTTCAGTGTTGCCATACAAAAAATAATAATTTTCATACAAATTAATTTTTGGATCGGATATTTCGTTATTATAATGTATCGGGCATTTGTAGGTACTGACATTTTGTAAATTTTGGTGAAAAAAAAATTCAGTGTTGCCATATAAAAAATAATTATTTTCATACAAATGTATTCCTTTTTCGAATGTTTGAGGCTGTTGTCTCCATTTGATGTCTTTATAATGTATGAGGCGTTTGTAGGTACTAAAGGGCCGGACACGTTGGTGTAACCAATATTTAGTGATGTCATACAAAAAATAATAATTTTCATACAAATGAATTTTTTTACGTAATATTTCAGGCTTTTGTCTCCTTTTGATGTCATTAAAATGTATACAACGTTTGTTTTTACTGATAGATCGGTCAAATCCCTGTGAACCTGTTTCAGTGTTGCCATAAAAAAAGAGAAACTTTCAGTGTTGCCATACAAAAACAAGTATTTTTCATAAAAATCTATATTGAACATTTTCGACTGTTGTTTGCATTTGATGTCTATAAAATGTATGAGGTGTTTATAGGTGCAAATAGACTGCACATTATATGAGAGTATTAAAAAACGTGTTGGCATATAAAAAAATATTTTATTGTTCAGTCTAGAAAACAAAATTAACGTGTAAATATTTAAAATATTGAAAAATAATTCAATAATATTTTTTTAGTACATCATACATTTTACACATTCAAGACATTTGTACCACTATAGTGTTATTGTTATTACCTACTGGTTTGGTCTGGAAGTGATTGTCCGTTTCTTAATTCTCCTATCCGATAGTTTAGTGTGAACCTATTTTGTCATGTGCCCTTTACTGCTTTGAATAGTTATTGTGTAAAGGCAAAATTAATTTTAATTTCTTCGAGGCTGGCAACGCATTAGTGACGCCCCTTATGTTGCTAATGTCCATGGGTGGCGGTTATCTCTTACAATCAGGTGACCCATCTGCTCGTTTGCCTGCTTAATTCTTAATGCTTGATTCTGTCCCGCTCTTTCTCCCTCCCCGCTCCCTGTCCTCTCCCTCCCTCTCGCTCTCCTTCTCCCTCTCGCTCTCCCTCTTGCTTTATCTCTCGCTCTCCTTCTCTTGCTTTATCTCTCGCTCTCCCTCTCGTTCTCCCTTTCTCTCTCTTCCCTCTCCCGCTCCCTGTCTCTCTACCTCTCCCACTCCCGATCCCTCTCCCGCTTCACGTCTCTCTCCCGCTCACAGTCAGTCTCCCGCACCCGGTCCTTCTCCCACTTTTTGTCCCGCTCTTTCTCCCTCCCCGCTCCTTGCCACTCTTTCTCTCTCTCTCTCCCTCTCGCTCTTCCTGTCCCTCTCCCTCTCCTTCTCCCTCTCGCTCTTCCTCTCACTCTCCCTCTCCCTCTAGCTTTCCTTTTCACTCTCTCTCTCGCTCTCCCTCTCCCTCCCTCTCCCTCTCCCTCTCACTCTCGCTTTCCCTCTCCCTTTCACTCTTCCTCCCTCTCCCTCTCGCTCTCGCTTTCCCACACCCTCTCGCTCTCCCTCTCTCTCTAGCTCTATCTCTCGCTCTCCCTCTGCCTCTCCCGCTCCCTATCCTTCTCCCTCTCCCTCTCCTTCTCCATCTCCCGCTCCAAGTCCCTCTCCTGCAGCCGGTCCCTCTCTTACTTTCTGTCCCGCTCTTTCTCCCTCCTCGCTCCCTGCCCCTCTCCCTCTCCTTCTCCCGCTGTCACTCTTGCTTCCTGTCCCTCTCCCCTCCCCCTTCCGTCAAAAAAATAATGTGAAGCCGAACATATCGCAAACAGACCCCTGAATCGAAAAATGAATTTCGCAGACCAATGATATTTTAAAAAACTATTTATTTATTTGTTCTTTTGCGGAAGAAAAAGGCACGCGCGCTGCTTTAGCAGCGCGCGCCCCACGCAAAACCTAGTCTATATATATAAAATTGAAAAGCGACACACCGCTGATTAAACAAAAAATCTCAGAAACTGCCGAACCGATTAAGATGAAATTTGGTAGGTAGATAGTTCCTGCTAAGGAGACGTCCACTAAGAACGGATTTTTGGAAATTCATCCCCTAAGGGGTACAAATAAGGGTTAGAAGTCACTTTCATACAAACCAACTTCGTCAGTTTTAGAGTTATAAATATGAAATTTTTTATGTTAGTTTATAGTAATAAACAAAAGTTAACTTTAACACATTTTTTTGGAAAATCATCCCTTAAAGGGTTAATTTCTTCAATTTAACTTAGTACGCAACTTCGTCATTTTTGAAGTTAAAAACATGAAAATTTATATATTAGTTCAAAATTAGAAACAAAATTTAAGAGTCATGTGTTTTTTTGGAAAATCAACCCCTAAAGGGTCGAATAAGGTTGTTCAAGTTTGTATGGGAACTTCGTCAGTTTTGAAGTTAGAAGGGTGAAAATTTATATATAAGCTTATAGTTAGACACAAAAAATAACTGTATCACTGTTTTCTCGAAATTCATCCCCTACAAATAGGGGTTGGAGGTCATTTTCATACAAACCAACTTCGTCAATTTTAGAGTTGTAAATATGAAATTTTTTATGTAAGTTTATAGTCATAAACAAAAATTAAGTTTAACACATTTTTTTGGAAAATCATCTCTTAAAAGGTTAATTGAATGGATGGTACTTAGTAGGCAACTTAGTCATTTTTGAAGTTAAAAACATGAAAATTTACATATTAGCTCCAGTTTAGAAACAAAATTTGTAAGTATTATGTTTTTTTGTAAAATCATCCCCTAAAGGGTTAATTAAGACGGCGCAATTTAGTAGGGCAACTTCGTCAGTTTTGAAGTAAGAAGGGTGAAAATTTGTATATAAGCTTATAGTTAGACACAAAAAATAACTGTATCACTGTTTTCTCGAAATTCATCCCCTACAAATAGGGGTTGGAGGTCATTTTCATACAAACCAACTTCGTCAATTTTAGAGTTGTAAATATGAAATTTTTTATGTCAGTTTATAGTAATAAACAAAAATTAAGTTTAACACATTTTTCTGGAAAATCATCCCTTAAAGGGTTAATTTAATGGATGGTACTTAGTAGGCAACTTAGTCATTTTTGAAGTTAAAAACATGAAAATTTACATATTAGCTCCAGTTTAGAAACAAAATTTGTAAGTATTATATTTTTTGGAAAATCATCCCCTAAAGGGTTAATTAAGACGGCGCAATTTAGTAGGGCAACTTCGTCAGTTTTGAAGTAAGAAGGGTGAAAATTTGTATATAAGCTTATAGTTAGACACAAAAATAACTGCATCACTGTTTTCTCGAAATTCATCCCCTAAAAATAGGGGTTGGAAGTCATTTACATACAAATCAACTTCGTCAGTTTTAGAGTTATAAATATGAAAATGTTTATGTTTGTTTATTGTTATTAAAAAAAGTTAAAATTCAGCTGAAAATCATCCCTTAAAGGACAAATTTAGGGGATGGAACTTACTACGCAACTTCGTCATTTTTGAAGTTAAAAACATAAAAAAATATTATATTAGCTCAAGATTAGAAATAATCAGTAATGTGTTTTTTTGGAAAATCCTCCCCTGAAGGGTTAATTAATTAGGGAGTGCAAGTTAGTATGGCAACTTCGTCAGTTTTGAAGTAAAAAACTTGAAAATTTATATGTAAGCTTATAGTTAGACACAAAAAATAACTGTACCCACTGTTTTCTCGAAGTTCATCCCCATAAGGGATAATACTAAGGGATTTTAAATATTTAAGAAACTACGTTAATTGTAACAGGTTTTTTGGAATTTCATCCCATAAGAGGTAAATAAAGAGGTTGCAAGTTTTTCCAGGACTTGGTCAATTTCAAACTCAGAAATATGAAAATTAATATGTAAGCTTATAGTGAGAAACAAAAAAATTGTGTGGAGGACTTTACGGACGGGAGCGGGAGATAGGAAGCGATAGAGGGACCGGAAATGGGAGAGGGAGAGGGACAGGGAGCGGGAGATGGAGAGGGAGAGGGAGAGAGAGGGAGAGGGAGAGAGATTGAAAGGGAGAGGGACAGAAGGCTGGAGAGGGCCCGGGAGCGGGAGAGAGAGGGGGACAGGGCGCGGGATAGGGAGAGGGAGAGGGACAGGAAGCGGGATAGGGCCCGGGAGTGGGATAGGGAGAGGGAGAGGGAGAGGGAGAGGGACGGGGAGCGGGAGAGGGAGAGAAAAAGACAGGGGTATTATTGTCTGTTTGTCTGTCCGGGCATCACATGAAAACCCTTGAACTGATTTCGACGGAAATTAGTCAAGTTGTTCCTAATACTTTGGATCACGTTTTAAAAAACTTTTAGTCGCGATAAAATTAAAAGTTTTCCCAGGAAACAAGATGAAACTTAGTACGGAATATTTTTAAAACACCAACGTCTTGCTTTAAATTTGAAACAAACGTTCTTCATTTAATTGATGGAATATATTATGTTTTCGAGTTTTTCAAAATTTTTCATGAAAAAGAAAAAAACTAATGTTAATGTTGTTTATTTTTCAAAATCCGTTCCCGGAGGAATGATTTGTGATTGTATCGTAGGTTTCAGTATATAAATTTCTAAATATAAATACTTCAATATAAATTAACCTGTTTTTAAATTTTCTTCTGCAAGGGGTACAAATATGATAAGCATAAATTCCGCATGCGAAGCTGCGGGCAACAGCTAGTATATACATAAAATAACAATACTATAAATATCAATGTAATACATATTATGTTAGATATAATTACAAAATGTTAGATTAATTACAAATTTGTAATAAAACCGAAAACTTTCGGGCCATATCGATCTGTCGTATGACCTCAAAACGCACTATATAGCACGTGCAATCGTCAATAATACTAACGTAATAAAACAACACAAAATATCGAATATTCAATGAACTTGCGAACTATCGATACTCGATACCCGGTATCGAATAACACGACGCTGCACTTCACTTGTTCTTAATTTGAAATTTTCCATTATTTTCACATCGTTAGAATCTATTCTTTTGTAATCTATAGCCATATGTGTTATATAGATTCATTATCTTGGCCTTGATTAAAAAAATAAAGTCTGCTGGACTTCAAGAAAGAGGAAAAGAAGGAAATAACTGACTCTCAAGCCCCCAGCCAGAACACGACGAGACGTTTGGCAGCTGAATCTATCAAGAAGGTTATAGCTAGCCAGGCAGGCTTCTCGAAAAGATAATAATAGACTACTAATACATAAAGTTTTAATACATTTTCTAGGACTCAAAAGTACTATTAAAAATTAAAACCGAAGCCGTACTTTTTCAAATGACCCCCCGGACCACTGAAAAAGAGGGGGTTGCAACCCTCGATTTCTTCCCCTTGTGCACGATTTTTTGTACGGCGTTGCGGAATAATGTGTGGACCACCTTTTTTGTACGGCACTGCGCGCTTTCTTATTATTTTTCATGGCCCTATCGATGGTTAAAAATGCCGTACAGAATCAAATGACCAAAATTTACTCACCCTACTTGCACTTTTGAATTCTCACCAGCACTCAGTTGGACAGCTTACAAGTGACGGCATAGTGCTGAATCTTATTATTTTATGCTCTTATATCGTCCTATATACGTCACCTGGTGGTTCATATGACCCATGATTTTTGTGCATGGGCCAGTAGTCTATAAGGTAAAGGATAAAGTAGGGAGTTATACTATTGAATTAATAATAATATTCATATTAGCCTTTTCAACTAGAGGGCCGGCTTTTGTCGATTCTTACGACACCCTTGTATGCTGGGATGAGATTACTACGGCAGATTATAGGTATTGCAACATTTTCTTCCTCTAGTATATAGCAGTGTTACAATGATAAAATATACGTCATGTGCTATTTAATGTTTAAAAAAGAATAAATTACTCGAGCATTAAAAAATTTTATACGATCTTATCCGTAGTTCGAACCTTGAAACTTGATCGATAAATATATTTTGAAGTCAGAATTGGGCATTGAAGACATTCCAAAGATGGAATCAATTAAATTAGCCGGATGTGGATGCTATTTTAACTTCCAGATATTGTTTACGATTCTGTAAGCTATGTTCATTCATTTCCTTCTTTTTAAAAATGTCGCTTTATCTTCTATAGTTGATTTTAAAAATGTTCAGAGATACCAACTACCAAGTGTGATTTTAATTTTTTAGGGTTTTTATTGGTTTTTAAATGGAGGCAACCGTCTGGCTTCGATGATGGAATGAGACTAATAAAAACGTTGACAACAATGACAACTAGGAGTGAGCAAGATGGAAGAAAGCTGACGGGCTGCTGGCTTATTGACTCAACTGTTCGCATCAAGATAGCATCTGTTATCAAGACAATCGAAGATTTAACCTGCTCACCGAAGGACGCAAACTTTCAAGAAACGCCATTAGTTGACCCATCCAACCAATCCAATAGAGATGAAACGGATAGTGGTTTGGTCGAATACCGGATATTCGGCAAGCTACAACTCTACAAGTCCGGAGCGCCGGATATTCGATGCCGAATATTCGGCCATTTAGTAGTGATTGTCGCGATCAAGAAAATACCAATTGCTAAGGAGATTAACGTTTTCTTATCGTCGCAATCACGACCCTTACATACATTTGGTGATCAGTTAATTCAAATCAGTACCCGCAGTTGTCAAGGTTTGCTAGAATTTTTCTTTCAGCACCTGGCAGTAGCGTTTACAGCGAAAGGCTATTTTCAGAAGCTGGTCTGGTATACGAAACCAAGCGGAGTCGCCTCTTACCCACAAATGCGGAAAATTTGGTATTCATTTACCACAATTTGTCACTTGCTAATTTTGAGTACTAAATTAATTAAAAAACTTTTTGACGTGATAACTTCTACTAAAACGATGAACGCCGGGCGCACGCACGAAAAAATGTAGCGTTTCGCGAGCGAGAGAGCGGCAAAAGCGAGAGAGAGGCACGATCGGCGTATCATAGCCGTAGGCGAGCCGTAGGCGATCGTAGTTGAGTGGAGCGGAGCGGGGCGGGGCGGAGCGGAGCTTTGTCATGACGTTGTCACGTTAAACTACCGTCCGTATACCGACTTGATAGACAACCATTTTTTTGATGTAAGTTATTATCGTTATTAGTATGAAGGATTTTGGCTGCTTTTTGACTCAAGTAATTTTTTTACATGTTACCGTATTGCTAGCCAAATGAAATTTTCAGGGACTAGAGATAGTTTGTGGAAAAATATTGCAAGAGAAATATTTTTTCTACAGCCTCTTAAAGTTAATGTTAAGTTTTAATTTTCAAAAAAATCAACATTGTTTTAATAATATTTCGATTTTGATAAACCAATGATTTACAGCGGTTATATGATACAAAAGGCGTACTATTGAGCCAGCTTGCGGAAAAAATCACTGATTCCGAAATATCAGCTGAACCACTGATTACTGCTGAACGTGAACATAAATAGGGGTTAAATTGATAGGTGTTGAGGTTCCCTCCCCCTGGGTCACCGTTGATCCACCACCCCTGTTACACCGTGTATAAATAAACGGAGTTCATAACCTTTTATGGTATAATTTGCCTTGTGTAAAATAACGAGAATTTTTTTAATATTACTATCTGGTATCCGGTCCGTAATTGAAAACAAGGCCAGATAGGCCGGATACCGGATAGTTACCGGATATCCGTTACATCTCTAATATCTATCCAACTAATACACATATACTATCCCACTAATAGGTACCTACATTATCCAACTAATTTACATACGATCCAAACTTACAATTTTGTTTAACAGGCGGATTGGATGTAGAAAGTAACGCTGTCACAGCAATAGGTATTCATTTAAATGTCATTTACATCACGTATAACGACTTCACATAAAAATTGCTTAGTTGCTTAGTGCGACTCATCGTCTTAAAATAGATTTGATTGGTATTTGGTATGCAATTCATTTTAATAAGATCTAAAGATGGTTGCACACTGTGATTTTAAATTTGTCACAGTGGATACTAGCCATGATGCTTGTCCTTGTGCCCATGATCCATATTGTAATTATTATGTTATTTATTATAATTATTATAACCTAGTAGCCGCCTACGCTTTGCTACGGTTTCGGACAGATTATTCGTTACAGAGTGAGAGTATTCGTTATGTGTATACAAAGTATTCGTTATTCTTTTCTAATAACATACCCAGCCCGCCCCCATGTTACTCAGAACGAATGGAACGTTATATTGGTGAAATTTAATAATGTTCAAAATTCGTCCAGTGCCTTTTGAGCCTTTAGCAAACAAATTGTGTAACAACAACAATATCAGAGACCCATACCTAACTGAAATAAATTAGGATGACGTTACTCATAAATGTTAGTAATAACACTAAAATTTGAGTTTTTTCTAATTTTTTTTTTGTAATGTGCAGTATCTGTTCCCTACAGATACAGTGTATTTCAGAATTTTACCCAGCTTCACTTTATTCTTCATCTACAACTAATAAAATTATTTTTTATATTCGTTGTATATGCCATCTACTTAACCCTTAGAATCTGGGTGGCAACAATGTTCAGTGGGTATCATTCGAACAATTTAATCATTGCACTGCAAGCAATTCCGTCCTCGTGTAACACAGATTCCAGTATCCGGGTTTATAGATTACTCATAAATTGTTACATTAACAGAACTAATGGAGAGCGAATTTTTATTTGAAACTAGCTGATCTGACGATCTTCGTATCGCCTAACAAATTTTTTTTTTTCTTAAAAAGTAGCCTAAGTTACTCCTTGTTTCATCAGCTATCTGCCAGTGAAAGTCCCACCAAAATCAGTCCAGCCATTTCAGAGATTAGCCGGAACAAACAGACAGACAGACAAACAGATAGACAAAAATTGTAAAAAAATGTTGTTTTGGTATATGTACCACTACCGTGTAGGCGTGTATAGGTACATCCAAATGCACTTAGTAAAAAGCGGTTATTTTAATATTACAAACAGACACTCCAATTTTATTTATTTGTATAGATGTATAGACTAGCGCTCTGCCCGCGGCGTTGCCTGCGTTCCCGGGATAATAAGTATCCGATATATTCTTCCAGATCGTGGTCTACTTGTATGCAAAATTTTATGAAAATCTGTTCAGTGGATTTTGCGTGAAAGAGTAACAAACATCCAAACATTCATACATCCATCATACACTTTCATTTAACACATTTTCACATTTATAATATTACTAGATTTGCCCGCGACTTCGTTCGCGTGGGATCATTTCCCGTGTACTTAAATATTGATCCCCTGGGAACCCTAATCACCAAAAATGCACAATTTTTTTCATAAAAATCGGTCGAGTCGTTTCGAAGGAGTGCGACCACAAAAACCGTGACACGAGTTTTTTATACATTATAAGTAGGTTGAAGATTACTTTTATGGTATGGCATGAACGGCTCATAGCCCGGCGGCGATCCTAAGTGATCCTGAGTGAGGCAACAGTGGGCGCGGTCAGTAGGTGAATGTGTGACCGCTAGGAATCGTTCCCGTTTTGATAGCGGTCGTTAAACCATGTAAGAGGCATTCGAGTGGAATAAAACTTCCGACACTTGTACTGGCACCTGACCTTCTGACAATCTGAATTGACCACTATGCAACTGGTGCAATATAGGCATACAAAACAATCGTGACTACCCGTATCATGTATACAAATAAATAAAATTGGAAAGTCTGTTTGTAATATTAAAATAACCGCTTTTTACTAAGTGCATTTTTATGTATACACGGTACATAATATACCAAAAGAACATTTTTTACAATTTTTGTCTGTCTGTCTGTTTGTTCCGGCTAATCTCTGTAATGGCTGGGCCGATTTTGACGGGACTTTCACTGGCAGATAGCTGATGTAACAAGGTGTAACTTAGGCTACTTTTATTTTAGAAAAAAAAATGTTTGTTAGGCGATAAGAAGTTCGCCGGGTCAGCTAGTTGTAAAATATGTTCAGTCGACGATGAGTTAAGTTTTAAAATCAAATTCATTCTAAATTGGCACGGGTTATATTAGTTTAGTACCCTTCGTAATACTAGTGGGTTGTATTGAAACAGCAAGTTTCATGAGCTCTCAGCAATAAATATGGTACCAACATTAATCGGTGCGTAAAATGGGAAGCTATTGTATTATGATGCCTTATAACTCTTGGGGAACGTTTTAAACTAAGATGGGAACGTTATTTGAAGGCTTGGGTTCCAATCTTGAGCCTATAGATAGATACTACAACTAAACTGCCCTTGCTTTGCTTCGGTTTTCATATTTAAAAGATTAGAAAGAAAGAAGTTTAGATTAGAAGAAAGTTATGATTTTTTTCGAGAGACCAAAAAGGTTTTCGGCTCTGATGAACAATTTGATATTTGTGGGTTAATAAGTATTTGATTTCTGGCGTCGTTATGGTACAGTTACTATTTGCACGCGTGGGCGTTAAGTCTAATGACCGTGATCAGCAGTCAATTCCCGCTGCATCTTATAAACAACATGGAAATTACGTAAGGCACATAGCACATAATAAAACACGACAAAAACACCAAATGACATTGTAATAATAACTACCGGGAACCAGTAGAGTAACCACGTGAGACACTTCCTTGTAAAACGTCTTTTTATGCAAGTTGATCTGGCTTAGGAGCAGAATATCCATTTCGTAAAATGTCCAATGGTTCAATTCTTAGATAGTCAAATTCGTAAAATGTCCAATTCTTACACAATAAAACATGTGTGCATGTGCGTTTGTATGTGTCTGGGTACGTAACTTTGTGCGTATTATCCAACTTAAGGCGCGGTGTGATCTCAATATTCACAAAACTGGGTTTCTTTGGTGCTGGAGTACGAGGAAATCCGATGAAATTATCGCACGCAAAAAATACAGAGCATAGAAAAAGGTCTAAAGAAAAATGTTAACCGAATAGAATATTAAATAGTTGTTTAATATTTCCAATAAAAAATCGTAATTTGGTATACAAAAATAAACTTAAACGTCGACATTCTCTGTATTTTCAGCGGTAACAACATATTTTTTTTTGAGAATATAATAGGTATATGGTTTTATTAAAACATTAACCGGACAGATATTGAATTTAATGCGTATATTCTGAATTATCCATGGAAAACCCTCAAATTAAATGTTTATTCGCAATCTAGTTACATTGTTAGCAAAAATATGCTCTGCAATTTTGAACCCTATTCAGCGTCACGTAAATGTAACATTAGATTGACGCAGATATGCGGTTGTGTGAGTGAAATCAACGTTTTTAAATCGTAGTCATACCGGGCCTTAAATCGTTAAAATGCGCCGTCAATGATCTGTATCATAGGGCGGTATGGTTAATCCAAGATTCGGTATGAGATGCTAAATATGGCATTTTTTTATTGAAATAGCCAGCAAACGAGCTCACGATTCACCTGATGGCAAGTGGCCATCGTCGCCCATGGAAATCAGCAATGCGTTGCCGGCCAAGAAAGAGTGAAGAAAAAGAAAGAAAGAAAAAAATTGTGTGTTAAAATTACATTTGTAACATCTCAAGATTCGGTCGCAGAGATCTTAAGATCGGTTTATTAATACGAGCCCTAGAGTACAATCCAACTTGAAACAACTAATAATTACATAATAATTTACAACATATCAGGAATCCAGGTGTGTGGTAACCCTACACCTGAAGCAAACAACGGAAATTTTCTTGGTGGTCTGTCGTTACAGGTCTGTTAAATCGATGGTGCGGAGACAAACTGGCAATGTCTCGCCACAATAATTTATAACATCCAAAGGTCGAGTTATTGATCAGAGCCAATTATTAGCGGTGACACCATCATATTGGTAAACATAGGTCAGTTAATTTATTACCTGCGGTATAATTTTAGTGATAAACGGTAAAAATAAAAGCATAAATAAAAATGGCACGATGTGTGTCCATTCATCCTCGATTGCTTGTGCACTCTGCTGAAAAACAAAGGAGACATGTCGTCAGAATTCTCCTTTTAGGATAGTAATCAAAACGCAACCAAGACGATCCACCTAATAATAAATGGTCACATTGCAAATGGATATCAATAACAAAACACCAAAGCGTTGCTGGCAAAAAAGAAGCGGGGGACCCGTATTATCTGACTCGGTGACACTATAATCAAAAATACGTTAAAGTAAAAAGGAGAAGGATTTTAGAAGGTGCACCTTACCACGCATGAATACCCTCAGTTAATTATTATCACCATATTCATTATGGATTACCTCGAATGGTTAGACTGGCTCGCCCACGGATACGATCCTAGCTGTGTCACGTACTAAGTATAAGTCAAGATGTCTCGTTGGAAAAATGTACCGATATTAAAATGTAGTTTCATTTTAATTGTAGGTATACTACATAATTACAATAGTAGTTTTAGCAAAAGGTTACTCCAAGCGCAGTGAAGGTTTTAGCACTACCAGCGCCCTGGGCGAGATTTCTACGGCGCCCCCTTTCTGTCACTAAAACCCATACAAAAATAATTCAGTCCAATCCGCTCTATCGTTGAAAACCTTCATAATCACTAATACACCCAGGTTATGAAGAAAAATAAATACTTACTAAAACAACCAGTACCTTCTCTTGGATAATTTTAACATTGTTGTCAACGGGGATATAGCTCAGTGGTAGAGCATTCGACTGCAGATCGAGAGGTCCCCGGTTCAAACCCGGGTGTCCCCTAGAGCTTGAATCGGATGATTTTTTTTTATTAATGCAGTTTAAAACATTTAATCTTACTTCATTACATTACATTTAATCTTACTCCAGAATTATTTTTGTATAAAATATGCATAATGTTTATCTATCTAGGAGAAAATTAATTAGAATTTTAGTGCAGTGCAGTTTAAATCATTTAATCAAGAAAAAATAATGTTTTAAAATAAACAGTGTGTCAACAATAGTAGACTTTCCCCTATTTAATACCATACTGCATACCAACAATTCGATTGGTCCCCGGTTCACACCCGGGTGTCCCCTTGAACACACAATACATTTAATTTTTTATCATATTTTGTTTATGTTCAAATTTCTGTTTTTCGTATTACAGAAAATTTTAATTTGAAGAATACGTTACGTCCATATTTATCTATTTTAAGAAGATAAATTATAAATATTATATTTTTGTTGTGTTTATAATATGTCTGTCTAAATATTTTACACTTACACAGATTTTTTTTACTTTTTAAATATGAACATTATCATTCCAAAATGTTAGAAATAAACCATGTAGGTAGGCTCTTCAGTTTGATCAGCACTGAACTCTACAGAGGCATTGGAGACCCACAGACGCGCCCTTCAGAGGACGGTTACATCACTAATGTTCGGTTACCTCAGTGCCTGAAGTCGAAGGTGTTCGAGCAGTGTGTGTTGCCAGTGATGACATACGGATCCGAGACGTGGTACTTCACTATTGGTCTAATGCATAAACTTAGAGTCGCCCAGCGGGCTATGGAGCGAGCTATGCTCGGTATTTCTCTACGCGATCGAATCAGAAATGATGAAATCCGTAGACGAACGAGGGTGACCGACATAGCTCAGAGAATTAGCCGGCTGAAGTGGCAATGGGCTGGCCACATAGTTCGAAGGACCGATAACCGTTGGGGAAGAAAGCTCCTCGAATGGAGACCACGCCTCGGTAAAAGGAGCACAGGACGCCCCCCGACCAGGTGGACCGACGACCTGACGAAGACAGCGGGTATCCGCTGGATTCAGAAGGCTCAGGACCGGTCTGAGTGGCGTAGATTAGGGGAGGCCTATGTCCAGCAGTGGACCTCAAAGGGCTGATGGATGGATGGATGGATGGAATGTTCGGTTTACACGTATTAAGTAGTTCAGTAGTTAACTAAATTTTAACTAAATTTTAAGTGAATAATTTTTAGTGTGCGTTCACACGTAATAATTTAGTAAAGCTCTTTAGTTCAATTGCAACAGTACAGTTACAATTCTACTTAATTACTTAAGCATTTTACTAAATTTTAACTAATTTAAACAAGTCCCGCCCACCTACTTAACAGAAAATAGAAAAATTTAAATTACTTGTCTACTTGATTACTACACTACTAAATTACTAAACTACTAAATTGTCCATTTGCATGTATTAATTTACTTAAAATTTAGTTAAAATTTAGTTAACTAGTACTTAACTACTTGATACGTGTAAACCGAACATAACTGCAGAAACGGTCTCCTATCCCACTGCAATACTTACTGTCGCACTCGGAGTCACCTAACGGTTATTTATATCACTCCTTAGTATAGAATTTGTATTGTGATTCTGTAATAAGGAGCGACATAAGTAACCGTTGGTATTAAAGTGAAATCAGGTTATGACTGCTTCTTAATCTATGGCAGGTACAACTTAGATAACTGTGCCCTACAGGTGGAAATCATTTAATCATTTTAATCATTTAATCATTTAATCATTTCATTTTCCATAGATACAAATATGGTTGGAGTCCCTGCCTTCAACTTTAGTTTGCACTGTGTTGTAGAAGGCAGTGTCTTCCCAAAATTATGAACTATAAATATAACAGTGTAAAATGAAATATATTATAAACTACTAGTGATTAACAATAATACAGCAACAAAATAAAATATGAAAAGTAAACAAAACAAAACAGTTACAAAATATAATGCAGCAGTGTGGGGGCTTCTGTGTCTTTATGTGGGTGTTTTGTGTGTGTGTATGTGTGTGTGCGTGTGTGTGTGTGTGTGTGTGTGTGTGTGGTGTGTGTGTGTGTGTGTGTGTGTGTGTGTGTGTGTGTGTGTGTGTGTGTGTGTGTGTGTGTGGTGTGTGTGTGTGTGTGTGTGTGTGGTGTGTGAGCGTTCGGTTAAATCAAAGTACTCAGCAGACTTTCCGTTCCTTCATAATCATAGCCTTGCAGCCATTCAAGACCTAGACGTTTTATTTTATAAAAATTTAAACCTTTTGTTATTTTTTGGGAATTAAAAACATTATAAAATTTAGGAGCCAGATACAGGTAATGCCGTTGTGCAAGAGCACAATTGAACCTGGGAACTGGGAACCTATAATGCCTTTTGTTGGTGATTGGTACAACTGATGCGGTCTCGATGTGATACCGTTTAATACAATTAAGAATAAAAAGTTTCCTAACCGACAATACGTTGCATTTTCTATAAAGATCGTCGGTAGGGTGCTTAAATGGTAGAGCCATGGCAACTTTAAGAAGTGCTCGCTGTGCGCGTTCTACCTCAATTAAATGGGACTTAGCAGCACCTCCCCAGGCGCATATGCAGTAACCAATAATACTTTCACCCAGAGCTCTGTAAGTTTGTAATACTAATTTATGGTCTGCCACTGTGCGAAGAGTCTTGAACATATCAATTAATTTTCTAATTCGCTTAGCAACTGTCTGGATGTGTGGTTTCCATGTTAGTCTATGGTCAATAATAACACCTAAGTATTTTATGGTATCCACTATATCCAGTACAGTGCAGGTACAGGTTTTATTGTCAGTTCGGTTACGATTACAGGGGTGGCAATGTGCTGTAATATTAAAGTCTGTTGGTGGGCTACAAACAATAGATTTCTGGAAACAAATGTATTTGGTCTTTGCTGCGTTTAGCGTCAAAAGATTGTCTTCAAGCCATGTTATAGTTGTGGCCAACCCATCTTCCGCGAACTTTTTTGCTTGTAGCCAGGTAGAGCCATGGAACAGAAGGACAGTATCGTCTGCAAACATGATAATATCAGAATTTTTTAGCTTTATTTTGCATAGTTCATTGACGTACAACAGAAATAGCGTAGGTCCGAGCGTACTGCCTTGCGGTACACCATAACTGAAATGAAAATAATAATTATGTGTTTACTACATTTAGTGCTAACTTCTCTGTCAGTTTGTCGTAATAGGTACTTATGTGACACCCTGTATATTGTAAAGTTAAATTTAGTATTGATATGATTATAGTAAAATAAATCCTAGACATCTCAACTTATAGGTTACGTCCGCACAGGCAGGCGGCTTGCTTAGCGCCTAGAGTCTAACTAGTCACCTAGCGAGTAGCTCAGTAAAACGAACGCTCTATAGTGTTCGTGAATGGCCGCACTGCGCGCTTGGTGCCTAGCAACGCGCTTAGCGTGTATCCAAGTAAACAAACGTGTTGGTTTTCTGTCACTAGGCGCTAGGCATTTTTGCTTCAAAAATGACATTGACAGTCGGGTTGTCATGGATATAATATTATTGATGAATGTCAATGGCAAAAACTAAGCTGAAACGAGAAATTGTTGCATTTATTCAATGATCTCATTGCACTTATTTCATTAATTTTGTAAGATATTTTTGAGAGTGACATTTCGTCAACGTGCCGACAAGCAAAATGACCAAGACACCTAGCGACCCACCACGCAAACCACCTCTCAGTGCGGCCACCGTGTATCCTAGCAAGTAGCCACAATGCAAACCACTAGGCTCTAGGCGCCAAGCAAGCCACCTGTCTGTGCGGACGTAGCCTTAAAGTTAACACAATATATTTTTTATATTTTTAATAACGATAATATTTCATACAATTTTATTATTATACCCCTTACGTATGTATACCTAAATAAAATTAATGAATATTCAATAAAAAAGCATAATCAAGTTATAATGAACTATACCGAGGTATCGCCCGGGATACGTATCCCGTAATAATAGGTACGTACCTATACTACATGTATTTCAAAGGTCTAACTGTGTTTTAAATGTAATGAAAATCCGTTCAGTAGTTATTTATTGCGTGAAAGAGAAACAAACATCCATTCATTCTCACAAAATGATATTATAATGTAAAAAGAGGTAGATATGTCACTAGCGCGCCGACGGTGAAAAGAGCGTAAGAACAGGCAATTGACCGTTCTGCTCGTAGTCGCTCTATCAATACAAGACGATACGCACGCTTTTGTTGTTGGCAGAAGTGCTTGACATTTGACATAGAGCGTTAAATTGCTTTCGTGTATTATACCAATGTGATTGGTGTAGTGAAACAAAAGATAAACGAGTGTATGTTGTAGCTCTTTTCGGAACAGATTTTTTGGTTGATTTGTAAGGGTAACGTATCTATATTGTTTAAATAATATTGTTTTCACAATTATGAATTTTATCAATTATCAATATCTGAGCAGTGATAGCCTAGCGGTTAGAACGTTGGTCTCCTGAACGAAGGGGTCCGAGTTCAAATCCTGGCACGCACCTCTAATTTTCAAATACTATGTGGGTATTCGTTAACTATCAGTGCGTATTAGTTAATTATCACTTGCTTCGGTGAAGCAAACATCGTGAGGAAACTGCACACCGGAAAGTTCTCCATAAAGTTCTCAAAGGTGTGTGAAGTCTACCAATCCGCACTTGGCCAGCGTGGTAGACTATGGCCTAATACCTCTCACATTGTGAGAGGAAACCCCGAGCCCAGCAGTGGGACAATTGTGGGTTGTTGCTTTGCTCTCACAACTAAAGTTTCACATTTATAATATTAAATTGGTAGTAGGACGTACTGTAGCCGGTCAATGCCCCATGCAACACGCATGAATGAAACAAGGCTGGATTCCTGAAATTATATATTATTGTTATTAGTTTTAGTTTGTAATCGCATTATTCTGTTGTGACTTACAGCGGATATTTTAACCCGCCAAGTACTTCCTTACTCATGAAGAAACTGCGTAGTATGTGCGTTCGTTCTATTAACAAGTTTCGTCATTATTATTTATAAAAACAGTTAATTATATAGAGCAATGTGAATTTAAGAACAAATAAAAAAATATTTAATTTCCTCATCTGATGAAGAGCTGCAGAGATCACAGACCACAAAGAGAAAGAAAACAACCTGATAGATATGGATTTATGTGTACTGAAGAATATCTTTCAGTGATGAACTAACAATAGATGAAGCACTACAAGGACCAGAGAAAGAGCAATGGGAACAGGCTGTCAAAGAAGAGCTACAAAGCTTTGAAGATAACAATGACCCTTGAGCATCAGTCAGCCGCCAAACGACTCGTCGTGTTCTGGCTGGGGGCTTGAGAGCTAGTACCTTCTTTCTTTTTCTTCTCTCTTTCTTGGCCGGCAACGCATCAGTGATGCCTTTGGTGTTGCTGATGTCTACGGGCGACGATAGCCACTTACCATCAGGTGGATGGTCAGCTCGTTTGCCGGCTATTTTCCATAAGAAAAAACAATACAACAGGATTATACAGGACTAAATAAACTTTTGACATAATATTTAATTTCATCAATATTTGAATTACCTCGATCTGTAAGTTTTGAATCACCTGGGTGCATAGGTGGGTGAAGACTACTAAAAGTAGACTTAAGACACCTGGGTAAATTAACTCAGGTGAATAAAGTCGACGGCACCACATTTTGTAATTATTTACATTTTGTAATTATTTTGCTTCCTTACATTATAATCTCGCGCCTATTTTGGTCGGCAACGCATCGGTGATGGTTTGGCATGTACCATTATTACACGACTGCCTGCTCGTTTGTTGAATATTTAGTACATTTATATTTAAAAAAAAACGAAACGACATTTATAGCACGCCTGATTAAACTGATTCTGTTTCAAAGCGAAAGTTTCATAAGCGATAATATTATGTTAAGTCTTACATAATATAATAATAAAGTACAGGTACAATAATATATATTTTTCTTCTTCAGTACGACAAACTGTATTTCCCATAGCATTAAGTCGTAGTGAATTAACGTCAAGTGGATAGAATGCCAAGTTATTTACAGTTTACACGCGAGTAAACACTGGAGGGAAAATAACGGAAAACTTCAAGCCCTAGATGTCATGTTTGACTTGACATGACGGCTACTTTCCAGGGTTGACACCTTTTAAAAATAACAAAATTATTTATGAAATCATTTTGAAATTTTATGAAAATTTCAATGAAAATGTTTATATTATGTTAAAATAAAATAATAATTATCTGGTCTTTGAATAATAAAATCAAAAAGATAAATAATATAATAAAGAAAAAAATGAAGTGTATTTTTTCATACAACCTGGCTATATTCAGGTAGCTGGGTATACTCAGTTATTTTAAGAATAATTTCTATGTATAATGTTTTTAACGTGCAACAGAAAAACAATCGTCAGGTTCAATTCACTTCATGTTTTTGTGATTGTCTTGACTGAAAGAGAATGCTTTAGGTATAATTCCATGAGCAGGACCAAAATAAAAAAAATCTATTTGGACAAATAAATGTTTATTGACAAACAAATGTTTGGTAACTGCCTATCTGTGATGTATTAAAAAGTGTGTCTCTCTATACGACCATGGAAAATAGTCAGAAGGAATGCCATCTCTGTATATGAAAAGTGTCCGTAAAAACAAGTAAAATTACGGGTGGCGCTGCGGTGCTGTTGGTGGACACTAGCGGCACTAGCGCCATTTATTACGGGTGACGCTGCGGATGCACTAGGCATAACTCAGCAAAGTTCACTCCGTCTACAACAGCTACGTTCATGGTTCGCTATTTGTATCACACTAGCGCCATTCAGAAATGGCCATTATTGGAATCTCTATTTTCTGTAAACAGCTGGACACTTTTTTAACTTTCCCTTCATATGAGATGGCCCTCCTTTTATCTAAATGCTCCATGTATACGACACAGCTTATTTATTTTTAAACTTCGAGATTTGACTATAAACTTATCTGTGATCTTTCAACCCCGTCTACAACAGCGTCAACAGCTATGTTCATATCGTACTTATTGAGACGCCAGCGCTATTGTCGCAGGATGGTGGTAGGTACTGGAACTAATTCTATTTTCAGTAAACAGCTGGACACTTTTTCAAATTTCCCCTCATATTGGATGGCTCTCCTTTCCTCTATACTCCATGCTCTATGACCACAATTACTTAGGACACAAATATCCATTCAATCCATCCACCTGTCTACCGTAGGCAGTGGCGGCCTTAGGGGGTGGCGAACAGGGCAACCGCCCGGGGCCTCGCGCTTGCAGGGGCCTCGCGCCATCAACCTAGTTAAAAAAAATTACATAGCAAAACAAAAATATGATTGTATAACTTTAAGAACGGAGTACCATAATATATAGTGAAATAACAATAAAAATACATAAACTTTTGGTTATTTGACTGTCTGAAACTATAAAATAAAATCGAAACATTCGTTACAATATGCATAACCTACCTATGTCGTAGCTTTAGCATTCTTAATATACATGGGCTTCGCTCCCCAAGCCCCCTTCAATTCAATATGCTTGTTTACAGTATTTTTAGAGTTCAGTACGAAAAAACGAAAAACGGAACCCTTATAGGATCACTCGTGCGTCTGGGCGACCGCCGTTCACAGTCAATTTACTCCGAAACTACTGGACCAAATGAGGTGAAATTTGGTACTCATGTACTTTTTTGTGACCCAAAGACGAAGGTGTAAATTAAACAACTGAATTTTGAAAAAAAAAATTACGGAATCAAATTTAAACAAAAACTTTTTGCAAACCGTATCGTGTTGTATGTCAAATGAAAGGGCTTATTGTAAGGATCTCAAATATATTTTTGTTATAGTTCTACAATGGATAGTTTTAAAATTATTCAAGAAAGAACGAAAATTAAGCCCGAAAACTGACCATTCCCCCTTTATCTCCGAAACTACTGACGCTAGAATTTTGAAAAAAATACAGAGAATAGTTCTTTACTTATATATTACAGGAAAACCCATAAGAATTCTATAGTCTTAAAAAACGGCAAAAATAAATAAAATAGAAAAATAATGGTCAATACCATATTCAACGTAAGGAACCCTCTCCAAACGAGTTTAACTCGCACTTGTCAAGTTTATTTTGCACTTCCAGCAGTGAATTTTCTTTTTTCTTGTGTTTATGAATGAATGTTAATTATCGCCAGTTAAGATATTTTTTCGCGAATACATAATGAGGATCCGTAACGTTTTTAGTCGAGAATGCAGATTTATAGAGCTAAGAAATCCTTAACATACAGTGAAAAAATTTTTGTTCTACGACAAAAATTGACGAAGTTATGACCAAATTACTTACAAAGTTCACTGCGTGGCTGTGACGTCACGATATCGGTCGCCGCCAGTTAGCCGCTGGCAGCGATACGGCGCGCAATGTTTTGTTTGGATAATTGTGACTTTGAAACAAATTTAGTGTCCCATTTGTGCCTAATTCACCTTTTAACTATGTATCAGTATTGTATAGTGCTTAAACGTTCAAACACTTCTATGAAAACGCCAAAAAAAACTATTTTTTAACGTGTCGTAAAACTCAAAACTTCGTAGAAAATGGTATTCCGTTGTAAAAAGACAATATATGATTTATCTTCAATAGTAACTGAGCTGGGAACTATATCTTTAACTTATACATATAAATTTCTAGTTGTATCTATATAGCCAGCTGTGGTTGGGCTCCGTAACATTTTTTTTCAGTGGCAGATGGCTCCTCGCTGCGTCTATGGAGCCACATCAAAAATGCTACGCTATGTTTGCAGCCTCCCTTTTGAGCAGCACAGTCATGGAAATCCACTTTCTCTACCGTTCAGCAGCAATACGCTTTACTTTTTAGGGTTCCGAAGTAAAATCGGAAGTATCGGAACCCTTGTAGTTTCGTCACATCCGTCCGTCCGTCTGTAATTTTGCATGGATATACATATGTACACATTTATTAAAACTCCAGAATCGTGGAATAAAATACTGAAAAACTTTTGTTCAGGGTACCTCCCCTACAGGTGTGAGGATTAAAATTTTTATTCGACGCGTACCCCGTAGTGTGGGATATCGTTGAAAAGGTCTTCGAAAAATATTATGGGTCTTCTAGGACCATGTTTGGATTTAGGGGTGCGTTTGCGAAATATTTGCCTTTATAGTGCTAATTTTGGTCGAGCCCCTACTACTACTCAAAGGATGATTTGTAACGATGAGTGAGAGGGAAATAAAAGCGGCCAAGTGCGAGTCGGACTCGCCCATGAAGGGTTCCGTAGCAATAGTTGTCGTTTCATTGCATTTTCTGAGAACATTTACTATGGTAGTGTATAGTTTTTATATACCATTAGAAAGTAGAGATTCCAACGAACAAAAAGATTACCGAATTTTTTTAAAAAATCAGATTTTTTGACGTGAGATTTTTCGACTGAAAATAAGGGTGCTTTTTGATATCAGGTCAAAATAAGGTGAAAAAAAATATATTTTTGAATCAAAAAAATTACAGTATGTCAAGGACATACAAAGGTAAGTTTTCACCAAATTTTGTGAAACAAAAATTTTTTACTGTAAAAGATAAAAATAAAAAACCAAAAAGTTGGTTTTTTAAATTTTTCACATAAATTTTGAGGTTATATAAAAAAGTGTAAATACAAAAGTTGTAGATCTTTTTCTTACCTACAACTTTGCCATTCAACCTTTTTCAATAGGACTTGTAGTTTTTCCGGAAATCGAGATAAACAATTTTTTTTCCATTAAACCCCCCCTCCCCCTCCTCTTCCCGACCTCAGATCGCCCGTAATTTATTTTTCCTATAATCTTCGTTATATTCTCTTTCTTTTGCAATAGGTTTCATTCTACTATAATTTTTTTTCGTTTCAAAAATTATCGGCACTGGACTATTACTATTATAAAGTACTATAATGTTAAGCTGTTTCTGAGGCTGACTGTTGGTAGGTAGGTACTTATTAGGAATCTTTAGGTCTAACTTCTAAGCTGTGTACATGTGTACATATGTATATCCATGCAAAATTACAGACGGACGGACGGACATGACGAAACTACAAGGGTTCCGATACTTCCGATTTTACTTCGGAACCCTAAAAAGTAAAGCGTATTGCTGCTGAACGGTAGAGAAGGTGGATTTCCATGACTGTGCTGCTCAAAAGGGAGGCTGCAAACATAGCGTAGCATTTTTGATGTGGCTCCATAGACGCAGCGAGGAGCCATCTGCCACTGAAAAAAAATGTTACGGAGCCCAACCACAGCTGGCTATATAGATACAACTATAAACTAAAACAACTATAAACGAAATTTATATAAGTTAAAGATATGGTTCCCAGCTCAGTTACTATTGAAGATAAATCATATATTGTCTTTTTACAACGGAATACCATTTTCTACGAAGTTTTGAGTTTTTCGGCACGTTAAAAAATAGTTTTTTTTGGCGTTTTCATAGAAGTGTTTGAACGTTTAAGCACTATACAATACTGATACATAGTTAAAAGGTGAATTAGGCACAAATGGGACACTTAATTTGTTTCAAAGTCACAATTATCCAAACAAAACATTGCGCGCCGTATCGCTGCCAGCGGCTAACTGGCGGCGACCGATATCGTGACGTCACACGCGCCCGCGTAGTTTGAATTTTAGCGGCCGGAACGGCAATGTTTATTACTTAATATCTTCGTAAGTGATGGTCCGATTTGGATGATTCAAAAAGATATATCATTCATATGCCATAAAGAATCGCGTGGATACTAGTTCTATAGAATTTGCTATAACTTTACTGATCCTCATTTCCCCGCTTGGCTAAGTATTAAAGTATACAGGGTGTCCCAGCGCCAAGTGACCGCCCGGCGTCTATTGATTATTTGGACAAAACTATTAACAAAAAACCAATAAAGTACAGGTCTAATCGGTTTGGTTTTTTTTTATTAGCTTTTTAATTTTTTCGGAAAGAAACCTGACTTGCTACACTATTTTCGACGTATTTTTTTTGTTTTTACATTTATTTTCATTCTGTTTTTTTATTTACCAGTTGTTATCATAGTTTATCTATTCGAGGTATAAAATCTACCAAAAATTAAATAGGATATATATTTTTAAAGACATTAACTGAATTTAAAAAAAAAAATACCCTTTTTTATTTAATTTCGCTAAAAAGTTGTGAAAATGCCCTATGAATATTATTATTTTATCAATTATTATTAAATTACATGATATTAGCTACAAAATCTCATGAATATGTTTGTAGTTATCTTAATCATTTACCGAACTACAAACTCTTGAAATATGCAACCTATTTTCGAAAATAAGTAGATTAGACTGTTAAAACCAGGCTAGTGGAACATTTAAGTGTCTTACTATCAAAAATACCTTTTGCCCTTTGATAGAATAATTTTAAATGTAAGGAAACAATAAAAACAAGTGCAAATTTAAATCATTTACTTAAAAAAAAAACAGTAATTAATTCATAACGTTTTCGAAATGACCACCATTGGCGTTAATACAGGCTAAGGCTCTAAATGACATCCTTTGACTCGTTATTTGCACTTCGAAAGGTTCGCTCCTATTTCTGTAGCAGCAGCATCAATCCTCGGTTTCAATTGAGACCTTGGAGGACCATGCTACTAGACCACCTCTCTCTCGGTCTCCTGATTTAACGCCTCTTGATTATTATTTTTGGGCCTACATGAAACAAAAAGTGTATCCTGTGCCAATAGCTACGAGAGAACAAATTTCAGTTAATGTCTTTAAAAAATATATCCTATTTAATTTTCGGTAGATTTTATACCTCGAATAGATAAACTATGATAACAACTGGTAAATAAAAAAAAAATGAAAATAAATGTAAAAACAAAAAAAATATGTCGAAAATAGTGTAGCAAGTCAGGTTTCTTTCCGAAAAAAATAAAAAGCTAATAAAAAAAAACCAAACCGATTAGACCTGTACTTTATTGGTTTTTTGTTAATAGTTTTGTCCAAATAATCAACAGACGCCGGGCGGTCACTTGGCGCTGGGACACCCTGTATAACCTACCTTTAAGAGTTTTACCTATTGAAGTATAATGTCATAGAACAGACATCTCGAACAAAATGTGTGTCCCGCCGGGAGGTTCTATTTTCAAAATTGAGCCCCCGTTCTCTTGAAAGGAACGAAATCGAAGAATCGAACGAATCCATTGAAAATTGAAGCCATTCATTCATTCATTGGGACATACATTGTGTTCGCGGGGGTCGATTCTACCTATATGCTAGTAATAATACTTGAATGGTTTTACCTACATTTTATTTATTATTCGCCCAATTAATAACATCTCAATAGATGTTATAACGTGTAAACAGCTTCAATACGACCTACGTGGTTGGCCACAATAAAAAAAAAACAATTTCAAATCAAATCTAAACACAATTTTACGGAACGCACAAGGGCCTCGCAAAGATCTGCCGCCCTGAGCCTCGCAATGGCTAAGGCCGCCCCTGACCGTAGGTACCTACTACTTAGGTCACTAATAATCGTAAGGAATGATTTTTCTAAACACAACTCGATCAGTTGATAAAAACATGATCGGTTTAACTACTCAATTCCAACTACGACAATAACATCGATATTGCAATCAGTAGCCAACGCTTAAAAACACCATTGAAACTTCTGAAGTGTCATAAAGTTTTATATCACTGTGACGTACGATAGGTATGACACAATTTCCTACCTATGACCTTACTTACACTTTACCATGGCTAACTTTACTGATCTCTATTTGTCGTTTCTATGGCCTGGACGCATTTACACCATTGCGAATCACGCGACGAAATTACATCACGTATGGCTTCATCTCATTAGAGGCCGCGTCTATCGTATGTCAGGAATAATTGATGTGATGAAATTTCACTAGGACACTACGTTGTCCTAGCACGAATTTGTTTCAGAGATATTGATTTATTGGCTAGTAAGCAACCGAATTGATCTATACAATGGATGAAAAATTTACCCTTTTATTGACAAAATACATACATAGAGTGCGATTTTCAATCAAAGCCAAGTTGAGAACATTTTAACTCTAGTAGAACATTATCCTACTCCTACTTATATTAATCTAACTAATAACTAATTAAAAACTAACCTTCTAACTATTATAAAAACTAACCTTTCTAAGTCGGCAATACATTGGTCGTGCGTTTAGTATTACTGATATCCATTGGCGACGTTGGCCACTTATATTTAAGGCCAAATGTATTTAAAATATATCGGCGCGTAAGTCGATATTTCATTATAATTCGATTACGAATTTACTTCCATTTGTTTACTCGATAAGATACTCGATACTCGATACTCGATATCACCCTAGTCAGATCATTCGATGAATCAGGCGATATAAAACCAGTTGCTAAACTGCCGAGAGCTCACTTCGATTTGAGCGGCCGAACCGTACGGACGTCTTAACGTGACATGGTTCACGCCTCAAGAATATCGGTTTATTTAAACAATCAGTTTATAATAATTGAACTATTTTCAGGATTCATATTATTATTATAAAAAAAAAAAACAAACAGAAGAAGTTTTAATAACAGAATCGGACCAGGGGTTATGCGAGGCTTGGGGTGGCTGATTAAGGGGAGGTTGGAGGCCATCAGGGGGGTTCAGCTCTCGTTCCTGACTATAATTGTCAGAAATTGGTACTGATAAAACCAGCTGCTCCGATATCAGAAGCGGGATACGTAAACCAGGATTTTCAGCAAGGAGTGTAAGTGCCATAGCGATTATATTGGTAAGACGTTATTATTTTTTTTTCTATTATATGCCTATTGGTAGTGATAAATATGGGGAAACGAGTGTCAGCTCCTGGCACGGTCACCATGGAACTTGAACGTGTGAAATATGGTGATGTGACGGCATCATCGCACAGGTAATGGCAAACTGCGGGTACAAATCAAGACAAGATATGCCATAAGTAATTGACGGCCATGTAGCCTAGTTGGTAGTGATCCTGCCTGCGGAGCAACAAGCTTGATTCCGGGCCAGGAACGTTTGGCGCGTGGGATTCTCTGGCTTCAACGACTTCCAACTCTATGAACGTGGTGGTGTGAGGAGGAAAAACAAGTGGAACGTTTCATGGCGCTGTGGCGCCAGAAGCGATTCATGTTTTAAAAAGGTCTTGAATTTAGCTTTTGTTTTTTTTAATAAATCTGTGTTCCAGATACTGAAGGGATGTCAGTTGTACAACGAGAGATTTATTTGTACAGAAAGCAAAACGCGGACAGTTCAAGAAATCTACCGTGTGATATAGTAAAGAGAATACGATTTGGGGTCACCTAGCGTATTATGTAGTGTTCCCGTCCAGCCCTATGGTTGAAGATGCGAGGACCGTTAAAAAAAGGGGAGCGTGTTTGTGTGTGTGGCCGTACGCCTAAGTGATGTTATCCGCAAGTATCTGATTTGACACGTCAACGGCTGGTCTTTTGAGCGTATTACCACTCCAAGAACCATGATTGACTACTATAGCGCTGGAATATTGTTGGAGATAATCACAAAATCATCGTTTTATTAAGATTATGGTGAGTGATAACAATAGTTTTTTAGAGTTACATAGAGGTACTCCGGTATCCACTTGAGAGAACCCGCATATCATGAAATAGTGAAAAGTGTAATGCAATTGATTACAACGTGACGACCTGTGGAGTAATGGTTGCCATGCTGGACGGCTGCCGCCGCACCAGAGGTCCTGGCTTCGAGTGCCCACGACGCAGGTCCTACTGTGGGGCCATGAATGTGAGGGCGTATAACGTCTGAGTTTAATTCAAGTTTATAAAACTTTGTGATAATTATGCGTGGAATGCCAACCTATGGATTATGTATCGTATCGAAGGTACATACGATCGAAGGTTGTGTTTTTTTTGCGGGTGGAAGGCAATGGAATCATCATCTACAAAGGGCCTTCAATACCAGCGTTCTATCAAAACATGAGGATTGTGAAGAATGCTCAGAAATGAGCCCAGTAATAAGACACGAGGAAGTATCTGCATTCTGGCGCTCTGAAGATGTGAGTAGCATGGCATAAGAGCCGTAGAACTGTATAAGAAAATCAGACTTCTCTCTAAATGGTTGAGGCTTAAAGTTAAATGATTAAGGATGGGACCAGTATGCTACTTCGAAATTAGGCGCAGTGACTGACCAGTGGTGAAACTATTGTACCCAGCTCTATTCCTGAACTCTAGCGAACAAATGATTGTCACGCATTGCGACGGCGTGGAGTTGTTTGACCAAGGATCTCTAATTATTCAATTTGTGGCCATCGCTGCTTTGACCGCAGTTGACCTGTTTGCGGCGGATACTTTGGGGACAAGGTATGGATATCTGAAATGTTCATATGTAACCACATCTGGTTTACTGGAGAGTGGCCTGACGATTGGACAGGGTCTGTGATTCTTCCACTTTATAAATGGAGCACCAGCAAGATGCAACAATTATGAAAGCATGGCTTTTATATCCCAGGTCAGTTGGATATTTTATGAATAGCGGGATTCGTCGCTTTTTGAACTAACAGATGTAACAGCCATATCACATGAGTTCAACGCTTTTTGCTGATTCGTTCGGTTAAGATTCTGTAAAAATTTTGAGCGAAGGCAGTGCTGGAGAATTTGAAGACTTATTGAATCTTTATTTCATGCAAAAGAAGAATGTTGCTTGTTCAAATCACTACGAAGTCATCGTTTTGAGGAAGTAATAAGATACTTCAGGGGATTGCAGGAGTAGTATTAATTTACAAAATTTACACAGTAATAATAAACAGATTATGAGAATGCGATTAGCCGATATAAGAAAGGAAAGAAAAATTACACGTGGAATAGATGGCCAAATAGAGAAAATTTAAGTGATGCCTACGTAACAGTTCTCGCACGGTTTAGTATCCATCTCGAGTGCTCACGTTTACTGCTTTTATTGCGGCGCAGTTGGACAGCGATTTCAATTTATTCAATATTCAATTTTGTATGGAAGGTTCGACATGTTTACCATGGAAGACGTTTTTATGACTTGTGGAATAGATGATGACAGTGTAAGTGAGAACTACAAGCAGCCATAACGAAAACAATATCGGAACTCTTTAGTTTTGAAAAGCTGTTGGATGTATCCTTTTTATCCATTCATAACGCTCATGGAGGGACCTTTCTATCAGAGGGACTTACGAAAGCTGGAATGGTGGAAAAACTATAGCTGGCATTAAAATCTAAAGAGATTTTAAGGTGAAGACCTCCTATACTCAAATGATTCTAATCTACTAGTCACCAGTGAAGTTGAAATAGTCTACTTCTGCCATACAGAGTGAATTGGATAAGAGATGTTTCTTAGACTCAGACAAAGAAAAATTAAACTAGCGGTGGTTGACCGTGGTAGCAGACTACGGCTCGCGAATGTATTTGGATTTAAACTGTTGAAGACTTTATCTATTACAAAGACAATATAAACAATTACGGATTTAAAGAAGATTGGAAATGAAAGTGGCAAAAATAACTACTGCGAGTATATGGACTGATCAAAGCATTTCGCTCTGAGTCGAAACAAAGACGGCTCTTAGGTGTTCTCTATTTACGGTTACGGGGTAGAGACCTGAACACAGGAGGGCTAATTGCGGCCATGCCAATGTTTTTGGGATGTCGTGTGGGAAGAAAATGCTTCAGATAGCTGGAAAGCACAAATATATAAATCTAGCGCAACTACTTTTGCTTTGGGACCCAAATTTCCGCTTTCTATCTATGCTAAGTACTCAAGTTTTTCAGTCAGATTGCTGGAAAAGTCGTTGCTGGCAAGGTTGACGGTGGGCAAAATGGAATGTCCTAGTCCAGCTTGGTGAATTGGTCAAATTGGCGCATATCTGAAAATCAAGTTGAGCGACGCTGTATGTACTACCAGCGACAGCGCCCAGAATGAACTCTGAATATTCGTAGACGGACTGAGTATGCACGGATGTGCAACACATCGTCGGGCAGAAGATGTGCAACGATTAGGGAATCGTGACCCTAAGTAGTGGGGAGTAAGACGCCATAAAGAGGAGATAAACAACATTTAAATGATGCGTGGCTTTGTTGAATCAAAAACAAGAGATGGTTGGAAACTGGCCACGAGTCTTGCATTAAATGAGTAACGTTCGATAGGCGGAATCCATAGAAATTTGTTTGATAGTAAAATATAAAGAATTATTACAATGTACGTCATCATTTATATGTTTACTGCTGCTACATAAGGACCCTTGAGGACGAAATCTCTAATATTGATGAACTGCGACCCTGACGAATTGTTGTAAAGTTGGTTCTCTCTATTTGAATCTTGTCCTACAGATCCTATATTGGCAACGCTTTCTCATAATGATTTCCGTCGTGATTTCCACGGATAATATGGATGGTTTTTGCCAGTTCACTCAAGTTGGAAGCAGAGTTACGAGTATGAAGCTTTGTTCGCGATCGACTGCAGCAAGCGCTGCAACATCCAAATCAGGTGAATGTGTCAAGGATGCTGCCGTATCGGCGCAGAGTTGAAGGTCATGGAACAGACAGTAAGAAGGGTGAGAAGTTGAGGTTATTGAGTCGTCGATTGTGACGAATGAGGTGAAAGGTTGAATAATTACAAAATAATAGTAAGTTATTTTTAATTGCTGTAGTAGATGGAGGACAGGGGCCTCTCTACTGTGTGTTGACTAGGTTGAGGACAGGGGCCTCCCTAGATAGGATTCACTAGTAGATGGAGGACAGGGGCCTCTCTACTATGTGATGACTAGGTTGAGGACAGGGGCCTCCCTACTTTTTCTTTCTTATGTAAAGTGTTTTGTTATTATTTTTAAGGTCGAGGCGACCTTGTTGCAGAATGGCCGTATCGGCGCGTAAGTCGATATTTCATTATAATTCGATTACGAATTTACTTCCATTTGTTTACTCGATAAGATACTCGATACTCGATACTCGATATCACCCTAGTCAGATCATTCGATGAATCAGGCGATATAAAACCAGTTGCTAAACTGCCGAGAGCTCACTTCGATTTGAGCGGCCGAACCGTACGGACGTCTTAACGTGACATGGTTCACGCCTCAAGAATATCGGTTTATTTAAACAATCAGTTTATAATAATTGAACTATTTTCAGGATTCATATTATTATTATAAAAAAAAAAACAAACAGAAGAAGTTTTAATAACAGAATCGGACCAGGGGTTATGCGAGGCTTGGGGTGGCTGATTAAGGGGAGGTTGGAGGCCATCAGGGGGGTTCAGCTCTCGTTCCTGACTATAATTGTCAGAAATTGGTACTGATAAAACCAGCTGCTCCGATAAATATGATAAAAAAATCAGTCTGTTTTCGAGCGCATTGAAAAATTTTTCCAACTTGAAAACATTTTACGATACATAACAGTGTAACAAGGTCCAAATGTCTGTTCCCGAAGGCCCAACCAATATTGTCAGAGTTTGTGCCAAGGTGACTTCCATTTTAATCAGCTTCTCTTATTGAACTGGTGTCATAACAATATAATATAATCAGTCAGAATAAGTCATAAGAAAATTGACTTATTGTTTTCATTAAATAATTACGACCATGTACGACATGGCCACGAATGTGATTCTGTGTTTAGTTGACAGTTAAGCTGTAAGCATTCCGGGTTCGATTACCATCAAGGGTAGATATCTTTGTGACTGATAAATTTTTGTTTTTCGGATTTGAATATACTAATATATAAAAAGGAAAGATTTGATTTTTTGTTTGCATTAAATAGGCTCCGAAACTACTGAATCGATTTCAAAAATTCTTTCACTGTTGGGAAGCTACACTATCCCCGAGTAACATAGGCTATATTATTTTTTCAATAAAATTAGGGATTCTTAATAAAACTCCAATAAGGTGTAAAAAAATAAGAAAACCGAAGCAAAGCGAGGGCGGTTACTCGTTTAATCATAATTTTACTAACTCCTTTGAACTCACGTTACTTCATGAGCGTCATTTCAAATCACTCCCACTCAAAACTTTCAGTGCATGAGGGAAAGAGTCAAGGACCTTTTTACCCAATAATTCTACTATCAGCATCAAACGATTACATAAAGCATAAATTATTAGAAGAAAATACATATACATAAGACAATGGTCGTGGAAATTAAAAAAAAACCTATACAGGTTAAGACACCAGTCAGAAAGCAATTAAAGGAGGTGGCCAACATCTGTATGGGCGTTTGCCCCACTTGTGAAGTATAATGTACACATTTTATTTTTACCTTACATTAAAGCTTACAATATCTACTTTAATAATTTTATCAATAAAAATCTGTAAAACTCGGTATTGTCCTTTTACGAGCAGTTTTAGCTCTTGTAGGTTGACAGTTTGATAAATATAAGTAATCGTGGAAAAGTGTTTTAAAGAGAGATTTTTATATTAAATACAAACTATTTATCTTTTGGATAATTCATTTATTTATTTTACTTTAATTATGACGTGCCCACCCCAAATACCAAACTAATGTAATCACATGAAAATGCCATACCTGTGCTGCAGTGATCCATTCTACCAATATGGATTGAAGGTTTCTTGCTAGCGAAAATATTTAGTGACTTGCCATGCGCTCAATATCAACCGCACAATTAATGCACCTCATGACAAAAAATCAAACACAATTATTATTTTGTAGAAATCAAACTCAAAATCTTCTTTTGGCATTTGACAAATGGCAATATAGCATATATTCGTATTTCTGTCAGTCAATTGTCAACCTCCAGTGATAGCAATGGAGGTAGTAGAAGATTAAGTGTATACAACACAACTTATTATTATTGTTAATTTATTATAACTACTCACTGCGGAGTTCAGAAGAAAATTAAAATTCTAGTTATGGTATAATAAACGGAAAACATGTCTTTTCTGAGGACTAAAACCTTGTACAAATAAACGTATTTTAACCATTTCCGGGGCACATGTTGGCCACCTCCTTTCCGAAAGATATTATTTTGGTAAACAACTTTAGTACAGCTGCAAAATACACTATATTTTTCATACACATAAAATAATTTATTACATTGACATCTAATTAAAATCTAACCCAACTAATCTAATCTATAACATGGATTTTTGTCAAACAATAACGTATTTTATGTGAATTTAAAAAACCTCATCATCAAAGACATCACCACTCTATCACGCAACACGACATTTCAACCGAAGTTCTTAAATTTTAATTATTATTTATTTATGCTTTGTACGGCACTTCTTAAGAGGAGGCCGTGATGGGAATTTATGCTGAAAGTGGGCGTGGCCACTATCTTTTGTCCTCGATGTTCTTCTTTCCGTCATGTCACTCACTTCACAAGCACAGCACAGAAAAACTACGGAGTAGTACTTATTCAGTAATTTTTATTGCATCTAAAAATTGTAAAACAATTACTTTTTAACAAAAAATTGAACCAACGAAAAAAAATTGAAAATGAAAAATAAAATAAATCATTTAGTATTATTATTTAAGATCCTAAATTATTAACAGTAAATAAATAATTATGAAGCAGTGCCAAACAGATGATAAAACAAACAATTGCGGATCAAGGATAGTACAGTAATGTAATGACTTCTTGTATAAAATTTGTCAGACAGCTATACCTACTGAGCCTGCACTCGGAAGCGAATAACATAAGCGCCAAATTATTTTTTTATTTGGTTTTTAAAACTACTTTATGGATTTTCACAAAAATATATGTGAATTCACATTATTCACATCATATTATAATAAATTTTAATTTCAAATGTCAACACATCAGTGTTGCCTTTGGTGTTGCTGATGTCCATGGGCAACGATAGTTACTATCAGGTGGATTGTCAGCTCGTTTGCCGGCTATTTCCATAAAATAAAAAAATCGTCATTTAAATTATTTCATTGAATAGTAGCATTTGTCAGTTAACCATTTAAGTAACTCTATTTTAAAATTAGTGAAAGTCAAGATTTTTATGTTTTCAAGGATTTTATTATATATCGTTTTCGAAGTCTAATTTTTTGAACGTATCGCTGATCGAGAAGAAGGTACCATGTTTTGTACAAAGTAAATCATTTTTAACAATGTAATTAAATGAATCAATTTTCATTTTTAAATTTCGATTATAGTAATGTATCGATTATGTTGGTTTTATAAATGGTTTCAAGCCGTCAATCACTTTATGTCAGTTTAGATTTAGGCCCCTTCATAAAACATTGTTTCGACGTCATATATTTTCATTAAATTTTGCATAAATTATGATGTGATGGGATTTGTACTAGAATAAAACGTTTAATATGATTTACAATCAACGCCAATGAAAATAAGCAGGGATTTTTAACAAATTTTGGCAAAATCCTTTGTCAAGTAAATGATTATTCCATTTTTCTCAAAGACGCCCATACAAGCTTTATTCATATTAATAAATGGCAGCTATCATTATGGGCATCTTAGATAATTTTGACTATAACTAGCTTTTGCCCGCAGCTTCGCCCGCAGTAGAGATAGATTCTTTACAAATCCTACTTACCTACTTGTTTTAAATCTTACTTACTTACTTGTTTTACCGCGGTAAAAGTAGCCTACGTTACTCTCCACCCTCCTCACTAACTCCATACACAAAAACCATACCATTTATCAGCTTCGTTGCCACGTGAAAGACGGACAAACAAACACACTTTCACATTTATAATATGAGTATGGATTGGAGTATAGTTGAATATCGTATTTATTAATATTACGATATTATAACTGAGATTTAGTATTAATAATTATTATTTCAATATTAGTGGACATCAATAGTGGAACGTCATTACTTATAAATAATGAAATAATAGGTATTTCAGACCACGGCGCAATAACTACAGATTTAGTTGAAGAGCACTATAACAGTTCATGTATAAGGTAAATAATTAATCAGTAACGTTATGAATAAGTACCTTCTAATAATTTCTGTACAAAAAGTAATGATATCCCATCAAAAACATAAATGTAAAGTGAGAGCCAATTAAAAAAAAAGAATTGAGATCTAAATGGGTGCCAAGTTCTATGTAGAAAAGCCTAAAATTTTAGTCACATGAACATGTAATTCAAGCTTTACATTTGAATTGGCTAGTTTTCATTAGTTAGCAACCAAAAAACCAAATTTTAGAAAATTAACATAGGTCATCAACCTAAAAGACTTAACGAAGATAATTATACAAATATAGCTTAGGTAGGTACGTGAAAACTAACCAAGTCAAATGTGCAGCTTGAATTACATGTTCTTGTGACTAAGATTTTAGGCTTTTCTACACAGAACTTGGCACCCATTTAGATCTCAATTTTTTTTAATTAGTTCTCACTTTACATTTATGTTTTTGATGGGATACGTTACTCTTAAATTCCCTAATACATTATTCATTAATTAAACTCGCATAGTGTTAAGTAATGTATCAATTTGTTTTAAAATAGGCAATAAGTAAAAGACAATTGAATAGAAAACAGATCATTTTATGTATACAAATTATATAAAGGTTGAATTTTCAAAGTGTGCGTGGATGGCCAACTCTGAAAGTATGAGGAATAGCGAACAATGCTGAAAGGAGTCTCGTGGCCGATTTTGATGAAAACTAAAACTGCATCATTACATCAAAGAAATATCTGTAATAATTTCAAAATTATCATATTTTTTTAATATTCATTACATTATTAATTTAACGGAACGTAGTTAAAAAGCGAAACCTATTTAAAAAGGTCAGACCAATACAGTACATGATAAAATAACTTGATTCAAATTCACTCCTTGGACACTGATGATATCCATCATAATTCGATATAAAAGGCGACACGAAGTGAATTCAGTCGAAGAATAAATCTGTGCATACGTGAAAATAGTAAGTAGGAACTTGACAGAAATAAAACTCATTTTTTGCATGGTCTTACTTTATGTAGGATACTATTTCATCAAAAACATAAATGTGAAATGAGAGCCAAGTTCAATAAAAAAAAAAGAATTGACATCTAAATGGGTGCCAAGTTCTGTGTAGAAAATCCTAAAATTTTAGTCACAACAACATGTAATTCAAGCTCTACATTTAATTTGGCTAGTTTCTACTAATACTATATATACGTATGTTTTAAATCTTCATAAATAATGTATTGACTTCCCTTTATGGGAGGATTTTCAAAAAAAATGGGTCAAAGTTAACTTTTGTTCATAACGATAAACTTACATAAAAAAATATATTTATTACTCTAAAACTGACGGAGTTGGTTTGTATGAAAGGGACTTCCAACCCCTATTTTTACCCCTTAGGAGATGAATTTCGAAAAATCCGTTCTTAGCTGACGTCTTCCCGGCAATCTCCTTGAAAAATTTCATTTTATTAATTATGTAAGAAACTACCGAACCGAATAAAAAGCGGCGAGTCTCCTTTTGCTTTTATATATATAGATAATGTATTACGCAACTGAACAGTAATTTAATTATTCATTCTCTTACATATCATCAAACATTTTTATTTAAGTACAAATAATAAAATATAAATAATAAAACAAAACTACTCCATTTCTCTGTGCTGTTTAGTTTTCTACATTTAACGTTTTGACAATCATAAGCAAAAGTCAAAAACTTTATACGTTACTTCAAATTCTTTTATAAAAAGCGTGTAAAAAATAGCGCAGAGAGACATACGTCCGACGTCGATGAAGACCGCAGTCGACTGAACGCACATCATAAAGACAGTGTGGGAATGAGTTCTTGTATGAAAATTGTGAGACAGCTATACTGAGCGTGCGCTCGAAACTGACCGACATAAGCGCCAAACAACGTTTTTATTTGGTTTTTAAAAACTACTTCATGTTTTTTCACAAAAAAACACATGGATTTAGATGTGATAATGTACTATGTTTTAAAAAGAATTCCATGCACAAATTTCTTTAAATATCGCGGTGGCAAGCTATAATGTAAATAATTAGAGCCAACTTCATGATTTTTTTCTATCGAGAAAATTTCACGTTATCGTGTTTTCATTTTCGAGCAGATTTAAAGTACATAGTCAAAAAACATATACCTAAGTATTACGCTAATAGCGTATACACTTTACGAAATATATCCAAAAGAAAATCAACCAAACGGGCGCGGCAGCGCCTTAAGATTATGAGCGTTTTGAAATGTATCTTTTCTCGTTCATATGTCCATAATGAAAAAAGTGCAGCGTAAATAATGAGGTGTACTAAAGAGTGAATAGTTGAATACCGAGTTGGCGAAACCATCAAGGAACGACGTCCGAATAATGTATTATTATCAAAACCTTTGAGAGTTACATTTTGTAAACCGATTGAAATGAAACTAACTGTTACCGCAAAAATTAATAGATTTAAAAAAAACATCAGTGCAATAATACTTATACTATTTTTGAACAGAGAGGCGAGCTTGGAAAGGCTCAGCCGAGAAAACCAATTTGATCAATCAAGACCTATATTATCAACTAGCTGGCCCGGCGAACATCGTATCGCCTAGCAAACTTTTTTTTCTAAAATAAAAGTAGCCTAAGTTACACCTTGTTACATCAGCTATCTGCCAGTGAAGGTTCTGTTAAAATTGGTCCAGCCATTGGACAGTCAGACAAAAATTGTAAAAAATGTTGTTTTTGTGTACCTTGTATACATCCAAATGCACCTAGTAAAAAGCGGTTATTTCAATATTACAAACAGACACTCCAATTTTATTTATTTGTATAGATTTGTATAGATGTGAAAGTTTCTATGAATATTTATTACTTTTTCACGCAAAAATTACTGAACGGATTTTAATGAAACTTACCACACAGATAGGCTATGATCTGGAATATGATGTAGGATATTACCCGGGAAACACGGGCATAGACGCGGGCGGAGCGCTAGTTAGATTTAATTGTTGGTTACATTGTTACTCGGTCAGAATCGGTTCGAATGCACCGAAACTTGATATGTCACGTGGCGCTCGCGCATTGCCGATCAAATATCAGTTCACGTGTCTGATGAAGGTCGGATTGATTCATAGTTCGCAACCATTGTTAGAGATTGGTAATCCATAAAAAGGGTTTTCCTCGGTCAAACTCGTCCATTATTTTTATGGAAATCTTCAGGAAAAGAATAGATTTCCATGTTTAGAATATTCTTCTTGGGGTTGGACATGATCATAGAGGTAAATCAGATCGCATATAGGTAAAGATTTTTTATGGCAATAGCCGAAAAGAAGCTGGCGATCCTTCTGATGATAAGTCGCTATCGATCGTCGGAAATCAGCGACATCAAAAGCTTAACTGATGCGTTGTCGGCCAAGAAAGAGAATAAAAAATAGCGAAAGAACTGGCTCCCAAGCCCCCAGCCGAAACACGACGAGTCGTTCGGCGGCTGAATCAAGCAAGATAATAGAATAGAAGAGAATAAATTTTATTACCAAGCCTACCTGGCAAGCTTATGTAGGCTTCACGGAACAAGTATACAAAAGATAATACTAGTAGGGAGCATTGAGATACATACATAGAGGAGACATCTCAAACAAAATGTGTGTTCCACCGCCGGCTTGCCCTCCGTTCTCTTTTCAAATTAGAAGCCTCGTTTGCACACTTGCCATAGAGTAACTTTGTATATGACACCGTAGTGATTAAGTACTCTGTGTATGACACTTGCTGAACCAAGACGGCAACCTAAGCAAGTTTATATATTCCATTAACACGCTAGTGGCTTGCCAAGTTCAAACGCTCCTTATGATTTTTTCATTCAAAATGGCGGGAACATTGCACAATAATTTAATTAAATTCGTTTTAGTTGATTTAACTTAATATTTTGTTTTCTTACCGATGATAAAGTGATACCATTATCTTTTTTGTTTTTTGTCGTGCAATTGTGATACGTTCATATTACGCACGACGGCATTTTTTCAGTTTTTTCATAAACAATTTTGGCATGCGGCCGCCATGAGCGCAGCCGAGTGACAGCCGAGTGACAGAATGAAATGCAGCCGGCCGGCTGCAATGCACACCCCCGAACCCAATGTTCGCGGTGTCTGTTCTATACGCTAGTAATACTAGTTCAATGGTAGGGAGTAATATTGTTGACTTAATATTAATATTGATAATATTTAATCCTTATGCGGAGCCTTACCAACAAGCGGGCGAGCTTCTGTCACCTGTTACAAAACCCTAATATGCCGACATGTGATTGGGGTCAGTATTCTAAGCTACTCCACTACGGCGTAGTAAATACATATTCAAATTAATAATATAAAGTTGTAAAATGCATTGGCTTAACAAATAGTTAACACATTAATTCTGGAGTACCCCGGTTTGCTAAATTTTGTTTGCTTAAAAAGAGGGCTCTTTGATTTCAAATGAACAAAATCATTTCTGCCAAAAATAATAACTGTTAACTATCTTGTGAGAGCTTTTAATTCACCATCATGACATGCGAGATCAACATATAAAGAGCATAGCGGCCATATAACGGCAGATAAAAAATAAATCCTATATAAGTATTACATGTTCTAGATATAAGTAATTTCATATTCTTCATCCTGCTCAAACCTTTATCGTCAGATAAAGACACAAACATCCCGTTACCACACACAAGGACCTGTGATAACCCTAAGGTTTCGCGGTCAAAGGAATATTTTCTATTAATATCAGTTGGTATTATTTGGACCGTCATGCCTTTGTCCTACATAATCTGTAGTCGAAGCGTAAACAAAAATAAACCGTTGTTCTGAATATAAATCTTTCGATTTCAATTTTAAAATGGCATTATTCTTTGTAAGCTTTGAGTTTTGAATGAATATTATATTCAGTGTGTATTTAATATTTCATGTTTATTTTGTATTTTAGGTATGTTGTATTAATGTAGGTAAGCTGTGGATACTGGATACACATATTTATTAAAACTCCAAAAAAAATTAAATCCTTAAAAATGTCTTTCAAGTTACCTAACATAACCTAAATGGGGAAGATTTTTTTTATGATCGTCTACCTCATAGTGTGTGGGTATCGTTAAAAAGGTCTTTTAAAAATATTAAGGGTCCGATTCAATGCTTGTACTCTATACTCCTTTTTTTACGACGATTTCTTATTTAGTAAACAAACTTACTCAGTTTTTTATCGTTATTTGTAATTTAAAAATAAAGCAGACACAAAATGATACTAATTTATAGATGAAATAAAGCCAAAAATTATTTTCTGTTCACCATTAATAACTATTTTAATTAAATTAAATTAATATTTCTATAAAAAGTAGTGCTTATTTTGTTTACCAATAGGCATGACGACAGTAAGTAAAAATCACTAAAATTATGTATTTATTTAATGAAACCCTATTAATGGATTACAAAACACGCATTTATCGTGTTATTAAGAGCGAGATTAATAATATTTTTGATAAAATAAAACTACATTAAAATTACGGTAAGCCGCCATGATATCTCAATCAGCGCGAATTAGTCACGCCTCTTTAAACAAACGAATATGACCATACTGACAATGACATTTTGTCTATTATTTTCCTGAGGCGTGACGTCATAAGCGACGCCAATGACACTTTGAAATGTTTTGGTGCGAATTTTAAACTTATAAATTGGAGTGTGTTTTTTTATACTAAACCTTATTTTTTTGCGGAAATATGATATACGTTGTAATTATAATACATTTCCCAACAATATAGAACAGTATTTCAAAATCTGTCATCATGCCCATTATGTTTAATCTAAGCTTTCCGCCCACGTCCGATAATCGGTGACCGATTTAAAAATAGAACGTATTGATAGCAATAGTGCAACGCACACGTCCTATAAAAAGTCGGTCAGAAATAATATGGCAGGAAAAATCGGCCCGAAATTCGGTCCTAGAAAAAGACTGACGTGGGCGGGAAGCCTAACAAATTGCGTGCGTACCCTGCACGTCATTTACCCGTCCGCACAGTCGTCATGTTATTGCCATACATTTTGAAGTTATCAAACTCTACAAAGCTTTTTTTAGTTGCATTTGCACGCCGAATATTCGTCGTCTGGTCCCAGGAGCTCATAATCGGGAACAAATCTCAAAGAATTTCCAACTTATGACCATCCTATTGATTTAAATTGTATCCCGTTATGAACGTGATAACGGTGGGCACTCTGTCTCTGTCACTTACGCTGTATTTTACTGTACACTCATAGTCCACGGAACAAAGTTCATATTTCAGTATCTGAATATATCTACTAATGAGCTGGTTGGCTAGGATGAAGTATTGTAAATCATCTCTGTCTCCCTTACACGTATTTAAGTTGTAGGTAGGTATTTTCAGTTTTGTGACAAGGTCAGATAGTTCAATTTATAAATCCTTACTGATCTATTGGTTGGGTTGGGTATTGAGGAAAATAAATGAACATACTGGTGGAGTCGAACACACGCAAAGATTCAATAGCTGTTCCCGCTTTATAATATCCTAATAGGACAAATTAACCAAGTGCTGGGATCTAAAGAAGTTGGATAGCTGTTAGAAGGAATGAGAGTGGACATCACAGATTACCCTCTAACTTGACCCCGTAAAGTGAATGGAATTGCTGTCAAAAGTACCAATGCGAAATAAATAGTAATAAATTGTACTATTTTAGTAGGTACCAATTAACACTAGGTACTCTTCATTAAAAGATACGATGAAATCGATATAACTATGCCAGTCATTTGGTAGTTTTTTACCTGGAAAGTTTTCCGCCAGTTTTGAAAATAGATGATTTTAAAATTTCAACTTTGCCACTTCATATCTTTGCGCGCGCCGCGGCGCGCCGCCATCTTGGAAAACCGGCCAAGTGCATGTTAGGCCACGTGCATTGCAGGGTTCCGTAGTTGTAAGTATATAGAGTATTAGTCTATTAATCTATAACTACTTAAGCTAACTTGGCCGTGATAGTTTTCCTTTTAAATTAATATCTTATATATAAAATTCTCGTGTCACGGTGTTAGAAGTTGAACTCCTCCGAAACGGCTCGACCGATTTTTGTAAATCTTTGCGTGCATATCGGCTAGGGTTGAGAATCGTACAACATCTATTTTTCATCCCCCTAAATGTTAAGGGTGGTCCACCCATATTTTTTTTTTATTTTTTTGACAATTTTTTTTTGTTTTTATTTTTTTATGATACAGCATACAAAAATTAATAAAATATAAAAAAAACTTTTGACAGAACGAAGTCTGTCGTGGCAGCTAGTAATATAATATGTAATATACTGCCGTTCACATGTCCAACACCTAATATTTAGGTGCATCGAGCACATTTTAGGTGGCACTACTAGCAGACGGGAAGACACTTGACTCTAATCAAAATTATCATTTTAAAGACTAAATTAACTTCTTAAGCATTTTACTAAATTTTAACTAAATTTTAACTTAAAAGTGCCTGTCCCAACGTGTTGAGTGAATCTGATAAGCCCCGCCTACCTACTTAACAGAAAATAGAAAAATTTCTAAATTACTTATCTACTTGATTACTTAACTACTTTACTATACAGTTTTATTAAAACTAATTGAACTAAAACTAACAAAAAAATAAATTACTATAACTTAAAATAATAAAAAGAAAGATGTTAACTAAAGTAAGTAATATTTAAAAAAAGTATATTTACAAGAGATAAATGTCATCCAAAATTCCCAAATTAGGCATTGTACCCAGAACACTGGCAGCATTGCCCCGCTATATTGCCAAACTAATTCTTAACTACTAAATTACTAAACTACTAAATTGTCCGTTTACACATATTAATTTACTTAAAATTTAGTTAACTACTTAACTACTTTACGTGTAAACCCAACATAAGATCACGGTGTGCATGCCCACAACAAGCCCACAAACCTAATAAACTTCGATACACTAATGTTGTACTACCGAGAGTTTATAATATTCACATAATTTTTGGTATGGAGTCATGAGAGGACGGTAGTTGCACACAAGACCCGCTAGGTGGCGTTTTTTAAATTTACTAATGTATTCCCTAGTCGCGCAGACTATGGTATGATTTTTTATTTTACCTGTATTAAGTAGTGTTTGGCGTATAAAAAAAAACTGTTTTGTACCTCTTTTTATACATACAATATCATTGATTTTGTAGCTTTGACCTTGAGGCGTAAGTTCAGTGACCCTGACGTTGAACCGAAAATGAATTTAATTTTCTTTATTAATCTTTGATAATCTCTATTTCTTCGGTATTAATAATAACTAGTATTATTAATTATCTTCATTTCACCTATTTCGCAATTTTTTGTACAGACCGTGTGGCCTAATGGATAAGGCGTCGGACTTCGGATCCGAAGATTGCAGGTTCGAGTCCTGTCACGGTCGTATTGTAAAACATTAAACCAAAACTTTTTGTTTATGTATTTTTTTTTAATATAAAGTAATAAAGTTAATTTAAATTGTTTCTGTGAAAATTTTGTTTGCGGTATATGTAAGATCTGTGTATATTACAACATGTTTTTTTTTTATGTTTCTTGTATGGGAACCCCCTTTTTATTTTAAATTTATCTTTAAGATATCATTAGATGCGTCTTCAGTGGGTCCAAAGGGTTCCAACCCTTTGGGCAGACATCCCTAAAAAAACAATCTCTTAAATTATTTAAAGTATTCACCGGAGATGTATGTAATTTGATTGTATTAGGTGTAACAAAGAAACAAAGAAATATCTAAAATATTTCCTCTTTATACCTACTCGTAATATCTAAACTAATAATAAATTCGTTTTTTGACACATAATATTAAACACAACACCAATAAAACAACGGAGGCTTCATATGCTTATCAATTCTAAACCCCAATTGTTACCAAACAGCCCACGAACCAAAGATGAGGTCACCATAATGATATAACGGAAAACATTACACGTTGTCCTTAGTGGTTATCCTTAAAACTTGGAGATTGGACCATTGATTAGGGAAATAACCGAACTTGACTACTCACACGGTATGCGTCTAGCCACTTAGCCACGTGCTTACCAGCATGTTGGATAACGTGACATATTTTTCTGGTTTTTGATCCGATCAATAAACATGATTATTAAATTACTATGATTGTTTTTCCATTGTTATTGTACTGCCTTTAACCATTCTCTGCACATCTTAAAGGTCGACTGTTAGAGAATGCTATTTAGCATTAATTCCGCCAAAACCAAATCCATCTGACAGTTTTTTATTAAACAAAATTGAACACAATTAAACAGTTTATTAAAAGAAATTATTTTAATAAAAACAAAGCCCTTCGACCTATGCTTTAGAATAAAAACATTATTAAGAATCTGGGGCTTTTGCTAGAATACTTGGTTTAGACCTAATTGTGGCTTTCCTGATTCCTTTAGTAGTTTTGGACATTATGATCCATAAGTTAAGACTCAAATTCGTATGTTTCAACCGTCGTCATGGAATGAGGTTATAAGCTTATAGACTACTGGCCCATGCACAAAAATCATGGGTCATACGAACCACCAGGTGACGTATATAGGACGATATAAGAGCATAAAATAATAAGATTCAGCACTATGCCGTCACTTGTAAGCTGTCCAACTGAGTGCTGGTGAGAATTCAAAAGTGCAAGTAGGGTGAGTAAATTTTGGTCATTTGATTCTGTACGGCATTTTTAACCATCGATAGGGCCATGAAAAATAATAAGAAAGCGCGCAGTGCCGTACAAAAAAGGTGGTCCACAAAGTCGGTAAATGATTTTGAATTCGTGACAATTTCGAGGGTAAATTTGGTCATTTGATACAGTACGGCATCAGTTTCATACTGTTGCAATACAGCTTCTAATCCATTATTCCGCAACGCCGTACAAAAAATCGTGCGACAAGGGGAAGAAATCGAGGGTTGCAACCCCCTCTTTTGCAGTGGTCCGGGGGGTCATTTGAAAAAGTACGGCTTCGGTTCCAATACATTTTCTAGGACTCAAAAGTACTATTAAAAATAATGCCGTCAAAAAATGATAGTCCATTTGAATGTATAATTAATAATTATCTTAATTTCATGGTATACTTGATTTATAAAGCTGTAAGGTCATTTGACCCTGTACGGCAACTTTTTTTTTAACATGACATTGTAAAATACAATTGTTATATAGTATTGCCGTACAAAAAAAAACTGTCCTAAAAAAAATATAGAGAGATACAAAAACTGAAATTTTTGAAATTATTGCAAAAGTTTAAATATTCATAGATTAATGAAATATAGCAATTTTCTACCTTTTTCCCTTGTTATAAATAGTATTAAGATAAATAAATTAGGAAAAAATTATGCCGTACATTTTTATGCAGACCATATCTTTTAGGCTGATGAAAATGACGCTACCATTTTATGGTCCAGTCATCTTAGTAAAAATTTGGTAAGAATTGCGGAAATTGAGATACCCAGCTGAATTTTTGTATAAACTTGTATTTTGGCGATCTAAAAGTTGTCTCAAAACCTGCATATGATAGGATGACCGCCTCTATTAAAAATTTGAGGACAAAGGTCACAAAAATCGTTTTTTTGCAAATATCTCATTTCCTATGAAATTTTCGCTATTTGTATCTCCATCAATATTGTAGAGAATCAAATTCCCTTCAACTTTTGTTTCAAAAATTTTTTTATACGTTGAATCGTTTTCGAGATACAGGGCGGAGAGAGCGCGGTTAGAGCATCATGTAAGGTCAACCGGTATAGTCCCGATCAAAACACGCTATATAAAGTTTATTAAATGAAGGGAATTTAATTTTCTAAAATATTGATGAAGATACAAATAGCGAAAAACTCATAGGAAATGAGATATTTGCAGAAAATCGACTTTTGTGACCTTTGTCCTCAAATTTTTAATAGACGCGGTCACCCTATCATATGCAGGTTTTGAGACAACTTTTAGAATGCCAAAATACAAGTTTATACAAAAATTCAGCAGGGTATCTCAAAGTCCGCAGTGAATTACTAAGATGTATTCAAGGTCTTCGGTCCTGCCGAAGGAGATCAGTGCATGTAGGATAAATAAAAAATAAATAAAAACAATTGCGTATTGCAATAAGTAGGTACCTAAATTGTTTATTTTTCATAAGTCCACCGAGTAAAATGCCTAGATTTATAAATAAGGGACTAAAAAAAATCAAATGGTTGATTATTATTACTTTTGCCGTATTGAGTATATACTAACCCCAATCTCACGCCGGATGGGTGTCGTAAAAGGCGACTAAATCCGGCCCGCTGGTGGTAGGGCCCCTCGAGGGATTATATTGGTAATATTTATTTTTATTGTTAATTAATACCATTATTACTATTATTATTTTTCCACGGGGTTCGCCTGGATAGTTACCATTACCACCCTCGAGCGTGATGAGTCAGCCGCCAAACGACTCGTCGTGTGCCGGCTGAGGGCTTGAGAGCCAGTTCTTTCTTTCTTTTTCTTCTATCTTTTTTGGCCGGCAACGCATCAGTGATGCCTTTGGTGTTGCTGGTGTCCATGGGCGACGATATCCGGTCGGAGTGGCGCCAATTAGGGGAGGCCTATGTCCAGCACTGTTAGACAGATAGATAGATGGATGGATGGATGGATGGATGGATGGATGGATGGATGGAGGGATGGATGGATGGATGGATGGATGGATGGATGGATGGATGGATGGATGGATGGATGGATAAATAGATAGATAGAGTTAATAAACTTTATATATAGCGTGTTTTGATCGGGTCTATACCGGTTGACCTTACATTATGCTCTAACCACGCTCTCTCTTCCCTGTATCTCGAAAACGATTCAATGTATAAAAAAAATTTTGAAACAGAAGTTGTAGGGAATTTAATTCTCTACAATATTGATTAGATACAAATAGCAAAAAACTCATAAGAAATGAGATATTTGCAAAAAAACGATTTTTGTGACCTTTGTCCTCAAATTTTTAATAGACGCGGTCACCCTACCATATGTAGGTTTTGAGACAACTTTTAGAATGCCAAAATGCAAGTTTATACAAAAATTCAGCTGGGTATCTCAAATTCCGCAATTCTTGCCAAATTTTTACTACGATGACTTTATTTATTACTAAATTAATTTTACTACAAACCTTTGGACCAACGAAAATGTACGGCATGTAAAAAAATATTATCTATGCATAAAATACTTTCAAAATAAATTAATTTTATGTTGTATCAAATGACCCCCCGGACCACTGCAAAAGAGGGGGTTTCAACCCTCGATTTCTTCCCCTTGTCGCACGATTTTTTGTACGGCGTTGCGGAATAATGGATTAGAAGCTGTATTGCAACAGTATGAAACTGATGCCGTACTGTATCAAATGACCAAATTTACCCTCGAAATTGTCACGAATTCAAAATCATTTACCGACTTTGTGGACCACCTTTTTTGTACGGCACTGCGCGCTTTCTTATTATTTTTCATGGCCCTATCGATGGTTAAAAATGCCGTACAGAAATATATGACCAAAATTTACTCACCCAACTTGCACTTTTGAATTCTCACCAGCACTCAGTTGAACAGCTTACAAGTGACGGCATAGTGCTGAATCTTATTATTTTATGCTCTTCTATCGTCCTATATAGGTCACCAGGTGGTTCATATGACCCTGGATTTTTGTGGGTGGGCCAGTAGTCTATTAGGTCTGCAGGCTCGCTCTAGTTAGTACAATGAAGTGCTTCTGTTCTTTGTTTCACTCCTTATTATTATAAGTGTATGAATTTAAATTACGCTGTACTAGTTTGAAACTCTTTTTAGATTCTAATAGGTATTATTTTCAAATCTATATCTACCTATATCTATAAAAAATGTAACTAACCATTTCTGATGACGGTAGGTCCTTACGTCTCTCTACGTCGTCACCAGATCACTACAATGCGAAATGTTCCAAAGACATAAAAAATGTTTAAACTAACATTAGGTACAGCAAAAAAATCTAAATATAACACATGTAAACACAACTAGAAATTCAATTAATTCTTATAAATAAAAAATACTTTCTCCACATTTTACCGTTAGCATAAATTATGAGGACTGTTGTGGATATACAAAATTAACGATAAACAAATTGCTTTACTGATTTCATTTTGTGAAAATACAATCATCGTATCTGTGACTAAGATGTAGTAGGTAAAGAAAACACAAGACATTTAAATAGTACTTATTGGGTAAAACGTCGTTGATCTGTGATAGTAATGTGGCATACTAGGATTACTAGAAGCCGGGCTGCTTGGAGGTGAGACTTCATTAGAGGTGAGGTTTTATTGTCAATATTACTATTAATAAGTTATTACTATTTTTTCTTACCATTCGTGCTTTCTTTCTCTCTCTCTTCTTTCTCAGTCGGCAACGGATAGCCACCTGACCATCAGTGCGCTATATCCAATACTCTGCTCACATGGCAATAAAAAATATGTTGTCTGTAGTTTTCTATCTTCATAGTAATATCAAAAAAAAAAAACGAAATAAATGCCTAGCAGAGCATGGTTTCGATCCACGGACCTCTGGGTTATGGGCCCAGCACGCTTCCACTGCGCCACTCTGCTCACGTAGAATTAGAAGAAATAGGATGTTATATTATAGGTCTCTACCATCACAGTAAAATCAAAATAAAACATAAAAAGTAAAAGACACCTAGCAGAGCATGGTTTCGATCCACGGACCTCTGGGTTATGGGCCCAGCACGCTTCCACTGCGCCACTCTGCTCACATAGAAATAGAAGAAATAGGATGTTATATTATAGGTCTCTACCATCACAGTAAAATCAAAATAAAACATAAAAAGTAAAAGACACCTAGCAGAGCATGGTTTCGATCCACGGACCTCTGGGTTATGGGCCCAGCACGCTTCCACTGCGCCACTCTGCTCACGTAGAATTAGAAGAAATAGGATGTTATGTTATAGATCTCTACCATCACAGTAAAATCAAAATAAAACATAAAAAGTAAAAGACACCTAGCAGAGCATGGTTTCGATCCACGGACCTCTGGGTTATGGGCCCAGCACGCTTCCACTGCGCCACTCTGCTCACGTAGAATTAGAAGAAATAGGATGTTATGTTATAGATCTCTACCATCACAGTAAAATCAAAATAAAACATAAAAAGTAAAAGACACCTAGCAGAGCATGGTTTCGATCCACGGACCTCTGGGTTATGGGCCCAGCACGCTTCCACTGCGCCACTCTGCTCACGTAGAATTAGAAGAAATAGGATGTTATGTTATAGATCTCTACCATCACAGTAAAATCAAAATAAAACATAAAAAGTAAAAGACACCTAGCAGAGCATGGTTTCGATCCACGGACCTCTGGGTTATGGGCCCAGCACGCTTCCACTGCGCCACTCTGCTCACGTAGAATTAGAAGAAATAGGATGTTATGTTATAGATCTCTACCATCACAGTAAAATCAAAATAAAACATAAAAAGTAAAAGACACCTAGCAGAGCATGGTTTCGATCCACGGACCTCTGGGTTATGGGCCCAGCACGCTTCCACTGCGCCACTCTGCTCACGTAGAATTAGAAGAAATAGGATGTTATGTTATAGATCTCTACCATCACAGTAAAATCAAAATAAAACATAAAAAGTAAAAGACACCTAGCAGAGCATGGTTTCGATCCACGGACCTCTGGGTTATGGGCCCAGCACGCTTCCACTGCGCCACTCTGCTCACACAGAAGTAGAAGAAATAGGATGTTATGTTATAGATCTCTACCATCACAGTAAAATCAAAATAAAACATAAAAAGTAAAAGACACCTAGCAGAGCATGGTTTCGATCCACGGACCTCTGGGTTATGGGCCCAGCACGCTTCCACTGCGCCACTCTGCTCACGTAGAATTAGAAGAAATAGGATGTTATGTTATAGATCTCTACCATCACAGTAAAATCAAAATAAAACATAAAAAGTAAAAGACACCTAGCAGAGCATGGTTTCGATCCACGGACCTCTGGGTTATGGGCCCAGCACGCTTCCACTGCGCCACTCTGCTCACACAGAAGTAGAAGAAATAGGATGTTATGTTATAGATCTCTACCATCACAGTAAAATCAAAATAAAACATTAAAAGTAAAAGACACCTAGCAGAGCATGGTTTCGATCCACGGACCTCTGGGTTATGGGCCCAGCACGCTTCCACTGCGCCACTCTGCTCACGTAGAATTAGAAGAAATAGGATGTTATGTTATAGATCTCTACCATCACAGTAAAATCAAAATAAAACATAAAAAGTAAAAGACACCTAGCAGAGCATGGTTTCGATCCACGGACCTCTGGGTTATGGGCCCAGCACGCTTCCACTGCGCCACTCTGCTCACGTAGAATTAGAAGAAATAGGATGTTATGTTATAGATCTCTACCATCACAGTAAAATCAAAATAAAACATAAAAAGTAAAAGACACCTAGCAGAGCATGGTTTCGATCCACGGACCTCTGGGTTATGGGCCCAGCACGCTTCCACTGCGCCACTCTGCTCACACAGAAATAGAAGAAATATAATGTTGCATAAGTGCTTTTCTATATTCAGCATTAATGATTTATGTTATGCAATGCACTGCACATTACTAGCCGTAATCATTGTGGTTTTTTTTTGTGCGATCACAGACTATTGTACGGTTGGTTTTTCTTGACGAGTCATATTTATTAAATAAAGTTACAGTACGGTCTTTTTTTCGTTATTTGCAATTTGAAAATAAGGCAAATACAAAATGAAAATAATTAAAAGATAAGTAATAATTCCGTGCCGAAAAAATATATGTTTACTATTTTAAAAAAATCTGAACTAATTAAAATTAATATTTCCGCTAAGATTGTTTACCAATAAGTCTCACGTGTGGCGACACGAGCCCTTTGCGGAAACGAGAGAACTAACTACCAAAAACCATCCAGTGTCCTTTGTTTCGTAAATAAAAGGTGAAACATACTAGTAGCCGATCAGTTGTTGTCGTTAGTGAATTATTGGTTACCATTACAAAATCTACAAACGGTAAGTGTGGTATGCTCATACTGTCTCGTGAACTGGCTTGTGTGCGAGGAACCACATGGCGTGCAATTTAACTAGTAAAATCTGGGGGCACGGCAGTGCCCCCGCCAAGTCGAGCAAAAAAGCGGCACGGCCGTACCATCCTTTTCTCGAAGCAATTCAGGCCATTTTCGACCCCCTATAACTTCGTTGTGGATAAAGCTAGAAGCCTGAATTTTTAGTAACCAAACAGGCATTGTATAAACACAGTATATTTCAAATTTCATTCAATTTGAACCAGTAGTTTAAGAATTATAATTAGTCAAAGTTTCTTAATTTCGTCACTCACTGACTGACTGACCGATCATCAAAACTCTAAGGCACTTCTAACAGACATAGAAGCTTCAAATTTGGAACACAATTAGTGTTCAGTGTATAGATTAAGGAAAAACTAAAATATTTAGCAAATTCGGTCCAGTTTTCTAGATACATCAACTGCATAAATAACTTTGTAATCCCATATTAAATATATAGGATTACAAAGTTACATTTGCAGTTAATGAATTACTGTACCTGTATAACAAAGTAACATTTGCAGTGAATGAATCAGTGTACCTGTATATAATATAATGGAATAATAGGTGTAGATAGGTACCTAGATATAATTATGTTCAAAGGTAACTTGTAAAAGGAAAAAAAGTAGAATTATCTACAAAAAGAAATGAGATGCCATCAAAAACAAAACTTGTAAAAAAACCAAGTCTCGCAACTCAAGTTCTTCTACCGTAAAAAGTTGTGAGATCCATGTAATACCAAGTCGGTTAATTTATTCAGTTCCTACTTAAGGGTCCTTCTGTCTTAAGTTATTACGTAATTAGCTAACCTAATAAGTAACAACATGTTATAGTGACCATATTATCAATATTAAAAATCTTTTATGTTTTAAATAAATAGATTGACTTGGCAATCGCACTAAACAATCAAATTTAATATAATATGTAGGTATTACTTGTGAGATACATTGTGTTTTCGTGCGATGGTCAAGTTGATCTATTTATTTAAAATATAAAAGTTTTTTAATATTGATAATATGGTCACTATAAGCTGTTGTTACTTGTTAGGTTAGCTAATTACGTAATAACTTAAGACAGAAGGACCCTTAAGTAGGAACTGAATAAATTAACCGACTTGGTATTACATGGATCTCACAACTTTTTACGGTAGAAGAACTTGAGTTGCGAGACTTGGTTTTTTTACAAGTTTTGTTTTTGATGGCTAATGTATTAACAGCGTGTCAGTTACTTGTCCATGCCATTAATTGTATGTAAGGTATCTTACATACAATACATATGGTAGCTTACAGAGAAGTAGTTCCCTGTTTTACGGACTTGTGTATCGTTACCAAACGTCTTACGTACTTCTTTATTTTCTCTGCTTTCTTGTCTAACAACTTATCGATGATGCCTAAAAGCATTTTCACCAGTATAACTTCAGGCAGTTTGAGCACTATGTGACATTCGTGTAATTATTTATTTTGTTTATTGCAATATGTAATTAATACCAATCAAGACTGAATACTTTAAAATTTCTTGCGGAATACTAAAGCGTTTCAATTTTACTCAAAACTATCCAACACTGCAACCATGTAGTAAATACTATGCGATAAATTTTACAAGGAAAATGATAGCAAGCCCCACTGTCATGCATGAATGACTAGGGCAACTGGGTAATGTAAGGACCTAGGAACTCCAATAAAATGGACCGATCCCCATAACCTTGTCCATTGTTCAGATGAGTGTACCAAGAGAAGAAAAATGGCTAACTGCCGCGCTCAGAGTCACTTAACAGTTACATTAGAAAAAGTATAGAATCACAATACAAATTCTGTACTAAGAAGCGATTTAAGTAACCATTGACTTTCACCCCAACCCAGAGTCACTAACGGTTACTTTACTCGCTCCTTAGTAAAGAATCACCATACAAATTCTGTAATAAGGAGCGATTTAAGTAACCGTTAAGTGACTTTCACCCCAACCCAGAGTCACTAACGGTTACTTTAATCGCTCCTTAGTAAAGAATCACCATACAAATTCTGTAATAAGGAGCGATTTAAGTAAACGTTAAGTGACTTTCACCCACACCCAGAGTCACTAATGGTTACTTTAATCGCTCCTTAGTAAAAATTCAAAATACAAAATTCAAAAATTCAAAAATCTTTATTCAGTCTAAAAGTTACATTTAAGTAATTCAGTTTTTGAAGCATCCTAGTAAGCATAAAATACTTTCTGCTTGTGGCAGAATGCCCCGCTCCTCCTTAACACAAGCGTTACATAATTATAATAAACTAAAAACAATTTTTTTTTCTAATGAAACAATGTACTATTGACAGTAAGTAAAACTAAAACTTAGTACTAATGGTATGCGCCAATCTGTGTGTGTGTGTGTGTGTGTGTGTGTGTGTGTGTGTGTGTGTGCGTGTGTGTGTGTGCGTGTGTGTATGTGTGTGTATGTGTGTGTATGTGTGTATGTATGTGTGTGTATGTGTGAGGATACCTACAGGTTCACTAAAGAATCACCATACAAATTCTGTACTAAGGAGCGATTTAAGTAACCATTAAGTGACTTTCACCCCAACCCAGAGTCACTAACGGTTACTTTAATCGCTCCTTAGTAAAGAATCACCATAAAAATTCTGTACTAAGGAGCGATTTAGCCGTTAGTGACTCTGAGTTGGGGCGTGAGTGCGGCAGTGAGACTGTATAAAGACTCAAAGGATTATTTACGCTTAAATGAGAATATTAGCACAGTAGATCGGGCTTGAACATAATTTACTGTAACCGTATCAGAAGACTAAGTATCTTGTAACCAGGTCTCTTCCCTAAGGAAGTTTCGTCTTGCAGGTTATCCTATGGGATCTAACAACAAATTTAATTACTGACACGAGAACTAGATATAACCGTTGTAGACCTCAAACCCTACTTCCAAAATAATGAGAATACTGTCACAAATTGTCCCAAGTTACTCCCAAGCCGGATAATTTGATCAGGACATGAGATTGCAAATCAACTAGGTGACATTTAATATTTTAGGTCACAAAGAACAGTTAGGAAATTGTTTTACTAGTTCCTAAGAAAGTAAGTTTTAGGAAAGTTCTATCATTATTCTAATTTTATACTGACATGCTTTCGCAAATTAATAAGAGATTGTTATTATAATCCAGCTTTCTTAACTCTGTCTAGATTCAACTCGTTGTAATCAAGACAAAATTTATGATGATACCTATGTATTATTTTTACAAGTAATATTTTGAAGTCAGTTTTTCGATGAACACGGCTGCACTCATGAAAATGTGTCACGTTCCGCTTGAGCCTGAGCGTGAAAGCGAGAGTGCGGACCAAGCTATAGAGAGGGACGATCGGCTCAAGCGTTGGCTAGTGAGTTGTGACTTGTGACACATTTATCTCTCTTCTCGCGTCGAGTGTAAATAAATGTTAATTTATCGAAAAATTGTAATTTTCAATTAACTCCTTTGTATTTATACAAAACTAGCTGTTACCCGCAGCTTCGCATGCGGAAATTATGATTATCATATTTATACTCCTTGCAGAAGAAAATTTAAAAACAGGTTAATTTATATTGAAGTACTTATATTTAGAAATTTATATACTGAAACCTACGATACAATCACAAATCATTCCTCCGGGAACGGATTTAGAAAAATAAACAACATTAACATTAATTTGTTTTTTTTTTCATGAAAAATTTTGAAATACTCGAAAACATGTATTCCATCAATTAAATGAGGAATGTTTGTTGCAAATTTAAAGCAAATCGTTGATATATTAAAAATATTCCATACTAAGTTTCATCTTGTTTCCGGGGAAAACTTTTAATTTTATCGGGACAAAAAGTATTTTAAAACGATCCAAAATTGTTCAAAATCGAAGGAACAACTCAACTAATTTCCGTCGAAATCAGTTCAAGGGTTTTCATGTGATGTCCTGACAGACAAACAGATAGACAGACAGACAATAATTTTACTCGTAAAAACAAAATTTTTGGTGCTCTAACACGTTATTGAGGTGCCCCTAACCGAAATTTTGAAAAAATATGTAGTGTACAGAAAAACTGGCGCTTTAGTTTTATTAAAAAAAATCAAAAACCTTTCGTTATTTCCATCCATCCAGGAGTTACATATCTTGTCTCCAAGTAACACCACCAGATCCTAAATGGATCAATTATGAACTGATTTTACGATGTCAACATGATTTAAAAACAGTTCTGTCGTTTCCATCCGGACACTTACACTCCCTCTCCCTCTCCCGCTCCTGGGCCCTCTCCCGCTTCCTGTCCCCCTTCCTCTCACTCCCTCTCCCACTTCCTGTCCCTCTCCCTCTGCCATTCCCGGTCCCTCTCTCGCTTCCTATCCCTCTCCCCACCCCCTCTCGTCCGTAAAGTCCTCTACACAAATGTTTTGTTTCTCACCATAAGCTTACATATTAATTTTAATATTTCTGAGTTTGAAAATGACAAAATTCTGGAAAAAGTCGCAACCACTTTATTTAATTATTATTACCACTCCCTCTCGCGCGCCCTGTCCCTCTCCCTCTCCCGCTCTCGGGCCCTCTCCCGCTTCCTGTCCCTCTCTCTCTCTCTCCCTCTCCCACTTCCTGTCCCTCTCCCTCTGCCATTCCCGGTCCCTCTCTCGCTTCCTATCCCTCTCCCCACCCCCTCTCGTCCGTAAAGTCCTCTACACAAATGTTTTGTTTCTCACCATAAGCTTACATATTAATTTTAATATTTCTGAGTTTGAAAATGACAAAATTCTGGAAAAAGTCGCAACCACTTTATTTACCTCTCAGGGGATGAAATTCCAAAAAAACCTGTTACTTACAATTAATTTTTGTTTCAAATAATTATAAGTTAACATAATAATATAAATTTTCACATTACTGAGTTTAGAAATGTACGTAGTTTCTTAAATATTTACAACCCCTTAGTATTATTACCTCTTATGGGGATGAATTTCGAGAAAACCGTGATACAGTTAGTTTTTGTGTCTAACTATAAGCTTATATACAAATTTTCATCCTTTTTTAATACAAAATTGCCGAAGTTGATTTCTATGTAAATGACTTTCGCACCCCTATTTTTAGGGGATGAATTTGAACAAAACTGTGATGCAGTTATTTTTTGTGTCTAACTATAAGCTTATAAACAAATTTTCACCCTTCTTACTTCAAAACTGACGAAGTTGCCATACTATCTTGCACAGCCTTATTCAACCCTTTAGGGGTTGATTTGCCAAAAAAACATAATTCTTCTAAATTTCGTTTTTAATTTGGAGCTAATAAGTAAATTTTCATGTTTTTTACTTCATAAATGACGAAGTTGCCTACTAAGTTTCAATCAGTAAATTAACCCCTTAACACGTTCGAAGCGGCACCCATTTTTTATTTCTTTCCATTACTGCGGTACAAGATGTTTTCAACCTGGTCCTAAACCTTTCATTGTGGCGATACAAGTTCTATTAGACCATGTAGCGTTTCAGAAACTAAAGTCTGTTTTTGGCATCATTTTAACAAAAAATATATAATTTTTTGCCTTGGACATTATCTACAATGAAGTGATTTATATAAATCTGAAGGCGTACGTGAACAGCTTATTTTGTTTAGAATCTGTAGCTAAAATAAGTTACAATGTCATTTACGCCTTGTACCGCACTGAATACGGGAATTTTTGCACATATTTTAGAGTTGAAAAGTAAAAATATCGATAACTTTATGTAAGGTTTATTATAAAAGAAAAAAATTATTATATTCAATGTTTTTCATTAAAACAAGGTAAACAGAAGTATTTTTGACACTCAGCACATTTCGTATTTTTTTTTTACTTTTTTGTCGGCTTGTTAAAAAGGTTCGTAATTTTTCGTAACATCTGACACAATTTCTTTTCTTGTCACCCTTTACCAGATGGAGTTTACTTAGTTTCGGTGCAGGCTCTGAAAAAATATATGTATTATTAACGAATTTATATATGTGTTCGTGTGTGTGTGCAATCTTTCAATAATGGAAAACATAGGCGCGTGAATAAAATATATTGTTGATATTAGTTTTCAAAAATTACCTGTGTCAGTTTCCACGCTGTTTTCTAAAAAAGCTTCAATATTTTTTTCTACAATTTCTAATAATTAGTTATTAATACAATTTCTCTTATACGAGTAATACCCGTGATAATAGGTCTAACCTATTAAGAAACTCGAACAAAAAGTAGATGCAGTAACTAGACAAGTGGCTCATCTGATTATAACCTTCTCATTTCACTCAAACATTGACCGTGTTATTTCAAAAAAGCTAGACATTCGTGGTACATTACATTATACCTTTTTTTTTCATCTGCACGTAGGTTTTTTTGTTATAACACGGAGAACGTTTATTACGTATCTATTGATGACTTTCCTGTTTTTGATATAACAATCTATAATTTGATTTCATTTTGCTGTTATCTTTGTTGTCATCAACATCAAAGTTGAAATCGATCTTTTTTCGGCACCTTTTCTTTGAAGACATGTTGACGGTTGCGTGCGTTTTATCGACTGCAACACAACACTGGCCGCGTAAAGCTAGCGCAGGGTGCGGTACAAGGTGCGCGGAGGTACCAGGTGCATTCTACCCGGTACCGCACTGTATTTATATTTTATTTCTTCAGTGCGGTACCAGATCTAAAAAATCTGGTAATAAGCTGGCCACTCCTTTGAACTCTACTTTAGAAGCACATCTTAGATATATATTCATCTCCTTCCTACACCAAAGCAAACCGAAGTTATGCCTTTCGCACCACAGAGAAGTCTATGTTTTTCTTAGCCGCACTGCAAGCGAGTCATGTACAACATGTTTTCGACCTGGTTTCGCATCGAACGTGTTAAGGGATGATTTTCCAAAAAAATGTGTTAAAGTTAACTTTTGTTTATTACTATAAACTTACATAAAAAATTTCAAATTTATAAATCTAAAACTAACAAAGTTGGTTTGTATGTAAGTGACTTCTAACCGTTATTTGTACCCCTTAGGGGATGAATTTCCAAAAATCCGTTCTTAGTGGACGTCTCCTTAGCATAAACTATCTCCCTGCCAAATTTCATCTTAATCGGTTCGGCAGTTTCTGAGATTTTTTGTTTAATCAGCGGTGTGTCGCTTTTCAATTTTATATATATATAGACTAGCTGTTGCCCGCAGCTTCGCATGCGGAATTTATGCTTATCATATTTGTACCCCTTGCAGAAGAAAATTTAAAAACAGGTTAATTTATATTGAAGTACTTATATTTAGGAATTTATATACTGAAACCTACGATACAATCACAAATCATTCCTCCGGAAACGGATTTTGAAAAATAAATAACATTAACATTAATTATTTTTTTATTTTTCAGGAAAAATTTTGAAAAACTCGAAAACATGTATTCCATCAATTAAATAAATAACGTTTGTTTCAAATTTAAAGCAAGACGTTGGTATTTTAAAAGTATTCCATACTAAGTTTCATCTTGTTTCCTGGGAAAACTTTTAATTTTATCGGGACGAAAAGTATTTTAACACGTGATCCAAAGTATAAGGAACAACTTAACTAATTTCCGTCGAAATCAGTTCAAGGGTTTTCATGTGATGCCCGGACAGACAAACAGACAATAATGCCCCTGTCCTTTTCTCTCACTCTCCCGCTCCCTCTCCCTCTCCCTCTCCCTCTTCCTATCCCGCTCCCGGGCCCTGTCCATCTCCCTCTCTCTCCCTCTCCCGCTCCCTGTCCCTCTCCCTCTTCCATTCCCGGTCCCTCTCTCGCTTCCTGTCCCTCTCACCTCCCGCTTCCGTCCGTATTTTTTGACTCACTATAAGCTTACATAATAATATTAATTTTCATATTAAATTTCTGAATTTGAAAATGACAAAGTTCTGGAAAAACTTGCAACCTATTTATTTACCTCTTAGGGGAAAAATTTTGAAAAACTCGAAAACATATATTCCATCAATTAAATGAAGAACGTTTGTTTCAAATTTAAAGCAAGACGTTGGTATTTTAAAAATATTCCATACTAAGTTTCATTTTGTTTCCTTGGAAAATTTTTAATTTTATCGGGACGAAAAGTTTTTTAAAACGTGATCCAAAGTATAAGGAATGGAAGGAAGGAGGAAGGAGTTTTCATGTGATGCCCGGACAGACAAACAGACAATAATGCCGTTGTCCTTTTCTCTCCCTCTCTCGCTCCCTGTCCCTCTCCCGTTCCCTGTCCCTCTCCCTATCCCGCGCCCTGTTCCTCTCTCTCTCCCTCCCTCTCCCTCTCCCGCGCCCTGTTCCTCTCTCTCTCCCGCTCCCGGGCCCTCTCCCGCTTTCTGTCCCTCTCCCTCTCCCATTCCCGGTCCCTCTCACCTCCCGCTCCCGTCCGTAAAGTCCTCTACACAAATTTTTTGTTTCTCACTATAAGCTAACTTTCTAAAGCTAATTTTCATATTTCTGAGTTTGAAATTGACAAAGTTCTGGAAAAACTTGCAAGCTTTTTATTTACCTCTTAGGGGATGAAATTCCAAAAGACCTGTTACAATTAACGTAGTTTCTTAAATATTTACAACCCCTTAGTATTACCCCTTATGAGGATGAATTTCGAGAAAACCGTGATACAATTAGTTTTTGTGTCTAACTATAAGCTTATATACAAATCATCCTTTTTACTTCAAAACTGACGAAGTTGCCATACTAACTTGCACTCCCCAATTAATTAACCCTTCAGGGGAGGATTTTCCAAAAAAAAACACATTACTGATTGTTTCTAATCTTGAGCTAATATATATTTTTTTATGTTTTTAACTTCAAAAATTACGAAGTTGCGTAGTAAGTTCCATCCCCTAAATTAGCCCTTTAAGGGATGATTTTCAGCTAAATTTTAACTTTTGTTAATAACAATAAATCTACATAAACATTTTCATATTTATAACTATAAAACTAATGAAGTTGATTTATATATAAAAGAATTCCAACCCCTATTTTTAGGGGATGAATTTCGGGAAAAAAGTGATACAGTTATTTTTTGTGTCTAATTATAAGCGTATATACAAATTTTCACCCTTCTTACTTCAAAACTGACGAAGTTCCCATACTAATTTGCACAACCTTATTCAACCCTTTAGGGGTTGATTTTCCAAAAAAACATATAATTTTTAAATTTCGTTTCTAACCTTGAACTAATGTATAAATTTTCATGTTTTTAACTTCAAAAATGACGAAGTTGCGTACTAAGTTAAATTGAAGAAATTAACCCTTTAAGGGATGATTTTCCAAAAAAATGTGTTAAAGTTAACTTTTGTTTATTATTATAAACTTACATAAAAAAATTCAAATTTATAAATCTAAAACTGACAAAGTTGGTTTGTATGAAAGTGACTTCTAACCCGTATTTTTACCCCTTAGGGGATGAATTTCCAAAAATCCGTTCTTAGTGGACGTCTCCTTAGCATAAACTATCTCCTTGCCAAATTTCATCTTAATCGGTTCGGCAGTTTCTCACATTTTTTGTTTAATCAGCGGTGTGTCGCTTTTCAATTTTATATATATAGATAATGATAATTCAGTGATAATAATTCAATTCAATTCATAAAAGTATGCAATTTTTCATCAATGTTTATTTATGACGTTGTAACGTAAAACTATCGTCCGTAAACCGACTTTACAAGTAACCAATTTTTTGTTATCGATCGATTTGTTGTAGACACACTTAAAGCCGCGTTTTCACAATACGAGTACGCTCGGTCCGAGTCCCGCTCGGATCAACTCGGATGACTACTCGTATCATGTAAACAAGTGATCCGAGTGCACTCGGACGGCGGCATCCGATCAGAGTGGACTCGGACATTGTTCTATTCGTACGAGCTCACTCTTATAAAATAATATAAATAAAATGGCGTCAAATGAAAAAATTGGTCGCTTTTCAATCTCAGATGATTTTTAAAAGTCTTCTGATCTTCTTCTTCTACTTCACATAAAAAATTACTCGAAGCGCCCTGCTGGTGACGCCATGATATTCATTTTCGGGTCCAAATTTTTCTTTTGGTTGGTTTCTTTCTCCTTTCATGCTCTTGTACTTCAACCATTAATATATCTGCTACTACTTCCATACCTTGCAGCAGAAGATTAGTGGTCATCTTGAAAACTGATGCGTTAAGACTAATATTTCAGGGAGACAATAATGACACTCGGATGCTATTGAACTCGTAACGTGTACACCACATTCCGAGTGCACTCCTATACGACCTAACTGTTACGAGTACACTCGGTCCACGCGCACTCGTATTGTGAAAACGCGGCTTAAAATTGTATTATGGAAATCAAAATTCAAAAGACAGGTTTATGTTTATGTCTAGTCGATATGCTGGTAATTGTTTAAATTAATCCAATTTTAATCTTGGTAAAAGACAATAAGAAGTTCAGTTCACCTGGACAACTTCATTTCTGAAACTTAGGAAGTGGACTAGATTTTCTTTCTTTTGATGTTATATATAATTCCTAAACTGATGTCTAAATCTGATACCTACTAAGAAAATATTTAATAACATATTTACGTCCTCTCAAGTACCCTCGATGACTCAGTGTTTATATGACAAATTCCCCAGAAACCTCAGACAATCTCATATTATTTCTATTAAGGTTACGTCGGGTATGTTCGAGAATTTAGCAGTGACCCATATTGACCCATTTTGCCTATATTTGGTTTTGTTACACACTTTAGTAAGGTATATTTGCGGAGCAGCTGGTATCAAATTAAGACCCCGGATCATTTATTTTTTTATCTATGGTTGCGATCGGAAACAAAAAAGAGAGAATGCCTATTTTGTTTTTCACTCTACTACTTAATCTTCAACGGATAATTTAACGTGAATGCGATGGATTGGGAGGTAATTAAAAAAACCGATGATAACAAAATCGGGGAATACAGTTTTATGTTGCAGCACATAATTATATCTAAAATACATAATATAACCACCAATCGACACTAAGGAATGAAATAGGTTGTTCGTATTTACTCAAAGAGTACCCAAGGATTTTTATACCGTTTAGTTTACACTTATTTATTTATTTATTTATTTATTTATTTAAGGTCCACCAACACAGGATACACAATTATTTCTTAAGATCTAGCGTAACATAATATCTAAAATTCGTGTTCCCGCAATTACAGGTGAACACAGCATTCATTAAATTACATTATTGTTATAATTTATGTTATTTATATCATATTATACCTCCTACGTGTTCACTTTATTAATATATTAACTTTACTATATTCATATATTAACTTTCCTTACTATCTATACACAAAATTTGTCGCCATACTGTTAAAAATACATATTTGGAAAACATCACATATATTAATATTTTAAATTACAACACAATACCCAACATTACAATTATTTTACTAATTATTTACTAATCTTATCGAAATTTATTTCATAAATAAATATGCTTATCATCTTAATCATGAAAAGCTCCCAAAGAATACTTTTACCATACGAACCACTAATTCCTGAGACACGTGCAAGTACCGTCGTGAATAGCCAATCAAGTAATGGGTGTGTAATTTGACTCAACAAGTACCTAACTATATGTATAGAATTCGCATACCTATTGAAGATCACCACGTGTAAGTGAGTCATTCCCATAAACTCTGCAGGGCGATAAAATTGTCCAATAAGCGAATTATAGCTGTGCTATAATAATTACGGTATTATCAACAATTTTGAACAGTCTATTATAATTCGCTTCAACTGTTCTTAATTCTCGTTAATCGCTAGGCGAATCGTTTATAAGCCGACGTTTTGTAATGAATGCATGTATCGTATGAGCTTCTGTGTCCACACTAAGTATTTGGGTAGCTGTCACAATTTCTAAGGGCTTCCACATTTTGGAAGGCATAGGCATTTATCGTCTAGGATCGTTAGATAGCAGTATGTCAATATGTCTTTCAATGTAAACGAAAGTAGCGTAAGTGCGCCTTAGAACTCATAATTACTAGGAGAAAGCCTCTCTCTCCAGTGGGCAACAAATGAGTTACCTACTCAGGTAACTTTATGCATCTCAAAAGATCTTCGATTACTAATAACAGTAGTGATCGAAGCAAAAGATAGCAATTTTAAATTTTCGAATTGATTTTCAATGCACTATACGACGGATCTGAACTGAATACTCGATCCTTAATTTAAAGATCTTAGATGAAATCGATTATTAATATATATATCGATTATTAATCGAGTTTTGGCTAATAGGTAGTAAAATGTAGGTGCGCTTGGGGTCATGTTGAGTGTCTCTCAAAGTTCGCCTCTTTAACTAAATAGTAAATGTTTTTTTGGGCCAACATGTCAGTAGGTATATTCTAATTGCCATGTAGTTACGTGAAGACTTGAAGAGACTCGTCACTGCAGTAAGCCGCTAATGTTTTGAAAGTTACTGACATACCTCTTGCTGTTACAAGCAGCTTGACTTGAATAGCCAATCAACTAATGCATGTAATACGATCCACGAGTACCACTGTGACTCGACACGTGTGGTTATGAGAGGTGATCAGCCCCTCTAGACAAGACTCTTTTGCTGTAGACGCTAATGCCAAACGCTGCCTTCAAAATGTATTAATGACATTAGGAAAAATGAGAAAGTGACTTTTGCCAGTGTCATAATTACTAGTATTATTTCTCGATGGGGTTCGCCTGCCAATCGACTCGTCGTGTTCCGGCTGGGGGCTTGAGAGCCAGTTTTTTCTTTTTTTTCTCTTTCTTGGCCGGCAACGCATCAGTGATGCCTTTGGTGTTACTGATGTCCATGGGCGACGATAGCATTTACCATCAGGTGGATCGTCAGCTCGTTGGCCGGCTACTTCCATAAAAAAATCCCATACATTTTGAAGGTAGCGACTGGTGTGAACGTTTACAGAAAAGGGACATGTCTAGAGGGGCACCCTAATCACCTAGAGGTATGAAATATACCTACTTTACCCTTTTATTCTTTAATCTGAGTACTTTACGACCTATTGTTAAACTTACCCTGAGTTACCAAATATACACAAAAAAAATATAAATTGGTCGAGCCGTTTCGGAGAAGTGCGACCACTAACACTGTGACACGAGATTTTTATTCATAATTATATTATAGGTACCTAACTAGGATAATGTGACATACAACGTGGTTCAAAATAACCCTAGTTCCCTGCTTTTTTACTAACCGACAACACAGTTATACTTTGGTGTTACTGTTACTACGAGCAACTGTGACTAAATACTTTAGTTACCATCGGGAGACTCAACTGCCGAGCGGTTACTATTACTATTTACATGCAGCTTAGATACTATTTACCTACATGAAAAAGAAAACGACAAACGAACAGCCACATGAACCCTATTAGGGTGCCTATTTCTAATCGACTTTTTTGAACCTTTAAAAGACTGATTACCCTCATTCTCATAAATGTCAGTTACATTGAGCCAAGTGTTTATTACAAGATGTTGAAAGCCGACATGACCTTGGCCATAATAGCAGTACCAGAATGCGAGAAGGCTGTAGGCGCTTCGCAAAAATGGGAACTTAACTAGATCACTAAACGAGGCGATTTGTTTGAGGGAATGGTCAAAGTTGGCTTGTTTCCACTCTGTCACGTCAAGTTTTGGAGTGGTATGGTTTACCCATCCTTGAGTCCAGGCACAGATAGGTATGAACAAGTAGAACTTTCGTGTAACATCTGTTTTCATGCGTATGATATGTAATTAAAATTCTAAATAAGTGCTGATATTGCAGCCGCGTAGTGGACTAGTTAATGAAGTGAAAAAATTACCAAGTTCTTTAGTCGTTTTCAGTGTTAAGGCTCCTGGTGCTATTTCAACTACCTATTTGTAAAGTAGGCAACGCCTACTGTTCAAGGCGCTTCATTTGACGATTACATGCAAGCTGCCTACTGAAATATCGGCAAGCAAACGCGACGATGTCGCTTTAAATACATGCATGGACTGTCAAGCAATTTAATATTACAGTCCACATCCACAATGACAAAGAAATATTTTCTACGAAGAAAACTCCTCGTCGTGTTACAATAAAAGCATCACCCTGTCTGTACCACCTGAGGATGTATCGACGTCTAAAGGATGTCCGAAAAGGGGAGGCCCGTATTTTAAAAAAGGGAAAAGATGGTGAAAAAAGTTATAACGTCATATTGTTTAGCCACGGAGGGTGGGGGAGAGGGAAGTTGTACAGTGTGGGGGTAAGATAAGGCGTTATAGCATCTGTATAGCATAGCACTATTTGATCTATAAGTATATCATTGTGTTTTACGACTCGCCCTTCGTATTTTCATATTCTTATTTTAAACGTGGCTCGGAGTTACATGCTGTTTTTTTTAAGCGATTTGTTTATAGAACGTAGTTTAATAGAACGTCTATATTCTATTGTTGCTTACTTGCAACTTGCGTAGAAACAGTGTTACCAACTCTCAAAAATATTTATCCCTAAAACTAAATTAAAAAACCCCTAAAATCGCCTAAATTACTGAGCAATCCCCCTAAACATTTTTTTTTGAAAAATAGTAAATAATAATCAAAAATTATTTACTAGCTCTTGCCCGCAACTTCGCAAGCGTAAAAATAAAAAAAAATTGGGGTGGACCACCCTTAACATTTAGGGGGATGAAAAATAGATGTTGTCCGATTCTTCACCCTAGCCGATATGCACTCTAAGATTCACGAAAATCGGTCGAGCCGTTTCGGAAGAGTTCAACTTCTAACACCGTGACACGAGAATTTTATATATTAGATTTATAAATTATGCATGTATTTCTATGCCTTTAAATAAAATGAATTTTAATGTAAAATAAGGTGATATTATTAACTTTTTGTTTCTTCATTCATTGTCATTTCATTCATTAATTAGACTTATGAATTCTTACAATTAAATCAATTCCAATTACAATATCGATTTATTTGTAAGGTAAATTCACAAATACATACTCATTTTTAGATTTTTCTTTTTCCAGATTGCAGAATAATCTGATATCCTATATTTAAGTCCCAGTCTCCTTTGATTGGCTAGTTTGTTTCAGTGCCTCTTACATATTTATTTTGATCAATAAATAAAAAATATGAAGGCTCAAAAAAACCCTAAAAATAACCCTAAACAAATAAGACCCCTTAAAAAAATCCCATCTTACATATTTACCCCCTAAATTTGGGGGGAAAACCCCTAAGTTGGTAACCCTGCGTAGAAAGTACGAAATCTGTCCATGGAGCGGTCGTGCGTCTAAAGTGAACAGAAGGCCAGGATATTCAGTTTCATTCAGTGGTTTAACAGTAGTAAAGCAATGAGAACACGCAGAACACAGGGGTTCTCAGAACTGTTGCGGCTGATATTGATAGCCACTTAGAAGCACATTAGTTAGTGCCACCCTCGCCCATTTCACTGGAACACTGTTACGTAAAGTTAATTAATTAATACGGTATAGTTCAGCATTATATTTCGTATCATTAGCACTTGCGGCCTATGTTGCTTTGTCTCGCGCAATATTACGGTCTCTGTTATGTAAATGGGTCGACAAGGGCTTCGTGCCATTAAATTACTCGTGCAAAAAATATGATACGGTCATGTCTTAAATAAGTTAATAGCCAGCAATGATAGTCTAGCGGTTAGAACGTTGGTCTCCCGAACGGAGGGGCCCGAGTTCAAATCCTGGCACGCACCTCTGATTTTCAAATATTATGTGCGTATTACAAGTTAATTATCACTTGCTTCGGTGAAGGAAAACATCGTGAGGAAACCTGCACACTGGAGAGTTCTCCATAAAAGTTCTCAGAGGTGTGTGAAGTCTATCAATCCGCACTTGGCCAGCGTGATAGACTATGGCCTGTACCCCACTCACATTGTGAGAGGAGACCCTGAGCCCAGCAGTGGGACAAATATGGGTTGTTGCTTGCTTGCTTTGCTTAAATAAGTACTGTAAAGGGCATCGAACCTAATTGGCATACCTACAAGTCCGCCATTTTGAAAAAACCTCGATCCGGCGGCCAGTGATGAAACATGTATCAATCGATAGACTAAATGATTATAATCAAAAAGTATTCAGTGATGAAATGTAGTAAGTGATATACTTTCTGAGATAAGTGAGTTCAAAACTGTAGAAAAATAAAGCAAAAAACTTCGTTTCGGCGGACATTGATAAATCATATGTCATTCGATAGGCTAAATAATTGCGATTAAAAAGTATTCAGTGATGAAATGTTGTAAGTGATATAATTTCTGAGATATTTGAGTTCAAAACCGTAGAAATATAAAGCAAAAAAACTTCGGTACGGCGGACATTGATGAAACATATGTCAATCGATAGGCTAAATGATTACGATTAAAAAGTATTCAGTGATGAAATGTTGTAAGTGATATACTTCCAGAGATATTTGTTCAAAACCGTCCAAAAATAATGCATTAAAAATTATCATATACTTATTTTGAATTTATTGGGTCAATAATGAAAAATAAGTATAATTTAAGATCAAACGAACTTTAGGAAGTTCGATCGAAATTATGTAAACAGCTTCATTCGAAGCGATTTAACATGTTGTAGACAGCGCCATCTAGTAACAGCCTTGCACGTTGTTCAAAGGTAAGTTTTAAATACAAAAAAAAGTGTGGCAACACTGTTTGCCGCCATCTTGTTCCGCCATATTGCTCCCACCCTACTCGATGTCAGGGGCGATGTCTCACAATTTTGCTCATTTTGTTCAAATTAGTAAATTTCATATTTTTTGACGTTTTCAGGGTTGGGAAATGTAGTTTTAATGCAATATTGAATAATTTCAGGGGGGGTATTTATAAATCGCTTCGAATGAAGCTGTTTACATAATTTCGATCGAACTTCCTAAAGTTCGTTTGATCTTAAATTATGTTACACAGCTTCATTCTTCGCGATTTAACATGTTGTAGATGTTCAGAGGTAAAAAATATGAAATACTTATAGGAAAAAAAACACATTTAATATGGGTAGAAATCTAAGTAAACAGCAGGTAGGGTTAATGTTTTTATTTTAATTGTAATAAACCATACATTGAACATCCTATACTTTAATTTTAAGCTAACATCATCAACCAATAAGTGTTTCATTTCACTGTTCTAAACAATACAAATAATATTTAATAATTATTTTAATATAGTTTACTCTGTAATCAGAATCGAATTAGCAAATTGATTACAATCATCTACAATTTCTTTATTGTAAAATTTGGCAAAAGTGGAAGACGAATTACTCCAACCCGCGGTTTTACGGATTATATCTATACTGACACCCGACCGCCTGGCAGTGGAAGTGGCAGCGTGTCGTGTGCTATGTGAACTAAAAATGGATGTATCAACCCCACTATTATCTAAAGTTTCTTTAATCCAGTGACTTAATCGTTGGGCAGATAATTTAGCAAAAGGACGTTTGTAACTAATAAAGAGAAAGTCATTGTTAACTGATCGTAAACTATTTGTTCTACTAATGTATGCCTCTATACACCTTGCTGGACATATTTCAGGACGTTGATTAAAATATGGAAGTCTCAAAACAGGTTGGTATGAATTTGGTCTGGAGGTTTTTATCAAATCTGATATTTTAATAATGATTATGTTTTCGTCATGATTTATATGTATATTACACAATTTAATTAAAGAAAATGTTTGTACACGGTGTGCAGTTACTAAAGCTAGCAAGGTCAGAGTTTTCTTAGATAGCGATTCAAGGCCGATGCTTTCATTTGGTCATTTCTGTGCTAAATAATCGAGAACTATAGATGGGTTCCAAGTCAAATTGTATTTTGGTTTTGTAGGTCGCAGTCTATACACTCCTTTCATGAACCTCTTGATACTTTCGTCGTTACAAAAACTATTACCAAGTAATAAGGCCAAAGCTGATTTATGAGAATTGATAGTCCCATATTTAGCTCCTCTTTTGAATACATCTGTCAAGAAATAAATAATTACAGGAATGGATGCTTTTAGATAATTATAACCATGATTAGAACAAAAATTAAGCCAAGCTTTGATACAGCTGTCATACTGCTTGTATGTATTTTCCGATAATGAAGCCAGCATAATGTCTATTGATGCAGGAGATATATACCTTTTCAGGTATGTTTGCCTAACAATCTCGCGGTAATTAAGGTGAGAGATTTGTGAAGTTTGTGCGCGGACCTGAAAGGTGATTTAAGCAGATTAATATTAGGTTTAAAATAAATAGTTTCCAAACTTATTTTTTGAAATAGAGGGAACCAGGGTTGAGTTGGCCAATATGGCACTATCACAATACCTTCTGCTTTGTCGTGAATTATTTTTTGCAGCATTCTTATAACTAAGGCAAATGGAGGAAAGGCATAAAAATTCATATTTGTCCAGCTTAATGTAAACGCATCTACAGCAGATGCTCCTGGATCCTGTTTCCAGGACACGTAAGTGGAACATTTTGCCTTCTGTCGACTTGCAAATAAATCGATGTCAGGAATACCAAACTTGGTTTTTATTTTATTATATGCCCAAGATCCTAATTCCCATTCTGTGTCTTCAATTTTTTTTTTTTTTTTTTTTTTTTTTTTTTTTTTTTTTTTTTTTTTTTTTACGTGATAACAAATCAGCCTCTACATTGTCCTTAGTGTTTAATGTACGATGCGAAAACTAGGAGTTTTCGCCTTTCACACCATTGCCAAATTTCTTTAGTGAGGTTATTTAACCCGTCGGTTACCGAGAACGTTCCAGCACGTTCGAACTCAAAGGTACCGCGATCACGCGGATCCTAACGAGTTAAATGAGGATACTGGATGGATCCCATCCTATTTATACATGAAATAGCCGTTATATTATCAAGTCTTAATAAAATTTCACAATCCCACATATTATTTGCAAAAACTTTCAACGCGAAAAAAGCTGCCTTAAGTTCTAATTCATTGATATGTAATAATTTCTCGTCATCTTTCCAATATCCAAAAGATTCATTGTCATTACAAAATGCACGCCAGCCTGATAATGATGCATCTGAATATATTTCTAAATAAAAATCATTAAACCTAAATGGACATACACCGGTATCTATATGATCTAACCACCACTTTATATCTGCGCGTAAAAATGTTGGAATATTAATTACTTGATTGTAGGTGGGGTTATTTAAAAGACTTAAAAATTTATGGCGTTCGAGCGCCTTTGTATATAACCAGGAATACTGTATGGCTGGGCATGTTGAAACTAAAAGTCCTAGTAGTCTTGCAAAATCTCGTAAGTTGCATTTTCGTAAGCTCATAAAGGTTTTCAATTTATCTTTTATTTTTACTTTCTTGTGGTCAGGTAAGGTCAGAATCATGTCCTTTGAATTAAAAATGAAACCTAAAAATTTGCATTGATTTTTTGGTTCTAAGCAACTTTTTTCATAGTTTATAATAAAACCAAGATCTTGAAGTAAATGAATAATAAACTGTACGCTGTGATTACAATGCGGGAGTGACTTTTCGATGCAAAATATATCATCCAGGTATATGACTGAAGTAATACTATGGATCCTTGTATATTCTATAACAGGTTTTAATAATTTGGTAAATACATAGGGGGCAGTACATAACCCGAATGGTAAACAGTTAAATTCATATAGAATATTGTTATATTTAAATCTAAGATATTTTCGATGTGATTTGTGTATAGATATTAAAAAATAAGCGTCTTTTAAATCTATTGATGCCATAAAACAGTTTTTAACTATTAATTTTGCAGCCGTACGGTAATCTTCCATTTTAAAATGTTCTGTTTTAATGAACTTATTCAAAAATTTTAAATTTAGTATGAATCGTTTATCACCATTAGGTTTGGGCACAAGAAATATTCTAGACAAAAACTCCCCCTTTTTATGTTTGCACTTTGAGATGGCATTTATCTTTAATAAGTTACCAATTGACTTATCAAAATCTAATGCTTCTTGTTTCGACTTGGGATATACATATGGACAAATTGATTGTGTAGGGGTATAGGCAAAAGGTATTTTATAGCCTGTTATCCAATCTAATATGACTGGATCGGTAGTGATTTTTATCCACCTATCCTTTAATAATCGAAGACGGCCGGCGTACTGTACCTCGCAAGTGGTTATTTGCGGTAGGGTCTGCGTGTTGCAGGTGGCGGCGGCGATCGCTCCACTTGAGGCTGGCGATTGAAGTTCCTCTTCGGCTGACGCTGACCTGCTGACGACGTCGATGGTGTCGCTGGCGACCGATAGCGCCCTACATCTGGGTTGGTCGCCGGTTTCCGATGAAGGGCTTTGAAGTTTAAACGAAACTGTTTAGGATTATAGTTCTTGTTATGTGTGACAGTAGATTTCTTGGTAATTAAACTTTGACCGGATCTTTGAATCGTTTTAGCGTTTTTTAATTTTTCCCCAATATTTTCCCCGAATAAATAACGATCCCTCGCGGATTCGACAAGGGTATCTTTGAGACTTGCGTCTACTACGGACGTAATAAAATTTCGTCTGGTTCTTGTATCAGTATAATGACTGTCACATAGAAGGCGACAAGAGTCACTGATAGGCTTAAGGAGTTTGTCTGTAGATGTCTCCTGATTAATAATTAAGTCAGTAACCCGGGTCAAAGCTGATATAGCAATACCAATTTGTTTTTGCTTCAACATTAAAGAAAAATCACGTTTAATTTGAGGTTCGGCCAGTGCGGCCTTGGCTTCCGGGTTCAGAGTCGGGGGGATAAGTAGATCACAATTGCTGGGAATGGTGTACTCCGATAGGATTTTTTCCTTTATATCTTTTTGCAAACCCTTTGCTAGAATTTCTTGCCAGCGGCTAGCAACGTCCTTGTGAATTGGGTTTCCCAAAGGCGTATCATTTTTTGGTGCATCGCCCAACAAGGTTAATATGTCACTATTAAGAGTGACGACAACATTTTCAGAGTCAACATTATTTGACGTATTTAGCTCCGGTGGCTGCGGAGGAGCACACCCTTCTGGAGATTGTGCTGTGGGTTCATTTCCTTGAAGTGGACTCGACACTGATGTCTCCACGACGTTGTGTGGATGCGACGGGGATGTTTCAGCCTGTGGCTCAACATCGAAGTCTAAGTCGGGCATACTTGCCGCATCTGCAAAGAACAACAGTTCTTACAAAATAATAATATTCCCCAAGGAATAAAAATGTAATGAAAAATTGTCCTGTTGGACGATAAGCGAGATAACCTTCAGCTTTTGGTAAAGCAATGACATTTTTTGCGTGTATGTATTCCCCAAGGAATAAAAGATAACAAGCAGTATAACTTACTGCAAAGTTCTTCATCAGAACATTCTACAGGTGTTCTATTATAATTTCTCCGTAATTTTTCTTCCAATTTTGCAATTTTTCGCCGTATACGATCTTCTTTATCTTCAGTTTTTCGTTTACCTCCCATGTTGAGAGCTCTAAGAACGGACAGTATGAGCTCTAGGCGTGCGAAGGCTTGAGCACGAAAGCGCTGAATGAGCAAAATTGTGAGACATCGCCCCTGACATCGAGTAGGGTGGGAGCAATATGGCGGAACAAGATGGCGGCAAACAGTGTTGCCACACTTTTTTTTGTATTTAAAACTTACCTTTGAACAACGTGCAAGGCTGTTACTAGATGGCGCTGTCTACAACATGTTAAATCGCGAAGAATGAAGCTGTGTAACATAATATGCCATATGTGTATGTGCTGCGTAGGTACTTGATTTATTAATAACGGGTAGGTTTGAATTAAAAAAAGCAAAGCAAACTACTAGGTTGTTTTATAAATAATTTATTTGCCACCAGCGGCTACAGCTTTGGCAACTCTAACCCAAAAGGTAAAATTCATTATTGGCTTCGTTTTCTACATCATGTCTAACAATCACTAAATCTTAAAATTCTGCTGGTGATAAAGACAATGTTTCCTGGTGTCGAGCCCATGCCAAGAACCATATAAAACACACATTATATGGGAACAACAGGACAAGGTTCTTTTTCCCACTATGCATGAGCAGTACCATCCCGCGATTTTATCTCTACCCTTAAGTTGTTTATTTGACGAATTTGTTTAATTTTTATAATACATAACGTAACTGAGGTAAGGAAAAAAAGTGACCGGTACACTTCAATTGCTGTATCGCCAAGCACTTCTTACCGTTCAAGACCAAAATTATGTTGGTGCAGGCTCTGGTCATCCCTCACCTTGATTATGCTGATGTGTGTTGTACAGATTTGTCAGAGGAACTTCTGTATGTATGTAATGTATGTATGTAATATGTATATATGTAAATATGAATAAATATGTATTTATTTAATTTTGTTAAAGATATTGTGATATTTTATATGTATATAGTTATAGTTTTGATCCACAAAAAAATAAAAAAGACAAATAATTACAAATGTTTTATGTTTGTACTGGTTTGATCTCAAATATCTCATAAAGCATATCACTTACGACATTTTATCGCTAAATACTTTTTGATCGTAATCACTTAGTCTATCGATAAATATACGCTAACACACTCATACCCCCGCAGTAGGTTATTACCTGTGTCGCGGGTGGCATGGACGACACATATAACACATCACAATCACACCCATGACCCGAGTACAAATATTCATCTGTCACATAAATATCTGCCCCGGCCGGGAATCGAACCCGGGACCCCTCGCTTCGCAGGCAGGGTCGCTACCAACTAGGCTACAGGGTCGTCTAATATCGATAATATCGATCGACACATGTTTCATCAATATCCGCCGAAACAAAGTTTTGTATTTTATTTTTCTACGGTTTTGAACTCAAATATCTCAGAAAGTATACCACTTACGACATTTCATCACGGAATACTTTTTGATCATAATCATTTACTCTATCGATTGACACATGTTTCATCACTGGCCGCCGAATCGAGGTTTTTTCAAAATGGCGGACTTGTAGGTATGCCAGGCTCCATACAAAAATGTTGGAAGCCCTTTATTCAAACGAAAAAAAAAACATATCTGCAAAATGTGCCACCAATTTATTCATGTGTCCATGGTTTCATACCGCACGAGATGATGGCGGCATAGTGTAGGAGTCATTAGACTGCATCTCTCCTTACCATCAAGTGTGATTTCGGTCAAGCATTAATTTAAATGAATAAAAAAAAACATATTCATGCAGTTCACAATTTCTTCCCCATACCCCCCTCCCCCCTTCATCAAACTGCCACTTTCGTAATACATACTCAAATCAAACCCTTTCATTCGATTCGCCACTCGGGTATGTTCGCTGAATTCAGTAAATTCATCCCCTTATCCATAACTACTCCTCTCCCCCCTTCAAACAGCCAATTTGGTAATATACAAATCAAACCCTTTCATTTGATACCCCACTTAAGTATGTTCGCTGAATTCAGTAAATTCATCCCCTTATCCATAACTACTCCTCTCCCCCCTTCAAACAGCCAATTTGGTAATATACAAATCAAACCCTTTCATTTGATACCCCACTTAGGTATGTTCGCTGAATTCAGTAAATTCATCCCCTTATCCATAACTACTCCTCTCCCCCCTTCAAACAGCCAATTTGGTAATATACAAATCAAACCCTTTCATTTAATACCCCACTTAGGTATGTTCGCTGAATTCAGTAAATTCATCCCCTTCTCCATAACTACCCTCCTCCTCCTTCAAACAGCCAATTTTGTAATACACAAATCAAACCCTTTCATTTGACACCCCACTCGGGTATGTTCACTGAATGAAGTAAATTCATCCCCTTACCCATAACTACCCCCTTCCCCCCTTCAACAGCCAATTTTGTAATACACAAATCAAATTCTTTCATTTGATATCCCACTCGGATATAACGCTTACTATCGTTTATTCCCCTCTTCCACCCCCCATAACTATTAAACGGCTGAATCAATTTTCTTCAAACAGCCTAAAACACTCTCGACTAAGAAATCTTTCAAACAAAAGCAACTCAATCAAAATCGGTTCATCCGTTCGAGAGCTACGATGACATGTAAACAGAGTTACAGACATACGAATCAAACTTATAAACAACCCCTCTTTTTTGCGTCGGGGGTACAAAGCAGCGGACAGTGGAATGTTTTTGTCGCTTCGCAAAACAGGGCGCACGTTATTCGTTCCAATGTCAAAACACGAGGTACCAGGCGTTGATGAATTCGAAGAACTTTTAGGACTCACATAATGTTTTCACTTTCGAACGTATACCTGCTGCACATTTTCCGTCTCATGTTTTCCTGGTTCCACTGCGCAGAAAGCGGCGCGCATGCACGCTCCCTGCTCAGACGGGGACGTTCACCCCTTGGCGTAAAGGCCACGCCCAAATCCAATTCAAGGTCGTTTTACAATGAAACCTATCAAGGGTTACATTAATAATATAAATCAAGGGTTAAATTAAAGCCGAACTGTGTAGTTTATTTAATGGTAAATTGACTATTAAAGCATGGACTTGTCAATTTCATTCCAATATAATAATTATGTAATATTTTAATCTTAGTTTCTTAAACAATCTAACAGCTAATTTCAACAGAATATTTTTATTTGCACCTGGATAACATCAAATCGATATGAAAACTATAAAATAGGTTCAAGTCAAAATTTAACTTTTCTCGCGAGTTAAATAATCACATTAATAGAACTACATACTTATTACCAAAGATATTCTAGTATAATAATTGCATACAACAAACAAAGAATCGTAAAAAATGTTCGACGATTGTAAAAATGTAGAGATGCATTGAAGTTAAAAACCGAAAGGCATGAAAGGACCTTTCTATAGCTAGCTAGCATGATAGCATCTAAAAATTTTATGCGCTCCTAGTAAACGAGGTCGTAGCGCGGGGAGATTTTTCCACGGACAATTTTTTTCTCGTGCCTTTCTTTGCATTTTTTCGGAATATTTAAAATAAACAGCAAAAAACAGCAGGTACCCAACAGAAAAATTATATGAACTATAAAAACTATTTGTATTTGTCATGGAGAATAGAGTAGAAGGAGAGCCTTCTATGTGTATGATTATTGTCCGTAAAAACTCGTCCAATAACGGGTGGCGCTAAATAGTTGATTGGCTTTGTAATTTGTATACTGGCATTATGAAGGGTACCTTAATTTTTTTAAATATTATTATGAACTCAGCAAACTTTACTCCGTCTACAACAGTTATGTTCATATCGCCATTTCTCAAACACTAGCGCCATTCTGGAATGGCCATTATTGGAACCTCTATTTTCAGTAAACAGCTGCACACTTTTTCAACTTTCCCTTCATATGAGATGGCTCTCCTTCTACATGACTTCTCCTCTATATATTCTTTTCCTCTAGATAATTTAACAATCATGCATGCTTTTATGACATAAAAAATCTGTATTCCGCTTAAATAAACAGTATTGATAGGAAACACTATTTTAGACGTGTTCTTTTTAGAATTCGTTACTGTCTCTTCACGTGAAACTGTAATAATGTAAAGGCCGCTATGGCAAACAAGAACAATACGAATAAAGATACAAAAATTATATTTTAATCCAAAAAATGTTCTATGACAATCGTTTCACGAAAATCAGTAATTTTTATTTGTTACCCCCTTTGCACAACGTCGATATAGAAGTAGAAATGCGGGCACAATCAGATGTTTAGACGACCGCTGACTAGTTATTTTTTAGTTTAATCATTCATTTTTATCATAACAGTTCTGGTTATCTGATAACATACATAAAAGTTGTCTGGGTATTGTGGCATCATCAATTTAAATTTACAATAACAAAATAGTTTTCCTTGTTTATTTCTCTAGATAAACTAAAAAAATAACCGCAGGTTCTGCAACTTGATTAAGGAAATTTTTACGTTTGTGAACAAGTCTGGGGGAATGTACCGTATTCCTTTCGTTAAGACGTCATACCAAAACGAGTTTAACTCTAAATTTAAAGTATTAAGATGTACTTTGAACTTTGTAATGCTCTTAGAATAAATGCTATAGAAATAAAATTATCTAATACTTACAACGTTTTTTTGGTTTGGTCATAAATACGAAAAATATTTAAAAATAAAACAAAATACGCAGCAGACCGCAGTATTTTATGTTAGGTAACAAAATTTTGGTATTACGAAAACAACACACATTATTTATTAGAGGAGAGATAATTATATCAATTAAAACATGGAAGACTAAATTCTGAAAATCTTACACACAATTATTTGATTTATTGTTACAAACAATGAAAAGAATTGATTTGATTTATTCCGTAAATTAATATAGTACAAAGAACCCCAATTCGTTCGCAGTTCACACCGTTTTGTTCTATCTATAATGGATTCTGGTATAGGAAAATCTACGGGGCGGGCCTTCACTTTCGTGTGCGTGAACACCTGTCGATTTATTGTGCTAGTGTGCGGGATGAAGGAGAAATATCGGTGTATTGATCGGTTCGGAAAACCGCTTCCTTGTTCCTGAGCGCCTAGTGTTTTCCGATCGGCTCGTCATTATCGCCGATTGCCGATACTTTTTTCCAATACCGGTGGGAATTTGTACATTGTGCCCGTTCGTTTTCTCCTGGTACTCGGGGCATCCAGAAACTGTATTTTTTAAAATATGTAAGTAGAGTAGAAATTACCTCAATCATTGTTATTTTGATGTCAATAGTTCTTAATATTTCCATTTATTAAAGAATAGTCTTGAACATTAAGTGACGATTTTAAGATTAAGAGGGATTCAAATATATTGAAAAACCTTTTTTAGGGTTCCCTTGTCAAAAAGGAACCTGTTCGTTATAACAAAAATAAAATCTTCAAATAAATTATTGGACGTGATATGAGATTTTATGGGGAGTAACATCAATTTTTTTGCGGTGCGTTATGCGGTATGATTTTAATTTGTAACACAGGATCAGTAGAAACGCCACCTAATGATAATAATAATCTTGGTATATCCTATTATGATGATGTGAAACATCATCATCATCAGTCATCATCAATCATTATCCTCATCATTATCACCATGGTGTTAAACTCCAGTCGTGCGTCGAGCTGACACACAACATTTTTTTTCTAGCGTATATTCCCTACACATAAAGTAAGGATGATTTTTTTAGTCTCGTCTACCCCATGGCGCAATGGCGTAGGTTATCGTTGGATGAGTGTTTCAAAAATTTTGGGGGTTAGTGAAGACCATTTTTGGATTTAGCGATCCGTTTGCGTAATATTAAGCTTCAATAATAAGCTTTAATATTAAGCTTTAATAATAAGCGTAATACTAATTTTGGGTAGAGATGTTAGAGTCAAGTGTCACAACACCCTCTTCTAGCTGCTAAATGGTTGGTGTTAGTTATGTGAACTAAGCACATAACGATGAATTCAAGAAAGCTATTACGGCTAGGATAGCTTAAGTATCTACCAATATACATATACAATATACAGTAATAGTCGACGAACTTACAACGAACGAATAGCCTGTACACGCACTTGGCAGGTTTTATTTGACAGTATTTTGATCGTAAAGTGAACAAAGACCCACCTAAATTGATATTAATTTTACCTACTACATTGTAGCTGTCAAATGAGTTTAAACCCGAAAGTCACTAGACAAACCACGAAGACAAACAATACGTAACCAATGAGACATTACGTCAAACAATTCTATAATTAAAATTCTTTTTTTACAACCTCACGTAACAGCTTCTGTTTTAGTTAAATTTGTTAAACGCTTTCTTATGGCCTCTGTTAACGTAGACGGTTTGATTGAGTTGAGACTGGCTTTCATTAAACTTTTGTACAATTCCTAGCGCCTGAAAATAATTTCATGTTTTGATTACTTTCTTAACTTAGTTACATCATTGCTTTTGCCCTTTGCAATTTAAAATTAGAATGAACTCTGTATTGTGCTGAGATATAGACGTTTTGCAAACTTCGTTTAATTCCAGGCTAATCACCAAAACAGATTTTGTGAATCAAATCTAATTTGATAAAGATTGAGAGGAGGCAGCGCACTGTGACTGAAATAGGAAACTAATCAACAGATTATAATAAATTATGTCAGACAAATAACCGAATCATTGTTGTGTTGTGTCCTTACCTGAGGTCCTAATTTATAATCAAAATAAAATCTACTGGAAAGTAAGAAATAATCTCACTCACGCTTGGCATTCAAAAGTAGTAAATTTGGATTTTGAACGCCCATCTTTTCATCAGAATATTCGAATTTCATCACTTCAAAAAAAGGAGATTCTGTATTCGACCCGTATGTATGAATGCATGTTTGTTTTTACTCGTATGTTTACTATTTTCTGAAAAACTTCTGATTCGATAATACTTGTGGCAGTTTTCGGTAATACTAGCTTCTGGACCTAGGGAACTTTTATTGATTTCACTATTATTTTGAAATCAGTGACAAACAGTAGAAAATAATTTTATAAATTTAGCACAAATATTAATAGTCAATTTTATTGTGAGTGACTGATATAAAATATTTAACCCCTGACCTGAATGAAAAATTTGAAGATCAGTCTTTTCATGAGAATGCTTCTTAATTTTGAAATTTCTCATTAAAATTATTCCATGTTTATATGTATAATTATATAATAGATAAATAAACCTAGCCTAGCTGAGTTCATTGCCCAGACTATAAAAAGCCTTATAAAAGTCCAATTTGGACTTTACTAGACTCTTGATGTCGATTACAAATATCTTGATTACCGACCAAATCAATTTAACTCCATAATAGTCGTCAATAAACACCGATATTCCGTATTTCGTACCGGTATTGAGGAATGAAAATTAATTACAGTTTTCCTTCACAAACTTTCTGGAAGGTCATGGCCCAAGTTCACGTAACTGTAAGTAGCTGTTTGATAGTTCTAGAGAAACGAGTAAATTAGCAAAAATGGAATTTACATAATTTTTATCTGTGTCAATTTAAGTACAAAAGCAAAAACATATCTACTGAGCTGTTAAGGATTTCCGCGAACTGGAGCCTAACCTGAGTGTGATATCAGATAATGACTCGATGACGATGACTTTATAATTAATTACTTTCTTGCGCGCTGGAGTTGATTTGACCCCCAAAGACTAAAAGACAAAGCGAGTCGAAAGCTGCATAGCCTCTCCAACTGGATCCGCCTTTGCATCGTGCCAAAGTTATTGTACCTACGTGTCAAAAGCGAAAGTGTCGAAACCACGGTGGGAAAACAGACTAACGCCCCAACTCAGAGTCACTAATGGTTACTTAAAACGCCCCTTAGTACAGAATTTGTATGGTGATTCTTTACTAAGGAGCGATTAAAGTAACCGTTAGTGACTCTGAGTAGGGGCGTAAGTAATAAGTTTTAATATCAGATGATATTATTTTTCATTTAATGAGATTCTTCGTAAACTTGTCTAACAATTCTTTCTCAGTGAGCTTAGAAAGCATTAAGATGGTATTGGTAATTAAATACATTGTTGATTCCACAGGTACAACACTGTGAAATGTGAAATATAATATATAATAAAAAATACATATTACATATTTTACATTTTGTGTGATTTTCAGCATTTTTCCGGTTTAGCGGCTCGGTGATATAATCTTTCTTCTCAATATTATAAAGCTCCTTACTTTTTATGGAGGTTAAAAATAAGAGACTGTGTAAATTATAAACAGTTAAAGAAAAGTAAAACTTTGATTGCAGGCGACCAACTCCGTATGCACAACTAGATGTATCTAACCAGAAAGTGTTCCTATTAAATAATAACGCTATAAATAACGCTTCACACTCATAGCCCATATTGACATAACTACGTACAACTACGCACAACTAAGCTTAACTATTTTCTATAATATAATACATTCCTTGAAATACAACTATAGTGAAACAGGAAAGCTATTTATATAAAAATCGAAAGGATAAACACCGTTGATTAAACAAAAAAAGCGGCCAAGTGCGAGTCGGACTCGCCCATGAAGGGTTCCGTAGCAGCAAGTAACATAATATAAAAGTTCTTGTAGTTCGTTGTAACTTTGATCAATGTTTTTTGCGGTTTACGTTTTATGACGTATTAAAAAAAACTACTTACTAGATCTCATTCAAACCAATTTTCGTTGGAAGTTTGCTTGGTAATGTACATCATATAATTTTTTTAGTTTTATCATTCCCTTATTTTAGAAGTTACAGGGGGGGGGGGGACACACATTTTACCACTTTGGAAGCGTCTCTCACGCAAACTATTCAGTTTAGAAAAAAATGATATTAAAAACCTCAATATCATTTTTAAAGACCTATCCATAGATACCCCACACGTATGGGTTTGATGAAAAAAAATTTTTGAGTTTCAGTTCTAAGTATGGGGAACCCCCAAAATTTATTGCTTTTTTTCTATTTTTGTGTGAAAATCTTAATGCGATTCACAGAATACATATATCTACCAAGTTTCAATGGTATAGCTCTTATAGTTTCGGAAAAAAGTGGCTGTGACATACGGACGGACAGACAGACAGACAGACAGGCAGACAGACAGACAGACAGACAGACAGACATGACAAATCCATAAGGGTTCCGTTTTTTGCCATTCGGCTACGGAACCCTAAAAACCACAAAAAAATTGTCAGCTCCAACGCATGAATGGAATTTAACGCCATCTAGTTTGCAATCGTCAAATCAGTACCAACGCCATTTACCTAGTACGACGATGATGATAATGATGATGATGTTTGACATCATCAGAATAGGATGTAACAAGATTATTATTATCATTAGATGTTACTGATTAGTAACAACGTCATCTAGATTATGTGTTACGAATTACAAATATAACGTATAACGTACATAACGCATAACGTATCGGAGAAAGTTTAACTCCTCATAAAATTTCATACCGCGGGCTTAAATAATATGATAATCGATTCTAAAGGAGTTAAACTCCTAAAATATTAGTTGTGCCAGTGACACAACTAGTTGTGCATACATAGTTGGTCCATCGGGAAATCACGTTCCTGTCATCCGATAATGACTGTTCCACAGAACCAGATTTAAAATAAATCTTGAACCAGAAAGTTCCATCAAAATTTATCCACGGGAATGAATAACTTTGTGTTAATACTATCTCGTTGGGCTGTACGAAACGATTCATGCCTAATCATAGCGTAATCGCAAACCTCCTTTATTACAACAAGTCACTTTTTCGAAGTACCTACAGTCGTTGCGCATGTTGACAGAACATTCAATTAAAATATTCATTGAGAAATATTTGATATTATTGGATAAGGTATGAAAATCATCTTTTATGTTTGCAATTTTTACCTTTTATATATAATGAATTTATAGTAATATTCCTATATCTTATTTCCGGCTTCATCCTGAACATGGAAGATAGAGAGAAGGTCAAAAATTACGGGTGGCACTGCGGTGCGGTCTACAACAGCTATGTTCGAATAATTATCTATTTTGTGGACACTAGCGCCATTCATTACGGGTGGCATAACTCAGCAAACTTCACTCCGTCTACAACAGCCATGTTCATATATCTATTTGTCACACACTAGCGCCATTCAGAAATGGCCATTATTGGAACCTCTATTTTATGAAAACAGCTAGACACTTTTTCAACTCTCCATACGAGATGGCCTTCCTTCTACCGCAATACTCCACGATTCTGAATATCATGGCTTCATTTTGAAAAACATACTAAACCTGATTCTAACAGATACTATCCATGTCTCGGCAATAGATTTTTCGCTTCAAAAATAAAATATACACAAATTATAAATGGAAAAATTTCATAACTTATATTGATAAAGGTATACTTATTCGATAATTTTTTGAGAGACTGCCTCACTATTGCCAATAAAGTACGACAGTTATTGCTTTATAAGGGAATAATTTAATTAATTAGCTTCTACTCCCATATCCATGGAAATTTTATTGATTTCTCTATTAATTTGTAATCTGTGAAAGTAGAAAGTAAATTTTGTTTGTCTACAACATGCTGGTCATGTTTACTTTTAATTATTTTTAAACGGTTCCATTTATTAATTCAATACAACAAATAAATTGAAATTTGAATAACATTTTGTGTTTTTATTTTTAGTATTAGTTATATTAATTTTAATATAATAATTATGTGTTGATTTTGTTAGGGGGGACATTTGACTCTGATCAAAATTAGCACTTTAATTTAAAGCCAAATATTTCTCCCCCTAAATCCAAAAATGGTTTTTGGAGACTCAAAATATTTTTGAAAGACTTTACAACGATACCCCACACTATGGGGTAAGCAACGAAAACAAATACGTTACCTGTAGGCTGTACCTAAGGGACCCTGAAAAAAAATATTTTTTAATGTTTCATTCTACGATTAAATATGTAGGTATATCCATGCCAAATTACAGTTTTCTAGCACTACAGGTCTCGGCGCTATGCTTCGGACAGACGGACGGACGGACATGACGAAACTGTAAGGGTTCAGATTTTACTTTGGAACTCTAAAAATGGTACCATTGTACCTCACGGAATAGACTACTTGAATAGTTTTGATAATTTACAAAAACTATGTACGCACTATATTAGAAATAGGACTGCTAATAATTATATCTAAATAACATTATTATTATCAAATAAATATTTAGGGGAGGCCTATATCCAGCAGCGGACTTAAAAAGCTGTTAGATAGATAGATTATCAAATAAATTTGTATCACTGAAGTAACTAATAAAAATGATTTTGTAAATTTTATTTATTTCATTGGACTTTCGTTGCTTAGCGATGCTGACGCATCAGAGCTCCAAGCCTCCACAAATACTAGGATAACATAGATACGAAGAGTACACTGCATTCCAATACTCGCCCCATCCTTAACAACGGACGCGTCGGTCAATGAACCAAATGAGCAACAGAGAGAGAAACGGGATATACCTTGCTTTCCTTATCTAACATTCTCATGCAATTTTATGGGAATTTAAACTCTCTCATAAATGTCATAAAGGGCATATCAGGGCACAGCTCAACACAAGGTGCAGGTAAAATTGGTAAGAAACGGATGATTTTTGTGTGAGAATTTTAATATTTTAGAAGGAAAGAGTATCTACAACAGAAATTTTAGTTAAACACTATTGAGATTAAGTCCTTTTTTGAATGCAGCCGCTTATTTTTTGTTGTAAATAGGGGTAGAAGCGTGAGAAATTCGGGAAGAAACTTCTTCGGCGTTACCAGGAATGTATATTCAAGGTGGCGATGTTTTTCCCACGTCGTCGCATGTGTGTCCAATTACGGCTGAGACCGGCAAGACCGAGATGAGATGCCAATACCGTTATGATTGAATGAATTCAGATGAATTGTCAGAAATTAAATTAATAAGTTTAATTGTACTAAAATCAAAGATGATAAAAATTTTGATAATGTATATTAAAAACCTAGTATAAAAGTAATTATTATTAGTAATCAATAAATAAACCTTTTATAGTTTTCGTAATATTAAATAACTTACACCCTATCATGGGGTGTTAGGGAAATTAGCGGAACCCATTGGGAACGTATTGGAAATTGCCGATAATGGTGAAGTTATCGGAAAGTACTAGGCTTTCATAGACCACTAGGAGCTTTGTCGAACCGATCAATAAACCGATATGTCTACGATAGACACGTTATACCTACGTTGTACGACCCTCGGGACCAGACCGGAGGTGTATCGGATGTGTGCAGCGGTTTCAGTGTGTGAGTTTACGCTACTTTTTCCATTTTGGCGTTCAGGGTGTGTGTACAAAGTATGAATAGGTTCATTCAAGAGTTTTATACTCTACGTACTCATTCAGCAAGGTACCCGGAAGTACGCTACATAAAATATTTATCTTTGGCCGCAATGAGTTCCCATAATATCTGAACAGCCTCAGCTAAAAAAACATTTAGCAAAGAACGTAGAAGAACACTCTGGAAAACTTAAGGCGAAATTAGTAGAAGATCGTAGAAAACAATACTGGAAAAAAAATACCTTGAGAAAGATAGACAAACCAGAGCAATTTTATTTAATTATGGTTTTTTCTGCAACCCAACCAGGAATTGAAGTGATATGTTCTGGGAAACGGTAAACAAATAACAGCAATAAAAGATGATTAGTACCTATAATCAAGTGGACGAGTCAATACTGGCTAACTTAGCGTCATTTGATTGAAGTAACTATTATTATTGTTGTAACTAGTTGGAATGGATAAATAAATAAAATAAATAACGCCACACACTCATAGCCCCACACTAGGATTCCCTGTGTCGTGGGTGCCATGGACAACACACAGAGACAAGGACATTTACACCCAGACCGAGAACAGAAATTCAAAACTCGTCATTCAAATTTCCGCCTCGCTGGGAATCGAACCCAGGACCCCTGGTGCGGCGATCCGGCATGATAACCATTGCGCCACACGGGTCGTCAGATGGATGAATAGATAGAAAAGTTCTGAGCTACTGACTCAAATGTAATTAACAATTTTGTGGAAAAAGATTTAAATGAAACATGAGATGTAGCATTTTATTGTATGAAACATCTTTGAGAAGTCCAAGTTCCGAAAACTGTGGACTATTTCTGAGATAATCTACAATAGTGTGACCTAGTTGTCTTCTTATTGCGGAAGGGAATTACTTACCCAGTTGTGACAAAAACAGTTAGTTTAACTATATCCCGAGTTTTAAGAGTTTCTCAAAAATAAACAAACAAGTTTTTTTCTTAATTATTTAATTTTGATTTATATTAACTTGAATTCTTAAGAGTTATTGCAAATAATATAAATACCTTCACGCGACAAAAATAATAATCGGTGAGTGCTGCAGTGCCCATTCAAACCAAGCGAAGTCGGGGCGGGCCACTACTTTATGGAATTGTCATAACAAATAAAATTTTATATTTTAACTTCTTCGTATTTTACAAGTTCAAACTGATCTGATCCTAGTTTTCAAAGTTATATTACTTGTAATGATTTTCGCCTTGATAGACTTGCGTAATCAACTAATCACTATGACAGCGAATACTATAACATTCCTAATAGCCTACAAAACGGAATTAGCCGACACGTATAAAAGCATCACTAATTGACACAATTGTGTAATTTATTGAGCAATAAAAACCATCAGGCGTTAATGCTTCTTGTTTAGGTTATAAGGGCAACCTATGAGGTCAGAATTGTTGGGTAATAAATATCCTGAAAACTATTATTGATTGCTTCGTAGTGGAGCTACGTGTTTTGGAGTCATTAGGGCAATAGAATTCAAGTTTTTAGATATTTTTAAAACAAATGACAACCGTCAAAACAAAAACCTTCATCAAAACAAATAATAAACGACGACCTGTGTGGCGCAATGGTTACCATGCCGCATGGTGATCGCCGCGCCAAGGATCCTGGATTTGATTCCCAGCGAGGTAGAAATTTGAACGATGAATTTGAATTTCTATTCTTGGTCTGGGTGTTAGTAACTTTGTGTGTGTTTGTCCATGGCACCCACGACACGTTAAAAAAACGTCAAAACAAATGACAACCGTCAAAACAAATGACAATCGACAAAACAAATGACAATCATCAAAACAAATGTCAATCGTCAAAACAAATGTCAATCGTCAAAACAAATAACAACCGTCAAAAAATGACAAACGTCGAAACAAATGATAAACGTCAAAACAAATGACAATCGTCAATAGAAATAGTTATCGGGGGAAAGGCTTCGCCAATCAAATAGTTCGTTTATCAGGTAACATTGAACACAAATAATAATAATCACTTATAATACCACAAGAGCTTCAAAATTATCGGGTATTTCCCGATAGGTTCGTTGCAAAAAAATGAAGGAGTCAAGTTTTTCAGGTTAAAAAATCACGAGCGCGAAGCGCAAGTGATTTTTCCTGAAAAACTTGACGATTTTATTTGTTTGCAGGGAACCTTGAGGGAAATGCCAGATAATTTTGAAGCTCGTGTGGTATTCGGGGGATTATTTTTCCAATTTTCACAATTGAATTCAACCTGTCAGTTTGACGTGTGGTTAATTTGACTGGATCATGTTTTGTTTTTTATATATAGCAACTACCAGAGAAAATTTTCAAAAAATTATCAGTATAATACCATGTAGGTTGTACCACGTGACGTCGAATGGTGCAATTCTATTGGTCGATATTTGGGTCGGAAAAATAATCACTGTTAAATAAAACTACGATATAATGTCGAGTATTATGGCTTTAATATAATTCACAGATTCAAGCAACTTACATACAAAGTTCCATAACAGTAACACGATTTCAGTCTTCAATGAATTAACCTGAAAAAAAAAACAAAATATTTTTATTTTTCCCGATGTATGAAATGTAGGCACTCAATATTTAATGATAGTAAACCCTCTCCTGCTCATGGTGAACAACAGTTAGAAACGGTCACATTTGGTGCCTTCCTTCACAGAGTTTACAGGAAAGTTTATTTATGTGCTTATAAACGACGAGTAACCGCTCTCGCTTTGCTTCGGTTTTCTTATTTTTTTACACCTTGGGTTACATTGTTGGAGATTTAATTAAGGATCCCTATTTTTTTTAATATAATATAGCTTATGTCACCCAGGGATAGTTTAGCTTCCCAACAGTGAAAGAATTTTTCAAATCGGTTCAGTAGTTTTAGAGCCTATTCAATGCAAACAAACAATCAAATCTTTACTCTTTATAATATTAGTATAGATGATCACTGAAAGATGTACCTGTCTACAATATAAGCTCTATCTTATATATAAAATTCTCGTGTCACGGTGTTAGATGTTGAACACTTCCGAAACGGCTCGACCGATTTTCGTGAATCTTTGCGTGCATATCGGCTAGGGTTGAGAATCGGACAACATCTATTTTTCATCCCCCTTCCCCTAAAATAATTTTGGCAGAACAACGTTTGCCCAGTCAGCTAGTAATCTATAATTTTTTATCTATGGATATTATCGACCCGTTAGAATAAATGGCTTGTTGATTCTCGAATCTTACAAACCGAAATCTCGAGTTATTCCGCCATTTATCCAAAGTGTCAGTTGGTGATAAAAATCTGAAAGTGTGAACTGAAAAATCTGAAATTTTGAGTAGGTAGTGTAGTAAATTTAGTTATTTATAACTACATAGAGGCTGATAGATCAGCTACTTTCGTTTTGCTATTTCTTACACAAAAACGATGTTCCTACGAATACATAAAATACTGACAATGTACTGACATTGAGCATTACAATTTTTTATGCTGCCTTGATTCTAGTTTATGATGTACAGTTTGGCCCAAAGAAATAAACAGACCCAGTCAAAACAAATGTTGGTTATAACTGACCATGGATTCGGTTTATTTCCCAGGAAACGTCTGGAACAGGGAACTGTGGACATAATATTATATGGACAATGGCACGGCCTAAAGCCGTTTATAATAATTATGAAGGACGGAAAGGGGAAGCGAAGCGTAGAATTCCGGTTATGGAAATGCGTCATAAAATGTGACTGGTACTGAATCTTACAAGCTTTTCTGATCAAGACTGATGTTACCCTAGTAGAAAAGTTCATAATAATTATAATATTACTATTATTTTAATATTACTAGTATTATAATATTACTATTATTGAGATCTTTGCATCAAACTACTCAAAGAATCGGCAAAAATAAATATATTTCTCTCTCTTTCGAGTTCTTCTTATTTGCTTTAATTGGAATGTTTTTGTTTACAATAAAAATAAAGGTAACAAATATATATAAGGTCATTTAATATTATTATTATGCTACCAATTTTAAAATAAAACTTTCGTGAGTAGTTCATCCACAATTAAAAACACGAATGAAGATACGAATATATCTGAAATGGTGATATGAGACGCCGTGTAAAACAGTTGTATCCGTGCAGTAAAATGGCCATAAACTAAAGCTCGGGTTTAATGAAAAGTTTAGGAGCCAAGCTCGATTCAGAGGTTAATATCTACAAAAAAATGTTTTATATGACATGAGTTACATGGCTCGCTTAAAGCTGCTTGACGACGGATGCAAATTAATGGAATTTTTAACGACATTGATGATCGCACATATGACGATTTTAGAACGTCAAATTTTTAAAATTAGAATTATAATCTAAATTTTACTAACAAAAAATAACCGACTTCAAAGTCTCAAAAACTACTTTTCAGGTCTCGTTCAAATTTATGTGGGACCACATGACAAGCACCTGCTTTCGATTAAAAAAAGAATCATCGAAATCGGTTGGCGTGATATTGAGTTATTCGTCAATTTGTCGCTCACATCTTAACACAAATTTACGACTTATGTGGTTTTCTCATAGATGCCATTGTCAGATCTCAATAAAATTTATGTGGGACCACATGACAGCCACCAGCTTTCGATTAAAAAAACAATCATCAAAATCGGTTCGCCCAGTCCAAAGTTCTGAGGTAACAAACATAAAAAAAAATACAGTCGAATTGAGAACCTCCTCCTTTTTTTGAAGTCGGTTAAAAAGTATAAATATTTATAACGAGTGCTTCGCCTACGTTTCCATGTGTGCTTTTCATCAAAATCCGTTCGGTATCTTTGAGAAAGAACAAAAACAACAAATTTTACATTTATAATATTAGTAAGATCATTAGGAAGTAGGATAGGATAAAATGTAGTTTATCATGAATTGGATGGAATGATAAACTAATTATATATTATTATACTAATTATAATTATATTCTATATATCGCTCACCTAGTAATATAACGGCACATCTACATTTGTCATATTTTACAGAAGCGATTTTCAAAAATTATATAAAAATGTTTAAAATTAATTTATGGCTTCTTTTTACGTTTTTTACAGATTGTATGGGTTTGGTTATTAGTATAGACATTAATACATATTTATCACTATGTAGATTATGCACTTTTAAACACGTATACCATTTATACTCAATTTTGGATTTTTTGCAGATGTGCCATTATATTACTACGTGAGCGATATATCTATACAAATAAATAAAATTGGAGTGCCTGTTTGTAATACAGGCAGTCCTCGACTTACGTCGTTTCGATTTACGTCGTTTCAAGTTACGTCCAACAATGTTTTGACACTATTCCTCAAACATACGTCATTTGTTTCGATTTCCGGCATAGGAAAAATAACTAGCAATTTCATAAGTGCATATATAATTATTTTAAGAACTTACTTTTGATAATAAAGTATGTATATCCTTTGTTAAAAATGCAGTTTTTCTGTCCGTGTGGATCCTAACCCTTGAGTTTTACATGTAAACATAATATGAAAAAATATGTCTCGACTTACGTCGTTTCGATTTATGTCGCGTATTTCGAGAACCTAACATGCCGTAAGTACGAGGACTGCCTGTATTAAAATAAACGTTTTTCCTAAGTGCATTTGGATGTATTCACGGTACATAACCAAAACAACATTTTTCACAATTTTTGTCTGTCTGTCTGTTTGTTCCGGCTAATCTCTGAAATGGCTGGACCGATTTTGACCGATTTTCACTGGCAGATAGCTGATGTAACAAGGAGTAACTTAGGCTACTTTTCAGGTGCAGGTTTCCTCACGATGTTTTTCTTCACCGAAGCAGGTGATAATTAACTTCTAATACGCACATAATATTTGAAAATTAGAGATGAGTGCCAGAATTTGAACTCGGGTCCCTGCGTTCGGAAGACCAGCGTTTTAACCACTAGGCTATCACCGAGAGCATGATTATAATAATATTATTCCACTAGGATATTCCTTTGTGGATTAGTGAAGGCAATTTAACCTTTAATATCTGCTAATCTTATGGAGGCCATACACGATCAAGTGTTAAGTGGACTTGACGCGGCATCCAGTTTACTTGATCGTGTACGGCCACGATATAGCTATCTGCCACTTATCTATCTCATGCACACTGGATGGCACGTCAAGTCAAACTGCAGACTTGATCAAGTACACTTGACCGTGAATGGCCTCCATTAAGTAGATTAAAACTTGTTTGATAACTCGAGAACTTTGGAACTCATTCCATAAATCTTTTTCATTAGGTGGTCGTTGTTTTGGACTTCAACCCCAAGTCCTCAAGTAAAGTTGTCCCATGTTGAACCCGGAACGAGGGTTGGGAAATTAGGACGCGAATGACGCGATCCTAAATTCATACCGCAGTTCGACGAACTCACAATAAAATTGTGTTATCCCCAACTAGAAATAAAATTGTGTTGAGGAGACCCTCAGCTTAATTATAATAGGATATTTTTGGCGTAAAAACGTTGGCGTTGTAGATTGGCAAATATCACGTTTCTTGTTAAACATTTCGCACCCTTAGAATGAGAGTGACCTAACTCAAAAATTGCAATTTGTGGGAAATGAGCAAGAAAGTTTTCAAAAAAGTATAAATCGATGAATAGAGCGATCAATGAAAGTGACCGATTATTAGGTTGTCCTTTTCTTATTCATAATTCGAGCTCTTTTTCATCACAGGGTTTTAGGGTACGCATTTTAAGGTAAGTTTATAGCAAAAACAGAAATTACAGGAATTTTGAGTTAGGTCACTTTCATTTTAAGGGTGCGATTTGACGGCCAGGATTGCATAAATAACGTGGGTAGAGATCGTCGTTTAAAAGTGAACATGGGGCGCGACTTCAGTTATGACAGCCAAGAGAACACTACTTACGCAACTAGGTACCTACGTGAAACGCACTCCATTCCAACAACAACAAAGTATAAGGGCTTGTTTCACCATCTTCAAGTAGAGTCCTGAATAAGCTATTCGCTGGTTAAAGTGACGTTAAAGTGTCATTTTACATACACGAAATGTCAACTTAACCAACGAACGAATAGCTTACTTCGGACTTACTCGAAGATTGTGAAACAACCCCTGCAGCCTAATTCACGTAACTTTAAGACGCATCGATTGAGTTGCAGTGACGCTGCAATCAAGTTGCAGTGACGCGGCAATCAAGTTGACGTTGGTTGACGTTTAGTGTCTAAACCGTATTCTCGTAATTTTTGAACTGCGCGTCGACTGCACGTAAACTGCGCGTGAACTTCACTTCTCCTGCACGCATCCTGCGCCGTGCGCGCCTGCCAAACTTTTCTTCGGCTATTTAGTACTCTCTGTTAGTGTTGTCGTATGAGAGAACAAATAAACTTATTTTAATTAATAAAATACAATTTATTATGTTTCCATTAAAAAACGTTGAAGAATATTTATTTATTATCCCAGTAATGATTTTTACGGAACTTTTTGTAAAAAAAGTAATGATTTGTGCTTCAATTCAATCTACGTCTAATTGACAAAAGTAAGCAATGAGTCACTTCTAAGTTAAAGAAAGCGTCAACAAAACTGCTTAAAAACTCGTACCGAGATGTTATTTCAACGTTAAAAGTTTATGAGAATACCCTCAAACTGCGATCGGAAACACGATCTCTTGACGAGCATCAACAGAATACCTATTTGTGACGTGAGCGTGTTTGACTAGCGCTCGCGAAAGCTAAGAGAATAACAAAAGTGTTATTTTGATCGGAACGTCACTGCAACTGCACTGCAATCGAACTTCTTAAATTACGTGAATTAGGGTGCTGAGTACTTGTAAGTCAAAAATGACAGAAAATGTGTCAATCAGAAAACAGCTTTATTGTAATACGAAAAACCAACAAGTATGTGGTAAAGAAGCGTAGTGTGAGAAATGTATTAAAGAAACACTACAAACATCTGATGCTTATTAGGTAGGTAGGTAGACGTGGAAAAAAATTACAACTGAAATAAGAATCTTCTCCTTTACAATAAAGCTAAGTACATAATGATATCTGCGATTCACTAGATTTTAGTCACTAATGGTTACTTAAATCACTCCTTAGTACAGAATTTGTATGAAGATTCTTTAAAGTAACCGTTAGTAACTTGTGAGTTGGGGCGTTAGAGTATCAATAGTTGGATACAGAAATTTATAAAGGTTTTTAAAATATATTTTCCTAGTTATGTTAACGTCCTAAAATGTATACCCGCGCATAAAGTACGCGAATATTATAGAAGTCCATAATTAATGGGTTCCTCGTATGACGTTTCCGCCCCTTAATCCTCTCTTGCATGTTTAACAATTTTATGAGTTCCTGGTAGACGGGAAATAGCGTTGCTAATTTTATGGCGTGAAATTAACTGAACTTAAACGACTAACGCGGCACTTTGTCATCATTTAAGGGTTGTTGAATATCAAAGAGGTAGTTAACCTCGTATTTAAATAATCCCAACGTCTTCCCTGTCTTTTTAAGTTTATTATCTATCTACATAATACCTTTAAACGAGCAATTCTTGTATATAATATACACTTGCGAGCTTTAAACTGGAATCGCCTTGACGTAGATTGTTGAAAACAATTTAAACAATTTTCATGCAATAAAATATATCATTTCAAAGGTAATTTTATTGGCTTTGGTCCTCTTTTGATATCATAACCAAATCTTATTCAGCTTATGTCATGGAACGTAAAAACAAAACATTAATTTTAAAAAAAAAACAAAATATGGTTTAGAAGTCCTGAAACCCTATAAAAAGGGCCGTGTGTAAAAAAACTGTCATCAGTCCAATAATTCACGCCGCCGCGCCGCTAGGAACACAGAAAGTAAAAAAATGGAAACAACACCTGCAAAAGACGCTCAAATCGTCATTCTAATCCAGTAAGGGTTGTCTCAGCGTACTATCGCTCGTCAGCTTCATCTGAGTCAGTCCTGTGTCTCAAAAGTATACCAGAGTTTCAGGGAGACTGGAAACTTAGTGCGAAGATCAGATTCTGGCCGTCAGCGATACACTTCTGTGTTAAAATAGTTTTAAACAATCCCACTTTAGGGATTCCAGTTTAAAGCTCGCAAGTGTAGGTACTATATATTCTCGGAATCTCGGAAACGGCCCCTACGATTTTCATGTATGCAGGGGTTTCGGAGGCGATAAATCGATTTAGCTAGGATTCATTTTTAGAAAATGTCGTTTTACCCGTGTTTTCAGGCAATGAAAAACTGCTACAATATCATTGACCCTTCCTGACATCTATTGGCGTGCAATAATACAATTATTATTGGGAGCAACTAACTGCTTTAACGACACAAAGCTGCTTCAGTAGATGGCGTTGTTAAGCAAAAAATACCGAGCAAAGTTCGGTCATCTAGATATTTATTTCGACTTATAGACTTTTTATAAAGAACTATTCTCTATATTTTTTTTCAAAATTCTAGCGTCAGCAGTTTCGGAAATATGGGGATGGGAATTGTCGATTTTTAGCTTTAATTTTCGTTCTTTCTCAAACAATTTTAAATCTATCCATTGTAGAACAAGAACAAAAATATATTCGAGATCCTCACAATAAGCCCTTTCATTTGACATACCACAATATACGGTTAGCAAAATAGTTTTTGTTTCATTTTAATTTCGTTAAAAAAAATTCAACTTATTTGTTCTACTAGTTCGGAGTAAATTAGCTGTAAAGGACGGACAGACACGTTTTCCGTTTTTCGTTTTTTTTTCGGAATCCTAAAAAACTGACTAAGTATAGGGCATTATAATAATAATAATAATAAACGCTAACACATCATACCCCCGCAGTAGGTTATTACCTGTGTCGCGGGTGGCATGGACGATACATATAACACATCACAATCGCACCCATGACCCGAGTACAAATATTTATCTGTCACATAAATATCTGCCCCGGCCGGGAATCGAACCCGGGACCCCTTGCTTCGCAGGCAGGGTCGCTACCAACTAGGCTACAGGGTCGTCAAATTGCAGTTAATGCATTGCAGTTAATGAAAGTATTTCGTCCATTCTATCACTGCATTTTTCCGTCACTAATCATCATCTTAACAAATATCTAACTTCTCTCTATTTCTGCGCGAACCGTTCAAGGGCCGACACGGCTTGTTGTAACTTTGGGCGCGGTTGGTTGTTTGATGGCCAGGATTAATCATAAAGCTTAGGATAAAATGGCATAAGCTCTATCTATGGCTGTCGTTAGATTGTAGTGGTTAACCCATGTGTCGGTAGGTATAAAGACTGCCGTCACTTTAATTGGCCAATAAACTCTCCATTGATCCCCCCTGGAGTAAAGGGATTACCTACGTTACGTTCTACCAATAGAGTACAATCCCCTACTTTGGTTTCCTTACTTAAACCAGCCCAGCCCAGCACAAACACGTTTCCCTATTCTAACCGAAAGAAACCATTTGCCACACCAGATAATGGTGGTGGTTTCAGAAGATGCTTCGTAGACTAACTTCTCGTCACAATCATAAAAAGTTCATAGTCGGTCACATCACTTCACACCATAAAAAGTTCATAGCTTTCAACTTGATACAAGCGTCCAATTTCCTTTCAAACATGACACGAGTCATGCGTTCAGTGCCTTTGTTTTATAGAGCTGTCGCAGAAAAGACCTCATTAGGTTTAACTTTGTACGACACGGGTACGACACGATGTTTGTTATGAAGACTTGGTTTCATATGTAACAGTGGGTAGGTAATATTTATTCTTAAATTCAAAAGCTAAATGTATATCTACTGATAATAAAGGATCTGAAACGTTGGTTATTCTAATTCACGGCAAGTAGGTAGATCTATTTCGCAGATAGAGCTAAATGTTTGCAGATTTTTTTGGCTTCAAAAATGAACTATTTTTTTCCTGCACTTAACTCATTCACTTTATTCCTTGACTCATTCATAAAGGCGAGGGATTGGAGCTGTTAAAATAGTTAAAAAGACCGTGTCGTCAACATACCGTGTCTTCTAAAGAGCCCCAAACGCAGTTCAATTACATCGGTTCATCGGGCACGATGTTGACACTATACTGGAAACTTTAGGTACCTACCTACTACGCACGTCGCGCGTGTTCTCTGGAAAATTGTTCTAGTTAGCACAAGAATCCATAACTAGCTGACCCGGCGGATTTCGTATCGCCTAACAAACATTTTTTTTCTGAAATAAAAGTAGCCTAAGTTACTCCTTGTTACATCAGCTGTCTGCCAATGAAAGTCCCGTCAAAATTGGTCCAGCCATTTCAGACATTAGCCGGAACAAACAGACAGACAGACAAAAATTGTAAAAAATGTTCTTTTAGTATATTATGTACCGTGTATACATAAAAATGCACTTAGTAAAAAGCGGTTATTTTAATATTACAAACAGACACTCAAATTTTATTTATTTGTATAGTTTTATTTAGTTAGTAGTCTACAATATTATTCAGTCAATTTGGTAAAGCTTTAGACACGCATGATTTCCACTTTAATTATGGTGATTGTTCATTGACATATTGTTACTGTCGCGATTTAAGGTTTGAATAGATATCAACACAGGAAGGTACCTACCTACATATCGACGGTTAAGAATCAATAATGTTTATCTCAATTAGGTATGTCAATTTTCAGGAGATTACCTTACTTATTTATATCGCGATCAACTGATTTAAATTGACGTTTAATTGCAGAGTCTGCAGGGATCCTTTCATTGAACAACGAGACGCTATTCAAGCACCACTTTGTAATGTGGTGCGAGTAAAATTTTGATTATCTAATTTACAATCGATGAAATAATTACATAAAATTTACGAAACCTAAATTCCTACCTTTGGATACAGATAAATGTTTATCTTGCTCTACGCAATGCACAAAAGTAAGCCAGAAATTTTAGAGAGCCGCTTCTCTCTACCTTGGCTGGCAACGCAACAGTGTTGCCTTAGTGCGGTACCTCATCGGGACGCCAAGACGACGTCGCGAGCCACGTATCCAAACAGTTTATATTGAAAATTTGAAATGTATCCAATGGCGGCTACCTCATTTGGCGACGGTGTGGCAACGTAGCCAATAGTCACAATTCAATAAATTGTTTGGATACGTGGCCGGCGACGTCACCTTGACGTCCCGGTGAGTTACCGCACTTATACCTACCTGATGCTCATAGGCGAAGATAGCTAAGTTACCGTCATGTATCGTAGGCCGTTTATCGGCGATTTCCATAAAAATGGGAGTATGGTTCGAAAGCGCACATACCCCGGCGGCTTATATCGATCCTGAGTGATCAACCGAGTTAGCGACACCAGGTACGGTCGGTAGTTGGATGGATCGCTAGTGATAAAATATCTTGAGCGCTTCCGTATTTCGGAGGGCACGTAAAGCCGTCGATTATGGTTGTTACTTTCCGGTTGATCGGTTCTACAAGTTGCAAGGAACCCTCGTGCGCGCGTCCCACACACACCTGGTCGGTTTTTAGATTATACCTAGGCACGTACTTATCTGTCTGGTTTTATACGTCATTATTATTATGTCAGTCTGTTCGTAGATAAATTACAGTCATTTTGCAGCCGGTTCAAGGTAAAAATTATATTCTCGTCACTCATTTTAATCTCATTACTATGAAAAGTAAGAATAGATCAATAAACCAATTATGTACCTACTACGAAGTAATACCTCCATGGTTACAATTAATACCTACCACTAAGTCAGCGTTAATTGCTTCCCAAAACCCACAAAAGCCGTTAAAAAATTACATTACAGTTAAAAATAACTTGAAATAATCTGACGGATTTTTTTTGGTTTGATGACTTGTACATTTACTTTCACGAATTAGATATATAATTTTACATTTAGTTACTAATAATATAGATTATTAATTTTCATATACCTAAATTCAAAATTATTGAGTTAACTAAGGAGGATAATAGCTTAGAAGTTTATTTTGCCATTTCGTCTCCTCTTTAAGTATTGAAAAAATACCCACATGATTAAATTTATGAATTGGAATTTTTAATTAATGAATTGTGATCAACGCCTTGTAATGTAATTTTTTACCCTGACTCTCCCTAAATAAGTCAGTGATATAAATTCTTCTATAAAATAATATTAATATAAGTTTGTTTTAAGATTTTATCCAATGATTTGTACCTACATACATTATAATGTCATACATTTATGTCTAGGGTTGCCAGGTCGGCCAACTAAAAAGCCGGACAGACCAGCCAGTTTAGCCGGACATTTTGGTAAAAAGGCCGGACACCCTAAATTATCAAGAATTTTATGTATTAATATTATTAAGACAATTTTTAGAACTTGGTCACTAATTAATAACATTTAAAGTAAACAACTAAAAATATAAAATAATTAGCAGAAACGTGCTTTAACAGCTCAATATTTTTCAAAATAAAGTTGTAATAATCGATAAAGGTCAAATATTTTAAATTAAAAGCCATCAGGACTACTCTCATCGATTCAAAATAGGCTACTCATTTCTTTTATTGAAAATATTTAAGGTTTTGTAATTGGTCAAAATCTTTGCTATCGTCAACTTTAATATTTTTTTCGTGTATAATAGTTTCGGAAACTTGATTACATGCATAATCAGTTTTGCAGGAACGTCTTATAACAGTCCTCAATATAAATTGTTTTGTGTCCTTGTATAAGTTTCTTATAAGTTGGTAAAATGTAAAAAACCTAACAAAGCCGGACAAACCGGACACCGTTAAATTTGTCCGGACACCCATTCAAAAAGCCTAACCATGTCCGGCTTTATACGGACGTCTGGCAACCCTATTTATGTCGAACATGTTTTTATATAGAATGAGGGGCTGACGAAAAAGCAGACGGGCCACCTGATGGTAAGTGGTCACCGTCGCCTATGGACATGAGCAATACCAGAGGAATCGCCAATGCATGTGGGCCCTGAAGGAGAATTCTTTTTACACATTTTTTGAAGAACCCCATGTCATAGCGCTTCGGGAATACCACAGAAGGAAGCTCATTCCATAGCTTGGACGTGGCAAAAAAGATAAAGTCCCCTAACCCCACTAACTCCGCCGAAGGGTACTGCTCCAGCACCTGGTCGGCCGATCTTTGAATGTGCTCAAATAATCGAGTCGTCTCTACGTCTCCGCTGCAGTTGCAGTAGTTATGTGAATACAACCCCATTGTAAGTTTGCTATTCGACTAGATTATTTTTATGTTATGTATGATTGGCCTCTCTAGAACCCAATAATAATATAATATGTACATACTTTACCTCTACATATACATACAAACCTAGTTATGTATTAAGTACCTGATAATGTAATTATATAAACCACATAATACAATAATAATAAGTAGTTATAATAAATAGCTGCTAATCAATAAATAGTAATACATGTTAAATCTTAAAGCTACCATGGAACAAGGATACAGGTGAATGAAACAAACTATACAATTACTGGCATTATAATAATTTATTCTTAAAATATCAAAATACAATTAAAACCCTAAAGTATTTATGTAAATCATTTTATAAAATATTCAAGTACTGTATGTGTATCGTGATTCTCATGATTTAATTGTTAAAAAAAAGTATGGCTTTCGTTTCTAAATTAATCATGTATTCTTACATTAGATAATAAATATGCATTATTATGTGAATCCAACATACATTTTATGAGCTACGCTACTAGGATATACGAGAAGATTCTAGAATCTCAATTTAAAATACGAAGAATGCATCGAAACTACATCTAGTTCACACAGATCAACAATGCATAATAATTCTTATTTCATGATAATAAATAGTTGTAACTTTTGAACAACAGCTCAATAAACAATATTTAGATAGGTATATTTTTGAATGATCCCAATAAATAGATTTTGTACATTGTATCTGTATAACAAGTCACAAGTGTAGATAACAAAAAAAACTATTCTAGCGTGATTTAAAACAAAATAAACCGATTGACAATTCGAACGGTCACCTCGCCTCAACTTCCACAGATAATAAAGCGTTGTATAAGTTTTAAAACCATCCGTTATTTATTTCCACTACTAGAACAAGAAGCAGTGTGTGTCACTTTTACATAATGATGTCTTGTGACAAATTCGCTAAATCCACAGATTATATTATAGCCTCCCTATGAGTTCTCACACCAACTGACATTTACTACTCTACTGGCGCCAATTTTTAAAAAATGGCGCCCGAATTTCAAAGCGGAAAGTTTTGCAACCCTAACAAATAGAATTTCTAATTCATTTAACCAATGTTTCGTTAAAAGTCAATTGATAGATAGTTTTTAAGATGTTGTGTTGTGGTGTTTTCTTAATAAGCGTGGTTAGCAACGAAAAGGCCCTTGTCGGCGCCCGCACCTGTTACGGATCCGGCGACGTATTTGCCTTGCGAAGCCTGGCCGTTAGCCTGGAAGGAAAAGAAAAGGACAAATTAGTAACATTCATAATTATTCATTCTGCTACCAGTTGTTAGGCGACCTGGCACTTTAGAGCAAAGCTGGGTCTAGACTGTATATCATTTGAGCCATTCAGTTTTTATAAAATTATAATATTTGTCACCTAGTAATTGGAACGAAGTTCCTTAACGCGTCTTGCAGCAGGAGTAGGTACGACTATTTATTTCATAACATAATAACATAAAAAATAGATTTTGATCATTTCAGTATTTTGATGTGGGTAAATGGTTGCGGACACCAGAATATATGGCTAAGATTGGGTGTGCATCAGGATGGTGGGTTTACAAATAGTCACAGCATGACATCTCTACCTGTATAAAAGTGTTCAAGTCTACTAAGATTGGGTGTGCATCAGGATGGTGGGTTTACAAATAGTCACAGCATGACATCTCTACCTGTATAAAAGTGTTCAAGTCTACTAAGATTGGGTGTGCATCAGGATGGTGGGTTTACAAATAGTCACAGCATGACATCTCTACCTGTATAAAAGTGTTCAAGTCTACTAAGATTGGGTGTGCATCAGGATGGTGGGTTTACAAATAGTCACAGCATGACATCTCTACCTGTATAAAAGTGTTCAAGTCTACTAAGATTGGGTGTGCATCAGGATGGTGGGTTTACAAATAGTCACAGCATGACATCTCTACCTGTATAAAAGTGTTCAAGTCTATAGTTTTTGGCCGTTGCAGTACTATTTATCTTATCTTATATTTTGCACCGACTTACACTATTTCAGATCAGTGTTGCCCCATCAGATTTTTTAATGTTTATTAAATTTTGAAATGTATTCACATTTATCCGAAGCAGTATACTTACGATCTCACTACTAATTAATAGCAATGTACGAACTTTGACAACCAGATACAGCAAACAGTTAAATAATAAAATAAATCATAAACAAAAACTATCCTTATTATGTTGACGCCTGGCTGATTCTATTAGCTATTATACCTAAAATTTACCTATTTATTGAGGAAACTCAGTCCTATCAGACAGGAGCTTACGTGTAGAGCTTTAATTTTTGCGGCCGCAATTATGTCACCCGCACTGGGCTTCATACAACGAATAGGACTTCATACAACGAATTCTAAATGCGGCGCGTACGGTACTGACATAATAATATGTGCGATCAGCTTAAAGGTACAATATTATACCTACTTCAAATTAAATTGACATTACAGTACACCTGCCATTCTGAAACACACGGATATTCGGGTTTAATTCCCATTCTTTGAGAATTTCTTAGCAATGTGTTAGCTGTATGTATAATCAGAAGACAGAATAGTGTCTTTGCACAAGTACACTCTCAACATCCTTGCTCAACATTATTTGACTTGACACTTAGTCTCTTTTCTCGAGACCTACTGTGACGTCACGATATAATTTGTGCGATTATTTATCAGTAACACATTATTATAATAATATAATATAATAATCTTTCTTAAAGACGACATTCTACGGAGATTCTACGGAGATTCTACGGAGATTCTACGGAGACATTCTACGGAGATGTCTAGAAAAGAAGGACCTAGAAGGCGTGCGGGGTAAGACAATACTTAGCTCGCTGTAAACTCAATATCACGATGGCCATCTTTGACTAACCTCTACGAGTAAATTCAATTGCTTATCACCTACATTGTTATTGGTAACAAATAATTTGGGGACAAAGATATATCGACTCAGTAGAGTTTTTTTAATCACATTTAACATTCAAATATCAACCATTTATTTAATATTTTATATTATTTATTTATTTAACCTTTATTGACCACAATATACAAAAATATCCGTTTATTCCCACTTGTCCTGTTGAGTAGTCCTGTTGACAGGACTAGTGGGAAAAAAATTCCCACTAGTCCTGTTAGTAGTAAGACTATGCTTGACACCCGATTTTATTACCACCTGTCATGTGGAATAGTTCTGTTAACAGTACTAGTGGGAAAAAAATCCCACTAATTCTGTTCTGTAATTTGGAAGATACCCTTTTTATACCAGATTTATTACCTTTATTTAATTATTCAATTTTATTTATTTATTCTCTATTTATTTATTCTCCTTAGTTTAGCCTTATTGGGTGCTTAGAATACTAACCCCAATTCCACGCCAGATGGGTGTCGTAAGAGGCGACTTAATCCGGCCCGCTGGTGGTAGGGCCCCTCAGAGATTATATTGGTAATATTGATTTCAATCTATATGTTGTCTTGTAATGTGAATTAATGTAACCGCCAAAATTACGAAATTGAGTTATAAATACAATTTGACAGAAAATCATTTTGTTGTGACAGTCGTTATTTCTTTTGACGATTGTCATTTGTTTTGACGGTTGTCATTTGTTTTTAAATATTCAATAAACAGTAAAAGTGCCTCTTTGAGTTTTATTAAAGAACTAGCTGCCCCAACAAAAGTTGTGTCGTTGTGTCAAAAGTCTTTTTATATTATTATTTTTGTATGCTGTATCATGAAAAAATAAAAACAAAAAATTTTGTCAAAAAAATAAAAAAAAATTAGGGATACTTTTATATTATTATTTTTGTATGCTGTATCATAAAAAAATAAAAACAAAAAATAAAAACATTTAGGGGGATGAAAAAAAGATGTCCGATTTCCACCCTAGCCGATATGCACGCTAAGGTTCACGAAAATCGGTCGAGCCGTTTCGGAGGAGTTCAACTTCTAACATCGTGACACGAGAATTTTATATATTAGATATATTTAATATTATGTATAAAAATATTAACGAAGTTTTTGTAAAAACAAAGATAAAATGATGCCCCCGTTGATCAGTTGCATTTGCGACACTCTGATCATCACATCGTTTTCAACTTATATTTTTTTAATTAACAGAACTAGTGGGAATTTTTTTCCCATTAGTCCTGTTAACAGGACTAGTGGGAATTTTTTTCCCACTAGTCCTGTCAACAGGACTACTCAACAGGACATGTGGGAATAAACGAAAATATCACGGTACAAATGGCGAGCTTAATGCTCAAAGCATTCTCTACCAGCTAACCATTTGATAAAAGAGAAATGCGCGAAAGAGAAATACATTAAATTTTATCTACATAAATTAAGCCATTTCTTTAGGCAACAAAAATCGATGATTTATGCTTCAACGAGTATGATAGTAGGAAGTAGGATATTCGTCTATTCCTTCGCATTCTATGTCTTGTTTTCACCATTTTGTGTAAGAAATCGAAGATTTTTGAAGTAGCATAAATAAAATAGACGAAATGTAATTCTTTTGAGCGGCACATATTTAAACTACATAGTATTAAAAATGTATACTTAAAACTACGTAAATAGGCGTGCTACTTGGTTACTTGTTAGAGCAACTATAACTAACAGAGACAAAATAAACACAGAGAAACAAAAAATATAATTTTATTAAAATACACAAAAATTGTGAGCACAAACGACTAAAAATTATGCACGTTAGTTAAACACATATAACTACGTTCTACCATGCAAATGCAAAAATGCGGTGTAAAACTATTTTGAGCTGATTCTTTTTTATTTCATGTGACAAATACAATACATAATGAATGATGATTTGACGATAAATTATAAATTCAATAAAATATCTCTCTATTACTTACGCCCCAACTCAGGGTCACTAAAGGTTACTTTAATCGCAACTTAGTAAAGAATCACCATACAAATTCTGTACTAAGGAGCGATTTAAGTAACCGTTAGTGACTCTGAGTTGGGTCGTTAGATACTTCATCAAACTCTATGCATAGACGACATGATTTTAAAGTTATAATTATTGTTGATGGCATTATACATACGGGTACTCAAAAAATATAGTAAGTACCTATTTTATAGATACCAAGATAAAGATAAACATTGTGATAAAATTTTACTTGTACAAATGCAACAAACAAGAATACAAAAAGTTTATTTGTTGAAATAATTATAAAAAATTATGGTTACTTATTATTAGAAATAGATACTTACAAAAGTAAGTTCATTATTTTATTTTATATATTAAGATATTTATCATTTGTATTCTTGGCAAAGGTGTGACTGTTCTAAAACTACACAAATCTAACGACTCTACTCACTACTCGTGCAAGACAACACAACATCAACATAGCTATAATATAATATGTTATATTAACCTATAAAATGTTTCATTAAGTGGAATTAACCTATGTACAGTCCATTTTTTTAGTCGAGTCCTATTTGATACATAAAAATTTGTCAAGCATAAATCTTATTATTTTCACGTCACGCATATGCTTAGTTTAGTGAGGTATAGTTCCGATCGTATTAATTGTCTATGGAAAATTGACATAAGCAGTCGGCCATAATAGATTGTGTTTATCAAATAGGACTCGACTAAAAAAATGGACTATACATAAACTTATTGGAATATTTTTTTTATACGTAAATACCGATTGAAACGGAAACAATTGTTGGCCTGACTAACACCATCCATAATAGTAACACTATTATAACAAAAGTAAATTACTGTCGTGTCTGTAAATATATTAAATGAATCTTGTGCAATTTCATTTTTCTTTAATATTGCAAGGATGTTATCGCATAGTGAGTTATTAGTTATTATTAATTTATTTCAGTCTGACTTGCTTGTTCGCTTGTCACATATTAAGTTAGGTAAAGTTCAGATTGCTTAAGTTAAATTATTACTTAAATGTGATGCGTTGATTTCTTATGATACCTACAGAAAAACGTACTCGTCTAATGTTCGATACCTAGTGTATCGTACACTATACCATTAGGTATCGAATTCCATCTTAGATTTCAATATAGATGCCAGTTCATAATAATATACGTTTTAAGTAGATAATTTTCAATATAGATGCCAATTCATAGTTTACGTTTTAATTAGATCTTTTCAAATCAATATACCCATGACGTTTTAATAATAGGAACATTTGTTTGAAGTATTTGAAGTTTTTTAAATAAAAAAAAAGAAAAACTAAACAAAACCTACACGTCAACATAATAAATAAAGTAACTCATGTATTCATTGGTGTTATGTTACTTTATGAGTCGTATAGAATTAAAGGCGGAAATTTGTATTTTGAATTATATTTTTTTCACTATCAAATAAGAAAAGAAGGCGATCGATAGAATTCGGCGGTTTGGATCGTGATTCTAATATTTTCGTACTTTTAACTGAAGTTGTTGAAAAAGATCCGAACTTATAGCATCTATTAGGTCCGGAAAGTTAAGAATTTAAAAAATATTTTACACACAAAAATTATGGTTGATTAAGTTATTTGAAGAATTTCATGCAAATTATGGTCTACCGCCGACGTCTATCAAAATTACATTTTGTCTGTTTTTTAGATTTCCACCTTTTGTTTTATACGACATAACACACGGGTAGTTTAGTATGCATGCGATTTAACGAAGTTTGATTTGGATGCAGCGAGCGAAGGGATCGAGCCGGCAACGTACTGCCCTCTTGCGGCGAGACCGTTGGCCTGGGTTAGAACAACTCATTAGGAAACAACTTTGTTACAATTTTGAAGAATACTTCAAAAGGCATTAAAAAAAATTGGGAGTGCAAATTAGATTTAAATAACTACAAATTTTGTTTACAAATATTAATTCGTAAACAGACCTTCAAATTAACGAAATTCAATTTAAGTAAATAGTTAAATCTAAATTGCATTCCCTTTGTTAAAAGGCTTTTAAGAAAATACGTACGGTGAAGAGATGTAAACTATTAGACACTAAACACACTCATGCAAAGACAACACTACAGAAGCGACAATTAAAGCGAGCAAATTTGAGATTTACTGCTGTTGTTTACAATGCAATAATAATAAGTTCCATTTGACAAACTTTCGTCACTCAGGAAGGCCACTAACATAATCTCATCTAGCAGTGTGATAGAACACCATTCAGATCTTCATTCAGATTCAGTTACGTTGGAAATAGGTACTTGGGAGAGTTTGAAGGTATGAAGAGGCATCGACGGGTAGTGCAATAGTGAGTTTATTTCCACTTACCAGTTGAAAAGTTGTCAAGTATCAACTAAACGAAAAAAATTGTCTCAAAATGCTTTTATTCCGCGACTGAACCTTAATCGTACAGAACATAATAGCAAAATTTGTCTGAAAATTATTTCAGCAATTATTCTGGCTCCTTTTTTACTCAACTCCTGAAACAGGTTTGCATCGACCCGTTACTCCTCTTCAGACTTCAGTACCAGTACGTACCAACTTTCGTCCATAAAAAGTGCTTTTTAACAGGGATTTTGAGTAATCTGCAGTATGAGCCAGAAGCTAGGTACGTCCACGAATACTTCGACTCTTACCAATCTATACAAATAAATAAAATTGGAGTGTCTGTTTGTAATATTAAAATAACCGTTTTTTTACTAAGAGTTATTGGATTTATACGCGTAACATATACCAAAACAACATTTTTTACAATTTTTGTCTGTCTGTCTGTCTGTTTGTTCCGGCTAATCTCTGAAATGGCTGGACCGATTTTGACGGGACTTTCACTGGCAGGTAGCTGAAGTAACAAGGAGTAATCATCCATAAGTCACTGTCATACTGTCTCTCTACACCAAACCCTCACCTTAGCACGTTTCAGCAGCTCCTGCTGTCCAGCGAGCACGTTCTCCGGCTTGCCTCCCCACGCGCGCAGCACGGAGGCCTGGAGGGCACGCCCGTAGCTGAAGGTCAGCGCCCACGGCCGCTTCAGGTCCACCGTGTTGATCGCGTTCAAGTTCACCGAGGCTTCCTCTTCAGACTGGCCGCCGGATAGGAATGTTACTCCTGAAAGTTGGTGAATGTGGTGATTAAAAATATGTTATGATTAATTAAGTGTGTTATTTAGTGCTGATTTTATTTTGGTAAAAGTGCTGAAGTCTTGGTTTTATTTTTATATTAATCGTTGACGAACAAACAGGCCGCCTGATAGTAAATACTTATAAGCACCGGTATCTATGGAATTCTGTTACACCAAGGAAACAGAGCTCGTACATAACCAGCTCTTCTACACCACCTAAAAACCCAGGTTCTCTAACCTCTACCAACACGCAAGTCATACGCAAGATTTATAATAGTTAAGAATTTCTTGTTGTTGTTACCAGGGCGTCATAATCGCTTTAGCGACAAAGCCCTTTAAAATTGAATAAAAAAAAACGTAACCGTAGACCGTAAAACAATTAACAGTCTAAACAGACACACACACACATACACACAGAGGCACACGCACATTCGCAAAGTGAACATACCAGGAACAGCAGCAGGTACAGTCCTGAGCAGAGCGGTGACGGTGGCGCGACCAATGTCCATGGGAGTGTAGGTCTTGGTGCACGACTGTCCAGCGGTCACCTGATGGAGGAAATTATAAGAGTATTATGTAAAAGGCGTTCAAAATGTAAGAGCGTATTATGTTATATGCGTAAAACTAGAAGTCCTATATTTAAGCTCAATGTCCGCTATGAACAAAAAGCCAATAGCTGATACTAAGTTTTTTCAGTTGACATAAAAACCAAGAGGAACTATGGAAAGGGAATCACGTTGTGGTGGACCCAGGTTGCTTCCTTGTGAAACTCCTTGTGAAAAAAATGGATTATTACATGCTTTGTCCCATCATAATAGTGGAATATGTCAGTTTTAATAAATCATTAAACCCGATAAAATTATTATTATACAGATACTAGCTGACCGGACAAACGTTGTACTGCCAGAATTTTTTTAGGGGTAGGGGGATGAAAAATAGATGTTGTCCGATTCTCCACCCTAGCCGATATGCACGCAAAGATTTACGAAAATCGGTCGAGCCGTTTCGGAGGAGTTCAACTTCAAAAAAGCGTGACACGAGAATTTTATATAATAGATTAATATTAATTTGGAACTTAACGGACTGTTACCCACATTCTTAAGTTTAGGTAGGAGGATCCATCAAACGTGGACACGACATGCCAGAGAATTCCGTTGCAAAATTTGCGTAACAATAAATTTAATTACAGCGACGAAAGTGAAATAAATAATAAACAGAACAAAAATAAACAGATATCACGTACTACACAGCTGACTTCTTAGCTATTGCATGCGTCACATATCCCGTGATAGTTTTCGAACGACAGTGAAATCCGCAGCGTCTTGCCAAATATATTTACGTAATTTGAACATCTTTTAATGTAACATCTAGTATCGTATTTCTCATTGTTTTAAATTTAGATACTGCAGCTACGTTTAATTGCAATAATTCTCACTAAAGGGAAGAGATAAAAGTTTTTTGTTTTATATTCAGGCAATGCGCCAATTTTCTTTAACATTACATTTAGTTTCATTTAAATAGAATAATCATTACAAACTTAATTTAACCTTAATCAATTTAAATAAAATAATACTGTTACTATGGTTGAAAATTCTAAACAGATTACAAACGGACATCGTTGGATATACACGTGAGTACCCTTATCTTAGTAAAATGTGCATAATCTAAGATGAGCTAAGTTGAAAATCAAGAACCACACGGTATACTTTTTCAATTTTTTTTTAAAATCATGTACTCTGACTCTTCGTACGAATCGTATCTTCGTATTATAATCCACTTCAGAATTGCGCAGAAATGCGCTGTATTCTAAACCCTGAGATTTAAAACGAATTTCCTTACCATGTTAGGCTTCAGAAGAGTGCCCTCCAAGTAGACGTGGTGGTCATTGAGCGCCTTGTATACGGCGGCCAGGACCACTTCAGTGACCTTCTGGGCACGGTCAAGGTCATGCTCACCTGGTAGAAGAGAAGAGAAATTAGTAAATCAATCCGTTCAGTAGTTTTTGGTTTCACATTTAGTAGGATTTGCTTTAAGTACTAATAGTTCTTATACAGATCAAAGGACATCGATCATTTGATTACAATCGTAACGTGTTTGCTTGCGTCTCGACGATGCTTATCTCCTAGTGTAACTGATGGAATTATCATAAGGGGCCATCCATAAATTACGTCACACTAATTTCATGACTTTTTGACCCCTCCCCCCCCTTGTCACAGCTGGTCACATCTGTAAGACCTTCCCCCCTAGTGTGACGTCACATATTATGAAATTTTACACCTAGAAATTATTAATTAAAACATTAATGATTTCTAAAAATTGAAATTAAAACAGCAGTTCCGAAATAAGTTTTATTTCCATTAATTATTTATTAATATTTACCTGTACATACCAATTATTAGATTTTGAAATGTGACGTCACGAAATTTAGGACCCCCTCCCACCCCTTGTCACACAATGTCACACTTCGTCGACACCCCCCCTCCCCCCTAACGTGTGACGTAATTTATGGATGGCCCCTAATGGAAAGTACCATTTTAAGGCTCTTATTAATAAAATCTCAATCAATGTGTCTATGATAATGTATGTTAAGTGAATTAAATGTTTATTCATTTAATTCACTTACAATACTTATAATACTATTATACCCAGTAAGAGTAAAAATCATAGTAACATACTAGTGACTCACTTGTCATTAATGAAGTGCAATCGATTTCTGAGTACTCGCTACCTCAGATGTGTCAATAGCCTTACACATTAATTTTATTGTAACATTATGGGAACTCATTATCCGGCAGCACCTCAGGCTCCACAATATGTGTTTCTTGATTGCCTGGTACTTCAAACGTATTTCAACAGCATTACACCACTTCAACTCACCATCAGGCAGCACCTCGGGCTCCACGATGGGCACGATGCGCTGGCTCTGGCAGATGGAGGCGTAGCGCGCGAGCACGTTGGCGTTTTCCATGATGGCCTGGTACGAGGGGGTGTTGCGACCGATCTTCAGCACGCAACGCCACTTGGCGAAGTGGCAACCGTCCTTCTTGTATTGGGCACAGCGCTGGGCCAGGTCGTCCAAGCCTATGGAACAAATTAAATTAAGTTTTGAAGAAATAATATTATGCATTGATCTAATGAGTATAGGTAGTTGTATAGTCTCGTGGAAAAGGTACGATTTCGAAATATTAATAACATACATATTATGTAGTTAACATTAATAAATTAGAAACGAGAAGTACGCTTAATTTTAAATATTTAATTTCATTATATTTCCTATTCATGAAATGCTATGTTATGCTATATTTGATTTAAGTCATATTTGGGAATCATTGGTTAAATTATATAATTATAATGAAATTTTTTATCAGCTGTAAATTTTATAGGAATTTCTTTCATTGATATTTTTTGTCATAACAGTGAGACACACCTTTTTAATTTTTTATACAATATGCTCTAACTGAGCGTATATGTATAAATAAAAAAACAGGTTCTTAAAATAGAAATCATAAACATCTTGCAGCTTATTTGCCGGTTCCAAAGATCAGGTAGCAAATGTCAAAGCGAATGAGCTGAATATTGAATAAACATTTCCAATTAAAATACGTGTTTTCGGAACATAGCTGATGATTTTAAATTTAAATAAGATCACAGGTCGTTTTATTATTAAGAATCATAAATATTAACAGTCACTATTTCTTTAATTAGATTACAGGTAGGTATTAGAAAGCTACAGATAAGGGGGCATCCATAAATTACGTCACACTAATTTCATGACTTTTAGACAAATCCCCCCTTCTTGTCACAGCTGGTCATATTTATGAGACCTCCCCCCCAGGTGTGATGTCACATATTATGAATTTTCGCACTACATTGAAACTAACGTGTGACGTAATTTAAGAATGGTCCCTAAGTAGATGAGTCAAATTCAAAGAACAAATATAATTTAAGTATAAATTATGAAATATGCCACTATAATATCTTACCCTGGGTGGTGCATTCGTCCTCGGAGCCGAACAGTGGGACAACACCCTTGTCGACCTTGATGCCGGGGATGATGCCACGCTTCTCCAGCAGGGAGACGAGGGGAGTACCGTCGTCAGCCTTCTGGTACAGACTCTCGTGGAACAGAATCACTCCGGAGATGTTCTCGCCAATGGCCTGCACATGGTTAATTCATTTATCAGTTTATTTTTTGAAGTTATACATACTTCTAATGCAACTTGCAAAAAGGTTGCATTAAACGTTTGCGCTACCATGGAGGGGGTATGAAAGCACTGGATAGATGGCCCTAGCTTCTTATTAACTTTACCTTTATTAAAATTTAATGTTATTACTTATACAATTCTCACAGAGTCTCAACAGCGTGATTCAGGTTCATGAACAACGCCATCTAGTTTGTACTTGTGTAAACGTAGGTAGTACACAAGTAATATTTTATTATATTATAGTCCCCGCGAACTAAGAAGCCCAATTTGTCGTTTGTCATCACAGTGACACAAGAGATGTACAAAAAAATCGGTTCACGAAAGAAACCAATTTTTGCAACCAATCGATTCAAAACTGTAAGAGTTTCTAATCGATTAGATAATTAAATTGTAAACTCTAAAAACCGTAACATTTAGGTATCTACCTACTACCTCGATTGAGCTATCTCGTACCTCGTATTCCTAATGTGTATTTATAACTCCAATAAAATATTCTTTTATTGTTTCTTCCTAACAACTCTTGCTGCTGTGAGAGAAGAGAGAGAGAAAGAGAGAAGAAAAAGAAAGAAAGATCATGATAGAATGAACTCATCTGCTCAGTTTCATAATAATATTTTGACATAGTATTATGAGCGTCATCGAAAAACTACAGTGAATTAATTCTTGTTTATTTCGTAAGACACATCCATGTATACATAATATATTTTGTTGAAAAAAAAAATACCGCAAAAAGGTTTAACCTGAGCTACATAATTACATATAATTATATTATCTGCAGTCAATGTCCATGGATGGCGAAGTACCCGTACATAATGAAAAATGTCCTTTGTTAGCATCCAATTCGTCGTGGTATTCTTGCGTACCTAATTTTAAATTCAAATGCAAGTAAATAGTTTTTAAAAATGTTATTGAATTAATCAATTTTCATTTTGAAATTTCGATTATAGTAATGTATCGATTATGATTGGTTTTATAAACGGTTTCAAGCCGTCACATCACTCTACGTCAGTTTAGGTTTAGGCCTCTTCATGAAACATTGTTTCAACGTCATATATTTTTATTTAATTTTGCATAAATTATGATGTGATGGGATTTTTACTAGATTATAACGTTTAATATGATTTATACTTAACGCCAATGAAATCGAGTAGGGATTTTTAACAAATTTTGGCAAAATCCTTTGTCCGTAAGTATCCAACTACTCATGTCAAGTAAATGATTATTCCATTTCGCTCAAAGACGCCCATATAAGGTTAGTTCGTATTAATAAATGGCAGCTATCATTATGGGCATCTTAGATAATTTTGACTATAGTGACTTGAATATTGAAGAAGTATAACTTCTCACGCACGTACAAAAGTACACGCACTCTTTTTGTTTTTGCATTATCTCTTTAATCTTTAGGATTTATTTTTTAGAAGCATCATAGAGTTCATTCCGATGTACTAGAGACACTTATTAGGTCTTACATCAGTGAGGTGTATTATAATAAGGATTTTACGCTTTTTTCCCCCCATTCTGAGCAACGTGTTTTGTTTTGGTATAAGTATACATTATTAAATGACATTTTTCGATAATTTACTTATTGATATGAAGTTTCTGGGTAAATGTTTAGGGAATTTGTAGGTAGGTAATGTATTTCAACTGATAAGCATTAAACAACCTCATTTATTATTACAGAATAAATACTGCAAGCTGTCCATAATAAAAAATATTGGTCAATTTTAAATGGGTATCATAATTCGTCCAATAAACTTATTACTTAATAAATTTCACTTTTATTGGTACTGTTAAAAGTGATATTAATTTATTGTGCAATTACCCAAATTACCCAAATATATACATATAAAATTTCGTCAATGGCTCGGCGTGTCTGAAGCATTTGAGCCAATTACGCCATACTCGTATGTTCCCCACTCAACCTCGTGTGACAATCACGAACAATAAGTTTCAATGAGCGTTTATCACTTCTATCACACACGGCAGACATACCTACCTCCTTATGAATCGGTCGTTCAAACAAGTGAGGAAAATAAAAGTAAGAAAATACATTCTTCCAAATTACACTTCACATGTATTTTAGAATATGAATTTATACAATTTTGTCGTTACTTTTGAGCTGAAAGTTTGTTTTTAATAATTAATTATAATAATTTTAATTTAATTGCTTCTAAGTAGGTAAGTATAGGTAATTTGTAAGACAAGTACATGGTAGTTCCGTGGTTGGGACATGTGGCATTATGAACTCGTTCTTTGTAACAAATAGATTAGTTAATACTGGTAGGTAACAGGAGTTCATTTTCTTGAGCGTTTCCGTGCTTCGGAGGGCACGTAAAGCCGTCGGTCCCGGTTGTTATCATTAGATAACAGTCGTTAAGCCATGTCGGAGGCCCTCGGGCGGTTTGAAAACTTCCGACACTCGGGTTGGCCACTAACTCCTCCACCAATCCGCACTGGAGCAGCGTGGTGGAGTGTGCTCTAGGCCTCCTCAAGAGGAGAGACCAGTGCCCAGTAGTGGGCCACTAATGGGCTGAAGCCAATAGAGTTCATAACGACAAAGAACATTAACTTACGGGGTCAGTGGTGAAGAGCAACTGGCGGTACTTGCGACGGTTCTCCTCGGTGTTCTCAACTCCGATGTCCTGGAGACGCTTGCCCATGGTCGCTGAAATAAGAAAGATTATGTAAAACTATTTTTATGGAAATAGCCGGCAAACGAGCTGACGATCCACCTGATGGTAAGTGGCTGTCGTCGCCCATGGACATCAGCCACACCAAAGGCATCACTGAATTTATCAAGAGATCCATTATTTTACTTAGTAGCCATGGAATAAAATTATATTTTTACTACCATAGGAAAGTACAGATGTTATTGTTATGAGGCAACCATAACATCCTTGATGATTCCTTGCCTGCTGAAGGAGGCTACCCGGATTCGATTCCTCGCCATGGCAATGATAGATAATATTGAAAAATTTTAATTTAAATCATGCGACCCCGTGTTTCCTTTTCCTTTCCGGCCAGTAACGCATCGGTGATACACTCTGTGTTACTGACAACCAGTGCCGATAATGACCACTTACCATCAGCTCAGTTGACAGCTTTAGTAAGTTTATAGACTATTACTCATTAACTACTTATGCTAAAATAGCCGTGATAGTTTTCCTTGTAAATTCATTATATTTAAACTATTTTTAAGAATCTTTTCACTTGTCCAACTCCAACCGTTAACCGGCAGGGGGAGACACTTGACTCTAACCAAAATTAGCACTTTAAAGACAAATTTAATATTTCGCAAATGGACCCCTAATTCGAAAAATGGTCTTAGAAGACCCATAATATTTTTGGAAGTCCTTTTCAATAATACCCCACACTGTAGAGTACTAAAAAGATCAGATGAGAATAAAAAATCATTCTCACGTTACTTATAGGGGAGGTAACCCTGAAAAAAATGTTTTTCAATATTTTATTCTACGATTCTGGAGTTTTGATAAAAATATATATCCATGCCAAATGACAGCTTTCTAGCTCTAAGGGTCTCTGCACATTGCTTCCGACAGACGGACAGACGGACGGACATGACGAAACAATAAGGGTTCCGATTTTACTTCGAAATCTTAAAAATTACGACTCCATAGGTACATGTCTTTTAAAGATCATATTTACTTATAGGTGCCCCTCAGGGTCACAATGCTATCTACTGCCTCAATATAGCGGTTCTCTATGAAGAAGTCCAGAGTCTAATAACGTTCTGATAAGATATCAAAGTGAAATCCACAAGTGTACCGTTTCCCACACTATTAGTGCTCGGTTAATGACATATTGGATGTAAGAACTTATCTAATCATTTGATTCAGAAGAACAGTTTCAGAGATTAGCGCTTTCAGTCAAACAAAAAACCTTTCAGGTTTATTTTATTAGTAGATAGGTAACCATGTAAAACAGGGAACAAGCATTAACTTATTCTGTATAAAAAAAAATCTCTTACCAGTGGACTCATCGGCAGCGAGGATACCCTTGCCGGGAGCGACGATCGCCTGGGCGATCTTCTTCAGCTCCTCCTGGAGCTCAGGGGTAGGGTACTGGAAGTATGTGCTCATGGTTGCTGCAACAAAACAAAATATTTTTATAATTAAAAATACAATTCATAATGACATTGGCTTCAACCCATTAATGGCCCACTACTGGGCACGGGTCTTTCCTCTTGAGGAGGCCTAGAGCATACTCCACCACGCTGCTCCAGTGCGGATTGGTGGAGAATAATGACGAAGGAGATAATGACATTACCAAAGAAAAATACATTAGAAGGCAATAACTCTATATTTTTAATATTATGTTCGCTACAATGTTGCATAATATGCATTATAGGTATCCACTAATATCAAACAGAATATCCCAGCCATGATTACCTAACCTAGCCACCTAGACAGCTATTTAACTGTAATAACCGGAAACAACGGTTTAACAAGCCCACCAAAGCACTGAAGTTAAAAAATATATCGACGGTTAAAAGGCGACTTGATTCAAGCGCCATTTTGCGAACTTTACAGGAGAGCGTTTTAAAGTTTATTTTTTGAGAAAAAAATCATTGTTCCTAAAGTATACAATAAAAATTGACGAGTCTCCCCAATCATAAAGTGGCATATTTTGTGCTAATTTCTGATATATATATAACAAATAAAAGGTGTTTTTAACGGAGTTAGATGTAACTTGAGCCATTTTGCACAATTCTTTGATCAGGGCAGAAGGAATCAAAGTACACGATTACTATTTATCTGTTTAAAGCAAAATAATTCAAGTGTACAATGACTTCTTCAACAGATCAAGGATAAATGATTTAAATCACTCACCTATTTGTAAACTGTTCATGGATAAATGAGTTAAACCGCTCACCTAGTTATAAACTGTTCATGGATAAATGATTTAAACCGCTCACCTAGTTGTAAACTATTCATAGATAAATGATTTAAACCGTTCACCTAGTTATAAACTGTTCATGGATAAATGATTTAAACCGCTCACCTAGTTGTAAACTGTTCATGGATAAATGATTTAAACCGCTCACCTAGTTGCAAACTGTTCAAGGAGTAATGACTCAAATTAATTTCGAGTAATGGAGGTTTTGGTATATGACGGGGAAGGGAACAAAACATTTTTTCGAGATTTGGGGGTTTTCAACTTATCGAGGTTCGACTTAACGAGGTTCTACTGTACCTACCTGCATTGTTTCGTGTTCTTTTTCTTGTGATTTAAACGCCATTTTTAATGCAAGGTGAAAGGAGTAAACTGACTGAAGTACGATATTAGTTTAATTAATAAACTAACATAAAGGAATCAAGCGTGCAGACATTTATTTTTTGCATAAAGAAAATGGTTCTAAATGATATAAAGACTTAAAACTGGTTAAGGAAAATTAGCAAAATTCATATTCTTCAATATACTAGTTCAGGTAAGATTGATTCAAGCGACAGAGATAATGTTTGAATGTTCAAGGCAAAATGATTAAAGTTACATAAACTAATAAATCTGGTTCAGGCAAAAAGGAATTAACATCCTTTGTTTAATTATTTAAGATCAAGTAAAAAGAATTCGAATGCCGATACCATTTCATTCCATCCGAGGATAAATGGCTTAAACTACAAATAGTAAGAAAAACCCTTTTTTTTCGTGGGTCTATATACATGCTTTGAAAAAAACAACAAAATTCGCTACACTTGATACCGCGTAAGCAAAAATGATACCCAAATTTGTCATGGAGCCAAGCGCCAAAAAGTACTCAGATTAACCTCAAACCCGGCTCAATCGACGCGGAAAAATTCGCCGATTCCAATGATGTATATAACTCAATATCGCCCAGGATGGCGCTTGAATCAATTCGCCTTTTAACCTTCGATATGTATAATTATAACCGATAATTCATTTAGTGTCGCATATTTTCAGGCAACTAAGCCCAATAAAAAAATATTAAAGATTTATAAGTATAAATCAAAAAAGGTTTACTAGCAATTTGTCTAAAAAACAAACAAATCAATATATCTAATAGAATAATCAAAACTTACAACAAATTGTATTTATTGAGCAAGTGTTTATCGAAACAGCTTCCACTGAGCACTGAGCCAGTTGGGCAAGATGCCTGATGAAATATGTAAACATGTTTGTGTAGTCTCTGCTAATAGTGACCGGTACATATAAGAAAAAATATACACAAATAAACAAGAAGTATATTTGTGATATAAAAATAGAGATATATATATATTTTTATCACTGTTGCTTTAATACAGATTTTGTACAGAACTTTAGTGTGTAGCTATGTTAAAAAAATTGTTAAGTGAAACTCATAAAATACTCATACTCTAGATATTAGATTTACATATATGAAAAATCCCTATGCAATTATGTTTAGTAAGGATATCGAGAATCAGACTATTAATGACATGGACAGTGACTGTATTTAATGAAAGTGAGGTAGAATAACTGATGATGATAATACAATATGGAAATCGTGAGATTATGTTTAGTAAGGATCTCGAGAATCAGACTATTAATGACATGGACAGTGACTGTATTTAATGAAAGTGAGGTAGAATAACTGATGATGATAATACAATATGGAAATCATGAGATTATGTTTAGTAAGGATCTCGAGAATCAGACTATTAATGACATGGACAGTGACTGTATTTAATGAAAGTGAAGTAGAATAACTGATGATGATAATACAATATGGAAATCATGAGTACCTACCCTTATCATAAGTAAAATTTGTTTAATTTGCCATTAATTGACATTAAAAAACAGAATTTTTATGCATTTTTACAAATCTTAAGGTGTTTAATTCATTTAAATACAGGCAAAACCATAGAGCATTTACCTAAATTTTTATAAATAACATAGTCCAACACAGAACAACTTTTACATCATAGTGGGTGTGTCTTTATGAATACTGCTATCATACATTATTTTGAATGTCTTGACACACCTCCGGTTATCAGGCTTTCAAGGTTATAACAACATTTTTTTAGCTATAACTGGTCAAAACAAGTTGTATCTACTTGTATTTATCAAACAGCTTCGTAAATTACTTAAAAGTGAAACAATTTAGTTTCTATTTGGTACAAAAAAACATAAGTATATAACCCAAAAAAATATATATATATATTCGTCCTATTGTACTGTACAGACAGCTCTATAGCCTAGTTGGTTTGGTACTGTTGGTAGTTACTGCTAGCAAAGCAAGGGTTCCAGCTTCGATTCCTTGCCTGGGCAGATATTTATATGACAATTAAATATTTGTTTATGGATTATAAGGATTGGTGACTGTGTCATCAGTGAGTGCCACTCCTTACACAGGCAATCTGCCCCCCCCCCTCCCCTGATGAGTTTCTAATCATTTCAATTTCATAAAATAAATCAATCATTCAATAAATTATTATCTCGAGTACATACTACAATTGAATGTTTATTGGTAAATGTAGACACCCTCAACATTCTCTATTCACGACAGCATATCAGACTGAAAAAACTTATTTTCAGGTAAAATTAGCAAAGTAAACTTCTTCTTCAAGAGGCATAATGCAGTCTAAGGTACATTACAATCAAAAACTATCAAAGGATGTAGTTTTTTCAATCAAAAATCAATACCAAATAATTATCTGTATTTATTGACAATATTTTCCTACAGTGAATTGTAGGCATCACAATTTTAGATTGAATTCCTATTAGCAACTGGAAATAAATATTTGACAGTTACAAACATTACAATATTTTATCAACCAAAATTTGTACAATAATGACAATAATAATGATTCTTGCTCAAAGGGAAACATAAAAATTTAAATACTATGTGATAGGAAAATTCAAGTAGGATTCGTACAGGTTATTTTTTTTCATTACCTTTGGTTCCAAAACCAGGCATCCATCCTGACTCCGGTGGTCCTTTACCCTTTTTACCTTTTGGTGGCATTATTTATAATTTGGATTATAATTTTAACACTTTTAAATTTAATAAATTAATCTTATATTTACTCGACATTGAAAATATTATATCAAAATTAAAAACAATTCACCTAGAAAATAAAATATTAAATTTGTCAATCGTCACAACTGTCATATTATCAAATTTGGAAAATAGAAACATGAATCAACTGTCAATTTGTGACATTAGCATGCCATAATTTAGTGCCGTGCCACTAATGAAATAATGAAATATTACCTATTATTTTATTTGGAAAATTGTTGGAATTTTAATAAAAGAACACTGCATGGCAATTTCTAAGGATAATATGCATGACCTTAAAGGTCAATCTCAGATCAAGACCTAAATGATATTTATAATTTTTTTCATTAATAAAAACTGAAAGTTATTTCTCAATAACATTATAAGACCTTTGAATTGGAGAGGAGTGAAAGAGATAAAAGTTTAATAAAGTGTAAGTGACCGTGACCTTCAGAGGTCACAGTAAATATAAGTACAAAAATAAATGTTTTTATCAAAATATAGTGCTTAACTACTTAGTAGGTATTGTAGTCATATGGTTTAATTAGCTGCAATTAAAAATTATAAGTACACCAAAATCTACACAAGCCATTACGACCACACTAAAGTAAAAACCTAAAACTTGTTATGTTATTTTTTACAGTTATTATGATATAATAAATTGATTTATGTATGGTAAGTATTGCTTAGCTTAATTAGTCATGAACCGATTGGTTGCTGAAACGTATAATACGTATATTATGTTTGTAATGATAATTTGAGCATTTGTTGTAATTTATTTAATTTATATTAATGAATAAATAAATGTTTCATATAAAAAATTAGGTATATAAATAGTTTCACTTTCATTTTTAACTATTAACATTACATCACTATTTCTAATTAACAAAAAATATTATTTATATCGATATCGATTGCTCAGCATTACGATAATATTATCAGATATTAGCAACAATTATCAAAATATCAGTGGAATTAGTACTTACATTTTAAATTTGAATTCGGAGAAGGAAATTAACACTCCCGATGTCGGGTTCAACACAACTGTCAAATTCCCCCGTCTAGAAGAGGACACGACGAAAGGTCATTTGAAGGTCTGATAAACGCACGCATCGTAATCCAATTTTAACTGCTTTACCGACGCATTATAACGCCATCTCTTAAAAAAGTTCATACTTTTTGCTACGTTATTAAAGTTGGTTAAGAGTTCAACATATGGTTTTATGTCTGTTAATTTAGATGGCGCTATTTATAAAAGTATTGGCCAACTTATATATTTTTTTTGTGTGGATAATAATGAATGAGTTTATTATTACTGCAATAGATGGCGCTAAGGCTACTTATATATAAAATTTAAAAATATACGTCTCGTCGCGCGTCGTCGTAGTCGCAAAAATAGCGAATTCGTTGCATGTTGAAAAATGATAATAAATACGTAGTTTTATTCGGAAAATGATATAAAAATTTTATAATAAAGAATAAACATTTCCCATACGAATAGTCGATCTGTGTTCTTTCTTACACTGAGCAGGCAAATGAGTACATGGATCACCACCTTGATAACCACTCACCGCCATCCATGAACGTTAGCAACACCCAGGTGCGTCATCAGTTGTGTTGCCAATTAAGTTGAACCTTTTGAACTTATTTTACGGACAGTTTTCAAATTACAGGGTTGTAATCACTCCACCAACCCGCATTGGAGCAGCGTGGTGGAGTATGCTCTAGGCCTCCTTAAGAGGAGAGACCCGTGTCCAGTAGTGGGCCATTAATGGGTTGAAGCCCAACAATAATCTATACATCTACTAGCTGACCCGGCGAACTTCGTATCGCCTAAGAATGTAAAATCGGTACAGCCGTTCTTAGCCGTTACAGTTTCTGTGTGCTCCTCCCTCTCCCTCTCCCTCTCCCTCTCACGCTCCCGCTCCTGTTCCCGTTTCCGCTAATAGCTATCTATCAACTACACATAACAAAATTTTACCTTATCCCGCAGGAACAGGTCTATTTTCCGGGATAAAAAGTATCCTACATCCATCCCCGAGCTTTATTTGATATCTGTATAAATAACTAATCTATCAACTACATATAACAAAAATTTACCTTATCCCACAGGAACAGGTATATTTTCCGGGATAAAAAGTATCCTATATTCGTCTCCTGATTCTAAGCTAACTCCCCACCAATTTTCAGCCAAATCGGTTCAGCCGTTCTTGAGTTATAAATAGTGTAACAAACACGACTTTCTTTTATATAATATATAGATATCAGCTATACTCTATACATACAAATAAAATTGGAGTGTCTGTTTGTAATATTAAAATAACTGCTTTTTACTAAGTGCATTTGGATTGGATGTATAGATACACGGTACATGTATACCATAACAACATTTTTTACAATTTTTGTCTGTCTGCCTGTCTGTTTGTTCCGGCTAATCTCTGAAATGGCTGGATCGATTTTAACGGGACTTTCACTGGCAGATAGCTGATGTAACAAGCAGTAACTTAGGCTACTTTTATTAAAAAAATGGTTGTATGTAAAGTCGGTTTACGGACGGTAGTTTAACGTGACAATGTCATGACAAAGCTCCGCTCCGCTCCGCCCCGCTCCGCTCCGCTCCACTCAACTACGATCGCCTACGGTATCGGCTACGATACGCCGATCTTAGCCGATCGTGCCTCTCTCTCGCTTTTGCCGCTCTCTCGCTCGCGCAACGCTACATTTTTTCGTGCGTGCGCCCGCCCGGCGTTCATCGTTTTAATAGACGTTATCACGTCAAAAAAAAAACTGTTTGTTAGGCGATACGAAGTTCGCCGGGACAGCTAGTATTAAGTAAGGGCGGTTTCATCTTTAAAGTAGACGCTCTACTTAGTAATAAATTGGTGTTCTGCTGAGCTATGTAAACTCAAATTGATGAGTTATTAGTATCACAGCAAACAAAGTTTAATATAGTGGAGTGTGCGGCGTGAGAAGCAATTCCGGAACTCTATGTGATATATGTAGTTCGCTATGAACTTCGAACCAAATTTACTAAGACCCACAATGTAGTTAGTTATTAATTTGTATTACTCAATACTGCCGCAATCATGCCGTACCTAATAAAATGCAAGCGTTGACTTTTCATACATTGTTCTAACTTGTAACGAAGAAAGAAATAATTTACGAACGATCTATCATTTATAGTTAATCCCAATGAATCGATAGGTGTCGATGTCCAGTAGGGAATTGAAGCCAGGAGCCTTTGCTCCTCAGTACAAGACTGCAGGTTTACAACTAAGGGAACCTAGTTAGGCCTGATAAATAAAACGTGTGATTTTGTTACGAGATGGGACACTTCATTTTTGTAAGATCGAATTGACTCTTGACAACTAGAAATTCTAATTTAGACTTTGTAGATTTTGTTATAGCTTTGTAAGTTAGTTGAACAGTAAGTGTTTAACCAACTATTAATTTATTATGTTTTCTGTGGTTTAACAAGAAATCGACTGTGTCACGTTATTCATCTCTGTCACAACACAATTCTCTTCTACATTACATCTAAAACGTACACAACGTACGTTGATTGAGTTATCAACCCAAGCTCATCATATCCACATTATCTACTTATATTATTATATACGTACTGGTATAATCAGTTAAAATTACTTTATTAGGTACCTACGAATGACATTCATTTCATTCTCCTTATCTTGGCCCTGTTATGTAATTGGACAGTTATGTCTTCTTCGTGGACTAGAGTAATCGGTTAAAGTTTTATTTGCGTAGTAGCTACAATTTTTATTCAGTATAATAACACAGTAAACCATTGGTAAGTGTGAAACGTGTTACCTACTTGAAAATAGATTTCTTTATTATGTATGTACAAAACATAAAATAGTTTTTTTTTCTGCTTATCTTTTACTACAGCATCTTTTCCGAAACGGTGATGATAGAAAAAAAACGGGCATAGAATAAAATAAAATTATTATTTTTTGTTTCAACAAAATAACTACGAATTTATGTTGAGTACATCATATTCCTGATAGAGAACAGCGTGGTGGAGTATGCTCTAGGCCTCCTCCGTACACTGTAGAAGGCCGTTAATGGGTTGAAGCTATGTCAATATTAGGGGTATATCTCACTAGTCCCAATGAATAGACAGACCTATAATAAAGTAGAACATCTGGCACTGTTTTGTCTCTGTAGTCCCATGCGACCAATATTTTAGTGCCACAAGTACCATTGTCGAGCATTTAGACCTCGTCAACACCTAACAAAAAACTAACGGGATGGAATAGAATATAGGATTGAATCTTTAGAATAATACTAACTGTAATAAAAATGTTACCTTCGTATTAAGACCAATTAGAATCGTTCTGTTATAATTATTCCAGAATAATGACGACATACTTTTCGTATCCTCCGTTGGAGCTGCAAGAAGAACTGAAGAAGACTGCTGAAGCCATCGTTGCTCCAGGGAAAGGTATACTGGCTGTTGATGAAGCTAATGGTACGTATTTCGTTACAAATAAACGCGTAATTACTCACACACTCATAATATCAGTACTGTGCTTTTATATCCCCGCACTAAGATTTTTGTGTGGTGGGTGGCATAGACAAACATTTTTTATACGTACATAGTACCTAAATGGCCAAGAACCTGAGGGTAAATAGGAAACTGCAGGTCGCCGTCGTCCATGGACGTCAAAAGAACCAAAGGCATCACTGTTTCTTTGCCAACCAAGAAAGTTAAAAGAAACAGTGATGTCTCATGTCCTCAGCCAAAACCCGACGAGTCATAAAACAGCTGACTCAAGAAGCGGATAGTAGCTAGTCAGGTAGAGTTTAGAAGACTTCAGTAATCTTAACGATTATCACTCCATTAATTAATCCCTTCTCGATTAGTGAGGTGGAGTACATTGAAGGCATCCTCAATTAAGTAGATAAATTCGTACCCTGAAGTTATACTGCATAGCTACTTGGGTCGAAATCATGAGTCAGGTATTATTTTAAATCAGTGGCAGTCTATGATAATTGTATACGTAATAGCTATGATGTTATGATGCAAAAATGCGCCTTAAAATAGGTCGGAACAGGTTTTATAAGGAAGGAAAATAAGGCTATAATAAATTATATTATCTCCTTACATAAGCGTAACGGACAAAACTAATTATGACGTCTACAGTTGTCGTAATAGGACAACACAACATCCTGTGATGTGTGTGTGTCAACAATACTTATTGATATGGGTGTTTACGCAATAATAATTATGTTAACATAGTCATAGACTCACAGTCATAGACTAGACATAGTGAAGCGCTCATAGCCCGGCGGCTTGCGTCGATCCTATGTGATCGACATAGTTAAGCAACAGCGGGCGCGGTCGGTAGTTGGATGGGTGACCGCTAGTGGCAAAAATTTCTTGAGCGCTTCCCTGCTTCAGAGGGCACGTAAAGCCGTCGGTCCCGGTTGTTATCATTAGATAACAGTTGTTAAGCCATGTTGGAGGCCCTCGGGCGGTTTGAAAACTTCCAACACTCGGGTTGGCCACTAACCCCTCCACCAATCCGCACTGGAGCAGCGTGGTAGAGTATGCTCTAGGCCTCCTCAAGAGGAGAGACGCGTGCCCAGTAGTGGGCCATTAATGGGGTTGAAGCCAGTCATAGACTAATTTCATCTTTGGTTTCCCGTACAGTGGATTCGGGGTGCGAAAGCTCCACCTCTAATTCTCAAAGTTAAGTGAAAATTTGAAATTAAATGACATTTGAATCGATGGTTCTTCTACATAACAAAGCACCTTTTCAAAAAAATTGGTAGAAGCAAAAAATCACATTCATAAGCGTATTGACATAATGATAATACCTACATGTTCCAATATTCACATTAAATAATATATTATTAGGAGTCAATCACCAACAATATTTCAATACATAGGATGCCAAGAAGACTTTTAAAGATTACACTGTTAATAATCTGAATTTTACCAAGAAAAAAATAACTGACTTCAAAATAACACAATATAATAATAATAAGCGGGATCACATGACAAGCACCAGCTTTCGATTAAAAAATAATCATCAAAATCGGTTCACCCTGTCGAAAGTTCTGAGGTAACAAACATAAAAAACTGTCGAATTGAAATTGAATACCTCCTCCTTTTTTGAAGTTGGTAAAAAATTATCAGATCTCATGAAGAGCCAAGCTCTTTTAGTTCTAGAAACTTTGGGCAAAAGCAAGGCGATGATCCACTAAGATCCAATATAAAGATCCAATGGCTTTTAGTACAGTTTTGTTCTTTATCTTAATTTTTCCCGTCCAAAATCCAGGGTATCATTAATATTTTAGGGAACATAATACTGTAATACCTACAAGACGTAGGAAGCGTCTAAATGGCGTAATATCGAGGGAACTTTAGACGACCAGCCATTCACTTATCTCCCGTAAATATTCCGTCTATATTTTAGCTCCATATTATGTAATTTTTATAAATAAGTTTTGTACAAAATAGTATATTGTGAGGCACATTTATCTTTATCAAAGATTTGTACAACATACGTAATACGTACCCGCGATTATGAAGTAAACAAATATCAAAGAACTAACAATATTTCAATATTTGTATTTGCGTGCGTATATTATGTACATACAATGTGCGTCTTTAATTTTTAATCTGTAAATTTTGACATTTGCAGAAGGCATCGGCAAACTTCTAGCGTTTGTGGGCTTGGATAATACAGAAGATAACAGAAGAAGATATCGTCAACTTCTTTTTACAGCCGACAACGTAAGTATCGTCACTGTGTTTTTGCTTAAATTTATTCATGAAAAATGAAAATATAAAGGTCTGATAAATAGTCGTAGGTGTATTTTTTCGAGCTACTTGTCCATTTCTGTAGTTGTACCGATGGTGAAGTACAGACCGTTAAAAAATCACCAATAGGATTTCTTATTTTATTAGCCTCACGTAATGAAGTTATCCTAAGTGAATGTTATTTTCTAGCACCACATCTAAAAACCGCACCGCAAGCTAAAAATAATAATTTGTATATGTACAGACAGCTATTTACGAATATAACTAGTTTTCAACTGAAATATGAAATTTTTACCATAGTCAAAATCATAATTCTGATTCTTTTTTTCTGTTTGATGTTCCGGAAGTTCAATTGTATTAGATATTTATGCCGGATGTCAAGGCATATTAAATGAGTACTACCGGATTTTTGGATTCAATAAATTGATATCTTTTGTTATTGGCCAGTCATTAAAGGTTCGTAAAACTCTAATACAAGTCTAACACTAAAGATAATCCATTATAAGAGGACAACCGAGCCCGGCAGTAATCCAGATATGGATTACCTGAAAGCAGCTCATCAAAACAATCATATATCTGGACTCAAACTTACGAAAGCTACCAGGGGAACGTTACACTGTCACTTAAATTCAGAGAGATATTAAGTACCTTTGAATGAACTTTTCGCCTTTGATGTTCCCATTTTGAGGAATGACCGTGTGTGAGGCGGGGCGCAATGTCGTGATGTTCTTCTAAATGCCATAGATGTTTTCCTGGCTACGTACCAATCAAATAATTTTAGCATTACTGAGCTTTTCGTTGAGTACAAACCAAGATCTTTCCTTGACCAGCTTGTTGATTAAGACACGAGGTGAATAAATTAAAGACGATTATTTTTAAGATTCCTTATAAGTATGTCAGTAAACTATGTAGCATTTTGTTAGTATTTTTGTTCCAATTGCTCTGCTTCTGCCCTAGAAAGGTACAGGAATAGGTTTAGGTAACTACACGTTGAGTTAGATATACCAAATAAAACATGTGAGTATCTGACAAATGAGTTATAATTTTGGCACTTAATAGTTACGTGTGACATCACAAGAATGATGTCTTATTTGTGTTGTCCATATCACCTACAATGCTCCCTGTATCATTTTATAAAAGCTGTAAGCTTTTTCTTTTAATTTCAATAAAATTAAAAGTTTCCCTAACTCACCATACTGTACCCAAATCCTTTCAGGCGTTACTGATTGTAATGTGCTCTCCCATATCTCACCTGCCTGAATCTGCAAATAAATTAACGGGCATACACCAGGCTTACCCGGCCGGAGCCGACGTTAATTAAATCGTTGATATTTATCAAAGACCACACTTATTTTCCTTGAAATATTCTCGTACCTTTAAGGAACCTTTACAAAGTTGTAGAAGTCCCGTGCTAAGTAAGTTACCTCTAAAGAACCCTTACAGAAGTCTACTTGCAGAAGACCTGCCGATGAGACGACAAGATGACGTACCGTATAAATATTTAATGTCGTCATGAAATTCCAGTGATCAAATACTGGGGTTTCAGAATACTCACTTATTGTTACATTCAAAGGAATTTCAAAAAATGTCAGCGTGTGGTTTTTAGTGGTGCGGTTAGAGTTATCTCGGCCAGTTTGTTTGTGTTAAATTTCTTGTGGGTAAACCTTTTTCACCTTTATTTTATTTTATTTGTCATATAAATAATTAGCTTCACTAGGAATGAAACCTAAGACAAGCTGAGCAGATAGGATTGCTCTGTGTGTGTCGAATTCAGAGTAATGTCAAAAGAGAAATTATAAGTGTTTGATTAGTACAAAAAAATTGCCATTTATGGTCAACCCTCAGATGAAAGAATTCTTTCATCTGAGGGTCAACCATACAAATACCGCATTTGGTCTTTGCTCACTCAATTTAGAATCCTGCTTTTGAGCTTCAGTTGCGTCAGTAACGAGGTGTTTTACCGCCTTAATTAACCTTTTATTTAAGTTATGCAAGTAAATAATAGAATCGCACTTATTTCATCAAGTTTTAATTGATTGCAGACTTTAGCAGATAATATATCTGCAGTCATTCTTTTTGACGAGACAGTATACCAGAGCACTGATGATGGAACTACATTCATAAAAGTTCTGGAAAAAAAGGGAATTATACCTGGAATCAAGGTTGACAGAGATGTGGTTCCACTCTTCCTGTCAGAAGATGAAGTCACTACTCAAGGTAAATTAGTACTTAATTATTCAGAATGTGCTTGTTACCAATCTTGATAAAGAGCAAGTTACATACGCTTTAATTAAAGCCTAAGATGTGCAGGTTCTAACACAAAAGAAAATTCGCTCTATAATATGATTGGCTATATTTTCATAGCCAGAAAAGACATCACTAAAATTGATCGTTCTTATAAAACTTTGAATAGCGTAGATGTTGCATTTTTTTAATGGATGAATGTTTGCAACAGCATTAAACCACCAGCATGTTTTAGGCCTCGATGACCTTGCCAAGCGTTGTGCAATCTACAAGAAGTCAGGCTGTCGCTTCGCTAAATGGAGATGTCCGCTTAAGATCGGGCAGCATACACCTTCAGTACAAGCAATCAACGATACTGCCCAAGTGCTGGCCAGATACGCTTCCATATGTCAGAGCGAGGGCTTAGTGCCCATTGTGGAGCCTGATGTTTTACTGGATGGTAAGCTATCGAAGATAATATTATAATAAATAAGGTATTGCAGTCACATCCTCGTGAGACAGTTTTAATCAGGCAGATGCATCATGCGTAATGAGTGTGTGTCTTTGGGATAAATAACTAGAAATTCAATGAAGGTTTTAAACTTAACTCGTCATGGATTGAACACATTTTACTATGATACTGGTACTCACGATATTTATTTTGTGCGCCGACAAAATAAACAATAGACAATCAAGGATGCATTTTTGCTTGAGTTATTCTCATAGCTTTCAATGATCGTATTATGTCTCATAGCTTTCAATGAAAATCACCATTACCAAAATCAAGGCAATTAGTAATTTCTGACGTCAACTGTAGGTTTATAATTATTTTATATTATGCATCCATTGTATGAGTGTCGTCATTCATGAGATATATTCAGCATTAATTGGAATTTTAATTACATTATAATAGGGAATGTATTGAATCAAAATGATGTTAATTGTTAATGATAATAAAGTGGTCAAAGCAACGAAAACTAGTGTGGCAATAGTGTGGCGATGAAAAAGATTGGAAAAATAATTCATATTCATTTTAATTTGTTCAGTTTTTGTAAAAAACAATAATAGATTATAAAAGACAGTCTCTTTACGCTACTTTAAAAAGTTTTTATTTCGTCACTGGCCAGTAACAATTAATTTATTTTGAAAATACAACTGCGTAAGAGAAAAAAAGGAATGTTTAAATTTCAAATTTCGTTTTATTTTTATTGAGCCACGATTTTGTACGATTTCAATAAACTGTCGCCTGAAATTGGACGAATCATTAGACGGAATTCGAATAGAATTGTCGGATAAAAGCCCATCCATAGAAGTTATGTGATTATATAAATAATTTTATTTTTTTTTGCCCTCTGACAATGAATAAAAAGCGTAAAAAATATTTTTTTTAACGATTCACAGTCGGAGATTTAGTGCTAAACACTTTAATCATAGAAATTCTTTTAGTTTTATAATAAAAATTCTAAACACGCAGTCATAGTCCTGCAGTGAAACTTTTATGTGTCGAGTTACAGATATACTTTTAAAACTGAGAGCCCTTTTTAGGATACATTGAACAGAAAAGACAAGCACGACTTAACCAGAAGGCTTCAGAAGGCCTTACTATTCGAGATCCTTCAAAACACATGCTGTTATAAGTTCAGTTCCATTTTTAGTACGAACCTTGAAAAATGGATTAAAAATTTTCATGCCACCATTTTCTACAATTTCAACAGTCGGGGTCGCCTAAAATTGTTGCTTGAAGTTCAGTTAAGTTTCGGTTTCAATCTTTATTCTTTCATCTGAGGTTTCAATGCTCACACTTCGAGAAATGGGTAATGTTCTTAATATGGGATGATGTGCGAGATTCACGTGTCTATTGGGTATTGTGAAATGAATAAAATTGGCAACTTTAAAGGGCTGGTTTTTTCATTTCCATTGTGCAAATCTAATGCAGTGTCACTAAAGTCCGGTTTATACGTATTAAGTAGTTAAGTAGATAACTAAATTTTAACTAAATTTTAAGTGAATAATTTTTAGTGCGCGTCCAAACGTAATAATTTAGTAAAGCTCTTTAGTTCATACAATTCTTCACGACTTTGCCTGTTTAAACGTGTTTAGTGATAAGCCCTGCCCACCTACTTAGCAGAAAATAGAAAAAATTCTAAATTACTTGTTTACTTGCTACTAAATTTTAACTACTAAATTGTCCGTTTACACGCATTAATTTACTTAGAATTTAGTTAACTACTTAACTACTTAATACGTATAAACCGAACATTAGCTATGTCCCGGTGTGAATATTTTTGTTTACATTTATTATTATGATTTACAGGCATCATAGTTGACTAATGACATCTTTATTCGTAGGCCACCTCATTTTAACTGATTCACCGATGATGTCATTTAAATAAAGTCCCTTGTTCTGACACTGTTGATTGCCTAAAAAGCCCCCTTATGTATTATAATTACTTTTCTACGTAAAGTTTTCTACGTACCTAAGTACTACCCAAATCATACGATTTGTTATCTACTACGCTTTATAGTTTATGTTTTTTATGATTGTACCAGGTGATCATGACATCGTAAGAACGCAGAAAGTGACAGAAACTGTATTAGCAGCGGTGTACAAAGCGTTGAACGACCACCACGTTTTCCTGGAAGGTACTCTACTGAAACCAAATATGGTGCGTTATTTCATTTTTTAATTATACGTATCATTACCGCATGGCGCAATGCTGATGAATAACGTAAATTTAAAAAATTGTGGTCATAATATCCATGTCATGCTTGTAGTTATATAACGAAACATAAATTCAAACTCATTATTAAAATTTCCGCCTCTCTGGGAATCGAAACTAGGACCCATCGAGCACTGCTCGATGCTAGGACCGTTTTAACGGCGGTCCAGCATGGTAACCGCTACGCCACGCCATGCAAATGGTCCCTTTCTTAGGCTTGCATACACTTTTCTATGCTCTAGTCAACTATGGGATGCACCGCATTCATTGAATCCTTACGAGCTGTCAACACGTCAGTGGTGCACCTATTAAAGCAGGTGAATATTAAAAGATGTGTTCGCATAGCTTATAAAAAAAATATACAATAATTTAAATATTTGGCAGGTGACACCAGGACAATCGTGCTCCAAGAGAAATAGTCCAGAAGAAATTGCCGATGCAACAGTTACGGCGTTGCTGAGAACTGTTCCTGCTGCTGTTCCAGGTTAGTTACAATTAGAATATTATCTTTTAAGCATTTCTGGTGTTGCGTATCTCAAATTAAACTGAATTTATATCCTGATATCCAGAATTATCTCATAATAAAATTATATTCATCTGCCGAGACTTTGGGAGACTTGTGTAACTTTAACCCAATAGCTATTCACTGTTGGACAGAACAGGCAATGATCTCTTCACGGACCCTAGATTGTAGACTGAGAATTACTGTGATTATATCAAATCAAATCAAATCAAATCATTTTTATTCCAAAAATGTAGTTTTACATAGGTGTTAAAAATATGAAAGACCAAATACGGAGATGAAAGCTGGTTCTACCAGGAAATAGAAAGATAACATTAATTTGTCTCCAGGCATCGCTTTCCTTTCCGGGGGTCAATCCGAAGAAGAAGCAACCTTGAACCTGAACAGAATAAACAATTCCAGTTTGAAGAAGCCCTGGGCCCTCACCTTCAGCTATGGCCGAGCTCTGCAAGCGTCCGTATGGAAAGTCTGGGCTGGGAAGGAAGATAACGTGGAGAAGGCGCAAACTGAACTATTAAAGAGAGCTAAGGTAAAAATTCTGGTATGATATAAAAATTATGATCGCTGATATCTCTGTTATCTGATCGCAGATATCTGCTTAGACCAAAGGTTGACTGGTAGAGAATGCTTTAAGCCTTTTGTACCACATTGTGTATGGTATAATAAGGTTTGAATAAATTAATTAAGTAAAAAAAGCTAAGTCTTATCCGAAGTTTAAACTGTCGTTTGTGAAACCCCTGCGTAAGTATAGTTACACCAATACAAGTGTCTAGTTTCTAGCTTAGGGTTTTCCCAAACATAAAACTACAAACCGTAAATATTTATACGTATAATGAAATAAATTGATCTTTGAAATAACCCAATAGAAGCAACATATTGCAGACTTTCATTTGCATATAAAATAGCGTCATGAGACAAAACCCGATGAACTGCAAGTCTTAAAATAGCATTCTGAATTCATTTAATTACGTTTGCATCATGTGGCTTTTGGATATAAGTTATTCTAATTCATTCTTTCATTCATAAACCTAGAAGTATAAAAATGTAAGGTTTTAGAAGTTGGAAGTCAAACTTTTTGTATACTAAGTCGTGAACCCGAGGGACTAGAAAGCTAAAATTTTGCATTTTCTTTTATAAGACTAGTTGGCAAAGCAAACATTCCCACAGAATAAAGGACATAGAAGATTTATAATATGTGATTTAAGGCAAGAAGTGTGTAGGTATTTTTTTTTAAATTTCTACATGAGAATACATTCGTTTTTAAGTCGCCTTAACTTCTTTCCATGCGAGCGTAGCCACTAGCAATGGCTTATACTTAACTGATTGACCCGGCGAACTTTGTATCACCTAACAACTCCCTTCTCTCCCTCTCACTGTGTTATACATATAAACCTTCGTCGTAAATCACTCTGTCTATTGATGAAAACCGCATCTTTTGCTTACTTTGAAAGATCTAAGCGGACGGACACGGGAAGCGACTTCATTTTATACTTACGAAAAGATAAGGATAAAAATTAAAAGATTAACTAGGCATGCTACAATGAATAAGTGTTAATAGGGTACCGCAGACTTTATTCAACCTGAGTTGATAGTTAAAATAGACGAGAAGACTAACACGTTAATTAACTCGTGTAATTAATGGAAGTAATGAATAAAAATATTGTCTATGACACTTCATTCATTGAACTAAATATTAAATTGAAATATTTGAATAATAATAATATTTGAACATTAAATTTAATTAGGTTTAATACATTTTTCGCTATGTTTTGCCTTTAACGTGTAAATAAATCAGTTTTCAACTATAATCTTTAAAATTATACAAAGCAATTCGTCCCGTGACGTAACAGCTACCTCATTACAATAACGATTTGAAAAAAATATTCCATCAAAATTAAATATTAATTTATTCCTCACACTTGGAGACGACTTTTTGTCGTAAGGTCGTCACAGTTCGAGTCGGGTCGAATTAGTCATTGATAAGTGAATGTAAGAATAAGAGTGAGGCCAAACGAGATTATTTTTTTGAGCTATGAGTCGCGAAAAATAAGTCCCGTGCATTCAGTTTCGTACTAAAGTCTAAACTCATTTTGCGTCGGCGTGTGGTACAAACAGGATTTTAGTATGAAACCTCCATAAGAATGTATGCGCTACCGTAAAAATAAAACGGATCTGAATAATCAAGTGATTCTTCCAAGTGGGATCAGACCGCAACTGTGATTGGATTCGATGTGTCGAGGCGTAGCATAGACAACATAAATACACGTAACACATCACACATCATAGACAAATATCCACGACCCAAGAAAAACATTTATCACGTCCCTCAAAATCTGATTTTGAGTTTGACACTATGAGTATTTTACTGTTCAACAAATAGGTGGGAAGATAACTGGTACTTCCATATCTACCTATCACAAATAGATATTGTCTGTGCTACCTATAATAGTATTTATAACATTAACATATCATAGTAGCGTAGCGTGGGGTGGGGGCGGGGGGGCCGTGGCCCCTGGCGGCACATGAAGAGAGGGCGGCAAGCCACTCGATTTTTAAATAAAAAAAATGTATTAAAATTACTGTTTTTTTATATTTTTTTAATGTAAATTGTGTTATGAAAAAACAAGAAAAGTGCATTGCATCAATTAATAAAAAAATATTTTAAATAAAATGGGGGCGGCAAAGTTCATTTTGCGGCAAATTTTCGGTCGGCCCTGGGCAGCGGGAGCCCACGCTACTCCACTGACATAACAGAACTACCGGATGTTAGGATGAATAACTAAGACTAACTAAGAGGAAATGAAACGATTTTCCCGCCTAAGTGCGACAATATGCACCGTGTAGTGAGGTTTTTAAGGAAAATTATTGAGCAACAACTTACAAACAAATAAACATAGCGTGAGTAATCATCAACGCAATTTAGTTTGAGATTCACTAAGTTTAGGTTTTCCGCAATGATTTTGTAATCATTAAGCTATTGTGTTTAAGGATTAGTCTCATATTATAAACTGATCTTAAGATCTCTGCAATCTCAAAATTTTGATTGAGATGCTGAATTATGTCATATCGTATGTAAAAACAAGAGCTTGTCAGGCCACGCGCAATTAATTAATTAGTAAATTCATCATAATATAACCTTTTTTTTAATTTTTTCACTTGTCCAACTCCAACCGTTTAGCCAACAGGAGGTTGGACACTTGACTCTAATCAAAATTATCACTTTAAAGCCAAATATTTCGCAAACGGACTCCTAATTTGAAAAATGATCTTAGAAGAATAAAATAAGAGAGGCGATGGGTAACACCGATATTTTTAAATGAGCTACCACAAGATATCTTGGATTTTTATAATAAGGTCAATAGGTTTATGCTTAAAGCTATGTTACGTAAGCACTATTTCGTCGTTGCGACTTTAAAACCTCTTATGTGTTATGCTGGTGTTATGTGCTACTTCTGGCAAAATCCCTTTTTTACGTCAAATCATTCTACATTTTGAAGCACTGTCGAATTCAAAAACTCTCATGTGTGTACGACAGTGAACGAATGTTTCCATCGTAATTTATTCACCAAATTCAAAATCACCTATGTGCCTGCTCAGCAAAACTTTATCGATTTTTATCGATTCCCTCAAAAAGCAGATTTTTTACACATAAGAGGTCTTTAAGTCGCAACGACGATTTGTCGCTGTGTCCGTAGTCCAACAGGTGCTAACCAGCTGGACCACAACGACAACCGCAAGTTAAAGGCCATTGTATATGTATAGATATAGACCTTAACGTTATTAATAATGTTACCTCCACGAGAACCGCTGCCGACAAACTGCTCTGTAGTTTGGCAGAAATGTACGCTGAATAATTTTTGTACTTCGTAATAAATAAATTTAAAAAAGACCCATAATATTTTTAAAGGCCTTTTCAACGATACCCCACACTATAGCCCCCACACTATATACACGTTACCTGTAGAGGAGGTACCCTGAAAAAAAAATAATTCTGGAGTTTTAATAAATATGTATATCCATGCCAAATTACAGTTTTCTAGCACTAAAAGTATCGGCGCTTTGCTTCGGACAGACGGACATGACGAAACTATAAAATACACTACGAAAATATTCCGATTTTACTTCGGAACCCTAAAAATTACATTTGTAAGATCTGAAATCGCTCTCTAGTGCCGAAATCGGTTTACTAACGTTGGATTATTCTGCATATAATATCTGCACACAGGTTTTCACCTGTGTCACGGGTGGCATGGACGACATAATGTAACACATCACAATAACACCCATGACCAGAGTACAAATATTTATCTGTCAAATAAATATCTGCCCCGGTTGGGAATCGAACCTGGGACCCCTCGCTACTAGACCAACTAGGCTACAGGGTCGTCAAAAACAAACATATAAAATATAAGTAACTAACACATTAAATAGATAGATAGATAGATAGATAGATAGATAGATAAACTCTTTATTTGTACACCATAAAAAACACAAAGACATTAAACTAAGAAAAAAATGTACAAATAAAAATGTAAATGTACAAAGCATGTGTATGAAACATTTGTTTACATACGCGACATTGTTTTTATGACAAAAAACGTTAAACCCATGAATGTTGTTTGGGTGACTAGTATAAATTCATTCATGACTAAACTAACCGAAATAATGATGTTTACGCTACACATACATATAATAATATTATTGAGCAACAATGATACGGAAAACCCAAGCGTGTTCCTGGAAGAGCTACAAATCATTCATTCATGAATCGAGACCAATTCATGTCTTCAATTAAAATGTCTTGGTTGCTGTGGCTTTAGGCGTCAAAATTTCTACAGAATTTTGGATTAAATATTTTTGGATGTATTAAGTCTACAAACGAACAGACGTCACGAGGCAACTAATGGTATATTTTCATGGTTTCCCATGGACTTCAGGAACATCTTAAGGATCACCGATGAGTTACTGTCCATGAAGAAAAGAGGTTCATGGTTTTCAATATGTTTCATAATTAAACGTTTCTTTTCAGGCAAACGGGTTGGCGTCTTTAGGAAAGTACCAAGGATTCTCGATTACTTCGGCAGCTGGAGAAGCATCAAACTTTAATAAAAACTACAAATATTAATGTTATGTAAAATTAAAATTAATGTAAAATAAAAATCTTCACTAAACTAGCTTTATTTATTTATTCAAATTGACTAAAATATTTATTCTATCTGAAAATAATTGTTTCTAAACTTATTTATAAGTTTATAAATATTTATAAATATTTTTGTAATTTCTGACAAATTCCGCTGAACGAATGAGTTCATAATATAATATTGTTGTCGATCTGAAAAATATTTGGTATTATGACATCCCACAATAACACTATTTGTTGTTGCAATTTGTTATACATTTTAACACAATTTCTCAGTAGTTTATACTTACTTGGTTCCATTTCTTACAAAGATTCAAACGTGTTAGGGTCTATTTTGTCCTTGTGGAAACTCACACATTATTAAGAACTAGCTTCCGCCTGCTTCTTCCTCTAAAAGCAACTATAATGTAGGTAACCCCAGTAACCAGGATAAAATAAGGACCTATATCCTAACACCCAAACATCTTTACAAACGCTCTCTTTCATTGGCCTCGGCAGATTGGTTTCATAAAACGAAGTCACGTCACGAACTTAAGCGTACCAATCATCCCAGGGGAATATACAACCGAAGTAAAATCTACCTTATTTTCTTGTCCTGGACAATATGGACTATCTGTGTCCCAAGTAGGGTTGCCAAATGGCAAGACTGAAATATCGGGGCAAAACTTCTAAAACAAACTTTTTTTTTTAATAGCCGGCAAACGAGCTGACGACGAAACAAAAAACGGCTAGAGCGCTTACGTCAGGCCGCCTGCGCCACGGCGGCAAACGCGTTCTGTTGAATCGAGTGAATTGTGGGGACATTTTGTATTTTCCCTACTCTGGACATCATGTGAAATGTCGAGACAATCCAGACGACGCCCAACCATCTGGCAACCCAAGTCCCAAGTCGTTCACGGTTAACGCGTGATAAAAAGACAAACATCCAAACCACGGACCTAAAAAAAGACGGACATAATCCCAACAACAAATTCAGTGAAGCATCCATAGTAATATCAACTGTCTATTCGTACAAGTACACACATCCACACATTGACACCATATTGCTTTAATCGCGAATCAAAAATTACGCACACATGGTAAGCGGGCGGCCATTGCTATGCTTCACTCTCGATTAGACGAGGTTACGTACGTCTTTTTTCAGGTCCGTGATCCAGGCATGTAAACATCCAAACATCGTCACAAACTTTCACATTTCACAATCTTAGTAGAACTATAAATAAATAAATATTAAAATTTCTAAAATTAAATAACCGGCTGTATACTATACTTATAGCAGACTTGTGTAACCGATGCAATGGTAGTGACCTTCGAAGGTAAAAACAACTTCAATATTATAAAAGTATACTAGACTTGGGATCCCCACCAGCTGTAAGTTTTTCTAACTTTAACTACCCAAATTATCTCCATTGTAATCCCAATGGGTATACCCATTTTTATTATGAGTTTTTATACTACAAGTTCTTGAAGGTTGTCGGGGAATTTGATTCGTTGTAAACTAGTTTGTATCGTTTTTTTAACTGCTGTTCTTTTAGTGACCGAAAAACCTTAATAATTCATTATAATATGAGGAAAACTTATTCATAACTATTCGTTCATTGTATGTTTGACTAAGACTATGCACTATTCTTTGTAGGTACCTACCCTCTCAGCAGTGGCGTAGCGTGGGCCTCCGCCGCCCGGGGCCAACCGAAAATTTGCCGCCTCCCCAATGAACTTTGCCGCCCCCATATTATTTAAAATACTTTTTTATTAATTAAAAGTGCACTTTTCTTGTTTTTTTTTCATCACACAATTTACATTAAAAAAATATAAAATAATTAATTTTAATACTTATATTTTTTTATTTAAAAATCGAGTGGCTTGCCGCCCTCTCTTCATGTGCCGGGCAGGGCCCCCCCGGACCCCCCCACGTTACGCTACTGCCTCTTAGGTACTTACATAGATAGGAATGCTCGTCAATAGCTATCAAATAAAAATAAAAATTAATCAATAAAATCGGTTAGAACAATAACAATCACTCTAATTATTGCATCAAATGTTTAGAGTAAATAAACTTGGTAGCCATTTGCCATTTTTTACCCCCTCGCCCTCACACTGTGGTACTAAATAAGGTATCAACGCTTATTTAATTTAATTTTAATGAGCCCAATTAAATGTTTCGGTACAAATGACGGGCCTAATGCATTATTAATCACCTTATCACTATGTCAAACAAATACACACCATGTATCAACAAAAACAACAAAATAATGTTACGTAATAGAATTACAGATGTGATTATTTACAAATATAGGTAATTTTAAAGTAAAGGTTTTAAATAAGGTATCAACGCTTATTTAATTTAATTTTAATGAGTACATTTAAATGTTTCGGTACAAATGACGGGCCTAATGCATTATTAATCACATAACCACCATGTCAAACAATTACGAAATATGATGTATCAACAAAAACAACAATATAACAGAATTACACATGTAATTATTAATTATACTCAAAGGTAATTTTAATGCCGCTGCAAAAAAGTGGTTTTATTCAAACCGATCACGGGGATGTAAATTATTCCTTGAATAAAACATTTTTGTCGAGCCGCTACCTCACATCCGCAATAGAATTTAAAATATAATAAGTAAAAATTATAAAAGGATTTATACATTCTAATGAAGCGAAGAAGTCTGTTTCTGCCAGTAGACCTTTCGTTTATTTTTATGGAAATAGCCGGCAAACGAGCTGACGATTCACCTTTGGCATCATTGGTGCGTTGCCGGCCAAGAAAGGAGAAGAAAAAGAAAGAAAGAACTGCCTCTCAAGCCCCCAGCCGGGACACGACCACTGGTTTGGCGGCTGACTCATACTCAAGCTGTGGTAGCTATCCAGGCGAACCCCATGAAGAAATAATAATAGTAATAATGGTATTCATTAAAAATTAAAACCAATATTACCGATATAATCCCTCGAGGGGCCCTACCACCAGCGGGCCCGATTTTGTCGCCTCTTACGGCACCCATCCGGCGTGGGATTGGCGATAGTATTCTAAACCGCCCCAATACGGCTGAAAAGCTCGTTGCAAAAGAAAAAAACACATATTTAAGCAAATCCAACTAATATTATATCAGACCGGGAAAACGTTCTGCCAAAAATTTTTTAGGGGTAGGGGCATGAAAAATAGATGTTGTCCGATTCTCCACCCTAGCCGATATGCACGCAAAGATTCACGAAAATCGGTCGAGCCGTTTCGGAGGAGTTCAACTTCTAACACCGTGACACGAGAATTTTATATATTAGATGTGAAAGTACATAGATAATAATATGTGAAGATGTGTGGATGTTTGTTTCTCTTTCAAGCAAAAACTACTGAACGGATTTTCATGAAATTTAGCTCACAAGTAGGCCATGATCTAGAATAATAATTATATTAATAAGATATTTAACGTACCTTTATCCCGAAGACACAGGTAAAGTACTAGTAACTGCTAAATGAGTAGATATAGATAAACGAGTAGTAAAACCACCTAGAAAAGGGGTCATTAAAGTTTCTACACCATCAACAACAAAGTTTTTATCCGCTGTTGGCCAAGAATGAAGCAAAGTACCCACTAATTACTTAGGTACTCTTTGACTGAAGGATTCACATAGTAGAGAAATGTGCAGCCGGTTCCTTTCAAGTTAACAATACAAAAGTTTATAAAAAGTGTAGTGTTGTTTGTAAATAACGTGCTGAGAAGCTTTTTCCGCTTTTCTATTCCTTTTTTGGAGCTTTCTAAAACGGCGTAGAAGCATAATATTTTAGATTCATGAGTGTATGACGGTAGACATTAGGTATGTATAAAAATATCTACGAAATAATTGAAATAAATAGCTATATTTTAATAGAGTTCGTTGGATGAAGCGAATAATTACAGTATTTTAGTATGGAAGCTGTCGTTTTTTGGCTCTAAATTTTGTTATCCATACTAATATTATAAAGAGGAAAGATTTGATTGTTTGTTTACATTGAATAAGCTCCGAAACTACTGAACCTGACTCTTCAGGATAAATATTGACGTAACAAATAAAATATGTATGTTTAGCTCTAGTTGTGTTGTGCGTCAAGTTACCTTATTTCAGGGGTGTGAGTGTGTGTAAACTTGTGCAAGTTTGAAGAGCGTTTATAGCCGAGTGAAAAACCCAACAAGGGTGAGGTAATACTGACCTGGGAAAATATGGTGAATGCAAAGTTCATTGACTCGTTTACTGTAAACGCGTGATCACCGCGTGGTACTCGCTGGCCTTTAGCCACGTGAGTCAGAAAATGCGCTTTATAGCATTGTATTTGAAGCCTTTGATTTTGAACCGAATTGACCAAACGAAGCGCTGTCACGGAGTATAAAAATGCTTGAAAAGTGTGACACGAATTTTGTTCAGAAGTCTATGAGCTTAATATGTGATTGTGGGTCAAATCTTGTAAGCTTAATCAGACCTTCTTCCTTTTATCAGGAATATTCAGGAAGTGAAATTTTTCATATCACCTTAGTTCTGATGACAATGCATTTTTTATAAGCATAACCTGATACTGTAACGATTTGTAATACCTCGTTCAATATTCTTTGGCTGGCAGATGCATTTTTCTTCTAAATTTTTAAATCATGACAGTTGGATTGGTTTTCAAAAATGCATCTGTATAGCTGGGTTCCCATGAAGAATGATCCCATCATGTAAAAACATTATTTTTATTTTTATATATTTTTATAAATTTTCTAACAGTGCTTATTTAATTTATTTTGATACTGTGTATTAAGGCTTTTTAAATCAATGTAATATTTTAAAAAATCGGAGTTGTGCCTCTTTACTTCATTACTTACCCCGCCCTGAGAGTTACCTTCTAATTGTGGAGGATCTGCACCCTCGCAATACTACAATTAAGTTGGGCTCCAGACGATTGAACTTCTTATGGAATGGAACTTCTTAAGGGTTAACAGCACAGTAACATTTTTTTGTAATAGTACCTATGTAAATTGACACTATAAAACGGTGTATTTAGTTTTTTTACAATTAACTTGTTTAGAAGAAGAATAGTGACCGGTGAGCAAGTAAAAGTTAGCACGTCTAAATCATTTATGGGTTTTAATGCAATTTTCAACAATATAATTACATCCACACTGAATTATAGGAAAGCTATCTAGCATGATAAAACTAGTGACAACTACGGGTATAGTTTTAGCATATTACTAGCTGACCCGGCGAACTTCGTATCGCCTAACAAACTTTTTTTTTTCTAAAATAAAGGTAGCCTAAGTTACCTACTCCTTGTTACATCAGCTATCTGCCATTGAAAGTCCCGTTAAAATCGGTCCAGCCATTTCAGAGATTAGCCGGAATAAACAGACAGACAGACAGACAAAAATTGTAGAGAATGTTGTTTTGGTATATGTACCGTGTGTACAATTGTACATCCAAATGCATTTAGTAAAAAGTGGTTATTTTAGTATTACAAACAGACACTCAAATTTAATTTATTTGTATAGATTACTGTTATAGGTACTATTATGTCTTCTGTGATATTATTTTAATCGTGAATGTGTTTCATTTTTAATCCTGGACAATGGTACGGTTCTATGAACAGATTATAATTTGTAACACGAGAGACAATCAACACATGGTTTGAAACTCCTAAAAACAAAGCTTGAATTAACATAACGCAGCCATGAAAGACAAGGGTGTCCGTACTGCCCGTAAATAATAAAATCTTAATTTACATAACAAAGACAGATAAATCTGCGAGCAATTTAATATACCGAAGTCCCCTACTAATCCATTTGTCCCGGGAAGTTGGCGCAGTCGTTAGTCAACGTCACCGGGATACAGGTGATACGTATGAAGTACCTACGAGTTTATTTGAGATGCATATTCATGATATTAATAAAAGGTTTTCAGGGAGACGTGTACTCGTACGTGTGTGTAGACGACAACTATTTTTGCAAAAAAATTTCGGATTCAAGTTTTTTTATTATTTTTTCATTATGTACAATTTTGAGCTATTTATTAAAATTTATACTTTAATTAATCGGAAAACGTAAAATTCCATGTTACACTGATAAGCAAAAAATTACAAATCCATAAAACATAAAGATTGCAAAAAAACATGCGATAATGGTTGTCGTTTCATTGCATTTTCTGAGAACATTTACCATAATAGTGCAATTTTTTTTATACCAACAGAAAGTAGAGATTTCAACGAACAAAAAGCGCACCGACTTTTTTAAAAAAGGAGATATTTTAACGTGACATTTTTCGTTTGAAAATTAGGGTGCTTTTTCGATATTAAGTTAAAATAAGGTGAAAAAAGCGGCCAAGTGCAAGTCGGACTCGCCCATGAAGGGTTCCGTAGCAGCAAGTAACATAATATTCTTCTTCCTTGTAGTTCGTTGTAACTTTGATCGATGTTTTTTTGCGGTTTACGATTTATGACGTATTAAAAAAAAACTACTTACTAGATCTCGTTCAAACCAATTTTAAGTGGAAGTCTGCATGGTAATGTACATCATATATTTTTTTTAGTTTTATCATTCTCTTATTTTAGAAGTTACAGAGGGGGGGACACACATTTTACCACTTTGGAAGTGTCTGTCGCGCAAACTATTCAGTTTAGAAAAAAATGAGACCTATCCATAAATACCCCACACGTATGGGTTTGATGAAAAAAATTTTTTAGTTTCAGTTCTATGTATGGGGACCCCAAAATTTATTGTTTTTTTCTATTTTTGTGTAAAAATCTTAACGCGGTTAACAGAATACCTCTACTTACCAAGTTTCAACAGTATAGTTCTTATAGTTTCGGAGAAAAGTGGCTGTGACATACGGACGGACACACAGACAGACAGACAGACAGACAGACAGACAGACAGACATGACGAATTTATAAGGGTTCCGTTTTTTGCCACTTGGCTACGGAACCCTAAAAAGAAATATTTTAAATCGGAATCGGAATATCGGAATCCGCAATGAGTGTCAAAATCCTGTCTTTAGTCTTTTGCACCCTTATTAATAAAAATCGCTTAATCCAAGCATCATCTGAAGCTACACTTGGACTAGTTAATTCTGGATTAACTAAGTAATAACTTCGTAATTGCAATGTTATTAATAAATATGGAGTAACCTCGAACTAACAATACATTTCTTAGTCCGGTTTCAACGAGTAAAATATGGCAACCTTTAAAATTTAAAAGTAAAAAGAGTGAGTCAGTGAATGACTTCATGCATTAAAATGACAGTGACAACACATATTTTGAGATTGACAACTTCAAAAGACCTGATCAGCTTTCAATTTCAAGCGCCTAACTTCGCTCCTTGCAGTTTGTTTCATGCTATGGTTACTTGTTAAATTTAAAATTGATTTACATGAACCAACAACGTTCTCGCTCAGTTAACTGGGATGAAGGAGAAAAGGTCAAAGAAAATATCAATGTGAATGACGTTTAGTTAGAACAACGAAGTACTCTTGATATGCGTCAAGTCAACGTCAATGTCGTCAATGCACGCCTAGTCCACGCCTAATCGGTCGCTAAACTATGTAGCGACATGGACTAACTTTGATTCTGAGATTAGACTCGGAGTAGCTTACTTCTTCGTTACTCTATGTTTATTAATACTGAATTTAATTAAATCTTATTTACGACAAGTTTTAAAGTTACTCTTGCTTTAGTCTATGTTTATTAATATGGCCGTTGAAGTTTTACACTCATCGCGGATTCCGCTGTCGAGTTACAAAACAGAATAGCCTTACTGGTCTATAATAGATATTCCAGATCATATTTTCCGTGTGTGATGATTTTCATAAAAATCCGTGCGGTAGTCTTTTCATGAGTAACAACAATACACTCAACCGCACATACTTTCGCATTCATAATATTAGTAGGATTTACTCTGTGTCGAGATCTGTAGGTCAAGAGTCATGGCAGCGAGACTATAATAAAAATACAATTATAAATTAGCACGTAATGGTTTAATAACTTGGCACGCGCCGTCACGCCGTGACATAATGCATCGATTTATTACCGCTTAGTAGGTGGAAAAGCCGTGGACCGTCTCCGTGCGGCCATCCCCTCTGACGTCACGTCTTCAAAGGGATAGCGCATGGCCTACCGCGCATACTGGGGAAGCCCTACGGGGAAGACCATTACGTAATGGGCACGTGCGCGAGAAAAATACTTGAAATCCACGACTAAAGGTTTGGATGTGAACAGAATCTTAATGAGCTGAGAGAAGATCGGTAATCGCGTCATGGAAGTGTTTTTGAAGTGAACATTTCCTTAATGTTTTTCAGTCACAATATTAGGACAAGATGAGGCGAAATTAGTTTTGCTAAATTTTAAATAGGTGTAAAAATCTGTATCTTAATATATATAAATTACGTGTCACGTTGTTTGTCCGCGCTGGACTCCTAAACTTCTTAACCGATTTTAATCAAATTTGCACACCGTGTGCAGTTTGATCCAACTTGAAAGATAGGATAGACGGAAGGTTTTAATAAAAAAAAACTTGCCAGAACGAAGTCTGTCCGGGCAGCTAGTAAGTATATAAAACACAAAAAATATTTGTATAGACGTCCTTTATAAACTTTGAAACTATCCAACCAATATGCCTCAAAATGGTTTCATTTGAAAGGCAATAATGCAAAGATGGTTTGAGACCACTAAAAGAAGGCATTAGGCACATTTTTTTTTTGCGTAGTAGCACACGCCGGGTATCCACTAGTTTATAATAAAATTCTGTTAGAATTGACGGAAATGCCGTGGAGACTGTCTTATGTCTAACTAATACATAACTTTTTTTATAACGCTTCAAACTCATAGCCCCACACTAGGATTCCCCTGTGTCGTGGGTGCCATGGATAACACAGAGACACACATACACCCAGACAGAGAACAGAAATTGAAACTCATCATTCAAAGGAGAATGCCCATAGCCAGTACTCTCAAAAAAAAAAATTGTGTCACAATGATTTTTGTACAAAAAATTAAACTAAAATATTTTATGTATTTTACCGTATTTCCTAAAAAATCCTTCTTGGGCTTAATTTTCTTAAATTAATAAGTAACTTTACTTCCTTTTTACAACACAAAATCATTCGGCCATTTATATTGGAATTAAAGCCAATCAGGGATCTTTTAAGATCCTTCGGGCCAATAGTTTGCGTTGATTCGATTATGACTACTACAAAACAAACTAGATGGTGTTAGGGGACTGTCAAATGAATCTGAAACTTAAACGTATACGATTTTAATGCGCCTGCATAGAGTCTATATTACTGTGTCTACTATAACCTAAATACAAAATAATTTTGTTGAAAATCTCGTAACTCCTACGATAAAAATTGACTAAAGTTGGTTTGTGTAATTTATTAAGATAGCATAATCAAATAAAGGTATTTTCATCAGGACACAAAAATATTAATGTCAGTACATTTCTCCATACAAAATGGGCATTCTCCTTTCCGCGGAATCAAACCCAGAACCCTGGGCACGGCGATCCGGCATGGTAACCACCACCACACGGGCAATACATACATGGAGAAAAGTTATTATTAGTTGGATGACTATTTTGAAGAGAATTATAGCCATAAGTAAAAGTAAATGCTGTCAATAATAAGTGAGTAGGGATGATACTTGGAATCTTCTTGCCGCGACGTCTTCCGGGACAAATGATGACAGCAGATTTTTTTAGGAGCGATGGCATAGTTGGCTTTAGAAATGTTTGTAAAAATCAACTTACTTAAATATTTAATTTCATGTGTGCAAGCGACTTTCAGCTTCAAAAAAATCCACTTTCATACATTAGCGGTTACATAAAACAGTGTTTATGGATTGAGATGATTTTTTTGTACTAGACGGTAGATAGGTTATTTTAATCCTAAGTTACCAGAAGAATGAAAAATATTAAGCGTTTTGTATTGACTTATAATTTGGCATAGTTGCTCCTTTCGTTATGGTAACCGCTGCTATGTTAATTTTGAGCCACAGCAAGGCAGAGTTTTATCTGGTATCTTTTACGATGGCTTTTATTACACACGAGTAACCACCCTCGCTTTGCTTCGGTTTTCTTATTTTTTTACACCTTGGGTTACATTAATGGAGTTTTATTAAGGATCCCTAATTTTTTTTGAAAATATAGCCTATGTTACTCGGGGATAATGTAGCTTCCCAACAGTGAAAGAATTTTTCAAATCGGTTCAGTAGTTTCGGAGCCTATTCAATGCAAACAAAAAATCAAATGTTTCCTCTTTATATATTAGTATAGATATACATATATCACTAGCTATTCCCTGCGGCTTCATCCGCGTTAATTTGTGGAAAAACTAATTACAAAAATATATAATGTTATATAGCCTTCCTTGATAAATTGACTATCAAACACAAAAAGAATTTTCCAATTCGAACCAGTAGTTCCTGAGATTAGCGCGTTCAACGAAACAAACTCTTCCGCTTTATAATATTAGTATATAGATTAATAATACCTAATAAATAATACTAAATCTTGATTTCAGATGTCAGACATCCATAGGTAGTTAGCTTGTTAGTAATTTAAGTGTTTAATAATATGTCAATGTCTATACTAACAAAGTACCTTTAAATATTTAATGTAAAATATTGAACGTTGAAAGTAGGTAAACGCATTACGCAATTAATTATTAATTAGTTAATTTATTAGTGCAGGCGTACTATTCCATACAAATTCCCTGGTAAGGTAAATAAATTCATTGTTCAGCGATGATTTCAAATGAATAGGTAATGATCATGAAATTTTTGTGGTTACATGAATGAACTGTGAGTTATAACTTGAAGGAGAGTTATAGTCATACTTGTTCAAGTATTGTTTATGTACATTTATGGTAGTCTATAGAAATCACAGGTATTTTCATCGAAGCAACGTTCGAGTCCAGCAGGGCTATTCAGTTTTGTAACTTGACAGCGGATTCCGCGATGAGTGTCAAAATTGAAGTTAGAGTCCGAGATCTTGATATGTGATTCTCGAATCATTTGGTACGCACTTGCGAAGTGAAGGGAGTCTCGAACTCAAACGTCAAACGACTAAAGATGGCCTCGCCTCGGTATGAATAAACGAATCGGTAAAATTAAATAAATAATTGAACACAAATAAACGAGCCATGGTGTTTATTAGTACCCAATAACTAAAATATAACAAAAATAACTTATTTTTATTTCAAAAATCTTTAGTTTACTCGAGAGCGCGATAGCTCTTGACTAACTTTTCGTTTGACAATTGGACACGAGCTTCGACGGTGACGTAATTCGATGATCGAGAATAATAAATATGTCATCCTCTAATCATCTAGTACGGCACTTGCGAAGTGAAGTGATCCTAGAACTCGAACGTCAATTTTGAAACTCCGCTGTCAAGTTACAAAAGAGAATAGCCTTCCTGACCTTACTGAGATGGTGACTAGTATTTATTTACTGGCCCATAACTGATCAAGGATTTCTTGAGGAGGCCTAGAGCTTACTCCACCATGCCACTTTTTTTGTGGAAATAGCCGGGAAATGAGCTGACGATCCACTTGATCCATCACTGACACGTTACCGGCCAATTAAGAACAAAGCAAGAAAAAGAAAGTAAGAATTAGCTCTATAGCCCCCAAGCAACTTAAGCAAGAGAGCGGTAGTTATCCAAGCGGACCCCGTGGAGAAATAATAATAGTAATATTGCTATTAATCTATACTAATATATAAAGAGGAAAGATTTGATTTTTTGTTTGCATTGAATAGGCTCCGAAACTACTAAACCGATTTGTAAAATTCTTTCACTGTTGGGAAGCTACACTATCCCTGAGTAGCATAGGCTACATTATATTTTCAAAAAAATTAGGGTGTTTACCCAAGGTGTAAAAAAAAAGAAAACCGAAGCAAAGCGAGGGCGGTTACTACTGATATAATAAAATTAATATTACCAATATAATACTTCCGAGGGGCCCTACCACCATAGGGCCGGATTTAGTTGCCTCTTACGACACCAATCTGGCGTAGGATTGGGATTAGTATTCTAAACCGCCCCAATACGACAAAAATGCTCCACTGCGGATTGGTGGAGGGGTAGTGGAGGGGGTTGTGGGCAACTCAAGTGTCAGATGTTTTCATGCCGCCTAAAGACGTCTGACATAAGGGTTATAGACTGGTTTTTGATCTTACGATTACAAACGCGACAAATATGGTACCTACTCTTATAATACTGATTTTTCCAAATCGTTTGCCAAATAACGAAACTCTGAGTTAACAAACATACAACCAAATTGATAACCTCCTCTTTTTTGAAGTCGGTTAAAAATGAATTTATTTATAAACAAAACTTTGATCATATTTCCTCGTCAATTAAATGATTACATTATGGATAGGGGCAATAGGTATTTAGTTAGATTAATTAATAAATGTACGTATTTAGTAATACTATCAGTCAAATAATATGACGCTCTTACACAACAAGTGACGACTTTTAGCGAATAATAGGGAAAACTGAAATCGTTCAACTTACATATATAAAAGCTCATTTGCTCTTAAGATTACAAGAAAACGTAAACAGAGTCATTGAACGAGGTTGCGTTTAAAACCGGAAAAAAAACAATATGTCGCGACTCCCGTGTTTGAAATTCTTTCTGTTCCTGTTTTTCGTTGGGATAGTAGAAAGTAGATATTTGAAGTGGAAGAGTGTCCCTATTACTCCAGAGGGTATTAAATTGCGCATAGTTATCAAAGAAGATGTAAAATCCGGTGTTCCTGTAGCAATGGTAAAAATTTCTTCAAAAGAACCCAAAAAAGTACCAGCATTGTCATCTAACAAGGATTTACTTACTACAGAAGAGATTACAGCAACCGATGATGTGGTTGCAGAGAAAGATGTAGTTGCTACAGACAATGAATTGACACCAGGACTCTTTAAATCGGCATCGTTACCAGTGTTCACTTCAGTTGATATTCCAAAAGTGCCTGATGAAAAAGACGCTTCAGCAGCACCCATTCCGAGTTTTGAAGATCGTTTTGGTATTGGCGATTCGAAGTGCCCTAGTGGAAGAAGGAGGAGAATGGGTTTTTGCATTCCAGCAGGTTCTACATAAACAAAAATAAGGAAAAAAGACAAAATGATCTCACATACTTCCTAGGTCGTATTGAAAACATGCTATGAAGATGTATTAAAAATATTATACTTAACGAAATATATTATTACACCTAAATTTTCATACTCCAAAAGAGGGCTATTAGGGCTATTTATAAACTTAAGTCTCGGGAATCTTTGCGTGAAAAGTTCAAGGAAATAGGCACACTTACAGTAGCTTCCCAGTATATCTTTAGCAATGTAGTTTTTATACGGAAGAATATAAGCGCGTATAAACAAAATTGTGATATTCATAATCGCCAAACAAGAATAATGCATCAATTAGTTACGCCTTCGTTCCGCCTAAGTAAAGTGCAGCGATCTTTCATGGGGCTTGGTGAATCTTTCAAAAAACGTGTAAAAACACAATTGTTAGGCAAGGGATATTATAGAATAGACGAGTATTTAAATGACAAAGATGCATGGAAATGACCAGTTCTGCAACCAGTTCCGCTCAGATTAGTAAATATTTTGTAATATTTTCTTTTTTGTAATATTTTTTTTAAAAGATGTGCGAGGAGTTTCTTTCGGCTTTTCTTCTCCTCCGTGACAAAGCACCCTTCCGAAAAGGTGGTAGATAAAAAAATGATGACGTGCATAAGTGTATCAGTGATACCTATATGAATAAAATATTTTGACTTTGACTTTTACTTTGAAAATATGAATATTAAAGTAAAATATATATAAATTCTTATCAATTGATTTCAATTTAAAAATTACATAGGTATATTTATTAATTAGGAGCAAATGTACTTATAGCAGAAAAGGTATTCTACGGTGTTGGTTATTCAATTATATTCCTTTTACTTTGCTCCAAGGAGGCTTCAAGATATATTTTCAGTTTTCTTAACGTTGACATCAATAATAATCTCTACTTCTCCGTGATTAATAATCGAATCCCATAGAATCTCCTACGTATGTCCCAAATAGATTGATATATTCCTTATTCTAAATATTTAGTTTTTTTTTTGATGAATCTTCTTGTATGTCAGCATTTGTATCGGCTTCACTGATATCCTGAAACTTTATATTTATTGTTTTAACAAAATGATGTATGGCTATTTTAATAAACGGCTTTATTTAGCTTACTTACCCTGTTTATGTGGGTCAAATCTTGCAAGCCTAGATTGACCTACTTCCTCTTAAATTAAGGAGTTGAAATTTTACATATTGCTTTAGTTTGGATGACAATATATTTTTTTGTAAGCAAGACCTGATACTATACTGAGGTTGGGCTCAAGACCAGGGAATTCCAAATGGTTTAACAGCACATAATTTTCTTTTTTGCATTAGTACCTACCTACATTGACACTATAAAACTGTGTATTTATTTTTAAACAAATGCGAAACGTCTGGATACTAAGATACATGTTACGTCATTAATACACTGTTTTGAACATCCAGCGCGTAATATGAATATTTTGTTTTTACATTTTACCTCAATCGCTTATGATATAAGCGCCGCGCCGGGCATAACTCGACCATATTCTTATGAGCAAAGCTCTCGACAAGCCGTGCAGTCAGTATATACTACAACAAAACGTCAAAATGTTCATCACGCCAAGTATCGTCGTTCTGTGTGTCGTGGTGTTTGCGAGCGTCGACTCCAGGGTCATAATGGTGCAAGATACTCCAATTACCCCAGAAGGAGTATCCATGAGGATATCGTTGAAGGAAGACCGAGATGCATCAGGTCGGGCCGTGGCCTCCATTCGACTGATCATTGACGATGAAAAGACACCGGTATCACCATCAGTTGATAATGTCGTGCCACCGATGTCGAGAAACCCATTTGGAGACAACTCAATCAGCCGTGGTAATGAAATAATACCAGATTTTGACGACCGTAATGGCATCGGAAATGGACGGTGTGCTATTGGAAGCGTATGGAGAGGTACTCGGTGTGTGCCACAAGCAGGTTAAAGTGTTTCTACTGAAAAATAAGTACGAGGTTATCTGAATTAAATACGGCGTCAACTACATAACTTTATGGATGGATTATAGCGAGTGTTAAAGAAAGTCTTAAATAAAGTAAAGTATTTACGATAGGCTTTTATTGAATTTTGTTAAGTGTTTTATAAATTTAATTTATTCAACTGTTACCTTGTATAACAACGAATTAGGAAAAACTCTTAGTGTTAATCCGTAATACTTTTAACTATCTTAGTTAAGTTAGTGGTCATTGAATTGTTAAACCTTGTTGAGTTAGGCCTTGTAAATTAAGTATATTATGCTTGGCTTTGCATGAGATCTGATAACATTTTAATAGTAAAAGTATTCTTGTGAGTCTTGCCAACCTTTATCTAAAGTATGAAATATGTTTGGGAATTTATACCAGTTTGTTTTAATAAAACTATTTTATATTTTATTGAGATGATTAATTTCTAGTCTTACCATTAATGACGTTACAATTTTGATAAGTTTCAACTGTCTTTATTTATGCTGTCGCTGGAGAGTGTATTATTACATTGATAAATACGAGTATATGCTGCTCAGGTAGCTATTTGAGCTGCATTTTTAATCAACTTCAAAAAAAAGGAGGAGGTTATCAATTGGTCGCATTTTTTGACGTTCACCGATTACTCGAAGACGGTTCGACCGATTTGGATGATTCAAACGGTATTGAATAGGAGATTTCTCAGGTTGGTCCCATTATTACCAATATGATAAGGATCTGTTGATGGATTCCAGAGATATACAGTGGAACTAGGAGTAATTGAATCGTGTAATACAAGATATTTGATGTTTGTGACATTAATATTACAGCACAGCCAATTCCCCGTTGACCCTCTCAAGGTCTGATGATGTGACTTCTCAACGGATTGAAATAACTGAACCGTGTGAAAAAATGTTTGTTGTTGGTAATTTTAAGATACCAAAATCAGTACATCATTGACCATTCCAGGGTCTGCTGATGTGCCTTGGAGACCAAAATTTGTAACTCTTGAACGGATAGGAATAATGGAACCGTGTTTTAAGTTTGCTGCCAATAATAATACCTTTGTCAAACCAGTACATTAATGACTATATCTGAGTCTGATGATGTGACTCCGAGACAAGATGTGTAACTCTTCGGCGGATTGGAATAATAATAATAATAATAATACTTTATTGACATATTATTTTTACACATTAAAATGTATGAAGCCTCTGATCCCCGAGTTAGTTCGAAACTGTGTTTCGGGTATCAGCGTCCTCTCCCAGTCTTTTATTGATGTCTATAACAATATGTTCAATAACCAAAATGTATATGCAGACGTTAAGATTTTTTGATATTTAATAGATAAAAAGAAAACAACTTTAATAAAGATGAGTGTATGTGTGGAGTATGTGGTGTGTGTGTGTGTGTGTGTGTGTGTGTGTGTGTGTGTGTGTGTGTGTGTGCGTGCGTGCGTGCGTGCGTGCGTGCGTGCGTGCGTGCGTGCGTGCGTGCGTGCGTGCGTGTGCGTGTGTGTGTGTACCTAAACCAGGTTTAAAGATATTAACCGTGAATAAAATTAACTTTGCAAAACCAGTATACCACTTAATATTATAAATTAAGATCCTAAATTAATAGTCAATAAATAATTTTGAGACGGTGCCAAACCAATGAAAAAACAAACGGTGTGCTCCGCGCTGCTGCTGCCGTGTGCATCGCATGCCGCTGCCCTCATAAAATGAACTTTATGTAATTAATTTTGCTTGTTTGTTTGGCACGGTTTCAAAATTATTTATGTACTGTTAATTAAGGATCTTAATTTATAATACTAAGTGATTTATTTTACTTTTTGCTTTTCAGTTTTTTTCGTTGGTAATTTTTTTTGTTAAAAAGTAATTATTCATCTAACAACGCATTGCGTAAGTGTTTGGTAACTGATGTCCTTAGGCGACGGTGAACAATGTTGGACTCTTGCTCAATAATGTTCGACTATTCAAATCGGAAATCTATAAAAGGGTTGGGATTAAGATCGTGCCATCTTGATCGGGAGTAGTAATGCCTAGCCTACCTTCAGGAGTTAGGGTCCATGCGCAACCTCTACACCATTTTTAGCGTTCCGTACCCAAAGGGTACCGATGACACCATAATCGACTCATTCGACTCATTTGTAATTGTAGCAAACCAGAATGCAGGACGTAATAATTGCATGTCATTATTCCCTGATTCACGCTCCCACAATTTCGGAATGGCTAACTTAACTTCATATATTATTCAACGCTCATGAGCTTCGCAAGATGTTTTAAGTTATTACGTAATTTAGGAGAATTTCAGTTTATTGTATTCCACTTATTATTTAGTTAACTCTAATGGATACCCAGCGTGTTCCACTACGCTAAAATAATTCTGATGACAATGACAGATCAGTGACAGAACAGCCTGTATAAGCGCCATCTTTACATATTATCCTCAAATTGTTGTATGAGAAAAGTGGAAAATCGACTTTATCAATGGACTGAATGTGCCTAGTGCACTGTTTTAGTAGTCTCAAACCACCTTCGGATTATTGCTTTTCAAATGAAACCATTTTGAGGCATATCGGTTGTATAGTTTCAGAGTCTTTAAAGGACATCCGTAAAAACATTGTTTATATTTTATATATCTGGTGTTATTGATGTCCATTTGCGAGTTCTTTTCCCATCTTGTGGCCTACTCGTTTGTTCGTAATGCATAACATGATAACAGTTTGTTGGCGCCAGAATTGTTGAGGCGATAGCGTAGCTCGCATTAAGATACCCTGGTTTTGCATGTACCCAGTACTAGGGTGCAAATTATTACTAAGTTTATCCAGAGTGTATTAAAACTATGTTGCTCCATAGGCACATATAGATATTGAAGGTTTTGTAGTCAACGCGAGTTTGTAAAATACTTAAATTACGCGAAAACCTTAGTCGAAAATTACTTTAAATTATACACACACAAATAATAACTGGGTGAATTTTTAAAACCTCGACAAATAAATTAAAGTAGGTATGTTTGTTTTTTTACAAAATCTTAGCTTCTAGACTAGAAATGCATAGAAAATATTTGTTTCTCCATGAGCGGCGTTGACTAACACTACGACTACACCATCAGGTCTTCTGATCGTTTGACGGCTTTACAATAATTCTTGACAAAAAATAACCGACTTCAAAATAACTCAAAAACTACTCGTCAGATTTCGCTCAAATTTGAGTGGGACCAAATGACAAGAAAAAAAAAAAAATCAAAATCGGTTCACCCAGTCGAAAGTTCTGAGGTAACAAACATAAAAAATACAGTCGAATTGAATACCTCCTCCTTTTTTGAAGTCGGTTAAAAAATAACTTTCTATACTAATTTTACATGTAAAACCATCAAATCTATTTCCTCCACGTGCGCAATGCCCTTAAAAAGGCATACATAGTAAAAAAATTACCCTATATGCGCATGAATCATAACGGGAAAAATTGGAAAATATGTATATAAATCGTAGCTAGCTTGTCCCTCGCATTCTAAATTGTAGAGCGCTCAAGCAAAGTCAAATTCAAAATTTAAATTTAAAATTCAAAAATGTTTTTGCTTCTAACAATTGTTTATACTCTGTGCATTTACACGGTTCAATCAAGAGTGGTGATTAATCAAGACATGCCGATAACTGCTGAAGGTCTGTCACTAAGGATTTCGTTGAAGGAAGACGATTCTACTGGACGTAAAATGGCTGCGATTAAATTGATTATGGAAGATGAGACAACTGCTCCTGAAACAAGTCCAACGAATTATAATTCTCATTTGCTTGGTGAGCTGATTCCAGATGTGGAGACCCGATTTGGGGTCAGAGACGGGAAATGCCCTTCAGGTTGGGTAAGGAGAGGACCGACTTGCAAGCCCAGATAATTATTTGAAGATTTATGTATTTAAGTCAAAAAACAAAAGAACTCTTTTTACTCTTGTGGAAGATTTAGATAGCATTTAACCTTGTGTAGGAATAACTGAACGTTATAATAATGTAGAGGATTTAATGAGCGTACTTATTAAATTTGTGGAAGAATTAGTAAGTGTTTTAGTCATGGAATGAATTAAAGCGTTACAGGTGAAAATTAGTTTTAAGACTTGTACTTCATTAATGTTGGTTGATGTGTGATTGTGACTTGTGATATTTTCATATTACTTATCGGGTATTAACATGTTAAGTGGCAATAAAAACTTAATGTACGTAAATGTAATATAGTAAGTAATAACTAAAGGTTACGTTTATTTATTTAGTATCTACATTGACACTATAAAACCGTGTATTTAATTTTTTAAACTATTAGTTAACTTGTTTTTATGTACTTAAATGTGTTTTATTATAGGTAATAAAAATTCGATTATTTAATTTTGTTTCATTTTTAGGGTTCCGAAGTAAAATCGGAACCCTTATAGTTTCGTCATGTCCGTCTGTCCGTCTGTCCGTCTGTCCGTCTGTCCGTCTGTCCGTCTGTCCGTCTGTCCGTCTGTCCGAAGCAAAGCGCCGAGACCCTGAGTGCTAGAAAGCTATAATTTGTAAATCCCCAGAAACGTAGAATAAAATATTGAAAAATATTTTTTTTCAAGGTACCTCCCCTGCAGGTAACGTGAGAATGATTTTTTATTCGTCGCGTATCCCATATTTTCGGAAAATAAGTAATATAAACCTCTTCTTAAACAATATTAAAGAGGTACGGGTAAAATAAATTAAAAAGAGAAAAGGTGTTTCGTCGATCTGGTTAAACCTACTAGAGGAAAAGGCGACTTTTAATTTTTTGTGTTCCATACCTAAAACAAAAAATCAGATCACTTCGTTCTCTGTCCGTCCGTCTGTCAGTATGTCAGTCTGTTAGTCTGTCAGTCTGTCAGTCTATCAGTCTATCAGTCTATCAGTCTATCAATCCGTCAATCCGTCAATCCGTCAGTCCGTCAGTCCGTCAGTCCGTCAGTCCGTCAGTCCGTCAGTCCGTCAGTCCGTCAGTCCGTCAGTCCGTCAGTCCGTCCGTCTGTGCATCCGTCCGTCCCAAAAGGAAAACAAGCTGCTTGTTATCCGGTTCCGAATTCCGATGTTGCAAATAAACTGACACCGACTGCAGAATATCGTGTTTAAGATTTGTTCAAGAAATTACGCTTCAAGTGGTTCAATTTAATAGACGTTCAATCTTTAAATATGTGACGGTTAATTTAAGAGCAAAGTACTAATACTGCCGAAGCTGTTTTTTTTGGTCGCCAATGCATCGGTGATACCTTTGGTGATACTGATATTCATGGGCGTTGGTGTCGTTTGTCAGCTGTTTACATAAAATAAAATAAAAACTAAACAGGCAGATTTGTTACATAAAATCAAAGTCGAATGGATACCTACTATTACACCCCAGAACAACATACCAGTTCCGAGTTTGTTATAGTCCAACGAATTCCATATCCAAAACCAAGAGTGTTAAGAGCCAAGAGAGTTATTTTCTGCCCAAGGCGAGCTTAGAGCCCGAGACTAGGATTTTGACCCCGCGCTGGCTGACATATTGATGTGCTTTTCCAATAGATCAGGCATGCCAAGGTCACAGAAACTCGGCAATAGTCTGTCGGATGACTGGCGTCCAGGCCAGTCACTATCCTTTCAGTATATAACAAAGTACTCTGTGGTCCAGGCTGTGACATACCAACAAGAAAATAGAGAATGGGCTTTATACACATATGTTAGTTTGCCGCTCAAGTCTACATTGCAACTAACCATAAGGTGGAATTAAAGTCAAGCGTTACTTAAAATAAACTTAAAAAAAAGTTAAGGTAAAAACCAGCATCGTCATTACCGACTACAGAATCTTTGAATAATTTTACAATTTTAATTTAGTCATCATTTCTAACTTGAATAAAATTGTAGTGTGATTCAGTTGACAATACGTAGCGTTGGGGAAAACTGCTCAGCATATTACGAGTATATAAGCTGTGTAAGGTAATCTCCAAACTTACATTCTGAATCAAGCATCATTCGAAGCATCACTTCGCTTGCAAATATACGAGTAACTTTAAAATTTTAATCTAAAAATTAAAATGTTTTTACTTATAACAATTGTGTACGCTTTGTGCGTTTTTACGGTTCAATCAAGAGTGGTGATGATACAAGACACGCCGTTAACTGCCGAAGGTATTTCGCTAAGGATTTCTTTGAAGGAAGACGATTCCTCTGGGCGGAAAATGGCTGTGATTAAATTGGTTATGGAGGATGACGAGACTAAAATGACACCGCCTCCTATGAAGTTTACTCCTCATTTGATTGGTGAGATAATCCCAGATGTGGAGAGCCGGTTTGGGGCTAGAGACGGTAAATGTCCTTCAGGCTGGGTAAGGAGGGGAATGCTTTGTACCCCTAGATAAGTGATGTATAAAAATACAGACAGTATTTATATGTGTTGATACAGTGACGGTGACATCAAAGGTAGTGAAATAAAAGATAAACGTGTGTGTGTTGTAGCTCTTTTTGGAATAGAGTTTTTGGTTGATTTGTAAGGGTAAAACGTATCTATATTTTTTAAATATCATTGGTTATTAACTGTTCTGTGGATGCAGCGCACATTTTAATTTAATATTCTGTTAAAATTAAGAAATAAGCTTAGATCCTATATTGTGTTGTTTAGTTGTGTTAATTATTTATTGACATCTAGTTCTTTTAAGTTTATATTAACCGAAGAAAAGATTACAATATTTATTATTGACTTATGTAGAGGCAACTAAGGCCACGTTGTATCTTGTCTTCAGACTGATTAAATTTAAAGTTAATTTATTACGTTGATAATATAAGAAAAATATGTTTTTTGTAACTTTTTCATTGCCTACATCTTTTTTTATTTACATGTTACAAATGCAATAATATCAACTTCAGGTATTGTTCTAATGATAAAACTATTTTGTTTTTGATGTTTATTAGTCGCAGCGATTGTTATAATTTGCGTAGTAAAAATACTATTAAATTTATGTAAAAATAATATAAAATGTAAAAATATGTTTGTTATCAACAACCAAATGTTCTGTATTATACTGTCATTCGAATAAATAGTTAAGTGATAAACCTAATAATATTGGATTGTATTATGTAATAAAGTCACCAGGATCTACAATTTAAGTTATACAATTTTCCATGTTGTTTAAATAAATGATTTTGTTGATTATCATTTTGTCTATTTATCCTTTGCCAGCAACCAAAGTCATTTCGTTATTGGCTTTGTAATGATGTAAGAAAGCTTTATTTACAGATTTTCATATTATGTACACGTATAATGGAAACAGGGAGATTGGACTCTTAATTTGAATGTGGGTCCACATTTAGGCAGAATTTGGAATCCAATGTGGTTAACACCGCCTATTTTTTTTAAATTATAATGTATTTGTTATATTATCTAACAGACTTCAAATAATATTTTAAAACATTTAATGAACTGGAAAATAGTTAATTTAAAAGTATCAAATGATAAATTAGGGACCTATAATTTTATTGTGATATATGTGCCAGTTTAGTCTAAATATTGTATGACCAAAAAGAATATAAGAAGATAAAGAATTTTTGTAGATACGAAATTTGATATGGGACGTTTTTTACCTGACATGATTTAATATTAAACCGCTTTATTCAAGCCGATATTATGTAGCGGAGGCGTAAAAAAAGAATTACGCCCCAAAAAAATAGTCTAAAAACTAGCTTACGATTCACCTGATGGTAAGCGGCTATCGTCGCCCATGGACATCAGCGACATCAAAGGCATCACTGATTCTTCGCCGAACAAGAAGGAGAGAAGAAATAGAAAAAAACTTTGAAATAAAAAAAAAGCAATTTAAAAAAATCATTTCAAAAAAACAATTTCCAAAAAAAAATCAGAAAAGTATTTTCAAAAAACCTAAAAAAAAGTTCACAAAAACAATATTAAAAAAGAACAATATTAAAAATCATTATTAAAAAAAAAAACAATAATTATAATAAATATATTGTACAAGGCTGAGTTGGAATGTATGCTTTCGTATGTTCAGATCATTTCTAAAAAACCATGTATCAAAGAGCACTTCAGTAATATGGACATGGATCGCTCTCTGTGGGCGTAGTTACATGTCAGGACTGCCAGGATACTAAATAAAACACATACCTAATTTGACAGGCACAAGGATACTTTTCGTTTATTGCCTGATAACGCCCGGTTTCATCGATTCAACGTTATTTAGTTTTACTTTGATTCCGCGATCCTACCAATCTGTCTACCGTAATGACAGTTCTTTTATTTCTTTCATAGATTATACGAACTTATTTTAGACTGCACCGACATATATAACAATGATAATTTTTTCATAACGCGCTTTTGCTAAAAACGCGCGTTAAAAATCATATGTGTCGTTTTTCGTCATCTTTTGTGTGACAAATTTAAAATTTCACTCTCATCATTTTTTCCATTAATTCATAACGCGCCTAAAGAAGTATAACTTCAAAAAGAACTGGCTCTCAAGCCCTCAGCCGGAACACGTTGAGACGTTTGGTGGCTGACTCAATCAAGAGAGAGGGTGGTGGCTATCCAGGCGAAACCCACGGAGAAATAATAATAGTGATAATAGTATTAATGAAAAAAAGTGTATACCCTACCTCTTAATTCGTCACTCCCGCTTATACCTAAATTTTTTTTTATTCCTAATTCATTATTTCATGCTTATTTGAAGTTGATACGTAATTTTTTAAAATTATTATTCGATTATAGATCCCTACATATAAAATCCCAACACAAAAAAGAAACTCAAATTAGTTCGTAAAATTTCTTCCAGATTGATTCCATGATTGACGAAATCCAATTCTGATGACGTATTCGAATTCATACCTAATACGGCTATCATTTACCAGAGTAGCGCGTGAATCACAACGGGGAAAATCGTAAAGTTTGTATATAAGCTGTAGCCAATTTGTCCTTCGCATTCTGAATAGAGCAGCGTTCAAGTGAAATCAAATTTAAAATATAAATTCAAAATTCAAAAATGTTTTTGCTTCTAACAATTGTTTACGCTCTATGCGTTTTCACGGTTCAATCGAGAGTGGTGATGATAAAAGACATGCCGATAACTGCTGAAGGTCTATCGCTAAGAATATCTTTAAAGGAAGACGATTCCAGTAGACGCAAGTTGGCTGTTATTAAATTGATTATGGAAGATGATATAGCCGCAACTGTTCCAAAACCAGCAGCTACTCCATCGAATTATACTCCTCGTTTGCTCACTTCACTGCTTGGTGAACTTATCCCAGATGTAGAAAGCCGCTTTGGGTTCAGAGATGGAAAATGTCCTACAAATTGGGTGAGGAGAGGAAGGCTGTGCACGCCTCGATAGTGGCCTGAAGTTGCTACGTTTGTGAGCGATGACTCGAGTGCGCGTTTTAGTGTCGAGGATTAGTGAGCGTTTTAGTCAAAAATGTGCGTTAAATAGTTTTAAGAATTGTAGATATTCTGTTTGTTTCGTTGATCTCCAAATCGTAATTTATTTGTGATATTATTATATTATGTAGTAAGAAATATTAATTTGATATCAGTTGGTATTAGATAAGGATCAAGTTATTTATTTTAGTAAGAGTTAAAAACTGACTTATAAACAGTTAGTTATATGTATTGTGCATAATGTTGTTATTAAATAATTATTGAGTTATTAATAAAATTGTGAGTTATGATATTGTTTGAAAATTAATGTTATTAATTAATTATTATTAATTAATTGTAGTTGTATTAATTGTAATGTAGCTTAATATATTATATGAAGAGAAAAGCCATTTTATATCTTTTAAGAATTAAGTATTCAAGCGTATTGGAATTAGATATTTGGAATAATCAAATTCGACACGAAGAAGACAAATTTTGTTTAAAAAAAGAAGTACCTAATTATCAACTTAAATCATATTTCACAAATTGTTATCAATAACTAACCGCTGATTGTAATAATATATTTACGTTCATGTTTGAATTTTTTTGTACAGCGTTTACTAAATTAACTACATTTTAATAATTATATAGTATGTACCTTATTATTATTTTTGTTTTGGATGAATAAAAATGTGTGCACATATATATAATTATGTCTTTTTTTACTACTTGCTCTACTTACCTTACTTGCACTAGAAAAACTTTTTTTCTAATTTTCTTGTGTAGCGTTTATTAAATTTTAATAATTTACTAAATATTATATACTATTATATATATATATATATAATACAACTACATTTTAATAATTGTGTAGTATGTATGTACCATATTATTATTTTTAACCGACGAAAAAAAAAGGAGAAGGTCTCAATTCGACGCGTATATATAATATATATTTTTTTAAATGTATGATCACGCAGTAATCGGCACAGGGTGGTCCGATTTTGTTGATTCTTTTTTTAATGTATAGGGTATGTCTTGAAGTTGGTCCCATTTTTTTTTTCAAAATTTTATTCCTACCCTAAAGGTACGAAAATAGGGGATGATTGATTATTCACCCACGGAATTTTTACCCGTTACCCCAATAACTTTGTACTAGATGATCCGATTTCGATGATTCTTTTTTATTGAATATTGTATACCTTGATTCTTTTTTTATTGAATATAGTTACTCTTGTGTAAATTGGAAACAAAATTTTACCCCTAAAGGTACGAAAATAGGGGATGATTGATATTTTACCTACTACATTTTAACTGGTAACTGAATCTATCACCAATATTAATTTTCATAGCAACAAAAAATTAAAAAATAATTACTTTTTAACAAAAAATAAAACCAACTAAAAAAAAACTGAAAAGCGAAAAATAAAATCAAAATTATTTATTTACAGTTCATTTAGGATCTTAATTTATAATACTAAATGGTTTATTTTATTTTTCGCTTTTCAGTTTTTTTTTTCGTTGGTTTTATTTTTTGTTAAAAAGTAATTATTGTTTTCATTGAAATATTATTACTAGGTTTTAATCTCATTCTTTTAGTACCTGCTCTATTAAGTATAATATATTCAAGTAAGGTATTACTTGCAGTAAAAAACTTTTTTCAACCGATTTAAATAAATCAAACCTTAAATGCTACCCCTAACATCATAGTTAATGTCTGAAGAGGTTCTTATCGTATTTATCCGAATGTCCTTAGTTGTGTCGTTAGGAATGGTTATAGTAAAATAGTTGTGCTTATAGTCACCACGAACTAAGAAGCCCAATTTGTCGTTTGCCATCACAGTGCCATTAGAGATGTACAAAAAAATCGGTTCACGAAAGAAACCAATTTTTACAACAAATCGATTCAAAATTATAAGACCTTCTAATCGATTCGATAATTAAATTTTAAACTAAAAACCGTAATATTTAGGTACCTAGTTACCTACCTACTACCTCGATTAAGCTATCTCGTACCGCGTATTCTCAATATGTACCTATTTACGACTTCAATAAAATATTCTTTTATCCATTCGCCCATGAACTTCAACAACACCAAAAGCATCATTGGTGCGTTGCCGGCCAAGAAGAGAGAAGAAAAAGAAAGAAAGATAAATCATGATAGAATGAAAGTCCCGCTCAGTTTCATAATAATATTTTGACATAATATTATATTATGAGCGTCAGGAAAAAACTACATTGAATAAATTCTTGCTTATTTCGTAAGACACATTCATGTATCCATAATTATTATTTTGTTGAAAAAAAAAATGTTTACCGCAACCTTAAATATTTAATTACATTTAACATATTATCTGCAGTTACTGTCCATGGATGGCGAAGTGCCCATACATAATAGAAAATATCCTTTGTTAGCATCCAATTCGTCGTGGTATTATTGGGTACCTAATTTTAAATCCAAATGCAAGCAAATCATTTTTAACAATGTAATTAAATTAATCAATTTTCATTTTTAAATTTCGATTATAGTAATGTATCGATTATGATTGGTTTTATAAACGGTTTCAAGCCGTCACATCACCCTACGTCAGATTAGATTTAGGCTTCTTCATATAAGATTGTTTCGACGTCATATATTTTTATTAAATTTTGCATAAATTATGATGTGATGGGATTTTTACTAGATTTTAACGTATAATATGATTTATAATCAACGCCAATGAAAATGAGTAGGGATTTTTAACAAATTTTGGCAAAATCCTTTGTGCGTAAGTATTCAACCATTCATGTCAAGTAAATGAATATTCCATTTCGCTCAAAGACACCCATACAAGGTTAGTTCATATTAATAAATAGCAGCTATCATTATGGGCATCTTAGATAATTTTGACTATAGTTGTACATAGTTATACCGATGGGAACACTTAGTTGTGCCGTATCACGTGCGTACGTAATTGGTCCGTTAGGAGACCGCGTCCAAATCGGTAAAACCGTTTCTGATATTAGTGATATTAGAGAGTATGCGAGTAGCTGCGGACAGACAGACATGATAAAACTATGAGGGTTCCGTTTTGACTTCGAAACCCTAAAAATTATTACTACGGGATATTGCGAAAAATACTCCAACAAGAAAGAGTTCTTATATCAAAAAAACTCCATGAAAATTTGGTGTAATTTCATGGATTTATATGTGTGCAAATTAGTACGCAGGTATAAATACAGAGTTTATGAGACATACTTACGAATAATAATATACGTAAAAACTGAACGAGAAAATACTGCACGAAGCTTGGCCTCGTTGATATAAGGTAAAAAATATGGGGTGCAATTTCAAGCCATATTATTATACCGCTTTGAAATATTGTTCATATGTCGGAGCGACTGAATTCAGGGAGGCGTGAAGTATTTCATTTTATTTATTTCTCATACGAGTAACATCAGCAGAAAAATGCGAATCACTTTGAAATTTTTATTCGAAATAAGTCGCATACGTTTTATGTCCTAATCCTTACCACATGACTTTTAGAACCACTCATATTATGTTTTGGATGGTTTCAACGGCAATTCGTGAGAAAGGATTAGTGACAGATAGTAACATACAAGCAGATAAGCTACCTCACTCATAAAAATAACGATGACGCAACTAATTTACAAAAAACAAAGACCCCGTCGAATTTGAAAACTTCCTCCTTTTTTTAACTCTTAAAAATTAGACGTATCAGGTTCAAAAGCTTTATCATTATTATCACAACGCATTTCAATGAGGTCATAAATCTTCATGTTTGCCAAATATGAATCGACAGGTTTCACCACTTTACACAAGAACATTATGGAGAAACACTGACCGTGTTCTGATATCTATGGGCCAGCTCAATTGATACTACGGGCCGGCTCATTTACCGCCTGTCCGTAATCACATTAACAACGTCCAATTTCCAATCAGATTTCCACCTAGGTTTCCGACAACATTTGCGGAAAATCGAAAATTTTGGAACGAAGTTCCTTATCGCGCGTTGCGAAAGGGGGCTAGACGGAAAATTTTAAGAGGAAAAAAGTTGTAACGACACTTTTTGCCGTTGTTTATTAATTAAAGCGAGTTACTAAGCGACCAGAACTGTTCGAGGGTGCGATATCGGTGATTCTGTGCAATCATAGTGTGTTGCTGTCTTATTTACTCTTCGGTATTTAGCGTAGGCACAACAGGGATATCTATATTACGATCATGCACATTAAGTTATTATTGCTATTTCTCTTGCCATGGCAATCAATATGCGGAAGAGCGACAGTGATAGAACAAATCCATCACTGCCACTCTGACAAGTGACTTAATGTGCATGATCGTGATATGGATGTCCCTGTTGTGCCTATGCTAAATATCGAGGAGTGAATAGGACAGCCACATGCTATGATTGTGCAGTGTCACTGATGTCGCACCCTCGAAGACTTCTGGTCGCTTAGTATTAATCGAAAGGAACTTCGTTCCATCCGGGTGTCCCTTGACACCTCTCATTTTTAGGGTTCCGTAGCCGAATGGCAAAAAACGGAACCCTTATGGATTCGTCATGTCTGTCTGTCTGTCTGTCTGTCTGTCTGTCTGTCTGTCTGTCTGTCTGTCCGTATGTCACAGCCACTTTTTTCCGAAACTATAAGAGCTATACTGTTGAAACTTGGTGAGTAGATGTATTCTGTGTGTGTGTGTGTATTTCTGTGCATTAAGATTTTCACACAAAAATAGAAAAAAAGCAATAAATTTTGGGGGTTCCCCATACTTACAACTGAAACTCACAAATGTTTTTTTCATCAAACCCATAGGATAGGTCTTTAAAAATGATATTGAGGTTTCTAATATCATTTTTTTCTAAACTGAATAGTTTGCGCGAGAGACACTTCCAAAGTGGTAAAATGTGTGTCCCCCCCCCTGTAACTTCTAAAATAAGAGAATGATAAAACTAAAAAATATATATGATGTACATTACCATGAAAACTTCCAACGAAAATTGGTTTGAATGAGATCTAGTAAGTAGTTTTTTTTTAATACGTCATAAATCGTAAACCGCAAAAAACATTGATCAAAGTTACAACGAACTACAAGAACTTTTATATTATGTTACTTGCTGCTACGGAACCCTTCATGGGCGAGCCCGACTCGCACTTGGCCACTTTTTTTCGCTTTCGCAGGCTACAAGATATTTGGGAAAAACTGTTTTTTTTTGGGGAGGGTACTTATTTGCGCGATAAATCCCATAACAGCATTTATTTTTAATTTTATCGAATTTATGGGTATTTATTGCGTTTGATCCTGTCAAAAGGAATGATTTGAATAATTTGGATTCGGTTTTAACGGACAAAAAACGTTAAATGTTAATAATGTTTTTTTTTATTTCAGTCACAAATTAGAAGGAAATACTCAGTTAAAAGGAGTCCGTCTATATATATTTTTTCAAGTGCGGTAGTAGAATAAGTTTCACAAAGAAAAGTAGTTTAATTTACATGATTCGTTCCACCGTCTGAAAGTCAGTTATTTACGTTTTTCAGACCATTTATAACATGACTGTACACAATGTTGTATTTTCACCTAAACGGAAAGACGGCGGGAAATATTTTCCGCAACTCTACCTTCCAAACGTGTCTGATAACATTTACATATCCCGTATCCGAATATTACCATAGATATGTTGGAATGTCATGCTTACTTTCTTCTTCCAGAATTATTATGAATCTTCTTGAAAAAGTAAGAATGTGAAAATTATGTTTTACATATGTTGCGTATTTTATATAAATAGGCGACAAACAAGCCAACGACATTGACTTCCATGGATATTAACAATAATTCTTTATACATCACGGTCTATATTCTTCTGTTCTCTATTCTGTCATTTCTTATATTCTATAATCCTAACGCGGAGCTCTATTACCAAGCAGCCGGCTTCCGTCGCCTGTTACAACACCCTGGTTACCATTACAATACGAACATTAACATTAGACTTATTTTATAATATACTACATAAAATACATTTTTACGTAATTTAACCAGACCTAGGTATTATAGGAAGCTTACACTCAATTCAATATGTAGGTTTCATACTTCTTCATATGTGCATTATTCATAAAAGGGGGTACAAAGGTTTTCCCTTCTCACATTAATTAATAAATCTATATAAAATATTATGTATTAAATACGTATATTCTATGAACTGGTTGGACATAGTATTATAATAACATTTAGTACGTAGTTTAGCGTCTAGCTTGTTTATTTACGCTTACGTTTACGCATCAGTTTGCATTTATCCTCTTTATTTTGCATTACAAAATCATTATACGTATTGTCTGACGTAATAATACATAAATACGTATAAATTATACGTCTTTACAAGAGCACGCGATCAGCACATGCCATTTTAATTTCAACTTCTTTTTCATAAAGACAGGACAAAAAATTATTATTTTCGGGATCAAGAGCGTATAGCTCTTGATTGAGTCAGTCGCTAAATGAGTGGTCGTTTTTAGGGTTCCGTAGCCAAATGGCAAAAAACGGAACCCTTATAAATTCGTCATGTCTGTCTGTCTGTCTGTCTGTCTGTCTGTCTGTCTGTCTGTCTGTCTGTCCGTCCGTATGTCACAGCCACTTTTCTCCGAAACTATAAGAACTATACTGTTGAAACTTGGTCAGTAGATGTATACCGTAAACCGCGTTAAGATTTTCACACAAACATTGAAGAAAAACAATAATTTTTGGGGGTTCCCCATACATAGAACTGAAACTCAAAAATTTTTTTTTCATCAAACCCATACGTGTGGGGTATCTAGGGATAGGTCTTCAAAAATGATATTGAGGTTTCTAATATCATTTTTTTCTAAATTGAATAGTTTGCGCGAGAGACACTTCCAAAGTGGTAAAATGTGTGTCCCCCCCCCTGTAACTTCTAAAATAAGAGAATGATAAAACTAAAAAAAATATATGATGTACATTACCGTGCAAACTTCCAACGAAAATTGATTTGAAGGAGATCTAGTGAGTAGTTATTTTTTTAATACGTCATAAATCGTAAACCGCAAAAAACATCGATCAAAGTTACAATGAAGTACAAGAACTTTTATAGTATGTTACTTGCTGCTACGGAACCCTTCATGAGCGAGTCCGACTCGCACTTGGCCGCTTTTTCGTATAGTGGTCTGGAAGCCAGCTCTATGTTTCTTTCTACCGTACCTTATTGACCGTACCTTATGAGTGTGTTGGCGTTTATTTATGTATGTACTAGCTGACCCGGCGAACTTTGTATCGCCTAACAATCTTTTTTTTCTAAAATAAAAGTAGCCTAAGTTACTCCTTGTTTCATCAGCTATCTACCATGAAAGTCCAATCAAAATCGGTGGAGCCATTTCAGAGATTAGCCGGAACAAACAGACAGACAGACTGACTGACAAAAATTGTAAAAAATGTTGTTTTGGTATATGCACCGTGTATACATCCAAATGCACTTAGTAAAAAGTGGTTATTTTAATATTACAAACAGACACTCCAATTTTATTTATTTGTATAGATTTATTATTGTGAACGATTATTTTTGTTATTATTAACAGTTTTATTTAGCTTACCCTGTTTTTGTCGAACAAATCTTGCAAGACGCCCTATTAACGCCCCTATAACCCTATTGACGCCAATTAGACCTAGTACCCGGATGACCAAGCTTTGCTTGGTTTAGTGTTGCTTAACAACGCCATCTACTGAAGTGTTGCTATTCGCCAATAGATGTCAGGAAGAGTCTATTGTAGCAGTTTTTCATTGCCTGAAAAGACGGATAAAACTACATTTTCTAAAAATGAATCCTAACTAGATCGATTTATCGCTCCCGAAAACCCCTGCATGCTAAATTTCATAAAAATCGTTGAAGCTGTTTCCGAGATTCCGAGAATATAAATATAAATATACAAGAATTGATCGTTTAAAGGTATTAGATTTCCTCTTATCCTAAGGAGCTGAAATTGTACATATTGCTTTAGTTCCGATGACAATACACTTCTGTGTTAAGCATGACCCGATTCTATACGCAGGTTTGGTATAGTAATCTATTTGCTATGATGCATATCCTTTCTACGCGCAATCCCTCATAATTTTATTATCCCAGGAGATACAGAATTTACAATTCATCTTTCCGTTTCACTCTCACTAACCAAACCACAAGGACAGTGTAATGAACACATTTACAAAGAAGATCTGATAAATCGTTTTCGATTCCATTCAATTCTGCTTCACAGGTAGGAAACTTGTCAAAGGAGATTGCTTGGCATTCGGAATGCTCACGACGCATTTTAATGTGGCATAATTTACTGTCGCATTTATTTATACGACGTTCAATCCTCTTTATTTCTATCTTGGCAGTAACATGAATAAAAATATGCGATCTTGGCATAAAATTATGTTATGTTGCGCAGACACGAAATTTATTTTTTCGTCTTGATGGTAGGCGGGGTACCCAGGCCCCAGGGCCTTCTTCCAAACAAAGTGGTTTGATTATAGTAAGTGATGAATGTCTCTTTGCTATGTTTACACTGTTTATCAAATTGTTGATTTCTTGTATATTGTTTGGTAGCTCTTCTGTTCTTCTAGGCAACTCAATAAAGTATTCCAAGCACGTGTAGACACAAGTTTGTGAGGACACCGAGTTACTGTTGCCGGACTGAGTTTTTGACTGCTCTGTGCAAGTTATAATTTTTAGTTCCTTTAGGATTCGACCGGGTTGTTTGAGATTAGGCTATAGACTATTAGACATCAGGTAAAATGTAATATTTATGGTGTACAAAATAAACATCGTGAATACCCGTACTATAGTAAAGTGTGTTCATTCCACGAATAAATAAGTTTAAAATCATGTAAATTCGTTATTATGAAGAAATATGGCGAAGGGACTTTTGTAGCACCGTCCATCATCGTATCAATGATTTTATTGAGACCGAAATGGATAAACTCTCGTTTATCCTCTCACTCGTGTTTATATATAGTACGAGTAAATGCCCTTGTTTGGCTTCAGTAAGCTATTATTGATACATAAACAGCACAAACTCGAAAAAATGTATATATGGTACTTTTTAATTTCTCATAACTATTTTATTTGTGTAGCGATTGAACTCAAACAAACACTAAATGTTACACTAGTGAAAACTGCGTCCAAATCAGTTAAGTTGTTTTTGTGATTAGCCGGAACAAACGCACAGACAAAACGATAAACAGTCAAAAATTCTAAAACTAAAAAATATTTTGCGTTAATAAATACCACTAGTAACTCTAAAGGGGAGCCCTAGTAATAATAAAATTATTCTCAGTTATCTTCCAGGTGAGCAGTGATGGCCTAGCGGTTAGAACGTTGGTCTCCCGAACGAAGAGGCCCGAGTTCAAATCCTGACACGCACCTCTAATTTTCAAATAATATGTGCGTATTAGAAGTTAATTATCACTTGCTTCGGTGAAGGAAAACATCGTGAGGAAACCTGCACACCAGAGCGTTCTCCATAAAGTTCTCAAAGTGTATGAAGTCTACCAATCCGCATTTGGCCAGTGTGGTAGACTATGGCCTAATTCCCCTCTCACATTGTGAGAGAAGACCCCGAGCCCAGCAGTGGGACAATTATGGGTTGTTGCTTGCTTATCTTTCAGGTATAGACATTGATAAGATACAGTTTTACCTATGCATGGTGATGATAATATGATATGATGATATAATAGTCATTAGAATTTTTTTTTATGATTTTATCATAGTTGAAAGGTTCTGAAGCGAATCAAGGATTTCTCGTCTATCTCTAACTATGCGCAATGACTCTGTGTTCAATTGTCAGGAATATTGAATAGTCATTTGTTTTACTACATACCTATATTGTCCCGATGTTCATTCCCTTGAATACGAGGTACGCTTCTACTCTGTGTTCAATTGTCAGGAATATTGAATAGTCATTTGTTTTACTACATATATTGTCCCGATGTTCATTCCCTTGTCGAATACGAGGCACGCTTCTACACACAAGTTCAACGAATCAAGGTTGAACGAGTTGTACGTGACATGATTTTCGTCACGGGAGCTTAGTTTTTGTACGGGTTTGATGGACCAAAAATATTTATTGCTGAGTTGGGGTTCGTTATAGACCATTTAAGGAATTGTTGGATGTTTGGGCTAGATTAAATAAAGGTGGACCCTCACCATGATATTGGTCGTGTTAATAGGCTCGGAAATAATTTTACTACTTTATTAGGCATCATGTTTGTTGGTTATGTGCGGCAGCATCATGAGATATTATATTATCTATTACGTAATGGTCGAAAACGCAATATTATAGAAATTCCATTAGTAATTCACGAATCAAACGCCTGTAACCATTAGCAACCTGGTGGTAAGTAACTCATGGTCATCGGCACAACAACACTAGGCGCGCTGTCCATTTAGACCAGTGGTAATCAACCTTTTTTTCATAAGGGCCACAAACACGTGTTAGTCATTCTGTTGCGGGCCGCGAAATAAAGAAAAAAAAATTGGTATTGATATCTTACATTTTCGCGATTATTATAAAATAAAGTAACCCTAGATGGGCCAATTACAAAAGGCTGGCGGCCCGCACGTTGAGTATAGCTGACTTAGACGCACATTATACGCACGCTATCGTCGATTGTCGCTTGCTTGCAGCTTGCGTAGATGACAATATCCGTCCACGCAACGTCATCGTCGCGTTTGTGTGTGGCATCCATTACACTTACAGGGAATCCTTGGGGCTATGAGTGTGTAGCAGCGTTTTGCCATTCTGTACAAGGCCAGAACGCAAGGGTATGAAACTAACCACGTATAGATTGGAAGTAACTTTTTTACAAGTTCTTCCAATCCATACAAGAGCAGTACGCAAATACTCGCGTATATTTCGTAGTAACGTAGAAGTATAATCTTGTTCCATAATGTACATCGTCATTACTCATATCTACGGACTAATCATGTGTGTATCGGAACCCCCGTGACAGGGGGAGTGGGGGCGGATAATTTTTCAAAATTGGTGACAGAACCGAGTTAGTCAACCTCGACCCCACGTGGTACTAGTCTGTCCTACCCCTAGAGTGAATGTAAACCCCGAGGCGCGGAGGGAGAACAGCCCCCGCCCGCTGTAACAAACTGCAGGCACCATGTGAGCCGAAGCGGCTGAGTAATAACAGATTTAAAAAAGCGGCCAAGTGCGAGTCGGACTCGCCCATGAAGGGTTCCTTAGCAGCAAGTAACATAATATAAAAGTTCTTGTAGTTCGTTGTAACTTTGATCAATGTTTTTTGTAGTTTACGATTTATGACGTATTAAAAAAAAAACTACTTACTAGATCTCATTCAAACCAATTTTCGTTGGAAGTTTGCTTGGTAATGTACATCATATATTTTTTTTAGTTTTATCATTCCCTTATTTTAGAAGTTACAGGGGGGGGGGGACACATATTTTACCACTTTGGAAGTGTCTCTCGCGCAAACTATTCAGTTTAGAAAAAAATGATATTAAAACCTCAATATCATTTTTAAAGACCTATCCATAGATACCCCACACGTATGGGTTTGATGAAAAAAACATTTTTGAGTTTCAGTTCTAAGTATGGGGAACCCCCAAAATTTATTGTTTTTTTTTTCTATTTTTGTGTGAAAATTTTAATGCGGTTCACAGAATACATCTACTTACCAAGTTTCAATGCTATAGCTCTTATAGTTTCGGAAAAAAAGTGGCTGTGACATACGGACGGACAGACAGACAGACAGACATGACGAATCCATAAGGGTTCCGTTTTTTGCCATTCGGCTACGGAACACTAAAAACAGCATTAGGGTAAAATACCCAACGATTGTCACCCTAAGCGTTTTCTCAACATTTTTTGTGATTTTAATGTGATTCCAATATTTTTTTGTTTTATATATAATGTTTAACTATCAAGGAGAAGATTAATATGAATTTTAGTGCAGTTTAAATAATTTAATCAAGGAAAAATAATGTTTCAAACTAAAAGGGCGCAAAACTATATCGATTGACACCCTGATGTAACGATTGACACCCAGCGAGACTGTAACGATTGACACCTAGTGGGTACATTAATTCGCATTGAAAAGCTAAGTACCTATATGGAGTTTTAGAGTTTTTAAGTAAATGAAATTATTATTTTTTGTTACTTTTTATTTATTTATGAGTACACTAGCTTCTACCCGCGACTTCGTTCGCGAGAATTTAGAATTAGATCCAGATCCTATTAAAATTTAGATGTTAGGTTTAGATGTTTGGATGTTTGTGAATTAAAATTACAGTATCCTGCTTTTCATCCCAAAGAATGGATAGCAATGATGATGATGAATTATGATGATAATGATGACTGCAGATGATGGTGATTATGATGAAAAATGATGATGATGAATGACGATGCTAATTATGATGGTGATAATGATGAATGGTGGTTATGATGATGATGAATAGTGATGATGATGAATGATGATATACGAAGATGATGACGAATGATGAATATAATAATGATGACTGGAGATGATGGAGGATGATGATGATGATGATGAATGGCAAAGTTCGTACAACCTAACAATCAATCAACAACGTACTCTAAAGATCTTAATTCTATTTCAATCGGTTCACAAATAAAGTCACCACTTTAAAAAATCGCGTGTAAAATTTTTTTTGAGTTGGGTTGAAATTTTAATTTAAGATTATAAATAATAAATGCTACACAGGGTCTTTTCATTGTATACAACGTCAGAACGCAGCCATAGGAAACTGCTCGCGTATACATTGTAGGGTAAAGTCTAGTAATATTGGCACTCCCCCAACGATTGACACCTTTTTCGTATTATGTCCTAAACTAAGCATAAATTATTATTTTTAAGTATGGTAACTTTACTTTTAATTAGTAAAATTTTCATTTCATGAAATGGCAACATTTTCGTAGTTGATTTTCCCGCCATTTTGTATCTGTCGATTTTTTTAAAGTAGCGGGACACGTGGGTTGCAGTAGACTGATGAAAATTAAGAAAAACAGAAGGCGGGACTAACATTGTGTGACGATTTTTATCGCCCCTGATAAGTAAATTTAGAAGTTTGATGTTGTTTCTGTTAAATTATGTCGTAAATAGATGTGGTTTTCACGATTTTACTAACTTTGCCTTAGGAAACATTACGTTTTGCTAGTGCCAATCATTACATTTTTATTTGTACTAGGCTGTAACGATTAACACCCCGTACGGATCAAAATATTTTCACACAGAAATTAGAAACTGTTGAAATACACACTTATTCATCAGTAGGGAGCAATTGCCCTCGCTTCGCTTCAGGTATGGGTGAATTTCCCAAGTGCATTTTTGAGACGGCGAGGTTGAAAATTAATGTGTGGAGGTAAACTACAATTATGCATAATTTTATATAGGTAGTTTAAATAGTGATCTACATGATAGTAAAGTATTCAGATGTATTTAATACATAGATTCTTAATAAAAAAATATCTAAGACCTAAAATCTGATTCCGGTGTACTGTCCGACCTCCATTTATTTATATATTTTATAAATTTAATTTTTTTTGGTAAATAAATTTTATTAAAAAGGATTTTTTTTAGAAATACATTAAATAACACAACTAATATATATTTACGGAGTAATTTAAGATAGTGCAACAGCTCTTAAAACATCTTTTAAAAATGTCCTACAAAAAAAAAGCAATACCGGTGGCCACGGACGTTAAAAAAGAACGGACATAACCTTGTCTAATCGAGAGTGAAGCATAGTAATGGCCGATCGCTTACTACGTGTGCGTAATTTTGGGGTTACCACAATATGAACATTTCCCCATTTTTTCTTTATGTAGTAGTAAAATCTAAACACTAAGGGCTTGTTTCACCATTTTCAAGTAGAGTCCTGAATAAGCTATTCGCCGGTTAAAGTGACGTTAAAGTGTCATTTTACATACACGAAATGTCAACTTAACCAACGAATAGCTTACTTCGGACTTACTTGAAGATTGTGAAACAAGCCCTAAATGTATTACTTACTGAATAACATTCCGTAATGTTCGGTTTACATGTATTAAGTAGTTAAGCAGATAACTAAATTTTAAGTAAATTAATACAGTAAACGAACAATTTAGTAGTTAAAATTTAGTACGCAAGTAAACAAAAAAAAGATTGAATTTTTTCTATTTTTCTGTTAAGTGGGCGGGGCTTATCACTTAACATGGTTGGACAGACACTTTTTAGTTAAAATTTAGTAAAAATGCATAAGTAATTAAGTAGGCTGTGAAGAATTGTATGAACTAAAGAGCTTTACTAAATTATTACGTTTAGACGCGCACTAAAAATTATTTAGTTATCTATTTTTAAATACTTAATGCATGTAAATCGAAAATTATTATATTTGATGAGATTAATGAATTTTATTAATTGACAACAGATTAAATACACTGGTTTACCCACTTCACTTATAGGAGAGGTAGCTAAAAAAATTTTTTTCAAATTTTGTTCTACCATTATCTTAACGTAATTAATATACCTTAATCTATACCAAATTTCAGCTTTCTAATATTGTTAGTTTGTACGCATTGCGCGGACAGATGGACAGACATGGCTAACATATAGGTAAGGGTTCCTTGTTATTTACCACGGAACCCCAAAAATATATATTATTAAACTAAAGTAAGAAACTCGAGGATTTTATATATACTATAATTTTCCCACACATTCTGGGTATTTGCATATGCAATATTGTTGGCAACACTGGCTGATTTTGTAGTTACAATTTTTCTACTTTATTTTGTTAATAACTTTAGGAAAAATAAAAGAAATCAGTGATTAAATTACAAGCTTACTTGTGAAAGGTGATCCCTTTATGTTTTTTAACTGAATTACTATTGTTCTTGCAACTTTTAACAGCACACAAAGGCATTTTTATTATTATTTATCAATTCCCGTTGTCCGTATGACTCGAGTGCGGTCCGGCGCCGGAATGGCGGCCGATGGTGTCAATGTGTGCGTGTTTACTTGTACGAATAGAAAGTTTGTATTCCGATGGGTGCTTCACTGAATTTGTTCTTGAGATTACGTCCGTATTTTTTTAAGGTCCGTGACCGGTGGCGTATTTTGTATACTTCATTACTTGTTACGACACGATTTGGAAGACACCTTACTGGTTCTCCCCGCACCGTTCAGTTGTGCTCTTGCAAACTGCGTGTTAGGATGACCGACTGGCTACGTAATTTTCCTGCCAAACACGTAAGTACTCACTGCGGTGGCGCAGGAATACAAAATCATCCAATTCCGTTGTCATGTATATTAGTAAAAGTACAAAGCAGATTATCAAGAAATTTTATGGAGGCTTCCATTAAAGGTTTTCAGCCATAATTGTGAAATAAAAGTTAACCTGTGAATAACGGTGTTCTTTAAAATTCAAGTTTTGACTCCAATTCTAAGTCCGGTGGCCTAATCTCGGTGGCTCCGGTGGCAAACCAAAGCGCATAGGGACGTGTATAGACCAGTGCCGATAATTTTTGAAACGAAAAAAATAATCGTAGGATGAAACCCATTGCAAAAGGGAGAGGATATAACGATAATTAAAGGAAAAATAATTTACGAGCGATCTGAGGTCGGAAAGTGGGGGAGGGGGGGGGGGTTCAAGGGTAAAAAATAGTTTATCTCAATTTCCGGCAAAACTACAAGTCCTATAGAAAAAAGTTAAATAGCAATGTTGTAAGTAATAAAAAGATCTACAACTTTTTTATTTACACTTTTTTAACATAACCTCAAAATTTATGTGAAAAATTCAAATAACCAAGTTTTTGGTTTTTTATTTTTATCTTTTACAAAAAAAAAATTTTTTCACGAAATTTGAAAATGAAATGACAACTATTTTCGCAAAAAAATTTCGGATTCGAGTTTTTAATTTTTTTGTCAATCATTGTGTACAATTTTGAGCTATTTATTAACATTTACACTTTAATTAATCGAAAAACGTAAGATTCCATGTTACTTTGTTAGACAAAAAAATTACAAATCCATAAAACATAAAGATTGCAAAAAACATGCGAAAATAGTTGTCGTTTCATTGCATTTTCGGAGAACATTTACCATAGTAGTTTATAGTTAGTAGTTAGTAGTAGTAGTAGTTAGTAGTAGTAGTAGTTAGTAGTTTATAGTTTTTTATATACCATTAGAAAGTAGAGATTCCAACGAACAAAAATCTCACCGATTTTTTTAAAAAGTAGATATTTTGACGTGAAAATTTTCGATTGAAAATTAGGTTGCTTTTTCGATATAAAGTCAAAATAAGGTGAAAAAAGAAATATTTTAAATCAAAAAATTACAGTATGTTAAGGACATACAAAGGTAAGTTTTCACTAAATTTCGTGAATTTTTTTATAAAAGATTAAAATAAAAAACCAAAAACTTGGTTATTTGAATTTTTCACATTTTTGAGGTTATGTAAAAAAGTGTAAATACAAAAGTTTTAGATCTATTACCTACTATAGATTTATTACCTACAACTTTGCCATTTAACTTTTTCCATAGGACTTGTAGTGTTGCTGGAAATCGAGATAAACCGTTTTTTACCCTTAAACTCCCCCTCCCCCCTCCCGACCTCAGATCGCCCGTAAATTATTTTTCCTTTAATTTTTGTTATATCCTCTTCCTCTTGCAATGGATTTCATCCTACTATAATTTTTTTTCACTTTTTACCGTTTTTGAAGCTATCGGCACTGGTCTAATAGGCCACAGAAACACAAGCGTGTCTAATCACCGCTTAAAAGAGTCCGTTCATCTAGACTCCTACTCTTCAAAATGTATCTTTAAAGTATTAAAATATGATCTTGCCTTTATTATTTCTCATTGGCATAATCAATTTCGGTGGATCAGATTCTAATTCCAGTGGTCCTAATTTTGGTGGCATTTGATGATGTAATTTGAAAATATTTCCGGAAGTAATAATTTTTTTTTCGATCTCTACTATGTGACTAATTATTACTACTATTTACATATTACTTATGCCAAATAAAATGTATTAGAAACAGCAGGTTTAAATTTAATCAATTTCGGTGGCTCGGATTTTAATTCCGGTGGTCCATTAATAATTTCGGTGGCATTTGATAATTTCAAATGGAAATATCTCATGAACTAACAAATTTTTTTCAATCTCTAGTATATGATTAAGTAGTACTAATATTTACCTATTATTTAAGCCAAAAAATTTTATCAGAAACAGCAAATTTAAATTCGCCACTGTAATTAGGCAAAATTCGCGTTTGTTGAAATTGACCCGTATCCTATGCCTTAGTACCCACACTTTCAAAAACCCCCCGACAGTTTTTTTTACACTAAACATAGCTAAGGATAGTCTCGATTAGTCACGTTTCATACAAAAAAAAAACTAGATCAAAATCGGTTCATCCGTTTGGGAGCTACGATGCCACAGACATACATACATAGAGATACACAGACACGTCAAACTTATAACACCCCTCTTTTTTCGTCGAGAGTTTATTATTAACCTTACCTACCTTATTACCTTATTGCCTTGTTACCGTATTAGGTACCTTATTAGGTAGGATATTGTAACACAGAGACAAGTAAACGGCTAAACTTCAACACTGTTTGCTTAGAGAACTACAAACAAGACTAAACTTAACATCTCGGAGTGGTACTTTGATGAAAACGTGTATCTGGTTTCATACGTACATAAATAACATACTACATAATTTCAAAGTTTAATATCTTTATGCGCCTTCAGCTTTCATAGTTCCAGTAAGACATTATTATGTTTGCAATATGTTACACACTCGAAATACGATTCGGTATTTAATACCTGAATGCGATAAAATTGGGTGAGTTTTCTTAGCTTGTACAGTCAAATTCATCCTTAGCATTTGAGTTTAATGCTAAATAATTATTTTTTGACAAAAAATAAAACCAACGAAAAAAAACTGAAAAGCGAAAAATAAAATAAACCATTTAGTATTATAAATTAAGATCCTAAATTAACTGAAAATAAATAATTTCGAGACCGTGCCAAACAAACAAACAAACAAAATTAATTACGTAAAGTTCATTTTATAAGGGCAGTGGCATGCGATGCACACGGCAGCAGCAGCGCGGCGCACATCTTTTCACCGTTTGTTTTTTCATTGGTTTGGCACCGCCTCAAAATTATTTATTTTCAGTTAATTTAGGATCTTAATTTATAATACTAAATGGTTTATTTTATTTTTCGCTTTTCAGTTTTTTTTCGTTGGTTTTATTTTTTGTCAAAAAATAATTATTTTTTAATTTTTAGTTGCTATGAAAATTATTAAGTTATTGGTGATATATTCAGTTACCAGGTAAAAATATAGTAGTTGAAACATAAATCATCTCCTATTTTCGTACCTTTAGGGGTAAAATTTTCTTTCCAAATTTAAACAAGAGTAACTTCAAAACAATAAAAAAAGAATCATCGAAATCGGATCATCCAGTACAAAGTTATTGGGGTAACGGGCAAAAATTCCGTGGGTGAATAATTAATCATCCCCTATTTTCGTACCTTTAGGGTAGGAATAAAATTTTCAAAAAAATATGGGACCAACTTCAAGATATACCCTATCCATTAAAAAAAGAATGATCAAAATCGGACCACCCTGTGCCGATTGCTGAGTGATCATACATAAAAAAAAAAAAAATATACGCGTCGAATTGAGAACCTCCTCCTTTTTTTTTCGTCGGTTAACAAACTGTTTACTATTTTTTATTGTTTAAACTTATTATAATTATTAATAAAAAGTACGTTTACGTTTTTACCTGTGTCGTGGGTGGCATGGACGACACATATAACACATCACAATCACACCCATGACCCGAGTACCTACAAATATTTATCTGTCACATAAATATCTGCTCTGGCCGGGAATCGAACCCGGGACCCCTCGCTTCGCAGGCAGGGTCACTTCCGACTAGGCTACAGGATCGTTAAATAAATGAGACTGTCGTAAGTTTTTATCAGATTATTCGTCATTCCCAGCAAATTTTTTATGCTTAAATGTTCAGCTACAAGTACACTTTACTTTATAATCCTTTATTCATAAGGAGAGCGATACAAAAAAAATTCTCCTTGACATGAGTATCAAAACTTCCAATTTACTCCATTCTAAGTACGCTTTAAAAATTAACGATCTCCGTAATGATATTATCTGAGCCCATAACATTGTCCTCGAGAGAGCAATCTTTTGAAAATTATGTGAATGTTCCCGACCGTTACCTCAGTAATTAAATCCAGAATGCTGCTTCATTCCAGCAATTTGCATGCTGAGATTTCATTTACACTATTTCTACTTCAATGTAAATATTAGGTATATCTAAAGGGTTTCAGGTTTTGAAACGGCTCTTTGTAATGGTGAAGAAATGGAGTAAGTTGCATGCTGCTGCAACTTTATAATGGCGCAAATTTGAATATGTTGGGAAAGTGATATTTCATATTCGTCTTCATTAAGCAGTCTTTAAAAGAATTTGTTAGTTCATTGCGTCCCTACAGTGATTTTGTTACAACAAGACGGAGAGCGTGAACATTTTCTCCTTGTTAAATTACATATGTAACATTATTAAAATAAAGGGTAGACGGTTGACGGAATCCTTATTTTTAACTATGAGTATGTATTTCCCTGCAAATAATTTTGTTCAATTTTCTAGATAGACGTTTTGGGTATACTGAGAAATGGACGATAATAACAAACAGAAATACATATAAACATTCGACTAGAAGTATTTTTCTGTATCTTGGGACATTTTTCATTATATGCTAAACATTTTTAATGATAAATTATTAATGATTTAAGTGCCAATATTTTTCCAGATGAACCATTAAAAGCCTGTTTTTCTCCGAAAAGAAGAGGCCGAATTATGTTTGTATAAAGCCTTCATTCCATAAAAAGCCTTCCCCTGACGGCAAGGCTGGTTGTTAACCTGCACTTCGTTCTCATTAATCTTTTGTTAAGAGCAACTTCCCCTCGAGTGCTTTATCCCATTCATTACTTACGATATAGCAATTTGTTTTGTTTTGTTGGTCGGCGATCGGACCACAGGCACGAAAGGGATATATCACTAAATTTTTTGGGAAAAAAATACTCGCTTAAAGTAGAAATACGAAATAAATGGAGGTTCTTTGTGTGGAATTAGGTTAATAGGTTGAAAATGTTAGAAATCCTAAAAAATATTTCAAACTGCAACTTATAGGTAACTGAAGAAACTTGAGTCTTCAATGCAATATTGTAACAATCTGGAACTCCGATAGTTCTTGAAATAATTTCATATTCGTATCCGAAAACGGAATCCATTTCATAAAAAAAAACAGTAGTCTCGTCACGTTTCCTGATGGGGTTGGTGTCAGGAGTGTTAGTGGGGGCCCCTATACGCTGGGGGCCCCGTATAATTGATACTAATTATAAAAATAAGTTCCACAAACGTATCACGGTCTAATCACAAAGCATGAATTGCTTAGTCTGGCAGGAGAGTGGAAGATCTGTCTGCTAAAATTACTGGTTAAGTTTTATCACAAAAAGATAAGAAAGAAAGTAAAAACGTCCATGATTCTTTCACTTAGTGACAAGAGGGTGACCTCGCGCCCCGTACTTCATTCTCATTAGTTAGAAAGGGCTCCCCAAACGCTTGAAACCTCTCGTTGTTAAACCTATACTAAAGTGTAGTTAGTATAAAGAGAGGCTATATATTTACAACCGTTAGTATATCGTTTAACTTTAATATAGATACAGATTTCCAATACGCATTTTTTTTAAATAAACGCTTGTACACTCATACCCCCGCAGTAGGATTCCCTGTGTCGCGGATAGCATGGACCACACAAATTAGACATCACTATAACACCCATGGGCCATGACCATACAAATATATTTTATATGTCACATAATATACATAAATATTTGCCTTGGGACCCCTTGCTTCCCAGGCAGGGACAATTCCAACTAGGCTACAAGGTCGTCATTGAAAATTAATATCTGGTTTCAACCCATTAATGGCCCACTACTGGACACGGGTCTCTCCTTATGAGGAGGCCTAGAGCATACTCCACCACGCTGCTCCAGTGCGGATTGGTGGAGGGGTTAGTGGCCAACCCAAGTGTCGGAAGTTTTCATGCCGCCCGAGGGCCTCCGACATGGCTTAACGACTGTTATCTAATGATAACAACCGGGACCGACGGCTTTACGTGCCCTCCGAAGCACGGAAGCGCTCAAGAATTTTTTGCCACTAGCGGTCACCTAGACATGGGCGGTAAAAACTATAAATAGTTTCAATAACCCTTTATTTGCATAATACCACAAATACGGTATCAGGTGCTACAAAAACTGTTTATTGAGAGAATCCATTTATTCGTGAATACAAGGTATTGCGCGGTAAGGTATGAAGACGTGGTATAAACTATAAACAGTTTCAATATTTCAATAAACCTTTACTGGTATAATACCACACATATTTTATTTAATCAGTTATTTCGTATAACGACATTAGTGGGAATAAGCGTATACCAATGATACCGTAAACCTGATATACCGAGTACACATTTCAATAAATGGTTATTAAAATAAACAATTTTAAAACCCTTTATCGGTGACAATACATACATACATATAGACATATACATATACATATACATATACATATACATATACATATACATATACATATACATATACATATACATATACATATACATATACATATACATATAGACATAGTTATGGTATTACGAAAACGCGTACCGACCATGTCTACGGTCACCTATCCAACTACCGACCGCGCCCGATGTTGCTTAACTTTGTCGATCGCTTAAAATCGACGCACGCCGCCGGGCTATGAGCCCTTCAATAAATTAATATCTATCAATTTCTAATTCTAATTAGTGACGAATTTCTGTAACTTATGTTTGCCAACCCTGATTACATAATGATAATTGCTAGTGACCATCCATGAGGAACAAAATAATGTATGGTTGCCTTTGGTGAGATGGTGGTGTACCGTCCGACGTTCCACACATTTTTATTACACACATTTTTTCACATGTACATATGTGTGTATACTAGTTTATATGTTTTTAAGTTTCAGGTGAACGGTAGTTTGGTAAGCTCAAGGAAAAGCATCTTTGAGACTAAGCCAAGTTTCATTAAGAATCCTTAATGACACATTCTTTTTCAGAAAAAATATAGAAATACGAGCTATCGAGTCTTAATAATAGTCCCTAAAATGTTTTTTGTCAAAGCGTCGTTTTATTTGAAGGAGATATTAAATTCTTCGTGTTTTCTCTGAGAACGTGATGCGAGCAATTCTGGGGCAATTTATTCAATTTTCTTTATTGAAGCGATGTGGGGCGTGTGATGGTTTCCTATATGTTAGTCACGTTTTGAATGAACAGATTTGAACGATTCCTGCTAACGGGAAGTACTTCAGGTGTTGAAGTGCACGTAACTAGGTCAATGTATGGATTCAACCATTTAATTTCTTATTTTTTAAACCGACAGACAAGGAAATGAGCCAGAGATTAAATGGTGCCCGTCTTTAATCTTCCAGACTTTATTAACACCAAAAGGGTTAATTGTCATTGCCAAGGGTCAAAGGAAAAGTAAGAATTAAAGCGTAATAAGTTTAATATAGATACTCACCCTGCAAATGAACGTGAAAATATAGTTTTATTTTTTCACGTTTGATTATAGTAGAAGTGTTGCCAGGTGGATTGCAGGGGGGTACAAAAATTCTACCACTGTGCAATATATCGTCGTTGCGAATTTAAGACCTCTTATGTGTTATGTACCACTTTTAGCAAAATCTATTTTGTACGTCGAATGATTCTACATTTTGAAGCACTATCGAATTCAAAAACTCTCATTTGTATACGAAGTTTCTATCGTAATTTATTCACCAAATTCAAAATCACCTATGTGCTTGCTAAACAATACTTTATCGATTTTTATTGATTCCCTCAAAAAACTGTTTTTTACATATAAGAGGTCTTAAAGTCGCAACGACTATATTATTACAAGGAACTCATTGTCGAATATACTTGTACAGTTGCTGTTGGCCCTAGCGGTCTATACAACTTCACGCCGATAGATTTACAAGGATTATTCCTAGAGCGATCCACCACGCTGCTCCAGTGCAGAACGGTGGAAAGTTGTCAAGTCAAAGCTGTTCAAACCTTCCGATATGGCTTAACGACTACTATAACTTTAACCGGGACCGAAGGCTTTTCTTTGTACGAAAGCACTCTTGAAATGTTACCAGCAGCAATCAATCATAATGTCTTTGTAATATGAAAACTGGGTATGATTAGAGAGAGGTTCTGACAAGGGTTGATACATGCGAGTTTGGTATTATTAATATTAGCTGCTGTGTTTGTTTACGTGAACTTCAGAATTGTGTCCTGAGAGAAAGGAAAAGTATTTGATTTATATAAAAAAATGAGAGGTGTCAAGGTACACCCGGATGGAACGAAGTTCCTTTCGATTAATACTAAGCGACCAGAAGTCTTCGAGGGTGCGACATCAGTGACACTGCACAATCATAGCATGTGGCTGTCCTATTCACTCCTCGGTATTTAGCATAGGTACAACAGTGACGTCCATATCACAATCATGCACATTAAGCTATTATTGCCATTTCTCCCGTCATGCCAATCAATATGCCGAAGAGAGACAGTGATAGAACAAATCCATCACTGCCACTCAGACAATTTTACATAGTTTAAAGTTATTGTAACCTGCCTGCGCTCGCGAATTGGAAACCATTTAGGTACGCTGTACACCTAATGGGAGAAGATAAGATCGAATCTACGCACACAGTAGATGAAACGTTTGCATAATAACGAGATGATCCAAGTATCTGTATCACTATAGTACCTATCATAAAGCTACAAAATGTTTGTTAACGAAATAATTAATTCAAAAAGTTTTCAGATAACTATGCAAATTTCTCCACATTTCCCCACAATTACTGCATTTGCATGCAGATATGTAGAAGTTAGGGCGAATACGTATATAACGTCGTTACCAGGCGTATGTATGGGTGCTCCGCCGCATAATTATAGTATTATAATTAAATTATTAGTTCCTTCGGTAGAAAAGTTATATACAGAAAAAACCTGACCGCTTTTCTAATTATAATAACGCTTACACATATACTTCCCGACAATAGAATTCCTTGTATCCCGAGTGGCATGCACAAATATACCAACCCACCCGAAAACAAACAGTATGAAATGGTAGTTGAATCAAAAAGTAAACTTTACAAGTGCGAGTTAAACTCGCTTGGAGAGGGTTCCGTGAGTTGATTATATATTCACTGTTATTTTTCTATTTTATTCATTTTTACCCTATTTTAAGGTAGTCTTCTTGTAGGTTTTACGGAGTAAGTTAGTAACTCAGTAGGTGTGGTCAATTTTGGTCTTCAATTTTCGTTCTTTCTGTAATAATTTTTAAAACTATCTATTGTAGAACTATAACAAAAATATATTATTATTTGAGATCTTTATAATAAGCCATTTCATTTAACATGCACACGATACGGTTTGCACACCAGGTTTTTTTTTATTTTCATTTCGTTAAATATTTTTTTCTTTATACCTTCGTCTTTGGGTCATAAAAAAGGACATGAGTACCAACTTTCAACTCATTCAGTCCAATAAAGTTTGGAGAAAATTGGCTATGAAGGGTGGTCGCCCAGACACGTCGTGATGATCCTATATGGTTACCGTTTTTCGTTTTTTCGTTCGGAACCCTAAAAAATATGCATAAGTGTATCAGTCCATTATTATGAATGATTTTGATTTGATTTGCTAACAACTTTATTATATTAATAACTACTTTAAATAAAACGGTGGTAAATTCAATCTCCCGTTACCCTACTACAGATGAATTATCCAACATGTTATAATATTTTATACTATACGCTATCTTCTGTACTATTCAAAAATTACGTTGATTTATTCCTTTGACATTCATGACTAAAACGCACTCTGCCGCAGAATTAATAGATTTGGTATTGGTTCCACTTCGAACGCCACCTACCTACCTACTCATTAACTCGGAATGATATAATAATATATGTAATATATATGTAATAAAGTTTTGAAGTTCTATAACGAGAGTAGCTGTAACATAGCCTCATCCAGTGTACATCAGGAGGTCGTTCCCGTGGGTGAAAATAAATCCCCTAGCCGTCATCTTTTTTAAATCTTAAAATGAAACTTTATATATTTACTTACTAGCGCTCTGCCTGCGGCTTTGCGCGCGTTTCCCGGGATAATAAATACCCCATATGTTATTTCTAATCATCGTCTATTTGTGTGCTAAATTTTATGAAAATCCTTTTGTTACTTTTTGCGTGAAATAACAAACATCCATGCATCCTTACAAACACATTTTCACATTTATAATATTTTTTAAGGATATACGCGGCAAACGAGCTGACGATCCATCTGATGGTAAATGGCTATCGTCGCCCATGGACATTAGCAATACCAAAGGCATCACCGATGCGTTGCCGGCCAAGAAAGAGAGTAGAAAAATAAAGAAAGAACTGGCTCTCAAGCCTCCAGCCGCAACACGACGAGTCGTTTGGCGGCTGACTCATTCAAGGGTGGTAGCTATCTATATTAAGTAGAAGCGCAATTGACATGACATGGAGAACAAAGGGAAATAATTATTTTGTAATAAAATATCAACTTGTATAATATATCTCAAGCGATAATCTAGATTAGCAATCGCTGAAACGTGAACATTAAGAACCCGCAATGATAATAAATAGCTTTCTGGAGATATTCGTGGAAATTCTAATTCCATGAATACAGCCACAATGACACCGTTGAAACTCTAACTAAGCGGTATTATACGAGATAAGCGAATCGCCAGCCACAAAGTTACCAAAATATTACGCAGGGACAATGAGCTTCATGAGCCTTCGTTGATGAAATTTTGATTGTGACATCAAAGTTGTACATTATACACTATGTAATCCTACTAATATACTAAAAATAACTAATATACTAACTAGCTGACCTGGCGAACTTCGTATCGCCTAACAAACTATTTTTTTTTTCTAAAATAAAAGCAGCCTAAGTTACTCCATGTTACATCAGCTATCTGCCAGTGAAAGTCCCGTCAAAATTGGTCCAGCCATTTCAGAGATTAGCTGGAACAAACAGACAGACAGACAGATAGACAGACAGACAGACAGACAAAAATTGTATAAAATGTTGTTTTGTTATACTCGTATGTACCGTACCGTGTATATATACATCCAAATGCACTTAGTAAAAAGCAGTTATTTTAATATTACAAACAGACACTCCAATTTTATTTATTTGTATAGATGTGAGTCCAAAACGAATGTTTGTTACTCTTCCATTTATAAAAAGTTTATCAACTTTCCATCTTGCAATCTTTTTGTGATTTGTTAAAATATTCCATACTTCGACACCTCTACCGAGCACATCTTACGTACTGTCACCTGCGGAGAAAAAAAACCCATCTGTTACTGTGTGTTTATAAACAAAAAATGCGTTACTTTTCTCTGCAGATGACTGTACAACTCTTAGGTTTTGGGAATTACATATTTATAGATAAAAACTTTACTGTTAAGGAATTTCTATGTAACTTTGGTTCTATGGTAACTAATTACGAGTAGAGTTAACCTCGACAATCTCCTCTGGAACTTTGTGCGTGTACGGAATAGTTCACGAGAGTATTCAGAAGTAATTCTAGTAAATGTAGTACAACATCCATCGACGTTGCTAAGTTTGCGAAACTGTTACGACGCGTTGTGGGGATTGTTTATTAGGTACATGGTTTAGGGTGCTTGTAACAACAATTGAAGGTATTATTATAAGACCACGTTAATCTTCTTTCATATAGGGTTCGTCATGGCCATTCATCCGTTTGTCCGTCCGGTGGAGGTCAAAGACCCTTACTACTAGAAAGCTGTAATTTGGCATGCGTATACCTAAATATTTTTAAGCAAACAAAGTAGTACTTTTCGTGTCTTGACTATTTATGATGGTCTATAGTCGCAAAACATCCCAACGTCCAATATGTGCATATTACTGTAAATATCTGAGAATAATCTTAAATGGAAACTCTTAAATGGTGTTAAAGATAAGCATTATCATGTTAGTATTCTAGACTTAAGACACTGTATGTTTCCCAAATAAAGAAAAAAAAAAAAAAAAAAAGAAAAAAAAAAAAAAATAATAATAATAATAATTGCGATCAACCTGTGGTTGTCAACTTTCAACAATCCCAGTTGTGTAACTTCGAAATTTATTATTATGTTGATTTACTTGATTCGGTCATATGCCGGTGATCGATAAGGACCTCTGCATATACGCTATTTTCAGCATCGTCGATCGACGGTTTAGCTGCTGTTCAGAAGCTATATGCAGCTGCCAAACACTCCACCACACAAAGAAAATGCCAATCACAGCAATCGAGTCGTTCAACACGGCGAATGAACGCTATACCTCACTGCACGTCATCGAGCGCACGTCGCGTCGCAGTTCAGTCACCAAAAGCATCGCTACGATCGCTGAATCGTGCGTCTTTGTTGCTACGATTGAACGTAGCAAGTCTCTAGAACACGCTACAGCATTGCCGCAAACGTGAAAGCTCGAATTGCTTGTGCCAAAAGTAGCATGTTTGCGGAAGCCTTAAGATACACGTTACTTTAGAGATTTTGAGTCTCTAATGTTCGGTTTAGACGTATTGAGTAGTTAAGTAGTTAACTAAATTTTAAGTGAATAATTTTTAGTGTGCGTCCACATGCAATAATTTAGTAAAGCTCTTTAGTTCATACGATTCTACTTAATTACTTAAGTTTTTTCTAAATTACCTAATTTCTTAAGCATTTTACTAAATTTTAACTAAAAAGGTCCAAACGTGTTAAGTGATAATCCCCGCCCATCTACTTAACAGAAAATAGAAAAATTTCTAAATTAATTCTCTACTTAATTACTAAACTACTAAATTACTAAAGTACTAAATTGTCCGTTTACACGTATTAATTTACTTAAAATTTAGTTAACTACTTAACTACTTAAACAATATCATTGGTGTAAACCGAACATAAGAGCATGCCTTCATTGTAGTTGACAGACTTTGAGTTGAGGCTGATTTCCATCATCACACATTGTATCGCTAATCAAGTTTCTGTAAACACAATCCAAATCCTTTTCGTTCTTCCACAGTACGGTTTTTGGCACTGTTCGTGTAAATACTACGACAAACTTCGTTGAAAGATGGGGTTCCCAAGAATTATATATTTCCTTTTTCGGACGACAACAAATTTTATTCAGCAAGTCAAATCGAATCAGCCCCACAATTGCGCATCTCTTTTAAGAGCACTGATGTGGCACTGATCGAATTAGCCGTCGAACTTCAATTTCGAGTTGGGTAATATTATGATACAATCATCCAAAAACGCAAATGTCCGCATTTTTTCTACGCTGTACCATATTGATAACTAGCGCTCTTCCTGCGGCTTTTTTTTAAATATTTTATTTTATTTTCAGACCATCGTGCTAAATTTCATTAATTTCCATTCAGTTGTTTTTGCGTTAGTATCAAAAATCCATACATCATCACATTTCTTAAATTAAGTAGGTTAATGAAGTTAGTGAATACTTTAGATAGTGTGACCGCGGATATATTGAACATCCAAGATAATACTGGAACTATGTATTTATACAGGAAGAACAAAAAGGAGAACCCCATTTTCCATAGAGACACCGGCCTAGATTAGACAAGAATGAAAATTGGTGGTCAATTAGATCATTGTAAAAGCTTTAATTTCTCTAATTTTCACGACAGTTAGCAATGGCCAAGTAATGAAATCCTATAATTTCCACCTTAATTATAGGTTATGATTATGTCACACTCATGTCCAGTGCTATATAATTATGCGTGTTAATAGGCACTTACTACCTCAAACTAAATACCTACTCTAATATTGACAGCATTAGGAATAATCATGATCATAAGACGCAAATACCATAATCGCAATATTTGTTTAAAAAACAAATCCAGAAATTGTAGCTAAAACACATTCACCATTCAACATTCACCAAAACACTAGTAAGAAAGCGAATGCAATAGAAAATTAAAATAACTGTGTGCGTTTCGATAAGTTTCAAATAAATAGGACTCCAAATACGATGGTAATATTAATTTAATACAATGATGTTGTATGTATAGGGAGGTAGATATGCCGAGAGGGCGTTGAAATTAAGTCAGTCGAATCCAGTCAAGTGTAGGGATTTCATTGTAGACAGTTGATAGCTGCCTTTGAGTGAGGCTGTCTATAGTTGTCATAAAAATGCCGAGTTGTGTTTTGAGATTTTGCAAAAATCATTTCTCCAAATTGAATAATAATGATAGAGTTACATACCATAGGTAAATACATAAAACGTTGTTAAATTTTGTTACTAATATAGAATATTTCTTTTAAAATTGATTAAAATAAATATTTTAATATGGCACATGCTATTCGTCATAGACTAATATGGCAGAAGTGAAATTAGGTAGTGAACATATTTCGTAAATTGAACCAAATGAAATCTTTATATAATGATTGTTTTCGACTGAATTTAGAATGATTGTTTTAGATTGTTTGTAAAATAAAAACGTTCAATATCCTTTTATCTTTCATTATTTTAAATTTTCCTAGATTTCCAAGTGATGAGCTACTTATAAGTTATTGGGTAAGCATAGTTCAAAAATTTCACAGTGAAGCCAACTGGATGCCTACGCTATAAGAGTTATTTTATCAGTAATAAGTGTACACAATATTCTTTTCCTGCAATTTAATCTTTTTTAAATCTTCTAAAGCATGTTGGTTAAATAAATAGAACTATTTTCATGCCACTTCCTTATTACACGAGGGTTGGAGAAAGGATTCAAAATAAAAATAAATCTAACACATGTATTTTTTCAATTCGATTTTTAAATTATTTTAAAATAAACCTTACACTGTTGTAAACACACTGTGACCTAAACGCGCACTAAGGTCACGCTTTTCTTTTCAGCGCGTACAGTATCCATTTGTTTGACGTTCGGAAGCCTGTTGGTGAATCAAAAACCGTTAAATTCTCCCCCCTAAAAGTGCAACTAATGTAACTTTGTAATTTTTTCGAAAGTTTATCCCGAATAACTCGTAAAATGTACTGAATGTTCTAAACAAAGCCCAAATCGCGATTTTTTTATTCTTATAAAAGTGTCTTTTATGGGCCAAATTTGTGTAATCCACACTAAAATAAAGGCGCCAGAGATATCGTAATCGCGCCATTTTTAATTATTATATAATTACATACTATAAGTTATTTGTTTTTGCAATATAATTTCAAAATGTTAAATCGCAATAATAATATTATGCCTAATCGGTACTATTTCTTTTATTCCCTTCTGCCTGACTATTCTATGTTATGCTTTGACAATTATGACATGTCATCGCGGATCGAAAACTAAACCTCGAAATGTATGGACATAACATATCTATGGTAAAATATCTTTGATTTAATACTAAAAATACACAAAAGCGTACACAGTTGAAAGATGCAAGATGAATGACAATGGTGTATTATTTATAAATAATTAAACTGACAGTAAGCAAAATGACATTGGATAGGGATTACACCAGAGATCTTTGTTGACAATCGATTCAAATGCCTCGAAAGCGGTGTCAAAATACTCGAAATGTCTTTTAATTAGCGTAACGATTTAATGGTAATTATAAATGTATTACATAGTTTAGCTATACAGTGAATAAGAAAACATGTATAAAAGGAATTAATATTTTACTTACAAGTAATAATAATTAGTAAAATATATTATTAAGTTCCCTAAACTATCGATTTAATCGATTATAAAATCGTTTGTAATGAGGTAAATACTATGAAAACTTTTTTGTATTATTTCTAGTATTATGTTCTAGCACAGAGTATATATGGTTCGTGGCCGAAAATCGGGTATCTCCTTAAACGATTTTTCGCCTATAGTGGATGAAAATTTCTGTTTGTTTAACTAAATACATTTAAAAAAATATATGGTCTTTCAATACAAAATTGGGGATTGGCACAGTTCAACAGACAAGATAAAAGGAATCGCGCGTTTTAACCAAACATCACCATGTTATTAAAGTATGATAACTAACTACAAGTGATAATAATTTAAACAGGAGAAATAAATGGTTATTGGATATGTGGACCTAGAACGGAACCCTGTTTACAGTCATCGTTCATGTCTACAGTACCAAAGCTATGAAGGACACATGATGAGAATATCTAAATGAAAAAGCAGAAAAATGAACACCCCACAGCACCCTCACACTTCAAGTAAATAATGATGGTTACATAAAGGAGCATGAATATTGGTTAGTCTCAAATTGCTTTGGTTCAAACACGCCGTGTGTATATGATAGACTCATTATTCATGTTTGTCTTCCAAGTTAGCATCTCCTAAATGTATTCTAAAGGTTTTCTTATATTACAATATTTATTTGGCCATAAAATACGAGAAAGAAGATTTAAATGAGCGTTACAATAACAACAGAAATGTAATCTATACTAATATATAAAGAGGAAAGATTTGATTTTTTTGTTTGCATTGAATAGGCTCCGAAACTACTGAACCGATTTGAAAAATTCTTTCACTGTTGGAAAGCTACACTTTCCCCGAGTAACATAGGCTATATTATATTTTCAAAAAAATTAGGGATCCTTAATAAAACTCCAATAATGTAACCCAAGGTGTAAAAAAATAAGAAAACCGAAGCAAAGCGAGGGCGGTTACTCGTCTCTCATAAAAGCATTAGTTCCGAATAAAATAATATACGTTCTTTTTTATCCTTACGTAGGCCAATAATATTTCAAGCACTTTCAACCCCTATTAGATATTAATAGCGCGCAAGGGACAAATGAAAGAGATATGTCTGCAAAAGTTTTTTGAATGGCTGTACATTATACCCTTATTGAGGTTAGATATTTAGTTCAACCGCCCACATAACCCATCAACATGATTTGTCGTAAAATGTGTGTCCCCCCCCTGTAACTTCTAAAATAAGGGAATGATAAAACTAAAAAAAAATATATGATGTACATTACCAAGCAAACTTCCAACAAAAATTGGTTTGAATGAGATCTAGTAAGTAGTTTTTTTTAATACGTCATAAATCGTAAACCGCAAAAAACATTGATCAAAGTTACAACGAACTACAAGAACTTTTATATTATGTTACTTGCTGCTACGGAACCCTTCATGGGCGAGCCCGACTCGCACTTGGCCGCTTTTATCTTAATAGAAAGGATGTATTAGACAAAGTAATATATTATCGACAAAACGTAGCGATTGTTGTTTCGATCAGTCGACAAGACTAATCTGCCTAATCTATCACTGAAAACCTATTTGGGTGAATATCAGAAACGTGCATTTTTTTTCAACTTTGGTGGCGAAATTTTCTCTTCAGTTTTCGTGAAAAATGAGGACCTGGTATAAGAATAGAAAGTGTAAGCTTTAGCTTAAGTCTAAGCCTTCAAGAGGTCTGAGAATATCTCGATAACTTTTTGAGATATTTAACTTCAAAGCCTAGTGTGTCCACCAGAATTGAAAATCGCCCACCAAAATCGAAAGTACCCACCAAAATTGAAAATCAGTGACACCAAAATTGGATTTTTCTGTCACAAAAGCTTCAAAGTTAATAAAATAAAGCTCAAAGTGGCTAATCACACGAATTCTCAGGAATTATCAATAATTTTCATCGTTTTATAAAACTCTCTATTGTTAAAAATATATAGATATTATTTAAAATCTATCAGTCCATCAGCCCTTGGAGATTCACTGTTGGACACAGGCCTCCCCTAACTTGCGCCACTCTGACCAATCCTGTGCCTTCTGAATGCAGCGGGTGCCTGCTGTCTTCTTCAGGTCGTCAGTCCGCCTGGTTGGGGGGCTTTCAATGCTCCTTTTTCCAAGACGTGGGCGCCATTCGAGGACCTCTTCCCCAATGGTCATTGGTCCTTCGAATTATGTGGCCAGCCCATTGCCACTTCAGCCGGCGTACTCGATGAGCTATGTCGGTTATTCTTGTTCGTCTACGTCATTTCTGATTCGATCACGTACAGAAACACCGAGCATAGTTCTCTCCATCCGTTCTCTCTCTCTCTCTTTACGTTCGTGACTTTTAGCTTATGAATATGGCCAATAGTAATAAAACACGACATCTCGGAGCCGTATGTCATCACTGGCAACACACACTGCTCGAACACCTTCGACTTCAGGCACTGAGATAGTGTTTTGGACGACAAGATATGACGCAGTTTCCCGAACGCAGCCCATCCGAGTTGAATTCTACGAGTGACTTATTTCTCGAAGTTGGATGTACGTACAAGATATAGAAATTGGACATGATTTTCGTCGTGTCCACGTTCATCTTAAGACCCACCGATTTTGGGCGCTGTTCAAGTGCCCTATCATTTTACCAAGTTCCTCCAGGGATCTTGCCAGAATGACTATATCATCGGCATATCGCAAGTGTGTGATGTCACTATTGACCACGATGATACCACGTTGTTTCCATTCCATCAGCTTGAACACGTCTTCCAACGCAGCAGTGAACAGTTTAGGAGGTATGACGTCCCCTTGCCTGACACCTCTCTGCAGTTGAATAGGGTTCGTAGCTGTGTCGTATACTCTGACGGAAATGGTACGTGATGATTACAAACACTTCAACACCTCGATATGAGAATTAAGTACCGATACCGATAGAATCAAAGGCTTTCTCATAATTTACATAAGCAACACATAACAGCAGATTATACTCCATGGTTTTTTGTAAAATCTGCCTCAATGTGTGTATATTATGGTTTATGGTTCTGTAGCCTTTCGGAATCCTGCTTGTTCGGGAGGCTGGAAGTCGTCAAACCTGCCATGCGATTTGTGAGCACCCTCGCAAACGGCTTACAAACGTGGTTCAGAAATGCAATGGGCCTTTAGTTCTTCAAAAGGGCTTTTTCGCCCTTCTTGAAGAACAGAGTCACCACAGTTCTGCTGCACGATTCCGGGGTAGTTCCAGTATTGATGACGGAAACGAACAGCTATTGGAGCGTCATTAGTAGAGGTTTCCCATCAGCTCTTAGTAGCTGTTGTGAATTCGTCATTTCCCGGAGCCTTGTTCTTTTTAAGCTGTTCGAGAGCCTCTCTTATCTTATCTCAGGCGGCGTCCGGGATATCCTGTGTGTAGTGTCGGGTCAGTTTAGCTTGCTTGTTATTGTCTTCACAGGCAGCTGGAGCTTGAGAGGAGGCATACGACCGTCTCTCAGAACTTCAGATTTCGACGAAACCATGGTGCTGGACTCGGTTTTCAACCTCGTAAGCTGGCTTTGCACAATAGACAGATCCCTGGCGAACACTTTGAATCCCTAGTTTCGCTCAAGTGGCTCGTTTTAAATTTTGCTCACGCATAAACGCCACCAAAGCCACCAAAATTGAGCCACCAAATTTGGTACCATGCATAAAAAAATTCTTTAAAAATAGGGGTTTTAAGTTACAATTAAATTTATATAACTGTTTTATGCGTAATCCAAATCACTACCTATATTGTGTAGTTTACTATAAAAGCATTTTAAAATAAACAGCAAATCGATCCACCAAAAATTGAACAATTCTTGTCCCCCTGTGCCACCCAAGCGGGTACTTTTGTTTTGGCGGAAAGTCATAGCTCTAATCACATACCCGTTACACTCAAGCGCTACCACACAACTATGCGATGCGAAATAATAAAACGTGAATGATCGCATACGCAAAAAAGATCATGTTTTAGTAGGTTGAACAAGTGCACCCAAGATTTTGGTTTTTTCTTGGACAAACTTTGATCGAGTATCCTGTGAAGTTAAATAGGATTTTATAATATGATTTAGTTATTTTTAGATAATGTGTGTTATGCGTATACTAACTAAATTATATATTTTTTATTTTAATTTCAATTGTCATTGCGGTGAATGAAATTATATCAAAAAACGGAGCTGGGACATACCACCAAACTTGAATTTTAAGGCATTTTTTTACCCTGATTTTTTATATACACATATATTTAAAAAAACAATGTGGCCCCAATTAAATGAAGTTACGTAGTTTACTATATAAAAAAATTAGAAACATTCTATCATTTTACACCTCGATTCTCAACGTGGACACGTAAAATTTGCCGATTTGATATTCACCCATTTATGTACAGTGAAGCCAGAGTTCGAATTTTGTACTAAACTCTAATATAACTTCTTACTTTTTTATTATTTTTAGCGAAAGAAGTCTTCGTAAAAATTTATTGGCACATAGGGAACGGATAAATTATTGTGGCACTGCGGCATACTCCACCATGCTGCTTCAGTGTGGATTGCTGGATGAGGATAGTGGACAAACCAAGTGTCCGAAGTTATTATGCTGCCCGAAGGCCTTGGCTTAACGACTGCTAACAACGGGGACCGACGACTTTACGTGTCCTCCGAAGCACGAAAACGCACAAGTTTTGCCACTAGCGGTCACCAATGCTGACCACGTCTGCTTCAGCATAGCGATGACAAGAGCATGAGGATCGACACATACCTCCAGGCTTTAAGCACTCTATTGTGATTGTGATATTCAGATGGTTATGAAGTCTGCCTATTTGTGCGTTTCCAGATGGGTGAGCCTAGTGGGCTACCCTCAATTAACGAGGAAAAAGAAATGATATATTAAGGATTCAAGGTTTTTCACATGGTCATGGTCATGGGCGGCAGGTGATGGTGGCACTGTAAGCTCAATTTATGTCTTTATCTTAAAATGCGTCAAATGCTGCATAATTTTAGGATTCCGAAGTAAAATCGGAACCCTTATAGTTTCGTCCTGTCCGTCCGACTGTCCATCCGTCTGTCCGTCTGTCCGTCCCTCCGAAGCAATGCGCCGAGACCCTTAGTGCTAGAAATTTGTAATTTGGCATGGATATACATAATTATTTATTAAAATTCCATCGTAGAATAAAATATTGAAAAACATTTTTTTCAGGGGGGAGTTACCTGTAGGCGAGGTACCCCTACAGGTAACGTGAGGATGAATTTTTTATTCGTTACTTACCCTATAGTGTGGAGTATCGTTGGAAAGGCCTTTCAAAAATATTATGGGTCTTCTAAGACCATTTTTGAAATTAGGGGTCCGTTTGCGAAATATTTGACTTTAAAGTGCTAATTTTGATTAGAGTGTGACTAACGGCCGGTCTCAATAATGTACTAACAGTTACAAAAATGTAGATAAGGCTACCATTAATACGTCATCTGTCATATTTGTCAATTTTTGCGTCTCAATAACCTTCAGTGGATCGAAAATATCTATCGATGACATTGATCTACCGTTCGGAGGGCCAAGTCATACCGTAGGTATGTTGGTCCATACAAAAATAAATACTTGCGTCTCAATAACGCTTTGACAGCTAACTGTCGGTAATAAAAGTTACCAACTATCGGAAATTTTCACATCGCTCGATTTCGACGGATAATTGGTAGATTTCTCATATTGTAAAGAAAATTTATCAAAACATATTATTTCAAAACACAGATATTAATCAGTGATGAATGATAATGAATTTTGTGAAGCCTGCTTACTTGATTCCGCCTTTTTTATACGGTACCAAGATCGCCGAAATTGTCCTCGTATAAAATATATGACTACATATATGACTGAATTGTGTGAATCCAATTTTGTTTATAACTACCTAGATTCAGATTAAACAATCCATAATCTAAATTTTATTAACAAAAAATAACCGACTTCAAAATTACTCAAAAACTACTTGTCAGATCTCGTTCTTTATGTGGGACCACATGACAAGCACCAGCTTTCGACTAAAAAAAGAATCATCAAAATCGGTTCGCCCAGTCCAAAGTTCTGAGGTAACAAACATAAAAAAATACAGTCGAATTGAGAATCTCCTCCTTTTTTTGAAGTCGGTTAAAAACGGCAGTGAATGAGAATTGATAACAATTCCTATCTTTAAAGTTTTAGGTAAGTAGGTATTTTAATAAAACAAGAACACTAAGCTTTTTAAGTTAGATTTATTTTGAAATTATAACAAAAACATTTCGCCTTTTCAGAAATAATGGTGTATCCCTGCTACCTCAATAGCTATTGGCTACTATTTTGGCCTTATGAAGAAAGGTACTTCATCTTTTGTGAAGGGTCTGGACTTCATCTGAAAAGAAAATTCCTTTAGTACATTTGGCAACATTTTTTTGTTTAAAAGCAAAAACCTCTCGCAATGTGAGGGGTATTAGGCCATAGTCTACCACGCTGGGCAGATTGATAGACTTCAAACACCTTTAAGAACTTTATGGAGAACTCTCCGGTGTGCAGGTTTCCTCGCGATGTTCATTGTTTTCCTTCACCGAAGCTAGTGATACTTAACTTCTAATACGCACATAATATTTGAAAATTAGCATGCCAGGATTTGAACTCGGGCCCCGGACATGTGGGAATAAACACTTCGTTCGGGAGACCAACGTTCTAACCGCTAGGCTATCACTGCTACAATTACAACAATTTACAATTACTACAATTTTTTGTTTACTAAACATAATAATATATTTTATTTTATTAACAAATAAAGTCTATACTCACGGTAATTGTTGAGCTATGTGTTTCATTATATAATCCTAGTTTATTCATAAAACTAATTAATATTAAGTACTAAAATAATGAGAAAATACACGTTGTTTATATTTTGAGCAACCAAGCGACATCATCGAATGTCAAATGACAATAACATGTCATCGTCGTCCGGGATACCCATGAGTGATAAACGTCAAATGCTGCGTTTTGTTACTAGTGAAGCATTGTTCCAGGTTACACATAACATTATTTTATTAACTTCATCCGCGAAATTCACAGTACATTTGGAACAAATTATCATTTTAATATTAAAATGAAATAAGTTTATAATCAAAAACACTGAGGTCCTTTTTATGATAAAAAGTATAAAAAAAGTATAAAATTATAAAAAAAATATTGTTATGCGAAAACGAAATTTTCAGAGGGACTTAAAAACCAGAGGCAGAAATGTCACTGAAATATTATCTACCGATGATCTTACTTTTTTTTGCTTACTTTTGATTTGTGAGACGGCAGTTAGCGGGAGATCAATGTTTACTTTTTATCTCTGATACGTACCAGAGTTCCACTGACAGTATAATATTGAGACCGGCCGTAAGTGTCCCACCCCTACTGGCTAAACGGTTGGAGTTGGACAAGTGAAAAAATTCTCAAAAATAGGTTATAATATGATGAATTTACAAAGAAAAATGTCACGGCATAAGTAGATAATGAGTAATAGTCGATACATTTACTACATCGGATTCCTACATTGCGCGTGGCCTGACACGAACTTGCCCGGTTTTTTGTATGATATACATGTTTAGTTTAAATTGTTATTAGTTTTGGCGAAGAAAAATATAGGTAATGAAATTTATGCCACCCATGTCTTCTCCATAATATTGTAATCAAACGCAGGAAAAGAGCGACTATGGTTTTCACATTTCATCCTGAGAAAAGACCTAAGCTCAGCAATGAGGAAGTTATTATTATATTCAAAATACATAACTGAAAGTAGAACAAGCACTTTTAAATTTCGCTGAATCGAGTTTAGCAATAACCTATTCAGTTCAAACAAGGGAATTGAAAACAAAACAGTCTTTACAAACAACAGTAGCGGCATTGCAAACAAATAAAACAAATACAAACGTACAACGCTGATGGACTCAAAACAGCTTCGACATCGATTGAATGTCTCAAATAGAGTCAATTAAAATGAAACAACGCTCGCCACCCACATTTCACGAAGTCAGCTAAATTAATTTTATGAGTTTCAATGTGGACCTTAATTAAATATTTTTCACCTTCAATATTTCGTTTTCATTATATTTCGATACAAAACGATAAATGGAGGTTTGGAAGTCCTTTTACGGCACAATTTTTTTGTATTTAATCCTCCATACATCTTTGATGAGCTTGCTCATCCTCAGAAGATCTTTTCTACACATTATTTCCTATGTATGAGTGTTGCTTAGTCTCGTCTGCTGAGGGGTCCATTTAGACAAACTTTGCAGTTTGGCTATCTCCATTCTTAGATAATGGCCTGTACATCTGAGGTTATTTTGCCGAATTTGAAAAATCAGACTAGAGCTTGTTAGCAATGAAAAACGCAAATATAACATCCATCACATATGAACATAGAATTGGAATATCTTGTAAATATTACTAGCCCCAAGACTTCTGTAAGCCATAACCAAAATCTTGTTAAATTATAATCTATTCAGGCCAGAATTTTAATGGGTATGAGTATCATCCCTTGAAGACTATATTTCAAATTATATACCTCCCGATGACTGCTGAACATAAATTATAAAATAGAATTAAAAATATAACGAAATGCTGCAAATCAGACTTCTTATTAGTAGATAGAAATAAACACAACGATTGATTTACTCAAGGCCAGGATCATCCATAATTAAGAACGTGAATCGTCAGCCGTTCGAACCATTTGTCAGCTCCCACGACCATCCTCACTTTCCTATTGGCTCATAAAACTTTGAAATTGAAACACGTAAGTGCGAAACATACAATGTTATAGTGAAACATAAAATCGATCACTTGACCTAACGCATGTGTATCAAACACACGTAATACTTAAATTAAAAATATTTTAGTACCAATGACTAAAATTTGAACAGCCAAAAATACGTTTGAATTCGAACAGGAACAAGTATATAAAATTTTGCCAAGGTAAGAATAAAAATATTTAATAAACTTAGCCAATAGAGATTTTATTTCTGAGCAAAATTGCAACATGTTATGATCTATTGAGGTAGTAGAAACATCCATCTACCAACATATTAAATCCTCTGCAATATCATAGCAATAATTCACCTCGGAAGTAATTCATTACGTTAACCAATTTCGCCTGTCTGAATCATAGATTTGGAATCCAAGGATGTCCTAATCTTAATCCTTAATAGTCATGACGGCCAGCTCTGATCCAATTTGGTCACTTTTGCTTTTGAGAACCACTAAACAAGTAATAAGCAGGTTATATGTAAGAAATAGAATGCACAAGAGATTTTGTATGATACGCCGTACTAAATATAACATAATATCACAAGAGTGTTTTTTTAGATGATGACGAAAATAAAAACGCAGGGCCTAGTGTCCGATTTGATGCCGAATATAAAGTTGATGCAAATGGCTGGACATTTTTTGTTCAATTACCATTCAGGTATGTAAGAGGAAATATTAAATCGTAAAATAATTAGAGTGTTTACAATAGAAATGTTTACAATTTCAGCAACGTGTAATAATGAAAATGTGTACACTACCTTCTGATAAGTACGTTTAATATCCATTTAAATTATTTATAAAGTTGCAAAAGTTACGATATACATTATAGTAGTTATAAATGAAGAAGTACATTACTTCTTTTAATAGTTTCCTATGATGTTAATTTCTATTTACTGATGCTGTGTTTTCAGATAATTCAGGCATGACTTCTATTCTTCGAAAAGTTTATGCCAGCGTCCATGCCTTTTTAATTATCATTCACTACTTATGCATGGCTGCTAACATGGCTCAGTACTCCGATGAAGTCAATGAGCTCACAGCTAATACTATCACAGTCCTCTTTTTTGCCCACACCATGATCAAATTGGTGTTCTTTGCAATCAACTCTAAGAGTTTCTACAGGTAAGCTTTTGCGGATTTATTAATTTTAGCTTCATTCTCAATAATATTTTCACATCCAATTTAGGTTTTACTATATGAGTTATAGTTTATAAGTATTTTCGATTTTGCAGTAGTTCATTATAATATTTGTTCATTAAAATTTGAAACTTCATTAACCCATGGCAGCCCGACTGCTTTTAATCGCATGTGCTCTCTAATTAAGTTTGCAATTACAGACTTGACTGAAATAATTTAGGAAGCACATATTAAAATGATAATTAAACTTCGTAAATAAATAATAACTTTTAACCCATGCGCTTTTTTATGAGCTTTCCCTATAATTGTTACGGCTTTTGTTAATTTGTATCTGTGTCAGGTCAACATCGGGAATTTACAAAATTTTGGGATTATATTGACAGTTTCTTGTATTTTTAGTTTCCATTGCAATTTTCATTTGGATTTGAGTTCGCTGACCGACAATTTCACTATGCTTCATACTCATTTCGAGTAAATGTTTTAAATTCAAACAGCTCTGGTCTAGGCGCGCACGAGTTCAGTCACGTTTTTTCGAAGCGCGGCTAGACTTTTAGATCGCTGCTACGCTGGAACGTGCTCTTTACGTTTGGATTTTCAACGTTTACTGGAAAGAAGGCTAATATTTTTATGAGTAGAGTCGGAGTGTTGAGATTACGTCGTGTCGATGTGCGTAGACCTTTGTATAGCTCATGTAGTAGGGATTATTATTTGTACACGAGTGTAACGTGTTATATACATGTGTACCAGTGGAGAACTAGAGACAATGGTAATCTCAGAGAAATGTTTAAATTTCATTACACAATTATTCCTATTGATATACTATATCTAACATAATTTTGAACATTTCTCTGATGTCAGAGAACATAGTACTCCACGAAGACAACTTGTTAGAAATAACTCTCGGTTCATCTCAACTGAAACTGAAAAATGTGAGGAATTTACTAGAAATATGGTTTGGATGAACCATTATTTAGAAGGTTTTTTAAAAATAAAGTTATTATTACGACCAAATCATAAATATACAAATTCAAATTATTGTATTAATATAAGTAGGTATTACCACAGAAGAAATAATAGTACTTACAATAAGTAGTATTACTGATACACTTATGTCACGGGAAAGAAGAATTTCGAAAGAATTGCAATTTATTTTGAAAAGTCGGATCGATTGTTTCGGTTTCTGATTGAGAAATAAGTATGTATAATTTGTTCCTAATTCTGTATTCTATACTACAAATTAAATATTCAAAAAAATTGTTCATCTGAGTAAAGAAAAACGCAAATGAATTTATCTTGAAGCAGGTCTGCTGGAGGTAAGCTTAAAAATTGTTGTTCATTTCCTCCGTATGAGCGTCCGGGGAAATCTTTCAGTTAAATATTCGAGTGGCTTTTAAAGCAAGCAGCTTGTTTGCTATCCGTTAGGAAATTTATGCTAAGTATTTTTTGTGAAGTCAATAAATTCGGTCATCAATTTCATTCAGCAAAACCTATAAAACTTGGACTAATTACGATTTTGACCTATGATATTCATATTATCTACAAATAATAAATTAAAAAAGTGATACCCACTATTTAAAAAAAAAACTACTGATAGTTAAAAAGTTCTCCACTTGTCTTCAGTAAAAAAGCGGCCAAGTGCGAGTCGGACTCGCCCATGAAGGGTTCCGTAGCAGCAAGTAAAATAATATAAAAGTTGTTGTAGTTCATTGTAACTTTGATCGATGTTTTTTGCGGTTTACGATTTATGACGTATTAAAAAAAAACTACTTACTAGATCTCATTGAAATCAATTTTCGTTGGAAGCTTGCATGGTAATGTACATCATATATTTTTTTCAGTTTTATCATTCTCTTATTTTAGAAGTTACGGCGGGGGGGGGGGGGGGGGGGGACACATTTTACCACTTTGGAAGTGTCTCTCGTGCAAACTATTCAATTTAGAAAAAAATGATATGAGAAACCTCAATATTATTTTTGAAGACCTATCCGTAGATAACCCACACGTATGGGTTTGTAGAAAAAAATATTTTTGAGTTTCAGTTGTATGTATTCAGAGTATGGGGAACCCCCAAAATTTATTGTTTTTTTTTCTATTTTTGTGTAAAAATCTTAACGCGGTTTACAGAATACATCTACTTACCAAGTTTCAACAAAGTGGCTGTGACATACGGACGGATAGACAGACAGACAGACAGACATGACGAATTTATAAGGGTTCCGTTTTTTGCCATTTGGCTACGAAACCCTAAAAAGGCACGATTCATAAATGTAAAAAACAATGATAGCAAATAATTGGAATATTAAAATTCTGTGTAAATACATGAATAACGTAGACCAGCTTGGTATTTTTCGGCTAAACTCAAATACAAAGCAGTGAGTTAGTTATATACTTTTTTATTCATATGAGGTTGGTCCTATGTGACCGGCTGAGTTAAGTAAGTCTGTAATTGGTAATCATATTCGGAAGAATTTCTTGAACGTTTCCATGCTTCGGAGAGCACGTAAAGCAAACGGTCCCGGTTGTTATCGGAAAGTAACAGTCGTTAAGCAATGTCGGAGGCCTTCGGGTGGCATAAAAACCAGGAATGTAACGGTACTTCAATTTCAATTTCGAAAAATCGGCACTTCCGATTGTTTTTAAATAACCGGTTCTGATTTTGGCTCTAAAACTTTTAAATCGAAAGTAATCGAGGTCAAATAGGCATATTGAGCAGCGATGATGATGTTAATAATAATAATAGGCATACCTGACGAGCATGCTGTTTTGGACAAATAAGACCTAATAAGACCTTAAATGGAAGGGCTTACTTAATGAGTACTGAGTAGGTACAGTTGAGAAAAACGTATTCCTATCAATGACGATCCCATATTATAATGGAAAGTAAATACTAAATTCAGACCCTTAAACTCGATTGCCGGCCAATACTTGTCGTGTCCACCAAGCTCAGAGTCACTAGCAAGTGAACAACTATTTAGTGGTGCTGGCCTAATCTACGAGCCGTTAAGAAATACACTGGGAGGAGATAAAGCTGCGAAGCTTTTAATTCGTTAAGTATAATTTGCTTCTTTTAGATTGATTTAATTTCCACGCATTTTATTATATTAAACTTAATATTCTAAGTAAAAAAGTTTATTCAACATAGAACTTTTACAGGTGCTTATCATCAAAAAACAAATCTTAATTTAATAAGTATCAAATTACATTACACTTTTATGTGCCTACCTATTAATATAATGATTGTTTTTCAATCCCTAGTTATAAGTTGTATTTTTAAGTTTATATGTATTGTTTTAGCTGACTTTGTACTACCTAATTTTTCTTAACATATCTTTGTTCAGCCTCCGCCTCCGATTCCGGTTCCGATTTCGATTCCGATATACCAAATCTAAAACCTCCAATTCCGACTTCGGTTCCGATATCATCACTTCTGTTACATACCCAATAAAAACTTCCGACTTGGGACTGAGGTTGTCACTGAAGCAGCGTGGTGGAGTATGCTACAACTTCTATAGAAGAGAGACCCGGCGTACTCAGAAGTTGACCGTTAATGGGATGGATGAGATATTAATTATGATTGAAACCAAGCCAATTTTTGAAGTTATAGGTACTTCATTAGGCGCGTAATGAAGTAAATGGAAAAAATAATGAGAATGAAATTTTAAGATTTGTAACACGTCCGTGTTGACACAAAAACGCCGATCACGAAAAACCGCAGGCGCGTTTTTATTTCATATCCAAATATTATAAATACCTTTCAAATTACCCGGTTACAAAGGAAAATTATTTCCGCTCTATTTCATTTTATCCAACGAGAAAATTTCCATAAAAAAAAATTAATTACCTGCTGGACATGTTGATTTTCTTTGTACTACGTTCTTGGAAAACTGATAATTATATTAATGTGGATAGAATAGGAGTAAATTATTCAGGCGGGGCTTTGCGGGGACGTTCAATTTCTTGAGTTGAGTTGAGTATTATACTTCCTTACCACCTCCATATTACGCAAATATTGAATGATAGATGCTGAATGGTAAAAACCTTAAGATTATTATTATAGACCGAGTGAGACAGTATCGTTGAAACGTTGCTTTTTCACATGGGTTCAAATTATGCATTCATCACTATGCAAATTCTGTCCCTTTAAAAATATTATTATCACTAGTCTAGCTTCGGTTAATGAAAGGATCGTGGTACCTGAAAGATGTGTTTAGTCTGGCAGTTGGGACTTAGCCTGACAAACAAGAAAAAAGCTTGGCCTTTTGATGGGTGACCTTGAACCCAAAAATTTTGGGAGGAGACTCAAGGTCAGCAGTCAGATATAGATTTTGGTTTGTGTGACTATTGTACAATGTACATAGCTCAAGGGGCTCCAACTTGAAATATAGGCTTAGAAAAAAGCAATGAAATTCTTTAAATATACAAATAGAACAACTGAAATTATTTGACAGATGATTAAAATATCAGTAGCTCGAGCACGAATATTTGCGAGAAAGTATTCGTATGGTTAACGTAAGCAATTTGTATGGCATTTTTTCAAAAGCGCCCCTATCGTACGTAAATGGTACTAAAATGCCATACAAATTTGACAAATTGCTTACGTTAACCATACGAATACTTTCTCGCAAATATTCGTGCTCGAGCTACAGGACAAAAACGAATTTCACAGGAAATGAGCCGCTACATTTTTGATCAGCAACGTGTCTATGAGCGTTACCATAAGCTTGGCTGCATTTAATTTAATTTAAGTTATTGGTAGCATTTTATATTTTGCCAAAGTTTGACGTGATTGCCTCATCTGATATTCAGCAGGGAACATCATGCATTTTGCATGAACTTAAAGATACATAACATGCAGATGACATAATTATGTTTCGCGATTGGCACATACCACTACAAAGTGGAAAAGCTCCATATGGAGACTTCTAATTCATTTACGCCTTCCATGGAAAATAACAACAATCTCGTCTAATTAGTAAGTAACAAAGGAGAACGCTCACAAATAAAGCTCTCAATTCGCACAAAGTAAATAAATACGTCAACACTAGTGAGTAAACATAGTCGCAAATTTCCCGATGGGTCAGCCATTATTTAAAAGATTCCGTAGTCAAAACCGTGAACTATTGTTCACGGGTTTTGGCGCCATTGCATAGTCTTTGTTCAGCAGTAGATATATCAAGAGCAGGAAAGGTAAGTTTGGCTTCGTATATTGAACTGAAAGATGGAGGCCCTTATACCGCAATAAGGCTGATAATTATGACAGAAGCTGGTCCCAGCTTTTAGTATTATTGTGATGTTTCAAAACTCAATACAGCGATTTTCCCAAGGTTTCTGGATATTCTATTATTTTTGCAGGACCCTAGCAGTATGGAACCAGTCTAACAGCCACCCCTTGTTCACGGAATCAGATGCTAGATATCACCAGCTGGCTCTTACGAAGATGAGAAGGCTCCTATACTTTATCTGTGGAATGACTTTGTTGGCTGTTGTCTGTAAGTTTTCCAATGAAAATAATGCACTTTTATAATGACCACAAAGGAAAAAATATCATCACACTCCTATATAAATCACGATCAGGATAATAATAGTATACGGACCTTTAACGATCGTGTTCGAAGTGGATTGAAATGGCTTAAAGTAATAGTAGCTACCTTAAAATATCAACTGCGCTCTAGAAATTTTAGGCACTAGCTACTGACCGCGCCTGATGATATTGATAACTACTTCACTCCGTCGATCACTCAGGATCGACAGACTGCTGGACTATGAGCGCTTCACAAGCAGCTTCATACTTTATTGTTCATCTATTCTTTTTAAGACTACTCTTGTAGTCTATTGTTAGATTGAAAATATTTTAGGGTTCAATTAAGATCAAAGAATGTCCGTTAAAAAAGCTCAGTCGCAAATTAGGATAGTGTTTAGTTTATTTTCTATATTAAATTATTTAACTAATACGATATCTTGACGAACTGACTCACGTCGGTGGACAAGCAGACAGAATGATAAATTTTCCACTGCATTATCTTATCATATTTTTTTAGGTTGGGTAACAATAACTTTCTTCGGGGAATCAGTCCGTCTCCTCGTGAATAAGGAAACGAATGAAACATTGACTGAACCAGCACCTCGTCTACCTCTGAAGGCCTGGTACCCGTTCAACGCTATGAGTGGCACCATGTATATCATGGCATTTGTTTTCCAGGTATGTAACTGTATTTGAGATGGGTAAAAACGGATGCATTGGAGAACTTAACAATACCACATCATACTAAAAAGATGGTCAGTTTGCATGATGTGTATTCTGGTTTACCTGGCCGAAATTTTCGTATCTGATTTCTGAAAACAATATTTTAAGTGCCTTGTTAAAAATCCCGTATTAAAAGTTCGTATAATAATAATAAATATATAATAATAGGTAAACCAGTTGTCCATCTTCCTTCTTTAGCAATTTATTATGATTTACATGTCTGCCTGATATAAGTGTACCATTTATTCTCCAACATAATAATATAATAATTATAATATTACAATAATTTGTAGATTACCGTATTTTTTACCCCAATACCAGTACCATCTGAACCAAGTAAGTCAAAACTTAAATTTTATATTGGAATATCGAATTGCTCCCTAACGTACTGTGCGGTTTATCTGCAGAATTCGGTGCTGAGCACTGAGGCCAATAAACCAAAACATTTCTGGTCTTACCCATATGAATATTTAAACTTACTCGTAGAACGACGACACTCAGGCCTTGTGTGGCCTTGTGTGACACTTCGCTGAGTAATTTTCGAATTCCTTGGGTTTTCATTCATCATTACTATGAATTATTTACATCAGTGCGAAGGTGGACGTGATTCACCAGTGTTATTTTGAGTTAAGCGAAATTTTGCTTCAAACAAACGCTATCGATATGGTTCATTAAAGGTACATAAACGTATCATAAAAAAGCGCTCTTCCCACGGCTTAACCCGCGTTTTCCGATACAATAAGAACCGTACCCTATATCTTGTTCCAGATCATGGTCTTCCATAAATAAAATAAAATAAAATAAAAATAAAAAGCCTATATTCTACCAAATTATAAAATGACAATTTCATTATTACACATACTTACGCCCCGACTCAGAGTTACTAACGGTTACTTAAATCAATCCTTAGCACAGAATTTGTATGATGAATCTTTACTAAGGAACGATTTAAGTGACCGTTAGTGATTCTGAGTGGGGGCGTAAATGTCATAATCCGATTAGGGTTTTTGCGTGTAACAAACATCCTCACAAACAATCTTTTACGCTTATAATGTTAATAGGATAATAACATTAGTAATATAATAACGTTATATTATACTAGCTGACGAGGCGAACTTCGTATCGCCTAACAAACTTTTTTTCCTAAAATAAAAGTAGCCTAAGTTACACCTTGTTACATCAGCTATCTGCCAGTGAAAGTCCCGTCAAAATCGGTCCAGCCATTTCACAGATTAACCGGAACAAACAGACAGACAGACAGACAAAAATTGTAAAAAATGTTGTTTTGGTATATGTACCTTGTATACATCCAAATACACTTAGTAAAGTTAAAGCGGTTATTTTAATATTACAAACAGACACTCCAATTTTATTTATTTGTATAGATGTATAGATTTGTATAGATATATAGATATAGTAGGATGATAATAATATAACATCCAGGTCTACTGGCTGTTATTCTCCATGGCGATCGCAAATTTAATGGACGTGATGTTTTGCTCATGGCTGATCTTCGCCTGCGAGCAACTCCAGCACCTTAAAGCCATTATGAAACCCCTGATGGAACTAAGCGCTTCCCTGGACACGTATCGCCCGAATACTGCGGAACTATTTCGAGCTTCATCTACTGGTACGACAAGAAAATGTAGTAGGTTAACTTAGTTAAGGCGCCTAATATGAACGTATCTTTAGTTGTTTTTCAGAGATTTGTAATTGGTAAATAATAAATGCAACCAGGTCTTTCTGTCTACTCACAACATCCGTTTGTCATTTTCCCAAACGATATCTGGAAGGAATCACTTCTTAGTGATACGATCGTATTTGTGCACATATAACATTAAAGGCATGAGATATCGTCTTTTGTCCATATGTAACATATAACATAAATTATATTAGGTATAAGACACGGACCTAAAAAAAAAGACGAACGTAATCCCAACAACAAATTCAGTGAAGCACCCATAGTAATACCAACTCTCTATTAGTACAAGTACACACACCCACACATTGATACCATACTGCGTCAATCGTGAATCAAAAATTACGCACCCATGGTAAGCGGGCGGCCATTGCTATGCTTCACTCTCGATTAGACGAGGTAACGTCCGTCTTTTTTTCAGGTCCGTGGTATAAGATTATCTAGGAAATATTGTTTAAGTAATAATAAATGTCCACAGAAAAATCTGAAAAGATCCCAGAGTCCACGGATCTGGATATTCGTGGGATATACTCCACCCAGCATGATTTTGGCATAACGTTGCGTGGTGCTGGTGGTAGGCTACAGACCTTCGGGCCGGTGAACCCTAGCAATCCGAATGGACTCACCCAGAAACAGGAGATGCTGGCCAGATCAGCTATCAAGTATTGGGTCGAACGGCATAAACATGTTGTCAGGTTAGAATTAAATGAAAATAATTTATTCAAAGATTTTAAATCAGATGGTTAATAAGATGAACAAGTACTTATTTAAATGACAGTGTACCAGAGAACGTGGTACAGAGAACCTGTCCTACAAACAGTAACATGTAATCACAAAAAACTTTAGGTCATTTAAGTCGCAGTGAGAACTGCCATATTAACATAATACTAGTAATTTAGGTGCATAACACTTATAACAGGCATTATGTTGCTTAAAAGGTGGGTTCCAACTAAGTATATGTTATATTGTAAAACTTTAGACCTGATAAAGAAATTATCATTATTTTACTATTGTTACTATATTCCATGGAATAAGTTTCGAAACGTATAAGACGATATTTACTATTATTCACACAATAAACCGTTACAGTATATCATGGTTGCCCGTGTTGCCAACAGTGCGCCATTATGGGTTAAAGCAAACATCATAGTAGCAGTGTTTGGTTACGAAAACTAGAGTGTCTACAATAGCAACCATTGATCACTGACAACAATTCAGAGCGGAACAACCGAAAACTAAATATCCACCGGTATCACGGGGAATATCGAGAAAATGTTTTGGATAGGTGCCCATTGTTGTGTATCGCAAGCTATTTGGTAGAATTAATTGTACAACATTACATGAACTATACAATTTTATGTAACTATATATTATTCTATGAATTACTTCTCACTGTTTATAGCCTTAATTCCCAAAGTGGTCCAGGTGGATTCCCAGGGGTCCACGGGAGACTCGATGGGGGTCTACGTTGGCGTAACAAAAAAATCTATTAATTAAACAAACAATTCTCACTTTCTTGTCAAAAACTATTAATCTCTATACATATCTAAACTAAGCTGCAACGCAAACCATAGTTTGATCTAATTTTCACATTTTTTATAGAGTTTTGGGGATTTGGTAGAAATGTAGCTGCAGGGGGTCCACCGGAACCAGCTAAATTTTGAAAGTGGTCTATAAGAAAATAAGAGTGGGAATCTCTGGTTTATAGTTATATTATAGAACGTCAGTATTTTTTCTATGCCACTACTTACAAGTAGCTTTATAACGGCGTGCTTGTAATATTTGTCATATGAGGTTCGAGTGTTAACCTTTAGGAGAGACAACAGGGAGACACTAGGTCTCCCTTTTCCTCTCTAACCACAAAACACTTGAATAACATTTTCTTGTTTGATGTTTCTCGCACACATTTGAAAGCGTCGCAGTACAAATAATAATAGCACTGTGGAAACACCGTATACAAATGTGGAAGCACTATAATAACAATGGATCTCCGCAAAGTAACGCTTAACTAATAAAATTTCTCATTTCAGACTTGTTGCATCAATTGGAGACACATATGGAACTGCTTTGTTATTTCATATGTTGGTTTCCACTATCACTTTGACACTGCTGGCGTATCAGGCGACGAAGGTAAACAAAGAAATTATATTATTAGTGTTTACTGACTAATACTTGAAGAACTCTGGTTTCATAAAATTTTGATCACCTAGCTAGAAAATTATTGAAGTGTAACTTATAAATCTTTTAAACTTTAAAATACTTTCAATTGCGCAGAAAGGGTAAGAAGAAAAATGTGAAACAATTTTTGAAACAACCTCCATGTTGTTCAACTTGTTGTCCTACTTATTGTGGATTTTAAATGTTGCGAATACTAGATTTCAAAGTATGAGCGAAACGGCAACATTTCGATTTTGAACTGGTACTGTATTAAACCATTTTTTGAATATTTTACCAGCAATCTGTATAGTTCGATATTCTAAACAATATCTAGGCTATGTATAAAATACCCAAAAAGTTCAGGTGATGTATGAAATATTATTTATTTAGTTACGAGTTAAGGTAAAAACCCCAACTTTTGGCGGTTCATTGAACCAAAGGATAACGCTGCTGCAACGATACTTCTTGATCTCGATTCTTGCAAAGTTGCGGAAACAATTCACCCGCTCGTCAATGACGTGCGAGTCTTCAAGAAAAGAGTGAATGGGTTTTTAAAGTTACTGCACTCACCATCTTATGGTTTCTATATTCTATGCCGCCGGCTTTGCCGCACAAAAAAGCCTCAGGCCTAAGGTCAGTTCGTTTCCGGCACGAAAAAGGAATATGATGTCATTTAATAACTAAAAAGAAGCATTGCAGGTAATTACAGATTTCCGGTAGCAAATACATAAAAACAATAGCGTGGGGTCCGCTTCGATAGCTCTTGTTTAAGTCAGCCTCCAAACGAATCGTGGTGTTCCAGCTGGGGGCTTGAGAGTCAGTTCTTTCTTTTTTACTTCTTTCTTTCTTGGCCGGCAATGCATCAGTAATGCCTTTGGTGTTGCTGATGTCCATGTGCGACGATAGCCACTTACCATCAGGTGGATCGTCAGCTCATTGTTGGCTATTTCCATAAAAAAAGAGATGGTAAATGACAGTAATTTGGGTGGTGCATCTTAGTGGGATATTCAGTTTAATGAAATTTTCAATAACAACTGTTTTTATGCATGTTCTTAGTAGTAAGGAAAAAGTTTTTTGACACAAGAGCCAAGAGTTTTATTCTTTTTACTTTTGAATTTCTCACTTCGCTTAGGATTCAAAGAACGCATTTGCACGAAAAAGCTTTTTAGACTTGCCTTCAGCCTCTTCATTAGCTTTTCTTTTTTTTTTTTCTTTGAATATTAAAGCTTTTTTGAATATGAAATGAAAATATGACTGTGTTCATTTCTTACAAAATCGTACATTACTACCTGGAAAACATAACTCATTGATAGCGTCTATTTTGATGTTTTGATTACAAACAAAGTGAATTATACTAAAATTATTGTCAATTTAACATGATTTCACAGTTTAGACCATCAAAGCTGACACGTATGGCACTGTTCTTCATCTCATTAGGCATTTTTTCTTTAAAATAAGCGACTAAATTCCTTTCTGTCTTAACAGTATAATTCCAAAACAAATGCCTTGATATTTCCCATTGAAGTATTATTACTAGCATATAGAACCGACACTGCGAACACAATGTATACCCCAATGTATTGGCGCCGATCGGTTTCAATTTTCAATGGATTCGTTCGATTTTAAAAGGAGAACGGGGGCTCCATTTTGAAAATAGAACCTCCCGGTGGGACACACATTTTGTTCGAGATGTCTGTTCTATGACATTATACTTCAATGATATTTCCCTAGTATATCTGACTGACATTCAAGATCGGTGCGCGTGTACTTGTTACTCAACTCATACATTTTTGGAGATAGGGTTTGATTGGCTACTTCAGGTTGTCACTTTGCTTGATTGTGACTTTGGAATTGAGACTGAGCTTCTTTATGAGAATCATAACCCAAGTAACCTAGGCCATTGTAAAATCTATGTTACAGTGTACATTACTGATATGTTATTAATCTATTTTTTCAGATAGATGGGCTGAACGTTTACGCATTTAGCACTGTTGGATATCTGAGCTACACTTTAGGTCAAGTGTTTCATTTTTGCATCTTTGGAAATAGATTGATTGAAGAGGTAATAACACTGATGATTTATTTTTAAATTTCATAATAAGGTTGGTGGAACTTTGCTCTTTGAAGCAAGCACTGTTTGTTTTTAATTAGGTTCCATATGTTTTTAAATATATAGTGAAAACAGTAGTAGAAAAATTATAGTATGTGTTGTTATAGTGGTTTGACATACACATTTATATTCATAATTTGCTATTTTGTTATATTCGTCATAATATTCACTAGTTTCTTTAAAAAATCCTCAGGAATTATCCTCAGAGAATCCAAAAGTATGCTCGAGCTGTGACACCATAATGATTCTGATGTTATATGGTAATTTTTTCCAATTCGCTTTAGAATCAAAATGGAAATCATGAAGAATATCCAAAATTTGTTATAGGCTCAAAGTTGAACCCAAACACACTGAAAAACGACTCTCAAAGGAGTTTTACTATCTATTTGATGAAAACGAAACGCGAAACAAAATCCAGTTTTGATTTTTTCCTAGCTCAATCCTGTTATTTAAAAAAAATATCGTTTATTGTAAAATCCGACGCATAAAGCTATTTTGTGCGAAATTCCATTAATAGCGATACCAGCAAATGAAAAGATCACAGAACAAACGAGGAAAATATCCCAATATCCGTATCACTATTTTTGTAGACGATATCGAAACCACAAAATTAAACATTGTTTAACTACGCTATACTAACACTATAGGTAACTACTGTACATTTACTGTAAATACAGTAAAATAAGATCAGTGTCACTGTTGATAGCCTAGCAGTTTTAACGTTGGTCACCCAAAAGCGGGAACCTGAGTTCAAATCCTATTGCATCTCTCATTTTCAAAAATGCGCGTTTTAGAATAATTATCACTTGCTTGCTTGCAAAATATCAAGAGGAAACCCTTTTGAAAAATGTGCGTTTTAGGATAATTGTCATTACTTGCTTGCAAAATATCAAAAGGAAACATGCACACCTAAGTGATTTCCATAATATCCTGAAAGGTATGTCTGGCCACTATATGGCCACTACCCCTCACATTTTGAGAGGAGACCCAAGACGATGATGAGGATGATAACTAAATATAAGATAAGTATTTAATTGTTTGTATAAACTTTAAGAGTTCATCGGTGATGGAAGCAGCGTACTCCTGCCAATGGTATGATGGGTCAGAGGAAGCCAAGACCTTCGTGCAGATCGTCTGCCAACAATGTCAGAAGGCCATGAGTATTTCTGGCGCTAAGTTCTTCACAGTCTCATTGGATTTATTTGCCTCGGTTCGTATACATTTATTTTAATTAGAGTCCAAGAGATATCAACGCAACAATATCATTTAATTATTGTGTTCAAATAACAGAATACATAATACCTATCAGAGTAACAAAAGTATTCAAAATTTCTAGTGAATCGATTATGCGATTAGTGAAAAATTTATTGGAAAAAATTATTGCAATATTTGGCTAATAAATCAAAATAAATAAAACTCGTACAACGTCGAAAATGTAAGACATAATTATCGACTATACAACGAGGGATTTTTATTTCAACTCGTCTCCAAACAAATTTCTTCGAAACGTATTTCCTCTAAACTGAATGCTTATTAAATGTTATTTATTGAATGCAACGACTTTTCAGGTTCTCGGAGCGGTAGTAACCTACTTCATGGTGTTAGTGCAACTGAAGTAGATAAAAGCCTTCTGCAGTTTCTACGGAAGTCAATGTAACTTCAACCTTACGTACTAATCATAGGGTTTAAACTACATTTAATTGTAAAGTGCAACTATGAAATTGTTTTTCGGGCTTTATATTGGATGTCAAGCAGTTTGCAACTATACACAATGGTACGTTTCTTAGTTAGTGGATATTTAGTTCGTTATTTTTATTTGAATGCTAATTGAATATTTTGAAATGCATTTGTAGGACTTATTTTCTTATATTTCTTGTAGTTTAAGTAGGTACCTTAAATATAACAATATTTAAGGTTTTTAGGTTTAATTACGCTTGATGTAGTTGACGTAGATTTGTATAAAATGTTCGGTGTATTTTTTTAATATGAAAAGGCTATTACAATATAGAATAGTAAAATGAAACTTCAATTATTATTTAATTTAATTATTACAATGGAACTTAATCAAGTAATTGATACCTCGGTACAGGGTTCGATTCTAAACTAAATAATCAAGGAGTATTAAAAAGCAGAATTGAAATGGGTGGGTAATGTATTCGAAACCAGCACAGATGAATTAATAATTTGCGCTTATTAACTAATTGTAAAAATGTTCTTAGTAAACTTCGTTAAGATAAAATACGTACACGAAAATAAATTGCTTTTATTTTCTCCGCAAACCGCCACTTAAAGAGGGTTTTAATAAAGCCCGGAACAAAACTAAGCCGAGAAATTTCTGCTACGTCGTTTACAGGCTCAAACCACTTAAAGCAGATTATAGCCAGTTATAGCCAGTTATAGCCAGTTACTGGCTATTTCACGTCGTTCCGGCTATGCTTAACGCTAGGAATTTTATTTTATGAACTAATACTGTTTGCGCTCGCGAAATATGCGGTCGTTGTGTTGGATGACTTTTAATTAGTTTTAAGGGAACTGAATTTGTTGATTATGTATGTTTTGGTTAGGTTTTGAATGAAAATAGTTTTAGGTGAGGTAAGTTCCGTCATCGGTTTTAAATGATTATGCTGTAAAGTTGGTAATTCCAACCAAATCTGTTTAAAAGTTGGTATATGTTTGAGTACCTCTCATACTTTACTTTTAGATACTTTAACCTAGCCTAGTACTTGCTGGGTAGGTACAGTCCTCCTTGGCTACATCGAAAACACACCACCATGAAAGTAAACCGCATTTCGACCGATTTGCCAAAGCCGGTTTGCAGGTTTCTTCCTGACTGACAACGGGTTGGAGTATGACCACCGATACAAACTATTCTCGTTGGTCATATCAGTATGACATGATAGTATAACCACCAAGAAACGGCCTTGTGGACCGCTTCGTTGCTGCAGATGTCGATGGGTGGCTAACACCATCTAACAAGAGTTACCGACAAACTCGTTGTTCATTATTGGACGACCCTGTAGCCTAGTTGGTAGCGACCCTGCCTGCGAAGCGAGGTGTCTCGGGTTCGATTCCCGGCCGAGGCAGATATTTATGTGACAAATAAATATGACCCGACCCATGACCCGAGTATATTAAGGTTATGGGTGTTATAGTGAAGTCTTTGTGTGTGGGGGTATGAGTGTGTAAATGTTTATTTATTTATTATTATCTACAAAAGTTTAGTAGATTATGACATTACACAGACTACTTTTGAAGGTAGGCACCGTAACTCAAATAAATTGAAATTTTATTCGAAGTTGGTTTACAATCATTACATTTTAAAAACGCATAATTCTTCAATATGTCACAGTTCTGAATTTACATCAACTACATTTTGTTTTCTGCAAAGGATAATTATGAAAGTTCCGATTAATTTGTCCAGTTGAAGGACAGCATTAATAAATAATAATTATGATACGATAATATATGAAAATAATATGATACAGTCAAATTATAATATTAATCCAAAGTCGATCTGAAATATTAACATGATTTATCAGACATACGAGTATACGGGTTCATTATTTTGAGATGTTCGCCTGCTACAAGTATCAACTCAATGTGTATATATCGTTTTGTGTCAGTAACCACCGTTAATTGGATACAGCTTCAGTATTAATTATATTAAACGAGAACCAATTGTTTCTTTCAGATCGACACATAATCTAAATTTTACTAACAAAAAATAACCGACTTCAATATTACTCAAAAACTACTTGTCAGATCTCGTTCAAATTTATGTGGGACCACATGATAAGCACCTGCTTTCGATTAAAAAAGAATCATCAAAATCGGTTCTCCCAGTCCAAAGTTCTGAGGTAAGACACATAAAAAAATACAGTCGAATTGAGAACCTCCTCCTTTTTAGGGTTCCGTAGCCAAATGGCAAAAAACGGAACCCTTATAGATTCGTCATGTCTATCTGTCTGTCTGTCCGTCCGTACGTCACAGCCACTTTTTTCCTAAACTATAAGGATTATACTGTTGAAACTTGGTAAGTAGATGTATTCTGTGAACCGCATTAGGATTTTCACATAAAAATAAAAAAATAAACATAAATTTTGGGGGTTCCCCATACTTAGAACTGAAACTCAAAAATTTTTTTTTCATCAAACCCATACGTGTGGGGTATCTATTGATAGGTCTTTAAAAATGATATTGAGGTTTCTAATATCATTTATTTCTAAACTGAATAGTTTGCGCGAGAGACACTTCCAAAGTGGTAAAATGTGTCCCCCCCCCGTAACTCCTAAAATAAGAGACTGATAAAACTAAAAAAAAATATATGATATACATTACCATGCAAACTTCCACTGAAAATTGGTTTGAACGATCTAGTAAGTACATAGTTTTTTTTAATACGTCATAAATCGTAAACCGCAATTTACCTTTCATTCAATCAACTCAAATACTGACCTACCTACATACCTAACCTTTAGACTCAAATACATCGAGCTACAAGAACTTTTATAGTATGTTACTTGCTGCTACGGAACCCTTCATGGGTGAGTCCGACTCGCACTTGGCCGCTTTTTTGAAGTCTGTTAAAAATTGTTAAGCAATAGCGGGCGCGGTCAGTAGGTGGAGGGATGACTGCTATTGGCAAGCATTTCTTCAGGTTTCCGTGCTTTGGAAGGCACGTAATGCCATTGCTCGGTGGTTGTTATCGTAAGATAACAGTTACCTAGCCATATCGGAGGTTTTTGGGCTGTGGCATGAAAAATTCTGACACTTGGGTCGACCACTAACCCCTCCACCAATCCGCACTGGAGCAGCCTCGTGAAGTATCTTCTAGGCTTTCTCAAGAAGAGAAATCCATGCTCACTAGTGGGCCATTAACGGTTGGAGCCAAAGGTAAGTTAAAATGTAAAAACTTTTCAAGTTTAAATAAGTTTATCATGCAGATGAATATCTAAATTGAATGAATATTTGTAGGTTGTCCTAGAAAGACTTATTTATCCATATTAGAGTAAGATTCAAGACAGAGACAATTGCTGTAATAGGTATCTAATGAAAATCTCTTTAATAGTGACCTTGACGAAAATATAAAGCTATCCTTAGAATACAGATTACAGACTACAAAACTAACAGTAATCCTTTTTTCAATCTAAGGGAACATTAATTAAATCTCGACTTAGTTCGTAACATTTTTAGTACGTTTCAATTAAGAAGCGTCTAAGCCCAGAGAGGATTATTACAAACCTTTTCCATTACCAGTTTATTAAGCACGCCAAAACACTTAAGAAATTCAACGGTAAAACAAAGATTTGAGTCTGCATAAAAGAGATCGTCGGCCATAATGTCTGGTTACCAAGAAAATACTTCTTTACCGTGTTATCTACGAATTAAATTACCGCAAGGATTTCAGGGATTATATTCTTGCAAAATTACAAGGCTTTAATACAGCCTTCTAAGTTTTGTTTGAAAATTACAATCGTTAGGTGTTAATGTCAACGGTTACAGTATTTATTGTCTAGCAATTACAATGTAAATAATGTTCATGAATTTAACTGCCTTGAAAATGAAAAACATTCTGACTTTAAAAAGTAATACAATATTAAACGAAAACCTGAACTTACTAATTATTAATTTACTAGTATTATTAAATACGCTATCTATTGAAATGTCTTTCAGTCTCAAAGTTTACATCTTGCACAAAATAGTATGGTATTTTATTTTTATATCTCTAATTATTGTTTATCGGGCTTGGTACCGACTTAAAACATACGCGACTAATTCATAATCTCTTCCTTAACCCTAATTTGAAGAGCCTAGTTGGTAACGAACTTGCCTGCAAAGCGGGGGGATCTGAGTTCGATTCCCGGTCGGAACAGATATTTATGTGACAGATAAATATTTGTACTCGGGTCATTTATTGTAATGTGTTATATGTGTAGTCCATGCCACTCACCACACAGATAAAAACCTATGGTGTGTAAGCGTTTATTTATTTATATCGTTTATAAATCGGTTAAAACAGGATAATGACTCTGTGTAAATGACCTCACAAATATGAACTCTAATAACCCTAGAAAGATAAAAATTCCTGACTCATTTGGCTTACCTTACGTGAATACACAATACCTGACCTACTTTCCTTAACAAGTCTTTGATTGTAACCATTGTACCTTTAGTCGCTTCGTAAGAAATACACGACAAACTACATACACGAATCAATTAATGGAAACAAGTGGAAATACCAAACAAAAAGGCGAAATATTGTGAAAAGTGTATTGACTCATCGGTCAGTGACTGTAACAGTCAATTGTAGTGGGCTACCTGACATCACATTCTTGTACAATCATTGTTCTTCGTGGTTAGTGATTCAATGACTGTGAATTGTAAGAGATAACTTAAAAATAAATTTTATAGGAGTGATACCAAAATGACTGTATTAACAAGTTCACAACTTCTCGTCGCGGTAAAAGAAGACTTTGCTGTGGAGCCCCCTAAATCTTCATTCACAACAATCTGCTATGTTCATTGGAAAATGATTCTAAGTGAATTTATATCAACAGCTTTTCTGCTGTTCTTTGGATGCATGACGTGCGTGCCTCTAGAAGAAAATCATCTGCAACCTCTTTATTCTTCTGTTGGATTTGGAATGATCGTGATTTTCAACATACAAGCGTTTGGACATATTTCCGAAGCACATATGAATCCGTGTATAACGGTCATAGCTGTTTTATGGAAGAAGATGTCGGTAACTCTGGGATTGTTTTACATAATGGCGCAGTGCGCAGGCGCGGTTGTTGGCTATGGCGTGTTAATTGGAGTCACATCATTGGAGATGAAAATGACAGGAATTTGCGTTACACAACCAAATGAAAAGTATTCAGTGATTCAGGCATTAACGATTGAATTTATTTTAACGACAGCTCTCTCGTTTCTAACCTGTGCTGTGTGGGATCCAGTGAATAAAGACAGCCAAGAGTGTAATTCCTTAAAGTTTGGTTTTACTATAGTCGGTTTGTCTTTGGCGGGAGGTCATTTGACGGGTGCTAGTATGAATCCTGCCAGGTCTCTCGGTCCAGCTCTTTGGGCTGGACAATGGAGCAAACACTGGGTTTATTGGGTTGGTCCTTTATCGGGAAGTGTTCTGACTGCTTTATTTTATAAACACATGTGGCTGAGAATGGAAAATTATTAGCAACCGAAAAGCATACTGAAAGGATATTTGATTGTAACTTTAGGGTAGAACCTATATTAAATCTTAATTAAACAATTTTTAATCGTAAATATAATTACATGTCAAATAAGGTTTCAGAAAAAATGTTTGCTAAATCCGAGAATAAAATATGTTTTTAATTTTGTAATTTATTTGTACATACCTACTGAAAATAAATAAGTAATAGTTTAAAATAAAAACACGCTTTTATAGAAAATCCAACTAAAAAATAGAAAATAACTTTGAATTAAGAATCGTGTAATTGCGATTGAATTACCTACTACCGAAGAGATATAATAAACCTCAGAAATCTGGAGAGCAAGCAATCTCAGCGTTGCTTAATCGTAACGTTTTCCCAGAAGCGAAGCGTGTTTATGTATGCATAGGTACGTATCAGGTATCGGTAACATTGGAGACAAGGGTAGGGTTGCCAACCTCAAATTTAAAAAACCAGGATTTGAAGTTGGAGAAACCAGGACAACTCAGTTAAAAAACAGGACGCAGTAATAGAGTTGCAATTAGGCCCTATGATATTGGAGCTATTCTCAATACCGGAATTGGTTTTCGATATTGACCCCAGATTCCGGAATTAGTTCCGATATTGGTTGTTGAAATTAAAAAAAAACCCGCCTGCTATCAAAAAACGATTATGATACACTTTTTTGAAAACCTTATGAAGAGCTCTTTAATTTGATACCCATATTGCATTAGTCTATTTATTTTAATTTTTTGATAATTCAAACAAATTGTTGAGGATGAAATAAATGGTTTGAAAAAATATTATATATTAACATTTAATTATTTCATAAAAATTAAGATAAAGTGAGTACTAAAATCTTAATTTTTATACAGACAACTTAGTTTTTATACAGTGTTCAGTTTTCATTTAGGTTTGTTTTTAAAAGAGTTTCTTATACGTTTATCAAAATTACTTTAAGTAAATGTCTTCATAATTATCACAGTAAAACAAATACAATAAAACAAAAAGTTATATTGCAACAATAGCTCGCTATCAATCAGGATAACATAAAACATATAATTATTATGATAATAAGCAACAAATATAATAAAATACCTACCATAAAAGATCGAGTTTGGCACCATCGTTTCGTTGAAACCCGAAGTTCTGAGAGAAACTGAGAGATACGCCTGATGGTAGTATGCCTCCTCTCAAGCTCCAGCTCCCCGCGGGATGGTCGAACGAGCTAAACTGACCTGATAGAGACTACACATTGTATATCCCGGACGTCAGCCTGTATGACATTAGAGAGGCTTTCAAACAGCTTTAAAAAACAAGGCATCGGGAGATGACGATATCACTACAGATTTGCTGCGAGCTGAGGGAAACCCCTTCTAGTGGCGCTCCAAAAACTGTCTGAAGCCGTCATCCATACTGGAACTACCTTGGAAGACTGCAGGTTACCTGGTTTCAGGCAAGGGGACGGTTATATCCCTAAAACTGTTCACCGCTGCGATGGAAGACGTGTTCAAGCTGATGGAGTGGAAAGGACGTGGAATTAACATCAATGGCGAATACATCACACACCTGAGATAAGCCGATGACATAGTCATCCTGGCGAAACGAAAATAATGTCGAATGTCTATGTCACACGCGTACCGATTGTTGTTAACGGCGCTACTCTCGAAGTTACAGACGAATACATGTACCTGGATATATAATATAAATGGGTAAATCGGGCTGCGTTCGCGAAACTGCGTCATATCTTGTCGTCCAAAACATTACCTCAGTGCCTGAAGTCGAAGGTATTCGAGAAGTGTGTGTTGCCAGTAATGACATACGGCTCCCGAGACGTGGTCCTTTACTGTCGTCCGAATCCACAAGCTCAAAATCACACACCATGCTATCGAGAGGGCTATGCTCGGTATTTCTACGGTAGGTCTGGCCACATAGCTCAAAAGGCCGATAATCGTTGGGGAAGAAAGGTCCTCCAATGGCACTCACGTCTCGGAAAACGAAGTATAGGAAGCCTCTCGACCAGATGGACTAACGGCCTGAAGAACAGTGGGCATCCGCTGGACTCAGAAGGCTCAGGATCGGTCATCATTAGTGGCGCAAGTTAATAATAAAATAATATAATAAATAATATAAATAAAATAAATTATTTGATTAAAGTTTCATCAGATATGTTCATCATAGCATATTTTTGAATATTTACGGATTACAACTAAATCTTTCTGAATCAAATGCTGCTTTTGAACACGACAAAAAGATTGATTTCATAAAAATATTACAATTTCTTAGTCAGCTTATCTATAAAGTAATAATGGTGGCGCGAGGGGTACACAAGGGATAGAGAAAATTGGATAATTGGGTTCGTGGGTGCGTTCAGAAATAAATAAATACTCGAAATATATATTTTGTTTAGTAATAATGAATACCGGAGTTACGATAGTGAAACACTCAGTTCTGGGAACTGAAAAATTGCCCGAGATTCCGGAATTCCGAAATCTCGGAATTCCGGTATCCATGCCCTACTTGCGAGCCGTGAGGCCACCCGTAACGTAAAAGTTTTTACAAGAGGCGCACGAATTTTAAAAACTAAAAACCCAGGACGCTGCTTAAAAATTATCCAGGACGTCCCAGGACACTACAAAAACAGGACGGATGGCAACCCTAGACAAGGGTAAGCCTCGACAAACAGCAATCGAGATCGGAACGCGCACACGTTTAAAGTCTCTGTCGCGTACAAGTCGTACAAGTTAATCCAAAGGGTCTGTATTTATCGAGTCGCTGAGCCGTGAAATGGACTCCCTATTTGTTTTGTACATTATAACCGATGAACTGACGAGCACTGTATTGTAATGGAGAATTTCACGGGGTGAAAATAAATTTTCCTACATGCAAACGGCTATTAAAATTTCCGCTTTGTGTATACCTATATTTATGGGATTTAAAATTGAGTGTACACTCGTGCTGATCACACCTTCAGTATGGATGACCCGATTTGCTTCGTCATTTGTTATGCTCAAAACAAAGGAGTGAAATAACTTACTCAGGGTTAGTGTTCCCATTCGATTACAATTATGCGAGTGTCTTTAAGTCAAGAATGAATATGCTATTACTAAGTGCGCTTTATCACCTAAGACTACATCACCAATATTTATTTGGAAACTATTTTTGTAGTTATTTTATTAACAAACGACTTAAAAAAGAATACTTTTTTTAAACCTAATAATTAAAAATATCACGTACCGTTGATCTATTGGCAGGCAGATAAAATATTACGCTTTATCACCTAAGACTACATCACCAATATTTATTTGGAAACTATTTTTGTAGTTATTTTATTAACAAACGACTTAAAAAAGAATACTTTTTTTAAACCTAATAATTAAAAATATCACGTACCGTTGATCTATTGGCAGGTAGATAAAATAGTACGAGTCTTAAAAAAGTCTTGTACCAAGACATTTTACAAATAGGTACTCAGAGCAGGCGGAATTTATCCGCACGCGGAATGAAGCATTGGCATCTCTTTAACTAGATCTAAAAACACGGGATGATACCAGGATAAAATACTAATATATATATATCTATCTCGAAACATCGAATCATCAATCATAATCATAATCTTTATTGCCTCATGCGAATCTAACATTACACTAAATATCACAGCATTTAACCCTGCTAGGATATTGCAATGGAATAATTTTATTTAATCTTCAGCGAATCTAACATTACACTAAATATCACAGCATTTAACCCTGCTAGGACATTGCAATGGAATAATTTTATTTAATCTTCAGCGAATCTAACATTACACTAAATATCACAGCATTTAACCCTGCTAGGACATTGCAATGGAATAATTTTATTTAATCTTCAGCGAATCTAACATTACACTAAATATCACAGCATTTAACCCTGCTAGGACATTGCAATGGAATAATTTTATTTAATCTTCAGCGAATCTAACATTACACTAAATATCACAGCATTTAACCCTGCTAGGACATTGCAATGGAATAATTTTATTTAATCTTCAGCGAATCTAACATTACACTAAATATCACAGCATTTAACCCTGCTAGGACATTGCAATGGAATAATTTTATTTAATCTTCAGCGAATCTAACATTACACTAAATATCACAGCATTTAACCCTGCTAGGACATTGCAATGGAATAATTTTATTTAATCTTCAGCGAATCTAACATTACACTAAATATCACAGCATTTAACCCTGCTAGGACATTGCAATGGAATAATTTTATTTAATCTTCAGCGAATCTAACATTACACTAAATATCACAGCATTTAACCCTGCTAGGACATTGCAATGGAATAATTTTATTTAATCTTCAGCGAATCTAACATTACACTAAATATCACAGCATTTAACCCTGCTAGGACATTGCAATGGAATAATTTTATTTAATCTTCAACGCATAAACCCTGTAGCCTAGTTGGTAGCGACCCTGCCTGCAAAGCAAGGGGTCCCGGGTTCGATTCCCGGCCGGGACAGATATTTATGTGACAGATAAATATTTGTACTCGGGTCATGGATGTTATTGTGATGTGTTTGTTATATGTGTAGTCCATGCCATCCGCGACACAGGTAAATAACCTACTGCGGGGGGTGTGAGTGTGTGTTTATTTAGTTATTTATTATAAACTAAATACAATTAATAGTTCGCAAACTGACTAGTTAGTAAAGATATCAAAAGAGGGCGATAGACTCGTCCCCCTATACAGAAGCACTTTAGTATAATTAAAATCTGGCTAATCAAACCCCAATTTAATTACATTGAGTTCCAATGTTTCATTGTCAAAATTAGTCTCTCCTAGGTTTACCTAAACATACGTCAGGTAATGGCAGAAATAGAACTATTTCGGGAATTGCCAAAAGGCGTTTGTCAATCTCAAGGTTTGCTAGGCTACGTAGCGCTAAAATAATTCGTGTTATTCGATATTTGTTTCAACAATAAATGTCACTGTTAGCTCAAAGAGGACAAATATAAATAGTCAACAATACTGCTCTTCATATTTCCTAGAACTTTCCCGTGTGTCTCCACTCCAGATGCTTACGATCTCGTTAAAATATTTACCGGCGTGTGAGCGAGCTGCACGGCGATGTGAATTTACCGCTTATGGGCAAGATGGAAAATATAATCCTACGCCCTTTTCTTTTCTCCGTGTAATCTACTCTAAATTGAGTGTCATTAATATTTTTGATTTGACTTGCTAACCGACTACGAGGTATGAAGTCCTATTCGAGGTTTGTCACAGATATCCAAGTTTGAAAATTTTAAATCGATTTTGAACACCTTGCTGCACTGTTGTATTAATTTCAAGTAGTTGGTATACCGAAAAGTCGATGTAAAATTACACTCAAAACTGAACGCGAATATAATAAGTAGTTACTTAAATTATTATAACGTTTGCTATAGACGAATTAATGTACTTAACCATATAAAAATATACTTAAATCAAAGCTCTTCCATCATTAATCATGAGAATAAAAAGTTTGAAACTCAAAAAATATTCGTCTTCACCAAATTCATTACACCAAATTGCTACATTTCCTGTCAAAATTCCGATAGCCATCTTGGAAAATGACGTCATTTGTAACGGTCCAGCGTTATATCATATCTCAACGTTAATTAACGCTTAGATGAAACTTAAATATTATGATTCATTTTTCGTATTCATGTCTAAAGGCGTCGTTACGAAAAATTAAATAACAAATTTCAGTTTTTTTAACCTATGCTTTTTTGCACCCCGGAAATTAAACGGTATAGGTACATTAGTATACATATACATGAATGATTACAAATATTTTCTATGTATATGTTACCGGCAAAACCCGATTTCAGGTCAAACTAATTTGGCCTAGGCCAAACTAGTTTATCCTACTCGTGTCAGGACAAACCAGTTTGGCCTAGTCTAAACTAGTTGGGCCTAGGCCAGACTAGTTTGTCCCGACACGATTAGGCAAAACTAGTTTCTTGTTAGGCTAGTCGTTAGTTAGAGTAATATTCATATAGTTGCATATTGTTTACCAAAATGATGTATTAAGTATAAAGGTTTCGGAACAATTTTATCCGAACAAAAACAGTTTCTCTGTAAAAAAACAGGACAAGTACACTTCAAAAGATAGTTACAAAAATGATAATTAAGTTTTTACAAAAAGTTATGAAATCAAAAAACCCAAGTACATAACCGTTTTAGATAAGAAAAAAAAATTTGCTGCTAAAAGTAAAAAAAAATGGTGTACTTGGTGTGCATAATTATGATTTTCGATCTGACTTGACATTGGAAGCCTAGGCCGTCAGAACAAGGCAAGCCCAGCTGTGTCGTACAACCCAGGATCTCGGGATCTTTGACCCGACATCACAGAGCACTCCATTCCATACGTTTAATATTTAACAGCTGCAGAGCGATTATAGTAAAGCAATGATAGTAAGCTGGGCTTTTCGGCTTGTATGGCTGTACCACACGCCACTGAATTTGGAAGATATTTTTTAAAACTTTTTAACCTCCGACGAAAAAAGAGGGATGTTACAAGTTTCACGTGTCTGTGTTTCGGTGTATCTGTGTGTCTGTGTATCTGTATGTTCCAAACGGATGAACCGATTTTGATCTCGTCTTTTTTGTCTGAAAGGTGACTTAATCGAGTGTTCTTATCTATGTTTGGTGTAAATAAAACTGACGGGATTTTTTAAATTTTAATTTAAGATTATTTTGAAATAAGCGCGCACTATAAAGTATTATGCACACCAAGTACACCATTTTTTTTTTTACTTTTAGCAGCAAATTTTTTTTTCTTATCTAAAACGGTTATGTACTTGGGTTTTTTGATTTCATAACTTTTTGTAAAAACTTAATTATCATTTTTGTAACTATCTTTTGAAGTGTACTTGTCCTGTTTTTTTACAGAGAAACTGTTTTTGTTCGGATTTCATGTCTTTTTGTAAAGTAAACTTTTTTTAAAAAATATTGCACGCCTTAAACCGCGAAGCGGTTGAAGTTGTGCTTTACTCTCGATAGGTACGTCAATATCAAGAAATTTTTTGCTCTAACTCTAACACAGCCAATATGCAGCAATATGTCTAACCGCTCATTTACACGCGCGTGTAGCGGATCGTCTCGTGGCGCGTCCGTAAGCCACGCCCCCTACGCGCGTGTGAACACCACGCGAGCGCTCGCGCGAGCCCCTTTGGCCGCGCCTAACAAACCGCTCCCGCCGCGAGCCCGCGAGCCACGAGACGCGCCGCTGTCTGGTCCGCGAGCGCCCTGTTCACACGCGCGCGCACGCGCGCGTCTCGCGGATTGTCTCGTGGCTCGCGCGCGCGTGTAAATGGGGTATGAGAGCTACTGAACCATCTGACTAATCCGTTTCCCACAGAGCTCGAATTTTTTTTTACGATGTTTTATTATCAGTCAAATAAGAAAGTACCATTCTGGCAGGCATCTCGCGGTTGCGTCATCCCTTAATTTTTTGAAAATGCAAAAAATATTCTTTTTTAACCTTCTCCCACAAGGCTATAATTTTAATAGGTTGTAATTTAGATATGCTTAAGTGTAAAAAAAATTGCCAACCCATTTTGAGGGTTGCAAGTATGTGCCAGAACAAAGTAAAGTTGTCATCGGGTGTGCAATTCATAACCTGCTCCCACATGGCTCAAATTTTCAGGGAACATACTTTCAGTTGTTAAAAAGTATATGTAAACAGCTAGAAGATTCTAGCGGTTGCAAGTATCTGCCAGAAGAGTATACAGGGTGAATTTTTCAAGTGGGCGTGGATGGATAAATTCAAAACTATGAGGAATAGCGAAAAGTGGTCAAAGGAGTCTCGGAGCCGATTTTCACGAAAACCAAAACTGCATAATTAGATTTTTGAAAAATCAATAGCCAGGAAGCCGTTGATTTTGCCTCATGAAAATAATTATTGTTTGTAGGGTAACACTGTTTTTTTTCATCAATGTGTACGATCTGAGATCCTACAATCGCCCCATACATTATAGTGACATCAAATAGAGAAAAGAACCTGAAATTATACATACAAGGATATAACTGTATGAAAATTATTTTTTGTATGGCAATACTGACATTTATTTCCGCCAAAGTGAATCTATAAGATCCAACTCATCCAACAATAATTCCACAGTATAATGAGATATCCAGTAACGTAACTCGGCCCTATTCTCGAAAAACTTGCCTACGGCCGCGCGGAAGTAGCTGCGCGATAGGGCTGTCCGCCGACATCGACAGTATTTTAATTTTATCAAACGACTTGAGTTTCTTTGTAGTTTTGTATTTATATTGTATTTGAGTAATACCTACAATATGGAAGTACAGTAAAGTACCATGACGGAGGTTGCCCATCCAATCCATTCAATGTCCAACTTCTGCAAACGTTGCTTAATAATTTTTTTTATGGAATTAGGTGGCAAACGAGCTGACGATCCACCTGGTGGTAAGTGGATATCGTCGCCCATGGACACCAGCAACACCAAAGGCATCACTGATATGTTGCCGGCCAAGAAAGAGAGAAGAAAAAGAAAGAAAGAACTGGCTCTCAAGCCCCCAGCCGGAACACGAGTCGTTTGGCGGCTGACTCATCATGCTCAAGGGTGGTAGCTATCCAGGCGAACCCCATGGAGAAATAATAATAGTAATAATGGTATTAATTAACAATTAAAATCAATATTACCAATATAATCCCTCGAGGGGCCCTACCACCAGCGGGCCGGATTTAGTCGCCTTTTACGACACCCATCTGGCGTGAGATTGGGGTTGGTATTCTAAGCCGCCCCAATACGGCAAAAGTAATAATAATCAACCATTTGATTTTTTTTAGCCCCTTATTTATCAATCTAGGCATTTTACTCGGTGGACTTATGAAAAATAAACAATTGGCTATTTGACAGTTAGGGTTACGCAAAATTTCAAAAGTATCGATACTTTACTCGATACCAGTATCGTATCAAAAGTATCGATACCAAAAAAGTATTGAAACAAAAGTATCGATACCTTCAGGTATCGAGTACTTTTTAATAAATTTATAAAAAAACATGAGTGGAATGTTGTGTGTTGCAAAATTTCGCAAAAAAATCAAACAGGAACGTGTCTCACAAAATAGTCACTAATATCCAAGCTATATACACATAAAAAAAGCAAAGCAAAGCAAAGCAACAACCCATAATTGTCCCACTGCTGAGCTCGGGGTCTCCTCTCACAATGTGAGGGGTACAGGCCATAGTCTACCACGCTGGCCAAGTGCGGATTGGTAGACTTCACACACCTTTGAGAACTTTATGGAGAACTCTCCGGTGTGCAGGTTTCCTCACGATGTTTTCCTTCACCGAAGCAAGTGATAATTAACTTCTAATACGCACATAATATTTGAAAATTAGAGGTGCGTGCCAGGATTTGAACTCGGGCCCCTCTGTTCGAGAGACCACGTTCTAACCGCTAGGCTATCACTGCTTACTTATACACATATTATATACTATATAACACAAAAATGTTTGTACGGATGTCCTTTATAGACACTGAATCCATTCAACCGATATCCCTCAAAATGGTTTCATTTGAAAGGCAATAATTCGAAGATGGTTCAAGATCACTAAAGCAATGCATTAAGCACATTCAGTCCATTGATAAAGTCGATTTTCTACTTTTACAATACAACAATTTGAAGATAATTTGTAGCGATGGCGCATCAACGTTATCACAAAAACACTGATCTGTCATATTTATCAGAAAATAATGTATCGTAGTGGAACATGCCGAGTATCCACTAGTAGATAGATTAAGAAACTTTCAGACACTTTCGCCGTATTGGGGCGGCTTAGAATACTAACCCCAATCTCACGCCGGATGGGTGTCGTAAAAGGCGACTAAATCCGGCCCGCTGGTGGTAGGACCCCTCGAGGGATTATATTAGTAATATTGATTTTAATTATTAATTAATACCATTATTACTATTATTATTTCTCCATGGGGTTCGCCTGGATAGCTACCACCCTCGAGCATGAGTCAGCCGCCAAACGACTCGTCGTGTTCCGGCTGGGGGCTTGAGAACCAGTTCTTTCTTTCTTTTTCTTCTCTCTTTCTTGGCCGGCAACGCATCGGTGATGCCTTTGGTGTTGCTGATGTCCATGGGCGACGATAGCCACTTTCCATCAGGTGGATCGTCAGCTCGTTTGCCGGCTATTTCCATAAAAAAAAAAGACAGTTAGTCCATGGAGTACAGAGGGTAAGGAGAGACATCTCATATCCAATACCTACCACCATCCTGTGACAATAGCCCTGCCGTCGGAATAACTACGATATGAACATAGCTGTTGTATACGGAGCTGGGGAGTGAAGTTTGCTGAGTTCAATAAAATTTACCCTAGGCTACATCAGCGCCACCCGTTATTGAACGCGTTTTTACGGACGAAAATTGTCCAATGCACAGAGATGGCTCTCCTTACATGAGTTAGACATAAGCGTACCGTTGTCAGAAAAGTACTTTCCTATAGGAAAGTATTTAGTTCCTTAGTTATAACTAAGGAACTAAAAGATGCTGTGCAAATAATGCAATAATACTTTTAAGGGCTGCAATTATCAGAAAACTGAATAAGTGAAATAGTTTAAAAGACAAAAAACACTACACAGATTATTCAACCCGTAAAGGTTACTCGTAGAAAAGTCCTAAAATAGTTCAAGGAAATAAAATGATAACACACATAATTGCTCGGCAATGACTGGGAATTCATCGAATCATGTTTTAGGCTAAAACTTTTAGCTTTCGTCGATTAATAATTGCTGTTTTTCATAAGCTAATAATTTATTGGATATGGACGAAGGAAAGTATCGATACTTCTAGAAAGTATCGATACCTCAAAAGTATCGGAACAAAAGTATCGATACCAAAAGTACTTGGTATCGAAACAAAAGTATCGATACCTAGAAGTATCGATACTTTTTGCGTAACCCTATTGACAGTTGTCACGGTAAAATATGAAATGTGATAAATACGGTTGCATAGTGGTTAACAATAATTATACAATACGTTTTTTGCATGAAAACAAATTGTAAATATTTTTATTTTTGAAAAATAGATTTGAGTTTTTTTACCTGTGGATACGAGAACCGAAACGTGGGCGGCCATGATTGAACATTGTATGAGACGTCACATTTCAATAAATAAAGCGTCGTCGTTACTTTATCGTGTGCAATTTATTGAGAAGATTATTAAGATATATTTTGATTTGTGCTTTTGAGAGGTTTTGTAAAATGGAGTCAGGCCATACAAAAGCTGACAGTGCGAATTTGCCTAAAGTTGATTCATTTAATTGCAAATTTCTTTGCCTGTATCTCTGACTTTTGCTCTGCCGAGTTTCGGAATGGAAAAACCTTCATGTAAGTACTGAAATGAATAAGCAAAATTGGTCAGAGTCTTGCTAAGGGGTCACAGGAGGACTTTTTCTAAGTTTTTCCTCAGCGCCCCCATAACGACACCCTAACTAATGATTTTTAAATGTTTATGATTTCAGATCTTCTCGAGTCGTATGGTGTTCCAGACACAGTTGCTATTAAAAGGGGTCAAAAATTAGAAGACCTTGTAAAACAAAAATTAAAAAATCTACTTGGAGAAATTTCTCAGTGCGGCTTGTTCATGTGTCAAGAATATCCTATGATACCAGCATCACCGGATGGAATTTTAAATGGTGACACAGTAATAGAAATAAAATGTCCAATGAATGAGTCCAATGAACTTCAAAAAAATATGTTTCGATGAATCAAGTTACTGCTAAGTACTTCGCACAAGTGCAACTGCAAATGCACTTAACTAAACTGAAAAAGTATTTGTTTTGTTTGGCATCATGGGACTTTGAAGACACTCAGAAAGTCAATATTGTGCCTGTAGAATATGATTATGTACCTATATGTAAAAGATTTACTCTTAGAATCATATTGGAAGAAAAATATCCATTAATTTATAATAGTACCAAATAAAACAATTTATATTAACAAATCATGTATTTTTAATTAAACTATCCTGTAGGTTAATCAGTGCACATGCAACAATAACACATTTATCTAAATATTTTAACAATTTCATATTCACTACAGAATGAGGTTTTAACATAGAGAATTCTCGATACAATAGATATTATGACACATATGTCTAAAAGGTTCCGATTTACCAATTGTTTATTTGATTTAATTATAAATGGATTTAACACACTTGCAATTAGAATTACAGATTTCATAAATACCTTACTAGCGACAGTGACATTCAGAATTGGTCTCCAAGCTCAGAAAATGGTGTATTTAGTCTTATTTTTTTAAACATAACAATAATATGTTCTTCAGGAAGGTTAATGTGCTTTTTCAAAATTTCAATCAAAAAATAACAATCCTTCGAAAAACCTAATTAATATCTTAGATTTTTCTTGATCAGTCGTACAGTATTTTCAATTGACATTCAACATAGTTTCCCTGCTTCAACTTTCCTCTTTAATTCTAATAATTCAGATTGAGTTTCTTGATCGCTGCTTGTAGATGTCTTTGTTAATAAGGATTGAACAGATGGTGAACTGTCAATATTAAGTTGCAATTTTGATGGTGATGAACTGTTTGAAGACAACGCTTCTAGCTTTTTAGTAAAGAGTAAATTTCTCCTGATTTTGGAATGCCCTGCTGATTCTATCCTATACTTTATTTTAAAATGTGATGTTGCAGTGGTTATTACATGAGTCTTTAAAGAAGTATTTTTATCCTTACTTTGAGTAATAGTTTGTACATATCTGCTTCTATTCTTTGCAGACATACACACTCGAACTAATTTATTACTCATTTCAGGGCATACTTGTATCGCCTGATCTGAGTTTGAACAGTCATCTTTCTCAGTAGCAGACAAAAAATCTGGAAAAATCAAAACATATTATTTATTACATACTTACCTATATGGTAATGGTACATGGCAAAGGTACTACTTATGAACTTTTCAACATATTGTTGTGTACTCAGATTAAAAAATAAAAGGGTCGTGTATTATTAAATTGTTTTTTTACTCACCGTTATTGCTTGTCATGGCTAATGTTCTTGGCATTTGAGTTTCCTCTGAAAATATTCCTTGTATAATGTTCATACGTTGTCTTTTGCTTGCGGCTGATCGAGGCTGTGGCGGTGCGGTGCGATTTATTCTGTCTGGTTGACATTGAAATTTTGATGGTAAACAGTCTGGCTTCAGTCTTATTATGCCAACAGACCCCATCACACTGTATTGGATGTAATTTTCCATATCATTAGGCAGCTGTAAAGTAAAACAAATATATTAATTACTTACTTTTATTTTGATCATGTTTTATGAACAACATTAGGTTAGGTTTAATTTGTTTTTTTTTTTGTAAATCAGAGGCTAAGTTGATTACTTCTAAATACTTACATCAGTGATCTTCACAAAATAATATTGCAGATTTATCAGATGTTAATTCTGGGTCTCGACGTGCTAATTGTAAAATGTAACCACTGCTTTCGACGTTGAGACTTGAGGGCATTTTTAGGAACGTGTTTAAACAATTTGTTAGGAAATTTAATTGTAGTACTTCTACACATAAGCACTGCACATGGCTTGTAGCTTGTCATTTTCACAATTCCAGTGAAAAAGGTGTAAGTTTTTCAGTTAAAATATCTTCAGAGTTAGAGCGTCCTAAATAAACTCACAGAATAAACTTTTGTTTATTGAAATATGACGTCACAGCCAACAAGTGACAGATGGCCGACTATTTCGCGCGAATTTCAAATTAATGGACTAAAAGTTATTTTTATTCCTACTAAATATCACTTTTTTGAAAAAATAAATATTGTTAGAGGTATAAAATAAACCTACGAAAATTTTAAAATATATTTCCAAAAATTGTCTAATAGCCAATTCAAATAATCAATGCTACCAACACAGAGTGACAGAGTACTACACCACAGAGTACTTAATTTACAATTTACAGCCATGGATATATTACTCTAACTGGATACATAACTTCGTAGTGGTACCTGACGATCGAAGACGTCATATTAAGAAGGACCATTTTTGTATTGTTTCCATGTTATCTATAGTCCCAGGATATATTATATTATTATACCATTAGAATGCGATTTTTCATAATGGTTTAATAACATCTAAGATGAAATTAAAATATAGATGTACCGTAATGGTGTACCTTAATTTTCAATTTACTCTTAATGCAATAATATAAAGTCGGTAATTTTAAAGAAATTATAATAAAATATATTATTTCAATATTATCATGATTACTACCAGAAAAATTACATATAGAAAACATTTTGAAGAACCATATCAAAATAGGATAATATAATTTTTCTAAGTGTGGACACCCTACAATTTAAGAAAGACAACCTCAATCCGGCCTGGGATTGGTCGAATGGTCCTTCCGATATGACATCATCGATCGTCAGGTACCTGTACAAAGTCTCTGATCCAGATAGAGTAACATATCTATGGTTGAAACGCACTTCCCTGAAGTTACACAAATATTTCAAGATCAAAATTTGCCAAATCGGTCCAGCCAATCTCAAGTTTAAGTGACACAAACAAAAAGCAATTTATTTTTATACTAGCTGCCCGGGCAGACTTCATTCTTTAAGTTTTTTTTTTGAGATGTTATCTATTTATTTATTTATTTATTTATTTAATCCTTTATTGCAATTTTATACAATCTATTCTATCTTTCAAGTTAGATCAAACTGAACACGGTGTGCAAATTTGATTAAAATTGGTTAATTAGTTTAGGAGTTCATCGCGGACAAACAACGTGACACGTAGTTTATATATATTAAGATAAATACATATGTCACAGTATTAGTTACAAACTCCTTCGAAAGGGCTTGACCGATTGTTAAGAAATTTTGTGTATATAATCAGTAGATCTGAAAATAAGACGCAAACTGTTTTTCATACCCCTAAGTGATATGTATGGTCCACGCCAATTTTTTTTATTTTTTGGACAAAAAATTTTATTTGAATTTTCTTAGGATTTGGCATAAAAAATACACACAATTTTAATTTTTAACCCTTCTACCACCAACCCCTATTTTTTAATATCGACTCTCGGCGATCGATACTTAAATTAATAATTTACCAAACCTATAAAGATAAAAGTACTGTGACAAGTTTATTTGGACAATCACTCCTTGAGGGTGAAAATAAGGGATGTAATTTAAAGTTATAAATGTGAAAAATTTCATAATTTTAACCCAAGGGTTGTGATTAGGGTGTCCCTATATCTAGATATAATTTAAGAGGCAGTTCAACGTTTGCCCGGTCAGCTAGTATTTTTAATAATTTCTTCAAAATTATCTTTGTCATGAAAACTGATGTATTATTATGATTATTTTTGTGCAAGGTAATAATAAAATGAAACAATATTATTTATTAAGGTACCTACATCTATTTTTTTAAGTGCACTGCAATTATAAAAATATTTGAACACCATCGAATAATATATCCTGGGACTATAGATAACATGAACACAATAGAAAAATGGTCAATTGTGTCATCTTCAGGTATCTTCGAAGATTGTGATCCAGTTAGACTATTATATCCTTGAAGCAAGCACTCAATGTATAGTCTGTATACGCTATCTACTTACTAAGCATGTGTCTGTGGTCACAGCCATTAATATCGAAATATATAATACGCCAATGCCATGTACGAAGAAAAAAAAAAAAGAAAATTCAATACCTTCTAGTAAAAATTCATCCGAAATTGCCGATTTAGGCTGCTCAGATTCCAAAAAGGGACCGGGCCAAATTTTTTATTGTTGTAAAGTATTAAATAATTGAAAGATCGAAATAATTTTTAGTGTTTTATGCACACAATTATTAATCATTTTCATGTGTGAAAGTACAAAGCGTTGACGTTTCGCTAATAATGAAAAATATGGAGTTAAAAATTTCGTGACGGCTTGTTTGGTGACGTCACACTAGGTTTCGAGAAAAGAGACTATAGCGTCAAGTGACATTTTTGAGAGGGTGTATGTATGTGTGTGTGTACTTGTCCTAGACACTACTGTGTCTCCTGATAAAGAAAACGACAAATCATTATAATTGCAAAGTTGCATTGTATGCACTTTTAGGGAGAATTCAGGGGTTTTTGATACACAAACAGGCTTCCAAACATCTCCGGCGCTGCGGGAAATGCAGCCCCTCCGCCCTTGCGTAACAAACTGCAGGCACTCCATGCTCGCCTACGCAGCTTCGGCTTTTTGGTCGCCTGCGGCGACCAGCCTCAGCCGCTTCGGCTCACATGGTGCCTGCAGTTGGTTACAGCGGGCGGGGGCTGCTCTCCCTCCGCGCCTCCGGGGTTTACATTCACTCTAGGGGTAGGGCAGACTAGTACCACGTGGGGTCGGGGTTGACTAAGTCGGTTTTGTGACCATTTCGACCTACATCTGGAAATTAAAAGAATCCAAAAGAAACAATCTATACGCGAGCAGTTAATTTGGTGATCATTTACTACATTTGGTGTTCGAATACAATTTGAAGTGCAATCGTGACTAAAATAGCTGTAATTTAAGAGGTTTAAAGCACAAAGATTTGTCGAATAAATATAAATCCGTAACAATTCGGTTCTAATCAGTTTTAGCAAAGCAAAAGCAAAGCAACAACCCATAATTGTCCCACTGCTGGGCTCGGGGTCTCCTCTCACAATGTGAAGAATAACAGGCCATAGTCTACCACGCTGGCCAAGTGCAGATTGGTAGACTTCACACACCTTTGAGAACTTTATGGAGAACTCTCCGGTGTGCAGGTTTCCTCACGATGTTTTCCTTCACCTTCAATCAGTTTTAGACTGACGAGAAACTAGTTTTGCCTAATTGTGTCGGGACAAATTAGTCTAGCCTAGGCCCAACTAGTTTAGACTAGGCCAAACTGGTTTGTCCTGACACGAGTAGGTTAAACTAGTTTGGCCTAGGCCAAACTAGTTTAACCTGAAATCGGGTTTTGCCGGTAACATATACATTGAGTTCATACATTTTTTCCATCCACGGCACACTGCTGCTTAAACAAAAATCAGTTATATTATCACATATTTTCCTAGTTTCTCATTGAATAATGAATATGAAATATCACGCTGTAAATGTTTTATATTTTTATACTAAATCCTTGCACTTACATTACAACTTTGGATTACTTTATATTACACTTGAGCAACTTGAGCTCTACCTATAGCAACAACAACACTTAAAATGGAAAAATAGAACATGATTCAAGAAAAACCATTTAGCTATCTTAAACAAGAACCTTTTGACTGGTTAACAGACAACGGCCCTCCTCAAAGTCACCGAGGATATTCGCGAGGGTATGGAGAATAAAATGGTCACTATTCTTGTTTTAGTAGATTTCTCCAACGCCTTTAATATGGTCGATCACGACATTCTCCTTGCTCTCCTAGCGAGATTGCGGTTCTCTTCCTTGGCCCAGGATTGGTTTTCTTCCTACCTTTGCGGGCGCCAGCAGGCCGTCAAGGTTGATGGCACTCAGTCTGTCTGGTGTGACCTTACCTCTGGCGTGCCTCAGGGCGGTATTTTATCTCCATTACTATTTTCTATTTTTATTAACTCACTTACCCCTCTTCTTGGTTGCTCTTACCATTTATACGCGGATGACTTACAGATTTACACCCAGGCTGAAATTACCGAAATAAATAAAGCCGTCAGCAAAATTAATGAAGACCTACTCAATGTCAGCATCTGGTCGAGTAAGTTTGGTATCAAAATCAATCCTGGCAAGTGCCAAGCTATACTGATAGGTAGTCCTCGCCAGATAGCTAATGTCAACATCGAGTCGGTTGATCTCATCAAATTTGAAGACTGCACTATTGCTTATCAAGCTAGTGTTAAAGACCTCGGCATCTTTATTGATAAAACTCTTAGCTGGAACACGCAGGTAAGTGAAGTCAGTTGCACAGTAAACGCATCGTTAACATCACTCAACCGGCTTAGGAACTTCCTTCCGACCGAAACTAAGGCTAAGTTAGTTCAAGCGCTTATTTTACCCATCTTGGATTATGGTGATGTGTGCTCTCTGGACATGAGTGAGTCTCAACTGGACAAACTGGATCGACTCCTCAATAACGCCGTTCGCTTCATCTTTTGCTTGCGTAAGTATGACCATGTTTCCTCCTATCTCTCCAAGCTTAACTGGCCCCGCATCCGCGAGCGACGGCATGTCAGGTTACTTTGTTTACTCTCTTCTGTTTTATTTGATCCACATTCTCCAGTATATTTAAAATCTAAATTTCAATTTCTTCATTCTTCCCATGATCGGCAGCTTCGTTCGACCGAATCATATCAACTCTCTATTCCGCTGCACCGATCTGGTTTCATCTCCAATTCTTTCACAATTCAAGCGGCCCGTCTTTGGAACGCGCTTCCCGACAGAATCAGAAGACCCGCTGGTAAATTTACTTTTAAAAAGAACCTCAGGACTCATCTACAGGCTTGTCACCAATGTAACTAAGGATATTATCTCTGACGGTAGGTATGTATTTATGTATGTCTATGTAGGTATATGTGAACTTATATATTTATGGCTATATATGTATTTATGTACGTATTTTGTGTATTTTTTATGTAGGTATTAATATGTATGTATATATATTATTATGTATATCAACTTACCTTCCCAAACCGCCTTTCGTGCATTTCTATTTTGGCCAATGGTTAGCTGGTAGAGAATGCATTAAGCATTAAGCTCGCCATTTGTACCGTAATATTTTATTGTGGTCAATAAAGGTTAAATAAATAAATAAATAAATAAATAACAGAGTCACTGCCAATAAGGCTACATGGTTACCATCGGCAAATAATATAGAAGGATGAAATATATAAAAATGAACGATTAACGATGAATGACTAAAGAACAAGGATGAATAAAAATGAACGATAAAAGATTAAAAGAGGATGAATAATTAAGCATAATAAATATAACGGGAAAGATTAGGCTCCAGGCAAATGATAGATAATGAAAATTAAAGAACTATTAACGATCAATGATTGATGACTGAAGGAGGGTGCAGTATGAAGATTAGCATTTAATGAGTATTTCTTATTCAGACTAAATCTTCATATCATTTTTTCTATTAGTAGCACTACAATATAAGGATGAAAAACCTCTCTACGAATCCGTTTCGCTCTAATAGCATCCTCGACTTAATTAGGGTCGAGTGTTGGTAATGTGATGGTATCACACTCATACGATAGAGAAGGAAATTCTCCTAGTCGGTGGAAAATTAGGTCTACTTTTAATCAGTTTTCCTATAATTTTATTTATTGGTTTACTTTCAATAGTTTATGCTGATTTTATAAATAGTTTTGGTTTATATAAAAGTTAAATTTCTAAATTAATTTCTACCGGTAGATTTAAAAATTGAGGTGGTATTGGGAAAATAAACTAAAACATTGAGTTATAAAACTATTCATGCAGGATTCAAACAATGGCAAAACTATTTAAACGTAACAACATACTAAAGTATATACCTGGCTAATGCATTAACGCCCCAACTCAGAGTTACTAACGGTTACTTAAATCGCTCCTTAGTACAGAATTTGTATGGTGATTCTGTACTAACCAGTCTTTACAGAGTCTTACCAGAACGATATGATATGAAAAAACATATTTCTTAAACAAAGGTAACATTAAGGTTACATGCCGTGTGAATATAAAAGGCAAAAATGATTGACTGATGTATCAAGTATCAATGTACAGGCCAAACCCTTATGGCTAGAAACTTAAAATTTCACACATGTATTCCTCTGATGACGTATGCATCCACTAAGGAAAGGATTTTTCAAAATTCAACCCCCAAGGGAGTGAAAAGCCCAAGGGAGTGATAAGCATAATTACCGCGTGCGAAGCTGCGGGCAACAGCTAGTATTGTATAAAAGAAGCATCAAAACATATTAACGAATAAATATGAATAAGCTATCAATTTGAAAATCGTAAGATTATTTCAATCATTTTATAGATTTGATTGAATCGTTGCTACACGGTTTAGTTCCGGTCAAGTGTCATCTCTCGACCTAATTCAGAGACGAGCTCGAGAATCGAGCAACGACAGGGAAAATGAATCCGTAAAGCTGGTATAATCTTATTTAAGGCTGAAAATAGCACCGGATTTGTTGCTTGATAGGTGTTTAAACCGTACGGAGTTGATAAAATGGTAGTACGAGTAGGACTATAGTTATAGATGCCGTAGCAGTAGCTGCTACGAACAATTTATTGTCTTTACAAATACTTAAGTATATTTAATATTACTAATATTTATAAATATAAAAGTTTGTGAGGATGTATGGAAGTTTGTACTCTTTCACGCAAAAACTACTGAATAGATTTTCAAGAAATTTTGCACACAGGTAGACCATAATCTGGAATAAGATATAAGGTACTACATATTTCGAAAAACGCGGGCAAAGCCGCAGGCAGAACGCTAGTTTGAATAAGCTGAGCCACCTCAGAGCTAATGGTCTCCGTCGTCTATTGACATCAGTTACGCAGCATCAATAGAAAGGAAGCGGGAAATGCATTATTTCTGGATCTTTAACATTGCGACCTAAACATATTAGCATATTTCCATGGTTTGGAAAAGATAAGCGATAATAATCAAGGACTCATTACTGATCACTATTCTTTAAACGATGTGCGTTTATAGTACGATGTACTTACATTATCACACAATGATTCCTTGCGTCAGGGCTCAAGGGTAGCTGAAACAAACATCTATAATGTCTGTAATAGCAGAATATGACGGAATGTGTCAGAATAGAAGAGCTTTAAAGTGCTTTAAACTACACCATCAGATTTGGACCTCGGCCTCCAAATACCGCTTTGTTTCCAATTGCAATTCTTAGTGGCTTAAATGAGACATCACTAGCTACGTCATAAAAGAAAAAGATGTTTTAAATTGTTGAAGGTATTATTCTGCTAATAAATCGGTTACGTACGCCGCTGCGGTAGTCTCGACCTGATTCTGACCCGAGAGCTACCTCTTAGAGCCTTCAGTGGAGAGAGACGAATGCGCAGTTGAAAAGGAAATTAATCCGGGACCCTTACTTTTCATAGTACTGTAGGAAAACAGGTTTTACTAAAAGGTTTCAAGCAATCCCTTGTTTACTACTGACTACGTAATCTATTCTTGTTAGCTGAGAAACAACTAAGCATTAAAATGAACAATTGAAATAGTGAAGTAAAGGTATTTAAATTCTGATGATTTTCTAGACTAGAACTCGAAACCATAATAATTCGACCCTATAGCCTAGTTGGTAGTGACCCTGCCTGCGAAGCGAGGGGTCCTGAGTTCGATTCCCGGTCGGGGCAGATATTTATGTGACAGATAAATATTTGTACTCGGGTCATGGGTGTTGTTGTGATGTGTTATATGTGTTGTCCATGCCACCTGCGATACAGGTTAAAACCTACTGCGGGGGTATGAGTGTGTAAGCGTTTATTTATATTTATTTATTTATAATGAAGTGTACAAATATTTCAACATTTCTTAAGAACCCGCTATACTCAACTTGTAATTTGGTGAGCCCGAGGATTTACAAAACGAGTGCGAAATATACTTAATCGTATAGCGTTCGATAGAATTGAAATCTCCTTTAAAATCTTTCAAGTGCTTTTGGACGAATTTTTAAAGACCCAGAATCGTGCTCAAAGGCTCACTAGCTTCAAAGCGGAGTGAAAATAGAATTGTTAAACTGAAAATCGCCACTTACAAATCCCTCGTCGCTGTTTTATAGGGCTCTTCCTTCTGTCGATTCGTTTCAAAACGTGTTATGATTATGTTTATCCTTCTTTTAGAATTGAAACACTCTTTTAATTTTTTTATGATTTAAAGTAAAAAACTCGTTACGTAATATAAAATATTAATAACAAAAGTCCTGTTTATTCAAAAGAAAATGTAGCAGTGATAAGCTTAGCGATTTGAACGTTGGTCTGTTGAACCTCTAATTAATTAATATAACAAAATGTTGTGAGCGTATTTATCATTTGGTGCAAAAATATGGTGAGGAAACCAACACACCTAACAGTTTTGTACTCTTCACATGGAGGTCAGAGGAACCCTTAACCCACCTTTGGGACAGTTATGGGTAATGATGATGATGATTTTTTAATGGAAATAGCCGACAAACTAGCTGATGTAAAGTGGCTATCTTCGCCCGTAGACATCAGCGACACTAAAAAAAACACTAATACGTTGCTTATCAAGAAATAAAGAAGAAGAAAAAAAGAAAAATAAACAAAATTAAAAATTAATAAAAACATTCGGCAAAAACAATTCCAAAATGTACATAAGCCTCAAAATAACTAAGTACCACTAGCCTACAATGAAACCAAACAACTTCCACGCTCTGATCGAATAGTAACTTTGTTAACTCGTTGATTAGAGGTACCTGCGGGGAAGTGCCGCTGGGGATGTAGATAATATGGTTACGTTCATGTTAGCTCTCTCAATCAGTGGGAATCCTGCGGGTGGAAAATTGTAAGCCCTCGGGGTTCAGGTACAAGTCTCTTGGATTATGTGAATTTAGTATAGCATTGCTTGCATTTGCTTATGATTCTGTCTTTCCTTGTTATTATAAGTCAGTCTTTAGTGGTTGTTTTTTATGTGGATTCCATCCGCTAGTCGGCCCACTGATGAGCCTGGCTGATCCTCAACTACTGAATCGGGGTATAACTTGCTGCCATTGCGGATCGAAGATTAGTGGCCAAACCAAATATAGGAAATTCTTGTATTGTCCAAAGTTCAATTTTCCAAAAGAAATTTTCTCATAGCAATCAGAAATTTGTCGTTTTGGCTGTTTTGGCTGTCAATAGGTTTCTTTGGCAATCAATTAATAGGTCTTTGCTATAACTGATGTCCATGGACGACGGACACCAGTTACCATCAGGTGGCTCGGCTGCTTCTTTGATGGCTGTTTACAAATTATAAAAACTCTTGGAAATAGATTTCCATTCCCAGATAGTTTTCCAGTTTATAAACAATGACAGTTTGGTTTGAACAACGGTTTATGAATGGAGACCAATGTTCTTACTACACTACAATCTACATCCACTACCCATCAGATTTCTCTGATTAACTGTCGATCCCCATTTGGCCAAGGTGTAAAGATATATTACTTCTTGTAGTAGTTGTTGTACTTACGTGCTCACGTAATATTTGGATATAGTGATATGGTTGACTTGCATTAGCTCGTTACGACACCAGTAGGTAGGGAAACACGTCTGCTCTCGTCTACGGCTGTCTCGTGACTGACCCAGTGTTGCCTCACTACCCGTGCTCCCGAGATAACTACTGCTATAACTATAATAGCAGTACAAACACTACATCCCTTCCTTATTAAAATCTTTATTTAATCTGGAGCCCGATCCACAGTCGACTCTGCAGTTGATCGCAACTCAAGCCTTCAAAGGCCACTCCACGTCTACACCATTCAATATTTCAGCTACTTAGACAAACTCATTTGTAACACGCACTATATGTATGAAGCAGGCTACGGTTTGTAAACTGTAGCCTTCTGGGTGCCTTCACTAGCCTCAACAAACTCAAACTGTCATATGCATGTTTCGTATAGAATTACTTATGTAGATTATACCTTCACTGCAAATTATTTTAAACATTGAAACAACACCTGAGACCTCTTCCAGCATTTTTTCGTCTTACACCTTTCCCATTCTCACCCATTCTCCTTCTATCGTTATTAAATAATAATTATTTGCATCACCTCTTAGCTTTTCATACTTCCCTCTTTCTTCTCTCTTTGATCAAGATCGCCAAATTATTAGGTTTCATACCAACATACAAACGAACCTCGTCATTTCTGTCCTTAAATAGACAACTTACTGGTAAAACAAACACAGGAAATATGAGAAAGTCGATGAAAATTTATATTATTACTAAAAGTGGTTTACTGTCAACAACAAATTACGTACAGCTTACAACCTGCTTTCGTTTTTAAAGACTAAAGTCTTACTTGCGAGACTATCCTCTTATATTCGTAATATAAACTAGGTCCCACCGACGACCATAACACGCCAAACATGGCTAGACTCGCAACAGGAATTTCCTTTATTTAGGCGTCCTTTCTGAATGGGCCTAACGGACCCAACGGTGTCAGATATGAGTCAGACACTGCAGATACCAATCATTCACACACCAGTCATTTATTGAAATACCTCGTCTATTCATTATCTTTATTCTACATCTCGACTCCATCACGCCAAATAACTAATATATTCACAAAATCACTACATTTTGTATGGTTTTCAAAGTTATGAGGGCCCATACTGCCGTCTAGTCAAGTAATGTATGTATGATTCTAAATTTCATGAGGTCACTACTTCCATCAAGTCAATGTATCAATCTCAATTTCATGGGGGCTCATAATGCCGACAACTCAGTAACGTATGATTTTCAATTTCATGAGGGCTCATATTGCCGACAGCTCAGTAATGTATGATTTTCAATTTCATGAGGGCTCATATTGCTGACAGCTCAGTAATGTATGATTTTCAATTTCATGAGGGCTCATATTGCCGACAGCTCAGTAATGTATGATTTTCAATTTCATGAGGGCTCATATTGCCGACAGCTCAGTAATGTATGATTTTCAATTTCATAAGGGCTCATATTGCCGACAGCTCAGTAATGTATGATTTTCAATTTCATGAGGGCTCATATTGCCGACAGCTCAGTAATGTATGATTTTCAATTTCATGAGGGCTCATATTGCCGACAGCTCAGTAATGTATGATTTTCAATTTCATAAGGGCTCATATTGCCGACAGCTCAGTAATGTATGATTTTCAATTTCATGAGGGCTCATATTGCCGACAGCTCAGTAATGTATGATTTTCAATTTCATGAGGGCTCATACTGCCGACAACTCACTTCAACTCAGTAACGTATGATTTTCAATTTCATGAGGGTTCATACTGCCGACAACTCACTTCAACTCAGTAACGTATGATTTTCAATTTCATGAGGGCTCATACTGCCGACAACTCACTTCAACTCAGTAACGTATGATTTTCAATTTCATGAGGGCTCATACTGCCGACAACTCACTTCAACTCAGTAACGTATGATTTTCAATTTCATGAGGGCTCATACTGCCGACAACTCACTTCAACTCAGTAACGTATGATTTTCAATTTCATGAGGGCTCATACTGCCGACAACTCACTTCAACTCAGTAACGTATGATTTTCAATTTCATGAGGGCTCATACTGCCGACAACTCACTTCAACTCAGTAACGTATGATTTTCAATTTCATGAGGGCTCATACTGCCGACAACTCACTTCAACTCAGTAACGTATGATTTTCAATTTCATGAGGGCTCATACTGCCGACAACTCACTTCAACTCAGTAACGTATGATTTTCAATTTCATGAGGGCTCATACTGCCGACAACTGAGTTACGTATGTTTATGTTAAGCAAAACTAAACTTCATTATAATTACCTTTGGTTGATTTTACTCTGATTTCTCTGACTCTTCGAGTTAGAGTGCCTTTTAAATTTTACTTTCATTGTAACTTTAGCTTGAATACTATTTTTTCCTTTAACTCTGAGTTTAACTAAAACCACAAAAGAAATAATAGTATTTTTAAATAAGTACAGAAGGTGCACTAAGAAAAATTCCGAAAAATCATTTAAATAAATAGTGTCTCTGGCTCCAACGCAATAAAGTGTAATTCAGATCGCACAGCGCTAATCAAAACGCGTAATGAGTTGCCTTCCTTTCTAACACTGTCGCTTATCCTCTCTGGCAATGTCAGGGTTGCCTTTTTTTGAAAGAATAAAATTAATCTGAAAGTTTAGTGACATGTGTGATGACCTGAAGGAAACTAACATTTACAAAAGTTAATTCATTTTGTATTTTTTTCTGAAAGTTTATTTTTATGTGTTACACATGTATTATTATATATGTGTAAACGATAATTAAATATATATCAGTTCGGACTTGATTATTTAACATCTTACTGAAGAACACGCATCAACATATAGACAAACACCAAAATTTTTACTATGTGTGATAGATTACGAACGTGTAACTGCTATTATGAATTTTCTGAATTAGTAGGACATGTCCAACGTGGCATGTACCTACTTGTAACGTTATGGTAAAATGCGGAGTGCGCCAGGCCTGATATAACTTCAACTCGGACTATAGCTTAAACATTCACTAAACTTTATCTTTACCTTTACCCTTTTTACTTGAACTCAACATTACCTTGACCTCACTTTTTTTATGAACTTTTCTAGGTATTGTGACGGGTCATCTTATTGAAATGAAATTCCAAGTGGTTTACAACATTTAGCTGTAAATCGATACAAAACTACAATCGGTTTGCCTGCAAAACTATTTAAAGAGGACTTCTCGATTTATAACTAAATACATCCAGCTTAATAAATTTTTTTTTTGGACGTCAGGAGAGTTTCTCCTTCACGATTTTTGTGGAATTCTGTCAAAACCAAGCCTCGGCTTCTCCAGAGGTATGAATTTACTATGGTATATCAAATCGTGCGTCTTCAAAAGGGCGCTTTCCTCAGGCTACAATAATAAATAGCAAAATTTTAAACATTGCTGCACCCATTCGAACAAAATACAATTATTGTTCTCAATTTAAAAGTAAAAACTTACTCCTTTTGCGCACGAATACTTCAATAACCAATATATAATATGATTTCCGTGACACAACTTAGTTTAATCACAGTAACAACACAAGAACGCGTCTAGCTCGCAAGCGCTTTTGACCCTCACTGCCTCAATAGATTCTATAAAATTCAACACAAAAACTAAATTAGAAAAATAAAATTGTCTCATCGTGACGATTTGAACTCCGGTATCGCGGCTTGTATAATGGTTCCTAATAGGAACGATGATAGGAACTTCCTATCATCTCCCAATACGCAATGATACTCAAAAATATAGATACGTTATGCCCTTACAAACCAACCAAGAACTCCGTTCTGAAAAGAGCCACAACACACACACGCCCATCCTTTGCTTCACTACACTAATCACATTGGTACAATACACGAAGGCATTCTAACGCTGTATGTCAAATGTCAAGCACTTCTGACTACAACAAAAGCGTCATGTGTTAACAGAGCGACCACGACCATAACCGTCAATTACCCGCTCCTGCGCTCCTCGTCGTCGGCGCGCCAATGATACATCCACCATAGAACCCTAACGTTGTTGCTATTCTTATGACGGAATAAATGTTTCTTTCTTTCTTACGCTACCGCCCATCAAACCAACTTTATTTATGATTACTCACTTTATGTTATTATATTTTCAGCCGTGTAGTACAGCCGTGATGGTCAGATACCAAAAGGAAAGACTGCTAAAGAATCACAAAGAACTTACAAGCTGAAATAGGGACCCGGCGCCGCAACGTTAAATTACGTTAACCGTATTACAACAGCTTGTGATAGTTTATGTATATTATTTTCAAAAGAAATACAAGTGCATGGCTGCATGTATACCTAGGCGGCTAGGCATGTATGTATGTTTGATACTGCCAATGCAATACTTTCATAACAGAACATAATTTTTCATCAAACAAGTTCAGTTCCGTTTTTTATCAGAATTCATATCAAAACGACTGCAATTATTTCATTTTATCATACCTACACATGTACTTTGTAACTAAAGCAAAACTACGTTTGAATGAAACCCAGGACCTGCGTAGAATATAACTAATAGTCATAACAACAGCTAATTTTATTGACAATCACCCTTACTGTTATAGTTTTATGGCAGCGAAGAAGCAAACTCACTCTCAACAATTAAACTTAACTTGCATGTGCTGCCATCTATAATGGTAGTAAAATCTATACTTTATAAAGTCGAAGAGTCCACCCGGCCGAACTCGCCAATCCTAGGAACCACCGGTTCGAACCGAAAAACTCCGTCCGACAATCCATTCACCGAGGAAGGCCACAGGCCATACAGCATCGTACCTCCAGCAGCCAGTCCCTTCCACAAACCAACGCGGGCGAAACGGCGTGGCACAGCTAGTCCTAAATAAATTTCACTAATTTAGGGAACCTTTCTCCTTTTATTCTTGAATATTTTAAGGTCCCTACTCTTTTATTTATGTTCATAATTTGTATAATGTTATCTCCTTTTTAGTACTAAGTGTTGTTGTGCAACACAGACACGCAAGAATGGATGCCGGACACAATTCGCACATTTAAAACAAAAATGGTGCTTTACAAAAATAGTAGTTTTTCAGTATAGCCATTCAAAGTTTTCAACTTAACATTGCGATCAATGTCTATAAAGAAAACTGAAATATATCGTTGCAATTAGCCTCTCTCGTCGGTTCGCCCAACCTACTTTTAGTTAGGCACTAAAACATGCTAGTAAATAAGTAGTTATTCAAAAAATATATTACCACACGCAATACGCCATTTATGTAGCAATCCTTCCAACAGATTGATACTGTGTATTATATTTAAAACGACACAGCTAAACACTAAATATCACTTCTTATTTTAAAACAAAACCTGTCTCGCTATCACTTTCAGCTAAATAAGTGACACTATATCCAAAATGTCATTTATGTTATTATTACTTCAGTAGCGTGAATCACGCTTATAACACAAAATGCCACTTTTTTTTTCTCACGCACAGTTGTTTTTACAATGAATTGTGCAGGTAGCGGTAATGGCGGCAATTTTTATACCTAATTAGAGAGAGAACTTCGATAATTATGATGATTTTGCTCAATACGTTATTTAAAGTTACAGCACACATAAACAAATTCTCGAGATAACTATTCGGCACTAATATTAACATTCGTCTGTTGATTATTTCTTGCATCGACGTGTTATTTTCCTTCCAACTCTTCCTTTATCAACACAAAATAAAAATATTTACTGCACTGACCTTTTGACCTCGTCGCCATTATGTAGTAGTTGTTGTACTTACGTGCTCACGTAATATTTGGATATAGTGATATGGTTGACTTGCATTAGCTCGTTACGACACCAGTAGGTAGGGAAACACGTCTGCTCTCGTCTACGGCTGTCTCGTGACTGACCCAGTGTTGCCTCACTACCCGTGCTCCCGAGATAACTACTGCTATAACTATAATAGCAGTACAAACACTACACTTCTAATTGCAAAAGCTATGATGATTTGAAATCTAATATGTAAAATTCTCGTGTCACGGTGTTAGAATTAGAACTCCTCCGAAACGGCTCGACCGATTTTCGTGAATCTTAGCGTGCATATCGGTTAGGGTGGAGAATAGAACAACATCTATTTTTCATCCCCCTAAATGTTAAGGGTGGTCCACCCCTAAATTGTTTTTTTTAATTTTTTGACAAAATTTTTTGTTTTTATTTTTTTACGATACAGCATACAAAAATAATAATATTTAAAAAAAAACTTTTGGTAGAACGAAGTCTGTCGGGGCAGCTAGTAACCGTATAAAATTAACTTAAGAGTATATGTGTTCAAAATCTATACCAAGATTCAATAACATAAAATGATTGTGGCTTAAAATATCTTTTCTACGACAATTTATGATAAGTATATTGATCAAAAAGTTCTCTAGAAAATGAAATATTGTCATCATTTATTTCAAAGTCTTAACATAAATTGTAACAAGCAGAGTCTGTGTACAAAACTTAAAACTTGGTAACATAAGCTTACCAACATTGTTTTAATTTGAGAACTTACTTTGGAAAACAAACTTTAAATCCGTACAATAAAGTTGAAAACTTTTTGGAAATTTTCCGTTTTCTATAGGGCATTTCAAGTAAACCCATATCTCTATGGAATAAAGTCTAAATTTGATTAATATTATTCCTTTTATGCATATTTTCTTCTCGTCAAAACTTAGCTGAGCCGTTCAACGAAGTTTTGAAGTCAAAGTGTTTTCAAGTATGATGGTACAATGTTCGAATATAAAATAGTATTTGGCGTCGTAAAAGTAGTCTTGCATGCATTGTAATTATGGTATTTGTTTTGACAAATACCATATTACAATGCATGCAAGACTACTTTTTTTTAGTTGGTTTTTTTAGTTTTTACTTGGTTTTACATTGAGACATAAGTTTTTGATACATTGCGGTATACCTTACTTTTGTCAACTCCTAAAATAAAGGTTAATGAGTATTTTGGACTTCAAGTGTTTCAGATAGTTCAGCAAGTTTTTTGGCACTATACCGAGTATAGTTCAAATCTGCCAATTGCAGTTGCAGCGTGTTTACCTATGAAATATTAATCTAGTGTCTACATATTATTTCTAACCGTATTGGGGCGGCTTGGAATACTAACCTCAATCCCATGCCGGATAGGTGTCGTAAAACGACTCGTCGAGTTCCGGCTGGGGGCTTGAGAGCCAGTTTTTTCTTTCTTTTTCTTCTCTCTTTCTTGGCGGGCAACGCATCAGTGATGCCTTTGGTGTTGCTGATGTCCATGAGCGACGACAGCCATTACCATCAGCCGGATCTGCAGCTCGTTTGCCGGCTATTTCCATTAAAAAAAACTATCAAGCAGTCCATCCATCCGTCCATCAGCCCTTTGAGGTCCACTGCTGGACGTAGGCCTCCCCTAATCTACGCCACTCAGACCCGTCCTGAGCCTTCTGAATCCTGCGGATACCCGCTGTCTTCTTCAGGTCGTCGGTCCAACTGGTCGGGGGGCGCGTCCTGTGCTCCTTTTACCGAGGCGTGGTCTTCATTCGAGGACCTTTCTTCCCTAACGTTTATCGGTCCTTCGAACTATGTGGCCAGCCCATTGCCACTTCAGCCGGCTAATTCTCTGAGCTATGTCGGTAACCCTCGTTCGTCTACGGATTTCATCATTTCTGATTCGATCGTGTAGAGAAATACTGAGCATAGCTCGTTCCATAGCCCGCTGGGCGACTCTAAGCTTATGCATTAGACCAATAGTGAAGCACCACGTCTCGGATCCGTATGTCATCACTGGCAACACACATTGCTCGAACACCTTCGACTTCAAGCACTGAGGTAACTTTTTGGACGACAAGATATGACGTAGTTTCCCGAACGCAGCCCATCCGAGTTGGATTCTACGAGTGACTTCTTTCTCGAAGTTGGACTTACCCACTTGGATCACTTGTCCCAGGTAAATGTATTTGTCTACAACTTCGAGAGCAGCGCCGTCAACAACAATCGGTACGGGTGTGACATGGACATTCGACATGATTTTTTGTCAAGCAGTAGCTGCACTGAAGATGTTCATTCTATAGATATGGTGGAAGCTACTAAGGTTAATTAACTTTAATAAAACGCACGGTATATAGCTTAACAAGTAAACATACCAAATAGTGGCATGTTATTTCATTATGCTAAATATAGTCATAATATAAACTCCATTAATTACATTATATTTCAAGCAAATTGAATTTTTATTAATCATTTCATTTACAGCGTTAAAAACTGGGAATTTTCGAAACTTAAAAACCGACGATTTGCTGAAATTCACGAAGTTTGTAAAGGAAAAAGCGTCGTACTGACTTTCCGATTTCCGCTTTTTTCGTGTAGTTTCGAATAAGGCAGTGCCATCCGTTTTATTGACAGGCAACCGATGCATTCGGCGATATTCAGGTATTTTACCGAATTTACTGAATTTCTTATACTCGTATGATACGACTGTTAATCCTTCTATGGTGTAGTTGTACTGTATTAAGTACTTTTAACAACATTCTGAACTACTGGGTTTGTTTTTTCTCTTTAGATTTTTTTCGCAGTCGAGTTTTTTGTTTTTTTTTGATTAATTTTTTTACTTAAAATAGTTTATTCTCACCTTCCCGGCTGATGGTAAGTGAAGATGTGGACCAAAAGCCTATTCTATCTTTTAATTGGATCTGTTTTCGCGTAATTATTGAGTTCAGAAAGTTAGCATGGAAATTGTAACCAAGAGATTACCTAATGTGCTTTGATTAGTTTTGTGTGATCAGTTCAATAAATAATAATGGCTCTAATTTACTTAAGAAAGACCCGACCCTTTGAAAAATAGAGTAGGGTAAATATTTATTTAATAAAGAGCGTGAGTAACAACAACAACAACAACATATTTCATAACAACAGTTATGGGTAATAAAGAACTAAAAAGGTTTATTTTTACAAGTGAAGCCAGGGCGTGTTACCAATAGGTAGTTTCTTTTTATATTCCCCGCAGACCAGAACCAACCTGTCATATCACAATCGTGGGCGAACAGAGAATAACATTTCTCGCAAACCACCACTGAGTTTAAAAATTGTTCGCTTTTTGCTTTTACGAGGTAAAAAAGAAGAATTCATATCTATAATTTATTTACCAGTGAGTTATTTTTTTACATCTTGGGTTAAATTATTGGAGTTTTATTAAGGATCCCTAATTTTTTTGAAAATGTAATATAGCCTATGTTACTCGGGGTTAGCGTAGCTTCCTAACAGTGAAAGAATTTTTCAAATCGGTTCAGTAGTTTCGGAGCCTATTCAATGCAAACAAACAATCAAATCTTTCCTCTTTATAATATTAATATAGATAAAAACCATGCCAATTTTTATTCAGTAGGTATATTTTAACGTGTAAAACACATGCTATTTATATTATGTAGTGATAGTTTCATATCAGGCTAGCTAGATATTTCCTGTTACATTCGCTTGTATAGTTAGAACAAGGCTCAATATTCAATATTCAACATATTTTCAACACACTATTTTCACCGGCGGAGTCACCAAAGCTCTTATTTTCTCACATACAAGGACTGCCTCACCCTATGCCTCTTATCGTCGTTGGTACGCAAATTTAATCAAAGCCTTTGATGGCATAGCCTAACCCTTTGTGATTTAGGTGAGGTTGAATTTGGATTTTGATTAATAGATCCTTTAATGGATTTCCTCAAACATCAGGTATTGTAAACAAAGTTATCAACCCATTTATATGCTTAATAGAATGTGTTAGGCTTCACTTTATAGGGATCAGTTGTTATTTTGTCGTTTTTATTGACGTGGGCTGTGTGTGTATTTGGGATGTATGTATTTGAATGTTGCTAGCATCGAATGAGGGATTGAAAGTATTTATAGTAGGTAAGTTTGGGATGTATCCATCCATCCATTTAGAGTTCAATTAAATTAAATTTAGTTCAAGTTTCTGACCCCCCGTTCGTGATGCACCCTGTTGATTTATGGAAAATGTAAGTTTTCGACTGTTTGGATAAATAAACATTAGTACAGAACCTAACTCATTATACATCTACATATTATGTCTTTTAAGACTTACAAATGTTTCAAATGAGTTTCATTTCAAAGTTGACTAAACAACTTAATTTCGACATTAATGGCCAACTATTTCAAATGAGTTTCATTTCAAAGTTGACTAAACAACTTAATTTCGACATTACTGGCCAAATATTTCAAATGATTCAAATGAGTTTCATTTCAAAGTAATTGACTAAACAACTTAATTTCGAGATTACTGGCCAACTATTTCAAATGATTCAAATGAGTTTCATTTCAAAGTTGACTAAACAACTTAATTTCGACATTACTGGCCAAATATTTCAAATGATTCAAATGAGTTTCATTTCAAAGTTGACTAAACAACCTAATTTCGAGATCACTGGCCAACTATTTCAAATGATTCAAATGAGTTTCATTTCAAAGTTGACTAAACAACTTAATTTCGACATTAATGGCCAACTATTTCAAATGAGTTTCATTTCAAAGTTGACTAAACAACTTAATTTCCACATTACTGGCCAAATATTTCAAATGATTCAAATGAGTTTCATTTCAAAGTTGACTAAACAACTTAATTTCGAGATTACTGGCCAACTATTTCAAATGATTCAAATGAGTTTCATTTCAAAGTTGACTAAACAACTTAATTTCGACATTAATGGCCAACTATTTCAAATGAGTTTCATTTCAAAGTTGACTAAACAACTTAATTTCGACATTACTGGCCAAATATTTCAAATGATTCAAATGAGTTTCATTTCAAAGTTGACTAAACAACTTAATTTCGAGATTACTGGCCAACTATTTCAAATGATTCAAATGAGTTTCATTTCAAAGTTGACTAAACAACTTAATTTCGACATTAATGGCCAACTATTTCAAATGAGTTTCATTTCAAAGTTGACTAAACAACTTAATTTCGACATTACTGGCCAAATATTTCAAATGATTCAAATGAGTTTCATTTCAAAGTTGACTAAACAACTTAATTTCGACATTACTGGCCAACTATTTCAAATGATACAAATGAGTTTCATTTCAAAGTTGACTAAACAACTTAATTTCGACATTACTGTCCAACTATCCCCTGTTTAATAGAATGTCATCAATGCACTTTTGTTTTCAGTAAATAATCAGTAACCAAATATAAATCGTTTCATATATTTTGAACCTGTGATTTAATAGTAAATCTTTGTTTAATTTAATTTTAATGAGATTCCAAGCAGATAATCGGGATGAAATTGCGCAGCGAAATTGAACTCGGATAGAAGGCTTCGCGCTTCGTAGGAGATTAGATTTACTACGCGATACGGTCTCCCGAGCTCGTCGTTGATAAAAGTAATGGATCAAAAGATTATAACTTTATGATAAAGTGAACTTCATATATACTAGTCGTTTATTTTGCGTCAGTATTATTATGAATTACTTGCGAATACCACATTGCATCTTGGTCTTGACAATTTTATTGCAATTACAATTATTACCTTCAACTCTTTATTGGCACACTAACGTACCAGGCATGTCCATCGGCATCTCATTATAAGTCCCTAGAAGTTCTAGGACCTAGAGCATAAAAGCAAAGCAAAGCAACAATCCATAATTATCCCACTGCTGGGCTCGGGGTCTCCTCTCACATTGTGAGGGATAGGTATAGGCCATAGTCTACCACGCTGGCCAAGTGCGAATTGGTAGACTTACACACCTTCGAGAACTTTATGGTGAACTTTCCGGTGTGCAGGTTTCCTCACGATGTTTTCCTTCACCGAAGCAAGTGATAATTAACTTGTAAGACGCACATAATATTTGAAAATTAGAGGTGCGTGCCTGCGTTAGGGAGACCAACGTTCTAATCGCTAGGCTATCACTGCAAATGTGTCAAATGCATAGTAATGTTTACTTTATTGACTTTTTTTCTTATGCATATTAACATAAATATTAGCTATGAACTTCTTCTCCATGCAATCTTTGACTGTGCCTTTCATACTATCTCCGTCCGCGTGATTGTCGAGAAAAAGTTTTTGCGTCATGTATTAATAATAATAAATTATCAACTTTCTTTATCTGGCATTAGCCGACTCTAATCACTAAGCACTACGAACTATAAACGTTTTACTAATGAAAGCTGGCGTTAGAACCATCTAATTAATTAGTGTGCCTACATATCGCTTGTATTATTACCAGACGGCAATCAGAGATTGGTGCGTAATTGGCCTAATTTGATCAATAATCTCAGCGTATGTAAGGCTTCGTACACACTTTAGACATACCACGTTTAGTTTAGCATTTTTAACTTAATGGAGACGCAAAGTGTATGTTCAACATTTAACAACTACTTTATTAATATGTGGAAGAAGGGGTGTTCTTCGGTGTTGGTTATTCAATAATATTCCTTTTACTTTGCTCCATGATATATTTCCAGTTCTCCTAACGTTCACATCAATAACAATCTCTACTACTTCGTGATCACTATTCGAATCTCATAGAATGTCCCACACGTATTGTTGTTAATAAATTGACACATTCCTTATTATAAATATTTATTTTTTCTTCATGACTTCTTGTGTGACAGCATCTGCATTGGCCGATTGTTGCAGAACCAAAGAGGTCGCTCGCTGACAAATACATATTTGTCTTTTCTTTCTTGGCCGGCAATCTATATCGATATCGTTGATGTCCATCGGAGAGTATAATCACTAGGTGTCATCGTATTAATTGATTGAACTGCAAGCACGAGTATGTACCTAAGTACTGACAGCATAAGAAGTTTATTTACAAAATTTAATGTTTCCCTTCAAAAGCAATTTTGATTTCTTTATACCACCCATACCGTGCCATTTACGCAATACCCGTTTCAATGCAAGAAAGAATGACAACTTCAGATACTGGAGTCAAAGGCAAGAAGCAAACATGGCGACCGGATATTACGCTCTTCTGAGGGAACAGCGGATTCTCAACTAACTGCTGTTGTCATACATAATTCAAATGTGAGTTGAGTCTTAACAGGAAATTCATAATGTAATTTTTCAATATTTAGACAAATTTTCGCTTTTTATACTTTCACAGTTAATGGTCAATCCAATTTGATAAAGGGGTTTGAACATTTTTTTATGAAACCTGGCATACCTACAAGACCGCCATTTTGAAAAACTTCGTTTCGGCGGCCAGCGATGAAACATGTGTCAATCGACGGAGTAAGTGATTACAATCAAAAAGTATTCAGTGATAAAATGTGTTAAGTCGTATAATATATGTATGTAGTGATGTAAATAAAACTTTCATCATATTTTAAGGAACCTTGGAGGCAAAGTAGGGTTCCGTGTAAGTTCATCGACTATTACTCACTAACCGTGGTAGTTGTCCTTTGAAATTTTACCTTACCTAATATCATTGCTTACTTAAAGATTTTTTAAGTGCATAACTTAAAAAACATTTGGGCGTTTGTAAAAAATTATGACAGTAAGTTTTTTACAACGTGACAGCCAAAAAGCGACATGAGGAAGGTGCGTGGCGCGGCGCACAGCATTCGCTGGAGTTGTTTTGGTTTGCTAACACACGCCGGGTCATGGGTGTGAGCGAGAGGTACGTGGTTGGATTGCTAGCGCGCGCCAGCAAGGCTATTCTGTTTTGTAACTCGACAGCGGAATCCACGATGAGTGTCAAAATCCTATCTTTAGCCGTTTGAAGTTTGACACTCTCGCGGATTCCGCTGTCGAGTTACAAAACAGAATAGTATATATATTAGAGAATATAAGTAATTTAATTATAGAATTATAAGTAAGAGGTAAGTATAGATAACTTCTTACGTGCGTACCTACATAAGCACACACATTCGTTTTTTTTTTTTGATGATTTATTCTACCTTTTTTTATTGTAATAATTAAGCCAATAACAGCTTTCAATCACTAAATATCTCTACGCTATGCTGCGAGCTAATGGACGGATGGAAGGACGCGTATGGCGTAACTGTAAGGGTTCTGTTTTGACTACGGGAAGATTCTTCGCTCAAAAAAAATCTACACTAAGGACAAATAATTAATTTGCGTCAATTATAATTTACTTGAGCGGAATCGGCTACGGCTGTTTATCTTTTATATCCTTGTTTTAATGGATATAATAATGACTCCATAGTACACTCAACTTTAAGTTGGTTTCACATGTTTCTTAAACACTTCTACGGGGAAATGTTAATATGAATGAGGGTCCAAATAAAGTTACAAATTAAAAGTTGTCACAACATTTTATTGCACCGTGTAACATTTGTATAACGCTTAATTTCTAAACACACATTGACTTACCCACATAATTCTACATTAATTTGTGCTACAAACAGCGGATTTTGTGCATTTTAACTGTACTTATAGAAATAGTAAATTAGCAATTTTTTATTGTTGTATAAAGTGACAAAGAATCTTCAGTTGCAGAATAATTAACGAAATAATATTTAGTCATCAGTTAACGAGAAAGTAAGTTAACAATTTAATCAAAAATTTTATTGCATTTTCTTACATAATATTACCTATGAGTTTACCTAAGCATTTTTTGCCTAAATCACACCAGTGGAAATGTATTACACATTATGAATACCTATTAATATTGATATTTATTTGAAATTATATAAAACTAAACGTATATTTCATTAATATTAAGTTAGCGATCCCAACTAAAAACTTGGACATAGACCATTGAGTAAATATTAAATGTTTAAAATAACTATTTTAAAATTTGTAGTAGTTAACTATTTATTTTATGATTAAGATTTACAAATTCAATATTAATTAATTGAATATAATTATTTGATGATTGAATGACAATAATTATTTATGAGTTATTGAAATTGATTGCACATTACCGTAAAATCACAAGTATAAAATACCACCGCAATATACACGCAAAAATATGTTCACATTAAAAATATATTGTGACGTGAAATATTAACGATTATAACAACTACCCTTACAATTCTTATCTATTGACCAATAACTAATAAATCTTATGCCACTAAATTATTAAAATCTTTTTTCAATTTTATTGTAACATTCAATCTATATCTAGGTATACTAACAATAAAACTGAAATGGGTGTTCGCTATATTAATATTATTATCATAAAAATTATAATAATTGATTATTCCAATGATCATTTTAATGTATAACGTTAACGCATAATCATGAGGCTTTGCGTCAATGTTATAGATACATAAAAAAATTATAATATAAACTTAGGTAATATATATATAATTCTTTAGAAAAAGCAACCTAAAGGAATATGAAATTCTTTAATTACGATAATTTATTAATCATGATAAAAATATCGTCATATTTGCATGACTATGTTATTTACGAAGCCAACAATACCTACATTATCCAGAATGAAATAGATAAAAAGATAGTCCTAGATAACTCTGGGATAAAAGATAGAATAAATATAAACTCTATAAAGGTCTCTAAAGAGTACAGTGTACATATCACTACCATACAATACAGGAAGCACAGGGGTATAAAAAGCACAACACGGAGTATTTATAACCTGGTTTTTTATTGGTAGTCAGCAGTACGTATATTGAGAGATATTAAATGCAGCAACATAAAATAGCTTTAAAAAACTAACAAAAAATACAGAAAATGCACCTATCTAAAGTGTATTTAGATTGCACAGTTCAATGCAAAATAAGATTTTTACAATGTTATTTACTTTGGAAATTTGGACTAGTTATGTACTGCAGCGAGGGTTCTTGGATATCACCATGGTATAGTTAATAGTATCAGGCATTACTTTACGGAAATCCATTGTTATTAAGTTAGTATTAGTCTACTTTGCAACAAACCGCGGGTAACATATTGATGGTATATACTTTAAGACATGCGTGGCACCTCCCTCCCTCCCACAACGGAAACATGCACTACGATCATTAAAAGTATAAGTATACCAACATACACACCAGCACCAACACGTGTTTCGCCCCGAAACGGAGCATCATCAGGGTAAGTTGACTCTAGGTTAGTCGCAAGGTTAGTCGCAAAGTGAACATCGTTCACTGAGCGTGGCGTATTTATACTCAAATCGCTCACTGGTTACCTGATGATAACCTGGTCTGACGTAATCTGGTGATATTTACTGTTGAAAATCCTCAGTAAAGGTGAGTTGGATACATTAATTTGTTCATTCAGCAGTGTAAAACTTGGGTTATTATTATGAATGTCTAATAGAATCCAATAGAATCAGGTCACGGTTTAACTAGTAACCATACATATAATATATTACATAAATCTGAAAAGGGTAAGTATACTAGAGCAGTAAGAAATAATAAAACATAATGTGTATGTGTTTGGGTGTTGTACATGTTTAGGTGTTTGGGTTTATATAACGCATTAACCGTGTTACGGATTAAGATGAAACTTAGTACGCAGACAGACCATGTCCAGTTTTAAAAAATAGGACAGATTTTATCCCGGTTGTAAGTTCCCGTGGGATGACTTGGAGGTTTATATGTTTCTGAAACCAAACTACCACGAGCGGCTAGTTAAGTACTTTTTTATCTCAATATCGTACTACTGTCAGCACCAGAATTCATTGTCATAGTTCAATCGTAATATTATGAAGCATAGATAAATAGATAGATAACTCTTTATTATTTGCACACCATAGAATAAACAACAAGGAGAACAGAATAAAGAACTGCAAAACAACAGGCGGCTTTATCGCTTCGTAGCGATTTCTTCCAGGCAACCTAATTAGAATGCAAGTTACTGAGTATTGTTAAAAAACAGATTTAATTATTTTCCATGAAAGGAGCAGAATTTCGATTAATTCTAGTAGATAAGTAACAGGTTTTAAGTATTTATATGTGTGGCAAGAAAAAAGCAAACCACCACCTACAAATCTATTTCATGTTTCACTCATATTTAAGATCATCACAAAACAGAATTAAGAACAGCACAAAGAATTTCACATCTATCTTTAAGGCAATAAAATATGAACATCCAATTTACTTACATCCAAGTCACCTTACACAAACTCAAGGAAATCAATTTAGTGAGAATATCTTAACTGAATCTTGAAAGGAGACACCGGGCGAAGAAGGCTATAGATTATATCAATGTTACTTATATTGAATAACGTTAAGAACAAAACTATAGCCCGGAAAAAGTAAGCTCGAAAATAAGTTAAAGCATAAACCTCTCTTCAAAGCAAGATTGAATTAAGCACTGAATGAAATTCCAAATAATTTTAGTAGTGTATGTGTTTCGTAGTAGCTACTCGTATTTTACTACTGTTCTATGTTCTAGATGACTGACACTTTGATAATAAGAAAAAATTAAATTAGGCCAGGTAATTCGATAAATGTTACGATTGAACTGTGACAAGTACAAGACAAACTAAATTAAAATGCTTATTTATACATGATTACAGAACATCTAACACTACCTATTTTGCTACAAACCTTATATTATAACATTTCAATGATATTATTACAATTATTGTAGTGTATAATCCATTGATTTTTTACAATAAAATTATAGTTTCATTCATTACCTTAATTCCGAATACTCATTTACTTATTTACATTATATTCAAAATGTGATTTTAAAAGTTAACTTCTCTCATGAAACATTATTGTGGTTAAGAAAAATTCTAATTCGGAACAAATTTTATTTATAGTAGAAAAATGTAAAAGTACCCTGTACCAATGATCTGTTTCGGTTTACCCCAGGGGAAAAAGAGAGAAAGCTCAGTAAATAGAGAAAAAATTAACTACAAACGACCCTAATCATTAAAATGTACTTATGTTCAAGATATAACTTTAAATATTCTGAAGATTCATTGCAAATAAAATAACATGATTCCAATAGAAGATAAAATGTCGAGAGAAATTCGAATTATTGATGGAGATATTTAAACGTACCTAAAGGACTGAAGTGGGAGCCATTATAGACCCATAATTAGCGGAATGCGTAGTGCCTCGAACAGTTTAGTTCCGAAGTTGTGAGTTGATCAACTATTCTTGTACTTAGCCGTGACATTTTTCCTTTTGAATTCGTCATAAAAATACACTACAGCTGTGTTTTTTAAACTCCAACACCCATATAGAGGTATTAATATAGAGGTACCTACATTTTACAAACAGATTCCTGAATCGAAAAATGTTCAAATTCTACTTCAATGTATTAGTATTGTTAGCACTAAAATACTAATACCCTCTATATTTAAGTACTTATTTATACATAGTTATGTATACATGTAAGTAAGTATGTAAGTATTTTCTATCCATTTTAGGACAATCCGTTTTTGTGCGGCGCAATCTATGTCAGGCAGAGGTCATTAGGTTTTGTAGGAACCACAAAGCTACTCTCATTTGTATTGTTACTTAGTAGGCGAAAATATGTATTTTCTTTTGAATACCTAAACTCCTTATTTTTGTAAATAGAAGCGCATAGAGAAGCAGATAGATTTACCTGCCTTAAGTATTTCTTTCATAATACACAAAGGATCACATCGGCAGCCAAGAAGGAAGGGATATTCTGATTATTCTGTCGCTGCAATCAAATTATGTCGAAATATCTCACAAGCTTTTATTTAATTACGAATCCTCCTAAAGTTACCACTAGCAAGGTTACTAGTCAATCACAATGCAAAATGAGCTACTAGAATGGAGAGAGTTGTTTTGTGAGTCCGTATCAATAAATTTAAAATATGTATTACATACATACAACAATATCCAACAAAGGGAAGCCTTATCACATGAAAGCGAATTCATTCAGGCAGCACAAAATATGAAAGTAACAATACAAAACACAGGACAGAATATCTTCGTCACGTTCAATAAAACGAATGATAAAATAACGAGATGCTTGCTGTACCTTGTATAGAACCTATAAATACATATAAATGTATTTTACAACAACAATGATGTTAAGAAACAGATCATTGGTGTAAAAATTACGATAAACATTAACAAGTCGTTAAAGCTTGAACATTGTAGAAATTCTTTAAATATCGATTAATGTTCAAATTTTATCCGTACAAAATGTTACCTTACTTGTTACAAATTTTAAGGTAAAGTAGGGACTGGCTTAAGTTTAAGTTACAAATAATGGAACGGATAGGATGTGTGTTTTGAAAGCTGTTTTTAATAAGAAAGTGACAGATAGGTTTGTGCGCTTTTTATTACGAAAATGCCAAATGTTTCAACACGATGATGGTTCAAATTAATATTAATCAAGTAAGCAAAATTAATTCATTATACTTCATAAGACTACCAGAACTATAAAAGTTTGTAATATTAATTCACCTTTCTTTTGAATTACAATACTTTTCATCAAATCGATGAACCTTTCTCTGAAAAACAAAGAACAAGAACAAAGAAGGAATGCTATAAAGAACAGGTTTGATTAAGAAATATTGTTACGTAAGAAATAAATCAGAAAATTACTTACGCACTTACTCATGAGGCTGGATATATTTTCACATCGTGGCCATTTCGGCATCCAAATGAAAAAAGTTATTCAGCCCAAGAAGGTAATATGTATGTATATGAAACAAAAGATATTGTTCCACAAAAGATGAAAGGTTTATTTATTACTTGATACAAGAATTTTTTATAACAATTAGGTATGTGCTGAAATACAGAACTTAAGTTTAGCGCATTGAAAAATATCGTCAATAATCCTCAAGGTCAAATAAATAATAATAAATTTAAATATAAAACGAAAAAAATAATAATTTATTAATACTGATCCCAACCTCACGAAGGGGTCGTAAGAGGTGACAGTATCTGCCCGCTTTGTGGTACCTAAGTTATTATTGTGGTTAGTTATTAAGTAGTTAATTCATTATTATTATTATTACTGTTTTTTTCTGTGAAGCTTGCCTAACTAGCTACCACTCCCTTGTTAGTTTCAGTCACCAAACAACCTGTCGTGTTCAGACTTGAGCTTGGGAGTTAGTCCTATCTTTCTTTCTCGGTCGGTTGTGTTGCTGATGTCCATGGACGATGATGGCCACTTACAGTAATCTCCAAACTTATTGGTCGGGCTGAAGTTGGCACAGCTACGCGAAGGGAGCGCGCGGGTGTTCGCAGTCGATGCCCCTTCCACCCGCACTATTCCGTTGATACCTTATTTTACGTTCTGCACATCGACTCGCACCTAACTTCAGGCTGGCCAATAAGTTTAGAGATTACTGTAACATCGGGTGTATCGTCAGCTAATTGTTGCCTTAAAATATTATGCCAAGAAATCATGTATTATCATTATGAAGCGATAAAAATAAATTACCTAATAAAGTGCTATTAAGCATCAACTTCGCCATCTTTGCATAAGTTGTTGGACAAATAGAGAATAATCAAAAAATCCTACTAATATTATAAATTTGAATTTGTGTGGATGTTTGTTACATTTTCACCCAAAAGCTATTAACGGATTTTCATGAAATTTACAGGCAGACCATGACCTGGAATAAGACAGGGTTCTCATTATCGCAGAAAAAGCGGACAAAACCGCGGGCTGAGCACTATTTAAAAAATAAAGTTTTATAGAACAACTACCTAATAAACAAGCATATTTATAAAGAAATAATTAAAAGGACTTCAGCAGCACATGGCACTTTACAACTCAAGTCCCCGACATCTTTTAAAGGCAATTTCCTAATGTTATTTCTGACACTAGGTATATTACTGATCAGTAAAGTGCGTGTTAGTGATTTTATAGGTAGGTACACAGTTTATCTAGATATGAAACGAAATACGTTCTAAGAATTAAACAATATTTTAAAGAATTTAAATAAAAAAATATATAGAACTATTTATAGAACTCGAATTGAAACCTTCTATTTAAAAATGTATCACTGACAAAGTATTGCATAAAATAATAAATGTAATTCTGCTAAGAATCCATGGTCGTGAAATAAAAAAGAAACGATTTTTACATGGTTTCTTGCCGCAAACTGCATTAAGGAACTTCGTTCCAATAATATCTATGGTTTTCTTGGGTTGAAGATCATAAACATTTTTGAGGTAGATAGACTACAAACGCAGCTCACTTTCTGTCATTGAAAAAAATGTGTTGTTAGCCATGAAGAATAGAGGTAAATCTTCCATATTATTAGCAAAGACATTACCAAAGTCAAGCTTTTAACAATAACTACAATAACGACGGACTAACAAACATCATTAATATTAAATTTTGTGCCCATTGATCATTAACTCAAAAAGACAACGCAAGGTAACTGCAAAATGCTGTAAAATTATAAAATTCATTAGCCTACTTCAGCTTATGTATGGATAATCTAAATCCGCAATGGATTACATTCCACATTAATTAATTTGATCCTACTAGTAAACAATTGGCATGATCGCTAAAGCTAAAGTACACATCAAACCAAGAAATTAATTATTATCTCCACATAAAAATATAGTGGAATATTCCTCGGAATTCCTCTGTTAAAAGACAATCATCGAACCGCATACGATTTAACCGCAAAAGATAATTTCGTAATATTTTAGACTCAAAGTAAGTTTCCTTGCGTTGTCAATTTAATTAATGATGAATGTTTGTAAATGTCCTGAACACAAGCTCTTTAAAGATCACAATTGCTAAGCAACCACACAACGATTCTCATGAGATCCACCCCCTCCACCCGCAGAGGAGTCAGGCGGTGGCTCAGCGCTTCTTCCACCACCGCTCCACTCCAGAGAATCTATCATCTCCATAAGTTCCTTGAACACTGCTATCACACGCCAATTGTATTTCGCTGAACATTCCACGTAACCGCACTTCCAATGTTTACGCACTAGATTCACAATATTTCGTCTCTTCTCCCTCGAATCCAAGCACGCACTCTCCGCCATAGCCAGCTGTTGCAAGCCACTGGCAGCAGATGGTGTTGTGCTGCACAACAAATCTTGCTTGTTACCAACTACCAGAACCGGTACGTTCCTCATGTCCCTGCTTTCGACCATTTGGTCTCTTAAGTTCCGAATATATTGGAAGGTTTCCACGTTCGACAGGTCAAAGACAAGAATATACGCAGTGGCGTTCCGTAGCCCGTAGAAACGGTAATGCGCCCACTCGTAGTACGAGTTGATAGGAAAGTATGGTATGACTGGTACATCAGTTATCTTGACCTCATACAAATGTTCGTTAATGATCACCGATGGGTAGAATGTGTGTTTCCTGTCGGTTGGCACGTATTCTTCTGTGAAGTCGCTCCACACGAATTGCTGTGGACAAAGAAAACTTATAAGACGAAGTATATTCCTTCAAGAAACTTAAACTTCTTACTTTTCAATTAAGAACAGAGATGTAAGTATATTTTTAACCGACGAAAAAAAGGAGGTTCTCAATTCGAAACGTATATATTTTTTTAATGTATGATCACGCAGCAATGGGCACAGGGTGGTCCAATTTTGATGATTCTTTTTTTAATGGATTGGAGTATGTCTTGAAGTTGGCCCATTTTTTTATTTTATTCCTAGCCTACCACTACCCTACGCACGGAATTTTTACCGTTTAACTCAATAACTTTGTATTGGATGATTCGATTTCGATAATTATTTTTTTAATGGGTGGGATATGTCTTGAAGTTGGTCCCATTTTTTTAAATTTTATTCCTACCCTACCACTACCCTACCCAAATTTTTACCCTTTAACTCAATAACTTTGTATTGGATGATCCGATTTCGATGATTCTTTTTTTATTGGATAGTGTGTACCTTGTTGTTATTTTCATTAAAATTTGGAAACAAAATTTCATCCCTAAAGGTACGAAAATAGGTGATGATTGATATTCCACCTGCTACATTTTTCAATATAAATTCGCCGTTTTTTCATAGCGTTTTTTAAATTTTCTTTTGCAAGAGGTACAAATAAGGTAAAATATAATTTCCGTATGCGAAACAGCGGGCAACAGCTAGTCTTATCTAAGTTTCAAAATAATAATTAGTTGTAAATAAGCATTACATTAAAAAAGACGAAGTTATAATGGGAAGCGTAAAATATAGCGGAATAAACTCCCTATGCCTAAAAAGCTTAGTGAAATAAAAAGGCACTTTATTGGCAAACGCAAAGAACCTTTAATAAAATTCTGTACAACATTATTTATTCAAAAAAGACATTGCTGTAAATTGGATTCTCGTAAACGGAGAAGAGGACATAAAATAACAGCTAATGGATAATTCCCGAATCCTGAGTGACACGAGAATCCGATACCGGTATTAAGAGCTCAGTAATAATACGATTTGTAATATTTTTTTGGGGATTTCGATTTGTCATTTAACATTATGTTAAAAGAAAATTTATTAATTCAATGTGCAAAAACCTACGATTCCTTTAAATTCTTCTTAATGGAGAAGAATTCTTTCTTAATTTCTTAATGGTTAAAACTCCTTATCTATCGATTTCATATTTAAGCCCGTGGTATGAGATTTTATGGGGAGTAAAATCAAATTTTTGCGTTACTTTATGTTAACTTATGCGTTATGTTTGTAATTCGCAACACAAAATCTAGATGGCGTTGGATGGTGGATCAGTAACAACGCCATGTAATGATAATAGTAATCTTGGTACATCCTATTGCGATGATGTGAAACATCATCATCATAAATTTTTTTATGTCAATTTTTAAAGATTGTCAATCTTTTTTTAATTTTGTTTGTCAATTTTTTTTGTAAATTTTTTTGGCATTTTTTTTGGCAATTTTTAATGTAATTTTTTTATGTATTTTTTATGTAACTTTTTTATGACAATTTTTTATGTCGATTTTTTTTGTATTTTTTTTTATAATTATCATCATCATCATTATCATCATCACCACCATGGCTTACTTAATTACTACATAGTTTTATTCATACCTGTATAATACTAGTTTTGCCCACGGCTGGTGCTCCCAGCAGAACCACTTTGATAAGGTCGAGGCTATCAGGGCTGGGCTCCACGCTGGGAGCCCCACTGACTGTCAAGGTACCCCCACCTCGCTCCAAGTAATCCAGGTCCAAATCTGGAACAAACATATAGACACATTATTGCATGAAAGTTGGCACACAAATAAAAAAATCTTATGGTGCGCACAGCTCCTGCGCAAAGTGTCGCGTGCTGCGCGTGCGCAGCGCATTCGCCAGATCTGGACGCACCCATACCTGGTTTTGCGTGTCAAAAAATGTAACTGACTTAATTAACCAATATTTTTTTCAGATTTCATAATTGATATTTTATATGAATTCTTTAATAGCAGATATACACACACCTGGTCACCAGATTCGTGCGGCCTTGCTATTTAATTAAGTGTTACTTACATAAAAATTGTTGTTTATGTCTTGTTTATGTATGTAATTAATCTGTTGTTTTTTATTATTGGAAACTATTGTTTGTACACCATAAATATCATAGTATAATTAATACACAGAACTTTTTGTACTGATAGTCCGGTCAAATTAGACAAAAAAATGATAGTGAAGGTGCATAAATTCCCAACAAGCTGAAAATCAGTAAGATTGTTCAAAACATAATTATAAATAAAAATTTTAAGTTCCCCATCATTCCCGTGTATGGAAAAAAAAATATTCAAGGTCAAAGGTCAAAAAATGAGGTTTTCGTGATTTTCAGCAAAACGGTAAGTTTTATCATAAAGTACCCCAGACAAAAATTGTAGACCATAAAATTATCTATAAAAATGTATCAATATTTTTTTCCTACGAGCCACCGTTTCTGAGATATAAGGATTCAAAAAGTTGTAAGTTTTTATCGTCATAATATGCACACGTTTACCCTGCTACCTCATGGTAGTGTACTTAGCGTGTTTTTGAATTGTTGTATGAAAAAAGTATTGATACATTTTTATAGATAATTTTATGATCTACAATTTTTGTCTGGGGTACTTTATGATAAAACTTACCGTTTTGCTGAAAATCACGAAAAACTCATTTTTTTGACCTTTGACCTTGAATATTTTTTTTCCATACACGGGAATGATGGGGAACTTAAAATTTTTATTTATAATTATGTTTTGAACAATCTTACTGATTTTCAGCTTGTTGGGAATTTATGCACCTTCGAATGTCTAAATTGACCGGACTATGAGCATAATACAAAGGGTACATTGTTGCATTAGAAATTTATTTTTTGTTTTTGAAGGCTATTAAAATTATGTAACGTTTGTGTTAAGGAAGAGTGGGGCATCCTGCCACAAGTATAAATTATTTTATGCTTACTAGGATACTTCATCAACTGAATAACATAAATGTAAGAGATAGACTTAATAAAGATTTTTATTTAATTTTTAATTTTATTTTATTTAATGCTTGAATATAATTCCGCCTGGTGGTAAGAGGTGATGTAATCTTGGATAGTAAACATCACTAATTTGGCAAAAAAAAATACATTTATGAGAATTATCGTCAATTTAAATGCTAATTATTTATTATTTAATAGCACATCCACTCTCATAAGAAGAATTCAAATTCATAGTATTAATTTGAGAGATAAAAAAATAATAGGAAAATCTATAGAGTCATAAAAAGTAATTTTCATTATGCTCGCAGTGAGAAAAAAATAACAAAAGTGAAAAAGCCACAATAAAGTACAAAGAAGTGATTGAACGGCTCTTCATTGTTGGAAGTCTGCCAAAGACTAATTGGAGCGAGGCACCTTGCGATATCTGAATATAAGCTCAGGAATTGCATTTTTCTATAAAAAGGAATAGCTATACCGTTCAAAGGTAATACAAGTGAGATAAGGCTTTAAATTTTTTTTTGGCTACGTCTAGATCTATATTTCTAACTAGTTAGAAGCTACTCGCCCCCGCTTAGTGTTGTAGGACACCTAAGCTACGTGTTGAAAAAAATGTGACGACGAGATTATTTTAAATTGGCAACTCTTTTACTTGCGATCCGAGTTAAATAAAAAAAAAAACACATGTTGTGTAATACATCTAATAAGTAACAGGTAGGAAACTTTTGTAAAGAGGTTGGTAAATTATACCTATAGAGTGTAATTTGGCCCTATTGAAGTATTTCATAATAATATAGCTATTCCCATAGCCTAAGCGGATAAAACGGAGTATATAATTATGAAATCGATAAAAAGCCCGAAAGACACAAAGAGTGACAATCAATTCGGATGTTGATGTCGGTACAAACTGTAAACGTATTAGTGTTGTGAAGCAAATTAAAATTTGACATAACTTTGTTACATGTTGAACAACTCAAATAAAAAACCGAGCAAGTGCGTGTCAGGTCACGCGCAATGTAGGGTTTCGAAGTAGTAAATCAATCGACTATTACTCATTATCTACTTACGCTAACATAGCCGTGATAGCTTTCCTTGTAAATTCATCATATAACCTATTTTTGAGATTTTTTTTCACTCGTCCAACTGCAACCGTTTAGCCAGTAGGTAGGCGGGACACTTGACTAGAACCAAAATTTTTTTAAGTTTAAAGCCAAATATTTCGCAAACGTACCCCTAATTCCAAAAATGATCTTAAAAGACCTATAATATTTTTGGACGACCTATTCAACGATACCTCACACTATAGGGTACGCGATGAATAAAAATTCCTCCTCACGTTACCTGTAAGGGAGGTACCCTGAAGAAAAAATGTTTTTCAATATTCTACAATTCTAGAGTTTTAATAATTATGTATATCCATGCCAAATTACAACTTTCTAGAACTAAGGGTCTCGGCGCTTTGCAGATGGACGGACGGACAGAGGAACAGACGTACAGACGGACAGACAGACAAACGGACAAACGGACAAACGGACAGACAGACAGACAGACAGACAGACAGACGGACGGACAGACGGACAGACGGACAGATGGACAGACGGACAGACGTACGGACGGACATAACGAAACTATAAGGGTTCCGATTTTACTTCGAAACCCTAAAAACGTGATTTAATTTTCGAAGTATCGTACTAACTTTGACAACATGAAATCAGGCCAAGGTAACTTAATTTCTATTACAGCTTTCATCTTGAGCCTATTATTATGAGCACTTCGCGATTCCTCTTCCGTGCGCCTTAATTACGTTATGAATGTAAGGGTACAAAGTACGAGTGAAATGGGCGAAGTAATTTTACGCGGGTAGCGTAAAATACGTACACGTGACAGCGGGTTGAAATTCAGTCTCGCACCCGGGTAGTTTGTAGGTACATAATTTTATTTGATTGTAACTGCGAGCTTATGATCATGACTTTTGTTCGGTTTATGTGTCTTGTTTTCATTAAAATTGGGCCCAAGAGTCCTTGGAGCAATTTTTCCTATTCCTCATAGTTTCAGATTTAGCTACTACGCCTACTTTAAAAATTCATCCTGTATACCTATTATGTAAGGCAGTAGGTAATAACCTTATTTTTTGTTTTTCTTCCAGCCTGAAAGTTTCAAACACTGTTCCATAATTTTTATTGCAAGTACATCTATAAAACCGAAATAGGCGGGAATCGGAAACGTAGCTAAATAAGCGATCATTACGATTTACGATCCATCCACGACTTCATAGTCTCTTTGGTAGTTTTATGTGACAGTTAAATGATTGCTCTCTTTGTTGTTTGTTGTTGATGTCTTTACAGATTAAGGTAATTTATAAAGACATCGTTAGGTAACAATAACAAAAGAAATAGATGATTGACAAACCACACTAGTCATTTGGTTAAAACGAAATCCGAAGTCTATTTATCATTTTATTCATATTTTTATACATTTTTAAGGCTTTCATTGACTGAAATAATAAAACTTATCTTCATGGTTTGACTATCTTACGGCAAAAAAATTATTTGGGGCCATCCATAAATTACTATAATATATTGGGGGTATTCATGTGTAAGCGTTTATAATAACTAGAATTATGCAATCGGTCACCATGACCGCCACTAATTGGTTGTGTGTCTGAAAAACACTTTAGGAGGCTAAGGACAAAATATTACGTCTTTACCGGACATAAGTTCGAAAGGTGTACCTACATAGCGCCTCAAGCCGAATTCGATTTAGCCCGCGAGAGTACTCTCATCAAATTTAACGCGTTCTCGTTTTTCATAATAAAAGAAATATACGTGACATAATTTAGAGGCAATATTTATTGCGAAGATAAGAGAATTGAACGCGGCTGGTATCATTTTATGTTAGGAATTTATATTAGAAAGGGAAATGTACGGATAAATATTCCTCTTTCTTATGTTACATAGATATGATATAGAGGTAGTGTAGAGGAGTAGCATGCACTTATATGTATGCGGCTTTGATGATCGGCGTAAGTCGAGAAGTTATGTAGGGAGTACTTCGGTTCGCTGACTTTTTCAACAAAAAACTGTCGTGAAGAACAAGATGTAAAGTTCTTAATTATTAAATTAATGTTTCCCTTTGAGTCGAGTTGAAGAGGAATTGAACGTCAACTCCACACCAACAAACTGCCGTAGGTGTACCTGAAGACCTGAATAAGATTTCTGAAAGATATGATTCTGCAAGACGTTTTCGAGGAAGTGAAGTCCATCAATCTTAGCCAGCGTGATGGACTACAAACTTAAGATTGTGAGAGAAGACTCAAGATCAGTTATGATGCGTAGAAGGTTCTATGGTCGTGTATCTAGCGCGGATATTTTTCGTGGCACAAACAATGATATTATATGTAATGTAAAAAAGAAGTAGATATGTCACTAGCTCGCCGACAATGAAGAGCGTAAGAACAGGCAATTGACCATTCTGCTCGTAGTCGCTTTGTCAATACAAAACGATACGCACGCTTTTGTTTTTGTCAGAAGTGCTTGACATTAATTGACATACAGCGTTATAATGCCTTCGTGTATTATACCAATGTGATTGATGTAGTGAAACAAAAGATAAACATGCGTGTGATATCTGCTCTTTTCGGAACAGATTTTTTTGGTTGATTTGTAGGGGTAAGACGTATCTATATTTAAATATCATTGGGCACAAAGCAGTTTTTCCTGTCATGAAATAATAGTTTCTCTCAGAGGAGTGTTGGTTGTTGGATAAAAGCAGTTCGCAGCGAAGTGATTTACTTCATTTCTCAACAATGAATAACTCGGCAATAAAATTTATTGTTGTCTGTTAATAATGTTAAAGTTATTAACAGACAACAGATACATACTGAGGTGAAATTAATGATTATCAAAATTTCCGCTGAGGTATAGGCCCTTTCAAATTTTTTAATGCTTTTTTTTATGACATATTAAAACAATTTCTACTTTTACATAGTTTTTTTTTTCTATTTAATAATGTTAGTTTAGCACCTATTAAGTATATCTTCGCTACATCTTCCTTCAACTTTGTGCTGTTCTATGTTCAAGTTAGGTATGTCTAAATAATTAAAAACTTACTTCAAAAGTAATTTTAAAATTCCAGACTCGACGTAACAGGAAGCAGGTTTAAAAGAAAAAATACTATTTTCCTTTATAGATTACGATGAACTCAATTCCAAAAATACCTTCTTAGATCTTGATTACAATCAAAGTCATTAGCGCTTTAATTAAGGTTCAATTTGTTGAAAGTAGGAGAACAGGCGCCATATTAATCACAGTCTGCTAACTGTGGTTCTCGTTAACCAGCTCTTAATTAAAGGAGAAAATTAATCATTAAAATTTATTGAGAGCAAATTTACCAAGTTTGTTTGGAAGATGCACCTACGTTATTTGTAACTAGTGATGTGCTACTACGCAAAAAAAATTGTATGGAAAAAATCGGAAATCTAAAATGTGCCTAATGCATTGTTTTTGTGGTCTCAAACCATCTTCGCATTATTGCCTTTCAAATGAAACCATTTTGGTATATCATTTGGATGGTTTCAAAGTCTATAAAGGACACTCGTACAAACATTTTTTGTGTTTTTTATTAAAGATTTCTATTACTTAATTCAAGTCTTTTTACCTGCATTTTTTGATTTTGATTGCATATTTAAGTGAAATCATTAAAATAATGTCACTTTGAGCATACCTTCGACTTAATGTTTTCATGTTGCAGGACATTGGTGAAACCCCATACATGATCCACCAAAATTAATCCGAGTAGGTACAATGTCTAAAATATCTGTTAACTGCTACTATGTTAGATTTAATTAGAAAAATAACTCAACAAAGACTAAATAAACAAACACTACATATAATTTAGTTAGAACAATGTGCGGTCAGTAATTGCAGACGGGGACATCATTTATATTATGTAAGTAGTCTGTTTAAATTAAATTAATATTTTTGGAAAAAACAATATTTTTTAAACATTGGATTACTGGTAAAAAATTCTAGATTAATATTTTATGAATTAATACTGATTAGTCATTTCTAAAAATAAATAGTTCTAGTTTTTAACTGACTTCAAATAATCTAAATTTTACTAACAAAAAATAACTGACTTCAAAGTTACTCAAAAACTACTTGTCAGATCTCGTTCAAATTTATGTGGGATTACATGACAAGCACCTGCTTTCGATTAAAAAAAGAATCATCGAAATCGGTTGGCGTGATATTGAGTTATTCGTCCATTTGTCGCGCACATGCTTAATACAAATTTAAGACTTATATGGTTTTATAATGGATGCCATAGTCAGATGTAAATAAAATTTATATGAGACCACATGACAGCCACCAGCTTTCGATTAAAAAAAGAATCATGAAAATTGGTTCGCCCAGTCCAAAGTTCTGAGGTAACGAACATAAAAAAAATACAGTCCAATTGAGAGCCTCCTCCTTTTTTTGAAGTCGTTTAAAAAAGACGAAGGTTCTCAGTTCGACTGTTTTTTTACTGAATCATTAAAATCGGCACACCACCGATTTTTATAATTCTTTTTATATTCTGGTGCTTTTCATGTGGTCGTTTTTTGACCGCTAGTGGCAAAAATTCTTGAGCACTTCGAAGGGCACGTTAATCTGTCGGTCTCAGTTGTTATCATAACCAGTCGTGAGGCCATGTCAGAAGCCCTCGGGCGGCATAAAAACTTCCAAAACCTTGGTTAGCTACGGGCCCCTCTCTCAATCCGTACTGGAGCAGCGTGGTGGAGTATGCTCTAGTGTATTAGTAGTCTCAGTCTTTTAATGGGTTGAAGCCCAATGTTGTTTATACAATGCAGAAGCGGCGCTAAGACGATTTTGTTTGTTTATAGTTCCAATTAGTAGATAATAGTATGGAAGAGAAAGGCATATTGTGCCGACACCAAAAAAAATTGGAAAATTGTCTGGATGATGATGAGTTAAAAATAGTATGAAGGATTATACATAAAGTCTGGAGGCAGTCCGGATCCGCACCGCTTCGCATCTGATCCCGTGCCATGTATAAACAACTTAAGACCTGATTAATTTAATAATATGAATTGAAAATCTATTATTATTAAAGCATATATTTATCAAGCGGGTATTAAAGCATAGATTTATCAAAGAAGAACGACAGATTCATAATTGTCATTAACTGATAAGAAGTTGAAAAGTCTACGGGCAGGGCCTGATTAACCCTTAGGCTAATTAGGCTGCAGCCTAGGGCGCGAGGATCGGGGGGGCGCGCTAAAATCGTGTCTTCGCATGCACTAATCTAGCATCACTGCATCTACCCTACACAGGCTACACATTTCAACTAGACCGAGACAGTCTAGTCCCTAGAGACGAGTCCCTGATTTTACCAATAAATTTTAAAATTTTAAAAAGCGCGCATAAAACAAACACTGACTTGTTACTCGAATCGATCGGTGGTCGAGCGAGTGGGTGAGCTGGCAACGGAGTGCCACTTGCCAGGCGCTCAGTGCCTAGTGCGCTGTAGCTGCCTGACGCAGCTATCATTATACCTACCGAATACCTCCTATTAATACTTACGCAGTTACCAATACCTTCTCAATACCTACATATTTACCTTACCGAAACGTTACCTGGATACCAAATACCAATAGGAAAGAATAATACAACAGCCTAACTTATATTTCAAGCTAAGTAAAACAAACACCTCAGGGGAAATATATTTATTTGCTTTGACGTTCTGTTAAGAAACGAATGACGTCTGTTTAAGAAACAAGATAAGCGCAGTCCGTCAGCATCTTCCTCGTTCCTCTTCATCAGTCTTCAAGCCACAAGATCTCATCTTCGAAGCACCCGGCACCCGGCAGTTATCTTCATAGGTATATATCTTCACGCCCGTGTCGTGTATTCGCGCTCGCAGCTCGCCGTTAAATGTACACCCATTTGAGCCTCGCGCAATATTTATAACATCGCCTCGCGCTTGCGAAGGAGAGCGGCGATGTTAGAACGAGATGGCAACACTTAGCGACAGATACAGCGTTATTGTTACAGGAGTGAACGAGACGGCATGCAAATAATCATTGTTAATTTTATTACCCTTTACACGTGTTTTATATTCCTATTTCTTATTGGTCTATCTTTTTACTGTAAATTAATGTAGCTATTTTTATTGGTCATTCTTCTCTACAATTTTTGTATATAAACCCGTTCATTTTTTACCAAAATATATTCCTCCGATAACCAGCAGAAGTATTACTTGAAGCAACCTTCCTGATACAACATTAGTAGACCTTCAACTGAAGATCCTCTACAGCGCGTTTTGATTAATCCGCCTCGCAATAATGTTCGGTTTATATGTACTAAGTAGTTAACTAAATTTTAAGTAAATTAATAAGTGTAAAGTTGTAAACGGACAATTTAGTAGTTAAAATTTAGAAATCAAGTAGACAAGTAATTTAGATTTTTTTCTATTTTCTGTTAAGTAGATTTTTATCACTTAACACGTTTGGACCATTGAACTATTATTACTAGCGTATAGAATAGACACCGCGAACATCGGGTTCGGGGGTGTGCATTGCACTTAACATCGGTAAGAAAATTAAATTATTGTGCAATGTTCCCACCATTTTTTAATGAAAAAATCATAAGGAGCCTTTGAACTTGGCAAGCCACTAGTGTGTTAATGGACTAAATAAGCTTGCTTACGCGCTGTCCTACGTGGGCGAATCAACGCGAACGCGAAGCGACGCGGCGCGAAGCGAAAATAACAAACAGTCGAGATGTATTGAAGTGTCCTACGTGACCAAAAGCACGTAGATGAAGTTGCGGTGTCCTACGAGGGAACACGGTGTTAGGCTTGCAGTCTTGGTTCGGCAAGTGTCATATACAAAGTTACTCTATGGCAAGTGTGCAAACGAGGCTTCTAGTTTGAAAAGAGAACAGAGGGCAAGCCGGCGGTGGAACACATATTTTGTTTGAGATGTCTTTTCTATATACAGGGTGGATTTTTGAGACGGGTCAGTAAGGGCAGGTACCTTAACCATTATAGTTATAGGAAAACGTTCCTACGAGACTATCCATAAGTTTTTAAGATATTCTGAACTGCATTCACAGATTTTTGAGAAAATGTACGGTCAGCGAAAAAAGTGCTAAAATAAAAAAAAATATGCGTATCGATCCTACTTCGTATGGGAATCAAAATACTCTATGGGACCATTTAAGGTATGAGCACTAGAAATGTCAGAAAACGCTAAAAACATTTTCCATACATTTTGTACTGAAAAACGATAAATCAACTCCTAATATTGTTTATTGCCTAACAATCCTGACAAGTGTCTTGTCAGAGCGACAGTGATAGATTTATTCTATCCCTGTCGCTCTTCCGCATATTAATTGGCATGACAAGAGAAATAGCAATAATAACTTAATGTGCATGATCGTAATATAGATATCCCTGTTGTGCCTATGCAAAATACCGAAGAGTAAATAAGACAGCCACATACTATGATTGTACAGTATCACTGATGTCGCACCCTCAAACATTTCTGGTCACCTAGTACTCGCTTTAATTAATAAATGACGACAAAAAGTGTCGTTACAACTTTTCCTCTTAATTTTTTCCGTCTAGCCCCCTTTCGCAACGCGCGATAAGGAACTTCGTTCTAATAATCTTCACTTATACGCGCGTTTCTGTGACACCGTGTCCTACGTGGGCGATTCAACGCGAATGCGATCGCGAAGCGATCCGATGCGAATTTAGTGCGACGCGGAGCGAAGCGGCGCCTCTGTCCTACGTGCACGCGAATTGTCACTTCACCGCCACTGATATACGCCGCGCCGCTGAAATTCGCGCGAAAATATCAAACCAACTGATCGCGTTCGCTTCAAACCGCACCGCACCGCAACGCCTTCTATGTGCTTTTGGTCACGTAGGACACTTCAATACATTTCGACTGTTTGTTATTTTCGCATCGCGCCGCGTAGCTTCGCGTTGGCGTTGATTCGCCCACGTAGGACAGCGCGTAGGACAGCGCGTGAGGCGAATTAAACAAAACTCGCACTAGGCACTCAGCGCAGCTTGCCGCGCGCAATGAAACACATCAACGATGTGCGGGGACACCCCGGTGTGGTTAATAGTTAGTAGGTATAATTTGCCTCGCTTCATTCATTTGTCTTATCTCTTTTGAATCGTGCGTCCGTCATATGAATCACGCACTCGCGAATATTGTGATTGATATTTATTGTCCTTTCCTTACACCCTGTCCTACGTGGGCGACTCAACGCGAACGCGATCGCGAAGCGATCCGATACGAATTCAGTGCGATGTGGAGCGAAGCAGCGACTCTGTCCTACGTGCGCGCGAATTGTCACTTCACCGCCACTGACATACGCCGCGCCGCTGAAGTTCGCGCGAAAAAATCAAACCAACTGATCGCGTTCGCTTCAAGCCGCGCCGCACCGCAACGCCCTCTACGTGCTTTTGGTCACGTAGGACACTTCAATACATTTCGACTGTTTGTTATTTTCGCATCGCGCCGCGTCGCTTCGCGTTGGCGTTGATTCGCCCACGTAGGACAGCGCGTTAGTGTGTCCGTGTTTTTTTAATGAGGTACTTTGCCTTTATGTACGATCAGCTTAAAAAATGGTTTGCCACCCTAAGGTTGAATGTCATGCAGATTAAAGGACAACGTTAGTTTCGCTTGCAGATCGATCTGAAAAGTTTTATGAACCATCTTAAAATTTTCACACTACTACTCTACTCACTACTTTTTTGGCGGGGGCGCGTCCTCATAATTAGCCTAGGGCGGTCAGATCTCTTGATCAGTCGCTGTCTACGGGAAGAGTAAAACAATTTGATGAAAATCAGAGTTTCTAAATCCTCACTTTTATAGGTAGGTAGGAACAATTACTTTATACGTTTTTTGTTTTCGTACAGATTAAGCGGACTAGACGGAAGCGGAGATCATTCTATGGGTGGAAGAATAATCAAAATCAGCCTTTTAGCCTATTCAGTACAAACAAAAATCCAAATAAAAATCTTAATAATATTACACTGAGTTGTCTAATTATAATGGATATATGTATTTTATCCACGTCTCTAAATGAACGAAATTGTACCTTTCAGGATTCCACCTACCACACCACCACACCTAGAACTTTTAATTTATGTGAATGGCCACTGTAAGCGGAAAACTCGCAACGCTTTTAACCGTGCGGACAATAATTAGAAAGCCCGAAGCGGTTACCTTGTTAATGGAAGTTAAGCAAATCTGTGAGGAGAAACATTTCTCCAAAGACATATTTACGTCACTCTGCACCTGAGGGTTTATAATAGGGAAACTGTGATGCAAAAATCTACCTCGGATTGGCACGGATGCAGTCAGAGTGGGTACTGCGGAAATACGATGGTGGCGTTAATTTTCAACACCTATAAAATATTTTTATCTAAATATTAATACGTGAAAAAAAATTACCCTTTTTACCAAAAATCGCACTGAGGAGTATGCAATTTGGCACAGTTGAAGTTTATACGGAGGAGTTCAGAAAGCTAATATTTTTGTAGAATATATAATTATGCATTAGAAACACATAAAATTAATAAAAATAAATATTACACACACTACCATGCATTTGACACACACGCATAATATACATATATGTTAGTGTTAGGCACACACGACACACGGTAGAATTTTGACCGCAAAGCGGGTCTCTAGTTATTTTAATTTGTTGAAGTTGGTATTATTAGCAGGCCGGAGATATACAGCATAGCCTACGGTATCGGATAATGTAACCCTTTCTCTAGATAAGTTATGAAATAAACAAATAAATAACGCTTCACACTCATAGAAAGACGTGTATTTCCCGAACTACCCGCACCCCATCATCTCCGAAATGTAGATGAAGACGTGTAAAGCTTATGTTTAAAACTTTATCGAAAAATCTACTAGCTGCAAATCAGTAATTTTGAGAGCATGTAGACTGTAAAAGAACAAAACGTAATGGGATTACATACGTTTCTCTCTAGGTATATTATGGCGATAGGTTTATTTACCTGTAAGTATACTCTCCAAATCAACTCAAATTTCTCTACTAGGATCGTTATAAGTTCAATGATTTTAGACACTTGCTAACTTGACTACGAACTCTCGCGTGCATGATTTCACCTGTTTATCTTAACTTCAAAAGCAAAAACTGCGTGGGGTCTGAAATGTTATTACTGTGGTGATCTGGTCTATCATAATATGAAGTTAAGGTATAAATGCTAAGTTAGTTCATAATAGTGCATTGCCTTCGACTTTGCCAACATTTTCCTGGATAATAAATATCAAATATGTTATTCTAGATCAAAAATCTATATGTGTGCTTTTCATGAAAATCAGTAGTTTTGCGTGAAAGGGTAACAAACATTCATACATCTTTAGATAACAAACTTTCATATTTATAGCTATTTGGATAAATTCCTTCGTACCGCAACCTGTCTGACTTTCTCATTTCTGGGCTCTTGGACACTTGCGGATTGGCAATTCACACTCCTCTCCCTCATTTCTATCCTACTATTTCCATTGATAACAGTGTAGTCTCATGATGGGGCAACTGGCAGTATTTTTAACCGACTTCAAAAAAGGAGGAAGTATTCAATTCGACTGTTTTTTTTATGTTTATTACCTCAAAACTTTCGACTGAGTGAACCGATTTTGATGATTTTTTTTATCGAAAGCTGGTGCTTGTCATGTGGTCCCACTCTTTTTGAGTGAGATCTGACAAGTAGTTTTTGAGTTATTTTGAAGTTGGTTATTTTTTGTTACTAAAATTTTGTCTCAAAAGTCTCATGGGACCAATATGTTACTGTCAGAAGTCCCACTGTCAAGCGCTGACTTCGTCAAGACCACGGGAGCTAATGGGAAGGACGGATTATTATCCTTTAACTTTTTTGTATTAAAATATTATGGAGTACTCTCAAATGGGCAAGTTTTCTAATGACTTGTTTCGTCGCTAAAGTAAGTGAAATCCCCCAGTCAAGAGTTAAGTTCCCTTAGCACGGCGATCCTGCATGGTAACTATTGCGCTACACGAGTCGGTCATATTATGTGTATTTTTTTAAGAGAAACGCTAAAATGCTCTCGCCACTACTCCTTTCGCCATTTAATCTCTTTTTTAATAAGGTAGCTTTTCCAGATGACAGTACAAAATTCCGCGTGTGATATTCATCAATGTTGGCCAAATGGCCGTAATGAATAAAGGTATTTGAATTTGTACCAATTGTACCCACTTACCCATAATCTTGTTTTGTTTAGTACAATTCCCGCGTGCATTGTCATGATCGTCGTCTCTGCTTTCTCTTGAAGTGTTTTCAGGTTTACTCATTTCAAATCACCACTTACACATAAACTTAACACATATTTAACATACATCCTTATCAATACACTATTGACGAAATATTATATTACCTAACTATATTACCTAATGAAGATCAACAATAATCTTGAGACATAATTTTATTTATGAAAATTTAAAAGGTTTTTTGTCAAATATTTCAGGATATTTTCCACTATTTTCCGTTCACCCCATATTATAATGAACAGGTAAACAATTTATTTACACTTCAAAGAATCTAAACAAAAGACGTTTACAAGCCAAGACGTTCACAGTCGACTCAATATAATTTGTTTTAATTACTCATACACAACTAATTATATTCAAAAATCAATTTAAAACTTGCAGTTATATTATTTTAAAAATCGAGTATTCGTAAATTTGGCGGCAAAGGTAAAGCACAATCGACACGCGCTCTCTCCGTCAGTGCCTGAGATTAACTGAAGCTTGACGCTTGGTCGAGTATTTGCTGAAATACAGGGAACAAAATAAATACCTTTCCCTGTTTCCACCCTACAGCCCTTGGGATTGGGTAAATAAATATGAAATTCGAACGTGGGGAACGTGTAAGTTCAGTGTGGTTTTCGCTTCTACGAATCATGTTGCAATAAGAAACCACTGACTTATTAACCGCTGAATTAACTTTTTTGTTTTTAATATAATGTGAATTGATGTGATTTATTTTTTCTACAAAATTTTCGAATTTCAATTGTTAGTAAAGTCATGGGTTACACAATTTCGAAATATAAAACATATTTTTTGACAATACCTTATCGTAATTATTATCCAGCTTCGAAAGCATGGAACATGAATTTCATGCTTATACAATTATAAAACACAGTAAAAAATTTATGTTATCGCTGGCTTTTCATAGGCGTTTAAAACACTAAAATCCTACTATTCTGCTAATATTATAAATGTAAAAGTATGTATGGATGTTTGTAAATCTTTTACGCAAAAACTACGGAACGGATTTTCATTAAATTTAGCACACATGTTGACTATGATCTTAAAGAAAGAACTGACTCTCAAACCCCCAGCCGGAACACGTCGAGTCGTTTGGCGGCTGACTCATGCTCAAGGATGGTAGCTATCCAGGCGAACCCCATGGAAAAATAATAATAGTAATAATGGATTAATTAGCAATTAAAATCAATATTACCAATAAATCCCTACCACCAGCTGGCCGGATTTAGTCGCCTCTTACGACATCCATCCGGCGTGGAATTTGGGTTAGTATTCTAAGCCACCCCAATACGGCTAAGCATTATTAGTTATTATCACGTTATTATACAGTTTATTAAATTAAGTTGATTAAGTTGTTTAATTGAGTACCTATTATAATCTTTAGAAATAGTTTTTATGTTATTATATTACTCGTATTTCTTCGTCCACGATGCATGCTGTGGTAATCTATGTATAATTAAGGCAACATTATTTCTTAAAATATTTTTCTGATGAATTCGTGTATACGTAATAACTGTGTATCTTGTTGGTTATCCATAAATAAATAAAATAAAATAAAGTAAGAATTAGTTAACCCGTCAATAAAATTTTCAATTATTCAATACACCTTAATAAAATGCTAACAAAATGCAGGCGCGCCACTCTCTGCATCGAATATCATTCCGCCTTAATCCCCTAGCATGGAATACTGCCAAATTTTAATGCAATAAAACCCGCTACCTCAGCACTTTGTACAATAAAAGTCGTAAATTACACGGTTCTATCTGCGAAGAGTATCGAAGTAAGTTTTTATAAAACCTTTTTAACTTCACTAGATACTGCGTTAAGTAATTTACGGCAAAAGTTTCGCAATAAATACTTCCCTGCGCTTTCGCAATTTTTATGCTTAGATGTTAAAGTATAGTAACAATTTAACTCCGGTGTTTATTTTAGCGCTTTAATTTTTTTATTTCAAGCAATTAGTTTGCTAATAAAGAATTATGACGTAACGTTATATTAGGTAGTACATATAAGGTTACGTCCGCACAGGCAGGCGGCTTGCTTAGCGCCTAGAGCCTAAAGTAACTTGTCACCTAGCGAGTAGCTCAGTAAAACGAACGTTCTATAGTGTTCGTGACTGGCCGCACTGCGCGCTTGGTGCCTAGCAACGCGCTTAGCGTGAATCCAAGTAAACAAACGTGTTGGTTTTCTGTCACTAGGCGCTAGGCATTTTTGCTTCAAAAATTGTCAAAATTGACAGTCAGGTTGTCATGGATATAATATTATTGATGAATGTCAATGGCAAAAACTAAGCTGAAACGAGAAATTGTTGCATTTATTTCATTAATTTTGTAAGATATTTTTGAGAGTGACATTTCGTCAACGTCAGCAAAATGACCAAGGCACCTAGCGACCCACCACGCAAACCACGTCTCAGTGCGGCCACCGTGTATCCTAGCAAGTAGCCAGAATGCAAACCATTAGGCTCTAGGCGCTAAGCAAGCCGCCTGCCTGTGCGGACGTAGCCTTAAGATTCATAGGTAAGTTAAAGTCAGCAATACGGACATGGATTAATTATTGAACATTCCGTTCTACGCCAAGAACTTACTCTGTTCTGGTTGTTATAGGTACATAAATGTTACATAAAGGTATATAAAATCGGGACATAAATCGTATAAAACATAAATTTGCCAATAACGAGCATGAATTAGATACGCACAAATAACAATGACACGCTGAGCTAGTTAACCCGTTTTCCTTTGGTGAATACAGAATTGGAATGAAAATTACATATTAATTATTCCTCCATGGATTTTCAGCTCACAATGGAAATAATTTGTGGAAAGTGTGTTATTCATATTCATGTTATTATCACATGTAAGTACCGTATGATTCACAATGATACGGTAATGATAAAATGGTTTTATAAAGTGTAAATAAATAAATGAATGGTAGATTTATATATTGTTATTGTAAAAAGGTGTACCTAATAATTGAAACGCGTACTAAATGGTCACCATTGCCCATACAGAAATCGATAATTATCGTATATTTGTTGGCGTTGTATAGTGCCAAATATATGTTACAGGAGGAAGTAGTTACAAGTAGTAAAAAGGTTTTTTGCATACTTCTCGCCAAATCTTATTTATTGCATTCGCACGACCATAACGGTAATTTTAAGGTAGATTGTAGACTTTCGCGATTTTCTATTAGATGGAAATCACGGATCTAAAAATAATACGGACGTAACCTCGTCTAATCGAGAGTGAAGCATAGAAATGGCCGCCCGCTTACCACGTGTGCGTAATTTTGGGGTTACCACATGAACATGAAGAAATGGGGAAATTTTCCCCATTTTTTTTCTTTATGTAGTAGTAAAATTAAGCTCAAAATTTATTACTTACTGAATAGTTACTCCGTAACAGATAAATCACTGCATACTAAAAACTCGCACACACTCACTCCCACTAACTTCACTAAAAAATACACCATATAGTTCAAGCATAAGGTTGTTTTAACTTTAAATATTTTTTTATTATAATATCATGTACGTTACAATAGATACGGTCATTTTCGCATTTATAATATTAGTCAAGTTTTTTAAAAATTTATATTTACCTATCTTTCAGCTACTCTTATGAACTCTCAAAACGTCTACGAAATTAAAATTCTGTATAAAAATGTCAAATCCGCATTCAATAAATGCAAATTATTATATTTAATGAGATTAATGAATTTTATTAATTGACAACAGATTAAATACACTGGTTTACCAATTTCACTTATAGGGTAGGTACCTAAAATTTTTTGACGTGATAACGTCTATTAAAACGATGAACGCCGGGCGCACGCACGAAAAAATGTAGCGTTCCGCGAGCGAGAGAGCGGCAAAAGCGAGAGAGAGGCACGATCGGCTACGATCGGCGTATCGTAGCCGATGCCGTAGGCGATCGTAGTTGAGTGGAGCGGGGCGGGGCGGAGCGGGGCGGAGCGGGGCGGAGCGGAGCGGAGCTTTGTCATGACGTTGTCACGTTAAACTACCGTCCGTAAACCGACTTTACAGACAACCATTTATTTTTTCTCAAATTTTATTCTACCATTATCTTAACGTAATTAATAGGTATGTATCAGCTTTCAAATATTGTTAGTTTGAAAGCAATGCCGTGGACAGACGGACAGACAGCTAACAATAAGTTCAGTACATTCACTCATAATTATTCGATATATCTATTGACGTTTGGGAAAATTTTAAATGAAAACCGCTTTAATGCACATTTTCATTCACATTTCAATGCTTTAATTCACAATTACGACGAGGGTCATTTTGTCAAATATTCTACCGAAACGTTTTTATTCCGTGCCTACGTCTTTAATACGGTAGACAGTAAATGTAAAAACGGTATAAATAAGCCAAAAAACCTACCCGAATGCCGCGTCACGTCCGAAAATGATTTGCGACGTGGCACTTCTTGTCAGGTCCGCTCCCAAAACTTATTTCATGATATATTTACATGTCAAAGCATCTGACAAGTCTATTATTTTGTGGTCTTGAGAATATTGTAGAATAATATGAAATTGGATTGAAAAAGGGTTTCCTCAATTGTCCCAAAAATTTACATGTAATAAAACATATAGAATTAGATAATAATATTATTTTTAGTACTCGTAATCCTACATGATTACAATAATAATATACTTATTACATTCACAAATGTTTCCGCACACTTTAGGCTAATCTTTTTTACCGTCATAAATTCATAACAGTAGGGTGGGAAAATAGTCTTCCATTTCAAATCAAAGAACTGATTTGTCGTATAAAAATATCTAGTATACATCCATTGAAGTATAATGTCATAGAATCATAGACTTAAATATATAGACACGCTGTTCAGTACTTACAGTTTGTTCACCTGAGGTTAACCCAATTGGGTTCACCTCAGTTTAGTCTGTTGCGAGCAAGCTACACAAGTAAATGTCACGTTAGAAAAACTCCGACTGTTCAAAAACACTTAATAACGTATTATTGTTTATTGAGCACAGTTAAAACGTTCTCATTATTTACGTTTGAACTTTATTTCACTTTATTTAATCATAATTGGTAAGTAACTATATTTTTATTTACAGTCTTAAAAATTATTTAGTGTCAAATATTTAATACCGACATCTTGAACCAAACTTGACAGAAAGAACACAGAGTACTTAATCACTACGGAACAGGGTTGCCAGACGTCACGGAGTGAGAGATCGTACGGTGGGTAAATAAAAGTCGTATTTCCTAAGATGGCTCCAGAAAAAAAATAGTACGATTCATTTAGTGTAGGTACTAAAACTTTAATTAGTTTTAGATGGCGGTCTACAAAACGAAATTGAAAGAAAAGTAATAAGTAAAACTATAAATTAAAATAAAATCTTCTTATCTTTATATATATAAATTACGTGTCACGTTGTTTGTCCGCGATAGACTCCTTAACTACTTAACCGATTTTGATCAAAGGGCTTCCAACATTTTTGTATGGAACCTGGCATACCTACAAGTCCGCCATTTTGAAAAAACCTCGATCCGGCGGCCAGTGATGAAACATGTGTCAATCGATAGAGTAAATGATTACGATCAAAAAGTATACAGTGATGAAATGTCGTAAGTGGTATACTTTCTGAGATATTTGAGTTCAAACCCGTAGAAAAATAAAGTAAAAAACTTTGTTTCGGCGGATATTGATAAAATATGTGTCAATCGATAGACTAAGTGATTAAGATCAAAAAGTATTAAGTGATACAATGTCGTAAGTTATATACTTTCTGAGATATTTGATTTCAAAACCGTAGGAAAATAAAGTAAAAAAACTTCGATATACCTATCTTCAGCTTACGTAAGTATGACCACATTTCCCAGTTTGATTCCTAACTTAAATTGCTACCAATTTGACACAGGTGAAACTTCAGAATTCTCTCAACATTTTATGCTATTTTGAATAATGTGTCTTCTCCTGTTTATTTAAAGGAAACCCATAGCACTGCTTATTTCGGGAATTCCTTTGCAATACTGTTCTGGAACTCCTTGCTTGTAGACATCAAAAGACTACCAAAAGTTCCTTCAAGAATCACGTCCGGCAGCACTACCTGAAGCAATTAGAATGTCCTCGCCCGTGGTCTTCAACCACATGTTATATACGTAGTTATAAATATTTATGTACTTAATATATAATATAATATGTATATATGTAAATATGAATAAATATGTATTTATTTAGTTTTGTTAATGATATTGTGATATTTTATATGTATATAGCTATAGTGTTGATCCACTAATAAATAAAAAAGACAATTAATTACCAATGTTTTATTTTTCTACGGGTTTGAACTCAAATATCTCAGAAAGTATATCACTTACGACATTTTATCACTGAATACTTTTTGATCATAATCATTTATTCTATCGATTGACATATTTTACATCACTGGCCGCCGAATCGAGGTTTTTTCAAAATTGCGGACTTGTAGGTATTATGTAGGTGTTATGTCCTATTTTCCAAATGTTTTCTAATAATTTTTCTGGTGGTAAAAAAATATATTATTGTATTAACACATTTTATTATAATTTCTTCAAAATTGTCCTTACGTCATGAAAACGGATATTGAAGGTGATAATGAAATGAAACAATGTAATTTATTACGGTACATTTCTTTTATTTTAAGTGCACAACACTTATAAAAAAAATTTAATACAGCTGAATGATATATCCTGGGATTACAGATAACACAATGAATGGATGAACACAATGGTCATTCCGTTATGACGTAATTAATCCTCAGGTACCTCTACAAAGTAATCCAGACAGAGTAATATATCCATGGTATATGTCCAGTTATAGTAATGTATCCATGATCTCTTTCGGAGTAGGGTGTTGGCAACACTGGGCGCATATTGACTCTGTGATTGAGTACTCTGTGGCACGAAAGCGTGACACGAAATTTGTTAGGAACAGCGAGTCTATATATATTTAAGTCAATGCATAGAATAGACATCTCGAACAAAATGTGTGTTCCGCCGGGAGGTTCTATTTTCAAAATTGAGCCCCCGTTCTCCTTTCAAAATCAAACGAATCCATTGGACATTGAAGCCGCGCGGCGCCAATTCATTGGAACATACATTGTGTTCGCGGTGTCTGTTTTATATGCTAGTAATTTAGTTAGCTAGTTAACTTCAATGTATACATCCAACTATCTAGTATAACAATCTAGTATACATTCAAACACTGCAATAACACTCTAGGTAGTTCGATAAATCTGTATGTTTACGTTGAAACTGCAAAGATTGCTTTTCCAGTAAAGAACACTTGGCTGCGATCCAATACAATTTCTATGGGAAGATATCTGATATATTTGTTTGGATATCTCTTAAGTTCACACAGATAATAAATTTGGAGGGAAAAACACAAATAATAATTTTAGTGATGGTATCTAGTCCATAATATGTGATTGAAATGAAAACAGTAAATAATACCAAAAAAAATGACGACGTAACAGATCGTCTTCTTTAAAAATTAACGTGGTAGCGCATGGCGCGTTAAATTCCTAATGGATCCCATTCCCATCATGAGATCTGAATTTTGAAAAATATTTGACCAATTGTACGTTTTCAAACTTTCCAAATCGGTTGATAAATGATGGAGTTCTACACAGACTTAAATATACAGACGGGCTGTTCCGAACAAAATCCGTGAGACATTTTTCAAGCATTTTTCATGCTCTGTGACACAGCGCTTCGTTCGGTTAAGTTCGGTTCAAGATGGCGGATATCAAATATATTGCACTAATTTTTTTTTGAAAATTTAAGTAAAAATATAGTTATTTACCAGTCTGTTATTATTTAAATAAACTAAAATAAAGTTCAAACGTAAATAATGAAGACGTTTTAACTGTGCGCCATAAACAATATGTGTTATTAATTTATTATATCGTATGTTCTGAAACGGTGGGGGTTTTTCAAAAATGACATCTACTTGTCTCGCTTGCTCGCAGCCGACTAAAATGCGTTGGCACCATCTGGTGTCAATGTAGGTGTCGAAACTTTTAGTACTGAACACCCTGTCTACTCTAGGTGACAAATATAAAAAATACAACCGAATTGAAAAAACCTCATTCCTTTGTATGAAGTCGGTTACAAATATTTTATGATATACATATTAACAGTATCATTCACGGAATATCATCCTCAAGTTACCTCACTTACTTGTTTGATTATTTAATCATTATTATCTAAGTTAGATCTCTGCATTTTCATGACAATAAGCGGACTAAAAGTGTTCAGCGTATGCATCGCAGTTATTTTAACTTCAGTAAAATTTCTGTTTTAAAGCATCAGGTTTTTCAAAGCGCAGAAAAGAAAATGTTTTGTTAAGAATAAAAAGCGAAGAGGATCATTTTTTTATCAAAGAGGATTTTAATTTAGACAGACAACTTTAATTCTTAATCATAAATGCTGAAAACTGGATATAACAGGTCTTCAAGAATTAATTTACTAACAGCATAGGTTTCTCCTAGTAATTGAGATGTTGATTATTTTTGAGAAATCGTTTATAACTATGCATAAATACCAAACACAGCCCAAAATCCTACTTATCCTACTAATATTATAAATGTGACGATGTATGAATGTTTATTACTCTTTCACGGTTGGCCATCATCATGAATAATAAGTACCTCTAAGAATTGAAGTATAATGTCATAGAACAGACATCTCGAACAAAATTTGTGTCCCGCCGGGAGGTTCTGTTTTCAAAATTGAGCCCCCGTTCTCTTTTCAAAATCGAACGAATCCATTGAAAATTGAAGCCGGTCGGCGCCAATTCATTGGACATACATTGTGTTCGCGGTGTCGGTTCTACATAATATATGCTAGTAATAATACTTTAATGCCTCTATGGGTAATTATTATCCCGGAAAACATGGGCAGAGACGCGGGCAGACCGCTAGTATTTACATATTTTACAACAAAATAACAATAATACAACAAAAACGATTTCAAAAATAAATAAAAGTGTGGTTTTATGAAACCACGATGCAAGTGAAACTTTTTTCGGTTTGTAGGCATTTAACTAAAAACTTTTAGAAAATTATTAGATTTAGGGTGTTAAAATTGCGTGTTTAATCTTAACATAATTATTAAAAAATGGGAATGATAATGGAAATCAATAGTAGACAAAATATTCAATTATAAAATTTAATTTCAATTTGCGTATTAGAGTACGGGATACATAATTAATACAATCATTTAGAATTTAGATGGTAGACGCATATTAAAAACTAAGAGCAATATTTATTCATTGAATCTCCATTATTATTCTTATTCCAGGGCCGGCTGTAATGTGATATGCGATAGACAGACGAAAAACTTTGGGGCGATAGAATAAAAGTTTCACTTTAATAAAATTTCAAAAAATATAAAACACGTTCTAAACAACTATCACGTTACCATTGCGAAGCGTTGTGACTTCACGTTTCCTAACAGGACGGCTTATTCTGTTTTGTAACTTGACAGCGGAGTTTCAAAATTGACGTTCGAGTTCTAGGATCACCTTCACTTCGCAAGTGCTTACTAGATGATTAGATAATGACATGTCAATATGATGCAAGTTCACTTTTGTTTTGTAACTTGACAGCGGAATCCACGATGGGTTTCTAAATTGAAGTTAGAGTTCGAGACTCCCTTCACTTCGCAAGTGCGTACCAGATGATTAGAGAATCACATATCAAGATCTCGGACTCGAACTTCAATTTTGAAACTCATCGCGGATTCCGCTGTCAAGTTACAAAACAGAATAGCCTTCTAGGTCTCCGATATGGCTGAAGACAAATGCTAAAAACTGAAACCGTTGATCTTTACAATAATAAATTAAATTTAAAAAATAATACCTTATAATATAGAATCCCTGTGTCCTGTGAACCTGTGTCGCGTGTGGCATGGACGGCACATATAACACATCACAATCACACCCATTACCTGAGTACAAATATTTATCTGTCACATAAATATCTGCCCCAGCCGGGAATCGAACCCGGGACCCTTCGCTTCGCAGGCAGGGTGGCTACCAACTAGGCTACAGGGTCGTCAACAGAAAATCGAAAGAAACGAAGATGTCTGACGTCAGAAACTTTAGTAACGCGTAGTCCCTGTGGGGCTGAATGTAGAACAACCCTTCCTTGTAAGTCTCAAAGGTCCGCCGGCCGGTACGAATTGATGTGACAAGCTTCCATTTTCATAAATAAGGTTACAAACAAACTTCCCGCATGACATTGACGGACGAAGTCATGAAACTTACATAAAAACGTCTTTTATGTTGGGACTTTATTTGAATTCTATATAGGTACATTGTGGAGCTCTTCTATTGCTTGTAGTGTACTTTGCTGTCTTTTTCGCTGGAACCTTTCCCTTCAGGTCGACTTAGACTCAATAGATGAAGCCCCATGGGTGTATCGAGGGGGAGCAGGGGGGAAGACCCCCTGGAATTTGTGTGGCTATAACCAACACGTAACCACATTCGTCCATTAAATTATTGTTTAATTTCTAAAAAAAACTGATTTGAGCAGACCTAAATACTCTGATTTCACCCTCCCCCCTTGGTTAGAAGTTGGGTACCTTGTACACTCTTTGGTAAGCTCCTCAATAAAACCCTTAAGCGTTTATCAATAACTCTCTTTATGCTATAAAGAATAAATCTTCTTTAAATTTCAAAGTGAGAGGCTCTCAGGTTCAAGTTAAAGTGGTCGCGCTATTTGCATATTAAAAGGTCGTCTGGAAGCAGACACCTGATGCACAGTACGTTTCAAAGTTTGTTCAGTTAAGCTGTCACTTTGAACTTCTTGAAGGGTTCTTAGCCAATTGGTGTAACATTTATCAATATAAATTACTGGTCTTTTATTTTTGACATTTATGTACTCGTACTTTAGTTACACATGATTTTAGTGACAAGAAAAGTATTCAACGTGGTGTTAAATTACTATTGTAGTTCATGGACTTCTCACCAAACAACCTCATAATCTATAGGACTACAGTGGAGCGGTTCTAAGGCACATCAAAGTTATAAAATAGTGTACAAAATAAGACGAAATTGGACAAAATTGTCCATCCTATATCAGTGAACGCAATAACCTTCAAATGTGTAACAATTCCGTTTACATGTAATTTTTGCTGACCCTCCTCTGATATTTATAAACGACAGTAACAAATTACCATCGATTAGGCCTGTTTTATCAGTGTCCTTTGCTTTTAATCCTGTGCGAGATTATGAAGGACTATTAAATTCACAGGTTTTCTGTTTCTTCTCATCGATACAAGAGATAAAGGTATACTGGATACCGACGTTAAAATTACTAGGCTATCACTGCTTTTGGTAACTCTACCCTTAATGGGAAAGCGCCATGTATGATAATAATGAGGTCATTACCCTTTGTCGTCGAGCTCCTTATGGCTATAAAACGTGCAAGGATGATGCTCTCGCATTATAACGCTTCTATCGATATTGTTGCAGTATTGTAAAAAAAGCGGCCAAGTGCGAGTCGGACTCGCTCATGAAGGGTTCCGTAGCAGCAAGTAACATAATATAAAAGTTCTTGTAGTTCGTTGTAACTTTGATCAATGTTTTTTGCGGTTTACGATTTATGACGTATTAAAATAAAACTGCTTACTAAATATCATTCAAACCAATTTTCGTTGGAAGTTTTCATGGTAATGTACATCATATATTTTTTTTAGTTTTATCATTCTCTTATTTTAGAAGTTACAGGGGGGGGGGACACACATTTTACCACTTTGGAAGTGTCTCTCGCGCAAACTATTCAGTTTAGAAAAAAATGATATTAGAAACCTCAATATCATTTTTGAGGACCTATCCATACATATCCCACACGTATGGGTTTGATGAAAAAAACATTTTTGAGTTTCAGTTCTAAGTATGGGGAACACCCAAAATTTAGTGGTTTTTTTTTCTATTTTTGTGTGAAAATCTTAATACGGTTCACAGAATACATCTACTCACCAAGTTTCAACAGTATAGCTCTTATAGTTTCGGAAAAAAGTGGCTGTGACATACGGACGGACAGACAGACAGACAGACAGACAGACAGACAGACAGACATGACGAATCTATAAGGGTTCCGTTTTTTGCCATTCGGCTACGGAACCCTAAAAAGGGATGCAAATACATATATTTTGTGGTGTAACTGTTTTTTTAGGACCTGATGTCTTTGAGAACACTTGTGTGCATATAAAGTAAGGCTGAGGCGGCTTTTTTCGCAGTTTCAGCTTATTTGCCATAGTATTTATACATGATATTTGAGTACTTATTTTACCTGCCTATCTCATTAACCTCATAAAAGGAGGAGGTAATCAATTCGACTGAATTTTTAGGGTTCCGTAGCCGAATGGCAAAAAACGGAACCCTTATGGATTCGTCATGTCTGTCTGTCTGTCTGTCTGTCTGTCTGTCTGTCTGTCTGTCCGTCCGTATGTCACAGCCACTTTTTTCCGAAACTATAAGAGCTATACCATTGAAACTTGGTAAGTAGATGTATTCTGTGAACCGCATTAAGATTTTCACACAAAAATAGCAAAAAAAAGAACAATAAATTTTGGGAGTTCCCCATACTTAGAACTGAAACTCAAAAATGTTTTTTTCATCAAACACATACGTGTGGGGTATCTATGGATAGGTCTTCAAAAATGATATTAAGGTTTCTAATATCATTTTTAGGGTTCCGTAGCCGAATGGCAAAAAACGGAACCCTTATGGATTCGTCATGTCTGTCTGTCTGTCTGTCTGTCTGTCTGTCTGTCTGTCTGTCCGTCCGTATGTCACAGCCACTTTTTTCCGAAACTATAAGAGCTATACCATTGAAACTTGGTAAGTAGATGTATTCTGTGAACCGCATTAAGATTTTCACACAAAAATAGCAAAAAAAAAGAACAATAAATTTTGGGGGTTCCCCATACTTAGAACTGAAACTCAAAAATGTTTTTTTCATCAAACACATACGTGTGGGGTATCTATGGATAGGTCTTCAAAAATGATATTAAGGTTTCTAATATCATTTTTAGGGTTCCGTAGCCGAATGGCAAAAAACGGAACCCTTATGGATTCGTCATGTCTGTCTGTCTGTCTGTCTGTCTGTCTGTCTGTCTGTCCGTCCGTATGTCACAGCCACTTTTTTCCGAAACTATAAGAGCTATACCATTGAAACTTGGTGAGTAGATGTATTCTGTGAACCGCATTAAGATTTTCACACCAAAATAGAAAAAAAAAACAATAAATTTTGGGGGTTCCCCATACTTAGAACTGAAACTCAAAAATGTTTTTTTCATCAAACCCATACGTGTGGGGTATCTATGGATAGGTCTTTAAAAATGATATTGAGGTTTCTAATATCATTTTTTTCTAAACTGAATAGTTTGCGCGAGAGACACTTCCAAAGTGGTAAAATGTGTGTCCCCCCCCTGTAACTTCTAAAATAAGGGAATGATAAAACTAAAAAAAATATATGATGTACATTACCAAGCAAACTTCCAACGAAAATTGGTTTGAATGAGATCTAGTAAGTAGTTTTTTTTAATACGTCATAAATCGTAAACCGCAAAAAACATTGATCAAAGTTACAACGAACTACAAGAACTTTTATATTATGTTACTTGCTGCTACGGAACCCTTCATGGGCGAGTCCGACTCGCACTTGGCCGCTTTTTTTTCTAAACTGAATAGTTTGCGCGAGAGACACTTCCAAAGTGGTGAAATGTGTGTCCCCCCCCCCTGTAACTTCTAAAATAAGGGAATGATAAAACTAAAAAAAATATATGATGTACATTTCCAAGCAAACTTCCAACGAAAATTGGTTTGAATGAGATCTAGTAAGTAGTTTTTTTTAATACGTCATAAATCGTAAAACGCATAAAACATTGATCAAAGTTACAACGAACTACAAGAACTTTTATATTATGTTACTTGCTGCTACGGAACCCTTCATGGGCGAGTCCGACTCGCACTTGGCCGCTTTTTTTATGTTGGTTACCTCAGAACTTTTGACTGGGTGAACCGATTTTGATGATTTTTTTTAATCGAAAGCTGGTGCTTGTCATGTAGTCCCACTTAAATTTGAGCGAGATCTGACGAGTAGTTTTTGAGTTATCCCTGATTTTGAAGTCGGTTATTTTTTGTCAAGAATTATTCTCTCTCTCTTCTTCTTGATCTCTCCTTCTTGATCAATCTTAAAATGTTTCTACCGGTTTTCGGTGACATGCTGAAGAGAGCGTAAAAAGAGCGTTAGTTACAGGTATGTTGCTGTAATTGTTATCAGTTATGTGATTTAATTTACCTCTACCCTATTGCCCATCCCTTAGCTGTGATATTCAAGTATTCGCGATGTAATATGATGTTTATTGTGCGTCGAAATGTCAAGTTGAGTGATTTGGATCGTGATCACTGTCATTCATGACTTAACCCGAAACTCTGAGATAACGATCCAAGTCAAAACACCGTCGCCGCGTCGTAGGTAAAATATGTACATAATTAATAATGTGAGCGCCCGCATTTCAATAAAACATCTACAATCTACGATATCTTAAGTTTAATATCACTGTTACATACATACATGTCACTGCTATATTCATAGTATGTTGATACAGATAGAATTGACAAAGTTATATGAGACGTATGAACCGGCTTAGTTCTGAACTCCGCAAACTGTGTTATAGCACAGAAGGCATAATAGTGCTTATAGTATAAGGTTATAGCGAACGCTAAGCGTTATCGGAAACTTGAAGAACGAGTGAATAACTATAACTAAGGCTTAATTGGTTTTCCACTAAAAGCCTTTAAAGAGCCTGTATAATAACTGACTATTCGTATATAATATATTTATGTGTGCGTATATTCTTTGTGTTTATTTAAAACTAGCGGATGCCCGGCGTGTGCCACTATGAAAAAAAATTGTATAGGAAAAGTCAAAATTCGACTTCATGAATGGATCGAATGTACCTAATGCATTGTTTAGTGGTGGTCTCAAACCATTTTCGCATCATAGCCTTTCAAATTAAACCAGTTTGAGGCATATCGGTTGGATGGTTTCGAAGTGTGTAGTGTTGATAGCCACAACATTTTTGTGTTTGTGGTTTGCATATTATGAGTATAATAAGTTACTGTAAATATAAATACATGAATAATAGTAATAAGTGACCCCATTAAGGTATGGTGGGTTAAGTATATGTTGAAAATTTTGTATTTCAGTTAGCTTACTATTAAATCGTGACGAGAGATCGAAAGGATTCAAAAATTTGCCCAAACAAAAAGGGCGAAATCAATCGAATAAAAAATTGTAAACTTCTGTATTAAAAAACTTCTCTATATAGTACGCAGTCAATATTTTTGTTTCCACTTTTATTTCTCTGAAAATAAAATTCAAAAGGCATTTCTTTAGTAAGTAGGTAATTCGGTTTTTTATTACCTCAGAGAAATCAAGGCATTCCCGCAAAGGCAGTAACTATTTCTTTCATTCAGTTCTAGAACGAACATAAAAATGACGCGGCCAATTTTGTACCTGTATCTCGCGGACGCGGCAATACATTGCCTTATATAAAGGTGTGTCATATTCATATCATATGTATTGTTTATTGACGTTTATTTATGTTTTTACGCGGTTACACGTTTGTATTCGTATGATATTATGCTAAATAGGAAGAGTTTAGTAAAGTAAGGTGAAAAAGGTTTACAGGTGTATTTTTTAAACATTATAGTGTTGAAATGTACATAAATTAATTATCATCTTAAGTGTTTGCAATAGATCATAATTATTTGTCCCTTAAACTACTTATTATAAGTACTATTATTTCTTCTGTGCTTAAACTATATAATTGAAATTCATATTTTAAGAAAATAAATCAATCTTTGTTGTAGATACCTACATATAGCCATAAAATTCCTAGGCTCAAACATGCCACTCAAGTATCACAGCGTTCTCCATTTTTTACAAGTACCTTTCACCCATTTTCTTTGTTACACAAAGATATCGCGCCGGGAATTATTGTACCTGTCCATCACAGGGTATGTTGTTACCAAACAAGGGTCACATCACAATGTTGAATTTTGATCACGACCATCAATAATAAGATTGGTAGTTATCGCTGCAACTGTAAGGATGGATGCTATTAACTCGTTAGGATCCGCGTGATCGCGGTACCTTTGAGTTCGAACGTGCTGGAACGTTCTCGGTAACCGACGGGTTAATGGTACTACTGAGTACGGGTCTTTACATTTCAGGAGGCCTAAAGCATACGCTGCAAGCAGTGGAGATCAGCAGAGGTATTAGTGGCCAACCCAAGTTTGAATGCCATCCGAAGGCCTCCGACACAGCTTAGTGATTGTTATCTAATGACTTTACGTGCCCGCCGAAGGACGGAAGAGCTCAAACTTTTTTGCCACTAGCTGCAGAAATGGGTGCACTTATTTACCAACCGCCTCCGCCGGAGCTTAACTCGGCCGATTACTTAGGATCGTCATAAACGGCTATGGGCGCTCCTTTCTTACCATATTTGGTAGGAAATCTTATCTCACATTTTAGAAAAATCTGTTATAAAAAATACACCATTAGAAATTGACAGTGACTTGTTTAGCGATAAAGTAATGATTCGCTTTGTAGTAGGGATACATATTATATTTTTTATCAAGAGAACAATAAGTTTTAACTATGGTTAATGTTATACATTTGGTAAAAATGTTTTAATAAACATAAAGAATTATAGTAGTAAAACCATTGCTAATTATTTATTTATTTTTTTCGTTATTTTATTCCATGACATTTTTATGTGTTCAAGATAGTACATTCTAACCTTCTTTAGCTACTTTAGTCAACGAAAAAGGGATGAAAATGCTAGTCGCAAAATCGCACATCATGAATCGACCAGTCGATTCACAGGCCTTATATGAGCGTCCTGAATCAATAAAAGCAAACATCCGTCACGGGCGGGACAAAGCAAATAAAAATAGATTTCTGAAGAGAAAACACGAAGGAGGATCGTTTGTTGTTATTGAAAAACGTCCCCGAGATTTTTATTGGCATCGCAGGTTTCTTTTCTTTGATATCTTCAAAAAAATACTCGAGCTTTCCAGTTTATGAGAACTTCCTACGTACTGAATCCCCTTGAGTAACTGGAAAACATTGGGTATCAATTTATTTTGCAGTACGTAGCAGATACCAACTACCGTTTTCAGTGTATCAGTTTTATTGAACCCAAAGTATATTCTAATGAAGTATTATTGTAAACAATGAAAGGAAATTTAATGAACTCTTGGATTTAACATTTAAGCAGTTGTAGGTATTTATTATCCGCTCATCTGTACACAATGACATATACACCATTTTAAATTAAATACAAAATTCACTGTGATTTTAAAATATTTCGAATACTGAATGCTCTATAAAGATGTATCTGAACAATCGAGGATTAATTGAATTATTATTTACTGGAATCTATCTGTACATCACGGACGTAAAAAAAGACGGACGTAATCCCAAGAACAAATTCAGTGAAGCAGCCATAGTAAAACCAACTCTCTATTCGTACAAGTACACACACCCACACATTGACACTTCACTGCTTCAATCGTGAATCAAAAATTACGCACACATGGTAAGCGGGCGGCCATTGCTATTCTTCACTTTCGATTAGACGAGGTTACCTCCGTCTTTTTTTCAGGTGCGTGTTGTACATATATAAAAATCAATTGCTGTTCGTTTGTCTCGCTAAAAATTGAGAATGGCTGAATTGATTTGGCTAATTTTGATCTTGAAATATTTGTGGAACTTCAGTGAAGGTTTAAACTTTTTATTAAAACCTTCCGTGTGCCTTAAGGGAGATGCAAGCTATCCTATATTTCAAGTTGGATCAAACTGCACACGGTGTGCAAATTTGATTAAAATCAGTTAAGGAGTTTAGGAGTCCATCGCGGACAAACAACGTGACACGTAATTTATACATATTAAGATAATATACATACGAGTATAACACAAAAAAAATTGAATGACTGTCCTTTATAGACTTTGAAACCATCCAATCGATAGGCCCCAAAATGGTTTCATTTTAAAGGCGATAATGCGAAGCATTTGAGTCCACAAAGATTTTTGACTTGTCCTATACAAAAATTTTAAACCACACGCCGGATATCCACTAGTATTTTAATAAAGTAAGGAATGTTAAAGAAAAACTACTTCGAGAACTACTTAACTATTAATTTAAAGGCAAAGTAGAAACATGAAACAAACTAATATTACGAAGTACTCGTAACTTCTATTCATGAATTTCAACAGCACGAGAAAACGAGAATTCATAAGCAAAAAAAGGTATTTCCTACGAAGCTGTTCCCTGCAAACTTGCCAAAAGAATCTGTTTTACTCTACCACCTAGTTCGCTGGATAATGGTGCGCGAGAAACTTTGCCAGCGTCTAATGGTGCGTGATTAATAGTTTTCGTATCAGTTACTGGATTAAAGCTGTTCTTATACAAGAAACGACTCGTGATATTTACGAACTATATGGCTGAGAGAATAGCAGGCGAATGTGAAATTGTTTTGTTGTGTGCGCAATGACTTTTACAATCAGCATCTATTTAAAGACTCAACAACGTTTGAATGGTGTGTGAAGTCTGCCAATTTCACACTGAGAAAACTCGAGCCGAGTACAATAGGTTGTGATGGTAATTTAAATCAGCCTTTCCAAAGTCAAATCGTCACAATATGACGTTTTTATTTAATATAAATACCGCCATGTTTCAGTCTATCAGTAATTATTTAAGCTCCAAAGCATTCTGATTTATAAAATCCGCAGTGTTTTGCTTATGAATAATCCGATAACATTTTGTTTGAATTTAAAACCCAACAGAATTTGCTTTGTTACTTGTAATTAATGTATTACTAACGAGTTTATTTATACAGGTTGTGGACTTGTGGGGTATATTAATGAAAATAAATTTTATTCGAAGCATTATAATTGTGTATGTTCCATAAAATTTCTCCAAAATATTAGGGACCTACTTACTACTAAAAAGAGAAAACATTCTTTTGGCACTTTATTTTATTAGCATTCAAAAGAAAATTATTTACAGTAAGCCATTACGATACCCCAGGCAGCACTGTTTGCATCGTTCAATTTTCGTTAGTTTTATTTGTTTTAAATATTATCTAATAATATATAAAATTCTCGTGTCACGGTGTTAGAAGTTGAACTCCTCCGAAACGGCAAGACAGATTTTCGTGAATCTTTGCGTGCATATCGGCTAGGGTGGAGAATCGGATAGCATCTATTTTTCATCCCCCTAAATGTTAAGGGTGGGTCCACCCCTAAATTTTTTATTTTTATTTTTTTTAAACTTTTGACAGAACGAAGTCTGTCCAGGCAGCTAGTCTAATATATAAAATTCTCGTATCACGCTTTTTAGGGTTCCGTAGCCGAATGGCAAAAAACGGAACCCTTATGGATTCGTCATGTCTGTCTGTCTGTCTGTCTGTCTGTCTGTCCGTCCGTATGTCACAGCCACTTTTTTCCGAAACTATAAGAGCTATACTGTTGAAACTTGGCAAATAGATGTATTCTGGGAACCGCATCAAGATTTTCACACAAAAATAGAAAAAAGACAGTAGATTTTGGGGGTTCCCCATACTTTGAACTGAAACTCAAAAATATTTTTTTCATCAAACCCATTCGTGTGGGGTATCTATGGATAGGTCTTCAAAAATGATATTGAGGTTTTTAATATCATTTTTTTCTAAACTGAATAGTTTGCGCGAGAGACACTTCCAAAGTGGTAAAATGTGTGTCCCCCCCCCTGTAACTTCTAAAATAAGAGAATGATAAAACTAAAAAAAATATATGATGTACATTACCAAGCAAACTTCCAACGAAAATTGGTTTGAATGAGATCTAGTAAATAGTTTTTTTTAATACGTCATAAATCGTAAACCGCAAAAAACATTGATCAAAGTTACAACGAACTACAAGAACTTTTATATTATGTTACTTGCTGCTACGGAACCCTTCATGGGCGAGTCCGACTCGCACTTGGCCGCTTTTTTGAAGTTGAACTCCTCCGAAACGGCTCGACAGATTTTCGTAAATCTTTGCGTGCATATCGGCTAGAGTGGAGAATCGGACATCTATTTTTCATCCCCCTACCCCTAAAATTTTTTGGCAGAACAACGTTTGCCCGGTCAGCTAGTTGATATATAATATTTACTAATATAATACGGCAAAATTAAATTGTCGGAAATAAAAATGCTTAAAGTATACTAAAATATAATGAAATATATTAAAATAATAATAATAATAACATTTATTTCAAGATAAACAACATGTTACAAACATTTTGCCGAACTTAGGTGGTACATACAATATTTATGGACATACATTTTTTATGTGTATGGTCGGCAATAATTCCCTCCTCCGCACTAGTTTGCACTGTATGACGGCTAAAATATAATAAAACTTAAGTTATGAATGAATAGCTACGAGAATAGTGATCAATGCAGATATCTAGCGCAATCAGAGCGAGGAAATAAAGATCTTCCAATTTCCTTTCAAGCGAGAACGCGTTCTTAATTAAAAGCTCATCGCATTTTTATATCTCGTTCCACAAAACCTTAAATAAAAACGTAAAACATCTCATTATAACTTCAAAGAGTTAATACTGCATTTAAAATATTTATGCAGATTTTTCATTATAATCTAATATATTAAAATAGGGAATATGCGTGTATTTTTTTTTATATTTTATGCGATAGTTTGTATCGTTTTCATTGCAAAAAATTATCTAACACCAAAAAACTAAAATTTAGCAAGAAAAAAAAATTTCATCAGCCGACGGATACGGGAAATTTAAACGGCGTACATTTTGGCGCGTTTGGTGTGACAGTCTTATCAAAACTAAAACTAAACTAAATTTTCACCTTTCTACCAGCAACCCCTATTTTTTATACTTTAATTATTTTATATAGTACTTAATTTTTAATTTTTAATTAATTTTTAACTTTAATTATTTTCTACTCTCGGCGGTCGATAATTGATCATTTACCACACCTGTAAAAACAAAAGTACTGTGACAAGTTTATCTGGACAATCATATGGTAGTGAACTTAGCAGATCATTTCCCAGCAGATCAAAAAAAAATGTGAGTTCTATTCGCATGCACAAGAGTTCTAGAGTTCCTGATGCTTTTGGAGAATAGTTCTGGCGATTTAACCCAAAAAAATAAAACGATGAAATGCTCTGCTAACTTCCTGACGTAGCAGATCATTTTTTAGTAGATCAAAAATAAAAAAGAGTTCTAGTCACATGCAGTGAGTTCTAAAAATTGTAGTAATTTTGGGTTATAGTTCTATCGATGAAATAAAAAAAATCAAAACACGTAAAAAAAATAAAAATTTCGAATTTCAAAAATTATGCAAAAATTGTTATTTTATTTCTAGAAGCTAAAACTATTAAGATTCTCATTCATTTTAGAAAAACTATAATGGAAAACATAAAACATTTCCAGAACTCACGCCAAAGTGCCAGTAGAGCAAGAAAATAGTTAAAATTTTGAAATTTCGTAAGTTGTGAAAAAAAAAAGTTCTAGTCTATCTAAAAGCCAGAACTATCAAGTTTCTCGTTCAACAGTATTAATACAACAATCGAGAATACAAAACATTCCCGGAACTCACGTCAAAATGTCAGCAGAGCATAGGTGAAAAGTTAAAATATCGAAATTTTGTAAACTGTGAAAAAAATAGTTGCAGTCTTTCTAGAAGCCAGAACTCTCAAGTTTCTAGTTTAAAAGTGTAAGTACAACAATCGAGAATACAAAACATTCCCGGAACTCACGTCAAAATGTCAGCAGAGCATAGGTGAAAAGTTAAAATATCGAAATTTTGTAAACTGTGAAAAAAATAGTTCTAGTCTTTCTAGAAGCCAGAACTCTCAAGTTTCAAGTTCAAAAGTGTTAGTACAACAATGGAGAATACAAAACATTCCCGGAACTTCCGTCAAAATGTCAGCAGAGCATAGGTGAAAAGTTAAAATATCGAAATATTGTTAACTCTGAAAAAAATAGTTGCAGTCTTTCTAGAAGCCAGAACTCTCAAGTTTCTAGTTTAAAAGTGTAAGTACAACAATCGAGAATACAAAACATTCCCGGAACTCACGTCAAAATGTCAGCAGAGCATAGGTGAAAAGTTAAAATATCGAAATATTGTAAACTATGAAAAAAATAGTTGTAGTCTTTCTAGAAGCCAGAACTATCAAGTTTCTAGTTTAAAAGTGTAAGTACAACAATCGAGAATACAAAACATTCCCGGAACTCACGTCAAAATGTCAGCAGAGCATAGATGAAAAGTTAAAATATCGAAATTGTGTAAATTGTGAAAAAAATAGTTGTAGTCTTTCTAGAAGCCAGAACTATCAAGTTTCTAGTTCAAAAGTGTAAGTACAACAATCGAGAATACAAAAAATTCCCGGAACTCACGTCAAAATGTCAGCAGAGCATAGGTGAAAAGTTAAAATATCGAAATTGTGTAAATTGTGAAAAAAATAGTTGTAGTCTTTCTAGAAGCCAGAACTATCAAGTTTCTAGTTCAGAAGTGTAAGTACAACAATCGAAAATACACAACATTCCCGGAACTCACGTCAAAATGTCAGCAGAGCATAGGTGAAAAGTTGATATATCGAAATTTCGTAAATTGTGAAAAAAATAGTTGTAGTCTTTCTAGAAGCTAGAACTCTCAAGTTTCTAGTTTAAAAGTGTAAGTACAACAATCAATAATACAAAACATTCCCGGAACTCACGTCAAAATGTCAGCAGAGCATAGGTGAAAAGTTAAAATATCGAAATATTGTAAACTATGAAAAAAATAGTTGTAGTCTTTCTAGAAGCCAGAACTATCAAGTTTCCAGTTCAAAAGTGTAAGTACAACAATCGATAATACAAAACATTCCCGGAACTCACGTCAAAATGTCAGCAGAGCATAGGTGAAAAGTTAAAATATCGAAATTTTGTAAACTGTGAAAAAAATAGTTGTAGTCTTTCTAGAAGCCAGAACTATCAAGTTTCTAAATCAAAAGTGTAAGTACAACAATCGAGAATACAAAACATTCCCGGAACTCACGTAAAAATGTCAGCAGAGCATAGGTGAAAAGTTGATATATCGAAATTTCGTAAATTGTGAAAAAAATAGTTGTAGTCTTTCTAGAAGCCAGAACTATCAAGTTTCTAGTTCAAAAGTGTAAGTACAACAATCGAGAATACAAAAAATTCCCGGAACTCACGTCAAAATGTCAGCAGAGCATAGGTGAAAAGTTAAAATATCGAAATTTTGTAAACTGTGAAAAAAAATAGTTGCAGTCTTTCTAGAAGCCAGAACTCTCAAGTTTCTAGTTTAAAAGTGTAAGTACAACAATCGAGAATACAAAACATTCCCGGAACTCACGTCAAAATGTCAGCAGAGCATAGGTGAAAAGTTAAAATATCGAAATATTGTAAACTATGAAAAAAATAGTTGTAGTCTTTCTAGAAGCCAGAACTATCAAGTTTCTAGTTCAAAAGTGTAAGTACAACAATCGATAATACAAAACATTCCCGGAACTCACGTCAAAATGTCAGCAGAGCATAGGTGAAAAGTTGATATATCGAAATTTCGTAAATTGTGAAAAAAATAGTTGTAGTCTTTCTAGAAGCCAGAACTCTCAAGTTTCTAGTTTAAAAGTGTAAGTACAACAATCGAGAATACAAAACATTCCCGGAACTCACGTCAAAATGTCAGCAGAGCATAGATGAAAAGTTAAAATATCGAAATTGTGTAAATTGTGAAAAAAATAGTTGTAGTCTTTCTAGAAGCCAGAACTCTCAAGTTTCTAGTTTAAAAGTGTAAGTACAACAATCGAGAATACAAAAAATTCCCGGAACTCACGTCAAAATGTCAGCAGAGCATAGGTGAAAAGTTAAAATATCGAAATTTTGTAAACTGTGAAAAAAAATAGTTGCAGTCTTTCTAGAAGCCAGAACTCTCAAGTTTCTAGTTCAATAGTGTAAGTACAACAATTGAGAACACAAAAAATTCCCGGAACTCACGTCAAAATGTCAGCAGAGCATAGGTGAAAAGTTAAAATATCGAAATTGAGTAAATTGTGAAAAAAAATAGTTGTAGTCTTTCTAGAAGCCAGAACTATCAAGTTTCTAGTTCAAAAGTGTAAGTACAACAATCGATAATACAAAACATTCCCGGAACTCACGTCAAAATGTCAGCAGAGCATAGGTGAAAAGTTGATATATCGAAATTTTGTAAACTGTGAAAAAAATAGTTGTAGTCTTTCTAGAAGCCAGAACTATCAAGTTTCTAGTTCAGAAGTGTAAGTACAACAATCGAAAATACACAACATTCCCGGAACTCACGTCAAAATGTCAGCAGAGCATAGGTGAAAAGTTGATATATCGAAATTTCGTAAATTGTGAAAAAAATAGTTGTAGTCTTTCTAGAAGCTAGAACTCTCAAGTTTCTAGTTTAAAAGTGTAAGTACAACAATCAATAATACAAAACATTCCCGGAACTCACGTCAAAATGTCAGCAGAGCATAGGTGAAAAGTTAAAATATCGAAATATTGTAAACTATGAAAAAAATAGTTGTAGTCTTTCTAGAAGCCAGAACTATCAAGTTTCCAGTTCAAAAGTGTAAGTACAACAATCGATAATACAAAACATTCCCGGAACTCACGTCAAAATGTCAGCAGAGCATAGGTGAAAAGTTAAAATATCGAAATTTTGTAAACTGTGAAAAAAATAGTTGTAGTCTTTCTAGAAGCCAGAACTATCAAGTTTCTAAATCAAAAGTGTAAGTACAACAATCGAGAATACAAAACATTCCCGGAACTCACGTAAAAATGTCAGCAGAGCATAGGTGAAAAGTTGATATATCGAAATTTCGTAAATTGTGAAAAAAATAGTTGTAGTCTTTCTAGAAGCCAGAACTATCAAGTTTCTAGTTCAAAAGTGTAAGTACAACAATCGAGAATACAAAAAATTCCCGGAACTCACGTCAAAATGTCAGCAGAGCATAGGTGAAAAGTTAAAATATCGAAATTTTGTAAACTGTGAAAAAAAATAGTTGCAGTCTTTCTAGAAGCCAGAACTCTCAAGTTTCTAGTTTAAAAGTGTAAGTACAACAATCGAAAATACACAATATTCCCGGAACTCACGTCAAAATGTCAGCAGAGCATAGGTGAAAAGTTAAAATATCGAAATTTTGTAAACTGTGAAAAAAAATAGTTGCAGTCTTTCTAGAAGCCAGAACTCTCAAGTTTCTAGTTCAAAAGTGTAAGTACAACAATTGAGAACACAAAAAATTCCCGGAACTCACGTCAAAATTTCAGCAGAGCATAGGTGAAAAGTTAAAATATCGAAATTGAGTAAATTGTGAAAAAAAATAGTTATAGTCTTTCTAGAAGCCAGAACTATCAAGTTTCTAGTTCAAAAGTGTAAGTACAACAATCGATAATACAAAACATTCCCGGAACTCACGTCAAAATGTCAGCAGAGCATAGGTGAAAAGTTAAAATATCGAAATTGTGTAAATTGTGAAAAAAATAGTTGTAGTCTTTCTAGAAGCCAGAACTCTCAAGTTTCTAGTTTAAAAGTGTAAGTACAACAATCGAGAATACAAAAAATTCCCGGAACTCACGTCAAAATGTCAGCAGAGCATAGGTGAAAAGTTAAAATATCGAAATTTTGTAAACTGTGAAAAAAAATAGTTGCAGTCTTTCTAGAAGCCAGAACTCTCAAGTTTCTAGTTCAAAAGTGTAAGTACAACAATTGAGAACACAAAAAATTCCCGGAACTCACGTCAAAATGTCAGCAGAGCATAGGTGAAAAGTTAAAATATCGAAATTGAGTAAATTGTGAAAAAAAATAGTTGTAGTCTTTCTAGAAGCCAGAACTATCAAGTTTCTAGTTCAAAAGTGTAAGTACAACAATCGATAATACAAAACATTCCCGGAACTCACGTCAAAATGTCAGCAGAGCATAGGTGAAAAGTTGATATATCGAAATTTTGTAAACTGTGAAAAAAATAGTTGTAGTCTTTCTAGAAGCCAGAACTATCAAGTTTCTAGTTCAAAAGTGTAAGTACAACAATCGAAAATACACAATATTCCCGGAACTCACGTCAAAATGTCAGCAGAGCATAGGTGAAAAGTTAAAATATCGAAATTGTGTAAATTGTGAAAAAAATAGTTGTAGTCTTTCTAGAAGCCAGAACTCTCAAGTTTCTAGTTTAAAAGTGTAAGTACAACAATCGAAAATACACAATATTCCCGGAACTCACGTCAAAATTTCAGCAGAGCATAGGTGAAAAGTTAAAATATCGAAATTGTGTAAATTGTGAAAAAAATAGTTGTAGTCTTTCTAGAAGCCAGAACTCTCAAGTTTCTAGTTAAAAAGTGTAAGTACAACAATCGAGAATACAAAAAATTCCCGGAACTCACGTCAAAATGTCAGCAGAGCATAGGTGAAAAGTTAAAATATCGAAATTTTGTAAACTGTGAAAAAAAATAGTTGCAGTCTTTCTAGAAGCCAGAACTCTCAAGTTTCTAGTTCAAAAGTGTAAGTACAACAATTGAGAACACAAAAAATTCCCGGAACTCACGTCAAAATGTCAGCAGAGCATAGGTGAAAAGTTAAAATATCGAAATTGAGTAAATTGTGAAAAAAAATAGTTGTAGTCTTTCTAGAAGCCAGAACTATCAAGTTTCTAGTTCAAAAGTGTAAGTACAACAATCGATAATACAAAACATTCCCGGAACTCACGTCAAAATGTCAGCAGAGCATAGGTGAAAAGTTGATATATCGAAATTTTGTAAACTGTGAAAAAAATAGTTGTAGTCTTTCTAGAAGCCAGAACTATCAAGTTTCTAGTTCAAAAGTGTAAGTACAACAATCGAGAATACAAAAAATTCCCGGAACTCACGTCAAAATGTCAGCAGAGCATAGGTGAAAAGTTAAAATATCGAAATTTTGTAAACTGTGAAAAAAAATAGTTGCAGTCTTTCTAGAAGCCAGAACTCTCAAGTTTCTAGTTTAAAAGTGTAAGTACAACAATCGAGAATACAAAACATTCCCGGAACTCACGTCAAAATGTCAGCAGAGCATAGGTGAAAAGTTAAAATATCGAAATTTTGTAAACTGTGAAAAAAAATAGTTGCAGTCTTTCTAGAAGCCAGAACTCTCAAGTTTCTAGTTCAAAAGTGTAAGTACAACAATTGAGAACACAAAAAATTCCCGGAACTCACGTCAAAATGTCAGCAGAGCATAGGTGAAAAGTTAAAATATCGAAATTGAGTAAATTGTGAAAAAAAATAGTTGTAGTCTTTCTAGAAGCCAGAACTATCAAGTTTCTAGTTCAAAAGTGTAAGTACAACAATCGATAATACAAAACATTCCCGGAACTCACGTCAAAATGTCAGCAGAGCATAGGTGAAAAGTTGATATATCGAAATTTTTTAAACTGTGAAAAAAATAGTTGTAGTCTTTCTAGAAGCCAGAACTATCAAGTTTCTAGTTCAAAAGTGTAAGTACAACAATCGAAAATACACAATATTCCCGGAACTCACGTCAAAATGTCAGCAGAGCATAGGTGAAAAGTTGATATATCGAAATTTCGTAAATTGTGAAAAAAATAGTTGTAGTCTTTCTAGAAGCTAAAACTCTCAAGTTTCTAGTTTAAAAGTGTAAGTACAACAATCAATAATACAAAACATTCCCGGAACTCACGTCAAAATGTCAGCAGAGCATAGGTGAAAAGTTAAAATATCGAAATATTGTAAACTATGAAAAAAATAGTTGTAGTCTTTCTAGAAGCCAGAACTATCAAGTTTCTAGTTCAAAAGTGTAAGTACAACAATCGATAATACAAAACATTCCCGGAACTCACGTCAAAATGTCAGCAGAGCATAGGTGAAAAGTTGATATATCGAAATTTTGTAAACTGTGAAAAAAAATAGTTGCAGTCTTTCTAGAAGCCAGAACTCTCAAGTTTCTAGTTTAAAAGTGTAAGTACAACAATCGAGAATACAAAACATTCCCGGAACTCACGTCAAAATGTCAGCAGAGCATAGGTGAAAAGTTAAAATATCGAAATATTGTAAACTATGAAAAAAATAGTTGTAGTCTTTCTAGAAGCCAGAACTATCAAGTTTCTAGTTCAAAAGTGTAAGTACAACAATCGATAATACAAAACATTCCCGGAACTCACGTCAAAATGTCAGCAGAGCATAGGTGAAAAGTTGATATATCGAAATTTTGTAAACTGTGAAAAAAAATAGTTGCAGTCTTTCTAGAAGCCAGAACTCTCAAGTTTCTAGTTTAAAAGTGTAAGTACAACAATCGAGAATACAAAACATTCCCGGAACTCACGTCAAAATGTCAGCAGAGCATAGGTGAAAAGTTAAAATATCGAAATTTTGTAAACTATGAAACACTGTTTAACGAGAAACTTCATAGTTCTGGCTTCTAGAAAGACTACAACAAATTTTTTTTTCACAGTTTACAAAATTTCGATATTTTAACTTTTCACCTATGCTCTGCTGACATTTTTACGTGAGTTCCGGGAATGTTTTGTAGTTCTGATTGTTGTACTTACACTCTTAAACTAGAAACTTGATAGTTCTGGCTTCTGGAAAGACTGCAACAGTTTTTTTTCACAATTTACCAAATTTCGATATATCAACTTTTCACCTATGCTCTGCTGACATTTTTACGTGAGTTCCGGAAATGTTTTGTATCCCGGATTTTCGTACTAACACTGTTGAACTAGAAACTTGATAGTTCTGGCTTCTGGAAAAACTACAGCTATTTTTTTTTTCACAGTTTACAAAATTTCGATATTTTAACTTTTCACCTATGCTCTTGTGACATTTTTAAGTGAGTTCCGAAAATTTTTTGTATCCTCGATTGTTGAACTTATACCATTTAATGAGAAACTTGATAGTTCTGACTTCTAGACTGACTACAACTATTTTATTTCACAGTTTACAAAATTACGATATTTTAACTTTTCACCTATGCTCTGCTTACATTTTGACGTGAGTTCTGGGAATGTTTTGTATTCTTGATTGTTGTACTAATACTGTTAAAGTAGAAACTTGATAGTTCTGGCTTCTAGAAAGACTACAACTATATTTTTTTTTCACAGTTTACAAAATTTCCATATTTTAACTTTTCACCTATGCTCTGCTGATATTTTTACGTGAGTTCCGGAAATATTTTGTATTCCCGATTATTGTACTAACACTGTTGAACAAGAAACTTAATAGTTCTGGCTTCTCGAAAGACTACAACTATTTTTTTTTTCACATTTTACCAAATTGCGATATTTTAACTTTTCACCTATGCTCTGCTGACATTTTGACGTGAGTTCCGGAAATGTTTTGTATTCTCGATTGTTGTTCTAACACTGTTTAACGAGAAACTTGATAGTTCTGGCTTCTAGAAAGACTACAACAAATTTTTTTTTCACAGTTTACAAAATTTCGATATTTTTACTTTTCACCTATGCTCTGCTGACATTTTTACGTGAGTTCCGGGAATGTTTTGTAGTTCTGATTGTTGCACTTACACTCTTAAACTAGAAACTTGATAGTTCTGGCTTCTGGAAAGACTGCAACAGTTTTTTTTCACAATTTACCAAATTTCGATATATCAACTTTTCACCTATGCTCTGCTGACATTTTTACGTGAGTTCCGGAAATGTTTTGTATCCCGGATTTTCGTACTAACACTGTTGAACTAGAAACTTGATAGTTCTGGCTTCTGGAAAAACTACAGCTATTTTTTTTTCACAGTTTACAAAATTTCGATATTTTAACTTTTCACCTATGCTCTTGTGACATTTTTAAGTGAGTTCCGAAAATTTTTTGTATTCTCGATTGTTGAACTTATACTATTTAATGAGAAACTTGATAGTTTTGACTTCTAGACTGACTACAACTATTTTTTTTCACAGTTTACAAAATTGCGATATTTTAACTTTTCACCTATGCTCTGCTTACATTTTGACGTGAGTTCTGGGAATGTTTTGTATTCTTGATTGTTGTACTAATACTGTTAAAGTAGAAACTTGATAGTACTGGCTTCTAGAAAGACTACAACTATATTTTTTTTTCACAGTTTACAAAATTTCCATATTTTAACTTTTCACCTATGCTCTGCTGATATTTTTACGTGAGTTCCGGAAATATTTTGTATTCCCGATTATTGTACTAACACTGTTGAACAAGAAACTTAATAGTTCTGGCTTCTCGAAAGACTACAACTATTTTTTTTTCACATTTTACCAAATTGCGATATTTTAACTTTTCACCTATGCTCTGCTGACATTTTTACGTGAGTTCCGGGAATGTATTCTGTACTTGATTATTGTACTTATACTGTTGAACGAGAAACTTGATAGTTCTGGCTTCTGGAAAGACTGCAACAATTTTTTTTCACAATTTACGAAATTTCGATATATCAACTTTTCACCTATGCTCTGCTGACATTTTGACGTGAGTTCCGGGAATGTTTTGTATTGTCGATTGTTATACTTACACTTTTGAACTAGAAACTTGATAGTTCTGGCTTCTAGAAAGACTACAACTATTTTTTTCACAGTTTACAAAATTTCTATATATCAACTTTTCACCTATGCTCTGCTGACATTTTGACGTGAGTTCCGGAAATGTTTTGTATTTCCGATTATTGTACTAACACTCTTAAACTAAAAACTTGATAGTTCTGGCTTATAGAAAGACTAAAACTATTTTTTTTTCACAGTTTACAAAATTTCGATATTTTGACTTTTCACCTATGCTCTGCTGACATTTTTACGTGAGTTTCGGGAATGTTTTCTGTACTTGATTATTGTACTTATACTGTTGAACGAGAAGCTTGATAGTTCTGGCTTCTGGAAAGACTGCAACAATTTTTTTCAAAATTTACGAAATTTCGATATATCAACTTTTCACCTATGCTCTGCTGACATTTTGACGTGAGTTCCGGAAATGTTTTGTATTTCCGATTGTTGTACTAACACTCTTAAACGAGAAACTTGATAGTTCTGGCTTCTGGAAAGACTGCAACAATTTTTTTTCACAATTTACGAAATTTCGATATATCAACTTTTCACCTATGCTCTGCTGACATTTTGACGTGAGTTCCGGAAATGTTTTTTATTTCCGATTGTTGTACTAACACTCTTAAACGAGAAACTTGATAGTTCTGGCTTCTGGAAAGACTGCAACAATATTTTTTCACAATTTACGAAATTTTGATATATCAACTTTTCACCTATGCTCTGCTGACATTTTGACGTGAGTTCTGGAAATGTTTTGTATTTCCGATTGTTGTATTAACATTCTTAAACTAGAAACTTGATAGTTCTGGCTTCTAGAAAGACTACAACTAATATTTTTTTCACAGTTTACAAAATTTTGATATTTTAACTTTTCACCTATGCTCTGCTGACATTTTTACGTGAGTTCCGGAAATGTTTTGTATTCTCGATTGTTGTTCTAACACTGTTTAACGAGAAACTTGATAGTTCTGGCTTCTAGAAAGACTACAACAAATTTTTTTTTCACAGTTTACAAAATTTCGACATTTTAACTTTTCACCTATGCTCTGCTGACATTTTTACGTGAGTTCCGGGAATGTTTTGTAGTTTTGATTGTTGTACTTACACTCTTAAACTAGAAACTTGATAGTTCTGGCTTCTGGAAAGACTGCAACAGTTTTTATTCACAATTTACCAAATTTCGATATATCAACTTTTCACCTATGCTCTGCTGACATTTTTACGTGAGTTCCGGAAATGTTTTGTATCCCGGATTTTTGTACTAACACTGTTGAACTAGAAACTTGATAGTTCTGGCTTCTGGAAAAACTACAGCTATTTTTTTTCACAGTTTACAAAATTTCGATATTTTAACTTTTCACCTATGCTCTTGTGACATTTTTAAGTGAGTTCCGAAAATTTTTTGTATCCTCGATTGTTGAACTTATACCATTTAATGAGAAACTTGATAGTTCTGACTTCTAGACTGACTACAACTATTTTTTTTCACAGTTTACAAAATTGCGATATTTTAACTTTTCACCTATGCTCTGCTGACATTTTGACGTGAGTTCTGGGAATGTTTTGTATTCTTGATTGTTGTACTAATACTGTTAAAGTAGAAACTTGATAGTTCTGGCTTCTAGAAAGACTACAACTATATTTTTTTTCACAGTTTACAAAATTGCGATATTTTAACTTTTCACCTATGCTCTGCTGACATTTTGACGTGAGTTCTGGGAATGTTTTGTATTCTTGATTGTTGTACTAATACTGTTAAAGTAGAAACTTGATAGTTCTGGCTTCTAGAAAGACTACAACTATATTTTTTTTCACAGTTTACAAAATTTCCATATTTTAACTTTTCACCTATGCTCTGCTGATATTTTTACGTGAGTTCCGGAAATATTTTGTATTCCCGATTATTGTACTAACACTGTTGAACAAGAAACTTAATAGTTCTGGCTTCTAGAAAGACTACAACTATTTTTTTTTCACATTTTACAAAATTACGATATTTTAACTTTTCACCTATGCTCTGCTGACATTTGGACGTGAGTTCTGGGAATGTTTTGTATTCTTGATTGTTGTATTAATACTGTTGAACGAGAAACTTTATAGTTCTGCCTTGTATAAACACTATAACTATTTTTTTCACAATTTACGATATTTCGATATATCAACTTTTCACCTATGCTCTGCGGACATTTAAACGTGAGTTCCGGGAATGTTTTGTATTTTCGATTATTCTGCTAATACTGTTGAATAAGAAACCTGATTGTTCTGGGTTCTAGAAAAACTACAAATTTTTTTTTCGTAACTTACGGAATTTTGATATATTAACTTTCCACCTATGCTCTGCTGACATTTTGACGTGAGTTCCGGGAATGTTTTGTATTCTCGATTGTTGTTCTAACACTGTTTAACGAGAAACTTGATAGTTCTGGCTTCTAGAAAGACTACAACTAATTTTTTTTTCACAGTTTACAAAATTTCGATATTTTAACTTTTCACCTATGCTCTGCTGTCATTTTTACGTGAGTTCCGGGAATGTTTTCTGTACTTGATTATTGTACTTATACTGTTGAACGAGAAACTTGATAGTTCTGGCTTCTGGAAAGACTGCAACAATTTTTTTCACAATTTACGAAATTTCGATATATCAACTTTTCACCTATGCTCTGCTGACATTTTGACGTGAGTTCCGGAAATGTTTTGTATTTACGATTGTTGTACTAACACTTTTAAACGAGAAACTTGATAGTTCTGGCTTCTGGAAAGACTGCAACAATTTTTTTTCACAATTTACGAAATTTCGATATTTTAACTTTTCACCTATGCTCTGCTGACATTTTTAAGTGAGTTCCGAAAATATTTTGTATTCTTGATTGTTGAACTTATACCATTAAACGAGAAATTTGATAGTTCTGGCTTCTAGACTGACTACAACTATTTTTTTTTCACAGTTTACAAAATTGCGATATTTTAACTTTTCACCTATGCTCTGCTGACATTTTGACGTGAGTTCCGGAAATGTTTTGTATTTACGATTGTTGTACTAACACTTTTAAACGAGAAACTTGATAGTTCTGGCTTCTGGAAAGACTGCAACAATTTTTTTTCACAATTTACGAAATTTCGATATTTTAACTTTTCACCTATGCTCTGCTGACATTTTTAAGTGAGTTCCGAAAATATTTTGTATTCTTGATTGTTGAACTTATACCATTAAACGAGAAATTTGATAGTTCTGGCTTCTAGACTGACTACAACTATTTTTTTTTCACAGTTTGCAAAATTTCGATATTTTAACTTTTCACCTATGCTCTGCTGACATTTTTAAGTGAGTTCCGAAAATATTTTGTATTCTTGATTGTTGAACTTATACCATTAAACGAGAAATTTGATAGTTCTGGCTTCTAGACTGACTACAACTATTTTTTTTTCACAGTTTACAAAATTGCGATATTTTAACTTTTCACCTATGCTCTGCTGACATTTTGACGTGAGTTCTGGGAATGTTTTGTATTCTTGATTGTTGTACTAATACTGTTGAACGAGAAACTTTATAGTTCTGCCTTGTATAAACACTACAACAATTTTTTTCACAATTTACGATATTTCGATATATCAACTTTTCACCTATGCTCTGCGGACATTTAAACGTGAGTTCCGGGAATGTTTTGTATTTTAGATTATTCTGCTAATACTGTTGAATATGAAACCTGATAGTTCTGGGTTCTAGAAAAACTACAACTATTTTTTTTCCATAACTTACGAAATTTCGATATATTAACTTTTCTCCTATGCTCTGCTAACATTTTTACGTGAGTTCCGGAAATATTTTGTATCCTTAATTATTTTGCTAATGCTTTTGAACGAGAAGCTTGATAGTTCTGGCATTTCGATAGAGTATAATTATTTTTTTAACAGTTTACGTAATTGCGATATTTTAACTTTTCACCTATGCTCTGCTGACATTTAAACGTGAGTTCCGGGAATGTTTTGTAGCCTCGATTATTCTTCTAATAATATTGAACGAGAAACTTGATAGTTCTGGCATGTAGAAAGACTAAAACTATTTTTTTTTCGTAACTTACGAAATTTCGATATATTAACTTTCCACCTATGCTCAGCTATGCTATATTTTGACGTGAGTTCCGGGAATGTTTTGTATTCTCGATTGTTGTGCTAACACTGTTTAACGAGAAACTTTATAGTTCTGGCTTCTAGAAAGACTACAACTATTTTTTTTTCACAATTTATGAAATTTCGATATAACATGCTCTGCTGGCACTTTGGCGTGAGTTCTGGAAATTTTTTGTGTTTTCCATTATAGTTCTTCTACAATTGAATGAGAATCTTAATAGTTCTAGCTTCTAGAATTAAAATAACAATTTTTACATAATTTTTGAAATTCATTTTTTTTTTATTTACGTCTTTTTATTATTATTTTTTTTATTTTATCGATAGAACTATTACCCAAAATTACTAGAAACTGTAGAACTCACTGCATGTGACAAGAACTCTTTTTTATTTTTGATCTACTAAAAAATGATCTGCTACGTCAGGAAGTTAGCAGAGCATTTCATTGATTTATTTTTTTGGGTTAAATCGCCAGAACTATTCTCCAAAAGCATCAGGAACTCTAGAACTCTTGTGCATGCGAATAGAACTCACATTTTTTTTTGATCTGCTGGGAAATGATCTGCTAAGTTCACTACCATGACAATCATCCCCTAAAGGGTGAAAGTAGGGCATGAAATTTGATGTTATAAATGGGAAAAATAGGAAAAAAATAAACATTCAGTAATACAGATTAGTTCGAAACTTACAATTTCATTTAAATAAAATACCAAAACAGGAAAATTAGTGCTCTACTTAAGTAATTAGTAACCTATAAGTATAGGTAACAATAAAATGCGTGGCCTGTCTTATCTTATAAGACCAGCTACTCCGTAATTAGGGATCGTCACGTATATAATAGAAAATATTACTGAGATAATTAACCCCGTTGATTTGGGTCACGCACTACCTTCATTAAGTAGAGCTGTATCGTAAATACAAACGAGAATGAAAGATTAGGTACTATTAACTATATATAATTTGGTACTTTTCTGAATAATTTAATCTAAATCCTAAATCATGCCATGTCATACATATACATATACTAATGGTCCTAATGGATTTTTGTAATTGCATGAAAGATATTTTAAGAGAAACTATATTTGGGGGTACTAACAGGATGCAAGTATGCCATAAGTCCTTTAACAAACAATGTTTTTACTTTTTTACCCGACTACGCCAGAAGGAGAGTTATGTTTTTATTGTATGTATGTATGTACATACATATGTATATTTCTTTGGCACGCTCTGTAGCCTAAACGGCTTGATCGATTTCAGCTTGAGAGGTGCCGTTAGATTCGTCCTAATTGTGAGAGTGACACTAGGTAGGTATATCAAAATTTAAAAAAATGGCCGATTTTTAGAACCGTGTTGTCTTCAATTTTTTTTTTCTCAAAACCTATCGAGTGGGTATCATAAATCATAATAAAGGTATTCAAAAATGATTTTTAGGTCCCGACCGTTAATCCATATGTGGTGTAATTGTTCAGTATTACTTTTAACAACATTCTAAACTACAGGGCGTTTTTTCTGTTTAGTTTTATACGCAGTCTGGTTTTTTGTTTCTTAATTAACTTTTGTCTGTTTGTTCCCGCCAATCACAGATCACAATCACAGAAATTAACTAACTTAACTTTACTTATAACCTTAACTTTACTATTTAAAAACCCAATTATTATTGTGAATGAAAAAACCGAGTAATTTTTTTATGAAGGGATGATGGGTATTAGTAACAAATTAAGTGTTCCAATTCAAACTCATTTTATCAAAGTTCGATCATAACCTTACCGCTATGGTATAATTGGACATTGAACTTTTGTGTTCAAACTAACTAAACCCAATAATAGTTAAATGGTTCACTGAATTTCAAGGGACCGGTGGAGGCGGTGGATGTTTGTTATCTACGTTAGCTTCACGTTACGTTAATGAGGGGTCGCTTGGAACTTCAAAATGACAGGCATTTGAGAGTTGCGGCGTGAGTAATGTCCCATTTCATAAGGAACACGATGGCATTAATAAAAGGATTGGAAGGGAATTCAAGTTGATTGGTTTTCGTCCTAATCTAAATAATTATTTTGTTAGTAAGCTACTAGGATTAATTTATTTTTGTTGTAAGAGTTATTATAACTACGTTACTTCGGAGATTTAAGCTATTGATTACTCGTTGAACATTTTTTTGCACGCTACAAAAATGTTCGGTTTTAAATTACTAAATAAAAACCGTGCAAGTGCGTGTCAGGCCACGCGCAATGTATGGTTCCAAAGTAGTAAGTTTATCGACTACTTAACTACTCATTACTTATTCATTAATTACTTATGCTAACATAGCCGTGATAGTTTTTCTTGTAAATTCATCATTAATTGTCGACATTACCTTTAGCATTTACCTATTGTGAAAAGGTGAGAGAAAGTTGCAATATTTCCTCGGTTATCTAAACGGAATAGGAATGAAAAATGACGGGGTATTTTGCATCAAAGAATGAAGAAAATGCAATTAAACGAAACGGCGAGGAATACCTAGTTAATTTTCACAGAATGGAAGCCGTTTTATGTCAAACGATATAAATATTCCTGATTGATTGATTTCTGTGGTTGAGCTCTATTCGCTATGGCTGCTGGTTCTAATATTTGTTTTCCAGTCAACAGTTCAATAAATCAATCTATAGGTATATATAAAAGAAAGTCGTGTTAGTTACACTATTTATAACTCAAGAACGGCTGAACCGATTTGGCTGAAAATTGGTGGGGAGGTAGCTTAGAATCAGGAGACGAACATAGGATACTTTTTATCCCGGAAAATAGATCTGTTCCTGTGGGATAAGGTAAATTTTTGTTATATGTAGTTGATACATTAGTTATTTATACAGATATAAAATAAAGCTCGGGGATGGATATATGATACTTTTTATCCCGGAAAATAGACCTGTTCCTGCGGGATAAGGTAAAATTTTGTTATGTGTAGTTGATAGATAGCTATTAGTTATTATTAGCGTCTTTTATGACTCCTTTTTTTACTTGGGAGCGGGAGCGGGAGCTGGAGCGGGAGCGGGATCGTGAGAGGGAGAGGGAGAGGGAGAGGGAGAGGGAGAGGGAGAGGGAGAGGGAGAGGGAGAGGGAGAGGGAGAGGGAGAGGGAGAGGGAGAGGGAGAGGGAGAGGGAGAGGGAGAGGGAGAGGGAGAGGGAGAGGGAGAGGGAGAGGGAGAGGGAGAGGGAGAGGGAGAGGGAGAGGGAGAGGGAGAGGGAGAGGGAGAGGGAGAGGGAGAGGGAGAGGGAGAGGGAGACGGAGGAGCACACAGAAACCGTAACGGCTAGCGATACGAAGCTCGCCGGGTCAGCTAGTTTTTAATAAAATAACAAACACATGGCGTTGATTGTTTCGGGGCTTGAGTTAATTGCAAATCACTATTCACCAAATTATGATCTTCACATTTTTACAAGTCCTAAAAATACAATTGCACAAAACAATTTTATTGTAGATACCTACATCTTGTGATTTTGATAAGAAGCTTAATCTATCATTCGCAGTTTCTGGGGGCACGGCAGTGCCCCCGCCAAGTCGAGCATCATTATTACAGCTTATCTGATGCAGTTGAACTAAACTTCTATCCTGTTATAGAACCAACCTTACCTAAAGACCGATTACGCCTTGAAAAGTGCACTGGTGCATTGAGCACCGTAAGTTCAACACTACAGTGGCTAACTGGAGCGGTTTTTATTAATTGGATAACTTAATGCTTATGGAACATCAGTAACGCCAAAGAAATGCGTCAAAAGAAAAGAATCCAATGAGCCGGTCATGAATCCGGGAATGAACTTTTTAACAGGGATTCCGACTGCTATCGAAATAGATTAAACATTTTTGGTTGACATTTTTTTTACCTTGCAACGCAAGTATTAGAACCCCAACAATCACCAATAGGAAGGATTTATACCTGAGCTATTTTATTTTAGTTAAAGAAAAAATTCATGCTTAAGTATTACCTAGATATTATCTATCGATAAAATACCTAAAGTTGTAAATCATCATGGTAAGTGATCGCCGTTGCCTACGAATATGAGCAATACTTCTGAGTTAAATCTGAAGTCGATCTCTTTTACTCGTACAACTTTTCTCTAGAACCGAATGTCATAATATCACACGGCCATTAACAGCGCCCTGAAACTACCTCAGAAGGAAATACCTTATCCCACAGTTTATCTATTTCAGCCAGTTAGACCATAGTATAATGGTAGATTATTAGGTATTTTCATAGTCTTTAAATTTTAAAGAACCTTTCTGCAACTGGCTGTTAGAGCAATATTAATAACATGTCTACTAATCGATATCGGCGGGCGAGCGCTTTCGGCTCTTTAATCTTCTAATATTGAACTTTCGATATTGCAATTCAGCCGACATTGCCAAAAATCTAAAATCAGGAATTTTGCATTTCTCAACAGAATGTAGTCCACGGTGTATATGAAATTTATAAAAAGTTGCCCATTAAATACTGATTGTTTAGTAACATCGATATAAAATGTGCTTTTTGATTAGGTATAGAACTATACAGTAGCCGATTTATATGGTTGGAATTTCCATCGTTTGTTATTTTTAAGCACCTGGCGAGCTATAATTTACCTTCCAAAATGGAGTCGGGACACTCGGGGATATGATGCGCGCTAAATTCATTTTTACTTGATCGACGATAGGTTTGGCGTGGAACTGAAGTCAGCTCATTAGGCAATGGGAGAAATTTTATAAATTGATTTTTTTAGATTTTGAAATTGAAGTTTGTTGTAAAACAAATAAATAAACGTTTCTATACCTACTCATAACAGTCATACCTCCGCATGAGGCTTCCTTGTATCGCGCGTGGCATGGACAGCACAGATCATCGCTATTACAACCAATAACCCGAGTATAAACCCGGGCAAAAACAAAAAACCCGCTATCAAAAAAGCTATTATGAAATTCTTATGGTGAGCTCTTTAATTTGATACCCATATTGCATTATTCGATTTATTTTTATTTTTTCATACTTCAAACCAAGCACCCCGCATACGCGCCTAAAATCGATGATACAAATAATACTCGTATAAAGAGGAATGTTACGAACGAGCGATTAGTCCTCCCGAAAGTTCCCTGTGGACGTACGGCTGAATTGCTCTCATAATTTTATTAAATAATGCCGTCTTGCGCCGTTCCGACGTGTAAAAATGCAGCTGGTCTTAAAAAGAAAAAGGATGGGATCACATTTCATGTGTAATTGGCACAATAAAACATTGTCTTATTTAATTATCAAATATTTTATTCATACTGAAATTGTCAACCATATTTATGCCTCCATTTTGTCAGTGTTGCCAATATAACAGTTTTGATTTTCCCTACCGTAATGACTGCTAAACACTATGTCGCTGGCGTGACTGGCGACTTTTGAAGCCGCCGGCTTTGCAGCACAAATAAGCCGTATTCCTACTCGGCCCTGTCCTTGAAAAAATTGCCTACAACCGCGTAGTACTTTAAACGCGCGCGTCCACTGACAGTATTTTAATTTTATCAAACGATTTGAGTTTATTTGTAGTTTTGTAATTGTGAATATTATATCTTCTATTTTAAAAATGAAATTAGTTGTGAAGAAATAGGAAGTGTTGAATAAAATCCATGTTGTGTTTTTTTATAAGTAGGTACTGTGAAGGTGTTCTGTAAGTCTTTAGTATTGTAGCAGAGACAGACACTCTTAGAGCAGAGTTAGTTCTTCGTGTAGGTTAAGTTAAAAAAGGTACTTAAACCTTGCTGGACCCATCACTAACCCCCCACCAAAATTTTCATTTTTTTTTGGAAAAACCGAAAATCCCGGATATCTCGGAAACGGTGCGTCCTAGACGATTTTTGACACGATTTCCAACCCCCCTTTAGAACCCCCAGCCCCGATTACATAAACCTTGCTGGATCCACCCCTAACCCCCCACCCAAATTTTCAATTTTTTTTTTTGGAAAAACAAGAACCACGAACATAAACACTGTATAATGCTTCTTATCTCATTTTCTCCCACGTTAAATCTTTTGAATTTATGTGTCTGTCTCTTTTTACTGTCCCTTTTTCGTTTCATCGACTTTGAAATGATAACGATGCTAAAGATTTTACTTCAAAAAAATTTGAAAATTCGGTTGGGGAGTTAGGGGTGGCTTATGTAATAGGGACTGGGGGATCTCCGGGGGGTTGGAAACGTGTCAAAAATAGTCTGGGAAGCACCGTTTCCGAAATATCCCGGAAATTTTTTTTCAAAAAAAGGTTAGCGGTGGGTCCAGGAAGTTTATGTGGTCGGGACTGGGGGTCTACGGGGGGGTTGGATATCGTGTCAAAAATCATCTAGGACGCACCGTTTCCGAGATATCCGGGATTTCCGGTTTTGTTTTTGTGTTACTAAAAAAAGTGCTAATTTGTATTCATAAATGGCGCGAGGAACGCGATAGAAGATTCGTTTTATTGCTGGATAGATGGCGCTAGCTGCTCATTTTACTCTTCTTATTATTATTTTCAATGTTTATTGAAAATATATGAGAAATAAGGTGTATTTAAACGACAATGTGCAATCTGATTGTATTTTCTTAGCAAATTAGCGACTTAATTATCTACCTGCGTATGATTTTTTGTATGTTAATTTAATAGATTTGCAAATAATATTAAAATAAATGAAATCAAGAATGCAAACATTGTTACAAATTACAGCTAGTAAAAATGATGTGAATATGGAATGAAAACTTAAATAGTTACATCACTCAAGGTCACGTGATTGATACGTTGCAGGAGCGATTAATTATTATTATTTATTTATTATCTTCATCAAATGAATATAAAATAACAATATGCAAATATACATAGATAAAACATTTAAATTTGTTACACATTTAACTTTTTTTATTTATAATATATAAAATATGTGCATAATTTAACATTGTCTTTATTTAATATGTTTTCATCTGAAATTAACAAACCACAAATATTATATTACCTATTATAAAACTAATATTATGATAAAAATATTAACAATCAACATTGAAAGTAATAATAGTTCAATTACGATCAACAAGTTTTATTTAGGTTTAAAGAAACTTATTCTCATATTTAAGATACAGTCACTTACATGAGAAACATATTTTTAGAAACACGGTAATAATATGTTGCGATCAGATTCTGGTAGACCGTAGACAAGTATAATCGCCTTTTACTTTTTTCCCAACGTCCTGTCACAAACATTTCCCGAAATAATGCGACATGTTTTACGTTGCAACACTACGCGGGTGGGAAGAACGGCGGGGCCGGGCGGTTCTGGACACAACGCGCGACTAGCAATGACAGTTAGATGTGGCTTCTATTTTATTATTATTCTAAGCTTCAAACAATGTTAACTCACAACCACCATATTTGTTTATTTTTAATTTCGCTTATCTAAGAATACTTGGGTTATGAATACGAATCTAACGATACCTTAATTGTATATAATCTGTTCAACGGTTTGGAAGATATGAGTTAATAAAGAATATTACATGCATACACATATACATTACATACATACATACATACATACATACATACATACATACATACATACATACATACATATATACATACATACATACATACATACATACATACATACATACATACATACATACATACATACATACATACATACGCGCGACTCAACATAACCCTTCCTGGCAGTCTGGTAAAAACTGATCGTACCTACTTACTCGTAGGACGTAAGAAACCTAGACATTCTAGGTTACAGCCAAAACTCTTAAAAACTTTTTTATTTCAAGATTTATTCTTTTTTTTCCGCCTTTTTACTTTCTCTGCTCGAAGTTTCCTTACAAGGAAAACCAATTTGGAGAAAATGCTAAACAAATGTCCGAGTAAAAATTTTTAACAAGTTAGTGAACTCGTCTCGGGGAACATCAAACTTTTTATTGAACTTACGGATTTAGAAAGACAACGCCTTTGCCTAGATAGAATTTTCTAAGTATATTTCAGAACGCCAAACTTTACACTTTAGTTTCTAACAAACAAACTATGTAACTATATATTAGAAAAATGTCTTTGTTCTGTTGAAATGTACGTACCAACTTCCTTACAGTAGCTAAATCCTTTTGAAAGTAATGTAAGGACTGCTCATACGTAGCTGCGTAGTTACGAATTGTGTAATATCGAACTTTTTGCAACAATTACTTTCCACGTATATTTTTTCACTTCTATTTGTTCACGGACTTGACCATAGATACCAACCACCAGATAAAACCATAGATAGTACCAGTCTTGCTTCTTTGTTATCCCAAATGAAGGTTGTTAAGAGTATGAAGGCGGGAAGACCCCCGCTTAATAATAATTCATTGTTTTACGTAGTATGTAGTAATAGACGATACGAAGACAGTGTTGAAAAGATATTGCATGGCATGATATTGCATGGTCAGAAAGCACCCAATTCTTCGTTGATTGTGATTTGGAAAAGTCAGTTAATCATCAGATTTCCTGCTGTCATTTAGACCAGAATTTGTTAACCTCTCATCATGAATGGCAATTATGGGTGCATAACTTGTCTGGATAATGCCGTAAAGATTTGCCGTTGATAAGCTATAGCCAGCTTTGAAAGAGTTTCAAATACCCAGAGCCAAAGAGAAGTATATTTACCATCATTGCAGATATTCTTAAGCATATTATTAATTCTAAAAGAGTTAATTCGATAAAATGCAATGTCGTTCATGCACTGTGTAGGTCTCCCTACATGCCAAGTATCTTTTAAAGATAAGATAAGATACGCCAAAAGGTGGTACCGAGGTAAGATGTAAGTTACATATTAACTTTAAAAAATACACACAATGTAGTAAGTATTAACATGGTACCCGTATAAAGATGGGTTAATAATACCTTGATATACCTTCTTATTTGTATCATTGAATGCCAGAAACATTTTGGCATCCAACATTATCATGATACCCGAACGCAACATTGGCGAAAACATCACGAGATTGGCTCCGTTACAGTATGGAATATTAAAGTGCCATCAATTTTACTTTACGCTAACATTGCTGCCAAAGTATACATTTTTAACCATTACTTATTACTTGGCTAACATCCACAGTATAAACTAGCACTTTGTCATGTTAAGTGTTCTGAAATTAAATAAATTTTGGGTAATAAATTATTTGTTCTGACATAAATTTTGGTAAAATTACAGCCAATTTTCTGGGAATTGGCGCTCAAATTTTCATTGCCCTATGTTTTGTTTTTCGGTGAAAATAAGAAAAAAACTACACACATAATTTCGGATAATTCAATGACTTAGTGACGATGACTTTATGTAAAGTATGTTGTTTACTTTTATTGTTTTTAAATTGAATAGCTGACAAACAAGATCGTATCATCCACTTGATGGTTTTGGTCATATTGGACATCGCCCGTGAACATCACCAAAACTAAAACTAAAATAGGAAAGAAAAAAACTTTTTGCCACGATCTCTGCAACTAGGTCGAATCGAAATATATCGGTGCACAATATGATGTGCAGATATAAACATGCGTCTCAAAATTGTCCCTAAGATATCCAAGATTTAAATAGTGATTTAAATAATATATACGTTACGGCAGAAACATTTTTTTATTCCTGTGAAAACGAATTGGAAACCACTTGAGTTATGTTCTGGTACACAATATGATGTGCAGATATAAAACACTTAGTTAAGTTTACATAATTAACGTAAATAGTGGTCAGTCTGGTTAAGTCCATATTCCTATATTTTAGGAATAAAGTTAATCTAAGGCCTTCTATGGGATAGTTTAATTATCTTATTGGATGTGTGTGCTACCCCAATCAAGTTGGATACTGGTTCCCAAACGATAAACATACATAACATATAATAACACATATAATAACATTAAAACTTTGGGGTACACTGAAAGGCTTTTATGAAGTTAACAGGGACGTGGTGATGAATATTAACGGTTTTAATAATACCGTAAAGCTTTTCGTATTTTAAGAAAGAAAAATCATTGTATAATTTTCTGAATTATTTGAATAATTCATAGAGAAGCTTATGGCTGAATGAAAGATAAAAGTCTGGAAAGAATAGAGTTAATTTAAATATATTTATGTGATGCGATTGTTAAGACTTTATAATAGAAATTTGAAAAGTTTGAATTTGCAAGTTTAATGTCGCAGGAAATTTTGTCAATGCGGTTTATTTAAAAGCCTGTTTTTGTTTCTACGAGCGAAAGGATCTCAAAATTTTCCCGAAGATATCCAAGATTTAAATAGTGATTTAAATAATATTTACGTTATGGCAGAAAAATTTTGTTATTCCTGTGAAAACGAATTGGAAACCACTTGAATTCTGTAATGTGGCCTATTTGTAGTCAAAGATGTTAAGAATATCTAATGTATGGAAAGTGTTGTTTTAAATGAATATTTATACAGTGTTTTACATAAACGTATGCGTTGCTGAGAGTACCCGAACGTGTAATAACAAAATCAAACAACCCTTTCCAATAAGGGCATAACAATATATTCAGCTTTTGTTCAACCAGCCGAGATGTTACTTTTTATGATCACGTTTTGTTATTTCGTGTTTTGAGAGATATAAAAAAGTGTAGGTATAATTACTAAGCATACGCTTGAGTAGGTACGTAGGCGAAAAAAAAAAACATATTCCATCTCTGTTATACTCGATTAAATATTCTTATTTTTTTATGGAAATAGCCGGCAAACGAGCCGACGATCCATGATGGTAAGTGGCTATCGTCGCCCATGGACTTCAGCAACACCAAAGGCATCACTGATGCATTGCCGGCCTAGAAAAAGGGAAGAAAAAGAAAGAAAGAACTGGCTCTCAAGCCCCCAGTCGGAACATGACGAGTCGTTTGGCAGCTGACTCATGTTCAAGAGTGTTAGCTATCCAGGCGAACCCCATGGAGAAATAATAGTAATAATGGTAGTTTATATGGTAGCTTTTAACTGATAGCTATGTACATACTTAATGACTTCCCGGCTCAAGAGTAATATAAAACTTGAGCAGATCAGCAAAGTACTATGGTCTAGCTTATAGATTGGATTGGCACGCAGCAAAACTACACTATCACTTGGGGACTTAAGAGAGCAATAAGAGAATATTGCACTACCTCGGCCCTCCTCATTTTAGCAATGGTTTGGTAATAAAAGAACCGTGAAACAAATAACAAGTGATCGTTGAAAGTGCTCATATGCAAAACGTAATAGCCGAGGATTCGTAGATATCGAAATAAAATGAATTTGAAGCACTCATAACGTAACAGCTTGTACTGCGACCGACTGAGTCAAATACAGCATGATGGTCGGTTTTTGAATGGATGGGTGTGGATGTGAATGGATAATTCATAAGTAGGTAGTGTCATGCCAGTATATCGTGTCGGTCGTTGTTAATGCTAGCAATCGATTTCCAAAAATATTCAAGGTTAGCTATAGTATTCTGACGACCCTGTTGCCTAGTTGGTAGTGACCCTGCCTGCGAAGGGATCCCGGGTTCGATTCTCGGCCGGGGCAGATATTTATGTGCCAGATAAATATCTGTACTCGAGTCATGGGTGTTAATGTGATGTGTTATATGTGTCATCCATGCCACCCGCGACACAGGTAATACCTACTGCGGGGGTATGAGTGTGTTAGCGTTTATTTTATTTTATTATTCTCCATGGAACACAGACGGTTCTCCCATAATGTATATAGCATACTGGAGTCGATACCTTACTTCAGATAATATGGAGATGGTACCAACTGCATTTAATTTAATTCTACTCATATTATTTTCTGTAAACGTTCAAAACAATTTTAAATGAATGGTAGAAAAATTGTAAAAACGACACGTCATGACATTTTTGTGCGAAATTGTTTGGTTGGACAGCGCTACATCAAATATTTTTTCGATCACGTTTTTGTCCATTTAAATGGTCATGGTATATAGTATTTGTATCTGAATTTATATTCTGTGCAAATGTACGAAAAATATTTCAGCGAAAGAATTTTATTTTGAACCATATAAATACACGTATAATAATTCCACGTAACATAAAGATGGTTTTATCGCTAAGCAGCTATTTTTTCTCGAAGTATCAATAGATAAGCCACATCACTTGGAGGACCTCTAACAAAAGTACTGATTTATTGATACACATTTATCCGTCCGCAAGCTGCGTTGCTGAATCCATTAAATACATTGCTATAATAAACGACGGAAAGAAAAGGGTATTCCACAATAGTTTACCAGTAGAAAAGGGAATTTTCTTACCAATGGAATAACTGAAAATCTAATATACTGCCTGGAAAGGAGCTCTTTCCAACTTCTCAAATTATTTGCTCTTTGGACGAAAGCCAAAGACAAGGTAATAGAAAGAAAATGTTGTTTCCTTTTACTACCAATAAAACGGTCCAATTTAGTTTTGAGGATCAAAAGGATAGGAGTAATTCTTGTATAGTAGGAGAAGACTTGTACATTAATATAATTTAATTAATTCTCCATTTGTGTATTTGGGGAGGGTAATCTAAATAATCTTGACCAATTTATTTGAGGTTTTGACCATTAGTCGGAATGATGTAATGAAATGTTTAAGCGAGATAATGAGAAAGAGTTATTAATGAGAGAAAGTGTATTATTATGAGAGCGAGGGAGAGAGGTCTATATCTATGGCATGTTTTAGTGGTGATAAACAAGACAAATGGCCAAGTACCGACTTATCAACCGAGGGTTTTGGGCTCGATTCCAAGCTAGCACATTTATGTGAGAGATAAACATTTTTTTCGTATGTTTATTTTCATGTCTCATTTGTGTGACCATATCATTCTCAGCATTTAACATTTATTTAATTTTTTGTCCCGTTTTCCATATTACGTTTATTCTGTTTCACGTACATTATTTCCTCTTTTTTGGCGACGTTGTGCAAAATGTAGAAAACCATTACTTATTAATAAACTGCAACTATCGTTTGCAACTTTTATCGTTTACAAATTATTTTTAACCGACTTCAAAAAAGGAAGAGGTTTTCAATTCAACTGTTTTTTAAACGGTTTTATTTAGCTTGTTCCGGTTTTTTGGGTCAAATCTTGCAAGCTGAATTATTAGACCTACTCAGAGCCGGCGTTAGGGGGGGGGGGGGGGGGGGCGAGGTGAGGCGACGGCCTAGAGCGCCTTTGGAGGGGCACCAGATTTGGGGTGAGGAGCAAAAAAAAAGGAAAAATAAAATTCTTAATAAACGTTCCCATTGGTTCAGTAAAAAAATTTTCGAGCAAAAAAAGCTTGGTTTTTATTTTCTTATGGGCGCCACGATATTCTTACCTAGGCCGTCAGTACGCCGGCACTGGACCTACTTCCTCCAATCGTGGGGAGTTGAAATTTTGCATACTGCTGTAGTTCTGATGACAATACAGTCATTTTTGTGACAAGCATGACTTGACACACTGGTTTGGCTCCAGGCGAGGGAACTCCTTGATGGTTACCATCACAATCACATTTTTTTTTCTTTGGTAAGTTTGACACTGACTCTATAAAACCGTGTATTTATTCTTTAAACTATTAACTTGTTCTATGTATGTTATACCTCATAACTTTTTACTGGGTACACCAATTTTGAAGATTCTTTTTTTTATTCGAAAGCAAGAATGGTGCTTGTCATGTAGTCCCATTTAAATCTGAGCGAGATCTGACGAGTAATTTTTGAATTATCCCTAATTTTGATGTCGGTTATTTTTTTGGAAGAATTATTATTAGTCCAAGTACCAACCTGCTGTAATTAAAGGCACTTGGCCCTTCCCACACTATCCCCTGTTTGTTAAATTTTCCTTCAGTTGAAACTGCTTTTCATTTGTGTCTACCAATAAAATACATTCCTAAACAGTAATTGAAGTTCAGACACTTGCAACTAACAATGTATTTAATATTTGTTGAAAACAAGTCCAGTTACCGCTTAGTCAAAACTTTCTCGATTTAACTTTGTGTCAGGGAATTACCATTGTTTTGAATTGTACTGAAAGTTGTTATGTTGAACCATGAGAAAATTACTTTGTTCTGTAATGTAATGTAGTGGATTTTATAAGTGCATATGATTATATGATTGTATATTTGAATTGACTATCATCTCCCGAAGGAATTACTTATTTCTCTAGTTGCCTTACTAAAATCTAATTATCCTGATTCAAATTCCAAAAGTAACCAGAACAAAACAGGTTACTAATACACTACAACATACTATAACTACCAGTATACTACAACACAGACATCTGAATTTCCAGGTAAGTAAAGATAATATAATGACTATTGTCTCTGAATGGATTTCTTTTTAGGCGTTTATTTCAGGAGCCTTCCTGTAATTTCACCTTACCCCAACCCGGCTTATTTGGCTTTATTACAATAACGGGTTCTAAATTCATAAGCGGTATATTTATACCAACAATTGTCTCCTACGGGAATTTTCCTTTCTCGCCCTCAACAGTTTACCCTCGGATTACATTTGGTCGAATAATTTTCCTAAGGTTTGTGTTGGGTTTGTTGTAGCAACAAAAACATCAGTTTTTCTTTACGTTTTAGCCGACATTGTTTGTGATGCATCTTGCTGAATAGTGAACATTGAAATATCGCCAGAATTTTCCTATCGTATCATTCGTATCCTAGAAATCACAGGGTTTTGTACCACAAAGTTTAATACTGACTTTTTTTACACAAATATGTTAATGCTTGATCACGATCCCAGTTCCCAACTGATGGGAAGTGGAGATGTGGTCCAGGATGGTGAGCGTACTACTTAGTAAAAGTCTATTCACTCTTTTCTTGAAGACATCCACGTCATAGGCAGTCATTACATTAGACATTACGACTACCAATTAATAAAATAATCTTGTTGAAATCCCACCTACCTAAGGGTAATATAATAAGTTGTAGCGGTGCATTATTTATATAGCATTTATAAAGTGTAATAATTCATCATTAGCTCCTTTATATCCCCTTACGCCCCAACTCAGAGTCACTAACGGTTACTTAAATCGCTCCTTAGTACATAATTTGTATGGTGATTATTTACTAAGGAGCGATTAAAGTAACCGTTAGTGACTCTGAGTTGGGGAGTTATTCTATCAAACAAACCTTACATGTTATAACCCCTGTCATTACTATACTTTGTACTGTAGGTAGTTTGTAAAGTAGTCTTAGGGTTTTACGATGATACACTCACGTGATACGCCTTCTAAATAATACGTGATACATCTCCTCTTCCTAAAAGTCATTTTACTTTACGATGAAAGTGTAGTTGTAGTTAAGATGCATAAGAACAGTAAAATTACCTGTAACAGTTTTAGGGCACTCACGAATCGTAGTATACTTTTTGTCGGAGTGGCGAGAAGATCTTGTACTATGCGAAGTTCGCCTCTTGTACCGCATTATATAATCTGTAACAAAAGACAACATATAAATTATCATTGGAGAGTAGCCTAATAGGTTTGTAATTTATGTCATGATAATTAATTTTTAAGTTGTTTTAAATTTTTTAATCGCTAAACAATTGTTATTTGTGGGGTACAAATTGGAGTAAACATAAGTTTTGTAATACAAAAACTATAGAAACTCATTACGGTGTGGCGCCTTTTTAGGGTTCCGTAGCCGAATGGCAAAAAACGGAACCCTTATGGATTCGTCATGTCTGTCTGTCTGTCTGTCTGTCTGTCTGTCTGTCCGTCCGTATGTCACAGCCACTTTTTTCCGAAACTATAAGAGCTATACCATTGAAACTTGGTAAATAGATGTATTCTGTGAACCGCATTAAGATTTTCACACAAAAATAGAAAAAAAAACAATAAATTTTGGGGGTTCCCCATACTTAGAACTGAAACTCAAAAATGTTTTTTTCATCAAACCCATGCGTGTGGGGTATCTATGGATAGGTCTTCAAAAATGATATTGAGGTTTCTTATATCATTTTTTTCTAAACTGAATAGTTTGCGCAAGAGACACTTCCAAATTGGTAAAATGTGTGTCCCCCCCCTCCCTGTAACTTCTAAAATAAGGGAATGATAAAACTAAAAAAAATATATGATGTACATTACCAAGCAAACTTCCAAAGAAAATTGGTTTGAATGAGATCCAGTTAGTAGTTTTTTTTTTAACGTCATAAATCGTAAACCGCAAAAAACATTGATCAAAGTTACAACGAACTACAAGAACTTTTATATTATGTTACTTGCTGCTACGGAACCCTTCATGGGCGAGTCCAACTCGCACTTGGCCGCTTTTTCGTTATTTTTGGGGCTCCTTACATCACACGTATAGTCTTTGCAGTAAACCGACAAGATATCAACACAATGAGTTAATTTTGCCGCAATTTTTGCTATTTGCGGTTCTATAATCAACTTTTAAACAATACATAATTTATATTATATGAAAATTGGTTGAGCAGAATCAGAATTATGTAATATCTTTTATACGGAGATTAGAAATACGTAAATAAAAATTTGTACGCCCCAGTTGCTGTAGTCAATTATTTATATTAAGCAAAATATTTCAATAAAATATTTATATTAATTATTAACATGTATTCACCATTTTCCGTCCTTTGGTGTTTGAATAGTAATCCCTAATGGAATTGGGAAAATATTTAGCTATTATATTAATGTACGTAAATTGATTGTTGTTGTACCCTGAAGTACCCTGAAAAAAAAGTTTTTCAACATTTTATTCTACGATACTGAAGTTTTAATAAATATATACATATATAATATCCATGCCACATTACAGCTTTCTAGTACTAAGGGTCTCAGCGCCGGCGCTTAGCTTCGGACAGACGGACAGGCGGACGGACGGACATGACGAAACTATTAGGGTTCCGATTTTACTTCGGAACCCTAAAAACGAATCTACCCTTGAAGAGTAACAAACAAGCGGTAAACCAGTAGACATAATATATAATATGTGCACGGAGAGTTTTGTGTAATAGATGTAAAAACATGGCCCATGGTAATGGTTCTAAAAATGGTAAATTGATAAAAAAAAGCGGTCAAGTGCGAGTCGGACTCGCCCATGAAGGGTTCCGTAGCAGCAAGTAACATAATATAAAAGTTCTTGTAGTTCGTTGTAACTTTGATCAATGTTTTTTGCGGTTTACGATTTATGACGTATTAAAAAAAAACTACTTACTAGATCTCATTCAAAAAATTTTCGTTGGAAGTTTGCTTGGTAATGTACATCATATATTTTTTTTAGTTTTATCATTCCCTTATTTTAGAAGTTACAGCGGGGGGGACACACATTTTACCACTTTGGAAGTGTCTCTCGCGCAAACTATTCAGTTTAGAAAAAAATGATGTTAGAAACCTCAATATCATTTTTGAAGACCTATCAATAGATACCCCACACGTATGGGTTTAATGAAAAAAACATTTTTGAGTTTCAGTTCTAAGTATGGGGAACCCCCAAAATTTATTGTTTTTTTTCTATTTTTGTGTGAAAATCTTAATGCGGTTCACAGAATACATCTACTTACCAAGTTTCAACAGTATAGCTCTTATAGTTTCGGAAAAAAATGGCTGTGACATACGGACGGACAGACAGACAGACAGACAGACAGACAGACAGACATGACGAATCTATAAGGGTTCCGTTTTTTGCCATTCGGCTACGGAACCCTAAAAAGGGTGCGTGTAGTTTTGTACACGCGTGAGAAGTTATACTTCTTTGACATAATTAAATAAATATTTAATTTAATAACGTGTATCAGTTTTTATTATCTTTCAAAAACTATTTTTGTACTAAATAAAAATAATGACGATTACAAACACAGATTCAAACATGTTTACCGTAGTACCTGATTTAATATACTCGTATTAGCAAATTGTATTGTCAACCTTATATTTATTGGGATGTTTGTATTTAATCTATAATAATAAAAAACGGAGTGAATCAACGCAACAATTTCCCAAACTCAAAGTATTTATATCTTGTATTCGTACTAATCAATACAATTATGAACGTCAAAACTTTTGAATGTACCATCTATACGATTACGTTATTATTATTATTATTATTATTAATCTGATAGATTACATCAATAGGTGATTGTTGACATTCATCACAATCTTAGAATTCCCGTAGATTTCATTCACAGTAACAGAATATTAATTTAAGACATGGTCAGATTTCAAAGGTTTCTAAACATACTAGCTGACTCGGCAAACGTTGTTCTGCCAAAAAATCTAGATATGGACATTGGACACCCTAATCACCTAGCTGTATGAAATATACTTTACGGCCTATTCTCATATCTACCAAGTATACACAAACAAAATCATTAAAATCGAGCCATTCCGGAGAAGTGCGACCACAAAAACCGTGACACGAGATTTTTGTATATTAGATAAAGTCTTTGACAGTCTCATTGAGCAGAACACAAAAGAAGTTGCTGTGAAACACAAACGCCACAGTTTGAAAGGAACAATCAGTTTGGCACAGAATGAAGCCGGATTCCGCGCTAACAAGTTGCTCTCTGTAACAAGCTGCAATTTGGCCCAGAGTTCTTTGTACTTCCACCATATAGATATTTATTTCTGAATTTGTAATTCATTTTGAGAATGAAAATGGATTGACGATGCTTGCACACTATTATGTTTGAAATCGACAAGGTCATGGGTCACTATTTTTAGGGAATTTGCAATGTTTATTTTTTATATTTGGTCAAATCCACAAGGTGAATCATAAGTACTTCATTTAACGGTGTTGTTACATGTTGCTTTAGTTAGGGCGACAATGCGATAAATGTTTTAAACGACTACAGTGACGTACTTTTTAAAATGTTGACTTCATCAAAATTGTATTTTTTGAAACAAAATCATAAAACGAAATTAATTACAATATCTCTTGAAATATTCTAGAAAATGAAGTTAGGTAAGTTACAGTGTACTAAAATGTTGCTTACAATACTAAAATTAAAGTTTAACTTAACATCTTCTAAAGTTGAGACGCCCTCATTAAATGGGCGAAAACAAGGGAACTTGCTACGAAACTCAAAAGCCACAACTTGGAGCGAGCAAGCACTTCTCACAAAATTTTCTCGGATCGCGCGCTATTAAATCTTGGTAAAATTCATATTAATAGCGGCTGTTTAATTTGTAAAATACTAATTAGCCTGGTAGTCGGCAGATGTTGCCGTTTCTTGAAAACTTCACTTCCAGATCATTTAGTAACCCGCCCTCGCTTACCTTGGGGTGTCTTAGTTTTAACACAGAAGAAATAATAGTTTTTTAATACACCTACCTACTTGAGACAATAAAAACAAGCAACTAATGGGTATATTAGTTCATTGAATATAATATAATTATTAATGTATTATAGGATGAATGGCATGATAGTGCATTCCTTATTCTAACCATTATTTAGTTGCATAGTTATGTTAAGTACTTATATGTATCGTACTAAGAGTACCTTGGTACTCCTTACTTCTAAACATAACCAGCCCAATCGCGCTTTTACCGAAATACTTTTATTAAATACTTGAGACAATTCTTTTCTGTCAGGAATTATTATAATAATATAGCGTTTGAACTTCCTCATTAATATGAATGGCTATTTTACACAACAAACAAATGAAAAAACTCTTCAAATTTATAAGTATAGATAATCACGGTGGGAAAGCAATAGAGATTTTCAGCTTCAAGTAGACTCCTCCTATAGATACACCTCAAAATATACTTAAAAATAAGATTTACTCACATTATACTTAAAGTTATGAAGTACCGAAATGTTCACGTCGATTATTGAGAAGGTTTTCAATCATCATTAAGAAAGTTTAATTACACAGTAACAAGTCAAAGGAACGTTAAATTGTAAGGAGCGGTTTAATAAAGACGAAGTTTCGATATTGAGATACATATTTCGCTAGATGTTAGTCTTTGAATAGAGTTTGAATTTTCGCGATTTCCCTCGTTTGTTGAATGAATGAATGAATTTCATGAAAAGCTATTGTTGTTAGGGGATATTGTGATTCTTGGTCTGTTATGAAATTTCATTATAATTAGTTTTTGTAAACACCGTCAATAGATTATCTTTAGCAACATCCGCGTGGTTCTGTTCAATTTGAAACTGTGTGTAATGATGGTTGCTGAATAAATCATTTTTCATTTTCATTTTCATTTTCATTTTCATTTTCATTTTCATTTTCATTTTCATTTTCATTTTCATTTTCATTTTCATTTTCATTTTCATTTTCATTTTCATTTTCATTTTCATTTTCATTTTCATTTTCATTTTCATTTTCATTTTCATTTTCATTTTCATTTTCATTTTCATTTTCATTTTCATTTTCATTTTCATTTTCATTTTCATTTTCATTTTCATTTTCATTTTCATTTTCATTTTCATTTTCATTTTCATTTTCATTTTCATTTTCATTTTCATTTTCATTTTCATTTTCATTTTCATTTTCATTTTCATTTTCATTTTCATTTTCATTTTCATTTTCATTTTCATTTTCATTTTCATTTTCATTTTCATTTTCATTTTCATTTTCATTTAATGTTTCTTAGTTACTACTGGATTTATTAATTTCGTAAAAGTAAACCGCTCTCACTCGTTTTAAAGAGTCTGCGCCTTACATTAACAAATTGCACTGATACGCAAAACAATGTATTTTATTTTAATATTAAAATTAAAATTTTATCCGAATAAATATCCTACTTTTGATTTCTTAACTTATGTATTATGTGACTTCATTCAAATCTTTATAAAACTTAGCTCAAAGAGCACTTTTAAATAGTATGAACATGGATCGCTCTCAGTATCAGGAATGCCAGACATTTAATAAATCACACAAAGATTTCGTTTTTAAATCAAACCAAACAGTTCTTCAGAATATTCCCCATTATACAGACGGTAGAATACGCAGAGAGAGCTTACTGTATCTCTCCTTAACTCAAGCGACTCCAATCCGTCTGTAAGTTTGGGATCGTTTACTGCTTGTAACACTCGATTTTATGAATGTCTATTAGTACCTGACAGTATTTTAGTATAGTATTGTAGTATAGTAGAATCTTTGTCAACATTACTTTTTGTTATTATTTTAGTTCATATTTCTACAAGATGTGCCTGAAAGCATAGCCTGAAAGCATAGCCTGAAAGCATAGCCTGAAAGCACAGCCTGAAAGTTTTGCGAAATAGTAAGTCTTTGAGGCTTACCTACTAGTTTAGGCAAAAATGCTACAATCGTTTTCATATTGTGAACAATTATCATAGGTCTTTTTACAGGTGTCAAAATTCATTTTACTTTTATTCATTTTTTTTATTCAATAAAAATTTTATTTCGAAATTCTTCAAGATAAAACGTGCAAAATGCATAAAAGTTTGCGTTGAGCATGAGCAAATTAAAAGCGTGACTCACATCAGAGTTACTAAAGATGTTAATTAAAAATATAGCAACGAAGGCCTCTGAATAGTGCTTGAATGGAGAATGTTCATAACGCTCAATAGCGTGCTATTATAATACAGGGCTGTCAAAAAAAGAATTTTAATTGCGACCTTATAAGGTCGGTGGTTTTATTTTAATTTCACATTTGTGTGACAGATTTGGTGTAAAATTAATTTACTGTATTTAATACATAAAAAGCTTTGAGTTTTCCTTTAACACAAAAATATGCTACGCTAACTTAAAAATTGATATCACTTTTCACAAAATAAACTAATCAATAGTAGTATTAGTAAATTGGATTTAATTTTTTGACTGCCAAGTGTAATGCACATGATGTAAGTTCACGAGCTGTAAGCCAATGCTACCAACCAACACGTTACTGCCACAGCCAAAGCCAAGCTTGCCATATTGACATCTCATTCAGTCATAGTCAGCCAAACTATGTCCCGTGGCTAAACCAGCCAGGTGACGTGGCAAGCGTCAAATTAAAACTACGGTTGGCTCATTTTGAATATTTATTCAACGGGATGGGAAAAAAGGATATCATTAAATTAAAAGCTTTACGCAAAGTTTGAAGCTCGTTTCACACATAGCTTAAAGTTACGACTGATTTATCGCATGAGGCAGGCACAGCTTATCGGGATTACTCATGGTAGGGATTTGCTACATTGTGGAATATAGAAAAGCATTAGAGAAACACATTTCGAATAAAAACATCGCTATTACATTTATAAGCCGGGCAATATTGGATGTACGATATTATTTGTAGAGTCCCAAATATTCGTCAATTTGTTTATTGATCCTGACACAGGAATAGACAAAAGGCGTTATCTATATATATAAAATTGAAAAGCGACACACCGCTGATTAAACAAAAAATCTCAGAAACTGCTGAACCGATTAAGATGAAATTTGGCAAGGAGATAGTTTATGCTAAGGAGACGTCCACTAAGAACGGATTTTTGGAAATTCATCCCCTAAGGGGTACAAATAAGGGTTAGAAGTCACTTTCATACAAACCAACTTTGTTAGTTTTAGATTTATAAATTTGAAATTTTTTATGTAAGTTTATAGTAATAAACAAAAGTTAACTTTAACACATTTTTTTGGAAAATCATCCCTTAAGGGGTTAATTTACTGATTGGAACTTAGTAGGCAACTTCGTCATTTTTGAAGTAAAAAACATGAAACTTTACATATTAGCTCCAAATTAAAAACGAAATTTAGAAGTATTATGTTTTTTTGGCAAATCATCCCCTAAAGGGTTAATAAACAGGGCGCAATTTAGTATGACAACATCGTCAGTTTTGAAGTAAGAAGGGTGAAAATTTGTATATAAGCTTATAGTTAGACACAAAAAATAACTGTATCACGGTTTTCTCGAAATTCATCCCCTAAAAATAGGGGTTGGTAGTCAACTACATACAAATCAACTTCGCCAGTTTAATAAGAGTTATAAATGTGAATTTTTTTATTTAAGTTTATAGCCATAAACGAAAGTTAACTTTGACATTTTTTTTTTCGGAAAATCATCCCTTAAAGGGTTAATTTAGTGGATTTTATTTAGTACGCAACTTCGTCATTTTTGAAGTATGAAACTTAACATGAAAATTTACATATTAGCTCCAGATTAGAAGCAAAATTACATTGGAAGTTACATTTTTTTGGAAAGTCATCCCCTAATAAAGGGTTAAAAAAGAGTATGCAAGTTAGTATGGCAACTTCGTCAGTTTTGAAGTAAGGGTGAAATTTTGTATATAAGCTTATAGTTAGACAAAAAAATTACTGTACCACAATTTTCTCGAAATTCATCCCCATAAGGGGTTAAACTAAGGGGTTGTAAATATTTAAGAAACTACGTCATTTTTGAACTCAGTAATGTGAAAATTAATATGGAAGCTTATAGTGAGAAACAAAAATTTTGTGTAGAGAACTTTACGGACGGGAGGGGGAGGGGAGAGGGATAGCAATCGAGAGAGAGACCCCCGGGTGAGGGCGGGAGAGAGACCGGGAGTGGGAGAGGGAATGGGACATGAAACGGGAGAAGGACCTCGAGCGGGAAAGGGAGAGGGACAGGGAGCGGGAAAAGGACAGAGTGGGACAGGAAGAGGAAGAAGAGGGACAGGGAGCGGGAGAGGGAGAGGGGGAGAGGGAAAGAAAGAGAGGGAAAGGAAGAGGGGGAGAGGGAGGGAGAGGGAGAGCGAGAGTGGGAGAGCGAGAGAGGGAGAGGGAGAGCGGGAGCGAGAGCGGGAGAGGGATAGGGAGAGGGAGAGCGGGAGAGCGAGAGGAAGAGGGAGAGCGAGAGAGTGAGAGGGAGAGCGGGAGCGGGAGAGTGAGAGGGAGAGGGGGAGGGATAGGGAGAGGGAGAGCGGGAGAGTGAGAGGGAGAGGGAGAGCGAGAGAGTGAGAGGGAGAGCGGGAGCGGGAGAGTGAGAGGGAGAGGGGGAGGGAGAGGGACAGTGAGAGCGGGAGTGGGAGCGGGAGAGGGAGAGGGGAGGGAGAAAGAGTATATGTACCTCTTGAACGGATGGAAACAACAGAACCGTTTTAAAGATATTTTTTACTGTTTAAAATTATTGTCTGCCTGTCTATCTGTTTGTCTGTCCGGGCATCACATGAAAACCCTTGAACTGATTCGACGGAAATTTGTTAAGTTGTTCCTTATACTTTGGATCATATTTTAGAAAACTTTTCATCACGAAAAAATTAAAAGGTTTCCCCGGAAACAACATGAAACTTTGTATGGAATATTTTTTTTAAATATATCAACACACATGATTACGTGTTTTTCAAAATTTTTCATGGATAACAAAAAAACAAATTAATGTTAATGTTGTTTATTATTCGAAACCCGCTCCCGGAGGAATGATTTGTGATTGTATCGTAGGTTTCAGTATGTAAATTCCTAAATATAAGTGCTTCAATATTTAAAATGAACCATTTTTAAATTTTCTTCTGTAACCGGTACAAATATGATAAGCATAATTTCCGCGTGCGGAGCCGCGGGCAACAGCTAGTATTCTAATATTTAGGGCACGAAAAATATTTTGGTATGCTAAAAGTTTGTTGTCCTGCAACCTTTATGGAAATAGAATAGCTTGGGCGGAGCCGATAAGTACATTTTTACTGGTTAAACATAACTAGAGGCTGGTTTTAGTGCCATTTTTTATTATTACAATGCTACCCAATTTACTTATACTTGATGACTGTATACATTTAATAGTGACATCATTCGGAATAAAGTAGAAAATTTGAGAACTGGTTAAATCGGATCAATCAAAGCTCCATAATTGATTGTAAATCAATTACTTAATTTGAAAACAAATCAAGTTCAGGTTCTTAAAACAGCGATTATGCTCCAGCGAATACTCTATAATGACGGATGTATGTACCTAATGGGTAGATTCTTCAAAATTGCCAATGATGAAATATGCCCAAAAGAAGCAGCCGATCTTGATCCGCTAACTATCGATGTACCTACCAAATTTCAGGTACCTCTATACTTTGCAAAATTATGGGACGACTAGGTAAAGAATACGCGAAATATTCCCCTAAAACCTTTCCAAGCTGAACTTCTCGACGCACGGGGAGTCTGAAATCATTTCATCGTCAAACTCGTCAACATTCTTCCGGTATGACGACGCCAGTTGTTATGCTTACCGCGAAGGTTTTTTAATTTCCACGCGTCCGTTTTCCCGTTTGACTATAATAATTGGGTTGCCATTTATAGGTCGAGAGTGAAAAGCCTTTTAATATTTTAGTGTTCTATACCACTGTAGAATATCTTACGACTTACCATCAAGTAGGATTGGGTGTATCAAAAATTTACATATTATTATTATATTATCTGCATCGTATTTAACAAACGTGTACATAATTTAAGATGTATTTTAAAAGAGGCGGTAAAACTGTACCATCTATCTTGGTGTATCGAAATTACATTGATAAATACTTAGAGTATCCGGCAGCCAGTTCAGTAATTACAAAATGATGCACTACATATAGGTAAGGTCAACGCGAAGTCAAAGGCAAATGGACCCCCCTGCATCCCAGAATATAAAATAATACCAGGTAAGAATGGTTTACATATTTTACACATGAGTCATGTAAATTAATTATAGATAACTTATACAAAGATGGAACGATACTTTGCAAATTTCTCTACATCTATAAAAAATTAAGATACATACAAAGAAACAACACCTACCTTTCACTGCACGTGATATTCCTTCAATTTTATTCAGCACAACCTTTTACACAACACTTTAAGATTAACAGGACAACAGACAACAAGTGATATGAAACAACAGGGAATATTAAACAACAACAAACTAGAGTCTATTACAACAATTTTATACACATAGCTAATAATTTAGATGTATTTCGCGACGATGTTGTTTTCATGGTCATAACCATAATTTAGATTGTGAGATCTTCACTAAAGCGCGGAAATTGACCTATTTATTTTAATGTTTACTTAAAACAAAATAAAACGTCTTATATTCAACAGTTAAATAACACATATTCATTCATAATAACAAAGAAATATAACATTTTGTCGCGTAAATTTCGCTCCAGTACGTGATTTTGACATTTTAATTGAGTGTTGCAATGCTTTTACTGTACCACGCAAAATATTATCTGATTTTTCGGAAAAATTTAATATAAGACAGGATAACTTTTCAACAAGAACAGATTGAAAAATATAAGATTTATATGTATATAATTTTAGCTATCTTAAAATAACAGTGCGGTTAAATTTATGTTAAATTAAGTTTATGATTACAACAGCCGCAATATTAGCAGAAAATGATAACAATATTTTAATTTCAACAAAACATTTGTTTTTTACGTAATAACATTTTTATCTATACTTCTATACTAATATATAAAGTGGAAAGATTTGATTTTTTGTTTGCATTGAATAGACTCCGAAACTACTGAACCGATTTGAAAAATTCTTTCACTGTTGGGGAGCTATACTATCCCCGAGTAACATAGGCTATATTACATTTTCAAAAAATTAGGGATCCTTAATAAAACGCCAATAATGTAACCCAAGGTGTAAAAAATAAGAAAACCGAAGCAAAGCGAGGGCGGTTACTCGTGTTTTATAAATCTGTTGACTTCAGGTAACTAGCTGTCAACAACAACTTGTCACAATTGAGTGAGCTTAGTATCAAGAATCGGCAATAAGAATTCGAGTCTCATGTATTATTTTTGACACTGACAATCTTATGGAAAATAATCAGTTAAAAGTGAAACGATCTTAACGTCTATTAAAACCCACAGCAAATTTTGGGAACATCAAAAGAGATATAAGAATATATCTAAAAACTTATAAGTTATTGAAAAAATATAAATTTTCCCCACTTTCCTTCAATGTCGTGGGTGTTTGAAATACATAACCTAGCAGCACCTATTGGCGCATGCGTGTTGTTTTCCGGTATTCGCGCCAGATGTTCATAGACTTTTGGTAGTTTTATTGATCTGCGACAGCTAAGGTCTGGGGACTTCGCGGCCTACGACTTATTAGATGTATCATGAGGAAAGCGCAATTTAGTTATTATATAGAATAGGTCAATTGAAATAACAGAGACAAGTTAGTCGTATACCTACCTACATATATACGGATATACATTATTAGTGTAAATATTTGATACTAGATTGTTGGCCGTTGCTTCACCTGTGTTTTGCTAAATATTTCTTAAAACTTATAATGAGATTTTTACTTAAATGTCTACGTCTGAGCGTCGTCGTATAGACAATAAAAGTCCATGCTAATTTACCATCTAAACAATTTTTTTCATAACACCAGTTTTATGATTATTAATTTGATTTTATCGTCCCTCTATCATTAGTGTCTTAATAGGCTGCTCCAAAGCGTAGACAATGAAAAACTTAAATTTAACAGCCCAAAGTATTTAATTATTTGAATAATGCTAAACCAATGTTTTTTGCTTTTTAATAAATAAACAAGGGTACATAAAGCTTGTACAACTCGTAAACTTTCCGAATAAAAACGGCTTTAGCAGCCAGAGCTCTGTTTAATCAAACGCTTAGTTTTAAAGCCATGGAACTCTGCAATACCCTAATAACGTAGCGCGAAAATGTGTTCCAATTAACTTCTTTTGTAGTTTAGGAGCTGGACACAAAATTTTAAAGGAACATTGTGGCGCGTAGGTTACGTTTAGTTAGTACTCTGTTGGATGATGTTTTTAATGCCACGATGTATTATATATATTATGATGAATCTAGTTGACTCGGGAAACATTTTTCTGCCAAAAAAATTCTAGATAGGGATACCCTAGTCACCTGAAACGGTATGAATTAACCACAAACACTGTGACACGAGGTTTTTATATATTATATAATTATTAGCTTTTTGTGTAAATTTTGTAAATTAAAAAAAAAAGAATTTGTAAATTCTCAACCTGTAATTGATTTATGAACCCTCTAGCTCAATTGATAGGGACGGAACCTGCTGCACAATAGGTCCTGTATTAATTCCTGACCGTACCGTAAATTTTATGTACCGTTATAGATATATCTCGGGTCTAGATTGTTGTCCGTGCCAACAAGAGAAACATAAGAATTAAGCACAGCATGTAAGTTCGTGTGTAACTTACACACTAAGTACTTTAGAGATGAAGAAATTCTCCATTTTGTATCATATTGTGTATTTAGATCAAGCAAGATCGAAGGGAAAAGACCTCGAGGAAGAAGCCCAATCCACTGGACAGACCAAATCCGCACTACATTAGGTAGCAAAGTTTATGAGGCCATACACGCAGCCGGTAACAGGAACCGATGGCGCAACGTCGTCAAAGAGAAGGTAATCTGTGGAGGGGGTCACGACCCTCAGCTGTGAGGACAACGACGCGAGGAGGAGGAGGAGTGTATATAGATCATAAATGTGTGAAATCATTCAATATTCAATGACAAAAAAATACCTCTAGTTTTGATACATTTCGTTAATTATTAAAATATTTCGCTGCAACACTGAACCAAAATCATAACTGCCTCCCAGTCTATAGATGCAGTGGTACAATTTAATATCAGCTGCGGAAGTAAATTAAAACCGTCGGTATTACTTAATTTGAGCCTCTTTGTTTCTTACTTATTAGGTTCATACAAATTGCAAAAGCTTTTCAACCTTATGGGCAAAGTACCTTCAATTATAGAACTAGATGTAAAAAGCATACCTATAGATCTAGACCCTAGTTCTGGGGCTGCCATCCGTCCGGGACTCCCCGGATTCCTCCTGGTTTAGAGAGCGTCCGGATTTTAAAAGGATCAGGGTAATCACCGTCGCTTATGGACACGTCTTGAAGAGCCTCATGTCATACACTCCGGAAAAACTCGGAAAAGGAAATCATTCCAGAGTATGAACGTGGCAGAAACGATTAAGAAAATCTTGAGAAAGATTTAGAGAAGGACTGTCGATGATATATTTTGATGATATTTTTTATGCTTGCAGTGCCACTATCACTGCCACCATCCCCTGTCGCCAAAGGACATCTGTGACAAATCTCGAATATGTAGGAGGGACTACAGTGACTACACTACAGTCAGGTGGTCCTTCCAGTATGATTATTGAGATGTTATGTTAATGGAAAAAATCTATTAGATATTATTTATTATTGATTTGACGACCCGTGTGGTGCAATGGTTACCACGCCGCATCGCAGCACCGAAAGGGAAATTTGAATGATGAGTTTGAATTTCCGTTCTCGGTCTGGGTGTGAATGTCCTTGTCTAGTGTGTTGTCCATGGCACCCACGACACAGGGAATGCTAGTGTGGGGCTATGCGTGTGAAGCGTTATTTATTTATTACTATGAGAACTGTGGAAATTGGGACTGCTACGTATATTCTACCAATATTATAAATGTGAAAGTTCGTGAGGGTGTGTGTACTCTTTAACGCAAAAACCACTGAACGGATCTTCTTGAAATTAAGCATACAGGTAGACCAGTATCTGGAATAGGACATAGGGTAATTATTATCCCGGGAAACGAAGGCAACGCCGCAGGCAGAGCGCTAGTGTATGAACGTCTTAACGTAAGCTTGTCCGCTTGTCGTAACGTAAGCGTAAGCGTCTCGCTTCATTTCGGCGGAGGTCACCGCGACGCGACGGCCCGGGAAACACCGTGCTTGAGTCATTCACCGAGCCGGCGCGCGCGCAGTTATCAGTGATCACTTACATCGAGAAGTGGTATGTTGAATTTATATTTTTTATTTTCCGGTTTTGTTTTTATACTTTGCTTGGTTGAAAACTTTTTGTTTGTCGTGTTTTTAGTGCCCGTTACTGGTCCGTAGTTAGATCGAATAGTGCTTTAGATGTTTTTGTGTGACATTCTTTGTGTTTTAATCGAGTTCATAAATTTATAAGTTTGACTTCAGTTAAATGTTATGTTTTTTGGATATGCGTGGGTTTTGGGACGCTAACATGTTTAAAAAGCTTGAAATTCACTAATCCAGTAAAACACTAAATACAATACAACTGAAAATAAAATATGAATAATTATATTTGGGTATTTAATAATATCTGTACTTTCAAACATTATAAAGATATAATAAATTAATGAAAATGCTATAATTACTTAATGGGTATACTTGTTATGCATATCGTTAGTGCAACATAATAATGTCCACATGTAATATTGATTTATTCTTGAATATATTATATTGTAATCATTCTGTCAATTATATAGCAACATGGAACAAAGGAAATATGGAATATGTTAATTAAAATACCAAACAAGAAACATTTGACAACAATGAAACTTTTTTATGCTTAAGCTCTAAGCCGGCACAGTAATAGGAGGAAGGCTCAAGGCCATGTTCCTTATGCCTGTTTTTATAGAAATAAATACACGGGGTACTGACCATCGACGAATTTAGAGTCAAATTCAGTTACGGTACGCTAAACTTTAGTTTCAACTTTTACATTAGCGGCTATAGTAAAGTTGAACTGAGGCAAATTACTATTGTCCTACTCACGATTAAAGGTAGTCTTTACACCCAGAAGCTCGAAACTCCATGGTTATTATGTTTAAGCTACATATAGATATTTGAATCATATGTTTAAACTAGCTGACCCGGCGAACTTCGTATCGCCTACTACAAACTATTTTTTTCTAAAATAAAAGTAGCCTAAGTTACTCCTTGTTACATCAGCTATCTACCTGTGAAAGTCCCGTCAAAATCGGTCCAGCCGTTTCAGAGATTAGCTGGAACAAACAGACAGACAAAAATTGTAAAAAATGTTGTTTTGGTATATGTACCGTGTATACATCCAAATGCACTTAGTAAAAAGCGGTTCTTTTAATATTACAAACAGACACTCCAATTTTATTTATTTGTAGTATAGACGTTTATATATATTCCAAATTTTATTAAGTTAGTAGTCTACTTGGCAACAATCCGCGAGTAACATGTATGATGGTATATACTTTAAGACATGCGTGGCACCTCCCTCCCTCCCACAACGGAAACATGCACTACAATAATTAGAAGTATATACCAATACACATACCAGCACCAACACGTGTTTCGCCCCGAAACGGAGCATCATTATAATTATTGACTCTATGATAGTTAGTCGCAAAGTCAAGTTAGTTCCAAATTTTTATTCATTTCTCGTAAAATAGCCCTTAACATGTCATCAATGAGCCGAAATAATATAAAAGACCAGGTTTTAATTTATTTATACACAAAATTTTTGCTTTTAATAAAATTACTAATTAATTCAGTATCTGAAGCGTCCCAAAAATTTTGACACAAGATTAAAAACTTTTTATACCATACCAGTTAAAAAATAAATAAAAAAATTCATCAGTCTACGGTAAACATCGTATTTTATCATTAACAAACAATGAGTTGATCTATCGCTAGTAAACGTATTCCCAAGCTACGTGGGTTACAACTCGTATTTTAATATAATACGGGTATTCCATATTACCCGCCCAGACTCACCTACTGATATTGCCCTCGGGCCCCGGGGAATATTTAAATAGTAATTGAACCTAATGTTGAAGCGCTCATAGCCCGGCGGCTTAACGTCGATCCTAAGCGATCGACAAAGTTAAGCAACAGCGGGCGCGGTCGGTAGTTGGATGGGTGACCGCTAGTGGCAAAAGTTTCTTGAGCGCTTCCGTGCTTCGGAGAGCACGTAAAGCCGTCGGTCCCGGTTGTTATCGTAAGATAACAGTCGTTAAGCCATGTCGGAGGCCCTCGGTCGGCATGAAAACTTCCGACAATTGGATTGGCCACTAACCCCTCCACCAATCCGCGCTGGAGCAGCGTGGTGGGATATGCTCCTCAAGAGGAGAAACCCGTGCTAAGTAGTGGGCCGTTAATGGGTTGAAGCCAGTTGAACCTGTACAGTTACAATAGAGTTTCTCTTTAACTCCCGACGAAAAAAGAGGAGTTTATAAGTTTGACGTGTCTGTGTATCTATAGGTATGTCTGTCTGTGGCATCATAGCTCCCAAACGGATGAACCGATTTTGATCTATTTTTTTTAAAGATGTCTTAATCGAAAGTGTTCTGTTCTTAGCTAAGTTTAGTGTTAATAAAAGTGTTGCGGGCTTTTTACACTTTAATTTAAGATTATGTTATTTTCCTTCATCATTATAAATTCAACTTTAGAGATATAATTAGAAAGTAATTTGAAGTTTTTTAAAGTACACATTTTAAAGTATGTACGGAATTCCCGTACATTACCTAATAATTAAGACAGTGACAGTTAACTCAGCAAAAGTATGTACCGCAGCAATGCGAGTTAGTTCCCCGGCAGCCAAGCGTTCTATATTAAAATCATTAGCGAATTGTAATTTTATTTGCAATTAAATATCTTCTTTAAGCTTTTATTTTGTGTGTAAACCACACAAAATAATAATTATGATAACACAATGGAATTTCCTTTACGACAGCCTATACTAGACTAACAATATTGTATAAATCTCGGCCATAACGAGATTCCACATTCTGTTGTTGTTGTAAATTATAGTTAGAACACAAACACTAACCCACTCCTAATGATGTACTAATTGTGACAAATTGGGAATATTTTGAAATCACAAATAGGTTAGTTTGTGTTGATCAATCTGAATTGCAAATACTCCGCTGGGGATGTTCCAATGTTTACAAATCAGGCTATGTTTAGGAATAATTTGAACAGGGATAGTTCCACTAATGAAAAAGGAAATCAACTGAAGCATTTTAGTACAATCACCTGCAGAGAAAAGTAACCCATCTGTTTAAAACTGTTATCAAAAGCAGCTGACCCGGCGAACTTCGTATCGCCTATTTTTTAAAAAGTAACAAACATCTATAAATTCCTCACAAATTTTCACATTTACAATATTTTCTTTCAACACAAGATAACTTTTTTGAAGTAAAAGCAAATGATATGAAACTTTTCTGTTGTACAAAAATTTAAACAAAGGTAACATTTTATAATCTTCGGAAGAATTTTTGTGCCAATACACCTAGATTATTCGGCGTTGCAATTTGGTGTTACGGGAGGTTTTCATTGTTATTTATTCCGCGGTGGTTTTGTTCATTTACGACGGTAAAGCTAAAAATATACTCGAAATAACTATACTGCAATCAGTCCCGCGGGCCGCGTTGGATAGAATATTACTCTGTAATACTTCAGTATTAAGTTAAAAGATGGGCTGAGGAGTTTCTTTCACCATTTTTTCTCCTCTTGACGACCCTGTATCCTAGTTGGTAGCGACCCTGCCTGTGAAGCGAGGGGTCCCAGGTTCGATTCCCGGCTAGGGCAGATGACAGTAAAATATTTTGTACTCGGTTCATGGGTGTTATAGTGATGTGTAATTTGTGTAGTCCATGGCACCCGCGACACAAGGAAAAAACCTACTGCGAGTAAGCGTTTTTAAGCGTTCTAATTAATAAGTGACGTTTATAAGTATATCAGTGATACCTTTAAGATTAAATTAATTAGATTTTTTTGAAAATGTTAGAGCAAACGAGAGATAGCAGCGGAGATGATGCCTTTACCCCAATGTTACTATCCCCAATACAGTGTGAAAATAGTCACAAAGGGCTATGTACAAATGATTGCACATTCTTGACCAACATCATCGGTGAAACCTTTAGTTGTACAATGTCCATGGGCAGTGGTGCATAATTAGTATGAAGTAACCCGTGAACTTATTTGCTTACTTCATCAACTGTTTTTTTGTTTCAACCCATTTAGACCCACAACTAAACACGGGTCTCCCCTCTTAGGCCTAGAGCAACTCCAGGACACTGCTCCAGTGTGGATTGTTTGAGGGGTTAATGGTTTACCCAACTGTCGGATGTTTTTATCCTTTAGCATGGCTGAATGATTGGCCTCTGACGCCCCAACTCCGAGTCACTAACGGTTACTGTAATCGCTTCTTAGTAAAGAATCACCATACAATTTCTGTACTAAGAAGCGATTTAAGTAACCGTTAGTGACTCGAGTTGAGGCGTGAATGTCGGAAACGTTCAAGAATTTTTTGCCATTAGCGGTCCCCCATTCAATTACCGACTTCGGTCGCTATTGCATAACTCGGTCTAGTAAGTACTTAGGATATTAAAGTCTCTAGGCTACGAGCGCTTTCAGCTATTTCTTATTATAATATAATAAAATCCAATATGCTACTGCTCATACCGATCAGGGGATATCTTTTATCCAATTTATAACCTTTATTCAGTAACTGCAGGTGACTAAGTGTACAGCACCGTAATTACATTGCATACAGAAAATTATATAGTAGCATACAAAAATCAATTTGTTAAAAAATTTGTGCCAGAAATTTAAACATTGAATAATAACCTTATATTAATGTAACGTATTGTATGTTCACGCTTCACAAATAATAAATAACGCTTCACACTCATAACCCCACACTTGGATTCCCTGTGTCGTGGGTGCCATGGACAACACACAGGGACAAGAACGCTCACACCCAGACCGAGAACAGAAATTCAAACTCATCATTCAAATTTCCGTCTCGCTGGGAATCGAACCTGGGAATCGAATTCAGGACCCTTGACGCGGCGATCCGGCATGATAACCATCGCGCCACACAACCTTGGTCGTATACCTTGGTACCTACTACTTCTTTTTGTAAGAACGAACTATTAAGACATTCTGCTTATTTTGCTATTCATCATCAGCAATCCATGATTGTCCCTTTGCTTAGCTCTCATTGAGAGGGTAATCTATCGAAGCCTTACAGCCCTGTACCTTCTTTGTATTTATAATTATGTGTGCATGAATAAATCGTAATTCGAACATTGAACGCAAAGATGCATTCAAACATTCAACAGCAGTTTTATCGCGTGTAGTAATAAGTCTTGCTCCGGGCGAAATGTAGGTACATTGTACATGTACCTACCTAAATATCGAATTGCGTAATACCTATTAGCATAGTGGTATTCAGTCATGCCTATTTTCCCGTTCATAACTAGGAAAACCGTTTATTACCATCACCGGTTGGCAAAACTTTATTTACTGCAACTTCCTACTTCTGGCCGCTGCGGATGACTTTATGTAGTACCAAGCGGCACAATATAAATAAAGACATCGTGTTTCCTTATTTATAAACTGAGTACATACCATGATTTTTAGTAATATCAATAATGGTAGGAGTGTAAAGGGCCATTCAATAAGAAATCCAAACTAATACCAAGGGAAGGGTGACATGACAGGTCCTGCTTTTTAGGAGTTTTAAGGTGTCTTTCTAGCCATAACAATATTTCTAAGAAGTTAAGTACAATTTATACTGGACACGTTAATCGACTTTTAAATTTTCTGTCAGATTTACTAAAACTTTTCGGAATAAAACTCAATAGTAATTTTTATTATTATCTTATGTTAATTCTTTAACTTAAGGCAAGAGAGTGCATATTATGTACCTAACTTTCTAAATGATACAAGGATAGACGTAAAAGCTTCAAACCATTAATGGTCCATTACATTCCACGGGTCTCTTCCCTTATCTGCTCTAGAACATACTACTCGCATACCAAACATTAAAATATCTTGTAAAATTTTAATTGCCAGATTTTTCGGTTCTTATCTTAAATGTCTCCCACAAACTACGAAAACCTGCCAAGTTTGCCCAGCCAAGCCAACTTGCCAAGTTATTAGATTATTTTTTAATCTCGCTACTGCGCCAAGGATGTTTTACTTTTTACTCATCCATATTTAAGAGGAACGTCCAATAAAATGTACGCTTGCTTATTATGTATTGCATAATCCGTCCAACCTCATAGTGCATACGAAATTCATTCATATTCCAATGGTATTCGGTGTAAATTCACTTGGGTGATAGATTCAATGGAAATACAGGTTGACGGTGAGACTTAAGGTCGCGTGCAAGGTAATTTCCTGTATTGAAAGCCGGGAGAGTTATCAATTATAACTTGATTATTATCGCGATGCAATCTCGGGCTCCAAATTGGCAGTAAATTAATATATTGATGAGAGTTTTACCTCGATTTATGAATGAAAGTTATTTAAAACAAGACTAGTGCTATTTTATTAAAACAAAAATTTGTTAAAGAAATAAAAACAACTAGGTACTTATATGTATATTTAATATTTATGAAATATTTATAAAATACTAGTTATGCCCGTGAGTTTGTTCGCGAGGGAGTTTTCCCGCGTAAATCTGGATTCCGTAGGGATTCCGAGATAAAAAGTAGCTTATATGTTGTTCATATTCTCCTGTATCTTTTAGTGAAAGTCCGATTAAAATTGGTTCAGATGTTCCAGAAACTTACAACACCTATAAACTATATTGTTTAATACTACTGAAGTAGCAACAGGAAGCCTGTTGACGGTCATACGGTCTTTGTACTATCTAGTTTAGTCCCAGCGGTATTTGTGTATACTGGTAGAGTCATTGCATTGTTTGGCCGGCTACCTCCCTCCTAATAAAGCCTTTGAAGTTTAGAATATATACGATTAACAATTTATTACAATCTGATAGCTTATCGGGTCGTTTATCGGCTATAGACACACATAAACGTATCAACAAAACTACCATATAAATTAAACATGCGTAAAAAACTTGAACTCAGGTCACCAAAACTGGAAAAGATATAATTTGAATCACTAGGGCATGTCATTTCTATTACTTAATCAACTTTTAGTGTAATAATTACAAGCATAAAGAAAAAGATGTCAAAACTAAGGTTTTGATTTAAATCTAATCAACACTTAATTTAAATGAAAATATAACTTAATTATGATCATGTCATAATGATAATTTTGTTGTAGACTTTTAAGACCAAAAGTTAAGAAACTTTTGTAATTATACGAAAATATTACGGTCTTCATTTAAATTATGTGTGCAATGATTGTAAGATCTCAATAGTATGACCCCGTCATAATCATAAGGGGCCATCCATAAATTACGTCACACTAATTTCATGACTTGACCCCTCCCCTCTCTTTGTCACAGCCGGTCACATTTGTGAGACCTCCCCCCTAGTGTGACGTCACATAATTATTATGAAATTTTACACCTAGAAATTATAAAATTAAAACAGCAGTTTCGAAATAAGTTTTATTTCCATTAATTGTTTTTTTAACCGACTTCAAAAAAAGGAGGAGGTTCTCAATTCGACTGTATTTTTTTTATGTTTGTTACCTCAGAACTTTGGACTGCGCGAACCTATTTTGATGATTGTTTTTTTAATCGAAAGCTGGTGGCTGTCATGTGGTCCCACATAAATTTTATTGAGATCTGACAATGACATCCATGAGAAAACCACATAAGTCGTAAATTTGTGTTAAGATGTGCGCGATAAATTGACGAATAACTCAATATCACGCCAACCGATTTCGATGATTCTTTTTTTAATCGAAATCAGGTGCTTGTCATGTGGTCCCACATAAATTTTAACGAGATCTGAAAAGTAGTTTTTGAGACTTTGAAGTCGGTTATTTTTTGTTAGTAAAATTTAGATTATAATATTTACATATACATTCCAATTATTCGATTTTGAAATGTGACGTCACATAATTTAGGACCCCCTCCCACCACTTGTCACACAATGTCACACTACATCGACCCCCCCCCCCCCCCCCTTCCCATTAACGTGTGACGTAATTTATGGATGATAAGTAGATATCAATAAGTTAATATTTAAAGAGATTGAAGTGTCAAAGATGTGTCAAAGTAGTTTCGTAAGTATTGGAATGAGTTAGATATTCATCACTACACTGATTGAGGTTGTTGCTAATATCGATGTTTGAAGCGCGACGGTTAAATTATAAATATATAATTAGTTAAACGAGAAATTTCAAATTTAATTAAAGATTCTCAAAACATATCAACTAAATTTTGTAAAATTATTTTTGCTGAAGCATTGTAAGCGATAGATATATCTTTAAAATCAAAATGTCTTTAAAATTAAAATCAAAATCACTTTAAACCTTACTTGGCCAGCCCTCTTTGATACTGTTCCTTCTATCATGCAACGTCTGTGGGCAGCGGTACCTATTTACAGTCAGATGCCGATCTTCCAGTTTTTAGGTAACTCAGAGACCAAAACAATGGTAGAACACAATGTCACTGTAATATATATGGTTCGCCGGGGTGGTACCACCGCCTCAGCTATGTCTGCCGAGTAAAAATTTTCTTATATACAACTAGCTGAGCCGTGCCTACTTCGCTAGGCGTCAAACATTTTTACTTGTGATGAAGTAAAAAATATTACTAACCACAGTAAAATATACCCTATGTTACTCAGGAATATCTAGCTTTCAAAGGATTAATCCTAATTCCCTACATAAAAAGAGATAAATCTAAACATATAGTAGAAAATTCTACTAAAATTTGAAAGACGAGCAATAGTCTAGAGAAAAAGTTTTTTTTGTTAATAAACTAAAAATTTTAACGTTTACGCGATGTTGACTGAATTTCTTACGTGTAAAAAAAACTGAGTCCATCTGTCCATAGTGTCCAATCTCTTCTTGCATGTCTAATTCCATTTGCGTCACGATTTATGAGTTCATATCGCAATCAAATTAACAAAGATTTTTTTAGTTTTGCACACGTTTTGTATAAATTTTGCGTATTAAAACCATGAGGAAAACAGTTAAAAAGACCTTGGAATTAAGACCCGAATCTAAATGTAATTTTGGTATGTTGTAAATAACACATTTCTAAATTATGATTACGTTTGGATTACTAAACTATTCATTTTTTACGTTTTTATACGAAACGAAACAACATTGATTGATTCATTGTTTAGATTTAAGTATATGTTTAATTAATATTTGATAGACGATTAACATTTATTTAGAAGATTGCATTGTATTGGATGACTATTTTCACTAGAAGTTCCAAATAAACTGAAATTTTGCACACATCTCAAGGACTGTTGCTTAATTTTCAGGAATATTATTTACTATATTCTAGGAGTATTTACATAATTTACGCCCTGGCAATCTCTTGCTTCGATAAACGTACGTACCTAATCAAAATTAAAAAAAAAATAAACGACATCAAAGAAATCGCGTTCCAGAGTAATATAGTAGTCCTTCCGCTATAATTATTTATTGCTAAACATAATATATTATGTAAATATACCTACATGTAAAAATCGCCATATCTGGATATATATAATTATCCTTTCCAATAGAAACATACTTTCCAAATCGGTTGATACATGACGGAGTTCTCAGATAACAAACATTAAAAAATACAAGAGAAATGACTGATTAATACTCCTTTTTTTAAGTCAGTTCAAAATGTGTAATTTCAACGGTAAAAACATTATTTAAATAAGAGCAGTAGCAAAAATCGAAATTAATTATTAAGAATTTACACATCGAGTTAATTTAGATAAATCTATTGCACAGATACTTACTGAAACATTGTATTCTAAGGCAACTCGTGTTGCGGTGTCATGACGTAATTTTTGGCGAGGGGATTAAACGGGTCTATATTTCACGGACAAGATCTGAAAGGCTCTTGGCTCATAAATGTAACAACACTTGTCCGTTACTTATCGCAAGAGATTTATTTATGAAATTTAGTATTGCTTTCTGTAATATATTTTTATTAGTAGTAAAAAAACATGCGGTTAAAGTGGTATTTTCAATTTGATCGTCGCTATACGTAATAGTCGACTATATAGTATGTATAGTCAACTATGTTGACGGGAATTTATTCAGCATTTAATCAAACTACGAGTTAGTAATCCCCAATAAAACTGCTTCGATAGAAATGGGAAATATCGTCTCAGAAAAATGTAAGTTCCTGACATTGTAAAAAATTTTGAGTATTTTCTAAAGTGTCCTACTACATTAAATAAATAAACTTTGTAGCTAAAATACCTTTTACTTTTTTTTGTAAAATCAATAGTTACAAGCATTAATAATTTTTGAGGATTAAGATTATGTTTAATAGCGATATTTTATTCAAAGTGCATGCTATTGTTGTCTACGCTGATCGTGTATAGACAAGCACCATCCCGTTTTTGGCACAACTCGCTGTCACTTGCAACAACCGCTATACATGTTTTATTTATTGATATATTAATTAAAAAGCGACAAGTTGCATCACTGTTCAGTTTTAATCACCATCAAATGGTCGTTGACCGTCGCTTTGATCAGTGAGGATATAATGCCGTCGTCTATCCCAATAAAATCATGGTTAATCTTTTCGTGCAATTATATTTTCGTTGTCGGGTGGAAATCTTCAAAAGATAGTGTAAAGGCTCAAAATAATATTTGACTTCTAGCCACGAAAATAATTATCATCGACGGTAATCTAGCACATATTAAGTGGCTTCAATCCATTAATGGCCCACTAATGGGCACGGGTCTCTCCTCTTGAGGAGGCCTAGAGCATAGTCCACCACGCTGCTCCAGTGCGGATTGGTGGAGGACATATTAAGTAACCTTGTGATTTGATTTGAACTTATGTTTCTTTATACGAGATGTAGGTATTCAGAGTTAAAATTGGACTCGCACGAAATCTCTAAGAGTCCTCCTACTTTTAGTTGTAGCAATGTAAACACAGAATGCATCTATGTATAGATGCTAATATATTATTATAGCCTATAACAATATCAACCTACCATTATAGATTAGATTGATTTATAATCCTGGGCATCAGAATCCAGTGGATATAATTTTATTGTTAACCTAAATAAGACAAGTCATGAGAGTTGAACAAAAAGACATTGAAGATTTGTTATGAAATTTTGTGCTCCTTACAATTAAGCAGTGCTTCAGAAACTAGGCGTAAATGTATAGTGACTCTCCAATATCTTCATAAGCTGTTTAATGCTTTACGATGGGCGCGATAACATCTCATCATAGTCCTGATAAGCTGTTAAGCTATAAATGAGCAATAAATTAGGCTGCGCGAGGCATCATCAAAATAGTGATAATCGCACTATGTTGACATTACCAAGTCAAATAGATGCATATTTATATAGAGATAACCTTCTATTACATAATTGAAGTTCACTAAGTAATTTAAGAGCATAAGAAACAAGCAGCCTAACTACATTTTTACGACATCATTTTTTAAGTTATTTTTTTATTTTCATGGAACCAGAGTTGCCTAAAAGTGATTCCATTATTATCTACTAGATATTAGGCCGCCATCGCGCCAGGCTTGTATCAATATAAACAAATTTAATATTGTTTTTGTCAAAAACTCTGTTTTATAAAAAATGTGTAGGTATGTGTCATGGCTTTATTTGTATTTTTGGCTGTTATCTTTCCTTAATTCAAAGCCCATATCCATTGTACGTCGTCCATCCTCCTCCTCTTGTTGAAAGTTGCTGAGCGATTTACTATCCTGTTAATTGTCGTCCTAATTGATAATACGTGAAGAATGATAGGGTTTTGAGCCTGCATGGTTATCTTCCACCCTATTCTTAGAGTCAATTTTCTGGTATCAAACGTTTTACGTCCTACCTTGGCAGTATTGAAGAGTAAGTAATATTGGTTATATTTTCTTCCTTGGCATACAATGCGTCAGCAATAATTACATGCCTTCACTTCGGCCGTTGTTAACCGACTTCAAAAAAAGCGGCCAAGTGCGAGTCGGACTCGCCCATGAAGGGTTCCGTAGCAGCAAGTAACATAATATAAAAGTTCTTGTAGTTTGTTGTAACTTTGATCAATGTTTTTTGCGGTTTACGATTTATGACGTATTAAAAAAAACTACTTACTAGATCTCATTCAAACCAATTTTCGTTGGAAGTTTGCTTAGTAATGTACATCATATATTTTTTTTTAGTTTTATCATTCCCTTATTTTAGAAGTTACAGGGGGGGGACACACATTTTACCACTTTGGAAGTGTCTCTCGCGCAAACTATTCAGTTTAGAAAAAAATTATATTAGAAACCTCAATATCATTTTTGAAGACCTATCCATAGATACCCCACACGTATGGGTTTGATGAAAAAAACATTTTTGAGTTTCAGTTCTAAGTACGGGGAACCCCCAAAATTTATTGTTTTTTTTCTATTTTTGTGTGAAAATTTTAATGCGGTTCACAGAATACATCTACTTACCAAGTTTCAATGGTATAGCTCTTATAGTTTGGGAAAAAAGTGGCTGTGACATACGGACGGACAGACAGACAGACAGACAGACAGACAGATAGACAGATAGACAGACAGACATGACGAATCCATAAGGGTTCCGTTTTTTGCCATTCGGCTACGGAACCCTAAAAAGGAGGAGGTATTCAATTTGACTGTATTTTTTTATGTTTGTTACCTGAGAACTTTCTACTGGGTTAACCGATTTTGAGGATTCTTTTCTTAATCGAAAACTGGTGCTTATCAAGTGGTCCCACTTAAATTGAGCGAGATCTGACGAGTAGTTTTTGAGTTATTCCTAATTTTGAAGTCGGTTATTTTTTGTCAAGAACTGTTAATCAAGATGCCATGAGTAAATAAGATTGGCTGTCCAACAAAATAAATCCTTAAGCTTTTAATTTAGGTACTGAATTCTTCTAAGTTTGTATTTCTACACGTCTCAAATATCAGATTATGTTCAGAGGGAACTATTTTAATCATGATCTGCCATAGACCCCAGAAGGACAATAGTAAACAGAGTTATTTCTTTAAGAACTACAGGAAGTACTACATTTGTAAAACATGTAAGCACATTGTTTAATCAAATAAAAGATTGTTAAAATTTGGCAGAATGGATAATCGGTTCCTCAGATTCAAAATAAAAACTTCGCGTAGATATATTGTTACATTCCTTATAACCACTGCGCTGTTGCATTAATTGCATTATTGTAAAACTTGAATTAAGCGTGACGGGACTACATGCTCATTCATATCCTCGTTATGTCACGATTTGAATTTTTCTAACTCCTTCCGTGTTCATTAGTATATAACAAGTATTTCCTTTTATCACGAATTTTACGCTTTGTATGATTTTTTTGGTCAATTTACTCATTCTATACACACTATTATGTTTTCCTGTTGCATATTTTTTTCATATTCTTTATTTTTGTGGTATTTATATATTCGTGCAAGAAATTAAGAAAAGTTTAATTTGTCAAAAGTTAAAACATCTGGTTCGGCTAGGAATTGGATAAATTATCGCTGTGTAAAATTTCTTAAGCCCTCATTCCTTCAGAAGCAAGCTCACGAAGCTCAGATCTTCGGGTGACTAAGATATAATAATCTTCGAAAACTTAGGAAGTCACTTCAAACTTAGGAAGTGTTACCAGTTACAAGGTGGAGTCAATGCTCTATATTGTCAGGGCCACTAAGCCATCCAAATAGCACTCGTTCAGTTAGTGTCAATCTACTAAAATCATTACATTTTGAAGTATCACCATTAGTCATCAAATTTCACAGTAATGTTTTTAATCTAGCTTTTAACTTTTTAATCCGATATCCTCATTGAGATAATAATCTCAGAGCTTTAGCGAATCAAAGTCACGTTTCTTTTTTATAATCAGCTAGTTTCAAATAATTGGTAGGTATTAAGATTATTTTGGCATCATGATGTTTAGGATCATTTACCCCTCTCGTACAAGTATAATATTATATTTGCTATGTTTAGTATTTCATTTATGTTTACCGATCAGATTTTAGTCACACGTAATTTTTTTAAAAGCTCATCTAATGTGCTCCTTTTTTGTGTTCCTTTGCTTGCTTTGTGGCATTAATCGGTCGAAAGGGTGACATTACTGTTGGCGTGATTATTATTTTATTCAATAAATACTTACCTTAAATATATTATCTTAAATTTCAAAATAAATAGATTTAAACACCTTCTTTCTTCTCCTATTTATATGTCCGAATACACCCTAATCCAAGTTCCGTTAAATTTTTTCATTGACTTTCAAACTTTTACACAATGTTCTTAACTCACTTCAGTTTAATGTCACAGTTCAATCAATTCAGTTATAATTTGTTAAGTCCAGAAAGTTGAAAGTTTTCTACGTAGGTCATAGCAGAATTCTCAGAATTTTTTTTCATTAAAAAAATTTTTTTTTCAAGTTTTCTGTATAGAATATAGTTAAATGATTTAACCTACGCGACTCGCCTATATTACTTACCCATTCACACACATAAAAAAAAACTTGAGAGTTGTCAAGGGACATCCGGATAGAACGAAGTTCCTTTCGATTAATACTAAGCGACCAGAAGTCTTCGAGGGTGCGACAGTACAATCATAGTATGTGGCTGTCTTATTCACTCTTCGGTATTTAGCATAGGCACAACAGGGACGTCCAATGTCCATATCACGATCATGCACATTAAGCTATTATGGCCATTTCTCCCGTCATGCCAATCAATATGCGAAAGAGCGAGAGTAATAGAACAAATCCATCACTGCCACTCTGACAAGTGTCTTGTCAGAGCGACAGTAATAGATTTATTCTATCCCTGTCGCTCTTTCGCATATTAATTGGTATGACAAGAGAAATAGCAATAATAACTTAATGTGCATGATCGTAATATAAATAGATATCCCTGTTGTGCCTATGCTAAATACCGAAGAGTAAATAAGACAGTCACATACTATGATTGTACTGTATCACCCTCGAACACTTCTGGTCGTCTAGTTACTCGCTTTAATTAATAAACGACGGCAAAAAGTGTCGTTACAACTTTTCGTTACCAAATTTTCCGCCTAGCCCCCTTTCGCAAAGCGCGATAAGGAACTTCGTTTCAAAAAAACATTACATATTCAATAATGGAACGTCGTTGTGGATGACCACTTTGAAACTACAAAGTCAAATAGCAATGAGAATCGGCCCTACGTGGTTCAGCCTGACTCATCATTTTCATTAAAAAATAAAACGAGCCATTACTAAAGTTATCTCGTGACCTTGACTCGACAAGGTTCTTTGGGCTGAGCCACCGCGCCGATTCATGTAGTAACGAGTAAAAAACAACAAAGCCCAGATTCACAGGTATCTTATTGCGATTTCTGCTCTGATTAGCGCAATATTTTGTTGAATGGGAAAGAAAAACCAGATTAACTTTTTTGTATAAAAAATCAACTGACAAATGAAAAGTCGTCTTTGGTATTGGCACAAAAGACAATATAGTACTTATAATAGTACTTCTGACGCGTTGCTGTGGATATTCTCTTTCTCCGAAATTATATTCTTAAAGCGTAAAAATCATTTTCTGTTTCTTTGCAAACAGTTTTCACGGATGTATGTAATCTATACTAATATTATAAAGAGGAAAGCTTTGTATTTTTGTATTTTTGTATGTTTGCAACGAATAAACTCAAAAACTACTGGACCGATTTTAAAAATTCTTTCACCATTAGAATGATACATTTTTAACGAGTAACATAGGCTATATTTATTACTAGAAAAAATTAGGGATCCTTGCTAAAACTTCAGTAACGTGAACCAAGGTGTAAAAAAATTTGCTTAAAAATTTCTTTCATCGCATACGCTGCGGAAACTATTCATGATAGAACAAAAAAATGTTCTACAATATTAGAGAATATATCAATATCTACAAAAAACCTCGCGATACTATATGTCCAACGATTGTAGTTATGTCACTATAACCACTTTTTACATTTTAAAAGTTAATAAAAAAGCTGACCAAAATCAGACCATGATAACCATACCTTCGTATTAATCCTTATCCAAATAAATCATTTCATATTCAAAACTGTTTCAATATCTGTTAATAACTTTTTGAAATACTCAATTCGGACATTCCATTCAGAAGATATTCAGAAAAACATCAGTAACGTGAACCAAGGTGTAAAAAATTTGCTTAATTTCTTTCATCGCATACGCTGCGGAAACTATTCATTATAGAACAAAAAAATGTTCCACAATATTAGAGAACATATCATCATCTACAAAAAATTTCGCGATACTATGTGTCCAACTATTGTTGTTATGTCACTATAACCACTTTTTACATTTTAAAAGTTAATAATAAAGCTAATCGAAATCAGACCATAATAAATAGTTAGAAACAAAAATTAATTGTTATAGTTGTTACACGGGGAGGGGAGGGGAGAAGGAACGGGAGGGGGAGAGGGAGGAGATATGCACATAAAAACTATAACGGCTAAGAACGGGTTTATCGATTATAATGATCTCTAATTTGTTACATTCTTAGGCGATACGAAGTTCGCCGGGTCAGCTAGTCTTTAAATAAAGTACTTATCTTGGGGTAATATTTATTTTCATTGTCTTAATTCATTCCGTTCACAAAAAAATTGGTTTCGCGAATAGTCGCGGTTACTAGTAATAGTATAACTGTGGTTATAAAATGTGCAAAACCATATTTGGTCTATTACGGCTTGACTTTTCCAGCTTTGTACCATTGAACCACATTCCTACTGTAAAGCACATTACCTGGTAATTCACATAATGCCATTTTAAAACCGAAATAATATCCGATCGGCATTCTATACTAGAATATCCTATCACGGTACTGCCTTGACCTTACACGTCCGTCGCTACATTTTCGTAATAGTTCACACTAAAGGTGAATTATTGAGCAAGATCAATCCATTGTTAGATCCTGCTGACGAATTTATAACGTACACTTTTATTGATTAACATATCAATAAAATTTAACAACCAGTGTAGGAGTATGTATGAGCTCGTTTATTGATTCATTTAAATATAATGTAGTTCACATTATACTTAAAATTTATTCACATTTGCATTGTTAGTGAAATACATACTTATATTATTGAAAGAAAGACTAATTCTAGCTATACCTATATCTCTAGCCTTTAACGTACGTTGTGGCCAACTACTAGAATCGAAAACAAATAAGTTTTGTGTGTATGAATTTAATGGGGACTTGTTGGTGGCGATTTCAGGAATATTTATAATGGTTATAAAACAAAACGACATTTATTATGGAAATACATAATGAGACATCAAAAAAACTGACTATTTTTCCCGGTAAATGGATCTGTTGGGTTTAGTCGACTATGACTGGATGACTGGATGGATGGACTATTCTAACGATGTCCTGTTTGTATTACGTCTGTCGATGTTTATGGTTAAGTACTTTTGATATGATATTCATTTATTCATAACTACATACATAAATAAATTCATTTACAATGCATAAAACGCAGAAGCAAACAATGTAGTGAAAATGTGATTTGAATATTTGATTTAGTCGTAGTCTAAACGTCTCTGAAAATTGAATTAATTGCTCACATACATCCAACCGCCAAGGAAATGCCACAAACAAAGAATAATAATTGTTCTATTAATAAAATGATTATATTTCTGATTGGTTATGTACGACATAGTGGTATTTAATGTCTTTAGTAACATTTATTTCTTAAGTCTCCCATTTTAAGCATTAAAAATCTCTTTACTAATAATTAATTATACCATCTTAATCATCATTTGATAAATAAATAATTTGCGTGATAAAAAAAGTAGCAGTCACTTTTATTTAAGGATTTTGTTACTTTTTAAGCGACTTCTGGAATATTATTGATAATAAGTACGAATATTTTTAGTAAAGTAAAATTGTTAAATTACTATCCTATAATACGAAGTTCTATCTACCTCCGAATCTCATCATCAGACCTCACCTTATATAATATGAGAGAATCTTACTAATTCCTACCCATACACTTACAAACCAAAAATTCTTAAGTACCTTGTACAAACCTGTGTTATTGCCCAAAAAATATACTAACCAAAAACTCCTTTCCAGTTTTTGAAAAACCCTTTATTTCTCACTTTCAGATCCAGGATGTCTTCGGCAGCGTCGTTCAGCAGACGATGGGCCTTCGATAACCTGATGAGAGAACCCTCGGCAGACGAGCTCACAACTCTAGACTTGTTTCCTGTAACCTGCGACGGAGACGAGGCAGAAGCAGCCAAGCGAGCCAGGAGGTACTATAAAGCCAGAGGCCCAGGAGGACTCTCGGAGCTATGGCACAAGAGACATCCAGATGATGAAGATATACTGTCAAGTTGTCAGGATGCGTAAGTAAACTTGCCACATTTTTACTGACGGAAGTAACGGCATAAGTCTGGCTAAATGACAATGGATGGTTTTTTGTCAATAGTCACCAAACGCCACCAAATAATAATAACCAAAGCCAGTACCAACTCGTTGTCAGATGTATTAAAGTGCCTGATTACTATTTCTCAACTGGTAAAACAACGCCACGAAAATTTCAACAATTGATTCTAAAAAAGAAGGAGAGCGTAAGAGATAACTACATATAAATAGAAAGGCTTATAAAAGTTGCAATACGGAATGAAGAGCTAGTTGGTAGCGAACCTGCCTGCGAAGCGAGGGGTCCCGGGTTCGATTCCCGGCCGGGGCAGATATTTATGTGACAGATAAATATTTGTATATGGTCATGGGTGTTATTGTGATGTGTTATATGTGTCGTCGATGCCACCCGCGACACAGGTGAAAGCCTACTGTAGGAGTATGACTGTGTAAGCGTTTATTTATTTATTTATTTGTCACTAAGGCACGTGTAATGTTATCGGCCTTAGTGTTTATTTGACCAAATTTAAAATCCTCATATACTAATGTGATTCAATGTGTCACAGGCGGCATAAAAGAAAACAAATAAGACACTTAACATTGTTAGGCTAACAACCTCTTGAATCAGGAGAAAAACTACGCTTATAGAGACTTTTTTAAGCATTTGATCTACAAAGTCATGGTTTATCATTATAAGATTCAGCCAAGATATACACTTCAGCTAAGACAGAGCATTTGATGGACAAAATCATGATTATTATTGCTTTTAATTCCAGATATATAGTCCCACTCAAAGTGCGCAGCGTAGCGGGCAAGCGGGTGACGATCGTGCGACTGCCAGCACCCGCATCTTTAGACCGCACTCTGTCTGCAAGAGCATTACTTGCACGCTGGTTAATGATACTCGATGTAAGGTAAGATATCAATAGCCACCTGGATCGTACGTCGCACGGGTCCCCCTCATCTTGTGGAGGGTCAGAGAATACTCTAACACGCTGCTCCAGTGCGGATTGATAGATGATTTACTAGTCTTGGCCAAAATTATTAGGACCCCCCCCCCCCCCCTCCACACGCACACTGCATAGTGCTTATGACACTGCATTATATCAAGTGTTAAAATATAAAGCACATGTTTAACGATATATTGGACTATCTGCGCTTGAAAACGACCCTTAAGCAGCCCATGGTTCTTCGTGATTGAAGAATACTGAAGTATAACTCCAACATGCTGCTCCAGCATTGATTAGTGGATGTTAAGATTTCAGCTTATACAGCTAAAAACACCATCATAACGACTAATGATTTGATTATAATTATTTATCGGTATAAAATACGAGTATAAGAAGTACTATCATTTCTTCTGTGGTATAAGCCAAGATCTACTGAATCGTGTAAGAAATTTTGCTACTGGCGATCACCCATCCAATTACCGTGCGTTACCTCTATTTAACTCGATTAATAACTTACGTCCCAACTCAGAGTCACTAACGGTTACTTAAATCGCTAATTAGTAAAGAATCACCAACAAATTCTGTGCTAAGGAGCGATTAAATAACCGTTAGTGACTCTGAGTTGGGGCGTTTAAGGATGAAGCATTGAAATTGGTCACAAATGAATCTAATTTTAATTAGAGATAGGAATTTAACGTTAATGTCATATAAATTTTTTATTTTGTGAAAATAGTAGCATTATAAAAATGATTAGGAATATTTTTTTAAATTTCATATTTTATTTTACATTATTTTTTCTAGATTACGCGAAGACCCTACTCCCGGTGAAGAGATAGTATTTATAGACGTAAGCGACCTCCAACCTTCACATCTCAAAAACCACTTCAGAGGCACATATTGGAAAGACTTCGTATGGTGCATGAGAGTAAGTAAACCTTTCTTAACTTATTGGTAATTTATAGAGTTTTGTGGTTTCGTACAATCTGGTGATCTAGTCGATTATTGGCTAAGGAACGACAAGCAACGCCGGGGTTTCTCAGAGGTCTATTCACACAAGTACTGTACTGCGAATGATTTATTCAAGACAAGAGTGAATAGGCTTTTACTAAGTTAGTGCGTTTTACCACCCAGGACAACATCGCCACTAACCATCTGGTCGTAGTCAAGCATTAACTTATAATTTATAAAAAAATCACAACATAAAACAGAAATATGATCAATTTAAAAGGAAATTAATTTAAATTATGCTCCATTATTCCGCGGCATTTTGGGCGAGTATACTTTTGGTGCACGTTTTTCCAAGCCAAAAAATATCTTAAAATCAAAATTAATCCTCGAAGGAGGCCCTAACTTCTTAACACTCCTCTTAGCTTCTCATTTCCAACATGTTTCCTAATACTTTCAGACCGCCTATCCTCTCCGATTCTCCGAAGTGCACATAATAAACACACAGCGCCTGAAGACCATGTCACTACTACTGCTGCACATCGGGCTGTACCCCTGGCGCCGCAAGGTTGTGCAGCTACATGCCAACGCTGAGGATATCAACCAGGCCATGGGACTAGATCATTACCCATTGGAAGGACTGCCGTACGAGTATGGCGGCAAGGCAGGTGCTATGAAGGATCTCAATGGTAAATTATGAAATTATGTATTTCATATTCTGTGGCGATTGTAACTGATAGATTAGGATAAACAGACCAAGCATAAGAGGAGAACATAACATTTGAGGATTTATGGAGCACTTTCATGTTTTGGATTCTAAAAATCTTAATTTGAAACAAACAAATAACCTTGTAAACAACACACTGAAACTCAAGTTGGTAGTAGTCGAGTGAGAGTCACGGGTTCAATTGCCGGCCAACCTACTCATAATTTTTAACCGACTTCAAAAAAAGGAGGAGGTTCTCAATTCGACTGTTTTTTTTTTGTTTGTTACCTCAGAACTTTGGACTGGGCGAACCGATTTTGATGATTGTTTTATTAATCGAAAGCTGGTGGCTGTCATGTGGTCCCACATAAATTTTATTGAGATCTGACAATGGCATCCATGAGAAAACCACATAAGTCGTAAATTTGTGTTAAAATGTGCGCGACAAATTGACGAATAACTCAATATCACGCCAACCGATTTCGATGGTTTCGTCATGTGGTCCCACATAAATTTGAACGAGATCTGAAAAGTAGTTTTTGAGACTTTGAATTCGGTTATTTTTTGTTAGTAAAATTTAGATTATACAATGAAAAGTAAATGTTTTTTAAATGTTTTCTTTATGACTACCTACAGATGAATGGACAAAGAAACTGCTGCTCAATTCAAAATGGTTGCAGCTGGAAGAGAAGAAGTATTACGACACGGAATTAAAGCCCGAAGTCCGAGCGCGTACCCGACACAGGAGTGCTGTGAGGAACCTGCGAGGAACCAGCGGTTCCTACGACATGATCACACGCACACACTCGTGCAGGTCTCTGCACCGATATGATGATACTGAGGAAGGGGCCTACGGAGCTTACAGAACTCTTAAAGTTACCGATAGGGGGTTTTACGCGTAGCGTAGCTTCAACTAGTGTTGTAAATAATAGAGGTCTTCGTACATTACATCCACTTGACGTCAGCTCTATGTCAACTCAAGACGTCTTTGCTAACGGATGAATTTTCGGTTGAAAGATGTAAATGTTGAAAGTTCAATCGGTAAAATAATGACATAAAGCTCATATCATTTAATGGTTTCATAAGAATTGAATCGGAATGAAATTGACGCCGAGTTGGTGTAATGTGCAAAGATCTTAATAATCCTTTTTCCCGAGGTCAGTGGTCAACAACAAGTGACTAAAAGCAGTTAACGGTAACTGTAAATATTATAAGCAAAGTACAAATTATGTCTCATGTAAAATAAGGACTAAACATAACAGCAACTTAGTATTACTACATTATTCTTGTACTCGTATTCAAATAACATTAGTTATTCTTAACAACCTTAAGTTTGATGATGTTTTCGAAGTGTAAATTTCGAAAATAAAAAATAAGGTCTTTTAACATATAGCTTTGAAAAATTATTACAATAAATGAATCGACGATTCGCCACTCTGTACACTTCGATTTTTTCTTCCAGAAAAGATATAATATTCAATGACAAACTCCTCATTTTATGCCTAAATTATTTGTAGGTACTAGGTATAGCTAAATTACCATGACATCACGTAAACTTAAGATTCATTCGTAAGGATTTTAAATACATTATAAAACTTACTTTATAAATCATGTTAGATTGTGTGATAATTGTAACATTTTGCATAATATTGTATTAATCTCCAACATACAAAGCTAAATTAAATTGAGATTTTTTTCTAACTTGTTTTGTTTATTATTCACGAAACTTTTTTTTTTAAAATATAGTCCAAAAATTCATTTAATTCTTATTTATTTCTAAAGTTAATAGTTCTGGTAAAATAGCACATAGGGTATAAATGATGGTCACATAATATCAGTTATCGTCATCATCGATACAATATCCAGAGGTCCCTTTTAAAAGCTTTTATATTGCATTTATTACAGATGTCTAAAATCATATAGCTATTTAATACCAATTTAGAAGTCTTCCCAAAATTAAAAACAGAATAATGTATACTTTGACAGTTTATAAAATGCAACTGAGGTAGGGTAGGTAGGTTATTCTTCTTAATAATTATTATTATTCAATTTAACTAAACAATATAGGTACTGGTAATTAAAATTAATAATTGCCACTTTCGAACTCTGTACAAAATTAGAAGAACATTGGCTTAAACTTCCTTTTAGCCAAGAACACTTTAATGACAAGTGTCCCGTAATTGACATGGCCCTGATAATGGGACAAAATTTCGAAGGATACGTTAAGCCATTAAAAGCCTTTATAATGTTACAATGTGACCCATCTAACTACCGACCGCGACCCAAATTGCTGAACTCAGGCGAATTTGGTTACCTACCGAGTTTAACAAGTATTTTATAAGTAGATATTTTATGATTTCACAAATAGGTACAAATAAAAAATAGAATTAATTTACATTTTCTCTAGAAATTAGTACAATCCTCGTTCAGTGCATTAAAATTGACTCTATTTTCCTTTTCTAAATGAAAATTAAAGCAATTTCGATATTCACAATTTGTTCCAGTTAAATCCACACACGGTATAAAATGTAAAACAGTGAAAGCTGGTAATAATTAAAGTAACCGCGAATTTATGATCAGATGTAATTTTATATTCCCATAGTCATTTTATAAATGTTGACGTACATTTGAATGAATAAGCTCGTATAATTTAATTAAATCGTAAACTCAGCTGATGTGAGTAAATTAAACGAGATTATATCGTATTGAGTTTTATACATGAATTTGTCAAATCATGCTAGAATAAGAATAATAACACATATTCTAGTTTCTGCCCGCGACTTCATCTATGTGGACTTCAAAGTTGTAAAATTAATCTGTGCTATAAACTATCCGTGTGCCAACTTTCATCGAATTAACATGTTAATAGTTATGATTATGATATTGCCTATTAAGATGTGTATTATTAAGGTATACTGTTGTAAAGTTAATTAATTTAATATTTCATTCCATTCAGTAGTTTTTACGTTAAACAGCAATAAACATCCATCCATTTTCACAAAATTTCACGTTTTATAAGCAAGAAATTAGTACACTATTTTGCAATCGTGTGTTCATATCACACAAATCCACCTATTAAAGTACTTCGGTTGCAAAAGCTTTATTTATATAGCAATATTATGGTTTACAGGAAGTAGTAATAAATGTAATTAAACAGAGAGGCAAGTCGGTAAATTAGGAATTATTAATTAAAACTAAATTGAATCGAATCAGCAGAACCCACCGGCACACGCAACGCGATATGCTCTAGTAAGTGTACAGTGACCATTCTTCAGGTGGATATGAAACTAGTATCGTTTATTTACACACTTACCGAACAATCAATTGCTGTATATGACAATTATTAAATCAACACGTTACCAACCAATAAAACAGTAGGATGGGTGGGTAAACATGAAATTTATAAAATAAAAAACATTTACAGTACAGTAAGCTGGGTGTCAAAAAAATTGACGCGTTTTATGCGAAAAAATTTTGATGCAAAGTTTTATGTCCACGATTCATAGGAATACCCATGGAATACCACAACCATAGTGAAACTGAATAATTTCAAAGACTTTAATTTAACACAAAAAAACATATTGGCAATGTCTTAAAGAAGTTTCACTTCAAACGATAACACACAAAGACAATAACAAACACGCACAGACTGAGTACAGAAATTCAAACTCCTCATTCTTTGTGCATCGCTGTGAATCGAACCCAAGCCAATTCGAACGGGGTTATTTGAACTGGCTTGGTAACTTTAACACGGGTATTTTTTCTGTCAAAAGTCGGCCAACGAGAAGATAAGTATGACAAGTGGTCACCGTCGCTTATGGATTTCACCGAAGCATCATCTACGCACTGCCGACTAAAACGGAAGATTTCACAGTTGATTTCAGAAGAAAGATGGTAGGTATCCAAAGTTATATTGTACCCTATCACTATGGGTACCGTCGGATTAACTGGACGGTACAGAGCCCAGCTACCTTCAGCAGGAGGGACCGTTCGCCATAGCCTCATCCGCTTTGCAGCAGGGTGAGTCACGACCAGGGAAAGTTGACTCGGACTCAAGAACGGTTGGAGCCCCGCACATCCCTATCAAAAATTAAATTGTGCGGTTTTATGAAACCACGATGCAAGTGAAATTTTTTTTCAGTTTGTGGACATTGAACTAAAAATTTTTAGAAAGTTATTCGATTTAGGGTATTAAAATTGCGTTCTTAATCTTAAGTTAATTATTGAAAAATGGGAATGATAATGGAAAATCAATAGTGGAAAAAATATTCAATTATAAAATTTTATTTCAATTTGCCTATTAGAGTACGGAATACATAATTAATAATTGTATTAATTATGTATACCGTACTTTTACATTTAGATGATAGACGCATATTAAAAACTAAGAGCAATATTTATTTAAATCATTGAATCTTCATTATTATTCTTACTCTAGGGCAGGCTGTAATGCGACATGCGATAGATGGAGGAGAAATTTTGGGGCGATAGAAAAGAAGTTTTACTTTAAAAATTTGCAAAGTAAACCTTATAAATAGAGCTGTTATTATTTTTTTGACAATAAAATTTATTGTTACCCTACCGAAAGGAAAGTACTTCTTGTAAATGAAATATATGACTGTTACGCTCTTGATAATTTTGCAACTATTGTTACACATTCATAGTCGTACATATTCGTAGTCAAATCAATATTTCATAATAACGAAACAAACGCTCACTTTTGCTCATTATACTGTTAAGGATGTCATGAAATCCTCACATGGGAGGATTGTTACGTTTGTAGGATGGATACGTTGTTAATATCCGTGCCGTACGGAGTAAGTATAGTTATGTCTCATTGTTCATAATTCGTACTGCCTGGGAGACCAAGGACTGGAGGGCTATTCTCTAAAATACCAACTCGAAATCAAAGCTCACTCAAGTGAGATAGCTCACTTCGAAAGATCGATCTAGATATGACAATTGGACACGAGCTTCGAAGGTGAGGTAATTCCATAATCAAGACAAATAAATCCCTTACCGAATAGCAAACATGTCAAATTAGCCTGAACAAGTAGGTTTTCTCACCGCCGCATTCTACACTGTGGCGCCACCTGTACTGTCGAGTTTTATAGAATAAGAATTTTGAAACTCATCACGGATTCCGCTGTCGAGTTAGAAAAACATCCTTACAGAATAGCCTTGCTGGTATGGAATAAAACTCTCACATGCAGATTTTTGAAGAGAAGATTTACCTCTTACAAATTCAATACGCTTTACACAATAGCTCATCACTTATCAGGTAGTGTGTTCAAAAACTTAATACATTTTACTGTCACAATGAAAGGCGATGTCTTCCACTTATCTAATTGTAAGTTAATTCACGATTTTACGAAACCGAAGGCGAAAATTTATTTATTATTTTAATTTTCAATAAAAAGACATCAACGTTGCATTTAAAATAAATGTATTGAGTAGCTCATTACTTTTATCGGGATAAGTTGTATATAAACCATCCCTATAACATTGCTATCTCGCTAGAAATCAAACCCAGGACCCTTAAATTAAATGGGCAAGATCTTAATACTTGTAGATTTGGTCTTAATGAACGATCTTAGTCTTTTTCTCTTACAAACCAAGCCCTGCAACGCATAGGATTTACTGAGCATTGATATAATCGGACCAATTGAAGTGCTTCGTTTTGAGTGCGCATTGGCCCTGTACTTAAATAGTAATATATTAATCAACTAGCTGACCCGGCGAACTTCGTATCGCCTATATTTTTTCTAAAATAAAAGTAGCGTAAGTTACTCCTTGTTTCATCAGCCATCTGCCAGTGAAAGTCCCGTCAAAATCGGTCCAGCTATTTCAGAGATAATAACTTGTCATAATATAAGTATTTCTTCAATAAAGCAAGTGATAATTAATTTCACTGCACAATAACATTGAAAATTTTCAGAATCCAGTATGTCAATTAGACCTCCCTCGTGCGAGAGACCATTGACCAAACCGATATCTTGTCACTATTCACTAGTCAACAACAAAAACCTGCTAGATTATTTGTAAAATAACGTACTCGTAGCGAACCAAGCTAAATTATTACCAGCAAATCTCGAGCGTTAAGAACAACGTTTCACCCTGAAATTGCCGCGTTAATTTCAGTTTCGACACGTACAATAAGACGCTGGCAACGTAACCATACCGCTAAACTAGAAATTCCTAATGACTCATGAGTCATCGTTCACGTTTCCATTATAACACGTCAAATTTTGTTGTACTGTAACAAAGTACACTATAATTTTAGCTGGCAACGCCTCAAAGTCTTTGATTTTTTTCCACTATATGATAAAAAGTTAAAAAGATGCGTTAACTTTTGCTTTAGATGATAAGAAATAAACAGTTAAAAAACTCCCAGTATTACTTTTACGCTCTGTAACAAAATGTTTCCAATAAACTTGAACGGAACTGACTGTAATGTTGCTTTCAAATAATTTATGTATTAAATTAAATATATTGCCATATTCAAAAACCTACAGGATAGTTCCTGTGAAATCAGTAGCAATGGTTACAATTACACATTCTGTCCACAAAATATTGACTACTGTATTATTGATTAGAAACGTTATTGGATAACAGGATGGTTATCTGCAAGAAAAACAGGATCGTTAAACGGAATATAAATTTTACAGAAATCTAAGCCTCTGACAGAAGTAAAATATAAAGTTTTTTTTTGTAAAAAGCCGAAAAACGAGCAGACGCGACGATTCACCTGATGGTTAGTGGTCATTCAGCAATGACCATTTGTAGCACCGAAATCATCTCCGAAGCATTGACGGCCATTAAAGAAAAGAGATGAAGGAAAGAAAGAAAAGTCAAGTTATCAGTAATCAATAGGTATATAAATGAAGCGAATTCCCTCAACGTTAAACTATTCTTATGGATTATTTCAAAGTCGCATAATTCGCTTTCTAGTTTTATAGTCTAGTAGAATAGAATAGAATAGATTAACTTTATTTCAGTTACCATAAACACACAATAGTTATAAAAAATCTAATTTTACAAAAGAAACAAAGAACAAGGGACAAAATCCCTATTTTACTCACAGTGTTCAATCACGAAACCCAACAGATTAACGTGTATCAATGGACACAGTGCAAGTAACCGCCGCGCTGTCGAAACAAACGGTAATGTTGATCATTACGTCCAAGTTGCGGACTACGTGCGAAATAAAATATGCCGCTTAAAGCCGCTTATTTTTTCAGTGGTAAAGACGCGAGTGGTAAAAAATATAGAACTACGATTCTTTTCTTTTATTCATATGAAAGTAGCAATGCTGTTTACTTACCTGACGTTTTAATAACCTAACGTTTTTTAAATGTTTATTTCTTCAGAACTCCGTCATTTATCAAACGATTTGGAAATTTCTTTTTTACCTCCATATTGAGAAGAAATTGAGAGGAGAATCTCCAGGAGAAATTGAAGGAACCCCTTAAATATATAGGTACCACATACATCTATCACTATCATATTGGTTACTGTTCACATCCACAGTTCAGTATGTACGTCATTTAAGACTATTTAATTAAATATTATTTAATACTTTTCTTCCTTTTTCACTGGTCTTTCTTGGCTAGTGATAGGTGATGTTTTTGATGTCATTGATGTCCTTACCAGGTAGGTTGTCTACTTGTTTGCCTATATATTTAGTGTATATTTAAATGTTTAACATATTTACATATTTATACACATACTCAATACTCATACACATGAAATAAAGAACTACTGATTTATTCTTACAGTCGGAAAAAGATGAATTCTCAAGCTAATAATAATTATTCGTTCTAACGATGAATAGGAAAACCCATGGGAGTTTTCACGAACGTTTCGCATAGCTAATGATATCAGTCATTATTCAAATAATGTGTACTTAGTCAAGCTTAAGTAAAGGTAAAGCTCTAAGTATATTTCTTGTAAAAACGACCGTAAAATGTTCCTTTACGTATTTTGGTTGAATTGTCGGAAATCCAGAAATAAAATGAACTGCTCTCTTCCTTTTATCCTTTTATCTTGCATAGGCGATACGGGGTGATATGTTGTTAGTGGTACTTACCAAGCAGCTTATAGTGACCTGGAGACCACACTTCGAAGATATACCTGAAGACTGATCACGTGACATTAGATGAAGTTATACACCCACACTCTACCTGTGGCTACGAGTCTTAAGGTCAACGTCAATCATGTTGGTTGAACTTGTTCATCCAATGTCACGTAATACGTCTTCAGGTACCCCTTCGAAGCGTGGTCTCCAGATTATTATAAGCTTCTTGGTACTAACACCATAATGTCTATAGATGACGATGATCATGATGATTCATCATTCGATGTAAAGCGAATGGCAATGTAAATTACACCGTTGTGTGTGTAAGAATTGATGCACTGTTACATTTTCATCCTAATTAATTATAAATTAAGAATCTTGCGGTAATTAGTAACAGATTTAATACATTTTTAATAACTTTTTGCTGTTGCCATTTTCTTTGTACTTTCTAATGTGTAAATTAGAGTACCTAATTAATAGTGACTTGTTCATAGTTTTACTTTAATAAAACACATATTTTATGTGATTTTTCTATAGGAATAAGTACATTTAAGAAGATGTCAAAGATAATGCCGCAACCGGTTCCACTTCCATAATTTATTTTTACACGGTTATTAACTATTGTCTGCCACAATAAAACAAACCCAAAACATAGAGCTATATCTATATGTATAAGTCTATATCCCGAAATGTCGTACGTGCGTTAATGAAATAAGTATTAATATTCTGAACTGTAATATTATAATATAGATTATGAAATGTTTTAATGCAAAATTTATTTTTCTCTATACTTATTGATTACTCTTTCAGTTAAATATGAATAATATGTTAATTTCTCTAATGAAGTCTAATGAATGGACTTTAATGGATTAAAACTTCTAAATAAGTTTCTGTGAATATGGAATAATAATAAATCTTTATGAATAGGTTTTACTTTAGGACAACTAATAATTTGCAGCCTACGTTATTTTACATCAAAAGTAATTTTTATTTATTTCTCAAGTAAGTATATTTTATTTATTAAATTTATTTTCAAAGTGCTGAACAGTTTGCTTCGTTTTTAAGAAATGGCATTTATTTTTTACTAGATTAGCTCTTCAACAATAATGATTGAACATGTAATGGATGTACCTACTATTATATCTTCTGCGGTAATGGTAAAAACGTAGAGTAAAAATTTAATATGAATTAAAGATTTTGTATCATCCATCAAGATATTTTGTATAGAGCACATTGTATTAAAGGAATCCAAAATTGAATAAAGAACAAAAAGATTTATGTAGCTCACTTCATTACAAATCATGTTATGTCATTAAGAAAATTAATAATAAACAAAATTTTGGAAGGTAAATATTAGATAAACATCTTCCCCTTTCTCCCGCCAAAACATTGCAAGAGAATGCATACCGCGTGACGAAATAATAAAAAGCCGGCGCGCGCGAAACGCATCACATTCACGTTAGCGCGATAGGACGCGCCATAGATTAAAAAAAATATAATTTATTTTGCAAAACAGATTAAATAAAGCCTCAAACACGTTGCGTTCAAGTGAAGTGTCCATCGTAGAGAGTTTGGCGTGCGAGTTGATTTTTCACTTCAGAGGTGAATATGCCTAATTTTTTTTTCACACCGAGGGTTTTCAAATACGGAAATTGTGCAGTGATTTTGGATTATGTGTTTGTGTTTTTTGTGATAAATTTGTAATATATATACTACTATGAATTCTACGAGTACAAGTTAAAGTTATAATTATTGCGGGAAATCATTTTCGATTTTCAATTTACTTGTGTTTTTCTAATTTGTCATATTCATATCATATTGTCCTAATTAAACAACTAAGTACCTCAGTGTATATTATATTGTTATATATCATGATAATTTATTATTTAAATAAGAAATTACAGATCTCTCTCGCATTTTTTACACTGTTTTCAAGAATTACCCCGAATATCAAAAATATGTTTTCGGGCCTCAGATAACGCATCTAAAGATGTAGAGACTGAAGGCCCGAAACTACTACATATTAACATATAACAAGTGTAACTCTCCTTGATGTTCCCCTGAAAGATATAAAAAATTAATAAAATCGGTTTTGTAGGTAAAATTTTCAAAACTCAAAAGTTTTAAATTCAGTTAAGCTATCATTACTTTTACGACGTTGAACGGTTTGAAACCATTGGACAAACCATTAGGCGGAATGACGGTACTTTTTTTTAATAGCTGCAGTGGAATTCTACCATACGATCCAATAGACGACTGGCAAAAAACTGTTCTACAATCTATTTAAAATAACAGTAGGTATAACTTATATCAAGCTCATCACCTGTCATTGTGGTTTTTATTAATATCAGTAAAAAGTCTTTATTGGCGTGCGCGTGATTGATTTCTGATGCCGTGACTCACTGGTCATTGGCCTCGGAGAAACTGCAGACAAACTGAATGGTCTTACGAGTGGTGCGGCTTGCTGCAGCTGCTTGCGGCTGCGGCTTGCGATCACTGCAGCTACATAACTGCAATACATAACATATTTTACACTGCGGAACACATTTTCGCGCGTGTTAAATTGACGATGTACTATTAATTTAGTATTTAAAAAAATGTGTTGGATTTTATGATTATTATCATAATAAAATTATGCCATAAAATTTCGTCTTCAAATTTTATGATCTCTATTGGTATCTAATGATATCTATTGTGTAGCTCAAATAGTCTAGTCAACAAGTTCAAATTTCAGAAAAATAGTGGTAAAGCTCCTAAAAATATGAATGAAATGATATCTTATTGGATTCGAAATAAAGAGTAAAAAATTGTATCACAATTATTTTACAGCACTTAAACAAATTCAATTGTTAGTACTTAACAAATAAAGATTGAACATATTACGACATTTAGGTTTTGGTTAATATTTCAAAAATTATCAATATTTATGAAATTGTAAAGAAGAACTCTTCAAGAGAAGGATATTACAATAAAAATGACACAACTCTTGTAGTTCTGTCTCCATTATTTATTATTTTAATTTAACCCCGATAATCTAAATTTTACTAACAAAAAATAACCGACTTCAAAATTACTCAAAAACTACTAGTCAGATCTCGTTCAAATTTATGTGAGACCACATGCCAAGCACCTGCTTTCGATTAAAAAAGAATCATCGAAATTTGTTGGCGTGATATTGAGTTATTCTCCATTTGTCACGCACATACTTAATTCAAATTTAAGACTTATATGATTTTGTCATGGGTGCCATTGTCAGATCTCAATAAAATTTAAGTGGGATCACATGACAAGCACCAGCTTTCGTTTAAAAAAACAATCATCAAAATTGGTTCACCCAGTCGAAAGTTCTGAGGTAACAAACATAAAAAAAAACAAAATACAGTCGAATTGAGAACCTCCTCCTTTTTTTGAAATCGGTTAAAAATAGGTCTGCGCGCCCCGTTTACGGTTAGGCTTAAAACAGTATGCCAAATATTAGACTTCAATAGCCAAATAAAATAGTTTTTTTTTCTAGTATTAAATATAATACATAAATTTGAATAAATTATCTGAACACTTCAAAGAATAAAAAAAATGTAACGTGGAAAAAAATGTATAATGGGTGATATTCCCAAGTGCATTTTTGAGACGCCGAGGTTGTGTAAAGACTTATTCACCGATAACGTTACAAGCAAACGCGAACTTATTAAAATCCACAGAATATTTTTTACAATCTTTCATATTTTATTACTCAACTTTCTAATATTCATTAAATACTTTTCACTGGTGATCAAACACAAAAAAATATGTCATTTAAAAAGAGACGTGTACAATTTCTAGAGTTAGTTATAAAAAATATTAAGTATTATTTATACTTTAATTGATCGTGTTCGCAGTCATACAATTTTTACAACCGTTTTTATTTTCTGGAGGGCATGTTCAGCAATTATGTGTAGAGGTTATCGTTAGATATCAATCTTCTAGCTTTCAAAAATATCCTTGGCTTCAACCTGAGCACGGGTCTCTTTCCTTGAGGATTGTTGAGATTGAGGTTAGTGGCCAATCCAAGTAAATGACTTGATGACTGTTATGTTACAATAACAACCAGAACAAGAATATGTATATAACAACGGTCATGTAGTATTGAATGAAAAAAAAAAAATTTATATTATATATATTATATTAATTACTATTTACCAGAAACTTATTAAAATCTCGTGAGTAAATTATTGAACATTACGTTTCAAAAAGCACAAAACCGATTGTGTAAGTTCGTATTACGTGTATTAGAATGTGATTATATGCATAGAAATAGAACATAATTACTTAGTGTGGATATGTAGAAATCTCGCGAAGCAAAGATGTGGTTTCCGTTCACCGGTTTCATGTAGCGGCATCGCTACAGTTATCTCCGCACTTACAATCAACTGCATATTTCAAATATTTGTTGCATTTCGCTCGGAAACATTGGCTACAACAGTGACTTTATAATCTCGAGACACAAAATTTCATGTGAATAAAATTCAGAATCACAAATAATATAATTTATAACCAAAAAATTTATAAAATAACCTCAAAAGAAATACTGAGTTACCTTCTTCTTCTTTTTCAACTTGTTTAAGATCAGAGTCAAGAAAGATAAGAAATACTTTCGGTACTACCTAGCACCTAACTAGGTAAAACATTTGAGTAAAGGTAGGTAAAAATATTATTAGTAGGCGAAAATATTATTCCCAAAGTAAGTGAAAACCTCCCTTTTTGAATTAATTAATAACGTAGCGGTTCCAACACGACAATAAACTGAAAGAACTATTATCGGCTTTGAGTTTTGAGTTTTGGTTCTGAATACGACTCTCCCAACTTAATCCCGGCTGTAGTCTTACATCGTGGTAAGGATTCTTTCAGGTGCCTCACGTAATCGTGGTAAGGCTTTTTTCAGGTGCCTGACGTATAACGTTAACAGCACGCTCTTATGTGTTGTCTAATTAGTATTGTCTAGTTAGAGAGCTTGGTGTGGTTAAAGCATTTACCTTCTTCATAAGAAACTTTTGTAACACATTATCAGGGGCGGCAGTGATAATTTACCATCGCGTGATCAGATCGTTTGCTGGGAATTACCATAAAAAAAACTCAAGAAGCAACGCTAATTAACTTCGATTTAAAATTAAGGCTAGGACGTATTACAATCTTCACCAACAAAAATACCCATTTTTTACCTATGAAACCGTAATTATTGATACATCAAAAATAATCATACAAGTTCTTAGTGTGGTTATTTTTGCGAACAGTAAACCTATAATAAGTTTTTATGTCCTGAAGCAAAGAAGCAAAGTAAATTACCAATAAAGAATGGGAAATCCGTCTATTATTCTAATTACTAACAGACCCGGCAGACGGTGTTCTGCGATATATTTAATACTCTTCTAGTTCTTATAAAAATGTTATTCTAAGTACCTAGTTAAAAATAAAGCTCGACCACACTGACGTATCTGTATGGAAATATTTTATTTAGTAGATTGTTTTGTTCGAATTATTTTCAATTTAACTTTAAAAGCTTATGATTTTTTTGCTACCTACCTACTAAAAGTAAGTAAGTAGGTAACTTCTCAAAATACGCAAGTTTAACGCACAACCGCCATCTATATTATATCTGTTAAATTAATATTATTGAGATTATCTGGTAGAAAGTCTCTATAAAATTCTGTTGCACAGCATCCGTTATAGTTTATCTACTTCTCAACAGATGGCAGTATTTTATATTTTTACGAAAGGAGTATGAAACAAATTCTCATGAGTGTAATTTTAAATATAAAACCACTGTTAAGCACATATAAGATAAAAAGATATTTCTAACCCCTATATTACACGAGGTCGTACTATTACTTATACCATCCGGGCTAGTCACCTAAAGAAAGACAACGAGAACCCAACTGAATATTAAGTAGGTACGTAGGTACACTTACGCCACCCAAAACACACTATAGCAATTTAATAACAATCAGGATATTAAGCAATGAGCTTCGGCTTTTGAACAAAAGGAATCTCATTGCCCTGCTATTACCGTAGCACACTGCGTCTAACTTTCGTAATCGGACAAGCAACACAAAGAATAAACATTTGCTCAAATTCAAATTTTATTAGTTTTTCTTTGTACACAGACAACATTGTTTTTAAATTATGCGACGTATGGTTGCATAACATTTTTATAATGATTTTACAAGTCGATTAACATTTTTCATTCACAGTAGGTTCACAGTAGGTTCGTTCCATTTCGTTCTCGTCCCACATATTGTCCCATAATTATGTCAAGTACCACTTACGCAATGAAATCAATTTCACAGGACCAATGGTACCTACATAAGTAGCTACATTGCCAAACTTACCATTAGAAATATGGACCTTGAGTGCGTGTAACGCATGCATTAGTGATTGCGCATGCCGTCAATTACACTGCTTATAATTTGGTGTCCGAGAACTTTTATTACAAGCACGAGTAACTTGTCTAGTCTGCTCTGATGCAATGTAAAGATCATGCGCAAGCGCAACGAACCTTCAAATCATCCGAATTGGAAAATAATGCTTTTGTTTACAAAAGTTACTGGTTGTCTGCAAACCAATACCCTCCATGTGCGAAGCCGATATTGAAATTAGGCAATTACTAAAACCACAAGTCAACATGCAACAGTAACTAGAAAAACAACAGCTATCGTACGAAAGGCGAACCAGCCAAAGAATGGAAAAAACCGTCTCAATTACACAAAACTAATCGTGTTCAGTTAATTCTAACAATTTCAAAACCGCGCGTCCATAACATTGCAATCACCAGGGAATCAGAGCACATCTGAAGGCTTGCGGCGAAAGCCGGTCCGTTGGTGAAAGTAACGACGATGCTGAAAACTAAAAAACTTCGCACGAAAACCGTTCCGGCCGTGAGCCCAGTTTTTAATATGTGCTTCTCGCACGAATTGGGGTTACCGAATTCTGCTCGTGTTTTTTGCCCCTAATCGATTTAATGGCGCACGAAGATATTCATGCAGTATTAGTTTTTCGTTCCTGCTATTCTACTAAGATTATATAGTATAAAGAAACATATTTTCTTCTATATTTTTGATGAATATTTACGCTCTCGCGACACCATTACTCGCTCGTGGAATATTGGTGCCACATAACTTACACACCATGATTTACTACTTTTGGAGACTTACTAAGTAATCAAGAGCTAATTCAATATCTTCCTAGCCAAAAGCATGACGGTGAATCTTGTGGTATTATTTATCCCATCCAGTATCTCTTGCCATCGGCTTGTCTACTCATGAAGATTTCTGTTAAAACAACAGTATTTCATATAACCTAAAATTATAACGCTATAAATGATAATAATACTCTTTACGTTAAATAGAAAATATTACCTACTAAAGCTACGTCTTCAACGTTTTGTAATATCCTTTTCCATTCGTTAATTTTTATCCTTATTGCATTTAATTCTGCAACGTCATTATTCGTATCATTAAAAAACTTCATTTAATTGATATTTTCTGATTCCAGGCCCAACAGAAACCAAGATGACTCTGGAGCAGCCCTCTGGTGAGATGTGGCAGAAGATTAGAGAGGAGCTGAATGAGAAGCCCGACACCAAGGAACAAGACCTGGCCATTATCAAGGAATGGCTTAAGCAGGAACCTCATCTTCCCGATGAGTTTGGTAAGCATAGCAAATATTCTTCAGGTAATAGAAAATTTGAAGTAGCTAGGTGATCGTCGCTGAAGCTTTTTCATGCGAAGAATAATATTTGGAAGATTATTGATATAAATTTTATTGAAACAAATGGGATTTTAAAGTTTTATCAAATACAAATTGGAGTTTCCTACTTTATTGTACCGCGCAGTTCCATGCACAATGCACATTCTTAAGTATGACTGTTACAGAATGTTACTTAGCATTAAGTTCAATTTTATTTAGCAAAGTTTTTGGAACTTTTCAGTGTTTTCTAGTACGTAGTAGAAGCGTAATTATTAATGGTCGATCAGGAATTATTAATGATGACCACTATTTATTTATTTAAACTTTATTATCCGTAAGATAGATGGTATAAAAGGCGAGCTTAATGCTAAGAGCATTCTCTACCAGCCAACCTTTGGGCAAAGCAGAAAACAGCGATGAAACACTATCTCAAGTCAAAGTAACATTATTTATTCATGAAAGTTACGTTTCATGCTTCATGTATAAAAACTGCTGATACAATCCTGTTGAAAATTAAATGCCATAATAATCAATTAAATACCTTTCATGTTAAATATAATTGATGAATCCTGCAACTGTTTCACAGATGACCAACGTATCATGACCTTCCTCCGTGGCTGCAAGTTCTCCTTAGAAAAGGCCAAGCGTAAGCTGGATATGTACTTCACAATGCGGACTGCTGTACCTGAGTTCTTTGACAACCGTGACGTCACTCGCCCTGAGCTGCAGGAAATCTTAAAAATGATGTAAGCATTTATTAGTAGAGAAAGTAAAAATCAATAAAAATACGGCTCTTGGATGGGAAAGGAAATTGTCAGTTCAAAAGTTTAATAGATACACCTAAAGTTTAAAGTTTAAAGGTTTTTTTTTGTAATTCCTAGTGTAACTAATCTTAATCGTCAGTAACATTTGCATGCATATTTAAACAATAAGTAGACATGGCTCTAGAACAAGGTAATTATGATCATGACGTAAAAACCTTTGGCCAGGTAAGGACTGCGTCTTTAAGAAACAATTAAAATAATTACTATGCTTCAATAAAAAGTGAGCCACAACATAATTGTTATGTTAAATTGAGGAATCATGATACCTATCTTTACCGAGACATATTACTGATATTAAAATTATGTTTTCAAGCATTTAATGTGAAATCGTACAACATTTACTCTTATTGATTTAAAATTTTATGTATTTCAGTCAAATGCCTCCATTGCCCGGACTAACACCCGAAGGACGTCGAGTGATTCTCATGAGAGGTAAACATAACATCATTATTATATAACTAAAGTCATGCCAAACAACAAGGGAGGTTGGTTTTATCTCAAAGTTGAATTTCCCCTTACTACCTAAAACTAGATGATCATTATTATTTCACAGCACTGTGCTAGCCAGCTCATATTTATTATGTTAGCTTTAACTAAACGAATTTTATAATTACTCAGAATCGTCTACCCAATGCTGTTTTCAAAAAAAAACAATATAAAAGCAAATATAGTAAAAAAAATAACTATTTTCTTTTCAGGTCTGGATAAAGAAGCACAGACACCGAACGTAGCAGATGCCTTCAAGCTAGCACTCATGCTTGGTGATGTCAGGCTTGCAGAGGAAAAGGAAGGTGTTGCTGGTGATGTGTACATACTAGACGCATCAGTTGCCACACCAACTCACTTCGCAAAATTCACACCGACGTTGGTCAAGAAGTTCCTTGTTTGTGTTCAGGTAAAACTATCGATGTTTCGATCTTAAAGAATTTTTAATTTTTTTTAATAAAATTGTAGAACGATGTGGTAAAAATAATTATTTAGTTTATGGTTTAAAACATAGGACATTACAGTTACCTACTACAAGAAAAAACTCCTATTGGTACCTAAGCATAAAACGGAGTGGTAAAAGGAGACATAGATAGACTTGAACGATCATTCAGTATTAAAATATAATTGTGGCACCTGACTGAATACGCTCCTCCTACCATAGGACATACCATAAACGTTTACAATATTTATCTCCTATTTCAGGAAGCCTACCCCGTCAAGCTGAAGGAAGTGCATGTCATTAACGTTTCTCCCCTGGTGGATAAGATCGTTAACTTCGTTAAGCCATTCATCAAGGACAAGATTAAAGAAAGAGTACGTAAACTTTGAAACAGGAAATCCATTCATTACTTTTATAACTGGGATAATTTATTATTCATGGACGTAGCAAATAATTTATTCAGCAATAAGCATTTGCATTTAATAGTTAAGCATTTGCCTTGACCCTCAAATTTGACACTGGGACTCACCGGCTGGGAAATACCGGCACTTGTTTTAACCAAACGCAAACACGAAGTGCAGTGCAAACAGACTATGGATCTCTGACATCTGAAATAAAGATGTATTATTATTAAACACTAGAAAGATACTCAGAAGTCATAATATCAACAGTTTCAACAGGTTCAATAGCTCATCGTCTTCAATAACTTTAAAGCAAGCTCCACATTGTGACATCTTGTTACAATATATAAGATATTTTAATGTTCCCACTTTATTTTACTCTCAATATTGGTACCTAATACTTAACAATTCACGCAGTCCAATTATCTTCAAACCCGGCTTTGTTAAAAATATTCATACGGGCAAAGGAATTATCAATTGCCCGACTGTATAACGAATGCCGTCCAAAAGGTCGTATGCGCCGTGGAGATAGCGTCGCTTACGCGTATTAACGTTGTCGCTATTCAATAGGCAGATTTATTCTGTTATGTAGGTAAATGGTAATATTAACAATCACTTCACTGTTGTTTACTACGCTTTATAGTCAAAATTAGTCTATTTACACTATTTAATTTTGTGAATATTTATGAACACTATTTTTCACTATTCTTTGGAAGCAGTTTTATCACTTTTTTAATCGTAAAATTAACTGTTTTATATCGGTAAACTATTTTTATTCGCGGAGCGTCTTAACAATCGATGCAATGTGTGGATCAGGTGATGTTGACACTGATAGATAGATTTAGATAGAGATAGAGATTGACACTGATAGATTGATAGATAGATTTTTATATATTAAAATAAATATTCTTTACAGATCTTCCTCCATACTGACGCCAGTGAAGTGTACAAATATGTGCCTAAAGAAATGTTGCCCACGGAATACGGTGGTAATGCTGGATCCATGAATGATCTACACAGTGAGTTATTCCAACTTTTATTTGAATCTAATAAAGAATCCTACAACATAGAAAATTCTAACATTTGAAAATTCCGGTCTCTCCCTTAATGATTGCGCATGGAACTAATAATTTGTGGACGTTATTGTAATTTAGAGGAAAATTCATCTGGCGATGATTGCTGCGATGAAAATTGATGAGGCAATTTTTTTAAATGTTTATATATTACAGATGCATGGGTTAAAAAATTAGAAGAGTACAAGGACTGGTTCGCGGAACAGGAGAATCTCAAGGCTAACGAGGCGCTCAGGCCTGGGAAACCTACCAATTACGATGAGCTGTTCGGTATCGATGGTTCCTTCCGCCAGCTCGTCATTGACTGAGTTTAGTTCTAAAATGAAATTAGGACGAACCCTTTCAAGTTCGAAAGATACACATTTAACTTCATCATCAGTTCGGAAGCTTACTTCACTGTCTGCTAAATCTATTTTGTGATTAAAACACTTTCCGTCAATTTAATTGTTGTTTGATCGTTCTTGATCATCTCTTCTAACTTGATCGGGTAGTTCATGCGTCTTTCCTATCGCTTCGGCTACCGTATCTGTATTATTTTAGCATACTTTTGAATGTTTTTGATTTTCAACCAAATTATTGTGTTGTATGTTGATGATTGGAGACATGTTTCGCATATTTGTTTTATTAATATAAGTTTTTTTATTAAATAATTACTTGAAAAACATTTTTTTTCTTGATTCGAATTTTCTATATGAAATTTCATTCTGATTCCCACTTTCTTACCCAAAAAGTAGTTATAACAACCTATTAAGTATATGTTTGTACATAGCTAAATAGTTTTTTTTATGCTTCATGAAAAACGTACTAAATCTGATTCTTGAGCATCTTATATTCATACAATTTCTAAGTATTGTTGAGTAAGTTATGTAAAAGAGAATGTTATAAATGAAAGTGGCCCATTCCTATGAAGAATAAATTGAGACCAATTCACAGTAGGAAATAGACGCCTATAGTAAATATAGGCGTGGCCTCAGATAAACTAAATAAAGTTAAAATATTATAAAATAATAAAAACGAATTTTGTATGTTCATTACAAGTATGTAAAATGAAACCTATAACATGAGATAACGTACGTTTATGTTAATGTTATATGTAGCAATAAGTAGGTATGTCACAATCCTCAATAAATAAAAATACAACTGACCCAATAATACGAATTCGAATCTTCATAATGATTGCATCAAAATCAATCAGAGCGAAGAAAACTCGCAAGAGGAAGTTCATTACAATCGGTTTTGAAGATCCGTCTCCTTATTATTGATATTTATTAATTTCAGTAAAATTTAGACTAGTCACCCCACTTCACTTCGGATCGCAAAGCGACGACTTTTTGCCTTTTATTATATTAAAAGCTATAGATTTGCACATGAATAAAATGCAAAATAATTTTCAAATGTGACTGGCAGTTCCAGAGATTAGCGCGTTCAAACAAAGAAACAAAAAACTCTTTATAAACATAAAAAATACTAGTGTTATACCTATTGCTAAGTATGGATTTTTATTTCTTTATTCAATATTTTAAATAAAATATTATTAGTTAAATAAGAACGACAAATCTTTGTATTTTTTCATTTAAATTTATACCTTGTACATTGTCATGTTTGTATTTCAATGACACTACCTAATCATAAGAAAAATAGGTGTAATAAAATGATATCGATGTATTTTACGACATTCATTTTTAGACTATAGTCTTAATTTTACAGAATTAATTTGAGAAATAAAATTATATTAATTATACGGAACCTTAAGAATGCTCGTGCACGTTTGAGAAAAAACAAAAGGCATAAATATTGTAACAGACGACTGGGTTTCATTGCGTGCTGAATATTGGGAAATTACGAATATGAGGTATTGCGACCGTCGAAATGTGGTGTCTTGCTTCATTACCCTTGGACAGATCACAGAAATATCGATTAAGAATCACGCAATATTTTAATGGTACCTACCTAAATGTTACTGAGAAATGTAGATTTTTTAAATTTCTTTTTAAACACAATAAAAGGAAGAATAGCAATAATAATAAAATTAGTAAATTGACTTATACATTATGAATACAATAAAAAAAAACACAAACTCGATGTGTTCCAGCTAGAGGCTTGAGAGCTGGTTCTTTCAATTTCTCTCTCTCCTTTCTTGGTCGGCAACGCATCGGTGATTACTTTCATGTTAATGATATCCCGTGGTCTGAGCCACTTACCATCACATGAATCGTAAGCTCGTTTGTCAGCAAGTTCATAAGAAAAACAGGCCAAGTGCGTGTCAGGCCACGCGCAATATAGGTTTCCATAGTTGTAGTACATATACAGTCGTGATAGTTTTCATTTTGAATTCATCATAATTGTGTTACTACCCTGAATTTTATTAAGTTAGTATTAGTCTATATTGCAACAATCCGCGGTTAACATGCATGATGGTATATACTCGTACTTTAAGACATGCGTGGCACTTCCTTCCCTCCCACAACGGATACATGCACTATAATAATTAAAAGTATATACCAACATACATACCAACACCAACACGTGTTTCGCCCCGTAATAAAGTTGACTAATATCACAGAAGAAAAATGGTACTTATAATAAGTACTAATACTACAACTAATACTAATTTAATAACAATGGATTTCCGCAAAGTAACGCCTGATACTATTAACTATAACGTGAATTTTTTCACATGTCCATCACCTATGTATGTACAAATTAATGCCACGTGATCCGTCTTCAGGTAAGTGGTACCTCTTCGAAACTTGCCCTCCGTTTCAATATGACTTCTTGGTTTTATCTTATCATCTAAACAGACGTGTATTAGTAAGGAGGTATACTTAACATTAGATTATTCAATACTGTAGTCGAAAGCGAAAGTGTTTTTGTGTACTAAAAATATAGGTGAACTAATTCAGCGCCTTAACTTTGTCACTATAAAAATACATTTGTTAATATGCCTACTGGTACTAAGGTTAGTCATAATGTGAATTGTTCGGTTAGTCATAATGTGAATTGTTTGGACCTCTGTAGAGTGGAGAAGGTAAAAAGAAATAAATAAGTAGAGTAGAGTAATCCCGTCGCAAAATATCAAATAATATCAGCAACGTTTATGGTTATAACCAATGGTAAACAAACAGACAAATCTCGCCACGATCAAAACTAAATATTAATGTGGAAATAGTTTTTAAGCGTTTACGTATAATTAAAAATTTTACACGGATATTAGTTCCCGGCCTATCTCATCCAACCGCTTGAATTGCTTGAGGTAATAGCTCTGCTGTTTAGTTTAATGACTAGAGACGTCATAGGAAAATAAGGCATATCTGTCGTTTTTTAACCGACGAAAAAAAGGAGGTTCTCAATTCGACACGCATATTTTTTTTAATGTATGATCACGCAGCAATCGGCACAGGGTGGTCCGATTTAGATGATTATTTTTTTAATAGATTGGGTATGTCTTGAAGTTGGTCCCATTTATTTTGAAAATTTTATTCCGACCCTAAAGGTACGAAAAATGGGGGATGATTGATGTTCACCCACGGAATTTTTACCCGTTACCAAGTTTGTACTGGATGATCCGATTTCAATGATTCTTTTTTATTGAATAGAGTAGGTATACCTTGAAGTTACTCTTATTTAAATTTGGAAACAAAATTTTACCACTAAAGGTACGAAAATAGGGGATGATTAATATTTCACCTACTACATTTTTACCTGGTAACTGAATCTACCACCAATAACTTATTATTAATTTTTATAGCAACAGAAAATTTAAAAATAATTACTTTTTTACAAAAAATTAAACCAACAAAAAAAACAGAAAAGCGAAAAATAAAATAAACCATTTAGTATTATAAATTAAGATGCTAAATTAACAGTAAATAAAAAAAATTAAAGCTGTGCCAAACCAAGGAAAAAACAAACGGTGAAAAGATGTGCGCCGCGCTGCTGCTGCCGTGTGCATCGCATGCCGCTGCCCTCATAAAATAAACTTTATTTAATTTGCTCTTTTGTTTGACACGGTCTCAAAATTATTTATATTAGCAAATAGAAAAGATATATCTGACAAATACGAGGTTCGAAAAAAATAATTTGTGTAGAAACTAAAAACTTATAAGACATTGCTAATACCTCTTGTACCCAGTACTGTGAAGCGTGGTGAAATATTTTTCAAGAGTCAATTCAATTCAACTAGTATGTGTTTTATATCAATGAACCTTGCACATCGTCTACTTTTTCGACAAGGTTTGTCGTTGATTTTTTATAAAAACGAAAGAAAGCCAGTAATGTCGCCAAACGAATATAAAGTTAGTAAAGATCCGTCAGAGATGGTGTTATACCAATGTCGCAACCCTCTTCAAGGTTCGCGTTGGTTAGACACGAAGTTACTCAACGCCTGACTGGTTCAGGGCAGTCGTCAGTGTGATCGCAAACTTAGACGGCGAAGTGCGTCCCAGCGTCAGTGATTTGTAACTTAATCGTATTTGGAACATAAATAAAGTAAGTTGCTCTTTTAAGTATAATTTTCTTTTTAACATCTTCCCAAAGGTTATCCGGAAAATCGCTTCACATTGACACGATCGCAAATCACTTATTTTGATTTTCTAATGAATTTTTATTTTGTATTCATGCCGTACAATAAATTATAAAGATAAACAATAAAGATATTTACATCGTTTTCCATGATTAAACTAGGAATAGTCATTAGTTTGTCCACGTGCAGAGTTTTAATACTACATTGTATAACTATTTCAAAATTATTGCCAACATTCGTTTTGAAGTTAGTGGGTACTTCAGGTAAAATATTGAATAATTCCTTGATTGATTTATAATGCCTAGTACCTAGTAGCTATGATAAATATACGAGTTGTTTAAAGTATCAAAAAAGTAAAAACTTACCTTAGGACGTGTTCTCCAAATATGTTATGGGTTTTTCCAGCATCGCATTAGGTACAAACCATTCAATTCTTCTCCACTTCATTCCTTAGCGCTCATATAAACTATATTAAAAATGTTTCAGCAATATCTCATGTTTATAGACTTATCGGATAGACTGTACGTTGCCTGTAAGTCAGTTTAAATTACTTTAATAATTTTTTTTCTTTTCGAATGGATAGTGTCTGTTGGCCCTAGTAGCCTTTAAAGCTTCACTCGGATACTTTAATAATTAAATTACTCTTTTAATTAAATTTTAGTTATTTCATACTCTTATCGTACCTGCATTTACTGTTTCACGGTTCTATTCATAAATCAAATCAAATCAAATGTTTTTATTTAAAATTGGTTTGGTTCACAAACACTTTTTGAACGTCATGCTACGCCCATGCTTCAACAACGCCCTACTGTGAGAGGGCCCGGGAGAAGAAGCAGCTATAAACTACCGGGTTTGTTTTTTCCTGCTCACAGTTACAGATAGCACTTATCATCTACTACAATCTATATTCATAAAACTCATGTCCAAGCAGTCTTGTCTTTAAAATAATCATTTAATTTTTTATATCTTTTCGTTATAAGAATGCTTTTAATATGAGTTCTAAATTTAAGGTAAGGGATTTCTGTCAATTTTGATGGAATTTTATTATAAATCTTTACATAATCCCATGAACGAGCCACCAGTTTTACATAGTCTAAAATTTGGTACAATCAGTTTAGCCTTGTTCCTCGTATTAATATTGTGGATGTTACTTTTCTTAATATACATTTTAGTTCCCTTTGAAACCAAAATCCCTACACTGACGATTCCTGAGCCCTGAAAATATATTAGTTGTCATTGTTTATCAAATATTGATGTCATTGAAGAGCTCGATGAAGATAACAACAATAAAGATTATGTGAAGTATCTTTTATTAGAATAAATAGGAATTTACAGGAAATATTAATTTCTTATCGAACCATTTCCTTCACTTTGTACTTTGCATAATTTATAACTAGCTCGTCTCAACAACGTAGGTCGCATTTAGAATAGAAATGAGAATAATTGACTCATAAATAATGAACGTTATGTTCTATCTTGGAAAATCCCATAATTCGTTCCAAGTTCATAAATTGGTACTATAATTACTATTTTTTGCGTCACTACAAAATTGCGAGGTCCAACATTACCATATCACTTTTTGCTGATATTCTTTATTATTGCATACAATACTATAAATGTAATACTTTATCTATACCGATTATTTGAAAGCTCCTGCAAAGAGGTAATGTCAACACTTTTCGATTCAATTCTAATTTTTAAATCACCAGTAAACTCATAAATTCAATTTACCAGAACTATTTAAGGTGCGATTGGCCTTCGTAATAGTTCTTAAGTCATTTAAAATATACCTTAACGAGTTCCCGAGCCATTCCTAAATGTTATGTTGTGCTCAATCGAGTTACCGGCCCCCCAACGTTTCGCAAACGGTTTTCGCAAGATGTTTGAACCACATTGCCACATTTCATTGGGTATCCGTACGACATTGAGATATCAAAATAGAGAATGGTTCGCTTATATTAGGTTGATAAAAATGTTAAAAGTACTTAAGTATTAAGATTTTGAAATACTGTCGTACAAGTGGTTCGTCAGAGAAGTTGCAGAATTCTTAAGTTATCTTTGAGTTCGAACGTGCATCCACGTTCCCGGTAACCGACGCAATAATACGGGTAGGAAATTAATAGATACGCAAATAATGTCGTAATGTTACTAGCTCATTTGAATTACTTAAATTAAACAATTCTCATTTATCATATTGCTATGTAATTCTATTAACGTACATTTTTAATGCAATTGCAGTAAACTTAGATTCATTAGAAGAAGTACCTAGTATAAATATAACAGTAAGGGTAATAGAAATTACATTATACATACGCTGAAGTAATTGATTTAGTCGGTGCATAGTTTAAAACATGTTATATCTAACTTACGTTAGCTCTACAAAAACATAAGTTTCAAGTGATGCGATATGACGTCAATGTTTTAGCAAAGAAAATAGAAGTCAAGTGCTAATAATAAGTAATAACACTATGTTATATTAAAAGCAGTGACTTGCAAACAAATAGGAGATGAATACTGTTCGTTTACTTACAGATAAAAAATGATTATCTTTCAAAAGTTATTTTTTACACCTGCTCCTATTAAAGCACCTACGTATTTTTTGTTATCAAGGTAATAAATATTACGCTAAATGTTTGTGGTTAATGCTTTGGGGGCTTAGGGCTCAATTAACGACTTTCTTCGATCTCTTATACTTATAAATACAATAAGAGCCGAATGGGATAATTTTATAATTTAAATTTAACCAAAAAAGTAATCTACTTCAAAGAAAGTCTTCGAATAGGGCCATTAAAATCATAGCTAAGGGAACGTTCCCAAACCACGTGACACATTTAGGGGGGGGAGGGGGGTCTGCAAAACACCACGCTTGGTCACAGGGGGGAGGGAGGGGGGTTAGGTTTTTGTCACGTGGTCAATATCCACTAAGGGAATTTCCCGCTTTCTCGAGCTATACTTATTCACCTCCAGGAAGTTGGCGCCACACTTTGAAGTTACAAACATTTTGAAGGTTGTTCTAGGTTTTTTCTACATTGTTCCAAAACGTCATAGGGCTGGGAATGAAACTTTAATAGAAAATCCAAAAAACGCGAGTTTTGAGCTAGCACCGCACTTTCAAAGTATCGCGATTCTGGCGACGATGACGATGCACAGAAATTGCCTTAAATAGCTTTGGTCAGAGACCAGAACGCTCGGCTGCCTTGCCGGTTCTGTGTATGTGCTTGAACTTTGCCTCGGTGATCTGCTTCTTTGAAGACCACGAAGCAGCATTAAATTTCTTTTTCAGCCGACTCACAATGGTGCCTCCGAGCTCACGCACCTCTACCCAATCCTGATAAGAAGATAGCTCCAGGCTAATTAATGCAGTTTCAGTCAAACCAGGCTTGGGTTTTACCCCAACGGGTACCACAGAGCTTGGAATGTAACATTCCATGCCCTGGAGTACCACATCAGCTATGAAAAGTGCACAAGCGTCGAGATCAGCTTAGGAGAAACAAATTCCCCTCCACGGGAAAGACTGGGCCAACTTCACCCACATGATGCCACCTTACAAATAAATTTTCTTCGAACGCGATATTTTGGATTAATATAGAATAAATCTATAACAATCCAGACCAACTGCAAGAACTTCCTAATTTGTTTTTACGTTTGTGAAGAATATTTTTTTTTCGAACGCGATATTTTGGAACAATATAGAACAACCGCCAGAATCGCGATACCTTAAAAGTGCGGTGCCAACTTCCTGTACATTATTTATTTACATTACTTATTTATATACGACATTACTTATTTATTTACTCTAGCGCTTTTAAATCTCACAGGTGGAAACACTGACGCCCATAGATAGTTAGGTAGGTACAATATAGTGCTGATTGAAAACTGACTATGTTACTGGACTAAAATGAGTTTATCAAAGTTAAACTCATTTTAGTCCAGTAGTTCCGGAGTAGTTAGTTTTTAGGGTTCCTTTACGAACAAAATCAAAAACCGAACCGTTATAGGATCACTCACGTCGTCACGAAATTATTATTTTTAGGGTTCCGTACGAAAAACGGAACCCTTATAGGATCACTCGTGCGTCTGGGCGACCGCCGTTCACAGCCAATTTACTCCGAAACTACTGCTCCAAATGAGTTGAAATTTGGTACTCATGTAGGTACTTTTTTGTGACCCAAAGACGAAGGTAGAATTATAAAGTAAACAACAGAATTTTGAAAAAAATAATTAACGAAATCAAAATTAAACAAGAAGTGATAAGCAAACCATCTCGTGTGGTATGTCAAATATAATCGAAATTTTACTAACAAAAAATAACTGACTTCAAAATAACTCAAAAACTACTTGTCAGATCTCGCTCATATTTATGTGGGGCCACATGACAAGCACCAGCTTAGTCTTAAAAAAAACTTAGTCGAATTGAATACCTCCTCCTTTTTTGAAGTCGGTAAAAAGGGCTTGTTGTCAGGATCTCAAATAATATATTTTTGTTATAGTTCTACAATGGAAAGTTTTAAAATTATTCAAGAACGAATGAAAATTAAAGCCAAAAATTTACCATTCATCCCCCCCCTCCCTTGTCTCCGAAACTACATACTGACATTTGAATTAAAAAAATACAGAGTTCTTTACTTAAATATTACAGGAAAAATAAGTCAATGATCTTAAAAAAACCGGCCAAGTGCGAGACGGACTCGCCCATGAAGGGTTCCGTAGAAGCAAGTAACATAATATAAAAGTTCTTGTAGTTCCTTGTAACTTTGATCAATGTTTTTTGCGGTTTACAATTTATGACGTATTGAAAAAAAACTACTTACTAGATCTCATTCAAACCAATTTTCGTTGGAAGTTTGCATGGTAATGTACATCATATATTTTTTTTAGTTTTTTTCATTCTCTTATTTTAGAAGTTACAGGGGGGGGGACACATTTTACCACTTTGGAAGTGTCTCTCGCACAAACTATTCAGTTTAGAAAAAAATTACACTGGAAACCTCAATATCATTTTTGAAGACCTATCCATAGATACCCCACACGTATGGGTTTGATGAAAAAAATATTTTTGAGTTTCAGTTCTAAGTATGGGGAACCCCCAAAATTTATTGTTTTTTTTCTATTTTTGTGTGAAAATCTTAATGCGGTTCACAAAATACATCTACTTACCAAGTTTCAATAGTACAGCTCTTATAGTTTCGGAAAAAAGTGGCTGTGGATGTGTGTGTGGCATACGGACGGACAGACAGACAGACAGACAGATAGACAGACAGACATGACGAATCCATAAGGGTTCCGTTTTTTGCCATTTGGCTACGGAACCCTAAAAACGGCAAAAAAAAATAAAATTGGAAAATAACGTTAAAACGATAAAGTTTATTTTATTATAGTTCTGCAATAGATACTAATTTATATTCTTTTAACTATCTGCAAAAAAAAATTTGTCACGTGAAAACTAGGGGGGAGGGGGGGGGTCTTCTTATATACCACGGTTGGTCACCGAGGGGGGGGAGGGGGGTAAAAAATGGTAAAAAATGGGTCACGTGGTTTGGGAACGTTCCCTAATTATATTATTATATCAAAATCATCATAATACCTATAATGTTTCAGGAGTTTCCTCTATTCCTTATGAGTTCCATCATCAAAATTGCCTTTTGATAAATCGGTCATTAAATGATGGAGCTCCTCAAAACCTTTAAAAATAAAACGAATTACGGGCCTGCTCCGTTTTAAAAGTCGTTTAAATATTATGATGGTATATCATTTATAAATACTTACTATGAAGTATAAGACGATCACTGGTGGTTTTAATCTATTAAAAAGCTTAATTGTATATTTTTATTCTATGAAGCTACTTTTTTTATTTTCCTAAAAAAAATATGTATATTGACGACCCGTGTGGCGCAATGCCGGATCGCCACAAAAATGGCAGGACCATTAAATTTGTTCGATCATTTGGTTCGATTCTCAGCGAGGCGGAAATTTTAATGATGAGTTTGAATTTCTTTTCTCGGTCTGGGTGTGAATGTCCTTGTCTAGTGTATTCCATGGCACCCACGACACAGGGAATCCTAATGAGTGTATAAAAAAAATAGTGCTCAAAAAAATATTTTAACAGCGCCATCTGTTGCTTAATAGTAGAAATAAACAGATATTCATAAAAATCCTGAATTTATACAATTCCACGACATACGATTTTAGTGACATCTATAGTACAATAGCAGAATTATTATAAAATTATTATTTTAGTTTCTTGGAAAAGTAAAGATGGCGTTATAATCAATTTTATAGTATTGCATAATATTTTAGTTACGCTTTATTATACCCACAGAGTACTTTGTTATGTACTGAAATTATACCTGTAACATTTGAGAGAGTAAAGCGCAGTCTTGCACTTAAATTAAAGGAAGGAAGTAGGAAATGTAGATAAAGATAACACCGGGCTTTCAAATTTCTCCCTTTTAATTAAGCAGTTATTTCTGTCTCTTTCTGCATGTAGATAGATAACTCGTAAGATAGTATCTCCTGTAATGTATTAAGCTAATGCAAAACAAAATTAGCTGTAGGTACCTTCGTTGCACTGTAAGTCGTATTGTGTTACATAAAAATAAACAATGTAGGTAGGTACATGCATCAACTAAATAAAGGGGTAAAACTAATTTCACTAAAACAGCGAAGTATAATAAAAATAAAATTACTTTAGAGAACTTAAATACAGATTTAATACACTTAAACATAAAAAAAACAAAGACATTTTATATTAGTTATCCTCCGTAGTATATTTTGTGAACATCTGAAGTTGCTTATACTCATGGGCGGATCGTGAATTTGTGGGGCCCTGGGCTGAAACAATTTAGGGGCCTACCAAATTACTCAACTAATAGCCATTTTGTCAAAAAACTGTTTTCGATAGTTATGTAGGTATATAAAAAAAATAGGACAATAAAATAATTTGATTTATTTAATGTGATTTAGTGTTTTTGTATACAGACAGCAACTGTACAACATTATTGCAAAATAATTCTGTGCCTCCTGTGATACGAGTGAAATTTCGACACTTTAAAGGAGGACGAAAACAAGTTCAAAAAAAATCTAGTTCATAAAGTAAGTGAGCTAGGTGTAACATGAGTACCTTCTTTTGTAGACAAAAATATTTACTGTCTCCGTACATTTAGTTTTTTGTAGTAAATATTATAATATTAAAGTAATTCATCAAAAACCTGTGAGTTGTACCTTTTTTATTTCAAATGTGTGCTAATATTACGTGATAAATGATACAAGCAGAGTTAAATTATGTTGCACCTATAAATTGTCTTTGTGTTAACTGATATAAAACTAATTAGTATTATAGATATAACTCTGAATAAATCAATATTCACGATAAATATATTGAAAAATAAAATAAAAAAACTATCTTTAGATCAATTATTTATATAGGTTACAACTTAAGATATATCCATATTCACGGTTTTTTTGCCAAAACCTGTGCAGTTATATCAGTTTGCACAAAATTATCTCCAAAACTATAGCAGATAGAAGAACGTGAGTTAGACCAAAAAAATCGTAATTTTTTCTTATACATCTCTATGTTAAAATCACAAAAAGTGTACAACTCGACTTAGATCACTTATCCACGTGCATCTGGATTGAGGGCCCACTTTTTTTTTCTTGGCGTAGCAAATTGAAATTTGTAGGGGATTTAGTTAAAATTAGTTAAAACTTAAAGCAAACACTCATAAACTTCTTAAACGTGAATAAATTGATGTTATGGGCATATGTTTTGGGCCCTCAGTTCAGATGCCTACTGAAAGTGGCATAGTATAAATCTCAGAAAGTATTTAACCTTTTTGTCAATAATTTTTATTTTAGAATTTAGTTAAGAATTTCTTAAAATGATTTACGTCATTCTCAAATGGCTAGAGAATAACTTTACAGATTTATGGCAGTTTTACTTGGGCCCTCAATCCAGACGTTTATGAACTGAGGGCCCAGGCCAAACAAAGGCTTAAAAGAAGAAATACATAAATGTACATTGACAACCTCTTAGATAACATCCCTATGAATTAGTTAAAAAATAACAGTGAAAAAAAAGTAATGGCTGAAAGGTAAAACGGATTCGAATTTTCGGATAACGTCTGATATTTTCGCCTTTATCGACTAGGTACCTACAACCTCTTAGTTTGAAATAAATTAGCTGAAAAGTTTTTACTAATTTTTAACTAAAATTTTACATACGGTTTTTTGTTCAAAATGCCATACTTTACGAGAAAATGAACTTTTCATTTTTAATAGGAACAATTTTGTAGGGTAACCATGATGGTTAGTTTTTTTCAAATAATCATTTTTAAAATTATTAGGCGGTATTGAATATGTACCTGCATCTCAACCGGGTGATATCGCTCATTACAAAGGACATGGGTTTGTAAATGGTCGCATGGTTTGCTATGACGATTTGATGGTAGAATTAGTGATAGCAGAGAAGAAGAGCCTGTTTATTTACATAATCTGGTGTACGGGCTTGCTGGTGCTGATTTTGAAGATGTCATAATAATTAAGAAATAACAGTACAGAAAAGTGTAATAATTTTTTTTTTTCAATTTACAAAACTGACTTAATTATTTTCCTATTCTGTAATCATGGTAACCCTACAAAATTTGTCCGTATTAAAAATGAAAAGTTAATTTTCTCGTAAAGTATGGCATTTTGAACAAAAAAGCGTATGTAAAATTTTAGTTAAAAATTATTAAAAACTTTTTAGTTAATTTATTTCAAGCTAAGAGGTTGTACCTAGTCGATAAAGCCGAAAATATTGGGCCCTCAGATGAGAAGTATCCGAAAATTCGAATCCGTTTTACCTTTCAGCCGTTACTTTTTTTTCACCGTTATTTTTTTAACTAATTCATAGGGATGTTACCTAAAGGGTTTCTAAACAGATGTGTTTCTTTATATGCCATCCACATAATAGACGCGAAAAAATACATTGAGCAAAGACAAACGACGGGGAATTCCCCGTTCCGTAGGTACGATAGACGTGAATTGATTGATCTCAAGAGTTGCCAACTTTATGATAGGATTTTTTTATTTTTTTCTTTTAATTTGAAACATATTTTTAATTCAAAATATCGCATATTGTTTTTAGTGGTACTGGGGGCCCTTTCTATCCACGGGGCCCTGGGCTACAGCCCAAAAAGCCTATACGTAGATCCGCCCCTGCTTATACTAATTGTAAATATAGTTAATAAATAAACATAAAAATTGCATTTGAAGCACAGAATGCATAATACCTAGTACCTACCTATCTTGAAGCTAAATAGAACTTCAACTAGGGTTAAATATCATAATATATGAAAAAATCTTGTAAATTATGACTTACGACACTTTTTCTTGTGACCACCATTTGCACCATGCCTTTTGTTGTACTTGTACGCAATCTTTATGTTATAAAAGTGTTTCGCAAGGAAGTCATTTAGGAACAAAGTTTTTAAACACTTGCTTCCTAATGCAACCACGATAATTTGAAAATAAGTTGATAAAGTTGTGGAATAATAGTGCTAATGTTATTAGTAATAGCTATTCTATTTTTTATGTAACCGCCAAGCGATCTGACGACCTTATGGTAAGTGGTCACCGAAGCGTTATGTTTAATACGCCCAAATACTGACAGTAACAGCTGATAACTTTACTTAAATAAATCACTTTTTTATTTGCTGTATAAAGTCAACATACAAATAAAATGCTGGGTTGTACCTACTTATGATGTTCAATTTAAGTCCGGATCAAAAAGTCTCCTTAGACCATGTAAAGGTCATTTAATCACTAATCAATAAAGGATATCAATTTCCTTTACCCATTGCACCGTGTGATTTCACAACCCACCTAATGGTAAGTGGCTATCGTCGCCCATGGACGTCAGCGACACCAAAGGCATTACTGATGCCAGGTAAGAAAGAGAGAAAAAATGAAAGAAGAAAAGACTTCTAAAATAATAAACTATGATCTATTTTAAGCACTCCAAGACCATGGCGTCGGCAGCGGCGCTCGTGCAGCCGTCCGGGGAGATGTGGAAGAAGATCAGGGTGGAGCTGAATGAGGACGTCAACACCCGACAGCGTGACGTCCAAACTATCAAGGATTGGCTCAAGAAGCAGCCGCATTTGCCAGATGAATGGGGTAAAAATTATAATCGCTTGTATTTATTTCATTACTAGCTAAAAAACCCGGCTTCGCCCGGGAGTTGATATGAGATGACGTGGTAGAGTCGAAATAAAAAAATAAACTATGACGTAAAAAGTAAGAAAAAAGTTTATTGAAAACCTTTTCTCATTATTTACAATACTTGTTTATAAACAACATTTTTCATTTTATTGTCCGGAGTATATATACATAAATTTTTTGGATTTCCTACTCTTGAGCAAGCTACATATAGCTGACCGTGAGAGAAGCAGGATTCTTTGAGGTTAATGCCACAATATTTTAAAATTTGTCCTTGCGCTTTGTTAATTGTAAAACTAAAGGCTAATTTTATTGGAAACTGCAGTCTTTTAAATTGAAATGGCAATTCCGAAGAGATCAGAGGTATTCTAGGTATAAATACTGTCTGTCCTTTGGTCTTTCCAGAAATAAGTTCAGCTTCAATGATATTATTCGATAGCTGTTTTACAATCATTCTAGTTCCATTACATAATTTTGGGGAGTTGAGATTTCTGAGTAGTACGATTGGAGTTCCAATTTTCAGACGAAGGCAGTGTAATGGCATTCCTGGTACTTGTAAAGAGTTTAGAAATTCAGTGGGGAAGTTGACACTTTCTTCAATGGATTTTATGGTCTTCGTTAGGCATTGGCAGTAACGATCCTATTTTGTGATAAATTTGCCCTTGAATTGAAAATACATATTCAAATTCATTTCTATTAGTGTTAGTCGAAGTAGCACCGAAAGAAGTCATTTGAAAGCTGGAGTTATATGATCTTATATTTTGAAGAAAGTGTTTTGATTCTAGTGTTTCCCCGAGCATGTAATGCAGATATTCCTGCGGAGGTGCTTCAATTGGTGGTAATCGAATTTTTCCATTCACGCAACAGAGACTTGGTGTTTCTTTACTGAATTTTTCTGCGTGGCAAAACTGGCAAACGTTATTCATTTTTCCAATAACAACGTATTTATGATTGTAATATTTTTTCGTCGGTTCGTAGTGGAATGCTTACTTTGTTAGATTATCTTTTAAAATTCTCGACTCTTCAGTACTTTTATTTGCTGTTCTTTCTTCGCTTCTTCTGCTTCCCAGGTTACTCATTCTGGTCCGTTGATTCTGTAAACGTGCTTCGTGCTCTTCTTCCGTTTCATTTCTTCGAGATTCTTTTTGTTTCCGCCGTTTCGCTGCAAAACTGGCCAAATCTCCTCCTCTCTTACGTCTGGGCATTGTATTCTATAAAATATAAATTAAATAAACATTTTATAGATAATTATTTTGTAACGGAAACGTGGGGTACGTTGAGACAAAAAAATATATATTTAACCTTCAAGCGGTCGAGCGATATTTTGTTTACGACCAAAAGTATATAGAAGGCAACTATTAAAAATACTCACACGTGATACTTCTAAATAAAGGCTCACAGATAACTTCTCTTCTTTTCGTTTTGAAATCGCTCGTTTCGCTGTTCAAATTAAACTTACTCTGGTGAGCGACACCGGGCTCTTATATATTCAGAGAGCTAGGCTCTAGAATATTCGAGAAAATTTGAAAATATTTTCTCTCTCACACCTTCTAGAATTAAGTTCAAATATTCGATAACAGATGGCGCCACTATACTTAATTTCCAAGTTGTAGGGTTGAAATTTAAGATTTTATTGAAATTGGAATTTTAAATTTCGCGCCACTACTACACATGCTGCAATGGCTCACAACTATGGAGACTATTCACTATGACTATTGGAGTGTATAGTCTCCATAGTTGTCTTGAACGAAGTTCAAATATTCGATAACAGATGGCGCCACTGCACTTAATTTCAAAGTTGAAGGGTCGGAAAGTCCCTTATATCTTTAAAAACATGCCCTTTAGATTAAAACGGGAACTTTCTTGTTCGAGGAGGGATAAAGGGCTATCACACCACATAAGTCCCTTTATCGTGTCGGGACTCCTTTTTAAGTTTTATCGGCACGCACATTTTATCGACTTAGTTTTATTATATATATAGATATATAGATATATAGATAAGGTGCAAGATCCATTCGTAAGTTCACGTTAATCACTGGTGTTACCCTCAGGAGGCTGGGTTTTATAAAACCCATTTTAATCTTGATTGTGATTGTATTTTCATACAGTGGTAGGGTTCTTCTGTATTTAGATAGCTAAGTTACCTACAATAGACCTAGAACAACTATCTTTTTTATTTTTTTATATATTATCTAGACGAATATCATGAATCATCCACTTCTAACTAAACCATCTACTACTACTGGAAATCAGTTTGTCGGCTCCTGATAATTCCTACCAAGAGCTAAAATATTTGTGTCCAATTACTCCACAGACGAAGACCGCATCATGACATTCCTCCGCGGTTCCAGCTTCTCGCTAGAAAAATGCAAAAGGAAGCTGGACATGTACTTCACCATGAGGGCCGCCTGCCCCGAGTTCTTCACCAACAGAGACGTTACGAGCCCAGAGCTAAGGGAACTCATGACTAAGGCGTAAGTCTTTATATCTCTTAATTCGTTGATCATATGTGCAGTATTTTCAATTTTCATATGATATGATGTTTGAAGAGAATCTTCAATGGAGGTGAGTTACCAATATGTCACTTTTTGCAACGTTTTCTTGTAAAGTTGACGCATCTGATAAAATACCTAATAACACAACAACAACAATTAGGTAACGTATAGTAAAATGGAGTAGAGTAGAGGAAAGATGAAACATGCAAAGCCGTGGAAGCGTTGTAAGGAAGCAGGGAACTACTTATTACTGTCTCACACCACAAATGAAATATGTTAAACATGTTACTGTTAAATCTAGAATGAGAACAAAAATCCCAGCATTAAATAGACTATAGACGAGATATACGACGACACGACTATACATATAATAGATATAGACGACAAATTTTAAATGAATAATACTCGTAATTTTCTTTGGAAATCAATAATTTTCCTCTCTTGTTTTCAGTCAAGGACCTCCGCTGCCTGGTCTGACACAAAACGGCCGTCGTGTAACTATCTGTAGAGGTAAGAAAAAAATTGTGAATCATCATGAATCGATTGGTTTTGTAAGAACAACTTTAATATCGAAACATCGAGACAGCAAGGTTAATATTGGATCGTCCGCGCATATTTTAGCGGTTGTATTACACAGACATAGTATTGATGATTGATACAGTATGATGGAATTCAACAAATGGCATCATAAGATTAAAAGTGGTATAAACTAATGTTATATTGGAAACACAACACCTGCCACTAGTTTTTACAAGTAATGAAATTATGTTTCTGTTTTATATTCTACTTTAAAAATAAAAGAAATCAGTCATACATCTATGACTCATACGTAAAAAAATTGCAATTTACTAAGCAATGCAATGAACTTATTTTTACCACACATGGTTTTAGGATGTTAGATTACCCACCTGAATTTATCTAATGACGAGTAACCGCCCTCGCTTTGCTTCGGTTTTCTTATTTTTTACAACTTATTGGAGTTTTATTAAGGATCCCTAATTTTTTTGAAAATATAATATAGCCTATGTTACTCGGGGATAGTGTAGCTTCCCAACAGTGAAAGAATTTTTGAAATCGGTTCAGTAGTTTCGGAGCGTATTCAATGCAAACAAAAAATCAAATCTTTCCTCTTTATATATTAGTATAGATTATAATCAACCATTCCACCGTTTTAATGGAATTCATAACAATGACATTAATTTACAGGTCTTGATAAAAACTTGGACACGAACCAGCTAAACGAGGCTTTCAAAGTGGCCATGATGATTGGTGACGTTCGTCTTGCTGAGGAAGTGGAAGGAGTAGCTGGAGACGTCTACATTCTGGATGCTTCTATCGTATCGCCAAGCCACTTGGGGAAACTATCACCGTCTGCTATAAAGAAGTTCTTGATTTGTGTTCAGGTATGGATAATATAACAAATCTTATAAAAAACCTCAAGGATATATGTTATTTCGACATATTGTAATTTAACTTACAATGAGATCGGTGAAAGACAAACAGTAGAAAAATAATTATCATAAACTAGCTGTGCCCCGCGGTTTCACTTATATAGCCTTTACTTACATGTGTTTATATAGCCTTCCTCGATAAATGGACTATCAAACACAAAAATAATTTTCCAATTGGAACCAGTAGTTCCTGAGATTAGCGCGTTTAACCAAACAAACTCTTCAGTCTTATAATATCAGTATAGATAGCCAATGGACTTGTACCTGCTGACATTAACTCAATATCAGAACTTAGAAGAAAAGCAGATGAAATTCAATCCAAAGCCTGCAATGACTATATTGACTATGTTATATAGTTGATAAATTTACTTAGCACTGATATACTACTACGACGTACAATACTATACCTAAATGACATACTATTACGAACCAATTTTCTATATTCGCTATCGCAAAGAAGTTTATCCATGTTTTTCAATTTCAGGAAGCATATCCTGTAAAGTTGAAAGAAGTGCACGTAGTGAACACATCACCAATTATTGAAACTGTTGTGAACTTGGTGAAACCGTTCCTTAAAGAGAAGATTAAAAACAGAGTAAGTATAAAACCTTTAAATAGTTAAATGTAACAATGTATCATTGATAACATTATTAAACGTGTTAGAACTAAATTCGTTGCTCCGCTCAGATATGTTATCGTGATAAATCCGGATTGAAACACATTAGTTGAGTTTCTCAGCATACTAGCGACTCAGTATAATAGCCACTCAATCAAATATTTTTTTTAGGATGTCACAAGTACAAAACCCAAAAATCACCACTAACTACTATTTTTATTTTCAGATATTCATCCACACTGACTTAAACACTCTGTACGAGCACGTCCCTAAAGAAATGCTCCCGGAAGAATACGGTGGTAATAGTGGATCTATCAATGATATCAACGGTAAGGATTTCGATGGATTAAAATTTATTATAAAATCTTCCTCGTCGTCGTGCTCTTATTCTATGTCGTTAACGCATACTATTATAAACATTTTGTTTAATATCATGGCGCATGCTCTAATTTTATATTGGAAATTGATTGATTGCATGAAGATGAAAAATTACGAAAAGTTTAGTCGTATCCAAATGCAAGACCAATGATTATAAACAATTCATTTGAATTTTTGCAAATTATTAAAAATACACCTCATCATTATTATTAGTTTCACCCAGAAACTGAAGACAAATTGCTAGTAAACGATAAATGAGAGGTTATTTTCACGGAATATAATCTACTCAGTGGTTATTTTAGTATTAGAACTGCCTATCATATTACTAAGTAATAAGATTAATATTTTCACTAAACAGATGCTTGGATGAAGAAACTAGAAGACTACAAAGATTGGTTCAAAGCACAGGAATCTCTCAAGGCAAACGAATCCCTGCGACCCGGGAAACCCACCAACTACGACGAACTGTTCGGCATTGACGGCTCGTTTAGGCAACTGTCTATTGATTGATATTGATTTAATATTGGATACATTTTAGCTTTTAACTAAAGAAGATGAAGAAGGATCTGAGCATCGGTCTGATTTAGATTTACTGACCACGACACCCGAAGACTATGTCCCTTATTGATAAAAACAAGCAAAGTTATACGTAAAAGGCTTGTTAAGTGTTTTGTTTCTTTCACTCTTATAGAAAACGATAAAGATAACACATAAAATATTATAACTGTGCAATAGCTAAAATAGATTGATTAGCGTTTATCAATGTTACACAACAGTGGTTTAAAACAATTATCATCGCCGCGTGTTGTTTTGCCTTACATAGTAGTAGTTATTGAAATGCTAGATTAATATTTACGGGAATTTAAATAGGACAAGTACCTAATAAGATATTGTAAATTAAAACCTGTATAACTCTATAGGTATGCTTCATTAAGGAGGAGTCTTACTGCAGTCTAGGGATTGCAATCCGGAAAATTGGATCCAGGAATCCAGCCGGATCCGGCGTTTTTTACGCATACCGGATCCGGTCACGCCTTTTTGGCAAAATAATCACCCTGTTGCTAGTGTAGATGCTTTGAATGCCTGGTATAGATGTTGTAATTAATCTAGTATTGCAATCGGTTATTCCTAACGTTCAATAGGGATGTAATGTACAACACAAATTAATAAATGGATAAATTGAAAGTTATAAAAGCGTGAAATTATATTTTCTTTAATATTACTTCTTGTTTATAATTTGTAATATTTGCCCTAAATGGATGTACATAGGTGTAAGCTATAGGTGTATTTCAATTGCTGCATGATAACATGACAACAGAAAAACTCCTTTAAACATATAAAGATGTATCTTTCTTACTTCTTAAAGAAAATAAAGAGGAAAAAATATAGCAACTGATAATTTTTTTGAAGATAAGTTATATTGAGAATCTGTTCTACTTCTTACTAAAATTACAGGTGTCGCACTGTTTACATCCAGACGCAGGTATAATAAATATAATAAACTAGCTGAGCCGTATCCACTTCGTTGGGGGTAAAATATTTTTACTTGTGATGATGTAAAAAATATTATTAATCACAATAAAATATAGTCTATGTGACTAAGGAATAATGTAGCTTTTTATTGGTGTATTTTTTTAATTGGTTCAATAGTTTTTGATTTTATTAATTACAAAAAGTACATAAAAAATCAAAACTTTTTTTTAATCCATCCATCAGCTTTTAGAGCTTTTTAGCTGGACATAAGCCTCTAATATACGCCACTCAGTCCAATCCTGAGCCTTCCGAATCCAGAGGATACCCGCTGTCTTCTTCAGGTCGTCGGTCCACCTGGTCGGGGGGCAGGATGATGCTCTTTTTACCGTGGCGTTTTGTCTCCATTCGAGGACTTTTCTTCCCCAACGGTTATACGGTCCTTCGAACTACATATGTGGCCAGCCCATGGCCAATTCAGCCGGCTAATTCTCTGAGATATGTCGATCACCCTCATTCGTCTACGGATTTCATCATTTCTGATTCGATCGACTCGATAAATACCGAGCATAGCTTTTCTTATTAATATTAGGTATAATAAACGTCATTAAGTGCTACCCGACTTGACCTGTGCGAGTATTTAATTTGGCTCGGTTGCACTTACTTTGTCCGCATTTGCGTTCCTTTTGTAATCCAAAAAAAAATTTTACCTCAAAAACAGTCGATATCAGAACGAGAAGGAAAAATTCAGATCAAGTGACCAATCCGGTCGAATTCAGCCGGATCCGGCCGGATTAGTGAAAATCCGGTAAAATCCGGCCGGATTGAAAATGACACCGGATTGCAATTCCTACTGCAGTCTTAGTTGAGGAGAATCTTTTACTAACTAAATATAAATAAATAGTTTTGCATTAAAATTACTAAATACGCGCACTTTAGTGGGCATATATTGGCTTGGTTGTCTTGACTATTTCAAAATACTAAAACCTATGGCTACAGTAGGATCTATTATGTCCACAAAAATAACGTTGGGGTAATATGGTTACTTCAGTGATGTTGGGACCCCTGTGTATGGGTTCCTTTTTTACGTACCTAATGACGATAACTTTAATATCTTTAAACATTTATTTTACTTATTATAGGACAGTTATATTATAAGAATAGTATAGTATTAAGGTTACTTATGGGTGTGTTATGTACCTACATTGTGATATTCTTCTATCTATATATATAAAAATGGATGTTGCTAAGCGCTAAACTCGAGAATGGCTCGACCGATTCGCCTAAAATTTTTTGTGTATGTTCCTTGGAGTCCACGGAAGGTTTTTATAATATTAAAAAAAAAAACGCGTGGACAATATTAACAATACGGGAACGGGAATTAGTAGTAGATATAATTAGGTACCGGGAATAATGGCTAACCGCTATATCGTCGCCGATCAACTGCAGATAAAAGAAGGTCAACAGTTGTAAAAGTAAATCAACAAAATATCGAAATTGATAATCATTGCATTGTTCCTTATTCACCAATCCTATCAAAGACTTTCAAGGCGCACATCAATGTTGAATCTTGCCATTCTGTAAAATCTATTAAATACATTTGCAAATATGTAACGAAAGGAAGTGATATGGCTGTGATTGGAGTTAGTGCTGAAATTTCTATTGATGAAGTTAACCAATACCAAATGGGCCGTTACGTTAGTATTAATGAAGCAATTTCGCGCATTTTTTCTCTTCCCATTATATATGTGACGATATCTTGCATCAAATGTGCACTAGAAAAAGGAATATACATTAACAATACACAGAAGAAATTTACAACGAGGCATTGATAACAGTTAAGGACATGTGCTTGATGATGTCAAACAAAGTATCATCTCAATTAGGCATGGCCGTGCCTAATCGCTCAATGCACGACGTTGCTTTAAGGGAATCAGAATAAATGTTCCGCTGTTGAACCAACAACAAAAATTTGTAAATGATGGAAATGGAGGAATTTACTATTTGGACGCTCCAGGTGGTACATCTTCATCTGGAATTGCAGCCACGTTATTGAAAGGCGGTCGAACAGCCGATTCAGTGCTAAAATTTCCATTGAATATTCAAAGCAATGAAACTTCGACCTCCAACATTTCGAAGAACACAGCAATGGCAAAGGTTTTGCAGCAATGTAAGTTGATAGTGTGGGATGGATGCACGATAGCACATAAAAAGTATTTGGAGGCATTAGATAGAACTATGGAAGATCTACGAAACAATCGAAACCGATTTGGTGGAGCGATGATTTTATTAGCAGGAGATTTCCGTCAAACATTACCAGTGATTCCTCGGTAAACGCCAGCGGATGAACTCAATGCATATTCAAAGTCCTCCATTTTGTGAAAATACGTAAAGATACTAAATTGAAACAAGAATATACGTATACGATAGCAAAATGATCAATCTGGAGAAATATTTTCAAAGCAACTCATTGACCTTGGTAATGGCAAAATCCCTGTTAATGATTCGACTGGCTGCATTATATTTTTGTCAGTTTACTGAAACAACAGTCGAGCTCATACAAAACGTGTTCCCAAACGTCTCTCAAAATTACAAAGATCATTAATCGCACCCTTAAAATGAAAGTGACCTAACTGAAAATTCCTGTAACTTCTGTTTTTGCTATAAACTTACCTTAAAATGCGTACCCTAAAACCCTGTGATGAAAAAAAGCTCGAATTATGAGTAAGAAAAGGACAACCTAATAATCGGTCACTTTCATTGATCGCTCTATTCATCGATATATACTTTTTTGAAAACTTTCTTGCTCATTTCCCACAAATTCCAATTTTTGAGTTAGGTCACTCTCATTCTAAGGGTGCGATTTGTGGCTGAGCGAACGTGCTATATTAGCTGCCAAAATTACGGATATAGATGAAATAAACTTCAAAATTCAAAATGAAATTGCCGGTGAATTAAAGACATACAAATTTCACATACAGTTGATTAGGCAACTAATCAAGACGATGTCGTCAACTATCCACCAGAATCGTTAAATTTTCCGGGATTGACACCTCATAATTTTTAATGGAAATTAGGATCGGTAGTCATAATGTTAAGAAATATTAAATATTAACTTATTTTTGTAAGTAATCGTCGTTTATTGTTGAGATATAAATAACGGGATCACTCGGAAAAATTTATTTAATTTCTACTATTAATTTTTGACAGAACGAAGTCTGTCCGGGCAGCTAGTACTATAATAAAACTCAAATGGCAAATTTTCTGTACATTGAATATTTTTTTTAAATTTTGATTAGGGGGCACTTGAATAACGTGTTAGAGCACAAAAATATTTTTTTTAGAATTATTGTCTGTCTGTCTGTCTGTCTGTCTGTCTGTTTGTCTGTCCGGGCATCAAATGAAAACCCCCGAACGGATTTTGATGAAAATTGGTAAAGTTGTTACTAATACTCCGGGTCATATTTTAGGATACTTTTTATCCCGGAAAATTAAAATGTTTCCCCGGGAAACGAGATGAAAGTTTGTATGGAATATTTTTAAAAGATCAACCGATTTGCTTCAAATTTGCAACAAATGTTCCTTGCTTAAATTGATGGAACACGTATTTTTCAGTTTTTCAAAATTTTGCAAATAAAAAGAAAAAAATAAAAATTAATGTGAATATATTGCTTATTTTTCAAAACCCGCTCCTGGAGGAATCCTTTGTGATTTTATCGTGGATTTCAGTATATAGATTACTAAATATAAGTACTTCGATATAAATCCACCGTTTTTTAAATTTTCTTCTGCAAGAGTTACAAATAAAGTAAAACATAATTTCCGTATGCGAAGCTGCGGGCAACAGCTAGTTGCTCATAATATTGATAAGTGTATCATAGTAAGTAAATAAACATTATAAGATAATTTTGTAGCATTTTTATTAAATATCTTTAATAATATATTACTATAAACTTACATCTTAATAGTAATAATTTCTTTTGTTCTTCCTGCTTTGAAAGTTAAAACATGATTATAATTTAACATTTCTGGATCTTGATGGTTTTCGTAGAAATTTGGCAGCTTTTTCAGTTTGTTGTAAAACGTTTTTTAATATTTGTTGATAAAATTTTAACTTTAATTTGACACAACATGATTGACCAATATCCTTTCATCATCGTACTAAAACTTCGAGAGGGTCAAAATTCAATAATTTAAATACTGCATATTATTGTTTTAATATTATTTAGTATTTTTGTTGCGTAGTGCTTGTCTATCAATATAACCTTGCCTAAAGTGTTGTAATCTAAATTTTACTAACAAAAAATAACCGACTTCAAAGTCTCAAAAACTAATTTTCAGATCTCGTTCAAATTTATGTGGGACCACATGACAAGTACCTGCTTTCGATTAAAAAAACAATCATCAAAATCGGTTCCTCCTTTTTTTGAAGTCGGTTAAAAATATCAGTCGTATATGTACATAGATACTGTAAGATAAAAGTACAGTAATTTTTGTAAGACATTAGAAAGATGATGTCAGATTGGTTGATGAAATTATCATAATAAACATGCAAAAAATTATTATTTTATATACAATCATATAGCAGAGTTGTTGGTGACTAAGCCCACCGAGTGAGTCGAGCGAAATGTGCCGAGTTTGATACCCGGCAGGGGAAACCAAACACAAACAGTCACTCGGAACACGGAATCTTACTGCGAGGGTGTGGCTTACTTTATTTTTAAGGTCAATGTTGAGTTCAGTGTGATAAGTTCAGCATAATTACATTTAGCTGTGACACTGCTGTGATGATCTAAGGAAGTACTTAAATACATAAACCAGTTTAAAAAGTTCCATAAGCAAAATAAAGCGAAACAGTTCAATTGTTTATTTATTTCCACTAACCACGTGTTTCCTGACGACGACGCGTCGTCATCGCGACGACAACCTTGCAGAATCATTTTCTGCCTGACCGAGAAGTTTAAACATCTTGTTAACTAAGCAAAAACGATTGTGTTATTATGTAGTATGAGAGTGGCCATACGACCCGCTTTTATCAGAACAGTCCCACTTTTGGGCCATGCAACAGTTTTGCTCTTCAGATTTTTTCAATTTTTACATAACAATTTTAGTTAGACGACAGGTAAAAAGGTATTTTGAGCTTGATAAATCTTAAACATAGGTTGGCAAGTACCTGCCCCTGAGATAAGTATTTGCATTTTATCAAGCATTTTATGAACACTTATCGAATGGTTATTTGGGCACCTACTAAAAATAATTGAACAGACAATTTTTATCTCATACGTACTAGTTATATTTATCTTTTACCTCTTTAATTTCTTAGATGCCAGATTTCTATGGAGACACGAATCGATTTACATAATATAAACATAATTATGTATTCAAATAACACCGAATGAACAGATTTGAATGCGAAACAGTTCTTTTTTATTAGTAGCAGATATTTTTAAATGATTTCAGGACGTCCCACTCGGAGGCATGAATTAATGGTTACATTAAATATGAGTACAGAGATTAAGTAGGTGATGTCCGGAGACATGAGTATGGCCTGTATCTAATTCATGATAACCGTGACGTGATTTATCTCGGTGAAAATGAAAACGTGATTCGAATCAATCGTCACTCTAGTATGTGATTGAACGACAATCCTACCATATTTGTAAACATAGCTTCCTTCATTATCTGATATAATATTATCTGGCCTATCAGGCAATATACGATAGTTAATGAGTTGATAACATGTTGATAAAAAAGATAATCCCTTTACTTCACATTGGCACTGCAATATCTTTTTTCCATTAACTGTTTCAAATTTAAAATTTTCATTAGCTTTGTAGTTTTAATAGAAATGTATTTGTATTCCATGCCAAATTGCCCAATAGCAGCCGGCGACAAGGCGTAAATGTCTCCTTAATATTATTTAGAAGGTACAGTCCGATATTCTATTCCATTTGAAAATGATGATTTTAAGTATAGTTTAATTTAGTTAGTAGGAGTAGCTACTCCAACCGTTTTAATTACATAGTCTTCTGAAAACTTCCGGGTTAAGAGCTGTCTAATCGTAAATTTTGCTGCTAGTGCTAGAAGTATTAAGCAAATGCCAAAAGCTTGCAGTTACAGTTCGGCCGCTGTATCTTGGCGCGTCTGAACTTCGCGCAGAAGGCTGCGCAGTAACATAATTCGCCAATACTCGGTACGCGGTGTATTATGTCTCAGTCAAACGTTAGTATGTTCGTGTCGCCATCTCTGTCTTACATGCGCTAAAGTTCGCAAAGCCTATGTTCAGACGCGCCAAGTTACAGCGGCCGTACTGTACTTTCGTCGATCACTCACGTACGGATCATAAATGAAGATTAATTGGCCATAAAGTGACCTTAAACTTTGTCGGAAAAGTACTTATGTAGGTACTTTCAGAGAAAAGTTCTCAAGCTTCGACAACCCGGATTTGTTTTTAATAATTACGTAGCGGTTAAAAAATATCAAAGTGAAAGAGATTAACAGAAAATTAAATTAACCTTTTGAAAGAGAAAAATGCTTGAATATCAGTGGATATTGTTACGATAGGAAATACTCGTATAGGTAGGTGTATAAACATATTATTTCATGTATTATTTTTGTCGACGTTTGCAAATTGCCACGCTATTTTTTTACTTATTTCAATAGTTATTTTTTTATCTTAAAACGGTTTAATTTGTATGTTATTGTTAGGTTCTTTTTAAAAGACATTGTTGATAAGTTTTGTTTCAATATTTTGTTTCAATATACCTACTGATGAATTTTTCGAGGTGGAAGATAAATATCTAGTGAATAAAGTATTTTGTATTTAATGACGTAAAACAAGTACATACATGTATGACCTTCGTTGCCTTATATAAATAAAATAAAACAAATAAATAAATACGTATAATGGGTATGAATATAAATAAATTCGCAGGCTGCAAATTAGGCTTCAATTATTATGTAAGTACCATATTTGATGCAATAAGGAATTATGAATTATGAAAAAGTACCTACTTATATTTGAAAAGGCTAAACAGTTTTTAAAGAACTAACGACCTACATAGTTTCGAGACGGCTTTAAACTACCTACTCACAACGGGAAGTGCCTCAACCGGCCCGACTGCTTCATTTGCCCACTAGCTAGGAAACGTTTACAAAATTCACACACACACTGCAATAGCAGTCCTTGTATTACGGTTGACAGACGTTTTCAAATGAGACAACGGGAAAGCGACGGCACGTGAACAAATCAAATCTGTAACATTCATGTCTGCCCCGGGACGCATATTTCCGTTTACATGAACCACAAGCACAACACTAGGTATTGGTGAAGAGTGTATGAAAACAATAGTCAGAGATCTTGCGTTACAGGGAGGAAAACAGACGGGACTTTCGTTTATTGATAATACTGGGAGTTACCACGCTTGCTTAACGTAAGGTTCCATTCGAGTACCTACCCACTAAACATGTAGTGTGGGCTCCCGCCGCCCGGGGCCGACTGAAGATTTGCCGCCCCTCAATGATATTTGCAGCCCCCATTTTTTTATTAATAAAAAATGCACTTTTCTTGTTTTTTTCATAGCACAATTTACATTAAAATTTAAATAAATAAAATCAATTGTAGTGTATCTATAATTTTTTTTTATTTAAAAATCAAGTGGCTTGCCGCCCCCTCTTAATGTTCCACCCGTGACCATGGTCCCTCTGCCCCCTCCCCCCACAGATGTGTCATAAACTAAATGACGACCCTACTCATGACTGCCCTAAGGGAAGAAACCCTACGTTAAGCAAGCGTGGTAACTTTCATTATTATCTATAAACGAAATAACCGTCTGTTTTCCTCCCTGTAACGCAAGATCTCTGAAACTACTGCTTTCATACACTCTTCATCAATAGTGTAGTAAAGCTGTTCATCAGTAAGGTCCGGGTTTATTCTTATTAAAGTTATAAACTGACTGAAATACCACGAAAATAGTTGAAGATGCAGGCATGCGTTGCAAGTAGTTCAATTTACAAAAAAATACTCTAATTGTTTGTTTTTTTAACTTCGTTTCTCGTGTTAAGTTCTAAAAATAAATCCGCGCCTTATTTTATTTATTCTTCACCTTTGACAAAAAGCGTACTAGCTAAGTATGAGCACTTCACATTGATTGTGACCATGAAAAGCATTATGCAGAGGTCACTAATTATACCAAACATTGGCAATGATGAAAAATATATGCACACATTTATGCGATTATGTCGTAAAAGTGAATGTTTTTTTAATTTAAAATATGATTAAAATAGACCACAAAACACGTACACTTTACTAATTAGATAGGTATTTAGAAATATCGAATTATACCAATTCTTAGGAACAATTTAATTTATTACCATATGCTTTTTAATAGAACCTTCATAAAATTAACCTCATTTCGCCTTCATAAAATCAGCCATATTTAGTTAACGTAAAAAAACCGTTAATCTTGCTCGAAATTGGCGCAGAAAAGTTAATTATTTCATTACTATAGAATAGATACTAAAAATACAACCGTAATAATAACATCTTCCATTTAATTCATGACACCCAGACTACCTTCAAGGTGTATTGTTAAATGTACATATTTTTAACAAAATGTCATAACTTAACAACAACAACAAAGTTTTTCATTTTCTTTTTAAATCAATCAAATAAATCAACAAATTAACTAAAGTATAAATAAACTTCATCATAAATGAAAAAAATCGTAAACGAATTAAGTGGTCTCATTCTGACAGGATCCTTGTAAAACAATAAAGGATTGGTAATTACGCTGCTACTTTTAAAACATACTTGTTATTGCAAAATGGCAGTCGTTGAATCACCTTCTATTGGTAATCACTATTTCGCAAATTCAGTTTCGTCCTCAGAGCTTTCAGATAAAAATCCCATTCCTAAAAAAACCACACTCGTATTCCTCGTTTACACGTGCAAGTCAAGTGGACAAATGCGCTGATTAGCGCTCATTTATGAACTTACCTGGCAGTTCACTCTAATATTATGTTTTTATGGCACTCCTGACGGTAAGTGGTCACGGCTACCTCATGGAAGTACCTTTTGGATGAAAGTCATCATGGATAACCATTACAACAACACGTTTCCGGTATGGAAGAAAATATTCGGATTAAAATATTAGGCGGCCTTGAATACTCCCTAACTTCATGCCAGCAGATCAGGGTATTGTAACTAAGGAGCAATTAAAGTAACCGTTAGTGACTCTGAGTTGGGGCGTTTATATTATTACTGGTATTATCATCTTCCCGTGAAGCCTCCATTGAGTAATCCACCAAAGGACTCGTTACCCGGTTAGGGGCTTGAGAGTTACTACTGACTAAATCACTGGCTTGCAGCAGTGTTATCGTTTACTTATCTAAGTGAAGTACAGTACTGGGTGTAAGTACAGATGCATACAAACGGGACATGAGGTCGGGCCTGCAGAACGCATTTCTCAACAGCAGAGAGAGGCAGAGTGAGGTCAGTTGTAGCTTTGCACAGACGCTGAACGGACGTCTGTAGACTGATTATTATTTTTTATTTAATTAATTAATTAATTTGCTTTAAATAATAGTTTAGTGGACAAATAGGAAGGACATGTAAGTGTTTTTATTTATTTATTTTTTAGAAACCTGTAATCGGTGTTTTTAACAAAAAAAAATTTGAGGGTAAACAATTTTTTTGTTTGAAAAATTACCGCTCTGTTATTTGGGACGATGTATTATTAGTTATTTTTTAAAGTGAATCTAAAATAATATTTAGGTATTTCAAACCGAATATAATCTGTGCATTAATTATTGAAACAAGCAAGCAAGTATAATATTGCAACAGAGTACCGGTATCGCGAAAACCACCAGTGAAAGTGCTTATATCCTGTAGGTAGGTGTATTAAAATATTGAGTTCAATTCGAAAGTAGCAAGCAAGTTTCTGAGAACTTAAACTCTTGAGCAATATTACTTAACTACAGCATCAATTAAATAATCGTATAACATATATTACTAGAAGCGGTATCATCGCAAGGTATAATGTCACACTTCGGCGCTCGGATCACTTATAATAATGTGAGGGTACAAGCCATTGCCTACCACGATGGCCAAGTTCGTATTGGTAGAATTCACAGACCCTTGACAACATTATGAAGAACTCAGGAGTGCAGATATCATGGTTATATGTTTCTACGATGTTGTTTATTTCTTTATTTTATTTGGGACTAGCTTCGTTCGGGTGGAAGTTTTTCCCACGTAAATCCCAATCCCTTGGGAATTTCGGTATAAAAAGTAGCCTTTATTTTGCCCTATAACGTCCTCTATCTTTCAGTGAATGTCCCATTAAAATCGGTTCAGCCGTTCCAAAGATTAGCCCGGACTAACTGAAAAACATACAATATAATATTTATATTGCAATAAAATCTACTATGACTGAAATAAATAGATGTAACAGAGCAAGGTCAATGATATGCTAAATTAATTCTTATTATAAATTTATTATTTAGGACGATTTGATTTTTCCTGATGCACTAAATAAAAAATAATAAAAATCGATATGAGTAAAGAAACAAAATAATATTAAATGAATAATATAGGATCCTTGTAGCGTTCTACTTGGCGTACGATAACAGAATTGTTATTGTATTGTTATTCCATTAAAAGTATGACTGTTCCTTATTATTAGCCGACTCAATATTTTCAAAAGGTAATGAATATTGTCAATGATTATTTCTTTCTTCCTCCAACTTATCTATTGATATATTCAGCAGTCCCATTTTCATTGTAACCTTACATAGACCGAAAGAAATGTAGGAAAAGTAGTCTGCAAAACTGAATTTCGTAGTACCTACAATAAATAATATTGATTATTATATCTAAACTGATGATGAGAAACTAAATGATTTTATCAATAAATTAAAACAGAAATATCAATGACGCAAATTATTGAGCTCAAGATTTCCTCCAACCCCTGCAGAATTACAGAATGATACTTCGTTTACACATTCCAGCTTCAACCTATTTGTAATTTTATAAATATTATGATCACCTTATTATTATTTATTTATTACTACAACACAAATTATTTTCAAATCTACTTAAGTAAATATATTAGCGGTTCAATATAGGAGCCAGTGTCTATGTGGAAGCGTTAATTACTGACTAATACGTATTAAAGATATACAATCTTTAACATTATACCTACTGAAGTTATCTCGCAGAAACAAAGTCATTGGCCGGAATGAAAAGTCTAGGGACTGACCCGTGATATCAGCTACAAATATGTCAAATATCATCTTTTGTCCAGTAATTTCCGGGTGATGCTTCAACAGACAGTAATTCAATTAAAAAAATAAATTTTAGTGACCATATCGATAATTAAGCCCGTAGTAATAATATACTATCCAATGTCCGGATTAAACCCCATTACAGTTTTATTATTAGTATAGAGTTTTTATCTTTGCTTAACAATATATTAAAATAATGCGATCCAATTCGCGAGTACCGTAAGCAAATCTTCCTGAAGATAATTCTAACCTATCTAGAATGTTTAATCTGGCAATCTTTTGCAGGCACATTCTTGTACCTTTAATTTTTAGCTTTTTTAAGCGTCGCTTTTATAAGCGTCGCTTTTATAAGCGTCAGTTAACCGTGTAGGTGAATAAAGTACACTAAAAGTGGACTTAAGACACCTGGGTGAATTAACTCAGGTGAATAAAGTCGACGTCACCGTATTTTCTCACGTCCTTCGAGGCATGGTAAAGAAATATACTTTACCCTATCGGCCGGTTACTTTAATGTGATCCGTTTTTCTTCTATTTTAAGATGAATTTTCTGGGTACAATGGAGTACTTATACGTCTTTGTTGATATGAATAGTAAATGCAGCCACATCATCTATAGTATATAATATACTAGCTGCCCGGACAGACTTCGTTGTATCAAAAGTTTTTTTTTTAATTAAAACCTTCGTCTATCCTATCTTTCAAGTTGGATTAAACTGTACACGGTGTGCTTTGATTAAAATCGGTTAAATACATAGGAGTCCATCGCGGACAAACAACGTGACATGTAATTTATATAAATTACTAGCTGCCCGGACAGACTTCGTTCTATCAAAAGCTTTTTTTTATTAAAAACCTTCCGTGTGCCTTAAGGGACATATAAGCTATCCTATCTTTCAAGTTGGATCAAACTGCACACGGTGTGCAAATTTGATTAAAATCGGTTTAGTAGTTTAGGAGTCAATCGCGGACAAACAACGTGACACGTAATTTGTAGTATATATTAAGATTAAGATTTTTTTATCGGCAACACGGGATGGAGTTAAACACCACTCCAGCTAGTCCTATATTCTAAGATGAATTATTATTGAACATAGTGTATTATTCGTCTAGCCGCAATCGAAAATCACTTCATTGTGGTGTCTGCCATTGAAGTCTCCTTGAAAGCAAAGACAATATGTATATTAATGTTACGCTCTTTCGAAATAAAGCGGTTAAATTTTTCTGAGAACAAAAGAAAAATTACAGTGTTGCAATGAAACGGTTTCATAAATTTCCCATTGAACTGAGCTCGTACATTATGATTGTAACATTTCTGTTGTTATTCAGTAAAAGAGGAAAAGGCATAAAACATTTCCAATGTCGTAGGAAAAATTGTTAATAACTGGTGTGCGCAGGCGCATAGAATCTTACTCATATCTTACTGAATCTTAATATTTTACATTTTCGTTTAGTTATTGTTATGTTTATCTACTTATACTTACTAGTAATATTACTACTTACTAGTAATTCAGCTCTCCACATCTTAAGGTTGTCTGGAAGAGATCGCTGTGTAGCGATAAGACCGCCTTTTGTACCTCTATCTACTTCACTTGTCTACTTTTTTGTTGTTATATTATTTTATTGGTGTACAATAAAGAGTTAAATAAATAAATAATATCTTGTATTACTAATGTCTAATATGTTGCAGACACCATGAAGATCAAGTCAGACTTGCTGATCCAGCCGGCAGGGGAGTTGTGGAAGCAGATCAGGGTGGAGCTGAATGAAGATGTATCCACCCGAGACCGGGATTTAGCCGCCATTAAGGACTGGCTTCGGAAGCAACCACACTTACCTGATGAGTGGGGTAAGCACCATAAAATTACACTAACTCAAGGGCTTGCATACTCAGCATCAAAAAACAATCTTGTTATAAGCATTGAAGTATTATTACTAGCTTAAAGAACAGACACCGCGAACACAATGTATTGGCACCGATCGGCTTCAATTTTCAATGGATTCGTTCGATTTTGAAAGGAAAACGGGGGCTCAATTTTGAAAATAGAACCTCCCGGCGGAACACACATTTTGTTCGAGATGTCTGTTCTATGACATTATACTTCAATGGTTTTAAGCGATCTATTGCTTGTTACTCAGTTTTGTAGGAACATGTATCATCAATTCATCATTCACTGAAGTGACCGCCATCCGTGTTTTGAATATAAAAATTCGCGGTGGAGATTTATTGAGCGTATAAACCATTATGTGCGTGATAAATGTACCTGTATGACATATACATATAGTTCTATGCCTGTATGTAAAGCTTTACTCAAAGAAGCGCGCAAAATCGAAAAAACATGACTTATATCTAAATTATTTCAATAGAAATAGGTGTCTCAAATAGATTTGTCATTATATTACTATAATGCGATAAATTTTCTGCTTATTTATATTCAATACATTCTTCAAAACTGAAACAATAAGAAATGTTAATTTCAATTTATTCTACCTCTGATATCATTGTTCAGACACTCGCAGTAAAGATAATATAATTTACCTAATAGTATATACAGTTAAACCTCTTTCTATATATCGCTCACCTAGTAATATAATGGCACATCTGCAAAAAATGCGAAATTTAGTTTATATGGTATACGTGTTTAAAAGTGCATAATCTACATAGTGGTAAATATGTATTAATGTCTATACTAGTAACCAATCTGATAGAAACGTAAAAAGAACCCATAAATTAATTTTGAACATTTTAAAATAATTTTTGAAATTCGCTTCTGTAAAATATGACAAACGTAGATGTGCCGTTGTTTTACTAGGGGCTTGTTTCACAATCTTCAAGTAAGTCCGAAGTAAGCTATTCGTTGGTTAAGTTGACATTTCGTGTATGAAAAATGTCACTTTAACGTCACTTTAACCGGCGAATAGCTTATTCAGGACTCTACTTGAAGATTGTGAAACAAGCCCTAGGTGAGCGATATAATTATAATATAAGTACTCAGAAAAAGCTATGATTTCCAAATAATAAGTAGAATTTATTGTTACTACTACTACTGAGCACGGGTCTCCCCTCTTTAGGAAACCTAGAGTATTCTGTGCCTAGAGCATACTCCACTACGGCGATTCAGTAAACATTGTGCGCATTAAAGTTCCGACACAAGGCCAACCAAGTGTCGGAAGCTTTGCACGCCACCCTAAGAGGCCTTCGGGCCTGACACGGTTTAACGACTGTTACCTTACAATAACCACTGGGATTACATTAAGTGCCCTCCGAAGCACGGAAGCGCTCAAGAGTGTTTGCCACTAGCCGTCACCCAGGAATTGTGATATCTATTCAACAATCGACCGCGCCCGCTGTTGCTTAAATCAGCCGATCATTTGATAATTTCTTCTTAAAAATGGTAACTAAGTTTTTTAAAGAACGAATTCGCATTAATCGAAGAGCTATTATATACGGGTAGTTCTATTATAATTTAATCTACATTTTGAAGACTAGATACCCTCTGTGTATTTGAACTCCTTCAGACTGTCCCCATCAGGTATCTAAATAAATATGAAAACATTATTTGGTTATTAATGGTATCCTTCCTAAACTGCAAACGTTTGCGGAAACAAATACGAGTACTCCCAAGTAATTAAACGTAAACGTATATTCGCGTAATAACCATGATCACGCCAATTAAAAATAATTGCGCGATTTATAGTTATGTTAGCTGTTATTTTAGTCAAACGTCTTATTCCAACATGTTATTGTGCAGAAAGTAGTTGTACTTAAGGCTTAACACGCATTGCGAATTTTCACCGCGCGATTTTTTCCGCAAAATTCCGTGAGATATGGAAATTGTATGAAGCTGCACGCACTTGCGAAAAACAAATCTGTGTTTCGCCACAGAATTAATCGCGCCGCGACGCGATATAAATTCGATAAAATAATTTGCGGAAAAAGGAGGTGTATGAATCTGAACGAACTGCAAAAAAAATTCGCAGTGCGAGAGAGAGAGAGTCTCCCTTCAATTGAAATTGCTTTTCTCCATGTTGTATCTTGATAATGTATAGCAGGACCAACTAACCGTAGTAAATTATCGAATGTTTTTATAGACATTCAAAAATACCCGAAAAACTTGTTGTTATATTCTCGCAAGGCTTGGTATTTTACAAAAAAAAAATCCTTTCATAGGTCTTAGTGCCGTAAAAGGGTGAATCCAGAATTGGTGATATCTTTTGATGTTTCTTTTACGCCGTAGTAAAAGGCAAATCAAGATTTTTATTCGGTGGTCCATTAAGGGACGTGCGAATCGGCTGAGAACTGAGTAGAAACTGGCAAAAATCGCAAGGAATTTTATTCGCAATGCGTGTTGGTCACGATTCAGTACGCGATTTAAAAATCGTCAGAAAAAAAATCGCGCGTTGAAAATTCGCAATGCGTGCTTACCCTAAGTGTTTGACTTTATGCGTTTTTGACCCGTTGGAACTAAGTTGTTTGTAATATTTATAATATACATACCTATCTGCCTAACAAATAATATTTATACCGCTTGAATTTATTTTTAACCGACTTCAAAAAAGGAGGAGGTATTCTATTGGACATTATTTTTTTATTATTATTTTTTTTTTATGTTACCTCAGAACTTTTGACTGGATGAACCGATTTTATTGATTCTTTTTTAATCGAAAGCTGGTACTTATCATGTGATCCCACATTAATTTGAGCGAGATCTGACTTTTTGAGTTATTCCTAATTTTGAAGTCGGTTATTTTTACTTTTCATTATGTGGAAAATATTGCCCATTTGCAAAAAATCCAATCAAATCTCTATCCAATTTTTTATTACTTTATAGTGCTGATTTTAAACGTAATAAAAAATTGGATAGATATTTGATTGGATTTTTTGCATATGTGCAATATTTTCCACTGCTGATCTGACGAAACCATGACGATAACAGACTTGCTTTTCAATTTTCAGTACAATTGATGAATTACAATTGATGATGAAGATGACTTAAAATTTCTTTGAATAAAGTGCTTGATTATAATACCACGGAAGTTGACGCGATGACGTTTGATTTGAACAAAGATTCTGATAGTTATATTTCTGCGGAATTTAATCAGGTAGGTACAACCGATCATAGATGGACATCGTATAATTTATTTACAGAGGATCAGCCTCTGATGACCTTCCTGCGAGGCTGCAGCTTCTCCCTGGAGAAATGTAAGAGGAAGTTGGACATGTACTTCACAATGAGAGCCGCTTGCCCCGAGTTCTTCACCATGCGAGACGCTACAAACCCACAGCTTGCTGAGATTCTGAAGACTAAAGTGTAAGTTTCCAAACGTAATTATAAAAATGCTGCATTCTATTCGTTTTATCCTCAGTTACGTAACTTACGACTTTGCACAAGAATCATGACATTGAACCAATTGACAGGGTATTCCTATTTATGCCTTATACTTTGGATCCCTTGTACAAAACAAACATAATTTAAACATATTCTTAGGATAACTATGGTATTTACTTTTTTACTGTTTTGCGTTTGTTCAATGACCAAAAAACAAGGAAAAACCGAATTTTGGAAAAAATGCAAAAAAAAAAGTAATCATTCACGGATGGACCATGATTATCTTGTACACAAAGGATAAGCGTCATCAAAAATTACCTCTAAACCATTAAGCTTCGTCTCACAGCGATTTCAAAAACCTTCAAAGTCCTTTGACCCGTATGTGAAATGCTACTCAAGTTCGTTAGTGTTTATGTTTCTATTCCAATGTCAGGTTAGCTCGGTCAAACAAGCCTTGATGTGATTCAAGGGCACCTAGACACCTGCTGACTACATAATAACTATTGCGTAAGGAACGATGTGTGCAATCAACTATTTAACAACCTTGGCACAGAAATGATGCAAAATCGCGTTAATCAAGACCAAAATTAGCTTCACCTAAGCTGATAAGAAATATACGTTAACATATTATATTAAATGACTCATGGAACGCAGTTTAAAATGATAAACGCTACACACTTATAGAGCAACACATCAAGACCGAGAACAGAAATTCAAACTCAATATTCTTTGTGCCTCGCTTTGCATGGAATCGAACCCAGGACCCTACGCACAGCAGTCCGGCATGGTAACTATTACGTCACGCAGGTCGTCAATCATTCAATCATCAACTATAAAGAGATTAATCATCAGATCATCACTGACGTCTATAAAAGATGGAAAATGTCTAATTACTACCGCGCTCAGGATATTTGGTACAAGAAACAGCACAAGAAATTCATTAGCAAACAATTTTATACTACATAACCAAATTAATAAATTTTCCTTGACTTAAACCGTTTATGGTGAAGCACTACATTAAATAAGATACATGAACGCTTTATAGTGAAATCCTTTATGTCGTATTATATACGCTTTTTTGTTACAAAAAAAATTGTTTATTGCAGGCAAGGTCCACCACTTCCTGGCATCACACCCAATGGGAGAAGAGTAACAATTTGCAGAGGTAGTCTTCACTGTATATTTCATACTATAAATTATTTTATTTGTATTTTGAACAAATTTGATATATTTTATTTACTACTTACAACATCTGCGAACAAAACCTACTGATTTTAGCATTCATTGCGGCATTAGTATAGACTATTTAAAATTTGATGGGGGTGTGCTAAGTAGGGAGAAGGAGGGTGAGTTGAAACAACTGAAATTTCTCGGAAACAACATTGGCAAGTTGGTAAAGTCGCAAATTGTACCCTTCCACTATCCTCCCGGGTGTCCGGTACTCATTTACGCGCCACTATTAACGCTTACAAAGCTATCAAATGTCAGGTCAAAATATACATTTAAAAAGTAACTTTTCGTCTAAATTATATCCATATCGAAATTTTGATAGATTAACCGTTTCATCCTTAATGTTACACGTTATTTTCTAGCTTGTTTATCCAAGATTTAAATTTTAATAAAGATTTAGTATGACTTTGTTCTCACCTAGTCAGCATTTATTTGCATTGACGTTTTATTATGCAATGATATTTTGTTTTGTATTGGTGTTATTGACTTTTCTTCAGTTTGCGGAATTCATTTGAAGAGGATGGTAGCCAGTTAGGCTTCTTAAAAAGAAGATTGTAGCAGTACTAATGATAATCAGATGATTATTTCTGATTTAATGTGATTAATTTCAATAATTTACACTTAGATCTATTTTCCTTCTAAAATCTCAGTATTTTAATTAGGCATGACATTGACAGTACAAATAAAAGTTGACGCTGAAATGAAAGGTTGACGATGAAAGGACGCTATGAAATACAGTTTAGTTGCAAAAACTGCGTTTTCATTAACATATTATTTCCAAGTGATAAGTGTTTCAACTCTCCTAGCCCATTGTTTCAATTTACAGAAGTGTAAGAGGAGAGTTGAAACAAAGTCACCATTTGTCTTCAAATCGACTTTTTATTAGTGAAAAAGAAAAAGTGACAGTTTTTATCCTGATTATCTGTTAGTCAAATAAATAAGGTTTCATTCAGTGTATTTTCTTATTCTGTGATGTCGCTTATTTGAAAAGTTATGGGCTAAAATAAAAATAAATGTTTCAACTCTCCTCGGTCACCCTTACCTATTCGATACAATCCAAGATGGCTGACATTGACGTATCTTTTCTATACATGTGACTTGGACAAAATGTTAATGTGGCCACTTGGAACGTATTTGAAACCATATCACGCACTATTATAAATTTGGTTGCATGATTTACATATTAAAAACTAACATGTTTATTATCTAGGAAGTGAAGCTTGAGCGTTGTTTTTTTGCTCTTTGTCTCTAGGTTCCGCTACAGAATACATAATAGTACTAAGAATAGTACCTCAGATGAAGGAATGAAAGGCAGATGGAACATTCGCAAAGAAATGTAACGAATGACGTGAAGTCACTTTTTCGCTATGTGTGCGTGACAACCTTAATGTCAACTAGCAGTGGCACCGTACGGACACGTAATTCTTTGTGTGTGTGAGGATGCCAAATGAAAAGTCACAAACTCCCGCAATTTTGTAAATGTTGTTTGACATATTTCCAACTTAACACATTATGCACAATTAAATTGGCAAATTATTTATTACTAGTCTAGTGAACGCCCTTGCTTAGCTTCGGTAAGCCCACAGTCGATAAAAGTAGGGATGGTATTCTTTAAATTGTCGTGATTTTTTTATTTGTAAACCGATTCAAATAAAACAAACACTAAATGTTATGGTGGAACAAATGCATAGAAAAACAGACAAAAATTTAAGTTGTAATAAATTAATGTGATAATCATAATTGATTTTAATTTCATCACTAATTTCATCACTTTCCCCAAATTTAGGGTAACCGATTTTCACATAAAGCTGATATACAAATGAATAATTGTCGAGGTTTTGTGTTCCGAGCAAACCGCAAAAATATAATTATAAATAAATAATAAAATAATGAACAGATACATGTGAAAAGATATTCCATCTTCTTTTCTTTGATTTTGCGAACTACTTTTAAATAGTTTAAAAATGCAAGACGGCATTTTATCTGATAAAATTATTTAATAAATTTTGACAATTGCGATGTTCATGCAATTTGACGCTTTCTTTAGTAGTGACACGAGATTGTATTAGTTTTTTATTTTGTATTATTCTTGGTAGGCTTACGTCATATTCGAACGACGTTATCTGCTTTTCATTCCTTCATCTAAGAATAGTACCTAAAAGTTCCGCATCTCTTCACAGCTTTACATTGCAACCTTATGAAACTATGACCTATTTTGTAGTTAACAACGATATCTTTCAACGACCGTAATACCTTACTAGTATTAACAATGTACATACAAAATGTTCATTTTTTATGACATTAACAAACAGCTTACAAATCGGCACGTTGTCTGGCTTTCCTAGCTTCAAGCGTAGAACGTACTTCCCACAGTTTGTAACCCATTTTATGTTTTTTGGCGTCAGGTGGCTTAAGGTCGTTGAAAGGCTTAAGCAATTCTTACATTCTGGTAATCTACTGCCTCGTCTAACTTCCCACAGCACAGTTTGTTTGGCGATTTTATCTTTAGGTTTTTGGCGTCAGATGGCTTAAGCTTGTCGAAAGGCTTGAAATCCCTTAATAAATTCTTACACTTACGGAGTATACCTATAGTAATCTACTACTGAGTAGTCTACGAATTGTGCGTTCAGACCATAATATCCACTTAACTCTCTCCTTAAATATCTCATTGTATAATTGCATAATCGAATCAACCGCTAATATAAGTACTTCTTGTTTGTTTCAGGTCTTCACCCAGACTTAGATACGCAGCAAATTGCGGATATTCTTAAGTTAGCGCTCATGATCGGGGACATCAGGCTGATTGAGGAGAAGGAAGGTGTTGCTGGCGATATATACGTGCTGGACGCCAAGGTCCTCGGGCCCAGCCTCTTGGCCAGACTGTCCCCTTCCACTGTCAAGAAATTCATGATATGTATCCAGGTAAGCACAATCAAGTTCAACATAGCGAACGAAAAGGGCTACTTTAGGTATCTTTAGGTATCTTTAAAAGTGATCTAAATGAGCGTATTGGCACGTTAACCTGCCATAAATTATATTTAAAAAGTAAGTATTCAAAAATCGATGATTGAGATTTAAACTGTCCTTAGTACTTTTTTTAACTTACGACGGTAAAACATGCATGGAAAATACCAAATACTTATTATTAATTTTGAATTTAGTTTCAACCCATTTAATGGCCCACTACTGAGCATGGGTCTCTCCTCTTGAAGAGGCCTAGAGCATACTCCACCACGCTGCTCCAGTGCGGATTGGTGGAGGTTTTGAATTGAAACTACCTATTTTATACCTACAAAAGACATTATTGTTACTTAATAGTCCAATGAACAAAGAGTCGAGGCGAAGTCTTATGCAACACGTAGGCACGGTAAATTAATTTACCTAACTAGTTTTTGTGTCCGAATTATGACGATCATAATCTTGACGGACCTTGCATAGGTTTATTTTCTTTTATTAAAAGACTAATTCTATCTTGAAGCACGGATATAGTCAATACATCTATACAAAAAAATAAAATTGGAGTGTCTGTTTGTAATATAAATAACCGCTTTTTACAAATGCACTTAGCATTTGGATGTATACACGGTACATAAACAGGTAAAACAACATTTTTTACAATTTTTGTCTGTCTGTCTATCTGTTTGTTCCGGCTAATCTCTGAAATGGCTAGACCGATTTTGACGAGACTTTGACTGACAAATAGCCGATGTAACAAGGAGTAACTTAGGCTACTTTTATTTTAGAAAAAAAAATAGTTAAGCGATACGAAGTTCGCCGGGTCAGCTAGTATAAAATATTATTTGCGGTGATTATTATTCGATTCGGTAATGGTCCTCAAGATTCTTCGAAAGATGTTGGAGTCTTGGAAAAAACCTATTTACGATGGAAACTTTGGTACTCAAATAAAAATTTTCTACGATTAGATAATAAGTTAGCATAAATTATCGGGTTAAAAAAATAAACCCATTTACCCATCAAAATATTGCAATTCAAAACTTTAGTGACAAACAATATAAAGTATATCGTTAATGATCCGTGTGGTGCAATGGTTACCATGCCGGATCGCCGCACCGAGGGTCCTGGGTTCGATTCCCAGCGAGGCGGAAATTTGAATGATGAGTTTAAATTTCTGTTCTCGGTCTGGATGTGAATGTCCTTGTCTATTAGTGTGTTGTCCATGGCACCCATGACACAGGGAATCCTAGTGTGGGGCTATGAGTGTGAAGCGTTATTATTTATTTATTAATTATTATTTATTTATTAACTTATCATTCTTCAGTGGATTTATGATGGGTTTGGATTTGGATTTAATTATTCGACTTTATAGACTTTACTATAAAAACACTGGCTAATCTAATCTAAATAAATATGTAAATAAATAATATGTTTTAAGCGTGTTTAAAACAAGTAGTCGTAGTTTTTACCTACTGAGTTTAAAACAATTGAACGTTAATATTTAAATGGATAAATCTTACAATTTCAGGAAGCATACCCGGTGAAGCTGAAGGAAGTCCACATAGTGAACACGATGCCGATCGTAGAACGATTCGTCAGCTTCGTCAAGCCCTTCCTCAAAGAGAAGATCAGAAAACGGGTAAAATTAAACATTTATTTAAAAATAATTGTGATCCATCTTGTTGGATGGACCGTTGCTAAGATTCTAAGAATATAGGTATTAATCCTTATTATTATTTGTTAGATGGCTTGAATCCATTACACGATTACACCTACGCTGTTTTATTAAGAGTGTATTTAAGGAAAGGTTAATGCTCAAAAGTATCGAAAGTGCTCCTACATGGTTTACAATTATTAAAAATGTGGAATCTCCTCGTAGGTATACTTTTACGATTTATATTTATTTTATTATTATTTATTTTTATTATATCTGCATGTAATATATATCTGCATGTAAAATAAACTGACCTCAACTTCGACCGACCTTCTCGACCTGACCAGAGTCCAATCGCCTCTGTAGCAACTTGGAGTGCACTAGGAAACTTAAAAGTAGGATTATGTAACAACCGGTATAATAGGAATTTCCACTGTTGTTATATCATTAGTAAGTTCATAAGTACCTAGTAGCAACGTAGTAGTTTTAGTAAGTAGTACCTACCCAGCGGTAACTTCCAACATTAATGTTCCAGATCTACATCCACAAAGACATTAAGGATCTGTACAAATACGTGCCACAAGAGATGCTGCCTACAGAATACGGCGGCAAGCTAATGTCTATGGATCACCTTCAAGGTAATTAATAAACTCGGATTACCTAAATTCGTATGGTGAACTGTATTTACGATTGCTCAACTACTCACACGCCTCGCAATCAACACAGTTGATCACAGTTACATACAGTCCCACGCCGGGTGTCGTAAAAGGCGACTAAATCCGGCCCGCTGGTGGTAGGGCCCCTCGAGGTATTATATTGGTAGTATTGATTTTAATTATTTATTAATACCATTATTACTATTATTATTTCTCCATGGAGTTCGCCTGGATAGCTTTAATAACAAGTTTAATAACCACCCTTGAGCATGACTCAGCCGCCAATCGACTAGTTGTGTTCCGGCTGGGGGCTTGAGAGCCAGTTCTTTCTTGCTTTTTCTTCTCTCTTTCTTGGCCGACAACGCATCAGTGATGCCTTTGGTGTTGCTGATGTCCATGGGCGACGATAGCCACTTCACATCGGGTGGATCGTCGGGCTTTTGCCAGCTATTTCCATAAAAAAATATATAGCAAAACTGTAGCTAATCGATGTCTAAGATAATTAAAAGTACCTACTACAGATGTCCAATATTGCCATTATTTTTAACATGGGAAGTAAGACTAGGCACTTCTCTATTCGATTCATACAAATTTGTCAGCAATTTTCATCTTCTCAAACTTTTTGCGAAGTAGCTAATAATTTCTTCCTAATTTCATTACAGATCAATGGACCCAAAAGATTATCGAATACAGAGACTGGTTTAAGGCCCAAGAACTTTTGGTGGCAAATGAAAGCCTTCGTCCCGGCAAGCCTACAAACTTCGACGAACTTTTCGGCATAGACGGATCATTCAGACAACTCGCTATCGATTGACAACTGTATAACGTGATATTTTAGGTTAGAGTAGGTTAGAAATTAAATTTTGTATGCTTAATTATAATTAAGGTCCCTTTGGTAAATCTAGTGAAAATTCGCTAAAATTATTTGAAATACGCTTGAATAGGTCGGTCTTTGTTTTTTAAAGCTATGGTTTCAGCGATAGACTCCCAATACTCCCATATTAATTAAATACACCAATTACTAATAGACAAAATTCATCATCCTCATGATCTTCCTTACACAATCATAATCATTATTATCAGAATCATTATCATAATCATTATCTTTCATCACTATCAACATCACAATTATTATCACCATTGTCATCTTCACTGAACACACACATAAACGGCAGTAGGTAAATAATAATAATCTCCTAAGCCAATACGACCTTTAGTTTGTATAAAACCAACATCGAATAAAATAGTTGATTTAAGTACCTCCTACAATTACTTTAAATTTGTAGATCGAGCTAAATCGTAGGTTAAGTGAATAAAATTGTAATAATAACGTCTAAATTTCGTGACAAAAAAATATTGTTGTGTAATAAATCAAAGTTCAAGATAATTTTAATATTATGTGTCAGTAATGCATTTATTTTTTATTTTGATCCTTTATGTATGTATTGTGATAAAATCGCTCAATATAGATAGGTATTCATTAATGCAGTAATATAATACAATATTTAAATGACATATTGTTTTTATTTTTAATAAGTCATTTAAAACTTATCAATTAGTGGCTTTTGCTGCCTGCTGAGTGAAAACAAAAATAATTATGATAAAACATCGAGGCTGGGAATATAAAATAAATAAGTATGGAATTTTATTAAAAGTTTAATAAACGACGCGTCATACAGGTTCTAAACTCTACAGTTATTTTATATATTTGCTATAGTTCTTAAAACACAGATTTCACTTTAAACTAAGTACTACGTAAATGCATCCAAACTTACATAATATTAATCTGGGAATAGACAGCTATAATGTACCCAAAAATAAACATAACACAAATTAGTACATTTTTGATAAAAAACAGAAAAATGTATAAAATTCAATATCAATGGAAGTCTTTGTTGAAAGTATTTTATTGACGACCCGTGTGCCGCAATGGTTGCCATGCCGGATCGCCGCGCCAAGGGTTCTGGGTTTGATTCCCAGCGAGGCGGAAAGTTTGAATTTCTGTTCTTGGTCTGGGCGTTTGTCTATTGTCTTTGTGTGTTGTACATAACACCCACGACACAGGGAATCCTAGTGTGGGGCTATGAGTATGAAGCGTTATTTATTTATTAACTTTTATGACAGAATGAATTTCTCAGTGCAAATCGCCTATTAGCTATTGCGATACTAATTACTAATAATACTACATTTAATACTCGACAAAGGGGAAGTTGGGGTAATCTTTCCATTCGGCGAAGTCAATGACCCGGAGATTCTTATTGAAGCGATTGATCTGCGCGACCTCTTCAGGCGTGAGGCTGAAGTCGAACAGGTCTATGTTCATAGCGATGCGGTTTTTGTTCACTGACTTCGGGATCGGGGTCAGGCCACGTTCGATCTGTAATAAAGAAATTAAATTCGACTTAATACGTACAAGCCCGTATGATGATACGTTGTGATACAACCTTGCACCAATATGAACTAGAGGTGGGTAACTCAGATCTGAACCGGTTCAAAGATTCAGGTCCCACGAACTTGACCTGTTGACCTGCATCTCAAAAACCAATCGACCAGGTCTCAGTTCAGCTCAAGAGTGAAACAGATCGCGCGCGAGCTGCGAGCCGTACCTCGACCTGAACTGTACGCATCAACTAAGATAATATACCCTAATAATAATAGTAATAAGGTTGAAATTTGAATGTCGCAGCTCAAGAGTGAATCAGATCGTGCGAGCTGTGAGCCGTACCTGGACCTGAAATGTACGCGTTAACTAGGATAATATACCCTAATGATAATAGTAATAAGGTTGAAATTTGAATGTCGCAACTCAAGAGTGAAGCAGATCGCGCGAGCCGCGAGCCGTACCTGGACCTGATCTGTACGCGTCGACTAAGATAATATACCCTAATGATAATAGTAATAAGGTTGAAATTTGAATGTCGCAGCTCAAGAGTGAATCAGATCGCGGGAGCTGCGAGCCGTACCTGGACCTGAACTGTACGCGTCGACTAAGATAATATACATTAATGATATTAGTAATAAGGTTAAAATTTGAATGTCGCAGCTCAATTCAGCTCAAGTGAATCAGATCTCGCGAGCTGCGAGCCGCACCTGGACCTGAACTGTACGCGTCGACTAAGATAATATGCCCTAATGATAATAGTAATAAGGTTGAAATTAGAAATGCATGCATAAGCACATCGGCAACATTGGTATTTTAACTACTGCTTCCTGAACTGACCTGCTTCATTGAAATTTCAACGTTATCATTATACTTTTAAGGTATATTTCTTTTCGTCACTTAAAAATGTTCACGGCTCAGCCGGCTCAATCTCAAATTGATTAAATTTTTGATTTGCAACGATATAACCACAGACTAGGTAGTGTCATAGAGTAGCATACATGTCTATTATCTAATGTCAACGGCACTTGTGACTTGGCACAAAATAATTACTTCTGTCGGATAAACGTGTACTATAAACATACTGAATTTGAATAATATTTCATTTGGTATCGTAGATATGTATTTCCAGATAATTACGCCATTTACGCCTTAGCTTAAATGATGTATCCAACGGTGGACAGTGGACTCCAAGCAAAAGGTTATATGTTAAAGTCGAATCACTGGCCCAGGTTATAGGCACAATAATAAAATTATTAATTATTGTCAATTTTCAATACTTCAAATTAATTTGGGATTACGATGGATGGATGTCATTTATAGGAACCCAGGCTAAAGTGGGTTTCGCATAAGTCTGCATTTTGCTTACTATATTGGCAACACTTACATATGTGCAGACTTGTGTGAAACCCACTATAGTCGTTCCTACAAATTAAGTCCATCGTAATCCCGTCCTAATTTGAAGATTTACTGTGCGTGTCACTAATCCACTGGAACAAATTGACAGAAACTAATGGCATTTTGTGGACTAATAATGCCGTAGTAATAGTAATTAGTGACTTTAAGTTCCAGTCCCCAAAAAATACATTTTTCAAATCATAACGTATCAAGGATTCAGATCAGAATCGTTTTAACACGATTGTATTTATTTTTCGGCAAAAACTGATTACGTTGGAAATGTCAATTTAGTGGAATAATGATTTGATTATATTTTGGATTACATTATGGAATTACCTCTTTAATCCATAGATTACATAAATATAAGCAAATAGATCTGTAGTCAGTTCCAGAGAGCGTATGACCTATGTCATGTCAGTTTCAAGAATTTTATACATGCTTATGGAGAGCAAGCTTTGAAAAGGTACCAGAAGACAAATTACGTAATATTGGATTGGATGAAAAATTTTTGTGACCTTGAAGTATATGCATTCAATAGACGACAATTCGAAGAGGCTGAAGACGGATCATGTGACATTACGTTACGTTACGAGATATATATGAGACACATAATAATATTAAAATTCTAGAATTTTACTTCAGATTGATTTATTGTTTCATAGAATACCCTGTATACATACTCTACATTAATAACAAATTCAAGTTTGTCGGAAAAACGTGAATACTTATCAATAATAAATATTAAAAAATCAGGTAGGAAACACTTGTTTAAATCAAGGATATTTTAGTATAACTGGATACCTATTTTCGAAGAGGTACACGGATGACGCTTGTCTTTCATATTTGTATGAGAGTATATAGACTAATTGTGTCCTAATTTTTGATAAGGTTCTTCAAAATGTTTTCTTTTGATTTTTTTCTGGTGGTAAAGAAGTTATTGTATAACAATCAAGACAATAAGCTGGATGACATTTGCAGAATAGTACGTTTAAAACAAATCTGGAGTTGGCTATAATGTTGGTAGTATTGAAATAGGAGTATAAAATTAAAAAATATATATATTTAACGCAATTTTTTATTGTATATTTTCTTGTATTTTATTATATCGTTATTACTTTTGATGAACTTGATAACTAAGCTATTATTTTCACCATATAATGAGTTTTGAAATTTAAAAAAAAAACATTTCAATGCTACCAACATTACAGCCAACTGTATATTTAGTTGAAACGCACTATATTACTTGTAAAACAAATATTCTTTTTATCTATGGTCTCTATGGATCCTATCTTTAGTCTATAATATTTCCATGATCCCTGTTACAAAAGTGATTTATGGCACCAAATGCCAACTGCCACGAGTCTGCGTTGAGTATAGCATTACAAAACGAGTACAGTGCCTCCAACTTATTTGTAAATTGACGGAGGGCTCTGTCGGACGCATTGGTAATTGGACCAATCATTGAACACAATTTGAGACGTAGTAAATGTCAATGAATGAAAACAAAGAACTTATGAATGGGGCGGCATTAGTTCCAATTTTCGCCATTTCACAGATAAGTTGGTGGCACTGTAACAGTTCATGTATAATGTAACAAAATTAAGATGGTTAATAACAGTTCACCCACTCCATACGTTTATGTGACATCATAATTTGTTGTTATTTTAACAAACTACCAAGGATAAATCTAGATGGCGTTGTTACTGATTTGACGATAACGTCAATAGATGGTTGACGATAACTTCAATAGATAGCGTTGACCAGCTTTGTGAGTCACGCTAACGAATATATATCGTTAATTTATCAAACTTTTTGATTTTTTTGTGAATTTTCAAGTATACCAAGGTAGCCAGCCATAGCCAGAGAGTACTTAATCACTATGTCACCTACGTGTCATAGCTTTGAGTATTTACTCCGAAGTTCCGAATCATGTTTCCAGAGCGCGACTATTTCTGTGTTTCTCATAATTCGCGCAGATACAAAGTAGTAAAAATATATACAAAAGTTACTCTATGAACAAGTTGTGAAAGTGAATGTTATGAGTTGTTTGTCACCTCCGTCCGACATCGCGCTATACACCTGTGCGAGAGAGATACAATATAAAAGCCCCCTTGCCAATAAAAATTGCGTCTTAAAACGGCGAATCTTCGGAATGAATACATATACCCTAATGTTAATAGTAATAAGGTTGAAATTTGAATGTCGCAGCTCAAGAGTGAATCAGATCGCACGAGCCGCGAGCCGTACCTGGACCTGAAATGTACGCGTTAACTAGGATAATATACACTAATCATAATAGTAATAAGGTTCAAATTTAAATGTCGCAGCTCAAGAGTGAAACAGATCGTGCGAGCCGCGAGCCGTACCTGGACCTGAAATGTACGCGTTGACTAGGATAATATACCCTAATGATAATAGTAATGAGTTACCCATGTCTAATATGAACTAAAACAATATGAAAATATAGTAACGGTCGTACCGTTATGAAGATACAAACCCTTAACCTAATGACTTGTTACCAAGTGGGTAGTGATCCTGCCTGCGAATCGAAGGGTCCCGGGTTCGATTTCCGGCCAGGGCAGACATTTATGAGTGATGTCAGTAACCAATATCTGTCCTCAGTTCGTGAGTGTTGGTGATGTCTTACTGGTCTTGTCTATGCCACCGGCAATACAAGGCCCTAGTGCGGGGTTAGGTATTTAATAAGTGTACGTTCGGCGGAGCAGCGGAAGTGTGCGTAAGCGTTCCCGCAGCTCCGCCGGAAGACGGTGAGGAGGAACACCGCTGGTTTTTAGCCGGTAAGAGTCCGGCATAACCAGACAGCGCCCCCCCCCGCGTCTGTCGGGTATCCATTAGGATTTTCCAGCGATATCAAAAAAAAAGTAAAAAAAAAGTAAAAAGTAAGTGTACGTACATCTATACATCTATACGTCTATACTATACAAATAAATAAAATTTCAGTGTCTTTGTAATATTAAAATAACCGCTTTTTACGAAGTGCATTTGGATGTAGTTCGCCGAGTCAGCTAGTTGAGCATAAATCAAAAATATACGATAGTTTAACTTACCAGATATCTCAAAACAATTTGGCTGGTGGTCTTTCCGTACTTCTGCGCCATGGCCACGAGGACCGGGTCGTCGGCGCGCGGCGGAGGACGCTTGTCCCCTGACCTGGACACCAGGAAACCGAACGGACTGTACGCCATCACGGCCACCGCCTGCAACTGGCAGTGCTCTACCAGCTGCAACTGTGTGTTGGTTGGGTTCACCTGGAAAATGTCAAAATTTTAATTTAATAAGTATTATAGTAGTATAACTGTTATACTAAAGTCTTTATAACTGACTTACTAAGACCAAACGTCTGAATGTGTAAAGAGTAAATCATAAATTTTCTTGTAGGAACTTCCGACGAAATTAAAAGTAACTATACTACCTAATACGGGAAGTGAGTTTATTTGAAAATCCATTAATTCTGGCGTTATGTCTAAAATTATAGAATGTTCAATGATTTATATCAAAATAAAATAGCCTTGAACATCGGTTTTCCGCCCTTTCTTTTTAATTATAAGTAAATAAGTTATCATTAGGATTTATTTAAATGGATTTAAATAGGTATCTGAATTTTCTACCTATTAAAAGTACTAAAACCCCATACCAATACCAACAACACCATACATGGCAAACAATAAGAGCCCCTAGAACTTAACTGAGAAGATTTAAAAAAAACCAAGTACCTTATTAAATAAAATATAAATATTGTTACTGACCTCAATCTGATTGACGACAGGTCGCACTTTGCTGTTAGCTATCACTCTGTCCAACTGAGTGGCGTTGAAGTTGGACACTCCTATCGTCCTCGTCAAGCCCAAAGCCTTGGCCTGCTCCATGCTCTTCCAAGTATCCAGGTAGTCGTAATCATCGTAGGTTGAGAAGTCTGGCTGTAATAAACATGTGAACATGAAAAATATTAAAATATACGTATAATAAGGTTGCACTATAATATAATTAGTGGCGTAGCTAGCCCTAAGGAGGCCCCATATAAAAGGATTAATTTAAAAGGAGGGCCACCTGTATTTGTCGTAGGTCGCTGGCGAGCTTTTTTTTGGGAATGTTAGTGGGGGCCCCGTATACGGCTGATACGGTGGTAGCTACGCCCCTGAACTCGTAATTCGGACAAAAGAATGTTTTTAAGAATTTATGAAGAAAATTTAGGTATGTTAATGAGGAAAAAGGCTATAGCAAAAATTCCTGTTGAAGGTCGCCAATTGCTAGGTGATATTGATCTCCTGGCAATTCCCAATGGCCTAGTTAATTAATACGGAGGGTGTTAGCCCTCCTTGTAGAAACAACTGTGATTTATTTCATGTTGTTTGTTTGATAACTTGTAATAAGCGTGTCCCCTAATTCCTTCAAATCCAACGTCCCCTGGTGAATAATCCCCTCTCATTTTCCTGCTCAACATCACAAAGGAAAGGAAGAAGAAGAGCTAGCAAGCCTTTGATGATAACAAATGAGTGGCATATCCTAATACTTTCCACACAATGACATACCTTGACAGCTACTGGGAAGTGAATTAGATACAGGTCCACGTAATCCAGTCCAAGTTTGGTGAGCGACTCTCGCAGAGCCGGCAATACTTCTCGATGCTTGTCACTGAATAACTGAAGAAGATAAAGATAGTTTAACTACAGTGCCACCAACTTAACTGTAAATTGAATCTCTAACTGTGAATTGACGGAGGACGCTGTCAGATGCATTGGACCAATCATTGGACGCAATTCGAGACGTAGTACCTAAATGTCAATGAATGAACACAAATAACTTATGAATGGGGCGGCATTAGTTCCAATTTTCGCCATTTCACAGATAACTTGGTGGCACTGTACTACACATTGTGAGAAGAGACTCCGAGCCCAGCAGTGGGACAATTATGGGTTGTTGCTTTGCTTTGCTTTGCTGTACTACACAGTTTTTAACTACGATGACACAGATACATAAGCCTACCTCAGAAAAAACAGTGGAAATGAAATGATACTGACATGTTAAAATACATTTATCCAAAAAATAATCAACTTACTTTAAATATATTTTTTTTATCTATTTTTACTCACTTTGGTAGTAATAAACAGTTCCTCCCTTTTAACTAGCCCCTTGGCGATAGCGTCGGCAATCCCCTGTCCGACTTGAGGCTCGTCGTCGTAGATGGCAGCAGTGTCTATGTGCCTGAAACCAGCTTCGATGGCCCAGAACACGGCTTGCCGAACTTCGTCCACTGAGTCGGACTGAAATAGAAAATATGTCAAGTCAAGTTAATAATGCTTAAGTTATTCAAATTACGAAAGTATACTTTATTTTAGAAGATATGCGGAACGGAATAACCCATTAAAACCCAGCAGTCTTTTACCTACATCATCTGGATCAATTTCACTAACATTCAAATTAAGTAGTACTATTATGTAACCAGCCAAAAAGAAGCCTGGAACACGTATTTTTAAATGGCGACTGGTTAATTCCAATAGCTAGGCAGAATAATAAAGAACGTAAAAACAAAACAAAGAATAAAAAACGCCCCTAATAAACCCATTACCTATGACCCTGGTGATATTAAGCTATTAAATTAAAAATGTGTTATCTAATCTTTAGCAACATTGATTGCTGTAATTGTATTGTACTAAAATGGGAAGGATTTAGAATTTTAGAATGATATCTACAGATGCGTATACATTGTAAATAAGGCATTAGGTATTACAAAGCCTTAGGTAATTTTTTAAATAGACACTGTTAAGATCAAGGTTACTAAAAATTAACATACTTGTCTACGCTACAGAGTAGCAATAACATTTTTTTTTTGTATTTTTTATTCCTACCTACGAGTTGGCCGTTACAGCTTCACGGGAGCATTACATCAATATTCTTATAACTTACGAGTATTAATAGAAAAAGAAAAAAATCACAAATCTAAAATAATTTATTTTTAAAATATGTATCTAATAGTTTTTGTTTAGTTTTGAAAATTTATATTTATAACTCATTCTTATAACCTCTTTCTAAAGTCCGGTTTACACGTATTAAATAGTTAAGTAGATAACAAATTTTTTAGTAAATTAATACGTGCAAACAGACAATTTAGTAACTTTTTAGTTAAAATTTAGTTAACTACTTAACTACTTAATATGTGTAAACTAAACATAATATAGTTAAGGCTTTTTATAAAAACTCCTACTTCTATTAACTTCGATTAGGTACTCTATGGCACTCGCGATCTAAAATTCATATCATGAAGTTATCGGACCAGAGATCGCCACGCGCACCCAACATTCATGTCTACAATGTAAAGTGCATATACCCGTCAGGCATACGTAATGTTGATATGTTTAATAAAAATAGTTTAAAAACTAAATAAATGTTTTTATAGTACCATTGTAAGAACTAAAGAAAAAAAAATGTGACCGTGCTGTTAACCATTAAAGAGTTCCCTCCTCTGGAGCCAACCCTAAACGTATTATCAGGTCATGCTTATCATAAAAGCTTATTGTCATTTTCGCTAGTGGTAGGACCCCTCTTGGGATTATATTGGTAATATTGATTTTAATTTTTAATTAATACCATTATTACTATTATTATTTCTCCATGGAGTTCGCCTGGATAGCCCTTGAGCATGAATCAGCGGCCAAACGACTCGTCGTGTTCCAGCTGGGGGCTTGAGCGCCAGTTAATTCTCTCTTTTTCTTCTCTCTTTCTTGACCGGCAACGCATCAGTGATGCCTTTGGTGTTGCTGATGTCCATGGGCGACGATAGCCACTTACCATCAGATGCATCGTCAGCTCGTTTGCCGGCTATTTCCATGAAAAAAAAACATAGCAGCATATTTTGAACATCGTAGAATGAAAGGAAGCATAGTTCTAATTATTAAGCTTGCAAGATTTAACGCAAACAAACAGGGCAAGCTAAATGAAACCGTTTAAAAAAGGATCATTCGCAGTAAAACATTAGGTATACGAGTACAAAAGAGATATCACAAGCACCAACGGGACACGCCCGAAAAGAGAAATAATGTCACATCCAGGAATCGAACCTGGAGCTTTGCTTGCAAACAGGATTCTTAGTTACCCGGATAATGAACTACAGGGTACACTCAATTTTAAGAAGTAAAAATTGCTATTGCTAAAAGTTGCTAATTCCAAACGTCAGGATTGTGTTTTATTGCAATATCGATCAGCACATCCTCTAACTTGCGCCACTCTGACCAGCCCTGAGCCTTCTGAATCCAGTGGATGCCCACTGTCTTCTTCAAGTCGTCAGTCCACCTGGTTAGGGGGCGTCCTATGCTGCTTTTTCCGAGACGTGGGCGCCATTTGAGGACCTTTCTTCCCCAACGATAATCGGTCCTTCGAATTATGTGGCCAGCCCATAGCCACTAGCCGGCTAATTCTTTGAGCTATGTCGGTTACCTTTGTCCGTCTACGGATCTCATCTTGATATTATTAATACGGGCTGTAACGTAGGTGTCGATTAAAATGATTACAGTGTCGCGAGCTAATTGGGTTTATCCCATCTCAAAAACGTTTTCACTTCAACAATATAAACAACATACAAAACTAAATTAAGTTCTTAGCGCTTATCCGGACAAGTTATTAGCGCATGTCACGATGACAAAAACTGACAAAAACCCAATCAACCGGTTTAAATTTCAATAACCCTCAGTGAAATTAATAACAACTCAAGTGGCGTCAGCGCATTAGTGCCACGACCGGTATAACAACACATATTTGCTTTGTTTTATTTACCTGAAGCTGCCAAAATTAACACATTACATACGTACGTATTAAACACTGTGGTATTTATAGAAAATAAGCCATAGAATTATGGCAAGCCAAGCAACAACCCATAATTGTCCCATTGCTGGGCTCGGGGTCTCCTCTCACAATGTGAGAGGTACCGGCCATAGTCTACCACGCTGGCCAAGTGCGGATTGGTAGACTTCACACACCTTTAAGAACTTTATGGAGAACTCTCCGGTGTGCAGGTTTCCTCACGATGTTTTCCTTCACCGAAGCAAGTGATAATTAACTTCTAATACGCACATAATATTTGAAAATTAGAGGTGCGTGCCAGGATTTGAACTCGGGCCCCTCTGTTCGAGAGACCAACGTTCTAACCACTAGGCTATCACTGCTAGAATTATGGACCTACTCATAAATCTTAAAACTCTATTTAGAATTGTTTGTAGATCATTTTTTTAATCATTCCTAATTATCATCCTGTATCCCGATTTCACTAGGTAGATATTCAAAGACGAATGTTTTAATCTTTTAAAGACGTCATATGCTATTTAGAGTCTTTTGATTAAAATCATATTATAAAAAATCTTATCAACATCAATAAGCTGCTTTTATTTTTACAACCATAAAAAATAAGAGGCTCTGAATTCAGTTCTATTTTTCTACATCGAAACTCTGTCATTTATTAAACGATTTACATTATTTATTCTGCTGACAGATTGTTAATGAGGAATGGAAAGAACTTGAGAAATATTGGAATTAAGAATTTTAATTAGACATTTTGATATTTCCATCAATAATTTTTTGTGGTTATTTGTAATATAGTTTGATTATTTTTAATTCATTCATAAGTATATTATTTCATAAAATTACCTACATACTTAACTACGTGATACTTAAGGAATTCAAGTACTATTTTTTCCTTCAAGTAAGCCTGTCTGTCAATCAGGGATAGTATTTCTTGAGAAAAAAATACAAGCGTGGCTTCGAAAGTTCAACGACACCACATAGCATAGCTCGAGGTAACCATTTTGACTATTGTAAGAAAATTATTTATACTACTTATTATGAAATAATAAAAGAACATTATAATAGACACGTCACGGCTTCTTCTGTAATTTGTCTAGGTTTTCGTTTTTAACCGACTTCAAAAAAAGGAGGAGGTTCTCAATTCGACTGTATTTTTTTTATGTTTGTTACCTCAGAACTTTGGACTGGGCGAACCGATTTTGATGACTGTTTTTTTTAATCGAAAGCTGGTGGCTGTCATGTAGTCCCACATAAATTTTATTGAGATCTGACAATGACATCCATGAGAAAACCACATAAGTCGTTTTGTGTTAAGATTTGTGCGACAAATTGACGTATAACTCAATATCACGGCAACCGATTTCGATGATTCTTTTTTTCATCGAAAGCAGGTGCTTGTCATGTGGTCCCACATAAATTTGAACGAGATCTGAAAAGTAGTTTTTGAGACTTTGAAGTCGGTTATTTTTGTTAGTAAAATTTAGATTATCAATCATCTTTTTCTCAACACGGTTTGTCATTCGCACGGGGAGCACCCCTCTCTCCTGGGCCAGAAACATTATAGGAACACTCATCACGACGACCCTTTAGCCTAGTTGGTAGCGACCCTGCCTGCGAAGCGAGGAGTCCTGGGTTCGATTGCCGGCCGGAGCAGATATTTATGTGACGGATAAATATTTCTACCCGGGTCATGGGTGTTATTGTGATGTGTTATGTGTCGTCCATGCAACCCGCGACACTGGTAAAAACCTACTGCGGGGATATGAGTGTGTAAGCGTTTGTTGTTATTGTTGTTAACTCATCCCCATCCCGGTTTCAGGGGTAAGCCTACTAGTAGTTAATGTTAATGGAAGATCAAAATTTTAGTAACAATGTTCATGATTATCATAATACAAATCCTGTACATAAACAAACTGTAACGGAAATTCGCTAAATTCTTAAAATGATCTAATACATCTGGTAATTGATGAGGAAAATCATAAAATTATCTTATGACCACAAATAGTGCTTTGAGCGTCATATTTAATTCCATTGACGTCCGCATAGTCTGTTGTAGTTTGCATTAAAATAGTTGAAAATGGAATGTCAAATATTGTAATTGTTAGCTGGTGCTGCTAATACGAATTAACTTCATACGTAAAAAAAAATTTAGTTCTCTAGTAGGTATTTACTGACATATTTAATGACATTCCATCCATCAGCCCTTTGAGGTCCACTGCTGGACATAGGCCTCCCCTAATCTACGCCACTCAGACCGGTCCTGAGCCTTCTGAATCCAGCGGATACCCGCTGTCTTCTTCAGGTCGTCGGTCCACCTGGTCGGGGGGCGTCCTGTGCTCCTTTTACCGAGGCGTGGTCTCCATTCGAGGACCTTTCTTCCCCAACGGTTATCGGTTCTTCGAACTATGTGGCCAGCCCATTGCCACTTCAGCCTACTAATTCTCTGAGCTATGTCGGTCACCCTCGTTCGTCTACGGATTTCATCATTTCTGATTCGATCGCGTAGAGAAATACCGAGCATAGCTCGTTCCATAGCCCGCTGGGCGACTCTAAGCTTATGCATTAGGCCAATAGTGAAGCACCACGTCTCGGATCCGTATGTCATCACTGGCAACACACACTGCTCGAACACCTTCGACTTCAGGCACTGAGGTAACTTTTTGGACGACAAGATATGACGTAGTTTCCCGAACGCAGCCCATCCGAGTTGGATTCTACGAGTGACTTCTTTCTCGAAGTTGGACTTACCCATTTGGATCACTTGTCCCAGGTAAATGTACTCGTCTACAACTTCGAGAGCAGCGCCATCAACAACAACCGGTACGGGTGTGACATGGACATTTGACATAATTTTCGTCTTGTCCATGTTCATCTTAAGACCCACCCGTTGTGAGGCGCTGTTCAAGTCCCCGAGCATTGTACCAAGTTCCTCCATGGATCCCGCCAGGATGACTATATCATCGGCATATCGCAGGTGTGTGATGTATTCGCCATTGATGTTAATGCCACGTCGTTTCCACTCCATCAGCTTGAACACGTCTTCCAACGCAGCGGTAAACAGTTTCGGGGATAAGACGTCCCCTTGCCTTACACCTCTCTGCAGTTGGATGGGGTTCGTTGCTGTGTTGTGTACTCTGACGGTCATGGTGGCCGACGTGTATAAACATTTCAACACCTCGATATACCGGTAGTCGATCCGGCACCGCTGAAGAGAATTTAGTACTGCCCAGGTCTCGATAGAATCAAAGGCTTTCTCATAGTCCACATAGGCAACACATAGCGGCAGATTATACTCCTCGGTCTTCTGTATAATCTGCCGCAGTGTGTGTATGTGGTCCATGGTACTGTAGCCTTTCCGGAATCCTGCTTGTTCGGGAGGCTGGAAGTCGTCAAGCCTGCGTGCAATGCGATTTGTGAGCACTCTCGAAAACAGCTTATAAACGTGGCTCAGAAGTGCAATGGGCCTGTAGTTCTTCAAAAGGGTCTTATGCCCTTTCTTAAAGAACAAAGTCACCACACTTCTGCTCCACGCTTCCGGGGTAGTCCCAGTATTAATGACGGAATCGAACAGCTTCCGGAGCGCTACTAGGAGGGGTTTCCCTCCAGCTCTTAACAGCTCAGTTGTGATTCCGTCATCACCCGGTGCCTTGTTGTTTTTAAGCTGTTTGAGAGCCTCTCTAATCTCATACAGGCTGACGTCCGGGATATCTTCTGTGTAGTGTCGGATTAGTTTGGCTCGGTTATCGCTCTCCTCGAGGGGAGCTGGAGATTGAGAGGAGGCATACAACCGTCCGTAGTATCTCTTCCGTCTCTCTCAGAACTTCGGGTTTCGATGACACTATGGTGCCGAGCTCGGTCTTCAACCTCGTAAGCTGACTTTGCCCAATAGACAGATCTCTGGCGAACACTTTGGAGCCTCGGTTTTGCTCAATTGTGTTTTTTACACGATTTGCGTTGTTTTTTCGCAAATCGCGTCGCCTGCACTTGGAGATCTGTTCATTGAGCCGTCTGTACTCCGCCATAGAGGTTGGAGACTGCACACATAGTTCTCGTCGGTCCCTCATTAGACCGAGGGTTTGTTCTGAGAGAACCTGAGATCTACCACTGGGGTGGGTCTTGAAGTACTTCGACCCTACCTCATGGACAGTTGTAACCATCCTGGTGTTAAACTCGTCCACTGATGCGCATGATTCTAGGCACGCAAAACGGTTTTGTAATTCGATTTGAAAGCTCTCGGAACCCTGGATTTGGACAGGTGTTGGGCGAAGCGTAGACTTCATCAGGCGTGACCGTTCCAGCTTGACGTCGATATTTAATGTGCCTCTTACAAGGCGGTGATCGCTTCCGGTTTTAAGCCTGCTGATCACAGAGACATCATTAAATATATGCCGTTTGTCTGCCAGAATGAAGTCTATCTCGCTTTTTGTGGAACCATTAGGGCTTATCCAGGTCCACTTACGATGCGGCTTCTTCTTGAAGAAGGAGTTCATCATGAATAAGTCCTCCTTCTCCATGAAGTTTGCCAGCAAGTGTCCCCGGTGGTTCCGTCGTCCATATCCGAAGGGTCCCACCTTCATCTCGTTGTCGTTTCGCGTGCCTAGTCTTGCGTTAAAGTCCCCCATCACAACTGTGAAATGAGTTTTTGAGGTATGTATGGCTCTACTAATGTCCTCATACATAACCTCAACATCATCGTCGGGATGTGTCGAAGTCGGCGCATATACCTGTACGACCTTCAACGAATACCGTTTGGATATTCTGAGTGTAAGGTACGCTACCCTGGCCGACACACTCCCAACTTGCACAATGTTGTTGACGAGGGACTTGTGGACGAGAAACCCGACACCACCTTGGGACAGGTGTTCGCCCTCTCGGTGATAGAACAAGTTTCCGGATTTGAGTATTATCGTGTCCTCCCCCTGTCTTCGGACTTCAGATAAACCCACAATACTCCAGTTTAACTTGTCTATCTCTTCTTCCAGCTCTTTTACCTTGTCGTCGGTCCTCAGTGTCCTGGCGTTGTATGTTGCCTGGTGCAGAAGTCGTCGTTGGGATTGGTAGCCCGATCTCTGCCGGCGATTCTTAGCACCCCCTGCCCCGCCGTTACCATAGCCGCTACCGTAACTAGCGATAGCGGGGCTGCCGGGGACTGGGGGCCGAGGCTCATTCGTGACAATCATGCGGGGGTTTTAGCCGGTAGTCACCACGCTTGGCTAGTGCGTGTTGGTGACCGCAGGTGACCTGACTGGTGTTCGTCACACACAGGAAGATGCTGCTGCCCATCTTCTGGATTAGTCCTATTAGTCGCCTTTTACGACATCCCAGGAAGAACGGGAGTGGTGCTATTCTACTTAAGTGGACCCGGCACCACACGGGGTATGGCATTTAATGACATATACATACACATATATTTAATGACATTACGTAGTTACTATTTACTGACATTTTTTCCTGCAAGTTCAGAAATATTCATATTTATTTGTCTTAACCCAAATTTATTTAACTTCAACTGTGACCACAGGCGTACCGAGGGAGATGCAGGGATTTTGTTTGCTTACCAATACCAGTACTCAGGTACCTATAGTCAACACGAACTAAGATGCCCAATTTGTCGTTTGCCATCACAGTGACACTAGAGATGTACAAAAAAATCGGTTCACGAAAGAAACCAATTTTTGCAACAAATCGATTCAAAATTGTGAGACCTTCTAATCGATTCGAAAATTAAATTGTAAACTATAAACCATAACATTTAGGTACCTACCTACTACCTCGATTGAGCTATCTCGTACCGCGTTTTCTCAATATGTATTTACGACTCCAATAAAATATTCTTTTATTGTTTCTTCCTAACAACACATGCTGCTAGTTATGCATGGAAATAGCCGAACCGGCAAACAAGCTGACAATCCGCCTGATGGCAAGTGGCTGTCGTCGCCCATGAACATCAGCAACACCAAAAGCATCACTGGTGCATTGCCGGCCAAGAAAAAGAAAAGAGAAAGATACATAGATCATGATAGAATGAACTCATCCGCTCAGTTTCATAATAATATTTTGACATAATAATTAAAGTAATTAAATAATTCAATTTTAAAATTTCGATTATAGTAATGTATCGATTATGTTTGGTTGTATAAACAATTTCAAGCCGTCAATCACTTTACGTCAGTTTAGATTTAGCCCTCTTCACATAACATTGTTTCGACGATATATATATTTTTTTTAATTTTGCATAAATTATGATCTGACGCGATTTTTAATAGATTATAACGTTTAATATGATTTATAATTAACGCCAATGAAAATGAATAGGGATTTTTAACAAATTTTGGCAAAATCCTTTGTCCGTAAGTATCCAACTATTCATGTCAAGTAAATGATTATTCCATTTCGCTCAAAGACGCCCATACAAATTTAGTTCGTATTAATAAATGGCAGGTGTCATTATGGGCATCTTAGATAATTTTGACTATAGTGTATACTTTTGAGTGAGTTGCCCCACCTGGCCCAAAGATCCCATTTGCCCCTCACTGAGCCAAATAAAATGCGATTTGGCTCACCCCGTCCTGAGTCAGAAGCTGGATACGCCCATGATTGTGGACTTGTGGTTATATATATTTGTGCTGTATTTATAGGCATACGAATTAATAAAGGACTTACCTCTTTAGCAGTGCCTCGACCAGTGCCCAGGGCCACCACCGGCATCATAGTGCCATCGTTGAGCTCTATACAGGGTGCTTTCCCAGGGTTGCCCGCGGTGAGCTGCTGACAAGAAATAAATATTATTGTTATGTATTTAATTTATATTAACAAAATATACTTCTAGAGGCACTAAGGATTGTATATGATATCCTCATACGAATTAATGTACATATAAATTCCAAGGAAAAATAACAAGAATAATTATTTTATTATTGAACAATTATGACATTGTGGACATAAAATATTTAAACTCAATTACAGAGATTATCATTACAGCGAAACTCATTTAATCGTGAATATCGTTATAATTATATATTATAAAAAATGGTAAGTAGACAAATCTACTGATTAAAAATAGAGCTCCAAGGTTTATTAAGTAGATAACCCTACATAATCACTGCGCTCAAGTTCGTCACGTTTTTCGTGAAACAGATTATTCCTATGTATAAATATAATAACAAGTTATTTTAGATATGTAATCCGAAGGTAATTCAGTTTTTTGAAATCATCAGGATTTTATCTTCATACTAAAGGTCGCCTGGTTGAGAATGCTTCTACAAAACTTTATTTTAAGATGGAAAAATAATAAAGTATAAATAATTAATACGTAGACTCGGAAAAGTTGGTTAAAGCCTGCCAAAATCGATTTATTTGTACGCAAATGCTATTATTCATCTATTACTTACCTACCTATGGGAAAATATAGGGTCTACGAGAAGTATTTCACGATATCATTTTAGCGTTAATATGATTGCAGTCAACCGTGTGTTTTGGTCTTTACGTTTTCGGTCTCGCCATAAAGTAGATTATCGGTTCAGTTCAAAATGTTACGTTCACTTTGGTTCAATGACATTTGGTATTAATATGACCCACTTGCTTAACATGAGATGTAAAAACTCATGCTTGTATCACTAGATGCTCCCAAAATAAATAAAAATAGATCAAATATCCAGATTTATTTACGATATCATTTACGATTCTAACCGTATCTATTTAACTAGTTATTTTGAAGTTGAAGCACGAAAGCGCTCACGAAAAATATTTCACTAGCGGTAACCGTCCAAATATCAACCGCGCTGGCCGCTGTTATTTTTTGCAAATAGCCGACAAACCAGCAAAGCAGCCAGGTATACCGTCGTCCATCGATATTGTAAAACCAAACACATTATTGATGGGTTGTCGACAAAAAACTAACCCAGGAAAACCCGCATAACGTCTCTAAGAGAACAAAACTATTTAACACTAGAACTATAATAGGTGTTACAACTGAAATACGTCAAAATCATTTTTCACAGTCAATTTTGTAAGAAGAGTGGTTAGTGTAACATCGTTGGCCAGGCGGATAATAACCCTAGTCTGATGACTAGTCGCATGATTACAGCAGTGAGTAAAAACTCGGTGGATCAGAGCCCAGCGCAGTGGTCTCAAACTGGAGGAACCTTTCGTCATAACCTCGTTCCATGCTCTGCAGGCACCACAGGGGAAAATAACCTTCGGCTTGAGAAACAATAATAATAATAATAATAACGGTTCACACTCATAGCCCCACACTAGGATTCCCTGTGTCGTAGGTGCTATGGACAACACACAACATAGACAAGGACATTCACACCTAGACCGAGAATAGAAATTCAAACTCGTCATTCAAATTTCCGCCTCGCTGGGAATCGAACCTAGGACCCTCGGTGCGGCGATCCGGCATGGTAACCATTGCGCCACACTGGTAGTCAATTATAACAAGTAAATAGGTAACGTATACACTCTTATTTTCCGGAGTGTAGAATATTCTGAAAATTCAATATTAGTCTTAACGTAATATGTTATTCCTGAAATCCAAACCAAGATATCCCCAATGGTGCGGATTTACATAATTTATCTGTATAATATTTTGATAGCTAAATCACAGCTTTGGCATAGGTAAACAAAATACTCAACTAAAGTTTATGTGTGAGGTTTCCATTAATTCAACAAAATAATTATTTTCTTTTCCTCAGTAATCATCCAATTATTAAGAGGTATCCTAGTACCTAAATCGTTATTGATTCGATTCGACTGCAAAAACTTTATTCGAAGTATTTTATCTTATCAAAAATACGGACTAATCATACATGTTTTAAAACATTAATCGTTTTTAATTTCAACGATTTCCTCCTGACCCTTGCATAATAAAATACTTAAAATACTATAAAAAAAAATCAACTCACGGCAATAGCTAAAGAAATCACTATACACAGTATAAGCTTCATGTTGACTTATCTAACGACGCCGGCGCACTGGCTCGGTCGCATCAGTAAATCCAGTTATATAATAACATTGAACAAAACACCATCACCCTTAGAACTGGTATTCTGCGATACTTATAACTTTTTTTTAATCCCAACTCGCTTAATTATTGTTAAATTGTATTAAATGTTGCGTCGTGTTGTTGGCTTCGATCCATTTACGCTCCTCTACAGGGCACTGGTTTCTCTTCTTGAGGGCTGAAGCATAGCACCCACGCTGCTCCAGTGCGGATTGGTGTAGGTTTTAGTGGCCAAACATAAGCGTCGGAAGTTTTTATGCCATTCGTAAGTCTCCAGCATGGCTTAACAATCTTTATCTAATGATAACAAAAAGGCCTTCCGAAGCACTGGACCCATCCAACAATCAACCGCGCTCGCTGTTGTCATTATTATTGTATGTATTATTGTATGTATATATTGTATGTATGTATTATCATCATTATTGTGTTCGCTTTGACATGAGCACCTTAACTGTTTTCAGTTTTATTATTTTATGACATTTTTAATTACATACTTTAATTTTTTTATGTCGGATGACATAAAAAAATACCGATGATGAACTTTGTATAACATTTTTAACTGAAAGGAATAAATCATTCGGTGTTGGAAGATAACACAGTGAATATAAATTATTAAGAACCTCCGAGACAGCCTGTCGCCTGGCTGGAATATATTTCACGGTTTTCGATTGAACCCATTTAGAAAGTTGTTAAGACTTTTATAAAACTAAACAACCGTACATCAGTATTCACCAATCTAAATTCGGAGAGGCCTGACGTTGTATTTGATAAGGCGATAATAGATCCTAATGATTCAAACTCTACATTCGAATTTAGCAACCAGCAACATAGCATGCTTTCACTTTTTCTTTCGTACGTATCATTCAAAAACTTAAGAGGGTTAGTGAGGTACCTATATTTTTTATTAGTTAGCAATAGAATATTGAATATTTTAAAATAAGAAATAAAAAACAAACATTGTGCAAACATAGTTATTAATATCATCTGAGCCCCAAGTCCCCAAATCAAATAATGTACGGAGACCTAGGAGGGCTGTGGAAATTTTTACGTTACCTGATATATCTTAGCTAAATATAGCCCTAGTACCACCACGAAACTAAATGTGCGTGTGGATTGAGGGCTCTTTTTAAAAGTTACTCATATTTTTTCAAAATCAAGGAGAAATTTAGGAAAAAATTGTGAAAACATCGTGGTTAAGATAAAATTATTGTGAAACGTATGGTAAGAAAGTTGTGGTCGTTTAACTGGAACACTTAATCTGCTAACTAATGAAATTACTGTAATCTCGTATCTCAAAATATACTAGATGTATGCGAAACTAACACGTGTACATAGCTAGTAGGAGTCACGATAATCCGGACCCCGTCTTATCCGGTGCCTCCTATATTCTGACACGCCTATCATTGTTGATTCTAAATAAAAATTCAATTCATAAAAGTTCAAATCGATTCTTTGAACTGTAATTTGTCGGATTACAAGATACTCTTATTCAAAAAATTCTGGACTATACAGTCTTAGGCACTACCTAATAATCCGCCAAATTCGATTTTCGATATACATCGCCCTGCAAAACGTTTTATAGATTTACCACCGGTCTACCGTATTACTATAATCTCAATATTAATTTCAGTATAAATCACCACTGACATTTGAAAAGCATTGATCAATTAATTGATTCATTTGTCTCGAAGGTTCCTACACTACATTATATTAAATGTTTATTTGCATTCTCATGAATATGGAAAATCTTTAGACGATCTTGTCGAGCTAAGTTCATGAACAAAATTAACGCATCTAGCCAATGAGTAAACAAATGAACATTATACCTCGTACCTAAATGGAGTAAGCTACAGTAAGTTTATGATAAAATAATAAACACAAAGTTATAAAAACACACTAAAACATATTACCTAATTTAGGATTCACTCGGCAAATGACAAAGTCAAAAAAAAACATTAAAAGGTATAAACGATGAAATTACAAAACCAGGAAATCAAAGGTCAAGCGTCGAAATTGCTATGTACGAGTATATTGTTTTAAACAATTTTAAAAAAAGTAAGCTTCCTTCCTCTATAAAATTACACAGTTGCTTAACTTTATTTATTTAGCATTATATTAACTGAACAAATTATGCTCGCATAATATTATTTTGTTTATTATTTGTGTGTCACTGACAAATTGTTTTATTATAAAAAGCAACATTTTGTGTATTTAGGTTATCAAAGTAGTCCGTCGAATTATGGGATCTTCTTTATAGAGTAACTTATTAGGATCATAGCACACTTATTAGCTAGGGAAGGGATCATCAACGTGTCGTCTTTCTCCTCGTCGTCAACCAACCGTCAACCTAATATAAAAAACGAATCAGCAGCTCCGGTACGTCGACTCGGCTACGGCTAGGCGACGCCGCGCCTAAGGCTCGCCGACCGCGTGTACAGCTCGCCTACCAACGAAGAGACGTAAGCGCGGGGACGACGAGCCGTAAGCGCGGGGACGACGAGCGGTAAGCGCGAGAACGACGAGCCGTAGGCGCGAGTACTGCAAGTTGACCGCGAACCACACCGCTTGTCCCGAGGCGAGGCGATTACTTTATGATTCCGATTAATATGCGTTGCAATAGGGAGTTTCATACAAAGAATACTGGACGGCTCGAGTTGATACGGTGCCGATCCCTTTCCGAGCTGATATGTGTGATAAGACCCTTACTCTAATCATTTCAAAATGCATTTTCATTCAGAACCTTCCTGATGTAAAAATTGTAAAATACTCATGATTAAAAGCCTATCTACTTATTAAGTTATCTAACCACACGCGTGGCATAATGGTACTACGTCTATAATGGCTATATGGGGTTGCCATAACTTCTGGGAACCAATACGGGATGTTTTCTCTTCCGATTCCCAAAACCCGACACGCGGCTTTTCAACGCATGCATATATGTACACTGATCACATCAGTGTACACTGACTGTGTATACCTACTGATCTCAACCGTATCACAAGTGTTCCATGCTGACAATTTTTCTCATCTCTATTTCCGTATTTTGTCGAAATACGGGACAAATACGGGACATGTAGTAATACGGGACGGGATGGTCAAATACGGTGACAGTCCCGTATATACGAGACATATGGCAACCGTAGCTATATGGCTATAATGGCCAGCAGCTCAGCAAGAGAATATTGGATTATAAGATTGAATTTCTGTTCTGTCTCTTTGCGTATGTTCCTGTCTGTGTATTGTACGGTACCCACAACACGGAATCCTGGTATGGTGGTAAGACTTAAGTACGTGAGGCTTACTATTATTGTTATTAATAAGCAGAAACTTTATAGTTTTTTTTGTGGAGCTAGTAATTGAAAGCGTGTGAACGTGAACAGGTCACAAGGAACGAAGAGGCCGCTTTGAGAGTATCTCAGAACAAAAAGTATCTTAGGACAGGATATAAAATAAAAAGTATTTTTATTTCTTGTTGTGTGCTACACAAGGTGAATGCCATAGATATAAATATACCATGTCTGTGGTGAATGCCATTATCGATTGCACAATATGATACAACATCCAAAAGTGGTCCCCATGATATGTACTAGGTACGTTATCATTTAAAACACAGCCATTAGCATTAAAATAAACTTGGCAAGTGCGAGTTAAACTCGCTTGGAGAGGGTTCCGTACGTTAATTATGCATTTACCATTATTTTCCTATTTTATTCAATTTTGCCAATTTTTTTAAAACCATAGACTTCCTATAGCTTTTCCTGCACTTTCGTTTCACATGCCACATGATACGAAAACAGTTTCATTTGTTTTCTTTATACCTTCGCTTTTAGGTCACAAAAAAGCACATGAATACCAACTTTCAACTCATTTGGTCCAGTAGTTTCGGAGAAAAATGGCTTTGAAAGGCAGTGGCCCAGACGCACGAGTGATCCTATTATAAGGGTTCCGTTTTTCGTTGGGAACCCAACCATTAAGTCCATCCATTGTGATCTAGTTTATAGGTTTACAATAAAGAGTAAATAAATAAATACCTAAATAAATAAACCCTAATATACCTAAGAAATATGTAAATTGAACTAGACTAGGGATGCATCCAATACCAATATATCGGCATTACCGTTGGTTTTCCGATATATCCAATATATTGGATATATCGGAAAACCGTCGGATTATAATCCGACATATCCAACTTGTATGATCGCGCGATAGTAGCAATAACGTACCTATCGCGCAGGTACTGATTTCTTTAACGGTATCACTATTCGCATCGCAACCGATTTGCGAGTGTATTGCTATTGTCGCAGTACAAAAAGTAGCCATGGACGACCTCCTACATGGTTTACGACCTACATAGTTAGTCCTAAGTACATAGCAAAAGTTTAGATTCTTAACGACACGCATCGAAAATGTCGTGTGAATCGAACAAACCAAACAAACCTGAAAATACCAATAACTTACATTGTGTTGAGGTCATAATCAGAGCCGGTGTTAGGGGGGCGCGGTGGGGAGACGGTCTAGGGCGCCTTTGGAGGGGCGCCACATTTGGGGTGAGGAGCAAAAAAAAAAGAAAAATAAAATTATTAATAAACGTTCCCATTGGTTCAGTAAAAAAATTTTCGAGCAAAAAAGCTCATTTTTATTTTCTTATGTGGGCGCCACATTATTCTTACCTAGGGCGTCAGTGGCTCTACCGCTAGCACTAGTCATAAACAGTATGTAGGACGCTTTCCCTCTTACAAAATCTACCTAGTATCTACCTACTTACTCTTGCTTACCCTAAAAGCTAATGTAAGGTATGCTAAGGTAATGTTTGCTTGTTCCGTTTTAAGAGGAAATATAGAGACTGACGATTACCTATTCAAACAATTTTTACGAATTTTTCCACGATGAAAGATAAGTAAATGGGGTCAAAGTTAACCAGTCGTTCATTTTAATCTTTCATTTAATTTTGTCAGAAAACAAAGTTAATCATATTCATTATCAGTAAATCTAAGTTTACAGAATGTAACTCTCCAATCTTACAAATCGTCTTAGATTGCATAGTGAGTGAGAAAATGGTAGCCATCAAAAATTAATTAATGTTTATTATACATTACACTTATCTACATTGAAGTATAATGTCATAGAACAGACATCTCGAACAAAATGTGTCCCGCCGGGAGGTTCTATTTTCAAAATTGAGCTTCTTTTCACCTTTCAAAATCGAACGAATCTATTAAAAATGGAAGCCGGTCGGCGCCAATTGGGACATACATTGTGTTCGCGATGTCGTTCTATATGCTAGTAATAATACTTCAATGCTTATCTATACAATATGTGTACGTAGTATATATACATACTGAATAAACCAAATAATTTTTAAATAATCTGTATTATTATTTCAGCACTAGCAGCTAGATATACTTAACGATCAAATACATATTCCGATCTCTTCCAGTACCATTTTAATAGTTGTTTAATGGTTCGTAGCCCATAAATGAAAACTAATAGTTTAATATTATCGGTCATCGTTTACCGACGACATTCGAACGAAAGTGTAAGCGAGCCTCGAGCGTGCATTCCGGTGGACATTGGCGGTGCCGCGAAAGTCGGTCGGAAGAAATGACAAAGGTCGTTTTGAATTAGGAAACGGACATTACGTCTTCATTCATTCTTCTTGGAAAGGCCGAGGTCCGATTCGATTGTTAATATCCCAATCTTGTACACGAGTCGAACTAATGGGAACAAAGCCATTGTACATCGTAGAGATCTGTGGTAGAAAATTTCGATAGGGTTATATAACTTAACTGTTACAGGACCGAGCAAAGTAACTATATAAATAAAACTGTATAACTGCAGCAATAATTATAGTTCATAAAACAAGGTTATTAAATGAGGTAGGTACTACACATCGTTCCATGTCCCGACTATAATAAACAGCAAAGTAGGTATAATAATAAAATGACACCACTATGTTTAATTCTTCCCTCTTCTTGTGTAGTTGACAACGCCTCGATGCGCATGCGCGACGTAAACCACTTACATCAATATCATGACGTGGTTCATTTGTCCGTTTGTCGCGCTCACGTTAAAAAATGAATATTTCCGTAACACGACATAACATGTCAGAAATAGTTAAAATCATCGACAAGTGTACATATAAGTCACTCTTTTGTTAACACTTTTATGACACATTAACTTGTCGGAAATAGTTTAAATAATTTTATTGTATGTAAGCCTCTGCCACATGTCATTATAGTTATGTACTAAAGCGTGACGCGTTGAAGTCTTTTATATTGATGGTACCATTAATTACCCGACTGTCAGGAAGGGTTGTTTTTTGCGCGGATCTTGTATGTAGGTATGGAATGTTCTTTATTACCGCATACTCTCAAAACCGCTGGTCCGATTTATTATAATAATTAAGATATCGTAAGATGCGTCTTGCTAGCCCAAGTGTTCTTAGATAATTATGTGAAATTAGAAAAAAACAAACATGGTGGCTATGAGATGCCATAGTTTGAAGTATCAAAAGATAAAAATAAATCGAATACTGCAAAAATTTCAAAAAGTTATGTTAAGACGTGTTTTTTTGCAGTCGGATTTTTGATTTTTTAATTTATACTTGCGCCTTTAATGTTGCTTACAGGCGAACAAAATTAGACGAGTCTTTTAAAGAGAGGAGAGCATGTAATCTAAGCCTTCTTCGTCCTTTTAACTATCTAATTAGTAAAACCGCAATATAATATTAAAACTTTTCTTTTGGCCTCAGACTCAGAACCAGTCAGTATTGCAAGTTAGGAGAGACATATGATAGGCCTCTATGACTGGACGTAGGTCAAGCTGTGAACTTGTAAAGACTTATAGATGTATGGATGAAAAACCACAAAGTAATGCATGCGGAAATTATTTTCAAATTACGGCGTGCAAATTAATATGGATACATTTTTTTCAACGTATATACCCATGCCTCATCCTAGAACAACTGTGGTATACGTACATAACTCTCATACCTAAATGTCTGCGCTCCGGCCGCGAATCAAACCCGGCTCTACCAGCAACATACAAACAACAAACAAACGCTTACACACTCACACCCCCGCAGTAGGTTTTCACCTGTGTCGCGGGCGGCATGGACGACACATATAACACATCACAATAACATCCATGATCCGAGTAATATTTATCTGTCACATAAATATCTGCCCGGGAATCGAACCCGGAACCCCTCGCTTCGCAGGCAGGGTCACTACCAACTAGGCTACAGGGTCGTCAACAGTCAAATAGATAGCTTTTTAGGGTTCCGTAGCCAAATGGCAAAAAACGAAACCCTTATAGATTCGTCATGTCTGTCTGTCTGTCTGTCTGTCTGTCTGTCTGTCCGTCCGTATGTCACAGCCACTTTTTTCCGAAAGTATAAGAACTATACTGTTGAAACTTGGTAAGTAGATGTATTCTGTGAACCGCATTAAGATTTTCACATAAAAATAAAAAAAAAAAACAATAAATTTTGGGGGCTCCCCATACTTAGAACTGAAACTCAAAAATTTTTTTTTCATCAAACCCATACGTGTGGGGTATCTATGGATAGGTCTTCAAAAATGATATTGAGGTTTCTAATATAATTTTTTTCTAAACTGAATAGTTTGCGCGAGAGACACTTCCAAAGTGGTAAAATGTGTGTCCCCCCCCCTGTAACTTCTAAAATAAGAGAATGATAAAACTAAAAAAAATATATGATGTACTTTACCATGCAAACTTCCACTTAAAATTGGTTTGAACGAGATCTAGTAAGTAGTTTTTTTTTAATACGTCATAAATCGTAAACCGCAAAAAACATTGATCAAAGTTACAACGAACTACAAGAACTTTTATATTATGTTACTTGCTCCTACGGAACCCTTCATGGGCGAGTCCGACTCGCACTTGGCCGCTTTTTTACTACAAAGATTTGAGGAAGACTCTGAGGATAAGATACAATACGGCACTAGTAGGTACACCCAACAACCTTATTACGAATAATCCATCGGAAATTACCTATCTTGGAAATATTAATTCTCCCACGATTGGTATTGAATCTGCTCGGTGAAAATGCGGTTGTAACTGTAAACACTAGAGAATAAATAACAATAAAAAATATTTCGCATTCTTATTAATTTATGTAGGTATTAATTTACGCACTATACTACATATTTAATAAATAAATGTATTAATATATTCATTATTCACGCATTTGTAACAAATGTTATTAATAAGTTTTCTCATTTATATTTTATTTATGTGGAGCGGGAATTCTCCGAGAGTCACTGTTTAGAAATACTTAATTAAAAAGCGACGTTTGTTGGGAAATCCCAAAAGTTGTTGTGATTCTTTATGATGAGAGAAGATCACATCTCTTAAACTTTTCCCCGAGCTCAGTTGTAGAAGTACCTAAACCGTAAAAAGTCAAAACCGTCAAAAAGTATTGAATTAAGCTCGCCTCTACGTGGGTCATTTATGTTTCCACTAACGCCAAAGCAACACTTCCAATAGACCGATAATATCCGTACTCACACGAAACGTCTAAATTATTCACGTAACGAAAACATTTAGTGAAGGCGAATTTGCAATTTCCTTTATCTTTAAAAACGTCACTCGTATCTGAACCAGCTCAGCAGGCTGCGCTCCAAATACTTTCACCGAATGCCCATTTGATACCGAATCAAGAAGTAGATCGTTTGCATTGATTAGAAATCTACAGCTCAAACCATATCGGGCATGACAAGTGGCCCATTCACTATCCTGCATAGTAATCCGTGCAGGATAAAGGATCTGCTGTTTATAGCAAAATATATTTACCCGACTGCCAAGGAAGGGTTATGTTTTTCGCGCGTATCTTGTATGTATGTCATGTTTGCATGTGTGTAATATTCTTTATTACCTCGTATCTTCTAAACCACTCAACTGATTTAAATAATTAAGATATCGTTAAATATGTCTTGATAACCCAAGTGTTCTGAGATGAGTGAAATTAAAAAAAAAAGGAATTTGGTGGTTGTGACATGCCATTGTTTGAAGTTTAAAAAAAAAAACTTGAGAGGTGTCAAGGGACACCCGGATGGAACGAAGTTCCTTGCAGTCAGTACTAGGATAGCAAAAACATGTAGCAAGCTAGCAAGTGTGCCAAAACAAATCTGGGGTATTAAATTTAATACTGAAAAACCTAGTACTTACTGCAAGAAACGAAAATATCTGGCTTGCTTTCTATAAGAGAGAGAGAGAGAGCCAGACAGAGAAACATGCGCACGCCGCACAAGATGTAACGACGCCGCACGGGTTGTAACGACTAACGACGGCAAAAAGTGTCGTTACAACTTTTCGTTACCAAATTTTCCGCCTAGCCCCCTTTCGCAACACGCGATAAGGAACTTCGTTCCAAAAATAAATCGAATAATGCAATATGGGTGTCAAATTAAAGAGCTCACCATATATGGATTCCAAAAAGATGTATTGATAGGTTTTTTGACAAGAAGCGGGTTTTTTTTTTAATTTTTACTAGTTTGTTTCTTTTGTACTCAAGAACCGAATTTTCAACTCACTGACATTCTGTTTTTAAGCAGATTAATTTCAAGAAAGATTGCAATAATATTCAAATAATGAATCACCTTTCGAATAAGTACAAGTACGTTTGCATTGTTTGCCACACACAATAAAATTCAAGACTGCTTATTTTTTGACAGTTTTAAAATGTTGTTTTAAAAACAATAAAAAAAACGTACTGTACAACTTGCAACTCAACAACTTAACAAAAAAAAAACAAAACTTAATGCTTTTTAATTTGTACACTATATTAATTCAGACCTTGTTGGTTAAAATATATAGGTAACAAATTATTATCTGCCGACTGTTATTATTATAAATTTTGAGTATTTTATTTGTAACCCTGACATACAAATAAGTATTAAAATTCAAGAACACAGTAACAATTAATATTCGCACGGTTTATCGAACTGATCTTCAAAATTTTATAGTCCCCAATATTATGGAAAACTTTATGGTACACATTATTTATTGAGCTTTTTACACACAAAGATAAAATATCCTATTAGTCACACTGTTGTGTCTTGTGTGACCACGAGTCTGACATATATCTGTCTGTCCAATAAACTCACATATCAGCTCACATATTCGGTAACTGGAGGTTATTTTGAGGGGAGGGGGGGATTTAATGAAGATTTGAGGAATTAGGAGTCTAATGAAGATTTGAATGATCTAGCAAGCAATCAATGTTATGTCAACCTCCCCTTACTTTGTTAACTTCTGTAACATCCGATTAGAAATCATTCTTGATCTGTATCATGCTCGGATGACGATAAGTAAGTACCAACTTACTTAGCACATTCGATCTCGAAATAATCGAAAATGTTTGACGTGTTCCGGTTGCAATATTAAAGAGCCAGTTAAAAAAGCACTCTCCCCTTAACTGCCGTTAATATAATTTATCCATTATCAGGATAAGTTAGTTGGCGAAAGAATAATAAACACTGACTATTTGCAGTTGCTAGGCATCGAGCTTAAAGATTATGGATAGATGGAATATTGAAAACGGTTCTTAAAAATGAGAGACATAACCAGTTTTTTTATTTTTCTTCTCTTTCTTAGCCGGCAACGCATCAATGATGCCTTTGGTTTTGCTGATGTCCATGGGCGACGATTGCCACTTACCATCAGGTGGATCGTCAGCTCATTTGCCGCTCTTTCCATAAAAAAAAACCTGCTTGATCTAGGTGTTAAGTCAATAAGTAGTAATTTATGAGAAAAAAAAATCTAGTGTTGGTCGTTTCTCTCCTGAACATCTGTCTGAATATGTGTATTGATCTGAGGTGTAGTGTGTTGCTGCAGCTGGTTTCCATGGGCAACGGTGACAACTTATAGTCAGGCTTGTACATACCTGTAGCATTTTTTATTTTTCTTCTCTCTTTCTTGGCCGGCAACGCATCAGTGATGCCTTTGGTGTTGCTGATGTCCATGGGCGACGATAGCCACTTACCATCAGGTGGATCGTCAGCTCGTTTGCCGGCTATTTCCATAAGAAAAGGTAGCTCATCTTCTCGTTAAGGCCAAACAGTTTAGAAGTAACCACAAGCCATTGAAGCCATCAATTTATATGTTCGAGGAAATAAATATGTATTATTGTTCCTTCATAGGATAGCTGCCTGATGTTGCGCAAGTTCTTAAACGTCGATTTATTGCCCAAACACGTTGGGTGTCTTTTGAAGATTTCTCCCCCACTAACATAAATCCATTGCTGCTTAAGTGCTAGCGTACATTATAATAATTATCTATGTAAATGTCCAATTAATTCCATATTATCATAACATATTTCATAACACGCACCCGAAGCATTCGAAAAAACGATAATAGTCGTTGCACATAAATCGCTGCATCTGAAAAACAATCTCCTGCGTAGGAGACAGCGTTCAGAAACTTGGAAAATCGGTCTGTAATTTATTCACTGCGACTAATAACTTGCTGGGAATTAACATCAAATTAGATTTCTAAGCAGCTATTATGATCTTCTGCGCTACAAAAATACGTTGAATATTAACGAAGGTAATAAGTTGGGGGATCTATGAGTCAAACAAACCAAAATGAAAGCATTGATTAATTTGTTGTTCGACAATTCTACTAATTATTTAGGTATTATAAGTAGGTATGTATTATCCAGGGGCGTAGCTACCGCTGTATCAGCCGTATCAATTATACGGGGCCCCCAGCGTATAGGGGCCCTAACACTCCCAAAAAAAAGCTCGCCAGCGGCCTACGATCGCTACAGTTGACACTCCTTTTATATTTGACGTAGAGGGGAACCCACAACAAATATTGATACGGGGCCTCCTTAGGGGTAGCTACGCCACTGGTATTATCCTTAACAGAAAAGTAAAAAGAAATAACTATTTACATATAATCTGTGACTGGTTGTAGATAACTTTGCTCAGTCGTTATAATCAGGCGCATGTGTAATTTTGTTCTCATTTACAAGCACTCACATTTTCGAAGGTTAATCTATTTCAAATTAATCATATTTTCTTTGCAATCTACCAACACTGTAATAACTAACATACACAAAGTTATCAAATGCAAATTATCAAAATCCAAATGAAAATATCTAAAATAAGGAAATAATAATGATTTAATTCCTTATTTTAGATATTTTCATTTGGATTTTGATAATTTGTATTTGATAACTTTGTGTTCTAAAAAGAGTCCCTTTAATTCCATTTCATAAGCGACGGTGAATGTCAGTTACAAAATAATATACACAAATAACGTCGTGGTATCATATTTTTTGTGATCATCACCGCTTTAGGACGCCCACAAACGAAACCGGATTATGTCATTCTTAATCATGACAGTCTGATACTCTATATTTACTATTGGAGGAAAGTGTATAAGGATAATCATCGTTACGAATGATTCTTGAACCACCAGTCAGCGCAAAAGAAATGAGATACATAAATTATTCCGATGTTTTACGAGCGACATGTTATTCTACATGGAAGACGTATTTTATTTTTGTTTCTTTGGTCTAGAAAAAAAAAACAAGAATTCACGTTCATTCATAAAAATACTAAGCTTGATAATAAACCACATGAACTATTTAGTACTTCGACGCAATCAATTCATGTTTGTATTAACCTAAATGGTCACATGGGACCAAAAACTATGAATGTCATATCAAGTGGATAAAATAAAAATCGGAAACAAACCGTTGTCGGTTCAATTAGCCTAAGTTGTCACACTTTGGGAAGACTAACTGTAAAGCCGTTTGAGCGATTGGTGAGACGCGTCGCACGTTTGCCATCCATATTATAATAATTATACTCAGGCACTTGCTTTCTTGCGACTCGACCACGACTTGACTGCTGAGACGATCCTTACCGTTATAGTACTTTCACTTTTCTTATGAAAGGAATATTATTATACGGGTATCCTTGCAACATACGTTTTAAGGTACCCGTTATCAATAGTAATTTCCCTCAATATTGAAGTGACAAAGAAAGTTATGCTATTATTATACAAACCTATTTTATTTAATATTATTTTGGTTTTGTAACAAATCTATAGTGGCGACACGATTTATTTCATTATATTTTGTTATGAACATAACATATTAGATATGTAACTTGAACCTTGTTAAGATCATATTTGAAACATTTCATAATCCGAGCCAGATATCATCCTTCCAAAAGCCAAAACCACGATGGATAAAGTAGGTGAACACTGCCAGGTTAGCTACCGCCTACCACGCTCTTTCTTGGGACGAATGAGTCAGTCGATTAGACTCATCACGTTGGGGCTTATAGGAGTATGGAAGGAATCGCAGTTACGTCATCAGTTGTCGTCGGACTCGTCGGTGATCGTCAGGCGATTTTTAATCGTCACATAGAGGTACAGTCGTATCGTCAGTAGCAATGTTCTTATTTATTAGCATGGCATACAATACGGAGACAGCCCCTTACCTCGCGCTTGAACACGCGATCCGTGCAGTCATTCGCTCGTGCGCCAACATTCCGTTAGTTGGTCACACCCGTGTCTTCACTTTTCACCGTTCGCTAAGACGTTATCATTCAGTAAATTCAAAAAGTTATTCGTGAGTCATTCAAGCGCGATAGTTCCTATGAAAAATCTTAAAGTGTAAAAACAACTAATTAAAAAAAAGGTTTTGGCGGGAATTGAAAATGGGGCGCCATTATGTGTTTCTCTTATTGCTGTTTTTATCAGTGTCTTTGTGCGAAATGAAGAGACGGAAAATGGATTATCCTACAGACAAACAACTTACATTGCAGAGGAAAGAAACAACACCAGTAGACTTTACAAGACTCGTTGTGATGAGAGTCGTTTATGGGATGGCAAAGGTACTAGGTTTCCAGGAGCCAGTGAGTGAGATATTGAATGGTGCGTTTGTCCCCCCTGGAGCAGACGACGATGATGATTTCGATGATGATGATGACGGTGGCCTCTTTGATGACTATTGATTTTCCTCGCCATTTTAATATCCCAATATTTGCACTGAAACGGGATCCACGCGAACTTTAACTATTGTAGTGGCGCAACCATAGAATTACTATTACTAGCGTAGGCGCAACTTACTTTTTTGACACCAAATAAAATGCATTTATTCTTTTTATAATTTTTGAACTAAGTTTTTTTTTGTGTTGTATAGTTATTTAATACCTTAGTGTTTACTATATTTAATAACTGTTTAATTTTAGATAATATCATGTAGTTTTATGTAAATATTAAGTATTTACTGTATTTAAGAATTGCTCATAAATTTATTAACTATGTACCTGATAGTAAATAACAAATCAATATTTTTGTAACATGTTTTATTATTCTTACTGTATGTTATATGAACTGCATTTAAATTATTTATATAAAAATTTAATGTAATCTATTAATAAATTAAATCTGTATTTTCAGTCGCAAAAAACAATAAAACTTAAAAATAAATATTTTTGTTGTTATAACATAATGTGTTGAAATCCAAACATTATGTTTACAATTTGAGATTTTTAAATGAAATACAAAAAAGAGCACTAGTTAATTGTCTTTCATTTAATTTTTTGCAATGGAATGATTATTATTATAACAGAAAACATTTATTTTTGTAGATTTCACATTTTTGTTTCCAAACTGATTGAAATCAAACAAACACTAAATATTACCCAAAAATTAATACAATACAATAGTATAAACCGCATTCAAATTGGCTAAGCATTTTCCGAGATCAGAGGGAACAAACAAATACATAATTTTTTAATGTTTAATGTTTATCTGAATAAAAAAAAGTAGCTAAAAAATGGGTAAACGTGTTATTATTTTACCTGTAAAAAGGGACTCCACTATAGGACCTTCATTATTATTTTCCTTTTGACATAAAACATGCATCATAAATCTTCATTACAATCAAGGAACCAGGAATGATTATCAACAAATTGTCTATCTTGTGTACATATCACATCATCATCACTATCTTGATCATTCATTTCTTCATGTTCCTTAGAAACATAGTCAAAGCAACCTTTCATTTTTCTTATTAAATCACCCCATTTTAATTTTATTTTACATTCAGGGCAATATCCATCAATGGGGATATATTCTCCTGGGGGTAAGAATTTATCAGCCAAGCAGGTAATATGAGCCACTAAGTCACAGCTGGTATTTAGGCATGTTAGTAGCTCTTTGGAATTAGAGTAATTGTGACATAAGACACATTTTGCATGTGTAGGGTTTACATTGGAACTATCTTTGGCAGCTTTTAGATTTCTGCTCTTCACAGCACCATGGTATATTTTCATATGATCCGGAGGCATTCGTTCAGACTGAAAAAATAATATCACATTTTTATTTTTGTTTGATAATAAAATATTTTTTATTAATGTTTGAAATTAATTACTTGAAATTCTTCAAAGTATTCATCCTCCAACCATCGTATAGTCAACGGTAATCGATGCCATGGACCTACTCTGAGCATTTCACATAAAACTCTGAGTTTAAATTGAAATTCTGATTCTTTTCTAGGAATCTTTTTTAAATTTAAGTGTTGAAGTCTTATAGTCTTATTGGGATTCTGCCAGGCCCATTCAAACTAAAAGCCAAAAACACAATTATTATTAGGGTAATATGGTATGTAGGGTTATTATATAGGAACATCATAAAATACATAATTAATAATTATATATTATGTTCAAAGACCAAAAATCTCATTGAACAAAATAACCACTCCCAATATGTTGTGGCATCTATAAAACGTCCACAACGCAAATTTTGCGAAAATAATCGCACCACTTTCATTGTTAGATGGCTGTTTTTATTCAAGGGACAAAATAGAACCCCGCCAGGTGGGATTCCATTTATTCAGTAACACACTCACATTTCGTTTTGCGGTCTTTCTGTGATTGCCACAACGTGTCGTGGAAGTTTTCATAAGGACCAACAATCCGAATTTCACATTGTGGACGTTTTTAGATGCCACAATACATTGTGAGTAAGTTGTTTTTGTTCAATAAGCATTTTCAGTTCTTTGAGCATATTAATTAGTAATAACACTAATCATCACTTACTCTTAAGGCAGATATATTATTAGGAAAACCATGAATTATCATAACCATTTTCCTGAAACATTCATAATTATTTTATTTTACCACACATTAATTGAACAGAAGAAAAACTATTAAGTATTTTATGACTTGATGAGAGGCGTAGCTTCTTTCAGCCTTATCAGCCGTATCAATTATACGGGGCCCCCACTAATACTCCCAAAAAAAGCTCACCAGCAGCCTACAACTACTACAATTGGCACTCCTTTGTTTGAAAGCTAAAGTCGAGGGGGCCCTACAACAAATATTGATATGGGGCCTCCTTAGGGCTAACTACACCACTGGACTTAATGTATCTAGTGGCAACATTTCTTTGTATTTCTTTACACTTTTCATAATAAAAGCTCTTGTTCTTATAATATTCCCCTGCCTTTTAAACAACAATCTTCTCTTATGTAAATGTTTTTGTTACTTTCTTTTCCATTATACTCAGTACTTTACTTTGGATTCCTAGATATGCAATTGTCACATTTATATTTTATAAAAACCAATACAATGCCAACCAACCAACCATTAAAGTACCATTAAGGTTATAGAACAATCAAATAGTACTTTCACATTATGATAGCATACTTTATGCATCAATGGTGTTTCATATCCATATGCTCGATTCTGCATGGTATAGGCTAAGAATGCTATCACTTGGATATATTGGTTTTTAGTAGATGGAGATATAGTTTTTTTTACAAACTTTAACTTGTGGAAAACAAAAACAATTTAGTTGTTTTGAGTTATTAATTCAGATGTATTGGGGCGGCTTAGAATACTAACCCCAATCCCACGCCGGATGGGTGTCGTAAAAGGCGACTAAATCCGGCCCGCTGGTGATAGGACCCCTCGAGGGATTGTATTAGTAATATTGATTTTAATTATTAATTAATACCATTATGAGATACTATTATTATTTCTCCATGGGGTTCGCCTGGATAGCTACCACCCTTGAGCATGAGTCAGCCGCCAAACGACTCGTTGTGTTCCGGCTGGGGGCTTGAGAGCCAGTTCTTTCTTTCTTTTTCTTCTCTCTTTTTTGGCCGGCAATGCATCGGTGATACCTTTGGTGTTGCTGATGTCCATGGGCGACGATAGCCACTTACCATCAAGTGGATCATCAGCTTGTTTGCCGGCTATTTCCATAAAAAAAAGATGTATCACATGATAAGTTAGAAACATAGTTTATTACAGCAAATAACACAAGTCCTGTTTAAAATTATATTATACAGACTCACCATGGTCCCCTGTTGCTAGTACGATAGGCACCCCCTGCCCAAGTTCCTCTATTATGTTGCATTAATCGCCTATTTGGGTCTCTGGTATAACCAATATATGTTCTCCCTTTAAATTTAGGGTTTATGTTGTATAACAAATAAACTCCAAAAAAGTCTACTATCAACTCAGCGTCTGCCATTTACAATGATAAAGGTAAGTGAGATATACAAATATATTCATACATTTCCACTCCAAATCGCTAATATTGAAGCACAAAATAATATATTCGGCATTCCTCTTGAGACATAAATTAAAAAACAAAAATATTATGTACTATAAATCCATCCATCTCTCCTCCCATTGCAAAACACGTAGGTACTCGTACAATAACTTTTTGTAGGCTGAGCCAGAGATCACTCCATCACAGTGGAAAATTACAAACCCATATTAATTAAAATTCCACAATAATAATTGATTATTTTATTAACAGTTGATGATGATTTGTAACTGTCTGTGTTCAACCGTCAACGTTCGTATCGTATTTTTTCATAACATTCATTTCTCTCCGTTTCCCTCGCAAAGCCACAGCAAAGCAAAACGAAAACAACAATTTACATTTTACAATTTACAATTTACATCAACAAATTCAACAAACATTAATTTAAAATTTTAAAAAGTCAATGTGAGTTGTGTACAGTGTGACCATATTTAAATTACAGATCCTGCCACACAATGCTTAAAAACCTGCCAAATCCTGCCAGTCTGTTAAGTGAAAAATGCCCAAATACTGCCAACTTTATTTACCGGTGTATTATACAAAAAATACACATATAAATATTTATTTTATGTACTTAATTTTTATTATACATTGGAGTTAGCATCATATTCTTCTTCGTCTTAGCATATTTGCTTGGTTTTTATGTAGATTTAATGTTTAAATTTACAAAACTTCACGTGTAACAGTCGTTGACTTTAGTGAAACTCCTTTCATTATATTATAACGTCACAAACATGGCGACCAATCGTGGTGCGTAAGTACGTAGTTACGTGATTCTTTATTAAAAAAAAAACAATTTTTAATGGTTCATTTTTAATGAAATAAAATTTTCTAGTTTTTCGCATCGACCATATAATTTGTGTTTAAGTTTTATAATACATACGTCGCTATTTTTTTTTAATTCCATAACGCCAAGTTTATGTAAGATTCTAATAGAAATTTAGGTAAAATGTAAAATAATTCCATAAATAAGGAAAATCTCCCAGTGTTAATATATGCGATGTCACACACACATACGCCGCGTGGTAATTAATACACCGGAGCGCACTCACACACGTCCACAAAGGGCCATAGATGCGTTTTGAAACCTATAAGGACTATAGTTTAGTTTATCGGGTTACCATTTTCGGAATTTTAACTTGTGATAGTGAATTTATTTTCAGCACCTCAAATCCTGCCAAATACTGCCAAGTTTTTAAAACGTCAACCGATCCTGCCATAGTCTAAAATAAGGGGCAAATCCTGCCAAAATGGCAGGATCCTGCCACATATGGTCACACTGGACTTGTGTAGCCTTGTGACGTTAACAAACAATTGACGTTGACATTGACAATGATGACTTTTCCTTAAAAATACGTAAAATTATGGGTGGCGCTGCGGTGCTGTTGGCGGACACTAGCGGCACTAGCGCCATTCATTACGAGTGACGCTGCGGATGGGTGAATTCGCGTTTTTGAATTATTTTGGTGTTTTTTTTTAAAGTATGTGGAAATGCGTGCAAAACCATGAAAAAAATTAGCACATAAAATTTCCTTTCTAAGCCTACAAAAGTCCTCAAAATTCGTTATGCTAATCAAAAGTTATTGGGTCGTAAAAAAATTTATAAGAAATGGTAATGATATTGAGCAGCCTGGTAATGACTTTTATTTAACGGTAATGACTTTTTGTTAGTGGGAATGACAAAATTTAATGTTAATCAAAAAAAATTTAAAGCCGTGTGTATTATAGTTATGTCTATAAGTTGCATATGAAGATAAAAAATGTCAAGCTAAAACCACTAATTAGAGTATTATTGGTAACGAGATTGGCAGTAATAAATTACGCAATTCTAAATATGAATTATTAGTTCATGGAAATAAAATTACCTCTGGTAAAGAAAGGCATATATATGAATTTGAAATTTTGTGGGGAATGTCTGTTAAAATTATAAATAATATAAAAGATGTGATAGTCCCTTATTTAGCTAGGTTAGTAAATAAATGTGTAAATCTAGATACTTTTCCAGATCTAATGAAGTACAGAAAGATCATACTGATTTTTAAATCTGGGGACAAAACAGGCCCTAATAATTACAGACCTATTTCTATTTTACCTACGGTCTTCGAAAATAATTAAGTTAAATTAAACGCTGAAGCACTTCACCGCTTGTAATTTACTCCACCCTGAGCAATACGGTTTTACCGAAAGCCGTAATACAACAAATGCAGGTGCTAGGCTTCTCAAACTTATCTTTGAGACCTGGGAGAATTCACAAAATCCCATAAAGGGTATTCTGTGACCTGTCTAAGACGTTTGATTGTGTTGAACACTAAACATTACTACTTAAGCTACTACTACAGCATCAATAACAATTCACTTAACTTGATTGTGTCGTACTTGGCGAGTAGAATCTAATGTGTTAGTATAAATGATAACAAGTGATCGAGATCTCAATCTGTGATGGGTGTACCACAGGGCTCGTTTCTGGGCCCCTTCCTTTTTCTAGTATACTTAAATGATCTGCCGTATTAAATTAAGAAATATGTAGAAATTATCATATTTGCTGATGTCACTTCTCTTATATTTAAGACGAATAGAAATAAAATAAATGACGATGTAAAAGTTCTCAGGTTTGTTTGTCACACCGGTTTACTAGAAATAATTTACTGATAAATGCTAAAAACTAAGCATATAGAATGTTTGCTACCAAATGGAATAATACGAGACAGTCCCCTTTAACACGTACAGCAGTACCAAGCGCGTCACTTCACTCTGCGACTAGTAAAAAAGTCCGGTTTATATTTGATTCACCTTATAAATAATGAAATTATAACTATGGAAAAATCCACGGTTTTCTTGGGTGTCACCTTAGATTCTAAACTACAATGGGGCAATCATATATCGGCTTAGTTAGTTAATGCCATTAGAAAGATAAGACAGTTTACTGATGTAGAAATTGATAAACTTGTTTATTTTACACACTTTCATAGCCTCATGTCCTATGGTATATTGATATTATTGATGTGGAGTGCAGAGGCTGACATTGATGCGATATTTGTTTTGCAGAAAAGGGCAATTAGGACCATCTATAATTAAAATTACGCCACTACCTGCGGGAGAGATTTAAAGAAATAAGCATATTAACAGTAACATCTCAATTTATTTACAATTATATTTTATTCATAAAGAAACAACAGCGTTTGGTTCAAGCAAAATAGTGATACGCAAAATCATCAAACTTGAAACAGACAGACAGAGACTTTTGGTTACGGATTCTTTTCACCTACGTAGAGTACAACGTTCCTTTGAGGGGCTCTATGTACGTTTTTACATTAAATTACCTAAGTACATGATTTGCTTATTCAAATGTATAAGAGATCTCTGAAATCCCAGCCAGTAGGCAAAGGATATTATAGTATAAATGAATATATTATTGACAAAGATGCATGTAAATTAGCAATGCATCCAGTTCCGCGTCAGTTAGAACATCTTGTGTAATAATTTCATTATTTTAAAAGATGTGCTGTGGAGTTTCTTTACGGATTTCCTTCTCCATGACAAAGCATCGTTCCGAAATGCTGTTAGATTTAAAAAATGACGTTCATAAGTGTATCAGTGATATCGACATGAATAAAAGATTATTTCATCTTATTTCATTACATTTTTTGGAACGAAGTTCCTTATCGCGCGTTGCGAAAGGGGGCTAGGCGGAAAATTTGGTAACGAAAAGTTGTAACGACACATTTTGCCATCATTAGTCATTTTAACTCGTGCGGCGTCGTTACATGTCGTGCGGCGTGCGCATGTTTCTCTGTCTGTTCTCTCTCTCTCTTATAGAAAGCATGCCAGATATTTTCGTTTCTTGCAGTAAGTACTAGGATAGCAAAAACATGCAGCAAGTGTGCCAAAACAAATCTGGGGTATTAAATTTCTCATCGGCTTTGTTCACGTAGTAGCTTGCTTCTAACAAGGAAACTTTAATTTATTTTTCTTTTCAGAGAATTTTCTTCAGAAACTTTTCTTTATTTTCTTTTCTTCTTGTCTCTTTCTTTGTGGAGAACAACTTCTTCTTCTTCTTCGTACAATGCACAATCTCCTCTGATTTCGGTTTATCTCCTCCGTCTAGCAATTGTTTCTCTTAACGGTTTTGGCCTTTATTTGCATTAAATTTTCGTTTATAATTTATTTTACTAAAAAGATATTGCAAAATTAAAAAGTTTTGTAGATTCTTTACCAACAACTTGTAGCTCAAATTTAATTTACAACACACATATCAAAAATTTATCGTTGAAAAAGAAATTGCTAGGTCTCATTAATCAATCAAAATTGATTTCAAAATCTCCAATCGTCATTACCATTCACACAAAATCATTCCCATTTACAAAAAAAACAAATGGGAATGTTGCATATGGTAATGATATTTTTTTCTTTTTTGCTTAAAATTCATTTTGATAATCATTAATTTATGAACTCTTTGTGCCAGTGAAAATCATGTTCCTATTACACATACGTGTGGAGTATTAAAATTAATGTCTAATTTATATTTACCTTGTAAGTCCAGTAAATGGCGATGATTCAAAATCGGGACAAAGTATTGAACGTTGTTGTTTTTCATGAATAAAAGTTGTTTCTCCATGCAGCAGTAAAAAGTTGGCCTGTTCCACTTTTTACAATAGACCAGACGAGGAGAAACGAGGGGTACTTTATAGCGTAGCCCAAAAAACATTTGAGAAATATAACGTTTGACGGTACTGACATGGAGTTGACGAATTTTCGTGATAAAATTTTAATTGATGTTTTTTACTAGTTCTGCACTGCTGATTTCATAATATTATATGTTATAATGTACCTAACTAGATATTGTTGATATTGTCTCAAAATATAAAATTAAACACGCAATGTATAAGGCAGGTTTTTCAAAAAATATTTTGGAATATCAATATCAGCAATTTCCCTACAAATGGTAATGATGTTTTGGGTGTGTTATTCAATTTTTTTTATAAATTACTTCAAATGTAAAAGGCGCCTATGTAAAAATATGTATAAAAGCAGTTTCTAAAATAAAAAATTATAAAAGTAGTAAATTAAATTTTTTATCAATCGGAACATCTTTTTTGTGACTTTGGCGAATTCACCCGGATGCACTAGGCATAGCTCAGCAAACTTCACTTCGTCTACAACAGCAGCTGCTATGTTCATAACGTAGTCATTAATTTAAAAAAATTACACTACTAGAAATCACGTTTTCTCACAGCAGTATTTTGGTTATATTTACTAAAACATTGTAAGTCTAACATTACATTTGACTACGTAAATAGTTGAGGTTTTTATATTGACATTATGGAGGGTACTATGAAAATTTTTAAATATTTGAACTCAACAAACTTTACTCCGTCTACAACAGTCAACAGCTATGTTCATGGTTCATATCGCTATTTGTATCACACTAGCGCCATTCAGAAATGGCCATTATTGGAACCTCAATTTTCTGTAAACAGCTGGACACTTTTTCAACTTTCCCTTCTTATGAGATGGCCCTCCTTCTATCTCAATGCTCCATGTATAAGTATAAGTACTACCATTGATTTAATACTCTATCTGGATCATTAACTTTGTAGAGGTAGTACCTGAAGTCCAATGACATATCGGAATGACCATTCGATCAGTTAACCGATCAACAGTTGACGCCATTTTATGTAATATGAGGCCGGATTGAGGTTGTCCTTCATAATTGTAGGGTGTCCACACTTAGAAAAATTGTGTCCTATCTTGATCTATGGTTTTTCAAAAGGTTTTCTAAAGGTAATTTTTCTGATGTTAAAAATTATAATATTGAAATAATACATTTTATTAAAATTTCTTCAAAATTACCGAAATTAAATTATTCCATTATGAGTAAATTGAAAATTAAGGTACACAGTTACGGTACATCTACATTAAAAAAGTATATTGTTATTCATCTTAGATATATTTACATCAATAAAAAAAATCACAATCAAATGATATATCATAGCTAACATGCACACAATACAAAAATTGTCATTCCGTTAAGATGTCACCAAACTTCAGGTACCCGTACTTCTCTAGAAAGTCAGTGATCCAGATAGAGTAATATATCCATGAGTAATATATTTCTATGCGTGATCGGTGATACAATCGTCAATCTGTAGTCGCTTTTCAGTCCTTGTTAGACATGGGTCGGTACGCGTTTTCGTAATACCATAACTATGTATTGGTATTGTCGCCGATAAAGGGTTTTAAAACTGTTTATTTTAATAACTATTTATTGAAACGTTCACTCGGTATATCAGGTATCATCGGTATTCGCATATTCTCGGTAAAGTCGGTATTAAGGATAAAGGGTTTTAAAACTGTTTATTTTAATAAACATTTATTGAAACGTTTACTCGGTATATCAGGTATCATCGGTATTCTCATATTCTCGGTGAAGTCGGTATTAAAGATAAAGGGTTTTAAAACTGTTTATTTTAATAACTATTTATTGAAACGTTCACTCGGTATATCAGGTATCATCGGTATTCTCATATTCTCGGTGAAGTTGGTATTAAAGATAAAGGGTTTAAAAACTGTTTATTTTAATAACCATTTATTGAAATGTGTACTCGGTATTTCAGGTTTACGGTATCATTGGTATACGCTTATTCTCAGTAATGTCGGTATACGAAATAACTGATTAAATGAAATATTTGTGGTATTATACCAGTAAAGGTTTATTGAAATATTGAAACTGTTTATAGTTTATACCACGTCTTCATACCTTACCGTGCAATACCTTGTATCCACGAATAAATGGTTTCTCACAATAAACAGTTTTTGTAGCACCTGATACCGTATTTGTGGTATTATGCAAATAAAGGGTTATTGAAACTATTTATAGTTTTTACCGCCCATGTCTGTCTAGTCCTTGTTGTTTTTATATCTATCTATCACTATTTATATGAATTATAATGTCAATGTCAAATTTTGTTTGCAATTTTGATTTTTGACAATATTTTTGTTATTCTTGAAATTTTGATTTGATTAAACTCACAGAGTACTTTGTTTTAAACTGAAATTAAACTTTACATAAAAATCTGGTCTAGCTGAAAACTATACTTTATACCATCGAATCCAAACATACAATACAAAAATGTCGGATGAAATTTCAAAACAAAATATTTCTAGGTTATGTGGAATGTAAGTACACCAATTCTATTTAGTAAGAGTCAAGAGATATTTGAATAACAAAAAACCTTCATTCAATTAACGTCTGTTAATTCAAGAATCTTTTGGGAATTAACAGAAACATTGCGATCTAAAATTTTTTTAGGCTAATCTCGACTATGTATATATTTTATGTATTTGGTTACCAGTGTCCTTACTGGCTTTGGATAGCTGCCGAGATGGTTCAGATAGGATACTTTTATTTCTTTAAAGAAGTGGAGTCAACATTGACTATTTTTTAGATGTGAAGAAAATACAAGCAAGTACAGTTGTCCACGCTGCGATGCGTTCTATTGCTCGCTTGACTGCTACAAATCAGAAAAACATTCTGAATGCTCAGAAGGCTTCTATCGAGACTGCATCAATGAGGAACTGGCATCTCACAATGTTGACGAGGAATCCAAACGTAAGATGGTTGATATATTAAAAAGAATGCATGAAGAAAGCACTGAGGATCTAGAAGATATCCCAGAAAATAAGGAATTAGATTCAGATGATGACGATGGAGTTGATTTGCAAGAGAGAATGAAGGATTTGGACTTAGATAATGCTGATGCTGTGTGGAATGCTCTTACTGCAGATGAAAGGAATGAGTTTCAAGCTTTACTGGATCAAGGTAATGTTTACATTTTTATATTTTTTCATTGATTGTTAAAGATTAGTGTTGAGTTCTATCATTATTCAATTCAAATTCATATTCAAAATATTTTATTTATATAGGTAACACTGATACACTTATGCATGTCATTTTTTTAATCTACCATCTTTTCGGAAAGGTGCTTTGTCATGGAGGAGAATCATCAAATATTTATCCACAGGTGATGTAGGTTCCATTATGCCGCAGTGGGAACCTTGGTGGATGTACAGAAAACAAGAGAAACTAGTTGAGGAAGTATCTGAGCAAAGTGAAGAAGAAGAGTACCTGAAAAAGTGCCCGCACATAAAAACAGTCCCAAAACTGGACTCACTTACTGTAAGTAGAGCTAATATAAGTAAAGCTTAAGTTAACATCAAAGTTTCATTTTGAAATGTGTTTTACATCGTCTTTGTTATATAGCAAGCATTGTTAAACCCCCATTTTAAGTTGTAGTAACTATATCACTAATGATCAATAAAGCAAGCAATAGATAGGGACATGCAGATCATGCATTCGAGGTCACTATAGTCACCGCGAACTAAGAAGCCCAATTTGTCGTTTGCCATCACAGTGACATTAGAGATGTACAAAAAAATCGGTTCACGAAAGAAACCAATTTTTACAACGAATCGATTCAAAATTATAAGACCTTCTAATCTATTCGATAATTAAATATTAAATTAAAAACCGTAATATTTAGGTACCTACTTACCTACCTACTACCTCGATTGAGCTAGCTCGTACCGCGTATTCTCAATATGGACCTATTTACGACTTCAATAAAATATTCTTTTATCCATTTGCCCATGAACATCAACAACACCAAAAGCATCACTGGTGCGTTGCCGGCCAAGAAAGAGAGAAGAAAAAGAAAGAAAGATAGATAATGATAGAATGAAAGTCCTGCTCAGTTTCATAATAATATTTTGACATAATATTATATTATGAGCGTCAGGAAAAAACTACAATGAATAAATTCTTGCTTATTTCGTAAGACATATTCATGTATACATAATTATTATTTTGTTGAAAAAAAAATGTTTACCGCAACCTTAAATACATAATTACATATAACATATTATCTGCAGTTACTGTCCATGGATGGCGAAGTGCCCATACATAATGGAAAATGTCCTTTGTTAGCATCCAATTCGTCGTGGTATTATTGGGTACCTAATTTTAAATTCAAATGCAAGCAAATCATTTTTAACAATGTAATTAAATTAATCAATTTTCATTTTTAAATTTCGATTGTAGTAATGTATTGATTATGATTGGTTTTATAAACGATTTCAAGCCGTCACATCACCCTACATCAGATTAAGATTTAGGCTTCTTCATATAAGATTGTTTCGACGTCATATATATTAATTAAATTTTGCATAAATTATGATGTGATGGGATTTTTACTAGATTTTAACGTATAATATGATTTATAATCAACGCCAATGAAAATGAGTAGGGATTTTTAACAAATTTTGGCAAAATCCTTTGTCCGTAAGTATTCAACTATTCATGTCAAGTAAATGAATATTCCATTTCGCTCAAAGACACCCATACAAGGTTAGTTCATATTAATAAATAGCAGCTATCATTATGGGCATCTTAGATAATTTTGACTATAATAGCTTTTAATCATTCAAAAATATAAATTGATTTCAGAAAGTCCAGCCTTCATCAGTTATAAAATTCAACATAACAAATGTCCTAGCCTCATATGCCTTCATCATGAGGTATTTCAATGGGGAGGTGGAACCAGTGGAGGCAGCAGTATATCTACTGGAAATATGCACCAATCTCAGTTCTAATGCGAATTTTGATGAACCTGCAACTGCTGTAGAGTCTGTTGCACAAAAATGCCTGCAGGTACTGTTATTATACAATTAAGAAATACTGCTTATGATAAAAATGTGTCTGATAAATATAAAAATACTTTTTTCTTTATGACAAATGGTCAATTAAACCCTCTGATGTTAAATAGTCATCTCCATTGATATTTGTGACACCTAAAGCATTTTGGTTGTGTAACCAAACTTCTATGTCCATGGTAATTTCTCAGTTTTTATTTGTGTACATATTTTTTACAATGTTATGTATGTAATTGTAAACCTTGCAGACCTGATCTAACACTCATGGCACGGCTACAATAGATCATTCTTGGTTGCAGTGGCCTCTGGAACTTACACCCTAAACCATACACACAAATAATAATAAATAATAATGTATGAATTCTATCATGTTTATTACAGAGTGAAATAATAGAAACGGATGAAGCCAGCTTAGATGTTATGAAGTATGACTTATACTCGATACTAAATGGGCCAAGCAAACAGCATAAATCATTCTACTGCGATGCAGCATTATCACATCTTACCAACATATTGATAACAGCAAAAAATTGTTGTAAAACTAAAAGTAATAATAAGAAAACCCCCAGCAATTTTTCTAAAAAATTCCCTGACCACAGTAAAAGTGACTGGAACAATCTAGATTTAAGTAAACTTAAGAAGATCATCAAGAAAGTTGAATATTATCTATCATATGTGCAAAGCTGTGGAATGGATTTTGAATTATGAATTTAAGTTTTATGTAGCTTTAGTGTACATACATTATGATCAATAGTAAATGGAAATAAAAATATTTTTTATGATTGAGTTTTGTGATTATACCAGCTTTGACTTGAATTATATCTGACAAATATTCAATAGGATTGTGAAGGGCATCTATATCATTAACCTGTAATATAAATTATATGATAATATTCGTTTTTCGTTGTGTTTTAGAATATTTGCTGAGATATATTGCAATATCTGAAATATAATTTTGTAAATAGTGAAACACAAACCCCGTTACCAGATATTTATTCCAACAACAAGAAACTATGATATAGGAATGTTCGCAAATTTACTAATTTATAACTATTAACATTCATGATTTAAATCATTGTATTATTTGAAACCGAAAAAAATGGCAACCAAGTCACAATGACATATTATGGGACACTTTTTTGTTTCATTAACATCATAGTCATAAAATCTTGAATAACAATCTGTTTTCCGTGCCTTGTAGTCTCAATTCTTTTTACATTTCACATTAATAAAGTTTTAAGTATAAGTCTATGACTTCACCACAAACAAAGAAATATCAGTATGATTAGTGTTACTACAATAACAATTCTTTATTTTTACATGAATACATTTTAAGCTTTTTAACCGACTTCAAAAAAGGAGGAGGTATTCAATTCAACTGTATTTTTTATGTTTGTTACATCAGAACTTTCGACTGCGTGAACAGATTTTGATGATTCTTTTTTTAATCAAAAGCTGGTGCTTGTCATTTGGTCTCACTAAAATTTGAGCGAGATCTGACGAGTAGTTTTTGAATTATCCCTAATTTTGAAGTCTGTTATTTTTTGTCAAGAATTATCATATTTTGATTTACAAGTGGATTATATATTTGCTTACAATACAACTATTAACAGATAAGACTCAACTTTACTCCTGAGCACCTAATTACCTAAAACCTTGTCAAAAGTAAAACAGACTTTGAGTAAGAAATTGGTAACTCAGTTGCCATATTTACAAATTAAACTTCAATTATATCAAAATGATGTGTAGTATAAGGAGGGGTATTTAACATAAAATCTTATCAGAGCATTATATTGCAAAAAAGCATAGTAAATATTTCTATTAAGACAAAAAATAAACTTTGACAAATACCTTAAATATTTAATAAAATCTATATATTGGACAAACACAACTGATATCGATAAATTTAATATTCTACCTTATGTGTAATGATAATATACCTATTTGAATTTGAATTAAATAAGTCCAAGAGATAGGTGAATAATGTCCCATTATAAAATGGTTCCACTGTAGCAAAATGTCCCATTTACATAATGTCCCTTTCGCAAAACGCATCCTACTCGCAAATTTCCCCATGCAAAGTAAAATAGTACTGGGAAAATAATTAAAATAAGAAAAAATGATAAAAAGCACCATTTAAATCTTGAACGATGACATATTTGAACAATTTGTTATGGGAAGTTTTTCCACAGTGGGACCATTTGTGAATGTGATATTTTGCGCCTAAACTTTTTACGGTTTCCAATAAATTTGGAAAAAGTTTTACATTGGAAGAAGATTTAGTAACCATGTGTCAAACAAGACCAACCTGGTTAAAATGACAAATTACCAGTAGGTTAGTGATTTTTTCGTTTTCTCGTCCCAACTTTTTTATAATTATATACCATTATCAACTTCAACACACACCAACCAACACAACAAACTATAATTAAATAAAAAATAGATTGATAATAAATTACAAATTCACTATAATTAATAAATAATATACATTTACGTATGTGATAGTTTCTACGAGGGGTGAAATTTGTCAATGGTCCTAGAAAAACACATTTTTTGATAGCCTCCACCGTGCTCAACACACACCAAAATATTGCAATAATAAAACAACATATTGACGCTTGAAAGGCAAAAATTACCAAGCGACATGTTGACAACTTTACATTAGAGCATTTTAAAGTTTCTAATTTTAGAAAAAAAAACGCCTATTAGTCATAGCTACTTAATTCCAATGAATTTTACATCCAGTTTAAATGCTTAATAAAGCGATTTTTATGATTTTTTTTTTCTAAAATTAGAAACTTTAAAATGCTCTAATGTAAAGTTGTCAACATGTCGCTTGGTAATTTTTGCCTTTCAAGCGTCGATATCATGCCGCTAATAATAATAATATTATCACGTTATAACAAATTATTTGTATGGTATACTGTAGGTAATTCCAACGTTGGAGATGTTCCATTTCAGCCATTTGGACAAGGTTTTAAGCTAAACTTTATGAATTTGTTTTATTGTGGTTTATAAATATGTTCCGAATATAAATACTAGTTTAATTTCATAATACAAGGAACCAAAACCTAGGAAAATCAACAAAATAGTACTCTTTAGAAATACACTACATTGCTTTACTAAAAGACCATGTAAGTAAATACCAATTCTAAAACACTACGGAGGAAGGGCTGAAAATATACGTCTATGAAGGAGAAATTAATAATTCACTATAATTGGTTAGTAATTATATTGATATATTTGCACCGGATAACCTCTTTAGAAATTTAAGTCTTATTAAAAATGTTATACATATTTCTTAAATTAACTAATGCATCATTTATAGTTTCGAATTGGTGCTCAGTATAACGTGCTCAATATAATAATATATTACATAGACTGAGGTACAGTAAAACCCGGGTAACCTTGAATTTCAAAGTAACTTTAAATGCGATTTTTTTGGTCTCAATAAAAACGTCATGTGCATACTTAAACAAAGTTAGATTAAGTTAGGTTAAATTTCAAACACAAATAGGAAGTTACACTCAAATTAAAAGTTACCCAGGTTGACTGTGTAGGTTATACACCAATAGCCAACCCAATATTCCAAAATTGATAGTGTAATATTTCTAAACTTCACTAATACGTCTTAGGTAACAGTGATATAGACTAACTAATTACAACTAGATCGCAGAAAAAATGTGGATACCAACAAATGAAATGTTCCATCTGAACAAATCTAACATGACTATTATGGGTAAATACAATATCTGTGGATCATCGGACAATAAAAAACTGTTCAACTGGACTAAGCAACTTAAAGAGATTCTGCAATGAGGCAGAACAAACATCCATTCGTTCCTTTAAAACTACATCAAAATTATAATACATGGGAACTTAGTCTTACCAAGTTGAACACCTTCAGCACAAGAATGTCCTATAGCTTATCCTAATGGTAGACTCGTCGCTTCTCTATGATCACTGGATGACGAAATAATTTCCTTTATGCCCTGGCTTCAGCCAAATACTTCAATACTGTGTTTCTATGCGAATGGGTTTAAATTAACTAGCCAACTCAAGCGTAAAAAGCTCTAAATGCCAAAGACCTCTCTCGTTAACAGTTATATGTTTTATCCTTATCCAATCAGGACCGCCGTCTTAACGTGCCTTCGAAATTACGAAAGCACTGATACTTTGGCACTAGCGGTCCATCAAACTAAACCGTTCGAATTTACGTGATTGATCTTATAGCCTTACGATCTTATAGACTTACATAAAAATAAACAAACCTCGATTCCGAACTAATAGGGTATCTGGTTCTGATAATACTGGATCATGTCGTAGGTGCGGGTACGGAAGTTGAGGAAGGAGTTTCTGATGACGGACAGCATGTAGGCGGCGGCCTCCTTCTCCGTCGAGTTGGGGGCGAAGCGCGACCGCAGCAGGCGGATCGTCTGCCCCCGGAAGCACGGGAGGCCCGTGTCCAGCATCAGTGATACCATGGAGATTATCGCTTCTTGGTACGGCCTGGAAGTGAGAGTTACAGACAATGAAGACCGAATAACCTTTTCATATTATAAAGTTTTAATTTGGCCGCGTCAATAGGTTAGAGATATAAGGTCGTATCCATATAAGGGGCAGACCAAAGTATAAATTATTCATAAAACAAACTAAGTTATAAAAACTTTATAAAGTGTTTTGTTCCTTTCACTCGTATGATAAACGATAGAGATAAAACACAACAGTGAAATAGCTAAAATAGTCTTTATGACTGCGGCGTTAAGGTACAAATTACAAGTGCAACTGACCTGACAGCGAGGAAGGCCTGCACGCACAGCTCGCAGAACCAGCGGAAGGGGGGCGCCTCCATCTTGCCGCCCATCACCATCACCATCTCGTCCGTCAGCTTGATGTCTGGCTCGAAGCCCAGGTTACCACCCGGGGACGATTCGAACATGAACCCGAAATCTGAAAACATACATTTACCAATCATTTAATTATTTCTTTCTTTATTTTTCTTCTTTGTTTCTTGGCCAGCACATCAGATGTTGCTGATGTTCATGGACGACGATAGCCACTTACCACCATGTGGATCGTCAGCTCGTTTTTTAAGGTTCTTATCGCTTCGATTCGATATTAGGTATAGTAGTCGCAGTATCTCGCTGCACTCGTTGACATTGCGCGCTCACTCGCACTTAGACCTAAGACCTAAGTGCAAGTGAGCGCGTAATATGTCAATGAGATACTGCGACTACTATATATTACATACTTAGGTTTTTTATATCCTTTTTATTTTAGTCCCGCGAGGCGATTATGTTATATCCGTTTATGTGCCTAATTTGAATTGATAGAAACAGAAGTACCCCAGTGGTCAGTACGAATTAAGTTCACCAACTAAGCATTAAGTAGCAATAAAATTGACGAGTCTGAACACATCAGATGTGTTTTGCATTCTCATCTGTTCTTCACACAAATAGAAAACTCACCTATATGTATGATATGTCCGTCCGTGTCCAACATAATGTTTCCGTTGTGTCGGTCCTTGATTTGCAGCAAGAAACCAACCACACTGTACGCCGCCATCGACGTCACGAAGCACCGTCTCGCTGCCTGGAAGTGATATATAGTTTTAACTAACAATTATAGTTCATAATGTTCTAAAAGGTGTATTGACACCAAGTATAATGTACAGAATTCGTCAAACCAAACACATGAGTACAAACTGGAAGAGTTTTGAAAACGAATGTAGAGTTCCATTTTATGATTCTATCATTGGACCCTCTTAATCAAGTTGAAACTATAATAGGTATTGTCACAAGATAAGCAAAGTTTCATAAATATATTGTGTTCAGTAGAAATTGAAAAAGCAATAAAATAGTAATAATCAAAATTAAATCGACATCATACTTTTATTCGTATTCGAAGTATAATATAATATATCATATATCTAATCCTACTAATATTATAAATGTGAAAGTTTGGATGTTTGGATGTTTGGATGTTTGTGACTCAATCACGCAAAAACGGCTGAACGGATATGGCTAAAATTTGGCACACGGATAGCTTTCAACCTAACTTACCAGATAGGCTACTTTTTATCCCGGAAAATATACCTGTTCCTGAGGGATAAGAGGTATAATTTAGTCATAGAAAAACAGTTTGTCGTTTTTCGTCACACTGACATGACAGATGATCGAAATAAAACATGGCCGAACTTCAATCAGCTGATTGAGTGATTAAGTCGTAATATGGTTAATTGTTTTTAATAACTAATATTATACCAATTGTGGGGTGATGCACATTGTGATAATTTTTATCATACAATGCGAGGTTTTAGTAGCCATCGATCTTGTATAAAATTAAATATAACAACAAATGACAACAAAGCAATTTTTGCGGAAAACTAAGGCTGCTTACATACTAGCGTTTGTAAAGCGCTTCATGCACCCAATGAGCACAAAATGAGGCACAAAAATAATAATTTTACGATAAAGAAAATTACTGGTAGCTTATCTTTGAAGTATAATAGTACTAAAGTACCAGAACAGACAGCGCGAGCAAAATTTGTGTCTCGTCGGTAGATTCTGTTTTTAAATCGAACGAATCCATTGAAAATTGAAGCCCATTGCGGCCAATTCATTGGGCCAAACATCGTATTCGCTGTATCGGTTTTATACGCCAATAATAATACTTCAATGTAGCTTATCAAGTTTTTTCCTACCTTTCAATAAGAAGTGCTATCGAAGTATTATAAGATATCGTATCAGGTTTAATTGATTGCAAAAGATCATCAACTTTGGTTATTAACATTCGTAAATGTCTTTCTATTTTATATATTTACTTTATAGTAAAAAATGTTAATTTTCCTAACCGATTGAGCAAGTCATTATTAAAATGTCGGATGAGCGCGTACGTTTTTAAAATCCTAGTGCGATTTTAGCCTAATGTCAAAATTGATTTATTTTTTATAGCTGTGCATGCGTCTAGGCCAGTAATTTTTTGAATCACTGATTTTAGTCATGGATATATTACTCTAACTGGATACATAACTTTGTAGTTGTACCTGAAGATCGATGAAGGCATAGAAGAATGACCATTTTTCTATTGTGTCCATGTAATCTATAGTTCCAGAATATATCTTTCGATTGTGATTTTTTCTAATGGTTTAAAAACATCTAAGATGAAATTATAATATAGATGTACTGTAATTGTGTACCTTAATTTTCAATTCACTCTTAATTCAATTATTTAAATTAGGTAATTTTGAAGAAATTGTTATAAAATGTATATTATTTCAATATTATAATTTTTACCACCAGAAAAATTACATATAGAAAACATTTTGAAGAACCATATCAAAATAGGACATAATTTTTCTGTGTATACACCCTACAATTATGAAGGACAACCTCAATCCGGCCTGTGATTGGTCGAATGGTCATTCCGATATAACGTCATTGATCTTCAGGTACCTCTACAAAGTCTATGATCCAGATAGAGTAATTCATCCATGATTTTAGTTAATACTAGTAGATTCTTTGTATATGAAGCAATTTGGATTATGCTTTTATGTATAACATTGGGTATTTTGTCAAGTAAATCCTATTGAAATTCAGTGAGGAACTGATGATGGTATCTGGAGATAAAGAGTGTAACTCCTCAATGGTAGAAAAAAGTAGAACGGTGTATAAAGATATTTTCTTTTCGTTATCGTTGACATTGTAAAATCAGCTCTTCATTGACCAACTAAGGGTGTCATGACGTGTCTTGGAGAACAAATAGGTAACTCCTGAACGGGTGCAAATTACATAACAGGAATAAAAAATATTAGTTTTTAGTAACGTTGTCATTGCGAAACCAGTACATTAATGTCCAACTTAAGGCCTGCTGGTGTACTTATCTTGGAGGCTAAATGTGTAAATCTCGAACGGATAGGAATAATTGAACAACATTTAAAAATATTTTTGTTAGTAACGTTGAAATTGCAAAGCCTATATACATCATTGAGCAACTTGAGCCTGCTGGTGTATCTTGGGTACACAAAATAATTATGCCATGCCACTAAAACGCAGACGTGTCTGTTCGCCGCAAAACGGAGCCTGTTCACCTTGGCTCCCAATTTCCGGAATGTATCCCTGGAATGCACCGACCGCCTACAATTATTGGAAGTTGAAGTTTCCTCGAACCTCAACTATGAAAGGTTCATCGAATCCAAAGCTAAAGTGGCTGCAAGAAAACTCGGGGTCCTTGCAAGGGTGCGGCAGTACTTTACACCGAGGCATATTTTAACACTGTCTAAAACTCAAGTTCGCCCATGGTGGAGTACTGCTGTCACATTTGGGCCAGTGCCGCAAAATGTCACTTTTCAGCCTTAGATTCGATGGAGAGGCGTGCAATAAGGCTCATTAATGACCCAGACTTGGTGGTAACCAACCTGCAAAGCCTCGCACACAGGCGCAGAGTAGCCTGCCTCTCGGCATTCTACAGGATGCATTTTGGAGAGTGTGCTCAGGAATTGCACGAACTAATTCCCCTATCCCCGTTCCTCCATCGAACAACCCGTGGTACGGCAAGCATCCATCCATATGTCGTGAATATCCCACCGCTGCGAACGGTGCGATACACGTTTTCTTTCATACTGCGTGCCGCGAAGGACTTGAATAGCTTGCCTGCGTGGGTGTTCCCGTCCAACTACAATGTGGGTGTCTTCAAGAGAAGAGTGAATAGGTATTTATTAAGTTAGTGCATTCACCATCTTGGACTCCATCGCCACTTATCATGAGGTGGGATTGTTGTCAAGCACTTATGTAAAAAAATGGATCTTTTATGTGAAATAAAGCTAATGCTTGACTGAAAAGCCACCTGATGGTAAGCGGGAATGAAGTATGGGTGGTAAAGCGCACTAACTTACAAAAAGCCTATTCTCTCTTCACTTGAAGACACCCGTATTATAAGAGTAAGAGCTAAGATTAAAGGGCTTCTTTTGCCGGTGAATTGATACGCTTGAGTTTTTGTGACGTTGAATCTCACAAATTTGGTATGCCAGACCCAATCGAAGGCCTTCGAGATGTCAAGGAAAATGGCTAGCTCTTCCCTATTTTTCTCGAGGGCCTCGCCCCAGATGTGAGTGGCATACGCTAGAAGATCTCCCGTCGACCGGTTTCAGCGGAACCAGTACTGCCGGTCGCTAAGAACATCATTGTATTCTAGATATACCATGAGGCGCGTGCTAAATATACATAATAACAGCAGTTATTATATGGGTGATTGTTGTTGTTGTTAACATTCATATTGCAAAACCAGTACATCATTGACTTAGGGCCAGATAGTGATCTTGGAGATAAAATAATATGTAATTCCTGATCGCGTGGCAATAACGGAAACACTTTTTTAAAATATTAGTAGGTGGTACTTTGACATTGCAAAACTAGCATATTATTGACCAAACTTAGGGCCTGATGGTGTATCTTGAAGACCAAATACTTAATTATGTAACACCTGAACGAACGGAAATAACGAAATTGATTTCAAAGATATTTGTTGTTGTTTTTTAAACCATTTTTAAAATGAAATTAAGTGAATGTTTCTTATTTACTGACGCTTAAACTGCTAAACGAATTTGGTTTCAATTTGGCTCCCAGATATTTAATATCGCGCATTAAAGGATAGGGTACTTTTTATATCGGGGATAGATTTTACTATAATACGAGTACTAACGATACTTATTTTGTATTCCGATATTTCGACCCAGTTGCATGGATCGTGGTCCATGGTGGTTAAGTTTAAAACTGAGTGAGTTAAGTTTAAAATTTTATATCTGGGATAGACCGTTCCCTCAAGATAAGTGGTGTAATTAAAAATGGCTAGCATAGATTTTTTTTATCATTTCTTTAATTGATCATACTCATTCCTCTAAGGATCCAATTCTGAAGTCCACGCAGACGAAGTCGCGGGTAGAAGCTAGTTATATAATATATATAATAATTATCGTGAACCCACCCGCCGTTAATAACATCCATCCATCAGCTTTTACGAGTCCACCGCTGGACATAGGCCTCTCCTAACAAGCGCCAGTCTGACCGGTTGTGAACCCTCTGAATCCAGCGGATACCCGCTTTTTTCAAGTCGTCAGTCCACCTGGTCCTACGTAATTATTAAAACGTAATATATTCAATATGGTCACCTGAAATTCTCTAGTGGTTTCGTCACCGTATTTCTTAATGAAGTACTCGTACATGCCGATGTCTGTCTGTCGGCCGAGCTGGTCGCGCGACTTGGCGTTCGGCACGCACTCTATCACACCGCACTGAAACCACACTGTATTATATAGAATACCACTATAGCAGTTATAAAATCAATCAGGCTCTCGGCAAAAGATGATGATAATGACGCAAATGATGTTTTTATGTAACTAGTCGACAAACAATCGGACTATCCACCTGATAAGTGCCCATCGTCGCCAATGAACATCAGCAAAGTATTACGCATCACCGATGTGTTATCGACTAAGTAGGAAGAGAGAGAGAGAGAGAAAGAAAAAATGACGTTTTATCAACATATAAAAACGTTTTATCAGCTTCGCTTGCGGTTAGATGGGTCTCCGATACAAAATGATCTAAATGTAGCTGCAACTACTAGTCAAAGTCTTACTATTACTAATAAGTAGAAGTTTTTAATATGTCATTTATACATGTTTTTTTTTAATATTATTACTATTACGTTTATTACTATTACGTTAACGTTGTTGTCACTCACCCCGGGCGCCGTAGCGACCACTTTATACGGAAACAGGTACAAATCCAGTCCGACTTGCTGGAATATATTCTTGAACAGCGTGATGACCTGCAGCGCCAGCATGTCTTGTCTGACGTCATCGCCCACCTTGAAGATGGCCGCCTGCCACGTCTCCGCCGCTATCGACGAGTACCGGTCCTTGCCTTCTTCCTGACAACGGCAAATAATGTAATAAATTAATATTTACACAGTAGACCAAAGAAAAAACTTTCTTTAAGATATAAGAAATAATGAAATGAAATAACCTTTTTATTCATGTAGGTATCACTGATACACTTAAGCATTTTTTTAATCTACCAGCTTTTCGGAAACGTGCTTTATCATGGAGGAGAAGAAAAGCCGTAAAGAAACTCCTCAGTACATCTATAAACTTATATTTATTACAAAAATAGATATTCTCTAACCTGAGCAGAACTGGTTGCCTAGCTGGTCATTTCCAAGCATCCTTATCATTTATATACTCATCTATACTATAATAACCCTTGCCTACGATTTGAGGTTTTACATGTTTCTTGAAAGATTCCACTGGCAAGTCACGTATTTGCTTTGGGACTTTATTATAAAATTTTACACCGAGCCCCATAAAAGAACGCTGCACTTTAGAAAGACGGTACAAAGAGGTAGCCAATTGATGCATCCTTCTTGTTTGCCGATTTGAAAAGTCACAATTTTGTTTATATGCAGTTATGTTATTCTGTATAAATACTAAATTATTATAAATATATTGCAAAGCTACTGTAAGTATACCTATTTCTTTAAATTTGACACGCAAGGATTCCCTTGATTTTATTTGCTATAACATGTGTTACATAGGTGTTAGGATAACATTATACAATTGGTATCAACATGGCCCTGGCAGGGCACAGCAAACTTGTCATGTGAGTTACGGGTTACATTGTAGTTACATTTTACTTAATATTTAATATTATAAATATCTTAGGTACTATGTTTTATTACTTACATTCAATATTGTTATATTATTTTATTATTTAGGTGAAATACACTAACGCATTAGGACATACCTGTAATGTTAGTGATAATATTTTGGAATGAATGAATAAATAAATAAATAAATAAATAAATAGTTTATAAATATCTGTAATGGCTCTTTTTGTGTAGTACAAATATTGATTCTATACCAGCTGCTTTGCCCCACAGTAAAATGCCATAAGACATAACACTATGGAAATATGCAAAATAAACAAGCCTAGCAATGTCGACGTCAGTGAGTTGTCTTATTTTTCTAACAGCATAAGCAGCCCTAGCGGGTTTAGTTGTGAGAGTAGTTTACTATCCAAGGTCACCCCTAAAAAGACTGGATTCCTCTATATTTAATGTTTCATTATTTAATTTAAGAGATTTATTGTCTGTTTTTACGTTTGGTAGCACGAATTCTAAGCATTCGGTTTTCTTTGCATTTAAAAGTAAATTATTATATTTATACTGAACCAATGTGAGACATGCGACAGATTACTATTAACATCGTCAACATTATTTTTATTCCTATCAGTCTTAAATATTAATGATGTATCATCTGCAAACAGCACAATGTTCTCATGGCTTTTTATCTACATAATGTGGCAAATCATATTCAAATTATACACACCAAGAAAAGAAAAGGGCCCAAGATCGAGCCTTGCGGTACACCCAATTTATGTATATACTTTTAATTCATAATAAATTTACTGATTTTCTATACTTGTATTTGACTTCACTTTGACTATAACCCCGACTCAGATAGCTTTCTGAGTCTATGTCATTATTTTTTAAGTGAAACTTCTAAGTTTCACTTAAAAAATAATGACTAAAACACTCACGGAAGGTAACTCTTCCCCGGACGCAATGGCCATGGCGACGGCCTCCATCTCAGCGATGCCGTACTTCCTCACGCGGAACCTCGCCAGGTACGGCGCCTTCGCAGCACTCTGCATGGGCGTACCTGATTACAGCATGGCATTTATTTATATATATTTTACCTTTACCTCTCATAATGGACAGATTGAATATCGATTTAATCCTCTCTTAGTCAACTCAGAATGTTGAATGTGTGAGGTGGTATAATAATGCTAGATGACATGTAAAAAGAGCATGAACACTGAAACTAAACAAAATATCCACATTGAACTGTAGCTGTTAACTGTGGACGGGATAGGGTCGAGACGGGACGTGAAGTTTTGAAAACATCGTTTCAAAGAAAATGTAAACGTAAGCGCTATATACGCCACGGAGGCACGGACGGGACGAGAACGGGGCACGCTCGTATATTTATGTCCCGTTCACGTCCCGTCCCCGTTCCATCCGCGTTATGTATGCAACAACCTTTAGTTAACTAAGTTCATATGCTTTCTTTTTTTTATTCTATTTCTTTTGTCTAATTATTTTGCTATTGCTATTTACCACCGGGTGATATTACCTTACAATAAGTAAAAACACTCACCACTTTTGTAATCTATGTCGATGACCATTGAGTCTGGATTCGACGGCAAATAACATCCCGGTTGAACCTGAAAAATATCGTACCAACTTACCCTGTAGAATTACGAAAAAATATCCATTTACTATTAATTTTAGTTACTACAACGTAACATATATTTACATAAAAAAGTTCAGTTTTAATATTATTATTACATTCCAGTACTCCCTTGTTCACTTTACCTTAATATTTTTCAAGGCCTCCAAACAAGCTCGCTTTCTCTCTGCACCCTTGGGATATGGTCTGATGATGCCACTGATATTTGTAATCTGACTGAAGAAGTCGAACTCTCGTTCATAGAAGGCCTTCGCTGGTCCCGAGAGGGAGTCTACAATACTTTTGGTCAGGCCTTCTAGTATGTCGAAGAGAGCTGATGGAAAATATACGGTTCTAAATAACATGGAAAATATATACTAAATAAACGGGTTCTTTCCACTTAGACGCAACTCATACGCACGCTTTCATCAATTATCGCTTGCTTGCATTTTGCGTAGTCAAAGTACGACAACTATCCACGGAACGACATCGTCGCGGTTGCATTTGTTTTGCCTTTTCTATTTTACATTATGCAGCATGCGTGCGTTGGTCAAATGAAGCGCCATTGACAGTGGGTTTAAAGGTTGATGCATACGTAACGTGTTTTTACCCGGACGGGACGGGACGTGAAATTTTGGAAACATCGTTTCGTAGAAAATGTAAACGATAGCGCATACGCCACGGAGGTACGAACGGGACGCGAACGGGGCACGCACGTATATTTATGCCCCGTCCACCTCCCGTTCCCGTCCCGTCCACGTTACGTATGCAGCGACCTTTAATCTAATGGTATGTTAGCTTACAATGTCTTACCATCTTTATTGTGCATTTCCTCATCAGTATACATATTGGTATGCATGTTCCATATTAGCTGATGAGCAACAACTTGAGATTTCTTCGCCAGAGATTTAATCAATTCTGCTACATAGCCCATCTGTAAGAAACAAGTTATAAAATATTGTATATCAAACTTTTCAAATAATATAATGATTTTAAAAAAGCGGCCAAGTGCGAGTCGGACTCGCCCATGAAGGGTTCCGTAGCAGCAAGTAACATAATATAAAAGTTCTTGTAGTTCGTTGTAACTTTGATCGATGTTTTTTGCGGTTTACGATTTATGAAGTATTAAAAAAAAACTACTCATTAGATCTCGTTCAAATCAATTTTCGTTGGAAGTTTGCATGGTAATGTACATCATATATTTTTTTTAGTTTTATCATTCTCTTATTTTAGGAGTTACAGGGGGGGGGGGGGGACACACATTTTAACACTTTGGAAGTGTCTCTCGCGCAAACTATTCAGTTTAGAAAAAAATGATATTAGAAACCTCAATATCATTTTTGAAGACCTATCCATAGATACCCCACACACAAAATGACAAAAATTGAAAGACTGAATGTTTCAATCACGTAAAATGGTCAAATCAATTTGAATGTTTGGCACACAGATAGATAGCCTGTATTAAGTAATATGGTACTTTTAACCTCAAGAAACAAATCCATTACTGCGAAATATGTTATACATTTTAGACTAGTCTCCATTTGAGTATGTTTTAAGTGGTCTAGAAAACTGCAGATTTTTCCTGAAATCCACACCGAGAAAATACTCTACAAAAGCTATCACAAACCGTGTCATGCCGCAACGCCTGCACCAGCTGCGGTATGTACAGCAACACGGCGGACGACGGGTACGAGGTGAGCGTGCTCACGGCCATCTGCGCGGACAGCGGGTGCGGCGGGTACTGCCGGCTGAAGTACGACAGCGCCTCCACCGGGGTCACTCGCGCCCATGTCACCATGTGCACTAGCTGTGGTGGACGAAATGTTGAGGACTTGAGGTATGTATTAGGTATAATGTATTAGGGGTATTGGATGGACATACGAAAACAAAATTTTTTGGACTGGTGTTGAATTCGTTTTTAAACTAGAAGTAATAAGTAAGTAGGCATCACATGCTATAATAAAATTCTATATAGTTCGCCCGCGATGGTACCACTGCACCAATAAAATCACAAATCATGTGACATTCAACGTGAAATGATAAATGACATCTGCGAGAAACTTCTACTGTCCTTGTAGCCGTTTTGTCCCTAATAATATGTTTAATAAATTGCAGAGCTCTTAGACAATTACGACTGAACAAGAAGGATAAGCCAAGCTAACCTCATGAGCATCGTTGAGCAGTGTCTCGGTGGTGACCAGGTACTTGAGCGCTTGCGGCACGTGGCACACCGCCGTGGGCTGCGCCTGCACTTTCCGCCTTATCTCCGACACTATGCCTTCATTCTTCAATCTACAGTTGAACACAAATTGAAATACTCCATTGTATTAATTGTACAGCTTATTTAAAAATTAAATGTACTTCAAGTTTTTGTCATTATAAGGTTTTTTTTTGAGTTTATAAAGAGAGTATTAAACTAAAACCCACTCAAAATGTTTGCGGGCATGACCTTCAATAAATATCATTACCGCTCGGTTTTTCGTCATCACGAAATAGAAAAAGAGAGACTGTTATTGTGTTCAATTGAAGTGTTTTGGATGAATGACCTTTTATCTCTCTTCTCCTTGGCCAAACTTTAAGACAAAAAGCCGGTCAAAAGATTGCCGAGAGTCACTTATAAAGCAAAAGCAATACCTCTCTGGTAGAAACACCGCCAAGGTAGGGCTGATGTCCCACGCGAGCTTGGTGTAGTCCCGCCAAGTGCGCTCCGTGTTCGGCTTGGACCGCCACGTGGCTATGTTGTCCTCGCCGGGGACCGCCATCTCCGGTCTGCTGTGAGGGTTGTGCCAGGTCACCAGGAACTCTATTTCAACTGCCTGCAAAGAGAATATTGGGTTGAAAACCTTTATCTGTTACCCGAATGAACGTCTACCCCATAGTGTGGGATATCGTTAAAAAGGTCTTTCAAAAATATTATAGGTCTGCAGTATGTCTGGGACCATTTTTGGTTTCAAGGGTCCATTTGAGAAATATTCGGCTTTAATGTGCAAATTTTAGTTAAAAGTCAAACGTCCCCCCTTTCCCCTCCTGCCAGCTAAAATAGATGTTGGACATGAAATAAAATTCACGGCAGTAGAAAAAGTAGTTCAAAGGCATTCTAAATACATTACTTTAATTTATCCATAGCATACCATCAACTCCAAGATGAGGTTCCGTTTCCTAACGTAATCCTTGACGAAGGGGTCCAGCGATTTCGCGGGGGGCTTGACGCTGCGATTGGACCGCTTGCCCGCGATGCTGCCCGCACCGCTGCTTAGCGTCGTCGTCGACATTGGCACCTGGAGGTAATACTTAGTTTAGGACGTATTCAGGTAGAAAGCAGACTATAAAAGTCACAGTAACTCGTTGCATATATGTATATTGCGCGCTCACTCGCACCTAGACCTAAAACCTAAGTGCAAGTGAGCGCGCAATATGTCAACGAGTGCGGAGATACTGAAACTACTATAACAACGTCGAGCTAAGGCATGTGCTCACCAAAGCAACGTGATGTTTTTGTGTCATTATTAGCGTGCTATTAGCAAGTTGAATGGCACATCATGTCGTGTCATGCTACAGGTCATGCAACGTGATTGGGCGCTACTCTATACAATTACATCGAATGTTGATGCTAGTGGCAAGAAAGTAAAATATGAATGAAATGTAAATGTTTAAACTAAAATCTTGCAATTTTTTTATGATACTGGCAATAAGCCAGAAGCTGTAAACATTTGGGCCTTTGTTTATTATTTTTTTGAAATGAGGAAATTAAAGTATTGTTAGGACTCTTTTACACGATACTATCATCAGCATATTACAAAGCCTTGTGCACACTGTTTCTAAGAACCTGTTTATTTATCAACATGTACTTACGGTGTTGATCCACCCCGTAGTCTGCCGATTGCCGATATCGCTGCTGTTGACTGAGGAGCGGTTGTCGATGGGCGAGTTGGACGTGTAAATGCTTTGTTGACTGCTCGGGCCCATTACTTCAAATTCTGTAAAAACATAATCCAAAGACATTGAAAATTTTCCATAAACAATAATGTACTTCGGAATCCCATTTTTTATTTGATCGATCGTAGCAGTTTTTTAATCTAATTAAATTTTGGTTAAATTGATTTCATTACACATCAAAGTTTAACACCAATATCACTGCTCTTAAGGTACTTCTTAACGATTTAACTTGATACGGGCCATAGTGTACTTCCTAAGGGCCCCAGAGCCACTAGACGGACTCTGGACTCTACAATAGAAGTAGTCGAGTCAGGCGCTGTACTCGAGCTCGTGGAAATACGTTATGAACAAGTGACGACATTTCTCACTTATGTGTATTTCACACAAAACCATCTTACCACCAATATCACTACTCTTCAGATACTTCTTATCGGAGTGCATGAGCTGCCAGAACTTGATGAGGGCCATGATGTTCTCGCGGAGGGCCCCGGCGTGGCTGGAGGGGCTCTGCGGCCCGCGACAGAAGTAGTCGAGGCAGGCGCTGTACACGCGCTCGCGGAGAATATTGCGCGCTAGCGAGCGGGGCAGGATGTCGCCTTGGAGTAGGGAGAGGCCGCAGGACAGAAGTCTGGAATACATTTAATACATAAATAAACGCTACGAGTGTGTCACGTAGCCCCACGCTAGGATTCCCTGCGTCCCTGTGTACACCCGATGAAAAATTTTTCGAGTTAATCTGAGTTTACTTGATCTCAAAAAACAGTTTTTCTCAAAAAGTAGTTGAACTTCCAAAAATAAAATAAAATTATAATACGCGGGACTAAGCGGATGATGGGCCGACGATGACCTCTGACCATTAATCTTTTTAGCTTACACATAATGAATCATATGATGAAACTTACTTAAATCTGACGCCCACAGCTTCCACGTGTCGATTTATATGATCACGTATATCACCCACGGTGATGGGGAGTGATCTGCAATGAAAGTCATAAAAGAACAACTTGAATAATGCTCAGAAATAAGATATGGTTAATGAAAAAGTTACCATTAATTTACATGAACAAAAAGGACCTGTTACCTGTGAAGTAAGCTGGCAAGCATTTCTACCTTCTCCAAGCTGTTGTACTTGGCAGTCTCGGCGACCTCGCACAGGTACCGCACCCACACCGCGTGCGGCGCCACGAACGGCGGTCGCGGCTCCAGCTTGGCTCCTGAAAGTTATTAAATTAATTAATTAAGTTAAATTAAATTAATTAAGTAAATAAATTAAGTAATTAATCATCCATTGGCCGCTTCTTCATTGGACGATAATCACGACACAATTTTATAATTCCAGTGGTGCTGCCATCATCCATCCATCCATCCATCAGCCCTTAGAGGTCCACTGCTGGACATAGGCCTCCCCTAACTTGCGCCACTCTGACCGGTCCTGAGCCTTCTGAATCCAGCGGATGCCCGCTGTCTTCTTCAGGTCGTCAGTCCACCTGGTCGGGGGGCGTCCTATGCTGCCACTCTCCATTTATTGTTTTCAAGTAAAAAAGATTTTTTAATTTAAAAAAAAAACAGTAATGACATTAAACGTAAACAACTTTAATAGTGAAAAACAGCAGTTTAGCAGCAGTTTACGCCCATCCCGTAAAAATACTTAAGATGTGTTAATACGCGCACCGAGAAGGATTTCTTTTTTATTAGCTATTCCTTGCCTGCGTCCGCGTTCCCATCCGCCAGTGAATATCTTCAAAAAAGAGTGAACAGGCTTTAGTGCGCTGACCATCCTGGACCACATTTCCACTTACCATCAGGTGGGAATTGTAGAAAGCATTAACTTATTTTTAGGAAGAAAAAAAAAACGGAAAATGAACGCAACCTTCATACGCAGCCAACGGACTGATCTCTTCGATCTGTCTAGAGAACAGCCCCATCTGTCTGTCGACGGTGCACTGCCACGCCGCGAACACCTCCTGCAGCAGCCGCAGCTCCAGGTCGGGCCGCGCCGTCGTCAGCCACTGCCAGCATTCCACCGCCGTCGTCACCGCGTCCTCCGTGAAGATGTCCACTTGGGACCATGCTGGGGATGAGTTCAGGTCATCAGGTCACACAGTTACAGGTCAGGTTCAGGCACGGAGACTGATAGTTTTAGGTCACCATCAAGGTGTAGTAACTTAATATATTCTACTAATATAAATGTGAGTTTGTGAGAATGTTTGTTACTCTTTCACGCATAAACTACTAAACGGAAATTCATAAAATTTAGTATACACTCCAATCTTGACCATGATACGGACTAGGGCATAGGGTACTTACCTATTATCTCGGAGAAAGCAGGGAAAGCCGAGCAGAGCGCTAGTACTATAACAAAGCCTAGTGTTCTGAACGCTATTCTACCGTTTAGAGCTCTCGTATCAAATCCTCACGCACCTCTAAATTAACTATCACTTGCTTCGGTTAAAGAAGACGTGAACTTGGTGTAACTTTCCCAAAAGAGGGTGAAGTCCGACCCACGAAAGTTATGCCAGGTACTAAACCACTGTCGGCTTCGTTGTGGTCAGAGGTCAGAAACGCAATCCGTTACATACAGTTGGGGTTCGTAACCCTCATATTATAAGAGGAGACCGTAACTCAGCAGCACTGTCTACTTGCGACAACATCGCTTAAGTCCGATTTACACGTATTAAGTAGTTAAGTAAATTTTAGCTAAATTTTAAATGAATAATTTTTAGTGTGCGTCCACACGTAATAATTTAGTAAAGCTCTTTAGCTCATACAATTCTACTTAATTACTTAAGCATTTTACTAAATTACTTAATTACTTAAGCATTTTACTAAATTTTAACTTAAAAGTGCCTGTCCAAACGTGTTAAGTGATAAGCCCCGCCCACCTACTTAGCAGAAAATAGAAAAATTTCTAAATTACTTAGTACTTGTCTACTTGATTACTAAACTACTAAATTACTAAACTACTAAATTGTCCGTTTACACGTACTAATTTACTTAAAATTTAGTTAACTACTTAATACGTGTAAACCGAACATTACTGTCTCATTATAAAACAAAACAAACCGATGCTATGCAGCAACGCCCTCGCCGCGGGCGCGTTGGTGGGCGCGGGCGCGGACACGGTGCGCGCGTGCACCAGCAGCGCGGTGGCCCGCCACAGCGCCGCGCGGTGCGCCGTCTCGCTGTGCGCCGAGCACGCGTCGCGCAGGTTGCTCACCAGGCGCGCGCCCACACGCCACAGCGCTGCCTCGCCGCCGCCCTCTGCGTACACGCTGCCTGCTACCTGTGTTCGATGCACCGGACCACATTGTCTGCATTATATACGTACGCACGTGCACGTACGCAAGGTTCAAAATTCACGTTTTATTGTTAAAAGAATTATAAGTTTTATAAAAAAAAAACTGCTGTTCTTAATTCCTCCTTAATCGTAAAAGATGTGACAAGATTTTTTGGATAAACTTCCTTTTAGCCTATACACCCGGTTGATCTGAATTTTTGTATAGCTATGTATTTCGACGCGTTGTTATCGAATATCATAGGCAAAATACCCGCATATTTCATTCTCAAGGTCACCTTGAAAAAACATATTTTTTTTGTTTTTCACATTTATTTGCAAACAGAATGAAAATCGTACAGAAGTTGTAGCCCATTAAAAGATTGACATTTTATGTTAAATCAATACATTTTTCTTGTAGAGTCAGTGGTTTGGGAAAAAAATGCGAAATTCTTTCCACATAATTTCTTGGTACAATATCACTTGACATACTTTTTTGCACAAACACACACACACACACACAAACACACACACACAAACACACACACGAAATGAAACATACACACGACAATTCAGTTCAGTTTTTGCCGGGACAGCATTTCTTCTTGGAATAGCATAGTTTCTGTCACGGTTCCGGCGATAAGGGGCTCCGGTGGTCCCACGCGAACTTATCGTCGCAGGTGGTTTTAACGCTCACCAGCGCAGCCGCCTCGCCCCTCCACGACTACGCGGGCGGGAAACATGTATTAGAACTGGTATATTAGTTCATTAATTAGAACGTGTAGTGGCGGTTAAAATGTGTAAGATATAAGGGGCCATCCATAAATTACGTCACACGTTAGGAGGGAGTGGGGGGTGTCGATGTAGTGTAACATTGTGTGATAAGGGGTGGGGGGTCCTAAATGTCGTGACGTCACATTTTAAAATCGAATAGTTGGTAGGTAGGTAAATATTAAAAAATAATTAATGGAAATAAAACTTATTTCGGAACTGCTGTTTTAATTTAATAATTTCTAGGTGTAAAATTTCATAATATGTGACGTCACACTAGGGGGGAGAGGTCTCACAAATGTGACCGGCTGTGACAAGGAGGGAGGGAGGAGTCAAAAAGTCATGAAATTAGTGTGACGTAATTTATGGATGGCCCCAAAATGTCAGTCTCCATATGGGCTAAAATTTTTATTGGAAACAATTTTTGTACAATCAATATTTTGCCAAATAAACAAAAATAAAATATGTGGGTATTTTGCCTGTGATATTTGTTATCCGCGTGTTGTAATACATAGGTATACCAAAATTCAGATCAATCGGAGGTATGGGCTAAAAGGAAGTATACTCGACTTTTTTTTCTTTATGTCATTTGATATATCAATCCAAACAGATCAATTTATATTTCCATATTATATTACATGTATTTTACTCACCTCGCCAGCATACCGACTGCGCTGCGAGACGACCGCGAGCAACGCGGCGGAGTCCTGCGTGACGCAGGGGGGGCGCTTGTCGAGCGCGGAGCGCGGCAGGGGCGCCGACATGCGGTTGAGGCCGGCCGCGCCCAGCAGCGCCCCCGTCGCCAGAGCCAGCCCGCAATGGTGCCAGAGCGTTGAGTTGGGAACCTTAGCACATTACATTATGAATAGAATCAGAGAATACAATGTTAATACTTGATAAATGTCTTTTTAGTATTATCTTGTAAGTATTAACAATTATCATCGATTGACTGCATGTCATCTTATTATTTTTAATAGGACATTTCGATTTGGGTGGGAAGTAAAAAAATCATCATGAAGGCCTCAGTTTATTCAGACTAATAAATTTGAGCGTTAATCTTTCATTTAATCCTGTACCGTGCCGCATCTCTTGCATTGTATTAAAAATAAAATCTTTTGAAGACTTACATACATTGTAAGAAGAGACTTGCCCTGCCTAGAACAGCTATTTACGATCATGATGACGACTTACGAACTTACCTGATTCAAATATTCTTGCAAGTGTGATCTAGTGGATTGCGGCGCCCACTTCATGGCTTCTTGAACTATCCCATGGCAGCGGTCCGCAAAATCTTTAACGATACACTGTTAGAAAAATCACTTATTAGATTAATGTATACTAATATTATAAAGCAGAGGAGTTTGTTTGTTCGGTTGGTCTGTTTGGCCAGGAACTACTGATTCGAATTGAATTTTTTTTTTGTGTGTTGGGAAGTCCATTCACCGAGGAAGGCTATAGGCTATACATATTATAACATCACGCTACGACCAATAGGAGCGGAGCATTAATGAAAAATGTCACAAAAACCATTGAAGTATTATTACTCGGCAAAAAAGGAAAAATTACCGAAGCGAAGCGAAGGAATTTACTAGTTAAATTAAAAATAGGATCAGTGGGATTATTTCTTCAGTGATATTACCTCTCGCCCTTCCAAAGTATCCTGCAGCTGCATGGTGAAGTCCGTCCCTGGCACCTTCAGCAAAGGCGTCTCTTGGTTGGGGTCCAACTCCAGGCTGAAGCTGAGGACTTGCAGTATGTCTAACATAGACCACAGGACCTGGTAAGCAAAAGATATAAGGGTAGTGATGCTATAGAACATTGATTTTAAAAATGTTTTTCCAACTAACCATAATGATGAGGATTTAAAGTTAGTCATATTTACATGTAAATATTCAATAATCGATGTGTGAATTAATCGAACTTTGATTTAGATAATTGGAAAATATTTTTTTAATGTTTAAAAAAGCAGTTATTTTTATATTAAAGAAAATATACCGTCTTCCCTTCCACAACAACCAAAACTATAGGAAAAGAAACGTAAAATGAATTGTTACCCGTCCATAGTTAACTAGAAAAAATGTATAAAGTAGTAAATAGTAGAAAGTCCCGAATCCCACATGAAAAATTAAAAAAAAAACCAAACAAATTGAGAACTCCTTTTTCAGTTATAAAAAAGAACAACAAACAGCTCTGCCACTCACCCTACAGTTCCACAGCAGATGCGGGAACCGGTCCACCAGCCCCGCCAGCCACTTGTCGGCCACGCGGCGGATCTGCTTGTGGATGTGGTTGAAGTTGACCAGCAGGAACTGCGCGTGGCCCTCCAGCTCGCGCTCGCGGGACTCGTCCTTCACCTTGTCCGACATCACGTCCAGAAACTTCTGGAACACCTTGTCGCCCACACTGGGTACGGACATTGAAGTATCATTACTAGTATATAGAACCGACACCGCCAACACGATTTTTATTCCAATAAATTGGCGCCAATTTTCAACGGATTCGTTCGATTTTGAAAGGAGAACGGGGACTAAATTTTGAAAATAGAACCTCCCGGCGCGACACAAATTTTGTTCGCGATGTCTGTTGTGGTATGTAATGTACTAAACATTATATTTCAATGGGAACGATACATAGGTAGACAAGTAAAACTTGCAGCTAAATTAGAATTACTTCCTCGCCTCGCCTCCTAAAGGAGTTGTAATGTTTTGGTTCTGACTGACAACAATGCATTTTATCATCAAGATAATGGTCACTACAAACTCAAAACTTTGAATACATACTTGTTTTTAAAAGTAGTTTTAATTAGTGAACTTATTAACTTGTACAATTTGGTAATGATACTCGCAGTTTTTGTATTTTAAACGGTTTTATCGTCGTAATATCGATATGAAATATAAAACTGGGCAGTCCTATAGGAAAATATATGACAACGTAGCCATATGAACAATACAAAAGACGGCCTCAAATATAAATATCTTTAAATTCCTAATTCAAGAATATACAAACTGTATAACTTACCTAGCAACACATTGCCACATGCCGCTTTTATCTTTTTGCAATGCAGTGTCACTCAAGTACTCTATAATAGGTTGTAAACTTGGCTCTGGTGAATTGCTTACTCTGAAAAAGTAAAATTAAGATAAACTAAGAATCTAAACAATACTAACTGAATGAATATAGTTTTTAATTTAGTTCAGAATCATCACCGAAGCACTGTTATAAATAAAGTCTTATCATGAGGACGCTAAAGAACCTAGCCTAATTACAATAACTCTACAGAAATGTATCTGTTTAATTCAAAAGTTTGCTTTTAAAAAATAATTTTCACATTAAGAATACCTACATGATTAAATGATTTTGAACTGAAGTGATGGTTGAAAAGATTAGATCCTTACCTCAAAGTCTCCAGCCAATAGACGCTCAGTAGGTACATACATGGCGCGAACGTGAGCTTATTGACTATAACCATCACATCCGGCTGATGGTCTAGCAAGTTCAAGATCTGTGTTTTCAGTTCCTGTAACTCGTTTATCGACACCGAATCGTTCCGTACTGCAGACGTGTACTGTAACTCTCTCATTTCAGAACGTAACGACGTTTGCGAGACAAGGTACGGTGATTTGACTGCTATCTCTTTCACACCCGCGTACCATTCTTGCGGCCACAATCCTGTCAAAGTGTATGATATTACTTTAGGTATTGAGTTTTAATATTTTTCACTCGTATAATGCAAAGCTTTTGCTTGTATAAATCAGAGCTTTGTGAATTTTAATTAAGTAAACAATAACCCAAAGTCCTTTAGTGTCTGTATATAATGAGTTTTCAGTTTTAAAGAACTTTTTAATGTTATGTTAAAAATATTTCTATTTTCTTTGATGATTATTTAGTTCATGTATGAATGAAAGCTACTTGAGAGTTCGCTTTGAAACTAAATTATTGACATCACCAACAAACTAAAAAGGACATCACTCAAAAAGTTGAAACCAAAGCTCAAAGAACGAACAAATAAACTAAAGAGTGACAGTTAAAAATAACAAAAGGACTAACAGCGCAATCTAACACCGTATAAAACACGCGATTATAACAAAACCTTTGGCATGAAGAAACACGCACTACTGATGATCGTCACCGACTTACCGCCTCAGGATCGCATAACCGTAAAAAGCTATCAATAAATTTTAAACTTTAAATCCATATGTCATAATATGGTGTTAGATGCAAATTAAAGTACCGAATCTGCCCTTTACCGTAAGCATTATATCGATGGCTCCTATGAATAAGGGTCAAAATGCTAAATTACAACTTAACAGAGTCTACCAAAGATAAAATCTTGAATATTTCTAAGACTGAATGGACGCAGGTAAGCTATTCCAGTCCCTTGTGCGCATCACGAATGACAAGGCAAACCGCGTCGTCCGTGCGGGCGGAATGTTCACAACAAAAGGATAATATAATGTGAGTAATTTGCCTTATACACATTAATATACATATTAAGAAATTACGACGCTTGAAAAAAATAAGGCCGATATGTAATTTTCTGAAATAAAACAAGGATGGAAGACAAAGTGGCACATTGGCCCAATTTCCGTTGGATTTTTCTCCGCGTACTCTCGAACAACCGTTTGGCTGTTGTTCGTTTGAATTTATGCTACATAGACCCATTTACTGGAGTAAAAAATAGTGTTTCTGTAAATATTTTTGCATTTTTTTCATGTGATCTTACATCATGAAAGCATTTTCCGCAAAAAACGTGAAAATGGGCAATCTTAGTTAATCTCATATTCATAGGAGCTAACGATATATCTATATGCCTTTGCAATTGATATAAATATGTATATATGTATATTAAGGATTTGCCGAGGCGATAAGTGAGTTAAACAATGAATCTATAATGAGGGTAGTTAACAATCGCGTCATGAGAACCAAAACAAATGTTGATGTGGTGCTATATGGTTTTATGGTCGTAGGTTGGTGTTGGAACTTGAATTTATATTTAAATAAACACGATAAAATTATTAATATAGTCCAGAATTCATTGAGTCCAAAAAATAACATTTCTATCAGAAGACCATTATAATTTAACTATTTCTATATTATCTGTGTGATGTGCATTTGTGCAACGTTCTAAATATCAACTATCTTTATCATTTACTAGGTCATTATTCTAGATAGACTACAGATCCCTAAAATGTAATATGACACGAAACATTTAATATTTTCGTAAGACAGCAAAAGTGAACTACGAAGATGTGCAATTGATTGCTATGTCTTATTGATAACGACTTAAAAATATGCATGTAATAAAAACTAATACGTATTTAGAAAGACAAATGTTAATCACTTCAGATGAATACTAAATAAGTAATTAACATAATATTAAAACAGCTGAAAAAAATAAGTTTTTCCCTCGACTTTATTATGAATGTCAATTAACATTTCATGGGAGGCAATATTAATATAAACGCCAAATTACACTTTTAGGCTTTTGTAAATTATTATGTTTATTTCCAAGTTAATCTACACGGAAATTAACATTAGGGCCCTCAAGTACCTTAATGGCTTATGATAATTATATTTCTTGAGTAACAACATTTAAATTCCTTCAAACTTTACAATATTGTCTGTAGTGCGCCAAGTGCCACGAAATACTCAGCTCTATGCTCGTCTAATATTAAACGTAGTCTATAAATGAATAGAGCACATTTTGCTATAACAGTTCAGTTTTTACACTCATACACATCATCACATGAGTGCGTTAGATCAGCAAGAACGAATTAGTATCAAATGCCCTCTAAATCATCGAACTATTTGCAGACTTCATTCACTAATCTGTACGGGTGTGCCATTACATTATTTCAGTCTCATTCTAATAATTTTGATTACTTACTTATTATTATTATTTTCAAAACTCGAATTAAAAAGAAAATTGCACAATAAATACAATTATCGCTTATAACCCTCTTTATATTTTATTTTACAAATTAATACAACTTTATAGCACCATATCAATTCAATCGTAACCAAATACAATACCAAAACAGCATCGATGGAGCATTGATATCGATTGATCGGATAACCAATATCGATTTAGTAGCGGATTCGAAATTACTCTACACACATACAATAATTATATACAAAATTCTATATAACAGCGTAACGTAGTGGAGGCCATTCATAAAACACGATCAATAACCATGTACAAAAACGATTTTTTATTTAATCGACTTGGGTTTTGACCAAATAAATAACAAATTATTTTACATCGGGATCTTTTAACAAGGACACTAAACCTGTACAATAAATCAGATAAAATAAACCACGGATATGACCAGGAGATGAAAGAGCCTAAACATTGGAAAGAACGGGATGCATATTTACGGTTAACTTTTAGTTCTATGATATGACTAAATAGATGACCACTTAAATTTCAATTACTTTGAGCAATAAAATGTACCTTCGACTACTTATAAGCCTTGTTAGTCTTTTTATATAATGATACTAGCTGACCGGGCAAACGTTGTTCTGCCAAAAAATTTTTAGGGGTAGGGGGATGAAAAATGGATGTTGTCCGATTCTCAACCCTAGCCGATACGCACGCAAAGATTCACGAAAATCGGTCGAACCGTTTCGGAGGTGTTCAACTTCTAACACCGTGACACGTGAATTTTATATATAAGATTATTAATTAGTGTTTTATGGCAAGCCCCACACAAACTCCGAGCAGAATCAGTTATTAGTACAGGAACATAAAACTCAAACGACATTATACTACTGTGGTCTAAAAGCAACTTTACTCACGCTTTCGCAACGCTACAGGCGTGGCCATAGAAGAGGAAACAGTAAGTTGTTTAAATACGTCTATACAAATAACAAACACAGGTCGATCATTGCGTATGCATGAATTTTCAATAAGGTTACCAAATTGTTAAACATCTATGAATAAATGAATCAATACAAGGAAAATAATATTTACTATGTTCCCGTTAATTCAACGAATACTCTTTAAATTTCATAACACAATTAAATCGATAAATGTAAGTTATTCGATACCACGAATTTAAGTTAAAATATCGGGTTTGAAAAGTTTCCGATTATTTTAATTGACATGATAACAAAAATAGCCATGACAATGACATTAAATATACCCATTTATTCTCACGAAAACTATATAGGGACTAATATTTTCCGGATGTTTTCTTTTTATCTTGTTTTAAATCATGATAATTACACATATAATATAACATATTTCGGAAAATGATTGATATAAACTTGGTTCGTCTTATTAAAAACTCGATTATGCATACATTCGAATATAACAAGATAGACAGAGGTGCAATTTTGAATATAAAGAAACTGATTAGAGTTAAGATTAGAGAGAATTTAACTGATTTTACATTGGCATATAAAAAACTAATAATAAAGGATTATTTATTTATCATATTTACCGGATTCAGCTGCAGTGAAACCCATTACTACACAGTACAGCCAGAAATCCTTAAACAGTTTATGTAATCTTGGCTTAGGGTTCTTTATTGGCGGCAATCTTTTGACTAGCACCTGAAAAATATTTTTGTAAATAAATGTAGCCGATTTTTCAATTTCTCATTCATCACTCTAACAATTTCAACGAAATAAATGAAACACTAAATGGGATCCTTAAGATTTACAATACAAACATCAAACAACATCTGTAAAGCCATTACTGAGATTATGCAAAACAATTACCTATACTCCAAGCTAGTATCGTCGGTAGCACGGATAACACAAATAAGATTTCAAGACAACACGAATGACCTAACAAAAAAATTACCTGTCACATAAATATCTGCCGGGCGAGAATCGAACCCGCTTCGCAGGCAAGGTGGCTACCAACACACCTACAGAGTGAACACTATCCGCAATGACCGGTATGAGCACGGTCGTTCAATACACAGTATCAACACTATCCGCAATGACCGGTATGAGCACGGTCGTTCAATACACAGTATGAAGACTAACCGCAATGACCGCAATTTTTTTTTATGGAAATAGCCAGCAAACGAGCTGACGATCCACCTGATAGTAAGCGCTATCATCGCCCATGGACATCAGCAACACCAAAGGCATTACTGATGCAATGCCGGCTAAGAAAGAGAGAAGAAAAAAAAGAAAGAACTGGCTCTCGAGCCCCCAGCCGGAACACGACAAGTCGTTTGGCGGCTGACTCATGTTCAAGGGTGGTAGCTATCCAGGCGAACCCCATCGAGAAATAATAATAGCAATAATGGTATTAATTAACAATTAAAATCAAAATTACCAATATAATCCCTCGAAGGGCCTTACCACCAGCGTGCCGGATTTAGTCGCCTCTTACGACACCCATCCGGCGTGGGATTGGGGTTAGTATTCTAAGCGGCCCCAATACGGCATGAACCCGGTCGTCGAATATACAGTATGAACACTAACCGCAATAACCGGTATGAGCACCCCCAAGTTGCCGGCGCTGCCGGACGCCTTGAGCACGGGCGCGGGCGAGCGGTCCGTGGCGCGCTCGCCGCCCAGCCCCAGCTGCACGAACAGCTCCAGCAGCCGCGTCAGCAGCTCCAGCCGCGCGCTCGTGCCGCGCATGTTCGCCGCGATGTTCGCCAGCGCGTTCAGTACCGCGCCCGATACGTGCCTGGGGACGATCGTGCCGCTTGTACGTTTATACTGAATGGACTAGTTCACTAAATTGTGGGAAATTGGTAACCGTTACCTTTGTATAGATTAAATACAAAAAATAAACATTTTTGTTTTAAGTATTCAATAATTACATTATGTATAGTCAGCAAATTGATAATAAAATAATGCAAACATTCTGTAATAACCAATATGTATTACGGGACGATTTTGTGCCATGACCTGTACACAAAACTCTTTTGCTGACTGTACCATTAATCTACAATCACCAACCCACACTGAAGCAGCGTGGTCGAGTATGCACTAAGTCTCTTCAGTTATAAGGAGAGATCACCAATGACTTGAAGCCAATGAATTCATCGATTCCAAATGTTCACTGGCATACAATGCACAGTCTGGACCTCTGAACTGTGCCACGTAGTCCACGTATTATGCTCACCGATACTGCTTCCTGTCGTCGGTGTGATGGTAGGCGGCGGAGGCGGCCTCCACGGTGATGACGGTGAACATGCGCATGATCTCGTCGTGCGCGGACCCCTCGGGGCTGGCCAGCGCCATGCAGCCCAGCTGGTCCACTATCAGGGTGTCCAGCGATGATGGAGCTCGACATAACCTGTGAACATGTTTTAATTGAGATAATGTATAAAATATGTATGTATGTATGTAAGTAAACACAATGGCGTGGCCACAAAAGAAACTGTATAATAAATATATTAAAAAACTCTGGTTCCTGCCTGCGGGGCGCGGCCTTGCCTACAAGTGAGTATTATTAATTTAATTTCAAACAAACTTGCGTTCCTTATTTTATTCTTACGGTTTCAATTTCGAAAAAGGTTGTAAAGATGTTTCATTATTTCTAACCAGAATGTCTAATGCTTATAATAATATTTTTATAGAGATTACTTTCAAATTGGCGGATTGTTTAAAATCCTTGTTTAAAATAATTTCCACTTTTTTTACCTCCTAAGGGTTAATATTCCAAATTACGGTTCCGGACACTTGTAAACCAAAGGTAAAATATTTTATATAGCGAAACAGGTAAGGTATATAATAAAATAATAATTAATGTGTTATCTAAACCTTTGCTGGAAAAACTGTAGAATGGTGTCCGTCGTCTTCGGTGTGTCCTTGAGCGCCACCGCCACGTGGCCCAACATGATCACTATGTTGGTGCTGATCAGGGACGACTCACTGACAAATTAAATTAAGAACAACAATAATTACAGAATAAGAAAAATTTATAATTACACGAATATATATACCTATTTTGTTGTTATTGAGGACCACAGGATCAGTTGGTAGCCCTGTCTGCAGAGCAAAGGTTTGTGAGACAGATTTAGTGTATAATTAGTCACAGACAACAAAGTATTTCGCAGTACTGTACAGAGTAGATTTTGTAATGTATGAACAAGCACACTGCAGCATATACTGATGGGATGTAACTTTAATTCAATTGTAATGGTGGTGTAGGGGTCCACCATTAACAGACTCCAATAACTGCTTCAGAAGGATGAGGAATAAAACGACTGGTCTTGATGGTTTTCTATGCGCAAGCGAATAGGAATGGTTTATTTGAGCACCCCTGCCTATATTTATATGCCTGGCTAAACTTACAATTGACCAATAGCAATTACTTTTATTTTCTTAACCAATTGTAATACATAAATTTTGTCCAACGAGATTAAAATAATAATAATATTATTAAAACATTATGTACATCGTTAATAACAGACGAAACGCATAATAGTTCTGTCGCGCTCTAACCGACGATGGGCCGGTCGCCGGGCGGTCGTGCAGATTCGTGTGCGGCCTCTCGCAGATGCTCCGCCGGACGGTCTTATAAAAGCGCGCAGGACAGCGCGCGCGCACACTCGGCGGGCGGCGACGGCGCGGAACACATCTCCGGAACAGCAAGAAGAACTCGGAAGAAGCGACTGCGGCGTTGAAGAAACTTGCTCGAAGATGGTCGTCGGATGCATGAAGATTAATTGAAGATAGTCTGCGTGTGAAGACGATGCGGCGCTGATGATATTTGCGGCTGTTTCATGTTTCTAAACGGAGACGTTATACGTTGAATTATCTCGCTTCAATATGCAGCTCGCAGTATCTCAGTAGCCGGGGGTAGATAGGAAATAAATATTTTCTTCAGACCTTCGCCTTCTGCGTTATAATAGTAGCAGGGTGTACATTATTTATTTACCCTTATTTGGCTGCTACACAATATTAATAATTATTTTAAGGGATAAATTAATCAATAATTAGTTCACTTCACATTGGAGACTCTGATTCGAATCTTTTTACGCATCACATGCTTAATTAAAATCATCGGAGGAAACCTCTGAGTCTCATCTTGTTATGCATCCTTGGCTAACATGGTGAACTATGGAACGACCCCAAAGACATTACAGGATACTACGACCCGGCGAACTTCGTATCGCTTAACAAACTATTTTTTCTAAAATAAAAGTTGCCTAAGTTACTCCTTATTACATCAGCTATCTGCCAGTGAAAGTCCCGTCAAAATCTGTCCAGCCATTTCAGACATTGGCCGGAACAAACAAACAGACAGACAGACAAAAATTGTAAAAAAAAATTGTTTTGGTATATGTACCGTGTATAAATCCAAATGCACTTAGTAAAAAGCGGTTATTTTAATATTACAAACAGACACTCCAATTTTATTTATTTGTATAGATGTATAGATGAAGTGGAGATGATGATAACGGCAAGTCTCACCTATCACTAGTCTCAGCGGTGAACAGTCTATTGCTGACGGAGCCGACGAGCGCCGGCACACAGAAGGGATCGACGGTGAGCGCCGCCTCCAGCGCCACACACAGGTTCTCTATGGCCGCGTCTCGGAGCTTCTCGAACGGCGTCGACTTCACTGGTACTCCTGTCTCGGTCAGGCCTTGAAGCTCTTTCCCTTGCACTGAGAAATAAAATGGAAGTGATAAGAAAGATAATAAACCTTGCCGTGAAGCCTGCTTATCCTACCACCCTGCTGCTTGAGTCAGCTTTCAAACGACTCGTCACGCTCGACTTGGGGCTCAAGAATCAGTTCTTTCTTTTTTTCTTCGCGAGAAACACTTACCATGAATGGTTCATCTGCTCATTTGTCGACTATTCACTTTAAAAAATTGTTGATATCTATTAAGGGTCTCCCTAATCGCCACGAAAACTTCAACATGACGAAAATATGTAAATATAGGTCAGGTCACACAGCAGACACACGAGTCACGATCAGCGTCGCTTGCCCTTTATTGTACCCGTTATATTGAAAATCCCAGTAAATAAAAAGATTACTCACAAGTAACTTTCATATGTTCTTTTCCAGTTTTCTCCAGCTCCAACTTATGCAGTTTGAAGAGTATAGGCGAGGGCGTGACTAGAAAATCTCTCAAACAGTAAATTGAAGTATTTGCTATGGTCGGGAACTTCGTAGCCAATTTACCTAAACCCTGAAAAAACATGAAGAAACATTAATTTAAAGTTTAATGTAGACCCTAATAAGATAACTTGTCTGTACATTAAAGGCTTTATACTTGCATTGAAAACTGAAATATTATTGAATTTTAAGCTTTTATTTACATTTTATTTTTATAAAACCAATGATAATATTAATGACTCAATAATAATACTGATAATATAATCCTAATCTAAAGCCTTACCACCAAGTGGGCCGGCTTCTGTCACCTTCTACGACACTCTAATATGCCGGCATGGGATTGGGTTCCATGTTTTAAGCCACCCCAATACGTTTTGCAGCCACTCACCTCAAGACACACCATCAACAATGGCATGTGCGCCAGTATCAGCTTGTGATTATGATTGGAATTAATTTTCTCTGTCAACCTTCCACATAGTGAATCGGCACCTAAAAAACAATCACTTGAAAAACTCTGCTTACAGTTGTTTTAGAATACACTCTTGTCATGCTATATGGTGTGCGTTTTTTGACCGGTATTCAGAACATTATTTATAAAATTAATAACATTCACATTTGTCATAACAATAAATAGTTATTTTGACATGTAATTGTCCTTTGTTGGCAGGTTTTGTCATCTTTTACATTCAGGTATCCATTTTACAGGCAAAAAAACAAAACTTAATAAAACAGTATCATAAAGAGGGAAAGTGACAAGTATTAATAAAAGAGATAAATATTGTCAAATACAATACAACTTGACGTTAATTATGTTAAGATTAAAAAAATTAAGAGTTAGTGTGTTAAATAAGTGTGTTTTAGTAACTCTTTAAGACAAGTTTACTTGAGAAAGTATTGTGGAAATACATAAAACAATATGTCATATTATATTATTTATTCTCAATTAACAAGTTATTACATGTTAATATAATAAGAGAAATACTTGTCCAAGTTTGAAAGCCAAAGTTGTTAGTCATTGAGGGATTCAAATCAAGCTTATATCTAAGAAGAGATACCTATTAATATTGTTAGAGCATTTATAAGAGCTGGCACGTCATAGTCTCCACATACTGGAATAAATATATAAAATATACATACATAAATAAAAAATCTGTTTGGTAATAATAAGTAGGCGATTACGTATAATCATTATTATGTATATTAAAAAATAACATTTCGATAAAAAAATATAAAACGGAAAGTTAAAATTATTGTTACATATTATATTTCAAGATAATTGGTAGTAGAATTCAGTATAATTTGATGCTATAAATAATGAAGACGAAAATTAATAAAGGCAATAAATATAGTTGTTATTTAATCATAAGCTAAGAATAATAGAAAATAGGTCAAGAAGAATATTATCATTATGTTACAGTATAATAATTAAAAAATATTATTTGGATACCTCCATAGTTACAAAAGGAAAAAGAGATAGACTTTAACAAATTTTTAAATTAATAACTCAAATAATGTTAACTTTCTGAAAAGATTAAACTTGCTACCAAGAAAAAAGCCAATAATAAACCTTATGATCATACATAAAGAGTTCAAACTAACCTGTCTCATCGCCAATAGCCCACACCAGTAAATCAACGCAAGCAGAATTGGCCATTACATTGACTTTAAACTTATTAACGGTGGCAAAATTGCTCTCTCGGTCCTCTTTCTCAGATGCGTCGTGGTGGCGGCTTTGAAGCTCTGTTTGACCACTTAGAAACAGGCATTTGACAAATTCCTGTGAAAAATTAATATTTTTAAAAATTAAATTATAAACAATAACCAGTAGTAGATAACCAGCAACAAACATGCCCGAACATGATAGTAAACAGTACTTGTCTCAGCAGACACTAAACATTTTTAATGTAAGGGTATTCACGGTTTATGTATTTTATACCTATTTCAGACCAATAATGTGGATCATATTTAGTCTTGCCGTACCATGATGCAAATAACAGGGTTGAAATATCGCTACGGGTCTTGAACTATGCTTGTAAAGTTTAATTCTCATACCAACTCTCATACAATCCATACTCTCCAACCCAGATCATAGAAGGGTAAAAATTACTAGTTACTTTATTTACGCACCTGTACATCCTTAGTAAAAGGGCCAGGCAAATCCTTTTGATGCTGTAGAATTTCTCTCAGAAGAGTCACCATAACTAAATTTAATGTCTCCGAGAATGACTTGTATGGGAAGACCTGAAATTATATTTAAACAATAAGTTATTTGAAAAGTTTTGCACTAAAATGGTAATAACTACCTACTGTACTACAGCAGAAGGTATACAAAACTTTAATATGTTCTGACTAACTTTTAGTAAAATAAAACCTTTTGAAATCTTACTTTCGTGTACGATTACTTACTTGAATCTGTCCGGAGGCGTAAATATCTTCTGCCTCTTCATCTAGGAACGCCAGCAAATCTTTGGTGAGAATTTTCTTTGCAAGTGACAGTATTGACTGCAAGTAAGTCACATAAAACTGCACATTGATCCGTTTCTCTGGTGATTCTGAGAACCTCATGTACGGGAACTGATTAAAACTAGATCCAAATTTATTAAAGAAGTATGTTGTAGGATCGTATGGAACTGAGCTATAACTGTGATAGGAACTTCTTTTAAGTGTTCCGCTGACACTGTCTGTAGTGTCTGTCCCATTTACAGCTAAATGCTCATTGTTGGGATTTAAATTCCCAGAGAGAGATCTGGGAATGATCGGTCGGAACTGATTAAACTTTCTCTTTTTATCTAAAGTTGAATACTCAAAATTTGGTTCTGGTTCCTTAGTCTTCACTGGACTAGGTGGTTGAGGAAACAGCCTGCAAAGTAGAGGAGGTTCAACTGTTGCATATCTTCCCATAGATCTTGCTAATCCAATAAGAATTGGGATTGTGCTCTTGCACAGCTGAAGCTTCGAAGTACTATTATAATCCTTGCTTTCATGGCAATTGATAATGATCTTTGTCAAATTGGACATGAGTTCAATTTGCGCTGTAATGATTTCTTCACGTAGGGATGCCTGTTTTGAGGCCACATCAGATAGCAGAGTGTTGAGGCAAAAGCTGAACTTTTCTGACATAGGGATACCTGAAAAGATTGTAAAACAAAAATTACTATGCATAAAGTATTATTTTCCTATTTTATGTGAATTGCAGATATGAAAGCCGGGAATGGCCATCAGGCAAGGGTCATACGTAGACACTTAGGCCTACAGATGCAAAAGTGCAAATCGTAACACCTTAAACTGTTTCATTTCATGGTTGTTTCTAGGAGGCTGGTACTAGACAGGCTAATAATGAAAATGACCTCCATGCTAAGTACACTCAGGATTTTAGTAGGTGAAAGAGGACACAACCACAAACTGCAAACCTTAACAAATTAAAGTTTATATGTAGTTTTATTTTGAATTTTTTTAAATTAAAATCCTCTTAGAAAAGTCACTGTTCCAATAGAGTAGATAAACAGCAGTTACATACCCAATATCACCGCTATTGTGTGATAGCATGTTAACACCCAATCCAATAGCATGTAAAAAAATTATTTATAAAAGAATGCAATAATAACTTACGGTCCCCATGATTACATCTAAACATAGGTTCTTCAAATTGGGCATTAGTGAGACACTTCAACACCTTCAGGAAATATGGCAACAGCTTATCCTGATGCTGCAAGCCACTCTGCAAGAAGTACAAGCCGAGGGCAATGCTGGCTTCTTGGCTCCGAGATGTCACCACGAAGGAGGAGCTCACTTGTGGACAGAGCATGAACAGAGTGTTCACCTGGGAAAGTTCACAAAATTTGTGATAAGATTATGGGCACATATCATTTATATCAACCATGCACAACTAGCAACAGAGGAAAAATAATAAACAGTTCTGTAGAACTGTACTGTACTGTTCAATTGATACTAAATATATTTATATTTTAATATTTATTATAATTTTTTCTTTCTCTTCTTCCTTTTTGGTCAGCAACGCATCTGTGATGCCTTTGTTGTTACTGATGTCTGGGGACCGGATTATATTATGCATTTGCATATTTGCATATGCTTTTGCATATTTAAGCCATTCTTAAAGGTAATAGCATATTTAACTTAAGATCTATATAAGATGCATATAATACATACAATATTTGAATGTGTGACAAATTGATAGTTTTATTACTATGACGGCAAACTTTTACCAGAAACTATAAGTTCAAACATAGCACCAAAGTTCAAATTCTGCGCTCTGAGGTAGTTACCTCAGAGTTAGCCAGGAACACTCACTTCAGTGGATGTGGAGCGATCCTTTTCCACTTATAAATATAATTTGATGATCAAACACAATCTTATTACTGAACATTTGGAACAATACTTCATTGTTTATGTTTACAAAAATATAGAACATTTGTAGTGTAATCATTATATTGCTTTTACTTTACCTGTTATTGTCTATCAATGGATAATTTACTAATTGTATGCTGATTTTAACTTTCATTTTGCATATTTTTGTGCATATGTCAAGCATTCTTCATGCATATTTGCATGCACATAACAAGCTTTATATGTTGCATACTAGCTGTTGCCCGCAGCTTCGCATACAGAAATTATGTTTTACATTATTTGTACCTCTTGTGGAAGAAAATTAAAAAACGGTGAATTTATATTGAAGTACTAAGTAGAAATTCATATACTAAAACCCATGACACAATCACAAAGGATTTCTCCGGGAGCGGGTTTTGAAAAATTTGCAATATTCACATTAATTTGTCTTTTTATTCTTTCTCATGCAAAATTTTTAAAAACTGGAAAATATGTATTCCATCAATTTAAACAAAGAACATTTGTTGCAAAAAAGCCAATTGGTTAATGCTTTAAAAATATTCCATACAAATTTTTATCCTGTATCCCAGGGAAACCTTTTAATTTTTTGGGATGAAAAGTATTCTAAAATATTACCCAAAGTATTAGTAACAACTTTACCAATTTTCATCGAAATCTGTTTAAGGGGACTTCATGTGATGCCCAGACAGACAAACAGACAGACAGACGATAATCGTAAAAAAATACTTTTGTGCTCTAACACATTATTGAAGGGTGCCCCCTAATCGAAATTTTGAAAAAATATTCAATGTACAGAAAATTTTCCCTTTGAGCTTAATTATAATATAGATAATCCGGTCCTCACTGATGTCCATGGACAACATTGGCCACTAACCACCAGGTGGGTCTTCAGATCGTTTGTCGACTAGTTAAAAAAATAATAGTGAGTCGTTCGAACTGAAAGTAAAATTTTGACAGCAATACATGACTATTGTGTCACGATGAGATCATATACCTACTTGTGTACCAAAACATAAACAGAATGGGCGTTTTCATTTAGCAATGCCTTGCATAGCTGAAGAATGAACAATTGTTACTACATACCAATTACGTTAATGCAAAATCTAGTAGTTTCGCAACGTAATAAACAGTTAAATAATTATGATTACAATAATACCATACCTTTTCCCATGGAGTAGGGTGGATACAAGATAAACATTTTGCCAAATGCTGCACTGTCTGCCTGAAGAAATCGCTTTCATCCATCTCTGATTCTATCTGGTATCCAAATACATTTTCTATCACGAAACTTAGGAAACACAAAAATTGACGATATTAGGTTGAATATCGTCGTCTGATTTTTGGACTTTGACAGCGGTCAGCGGATTGGACTCCTTGACAATGACGTATATAATTTGAGGTCTGTGCTATCGCTGTTGTCAAAACTATTATAATATAGATTATAAAATAAGACTATAGATTAGAGTCTGGCCAACGAAAGTAGAAAATCGGCAAGCCCGCGAAATTTGAAAAAATTGTGGATGGCAACACACAAATTAGAGCTATAACTGATGTTGATACTTGAAAAGTAGATTATTACTACAAGTGGTTCATATTATTGTAATTATTATTAAAATTAGAGTTTCATGTGTTACATCAACTAACAGAGGAAATAGTTCAATTATCTTATAATATTCTTTAATTATGTGATATTATAAATTATGCATACCTATTAATATTATAACAAATGAATTTATTATATAAACCGAGAACTATTGTTAAGTACGGCGAATCAACAGGAAAAATAAACACAAATGTCGCGATACAATTTATTTTATGTAATCGTATAGCGGATGTTAAATATTAAAGATCAAAAAATTCATCACTTTTGCTCGAATCACTGTTTCCAACAAATTATTCAATTCTTCTTCTGTGATTCTATCGCATTTCTTATATTGGTTTTTTAAATTTACAACATGGTCAGTCATGAGGCCGTTTTTGTTCATACTCTGTAATCCATACCCCATTATTTGATTACCTAGTCCTGAAAAATAAAATAATTGTATCATTTTTAACATACCTACTCAATTTTATTTGTAGGTAACTACTTACTCTAAAATTCAGTAATAGAATAACGCACAAAAAATTACCTTTAGTGAAGATAATTATATCTTAGTTCTCTAGGTATTCATTTCGATTTTATATACCCAATATCTTCTAGGTTTGACAAATTTTGATAATTATCATGTATTCCGTTAATTTCTATTTCAATATTAGCACCCTTCAGCTTGTCTGTGAAAAAAAAACACAAAAGGTGTTCATTTCAATTACATTTCACGCGTTGTTTAAATAAAAATAGAACAAAAGTATAAAGTATCTTTCACAGTTGATCCGACTCACCAATAAATGCAGTTACGACGTGTAAACATTCCATTTTTTCATATAAACATTAAGAATTTCTTGTTGACGCTTTTCATACTTTGATATTATCCTAAAAATTAGCTTTCTCGACCCACTTTTAACTATTTTATTCATTAGCACAGCTTATTTCACGATTAGAAAATAATATTGACAGCCGTCAGCCACACATCTGACAGTAGTGACAGTTGTCAGTAGTTTTGACATAAAATTGGTGCTGCCATTTAAAATTGTCGGCATTTTACGATTTTCTACTTTCGTTGGCCAGACTCTACATAATCATTCAGCGGTTCAGGTTCATAAACAAAACTTAGCTTTTCCCCTTCAAGTCATAGTCCGATCGGACGCGGCTGACAGCCGCGACTGATAATGTGCACATGACAAAAACATCCAGCGCGCCAGATAGCTCTTGGACGTCCGAACGCCTCAAGGTGCCTCAAGGTCACGTCCGCGACTTACCTCCGATAGTTTGCACAGCTCAGTGTACATTCATTATCTAGATACCTATTACGTCACATCCTTCAGCCGCGTCCGTAAGCCGCGTCCGACAGTTTGTTTTCAGCTTAAGTCCAGACCCGGATCCTTCAAGCCGAAGCCCGTGCCCCGGGCGGCACATTCAGAGGGCGGCAAATTCAAGCTTGGTCGGCGAAACGTGTCGCTGTCAAAACCTTCATAAATAATTTACCGGAAGTGGTGGAATCCTTAGAAGAAGTTAAGCAAACTTCTCACGCTCCGGAAGCAAAGTACGAGGCAGGACATCTCTTACATACATGCTAAAGAACTTTTTTATTCTAAACTTGACGATTTGGGCAAATATTCTCCGCGAAATCAATCGAGTAAAAGTAAATATCAATGAAATAATATTCGTTTACTGGTAAATATTGAAATTCAGAAGGAAGATATAATCCTTGCACGCTACGTCTTTTTTATGGAAGGCCTGATGAAAACTGCAAAAAATTAGAGAAAATTCAACTGAGCACCTAGTAGGCTAGGTGGTAGGGTAGAGGCTTTTATAAAATTTCCATTATTACATTATTATTAATTCATCACTAGGTACCTATTATTACGAGTATTATTACATTTCCATAAACTCTGTCTGGATCGCTACAAAAACATTTAACTTAAAAAAGTATCGTCGAAATTTAATACAGTAGGTACCTACTCAGCTCTAATTACTCAGCGACCTCTAGCTGTAGGGAAAATTTTCAAAAAAAAAAATGAAACGAAAAAGCGACAGTATCTAAATAGAGACAGACACAAAAATTCATAAGATTTAACGTGGGAGAAAATGAGATAGAAAGCATTTTACAGTGTCTCTTATGTTCGTGGTTCTCTTTGTGTTACTTTAAAAAGTGCTAAGTTGTATTCATATTCATAGGAAGATTCGTTTTCTTGCTGGATAGATGGCGCTAGCTGCTCATTTACTCTTCATATTATGTTACGAGATGGCGTTAGTTACCATTGTTTTATTTTTATTTCCTAACTTTGCATCACTATGATCATTACTAAAACCTACAATTATGATCTTCCCGAAATTTTACATTCGTCTCATTACCTTGAAACCAAAATTTTTGAAGGTTTCACTTCTACCACATGTAAATTGCACACATTTTAATTATTTATCAGATTCAGCAGGGTGTACCGTGAGCAGGGGAGGTTGACTTGGCCTCAGGGATGGATGAAGCCCCTTAAACTTCATTTAATCATTATGTCAGCATTTTCACTCGAAAATACATTTTGACAATAAAATTATGATAAGAAAACAGAAACATTGCTTAGAAATATTTATTAAGGTTACAGGATAGTAAGTATTTCCCACGTATTTCCAATGGTATTATTGAAGATGCTGTTTGCTACTTTGACCATCTTCACTATAGCGATCTGAAACAAATATTATTTTAAATTATTTTAAAATTTGTTGCTAATTAGATAATCTCAATTTTACTAACAAAAAATAACCGACTTCACAGTTACTCTAAAACTACTTATCAGATCTCATTCAAATTTATGTGAGATTACGTGACAAGCACCTGCTTTAGATTAAAAAAAGAATCATCGAAATCGGTTGGCGTGATATTGAGTTATTCGTCCATTTGTCGCGCTTACTTAATACAAATTTAAGACTTACATGATTTTATCATGGATGCCATTGTCAGATCTCAACAAAATTTATATAAGACCACATGATAGCCACCAGCTTTCGATTAAAAAAATAATCATCAAAATCGGTTCGCCCAGTCCAAAGTTCTGAGGTAACGAACATAAAAAAAAACAAAATACATTCGAATTGAGAACCTCCTCCTTTTTTTGAAGTCGGTTAAAAAACAATTAAACAAGCGTCTCGACAACATTGCTGATTTGGCGTAAACTTTTGCTTATGTAAGCGCTTATTATTTATAATACCCGGATGACCGAGTTTTGCTCGTTATTTTTTTTTTGGTAAATCGTGTTTTTTGGAACTTAATTATTAGTGTTGCTTAACAACGCCACTGAAGTAGCTTTTGTGTTGCTACTCGCCAGTAGATGTCAAGAAGATTCGCCACCGAAACCATCGCATACTAAATTTCATGAAAATCATTGGCGTCGTTTCCGAGACTCAGATTATATAAATATCTATACAAACTATACTTATTACTTACAAATAAATAAAATTGGGAGTGTCTGTTTGTAATATTAAAATAATCGCTTATTACTAAGTGCATTTGGATGTATACACGGTACATATACCAAAACAACATTTTTTACATTTTTTGTCTGTCTGTCTGTCTGTGTGTTCCGGCTAATCTCTGAAATGACTGGACCGATTTTGACGGGACTTTCACTGGCAGATAGCTGATGTAACAAGGAGTAACTTAGGCTACCTACTTTTATTTTAGAAAAAAACAGTTTGTTAGGCGATACGAAGTTCGCCGGGTCAGCTAGTTATACATATACAAGAATTGCTCGTTTAAAGGAATTAGATAGATAGTTAATTACCTATTGTCCAGCTCCACCCTGACCTCCTCCTTGAGCACCACCCCCGGCATTTCCACTAACTCCGGCGCCAAATCCAAAGCCTGCTTGAGCTGTGCAAAACCAAAAATTATGGAATCATTCAGGATTCCATTAGCAAGAGCGCATTCAGGGGGAGAGAGGGGGGAGGGTCATGACTATAAGTATCTTCATAATATTGGAAATTAAAGGAAAATTATTTTGTAAGTCGTGCACTTATTATTGAATGATTACCAAAGTAAAATATAATGAATAATACTAACCTCCCCCACCGAAGCCGCCTCCAGCTTTACCACCACCGCCAGCTCCACCCTCTCCTAGAAAAACACAAACACCTAATAAGTAGATACATATTATAATAAGTGTATACCTAATCCGTTTTTTTTCGATGAGTCCTATTTAGTAAACAAACTCAGGTACATAATTTTATCGTTATTTATAATTTGCGATGGTATAAAAATTTAAAGATGAATAAAACATATTTTGATGATAAAATAAATATCTGTATGCCAGTTATTTTTAAATTCAAATTCCCATAACTAGTGCTAGGTTTGTTTTCCAAATGAGTCTCTTTTAAAAGAATAGGTAGGTAAGTATAGGTGTAGGTAATTTTTGGCAAACGAGCTGACGATCCACCTGCTGATAAGTGGCTAACGTCGCCCATGAACATCATTGCAGCAACACCAAACCAAAAGCATTACTGATGCGTTGCCGGCCAAGAAAGAGAGAAGAAAAAGAAAGAAAGAACTGGCTCTCAAGCCCCCAGCCGAAACACGACGATTCGTTTGGCGGCTCAAGTAGGGTTGCCAACCGTACTATAATATATAGTATTGTACTATATTTTGGGTCTGCGTACTATATACTGTTGAAGAAACATATAGTACGCAAAAATACTATATTTTCAACATCGAAATGTAACAAAGCAATCTTTTAATTTAAAAATTTATGAACGCGCCTTTTCATTAACTTAACGTAAAATATTGTAGTGAGTTTACTGACAAAACAACAAGCCAAAAATGGCAGCATATTTTAAAAAATACTGAAAATAACTTACCAAATTTATATAAAATAATTTCATTCCTGCTCTCTATACCCGCCACTTCTGCATTCACAGAAAGGATATTTTCGGTTATGAATTCGAAGTGGCGAGAAGAAAGAAACAGATGTAATATCTCATTGATTAAAAATGAGCTTTTGATTTACATTAATTTAAACATTAAATGTGATAAAGCATATGACACTTTTATATTAGATAAAAAATTGTTAAAAAATGCAAGAAGTGCAAATAAATATAGTTTTTATAAAAATAAGTAACAAATATATCTTCGTCTACTTTTTGCTTTTTCCGTAAAATACTATTTTTTTTTTGAAGTGTACTATATTTTTCATAGCTTCGCCTGAAAAATACTATATTTTGCTGAAGAAATGTTGGCAACCCTAGGCTCAAGAGTGGTAGCTTAGATCCATCCAGGCGAACCCCGTGGAGAAATAATAATTGTAATAATGGTATTAATTAAAAATTAAAATCAATATTACCAATATAATCCCTCCGAGGGGCCCTACCACCAGCGCGCCGGATTGAGTCGCCTCTTACAACATCCATCCGACGTGGGATTGGGGTTAGTATTCTAAGCCGCCCCAATACCGCTACACATTATTATGTTTAGAACTTTAGGTAACTTTATTAAGCAATATGTGACAAATCAACCATTTTGTATTAAAGTATACCTAATATTAATTCTACTCCTCTTCACTGCGCTAGGAAACATGGCGCCAGAAAACAGGGCTAGTTATTATTTTTATGTTTAATATTATGTAAGGTCGTAGAGATACCTGCTTAAAATGATGTTTTTTGCAATAAATCTCAAAAGTTATTTAAATCAAAACTTACCGCTACCTTGGCCTCCGGATCCTTGTTGAAGTGACTGTAATAAAATAGACAGTGTCATGTAAAAAATACTAAATGAAATAAAATAAAATCGAACCTGGATCCGAAACGAGAATAGTATTCTTACATAACTCGTCTTTCGTTTATCAGTCTGTCCTAATTTTATTCTTATCTCAGACAGATGCCATCATCAATAACATCTTAGGCCTCACGAATGTGATGCTAGCCAAGAATGAAGAGAAAATAATCAAAATCTCCCGGGTCCCGTAGAGAATTTAAAATAATTCTCTCGGTCGCCAACCACTAACTGTCAGACCTAAGGCTGTTAATGTTGGCGCCCGTTGCCATCCTTTTTTCTTTTCACACCTTATTTGACAGTAAAGTAGACATGGGTCGGTACGCGTTTTCGTAATAACATAACTATTTATTGGTATTGTCGCCGATAAAAGGTTTTAAAACTGTTTATTTTAATAACTATTTATTGAAACGTTTACTCGGTTTATCTGGTATCATCGGTATTCTCATATTCTTCGGTAAAGTCGGTATTAAGGATAAAGGGTTTATTTTAATAACCATTTATTGAAATGTGTACTCGGTATATCAGGTTTTCTCAGTAATGTCGGTATACGAATTAACTGATTAGTTATTGTGGCACCTGATACCATATTTCTGGTATTATACCAGTAAAGGTTTATTGAAATATTGAAACTGTTTATAGTTTATAAGTACCACGTCTTCATACCTTACCGCGCGATACCTCGTATTCACGAATAAATAGTTTTCTTAATATACAATTTTTGTAGCAACTGATACCGTATTTGTGGTATTATACAAATAAAGGGTTATTGAAACTATTTATAGTTTTAACCGCCCATGTCTAGAGTGAAGTGAAGTGGGAGCTTTAAATTTATAATAGTTTTAATAATAATGATCCTAATTCTCCCTTTATCCCCTACCATCACCAGCCGGGTTCTGTCACCTCCAACAAGATACCCTGTTTTGCTGGCACGGGATTGGAGTCAGTATTCAAGTCCCCTAGTCCCCTCATATACTGCCAAAGGCCAAAAATACAGATTACGTGTAGACCAATCAACACTTACGTTTCCAATCATCATAACAGAGATTAACAGAAGAAAAGTCAGCTTGAACATGTTGATCTGAAAAATACAATGGAATAAGTATCTACGTTTAATATGGTATCTTTTAAAGATATATGCAATAATTATCAAAACTCATCGCGGTATTTTTAAATTTTGTAATAAAAATCAGCCAAGTGCGTGTCAGGATTCCGTAGGTGTTAGTAGTAGACTTTTAATAGTCGACGAGAAACAAAATCATCCACACGTCTTGTAGTGGAAGTACCAAAAAAAATATTTTATAACATTCTTGTACCTCTCTGGTAGCCCTAGCTTTTTTGTCCTCGCTGTGGTTGTTGTGGCGACCCTCTTATGTTCGGTTTACACGTATTAAGTAGTTATGTAGATAACCATATTTTAAGTGAATTAATACGTGTAAACCGAACATTAAAAAGGCGCTGCTTTGTTACAAACTGACCTAGCCCCCCCTGAATCTGGTGCAAACTGCAAAGAGTTAACTTACCTGCTTATTAAACTTCTTTTTTTGAACTGTAGACGATTTCCACCGGCGCGCAGTCTTTATAACCACAATGCTGCCATCTAAAGCCTTTTATACGTTTTAAATAAAATTATTTCCACCTTTTTGCGTTAATCGTCGGATGTTTATCGCAAAATTATGATTGTCAAATGATGACCTGAAAAAATCCATTTTACGTGAGCTATTCATGGGTGTTTGAATACAATGCTCTGTTACATAGATTTGTCTGTATTTTAAAATGAGATTCAATTTATATATTTTAACTAGCTGGCCCGGCGAACTTTGTATCGCCTAACAATTTTTTTTCTAAAATAAAAGTAGCCTAAGTTACTTATTGTTACACCAGCTATCTGCCAGTGAAAGTCCCGTCAAAATCAGTCCAGCCATTTCAAAGATTAGCTGGAACAAACAGACAAAATTTTTAAAAAATGTTGTTTTGGTATGTGTACCATGTATACATCCATATGCGCTTAGTAAAAAGCGGTTATTTTAATATTACAAACAGACACTCCAATTTTATTTATTTGTATAGATGTATAGATAAGATGGTTGTGCAAAGACATCACCTCACAACAGTCACAACTGAAGAGACGGAGAAAACTTGTTGGACTAATTCAAAATTGTTTGAACTAAGGTTTTGAAGTTTAAAGGTTGCCCGTTGGCCAAAAATCATTGAAGACCATCCAAACGAAATGAAACTGGCTGAATAAAATATAATAAATGACGCAACGTCGTCCTTAGGGGATCCTTCACCTCTTGAATTGGGATTGGGATCCCCGATCCCCTAATTGTTCGTAGAAGCAATAGTAACCATTTTTGTACATGATTGAAAATCAGATGCATTCCAACCCCTCTTGTTACGATAAAAAAATATATAAATACTTAATAAAAAATGTATGCAAACACAGCATAAGGTACGTACACATACATAGATATATATAACACAAGGTAAGTTTTATAGCATATAGTGCAACAAGTTTATAGATAAACTGAAGTTTCACCATGAACAACCTATATTGTCCGTTTGATAACAATCTTCACGCATTGTCGGCTGTATCATGTGTGTGTTATAATAATAAATAGTAATGTAAAGATTAAACTATAAGTACCTATAAGTGGTCTACACATAAGAATTATGATAAAGTCGTCGAATCTGTAAATAAATACATAGTTCTAAGCTCAGGTTTTAAGTATGTAATTATTTATTTAGGTAGAGCTGGTTGGTCTCAATAAAGAGGTTTCTTTTCGGTTTTTGGTTCAAATGCTAGGATAATATTAGGAAAAAGGTTATAATTATATCTACTTTTATGTACCTACCGACTAACAAGTATAACACCTCGTTCATAGACACCTACCTACACATAATTATTGCAGTTGAAAACCTATTTCAAATTGAAATGCATTCTAGTGACCAACGGTAAGCAACAAAACATGATTCAGTTTAAAAGCCAAAACATTGGGTCTCAATATTCCTCACATATTTGAGTAGCAAGTTACGAGAATGAAAGTTTCTTCTCTCCTCCTTACGAGTTTCTTGCCACTCCTTTGCTTCATACAGTAGTTATATCTAGCTTTAGCTACATAACGTAATCGTTGCGTCATACTGGATAAATTATAAACTACAATGATTATTTCTTTTTGCTATAAGCTATTACGCCCATTACATAGTCTAGGTACTTATTATTTTTCCACGCATTGTGCACCAGTTTTTTAAGTTTAATGCGTTTATGATAAACAGATCGCCCAGATTGGTGTGAATTTATCGTGTGACGCACGCTGATGTTTGACAGTAATTTACTTAGGTATATAAGGTTTAAATTAAAGCAAAAATAGTCCTCGATTATACATGTTTTATTCAAATAAAAAATATCGGGATGACCGAGTTCTACTTGGTATTTTAGAATCACTTAACAACGCTATATGAAATAGCTCTGTGTCGTTAAAGCAGTTAGTGGCTCCCAATAATAATAGTACTTATTATTAGTTATTACACGCCAATATGCCAGGAAGAGTCAATGATATTGTAGCAGTTTTTCTTTACCTGAAAACACGGATAAAACATTTTCTAAAAATAAATCCTAGCTAGATCGATTTATCGCCCTCGAAACCTCGTGCATACTAAATTTCATGAAAATCGTAGGCACCATTTCCGAGATTCCGAGAGTATTATGTAAACAGGTGTATATGTATGTATACAAGAACTACTCGTTTAAAGGTATTAGATATAGATAAATAAAAAACAATACCCGTTTCTACCACTAAATTTGTTATACCTACTCATGCAGGCATGAGCGCTCTAGGCAATATTTCATCTCAACGGCGTTGTCTAGCGGGCAGCTTCCATAATTTATTTTATTTCGCTACTTATTTTATTTTAGCTACATTAATTCAAACAGTGCACCCTCTAAAAAAAGGTTGGCCTGCTGCCCCCTTGTAGCTGCCTGGGCGCATTTTTTTTTCTTCGTTCGTCTATGTGTTCGCGCCCTTTTCAGTACGGAACCACCTCAAAAACCAACCCTTTGTAGGATCACTTTGGTTGTTCGTCTATCTGTCAACCCCCTTTTTCTCAAAAACGCGTGGAGGTATAAAGTGGAAATTAATTAATAATAATAATACTTAGGTCTGTACTCTGTAGGTACTGCAGTGGCCGATAACTAGCGTATGGCCAGAAACGGGCGTAGTTACCCTACTGGAGCAGTAAAAATTATTTTTATGCAATCAGTGGATAACGAACAAAGGAGCCACCTGATGGTATACAATGTGATAGCTCAATACAATAGCTCATGGCATGGATATTACAACACCAGAAGCATCACCGACTCATTGCCACCCAAAAAGGAATTTTATTAAGTACCTACTAGCTCTTAATTATATATAATTATATCTATCTACACAATAGTTTGTTTGTCCAATATTAATAAAGTCTGAATTAAAGAATGAACTAGTTAAGGTAAAAATTAAAATATACTTATTAAATTTATAATTTTGGGACTCATATACCTTTCGCTGATCTAACAATCTTGGTAAGTAGATAGAACTTAATTAATTTAATATATTTTAAAGTACCAATGAAATAATTTATTTATTTATTTACTCTTTATTGACCACAATATTTAATTACGGTACAATTGGCGAGCTTAATGCTTAATGCATTCTCTACCAGCTAACCAAGTACCTACAAGCAGGCCAAACAGCCAAATAAATACTAAATAAATGTTTAAATTTTTTCTCCTTGGATTTTGTTTGGGCAATTTACATTATAATAAATCTACCTTGATAAAGTAATGTAAGCAGTTTGCAGCTCGATAACTTTCAGCTAAGTTCGACAGCAAACGAAAGGCAACAAATTATTTTTTCAAAGCATTATTAATTAATAATAATAATTAATTTTTAAAATTAGTGATTTGTATCGGTGAAAGGACAAATTAAACAATAAAAAGCTTTTAATTTTTTTTTATTACAATAATTAATAACATGTTAACTAACAAAATCTGTATGACCTTTGTATAGCCATTTACACTTATAATTTAACAAACAAAACCCAGTCCAGCATATAAAGTCATAAATGTCATAATATTGATATTATTTCATCGTTCGCGTTGGACAGATTCATTCAAAAGTTGCAAAATCTTCCCTCTGGCTATCTTCCCGCTCGACGTCAACGGCATCTCATCCACGAACACCACGCCTCCGTGTAAATGCTTGTTCTTGGAGAGTTTATCTTCAAATAAATATGGCATAATTATTATTCAGTGTCGTGTGGGCATGAATAAATACAAATGGAATATCACTAATACTAAGGCGGAAAGACAAACATTTATCAAAATAATAACGTATGCCCTCTCGGGAATCAAATGCAGGAAAACTCGCATCGCAGCAGGGTCACTATGTATCAACTGCGTTAACTGTTCGTCAAAATCAGTTCGTATAAGAGGCAAAAAATACGGACCCACCTTATTACTTTATAATAACATCGACCGGACCACATTAACAAAAAAACCAGCTCTATAATTCAATCATTACCTAATATAAAAATGAGTTTTAAACTTCCTCATGAACCACTTTATCTATTGATGAAAACTGGATGAAAGAAAATCCGTTCAGTAGTTAATGAGATCTTGCTTTACAGCTAATGTCCCTGCCATATCATTAAGGCCTAACGCGTTAACGCAGGTGTAGCCAACAGTTAGCTCGCTAAAAGGAGCGCGGCGTAACGCGCTAAGTTAGGAGCATTCTGATGCAGCCGTTAACACTAACGTTAACGCAGTTACAGCAGGGGCATTAGAGTTCTCTTAACTGTCGTGCTAATAGTATGGTAGCGCTAGAGAGGACAACATTTTCGTTAAATTCATCGTCAGTGATCGTACTGATCATGTAATACACACCGGCAACAAGTTCCTTGATCTCCTGCTCTGTGGCCCGACAGCCGTGCTTGAGCTCGATGCACGCGCCTGCGCGCTGTCCGTCCTGTCCGTGTGTCACGCCGCACACGCACACTAACCGGACAGCAGGATGAGTCTGGATCACTGCTTCTACCTCTGCTGGTAACACCTGGTATGAGATGTAATATTTAATAGGATCCTTTCTTTCGTTTCGAACATGAGAAACATCCGGTAAGAGGCCATCCATAAATTACGTCATACGTTAGAGGGGAGCGGGGGGGGGGTCGATGTAGTGTGACAAGGGGTGGGAGAGGGGTCCTAAATTTCGTAACGTCACATTTCTAAATCGAATAATTGGTATGTATAGGTAAAAAAAACTATTAATGGAAATAAAACTTATTTCTGCTGTTTTAATTGAATAATTTCTAGGTGTAAAATTTCATAATATGTGACGTCACACAGGGGGGTCCTAAAAATGTGACCAGCTGTGACAAGGAGGGGAGAGGGGTCAAAAAGCCATGAAATTAGTGTAACGTATGGATGACCCCATATTTATGGATGACCCCTAACAGTTAAATTGTTATTTGTTGTCAGTAATGTTGCTAAGTTATGTGACTTTGATCAACAAAGATACAATAAACCATGGATAAATTTTTGTTATGTTGTTCCCTTCCACAGGTTCAATGTTGCCAATATTAGTCTTTGTTATATTTTGTTAATTTATGTTGAATTAAGTTGAGGTGTGGACGCGTTAAGCAACATCAACAAATGGCAACCAGTGATCGCAAATGTTACAGAATATTATCATCATATAGCTCAAAAAATGGAACTTATGTGTGTACATTAGCTGCACTGCAACATTAGCAGGCGCAAGTTGAGCAGTCCGACGTGGTGAAGTGTAAGTGTATCTTATTATGGTCTGTCGATACTCTGTATCTTCACATAGTGTTCTTCAACTAAATCTGCACTTGGGCGTAATGTTGGTAGCATTGAAATAAGTGTCTTTTATATTTCAAAAACCATTTTATAGACACGATAATAGCGTTGTATTAATTCATCAAAGATAATAACGGTATATGTATATTACGAGATAATGTAAAACAAATTTAACTTAACATTTTAATTTTTATATTCCTATTTCAATGCTACCAACATTACGTCCAACTCCCAAGTGCAGATTTAGTTGAAGAGCACTGTAGAGACTCTTGCCCTTTATTAGACTATTAATAGATTGAAACCAATCACTTCAATTATTCATAAAACCACATACATGACTATTCCGGTACTTAATAAGCGACTTGATCCGATCGACGAAGTAGAAAAAGTTATTTTCATCTCTGTACAACAAGTCTCCAGATTTAAAAAATCCGTCTTTCGTGAACGCCTCCGCAGTAGCCTGAGGATTGTTGTAATACTCCTGAAAGCAATTGAAAAACACTTAATAGTTACTACTAACACCTAACACTAACATAACTTACAAACAGACTCAGTTAATAATGCAAACAATAATAACACATAAATGAGACGATTGTGCAGTAATTCACGAATTAGATTGTCGACGAATCGAAATAATTTTTTTTCTACTAGTGTGTTTTTTTTTCGATCTCCAGTTTAGGTAACTATTTATTACCAGCTCGAGCTGTCACCACCTGTACAATAGTATAACTGTAGTGTACAAAACATTATTACCGTGAATCCTGGTCTCTTCACCCATAGTTCTCCTGTGACGTATGGATCTGTTATTTCGTTTCCTGATTCTGGGTCTACTAACTGAAAACATAAAACACAAAAATTTTACCACAACCAGTAACTGAATATGAACATAAATTAATGTAATAATAGTTAGTTAATAACTAAGATAAGACCTTATCATAATATTCAAACATTCAAAGCATAGAACAATATTACTTAGGTACATAAAAAATTGAAGACTTATTTTTGGTGTTCATGTCCTTAGAAGGAGATGTTCGGAGGTAATTACGAGACGGAGTTAGTAGATAATTACCTTAATCTCATGGTGATGCACCGGTACTCCACACGAGCTCAGCGGGGTGCCGAGTAGGGGAAGCGTTATCGGTCCAATCGTCTCCGTCAGCCCGTATGATTCCAATATACGAGCATCCTTATGCAGTACTTGCTGAAATATATTCATTCATGCCAATATTGTCAGGTATTTTTTTATTGTTTGCACCACGGACGTAAAAAAAGAACGGACGTAACCTTGTCTAATCGAGAGTAAAGCATAGCAATGACAGCTCGCTTACCATGTGTGCGTAATTTTGTAATTTTTGATTCGCGATGGTGTCAATGTCATAGCAGTATGGTGTCAATGTGTGGGTGTGTGTACTTGTACGAATACAGAGTTGGTATTACTATGGGTGCTTCACTGAATTTGTTCTTGGGATTACGTCCGTCTTTTTTTTACGTCCGTGGTTTGCACATCGAAATAATTATACTGATTCGCTATGAACGAGTCTTTTAGGAAAAAAACTTCGGCTCATCATCTAATATCCATTTTTTTGACTCATGATACATGAATGCATAAAAAGCGGCCAAGTGCGAGTCGGACTCGCCCATGAAGGGTTCCGTAGCAGCAAGTAACATAATATAAAAGTTCTTGTAGTTCGTTGTAACTTTGATCAATGTTTTTTGCGGTTTACGATTTATGACGTATTAAAAAAAACTACTTATCAAATCTTATTCAAACCAATTTTCGTTGGAAGTTTTCATGGTAAGGTACCTACATCATATATTTTTTTTAGTTTTATCATTCTCTTATTTTAGAAGTTACAGGGGGGGGGACACACACATTTTACCACTTTGGAAGTGTCTCTCGCGCAAAATATTCAGTTTAGAAAAAAATGATATTAGAAACCTCAATATCATTTTTGAAGACCTATCCATAGATACCCCACACGTATGGGTTTGATGAAAAAAACATTTTTGAGTTTCAGTTCTAAGTATGGGGAACCCCCAAAATTTATTGTTTTTTTTTCTATTTTTGTATGAAAATCTTAATGCGGTTCACAGAATACATCTACTCACCAAGTTTCAACAGTATAGCTCTTATAGTTTCGGAGAAAAGTGGCTGTGACATACGGACGGACAGACAGACAGACAGACAGACAGACAGACATGACGAATCTATAAGGGTTCCGTTTTTTGCCATTCGGCTACGGAACCCTAAAAAGCATAAAGCGCTCAAAAATATTTCACTTTTCAAGCTACTCTACAAAACTCATTCACGGCCGTCGGGTTATGAGTGGAGGTAAGTAAAACGTCAATAATTCCTACCTGTAACTCATGCAACTTATCTGGAAACACCTTGGAACCAGCTATATTGAACAGGCGAAAGCATGTCAAGTCCACTTCTTCTTTACGTTGGAGCAATGTAGCCAGTAGCGATGGACCGATTAGACAAGAGCAAGGCTGTAACAAAACGAACATTGTGAGTAATATAGTATAGTAGAAAATATAACGTTAAATTTCAAGTGGCCCTAAAGTCCGATTTAGACATGTTAAGTAGTTAAGTAGATAACTAAATTTTAACTAAATTTTAAGTGAATAATTTTTAGTGCGCGTCCGAAGGTAATAATTTAGTAAAGTTCTTTAGTTCATACAATTCTTCACAACCTACTTAATTACTTAAGCATTATAACTAAATTTTAACTAAAAAGTCCAAACGTGTTAAGCGATAAGCCCCGCCCACCTACATAACAGAAAATAGAAAAATTTCTAAATTACTTGTTTACTTGCGTACTAAATTTTAACTACTAAATTTTCCGTTTACACGTATTAATTTACTTAAAATTTAGTTAACTGCTATGCGTGTAACATACGTGATATGTATTGTCATACAATTTAACCACACACATACTACTTAACTACTTAATACATGTAAAGCGAACATTACTGCGGTTACTAGAACTAAATCTTGGTATTCCTCACTCACTGATGTTATCGAATCACAAGTATCACAACAGTTAGGACTAGAATGCTACCCGATGAGGGTGCGCCGGCTTCTTCATTATGTATCTCAACTACGACGCTCATATCAGGAAGGTTAGTAAGAGCGAATACTGGCTCGTTTGAAGTTGGAAATTTGCGCAATGTTCAAACAAAGTTAAGATAACGTTGTTCAGAGCTATTCTACACATGTCACCTGTGAACGAATTTAAATCGAAAACCAGGCAAGTGCGTGTTAGGCAGGGCCTGATTAACCCTTAGGCTAATTAGGCTGCAGCCTAGGGCGCGAGGATCGGGGGGGCGCGCTAAAATCGTGTCTTCGCATGCACTAATCTAGCATCACTGCATCTACCCTACACATTTCAACTAGACCGAGACAGTCTAGTCCCTAGAGACGAGTCCCTGATTTTAACAATAAATTTTGAAATTTTAAAAAGCGCGCATAAAACAAACACTGACTTGTTACTCGAATCGATCGGTGGTCGAGCGAGTGGGTGAGCTGGCAACGGAGTGCCACTTGCCAGGCACTCAGTGCCTAGTGCGCGTTTTGATTAATCCGCCTCGCAATAATGTTCGGTTTATATGTACTAAGAAGTTAACTAAATTTTAAGTAAATGAATACGTGTAAAGTTGTAAACGGACAATTTAGTGGTTAAAATTTAGAAATCAAGTAGACAAGTAATTTAGATTTTTTTCTATTTTCTGTTAAGTAGGTGGGCGGGGTTTATCACTTAACACGTTTGGACCATTGAACTATTATTACTAGCGTATAGAATAAACACCGCGAACATCTTGTTCGGGGGTGTGCATTGCACTTATCATCGGTAAGAAAACAAAATATTAACTTAAATCAACTAAAACGAATTTAATTAAATTATTGTGCAATGTTCCAACATTTTTTAATGAAAAAATCATAAGGAACGTTTTAACTTGGCAAGCCACTAGCGTGTTAATGGACTAAATAAGCTTGCTTACGCGCTGTCCTACGTGGGCGAATCAACGCGAACGCGAAGCGACGCGGCGCGAAGCGAAAATAACAAACAGTCGAGATGTATTGAAGTGTCCTACGTGACCTATTGGTCACGTAGAGGGCGTTGCGGTGTCCTACGTGGGGACACGGTGTTAGGCTTGCCGTCTTGGTTCGGCAAGTGTCATATACAAAGTTACTCTATGGCAAGTGTGCAAACGAGGCTTCTAGTTTGAAAAGAGAACAGAGGGCAAGCCGGCGGTGGAACACACATTTTGTTTGAGATGTCTTTTCTATATACAGGGTGGATTTTTGAGACGGGTCAGTAAGGGCAGGTACCTTAACCAATTATAGTTACAGGAAAACGTTCCTACGAGACTATCCATAAGTTTTGTGTTTTATGTTAAAAAGTGCTAAAATCAAAAAAAAAAAAAATTATGCGTATCGATCCTACTTCGTATGGGAATCAAAATACTCTATGGGACCATTTAAGGTATGAGCACTAGAAATGTCAGAAAACGCTAAAAACATTTTTCATACACTTTGTACTGAAAAACGATAAATCAACTCCTAATATTCTTTATTGCCAAACAATCCTGACAAGTGTCTTGTCAGAGCGACAGTGATAGATTTATTCTATCCCTGTCGCTCTTCCGCATATTAATTGGCATGACAAGAGAAATAGCAATAATAACTTAATGTGCATGATCGTAATATAGATATCCCTGTTGTGCCTATGCAAAATACCGAAGAGTAAATAAGACAGCCACATACTATGATTGTACAGTACACTGATGTCGCACCCTCGAACACTTCTGGTCGCCTAGTACTCGCTTTAATTAATAAACGACGGCAAAAAGTGTCGTTACAATTTTTTCTGTCTAGCCCCCTTTCGCAACGCGCGATAAGGAACTTAGCGAAAAAGGAGCGAAGCGATCCAATACGAATTCAGTGCAATGCGGAGCGAAGCGACGACTCTGTCCTACGTGCGCGCGAATTGTCACTTCACCGCCACTGACATACGCCGCGCCGCTGTAATTCGCGCGAAAATATCAAACCAACTGATCACGTTCGCTTCAAACCGCACCGCACCGCAACGCCTTCTATGTGCTTTTGGTCACGTAGGACACTTCAATACATTTCGACTGTTTGTTATTTTCGCATCGTGCCGCGTCGCTTCGCGTTGGCGTTGATTCGCCCACGTAGGACAGCGCGTAGGACAGCGCGTGAGGCGAATTAAACAAAACTCGCACTAGGCACTCAGCGCAGCTTGCCGCGCGCAATGAAACACATCAACGATGTTCAGGGACACCCCGGTGTGGTTAATAGTTAGTAGGTATATTTTGCCTCGCTTTATTCATTTGTCTTATCTCTTTTGAAATCGTCGTTCGTCCGTCATATGAATCACGCACTCGCGAATATTGTGATTGATATTTATTGTCCTTTCCTTACACCGTGTCCTACGTGGGCGACTCAACGCGAACGCGATCGCGAAGCGATCCGATACGAATTCAGTGCGATGCGGAGCGAAGTAGCGACTCTGTCCTACGTGCGCGCGAATTGTCACTTCACCGCCACCGACATACGCCGCGCCGCTGAAGTTAGCGCGAAAATATCAAACCAACTGATCGCGTTCGCTTCAAATCGCGCCGCACCGCAACGCCCCCTACGTGCTTTTGGTCACGTAGGACACTTCAATACATCTCGAGTGTTTGTTATTTTTGCTTCGCGCCGTGTCGCTTCGCGTTCGCGTTGATTCGCCCACGTAGGACAGCGCGTTAGTGTTTCCGTGTTTTTTTAATGAGGTACTTTGCCTTTATGTACGATCAGCTTAAAAATGGTTTGCCACCCTAAGGTTGAATGTCATGCAGATTAAATGACAACGTTAGTTTCGCTTGCAGATCGATCTGAAAACTTTTATGAACCATCTTAAAATTTTCACACTACTACTCTACTCACTACTTTTTTGGCGGGGGCGCGTCCTCATAATTAGCCTAGGGCGGTCAGATCTCTTGATCAGTCGCTGGTGTTAGGCCACGCGCAATGTTAGGGTTCCGAAGTAGGTAGTAAGTTTATCGACTATTACTCATTAACTTCTTAATATGCTAACATAGCCGTGATAGTTTTCCTTGTAAATTCATCTTATAACCTATTTAAAAAAAAAATTCACTTGTCCAACTCCAACCGTTTAGCCAGCAGGGGGGGGGGGGGGACACTTGACTCTAACTAAAATTAGCACTTTAAAGCCAAATATTTCGGAAACGGACCCCTAATTCCAAAAATAGTCTAAGAAGGCCCATAATATTTTTGGAAGACCTTTTCAACGATACCCCGCACTATAGGGTACGCGACGAATAAAAAAATCATCATCACGTTACCGGTAGGGGAGGTAGGTAGGTACCCTGAAAAAAAATTCAATATTTTATTCTACGATTCTGGAGTTTTCATAAATATGTATATCCATATCAAACTACAGCCTTCTAGCACTAAGGGTCTCGGCGTTTTGCTTCGGACAGACGGACGGACGGACGGACGGACGGACGGACGGACGGACAGACAGACAAACAGACAAACAGACGGACACAGGACAGATGGGCAGACGGACGGACGGACATGACGAAACTATAAGGGTTCCGATTTTACTTCAGAACCCTAAAAATGCGCTCATGATGGAGCTGTCTAGTTATAATTATGTTAGCGTCATCGCAACAATCATCAACTGTTTTTATGACACTACTTAGCGCAAAACTTGTGGTGCGCAGCAAACTTATACTTTGTACTGCAGGGCGGAACTGAGAGCATATTGAAAATGATCGCTAGCAGATTTCATAGCCGGTATTCTAAATCGTCTGCTTATCAACTATTACTTGGCAAAAATATATTAGCTTAATTATCTGCATTGAATCGAATAACTTCATTGGTATCAAATCTTCTCAAAGCCCGCACGTCTCCCAACTTTGCAAGTGCATCACGGTAAAAATATTTCTAAGATTTCTGGGCAGCTAGTAAAACTATTCCTTACTTTGTACTTATTGATCATTTCAATGATATGGTCTTCATCGTCTGGTTTCGAAGTTTGCAACTTTGCATAGTTCATCAGAGGCAAGGCGACGGCGTTGATGATTCCCGAGACCCACTGCACAGGTGACAAGTTCAACGATATTGCGCGGGCACTGAAACATTACCAAGTTATACTGAATAGCTTCACACGGGTACAGTTCGGCAGCTGTATCTTGGCGCGTCTGAACTTCGCGCAGAAGGCTGCGCAGTAACATAATTCGCCAATACTCGATACGCGATGTATTGTGTCTCAGTCATACGTTAGCATGTTCGTGTTGCCATCTCTGTCTTACATGCGCTAAAGTTCGCAAAGCCTACGTTCAGACGCGCCAAGATACAGCGGCCGTACTGTAAATCTGTATGGTACCTATCAGCCTGTTGCTTCAAGCAAACCGGTTTGATTAAAATGTAACAGATGTTCTATATTCACTGCAAATAGGTGCAGTGTTTTTTAACAGAGTTCTTAAAAAGGAAATTCTATATTCGACCGTATCTATGTATTGTATGTATATATGTTTGTATGATCGGTAGAGGAATAATAATAAATATTGTTTTCAAAATATCTTATGCTGCTGTGTATTATGCAGAACATAATATATTATGTTATCACCATCGCATACTTTCTTACCTCCTGTCCCTGTTTGTAATTAGACTTCTGAAAAACTCCAGTTTCTTCCTCACAACATCGTGTGTTAGCGCTGCCACCTTCAGCCCTCCCGTTGTACCGCTAGTGCTGATCAGAAATGCAAACACTTTGTCTGTATCGATATTTACTGGCCTGCAATAACCATACAAAAATTATGTCGGTGCACATTAATCTAATAAGTTGCGTTGGAGGGCTGGCTGCTAATGCAATCCATTAACGGGTATCTTCTTTTGAGGCCTAGAGCATACTCCACTTCTCTGAACTAGTGCGAATCGACACTAACCCATCCAATTAGTGGCAAATTCAGTTGATGGAAGTTATCAAGCCGCCATATTAGGCTTCAGAGAAGTCAGAACACTACATAGCGCATGCAGAAATGCCTACTCAAATTACTCTTAAGCTTACTTACTCAAATTCACCAGAAGCATCATCATCATCATCTTTATATAATTCAATGAACTGTTTAAGGTTATGGTCCTGGCCATCAAATGTAATAACTTTTGTATCAAGTCCAATATCTTTAAGAGCTCTGGTATAGCAATCGTATGATTCTTGCTGACAAAATGCTATCTTTGGCTTTGTTATTGTTAACAAGGATTTAATCTCATCTGTAAATATAAATAATATTTTATCAGTTAGATATTATAGGTAGGTACGCCTAAAGGGAACTGCTCATTAATTGTGACCCAGGCACGACATGATTTTTTGATATAATTTAGTATGAACGAATTTAATTTTAAATTTTATAGCTAGCATATAAATATATTGCTTTTGTTTTTCTACAGGTGAAATAATTAAAACATTTTTTTATACAATTCTACAAGAATTACCTACAAAACGCATGAGTTCTGAAACATAATGTTACTAATATTCTTTAATTTTAAACGTTAGATCATCACGGAATTCGCGGATACAATAATTTGTTTTACACTAAATATATACCACTGAGATACTATGTCGATTTTGTGAAATGCCTTGGTTTTTCTATGGATCGTGAACGTTCTTCCTTTATTAAATTTATATAATTATGTACATGTCCCTTGATATAAGGTATCGTAGAGGAATATATTAATACATTGTTTACTGAACCTTACCAAATTTGAAATACGGGTCAACTCCAGATATCGGCAGTCCATTGAGTAGTGCTGCGTAAAACGGTATATGTAGATCCAGGTGATTTCTTCCTCCCAGGGACAAAACATCGCCTGGTTTCAGACCGAATTTGCGGAAGCATTTCGCGAGATGAATCGATCGGGATAATACTGAAAGACAGGTTTCTTCCTCGCCTGTAGCCGCATCTATCTAAAATTTTATTATATAACAATGTTGTATAGATGTGTATTATTTTTGGCCGAATCAATTAGGTACCTAATCCTAACGTTGGTTTTCCCACGATACCGTCAAAGAGATGATGGATCAGACAGATGGACAGATTTCTTACCGCCCGCGCCACTACTATAACAAAGTTTTTACTTAGAATTTTCCAAAAATATAGATATACCTACCTACTATCGTACAATGTTAACTCGGCTTACAATATGTAAGTTACTAATTACATACCTACTTATACTTAATGTGGCTTTTCCGCCTTTTCCTAGGTCAGATCTAAGTCCAACGTTCACGACTTAGAACAACCTACACACAACCTTTAAATCATTAGCACTATATAACAAAGTAGGTACTCTGTGATCATTAGTTGCATTCGTCAATGTCATTCTTATAAATCGTTTCAAACTCATCTTGTTTTTGTAGCGGGTCCTTAAGTAGGTACGTACGTGAAAATGTTTATGTCCAGTTCGTGGATTAAATTAAAGGTTATATTACATAAACTAAAAATAGGAAATCCGTGGTGCGGTTCCGTCAACTTCAGTTCCAGCAAAATCCTTATTTTGAAAAGATTTACACATTTAAAAGGGGGCATTGGTCCAACTGTGTATGTACCTCCTACCTACTCGTATTAGATAAATAAGGCTTTACACGGATTAAGTTCCTACTTATAATACAGGGGCCGTAGCTACCGCCCTATCAATTATACGGGGCCCCCAGCATACAGGGGGCCCCCACTAACACTCCCAAAAAAAAATGGGGCCTCTTTAGGGCTAGCTACGCCACTGTTACAGTACAACCGATAGTGAAGTGTACAAAGTACTTAACAGTTTGAAAAACAGAATTCAACCAAAAGTAGATTTGATAAAATCATTATGGTAATTAATTATTATTATTATTATTATTTTATTGTGCATGTGAATATTAATATCAATTACATATTATTGTTATTTTCGAACGTAGGTATATACTTAGTACTATACAGTTACTGTTGCACCTAGCCATAGACCTATAATATATGTACTATGGACCTAGCGGCCTTTACAGTTTCAAGCGGACAGAGATAATTATGATTCTTTTATACCATATATCTTATCTATATCTATGATTAGAGTTTCTGCTGTTGATGATACCAATCTACAACCTACCAAGTTAGTAAGTTAGGTAGTTATTACACGTGGATGAGTTATCACTTTATCTACTCATCAAACTAAACGTACATTTTCAAACACATGGGAGATAAAAATGAACAATTACGCAATATGACACACTTAAGAGAGATAAAAAATGAATAATTACACAATAGGTATCACTTCACTTGACAGTATAAGGACGCTAACACTGCCCTCCTCCTTCCATCCAAGATTACGTTTGTCACCGAAGACAATTATACGCAAGCATAAAAATCCGAATTTATTATAGATAAATGATATAGGTCCTAGTAACTACTTCACTTAAGGAATTTACTATAATATGGGTACTCACGATATTTATTCTGTACCTACGCGGATATTTCAACCCAGTTGCATGGATCGTGGTCACGACTAAACTCAGATCCATGCAGTTGCACGAAGTGAACTATTGCCATGATTGGTGTTCAACATAAATATCGTGAGTACCCCTTTGATAGAAACGTTCAGTGCACGATGAGTTAAGTTTAAAATCATTATAATATTTCGTAAATACTCCTAGCGGAATCTTTCCATGGAATGAGTAAATACTTACTCTAATTGCTATGGTATTTTTTTTAATTTTAGGTAGGTAGGTATGTCCGCCTATACACCATAACATACCTCTAACCGTGTGTACACCTATCGTAAAGAAATCTTGTAATCTTTGGCCCGCTCAAAATCGAATATTGAACCTATGAACTAACATGTGGAATCACAGGGCTAGATGTTACTTGGCTAGAGGGCTACTTTCACTTGCTAAGATCATGCTATTGTTTTCATCGCCTTTCTATCAGATAACATATTTAATAATAAGATAATACATATTTAACAGTAAATAGGTAGCTAAAATAGGTTTAACCCGCATTGCTGTCTTCTCGTTTGGAAACGCGTTGGTGATATTAATTTTATTTATAACAATAACAAGCTACAAACTGGTCATTTAGTTTAAGGTAGGTACGTACAATGTACATAGGTACGTATTTATTCTATTATACTTATTATTTGATTTATATGACTGTCTCGTTATTGATGATATAATATACTTACTCGTAGATTACAGATAGAAACGAAACTCTCATTACCTACCCATTATGAACATTGTAGGTATATCTATACTAATATTATAAGGGTGAATATCAGAAACGTGCATTTTTTTTCAATTTTGGTGGTGAAATTTTTTCTTCAGTTTTCGTGAAAAATGAGAACCTGGTATAAGAAAAGACAGTCGAATTGTTACACTTTCTTTTCTTATACCAGGTCCTCATTTTTCACGAAAACTGAAGAAAAAATATCGCCACCAATATTGAAAAAAAAATGCACGTTTCTGATATTCATCCATAAAGAGGAAAGATTTAATTGTTTGTTTGCATTGAATAGACTCCTAAACTACTGAACCGATTTGAAAAGTTCTTTCACTGTTGGGAAGCTACACTATCCCCGGGTGACATATGACAGGCTATATTACATAAAAAAAATTAGGGATCCTTAAAACAATAATGTAACCCAAGGTGTAAAAAAATAAGAAAACCCAAGCAAAACGAGGCCGGTTACACGTTTATTAATAAATTGAGTCGATATGATAAAAATAATATGTAACTCACCTGACTGACAGCATCAGGGTATTGCCGCATACAATCTATAAATACGTGTCCGAGATGTTTACGGGTCACTAATTCACTCTCCATTGCAAGACAGTTGAACCACCGTACAGTAAGCCGTTTAAAGTCAAACTAGCTCGCTGAACCTCAAACAACACAATATGCACTTGATATAAACAATCTGTCCTTAAGAGGAGGTTGACGATGAAAGATTACTAACAATGTAAAACTGCGTATGTCGTGAATATCGTGATGTGTGCTTCCGCGGCACGTTTAAACTTATGTGCGGACTGGCGACATTTTTGTTAGCGCTTCGATGAATCAAAATAAAAACAATATTAAACGAGCATTTGCGGCTATGACAATTCCTATTGATTTAAATGGCGACTTTTGAAGAGGAGTTTTAAAATTACATGATAAAAACGCTCATGTAATGAGGCACAACAAAAAACCAACACTTACAATTAAAAACTTTTTTTGACACATGACGGCTGAAGATCGAACAGTTTCCTTCAATTTCAGCAGCCAAATCTAACCCATAACACAAAGATAAGTAGGTACCATAGGTCCATCCATAGGGCATCACATGTTGCAAGTTGGTAGCTAAAGTACTAACGGTTAGGTTAGGTTAGGTTAATAATGCTACAAATATTCATACTTCTGTATTTAAATACCAGATCAACTGAATTACACTAAAGAAATAAAATTAAAATCCGAACCATAAGACATGAGTTTTTTTTTGCCATATAAAAAATGATTGTCTCTTCGTGCAACAATCACTGTGTATGAAAAATCTTTTTTATTTTTTTACAAACGTTGAATAAATGAGAAAACTAAATTAAAAATTATGTGTAACGACCCTTGCGTAACGGAATTATGTGGTCCATGTTATGTTATGTCCATGGAGTGTTATGGCTGCTACACACTATGCTGCTGGTATAGTACAGTACTTCCCAACCTTACTGACCGGGCTGAAGTTGGCACAGCTGCGCGAAGGGAGTGCGCGGGTGTTCGAAGTCTTGGATAATCGAGTCCCCGTCCACCCGCGCTCCTCCGCTGATACCTTATTTTACGTTCTGCGCATCGACTCGCGCCTAACTTCAGCCCGGCCAAAATGATTGGAGAGAACTGAAACTAAGTGTGTAACATCCATTACAATTAAAATTATTATGGTAATTAATTATTATGGATAGCCAAAGCAAAAACATTTTGTGGAATGAAAAATAAACGAAAATCAATAATGAAAACATTTATTATTTTGGTATTGTTATACATAATTATTATACTTTGTACGTTAGTTATGTAACATTACAAAAAGAAACAAAATTCTAACTAATGGTTTCAAAATAACTTAAAGCTTTAGTTATTAACTAAACATAAAAAAGTCATGCAATATCAGTAACACAACATATTTACAAAGTTTAATAGAATTTTATAAAATTACTAGCTGACCGGGCACGTTGTTCTGCCAAAAATTTAGGGGTGGACCACCCTTAACATTTAGGGGGATGAAAAATAGATGTTGTCCGATTCTCCACCCTAGTCGATATGCACGCAAAGATTCACGAAAATCGGTCGAGCCGTTTCGGAGGAGTTCTACTTCTAACACCGTGACACGAGAATTTTATATATTAGATACCTAATAACGTTTCATACAGAAAACATTAATAAAGTTAGGAAAAATCGTTACCCACCGATGTTTTGCACAAAGAGGTATTAATCTATACTCTATACTAATATATAAAGAGGAAAGATTTGATTTTTTGTTTGCATTGAATAGGCTCCGAAACTACTGAACCGATTTCAAAAATTCTTTCACTTTTGGGAAGCTACACTATCCCCGAGTAACATAGGCTATATTATATTTTCAAAAAAATTAGGGATCCTTAATAAAACTCCAATGGTGTGTAAAAAAAATAAGAAATCCGAAGCAAAGCGAGGGCGGTTACTCGTATAATATATTCTGGCCGGAAGAAGCCATACAAAAACTAAAATCTACCCATAATTATCGCACATCAATTTCATTAAAAATGCTTCGCTTGCAGTAAAAATATTTTAAAGTTAAGAATATAACAAGTACATGGAGCAAGTTTAAAAAAAAGGCCAATTTTAACTTAAATTAGCACTAAGCTTAATATTTCGCAAAGGATTCCTAAATAGTTTTTGTATAATTCTTGACAAAAAATAACCCACATCAAAATTAGGGATAACTCAAAAACTACTCGTCAGATTCGCTCAAATTTAAGTGGGACCACATGACAAACACTAGCTTTTGATTAAAAAAAGAATCATCAAAATCGGTTCACCCAGTCGAAAGTTCAGAGGTTACAAACATAAAAAATACAGTCGAATTGAATACCTCCTCCTTTTTTGAAGTCGGTTAAAAAACTATTTATTTAAAAGACCCAACTAAATACATCCCAAGCTATGGGGTAGGCACGGATTTTTATATTTCCACTTTTATTAACGTATTTTATTAACGGGCGATACCCTGAAAATATTTTTTTAAAGATTTTATTCTACGATTTTGCCCGCTTTATAAATATATCGCACCTTCAGAATAGTATGAACTTAACTCAGATCTCTTTCGCACTTCCTCCCTCTACTCGCGCCGCTCGGATCGGTAGCGACGCGATTAGTGATGCGTAGGGATCGAACGATACTTTCAATGGGGCATATTACATTGTCAATAATATCACGATATTGTGATATTACTGATAGTGTAATAGGCCGTATCGCAGTATCGTGATAATATCACAGAATATTCGGAAATCTTGAAATCCGCGATACTAAGGGGGCGTGGTTTCAATAATATTGAAATGTAAGCTCTTCGCGATATTTTTCTGTCATTATTCGCTTGCAGCCATGGCGGAACGACGTTTGAGTAGTGAGGATGAGGAAAATTTACGCTCTGTCGTTCTCGTTGATGACATAGGACAAATTTCAAATGATGATACAACTGATCAAGCATACGGTAATGTGTCTGGATTAATTAACAGTGAATTTAATAATATTTTTAAGCAAAAACAGATTAAATGTGAGAACCTAAAAACTAAATTTAGTGATTGGGCAACTCCTGGTATATACAAAAGCAGAATTAAACTTTTTGAACTTTATGCGGAAAAATCGACTTCCACAGACCCTGAATTTTTAAATCATGTTAAAATTTATTCAAAAACGTTTAAACTAGTCTGTGCGAAAGCTAAGTCAATTTATATTGCTAATAAGATTAAGAATTCTGATAACAAAATCAAAACTACCTGGAACATTATTAATAAAGAAACAGGTAAAGAAAAATTTAAGGATCATGAGTATACTTTAAAGGTCAATGATAAAAATGTTACTACTGATAGCGCAGTTGCTTGCGCATTTGAGGATTTCTTCTCGAAAATACCGCATGAAATAACAAAAAACTTAAATGCGAGCCCTCAGCTTGCTATGACTTTAATGGAATCATGTGTTGAAAAATGCCTGACTTCATTTAGCTTCAAATATATTAATTCCGATACAATTATAAAGACTTTTAAGTCTATAAAGATCAAGAAGTCAGGTGATCTCTGGGGTCTCTCTACTATGATAATAAAACCAATAATTAATTCCATAGCGCCACATCTAAGTCACATTTTCAATAAATGTATTGACGATGGTAGCTTCCCCAATCTAATGAAACATGGTAAATTAATCCCTTTATTCAAATCAGGAAATAAAAGCGACCCCACAAATTTCAGACCCATCTCAATGTTACCAGTCCTTAGTAAAATCTTTGAAAAAGTTATTTATAACCAGCTGCTGTCTCATTTCTACTTAAACAAGTTGTTTCATGTTAATCAGTTCGGTTTTTCAAGAGGAAAAAATACCACTGATGCAGGTATAGCACTCCTTAAGCAAATTTTTGATGCGTGGGAGTGTAAGCAGGATGCCATTGGTATATTTTGTGATCTCTCAAAGGCGTTCGATTGCGTTGATCACAATATACTGATAAATAAACTTAGGCATTATGGTGTCTCAACACAATCAGTTGGCCTTATAAAATCCTACCTATCCGACCGTATCCAGAAAGTAGTTATTAATGGTAAGGAGTCCCCAGGAGCACACATTACTATGGGAGTGCCCCAAGGATCAATATTAGGACCACTTTTATTTTTAATATATATCAATGATCTTCCTTATTTCACAAGGGACTTGTGTGAAACTGTATTGTTTGCAGATGATACCTCATTACTTTTTAAAGTTGATAGGAGAAAAAAATGTTTTGACGATGTAAATAATACTGTTTCCCAAGTGTTGCAATGGTTTACATGTAACAACCTAATGTTAAATGCTAGTAAAACGAAATGTATGAAATTCACATTACCAAATGTGAAACAGGTACCAACTCAAATAGTTATAAATAAGGAAGTACTTGACCTTGTAAATTCAACAAAATTCCTTGGCCTTACTATAGATTCACGGTTACAATGGAGTCCTCATATTGAAGCCTTGTCTGGGAGACTGAGTTCAGCTGCTTACGCGGTTAAGAAAGTAAGGCTCTTAACTGACGTAGAAACAGCACGGTTAGTTTATTTTAGCTACTTTCATAGTGTTATGTCCTATGGTCTGTTGTTGTGGGGCTCAGCTGCAGATATTGAGTCTATATTTATTTTACAGAAAAGAGCAGTCCGTGCCATTTACAACCTCAGGCCTAGGGACTCGCTTAAGGATCTCTTTAAGGAAATTAATATTTTAACTGTGGTGTCACAATATATATTGGATAATGTTTTGTATGTTAAGAAATATTACGACAGTTTTCTTAAGAAGAGTGACATCCACAATATTAATACGAGGAACAAGGCTAAACTGATTGTACCAAATTTTAGACTATGTAAAACTGGTGGCTCGTTCATGGGTACATGTGTAAAGATTTATAATAAAATTCCATCGAAATTTACAGAAATGCCTTACCTTAAATTTAAAACTCATATTAAAAGCATTCTTATGAGGAAAGGATATTACAAATTAGATGATTATTTTAAAGACAAGACTGCTTGGACATGAGTTTTATGAATATAGATTGTAGTAGATGATAAGTGCTATCTGTAACTGTGAGCAGGAAAAAAACAAACCCGGAAGTTTCTTGCTGCTTCTTCTCCCGGGCCCTCTCACAGTAGGGCTTTGTCTGAAGCATTGGCATAACTTGCATGACTTTCAAAAAGTGTTTGTAAACCAAACCAATTTTGAATAAAAACATTTGATTTGATTTGATTTGATTTGATTTGATTTAGGGAAAAAAATGACTTGAAAGAGTTCATTTTTGTATTTGAAACGTGCCCGTCTTTATGGAATCCGAACAATAAATCTAATACGAGTAGGTATATAAAATTCTCGTGTCACGCTTTTTTGAAGTTGAACTCCTCCGAAATGGCTTGACCGATTTTCGTGAATCTTCGCGTGCATATCGGCTAGGCCTAGGGTGGAGAATCGGACATCTATTTTTCATCCCCCTACCCCAAAATTTTTTTTGGCAGAACAACGTTTGCCCGGTCAGCTAGTCTAATATATAAAATTCTCGTGTCATGGTGTTAGAAGTTGAACTCCTCCGAAACGGCTCGACCGATTTTCGTGAATCTTAGCATGCATATCGGCTAGGGTGGAGAATCGGACAACATCTATTTTTCATCCCCCGAAATGTTAAGGGTGGGTCCACCCCTAAATTTTTGGCAGAACAACGTTTTCCGAGTCAGCTAGTATAATATAAATACTATCAAAAAGAATGAAGACCTCGACAAGAACACAACCCTCGGTGCCAAAAACTGTCATTTCCCGGGATCTTTTTTAATTATTAATTCTCAATTCCACACAGACAAAGTCGCGAGTAGGAGCTAGCTATATAACACGACTTACTCTAGTAAATTCAACGACGTACTGATGATGATATTATTGAAAATGTAATAGCCCAATTTCAATACTTGCGATATTGCGATACTAGGATCGTGATAATATTGACAATGTAATATGCCCCAATACTGAGTAGGTATCGATATTTTTGTTCGCGATACTCGATACTGAGTACTCGATACTCTTACCTGGTATTCACTCGCAAATACTCATATGAAACGTCGGTATCGAGTATTGTTCTGTGTTGTCAATGCAAGTTTTTAGACGGCCGTGTACATTAGAGTGAGCCGCGTCCAGTTCTACCAATGTATTTAGTATCGGTTCAGCGCTCGGACTAAAAAAAAAGGTCATCTGGCCTCTATTTCTCAATAAAATGATTTGAAATTCACTGCCGATGACCTTTTTTAGCTCTAATGTGATTCTCGCAAGTACTCGATACTGAGTAGTATCGATACTTCAGGGCCGATACCTTTTGGGTATCGATCCTTACCAAAGAACCAAAACAAAAGAGACCAAAGACGAAAATGGTCTTTAAAAAAACAGTTTAAATTGGGAACCTTTTTAAAAAACCTTAATTTTAGTTAAAAATATGCATAATTTCATTTTTTTTTGCTCATATTTCACAAAAGATAAACTTTACTTAATACAGAAATCAAATAATTGATATGTTTTTACACAAAATGAATTAATTAAATCAGTTCAAAGTTGAACGTTTTCCCGAAAAAATGTTTTTTTCGAGATACGTCAACGTTACTATTATTCTGAAGGTGCGATGTATTATTATGTATATTATGTAATACGCCAAATTACAGCTTTCTAGAACTAAGGATCACTGGGCCAAACTGCGAACGGACGGAAATAACAAAACTGTTATGGCTTTTTCTTTAGTACTGATTTTATCTATATATATAAAATTGAAAAGCGACACACCGCTGATTAAACAAAAAATCTCAGAAACTGCCGAACCGATTAAGATGAAATTTGGTAGGTAGATAGTTCCTGCTAAGGAGACGTCCACTAAGAACGGATTTTTGGAAATTCATCCCCTAAGGGGTACAAATAAGGGTTAGAAGGCACTTTCATACAAACCAACTTCGTCAGTTTTAGAGTTATAAATATGAAATTTTTTATGTTAGTTTATAGTAATAAACAAAAGTTAACTTTAACACATTTTTTTGGAAAATCATCCCTTAAAGGGTTAATTTCTTTAATTTAACTTAGTACGCAACTTTGTCATTTTTGAAGTTAAAAACATGAAAATTTATATATTAGTTCAAAATTAGAAACAAAATTTAAGGGTTATGTGTTTTTTTGGAAAATCAACCCCTAAAGGGTCGAATAAGGTTGTTCAAGTTTGTATGGGAACTTCGTCAGTTTTTAAGTTAGAAGGGTGAAAATTTATATATAAGCTTATAGTTAGACACAAAAAATAACTGTATCACTGTTTTCTCGAAATTTATCCCCTAAAAATAGGGGTTGGAAGTCTTTTACATATAAATCAGCTTCGTCAGTTTTAGAGTTACAAGTATGAATTTTTTTATGTGTGTTTATAGTAATAAACAAAAGTTAACTTCAACACATTTTTTTGGAAAATCATCCCTTAAAGGGTTAATTTCTTCAATTTAACTTAGTACGCAACTTCGTCATTTTCGAAGTTAAAAACATGAAAATTTATATATTAGTTCAAAATTAGAAACAAAATTTAAGGGTTATGTGTTTTTTTGGAAAATCAACCCTTAAAGGGTTGAATAAGGTTGTGTAAGTAGAATGGCAACTTCGTCAGTTTTAAAGTAAGAAGGGTGAAAATTTGTATATAAGTTTATAGTTGGACACAAAAAATAACTGTATCACTGTTTTCTCAAAATTCATCCCCTAAAAATAGGGGTTGGAAGTATTTTACATATAAATCAGCTTTGTCAGTTTTAGAGTTATAAATAGGAAATTTTTATGTATGTATGTTTATAGTAATAAACAAAAGTTAACTTCAACACATTTTTTTGGAAAATCATCCCTTAAAGAGTTAATTTCTTAGATGGACTTTAATACGCAATTTCGTCATTTTTGAAGTTAAAAGCGTGAAAATTTATATATTAGTTCAAGATTAGAAACAAAATTTAAAGGTTATGTGTTTTTTTGGAAAATCAACCCCTAAAAGGTTGAATAAGGTTGTGCAATTAGGTAGTATGGCAACTTCGTCAGTTTTGAAGTAAGAAGGGTGATAATTTGTATTTAAGCTTATAGTTAGACACAAAAAATAACTGTATCATAGTTTTGTTCAAATTCATCCCCCAAAAATAGGGGTTGGAAATCATTGACTGTATTTTATAGAGGAAGAGGGACAGGGTGCGTGAGAGGGAGAGGGAGGGACAGGAAGCGGGAGAGGGCCCGAGAGCGGGAGAGGGAGAGAGAGGTACAGGGGCAGGAAGCGGGAGAGGGAGAGGGAGCGGGACAGAAAGCGGGAGAGGGACCGAGTGCGAGAGAGGAACTGGGAGCGAGAGAGGGAGAGGGTGAGGGACAGGAAGCGGGAGAGGGACCGTGAGCGGGCAAAGGAGAGGGACAGAGAGCGGGAAAGAGAGAAGGAGAGAGAAATTGAAGGAGAGAGAGAGAGAGAGAGATAAGGAAACAGAAGGAGAGAGAGAGTGTGTGAGAGGGAGGGAGGGAGGGGGTTTAAGTGGGAGAGGGAATGGGAGCGTGAGAGTGAGTGTAAGTGTCCGGATGGAAAGATATTTATACTGTTCATGTTGACATCGTAAAACCAGTTCATCATTGATCCATTTAGGATCTGGTGGTGTTACTTGGAGACAAGATATGTAACTCCTGGATGGATGGAAATAACGGAACCTTTTTGATTTTTTTTTAATAAAACTCAAGAGCCAGTTTTTCTGTACATTAAATATTAAATATTTTTTCAAAATTTCGGTTAGGGGCACTCAAAAAATTTGTTTTTAAAATTATTGTCTGTCTGTCTATCTGTTTGTCTGTCCGGGCATCACATGAAAACCCTTGAACTGATTTCGACGGAAATTAGTTAAGTTGTTCCTTATACATTGGATCACATTTTTAAAAACTTTTTGTCCCGATAAAATTTATAGTTTTCCCCGGAAACAAGATGAAACTTAGTATGGAATATTTTAAAAATATCAATGATTTGCTTTAAATTTGCAACAAACGTTCCTCATTAAATTCATGGAATACATGTTTTCGAGTTTTTCAAAGTTTTTCCTGAAAAAGAAAAACTAATTAATGTCAATGTTGTTTATTTTTCATAATCCGTTGCCGGAGGAATGATTTGTGATTGTATCGTAGGTTTCCATATATAAATTCCTAAATATTAGTACTTCAATATAAATTAACCTGTTTTTAAATTTTCTTCTGCAAGGGGTAGATACAAATATGTTAAGCATAATTTCCGCATGCGAAGCTGCGGGTAACAGCTAGTATATTATATTTTAATAGGCCCATCGCTACTTCTAAATACAACAATTATAAAAGTAATATCGAAAATTGTGAAAAGTACAACTAAATATAGTTGAAACAAGAACTTTCTTCATCATGCATAGTTAAAAGTAAAAAAGTAGTCGGAGAAACACTTTAGACAACTGCATCACTACTAAAGACGTAACTTATAAAAAAACTAAATATTATATTAAGAACACAATGGCTGTATAAATTAAAGGAAATAAAGAAATTACGGACATTTTGCTGACCTTACCATGGAATGGAGCCCAGAGGGAGTCAAGCTTCCACAGTGAAAATTATAGAGCGATTTTTTACATAACTTCAAACTTTTTCTCGTAATAATGGCGGCAAAAAGTCCTTAGGACTGCACTCACTACAGCTGCGTAGAGGTTCCGGAAGTCATCAGTTTAACTGATGAAAACTCCGGATGTCGCCAATTCGGAACTACATCAAGTTGACGTCTTGTTGAACAATTAAAACTTCTTTACTAATATCACCGGACCCGATTTTGCAGTTTCCCATTATCTGCAACCCATCCATTCTGAAAACACATTTCTTATATTTTATAACATTTTATTTAGTAAAAGTTTGATAAAGTTATATAATGCTTCTATTTTGTAAATATTCCTGACCATCCATCAGGTTGCCCGTCTACAAATTCGTCGTCTTTTCATATCGACGGTGGAAAGGCATATTGTATTAACTGCCATTTTAGGCGATATCGAGTTATATACACCGTTGGAATCGGGAGAATAAACTCTTTCGAATGGTCCTAGTTTCAGCTCGATCTGACAACTTTTATGGTCGTTAATACACCTATGATTTTGAAGTTTTTCATATTTTTTTGTGTTTTAACTCCATAGTAAATAGTGGATTTTGTCATTAAAACACATCTCAACTAAAAATTTTACGTTATGCTACTTTGCCTTGCTTGACTTTAACTAAATTTAAATGATAAAACAATTTACCAAATTATAATATTATCATTTTTGTAATTGATACATTTTACCCAACTTGACTTTTCTTCATCAACAGAATTAAAACATTTTACTCCGATTTTAAATGTTAGTCATTGTAAGTTAATACATTTTACTCTACTCTAAAATGCTATTGTTTGCAAGATAATACATTTTACCTATAGAAAATAAGGTAACATTATGCGTTGAGTCATTTTGCTGTTCTTTCTAGAACCAATTTTAATACAATAAAACAAATTTACTTGTTTTTTTTACAAATTAAATCTGCATTTAAACTGACTGTACTAGTTTTGTTTTTGGCATTAAACTACTTTACAATTTTTTATCGCATACAAAAATTGGTGGTTAAATCATACAAAATAAAGCAAATTGCAAGTAAATCAGACGATAATATTAAGTACAGGCTGATGCGTAGGCGCTTCAGACACCTCTCTTGTGTCGGAGAGGACGGCTGAGCGCACTTCGTGCCGTTGTCAAACCTCGGGGTTCGCTATTATTTAAGTATTTTAGGTAAGTTATTGTTTAGTTACGTGTTGTTTATTGTTGAATTAATTGCTTTAATTTTCCGTCTTTACCATTAAAACCTTTTTATTAGTAATACTATTTTCTTTTATGTAGAACTATAGATTTAAGCATAATGAATCGACGCCGCAGCGAAAAAATATTAAGAACTGCAATAACGAAGATTAAAAAGAAAATCGACTTTTCGATTACGGTAAGCTTCAACAAGCAAGTAAGTGGACTTGGATAAGTCCTGATGGTTCCACGAAAAGCGAGATAGACTTCATTCTGGCAGACAAATGGCACATATTTAATGATGTCTCTGTGATCAGCAGGTTCAAAACCGAAAGCGATCACCGTCTTTTAAGAGGCACATGAAATATCTGCCTGAAGCTGGAACTTTCACGCCTGATGAACTCTACGCTTCGCCCAATATCCGTCCAAATCCAGTGATCCGAAAACTTTCAACTTGTGCTGCAAAACCGCTTTGCGTGCCTAGAATCGTGCACGTTAGTGGACGAGCTTAACACCAGGATGGTAACAAGAGGTAGGGTCGAAGTATTTCAAGACCCACCCTAGTGGTAGATCTCAGGTTCTCTCAGAACAAACTCTCGGTCTTATGATGGATCGTCGAGAACTATGTGTGCAGTCTCCAACCTCTATGAGGGAATACCGACGGCTCAATGAACAGATTTCCAAGTGCAGGCGACGTGATTTGCGAAAACACAACGCAAATCCTGAAAAAAACCCAATTGAGCGAAACCAACCTTGAACAGCGCCTCGCAACGGGTGGGTCTTTAGATGAACATGGACAAGACGAAAATCATGTCGAATGTCCATGTCACACCCGAACCGGTTGTTGTGGACGGCGCTGCTCTCGAAGTTGTAGACGAGTACATTTACCTGGGACAAGTGATCCAAATGGGTAAGTCCAACTTCGAGAAAGAAGTCACTCGTAGAATCCAACTCGGATGGGCTGCGTTCGGGAAACTGCGTCATATCTTGTCGTCCAAAAAGTTACCTCAGTGCCTGAAGTCGAAGGTGTTCGAGCAGTGTGTATTGCCAGTGATGACATACGGATCCGAGACGTGGTGCTTCACTATTGGTCTAATGCATAAGCTTAGAGTCGCCCAGCGGGCTATGGAACGAGCTATGCTCGGTATTTCTCTACGCGATCGAATCAGAAATGATGAAATTCGTAGACGAACGAGGGTTACCGACATAGCTCAGAGAATTAGCCGGCTGAAGTGGCAATGGGCTGGCCACATAGTTCGAAGGACCGATAACCGTTGGGGAAGAAAGGTCGTCGAATGGAGACCACGCCTCGGTAAAAGGAGCACAGGACGCCCCCCGACCAGGTGGACCGACGACCTGAAGAAGACAGCGGGTATCCGCTGGATTCAGAAGGCTCAGGACCGGTCTGAGTGGCGTAGATTAGGGGAGGCCTATGTCCAGCAGTGGACCTCAAAGGGCTGATGGATGGATGGATGGATGGATTGAGCGAAACCAGGGCTCCAAAGTGTTCGCCAGGGATCTGTCTATTAGGCAAAGTCAGTTTACGAGGTTGAAGACCGAGTCCGGCACCATGGTTTCGTCGAAACCAGGAGTTCTGAGAGAAACTGAGAGATACTCCGGACGCTTGTATGCCTCCTCTCAAGCTCCACCTCCTCGTGAGGAGAGCGACAAGCGAGCTAGACTGACCCGACACTATACAGAGGATATCCCGGACGTCAGCCTGTATGAGATTAGAGAGGCTCTCAAACAGCTTAAAAACAACAAGGCAGCGGAAGATGACGGAATCACAACCGAGCTACTAAGAGCTGGAGGTAAACCGCTTCTAGTGGTGCTCCAAAAACTGTTCGATTCCGTCTTAATAATGGAACTACCCCGGAAGCGTGGCGGAGCGACAAGCGAGCTAAACTGACCCGACACTACACAGAGGATATCCCGGACGTCAGCCTGTATAAGATTATCAAACAGCTTAAAAACAACAAGGCACCGGAAGACAACGGAAGGCAACGGCAACGGGAGGCAACGGAATCACAACCGAGCTACTAAGAGCTGGAGGTAAACCCCTTCTAGTGGTGCTCCAAAAACTGTTCGATTCCGTCTTAATAATGGAACTACCCCGGAAGCGTGGGGCAGAAGTGTGGTGACGCTGTTCTTCAAGAAGGAGAACTACAGGCCCATTGCACTTCTTATCCACGTTTATAAGCTGTTTTCCAGCCTCACGAACAAGCAGGATTCCGAAAAGGCTACAGCACCATAGATCATGTACACACACTGTGGCAGATTATACAAAAGACTGAGGAGTATAATCTGCCGTTGTGTATTGCCTATGTGGACTTTGAGAAAGCCTTTGATTCTATCGAGACCTGGGTGGTACTAAATTCTCTGAAGCGGTGCCGGATCGACTACCGGTATATTGAGGTGTTGAAGTGTTTGTACTCATTATGCCACCATGTCTGTCAGAGTACACGACACAGCAACGAACCCCATCCAACTGCAGAGAGGTGTCAGACAAGGGGATGTCATATCCCCAAAACTGTTCACCGCTGCATTGGAAAACGTTTTTTAAGTTGATGGAGTTGAAACGACGTGGCATCAACATCAATGGTGAATACATCACACACCTGCGATATGCCGATGATATAGTCATCCTGGCGGGTTCCCTGGAAGAACTTGGTACAATGCTCGGGGACTTGAACAGCGCCTCACAACGGGTGGGTCTTAAGATTAACATGGACAAGACGAAAACCATGTCGAATGTCCATGTCACACCCATACCGGTTGTTGTTGATGGCGCTGCTCTCGAAGTTGTAGACAAATACATTTACCTGGGACAAGTGAACCAGATGGGTAAGTCCAACTTCGAGAAAGAAGTCACTCGTAAAATCCAACTCGGATGGGCTGCGTTCGGAAAACTGCGTCATACCTTGTCGTCCAAAACACTACCTCAGTGCCATAAATCGAAGGTGTTCGAGCAGTGTGTGTTGCCAGCGATGACATACGGATCCGAGACGTGGTGTTTTACTATTGGCCTAATGCACAAGCTCAGAGTAGCGCAGTAGGCTATGGAGAGGGCTATGCTTTGTATTTACTTACGTGATCGCATTAGAAATGAGGAGATCCGTAGGCGAACAAAGGTAACCAACATAGCTCAAAGAATTAGCTGGCTGATGTGGCAATGGGCTGCCCACATAGTTCGAAGGACCGATAACCGTTGGGGAAGAAAAGTCCTCGAATGGCGCCCACGTCTCAGAAAAAGGAGCATAGGCCGCCCCCCGATCAGGTGGACTGACGACCCGAAGAAGACACCGGGCATCCGCTGGATTCAGAAGGCTCAGGACAAAGTTCAAAGAACCGATTCGAAAGACCAGTCTTAGATCCTAGTATGCCTATTATTTTGATAAATATAATTTTAGTAAAACATTTACCTTCATTTTTATTTTTTTTACAATTTTCAGGATTTTTTTAAGTTTTCCCAAGTTTAGTTTGTGGCTTAAATTATATTTAAGTGTATGGTTAAGCCACTTGGCCCTCTTTGTTCGAATAAAATGATGTCTGTACAACTGTTTTTACAGGTTCGCATAGATATGAAAAAGTTACATAAAAGTGTTTACCTCTCTCTGGTCATGATTGGATTTGTTTTTAAGTCATTTTACTCGATAGTAATATTACATTTATTTGGATATAAAACAATTTACTTGAAAATATCTAAATTATATTTTGGATATAAAACACTTTGCTTGAAATTTTTTGTGTATAATATTTGGATATAAACTAATTTTACCTATCTGAGAATTTGTGGTATTTTGTATTAACTCCATAAATTAATACAAATATAAGACATACGTTATTTTTTATTACATGTATCCATTTCAATAAATTTTACTACTAATTCGCTTAAATTTCATAGAGATATCTTCAATACTTCAAAAGTTATGAATTTTTTAAAACTTTAATCGTCTCTCCTGGTCATTTTACTAAATGGCGGTTAATACAATATGCTTTTCCACCATCGATATAAAAATATTGTACATGCAGTCCTTTTTTTAAACGAGTATTATACGTATTTAGTCAATAATCTTACCTACAGTATCTTTTTGTAATAATTTTAATTTAAGTAATAATACTTATTATAAGTACTATTATTTTTTCTGTGGTAATAATAAGATATGCATTAAATAAAAATAATTCAGGCATAAATTATCATTTAATGCTAAAACTAATTTGTTTACTCTTCACTGTATTATATATTTCAATTAATATTTCAATTAAAAGTTGTTTAACAAACACCAAGATTGTTTACCAAGTAGGAGGATCCTTCAAAAACTGAATATTACTTACTCAGCGTTCACGTCATCCCCGTCCAGGTCCACCTCGCACCGGATGCACTGCTCCGAGCACTCCGCGATGGCGGTGCCGTCCAGCTTCACGTGGGCCCCGGAGTACATCTGCACGCCCACGCCGCACTTCCTGATGCGACAGTTGCGGAGCTCAACCTGGTGGTCACACAAGTATTGTGATAAACTGACTGCCTGAACAAGTGGACTTACGCCCCAACTCAGAGTCACTAACGATCTCTCCTTAGTAAAGAATCACCATACAAATTCTACACTAAGGAGCGATTTAAGTAACCGTTAGTGACTCTGAGTAGGGGCGTGACTGCCTGAACAAGTGGACTTAGAAGTATAAAAAGTTATAGGGAGGTTTCTTATAATTATTGTGTGGCAGACAATGTACGGCCTGAACCTAACCTGAAAAAAACCTAAACCTAAGAAAGGATTTTTTAATAAAGAGGAAAATGGGAAGTAAGTTTGTACGAGTATAACAATAAATTTTGTCAGATTCACTTGAAATTTAAATATCACGATCCTTAGACTAATTAATGAAAAAAGCTTTTCAAGATTTAAAAAAATATCCCATATAGAGCTAGATTGAATAGTTTCGCGAAGTCGGGAGCACCAGTTACATTATAAGTACAACACAAATACTAATGCACAGGCAATTGAATCAAAGCTATCGTAGCCAGGCAAGGTGCACACGTTCAAAAAAAATAATCTTACCTCTGCCCCCTTATGGACAACGATGCCAGAATAGAAGTTCTCGAATGTGCAGTCTTCAATAATGACCTTGGCTCCGGCCATTGCCACAATGCCTTGTGCGAAGTCACTCTACAAAAGACATGAATATCTTTTATAATGAACCATTGATATAAAGACAGATTAACACATGATAATGGTAATCTTATTAAACAATAATATAAAAATTTTACCTTCCAATAAAATTGTTATTATGTTTCCATAGACGTCCGAAGTCCATTATGAGAGAGTACATCGTTTCCGTCCCGCTTTTTCCGCTAGATGGTGCTGTTTTCTATACTTTACCTGCGCCACAAGCGCCCTCTATCTAATTAGTGATCTAAATTTGAAATCTAAATTCAAATTACATTCGACAAGCCACGATATTATTTTGTCATTGTTCAGCTCATAATGAGAAATGGCTGAGAGGAACACCAGGAAGACATTATTTGGACTTCGGACGTCTATGGAAACATAATAACAATTTTATTGGAAGGTAAAATTTTTATATTATGTGTTCCGATCGACGTCCGAAGTCCATTATGAGAGAATTGTTTGGTATCTCCTGGTGGCTTGAATTAAAACGCAACAAGGTGAAGACTTAATTAATTTAATACGTTTTAGTGGCATATAACAAATGTCTGAAAGATATAAATGTTAATAATTAATTCAGTTGAATTAATAATCAACTCAGTGTAACAATAACAGTAAATGAAAACAAATAGTAGTAAATCAACGCTAGCAATAAATGCATAAAACTTTAAAGCGTTTATTACAATAATAAGGGCGCCTACAAAATAATTAACAAACTGAAAAATATACTGCAAGGGATTTTTGTTTTGTTCTGACTGGATTGATTTATTTGTCTATGATAAAACTTTCTGAAAGTTGTTTCATGTTGCCAATTCGTTTTGGTCAAAATATCATTAACGGGATAATTTTCTATCCCCTTTTAAGGAAGTTACTGCTGACCTAAAGCTACCAGGTGAAGCCTGTATGCCAGCTTCTACTAGAACTCGCTTAACCCAACCTCCAATAATTGTTGGAGTAGCTGCTCTGACGTTCTCTCTTGTTACAAGGAAGAGGTTAGATATATGTTTCCGATAGCCTTTAGACAGGCTAATAAGGGACCTAAGCCAAAAAATGTGGATCAACATTTCTATCAGGAGATCTATGTAATACCCAACTAGATTGTTGATTAGATGATGAATCAGTCTTGGAACCGAACGCGGGATGTAAGGTCTATCACCATTATCTATGAAGTGACTCGGATCACAATGTAAAAGTGACAGGTCATGGACCCTACGACTTGAACACAGCAGTAGCAAAGTCGCGGTACGTCTGGAAACTTCATATAAATAGATTAAATCTAGATTAGTATCTCTGAGATGTTTAATGAGGATTCTGGCATCCCATATAGGTGCTTTAGGGGGAACTGGTTTTGCTAAGGCTATTGCTTTTAAGATATACTTAACAATGGGACTTGACGATATTTTTACGTCACCTGACATTTCACAAATGGATGATATGGTGGACTTACGAACAAGAATCGTGCGATATGCTAGTTTCTCGGATAGGTAGAGCTAGAGTAAAGGCTAAGTATCGGTAGGGCTAGGAGAGCTGAAATTTATATTATTGTGTTGACACCATAGTAACCATTTTTTCCATACTGGCATGTATGTAGGTCCGGAAAGTAGACGGTCTCCAGCAAGATGACAGAAATTCTTTCTCCTGGATAGACTAGTCATTTGTTATTGTATTCCACCCGAAATAAGCCAGGCTTCCAGGTGCAGGCTGCACACTTGAGCGGGAGGCCGTCCCGTTACAGAGTCTATCAAGTTATGCTATAGATTGTGTATTTTCACTGGCCGCGTAAGTGCACGGCTCTTGAGATCGGGACGCCAAAAGGGTTTCGTCCACCTGGGTGCAATTATTATGTACCGTCCTCTGACAGTGTTTAAATGACGCAGCATCCGAGGAATCAGTGCCGGTGGAGGAAAGATCCAAGCTAGATCGCACGTCCAGGACTTGCTGACCGCGTCGTGAAAGCAAGTGTTGGAGTCTAACAAGTCTCTTGTAACATAATTCGAAAACACGTGAGCATTTTTTGAGGCAAAGAGATCTATATCGGGGATTCCCCAAAGGTTGAAGATTCTTTCTGATCTCTCCTTCTTCAAGTGCCATTCTGAGGCGACCTGACCTCGCGAGAGGCTGTCGGCCTCCGTGTTGTATATTCCGGGAAGGTAGTGAGGAATGAGTACAACATCTAAATCGTCCGCCAGATTGAGAAGCTTCTTGGTCATTTCCAATAGGGGTAGAGACCTTGTCCCTCTCTTTCTTTCTTTATATAGAACAAAAACGTCTTGTTGTCGCTCTGAACGATGGCTGTCGAGTTCCTGAGAACAGCAGCCTCCGTTGTTATCGCCGCCATCACTGCAAACATCTCCTTTAGATTGCAATGCCACTCCCTTTGATGATGATTTCATTCTCCATAAATACTTTTGTTGTTCACTATTGCACCCCATCTGAGGTCTGACGCATCCGTGATGACATAGTTTGCAGGTCGAGCCACTACGTGTATCGGTCTCGTCCGGTTTACATTCTGTAACCACCATTTCAACTCGACTAAAACCTCTTCGGTGAAGTGAAGGCTGTTCAGGGGTTCTCTGCGAAGGCGATTGCAATGACGCTGCAGTGCCCGGCAATGCAACCTTCCCCGATGGGTGATGAAGGTCGCGTAATTGAGACATCCTAAGAGGCGTTGCGCCTGCTTGAGGGTCCAACTGCCGGCAGCGAGTAGGCTCAATAGAAACTGGCGGATTTTGCTCACTTTCTCTGGGGGAAGGGACGCTGTATTGGTAGCGGTGTCCCAGCAGATGCCCAGATATTCTACTGTCCTCGTCGGAGTGGTGACAGATTTTTCCAAATTTACGCACAATCCTAAACTGGATAGGAACTTTACCGCGATCTTCACGTGAGCTCTGAGAGTAGTCTCGCATTGATGAGCTAATCGATAGTGATATGATAGATAGTCGTCCAGATAAAATATTAAATGAAGACCCTTCCTAGCATCTCGGCGGTCCAGTTTGTGACTGTGGTGAACATTAGGGGCGCAGAGGCCAGGCCAAATGGTAAGCATGTCATCTGTAGGAGACAACCATTGTAACTGATCCGAAGGAAACGTCTGTGTTGAATCGGAATGTGACAATAAGCCTGGCTGAGGTCTAACCTGACCATCCAATCGGTCGGTTGTAGAGATTTCGGCATTCGTTGATAGTAAAATAAATTAAAATGTTTCGGAGTCATGTACTGATTTAAAGCCTTTAGATTAAAAATAGTTCGAGTTTTCCCATTGCTCTTCTTTATTAGAGAAAGTGGGGAAATGAAAGACGGTGTGAGAGGAGTCAGCTTTACCATCTGTTGTTGAAACATCTCCTGTATTGCCGACGTCATGTCTGCGGAAACGGAGATGTGAAACTTTTCTACAATTTCTAGAGTCGGCATAATTAATAGTGGCGTTTGGTCGAAAGGTATTTGAGCACCCGAAACCATCTTTTAGGAAAGCTTTTGGCGGTTTGTAAAATGCTTCCATGTGGTTGAGTGAAGGCGCAGACAACCGCCTGAAAAGTCGGTGAGTCATTTATGGCGATTTCCCATTTTCCTCCGCTTTTATTGTTTTGCCCCCCTCTCATTTTTTCTGAAAAATTTCGTTTTTTTTTTTTTTTTTTAAGCCGAAATTCTCCGTCCCGGATTTGCTTCCCTAGTGGGTTCTTTTGAGCATTGAAAGATTTATTTTGACGAAAAGTATTAGTAGAAGTAGATGGTTCTGGAGAATGTCGAACAGGAGGCAGGAGTCAGCTGTACATCCGCTTTCCCAGACCAATTTATTATGTCCTGTAATGATTGGTTAACAAACTCGTTCTAAGCCAAAAGGGCATTAGATAAGGCCGCAAAACCTCGCTCCATTTGAAACCATCTTAAGGGCGAAAACGGGTCCTCAATCCGCCTAAGTTCTTCATTTACTTTAAGTTCAGCAAAAGCTGGGAAATCAACATACCTTTTAAGAATGACAGCGTAACGCACAAAATTCCATTCGGTTGAATTAAACCACTGCATGGAAACAACTTTAGCAACGCGATCTGGATTAGCAACAGGCATGGTAGGCTCTTTAATGGACACACCCAAATTAGAAATATTTTTCAAATTTGTTCATTTGTGGAGGTTGAAAATTAAATTCATGAGCGAGGGTACATGAAATGTTCGGCGTAACATTGGGTTGGCACTGCGGTATTTCAGATGAAGCAGCATTGTTACGGGAAAAATTCGCCGTTAAAATATTATTAACATGACTCACCAAATGTTGTGATAGTACCTCAAATCCTGTCTAACTCTCCTGTATCCTTTGGATTCCGTTTTGGTTTCCTCTGCGGCTCGCTGTCACTTGTAGAACTCGACGAAAAACTTGAAGAACTCCTTTCTCTAGATGTCTCCGTTGGCGCATCCATCACAAACACTCATATAAAACAACACCAACACAAAAAATATTATAACAAATTCAACTTTTTACTTTTCTCTCAAAAGTCAAACTGTAAAAATTTATATTTAGCGGTGAATAGCGCGGTTCAAAAAACAACGCAACAATGACAAAATAATATCGTGGCTTGTCGAATGTAATTTGAATTTAGATTTCAAATTTAGATCACTAATTAGATAGAGGGCGCTTGTGGCGCAGGTAAAGTATAGAAAACAGCACCATCTAGCGGAAAAAGCGGGACGGAAACGATGTACTCTCTCATAATGGACTTCGGACGTCGATCGGAACACATAATATATTTACACCTGTGTTTTTATTATATTACATACTACACGTTCACTTCAAGTTTGCCGTCGTCGATCGTTACGATTTAACATTTAACGGTACTGTAGACAAAAAAGTAATAAAATAATTTCACTAACTTAAATAACAAATTACGTTTGCCACTGTGTAAAACATTTTCTATTTTAGTCATTGTAGCGACAAAAATCAATGAACGTAAAATAAATCAATAGAAAAATAATTTAACGAAAGTAACATCAAAATCAACAACAAACTCAAGAATGCTCGCGCCGCAAGGGACCTCAAAAATACGCGACTAGCGTTGCTGTCCGTACTAAATGGGCTGCGGTACGAGGAGCGGGACGGGAGGTAAGGGCAAACTTTGAGTGAACGCGTAGTAGTACCTATTAATCATCCAGTTTATAAATTCTTCACTTGCTTTAGATTTACAACAAAACATTTCCATTAGCTAAAAAACCCTACAACAAATCATAAAGTAGGTAACATATTGTCATATTTGCCAAGATGTCAGCCGCTAACTAGGAAAGAATATTGTGGCACCCACATAAAAATATAAAAATTGAGCTTTTTTTTGCTCCAAAAATTTTTTACTGAACCAATGGGAATGTTTATTAAGAATTTTATTTTTCCTTTTTTTTTGCTCCTCACACCAAATGTGGCGCCCTTCCAAAAGCGCCCCACCTCGCCACCCCCCCCCCCCCAACGCCAGCTCTGCCCCCAAGGCCTACAACAACTGAACGTACGACATCCAGGTATGAAAATACCTTAAATAAATTTTGTTTTTCTAACAGCTAACCTTTTACTATTTTAAAAGCTTATGCCGCAAAATTCCGTCCGATATAGCTTTTTAGGGGCTCATCAAGGAGGACAGATAATAATAATACCTGGAAGGTCTTGGAGTCATCGAGCAGTGTACAGTTTTTGAGACGCAAGACACCAGCACGAGTTACTACTGTGGTATTCACGAATGCACAATGTAGCGTGACGTCACAGATACTGCAGTCTTCACTTAAGTTAAGGAGACAGGAACGCATGTCGGATGCTTTTAGAATTGCACCTAAGAGAAAATTAATGTTACTTATGTACGACAAAATCAAGCATACACATTAATTTATTGTTTAAGGTCAGTTACATGTCGCCACATATTACCTGAAGCTTTAATTCTTATTATATTTTACATGTTTAAAGTGAATAGTTAAAGACTCAGCACGGGAACGAGTTTGAGAGTTAAGAATTAATTCATGTATGTACATACATAAAGAACCTGATGTACATGAAAAATGTGCTTAAAGATCAAAAACGCTTATGGACGTTTTACAGATACCACAATGCGTTATGAGCTATTTTTCCGCTCAATTAGCATTTTCGGACGTTAAACGTAACATATACATAAAAAAACGCCTACACTTTAACTTACCCTTAAAACTGCAAATTGATATGCGTGATAGTGGCATCTCAGGGATTTCGTAGCTACTACTACAAATAACCACATCATCGGGTTCCAACGCGAGAGCTTCTTCAGCAGAAACCATGATGGTCAGATTGTGAGCATCAGATAGTTGAGTACTGAGGAACTTTGATATTTTATCAAACTCTGATACAGAACCACCTCGCCAGAGAGCCACAACCTGAAATATAACATATAAAAATTTAGGTATAGACTATTGATTGGAACAAAAAAGTTATGAAATCACACTAAAATTTTATGAAGAATATAAGTAGACAAAATTTTGACAAAGGGGCCTAGAGCAAACACCACCTTGGTCCTGTGTGGATTAGCAGCCTTTAGTGAACTCTTTAGTGTTTAATTTTGATGCTGTCTTTAACCAATAGTTAGTTCTAGTATGCACATAACTTTTGAAACTTACTGAGTGCAGAATTCCAAGCCAACCTTGAAACCGCTAGGCTATCACTGCTTTAAGGAGACCATAATGAAGACGGTAATTAGGATAAATTGCCTAATTTGCTCACACTAATCACATCTTAAATCTATTAGCTAGCAACATACTTACATTTTTCTTATTTTTATTTTTCTGCCATCTGTTCTTAGCTTTTGCAAGATACTGTTCTCTGATCAATGGGTTCTCATACAATGTCCATTTTGACATGAGCTCATCAAGACGAGCATTCATTTCTGCACACAGAGAAAGATAGTTTGCTGGTAGAAGAGAATCTGAAATGATCAAAAAACATTTTTAGTATCAATGCTTTATGGCATTTTGTGCATTTATAAAATAAACTGTTACTTGCTCTATCAAAAGAAATTATTGTAAGAACGCCTCCATACATACAAGCATATATAAAGTGAAATGCTGCATGTTTTGCTCACAGTGCTGAGGAAATAAAAATATTGCAGGTCCCCTGCTTCCTTTTTAGCCAGCAACATATTGGTATGGTATTGGTATGCCTGAGGTTCATTAGCAAGAGATCACTTACCAATTATTGGCACATCTGCCTGTTTATAGGCTCTTTAGATTGAAAGCAATGGACCTGGTATTGCAGTTATTATGTACAGGCAATGACCACCATACATGGTTGTAAGGATAGTTCTTAAAAGGAAACTTACTGGAGAATGGTATCTTATGAGATGTGATAATGTAAAAAATATAAATAGCATACCATCATCATCAACCAAGTCAGTTTCACATAATGATGAGTCTAGCTCCCTCAGCTTCTCATGAGCATTGATAGCACTGCTCCTCAACTGTATAATGGACCTCGCCACACAGTTAGGAATGACACCAGTTTGAATATCTGACCACAGACGCATTCTGTCTTCTATAGTGCTTGGTGATAACACCTTGTCATCTTGATCATCCCAGGGCATCCATATGTTGTTGTAAAAGAACCTGTCAAAGAGTGATAGATAAAAATAGACAAACACAAAATACACATTGAAAATATTTTGGATAATGATGAATTCAAAAATAGGTGACAAATGAGCAACCTGATTGAAAGTGGTCACCGTCATCAATGGACAACAGTGCCAAAAAGCAGCAGGGTATTCACTAGTGCACTAATGGCCCCAATGAGCTTCATGTCCAAAAATTATTTAAAAGTACTTAATTCCTTATCAATAATATCATAAAAAACATTTTTTACAAATTTAGTACAACTATTCATGTGTTTTGTAACAAAAAAAACCTGAGTCAAGCCACCATGTCATAACTAGTTGTATACTAAAATTTTGTTCTAGAATTTTCTGTGAATTTCAGAAAAAAATCAACATTTAGTCCATAAAGCTTAAAAATCCAGAGTAGCTAGATTCTAGTGAGATTCTAGTATGCGAAATTATTTTGTGACAAATAAGCAATTTCTTTACCTCATCAAATCAATGAACTCAGCCATAGTGGCAGCATTGACACATTGTTCTCGTTGTTTTGTCGTTGGCCAGAGTTGAATTAATGGCACATCAACAACCTTTTCAGGCAAGGACACCGCCTCGTGCTGAACACTCATTACCTCTACGCTAGCTGATAACTCTTCAAAGTCCACTGAAGAGACTGCTATGTATGCAACACAGGGAAATCTTACTTCTGTGGAGTAAAAAAATATAACATTACTTTTACAAGAACAATTTTTACAATTTACAATTTTTTTTTTAATTCTAAGATTGAAGAAAATAATTAAAAGTATTTTTTTTGTATCTGAGAATTCTTAAGAGTATCTAAAATATAAAAATCTTGTATAACAAAGTTTGTGGTTAAACTCCTCTGAAACGGCTCAATCAATTTTCGTGAAATTTGTGCATGTTTGGTAGATATGAGAATAGGTCATAAAGTATATTTCATACTGCTAGGTGATTAGGGTGGCCTTTATGGCAGAACAGCGTTTGCCCAGTCACCTAGTATTATTATAAAATTATATTTAATAACAACATGCATTCTCTGCAATTATTTTTAAATGCAACTGGTCATATTTTTTTAATATCTTACCAAATTTTTTACAGAACTCCTTAGATAGTTTCCACAGAGCATCCCATCCCACTGGCTCTACTAGCACTTCAGCTTGCAGACTCCACTGCTCCCGAACGGCTCCTCGCCCTGAACTAAACACTCTGAGGAGCTCCTGAAGGATTTCATTGTCACTCCGCGAGAATGTGTACACTGAAGGCATCTGGAAAGACTTAAGTAGGTACCAATAGCTCTCGCTGTCACGAGTATTAAGAAGAATTCTGTAAGTTTACTGGAAGTATACTAGGTATGTGAAGTTATTCAAGGCTTGACTGAATAAATAGATTAGAGTTTTACATGCGTTTGAGTGAAGGACATTCTCCGAAACATGAATTGACAAAGCAGTGTCACCAAGATCTTAAAAAATTGTAATTTAGTGGCATATTATTTGAGTATTCTGTACTACATACTAAATTTATAATGCCAACATGTTTTCCTCGTGGATATTGTAGTTTGACATGCTCCTTTAGCAGCGATAATAGTTAACTTAATAAAGTTAATAACTTTAAAAACACAAATACAAAATCGGCCCCGAGTTATGTAGCTGAACCAGTATTTGAAGTATATAAAAAGAATTATTGAATACAACGGTACCATAACATAGATTCTGATTAAAATGTATCATACCTTAGAATAATCGTTTTCCAACTTCGTTCTGAAAATCAAATATCTATTAACTATTAATCCGTTATACCTATCTGAGTTTTAATTTTAACCGTTCTAAACTTTCCTTGGATTTAAAAAATTATAAACTTGAGTTTGACAGTTGTCAGTTTGGTTTGACCTGTTTGACACTGTAACTTGTCAATAGACATGGGCGGTAAAAACTATAAATAGTTTCAATAACCCTTTATTTGCATAATACCACAAGTACGGTATCAGGTGCTACAAAAACTGTTTATTGAGAGAAACCATTTATTCGTGAATACAAGGTATTGCGCGGTAAGGTATGAAGACGTGGTATAAACTATAAACAGTTTCGATATTTCAATAAACCTTTACTGGTATAATACCACAAATATTTCATTTAATCAGTTAATTCGTATACCGACATTACTGAGAATAAGCATTTATGAGAATAACCAATGATACCTTAAACCTGATATAACGAGTTACACATTTCAATAAATGGTTATTAAAATAAACAGTTTTAAAACCCTTTATCCTTAATACCGACTTTACCGAGAATATGAGAATACCGATGATACCAGATATACCGAGTGAACGTTTCAATAAATGGTTATTAAAATAAACAGTTTTAAAACCCTTTATCCTTAATACCGACTTTACCGAGAATATGAGAATACCGACGATACCAGATATACCGAGTGAACGTTTCAATAAATAGTTATTAAAATAAACAGTTTTAAAACCCTTTATCGGCGACAATACCAATACATAGTTATGGTATTACAAAACGCGTACCGACCCATGTCTACTTGTCAATTTGAAACTGCACAGACTTACTCCATGGCACAGATGATGAAAGATATTATTACAAAAAAAAGGGTGCGTGTACATTGTACGCACGTGAGAAGTTATACTTCTTAAACATCATTTATTAACGTGTATTATAGTTTTAATTATCTTTCAAAAACTATTTTTATACTAAATAAAAATAAAAAAGTACAAACTAGATGGCGTTGTTCAGGAACCTGAATCACGCTGTTGAGACTCATGAACATCAGCAACACCAAAGGCATCAATGATGCGTTGCCGACCAAGAAAGAAAGAAGAAAAAGAAAAATTGGTTCTTAAGCCCCCAGCCGGAACAAGGCGAGTCGTTTGGCGGCCGACTCGTGCTCAATGGTGGTAAACTATCCAGGCGAACCTCATGGTGAAATAATAATAGTAATAATGGTATTAATTAACAATTAAAATGTATATTACCAATATAATCCCTCCGAGGTCCCTACCACCAGTGGGCCGGATTTAGTCGTCTCTTACGACACCTCTCATACGACACGAATTGAGGTTAGTAAGTATTCTAAGCCGCCCCAATACCTACTGCTAGAAATCTCTCCATGTCCTTACTTCGGGCTTTCGGGGGGTATAATTAAAGATATTCTTAAAGTCCTCTTCAACTAAATCGTGAGTTCTGCAGTTCTCGAGCTAGGATTTATTTTTAGAAAATGTTGTTTTATCCATTGAAGTATTATTACTAGCATACAGAACCAACACCACGAACAAAATGTATGTTCCAATGAATTGGCGCCGATCGGCTTCAATTTTCAATGGATTCGTTTGATTTTGAAAGGAGAACGGGGGGTTCGATTTTGAAAATAGAACCTGCCGGCGGGACACATTTTCTTCGAGATGTCTGTTCTATGACATTATACTTCAATGGTTTTATCCGAGATTTAAGGCAATGAAAAACTGCTACAATAGACTTTTCCTGACATCTATTGCCGAGTAGTAACACTAAAGCTACCACCCGGTACGATATATTGTACGTGTAGCCTAGTGTATTGAGTATTGACGATGACAATATTTTTGACTTAATAAATCGGTGCTATGTAGACTGTAGAGGCCAGTGGATTGTGCATCTCAGTCTGAAAAATATATTAACCATTGCAGGGAGGTCAAGTAGGTCCAGAGGTCCACGAGTACGAAAGGATAGGAAAGGTACAGAGGATGTCAATTCTTACTCTGACTCTGAGGAATATTTAGTATTATAAGTTATTGTGGTTGGTTATCTATATCGCGCTACAAGTAAGCAATTAAAGGAAATTAATTATTACGCTCTGTAACGTTGAAGGAATATATCGTTAATTTAATTGATTACAAGAATTAGAGTATACAAGGTGTGTAAAGTTCGCCAAGTTGTATTTCATTATCTGTAATGGATTATGTACCTAGGTACTACCTTATAACCAGTGGCGTAGCTAGCCCTAAGGAGGCCCCATATCAATATTTGTTGTGGGGCCCCCTCAATGTCAGCTGTCAAATATAACAGGAGTGCCAACTTTAGCGGTCGTAGGCCGCTGGCGAGCTTTTTTTTGGGAGTGTAAGTGGGGGCCCCTATACGCTGGGGGCCCCGTATAATTGATACGGCTGATACGGCGGTAGCTACGCCCCTGCTTATAACTAAGCGCTGGAGCTAGCTACATAAGTTTCCAAGTATGATAGGTATATGCATATGCATTATAATATTATTATACCATCGAAACTATTTTAGTGACCGTATTTGGTTTATGTGGTATTGGTGCGTGGTGACTGGCGGTGTTCGGGTTCGACTAGTTGCGTCTAACTTTTCTCGAAGCGCTTCGTCGTTTTTTTTTGAACCCTCTTAACTTAGGTTTGGAACTTTGAATATCGTCACATGGACATAAGGTGAAAAATTTATTCACTGTTTATTACTTTTCTGTTACGCACTGTCCTACGTGTACGCTGTGCGACGCGAAAATAACAAACAGTCGAGATGTATTGAAGTGTTCTGCGTTACAAAACGCACGTACTTAGAGTGCGCTGCGGTGCGGCGCGATTTGACGCAAACGCGTTGGTTTGATATTTTCGCGCGAAGCAATTCGATGCGAATTCAGTGCGATGCGGTGCGATGTGGCGACTCTGTCCTACGTGCGCGCGAATTGCCCCTTCACCGCCAGTGACATACGCCGCGCTGCTGAAGTTCACGCGAAAATATCAAACCAAATGATCGCGTTCGCGTCAAATCGCGCCGCACCGCAGCGCACTCTGCGTGCATTTTGTATGTTTTTTTTTGCATCGCTTCGCGTTCGCGTTGATTCGCCCACGTAGGACAGCGCGTAGGACAGCGCGTAAGCCACATATTTTGAAAAAGTTGTAGCGTTTGTGAAAATACTTCTAGTACCTATGTACCTATAGTTAGGGCGTGTAGAGTTAGAAGCGTGGCTCTACATGAAATCTGATATCTAACATTTATGTACAGCCATAGTCTCGTCTTGGCAACATTTTTCATGAACATTTTTGGTGGAATGTATTGGACTACAACCACAGAAGAAATAATAGTACTTATAATAAGTACTACAACCAGAATATTGTAGGTAGGTAGTTAGTTACTATTCTCTTACAAATTTATTCGCTTCTTCTATTCTATGATATTGGTGCATCCTGTTTTTGGACGCTAATTGTATTCAATTTAAATCCTGCATTACTAGTTTATGTTTTCTACGTGTTTGTAAATGCATTTAACATGATTTCTTTGTAGTGTTGCTGCGTTGGACACTCAACAGCAGGTTCCTTCCATTGGGGCATATTACATTGTCAATATTATCACGATCCTAGTATCGCAATATCGCAAGTATTGAAATTGGGCTATTACATTTTCAATAATATCATCATCAGTACGTCGTTGAATTTACTAGAGTATGTAAGTCGTGTTATATAATGGACTAGCTCCTACTCGCGACTTTGTCTGTGTGGAATTGAGAATTAATAATTAAAAAGATCCCGGGAAATGACAGTTTTTGGCACCGAGGGTTGTGTTCTTGTCGAGGTCTTCATTGTTTTTGATAGTATTTATATAATACTAGCTGACTCGGCAAACATTGTTCTGCAAAAAATTTAGGGGTGGACCACCCTTAACATTTAGGGGGATGAAAAATAGATGTTGTCCGATTCTCCACCCTAGCCGATATGCACGCTTAGATTCACGAAAATAGGTCGAGCCGTTTCGGAGGAGTTCAACTTCTAACATCATGACACGAGAATTTTATGTATTAGACTAGCTGACCGGGAAAACGTTGTTCTGCCAAAAAATTTAATTTTAGATTTTCGAATATTCACTTATAATACCACAAGAGCTTCAAAATTATCGGGTATTTCGGAAATGCCAGATAATTTTGAAGCTCGTGTGGTATTCGGGCAATGATGTTATATGTATATGGAGGTAGATATGCCGAGAGGGCGTTGAAATTAAGTCAGTCGAATCTGGTCAAGTGTAGTGATTTCATTGTAGACAGTTGATAGCTGCCTTTGAGTGAGGCTGTCTATAGTTGTCACAAAAATGCCGAGTTGTGTTTTGAGATTTTGCAAAAATCATTTCTCCAAATTCAATAAGAATGATGGAGTTACATACCATACGTAAGTACATAAAACGTTATGTTTAATTTTGTTACTAATATATAATATTTCTTTTAAAATTTATTAAAATATTAAATGTAATATGGCACATGCCATTCGTCATAGACTAATAAGGCAGAAGTGAAATCTAGGCATAAAAGTCAATTTAAGATATTTCGCAAATTGAACCAAATGAAATATTTTTATAATGAATATGTATATCCCCAATTTTTTAAACTCTAAGCTAATTTTATTATGATATCAAGTTTTAGGTTGTTCGTAAAATAAAAAGGTTAAATATCCTTTTATCTTTCATTATTTTTAATTTTCCTAGATTTCCAAGTGATGAGCTTATGTGTAGTCGTTGGGTAAGCATTGTTCAAAAAGGACGCAGTGAAGCCAACTGGATGCCTACAAAAAGTAGTACGATATGTTCTGTACATTTTAAAGAAGAACATAAGTATAGTACAACGAAAGGATACTCGCGTCTGAAAAAAATGCAGTGCCTGTGGTAGCATCGGTAGATAAAAGCCCATTTCTTCAGTTTTAGTATCAGTGTGTTTGTGAATAAATAACAAGTGTACGTTGTACCTTTACTAATATTATCAATGTTTTTTTTATATTTATTTATATATTGCCCATGGACATTAACGCGCCGCGTCGCTTCGCGTTCGCGTTGAGTCGCCCACGTAGCACACGGTGCGAGTCTTTGGGCGGCTGACCCAAGCAAGAATGTGGGCTATCCAGGCGGAACTCACGGAGAAATAATAATGGTAGTGATGGTATTACTTTTAAAATCAAATGTCAATAATATAATTCCTCCGAGGAGCACAAGTCTCTTCTTACGACACCTACCACGCGAGGGATTGGGGTTAGTATTCTAAGCACACCCCAATACGGCTAAAATTATGGATGTTATGTCCGTGTGGTTTGATGACGGAGAGCTATTTTATCAGCAATAAGTGTACACAATATTCTTTTCCTGCAATTTTTTTTAATATTCTGAAGCTTCTTTGTCAAATCCTGGATAACTAGAACTATTTTCATGCCACTTATTACACGAGGATTGGGAGAAAGGAACCAAAATAAAAATAAATACAAATATTATGCCTTTTAACTCTTAAGTCTTAGGTCAAACTTTTCAGCGCGTACAGTAGCCCTTTTTATTATTTTCTTATCAAAATCGGACACAATTTCGTTTAAGTTGTTGTATTTTTTACTTACTTTAAGTTTTTTGTTGTGTAATATAATTTCAAATGTTAAATGAAATAATATTATGCCTAATATGTACTAACTATTCGTTTCATTCAGTGTCCCTTCTGCCTGACTACTCTATGTTATGCTTTGACAATTATGACATGTCATCGCGGATCGAAAACTGAACCTCGTAATGTATGGACATAACATATCTATGGTAAAATATCTTTGTATTCGGGGGATTATTTTTCCGTCCCAAATGTCGGCCAATAGAATTGCACCATGAGACGTATTGCCTTCTCCGTATTAATGGGAACATTTCCTTTGACTTTTTTATCGATGGTGGACAGAGAACAAACTCCAAATCGACTCATTTTCATGCAAAATCTCCAATTTTCACAATTGAATTCAACCTGTCAGTTTGACGTGTGGTTAATTTGACTGGATCATGATTTGTTTTTTATGTATAGCAACGACCAGAGAAAATTTTCAAAAAATTATCAGTATAATACCATGTAGGTTGTACCACGTGACGTCGAATGAGCCAACCAGAATAACTGAAACTACAGCTACATGCTTAGATAATATCTTTTGCAATTGTGAGACTTTAAACAAAGAGATATTCAGTAAGTTGAGGTCAGACCACTGCGGACAAAAAATTTCGCTGTATAATTCTGTCAATAAGAAAAAACAATTAATAAAATGTAGACCATTAACTAAAAAAAAGATTTCAACTTTTAAAGATAAAATTCAATCAAAACTACAAACAGCCTTAACGTTACAACAAAGAGATCCAATTAAACTGTACAATACATTGTCAAATAACATAAATAATGAATTTAATCAAATTTTCAAGTTTAGGTACATAGATATAGCTAAAAATAGTAAATTTAGTGATTGGGCTACTGTAGGTATTTATAAAAGCAGGAACAAAATGTACGACCTCTATGCCGAGAAACAATACAATTTTTCTCCAACTTTCCAGGACCATGTAAGAAATTATTCTAAAATCTTTAAAATCGTTTGCATTCAGGCGAAATCAATGTACATAAAGGACAAAATTATTAACTCAGATAACAAAATAAAAACGGTCTGGAATATAATTAGTAGTGAGAACGGTAACGCAAAGTCCTGTGATTTCAATTACGAATTGTTGATTAATGAAAATATAATCACTGACGATAAAGACGTGGCAAGCGAGTTTGAAAATCACTTCCGTAATATTCCTATAACGTTAACCAGTTCATTAGCTTCTTCACCGACGGAAGCACTTTCTATATTAAAAAATCATGTCAATGAATGTAATATTTTATTTGAATTTAAACATATAACCACTAGAGACTTAATCAAAGCATTTCAGTCCCTGAAGGTAAAGAACACGGGTGACTTGTGGGGCATTTCGGTAAAAATAATACAGCATATTATAGATATTATAGCTCCATACTTGGTCATAGTTTTTAATAAATGTATAGATCTAGGTATCTTTCCAGATCTTATGAAATACAGCAAAATTATACCACTTTTTAAAACGGGCGAGAAAACCGATCTTAATAACTATAGACCCGTTTCTGTTTTACCAACTCTTAGTAAGATTTTTGAAAAGATAATATTGAATCAAATGCTAACCCACTTCAACAATAATAATTTATTACATTCTGAGCAATACGGTTTCACTAAAGGCCGTAGTACAACCGATGCAGGGGCTAGGCTTTTAAAGCATATATTTGAAGCATGGGAGTCATCACAAAATGCCATAGGTGTATTTTGTGACTTATCAAAGGCATTTGATTGTGTTGAGCACGAAACATTGCTGTTTAAACTTGGCCACTATGGTATAAAAAACAAGGCCCTTAGCTTGATCGCGTCTTATTTGAGTGATAGGATACAAAAAGTTAGCATAAATGATATTAAGTCATCGGGGTCACCGGCTGTGTTGGGTGTACCGCAGGGCTCGATCTTGGGTCCGTTTCTTTTTCTGATATACATTAACGATTTACCACATTATGTAAAGAACCAAGCGGATATTGTACTATTTGCTGATGATACATCATTAATATTTAAGTGTGACAGGAATAAAGTAAATTTCGACGACGTAAATAGTGCTCTTTCGCATGTGTCGCGTTGGTTCACTATCAATAATTTACTTCTAAATGCAAAAAAAACGAAATGTATAGAGTTTGTACTACCTAATGTTAAAAAAGTCAACAAAACTCTCAAACTGAATAATGAAACATTGCATATGGAGGAATCCACGGTCTTTTTAGGGGTGACCTTAGATAGTAAACTTCAGTGGGGCCCACATATAGCAAATCTCGCAAATAAACTTGGTAGGGCTGCTTATGCTGTTAGGAAAATAAGGCAGTATACTGACGTCGAAACTGCTAGGATAGTTTATTTTGCTTATTTCCACAGTGTTATGTCCTATGCCATATTGCTGTGGGGCAAAGCAGCCAGTATAGAACAAATTTTCATACTCCAAAAGAGGGCTATTAGGGCTATTTATAAACTTAAGTCTCGGGAATCTTTGCGTGAAAAGTTCAAGGAAATAGGCATACTTACAGTAGCTTCCCAGTATATCTTTAGCAATGTAGTTTTTATACGGAAGAATATAAGCGCGTATAAACAAAATTGTGATATTCATAATCGCCAAACAAGAAGAATGCATCAATTAGTTACGCCTTCGTTCCGCCTAAGTAAAGTGCAGCGATCTTTCATGGGGCTTGGTGTACATTTCTATAATAAAATTCCAAAATCAATACGTGACTTGCCAATAGAATCTTTCAAAAAACGTGTAAAAACACAATTGTTAGGCAAGGGATATTATAGAATAGACGAGTATTTAAATGACAAAGATGCATGGAAATGACCAGTTCTGCAACCAGTTCCGCTCAGATTAGTAAATATTTTGTAATATTTTCTTTTTTGTAATATTTTTTTTTTTTAAAAGATGTGCGAGGAGTTTCTTTCGGCTTTTCTTCTCCTCCGTGACAAAGCACCCTTCCGAAAAGCTGGTAGATAAAAAAATGATGACGTGCATAAGTGTATCAGTGATACCTATATGAATAAAATATTTTGACTTTGACTTTGACTTTGACTTTGACTTTGAAATGGTGCAATTCTATTGGTCGATATTTGGGTCGGAAAAATAATCTGTGATATTATCACGATACTGCGATACGGCCCTTTACACTATCAGTAATATCACAATATCGTGATAATATTGACAATGTAATATGCCCCTATCAGTAATATCCCAAGTAGCACAAAATAGCAATATAAAGGCCCACATCGTCAATCTAAGCATTTGTAATTACTTATAAGAGTTCTTTCAATCCGTAACAGCTGTATAAAAAGAAGCGAGGCTAATTAAAATGCTTTATTCTGTTTTGTGATTCTATTAGGCACCACACACATGCCACAGACGTCACTGTTATGCAGCGTTTGGTACTATTTTCTTCTATCTGCTGCATGAGCGTATGCTGTGGAACACTAGCAATGCAGTCTTCTGAATAAATAGCCACGAGTGTGCTCTAAAACTGTTGCATTTTAAGAGAGAACTTTGTGAACTACTTTAACGCAAACAGTTACTTTGTGAAGTTATTTAACAATGATTAAATGCTTCACGCTGCACACAGATGGACTTTTACTCTATTAATCAGGTGTCAGTATATACTCGTATAACAGCATTTGTCTAGGCCATGTCAGACCTAAATTGTGAACTTTATGCAGTTACATAGCAGCCCGCTGCCTTAAAAAAGTTCACTTTTAAGCTCGTAATTCTTGTTTGAGCAGAATATTTGAACTTGTGTGGTCATCTATTCTGCTGATTGAGTTATATGTAATCATGAATTTTATTATTTTATAACGTGTGGCAATTTCCGAACTAGTGAGTGTTGTTTTACAAAATGTGGAAAGATAAAAAAAGAACTGGTGGAATACGACGTAAAATTAATGCAGAGTACTTGAAGATTATTCATGATGATATGGCCGATGCGGGAAATAATATACAGCCTACAATAACAGGCCACATGCGAGCATTCATGCAGCCCTTAGCACTATGTTAAGATTACAACTATTCACTTACCTATCCGCCATATTTACTACCTGACTGTGTATCATTATAAAATTTTAGCCCTTTTGGTTTGATTTATTTTAAAAGATATCGACAACAATTAAATAAGATACTACTAAATAACACATAAACAGCCCTTCATGCATATAAATATGCCAAAACAATATATTTTATTTTGTTTACAATCAATTTAAGTTACATTTTTTTTCGTATTCTGTATTATTATGAGGGCGCGTGAAAATTTTGAACGATATATATGTGGTATTTCACGATAAAGTTACCTTCCCAATAAGATTTCAAATATATTAGTAAGAAATCGAAGTTTTACTTACCTTAAATTATATTTTTCATGTCACAAAATGGCACCATGGGATCAACAAGTTTTAAGGATTGACACTTTACTGACAGTTTTAATGAAAATAAAGATAATGCATATCACAAGTTCGCTCGACGTTTACTTTCAGCTCTATGAAAACATTAGAAATGTTCACTTTGTGTTTATAGGGTAACATGTGGTTTGTTAATCAGGCAGCGTTCAGCTCTTGTAATGTCTGTTACCCACATAAAATGCTATTATAATGCTGATATAACCCAATTATTTTAGTAATGGGATTTCTTATACAGCTATGTGCTGTCAAATTTGTGCCCAAATTAGAGTTATATCAGCTGTTTAAGCGCTTATAACGCTACTATACTGCAATTTATCAGCTAGCGTTTCCATTGTGCTCTGTTGAAATACTGTTATACAGCGCATTTGTGCTACTTGGGATCACAATATCGTGATAATATTGACAATGTAATATGCCCCATTCACAAATAGCTTGAATTATAAACCGGCCAAGTGCGAAATATTCGGCAATTTTTTTTTTGATTCTGATTTGAATAGTTTCTGATTTGCCTCGCCTTTATGGAGGGACAGCGTATCGTTATTACTATAAAATCTATATAATAAATATATATAAAAGAAAGTCGTGTTTGTTACACTATTTATAACTCAAGAACGGCTGAACCGATTTGGCTGAAAATTGGTGGGGAGTTAGCTTAGAATCAGGAGACGAACATAGGATACTTTTTATCCCTTAAAATAGACCTGTTCCTGTGGGATAAGGTAAATTTTTGTTATATGTAACTACATAAATCACTATCTATCAACTGATAGATTAGTTATTTATACAGATATCAAATAAAGCTCGGGGATGGATATAGGATACTTTTTATCACGGAAAATAGACCTGTTCCTGCGGGATAAGGTAAAATTTTGTTATGTGTAGTTGATAGATAGCTATTAGCGGAAACGGGAGCGGGAGCGTGAGAGGGAGAGGGAGAGGGAGAGGGAGAGGGAGAGGGAGAGGGAGAGGGAGAGGGAGAGGGAGAGGGAGAGGGAGAGGGAGAGGGAGAGGGAGAGGGAGAGGGAGAGGGAGAGGGAGAGGGAGGATCACACAGAAACTGTAACGGCTAAGAACGGCTGTACCGATTTTACATTCTTAGGCGATACGAAGTTCGCCGGGTCAGCTAGTAATAAATAATAGTCAAAAAAAAAACTAAAAACGCCCTTATATAGAAAATCCTACTAAAAAATAGAAAATAAAATTTTAATTAAGAATCGTGTAATTGTAAAAAAAGGGTAAGGTGCTTTTTAAGATATTATCAAAATTATAATCCTTCTACTCATTGACACCCTGCTCCCCACGCTTTTATTACAATTACACGATTGTTAATTAATTTTTTTTTAATTGGATTTTCTATAAAAGCGTGTTTTTTGGTTTTTGTTTTAAGTATTTTTTATTTTCTCAGTTTTTAGTTTGATTTTTGAAATGAAATTTAGGTTTTTTATCTTTCTTTCTTTCTTTCGTCCTCGATAAGTCTTCGAAGTTTAAATGAAATCTGACCGTTTGAAGTGGGTCAAAATCAAGTCCAAAGGAGTCGGTTACAAACATACAAGTGAAGCTAATATAAAACGTGTAAAAAATAAACATAATAGGACAAAATACTCGTACGCTAAGCAAACTACATTTTTCTAAAGGGAAGACCTTGTCTTTTATGTGTTCATAGTTCGATGCAATATGTACAATTGTACAGGGTAACAAATAGCTCATAAGAAGAATAGTCAACTTTGTGACGCACGTTCATATAGTACGACGCAAAAGTAAATTAAAGAAAAAAACAGACAATAAAATAAAGTAGGTAAGTGTTTTGATAATTCTTTAATTTTAAAATTATGGATTAATTACATAATTCAGATTTTGTGACCGCGATTCCGGTGTTAAAAATAGGGTGTTAAATTTTATACGCTTTTTTTTAGTTTTGTTAGTAAACGTGCTCAATTAGTCAATGATTTAATATTCTATTAAATAAAAATTGTAATTTTACTCACAATATGGATGTATAATATTAAATGCTCTAGCAGGCGTTTTATGGCACCAAATTATCGTTACCTAGTATAAAATTACATGGGAGATTCCGCGCAGCTATTTAGAGTTACATACAGATCAAAATAAATGTAATGATATTTCGCTGTTTAGTATGCAAATTTTATTGATAATTAATTTATAAAGTTATAAATGAATATTTTATTGAATATTTATAGCAACTTTAAAGTAAGCCTTCTTCATTTTGAAACGCCTATGACTGCGCAAAGAAAACTTGTGGACCTTAAGAACTCAAATCGTCGAAAATAGAGTTTCGCCGAATAACCCCTAAAGAGCTGTGAATAATTTTATTACCAATGTCCCTGACCTACAAGAGTTACAATGAGTAAATACAATAATAATAATTAACGCTTACACACACATACCCCCGCAGTAGGTTTATACCTGTGTCGCAGTTGGCATGGACGACATCATAATAACACCCATGACCCGAGTACAAATATTTATCTGTCACATAAATCATCCCCGACCTGGAATCGAACCCGGGACCCCTCGTTTCACAGGCAAGGTCGCGCGGCCGTTACTAGGCTAGGGGGTCGTAATGAATAAGTCCTTGGATAGGCTGCTATAAATATTATTTTTATCATTAATAAAACTTAAGCAGATATTTAATTACGTAGGTAAGGGTAGGTAGGTACATATGTTTCCGCGAACCGCGTGGTTCAAATTTCACTCATTTAAGGTAGCATATTCGGGACCTGTGCCCAGTGAACCTATTAAAGCAATTTTTCTATGGAAACGTCCAGTTAAGTTCTAATAGCTATTATCTAATCTATTGTATGTACTACACTTGATTGCGGGTATTTACCAAGTTCAGATAAAATTGATTACCAGATCACTCAACAGAACTAGGGAACAACCGCGTGGGTCATTGGCCATCAGTGACCATTTTAATTATTATTAACTAACCTTTAACAATCAATTATTAACGTAAATAAAATGTATCAAATCAACAATACTTATTTATTTTGAGAGCAGTCGATACAATTTTTTTTGCTTCATGTACCTAGGTAACATAAGTTAATATATTATAGACATCAAAACAAATTACTACAGTAATTAAATGTATTATTCCAGAACAGAATGTTAGGTAATTGGACAATTATAGAGATACTGATCACATCTGGGCTTTCCTTGCTGGCGTATTGGCTATTCTGGAGATGGACTCACCAGAGAATGCTGGAACTGGCCAACAAGGTACCAGGCCCCAGAGCGTGGCCATTTGTTGGCAATGCGCTGTTGTTTATGGCCAATCCTGAAGGTAAGTTGGGGTCATTTTCATACTATCGTAATTTGAATAGGTGAACCTCCTACCCACTTTTTTCTGGACACTTCTTCACACTTTCATGCAACCATGCCTTCAGTATCAGATTGATATTTTTTCTATGTAAATAGTTTACAAATAAGCAAATTAGCAATGTTAAGTGGTCAACGACATCTATGGACCTCTTTGACCACCAAATGCATCATTCTCACAAAAATCATCGTTCAAGAAAGGAAGAGAGGGATCCACATACCGCGTAAAACATTTCGCGAAGGATCGCAAAAGTTGCGTGGTAACTTATAATCAGCCATATAAAAACTCCTACCACAAAGGTACTATTGATCAAAACGGATGGTACGATGGTGCTAAGCACTACGTCCAACAGGAGGATCGAATTTTTTGCCTTGTCTACCACTGGTATACTGCGGTATACCACGGGCTGAAGAAATTGGCGTAATGAGGGTGGATGACAGGTACACAACCCAAAAAGGTTCTGAAATCATTCGATACTTGGGCTGCTCGGACCTTGGACTCAGTAATGCGTAGCTTCATAGATATTTATGATCTCTATCTTAGGTGTCACCTTCGTACAAACAACATGTTCTACAACAATAAGATCCAATTACAGATAAGTAATTAACACAGGCACAGACATGTAATTATAGTTCTTCCGACATTAACGTCATTGCAAAATAAATATTATACCTACTACGCGACGAATTGATCTCCTCCTTTTTCTTGAATTCGGTTAAAAATAGTTGTTGTACATACTTAGGGTTGCCAGGTCGGCCAACCAAAAAGCCGGACAGAGCAGCCAGTTTGGCCGGACATTTGGGTAAAAAGGCCGGACACCCTAAATTATCAAGAATTTTATTTATTAATATTATTATGCCAATTTTTTAGAACTTCTTCACTAATTAATAACAATTAAAGTAAAAAATAAAATAAAAATATTAAATAATTGGCAGAAATATGCTTTAAAAGCTCAATATTTTTCAAAATAAAGTTGTAATAATCTTTAAACGTCAAATATTTTAAATAAAAAGCCTACTCTCACTACTGGACTACTCTCACCGATTTAAAATAGACTACTCATTTCTTGTATACTAACAGCTTCTTGAAATCAACCATCAACATCCCCATTTTTGATCAGAAAATATTTAAGGTTTTGCAATTGTTCAAAACCTTTGCTATCGTCAACTTTAACGTTTTCTTCGTGGATATTAATAGTTTCGAAAACTGGATTACATGCAGGAACGTTTTTTAACAGTCATCAATATAAATAATTGTTTTGTATCCTTGTATACGTTTCTTATAAGTTGGTAAAATGTAAAAAGCCTAACAAATCCGGACAAGCCGGACACCGTTAAATTTGGCCGGACACGCATTCAAAAAGCCTAACCATGTCCGGCTTTATCCGGACGTCTGGCAACCCTATACATACTTGTAGTTCATACGTACAGTGCCGACTGCTGCGGGTAGGGCGCGGTTGGGCGACCGCCCAGGGCGCCAAATTTGAAGAGGCGCCGTAGGTAGTCATAACGGAACTTTCGTCTTGTCTGTCCGTCTGTCCGTCCGTCCATCCGCAGCTTGGCGTCGTAACTAGGGCATCGAGCCCGGGCTTACCCGGACCGAAAAAACCCGGGTTTTCCCGGTTTTGAGGATTACAAAAAAACCCGGGTTTGATTTTTAAAACTCGGGTTTTTCGGGTTTTTTTTTATACCTTTGTTTTTGTTATTTATTAAGTTTAAGCCACTTCGAATGCAATAATAAATAAATGGAATAAAAACACGCTTTGATAAATTATTATTTATTACGTAAAAAGTAGCTTAGTTGCTACGTTCCTACCAATAAAACCATCTGCGGAAAAATCATCGAAAACATTTCATCGAATTACAATTCGTGGAACACAATACATCGAAAAGACATTTCGTCGAATAACAAAACGTAGAACAACCAAGTCATCGATTGACATTTCTTCGAATAGCATTACGTAGAACAATTATTTAATCGCATGACAATTAATCGAATTACATTTCGTCGAATGTCATTTCATCGAATGGCGATTCATCAAATGACAATTCCTCGAATTGCAATTTTTCTTGTATAAAAAAGATTTAAAGATTTTATTATAAACAGAAACAATTTTACCCTTTTTATAACTTTTTTTGTATTTCTTATTTTTTGATCAACAATTTAACATTTTTCCGTACATAAAAATTTTAGGTTTATTTTCTTCCTTAGCTTTCTTTCTTCTTGAGCTTAGTAACTTTCTTCTTGAGCTAAGGAGCAGGTGGTTTTAATGCTCGCCACAGCAGCTGAGGCTGGTCGGCGCAGCCGGCCAGCAAGCCGAATCTGCGGTGGTGAGCATTAAAAGCATCTGCGACGATAAGCTCGCGTGGGACCACCGGAGCCTCGCAACGCCGGAGCCGTGATAGAAACTGTGCTTGCTGCATGTTGCATGCTGTTTACGTCTTAGTGCTGCCTTTCAAAGATATGTGACGTTTGAAATAATAAAAAAATATTTATTAATGATCATATGAAAATTATATCATTCGATTCGGCCAATTGTGATTCGATATATTGTCATTCGATGAAACGTCATTCAATGAACTGTCATTCGATTGTTTTCGATCAAATGTTAATTCGATTAATTGTGTTTTCGATGAAATGTTCATTCGAATAATTGTGATTTCGATGAAATGTCGATTCGATTAATTGTAATTCGATGAAATGTGTTCGATGAAATGTAATTCGATGAAATGTTTTCGATGATTTTTCCGCAAATCCAATAAAAGCATGCCAATATATCCGCAAATCCAATAAAAACATGCCATACAAGCCATGCAAGTTAGCTTTTAAATGCAATAAGTGAATCTTAACAAAATGTTAAAACTAATCTCTGCAAGTCTGTGGTTCAAAAAAGACTAGATTAGGTACTTACTAAGTTTTAAGGTATTCTGAAGAAAAAATAAATCTTTATCACTTTTTTAAACATTAAAACTGTTTTTGTAATTTGTAAAGTACTGTTTCATTTATTTAAATTCTTCCTCATCCTTTATATTTTGTACACATTGTAGGAAATCGATATATAAACGCAGATTAGTATATTTTAAAAAATTGCAATAAAAAGATCGAAATGCTCGAAAAAACCGGTGTACCCGGGTTTTGATTACTCTTAGACCCGAAAACCCGGGTTTTCAAAATCGAACCGAGTTTCGATGCCCTAGTCGTAACCCATAGTGCTGGAAAGCTGTAACTTGGCATGGATTTACATGTGTATTTATTATTTTTGTATGGGTTTTAATGCAGACGGGGGGCGCCGTAGAAATCTAGGGCGCTAATAGTGCTAAAACCTTCACTGCTTACGTTTCTATACATATCTACTTCTCTTGCAGTTACTCGCGCATTCGCTCGAAAAGTTTAGAGAACAAAGCAAACTAATGTACAAGGTTTTTGTTTTCTCCAGAGATTTTGCAAAAAAGTTTAAAGTACTTATAGTTTTTTATTTTATATTTTAAGTTTCAAATCTTTCAAGTTTTTTTTACATGAACAGAGATAAACTTTTAGCAGGCAGTTGTTAATCTGACATTACGTACAATTTTTTTATTGTTTAATTATTACTTCGAGACTCTGCTATATTTAAGTAGGTATAAATGAACACTAAAAATATTAATTATGCTTTAAATCAATAAAAACATCTTTTTCTTATTCAGATTAACATAATAGTTAGAATCACCAAAAACCTGACAGGAATATCTAATAACAAAAAATATAAAATTTGCAAATGCCTCATTCAATTTTCATAATTGTTACTTTTCTATTTCTAGAGCAACTTAATAAAATAGAGAAGCTAATGAGAACTTACGGGGAATATGTAAAGTTTTGGCTGGGACCAGATCTTAACATTTGCGTGAGAAATCCAGCAGATATAAGGGTAAGTTATTCGTTTGAGACCTGTTAAATCTATTTACAGTTAATCTATTACAGTTAATCTATTATAATTAAATTCTTTAAGGAAAAATGCGCGAATAAGTAGTTATTAAAAGTAGATAAAAATAATAGATTAATCGTTACTTAATGACTGTCACACAACAATTAAGTAATATAAAATATTTTATGTTATAGTACCTGCTCACAAGCAACAAAGTGAATCACAAGGGTCCACTCTACAATTTCTTGGTGCCTTTTATAGGATGGGGAATTTTAGCTGGAGGTATGTATTTTCAATCTACATAAAGACGTACTAAAGACGTGGTCCGGGGTATCAAACCCTTATACATTTAAAAGTAGTATTTTTAACCCCCGACGCAAAGAGAGAGGTGATAAAAATTTGACGTGTCTGTCTGTGCGGCATCATAGCTCCTAAATGAATGGACCGATTTCAATGCGGTTTTTTTTTGTTTGAAAGTGATGATTTTTTTAAGATGTTTGATGACATGATTTTGAGTTATGAAAGTAAAATTCAATTAATTTCATTTCTACATCTATATCCAATGAAAAATAAAATTACAATATTTTATTGAAACTAATGTAATTTTTATGACTCCAATAAACAAAAAAAAAACATTAATCATTACTTATAAAGAAATGTTTTATATCTCGGTGGCAAATCCTTTTTTCTAATTTATTAAAAAATAATAAGTTTATTAAGAAGAACGGACGGATTTGCATATCTAGGCAGAGAGAAGAGTCGTATCATTAAACCGTGTCGGTCGATCGACGGTTGTAAGTCTGAAACCTATTCTAAAGTGTATTATATTAAATGTTTGTTTATTTTAGGTCCAACCTGGCGAATTCACAGAAAGATAGCGACTCCTTCTTACAATAAAAAATCAGTTCAGATATTTGGGTATATATTCAACAAGGAATCCGAAGCTCTGGCGAGAACACTGCGCAACAAAGACCCTAGTGTTACGTTCGACGTATATTTTGACGTTTTGAAGTGTACCACGCAATGTGTTTTACGTAAGTAAGATTGAGCCTTTTAGGATTTCGAACAAAAATCGGAACCCTTATAGTTTCGTGATTTCCGTCCGTCTGTCCGAAGCATAGCGCCTAGGATGTAGCTAGTGCTTAGTGCTAGAAAGTTGTAATTTAGCATGAATATACATACATATTTATTAAACCTCTAAAATCGTAGAATAAAACATGGGAAAATATTTTTTTTCAGGGTACCTCCCATACAGGTAACATAGGGATAAATTTTTTTCGTCACGTACCCCATATTGTGGGGTATCGTTGATAAGGTCCTTCAAAAATATTACGGGTTTGCTAAACCGTTTTTCAATTCAGGGACCCGTTTTTCGGCCAAATGCCAATTTTGCTTAGATTAAAGTATCAGCTAAACGGTTGGAGATGGACTAGTTAAAAATTTTCAAAAATAGATTATTTACATTGCGCGTGGCCTGACATGCACTTTGCCGGTTTTTAACCGTCTTCAATAAAAGGAGGAGGTTCTCAGTTCGACTGTATCTTTTTTTTAAATTTGTTACCTCGGAACTTTCGACTGGGTGAACTGATTTTGACGATTCTTTTTTTAATCGAAAGCTGGTGCTTGTCATGTGGTCCCACTTAAATTTTATTGAGATCTGACAAGTACTTTTTGAGTAATTTTGAAGTCGGTTTATTTTTTGTTAGTAAAATTTAGATTATTAAATTATTATCGAAAAGTACAACTACGTTATTTTCTAAGATTTGCGCAATTCCCTAACTCATTCGTATAAGGCACATTAATAGGAAGTGTCTTGGAATATATTTTGTATTGCTAATTTATGTTAGATGTAACATGATTTCAGGGCTTGCATGGAATGTGAAGCTGTGCAATAAATGTAAAGTTGTTGCTTCATAAGTCGATAATAAATACTGGCGCCCAACGAGGGACAAGGAGTTTCTATTTTGTGCTCATAGTATTGTAGAAAGAAATGGGTATTATAAGCTTTAAAATTAATGAAAATATTTCAGAAACTCTAATGGGATTGTCAAAAAATGATGCTCTTAATGTGAAGAGGCTGGAAGAAGTGATTCTAGAAACACAAGGGTACGTAAAAACAATTCAGTACGTAATAATCATAAAATAAAAATTACTAATGAAGAACATTTAAAATATTTATTAATTCACAGGATGTACTCCTTAATATTTTCAAAGATGACTCGCTGGTGGCTGCAGCTGCCCTTCGTCTACTATCTAACCGGAGGAGCAGCATTTGAGAAGTACTTCATCAAAGCTATCGACGACTTAACCTCCGACATCATTGCTAAGAGACGAAGGGCATTAAAAACTGATACAGTCAATGAAGATGGCATGGGCATCGTAGATCGATATATCCTGGACGGGGGACTAACAGAGCATGAGATCAAAATGGAAACGTTTACATTGTTCACTACTGTGAGTATAGTATATACAGTGCGACCAACTTATCTGTGAACTGAGGGAGGGCGCTGTCGAACGCATTGGACCAATCACTGGACGCAATTCGAGTCGTAGTAAATGTCAATGAATGAACACAAAGAACTTATGAATGGGGCGGCATTAGTTCCAATTTTCGCCATTTCACAGATAAGTTGGGCGTACTGTAGTAGTTATATTGAGACGCAAAGTAACGAGAAAAATACATAACTCTCTTTCAATTTGTACATTTCAGAGCCAGGAAGCCTCGGCAAAGATTGCCTCAGCAGTGTTGCTCTTTATAGCACATTTGCCGATTTGGCAGGTATTTATGAAGATTTCTAATAATTATTATTGTTGAGGATCATAATACATCGTCGAAGCTGTCACGTTGGTATTATAATTAAAACTTTATGGCATTTTTAGGAAAAAGTATACAACGAAATCGTGACAGTCCTCGGCCAATTTGATGACGTGACGGAAGAGGATGTGAAGAAGTTGCAGTATCTGGACATGGTGTACAAGGAGGTTCTGAGATACCTGTCCATCGCCGCCCTGATACAGAGGACTGTTGATGAGGAAATCACTATTAACCATGGTAAATTAATACATTTCATTTTGCTGCATTGTACTAATAGTCCTTAAGTTAGCTATACAGGACGAAAGACAGCTCAATAACATAAGACGCAGGGAGTAGGATGGTTGTCTTGTGTTTATTTCGTAAGCTATTCTATGTATGACAGCTATTGCTTCCAGTCATCAGCGTAGCCAGCCAAGGGCTCAGGGTGGAGCAGCAGTCTAAAATAATATGTAAATTTTTGTTTTGATCGCATTTTTTTGTGTCGACTGACGACTGTCGAATGTAGACTTTCTTACAGATATTAAGTATTGTAGTTATTACCTAGATAATTAAGTTTTTTAGGTTTGATTAGGTACCTTACAGGCTTACAGGTCAGAGCCAGGGTGGGGCAAGCGCCCCACCTTGCCCCACTGTGGCTACGCCTATGCTTCCAGTAATTATTGTTAGCAGTGAGAATCCAGGTCAGATGCCTAAGGGAGGATTCATTTTAGCATATGGCGTGTGATCATCCTATCCACCTGGAGGTTAAGTATCACGTAAGCTTTTCTACGAGTACTTCCCCTTTATTTTTACACACTTGGCTAGCTCCACCACCCCTATAATCGAATCAAAACGTAAAATGTATTTTTTTTAAATCACGTGGTTGCTTCACTTTCTTTTTGGTCGGCAACTCGTTGGTTTTTTTGTAATTTGGCGTCGGCGAAGTTTTAGGTTGGCGTTGTCATTCAGTCAGTCAATCAATTGGAACAGTGAGTTTTATAAATCAGAAATCGTATAATGGACCTTAAATTCGGAACTGGCTTGGATTAATACAGGCAGTCCTCGTACTTACGGCATGTTAGGTTCTTGAAATACGCGACGTAAATCGAAACGACGTAAGTCGAGACATATTTTTACATATTATGTTTACATGTAAAACTCAAGGGTTAGGATCCACACGAACTCGAAATTTAAAAAAAAACTGCATTTATAACAAAGGTTATACATACTTTATTATCAAAAGTAAGTTCTTAAAATAATTATATATGCACTTATGAATTGCTAGTTATTTTTCCTATGCCGGAAATCGAAACAAATGACGTATGTTTGAGGAATAGTGTCAAAACATCGTTGGACGTAACTTGAAACGACGTAAATCGAAACGACGTAAGTCGAGGACTACCTGTATTCGAAAGATGTCGGAAATCCAGAATACAGAATTTCATGAGACTTTCACCAAGTCGAAAAAAACTTCCTTTTAAATAAAATCTATCCATATTTCCCTTGGTCATTGCATCACGCGTGAACGGCTGGACCGATTTCGCTAATTCTTTTTTAGTTGTGTTCGTTATTTTCAGGTGAAGGTTGTAATGTAAGAAAAATAGTTAATTAAAATAGTTGCGCAGAAAATTATAGAATTTAAGAAAACTTAGCGACCATATTAACTTTTGTAATGTTACCTTAACAACATAATTTTTCTATTTTATACGTATAACTGTCAGTCGTTTGACAGTTGGCGCGATTGACAGAATATGAGAGGGAGAGGGAGAGATTGATAGGCGATACAAAGTTTGCCGGGTCAGCTAGCGGCTTGGTTGTTACCTCTTTAGCTCAGAGCCCACGGGGTCAAAATGTCGATTTAATCTTACAACGCTGTAAATAAAGTTTTACTACTTGCAGGTGGTGTTTTTTAGTTTCCACGAAATGTAAGTGTTTATAATTCACAATATTTCCTTAGATAAACCTTGCAAGTGGGATCAAGTCAAAACAAGTAAATGGTTATAATTACTCAGCATAATATCGTCATCTGCCATTAAATGGATAGGATCTATGTCAGAGATTAAGGATAAACTTGTTATGTGTTAAGCCATTTGTTGCTTTTATACGTGTTGAGTTTACATAATGTGTATTTTTCTACGCCGTGAACAGATTTCGGACACGTATTTTAATGAAAATAAGGATAATATGTACACAAAAATCGTAGCGATACACGTGGTTGAAGTAGTCGTATCTCAAGATAATCAGAACGATAAAATACTGCTATAGTGACCCCGTTGAAGTGTAGTTATTACCTCTCGGGCGGCATAAAAACTTCCGAAATTTTAACATTTGTAACGTCATAATTTTCATACAAAATTTCTTCCCCGACTTTTAACTCTTTAAAAAAAAAACATTATAATTCAGGAAAATTTCGTTCTCGCCCATGTTCATAAGTAAATTACTTAAGTCAATAATTTACACATTTCTAACTTCAAATATTACGAATTTTCATATAAACGTTTTCACGTTGAAATTTCACAAAGTGATTTGGTTCAGCGGCGCGATGACAATATTTTTATGATAGTGGTTACATGAATCTCCGCTCAGGTTCCCTACAGACGAGGGAACTCCTATACCAACAGCACAAAAACACAAAATTTTAAAACCCTGGGCTGACTGGTAGACTTTAAGTCCGCCCTTTGAAAGCAGATTTAGAATGTTGCAAATTGCAATAAAGATTTAACGTCCGATTTTGTATCTATTGTATCAAAGGTAAGTAATGTCATAATACTCACAATATTACAGGTAAAATCACCCTTCCTGCTGGTACATCGCTGGTGATCCCAATCCACGACGTGCACCGCGACCCTCGGTACTGGGACGAGCCCCATCGCGTCATGCCTGAGAGGTTCCTGCCAGAAAACGTGAAGAAGAGGGACCCTAACGCCTTTATTCCATTCAGCTTGGGCGCTATGGATTGCTTAGGTCGGTCGTTGGATATTGACTTATATGTTATTGCATGAAGAAAATCAAGCCATAGTCCAAAAACTAAGATTTATCGATATAATAATACCAGGTAAACGCTTTCATAGCAAATTACGTTTCAGAAAAAGGAGTATAGGACGCCTCCGACCACTGACGACCTGAAGAAGACAGCGGGCATCCGCTGGATTCCAAAGGCTCAGGATCGGTAAGAGGCGTAAGTTAGGGAAAGCCTACGTCCAGCAGTGGACCTGGGAAGGCTGATGGATGGATGGAATACAATCATAGTAATATTATAAATGTGAATATACCTAAGTTTGTTTGTTACGCTTTCACGCGAAAACTACTTAACCGATTTGCCTGTTTGGAGTGGAGATAGCCTATACCCTGGATTAAAACATAGGCTACTTTTTATCCCGGAAAAGTGCAGGGTTCCCGCGGGATTTGTAAAAATCCATCTCTACCGCGGGCGAAGCCGCGGGCAACATGTACTTAGTAATTTATATCTTCCTGTAGAAGTATAAAACTATACATAAATACCTACCTGTATCTTCCAGGTCGAGTGTATGCCACTGCTCTAGTGAAGACGCTGGTGGTCAGGGTACTTCGGCAAGTGCACCTGGAAGCCGACGGAAACCTGGAAGACCTGGAACTGCATGTGGCCATATCTGTCAAATTCGCTAAAGGATACAACTTGAGAGCTCGGCCCAGGAAACTCGGCAACGAACGCAGCGACGCTTAGATTAAATTTGAGTTTTATTATAGCTAGTATAGATTAGAAGTTAATTTAAATGATGTGTCCTATAAATTGTCCTCGCTAAGCTATTTAATTTTTTTATATCTTCTTCTTTGTTGTCACACACTTAATGTTTAAATTTCTGGAACAATGTACAAAATATGATCAAAAATTTATTTCTAAGAAATAAAATATCACGATTTTTACGATTGTGAATTTTTACTACACATACCTACTTGTTTGCAGTTGGTTCCCTCGCATCCAATTCTCCCAAAAACAAGACAATGTGTTTTTTATATTTTGCGTATATGTTTTATTTTAGGGTTCTGAAGTAAAATCGGAACCCTTATAGTTTCGTCATGTGCGTCCGTCCGTCTGTCCGACCGTCCGTCCATCTGTCCGTCCGTCTGTCCATCTGTTCGTCGTTTTCTCCGAAGCAAAGCGTCGAGACCCTTAGTGCTAGAAAGCTGTAATTTGGCATGGATGTTCATAATTATTATTATATGATTAAAACTCCAGAATAGTAGAATAAAATATTGAAAAATATTTTTTTTCAGGGTACCTCCCCTACAGGTAACATGAGAATGAATTTTTTATTCATCGCGTACCCTTTAGTGTGGGATATCGATGAAAAGGTCTTCCAAAAATATTATGGGTCTTCTAAGACCATTTAAGAATTAGCGGTCCATTTGCGAAATATTTGGCTTTAAAGTGCTAATTTTGGTTAGAGTAAGTCCCCCCTGCTGGTCAAACGGTGGTCGGAGTTAGACAAGTGAAAAATTCTCAAAAATAGGTTAAAATATGACGAATTTACAAGGAAAACTATCACAGCCTTCGGTATATTGGCCTCAGTCTTCGGCCTGGATAATGGAAGAGAACTCAAATCTTCATTTGATGTAATAAAACACAATAAGTTTAATTAGTGTAACTTTTATAATTACATTGTATTTTTTTTACCCGCTAGAAGGGTTATATTTTTCGAGTGTATGTAAGTATGCATATTTCTTTGGCACGCTCTGTAGAGCCTAAACGGCTTGATCGATTTCAGCTTCAAAGGTGCCGTTAGATTCGTTCTAATTGTGAGTGACACGGGGTATATCAAAATCCAATTTTTGGCGCCATATTTTGTCTTCAAAAAATTTTTGAAGTGAAAACTTCTTTAGCATCGTCATTATTTGAAAGTCGATGAAACGAAAAAGAGACAGTAAAAAGAGACAGACACATAAATTCATAAGATTTAACGTGGGAGAATATGCTTCCTGCATTATACAATGTTCGTGGTTCTCTTAGTGTTACTTTAAAAAGTGCTAGGTTGTATTCATAGATGGCGCGAGGAACAAGATAGAACTTAGAAGATTCGTTTTATTGCTGGATAGATGGCGCAGTTACGTTCGTAGTTCTCTTTGTGTTACTTCAAAAAGTGCTAAGTTGTATTCATAGATAGCGCGAGGAGCAATATAGAAGATTCGTTTTATTGCAGGATAGATGGCGCTACTTGCTCATTTTACTCTTCATATTATGTTAAGAGATGGCGTTAGTTACCACTGTTTTATTTTTATTTGGTACAAAATAGTTTTTGAAAGATAATTAAAACTGATAAGTACACGTTATTAAATTAATACATTTATTTTTTAAGGTTTCACTTCTATCACGTGTGAATTGCACATATTTTAATTTTTCTCAAAACCTATCAAGTGGGTTATCAAAATAAAGGTATTGAAAAACGATTTTTAGGTTCCTTTCATCATTTTTTATTTTAAGTACCTTAACAGTTTAGGATACATAACGATTTAAAATTGTTCAAACAATCATTCTCGCTAATTAATCAACTGTCTCATTGAAATGACAACATTGCGAATTTTACCGTCTTTTAATCCTAATAAAGAAGTCCATTGACTTATCTACTTAATCGTAACTAAAATGTGTAAAATAAAAAATATTAAAAAAGGTGTAAAATGAAAGAAAAACATAAACGTGTACGTACGTAAAGTACGCGCATGAGACGTTATACTTCTTTGGCATCATTAAATAAATATTTAACACTAACTGTCTTGGCGAACTTCGTATCGCCTAATAATTAGTGAATGTACTTTGTTATTACTTTTAATTTTTATAGTCTTGGTAGGTTGAACAAATCAGAGATCATTAAATTCCCTCTCCCTCCCCCTCTCACTCCCTCTCCCTGCCCCTGCCCCTCCCCCTCCGCCTCCTGCTCCTCTCCCCTCCTTTTTTATGCCTTGAGCAGGCAAACGAGCAGACGGGTCACCTGATGGTAAGTGATCACCGCCGCCCATGGACATTAGTAACACTGGGGGCGAACACCGATGCAGGAAGTTTGTTCCACAGTTTACACGTGAGGGGTAGAAAACTACGCGAGAACCGAACTGTGGACGAACGCCAGGTATCCAGGTGGTGTTGGTGGAACCTGGTACACCGTGATGTGCGGTGACGAAAATTAACCACAGGGATTAAACCAAACAGTTCTTCATAACATTCCCCATTATACAGACGGTAGAATACGCAGAGAGAGCTTACATCTCTCCTCAACTCAAGCGACTCCAGACCGTCTGTAAGTTGGGATCGTCGACAAGACAAATGGCTCCCCGTTGAATTCGGTTGAACGGATCCACTTGGCTAGCTGAGGCTCCGGCTCAAAGGTGGGCCGGCCATGTGCGGCCGAAGCATATCATTGATATGCATGATGAACAGTGTAGGTGAAAGCACAGAGCCTTGTGGGACGCCAGCATTTATGGGCTTCGTGTCCGTGCATGTTCCGTCAACGACGACCTTGATAAAAAACTGGCAATCCATTTGCACAATTTCTCGGGTACTCCGTAGGAAGGCAGCTTAGACAATAGTGCCTTGTTCCACACCCTATCGAAGGCCTTTGCAACATCCAAACTAAATACTTCTCCCTTGCTCTCGATTGCTTTCGCCCAGCAATGAGTAAGGCTAAGAGATCGCCAGCCGATCTGCCACGGCGGAAACCGTATCGACGGTCGCTAATCAGCTGGCAATTTTCTAGATACCGGAGCAGTTGGGTCTTTATTACACGCTCTATTAGTTTGGAGAGCAAAGAGATTATACCTATTGGTCTGTAATTGGATGGATTTGACCTGTCTCCTTTTTTAGGAATAGGGTGGACCAAAGCTACCTTCTAAACCTAACCTAAGCTACGTTGGAATAGGCGCGTTAAAACCGGGGTCAACTCCGTAGCGCACGTTTTTAGCACAACAGCAGGTATACCATCTAAAATGCACGTCAGGCATCAGCTCACCACACTTCGGGATGGTAGGCGGTGTATTACCCCCGTCATCAACTGTCGAATTCGACGCAAAGATTGTGCCAAGTATTTCGGCTTTCTCTTTTGGAGTGTGGGCCAGGGTATTATCTGCTCTGCGCAAAGGAGGAAGGGACGATGTACAGAAATTGCCTTGAATGGCTTTGGCTAGAGACCAAAACGCTCGGCGACCACGTTTTTAGTGACCGTCGTTTTTGAGTCACCGTCCGTGTTACAAATCTTAAAATTTCACTCTCATCACTTTTTCTATTTATTTCATAACGCGCCTAAAGAAGTATAACTTCAAAAAAATTACAAAAAGAATTTACCTAAAAATTGACATAAAAATAAAATTTAAAACAAAAAAAAATACAAAAATTTACAAAAAAAATTGATGATGATATTTTACATCATCAGAATAATATGTATCAAGATTATTATTAATATTACATGGCGTTGTTACTGATCAACCATCCAAAGCCATCTAGATCCATAAAATCTCATACCACGGGCATAAATATAAAAACGATAGATAAGGAGTTAAACTCCAAAAAACATAAAACCCGACTTCGTATAAAACTAAAAGAAATACTGAACAACTACACCATAGAAGGATTAACAGTCGGGAACCATTTAAATTTTATAAATTTGCTTGGGAAAAACAACAAGATTTGATTGACAGAAGAATTGGTTCCGATTCGTCCAGTTCGGGTTTTGCCCCGCGCCAGAACGCTCTGCACGGACTCTCTCTGAACGTCCCATAAACTAGAGGACGAATGGCAGCTAGTTGTAGGCAGCCATGCTGGCTTCAGAGAAACATAAAATGGATATCCAGTGTCCATATCATGAAACACAACACATATTTACATAATTCATTTCTAGACTGATTATAATAATTATTTAGCAAATACGATAATTTGTGTTAAGAATACGGACCTTGCAATATGCTTCTATGTTGACTTTGTATGTTTTTAAAGTCAGTTTGTTTTCTTTCTAATACCTTTAAACGATCAATCTATATATATAAAATTGAAAAGCGACACACCGCTGATTAAACAAAAAATCTCAGAAACTGCCGAACCGATTAAAATGAAATTTGGCAGGGAGATAGTTTATGCTAAGGAGACGTCCACTAAGAACGGATTTTTGGAAATTCATCTCCTAAGGGGTAAAAACACGGGTTAGAAGTCACTTTCATACAAACAAACTTTGTCAGTTTTAGATTTATAAATTCAAAATTTTTTATGTAGGTTTATAGTAATAAACAAAAGTTAACTTTAACACATTTTTTTGGAAAATCCTCCCTTAAAGGGTTAATTTCTTGGATGGACCTTAGTACGCAACTTCGTCATTTTTGAAGTTAAAAACATGAAAATGTATATATTAGTTCAAGATTAGAAACAGAATTTAAAGGTTATATGTTTTTTTTGGAAAATCTACCCCTAAAGGGTTAATTAAGACGGCGCAAATTAGTATGGTAACTTCGTCAGTTTTGAAATAAGAAGGGTGAAAATTTGTATATAAGCTTATAGTTACACACAAAAAATATCTGTATCACTGTTTTCTCGAAATTCATCCCCTACAAATAGGGGTTGGAGGTCATTTTCATACAAACCAACTTCTTCAGTTTTAGAGTTGTAAATATGAAATTTTTTATGTAAGTTTATAGTAATAAACAAAAATTAAGTTTAACACATTTTTTTAGAAAATCATCCCTTAAAGGGTTAATTTCATGGATGGTACTTAGTAGGCAACTTCGTCATTTTTGAAGTTAAAAACATGAAAATTTACATATTAGCTCCAGTTTAGAAACAAAGTTTGTAAGTATTATCTTTTTTGGAAAATCTACCCCTAAAGGGTTAATTAAGACGGCGCAATTTAGTATGGTAACTTCGTCAGTTTTGAAGTAAGAAGGGTGAAAATTTGTATATAAGCTTATAATTAGACGCAAAAAATAACTGTACCACTGTTTTCACGAAATTCATCCCCTAAAAATAGGGGTTGGAAGTCATTTACATACAAATCAACTTCGTCAGTTTTTTTTTTTAGAGTTATAAATGTGAAAATTTTTATGTAAGTTTATTGTTATTAACAAAAGTTAAAATTTAGCTGAAAATCATCCCTTAAAGGGCTAATTTAGGGGATGGAACTTACTACGCAACTTCGTCATTTTTGAAGTTAAAAACATAAAAAATTATATATTAGCTCAAGATTAGAAAGAATCAGTAATGTGTTTTTTTGGAAAATCCTCCCCTGAAGGGTTAATTAATTAGGGAGTGCAAGTTAGTACGGCAACTTCGTCAGTTTTGAAGTAAAAAACTTGAAAATTTATATTAAATTAGTTCAAGATTAGAGAGAAAATTTAAAAGTTGTGTTTTTTTTTTGGAAAATCAACCCCCAAAGGGTTGAATAAGCTTATGCAAGTTATTATGGCAACTTCGTCAGTTTTGAAGTAAGAAGGGTGAAAATTTGTATACTATAAGCTTATAGTTAGACACAAAAAATAACTGTACCACTGTTTTCTAGAAATTCATCCCCATAAGGGGTAATACTAAGGGTTATAAATATTTAAGAAACTACGTTAATTGTAACAGGTTTTTGTAATTTCATCCCCTAAGAGGTAAATAAAGAGGTTGCAAGTTTTTCCAGGACTTTGTCAATTTCAAACTCAGAAAATGAAAATTAATATGTAAGCTTATAGTGAGAAACAAAAAAATTGTGTAGAGGACTTTACGGACGGGAGCGGGAGGTGAGCGGGACAGGAAGCGAGAGAGGGACCGGGAATGGGAGAGGGAGAGGGACAGGGAGCGGGAGAGAGAGGGAGAGAGAGGGAGAGGGAGAGGGACAGAAAGCCGGAGAGAGCCCGAGAGCGGGAGAGAGAGAAGGACAGGGCGCGGGAGAGGGAGAGGGACAGGAAACGGGATAGGGCCCGGGAGCGGGATAGGGAGAGGGAGAGGAACAGGGAGCGGGAGAGGGAGAGAAAAGGACAGGGGTATTATCGTCTGTTTGTCTGTCCGGGCATCACATGAAAACCCTTGAACTGATTTCAACGGAAATTAGTTAAGTTGTTCCTTATACTTTGGATTACGTTTTAAAAAACTTTTCGTCGCGATGAAATTAAAATTTTTCCCGGGAAACAAGATGAAACTTAGTTTGGAATATTTTTAAAATACCAACGTCTTGTTTTAAATTTGAAACAAACGTTCTTCATTTAATTTATGGAATACATATTGTTTTCGAGTTTTTCAAAATTTTTCATGAAAAAAAAACAAATTAATGTTAATGTTGTTTATTTTTCAAAATCCGTTCCCGGAGGAATGATTTGTGATTGTATCGTAGGTTTCAGTACATATATAAATTCCTAAATGTAAGTACTTCAATATAAATTAACCTGTTTTTAAATTTTCATCTGCAAGGGGTACAAATATGATAAGCATAAATTCCGCATGCGAAGCTGCGGGCAACAGCTAGTTCTTGTATATTTATAAACTTACATTCTCGGAATCTCGGATACGTCGCCTACGATCGTCATGAAAAGTATGCAGGGGGTTTCGGGGGTGATAAATCGATCTAGCTAGGTTTAATTTTTATAAAATGTTGTTTTATCTGTGTTTTCGACTTCGGTCACTAATAAAAGAACTTTTCGGGCAATGAAAAACTGCTACAATATCGTTGACTCTTCTAGACAACTATTGGCGTGTGATAATAGATATTAGATACTAATATTATTAGGAGCAATTAACTATTTTAACGACACAGAGCTACTTCAGTAGATGGCGTTGTTAAGCCTTTCTAAAATACCAAGCCAAGTTCGGTCATCCAGATGTTTATGACAAACCAAGCAATATGTATAAAAGTAAGCCTGAAGTTGAAGAAATCCTATTGTACTAGGTCGTACGTACACTAGGTCGTACGTCATATAATATATTGTCACGTACGTGATCTCCACATTAATAGTGGTGCAGCCTCACCCAGGGGCCAGGGTAGTTCTCACGTAGTTGTCGGAGAAGTAGGGCGTTTGAAAGGAAGTTTTATTTTGAGGTAAGTAAGTAGTCGATTTAATTTTTTTTTTATTTACGTGCCAAATTGTTATTTAAGAATTTTTAAATCCTGATCAATACTTCAAAACATTTTAAAAAACCAACGATTTTAAGGATAAAGCAAACTTTTAAGTTACATTGTATTGATGTTACAACTATGTAATGAATCATAATATGAATCATAATATTAATACGTGACGCAAAAACTTTGTACCCCTTTTTACAGCACATGGATGAATAGCTATCGATAAAAAAAAGAATCATCAAAATCGTTTCACCCAGTCGAAATTTCTGAGGTATCAAACATAAAAAATAAATAAAAAATAAAAAAATACAGTCGAATTGAATACCTCCTCCTTTTTTAAAGTCGGTTAAAAAGGGAAACGGCTACAACCTCTTAATATTCCACGAATCCTTTCGTGACACTGGTCTCTTACTCCCTCCCCTCGAGAAGGTCTGAACTCAGGTCTAGTGTAGGGTCTTAGGGTAGTGTAGGTGTTATCAGTAGCGTAGCGTGGAGGGGGCCGGGGGGGCCCTGGCCCCGGGCGGCACATGAAGAGAGGGCGGCAAGCCACTCGATTTTTAAATAAAAAAAAGTATGTATTAAAATTAATTATTTTATACTTTTTAAATGTAAATTGTGTTATGAATAAAACAAGAAAAGTGCATTTTTATTTAATAAAAAATATTTTAAATAATATGGGGTAAAGTTCATTGCGGGGGGGGGGGGGGGCAAATTCGGTCGGCCCCGGGCGGCAGGAGCCCACGCTACGCCACTGGGTGTTATGTCTAGTGTTACAGCATGGCAAGGGCAGGGTCGTCAAATATATGTTATACAATATAACAAACGACACTGAAGTTTATAATCTATGTTGCCTATTTGATTGAACGAAGAGACATGTAATTACGGGTGAGAACTATAAATCGTAGTTAGGCTTTACTTAGACTTACCTACAGTAATTATCTGTACAGCCTAATGGTCCTAAATAGGATTACCAACTCAAAATTTGAGAAGTCTGGACAATTTAGCAGAATATTAAAAAAAATAGTAAAAAATGTTTTTAAGTAGTAAAGTGACTTCTTTCATTTCAAACATTTTTTAAATATTGGGACACTTAAATATGCCGGACAAATTCGAAGGGTTGGTAACCCAATTTCTAAATCAAAATTATTGTTGGCTGACTTTTTTTAAGTGTAAGTACGGTTTATGTACCTGTCTCAACCAACTTTTCTCCAGACGTACAGTCATAGTACCGATTAATAGTGGAATAAATCACACTAGTTGAATAGGGTATTCTACTATGTTTGAAAAACTACTTCAAAATGTTGATTTTCCTTATAAGAAGCCACAAAAAAATATATTACGTTAAAATAAACAAGCTTTCTTGCCATAAAATGAAATTAAATTTTAAACCTTTTTTATTCCCGCAAAAACGCTGTCAACCATTTTGGTGACGTAATATTGGTATTACAACAGTCATGTATATAGTACGACTGGCACTCATTCAACGTTAACAGCTTTATAGCTGACATTGACGCTGACGCTGAACTGACAGTTTTTTGCCTATAATAATACCTATATGACGTCACACCATGGCGGCTCGTGTTTTAGGTCACGTGATATACAGATTGAAAATCACGACTTTTAATTTTAATATAATAAAATAATAATATGCTTTTATGAACCAAAATCAGAATATTTAAGTATATTTCTACATAAATTTTAATTTTTACCAAATTTTATAACTTATTTTTCACCACCGAAAGTACTCTATTCCAACATGCCAAACCGGCCAAACGATTATAATTGTGAACTAGAGCTTAAAAAACAATCAAAGCTTAATGGAGCGCGCATCATCATTTCCGACTATGCAACAAAGTAAAAAATAACTTTAGAAGTTTGTACAGTTAAAGGAGGGGGGCGGTAGCTAGGCTAGGAGAGCTATGATTGCTGCATGATGCTTGCATGAATACAGTCGGAATTAAACATGGTGGTATCGAGCCCAGCAACATCCTACAGGAGCATAGATAAAGCTCAATTGTTTCAAATAATGTAGGCATTATGTGATTGTCAAATAAACGACCAAAACGAAAGATGATAAAAAACCAAGCAAGTGCGTGTTAGGTCACGCGCAATGTAGGGTTACGAAGTAGTAAATTTATCAACTATTTCGCTAATATAGCCGTGATAGTTTTCCTTGTAAGTTCATCATTCAACCTATTTTTGAGAATTTTTTCACTTATCCAACTCCAACCGTTTAGCCGGCCGGCGGCGGCGCGGGGTAGGTACACTTGACTCTAACCAAAATTAGCACTTTAAAGTCAAATATTTCGCAAATGGACCCCTAATTCCAAAAATGGTTTTAAAAGACTCATAATATTTTTGGAAGACCTTTTCAATGATACCCCACACTATAGGGTACGCGACGAATAAAAAAATCATCCTTAAGTTACTTGTAGGGGAGGTACCCTGAAAAAAAAAGAATTGCTCGTCTAAATGTGGGTTGAAATCGTCGGTTAAAGTTAAATTTAACTAAGCAGAAACCCAGGTTCGTATCTTTTGTAGGTTAAATAAATAAATAAATTTACTTTAACTGAAACTAACTTTACCTCGTGTTGAACAACCCAATCTTAATCAATTATTCAATTATTGTATTACCACAGAAGAAATAATAGTAGGTACTTATAATAAGTAGTATTACGCCATATGCAGTCGGTTTCTCGAAAACCATCGTAACGATTGTGATGAAAATTGCAATTTATGATTAGGTAAAATCTATGAGAAGTTATAATAATACAAACAGTAACAGCAATATATAATTAATTTAATTCTATGATTGACACCTTGTGGCCTGCACCGGGCGCCATCTTTATGCTCAGTTTTTTAGGGTTCCTTATCAAAACGGAACTCTACTACTGTACAAAGTGTAATTCTACAAATTCGTAGAATCAGGTTTAATTAGGTCATTAATATATATCGATAAATCGGTAAATCGATACATGTAAAAGCTGTGTGCTTTCGTTTCAGAATGATCTGGCTGCTCCTAGTAATCGTGGTTCTGCTGGCGTCGTTGTGGTTGCGATGGAGACACAAGAACAAGCGGCTGCTAGAAATGGCAAAGGCCTTCCCCGGGCCACGTCCACTGCCTCTACTCGGCAACGCACATTTGTTCATGGGCCGCTCAGAAGGTTTTTTTTTATTTTTATTTGCTAAGTATAAATATAAGTCTGATGCTTTTGATTTTTTTTTTACTTTAAATTTATAATCGACCTCGTACTATTAGAACTCATTTTCTATTTATCCTTAAATTCTTTTGGTCTCCTACTTTCCGCCGCGCGCCGTCTAAGTAGATTTGGAATAATCAAAATTTTACTAACAAAAAAGCGGCCAAGTGCGAGTTGGACTCGCCCATGAAGGGTTCCGTAGCAGCAAGTAACATAGTAAAAAAGTTCTTGTAGTTCGTTGTAACTTTGATCAATGTTTTTACGGTTTGCGATTTATGACGTATTAAAAAAAAACTACTTACTAGATTTCATTCAAACCAATTTTCGTTGGAAGTTTGCATGGTAATGTACATCATATATTTTTTTTAGTTTTATCATTCTCTTATTTTAGAAGTTACAGGGGGGGGGGACACACATTTTACCACTTTGGAAGTGTCTCTCGCGCAAACTATTCAGTTTAGAAAAAAATGATATTAGAAACCTCAATATCATTTTTGAAGACCTATCCATAGATACCCCACACGTATGGGTTTGATGAAAAAAACATTTTTGAGTTTCAGTTCTAAGTATGGAGAACCCCCAAAATCTATTGTTATTTTCTATTTTTGTGTGAAAATCTTAATGCGGTTCACAGAATACATCTACTTACCAAGTTTCAACAGTATAGCTCTTATAGTTTCGGAAAAAAGTGGCTGTGACATACGGACGGACAGACAGACAGACAGACAGACAGACAGACAGACAGACAGACATGACGAATCTATAAGGGTTCCGTTTTTTGCCATTCGGCTACGGAACCCTAAAAATAACCGACTTCAAAGTCTCAAAAACTACTTTTCAGATCTCGTTCAAATTTATGTGGGACCACATGACAAGCACCTGCTTTCGATTAAAAAAAGAATCATCGAAATCGGTTGGCTTGATATTGAGTTATTCGTCAATTTGTCGCGCACATTTTAACACAAATTTACGACTTATGTGGTTTTCTCATGAATGCCATTGTTAGATCTCAATAAAATTTATGTGAGACCACATGACAGCCACCAGCTTTCGATTAAAAAAACAATCATCAAAATCGGTTCGTCCAGTCCAAAGTTCTGAGGTAACAAACATAAAAAAAAAATACAGTCGAATTGAGAACCTCCTCCTTTTTTTGAAGTCGGTTAAAAAATCTGGTTTAGTACTTGCTAAAGGTAAACAAAGATGAGAGACATCGGCAGAGTAACATCGTCGGAGTTTTTACCAGTTATACCAAACATTAAAATCTATTTAACTAAATGAATAAAAAATTAAACAGTGACATGTGATTTATTTTCGCTTACACTGAACATTTTAAACGCAACGGATACTCATAGACTCATACGTACGAGGCCGATATTTTGTTCCAGTTACATAGTAGGTAGATACGTGGTCACGGTGAAATGTCGGTATCATAAAATATGAATCGTAGCATTTAAAATTACAACATCTACAAGTCTGCAAAGCATTTATAATAGGTGTATAATAAAATAATTTATTATAATATCATAGAAGATTAAATTCTTTGACATAAATACCACAAGCGCTTTAATAAATGACGACTTAAGTGATCTCGGGTCAAGCGGAAATCACTATGCAATAGCTCTTATTATGGAAGTAAACTGTAATTTAATAATTACATGCCTTCATGCAGTTTTGAGGTCAGTCAGTAATCATTATAACCATATTATGTCTATTTATCTTGTACCCGGAAAAATCGTAAACTAATACCAAACGTAAATACGTAATAAAAACGTAAACTAATATGGCGGTATAAACTACAACATGGCAACTAACTCTATGCTTGTTTAATGTTTAACCTTGTGCAATTAGCCAAGAATCGATCTACGATGATTAGTGGCCACTGTCGCCATGGATATAGTAAAGCAAAGGCATCACCGACCTAGAAAGAATTAAGAGAGAGAGAGAGAGAGAGAGAAATTAAGCATGAACTGGCTCCCAAGTTCCAGCCGCAGCGCGACGAGTTGTTTGACAGCTGACTCAAGCAAGAGGGTTATAGTAGCTATCCAGGCAGGCTTTACGGGAAGATAATACCTAATATTAATGATTAATGACTTAATAATAATATTAACAACTAGCTGACCCGGCGAACTTCGTATCGTCAACAAAAAATTTTTTCTAAAATAATAGTAACCTAAGTTACTCCTTGTTACATCAGCTATCTGCCAGTGAAAGTCCCGTCAAAATCGGTCCAGTCATTTCAGAGATTAGCCGGAACAAACAGACAGACAGACAAAAATTGTAAAAAATGTTGTATTGGTATATGTACCGTGTATACATCCAAATGCACTTAAGTAGTAAAAAGCGGTTATTTTAATATTACAAACAGACACTCCAATTTTATTTATTTGTATATGTAGATGTATTCATTTTGTGAAGCTTTACCACCAAGACAAAGAAAGTTAGCCAAATAGCCTAGTGGCGTAGCGTGGGTTCCCGCCGCCCGGGGCCGACCAAGAATTTGCCGCCCCCCCCAATGATCTTTGCCGCCATTATTATTTAAAATATTTTTTTATTAATTAAAATGCACTTTTCTTGTTTTTTCATAACACAATTTACATTAAAATTTAAATAAAAGATAATTAATTTTAATGTACAATATATTTTTTTTATTTAAAAATCGAATGGTTTGCCGCCCTCTCTTCATGTGCCGCCCGGGGCCAAGGTGACTCTGAGTTGGCGCGTTAGAGTCGCAACGACGTAAGGGATGTTTGATTAGACGCAGTATGGATGAAGCATGGAGCCACTTACTAAAGTTTAAGGTCTAAAATAGTCCTCGAATTCCAATCTCTTACGATAACTGGAGCCGAAAATTTTATTTCGTTTACCAAAACTTTCCTGGACGATTTTGATTCTTACCTAGGGCCATTTTTCCACATTTCATACAGATTTAGTGACGATATTATGACCTAGACTGCCCTAGCCTAGAAGACAATTGTGAAGGTTACAGTCTGCTTTTGATATAAAAATATATAATGGAAAAAAAATCTTAAATAAATTAATTAAAAATACAAATTAAAAACACACATACGGAATATGTCATGAAAAAAATTAAGCAGGAATAAAATATATGGAAAATCAGATTCAAAAATAATATTATGAGACAATAATTATGAGAAAAAATAGTAAGACATCTGTCTTCCCCCATTATTTAACGAAATATACCTATTATTTAACACTGGCAGCAGCACTGAAGCACACATACGAAATATTTCAGAATCTTCGGCAAGAGAGTAACTGAACATCTATTGCCGAAGAGTCTGAAGAGTTCAGTATGTAAAACGATCGAAGAGTTTTCAAGCCGTCGGTTTCTTCCTGATATTTAAGAAGTTAAAGCAAAATATTATATGTAGGTAGATAGATGTTTTCTCTGACACTCTTGTGATGCAAATGCAGGTCGTAACTCGTAACGCAGCAAGATATTATGTTCATGGAATTAAACTTTATAATCTTGTACTTGCTTGAATATTATCCGTGCGAAAAAGAATATATAGCGCCAATCTAAATAGGGTGCGTGTACTTTTGTACGCGCGTGAGAAGTTATATTTCTTTGACATAATTAAATAAATATTTAATTTAATAACGTGTAGCACTTTTAATTATCTTTCAAAAACAAAAAAAATAAAAAAAATAAAAACATATAATATATAATTTTATATAATTTTTTATTTTTTATTTTTTAATATTCATTTCTTATACCTAATCACAGTATAAAATATACTGCCAAATTTTAATATGCTTTCTGTAAATGAAGCGTAGTGCTATCATTTAAATTGCTTTTCTTCATTGAAAGAATACGAGTTTAATTCTTGTTTGTTTACCTTTATTGGCAAGGACGCTGTTGCCATGGTTTTCCGATGATGCTTTATAATGTGACGTGAATAATAACAGAAAATATTATAATTTACAACACAAATCTTTAAAAATGTAGTGTTCAAGTTTACGGTGTTTTTTAATTAATAGATTCTCAGTGGAGCAAAATATATTATACAACAATAATAAACACTTTGGTGTACGTGTGATATTGATTGGTGATATGTGATTTTGTAATAAGAGTGCTAAAGATACTTTTATGATCTATATATAATTTTTATTTAAATGTGTTAGTATTTATGACTGATAAGATTGTGATAATATTTTTTATATTTTTATTATATTTTATCGTTATTTATGTCATCACAAAATTCCTATGATTCGTTAGTGCCTTGCCCCATCTGTAGTGATACTAAATTATACAAAGGCATCCGTGGTTTATCCATACATTGCAGCCGTCGCCACATTCCTCGTTCCGACTTACTATGTTCATCATTCACCAATACATCTGTAAATGCTTCCATAAATCACATAGATGGGGTAAGTCATGAGTCGCTTCATCAGACTTTGGCTAGCCTTAAAAACAACACAATTATTATTAAACGCATCCCAAGGGCAGCCCGTGCAACTGTGGCTCAGTGTCTGTCTGATTGTGTAGCTAGTGTAGTATCTGAAAATACTTCTAAAACTTGGATAAATTTGCTTACTTTCTCATATAAATCTTTAAATTTAAAAAATAAATATCTGAACAAAAATGTCACTAATACAGTTAAAAGTAATGCCGTTGCAGGTAATCTCCCAACCATTGAAATTAAACACTCTAAAATTAAATATAATGTAATCACGAATATTGAAAATAAAATTTCAGATGGCAACTTGAAAAATGCGGCTAACCTTTTATTTTCAGATGACTCATTAGCTGCACCGACATCAGAAACCCTAACAGTTCTCCGTGATAAACATCCCACGATTAATAATAACACACAGCCTTTTGACATTCAGAATTTCTCTCAGAGTCAGCCTCTAACGGTAAGTGAGAACGATGTATTAAATGCCATTAGTACTTTTCCTAATGGCTCAGCTAGCGGTTTAGATGCCATCTCTCCGCAACATTTAAAAGATCTCACAAATCCGTTGGTGGGTGATGCTGGGAGAAAGCTTTTAACTCAATTGACAGCTTTAATAAATTTAATGTTAGCCGGAAAAGTACCGGAAACAATAATTCCTATCCTTTACGGTGCTAATCTTATAGCTCTGAAGAAAAAAGATGGAGGCATTCGTCCAATTGCAGTAGGAAGTACGTTCAGACGAATAGCTTCCAAAGTATGCTGTCAAAAGTTTCGCCCTAGGCTAACAAATCATTTTAAACCTCGGCAGCTTGGTTTTGGAGTTAAAAGCGGCTGTGAGGCGGCTGTACATGCAGCTCGTACTTTTATTAATGGAGTTGATTTCAACATTCTTTTAAAATTAGACATCAAAAATGCTTTTAATTCTGTTCACAGGAGTGCTTTTTTATCTGAAATTCAAAAAGAAGTTCCTGAAATTTTTGATTATGTCTGGCAATGTTATGGCACTCCTTCAAAATTAATGTTTGGTAATAATGAAATCGACTCCGCCGTGGGATGTCAAAAAGGCGACCCTCTTGGACCTGTTCTTTTCAGTTTGGCTATTAATCCGGTTATTACTCAGTTAAATTCAAAATTTAACGTTTGGTACCTGGATGATGGTACTTTAGGTGGAACTGTATCCTCAGTTTTTAATGATTTCAAAACTGTCATCGATCAATTTAATACAATAGGACTTCAGATCAATGACAAAAAATGTGAATTATATATTTCAGAGGACATCACAGACATACAACGTGCCGAAATTATTCATAAATTTAATACAATAACTCCTGAAATATCCATCAAATCCAAAATGAATTTAAATCTATTAGGCGCTCCCATTTTCGAGGATGCAGTTACACATATGGTAAATTCAAAATTAGATTTGTTTAATAAATTTTCTGATCGTCTTTTTGAAATTAAACCACATATGGCAATATATTTCCTTCGGCTTTGCTTATTCACCCCAAAATTTATGTATCTGTTACCGGCAAAACCCGATTTCAGGTTAAACTAGTTTGGCCTAGGCCAAACTAGTTTATCCTACTCGTGTCAGGTCAAACTAGTTTGGCCTAGTCCAAACTAGTTAGGTCTAGGCCAGACTGGTTTGTCCCGACACGATTAGGCAAAACTAGTTTCTCGTCAGTCTAAAACTGATTAGAACCGAATTGTTACGGATTTATATTTATTCGACAAATCTTTGTGCTTAAAACGGGATCCTGCCTTCTCGCCGAAAATTGTTTGGCCGATTATCACTTGCCAACCAACGGTTCGCCTATTTTTCACTTTGACAACTAACGATTGTCAAATTTTTGTATGACAACGTTTCATTTGGTAGAATTATTGTTAAGCTGATTATCATAATGACACAACACGTTCAGAGTACTTATCATTTGTCAAATCCTTCACTAGGCCAGACAACTTTTAGACGAATAACGTTTCGTCTGTGTAACAGTTCCCTATTCGTACATTTTTATTATGATAAAAAATAAACTAATTTTTATTTAAGAATTACAAAAAAAAACCTTAACACATTAAATTCGCAGCAATGCACATTAATAATTTTTCTTCTGAATATGAAGATTTGTGTTCAAAAGAGTTCTGTTGATTATTTCTTCTTTGTCCAAGTACTTTTTTTTCTTGGGTTCTGGTGGGGCACCTGTTAATATATTTTCTATTTCCCCTCGTTGGTAATGGTTTCCTTTATTAATTGTTTTATCAATTTTTCAAAATTGGTGACAGAACCGACTTAGTCAACCTCGACCCCACGTGGTACTAGTCTGCCCTACCCCTAGAGTGAATGTAAACCCCGGAGGCGCGGAGGGAGAGCAGCCCCCGCCCGCTGTAACAAACTGCAGGCACCATGTGAGCCGAAGCGGCTGAGGCTGGTCGCCGCAGGCGACCAAAAAGCCGAAGTTGCGAAGGCGAGCATGGAGTGCCTGCAGTTTCTTACGCAAGGGCGGAGGGGCTGCATTTCCCGCAGCGCCGGAGACGTTTAGAAGCCTGTTTGTGTATCAAAAACCCCTAAATTCTCCCTAAAAGTGCATACAATGCAACTTTGTAATTATAATGATTTGTCATTTTCTTTATAAAATTGGTCCGAAACCTTACTTAATACATCATTTGGTAAACAATATACAACTAAATGAATATTACTCTAACTGACGACTAGACTGACGAGAAACTAGTTTTGCCTAAACGTGTCGGGACAAACTAGTCTGGCCTAGGTCCAACTAGTTTAGACTAGGCCAAACTGGTTTGACCTGACACGAGTAGGATAAACTAGTTTGGCCTAGGCCAAACTAGTTTGACCTGAAATCGGGTTTTGCCGGTAACATATCTACTTCGTTGTTGTCCTGTTTGGAAATTCCCTTTGGTTACAGAACTTATCGACACAGCCTTAAAACAAACTGTTTCTAAAATTTTAAATTTTAAATTTCGAATATAATTCTTGGAGACAGGCATGCCTACCTATTAAATTAGGTGGGTTAGGTATTCGTTCCACCGCAAGTGTGGCTCTTCCGGCTTTTTTAGCCTCAACTCACAGTTCGATCACCCTCATCAGCGATATTTTAAATTTAAACCAAGCTGATGTTCGGGTGGCAGGCTTGAGTCAGGCTTTGAGTGCTTGGAGGGCCATGTTTCCGTTGGAAAGTATCCCCGTCGACAGTTCAAAACAAAAATTTTGGGACATGCCCGGAATCAAGTCGACGTTTGCCTCTCTCCTTGATCAGACAGTGGACAACACGGACAGGGCGAGACTATTAGCGGTTTCTGATGAGCATTCAAGTTACTGGTTGCACGCTCTGCCTTCACACAATCTTGGCACTATCTTAGATGCTTCGATCCTACGCATCTCCATATGTCTCCGGCTCGGTGCCAAAGTCTGTGAACCTCACATTTGCATTTGTGGGCAAAATGTGGATCAGTTGGGTCGACATGGTCTATCCTGCGCTAAGAGTGCTGGCCGATTGTATCGCCATGGCACAATTAATGATTTGATCCGTAGGGCTCTTGTCACCGTGTCTGTACCTGCTACGCTAGAACCATGCGGTATGTGCAGAGACGATGGTAAGAGACCCGACGGTGCAACTCTTGTGCCATGGAGATTAGGTCGCACCTTGGTGTGGGATGTAACATGTGTTGACACTTTGGCCCCATCTTATGTGCATGACACTTGCACTAAAGCTGGGGCCGCAGCCGATCGCGCCCAGTTTCTGAAGCGTCGCAAATACTCTTCTGTTACAGAAGACTATGAGTTTGCGGCGCTTGCAATGGAAACTTTGGGTACGTGGTCGGAAGACATGAAGTGTTTCATGAAAGACATGTCGAAACGACTGGTCCGCACTTCTGGAGACCTGAAGGCTGGCAGCTATTTTGCTCAAAGAATTAGTTTGGCAATACAGCGGGGCAATGCTGCCAGCGTTCTGGGTACAATGCCTAATTTGGGAATTTTGGATGACATTTATCTCTTGTAAATATACTTTTTTTTTATATTACTTACTTTAGTTAACATCTTTCTTTTTATTATTTTAAGTTATAGTAACATATTCTTTTGTTAGTTTTAGTTCAATTAGTTTTAATAAAATTTCCTTTTCTTAACCAATATTTTTCGATTTCTTTCAAAAACTATTTTTGTACTAAATAAAAATAAATAAGTACAAACTATATAGATGGCGTTGTTCAGAAACCTAAATCGGACTGTTGAGACTCTGTGAGATTTGTATAAGTAATAACATTAAATTTTAAAAGAGGTAAAGATAATAAGAAGCTAAGGCTATCTATCCAGTGCTTTTATACCCCCTTCGAGGTATCAAACGTTTAACGCAACCTTTTTGCAAGTCGTATATGAAGTATAACTTCAAAAAGTCAAAAAATTACATTTAAGTATACATATAATACCAATCTTACTTTTTCTTTTGGGTCTGGATTTCGTAAAAAACGCATTCACGTTTAACATTGAGTTCTTACCAAAACTGTCACGTACGAAAATGACCCTGACCATTAATCCAAATAGAAGTGACCTTAGATGTACAAAATTTACTACCTCGATTCACGGGTGTCTCTAGAAACGCTTTGAATAGTAACTAGCGTAAATATGCATTATTATGTTAACTTGATAGATTTCCCAACCTGATTACATAGAGAAGGGAAAACTGAAAAGGAAATTAATATGCTCATAAATGATTTGGATAACTGAGAATATACAGAAGACTAAAGGATCATTCGTATTCTTTTATCTTTTGAAATACAAAATTTTTAACTGACATACTTTAAAATGCAACATACATATTTTGAGGTTGTAAATAAATATGTAGGCAATTGCATTTATTTGGTGACGAGTAACCGCCCTCTCTTTGCTTCGGTTTTCTTATTTTTTTACACCTTGGGTTACATTATTGGAGATTTATTAAGGATCCCTAATTTTTTTGAAAATATAATATAGCCTATGTTACTCGGGGGTAGTGTAGCTTTCCAACAGTGAAAGAATTTTTCAAATCGGTTCAGCAGTTTCGGAGCCTATTCAATGCAAACAAAAAATCAAATCTTTCCTCTTTATAATAATATATTAGTATAGATAATGCTGATGACCAAAAGTTTTCACAGAAAATTTTGTCAAGACATTTTTATTTAATCATTTATCTGAATAAATTGGCGATTGTTAATTATTAAGATAGGTATTATTTTTGTTGCAGAATTAATAAATGTAATAAGAGGATTGATGAACACGTATGGAGACGTAATCCAGATTTGGTTGGGACCAGAACTAAATGTGTTTTTGAGCAATCCTGATGATTTTAAAGTAAGTACCTAACGATTGATAGTCGATAATGATAAGATACTCACAAATTGATCATAATTTTCTTTAAGTCAGACAACACGACAAAGGGACACTTTTAACCACTAGGTTACTAAGTTAAATACTACAGGCTGTTCATCCAACCATCCATCTATGGATTGATATTGTGACCCATAGACGGATGGATGGATGGAACTAAATTAAATATTCCAGGCTCTTCTTACAAACCCAAAAATGAGCTTCAAAGGACCTCAGTACAAGTATATGGCTGACGTGCTAGGCGGCGGGATATTGAGCGGATCCGGTATGCTTATTTTTTATTTATGTACATATGTATTAATTTTAATGTCATATTTTGCTGTATTGGGGCGGGACAAAATACTGACGATAGAGGGGACAAAAACCGGCCCGTTTGGTAGTAAGGTAAGGTAGGTAGGTAGCTAAGATAATATTAGGTAGAGAATAATATTAATAGTTTAATAAGTCACTGACTATCAGTGCGAATCAAATTGTCTTAATTAATAATTAATTATTCATTATTCAATTACATAGGTTTTAAAGATAAAGAAAAATAATTAATGGGTGGTAATTAAACTGACTTCTATTTAATAGCATTATTGTCCTCTAAAAATTTACACTGTCCCCTAAATTACTAAGTCAGCCACCATCAATGCGCGTCTAAAAAATACTGTTTTAGCCACTATAAATTTTCAATGTAAGCTACTGTAAATACGACTTAGCATAGCAGTTATTTTTTAGCATCTATATTTTTAACATACATTCAACTAGTAAACTTCTAAAATATTTAAATATGACACCAATAAAGTAATTTTATCTACATCTAATTTTATAACTCAGCATCTTTTAATTTTTTTCAAACATAAATAATTTATAACTCGTCCTATATTTTTGATCATCAAAATACCTAAAATTATCATCAAATATATTGAATTGTCATCAAAACGTACCTAAAATTAAGGTGTGTTAGTATAAATGTCTAACTAAATGTTATTAACTATAATATAACTTGAAATAATGTTCACATGTCTATAATTTTCACATGCTATAAAAACAAATAGCAAAATTTCATGTGATCTAATGTTTATTTCATATTATAATGTTATAATTCATTAATTTGCTCGAATAACATTTACTTTAACGTTTACTTCATATGAATTATATAGCATAATGCTCTTTTTATATAACGTTCATTTGATTTAATTTTCATTTAATATAATTTTCAAATACATAATCTAATCTTCAAACGTTACACACCCTTAAAAGGTCTACGGCATGCGGCAAACAGCAAGAGGCATTCCGCATGCAGCAAGCAAGCAGCAGACATGGCTTCTGTCACGGCTCCGGCGCTGCGGGGCTCTGGCGGTCCCACGCGATCTTATCGTCGCAGATGCTATTAACGCTCACCACCGCAGCTTCGGCTTGCTGGCCGGCTTTGCCGGCCAGCCTCAGCCGCTGCGGCGAGCGTTAAAACCACCTGCTCCTCAGCTCGCGGGCCGCCTCGCCCCTCCGCGCCTACGCGGGTTTACATTACACTCTAGGGGTAGGGCAGACAAGATTACGTGGAGTCGGATTTGCAGCTATTTGTTTCTGTCACTTATTTAACAACGAGCGCACCAACAATAGAATGAAAATAAACAAATACACGCGATAACTCACAATAAACAAATACACGTGACAACTCATACCCGCATGAATCGAATCGCGCTCGCTGATTGGTGCAAATGGCCAGTAGCGCCCGTCTGACTGGCGACAAACAGATCATGCAGTTGCTCTTTCCATGATAAAAGAATACGATTTATTATTTCACATGCTAAATTATAAAATATGATGTTTTCTAGTTCAAGCTTGAACTATCTTTTTTGAGGAAAATATGTTCAGGCTGTAAAACGAAAAATGTTGGTTAGTTGTAAAATCCGTGGCTGAGTTAGTAAATTAGAAGGTGATGTATAAATCAGTGGGACAAGTAAAAATAATAGTAGTTCTTTATTTGACGCTTTCTTTGGAATATTCAGGTGGCATTTAAAAGAAGGCGAATTAGTTTATTAGAAGCCTTCTCATTTTCCCATGGCTTAGTTATTAAATCAGAGGTTGGTTTCCGTGGCCTAAAAAAAAATCTGCGGCTTGACTTATTATTCCCCATAATTAATTAGGAAAGATAAAATAGTGTACATGAGTTAAGTTAGCCCATTTATTCATCGGATATTTGTAAATTTCATTGGTAAACATGTCCAGTGTCCTCCTCTCTCAGATTCCACCAATCCGCAATGGAATACGTGGTATGCTTTAGTCCTTCCCAAAAGGAGAGACCCAGCTCGGTAGTGGACCATTAATGGGTTGAAACCAAGCCCCATGTCCATCGGCGATGGTTTAGATTACTTATCAAAAAATTCTTCCTCAGTTTGCATTTGTACGGTGTAAAAAAAATACCAATTAATTTTAGCATAAGCATTCGATTTTCAGGCACACCCTGGAGGAAGCATCGTAAAATAGCTACACCAAACTACGGCAAGAGGGCCATTGAAAGCTATGGTGACATCTTTAACCAAGAAGTGGATATTCTGTTGAAGAAATACAGAGAAATTTCTAAAGGAAAACAATTTGATATTTATGAGAGTATCGTTCAGACAACTAGTTATTCTGTTTGTCGTAAGTATATCTACCGGGTTTAAATTTATAGATTCTTAAATGGAGAGGGTACCTCATATTTAAATCAACAGGTTAAGGTTAATAATTTATCTATGTATCTATACATATATACGTGTTGATAAAATATTCTCACGGACTTGGCGGTACTCAAATAAGGTAGAAACTAGTTACGGCCTTCTTGTGTTTTAAAGAAATAGTCGCCTGAAATAATCCGAGAATCCCACTCCTTTTTGTGGCCAGGAACGCGTCTGTAATGCCTTGGTGTTTCGTTGTTTCACAACTTAAACATTGGATTTTTTTTTCATGGAAATAGCCGGCAAAAGATCTAACGATCCACCTGATGGTATGTGGCTATCGTCGCCCATGGACATCAGCAGCACCAAAGGTTTCACTGATGCGTTGTTGGCCAAGAAAAACAAAGAAAGAATGAACTGACTCTCAAGCCCTCAGCTGAAACACACGACGACACAATCAGGTTAACTTGTTTCGATTGTTTTTAGAAACACTTATGGGACTCAGCAGAGAAGAAACTTTATCAATACCGTATTTACAAGAGCTCATTGATTTAAGTCCAAGGTAATTAAATTAATTTTCTTACAAATATTGATAAGCTTTACGGTACAGTGACTAAAAACTCTTGAATAATAATATAGAGATACTAGCTGACCGGGCAAACGTTGTTCTGCCAAAAATTTTTTAGGGGTAGGGGGATGAAAAATAGATGTTGTCTGATTCTCAACCCTAGCCGACATGCATGCAAAGATTCACGAAAATCGGTCGAGCCGTTTCGGAGTAGTTCAACTTCTAACACCGTGACACGAGAATTTTATATATAAGATATATAGTGTATATAGTATAGTAGTATAACCACAGAATAAGGTTAATAAGGTTATAAGTACTATTATTTCTTCTGTGGTATAACTGCAAAATTTTTCTTTTTTTAATCCTATTAATAATTATTATAAATGTGAAAGTTTGTGAAGATGTTTGAATGTTTGTTCCTCAATGACGCCACAACCACTTAACCGATTTGGCTGAAATTTGGAATGGAGATAGCCTATACCCTGAATTAACACATAGACTAATTTTTATCCCAGAAAAGTTCAGGGTTCCCACGGGATTTGTTAAATCTAAATTAATTAATTTGTTTCGAAACCACTCTACCGCGGGCGAAGCTAGTAATTTTAATAATTTATAATTACCTTAAAACCATGCACATTATAATCGAACTTTATATTTATGACATAAGCATTATTAGAAAATTCTATGCTACTATTAGAATTTAAAATATGTTAATATTTACAGTATGTACGACATAATCTTCGACAGAATGACGAAGTGGTACCTGCAGATAGATCCAATATTCTGGCTCACGAGTTCAAATTACCTACTGAAAAACTTCATTTCAAAGATGAATAGCTTTGGTAAAGATGTCTTTATGAAGAGAGTAAAAAAACTGGAAACTATCGACAAAAGGAAATTAGAGCTGATGAATACTGATAAAGACTCCCTGAGCAATACCCAGTTGAGCGTCATCGATAGATTCATACTGTCTCATGAACTAAATGATGAAGAGCTGCTAACAGAGATATTTACAGTATTTACTTCAGTAAGTTTAAAAAAAATCTTAGAAATTAATATCTGAAGTTGGCTTCTCATCTTTTCGCCTTATCGTTCTTTTATACGGCAGTGGGTGATAAAAATGAATGTTACAAAATTATTTATAAAAGAAAATATAATTTCAACATTTTCTAAAATGATAAAAGTCATTTTCCAAGAAAAACAAGTGAGTAGTTAAATAAAAGAGAGAAAGAGAGCGAGGTTTTGATTCGAGCAGCTACCATTGTTAAATATTCAAAAGTTGGGAAGAATTTCTATATCCATCATTGGCTCTAGACTTTTTTATCTTAACTCTAGACTAATAGGTATCCCTTATTCCAGAGTCAAGAAGCCTCAGCGAAAATGGCATCGTTCTTGCTTCTGATGATGGCATATCATCCAAATTGTCAAGTAAGTGATTACTTTCATTTGAAATCATAATAAAACGGTAATGGTGATTGACGGCAAACGCCCAGCAAGCTTAACGACAAAGTTAAGCAACAGCGGGTGCGGTCGGCAGTTGGATGGCTGGCAATAATTTCTTGCCGTTAGTGGCAATAATTTCTTGAGCGTTTCCGTGTTTCGGACGGAACCCGGTTGTTATCCTAAGATAATACCTAGTCATTAGCCTAGTCCTAGCCATGTCGAATGAAAACTTCCCACACTTCCGAGACTTGGGTTGGCCACTAACCCTCCACAACTCCGCACTGGAGAAGCGTGGCGGAGTATGCTCTAGGCCTCTTCAAGAGGAGAAACCCGTGTTCAGTAGAGGGCCATTAATGTGTTGAAGCCAATGAAATGGGTATCCAGATAGAAAATCCAGACCTTTTGACCATACTACACATACCTACACGTATTCTATTGGGTTTAAACTCTGTCGAGCACTACTCAACAACCTCTTACTTTGTCCAGTTGTCCGCTTCTATCCAGTTTGAAAAAGTTGACTTAAACTCGAGGAAAGATGGAGCCACTTGTAATGTTTGTAAGTTATTTTTTTTATTGTAGGAAAAATTGTACAAAGAGATCGTCTCTGTAATGGGCGAAAGGGATAGACCGGTAACGGATGAAGATTTTAAACAAATGCCCTACCTAGAAATGGCCTTCAAAGAAGTGCTCCGGCTCTTCCCCATTGGGTCCATGTTGCAGAGGACTGTTAATGAAGACATTAATATAAGTAAGATTACAGATTTGACCGGTACCCAATTGTATGTTATACTAAGGTCCTAAGCCCCCAGCCGGAACACTCGGACTACAAGACAAGCCGTTTGGCGGCTGAATCAAGCAAGAGTGTGGTAGCAAGCTTCAGCTAGGCTAGCTTTATGGAAAATTAATAAATACCCCAAATACGGCGTAAAATAAATGTAACCTAAGTGCCGGTGTTGTAAGGCTCACTAAAAGTGGGGAAAATTGGATCCATTTTTCTTCTACTCTGACTGCTACATAACATCATACCATAACATAAACAGTAGGTACCACGTACTTCCAGAATTTTCGTTTGATTGCTTTCTTACTCGCAGGCTCAGGAACTCTACCGGCAGGTTCCTCTCTCGTCATTCCAGTGTTCCACATACACCGAGACCCTCGTTTCTGGACCAACCCTGAAGCCTTTGATCCTGAAAGATTCACCCCGGAAAATGTAAGACTACGAAAGTCAAACTGCTACATACCCTTCAGTCTAGGACCTATGGACTGCTTAGGTAAGACAAACTTTAAAATTTTAGTTGACTAATAGCCATCCATTTTATGTCCTAAAGCCTAAACAAAGAAAGAAAAATAACCGTCTCGATCTTTTGAGATACCCTATAGCGGCTTTAGATATCTAGATGTGATGCGGATAAGTAATAAGTTATTCCTTGTCTACGATCCCACCTAATGGTAAGTGGCGAAAGGGAGAAAGTTATAAGAAAGACAATTACCAAATAACATAACAGCTTAGCCCAATTTATACAAAGGGTTCCCGTATATCCAAATTACTCTATGGCAAAGTGTCTAAAAAAGTACAGTGCCTCCAACTTATCTGTTAATTGGAGGAGGGCGCTGTCGGACGCATTGGACCAATCATTGGACGCAATTCGAGACGTAGTAAACGTAATGAGCACAAAGAACTTATGAATGGCGCGGCATTAGTTCCAATTTTCGCCATTTCACAGATAACTTGGTGGCACTGTATACAAATGTACTCTGGTGACCATTAACGTATCATAAGGTGCCTCGTCTGCTCTTTTGTCGGCTAAGATCATAGATCTAGTACCTATAGATTCAGCCACGGCGTGGCCGCACATGAGACAGAGTTTACGTTTCTTGGAGGTTATTTTTAAAGAAATGTAACAAAAAACAAGCAGCCCAAAAAATTGCCATCCACCATAGACTAAATATACTTATATTAACTACGATTTTCTGCTTAAAAAAACAAACTGAAACTTTAAATCTCCAAATAGCCAACTCATTCTTCATTATTTGTCACAACTCACTCATTGTTTGCACTTGTGACAAGCAATATATATGTTTAATGTAATCGTCCACGGTGACGGGGACAAAAAATAATATTTTTGTCTCTGTCTTTCACGTAGATTTTGTAACTAGAGATCTCGCTCTGTCAAATGTATGGGAGAATCTACTGGTTCTAAATCTATGGCTAAGACGAATAATCAAAATTTTACTAACAAAAAATAACAGACTGCAAAGTTACTCTAAAACTACTTGTCAGATCTCGTTCAAATTTATGTGGGATTACGTGACAAGCACCTGCTTTCGATTAAAAAAAGAATCATCGAAATCGGTTGGCGTGATATTGAGTTATTCGTCCATTTGTCGCGCTTACTTAATACAAATTTAAGACTTATATGGTTTTATCATGGATGCCATTGTCAGATCTCAATAAAATTTATATGGGACCACACGACAGCCACCAGCTTTCGATTAAAAAAAGAATCATCAAAATCGGTTCGCCCGGTCCAAAGTTCTGAGGTAACGAACATAAAAAAAATACAGTCGAATTGAGAACCTCATCCTTTTTTTGAAATCGGTTAAAAAAGGTTGGCCTCTTTTTATACATAATTATAATACATTAGATTGGCTTACTTGACACCACGTCATAAAATCAATCTGAGAAAATTAAATCATACAGTGCGACCAACATATCTGTGAACTGAGGGAGGGCGCTGTCGAACGCATTGGACCAATCACTGGGACGGAGTTCGAGTCGTTGTAAATGTCAATTAATGAACACAAAGAACTTATGAATGGGGCGGAATTAGTTCCAATTTTCGCCATTTCACAGATAAGTTGGGCGCACTGTAAATGCTGCCAACTCTCAACGTTCTTTTGTCACTTTAAAACACAGTTTCTTTTCTATTTCAGGCAGATACTTTGGCACAAAACTCATAAAGACGATTTGCGTTCGAGTATTGAGGGAATTCAAAGTCGCCTCTTTAGATAGGTATGAGGATTTGCAAGTGAAAATGGCAATATCTGTAGCCTCGATTAGCGGGTTCTCTGTAATATTGACTCCGAGGGCCAATGCTAATAATAATATATGATAACGATGGCTATTTACAAACAAACACAAATAAATAATGTTTTGTTTTAAATATTATTATTATCGCACTGTCTGTAGTAGGTATTTCGCGTACATTACGAATAGAATAGTGCAATGAATAGAATAGGATTTTCCAAACGGATTCAACCGCCTTATGAAGCAGGTTTATGGTTTAAATTGTGATAACTTATAATTATTAAATACTAACCCAATTTGAAATAAATATGTTTTTTTATGTAAAAGTGTTTCCCTCTCTTATCCCGACGACCGTGTGGCGCAATGGTTGGTTGCTATGCCGGACCGCTGTGCCAAGGGTGCTGGGTTCGATATGAGTTTGAATTTGTGTTCTCGGTCTGGGTGTGTGTTCACAGCAGTGATAGCCTAGCGGTTAGAACGTTGGTCTCCCGAACGATGGGGCCCGAGTTCAAATCCTGGCACGCACCTCTAATTTTCAAATATTATGTGCGTATTACAAGATAATTATCACTTGCTTCGGTGAAGGAAAACATCGTGAGGAAACCTGCACACCGGAGAGTTCTCCATAAAGTTCTCAAGGTGTGTGAAGTCTACCAATCCGCACTTGGCCAGCGTGGTAGACTATGGCCTGAACCCCTCACAGTGTGAGAGGAGACCCCGAGCCCAGCAGTGGGACAGTTATGGGTTGTTGTTTTACTTTGCATGGGTGCGTAGAGTTATTTATATTAATATGTATATTTATCGTTTCGTCACGTCCTTTCCTTTGTCTACGAAACCCTAAAAATGAATTTTAGTATGTGTTGGTAATCAAAAACCGTGAAAACTGCTGAAAAGATTTGACTGATTTACAACATTCGTGAAGGTCCAAGGATGATTTTTATAATAATAATAGAGAAAGGTAGCTAGGGTATAATAATATAATGTTAGGTAAGTATATGAAATTTGCAGTTAGTTGTAACGTAAATGCGCCAGTAATGGACAAGGAACTAGTAAGGGACAAAAAAGAAATCATGTAGATTGACGACACGAACCAGTATTTTTAATATTTGCAACACTGTAACCGTAACATACACTTAAGTTATCGAGCTGCCAACATTTTATTCTCTTCGGTCTTTTAGATACAAAAAGGCGTGAATTATGAATTGTTTAAGTAATTGTAAATTTATATTAGCGGCTTTTCTTAAGGAAAATGTTAGTATGTACTGTGCGTAAGGAGAAAGTTTCATCTGAAAATTTGTATTCCTTTATTTTAATTAGAATGTGTTTTGTTTGATGGGTTAACCATGAAATTTAAATCAATAACATGCAGTGTTGTTACTCCAGAGAGGATGTTTATGATATTTTGTTGGTGTTTTTAACTCGTGCACCAAAATTGAATGATTCCAATCATGAACATATTGTGTCGAAACTGTATTTTTACTGTTAAGTTTTAAGAATTTCAACTAATTTTACTCTCAGTGTAATATAAAATTATACTTATTATTTTCCTTTTTTAATGTTCCGTACGAAGAAAACGAGAAACGGAATCCTTATAGGATCACTTTTGTGTCTGTCCGCCTTTTACAGCCAATTTACTCCAAAACTACTGGACCAATGAGTTGAAATTTGCTAGTCATGTACTTTTTCAGAAATGGTGTATAAAAAAGATTATACGTCTCATTAAACGGGCTGGGCTATCGAAACAGTAATTTTTTTTTTCTTTCTTTGATTTTGTTATTTTTTTTTCTACACAAACACACGTAGTTATGTTAAGTACTCACTGTTGTGCTGCACAGTGATTCTACAATTTGTTCTTACCGTCATTAATTGGGGTGTTTACTTAATTTAATTTTGTCTTATCGCGGTCATGTTGTATCCCGACTTACCCTATTTCATATAAGCGTGTTGCCTTATCTGATTATTTAATGTTTATTAAAATTTTGCAATTGTCATGTTGGATTCATATTTAAAACGGTCGCCCTCTTTCATTTTTTACAGCTCAAATTGCTGGAATTCAAGACATTCAATTCGTGTTTTTGACATTGTCACCGCTCATTTACACGCGCGTGTAGCGGATCGTCTCGTGGCGCGTCCGTAAGCCACGCCCCCTACGCGCGTGTGAACACCGCGCGAGCGCTCGCGCGAGCCCCTTTGGCCGCGCCTAACAAACCGCTCCCGCCGCGAGCCCGCGAGCCACGAGACGCGCCGCTGTCTGGTCCGCGAGCGCCCTGTTCACACGCGCGCGCACGCGCGCGTCTCGCGGATTGTCTCGTGGCTCGCGCGAGCGTGTAAATGGGGTATCAAAGTAGTCTTGTCAAAGTCATCCTTTTGAAAATGGCATGTTCACTCCTTTGAATTTTTAGGTTATATTCAAATTCAAACTTCAGATCTGCCTGGCAGGTTTGGCCTACTTTTGCAGATCTTTATACAATTTTATTAATTATAGAGGTGTTTTTCCGGTCCTGTAAATATGCTCGTGCATTGAATAGGTCAATTGTTTGCGGTAAAAAATGGCTACGTTATCGAGATTCCACAAAATAGCCATTGTAAGCTTAGGTGCAGTCGGTGGTGGCTTTGCGTATTACAAGTTTGGAAAATCAAATAAAAACTATGATGTACATAATTCTTGGACTACCAATTTCACACCTAGTGTAAAATGGGAAAAGAATTGGGATCAGTAAGTATCTTTTACTTTTAAAATACATAGTGAAGGTACCTTGATCCTTTAACATTATAACATAGCATAAAGGAAGACTTATTACGAATTGAGGTCAAAATCTGAGCACCAAATTCAATTCACTTTTATTAGACTCAGTGGCGTAGCTAACCCTAAGGAGGCCCCATATCAATATTTGTTGTAAGGGCCCCTCAACGTTAGCTGCCAAATAAATATAAAAGCAGTGCCAACTGTAGCGGTCGTAGGCCGCTGGCGAGCTTTTTTTTGGGGGTGTTAGTGGGGGCCCCTATACGCTGGGGGCCCTGTATAATTGATACGGCGGTAGCTACGCCCCTGCTTAATCTGCACAGTTTATCTATTTGGGCTTTAAATCTGTACAATATACTGATGACAATGATACACTTTACAACATCATTATTGCAGTCGTGAACCAGAATCAATAGTGCGTCCAGTACGTGAAGCTAAACCTGAAGATGATAATCGGTATAATGAGCAGATTGAAAAAGCAAGCAAGAGTAAAGCAGTAAGGCACCTCTTTCTCATCAGACATGGTCAGTACAACCTCGATGGTCCCACTGACAAGGAGAGGACATTGACAGAACTAGGTATGTTATCAATTAAACATATTTCTTTCCAACTCTACAGGTACTCTATCGGTACAGTAAATCAAATTTGGCAGCAGTGATTATAGAAATGCATTGCTTGGACAGTTTATAAATAATCTTTTCTAAGACATTAAGTAAGATTTTGGTATGTTGTGAAAATACCAAAAACATTTTTAATGTAACAAATGTTTCATATTTTAAATACTGTATCCTTATTCCTTATGCCGATACTTTGACTCAATTACATGGATCATAATCATGGCAAGACTGCAAATAAAATTAGTTTTAAGTAACTATTACAATTAAAATATTAAGAATCCGCTTCTCTGGAACCCCCTGCTTGCCAAGTGGAGGGAGTGATTCTCAGATTGATAGCTATAAATATGTGATAGTTATACCTTGAACACAGTTAATGATGCCCATCCCATCCCTCATCCCAAAGCAAATTTCCCAGTGAAAACTTAATAATCTAAAATTGAAATGTAAAATCCCCGACAGTTGTATTTATACTAAACATAACTAAGAACACTCTCGATTAAGTCACCTTTCAAACATAAAAAAACTAGAACAAAATTGGTTCATCCGTTTGGGAGCTACAACACAGCCACAGACAGACATAGATACATAGACACGTCAAACTTATAGCACCGCTCTTTTTACATTGGGGATTAATTATGAAGGATGTTAAAGAAATTTAATCTGCATTCTAAAATAGCCCAAAATATAAATTTCAGGAAGGAAACAAGCCGAACTAACAGGCAAACGGCTGGCATCTCTGGACATTAAGTGGGACTTGCTCGTCCGGTCTACTATGACGCGCGCGCAGGAGACAGCTAAGTTGATAGCCAAGCACCTTCCACCAGACATTGAAGTGAAGGATTGCCAGTTGATCGAGGAAGGGGCTCCGATCCCACCAGAGCCTCCCGTGGGACACTGGAGACCAGAACCAAAGGTAAGTTGCAGTATATGCAATATTTATGACTACATTAACATATTGAATAACATAGCAACAGGTAAGTTTTTGTTTGACCAGATGGTTTTTATTCATATTGATTTTTTGTCATTCTTTAGTATACATTAACTTTAAATATTAACTAACATTAAAATTTATTCTTTGAGATAAAGAATTTGTATTAAATCTTAATAAGGCTTAATACTTTGTACAACCAACTTTTGGGGCTATCGCCCCAACTCAGAGTCACTAACAGTTACTTTAATCGCTCCTTAGTAAAGAATCACCATACAAATTCTGTACTAAGAAACGATTTTAGTAACCATTAGTGACTCTGAGTTGGGGCATATGACCTAGAAGTCTTAAGAAAAAATCATAATTTTGCTAACAAATATTACTGTGGTTACCCTAACATGCATTGGGTACCTAATTGAATTCATTACTCATTTCATAAAAACTGTTGTGTGTCCTGTTTTGCAATACTCCTACATCTACATCTCCTACCACACTCAGTACTCGTTTATATGTATAATCGTAACATTTTATTGTCATCCTTCCTAAATTAGAAAATTTAAAGGTTATTTCCACTCAATAATGTAGTTCATTCAGTTCAAAAAATCATCAACATCATTTATTTTTGGTCTACCAGAAATACAAAATTATTTTGGGAATCATTATTATTTATTACATTATCACACATTAATTGAAACATCATGTTATGATGACTATAATTTACCATATATAAAAAACACAGAATAACAATTGAGAATAATATAGCATGTTAATGTGTGTGAGACATAATTTTATGGGTGTGATAAAATATAACAAAACATGCGTGCATGAAAACATATTTATCTTATTATTTTTATAATAACTGCCGTGAAACTCTAATTTGAAACAAGTTACAATAAAATATTGTAACTAAATAATTAATTCGTTTAACATTCAGAATGGTTTTTCTGCATTTGTTTTCTTCGTCCAATCTTTTTTTCTTTATCCGATTCCTTTTTGTGTATCCGACTTTTTACGTTCCTAATAAAAAAATGCGGAGTATAGCAAAACTGGGCACTAATACAAGTATGTTTGGCACCGCTAGCAGTTCTTCCAGGACGGCGCGAGGATTGAGGCGGCGTTCCGGAGGTACTTCCACCGCGCGCCGCCCGACCAGGAGAAGGACACCTACACCATCCTGGTGTGCCATGCTAATGTCATACGGTTCTTTGTTTGCAAGTAAGTTTTGAAGTGAAAACTTCTTTAGCATCGTTGCTATTTGAAAGTCGAAGAAACGAAAAAGGGACAGCAAAAAGAGACAGACATATAAATAAGATTTAACATGGGAGAAAATGAGATAGGAAGCATTATACAGTGTTTCTTATGTTCGTGTTACTTTAAAAAGTGCTAAGTTATATTCATAGATGGCGCGAGAAACAAGATAGAAGATTAGTTTTATGGCTGGATAGATGCTCATTTTACTCTTCATATTATGTTAAGAGATGGCGTTAGTTACCACTGTTTTATTTTTATTTAGTAAAACATGGTTTTTGAAAGATACCTAATTAAAACTGATACACGTCATTAAATTAATACCTTTATTTATGTAGGTTTCACTTCTACCACGTGTAAATTGCACACACTTTATTTATATTCTTTTCCTATAAGAAATCACTGTCTAATTGATGGTTGTAAGTCCATAAAATATTGAAGAAAAACTAAATAAATAAAATAAATAAATAAACGCTAACACACTCACACCCCCACAGTAAGTTATTATTACCTGTGTCGCGGTTGGCATGGACTACACATAGGGTATCGAAACTCGGTTCAATTTTGAAAACCCGGGTTTTCGGGTCTAAGAGTAATCAAAACCCGGGTAGACCGGTTTTTTCGAGCATTTCGATCTTTTTATTGTATTTTTTTTTAAATACACTAATCTGCGTCTAAATATCGATTTCCTACAATGAGTACAAAAGATAAAGGATGAGGAAGAATTTAAATAAATGAAACAGTACTTTACATTTTACAAAAAACAGTTTTAATTTTTAAAAAAGTGATAAAGATTAATTTTTTGTTCGTAATATCTTAAAACTTAGTAAGTAATCTATTCTTTTTGAAATCACAGACTTGCAGAGATTAGTTTTAACATTAAATGAATTATCTTGGTAACATCGCTTGAAGTTTCCCTTGACATCTCGAAGGCTTTTGACAGGGTTTGGCACACTAGACTTATTGGCAAGCCTCCTGCGTATGGCCCATCCCCTGGCCTGATCGACTAGATCAAAGACTTCCTGAGTGACCGTTTATTCCGAGTGGTTGTCGGAGGTTGTGCGTCGCAATCAATGACAACCAGTGCCGGAGTTCCTAGTATCTATGGGTACGCAGACGACAGCACGGTTGTGGAGAGATACCTGCCAAAGGGTCGGGCCAGTAAAGACCATATTATTATACAGTCTGAAAGAGAGGCTATGATGTAGCGTATGAATCTTACACTTCAGGCAGTCTCCGAATGGGGCAATGCCAACCTAGTGGGATTCAACGCCACAAAAACACAAGCGTGTCTATTCACCGCTAAAAGGAGTCCATTCATCTTGACTCCTACTCTCCGGGATGTATCCCTGGATTACACCGACCGCCTTCAGTTACTGGGCATTGAGATATCCTCGAACCTTAACTTTGGGCGGTTCATTGAATCCAAAGCTAAAGTAGCAGCTAGGAATCTTGGAGTCCTAGCGAAGGTGTGGCGGTACTTCACACCACAACAGCTTTTAACCTTGTATAAAGCACAGGTTCGGCCTTTTGTGGAGTACTGCTATCACATTTGGGCTGGTGCTGCCAAATGCCACCTGTCAGCATTGGATTCAATGGAGAGGCGTGCTAAGAGGCTTATTGGTGACCGTAAATTGGTTGAGACCAATCTTCAGAGCCTCGAGCACAGGCGCAGAGTTGCCAGCCTCTCGGTGTTCTACAGGATACATTTTGAAGAGTGTGCGCAGGAATTACATAATTTGATTCCGCCATCCCCTTTCTATCATCGAACGTCCCGACGCACGGCGGGTATCCATCCCTTCGTCGTGGACATCCCCTATGTACGGACGGCGCGCTTCGCCTCGTCATTTATTATACGTACAGCGAAGGATTGGAATAAATTGCCCGCGTCGATGTTTCCGCTCGATTATAATGTGTCTTCAAGGCAAGAGTGAATAGGCTTTTACTAAGTTAATGCGTTTTACCACCCATGACTACATCACCACTTACCATCAGGTGGGATAGTAGTCAAGCATTAACTTATAAAGTTATATAAAAAAATTCACTTATTGTATTTAAAAGCTAATAAAAATAATAATAATATCTTCAAAAGACATTTTTGTAGTATCACAAATAATTTTCATATTAATAAAACTCTTCTTCGCATTATCAATTAAGTAACGAATAGTTCTAGTCTTCTATTTTACTATTCTAATATTATTTAAATTGCAGTCGTTTGGTTAATAATCAGTTCTTTATCTAATTAACTAAAATACTAAGTAAAAAGTAGTTATGCATTTGACACATTATTTAAACAACATAGTTAAGACATACCCTCTGACCATCTGACCACTTTAGAAAAAAAGAGATGTTCATATAAGTAAAATAATAACTAATACCATTTTGGATATATCAAAACGTAACATAAAAATAACAGAAATCCGAACTGAATTATTAGAATTTCTTCTTACTTATATAAAATGAACGTAAAAAAATTAGGGCATCCAAAGTTTTGTCACTCAAAGACGAACGCAATCTATTGCAGACAATTCCAGCCGAAGAAAATATACGCTCCGAAAAAACCCGAAAAACCCGAGTTTTAAAAATCAAACCCGGGTTTTTTTGTAATCCTCAGAACCGGGAAAACCCGGGTTTTTTCGGTCCGGGTAAACCCGGGCTCGATGCCCTAACTACACATATAACACATCACAACCACACCCATGACCCGAGCACAAATTTTTATCTGTCACATAAATATCTGCCCCGGCCGGGAATCGAACCCGGGACCCCTCGCTTCGCAGGCAGGGTCGCTACCAACTAGGCCACAGGGTCGTCAAAACTGTCAAATTGTCAAAAACTGTGTAACTAATATTAATTTTTTTATGGAAATAGCCGACAAAAGAGCCGACGTCACTTACGATCCACGATGGTAAGTGGCTATTGTCGCCCATGGACATCAGCAGCACCAAAGGCATCACTGACGCGTTGCCGGCCAAGGAAGAAAGTAAGTTGGGAGTAGTGTAAATATGTACACTACTAAAGTAGAAATTACATCCACAATTATTATTGGTAGGGGATTTAGTTTTAATCCTCGGAATCCAATGACTTTGAATGTATTGAATGAAACCTTTTCTACTAGATTTACAGACAAAATACAAAAAAAGCGGCCAAGTGCGAGTCGGACTCGCCCATGAAGGGTTCCGTAGCAGCAAATAACAATATAAAAGTTCTTGTAGTTCGTTGTAGCTTTGATCGATGTTTTTTGCGGTTTACGATTTATGACGTATTAAAAAAAACTACTCATTAGATCTCGTTCAAATCAATTTTCGTTGGAAGTTTGCATGGTAATGTACATCATATATTTTTTTTAGTTTTATCATTCTCTTATTTTAGAAGTTACAGGGGGGGGACGGGACACACATTCTACCACTTTGGAAGTGTCTCTCGCGCAAACTATTCAGTTTAGAAAAAAATGATATTAGAAACCTCAATATCATTTTTGAAGACCTATCCATAGACCTATCCACCCCACACGTACGGGTTTGATGAAAAAAAAATTTTTGAGTTTCAGTTATATGTATGGGGACCCCAAAATTTATTGTTTTTTTCTTCTATTTTTGTGTAAAAATCTTAACGCGGTTAACAGAATACATCTACTTACCAAGTTTCAACAGTATAGTTCTTATAGTTTCGGAGAAAAGTGGCTGTGACATACGGACGGACAGACAGACAGACAGACAGACAGACATGACGAATTTATAAGGGTTCCGTTTTTTGCCATTTGGCTACGGAACCCTAAAAAGTTTACCTATTTTTTTGGCCAGCATTACATAAAAATAATAATTACATTATAGCATATTATTCGGTTACTATGCACATTATCATTGTTGGTTTAACTTTATTTCCTTTACTTCAGAGCTCTTCAGTTCCCGCCCGAGGGTTGGTTGCGAATATCGTTGAACCACGGCTCCATCACGTGGCTGTCCATCCTACCCAACGGCAATGTGATTCTACGCACCCTGAGCGACACGGGCCACATGGAGCCCCAGTACATCACCGTCCGGTAAACACTGCGTTGGCTATTTCACGTAGGTGGGTAGATAGTCTGTGCGGTCCATTCATTAACCTGCACGTTTTTAGGCGGGCCATTCACTGTCGTGTGCGGTGTCGGGGATGAGAGGGTTCATGCGAACACACACAGATTTTTTATTAATGCCACTTTCTCTGACCAATTTGCCGCAAATTTGCAGCGACATTATGATTGGTCATGTTATTTTAGTAAACATTTGGATTGTTATTTTGGACTAATATTGTGGTGGGATAGTGAATTATACAAACTTTGGTTACCAATTGTATAGTAAGCGCGGCGCACTCACCCTGCCCAATGATTTAAGTAGTTTATACTAGAGTAGATATTATTTTATGTCGCAGTACTGCTGATACCAGTGGTTTTTATGGTAGTTTTTTTTATAAACGTCTTTTGTTTGACAACACTACTCTGTGGCTATTCTTTAACTGTGACACAGTCAGGATAGTGAATGGGATATTTTAAAGCCAACAGATTGCTTGAAGGTGACTCTGATATTAATCAGTAGCCGTTAAATAATAATAAAAAATGTGTCAAATATGCAATCAATTCCAAAATTATTTAAAACTATTTCAAAGTTAAAAATGCATATCATCCGAAAATCGAATTAAGTGTAATACAACCAGTATAGCTTACAAAACTTTTTAATAAATGTAAAAAAGAAAGTAAGTTTGTGAAATCTTTTATGAAAATTGTTATTATATCATTATTATTATTTGACCATATACCATTGTTATTATTTTACCATGTTTAGGTGCAAGAAATTCGAAGGAAAAATATTTCAAGGTTGAAATAGTGAGTGTTCTTGAGAGACATTTGTTTCACAATAACATAATGTCACTAACAGGTTAGAAACAATGGTTTTGTGGGTATCTATTATTGGGTAAAGATTTAATTATTGGGTTACTAAGTAACCTTATAACTTTTTATTATAGTGTGTTCAAAATACTGGAATGGGTTAATTTATTTTTCTAATGCACTTATCATTCGATCTGAAACCATTTGGGCCCGACGCAGATTGACGGCATGCTTGATGTCGAAAAGGTTGAAGTTTAAATAAGTACAAAAACTAATTATTTAAGCTTAGGCGTGCCGAGTTCGGCATCTTTCGGCATGCCTCGGAAGTTTTGCATCCTTCGAGTCTTGTAGCAAGCATTTATTTAGACGAGTCTTATTTGTAAACAATCTTGCCACTAAAATAATAATAATTAATAGTAAGCAGTAATTAATTTAAGCATTAAATTATAGTTTGTCCTTAACTTCTTATCATTTGATGCCTGTCTTATTTTTAAGTTATAAATTACGACAAATAGACTCTGTTAGATTTTTACGACAGAAAAATTACTATACACATTAGCACAATACCTAAGGATCTAGCAGGATGCCGCGGGAAATGTATCGTCAATGTTCGCTTACATTCAGTGATACCGAGGGATGCTTGGGCATGCCGTGCCGCCAATGTGCGCCGGGCCTCAGAATTATTAAAACTAAATGTTGGTGGAAGTGATAATGATTTGGTATGTCTTGTTTATTTAATTGTTTCAAGAATAATGCTGAAAAATATTAATAAAATCGAATTTAACCCGTTCGGCATAAAGTGTGGGTAGTAAGAAAAAAATCAGATCGCTTTACTTTACTCTCCTCCCAAAAGGCTTTAAGACATTTGGAAAGCGTTACACCCAGCTCCAACCCCTACGATTAACCTTTCCAACATGTCCATTAGTCAACTATATGAAAAATTTTCAACTGTACTTAATATTTTCAAACAAGACATATCAAAGTAGGTCAATGCTTGTAGACTTTGGTCAGTATGCTGTGTTCATTCATTGGTATTTAGATATCCTTGTATTAGACTAATAATCTTCCACATTGCATTTTCCACTAATCCTCACTGAAGCAGCAACGCCTAGAATGCAATGATTCTCGCAGTAACGTGCATGCATTGTTGAAATGATTCTAACATTATTTGATTAACAGGAATAAAGAGCCGTGAATGTGACGAAAACTTGTTCCTAAGTGAACGAAGATTGGCATTATTTAGGATAAGTATGAATACGTATATACCTCACGTTTACTATAGTTTGAAGCGCCTTATCAACTAATAGTGCTTTCATTTCAAACCAGTGTACTTTCTTAAATTTTTTCCACTAAATGACTGCCACTTGACAATAAAAAAAGATTGGCATTTTGCATTTTTGGAATGCCTTAGATTGTAATGATATTTTGACGGAGAACATTTTGACACATTCATGACAGGTGACATTTGACACACGGTAACGCCCATGCTGAAAACACCCATGTCATTTAGGGCCTAATTAATAGACAACGTTTGACAACTGACTTGAGAATCTCTGTAACTTGAGAATAATTTTCATTATTACCTTTGAGCTTGATTAAGAGCGATATTGATCATTGTCAAATCTTAGACGTATCCCTTGGACGTATCCTATGGACAAGATAACCAAACATTCATGAAGTATTGCATTTTTTTGTCTATGTTTGCTTGTCATTAATTATCGAATATCATTGCCGTACAGTTGTCAAATGTTGCTTATTAATTTGACCCTACTATAAACTGTAACTGCCAAAACCCAACAAAAGTTCCTACACAGAAGAGGCGCTCTAATTACTCGTATATATGGACTTGTGATATGGAGAGCGTGCCCTTTATAGTAATGGTATAATTGTGCACCACATACTGAAAAGTATAATATAAGCAGTTGACACCCCTGATTTTTAACTAATGAAGTAACTACATTACCCAGTTATTTGTTGTGAAAGGGAGAATATTAATTTATGATGGATTATCTGAATGAAAGCGAGTGGCTATCAGTTAGTGGAAAATTGGAGTTTGTTATTAACATGGTGTAACTTATATATTTAATAAGCAATAACAATGTTCCAGTATATTATAGATTTATTTACTTGAATTTAAGCTTCTTAAGTAAGAACATATCAATTACATACCTTCCATTACCTGGCTAGCCCATTACAAATGTTTGTAAATTTATTAAAAGATATATAGTATTACATAGTGTTGATTTTCTAGTCCAAAAACCCAGTTTAGGTTAACATTATCGTAAATCATTTTACCTCAATTATTTCATCAATCATGTATTAAACATCAAATTGGTTTAGTAGAATTTGATCTTTAGTTTTGATAAATTGCAATGTAAAGGACTCTAGTTGAATGTTATAACTATACCGAATTATATTTCGTTTATAAGTCAACTGTTAATATTACAATAATATAGATTGGTCATTTATGTTTCATTTTAGTTCATTCATTTAGTCAAAAGATATTGAATGAAACAAATTTTGTTAACGTTGAAATGTTTAGACCTCTCGATTTTAATGTAAGTTGCAGGCAATTATTTCATTATAACTACGTTACAAAAATCTTTTTATTCAGCTTTATGTCGTAAAATGTATAACTTTTTCGTAGGTGCAGCCGTAGTGCCTTTACTACAAGAAGTTAGCTTATTAAAGCCACTGTTACATAAAAATAATAAAAATGATAGGAATTTCTTTAAATTCTGCGTGTTGTATTAAAAGTAATTCCTGCAATTTTTACTATTGTACTATTAAATTAAGCTTACAACCGTTATTCGCTCATCGTAGGCCTGTATTATAAAATTGTAACATGTTAATATTCACATAAAGCTAAATTAGTATATTATCAGTGCAATTTTAAAGAACACTAGAAGTTTAGATAAATCTGTGGTTAAAACTTTTATGTCTCATGATTGAGTTTTTTTTTTTGAGTTCTTGGTAGATGCTGAAACTTGGCTTGAAGTGATGAATACTTGTCTACCTCGAATTTTTATGGGAGACTTTTACTTATGCACGTATTTAATTTTTTTTAGTAAAATTTACTTCACTTTATCACCAAAAATTACTATGCTGCCTAAATTTCACTGACAAAATACAATTTAAACTTTTGTTAATAAAACTATGACGATGAATGAAAATTATTTCATGTATTAAAATTTATTCAAGACACTAAGATGAAGTCACCGAAACGAAAATATTAAGATCTGTAACATGCATTTTAATGACGTTGCTACAACATAGTACTTGTAACATAGTGATCGATATAGGTAGAACAGTATTTGAAATTGTGTTAAATGCATTTATGCATTAAAAAACTATATTGTTATGATTATAAATAATCATCAAATAATTTCAACATTTATTGTGTACGAGTTACAACTTATAATGTAACAAATAGCTGACTCATGTACGTGTTGTTTTAGCGAGCATTTAAATCCTGTATATAATTATTGTAAATAATTTTGATATGTTAATAAAAAATTGTTTACAACAAATGGAATATTTTATTTTACTGTTACAGTCATTCGGCTGTAAATTCATGATATAGTTTTACCTCATTGCAGTTTAGCTCCATACAATACCACTATACACCTTGTATAGTATATCATAGTACATGCTATATACTATACCATAGTTATCGCTTATTTTTTGTTTATTTCAATGGGGACTTCATGTGTGTGAAATAATAAAACACACCACAATTCACAAAGCTTTATTTCGTTTACAATATCATTGTCCATAAACTATGAAGTCAATATTATAGATCACATAGTAAAGGTAAAAGTTAAATATTACATTTTATTCCTACCCGAAAAATATATTTGAGATTCAAAAAGTGATGTGTGTTAAGATATAATAAGATATGATAAGAGTCACTAGATTTTAATAAAAACTGCATTATGCAGCGTTTGAAAATATTAATAAAGATACATATTTGTAGGGTATATTTGTTCGTGACTGCCCAGGAACGCTTAACACACAAATACTACACTTACATTTCTTTAATTTGAACAAAAAATACATTCGTGATTTAACCAACTTACAAAACATTTGTAAAATATACTACAATTATACTTAATAGGCCGTTTTCACACGTTGTGGCCGTGATCACACCAGATAGTCACAAATATAAATAAATTGACTGAATGAATCAGCATTTAAGGAGAACAGTTACTTAACTCTTTTGGTCAACCTACTTTGGTCCATGTTTTTCGTAACTTTTAATAAATCAATAACCAAAAGTCAAAACATAGATGTAGTAGGGTATTTTAAAGATGTAGTAGAATAATTTTATCATTAATATTTTAGGGCATCAGGCCCTGTTAGTAGTAATACACATAAAAAATCAAGCAGTGACAGCATGCTCTAGGCCTCGGGAGACCTGTGCCCTGTAGTGTGTGAGCCATCAATGGATGTGATGTAGCAAAATTAGATAAGATTGCAGAGTATAGGTACAATACAATCTACACAGTACAATAGGTGTTAAATATGCATAAAGATATAAAATAAAATGATATTAATTTTCATGAAATCTTACACATATTAATTGTAGAAATACATTTGAAAGGTAAATTCTGATATAAAGATAAGTAGGTATATTACAAGTAAGTAGATAATATTTAGTAGACTTAGATATAAATTTTCATTTAATTATTTTCAAGAATAATATAGTTACCTACGGTATATATTATTTACTTAAAAATTCAGTATGTAAAATCGGGAAAATTTAAATTTAATTATAACTGCAAAAATTTAAGATTTGATTTGATTTTTATATGCAGAAAAAACTTATCTTTATGATAAAAATTAAAATTTGGTAGTTGGTACAGACGTATTTATCTATTTGTAGATTTAATTGTTTTCGCAATTACTTAATAAAATTAATAGGTACCTACATACCTATTGTAAATTCAAATTCCTACGAAGTAAATGTAGTTAGGAAATTTTATTTAAATTGTTATAAGTAGGTACCTACCTACTTAAGCAAGCATAGTTGCAATGTGAAGTAAGAATAAGAATCCCATATTACAAATGCCCCACGTGTTTTTTTACATTATCTTGTTTTAAGTCGGTATGTGCTTCTATAATTTTACAAAGATCTCAAAACACGTTGATATACAAGGAGCAGAAATATCGATTGCAGGTAACCGAACATCTGGCAACCCCGGACACCGCTGACCCCAGGCATTTAACAATGAAGCGGGCAACGACCCACTGGTCGCTCGAGTGGCAAGTCAAGATCAGTTGTGTCGTCTTCATCTTCATCATCACAAGCGTCCTCCGGCTCTCCGAGCGCTCTCACGAACTCTGAAAGTTAATAAATTTAATTAGGTACCTACCTACATAATGAGTTTATTAGGTAATTATTTCATAGCAGCCTCCGCCATCTAGACACGCGGTAGCGTGTCAAGCCAAGTTCAAGCTAACAGAACTGGTGAGCAGCACCGTGTGTAATATTACACGAACCATTTGTAGCTACTTTTGACCCCCTCATAACTCAAATGTCACTGTGACTAGTGTAGTAACTGTAACTATAAGTGAATTAGCGGTTCCACTGTATAGAGTAAAATATATATTATAACAATAGGTATAATCATTTATAATAAGCACTTATAATTTATAGACAAAAAGTAATAATGTGAATAAAATGTGAAATGAGAGCAAATTTAAAAAAAAGAGTTGAGATCTAAATGAGAGCCAAGTTCTGTGTAGAAAAGCCTAAAATTTTAGTCACAAGAACATATTCAAGCTTTACATTTGATTTGGCTAGTTTTCATTAGTTAGCAACCAACAAACCAAATTTTAGAAAAGTAACATAGGTACATGAAACTTACAGACTTAAGAATTATAATGTAGCCTAGGTAGGTACGTGAAAACTAATCAAGTCAACTGTAGAGCTTGAATTACATGTTCTTGTGACTAAAATATTAGGCTTTTCTACACAGAACTTGGCACCCATTTAGATCTCAATTCTTTTTTTTAAATTAGCTCTCATTTCACATTTATGGTTTTGATGAGATAACTTTAACCGGGGTTTAACGTAAGTAGAAACGTACCTAATTAAAATTTTGTAAGGTACCTAGGTAACTTTCGTAATAGCTGCTTATAAATACCACATAAATAGATAAGGACTACTGAAGCACTTATTTCATAGGTAGGTAGATAGGTTTTTTATTTATTGCATTAATAGTATATTTCAGTACCTACTGCATATATCTCGCGATATTTTCTTTGGGTTCTGAGCTGGCCTTTCAATCCTTTGGACTTTATAGATTGTTTAGGTACATAATATAACGTCATTTTACCAAACCTAACGTAGGCAGAGTTGTTATTTTTTATTACCAACCTAGTAGGTATGTACGTACCTACCTGTTTAGGTATTAAGCAGTTTAATATTAAAGATAATTCACAGTCGTACCGAAAACTAACGCCCCAACTCAGTCTTTACAACTAACGCTTTCTTAAATCGTTCCTTTGTATAGAATATGTATGGTGATTCTTTACTAAGGAGAGATGAAAGTAACCGTTACTCTGAGTTGGGGCATACGCCCAAGTGAAACGTCATAGAAAAGAGTAGGTATAAACATATTATCCTACTTTTAGTTCTCTCATAAAAAGAAGACTAGCATTGACGACCCTGTAGCCTAGTTGGTAGCGACCCTGCCTGCGAAGCGAAGGGTCCCGTGTTCGATTCCCGGCCGGCGGGGCAGATATTTATGTGACAGATAAATATTCATACTCGGGTCATGGGTGTGATTGTGATGTGTTATACCTATGTGTCATCTATGCCACCCGCGACACAGGTGGGGGCGAGTGTGTTAGCATTTATTATTATTTATTATTTATTATTCTTACCCAAAAAGTCGATGCGGCCGTCACCATCCGAATCGACCTCCTTTATCATATCTTCAACTGAAAATCAAATATTTTCGTAAATGTGGAGGAAATAGGTAACTTAACTACTTGGCTAGATTCAGTAATTCAGTATGCGTGAAAGTGTTAGTAATTCTTCGGGAGCAGTAGGTACCAGGTCGGTTATCTAAAAACAAACGAGCAGACAAGTGGCCTGATGGTAATTATTGTGTTCTCTCGATGACAAAAGAAAGAATTTGCTCTCAAACTCCCAGCCAGAACACAACGAGTTGGACGAGTCCTTTTACAGCTAAACTGATAGCTCGTCACGCGAGAAGCCGTACCACCATGCCGGCCGCCTTACGTCGTCTCTTACGACAGCCTAGTCACTGGGAGACTAGTAGACTATAATTGGAGTCAGTATTTGAGTAAAGGTTTTATCTAACGGTACCATATGATAAGGAGATCACGATAAGCTGGAAACCCAAGTTATAAAATACATAGCTGATTCGTATCTATTTCGGTGGGCGTCAAACATTTTTACTTGAAATGCGATGAAGTAAAATATTGGCTTCAATCCATTAATGGCCTACTACTGGGCACGGGTCTCTCCTCGTGAGGAGGCCTAGAGCATACTCCACCACGCTGCTCCAGTGCGGATTGGTGGAAGGGTTAGTGGCTAACCCAAGTAAAATATATTATTACCTACCTAATCACAAATAAAATAGCCAATGTCACTCAGGAATAATATTATAGTTATATAGAATTTTTGAAGTCAGTCCAGTAGTTTTTGAGTTTATTCCTTACAGACATACAAAAATACAAATCTTTCCTTGTTATGATATTAATACAGAAAGAGAAAAAGAAACGCACTCTCCTCCTCAGACAGGTCCTCCCCCAAGCACTGCAGCACGGCGCGCAGGTCGGACGCGCAGATGTACCCGCGGTTGTGTTTGTCGAACACGCGGAAGGCGTCTCGCAGCTCGCGCTCCTCCTGCTCCGCCGAGCTGCTGCCGCCGCCGCCGCCAGACATCGACTTGGAGAGGATGTTCACGAACTCCTCGAAGCTTACGTTCCCGTCGCCTGGATACGTGAGAGTCACAGTTAATTCACAGACCGATGTACGTGACTTTTTAACCGACTTCAAAAAAGGAGGATGTTCTCAATTCGACTGTATTTTTTTTATGTTTGTTAGCTCAGAAGTTTCGACTGGTAGAACCGATTTTGATGATTCTTTTTTTAATCGAAAGCTGGTGCTTGTCATGTGGTCCCACTTAAATTTTATTGAGATCTGACAATGGCATCCATGAGAAAACCACATAAGTCTTAAATTTGTATTAAGTATGTGCGCGACAAATGGACAAATAACTCAATATCACGCCAACCGATTTCGATGATTCTTTTTTAATCGAAAGCAGGTGCTTGTCATGTGGTTTTTTTTTTTTTACTTACAATAAGCTAATGATTGACCATAATCCCACCTGATGGTAAGTGGAGATGTGGTCTAGGATGGTGAGCGCACTAACTTAATAAAAGCCTATTCACTCTTTTCTTGAATACATCCACGTCATAGGTGGGCGGGAACGCAGACGCAGGCAAGTTATTCCAATCCTTCGCGGTGCGCATAATGAATGACGACGCAAACCGCGTTGTCCGTACCGGTGGGATGTTCACCACGAAAGGGTGGATACCCGCCGTGCGTCGTGTCGTTCGATGGAGAAATGGGGAAGGGGGAATTAATTCAAATAATTCCTGCGCACACTCTCCAAAATGTGCCCTATAGAAAACCGAGAGGCTGGCTACTCTGCGCCTGTGCTCAAGGCTTTGCAGATTGGTCTTAACCAGATCTGGGTCACCAATGAGCCTCTTTGCACGCCTCTCCATCGAATCCAAAGCAGAAAGGTGACATTTGGCTGCACCTGCCCAAATGTGAGAACAGTACTCCACACACGGCCGAACCTGAGCTTTGTATAACGTTAACAGTTGCTTCGGTGTGAAGTACCGCCGGACCTTCGCAAGGACGCCAAGTTTCCTTGCACCAACTTTAACTTTGGATTCGATGAACCGCCCAAAGTTGAGCTTGGAGGATATCTCAACTCCTAGTAACTGAAGGCAGTCGGTATAATCCAAGGGCACATCCTGAAAAGTAGGAGCCAAGGTGAGCGGGCTCCTTTTGGCGGTGAAGAGACACGTCTGTGTTTTAGTGGCGTTGAATCTCACAAGATTGGCTTCGCCCCACTCGGACACAGCCCGAAGTGTGAGATTCACACGTTCCAACATCGCCTCTCTTTCTGACTGAATTTCGAGCCTACTAGCCTTGGAACTCGGTAGGTATCTCTCTACCACTGTGCTATCATCTGCGTACCCATAAATACCGGGCATGAGCAGGTCATTAATGTGTAGCAAGAATAGAGTGGCGGAGAGAACGGACCCCTGAGGAACTCCGGCATTTGTAGTCATCGTTTCTGATGAACTACCTTCGACTACAACCCGGAAAGACCGGTCGCTCAGGAAGTCCTCTACCCAGTTGATAAGGGCAGGGCATATATATGCCGTAAGCTGGAAGCTTGTTTAAGAGGCTAGCGTGCCAGACCTTATCGAAGGCCTTCGAGACGTCAAGGGAGACAGCAAGCGCCTCCCCATTTTTCTCGAGGGCCTCGCCCCATATGTGTGTGGCATACGCTAGAAGATCCCCTGTTGACCGGTTTCGGCGAAACCCGTACTGCCGGTCACTAAGGAGATCATTTTGCTCTAGGTATGCCATGAGGCGCCTATTCAATGTACGTTCCATAATCTTGCAGGGTATGGAAGTAATTGAGATAGGCCGATAGTTGGTGGGGTCAGCACGGCTGCCTTTCTTGGGCACGGGCTGCACATTGGCAAGCTTCCAGGATTTAGGCACTGATCCAGTCTCAATTGAGAGTCGAAACAGACGCGTGAGCACAGGAGACATCTCGGGTGCACAAGCCTTTAGCACAACCGCTGGAATTCCATCAGGTCCACTGGCTTTATTCACGTCCAGACACCGCAGAGTTTTGAAAACCTCTTTGTTAGTAATGCGGACTTCTGACATAAAAGTACCGCAGTGAGGTATTATAGGTGGTACGTTGTTGCCAGCATCTAGACACGAATTTTCGGCAAACAGAGATGCAAACAGGTCTGCTTTCTCTTTAGCCGTGTGAGCCAAGGAGCCATCCGGTTTTACCAGTGGAGGCAGTGTAGGCCGACAGAAGTTGGTCTCAACCGCTTTGGCGAGTGACCAAAAAGCTCTACTACCAGCCGGTTGATCAGAGAGCTTTGCGCCAATACGTTGAATGCGGTTAAGACCAGCCTTCTGTATTGCCTTTTTATAGGACTTGGCGGCTTGGTTAAAAGCTTTTTTCTTGGAACTGATATCCGGAGCTTTGCGGTCTCGGGCGTCAACCCAAGATAGGTACGCCGAATGTTTACGCTTCTCAGCCTGAGTGCATTCGGCGTTAAATCAAGGGTGAGCTTTGCCACCGCTGGGTACGTCAGAGAAAGGGATGAAATATTCCATCGCCTGACGTACCACATCGGTTATAGCATCCGCGCAGCTCGACGGATTGTCCGAAGAGAAGCAGACCTGCCGCCAAGGATAAGATGCAAAGAAGTGCCGCATCTCATCCCAATCTGCTGACCTGTAATGCCACACTCGCCGGGTACCACCGCAATCGTGGTCAGGAGGGGAATATGACGATACAGATTTCACCAGACACTGATCAGAGGTACCCAGTGGGGAAGAAACCTCAACTGTGTACCTGTCTGGATCGGTTGTCAGCAGAAGGTCCAGGCAATTGGCTGTGTGGCCATCGACATCAAGCACCCTAGTCGCTTGCTTTACCAGCTGGGAGAGGCCCAGCGACGTGGCAAATTTCCACGCTTCTCTCCCAGCATGGTCAGTCCTCTGGTATGGGTACAGCCAGTCCTGATGAACGGCGTTAAAGTCCCCCAGAAAGACTAGCTGAGCCGTAGGGTGCTGACGAAGGGCTTCATCAGCTGCCACACTGAGGTATTCGAATAGCCGAGTTGTCTCCTGGTCACCGCTGTGCGATCGGTAGACACAAGAATATAAGATCTTGTTGATTCCTGTGTCTACTAAAGCCCAGATAGTAGAGAAGGTGGAGTCTTCAAGGTGACGGATACGCAGACAGCAAATGTCATTGCGGGTGTATAAACATACTCCGGCACGAGGATGAAAGTTGTGCTCTATGGTGTATCCCGGATAGTCCAGGTACGCCACGCTGGACGGACAACTAATCTGCGTCTCCGTCAGAAAGAGCAAATGCGGCTGCGCAGTCTCGAGATGGTGGTGGACTGATGAGAGATTAGAGTGCAAGCCTCGGATGTTTGTGAGGTGCACTTTAAGTGAGGGGAAGTGCAGCCGCTGTGAAAACCCATTCTTTTTGCTCTTACCTTTCATTTAAACTGATCGCGGAGTGAATAGGATGGGGAATGGCAGTTGAACGAGGCGCTGCGAAGGTAACCAAGTGACAAAAAATTTGTGTCGCTATGTCATTGGGGCCTTAGCTTGGAGACCGCGGGGACGCCCGAACCCCCCCGGAGATCGCCATCAGGTCCCCTCATCCGGTCGCCAACCAGCATGATGGAGCCACTCCGGGATTTTTCGCAGATGGCGGGGCAGCCTTTCGTGGGTGGCTTTCCCACTACTTGGGCCCCCAACTGTCTACGGTCGGCCAGCGGTGCACCGTGCTTCGGATCCCGCTGCCCTCCACAGCTAAGCTCCCAACACAGCAACAGAAACTCATCACAACCGGTCTCACTACGCAACGCAACTGTTCAGACCCATTCCACATACGGCTTCACCAGACATCGTGCCGGAACACGACGAATCGTTTGGCGGCACGGCTTTGTCCGGTGGGTGGTAACTAAAAGCCGGCAGCCGATGTTATGGCCTACCACCAGAGTTGCTGCTCGTTTAGCACTACCCAGGGGACACGTGTAGGGTATTCTGTATAAAAGTAATCTCCTACGGACGCGAGCAGCCCATCCCCCAAAATGGGGATAACTCCTCCCACATAAATTTGAACGAGATCTGACAAGTAGTTTTTGAGTAACTTTGAAGTCGGTTATTTTTTGTTAGTAAAATTTAGATTTGGGTTTCGGTGTTGACAAAAGTCTGAACGTTAATCGTTATAGAACCAATAGAAACATAACTATTACCACTACTAGAGTACATACATGCTCTTCCATGTAATGTACACTCGTATTCTAAAGGCACCATAAATACCATAATGCACGTCAAGAAAATAGCAATGTTACCAGATTACCAGTAATCTTGGAATTGGTGTAATAAAAGAAAATAAACTAATCACTCTTGACGACCCGTGTGGCGCAATGGTTACCATGCCGGATCGCCGCACCGAGGGTCCTGGGTTCGATTCCCAGCGAGGCGGAAATTTGAATGATGAGTTTGAATTTCTGTTCTCGGTCTGGGTGTGAATGTCCTTGTCTAGTGTGTTGTCCATGGCACCCACGACACAGGGAATCCTAGTGTGGGGCATGAGTATGAAGCGTTATTTATTTATTTACTCTTTTTTATTGTTTCTGTCATGGATAAGTAGGGGGTTTAGATAACGTTCAATTAAGAGATTGAATATATTCACAGTATGTTTATAAACATACTGTCCTTTAAATTATGACTACTTGCCTTCGTAGTAGGTGAGCCATCCAGTGTTTACAAATTGCTGCTATTCACACAATCTATAGGCAACTGTGAAGCGACAATGCGACCAGTATAAACATCCTCTATGTACGGTGGTACCTTATGCCATGTGCCCCGGCAAATTTATATAATAAACGTACCATCGCTGTCCACCTCTTGCAGCATGTCTTGTAGTTCCTCAACCCTGGCGAACTGGCCCAGGCTTCGCATCACACGACCCAACTCTTCTTTGGTAATGGTCCCGTCACCATCCTTATCGAACAGTCGGAATGCCTCGCGAAATTCTATAAAAATACGAATTTTGTACAGTCAGTTAGTAAAATAATTAAGTATGCAGGGCCTTTGTTTTTTTTATGGAATTAGCCGGCAAACGAGCTAACGATCCACCTGATGATAAGTAGTTATCGCCGCCCATGGACATCAGCAACACCAAAGGTATCGCCGATGCGTTGCCGGCCAAGAAGAAAGAAGAAAAAGAAAGAAATAACTGGCTCTCAAGCCTCCAGCCGGAACACGACGAGTCGTTTGGCGGCTGACTCATGCTCAAGGGTGGTAGCTATCCAGGCGAACCCCATGGAGAAATAATAATAGTAATAATGGTATTAATTAATAATAAAAATCAATATTACCAATATAATCCCTCGCGGGGCCCTACCACCAGCAATAAAAATATGAATTTTGTATGTTTAGTTAGTTTTATCAGAATTTGTTTAGAAGTGAGTTCAGTTTGGTTTATAAAAATATCTGAACAAATAAGCAAGTGGTGCGGATGAGTGGCCAAATTTTGTCTGATACGTTGACGAACTACGAAAACACGATCCACTTTTTTTACACAGCCTTCTGTTTAGTATGCATCTTCTAGTCTCCCTAAAAATAGATCATTTTAAAAATTCAATCCCTGAACCCACCAGGAGATTACTGTTATTGACAGAATTTCTCAAACAATCCTGTGATTACAGTAGCAACATTCTTGGATTATCATGGAAGGTGCTCTCAGTTGCAGAATCTACGCGATAATAATTCTGCAATCCCACAAATTAAACTCGACTTGATGCTGCGATGAGATCATCATGATGCTGTATTAGACTTCATTTAATAATTAATAATGTACCTAACTACGGATATACTTAATTACTCTAACCGTACTATATATTCTCAAAGTTTAGGTCTCCACACAGGCCTACTCAAAAAGAATACAGCATTCTAGTTTTTGAGTGTAATCGAATTTATTTTTGTCAAGTTGTAACTTATACTTTAAAATACATATTTAAAAACAAATTCCCCTAAAACTGATAAAATAAGAAAAATAAGCTGCTTCGCCAGCTTCACGACAGTAGTATAGTATTGGGCATTCTGCCCCACTTGTTCGCTCAGGCATCCGCCTTCGCGTCGTGGGGCAGAATGCCCAATAAGATTTCTGGTAACGTGGGACAGAATGCTTCATTAAAATTTCATAATTAGAAAATAACTGTTTGTTGTTGTAAATAACGCGGGTTCAGCTGAGAAAGGAAACAAAACAATATGTAAAAATTATTTATTCATAGTTATAACATTAACGTTAATTACAGATTTCATTTGATATAAATGTAGGATGGTCCTCACACAGTTCATCCACCGAGTGCACCAAAGATTGAAGTTTTCGCCATTGCGGTGTATCGTCTTGTGTCTGGAATTTTATTCGTACTAGCGCTTTCTTCCAGAGCTCTTGTGCATCAGTATTGCGCGCATCGTTGGTTTGATATACTTTTAAATCGATAAGGTAGTCCCCCGTTGTGTTAATCGCCCGACGTTCGTTGCCGTTTGCAACCCTGTTGACGAAGTACGTGGACAGCACGCGCGATGGAGGATCTTTGGATTTGCCGCCATCACGACTAAGATTGAATATGTCCACAGTCTTCCCCTTTTTTCTGTAACAAACACAAATAATCCGTATAAGTATACAATAACTTACTGATATTACATGGTGTCGGTTTTCAAAATCATTGCGAAAAATAACACAATGAATACATACAGGCTCATTGCAGTATGTAAATTAATACAAAAATTGTAGTGATGGTCATGTAAATACATTGTTGTTACTTGTAAGTGAGAGTAACAATTAAATAATATTAAGAATCAATTTAATCTACCTCAAAAGTCAAGTTTACCGAAGGCGAAAGAAAGAATTTTTTTCTGTGCAATCATAAGATTAGATATTAAAATAAATCCTGAACAAGAATAAACATAAACTTGATCGACATTTGTAGTAATAGCGCATAGGCACTGGTTATTTGAAAATAAATAAAAAAATATCTCCCATATTTATATATCATAAACTATTTCAGTAACCGTATGAGTATCATTGAACAGTAAAAATGTATTTTTTATCTCCTGTAACTTTACATTTTTATATAGACAACATAAATTCTTAGTAGTTGGTAAAAAATTATTAAGTTATAAAAGTGTAGTGTTACTATGGATTACATATTATTATGCGAACACTGACACGAAAATGAATGTATAATAAAAAATCAACCACTGACCGCAACGCCACATAAATATATCGAACGTAAGTACATAATTTGAAATATTATAATTTAAATATAACGAGTAGATGTAAATTTAGTATGATTACCTTATAATGGCAGTCGATTTCTTCATAGATTTACGCTTGCTTGTAGGAGTAGAATGTTTTCGCCGGAGCTCGGCACCGTGTTCAACATCTGTAGAGTTGCTGCGTTGATCGCACTCAGAGTCCGACCTGTAAATTGTTAAATTTTAATTAATTATTATTACTTGAAATATTATTATGCTGAAAAAGGATAAAATGTTAAGTTAATGTTTATCTACTTGGACTGAACTAGTAATAATAAAACTATTTACTCGCACTTGTAATTAATCTATTGACGATTATAATAATTATGAGTAAATAAAGTTAGTGAAAAAAATGTCAAAGTATTTGGCTACATGTTGTATCAGAAATATAAATTGGTTGGAGTAAAATATGAAAATTAATAAAAATGATAAAGACTTACATTTTAAATGGCAGCCACTTGAAGTATAATTACCAGTACAACCACTGTTCTATGGACTGAACTGCAGAGTGGAGGCACTCGGCGCTGGTCGCACTGTAGTCGTTGTAGGAGTACTTTGTTCCTAGCCGAGGCTCGAATTTGATGTACCGAGCTCCGAAAACGTTAGCTTATAAGTCAGAAAAGACATGTAAATTTGTTAAATGAAATGTAAGTGTGTTTAATCAAAATAATACACAATTGAGACATTTCTTATTTGTACGTATTACATTTGTAAAAAAATTATAACTAAGAATTTTCTAGAATCATTATTTGCTAACGCAACACAAAGACTTAGGGCTACCAAAATAATTATCATACATGCTACGTACTATGTATGGACTGATGATCCCATTTTTACACTAAAATATGTGGAAGTGACATCCATAACCAAATTAGCAGCGTAATAATAAAAATTCGTATTGCTGAATAACACTTTTAAATAGGTGTGCAATAATCACAAGTATTGTGTTGAAAAATATGATATTTTTGTTAGGGTTGACAAACGATATAAATTTAAAACATCGCAACCTTAATTGTAAAAATCAAAATATATGATTTGGAATGTTTTAAATTTATATCGTTTATCACTTTTAAATAGGTGTGCAATAATCACAAGTATAGTGTTGAAAAATATGATATTTTTATAGTACTATTCGTATCAATGACAACGTTGAAATTATACATTCCTGTTTCAAAGGACGTATTACAAGTTATCGGATTACTACATCTAAACCCGAAGCAAATATTTACCCAGAATGTTTCTTAAAAAATATTCATGATCAAGTTAAATCTTTAATTGATAGCTCGCTTTAAAAACATTTATCTGTTAAAATAAATTTTGAATATTTCGGATTATATCAAATGAAATCTGTAATTAACGTTAATGTTATAACTATGAATAAATAATTTTTACATATTGTTTTGTTTCCTTTCTCTGCTGAAGTTGCTGCGTTGATCGCATTCAGAGTCCGACCTGTAAATTGTTAAATTTTAATTAAATATTATTACTTGAAATACCTATGCTGAAAAAGGATAAAATGTTAAGTTAATGTTTATCTACTTGGAATGAACTAGTAATAATAAAACTATTAACTCGCACTGATAATGAATTAATGTATTGACGATTATAACAATTATGAGTAAATTAAGTTAGTGAAAAATGTCAAAGTATTTGGCTACATGTTGTATCTGAAATATAAATTGGTTGAGGTAAAATATGAAAATTAATAAAAATAATAAAGACTTACATTTTAAATGGCAGCCACTTGAAGTATAATTACCAATACAACCACTGTTTGGATGGACTGAACTGCAGAGTGGAGGCACTCGGCGCTGGTTGCACTGTAGTCGTTGTAGGAGTACTTTGTTCCTATCCGAGGCTCGAATTTGATGTACCGAGCTCCGAAAATGTTAGCTTATAAGTCAGAAAAGACATGTAAATTTGGTAAATGAAATGTAAGTGTGTTTAATAAAAATAATACACAAATTAGACATTTCTTATTTTTACGTATTACATTTGTAAAAAAATGATAACTAAGAATGTTCTAGAATCATTATTTGCTAACGCAACACAAAGACTTAGGACTACCAAAATAATTGTCATACATGTTACGTACCTACTATGTATAGACTGATGATCCCATTTTTACACTAAAATATGTGGAAGTGACATCCATAACCAAATTAGCTGCGTAATAATAAAAATTCGTATTGCTGAATAACACTTTTAAATAGGTGTGCAATAATCACAAGTATTGTGTTGAAAATATGATATTTTTGTTAGGGTTGACAAACGATATAAATTTAAAACATTCCAACTTAAATTATAAAAATAAAAATATATGATTAAAAGGACTCGTTATTTACGTTTCATTGGGTCTTTTTAACCGACGAAAAAAAAGGAGGAGGTTCTCAATTTGACACGTTTTTTTTTTTATGTATGATCACGCAGCAATCGGCACAGAGTAGTCCGATTTTAACGATTCTTTTTTTATTGGATAGGGTATGTCTTGAAATTGGTCCCATATTTTTTGAAAATTTTATTCCTACCCTAAAGGTACAAAAATAGGGGATGATTGATTATTCACCCACGGAATTTACGGGTTTTTACCCGTTAACCCCAATAACTTTGTACTGGATGATTGGATTTCGATGATTCTTTTTTTATTCAATAGTGTATACCTTAAAGTAACTCTTGTTTGAATTTCAAAACAAAATTTTACCCCTAAAGGTACGAAAGTAGGGGATGATTGATATTTCACCTACTACATTTTTACCTGGTAACTGAATCTACCACCAATTATTTATTATTAATTATAAAGTATTATAGCAACTAAAAATTAAAAAATAATTACTTTTTAACAAAAATAAAACCAACGAAAAAACTGAAAAGCAAAAAATAAAATAAACCATTTAGTATTATAAATTAACAGTAAGTAAATAATTTTGAGGCGGTGCCAAACCAATGAAAAAAACGGTGAAAAGATGTGCGCCGCGCTGCTGCTGCCGTGTGCATCGCATGCCGCTGCCCTCATAATATGTAATTAATTTTGGTTGTTTGTTTGGCACGGTCTCAAAATTATTTATTTACTGTTAATTTTTGATCTTAATTTATAATACTAAATGGTTTATTTTATTTTTTGCTTTTCAGTTTTTTTTTTCGTTGGTTTTATTTTTTGTTAAAAAGTAATTATGTATTCTAGTTTAGGTAATTACATATCGAGAAAATATTGAATAATCCGGTATATTAACAGACCATTAGCACTCTTAAATAAATATTCTATACTTATTTTTAACGTAGATAACTTTGTATGTAATAATTAAGTAATAAATACAACATTTTTGTTCCAGTAAATAGGTAATAATAATACATAATTATTTGCATTTGGATGTCAACCCTGATCGAAATGAAAAATCTTGCAAAATACTGTTAAGTACTGCAACCGGATGGAACACGACACTTTTGTTTTGACAAAACACAATAGCTATTCATACTATTTGCACGCAAAATGTGTATTTTAATTTAAATTTAATTCGATTACTGAGTACAAGTTATAGGTATTTATAATAATGGTAAAATCGATAGCAAAATTATTATAAGGTAATTATTATGTTAAATATTATATTCTATTATATTTCATTAAATTTTTGTTGTCATTATCAGTATTATTATAATAAGTTTGTGTTTTTTTTTTATTTCAGACCATTGTGAGGCAGCAGAGGTGCTGGTTTAAAGCAAATATTTCATTTGTTGACTACATTTACAGGTATAGAAATACCTACTTAACGAGGGACATAATACTTTGGACATAATTAACAGAAACGACATTATTTTATTGTGAATATTGGGTATGTATTTAGTTGTTAATTCATATTACTATGATAGTGTGCCATTTAAAATACCTATCGGTTATAGTTTTCATTATTTTTATCTGATTGAGTATTTTCGCTTTTCCTAAAAGAAATTATCCATTCTATGATGAATGACAAAGTGGCTTCTAATATAATTATCTCCTCGCCCTGCTCGTGGGCTAAGTATTAATTGTTGGTTCGATCTCCACATTAAAATAATATTAATGTTCTTAGATCTATTCTATTACAAAATCAATTGTAGATGTGTCTTAGTGATTATTTTTGTATCTGTTGTTAAAATTTATTCCCGTATCAAAATAATTAAAAGTGTATTAAAATTATTATTTAATATATGTTATTAAATTATGTTCGTATCTTATTCCAGAGCACGTTACTTTGATGAGAGATTGAGAGATGCAATTGAAGATGTGAAGTTTTGAAGACCTACAGCAGTAATTGGTAATAAAGTCTGATATACTTAGCAGCTAACTCAATAACTATACACCAGCCGACTATTCCAACACGCGGAAACAGTAGAAAACGTAAGGCAAACAGTAAACTTGTGTTGCTAACGGTTATTGTTAAATTTGAACACTAGCTATTGTTAATTTGTTCACTAACCTACAAGGAACTTACTCTAGATATTTAAAGGCGCAACTTTGTATTCACCTTTAAGAATGAATTTTCTTAGGCAAGCCGCGGATACAGTTAGTCATGCAGGTATTACTCAGGATAATGTAGTTAACGCAGTTGCGGAAACGATCGCTCAGCGACAACACGGGCACAACCCCTCTTCTATCGTCAACCAGGAAGGTCACATACAACAAGACCATACATCTTCATTGCAAGAAAAAGCAACTCCCACTATCCCTCATTACGATTGTGAACCGTTCCTTTGTTTTCTGAAAAAAAGCAAACCGCGTTATTTAGCTCCTCCTTCAAAGAGTACCCTTCATCGTGTTTCACAAGCAAGCACGAGCACGCAGGGAAACATAAATTTTTATCCCCTAACCTCTGCGACGCAAAGTAACGTAGCAGATGATAATTTACCTTATTTGCCATATTTATACATAGAATATTTAGATGCCAACTTTTTACTGGACACGAGTAAGGAAAAGTCATTTGTAAGCCGTAAATTAGCTGATAAATATTTCGCCAGTCATAAAATTTACGAACCTTTTAATAATGAAAACACTCTACAGGCAATAATATTACCAATGAATAGACTATTCCAAAGGAACATGTGTTATAAGTTTTATATAAAAGACATTGATGATTTTTACGACGGATTAATAGGAATTGACCTGTTAAAAAAACTTAATGCCGAATTTGACTTGACCCTCCATAAACTATGGACACCACCTAGTAGTTTCCCAATTTACTATAACCCAGTTTATAATAGTAAATAGTTATAATAATTGATTCAGGGTTTTTCGAAAATTCTATTCTATAAAATATGTACCTAATTAGGTAAATATAAAAAATAATAAAGTTAATAAACATTTCTGTAATTGATTTTGTAATAACTATAAGTAACCTATGATTTGTATTCATTCAGTGTCCAAGTTTCATTACAACTTAAAAATGTACGTAAATAAGATTGTAAATTATAGAAGTTATTAGTAAGTTTTTATGTAATATTATATACTTATAAATAAACAGCCTTTGTTAAAAATAATCTTTGTTTTATTGATCTATTTAAACTAATAATATTATAGTTTTTTTTTTTTTTTACCGAAGATGGCTTCTAACTACCTATGTCTTTAGAAGGATTTCCTTGATATTTTTTTGTATTTTCTTCTTAATACCTAAATATTTAACTTTTACAATTCATGACAATAACATAAACTTGCGTAATAATAATAATAATAATAATGCTCCGGAATGGTAGGTATTATTGATACACGCAACATGTTATAACATGTTACAGTTCATCGCACTTTATGAGAAGGTAAGATATATTTATGCAGACTTGCAGTTTACAATTCATACTAAATTATTTTAATATATTGAACTATAAAACTATATCTGAAAGAGTGATTTTCAAACAACTAATCTATATCCTTGATTGAATGCTAAGTTAACAATTTTGGATTGATTTGAATATATAAAGTTGATAGTTTATTTTTTATTATTTACGGAATATTAATAGAATTGAGAAGTTGTTTTTACAGTATCATACCTAGTACTTGTGTCATTATAATAATTATGTGCACGGTAAGTAAAGTACCTATTTGAATCTGATATAATATTAGTGATTTTTGCGTGTGCACATCAGATTTGAAAATGGATAATTATTTTTGTTTCAGGTATCTGATTCAGAGATTGTGTTTAGCCAGTATGCTCAGGATCCTTACGAAGGATTTTCCGAGCTGAATCGCTGTGAACCCGAGCAATACAAACTAACGAAAGAGAAAAAGTCCAAGCAACGTCGCCGAGAAACTTTGAAAAAACATAACGCTACACAATCTTTTGTAATGAGCCGATTACAACGACGAGGCATTAGGTTAATAAAAATTTCTGTTATTGATCTCTGCAGCAACAATTCTCAAACAAGCTGCAGCGATAGTGAAAGTGAGAACGTCGTGATAAGTGCGCAGTACATTGTTAAGGATGCCATGGATAGTGTTATGGACGATACAGAATCGCTAGTTAAGAAAATATCGAAATCTTTAATAGACAATGATTTTTAATAAAGATACTATTGTTATTGTAAGTTATTATTTTATTATGTTTAAAAATAAAAATGCATTTTTACTGAAGAAATTATTTTTATTTATAAAACCAAAACAAAACATTTTAGTGCCACCCTAAATGCTTTTTTATACATAACACATTTTTTAAAGCACAATGATTTGTGTGTACATTACAATTTAAATTGTTATCACAGAATTTTTTATGTAATTCAAACATGTTAGGACACTGGTCTTCATCAAGATCTGACACTTCACAATTTTCGCAAATGTTTTTTATCCACATAACCTTCTCCAAACCTTTCACTAAGATATTTTTGTTTTCTAGATAGGGAACGATTATACGATGAAATTCTCTATAGTCAATATGTCCTTCGTTCTAATGAATACCTCTATTGTTTTCCAGCCACTTTACTTGTCTTTTTTCATCAGTTGTTAAATATTTGAATAAATATGGGGGGTTTTATTAAGAATAATTGCGTATAATCACGTGTTGCGAACGCTAATCCTTGAATATCCACTATGATGGTATCCTGTTTCATGATAATTTTTTACAGTATTACTCAGTGGCTTATATTCAATTATACAGTCGTTTAATATAAGACAGTACGCGTCGGTTTGATCTGGTATATCAGAATCAATTTCAATTTCCACTCTAACGTCCACAACCGGACCTGTCTTCAAATTGTCTACTTGTCTAGAGCAGTCGACAACAAATAACGGGGCTAAATCTTTAAATTGTTTTTCACTCAACAAGGGCTCTGGACGACGACCATAATATGACTGTTGAAATCTAACATATTGTTCGTATAATAAGGCAATGTTGTTGTTTGCGAAGTTAACATTTAGGTTCTCATAAGGGAAGTATGTTGAATTGAGATAGACTCTAACACTGCGAAGAAGACAGTGATCGAAATGAGACATGTCAGAACTTGCATTATTTTTTCTATTTGTTTGTAGACCAATAATAATATATCTTGGTTTTTCTATTTGTGACGAAGTTTTAATTGCCCAAGTATGTTTTGTAGTTTTAGGTAAAGCTGGATATTCATACAGATCCCAATTTCTAAATATCATTTGAAGCGGTTTATCTCTTTCTAACAGTTTCAAAAAATTAAGCTTTTCTTTGTCAGATATTTTAATGTGTGGTACACGCCAAATAATTTTATTTATTTGAACGTCTTCTACAAATTCACCGGTATTGAGTTTCACAGCATTCAAGTTTATGTTACTTCTTAGTAATATTAGTTCTAATGCCTCGTCGTTGTAATCGGCTCATTACAAAGATTGTGTAGCATTATGTTTTTTCAAAGTTTCTCGGCGACGTTGCTTGGACTTTTTCTCTTTCGTTAGTTTGTATTGCTCGGGTTCACAGCGATTCAGCTCGGAAAATCCTTCGTAAGGATCCTGAGCATACTGGCTAAACACAATCTCTGAATCAGATACCTGAAACAAAAATAATTATCCATTTTCAAATCTGATGTGCACACACAAAAATCACTAATATTATATCAGATTCAAATAGGTACTTTACTTACCGTGCACATAATTATTATAATAACACAAGTACTAGGTATAATACTGTAAAAACAACTTCTCAATTCTATTAATATTCCGTAAATAATAAAAAATAAACTAACTATCAACTTTATATATTCAAATCAATCCAAAATTGTTAACTTAGCATTCAATCAAGGATATAGATTAGTTGTTTGAAAATCACTCTTTCAGATATAGTTTTATAGTTCAATATATTAAAATAATTTAGTATGAATTGTAAACTGCAAGTCTGCATAAATATATCTTACCTTCTCATAAAGTGCGATGAACTGTAACATGTTATAACATGTTGCGTGTATCAATAATACCTACCATTCCGGAGCATTATTATTATTATTATTATTACGCAAGTTTATGTTATTGTCAGGAATTGTAAAAGTTAAATATTTAGGTATTAAGAAGAAAATACAAAAAAATATCAAGGAAATCCTTCTAAAGACATAGGTAGTTAGAAGCAATCTTCGGTAAAAAAAAAACTATAATATTATTAGTTTAAATAGATCAATAAAACAAAGATTATTTTTAACAAAGGTTGTTTATTTATAAGTATATAATATTACATAAAAACTTACTAATAACTTCTATAATTTACAATCTTATTTACGTACATTTTTAAGTTGTAATGAAACTTGGACACTGAATGAATACAAATCATAGGTTACTTATAGTTATTACAAAATCAATTACAGAAATGTTTATTAACTTTATTATTTTTTATATTTACCTAAGTAGGTACATATTTTACTAAGAACATTTACATAATCTCTACATATTATTATAGTAATATAAAATAAATGATATTTATATGCCCATTAAAACCAATTACGAATATCAATATTTAGAATTGAAAGATCCTTTTAAAATTGAAGAATGCCCCCACGCTCGGGTTGCAACATTGCAATTTGATATAGCACGTTTATCATCATTACTTGATAGTGCTATTTTATTCACGCTTTGTGTAAATATTTCATGCTTAATTAAATAAGATATTTTTTCGATGGATAACATCTCTATTAAATAATACATTCTAGTAATTCGCACGATCCGTGTCCATTATGAATTCCGCTTCAGAATAGAATTTTCGAAAAACCCTGAATCAATTATTATAACTATTTACTATTATAAACTGGGTTTATAATATATAATATAATATAAATTATAGTAAATTGGGAAACTACTAGGTGGTGTCCATAGTTTATGGAGGGTCAAGTCAAATTCGGCATTAAGTTTTTTTAACAGGTCAATTCCTATTAATCCGTCGTAAAAATCATCAATGTCTTTTATATAAAACTTATAACACATGTTCCTTTGGAATAGTCTATGCATTGGTAATATTATTGCCTGTAGAGTGTTTTCATTATTAAAAGGTTCGTAAATTTTATGACTGGCGAAATATTTATCAGCTAATTTACGGCTTACAAATGACTTTTCCCTACTCGTGTCCAATAAAAAGTTGGCATCTAAATATTCTATGTATAAATATGGCAAATAAGGTAAATTATCATCTGCTACGTTACTTTGCGTCGCAGAGGTTAGGGAATAAAAATTTATGTTTTCCTGCGTGCTCGTGCTTGCTTGTGAAACACGATAAAGGGTACTCTTTGAAGGAGGAGCTAAATAACGCGGTTTGCTTTTTTTCAGAAAACAAAGGAACGGTTCACAATCGTAATGAGGGATAGTGGGAGTTGCTTTTTCTTGCGATGAAGATGTATGGTCTTGTTGTATGTGACCTTCCTGGTTGACGATAGAAGAGGGGTTGTGCCCGTGTTGTCGCTGAGCGATCGTTTCCGCAACTGCGTTAACTACATTATCCTGAGTAATACCTGCATGACTAACTGTATCCGCGGCTTGCCTAAGAAAATTCATTCTTAAAGGTGAATACAAAGTTGCGCCTTTAAATATCTAGAGTAAGTTCCTTGTAGGTTAGTGAACAAATTAACAATAGTTAGTGTTCAAATTTAACAATAACCGTTAGCAACACAAGTTTACTGTTTGCCTTACGTTTTCTACTGTTTCCGCGTGTTGGAATAGTCGGCTGGTGTATAGTTATTGAGTTAGCTGCTAAGTATATCAGACTTTATTACCAATTACTGCTGTAGGTCTTCAAAACTTCACATCTTCAATTGCATCTCTCAATCTCTCATCAAAGTAACGTGCTCTGGAATAAGATACGAACATAATTTAATAACACATATTAAATAATAATTTTAATACACTTTTAATTATTTTGATACGGGAATAAATTTTAACGACGATACACCGCAATGGCGAAAACTTCAATCTTTGGTGCACTCGGTGGATGAACTGTGTGAGGACCATCCTACATTTATATCAAATGAAATCTGTAATTAACGTTAATGTTATAACTATGAATAAATAATTTTTACATATTGTTTTGTTTCCTTTCTCAGCTGAACCCGCGTTATTTACAACAACAAACAGTTATTTTGCATTTCTAATTATGAAATTTTAATGAAGCATTCTGTCCCACGTTACCAGAAATCTTATTGGGCATTCTGCCCCACGACGCGAAGGCGGACGCCTGAGCGAACAAGTGGGGCAGAATGCCCAATACTATACTACTCACGACTTCTTGAACTTTTCCTAACTAGGTTAACGGAAGTCGCATTTTAAAACTGGAATTGAATTTTAATAAGAATAAATTTAATTGAAGTCAAAGTGCTTGCATTTTTAGAGTTTCGAACTAAAATTGGAACCCTTATAGCTTCGTCATGTCTGTCCGTCCGTCTGTCCGTCCGTCTGTCCGTCCGTCTGTCCGTCCGTCCGTCTGTCCGTCCGTCTGTCCGTCTGTCCGTTGTCCGAAGAAAGCCGAGACCCTTAGGCCCGTAATATCAATAGCAGTTTAATCTATGATTCTGAGTTTAAACTGTCTTTGTTGAACCAACAATGACAGTTTAAACTCAGAATCATAGGTTAAACTGCTATTGATATTACGGGCCTTAGTGCTAGAAAGCTGTAATTAATTTGGTATGGATATACTATTTATTAAAATTCCAGAATCGCAGAATAAAATATTGAAAAACACTTTTTTTCAGGATAGATACCTTAGCTACAGGTAACATGAGGATGAATTTTTTGTTCGTCACGTACCCTATAGTGTGGGATATCGTTGAAAAGGTCTTCCAAAAATATGAATGGGTCTTCTAAGACCATCTTTGGAACTAGGGGTCCGTTTACGAAATATTTGGCTTTAAATTGCTCATTTTAGTTTGAGTCTGCTGGCTAAACGATGTGAGTTGGGCAAGTGAATAAAATCACAAAAATAGTATACATTATGATGAATTTACAAAGAAAACTATCACGGCTATGTTTGCACAAGTAGTTAATGAGTAATAGTCGATAAACTTACTACTTCCGAACCCTTGCGCTTGGTCTGACACGCACTTGCCCGGTTTTTGGATATAAGGGGAACCACTTCAATTCTGTATTGATAACGAGATAACTATAAAAGCCGTAAAAGAATACTTTTTGAATTTAAATAAAAGTCCTCGTGCGCGTGAATCTATTAAAGTAATATGTGGTCACTGCAGCCCAGGGACATCTGTAGTTAACAAAGCACATCCCCCTAAGTAGCAAGGGGACGGTAGCTATCGAGGCTTCACGTTAAGTCACTAAAGTGTTAATGTTACCTTTCATCTGAGTACGAGTAATGCCAGTAGTCTCGTCGACAATGGAAGCCTTGCGATCCAGTGTGGTGTCCGCAGCCGGCTTCAGGAAACTCATCTGACGCTGTGACCTTGATGGGGTCAGGGAACGCTGGGACAGAATGCTGGAAGGAATTTTTATTACTTAGGTACATACTGGAAAAATCTCAATTTTATATATTATTCACTCGTATATTAGATGATCAGTATTTATTTAGGGGGACGCTGTAATCTACTTTTGCTCCGTCTAGACGCTCACCGGACGTCCGCAAAACTAGAAAAAATCTGTAGAAATTCGGACGGCACTAGGTACAGAATCATATAGTTGTGCCGATGAGAACACTTAGTTGTGCCGTACCACTATTGTACAGTAGTTGTGGGTAGTTGGTCCGTTAAACCGCGATATAGAGTAAATTAGTAAGTAGGTACCTATTTGGTTTAAGAGCACGTACCTAAACCATGACTGGAGATTACACTAAATGTGCTTTTTAACTGAATTGCTTTTTCTAAGAATACGCTGCACTGTTTGTACCGATCAATTATTTTAATTGCTCCCTTCAACCCCGCTTGGGTTGAGCTGCTAGTCTCACTCAATGATATTTTGACGACCTTCAAATTTATCAAGTGTGGAACGTAAATTAAGTCATAATTTTCTCATGCTGATATAAATAGGACCACAAAAGACTTGTGAACTGAATCCGGGCAGCGAAATGTATCCATTGAGATGAGAAGCATCCGCATTTACGATTATATGGGCGTATTGTTGAGTGCTTACATACGCGTACAATGTACATATATACGCGAGCGACTCCAAGTAACACATTCAAATGATTTTATAATTATTCTTCTTAACATAGTGATATAGGGTACGTGTCATTAAATAGCATTATAAGTACTTTTACAGACCAGCTTCTGAAAATTTCGCTGTAAACGCTACTGCCAGGTACTAAAATTCTAGCAAACCTTGACAACTGCGAGTACTGATTCGAATTAACTGACTACCAAATGCATGGGTCGTGATTGTGATCGATTCGAGATGTCTTTAAGAAAAAGTCAATGGATTTTGTTTTTCTTGATCGCGACAATCACTACTAAAAGGCCGCATATCCGGTAGCTGGATATCAGGCACTCCGGCCTTTTAGCTAGCCGAATATCCGGCATCCGATCCGACCAAACGACTATCTGTTTCATCTCTAATTAAAATCAACATTATCTATAATCCCTCCGGCCGAGAGGCCCTACCGCCCTAGCACCATATGCCACGCGTATATATGCGATAAGTATATATAATTATGTCTAGATTTGAAGGCACGTACAGATGTAAAATACTAAAAATGCTAACACCGTGTCCTACGTGGGCGATTCAACGCGAACGCGATCGCGAAGCGAACTGATGCGGATTCAGTGCGACGCGGAGCAAAGCGGGGTCTCTGTCCTACGTGCACGCGAATTGTCACTTCACCGCCACTGACATACGCCGCGCCGCTGAAGTTCGCGCGAAAATATCAAACCAACTGATCGCGTTCGCTTCAAACCTTTCATGTTCCAAATGTTCCAAATGTCACCTTTCTGCTTTGGACTCGATGGAGAGGCGTGCAATGAGCCTCTCATTGGTGACCCAGATTTGGTTGGGACCAATCTTCAAAGCCTCGAGCACAGGCGCAGAGTAGCCAGCCTCTCGGTTTTCTATAGAGCACATTTCGGAGAGTGTGCGCAGGAATTGTTTGAGATAATTCCCCCATCTCCGTTTCTCCATCGAACGACACGACGCGCGGCGGTTATCCATTCTTTTGTCGTGAACATCCCGCCGGTACGGACGACGCGGTTTGCCTCGTCATTCGTTATACGCACCGCGAAGGACTGGAATAACTTGCCTGCGTCGGCGTTCCCGCCACCCTACGACGTGGATGTCTTCAAGAAAAGAGTGAATAGGCTTTTTCTAAGTTAATGTGCTCACCATCTTGGACCACATCTACACTTACCATCAGGTGGGATTGTGGTCAAGCATTTTATTCGTGTAAAAAAAAAAACCGCGCCGCACCGCAGCGCCCTCTACGTGCCGTAGGTGACGTAGGTGACGTAGGACACTTCAATACATCTCGACTGTTTGTTATTTTCACTTCGCACCGCGTCGCTTCGCGTTCGCATTGATTCGCCCACGTAGGACAGCGCGTTAAGAGTTAAGACCAAACAAGTTCATAGTTTAAAAACTAAATACACGATTTTATAGTCGGAGACACAGGGAGATGGTCGCTGAGATAAGTTTAAGAATCAGTGTTCCAAAATATAGACAGCTCAATGACTTAGATACACTAGACCTGAATAATTTCACGTCACAAAATGATATCGATTTAGAACGAGGGAATTGCGAAGAACTACAGTGCTCGCAAATAAATACGATAATAACTTAAGCAAGCAATCTCAAATATTGTTTGTAAAAGCAATCATTACTTTATCAGACACTAATCTACTAGCTCAGAGATATTATATTGTGTAGCTATAGCTAGAGAGTACCTAGATAGAGCTGCTCTGTCCAACTTTCCTCGGATTTATCCCAGTTGAGCTTGTATCCGAAGCGCCCGGAGGTTTTAATACTCTCCAGCCAGACTTATGGGCTATGGCATAAACTCGAGTGGATTTTTATTGCAACGCATAAAACATTTGCTATCCTATTTATATCAAACGAAGTTGGTAATTTTTTGTACGTTTTCTTTATTTTTATGCCTTTGTAATTTGTAAAGAGATCTTCTGTTAAACAATCACAGTGGTAAAAAATTCTTTTATCATCTACTTTGTTCTCATATCAGCCATAATTGAATATTTATTTTGTAACTAATTCACAGTTTGCTTGAAAAAAAAATATTTGGGGCTACAGACATGGCACATGATTCTAATAGTTTCTTCTTTTCTCTCTTGAACGAAAGTACCTATCTATCGGTGTCTGGTTAAGGGTAAAGGACTGACCTTTCAGATGGGCTGAGGGCTACAGAAAGTGTTCCACGGCTGCCTGGGCGTGAAGGCTCATCCGGCGGGCCCGGCTCGCCTGTGCTTGTGCTTGTTTGTCGAGTCTGGAACGATCACATTGATTAGTGTCTCTGCTCCTTTCTTCTCTCTTTTTTCATGGCAAAGCATCGGAGTTGCCTGTGGTTTTCCTGATGTCCTATATGTATAAAGAAGAGCCTTACTCTAATCAAATATATCAATCAATCAAATAAGTATCAAATGAAATCAAATATACTATCATCTCATGAAATATACTATAAATAAGTCTTTTCCAAAGGGCTTTCGTTGACGTCGACTGGAGAACCATTAGATTATCAATGATATTTAACTTTTTACATTACTCTTTTTTAAATTATAATATCAATTGTTGATAATAAAATTACAAATTCGCATTGTTGCTGGTAGGCATTTCGTTTTCCGTTTTGTATAATAATTTTAAATATACCGTACTAATAGAAAGCCCGTACTGAGCAAGCAATCCAAATGGATTTAATTTCCGATCGGAACAGACATCTATGGTGACATGAAATTTGTTCTCGGAACTCGGATAATATTTCTACGATGTTACAAATGTTAGAATGTTCATGCTACATGACGGTCAGATTATGAATGCTCATACTGAAAGTTCACACACTCAAAATACTCAAATCCACACACTAGGATAAAGGATTCCCTGTGTCACGGGTGGCAAGGCGACACAAATTAGGAACCATACATTGTATAGACACACGACCCAAACAATTTACGTTACACACTAATATTTGCCCCGGCCCCGAAACCAACGACTGCGACGGACCCTTAAAACCTCGATGCCAATATTATAATTAAGCACAGAATAGTTTACTACGGTTAGCAACCGTGTCAACAAATGCAAGCGGCATAGGTTGGTACAGTCGGCAGCAAGCAAAATAATTGAACACCTGAATAAAAAAGAAGAACAGTTGACTTTTACTATGAAATGACCTGGGACGAGCCAGTAATTAAACATCGAGTCTAATTTCCGGATGGTTATCTCGTACTAGAGCATAGGGGCCCGAGTTCATATCCTGTCACGCACGTCGAATTTTCAAATAGTATGTGCGTATTAGAAGTTAATTATCACTTGCTTCGGTGAAGGAAAACATCGTGAGGAAATCTGCACACCGAAAAATTCTACACAAAGCTCTCAAAGGTGTGTGAAGTCTACCAGTTCGCACTTGGCCAGCGTGGTAGACTATGGCCTGTACCCCTCACATTGTGAGAGGATACCCCGAGCCCAGCAGTGGGACAATTATGGGTTGTTGCTTTGCTTTGCTTTTTATCTCGTACGAAAAGTAGATACGTTTTGTTAAAGGATGCAGAAATGTAAAACCAAACGACATAATTATTTCGTCTACATGGGTCAAAGTGGAAGAAGGTACAGACGTCCAAGGGTGATTTCTGCACGTGAACCTAATATCTTAAAACCAATTGATCTATTTAATAATTATTGGATTTCAAAGTCTTTTTATAATGTTAATTCGACTGGTATTTTAAAACTTTGCCTTTGTCGGCTTTGTCTCTCTTTTGCGCGTGTCTTATCCCCCGTGGGATTATATTGATTTATAACACTAAGCGTTATTCCTTGAGAACTCACCATAATGCCTTTGAGCTGATTCACCAGCGGCGAATCAGCAAAGAAGTTGTTCACCGCGGAGAATATGTTTGCACGTTCGCTCGTCGCGTCCCGGCAGGCGTTGGCACGCCCGCCCGATGCCTCTGCTGACAAAATATTGGTTCTGGTAATTTTGGTACTGTAACCAGTAGGTCATAATAAATAATTCTTTGCATTTCTATAATTATCTTCTCGTTGAAACTTGAAAATTATACTTTTGGAAAGTCGTCCTACCCAAAAGTAAACATTTTGAAAAGTGTCCTTTTGAGAAGTGGTCCTTCAAGAAGGAAGTCATTTTGGGAGGACATTTTTCTAAGTCAATGATATTGTTAACAAGAAAGGGACAAATTAAGTAGTTTTATACAATAATACCTAAATATTATGAGATAACATTTCAAGTTACACAAGAGGTAGGTACACCGGAGAAATCCAAACTAGCCTATAATAGTAGGGGAATGTGGGGGGAAACCGGACAGGGGGTGAAAACAGATAGTTGCTATTTTACTAGTAGGCATATAACTATCTCGTTCTAAATAGTCAAACGTTATTTGGGAACACTCGGGCAGTTTGCTTGCAAAAGGCGGACAGGATAGAATTTAATCACGTGCTTGTACTCCACAAAATAGAAAAAATTGGTAAATTATCTAATATTTTGTAATTTTTGACGTATTCTCATTTGTTTTGGCCATGTTCAATCATAATGTAACATTCTTTTCATAATATCTTGGTTATTTAAGTTAAAAAAACAGCATTAATTGTTGCTGTGAGTCTAAGAATAAAAATTTTGCAAGTAGTATTTTAAAAGTGGCACCTGTGGGGTACGACCGGACGGGGTGATATCGGGTATCCGTTGTCACCCCCCAATCATTGAATGGGTTATGTCTGCTTATTTACTTAAAATCTTAAACCTTTACTTTATTTATTTTTTCATAAGTATGTTTACAGGACCTCAGTATCACTTGAGTTGAAGAGAGACGTAGGCTCCCTATGCGTATTCTACAGTCTGTACAACGGGGAATGTTCTGAAGAACTGTTCGGTTTAATACCTGCGATCGATTTCCGTCACCACGCATCACAATGTATCAGGTTCTATCAACACCACCTTAATACTTGGCGTTCGTCCACAGTTCGCTTTTCATGTAATTTCCTACCACGCACGTGTAAACTGTGGAACGAACTTCCTGCATCGCTGTTCCCACTAAGCTTTGACATGGAGTCCTTCAAGAAGCAGGTCTATTGTTATTCTTCGAAGCCGGCAACGCATTGGTGACGCCCCCGGTATTACTAATGTCCATGAGCGGCTGTAATCACTTACCATCAGGTGACCCGTCAGCTCGTTTTCTTGCTTAAGGCATAAAAAAAATATCCGTATTCACCCCGTTGACTAAAAACGCGTATCCGGTTTTACCCATAGGTATGGGGTGAATCCGGATTTATGTTTTTTATTAAAATAAATTTCTACTTCTTTTTATCTTTATTGATTTCGGATATTTTTTGCCAAAGTAATGTCTTATATATGTTCTTTGAGAAGTGTTGTTGATTTTTTAAATATATAACATTATAAATAATATATGATGTTTTTTTCTTAACTATCCGGTGTCACCCCACATTCCCCTACATGAGCGTATGAGAGCCATAAAAAATTTACGCACAATGTATGTTCGTATTGTGCGGTCTATAAAAACAAGTTTATTTTTAGTTGGTGTATCAAAGAATCCGACTACTTATGATGTATGTGTATGTGAAGATTTTTTGTGTATGAGGTACCTCATACACAAAAAATCTTCATAACTTGACTGGCAATGTTTATCTACTGCTACAAATCTTACATTTCGTTTGGCTTTGTTTACTGACAACGAACTGACTGTTGAATCCAAACTGTTTAACAGCTATAATGCAGTTAACTTAGAAACTTTTACTGAACACACTAATCAAATTGAGTTTTGAAGTAATCAACAACGAAGTCACTCAAATAGCTGTGTCGATTTTAATTTATTTATAACTAGAAATCGCTCACGCTTTGCTTCAGTTTTCTTATAAGTAGATCCCTATTTTTTTAATGAAAATACATTTAGCCCATGTTACTCAGAAACAATAGAGTAGGTATCCTATTGGTAAAATAATTTTTGACATCGGTCAAGTAATTTTTGAGTTTATCCATTACAAACAAACAAACAATTAAACAAACAAAAAATAAACCTTCCTCTTTATAATGTTAGTTTACATTTATTTTTTTATTATTATTTTGTATTTCTACCGTTTTTATACCATCGTCGGTCAGGGATATTAATTTCCTTTCTTTTTTCTGCTTACAATAATGCAAAATAGTAATACATAATAATATGTGTAAGAAATAAAATAAATGAGGAATGTGATAATGAGACACCACTGGCGTAATTTTAAAACAAAATATAAAGTATACAGTCATCCGTTATTCAGTGTCACTTCAGTCTACGTTTTCATTTCAAATTTCCTACTCAACGCAAATACAATAGGGATCTTACTGGAATTTTATTAATAACGAGTAACGACTCTCGCTTTGCTTCGGTTTTCTTATTTTTTTACACCTTGGGTTACATTATTGAAGTTTTATTAAGGATCCCTATTTTTTTGAAAATATAGTATAGCCTATGTTACTCGGGAATAGTGTAGCTTTCCAACATTGAAAGAATTTTTGAAATCGGTTCAGTAGTTTCGGAGTCTATTCAATGCAAACAAAAAATCAAATCTTTCCTCTTTATATATTAGTATAGATTATTAAAGATAATATTATGAATACGTCATGCGATTACAAATACATAAATTGAATTTAAAGAAAAACAATGAGGACCTATATTATGGACTACTTAAATATTTGTATGCTTAATCCCTCTTATGTAAATAAATAATACAGCTATAATAGATACTAATTGCAATAATATTCGATACCGGAAAAAAATATTTCTAATGTTCCGCAAACGCTGCAAAAACTGGGCGCCGTAATTTTTACACAAATACTCACGAACATGCAAATTCTCAAAGAACTTAGGAAGAACAAAGTAGAAGTAAATCGACTTGAAAGAATCTTGTTTCCTTCCTTTAATAAAACTTTCAAGTGTGTCAATCTTAAACAAAGGATTTGCATTGCGCGAGCTCTGGCGTTTGGATTAAAAAATATATTTACAATATAAACGGCTGAAAGCTTTTATGAATATAAAATATAATAAATTTACCTTGTGTTTATAAAACAGTGGGGCTATTTGTCAGCAGAATGACGTCAGGGGGGCAGGGTTGGTTCAAACGTGCCTGAATGCTGCAGGGCAACTGATGGATGCTGGACTCCGCTGATTTCGGAATTTTACGCGCATGCGAACTGAGGCCAGAGATAAGGTGGAATCTTACCACAGCGATTGCATTTTGATACGGTGGCTCCGTAATCAGGTTATAATATAGTTAGGTGGCATTGCACTCAAGCATTAACTAATCACTTGTAAAAAAATCTTTGAAATGCATTGATAGTTCAGTTCAGTATATAATTTTAACACGCTTTTCATTTTAATTAGTACAGCGGAGTACAGCCAGCATAGCCATTTTAAGTTAAATAAATCAAACGAAAGACACCATATCATATAGTACCTACACTTATCTATTCTGTGTTATTTATATACATCATCATGAAAAAATCGATGGAACAATTTAAATTGATAATATTATGGGCATGGCATTCGGATGATCAAATCGAACTTTGATGCACTCCATAGTCCGTACCTATTCCGTTTCTATGGAGGTTTATAATGGGAGTAAGATTTATAATGCTATCAGTAATATGTATGCTATTTCTATTTAGTTTTTAAAAAGTGTTGGAAATAACTAACACACACACGCACGCACGCACGCACGCACGCACGGACGCACGCACACACACACACACACGATGTATCTAAAAAGACTAAAATGTATTTTGTTGATTAACACTGTATATTGTCTCGTTCAGTGGTTAGTGGTTAATGGTTCAGTGTTTTGTAAAAAGGAACACGTCTCAACCGCAATAGCCGCTGTACTGCTGAAGTTCTAAATTAATAATCAAGGAAAATCGCAAAATCGTACGGAGAAAAACTTAGCTCTACTGTAACGTTCTCTAAGTACGTAATATGAAACAGAATTGCTATTTTTGTCTCTCTGTTATTGCACTTAGTTATTGTCTTTTTTAAATTGGGAAAAAGCGTTTGATACAGTTTTACCATCCTGTACCTAGATAATTTTCTTCGAGAATGTTCATTATTTTTAACCAACTTCAAGGAGGAGGAGGTTCTGAATTTGGTTGTATTTTCTTTTTTTTTACCTCAATGTGTGTTACCTCAGAACTCTGTCTATATCCGTCTATAACAGATGGATCGTCAGCTAGTTTGTCAGTGAGTTCCCTACGTTTTTAGGGTTCCGTAGCCGAATGGCAAAAAACGGAATCCTTATGGATTCGTCATGTCTGTCTGTCTGTCTGTCTGTCTGTCTGTCTGTCTGTCCGTCCGTATGTCACAGCCACTTTTTTCCGAAACTATAAGAGCTATACTGTTGAAAGTTGGTAAGTAGATGTATTCTGTGAACCGCATCAAGATTTTCACACAAAAATAGAAAAAAGACAGTAAATTTTGCGGGTTCCCCATACTTTGAACTGAAACTCAAAAATATTTTTTTCATCAAACCCATTCGTGTGGGGTATCTATGGATAGGTCTTCAAAAATGATATTGAGGTTTCTAATATCATTTTTTTCTAAACTTAATAGTTTGCGCGAGAGACACTTCCAAAGTGGTAAAATGTGTGTCCCCCCCCCCTGTAACTTCTAAAATAAGAGAATGATAAAACTAAAAAAAATATATGATGTACATTACCATGAAAACTTCCAACGAAAATTGGTTTGAATGAGATCTAGTAAGTAGTTTTTTTTAATACGTCATAAATCGTAAACCGCAAAAAACATTGGTCAAAGTTACAACGAACTACAAGAACTTTTATATTATGTTACTTGCTGCTACGGAACCCTTCATGGGCGAGTCCGACTCACACTTGGCCGCTTTTTTTTTATGTGACTAACTAGTCGACAAGTAAATAGCCGCCCGTGGTGTTGCTTAAAGTGTGATTAAGACCTTCTTATAAACGCTGCAGTTCTTTTCATTACCTTTCATGTTATTTAAGTTGGGCGTGTATTGCATATTACTTGTTTAAAAAGTGAATGATAAAGTCTCAGAAAAGAAAATTAGTAAATTGTATCACTTACTTTTTTGCAATTCAACATTTTGCGCTTTTTCAAACCATATAAAAAGTCATTCTATCTTAGTTTTCTCTCTGTTACTGATAAGAAGTTGTTGATGATATCATGGCCGTAGCTAGGGGGGGGCATTGTGGGGCAATGCCCTACCTTAAAATCACAATTCCCTACCTTAAAAATACCAAAAACTAAGATAAATTATTATAATTAAATTGTTTATTATTAGTTTCAAATAAAAAAGAATTGTAGCGATAGGTATCTAAATTTTTCCGAACATACCACAGTTTGTGACATTAATTTCATATTATAATAATTCTTTGTTCTGTGACCTAGAGAGCAGATCAATTATGATTTTTTACTTCTGCCCTACCTGTAACCAGTGCTGCCCTACCTCAAATTCGACTCAAGCTACAACCCTGGATGATATAGTTATTTTGTTTTTGGGTTTTATTTCACATAATAACGACGACGAATAATTATAATTGACGACCACCTAGCCTAGTTGGTAGCGACCCTGCCTGCGAAGCAAGGGGTCCCGGGTTCGATTCCCGGCCGGGGCAGATATTTATGTGACAGATAAATATTTGTACTCGGGTCATGGGTATTATTGTGATGTGTTATATGTGTCGTCCATGCCACCTGCGACACAGGTTAAAACCTACTGCGGGGGGTATGAGTGTGTAAGCGTTTATTTATTTATTTATTTATTTATTTATTTATTTATTTATTTATTTATAATGTTCTTCACATTTTATTGAGGTTTTTATCTAAATATTAGATAATATGCTTTTAAAAAGATTTCGCGTCCTTATATCAACGCAGCTGCGGCTTAGGATGGCTTACCAACTTGTGATAATCTTCTTGGTTGCACGTTGCACGACAAATTCTGCTATTGGATAACATCTCATATCGTAAACTTTTTGCCTGTATTGGGGCGGCACAGAATACTGATCCCTATCACATGCCGGCATACCACGGTGTCATACCTAAAATTACCATATTTCTGAGCACTGAAAGCGGGACGCCTACGGAATTTTGTATACAATTATTACTATTGAGAGCTAAAAAAAAGGTCGTCGGGCGTCTATTTGTCTACAACCAGTAATATCTATAGCTAAAAAAATATACCGTAAATATATACCAAAGCGAGACATTTGATACAAAGCGGGACTTTTTTGATCTCGCGGGGGACAGCGGGACAGACAGCCTCAAAGCAGAACAATCCGGCCCAAAGTGGGACGTATGGTCACCTTAGTCATGTACTGCTTGGTGGTAAGGATTTGCGTAAGGATTATTTTACCTAATCTTATAATAACTTAATCATATTATTTCTGGTATTATATCTCTAAAGCCTGCCTGGCTAGTTACCAGTTCAGACAGCCAACAAAGCCAAACAACTCGTCGTGTTCCAACTTGAGAGCTTACTTATTTTCTTTCATATCTTTCTTTTTTGGAGGCCATGGACATCAGCACCTTCTTCGTGCTGCCTTTTGTGTTGTTGACGTCCATGGGCGACGGATATTCAATACCATAAGGTGGCTCGCCTGCTCGTTTGTGCGTTAATTTGAATAAATAAAACCCATTCATTTTGTTAATGTGATATTGATTTCATCCTTATTAATTAACTGCCTTCGCTTCGCCAAGGAAAACTAATTTGTGCCCATGCCTTAATCATATATAGTATCTCTACTAAATCCATGCCAGAAAAAAATATTAGACCGTTTTTAACCAACTTCAAAAAAAGGAGGAGGTTCTCAATTCGACTGTATTTTTTTATGTTCGTTACCTCAGAACTTTGGACTGGGCAAACCGATTTTGATGATTCTTTTTTTAATCGAAAGCTGGTGGCTGTCATGTGGTTCCATATAAATTTTATTGAGATCTGACAATGGCATCCATGATAAAACCATATAAGTCTTAAATTTGTATTAAGTAAGCGCGACAAATGGACGAATAACTCAATATCACGCCAACCGATTTCGATGATTCTTTTTTTAATCGAAAGCAGGTGCTTGTCATGTGGTCTCACATAAATTTGAACGAGATCTGAAAAGTAGTTTTTTAAAACTTTGAAGTCGGTTATTTTTTGTTAGTAAAATTTAGATTATTTTATGTTCGTTACCTCAGAACTTGGACTGGGCAAACCGATTTTGATGATTCTTTTTTTAATCGAAAGCTGGTGGCTGTCATGTGGTTCCATATAAATTTTATTGAGATCTGACAATGGCATCCATGATAAAACATAACAACATGTATGTATAACATGATTTCGATGATTCTTTTTTAATCGAAAGCATGTGCTTGTCACGTAATCCCACATAAATTTGAACGAGATCTGACAAGTAGTTTTAGAGTAACTTTGAAGTCGGTTATTTTTTGTTAGTAAAATTTAGATTATTTTAGGACAAAGATTTTTTGTTTGTGCAACGATGAAATATTATGATTGTGATATAAAATACTGTGTTTCAACAAGTGATGGAGATATCATACTTAGTTATTTCATGAAAAATGAATATTTCAAAATGCTCAATAATTTTTTTAATTCATAAATAGAACAGAATTTTTTCCAGTTGCAGGTAAAGCTGAAACTCAATAAGCTGATCCTGGATTAGTTTAATCTGCCGCCAACAAACTGCACCTAGTTACAACATTATCTCATATCAGTGGCTTATCAGCAGCAAAGGTCCGGCCTCATGGGACTCGAGACAGGTCGTACATTGAATGAATGAACTCTGGTTTAGTAAAATAATACTCTAAATATGTTGAACTAAGGTTCGTACAAGCTTCTCTGTCCTAATGCCTGATTCATGTCTTGAACTTGACGTATTGTGTGATGACTTGATGAGTTGAAAGGAACACAACGAATGAATCACATCCAACTCTCACGTCCATTCGTTCCAAGTTCACGTCCAATACATTGAACCGCATTCTATGCGCGTTAATCCCATTCGTTCAATCAAGCATCGCCTGATCGGCGCGCGCATGGACCGAGCCGGCTTCACAGAGCAACTCGCCCCACAATCATTCCAGTTTTAGCCGGCTCCGAGCTTGGACGTTATTTAGTATTTTCGACTCCTAAACTCTAGAAAAAAGATGGATTTCTTAGGAAAGAAATACAAGATGGTCTCGTCCGAGAACTTCGATGAGTTCATGAAGGCGTTGGGTAAGTTTTTTCAAGTACTTTTGTAGATAATTATCTAGATATTATCGAGAAAAAATTGACGCCGGCCGGCCTTTTGCCGACCACGCCATCCGAGCCGAGAGGAGTCCTTTTTGCGTTGCGCGCTACCGTTACTGTTAATTGGTTCCGGATTAATTGATCATAATTGCTGTTTCTAATTGTATGTGGAACTGAATCAAATTATAATTGCATCTTTTATTCATTTCGTTATTTCCATATTATGCTAGAACTTTATATTATATCCAACGTTTAAAGAAATTTTGAAACTACCTGCCATATGGATTAGAATACAAAAAATTAGGGCTGTTACAAAAAATACCAAAAGTTTTAACAATTGTTATGCTGATGATGTTGTATTGTAATGACGAAGTGTTTAACGATTTATTTTTAAAATCGTATCTTATTTTTTTCTTGATTATTATGACATATTGATATTGAAGCTTACCATGGATTCGAAAAACAATTTGAACAACATGTAAATTGTAAATTTTTGCTTGGTCTTATTAAATAGGTATTTTAATTCATAAATAGATAATATAATTAAAAAAAAAATTAGAAAAAAATACCCTACTTAACCAACATAACGGTATTGATAGAATATTTTTTTTAATTAAAATTTCAGGTCGACTAGGTTCAGTTACATGCTCTACAACCTTAAAAGCTTGAGAGATATCTGTGGCAAAGCTTGCTGATAGCCATAATAATTTTATCTTTGCATGACCTTTATCTTTTTGGTTATCATACTGCGTTACTGGGTCCACCCTAACTTCATTTAGGTATTTCATTCTTATCGTAAATTGCCATAAAAAGATAAAAGTATGGTAGGTACAAAGGTTCAAAATCGATAGCATTATACAAACCTAGTTAAAAATCAATATTATCAGTGCTCTTAACTACCTATACATTTATGTTAGTCTACTTTTAAATCAATACGAATACATTCGAATTAATAATTGGATTTAAATTTTTGATTACATAAATTAATCATTGGTCTACTTTCTTCTGATGAATGGTTTTCTGTTTCCATATTGGTCTTATTGTAGATTACATCGCACATATTGGCATGAAAATTATTGGTGCGGCAACACCCATTTTCATTTTATCTCTAAAATTCTCATACACTGTACGCTGCATTAATAAACACTTTTTCCAAAAATAAGCATCCCAAATTTATTATTACTGTTCTATTATTACATCTGCTATATTACTATTAACCGATTTATCATAAATCTCTAAGATTAACAAGACTTCACGTCTTTTTATGTGTTACATTCTATGATTCAAAGGCAAAGTTTTACTTTTAAGCATTTAGGGATAGCCCGAGGCGTATTTTCTTTTCAATTGGTACAAACTTAGAAAGTATAATATAATCTTTATATTTGGTTCGTGAATCATTCTTGCTGATAAAATTACTTCAAATCATGACAGAGAACAATGTCTGCCACTCTGCACCACCACACACACAGTATCGTGAATTTCTAAAAACTGATAATTTTCGCGATAGCGGTGCGTCATACACGGAAACATTTTGTTCCTAACCATTACATACGCCATCAGTGCAACTATCAAGGCAAAAATCATATAAATCTGATTGCTGTTTTAAATTATGCTCAATTACGCGATATGGCTCATCCGGTTCTTAAGTAGTTGTCCAGCCGCCGTTTCTGAAAAGCTGATCAAAATCAACTAACACGTAAATTAAAAATCAACTAACACGGGAATCAATTAACTTAACAGATAGTCCAATTAAATTGAGTTTTTTAAACTTTGATTACAGAAAAGTTTACTTATGAAGTTTGTTTATGACTTACGTCTGTAAAAGAAGTATATTATTTTATTTCAATAGCCCTGATTTGACATGTTGTACAGTCACCTGCAGAGAAAAGTAATCTATCAGTGTTTACAACGCAACAGGCAACGGAAACGTTTCTGTTAAATATTTATAATATAAACAGATGGGTTACTTTTCTCTGCAGGTGACTGTACAAATAATGGTTAACCTTGTCTTTGGAAACTAGAAACTATAAAAGAACGAACAATGGATAAACGTTAATATATTATTCATTTCACTTATGGCAATTAAATATTTGTATTTATTTGATTTATTTGTTATTCTCTTATTATCATATTTATAATTAACATCCATGAATGTTATTTATTATTTTTAATTAAGAGATAATAATCTTAGTTAATTAAGAAATCTTAGTTGTCCAAAGGAAAAAGTTAATTGAAATATGAAGTAAGTACATATCTATAAACAGGTTTACCGTTTACCATAATTAGGCTTCCCGCCCACGTCAGTCTTTTTGTAGGACCGATAATCGGGCCGATTTTTCCTGCCATATTATTTCTGACCGACTTTTTGTAGGACGTGTGCGTTGCACTATTGCTATCAGTACTATAGTATATACATATAGGTCTATGATCAGTACGTTCTATTTTTCTCCTTCAAAAAATCGGTCACTGATTATCGGACGTGGGCGGGAAGCGTTAGGGATAATCATTAGTTTTCGGCGATAAATACTACGTGTAAAGTGTCTGTGGTAGAAGTCTTTTCGGCTTTGGCTTCTATTCATGGAGTACGTAAGTGGTAAGGAGAGCCATCTCATATAGGGGGAAAGTTGAAAAAGTGTCCAGCTGTATACTGAAAATAGAGGTTCCAATACCTACCAGAATAGCGCTGGCGTCGGAATAACTACGATATGAACATAGCTGTTGTAGACGAAGTGAAGTTTGCTGAGTTCAAATACTCTATAATAATTAATCGTAGGCTACCGCAGCGCCATCCTTATCGGACGCGTTTTACGGACACTCCAATTTTTATACATAGAGATGGTTCTCCTTATTTCTATAATCCATGCTTATACTGAAATTGAAACTATAACTATGTATATCTATAATAATATGTTTGCTTGCGTTTTCTTTTATTCCCGGAGGATTTAGAAAATGTTTGAGCACCTGCGCGCGCCGCGCCATGTTGATTCGTGAAAGGAATCAATATAGGTACTTAGTTAAATAAATAGCTCTTCCGGTTTCTTACATTTTCCTAATTTATTTTTACTTGGCATCATTAAAAATTACAGAAATAAATACATAGAAAATTGTACAAAATAACTCTAGTGAAAATATTATTATGCTAGTAATATGAACAAGACATAAATCCAGGCGACAAAGTAATCTTTATTGCTCTTTCGTAACATTGTAAAAATTAATTTACTTGTAAGTCCTGTATGTTATCAGTTTAGCTTATCATAATATCAACTTGTAAAGATACTATTTATATTGATGTAAGGACGAACTCAAAAAGACCGCGCGGGTAAAAAAGATTGTCCAAAAAAAGATTCAACGTAAACATCATTGAACTATTTTATACTTCAACTAGCTGACCCGGCGAACTTCGTATCGCCTAACAAACTATTTTTTCTAAAAATAAAAGTAGCCTAAGTTACTCCTTGTTACATCAGCTATCTGCCAGTGAAAGTCCCGTCAAAATCGGTCCAGCCATTTCAAAGATTAGCCGGAACAAACAGACAGATAGACAAAAATTGTAAAAAATGTTGTTTTGGTATATGTACCGTGTATATATCCAAATGCACTTAGTAAAAAGTGGTTATTTTAATATTACAAACAGACACTCCTATTTTATTTATTTGTATAGATGGTAAACATCGACATTGTTGACGTGTTGTTGACTATAGCGCTCTGACCGCGGCTTTACTTGCATTTTCCGAGATAATAAATATTAAATACTATGAATAAATGTCCTATAACATATATTACTTACTAATTAGTTGCTTATTATTATTGATTTTTTTTTGAATTGAATATTTGAATTGTGTTTAATGCTGAATATTTTATGACTGAATTTACTTTATTTAAATTACTGTAACATAATTAGATACACTAACGAATTAGGGTTGATTGTAATGTTAGTTTTAAGCCTTAAAATTCATAAATAATGTTATTTCAGATTATGCTGTACTTGTGTGCTTTTCATGACCAACAATTCAGTAGTTTTGCGTGAAAGAGTAACAAAACTAACAAACATCCATACATCCAAACCAAAAATCCATACATCCAAACCAAAAATCCATACATACAAACACACTTTCACATTTATGATAATTAGTAGGATTAATACAATTCTCTCTCTATCATCGTTATCAAATTGGAAGAAGGTAATGTTTTCAATTTGAACTTTGTACTTCACCAAGCGATGTCCTAGTCACAAAACTGAGGTCCAAACCCCGCTGGGATCCCCTCAGGATGTTAACGTGCCTGGGCTAAGTGGGACTACGGACAATATGAATCCAGAGCCCAGCAGTAAGAGTTATGGTATTTAAAATGACAATTACATTCATTCAGGTTTTTAATTTCACGGTGTTTTTTAGGGTTCCGTAGCCGAATGGCAAAAAACGGAACCCTTATAGATTCGTCATGTCTGTCGACAGACAGACATGTCTGTCTGTCTGTCCGTCCGTATGTCACAGCCACTTTTTTCCGAAACTATAAGAGCTATACTGTTGAAACTTGGTGAGTAGATGTATTCTGTGAACCGCATTAAGATTTTCACACAAAAATAAAAAAAAAACACTAAATTTTGGGGGTTCCCCATACTTAGAACTGAAACTCAAAAATGTTTTTTTCATCAAACCCATACGTGTGGGGTATCTATGGATAGGTCTTGAAAAATGATATTGAGGTTTCTAATATCATTTTTTTCTAAACTGAATAGTTTGCGCGAGAGACACTTCCAAAGTGGTAAAATGTGTGTCCCCCCCCTGTAACTTCTAAAATAAGAGAATGATAAAACTAAAAAAAATATATGATGTACATTACCATGAAAACTTCCAACGAAAATTGGTTTGAATGATATTTAGTAAGTAGTTTTTTTTTAATACGTCATAAATCGTAAACCGCAAAAAACATTGATCAAAGTTACAACGAACTACAAGAACTTTTATATTATGTTACTTGCTGCTACGGAACCCTTCATGAGCGAGTTCGACTCGCACTTGGCTGCTTTGTTTACCAAAGGAAATGATTATAAATTTTCAAATACCCATAAAACTTATGCTTAGCTGGTAGAGAATGCTTTGTGCATTAAGCTCCCCATTTGTACTGTGATATTTTTGTTTATGGTGGTCAATAAAGGTTAAATAAAGAAATAAATAAAACTTTAAAACATTGAACTACTGCAAAGTGGAAGGAACTGACACCTACCCACGTTCGGAAGACTCTCAACTACCCGCTAGAGGGGTTAGGCAAGACTACCATTGCTTATTGTTGAATGTTTATTGAATTACATATTTAATAAGTATTTATTTCAAACTGTTTATATTTATGGCGAGGACAAAATTTAATCACTTTTATAGCATACTTATAGGAAATGATTGATATCAGTTCATATTACAATGAACTTAGTGTACATAAGCTATACCTACCTATAGTATGTATAGAGCAGATTTATAACCCGTTTTATTAGGATAAAGTATAAAGTCTTATCTGCGTCCGATGTAAAATTCAATGTCATTGCAATATCGTGCATAAAAACATTTTAAGTATAGATAAGTACATAGCTACCTTTATATTTAAACAAGCTGATGATAAGAGACAATGAATCGAGTATACCCTCTTCATTAATTTTTTAATTAAAGAAATTCTTTCTCGATGATATAGGGTCATTGCGTTGACCCAGCATAGATACTTAATATTCCGAATGTACAAGTAACATTCTGTAACTTACAGTAGTTTGACTCATGAGTCTTATGACTCATGGCTTGGATTGGACTTGATAATCGAAGTAGTATTCATCAGTTTTTACCTGTATTTAGTTTTCATAAAAACCTGGGCAAGCATTATGCTTTTTCAGAAGAAACCAGTGAAGTCTGAACTATTTATGATTAATAGATACTGACAATCGAACTGTAATCTCAGTACAATAGGGTGGACAAGTTACAATAAAGTTTTTGTTTTAATTCTATTAAAAAATGTTCATTGATGAAATAAATGACTGCCTGGTTTGGCCAAACTTCATATTGTCGCAATATTTCCGACAAACATCCGACACACACATAGAAATTATGCATAGAATTGTAATATAGATTGACAATTAGAATTAGAATATATAGACATTCTTAACGTCATAGGCTTCACCAATGAGTTGTCGACCAAGGGGTTAACTTGCTTGGTAACTTTATATCAAATTATTCAATCATACCTCCCATGCAAACCACGATCCACTTCATCTAAATATTAGAAGGTTTTAGACAACGGTGAGCAAACAAACTGAAGGCTTCGCACATCCATTTAGAAAGCCTTTCATATCCATTTGTGCTTAGGCTGATGATGACTAATTGCTCGGCAAAATCCATGCAATATTATCCCAAAGTATGCAAACATGGCAGAATGTTAACAATGTGCATTCCACGCCTCTTTGTGATGAACGCAGTCGTGTATCATCTTACTTATCATGTAACATCTAAGATTAGATGAAGCTGATACAGATGAGTAAGATTTAATAACCAGTTGTGGTTGCAACTTTGCGACTAACGCTTACTTAAATTGCTCCTTAGTACATTATTATTATTAGATCAAGCTCTGTTAACACAGGTATATTATGTGCATTATACCATACATAACCTTGCCAATGACAACGTTTGAAGTGTTCAATCAACCCAATGACTGCACCTATAATACAGATGAAAATTATTGTCCATGTGAGAAACACGGACTTAAAAAAAGAAAAAGTCCGTGGTTAGAAATAAATAACCCGCACCTGTATGGTTTGCCCATAATGTTCTTAACTTAGGAGGGTTAAGGTTTGTCAGAATTCATAATTATTATAACATTAAGAACATTATGGGCAAACCATTCAGGTGCGGGTTATTTATTTCTAACCAGTGTTGCCAATGAAAATTTTTGGAAGGCCGTGTACATTAGATAAGAAAGCCGTGTTTATATGGAAAAAAATCAACTGTGGGCCGTGTCCACAGCTGCCAGTATATTATGCTATCCAATTATGCCAATATATACCATTGGCTCAGCGCTCGGACTACAAAAAAAAAGGTCATCGGCAGTGAATTTGATGTCCACAAATCAAGGAACACTTTTCATTAGCCTAGTGGCGCTGTTTTAAGGGTTTTAACATTCGTTAAATATCTGCAAAAATAATAAATAACAAAAAGATCGTAGGATTTGCGGAAAGCCGTAGAATTTGCTACGGCCCTGGTTCCAGCCGTAGGCCGTAGATTTTGTGATTTTTTGGCCTGAAAGCCGTAGAACACGGTAATTGACGTAGCATTGGCAACACTGTTTTTAACATCGACAATATTTTTCATCTGTATTATATGTAGATGCAGTTTAAATAGCTCTAATTATGGGTAATTTTTCCAAAACATTACTGAAAGGAGCACAATAAACTGCATTTTGGTAGCGTTCCAAACACTCCAGGGCTAACCTACCTTTGATTGGACATAACAAAATAGTCAACGCATAATTCATTGCTATAGTTTATTATGAGACGACTTTCATCAAAATGAGAACATTGGGAACGCAATATGCAAACGTTCTTCTGTGAGTTTTACGCATGTCAAAAACATAAAACATTTTTTTGTGGCACGCGCCAACATAACTAATCATTTCGACTTTCATAATAGTTTTATTGGGAAAACAAAAGCAAAATAACAAATCAATGAGTCCAGGTTGCCCCATCTTAGAATTGAATATCGTTTTCGTTAGGCATTTGCAAATTGTGATGTGAAAACAAAACAACAAAGTACAATAATTTGCAACCCATGTCATGTAGTTGACACTCAACTGGATTGAAACAAAACATGGAGTTGAATTGAAAATATCCTGTTCTACAAATCATAAAGTATTATCAGGGTACACATTGATAACGATACGTATGATTTTTGCATATACTCGTAATAGCACTATTTACCAAACGACTGTAAGCACGTCAACCCAGTGAACGAATTAATATATTAGGTCATTGCGTCAACCAGTAAGAAGTAAGACGTCAGAATACTAATATGTAAATAGGAAAATCTTCGCTTTCCTGTGACAACAATGAGTCGAGGATATCCTGAAATAAATCGCATAAAGGAAGGAGGAAGAACCGTTTTAGAAAGGCAAGGAAACCCGCATCGGGAGCTAGTACCCATCTTCCCAATAATTAGGATCGCATGAGAATATCCCGGCATAGTTGTACGATTAGATCCCATTGGTCGAGTCGGCGTCGACAATTGCCCACAAATGGTCGACAATCAGCTTCAATTCAGTCAATAAGAAGCGAGACGGTTTGTTGAGCCGTCTAGCCCACCGATTGTGGTGCGTCCGGTCACCAATATTATACCCTTTGTGAATAATATGCGCATGCAAATATGATGGATAGGCTCTTCCGGGTGTAACGAGAGCTCGAGAGCAACCAAGAAGATGGCTGCTGAATTGAAAAATTACCGCTCTTTACTTCCACGATTTATTAGGTTCCCTGCGAGTTATTTTAATAAAAATATTTTTAATAAAAATAACTCGCAGTTGTCTTTAACTTGAGTAGCAGTAAGTTCGATGCTGCTGGAGAAGTTTTTTTTTTAACCTTATGTAGGTATATGGGATTAGTTTTCGATGTTAAGTGGATAAATTACGTTAGGGAAATTTAATATGTACTTACCCACCTAATGTCTTTTATGCCCGTTCAGTGTTGCCAATGCTACGGCAATTATCGTGTTCTACGGCTTTCAGGCCAAAAAATTACAAAATCTACGACCTACAGCTTGAACCCTATGGCCGTAGCAAATTCTACGGCTTTTCGCAAAGTTTACGGTCTTTTTAGGGTTCCGTAGCCAAATGGCAAAAAACGGAACCCTTATAAATTCGTCATGTCTGTCTGTCTGTCTGTCCGTCCGTATGTCACAGCCACTTTTCTCCGAAACTAGAAGAATTATACTGTTGAAACTTGGTCAGTAGATGTATACCGTAAACCGCGTTAAGATTTTTACACCAAAATTTTAAAAAAAAAGAACAATAAATTTTGGGGGTTCCCCATACATAGAACTGAAAGTCAAAAATTTTTTTTTCATCAAACCCATACGTGTGGGGTGGGGTATCTATCTATGGATAGGTCTTCAAAAATGATATTGAGGTTTCTAATATCATTTTTTTCTAAATTGAATAGTTTGCGCGAGAGACACTTCCAAAGTGGTAAAATGTATGTCCCCCCCCTGTAACTTCTAAAATAAGAGAATGATAAAACTAAAAAAAATATATGATGTACATTACCGTGCAAACTTCCAACGAAAATTGATTTGAACGAGATCTAGTAAGTAGTTTTTTTTAATACGTCATAAATCGTAAACCGGAAAAAAATATCGATCAAAGTTACAATGAAGTACAAGAACTTTTATATTATGTTACTTGCTGCTACGGAACCCTTCATGGGCGAGTCCGACTCGCGCTTGGCCGCTTTTTTTATTTATTTTTTTGCAAACATTTAATGAATGTTAAAAGCCTTAAAACAGCGCCACTAGGCTAATTATGAGGTTAATCTAGGCTAATGAAAAGTGTTCCTTGTGTTGTTTACATGAAATTCACTACTGATGACCTTTTTTTTTAGTCCGAGCGCGGAACCGATGGTACATAATTGGATGGCATAATATAAAAAGTGCAGCTGTGGACACGGCCCACAGTTGATCTTTTTCCATATAAACACGGCTTTTTTATCTAATGTACACGGCCTTCCAAAAATTTTCATTGGCAACACTGTGCCCGTTTATCAGGTTTCAAAGCAATGCATCCAATGAACTAATATACTAACGTTTCGTTCACTGAATGCATCGGTCACGTAACCGTTCACAGGATAATAATGTGACGTCGATGTGTCACTGTCACTAATGAACTTGACCCGACGTGCCCTCATGCTCCAGTCGTTGGGACTTCGGCGGCCCCTATTGAAATTTAAATTGAAGTTATGTCCTTTCACGACTCTTCAATGTTGAATGTTTTTCAGTTGATGAATTTTAATTTGACATTTAGCTTAGTAGTGTTAGTTGAACTAGCTTCCAATCATAAGATATGCCCAGCTACCATTGAGTTATAAGTATACATAGAGAAGACATCTCAAACAAAATGTGTGTCCCCGCCGGGAGGTTCTATTTTCAAAATTGAGCCCCTGTTCTCCTTTCAAAATCGAACGAATCCATTGGACATTGAAGCCGCGCGGCGCCAAGTCATTGGAACATACATTGTGTTCGCGGTGTCTGTTCTATACGCTAGTAATAATACTTCAATGCCAGCTACCTACATTTTGATGGACTAAACGTCTCGTTTTTATGAAGACAAATGATTCATATTTCATTGTGAAGTAATAAAATTCCACAGCGTTTTTTGTCGTCTGTAGAATAATATTGCCGGTGTAAAGTCTAGCCACTTCTATTGTGGCCATAACTGTGCAAAAAGTTCGCATGACAGTTAGGGAAAATGTAAATTAGTGTAGAATGAATGGAGTTCTAATTGTGCAGAGATCAATGTTCAAACACCGACGCAGCGTCATCGCGTCAGTGAGACAGTGTGTGAGTGTGACAGTTGCCAGCACGCGTTACAGAATTTACAGATGATATATTTTTGAACTAGTTGCCGTGTTATTTTAACATTGTTGTTCTGATACGTTTTTGTACTTTGTACCTTCCCATTAGGTAGTTATGAGTATGACATCTATAAATACTAAATGTTGTCCGCACCTCCCACAGCTTTGCGGTTGGTAAATAATAATATTAAAAATAGATTACAATCATTTAAAATAGAAGTTTACTTGAGTAGATAGGTACTTAGATTTATTGCTACTTTATTTAATGAGTTGAGTACCTATTCAAGATATCTCAATAACTGTCAACCTGAAAAGATACAGACATACTCAGCTTAATAAGTACCTACCTACCTATGCTTTCATATTAGAGTTTATATAGACGATATAGTCGTTTATTTCCCGTGGTCCGATCGCCGAGTTCTACTGTTCGATTTATTTATCTAAACAAATTAAATTGGTACCTATCTAACAAAAGCCTTCTTAAATTATGCAATAAATAGTACGTACGTACTCCCAAGCCTAAACGTAGATTTATTGAACAACGAAACAATACTATGGTTGGATTTTCAATTGAAAAATTGCGCCAATAGAAAGGTCAATGTCCTTGACATCTCGCTCCGACCCTCCAGCCAATAGCAGCGCGGCGCGCCCACTAACCGACCAATCACAAGCGAGAGCATTTTATCGATTCATCGTTAGTTTTGATAACAAGATAACAATAGATACAGCCAGCATCACTCAACACGGCACGATAATAATGAAAATTGAAATGGCATGACCGACTATTTAATTTACTGGTTTCATTGTACCTAGGTCTATTGTAACTCCATATTTCTACCTATGTAAATATTATGCACACAATCTATGTTTACACATAAAGTCCACACACAGAGCTCCATCATGGACTTCAAGTTAAATTCAAGGTACATAACACGGAATTAAGTTAATGAGTTTACCCTAGATAACGTATATTTAGGTAACTCGTGTATTAGTTAGTCTATTAGATACGGAAAACCATACCTTAGGTACGCAGTATTGGCCAAAGGCAACTCGACCAATTTCCGGGTAGTGATTGAAATTCTATCAACAAAAGTGCCTAAGGGGCGCCAAGGTATTAAATTATGCAAATCTAACAGTTATGTCGTATGTCTGTATAACAACGGAGAAGGTAGGTGGTCTGGATATGACTAATATGAAGCTATTGAGCTACCTTCTGTGCAAGTCAGTTTCTATATGGGATTTCCAAGTTTTTTCAATATTTAAAAGATTAATAAAAAGTAATAGCAAAATTTTGAAATCAACCGAATTGGAGAATGTATTGTATTGTAGAACCGAATTGAATCAAATCATAAATACATTTATTTACTAATATAATATTAATTTATTTTTATTATCAACTTAGGTAACTGGTTATTAAGTAATTCCGTTAGGAATTGGTATATCCGCTCACCTCTGCACAGCTGCGCTGCCGCATTCCTAGGCGCTTATGATAAAACCATTATTTTAAAAAGAAAATCTAGATAAGGTCTTCACGTTAGAATTTAGATCATCACTAAACTTCGCTTCATAATATGGCTTGCATGGTAGGGTAGGAAATACATTATTTTTACAAGAGAGGTTAGATGAGGTTAATGCCGCCCATTCACTTGCTGTAACTGACTGACTTATTATAAACGTATTATGTATAAAATGCAAATCTTGCGGTTCATTGCACGTTTTTTAATGTAAATCACAGAGTAGGTACTTTTATTATGACATGCTTCTTGTAAAACGTAGTGTTCTGTGTGTACTGCTCTGTTCTTCTTGTCATTTATGACTGAAGCAATATCATTGCTGTTAAGGTTCTCTGGTGCAGTACCTACCTATGGCTTTAAAATAATAGACTGTGATAATAGTATTCTTTTTGCTTTCATGAGAGTAACCTCAAACCTGTAATTTATTTGAAAATATTTCGAAAACATATTTTCAGAAAATGGGTGTTTGGGAAGGTAAAAGATACACCCTGGTGTCTTCGGAAAATTTTGATGATTTCATGAAGAAACTCGGTACTGCGTGTTCACTAAAATTACATACGTGTTGTACTAGGAATTCATAAGAAGCTGCTGTCGTATCTTCGAGAAGGCCATGTACCTTAAGTCTTAAATTAGTTGATTGGAAGTTCGTGTTCATAGAGAAACTATCGTGCTTATTTCAATTAGCTAGGCTAGGTAATGTAGCACGCTACACGACCCAAGTGCGAGCTATTTCCTGGTGATTCCTACTGCTTACATTAAAATGTATGTTCATCTACACTATTTCTAGTGAATGGGCATTTACTACATGTAGTTTTAACTTTTAGCTTTTCCCACCAAAACTATCTATCTCCCTACATTGTATTACGTATGTTCATATATCTGTAATTTATACCAGTTACAATAAAATAAGATCTTTCTGCGTTTGTGCACTTGACCACCATAGACACACCAGCTTTACTTAGCATCAGATAGGATCCATGCATGTAAAGTTAAGTAAACCAAAAGCTGTCTTGTCTATTATTATCATAGTTTTAACGATCAAACGTCTTCTCTTCACAGGCGTGGGCCTGATCACCCGCAAGGCTGCCAACGCCGTGACCCCCACGGTGGAGCTGAAGCAGGACGGCGGCAGCTACGTGCTGGTCACCTCCTCCACCTTCAAGACCACCGAGGTCAAGTTCACGCCTGGCGAGGAGTTCGATGAGGAGCGCGCCGATGGTGCTAAGGTACTCCTTTATTTCGGCTCTTGAATTTCTTAGAGATGGGGCTCTGACCGTCTTTTAACTTTTTCTGCGTTTGTGATAATTCCACCTTATCTATACTAATATTATAAAGAGGAAAGATTTGATTGCTTGTTTGCACTGAATAGGCTCCGAAACTACTGAACCGATTTGAAAAATTCTTTCACTGTCGGGAAGCTACACTATCCCCGAGTAACATAGGCTATATTATATTTTCAAAAAAATTAGGGATCCTTAATAAAACTCCAATAATGTAACCCAAGGTGTAAAAAAATACGAAAACCGAAGCAAAGCGAGGGCGGTTACTCGTACATAATAAATTGAAGAGTTTTCTGCGTGATAAATTGTTAAAGGGTAATTTTGACAGTATTCATGGGTATTCTACCTGCCTGGCTCGCTATGAGCCGCCATCTAAAATTCACAGTGAACCATAAAAAGTTATTAGCAAGAGTCTTTATTCAACGTCGAACGTCGTCGCATTTGAAAATTATTATCTTAACAGTTATTGGCAATGTATAGTATATCTAGACCATAGATCTAGACAGTAACTAGACCGAACTAACAAGTAACCTAGAGCAAATAATTTGCACAAACTATGTTGAAACTTAACCTTTTTCCTCAACTGATAGTCACGTATTTGCACCTCGATCCTCGAACGAAGATCAGACGCAAACAAGATTTACCAAATAAAGTTTAACAGACTACTTGTACTAATTTCAGGTAAAATCGGTGTGCACCTTTGAAGGCAACAACGTACTGAAGCACGTCCAAAAGTCTGATGACGGCTTGGAGGTCACCTACATCAGAACCTTCAGTCCTGAGGAGATGAAGGCTGTAAGTAAACAATATATATTTGACGACCCGTGTGGCGCAATGGTTACCATGCCGGATCGCCGCACCAAGGGTCCTGGGTTCGATTCCCAGCGAGGCGGAAATTTGAATGATGAATTTGAATTTCTGTTCTCGGTCTGGGTATGAATGTCCTTGTCTAGTGTGTTGTCCATGGCACCCACGACACAGGGAATCCTAGTGTGGGGCTATGAGTGTGTGGCGTTATTTATTTATTTATTTATAATATTATCAAGTAGGGTTTCTGGTTCCAACCCATTATTGGCTTACTACTGAACACCGATCTCTTCTCTTGAGGAGGCCTAGAGGCCCTAGAGATTATTTCACACTCCACCACGCTGCTCCAGTGCGAATTCGTGGGGGAGGGAATGTAGGGTATCTAATATCCAGGATATCGCATAGGTAATTAGTGTCCTACAGCTAGGTTAGATAATTAGGGATTCAGAGGGAATACGAACAGGAAATAATGCGGGCCTATCCCCCTAATTTTTGCCGGGAATGCATCACTATAGACTGATGTCCAATAACGACAGACTTCGTAGTAGTTAATAAAGTTATAATGTAGATTTCGCTATTGATCATTATTTAAAATAACTTTGCCAGTAAGTATCGTAAAAATTTGCAATAAAGACGCAATGTTTACAACATACCTTGTTATCATCGGTGTTACCAAGAATACGGCGATTGGTAACACTACGATTTTAGTTTATTATCTCATAAACCACTTACCCATACATTATTATCGATAAAGAGGTATATTTCAATATTTTTTATGACATCACTGGACTTCCCTAGACTGCATTATTGCTTGGTTCCTATCAGACTGGGCGGTTATGTGAATAAATTCTAAATTACTGGTTAAGTACATTCTCTTGTCAGTGTTATTACTACGACGAATGATGCTATTATTTGCGCGCAAATATATATAAATAGTCTGTCCTCCAGGAAAATCGCTAACTATACTTCAATAAGAAAACATGCATGAAAACTGACGTGCTTAGGTTTCGCTAATTATACTACCTCATTTTTTTTTTACACAAATAAGTTAATGCTTGACCACAATCCCACCTGATGGTAAGTGGAGATGAAATAATAATTCCCAGATTATTTAGTCTAGTACATCTACATGTTCTTTGCTACTATAATTTACTTTATGTATGTAAATAACCGACAAAGGATTACCTGATTATCTAACGATACCTGAAGTACGTGGGGTCTTCTGTCAGCCATGAGAATCCGTAAAACCAAATGCTTTACCTATACCTATGCGTTGTCGGTACAAAATTTTACAGTGGGACCCCATTATTTGAAGCTCTTTGACACTGCTATCGAAATACGTAAAAAGGTTTCAAGGTTTATTTAAGAGGGAGGATTATAGATAAAAAAACTTGAGAGGTGTCAAGGGACACCCGGATGGAACGAAGTTCCTTGCAGTCAGTACAAGGATAGCAAATACATGCAGCAAGGCTTTGTTCACCTAGTAGCAATTGCTTACTAGGTGAACAAAGCCGATGAGAAATTTAATACCCCAGATTTGTTTTGGCACACTCGCTTGCATGTTTTTGCTATCCTAGTACTGACTGCAAGAAACGAAAATATCTGGCTTGCTTTCTATGTAAAAAAAACTACGACGGCAAAAAGTGTCGTTACAACTTTTCGTTACAAAATTTTCCGCCTAGCCCCCTTTCGCAACGCGCGTTAAGGAACTTCGTTTCAAATACCCTACCACTACGCATGAGTACCTCAATAAAACTGAATGGTACAGAATCTATGCCGACTTCCAAGTCTCCAAAAGGAGAAACCAGTCACCATAGACTCGTCAATTATTCAGCTGGGTGCACCGAGAGAGAGGTTGGACTCAAATATTGATGGATATCACCTCAAGTAGCTTGTACAATCATTGCTTTTGCTTATAGTAATATTTTCTTCCGTTATTCACAGGTAATGACCGCCAAGGACGTCACCTGCACGCGTGTCTACAAGGCCCAGTAAAAGGTTCCAGACTCAAAGACTGTAGGGCAGAGCCCTAACATTTTCCTATAATTATTTTGTATACCTATCAAGCACAACTATTTCATAATATAACTTAGGTTATTCTATTGTACTTTGCGTTGGAGGACTTTGGTCTGTATTTCAACTGAAAAAAGTTTTACGAGGAATTCGTGTTTTGCCAAAGTTTATTGCGATTGTTGGAAGTCTAACATTACAACTGTTGTATAAGTTTTTCAGTGCATATTTAAATAAATTAGTTTTTTTACAATCTATATTGTTTAATTACTAAATCCCTGTTGTAGGGAGCTTCATCGCGCGACGCGAAATCACCCCAAAGCCAAACACTCCTACGAATTGTAAAGCCTCTAATTTGTTAATCAAAAATGCCGTAAAAGTCTCCTATGCAACTTCTTGCATTAGAATGAATATACCTTTAAATATTATAATTTTATTATGATGCTGATTTAAAACGCATGGGTCAAATCAAGTCAAATCTAGAATCTAAAGATACATATTCTTTATTTTGATAAATGGATGCGTGTAGACTGTAGAGATAGCCCCTTCGGAGCATAATGTAATGCTACCTGCATTACCGACACTTTTTGCCGTCGTAGTTTTTTTTACATAGAGAGCAAGCCAGAGTACTAGGATAGCAAAAACATGCAAGCGAGTGTGCCAAAACAAATCTAAGGTATTAAATTTCGTGAGAAATTCCTTGAAAGAAAGTTGGTGATGTTGCTAATGTCCATGGGCGGCGGTGATCAATTACCATCAGGTGACCCGTCTGCTCGTTTGCCTGCTTATGGCATAAAAAAAATCATTTTCTAATATTTGCTTATCAATCAAAGATTCTTACCCCAATATTCCACAAATGTTCAGATTCAAGAATGAAATAGGTTCTAAATAATAAATGAGTACTTCAAAAGGGACAAAACAAAATGTAATAAGACATCATAGGCACTCTGTTAATATCTTAATCTAATATATAAAATTCTCGTGTCACGGTGTTAGAAGTTGAACTCCTCCGAAACGGCTCGACCGATTTCCGTGAATCTTTGCTTGCATATCGGCTAGGGTTGAAAATCGGACAACATCTATTTTTCATCCCCCTATCCCTAAAAAATTTTTGGCAGAACAACGTTTGCCCGGTCAGCTAGTATAATATATAAATTCGTGTCACGTTGTTTGTCCGCGATGGACTCCTAAACTACTCAACCGATTTTAATCATATTTGCACACCGTGTGCAGTTTGATCCAACTTGAAAGATTGGATAGCTTACTTATGTCCCATAAGGCACACGGAAGGTTTTAATTAAAAAAAAAAAACTTTTGACAGAACGAAGTCTGTCCGGGCAGCTAGTACTCTTTAATATTAACTAACTTTAGTCGTTTCATGTGGGACTATAATGCCTATTACATAATAATATAATAAATATAATCAATGATGTTTAAATAAAATATATGTACTCGTAGATACGTTATGCCCACGTACGTTATGCCCTTACAAATCAACCGAAATATCAGTTCCGAAAATAGCTACAACACACACACGTTTATCTTTTGTTTCCCTACACCAATCACTACATTGGTAAATTATGTAAAAGGGATGGCTTTTTTTTTATTATGGAAATAGCCGGCAAACGAGCTGACGATTCACCTGATGGTAAGTGGCTATCGTCGCCCATGGACATCAGCAACACCAAAGGCATCACCGATGCGTTGCCGGCCAAGAAAGAGAGAAGAAAAAGAAAGAAAGCATAATACTCGTAGTAGAGCCATAATAGTGAAAAGACAGCTAGTCTGGGCTGTAGCTACAGTTGAATTTAAGGTAGGGCAGCATTGGTTACAGGTAGGGCGGAAGTAACAAAGGACCATGCCCATATTAGTATGGAGCTGAAAGTCAGAAATGCCATGCAATGCCCAAATTGCAGCTCTATGTCATATGATAACTTTTTAATAGTATTTATATGATATCTAGATTTAATGTCATATAAAGCATCGGTTCAAAAGATATTGGACATTAAACATGATAACTTCCTACTGGTCTTTTATACATTTTATCGTTTACAGACAGCATTGCTATTAGTTTTTCACTAGGAACTTATTTTTCTATTAATTTCATTTAATTTTTAATTTTTTATCCAGTGCTTCATATGATTTAAAATTAACAACATAATTCTAGTTTTTATTTATTAGAGGAATCTTGTAATATACTTTATCAGGGCATTTCCGGGGCACAGATGGGCATTGTCCTTTATCATAATTGATCTGCTCCGAAGCACGGACTCCTAAATCAATCACCATGTATATCACTGACCTAGAGGTCACAGAAGAAATAATTATTATAATATGAAATGAGTGTCACAAACTGTGGTATGTTCGGAAAAGTTTAGATACCTGTCTATCTATAAGGTAATCTATTTTTAAGGTATTTTTGCCCCACAATGACCCACCCTAGCTACGGCCGTGCAGCTAGTGTTTTTCGCTCGCGTCACCAAACGTACATTTGCACAATTCCAGAGTTGGCAACAAGTCGTAAATCAACTTTAAATCTTAACTTTACACAATTTCTACTAAAAGTGACTCGTTTTCAATTTGCAGATCCTCTTGATTTCCAGTTTCATCTTTATTTTTAAAATCATACATATTTTTATAAAATCTCTTTAAATGGTCATCGCTAGCATTGAACTCATTAACAACTTTTAATTTCTGACTTTGTAAGTGCCTTGGTGGTGGTAGACCATTTATTTCTAAGTTTGGGTTACGCAGCGAACATAAATATTTTGTATTACTACTCGTCCGAAATATCTGTGGACCTGGCTCAATGACGTCATGCAAACTGGAGAGATAGCAAAGAAAATCGAGATGTAAAGATTAATAATATTATTTTGATTTGTGTTTATCTACTTTTTTGCACTTTTATACAACTTTTAAATCAATCTGTACTTTATAGGGTTCCGTAGTGAAAGAGCAGTGTTTTTTTTTTCATTTTCAAAGAATTGGATTACTTTGAGCACTAAATTCCACTCTGAACTATGTATCGTCCTACCCATCTTACAACACTAAATAATAATAAACATCAAGAAACAATAAACAAGAAGAAACAATAAACAGTAATGCGACGAAGCAAGAATAATACACGTGCGTCGGCGCTTGTTTTGGCAACGGTACTGGATAGGCGAAAACAGGGTGAGGTCCGAGGAAGCGGGAGCGGCATCGAATTCCAGCGAGGTCCACAGATATTTCGTACGAGTTATATAATCTAAATTTTACCAAAAAAAAAACCGACATCAAAATAACTCAAAAACTACTGGTCAGATCTAAATCAAATTTAAGTGAAACCACATGACAAGTACCAGCTTTCGATTAAAAAAAGAATCATCAAAATCGGTTCACCCAGTCGAAAGTTCTGAGGTAACAAACAAAAAATACAGTCGAATTGAATACCTCCTCCTTTTTTGAAGTCTGCTTAATATTATAAAGAAAAAACTCGATTTGTAGGTCAAAATAAAAACTGTGAAGAAAAAACTGTAGAGTTGCCAACTCAACTCTGCACATTTCCACAATAATTAATTTTGGACAATTGGCAAAGACTAACAACAAATTCAGTACAGAACACTCATAGGTTGAAAGTACCTACAAATTAACTTATGGAAGGAAGTTGTAATTTCGAAACTATTTTAAGCAATATTTTGGGATTTCGGTGATGAAATATGAAATATGGTGACACATTTACGAATAAAGTTAATACGCGTACTTATGGAGACCACGACCTTTTCAGGGTTCCGAAAAAAATCTGAACCCTTATAGTTGACGACCCTGTAGCCTAGTTGGTCTGCCTGCGAAACGAGGGGTCCCGGGTTCGATTATGTGACATTTATGTGAGATATTTATGTGACAGATAAATATTTGTACTCGGGTCATGGGTGTGATTGTGATGTGTTATATCGATTAAAAGAGGTATTAGATAAATAATAAACAATTTAATTAACATTCACTTTTATTTGAACATATTTGTACATGACGTGATTAAATTTACCCTCAAACTTTCTGCCCATCTCATATCTCACATATTAACATTAATTTAGATTGTTTAATTCAGTACATTTTAAAGTAGGAATATATAAGAATATATTGACCTGTGCTCACTCCAGCAGTATGGCACTATCCTCCCAAGATATTCTCTTGTACTTGACTCGACCGTAGGGTTCGTTCAGAAAATGCTGAGCACTCGTTCAACGAACCAATGATTGATAGAACGAATTGTTAGCAAATTAATTACTTGCTCACTCCTATCAAAACGACAACTGTCAGTCACGATGACATGACAGTCTGCCATCGCCCCTTTAGTCAATTCAATGACAGAAAAAAAGTTTATACAATGTCTAAACACACATTGAAATTATAGCATTCCTTACACGATGGTCATACGTTGACAACTCGTAACCCACATTTTTTCGCAAAATCTCGTAACCCACATTTTTTCGTTAAATGAGTTACATATTATCATAGATTACCCCCAAAAGATACCGCATACAAGGCAACTGACGCGCGGCAACATAGAAGTGCTTTTGCTATGCACATAAAGCTATACTAGCATTCAGGACATTAGTATCGACCAAGACCTTCGACCCATACACACGCGGATCTTTCAGAATTTAATTAATTTCAAAAAAGAATTTGCTGATGAAACCATGGCTTATTGTAGTGTTAAATGGTATGGAAAATCAGTTCGAAAAAACAGTTACCCAAAAGATGCCATATCATATAATAAGTTAGTAATTCATATTTATTTTACAAATTTTCTTATAATGAAGCAGAGTTCAACTTAAGCTGGTTTTCAGAGTGACATTTTGTAAAAAATTCATTCCTAATTCAAAATAGTTATCTTGTTTCTGACTAAAGACAATACTAGGGAAGTGAACTTTTCATTTTAAAGACTAAGAAGAAAAGAAAAATGGAAAGAATCAATACACCGTGGACAGGGATGGTTTCCTACCAAATACAGTGTCGTTTGTTCAACACACTTTTCAGATGACAGTTGATGGATTCAGTTGTATCATAGTTATACTTGCCAGTTTTGTTATGGGTCTTATACTTCTTATCGAGAATAGAATAGAAAAGAATAGAATACATTTACTTTGTCTAAGTATAAAAAGTAACAATGTTATTGTATGGAAACTTTCAAATTCGTGTGCTTTCCTATAGTTATGGAGAAATTATGTGGAAAATCAGCTAAATATTGATTATATTATTATTTATTATTATTTGCGCGAATATCAGGTAGGTAGATAGGTACATATTATATATAGTACTTAACTCGATATGTTATACATATTTTCGTATTATCATTATAATTATTTTTCTTTTCTTTCCTTTTTTTATACCATTTTGCCTACTAAGCAAAAGTTATTCACTGTAATGAGAATTTAAAGTAAAATAAAAATGTAATAAAACTAGAGGTCTGAAGTTCTTGATGTGGTACATTAATAAGGGTCCAGTTAACAGTTAGAGATATTGGAATGCTGTTATAACAAAAGTAATAAATTGTGATTAGGAATTACTATAATAAATTATGGTTTGTTATACTTCATTTGGAAGTTAAGGGATTAGCCAAACAATAAAATAATAATAATATGAAATGACAAACATCGAAATTTTGAAATCGTAGCAGAAAAAAAATCAGTGTGATGAAAATAATATACACACGAAAGGAAAAGTAACAAACCTAATGAAATTTAGATATGACAGCATCTGTCGGGTCAACTAGTTTGTAATAAAAATAATTCATAAAAATAATGTCTTAAAAACACAAAAATATAGTTTTTAAGTTCATGAAGCTAAGAAGCAGTCCTACTACGAACAGTTATGTTATTATTTTAATGTAATTAGCCGCGAATAGCATTGTATATTTGATTTATCTAATCGGACATTGTATAATATAAACACTGTTAATATTATATTATTAAAAGTATCGATATTTATATTGTATTGTTATTCATTATAAATGTGATGAAAGTAAATAATGATAATCACAAACATTGATCGTACGATTTATCGATCATACATACTCAGTCACTAAGGACAGTGTTGAGCTCGATAAATTCCAAGTTTGAATTTTAAATATCCAATCACAGCGCATCTGTTTCGTACCCCGCAAACCGCACCTTCCGCCAAATTGTGACTTTGAAGTCTAAGAAATATTCACTAATGCGGAATCTATTGGGGGTAATCTATGCATATTATGTAACTCATGCATTTACTCATTTTGCAAAAAAATGTGAGTTACGAGTTGTCAACGTATGACCATCGATATGTCATGTGTCGTCCATGCCACCCATGACAGAGGTAACAACCTACTGCGAGGGTATGTGCACGGAACACAGACACCGGTATGTGTGTGCTAGCGTTCGTTTTAAGCGTTCGTTTAAGTTTCGTCATGTCCGTCCGTCCGTCTGTCCATCCGTCCGTCTGTCCATCCGTCCGTCTGTCCATCCGTCCGTCTGTCCATCCGTCCGTCTGTCCATCCGTCCGCCCGTCTGTCCGAAGCAAAGCGCCGAGACCCTTAGTGATAGAAATCTATAATTTGGCATGGATATACATATTTATTAAAACTCCAGAATCGTAGAATAAAATATTGAAAAACATTTTTTTTCAGGGTGCCTCCCGTACAGGTATCGTGAGGATGATTTTTTTATTCGTCGCGCACCCTATAATGTGGGGTATCGTTGAAAAGGTCTTCCAAAAATAAATTAAGAGTGGAATTGATAATAAAAAATTGTGTAGTTTATTATAAAATAAGAACAAAATAAAATACAATAGCCTTTATTTAGCTGAAAAGATTATAATAATCTAAATAACTTGTACAGTAATTAGTTTAATTTTAAATAATAATAAAAAATACAGATCCAAATATAAATACTCGAATATCAGCGACCTTCAAATAAATTTAATTTATTTCTTTTTTGTCTTTTTAATTTTTTGTTCAAGTCAGGATTATTTTTGTGTTCAGAGTGGAGACGGACATTAACGTATTTTTCTAGAATAGCTTTTATTAGAAGCATACGATGGTTAAAAGTTGGTGGCTGTGTCATTGAATGATCATTCAATTCACTGAAAATATTAGAACTAATGAATGATTTTAGAATACGGTTTTTCACAACATCAATTTCTTCATTTTTTGTGTAGTATAACCCATTTGCTTTGATGTGAGCCTTTAAAATATTTTCTGACTTGAGGCAAACAACAAACATACTCTCTGAGGAATAGCACAATCCACCCATATCTTTAATATAGATTAATCGGTGAAACCACTTTTTTTTTGACGTAATTAATGAATTAATACATGGTTCACATTTTAACACACTTATTAATTTCCTTGCAATCCAGCCTGCAATATAGCCCACTATTTGTTTGAAATGTTCAGCTGAATTGTTTAACATTTCTGCAAAAATATCCACATTTTCTCGAGATACCTTGTTGCTATTCAATTCAGAGTTTTCAAGTGCTGCAGATGAATCAGGTTCATCGTTCTCAATCGATGCTCGTTTTTCAGAAGACAAATTGATATTAGAGACAGCGGAGGAACAATTCAGGATTGGGACACTTTCCAAGGGTATACAATTGCCATTGAAACCACTTCGTAATTCTAAATGATTTAGAATTTTCTTGTATATACCTTTGAATTGTATGACGTTTGGGTTATTATAGCCCCCGTGTTTCCGAATTATACCAAATAAAATTTCGATGTGATGTTGACTCAGTCTATACAAAGAAATGTACCTAAGTGGAGTATCATTTACAATAAGCGAAGAATAAAGATGTTTCAAGGATTCAATGCATACGAGGAATCCTAGAAATCCAGATTTGCATTCGCAATCTACTATACTCTTTTTAGTTGTTTTGAACACAATAGTATGCTTAATGACTCGCTTTGTTTTGTTATATATTTTAAGTGACAATATGTACTTTTTTGCTTTATCCAAAAAATTCATAACTTCCGTGGCGTTTTGAGGGCAAATTGGCTTCTTATAACCAAACATTTCTCCTGATTTTGAATTAAATATGTCATAAAGATCGTTAAAGATTTTAACGAATTCCACTGTAGCAGCTGTATCCTTAAATCGCGATGACACTAGTAATTGCTCGCACAGCTCTAATGCTTTGGCAACACTATTACTGAGTAGTTGTGTCGTCAATTTTACTTTAATTATTTCGTTCCTGAAATTTAGATGACGCTCAGTAAGTTTGTTCATGAAATTCAAACCTTGATTTTTTTGAAGATTATTTAAATTTACCAACAAATGCCACTTTATTTCTTTATCGAACTCGTTGAAGATAATTCTTTTCGATTCAAAAGTGTTTCTAACCAGCTTAATCATATGGCAAGGGTCAAATATTAAAGCTACTTCTTTATCACAACTGGGATGCTTGAAAGTAGTTTTTAAATTACTTGGATCCGTCAAATCACAACCCAATATTTCCGCTGCTGAAAAGTTAGCTTGGCAGCCATCAAAGGTCACTGCAACAACGTCTACCCCAGAATGATAACTCTTACTCAGACATGAAGTAATTAAATGTGCTCTTGTCTGACTACTTAAGCCTTTTACAAAAAAATAACCCACAGGTAGCTTCCAGCTTTCGTTCAATGCGACTAAAAGAAAAACATAGGCTTCTGTGGCAATTACTTTACTGTTATAGCCACCACCAAAGTCTACCAAGCCTTCTGATTTTCTTCCAGTCCATTTGGATTGGTGTCTTAGAGCCATTTCATCTACTACAAGAGCGCAAATCATTCTTTTGCCAGATAATTCAGTTTTCTTTTTGAGCGTATTAAATGCTTGGGCAGTGAATCCGGGTGAAACTGAGCTGTTTTCATACCACTTGCCTAACACTCTTGGGTGTGGTAGAGTACTATGAAAAACTCTTCTCACATATTTGTATGCAGCTGGTGAATAAAAATTTAGTGTTAGTGCGAATTTACGCAGTACTGCTGGATATTTTTGTCGAAAAGATTTTTTGCTACGCTTTTTACAAACTATTCTATTCAATAAACTAAGAGTTTCTTTATTTAGATTTAGTTCTGCAAATTGTTCTTCAGACAAGTATTCTTTTTTTATTACTTGATTTAAAATAGCACATATGTTGGCGTTTTTTTTCTCCAATCTTCTGTTTTGTTTTTTTAAATTTATATTTTTATTTATGAACTTTTGTTTTTCAACAGTAATTCTTCTAATACATTTTTTAAGAGCTGCTTTACACGGGGATTGCAAAATCGACTCTAAATCAGACACTTTTTTCTTAGCAAGACTGCTTGGACTAGCGGGAATGGACTGCGAAGCTTTGGGTACCTGTAACATATTTTAAATGATGAATGCATAAAATAAATAAGTAGATATTTGAAATCGCTTTGAGATTTGGAATATTAAAGGGAAGAAAAAAAAACACCTCCAGAACAGGAAGAGCTGACTTTTTCAATAAGGTTAATCCTTTGCCAGAAGTATATTTATCCTCATCCTTAAAATGGTTTGAACATATTTTACTTGCACTAGTTGGCTGCCAGCTTTCTTCTTTTCTTTGCTCACGCACAATATCCACCCATCGGATGCGCCTTAGCTCATTTAATGGAAATCTAGAAACAATTATATACGTACGTATATACCACCTCGTTACGCCACAAATCAAAAAATATGCACACTATTTGAATTGACGATACGCAGAAGAGACCTATCTGTTTCTTTTATATTCTTTGGTCGGAAACAATATCACCTCTCTTTCAAACTTACTCATTTAGATATTTTTATCCCTCTCGATTTTTTCTAACAATATATTTTAAAATACGTAATTGCTGAACAATGATTTTATGTATTTTATTATTATTATTATTTATTTATTTTATATTAAAAGAGGTAGATACGTTATGCCCTTACAAATCAACCGAAAAAAATATTCCGAAACACACACACGTTTATCATTTGTTTCCCTACACCAATCAACATCTGACGTACGTACGACTGAGCTCAAGCCTCAACTGTGCTAATTAGCCCAGTTTTGGCGTGCCACTTTTGGTGCGCGTATAACCTATCTACCTCTTTTAATATAAGATCATTAATGCTGAATTTGTAAAAAATATGAAATAAAATAAGAAAACACTAATGCTTACGTATGAAATGTGATTCCTACACTTTTGGAAACCTTGTTTGTGTAGTTTGTGCAGAATCTCATCACACACGACGGCATTTTCGGTGCAAAAACAAAACAAATTACTTTCAACGTCGTTGTCAATGACGCGACTCACGCGACATTAGCGCAACGACTGAGGCCTGAGCTCAACTGAACTGTGCTAATTAGCCCAGTTCAGTGTGACCATATTGAAATTACAGATCCTGCCACACATTGCTTAAAAACTTGCTAAATCCTGCCAGTCTGTTAAGTAAAAAATGACCAAATACTGCCAACTTTATTTACCGTTGTATTATACAAAAAATACACTTAAATATTTATATTATATACTTATGTACATATATATTTTTATTATACATACCTACATTGGAGTTAGCATCATATTCTTCTTCGTCTTAGCATATCTTTGCTTGGTTTTAATGTAGATTTAATATTTAAATTTACAAAACTTCACGTGTAACAGTCGTTGACATCGTACTTTAATGAAACTCCTTTAATTATATTATGACGTCACAAACATGGCGACCAATCGTGGTGCGTAGGTACGTAGTCACGTGATTCTTTATTAAAAATTTTTCAATTTAATTGTTTATTTTTAATGAAATAATCGCTATTATTTTAAATTCCATAACGCTAGGTTTATATAAGATTCTAATAGAAACTTAGATAAAATCTAAAATATTTCCCTAAATTTTTGGGAGAATCTCCCAGTGCTGGTATACGCGATGTCACACACACATACGCCGCGTGGTAATTAACACATGAACAGTTATCTGTTCATGTGGTAATTAATACACCGGAGCGCACCACAGAGTACTTGGTACTTTGGAGCGCACTCACACACGTCCGCAAAGGGACTATAAACACACCCAGACACACTATAGCTATGCGTTTTGAAACCTTCAAGTCCGTGTTGTGATAGTGAATTTATTTTCAGCACCTCAAATCTGCCAAATACTGCCAAGTTTTTAACCGCTTATTTACACGCGCGTGTCGCGGACCGTCTCGTGGCGCGTCCGTAAGCCACGCCCCCTACGTGCGTGTGAACACCACGCGAGCGCTCGCGCGAGCCCCTTTGGCGCACGCCTACAAAACCGCTCCCGACGCGAGCCCTGCGAGCGCGAGACGCGCCGCGGTCTGGTCCGCGAGCGCCCTGTTCACACGCGCGCGTATGCGCGGGTCTCGCGGATTGTCTCGTGGCTCGCGCGAGCGTGTAAATGGGATATAAAACGTCAACCGAACCTGCCATAGCCTAAAAATGGCCTAAAATAAGGGGCAAATCCCATTGATGTATTATTACTAGCGTATAGACCAGACACCGCGAACACAATGAATGTCCAATGGATTCGTTCGCTTTTGAAAGGAGAACAGGGGCTCAATTTTGAAAATAGAACCTCCCGGCGGGGACACACATTTTGTTTGAGATGTCTTCTCTATGTATACTTATACCTCAATGGCAAATCCTGCCAAAATGGCAGGATCCTGCCAACTTATGGTCACGCTGGGCCCCCAGTTTTGGCATGCCACTTGTGGTGCGCGTATAACATATCTACGTCTTTTAGTATAAGAATATAATGATAAATTACGGCATGCAGAATAAAATTGTAGACTGAAGAACAATGATGTTGTATGAATAACAACCATAGTGACATCTCTCATGTACCGTAACAAAATTATAAACAATAGCTGATGTAGTCTTCAAGGATATCCTGGGATGCAATGCAGTACACAAGTAGTGTAGCTATTGCCTGATAGATGGTGCTGATAGAGCAGTAATTATTTCATGAATCTATTAGAAAACATAAAATGCATGAATGGATTTTGGTCTTTGGATAAAATGATGTAACAAATGCATATTTGATAATAAGATCAATTTGATAACAAAAATAAATCTTGTGTTCAGTAATAAATTATAATTATTATGTGATCGTTCATTGCTCAAACACTAAAGTAGTATTACTATTAGATACTAGATGTCACTATTTCGTAAGAGCTTTAAAGATGCGATCAATTTAAATAAATTATTAAATTTATACTTATGTCCACAATTTTTATTAAATAAATGTAAATATAAATATTTAATAAGTAATTAAATTTTGTTATTCAACGTTCAATAAAAATTACTTGTAAATTTATGTGAACGCTTCACTATAGGCTTATAGATAGATACAATAATATTATGTCTGTGATCTAGGCTCAGGTTATGGAGGGTAGAGGTAAGGAGAGCCATCTCATATAGGGGGAAAATTGAACAAGTGTCCAGCTGTGTACTGAAAATAGAGGTTTCAGTACCTGTAACAAAGGCACTGGCGTCGGAAAAAATTACGATATGAACATAGCTGTTGTAGACGGAGTGAATTTTGCTGAGTTGAAATATTTAAACATTTTCATGACTTTAAAATCCCACCAAAACATAAATGTAAAAAAGGAGAGCCAAGTTCAATACAAAAATTATGCTTGGCTGTGGGCTTCGCCGCAATAAGAATGGAGATCTAAATGAGTGCCAAGTTCTATGCAAAATCGAAATATGTATTTATAGGAACAAAATAACATTTTGAACAAGTATTAAACTCTATTTCTTTGTTATAACAATTGCTGCTATTTAAAAATGTGAGATCTTAAAGTAGGTTAGATTGTACAGATTAGATTTTACTAGGTTAGATTTCTACATGTCCTTATGGATATAATTAAACACACCTAGTTTTATGTGTTTACGTTAAAGAGGTTTTGAGTTAAAGAAGGGTCAAAAGTGGCACCAAATGGTTCGTGTAATATTACACTCAGCACTGGCTAGCCAGTTCCTTTGCTTGAACTTGGCTTGACACGCTGCCGCGTGTCTAGATTTATCCTAACCTACCGCAGGGCTATCTTTAATGGACGCATTTTTCAGACACTTACTTATCAGAGATGGCTCTCCTTACCTCTACTCGCCATAGCTTATAGGTGAATTTCATGCAGTGTTCTCGAACCTACCGATTTTTCGGTATTTCTACCGATTTGGGCTCTGTTCTACCGAAATACCGAAATGCAACGATTTTTCTACGATTTCAGAGAATACGTGGAAATTCTCCCGATTTTTCTACCGATTTTACATATTTTTAAGTTGGCAACCCTTCTCATTTATGTTTTACGTTATGAGGAATGGAGAATCCCTCACCATAGATTTAAAACCAGTAGATTCTCCCATACATTTGACAGAGCGAGATTGCCAGTTACAAAATCTACGTGAGAGACAGACAAAAATATTATTTTTTGTTCCCGTCACTGTGGCCGATTAAACATATATATTGTTTATCACAAGTGCAAACAATGTGTAAGTGGTGACAAACAATGAAAAGTGAGTTGGCTATTTGGATATTTAATGTTGTTTCAGTTTGTTTTTTAAGCAGAAAATCGTAGTAAGTTTAACGCCCCAACTCAGAGTCGCTAACGGTTACTTTAATCGCTCTTTAGTCTTTACTAAGGTCGTACCATTATACTTAAACTTATGCATTTACGCCCCAACTTAGAGTCACTAACGATTACTCAAATCGCTCTTTAGTACATAATTTGTATGGTGATTCTTTCTTTAATCACCAAGCACAGAGTAGCGCATTTTAAGGAATTTGTGACCAAATTAAAGCATTTCCTGATGATATACAACTATTTTGGGATCAAGTAAGTTTACTTAAGCGTGACGATGACACTCAAATGTTTCCTTTGTTGTCTAATTTAATTTTTAATATTTTATCACTGCCGCATTCATCCGCCAACGTAACAAAACAGCGAAATAGGCTGTCTACTGAGTCCATCGCCGGTCTATTACATGCAAAACGGCTTTTTAATGACGCTAATTCTTATGACTTTGAAATTAATTCAAAGATGACCGCGGCTATAGCCAAAGAATATTGGTATGGTCCTAAGTCCTAAAGATCTAAAAAAAAAATATATATTGTCAAATATTTTTTCTGTATAGTATGTGTTTATCTAACCTGTATGTGTTTTGTAATTTTACCGATAGTTTAAATAGCTTTGAATCTTTTTCTGTTTGTTAATTAGGTGTATTTGATGTACAGCAATTTCTATATAAGTTTATTTTATGATAATAAAACGAATTTGATTAAATATTGTATATTTTTTTGACATCTACCGATTTTGGGTACAAATCTACCGATATTTTTGGGCAAGTCTACCGATTTTGGACTTTTTCGTTCGAGAACACTGATTTCATGCTAGAATATGCAACCAAATAAAAAGGTAATGTGTCAAAGAAATATCATTAAATATTTTGCTAGCACAGCAAATATGTCGTGTTATATCGACTACTCTACTCTTGTTTGACTTGTCTGTCTCTGTCATTTGCGAGTGGCTGCATTTTTTCTTTAGTTTACTCGTAGCGTGTCTATACCGAGTACGTTTGGAAACGCTTACGGAACGCACTATGCGACATCTGTCAAAGTAATCTCCGAAATCCAGATTTTTGTGAATGCCGATCATGAAAACAGTGAAATTATTGTGTTCTAAGTAAAATTATAATGCCTGTGTTTAATACTATAAGTTTTTTGATGTGAAACATAAGACTACCTGTGTATAATGACAAGAATCTTAGGTGTTATTTTGTGTGTAGTGAGGTGCTCGTAAGGATTATCTTTCTGCTTTGAGGATTAAAAATACGCCCAAGTAAGTAAATATTTATGTTATCCGTGCGTTACAGTAATAAAAGATTTATGTTACGGAATACCTTTAGTGAAGGTGTGTAAGTAAAGGTAAATAATACCAAAGCTGCGTGTATACAAACCATTATTTTTGAGCAATTACGAAAGATCAAAATAGGAGGTATAGTTCTGATGGTAAGCATAATAGTATTCTTATAAGAATGCAATCAATGTGTTTAATAATATTCTTATATTATATAATATAATAATATTCTGTAATATTTAAATTACCCTCACACTTTTAATTATTTTGGTACTTCCAAAACCTGAAAATGGACAGATATTAAAATTATACACTAAAAAGGTTTGCTCCAATAATATATAAATATTAGAATAATTAATCTTATTATAGTTTTGCCATATTGGGACGGCTTAGAATATCAACCCCAATCCCACTCCGGATGGGTGTCGTAAGAGGCGACTAAATCCGACCGGCTGATGGTAGAGCCCATCAAGGGATTATATTGGTAATATTGATTTTAATTGTTAATTAATACCATTATTGCTATTATTATTTCTCCATGGGGTTAGCTTGGATAGCTACCACCCTTGAGCATGAGTCAGCCGCCAAAGACTTATCATGTTCCGGCTGGGGGCTTGAGAGCCAGTCCTTTCTTTTTCTTCTCTTTTCTTGGCTGGAAACGCATCAGTGATAAAAAAAATGTATACTAAAATAAAATTCAAAGGGCAAAATTTTCCCTTTGAGTTATGTTCTGTACATTGAATATTTAAAAAAAATTTCGATTAGGGGGTACTAGATAACGTGTTAGAGCACAAAAAAAATTTTTTTACAATTTTATTATTGTCTGTCGTCTGTCTGTCTGTCTGGTTGTCTGTCCGGCCATCACATGAATAATTAGTAAAGTTGTTACTAATATTCCAAGTCATATTTTAGGTTACTTTTTATCCCAGAAAATTAAGAGGTTTCCTCGGGAAATGGGATGAAATTTTGTATGAAATATTTTTAAAACATCAGCTGATTTGCTTTAAATTTGCAACAAATGTTCCTTGTTTAAATTGATGTAACACTTATTTTTCAGTATTTCAAAATTTTGCAAAAAAAAAAAGAAAAAAAAATACAAATTAATGTGAATATTGCTTATTTTTCAAAAGCTGCTTCTGGAGGAATCCTTTGTGATTTTATCATGGGTTTCAATATATATCATAAATTACTAAACATGAAGTAAGTACTTCAATATAAATTCACCGTTTTTTTAATTTTCAACTGCAAGAGGTATAAATAAGGAAAAAACATAATTTCCATATGCGAAGTAATATAGTTAACTCAAAATTCTGTATGCTTGTAATGTTTATAGCATAGAGAATGTACATGTTTATAGCATAGACATGGGTTGACTGGGAGAGAATGCCCTATGGCATTAAGTTCGCCCTTTGTAGACCTAGCTTGTAGGTTTTTACAATAAAGTTTACAAATAAATAAATAAAAATAGACAGCACTTCTATCACCCCAGAGAAGTAATAAAACATTGTCTTCATTATAACAATACATAATGCATCGTAATCATCTCATTTTTATTTCTCTTATTATATAGAATTTAAATAGAATTTAAATGAATCAGATTAGGTGAATAAAAATTATGTGCCAAAGTAACTTGGTTGAGAATTATCATAATATTCTCATAGATCTATTCAAAACTCATGTTGGACTGGTGTATGAGATATTGTTAATTGTTTAAAAGTGAAATCATATAAAAAGTACATATTATGATTATGTCAATAGGAAACTACTTCTGCTTAAGGATCACATTAGTAGTGAGGATTCTGTAGGATTCTTATATTTATGTAATTCACAGGAGGAAGAAACATCTTACAATAAAATTCAAAATATGAAGTTTATATTATGAAAAAAATTGTTTAGTTTCAACTTACCTCTATCTATAAGATTTGAAAGGTATTTACAGACAGAATATATATTCCAAACTATCTTTATGCAATGGAATTTGTAATTAATCCATGTAGGTATTACTAACTTTACAAGGATAATAACAATTAGGAGGAGGAAGAATATTACAGTAACCTTCTATATTGGTAATTTATTTAGATTTTGTTTTATCTATACTACTATATAAAGGGGAAAGATTTGATTTTTTGTTTGCATTGAATAGGCTCCAAAACTACTGAACCGATTTCAAAAATTCTTTCACTGTTGGGAAGCTACACTATCCCCGAGTAACATAGGCTATATTATATTTAAAAAAAAAATAGGGATCCTTAATAAAACTCCAATAATATAACCCAAGGTGTAAAAAAATAAGAAAACCGAAGCAAAGCGAGGGTGGTTACTCGTTTATAATAAAACTAGCGCTTTGCCCGCAGCTTTGCCTATGTTTTCCAGGATAATCAGTGCCTACATCTTATTCCAGATCATGGTCTACCTGTGTGCTAAATTTAATGAAAGTCCCTTCAGTATTTTTTGCTTGAATGAGTAATTAACAAAGATCCATACATCCACACCAGCTTTTGTATTTATAATAGTAGAATAGGTATGAGGTTTGAAACACAAAGTACATTTTACTGCGAAGACATCAATATTAAATTAATAGTTTACTCGCATGTAAACTATTAATCTTATAATTCATTGTTTTATAATCCAATTTTTCGTAACTATAATATCTACATTGCGCCCGTATCATACAGGATAACACGGCGTCTGCGATCTAACTGCTAATCGTGAGTACCCCAGTACGTATGATAATGTACAAGATATTTTTTGGTCCCAATTTTCGTCGAATGTCGTAGTCGTGGCAAGGGGCTCGGGACGGGCAGATCGATAGTACGCGAGTCCGGTCCCGTCAGCTGAGCGAGTAGGGTGACTAGAATGAACATACCTTGTTGGACTGCTTTTGATAATATTATCAGTGAAAAGGATATTTGGTAAGTTACTTCTTTTATTGTTACTATATTTAAAACTCTTAAGCGCTTACACTTTTTTCGTATAATACTATATTGATTTAGTAAAACGCGACGATAGCCACTTACCATCAGGTGGATCGTCTGCTTGTTTGTCGGCGATTATCATAAAACTAACTACGGGTACTATCAACATCTTGAAATAAAAACTAATTAAAGTGTTGATAATCAAATTACTTGGCATGTTTTTTCGTTTACATGCACAATACAGCAATGACGCTTAATATTTATTTCTTAATTAGATTAGATAGATAGATTCCTTGTTGTTTTCAAAAACCTTGTCTCCCTATTTATGCCGCCCAGCCCGGCGCGGCGGCGGCGGAGCTCTAGAAATGCACACGTTAGTAATAATAATAAATGTTTGTTGTAAGGGCCATACCTATCGATCTTATGAGATATTAATAACTTGGGAATACTCCTTAATCGACAATATTATTCTTGTCTACGTTCCGTTACAAACATGTTAGCTGTTTTCCGGACTATGGAAGCTGTCGAAGCTTCCAAGTCGGCATCGGGAATAATCATCTACCTTCGGGTACGCAACATCCTTATATCAATGTGCAGAGTGCGAAAATAAGAAAAAAAGCGGCCAAGTGCGAGTCGGACTCGCCCATGAAGGGTTCCGTAGCAGCAAGTAACATAATATAAAAGTTCTTGTAGTTGGTTGTAACTTTGATCAATGTCTTTTTCGGTTTACGATTTATGACGTATTAAAAAAAAACTACTTACTAGATCTCATTCAAACCAATTTTCGTTGGAAGTTTGCTTGGTAATGTACATCATGTAATTTTTTTAGTTTTATCATTTCCTTATTTTAGAAGTTACAGGGGGGTGGGACACACATTTTACCACTTTGGAAGTGTCTCTCGCGCAAACTATTCAGTTTAGAAAAAAATTATATTAGAAACCTCAATATCATTTTTGAAGACCTATCCATAGATACCCCACACGTATGGGTTTGATGAAAAAAAGCATTTTTGAGTTTCAGTTCTAAGTATGGGGAACCCCCAAAATTTATTGCTTTTTTTCTATTTTTGTGTGAAAATCTTAATGCGGTTCACAGAATACATCTACCTACCAAGTTTCAATGGTATAGCTCTTATAGTTTCGGAAAAAAGTGGCTGTGACATACGGACAGACAGACAGACAGACAGACAGACAGACAGACATGACGAATCCCTAAGGGTTCCGTTTTTTGCCATTCGGCTACGGAACCCTAAAAATGCGCGAAATATGGCCCGTTTGGTGGTAAGGCTTCACATAGTTCAATCTTTCCGTGAAGCCTGCCTGGATAGCTACCACCCTCTTGGTAGAGTCAGCTCTCAAACGACTCGCCGTGTTTCTGCTGGGAGCTTGAAAGCCAATTCTTTCTCTCTTCTAACACCCTTTTATCAATGTGCAGAGTGTGAAAATAAGAAAAAATGCGCGAAATAAATGTTATTATGACCCGTTTGGTGGTAAGGCTTCACATAGTTCAATCTTTCCGTGAAGCCTGCCTGGATAGCTACCACCCTCTTGGTAGAGTCAGCTCTCAAACGACTCGCCGTGTTTCTGCTGGGAGCTTGAAAGCCAATTCTTTCTCTCTTCTAACACCCTTTTATCAATGTGCAGAGTGTGAAAATAAGAAAAAATGCGCGAAATAAATGTTATTATGACCCGTTTGGTGGTAAGGCTTCACATAGTTCAATCTTTCCGTGAAGCCTGCCTGGATAGCTACCACCCTCTTGGTAGAGTCAGCTCTCAAACGACTCGCCGTGTTTCTGCTGGGAGCTTGAAAGCCAATTCTTTCTCTCTTCTAACACCCTTTTATCAATGTGCAGAGTGTGAAAATAAGAAAAAATGCGCGAAATAAATGTTATTATGACCCGTTTGGTGGTAAGGCTTCACATAGTTCAATCTTTCCGTGAAGCCTGCCTGGATAGCTACCACCCTCTTGGTACAGTCAGCTCTCAAACGACTCGCCGTGTTTCTGCTGGGAGCTTGAAAGCCAATTATTTCTCTTTTCTATCTTCTTACCTTGTCGGCAAGTCGGCAACGGCAAAGATAGCCAAGGTGCTACGGGCACATTTCGATCGGGGCGTGCTATCATAGCACTGCTATGTGCTATACGGCGGGGAGACTAGTCCTATCCTGTATTAGGACTGCGAATCTGTGGGTTGTATCTTTGGTTTTTGTATGGTGTCTCCCCATTAACCGTACAGGTAATCGAAAAATTGGAACGTACTTTGTATTCCGTTACGCGATTCGAAACTCAAAGGGCACATTCGGAGCATGAGGTTAAGATTACATTGTGTCGGGCTGTCGGTGCGCATTACAAACGGGTTGGCATACTCGCGTATACTCTTACATACATTAGTACAATATGGCATACGGCATGAGTGGCATGACTCACCGATGTGACGGCGTAGCGATGCGTTTGAATTGATTAGTTCACTGATTACCCTATTGTCCTTTACGGCTAGTCGTGATCTAGATAAACTCTAATTGCGTCAGTAACACGATTTCTTTTATATCCCTTTTTCTATTATGCAACAGGCTATAAAAGGCTTGTGGAGTTCATTGCTGGCTAGCTATACTCTATCATGAATTGAGTTGATTTTGATTTAATTCGCTATCCTACTGACAGGGCACGACACGGCATCCTAGTTTGGAACTATGAGTGTGTAGCGTTTATTAGGTATTATTTGATAAATCACTTATCACTTTCACAATCCTAACTCTTCTATCTTACCAATGATACTGAATGCGACTGACCTTAAATTGATTGTAGCCGAATTTCGTGGTTCACCAAGGACGTCTCCAGGCATTCTTAATTTACAGAGACGCATATCTTACCGTCAGCTGCTAATGAGTTGGACCTAAACATGTCTGACCTGTAATTACCACTTAACGTGAGGTAACATTTATAGGTGAACTACGTGTTAATTGATGTACTAGAAGCAGTAATTATCTAGCCAGTGCCAGATGCAATTTAGACAAATATTAATAAGCCTTTTACTTGTGCTACTTTACAATCTCAATGTCATTCTGGAAGAATTTAGCCATCTGTAAAGCACATTGCATATCGTTTTGACGTCATGGGCGGCGCGCAGTGCAATGTTTTATTATGATGATTGATGAAGGAATACACTTGTGTTTAATTAAAGTTAGGTTGATATTTATTTTAATCTATATATTCTGTACATTCTATACAAATAAGTAAAATTGGAGTGTCTGTTTGTGATATTAAAATAACCGTTTTTTACTAAGTGCATTTGGATTTATACACGGTAAATATATACCAAAACAACATTTTTTACAATTTTTGTCTTTCTGTCTATCTGTTTCATCCGGCTAATTTCTGAAATGGCTGGACCGATTTTGACGGGACTTTCACTGGCAGATAGCTGATGTAACAAGGAGTAACTTAGGCTACTTTTATTAAAAAAAAATAAAAATGGGCGATACGAAGTTCGCCGGGTCAGCTAGTCATTGTATAAATCAGATCAGAGAAGCTAAACCTTAGGACCCTTAAGTAATAAATGCAGCCGCTTAACTGTTTCATTTAATTTTCGTAAAATAGTATCTATAAAAACCAGAACGGTAAAAATGTCAGTTTGACATTTTTAACACGATTTAAAAATATTATTATATTATAGACACTAATTGATCTATAGATGTCGTTGAACGCCTATAAATTGCAACAATAGCAAAAAAAAATAGAGATCAGTTCACTCGCGCACTATTTGTGTAGGTAGGTACCCTACCTACATTATAATAATTACAGTAATTATACGGCCGACTTACATAATTATTCCGCGTTAATGAAACTAAACACCGCCGATATGTAGCTATCAATCTGCAATTATACATAGATCGATTGCGGTGCCCTAAAAAAGTAGATCAGTCTACAAAATACCTATATCGTCATGTGAATTGAATGTCGAGTTGAACACACTACACTTGTACTATACCTACGACCTGTATGGACTCAACCCATTAATAACCCATTAGGTACAGGGCACAGGTCTCGTAACTGAAGAGGCCTAGAGCATTCTCCTCCGCGCTGCCCCAGTATAATTTGGTGGAGGAGTTGTGGCCAACTTGTATTTTTATAAAAGCTTAAGGAGCACTTCAGGCGTGCAGGTTTCCTCGCTGGGTTCTCTTCGTACCTACGATGTTCAAAGATAGGTGCATGCTAGGTAGCATGCACTTATCTTTTAACTAGAAGCTAAGGAAAAATATATAAAAAAGGTAGTTGGTAATTTTGAAAATGAATGTATGGAGGACTCGAGTTTAAACCCAGATCCCCGTTTACGGAACTCCAACGTTCTAACCACTGACCACTAGGCTGTCACACAGTCAGTAGTTGAGTGTAATGATAATAAAATTAACCTAGATGCTAGACAGTTGAGCAAACTCAGCGTTCCGCTGCTGTATCTGCATTGCGCTAGTCCAATTGCAGTTGATCAAATGCATACACGAATGCATGTTCCTAAAGGATTGTGTAACTAGACTAACTAGTAATCAACTTAATCAGAATCTTGTAACTTTGTCCCTCTCGAGTCCCCTCGCTAATTGCCTGTCTCAATATTATCTCTAGTTAAAATCCTTCGTTAACCCAACCCGACCAGGTGGACTAACGACCTGAAGAAGACAGAAGGCTCAGGACCGGTTAGAGTGGCGCAAGTTAAGGGAGGCATATGTCCAGCAGTGGACCTCGAAGGGCTGATTGATGGATGGATGGATGTAAAAGTTTTCGTTATATAAATCTAGCAATTGTCAGAAAGTCTCAGCCGTTATACTCGTAGCCTTAGAACAACGACTTACTGACTTTCTGACTTTATTAACCCACACAAAAAGATGGGTGAGTTTCACGTGTCTGTCTGTGTCAGTGTGTGGCATAGTATCTTCTAACTAAACGCATGGACCGATTTTGATGTGATTTTTTAGGGTTCTGTTGTTTTCATATGGGCCACAAATCGAATTTCGTGTTCTGGACGTTTTACAGATGCTTATACTACAGCGCGTTGTGGGCTGAGTTTGCGCTCAATGAGCGAATTCGGTCTTTGAGCGTGACAAATAGGTACCTATATAATATAGGGAAAATTAAGGTAATAAGTATGTTTAACGGTGTTTATGAGTTTTCCCTGATGTCACGGAAAATTTGTTACAAACCTGGTGCCTAGTTTATGGCTTTCCTGTTTATGTAGCATTGGAGTATGCAATTAAAATTAAATAACTTCCTATCCTGTATATATATTACATAAATCTAGAATAATAAACAATATCTCTCAAAGCTAAGATTTAAAGAACCTACTACACATATAGTCTATAGAATGGGTGATTTAATGAAGCAGGTTTAATTGTACGGGGTAACTATAAAAAATATTAAATTCCTGATTAAAAGGAGTTTTTAATTAAAAGGACATTTTTTGGAAGAGGTAACTATGTATTTATAAATAACACTACTTAAGTTCTGACTACTGAGCATTGATCCTTTTCTTCTTCTTGATTCTTTATTTTAGCTTCTACTTGGATTTTTTCGAGTTATTTCGTGATTTCGTGTATCCACGCTGCTAGCTACCTCGCACATCTATTCTGGAAAAGCAGCCTAAGGCATGGATTTGGATTGGTTTGGATATTGATTGTACAATATTTACAATGCAAACCACCACTTATTATGTTAAATATTAATGGGCGGATGCCGGATATATTTAAATTTCATCCTCCTAACAATAATACACACATCCGTCTAAGATTAGCATCTTTATATTAGTGCACATGTGAATCACTATCGCGAATTTGTAAACGCGGACGCGTTTTACGAGCAATTACAGTACGCACGGGGCCGTTAACAAGACATTGACCTTGTCTCTAAATAGGATCAATTCGTATTTAGCGTATTCATGACGTGAACTTTAGTGTTTGTCTGCGTAACGATTACGTAGATTAGGAAACTATTTATTATGCCTAATTAAGATTAGGATAGGTTTGTCGAAAAATTGGCGAAAATCTTTATACGCTACCAACATAGCAAATAAAAAATTTGATTTGATTTGAACATCGTCCATCAATTTTGTCATGAGACAAGAAGTCCTGTAAGATGGTTTGGGCCTTGCATTCTTAGGATTAGCAAGACTGCTGCCTACGAGTAACTGCTAGGGGGCCATCCATAAATTACGTCACACTAATTTCATGACTTTTTGACCCCTCCCCCCCCCCTTGTCACACCTGGTCACATTTGTGAAACTTCCCCCCCCCTAGTGTGACGTCACATATTATGAAATTTTACATCTAGAAATTATTAAATTAAAACGGCAGTTCCGAAATAAGTTTTATTTCCATTAATTGTTTTTAATATTTACCTATACATACCAATTATTCGATTTTGAAATGTGACGTCACAAAATTTAGGACCCCCTCCCACCCCTTGTCACACAATGTCACACTTCATCGACCCCCTCCCTCCCCCCTAACGTGTGACGTAATTTATGGATGGCCCCACGGAACACAGACACAAGTGGAAATGGTACAAGGTGTTGATTAGTATGGGAACCGTGCTAGCCAAATAAACACAAGGAAATCCATAATCGTATTATTTACAACTAAGAAACTCACATTTTAATTGGTTGTTACTTGTCAACTACGAATAGTCTAAGAAACTCGCTGTTTATAGTTGAAAATGCACCTTAATCTTTGATATTAATTCTTATTTTTCCATGTCTTATTCCGTGACCTTAGAACCTTTATCAATTATGATCATAATGCTTTTCAAGTTTATCTATCCACCGCTAGATGGCAGTATTCTGGGTTACAGGTAATATATACTTAACTTCTTTACTAATAAGGTTGACAATACAATATCATACAATGTCAATCTTATGGAAAATAATTAAATAATTCCATCTACTGAACGCTAGATGTCGTGACTGGAGTCTACAATAGATTGAATAGCAACCGTACAAGTATTTCGGTAAGTTACATTTTTGGTTAACAACATCATACTGTGTTTGGTTTAGGCTTAGAGATGTGCGTTGTGCTTTTTGCCGCGTTATCGATATTTATATTGAAACTGGTACTGTCCGAGTGTCCGACATCATAAGATGTAGATCCGTCATATTGGTACTTAAACTTCTTGTTTTTGTACTGCCTATGTGAACACTTTATCATTATTTTGAAAGCTTATATCTCAAACACACGGATCTAAAAAAAGACGGACGTGATCCCAACAACAAATTCAGTGAAGTACCCATAGTAATACCAACTCTCTATTCGTACAGTACACACACCCACACATTGACACCATACTGCGTCAATCACGAATCAAAAATTACGCACACATGGAAAGCTGGCGGCCATTGCTATGCTTCACTATCGATTAGACGAGGCATTACGAGGCGTAGACGTGACCGTAGCAATTTTTATCAATGTTAGCTATCTAAACAGTCACGGAATACCAAGCCTAGGCATTTTTAGCAACGAAAATAAATATACTTTAATATGTCGATAAGTGAAATTTCAATGAAGCTAAACGTAGCTACAAAAACAATGCTGATATGAACTGGGATGCATTTCAACCTTAACATTATACACATAAGGTAAATTTATTTTCTTGGAATTACATTTCTTAGACATGCTGTGCCAGTCACGCGCATGCGCTTATATTCCTCGTCAGGATCCTAGATTATGTACCAATGATTTCAAATAAAAAAATTCATTCATATTAATTTTATACATTTTTATGATACAACACAATACTTTATTGCACACCAAATAGCAGAACTGTACATACATATGACACATATCCCTAAAATAAAAAAGAATATTATTATTATAATAAATTGTAATATTCATATTATGAAATACTTTTAACTAAAAATATAATTACAAAACTGCCGATATTCATATATTTGTACCCCATCCCTGCCCGAGTAGCAGAAAATGTTCTAGAAAACAATAGCCGAGTAGAAATATTATCTAAAACATAAAACGAACCTTATTGGCAAGTGACTGAGTAGCTTTTTGATCATAAATTATATTATTTCCTTTATTTATGTGTTTCGAATTTGAATTATTACGAAATAAATTAAAAACTAGGCTTATTTGTGGTATAAAACACGGCCATTAAATAAATTCATTGCTCGCTATTATTCCTTCCCTCCAAAATTGTACAGTAAGGCATATTTACGTAATTTAAGACAAATTTTATTTTACGTAATGCACAACCGACGCAGCTCAGTGACAGTTGAGTTATGCCGGCAAGTATGCGGAGCTCCTCTTAATGTTAGTCGCTGTGCCACGCCCACATCGCACTTCCACTGGTGTCTGTGTTCCGTGGATGGCCCCTAGGAAAGACAAGCTTGGCAGTACAGTGACGGACGACTATCTGGCTGGACTTTATGTAGGGTTACCAACATTACAGACATGCCCGGACTTTAAGCCTTTTAACGTCAGGCTTTTGTATTTGTCCGGCTTTTGCATTTGTGTTTTTGAAAGATAAAGTTTCATTACATTACATTTCAAATTTCGCGTTGGTAACCCTAACTATATGCCTGGCGCCTGCTTACTAATTTCTCATGGAAAACCCGGTCAACTGGTCATAAATTTGAACTCAAACAAAAATGTTTTTCTTTATTAACGTTACGTCCGTCACTGGGTAACCAAACTTTGTATCGGTGCCAGTTTTCAGTTTTCAACTTTTCTCTTTAGTAAATACGAATGAATTCACATACAAAGGATGATCCTATAAGGGTTGTTTTCTCATACGATACAGTGCAAGTCTATTGCATAGGTTTTCCTTGCATTCTACAAAACAAAATAACACGGCTACGGTCATCACGAAGACATTGACCTTAAATAAGTACTCTAAATAGAATCGAAGGATCAGACGCGATCGAACATTGCCCAGCTATTGCGTATTGCGTAATTTATACTAGCCAGTTTACCAGATGTATTACTACCTACTTGAAACAGAAGGACCTAAGAAGTACTAGATTGAAACCTACTGGTTTTATAAGGTGTTTCTTTATATCTAACCTACCATTAACCAGCAAGGTAACCATTCAGTTTACTATCGTTCTGTTATCTATCTATCTGTTATCAAGGAATCAACGTAGCCAACGTATCCAAAACACACGAATTTCCCGCACACAGCGGGTAGTGCGGGTACAATGACCGCGGCGCTACATCCGTCCGGATGCGCGGAACGCAGATATCTAACGGGTCACTGTAGGGCCGCCTCGCACCCGCGGACAACAGAACTAATGCCGAACTTACTAATCCACACTTCAGAGGTAAGCAAGTGTTTATAGTTTGACGCCGACGCGAATTGGCTGCTTTTTAACCGACTTCAAATAAAGGGGGAGGTTCTCAAGTCGACTGTATTTTTAGGGTTCCGAAGTAAAATCGGAACCCTTATAGTTTCATTATGTCCGTCCGTCTGTCCGTCCGTCCATCCATCCATCCGTCCGTCCGTCCGTCCGTCTGTTCGTCTGTCCGTCTGTCCGTCTGTCCGAAGCAAAGCCGCCGAGACCCATAGTGCTAGAAAACTGTAATTTGACATGGATATAAATATTTATTAAAACTCCAGAATCGTGGAATAAAATATTGAAAAACATTTTTAAAGTGAAACTTTTATTCTATCGCCCCAAAATTTTTAGGGGAGGTACCCCTTTACAGGTAACGTGAGGATTTTTTATTCGTGGTGTACCCTATAGTGTGGGGTATCGTTGAAAAGGTCTTCGAAAAATATTATGGGTCTTTTAAGACCATTTTTAGAATAAGAAGTCCGTTTGCAAAATATTTAGCTTTAAAATGCAAATTTTGGTTAGAGTTAGAGTTAGTTTAGTTTAGTTTCCCTCCCCTGCTGGCTAAACGGTTGGAGTTGGACAAGTGAAAAAATTCTTAAAAATAGGTTACATGATGAATTTACAAGGAAAACTATCACGGCTTTGTTAGCAAAAGTAGTTAGTGAGTAATAGTCGATAAACTTACAACTTCGGAATCCTACATTGCGCGTAGCCTGACAAGCACTTGCCCGGGTTTTTTTTTCATTTTTCATTGGACGACACGATAGACACCCAATTATAATTTATGAAATGTTTTCATACCGGCAACGACAGCGATGCAGGCATATTTCTACCTACATACGAAAATTTTGATGTATGCGTGTGTGTGTCGTTATCATATCGTCCAATGAAGAAGACGTGGATGACTTCAAGATAAGTGAATAGGCTTTTATTAACTTAGTGCGCTCCTGGACCACATCTCCACTTCCCATCAGGTGGGATCGTGGTCAAGCATTAACTTATTGTAAGTAAAAATTGAAATGTGTGCTGGGACACATTGAAAAAGTGAAACTTCAACGGTCAAGTGGAAAAACGAATCGCAACGGACAAGTGGAAAAACGAATGGCAACGGATAAGTGTAAAAACGAATCGCAACGGACAAGTGGAAAAACGAATCGCAACGGACGAGTAGAAAAACGAATGGCAACGGACAAGTGGAAAAACGAATCACAACGGACAAGTGGCAAAAGGAATCACTTCAAAAAAGCGGCCAATGTGTGTCATGGCGTGAACGTCTTTCAGACTACATAGAAGACGCAATGAAATTTAAGCAATTCAGGCGGCTCTTTAGCTCTCGCTTCCGTCCTTCAGATTATAAAAGATGCCATAAATTAAAATTTCTTTGTTATTCTGCTGAAAGTATCAATTTAAGCTGCTTAAGCGATCAGTAAACCTATTGACGTCAAGCGTGATTGGAATTTAGATGGCACTGCTACAGAGAGGGAAATTAAACTTAATTACAGCCTTAGAGGCCATTTTAGGTGGTCTAGTCGGCGGTAAACCTTCAGTTCTGACTTCTGAGGCAACGGAATATCACGTTTTCAAGACTTTCGGTGATTGTATTTTGCATGGAGACGCTTCTATTTACTTTCGATGTACCATAATAATACTGCGATAGGTACACGTTTCATTTTTTGATCCATACATACATAAGTGTCAAGACTATACCTATACCATTAAATTCTACCAAAATTTTGTTTTGTTGGCGTAGTCTATACATATTTATATAGCATTTTTTTCATAGAATTTCGTGTGAAAATTATGTTGATATTAAAATTATGAGTTTAATTAAAAGTATCGTTTTGTTGACAGCCCTATGAAACAACTATTAAATAAGCACGCGCGCGCGAGTATCTTTAAAAATTTACCTCTATAATTTAATGAAAGGTGATGAATACGAACTCCGGCGCGCTTGGAAGATGATTTAGAATAAACTGAATAGGTTTATATGTCAATTACATTCAGAAGAACATAATAGTAAAAGTTGTTTCCTGTTATCTTTAGTGGTGGGGAAGCCTATTATAGTAGCAGGCAGGACTCATAGGATAGGTTTTCTCAATGTTCAACGTTTTAGGTGATGCAATTTGTTCTTAGTCTCATGTCAGTTAAAAAGAGATACTCTTAATAATGTCGTGCACTCCCTGCAGAGAGTCATCAATAAAACACTCACAAGTTCGGTTAAATTAGGTCAAAAAGTCGGGGTAAGCTTACAATAATTCGCATAGAGTAGAGATTATAAATTATGTGAAAAGTCCCCATCGATCTACAAAGCCTCGAGCACAGGCGCAGAGTTGCCAGCCTCTCAGTATTCTATAGGATACATTTTGGAGAGTGTGCGCAGGAATTACATGACTTAATTCCCCCCTCTACTTTTTACTATCGAACATCCAGACGCACGGCGGGTATTCATCCCTTTGTCGTCAACATCCCCCCGGTGCGGACGTCGCGCTTTGCTTCGTCTTTTATTATACGTACCGCAAGGGACTGGAATAAATTGCCTGCGTGGGTGTTCCCCTCTGATTATAATGTGGGTGTCTTCAAGTCAAGAGTGAATAGGCTTCTACTAAGTTAGTGTGCTTTACCATCCAAGGCTTCATTACTGCTTACCATCAGGTGGTTTTGTGGTCAAGCACTAACTTATTCGGTATAAAAAAAAAAAAAAAAGATCCCGCGAGTATATCCATGTTTGAACAATTTTGAGTTTGTTTTAACAATTTTGAAAATCTGTAAAGGCTTATTCACCCACCGCTGAAAGTGGAAACATTATAGGACCATTTATTCTTCCTATCATCTAATCTACCAAATTTAATAGGTTTCCGCGACGCTTGGGTAAATCCACATTTAGCATCATGGGCTCCCCTACTATTATGCTCGGTCCTAGCCATTAGGATCATAATTTTAATTCTACAACTTTACATAAACTTTAATATGTCAACCCCAAATCATTTTATGATTAATATCTACCAACTGTGTAATTTACATTCCGTGTACGCGTAAATCACGTTTTTCAACTAGCGATAAATTGTATGGTAACTAATCGTATTTGGCGGTTCACCTCTTTGAGAGATAATTATATTACGCTGTGTTTAAAATTCAGGTTATATAGGTACACTGTAATCATACCGTCAATTGATTTTATTTGTTTTTTTTTTTGATGAACTTTTAATTACTTATTAATAAAGGTATTACATTTTACATGGAAACAACATAGGTAAACAATTAGTTTGCTAAAGGTAAAATTTTACAAGCATAAAAACGGACTATAGATTAGGTATGTGTAGGAGTGTTTTATTATTTTCTAAGTCACATAACACCTATCTGTCTGTCCGTCCGTCCGTCCTTCCGTCCGTCCGTCCGTCTGTGTGTGTCTGTATCATATAATTGTTCTCTGTTGTTGCAGAACTGTTAAACTACCGTGCATCCATCCAAATTACTATGAAGTACCTACCCTTGTTATCGCAAGGGGCTTATTTAAGTAATTCAATAAATATAGGAAAAAATCTTACATAATAATTATTAAAAAGATTTTTTAAGCTACGGTAATAATAAAAATGCGTTGATATAACTGGTATTTAAATACTGTGAACATGCCAGCTTTGAGCGACCTATACAATACGAAAGTTTGTACTTAGTTTATAGTACTAGTAACACACTTGCTTCAGAAGGGTGAATGGACATAAAAAGTTTTACCTTCGAATTATGAACTGGAAATCCTTTTCGCGTCATGATTTCAATTGTTTGTGATACTTTTTTGTTACTGAAGCTGTGTACGGGGACAATATGCTTTTGTTTCACTGCAGAAAACTGCGTATTTTTAAAGCATATTGTAATCATGGCAGAATTTACCAGAACTTTTACTCCACTGTATCAAACATATTTAACTGAGTTACTTTTTGTTATAAGTTTCATGTTTGCTCCATGTCAACTCTTGTTAACAATTTCTTGATGAATTTGGTATCATGGTTAGGTTAGGTACTTCTCTTCGACCTTTCTTTAAATATCTGATGTAAGAAATACGACGCTCTAATTATTTAATAGACCATACATATAGTTATTTACGCAATATTGTTATATTGTTCACAACTGGTATTCTAACCCCGTCAATCATTCACAATGTTGGTAGCCATTATCTTGCTTTCACACGAACTGTTAAATAATGAGCTGTTAAATCGAGTATTAAATTCTTGCTTTAAATTTTATATTTTCTTATAGACAGAAACAGGGACTTTCGTTTAATTTATTTTTATTTAGTCTGTCTATAAAAAGTTTAAGTTGGCAATCTCCTAGGAGCATTATTAAATTTATTTGGGACAGAAGATTAGTTGCGTCAACAAAGTTATTGATCAATTTATACAAAAAACTTCCTGCGTTCAAGGAACGAATTCAAGCCAAAATATTGAAGTCGTCGTTCGTAGCTTGGTAGCGTTTTAGGCAAGTTGCAAATGTATATTTCCAAAAGATTACTCTGTAGTTAGGCATAAGTTATTAGTCTGTGATTGAAATTATAGAATTCAGCTTGGCTCCCAGTATGTTTCAAATACAGTTACAAAGCAACCATAAATAAACATAATTTCAAACTTGTTACGCCATCCGCCTCGAAGGACCATGCGTACAAACTAAGGAAAACGATGTGCATTGTTCGAAGCAATTAAAAAGTAATATAGATTGTAGATCTCCTTTTACGTAAACTAGGTGATACACTCGCTGCATCGTTTTAAAATTCTATAGTGTGTAGTTGGAAACTTCTATACGCTTGGATGCTTTAGGATGCAGAACGGATGCAGAAATAGAGTTGGATAGGTAAAGACTATTGTTCTAAATATTCGCAGTAAAATAATTTTCATTATAGCATTATTCAATGTTTTGTTCGAAAACAATCCGCTCTCAGGCCCTCTCTCTCTCCGCCTACCTATCTGAACTGTACTGGACTGAGTGGAGTGTATTATCCTTCTTGAAGTTGGTTAGACGTAAACTAAAAACCTAAAAGAAACTGCATCAAACATCCAACAACATAATAAAACTGAAAGTAGGTAAGCTCAAAGTTTAAACAAAGAACATGCTTGTAGATGGTTGATTAAGAGGCCCAATTGGCACTGTTAAAAACAATGAAACGAATTGCAATCAAAAGTTCGATTGTTTCGACACCCGAAACGGTGAAACAATTTCAGTAGCAAGTTATTCTCGTGAGTTTATATTGCGTTGTCGGTGCCATTATTGCGTTCATGGAGTTGTGGAGCAATACCATGTATGGTAATGGGTCGATAGTTTCAGGTCATGAAAGCGTTTAGCATGATTTTTATGCGCAATCGCTTAACTGACTGCAAAGTTACACAATTTATGTGTAAATCTTGGTTAAACGCACGTTTTCTCAAAGCTTTTAACTGTAATTATGTTAAAAGCTGAAAAACAAGCCGATAAAATATCTAAGGCATCGTCGACACATTAATGACCATGAAGAAAGCCGGAATCCTTTTTTTATCTGGGTTGTAACTGGTTACGACTAAATTTTTTACGATTGGTTTTAAAAAAATTTTCATGCATTAGTGCTCTCAGTATTGTACCAGGTGGTACAGATTCCTTACACTTTTGAGACGAGAGACATGGTGCTATTGTTTCGTCCATTGGTCAGCAGGGTCAGCAGCTCTCTCACACATAATTCGATCAACTTTTAAACTTACGGTGTAGGTAATAGAGGTCCTTTTTCGGTCATGTCTAATATCAAACAGCTTTAATGAATATCATCATGATGAAAAAGCTTCGCTCAAACCTCGACTCTATTACGCAATCAGGTGATTGAACCCAGTTGCGTATTCATAGTAGACGTGCGTGCGAATCGAATTGTTGCTGTTGTGTTAGGTACATCTCTTACTCCATATGACGGGAGGCGTCCGCGCCAGTTTGAATTCAAGTGCCCACTTAATAGGATTGCGATTTGAGTGGCTGCCATGTTAACGGAATGGGAACAAGTCAGGAAGCTTGTTAGCGACCCCTGGCATTGGCTTCGTTCCATCCGTTGCTCTGTAGCACCTTTCTTTGAGCACGTCTGAGCTCTACGTTTTGCCGTTTTTGCTGAATGGTTTGAAATTGTTTCCTTTGTGTAGCTGTAGAGGTTCTAGGTAGGGATGAGGCGTATATACTGGTACAGGTATAAAGACCCGGTATGACCTTGACAGTACGCAGACCGGGTACGACGGCAGATACCCGGTCCGTACCCGATTGGTATGGGCGCCGGTCGGCACTCGGCACTGTCGTATGACTAACGCGTACGGGTCAACAGGTATGACGAATGTCTTTGTCTTCTCACTATACAGGCGCTATAGTCAGAAAGAGACAAATATATCAGTTGCTTTTGTTTAGATTATTTTGCACGATTGCACGACAGTAAACGAATGAAATGAATGAAACTCATCGCAAAATATTATAGAACAAAAATTTCATAGAGTCGCTTTGTTGTTTTTTTAATATATATTTAAATATGTTTAGTTTGAATTTGATTTTTAGTACAATAAAATATATTTATTCTAAATTTCCTCGAGACCCAATATGTTGTTCAGCATGGAGTAGTAGGTATTATTGCTACATCGCGAGGGCAAGAATGTTTTATACCGAATGCAACCCACGTTGTATGCTCGGATCATTTTAAAGAAGATGACATGTACATAACTGGCAAAGGCATAAGAATAAAAAATACAGCTGGGCCAACATTGCTGGTAAATACCTCTTGGTTTATACCTTACTCTTCACCTTATTTTTGTATGTAACAATAATTCATAAAAAAATCACCTTTATGATATGGGCGAAAAGAAAAAACAGATGTTTCATACATTTTATCGAGTATTGTAGATTTATATGTACAAGGAATACGCGATTTTCGCGAGATCAGGATTATATAATTTTATATCACGGTTATAATTTTATAGTTAACCGATGATGTCAATAGAGCGACTGTCAACATGCAATATAGTAAAATAACTGACCTTTCACATGAAACTGAATGAAAAGATTTAAAAAAATCACAACGTCATAATATAATAAATTAAATTTATTACAAGGAAATTGAAATAATATTATCTTAATAATATATATAAATTACGTGTCACGTTGTTTGTCTGCGATGGACTTCTAAACTACTTAACCGATTTTAATCTTTGCACACCGTGTGCAGTTTGATCCAACTTGAAAGATAGGATAGCTTAAGTCTCAAAATAAAAATAAAAACTTTTGACAGAACGAAGTCTGTCCGGACAGCTAGTAATGTATATAATGTCCCTACATCTACCTGGTGATGTGTCATATACGAAGCGGGCGAGGGTCCATATATGACTTCTATTTATCTCTGTCTCTCTCTTATAGTTATCTCTTCTTCATTACTCTTTTTCGTTTCATAAAATCCAATTAATCATAAAGTTCCGAAAAAAATTCACTTTAAAAATTAAAATGTACAATTTTATTTACGTGTAATAAAAATCAATAAAAATAATGTACTATTTTAAATAAAGACTACTTCTATTACTTTTATTGTCGCGTTTTATTTCACTAGAAGCTGCATAATGGTGTGTAGTGTAATCGAAGCTCCAAGTCCATAAGGTGTTTATTTGTTGCAATCGAAATTGAACCGTGACATTATGAATTTAGTGCTTAAATTACCTTAATAAAATACGACTAAAATAATATGAATGTACTTTACGACAATAAAGATAGAGGTGTAACACCTCTGCAACCAGTCGTCATCTATGAAATACCTATAAGTATTTTAATACCTGACTACTGAGTACACCCGCTACGTTATCAACTGATCCAATCAGTCTTCATTTATGAAATACCTATAGGTATTTTGATACCGGGTTTTAGTACCGGGTATATGGCGATACCCGTACCTGTGAGGCCGGGTATTGAATTTTGCAGGTATGTCTCATGCCTAGTTCTAGGTACAGAAAATTGTCAATGTCTTTTATTGAAGTTATACTTCTTATGCGACTTGCAAAACGTTAAACGTTTAACGCTGCCATGGAGACGATATGAAAGCACTGGATAGATAGCGCTGGCTTTTATCTTTACCCCTTTTAAAATGTAATGTTATTACTTATACAAATCTCACAGAGTCTCAACAGCGTGATTCAGCTTCATGAACAACGCCATCTAGTTTATACTTGCGTAAATATAGCTAGGACACAAGTAATATTTGTTCAGATAATTTATGATTAATTTTTCTTGTTTTTATTTAATACAAAATAGTTTTTGAAAGATAATTAAAACTGATACATGTTAATATAATAAATTAAATATTTATTTAATGATGTCAAAGAAGTTGGTATAACTTCTCACGCGCGTACAAAAGTACACGCACCCTTTTTTTTATCCGTGCCTACGCAACTGTACGTCTATACATGTTATTCTTGTGTAGTTTGCGAACTTACTATACCCTGTAGACTGTATTAGGGTCCAAGGATTTTGGCCTTTCCATTAACTTGATCACGTAAAGTGTTCTAGAAATGTTTAGTCATGTTGTTACAAAGATTTATCTTGAAAGCAATTGCAGTCGTCATACCGCATTCCGCAGTATTGTCGCACTGAGCGCAACGCGTGCCGTTTCGTACGCGCGACGTGTGTCGTGACATCATTACTGCAACTTGTTTTTTGTCTCTCGCAATGGTAGGACGCGTTGACATAAATGTCATAATAGAGTTGGATAATAGAAGTAATAGTGAGTATAATCTGATGTTTCCAGTGCCTTTTGTATTGGAACACTTTGCACCTACAGCTTAACAATCAAGGCCGGATTTCATTGACCGTTAGTCCGTTCAATGGCTGTACTTGCGCTCGGGCACACGATATTTTTTTTTGTGCCAAAATGATCATCACTTTGGTGGTGCCGTATTATGAGCGTATCCGCACAGCAATTCGGGCTAACGACATGTAAGTTCTCGTGCATTGAACGACGCAGAGAATATAAGTACACCAGAACTCTGAAGTGCTGTCATTGTGTCAATTGGCGAGGACTGGCCAATGTAAGAAGTAAAGCTGGTTTTAGGTATTTTTGTAACTGATTCGAGATGCTTCATAATCATAACTTTACTATATCAGTGCCAAATAAAGGGTGTCCATCTAGGTTCCATTAACACGAAAGCCAATTCTAGTTATAAATGATCCAATGAATCAGTCAAATTGTATGCAAATTAATCTCTCGTAAGTATGCCTTATTAAATCTATAACTGTAACGAATCAGTCTTATTACAGTCTCATTGTGATCTATATCAGTGTCAAGCACAAGACACAATGGTATAGTAACGTTTTTCTCATAGTCAATGCCGTGCCGACATGGACTTATTGTGTGATAATGTTGATTAAGTACATTTACAGGCTTTCATAGGCACGCGCTCCGAGCGATTGAAATCTAGGCTGTTAAAGTGGCATAACAGATAGTGATTCAGATGACGTATGATGGACCACACTTTGAAGGAAATGAAGTCAATTAAAATAGTAATAAGCAGTTGAGTTTTCAGGTAAAAGTTTTTAGCCATTCGAAATTGTCGTATGCTATGGAGCACCTTATTCGAGTACACTCATGCACTCCTCAATTGCGAAAGGAGACCCCTAATGAACAGTCACCATTAGAATGTGGACGGCGACACTTCGTCAGGGAATCAGTAACAACTTGGAGGCAGATGGCAAGTTTTACAGAATTATTCATTTTGCCGAGTCTTTACTTCCGAGTCTACGTCAAAGGCAAATAGCATGTCGTGTTTCTGTATATCATGCGGGATTTTGACGTAACTACTTTTTTCTGTGCATTAAGGCGAGGTTCTATAGTGGCACACGCTGTGAACGAATGCGTATTACTTCTTCAGATCTACTTCCAGCTAACGGCATGAAGCTTTAAACGAATGCTGTTTATAAAGGGTGCAGATTGCTGATCTACTTGTACTTATTTGTAATCTTTACATATGCGCACACACACATACCTGCTTAGTGCTTATCCAAGTATCCAACCTAGCTACTAGCGTGTTGACATAACGTTTAACTCAACCGGTTAGTAGTGTGCCTGCACATCAATGCAATCGTACCCTTACACTAGAAGGATCTTTTTTCTGTGGTTTTGTGGGTACATAATCTGTGTGTGGGTAACAAAACAAGGATCTTAGCATGTAATTACCAGAGAGATGCATTTCCGTATCCACATGTTTGAAGAGAATGAAAGAAACAGTACGAGTATATTATACTTACTACTACCATAATTAAAAGCGAGTATGATAACTGTGTGTACCAGTAGAGACTCTTTTGATTTTTTGTTATTTTCTTCTTTGTTGACCTATTTGTTTGGCAATGTAGTTTAATGAGGGAAGTCTTTATTATTATTATTTATTCTTTATTTACATTTAGTTGCTAAAATTCTATAAGAGCTGCCTAATCTTAAAGAAAAGTTTCTTTTCACTCATAAATGATCGCATTCTTCTACAAGAGCTTTACCAGCAAGTGTGGCGCTTGTCGGTTATGAATCGAACAGTTCTCGGTAACAACACGTGAATGTTGATGCACGCTTGCATTGTTTGTATTCGTCTTAAGAATTATAAGTAGAGGCGTAAGTAAATACCGTCACGTGTGATTAACGGTCAGGCTTACGGCCTTATGCACAGTGCTGGCTCCTAATGGTCCTAACTGTTTATGTGGCATCCTCTGAATGTATGCAGTTTGCGTGTGGCGGTAGTAGAAATTTTCGTCGTATAGCACATTTTTTTTTAAATATTTGTTTCTATTTTCATAGATTTATTTGAGTGAACATTGACTTCAAGGATTTTGGATCCAGAATCATGATAATTGAATTTGTGCCAAGAAGAGCGTAAATTATATTAAATTAATCCGCTACCACGCTTCTCAGCTTCTAACTTCCAACAGATTCCATTCAGTATCGACATTAATAAACGGATGGATTAACGGCAGTCGTCAAGAAAGATTGTCACTAGCGATCGATTTCGAACTACATTTTTTATTTATTTAGCATCATCGTGATTCGGTCTTTAATTCTATCAAATTCTATGGTATCGATTATATCAACAGCACAAATAATAATTTTACTAAAACACCTGATTATCTTTCAAATCAAAAGTCAATAAAGTGCGGACGCGGGCAATCAAAGCACGATACTAGAGAATGTTTTGTCATATAGTGATTTAGAATGACCCAATTAATTAAAACGGTATGGTGAGGAATGAGGATTTTCTTTCGCCGTTTTGTCATCTCGACGACAAAGATATAATATGTGTATTGACAAAAATTATACATGATTAAATGAATTTGTTTCATAAATGTTTATGATATTGGTTCTAATATTAATTGATTCTAATATTAAATTGATTGACGTCGGTATCCGCCCACGGCCCACCACTTCACGGAATACTTTCCAGATTTCGTTCTACATAAGATTTGTGTAAATTAAAGCGAAGCAGCTTTGGGCTTTGTTATTTACAGAGGTTATTTAGCCACGTAATACTACTCTTCAGTGCTGGTCTTCACTGATGTAAAAGAAAAGTTAATTATTAAAACATACTATGGCGCGACGTTACTCCGTAGCCACATACTGAAATTATGTATTTTTAAATCTCCACTCACGAGCTGTTCATAGTCTCTTGCCAGATACTTCGCCAGGATATGCTTTAAAATCCGTCATCCGTCTTCAGTGCACAAGATTGTTGACACTTACTTGTTATTTTTTCTAATCAATGCAGTCAGTATGTCTTCGAGTGACGTAACATCAACGAAACGGTTTATAAATAGTTTGGAATGCCTTCATGAGATCATATTGTAGTAATAATAGCATTATTCCTACCCAATTGTTGATGTTTAAGTGATTGTTGTATCTTTAGGACTCCGTTAGCGACAAATTATATTGCTGTATATAGGTGTCCCTCTTACGGCCGGTCCCAATAATGTACTAACAGATGGAAGACTGTGGATAGGGCTACCATTAGTATGTTATCTGTCATATTTGACAATTTTTGCGTCTGAAAAATTGACAAATATGACAGATGACATACTAATGGTAGCCCTATCCACAGTCTTCCATCTGTTAGTACATTATTGAGACCGGCCGTTAATTGGCCCCACTCCGATCGGTCCTTAACTCTCTGTATCCAGCAGTACCTTCTGGAAACTGGTGTCACTGATACAGCTGATAATTAATGTTTTGATGCTACTACCCTTTCGGATGACTTCTTTAGGATGGAGGAGAAGAAACTATGAAAGAAACTATTCTGCACATCTTTATAAAAATATACGCATATTAAAAACGTAATATACTTGTTTGCTTTTCCGTGATGATGTTCACTTGTATATACAATGTATGTTATTTTAAACATAATATGCATTGCTTCGTGTCATGTCATTATGTTCACATTTTCAACTAAATTACGAAACAGCGTTTTTCTGGCCAGCTACTCTCATATAATTGTGTATTATTCGTAGTTCCCGCTCGGAAGTAGTCTTTCGTTTATGTCATGTTTTATAAGTAAAAAACTAGTTAGAACACGTATCGCGCGAAACTTCCTTCCCCTTATTAGTTAGCTGACTAATCAATAACAAATTGATATTGAAGATATATACAGCCTTTTTCCTGTTTCTCTCTTAATTAGGTTAACCAGTCATTTGATTTACGATATTACTCCGTTGTGGGTTATGGCTCTTATCTGATTGTGCAAGGGAAACTATACTAGTGGCTAGGGTTTTCTAACCGGGTACCTGGATCCGGGTATACCCGGGTATATGTAATTTTAGTACCTACCCGGGTACTATTTCGGTATAGCGGCGTCCCTACTTCACTTACACATACGTATATCACCGACATTGAATACGACCGTTAAAGGTTGCATGAATGTAGACTTAGACTGCAGGCAGTGTCTTAAAAAGCGGCCAAGTGCGAGTCGGACTCGCCCATGAAGGGTTCCGTAGCAGCAAGTAACATAATATAAAAGTTCTTGTAGTTCGTTGTAACTTTAATCGAGGTAAATTGCGGTTTACGATTTATGACGTATTAAAAAAAAACTACTTACTAGATCTCGTTCAAACCAATTTTCGTTGGAAGTTTGCATGGTAATGTACATCATATATTTTTTTTAGTTTTATCATTCTCTTAGTTTAGAAGTTACAGGGGGGGGGACACACATTTTACCACTTTGGAAGTGTCTCTCGCGCAAACTATTCAGTTTAGAAAAAAATGATATTAGAAACCTCAATATCATTTTTGAAGACCTATCCATATCTATAGATACCCACCCCACACGTATGGGTTTGATGAAAAAAAAAATTTTGAGTTTCAGTTCTAAGTATGGGAAGCCCCCAAAATTTACTGTTTTTTTCTATTTTTGTGTGAAAATCTTAATGCGGTTCACAGAATACATCTACTTACCAAGTTTCAACAGTATAGTTCTTATAGTTTCGGAAAAAAGTGGCTGTGACATACGGACGGACAGACAGACAGACAGACAGACAGACAGACAGACATGACGAATCTATAAGGGTTCCGTTTTTTGCCATTTGGCTACGGAACCCTAACAAAAATGGTCTCGTCTCGACACGCACGCTCGATTGTTACTTCCCTACCATAAAACTACCACAGTTTGAGGACTACTTTTGTGTCGCCTTGGCGTGTCTAGTCAGTCTCATTATTATTTCTCTTATCTTTCACTTTCAAGTAACTAGCTGTAAAGGATATGACTAACATATTATTATCTTATGTAACGGAGTTGTGTTTTCCGTGCTTCAGAAGTTTAAGTAAAGCTATTGTTATCATAAGATAAAAGTGTACAGACTAAATTACTAAATAAATTAGACAGATACGCATTTCTTGCAATATCTAATTGCATACCTTTACCTACCATACCATAATCATTAATATTTATTTTGGACCATAATAGCAAGTTAAAAAAGCTAATAGTATCAGACGTTACTTTGCGGTAATCCATTGTTAGTAGACTAATACCAAAGTAGATTAATACTAACTTAATAAGTTAAAAAAGCGGCCAAGTGCGAGTCGGACTCGCTCATGAAGGGTTCCGTAGCAGCAAGTAACATAATATAAAAGTTCTTGTAGTTCGTTGTAACTTTGATCAATGTTTTTTGCGGTTTACGATTTATGACGTATTAAAAAAAAACTACTTACTAAATATCATTCAAACCAATTTTCGTTGGAAGTTTTCATGGTAATGTACATCATATATTTTTTTTAGTTTTATCATTCTCTTATTTTAGAAGTTACAGGGGGGGGGGGGACACATTTTACCACTTTGGAAGTGTCTCTCGCGCAAACTATTCAGTTTAGAAAAAAATGATATTAGAAACCTCAATATCATTTTTGAAGACCTATCCATAGATACACGTATGGGTTTGATGAAAAAAACATTTTTGAATTTCAGTTCTAAGTATGGGGAACCCCCAAAATTTAGTGTTTTTTTTCTATTTTTGTGTGAAAATCTTAATGCGGTTCACAGAATACATCTACTCACCAAGTTTCAACAGTATAGCTCTTATAGTTTCGGAAAAAAGTGGCTGTGACATACGGACGGACAGACAGACAGACAGACAGACAGACAGACAGACAGACAGACAGACAGACATGACGAATCTATAAGGGTTCCGTTTTTTGCCATTCGGCTACGGAACCCTAAAAACCTTCTTATAAGTATAGATCAACCAGAATCATAGAAATTTGTGCTTGAAAAATTTGTCTCGTATTTTTTCTCTGTTTCAATTTACGGAACTAAATGGTACAGGTCATGCCGGACATGTTAATTTTGACTTTATATGTGCATGGTGTCTGTGAGTAAATTAAGACATTTGAAGAGAATGGACATTTAAATATCATAAAGGTCACATGTGTGACTCATTAGTGATTAGGTTGTATCATTCGAACGAGTAACAAGTTTTGCTACACAGTAGTTTTATTTGATCTACCGCTACTACTATGCTAGAAATGCGGTGTCCGCTGTTAGACTGGCCGCCGACTGCAAAACTTGGTTTGCAAAAAAAAACGACATTATGTTGCTTCTATTACCGTTTTTAGAACATGCTTTACCATCGAAAAAAAGCCACGAAAGAATAGAACCGGATAACGAATTGTGCTTCAATACGATTATCCTACTTACAAGGAATTGCCTTACATACGCACCACACAGCTTGCCTTATCACGTACAAACTTCATTATCAACGCAAGGGCCGTACCTACATATTAGGTGTAGGGTTACCAGATATAGGCTTAGCATTTCCAAGACAAATTGTACTAGGGTCTTTTTCTTGGTTATCTTTCAGGCTTCAGCGCCCTTTGGTCGACGCTGTCACTTACACTTTCAAACGTGGCGCTCTTCTAAAGAAGCTTTCCGTCAATATCGAGACACCCTAAGATTGCCACCTTGTGCCTACAAGCCGGCTTGAATCTGGGACACTAAAAAATAACTCCTGGAAACGGGACTGAACACGCTACAATCCGGGACATTCCCGAATTTCCCAGATATCTGGCAACCCTAATTAGACCCTGTGTGACGATTGTCACGAAGTGTGCGTTTGGCGTCGGTCGGTCTGCATCGCGGCTTCTCTTGTTTGTTCTGCTCGCCGGCTCGCCCCACCAGCACCGCGACCGTCAGCTGACCGGAATATGGGCCGATTGTTATACCAGACACGTTTCTACTGACATCGTTACGAGTACTACATCTTGTAATTAAAACTTTGGGACTGTGAGAACTGTGGATGTAACGTATTGTTGAATAGGAACTGTGTATAGAACTACAGACAATAAAGACAATGCTTAATTATGTACAATCATGATATTTATCGTACCTATCAGAACCGTATCAGAAGTCCGGGCAATAGTCTACCTTTCTTCCATAACTATGAGTATAAACGCGAACCTTGCCGAAACCCTTGCAGTTGTTACGGCGAATAAATATATATGCGTACCGCCAGGTATTTTGAACATGCGCCAATTCCCCCTGAGGCAAGGCGGTCGAGGGCCGAGGCCTATCAACTATTGCGTCATAGCTACCGGAGGTTTAAAGAAACACTGCGAAGTAAGCAAGTACTTACTATAAAATGCATTATAACATTGATGATGGGGATGAGCTTAATATAAAAGAGCTTTTTCCCGACTCCGTCAGAAGGAGAGCTATTATCTGTTAATCGGATTATCGGATACTAACCATTACCAATATCAAGAAAATTTAAAATGATATTTGAAATGGAAAGTATGGAGTTGTGGACTGTTGTGGAGTAAAATTTCAGAAATTGATTAATAACGCTCTTACTTTAATCCATAACGCTTTCTTTACTATTCGCCTTAGATTAAACGGAGCAATAAATAACAAGCAATAGGGTATAAAGGCGTAAGTAAATACGACGCGAAATAGAAATCGTGATATTAATTCAGCCTGATGAGATTTCTTCCGGAACCGATATCTTCCCAAAGGACACTGCTGTAACGAGACTTGTTGCGATTGTTCCACATTAGCAGCTGTTGCACAATAACTCGGAACAAATTTACATTCGCGTCAGTTGTGAATAATACGGAGACATTAATGCGAGACGCATTGTGGGGCGGCCAGGATGACCAGCTACATGGAGCAAAGTGGACTGGTTTCATTTAAAGTATGTAAGTAAGAATTTAAGTTCATCGACTTCAAATTTCGTAGAATATGTTTGTATAAGCAATTTTGTCAGTAGCCCAACTTAGCGAAAAATTTAAATGACAATGATGTGATGTGATCTGTATTAAACGTGGCATGGCTTCCGTGTCTGCATGCATAGGCACATAATGGAGACTCGAAGACGGTAAATTGTTACTTAGCCAGTCAGTGAAGCGCGTTTCATAAGACGTAATATCGCTTCCTAAATAAACTGAAACCTAAATAAAAGTGTACTTAAACTTAAACCTTAAAGTTTTATGGCAAGAGACTTCGGTGTCGAGAGAGAAACATTTATTTACGATGTCTTCTCTGTTAAAATGTTGTTATTTGTACATAAAAGTTTACAATTCGATTATCCGAATAAATCGGTTTTCCGAACACCCATGTCCCCCAATTAGTGCGGATAATCGACGCTCTACGTCAGGTACTTCGCACACGCAGTTGCTTTAATTCATAATTACATATTTATGCCCGTCCCTTGTAAATCTCTAAGATGGTTACTTTATATATTAGAATGTGAAGATTGTGTGGACAGTTAGTTCTGAGGTCGGTATCGTTTCCAACTAGTAACGGTGCCATTGTAAGCGGTGATGGACTGTGTGATGGACACACTTGAATAACGTATTGCTTTGTAACAAATTCGATTTGTTACAGGGCTTTGTTTTAGCTACTCTCTGAAGAGCTATGAGTAGCCTATGTGACTCGGTTTTAACCCATTGGTGGCTAACTGTAGGGCATCGGTCTCACCTCGTAATAATTGAGGAAGCTCATAAAGTACTCTATCATGTTGCTCTATCGGAATGAATAATCCAACTAAAACTTTGGAAGTTTTTATGACGTCAAAGCCTCTCCAACAAGGCTTATTGGCTTAACGGTTGTTATGATATTAACAGCAATGTGCCTCGTAACACAGAAGCGCTCTAGGAATTAAGCCATTATCGTCAGTATAATGTATGTCTTGATAAAGGCTGTCGCTTAACTTTGCCAAAGACTTAGGTGACATAATAGATTCTTTTCCGATACTGGAGAACCAGTACTTTCTTTCTTCTTTCATGGTCTGCAACGGATCGGGGGGTCTTCAGCGTCACTAATGTCCATGAGTTTCGATGACCACTTACCATCAAATGCCTCGTAATGACATCATACATAACTAAGAAACATACATAAGCAGTCCGGTAGAAGGATATTAAACCCTCTATAAGTTGCAGGCAATTAAACAGTTCAGTTGTTTCAGTTGAACATTTTATTCAACATAATGCATGGATGTGTCCCGATTGGCCTCGTTACCTCTAACAAATAATGATTTGAACCACTAGATCTGGGTTGTTATATCCTATACCCAGATAAAGCGTAAATTGCGCATTTATTTTGTGAAATAGTAATGTGTTGAGTGGCTTTAATACAGCATTAAGTAGAGAACTAAGGACCTCTAGTCTCTACACATTGAGGGCACGGCATGGCAAGGGAGAACAGGAGGAACAGAGAGAAGGATATTACTTGAATTGTTACCGTTGCAATCGGCGTTTTTTTGTAATAGCTACAGTATTTGTGACCTGACCTACTGCTTTAGTGCGTACAAGCCTGTTTACTACTTCCAAACAATAAAAAAGATTGAAACCCATATACCTCCTCAGAGTTTTCTTTGATACGACATACGAATAGGTACTTAAATAACAACGGATCATAAAATAGACGGTTTAATCATGTTTACGAGTCTCGCTTGTGAAGTCAATTTCCCCTTACACAATGTAGAATAATATTCGTGTGCATTCAGAGTTCAGACATCTCGTGAGACATGAGATAAGTTAACGGAATATAAAATGCATTTTGTTACTTTATTTTTATAGTCATAAAGTTTTAGAAGATGCTAGTAATTGGGACATTCTAGTATAGCCCGAAAGTACTTTTAATATGACGGCATTTCAATATCTTTAATATTTTGGCTGATCCCTTGATGTTCCACGTCACTTAATCCAGAAATATAATCGTACGTGCTCAGTTATCTATTGAAATGTTTTTAAACGGTTTTATTTAGCTTGTCCTGTTTATTTGGGTCAAATCTTGCTAGCTTAATTAGACCTGCTTCCTCTTATTCTAAGGAGTTGAAATTTTACATATTGCTTTAGTTCTGACGACAATGCGATTTTTGTGACAAGCATACTACAAGTTAGTATGTAGTTTAAAAACTAAATAAATGGTTTTATAGTAGTACAGTCGGCCGCAGAAGTAGCTTAACATTTTAGTACCTTGTCACATTACATTTCTTGAATTTGTCATAGATGTTGCTGGGAAACCGTCGAAACAGTTACTATTACAAAGTACTAAAATGTTAAGCTACTTCTACGGCCGACTGTACCATTGTAGGAACTAAAGAAAAAAAATTGAGACAGTGTTGTTAACCATTAAGGAGTTCCCTTGTCTGGAGCCAACCCTAAAAGTATTATTAGGTCATGCTTATCATAAAAGTGTATTGTCATCGGAACCCTAGCAATATATGCATTTCAACTTCGTAGAATGAAAGGAAGTAGTTCTAATTCAGCTTACAAGATTTTACCCAAACAAACAGGGCAAGCTGAATAAAACCGTTTAAAAAGCGTGTGTTTAGTTTTTAAACTATTTACTTAGTTTTTAATTACTTAGTCGTATCACTACTATTAGGTCCATGCAACAGCATCGTTTACTCACTGAATTCTTTTCCACGGCTCCGCTCTGCATTTCGTGTCGGTTAAAGGCATCATTGTGTGCTAAACACTTATATAACTACATACTTTGACACTTGCACTTATTGCGATACATGCGATATCTTGTCTTGCTTGTGTAAGTGTTTACCACGTTTTTATTGTTGATCGCTTCTCATATTATCTGTCACCATAATTATATTGTATCTCTTCTTCATAATTTTTTCAGCTAAATATCAAATTTATCAATGTAAACAAACATCTTTGTAGTTCGAAACGCAATGTTAAATTAAACTCGATATGGTTTTTACATCGATGATTCTGCTTCCATGGTTTGGACTCGTTGGTAGACCTTTTGGTGCCGCAATTTTTTACTGGCACAGATGAAATTTAACCAGTGCCAGCTTCTGGTACACTCATAAATAAATAGTTTGTAAACAATTACGGCAGTTGTCACAGCATTTTGTCTGTCGTTAGTTACGATTAGTCCATATGTTTAAGAATGCGTAAGGATTCAACTAATACAGGACTGTAATTTATTCTGTGCTGATAAGTAAGTGCTGATGGGTAAGCTAAGTGTAGGCTACTGTATTGACGAATCTTATTGTTTGCCTATTTGTCTGGGGTGGTACGGTTTCCGCCACCCTCCATACAGGCCATTGGCAGGTGTAACCATCTAACTTCCTTCAATTAGTTAAAATTTGTATTCCTTGTTCCAGCCCGTCTCCGCTATGTTCAACTTCATGAAGAAGTCGACCGTCCTGGCGGGCGGCGACTCAGGTGGCTATGAAGAACGGGATGGAGAGAAAGAGAGACGAAAGAGAGAAAAGAAGGAGCGCAAAGAGAGGGAGAAACGAGAGCGGATAGCCGCTGGGCTCGAGGAACCGTTGAGGCTGGAAGAGGTAAGATAAAAAATGATGTTTCAGGAACCGAGAATCCTTTTTGCACAAATCTTTCTATACCTTCCTTCTTTATTTGATTTGATTTATCAGGGCTTCTTTTTTATCCGTCATAAGTTTTCAGCCACAATTGATTACAATATAAATACATATTATATAATTATAGATTTTAAACAATAATCATCCTTCAGTTTTATGTCCGCCAGTGTACAAATTGACTTAAATTATACTAAATCCTTTTTCGTGCTTGTAATTGAATATTCATCACTCGGTGTGGCGAATATAAATTCTATTTAAATATTTACTGTTATAAAATTGAATGTTAGCTGTGTTATGGAAAACTTGTTTTTATAATATCCACAAAATTGTCTTCCGACTGATTGTAAAGTAACGGTGCCCGCCGCATGGTACACAGTACTACAGAAAATATTGCGATCTACCGTAACAAGCAATTTGAACTGCTGCCAAAACTGAAAAGGTACGAGAGTGAAAAGTTATTGTTTTGTAAGGAAAGAAAGAACTCTTGGAATTTCAGCCTATCGTAGGGCCTTTAGAATTTCTATAAATTTGTTATGTGTCCAAAAAATGATGTTTAATTATTTATTAATACATTAGATGGCGCCTAGTGATATCATTAGTCCTCAAACGTTCACGCTTTAAGTTTGTAGTTGTAAGGAATTTAATCTATTCAATTCAAAATCTTAAACTTCGTGGGGAAATGGATTTTCTCATTTGTACCATTTGAAACCATTTGTAATTTTAATGCATAATAATTATAATCAATGCCCATTATTCCGTTGAAGTTAGGCCTCAGTTTCTAAAAAGGACATTGCACTTTGCAGATATGCAGTTACTCCTTACAATAAATTGAATTTCTCCTCGGTACTAAGTACCTTCCCTTTGGTGGTCACGAACCGGTATACGGTAGTTTGTAAACAGGCTCCGTTTACGGTGTCCTAATAACTTATTTTGTAGTTCTTTCTAAACACTTGTTACAAATGCCTTCTGTCTATCATTACTTGGTTAATACAGCCTTGAATATAAGCCAACAGTAAATATTTATATCTGTCGTAAATGCAAATTATGTATCATAATGCAGGGTGCAGTCAAAGTAAACAGAAACTTCTCATTCTTCTGTGAATGTTTATTGGCTCATTGAAGTTACGAACATTAAATCCTCCATTAGTAGTAGTACTTCCATTTGTAATGTCGTATTTATCTTATCACCCTTTTGATCGTTTACGATTACCCTGTATCGGTATTATCTATTACTTGTATAGTATGGATTAATACCTTCCCCCGTCCGTCCCAATCTGAGATTTTTACTACCAGAAGTAGCAATTCCTAATTCGCATTCAGTCAACAAGAAATTTTTAATTATCCAATTTCCATTAGGTTTAAGTTTCAAGGTGCTAGGCTACAGTCGCGTCGTAGAAAATCACTGCTCACGACCGACATACGATACAATCTCTCAATCTGTATGCAGTCTTAGATATATCTTAGAAACGAAATGGAAATTGTTTTTAGTTTGTTTAATTGAAGACCGCAAATTTGTTTGCATTGTAAATGAAATGATGCGTGAAATAATTTACTACCTGTTGTGTTTTAAAAATGATTGTTTATGTCGTATTTCCTTGATATTGTAATATCATTGGTATTTCTCAATTGTCTGCCGAATCGTATTGATTTTGTATTGCTAACGGAGATTTAATCATGTTTTTTCGAAAATTTTGCAGTCCTACAATATATCGTTTTAATTGTAGGTTCATTGCATTTCGGTATAACAAAGTAATTGTTGGATGACTTCAGGACTTCATTTTTAGTATTATTAGTATACTGTATACAACACATATAAATATGCTCCTAACTATTAAAACAGCTAATACAGTTACTTTAGTGTAGCACTACACAACAGGACAACATTCGGTTAAATTAAATTAATTTTAATACTGTCTAAATTGGCACGCCGCGCCGCTGACTAATGCCAAATATTCACGGTTTGTTATTATTGTTGTCTTCAATTACGGATTAAATAACGAATGTAGTTATATAAATAAAATAAATAAAATAAATGTTGGTATTTACTGATATAACAAAACATCAATTCAAAACAAAATAATAATAATTTTGCACAGTATAGTAACGTACGTATACAGTCACAACTGCGACTTTAAAATAGCGTATGTGGTCAAGTAAAAAAATTAAGGTAGATTTGTTGAAAAAAGTCTCTTCTCAGACTACTAACAGCCACAAATATGTGGTTTTTACTTTTGTAATTGTCTCTTTTGTCATTTAATACTGCGTAATGAGAGCCGGTTGTTTCTATGTGCTCACCAGTCTGTAAAACAGATTTTTCCTAAGTAATGTTAGGGTCGAATTCATTTGCGATCGGACTGCAAGTTGGCCTCAATTAATGTGTGGAAGCCGCAAAGGCATGTATTCCTTCGGTTTGTCGGTTGGATTAATAAGAATGCGGGTCGCAAAGACCTTGGTTTCCAGGAGATACGAGTATAAAGGAGCTTTATTATTATACAGCGTTAGTTTTTAGGGTTCCGTAGCCAAATGGCAAAAAACGGAACCCTTATAAATTCGTCATGTCTGTCTGTCTGTCTGTCTGTCTGTCTGTCTGTCTGTCTGTCTGTCTGTCTGTCTGTCCGTCCGTATGTCACAGCCACTTTTCTCCGAAACTATAAGAACTATACTGTTGAAACTTGGTCAGTAGTGTATACCGTAAACCGCGTTAAGATTTTCAAACAAAAATAGAAAAGATACAATACATTTTGGGGGTTCTCCATACATAGAACTGAAACTCAAAAATTTTTTTTTCATCAAACCCATACGTGTGGGGTATCTATGGATAGGTCTTCAAAAATGATATTGAGGTTTCTAATATCTTTTTTTTTCTAAATTGAATAGTTTGCGCGAGAGACACTTCCAAAGTGGTAAAATGTGTGTCCCCCCCCCCTGTAACTTCTAAAATATGAGAATGATAAAACTAAAAAAAATATATGATGTACATTACCGTGCAAACTTCCAACGAAAATTGATTTGAACGAGATCTAGTAAGTAGTTTTTTTTTAATACGTCATAAATCGTAAACCGCAAAAAACATCGATCAAAGTTACAATGAAGTACAAGAACTTTTATATTATGTTACTTGTTGCTACGGAACCCTTCATGGGCGAGTCCGACTCGCACTTGGCCGCTTTTTCCTTGATATTGTGGATAATTTACATTTGATCAAAATCTATATTGATATCAGTTACAGTGCATTGGTAATTGATCCTGAATTTCCAAGCAAGTATTGTATTTAACTTATCATTGGGAAATGTTATTAAACTACGAAAACAGAAATGCAGAAAGAGTTCGTTAGACCTGCCGAATTTAGAATTAAATTTTCCAAGCTTTTACTGTTTACATGCTCGTGGTATATGTATATGAAACACAATATCTAATAACATTTCCTCACAACACATTAAAAAGCAATCAAGATACGGTATCAATTTGTGTCCGTCTACCTATCCGAGTTAAACGCTTGGCGTTATTCAAGTTTCAGTTAATGTATTCAAGAGCGATTTGTAAAATGTCATTGGCAATCTTTGTTCATCATTATAATATGTAAGAGCTTCTAGTGATTTAACTTCTTGATTCATACATATCGCTAGTGACTAGAATAAGTGAATTGAACCTTTTATTACTTCTGTTTTATGCCTTAAACATCAGTCGTAAGCCTTTTTTATTCAACATGTATCTACAAGGAAGTTATCTCTTCGATCGTGGAAATTCGAATCATCATCCAGACATAAAAACGTACAAACAGACGTACGTACACCCAGACATACAAACATCATCATCCAGACATAAAAAAAACAGCACTTACTTGAACTTTATTTCCACTTAATGTCATTGCCAAAGATTTCGTAATGAGGCTCACGAAATACCAATGTTTCTATAGATTTTATCGCAACCATACGCGGTATCTAACAATCCCCTCACTTACTTGGTTTTGTGCACTGTCGCAATCGCAATAGGTCAAAAAGTACCCGTGAATCGGAATACCATCGCTTGGCATTCAGCTTGGCTTGACGTGTAGTTTATTCTGGTGGAGGAACATCGCTTACTGGCATTTGTTTGGTATGGCTCTTTTGTGGCTAAGGGGCCACAGGACATGTATAATTACTTTTTAACAAAAAATGAAACCAACGAAAAAAAACGTAAAACGAAAAATAAAATAAACCATTTAGAATAATAAATTAAGATCCTAAATTAACAGTAAATAAATAATAAATGAAGCTACTTATTGTTAGTCATAATTATGTCAAAGTGAAACTGTTAATCACAAACGATCATTCGTTTTCATACTGTCAGTGTCATTTGCTTGGATGTGTCTTGGTTCTTTCAGTGTTTTTCTTACAAATGTGGCTTTGTTTTACGGATTTGACGATTTCTGCTCTTGCGAACGACCTCTCATACCTTCTTTTGGCGATCTCCTTTCACAAAAAAATATTTGCTTCCGATGACATTGGATTTTTGTGATAATGGTGACCTGACACTACGCTCCTGGTTGGCTCCAGACGAGGGAACTTTTCAACAGCCAACAGCACATAAACAATTTTAAAAGCTTGTTTCGAAAGAATTCTTCTGTTTTTGAAAGAATTCCTTTTTTTTCTTTTTGTTTTGAAAGAATTTTCAATATTTTTTGTTATATAATTTGTTCTGCAATATGGTTTAAAATACCCAGTACCAGTCGTCCTATTGTTGACGTGCATTGGCGTATCAGGAATCTGTAAATGTTCAAGAGTAGCATCGTATCTATGACCGACTTCAGATAGACTGCTGCTATCACGTAACAATGGACCTACACTTACACTGCCCATTTATAAGTCAAATAGTAGGTAATGGCCTAGTTTACTAGATCAATATGAATCGCGTGAGCTTAACCTCGCATGCTAGGTCAGTCATTAAACATTTGAAGAAGTACCGAGCAGAAAATATTTTTTAAGAATAATTTCCCTTAAAAAAATTTACATGAAAAAGTCATAGAACTACGTTAACAACAAAACTTTCGTGGTTTATACATAGAAATACATTTTTATTAAAATTCGATGTTTTCGATATTTATTTATATATTCCATAACGTTAAAACTAACATAACAGGAGTGCCCTAATGCGTTAGTTAATTTCATCATCATATGTCTCAATGATGTCTGAATAACATCGTGTATTAAAGTGTGAAGGCTGATTTTAAAACCTAACTATACCTTTATTTCTTAAGTCGTTTGCTGCCTTAGTTTTCTTCTCTCTATTTTCTCTTTCTGTTTATCTTTATGAAAAACTTTACTATCTTTATGAATGAATTTAATTTGAAACTACAAGTGCGTGTCCTATGAACACGACCAACTAGTGGTACCAACACTTCCTCTGTTCTAATTGTTCATAGTGTCGAATTGCAATTTAGAAACGCCGGATGCGAGTGCCCATTTGTTCGTGGATAATGGATAGGCCCCGAGCAAATTGTTCTTAATTTATATTTGTTACATAGATAGATACTTTTGGTTTAATTTTTGGATTTAGCTATAAGCGGTTGTAAACCAATAACCTTATTTTTTAAACAGGATAGATTGTTTGGTACGTACCTATTGAATGGATAAATATTATAAATATTTCCCATCCAGTCAAATTAGCTTGTGAAGTGAGCACGAAGATCCAAACATACCATGTATGATTAAAAGACCCTTTTATTTGGAAAATAATACATATCACTCAGGTCGAATGCGTGAAAACACAATGCTTCAGACTCCTCCATAACTCTTATAGGTCAGGTGTTTCGTTCTAATGCTATAGTGGAATTTAATGCCCATAACGAGCTTGAGAAATTCACAGAACGTTTGAGTAACTAATTCTTGAGTTGATGAATGATTTAATATTTCAGCTGTGTATAAAGTTTTGTTTGATAAAATATATAGATCTTGAAGCTGGTTTTAAAATTATTGTATTAATCCGACAAATTACTTCTCAGAGACATTCTTCTCTTGCTTCATGGATGTTTACTAGTCACAAACGATTATCTCAATTGCCTTACATTTGACTTACTTTTATCTCTCATTTGCGTCCTATATTAGAAATATGTAATAGCCGCATAACCACTATTTAATTTTGTCCTTTAAAATTCCATCGCCTCTTCATGACTACAATAACATGTTAATTTTATTATATGACGAGTAACCGCCCTGGCTTTGCTTCGGTTTTCTTATTTTTTTACACCTTGAGTTACATTATTTGAGTTTAATTAAAGATCCCTAATTTTTTGAAAATATAATATAGCCTATGTCACCCGGGGATAGTGTAGCTTCCCAACAGTGAAAGGATTTTTCAAATCGATTCAATAGTTTCGGAGCCTATTCAATGCAAACAAACAATCAAATCTTTTCTCTTTATAATATTAGTATAGATAGTATAGACGAATATTAATAACAAACAAACGTACTAACAACGCGATTAAATGTTTGTTTATAGTGAGCGTGTTTGTTGAATGTTTTTGTAAACAATTGATCGTTGAGGTGACCTATGATAATGTTTCATTAGAAAGAAATTATTGATAGAGCAAAGTTCTATATTAGGTTATGCATAGTCAATCTCTTACAATCTCTAAATAATGGAAGTGCTCTGGAAAACGGAATCTTACGATGGCCTAAAGGTTATTGGACTCGCTGTTCGCGCTTTGGTAAATCATTTTTATCTTGTAACGGTTCTTTTTTACGTTAACTTTTATTCTTTTATACGTCACTATTCGCATGTACTAAGTTACTATTCAATAACATCTATTGAGTTTCTTTTATCAATCTAAAGATTTTATTTCTTCTTTCACTGTCGCTTAGTATTACTGATGTTGGCAGTGGTGGCTAAAAAACTCGTATAATTATTACAAATTGCTGATCGAACAAGATACGTGATGAACCTGTCATATCTCATTAAATTGTTATTGTATCAGAATGTTTACCATTAAAAAATGTAAACAAAATTGCAATCGTCTCATCATAAGTTCCTCGTCACATAATTTTTAAATTCTACTCTTGTAATAACTAATAAGTAATATTGTTCGTATAGACGTAACAAAAAACCAAGCATTGCGAATAAAGTGGGACTACTTGTTTGCTACAAGTAAGTATGCAAGCAACAATCAAGTTCATGAAAATAAAAGTAGTTTTAAAGCATTCAATTACGTCGTCATTCGAAAAACTCGCCGCGCAACCTTTACATCTCCAATTAACACTTATTGCTTTAGCGCCACAGCCAAATTTGGATCCAGGTTAGGCCGAGCACAAACGATCGATATAACTCGAATATCGAATCTGAGAAACTACAATTTTACTATGTCAAATTAGTGCCTGTTATTTATTATTTGCAAATAATTGTTTTGTTGATTGAAATTTAATTTACTTAGTTATTTTTTCCTTGATATCGTTATCGTTCCCGTTTATTATCAGTCCACCTTTAATATAATCGGTCCTTCCAGTGTCTGCGTCTACACTTTCATTAGTCGACTCGATCCGCCAAGTCATCGTTCAGAATGCTGTTTTTTGCATGGTGCTTGACTGGTTTTACCGCCGTTCCTATTACTGTTATTAGTCTCGACGAATCATCAGAAACCGAGAGTTTAATTGACCTTGATGTCTTTTGACATTGTTTAAAGACATTTTTTGTTTTGAGTATAATAACATATTTTAAAAAGCTAAACAGAATATTGGGATTATAAATAAAAAGTTACTTGGTACATTCAAACGTATCTATTTTGAATAAAGAAATGTTTTGTGTTTTACGTTAATTGACAGGCAAATTTCTTATGTTTACTATATTTTTTCTTACAGGTTCGACGGTCTTTAAAACTGCGGGGCAGACGCAAAGAAAAGGAAAAACTTCCCTCCGGCATCACAGCTGACTACACCGCCTCATTGTTTGCCCATCTCGAGCAAGATTCTAATTATTCCAATTACCCGCTCATAAGTACTTCCGGATCCAACTCAAATCTTAGTGATGAAAATAACCATCTTTCACCTGGATACCCCACTACGCATAGTTGGAGTAAAAAAGATGGAATATTGCAATCCGATAGTTCAGAAACATCATTGAATTCTTTAAATAATCCAAATAACATTAATAATAGCCCTCGACAAGCACCAAATCTACCTCCGATACCACCGAGACCACCTAAACGAGGGATCCTTAAAGGTCCACGTTTAAGCAATACTAGTTCTAATTCACAAGAAAGCAATGTTCAAAATTCTGATACAGTTGATTACGTTAATGGCCAAGATCCTAATCAACTTGCAAGGAATACTCAACAAAATGAGGTTATTTCTTATGGCATCCCACCATCTAAGAGTACGTCATCAAGCGATGACTTGCAACACATACAGAACTTCACAAAGAAAGTGATTCACAGTCCTGTAGAGACTCAATATAAAAACTACAAAAATAATTCTAACCCGGCCATTACTACCCAAGACGTTGATGAGACTCCAAAAACTAATGGAAACAGTTATCTTGGCGTTACTTCTACTTCTCCAAGTGCAGATTCCTTAACTGACACTACTACAAATTCTTCATTTGCTACACCACCATTTTCTACCTCGCCTGTCGGTGAATCCCAAGGGTTCCATAGATGGTCTAGAACTAGTACATTTGATGATGTATATTTGCCTTTACCAACATTAAGTCCGTTGCAGCTGCCAAAACCACGAGTCCTAACGATCCAAAGGCAGAAAGCCCCAAGAAACGACTTTGGATTTAGTCTTCGTCGTGCTATGGTTCAAGAGAGGGTATTTATTGGCGATAATAAGGACTCGCATTTAGAGAATGGTCTCTTAAATGGTGACAATAAATGCAACGGTAACAGTATTATGAGCAGTAAATTAACCTACAAGGCTGTGATTCTTGCTGAACCCGGGTCCTATCCTGGAGCTAGTGAAACAGGCTTACTTCCTGGCGATAGACTTATAGAAGTGAATGGAGTTAATGTAGAAGAAAAGAGTAGGGAAGATGTCATTGATCTTATTAAAGGAAGTCAAGATTACGTTACCATTAAAGTGAGTATTTTTATATTTTTTTATTATAATAAAAGTTCTTAGGGATCTAGAATAATATCGTTACCGCTTATATCGCAGGACTTACGGAAGTTCTTGCCATGAAATTTTCTCTATTTTCCGGAAAACCTGCAGAAAGAAATGTATTTGGATTGCGGAACTTATGATATCTGTAAGTATATAAAACGTAGTAGTAATTTTTTCTGTATGAAAATATTTGTCCTTATGCTAAATTTAACAAGTTAATATTTATTATCCATTGTTAATATGACATTTTTAGTTACAACCGCGTTTGTTGAATTATATATTAACTGATTAACCGGTGATTTCTGTTTATTTGTTAATTATTTTTTAGTTACGCTATAAACCATCCTGTCGTAGGTCTTTGGTTATTCCATAATGAATTTTGTCGTTGGTGGAAGGAAAATTTTGTGCCAAAGTACACCCAGTTTGAGTACTCCAACAAAATTGACTGCAGCAACTGCGCCATTACCTACCTACCGCAGTAACTGGGTCATAGTAGGTCTGCCTTTCCATTATACGAGTACTTTTATTATAAGTTTCATTTAATATTATTGACGTATATTTTTCGTAGCTTATAAACCGCGTACATATATCAATATCGTTGAGATTCTGTCTTTTTTATCTTTCATCCATTAACTTTTTGGCTGGCGTTTTAATCGAACTATAAGTCATGTCCAAATATTATTTAAAAAAAGAGAAGTTCAAATTTTAAACTATTATTAAAAATTAAAGGTTTAAAGTTTTTAAGGGTTTTTAAGGGTGCTAATTGACTTCTATTTAATAGAATTATTCTCCTCTAAAAATCTACACTGTCCTCTAAATTACTAAATTTAGATTTGGACAGACAGGACGCGCATTGATGGTGGCCGACTTACTAAGTCTATCTATATTTGTAACATATATTTAAGCAGCAAACTTCTAAAATATTTATATATGACACCAATAAAATAATTGTATCGACATCTAGTTTTATAACACAATATCTTTAAATTTTTTGAAACATGAATAATTTAGAACTCGTCCTATATTTTTGATCATCAAAATACCTAAAATTATCATCAAATATATTGAGTGGTCCCTATTTTCATGATAAAAGAATACGATATATTATTTCATATGTTAAGTAATAAGATACGATGTTTTCTAGTTGATGCTTGAACTATATTTTTTGAGGAACGTATGTTCAAGCTGTAAAACGTAAAATGTTGGGTTAGTTGTAAAACCGTGGCTGAGTTAGTAAATCAGTGGGACAAGTGAAAATAATTGTTGTTCTTTATTTGATGATTTCTTTGGAATATTCAGGTGGCATTTAAAAGAAGGCGAATTAGTATATCACAAGCCTTCTCATTTTCCCACGGCTTAGTTATTAAATCAGAGGTTTGTTTCCGTGGCCAAAAAAATCTAAGCCGTAGATTATTAGACTTATTCCCCGTTTTTTAATGTTCACTATCCATATTATGTGGACTTATCGTAAGATCAATGTAACGGTATTATAAATCTTTGACATTACTAACTTTGAAGTTATCGTAGATTACGTTTTACGGCACGGGGCCGTGTTATGAGTGACAATGCGCGAGCGCTGTTGAAAACATACAGGCATTTACGACTTACACGCTAAAACCGATATAATGAATAAAATGTTTGCAACGGTTTAAATTTCGTAATTAGATTTAAAACAATTCCTTCAGAATTACTTCGAGCTAAAACTCTCGCTTTTCCTTGATATCGAAGATAACCAGTTATAGCCGTGGTGCTATCCATAATATTTATTCGTATGTTTCTTTTAACTGTATTGTCACTTAGCGGTGTCTCGTGACACGGCCAACAGTATCAGCGATTTAATTAAAGCCATTCATCAATAAAACTGTCATTGGTTCTGTTAGCAGCTGTCGAGTTGCTTTCTTTTCTAAACGGTATATTATTATGTTGTAATTTTATGGCGTAAGTCTATCTATTCGGCTAAATCGGTTAAGAAGTTGTGGTGTGATTGAGGAACAAACATCCAAACCTCCAAACATTGAAACATCTTCACAAACTTTCACATTTATAATATTAATAGGATTGTTATAAAACTGTGTTTCTGTGTGTGTTCGGGTTAGAATCTTTAGTTTCCGATCTTTAAGTAAACGTGTTGGAATACTTCCGTTTATCTGTTAACTAGCACAAAAATGACCATGACCGATAACAATTTACTTTGTAGGAAGATAAAAGTCAATAATGAGTTTTATTATTCGATTAGAGAAAATCAGGAGGTTATTAATGAACAACCAACTTTAACAAAGCCCGTGAGAAGAAGCAGCAAGAAACTACTGAGTTAATTTTTCATATGGAATTGAGTGTGAGTTTAAATGTCCAGGTGCAGCCGATAGCCGAGTTGTGCGAGCTGTCCCGCAGGCGCGCTGCGGACGGCGGCGTGGAGGTGGAACTGTCTGACAGCAACGTGCGAGGTGGCACCCTCAGCCGCTCCGGCAGTCGCCGGTTCACCAGCACTCAGGTAGGTGTTGTTATGGAACTGTTGTCTGTACAGATATCTCTCGATGAATATGTTCTTAACTTCTTACACGTCACTTCTTTCTACATTTTCGTTTCATCGCTTTTCTAACGACAAGATCGGCTTGTATTACATTTCATGTGCGCAAGAGATTACCTTGAGTGAGAGACGTTCCAGTTTTTACTCGTATTTCTTCATAGTTTTAATGGAAGTAGAACATTAGTAATGATTTCCTCTTTAATTAACATTTGTGCGTCAGGACTCTCAGGAGACATCATTAATTTTGAGATTATTATGAATCTCCCAGACTTGCTTTCCCTGTTATAATTTCCTTCAAAAGAATATGATTTGGCACCTTACCTTCAGCCTAATTTTAAACCTTTAGTTTCGCTGCAAGATCCTAACTTACGATTTGGACTTCTTCATATAAAATATCGTTAAAATACTTGTGAAGTTTTGAAAGAATAAAAACTGGTTTAATTTCTAAAGCAAAGCAACAACCAAACATTTAATGACTTTCTTGCCCGTAATCCGTTTTTTTCTACTTTTTTCGACGTGGACTACGCTCTTTAAATTGAAAATTACGTCGTGTCAATGCACTGGAGTGGAGTGCTCAAGAATTTTACGAGTCAAGTTATTTTGGTAATGCGGTTGCCATCCACGTAACAAAGGTTGCAAAAACCTGCATTGGGTTGACCGGTCGTTCTGCTTTTTGCATCAATATTTGTACTGGTTCGAAGCAAACGGGCATTGGAACCTGGTGATAAGCAGGCCTTAGATATATGCAAAATTAAACATGAGCAAAAACCTATTGAAGTTGATCTTATTGCTTATTTCTTATAAGGACTAATGGCGTCTCATTTGCCGACTAACACCTCATGACAGTGGAAAGTTGTTTTGCTGCAGAATTGTTATGGGTCTTTCTGTACCTATCAAACATTTTGTATACATTTATTTCTTATCAATTAATTTCCATTGGTGTAGCGTTATTATCCATTATTCATATATGCTCAACAATCGCAGGCTTCAAACTAAAATCGTAATAATAAACCTTATTTGCTAATCAATAAAGTTTATAAGCCTAACCTCCTCTGCCCAGTAACTAATATTTAGGTACACATTGCACTAGGTAAATGCCCTTTACCGCAACTTACGGACCTTACTACAATATTATCATCTTGCAGTTCAAATTAGTTATGGATCTGAATTATTAGTTCTATAAACGAAATTTTTGTTTTGTATCGACCTATAGGAAAATGTTTTATTGATATAATCAAATACTTACACAATTTAAGTGTATTTTAACAGACTTCAAAAAAGAAGGAGGTATGCAAGTGGACTGTATTTTTTTAATGTTTGTAACCTCAGAACTTTCGACTGAGTGAACCGAAAGCTGGTGCTTGTCATGTGTCCCACTTTTTGAGCGAGATCTGACGAGTAGTTTTTGAATTATCCCCAATTTAGAAGTCGGTTATTTTTTGTGAAGAATTATTACAAACGAAATCAATCGCATTTAAAGAACAAGGTAGGCAGTGGTGTCAGATATTTTTTTACTAGCTTCCGTCAATTTTCGCCTTGGTAACCAATATATTGATTTGCTCCTAATGTTACGTTTGCCCATATATTTATTTAGCGACAGAGTTTTATATCTTAATCCTACATAAATACGAATACAGGACTCGTTATAGAATAACAAACACTTTGAGGACTTTTGAAGACTAGCGATGTTTCCACGTCTTGATAAAGGGAACCTGATGTTCCCCTGATGTTGACCAATATAGAGTAATGTGTTCATTGATTGAAAGGTCCGGGAAGGCAATAAAATATTCAGAAAGACGGAAGTTACCAATAGCATTCACCGTTCGCTTTCAACTTTGTGATCGAGATAGAATCAATGTGCAATATATCTTTGGGCATTGTTTTGAAATCTGCGGAGGTCGAAGACTGCAGTGGCTAGTTGTTTAGTTACATTGTCATTATATTATGTCGTCAAATACATCGACATGTTGAACAGTTAAGGTGTTACTGTTAGCGTCAAAACAACTCGATGGTTTAAAGTCGTCGTGACGCAAGTCATATCAGTTAATAATGTCGCTGTTTTCAACATGTGCAATTAATTTAGTGATTGTAATGTGATTTAAGCACTCAAAAGCTAAAAAACCCAAATAAAAAGTTCGTTAAGGAATCCAGAAATAAAATGGGGCTAATAAATCTTCGAAAAATTTCAGATTTTTGTTTCTAAATGGCAAAGTATTGGAAACATTCGTGATCAATTTCAAGATAAGATTTTTAATTATGTAATAGTTAAACCTCTTAATATTTCTTAAGTAGTACATATTCAAACACAAAATTCAGATTTTTTTAAAAACGCTGAATATATATTCTCGAATTCACCAAGTGACTTACTATCCGTTCATAGGTTTCCATGTGATGCCCGTACAGACAAACGACAGATAGACGGGACTCACGAGACATACGGACGGGCAGGCACTTCTAAAAAATGTTTTTAATTTCTAATTCATTATTAAGTGAGAAAGGGAAAGAACACCCGCAGAACGCACTTTTCGCCAAGGAAAGTGCCTTTTTTACACCTGTTCAATTCAAAATTTGACACAGCTTAGAGCTTCGCGAAGTAGAAGACTTATAAGACTGAATCGATTTAAAACGCGACCCTTCAGTAGCGACCCCTAGCTAATCCTCCCTTCCGTCTGTCTCCCGACATTCGCATATACTTTGGTAAGTCGGCAAGTGCCAGGCATTTCACGGTCTATGTCGTCGTCATGTAAGATACCATATTATGAACAGATTTTTTGTCGTGTTTTGTCCGTGAAATATGTTGGTAAGGAGGGTTGAAATTATTAAATTATCTGACACTTTTAGAATTTAATAATCGTATTGTTTTTAGCTTTTATTTTACTTGTTCCTTGACAGTGAGGCTCTTTCAACAAGTAAACATGAAATAACAAAGTTTTCATGAAAATACATTTAATTTACGTTGTTGTATCATGTTTATTTTGATCATACGGTACGTTCAATTTGTTCTTACAAGTTCGTAATTCGACAAGTAATGTCGTGTCTAATATTTTTTGATTCCCCATACAATTATTTGATCCCTTCTAAAAAAGAGAAAGCAACCAAATATAAGTACTCACTTCGTCACTCTGTTAATAAGTGACAGTTCAGGGTTCATTGAGAGTATTGAGCCATAACAAGTTGCTAAACTATGAGATTCGGAACTTGATAATGCAACATTATTAATCATTTGTTAATGATAATAGCAAAACATATTACACGCTACACATGTGAGTAGCCTTTGGGGTACATAATCATCGTAATGCAGCGCCTAATGAAACCTATATTTACGAGATACATAATAGCTATTATTACGTATGTAATCTCTAAATGTTTCAGGTAGACATTTTAAGGTTGACAACATACTGGATTTTGTTAGTTCAGAATAATAAACACTTTTACAGACGAAACCAAAACAAACACAAATATCGATAATTGCGGAATAACTCAAGCTAATTAAATTTTAATAAAGGCGTGTCCCTGCATCGCCCTTAAATTAATTTATTGAAAGGAAAAAAAATACATTTACACGCTGATAGTGCAGAAAATCGTTGAAATCAACCCCTGTTTAATGCTTTCTGCATCACACTTCCCCTTATTGGCGACACTGCAGTTGGTTTACGACGCCGCGACACCAGCCATGAAAAATTACTTAATGTTCATAATTTGTTTGATTTCCAATATGATTGACAAATCTTTTAGGTTTGCAATTAAATCCTGGGACTTGGGTTTCTTCTGTAGCCAGATAACTCAGATAAGATTAAACAGTTTTCAGTAATACCTTGTATTTTCGTAATAGTTTTATTTAAAATCTACTCTTTTTGTCGTAAAAACAGTTCTGATTTTTTGTTTTCAAATGATTTCTAGAGTGCAAATACAAAGCTGACAAAATAAAGAATTAAGGTGAAGCAAACGACAAGCGGAAAACTTGAAGTATTTGATCCAGCACCAGTCATTATTTTTTTTAGTAAAAACGTTTCTCTAGAATACTCTAGTCAGATAGTTTAACTTATCGATAAATAATACATCTACCTGGTTCGCTTTTAAAATGCTATAATTTATATTTGCCTTTATTATCGGCGTTAAGATCATTTGTAATAATCAACAGAATCATAGTTTTTAGATCCACCGGTAGTGCTTTGGTATTTAGATTTGCGCGTGCGCCTAATGCACCGTATCCGTCACAAAAACTGCTGCGATTGGTTTCAATTCAAATGACTTCATCGTTTATTTTGTCGATGTAATTTGTTCGGGAACGGAACATGACTGCGAAAATTTTCGCTCTGATAAATTTTAAAATGTACTTTAGTACCCATCGTTATTATAAATAATGTTACGAATTACTGTTTATGCAATATTTGTAATCTTTTAACAATACTGTTAAAATTTCAATTAAAGATACATTTTTATAATTTGACGCCTTGTGAATGTAGTTTTGACTATATTTCGGGTATGTTGATGTCTGATGCTATTTATTATGTGTTGTAGATACAGCGTACTTATATTTATCCCGTTTAGTACTGTTAAACACACATAAATCAAAACAGCAACTTTTTAGGGTTCCAAAGTAAAATCGGAAACGTGAGGATGACATTTTTTTTCATTCCATACCCCATAGTGAGGTATAGTTGAAAAGGTCTTTCAAAAATATTATTGGTCTCCTAAGACCATTTTTGGCAGTGTTGCCAACTTAGTGGAATTTCCACTAGATCTGGTGGTTTCAACACCCCTTTTAGTGGGGATATATTGATTTCAGTGGCTAGTGGATTTTCTAGTGGAAAAGATTTTTTCATTTAGTGATAGAGCATGACATTTAACCACTAGGACGATTTTACAAAATTACTTTTGATTTGTAACTCATTTGGCAACGATGAGAGATAACCAGCAGGGGGTCCCCCCCTTGATTCTTACCAAAATTAGCAATTTAATGCCAAATATTTCGCAAATGGATCTCTCATTGCAAAAATGATCTTAGAAACCTTACTTTAAATTTAAAACTCATATTAAAATAATTCTTATGACCAAAGGATATTACAAATTAGATGATTATTTTAAAGACAAGACTGCTTGGACATGAGTTTTATGAATATAGATTGTAGTAGATGATAAGTGCTATCTGTAACTGTGAGCAGAAAAAAACAAACCCGGTAGTTTCTTGCTGCTTCTTCTCCTGGGCCCTCTCACAGTAGGGTCTTGTTGAAGCATTGGCGTAACTTGCATGACTTACAGAAAGTGTTTGTAAACCATACCAATTTTGAATAAAAACATTTGATTTGATTTGAAGACCCATAATATTTTTGGAAGACCTTTTCAATGATACCACACATTCATGTACCCTATGGTACGGGACGAATAAAAAATTCATCCTCAGGTTACCTGTAGGGGAGGTACCCTGAAAAAAATGTTTTTCAATATTTTATTTTACGATTCTAGAGTTTTAATAAATATGTATATCCATGCCAAATTATAGCTTTCTAGCACTAAGGGTGTCGGCGCTTTGCTTCAGACAGACGGACGGACAGATATGACAAATTTATAAGGATTTCGATTTTACTTTGGAACCCTAAAAAGTGGAACTAAAGAAATTTATTCCTCGCAATCTACGATCTGAATCCGATTCTTCTGAAAGATGATCTATCTTTAACAAATTCAGTTAGTTAAATTCAAATTCAATTCAATTCATGTAAGTAACACTGATACACTTATGCAGGTCATTTTATTTTTATATATTTTTTAGTTTTTAGTGGTTTTCTGCCTTTTCTGGTGGTGCGTTTAGTGGGATTGTTAAAATAAAGTTGGCAACACTGAATTTTGGATTTAGGGATTCGTTTGCGAAATATTTGGCCTTCGGTTGGAGTTGGACAAGTAAAAAAAATCTCAAAAAAAGGTTATACTCGTATGAAGAATTTATAAGGAAAACTATCACGGCTGTTAGCATAAGTAGTTAATGAGTATTAGTCGATAAACTTACTACTTCGGAACCCTACATTGCGCGTGGCCTGACACGCACTTGCCCGGTTTTTTTCAGTTCTGATTTCTAACTTGTAGGTACATTTATTTAGCCCCTAATCTAGGTCTTGGACGATGAACAGTTAACTTCGGAAGGAAAGCGTCCTAGGAATTTGCTCTGAACCGGAACGCTGACCACATGTATGCCGTACGTAAGCCGATCTGTTTACAAGCGTCACGTGTGACTGTGTTTCAGGCCGGATTCACATAAGTTAGTTAGTTTTCTTATTCTAATATTTTACGATTGTTATATAGTGTATGTAAGTATAAGAAGTCATTTAAATTGGAAAGATTCTTTCCTTTTCTGTCACGTTAAAAGTAATACTTAACTTTTTGGTAATATCTTCTCCGGTACCAATAGTGCTTATTGTCTTGAAAGTTATCAAAGTTACAGTTATTAAAAGTGTTTTTCATATTTTATAAACATTATCTAAAATCCGCGTACGGCGTATAGCACTTTTTTAGAAATTAAGTTTCTGAATCACTAGCATCATGTCCATCTTCAACAAAGTATGTTTTAATGAATACAATTTGATATACGCTCTTCCTCTTTACGACTTAATTATCTAATAACATCATAACTCTTAACGACTTAACACTTGAGCAACGATAGTTCACAGTTGCTGTGACAGCTGTGTGATTTACATCTTGTTATTAATTAGTGTGTAAGTCGAGTGTGTTATGATACTTATTATTACGCTTATGAGAGTTATCCGGAAGATTTGTTTTGTCTTTTGGATTTTCTTTCCTGTTTGCTTGTTTAAATTTTGTATTTTTATGCCACTCCTTGAGAATCCTACTAATATTATAAATGTGAAAGTTTCTGAGAATGTTTATTACTTTTTCACGCAATAACTGATGAACGGATTTTTCATGAAATTTAGCACATAGGCAGAGCATGATTTTAAACTTAACTCATCGTGGACTGAACACATTTTTACTATAATACGGGCACTCACGATATACATATATTCTATAAGCCGATATTTCGACCCAGTTGCAGTGATCATGGTCACGGCTAGCCGTGGTCATGGCATGGTCTAACCGTGGTCATGGTATGGTATATCGTGAGTACCCGTATTATAGTAAAAATGTAGGCAGAGCATGATCTAGAATAAGAAATAATTGGGTAATTGTACTTATTACCTCGGAAAATGCGGGCAGATCACTAGACATGAAAGTATAAAATACTACTGCATTGAACAATTAATTACTGGTACTGATTTTTGGTTTTGATTTCCAAGTTAACCTACCTTTTACATTCTAGCTACGTATTTACATTCTAATACCTGCGTATTAGATATCTTCAATTGCAATGAAATAATAAATTGATTTGTAGAAGTAGTTATGAATTTTGAATTGAAAATTTATAACGAAATTCCTTTCTAACAAACTTTATCATCGACATCTTTAGGGATACTTATTGTATGTATTTCGCTCAAATCAATCTAACCTTGAAGGCTGATCGCTAATTTCTAAGGCTTCTTGATTCACGTCACAATAATAGTATGTATGGGTTGGGCGATACGGACACGGAGTTAGCTGCACAAAAAATCGATTGAAACTACAAGTTAAGATGTATTGGCCCCCAGGCAACAATTATGGACCCCAATGTGGTATGCCAGCAATGAGAGTGAGTTATGGGGTAAAGATTGAATTATGTAGAGGCTATATCGATATTCTTATGTATAGCTCTTAATCCCAGGATTTATTCTGAATATTAACACATAAAACAGAATGATGAAAACAAGAAAAGAAAATTGATGACAATAGTGATTAGTCCATGTTTAAAATCAAATTAAATTATTTAAATACGTGAGTTTTTATGAATATTTTATAGTTTTTACTTGCTATTAAAATTCTAGATTTTTTTATTTTTTTGCTTTGGAGATAATCAGCTTAACGATCATTCTTTTGTGTGTGAATGTGCCTGGAGTATGAGTATGGAGTATGATGTTACAGATGGACCTGGATAGTTGTGACCATTTTCCATCACGTGGCCTGTCTGCTTGTTAGACCTTTGGTACTTTAAATAAACTTTACAATTGTGTGTTAAACTCGCTTGGAGAGGGTTCCGTACGTAAGACCATAAACGTCTTATAGGTTTTCCTGTAATATTTAAGTAAAGAACTATTCTCTGCATTTTTTTTTAATTCTAGCGCCATTAGTTTCGGAGATAGGGGGGGGGATGGTCAGTTTTCGTTTTTTCTTGAATAATTTTTAAACTATTCATTGCAGAACTACAACAGAAATATATTGGATCCTTACAACAAGCCCTTTCATTTGACATAAACACGATACGGTTTGCAAAACAGTTTTTGTTTAATTTTGATTTGGTTAATTTTTTTTTCAAAATTGTTGTTTTTTATCAAACAGTTGTTTACTTTATACCGTCTTTGGGTCACAGTAGCTTCGGAGTAAATTGGCTGTGAACGGCGGTTGCCCAGACGCACGAGTGATCCTTTAAGAGTTCCGTTTTTTGTTTTGTTCGTAGGTACGGAACCCTAAAACAAACCATCATCTAACCACTCCACCCACGCCGTTGTCCAACTGTCCAAGTATTTTTCACTCATCCAATGTATGATCTATTTATGACTGTGGGTCACTTATTATGGGATTCTGGATGCACATGGATTCATGTGTATCTAGACACGCGGTAGCGTGTCAAGCCAATTTCAAGCTAACAGAACTGGCGAGCAGCACCTTGTGTAATATTATACGAACCATTTGGAGCCACTTTTGACCCCCTCATAACTCTAAAACTATTCTACATAAACCTGTCAAATTTTGCTGTTTTATTGAGATTTGCTTCAAATTTCATAAACACACCTTAAACGGTTATTTAGATATTAACGTCCAAAAATCGTCATTTTTATCACTGACTGACCTATTGATCAAAACTCTAACCCAGTTCCAAATGACCTAGAAACTTGATATTTGGCATCAATGTATGTAATTACGCGTATGTAAAGGAAAAAATCTAAAAACTCAAAATTATTGATTAGTGAAACTAGGGAATTAACGGTTCCACTGTATAGAGTAATTTTACAAATAACAATACATAAGTATTATTAATTGTCTATAAAGTATAAATATAATTATCTATAAGTATTAATTATCTATAAACACTTATAATTTCTAGACAAAAAGTTATGATATCTCATTATAAACATAAATGTGAAATAAGAGCCAATTTCAAAAAAAAGAATTGAGATCTAAATGGGTGCCAAGTTCTATGTAGAAAAGCCTAAAATTTTTGTCACAAGAACATGTAATTCAAGCTTTACATTTGACTCTCCCTTCATTAAGTAACTGATTGTTGCGAGCTTTTATTAGTCATGAAGCGCATGAACCGAATGAATGTCAATACCGATTGGGAAACAATAGATCATTTACGTAATCTCTGTAACAGCAGATGCATCGACCTCGTGATCAAATGCACTGTAGACTGTAGCTCACTTTAATGCGAATATTGTGCGAGTGCGAATCGAATGGCGCGGGCGTATCGAAACCGTGTAGATACACTTACATAACGTAGCGAAATTATGGACTTTACAATTTTCACACTTGATAAATTGTGTAAGCTAAGCATATGTTTGTATGTGTAATGTTCTAGAAAACGAAAATATCTATTTGTATTTCTTTTATCTTCCTATCTTTTGTTTGTTACGGTATGTTAACTTTTGGGGTATTTACAATAAAGAGGATTATTGTTATTATTATTATTATTATAGTTGTAGACGACCCTGTAGTCCAGTTGGTAGCGACCCTGCCTACGAAGCGAGGGGTCCCGGGTTCGATTCTCGGTCGGGGCAGATATTTATGTGACAGATAAATATTTGTACTCGGGTCATGGGTGTTATTGTGATGTGTTATACACATGTGTCCTCCTTGCCACCCGCTACACAGGTAAAAACCTAATGCGCCCCCCCCCCCCCCGGGGTATGAGTGTTTAAGCGTTTATTTATTTATTATAATATTAATTCTAAATGCCCTTTTACGAAACTAGGATTGTAAAAAAAAAATTGAGCCATGATGGAGTTGGCAGGTAATCAATAGCACAAGTTAGCTTTTGATGCACCTGCGGCAGTGTGACTGGAGTTTCAAATCAAGAGTATGGAATGAGTTAGATCAGCTATGCATTACGTAATACGCGCATTGCGTTATCCTAGACGTCTGGATATACTTAAAACGATGTACGATCTCATTGGAATAAATATTATTTATTTATTTATTCTTTATTGATCCTTACACAAGTAATGGAACAAAAGACGGACTTAATGCTAAAAGCATTCTCTGCCAGTCAATATTACCACCTAATGAATAAACAAAATATGTTTATCAACTCGGTTCGTGTTAATATGTAGGTGTTTAATACTCATCAAATAAAAGTAAAAAGTTCATCGTTTAACTTTAATTAAGTACTTATTAGATTAATTGTTGCAAACACTCATGAATTATTAATTTATGAGTTGTGAATATTGATGAGCTTTAGCCTAAGCTTACAGTGGAATTTATTTGAACTATTAAGCTTCTCTCGCCTGGCTTCGGGTAATAAATAAAGTTCTTATTGTTAGTTCACAAATAAATATTATAGTACGTTGTAATTTAATAGATATCAATATTTTGTATTAAGATTTCATAAATTGTATCTAAATTAGTTAAGCGTGTTGCAACAACATTCAAATTCAAATTAGAAACCGCATTGCTCAGATAGATTATAACTTTGGAAACCGCAGTACCAAATCCTAAACCTACCCAGGCTCATAGTTTAGATGAGCACTGCCAACTGGGAACTCGCGTGAACAATGATTAAAAAAATTGTGTGTGTCAGCTCCGACGCACGACTGTAGTTTAACGCCATCTAGTTTGGAATCTTCAAATCAGTAACAAGTAACAAAGGATGATGATGATGAATGATGATGTTTCACATCATCAGAATAGGATGTACCAAGATTATTATTATCATTAGAGGCTTTGGATGGCTAATCAGTAAGAACGTTCTATCCATCTAGATTCTGTGTTGTTACGAATTACAAACATAAGGCATAATGTAACGGAGAAAGTTTGATTTTACTTCCCATAAAATTTCACACCGCGGGCTTAAATATGAAAATCGATGGATAAGAAGTTAAACTCCAAAAAGTTGCAGTGTGGCAATATAATTTTCTTGTTTAAGTTAGGTACTCAATGTGATCACTGTCATACCGTTTGTAATATATTTTCGGAAACCTATACATGACTCTCTCGCAATTAAGTATAAATAATACAAAAAGCGGCCAAGTGCGAGTCGGACTCGCCCATGAAGGGTTCCGTAGCAGCAAGTAATATAATATAAAAGTTCTTGTAGTTCGTTGTAACTTTGATCGATGTTTTTTGCGGTTTACGATTTATGACGTATTAAAAAAAAACTACTTATTAGATCTCGTTCAAATCAATTTTCGTTGGAAGTTTGCATGGTAATGCACATCATATATTTTTTTTAGTTTTATCATTCTCTTATTTTAGAAGTTACAGGGGGGGGGGACACACATTTTACCACTTTGGAAGTGTCTCTCGCGCAAACTATTCAGTTTAGAAAAAAATGATATTAGAAACCTCAATATCATTTTTGAAGACCTATCCATAGATACCCCACACATATGGGTTTGATGAAAAAAAATTTTTTGAGTTTCAGTTCTATGTATGGGGACCCCAAAATTTATTGATTTTTTTTCTATTTTTGTGTAAAAATCTTAACGCGGTTTACAGAATACATCTCCTTACCAAGTTTCAACAGTATAGTTCTTATAGTTTCGGAGAAAAGTGGCTGTGACATACGGACGGACAGACAGACAGACAGACAGACAGACAGACAGACAGACAGACAGACATGACGAATTTATAAGGGTTCCGTTTTTTGCCATTTGGCTACGGAACCCTAAAAATGGGAAGCACAAGATACTGTCGATTGAACATTATTGTAAGCTTATGCAAATTGCATTTGTACAGCGAGTAAGATCTGTCGTAAACACCATCGTACAGAGTTATACTGCGACCTGCGACGTACATGAATCATTTATGGCGTTGTCCTGGCGTTAATGCCACTTTACATTAATGCAGCTTTCGCTGAGAGCTTTGAAGTGTCGATCAGTGTCTCATGTTCATACCTATGTACAGATTGAAGTAAACTTGTGAACAGTGTGTTTATAATCTGTAGGTTTCCGAAGAATATAATTTTAGAACGAAATAAGGGTGTCATCGATACATAGTGCGAGCGTTAAATGATTCCGTAGGCTACGTTCGCGTTACTTCAAACAGTAGCTCGAGCACGAATATTTATTTTAGTACCATTTACGTACGATAGGGGCTTTTGAAAAAATGCCATACAAATTGCTTACGTTAACCATACGTATACTTTCTCGCAAATATTCGTGCTCGAGCTACAGTTTTCATTTTGTTTGTTAGATTCATCTGTCCTCAGTAGTTTGAGAATCGGTAATAAGGGCGTTCCTCGTTTCCTTCTTGGCTGGCATCAGTGATACCTGCCTTCCTTGTAACTGTAGCTGATATCGGTAGACGGGACTTATCATTATCAATATCAGGTGGTCAATATACATTATGTTAATTTTCACTATGCGGCTGAGTTTTTTTCCTTACCAAAGAACAATAGTCAAACTGCAGGAAAAAACACAGAAATGGCGACTAATATTATGAAGTAATTTATAGAAAAAGTGAAATGAAATATTAAATGTGTTGGTATATCTTTTTTTATGAACAGTTTTATAGATAGATAGGTATACACCTATTTACCTATTACTTTAACTTGCGGTTTACATAAACTTCGGTAACTAATGCTTGCAACCGACCAACCTCTATCTCAACTGTGGAATGCGGAATAGGAATTGACTTTTCCTTGTAGTTTCGACTTTCGATGTTTAGAATAAGCCCAGGCTCGCATTATACGGTTTTTCGGCGCTGCGGCAAATTGTCGCAACTCATTAAAAAACCTTATCGTCTCGCACACTGCGCGCATTAAAATTTAAAACTGTATTACAAAAACTGCGGCGTTTCGCCTAAGCTTATAGGAACTATTCAATTTTATTATGTTTGAATGCACTTCGTCATTGTACTACTTATTTAGCATCAGGGCGTACTCGTATTTTGACGCATTGTTTCGATCTTTGATATTAATGCAATATTGCCCTAATTTGCTTACATAAACGAGTCGAACTATGAGTTATTCAGATCCTGCTGTAACGCAACCTTAATAGACTTGTCAAATTCAATTACCACTATTCAGCAGATTCAACTTCGGCCCAATTCGTTTATAATACGACACTGCGTTGGCCAGCTAACTCGATCGTAGGACCCTCTGTCGGTGTACAAAGCTCGTTACGAACCCCCACTTAACGTGGATCTAACCTAACCCCTGTCGGCTAATCCGATAAGTCGATTAACGTTGTTTAATCAAGCACCGTTCCGGCTCGATGGGTGTCTCGGCTTACTGATTGCCAATTAGGTTTTACTTAAAATGCTGATTAATCTTCAACACACACTGCTCTAGGATTTCCCGTGAGGATGTGAGGAAGATATGTCTCATTTTTATTAGACATCAAGGCATTGAAGATTCAAGAGCAGTTCAGTTCAGGTAAGTAAACCGTTAAACGTTTGCCTTAGCGAGAGTCGTCAGGGAATTGAAGACGACATGGTTATACCGCGGCCACAATGAATATTGGCTCACCGGAACCTCATAAGTCATAATAATATTATGTTTCGTTTGGTTATGTTTAGCCATTTGTTAATTAGTTACTCGACGATTTTTTAAACTTAGACGTTAAAACCCTACTTCGTATCGATTATCACTATTAGATCAAGTATGATGTACGCAAATACCCGCTAACTATAATACGAGTACCGATGTCCCCTACCTACCTGACATTTTGTTTGACCTTATATTTATGCAGATTTTGCTATATACGTTACAATATTCTCAGAATCCAAGTAACCCTTACAATAGCTAAGCATAACATAACTGCGGAATCGCGAGGTTTCCAATTCCATTAATAGGAAATTCTTGATCCATTGTTGGGCAATACCGCAGCTTGCATTGTTCGTGCGGCGACGTAGTTAAAATTCTATTAAGTTTGCTTCCCTGTGCTTTATGAACCCCTGGTAGGTATTAGATATAATAACCTTATACCTAAGCAAACCATACGTCCTACGTTTAATTGAGATAGTCCCCTTATCACACAGGACCTGGAGTCCAAAAGGTACCAGCAACATTATTAAATATGTTTCAAGAACAAGAACTAGAGAGTGCAAGTACCTAGTTTACAATCCCTGAAACCGCGATAACAGATACTCACCTTATAACAAGGAAATCCTGGAAGAACACAAGACAAACACATGCCGCATGATGTCACAACTTCCCCTAGCTACTACCGAGCTTGTTATCCAGCTCAGTACTAGATATCCTCTGTCTATTCATTGCACCCATTTGCAGGGGCGAGCGAGGGCTTTTACTTCATTGTAAACGTACAGCCCTCCACACACATTGTCACCTCATCGCCTGGATATGTAGGCGATTATAGACTGTACTCCGTAATTATTAAACCTATAGTCGCTTGAACCGAATAAGTGGTGATGCCGAATTGGTCGGCAGTCGTACGTGTGTATGATTATACCGATATCACAGTGTTACGATTGCTTTTCGTGTTCTGTTTGTCTGTGTGATACTGCACTGCGTGCCTACTTGTTGATTACAGTTCTGATGGATTCTGTTTTGTGATAGTTTGTAAATGTATCCAAAATCGGTTTGTACATCTTCGTTATTTATTCGCAATTTCGACGCTAGAAAGCAAACATATAGTTCAAATTCAAACAAAGATCAAATTGTTCATCAGAGCCGATAAACTTTTTGATTTCTCGAAAAAAAATCATAACTTCTCTACTAAACAAAGAAAAATTAACTTCTCTATTTAGTAGAGAAGTTATGATTTTTTTTTTTCGAGAGATCAAAGTTTTTCGGCTTTGATGAATAATTTGATATTTTCGGGTTACTACTACGTGTTTGATTTCTAGCGTCGATTTGCACTAAAATGTATATTAGTATTATTCTAGTTTTATTATTCTTCAACTTACTTAAAAAAAGGCAACCAATTGTTAAAGAAAACAATTTTGTTCCCAGCTTTTACTCCTATGCCTACGCTGCAGAAATAGATCCATTTTCCGGGATAAAAATATCATCAAGTTCTTTATTTCACCATAATTATGTTATAGAAATGCTGTTAGTAGACTGTACAAGTTTAACATAATTAATATCATAATAGAAGCAATAAAGCATTGGAAGTTACGTTAATGTTAATAGGTTTTGAAGGTCGAAGGAGCTATTTAGTTATTTAACCTCAAGGGCGGCGAACTGTGCAAATCAGTCTAGACGCCCCGCCTACTACACTGTGACCTGCGATCCCTTGCTAACCTGAGGGTAAACACCCTTGGTTTCTGACACATCATTTATTAGGGTAAAGCCCAATGGTGGTAATGGATCTAAGTCAAAGCCTTGGATGTAACTTTAATCTTTCTTTTGGTATGGAAGTTTATACAAAACCTTTATCTTATATTTACCACACAGTAGATATAACACAAAACACAAAATCCGACTAAGAGATAATTGTAGAAAATAGTTGCTATTTAAGTAAATTTAAATCTATACATTATGTACATATCTTTCCTTTAAAAGTTCTTCAATGACACACATTAATTATACTGCGGTATTGATTTTCGAACATCTCTTGAACTCTATCACAATATAAGAATCTCTATCCAATAAAAATGACCATTATCATTCGATGACCCTAACAATTCGCGGTCACTTATTTTATGGGGCGAGGGTTGTGTAATTAAAATTTATGTTTACCCCGGAGCTATTATTCCCACATATTGTTTTTCACTAAATGAAGTATTAGGCACCAATTGATGCATTACTTGGAAAAATATTTTACTTGGAATATTATATTCTCAACTAGCTGACCCGGCGAACTTTGTATCGCCTAACAAACATTTTTTTTTCTAAAATAAAAGTAGCCTAAGTTACTCCTTGTTACATCAGCTATCTGCCAGTGAAAGTCCCGTCAAAATCGGTCCAGCCATTTCAGAGTTTAGCCAGAACAAACAGACAGACAGACAAAAAATGTGAAAAATACTGTTTTGGTATGTACAAGTGGATACATCCTAATGCACTTAGTAAAAAGCGGTTATTTTAATATTACAAACAGACACTCCAATTTTAGTTATTTGTATACATATATAGATGTTGATTTTAATGTAATTTTTTATACTGTATAATTTTATATAAGCTGTAGCTTGACTACAAATCACCTGATGGTAAGTGGCAATGAATTCATGGATTGTAAAGCGCTCTTAGTAAATGCCTATTCACTCTTGAGAAAGAATATTCTTCTCTTGTCACGTTACGGCGTTACCTGTTTTAAGGTAACAATCTAATTCAAGTATTTGAGCAAGTTTAATGATATTACTACTTTTGGTTTTAGTAATTTTGGAACTCAAATACCACAAGGTAACTGATATTAATGGATTATTCCCATTTGTCCGCACCACATTTGTCACCACTGGTGACAAATTAGCACGAGCGAATCAACTGAAGCGTATGTATGGATGAATAATTTTAATTGATTGTAATTGTTTTGTAACATTAACATAATTTACGGTTACCTAAGCTTAATTAAACAGAATAACAGAATTATTATAAAACTCGTTTTATAAAAAAATGCTTTTATATTGCAAGTGTTCCAGTCATAACAATGAGTAATTATAATAATCAAAATATATTTTACAATTCAAGTAATAAAAAACACCAAAATGTGATGCATTCGAATATATGTGTTAAACATTACAATTATATTTTGGCCAAAATTAAATAATCACTATGTACAATTTTTAATATCAGGTTCATTACACATTTAAATTCTTACATCATTAAAAGCCTTATTTACATAGGCCAAAGTAGCTAGCGAAGTAACTTCCTTTAAAGAAAGGCTACTATATTTTTTAATTGTTAAGAAACTATTTTCCAGATTCAATTCTAGGCATCAGTAAAATCTAGCAATTGCACGTCTATTTGTGTTTGCAAATTTAATTTTTATTGAATCTTTTAGACCTATAAAAAAACAATGAGTGTGTTAGCGTTAGCATTATAAAAAATAAAAAAAAAACAAATAATATGATCAACATAATTTTTCATAACTTAATATGACTTTTTCTTCGTATTATTAATTCTGTGAAATTAATAATACGAAATCTCTAAAATTTTGTTTCTCAAGTGCATCTTTGGCTTATTATAAAATGATGCCGATTTCAAAATTTAATTCCTGATATTAACTTTCTATAAGAACTAGAGAGAAAATTCGAATGTTATGCATGTATTAAGTGTGTATAGCATGTAATGTTTATTTTACAAAGTTTCTGCTTCAAATATAGATATCATAAACATGTTAAATATTAACATAATTTATTTTACTTTACACTGTACTGGCAAGGTTATTACGCAACTTGTGACACAACAGTTAACATGCACAGACAAGTAATTGGTATACAAACCAATCACAATAAAAACTCTTACGAACAAAAACATATTGTGTATACAGGACTCCTGTGACCAACACAACTCACTACTCCAGGTATAGTTACTAAATTTTCAACCTCAGTAAAGCAGAAGGTTTTCATCACACTATAAAATCAAGTTTTCTTCCTCAGTCAAAATGTACTATATGTATGTTCACTTCACTCACAAAATATTGTCAAAAATAAAACAATTGTTTTAATTGTCCTTTTCAAAGCTTATCATTTCATACTTTGCAATAACGTTGCAAACTTCCATCTTAACTTTGGGTATGAGAATTGGTTGTAATTTTTTAACACTAGCTGCCATGCTCCTGAAGAAAACATCAATTTCATTAGTGTTCTCTTTCAAAACCTTCTCAATTAGTTTGTCTATGACTTGAGACCTCGGCTCGCCAGCAGGTGCTATCTTCGGGTCTTCAATGTACCGCACAATTCCAGGATCATTCATAGTTATAACTGGTTTTGGTAGTATTTTAATTGGTGGTACATTTCTTGGCATGGGCAGAGATTTTTTGCGGCCAGCGTTTTTCCTAGGCCCTCCAGTCCCTCCTTGCTTTGGTGGCTCTTGTAAAACGGACTGCAGTTTTAAGTTCTTAGGCACTATTTTGATGTAAGGTTTTGTGGTACCTTGTGGGTTCAGCTGTGGGTTCTCGAGGACTGTAATCTGTAAAATTAAACAATGAAAGACATTATTCAACATTTAGTAGTGTTTATTTTGTGGGTCGTTGTTGTAAGAAAGGATATAAATAGGTACCTATTTCAAATATCACTATGTTCTTCAAAATACATTATTTTTTAATTATTTATAAGACTATTTGTATATTTGTATATTTCCACGCAATTATTAATATATCACAATTTGTTATTGTTTTGAGTATAGCAAATTTATATGAATAACATTTCACTCATGTATAATTACAGACCTGTAAGTCTATTCTGTTTTGTAACTCTACAGCGGAATCCGCAATGAGTGTCAAACTTCAAACGACTAAAGATAGGATTTTGACACTCATCACGGATTCCGCTGTCGAGTTACAAAACAGAATAGCCTTGCTGATAGTTAAAATGACAGATGGTTACAATTATTGTAAAGCAGCTCTTTACCTCATAGTATTCCTGGTTATCTGTAATGACCTCTTGTTGTTCCGGAACAATAATCTCATGCTGACTGTGTCCTTCCTTCACTCCTTCATCCATAATTTCTTCAACCCCATCTAGTGATGTGTCCAGAAACTGCAGTTTCTCGAATATGGTGGCTTTAGTTTTGTGCATGGTTCCCACACGTTTACTCCTCATGTAGCTATCTCGAAGGCCTCGCCAACGCTTCTTGCATTCTTCAACTGTAATGTATTTTACAAATAATATGTAAGTTTCATTACTGTTTCAACCAATTAAAGGCAGGTTCAGTGCAGCTTTGTGATCTGCCTAAATATAGAAATTGTCTGAATTAGTACCTATACCAAAGAACATTATTTGTACAAATAATGATAATATTATAAAAATATTCAAATAGATATCCCAGAAAGTGTGACAAACATGTATTTATGTATCGCCAATTTCGAAATACTTGAAACACTCTTTCATAACCTTTAAAAGGTTAAAAACAACAACAGGAGAAAATATCAGCTGATTACACTGAACCCAAAATACATTACATTTGATGAGTCACATTCATTCGTTTTTATATCAAACTCTTGATCCATTTTGAAAACACAACCTATACTGAAATGTGAACACATTTAAAACAAATTGTTTCAATATTATTTAAACATTTCAGAAAGTAAATTATCTACAAAGCGTAAACAAATTAATTAATGTACTATCGCAACAATCGGTAACAAAGAAGTAAATCAAGTGAAGAACAGTCACCTCTGCAGTTGTGCTATGCAGCAGAAACATGACATGTCGACCAATAACCGTAACACTAACCTGGCTTAGATAATTCCTGTGCAATTTCTCGCTGTTATGTTCAACGAACCACGAGTATTATTATTTATACGAGTATTAATACTTATAATAAATCAATATTATAAGTATTATAATATTCACTGTAAGTACGCACAACACTCCGCGGACACAGCCGTCTGCCCCGAGATCCTGGCGTAGACTGCCTATCTTGTACCGAGTTTGGTCCAGTATATTCGAGTAATCGAATAATACAATAATCGAATAGATGATCGAATGACTAGTTCATTCGATCATCAAGCGAGGCGTCATCTAGCGACACCAGCGCACAACTCTGTACATAACATCTCTTCCTTTTTTTTAATTTATTTTGTTTATAATACATGTGACTATATCTATATGTAATTAATTTATTGACACAATTGAGCAAACATATAGTAGATCTAATTTCGACAGATTTAAACAATACACAGCTTTATAATTTATTTTTCCAATGTTCCAAATTCCGTTACTTTTCTACTGTATAATATTATATACAATATTCTTCCTGGATCTTGTGCCAGTTATATTAATCCTTATATTGATGTTACTTCGCTGGAAAGCCTGAAACTAATTTTCATTTATTAGATATTTTCAAATACCTGTTCCCTAATCATATTATCTTTTTTTTTTTTGGGTAGTAGTAACAAGGTAGTAATAAAAATTAACTATAAACAGCTGCTTTGGTGGAAAGCTTAATAGACGCTGTTTAATGATATTTATATATATATTACAAAAAGGTTTTGACCAAGGACTAATGCACATCGGTGTCCGTAATTTAATGATAATAATATCATTGTTTACTATATGTTTTCACATCAAAAAAAAACACTTTTATATTGCTCGAAACCTGTAACATAGAAAGTTATTAGATTACGAAGTAAGATCGCCTGTTTAGAACGTCTAGTGATCTAAGGCACGTAGATGAAAAGTGGAAGATCACCTGCTCGATGGAAAGATGCTGTTAGGTCTGCCACACGATGTTCCATTGTGGGGTTTTCACATATTGTCACAAGTCCATACCTGGAAACACATCGTCACTGCTGCTGTTACCAAGGACGTGTACCATCATCAAAACGCCACATCCACAGGTGCTAAGCGGGAAGCGGTGCGCAATGGAGGACAAACAGCCAGGAGCTGACAGTTTTTTAATGTAATTTATGTAATTAATAAGAATTTAATGTTATCATTATTTTGATCCATTAACATAGCACACTGAAATATATAATTTTTACGCCGAGTTGCTCCTTTGCAATTTTATTGTGTCTTACGAAACCATGCAAGCTTCTCTTTTGGAGTGAACCTGGTGGAATCCTGATGCTGACCTAGTCTATTTTTTATTTTACTTAACAGTTATTGATTAGGAAATTAAACTGGCTTTTAAATCACACAATCACAAAAACACAGCCTAGATCTATCCCACTTGATGTTCGGTTAATCTGTTTTCGTAGATGGTGAAATTTCAAACCATAATGTGGATGAATAACTAAGGTAATTTTACCCATAATTAACATTTTCGTCTCGAATGACTGAGTAAATTAATCTGTTGACCGCCCAGTATTCTCATACTGGTCCCCACAAAATGGCTGAAGATATATTTATCCCAATACCCAATTAAATTATCAATTCAGCAAACTTGATTACTCTGCTTACAATTTTTTGCTTGTTTACTTGATTGCCTTGTGAGATTCAACGGCACTTCATTCACTTCAACGTCCGTTCATCTTGACTGCTACTCTTCAGAATGTATCCCTGAAATACCTCGGCCACCTTCAGTTATTGGGCGTTGAGATATCCTCGAACCTTGGCTTTAGCGGTTGAATTCTAAGCTATGGTCCTGCTAGGAAGCTTGGAATCCTAGAAAAACGCTTTTACCCTTATATAAAGCACATGTTTGGCGTTGTGTGGCGTACTGCTGTCACTTTTGGCTGGTGCTGCCAAAGCCATATGTCAGCATTGGATTCAATGACGAGGCATGCCGAAATGCCTTTCGCTGACCTTAAAATTGGTTGAGACCAAATTACAAAGCTTAAAGCACAGGCGCAGAGTTGGTATCTCAGTATTCATAGTATCAAAACCTACGTTAAGTCGTCGTCACCACACAAGCTTCACCAGCATCAGAAATTCAAACTTGAATGGAATCGTGACGATCCGGCATGGCAACAATTGCGCCATACGGATCGCAGAGTTAAAATTTGTATGCGATTAAAGATATTTCAATCGCTGGAACATATTATAACAATTTACTTGCACTTGGAAGGCTAGTAGGCAAGGATATGATATATCATACAATATTTTGTTATAAGGATATATCCTTATAACAAAATATTATTTTGTTAATGTTTCTTCTTGATTACCCATATTTCGGTCATTGGATTAAGGATATTAGATCGTTGGAACTTCGTGGGAACTTGGAACAATTGACTTGCATCGAGTGCAGTAAGAATTTATTTTCTTGATATTTGTTTTTCATTGACAATTGCCTTTTAATTTATTAATATTTGTGTTTATTGGACCACTAGATTATATAATATGTTCTTTTTTTTAAATATAATCTTCAAAAATAGGAAACATACGTTTTATTTAAAACACGATCTGCGTAGCAACAATTAAAATTAGATTGGTTTTCTAATGTATGTAAATATTTTGAGCAATATAAGTATTTGTATCAATCAAGGCTTAGTTTAGACACAAGATCTCTCACAGATTACTTAGCATTTATCTTTTCCTTTATTCATATTTTAAAATAAATGTAATAAAATAATATATAGTTACCTAATTTTTTGTATTTTGTTAGTAGATACTACTGAGCTCGATGTAGTGTCTCATTGTCTCTTTACTATGGAGACAAAATCATAACCTCACATATTTTCCTTTATTTTTCGGCAGCTCAAAAAGATTAACTATTGCAAGATATAAGATGAAAATACTACGATCTTCCGAGTCTGTTAGTGCTCATTTCCACATGGATGAATCGTTATTTTTCCAATAATAATGTATCCAATAAATGATTGTGGATGATACTCTATAAGAATTGTATTTTTTTTTAATAATTATCATAAAAGTCGAGTCCGTTATCATGAACTCATAACTGTTGTCGTTTGTCATACTTTGTCATAATCTGACTCGAATATGTGAACATATACTTACTCTTCTGTAAGGAATCATTATAAAACAGATTTACAGATTCCTTTCATAATAATTGAATTCTGATGCCGAAAAAGTATCATCTTTTTACTTGATATCTGTGATTCATATTGATTGGGGTAACTTTCTGAAAACCTGAAATTTGTTATTTCATGCCGCGATTTCATATCGGTGAAATGTGGTCGATTATGATGGGAATTATCTTCACATCGTACTACCACAGCTACCACCAACGTGGGATATTTTATTGTTTTGTTATAGTATCTCGTTAGTACCAGCACCAACTGACATTGTCATATCAGTGCAATAACCAGGAGGGAGAGATTACTATTACTTTAAACTTTGTTAAACAGTGAGCTTTTGTCATATTTTAATATTTACGTCGGTTCTACGGAAGGAAATGCTGTTTTAGCATTAGTTATTGTACCTATGCTACGAGTAATGTTGGAGTGCAATAAAGTTATAATTTTCCTTATTTATTTTACAAAACAAACTAATCAAAATATTCATTCAATATAATTTGTCTCATTATGTTATTGTTCCAAATGATGTCGTATCCCATTATTTCCCATTTTGTGGTTTGACCACGGTGAGCATTACACTACTAATGTGGCACTGTTCAGTGTGACATTGATTTCGGAAGTAGTTGGATCCTATAAAAGATCTCTTATGATAAGTCACACTGTAGTACTGTTGAACACTTCAGTGTGTAAATTCTATTTTATTGTCCCTTATTTCTTAGCCTTATGTCACTTTTTCACCATTGGCCTTTACCATAAAGTGGGAAACAACTATTATTTCCTGTGATGTTACTGTTACACCAGTTGCATGTAGTTATAGGAAACAGATACTATCTTTCAGTACATTTTTTTGTCACTCTGTTAAGACTAGCAAATATAGCTTTAGATATACTCTTTATAGTAAAAGTCGATTAATGTTAAAAGTAAATAGATCTTGAACTGTCAAGTGAATTAACTCGTGTGAATTTTTGGATTTAATTTTTTCACCAATAATTCCCACCAACAGATCTTCAAGCAGTTTTAACATGAAGATGATTGTGAAATAGCTTCGAAAAAAATCAACACTTTTTTTTTAGTCTTAATTAAAGTACTTGCTAGTTTTAACAGGAACATATTAGCACACATCGAATCTTTAAGAAGCGAATTGATGCTTTGTTCGAATTATTTGAATTATTGCGTGTTTATACATGTTTTGTTGATGTTGTTCAGTGACTAGACATTAATGAAGTTTAGGGCACTTGTTAGTTTCAACCGGAGTTAAATTATAACATATGTACTTTCTTCGCATATTCCTCTTTGAAAATGCGTGTCTTCGAATTATCGAAGTGGTACATTATATGATGTATATATAATGATGTCATGTGATGTGTATGATGTAATTTGTTAATTTCTTGGTGCTTGACCTTTTATGCCGTGCATTTTGCCAGACTTCAAACATTATATAATTTTGTAGCAGAAGTAGGTATCTGTGCATCATCAGAACACTTTTATTCCTTTAGATAAATGTTTATGAGAATAACTTCTATTTAAAGGATATTTACAATAGCGTAGTCATGGTTTGGTGTAGAATAACAACAAATGATAATTATCTTTGATTCCATTGATAGGCATTTTAAGCATACCCTCCCTTTTTCAGTGAGTAAAATAGGTCGAGGGCAATATAGACGAAATATTGTGATATATTACTTGTAAGTTTGCACTCTTGCACAATGATGTGCTCTATAATTTTGTTTATCTCAATTACAATTAAATAACGTGTTTAATGTTATTTGTATTTTGTAAAAGCCATTACAATATATGGTATTTTTATGATGCACAGTGCACTGATTTGTATAGACCTCTTGTCTCCAAGATTATCTTATTATTATCTATAATTTGTTATAATAGACTCTACTTTATGAGACCTAAAAAGTACATTAATTTGCATTTACTGAATACGAAGAATGTTATTCAGGTGAATATAATTGTAGTGTAACGCAAATAATACAAAAATAATATGGATAACTCACTTTTTATGTTATTATTCCTTTGTTTTCCTAGACTAATGCGTACAGGTATATTTTGCTGTTCGAAATCTAGTAGGCATTATTTAAAATATTTTTGTGTACGTCCTATACACGTGCAATGAATAATATTGTCTTTGTCCTTATAAAAGTGTATTTCAGACGTAATAAAAATTTAATGGTGATCCTTACGCTTACATCCAAGCAATACTTATATTTGTTTTGGTATGCATTACTCGGGAAGCAATAATTAGAAAATGTATTATTTTAGTAATAAATATTTTATTATTAAATAAATACCAGTAAATAATTGCAACAGTTTATACTTTTTAGCCTTAATTGTTTGCTGTAAGCTTGATAAAGGTTAGACTGTTACACTGTAATAATGAACGCTGTAGAAGTTTAGATTTTTTGTAAAAATATTCCAGGTACTTACATGTTTGTGGCTCGTATCTGCGCGATCACATAATCACGCACGTTCACACGCTAATATTATTATTCTTTGATAACATTGTATACCTTAGGTATTTCAACAGCGAATCGAATTTAATCCACTGGTCGTTCTTCAACCTCGTCGCCAATGTTATGTTCAACGAACCACGAGTATTATTATTTATACGAGTATTAATACTTATAATAAATCAATATTATAAGTATTATAATATTCACTGTAAGTACGCACAACACTCCGCGGACACAGCCGTCTGCCCCGAGATCCTGGCGTAGACTGCCTATCTTGTACCGAGTTTGGTCCAGTATATTCGAGTAATCGAATAATACAATAATCGAATAGATGATCGAATGACTAGTTCATTCGATCATCAAGCGAGGCGTCATCTAGCGACACCAGCGCACAACTCTGTACATAACACTCGCCATGTAGATTCTCTCGCTAAAATATTCTTCCTAGAAGGATCAAGTAAATTGTACAAATAAGTATGTGGCTGAACTAATTCTACTAGCTTTTCGTCCTCTTCCGAAGACCACCCGACGGCGTGCAATGGCATTTTATGTTCTCGTTCTCGCTTGCGTCACAACGTCAAAACAAAATGTCGGCCGCCTATCAAGAACGAAAATAGACGCGCTGCGCAGCACAACGCGACGTCACAATCTAGTGAACATTGAACTCTTTACTTTCTATAGAATTCAGTACTTCAAAATCTCGCTTCTCATTGGACGATGCGAAATAAGACTAAACATACATTCAGCGCATGTTCAGCACTATTTATTGTGGCTGGTAGCCAAAAATATTTAAAACGCCCTCTAGTGTTGAGTAGCGGCATGTATTAAACTCTGGCGTAAAGTAACACTCGGCGCCATCTATTGCAGCTAGTAAAATATTTAAGCCCTCTAGTGTAGAATCAAGTGTTAAATTCTGACTTTTGCTCTAGATGGCGCTTATGAAGTAATGATTTTGAGTTGAGACTGGTCGAATTAATATTTTTAACGTAAACCAATCTATAATGTTATTATTGTTTTACACAATTATTCATGCTAAACTTTTAGCGAAATTGAAATGCCGTAATCTTAATTAGGTAGGTATAACATTTTTATTAGTGAGTCGATTCCAGAATAGAACGTATTACAAAACAACGTCTACCGGGTCAAGTAGTGAACTAGCGTGGAAAAAATAATAAAGTCATCACTATTCACGTAGAAGTAGTATTTATTTTTCTTCTTTTTTTTTGAATTTTTTTTCTTAAATAGTTTATGCCATCAGTTTTCTTCCATATCCTCATTCACTCAGGGTTGACTGGTGGACAATGCCATTAGGCATTAAGTTTTCCCTTTGATTATCCTTTTTGTATAAGGTACATAAATATAAATAAATAAAATAGTAATATTTTTTGTAAAACCCCTAAAAAAGCCGGACCAGCCGAACACCGTTTAATTTGGCCGGACAAGCATATAAAAAGCTCGAATATATCCGGCTTTATCCGGACGCCTGGTAACGCTACAGAAACGCTGAATGATAACTGATAACTGCCACCAGCACTTGGGTCGCACGTTTTATCAGCTTTTATTTTTTTTATTGCCGAATAAAAGTTGTAGGTACTAGACTGCATTCTTTTACTTTTAATTCGTTCCTAGTTGATTTATTAGGTATGTTATTTTTATGACGAATTTTTTTTCAATAAATCTATCTCTCAACGGGTCTATGAATTTTATTCATCCGTAATCTTGCATCTATTGACACTGATAAGAGTTGTTGAGCAAGCAAGCTTCATTATCAAGTTATGTGTAGATAATGAAAGCTCTTACCGTGATAACACCAGCTTAGCAAACTTGTTTAGCTTGTTCATTGCTCGATAAGATAGGGCTTTGTAGGTTGTGTGGCCTTACCTCGTTACAAAGATATTTTTTAGATCATTAGAATCTTAGATCACCTACTGTAAAAAGAAAGCCATCAAAAACAAAACTTGTAAAAAAAACCAAGTCTCGCAACTCAGTTCTTCTACCGTAAAAAGTTGTGAGATTCATGTAATACCAAGTCGGTTAATTTATTCAGTTCCTACTTAATGGTCCTTCTGTCTTAAGTTATCACGTAATTAGCTAACCTAACAAGTATAAACATCTTATAGTGACCATATTATCAATATTAAAAATCTTTTATGTTTTAAATAAATAGATCGACTTGACCATCGCATGAAAACACAATATATCTCACAAGTAATACCTACATATTATATTAAATTTGATTGTTTAGTGCGATTGCCAAGTCAATCTATTTATTTAAAACATAAAAGATTTTTAATATTGATAATATGGTCACTATAAGATGTTGTTACTTGTTAGGTTAGCTAATTACGTGATAACTTAAGACAGAAGGACCATTAAGTAGGAACTGAATAAATTAACCGACTTGGTATTACATGAATCTCACAACTTTTTACGGTAGAAGAACTGAGTTGCGAGACTTGGTTTTTTTTACAAGTTTTGTTTTTGATGGCATCTCATTTCTTTTTGTAGATAGTTCTACTTTTTTTCCTTTTACAAGTTGCCTTTGAACATAATTATATCTAGGTACCTATCTACACCTATTATTCCATTATATTATATACAGGTACACTGATTCATTCACTGCAAATGTTACTTTGTTATACAGGTACAGTAATTCATTAACTGCAAAGGTAACTTTGTAATACTATATATTTATATGGGATTACAAAGTTATTTATGCAGTTGATGTATCTAGAAAACTAGACCGAAATTGCAAAATGTTCTAGTTTTTCCTTGATCTATACACTAAACACTAATTGTGTTCCAAATTTGAAGCTTCTATGTCTGCTAGAAGTGCCTTAGAGTTTTGATGATCGGTCAGTCAGTCAGTGAGTGACGAAATTAAGAAACTTTGACTAGTTATAATTCTTAAACTACTGGTTCAAATTGAATGAAATTTGAAATATACCGTGTTTATACAATGCCTGCTTGGTTATTAAAAATTCAGGCTTCTAGCGTTATCCACAACGAAGTTATAGGGGGTCGAAAATGGCCTGAATTGCTTCGAGAAAAGGATGGTACGGCCGTGCCGCTTTTTTGCTCGACTTGGCGGGGGCACTGCCGTGCCCCCAGATTAGCCAAAGGTTTTTTCTGATGTAGTAATGGGTTTTATTTGGTCGTTCAATGAAGTTAAAGCAGTACTTAACTAATCTACTTTTTTATAGCCTGAGGTACTGATGAAAAAGCAGACGGGCTACTAGATGGCAAGTGGTCACCGTCGTCTATGGACATGAGCAATACCAGAGGAATCGTCAATGCAACGCCGGCTCTGAACGAGAACTCTTTTATACCTTTTCATTTCTGATATGTTTAACGCACTTGTACAACACAATGTACGATCACCAAGATCGTACTCCTCTGAAACGGCTCGACCGATTTTCGTGTTACTTTTTGTGTATATTTGGTAGATATGAGAAAAGGTCGTAATCTTTATTTCATACCACTAGAATTTTTTTGGCAGAACAGCATTTGCTGAGTCACGTTTAATAATGTTGATTCTATCTTCTACAAAAACAGAAGGTGTGGCTTTGGCAGCCGTCACGTGGAACTGATCGAGGGTGCGAGTATTGAACTGTGTATCCGTCTTCCGCCCGTTTGTATCAGGAAATTAATAAATATCGAAGCCATAAAAACAGGCATTCTGCCCCAAAAAGCGTCAAAAATTTTTGTTTAGGATGCCGGTCGCGAAATCGTAGGGTCAAAATGCAAAATTATTTGTTTCACGTTTTACAACCCTTCACTGTGCCTACATCTAATATGAATATCTGATATTATTTCAACTTTATAAATAACTGATGCGAGGTCATGTTGATAAGAAATAGTACGAAATTACCATAAATAGGTACTTGTGGGGTTTATTATTATTCTAAGCTTGTGGGTTAAGCCGTTTTGCTCTTTAAAGACCGGACCCGAAAATGCATTCTTCAGTCGATTATCAAATAACGGTCTTTACAATGATTAGGTATCTTATTTAAATATACTGGAAATGAAAATGGGAACTCCGTATAGATACTGCTTATAGGGTCGAAGGTCTCTTATTCAGGTTATGTGAGAGCTACAAGCTTTTAACCTGCTTTGTTAATTAAGTATACTGTGGCATGGGTAAAGTCTTGCATGCTGAATTAAAACTTTATAATTTTACATAATTGTGTTATTTCCGATGAATTTTTGAAGTGAAATCTTCGTTAGGCGCATTGGGCGTTTTTGAGGTGGGATAAAATCAATCAGTTCGCGACACCGTCATCATTTTAATCGACAGGTACCTGTGGCGCCATCTCTGAGAGAAGTACAGAACTGTAGTTACTTAATTTACAGCTTGTATTAATATCAAGATTGTAGTTTACATATTATACTTTACGAGGCGTTGGCAGCCATTCACTAAAAATGTAATGAATAAAAACATAAACGTTAAGTACGCGCGTGAGAAGTTATACTGCTTTGGCATCATTAAATAAATATTTAACATTAATAATTTAATAACATTTAGTATTAATTATATTAAATGATAATATTTAAATTTATATCAATAAATAATACATGATTAAGGACTTAGTAGAGGTTCAATTTCTGTTTTGTTGGTAGCTTTTTGCGAGCAACTTCACAGTGACGCGCGCATCTTTTTGCGGGCAACTTGATCCTGATACTTTTATGTTAAAATTCTTAAAATTTTACTATCATCATTTTCTCATAACGCGCCTATAGAAGTATAACTTCAAAAAACACTTCGTTTAAAAGTATTTCCTGTACACAAAAATATTTCCTGACGATTCAAAAATACACACGTAAGTGTTCAAGTTTTTACTTCTGTCGGCATTACTCTTAAATTCTTCATGCATTGTTTTTTTTGCTTAGCAAGACTACAATGCTTTCAGGATTGACCCCGTAGGAGGAAACTCCTCAATGATTAATATCACAGACAAGTAATAGTAATTTTATTTACGCATTCCATCATGATATTCATGATAGCTCGTTCCAAACTCCAAAATAAACTGACGGCCGCACAGTGTCAACAGCACGGGCGCATTTTTTTTTTAATTTAAATTTTAGTTTAAGGCAGTTAGTATGTACTTAATGTAAGTTTTTCATTAAACTTTAATAGGTCAAATCACTCACAGTTTGTTTGTGTCAGTATTGTAGATAGGTACTTGATCAAACTAAAATTACGGGCGCGGCTGTTTCGTCAGTTAGCATTGGGGCTACAAAACTACGACTGAGGCTTTCTGGCTGTATTTCATGTAGAGTTAGTTATCAGTAACTATTCCACCAATAGTACCCGAAAAATACTTGTGAACTGGCTTCACAACATTTTACATGCTTCTTTGAAATAATTTGGGACTTACTTTGTTAGTGCAGGATAACTTTTATGTTTATAGCTGTCAACATAAATAAAATCGTCACCGTCTCCTACTGCCATAATTATGTATGTAATGTATGATCTAGGGGCGTCAATGAGGCGTTGCAAGTACGGGAGCGATGAACTCGATTCGAAATAAAAATCTATGTCCTGTTACATCACAGCGATTTCTTATAAAATGTAGTGGTAAATATTGTTTACATTTTGGCAAGAAAAAAATTAAGGCTTAGATTAGTAATATTAAGATCATCTCCATCCGGCGGAGCAGTCTTATATTTTAGTCAATGTCGTGTAACCTGAGAAGACCTGATGCCATTGCGTTCTTATTTGAATTGGCTCCTCACTTGAAATGACGATGCATAGGTGAGTGTATCATACTTCAAACTTTTTAAAAGTATTTTTTTTCACTTGTCATAATGCATCTCTTAATTTGTATCTACACTACTCGGAACAGGAACAATCTTTGATGTATGTAAATCCAATATACCTACCCACTTCTATCTTCAAAAATGAAGAAGATTCGTACCATTGAAGTATAATGTACAAAAGTACCAGAATAGACATTGCGAACATTTGTGTTGCGCCGGTAGGGTCTATTTCAAAATCGAACCCCCGTTCACTTTTCAAAATCGACTGAATCCACTGAAAACTGCAGCCAATTGGCTACAATTGATTGCGTAAACATCGGGTTCGCAGTGTCGGTTCTATACGCTAGTAAAACTAATTCAATGAACTAATTCAAATCTTACTCATCTGGGCTCCTTGCTGTCAATCAAGTTCTGATGGTTGGATTTTCGAAGATGACTTACAAAGATTACTTATCTGGACCGTAGTATGTTTACAAAACGCAGTACGTAAACTAGACGAACGGACAGTCAAAACACCGCGCGTGCTATAAACAGTTGAAATCCGCGCTGCGAGCCCTGCGCACGCGCATGTGGTCGTTACGCCCCCGATTCAAATTTTGAATAACGTTTGCTCGAAACGAACTTTTTAGTTTTCAAACTTGTCTATTTTTTATCGATAGTGCAGTGTAGTGGCCAGTGTTTTTTTACATTAAGTTAGTGAGTTTGCAAAATTAGTGCAGATCAGTTTGGCGTCTTATTGCTGTCAAATTTGACAATCTGAGGAGTTGCCAAATCTGATAAGGTTTAGCGTGTAAGGTCTCTGACAAGTATCCTACTGAGTGAAAATGATTGACGTGTTTTGTTAGGAGTAACCGCGTCATGTACCAGTTTGTTATGTTAAATTACGCATACGCCCATGGCGTCATGATAATTTAATTTAATACGAAGGTAAACCCCGCCAGTCGATTGGGTAACATAATTTTATTATGTTATTTTTACCATTTTGCTCATAGAAATGAACATTGTGTGGCAATTGCTAATCCGTAATGTCGTGTAGGAATTACTTGAGTAAATGAAATGTCATCAATAAACTTGATTTTATTGTGTAAACGGCTTTTAACTTCGTCGCATTAGGATTTCTATCCAGAAGAATAGTGAAATGCTCGATTTTGTAAATTATTAAATTTTTGACAGGTTAACGGTTTGACTTACAAATTCTACTCATAGTTTTAAAATATTCCATTATCCACGTACATCAAGGTGTTTAGATGGAGAAGAAGAATTATACGTATAGTAAGAAGATCTTTAAATGGTACAACCTCCGATGTCTATGATATCACGTTATATGCAGAGGCGTCGCGCCGTAACGTATGGCGTTTACCTTTTATTTTATGGGTATTGATCTTATTTCTTGATTTTATTAGTAAAATAAGAAATCCAAAGTAAATTTTTACGTGAAAGTTTATATTTCAGTTACGGTTTTTTACATATTCAAGTTTTTATGCAGAACGTAGTTGTAATGTCATCAGTAACACTAAAGCAAAAGCATCACCGACGCTTTTCCAAGAAGTTATTGCTTATTACTGTCTCTTCCCACTAAATTTGATTGCCATTAATTGAAACACGTAAAATGTTTCTAGAAGGAGAGTAGTTTCCTGGTATAAATCCCTTCAAGCATTCACGGCTACCGTCGGGATTACAAAAGTTCATCACGTAATGACAGACCTCTAATAAGATAGGATCATGGCGATCAAGGAGTCATTGTCTCGTCCCTTGTTCATAAGTTTTTTCTTTTTTTTATGAAAATAGCTGGCAAACGAGCTGACTATCCATCCACCTGATGGTAAGTTGCTATCGTCGCCCATGAACATCAGCAACACCAAAGGCATCACTGCTGCGTTGCCGGCCTAGAAAGAGAGAAGAAAAAAGAAAGAAGTGGCTCTCAAGCCCCCAGCCGGAACACGACGAGTCGTTTGGCGGCTGATTCATGCTCAAGAGTGGTAGCTATCCAGGCGATTCCCATGGAGAAATAATAATAGTAATAATGGTATTACAATACAATACAAAATATATTCTTTATTTGTACACCAAATACAATGATAACACAGTCATATTAAAATAAAATAAGGTAATCAAAGGGCGACCTTATGGCTTAGGTAGCGATCTCTTCCAGGCGACCTTTGGGTAGAGGAAAAAAGTTTACACAAATTGTAATGATAAGTGATGATATAAGAAATAAAAGGAGTAAAAATTTATTAATTAAGGCATATTTAAGTAGTAGTCTTTAACTTGTTTTTTTAAACCTCTCGAGTGTCTGAGCACAACGTATTTTAATGGGTAGTGATTTCCAAAGACGAACAGCAGTAGTTGTAAAGGACTTCGCATAGAAATTATTAGTAATAATTAGCAATTAAAATCAATATTACCAGTATAATCCCTCCGAGGTCCCTACCACCAGCGGGCCTGATTTAGTAGCATCATACGACACCCATCCGGCTTGGGATTGGGGTTAGTATTCTAACCAGCCCCAATACGACATAAAAGTTTGCAGTGACTGTATTGCAAGCCGGGGAGGTTTGCTTGAAACTCAATATTGCATTGAGCCCATTATTTCCCAGTACGTCACCGTTTCTCTGTCACTCACATCAGGTCGTTCAATGAAATGAAAATGAAGTGACGTGAAACCGATGATTTAGCTATACCACGCTATACATAATATTCGTCTCTCGACATAACACAGCGAATGTGTCAAATACATTCACTGGTATTAATATTGCCTAGAACTAATTGGTATAATGATTGGATTTTTACATTCCATCACGAGGTCTAACTTGAGTCCCTAGGTACTTAATCGAGGCTACTATCGATTAAGCGAATATTACAGTTAAACGCTTCATTAATGGCCGGTTTCTGAGGTCCTTTTGACGGGAGTTTATCTATTCAATAACGCTAACGGGTCGATAACTTCCGAAAAAGCGTTTCTGAGCACTGCGATAATACATAAACTCCGCTTAAACTAAGATCAACTTATCTAACCCAAGATGGCCGTTTATAGGTTCCATAGCTTTATTTGACGTTTCATTTTAACATTTGGGAGATGAAAAAGCATATAGGCCACCTGATATTAAGTGGTTACGGTCGCCTGTGGACATGAGCAATACCAGAGGAATCGCCAATGCCCAATGCAACGTGTTAAATTAAATACTTATAAAATTAATGAAATAAATACAACAATTTTTACTTTTTGCCATTGACATTCATCAATAAGAATGTATCCATGACAACCCGACCGTCAATCTCACAATTTATTCTTTAGGTACTTCTATCCAAAAAGTATTGTTATGGCAAAGGCTACACTATAATACAATTGATGTATTCCCTTCACCATCTGGCTGCGTCGGCTTGGCTGGCCTGGCTGTAGCTGAAGGGAATCGTCAAGCCCGTTATGGGCTAGATATAATAAAAATGAATATGAAAATGATAATATATCCCTTTGAAACTTGTTATTTTGAAGAGAGCCATCTAGTGGCAGTTTTAGGTACTCGTTATTGAATTCATAGTTATTGAAAGGCCGCTTGCGTGTTCAGAAACCCAGTGACAGTTATCGAATACATAACTTAAGTTTAACTTTATTGATTCAATAGCTGTTGATCATTTAACTGGAGACTTCAGAAACCGGCCATAAGTGATTTAACTGTCAATCAGTTGGACGTCATGCTGAGGCGTGTTAGTCGGTTTCAGCATGACATCGGTTGTCTACTTGCATATGCTCTGCATAAAGTCTGCACACCATTTTAAATACAACACTATCTACGTACTTACTGTGGATATATAAATGAGTGTTGATATGAAAGTAGCATATGGATGTGATTCCTTATTAACAGATTATCTTGGTCCTATGATCCTCTTAGTATCATTGTTAATAATGAACCGTAATATTTTTAACGTGATTCGATTGCAGTTCTGGAAAAACCACCAGGTTTTCCGTGCTATTGGAGAAAGAATATCTACAATTAAAATATATTTTGCATAGAACACGTCGTTGATGCTCGTGGTATGCTGGTAACTGTCACTGTCATGAGGTAACTTGTCATCGTGTCAAGTTTTTTGTAGCCTTACAACCTTACAGACATGAGTAGTAACATCCCAAATAGTATTTAATTTTAGCCCGTAGTAAATTTTTGAGAGCTTAGGTGGAACCTATTGGTGGAACCAGAAACTTACTTGAACTTCACGATACTTCACGATTGAATAAACACATTAGATTTTCCGATTCAGATAGGAAGGATTCAGATAATGATCTCCCGATATCTTTTGGCCGTGGTCCGTGATTATGCTTACTGTGGTTTATAAATAAGAGCCTTGGAGATTAGACTAGACATTTACCTAGTTGCGTAATATTGACATTTTGAATAGTTTAATCTTTACTCCTTTCGTCTATGGGTATTGTTGCGTACTGATAATCTCAGCTTAATAATTTTCCAAGTTGTACCTCTATGTTAATTCTATGACTTTAATCTTATATAATCGACACTAAACATTTTAATTGTTAGCGGGAATGTGTACGTACATGATTCTATGTTGCTATGCCGATATTTTGATCCAGATTTTTTACGAATATTAAGTTAATTATCATGTTAAGTTACAAGGCCTATGGTCATGGCAAGACTGATCTGCGAAAATATCGGTGTATTTATTATGTGAATCGTGAGTACCCACAACATAACCCATATAACATATTTAATATGCTGATTCTCTCATTTGGAAGTGTCAGATCAGTAAACAATACAATACAATCGTAATACATTCTAAATACATTATATCACAATGTTCTGTCAAAAGATCTTTATGATTGAAGACGTAGGGCTGACAGTACTCTACATCACGTCATAGTAAAGACCAAGATTTCACACCCACGTGAATGCCGACGCTCCATTGTTAATGTCGTGTTCCCTAACGAATGTGACACACAATCTACACAAACCCTTCGTAATGTGATGACGTGAATTATCCTCATGCGTAAACATTACTCTTTGTGTATGGACGCCAGTCTTTGCCCACGCTCTGCCCTCAGTCAGGCTGCGCAAGGTCGCAATATGAATTGTGGCTAAAGTAAGAACTTCACCGAATTCGTGGACATTTTAATATCTTGTAGGGGTCCTTTCAACTTATTGATATCTAACTAGCCATCAATGTATTTCTTCTGTTTTTTGACCCCCGACGAAAAAAGAGGGGTATTATAAGTTTGACGTGTTTGTGTATCTGTATGTATGTCTGTGGCATCGTAGCTCCCAAACGGATGAACCGATTTTGATTTAGTTTTTTGTCTGAAAGGTGACTTAATCGAGAGTATTCTTAGCTGTGTTTAGTGTAAATAAAACTTCGAGGGTGTTTTAAATTTTAATTTAAGATTATTATTAGTCAGTAAATGAGTCCATTTACTTACCTTTTGGAAATAACAATCACCACCTATATGCTTACATATAAGACTTACAAATCCCACTGAAATGTCCGATCGAGGATGTTTCAATTTCACTTCTGCTGGTCGCACGGTGAAGCTAATCCAACAAATAATAATATAGCTATAACAGTTCTTACGAGTAGCAGTGCTTGGTAAATAACAAGTATGTTACCTACTTCAGATGCAAAAAGGCTGCAATAGCTGCTGAATCCGTATTAACTTATTTTAAATCTCACATCTAAAAATAACTTAAATGTCTCCTTAATTATCCCTTGATAGGCTGTAACAACGATAGCAGCCATATATTACTCAGGTTCATCACATTAATTACGAAGGGCAAGTCAAACATAAATCCCTAAGTGCACGACCAGCAAGACACCAGATTTTCATTTCGCAAGACCATATTAATGTCGTCAACAAACGGACAGTAAAAGGCAATTAATCCATTAGAATAGCAGACCATCCCGTCGAGGAATGTCCAGAATGTAACTGTGCATCTATAAAAGGGATTGGTATTGCATTTGTATAGGCCAGTGGTTGGGAACATGTGAGGGGAATTAAATGGTCAACTATATTGGATCATTACTTTGTAAGAATTATTTAAATATGTAAAAGTTTTTACGTTAATTTACTAATATCGCTGAAAAGGGCACTTACCCGACTTATCTGGTTGTAAAAATTAAATACATACTTTCATGCTTTAATATTATGGTAATAGGCCACAACAGATAAACAAACTTAAATTAGATATAGAATGTAAAGTCAGATATAAATAAAAAAAATCCTGTTTTTGATCTTCTGAGTAATTCTCAGTAATAATTTTGATTGTTTAGCGAATCAAACATTCATTTGATTAATTACATCTTACAATAATACAAATACTAATTTTGGAGGAGTTTACTATTATTTATTTTTATAATCCTGCGCCATCTTTTCAGAAATTCCTGCTGGCCGTTGTGACCATTATTTTTACCAAAGTTGAGATATATTCCACATTAAAAGGTTTTCAACCCCTATTACGCATTTGTGTATCTGACGCGGCCCGTGCGGTCCTATTTTCGTATCTTTGTGGATGAACGTGTCCGAGGGTATGCTTTCAGTCTTAATGGATAATAGGGGATAATCGATCTCTCTTTAGAAACTCGATTGCCGAGAGTCTTGCGTCCGATTTATTTATGATTTGCTTTGTTACTGATGTTGATGTCTACATGTATGATTGGTTATTGTTATGCTACTATTTATCTGGGTTTACTTTATCTATTACTTAGTTGGTCTACAGTAACATTCAAGCGTTGCTTGGGTGAAGGAAATTGTTTACAGTATTTAAAACACTGAAAGTTATCCAAAATTATTTTAACGTACCTAATAAAGATTTCCAATTCAAACTTTTGGAGGCTGAATACTATAATAATATGTACAATTTCAAATATGAGTAAAAACGTAGTACAAATAAGAAAACACCATAACACGCTTAGGCGGTGTTAATTTGCCTAAACAGTTCAAGCAACTAAAGCTGGATAAAAGTGAAACTTTAGCAATCCATGTTGATTCAGTATAAACTAACATCTTCGAACAAACAAAACAAACTTGACCCACAATGTGACCAAAATGCTTTTCTAAAGCGGAATTAGTATCGATTGTTATGCAATGAAAGTAGCAAATGAATAAGCGATTCCCTATCCGTACCTTCTTGTGAGGCGAGTAATCATAAGGAGATCGGCCTTTTCGAGTATTTAGAAAGAATGCTAGTTATGTGGGATTTTAATCCTTTGATGAAATTGCTTAGAGGACGACCGCACAAGATAATTTTACTTTGGTAGACAAAATACAGGAACACGTTGTGTTTCTGAAATATTTGTGTAATATCTGTGCTAATAAAACAACATTCACGATCGAATCCAAGGACAATACGATGGTTAAAATAAGATTACTTCAATATTCAAAATCATCACCAGAATTCTAATTTATAATCGTTTTTAAAACCCGCTTACGCTTAGTCATGGAAGTGAAGAAACTGAAGAAAGTGAATTTAAAATCAATAAATTGTAAGGGCAGAGGCAGAATTTGGCTACTTGAAATAAGATTTACAATGAATGCGTGTTGAGATAAGTGACTATTTGTTTTAAATTTCACTGCACTCGGTAGCCACCTACGCGTCCCTCGCAACTGGTGTGGCGTGTTTGAGTCATTTAAATTGAACAGTCTTCGCCCTGTGATTTGTTACGTAGCTATGAAAATTATGAGTTGCTGTCCTAAGCTAATTTCAAAAGCACTTTGTCTTGGTTTAGTTATTTTTAGCTTGTTATGTTTCTAGGAAGTTGGATAATGTCTTGTATTATTACAATATTAAGATTTAAAAACTGGATAAGTAAGATATAATCTTCGTTTGGGTCGATTGAGATACAAAATTCACGTCGCTAGTAAGTAGTTAGGTTACATTTGAGGGAATTTGAATAACTAATGCCCTTACTGTGCGACTTTTCAATACAGATATCTTAGTTTTTGGGATGGGCAAAATAGACATTTGCTTGACTTTGTCATCCGCTTTTTACTAAAAAGAGCTTTCTTTCGCCAATAGAATCTTTTCAAGATTTTGTTAAAGATGGCTACACTAGTGATAAAGGCTCGTCTGCTATTTTGAGTGTATCAAAAGTCTTCGGAGCAATAAATTAAATGTTGTTGTAAAATGTGATTTATTTAAAGAAACATTCATTTGTAATAGTGTGGGCGAAAAGGAACCTATCAACTGAAGCCCACAGCTGAGCGCTAGACGTTTGTAAGTTGTAACAGAAACGAAACTCGTTCCTCATAGCATGATTCAATTCGCGACACAAATCAAGTTCACTAATTTAAATTATTGGTCACCAATATCATTGTACGATTTGAGAAATTAATTGTTACTTTACGTAATAATTATCTGATTTTATTTTGATGTCTTCACCCCTGTTTAGAAGACAATCTTTAGGAATGGTTAATATGTATATTATTAAAATTAATAAGATAATATACAAGGTGTAAGAGGCGGGGTGGATCAACGGTGGCCCAGGGGTGGGGGCCTACTATTGAGCTTGTTCAAGGAAAAAATCACGAACGTAGAGCTAACGGTCAGGCTGTATTTTCAAGTTTTCTCAAAGAATCTGATCTCTTCAAAAAAATCACTAATTCCCAAATATCAGCCGAATCACTGAATATTGCTGAACATACATGGGGGTTAAACCTGTATTCTATTGCCTTTTATGACACCCTAGAATATAGGTATACTAAGCCGCGGCGGCTAAAAATCTAACTATTAATTATTCCATTTCCTACAGAAACGCTCCCACACTGTTATTTGCATCCTTCTTTAAAATTTAATACAGTCTGTCAGTCACAATAATTTATTCTCACTAAGTTATAATTAACCAATCTTCACTCTTCCCTTAGCCTTAGTTCCTCGAAATAATCTTAATATCTTTTAACTCTTATGTTCTAGGAATAACTTTTGTAGCTTTAGAGATATGAATATTTTGGCGAAATCTTGTGAAATTTCGTGTATTGAAATATATTTGTCTATTCATTGTATAGCGAAATAACCGTGAACTGTACAAATTATATACTACCTCTGCGCGGGCGTGGGCGCGGCGCGGGGGCGCCTTTGTTTTCACTTTCTTGACTTTTCCACTCGATTATTAATTTGGTATCATATATCGATTACACTTTAGATTTCACTTATTTTATTCGTTATTTGTTTTTTGCTTTGGAAGGAATCAATTCATATGTGTTTGTGAATTGATCCCTTCTTCTTGTGAATAAAGTCTATCGGCGGTTTAGATTTAAGACCGTTTTGAAACAAGGAATTTACTTATTTACGCCTCCTACATTCATTCGGCTACATTACACTATATCGATATTTGGACTTCGTGTAAAGTCGATTTGTTTACGCATGTTAAATTCAATATGACAATTTATGAGCGTTTCCAAAGTTCTACCAGTCATGATATACTGGTAGATTACAGATAATCACAAATTGGCAGAATATTGATATCAAGCGAGCTGTCGTAACAAGTTTCGTGATCATAAATTACTTAAATGCTAATAGTTGAATATTGTCGCCTTCAGAGAATATAATTATATCTCTTAAATTATATTCTAAGTATAATTTTAATAAGCGAGGTTTTTGTGAAATAGCATCGTCTAATGTTATAAGTAAACCTACCGCATAGCAATATTATTTTGTAATTATATATTTTGATAATTTATTTGACACCCTATAATTATGGGTACACTTATTTTAAGATCAATTAGCAATTGTACTTATAGCTTGATTCCAGTGTTATCTGTGTTGGGTGTCCTATAATTAAATAAAATAAAAAAAATTAAAATAACACTAAATGCTGTATTATAATTTACGTATCTGAATAGTATCTCTCTCAATCTCCATCTTTTTCTATACCTTTATGGAATAAAGGTATACCTCTGGGACGTCCTAAATGTGACTAATATGACGAATATATTTACAATAACAATTTTGAATTGTTTTATGATTCATTTGAAATCATTATTGTTAGCGTAGGTTTTTTCATGTTTTTCTCTTATCTTCTCTTCTATAAAGCGTCTTACACTCGGGAAGTGTTCATCGCATCTTTGAAACAGGCAATTTGTATTAAAAATTAGTATGCTTATGCGCTGCACATTTCAAACGATAATAGAGTTAGTGATTTGTAAATAAATAAATAAGTTGTTGTCGTACTGTTTATTTGTAAATCCGAGACTGATTTCAATACTCGTATGGTGTCTGCTGTTGAGTTGCACCGGTTGCACGTCAATAAACCCACACGAGGTCTGCTTTGTCGACAATTAGTCACATGCAGATCGGGGTTGGTACAGCGCTGTGTGATGCAAATTATGTTCGCTTCGAACTTGAAACAACAGTGCGGCGATATGGGGCGGTGAAGTGTTTAGTGTTTGCAAATGTTTTAGACGTATACACACACTTGTGTGGTTGTGTACGTATGTTTTAATTTACTTTCTTTTTGACACCGTTCTGTAGTGTTTTTGACTGATGAAGGATTGTATATGTGCGCGTATGTGTTTCATGTACGACAGCATCTCTTGAATTATCTTTATGCCTCAATTTATACATAAATTGGAAAAGTATTAGGGAAAAACAATAACGTAACACAAGAGCGACCTCACAGTAAGGTGCCATGCGAATGATACAGTGATTTTCCTTATTCTTATTCTCAGTCTTTACCTTATGTCTTTGCTCGATCATGTTCATATTGTTCAAGAAGAGTATGGCAGTGGATATTGTTGCGAGCATCACGCTGTGTCTCGCTCGACTGCATACTAATCACATGCCCATTGATGTGTCTATCCTCGAATGGATTATTATTGCCTTCTTAGAATCAGTCGCGATAACAACCAATGTTTTATTTATCTGTTCGAGTCAATAGATGTATGGTTGTATTTTGCAGTGTTATTACTTATTACTTTTGATTCTCGGAACGGTGAGGTGAATACTGAACATACGTATATGAGAATTATAATGGTTGTTTTACTAAATCCTTAATTTTTTTTTACGCGAGAGGTATTTGTTTTTTTGCTACACCTAATGTGTGTTTTTACATTACTTGGGACGACATGGGAATTTCTGATCAGTTTAGATACGTGAACTGAATTTTAATCTAGTGATTTGGATCTCATCTTCACACATGAATGAATGCCATGGTTTTGCCTGATTCGGAAAGCACGCACATTGACGAAATCATGGGCATAGTGTAACTAAAATAAATAAATTACATATTTCTGTTTATTTTAAAGAGGTCTTTATGCAACGTGTATACCTGCTATGTCAGTCGCCAGACACCGGTCAAAAATTAAGTATGAATAGTGTGACACATAAATACAACCAGTTGTGTGGTAACATTTATTTACGAGTATAATAGAGAATGTTTGTGAATATTATATTATACACCCTCTTTATTGAATATTTACGTATTTGCGAAAATGTTCTGTATGTCTGAAAGTAATGCCTGCTTCGGAATGACCTCCAAAATTATGTTTTTTTAGAATTTCGTACAGTTGATTTAAATGATCCCTTATAGGCTTAACCTCCCCTAGAGTATGTATGTTAGTCTGTTTGTTCGTAGTGACAAACAAGACATTACAGTGACTTTCTCTGAATTTATTGGATACAAATAGGTAGGTAGAGGTACATATGTATAGTATATCCAATGTCTAATTAATTTAAACCAAGTAGTTAGACTAAAGGTCTAATAAACGAAACCATAATACGGTTTCACTGTCTATTAACTCTTTACTTAGGTTTAAATACAGCTTAAGTTTTGCATCATTTGCTTCCTATTTCATCGGACTCATGCCCACGAGTGTAACATATGCAAATGGAACCAGGTGTTGCGCTTCATATTTGCATGTCATGAATGTATAGAGTCCACTCGGAGTTATTTAATAGCGTATTACATGGCCCTTATGCCGTATTAGCGCACGCTTCCCGCTTCGTGGTTTTATTGACAAGTTTTAAATGCAATGAAAAGAAATAAATTAAAACACTTTATTTGAGTTGAATCACTTTACTTCTACCTTTAGGTAGAATAGGCGGGTTTTATGCTAACACAACATTTTCTTCCAACCAACCAATAAGTTTTGACGTTTTGAAGGAGGTCAAAATCATGTTCAAAGTTTCCTTTACATAGATAAGTATGAAGCTAATAAAAGCGTGTTGATAAAATATATATTTTCCATCTTATTCCAAGTATTGTGGCCTGTTAATAATCAAATCATCGGTTATACGTTGAACTGTATTATAAATCTCCACGTGGACAAGTTCATTAGGGATCCCAGTCTGCTCGTTAATTTTATAGACTCTCGTGCGGTTATTTTAAGATGAATTTAGTCTTTTGAACATAGCGTAGGTAGTAATTAATTTTATCTTATCCTTAGTTTTCTTTTCCTTTTTAAATTATAAACTTTTGATATAATCTTTCTTGATTTGTAAGTATTTGACTTTGTTGTTCTTTACCAGAGCAATATCTGTCATGATGTTTTATGAGATACACAGGCGTACTCGTATCTATAAATAAGTATTGTTATTTAAGTTACAGGTAGGTATATCGCTCACCTAGTAAAACAACGGCACATCTAGGTTTGTCATATTTTACATAAGCGAATTTCAAAAATTATAGAAAAATGTTTAAAATTAATTTATGGGTTCTTTTTACGTTTCTATCAGATTGTATGGGTTTGGTTACTAGTATAGACATCAATACATATTTACCACTATATAGATAATGCACTTTTAAATACGTATACCATATACCTAAACTAAATTTCGCGTTTTTTGCAGATGTGCCATTATATTACTAGGTGAGCGATATGCTAAGCTGACTAGCCACCTAATGCTGAGTGGTCCAATAGCCTATGGACTAGATGTAAAATAATAAGGCAATCTTTTTTATAAGTATCACACAGATTATTTTTACAGACTTCAAAAAAGGAGGTTCGACTGGGTGAACCGATTTTGATGATTGTTTTTTTAATCGAAAGCTGGTGCTTGTCATGTGGTGCCATATAAATTTGAGCGAGATCTGACAAGTACTTTTTGAGTTATTTTGAATTCGGTTATTTTTTGTTAGTAAAATTTAGATTATAGTTTGCATATTCATGAGTGTGCCCGCCATGGAACAGGACTGTGCCTTATTAAAGAACTTATTAGCGAATGAACCGCTTTTACTGCCGAGAAAACATAATGACAATTCTGATGAAGCTATTAAATGAATAGACAGATGAACAAAATACTTTAGTATACAATTTATTTATGAGTCATAATTATAAAGGTGCCGTCTTTAATGATCTCAGCTCCCAAGTCCGATTCCATGCCACCCGTACTGATATAATAATGTAAATTTACCATTACGAATGAAATCACGACATGATAATGTCAAATAAATTTTACCTTTCTGATTAATTTCATGAATTTTATTGATAAACTGGAACAGAAATTGGAAGAGAAAATACACTCCTCAATTTCTTATCGTAAATTAATTTACATTTTCAACACTGATGTAACTGAAATTAGAAATGAAATGGATTGAAAATCTAGTATTTTTATGTATTTTTTTATTTTTCCATTTTACGATTTTTAAGACATTTACATATTTTAAGATTTTATTATATGACTGTAGTTTTAATAAATATGTACCTATGGATATCCATGCCACATTGTAACTTTCTAGCAGTAGGGTCACGTAGTGATGAAGTACTCTGTGGTAGGGTCACTTTCTGCGCTATGTTGCGAACGGACGGACGGACGCACGCGCACGGACGGACCGACATGACGAAACTATAATTTTTTAGGGTTCCGGTTTGAAAATGGAACCTTAAAAATGGCCAATAGAACACAATTATTGATAAAACAAAATCTGCGATGTAAACTTGTGTAAACATCAAACAATACAAACCATATCCATCTTAATTAGGAGTATGATCTGGCGCCGTATTCTATTACCTCGTATATTATTATGTACGAGCATGAATATGAATATAGTGATCGTTGAATAAATTACCGACAACCGTGTCGATTCAAGGATGTGAGTGTGCGTACTATGTTAATAATGACGAAAATAAGTATGATTAGTGATCTGAAAATTTTAGTTTTTAATTATTTCAAAATTTGACAGTAATATTTCAGTAATCTGCTGTGTGAGCTGTGTCTGCATGGACCTATCTACACTACACGAAGATATAGGTAGCTTTGAATATGTTACACGTTGAAAATTAGCGAATGTGGGTGAAACGTGACTGGGTCAACATATCTATACAGTACTATTCGAGGCGTAATATTCGCACGTTGAGTTAATCTTCAGCTACGATTTGTTCTATACGGCCTTCAGTTTCCGGGCGAGGACATTAGGCAAATAATATGGATTTTAGGAATTGTTGCATAGTTATTATTGTTATCATTTAAAATTTTAAAGGATTGACTCTGGAGGTTAGTAGTACACCTGATAATTCTGCCCTGAAGTAAGTTGCTTCAAAGCGAAAGTGCCTTCGGTAAGGATGTAGACGCTATTATGGATGATTATTCTTTTTTTATTTAATTGCAATCAAATGCCAATTTTTCGATACTAAATCTTTTAGTGATGCTATCTTACTATATTGTAAGAATTAATATGGATTGTTTTTATCACTATACACATCACACTCGATTCACATGAATATAATCAATGTCCAACTTAACAACAGATGTTAATTCTTATTCAGGTCATATCTACTTCAAACATTACATAGCTTGTGCTACAGATGACGTCATGGCAACTCACACAGTGTGATTGATGACTTTTCAGTATTTGAATAAATTGCAGACTACATGCAGAGAGGAATATAGCTAAAAGCTATAGGTAATTAAACTATGTCCGGATTCAAAATGAGATTAAATTATTTACAGATTTTTCGATTGTTAAGCTTCATTCGCATACATTATGTATTTATATTATTTTGGTTTGGTATAACAAAAAAATGGTTGTCTGTAAAGTCGGTTTACGGACGGTAGTTTAACGTGACAACGTCATGACAAAGCTCCGCTCCGCCCCGCTCCGCTCCACTCAACTACGATCGCCTACGGCTCGCCTACGGCATCGGCTACGATACGCCGATCGTGCCTCTCTCTCTCTCGCTTTTGTCGCTCTCTCGCTCGCGGAACGGGACACTTTTTCGTGCATGCAGCCCGTGTTCATCGATTTATAAGACGGTATCACGTCAAAAATATAAATATACTTGCTCATTTGTGGACTCAGCAGGAAAAAGTACAGTAAAAGTGCCGAATGTTCGAAATTTTAAAAAAGGTCAAAATCTCGAAAACGGTGACACTTTTACTAAGATAATTTTCTGACATAAGGTAGGCTTTCAAGCTTGCCCTCTACGGTTGAGCCACTATTTACGGGACATCCTGTATAAACGGTATGCATTATTTGTATTACATACTTATAAAATCATCAAAATATTATTTATGAGTATGTCCAATTGCCTAGCTTTTAGAAATATAATCCTTGAAACAATATTTTAAGATAATATTATAAAGACTGGAGAGGTAAAGTGGCACTGCGGCGGTATCTATCATAGTATTACTCTATAATGATAAGTTTAAAAACAGCATCAGGAGGCTGTTTCACAAGGTATAACGCAATCAGTATGTGTACAGGTTACTTCTACTAAGGTTAAGGCGGCGACATCAAACACGTAATTAAGTGCAATAAATTACGGTTTCAGATCTGTTCTTAATAAATACGTGATGGCATCAACATAATATTATCTTACTCAAATAATCCTTAGTTTAGTATTGTACCTTCTGAAATTCTGAAACATTTGACATTTTACAATATTTACATCATACACATCGTAGGTACCTTTGATTCGTCGAGTCGATCATCATATTATAGGAAATAATAGATATTGAAACCCATATTTTGAAGTTAATCGTATTTCGCCGTATTGGGGCGGCTTAGAATACTAATCCCAATCCCACGCCGGATGGATGTCGTAAAAGGCGACTAAATCCGACCCGCTGGTGGTAGGACCCCTCGAGAGATTATATTAGTAATATTGATTTTAATTATTAATTAATACCATTATTACTATTATTATTTCTCCATGGGGTTCGCCTGGATAGCTATCACCCTTGAGCATGAGTCAGCCGCCAAACGACTCGTCGTGTTCCGGCTGGGGGCTTGAGAGCCAGCTCTTTCTTTCTTTTTCTTCTCTCTTTCTTGGCCGGCAACGCATCGGTGATGCCTTTGGTGTTTCTGATGTCCATCAGGTGGATCGTCAGCTCGTTTGCCGGCTATTTCCATAAGAAAAATCCCAACTTAAAGTAACGGTACTTACTTTACGGTACTTTACATACTAGGTTTTTGCGCTATCCTTCTTGTTGGGTCAAATCTTGCAATCTTAATTAGATCTACTTCTTCTTATCCTCATTTCAATTTTGTTAAACGCATATTATGACCTGATACTAAACTCAGGTTTGGCTCCAGAAGAGCGACCTCTTTACCCAATGTTTAACAGCCCATCCATCGATCCATCCATCAAAAACTAGCTATCTAGTTACTTCCTAAAACGAATTATTTGGGCGGGTTTCGGTTGCACTGTTGGTATACTTGGGACTGAACATAAGCGAGTTCCCGCGTCCTTATTGGTCGGAACGCAGTGATTTCTTTGGTGTTACGATGATGATGGTCATCCATGTGTATTTATTTTTAGCTATCTATAAAAAAGTGACTCCACGGAAATTGTTAATATTAGCGTCATATGTTGTACTTTTAATTCCAGATGTCCTGATTGGGAGAATAACTTTAAGGTTTGATAGCTTTATAATCTTTGCGAATCCTGCAAAACTCGAAAAACTGCAAAAAACGTCAACCTCGTAAGCCTGTTATTCGTAACCTTACCTGAGTCAATTATTAGTCAAGTATTAGTCCTTATGATACGATACAATAGCATCGCACACGCAGTTATGCAAGAGCAATTTCAATATTATCGAATAGGCGAGATCTGTGTCGTACGAATTTGCATGGGATTGACCAACGGATCGTGTGCTTGGGATATTTACACTAGGGTCGGCTGCTAAGTGCCTTCTGGTGTAGCTGGTTTGCGATGTCAATATTAAAAGTTTACGATTGTTTGATTCTTGATAACCTTTTTGGCTATGATCGTTTTAACCAACAACTTCGATATTTAGGATTTTATGAGTTGATAACTTTCTATGGTTGATTTTAAGAAGGGTGATATCTTCTCAAGCAGGTAGAAAACCCTGCCATCAAGCTAATTGCTTTTTGGATTAAACTAATTGATACGAAGCTTCCAAAAGGAGAGCATCACGCCGCGCCGCTGCAACAACGTTGCGTCCTCCCTTTTTTCAGTGCAGGTTAGCAGACTCAACTCGCACATAGTCCCATGTTGGTTAGTAATAGGTATTCACTGAATGTAGTACTGAGTTGTATAATTATGATGCTCAACATGTACACACGCTGTATGCTTTGGTTTTTTATGTGGTTACGATGATAAGAGGATGTAGATAGTAAGTTTTCTGGTTCGATTTTCCGCCACAGTTACATCACCCAACCTAGAGATGATATTCAAGGCTTATCTTTTGTTTGCATGGCCCACTTCATGGTCGCTAGAGTACTGTTTCATACGTTTAGAAAGATAAATAATATACAGGTACCTTTAAATAACGTTTAGGCACAAAGTCTATGTCGAATTTAATTCGGGGAATTTCAAACTGCTATGATGGCGAAACTCGTTCACTTCAAATCTTCGAAAAACTTCAAAAAACAATAAGTGTAAGTGTACTTGTGTAAAAAGTAAGTAACTTATAATAAGTTTTTAGATAATTGGCAACGAACATGGTATTTTTTATTGTTAGGTACTAGGTTAATGCGACATAAAGAAAAATATGTTGCAAATTAAAATCAAGTAATTAACCGGTATCGAACTGAACAAATGAGAGATTTTTAGTACACTCTTAAATAATTTTAACTGCTATTTCTCTAGCGTACGTAAACCAGCGTAAATTATCCTTACTGATTTTTGCAAAAACGAAGAAGTCATAAGTACAAAAAAAAATAAGTAAATAGTTACACAATTTGTCTACCGAATAATTCAGTGAATAGTCTACAATGGTAAGCTCTACAGACATTTAGTCAGCAGTAGTCTTGGTGACGTAAATTACAATGGCAACAGCACTCGGTACAAAATTATGAATAGTCCATTTAAATTCCAATACCTCCGAGTAACGTTAAAATAACGGAGAACGGACAATTGTGAAAAGTTCATTCTCAACACTAAATAGTTATCCCACTAAAAACATTTGTATGTAAAGTGTTGCCAAGACGAGACCATATGGCTCTACATCAAAAAGTTATCAGATGTCATGTAGAGCCATGCTTCTAACTCTACACGCTCTAACTGTACAAGTTCTATCTTCACAAACGCTACACCTTAGTCAAAATATGTAGCTTAGCCGTTTCGTTACGAAAAGAAATATTGTAAAACAGAAAAGTAACAAATAGTGAATAAATTTTTCACCTTAAGTTCTATCTTCACAAACGCTACACCTTAGTCAAAATATGTAGCTTAGCCGTTTCGTTACGAAAAGAAATATTGTAAAACAGAAAAGTAACAAATAGTGAATAAATTTTTCACCTTATGCCCATGCGACAGTAGTGAAACGGCCAATCCAAATAAGTATATTTATTTTAGGTAATATCCAAGATATTTGTAGGAAGTAATCTATGTCAACACAAAAATGTTGGTTTATACACCATACATACCTACATATATCAGTAGACTGAATCGCACATGCATTTTTATTAATACGCTTTTATTAATATTAGCTTCAGACGTATGTTAGTGTGTAACGGAATCTTTGAACATGATTTTGACCCCCTTCAAAACGTCGGATTAACTCGAAATTTGGCATATTTATTAAGGACCGATGACAATTCAATATTTAAAGAAAAAAGAAAGAAAGAAAGAATGAAAATAAAACCTAAATATCATTTCAAAATATCAAACTAAAAATGAAAAAATAAATAATTGTTTAAAAAACTAAAAAACACGCTTTTATAGAAAATCCAACTAAAAAAAATAGAAAATAAAATTGAATTAAGAATCGTGTAATTATAATAAAAGCGTGGGGTGCATGGTGTCAATGAGTAGAAGGGATAATATCTTTAAAAGCACCCCACGCTTTTATTACAGTTACACGATTCTTAATTCAATTTTATTTTCTAATTTTTTTTAGTTGGATTTTCTATAAAAGCGTGTTTTTTAGTTTTTTTTTAAACTATTATTTATTTCTAGTGTGAGCATCACTGTAAGCATTTAGTTGGAAAAATATTCCCTCGGTAAATTCAAGTGTTACTTTAGCTTTAACTTTAGTGTTACTTTAGTAATTGATCATTTATCATTACATATAAACGACTTGAAAGATGTTCTTGGTACGAAAAAACTGTGCCCTAACTGAGTTTGCGTGCGTCGTATCTGATGTTTTGTATATCAAACTATGTTATGTATATTAAATATGAGTGTACACTGTACAGTGCCGTAATCCAACGTTGACACAAATTACACCATGAATATTTATGTTATCGAAACCGATCTGGCTTCAGAATTGTGCCCGGCTTACTGACTTGTTGCCTTGCGAACGGTAACCGATTTACTACAAAATACGTTTTAAAACTAATAGACGACCTGTGTGGCGCAATGGTTACCATGCCGGATCGCCGCACCAAGGGTCCTGGGTTCGATACCCAGCGCGGCGGAAATTTGAATTTTGAGTTTGGATTTCTGCTCTCGGTCTGGGTGTGAATGTCCTTGTCTAGTGTGTTGTCCATGGCACCCACGACACAGGGAATCCTAGTTTGGGGCGGTGGGGGGGGGGGGGGGTGTATGAGTGTGAAGCGTTATTTATTTATGTATTTTAGTTTTAATAAAAGTAATATGTACCATTAATAAGCATTTATTAAATAAGTCAGTGCTAGCTTATTTTAATAATAATAATAAATAATAATAAACGCTTACACACTCATACTCCCGCAGTAGGTTATTTTACCTGTGTCGCGGGTGGCGTGGACTACACATAATTATAACACACCTGTGACTCGAGTACAAATATTTATCTGTTACACAAACATCTGCCCCGGCCGGGTACCGAACCCGGGACCCCTCACTTCGCAAGCAGGGTCGCTACTAGGCTACAGGGTCGTTTTTCATAGATAGTTTTAATCTGTGTTAGCACTAATCATTTTTATTAAATGTTCTATGGTTAATCATTTGTTAAATATTCTCTTCATCATCACTCAATTGTTTGTATCATCTACAGTGTTTCTTTACATTTTTATATCGTAGAACAAGTCCCTTAAGTCCGCGTATACTGGCGACAGAAACTTTGGTGTAGGAAACGCCTACGAAACTACTCGTAAAGTTGTCACATATCCAAATTCAAGTTAAGGCCCGGTATGACTGCGATTTAAAAACGTTGATTTCACTCACACAACCGCATATCTGCGCTAATCTGATGTTACATTTACGTGACGCTGAATAGGGTTCAAAATTGCAGAGCATATTTTTGCTAACAATGTAACTAGATTGCTAACAAACATTTAATTTGAGGGTTTTCCATGGATAATTCAGAATATACGCATTAAATTCAATATCTGTCCGGTTAAAGTTTTAATAAAACCATATACCTATTATATTCTCAAAAAAAAAATGTTGTTACCGCTGAAAATACAGAAAATGTCGACGTTTAAGTTTATTTTTGTATACCAAATTACGATTTTTTATTGGAAATATTAAACAACTATTTAATATTCTATTCGGTTACCATTTTTCTTTAGACCTTTTTCTATGCTCTGTATTTTTTGCGTGCGATAATTTCATTGGCTTTCCTCATACTCCAGCACCAAAGAAACCCAGTTTGGTGAATATTGAGATCACACCGCGTCTTAAGCAGTCAATCCATATTATGTTTATCATTAGATATTTTTCTTGCAAACTGTTTATTTTTGGTAAACTTTTAAAATGAATACATATATTTATTTGTGTTAGTCGAATTTTGATTTTTAAATTCAATGTATTTGGTCACATTTTCAACCGACTTCACAAAATGGAGGAGGTTCTCAATTCGGTAGTATGTTTGTTAGGCACTAAACGTATGATAAGTTAAATATTGTGCTTCCAATCTCAAAAACAACAAAGAAAGGCGTCGGTTGACAGGATAGTGTACGTCCAACGGATGGTACCGATCGCCATTTTAGTCCGGGAAGTCCGGGCGATAAACTCTTGAATCGTTAGAGAGAACGTGTCAGAAATCACTAATTAAAGGAACGCTTTGTCTGAAATAGTAGTTTTATTGTCACAAGTGTCACAACATTTTATGTTTCTGATACGCACGTAAATTTAACATGATAACTACATTAAATTACACATAGGTGATTAGTTAAGGAGAGAAATTAGGATTTCCCTTTATATATTTTTTAATGTTAATGTCACAGACATAAAAAAAGAACAGACGTAACCTTGTCTAATCGAGAGTGAAGCTGACAGCTGACAGCTCGCTTACCATGTGTGCGTAATTTTGTAATTTTTGATTGGCGATGGTGTCAATGTCGTAGCCGTATGGTGTCAATGTGTGGGTGTGTGTACTTGTACGAATACAGAGTTGGTATTCCTATGGGTGCTTCACTGAATTTGTTCTTGAGATTATGTCCGTCTTTTTTTTAGGTCCGTGGTTAATGTTTAATGTTTAAGTTAAAGTATATCTTAATACCAGAAATACTACGTGTATTATTGGAGGTTTTAACATTTATCAAGACACGCATTTAGATTAGTTATGTCCCATTTATACGTACCTAAAGTGAGAGCGTATAAAATTGCTCGCATGGTCTGTAAGTGTACAATACCAATTATGTTGTTATGGTGAGGTCAGTACCTCCGAACTTAGAACAGTATAGACGAGATTGATTTACCTGGCGTCACTAAATGCCTACATTATACCGCTGAGTAATTTCGATAGAGATAATAATTTTAGCGTAAATACTTGTCAGAGCGCCGTATCACACGCAAAGTCCGTTAATCTGATTTACGAAACGCTGAACGTAAACCAATTTGATGCATTTTAAGATTGTATCACATCACAGCGACTTGAGGCTAATAAATACTCCTATTGTGCAGTGAATTCGCCATGATTTGATCGATACTAAGCAAACTTTGACCTAAGAAAATGTCAAACGTGGGAGGCGAATGTTGCGTGAGAATGCTATAGGAAAACAACAGAAGAATGTTCCACATCCAAGGTCCGTTTGAGCAGTCGCTGCGCTGCGGCGATGAAGTGTCGCCGAGTGGAAACAAAACCCTCGCAGCACTTGCAAAGATCCACAAACATTGCACTGGCAAAGCGCATGCGCATGGCTGTGTTGATCCCAAACACAATCCTCTCGTCAAATCTGACTCAAGTGGAAGCCTTCAATCCCGAAGATCCTTTAGAGGTGACTGCATAATTGAAATCAAAGATACAGTAAAGCAAGACAACAGTTTTGCTAAAAATAACAATGGATCATTTACAAAGAGCTTCAGCAACAGCACTAGCTCTTATGAAGGGCACAGTGACACAGATTCAGAATGCACATTTAAAAGTCGACTGGAGCATAACAAGACCCCTGACGCCTGTGAACGACTGTTTACCCAAAATACTAAAGCTTCGCTTATGAAAACGGCTCGTATGCGTTATGCCGATGACAGTGTTGTATCTTCTATGCATGACGAAGTTGATGGAGAAAAATGGAAGCACACATTCGCCCGAACACCATCAAGATCAAGTTTCAGAGAACGCAAATCAGCTGTTGTTACTATAGAAGAAGTTAAGTCGGATGGGTTAAATGATGAAGAAGTAATAGACGAGAAGAAAAAGTTATTGCAAAACAAATCTGGCTTGCAACGGAAAGGCTCGTTTGGGAACCCAGCTAATGGAAAGTCCAGCACCGGAGCTAAACCTCCATGGAGAGGGGCCAGTAAGAATGGGAAACCGGAGCCATTTGTGCGAACGCCTTCCTTACGTGGAAGCATACGAAAGAAAACTACGAAAAGCGACGGGGTGCTTTGGCGAAGGCTTTACGAGCTTTCGCTTTGGAGAAAGTGCGGGGTGAGCTTCGCGTCGAACTGGGCAGATACGGAGCGCGCTCTCCTGCGTCCGTGGACCGAGCTGTCTTCCCAGCCGCCACCGCCGTTTTCGGTAAGTCAAACGTCAGTCACGTACACAGCCGCGGGCACCGCCTGCACTTTGTTACTTTACATTGCGTATAAGGCATCAATTGATTGCTACTCCGCCTTTTTATCGATGGGGAGCGCACGACTTCGAATATCGTTATAACGGATCAGATGGGCAAGCTATAGTCGCTTCAGTGAGTAACTCCATCGAGTAAATCGTCGATTCCTCTTGTTGCTTTCGTCACTTTTTGTTTAATACTAAGTCATGTTCACAAATGGTCCTTATTTAATCTTATCTCGGTACCATGTGAAGCAACGCACCTTTGTTTGCTCTAGAAAGATGGAGATAATCCTAAATGGTTTCTTTTATATTTGACAACGAAAGATAAATTCTTGTAAATTTTGATAATATACTTTATCATTTGAAGTCAATAATCTTGTCAAAAAATTAAATTTAAATAACTACGAGTGTATCCACTCTAGTACCCATATGTATGTACTTAGTTGCAACTACCGTCTAGCTTCCACATTTATTCATACGCCTTGGGCAACTGATTTTCACCGTGAGATCCTTTTGTAATTTAACTGACTACAACTAGCTACTTTGGTAACCTATGGAGCAGATCAATCACTTTCAAATGCCACGCTTGTTGTCTCCCATTTATAGTCTCCGCAACGGACAAAGAATCACTATCCTTCGGCAAATTAATTCTATTCAAGACAATTTACTCTGGTCTGAGCGGCCACTTAAATCATTAACACTGACTAATGAATCAATAGTGCAGTGCGAAGTATCTCTTTACAGTTTGAATTAGACAAATACAAGACTTACCGGAAGATTGTGTGCACTTGGGATATTGTTGTGTTCTAACATGGAACTGGAATATTTTAGGCGTTGCGAAAAAAATAAGAAACAGGATAGAATTCTTAAAATCAATGACATTAGATTAGTTTAAATATTTACGATAGTTTTTAATCAGTGTACTATTACGTGTGTCTCTCTCTGCCGACGTATTTTTGACCGCAATCCCTCACCAGTTACTGCATTACTCAGTAGTCTCAGTACTCATTCAGGGTTAAAAATATATTTTAGTATAATCAACACCATAGAAAATAACAGTAAGGGCTTGTTTCACCATCTTCAAGTAGAGTCCTGAATAAGCTATTCGCCGGTTAAAGTGACGTTAAAGTGTCATTTTACATACACGAAATGTCAACTTAACCAACGAATAGCTTACTTCGGATTTACTTGAAGATTGTGAAACAAGCCCTGAATCTTTGACGACCTGTGTGGCGCGATGGTTACCATGCCGGATATCTGCGCCAAGGGTACTGCCAATTTACTCCGAAACTACTGAACCAAATGAGTTGAAAGGTACTACTCATGTACTTTTTTGTGAAGACGGAAGGTATAAAGTAAACAACTGAATTTTGAAAAAAAAAGTTTCAAAAACGCGTAATGAGTTGCCTTCCTTTCTAACACTATCGCTTATCCTCTCTGGCAATGTTAGGGTTGTCTTAACGACATCAAAATAAACAAAAACTGTTTTGCAAAAACTGCGTTTTGCTTAAATATTACAGCAAAACTTATAAGAAGTCTATGGTTTTAAAAAACGGCAAAAATAAATACAATAGAAAAATAATGGTAAATAAATAATCAACGTACGGAACTCTCTCCAAGCGAGTTCAACTAGCACTTGTCAAGTTTATTTTGTCTTAATTTGAAATAACAAGTTAGAAATTAATAATGCTAATTAAATACATTTTAGACTATGCTCCTGTACTTGTTTAAGCATTACAACATCAAATAGATTGCTAAATCTACAATGTCGTTGCTACACGATGCGTTTACATAATATGGAAGTAATAGCCAGAACACGAATACAAATAAGCTCCTATCATTGTCACAGAATGGCGTAGGTTTTTGTGACATTTGAATATAAAAAATGACTGATAAATCATCAATGGATACACGTTTTTAGGGTTCCGTAGCCAAATGGCAAAAAACGGAACCCTTATAAATTCGTCATGTCTGTCTGTCTGTCTGTCCATCCGTATGTCACAGCCACTTTTCTCCGAAACTATAAGAACTATACTGTTGAAACTTAGTCAGTAGATGTATACCGTAAACCGCGTTAAGATTTTTACACAAAAATAGAAAGGAAACAATAAATTTTGGGGGTTCCCCATACATAGAACTGTAACTCAAAAAATTTTTTTTCATCAAACCCATACGGGGTATCTATGGATAGGTCTTCAAAAATGATATTGAGGTTTCTAATATCATTTTTTTCTAAATTGAATAGTTTGCGCGAGAGACACTTCCAAAGTGGTAAAATGTGTGTCCCCCCCCTGTAACTTCTAAAATAAGAGAATGATAAAAATAAAAAAAATATATGATGTACATTACCGTGCAAACTTCCAACGAAAATTGATTTGAACGAGATCTAGTGAGTAGTTTTCTTTTAATACGTCATAAATCGTAAACCGCAAAAAACATCGATCAAAGTTACAATGAAGTACAAGAACTTTTATATTATGTTACTTACTTGCTGTTACGGAACCCTTCATGGGCGAGTCCGACTCGCACTTGGCCGCTTTTCATTAAACGATAGAGGAGAATATTATCACTGGATATAAAGACGACAGATACAAAAATATTTGAAAGAATAAACATTGGTCATTTTTGGCTTTGATTTTGGGTTTAAAAAATTCTTTTTATAGTTCATGTTGATACAAAAACTTCACCCGGTGGTAAGGTTTCCATTTCATATTGTAACCACTTACGTTAGTATTTGGCACCATTCTCTTATCGTTGAAACAGATAATCCTCACATGCACTTTAGAATGGTGTGGCTGCGGCACATTTTTCAACGACATGACACATTTTTCAATTCTGTGATTGACAATACTTGGAGTAGTTTAATATGTCTTGCTTGTTATTATTTCTTTCTTCAAATATAAATTATGAGTAACTGCCCTGGCTTTGCTTCGGATTTCTTATTTTTTTTACACCTTGGGTTACATTATTGGAGATTTATTAAGGATCCCTAATTTTTTTGAAAATATAATATAGCGTATGTTACCCGGGGATAGTGTAGCTTCCTAAAAGTGAAAGAATTTTTCAAATCGGTTCAGTACTTTCGGAGCCTATTCAATGCAAACAAACAATCAAATCTTTCCTCTTTATAATATTATAGTATAGATAATACAGTAAAATAATGTATAGCACTGTCTGAGAACATAATTATGTAACCGTGATTTTGATTCGATTTTTATCGATTTTATTTCTGGTTGTTATGTTAAGATGTGTAAATCTGAGTTGTATATTATTTTGGATTGGCGCGCTACCCACGTTATTAAATGTCGATATAAACGACTACTTCAACAATCAGGCGACGATGATAGAGAGCTTTCACTATTTATGACTAATGGACCGGTATGGTTCCAGGAGTATATATCTATTGTGATTTATCACGAGTAAATCTACGATTCGTTAGAGCCGTGCGAAAGTGGCACTAACTTAATAATTGAAATTACAACAGAGGTGCTCAATCTTTATAATACTTTTCCTTCACTTCCTTTTGCTTAGACTAAATTGGTCAATAGTATTATATAATAAGTTATAACTGAAAATAATAACAACACACTGTAACACATAACGTAATATATTTTGTTTCTTGGTCATAAATAAATGTCTCTTTATCAATTGGCGTTTATTTCTACCGAGATTTGAGAGGCTTCACTCACTTCAGTGATCAGTATCGCCTTATCCATATTTCATCAAGATAATATTTTTTTATTAATTACGAGTAACTGCCCTCGCTTTGCTTCAGTTTTCTTATTTTTTACCCCTTGGGTTACATTATTGGAGTTTTATTAAGGATCCCTAATTTTTTTGAAAATATAATTAGCCTATGTCACCCAGGGATAGTGTAGCTTCCCAACAGTGAAAGAATTTTTCAAATCGCTTTAGTAGTTTCGGAGCCTATTCAATGCAAACAAACAATCAAATCTTTCTTCTTTATAATATTTGTATAGATTTACTCCCATGTGAATTTAAAAACTAATATCTAAGTGTTTAGAATTGCTTGAAAATTATGGTATTTGAGAATTTGATTTGAGAATCACTGACTATCAACAAACAATGCGAATGTTGTAACGTCTCTATAATGTCGATCTCCCGTATAATTTGTCTCCTGTATGGGCCGATTACCATTACGAAATTCATGAAGCATTCATACAATAGATTGAGGTTAGGTATGTTAGCAGATTAGATCTTTGCCAACTTAGATTTCTGATAACTGCTTGAAAATAGTGATGTGTTTTGGGATTTGTAATGTTCAGTTTTATTCAACTTGATTCCTTGGGCTTCTTCTGTTTATCTTTCATTGGCAAAAAGACTGAAATAAGATAAATATTAAGCGAAGTATTTGTTATTGTAATTTGTGAGCCATGCCACTATTTCTGTGTGGTTGTATTGAGTCACTCATAACATAACTAACACGTCTTAGAATCAATGAATGAATGCATATTTTCATCCGATTGGATGCTAACTATGTACGAGTTATTGACTATTGTACAGTAAATAGCAATGAATTGATTTCTAAACATTTACAGATACTTATTTCTGGATGTAATACAATTTCCCGTTAGGATTACTGGTAAAAATCATTAATACAGATGAAATAAAGTTACCACTTGATAGACTGTTATCGATCTTAAAAAACGGTGTGTAGCATTCGCATAGTTGTCATTTCCGAAGTAATTACCGAAATTTCTTGAATAATGAAGGTACGTAGACAATTAGAAGGGAGGTGACACTAAACAACACAAGGACACAATTAATGTCAAGCATAATTCGTCTCCTACACAACAAACGCCTATTGCGAAAATACAAGAGGTGTAATTGCGCACGTGTTTCAAATTTGAATGCTATACCGTGCTACGCGATTCTGCAAATCATCTAGCTCTGTGTTTCGGTTATTAAAGGTAAATACAATGTATAGAATAAAATCTGCAATAATACATTTAAAGATTTGACATCTTGATATTTTTCAACAAAAATAAACTTAAGTCACCGAGTGTAATTACAATGCAAAATGAAGATGATCCTGTAATTATATGACAGTTACAACGTATTTTATTCTTAATATTTGCATATTAATTATCAGTTTTTTGTTCCATTTTTATCATCTATTTCTTGATTTTTTTTTTAAAACTAGAAGCCGACTTCTCTGTAACCGTACTATTCACATCTAGTTCAAATTGATTAGAGATCTTTCTTATCCAGATGGACGAAATGTCAACATATTTGATAAAAGTTATTAAATTGCTCTTCCGCAAACCCTTTATAGTCAATAATCTTGTATTACGATGATGGCGAGCCTGCTCCCGATACGGATATCAGATTGGAGCAGAAAACCAGCAACGCACAGTTAATTGACTAATGAATACACGACATATCCAGACAAGATACATAAACAAGCTCCTCCACGACACATGTCCAATTTGAGGAGCCATCAGTTAGATTTTCAGTATTGGGTTAAACTGATTATGATCATTATACGCTTTAAATTAGATTCACCTGTATGTTTGTAACTTGTAACCGACTCCTTTGGACTTGATTTTGACTCACTTCAAACGGTCAGATTTCTTTAAAACTTCGTAAACTTATCGAGGACGGATGACAATTCAATATTTAAAGAAAAAAAACGGCCAAGTGCGAGTCAGACTCGCTCATGAAGGGTTCCGTAGCAGCAAGTAACATAATATAAAAGTTCTTGTAGTTCGTTGTAACTTTGATCAATGTTTTTTGCGGTTTACGATTTATGACGTATTAAAAAAAAACTACTAACTAGATCACATTCAAACCAATTTTCGTTGGAAGTTTGCTTGGTAATGTACATCATATATATTTTTTAGTTTTATCATTCCCTTATTTTAGAAGTTACAGGGGGGGGGGACACACATTTTACCACTTTGGAAGTGTCTCTCGCGCAAACTATTCAGTTTAGAAAAAATGATATTAGAAACCTCAATATCATTTTTGAAGACCTATCCATAGATACCCCACACGTATGGGTTTGATGAAAAAAACATTTTTGAGTTTCAGTTCTAAGTATGGGGAACCCCCAAAATTTATTGTTTTTTTTTTCTATTTTTGTGTGAAAATCTTAATGCGGTTCACAGAATACATCTACTTACCAAGTTTCAATGGTATAGCTCTTATAGTTTCGGAAAAAAGTGGCTGTGACATACGGGACGGACAGACAGACAGACAGACAGACAGACAGACAGACAGACAGACATGACGAATCAATAAGGGTTCCGTTTTTTGCCATTCGGCTACGGAACCCTAAAAATAAAGAAAAAAGCTAAATTTTTTTCAAGAAATCAAACTAAAAAAATGAAAAAATAAATAATTGTTAAAAATAAATAAAAAACACGCTTTTATAAAAAATCCAACTAAAAAATAGAATATGAATCAAGAACTGTGTAATTGCAATAAAAGCGTGGGGTGCATGGTATCAATGAGTAGAAGGGATAATCTATACTTTAATATTATAAAGAGGAATGATTTCATTGTTTGTTTGCATTGAATAGGCTCCGAAATTACTGAACCGATTTGAAAAATTCTTTCACTGTTCAATTCCAAAAAATTCAAATTCAAATTCAAAATCATTTATTGCCAGTGTGGCGACGACGCGCACACGTCACAAGGTGACGTCACGCCGCCCTGAATCACGCTATCGAAGTTTTCTACAATCGCTAGTATATATACAAATGCTCCGACAAGATCAGTTGGGGCTCGGCCGCCTCCCAGGCAACACACCTCGCCTGGCGGGAGATCTCCCTTTGGCAAATCAGAATGTATGTAGTTTTATATAGGTGGTACATGTAATAGAAGTCCAATACATTCAACCATGTATGGTATGCAATAGTAAATTATAAAATAATTATTAAATTACTTTTAAAATTATTAGAATTAACAATGTTGTACAATACAATTTTCCTATTAAATTATTTATTAAATCATTCAAAATCATTCAATTTGGATCAATAAAAATTTCAACAAATGTCAATATTTTTTTATGTAAATTTTAAAAATGTCGAAGTTTTTATAATATAATTTATGATGTCAAATGATTTAAAAAATTACGAAAAAAATTAAATAAAAAAATAAAATAAATTACAAATTACAGAAATAATAATGGTAAATAATAATGGTCAATAAATAAGTTATTGCATTATTGCAGCTTCCTCTCCTTATAGGTCATATATTCCTTAATGTCATAAAAACAATTTTCCGCGAGCCAATACGTAACTTTATTTAGTTGTTTGGAAGATACACTATCCCCGGGTGACATAGGCTATATTACATTTTCAAAAAAATTAGGGATCCTTAATAAAACTCCAATAATGTAATCTAATGTGTAAAAAAATAAGAAAACCGAAGCAAAGCGAGGGCGGTTACTCGTATCTTAATAAAAAGCACCTAACGCTTGTTTTACAATTACACAATTCTTAATTCAAATATATTTTCTATTTTTTTGTTGGGTTTTCTATAAAAGTGTTTAGGTTTTTTTTAACTATTAATTTATTTTAATGATAACATCAGTAAAATTTTCGTTTTTTGTTACAGGTAAGCTTCAACTGGAATAAATTGCATGGACAGCCTGTGAACTATTGGAAAGGTGGTATTGGTGTCTCCGCTATTTTATCTTTAATAAAATCATGGTAAACGGGGAGAGGAATTTTCTTGCAACTTGCTATTTTTACAGTATTACAGTATTATTACCGATTAATAAGTAGTATTTTAAGGACCTCCTCACAGTTATTTCGCAAATCTTGCCTAACAGTACAACTGATGTTTCGAACACTTCCTCCTGTGCAGGATGTTTGCTGAGATTCCTTGCTCCGGATCAGATTACAGTTCCGTACCGGTTCCTCGCTTAGCTATGCCCTTGCATTACATTTGCAAGCTATTTGCCTTACACTCACAGGGCTGTCACTTTAAACTTTTTTATTGGCGATTACCACTTGTGGATGTCACTATTGCAGCATACCGAGCATTCCGTTTGTACAATTTATAAGATAGAGTCACAGTTCTATTAAACTTGGTGCATAATTATTTTTTGACAAAAAATAAAACCAACGAAAAAAAACTGAAAAGCGAAAAATAAAATAAACCATTTAGTATTATAAATTAAGATCCTAAATTAACTGAAAATAAATAATTTCGAGACCGTGCCAAACAAACAAACAAACAAAATTAATTACGTAAAGTTCATTTTATAAGGGCAGTGGCATGCGATGCACACGGCAGCAGCAGCGCGGCGCACATCTTTTCACCGTTTGTTTTTTCATTGGTTTGGCACCGCCTCAAAATTATTTATTTTCAGTTAATTTAGGATCTTAATTTATAATACTAAATGGTTTATTTTATTTTTCGCTTTTCAGTTTTTTTTCGTTGGTTTTATTTTTTGTCAAAAAATAATTATTTTTTAATTTTTAGTTGCTATGAAAATTATTAAGTTATTGGTGATATATTCAGTTACCAGGTAAAAATATAGTAATTGAAACATAAATCATCTCCTATTTTCGTACCTTTAGGGGTAAAATTTTCTTTCCAAATTTAAACAAGAGTAACTTCAAGGTATACAATATACAATAAAAAAAGAATCATCGAAATCGGATCATCCAGTACAAAGTTATTGGGGTAACGGGCAAAAATTCCGTGGGTGAATAATCAATCATCCCCTATTTTCGTACCTTTAGGGTAGGAATAAAATTTTCAAAAAAATATGGGACCAACTTCAAGATATACCCTATCCATTAAAAAAAGAATGATCAAAATCGGACCACCCTGTGCCGATTGCTGAGTGATCATACATAAAAAAAAAAACAAAAAATATACGCGTCGAATTGAGAACCTCCTCCTTTTTTTTTCGTCGGTTAAAAATATGTTACTTTTTTATCTATCTAATTAAAATTCAGTCTGTTCCACTAGTCCCATGATGTTCCACTGTGGGACTAGCGACAACAATATAATGATTTCAAATGGTTATTAATTATTTAAGCAACATATTTATGGATACATTTAGGGCAGGCATTAGAATAATGCATTTGAACTTAATACCTCTAAATTGTCTGTTTTTTTTATATTAAAAATATATCTATAATTGCTTCTTTGTCAATGCATACATTTATGATGTTAAATAAAATGATTGGATACTTTCTCTGTTGGATCCCTATTACGTCTAGTTAGCGATGCCGTGTCAGGAATCCGGCGTCGAACGGCACAATCCCTACATGGGCCATGAAGCACGTTAGTTAGTGTTTGACATGAGTTTGATTATCACTTCATTCGCTGTAGCAACTTCTAAAGTTTTTAGACTGTTTACATTGACATTCGTAATTTTCATATTGACAAAAGCGTGCGTATCGGTATCAGTTGTAACTTGTTACGTCTGCATCAGGTGGAGTTTCATATTTATTTTATAGTTCATACTCCGTTATTTGGTGAAGTTATCAGACTTATTTTTGAAAAACAGTACAATATTTTTTATAACATGCTTTAACATGCAAAAAAGTTCTATTAATTCTAGCGCTAACATTAGTGTTTTACTGCTTGTCCATATGGTTATCAAAATAAGTAGATACAATGTAAAATGTTTTGTTTCAAAAGTTATTGACAAGTTACAAATTATTTATTTTTATATTAATATCTTATTAGATGTCATCTTCGTCATCCTAAGCTTACAATTAGTACAACAATTACTATCATACACCTTGACATCTGCCTAGTTCGACCTTTGCAAGCGTTGCTGTTGTATGCATTTGATTTTGTTTACACAGTTTAAAATTTATTTATCTTGAGTAGTTTTATAAATAAGAGAAGAATCAAATCAAGAATCATTTTAAATAAGGTATGCATTTAAAATAATGAAAATATATCGTTTATGTTTATCTTTCCAAAGTTTTTTTTAAATTATTCCTAAATTTTCAAACGATGAACGTGCATTTTAGTGACTAGAGTTACAAAGATATAAGCTTTGATTTTCTCGAGCGGATTTAATATTCACATATGAATCTTATCCGCCTACGTGTAACCTTTAAAAAAAGGGCGAAGCGCATAATGCGTTACCTGGTCTACGCCTTTCGCACGGTGGCTCCTATTTGTGTCGTGTATTCTTGGAAGAGCAATGCTCTCCTCTTTACGTGATCCGTTTACTGAATTTAGTGAATGTGTTATTTGCTTATGCAAAGTATTATGGGGTTTGAGAGCATACGCTCTCGCCACCGAGTTCCTTATAAGGGTCTTTGACTTAGATAGATCTGAATTTTATTAGTTTAGTAATGATAAAGAATTTGTTATCAGATGGGACTATTTGATATGATTTTAAACTTATATCATCGGGGACACTTAGGCTAATAATACAGAAAATGATATGACTCAGGGGGTCTCGCCACGTCAAATGTAATAATATGTTATGTGTCCGTGGAACACCGTGGTAGGCATGAACTGAGAGAATCATTAAATACATTATGAATCGTCCGTTTTTGATATCCAATAACATTTGGTTCGGTTTTATAACGCATTACGCAATCAACACTCCTCTCTTAACATCTGGGAAATAAATGCATATCTTGTAATTGCTTAAACACAAACTAGCATCACATATAAAGACGAACATTAACACGAATTTTGATGCAGTTAAGCCAGTGGATAGAGGAATATTCAGGTGTAAGGAGAAAACGTAAAATTTTTAAAACTCAATACACACGAGCACCAAAATAATGAATAAGAGATGCGGGAATAACTTTAGTAACTTAACTATTAGTTGTTGCATGTCATCTCTATACTAAAATTATTATTAGGCAACAGTCACCACGACCACTTTATGCCGTAAAACATTGCGGAAGAGTTTCACTATCATAAGTCATAACTTTGAGTACGCGGAATAATAATATTGAATTGCTTTCAATATTAATAAAATGTTTATTTATTATGAGTGTACACAGAGTGAGCTTTTGGAACTGTGTACACCAATTGATGCGATAGATACTAAGGAACGCTTTGCATAGTTTAGGACGTTTATGTAACGTCTTGTATCATGGGCGTAGCCAGGTTTTAGTTTCGGGGGGGGGGGGGGGGGGGGGGTTCAAGAAAATACAACGACTAAAAGTACATAAAATAACCCTAAAGAAAATTGAGAATTTAGGGAGTCCTTTATTTTTCTCACGACGTATGTAGTGCCATCTATTATTAGTTTAGTCAAAAGTTCAAAAACGTCTTAAATATAAATAAAGCTCCTAAAAATGTCAATATCTTAACTTTTTGGGGGGGGGTTTGAACCCCCGAACCCCCCGGCTACGCCCATGTCCTGTATGTCCTTATAACCTCTGCAGTCTGTTCTGTTCTACTTATGATTAGTAGTTCCTGTGGCCCATTAATATATTTTACTCGGTTTCTTTGCTTCCTTGGTTTTTCTTAATTTTAGAATGAGATGCTATTAACTTTAACTAGGAACATATTCTTAATTTATATATATAACGGAGCGCCGAGACCGAGATGTATTCCATCCTGTGATATTCTTAGGTTATATGTCACAGTACAGATAGTGAGGTATTTTCTTGAAAGGATTATTCACAGAGATATCGTATTACAATCATTTTATTACAATTAACACTGTAACACTATACAACACAAAATAATAGAAGATTGTAGAAATATGAGCCAATAGTTTTGTACATACTCATGCGACCGGCATCACATCACGAATGGCCTCTGCCAGGGTTGCCAGACGTCGCCATGACACATACAACTCTATTCGGTGTTACCCGCTCAATTTACAATAATAATCGTTTAAGTAGCAATTATTCAAATCGATCACATTTAATCATTTATACGCCGCGCCGATATATATGAATATATTCTTAATTTTGAAGCGCTCATAGCCCGGCGGCTAGCGTCGATCCTATGTGAGCGACAAAGTTAAGCAACAGCAGGTACGGTCGGTAGTTGGTTGGGTGACCCTTAGTGGTAAAAATTTCTTGGGCGTTTCCTTGCTTCGGAGGGCACGTAAAGCCGTAGGTCCCGGTTGTTATCAAAGATAACAGTCGTTAAGCCATTTCGGAGGCCCTGGGGCGGTTTGAAAAACTTCCGACACTCGGGTTGGCCACTAACCCCTCCACCAATCCGCACTGGAGCAGCGTGGTGGAGTATGCTCTAGGCCGCCTCTTGAAGGGGAGAGACCCGTGCCCAGTAGTGGAACATTAATGGGTTGAAGCATTATTCTTAATTGATATTGTTTGCCATTTTATGCAAAAATGTATATGTACATAAATTATTACTTTTTCAGTAGGTAAACCGTGAGCTAAAATAGTGGCAATATAATTTATAACCTTGTCTTAGTTTTATAAAAACAATTTGGTCTAAACATTCAATATTTAATAGTTTATAATGACGTAAATGTTGAAAACAATTAACGTAAGTTTTAATTAACGCGGAAAAGACTAAGTTCAAGTTCAAAGTCAATTATCGGGATTTTGAAATTGTCTAGATATTTCCTAGTTGTAACTACCATTACAATTTGTTGTGTATAAGTTAAACAATTTTATTAAGGAAATGTTGATATGAGTATGAGTACAAGTTACTGATATTGATTTTTTGCTGATAATTAAAAAATCGCAATAAAATAAAAATAATATTATGCGACTTGTTTTGTAGAATTACTTAGCTATCGTCTCGCATATTTGTTGGTGCGCACTGTCCTTACTTCCTTAGCTTCAATGTAGTAGCAATATTAAACAGGCCATTACTCACAGTGCACTTCTGTATATTTCGGGTGTGTACCTCGAGTGCATTGCAATGTGCCGTTTCGAGATTGTTTGTAAACATACATTCGTGTTGTATGAATCAGGAGAGATTATATAAAGCAATCAATTATCTTCGAATTGTGTTGGTACTTCAAGCTTTTTATGCTGAGAACACTTATGTACATGTGAGTTATGAAAGCAGCGTCGCTATGATTATTAATAAAACTGATAAGTAATTCGTCTAATTTAGGTAGTGGCTGCTACCTAAGGTCACCTAAAATTAAACCAACCTCTTTGTCTTATAATGTCTCTGCTGTAGTAGTTACGATAGCAATCTTTAAAGTTTATCGGGATTTTCGCCTTTTGTTTATTCCACCGTACATAGACAGCGTTTATTCAAAATAGTTGTAAAACGTTATTCATACACGATCTACCTAGTTTAGACATCCGACCAATTTGAAAACGCACCGTGTAACCCATATTCTAATTCTAAACCTTTAGTTCTAAAAATGGCCACACAGTACACCGTACTATGGAACTTTGGAATGCCGACACGTCGAGGCTTCCTGTCCCCGCCTTATAGAGAATTCTATGAGCGGAGCGGACTCTGCTTGGATTAACTATGTACTGATAATAATAGCCGTGTGTCACGTCAGTCTTAAACGCATAATTAACCGCGGCAAAACTAATGTTTTCCTGCGAGTAATGACTCTAAGATTGACATTTTTTGTCGAGATGTAAATAGTTATCGGGTGCGCGCCGGTATGTGTAATGATTGTTAATATGTTACGAGATTAATACAGTACTATGCGACACTTATGTCGCGCTGTTTACGCACCTATTTTTATTGAATATTCTTATTAATTGATTACTTTGTTTAATAGTTAACAGAAAAGATTAAATGCTGTGAGCGTTAAAATTTACATATTTCAAGTCAGTGCTTACAAATTTGTAAATAATTTGGAAAATCCAAAATTGCACGTCTCATAACGCTCGGAAAAACGAAGACCGGACAATTTTATTTAATCAGTTTTTTATTTTAATTTTAATTATTAAACTTAGTGTTTTGAGGAGTATCTATTGTTATAAAAAAGTGTTCATCTTGATATACGTGAACTCTTAATATTACCCTGAAAGTGCAACATTTAAGGGATAAAAGTAATTCAAGTCGAGAAAAATGATTGTCATTGAAACGGCAGGAATAGAGACACGTGCAATATTAAGATTGTAAGAATTTGAAGAATTTTGTTATAAAAAAAAACAACAAAAACAGTTGTAGAAACGAGCTAGAGATGATGAAATTATTCACTGGATTAAACCCCATGATAAAAGTCTACAGATTCTCTTCGTGTTTAGGCTTTGTGTTCTAAAACAAAGCTAAAATTTTGTATTGTTGAAGTTGCGTTGTCCAAGAACTTTAGTTTTGCTTTGTCATGAGAAAAAATATATGTTTTTCTATTTGAAAAATACTTGCTGGAAGAAAAAAGGACGCTGCGTCGTCAGATGGCACTGCATACTCTGCATAGCATGAAATAAAGTCACTGTCTGAACTCTATCTCAAAAAGTATAGCAATAATTTTGCGGATTATGTGAATAATTTGAAAAGTACCTACGATAATTCATATATAAAAAATATATTTCTTATTTTATATTTTTTATAATTTAACAAAAAATAATATGTTGTAAACTCATCATAAAGTAATATTAGTAGCTTCTAAGTATAGCTGTTGAAAATGTTACGGGTTTGTGTTAATTTGGTTACGGTAGCGATAATTTCTACTTATTTGGTTAAGAATGGGAACGGAATTTGGCGCTTTTATTCTTGGTAATGTCATGAAAACAGAAATAACCGTGAAACTTTCTTGATAAGAGACTTGTTTTAAACACGCTAATGGAAAAACGTTCAAGTACCTAGTCCTAATTGAAGATAAGAAGCTTAATGTGGCAAAACCGCTGTAAGTGGATTGCTAGTACGTGCGCAATGCGTCCTAATTTGTTCCGAATGTAGATATGAAAATTCTTTTTAAGTACTATTTACGTCTTCGGTATTGGGCTTCAACCTATTAATGCCCTACTGCTGAACACGGGTCTTTCCTCTTGGCATGCGTAGACCATACACCATCAAGCTGCTCTGTGAAGGTTAGTGTGGGCCAATCCAAGTGTCAAAAGTTTTTATGCTGCCCAAATAGTCCAGTCAAGGAATGACTCAAAGGAGGGTGTAGAGTGCGTGAGCGGGAACCTAAGCGATTTCTTCAGAAATTTATTCAGGGTGCTTAGGGAGTCAACATACTAAAAGTCCTGACGTCTAGGAGGTGAGCCGGAGGGAGGGGGGGGGGCAAAGGTCTCAATTTTAGGTTTTTCGCCAATATCTCAAAAACGGTGCGTTGTAGCGAAAAATGTTCCATGATGAAATGAAAGCTTATAAAATTCTCTATAACACTGATTATGTTCAGTTTTTCCATATTCCCAACCAATTCAGTTAGATTTTCATGAAACAATTAAATTGTATACTGATTTACTGATATTCACGTCACATCCATTCGGATGATTGAGCTACGTTGTCTCATTAATAGTAATGGGGCAATAATACTTACTTATGTATTTACACTTACTTAGTTATGTATTTACATAACTTTATACAATATTTTGGCACTTTTATTGTAACGTTTATTGTATTTGACTCAATATTTACGTGCACATAGCTGTCTCAATCAAGATTGTGAGCAGTTTTCACATCGCTGTGCTAATTTTGTCATATACCTAACCAACATCACACTGCCACTGTATCACAATGCAAGTCGTTTATCAGTACTTTATAAGATTTTTTGGAGCTTTCCTACGAAGTAATAAATTGTGTAGTATTGTTGTGATTAGTATAAAATTTAAATATTACGGTATCTACATTATTTTCGTTTTATATTGTCCTATTTGGACAATTTCTGACAATGTTTGACAAAGCTTCTGGGTTTTGTGGTCAGTCGATTCTTTCTGGCTGGACCTAACATGATAATAATTAAACGGACAAAATAAATCGACAAATTGAAAGAAAAATTGTGTAAGTCTCTTAGTCAATGTTATTTTCGAATGTCAGCTCAGAAATTGATATGTTTACCACATGGATCTCAAAAGCAGATTGCTTTTCTAACCAAATACAGTTAAAATAATTAATTGATTTATATTTTTCTGGGCGTCATTTTCCTGGTTTAAGGAATCTCGATTTACCTACCTATTCAATATTTATTTATTGCTCGGAATTATTGGTTAGCTGAATTAACGTATTCTTAACGCACGTAAACATTTACGGAAAATACCCAATATCCTTTGGTATATCCTGCCCATGGAAGTTATGGAACATAAAGTATCTAATTTCCGCCATTCGTCGTTACTAAAAATATATTCAAAGGTGCCGTCCGTGCGTCGCTCGGGTCGGGTCGCAGTCGCATAATATACGAGTACCATTTCCCGAAACGTCTTTGATAGGGGAATAAGACAATGTCTCTTTTTATAGTTTTATTGTGAATTATTTTATCATGATTATATTTATGAAACTATTTTTTATCATGATAACAATTATTTAAAAAAAGAGAGCTTACTTACCAATGAATAGAAATAGCTCAACATTATACATACGAGATTCCACGCAAAACTAAAAATAAATATTATTATAATATAATGCCAAACGAAACCGCGAAAATTAAGTTAAACCAAAAAAGCTTATATTTTATGGCCTGCAAATTATTTTATTCAATCATCTATTGAAGGAGCGTAATGTTATAGGGTTTAAAAAAAATATATAGACATATTATCATCCAAATGCTATTACAAAGTAGATTAATTTTTAATTGACAAACTAGAAAATTAAATAAAATTAGATTCATAATAACTTTAATTGTAATTTATAATAATGTTGACAATGTGTTTTATGATCATGACGTTTTATAATTTATCATTGACATGAATTTTATATTATTGATATGATCAGTTATTTAATTGTTCGGTATTCTGTTTTTTAATTGATTTTGAGTAATGCATGAAATTTATTCTAATTTTACTAACGTGACATTTATATCATTTTGCAGCGCCCATCTGTCGTCATGTAAGTTCGTTTAGCATACTGTTTGTACCACTTTATCTACTACATGATGGCAATATATTGATTTGATTTGATTTGGTAATTATGTTAGAGATATTTTTAAAAGACAAGAACGTCGTGAATATCTATAAGGTACTCCCAATTCTAACTAGTTTTTCTTAAATAAGTAAATCGTGGATAATGGTCCAAAATTGTAGTTAACATTATGATTAACTATCTACAACGCCCTTAAATTATGTGATCATTAATTTCAATAGATTATATATTTCCAGTCTCAAACACTTGATCAATCTATACAAATAAATAAAATTGGAGTGTCTGTTTGTAATATTAAAATAACCGCTTTTTACTAAGTGCATTTCGATGTATACACGGTACATATAACAAAACAATTTTTTTTACAATTTTTGTCTATCTGTCTGTTTGTTCCGGCTAATCTCTGAAATAGCTGGACCGATTTCGACGGGACTTTCATTGGCAGATAGCTGATGTAACAAGGAGTAACTTAAGCTATTTTTATTTTACAAAAAAAAAAAATAGTTTGTTAGGCGATACGAAGTTCGCCGGATCAGCTAGTATAATAATATAAGTATGCATATTAAGTACCAATGTGAAGGGACCTAGAAGCAATAAGTAAATCTTCGAACATGTCTGCCTGTCATTACCCGCATGATGATCGGGGTTGTCATTAGTAATCATGTCTGGAAAGGAAATGTCTATATTACAGCGACAGTCTGCGACACCAATACGGACGGTAAAGAGACTGGTAACATTTCATCGATCGGTCGAAGTATTCAGACAAGCCGCAACGTAATAATACGATACATCGTCTCAGAAACATAATGGTAATGATAATGACGTATCAGTAATTTTTAAATTGTTCACGAAATTATGTGCTAGCTCGCGAAAAATGACACTAAAGGAAGATACGAATCCCATTAGTCACGAATGTATTACATTGACTGAGTGTTATTCTCAAATGCAAATTAATGTCTAAAAATGCACATGTGGGATTATTGTAGGAGGATGGATCTATCAGTAAAATGGTTATGGATTATATTTGGAAGTAACGTATAAAACATCACGTGAAAGTAGGGCTTACTGACCACGGCGCTTCATTTGACGATTGCACGCAAGCTTCAAAATTAAACATATTATAAATAGTCAAACGCGGCGATGTTGCTCTGTTGACAGATTTCGTAATTTAACTCCTCAAGAAAGCTGCAAGCAAGTGGACAGAATTCTAAGTTATACTTATGCCATATGTGTCAAAGTCAAGGTTACTGCATAAAAATATTGAACGTAAAGCTGATAATATAATCCTAGTTCAAAGCAAACAATGTTTCATATAAAATGTGTATACTTGTCTTAAATTCTTGTTATTATTCTAGTTCATGGTTTAACGTCAGTAGTGGGGCCTGCCACTTAAATATGGCGCACGTTATTAGTGGCATTACAACTGGTAATGATGCATCTAGAAACGTTTGCCGGGAAGTCGGGTTTTACGGTATTCTCAGATTTAGGTGACTGACTTCGATTAGATGTTATTGCCATGTATTGAGCTTTCTCTTTGATCATTAATTCTTTCTATGTGACACTGTTGACAATTATTTTATTAAACAGAAACTACAGAACTTATTGCAAAACATACTGGCTTTGGAATTTAGAAATAAACACATTCTTTGATATGATTGATAACAAAATACGTATAGAATTACAAACAGGTGTAGACCATATTAATAAAATGAATGAATGAATAAATTAATATAAGTATTAGCAATATTATAATGATCAAGTTTACGTCTATCGATCTATCTGCGATAACAACTGGTCCCTACGGAATTTTCATCTCAAAACATTTGGATACAATTTCATAAGTATGCAGTGGTCGGCATTACGATTTACTTGTTTCGATCTGTTTGGGGTCCATGTTGCTATCTGGTCCGACCGAAATCCGGTTGCTTGACGTTAGTTATTTCAATACTTGCGGCAAACTCATTGATTGTCCGATTAACACTGAATTATGGCTGGCGTCGAGCAGTGCGGTCTACCGCAGCGACTTGCCTTTGCGGCTCATTTTTGTTATGAGGAAGCACGGCTGATTTTTACACGCTTTATATTCACCTGTACGTTTGTTTGTTTGTTTGTTTGTAACTTCTCTTTGAATTTGATTTTGACCCACTTCAACCGGTCAGATTTCTTTCAAACTTCATAGGCTTATCGAGGATCGATGACAATTCAGTATTTAAAAAAAAGAAAGAAAGATAAAAACTAAATTTCATTTCAAACAATCAAACTAAAAAATGAAAAAAATAAATAGTAGTTTAAAAAAACTAAAAAACCCGCTTTTATAGAAAATCCGACTAAAAATAGAAAATAAATTTGAATTAAAAATCGTGTAATTGTAATAAAAGCGTGGGGTGCATGGTGTCAATGAGTAGAAGGGATAATATCTTTAAAAGCACTTGGATTTTTTTTAATAATTTTTATTGAAATATTTTTTTATTCAAAATTTTATTGAATTTTTTTTTCTAGATTCCACTTGTCCGTTGAAGTTTCACTTTTACTATGTGTCCCAGCACACATTTAGATTTTTTTTTAATGTACTATCGATGTGGTCGTAGTAGGTTATGGTTTGTGAATTTGTTCGCTTATCTTCCGCACTTCAATTTAGTTACATTTGCCGTGTGGCTGTGGCGTGTGCTATTGCGAAAACTTACGTCCTTTGTGCTGCGGAGAGAATGTCAGATAGAAATGTTTACATAGAATTAAAATAATCGAATTTTATTCAAATAATAGCAGCAATACACTCATTGGGGGGCCACAAAAACCTAAAAGACTTTACCAACAGTACCTACATGCAACCTATGAAAAAAAAATGTATCTTGGCCCTTATTATCAACATTGATAGATTGGCATCGATCACAAAATTTATAAGTCATTACTGCTTGAAACATTTTAGCACAGAATCTATCTTTCATTGTTACGCCGCGGGTAAATGTCGATCATAAAGTTGGAGAGTTATTCCACTGTAAGTATCACAATCGAGATTTAATGGGTTAAGTATACACGACAACAGACGTCAGTTGTTTCGAATGGCACGATAGGATCGTTTGTGGTCTTGCGAAAGAACATTAGGATCAATAATGAATTATTAATATACCTTATGTTGCAAGGTAAGCTTAAGTTAATCCCTTCAGATTGTTTGCAACTTCTAATTAACTCTGTATGGTATGGGATGATTGTAATCCGTGAGTTTTCACTGTATTGTGATTGTATTTGTTTGTTTATGTCACCAAATAAAGTTATATAAATGGTTTTTATTCAAGTACTTAGCAGTAAAGGAAACTTGTAAAATTAAATACTAGTTAAAATAACAGACAAATAAAACTTAATACCAATCCCTGTGGCCTAAGGTGGAAAGGCCCGGTTCCTAGAACCGGATATTGTGGGTTCATATCCCATCAGGCCAAGGGTACTGTGGGTTCATATCCCACCAGGGCAAAGGGCACATTAGGAAATACTCACCTTTAATGATGAAGTACCTGATACAAATAATAGACAAGGAGATATTTAAAATATTATTATTGTCTTCACGTCAAATCTAATTCATTAAAATATTTGTACAGGACTGTACTCGTATCAGACAAGAGAATAAAAGGGCTGGTACATTAAATTTTAAGGTATTTTAATGATAAAGAAACATTTGAACAAACTGTTGATGAAGTCTAAAACGCTCATAACTACGTTTGAGCACACAGTAACGATGTTAATTTACATTTCGTGTGTTTTGAACAAAAGCGTTTAGTGGGTCACACCGTCAACGCGAACAGCCGATGCTGTAAGACACCTGCTGTGTAATAAAGTGGGGCCGTAAATGTGTACGTCGCGGTCGTAGGCGTAGGCGTTTGCACGGACGGATATGCATCGTTTGGTCACCGACTCTTTTCCTTTAGTTAAATTTAACACAGGGTTCCTGATCGTTTTGAGATGCGACTTGTTAACCAATTTGTGTTACGTTTTAGTAACAGTGGTAAATGTTATCTATCGAACTTCTTGTCCGTTTTTCTAGGTGCAAGAATGATTTGTTAATTCATAAGCGTCACGCTCCACTGGAGCAGCGTGGTGGAGAACGATTTGAGCCTCCTGAAGAGCAGAGACACGTGCTCAGTGCCATATTAGTCCTTTGTGATACTTAACTATTTTATTTGACTAAATATCCCTTTGAAATGAAAAAAGAAATTAAATATATAGGTCGGTTATATTTCTGGGGTTTTATCTGCAAGTCTCCTAGAGTCAACTGGGAAATGTGAATATACTTTGAATGAACTTTAGTGTTTACTGATTTACTGTTTATTGGAACAATAAGTTTCATTCATTATGTATTTACGCAGATCAATCTCGGACTTGAGACCTAATTATGGCAATCGTTATGCCACAGTTTTTCCATGTATAAATAATTGACTACCTGGTCCAACATATATGGTGATTAAACAGACATAATAATATTCTTAGCGTAACCGTATATAATTAGATATTAACTTATGTATTATTCTATCCCTGATTAGTTACGTTATATACATATTATAGCGTAATCAACGTACATTATGGAAGTTTTAAATAATTAAATAATGCTTTATACAAATAGTATCACGAAATAATGAAATATCAAAAAATAGTGTAATTCCTTACTGTTAGTCTTGGTGATACCTTTGGTGTCGCTGATGTCCATGGGCGACGATAGCCACTCACCATCAGATGGATCGTCAGGTCGTTTGTTGGCTATTTCCATAAAAAAACATCTCAGTGTCGAAGTAACTATTTAAGCAATAATCTAAATTTTACTAACAAAAAATAACCGACTTCAAAGTTACTCTAAAACTACTTGTCAGATCTCGTTCAAATTTATGTGGGATTACGTGACAAGCACCTGCTTTCGATTAAAAAAAGAATCATCGAAATCGGTTGGCGTAATATTGAGTTATTCGTCCATTTCTCGCGCTTACTTAATACAAATTTAAGACTTATATGGTTTTATCATGGATGCCATTGTCAGATCTCAATAAAATTTATATGGGACCACATGACAGCCACCAGCTTTCGATTAAAAAAAGAATCATCAAAATCGGTTCGCCCAGTCCAAAGTTCTGGGGTAACAAACATAAAAATAAAAAATACAGTGGAATTGAGAACCTCCTTAGAGAATATCCTTTTTTGAAGTCGGTTAAAAAAGACTGCAAAAGAGCAGATTTATTAAGAAATTACATTTATTTCAGCAATTAACCAATTTATAAAGTTCATATCGTGCTAAATGCCTAAGGAATCTTCTGAGAAACAAAATTATCGTGATTAAGCTATTACTTTCAATTGAACAATTTATCGGACGATTACTTGAATGTCGAAGGACTTTAAATAATTGGTGCTAATGTGCAACAGTGTGGGAAGATAACACAGGCGGTTAATTCGCGTTACTTCCGACTAGTGATGTACCTATGAATACATACATCCACTCGTTGACTCATTGGATAAACAGTTACTACTGTATTATTTTCGTTATTGTTATACTAATATTACTTATGCTATAAGTTATATAGATTACATTATGCTTGCATATAACAAGTACAGTAATAAAACCAAAGAACCAAATGTACATAACCAAATGTTATCTATGTAATTATTTATACATACTAGTTATAATCGATAACTGATTAGACAGCTGATTCAAACATATGCGTGTTTTTCTAATTTTAGCGATTTATGTTCTCCATAAAAACTATAAAATATGATAATATGTTATGATACTTTAAAGATACCATCATATTACAGTCTTTGAAAGTGAGAGTGGCAAAGAAACTGACCAGTTTAGAAAAATCATCACACGATACGATCGTCATTTTAGTTTCTCCCGAAATGTTAATTATTTTCACTTAATTATAAAAGATGCCAGTGAAGATTGGACAGATGGCTTTATAGATAGATAGCTGTATAAAAGTTTCACTTGGCAAAAATATAAGAAATGTTTTGAACTGAAATATTATTGTTTTATTGATTTAAAAAGTGTATGTTTTCCGGCTCACAATACAAAAAATAGTTAGATACTATAGAGCTTATCAGAGCATGCAGCCAGATCACGGATGAAGAAACTCTTACTTAAATAGAGTAAAATTTAATATTTAAGGACTGTTCGTAGGTAACTCGATAAGTTTTGAGAAAAACTATGCAAGATATTAACAATATTTATTTTACATTTTTTCAAAATACTCTCCTTCATTCTCTATGCAAAGTTCTATTCGCCTAAACCAACTATTAAAACACTTGCCAGTCTTGATCAGATAGGTTCGAAATTGCGACTTCGTAGACAGCCACGGCCTCTTCGGCATACGAAAAAAAATCCCTTTTATTTTTTCCTTGATTATCGGCAACAAAAAGAAATCATAGGGAGCTAAATCAAGACTTTACGGTGGATAGGGCTGGGTTTCAGCACAGGATTCCTCAAGAAACGCCTTTGTACTGAGGGACGTATGTGACGAAGCGTTGTCGTGATGCAGCATGATTCCCCGAAGCCCAGTCTTTGGTCTCCTCTCTCGCAGAGCTTGGAAAATTTTCGACAATGCTACTGTTGTATACCATTCCTACCTACGTACTAGTAAAACCTTTCAGTAACGAGTAAACCTTCCAGTATCACTATACTAAAATAAATATATTCCTGCTCTTTGTATAATTTAAAACCTTATGAAAGAAATAGTTAAGCATTCGGTGATGCTATGTAGGTTAATTAAAACTAGTACAGTACGGCCGCTGTAACTTGGCGCGTCTGAACATAGGCTTTGCGAACTTTAGCGCATGTAAGACAGAGATGGCAACACGAACATGCTAACGTGTGACTGAGACACAATATACCGCGTATCGAGTATTGGCGAATTATGTTACTGCGCAGCCTTCTGCGCGAAGTTCAGACGCGCCAAGATACAGCGACCGAAGTATACTACAATATTTCGTGTACTATTACATCCTGATAATGGCACTCGTGCACATAATTGATTCTGAACATGTTCCGACATCACTATATTGGAGTGCGTTATGTTAAATTCGTGTAGGTGAAACCAATTTGTCCGTGACAGAGATCGCGTAATGCGGAATGTTGCAGCTAATAGGTGTCTCATTAATCAAATAATACATTACCAATGCGTTTGAACAAGAATTTGTATGTTGCGGCCAAAGTCTTTGGGCATTTTTGTAAACTAAACGTATGGGTATGGGTTATTATGGACTAATACCTAAGTACCTGACTCGAATTTGATATTATTGTTAACGAAGACTGTTTCTTTGAAGCTATTTTGGTAAAAGTTTGAAATATAGCACTGTGATTTAAATTCACAAGTTTGATAATATAGCGCTGTGAATACTAAATTCGCTTGCTACTGTTAGGCGCCAGCTATGCGATCATGTAATAACGTCACGACATGTATATATTTTTTTTATTTCTTGTGTACTATTTTAGAAGAATTTATATGCCGACAGGGAACACGGTTCTGGAAAAATTAAGTAACTCGCGTCGGTCTTCAAGACAGGATTCAGATAAAACGTGAAATACCTAATTTGTTCCTACGTGAATAGCATTCCTATTTTAATCAAGTTTCGGTATAATATCCTTCCTTAATATGTTATAATTAAACCGCGTAATTTTTAATTAACAAAATGTTGCCCCAGTTTAATAAATAATACTGATATTCATTATTAACTTTATTGCTACAACAGTTGTATTTATTTCCTAATAGGTTTTGTTGTAACTCGTACACGCTATGTTTTTTATTTAATATAGCTTAGTTGTGTTAGATCTATATTTTTGTTATTTCCGCATTAAACTCATAGCTTAGTTACTAGGTACTTAAGGTTAGATTTAGGTAGATTTAAGTACTTATGGCTTTCGTTGGAATTAAGTGGCTGGTTCACAACTCGGTGACCTATTTGATGCTTACTTTAAATTCTTGGGATCACAACACGCGAAAAAGTTGGATTTCTTAAAAGAAGGACCAGATTCTGATCGTTGTAGGTTGCAGAATAATGCAATGCATACTGTACATAACCAACCATAACTTTTGTAAAATACTTACCTATCACTTATCAATTTGCTTCTAATACAAATTTTTTCCTCTATAATTGTATTAATTAATACGTAGTTACGGACCTATACGTGTTTTTAGGTAAAGGGTCATCCATAAATTACGTCACACTAATTTAATGACTTTTTGACCTCTCCCCCCTTGTCACAGCTCGTCACATTTGTGAGACCTCCCCCCCAGTGTGACGTCACATATTATGAAATTTTACACCTAGAAATTACTAAATTAAAACAGCAGTTCCAAAATAAGTTTGTCACACAATGTCACATTACATCAACCCCTTTATGGATGGCCCCTAAGCAATAAGCATCTTAAACAAATTAAAGGAATCGCACTAATTTAGGTACTTACCTGACTATCTACCTATTAGATACATAATGAACCACGTAGTATCCAGACATGAATATAGTCGTAGAGTCATGAGTCACGACATGGCAAAATACCGATTAGTGGGTAGTAGCAGCATCTATGTTTTCAAATTGCATTTCCGCAACCATTATTTTCTCAAAGAAGAAGCTTTCCATGAAGTCTTTAACCACGGAATAGATTTATCTATTCCGTGGTTAAATTACAATAGATACTAGATACCTATGTACCTGCTATATATATAAATAATAATATGTACTTATATAAAACACAAAAAATGTTTTTACGGATGTCCTTTATAGCATAGGTACATACATTATACAACATCGATACTGACTAGTAGTTTTGGCTTTGCACAAACAAATGTTTACTGCAGCGCCCCCTGGTGAGTTGTCACCGTAAAACATATCTAAGAATATGAAACACAATTAAACCCGAATACTTCACTGCAAACCGCATCCAAAATGGACTAGTAGTTTTGGTTTTGCCCAAACAAATGTTTACTGCAGCGCCCCCTGGTGAGTTTTCATCGTAACACATATATAAGAACATGTACCAATCAAATCCAAACCCATCATTGTAAACCTCATCAAAAGCGGACTAGTAGTTTTGGAGATAAATGGCAACATTGGTTTGTATAAACAAATGTTAACTGTAGCGCTCCCTGGTGAGTTGTCACCGTAATGTCTATCTAAGAACATGCACCAATCAAATCCAAACCCATCACTGAAGAACGCATCAAAAGCGGACTAGTAGTTTTGGAGATAAATGGCAACATTTGCACATACATTCTCTCACCCCAAACGCATATTATACCGTCTCCGTTCCGTTGTGGGTAAAAATTAGCAAACATTTATAAATGGCGCCATGTTACAACGATCACTCGGAGCGATATTTTATCCAATTTCGTTTTCTTTGCATAATCTTTACACATGTTTGGGTCGCGAACTTTCAAGGTCATGTCCTTATATTCTTAGCATTTTGTGAATAAAAAAGACAACGGTGTATCCCCAGCTAGATAAAATCTAAACTTAGTCTGTTGTCGTGTAAAATTTATTTTTATTTAATACCTATTGCGATAGATAACATCTGGTTACACGGTAGAAAATAAAAGATAAGTTTTTGTTTGTTTGTCCAGTGCAATAATGTCTTTGTTATTTCAATCTTATTTATTTTCGCTCATAAAAAAATAATCAGTAATCGTCTTCGCTTGTTACAGGCCAAATCCGAGGAGCAACTAGCTTGCGAGAAGGAATGGCTGCAGACGGGTCACATGTGGCTCGCGCACCGGGGCGGGTTCACCGCTGTGGTGCGGGAGGGCGACGCAGACGCCGGCCGCGCCAGGGTGCGCGTGCTGCACACCGGGGAACTGCTTACCGTTGACGAGGATGACTTGGAGAAGGTGGGTTCAGTAGATTTTATAGCTCTTTTTGTCTGAGATATGACATTCGTGCAAGCCTTCTGGGCTAAGCTATATGTGTGGCCATCGTGGCGGGTTCACCGCGGTGGTGAGGGAGGGCGACGCGGACGCCGGCTGTGCCAAGGTGCGGGTGCTGCACTCTGGGGAGCTGCTCACCGTTGAAGAGGATGACTTGGAGAAGGTGGGTTCGGTAGATTTTATAGCTCTTTTTGTCTGAGACATGACATTTGTGCAAGCCTTCTGGGCTAGGCTATACGTGCGGCCATCGTGGCGGGTTCACCGCTGTGGTGAGGGAGGGTGACGGGGACGCCGGCGTGCCAGGGTGCGGGTGCTGCATACCTGGGAGCTGCTCACCGTTGAAGAGGATGACTTGGAGAAGATGGGTTTGCAAATTGTATAGCGGTCTTTTTGACTGAGTCATGACATTTGTGCAAGCACTCGTTAAATGTTTGCGCCACATTGGGTTGTATTTTATAGCAAAAAGTTGTACTGTCATGATTCATTTGTATGACGTTGCATCATTTTCGTTATCTGAAACGATGTTTATTTGGGAGATGGTTTGGTCATCGGCTACATAATTACAAGTATCATGTAATCTAGTATAGTCTGTATTTTGAAAGACAAGAACTTTTTCGTACACTGAAAACATTTCAATTTCATTTTCACTTAAAAAATATATTTTCCAGGCGAATCCTCCGCAAATGGAGCGATGTGAAGACATAGCGTCGTTGCGTTGTCTGAATGAGTGCGGCGCGCTCAACGTCCTCCGCTCGCGCTACGCCGCCGGCCTGCCGCACGCCCGCGCCGGCCACGCACTGCTCGTGATGGGCCCGCCGCGACGGGCTGCACCTGTTTATACTGAGAAGGTAACATGTTTGAAGACTACCGAGATTTTGAAAATTGTAGGTAATAATTATCAAGCCAGTGTAGAGCTCTTGTCCTGATGGTTTTTGTCAATGCTAAATGATCTGACAGAGTTGTGCAAATGCGGGCGAGGTAGTTGGATATGTACCTCACTGTTTGTGGCAAGAGCTTAAGCGCTTTCATGCTTTGGAAAGCATGGTGCACCGTCGATACCGATTATTATCGATATGTAGATATTGATCGTTAACCACATACAAGCAGTGAGAGTTTAGCGCATTGGTTTGAACGTTAGTCTCCATAACTTCAAAATCTAATCTTTCTAATTTCTAAAAAAGTTATATGTGTATTAGGTGGTAATTGTCACTTGTATCGGCGAAGGAAAACGTCGTGAGGAACACATCTGTTCTTCATAATGTTTCCAAAGGTGTGGAAGTCTTCCGATTCGCCCTTGGCCAGCGTGGAGTGGACTATAACAGTCCGTAACCCCTTACACTGTCAGAGGAGACGAGAGCCCAGCACTGGGACAGTAATTGGTGTAATTGTTGAAATAATACGGAATTGCGTATTGGAAAAGGGTACAGTTACTTCCAACATCTAGGACTTGTATTTTGTAAAGAATCATCAGTATCATATTTATATATGTTCTCACTATTTCAATGGTCTCCAGGTGGCGGCAATGTTCCGCGGTTGTCGGGCGGACGACATGCCGCCGCACATCTTCGCGGCGGCGCAGTCCGCTCACCGCTGCATGCTGGCCTCGAGGAGGGACCGGGCCATCGTCTTTCTTGGAAGGTATCATAATATTGACTATCCATCTTTGTTCTCATAACTACATGCCGTTTGGCTGACTCCGTTGTGTTCCCCGCTTCTCGACGTGGTTGGTTAGAATTTTAAAATTTGTGTTCATGTTTTATTAAATTTGGACCAATTTTTAAGAGAATGAAGCTTAAGACTTAAAGATTTGTTACAGCAAATAATAGGAGTGCAATTTTAATTCAACCGTGTAAGATTAAGATTATCTCTAGAGATCGTAATCTGGCATTCAAGTTGTATCAACCAGTGCAAGATGTTATTGATAACATTCGTTTATCAGAACCAGTAGTTCATTGATCAGAACAGGTATTGGCGTATATCGGTGCTAAAGATCCTAATCAGTATTCCGAAATACACTTAAAGTCAGTTGAAACCTTTACTTACCTTACCTTCTCTATCTGTTTTATTGTAAAAAAGGATCAACATTTGATTATTAGTTTATTTATGTTTTGTGCTCTTTGCGACCCATTAGTAACAGGACAGGACTGCCTGAAAAATGCTTCTTAATGCAATTTCAGAGCATATATAGGTTAATGAGTTATCGGACTACTCAAATACCGGAAGCATGCACCCAAGCAAACGGAGAAAAGAATCCAAAATTTATAATTTTTCCACAAGTGATAATTTTAATTAATTCTCGTCATATTCAAAGTTACTTAACCCATCAGCTTTTCGTAGAGTGCCTTTAATCAATTAATATATTGAAGATTGTAGGGTTATGTTGCTAACACACTGTGTTACGTTAAAAAATCAAACATACATTGTGAGCAACATTTCTATGTTCACATAACATAATAATAAAAGTCAAGTTGATATACTTAATACACTCATTACCATATTTTATATGTTCATTCCAATAATCTAAATGTTTATTATTATATTATATAATCCTAGACTTACCACTGACTTAACTATATAATTGTTCTCCCAGAAAGAGGCGAAATAGAATGATGTTGTCTATGGAGGGTTTTCTCCGTTCCCCCCCGACACCTCGGGAAAAATCTGACATTTCACATTTTCAAGATGGCGGCCGCTCTGTGATTTTCAACTTTTTTGTTTATGGCTATTTGGGGGATGTTTTTCGGGGGTTTTGACAAGTTTGAGACAAAATTTACGAAAACTTTGGAATAAATTGAAAAAACAAGATGGCCGCCGAGATATTCGAGTTTGAATTTTTTCGATTTCAGAGGTGACTTTGCGGGGTCGCATCGGGGTGGGTTTTCTACTTTTTTTAAATATTTTTTGTGTGTTCGTTTGATTGTATCCTCAATTTTGATATTTTGGAGATATTTATTTTTTCGACAAGATGGCGGACGCGGTGGCGGCCATTTTGAAAAATGTACGAAAAACGACGTTTTTTGGGTGAATTTTTCTTCGGGTTGGCAACATTTGAGCGGGTGTCTTTGTTCCAGGCGGTTGTGGGGCTTGGGACGAAGTGTTGCCAGGTTGAGTTTTTTTTTCTTTTGTTGGTACATTTTTTTGGACTTTTTATTAAAAAATATGAAAAGTAGAAGGAGCAATATTTTTAATCAAAATTTCACACGGGCAAACGTGTCGTGGTCGTCGTAATGACATTTGACCATTTTCGTCGATGTCGACTGGCAACACTGGCTGCTGGAATTTTTTTTTCGTTTTACGAAAAGTCGAATTGATCTCCCAGAAGGAGTGGTGGGGGGTGGGTACAATGTATGGGGGAATTTTTGGTTTGCCTCCGTGTCTATGGGAAAAATCCGACCTTTCAAAAATCCAAGATGGCGGCCGAGTCGAAATGACCAACTTTTTTTTTCACTATGCACCTACCCGAGGTTGGTGTCGTTTTCGGCTAATGTTAGAAAATGTGTTACGATGAAACTGGAAAAAAATAAAAAAAACAAGATGGCCGCCGAGATATTTTACTTTAAAATTTTTCAATTTTGGAGGTGACTTTGCGGGGTCGGATTGCAATGGGTTTTCAACTTTTTTTTTATTTTTTTTCGCTGTTGCCTCGGGTCTATCCCCAATTTTGACGATTGGGGTATATTTTTTTTTTCTTAAAGATGGCGGATCCTATGGCGGCCATTTTGCAAAATGTACAAAAAATTGCATTTTTTGAGGTAAAAAATTTTGAGGTTGGCAATATTTGAGGGGGTCACTTTGTATTGGGCGGTTGTGAGGCTTGGTCTGAAGTATTGCCAGGTTATGTTAATTTTTTTTTCATTCATACATTTTTGTGAACTTTCTATTCAAAAATATAAAAAGTAGAAGGAGAAACATTTTTAATAAAAAAATTGCACCAAAAAATTTCTCGTGGCCGTCGTAATGATATTTGACCATTTTTATCAAAATTAACTGGCAACACTGGCTGCTGGATTTTTTTTTCACGTTTTTTCACATTTCGAATAGCCCAGCTGAAAGTATTGGTGGGGGGTAATAATGATGTACAGGGAAGTTGCTTGACTATCTATGGTCATTATAGGAAAAATACGACCATTCGAAAATTCAAGATGGCGGCCGCTCGGCGATTGTCAACTTTTTGTTTACTTTGAGCACCTACCCAACATTGGTGTCGTTTTCGGCTAATCTTGGGACGACTAATATGATGAAGTTAAAAAAAGTTGAAAAAACAAGATGGCCGCCGAGATATTATAGTTTGAAATTTTTCAATTTTCGATGTGACTTTGCGGGGTCGCATCGCGGTGGTGTTTCATCTTTTTTGCGATGTTTTTTCTCTATTGGCTTGGGTCTATCCTCAATTTTGACACATTGCGTATATTTTTTTTTTCGAAAAGATGGCGGATTCTGTGGCGGCCATTTTGTAAAATATATGAAAAATGACATTTTTTGAAGGAAAAACATTGTGGGTTGGCAACATTTGAGGGGGTCACTTTGTATGGGGCGGTTGTGGGTTTTGGTCTGAAGTGTTGCCAGGTTACTTTGATTTTTTTTTCATTCATACATTTTTGGGAACTTTCTATTAAAAAATGTAAAAAGTAGAAGGAGAAACATTTTTAATCAAAAAATTAGTCGACGAGATTTTTTGTGGCCGTCGTAATGACATTTGACCATTTTTATCTCAATCAACTGGCAACACTGGAGTCCAGAATTTTTTTCACTTTTCGAGTAGTTGAGCCAAAACTATAAATCGGGGGTATAAGAAATGTATAGGAGATATTTTTCAATTAGAATATTCGTTTTGAAAAAACTATAAAATTTCAGTGTTGCCATACAAAAAATAATAATTTTCATACAAATTTATTTTTGAATCGAATATTTCGTTATTATAATGTATGGAGCGTTTGTAGGCACTGACATTTTGTAAATTTTGGAGAAAAAAAAATTCAATGTTGCCATACAAAAAATAATAATTTTCATACAAATGTATCCTTTTTTCGGATGTTTGAGACTGTTGTCTCCATTCTATGTCTATATAATGTATGAGGCGTTTGTAGGTACTAAAGGACCGAACACGTCGGTGTAACCAATGTTTAGTGATGCCATACAAAAAATAATAATTTTCATACAAATTAATTTTTTGTATGTAATATTTCAGGCGTTTATCTCCTTTTGATGTCATTAAAATGTATATGATGTTTGTTGCTACTGATAGATCGGTCACATCCGTGTAAAAGTGATTTAGTGTTGCCATAAAAAATGAGAAACTTTCAATGTTGCCATACGAAAACAAGTATTTTTCACAAAAATCTATATCGAATATTTCGGACTGGTATTTGCATTTGTTGTATGAGGCGTTTATAGGTGCAAATAGACTGCACATTATGAGTGAAAAAAAAACGGCTAAGTGCGAGTCGGACTCGCCCATTAAGGGTTCCGTAGCAGAAAGAATAAAAGGTAAATTGCGGTTTACGATTTATGGCGCATTAAAAAAACTGCTTACTAGATCTCGTTCAAACCAATTTTCGGTAGAAATTTGCAAGGTAATGTACATCATGTATTTTTTAGCTTTATCATTCTCTTATTAGAAGTTACAGGGGGGGGGGGACACACATTTTGCCACTTTGAAAGTGTCTCTCGCGCAAACTATTCAGTTTAGAAAAGACTGATACTAGAAATCTCAATATCATTTTTGAAGACCTTTGAACCCCCAAAATTTATAGTTTATTTTTTTTCTATTTATGTGTGGAAATCTTAATGTGGTTCACAGAATACACCTATTTACCGAGTTCCAACAGTATAGTTCTTATAGTTTCAGAAAAAAGTGTCTGTGACATACGGACGGACAGACAGACAGACATGACGAATCCATAAGGGTTCCGTTTTTTGCCATTTAGCTATGGAACCCTAAAAAACTATACCCATACTAAACTATACCCCTTAAATAGAACATATCCATTCCCGTTATAAAAAGCGTTCTACCTTTTGATGCAGGCCATAAACTATCTGTGAGACAAATTTCATCCGAATCTGTTTAGCCGTTATTGAACAAAGCGTTCGCACATTAGCGTGATTGAACAAAAACATCCAAATTTTCACTATAAATATATTGATAGGATTTACATAATCTCCAAGGACTTGGTAAGTATTACAGTATAATAAAACTACTTTTCACAATGTATGAAAAATACCTATATATCAAAGTGCCGTTCATAAAGCAAGTTGAATTACAAGTCACATTATAATTAAATTGAGTACTTTTGTAAGTCTTATTATAGGTCCTTAGAAAGGATTTAACTATAAAATACATCATACATGGATGGAGTTGGTAACAATAGACTCGTTTTTAAATAGTAACATTCCCGCTCATTATTTTACATTGTTACTTAATTGGTCTCCAAGATACATCATCAAAAAGTCAACGAACAAAATGGCTCATATCTATTAAAGGTAATTAAAAGTTATTAAACCTTAAAAAAAAGGTCTAAAGTTTCATATAAAATGCGAAGAGACTTTTCCCAGACCTAAATCGATGCCAAATTACAGCTTTCTAGCGCTAAGGATTTCGGCGCGATGCTGCGGACGGACGGAGAGACGGACATGCAGAAACTTTTATTATTTACTAACCGACCCAGCGAACTAGCGTATCGCCTAATGCTAAATAAATTATCGCGTAATGAATATAGTGTTACGTTTAACAAATCAGAGATCATTAAATTCCCTTTCCATCCCCCTGTCCCTGTCCCTGTCCTGTCCCTGTCCCTGCCCCTGCCCCTGTCTCTGTCCCTGCCCCTGTCCCTGTCCTGTCTCTGCCACTGTCCCTGTCCTGTCCCTGCCCCTGTCCTGTCCACAGGGACAGTCCTGCCCCAGCCCCTACCCCTGCCCCTTCCCCTGTCCTACTTCCTCTCCCTCTCTCACTCCCGTTCTCGCTCCCTCTCCCTCTCTTGCTCCCTCTCTCGCTCCCTGTTCCTCTCCTGAGATCATTAAATTCCATTTCCTTCTCCCTGTCCCTGTCCTTGCCCCTGCACCTGCCCCTGTCCCTGCTTCTGACCCTGTCCCTGTCCCCGTCCCTGTCACTGTCCCTGTCCCGTCCCTGTCCCTGCCCCTGCCCCTTCCCCTGTCCTTCTCCCTCTTCCTCTCCTTCTCTCGCTCCCTCTCCCTCTCTCACTCCCTCTCTTGCTCCCTCTCTCCTGAGATCATTAAATTCCCTTTCCTTCTCCCTGTCACTCTCCATCTCCCTCTCTCTCCCTCTCCCTCTTTCTCTCCCTATACCTTTCCCTCTCCCCTCTCCCCCTTCCCCTCTCTCACCCCTCCCCCTCCCAATGATTTTTGTTCATACAATTTTTTGGATTTTGAAAAAATATTTCAGTGTTGCCATACAAAAAAAGACAAAGTACTTTGAAGCCGAATATAATAATAAAAATAATAATAATAATAATAACGCTTCACACTCATAGCCCCACACTAGGATTCCCTGTGTCGTGGGTGCCATGGACAACACACAAGACAAGGACATTCACACCCAGACCGAGAACAGAAATTTAAACTCATCATTCAAATTTTCCGCCTCGCTGGGAATCGAACCCAGGACCCTTGGTGCGGCGATCCGGCATGGTAACCATTGCGCCACACGGGTCGTCAACAATGTCAACAATATCTCGCAAACAGACCCCTGAATCGAAAAATAAATTTCGCATGTCAATGATGTCTTTGAAAAAACTATTTATTTATTTGTTCTTTTGCGGAAGAAAAAGGCACGCGCGCTGCTTTAGCAGCGCGCGCCCCACGCAAAAACCTAGTTATATTATATAATCCTAGACTTACCACCTAGTGATCTATATAATTGTTCTCCCAGAAGGAGTTGAGATGGGACTTTGTTGTCTATGGCGGGTTTTCTCCATCCCCCCCCGACACCTCGGGAAAAATCTGACATTTCACATTTTCAAGATGGCGGCCGCTCTGTGATTTTCAACTTTTTTGTTTATGGCTTTTTGCGGGATTTTTTTGGGGCGTTTCGACAAGTTTTGGGGTCGATATACGAAAACTTTAGAAAAAATTGAAAAAACAAGATGGCCGCCGAGATATTCGAGTTTGAATTTTTTCGATTTTAGAGGTCACTTTGCGGAGTCGCATCGGGGTGGTTTTTCAACTTTTTTTAAATATTTTTTTAGTGTTGCCTTGAATGTATCCTCAATTTTGATATTTCGGGTATATTTATTTTTTTCACAAGATGGCGGACGCGGTGGCGGCCATTTTGAAAAATGTACGAAAAACGACGTTTTTTGGGTGAATTTTTCTTCGGGTTGACAACATTTGAGCGGGTGTCTTTGTTCCAGGCGGTTATGTAACTTGACCCAAAGTGTTGCCAGGTTGAGTTTTTTTTTCTTTTGTTGATACATTTTTTTGGACTTTTTATTCAAAAATATGAAAAGTAGAAGGAGCAATATTTTTAATCAAAATGTCACACGGGCAAGCGTGTCGTGGTCGTCGTAATGACATTTGACCATTTTCGTCGATGTCGACTGGCAACACTGGCTGCTGGAATTTTTTTTTCGTTTTACGAAAAGTCGAATTGATCTCCCAGAAGGAGTGGTGGGGGGTGAGTACAATGTATGGGGGAATTTTTGGTTTGCCTCCGTGTCTATGGGAAAAATCCGACTTTTCAAAAATCCAAGATGGCGGCCGAGTCGAAATGACCAACTTTTTTTTTCACTATGCACCTACCCGAGATTGGTGTCGTTTTCGGTTAATGTTAGAAAATGTGTTACGATGAAACTGGAAAAAAATAAAAAAACAAGATGGCCGCCGAGATATTTTACTTTAAAATTTTTCAATTTTGGAGGTGACTTTGCGGGGTCGGATTGCAATGGGTTTTCAACTTTTTTTCGCTTTTTTTTCTTAATTGCCTCGGGTCTATCCCCAATTTTGACGTTTGGGGTATATTTTTTTTTTCTTAAAGATGGCGGATCCCATGGCGGCCATTTTGCAAAATGTACAAAAAATTGCATTTTTTGAAGGAAAAAAATTTTAGGTTGGCAACATTTGAGGGGGTCACTTTGTATTGGGCGGTTATGAGGCTTGGTCTGAAGTGTTGCCAGGTTACGTTAATTTTTTTTTCATTCATACATTTTTGTGAACTTTCTATTCAAAAATATAAAAAGTAGAAGGAGAAACATTTTTAATCAAAAAAATGCACCAAAAAATTTCTCGTGGCCGTCGTAATGACATTTGACCATTTTCATCGAAATAAACTGGCAACACTGGCTGCTGGATTTTTTTTTCACGTTTTTTCACATTTCGAATAGCCCAGCCGAAAGTATCGGTGGGGGGTAATAAAAATGTTCAAAGAAGTTGCTTGACTATCTATGGTTATTATAGGAAAAATACGACCATTCGAAAATTCAAGATGGCGGCCGCTCGGCGATTGTCAACTTTTTGTTTACACTGAGCACCTACCCGACATTGGTATCGTTTTCGGCTAATCTTGGGGCGACTAATATGATAAAGTTGGAAAAAATTGAAAAAACAAGATGGCCGCCGAGATATTTTAGTTTGAAATTTTTCAATTTTAGAGGTGTCTTTGCGGGGTCGCATCGCGGTGGTATTTTAACATTTTTGCAATATTTTTACCTTATTGGCTTAGGTCTATCCTCAATTTTGACATTTTGGGTATATTTTTTTTTTCGACAAGATGGCGGACCCCGTGGCGGCCATTTTGTAAAATGTACGAAAAATTGCATTTTTTGGAGGAAAAAATTTGTAGGTTGGCAACGTTTGAGGGGGTCACTTTGTAAGGGGCGGTTGTGTAACTTGACTGAAAGTGTTGCCAGGTTATGTTGATTTTTTTTTCATTCATACATTTTTGTGAACTTTCTATTCAAAAATGTAAAAAGTAGAAGGAGAAACATTTTTAATCAAAAAATTACACCACAAGATTTTTTGTGGGCGTCGTAATGACATTTGACCATTTTCATCTCAATCAACTGGCAACACTGGAGTCCAGAATTTTTTTCACTTTTCGAGTAATTGAGCCGAAACTATAGATCAAGGGTATGAAAAATATATGGGAGATATTTTTAAATTAAAATATTCGTTTTGGAAAAACTTTAAAATTTCAGTGTTGCCATACAAAAAATAATAATTTTCATACAAATTTATTTTTGAATCGTATATTTCGTTATTATAATGTATGGGGCATTTGTAGGTACTGACATTTTGTAAATTTTGGTGAAAAAAAAATTCAGTGTTGCCATATAAAAAATAATTATTTTCATACAAATGTATTCCTTTTTCGAATGTTTGAGGGTGTTGTCTCCTTTTGATGTCTTTATAATGTATGAGGCGTTTGCAGGTACTAAAGGGCCGGACACGTTGGTGTAACCAATATTTAGTGATGCCATACAAAAAATAATAATTTTGATACAAATGAATTTTTTGTATGTAATATTTCAGGCTTTTGTCTCCTTTTGATGTCATTAAAATGTTTACGACGTTTGTTGCTACTATTAGATCGGTCACATCCGTATTAACGTGTTTCAGTGTTGCCATAAAAATGAGAAACTTTCAGTGTTGCCATACAAAAACAAGTATTTTTCACAAAAATCTAATTCGAACATTTGGGACTGTTGTTTGCATTTGTTGTATGAGGCGTTTATAAGTGCAAATGCACATTATATGAGTGAAAAAAAAGTGTTGGCATACAAAAAAATATTTTATTGTTCAATCTGGGAAACAAAATTAACGTGAAAACATTCAAAATGTTGAAAAAAAATTCAATAACATTTTTTTAGTACTTCATACATTTTAGACATTCAAGACATTTGTTGTACCACTATAGTGTTGTTATTAATACCTACTGCTCTGGTCTGGAAGTGATTGACCGTTTCTTGACTCTCCTATCCGATAGTTTAGTTTGAACCCGTTTTTGTCATGTCGTCTGCCCTTTACTCCTTTCAATAGTTATTGTGTATAGACAAAATTAATTTTAAGTGTAATTACTTTTAAATCATAACTAAACTGTGAGAAATTCTTTACATGGTTAAGCCATGGATAAGCCTATTCTATTCTATAGCAGCAGTATTCAACACAACGACAGTGTACGGTTTGTTTGTAAATCGACTCGCATCTTTGTCTCATGACGAAAATCTCAAGTGTTGCCAGATCAATAAAAATATGCACATTTTTGCATTTGCATACGTACTAAAATTGCAGCTAAAAAAAATAACATGTCATGCATGATGCAGAATATCAGTTTAAGTCAGTTTTATTGTTTTAAGCCTAAACAGATCTTCATAAATTATAGTTGAGAACCCTCTCAACCTCAGCATTAAAAGAAACTGCATCACACTCGTTCCATTCATTTAGAAGATACGATGCCACAAACAGACACACATATATATCAAAATTATAACACCCCTCTTTATGCTTCGGGGTTAAAATATATTGTACTAGCTTTTGCCCGCAGCTTCACTCGCTTGAATGACAGATTTCAACATTTTTTAGTTTTTACGAACCTTTCAGTGAGAGTCCTATCAAAATTGGTTCAGCCCATGGAATTTTGCGATAAAAAGTACCCTATGAGCTATTTCAGGTCATATTCTTTCCAAATTTGATCGAAATTCGTCCAGTGTTATTTGCGTGAAAGAGTAACTTTTAGGGGGTTAACAAAAATTATCTCTTAGTGCTCCCCTACACTCCCCAAGGAACATAATTATACATGCCAAAAGCTTCTTGCGCCCAGTAGCTTCGGCTGTGCGATTGTAAATTGTAATGTAATGTTACTACAAAACGGTCTTCAAATTTTTCCCTTACGACATTGCTTCTCACCACATTTCATTTTCTTGATCAACCGGAACGTAAACTTAAGTCTTTAGTTAGGGGATAGGTTTTGATTAACTTGCGAGTGTCGAAAGAACTAAAAAAAAGCATATTTTTGTACCATTATAGTGTTGTTATTATCTACTGGTCTGGTCTGATGTGATTGTCTGTTTCTTGACTCTCCTATCCGATAGTTTAGTTTGATTTTGTTATTTATATTTACTGCTCTCTACTCTGCCATATACTGCTTTGAAAAGTCATTATGTGTGTAGGCAAAATTAATTTTGAGTATAATTATTTTCAAATCATAACTAAAAGGTGATAAATACTGGTTAAGCCCTACCTACTTACCTACTAATAGAAGCAAAAAGCTTCTTTTATACTATTCTATAGCAGCAATATACAGCACCACGACAGCGTACGATTTGTTTGTAAATCGTCTCGCATCTCAAGTGTCGCCAGATAAAGAAAAAATATGCACATTTTTTGCATTTGCATACATACTAAAATGGCAGCTAAAAATATAATAAAAATAACGCGTTATGCATGACGCAGAATATCGGTTTAAGTCAGTTTTATTATTTTACTCCTAAACAGTTTTTAATAAATCATAGTTAAGAACCCTCAGCATAAAAAGAAACTTTTTTTTATGGAAATAGCCGGCAAACGAGCTGACGATCCACCTGAAGGTAAGTGGCTATCGTCGCCCATGGACATCAGCAACACTAAAGGCATCACCGATGCGTTGCCGGCCAAGAAAGAGAGAAGAAAAAGAAAGAAAGAACTGGCTCTCAAGCCCAATCGTTTGGCGGCTGACTCATGCTCAAGGATGGTAGCTATCCAGGCGAACCCCATGGAGAAATAATAATAAACTGCATCATAATTGGTCTATTCATTTAGGAGATACGATGCTACAAACAGACAACCATACAAATCATAATTATAACAACCCTCTTTTCGCGTCTAGGGTTAAAATATTGTACTAGCTTTTGCCCGCAGCTTCACCCGCCTAAATGTCATTTTTCAACATTTTTAGTTTTCACGAACCTTTCAGTGAGAGTCCTATCAAAATTGGTTCAGCCCATGGAATTTTGCGATAAAAAGTACCCTATGAGCTATTTCAGGTTACATTCTTTCCAAATTTGATCGAAATTCGTCCAGTGTTATTTGCGTGAAAATAACTCTTAAGGGGTTAACAAAAATTATCTCTTAGTGCTCCCCTACACTCCCGAAGGAACATAATTAAATTATACACGCCAAAAGCTTGTTGCGCCCAGTAGCTTCAGCTGTGCGATTGTAAATTGTAATGTAATGTTACTACAAAACGGTCTTCAAATTTTTCCCGTACGACATTGCTTCTCACCACACTTCATTTTTCTTGATCAACCGGAACGTAAACTTAAGTCTTTAGTTAGGGGATAGGTTTTGATTAACTTGCGAGTATCGAAAGAACTAAAAAAAAGCATAACAAAGAGTTTTATCATTGCGTTGACTTTTAAAAGCTTAATTTTTTCACAACTCTAAGGGATTGCACAGCAGACCTAAGAATTGGATATTATTTTTTAAATTAATACCTCCACGTATTCCTTAGTGAAAAGTTTTTGACAGACACACATACAGACAGACGGACCTTTTACTTCAAAAGCAAAAATAGAACGGAAAAGGACCCTAAAAATAATAATATAAAATATAAAAAAATATAAGCTACTGGCAGATACATTAAACATCCATACTAAAATATGCGCCTTATCCTGATAACAGGTCCATTCCGTTATAAAAATCGTCCTACTTTTAGATGCAGGTCATAAACTATCTGTGAGATAAATTTCATCCGAATCCGTTTAGCCGTATTAGCGTGACTGAATAAAGACATCCAAATTTTCACTATAGTATGTTCGTAGGATTTACATAATCTCCAAGTAGGTGATAAGTATTACAGTATAATAAAACTACTTTTTACATAGTATGAAATAAAACTATGTACCTATTGTACCTTTACATCAAAGTGCCATTCTTTAAGTAAGCTGAATTACAAGTCACATTATGATTTAATTGAGTACTTTTTTAAGCCTTAATATAGGCCCTTAGAAAGGATTCAACTCCGAAATACATACATACAAATCACACATGGATGGAGTTGTTAAATTATGGACTGGTTGTAAAATAGTAACATTCCCAAAATTAAGGATTATTATAAATGCCTCACCACTGAGGTGTTCCACTCTTTATCTCTGGAACCCATCATCAGATCCTTCCTATATTAAAGGAGGACTTGGGTAGAGAATTTAGGGTACTGTAGTTGTAAGTTTGTCGACCATCACTAATTAACTATTTAAGCTAACATTTCCATGAGAGTTTTCCTTTGAAATTCATCATTTTAAATATTCTACTGCCGTGGTCACATGTCCCAACATCGACCATTTCGCTGGCACTACCTGAAAAAACTTATAAAGATTTTATTTTACCACTTTGTAGTTTTGATAAATAAGTATGTGTATCCATGCCAAATTACAGCTTTCTTGCGCTAAGGATCTCGGCGCTATACTGCGTACGGACGGAGAGGCGGACATGTAGAAACTATTATTATTTACTAGCTGACCAGGCGAACTTCGTATCGCCTAATGCTAAATAAATTATCGCGTAATGAATGTAGGTTTAACAAATCAGAGATCATTAAATTTCCTCTCCCTCTCCCCGCTCCATCTCCCCTCTCCCCTCCCCCTCTCCGCTTTCCCTCCTCTCCTTACTCTGCCCCTCTCCATCTCTCTCCTTCTTACTCTGCCCCTCTACATCTCTCTCCTTCTTACTCTGCCCCTCTCCTTCTCTCCCGTCTCCTTCTCCCACTCCCTGTCTCTCTCTCTCCCTCACGCTCTCCTCCCTCTCCCTCTCTCTCCTTCTTACTCTGCCCCTCTCCATCTCTCTCCTTCTTACTCTGCCCTCTCCCTCTGTCCCATCTCCCTTTCCTGCTCCCTCTCTCTCCCACTTCACGTTCGTCTCCCGCTCCCAGTCCCTCTCACGCGCCCAGTCCCTCTTCCGCTTTCTGTCTCGCTCTTTCTCCCTCCCCGCTTTCTGCCCCTCTCCCTTTCCCTCTCCTCCCGCTCCTGGCCCCTGTCTCGCTTCCTGTCCCTCTCCCCTCCCCCTCCCGTCAAAAAAAATAGTGTGAAGCCGAACATGTCGCAAAAAGACCCGTGAATCAAAAATCCTAATTTCTCAGACCAATGATATTTTTGAAAAAAAAAACTATTTTTTTATTTGTTCTTTTGCGGAAGAAAAAGGCACGCGCGCTGCTTTAGCAGCGCGCGCCCCACGCAAAACCTAGTTATATTATATAATCCTAGACTTACCACTGACTTAACTATATAATTGTTCTCCCAGAAAGAGGCGAAATAGAATGATGTTGTCTATGGCGGGTTTTCTCTGTTCCCCTCCGACACCTCGGGAAAAATCTGACATTTCACATTTTCAAGATGGCGGCCGCTCTGTGATTTTCAACTTTTTTGTTTATGGCTTTTTGCGGAATTTTTTTGGGGCGTTTCGTAAAGTTTAAGAGGAGATTTACGAAAACTTTGGAAAAAATTGAAAAAACAAGATGGCCGCCGAGATATTCGAGTTTGAATTTTTTCGATTTTAGAGGTCACTTTGCGGGGTCGCATCGGGGTGGTTTTTCAACTTTTTTGCAATGTTTTTTGTGTGTTCGTTTGATTGTATCCTCAATTTTGATATTTTGGAGATATTTATTTTTTCGACAAGATGGTGGATGCGGTGGCGGCCATTTTGAAAAATGTACGAAAAACGACGTTTTTTGGGTGAATTTTTCTTCGGGTTGGCAACATTTGAGCGGGTGTCTTTGTTCCAGGCGGTTATGTAACTTGACTCAAAGTGTTGCCAGGTTGAGTTTTTTTTTCTTTTGTTCATACATTTTTTTGGACTTTTTATTAAAAAATATGAAAAGTAGAAGGAGCAATATTTTTAATCAAAAAGTTACACAAGCAAACGTGTCGTGGTCGTCGTAATGACATTTGACCATTTTCGTCGATGTCGACTGGCAACACTGGCTGCTGGAATTTTTTTTTCGTTTTACGAAAAGTCGAATTGATCTCCCAGAAGGAGTGGTGGGGGGTGAGTACAATGTATGGGGGAATTTTTGGTTTGCCTCCGTGTCTATGGGAAAAATCCGACCGTTCAAAAATCCAAGATGGCGGCCGAGTCGAAATGACCAACTTTTTTTTTCACTATGCACCTACCCGAGATTGGTGTCGTTTTCGGCTAATGTTAGAAAATGTGTTACGATGAAACTGGAAAAAAATAAAAAAACAAGATGGCCGCCGAGATATTTTACTTTAAAATTTTTCAATTTTGGAGGTGACTTTGCGGGGTCGGATTGCAATGGGTTTTCAACTTTTTTTCGCTTTTTTTTCTTAATTACCTCGGGTCTATCCCCAATTTTGACGTTTGGGGTATATTTTTTTTTTCGACAAGATGGCGGACCCCGTAGCGGCCATTTTATAAAATGTTTGAAAAATTGCATTTTTTGAAGGAAAAAATTTTCAGTTTGGCAACATTTGAGGGGGTCACTTTGTATTGGGCGGTTATGAGGCTTGGTCTGAAGTGTTGCCAGGTTACGTTAATTTTTTTTTCATTCATACATTTTTGTGAACTTTCTATTCAAAAATATAAAAAGTAGAAGGAGAAACATTTTTAATCAAAAAATTGCACCAAAAAATTTCTCGTGGCCGTCGTAATGACATTTGACCATTTTCATCAAAAATAACTGGCAACACTGGCTGCTGGATTTTTTTTTCACGTTTTTTCACATTTCGAATAGCCCAGCCGAAAGTATGGGTGGGGGGTAATAATAATGTATGGAGAAATTGCTTGACTATCTGTGGTTATTATAGGAAAAATACGACCATTCGAAAATTCAAGATGGCGGCCGCTCGGCGATTGTCAACTTTCTTTTTATTCTTGCCACCCACCCGATATTGGTGTCGTTTTCGGTTAATCTTGAGACGACAAATACGATGAAGTTAGAAAAAAATTAAAAAACAAGATGGCCGCCGAGATATTTCAGTTTGAAATTTTTCAATTTTCGAGGTGTCTTTGCGGGGTCGCATCGCGGTGGTGTTTTAACATTTTTGCGATATTTTTCCTCTGTTGGCTCTGGTCTATCCTTGATTTTGACATTTTAGGGATATTTTTTTTTTCGACAAGATGGCGGATCCTGTGGCGGCCATTTTGTAAAATGTACGAAAAATTGCATTTTTTGAAAGAAAAAATTTGTAGGTTGGCAACATTTGAGGGGCACACTTTGTATGGAGCGGTTGTGTAGCTTGACTGAAAGTGTTGCCAGGTTATTTTGATTTTTTTTTCATTCATACATTTTTGGGAACTTTCTATTCAAAAATGTAAAAAGTAGAAGGAGAAACAATTTTAATCAAAAAATTGCGCCACGGGATTTTTTGTGATCGTCATAATGACATTTGACCATTTTCATCTCAATCAACTGGCAACACTTAAGTCCAGAATTTTTTTCACTTTTCGAGTAGTTGAGCCGAAACTATAGATCAGGGGTATAAGAAATGTATGGGAGATATTTTTAAATTAGAATTTTCGTTTTGAAAAAACTATAAAAATTCAATGTTGCCATACAAAAAATAATAATTTTCATACAAATTTATTTTTGAATCGAATATTTCGTTATTATAATGTATGGGGCGTTTGTAGGCACTGATATTTTGTAAATTTTGGTGAAAAAAAATTCAATGTTGCCATACAAAAAATAATAATTTTCATACAAATGTATCCTTTTTTCGAATGTTTGAGGCTGTTGTTTCTATTGTATGTCTTTATAATGTATGAGGCGTTTGTAGGTACTAAAGGGCCGGACACGTTGGTGTAATCAATGTTTAGTGATGCCATACAAAAAATAATAATTTTCATACAAATGAATTTTTTGTATGTAATATTTCAGGCTTTTATCTCCTTTTGATGTCATTTAAATGTATATGACGTTTGTTGCTACTGATAGATCGGTCACATCCGTGTACACGTGTTTCATTGTTGCCATAAAAAATGAGAAACTTTCAGTGTTGCCATTCAAAAACAAGTATTTTTCATAAAAATCTATATTGAACATATCAAACTGTTGTTTGCATTTGTTGTATGAGGCGTTTATAGGTGCAAATAGACTGCACATTATATGAGTGAAAAAAAAGTGGTGGCATACAAAAAAATATTTTATTGTTCAATCTGGAAAACAAAATTAACGTGAAAACATTCAAAATGTTGAAAAAAAAATCAATAACATTTTTTTATAACTTCATACATTTTAGACATTCAAGACATTTGTTGTACCATTATAGTGTTGTTATTAATACCTACTGCTCTGGTCTGGAAGTGATTGACCGTTTCTTGACTCTCCTATCCGATAGTTTAGTTTGAACCCGTTTTTGTCATGTCGTCTGCCCTTTACTCCTTTCAATAGTTATTGTGTATAGACAAAATTAATTTTAAGTGTAATTACTTTTAAATCATAACTAAACTGTGAGAAATTCTTTACATGGTTAAGCCATGGATAAGTCTATTCTATTCTATAGCAGCAGTATTAAACACAACGACAGTGTACGGTTTGTTTGTAAATCGACTCGCATCTTTGTCTGATGACGAAAATCTCAAGTGTTGCCAGATAAATAAAAATATGCACATTTTTGCATTTGCATACGTACTAAAATTGCAGCTAAAAAAAATAACATGTCATGCATGATGCAGAATATCATTTTAAGTCAATTTTATTGTTTTAAGCCTAAACAGATCTTCATAAATTATAGTTTAGAACCCTCTCAACCTCAGCATTAAAAGAAACTGCATCACACTCGTTCCATTCATTTAGAAGATACGATGCCACAAACAGACACACATATATATCAAAATTATAACACCCCTCTTTATGCTTCGGGGTTAAAATATATTGTACTAGCTTTTGCCCGCAGCTTCACTCGCTTGAAAGACAGATTTCAACATTTTTAGTTTTTACGAACCTTTCAGTGAGAGTCCTATCAAAATTGGTTCAGCCCATGGAATTTTGCGATAAAAAGTACCCTATGAGCTATTTCAGGTTATATTCTTTCCAAATTTGATCGAAATTCGTCCAGTGTTATTTGCGTGAAAGAGTAACTCTTAGGGGGTTAACAAAAATTATCTCTTAGTGCTCCCCTACACTCCCCAAGGAACATAATTATACATGCCAAAAGCTTCTTGCGCCCAGTAGCTTCGGCTGTGCGATTGTAAATTGTAATGTAATGTTACTACAAAACGGTCTTCAAATTTTTCCCTTACGACATTGCTTCTCACCACATTTCATTTTTCTTGATCAACCGGAACGTAAACTTAAGTCTTTAGTTAGGGGATAGGTTTTGATTAACTTGCGAGTGTCGAAAGAACTAAAAAAAGCATAACAAAGAGTTTTATCATTGCGTTGACTTTTAAAAGTTTAATTTTTTCACAACTCTAAGGGATTGCACAGCAGACCTAAGAATTGGATATTATTTTTTAAATTAATACCTCCACGTATTCCTTAGTAAATAGTTTTTGACAGACACACATACAGACAGACGGACCTTTTACCTCGAAAGCAAAAATAGAACGGAAAAGGACCCTAACAATAATAATTTAAAATATAAAAAAATATAAGCTACTGGCAGATATATTGAACATCCATACTAAAATATGCCCCTTATCCTGATAACAGGTCCATTCCGTTATAAAAATCGTCCTACTTTTAGATGCAGGTCATAAACTATCTGTGAGATAAATTTCATCCGAATCCGTTTAGCCGTATTAGCGTGACTGAATAAAGACATCCAAATTTTCACTATAATATGTTCGTAAGATTTACATAATCTCCAAGTAGGTGATAAGTATTACAGTATAATAAAACTACTTTTTACAATATATGAAATAAAACTATGTACTTATTGTACCTTCAAAATGCCATTCTTTAAGTAAGCTGAATTACAAGTCACATTATGATTTAATTGAGTACTTTTTTAAGTCTTAATATAGGCCCTTAGAAAGGATTCAACTCCGAAATACATCACACATGGATGGAGTTGTTAAATTATGGACTGGTTGTTAAATAGTAACATTCCCAAAATTGAGGATTATTATAAATGCCTCACCACTGAGGTGTTCCACTCTTTATCTCTGGAACCCATCATCAGATCCTTCCTATATTAAAGGAGGACTTGGGTAGAGAATTTAGGGTACTGTAGTTGTAAGTTTGTCGACCATCACTAATTAACTATTTAAGCTAACATTTCCATGAGAGTTTTCCTTTGAAATTCATCATTTTAAATATTCTACTGCCGTGCTCACATGTCCAACATCGACCATTTCGCTTGCACTACCCGAAAAAACTTATAAAGATTTTATTTTACCACTTTGTAGTTTTGATAAATATGTAGTGTATCCATGCCAAATTACAGCTTTCTAGCGCTAAAGATCTCGGCGCTATACTGCGGACGTACGGAGAGGCGGACTTGTATAAACGATTATTATTTACTAGCTGACCCGGCGAACTTCGTATCGCCTAATGCTAAATAAATTATCGCGTAATGAATGTAGGTTTAACAAATCAGAGATCATTAAATTTCCTCTCCCTCTCCCCGCTCCATCTCCCTTCTCCCCTCCCTCTCTCCGCTTTCCCCTCTCCCTCTCCCCTCTCCCCTCACCCTTACCCTCTCTCTCCTTACTCTGCCCCTCTACATCTCTCTCCTTCTTACTCTGCCCCTCTCCTTCTCTCCCGTCTCCTTCTCCCACTCCGTGTCTCTCTATCTCCCTCTCGCTCTCCTCCCTCTCCCTCTCTCTCCTTCTTACTCTGCCCCTCTCCATCTCTCTCCTTCTTACTCTGCCCTCTCCCTCTGTCCCATCTCCCTTTCCTGCTCCCTCTCTCTCCCACTTCACGTTCGTCTCCCGCTCCCAGTCCCTCTCACGCGCCCAGTCCCTCTCCCGCTTTCTGTCTCGCTCTTTCTCCCTCCCCGCTTTCTGCCCCTCTCCCTTTCCCTCTCCTCCCGCTCCTGATCCCTGTCTCGCTTCCTGTCCCTTTCCCCTCCCCCTCCCGTCAAAAAAAATAGTGTGAAGCCGAACATGTCGCAAAAAGACCCGTGAATCGAAAAATCGAAATTTCTCAGACCAATGACATTTTTGAAAAAAAAAGCTATTTTTTATTTGTTCTTTTGCGGAAGAAAAAGGCACGCGCGCTGCTTTAGCAGCGCGCGCCCCACGCAAAACCTAGTTATATTATATAATCCTAGACTTACCACTGACTCACCTATACAATTGTTCTCCCAGAAAGAGTCGAAATAGAATAATGTTGTCTATGGCGGGTTTTCTCCATCCCCTCCAGTGAGTATGGGAAAAATCTGACATTTCACATTTTCAAGATGGCGGCCGCTCTGTGATTTTCAACTTTTTTGTTTATGGCTTTTTGCGGGATTTTTTTGGAACGTTTCGTATAGTTTTGGAAGAGATTTATTAAAACTTTGGAAAAAATTGAAAAAACAAGATGGCCGCCGAGATATTCGAGTTTGAAATTTTTCGATTTTAGAGGTCATTTTGCGGGGTCGCATCGGGGTGGTTTTTCAACTTTTTTTAAATATTTTTTTAGTACCTATTGTCTCGAATGTATCCTCAATTTTGATATTTTGGAGATATTAATTTTTTCGACAAGATGGCGGACGTGGTGGCGGCCATTTTGAAAAATGTACGAAAAACGACGTTTTTTGGGTGAATTTTTCTTCGAGTTGGCAACATTTGAGCGGGTGTCTTTGTTCCGGGCGATTATGTAACTTAGTGTTGCCAGGTTGAGTTTTTTTTTCTTTTGTTGATACATTTTTTTGGACTTTTTATTCAAAAATATGAAAAGTAGAAGGAGCAATATTTTTAATCAAAAAGTTACACAGGCAAACGTGTCGTGGTCGTCGTAATGACATTTGACCATTTTCGTCGATGTCGACTGGCAACACTGGCTGCTGGAATTTTTTTTTCGTTTTGCGAAAAGTCGAATTGATCTCCCGGAAGGAGTGGTGGGGGGTGGGTACGATGTATATGAGAATTTTTGGTTTGCCTCCGTGTCTATGGGAAAAATCCGACCTTTCAAAAATCCAAGATGGCGGCCGAGTCGAAATGACCAACTTTTTTTTTCACTATGTACCTACCCGAGATTGGTGTCGTTTTCGGCTAATGTTGGGAAACGTGTTACGGTGAAATTTGAAAAAAATAAAAAAACAAGATGGCCGCCGAGATATTTTACTTTAAAATTTTTCAATTTTGGAGGTGACTTTGCGGGGTCGGATTGTAATGGGTTTTCAACTTTTTTCCGATTTTTTTTCTTAATTACCTCGGGTCTATCCCCAATTTTGACGTTTGGGGTATATTTTTTTTTTCGACAAGATGGCGGACCCCGTAGCGGCCATTTTATAAAATGTTTGAAAAATTGCATTTTTTGAAGGAAAAAATTTTCAGTTTGGCAACATTTGAGGGGGTCACTTTGTATTGGGCGGTTATGAGGCTTGGTCTGAAGTGTTGCCAGGTTACGTTAATTTTTTTTTCATTCATACATTTTTGTGAACTTTCTATTCAAAAATATAAAAAGTAGAAGGAGAAACATTTTTAATCAAAAAATTGCACCAAAAAATTTCTCGTGGCCGTCGTAATGACATTTGACCATTTTCATCAAAAATAACTGGCAACACTGGCTGCTGGATTTTTTTTTCACGTTTTTTCACATTTCGAATAGCCCAGCCGAAAGTATGGGTGGGGGGTAATAATAATGTATGGAGAATTTGCTTGACTATCTGTGGTTATTATAGGAAAAATACGACCATTCGAAAATTCAAGATGGCGGCCGCTCGGCGATTGACAAGCTTTTGTTTACATTGAGCTCGTACCCGACATTGGTGTCGTTTTCGGCTAATCTTGGGACGACTAATATGATGAAGTTGGAAAAAATTGAAAAAACAAGATGGCCGCCGAGATATTTTAGTTTGAAATTTTTCAATTTTCGAGGTGTCTTTGCGAGGTCGCATCGCAGTGGTGTTTTAACATTTTTGCGATATTTTTCCTTTATTGGCTTAGGTCTGTCCTCAATTTTGACATGTTGGGTATATTTTTTTTTTTCGAAAAGATGGCGGATCCTGTGGCAGCCATTTTGTAAAATGTACGAAAAATTGCATTTTTTGAAGGAAAAAATTTATGGGTTGGCAACATTTGAGGGGGTCACTTTGTATGGGGCGGTTGTGGGTCTTGGTCTGAAATGTTGCCAGGTTACGTTGATTTTTTTTTCATTCATACATTTTTGTGAACTTTCTATTCAAAAATGTAAAAAGTTGAAGGATAAACATTTTTAATCAAACAATTGCACCAAAAAATTTTTCGTGGTCATCGTAATGACATTTGACCATTTTCATCTCAATCAACTGGCAACACTAGAGTCCAGAATTTTTTTCACTTTTCGAGTAGTTGAGCCGAATCTATAGATCGGGGGTATAAAAAATGTATCGGAGATATTTTTGGATTAGAAGAGTGGTTTTGAAAAAACTTTAAAATTTTAGTGTTGCCATACAAAAAATAATAATTTTCATACAAATTTATTTTTGGATCGAATATTTCGTTATTATAATGTATGGGGCATTTGTAGGTACTGACATTTTGTAAATTTTGGTGAAAAAAAAATTCAGTGTTGCCATATAAAAAATAATTATTTTCATACAAATGTATTCCTTTTTCGAATGTTTGAGGCTGTTGTCTCCATTTGATGTCTTTATAATGTATGAGGCGTTTGTAGGTACTAAAGGGCCGGACACGTTGGTGTAACCAATATTTAGTGATGTCATACAAAAAATAATAATTTTCATACAAATGAATTTTTTTACGTAATATTTCAGGCTTTTGTCTCCTTTTGATGTCATTAAAATGTAAACAACGTTTGTTTTTACTGATAGATCGGTCAAATCCCTGTAAACCTGTTTCAGTGTTGCCATAAAAAATGAGAAACTTTCAGTGTTGCCATACAAAAACAAGTATTTTTCATAAAAATCTATATTGAACATTTCCGACTGTTGTTTGCATTTGATGTCTATAAAATGTATGAGGCGTTTATAGGTGCAAATAGACTGCACATTATATGAGAGTATTAAAAAACGTGTTGGCATATAAAAAATATTTTATTGTTCAATCTAGAAAACAAAATTAACGTGTAAATATTTAAAATATTGAAAGATAATTTAAGACCTTGAATGATTCAAGATATTTTTTTTGTACCATTATAGTGTTGTTATTATCTACTGGTCTGGTCTGATGTGATTGTCTGTTTCTTGACTCTCCTATTCGATAGTTTGATTTTGTCATTTATATTTACTGCTCTCTACTCTGCCCTATAATGCTTTGAATAGTCATTATGTGTGTAGGCAAAATTAATTTTGAGTATAATTATTTTTAAATCATAACTAAAAGATGATAAATACTGGTTAAGCCCTACCTACTTACGTACTAATAGAAGCAAAAAGCTTCTTTTATACTATTCTATAGCAGCAACATACAGCACCACGACAGCGTACGATTTGTTTGTAAATCGTCTCGCATCTCAAGTGTTGCCAGATAAAGAAAAAATATGCACATTTTTTGCATTTGCATACATACTAAAATGGCAGCTAAAAATATAATAAAAAATAACGCGTTATGCATGACGCAGAATATCGGTTTAAGTCAGTTTTATTATTTTACTCCTAAACAGTTTTTAATAAATCATAGTTAAGAATCCTAAGCATTAAAAGAAACTGCATCATAATCGGTCTATTCATTTAGGAGATATGATGCTACAAACAGACAACCATACAAATCATAATTATAACAACCCTCTTTTCGCGTCTAGGGTTAAAATATTGTACTAGATTTTGCCCGCAGCTTCACCCGCCTAAATGACATTTTTCAATATTTTTTAGTTTTCACGAACCTTTCAGTTAGAGTCCTATCAAAATTGGTTCATCCCATGGAATTTTGCGATAAAAAGTACCCTATAAGTTATTTCAGGTTATATTCTTTCCAAATTTGATCGAAATTCGTCCAGTGTTATTTGTGTGAACGAGTAACTCTTAGGGGGTTAACAAAAATTATCTCTTAGTGCTCCCCTACACTCCCCAAGGAACATAATTATACATGCCAAAAGCTTCTTGCGCCCAGTAGCTTCGGCTGTGCGATTGTAAATTGTAATGTAATGTTACTATAAAAGGGTCTTCAAATTTTTCCCTTACGACATTGCTTCTCACCGCATTTCATTTTTCTTGATCAACCGGAACGTAAACTTAAGTCTTTAGTTAGGGGATAGGATTTGATTAACTTGCGAGTGTCGAAAGAACTAAAAAAAAAGCATAACAAAGAGTTTTATAATTGCGTTGACTTTTAAAAGCTTAATTTTTTCACAACTCTAAGGGATTGCACAGCAGACCTAAGAATTGGATATTATTTTTGAAATTAATACCTCCACGTATTCCTTAGTGAAAAGTTTTTGACAGACACACATATAAACAGACGGACCTTTTACCTCAAAAGCAAAAATAGAACGGAAAAGGACCCTAAAAATAATAATATCCAATAGTTTAGTTTGAACCTGTTTTTGTAATGTTTATCTCTGCCTTTTACTGCTTTCAATAGTTATTATGTGTGTAGACAAAATTAATTTTAAGTGTAATTAATTTTAAATCATAACTAAACTGTGATAAATACTTTACATGGTTAAGCCTACCTACTTACCTACTAATAGAAGTAAAAAGGTTCTTTAATTCTATTCTATAGCAGCAGTTTTCAACACCACGACAGTGTACGATTTGTTTGTAGATCGTCGAATATTATTATTTACTAGCTGACCCGGCCAACTTCGTATCGCCTAATGCTAAATAAATTATCGCGTAATGAATAACGCTTCACACTCATAGCCCCACACTAGGATTCCTTGTGTCGTGGGTGCCATGGACACTAGACAAGGACATTCACACCCAGACCGAGAACAGCAATTCAAACTCATCATTCAAATTTCCGAATGTAGTGTGATACTTTCAAGTAAACTTTTATAGTTTTTGTAGGTTTAACAAATCAGAGATCATTAAATTCCCTCTCCCTCTCCTTCTCCCTTTCCCTATCTTTCTCCCTGTCCCACTCCCTCTCCGCCCGCGCCCTGTCCCTCTCCCTCTCTCTCCCGCTCCCGCTCCCTGCCCCACTCCCTCTCCTTCTCCCGCTCCCTGTCCCTTTCACTCTGCCGCTCCCGCTTCCTGTCCCTTTCCCTCTCCCGCTTCCTCTCCCTCTCCCTCTCTCTCTCTCTCTCCCTGTTCGTCTCCCTCTCCCTGTCCCACTTCTTCTCCTTCTCCCACTCCCTGTCCCTCTCACTCTCCCGCTCCAAATTTCTGTTTCTCTCCCTCTCCCTGTCCCTCTCGCTCTCCCTCTCTCTCTCTCTCCCTCTCCATCTCCCTGTCCTACTCCCTCTCCTTCTCCCGCTCCTTGTTCCTCTCACTCTCCCGCTCCCAGTCCTTCTCTCGCTTCCCGTCCCTCTCTCCCCCCCGCTCCCAGTCCCTCTCCCGCTTTCTATCCCGTTTTTCTCCCTCTTCCACTCCCTCTCCCTCTCGCTCTCTCTTTCGCTCTCCCTCTTACTCTCCCTCTCGCTCTCCCCCTCGCTCTCCCTCTCGCTCTCCCTCTCGCTTTCTATCTCCCTCTCCCTGTCCCACTCCCTCTCTCCCGCTCCCTGTCCTTCTCACACTCCCGCTCCCCTTTCCTCTCCCTGTCCCTCTCCCTGTCCCGTGTCCGCTTCGTATCCCTTTCCCTCTCCCTCTCCCACTACCAATCCTTCTCCGGCTTCACGTCCAGGGCTCCCGCTCCCAGTCCCTCTCCCGCTTTCTGTCCTGCTCTTTCTCCCTCCCCGCTCCCTGCCCCTCTCCCTTTCCTTCTCCCGCTCCCAATCCCTCTCTCGCTTCTTGTCCCTCTGCCCTTCCCCTCCCGTCGAAAAAATAGTGTGAAGCCGAACATGTCGCAAACAGACCCGTGAAGCGAAAAATGAATTTCGTAGACCAATGATCTCTTTAAAAAAAACTATTTATTTATTTGTTCTTTTGCGGAAGAAAAAGGCACGCGCGCTGCTTTAGCAGCGCGCGCCCCACGCAAAAACCTAGTTCGTTTATAAATCCAGTTCAGAAAGTGAGGCGACAACCTTGCACTTCAATTTTACGATCTCATTACCCTATATTAATATGTATGGAACAATCTTTATTCGCGTTAACGTGTGTACGTACAAAACCGGTGGGCTTGGCATTTTCTATCGCACGGCAATGGCCACCATCGTTTATATGTAGATAGTCCGGGTTATAAACTTATAGGTAATATAAGATATATTACGAGTATCATTACCTATCATTAGTATAATTTAGACGCCCCCTGAAGTCTAGCCATTAGGTATGATCCGTTGCACAGTTACCAGTTCATATTCATAGACCATGAATCATAGTGAGGTCAGTATTCTCTCCAGCTGAGTTTTAATAGCTACCTACTAAAGGGATCTTAGTGAGGAAGAATAAGATATAAACAGTAACCTCGACAGAAAGATGTCATATCTTTTAATGATTTTCCATAACAAGTATAAGTTACACGTTTTATTAAAACGGTTTTATATTTAAAAGGTTCTAATTACCCCAGTGCGTCAGAAAAATGGTTATGTTAATTGTTTACAAATCACTGATACATCTTTTGATAAAAAGTTGTGCAGTGCACTAATGTCGAAATAATTTTTGCCAAAAATAATATACAATAGAAATTATTTACATCTAATATATAAAAATTCTCGTGTCACGGTGTTAGAAGTTCAACTCTTCCGAAACGGCTCGACCGATTTTCGTGAATCTTAGCGTGCATATCGGCTAGGGTGGAGAATCGGATAACATCTATTTTTCATCCCCCTAAATCTTAAGGGTGGTCCACCCCTAAATTTTTTTAAATTTTTTTGACAATTTTTTTTTTGTTTTTATACAGCATATAAAAATAATAATATAAAAAAACTTGACCGAACGAAGTCAGTCGGGGCAGCTAGTATTTATATAATGACAAGTCATGTAACGGTATTTTACAACAGTTTAATTCTCGATTGTTATTTCCAGATCGGGCTCGGGCAAAACGTCAGCTATGCGCCACTGCGTGTGGTACTTGGCGAGTGCGTACCCCGCGCAGGGGTCCAAACTGACCCCGGAGCGACTGGACGCCGCCCTTGATGTACTGCATGCCTGTGGATCGAGCCGGTATGTGATAATATTAGAGAGTGGTGAGAGAATCCCTACTATGCTGTGAACTAACCCGTGTTCTGAGCGCAGGAATAGTAAGTAATATGTGTATGAACGACTTCGAATTAGTCTTAAGTGTTAAGTGCAAGTGTACTGGGGTCGTAAGTGAACAGAGCTGTCAAAGCCGAATGCAGAAGGATTTAAATTGTTCCAAATCGTAGATTATTATCTTATGCGCTATAATTCATCACAACTTTTAATCGCCATACAGACGATTAATAAATTAAACTAAACCGGAAAGAAATGTTCACTAATTGTATGTTGAAAAATTTATCTGCTAAAGGGGTTCGAACATTTTTGTATGGAACCTGGCATACTTACAAGTTCGCCATTTTGAAAAAACTTCTTTTCGGCGTCCAGTGATTAAACATGTGCCAATAGACGAAGTGTTTATAATCAAAAAGTATTCAGTGATGAATACAATGTCGTAAATGATATACTTTCTGATATATTTGAGTTCAAAACCGTAGAAAAATAAAGCAAAAATCTTAGTTTCGCTGAAATGATAATTTTTCAAAATGGCGGTACTTGTAGGTATGCCAACTACAGTGCCACCAGCTTATCTGTGAAGTGGTGAAAATTGGAACTAATGAAATGTCATTCATAAGTACTTTGTGGTCATTCATCTGTCAGTTACTACCTCTCGAATTGCGTCCAATGATTGGTCCAATGCATCCGACAGCGCCCTCCTTCAAATTCATAGATAAGTTGGTTTTACTGTAGGTTCAATGCCCTTTATCTATAGTCTGAAAGCGATTGTACCAACTTTCATTGGTTGTAAATAATATAATCTTGTTAGCTATTTTACTATAATACGGGTACTCACGATATTTATTTTGTATTCCGATATTTCGACCCAGTTGCATGGATCGTGGTCACGGATGAACTCGATCCATGGATGATCGTTCATCGGTGACCACGATCCATGCATATTTCGACCGATATTTCGACCCAGTTGCATGGATCGTGGTCACGGATGAACTCGATCCATGGATGATCGTTCATCCGCGACCACGATCCATGCAACTGGGTCGAAATATCGGAATACAAAATAAATGTCGTGAGTACTCGTATTATAGTAAAATGTGTTCAGTCCACGATGAGTTAAGTTTAAAATCTTGTTAGCTATGTATATTAGTAGAAGTAAAATCACAAGACTTTTTGTATAATAGTGAACTGTATTACTGTAAATTGGTATTTACATCTACATGAAATTTAATTAAACTTGATGATGATAACGTGATAAAATATGAGCACGCGCGACCTTTGACGGCTAATTGCGAACTAACTAAAAAAATATTAATTGTAATTAAATTGTGTCGCACGCGTTCGCGTAAATGCTGACCCCGGCAGATGCAGGGTTGCACCGTACAATACCTGTATTCCACAACTCGTACGATAATAATGCCTACATTTAAACGTTACCCTGGCAGAACTGGATCGAACCCGCACGCGTCGCGGTTCGTATCCCTCACCTCGTTGGACTTCGACGGCGGCGGCGCGCTGGTGTCGGCCTCTATACAAACCCTGCTGCCGGACCTGAGGCCAGATCAGACTCCGATACGGGCTCTGCATACGTGAGTAACTTAATCTAATTTAATAGAACTAAAACCTGCATGTATTTATTTTTCTACGACGTGACGATGGTTCAATTACTAACATTTGTGATTGTTCGACATATTAGAAAAAAAAGAGAATACGCACTGGTAACCATACAAAATGCACGAGATTACTGCTAAATTAATTTTAAGTGACGTCTCCGATCCGATTCCAGCCTTTTCCATGGTTGCGACGGCCGCCTGCGCCGCGAGCTACTCCTCGACCAGGCGCCGGTGAACGCGCCCAACCCGTACGTCGCGGCCGCCGAGCAAGCGGACGCGCCCGCTGAGTTCGCCGCGCTGAAGGAGGCACTACAACTGCTGGCCGTCACTGAACACGAACAGATGGCCATGTGGAAGATACTGGCGGCTATATGCCATCTGGGGTGGGCTGGTGTGGCCAGAGGTAAATATGAAAAAGAAATAATATACTAAATGTAATTTACATTGGCAAAAAAAGTATGGGCTTGATCCGTTACCATCGTCTATATATATACGAAATTGCTTTATTATATTTTGAAAGATACAAGTGATTCTGTAAGGATATTTATTTGATATACAAAACCGTATAAGAAGATGTTTCTTTTATGATTTTGTATATCAATTATTTAATGTAGGCGTGTTCAATTACTATCAAGGCAATATCAAGTTCCGCTTTTCACCTAAAAATGGAGCTATGTGCTACACATCAAAAATTTTGAAGACGGTCCGTAATTATAAGTTTGTATTTTTTTATTTACAATGATTAATCATATAGGTTAGATACGTAAATAACACGTACATAACATGTTTCGAAGGTTGTATGTGTTCGGCGTCTGACATATTAGGTACAAGTGTACTCAACATATATTCATAATTGTTGGTCTGTGGTTGGCACAGCGAACGCGGGCTCGGCGCTGAAGTACCAGTTCGCGAGCACGGGGTGCGCGGCGCGCGCCGGCCGGCTGCTGGGCGTGGGGCCGGACGAGCTCGCGCGCGCCGTGTTCGCGCCGCCCGCGCCCTCCTCGCCGCAGCCCGCTGCCACGCTTAGGTTGGTCGAACGACGAGCTGGTCTTTATAGGCCACGAGAAGCTAAATAGTGAATTAACTATATTTTTACGGCTTTCTTAGTCAAAACATAACTCTTATAGTTCTCTTATCTTCTGTTATTTGATATAGATCTATCTAATTATTTATTACGTTAACAAAGGTAGAAGTTAGTACAAAATGAAAAGATAGTATAAAATCCCCCACAGTGGGGAGTATCGATGAAAAAGTCTTTTAAAAATATCATGGATCTGCAAAGACCATCTTTCATTCAGGGGTCCGTTTGTAAAATTTGCAAAATATTGCAAACTTTGGCTGGGGGCAAGTGTCCCCGCCCCCCTGCTAGCAAAAAAGTATGAATCGAGATTGCATTCCCTAAGCCAGATCTATAAAGACGTATGTACATTGTACCCGTTGCAGAACCCCATCGCCGTCGAACGAGCGGGAAGCGCCGGGCGCGGACGCGCTCGACGCGTTCGTCACCGGCCTGTTCAACGAGACATTCAACATCGTCGCCGCGCTCGTTAACAGGTGACAGGCTACAGCTCATTAACGGCCCACGTCTAAGCACGGGTCTCTTCTCTTGAGGAGGCCTAGAGCATACTCCACCAAGTTGCTCCAGTGCGGATTAGGGCAGACTCCATATATGACTTCATAAATGCGCACACGACGTTCGACCAATGGTGCACTTTGCGACTAAACCTTTCTTATTACGACTTTTAAGTCTACCAGGCTGCACTTGGCCATCTTGTTTTAATGTTGTTTTCTTTCTGCAGTGCTTTAAGAGATGGCACTAAAAATTTTTAAACCCGGCCACCACCAACCACTTATATAAACAAAGTATCTTTGCCAAACTTTACTTATTGTCCTTCTCAGAGACTACCCCAACCCAACTCAAGATCAATGTTCACAATGTTTTAATTGCCCACAGGAGTCTGTCAACGTCGGCCAGGACATCGGCATCCATCCTGCTACTGGACACGCCGGGCGCCGACAACCCGATGTGCGCCGGCCAGCAAAGCGGGGCGCCCCTGTCTAAACTACTGTCCAACTATTTACAGGTGATTATAAAAACTTAAATGTTTGCACACTCAGCCTATTCTACGTCATTTCACTATGGTGAAGGGTAGCATGGATGACACAATAACATTAATACTGACACACACGACCGGAGTAATAACAGTTATTCGTCTCATAAATACTAGTCTAAGTAAGTAGATTGCTAACGCCCCAACTCAGAGTCACTGACGGTTACTTAAATCGCTGCTTAGTACAGAATTTGTATGGTGATTCTTTACTAAGTAGCTTTAATGTTAAATAGTTGTCAGATATTATGAAGAGTCGAACCCGCTAGTAGTTTGTGTCTAGGGGCTTGACTAGGGGTTGACTTGATAAACACTACATTGTGTTCAAAAACTACAGTTTAACCACGGTCTATATTTATTTATTAATTTAATCTTTATTGAACCAAAAAAGTGGTACAATTGGCGGACTTAATGCTAAGTAGCATTCTCTAACAGTCAACCTTCAGGATGTGCAGAAAATGGTTGAACGCGGTACAATAACCATAGAAAGCAATCATATAAATATTTATAATAATAACGAATACATATCGGAGGGGAAATGAATGATGAACAGAGTCAATGATACATGTCACTATAGTCAAAATTATCTAAGATGCCCATAATGATAGCTGCTATTTATTAATATGAACTAACCTTGTATGGGTGTCTTTGAGCGAAATGGAATATTCATTTACTTGACATGAATAGTTGAATACGTACGGACAAAGGATTTTGCCAAAATTTGTTAAAAATCCTTACTCATTTTCATTGGCGTTGATTATAAATCATATTATACGTTAAAATCTAGTAAAAATCCCATCACATCATAATTTATGCAAAATTTAATAAAAATATATGACGTCGAAACAATCTTATATGAAGAAGCCTAAATCTAATCTGACGTAGGGTGATGTGACGGCTTGAAACCGTTTATAAAACCAATAATTATCGATACATTACTATAATCGAAATTTAAAAATGAAAATTGATTAATTTAATTACATTGTTAAAAATGATTTGCTTGCATTTTAATTTAAAATTAGGTACCCAATAATAACACGATGAATTGGATGCTAACCAAGGACTTCGCCATCCATGGACAGTAACTGCAGTATGCAGTATGTTATATGAAATTATGTATTTAAGGTTGCGGTAAACATTTTTTTTTCAACAAAATAATAATTATGTATACATGAATGTGTCTTATGAAAAGAGCAAGAATTTATTTACTGTAATTTATTTACTGAGCTGTGTTTTTTCCTGACGCTCATAATATAATATTATGTCAAATTATTATTATGAAACTGAGCGGGACTTTCATTCTATCATGATCTATCTTTGTTTCTTTTTCTTCTCTTTCTTGGCCGGCAACGCACCACTACCAGTGATGCTTTTGGTGTTATTGATGTTCATGGGCGAATGGATAAAAGAATATTTTATTGAAGTCGTAAATAGGTACATATTAAGAATACGCGGTACGAGATAGCTCAATCGAGGTAGTGGTGGTAGTGGTAGGTAACTAGGTACCTAAATATTACGGTTTTTAGTTTAAAATTTCATTATGGAATCGATTAGAAGGTCTTATGATTTTGAATCGATTTGTTGTAAAAATTGGTTTCTTTCGTGAACCGATTTTTTTGTACATCTCTAATGTCACTGTGATGGCAAACGACAAATTGGGCTTTTTAGTTCGCGGTGACTATAGAGAGAATATAATATAATCCATATCCATAATCCATGTATGTTATATTCGCAGGAGCGACTGCAAGCCGTATTCCACGACGCGATGCTGGTGGCACCCCGAGAGAGATACGCTCAGGAAGGCATCGTCCTGGATGACGGCACTGAAGAAGGTGATTGTCGTTAACACAGGATATTCCTATTGGTCGAATTTTATAACTGATCTATTCGTTACTGCAGCCATCGTCTCTGTATATTTTGTAAACCATAGACGATGGAAAAAATATATACAACCTATTTATCTTTATTAATTAAAAATAAAATCTTTGATTTTAAAAATAAAAATGTAGTTAAATAATTGATAGTTAACCCTGTCATAATGAGAGAATTGCCGATAAATGCCTGATTTATGTATTGCAATGATAACGTCGATGTGTTAATTTATGATAATTTTCCACAGAGTCACAATACAAAAAATATAGCATAATAATTCTAAAGCTACAAATATTATTAATTTAATCTTGCATTTTTAATGTTTAAGCCTACCACACATTCTCATCATAACCAAGGGTTGACTGGTGGAGAATGCCACTTGGCATTAAGTTCGCCCATTGTATAAAATTGCAATAAAGGATTAAATAAATAAATAAATATACAATGTTTATTATTATGAAACTAAATAGGTATTTATTGTTGTACATAGACTGGCTATCAGAGACGGTAAACCCCGGGCCGCTGGTGGAGCTGCTGGACAAGTCGCCGCAGAACACGATCGTGCGCAGCTCGCAAGCGGATCTGCGCGACTGCGACCGACGAGGACTGTTGTGGTACGTGACACACTGATAACCTTATATTTACAATTAAGTTGATCCTTGAATACAACCTGCTGATAACAGCCAATGTTGACTTTTCTGCTAAAGTTACTAACATAAGCCCATTCTCTCTTGGCTTAAACGCACGCACTTTGAAATCGAACGGGAAAGCTGCTTTTCGGCTTTGGTACTAAACCCTACTAGCTACAAGCCAAATTGCTCCTCGTAATTGAGGATGTGAGAGCATGAATTGTTTATTGATGAAAGTGTAATAAGACGTTGGTTTTTACCTCGTTTTCTCTTAGTGTGTTGTTGTTATAGTTCAATAGTGAGTTCATTAAGATGTCACAAATATCATAATGATTATTTAGCTCTATAATACTTAATTGGTGTACGAAACAAAAATCAGTTTGTGAAAACCTTATAAAGGAATTTTAATGGTTTGTTTACATTGGTTCTGAGACGAATATGACTCTAGTATAGTAACTTCTAGCGAATACCCGACGTGAGCTACTACTGAATGTGCCTAATGCATCGACGGGTGCTAAGTAAAAAAGTTATCTGCAATATAGCTGTTCTGTAGATAAATCTTTTTACTGTGCACCCGTCGGAATTGTTTTTGTGGTCTAAAACGATTTTCTCAGCGTTTTGCTATTCTGTACAAGGCCAGAACGCAAGGGTATGAAACTAACCACGTATAGATTGGAAATAACTTTTTTACTAAGTTCTTCTAATTCATACAAGAGCAGTACGCAAATACTCGCATATACTTCGTAGTAACGTAGAAGTATATCTTGTTCCATAATGTACAGCGCCATAAATAGGGACCCCGCGGAACGGGGTTCCGTCGACATTTATGACGAAGTGTAGTATAGTTGGGAACGAAGACGTAAGCATCTACGATACAAACCATACACGATCAGTACGCAAAATTCGTGTATGCATTGTAATAACAGATTCAAAAACAGCATTACAATATACACGCGAGCAGTTTCCTATGGCTGCGTTGTGGCGTTGTATACAATGGAAAGACGCATTTTCGCATTTGCCTTTCAAATGAAACCGGCTTGGGGTACATCAGTTGGATGGTTTCAAAGTCTAACGGTCATAGAAACAATTTTTGTGTTTTATATTTAAAGATGTTGTATCGCAGGCTCCTGGACGAGGAGTCGATGTACCCCGGCTCGTCGGACGACACGTTCCTGGAGCGCGTGCTGGCGCACTACGGCCCGCCGCACCACACGCAGTACCTGCTCAAGAAGGCGCCGCATGCCAGACAGTTCATACTGCAGCATTTACAGGTTACACTACACGCATACTGTGTGTACTTAAGTGACAGTTATTGGCATAATATTTTTAAGCGCTTCTATGCTTCGGAAGGTACGCCTTCGATAAGCCTTTTAAGATTCGGTAAGCCTTCGATCCCAGTTATTATAGATTAGTATGATCTTTATTGATCCTCACTGGTGTTGCCTGGTGGCTTTAGTCTTCAAGTCGTGAGAGGCCCATGCTCTTTAGTGGGCTAATAATGGGTTGAAGAAATTTATATTAGACGTCGAAATGACTAACAAAGAGTACCTACATCGGCTCATTCAACGGCAACTCAGAATTGGCATAAAAATGTCTTCAAAAATTAATTTATGAATTAATTTATTTGATAAAAATCGTCCTTCAGCCGATGTAGGTACTCTTTGTTAATCATTTCAGGACGATTTCACTCAAATAAATTAATTCATAAATTAATTATTGAAAACATTTTTATGCCAATTCTGAGTTATTGGATTTGAAAACAAGCCGCCCAGAAAACCGATGTTGAAACCTTTAACATCACTATCTTAAATATATTTCCATTTGCACCAGGGCACCAACCCAGTGCTGTACGACGTGACGGGCTGGGTGAGGGCGAGCCGCGAGAACCCCGTCACTAAGAAGGCGCACACTCTGCTGCAGGAGAGCCAAAAGTTAGTATCATACTATAGTTATTAGTTAGTACCGGTGGTTAGTACCGTACATAAATAGTTATCGTTACTATGTATGTTTATTTATTATTTTATTATTGCTAAGTAGTCTATATTTTGTTTGTGATGGCAATCGGTATAGTATAAAATCTACCCTGTTTCTTCTTCTGGACGTAAAGTGGTACCTACGAGCCAATTCATCTTGCTGTGTTGACAGTTTACATGAGTCGCGCGATTATTTTAATTGAATTTGAATAACTTCAATAGTACGTAAGACACGGTCCGTATTAAACGATTGCATCAAGGCGATCGCGCGTGCTCACTCTATAAATCAATAATTTATTGTCTATCAATCAACTTAAATATATAATTTAAAGCATACCAGCTCATATAATTTAAAGATATCAAGCAGTCAATAATATACTTCTAAATCAGATCATAATAAAATTGTTATCATATCACGATAAGGAGTATAGAAGTCAATCAAGGACTCGCACAGACACGTCAAACTTATGATGCGCCTCTTTTTGCGTCAGGGGTTAAGTAAGACAATTCGAGTGTCTCGGCAGGGGCGTAGCTACCGCCGTATTAGCCGTATCAATTATACGGGGCCCCCAGCGTATAGGGGCCTCCACTAACACTCCCAAAAAAAAACTCGCCAGCGGCCTACGACCGCTACAGTTTGACAGCTGGCGTTTAGGGGGCCCCACAACAAATATTGATATGGGGCCTCCTTAGAGCTAGCTACGCCACTGTGTCTCAATAATATACCTACTGAGTTTTGTTGATCGATTCCTTGATATCAGTGAAGACATCGGCCGCCTGTCGTCGTGGTCGCGCGGCGCGTGCGGCGTGGGCGCGTGGTCGGCGGCGGTGGGCGACGCCTCCACGCTCCGGAGAGCGTCTTCTATACGACGGACACTCACTTCTGGTAATGTTTGTCTTCTTTAGTCTTATTAGAACAAAGCGTTATTTCTAGTTTCTTTGCATTTATATCGATGTCTAGCATTAAATTACATACATAATAAGACGTCATTTTATTTTGATAAGGATAACTTTCGCTCTTGCCACTTCCTATGATAATAATGAATACTCTGTTGAAGATCTGTTGAAATACAAAGTCAGAAACGCATGAAATTCAAAAAAATTATCTTGTAACTTTTAAAGTCAGAATTCGTTTACTTGATGATTCCTTCAATTCCTCATGGATAAATTTAAATATTATTAATAATAGATAAATTTAAATTTAAATAAAAAAAAATAAGTCGATCACTAACCTTACACGATCTTCAGGCACGGCGGGCATGAAGCGGCGCTCGACGGCGCTGCAGGCCAAGTTCGTGGCGGACGGCGTGGTGGACACGCTGCGGCGCTGCGGCGCGGGCGGCGTGCAGTTCGTGTGCTGCCTGCTCACCAACCAGCCCGCCGACCCCGTCGATGACGTCAATGTGCCGCTGCTTCGGTCGCAGGTCGGTACTGAGTAGGATAATAGACAACTGGTACATTAAAAAAATGACAGAATAAATAATTTTGTGTTTTGAACCAATAGGAGTATCGTCGATTTCACGGCATGTTTGGCCATTTTTAGGCAAAGAAAAGAAATATACCTTAATTGCATGAGGTTAAAGTTGAAATGCATGCCTAGGCACATCGGCAACGATGTTTTTGCAGCTGAAATGAGCTTCATTGAAATATGAATGTTATTGTCATACTATTAAGGTTTATTTCTTTTCGTTGAATAAAATGCCGAGGCGTGCCTTGCCGCCAGGCGGTGCAGACCATAACGCAGGATTAATTTTCAGCCCGCATGTATTTATGTTCATGTTCTGAATTACCACAATACCAAAAGAGAAGAGTTGATCCTCCAATGGTTATAGGCTATGTAACGCCATGTGACGTTAATTATCTTGTGTATAATCAAACACAGCTTTGTTACAATTCCACTGTTGTATATAGATTTCTATACATGAAACTGCTACTTGTATAACATTACATTTACAGGTTACATCAACCCAGTACAGGGGCCCTTGCCACTTGTTTGTATTGCCTTTTTGAAACGAAATAAACGATTTTTTTTATTTTATTTTTTTAAATTACATTGTTAATTGCATGTAAACGGTGCAAAAGTTAATGATTCATGTTGGTTCTAGTTCCGCGGCTTCCAGCTGCTGGACGCGGCGCGGCTGTACAAGCAGGGCTTCCCGGAACATATGCCGCTCGCTGAATTCGCTAGGAGGTAAACTTAGTACACAGTCATCATTAGTAAACCGCAGCCTAGTGGTTACCACTGAATGCGAATGTCACTATGCTTGTTGTCTCCTATACTTATGTTATAACGAATTGAATTTGTTCAACAAAAAAATGGTTGTCTGTAAAGTCGGTTTACGGACGGTAGTTTAACGTGACAACGTCATGACAAAGCTCCGCTCCGCTCCACTCAACTACCATCGCCTACGGCTCGCCTACGGCATCGGCTACGATACGCTGATCGTAGCCGATCGTGCCTCTCTCTCGCTTTTGCCGCTCTCTCGCTCGCGGAACGGGACACTTTTTCGTGCATGCAGCCCGTGCCCCGTGTTCATCGATTTATAAGACGTATCACGTCAAAAAAAAAATAACATGACATTTCTATAATGTACCCTCAAATCTTTATTTCTATCTATCTATCTATCTAACAGCCTTTTAAAGTCCACTGCTGGATATAGGCCTCCCCTAATTGGCGCCACTCCGACCGGTCCTGGGCCCTCTGAATCCAGCAGCTTCCCGCCGTCTTCTTTAGGTCATCAGTCCTCTTTTGGTCGGGGGGCGACCGGTGCTTCTTTTACTGATCCGATAATCTTTATTTACATGGTTGTTAACCATCCTTCTGTCTGAAAGTAAGTATAAGGCAAGCAAGTAGCAGACATAAGTGATAGATTTGTGTCCGTTTTTTAATGTCTGGCAACGCATCGGTGATGCATTTCATGTTACTGATGTCCATAGACGGCGGTGAGCACTTATTTTAGCGGCTCGATTCCTCGTTTGTCGTTCTTTACATTTTACATTTGCCAATTGTGTGTGAATTCTCAAACTGTCAGTGTGAATGATGAACTGTCTTTTATATACCTCTCTATGGTGACAGGAGACTGAAACAAAACTGGGATGAATACCGTGGTCATTATTTATACATATTTAATATTATCATGATATCACTAGTTCTATAGCATAGAACATGTTTCTCAATTGTTTCCCCGATGCAGGTACCGTCTGCTCGCGACGTCGGAGAGCGAGGCGGGCGACGCGACGCAGCCGCCGGCCTCGGACCGACAGCTCGTCGACGACATGCTGCTCGCGCTGGACCTGGACGTCACCAGCTACCGGCTCGGCCTCACTCAGGTCAGTGATAGCAACTATACTTAGATAGATAGATAACTCTTTATTGTTTGCACACCACGTATTATACAATCGTACAAGACAGTAAAGATGGATGGTAACAGTAAAGATGGAAGTACAAAATAACAGGCGGCCTTATCGCTACATAGCGATTTCTTCCAGGCAACATATCAGAAGGATGCTTAGAAAAACATAGAGGGCATCGGCGTTCGTAAAGTCAACAGAGAACTTAATTCATTGCCAGACACTGCAATTGTATAAAATTAAGATTGTTATTAAGCGTGTATAATTTTGCGCGAATTTGTTAAAAGATTATGTAAATATTTTTTCCGTTGCCATGGTAACGATACGCAAGTTGCTGCCTCGTGGACATTTCGATATTGAGTAAGGGTGTGGTATGAATACCAGATGTATAATGTGTAGTTTGTTTTCAAATAGGACAATCCTGTTTGCACTCAAAGCTACTTATGTCTGTGTTATCTAGTTTTCATGTTGTTAAATAAAATGCATCTCTTTATGCGGACTCCTGAGTGCAGTGTGGTTTAAGTTCCCCAATAAATTCCCAAACTTTTTAGATTTATTATATTTTTATCAGGCCACACGTTACAAAATAACCTATATTACAATGAAAAAAAAAACTGCGGTTTCTGTGTTTAATTTTACAATGCACTTACCATACACAATCCATGCGCAATCTATAGATTTGAAGAACCTTTCAAAATTTCTCCACCTATGGAAGATTTCTTTACACTATGATAAATTAACGTTTCTTACAACGTGCATGTTCGTAAACTTCATGTTGTCAATGAATCATTTTGTTCTTGTGTTTTGTAACCAGCCTGTCCACTTATTCTTAAAGTTAGTACTTGTATTAGAAAAAGTTTTGATGTTTTTACGTAACCGTATCTAACTATAGCACGATTAAAGAATTGGTCTCACTATTGGCAATAAACGAGTAGCGATTAAATTATTTCGAAATATTTTTTTGTTACTTATTTATGTATTATATTCAATCTGTCGAATTAAGTTGTTGATTCAACAGTTAAATTAGATTTGAATGTTGAAGGAACATGTCGACTTGTAATTTGATAATTTTAAAACACGGAGGTTTGGTCGCCGACACCAAATAGAAAAAAACTATACATACAACATAACAGTATAGCAGTGTCATAAAAAAAACTCGTATTTTTATATTTTTTTGTGTGTGAAGTGTGAAAAGTGAGAAGACTACATACAAACAGTGATATGAAATGAAATGAAATGAAATGAAATGAAATAAGTTTTATTCGAAGTAGGTTTGTTACAAACACTTTTCGAACGTCACTCAACGCCATCGCTTCAACAAATCCCTACCGTGAGTGGTCCCGGGAGAAGAAGCGGCAAGAAACTCCCGGGATTTTATTTTTTTCTACTCCCAACATATGATACAATATATTTTGGAAGTCTTTTCACTTTTTCACTTGCTTCTCGCTTTAGAACTTCGCTAACAATGAGGCCGTCTACGGTCGAATAATAAAATGATTAGTTTTCAAACCCCTTTCACTTAGAGTTGAGAAAAATGAGCTCCGAGTCCCGGACTCGAGCTCCGAGTCGGAGCTACTGAGCCTTCAAAGCTCGAGGCCTAAGGGCTCGCGAGCCCTATAAGGCTCGAGCCTTTAGGGTTCGAGCCTTAAAGGCTCAAGAGCCTTCAATTGAAGACTCGAGTCGAAGCTCGAGCTTTATTTACTTAGCAATCTATCGAAACGCATAATAACATCCTGTAAGGTGTAATAAAAATAATTTTGTTGCAATAGGTATGCCAAATTGGGTTCTTTAGAAAAGTTTGATACAAATATTTTTATTTTAAAATAAAAAAATGTATGTGTCTTAGCTCCGACGCACGCCTGGAGTTTAACGCCATCTAGCTTTCAATCGTCAAATCAGTCAAACAATGGATGATGATGGAGGATGATGTTGATGATGAAGAATGATGATGAATGATGATAACTTGTGAAGATGATGGACGATGATGATAGTGATGACGATGATGATGAGTGGTGGTGGTGATGATGATGATGACTGGTGATGATGATGATGGCTGATGATGACGATGACGAATGGTGATGGTGATGATGAATAATGATGATGATGATGAATGGTGGTGATGATGATGAATGGTGATGACGATGATGATGAAGAATGATAATGACTAATGATGATTAGGCTGGTGACGATGATGACTGGTGATGATGATGAATGGCGATGATGAATGGTTATAATGATTGAATGATAACGAATGGAGATGATGACTGGTGATGATGATGATGAATGATGATAACGGATGGAGATGATGATGACTGGTGATGATGATGATGGATGATGATTATGAATGGTGATGATGATGATGACTGGTGATGATGATGATGATGATGGCTGGTGATGATGATGACTAGTGATGATGATGACTGGTGATGATGATGACTGGTGATGACGATGACGAATGGTAATAATGATGATGAATAGTGATGATGATGATGAATGGTGATGATAATGATGAAGGAGATGATGAAGATGACTAATGATGACAACGATGAATGACGATGATGATGATGTTTCACATCATAAGAATAGGATGTACCAAGATCATTACTATCATTAGATGGCGTTGTTAGTTTGTTACTGATCAGCCATCCAACGCCATCTAGATTCTGTGTTACGAAACTTACGAATTACAAACATAACGCATAACGCTACGGAGAAAGTTTGATTTTACTCCCCATAAAATTTCATACCACGGGCTTAATTATGAAAATCTATAAGGAGAAAACTCCAAAAATTTGAAATTCGCAGCGCGCCGTAATTTAAAATTTTAAGGTTAAGGCTTTTTTAGGGTTCCGTAGTCAAAACACAGTACATTTTGATTAGGAAACCCTGAAATTACAGTGTTACAAAATGAGCCCTGAAGACAAAGCTCGAGCTTCGACTCGAGCCCTGGACCAGAGCTCGAACCTCCGCCTCGAGCCTTCATGTAAGACTCGAGGCGAAGGCTCGAGCCTTATTAGAGGGCTCGAGCCTTCAATGAGCTCTAGACTCGGAAGGCTCGAGCCTTATAACAACACTACTTTCACTTCTCCATAATTTAAGCAATTTGGCAGCAAATGCACTCGTATAAAGTTTTGTTTTTTGCGGGCAATTTTTTGCGTTCCGCTTGTTGCGTGAACGGTAATGTGTTGTCGTGCTTCGGCATTTTGTTTGTGTACGGCCTAGTAACGTTATCTGTGTTAATATAGAGTGGATCGTCGTAGATTGTTCTGTGCTACTCAGTTGGTGAAATTGGGGTTTAGTAATTTTACAATCTACGAACTAGACCGTACCGACGGTCCCGCTCGCCGGGTGCAATTGATTAAAAATTTTGTATGAAATTCACGTTATGGTTAAGAGCTGACAGACATACCTAGATTTTGTATGTTTTATATTGTTTGCTTCACATAATTATAGAATATGTCTGTAGATATGTTCTATTGGATGTTTCGTGGCTAATACAGTTGTTGTCTGTGGATGGCTGCAGGGTTGTAGCTTGAGTCGAATTTGAGGTAGGGCAGCATTGGTTACAGGTAGGGCAGAAGTAAAAAATCATAATTGATCTGCTCTCTAGGTCACAGATAAAAGAATTATTATAATATGAAATGAATGTCACAAACTGTGGTATGTTCGGAAAAGTTTAGATACCTATTGCTACAATTCTTTTTATGTCAAACTATGAATAAACAATTTAATTATAATAATTTATCTTAGTTTTTGGTATTTTTAAGGTAGGGCATTGTGATTTTAAGGTAGAGCATTGTGATTTTAAGGTAGGGCATTGCCCCACAATGCCCCCCCCCTAGCTACGGTCATGGATGGCTGTATTCCCGAACGTGCTAATTCGAGTATCAGTAAACTGGTGATGGGACTAGCAAGCAATACTTACAAAAGCGTTTTATCACGGTCCTCGCAAAGAGCAATATATTTGTGACCATTTTACCTGCATCGCGTCGGCTATGTTTAGTGGAATTAATTACTCGTACTTTTTACCTTAAGTGCCCTTTTAATGATACCAGTTAGAAATTCTACCATCTTCATAAAAACATGTGAGTAAGTGTAACCTTTCACAGCCCGACACGTATAGCGATTGACCGAGTTATGCAACTACGGAGGCGGCCGGTATATGGATGGATAAATTTCTTGATCGTTTTCTTTCAGGTCTTGGGAACCTTTGGCCTTAAGGCTTGTTATAATTAGATATTTGACGGTAAGCCTCATCGGCCTACGGACTACAGGTGGTATAGGAAATGCTATCAATCTCTCTGCCATATCGTTAATCCAACAGTGCACACAGTGCTCCTACAGGCCTCCCATAAGTAAGAGCTATGTTTTGCAGTCGGACAGTGTATTTCAAAATTATATTAGTAACGGACTAACATCATATTTAATGAGTAGTTTCAATGAAAGTAATGCACTCACATTATGGTATAGATAGAGTATAATCACGTAGAAAACGGTTCATTATTCTATAGATGATAGAATGAACTTATTTTATTAAACTTTAAGCAGCAGTTCTTTTGATACGTTTACTTTTGAATTACTTTACAGAATGGAGCATGCATCGCTCTAATTTGATACCTTTTAGTAAATCTATTAGTTCATTACAGAATGTGAAAGTGTAGAATGTCTTATTATGTACGTAAAAATGAGAAAATGCTTTTTGTGACCAAACTCTCTTTGCACCTGTACCTGAAGTAAAAAACCATTGTAATCACTACAAAAGATTGGTAATAATATGAACTGCTACATAAAAATAAATGAGTTATAATTTGTTCATACTGACACAATACCGGAAGAACGCCGCGTAGAATATTAACATATTTTTTATTTTTTATTTTACATCACAACTTATACTGTGGATTTAATGACTTGGTAGTGATTAAAACTTATTTTGTCTATTCATATCATTGTTCGTATTCAAGTGGAAAGTGTGTAACAGACACGTAACGATGAAGCTGTCATTATGAAATGTACTTTCTGCCGATGTCATTGGGACGTGCCCTAGCGAAGGTGCGTGGGATTGATCATTAGCAATCAAATTTAAATTTGAAACACCTTTCGGAGGTGAAACTACGATTACTTTTTGTGGTTACAAAGTAAACTGTTATTGATGGTTTTGGTCTGTCATTTAACTCTGTTCATGATTTATTTTACGTAAAATAAAATAAGTTAATGCATGACAACAGTCCCAAATGATATTATACCTATTGAAAATCATATTATCTTAACGGTTAAAATAATTTAAAAAGAAATAAATAAAATATTATATGAATTTATAATATAAACAAAAATAAACGTTTGTCGCTTTAAAATTTAATTTTGTTAATTTCAATTCTCACGTCCGCCAACTCTCTCTTTTAATCTTCACACCTAATTACTTAATTCTACTCTAGCTAATTGTCATTAAGAAACGGTAACTAAAATAATACTGTTGAGCTGTTGACCCACAATCAACCCCATGAATCGTTGATTGCTCGAACCTATTATTCTTGATTAATCGATAACAAATCGATAATGCGATCTGTTTCGGTCTTTTCATATCTATCATAAGGAAATGATATGCACTTAATAAGTTCATTATGAATATGATATCACATCAAATGGTCGAAGTGACCCGCATTAAATTGTAATTATCGATTCACTAATTACTTTTCATCTTCGACTTCCTGGTACATAGTTGGAAGTGAATTATGACAGTTAATTAACATATTTACTAAAATTGAGCAGTAAAAATTTATCCCTAAAAGAATAACATGGAGTAAATATACCACCTGTATGTATATTTCTTGATAAAACTTATTAGTAAATGTTAGTGATGTTTGTGCTAGATTACTAATGTTATAGTAAGGCTAACACACATCATATTTACAAATATGCTTTATATCGCTGTTACCACTTATGATGCGAAGAAATCCTGTGTAGGACACACGCACTTACGCTGCGAAGAAATCCTGTGTAAGACACGACATAGCGGCATAAGAGAAAATGCCACTGTCAAAAAATTAAGAAAATATCATAAATCTGCGATGAATGGAATTATTTCGATGCGTTATTATTTTTAATTGCGCATTGTACTCTTTAATGATAAAATATTGTTGACATTTCGCCGGGTGTCATCAGGTTCATATGCAATTTAGATTAAACGTTTCCGAAAGGATGCGTACGCGTGCGCTGAAGCATGATGAGTTTCTCATTAGCCCTCATTAACTCAAAAGTCGGTAAATAAAATGAAGAGTTTAACAAAGTCGTAGTTAAGGTCGAATGTCATCTCGTTTAAGATAGTTCCGGCATCCACTAGGTATATCTTAGTTATTTCACTGATATGACTATCTATTAAATACTAATAAATGTTCTGGGCGTATAGTCCACTAGTCGACCCTGTAGTTCAAATCACAGTAGCCAATTTTGAGGGTTTTATCAGTGCTCACTGGTTCCTGTTTTTTGCATCACTTCTCGAAACGGAATGTTTTTTACAGTCTTAATCGGTTAAATATTAACAAGATAATGTCTACCACAAAGTTTTGGTCATTTTGTAGTTCCACAATCTTTTGATTACCTACTCTTAATAAGCTAAGTAGTTACTCGAAGTAACGTAATGTTTAATTCAGTTCGCACTTAGGTAAATATAAGCCCATTACACAGTTTGTATTCGTCCGGTGCAGTGAAAGTATGTTGTGTAACCATTTTATTATCTATTACGTGAACTGTGCCCGCCACGCTTGATACTTATACGTAGCTTTGTCATTTATATCTTAATGCATCGTTTTATGACGTATGATTATGTTTTTTTTTAAACACGCAGAGCCATCTGATGGCAAGTGGTCATCGTCGCCCCTGGATATCAGAAACACCAAAGGCATCACCGATGCGTTGACAGTCAAAAACGAAAACTTGCGCTTTTTCAGACGAAGAATCTCGTAAAATCATTTGATTGTCGAATTTAGGAAAGATTTGATTGGTAGCCAGGTAGTTAAAAATTCTATCATCGTGCATGAGTATAATCTGGATTAAATTGGCTCTATTGGAACGTATATACATGAGTACAGGATCCAGCGACCTCCAACAGGAGGGTGCGTTATCCGTTGTTCACCAGATAGGGATTACCGCTAGTAGGGAAGATTTGTATGGGCTCAAGGATGTATCGAATCGGTCAAGCCTTAATCGATTTGATTATATTTCTTTCTCTCTTAGAAGTTTTGTGACATACGCTGGAGCAGGATCATTTAAAGATGTGTTATTACCGATACTAACTATACCGATACTATTAATACTAACAATCTAATCTTATTCAATGTGAATCCTCCGCCTTGCGTCGATATCCTAATTGCTGAGGGTTTATTCCGAACTATCTTGCGCCAGCGGTCCATGTTTCTGCCCCGTAAAGAAATATGGAGAATACCAATGTTCGGACAAGTTTGATTTTGGTACGATTTCTGATATTTCTATCCTTCCATATTCCCTTCAGTTGACCCATGGCGCTTTTGGCCATTCAAATTTTGCGTCGGAGTTCAGAATCACACGATCCGGTGTTAGAAATATCCAGGTATATAAATTGGTTCACTTTTTCAAGATCTTATGTCCCAGTGAGCTCCAGTTTATTTTTTCGGTCGACCGCCATCATTTTGGTTTTCTCCTTATTAATCTTCAAGCCCAGCTCGCCACTTATGTGTTCCATCCGGGGCAAAAGACGTGCCATTTCGACCTCTGAGATTCAATGTGAATAAACCTATGATATAATTATGAATAGAATAGAAATAGAATAGAAGTTCCTTATAAAGCAGCGACAGATGTTACACCTCTTACCTTCATTATCACAATTATTAACACTTAGCCTACAAAGAATGTGGACATCTTACGTGTCGCACCTGCATAATTATAACTTTAATAACTCAAAGACATTAGACGTACTTTCTATCACTCTCCAAAATATTATCATACAAATCGGAGTTACTTCCGGCACAATGTGTCTGATACCATCGTACTCTCTGCTTACTAAGAACGGAAACACAGACAAGTTAAGATATCTATCTATATGCTTAAAAGAAATACAAGTCTCTGATAAAGTAAAAGTATCAAGTCTTCTGATTCGATGTTATATTAACATCGCCTCTGAAGCAAATGTCAAACGTAACGTTATAATTTACGTTAAGAAAATATACGTGACTGGTTATGTTAGGTAACCGGTGCACTTCCAAAGAAACCCCGTGGCCTTGTTTCTATACACAGCTTTATTCGGACCATCCTCCATTAGAGATGCTAGTCTATTCATCACCAATGAATTGAAATTAATGAATGAATGAAGATGTAGTTTAATTGATAACGATTATTTAAATAGATATCAATTTCAAGAGAAAGTTGTCTGTTATATGAATAACCCTAACCATATAGTACAAGTGAATTATGAATTTCATCTTCACACTAGTTTAGCCTATAAAGCCTGTAGATAAAAGAGTTAGTTTAATTCAATAGGACTTACATTTTAATTCAATAGTTCTTTCAATCTTTGAAAATATCTTTTGTTGGATAATTATTTATCATTATATCTGGAATCACGGGAATACCACTGTCAACAATTTGAATCAAATTTTATGTTTATTAATACATATGTCATAATATACGTGAACCATCAAATGATTATTATACGAGTATATTTCTCATATAGACACTTCCGCAGAAAAAGTCTTAAAACCGCAATCATTTACGCAAGCGCACGTAACAGCTTACATCACCGTATCGCATCCAATGGCCTTCTTTCGCCTCGTCTTTGTCCGAAGCTGAACGAATGTCATGGGGCTTGACACGCTTGCACCGATTTACACCCACTTTCGGCGACAAATGTTGCGTATCGTACGAATTTCGGCCCGTGTTTGCCATTTATGAATCTGTTGAGTCATTCTCTCAATGGGTCAGGTTCGTCTGTAGACTCTGTACAGAGTTTACTTGTAATAAAACTGTAACGGTACCATTGTGTGTATTGAATATTTTTTGTTTTATATTTGTAGGGTTAGTTTTCTTAAATGGATCGTTGTTAAAAAATATAAAAAATGTTATTGCAGGGTTAAAACTAACAGCACATAAAACATAAAGTGTAGTTTTATGAAGCCACAATGCAAGTGAAAATTTTTTTCGGTTTGTAGGCATTTAACTAAATGTTTTTAGAAAATGATTTGATTTAGGGTATTAAAATTGTTTTTAATCTTAATTATTGAAAAATGGAAATGATAATGGGAAATCAATAGTAGACAAAATATTCAATTATAAAATTTAATTTCAATTTGCGTATTAGAGTACGGAATACATAATTAATACAATCATTTAGATGATAGACGCATATTAAAAACTAAGAGCAATATTTATTTAAATCATTGAATCTCCATTATTATTCTTACTCCAGAACCGGCTGTAATGCGACATGCGATAGATGGATGAAAAATTTTGTTTTAGTTTCACTTTAAAAAATGAAAAAGGTAAAATCGATCAATTTAGTTATGATTTATGGAAATATCTGACAAAAGAACTAACGATGCACGGGATGTACCTGATGGTAAGTGACTATCATCGCACATGGACATCAGCGATACCAAAGGCATCACTAATGCACTGTAGGCCAAGCAAGAGAGAAGAAAAAGAAAAAAGAACTGACACACAAGCCCCCGGCTGCGCCGGGCCGGAATACGAGTCGTTTGGCGGATGGCTTAATTACTTAAGTCCTCTAAAAGGGTGGCAGCTATCCGGTCGGACCCCACAGTCTTCACATACTATCCTGGCTGCTATTATACTGCTGAATGCCAATGAAAATCGTAATTAAATCCGTTGAGTAGTAGTGGATTGTAATTACCCATAATTATTATCGTTTCGAGGATTGTCAAAGATTAATCATCGTCATGAATATTATCACCATTTCTGGCGCTTGCAAAAATACTCTTCAATATAAGATTGCTTTGGGTTATTAGTACCAGTAACTTTAGGATTATAATTCATAAAAAATACACACGCGAGCAATTACTGCTTTATTGCTCTCCAGTTCTGTTTTTTATAGTTATTTATTTATTGATAACTTGTGTTGTATCTTTTTGAATTCGGTTGGCATTTTTATGGCGCGAGAAAACGACGAAGACAATCTTGGAATCAATTGCAATGTTGAGGTCGAGTGGAATGGACAATTTTATGAATGTATTTATTGTGCCCAATATTTTATGCATCAATTAAGTCAATCTTTGTATTTTTTTCTATAAACTTTTTCTTAAGAAAAATTTAACGCGTGGAACGTAACTAATGGGTGATTGGTATAACTAAACCTGTGAATGAAAACATACCTAATACATTTGTTTGCCTGTTTTCTTGGCTTCGGAAACACGGTCATTAATACGGCCCTTTTCTCCATCGTCATGTTGCAGAATTAGCTGCAGATCGCTCATTAGAGCATTTTCATTTCAAGTTAGAGAGCACTGGACAAATCTAGTTATTTGAGTAAGTTTGTCTGAGGGACCGGATTTTCAAAGTGACTTAGAAATTTAATGATTCTCGTGGAAAGATAAGATTGTCGATAATATGAAATTGTAAATCAAGTGGGATAGGATGCGGCTTGCGGCTCTGTTATTTTTATTTGTTACTTTTTATTGTCCTTCGGGGTAGATTTTTAACCCCCGACGAAAAATTACCGGTGTTACAAGTTTGACGTGTCTGTGTATTTGTGTTTCTGTCTGTGGCATCGTAGGTCCTAAACGGATAAACCAGTTTAGATTTAGAGTTTCTTGTATGACAGGCTACTTAATTGAGTGTTCTTATGATCTTTACACTTCTCATTGTGGTATAAGACCTGAGACCAGAAGTAGACATTTATGATAGTTATGTTGAAAGGACAGAAAAAGAGTAATATGAGTACTTTAATTGTCAATTACTTAGTGCTGCAAAAAACCCAAATAAAATTAAATATTATTACAAATGGACGTTCAGTCTCAAACGTTGTCTATACTAATATATAAAGAGGAAAGATTTGATTGTTTGTTTGCATTGAATAGGCTCCCAAACTACTGAACCGATTTGAAGAATTCTTTCACTGTTGGGAAGCTACACTATCCCCGAGTAACATAGGCTATATTATATTTTCAAAAAAAATTAGGGATCCTTAATAAAACTCCAAAAATGTAACTCAAGGTGTAAAAAAATAAGAAAACCGAAGCAAAGCGAGAGCGGTTACTCGTCTTTTAATAAAACGAAAATCAAATAACGAATTGATGTGGGTGAAAGTACATATTTCCGTCCAGATGCTTTGTTTGTTAAGTAACTAAAGTACCTACTGCACCGATAAGCATCGCGGCGAATCAGTTTAATGTGGGAATGATGTAACAAAAATTTTAACACTTTCTTGAAGCGCAAGCAGCGCCTGTTTGGTTGTTTATCTTTTTTTCTGTTTGTAGGCTCTGAATATAATGTAGGCTATTTAGTTTTGAATGTGAGTGTGGGCCCGTCGATTAGTGGAGCTCGTGAATTCACTTACGGAGATAGATATCTACTTAATACTTTAGTAGACTCTTGGATAAGTACTGTTAGGCACAGTACAGACCTGTGCGCTGCAGTTGTAATAACAACTTTTATTGTAATAAAACATAAACGAGTACTTATCTACGCGCGTGAGAAGTTGTACTTCTTTGGCATCGTTAAATAAAAATTTAACACTAGCTGTCTTGGCGAATAATCAGTGAATGTACTTTGTTGTTACTTTTAACTTTTATAGTTTTGGTAGGTTTAACAAATCGGAGACCATTAAATTCCCTCTCCCTCTCCCTCTCTCGCTCCCTCTCCCCTGCCCCTGCCCCTCTCCCTCCATATCCCCCTCCCCTCCCGTTCCCATCCCCCCCCTTCCCCCTCTTCTGTTTTACTATAATCTTACATACAAATTTTTACCCTATATACTTCAAAACTGACGAAGTTGCGTACTAAGTTCCATCCCCTAAATTAAATCTTGAAGGAATGATTTTCCAAAAAAATATGTTACAATAATTTTTCGTTAATAACTATAAACTTATGGAAAAAAAAATTCAAAAAAACAACATTCAAAAACAATATTCTAACAAACAATATTAAAAAACTATATAATAAATATAATAATAATCATTTTTTCAAAACGAGTGTTTTTAAAAACGCGCGTGACGTTTTTCGTGACCGTCGTTTTTATGTCACCGTCCGCGTTACAAATCTTAAAATTTCACTCTCATCATTTTTTTCCATTTATTTCATAACGCGCCTAAAGAAGTATAACTTCAGTAATAATAATAACTTTATATTACACGCTAAAATCTATTCAGATTTACTCATTCGAGTTATCGAGTATTTAAACAAGCCTGGGTCAGAGGACCTGCTCTCTCACTTCTGTTCTAAACAAAATAAATAGCCTGCAATAGCATAGCTTGGAAAGTCAGGCTTTGTAAAGCTAGTTTGGCTCTTCATGAATGAGGTCTGACATTTTTTTAAAGCTTCATGAGCTTGTATGTCTAAGCAAAGTATTTTCCATGATAAGTTTTTGTTGGGATGATAATATTGACGAAAAACGAGAAAAGATAATTTATAACAGGAGCAGTGGAGGACTTCGATATAATTTTCGTTCTATTCTTCTTTCCCACCAAACCTTTACGCCTACGATACGCTCGCCTCATACTTTATCTGACGCCTTTAAATATCCCTTTAACGGTCTAACCATAAAACACAGGTCTATGGTTAGGGGTCTAACAACTTGCTAATTCACTTGACAGGACAACGTAATACGACATTTACTAATTAAATTTATGATCCGAGTCTCGACTAGCGATGAACTTTCTTCAGAAAGTACATTAAGGTCATTTTTAGCGTTGAGGGAAACGATTATATCTTGTTGAATTCATTGGTTATGGGTATAAGTTATGGAGTTGTAAAATTTATCTTAACGTATTATCTGATATGAAATGTTTAATAGTAGACAATTATCTAATTATTAATGTTTCATATGTTCCTTGAAATCGACGTTTTATAGCGAACATTACTTATAAGGATTTAAACATCTTTAGTAAATAAAAAAATTAAGTAAAAATCCGCTTGAAGCTGTAAAACCCGCTAGGGCCAACAGTAACTATCCATTCGAAGAAAAAGGACCCCAGACTAATTATTAACTGTTACATGATTAACTTGATAATAATGGCATGCAGTAGCTCAAGAAAGAGAGAAATATCGCTTTCTTGTGTCGGAAACTCTGCTTGGGTCGCTGAGCTAGGATAAGTAAGTAAGGGTGAGGCCAACCGAGCATTATTTTCAGATTTGAGTCGCGAAAAATGAGGACGCTGCATTCGGTTTCATACTAAAGCCCTGTTTGTAGGTACCACACGGCGATGCAAATTGTTGACGTTTAGTATTGACGTTAAGTATAAAATATACTCATTTTATTGGACTCACAGCTTAACGCTCGTTTGGCCTCTCCCTAAGTAAGTTGTGTGTGTCGCTTTCTTGTGTCGGAGACTGCTTGGGTCGCTGAGCTAGGATAAGTAAGTAAGGGTGAGGCCAACCGAGCATTATTTTCAGATTTGAGTCGCGAAAAATGAGGACGCTGCATTCGGTTTCATACTAAAGCCCTGTTTGTAGGTACCACACGGCGATGCAAATTTTATTGTTGACGTTATACATACATACTCATTTTATTGGACTCACAGCTTAACGCTCGTTTGGCCTCTCTCTAAGTAAGTTGTGTGTGAACCTGGTGTTTTCCGTCTTCAGAGCCTTAACTGGGTTATACGGTCGTCATTAAAAATCTCAGTGCCTTCCTATTATAATACGTTACGTGTTTACTTTATTTAAAATTCGCATAACTCTCGCGGTATGTATAATAGCTTTCTCGAGTACAACTTTTGAGAAAAATAGGCGATTGTATGTAAATTTAAGAAAATCGAAAGTAGGCTATGATTGCCGAACGAAGCTATTAAAATAAATGTTTGTGGGCCGTTATTGACGATGATAGAAACCGCTTTTCGTAAACCTTTTGGCATAGTTCTATGCATAGTAAAATTATTGAATGTAGTTTTTGTTTCCAATAATTATTTGGATTAATGTGACGGTAACGAAGTTTAATAAAAACTTGATACAATAAAAGCTAAGTCCAGGAAGGACTAACCAGTTAATCTGCTAACCAGTTTTATATATATTTCCTTAACTCGTATGTTTTGATTAAATGTTTTGAACTGGAGCACAGAAAATTTAAAGAAAAAAATCCCGTAGTAGAATAGTATAATTACATGGATCCTCCGTAGTAGAATAGTATAATTACATGGATTCAGAGGCCCGTTGAGTTGGCACCTAAAACTTAGGGATGTCGACTTATTCATTTCTTTTCATCTCATTCATTCTTTAATTTTATTATGGAAAAAAAAATCTTTATTTTATGATAAACTTTTAAAGTACGCTAGGTACTAGTTACGTATGTTTATATACCCTGGTCGTTATAATATACCGTTAGAATGCTTTAACGCCACTTACACTGGATGGAAAAAAATGTTCTGTCAACGAAGATAAAATTATAATTTATTGCCTTACGAACATTATATTTCCATGTGGCCCACATATTTTTAATTTTTTTATAAGCATACAGATGTTTATTCAAATAGTTTCTCGAATAAAATACATATTAATGCTACTAAAGTGAGAAATGATGTAGGTATGCTTATTACTTTTTTATGTCTTCCTTAAAATATTCTGATGAGATTTATGTATGAAGTATTCGTATAAATTATAATTTATAGCTAATTATACCTGATCGTTTTATGATATTCAGAGGTCGTTTCGTGAAGGTTGTTTTTATTTATTGTATGGTATCAATAAAAAAACACTGACACTTAGTTCTTAGCTCTAAGTCGGAGGAAAATTACTAGAGATCTGTGTATTAACTACAATCGCCGGCCGTGTCCCATATACGAGTTTTTTTCCATTACATTTTATGTTCAAAACGTGATGTAGAGATAAATATATACCTTTGGATAGCATGATTGCTGGTAGATAGGTACTTAAATTAAATCGCGGCATTGGTTATACACATTTGCCATTAGTACAGAAATATTGAAATTTAATAAATAATTTAAAAAATAAATAATTCTGGTTATTGCTTGGACTTTGTGTCAAGGTGGGTATTATGCTAAATAATATAAGTGATAATGATAATTAATTCACTGCTCAGTCGGAGTTGTCGGCCATGAATAGGGCATGCAATTATCCGTTCATTTTAGTATCCGGATAATTCGAATAGTTCCTGAATATTATCCGGATAATATCCGGATATCCGGATAAAATTTGGAAGGCTAAATTCGAATAATTTATGAATTAAATCAATATTTTTAATACAAATACTTATTCAGAATTAAGTTCTAAACTTCGGTAGATGTATCAGAGCGCTGCTAAGCTTCATAAGTTTCACCCTAATATCGCATTTGGTCATGAACTCATGAGCAGTGTTCTTAGGGTACTTCATACTTTCCCATCACATCGAGCTGGTACTGGCTTTGTCTAAAACCTAACTCAAACCAATATTTCTGATGTTGTTGTTAGCATCACTGTTTTTTTTTCGGCCGACGAAAAAGCAGACGGGTCACCTGATGGTAAATGGTCATCGTCGCCTATGGACATGAGCAATACCAGAGGAATCGCCAATGTTTCCGGGCCCTGAAGGAGAACTCTTTTTACACCTTTTTTGAAGAACCCCATGTTATAGCGCTCCGGAAAGAAGAAAGCTCATTCGACAGTTTGCATGTCCGTGGCAAAAAAGATCGTGAAAATCGGACCATAGAGGTTCTCCACGAGTCCAATCGGTGTGGATGAAACTCACCGAACACTCACCGTTGTAAAGTCGCCATTTCTTCTGAAACTCGGGTGTTCTAACCTGTGAGTGACTCGTGGATCGTTGACAATTCGGATCACGCGTTTCTGTACAGCGTCAAATGTATTAAGCTAGTATTGTGGCTACCTTGCATAGAGGTGGGAACACATTTGAGGCCTGATCTGAGCTTTGTAAAGCATGAGTAGGTGCCTTGCAGTAAAGTACTGCTTAGCTCGGTTCAGGACACAAAGTTTCTTGGAGATGAGCTTGGCCTTGCCTTCTGAATGACCTAAAACTTTTACTCACGGTGAGTGCGGTATCTTGAAATTGAGGCGTTATAACAAGGTTTTCTTAGCGTTAAGCGCGCAAACTTGTGTCTTCACAGTCCCTTGGGGAACGCCGACTTTTTTATAGGTTTCATATCCGAGCAACAACCGTTTACTATGATCTTGATGTGTCGCTCAGAAAACTAGCTACCTAACTGCATATTAACTTCTCAAAGAGACCATAAGATGGTAACTTCGTGAGAAGGCCCCAGTGCCAGACCCGGTTAGCGATATCTAGGTTGACTGTCAGAGCTTCCCCGTTGCGATCAAGAGCCAGCTGAACGACCGTGGCGAAAAACCGTATTGTCAATCATTGATCAGCTGATATCTTCCAGATATCTTAAGAGCTGCGTGTTCTATACTAGTATTCTGAAGCAGGGAAGTTATCGCTATAAGCCTATAGTTAGCCGGATCACTAAGATCGCTTTTTTTGGCCCTCTGGTCCACTTGACTTCTTGGTAAACTGTATACTGTCACCGAAGGCAAATCAAGAAGGAATCCTTGTTCCGGGAACACAACTATGCGCGGATGTGTCCTTTAAAAGTCCAGTTGTCAATAATGTTGACAAATAGAACAATTTTTTACTTCGTACTCTGTCACTCATTTTTTCAATATCTATGGGGACTCGGACTCATTCTCAACAAAAGGAAAACCAAAATAATGCTTATCGACAGAACTGATCGGTCTCTAGGACTAGAGAACTCTCGTAGGTTGAATTGGTCAACGAGTTGGTGGTACACAGAAGCGGTACTTATCAATAAGGATGTGGGAAGTAAATCGAGTTAAACGCAAGAAACATGGCTGAAAATGCTATAAGCAAATTAATGAAATATGGCAAGATCTAAAGATCTCTAATGTTACCAAGACCAGTTCAAGACATTAGTTTTGAGATGTTATGTTCGATTAGGAAGCGTTGCATACCACGGTCTGTCGTGATTGCCAATATTGGCTCAAAGCGGCAACATAGCTTCAATACTAGACTTATGAAGATGTTATCAGGAAATCCTTGTATGTTTTGGTGACATTTACTGCCAACATTCACTAGTTTCTCCGTTGCAACGGTTGAGAAGGTTGGTCACCAGGAAAAGTGAAGGGAGCTGATAAAAGCAGTGAAGGAACTTCATCAAGGGTACGACCCTCAGTAATAAAGAATGCGACACAGAAGTATCAATTTCAATTGTAAAGCGATAGTAGCTTTGCCTTTTATTTTTCACTCCCATTCCCAACACTGCTCGATTTCTGTAGTCAATTACTATACAACTGCTTGACTTCTGGGCTCAGTGTTTGAGCTGTGCTTTATAGTAAGCTAGGAGTAAGGCATGTATATTCCCTAGAACCAGGTTTCTTCTCGAAGGAACACCGTGAGCGTGCTCAACCACCCAGACGTTGCCTTTATTATACATATTATGTATTGATTACGTTGTCTTTTCTGTGTTACTATTATTGAAATTGCAAACATGGTTAGGACATGACTTGGACACTTGCATTTATTGTGAAGAAATATCCGGTTGCCATTTCTTCTTTGGAATTAAGTTGTATTTTATGCGAATATAGTATCCATATTACATTAAAACAGTTTAAAATATTATATCTCGGTGCTTTTAATATATTTCAATTGAAAAAACGTATAAAATAATAAAATTAATTATTATCCGGATTATCCGGATAGTAAAAAGCCCAATATCCGGATATTAAATTCGGCGGATATCCGGATAATTCGAATATCCGAATATCCGGATAGTAAGCCCTAGCCATGAACCTACTCAGAGGTGTTATTATCTTGGCATTAATTTTATAATTCACCGTATTAATTAATTCGAGGTTAACATTTTATATTCTGCACTGTGTGAAGTCAGACTGGTGATATGTGGTCAGTGCAACTTCTTAAAAACCAATTTTTTTTTAGTATTTAATTATGTACCATTTATGAATACAACGCATTCAGAAACACCATTTTTCCAGAAACCCTCACCTTAATTCAACCTACATCTATACTATAATAAAACTCAAGGTTCAAATTTTCTGTATATTGAATATTTTTTTAAAAATTCGATTAGGGGGCACTTCAATAACGTGTTAGAGCACAAAAATATTTTTTTTAGAATTATTGTCTGTCTGTCTGTTTGTCTGTCCGGGCATCACATGAAAACCCGTGAACGGATTTCAATGAAAATTGGTATAGTTGTTACTAATAATCCAGGTCATATTTTAGGATACGTTTTATCCCGGAAAATTAAAAGGTTTCCTCGGGAAACGGGATGAAAGTTTGTATGGAATATTTTTAAAACATCAACCGATTTGCCTCAAATTTGCAACAAATTTTCCTTGCTTAAATTGATGGAACACCTATTTTTCAGTTTTTCAAAATTATGCAAAAAAAAAGAAAAAAAATACAAATTAATGTAAATATTGCTTATTTTTCAAAACCCGCTCCTGGACTCCTTTGTGATTTTATCGTGGGTTTCAGTATTTAAATTACTAAATATAAGTACTTCAACATAAATTCACCATTTTTTTTAATTTTCTTCTGCAAGAGGTACAAATAAGGTAAAATATAATTTCCGTATGCGAAGCTGCGGGCAACAGCTAGTTATACATATAACATGAAGCGTCGATAAGTCGGATAGCGTTTACTTGCTTCGCATGACGCGAAATTATTTGCAATGTAATTACTCTGTGAGCTTTTTATTAGGTCTTCGGGCAGTGTAAGAACCAAAAGACACTTAAGGGGGTCTTATCCCAAAAATGGTATTTTTGAAGGTGTTTTGTTCATAAATGGTACATAATACAATTCTAAAAAAAATATATGTTAATTTACAGTCTTTGTTCTTTCATTTTGTCATACTTGATACACGATACCCGTTACTTCATTCGATAGAAATAAATCACAAAGTTGGGTCTAATCTGGCATAAAAATGGCGTTTTATTCGCGTTTTAATCGCTTCCAGATAATAAAAAATATACCACAGTATAGGTCCTATAGATACCGAAATTATTGGCGAATCATAACATGAAATTTTGAAAAACAACTCTTTCAATTCATAGTTTTTCCATTTTCTATAGTTACGAAACGCCCCACGTAATAATTTAGTCTCGCGCCAGACGCCGTCGAGGTGAGGCTTATGTCAGTTTCGGCCGTGCGACAGTCGAATTTCCGACTCGTAATTTTATTGTTGGCGCGCGCGCGTTTCGAACTTATATGACGTATTAGGTACACAGTCCAAAGTATCCACACTGCTGTAATTTGAAATAATAAAAATTGTTCGTGTTTATACTTTAGTTACTATTTATAGTATTTAGGTATTGGTATAAGTCAAGTGCTAATTACACAATTATTCTTGCCGTATTGGGGCCGCTTAGAATACTAACCTCAATCCCAAGTCGTATGGGTGACGTAAAAGGCGACTAAATCCGGCCCGCTGGTGGTAGGGCCCCTCGAGGGATTATATTGATAATATTGATTATTATTACTATTATTATTTCTCGATGGGGTTCGCCTGGATAGCTACCACCCTTGAGCATGAGTTAGAGGCTTGGGAGCCAGTTTACTTTTTTGATGTTATACTTCTTTAGGCTCGTTATGAAATAAATGGAAAATTGTTTTGAAAAAATGATTATTATATTGTTTTTTTTTTTAATATTGTTTTTGAATGTTGTTTTTTTGTAATATTGTTTTTTTTGTATGTATATGTATATATATGTACATGTATATTTGTATATAAGTACAGGTGAAGGAGAGAGGGAGGGGAGCGGAGGGTAGGGGGAGGGGAGGGCGAGGGGGAGGGGAGGGGTATGGGAATGGCAACGCATCAGTGATGCCTTTGGTGTTGCTGATGTCCACGGACGACGATAGCCACTTACCATCAGGTGGATCGTCAGCTCGTTTTCCGGCTATTTCCATTAAAAAAAAATATGTAGTAAGAATAATATTAATAAAAACTTGCATTCTCATACCCCCCAGTAAAATATGAGACATACAGTACAAATCAGACATCACTATAATTACCATAACCAGAGTACAAATATTTATCTGTTATATAAAAATATCTGCCCCGGCCGGGAATCGAACCCGGGACCCCTTGCTTTGCAGGCAAGTCCGCTACCAACTAGGCTACAAGGTCGACAAGTTGGTATTTACTTTACACAACATTTAGTAGTAAATTTAATAAATGTCACATATCAGTGAGATTGACTTTACCGATGAGTAGTTTTTCAATTCATAAAATATGATACACAATAAAATTCTGAACAGTATTTGACCTCGGAACTTTTCGCACTAAACTTGATAAACGATATTTTACTGTAGTGAACAAGTCGCAAACTTAGATCGAAATGAGTACAAAAAATAGAAATAAACGAGACATTGCAGCATAAGATGAATTTCTGAAAAATATCGCTTCTATGACGCGTGAATGAAGGAAGCACCAAATACCTACGCGGCATATTTGGCGGTTCCTTTACAATCCCCACTGACCTCCGCTACCAACTAGGCTACAAGCTCGACAAGTTCGTATTTAGTTATTTACGTAATATTTACTTTACATAACATTTAGTAGTAAATAAAAAAAGGGTGTTCTGAAAATTCTGTTATTTTATTTCCTAACTGAGATACGTGTGATACACAAATAATTAGGTACCATACAAAATTGCCTAACATCATCTAAATAGTAACAAAAAATAACCAACTTCAAAATGGCTCAAAAACTACTTGTCAGATCTCGCTCAATTTTATGTGGAACCACATAATAAGCACCAGCTTTCGATCGAAAAAAGAATCATCAAAATCGGTTCACCCACAAATAAGTAGGTACTTACATACAAAATTTACTAATATCATCTAAATACTAACAAAAAATAACCAACTTCAAAATAACTCAAAAACTACTTGTCAAATCTCACTCAAATTTATGTGAAACCACATGAAAAACACCAGCTTTCGATTGAAAAAAGGATCATCAAAATCGGTTCGCCTAGTCAAAAGTTCTGAGGTAACAAACATAAAAAAAACAGTCGAATTGAATACCTCCTCCTTTTTTGAAGTCGGTTAAAAACAGGTAAGGGTGTTCTGAAAATTCTATTATTTTATTTCCTAAGTGAGATACGCGTGATGCACAAATAAGTAGGTACTTATATACATACATACAAAATTGACTAATATCATCTAAATACTAACAAAAAATAACCAACTTCAAAATAACTCTAAAACTACTTGTCAGATCTCGCTCAAATTTATGTGGAACCACATGATAAGCACCAGCTTTCGATCGAAAAATGAATCATCAAAATCGGTTCACCCACAAATAAGTAGGTACTTACATACAAAATTGACTAATATCATCTAAATACAAACAAAAAATAACCAACTTCACAATAGCTCAAAAACTATTTGTCAGATCTTGCTCAAATTTATGTGGAACCACATGATAAGCACCAGCTTTCGATCGAAAAAGGAATCATCAAAATCGGTTCACCCACAAATAAGTAGGTACTTACAAACAAAAAATAACCAACTTCACAATAACTCAAAAACTATTTGTCAGATCTTGCTCAAATTTATGTGGAACCACATGATAAGCACCAGCTTTCAATCGAAAAAAGAATCATCAAAATCGGTTCACCCACAAATAAGTAGGTACTTACATACAAAATTGACTAATATCATCTAAATACTAACAAAAAATAACCAACTTCACAATAACTCAAAAACTATTTGTTAGATCTCGCTCAAATTTATGTGGAACCACATGATAAGCACCAGCTTTCGATCGAAAAAAGAATCATCAAAATCGGTTCACCCACAAATAAGTAGGTACTTACATACAAAATTGACTAATATCATCTAAATACTAACAAAAAATAACCAACTTCAAAATAACTCAAAAACTACTTGTCACATCTCGCTCAAATTTATGTGGAACCACATGAGAAACACCAGCTTTCGATTAAAAAAAGAATCATCAAAATCGGGTCGCCCAGTCAAAAGTTCTGAGGTAACAAACATAAAAAAGCGGCCAAGTGCGAGTCGGACTCGCCCATGAAGGGTTCCGTAGCAGCAAGTAACATAATATAAAAGTTCTTGTACTTCATTGTAACTTTGATCGATGTTTTTTGCGATTTACGATTTATGACGTATTAAAAAAAATACTTACTAGATCACGTTCAAATCAATTTTCGTTGGAAGATTGAACGGTAATGTACATCATATATTTTTAGGGTTCCGTATTCGGATTCGTCATGTCTGTCTGTCTGTCTGTCCGTCCGTATATCACAGCCACTTTTCTCCGAAACTATAAGAACTATACTGTTGAAACTTGGTACGTAGATGTATTCTGTGAACCGCATTAAGATTTTCATACAAAAATAGAAAAAAAAATTTTGGGGGTTCCCCATACTTAGAACTTAACTCAAATTTTTTTTTCATCAAACCCATACGTGTGGGGTATCTATGGATAGGTCTTCAAAAATGATATTGAGGTTTCTAATATCATTTTTTTCTAAACTGAATAGTTTGCGAGAGAGACACTTCCAAAGTGGTAAAATGTGTCCCCCCCCCCTGTAACTTCTAAAATAAGAGATTGATAAAACTAAAAAAAATATATGATGTACATTACCATGCAAGCTTCCACCGAAAATTGGTTTGAACGAGATCTAATAAGTAGTTTTTTTTAATACGTCATAAATCGTAAACCACAATTTACCTTTCATTCAATCAACTAAAATACTAACCTACCTACCTAACCTGTGGACTCAATCAAATACAACGAACTACAAGAACTTTTATATTATGTTACTTCCTGCTACGGAACCCTTCATGGGCGAGTCCGACTCGCACTTGGCTGCTTTTTTTTAGTTTTATCATTCTCTTATTTTAGAAGTTACAGGGGGGGGGGGACACTTTTTACCACTTTGGAAGTGTCTCTCGCGCAAACTATTCGATTTAGAAAAAAATTATATTAGAAATCTCAATATCATTTTTGAAGACCTATCTATAGATACCCCACACGTATGGGTTTGATGAAAAAAAATTTTTTGAGTTTCAGTTCTATGTATGGGGAACTCCCAAAATTTATTGTTTTTTTTTTTCAATTTTTGTGTGAAAATCCGCGGTTTACGGTATACATCTACTGACCAAGTTTCAACAGTATAGTTCTTATAGTTTCGGAGAAAAGTGGCTGTGACATACGGACGGATGGACAGACAGACAGACAGACAGACAGACAGACATGACGAATTTATAAGGGTTCTGTTTTTTGCCATTTGGCTACGGAACCCTAAAAACAGTCGAATTGAATACCTCCTCCTTTTTAGGGTTCCGTAGCCGAATGGCAAAAAACGGAACCCTTATAGATTCGTCATGTCTGTCTGTCTGTCTGTCTGTCCGTCCGTATGTCACAGCCACTTTTTTTCGAAACTATAAGAGCTATACTGTTGAAACTTGGTAAGTAGATGTATTCTGTGAACCGCATTAAGATTTTCACACAAAAACAGAAAGAAAACAATAAATTTTGGGGGTTCCCCATACTTAGAACTGAAACTCAAAAATGTTTTTTTCATCAAACCCATACGTGTGGGGATCTATGGATAGGTCTTCAAAAATGATATTGAGGTTTCTAATATCATTTTTTTCTAAACTATATATATATATATATATATATATAAATAGTTTGCGCGAGAGACACTTCCAAAGTGGTAAAATGTGTGCCCCCCCCTGTAACTTCTAAAATAAGAGAATGATAAAACTAAAAAAAATATATGATGTACATTACCATGCAAACTTCCAACGAAAATTGGTTTGAACGAGATCTAGTAGTTTGAAGTAGTTTTTTTTTAATACGTCATAAATCGTAAACCACAAAAAACATCGATCAAAGTTACAACGAACTAAAAGAACTTTTATATTATGTTACTTGCTGCTACGGAACCCTTCATGGGCGAGTCCGACTCGCACTTGGCCGCTTTTTGAAGTCTGTTAAAAACAGGTAAGGGTGTTCTGAAAATTCTATTATTTTATTTCCTAAGTGAGATACGCGTGATGCACAAATAAGTAGGTACTTATATACATACATACAAAATTGACTAATATCATCTAAATATTAACAAAAAATAACCAACATCAAAATAACTCAAACTATTTGTCAGATCTCGCTCAAATTTATGTGGAACCACATGATAAGCACCAGCTTTGGATCGAAAGAAGAATCATCAAAATCGGTTCACCCACAAATAAGTAGGTACTTACATACAAAATTGACTAATATCATCTAAATACTAACAAAAAATAACCAACTTCAAAATAACTCAAAAACTACTTGTCAAATCACTCAAATTTATGTGGAACCACATGACAAACACCAGCTTTCGATTAAAAAAAGAATCATCAAAATCGGTTCGCCCAGTCAAAAGTTCTGAGGTAACAAACATAAAATTATAATTAAGATAATGATAAAAATAAAACTATATTTTCATTTCATACTAATAAATGTACTTATTTACTGACTACTACATAATTCAAATTTGTAAAATTAGTGCAGGCTGTGCAGGTCTCCTACTGCAAAATATTTCTACCTAATTGTGCTGTGGTCGGCCACCGGGTCATACGAGTTCACGTTCTCGAGGCGTTATCGATGTTTGATCCACGCGGACTCGCCAGCGCGATAATACCTACTTTATTACTAGAAGAGGGCCTTAATTCGGCCATTGGCTGTGGACAGCTCTCGAGCAGCGTGAAAAACGATCCAGATTCAGTTCTCCAAAATATACCAAATTTATGTCCAAAACTGGCCACGGTCTTAAGATATAAGCAAAAACACATTTTTTGATGCCGTTAGTGATAACAAACTTGGAAGTTCCTTAAAAAGTTAATACTAATTCGGACCTGAGAATATCATCACGAATATCACGTTTAAAACTTTAAAATAACGAGTTCTTCAGAATTACGTAAATCTTGATTTCATTTAGCTTAGATGAAACAGATCGATTGGTTAAAATCGTTGTAAATGTCTGTCTGTTATAATCGGTTTTCAAATTAATTTATAATGACGCTACATTTAGCAAACATTATTCCATTTAATTATACCGTTATCGAAGTTATCTAATCTACTCCATATACTCTACTTAATATCACAGGTCATTAGAATGGACGATAGCAGTGATAGCAGCATCATCCGAAATGACTGTGTGTTATACAAACAAACTACTGGTCAAGACTCAAGTTACGTGTTATCACGGAACCCAATCGTTACGTCACCACGACCGACCCTCTGGTCTGGTCGGGTGGCTGCGAGCGGGCCACGGACCCAGCAGGCGGGCCAGTCGGTTATCGTATCGCTCGCGGCCCGCGCGCACTTTCGCTCTCGTACGCGCACGCGGAAGACTTCCTCACCAGCTACGGCTGTACGCTGTACGGCTTAACACTAGTTGATACGCGCGCGTTTACGTTACGTCTAGACGTGAACGTTTACTACAATATTTACGTTTTTTGTAGTTGGATTTTGACTTGTTTTTGCGTGAACGTGTGCGTTAAGTGTGTTGGGAACTCATTGTTTATTGATCTATAAATGGTTGAAAGGAATTAAGAATTATATTGACTGACTGAAAATCCATGAAGGAACTTAAGAAACATTATTTGTAATGAAAACAATTCAATATATATATGCAATTGCTCTTTGTTTTTCCGCGTGTTTGTCGACAATAGATAATACGATACTCATCGAAGTTGTGGTTAATTATGAACCGAAATAATAAAGAATTTATTATGCAGTTTTAATCCACTCATAAAAATTACATTAAACTGTTCGTGTAAATGTATTAAACCTTCAGATCGTGTGAAATAAACTGTCCTTTTGTAATAAACGATCAATTACAAATACAAGGAATCTCGAACTTTATTTGTGTAGTGTTGAAGGAAACTACTGCATTGTACTAAATTTTGCTCTTTGCGACTGACAATTTGAACTTCATACACGAGCAAGCCGGGTCACGAGAGACAAGTGATGTTGCGCAAAGTGTTTGTTTGAGACATTTGAGTGTTCCTTGCTAGTGGAGTGGAGATTGGAGGTGGCCACTCGACTCAAGGTGTTCAGTGACTGCTAAGTGTGAGCTATGTTGGTCATCTTGGCGTTCATCGGCGTGAGATTCGCCCTCCATGTGTCCAGGCAAAGTGCTAGAGCACTTGCCGACGAGTGCTATACCAGGAAGTAAGGATTTCTTTACTTTGATTTATTCATCTTCATTTGTTTGTTTTGGTTTTGTTTGCCGGTAGTTTGTTTTAGGTGTCAATAGAATCTGTATTTAAAGGACATTATGAAATATATGTAAAGGAAGGATAATATGGATGTACATGTTTTTAATTTTCATAAATAAATAGCTTTTATTTGCACAGAACTAGTTTACACGCGTGTGGTTAACCTTACCGTGTGGTTATTATTTATCATAAACGTTTGAATATGAGTGTGACGGTTGATCACATCGAACCTGAACTGTAATTGACCTTCCTATTGATATCGTGTATCAGTCATACATCCATTATACGCGGAAGGTCAATATTTGAAAGTTTGACAATGTGGTTGTTTGACCTTTGCCTAATTGCCCTTTCGTGCTTAATCTTCAAACTAATTTCATTGTTTAACTTTATAAGTTCAAAGCAATCCATATAAAGGTCTGAAATAGGCTTCGGCCCTCTGCTATAGGATGTGATATGTCATGTTTTATTAGCTTATGGAATAGGTTCTCATTTCTTTCTTTACAATTGCATAGGTATAAAGCGTCTAATTAGCTTTTGAAGAAGCTTTGACCTTGAAACAAGCTATCGGCTGTAAAACATATATTAATATAAGAACATAATAATATATTTTATTTCAATTATGTATTTTAGAAGCGCTACCATGTGGTGAACATCGAACTAAGTTAAAAAATAATTGTAATGTTAAGCGGATGTTTAAATTTTAAAGGATCCTTAAGATTTTTAGACTCATTTATGTAACAAGATTTTTCCGTAACTATGATGATCTAAATTATGATCTACGAGTATTTTCCGTGTGTAATTATGTATGTAATATGAAACGAACTTCCATCCGAGTCATTCTCTGAACTCTATGACATGAGGATATTTTAATAAGATGTATAGGAAACTACAATTACTAACGATCCCGGTCCATTATGCTTTTTCGTCATCCTTCTGGTTATAAAAAACGTAATATCTATAGATTTAAACCATATTTATCAACAGTCGTCCCAATCAGTGACTGTTTCACTTATGGTCTCCGTTAATTTTTACTGGCCATGTGCGAGTGCAGACTTCAAAATCTCTGAATATTACGGGAACTCCATGTAAGCATAGTTGCATCGTATTTGCACTCTCCTAAACAATTGACAGTCAAATGACGATATACGCATTAGTTATTCAGCATTCGATCCCGGCTCACGTAAGGAAGCTAAAATCCAAACTACTAAGCTATCATTTTACTTCTCGTAACGTGACTTCTAGTAGAAAATTACCAACGTGAGAAAACGTAGGTACGTAATATGTAACAGTCACCGTAATTGGTCAACATACCATAATGAATTGCATTAGAATGATCGCGTGAAATAACAAGTGTCGACCAAGTGAGAAATTAATAATAAATAACGCTTCACACTCATAGCCCCACACTAGGATTCCCTGTGTCGTGGGTGCCATGGACAACACACTAGACAATGACATTCACACCCAGACCGAGAACAGAAATTCAAACTCATCATTCAAATTTCCGCCTCGCTGGGAATCGAACCCAGGACCCTCGGTGCGGCGATCCGGCATGGTAACCATTGCGCCACACGGGTCGTGCGTTATGATTATGAAGGTACCCAAAATTAAAGCTTCTTACTTTTGAAGAATTTTACTACTTTTAATACGTATTTTTTTGTAATTAACTTCACTCGATTTATCTCGTTTTATGGGACACATTTTTTAATGATACTTTTTATTAGCAAGATGCTAAACTACCTAAATACGCAACATTTTGTCATGCCTCGCAAGGTCTTCATTCAATATTTTACAGAAAATTTGATATTTACAGTTCGTAACCGTTATCACTAAGTGGTACAATTAAAAAAATTACGTGCGTATGTGATACTAATTCTGAATTTGGAGTAGTATTGAATTGACTTTGTATTTTTTTTATCTATTGTTTGGAAATGTAACGACACTGTCGTCAAAAGTTCTTGACGCAATGTTAGACGAGGTCGGCGAGGTCTTTTATAAAAAAAATATCCTACTCCACGTTCACATATCTAAATCAAATTAACAGTACATCTAACTCTCAAGCTTTAAAGGACTTCCGGTAGACCCAGAGCAACATGTTATAGTAGACCAAGAGTATAGTAGACCAAGAGTAGACCTGTAGCTGGGATTTGATGAAATCGAGTGTAAATGATTTAATTTAATTTAATTTAATTTAATTTAATTTAATTAATGTTTCACGTAGTCGTGATGATTCACGACTAACGACGAAGAATATATATATACCAGTCGACTGAAAATCGTTTCAGTCGACTGGTATATTTTCTTGTAAACCATGTAGTTCAACGGAAAACATTTAATTGCTGTTATCTAACATTACTGACTGATCATTATTATTAAACGAAGCTCATAAGCGCTCATAAAATTATCACTAGGGATCCCAACTCGGGCCCATCGTTGCTCAACTAAGCCAATTACTGCGACTCGATCGACGCAATATGCAAGCCAATAGAGTTTCGATACTTCCAGCTCTCTCATTACGTAAGCCAAAAATAAGGAAATGTACAGTAGGTGCGTTGTTCCACATTCCACAGTATGCATACAATATTCCCTATTGCAGTAATCTTTCATCACTTCCGGGCAATCCGTCTGTGGTCGAATAGGCCCACTTGTCTTGTCAGTCGTAAAGGGCGTTCATTGAAATGCGAGGAAAACGAAGATAAGGTCGTGGTTAACACATTTGCGGGTAGACGAAAGTTTGCAGTTGAAAGTATTCGAGTGTTATGTCTCAGTTACTGAGTTACTTTGTTGTGGTCTATAAATATTGATGCTTGAAATTGAGAGGAAGTGCTTTATATAAGCTAAGGAATTAAAAAAAAAACTGGTCTTTTATACGAACTCACGATCAAGTTCGCTATGTAAAATTTTTTAGACATACTTAGGTTCTCAAAAGAAATCTTGCAATAAGACAATAAATATATTAGGGTAAAAAGAACCCGCAAAATCCTTATGGGAATTGGCTCTCGGCTAAATTCGCTGAAATTTTGCACAGAGGTAGCTTTCATCGTGCTGATCAAAAGTCTGAATGGGCGCAACCCCCAAAAATCAAACCCAGACCCACCACTCCCCCCAAATCTCCAACCCAAAGCACATTGGACGAAAATCAATGCATAAGGGATATATTCAGCTAATTTAACCGAGAGCTAATTCCCATAAGGATTTTGCGGGGCCCTTTATCTATATATATAAAAGAAAGTCGTGTTTGTTACACTATTTATAACTCAGAACGGCTGAACCGATTTGGCTGAAAATTGGTGGAGAGTTAGCTTAGAATCAGGAGACGAACATAGGATACTTTTTATCCCGGAAAATAGACCTTTTCCTGTGGGATAAGGTAAATTTTTGTTATATGTAGTTGATAGATTAGTTATTTATACAGATATCAAATAAAGCTCGGGGATGGATATAAGATACTTTTTATCCCGGAAAATAGACCTGTTCCTGCGGGATAAGGTAAAATTTTTTTGTGTAGTTGATAGATAGCTATTATCGGGAACGGGAGCGGGAGCGGGAGAGGGAGAGGGAGAGGGAGAGGGAGGAGCACACAGAAACTGTAACGGCTAAGAACGGCTGTACCGATTTTACATTCTTAGGCGATACGAAGTTCGCCGGGTCAGCTAGTGAGCAATAAAAAACAGTCCGGTAAGAACTTAGAAATTTTATCGATTCGATTTTTATTGAATTTAAAAATTGTATGAGATGGTTTTAAAATCCTATTGCCAAAAGCTAACCGTGATCATACGTTTGCATAAGAGTAGCCTGTATGTAGGCTTCATTGCCGCTGTTCATACATTTTAAAATATTAAAAACCGTTCGCTTGCCGGTTATTTCAAGTTAAGGTAATCAAATTACCAAAAAATTCAACTAGGTAGGACTGCCTTCGTTTGCTTATAATCCTACTAATATTATAAATGTGAAAGTTTGGATGTTTGGATGTTTGTTTTGCAATCACGCAAAAACGGCTGATCGGATATAAATGAAATTTGGCACACAGATAGTTTAATACCTAGAATAAAATATAGGATACTTTTTATCCCGAGATAATGATCTATTCCCGAGGGAGAAAAAATAAAATTTGTAGTAATAGGAAAACAGTTTTGACGTTTGTCATCACAGTGACATTAGAAAACTCAAAAACAGCTGATTGAGTGATTCAATTATAATATTTATTTTGGTTCATTGTTTTAATATGTTTATCTACAAACATATAAAAATTTGCGGTGAGACACATTGAGATAATTTTTATGATACAATGGAAGCTTTTATAGCCATCGATCTCGTATAAAATCAAATAAAGCAAACACAGCATTTTTTTAAGGCTGCTTTCACATCAGCGTTTGTCGAGCGTTCCTTTCGCCCAACGCTTGATCGATGAGCTATAAAAAAATAATAATTTTACGTTGAATAAATATTTGCAGCTTAATAAGGTTTTTCCTAGCTCTAAATATGAAGTGCGATTGAAATATTAAATTGTATCGTATCAGGTTTAATTACTTGCGAAAAATCATCAAATTTTGTTTTTAACATTCGTAAATATCTACCTATATTTTTTTAATTACTTTATAGAAATAAATTTGAATTTTGCTAACCTATTTAGCAAATCGTTATTCACGTGTGTCGGATGAACGCGTACGCTTATAAACTCCTAGTGTAGTGTCGGCCTTATGTCAAGATCGGCCTTATGTCAATATTTCTTTATTTTTTTATTGCTGTGCATGCATATAAATAGCCAGTGCTTTAGCCGAACACTCCAAACCTTAAATAAGTTTTTAATGAACAAGACCATTAGTATGTATACAATAGTTGTAGGTACGAATAGATTCGTTGCTTGAGAAGCGATTTTCATGATTTTTTTATTGTATTGGGAATTTACTCATGTTGGTCCTACTTCAATATAGTGAGACTAGCTTCTACCCGCGACTTCGTCCGCGAGAATTTAGAATTATGTAGATTCAGATCCTACTAAAATTTAGATGTTAGGTTAAGATGTTTGGATGTTTGTGGATTAAACTTATAGTATTCTGCTTTTCATCCCAAAGAATGGATATCATTGATGCCGAAAACATGCATATTATTTCGCGTTGTAGCAAGTTGCTAAAAGGATTCGAAAAAATTATAGGGCATGTCGTGAGGAATAAGTTCAGCGGCAGGCTACCTTAAGAGCTGCTTAAATAGGCACATCATCGACATCAGCAACATGCTCATTATTTGGCCTCCCAGAGAGCTGCTGAGGGGTCATGAAAATCAAAGGGAACGTCGTGAGGAATAATTTCAGCAAGCTTGAGAGCTGCTATAATACGCCGGAACAGGCAGGTAAACGACGTTAGCAACATTCTCATGAAACAGAATGACCGACACGGGCTGTTACTAGAGTATGATGCGAGTCACAACACGCGAGTCTCAATAGCCACAAGCTTCTAAAAAGGGACAAAATTTGATTCACGGTCCATAAGGTAAATGTGTCATCTCTCAAATTATTCATACTTTTTCTGTTGATCTTAAATACGCAGATGAAGTTGCACCAAGTACTATTATTTAATTAGTCAAGTTTTAACTTAAAATTAAAAAAAAAATCTATTTGTCTGTGCTTCTGGTTTTACAGTGTTAATATTATCACGAATAACAAATATTTTTAAAAATTGTTTAATTATATAAATTGTTCCGTTGAGGAGTCATATTTCGTCTCTAAGACACACCACTATACCTTGCGATGTCAACGATTCATAATGGTATCGATATGGACAATGTCAACGATAACAACAGCAAACATATTTAAACACGGTTGAGTTATTCTCTACGACTGAAAAGCTCACTCTTTATCTCCAGAATCCATCATCTCACTATATATTCCTCACGACGTTCCCTTTGATTTTTATGACCCCTCAGCAGCTCGCTGGGACGCCAAATAATGAACATGTTGCTGGTGTCGATGATGTGCCTGTTTAAGCAGCTCTTAAGGTAGCCTGCCGCTGAACTTATTCCTCACGACATGCCCTATGATTTTTTCGAATCCTTTTAGCAACTTGCTACAACGCGAAATAATAAGCATGTTTTCGGCATCAATGATATCCATTCTTTGGGATCAAAAGCAGGATACCTACCATAAGTTTAATTCACAAACATCCAAACATGTAAACCTAACATCTAAAATTTTAGTAGGATCTGAATCTACATAATTCTAGATTCTCGCGGACGAAGTCGCGGGTAGAAGCTAGTTAACTATAATCGTAATAATTTTAAACATAAAATTATGAACCGGTTGTTAGAGCTACGTTTCTTGTTTTATAAATAAAAAAATTAAATTAATTTTAAGGCGAGTCCTTGCGCTACAATCTACAGAGCATTACGCACCACGTATCGTGTTTTACGTTAGCAAAACAGTTCTTATATTATACTCCTTCGTTTAATTCACGAACTTACACACTGTTCCAGTTACTGTACTTATTTTATATGTTGACTAATAGGTATGTCTTATTAAATTAAAATTAATAGTTTCATTAAAATTAGCCAATTAACTTTACCAGTTTGTAAAATCATTTTATAGCAGAGTACACCTACATTCCAGTTTTTTCTGCATAATGTCAAACCTTTGCTGTCCGAAGGGTTCTGGGTTCAATTTCCAATGAGGCAAAATTGGAATGATGAGTTAAAAAAAATTTTCGATACGCGTGTCTTGTCTTTGTGTTAATTAATTTGTTAATTTAGATTTTAGATAGAGCTGTAATCTTTAATTTTAGACAATTTTTTCGAGAACAGTGAATTTTGTGCCAATATTAGCATACGACAATAAATTAGCCCAGTTTCGTAATTGGTTTACCTCCAAATAATTATAATTCCCACAATCAACATATTTAATAGTCACTTATTAACATTCACATACATTTCGATTCAAAATCTCGCAGGACCGTGGCATTTGAACACGAACCGGTCCGTAGCACGAACGTTCAAGGATTTCAGTCGATGCCGCACACGATGAGAATTGTTATAAAATTTAATTTTCTTTTACAATACATTTTGTGGAACTTATTACTGGGATAGATGAACCTAACAATATTCATAGATTTTTTCACGACGGTTTTGGTCGTGAGTCGTATTTTATTGTATTTTATAATCTACTTAATTTCATAAAAAAAAGTTTAGGCGTCTTTCGTTGATATAGCTCGATAATATTAACCGGCTGTGAACGCTACGCACGGTCGTAGCGCGTTCTTTCGTTTGTAGAGTATGCAGGCGGCGCACGCGCACCGTGGGAAACATAAATCATAGTTTACGTAGTTAAACTAGTGAACTATAATTAACAAATATTATTTTTATTTATAACATATATTTAGTTTGATATTAATCTGTTCTCGCATTGCTTCGAGACATCTATGTATGCTTATTCATTTTATATAATTATGTGTAATAAAGTGTTTTGGCTCACTGTATTAAGTACTCTTCACTATCAGGTGGGTTTGTAGTCAAGCATTGCCAAATTAATTGTAAAAAAAAACGTTATTTCCTCTGTTATAACCAAATTATTATGTATTCAGGTTTACAGGTTCACGTAGATTATTGTAGGTACATTATTTACGGTTCATCGCGCACATGGCAAGGCCGCTTAGACCTTCCATTAGAACTCTGCCCCAAACCTCGTTCAAGATGACCTCGAATACAAATTAATAACATCGTGGTTTAGTTAAAATCAATGGTAGGCATTAATTGCATTATTTTTTTATATCACGAGTTTGTAAACAGCAAACTAAATTCGTTAAACGTTGTTTGAGTTGTTATTGTTTTGTGTACTTTTAATTATTTTCTAATTGGGTTATCTTCTATTACTATTTAATTCTCTAGTTAAGAAGCAATATTTATTCTTACCCTAGAAGCAAAAAGATGTTAACAATAATTTCATTTAACATAGTTATATTAATTCTGTTCCGGTAAAGGCTCCTGGGGCCAACAGCAACTATGCATTCGAAAAAAGTTATATTAATACCAGTCAGCGCTGCGTAGCATTGCAATCCAGACATGGAATTGAAAAGAACGTTAGTTAAAATGCACATTATGTAACGAGTTATGTGTAACTTTCCGCTTCCTCAATCATTAGTAAGTGCTGTAACTGTATTTTGGCCTCTAACCCCACTGTTTCAAAGTAGTTTTGTCAGATACTCGAGTAAGACAAGAGTGAAACCACGTGAATGCCATAATGAGTGAGTGAGTAGTAACAAGTGATTGACTGATTGTTTTCAGCGACTTGCCCAAGAAGCGTGGTAGCATTGCTGAATTAGGCTGAACGCACATTGGCTACTCGCTTGCGCAACTGTTACATTTAGCTATTATGTTGGGGCTTGGGGTTACCGCGACTATTTAGTAGTTAACATATCGACAGTTGCAATCGTAGCCAACGTACGGTCAGTATAAAGGCCAAAAATTTAAGCACATAGTACCCAAGTCATATTAAAAGATCAATTTTAAAACTTGTTTGTCTAGCCTGGTTGGTCATTGTCAACGACATATTACGTAGGTGTATATTTATTTATATTTGGTTGATGGTTGAGAGCTTTGTATGTTATAACCATGAAGTTTGAGCTATTTTAACTATCATTTTAAGTGTTTAAATATTAAAATTTTAATTACTTATCGTCAAATCGAGTTGAGATAGACATAGATCTCAATACGAAAGTTCCTTATTGAATACAGGCCATAAAATATTAAGTACCTATTAGCCGTCATTCGTCACGGGCCCTACTTGGATTTTAGTACTACAATGAACAATCGATTGGACAATGTATTATAATCCTACAAGGAACAAAATATGTAAAATAAGCCAAGTGTTTTTTTTTTACCAAAGTTTATGAAGTATTTGTAATGTCAGTTGTAGTCTGATTACTTTTTAATAGTCAAAGCATTATATGAGCTTGTGAGTCTTGGTAACCTAATGCCATGCTGTGGTTAAATTAATCGTTACAACTATTTGTGTGCGTGTCTTTCCTTGCGTGTTGACGACGCTGTAGCTTAGTTGGTAGCGATCTTGCATACGAAGCGAGGGGTCCCGAGTTCGATTCCCGGCCGGGACAGATATTTGTGTGACCGATAAATATTTGTACTCGGGTCATGGGTGCGATTGTCATGTATCATAAGTATGTGTCGTCCATGCCACCCGCGACATAGGTAATAATCTACTGCGGAGGTATGAGTGTGTTACATAGCTTTTATTTATTTATTTATTTTCCGAATGGACAGTTGCTGCTGGCTCAATTGGCTTTTACGGCTTCACGCGGACGGATGGGCAAGATTACGTTTGCGTGCACGCATTTGCCGCGCACGAAAGTCTCCATTCATGTCTTGGAATGACTAGAGTTATGTATTTTTTAAGTGGATGAAGATGAGAAAATGTCACGATGTGGATGCGCAAAGAAAACAACGTTGAACATACTTCATACTTCAGTTTCGGCCTACAGCTAAAATCCCTTGTATATAACAACAGCAATAATAGTAATACGTATATATGTCAAAATGTTAAGAATTCATACACTTTCCTCGTAAAATTATCAAGTATAACTTAATAGCATATCTCTTACAATGCTGATGGCTAATAAAACTAAATTTTACTAACAAAAAATAACCGACTTCAAAGTCTCAAAAACTACTTTTCAGATCTCGTTCAAATTTATGTGGGACCACATGACAAGCACCTGCTTTCGATTAAAAAAAATCATCGAAATCGGTTGGCGTGATATTGAGTTATTCGTCAATTTATCGCGCACATCTTAACACAAATTTACGATTTATGTGGTTTTCTCATGGATGCCATTGTCAGATCTCAATAAAATTTATGTGGGACCACATGACAGCCACCAGCTTTCGATTAAAAAACAATCATCAAAATCGGTTCGCCCAGTCCAAAGTTCTGAGGTAACAAACATAAAAAAAAAACAGTTGAATTGAGAACCTCCTTTTTTTGAAGTCGGTTAAAAAATGTAAATTAATAAGCCAAGCCTTAGACAAGACTAAGGGTCTATAATATGTAGTAAAACGATAGTTGAATAACAATAGTATCAATGCAGTAAATGTTCAACGTATTGTGTTAAGATACCGGTTGTAGACAGTCGTAATAAATTGATTGTGCGATATCCGTACTCGTATCTTATAAGTAAATCAAGTTGGTTTCACTAAATGATGAATATCATGACAATGTATTTAACCTCTGTTCAGTAAAATTTTATAATCGGTTCATTATCATGTTTAAGCTTGTTTTGTGTTAGTATTATTATGTTATGTATTATTAAAACCTGTATATAAATTAATGTTGTTCGCCCACTTTCCAATTGAATTACAAATTTTAAAGTTAGTATTATTGAATTTCGTAGAGAAATCATGTTTTGCGGTATTTAAAGAAGTTTTAAAATAGAAACTAAACCGTTGTAACATCATTTTTAATGTAAATAGTCGATAAACTAGCCATCTGGTGGTTATTGGTAATCGTCGCCCATAGACGTTAACACACTATGGTTAATGGTTAATGGTTACGAGTAACCGACCAGAAAGTAGGAGAGGTTGATATTACGCGTCCGCCACTCCTTTTGTATGACAACAAACAAACACCCGGCCTGGTGTGACTTTGGTATTACTGATATCCATGGGCAGTGATGACCACTTATCATCAGGTGGCTCGTCTGCAGTTGCACTTGCAGAGTTCTGCACGGTGCATTTTAGGATGAGGCCAAATGAGCGTATTTTTTGAGCTGTAAGTCGCATAAAATGAGTCGGTTTCATACTAAAGTCCAAACTCCGTGTGGTACAAACAGGACTTTGGTATGAAACCGAATGCAGCTGACTCATTTTTTACGACTCACAGCTCAAAAAAATACACTCGTTTGGTACGTATGTGGACGTTGTACGTATGTGGTATGTGGAATATCTATACATTTATACATCTATACAAATAAATAAAATTTGAGTGTCTGTTTGTGATATTAAAATAACCGCTTTTTACTAAGTGAATTTGGATGTATACACGGTACATATAACAAAACAACATTTTTTACAATTTTTGTCTGTCTATCTGTCTGTTTGTTCGGGCTAATTTCTTAAATGGCTGGACCGATTTTAACGGGACTTTCACTGACAGATAGCTGATGTAACAAGGAGTAATTTAGGCTACTTTTATTTTAGAAAAAAATAGGCGATACGAATTTCGCCGGGTCAGCTAGTTAATTTATAATTTTAGATTCGTTACGCTCGATCGATACACGCGTACACGCGCAAAAACATGAGAGGGTATAGCAAAGATTTGCCCCGATTTTTTTTTATATACGAGATAATATTTAAACTGATGTAATTAAACTGAGGCACGCGAAAAGAACACATTTTGATTTTTTCCGATAGCACTAGTGGTATGTTTTTTTATACATAAAAGTAATAACAAACACCACGTTCTCACTGCTTTCTTTGTAATTTTTAATTACTTTCCATCGCGTTGCGTCAAAATGTTCGAAGATTAAACATCGATTAATCCGAAAGAAATCGAATTTTAAACCAAACTGATTGATCACAATGAGTGAAAGGCTGTGACTATTTATGAAGACGCTTTGATTTTAGCGTGCTTTTTATAATTCCTTTTTATAATAAATTAATTTTTAAAGAGTAATGGAACACTTATCAGATTTACTGTCAACTGTTTTGGAAAGCAGGAACATGACATTTTGTAATAGATGTATATATTAGTTTTTTGTCTGTATTTTTCCAGTGGACGGTCTTTTACTATCATTGAGATAAGGCGCGTAAGACTTTGATATTGCAGGCGGCCAAAAGTCTCACGACTTAAATAGGGTTATTTTTAGAGTCCGAACGAAACTGGTTTTTCAGCCGAAACCGAAACCGAAACCGAACCTTCGGTCTTAGGTCCAGTTTCGGCCGAAACCGAAACCGAAACCGAAACTTAGGGTGAGGCCAAACGAGCGTATTTTTGGTGCTGTGAGTCACGTGAAATGAGCTGGTTTCATACAAAAGATCTAATTCAATTCTTTGAAATTTGTATTTTACGCGATTTTACGATTTACGCTATTTTACGCGACGCACAGCTCAAAAAATACGCTCGTATGGCTACACCATTAGGGTATTTTTTGAGCTGCTCATTTGTGGACCCAACAGAAAAAAGTAGGTTAAAGGAGCCGAATTTTTTAGGTCAACCTTCAAGCTATCTGTCCCCTAACGTTGACCCACTACTTACGGGACACCCTGTATAGGTATTGAAATCTTGCGTGTTTTTTTTTCACATTTTTATTTGTAGGTACATTTTTATGTGTATTAACTGCCTTCAGTTTGGTAAACTTATCTTAACGTAAACGACAAAATTCGAAAAAATGTGGGTACCTATGGATGAACGCTGTTTTTAACCCCTGACGAAAAAGAGGGGTGTTATAAGTTTGACGTGTCTGTGTATCTTTATGTCTGTCTGTGGCATCGTAGCTCCCAAACGGAGGAACCGATTTTGATCTAGTTATTTTTTGCATGAAGGTGACTTAATCGAGTGTGTAATTAGCTCTGTTTAGTGTATATCAAACTGTCGGGGGTTTTTTAAATTTTAATTTAAGATCATTTAAATAGATCATTTAAATCTTAGCCCCATTTTACTAAAATACGTCAGTGAAAACCGCATGCAAATTGATTTAGCCGATTTTGAAATTACCCTGAACAAACGCACATAAAATACAAACAGACGAAAATTCTAAAAATAATTGCTATGGTCTCTTTTGCGTTGACTTTTGTGTACAGACATATCGATCAGTTACTGTTTCATTGTAATGGATGATTTGGGATTTAGACTTCGAAAATACTACTAGTGAATGCCCTCGCTTTGCTTCCGTAAACCTTTCTGTAAGCCCTCACTCAATAAATGTAAGTATGGGCGAAATTGACATAAAGTAATTTATTTATTTGTAAACCGTTTGAAATAAACCAACCACTAAATGTTAACCAAAGCTCACTACAATACGTATGTATTATAAGTTATAAGGGAGTGAAAACCGCAGGTAAATCTGTTATGTCGTTCCTGAGAGTAGCCAGAACAAACGCACAGATAAATAGACGAAAACTACTTTTTATATAATCTATTACGATTTACGTCCAATTAATACCCCTAGTAAAAGTTTTACTTAAATATCTTCCAGGTACAGTTTCTATACCATGCTTGGATATGAGTTCCGTATCATTATCTATACAGCATTAGACACTATATTATATCCTTTTTTCTACCTGTTGCCGTTATTAATATCGAGCAAAAAACGACTAAAATCAAGCGCCAAAGCACCCTGTGCCCTGTCAGACGCTCTTCAGATTAATTAACAAATATAATAAACATGTTAAATCAATGACTTCACTTGAAAAGTCAGCGCCCACGTGTTAGCCACGAACTTAACCAAACGACGCACGAAAATTCACGAACACAGAGTTTCGGTTTGGCCGAAAGTTTCGGCCAAATTTTTCCGAAACCGAAACCGAAACCGAAACTAGATTTTTTGGCCGAAACTGGCCGAAACCGAAACCGAAACCGAACCTTCGGTCGGTCTCTAGTTATTTTTTATATAAAAACCCAGCAAATAATAGACGAATCATGTGATGGTAAATAGTGGCCATTGCTCAAAGTTTAGTAACATTTTCAAGGTTTAATTTTGAAGTTATACTTCTTTAGACGCGTTATGAAAAAATGATTAGAGTGAAATTTTAAGATTTGTAACACAAAGGTAACAGGATGGAGTTGCCCGCAAAAAGCTACCAACAAAATAGAAATAGAACCTCTATTAGTCATGTATTATTTATTGATATAAATTAAAATATTATTATTTAATATAATTAATCTATACTAATATTATAAAGCTGAAGAGTTTGTTTGTTTGGTTGAACGCGCTAATCTCAGGAACTACTGGTTCGAATTGACAAATTCTTTTTCTGTTTGATAGTCCATTTATCTATGACTATATAACATCATATACTTATTTTAGTAATTAGTTTTTTTCCACAAATTAATGCGAGTGAAACCGCGGGACAGCTAATACTAAATATTATTAAATTATTAATATTAAATATTTATTTAATGATGCCAAAGATGTTTAACTTCCCACGCGCGTACATAAGTACACGTTTATGTTTTTTTTATGGAAATAGCTGGCACACAAACTGACGATCCACTTGATGGTAAGTGGCTATGGTCGCCTATGGACATCAGCAACATCAAAGGCATCACCGATGCGTGGCCGGCCAAGAAAGAGAAGAGAAAAAAAAAGAAAGAAAGGAATTAAATTTTTATTTAATTTCAAAATTATTACAATTCTTTTACCGTAAGCAAGTCGATCGATTTACGAAACGTTTTATGTCATTCCATAATGAGCTCAAGATTTTTTATGAAAGTCGTATTTACAATCAACTTAAAGTGTTACATATTGAGTTTGTTTTTTATATTTTCATTACCTACCTACCTACAAACAATTTACGCACGTATTTCGTTCCCAAAAACAAGTTAAAAAATTATTACAGAATGTTGTTTATTGCAAAAAGGTATTTTTTTACAACTCTCCTTTTATCTTCTTGATACGAGGTCAGTGCAATTTCACAATTATCTTGACGACTTGATCTTAGAAAAAGCACTGAGAAGACCGATTCTATTGTCAAATAATTTCCCTGAACCTAGGTCATTCCAATTTAAAATAATCTCTAGATCTTCGATACCAGCTTCGATAGCAGCTTACCCAGCTCTCGGATTTGCTAGCTACCTTTGTAGTTTACTTACAAAATGTCATAGATATGTAAACAATGGTTGCTTCTAACAAAAAGTATGACAATATAGACGTGTTTTAGAAAATTTGACCTTAGAACACGTTCTGAGCTTTGTCACGTATTTCTCGTTAAATAAAGTTTATTTCCTTACCGGGCATACATCTACTTTCTACCGCTTACCGCGGCCGAGGAGGCTATCTGGTTGTCGTGTTGAGTTTATTGTCACTCGTTATTTGTTAATTCTATTTTTAAGTTCAAAGCTTATTTGAGTTAGGCTGACAGTCATGATGGAATGCGAGCACGGTGGTCCGTGGACCTCAGACTATTGGCGCTTGATTTACCCTTACGCGTTGTTGGCCAAGGATGAAGGAATGTGCTTGCTATTTGACTCAAACTGATTTTTTTTTGCGAGAGTGAGTTTGCGTCACAAACTGATTGAGGGTTCACAACATAGCACAGGTTCTCCTCGTAATTGAAACGGCCTATAGTGTGCACTCTACGCTGCTTCATTGCGGATAGGCTGGAATTGTTTGGCTACCCAACGGCCTCTAACATGGCTTAACAACTGCTGTCCGCGACATTGTATCAGCTCCGAAGCATGGTAGTGCTCAAGATTTTTGCCTCAACCGATCATCCGTCCAGCTCCGTTGCTTAACTTTGTAAATCACTGTAAATAAACACAAAGCCGTCGAATTGCATCTTAATTCGTCAGTAGTAACTACATATTACAACACTTCATCGTAACTGCTAATGTAACATTGTTAGTGTAAGTACCTATCTTAATTTTAAATCCTCACTAGGTTGAAAAGATCAGCTAGATATACTTCAGATTTTATACCTGTATTTCTGTAACCTATGACTTCTTCAAATAAATATCATAATTCCGATTAATCATTACACGAGTTGCATAGTAGGTATCTTTCTAATCTTCCAGTCTTGTTTATATTTTAGAGTTCCGTGTAGCCTATGAAAAATCGAACTTTAATACGAGACCTGGCATATAAATTAATGTTCGGAGATAATTGCACCGATTTTTTTTATTCACGATTTTATCTCTAGTTTTAATAGTTATTGGCGATTTTTTAGATTGTTGATTACTTTAATATCTAAACATTTACTTTGTTTATTTATGCAGTATGCTACCGGTCCAAACGAATATAAATTTCTTCTGCAACTAGCAAAAATCTCTTTCTCTCAATCTCAATCATTAAATAAATACAGAGCTAAAGCTCTGCTGCATTATCTCAAAGCGAATGTAATTTATATTTTGTTATCGCACGAAATCATCACTCATGAAATTAATCAATTTAATGATAGAAAAGTTAACGATTAATAAAATTGATGAACGTAGCTTCAGAACATTTTGTAGGTTGATATTACTTGATTTATTATGTTTGTTATTTTTATCCCACGACGAAAACATGTTATGTCTGTCTGTGGCACCGTATCTCTCAAACGGATGAACCGATTTTGATTGATTGATTTATTTATTTAAACTTTATTGCATCATACAGAATGTATTAATACAAAAGGCGGACTTAATGCTAAAAGCATTCTCTCCCAGTCAACCTTTGGGCAGTGGGAATACTACGAATATTATGGATGTTTTTTATGGAAGGAAGCTAGCGATGCATGGCTACTCCATCTTGCATAAATAATTTTGAGGTAGTGTTCAGTGACTGCTAACAATAGAAATTAGGCACCATAGCTTCGGTTGTTCAGCAGGAAGCACGTCGAGCAGAAAAGTTTGAAAAATCTAAAATTTGAGTGATTTTTTTTTAGGAAAATATATAATAGATTGCCAAAACTGTCTTCTATTTAGGTACAACATTTTTACATAAAGATATAAATAGAATTACCGTATTGCTAGAACCCGTCTGTCCACAGACTATCAGATGTCGACCACCCTTCATGTCTAAATAGAGGTAAGCTTTGGTAGAGCGTTTTTTTTTTATATGGAGTAGGTTTCTAGTACCTACCCCGTTTTAATATGTTGTCCAATTCGGAGATTCGCCAATTCACAGCTGTCAATCGCAAGAAAGTTTGGCTTGCACTCGAGGATGAAAGGGAATTCCTTACATCCCAAATTGTTTGCTTATCTGACTTTATACAACACAAAGTTTACTTTTTATCAGTCGAATGAAAGTATACTACATATTGGTACGTAGCTCTATCATATTTCAGTTTATTATAGCGTTTAAATAATTCTTTCTTGCTTTATTCAGGAAAGTTACCCGTGGGAAGGTATGCAACAAACTTTGCGTGACTAATCTTTTATACGGTAATTTGGTTTTAAAATAAACACGTAAACAGTTTATCTTAATGGAGAATGCAGAATATAAATAAATGCATCATAAAGCTTCATTATTATTATTACATTAGTATGGGTAACGGAGGATTTTTAACACACTTTTATTAATTTTAATTACTTTGCTTCACTGCATAGCAGATAACCCCTGACGAGCGTTTCGATCACCGCCCAACAGCTAGGGTTCGAACGATACTCGCGATACTCGATACTGAGTACTCGATACTCTTACCTGGTACTCACTCGCAAGTACTCATATGAAACGTCGGTATTGAGTAGTTTTATAATACTGAGTGCTTTTCAATGTTGTCAATGCAAGTTTTTAGACGGCTGCGTACATTACTGTGGGCTGCTACCAATATATTTAGTATCAGTTCATCGATTCAGCGCTCGCGGACTAAAAAAAAAGGTCATATGATATGACATGAACTGCCGATGACCTTTTTTTTATAGCTCTAATGTAATCCTCGTGAGTACTCGATACCGAGTAGTATCGATACCTCAGGGCCGATACTTATTATGTATCGATACCTTACCTATCGATACCGCATGAGTACTCGGTATCGATAACAGAGGCCGATACTTCGAACCCTACCTACAGCTCGCGTGGAAGTTGATGTTCTCTGAATGCACCAAATTAAATCAGCGTGGGCTTAAGTCCATTATGACAGTGGATTAGTGACTCACGAATGGTTATTAGTCTTTAATACAGTCGTAATACCATACTAAACTAACACGCAAACTGTTCACTTTCAGATTATTTAAACATACGAGTACTTTAATTGAATTGTTTTGAGAATAAACGAGAGCTAAGTTGTAAAATGCAGGTACGTGCTGCACTTTCTCTACTCAACCGGTATGTCAAATTTTGGCAAGTATTCCTACCGGCCACAGGATATTGGAGCACTTTCAAACCTTCACCAATTAAAATTTTAACGTAAACACCGACCGTAAAAGGTAACTGTAGCAAGACTAGCAAGGTTGTGGCTGAGGAAACTGCCGATCGATGTAGCGATAGTCGGACGGCTTTTTCTTTGATTTAATCATTATAAAACTGGTTTGAAATAGGGGTCTGTACAAATCGTGTAAAACGATTCTTTATAAATCACTCGCTTGTTTGTCTATCTTTCTACTTGTCATTAGACTTTTTCAGTAACGGTTAATTTTGAATTTAAATTATACTTCCAGTTGATAAAGTCAAATGATTGATGTCTTTGCTTATATGTACTAATTTCTATTTTGGTGATTGACTTTGGAGGTTAAAAGAGATATTGAACAAAATTTTGTTGCACACAGGTAGAAAAATCTATATGAATGTACGAAACCTGTCTCTCACGGAAATGATTCGACCTTAACCGTTTCATTTTAATGGAAAAGTGTGATGATACCGTGAACGAGAGAGCGACTCGACACTACATAATCGATAGATCTAAATTGATATTCTCACACTATAAAGAAAGTTTCCCTTCAACAATAGTACGCCGTGAAATTTTCACATTACACCAAAACACCTTTTTGTGCTCGAAACGTGTGCGAGTTCAAAGCCACAAAGTTACTATTCCAACTTTTTATGTAAATAGACGACAAACGACCTGATTGTGAGTGGTTACCGCGGCCCATCACACCAAGCGTTGTTAGGGTTTAAGGGATCTGCTCACTGTAGTGCCATGCCACGACTCTACTTGAAACGGTCCGTACCGTATTATATTTATGAAATATATTATATACATTTTCGTCGACAATTTTTGAAGCTACTACTACGTACTCATGTATGCGACGATGTTTGTCGATGACGGAACAGTTAATGGGAATAGTGTCATCATTTTCAATACAAAAAATATCTCAGTTTTCGATAAGTTCCTAGCATAGTTATGGTGTCGTGTAGTATAGAGGCCAGAAACCTTTAAAAAACCCTTTAATATCAAAGTCAACTCATTATCGATGCGGTACTAAATGGCTTATTACCTTTTCCTAAATTGAAAGATTATATTCAACGAATACGGTATACACTGCTGTATAAACCAGAAAATAACCTTACCTTTTTAGCAATACAGTATGTTAAACAAAGTCGAAAACAGTCCCTGAATTTAAGGTAAATGTAATAAAACACAATCTAAATTTTAGTAACAAAAAATAACCGGCTTCAATATTACTTAAAAAGTACTTACCAGATCTCGTTCAAATTTATGTGGGACCACAAGACAAGCATCTGCTTTCGATTAAAAAAAGAATCATCAAAATCGGTTCACGCAGTCCAAAGTTCTGAGGTGACACATAAAAAAAATACAGTCGAATTGAGAACCTCCTCCTTTTTTTTGAAGTCGGTTAAAAAGAACCGTGTGACCCGCTCACTACTGCCTCTACCGACTCTACAACCGAATGTATCTTATCTTGAGGTTAATTAATCAGTAACAGTTTCTTTTCACTTCCGGCGTTTATAAAATTTATGGATAAAATTGTTTGGAATTTGATACAAGAATTAATTAATATAATTATTAATTAATATAATTATTAGTAATATTGATTGATCTATTGTTTATGATCATGGTGCATGTGATAGCGTGTAACTTTGAATTGATTATTTAAACAAATTCTTATACAACACATGAGACAATGGTTTATAATTATGTATTTATGTCAAGATCTGGTTAGCAGCTTTCACTTCTATGAATCAAGTTTGATACTATTAATAAATTGCGGCAAAACGGTAATACAATACCTAAGACAAGAGTCAGTGTTGATTTATTTATGAAAAAATTATCTGCTCTGTCAATCAATACCTATTATAAGATAGTTTTTGTATAAAAAGGTATTCAGTTTGTATATTTTTTCCTAATGTAAAACAAACAGTAGTTGAAGCACTAGTTCATGAGAACCTTATGCAAAAGTGTTGATTTTCATCGCCTTTCTGCGGGCGTCGAATTTCGATATTTGTAGAGAGCTGTATGTCGATGAGGCAGTTTTTCCACTATTTCAATATTAGTTATGTTATCGACGATCACACAGTTGCATATATAATATGAGCAATTTACATGAACGTTTTTTAAACAAATAAAACGGCCTTAGAGATCTCGATGGGTAAGTTCAACTTAAGTGTTTGTTTAACCACAGAAGACATACATATATCGCTCACCTAGTAATATAATGGCACATCTGAAAAAAAATGCGAAATTGAGTTTATATGATATACGTGTTTAAAAGTGCATAATCTACATAGTGATAAATATGTATTAATGTCTATACTAGTAACCAAACCCATACAATCTGTAAAAAACGTAAAAAGAACCCATAAATAAATTTTAAACATTTTTATATAATTTTTGAAATTCGCTTCTATAAAATATGACAAATGTAGATGTGCCGTTGTATTACTAGGTGAGCGATATAATAGTACTTATAATAGGTTTAACTTAGAATGTTAAGTTTGCGAAAATATCTTCGTCAATTGTTACGTATTCGTAGTCGAACCGTTTCATTTATTGGGATGTTTTTTTGTATAAAGAGAAAATGTCTTTGTTTAAGAGCTACTACATTAAATTCATAAATTATGTAGAATAAGTGTTGGTACGTATGTAGGTGTCGGTTACTTTGCGATTCTCAGGATCTGGAGTAACAGTAGTGACGTGAAATCAGTGCATTAGACTTTAACTCGTTTCATCCTGGCGTGAACTGGTTAGTTTACCGTTCCAGTTACCATACATCTGGTACCGTGAACAACTCCATTACCTCGGTACTACGGACTTTGAAATGCACTAGTGAAATTATGGGTTAGCATAATAACAGTAGCTAGATAATAGTGGCTAATTGGACTCCATTTTCACCGGGAAATTGTAAGGTGAGAGTGGAAGGATATTGTAATGGAGAAGTCGGTTTTCACGTTCGTTAATCGTATATCACGCATGTCAGCAATTTTGCGTAAGTTCTATAGTTTCCCATTTCTGCTTACATGGGAATTAAACATCGGTTAAATAAACTCAGTGCGACTATTGCAATGTGCTATTAAGATTTAGAAACGTCCTGGGTTCGCTTTCCGAGCGAGACAGACATTTGTAACTAATAAATGATTGTTTTTGGGTTTCGTGGGCGCTTGTGTTATATAATTGTGTACATGTCCACCTTGTACTTAGTGCGTACTAATGAGTGTGTAGGGGTTTAATCATGAATGGTGTATAGTATATCAATGAACACAGTAACAGGAAGGACAGGACAGTCCGGACACCATTCAGTCTTCAATTTGATCTTCATCAAAACAACTTTCATTCAGGATTTCTACGCATGTTGCAAGTACGGACACAGGCAATGAGAAAATGATGAAAATATAATCATTAAGAACGGGTATACGCCCCAACTCAGAGTCGCTAACGGTTACTTTAATCGATCCTTAGTAAAGAATCACCATACAAATTCTGCACTAAGGAGCGATTTAAGTAACCGGTAGTGACTCTTGAGTTGGGGCGTTAGGCGTTAAAATATAAATAATTCAAAATATTATTTACTTAACTAAAGCTATTTGTAGCTTGATTTATTTTTGATTCGAATATTTTCAAAACTAGAATGACTTCATCTGACACTCGTGCTTAAACATGCTATACAGGGTGTTACAATTCAATGTAGCTATTGTGAAAATTTTAATATACAAAGGAAATATTAACGTAAATACGGCTTCACTTTGTTTATCAAAACGATTGTAACAGTTTCTTGAAAAATATGCGGCTTCACCTTGTTTATCAAAACTGTTGTAATACTTTCGTGAGAAAAACGACATAATGATGCCGGAGATTTTTACTACGAACCGTTATTTAGTCTTTTATACCGAAGATATCGTTTGCGTAATAAAATACTGTTAGTTCTTATTATTATTGAAGCTATTAAAATTACCATAAGTTTTATGTTTTTTAGGGTTCCGAAGAAAAATCGGAACCCTTCGGAACCCTACTTTGCGCGTGGCTTGACACGCACTTGCCCAGTTTTTTAGGGTTCCGAAGAAAAATCTGAATCCGTATATAGTTTTGTGATATCCGACCATCCCTCCCTTATTAAAACTTAAAATTGGTAGAATAAAAATTTTCAGATATTATTATTAATATTTTCAGAGTCCTTCCCTACAGATAACGTGGGAATGATTTTTTTTCCTCGTCTACCCTTTAGTGTGGAGTCCTATCGTTGAAAAGGTCTCTCAAAAATATTATAGGTCTGCTAAGACGATATTTCAGAATATTTCAGATCAATAGGTAAACATTCATATTATTATAATTTCGGGAAATGAAAATACTTTAAAAAGTAAAATACCTATTGCTATCTGTATATATTTTAATAAGGCTGTAATTTATTTTGCGATAGATCGGGTACAGACCTACGAAAGCCTGAGGTAGGCATATTCTCCTGTGGGCGGTATCATATGCCATCGATGATGAACGTGCAAACCATAGGTTAATTGAAAAATTAATGACGAGAAAAGTAATATACCCACGCAATGTTGGATTGGATTACATTCTGTAATTCAACCTTCTCTCGAATATTTATTTGTACTTGAGAGTTCATTGCAATCCATCACTATAGCCTGCCTAGTTTATTTCTCCTATCGAAAATTGAAGAGGTCAGGTAATCCTATCTTGGTGTAATACAGATTAAGTAACGAATGAGTAATAGAGATGATGAGTATTGGGTTTAGAAACCGGCTTCAGTGAGTCCTGGATCATCATAATGACTGCAATTCTAAAATCACATGTTTCAACGAAATGCCAGTTACTTAAATACTATCGTATCATTAGGCTACTATATTATTACCAAATACGTGTATTTGAGCAAAACGGCAATCTTTCATACAAGCTTTGAGATAATACATCTAGAGCGATGTTCCGAAAATGTCATATTCAAAGTCGGCTTTCTTTTTTGAATGGTACCTATTTGCATTAGACATAATTCAATTGAGAACATTGAACTGATATTAATTTTTTCACTGCCTAAATCTGTCATGCTACAATTACAATCCGTCAATCATTGAATTTAGATTGACGTCTTCGTTTTCTAGTTACGTCGGTATACATAGGTACTCATCATTTATATTAATATGCTAAAACTTTTATTAGGTAGGTACCTTTGTATCGTATAAACGTTAGTAAAGTAATCACTTAAATTTGAACGTTTTGACCGATTAAAGTTAGGGTAAAGAAAGCCAAGAGTGCGCACTGCTAAAGAGTGCGCACTCCTACTATTTGAGAAAGTATTGTTTCTGCTGGCAACACATCTTTACCTGTCAGTTGACAGTCGCATGCTGGGTTAGTGAACATGTTGTTGATTTGCTCCGGTATGTATACAAAATTTTATTGCAATTTTTCTATTTTATGCAATTTTGATGTTATTTTTAAGCATTTTTAAACCCATATTGTAAGGTTTGTAAGTTAATTAAGTCTGTGAATGTAAATTATTCTTAAAATGTTGTTACTAAAGACTACTTTGACAGAAAAAGTATGACGCCATTTTGTATATTTTGGAGGTTATGATGGCTTATAATCAAAAAGTCGTCTATGGTAAGAGTACGCAGACAAAGAGTGCGCATGCGTACTCTTAGCTAGTACGACGCTTGATTTATATGAATTAAACGTTATTGTTACAGTATTTTATTAATGGCTTTCGTTTTTTTTTTATAGAATCGCTGAAGCCGTAATTATGGGTAGATATAAGAGAAAATCTGATAGAAAGTTAGTTTTCAACGAGGATATTTTAGAAGACGCTAAAAGAAGGATAGAGAGTGGCCAAAGCAAAAGATCTGTGGCAGAGTTATTAAACATACCAGAATCTACTTTGCGAAAAAGACTAAAAGCAGGAACTGTTCCCTTATCATTGGGCAGATTTAAAAATATATTTACTTCCGAGCAAGAAGAAAGCTTGGCAGACCATTGCCGAAAATTAGATATATGTTTCTACGGACTTACGAAAAAAGAATTGGGTAGGGTTGCTTATGACTTGGCAGAACAAAATGGTCTTGACCATAGATTTAATAAGGAAAAAAAACAAGCTAGCAAAGTGTGGGTGGAAAACTTTGCAAGGAGACATCAACTTAGCCTACGTCAGCCGGAAAAAACGAGCTTAGCGCGCGCTGCTGGCTTTAACCGTGTTCAAGTACAGAGATTTTATAACAATCTTAAAACTGTCTTAACCAGATATAAATTTGTCGGGAGACAAATCTATAACATGGATGAAACGGGTCTACAGACGGTGCCAAACAAATTACCCAAAGTCTATGCACAAAAAGGGAAAAAAATTGTGGGAAAAATAGTTACTGCCGAACGAGGTCAAACTGTGACAGCTGTCTGCTGCATGGGAGCAACTGGGGCATTTGTACCACCTGCAATGATTTTTCCCAGAAAGCGCAAGAATCCAGCACTGATGGTAGGAGCTCCAGACGATTGTCTACTGCTTGTATCCGATTCTGGATACATGAATTCTGATTTGTTTGTTCAGTGGCTGAACCACTTCATTCAGATGGTGAAACCATCCACAGATGTTCCTGTCCTCCTCATCTTGGACAACCATTCTTCCCATTTGAGTTTACCTGCTATTGAATTAGCTCGTCAAAATGGAATAGTGCTTTTAAGTTTGGCACCGCATACAAGCCATCGCATGCAGTCATTAGATACAGGATTTTTCGGCCCACTAAAAAAAGCTTACGCTACAGCTTGCGACAACTGGCAAGTCTCTCATCCTGGTCAGGCTATCACACAGTTTCAGGTTGCCCAACTATTTGGGACAGCATACCTGAACGTTGCTAAATTGGAGAGAGCTAAAAAATCTTTCGAATCATGTGGTATCTGGCCTTTTAACGATCAAGTGTTTACCGATGAAGATTTTGCCCCATCGGAAGTAACCAATCGTCCATGTCCATCAAATGATTCTCATGAAAATCAACAAACATTGACTCGAGCTCAGTCACAAATGCCTTCTCATCTTACTGAAACCGTAGGCACAGACCCTGATAGTTTAGATTTAGGTTCTCAACCAGCACATTATGACGAAGCTGAATCTACAAATGAAGGCTGTGACAATTCAGCTCCTCTTGCACAAACTTCAGGTCTTGAATCAGCTGGTCAGCCCATCCATGAAGCTTTAAGAGATATAACTAATAAATCAACAGTGTCCACGTCTACCTCCTTTAAAAAACCCTCTGATATCCTTCCACTGCCTAAAGCTAATATAAAAAAAAATAGAAATATTAAACGGAAAAAATCAGAAATACTTACAAGTTCTCCTTACAAAATTCAGTTAGAAGAACAGCAAAGAACTAAACAGAAGAGGCTACAAACAGCTAATAAAAAGACGAAGAAAAATAGACCAACTGTAGCACAAACAGGAAGAGAAGTAATTCGGTGCCCTCTTTGCATGGAAGTATATATTGAGCCGCCAAATGAAGATTGGATCCAGTGCAGTCGGTGCGAGGCTTGGTGGCATGACGAGTGCACTGACTACCTTGGCTTTGGAACCTTCAAATGTGACAATTGTCTATAAGCGCACTCTTAGCTTGTATGGATGCTTATAAGTGCGCACTCTTTACAATGCTGTTACCAAAGAGTGCGCATGAGACAATCTTTAGTTTTAAGCGATTTAATTATTTTATAAGTAAATTCAGTCTGTATTAATATTACAGTTCATATTTCCAAAGAACCAAACAATAATATAAAATTAAGTCTAAGACTGTAACTCAAAAACTGATTTAATTAAAAATATTTGTTTAAAAACTGCGCACTCTTTGCTTTCTTTACCCTATATTCATAGCATTGTTTTGTCGGCTCGTGTCTTTCTTGGATCCAATAGATGGCGCTGTACAATGGCCCTTATTTACCTAGCCCATTGCCGTCCGTGTAACGTCATATAATAAGGAGAAGCGGAAGCGGACATGGTTGACTGATACAACCGATTTTTAAAATTTCATAAAACCGATTTCTAGTAAAAGTATTTACTACTAATAAGTTTCTCATTATGTTCATTTAAAAATATATATATTTGTATATAATATATAATATATATTTAAATAACCTAATTAAATTTAAAGCTAATGCAAAGAAAGTTACTCTCGACTTGAACGCAAGTTATTACCTATCTCACACCTCATTGACCACAAATTATAATAAAGCTTTTGACTGGCAAATAACATTCATTAATCCTTTTAATGTCACACAGATAAAACGCAATTACAAAATTTGAAACAACGATTCAAAATGCATTGAATTGCCTTTGCCATTCAATCAAAACGTCCGCGATACGAAATCGTGGTTTCCATTGAAATAAAATGATGTATTGGGAAACGGGGTCAATGGTATCACCTTAATGCAAAGATTAAGTACGACCATAAGGGCATTCATTTGCAATTGAAACTTGAATACGCGTGAATTAACAATAATGTTTAAAATATTGTGTAAAGATTGAATTGGAGTGAATGTTGGTTTAAATGTCGATGTAATGTAAGCATGTTGTCGACGATTCCAATTGTAACTGGGTCTTATCCGCATTAAGTGTGTGACATAGTTACACTCATGGCTTCAATATTTTATATATATACTCCACGATGCTGTTCCTATATAGATTGGTGGAAGGGTTAGTTACCAACGCAAATGACGGAAGTTTTAATACCGCCCGAAAGCGTCAGATATGGCTTTAACGACTGCTAACTAACGGTAGCATTATGAATCGAGGGCCTAAAGTACATACCTTCCGGAGCACGAAAATGCTTACGAAATTTTGCTACTAGCGGTCCAACTAGCGATCACGGCCGCAGTTGCTTTCTGCGTATCCACACAAGTCGCCAGGCTACTCGTAAGAGTTACTCCCATGTTTACCTCTAAATAAAACAGGAATAACGAACGATGATGGTTCACTAACGAAAAAGGTAAATAATTAAAGGATATACGATTCAATTTGCGTGGAAAACACGCGGGAGCATAATATCAAACCCGTAGTAATGAAGACGTATTTTAAATAATGATAGAAAACGGTTTCATTGACTTAAAATTACGCTACTTAAGTGATATTCATCTTACGTATTGCTTTTTCAATCCCATGGAAAAGCTTTATCATAACTCTTAAGTATTTTCTCTCTGGAAATTGAAATTTAGAAAGCCCCTGCGATTCGGAATGATTAAATTAAAACTATAAGTCCTTCCAGTAGACTCTTATTTCGTTTTTAATTTTCGTTTTTAAATATAAACTAAGTACAAAGGTACTTAGTATAGTATATTCATCCCGAACTAAGATGCCCAATTTGTCGTTTGCCATCACAGTGACATTAGAGATGTATAAAAAAATCGGTTCACGAAACAAACCAATTTTTGCAACAAATCGATTCAAAATTGTAAGACCTTCTACTCGATTCGATAATTAAATTGTAAACTAAAAGCCGTAACAACTCATGCTGCTAGGTATACATGGAAATAGCCTAGCCGGCAAACGAGTTAACGATCTACCTGATGGTAAGTGGCTGTCGTTGCTCATAAACATCAGCAACACCAAAAGATAATAATAACCAAATAATAATATAAATAATAACCAAACCAAAATAAAGAAAGATAGACCATGATAGAATGAAAGGCATCCGCTTAGTTTCATAATAATATTATGAGCGTCAGGGAAAAAACTACGGTGAATAAATTCTTGTTTATTTCGTAAGACACGTCATTCATGTAGACATAATTATTATTTAGTTGAAAAAAATATGTTTACAGCAACCTTAAATACATATTTACATATAATATTATATTAACTGCAGTTACTGTCCATGGATGGCAAAGTGCCCATACATTGTCCGCCTTTTGTTCTTATACATTTGTATGATTCAATAAAGACTAAATAAATAAGTAAATAAATAAGGGAAAATGTGCTTTGTTAGCATCCAATTAGTCGTAGTATAATTCAAATGCAAGTTAATCATTTTTAACAATGTAATTATATGAATCAATTTTCATTTTTAAATTTCGATTTTTTTTTACACGAATAAGTTAACGATTATAGTAATGTATCGATTATGTTGGTTTTATAAATGGTTTCAAGCCGTCAATCACTTTACGTCAGTTTAGATTTAGGCCCCTTCATAAAACATTGTTTCGACATCATATATTTTTATTAAATTTTGCATAAATTATGATGTGATGGGATTTTTACTAGATTAAAACGTTTAATATGATTTACAATCAACGCCAATGAAAATGAGCAGGGATTTTTAACCAATTTTGGCAAAATCCTTTGTCCGTAAGTATCCAACTACTCATGTCAAGTAAATGATTATTCCATTTTGCTCAAAGACGCCCATACAATGTTTGTTCATATTAATAAATGGCAGCTATCATTATGGGCATCTTAGATAATTTTGACTATAGTATAGTAGGTATTTGAAATTTGATACTGAATTTATTGACAATTACTTCATAAAAAAATTATCGCGTTAAGACCCCTTATTAAGTTCAAAATTCATCATATCACAAGTTATTTATCTTCGTAAATGACTTAAATAAACTGACGATCATTCTTAAGTAACACCCGTCGGCCAATGTAACGCCCCACTACCGGTGATAGTGAAGATACAGCGTGATGTTTTACTTGGTAGAAAAATAATTATGCGACTAAATTGAGAAAGTACCTCTGTGGAAAAAGATCACATATAAATAATACCGTTTTTGTAATAAAAATAAAAACTCTATCTGTGTGTTTATATTTTTTCATTGGTTAATTGCTATGAAATTTTTTTTTGAAAAAAAGCACCGGTGACGTTTTTAATTTCAAATAATACAATGTGCTTACTTTTTTTACTCTGGTACTTAAAACATAAAATAATTTAGATCTTTTACCTTAAATTATCTAAGTTCGTAAATGAAACGTATTGCAAAAACATATGCAATAACAGGGAAAACAACTAGTTCGATGTCGTCACCACATGTTACGCGCTATACCTTAATTGGGTACCAAGCTCCAACAACACTTCCTATCCTAGATGTACAACGGCTGCAGTGGAACTGTCGGTGCCAGAATGGGTGCACTATCTTGCTGCAGCGCTGTTCTTTTTGTGGCTGGTCATCGGCAGACGAAGAAGCAGTGTGGAGTCCGCCTCAGAATCGACATGATGTTAATGTATGTACATATTTCACAGTTCAGATTGATCATCGTGTATAGTGTATTATAATTCAGTTATACACAGCCGTAATAAATGTAAAAAAAAAGTTGTACAAAATGTAAATAGTAAATAGTTTGTTAAATACGCGAAGAAATCTGCTCCTCCTTCAGTATATTATTTCTTTACAAATACAATTTCGAAGTTTAGTTTAGCGGAGTATAAAGATAACGTTTTGTATTTTAGTTCAGTAAATATTTATTTTAAGGACTTTCAGTGAAAAAGTTTTGAAGTGAACTTAAGTACTTAACGCATTTTTGGAGCCCTGTGTTTAAGCAAACCGTGAAAACCAATCCATAAGACGAAAATTTGTCTCACTTTGTGACTGTGTACTGACTTGAACGAGTATGTTCTGCTGTTCTATAATTTATCGGTAATTTAAAAATAAATGAGGCTGCAATGAAATAAAGAAAATTTGCATGTTTGTTTTCCGTTAATTAACTTCAACAAACTTTAGAAAAAAGGTTATATTCTCCTATGTTAACTAAATATAAAACTAGATTAGGCATTTAAAAGTAGGTATGTACCTCAAAACACCGCAGAGAATAAATTGAATGAAGTAGCAAATATGAATCCATCCAAAATCATGGTACCATCTCAAATTGGTCGGTTAATACATGTAACGTCAGAAGAAACAACACGCTGTATATACGGAACGAGTATTGCGTGACCGTGTGCCGAGTCACGGAGTCACCTTGTCATTCACCCGCGGGCGGGCTGACTAGCACCACGTGTGGCTTGAGTGTATGCGGTATGCCCACTATGTCCAGTGCCCCAGTTTAATGTTTCCGATTAGATGATTGTGTATTCGGAAATGGTTATGTGTGTGTATGTACACAAAGTAGACAACTCAATTGATTTATTTTTAGTTTTTTTTTTTGTAGTTACTATTAAGGCTAATATTATTAATTTATTATAATACTATATTAACTACATAGTATTAAAATTGTTGAAACGCGAAATATCGTAATAAAATAAATATTAATACATTATTATTAATATTTATATTATTTTAAGTAAATATGTAAGTACCTATAAATATGCAAGGGAAAGTTTGAAATGATGTTCCGGGTCCTCAAGATTATTCATTAATCGTGTAAAATTTGAAATTAATAAGACAAAAATATTTATAAAATGATTATACGGCTTTCCAAAATTAATTCCTGTGTTTATGTAGATCTAGAGCTCAGAATACTACCAGTCGCAATCATTCTCCAGTTAAATAAATGTTGCACGTCTTCTAGATAAATTTACGTAGAGACGATCTCTACATCCATATCAAGTTGCATAGGTAATTACAATAATTATTTGCTTTTATTTATAACTAAATCGTGCCGCGACTTCGGGTTTGAAATTCAATAACAAAGGTAAATGGAGGTGTTGAAAATATTATTATCCCTTAATTGAGGGATGAATTTTCATAATCCTTTCTTATCCTTTCTTCTTTCTCTATCTATCCTTCTCTATCTCAATCTCCTTTCTTTTTCCTTGCTCCTCCACAAATCTCATGATCTCTGTACAAATTTTACTAGGTCCTCTGGTTTAGGCTGTGCGTTGTCTCACAGTCAATTACAGTTGGCGTTTTTTAGTGTATTTTTTACAATGCTTTATTATGGTAACATTTGTTTTAACGAATCATAACAGTTTCAGTTCGTGATACACTTATGTTTGGACCGTTGGCTGTGCTCATTATCTTAAAGTTTTGTTAATACTCTGAGCTTTGGTGAAAGAAACCATGGAGCTATCGTGAGGACACTCTCTTACTCCAAGAATTCTCAATAATTCAGATTTTAATGAAAATTCTCCATTGATGGTTCAGTCATGTCTGATCTTTTATTTACTCGTTCATACTAAAAGGTTTCCCTGACGGAAGGGTTGTGAGTCGGTTAACCTCAATTATGTTAGCCCATAGCAGTTTTAGGTATTACCTACAGTAGTTTTGGCGATGGTCACACCACTCACACCGCATTCGAAAAGCCTTAGTAAAAACAGTACCATTGCGCTGCATCTTTATTTTGCCGCTACATTACTTGTAGGCGCAATCTAAAGTCCAAACATATAAATTGTAATTTGTGTGAAATGCGATTTGTTTCGCTTTTTAATTTAACTGATTTGTTGGGTTTATTTATATACTTTATTATTTTCTATTGAGTTAAAATAAATATGTTTTGCGACATCTTATGTGTGTATTTTCATTCATGGCACTTTGTAACTTTAGGAATAATATTACATTCATGTACTATTATATCTTCTGTGATAAATCGTGAGTGTGATTTATTCTTTTATTTATTCACTATATTCATAAGTTCTTTTAAATTATTGTTGCAAGATGCAATTGATACAAGATAGCTTAAGAGTTGGTAATTCTTGAAAGAAAAGCAGTTTCGCTGTGAAGTTTGGGTAACTTCTTGATTTTTTAATTCTTTATAAAAAGTTTTTTAATAGATAACCATTCTTTAATATTAGCAACCCTAATGTTGATTTATAAGATGAAACATAAGGCACACTTCACATAACCGCGCGAATCCGTCTTTTCGCCGGTATCGAGTCTTCGCTGAGAAAGTCTATGAATAATCGGGAAGGCATTTCCTTTCAACCACTCCTATCTGATGGTCGGATAGTCGTCGGTTGGGTTAACCGACTGGTCGACCAGTCGTACATCTAAATATTACAGGCTTAGAAAGTTTTCTAGCAGAAATACAACGGAGTTAGCTTTTAATAAGCGATTAAGAATCATAATATTTCCTGTTTGCGAATTATAGACCTTAATATTATGTTTTATTAATAAAATTATAATTATTTAGCAATAATTCTATAGAAGCATTGTATTGGTATATTTTCCGTTTTATTTAACCCTTGATACGAATTAAATATGCTAAAGGAAAAAAACATTCATTCAGTAGTATAAAAACAATATTGTACAAATTCTGTTACATAGTTATCGTTAGTTAAATTTAGTCATCCGCTTACAAATTGCAAGTTACAACTCACAGAATACACAAGAATGATTTAAACATTCAAAGCACGAGAAGCGATATATTCAGATGAAACTGCTCGTGAACAGTTTCACACCTCTGGCTGCTGCGAGAGTCACCATAAATCATTACTGTCACGTAAGCGCTGATAAATTATCCCGACCGATTCGAACTTATGCGTTTGAACACGTGTTTTCATTAAGTTGCTACCTTTCACGCACGGTCAGTACTGTCACCTTGTGAAAAGCTGTGTCAAAACAAACTGGGAGAAATCATTAAGGTTTTGACCTATTTACTGATTACACGTTATAGTTTATTTGTTTAATGGCCATCAAGATTTAACTATAATTTTATTTACTAATAAGTTACTTGAGTCACTTTGTAACTCGATCCTTATTTCAAATCACAACACATTTTTTAGAAATCTTGGTAGAGTGACCCTAAAATGTAGTTTCCTTTATCCGTCGTATTTACTATACTATTTTCTTAAAATGTATTTTATTTAGCAGTCCTATTCATATACAAATACTGCTTGTCATACTCATGACCGTCACTTTTGAGTGATGAGTGAATGAGGAGTGAGCTGCTTGGTGACTGCTAATAAGGCGTAGTCGTGCAATGAACCGATACAAATGACATATTTCCATTGTAGTTACGGTACGAGACGTCACGGATGACGGCAATAATACTGATCAATAATATAATTGTTACAAACGTCTAAAAGGCTACGAGCTATTTTAAACCGCATCGCAGCTTCTTTTATTCTGATATTGTATCACCAATCTGTATACATATATCAGTATGCTGTACAGTAGCCGCGCGAGCTGAATGCAGAGCTTAGGAATACGGCTAGTGTTGTGACTTGTGGCCTATTGCTAATTAATTAGAGATATGTCGATAAATTGGAATTAGAAGTTTAACATAAGTATAATCATAAACGTTAATGTTCGTTACCACGTACGTGTCCTCGTCACTACTAAACCTATTTTGATAAAGAATAAAATCTGATCAAATTACTGGAACTGATTGATCTGATGTTTAGTATGCAGGTAAATTAAATCCTGGAACAACACATAGGGTACGGGACGAAGCTAATATTGATTAAAACATAAGTTTTTAAACTTTATTTTCAAGCACACTAACGCCCCAACTCAGAGTCACTAACGGTTACTTAAATCGCTCCTTAGTACTAAACTTGTATGGTGATTCTTTACTAAGCAGCGATTTAAGTAACCGTTAGTGACTCTTGAGTTGGGGCGTAAATGTAACTGAATCGATATCAACTAATGCGCGCGATAATTATCAAAGACAACACTACTTTGACACCACACTAAGGGCGTTTGAGGCAAGAAGTAGCGAGTGGCAGGGGCCCGCTCCCACCCCACCTCAAATCCCGACTGCATTCAACTCGCGCGCCTACTGTACCTAAAATAAATGTTAATAAAATCGACTTCAAGTAAGTTAACTCAAAAAGTTTAACATGTTTAATCCATATCGTAAAACTACATTTTTATGGAAATAGCCGGCAAACCAGCTGACTATCCACCTGATGGTCAGTGGCTATCGTCGCCCATGGTCATCATCTACACCAAAGGCATCACGGATGCGTTGTTGGCCAAGAAAGAGAGAAGAAAAAGAAAGAAAGTACTGCCTCTCAAGCCCTCAGCCAGAACACGAGTCGATATTGACTCAACCAAGAGCGTGGTTGCTGTTCAGGCTGACCCCATGGAGAAATAATGGTATTATTGAACTATTAAAATAAATATTACCAATATAATTCCTCCGAGGGGCCCTACCACCAGCGGACCTTATTTAGTCGCCTCTTACGCCATCCATCCGACGTGGGATTGGGATCAGTATTATATGCCGCCACAATAATGCTGAAAAATATATTAAGCGACATGCGAAGCGTGCTATTCTTCCGTTACCGTGCCGTTGCCGTACGGGTGCACCATTTCAATGGAAACATTCTCAACCGCCTGCGCTCATTATTCAACTATGCGCTTTGATCGGAGCGTCTTTCAGTAATGCCTTTTCATTTTGTTTAAACTTACGTCGAAATAAGTATACGGATGTGCGTGGGATGCAAACGATTAAGTAATTTACAACTGAGCAATACACGACTTACGGTACAACTTGCATCATCTAACAAACATTTAATAGAACATGGCATCATTATCACATTCCATAAATGAGCCATTGCTGGGCTCAGGTCATCTTTCACAATGTGAGGGTTTCATAGGATACTAGAACGAACCATGAGAAATGTTTTAGATTATTGTAAACTCAGTTACAAGCACTCCTTCTGGCTAGTTATGCTCGGCGACCTTTGACATAAAAAACTTAATTTATGAAATTTGCATGTGTGTAAATGAACCACCGGTATCAACTTCCCCCTGGATTTCGTATGCCTCCTAGAACATACCTACCTGTTGCGATCCATAAAATGATAGGAGTTTACCTACCTACTTCCGAATAAAAAATATATTTACTTGATGGGCCATAAAGGAAGTGATTTGCCTCACCCTCTGGCCAGAAGCTGGGTACGACCATGACAGCAATGTTATTGGTTGCTCTAGAATTTAACGTAGCTAGTCTGTCTCTTCCGATAAAATCTACTCTTCATTTCCTGTATGCGACGTCACAAATAAAGCAGTGTCCGCCCGCATGATATGGTACGCAAGAAGCGTCAAACGCTGTTAGTTGCCTCATAAATTTACATCTGCCAAACATGATTCGAGTTCCGTTTGATCTGTGGCCAAATATATGGTTACTTTTTGCTTTAAAGTCTATTCAAAACATCTGAATTATTTTATGTTTTGTTTAAGTTAAGCTTTGATTAAATCAAATCATTAAAGACTGAATTTGAGTGAGATTCTTGTTATGTTGCTCTTGTGTTGATCTTTGATGATATTCAATAGCAGTAGAAGCAATTCAAGTTAACAAGCAGCGATTTTATACATAACACGATCAACAAATAGTGCATACGAAACACGCACAGGTTAAACGCAAACTAATGTCTAATTTTAGAATAGCAGACTTACTTTTGAAGAACTAATTAGATTTCTCAGATATGCAATCTTCCTCATTTATCACTGCTATTATCTTCAGGAGTCTTCAGCAATAGTATTTAATATAGCTGTGATCGATTTCAAATGGGCTGTTTGGAATTAGTTGTCAGATGTCCATATCAGACTGCATGCTTTCTTACTACTGGAAAGAAAAATAAAATTGTATTTTTGATTCTCTTAATTGGAATTTCTGTCTATCACAGCAACATTGTGAGCATTGTACGAAGCTCATCCGCTCATTGCGTCTCTGCTCTCGTCGCGTCGGTCGGTTGAAGTCGGTTCACATAGCTTTAGAATTCAATGTTCGGTCGTGCCGTTACGTCTGAGTTTATACGGTAGTTGCACCGATTGCTGCTTGTTATTCTAGATGTATTGTCGCATTCGCAGAAATAAAAGTAACACTGCTAACTCGAGGAAATAGTCTGCGAGTAGACATCTTTAGCGATAAACTTAACTTCTTAGGAAAGATCACGACTCAAGTTTTGAATTTATTAAACGTACATAAGAAAAGTTTTAACTTTCGCTTCGGCTATTATTGACCGCATTTTTTGTTGGTTAGCCGGCGGTTTTTTTGTTTTGATCTAAAATTGGATACATGGATTGATTACGCTTAGACGTAGCTATCTATCTGTACGACACGCTTGTATTTCGAAAGTCGATCGAACCCTTTTGTAGCAGTTTTTAGTTTACAACTTCGCGGTGCCTTTCCACTAAAGGAATTGGAAAATCTTTGGCATTATTGGTTACTTAAAACACCTAAACAGTTGAGAATAAATGTTTTAAATATTAACTATATTTTGTAGTTGTTATGTGAATATTTTAATGAATGTTGTAATTTGTATGCAGGTCCGTGTTTCTATGTAATTACAAATAACTTGGCTCATCGATTGTTCGTTGGCTCACGATCACATGAGAAGCTGCCACCAATTTACATCTGAGAGTTACATAATTACTAATACATATAAGAACACAACGTATCGACAGAAACGCGGTAGAAAGCCGCGATCGCGTGCCGACGACAGTTCCGCTACACATGCTGAAGATGCAATTAAAGAATTTTTATCCGCGACGTATTTAACATAAACAGTTTCATCGTTATGAAACGCTTTAAATGTGTTTCAAGTTGGTCTAATGTTGTTATAATATTATAACTATTTATGAATTATAGCTCAAGTAAGATGACGCTTGGCTTGACTGACTTCATAAATATGGACCAAGGCATAAGGAGACCATTAGCATTTCTTACTAATTAATTTATTTTTGTTTTTTGCCTGTAATCACTAACAATGCTTGCGATTTTATTGTTAATTCTTCTTTTCTCAATTTATGATCTATTTAAAGATGTTATATGTTGTTTTTAGGGTTCCGAACGAAAAATCGAAAAACGGAACGAAACGGAGGATTAACTTGAACTTCTGGACCAAATGAGTTGAAATTTGGTACTCTTATGCTTTTTGGTAACGAAGGTATGAAGAAAAAAAAGAATTTATAAAAAAATATTACGAAATCTAAATTAAACAAATACTGTTTTGCAAACCGTATCTTGTGGTGTGTCAAATGAAAGGGCTTGTTGTAAAGATCTCAAATACATTTTTGTTATAGTTGTACAATGGACAGTTTTAAAATTATTCAAGAAAGAACGAAACTTAACGCCAAAAATTGACCATTCCCCCCTCCCCGTTATTTCCGAAACCACTGACGCTAGAATTTAGAAAAAAGCGGCCAAGTGCGAGTCGGACTCGCCCATAAAGGGTTCCGTAGCAGCAAGTAACATAATATAAAAGTTCTTGTAGTTCGTTGTAACTTTGATCGATGTTTTTTACGGTTTACGATTTATGACGTATTAAAAAAAAACAACTTATTAGATCTCGTTCAAATCAATTTTTGTTGGAAGTTTGCATGGTAATGTACATCATATATTTTTTTTAGTTTTATTATTCTCTTATTTTAGAAGATAGGGGGGAGGGACACATTTTACATTTTTGGAAGTGTCTCTCGCGCAAACTATTCAGTTTAGAAAAAAATTATATTAGAAACCTCAATATCATTTTTGAAGACCTATCCATAGATACACCACACGTATGGGTTTGATGAAAAAAAAAATTTTGAGTTTCAGTTCTATGTACCCCAAAATTTATTGTTTTTTTTTTTCTATTTTTGTGTAAAAATCTTAACGCGGTTTACAGAATACATCTACTTACCAAGTTTCAACAGTATAGTTCTTATAGTTTCGGAGAAAAGTGGCTGTGACATACGGACGGACAGACAGACAGACAGACAGACAGACATGACGAATTTATAAGGGTTCCGTTTTTTGCCATTTGGCTACGGAACCCTAAAAAATACAGAGAATAGTTCTTTACTTATATATTACAGGAAAACCTATAAGAAGTCTATGTTCTTAACGGAAAACCGTAAAAATACGAACAAACTTACGTTTTCAGTTGGTAAACATATTTTCCCATACATTATGTATGAGAGAACATGGTTTTCAATTACTATGTTAAAGTCGATTTAAAAAACTCATGACAATAGAATAAAAAAAAAACAATTTGTTTCTTGTATAATTGTACTTGCTAAAGTCAAAGTCACGACCCATAATTGTCCCACTGCTGGGCTCGGGTCACCTCTCACAATGTGAGGGGTACAGGCCATAGTCTACCACGCTGACCAAGTGCGGATTAGTAGACTTCACATACCTTTGAAAAAATTATGGTGATCTCTCAGGTTTGTAGATTTCCTCACGATTTTTCCTTCACTGAAGCAAATGATAATTAACTTCTTCGTGATGCTTTACTATTGGCCTTATCCACAAGCTCAAAATCTCACAGCGTGCTATGAAGAGATGTATATGTACATGGGCGGCGGTGATCACTTACCATCAGGTGACCTGTCTGCTCGTTCGCTCAAGGCATAAATAAAAGAGAGCTATGCTCGATATTTCTCCACGTAATTGTGTCAAAAATTGTGTAATCCGTAGACGAACAAGAATAACCGACATAGCTGAGCGAATAAGCCGGCTGAAGTGGCAATGGGCTGGCCACAGTTCGAAGGACCGATATCCGTTGGCGAAGAAAGTTCCTCGAATGGCGCCCACACTATACAAATACGTACTTGTTACCAGAAACTAAGGGAACTACGTACGGAACCCTCTCCACGCGAATTTAACTCGCATTTGATCGATTTTATTAACACTTTATACAACTTTCAGTTACGAGTTATAAAGTTCCATGGGCTGCAGAAGCCACACAACGATCAATGCTTACAAAAGTACTTTTTTTCTTTTTTTTATCTGTAAACATGATCCGTACTCGCAGGGCCATGCAGATAATTCTTAACTTTCCAGATGATTCGATGAGATCCCACGACATAATGGATAATGGTGATAGTAAATCCGCAGCTAAAATGTCTCTGCATGCAATACAGACGTGATGTGAAATCGCAAGTGAGACTTACTGTCGTAAACTTGCTTTGATATCCTCGTAAGGAATTTTCTTGTCAGAACACTCGTTTCATGTGTTTATTTGTGAATATTTGGGGGTATGTTTTTACATGCAGTTGTCGAGTGCATTTTGGTGTCGTCCACCCTCACAGTAACCGAATAAATGTAAAGTAACATTTAGCCATTTTAGACCGCAATTGAAACTATTATCTACATTGAATTTAAGCATTCCATTCGTACTCTAAAGAGTTGAAGTAACCTAATAGAAAAAAACTCGACGAAGAAGCTGCATTGTAAGAAAATCGCAGTCATAATTTTCCATAGTGTTTTTTTTGAAGGACCCAGTAGTTATCTGTAATCATACTGTATCAATAAGTTAGTAGGTGCAATGTAATATTATACGTAATCAACTGTACACAAATTGACTATAAACTGGACCGCATTTAAAGAGCTTACTTTAATTTCAACTCGTTACTCAATACTGGCTGAAATATAGAAGGTACAAGAAAGAATGCGATTTCTTCTAACTAATGCGGTACGCGTGTCACAACTTCCAAGCAGGTACGGCATACGGCATTCTAAGCGTTTTCCGTAAGGCAGCGTAGGGCACTCGTAACTGCCGTTGCGCAATCAATTAGTACCGCATGACGGCATGACCCAATAGGTACTATTTTAAGGCGGCATTTGGGGCATGCCACTGAGATCTGGCGAGATGAACGACCGGCGATTGTCACTGTCCGAGGAGTCTCTGTCCTGTCTTCAAGCAATTTTAAGAACAAGAATTGGAAAAACTGACAGCTAAGTTTCGAAAATGTTGAAGTCAATAATGTTGGAATAATTACAGTAGTTCACGTAAATGACTCCACAAAACGGTGTGCAAATCAATTCGGTCTGTTACCAAATTCAATTTTAAAGTTGAAAAGAGGAACGAATTTACATGGCGATATTTTTACCATCAAGGGCTATTGTTCGGCTGTTTGCACTTATGATCTACTTAAATGCAAATTTTTAAATTTCACTTTGAAACGAGTAGTTTCCTATTTCTAACAAATCCTTCACAGCCACTCACAGATACAAGTATCATAACCGAATCGGATAACGTGATCTTGCTTGAAGATCATAACAGCTATATCCTAATATTGTATGTAGTACAGGAGTAGTACCCTACCTACTTTAAGTATTTTAAATGGTAGTTAACAGCTGGTACAATAGCAGCATTTTAGTTCTACAATAGTTGGAGATTCGCCGACAAGGTTTTTCATCGACCATGCAAGATCACTTTCATTGAGTGAAAACCGTGCGACCTTTTGTTTTCACTATAACATCAAAACTCATAAAACATTCAATTGCGTAGGAGATTAGATCAGATTGATTGCGTATTGTGCTTTAATTATTACATTGGCATTAATTAACCGACTGATGAAGTAGTAGTTTCGAAGTCTCTGTTACATGACAAATACGATAGGAAGTTGTTTTTAGTTATATTACATACCTGTAGGTTTGCAAATATAGTAAGCAAGACAAGTTTAATTTTTGTTTATACTAGTTATAATTAAACGAATTATGTGCGTTTTCATGAATATCAAATAATGTTATGACGCCAAATAGCAATGTATATTTTTCGTATGCAAAACATGAGCATGTTTGTCAATGTTAGCGTCGCTTTAATATTTGTTCGCAACCCTGTCCCTAAGAGGCAAGAGACAAACTCTATCTTAATGTTTTGTGGCCCAATATGTAGTTTATAGTGTTTGTTGAACTAAATGAACTAAAAGAAAGGACGAAGTTTTCTAAAAGACGTAGTTTTTATAAATCCTCATACCAGGGGCGTAGCGACAGCCGTATCAGCCGTATCAATTATACGGGGCCACTATCACTCCCAAAATAAAGCTCGCCAGCGGCCTACCACCACTACAGTTGGCACTCCTTTTATATTTGACAGATGACGTTGAGGGGGCCCCACAACAAATATTAATATGGGGCCTCCTTCTTATCTCACATAAAATAGCTATATACCCCTATCCGAAAGTTAGTATGTATGGCTGACCATATTATCATACAATTCATACAAGCCTGAGCTTGTATGAAGTGCTAGTGAGTGACGACGCTATCGACATTTAAGGAGTACCTACCTACATTTTTAAAATGAATAGTTGCACCAATGAACTAAATGTAGTTAGAGTTGCACTATTTTCTTCCCTTTAGCTTTCAAATCATTTTCCCTATAAATCTAAGAGATAACTCTTGAATTGTTTACATTACACGTTTATTTTCTGCTATCGTAAAATATCGCTTAAATCTCATGAATTGCTTCCTTCGAAAGCGGGTACATTAAATGTCTACGGTTTTCGAGCGGCGCTTAGGCAGGAAGTGTGCGGACGCGGTAATATTTGTACAGGGCGTATTTAGATAGTGCATTGCTTCTGGCTCTTGGTGTAATTAATGTTATTCATCGTTCTGTTCTTTACAAGTTCTGTCGTTTCTTTGTTCATTCACGCGGGTAACTTCTAATTTCAGTGAACTTTTAACTCTTTATTTTCTCCGCCCTACCGGTTTGGCCTCGAAGAACTAACGCGTGCACACTTAAACAACGTAATTAGGATTAGGTTAAATTACAGTTAAAAGTTGCGCGTTAATTGTTTATGTGATATTACTTTATTCAAATATCAAACGATGATGCTATTGCTACATTAAATTTTAAGTTTCAGACAAATACTTCCTGGGTCGATGAATATTGAATTACAATACAACAATGAATATTTGCCAATGACGATGTTTAATAAAGACAAGTTAACCTTAAATTGCAATAATAAATTGGGACATTGCAATTAAATCTCTTACGAAATTATTTACGAAATAATAAAATCGCATTTAAATCGTCAATATCATCATCGATAAATGCAAATACCGCATCATTCTCACCGCCGCAAGTGACATTGATAGCACACTGGTTAATGGATAGCAATTATAGAATTGCACGTGACGAATATGTGTTATTGATAATGTAATTATCCAAGTATTCACATTCCGTGGCGTGTATGAATTAGAAACGATCATGCGCAAACGCAGAGGTGATATCTGCATGATTTATCATCTTTTCCTTTACTAATATCATTGTAAACTGAGAAGAAATTAAATGGAGTTACTTTAAGTTATTACACTTTTCATTAGGACAACTTATACTACTACTTCTGTCAAAAACTAGCGTAACCAATATACGTTGGATATAGAAGGGCTGACCTTATAGTTTCTACTTCATAATTATTTTCGAAAATAAGTTCCCAAATGACAATCACTGCTTTGCATAAAGAGTATAGGATACCCCCAGACCAAGTGGATTGTCATTCTATTTCAACCCTACAACTACCTTTTTAACTTTTGAAGCATTTTTTTGACAGTTAAAATATAACATCCTTCAACTTAAGCTTGAAAACGTTAACAACCAATTGCTTGCTTGGTACGGCTCTCTCCTCGTTATCAAGAATCGATTTTTGTCGGTTATCTTTTGATGAGATAATCATCGAGTCTGATATCAAACGCCAAATACAATAAACTTTTTTGATTGCCCTAAGCCTAACTGTAACCTTAAGCCTCAGATTAAATCAATTTAACAACTTCAATAATTAAGTACTCCAGTTTCAAGCCGCATTACAAATGTACGAATTCAACATTTTGGGATTCGACATTTTGCGAATTCAATATTTGGCAGATTCAACGCATGAGTCCAGAACGATATACAATAATACCTCTTCTTCAAATCTCCTATATTTGTTGTTAGAGTCAATAGACTGTTGTTAATTAAATTGAACTCTTCGTAGTTAGTTTTCATAGCTTCATTACCATGTCGCTCCTCCAGTGTACTTGAGTCATTAATTGCTGCGATTTGGCAAGCTAATTTAATGAACTCGTCTCCGGTGCCGCCGTCGCGGCTCTTAATTTGTCATTACTCATCACAATTCATCGCATTATGGCAGTCGCCGTGCGGTTTCCTAGCCGTGGACATTTACATAATTAATCTATTATGTGCCCTGGTGTACTGAACGATGGTGAGTATGAAATGAGAATGTTTTTGATTGATTTGATTGAATTGGTTTGATTGAATGCTTACTAATATGGCAATAGAAGTAACGTTTGTTTAATTTTTGAATTCATATTTCGAGTTTGATCTTGACGAGGCCTAGTACATACATGCTCTACCAAGTTGATAAAATAATGTTAGTTCTCATAACTTGGTCGCTAGTGGTAGAGTGAAATGATCACGACCACACTAAAATAATTATATGTTTTATGAAATAACTCCTACATTCATGTGTTAACTTTACATTTGAATATTTTACACTTAGTGGTTAATGTTGCTAGCGTAACTCTTATTTAACATTATGTTATTATACAAAAAGTTAAATGCAGCTTGCCGTTATATTTTTGCACGAAATTTTCACCTATTCCGTAATGGATTGGCAAAACAGAATCATCACTACATAACTATTTCATGACATAACTGTTCTACTACATTAACTGAATACAAATAAAATATATAATTGAACAAATATTTTCTTAAGTTAAATGTATTTGTAAATTAGGCTCAACAATAACAAACGCATCATTTTTCACGTGTCTAGAACAGGCCAGCAGCATTTCAATAGGATAACCGTGTTTCAACAAATTAGGTTATACTGACATTTAAAACTTTTTCTCGGTAACATTTTCACTATTTACGTAACCTTATTACAAAGCTTTATAGTATCGTGCATCTGCCGTTTTTAGGTCACCAGTAAACCTTATTACAGTCCACCGAATCGGATTTATCGATAATTGTTAAACCTGGTTGCGTCATGCACAAAGGATCCGAAACTTTCGAAGCTTTACGTAACAGTTCCTTACAGGTGATTTATTTCGCCGAGTGTTGAACCTGCTGGAGGGTTTTAGATGGTTAGTTGAATGGGTGCCCAGATGACATTGACTTTCTTATTGTCGCGGGGCTGATAGCGCGGTTCGAGGCAGCGGTTCACATGCACGCCGCCTGTCGTGACGCGCGCGCGCCTCCACGCTCCGCGACCGCCCGCGAGCCGGGCCCGCGATATGCCCGCAGTGAAAGTATTCAACATATTCGGCGGACAGAAGCCGTCCGAGAAGCAACAGCCCGCATCCCCCGCTCAGGGCGCGATCCAAAAATTCTACAGGACTTTCTCAGTCGGCTCCGAAAGCTCGCACGAGCACAAGGGCGGGAAAGTAACCGCGATCGCTGCTTGTCTCGAAAAAAAGATCAGTGAACCCGCGAAAGCAAACAGTGATAATGTGCAAAAGTTTCCGGCTAAATCTAACGTAATCGACTCTGTTGTGAACGGCGCGTCGGATAGTTCGAAACCGCGGCATCATGCGTATGAGAATGTAAACATTGTGCACGCGGATAGAGTAAAACCGGAAGAGGATACTTTGCTAGATGAAAATAAGGGGTATTGTTCGATATATGAGAATATAACGATACTCGGTAAGAATCCTGACGGTCAATTAGACAGTGAAGCTCAAGCTGAATCGAAATTGAACAGGGCGTTAGAGTCTTTTGATAAAATATTATCGGAATTCACTTCTAGCACTACGTCGTTGACACCTGAAGTAACCATTAATAGTTTTATTATACCTAAGTTACAAAAATCTAAGACTTGCAGTATAATTGAATCTCGCTGTATATTAAAAAAGACTAATTCCGATCCAGAGAGTGATAGAAACAAACGAAATACTGTAACACGAAATAATTCTATAGATAAAACTACGAGTTTATGGAATCTTGACGACATGAAGGGAAAGGAGTTAACTAGTCCTTTGAAACCTTTGACCGTTGTACCTGATGACAAAATGAACCCTGATAAATATGCTACGTATAAAATATCGTCTAAAAATACTTCACGTGCGAATTATATTAAAACGGAAGATTTGAAAAAGCTTGATGTAAAAACAAGAATCCTGAAGAAAACATTGTCCAATCCACCTTCAACACCAGTACCTGTAATATCAAAGTCAAAATCAGTCACAAAAAAAGTAGACAAAAATATTATTGAATCAAAAAAGATAAAACAGAAGACATCAATGAATTGTATAAAATCAGCCTTGGAAAACAGAGATCAGCCTAAGTCCCAAATGCAAAAAGCGAAAAGTGTTTGGGAGATTGGAAATGAATCGTTCATTTCATCTAACTTGGAAAGGACCAAATCCACTACTTCTATCGCGGGTTCTCCGAGTAAGATCCCGGTGATCAGGAGTCAAATGTCGCAAAACAAGTTTAGTAGTACTAGAGCGCTTTTTTCTCCCACTCCGGTTGATCTAAATAATGTAGACCAGGCCAGAGAGTGTGCTCAGAAAAAGAAGCCAATTGTCTCACGAAAAACCACAGAGAAATCTGAATTTAACAAACAGACAAAACAAAAATCACAACTCAACTTGAAGTCTGACGTTAAGCGACAAAGCGATAAAACGAAGAAAGACTCGCTTGAAAAAAAAAGAGTCTCATCTCCGAAATCATCAGTGAGAGATTATTCGGACGAAATAAATGCCGTCCGAGCGAAGCTACAACAGAGAAACATCAACAACAAAAGAGACCTTGTCGTACCGACACCGGAGCCTAAACGAAATGAAAATGAAGCGGAAGAGATCAATTCGACACTGTCACCTGTCAAGTATTTAGTAAAAAAACTTGAATGCAAGACGGCAATGGAATCAAAAACGGAGCCTGCCCAATTCGTCAACTGTAAGGTGATTCCTCCGGTACACAAGGAGCTATGCGTGGCGAACACGACGTTCCATAACCACCTGAGCACACTCGTAGGCAGACAGATCAAGTGCGTCGAGTCCCGGGACGATACCAGAGTATGTTCACAAGTCGACAAGCTTCAGTTACATAAACACACCGAGGAAAAGATATCGGATACGCACTCGGACTGCAGTGACGACTCGGGTCACGTTTCCAATGACGCGTCGAACGAACATGACATTGTGTTCGACAACGTTCAGAACATGAGTCCCGTGCACAGCGGTGTCGATGAAGTGGACTGCAAAATATTCGAGGGTCCAAAGGAGTTTGGGATAAATTTATCCGGGAATGCGAAAAACGTATGTCCCGTGCGGCCGGCGAGGCGCGGCGGGCGCGGCAACGAGGTCGATAGCGGTACCCGCGCCACCGACGCTCCGAAAGTGGAAGAGCAGGTACGCGACACTGTTAACATATCGATAACAACAAATTACAGGTGCTGCGTACATTATCACTTAACACTTTGAGTAAAATTGCAAACTTACGAATCTCATGGCATTATTATCGTATCAATCTGAAACGAGTCTAACAAGATTTCTCGAAAGCTGTCCCAGCCCCAATATTAAGCCTGCCAATATTAACAATCATTAGAGGTCACAGACCTATTTCAACGGCTACGTCGTCGTATGATACGTATATTCGAAATTATGCAAGTATTAATATTATTCCTGCAACATTCACCATGCAAGATAGGATGCATAACTTCCTATTAGCATGCACGTTCGCGGGTAAACAATGCCGATTCGACTCGGATGTCATGAATTTTAAATAAGTAAGAGGTCCTTTCACATTGATTCGTATAAAGAAATTGGTGTTGAATCATACTAATGGCTAACATAATGAATATATTGAGATATTATTATCTATACTAATATATAAAGAGGAAAGATTTGATTTTTTGTTTGAATTGAATAGGCTCCGAAACTACTGAACCGATTTCAAAGATTCTTTCACTGTTGGGAAGCTAAACTATCCCCGAGTAACATAGGCTATATTATATTTTCAAAAAAATAGGGATCCTTAATGAAACTCCAATAATGTAACCCAAGGTGTAAAAAAATAAGAAAACCGAAGCAAAGCGAGGGCGGTTACTCGTCTATTAATAAATTCCAAAGAAATATCAAGCTTCTAGTTTCCGATTTGGTATTGCGACAGCCAAAATAACATCACAAAAGATTTATATCTTAGCAAGTTTAAAAAACATTACGTAACTGTCGGCATTCTTGAATCCATTACCCCGAAAATCATCAATTATGTAACATACAATAGGAATGCGCTGGCCATTTTTGTAAATAAATCTACGTAATTATTTACACTTGCATAACATACTTAATGCCGGTCGAAACTCAATTAAGTTCAGAAGATGATATCTTTGAATGAATTGCACGACAGTGCCAAAAATGTAGTAAAACGGGTTCGGAGTAATTTTGAGTCTTGTAAATTTTAAAGTTGTCAATTAACACTAGTTTTGATATGATAATCTGAATGGCGTAGATTAATAAATAAATGTTCGGAATGCTACGGAATTTTTTCCGTTAATATTTTGTCACAATGATCTACTACAGCAGTTAGCGGAGTTATTATACTTCAATGGTTGCAGTAGATTTATTTACGCTCTTACTTTCACTGCCTTTTGACGGTACCGATTTTAATATATTTACGTCATCTGATACACAGTGATGTAAACCATACAAAAAAGTGTGACAGTTGAATTTTCACCGTCCCATTGATAAATTACCGTATGGTATTTCGTAAGTTACGTTTGAAGAACTTTAGGATCTCTTTAAAAAACACATTGGTATGTCGAGTTTAAAATGCGGATCTCACCCTTACTACGTGAGTTAACTGTCACTTTCATTTCGACTTTCTTGCATCGCAATGTGACAGCATATATTACGTACATCAAGTTGAAAATGTATCGAGAGAATCCCATATTGAGATGTTTACTTTACATGGAACGTTTCATACAAATAACTTACAACATTACATACAGTGCGTGCGCAATGTATTTCATAGCATTATTTTCGCTTTATCGTTCACATAAGTAATATACCAACACTCAACACCCAATAAAGTTGAATGAAAGTAACAATCCATCATTTTTTTTTTATTGAAATGTATTGTTAAACTTTCTACTTTGGAGGTGGTCGGTAATTTCGTTGGCCATTCGCAAATCAATTAGCATGCTTAATAACATCATTTTATCGTCGTGAAATGGAGCTGTCCTCGTGTGTGTATGAATGATTGAATTTATTATCTGTGAGACGACATCTCAACCTGCGTGAGCACTTAATATTGTGTTCAAATATGGCATAATAATATGCGAAATGTTTCGCTAGTTAACTATGGGCTATGATTATATCGTCATAACACCTAGGTAAGGAGAGGATCAACAATCGGCGGACAAAACAAAACATCCACTTTCTAACCTTTTCTAGGTAGTACAGGCACTTCTCACATATTATTATAGCATAAAGTATAAGTGCTAAAATTTTCCTCCTATAATTACCTCGACCTAGTAGAAAGCACGCCATTAAATGTACACTAGCTTGCGGTGTATTATACCCATAGGCTATAAACTTTTTAACACTGAATCTATTCATGTGTCTATACTGTAGACTTAGGATTATCCAACAGAATATATTCTTTACATATAATTACTGACAAATTCTATATTACGTAAAGATTTTAAAACAGTAACATTTTAAAATCAGCTGAATTACAATATAAATAAACAACATGAAATAGGTATTTAGATTAAAAACGATATTTCAACACTGTCTATGGACATAAAATACTTTGTTTTACTTTTTCAAATCAGCGTCTCAAACTCATGAAAATATTTCAACTCACTCGATCGTCTTACATTATTAAACTCGAAGATTGGAATGGTATCTATTTAGCTACAAATACTACAAAGACGTAAACAGATTTCGCTGAGTGTTCAATAACCTAGCATTCAGTTTTATTGCTAATGAAATTCCCATAACACATGCGTCATCACTATTTCAATTTGCTCGAGCACGTTCTTGGTGGAGAATCGCGCTCGGTGGTAAGGAAGTTTGCTTACCGACGACGAAATTCTTATCTAACGCATTGTTTACATGCATAGTACTCGTCAAATTAAAAAAAAAAAAAAAAAAAAAAACAAGATTTGTACGAGTATACATGTGGCAGTAAAACTCCAAAAAAAAATATGCACAAAAGTTTTTACGAGAGTAGAAAATTTTAAGCTTGTTCCATTAATTTATAATTTGATATACCTAATTACTACTTTCTTAGCTATGATAACCGATGCTTCGATAATTGTTTATTAGAAAATCTAAGCTTAGTTTTCACATATTATGTTCAATTATTATTAGCCAGATATGGATTTTTTTTGAGAAACCTACAGCGAAAAGTTTTATTTTTTATTTTTGGCAACAAATAAGTTCTTCAATCGTTGCTTTCAAAATGGATTTTAGTCATTATCGTCTTGTAGATCTCAATGATGTTCGCGATTAAATCCAATATTTCTTTCGTTTTTCTTTCGTTGACGGTGAAACAAGCGGCTACGTCAAATGTGATTCGCGGTATGTTCGCGCGATTCGCATCACGTCCAGCTTTCGCCAGCGGGAAAGCAATGTCCTTACTTCGACGTAACTAATGTCCGTGTGCTTACTACGAGTAAGCACACCTATTTGATAAAAACATAAGCTTGTAACTTGTAAGTCAATATGTGGACAGGTCTGTTATTTAGGTGAATATCAGAAACGTGCATTTTTTTTCAAATTTTGGTGGTGATATTTTTTCTTCAGTTTTCGTGAAAAATAAGGACCTGGTATAAGAAAAGAAAGTGTAACAATTCGACTTTCTTTTCTTATACCAGGTTCTCATTTTTCACGAAAACTGAAGAAAAAATTTCACCACCAAAATTTGAAAAAAATGCACGTTTCTGATATTCACCCATTTATTAATGGGGTACATTACAAATGTCATCGTAGTTTTATGTAATTAGCCTACAAACAAACAGACTGGTCACCTAATTAACAGACGTAACATAAAACATTGTCAGTAAGAACCTCGGACTCAGCAACCGAAACACGTAAAAACATTGCACAATCGAATCTAGATGGAAGGTCGAAGGTCGATTCTAATTGATTGCAATGGCGACAAAAACAGAGTTCATTTGCATGCATGAGTACCATCGGAATTAAACTGGATGGTAAAAAATCCCAGCGACGTTATTGAAGCGAACTGAATGCACCGAGACAATTAACGAAGAAATAAAATAAATGCTTTACACTCATACCGCCACACTAGTATTCTCTGTCTTCACTGAATTCCATAGACGTCTTCAAACATTTCCATGTACTACTCTACATCTAGGTATTCCAAGTCTATGAACTTACCTCATTATCTTCAACACTACGGTACGGTAAATGGTAATATACAGCTCATTTCACTAACATAGGTACACAGTTGTCTTAATAACTGTCTTCGCGTGCTCTATACATTGAATTTCTCTCATTCATATCCGTAGGTAGCGAGTTATTATGCGAAGCATTGCATCTGCATTAGCAAAGTACTTTGAACAAGTTATTAAAGCTGATTACTGCACGATAGTAAAGGTCGATGCATACGTAACGTGGACGGGACGGGGACGGGACGTGGTCGGGGCATAAATATACGTGCGTGCCCCGTTCCCGTCCCATGCGTGCCTCCGTAGCGTATGCGCTTAAATATTAAACAATGTTTCCAAAACTTCACGTCCCGTTCCGTCCCCGTCCCGTCCATGTTACGTATGCATCAACCTTAAGTGTTGATTTTAATAATTGTCATGTGTGTTAAATTAAAGAGAAGATTAATTATTGTGCTAAAATCCCAAAGTAAAATAGAGCAAAAAATTATATGATTCAATATTATTATAATTAAACGCTTTAAAAGCAGCTTGCAAACCCTCGTTCTTATTAATTAGCATTATGAAAACATTTTTACAACGAGTTCACTATACTGTTTACTTGTCTATTAACGTAACGGCCGCAGCGCATGCGCAAACTGTGTAAATATACATATATATGGTATCATTATGTGTAATTAGCTGTGTCTTCATCTTCGGTTAAGTTTAAATATACTATATTAGGTACCTACTACTCACAAATATTTTAATTGATTTTCTAACACAAGTGTCGAACACAATAAGATTGATAGGAAGAAAACTAGATGGTCGCAAGCAAATGCGAAATTTTGGGTTGTCCAATTATACAACCAGCAAAGTTTAGTTGGTATAAAATTTTATTGATGTCTAATACTGTTCTTTAAAAACTAACTAAAAAGTTTTGTAATATAACAATCAATAACGATCATATCAATAAGATAAGTTAATAACTAAGTTTTCGTAGTAAGCTCTTTCGACGAAAGAGAATTTGGACAACCTTGAAACATGATTAGGAGCACGTAATTACGTGGTCACAGGTGGTCGCCAGTCGGCAGGTAATGAGTATCGTATGTAGTGACCCACTATCGAATGCACGCACAGTTTGCCCGCACTGCCCGCAGCCGACCACTGAGCCAGCGAGACACCCGGAGAGAGTAATTCTGGTGCTTTCTCATTAAATTAACTAGTTGTTTTGCTATTTTGTAAACAGAAAAGTATACAATATGTAATGGGTATAATGAGCATATGGTTTGAATGGTCTCACTATTCAACAGGGTTTCTCGAAAAATATTAGAAGGATTCAAGTTCATAAATCTTAATTACCTTGCTTAGGGAAAAGCAAGGACTTAGCTAATTTTGGTACCTAACTTGCTTCGGTTATGTGTAGAGTAACAATGAAACTATGTGTATCAACCTGCTAGCACTCATGTGGCCAGCCACGCGGTTTTGTCTTCTCGGACCGAGAACCGAGACCAGACGAGATATGTATAGATCTAATTTTATTAAATCGCGAATGCCTTTAGCTCAGAGCGGCGGAGATAGCTGCAGAATGATTCTCGGGTTCGATTCTGGAGCAGAAATTTATGAAAGGATAAATGATTGTTTTCAGGTTATGTTTGTGATCTGTGAAAAATCGCGATGTGGAAAATCTGTTTAGCTACAGAAATCAGTGAAATCAAATAAATATCTCATGCAGGTTGCGACTTCTGTTAGTAAATCTTTTGCGAGGCATTGACCTCGGCCAATTTGGACGAGTGCAAAATCATCAATTTGTTTTCACAATGTATCGCAACGTTGAATAATAAACTAACATTCGGCATCGCCTTGAATACGCTATGGAGTTTGTATTTTCACTCTTGCATTTTTTGGTAGTGCTCGTAGCAGCGTAGGATATAAGTTTGGGAGATACAGTGTCTGTTGAGGTTCCCAACAAAAACAATTAAAATCTTTATTTCTATCATAATAATATTTGACGTGTTTACTGACGGATTAAGAAGAGTCGATACGGTTTACTTTACAACTTTAATATCATATTCGGAATATTTAAAACAATTTTACGTTTTTTATTTGTAATACTATCTGTTCTGAAGCGTCCGATGCTTGTTTGGACATTTTTTGTCCATTATTCGCCGAATGTCGAAAGAATAATGGCTATTGTTCCTCGGAATTTGAGAACATGTTGGACATAATTACGCTCATAACATAATCCGCGTTTGCAAAATATTTTAATTACAACGTAATTTATCCTAAATATGAAGGATATCTTACCCATACTACTGCTAGTATAATATAAATGCTAATACATCAGAATAAGGATAATATGTCACATTTATCAGAATAAATACAAATATAGATAATAGGTATCACCCATCATACAAATTCGCGCCTTTAAAACGACATTAAAATGAGCAATATATGTAGTGCTTGCACTTAAAATATATTTCTATTGTACGTATTCTGTTTATAGTGAGATTTTTTTTATTTGATCATATTTTATAGGCTCTTGAATGTTTTAAATTCTTGGGCATTTATCTGCTTTAGCTTTTGCAGCAAAAACTATTGCCTACTTTAATTATTATTCTAGGGAATCTAGATTTAAACTAACATTGTCCATAAATTATGATGTATAGTCTTATTCTTATATGTTTATGGTAAACGTTAGTTTTCAAGAAATTTTACAAAGTTCTCAGAATTGATTTGTTTATGTGTACCTACTTGCAAGTAAAATGTCCTAAATACGTTACAGAAAACTCATGGTTTACTTTAAATGAAATAATAATAATAACGCTTCACACTCATAGCCCCACACTAGGATTCCCTGTGTCGTGAGTGCCATGGACAACACACATCATAGACAAGGACATTTTACACCCAGACCGAGAACAGAAATTCAAACTCATCATTCAAATTTCCGCCTCGCTGGGAATCGAACCCAGGACCCTCGGGAATGGAAATGATCAAGCGGAGAGCATACAGTTGTTAAATTTTCCTCTATTTTCACAAATATACTTAAAGAAAATTTAATTTCTTTGAATAATAAAAAACATACTTCTAATAATTTTTCAAAAGTAAGTAAGCCGGTAATAACTATGTCACTATTATTATTTTGTTTACATTAGATGTAGAGAATGTCGAGAAACCGATGATTCGCGGTTATCTGTCGGTCGGTCACAGCGCACGGGATTGAAGCAACAATATCGAACATGAGTATCCGCCATAGAGGATTTGAAACCTCATTCCTTATTGAAATGAAAATTATAATTCTTACGCATGGATAGCCTTGCATATTCAATAGATAGGTATATCAGCTTGGGTGCTGCATACATGACAGAAATTAATTTCCTTTAATGGTTGCGTTAATGATTACATTTTTTAGTTTACCTCTTTAAGCTATGTTACTCACGAAAATAATTTTATATCAATCAGAAGACAGACAACTCACATAGGGTTGATTTTCCTACTCATGCTGCTATATATAGTTTTATAGTCGTCATTAAATATGATTGAAAGATTAATTATTGCAGCACTGATATGACTGATATTTACACAATAATTAAGTGTTTATAAACTGACGCAGTGAGTAATGAATTATTCAAAAATGATTTCTACTCCTCTGTTTTGATAAGAAACGATACTTAGAAGGATCCAAAAAATTGTCAAACTTACTTTGATAAGGGAAAACAATTCGAGAAATAACTAAAAAGTTTTTGTTTTCGTTTTTGCGTTTTGTTCACCGTATTTATGGTGTGTGGTCGATCCGCGATGAGTTAAGTTTAAAATCATGTAGAACTATACTACATATATTTCTATTGGTTTACATTATTACAACAACAATCATTATGATATACTAACTATGATCTAGCGTAGGCAGTGCAAAGAGCTCGCGGCGCGCTCCAGTTGCCACGAGTGCAGATAACTGGAGATGTTTTCTAGCCGTTGTTGCGGTAAAAAGCCATTATAGAGGTGCATATCTGGTGCATAATTCAACCCGCTCTTTAAGTTTTTTACACCCCACCGCTGGGCGTAGACCTCTCAGCAGTATGAAGGCGGAATTCTGCGATCGAAACACATTTATAAAAGTAAAGAGAAGGATTTAGTTTTGTCACTTTATGTACGGTTGGTTTAAGTTTAAGGTCCAGGTTAAGTTGTCTTCAGGGTTAAATTTTGTGGTAGACTATTTTGAATTATTCATTTTTTTTACAATAATAGCCATAATCATCTACAAACACCCTCGTAAAACCATAATTTGTAAAATAAATATAATTTGATATTATTTTCCATAATTATGCGTTAGTACGTCGGCGTCACGCGTCGTAAGTTCGTAATGACTTGAAATTCTGAGAAAAATATAAGAGATGAAAAAAACCTCAGATTGACAAACAAAGTTGACAAGATGATCTGTTAATGCATTTAATTTAATAAAATAAATAATTATGCCTGTTATACAATTAGATGGCGAATGTATTTTAAACCCTAGCAAAATAGTGCATGTAAAAATGCTAAAACTTGACAATAACAACAATAACTAGTAAACATTTCACGGGTGTAATTATACAAAAAATATTCAATTATGAGAGCACCAGCATCAAGCTGGACCCGTTCAGCTACCAGTCCAGTAATGAGAACACTGATTCCCATGCATTAATATGGTTTTTCCTTGAGTTGAACCACTCATCACTCATCGTTCTTCTGATAATGTCACTTCAATATAGTTTGTAATGGAAAATGTAATTGAAGTACTCTCGGGCATGCGGGATGCCGTTACTATGACGACCCTGTAGCCTAGTTGGTAGCGACCCTGCCTGCGAAGGGTCCCGGGTTCGATTCCCGGCGGGGGCAGATATATATGTGACAGATAAATATTTGTACTCGGGTCATGGGTGTTATTGTGATGTGTCTTATGTGTCGTCCATGCCACCCGCGACATAGGTAAAAACCTACTGCGGGGATATGGGTGTGTTTTGGCGCAATTGTTTGGAGAAACTTAGAATAATTATAATGTATTATAATGTAAGGCTTGATGTATTAAAACTTAAATAAATAAATAAAATAAATTCAAATTCTGAAATTTAAATTTAGATCAATACCCGCTAATAATACTTTTTTGTTTTGTATTAATGTTTTAACCAAAAATCAGAGGAGGGTGTCCATCTAGGAATTTTGAAATGTTGATTTTGGAGAAAGCTAATCAAAAATTTTAGTTATATCCTTGCAATATGTTGCGGGTGGCACGATCATACACAATGGGATTTGTTTGTCGTATAATAAGTCCATTAAATATCTATCTATCTTTCTTTCTTTGTCATACATATTTCTTTCCTTTATTATATTAAGCATGTAGTTATGCAAGTGCTTAGAGGTTGAAGATCAAATATAATCATAGTAAACTACTAGTACCTGCAGTGGCCATTACGGATTAATGAGTAGGAAGTGAATGGCCTTCGGGATAATATGCAAGCGGCCAGCATCGGAGACTATCCTTTGATCGTGGTAATCTTCATACCACGACAGAATCACGATTAATAATACTATGTAATAACATGTAGATAACCATCTTTCTGTTTAGTGAGAATTGGATCTCAACAAAAACATAAATGTGAAATGAGAGCCAAGTTAAAAAAAGAATTGAGGTCTAAATGGGTGCCAAGTTCTGTGTAGGAAATCCTAAAATTTTAGTCACAAGAACATGTAAGAAATGTGCCTTTCATGTATGTAGGTTTAATCGGTCTCGAGTTGTGAAGGGGTCAAATGTAGCTCGAAATGGTTCTGGTAATATTACACAGCGCTGCGATATGTTTCTTTTTTAATTTTGGCTGGACACGCTGCCGCGTGTCTAGATTTGAGTATATATAATATATTCAAATACATTAAAATATGAAAAATTAAGATTAATTTTCATAATATTCAAAATTATCGTTATCGTTAAGTGTGTAAGGTTTTCTTGTCTTTTTTCTGCGTAAGTTCCATGCGTCGTAATTTTTACTTCCAATACAAAATAATGGAATACAGTAAGCACGCGCCACGTACTAAATATCACAACAATACTGACCCACTCTATTTAAATCTCAGCTCTATTGTAGACTCTACTGCTTTATAATACATGGCCTACATGCAGCTGCCTTGCTCAATGGGGTATAACCACAACAGAGTATAGATTTACGTCAAAGCTATTTAAGAGAAAACAAAAATTTAGTAACACTCTTAATCTCGTCATAAACAAATAATTATTTGAAAAAGAAATGCTGAACTTGAACTTTGAGTAAATAATTTCTAAAATGGTCATTTCTGAACTTCGTCTTATATTTATTTTTTAGTTTCTGGCAATACTTATAAATGTTGAAATTTCAAGATTTGTTGGTGTAAAATTTGCAAATTGCATGCTCTAAAAAATTAAGGACTAATTTAGATGTTGTTGTAATTGAATTTACATATTTGTTAAGACATTGCAATATGAGGTTTAACAAAGATATGCAATGTTATTTTAAACTTAATTGGTGTAGTTGCATTAAATGGTTACTACGACGACGTAAAGACATACCACATAACGAGTCGAAGTCTCCCATAGTCTACTTAGCGCCATCGATGCTGCCACCTGACTTTCTGATTGTTTATTATTGCCATTAGAACATACATTTAACACGACGTACCACCTGAACTTTATAAACAATGTCTTAAAGTTCAAATTAGCTTGGATCCGCGTCTTCGTAAATTGACATCCTAACCGCGTCTAATAGAGTGTCGTGTTACAATGCTTTTGCATCCAATTGCCCTTATTTATTTATGTGTTCCTAATTGAAAATGAGCGCAAAGCTAATGGTAAAGTCAAGAAGTTAATAATATACACAGTGGAAAATATTGCATTCAATTGTTTATGTTTTATGACTGTAGTGCTTGTTAATTAATCAATTGTAATGAAATATAACATCTCTTGCTACAATATGGTTTAGGCTTGTTTATTATTATTATTATTATGAAGAATGACAACTGGAATACCCCGGAATAGCCTAGCTTTTGGTTTGAGTTAAAACGAATTTTAACTAGTTCAAACTGCTTTTCCGTTTTTAAGGGAACTTTTTAGTATTACACACGTCCTTAGTATTATTAGTATTACCTTACTCTATTGCTGACTGTGTCGTCGTCCTGGCGTAATGTGGCCTCGCCCGTCTGATGAAGTTAATAAACTACAAAAACATGCTGTTCTCAATTACAAATCTTAGCTTCTACTTACACACTGAATGGTTTCTCCATCTCTTAATAGCTTACGATTACAACGTAACTTTTTCTCGTGCGTTTAAAGAATGTTGTTATATAAGATAAAATTGCTTTTATGTTCATACGTCATGCGTTGTAAACGGACTTGTTCTACCGCTAGCGAGGTGATGGGACAAAGCGAGCTTTCTATGCTACTGTCTTACATTATGACGAATAACACCAGAAACCCTCATTACTTGCATTTTATTGATGGCTATGGGATTAACGATGATAATTTTTTTTCGTAATATATAAATTATTCCTCCTTTTAAGAATGCTTAACCGCTGTTGTATTGAATCCTAATTTAAAGAACTGTATGTACCTAATTAGAGTTTTTAGTTCGGCATAGGATAAATAAGCATTTAAATGTTGTTGATGGTGCAAAGTTGTTATATCAGAAATAATGACAGAAATGTACAACGTTTAACTGATTCATAAATACAAGGATTAATGAAAAAATACTTACGGCAATTTATAATAAAAAAGTTCTTAAAAACACACGTCCGGAAAAACTTGCAAACATTAAACATCGCTTGTCGCCATCGATGAAGCATTTCGAGTGGATCCTACAAGCGCAATAAGCTAGCGCAATAATGGGCTTTCATTGTAGTTTTTCGTTTGTAGCATTGATCAGTACCGAGAATTCGTTCATTTCCGAGATCGTGGTATGAGGATTAGTTCGTGTATCATTATGTTCGTCGATATTATTGCGGAAATGATATAAGACGTATATATTTTTTTTCTGATTAGTAGTCTAAATTGCCTTTGTGTATTTTAATATGTTTTTAATAACCAATGTTCTAGCACAGAAGACATAATAATACATAATGTTCTAGTTAAACAAAAACATTCGTATACATAAATGACTAAACAGATTTTCATGAAAATTAGCAAACAGTAGACCTATCTAGATTTAGTAGATCGTGATCTGGAACTTAAAGACATAAGTTACATGTTATACTGAAAAACGTGGGCGAAGCCCCGAGCAGAGCGCTAGTATAATAATATATCTACGCAATATTGAACAAACTACCCACTCAAAAATCGGTAGTCGTGAAGGAAATGATATTAAATGTTTGTTTGTATTGTCACAGATCATGTTTCGCGGCGGCGTCGTGGGTGGGCTGGACGCGCGCCGCGACGCCGCGCTCGCACGCGTGCTGGTGCGGCTGCAGGCGCGCGCGCGCGGGCTGCTCGCGAGGCGACGCGCGCAGAAACTGCGCACGCAGCACACCGCTGCTAGGTAAAGATATCTCTTACTCTTACCTATTATCTAGAAACTAGACTACCTACCTATCACCTATTATCTAGAATCTAGATAATAGGTTAGGCCGCAGATGTGCAGATGCCAAGAGAATTAGAATAAATTGATCTGTCAAAAAAAACCGGCACAGTTTCTTGAACATTTTTAATGTCGCGACGTTCAAGTCGTGGTGACTTGTAATACATGCTAAGTTCAATATGAACTATCGGAGAAAGTTAAGCGCAAACCGAGTAGGTGTTAATTGTATCGTGTGGACCAAAGACTTCTATGTATATTACCAGACACTCTAGACAGGCTGTTATGAATTAAAAATGTCGCAAAGCGCTGGAGTTTGGCCACTGTCAGCGATTTGATTATACTGCTCGCTCTTATGTTATTCATGGAAAGAGTATGCGAGATAGTATTACTATTTATAAGAGCCGTTCGAAGGGTCTTAGGTTCGATTCCGAGCGAAACAGAAATTTAAATGATGAGTTTGAATTTCTGTTCTCGATTTAGGTGTGTGTTGGCACCCTCGATACAGGGAATCCTAGTGTGGGGCTATGAGTGTGTAGCGTTTATTATTGTTATTTTCGTGCAGGTGCGTGCAGCGCAACGTGCGCGCGTTCCTGGCGGTGCGCGACTGGCCGTGGTGGCGGCTGCTGGTGCGCGTCACGCCGCTGCTGGCCGTGCACCGCACCGAGCACCGGCTCAAGCAGGCGCAGGTCAGTCACACATACTATACACTGTGCTATAAGTATATGCATACTACAGCCGCATAAAGAAGAAGAAGCGGCCGTACTGGTCGCTTCTTTATAGAAATATGGCGATGACAACTTTTGTATTTTAAACGTTACAGAAGATTTTAGAATCCTGCGTACCTAACTATTTTGCTCACTGTACCTATTTTGGCACCAAAGTATTGGTCTCATTCGTCCCATGAGACTAGTGACGAAACAGTGCCAGTTGTCCCATCATGGGACCACTCAATTGGACTTACCGGCGGTTTCTGAAAGGCTGATCAACAAAAAATTTACTAATTAACTATAAATTCTATCGTCAAACATCAATAAAATGCATTATTGCTTTAAAATTATTCCCCAACATTCAAATTCGCGTCATATTGTATGATACGAAAAATTTCAGGTCTACCCTTTGTCCACAGATTAAATACTCTTACAATTAGCAAAAATCCGCGCTTCATTGATTGCATTGTATCTTTCATGCTTCCACATATGAAACGTACACGCGTGACACGTGCTTAGCTTTAAACCCAAGCATCATCTATGTAAGGTGACTCTTCGTCGGTTAGCCGCAAAGACTGAGCATATCTTTATGACTACAATGGTACCTGAGAGTACCTACCTGTACATAAACTTCCAAGGAGTCTGCTTTAGCCTTTATTAATGGACGACAATTTTGATTTTTTTTTTGTGTAAATAAACAAATACACAAACTGTAAACGCGATGAGGTCTTTACCACCAACATGTTTATAAGTAATTACATCTACCATTTATAAATTGAGGCTAGTAATAAACTATTTATTCAATATTTGTAAATTCGAACTCGTAAATCATCTTAATAATTAATTCATGGATTTTATCTACTTTCTTAACTTCAACTGACAGAAAAGTCACTGTGTCAAAGACGCAATCAGAATAATAATGATAAAATGCAACTGTTTCAAAATACGCTTATTATCTGTGGGAGAGAAGTCTATTTCGATTCGTCTCGAACGCATGTCAAACGAGCGACCTCAACGATGCGAAGCGGTCGAAAAACTAAGCTTTGCACCCTGCGAAGTTTAGTTCGAAAAAAATCCCATCATAAAAAATATAATAAAAAACCTATTAACTTCTTCAAAAGTACCCTCCCTATTCATGGACGTATTATAAACTTAGCAAATATTTTAAAATATTCATATTATTGTTACATGACATTACGTAAATTTAATAGCAAACGGGAGTTTTACAAAACATGTCAATTAAAAAATGATTACATACAAAATGCAAATGATTCTTGTATTATAATAGTGACGTTGGTAATTTCCTTGACACGCGTTCAAATAGAATCTTCCACTGTCATTTATACCAAGTGAAAAACATATTTCGAAACAGTAAGGTTATCAGAGGGACGGCAGCCCGATTCGTTTCAACTCATTCGAAACGCGCGACGTGCGTGAAGATTACCAAATCGTCTCTCACGAAGAGAGCTTCCTGCACCGACTTCGAATTTGAATTGGTTTCGGTTAGACAATGACAAATGGTTTTTAAGAAGTGACAGGTGTGTTGAATGTTAAGGCCCACGTCTTGTCCAGTAAGCATCAAAAGAACCGACTGTTTAATTTAATTAACCAATCTTTTTTAATGATGCTATGTACTATATGAGGCTCTTGTTAAGGAAAATGCTCTGAAAGGCCAAGGCGTTTTGATGCTGTTCAAGAACAGTTTAAAAATCTGGCGAACGATTAAAAGAATGAAGAAATAAACTTATGTCTCTAATATCCAGAGTTCTTCACCAATTTGCACTGGAGCAGCGTGTTGGAGTATGCTCTAGGCCTATGCTCTAGAGGAGAGAACCGATCTCAATTGTGGCCTGTTAATGGGTTGAATATAATAATTCCCCAGTTGAATCTAGACTTCGGTTAAACTAACCAACCTCACAGCCTGTCAATCTCTTCATGATTCGAGATCAGCCCTATAGAGCTCCGCGACAAATCTTTACATCTGAACTTACAATCGATAAAAGCCGTAGCGCCTTATCACTACGTTACATCAACGTACTTACTTTAATCACCGAATGCGTACGCGCATCACCCGGCCCCCCGATAGCACTTTCACCGCCCGCCGTTCCGCCGTTCTCACCGTTCACATGTCGAGACACAATGCCACCGTGGAATGAGCAAAAAACAAACAAACATTATGAGTGGAGACGGTGCTAAAATTGCACGCGAGATGTGATATTTATATGAAGTTTTCTCCATCGAGGAGGGAACCTCTCTGGTGCGTTCCATCACTCCCATCAGATCCTGGAGCCTCCACATATGTGTCGAATGGCTACCTACGGGGTTTTAGTGCGTAACAATACCACTTTTCTTGCAACCTCTTAGTTCGGGGTATCTTTGAAGATTTCCGCCTTGAAGAAAAGGGTAACATCGGCATCTAATTCGCGATAACCTGAAGCGAAACTTCCGTTCTTTGGGTGGTATGCTGATCTATTGAATTCGGTAGGTTTCGTTGAATTAAAGTCGTTGAGAGTAATGTGATGCATAGGTAGCTTTAAGAATTGTAGTCGTTACACCTTATCCTTATTGTCAAAGCTCATCAGACTCACAATCTTAGGGTCGACTGCTAAGCAGCATTCGGATTAACTACTAAAACCTTTCCGTCAATGCGACCTTCAACCATTAAACTGAAAAGTGAGTTTCATTTAATAATGTTGTTTTGATAAACAAACGCATCACCCAATCTATCTACTTGATTTCCATTCATTACAAAATCTACGTAACGCAATAGTTTGATCTTTGTGGCGGGTCACTGACCCAATTCAATCATACCACAACATGATACAGGAAGTTGTTTCTCTAGAGATAATAGTTGCCCAGTTGAAGATTATCAAAAGTTGGTCACTAGGTATACATATTTATAGTTAGCATGGGCTGCTTGATCAATTTTAAACGGTCGTATACTGTGTAGACCTTTATTATGAGACGAGCAGGTGATTTCGTCTGCGGAAATGCCATTTTTTACTCATACAACATTTCGACACCCCTTTTACTTCTTTGGGGGGTTTATTTACAAAAATCTTTTCTTTTCTTCCTTTCTTTCTCTCTTCCTCCACACTACATAAGGAACCTTCATGTAAAAATTCATGCTTCTAGGATTCTAGGTCTATTTGTTATGTTGAGCATTGTCTTTCACTCTTTTAGTCAGTAATAGAAAGCACCAGGATTTCAGAAAATATATCGAAGTAGGCACCTTACTTATCTCCTTTTTTAAAAAAGTTCTTGTGTCATTTGCTATTTCAATACACTGGTGATAAGACTGTTTTTAGTATTTGTTATTTCTTGTAATAAGTAGATATCTACATCTACATCGAATATGAAAGATGCATAGATGTTTACAATGCAATTTCACAATTTATTTGCTACGTCCATAGCAGCAAATACGACCGTTCCTATTCCATCAACTGTTCCGTTGATAACATCTGAACATGATGTAAATACTGTAGTGAGGTAAATGGGGTCATTAAACCCTGGAGATGAGACTCACGCGATATAAAGCTAATGAATGGCGTAGATAGAATCCGTCGTCTTCTGATTACTTAATACGAGTAAACACGGTTTGATGACCGCTAGTCATGACGCTGTATTGTGTGTACCAAATTTTCTCGAGACTTGTTTAATTTTATCTATAACATGTTACAGATTACAAGTAACCATAAATACTTCCAAATTGATCCACTTTATCCCGTTCGCTATAGCTATCATGATCACAGAAGATTTGTACGTCTCTGACCTCTGTCTAATTTCCTGTAAACTCGTTCAACTGTGACATCGTCACCAATATCCCGCTTATCTTCAAGAATAACTTGCTTAATATTAAATCTTTACTTATTTCATTATTTTAAGCTGTTATTTACTAATAGCCTTACTAATGTTTAAACAATCAAATATTAAATATTTGTTAACAGTTAACATCTAGAAATCGTAGTATGCTAAAATGTTTCTAAAAGATGCTGCGGATCCAAGCTGCAGACCTGCAGCACGTGCAGTCCTAAGTATATTACACTCATTATGGACTCTTCCATCTTCCCAGACAATTAACCCATATCTTTCAAGCATCGGTTGTTCGCCTTCCTGCCCAATTTCAATGAGCACTACTTGTCCACATACTAACCCAAGATTGAGACCCATTTGATAGTTCGTAATAAAAGTTAATAAAGACCAAATTCGATTGCCAAACAACTCACTCGTAGCCAGTTCTTCATACAAAAGATTTCAATGATCAATGGAGAAATTTCAGTAGTCAAAGCGTGAGACAGAAAACACTTTCTGCAGGAATAAATAGTATGTTTACGACGATAAGGCTTATTTCGCATTGTTATGTCATTTTCTCCTTTCTTTCAAGTATCGTTTGTTCGCCTTCCTGCCCAATTTCAATGAGCACTACTTGTCCACATTCCTTTTCTATCCGTCATACGACTCGGACATACTTTACTCGTCTCAAATATTTCACGGAAGTTATTACGACATAGTACGAGTAACGAACTGGTCTATAATTAAATTTAATCGCTTCTATCGATCATGCAATAAACTGGTATTTGAGATGCGTTTTGAAAGAAGTGGTCGGCGAGATGATCTGATGATAGTCATTATAAATACAGCATGTGTTAATATTCTATCTTGATTCGATAATCGCTCGATACGCTAAGAAATCGATGATTAAATTATTTATACGGAATTAAGGTATACTTGTATGTATTGGAATTATTTATTGCTATTTAATTTAAAAGATATCGTATACTCTTAAGCCTATTTTTAAATCGAAATTAACCTCCGTTCATCATAATTACAGTAGTTTAAAGTCGGTCGATTGATATGAGGATATAACAAATCTTGTCTTACATCTGAATTTCTAGCTTTCATTTATTTATCATCATCATAATGAGACCTGGAAATTCTGGCTCGATAGATCAATAAATTAGGTATCGATGATTATTCAATTAAAGTTTGCATACAACCAGGCAACAACTGTGGGTAGGTACCATTTTCTCCGATTCCATTAGTTCTCTAATTGGACGACCGTCCCGTAAAACATTATTTATGGTTATTGCCTTCAGATAATAAACGCCCATTTCCCGATGCAGGTAGAGGCGGGGTCCGTGTATACCTTTGCACAAATCTCCGCAATGATACGACTTGCTTACACGAATAACACGAGTACGAATGTACCTACTGGTTTGATTCCGTGTTAAAATTTGTTATGGGTATTATGTTGTGGAAGAATACTACTACTACTACTACTACTTGGTCCGTATTTATGAACGAACTTGTTGGATTAAGCAATGACGTTTGAAAGTTTTCCATCCCAGTACACCTGATTCCACCTGTCCATTGTCACTTTCACCCACAGTCATCGCTCAAGGCCATCTTTGGAATTTCGAACAATGGTAGCTACTCGATATAATTATGAGGTCCTAACCTATCGTGATTAATTTTTAAACAGTGATATGACCAGACAGGTAATGTGGTGACCACTTCACTACTGTCCATGGAAATTCATAGCATCATACCAACGGCATCGCGCAGTTCGAATAGCAATGAGAGGAAATGCCTCTACGGTTTTGTGTTAAAATGTTAGGTTTCAAGATTACAACCAAATTGTTATTCTTTACAGTTGTGTTGTCGAAGAAGTGATTGCAGTAGTGTTGTCACTTATTACAACTTAAATCTCTATCATCTTTGAGTTTAATTTTAACTATGGAGGTTTATTACTGTGTGCGCAATAGTAAGGAAAATAGTTTGATTATGCCATACGGGCGCTCTATCATTAAATTTATCGTAATACCGTACACGGTGATCGGCTCACTTCCTACGTTCACTGAATTTGTATCGTTTTGTGGGAAAGTTTTATGGTCTGTGAGATAACAAGTATAATTTTGAAGTTACGACATTCAGTATTGATAGTGTTTTAAAAGGTTCCCGATTTAAAATATACATTTTAAACGTATTTAGGGCCGAAGGAAGTTTACTTCTTTATCTTTATATTATGTACTACCTGGTCGGTAGGTAAATTAAATAAATCATGAAAATTTATTAAGTCAATCGTCCTTTGCAATTTTCTGCTTATTTAAAAAAGGGTTTAGGGTTCTGAAGTAGCTATAATCGGAACCCTTAGTTTCGTCATATCCGTCCGTCCCTCTTATCCGTCCGTCTGTCCGTCCGTCCCTCTGTCCGTCCGTCCCTCTGTCCGTCCGTCTGTCCGTCTGACTGTCCGAAGCAAAGCGCCGAGCTGTAATTTGGTATGGATTTATTAAAACTCCAGAATCGTAGAATAAAATATTTAATAACATTTTTTTTTACTTACCTGAACGATTTTGTCAACCCGCATTTTTTCACAGACGCGTATAGTTGAAATAACTTTTGTTTTTAATGACATAAGATCTCACAATTATTGTGTAATTATGCCGTTTCCAAGAAATTATTATTTTATCACCCTATTAACATGTGCACGTAACGGGTTTAAAAATGTGGTTGATTAAAAAGTGTCGTAAAAAGTGATTACTGATGAGTGGTCGTGAGATTCCTCTCATATATCAGTCGTCGCGGGTGGGGAGATGGCTTGTTTTTGTCTGTTTTAAATGAACATGTGTCTTGTGTGTCACTGATTTGAAACATTTTGTAGTTTCATTGGTTTTACGTGCACCGAGTTCAAACTCGCCTTGGCTCAGATCGAAATACAATACAAAATCGCAGCTGCCGCTGGACATCACTGAGCCTTTCTATGCTCACATGTGTACATAGTGAAATTACGAAATAACGAAAATATGATACAAATACGCCTATATCTTTTTAAGATCTTTCCATATCCAGTCAGGACGACACGAACACACACGTAAATCTACCAAGTGATCAGTGAGACAGTGACTACATCAATATTTTTTCCTTTAGGTTTATTTACCTCATACTGATTGATCGTATCGTTGTTTCTTTTATAAGCAATAATTACCTTATTAATATCTTCATCGTTCAAAACAATCAAAACTGTAATTGCTGATCACACTTACGCGAAATTATTACTTTTCCAATTAAATAATAACATTAACTCATTCATTCAGTTCATCGACCTTGTTTTTCCTACACATTTGCATTTTATGAATTTTATATTTAATGTAATGAATGTAAGGTGCGAGATTAGACCATGAAATGATGAGTCGTGGACGTAGTCACTTATATGATTTCTTCGGTGTATAATATACATAAGTACAACAACAGAAGAAATAATAGTACTCATGTACAACATAAAGTATAAAGACTCCCCAAATTTTAATGGAAGCCTCGCACTTACACTTACTGCTATACTCTTACTTGTCAAAGGATGTCAGAATCAGAAGGTACTTTATTTATGTGCAGCACATGCATAAAACACCAACGTTTTCATTCATCAGATGGCATCGCTCTATTTCTCTCGGTAGTTTCGCCCATTTCCATCACAACGGAACCGCTCATTGGGGCATGCCGTGAGACGTCGATACAGCCGCAGTCAATAATAGGAGGCGATGCGATCCGTAAAAGAATTATCGTCTCAATGACAATGATGTTGATGATGCTACAGTTACACTAAAATGTACCATTGTATGTAGGATGCTTTGGGCTTTGAAGTGAAAATTTCTTTAGCATCGTTGTTATTTAAAAGTCGGTGAAACGAAAAAGGGACAGTAAAAAGAGACAGACGCATAAATTCATTAGATTTAACGTGGGAGAAAATGAGATAGGAAGCATTATACAGTGTTTTTTATGTTGTGTTACTTAAAAAAGTGCTAAGTTGTATTCATAGATGGCGCGAGGAACAAGATAGAAGATTCGCTTTATTGCTGGATAGATGGCACTAGCTGCTCATTTTACTCTTTATATTATGTTAAGAGATGGCGTTAGTTACCACTGTTTTATTTTTATTTAGTACAAAATAGTTTTTGAAAGGTAATTAAAACTGATGCACGTTATTAAATTAATACCTTTATTTTTGAACGTTGCACTTCTACCACGTGTGAATTGCACGCATTTTAATTTTTTAATTTAATGTTCATATTTTAACATAATTAGGCATGCTTAGAAGTGCTCTTTGGTGACCTAAACTGAACATGGTGCAAACAGCAGAACAAGTATTTAAAAGTAGTACCTGGAACCACACTCAAAAAGCATATTTATAATACTGACTTAATTTTAAGCACTTATGTAGGTGTAAGCTTTGTGAAAGCAAATAAAAGCTTAATCTTTTACTGATTCGTTTGATCTGAATTAATTAATTGACTCATTATCAACACCTCACAGTGCGTGGTAATTTACAACTGAGTAAAGTCCTGTTGACCGCTTGTATTACATAATATAGGAGATGAGTCACATCCACTAATGTAATCAACTTTCTCCGCTATTAAAATTTCTATCTGATTATTAATTCGCAATCGATGGAGCATAACTTATGAGTTTGATGTTAGTCGATCAGATCAATTATGATCAAGACGGTTTATTTCTCATGTTTTTTTTGTTGATAAGTAAAGATAAGGATTATCTCAACGGCTACTAACACAAATCTTTTACTATTCGCGGGCAAGAATGTACCTCGTGTAATAGATGTTCGGAATATAACCGATATTGACAAGAATTTCTAGGTAGTAATTTTTTTGAGGTTAAGATTTGGGTCGCGTCAAAATGAAATACAGAACTGCAGTTAAAACCACTAAAATAACACTAAGATGACGGGTGGTTATTTTCTCCAGTAGTTTTCGCCGTTGACCTAAAACTAATAAAACATTTGTGGAACGCCACAGCGCAGACAGACAGGCGGCTTTCTTTCCCGGAAGAGGTTGCCCGTGGAAACGCCGTCCCATTCTGTTTAAGTAACACTTATGAAATATTTAACAGGAGCCATTTAAAGAGAAATCTGGTCGTGTGCACTATTTCAACTTTCAACTTAATGTGTTACTAAGTGTTTGGGGAAATAAAAATGATTGTTTTTAAAAATGTTAACTCCTTGTCAAAGTGCCGATAGCTTTCTACAATTTAAGTACATAGATATTAGTTCAAATGATCTAAAAAAAATTGGAAAGCGCTGTCTTGCGTTCAAGAGCTGGGTGAATATTAGAAACGTGCATTTTTTTTCAATTTTGGTGGTGAAATTTTTTCTTCAGTTTTCGTGAAAAATGAGAATCTGGTATAAGAAAAGAAAGACTAATTGTTACACTTTCTTTTCTTATACCAGCTCCTCATTTTTTACGAAAACTGCTTCTAAGTCGTAAGCTTCTTGTTATTACTAGATGAACCTGTTTCCAACCACCTAAACCTCCAGGTTTAACTTACTTTTTAACCGACTTTAAAAAAGGATGAGGTATTCAATTCGACTGTATTTCTTTATGTTTGTTAACACTTACCTCACAAATTTCGACTGGGTGAACCGATTTTGATGATTCTTTTTTAATCGAAAGCTGGTGCTTGTCATGTAGTCCCACTTTTTGAGCGTGTAGCTGTTGAGTTAAGTATCCCTAATTTTGAAGTCGGTTATTTTTTGTTAAGAATTATGTTAAGTATTCGTATACATTGTAATGTTTTCTTCCTTCACAGTGATATAAAATTATCTTTATTAGGTATGTACCTTTTTCCTTTAAATGTTCGTACTGTTTCGAAATTTAATCTTGTTATTATAACTTAACAACTTAAATGAAACTGGGATATATATTTTAATACATAATTTATATCTACATTTTTATCAATCCAATTTAGTAATCATACTCAAGTTTACAAAAACAAAATGCTACTGTTGAAAAGTCGTATAAGGTGCACTTGAGCTCTAAAACACAGTTTATTGTATTTTAAGGTTTACAGACAAATAATATGAAATACATAGAACAAGCCCAGTTTGTAAGTGAAACGGAGCGTAATGATTGAGTATTATAGTCGTTTCGACGAGGAATCTGTGTCACTGAAAGTTTGACGTAGTCACGACTACGAGTATATCAGAAGTCTAGTTAGTATCTACTATGTAACTAATGAGAATTTCAGTTAATCTATAACTAAAATGTCTATTGACAGTGTTATTGTCTTGTTAAAATAACCATAGGCGAAATATACAATTGCAGCCAAGATATACGTAGGAAATACAGAAACAAACTGAGAGAAACAGAGGAAAAATCTATTGGCCATACACTACGATTCCCTGCTGTTTGTGGTGTCCATCTATCCATCACCTTTGGAGGTCCACTGTTGGACATGGGCCTCCCCTAACTTGCGCCACTCTAACCGGTCCTGAGCCTTCTGAATCCAGCGGATGCCCGCTGTTTTCTTCAGGTCGTCAGTCCACCTGGTCGGGGGGCGTCCTATGCTCCTTTTTCCGAGACGTGGGCGCCATTCAAGGACCTTTCTTCCCCAACGGTTATTGGTCCTTCGAATTATGTGGCCAGCCCATTGCCACTTCAGCCGGCTAATTCTTTGAGCTATGTCGGTTACCTTTGTTCGTCTACGGATCTCCTCATTTCTGATGCGATCACGTAGAGAAATACCGAGCATAGCCCTCTCCATAGCCCGCTGCGCTACTCTGAGCTTGTGGATTAGGCCAATAGTAAAGCACCACGTCTCGGATCCGTATGTCATCGCTGGCAATACACACTGCTCGAACAAGTTCGACTTCAGGCACTTAGGTAGTGTTTTGGACGACAAGGTATGACGCGTTTGTGGTGTAGACATCTGCAAATGAGACATCGTTTGATGCAGGAGTATGTACAGTGTACTGTGCACTCAGCTCAGTGCATACGAGGTTTTTTGATGTAGAGCATAACGAATTTATGCAAAGTAACGTCTTTCGAGCTATACTAAGCTAAAATAAAAATGTAATCGCTCTCCATAGAAGGATTTGAAATTCGACTTGTAAGTAAACCCATTGGGATAATTATATCCGGATATACTAAGTAAGGTAGTTGATGGCTATTAGTCACGTTAGCCGCGCTTGTTTTACACCACTTTCGCTTTTAGATGCCTACACTTATCCTCATACAAGGTGTGACAGCGTTGGTAACATGACACCTGATGCCGGGAGAAGCTCTGTTAGTAACTTAGTATGGAGTTGTCAGGTTGGTGACATGCGGTAAGACAGGAGTAGGTATATAACTTTATACTCTATGCACACTTATTTTTATTGTATTCAGTATCATCAAAAAACATGTTTTGGGTGGGCAAGTGCGAATTGGTGAATTCTTAACTTCAAGCTTCTTGACTGTGTGAAGAAATTGGACCTGGAGAAATTTTGACTTCGCCATCCTTCATTTTTAACCCCCGACGAAAAAAGAGGGGTGTTATAAGTTTGACGTGTCTGTTTATCTGGGGATCTCTATGTCTGTCTGTGACATCATAGCTTCCAAACGGATGAATCGATTTTGATCTAGTTTTTTTTGCTTGAAAGGTGACTTAATCGAGTGTTCTTAGCTATGTTAAAAGTTAAATCTGTCGGGGGATTTAAAAAAAAAATTAATTTATGATTATGTTTTTTTTTTAATAGGTCTTTAACGTTTTTGACCGCTTTTGTATCATAGTTCAGATAGAGATAGGATATCCTATATATGTAAGTACCATCTCGTAACCGCAACCGCAAGTGAGCATTAAATTATTACGATCGTCTTTCTAAGTGAACATAATGCGTAGGAATACTCGTTATGCTAAATTGGACCCTTAGGACATTATCAAAACATTTAAATTATTCTAAACTGAATTATTATATGGAAGCTAGTTACTCTAAAAATAAAGAACTACTACGGTACTTTATGCTTCTTTCTGCATGCTTTTTAAACTTTTGTTTAAAGTATATTTTACTTTTCTTACCAGTAGATTTACGAATACTCTTTCACGTTAATGGCCTGCGTAAATGATTCCTCGAGTTCCTCGACACAATCCTCGGAGGACCAAGTTATTCGACCCGTAAAAATGACCTCCAATAATAACTCATCAGGGACTCAACGCACACTCATTTAAGTACAAATGACCTCCAATAATAACTCATCAGGGACTCAACGCACACTCATTTAAGTACTTTCCCGATGTTTTGTGAAACGCACGATTTAGAGGCGTATGTTCAGAGACGCAGCAATTAATTTATTAAGAAAAAGTGAAGATCTTTTCAAAGAGAAAACCGTCCTGTCTGTCGATGTTCGTGAATGTTCTTCATTGATTATTTCAGTAACTCGATTGCGTTAGTCTATAGATAGAGTCGTAAGCGTTCGTATGACGGGGAGAAATGTACCCCAAGGATTGTTCCCCCGTCTGCGATGAACATACTACACGGGCGGACCATACTAGGTACATAAGGGATTGTTACTTTTATTCAAAGTAAAAAAAAGAGTTTTGTTGTTAATAATATAGGATGGCAAATTGTAAACTAGAAAAAGTAAAGAATTCAAAAATGAGCCCTGCGGTAAACCGATTACATATCGAGAACCCGCGTCGAAAAATTTTATGCAAGCAAACCATCAATCACTGAAGCAAATGAACGTTAATCCGAATTATTTACAGATTGTAATGCAATCGGAAAAGTCAAATCCTTACTCGGACTGTACACCTTTCCAGTCAAGTGCTTACATGGCATCGATACAGGTTTGCTCAGGAGCGGGCTTTAAATGTCTGCTTACATAAACGCACTTGGGAGATAGGGACTTCCGATGTGGACGGCAGGTTTCGACGGCGGTTAGAAAGCCGATTACTGGCATTACTCGCGGTTTGTTTACAAAGATAGACGCTGTCACTGTGTTTGAAATATTACGGAGCCTGTTTTGCCACGTACTGATGCGAGATAAAGTTGGTAGTTTATAATGGTGGAATGTACGTGTCAATTGGTAATGGACTTCCGGCTGGTGCGGTCTGAGCTTGCTTTATATTTATTGAATTATGTTACAAAAAAACGTGTTAAATCAGTAATAACTAAATCTTTTAAAGCGTTATTAAGTTAGATGGTCTTATAACGAATTTGCCTAAAATATGTAAATATATTATTATGAATAGGTAATATAGGGATTGATGAGTGAAATAGCAAAAAAATATATATCAAGTAGAGGAATGAAACCGAGCAAGCGCGTGTCAGCGCGCAATGTAGGGTTCCGAAGTAGTAAGTTTATTGACTATTACTCATTGACTACATACTTATGCTACAAATTTCCGCCTCGCTGGGAATCGAACCCATGACATTTGGCGCGGCGATCCGGCATGGTAACCATTGCGCTACACGGGTCGTCAAATTAACACTTTATAGCCAAATATTTCGCAAACGAACCCTATACTATGCGGTACGCAATGAAAAAAAAAATCATTCTCATGTTACCTGTAGGGGACGTACCTTGAGAAGTATATTTTACAATGTTTCATTCTACATTTTTGGAGTTTTTAACCGACTTCAAAAAAAGGAGGAGGTTCTCAATTCGACTGTATTTTTTTTTAAATGTTTGTTACCTCAGAACTTTGGACTGGGCGAACCAATTTTGATGATTGTTTTTTTAATCGAAAGCTGCTGGCTGTCATGTGGTTCCACATAAATTTGAACGAGATCTGAAAAGTAGTTTTTGAGACTTTGAAGTCGGTTATTTTTTGTTAGTAAAATTAAGATTATAATAAATATGTATATCTATGCCAAATGAAATCTTTCCAGCACTGTCTCGGCGCTATGCCTCGGACAGACGGACGGGCGGACATAACGAAACTATAAGGGTTACGATTTTACTTCGGATTCCGATTTTAACCCTAAAAAAGACAAGTAACAAGTAACGAACTTAAAAATCTTGAAGATACTAAATATTATACTTTGAGCTGCATCTGAATATTGAACGTATTAAAACATGAGCATTAATTTGATAAACATCAAATGAAGTCAATTACCATGAAACGTCAATTTATACGCAAATAGAGCAGTATATCACGGCTGTGAAGAATGTGTGCGATGATAATAAGGAGAGATTATGAAATTGACACGTCACATTCAGCTGTTCTGGCGGCGCGGCGGTGAACAATTTGATCGTTCTCGTAAGCTGCCTATCCACTTGAGCAGCCTCGTGACGAGCTGCCTCATCGCGAGCGTGCCGTGGCCTGCAGAAAGTTCACGCGTCTCCACTTGAGCCACATAAAAAATTCATACAGACTTTTATCCTCTTTTTCATCCTATGACTTCTGTCATCTGATTTCAGCTTGGCTCTATACGCAGTTTTTCAAAGAACAGTATAGAATGTGGGCTCATTTGATTTGTAAAAAACTTTTTATCATAGCTTTCTTTTAGATATCTGGGGGCACGGCAGTGCCCCCGCCAAGTCGAGCAAAAAAGCGGCACGGCCGTACCATCCTTTTCTCGAAGCAATTCAGGCCATTTTCGACCCCATATAACTTCGTTGTGGATAAAGCTAGAAGTCTGAATTTTCAGTTACCAAGCAGTCATTGTATAAACACGGTATATTTCAAATTTCATTAAATTTGATCCAGTAGTTTTAGAATTATAACTAGTCAAAGTTTCTTAATTTCGTCACTCACTGACTGACTGACCGATCATCAAAACTCTAAGGCACTTCTAGCAGACATAGAAGCTTCAAATTTGGAACACAAGTAGTGTTTAGTGTATAGATCAAGGAAAAACTAAAATATTTTGCAATTTCGGTCCAGTTTTCTAGATACATCAACTGCATAAATAACTTTGTAATCCCATATAAATATATAGGATTACAAAGTAACATTTGCAGTTAATGAATCACTGTACCTGTATATCAAAGTAACATTTGCAGTGAATGAATCAGTGTACCTGTTTATAATATAATGGAATAATAGGTGTAGATAGGTACCTAGATATAATTATGTTCAAAGGTAACTTGTAAAAGGAAAAAAAGTAGAACTATCTACAAAAAGAAATGAGATGCCATCAAAAACAAAACTTGTAAAAAAACCAAGTCTCGCAACTCAGTTCTTCTACCGTAAAAAGTTGTGAGATCCATGTAATACCAAGTCGGTTAATTTATTCAGTTCCTACTTAAGGGTCCTTCTGTCTTAAGTTATTACGTAATTAGCTAACCTAACAAGCAACAACATCTTATAGTGACCATATTATCAATATTAAAAATCTTTTATGTTTTAAATAAATAGATTGACTTGGCAATCGCACTAAACAATCAAATTTAATATAATATGTAGGTATTACTTGTGAGACACATTGTGTTTTCATGCGATGGTCAAGTCGATCTATTTATTTAAAATATAAAAGATTTTTAATATTGATAATATGGTCACTATAAGATGTTGTTGCTTGTTAGGTTAGCTAATTACGTAATAACTTAAGACAGAAGGACCCTTAAGTAGGAACTGAATAAATTAACCGACTTGGTATTACATGGATCTCACAACTTTTTACGGTAGAAGAACTGAGTTGCGAGACTTGGTTTTTTTACAAGTTTTGTTTTTGATGGCATCCTTGTAGTCTAATATGTTGAGTTATCAGCACAGTATCACACAAAACGTTAGCCAACTTTACATTTTCGGTTTTAACGCAACTAAAAGCACCTAATAAATAAACAACAGAAATGTGTTCAACTGACTCACTTGGTTCTGCTATCTCCAACAAAGTGCTTCAGTTGAATAGTTGAATAACATTAAAGCAATAGCAATTAATCAATGAAGATCACTTTGTACGAACAGTAACGTGATATAATGGGTCCATTAGCTAATCTCTACGATGTGGTTAGGCCATTAAACGTCATTTGCACTTGGCCATAGTAAACGGAACCTGAGCGATATCTGTTTACAACGTTCTATGGTTGCTGCACGCTATGATACCCATATACATAGTACATAGATAGGTTGAAATACTAACTCTGTCTTGGTGATTCGGAATTCTAATAAAATGGGCCCTAGTTTTGAATGTTTTGACTTTGAATGTTTTTAGAAACTATTTCTTCCTTAATATAGTTACTGCCAATCAAATCCCCATTCTGGACACTCAAATTCGTCATTGCCAGGCTACTTTTACGAAAATCTATTCATATGTTTCATCTACATGTCCTAATACTAGTAAATACACACACGTATGCAGCCAAAGCCAATGTCCAAAAGATTAAAACTATTAAAATTATTAATATGGAAAAATTCTCTTTTTGTTTATAGGAAGAACTGGAGACACTACGGGCGAAGTTGGATAAAGTCGAAAGTGAACGCACACACTACAAGAACGAGACTGAGAAATTCGAAACTAAGGTATGTAAAGAAACTTTATTTGTATCATTGTTGGGTAAACCCTCTTCGGGGATCCACCGAGCGCATACAACCTATATCTATAAAATTAACTTTAATGCAGTCCATAAGTAATATATGAGAACGTCGACGAACTTTACCACAGTAGTATTGTAGAGATGTCGCAGGGATCAAATTACTAAAACCGAGATTTGATCAGGATGATAAGTTGAGATAACATAACAACTCCATTGGGTCATGCCTCTAGAGAATTTTAGTGATTTCATCAATTTTATTGCCTAAACTTCTTAAAGGAGGTCTCGCTACACACGAAACATTGATCCTGATGCGTGGCTGTGTGTGAGCATGTATTATTACTAATACAAGAATATATGAGATACTTCAGCCAGAAATGCAAAATCGACCTTTGAAGATCGTTGACAGTGATATTTTAATAGTTTTTTGCGATTCGACAACAGGTTTCATTTCATTATTAACAATATGGTGCCATAATGGTCTGCCGGTCCGTTCCACTACAGGGATGTTGTTTAATTTTCTGTCAACACTAACTTTATATTTATTTGTATTATTTTTTATATTTATTGGCTATAATATGTAGGTAGGTACTTATTTCTTTATAATATGTACGGAGTTAGAAAGTTACTAATTAATTTATGCTTTTGCAAATTTTAGGATGAAGGTAAATTTCGTCATTTGTATAAGATTTTCGTTTACGCAGGACTGAATTGCAAATCTTCTAAAAAAAAATATATATATATTCGTTTAGTCTCGTTTAAACAAGTCAAACTTAAATTCTCTGCCAATGAAGATTTTCTGTTTTGACTACTTTATTAGCGGAAACACATTAAATAAATTACCGTAAGGAAGCGATATTTAAAAAAAATCCATATTAAAATCCAAAATAATGTCGGAACAACCCTAAACACAGTCCCACGGAGATACTTCGTCCGGTCAGACCGGACACTGTAATAATAAATAAATACTTATAAAGACAGAAATACGACAAATTGCATCTTAATGATGCGATCATTTGCGTTCTGGGAAAAAATTATACGTTGAAATTAATAGCATTTTTAATGCTATCCATAAGCGAATCTAAGTGGACCTACGTCAATGAGCCCTTAACAGGCAATGAATAACAGATCATTTTGTGGACTCGTTAGTAAGACGAAATAATACGACCGCAAGACAACACTTGTAAGTAGCATAAGTTTTTAGTGTTCAAAACCAATGAAATGTCAATAAAGATTTGCATCTTCTAAAACCTTGCTTCATCAGCATCTGCCGCTGATTCAAGCAACCATGCATGCTTCATTGAACTATAATACCAGTAATCATATTTTTAATATTGATAATATAATCCTTCCGGGGGTCTCCAGCTCTGTGGCCTCTAACGACACCCTAGTTTGCGGGCATGGCATTGGAGTCAGTATTCAACATGGCCAACATGGCCACAATATGGCCAAAAATGACTTCATAATGTATATAAAAATTTATTCTATTCAATTCTATTATTGCTTATTTAGACAGAACTAATCTAGAGTTTCCGTGCGTACCACAGACGATATCTGCGTACCTAGTTGCTATATCCAATGAACTTCACTTGTCGTTGCGCCATCTGGCGTTGTGCCCACACAATAAAATGTTCTATAACCAAGACATCGTCTTCGTCGACTTCAATTGTAATTCCTTACATCAAAACCCAGATGGCATTATTTAGCACATATGTACATCTATTTATGTGAAAACTTTTGTGTTTTGTAAACGTGGTCTTCAAAAATGGATCCTGAATAGTCTTCATTAATAAAATAATGGAGAATGTGCCTTTCATCCACATCCGTTCAGTCGTGTTTGTACGATTGTTATTAACAAACATCCAAACATACAAACTTTCATATGTATTAGTAGAATATTTTTAAACTTTAAAAGTGGGCTGTCTCACTTCTTTCATTGACTCGTCATTGAAAATGTCACTAACTACTTGCAAATGTAGTCCCGTAATTTATGAAATTTTACTAACTTTTCTCAACTAAATTTTTCATCAAATAACCGAAAATATTTTGAACACTTGATAAAATCCTCCAAGTCTCCAAGCTTTGATTGGCTTTTCCAGTTTGCTTATTCCCAAGTTTCGACATTTTCCTACGACGGAGGATATACCCCTATACTTTGCCGAGCAGGGAAAGTAAGTATTATCAATGTAACGTTAATAATTTACATTAATTGTGCACTCATAGCCTGGCGGCTTGTGTCGATCGTAAGTGATTGACCGAGATAAGCAATAGCAAGCGCGGTCAGAAGTTGTAGTCCTGTCATGTACATATGGACAGTCGCTAAGCTATGTTGCAGGCCTTATGGGGACAGAAAATCTTGGTTTGGCCACTAAAAGGGACGGTGGAGTATGCTCTAAGCATCCCCATTTATTAAGATTCGTGCCATATAGTGGGCTATAAATAGGTCAAAGATAAAATTGTGCATTTTATTGATTAGGGAATCTTGGGAATATTAATAATATTATACCTACATAATATCTAAATCCTGTCAAATAGATTTGTTTTTAAAAACACAAAATGTTTATTACACTGAAATCATAGTGCTTAATAATCAAAATTTTACTAACAAAAAATAACCGACTTCAAAGTCTCAAAAACTACTTTTCAGATCTCGTTCAAATTTATGTGGGACCACATGACAAGCACCTGCTTTCGATTAAAAAAAGAATCATCGAAATCGGTTGGCGTGATATTGAGTTATTCGTCAATTTGTCGCGCACATCTTAACACAAATTTACGACTTATGTGGTTTTCTCATTGATGCCATTGTCAGATCTCAATAAAATTTATGTGGGACCACATGACAGCTACCAGCTTTCGATTAAAAAAACAATCATCAAAATCGGTTCGCCCAGTCCAAAGTTCTGAGGTAACAAACATAAAAAAAAATACAGTCGAATTGAGAACCTCCTCCTTTTTTTGAAGTCTGTTAAAAATCATATTTTTTATCGAACCCCCGCGGCCCCGTGCGTATGATTAGGGCATGCAATTATCCGTTCATTTTAGTATCCGGATAATTCGAATAGTTCCTGAATATTATCCGGATAACATCCGGATATCCGAATAATGTTTGGAAGGCTAAATTCAAATAATTTATGAATTAAATCAATATTTTTAATACAAATACTTATTCAGAATTAAGTTCAAAACTTCGGTAGATGTATCAGCGCGCTGCTAAGCTTCATAAGTTTCACCCTAATATCGCATTTGGTCATGAACTCATGAGTAGTGTTCTTAGGGTACTTCATACTTTTCCACCACATCGAGCTGGTACTGTCTTTGTCTAAAACCTAACTCATACCAATATTTCTGATCTTGTTGTTAGCATCACTGTTTTTTTATTCGGCCGACTAAAAAGCAGACGGGTCACCTGATGGTAAATGGTCATCGTCGCCTATGGACATAAGCAATACCAGAGGAATCGCCAATGTTTCCGGGCCCTGAAGGAGAACTCTTTTTACACCTTTTTTGAAGAACCCCATGTTATAGCGCTCCGGAAAGAAGGAAGCTCATTCGACAGTTTTCATGTCCGTGGCAAAAAAGATCGTGAAAATCGGACCATAGAGGTTCTCCACGAGTCCAATCATTGTGGATGAAACTTACCGAGCACTCACCGTTGTAAAGTCGCCATTTCTTCTGAAACTCGGGTGTTCTAACCTGTAAGTGACTCGTGGATCGTTGACAATTCGGATCACGCGTTTCTGTACAGCGTCAAATGTATTAAGCTAGTATTGTGGTTACCTTGCCCAGAGGTGGGAACACATTTGAGGCCTGATCTGAGCTTTGTAAAGCATGAGTAGGTGCCTTGCAGTAAAGTACTGCTTAGCTCGGTTCAGGACACAAAGTTTCTTGGAGATCAGCTTGGCCTTGCCTTCTGAATGACCTAAAACTTTTACTCACGGTGAGCGCGGTATCTTGGAATTGAGGCGTTATAACAAGGTTTTCTTAGCGTTAAGCGCGCAAACTTGTGTCTTCACAGTCCCTTGGGGAACGCCGACTTTTTTATAGGTTTCATATCCGAGCAACAACCGTTTACTATGATCTTGATGTGTCGCTCAGAAAACTAGCTACCTAACTGCATATTAACTTCTCAAAGAGACCATAAGATGGTAACTTCGTGAGAAGGCCCCAGTGCCAGACCCGGTTAGCGATATCTAGGTTGACTGTCAGAGCTTCTCCGTTGCGATCAAGAGCCAGCTGAACGACCGTGGCGAAAAACCGTATTGTCGATCATTGAATCAGCTGATATCTTCCAGATATCATAAGAGCTGCGTGTTCTATACTAGTATTCTGAAGCAGGGAAGTTATCGCTATAAGCCTATAGTTAGCCGGATCACTAAGATCGCTTTTTTTGGCCCTCTGGTCCACTCGACTTCTTGGTAAACTGTATACTGTCACCGAAGGCAAATCAAGAAGGAATCCTTGTTCCGGGCGAGAGAGTGAACTTATCGGACTCATTCTCAACAAAAGGAAAACCAAAATAATGCTTATCGACAGAACTGATCAAATCTCTAGGACTAGAGAACTCTCGTAGGTTGAATTGGTCAACGAGTTTGTGGTACACAGAAGCGGTACTTATCAAGAAGGATGTGGGAAGTAAATCGAGTTAAACGCAAGAAACATGGCTGAAAATACTATAAGCAAATTAATGAAATATGGCAAGATCTAAAGATCTCTAATGTTACCAAGACCAGTTCAAGACATTAGTTTTGAGATGTTATGTTCGATTAGGAAGCGTTGCATACCACGGTCTGTCATGATTGCCAATATTGGCTCAAAGCGGCAACGTAGCTTCAATACTAGACTTATGAAGATGTTATCAGGAAATCCTTGTGTGTTTTGGTGACATTTACTGCCAACATTCACTAGTTTCTCCGTTGCAACGATTGAGAAGGTTGGTCGCCAGGAAAAGTGAAGGGAGCTGATAAAAGCAGTGAAGGAACTTCATCAAGGGTACGACCCTCAGTAATAAAGAATGCGACACAGAAGTATCAATTTCAATTGTAAAGCGATAGCAGCTTTGCCTTTTATTTCTCCCTCCAGCAATTCCCAACACTGCTCGATTTCTGTAGTCAATTGCTATACAACTGCTTGACTTCTGGGCTCAGTTTTTGAGCTGTGCTTTATAGTAAGCTAGGAGTAAGGCATGTATATTCCCTAGAACCAGGTTTCTTCTCGAAGGAACACCGTGAGCGTGCTCAACCACCCAGACGTTGCCTTTATTATACATATTATGTATTGATTACGTTGCCTTTTCTGTGTTACTATTATTGAAATTGCAAACATGATTAGGACATGACTAGGACACTTGCATTTATTGTGAAGAAATATCCGGTTGCCATTTCTTCTTTGGAATTAAGTTATATTTTATGCGAATATAGTATCCATATTACATTAATACAGTTTAAAATATTATATCTCGGTGCTTTTAATATATTTCAATTGAAAAAACGTATAAAATAATAAAATTAATCACTATTCGAATTATCCGGATTATCCGGATAGTAAAAAGCCCAATATCCGGATATAAAATTCGGCGGATATCCGGATAATTCGAATATCCGAATATCCGGATAGTAAGCCCTACGTATGATATAAATTTAATTTAAACGGGAAATGCAACCTTTATTCAAGACGACCGTATCGTACCAGTCGTACCTGCAACGTACGGACTAAACACGTTACACCATAACCTCATTAGTGTCGTGTAGTTAATTATAACGACCTCAGATGATTGTAATTATCAGGTCTGTCAAGCTGGCATGGGCAAATCGGCAAAAATCGATAAAAAGTACACGAGAATTTGTTGCTAATTAGTTGCTAATTAGTTGCTAAATTACCGATTTTGTTGCTCTAACCGATCTCTGGAAATCGACAACCATGCCAGCTTTATATCAAGCTAGCAGCGAAAATCGATAAAAATCGGCAAAAATCGATAAAAAGTACACGAGAATTTGTTGCTAATTAGTTGCTAATTAGTTGCTAAATTGCCGATTTTGTTGCTCTAACCGATCTCTGGAAATCGACAACCATGCCAGCTTTATATCAAGCTAGCAGCGAAAATCGATAAAAATCGGCAAAAATCGATAAAAAGTACACGAGAATTTGTTGCTAATTAGTTGCTAATTAGTTGCTCAATTGCCGATTTTGTTGCTCTTACCGATCTCTGGAAATCGACAACCATGCCAGCTTTATATCAAGCTAGCAGCGAAAATCGATAAAAATCGGCAAAAATCGATAAAAAGTACACGAGAATTTGTTGCTAATTAGTTGCTAAATTGCCGATTTTGTTGCTCTAACCGATCTCTGGAAATCGACAACCATGCCAGCTTTATATCAAGCTAGCAGCGAAAATCGATAAAAATCGGCAAAAATCGATAAAAAGTACACGAGAATTTGTTGCTAATTAGTTGCTAATTAGTTGCTAAATTACCGATTTTGTTGCTCTAACCGATCTCTGGAAATCGACAACCATGCCAGCTTTATATCAAGCAAGCAGCGAAAATCGATAAAAATCGGCAAAAATCGATAAAAAGTACACGAGAATTTGTTGCTAATTAGTTGCTAATTAATTGCTAAATTGCCGATTTTGTTGCTCTAACCGATCTGTGGAAATCGACAACCATGCCAGCTTTATATCAAGCTAGCAGCGAAAATCGATAAAAATCGGCAAAAATCGATAAAAAGTACACGAGAATTTGTTGCTAATTAGTTGCTAATTAGTTGCTAAATTACCGATTTTGTTGCTCTAACCGATCTCTGGAAATCGACAACCATGCCAGCTTTATATCAAGCTAGCAGCGAAAATCGATAAAAATCGGCAAAAATCGATAAGAAGTACACGAGAATTTGTTGCTAATTAGTTGCTAAATTGCCGATTTTGTTGCTCTAACCGATCTCTGGAAATCGACAACCATGCCAGCTTTATATCAAGCTAGCAGCGAAAATCGATAAAAATCGGCAAAAATCGATAAAAAGTACACGAGAATTTGTTGCTAATTAGTTGCTAATTAGTTGCTAAATTGCCGATTTTGTTGCTCTAACCGATCTCTGGAAATCGACAACCATGCCAGCTTTATATCAAGCTAGCAGCGAAAATCGATAAAAATCGGCAAAAATCGATAAAAAGTACACGAGAATTTGTTGCTAATTAGTTGCTAATTAGTTGCTAAATTGCCGATTTTGTTGCTCTAACCGATCTCTGGAAATCGACAACCATGCCAGCTTTATATCAAGCTAGCAGCGAAAATCGATAAAAATCGGCAAAAATCGATAAAAAGTACACGAGAATTTGTTGCTAATTAGTTGCTAAATTGCCGATTTTGTTGCTCTAACCGATCTCTGGAAATCGACAACCATGCCAGCTTTATATCAAGCTAGCAGCGAAAATCGATAAAAATCGGCAAAAATCGATAAAAAGTACACGAGAATTTGTTGCTAATTAGTTGCTAAATTGCCGATTTTGTTGCTCTAACCGATCTCTGGAAATCGACAACCATGCCAGCTTTATATCAAGCTAGCAGCGAAAATCGATAAAAATCGGCAAAAATCGATAAAAAGTACACGAGAATTTGTTGCTAATTAGTTGCTAATTAGTTGCTAAATTGCCGATTTTGTTGCTCTAACCGATCTCTGGAAATCGACAACCATGCCAGCTTTATATCAAGCTAGCAGCGAAAATCGATAAAAATCGGCAAAAATCGATAAAAAGTACACGAGAATTTGTTGCTAATTAGTTGCTAATTAGTTGCTAAATTGCCGATTTTGTTGCTCTAACCGATCTCTGGAAATCGACAACCATGCCAGCTTTATATCAAGCTAGCAGCGAAAATCGATAAAAAATCGGCAAAAATCGATATAAAATTAAGTTCTAACATTTTTTTCACTTAATTATGGAAATAAACATTATGTACGTTAAACAATTAATTAACCAACTGAAAATATCAATATGATAAGGTGTTAAGTGATTTAATTAACAATTCAAATAAATCTAAACAATTGATAATTATTTTCAGCTAAAAAAAACAAAATACGTGTTACTCACTGAAGACGGATGACTTCAAAACGGAATGACTATTCGACCAATAAAGGCCGGATTGAGGTTATCCTTCATAATAAAATTGTACGGTGTCCAAACTTATGCCAAACTTAGACAAATTATGTCCTATTTTTTTCATATGGTTCTTCAAAATGTTTTCTAACAATTTTTCTGGTGGTAAAAAGTTATTATATTTAACTAACACATTTTATTATAATTTCTTCAAAATTATCCTTAGGTATGTCATGAAAACTGATGTTTTATATGATTATTTTTGTATTAGGTGATAATGAAATAAAGCAATGTTATTTAATACTACCTAATAATAATATGGACATGCTGCTCTGGGAGAGAAAGAAAAACATAAAATTTCAGCTGCTTATCCTCCCGCGCAAGTCTTTCCACCTGACTGAGGGATGTTATAGGACCAGCATATCAACTGCACATTGGTCACCCGTTTGGTGGCGGGAAATTCACCAACAACAGCATTCCCAAGGAGGGATGGCGTCAGGCAGGCGGCCGGCTGTAAAATTTCTGCTAAATCTTTTTGCAATATGAAGAATACAAATGGAATGCGTGTAAGGGCTAGGGCGTACCCTTCAGGCGACGCGCAGGGGCAGCACCCGGCTCCTGTGGGAAATGGACAAGGGTTGTTGCACCAACCCGGGCGGGGGCAACGTAAGAAGCGAGCTCGGGAAATAAGAGTGAGGTTTGCAAGTTGGAATGTTGGAACGATGACTGGAAGAGCAAGAGAGTTAGCGGATGTATTGAAGAGACGACGTATAAATGTAGCATGCTTGCAAGAAACGAAGTGGAAAGGGACGAAAGCAAGAGAGATTGGTGAGGGATACAAGTTTTATTATTGTGGCAGTGACGGAAAAAGAAATGGTGTAGGAATAGTGTTAGATAACAGATTGAAGGAATGCGTGATGGATGTTAAGAGGATGAATGATAGATTAATAAATGTTAAAATCATGTTAGAAAATTTAGTTTTGAATGTAATTAGTATGTATGCGCCACAGATAGGATGTGATGATACAGTAAAAGAGAAGTTTTGGGAAGATTTTGATTCATTAATGATGGCCATTCCAGCAGAGGAGGAGATTTATGTAGGAGGTGACTTTAATGGACATGTGGGAAGAATGAATGGGAAGTATGAAAGAGTGCACGGAGGGTGGGGATATGCGACTCGTAATAAAGAAGGAGAAAATTTACTGCAATCTGCCACTGCATATGATCTAGCAGTGGTAAATACGTGGTTCCAGAAAAGGGATGAACACCTTATCACCTATAAAAGCGGCCACCATATGACGCAAATCGATTATTTCCTTGTAAGACGTCACCGTTTGAACCACATCAAAGATTGCAAAGTGATACCGGGGGAAGCCTTGGTATCACAACATAGACTCCTTATTATGGAGGCAAATATAAAAATAAAGATTAGCAAGAGTAAGGAACGCCCCACTCCTAAAATAAAGTGGCACCTGTTAGAAAAGAAAGAGTGTGAAAGAGATTTTAGAAAGGAAGTAGTGGATAAAATGATAGAAATGGGTGACATGGCGAATAGAACGGTGAGTGATTGTTGGAATGAAATGGCAGGATGTATTAGAAAAGTTGCGAAATGTGTTTTAGGAGTGTCAAGAGGGAAGGGTGTGATAGATACATACAGGGATACATGGTGGTGGTCAACAGAAGTTCAAAAGGTGCTAAAGGAAAAGAAGATAAGATTTAAAGAATGGCAGAGCGTGGCAGAGGGGAATAAAAGTTTGAAAGCGGAAAAAAAGAATGAATATAATGAATGGAAGAAAAAAGGGAAGAAAGTTGTTGCGATAGCAAGAGCCAAAGCACAGAACAAATTATACGAGTCACTGGATACTCCCGCAGGTCAAAAACACCTTTACCGTCTTGCTAAAGCTAGGGAGAAAAAATCTAGGGATGTGTCTCATATAAAATGTATTAGAAATGAAACTGGAAAGGTTCTTGCAGATGATGAACAAATTAAAGATAGATGGAAGGAATATTTTGAAAATTTAATGAATAAAGAGAATGACTGGAGCAGAGTGCTTGAAGAAAACCCAGTAAACGTGGGATTAGTGAGAGAAATAAGTGTGGATGATGTGAAAAGATCAATAAATGGGATGATGAATGGAAAAGCGGTTGGTTCAGATGGAATTCCGATAGAAGTATGGAAGGTTCTGCAAGCGGATGGATGGAAGTGGTTGGCTTTATTCTTCAATAAATTGTTGCAAGATGAGGCGATCCCTGATGAATGGTGCAGCAGCTTGCTGGTGCCAATCTATAAAAATAAGGGTGATGTACTGGACTGCAACAATTATAGAGGAATAAAGCTAATGTCACATACTATGAAAGCGTGGGAGAAAGTGATAGAGAGAAGACTGAGAGAGGAAAGTGAAATTTCACACAACCAATTCGGTTTTATGCCTGGTCGAGGAACAGCGGATGCTATTTTTTCAATTCGCCAGCTATGCGAGAAATACAGGGAGGCACATAAGAACTTGCACATGGTGTTCGTTGACCTCGAAAAGGCATACGACCGAATACCTCGTGTGGTATTATGGTGGGCCCTTAAGGAGAAAGGAATACCAGAGAAATACCTACAGTTGATCCGAGCGATGTACAGGCAATGTACAACAAAGGTAAGGTCAGCGGCCGGCACGTCTACTAGTTTTGGTGTGGCCGTGGGGCTGCACCAGGGTTCAGCCTTGAGCCCATACCTCTTCGTCTTGATTATAGACGCCCTTACATCGAACATGAAAGAGGAGGCTCCTTGGTGCATGCTGTTTGCGGATGACATCGTGCTAGTGGCCGAAAATGCCCCCGAGATTCAGAGCAGATTGGAGGAATGGCGACAACGGCTGGAGAGTGGTGGCCTGAAAGTAAGCAGAACCAAAACCACTTACATGTTCTGTAACTTCGGTGGTCTCTCCAGTCCTGTACCTATAACACTCAACGGAATGCCCTTACCAGTCTGCTCTGATTTTCGGTACTTGGGCTCTATCATTCAAAAGAATGGTGACATTGACCTGGATGTCACACATCGGATCAATGCAGGTTGGATGAAATGGCGACAGGTCACAGGAACTATTTGTGACCCACGGATGCCCCTTAAATTGAAGGGTAAAATCTACAAATCCGTCATCAGACCTGTCGTAATGTATGGATCAGAATGTTGGGCTACAAAGAAGACGGATGAGAGACGATTGCATGTCACAGAGATGAGAATGTTAAGGTGGATGTGTGGAGTGACGAGAATGGATAAAATAAGGAATGAGTATATTAGAGGAAGTTTGAAAGTGGCAAAAATGACAGAAAAGTTGAAAGGGAACCGAATGTCGTGGTATGGGCATGTGATGAGGCGAGAGGAAACGCATGTAGCGAGAAGAGTGATGGATATGAATGTGATGGATAGACGTAGGGGACGGGGACGACCAAAGAAAAGATGGATGGATTGTGTGACAGATGATATGAAAGATAAGAGAGTTAGTGCAAAGATGACGGCTGATAGGGAATTGTGGAAGAGGAAAACATATTGCGCCGACCCCAAATAAAATTGGGAAATGGGCAGGATGATGATGATGATGATGAATAGAAAAATGGTCATTCCGTTGTGACATTATCTGTTTTTAGGTATCTCTACGTAATAATCCATGTAATCCATGTAATATATCCATGGACGAATCGAAGAAGAAATGTTTTATTTTCACTTTTTTCCATTCCATTAGTCCATCTATTGGCATAAACCATAGACTATAAATATCACAATAATTTTCGGAAATAAGGGATGTCAGTCTTCGTGTTCATATCGATATTTGGATAACAAAATTTGTACTGTTTCTAAAATAAAAAATACATTTTCTACATTTACAAATTAACTAGCCAACCCAGCCATGTTTCATTCGTGCCGTGTTTCATATATTTTATCGCTTTTAGTAGCTTGGGATAGACAACGCTAATAATTGTACTTTACATAACACATTTTGGTTTTTGTGGACAATTAAGTACGTAGATTGTAATTCTAATGAATTGTTATTAAACTTTAAAAACATTTTTCTCACAACAAAAAATTATTATGATAAAAATGTATATTAAATGCTTCTACCCTTGAGTGGAAACTTGTATTAAATGAAATACGTAAAATAATACAGAACAACTTTTCAGTACCTACCATACATTGTAGAAAATTCCTTCGTTATGTTATTCTACGAAATATAGTTAAATTATTGGTTATTTGAATGATAAGGTGAATAATAACCATTTTCCCTTTCTAAAATTACAAAGACCGTATTATTAATTAAAATCTATTGCAAAAATGTAAACTGTCATAAATTGTGATCCGTACTAAATTGATTACAACCCTTTGGACGTAGTTAATAAATGATAATATTATCAGTTATGAAGTAAAACATATTATTTTCTTTATATATTTCAATATACTTTAATTACTAAAACGATAAACTGTTTACAATTATTATCGTATGGTTCAATCAATCCTAATTAAAAACCAAATACTTTTTATCATTTTGTGTCGATAACTATGTGACAACCCTATAAAGGACGCCAAGTCACGCCAAAATTTTCAAATTTGAAATTAATTATTAACGTTCGTTAGTTCTTTGTATTCTTTTTCTGATTGCAGGGTGAGTAACACGTACGTATTTTGTTTTTTTAGCTGAAAATAATTATCAATTGTTTAGATTTATTTGAATTGTTAATTAAATCACTTAACACCTTATCATATTGATATTTTCAGTTGGTTAATTAATTGTTTAACGTACATAATGTTTATTTCCATAATTAAGTGAAAAAATGTTAGAACTTAATTGTATATTGATTTTTGCCGATTTTTATCGATTTTCCCTGCTAACTTGATATAAAGCTGGCATGGTTGTCGATTTCCAGAGATCGGTTAGAGCAACAAAATCGGCTATTTAGCAACTAATTAGTAACAAATTCTCGCGTACTTTATATCGATTTTTGCCGATTTTTATCGATTTTCGCTGCTAGCTTGATATAAAGCTGGCATGGTTGTCGATTTCCAGAGATCGGTTAGAGCAACAAAATCGGCAATTTAGCAACTAATTAGCAACTAATTAGCAACAAATTCTCGTGTACTTTTTATCGATTTTTGCCGATTTTTATCGATTTTCGCTGCTAGCTTGATATAAAGCTGGCATGGTTGTCGATTTCCAGAGATCGGTTAGAGCAACAAAATCGGCAATTTAGCAACTAATTAGCAACTAATTAGCAACAAATTCTCGTGTACTTTTTATCGATTTTTGCCGATTTTTATCGATTTTCGCTGCTAGCTTGATATAAAGCTGGCATGGTTGTCGATTTCCAGAGATCGGTTAGAGCAACAAAATCGGCAATTGAGCAACTAATTAGCAACTAATTAGCAACAAATTCTCGTGTACTTTTTATCGATTTTTGCCGATTTTTATCGATTTTCGCTGCTAGCTTGATATAAAGCTGGCATGGTTGTCGATTTCCAGAGATCGGTTAGAGCAACAAAATCGGCAATTTAGCAACTAATTAACAACTAATTAGCAACAAATTCTCGTGTACTTTTTATCGATTTTTGCCGATTTTTATCGATTTTCGCTGCTAGCTTGATATAAAGCTGGCATGGTTGTCGATTTCCAGAGATTGGTTAGAGCAACAAAATCGGCAATTTAGCAACCAATTAGCAACTAATTAGCAACAAATTCTCGTGTACTTTTTATCGATTTTTGCCGATTTTTATCGATTTTCGCTGCTAGCTTGATATAAAGCTGGCATGGTTGTCGATTTCCAGAGATCGGTTAGAGCAACAAAATCGGCAATTGAGCAACTAATTAGCAACTAATTAGCAACAAATTCTCGTGTACTTTTTATCGATTTTTGCCGATTTTTATCGATTTTCGCTGCTAGCTTGATATAAAGCTGGCATGGTTGTCGATTTCCAGAGATCGGTTAGAGCAACAAAATCGGCAATTTAGCAACCAATTAGCAACTAATTAGCAACAAATTCTCGTGTACTTTTTATCGATTTTTGCCGATTTTTATCGATTTTCGCTGCTAGCTTGATATAAAGCTGGCCTGGTTGTCGATTTTCAGAGATCGGTTAGAGCAACAAAATCGGCAATTTAGCAACTAATTAGCAACTAATTAGCAACAAATTCTCGTGTACTTTTTATCGATTTTTGCCGATTTTTATCGATTTTCGCTGCTAGCTTGATATAAAGCTGGCATGGTTGTCGATTTCCAGAGATCGGTTAGAGCAACAAAATCGGCTATTTAGGAACTAATTAGCAACTAATTAGCAACAAATTCTCGTGTACTTTTTATCCATTTTTGCCGATTTTTATCGATTTTCACTGCTAGCTTGATATAAAGCTGGCATGGTTGTCGATTTCCAGAGATCGGTTAGAGCAACAAAATCGGCAATTGAGCAACTAATTAGCAACTAATTAGCAACAAATTCTCGTGTACTTTTTATCGATTTTTGCCGATTTTTATCGATTTTCGCTGCTAGCTTGATATAAAGCTGGCATGGTTGTCGATTTCCAGAGATCGGTTAGAGCAACAAAATCGGCAATTTAGCAACTAATTAGCAACTAATTAGCAACAAATTCTCGTGTACTTTTTACCGATTTTTGTCGATTTTTATCGATTTTCGCTGCTAGCTTGATATAAAGCTGGCATGGTTGTCGATTTCCAGAGATCGGTTAGAGCAACAAAATCGGCAATTTAGCAACTAATTAGCAACTAATTAGCAACAAATTCTCGTATACTTTTTATCGATTTTTGCCGATTTGCCCATGCCAGCTTGACAGACCTGTAATTATCGAGCAATATCACCACATTGGACACTGTAAAAATAGCGGCCAGCATCTAACTGTGGAGGTTTATTTATAGATGACTCGTTATGGTCAGGACGAGACGATCCAGTCTGTAATATATCCCCGAGGAGTCAGATAAAGAATCGATTTCCGAACGATAACCTCCTTTGTGACGAGTGAAGAAAATAAATAGTTGATATATTTATTCGAGTGACTATGCTATTTGTTTAATTTTTAGGGTTCCGTAGCCGAATGGCAAAAAACGGAATCCTTATGGATTCGTCATGTCTGTCTGTCTATCTGTCCGTCCGTATGTCACAACCACTTTTTTCCGAAACTATAAGAGCTATACTGTTGAAACTTGGTATGTAGATGTATTCTGTGAACCGCATTAAGATTTTCATACAAAAATAGAAAAAAAAACAATAAATTTTGCCATACTTAGAACTGAAACTCAAAAATGTTTTTTTCATCAAACCCATACGTGTGGGGTAGGATATGATATGGATAGGTCTTCAAAAATGATATTGAGGTTCTAATATCATTTTTTTCTAAACTGAATAGTTTGCGCGAGAGACACTTCCGAAGTGGTAAAATGTGTGTATCCCCCCCCCCCTGTTACTTCTAAAATAAGAGAATGATAAAACTAAAAAAAATATATGATATACATTACCATGCAAACTTCCAACGAAAATTGGTTTGAATGAGATCTAGTGAGTAGTTTTTTTTAATACGTCATAAATCGTAAACCGCAAAAAACATTGATCAAAGTTACAACGAACTACAAGAACTTTTATATTATGTTACTTGCTGCTACTGAACCCTTCATGGGCGAGTCCGACTCGCACTTGGCCGCTTTTTAAATAAATAAATAGTATGACCACAGAAGACAAAATAGTACTTATTAATGACATAGATTTGTATAATATTAATTTTCACTCATTCAATTACATAGCATTAATATCACTTTCTTTTGATTTATGAGACGGGTGTTATAAGTTTGACTTGTCAGTGTCTGTCTGTGGCATCGTAGCTCCTAAACGAATGGACCGATTTTAATGAGGTTTGTTTTATTTAAAAGCTGACATGACCTAGCGAAATGGTTGTTATCTATGTCTTGTGAAAATAAAACTGTTACGGTTTTTAAAATTTAAAGTGATGCCGTAGTCTGCTAATAATAATTATAATAAACCCATAAAAAGGTAGTTTTAATTAACTAGGTGAATAACAAACATTACTATTCGCGTTCTAAAGCCGTAAACTTTCGTATCAAATGGTTTAGTCAACATTTAACTAGTAGATACGCTGTTTTATGTTCCTTATCGAAAATCGTTTAAAAATCGATTGCAATCACAAACAATAGTGCGATTATCTCGTTACTGTCTATTGAAGAGGAACGCCCCGCCTACTGTCCAGCTACTAGTTACTACATCTCGTGTCGATGCTGCAATCAATCGAATTTCAGCCTTATTGCTTATCGTAATAAAGTTCACAGGACACGCCTTCGTGATTTGAATCATTGATACTAGTAGGATTCTAGCTCTCCTTGAGCTAAAGGTTTTACTCGCCGACTTCATGTCCTAGCGTATTTACGTGTTGTGAGTGTTTTTGATCGATTATAATATGATTAACTAGTGTCACTTGTGATTCTCGTGGGAAGTTCGTTTCTTGATACATAAATGCATGTAAGTTTTTTTCAATTAACTAGATTTATTTATATCGTTTATTCTGATACAATTTTTTAATTCAGTGGTCTATTAAAATGTAAGAGAATTATTTCATGATTGACTGTCACGCATTTTACATTTATGGATTTTTTTTTATTTCATTGAGTTGAAAATGAATTATGAATTATTATAATTACTGAAGTATTTAATCCTGTATCGTAAAGGCAGTGGTTTTGATTTTTAGTAATCTAAATTCGTTCCCTAGTCCCTACACTAATCTGCACTTGGAGCAGCATGGTGGAGTACGTTCTAGTAATCCTCAGTTACGAGACACATGCCATGTACGTAATAAATTCAAGAATCGGGAAGAGACCAATCTAAATTGCTAGGCTTGGTTGGTTGGTAAGATTTACACAGCCTTGTACAGTTATAATTTGAAATGTTGGTTTCTACATAATTAATGTCGATTATTAATAAAATGCGAACGACAACCATCTTTGTAGGTTCTATCAATCACAGGTGATCCATAAAAGTAAAGCTCAATCAAATTCAGTTGCTTTTTTTTCCTTACATATTATTATGTGTACATATATGAGATGTAAAGATGTGTATGACACTCTCTATTTGATTAAATTTTTCCACGTTTGTATTGATCACAGATCAACCTATTTAAGTCATGTTACCATGGTAAAATATACTTGGGCGCCAAAATTGAAGCGAAAATCCTGTCATTCATTAATCAGCTCAAATCTATATAACTTTTATTATATGTGTTTATTTATGTTAAACATATTGGGTATATAATATGTTATCATGTATCACGTCTTGTTTCTGATTAATAACCGGTTTCAACGATCCTACAGATATATGGAGCAGTCACTCGTTAATCTGTTTAATTGCTACACAAAAAATATTCCGTGTCATCTGCAACGTTTGATAAATGCCTCGTTGGCACATTATATACTTACATTGTCTTGTATAATCGTTTTGTTGATTTGCAGCGCGAAATGTAGCGCGAAGCTGCACATACACCTGCCAATACAAATACACATAGATAACTTTTTACTACGCTAATAAAATTGATTATATTCGCACTATGCTTTCCTAAATAAAGGCTAGATTGCTTTATTGTTGTAGTTTTCAGCGTCTTTGTTTTTCTGTCAATAGCCGTCGGTATGGATGGATGGATGGATGGATGATATCCGACGTCCCTCACACCAAAGTATCACCAGAAGAGCCACTTGACTATTTCCCATAGGCATTACCATGACCACCGATACATATTGCCTGTCAGGAAAGAAAATATGAGAAAGAAAGACCTACTTATTTTTAGTTGTTCGTTACAGCAACCGTAAAACTTAATTAAAGAGTTAAAGCTAAATTAGAACCTCCTTTTTCAAGTTCTATTTAACCCACATGGCTTACTACATCGGCATAAGTAATTAGGTTAGGTCAGATGGTCTGGAAGAGTTCGCTCTTAGCGATAAGATCACAGAGATAGTCTGATAGTTACACCGTGTTTCACTTTAACACGTTCATTTATTATATTGTTAATTTGTAATGTATATTAGTGCGCATAGTATATCAAATGAGCTTCTATTACAACTAGTGTAAATAAATCAGCGAGTATTAACTATTAGTGTGAACTGCCGCATTCTGCGGTTTCCATCCTCATAATATGATACTAAAAGTTTAGCGATGTGCTATGTAATTTATGAGAAGATAACAATGACATGAATCGATAATACCTGTCAATCATGCGGATGCCTATCGGTTATTTATGAATTGGGAAAACCTTCACTAAGTACATGTGGTGAACGTTGATTGAAATTTTAATTTATTTGGCTGTGTATTATTTTACACATTATAACCTTCACAGTTTTGTGGAGATCAGATATTATATAGTATAATAATAATAATAATAATATAATATAAATTTTCTATTCCAATAAAACAAACACCCCAGAATTATGATCATGTACTTACACAACTATTATGTAGGTATATAAGATTCCCTAAAACATATTTATGTAAAGAAAAAAATCTATGGGTACCTTCCATGATTAACTGATAAACCAATTTAAAAAATCTCAGGTATTTTAACATTTTGCTACATATGTATGACAAAATTTCTCTCGTACAAAATTACTCAAAATACGCGGCGATCGCATCATAGACATTTTTTGTGTTTAAAAATAATTACCTCTGACGCATTTGTTTTCATCTTGGTCATTGGAATACAAAAATATGCCATGGTGAAGAATATTTAGGGCGTATTGCCTTGACCGAGGGCGTGTTATATAATATGTCACTGGACATTCGTTGTACGCAAATAAAATCATCCGGATAAGGACTCACAGTGAAAAGTAGGGCGCATACCTTCTAACTTCTAGACATGCTTTGCGTTTGAAATTCCTTCCCTTTGATACTTTCATACGAGTTCCTTTTTATAGGAGTATACTTACTAGTAAAGCTTTTAAAGGTTAAATCTGACAAGCTGACTTAGAACTTAGACTTTCTTTCGTTCTATGAGAATTACTTGCTCTCGTTCTATGGAGTTGAAATTTTGCATTTTTGTGATAACTGTGATCTGATGCTACTGTTAAGGTTGGCTCCAGACGATGTAATATAATTATACGTATTTAATTATGACAGTTCGATTTAAAACTCGCATCATAAACTAAACGAAACTACTTACTGCAGGTTTTGCTAACATACAATTCTCAGTAAAGGTAGAAGAAACTGTCGACTGCTCGCTCGTAGCAACAGTAAATAATTAATTAAAATTACTTATTATACGGTCCATCGCAATATTATACTCCCGCTCGACATGCAAAGTGGGACATGTAAAGATATTATCTATGCCGCGATCACAATTTTTTTTGCGCATTAAACCGTTAACCTAAAATTTACAAACGAAAGCATAACTAAAGGCGGCTGTACCATAGCGCGTTATTTAAATGAACTCAACATAACTGTGATTACTAATCTAAACAGAACAAATATAAAATTATTGTCTATTCAAGATGGCAACCAAACATTAAAAAATACGCAATAATTAAGCAAAGTAATAACAAATAGTAGAATAGAGTAATGTTGCGATTTTAAGAAAGTTTCTGGTCTACTAACTTGAGAATTATGGATAGATAGAATGGCCGTTAAGTCCGTGACCCAAGATACGCAGAGTAACAACATTATGTTAGTTGGTATTACTTGATCTACTACTAGCTTATCCAGACATCATTAATAATCTAAAACGGCTAGTAAGTAAGAAAATCGTAAGTTTAGTGAACTAATCGCATTTTATGAACCACTCCATTCAAAGTAGCCCTGTGCTTCATCGTCCCGCGTCCCGCGCCATTAGCGCCCTCATTCTAAATGATTTGTTTGTCCAAAAATATGCGTTGCTCTGGAAAATTTGACGCTACTTCTGTTCGTAAGCTAATTAAAAGTGATTCGCTCTTGGAAAAATAAATAAGCGTCTTCGTTACATTTTCAATATTATGTACGCTTATATTATAAGATTTATAAGATATTGCTCAATCTGATTCATATTGATCTGAACATTTCCAAATTAACGTTATTGCATTTGAGCATGCAAGCGATCGTGGGTATGTACTTGCTCCAATGTGTGTAAAAGTTGATTATTAAATAAAAATAAAACGAATTAATAAAGAAATCTGGTTAACGTTGTGATTTACTCTGCAAGATAAATCAAATTAAATTAAACCGATAGTGAAATTGTCTTAAATGACAATTGCCCTTGTTGTTTCTAAATGCCCCGTGTATTTACGAATTCATTGTTTTGAATTGTATTGTATAAGTCCTAAAAATATGATTGACTATTATTACGAGTATAACATATGTGTTGTGTAAAATGTTCTATAAATTGTCGTGACATTCATTTAGCAGTTATAAAAAGTATGCTACCCACGCTCTTTCTGAAATATAATTACACCGCTTACAATGTTTGCTGAATAATTTCAAGCATTTACGATTTACATACAAGAGGGTTACAAACTATTTGTAACACGACGGACACACGGCGATTATGAACGTTTATTGCTCATAAACATATAGACAACCTTTTTTGCATTGAGACATACACAAGTAAGACATCACGGAGCAGCGCCAGGATGCCGCGGCCAGGTATGTATGTACCCTAGAAATACCTAGAATCCTCAATTACTACAAATCTACATTCAGTATCTTTATTTACCTTGGTTACTAATGTGAAGTATCAGTCGATAGGAAGATCTTTACACCGATAATCTTCGTATCTGTTCCCCAAGTAACGTAACTGTTGAAACACTAAAATTTGCTAGTGCGCGCTTGCCCTTACTAAACATCCACTGAAAGCCAACTAAAAGTATCCAATTCGATTAATTCAATTCGGTAATAAATTATATCAATGGATCCGAGTAGCATTGAAATGTGTTAGTCTAAAATTTATTTGACTTATAATTCTGATCATGTCAGCACTTAACCCCACTGTTTATTTGCAAGAATTTTATGCACGAAATGTCAAAGTAACTCAACGGGTGTAATGTACGCATCAAAGTGTTTGGGATCGTCCTTGATTTGTCTGTTTTTCGTTGTGGGACAAAATTAAAGCTATTTAGTGTCGCATCGTTCACGACTGGTGCAATATCAATTTATACACTGTTGACATACAAACATATTATTTCTTCGTTTACGTAACAATATGAACAAATTCAGTGTTATTGCAGAAATTTTAAACCCTTCTGGAATAACCTAGAGGTGGCCACATCATATGGCCAATCTTAATGGCTCAAGTTTGATGGATGCTATTGCTAAATAAATAATGACTGTCGGGGAATTGGTACAGTCCGAGGTAGTCGTTCTCAGGTTCAATTCCTGGCCGGGACCGATAATAATTTAATTGTGTTGTCCAAGCCTTCACCCAATTTGATTCACAGCAAATACGTCACTAGCAGTCCGAAACACAAATGTACCATTACTGATTTGTATTCATTCATCGATTTACTTTTAAATAAACATGTTAAAATATTATATTACTGAAGTGTAACGTTTGACGTTTTGTTACAAAATAAGAATAACAACTTTTTGCCACGTCTGGTCTCAATGGTTTTTGTGCCATTCGCTCTTTCATCTCTACTAATTAACGTCAACGAGAATTAACTTCGGGTTTTTGCTAAAGATTTAATTAATATGGACATACCAATAGTGACTTAATCTGTCAGTTTCTCTAGAATACGCCGAGAAACTCGATAATTGGAAATTATTGGATAATTTATTATAATAATAAATATAAAAAAAAATCAAGAGCTATGACGATTTGCCGTATCCTTTAGCTAAATTACACCGACCTTAATCAAATTACATTCCTGTTAATCAAACTACTAAAATTTTTTTTCTAATTGCCACTCTCTGAATGATTTTTTACGCGTTTCGATCGCATTGTCGGAGGAGTTGAAATATTGTAGGTCCGTTTCTTTTTGACTGGCAGTGCAATTGATGATGCCTCTGCTGATGCGCATTTAGCACCCGTTGGGTTGTACGCTAGTTCTTCGCTCATTTACATAAAAAAACAATCTAAAATTATCTACTCGTTGACCGACTCTCGTACACAAATCTTCTGACATAATTCGACGTTAATCTGAGACTTATCGCGCATTGCGCAACTGGGTCTCTGATCTGCGATCTCCGATCTCCCTGTTGCATCAGTGGTCGCATTGGCAGACAGACGGAACTGTTGTTTGTTTCTTATTCGACACCCAAAGTAGTGCGCCGAGCCTCGCGTCCCGGCGCCCTAGGGCTGCCAGATACAGGCTTATTATTTTCGAGACAATTCTATTGGCGGATCCAGAATTTTGTGACCGCCATAAACGCCACTTTTGTGTCAACGCAGTCAATACATTTTAATGTAGCGTCCCTCTAAAAAAGCTTGCCAGCCGTGCCTAGTAATAATATAGGCAATTATTAGCGCCAATTTAATTTCAGCATCCTTCAGTCGAAGCGGTACAAAGATGTCTAATTGCTGAATACTATAATTATTTACGGTGCAAGATGTAAAATCCCGGGGCAACCCCGTATTTCCCTGCTATCTGGCAAACTGACGGCGATCGGTGCGGCGAGGCGCAGTGGCGATCGCATACAGTTTGGAGTCGTTTCAATTTTTTTTTGTAATTTGCTAAATCTGTCTGTAAGTCCTCTGTCGCTTCGAATCTCTTTTACGTTTTGACGATGTGTTGACAATGCAGAATGCAATTTTATTTTATATTGAAGGAAATTGTGAAATAGGAGTAAAAAACGAGAATGAATGTAGATTTTAGATTAACAAAATTAATTTGCAACGGTAGAATATTTTAGGAAGAAGGTAAAATTATCTACGTACCTATAGTATACATGTAGCTTTAGTTCCATCAATCGTTGTCTACTTTAAAAATTAAGTCATCAACTCTAAATCTTAACAATGATCCGGCAAACCTGCAATGTGCGCTAACCGGTAACTATGTTCTCTATAATGTTAAAGTATTTTTTAAAAAGAAAATTTTATATTACGCACTTTGTATCTTTATGGTAGAAGGATAGCTCGGTAGAAGTATTTGTATCCAATGTTTATGATTAGAGATGGTAAAGAGATTACCAATGATATCAAATAGAGAGACGTAACCGGGTAAGTCTATATCGTTTATTTCAATTTAATTAATAAATATAATTTACTTCTCCGGAAACATCAGTGATAGTCGCGTAAATTCCGATTATAATGTTTATCTTAAAATAAATAAACGCTTCCCAACTAACTTGTTACTCAGTAATAGTAACCAGTACTTATAATAAACAGGATGAAATTATAGGAAGCACGAAGCTGTTATTACCGTCTTCCTAGAATTTTGGAATGGTCGGAGTAATTTTAGTTTATAGGTAAGTAATAGACGTATATACATATGTATAATATACTATGTATATTAAATTGTCTCATTATGATCTAAATTTGTAAATTCATATTAGTAAGTGAATTGGCGTAGCAAGCGCATAGATAAAAAGAACAGCTATGGATGGCCTATATCCAGCAGTGGACTTCCAAAGACTGATGGACGGATGGATGATGGATACCTTAAAAAACACATTACGTATCGTGAGAAAACAAAATGCCTTATGTTATTAAGATATCACTCTTCGTGACAAATATGCAGTAAGCTTAAAAGAATCGATTATGACTATCAGTAAAAATATTGAAAATTAAATAAATTAATTTATGTGCTTAAATGTTATTCTAGAATGCGTGGGTTAAGATCAAGGCCACAGTTCAGTATGTTTTTTATGATATAATGCGATTTATTTTAGTCCCCATCAACCGTCAACATTAGCACAGTTTCTTGGCAAATCCAATATTGTTTTTGCCAAACTTAGATTACTCTGAGACGTCGCAAACTTCAGTTAAACGGCAATATCATTGAATTTATTGCCGCTTCTCCAAAATACGAATTATTATTGAAGAAGCAGAAACCTCAAAATTCATATTTGGAGGCCTTATATTTAGAGGAAAAAGATAAGGTTTAAGTAATAGTCTAGAAGTTTTAAATTTCTACTACGCGTTTGTTAACGATTTGGCAAGGTCTCTTGTAAATAGTCTGGCCTAATCGCCGAACTCTCTAGAAGTCTAGACTGTTTCGAAATATGTTAGAAGTAATTTTCTTTATGCGGCTTACGCCCCAACTCAGAGTCACATAATGGTTACTTTAATCGCTCCTCAGTAACGAATCACCATACAAATTCTGTACTGAGGAACGATTTAAGTAACCATTAGTGATTCTGAGTTGGGGCGATAGTCAATTTACGAACAATTAAAGTTAAGTATACAAATCTCTTTGCTTAAGGCCCGGTATGACTACGATTTAAAAACGTTGATTTCACTCACACAACCGCATATCTGCGTCAATCTAATGTTACATTTACGTGACGCTGAATAGGGTTCAAAATTGCAGAGCATATTTTTGCTAACAATGTAACTAGATTGCGAATAAACATTTAATTTGAGGGTTTTCCTTAGGTTATTCAAAATATACACATTAAATTCAATATCTGTCCGGTTTAAGTTTTAATAAAACCATATACGTATTATATTCTCAAAAAAAATATGTTGTTACCGCTGAAAATACAGAGAACTTCGACGATTAAGTTTATTTTTGTATAGCAAATTACGATTTTTTATTGGGAATATCAAACAACTATTTAATATTCTATTCGGTTAACATTTTTCTTTAGACCTTTTTCTATGCTCTGTATTTTTTGCGTGCGATATTTTCATTGGGTTTCCTCGTACTCAAGCACCAAAGAAACCCAGTTTTGTGAATATTGAGATCACACCGCGCCTTAATAAAATTATTTAATGGTTGATTAAAATTGAAGTTTTTGAATGTCAAGTCAAATCAACAACTCATCATTCACACTGACGGTTAGCAGTACTGCCATAAATAAAATGGTGTAACCTCTTTATTTTATTTTAAAGAAAAAAGCTAGTTTGCAATGTTTTTAAGTAAGAAAAAACAGTAAACGATTTTTTTTCATTATATTAGTGTACATTATAGTTCTAAAAGCATTTAAATAAATATTATCTTTTATTTACTATCAACGTATTTTACGTGTGGCTACACTAACACTCCATCGATATGATTATTATCGATAAGGTTATTTGACGTAATGTCAATTAGTTATGAACGCCTTACGACTAAATAAACGAACCTTTCTGAGTTGGGGCGTTACGATCTAATAAAATAATGAATGACAAAATTTTATGCAAACTTATGAGTTCCCAAATCAAAACTGGAACAACTTTATTAGCTCAAATACAACGTTCATATTCTTATGTTTCCGGTGGACTGCTTTTACGTATTCTGTGACGTCCAACACGTCTGTTCTATTGACAAGTGACCTAATTTATTTAAAATATACTAATTTAACGCAGTCCCTTTAAACGTATCAGTAACAATTTTATTAGTATTTTACTATTCGCACATGGTGGCTTTACGATTGCGACTATTCGCAGAATCAACAAACGCAATGTCGTTAACTGATTTTTGAAGGTCCAGTAGTTATCGTTCGACTCGGATGTGCACTTCGACATCTACGTAAACTAAAATAGTCGAGCGCTCGCGACTGCCCGGTGACCGAGTTAGCCGGCGCAGTGCGTTCGCGGAGCCCTCTCGCGCCGGTTCTATTTCGAACGATGCTGATGTCCCGACGCATCCCGAGCCGCTCGTGACAATAATACTGCACGCGGCGGTGAAATGGCACTGGACTTTCACCGCGGGAAATACTTCCGCTACTGTAGGAAACGCAAGCGCATCCACGCGTAAATGACCATGCCGCACGCGAACGCCACCACACCCACTGCAAACGGGATGGCTTCCAATCACCTGAGCATTCGAATACCTGACGACAAAACGAACGGCAATCATCCCACCAGCAATGGAATTATGTCGCCGAATTCCAACGGGCCTCTATCTCCACCCATCTTGGATGCGACACCGAAGAAACCACCTAAAGCTCCTCTCGCACGACCAATTCTACCGATGAAGAAAGCCATGACCCTTCCAATCCACCTCGAGGAAACGGCGCCGCCAAATGTTTCCAATAGTCCCATAAATGGTAAAAGACTATTTAATTACAAACCTTTGAAGGAAGTACATACGATTCAGCACAATGTGCCGGAAAATGGGAAAAATTTAACAACTCGCTCACCGAGTCCATCTTATAGAAGGAGTATGTCGTTATCTGTAGAAACAGGGTCTATTGCTGAATTAGCAAAAAGACATGGATCTAACAGCAGCTTATTAATCTCGCGGTCACCCAGTCCTTCATCCTACAGCAGTATTAGGAGTACGACAAGTCACTACTCGACTTGTAGCAGTAATGGTACATACGTTCCATTATCCCGATGTTCAAGCATTAATTCTACCTTGTGCAATAGATCTCCCACACCAAGAAGAATGTATCCACAATCCTGTGACCCTTCTGAAAGCGTGAACCTAAACGAACTGAAATCGAAAGAACAAGCACCCGTTGTTTTCGACGCGAATTTGCAATTTGTACTTGGTTGTAAGAAACAGCCGGTAAGACAAAGGTTTCAGCCTATTGCTGCACATTTGGAACAAGGCACATCTTCAAACTACTTAAGCTCGAAAATCGATAATTTCCTTAAAAGAACTGACCACGTTATGGATGAGTGGCGAAGAATGGGTCATAAAGATGATCCTGATTATGAGTATTGTAACGGAAAAAGAAGACTTGGTAGATCGAAATCTGCAACTAATATCATGATTAAGGGGTTCACAATGTTTAGCCGCAGCGGAAGCAGAGCTAGCAGCATTTGCAGATCTTCTCGAGGAATTTCTGAGGATAGAACAACTGTGTCCGAAATGGACGAGGTTGGTGAATCATCTTAACGATATCTTTTATTTTTAATCTCACAAAATTCTAAAGATTTTCGTGTTATTACGTATGTAATTCATATACTACAATAAATTATTCCCGACCATCTTGTGATAGTGGTGCTAATGGTGGCGCTTTCCTAGTGATCGTTGGCTCGAGATTACCGCTTCGGCGGCTTCTTGCCAAATATTTTTTTCTTCATTGTTGTCTACTTACTATTACTTTTACAAACGCGTGAGATTCTTGGCTGTCCGTCATCGCACGACGCTGTTTCTAATGACAGTTGTAACTAAGGCGGAAGTGTTTATTTCTTGTGCAGCACTTTTATAATAATACCATCAAACGGCTCGTGAAGGTTCAAAATGAAATATTCATTTGGCAAATAATAATACAAGCAACACATTCATCATACAGTCGTTATGGTTGGTTGGACCTCCCACTCCGCGTCATTCTGTTCCAAATTTAACCACATCCCACTGAAATATTGCCGTGTTGCTAATTCATTCATGAACTACGCAAATTGTAAATATTTCATACACTGCCGGATTACGTATAAACAATATAGTTCCCTTATATCTTTGGTAATTTTTGCATATTCACTTCAAAGTATGTTGCGTTAGGAAAGTGTTTTTCAAATTTTTCCATACATTCCTTATTGTCCGCAATCGTCTTGACTTTTATGTAATACCATTATATTGTCGCTTTTGTACCTACGACATTTAACGATTGACTTTTGCTTTTTGTTAAACAAAAGGAAAGTTTTAATATATTGGCTTACGCAATTTTAGCACCGTCTTTTAAGGCTGTGAACTTTAGTATTTTTATCTCATCCGATCTGCATAAAGCTTTTGTAAGACCCATTAATTGACAGTTTACTTGACAAGATAATTACTGTTACACCTGTGGCGGTACTCTGCGGATTCGATAGTGAAAAATCATGATAGAGATTTGGCCTACAGCTATAGCTGACATTCAGTGTATTCAGTTGTTATTGTTTCTGATCAATGTGGTTGATTTGAATTCTGTTATACGTACGGTGGAAACGTGGAATGTGGGTTACAGCTACAGTCTTAGGTGTTCATGTCTTTCTTTTATATAATGTATTGAATATTTAAGCATAATTTTACCGCAGTTCCTTATAACAGCGTAGTTATATTTGAAGATATTTTGATCTTTAGTTGGTACTTACACTACTTACGTTCGTCAATCTAGTGGTAAGGATTTAATTGATGATTTTTATTTATTTCTTGAGATAACAATTCATGTAACAAGTACACCACAATCATAGTCAATACAATGTGACATAGCGCTAAAATATAGGTCGACAAAATGTTCAAGTACAGCTGTTAGTAGACATAGATATGATAGATACAACTCTCCAAAGGATTATTTGATAATAAGTAACTAATAACACTGGAATAAAAGAGAGTATACAATATTGCACCAAGATTGATCAGTTACAATTACAATAGTTTACTACAAAGTTTACATCAAGAACGCCATCAATTTAAATACGATTTTAACTTAGTAGAACAGCTTAAGAAAAATGAGTTATACACAATAATATTATGTTATGTTTGTATAGTTGAATAGTTGAACTCTGATACCCAAGTTAATATTTAACTTGTGTTATGGATATCAATCAGATTTCCACTGAAACGTTTTTGGGTTACCTACAGTAGCTTCTTCTACATAACAAGTAAGAGGCTAGGAAGTGGGACATGGAAAAAGTTTCCAAAACAAAAATCATCAGATCTTTAGGCACTTGTTGTCCTTTTATTTTTGAAATGTACCGTAATATAAATAAAGCTTCCATGTAGCTTTAATGCAAAATTTAATGGAATAAAATAAACGGATGAAACAAATAAATATTTAACGATTCACATAACCGTGATCTTGAAAACATCTTTACAAAAAAATAAGCAACACTTTGTATTTCAAATTACCACCTATCAAATTTCTCTGTGTATGGTGTACCGTTTACATTATACTGCGCACTTTTTGCACTATGAGTATGTAGATAATATTTTTAATTATATGAATTGATCCGTTGTGAACTAATACTACTATTAAGCTAATGTTACCGTATTTAAATTCAGTCCAAATATATTATCGCATCTATAAATAAGGTACAAGGCGTACGCATTATCTTAAATCGGTTTATTTATTTCTCGTAAATTCAAGGGCAATAGTACAGTGGAAGTCGTATAAATTATTCTATCAAACGTTGCATACGCAAGAAAACATTTGACGGCTATGTGATTAAAATAGTTTTAATAGGCACATTAAATTGTGCTATTTGTGAGTATAAACAGGAAAATGTGTCAGAAAAATTAATTTCGGTCTCTGAAAATGCGCATCTGTCTTAGTTAGTAAACATGTTAACCACAATCCCACATGTTAGTAGGTACCCTACACATTTTTTTATGTAGAACTGAAGCTTTTCCTTATATTTTTTCAGTAGTTTTATCGAAAAGGAGAATCTTTTCGACATAATTAGCCTGATGTTGTTATCTAGAAATGGGAGAAGGAAAACCGGTACTACAGATCTAATTGCTACGTATTATAACTTCCCGTTTATTAATATTATGAACCTCTGTAATTGTATAACGAGTGGGTAAATCCTAGTCTCCCACGACTAGGGTTGTCATATTCTTTTCCTTGTTTCAAAAAAGAATATTTGGTTTTCATCACTTCAGTAAACGTACATTAACGTTTTCTAAAACTTCAACCTGATGCCATTGTCGTAATCTTCAACACAAATACACTATGAATCCACAATACGTAGGAGTACGTACGAATTTCAAGATCGCTTTTAATCGCTGCAAAGACAAATAAGAGACTAAATCTATACTAATATATAAAGAGGAAAGATTTGATTTTTTGTTTGCATTGAATAGGCTCCGAAAGTACTGAACCGATTTCAAAAATTATTTCACTGTTGGGAAGCTACACTATCCCCGAGTAACATAGGCTATATTATATTTTCAAAAAAATTAGGGATCCTTAATAAAACTCCAATAAGGTGTAAAAAAATAAGAAAACCGAAGCAAAGCGAGGGCGGTTACTCGTCTAATATAAAATTGACAAGAAAGTCCGGAATTTTCATCAAATGTCAGGAATTTTCTCCGGATTTTTGATATTTTTATCTGGGAACCCTACCCACGACACAGGGAATCCTAGTGTAGGAGAGCTAGTGTATATGATTTTTTATGTGAACAAAGTTTATGAAATAAATAATATTCATTTTATTAAAACACGTTAGTTGCAGCGACAAGACTAACTTTATTTTTCTTAATAAGTTGTACAGAGTACTTAATCACATAACTTGCATGTCATAGATCATAGAGTATTTTGATACTACTTCAACACATTTTCATTTTCATTTCCTTAATTCATAATATTTGTTTGTCGACAGTTGTCAGAAGTGGCCGGTGAGCTAGCGGAGGAGAGGGCCGCCGCGGCGCTCGCGGCCGAGCGCGCGGACGCCGAGGCCGCCGAGCGACTGCGCGTCGAGAGAGACAACAGGGACCTGGTCACCAACAACCAGCGGCTGCAGCAGGTTGGTTGTCTACGTTGTCTTTGTTGTCATTGTGCATGGAGGGTAATGCGCGTCGAGAGACAACCGGGACCTGGTCACCAACAACCAGCGGCTGCAGCAGGTTGGTTGTCTACGTTGTCTTTGTTGTCATTGTGCATGGAGGATAATGCGCGTCGAGAGACAACCGGGACCTGGTCACCAACAACCAGCGGCTGCAGCAGGTTGGTTGTCTACGTTGTCTTTGTTGTCATTGTGCATGGAGGATAATGCGCGTCGAGAGACAACCGGGACCTGGTCACCAACATCCAGCGGCTGCAGCAGGTTGGTTGTCTACGTTGTCTTTGTTGTCATTGTGCATGGAGGATAATGCGCGTCGAGAGACAACCGGGACCTGGTCACCAACATCCAGCGGCTGCAGCAGGTTGGTTGTCTACATTGTCATTGTGTGTGTTTGTATGATCGAGGCGAAAAGTATCTCAAATGTTTTCAATATAAATTAAGTAAGCAGTAGAAAAGATTGCAACATTTTAGTAACAGGTCAGACTAATTCATCTTATATTTTTTAAAGAAATTACAAACACGTGACATGTTAATGAATGTCTAACCTCATTTCATTTCATCAGTCGCACATAAAATATGTTTTTTGATCTCGCCTGATTGACTCCTCAGACATTTTTTATAAACATAAAAGTAACCGTTACGTATGACTGCTTGTCTGGGATAAATATCTATTTTGTATTATAAAACTACAACAAAATTTAAAGTTACTTTGAAAAACTAAGTATGTAGATACAAAAAAGAAAACACAGATGTAAAGGAAATAACTACACAGAATAGTGTTGATAAAACTATTCCCGTGCAATCTGATGGGCTTTCTGTATATTTTGCTCTATGCTAGTTTGCCTGTTGTGGGCATGCCTATTGTTTTGATTAATATTTTGTAGCACCTTAACACATACAGCGCTCATAAAAACTCCAATCTCTTTCTCCTAAGGCCTCTGAACGTCTAGAGCTGGAACTCCTGCACTGGCGGTCGGCGGAGAACGGTGGAGCAGAGGCCTCTGACTCGGAGGGCTCCGAGGCGGAGACGGGCGCCAGCGGTGACAAGTACAAGCGGCGGTTCGAGAGGGCGCACAGGGAGCTCCAGCTGTTGAGGGCGCAGCTGAGGAGACAACACGAAGATGACCTGGAACAGCTGGTCACCGTCAAGAAGCAGTTGGAGAAGAAGGTAAGAAAGAAAATGTTTTTAAGATTAACCAAAATAATTAATAATAAAGTATTTTTTTACAAAATAAATTATAAATTGTTGAATAAGTATAATATTGTATTTTAGGAAGATCACGAAATAAATATATTTTTCGAATTGAATTGCAAACTAGGTCGCGACAGAAAACTGTCATTTTATCTATTATCTCAGATGATCCTCGATCCAACGCTGAAAAGATACGGCCATCAAACTGAGATAGGTACTATGATATAGTGTGGTGATAACGGAGATGCTATGTTGTCAAATTCAGTACGATATACGACTGTTTAGTGCTCATAGGCTGATTTTTAAATATATCTTCTCTTTAATTTTACGTTTTCGTAATTAGGTACTGAGTGTAAAAATAATTTTGTATTTCAATATTTAACTGAGTTTTCATAAAATATTTCTTACATGAAATATTTCCTGTGTTTCTAAAATGTTTTTATTTCAATATTTTAAATGACGAGGACGGTTTAATAAGTTTTTTTACTTCGAATTTATTCAAGTGTGAAATTAAAGTGCTATGCTAATATGGCTATTAAAGTCTTCTTCTTCATAGAGCATTAATTATTTTTATGGATAAATTATGAGGCGATTTTACGACATCCTCTGATCGAAGTATGTTGTAAATATCATAAACACAAGTTTAAATAATAAAATGGAAGATGAAAGCGACGAGGTGAGTGACCCTTTTATAGTAAAGGACTACTACAGAATATAGATTGATGTTTTTGCAAGTCGTTTAGCGTTTTTCATTGCTATTTCTTGGCGATCACCCAAACAATATTGTCTAAAGCGGTATGACGAAAATTAATTCTGATTAAAATTGTTTTATAGATACCTATATTTATGTAACCGTTTGAGTAAATGTGATTCCATTTCGAATATTATTTATTCTACGTAAAATTAATACGTACCTTTACAGATTAATGTAATGATAATTTAAACGACATTTCAGTAACAAAGTTCTTTAGATTTATTAACAAAATTTATGATAAAAGATTACAACATAAATAAATCAGATAATTCTTTTTCGAACAAATTAAAAGAAGTTTGGTGTTACATAATTACTAACCGAATTATAAGGTGTAATTCAATTTACTGTATATTAAACGCTTTTGGCTAATCGACTGATTAAAAGATTTCACGCAAAAATGATAGATAGGTACGCTCTATCTATGTTTATATGTTTATCATCAATTCTATTTATATTACACTTAAAATTAAAATAATACCGTTACATAAACAAGATAGTATACCCGTATATGTAAGTATAACTACTTATTATTACTTTCGAACCAGGTCTTTTCGAAATGACAACTGAATTTTTCTTTTCTATCCGTATTGATATCGGCGACGTCTATTTTACTCGATATTCTGTGTTAATTAACCACCAACGCAAAAGAGCGATGTTATAAGTTTGACGTGTCTGTGTATCTGTAGATCTATATGTCTGTCTGTGGCATCGTAGCACCTAAACGGATGAACCGATTTTGATCTAGTTTTATTTTCTGAAAGGTGACTTATACGAGAATGTTCTTAGCTATGTTTAATGTAAATAAATCTGTCGGGTTTTTTTTTATTTTAATTTAACATTATTCTTGATCCATATGGAGATTAAATCGTGGTCAGTAGTGACCACGTCTATGTCACCCGTCGTTCCGTGTCTCACGTGGTCGCTTGTCCCAGGTGCAAGACGCGTACGAGGAGGTGGAGGAGCAGCGCGTGGTGGCGGCGCAGTGGAAGCGCAAACTGCAGAAGCTGACCAACGACATGGCGGACCTCAGGTCGCTGCTCGACGAACAGGTGACTTACTATACTTCGTTTTCCTAGCCGAGACTTATTTCCTCAACAATCTTAAACTACTGTGAAATATTCATTTAAATTTGTTTAAAAAATAAATTGGTTTTCGCATTATTGATTATTTATCTTGCAATTTAAATTTCGTGTCTTTCTTATTTTTAAATGAAAATTATGATAAAAAGATACTGTAAGACTGTTTACTTAATGAAACTCCTAAAAAAAAGGACCGCTCATGCACTGGCCGACTAACTGCTGGTTTATATATCTATACCTTATTCCCGATATGAGGTCATTAGACTTGTTGTACCTACATTTTCGGGTTTCGATAAACGAAGATGAAAATACTTTATTAACCGACTTCAAAAAAAGGAGCAGGTTCTCAATTCGATTGTATTTTTTTTATGTGTGTTACTTCAGAACTTTGGACTGGGTGAACCGATTTTGATGATTCTTTTTTTAATTGAAAGCAGGTGCTTGTCATGTGGTCCCACATAAATTTGAACGAGATCTGATAAGTACTTTTTGAGTAATATTGAAGTCGGTTATTTTTGTTAGTAAAATTTAAATTATTTCTGAAATAGTAATAAACAGTACCTATGTATAATAATTCTTTCAGTGTGGTTAATTTCCCATGTGGTTCATTGATGTAATTAATGTATACCTACAGTGTTAATTAAAGTAAAATAAATAAATAATAATAACAAAGCAACAAACTGCTATTAGGTAGTTAAGTCATATAAACTGGTAGTGAATGGTAAAAGATAAGCTCAAGCAGATTTTCCCAGCTGATTCTATCATTATACTGCTAATATTCATCCTGAGTCCCTGTCTCAGCCATTCTTCCCATCTGAAGGTACATCTGTTATCATCAGGTGGACTAGACAAACTAAAATTCTAAAATTTTGATGCTATGGAAGTGCACATGGCGGAATAATTTTATTGTTTTAGTTTAAGTTACGATTTTGCATAGTTGCTACTTTGGTTGCTATAGAAACCGTTGCTACGGTCATTTTAAGCCAACATTCATTTAACATTTCTTTGCCTACTTATTTTGTTTGTAGTAGGTCTCTATGTATGTACATAGGTTCCGAGAGATTAAACAGATGATTCATCTAATTTGTGCAATCCCAATAATGTTCATTAACTCCGCCTTACAGACTCTGTCGTTAAGCAATTTATAAGCCGCCCACGTACGGATGACTCGCATTGTTTATGTCTGAGAGGAATTCCGACTCTTTATTAATATACTTATATTATTATGTAATTTGAATTTCTTTGCATAGAGTTCAACTTACATTGGTTGATACTATTGGCTGTAATTTTATGTTCGGCGATTTGCCAATCACTGTATTGGATAGACGGAAATCTGTCATGTTACTTTAAGCGAGGCACAGGGCTTGTTTCACCATCTTCAAGTAGAGTCCTGAATAAGCTATTCGCCGGTTAAAGTGACGTTAAAGTGTCATTTTACATACACGAAATGTCAACTTAACCAACGAATAGCTTACTTCGGACTTACTTGAAGATGGTGAAACAAGCCCTTAGTGTTCATTCCAGCGAATAAGATTTCACTACCCAATTCGAGCAAGGAATTATTGTTAAACTGTCTCACACAAATGTCCGTCACATCTGGCGGTAGAACAGTGAATCAGGTTTGGCAGGTGGCAAGAGCCTTTAATATGGCCAGACTGGATGCGGGATATTGTTTTGGCAAATACAGGTTTGACGACTTGGCTGGGGGCGGATAAATCAATAAATATTTGTTAACGCGATTTCCAAATTATACATTGAATTTCAAATGTATTTCGACCAACCTCGTGTCACTCGGCTAAATAAAAGTAAATCTTACATTTAAAATTCTACCAAAGCAGTGTATATTTTTCTTGGCATTTTATTATCATCTTGTTCGCCGTATTTGATTATTTTTGGTATCTGCATATTTATTTAGTTTTTATTTGTCGGACGAGGATAAACATACTACATTTACGAATGCCGAGCGAAGGCAAAACAATGTACATAACACAGTATCTGTTTTCTATTTTTTTTATTTGCTACATTACACTACTCTAGTAAATAAAGGAGATTGCCCATTTTGTATGGAGAAATGTACTGACATTAATATTTTTGTGTCCTGATGAAAATACCTTTATTTGATTATGCTATCTTAATAAATTACACAAACCAACTTTAGTCAATTTTTATATTAGGAGTTACGAGATTTTTAACAAAATTATTTTGTATTTAGGTTATAGTAGACACAGTAATATAGACTCTATGCAGGCGCATTAAAATCGTATACGTTTAAGTTTCAGATTCATTTGACAGTCCCCAAACGCCATCTGCCTTTTAATGTAATAATTATCAAATTCATTTGACAGTCCCCTAACACCGTCTAGTTTGTTGTGTAGTAGTCATAATCGAATCAACGCAAACTATTGGCCCGAAGGATCTTAAAAGATCCCTGATTGGCTCTAATTCCAATATAAATGGCCGAATGCTTTTGTGTTGTAAAAAGAAAGTTAAGTTACTTATTAATGTAAGAAAATTAAGCCCAAGAAGGATTTTTTAGGAAATACGGTAATATACATAAAATATTTTAGTTTATTTTTTTGTACAAAAATCATTGTGACACAATTATTTTTTTTGAGAGTACTGGCTATGGGCATTCTCCTTTATTATAATGTGCCTATATTTGTCAGACATGCCGCAACAACCTCCTGGAGAAGCGCCAGCGGAAGTTCGACTGCGAGGTGCAAGCGACGCAGGAGGAGCTGAAGCGGGAACGCGCGGCCAAGGAGAGGCTCTCGCGCGAGCGGGACCAGGCCCTCGCTGACAAGTACGCCGTCGAACAGAGCCTCTCTGTGAGTACACACACACACACTGCCGTAGGGTATAAAGTAGCATGAACTTGAAGCCTGTCTGGCTAACTGATGGTAGTTAGCTCTTGCTCGAGTCAGCCACCAGTAATGCCTTTGGTGTTACTGATGTCCATGGGCGACTCATGTGGATCTTCAATGATTATTTTTATTATTATATTATTTTTTGTTTGTTCGTTTGGCACCGCCTCAAAATTATTTATTTACAGTTAATTTAGGATCTTAATTTATAATACTAAATGATTTATTTTATTTTGGTTTTGTTTACTTTTTTTTGATGATTTGCGTATTGTGGAGTGACTAATTTTTTTAATAAAAACACGTATAAAATGGACTGTATGTTGTTCCCAAGCGTTTTAAAGACAAAAGAAGTTGTCAACAAGTGTGATATCAGAGATAACCGATTTTGGTCGCATTTATGTGTGTAACTGTTTACGTACTACAGCAGCCTAGAACGTTATCAGTTTAATAATTGAAGTTAACCGCAAAATCGTTTTATGATTCATTGGTAGGTACATTATAAAATAAAATGGCATTAATAAAATTTCCTGCATAGTCCTAAAACCAGTTTTGTAAGTTAATAATTGAATGTCATAATAGTTAACTGTGCCGGCTGGGGTTCTGTTAATTGAATGGTTAATTAAACTAAACGTTTGTGATTAGTGACACGGTAAAAATGGACATAACGTTACGAACAGACGACGGACATACATGGTTTCATAGTATCTCAGTTTGAAGAAATTAGAGAAAGTCGTAACGTATTAAAGTCAACATTATATCTACAAATTCTGCGATGAACACATATGCGAGATTTGTTAAGGTAATCTAAGATAAGGGCTTATAAGAAATATATTTGAATCTTGGCTGGCCTTGTTTTATGAGTTCATCATCTTATCAATCTATGGTGCTTTTCAAAATAACCGTGACTGGTTGTTTAAAAAAATGCAAATTTACAGGTCTCTTAGTTGTTTAGTAGAAGAAGCGTGGAATAATGTGTGTTACTATATTCATGTGAAGTTTTTAATGTGACTTTTTAATGAAAATGTCAAATCGTTAAGCATAGGTACCGAAAAAAAGTACATCGTAACGAAAAAGTTGCTAACGTAAACGAAGCTCCGTGAGCTAGTGTCTACGAAGTAGATTTACATAGTCATCTACATTATGGAACCGATTAAAAAGAAGATGATTGTCATTAAGAACGTAAAAGTTTCAGCCCTTATTAATTTTATTAAAAATCCTACTACATTTTTTACAAGCTGCATATTTGTTTATTAATCACAAGCTGTATATTTATTTATGCCCTAATAAATGTTACAATGTAGTTGTTTGTGATGGTTCGCAGGAAGCTCGGCTAGAGATCGAGTTGAGGGAAGAGCGGCTGGCGGGCCTGGCTCGCGAGCTGGAGGAGCGCGGCGGCGGCGGGGACGAGGCGGCGGCGCTGCGGCGCGCGCGCGCGGACCTCGAGCGCCGCGTGCGCGACCAGGAGGAGGAGCTCGACGACCTCGCGGGGCAGATACAGGTGCGTGTGGGGTTGAGTGAGTGGTTGCGACCATATGATATGATAATAGTGGTCATATATGATAGTAGTGGTCATATTTGAACACAGTGGTCATATATGATAATAGTGGTCATATGATGTGATAATAATGGTTATATGTGGTAGCAATAATCTCATATGTGCTAATAATGGTCATATATTATTATTATATCGACGCTTGAAAGGCAAAAATTGCCAAGCGACATGTTGACAACTTTACACTAGAGCATTTTAAAGTTAAAATTTTAGAAAAGAAATCGTAAAAAATCGCCTATTAGTCATAGCTACTTAATTCCATTGAATTTTACATAAAGTTTAAATGCTTAATAAAGCGATTTTTACGATATTTTTTCTAAAATAAAAACTTTAAAATGCTCTAGTGTAAAGTTGTCAACATGTCGCTTGGTAATTTTTGCCTTTCAATCGTCGATATGCTAAGCACGTTTCTAAAATGTTGATAGGTTAATGATTAATGAATTTTGAATTTTATTACTAATAAAATTGACTAACAAAAAATAACCGACTTCAAAATTATTCAAAAACTACTTGTCAGATCTCGCTCATTTATGTAGGACCACATGACAAGCACCTGCTTTCGATTAAAAAAAGAATCATCAAAATCGATTCACCCAGTCCAAAGTTCTGAGGTAACAAATATAAAAAAAATACAATCGAATTGAGAACCTCCTCCTTTTTTTGAAGTCTGTTAAAAATAGCCACTAAATAGCTGCTAATAGTGTCACATGTGAAAAAGTGGTCTTTTTAAATAGGGGACAGTCACGGTAAAAAAGTAATATTATTCTGATGGTTTAAATGTTGGTTTATAGCTCTCCTGACAGACCAATGTTAGCGTTAAGTGTCCACTTCCTCGTGTAATTATTTATCTATGCGATGTTTGTGTATGTGGGCAGCTGCTGGAGAGCTCGAAGCTGCGGCTGGAGATGCTGCTGGAGCAGCAGCGCAAGGAGGCGCGGCTGGAGGCGGCGGCGCGCGACGACGAGATGGAGGAGACCAGGGCCAACGCCGCCAAGAAACTGAAGAGTTAGTACCGTTGTTACTGTTTATTCTGTTGTTTGAAATTCGACCGTATTGCTATTTGTGAAAGGGTTACTTTATGTTTACAATTTTGAGGTTGTTCTAAGATGTAATAGTTGTATAATATTTAGCCATCTCCACTTCTTCATGTAAACTTTTACTGTACCAAATCTTGTATTACTACGAGCGTGCATTATATTCTTTAAAAAATGTGAAAAGATTGTTGTGCATTAATTTTGTGGTGCAGAGCCCAAAACCCTTCAACAGGATCATTCCTATTGAATTTAATGCGTGCGACACTTCGCTATATGTCAAAACGCGGTGTCGTGTCGCGGAATTCAAGGCGAAAGGTCGCGTAATGACAATTTTGATAGTTTAAATTGACGTATCGCGTATAATCCGTGGCATGGACATGGACATCTAAAATGAAAATGAAAACAAGTCGTCCCATAACATTCTCTCCTTCACACACACTCCCACGGCAAGGTGACTCGTAACATCCTCTCCCTCCCTCAGTGCTGGAGAGTCAGCTTGAGAGCGAGCATTCGGAGCGCAGCCTGCTGCTCCGCGAGCGGCACGAGCTGGAGCGGCGGCTGGCGGCGCTGGAGGAGACGGCGCGCCAGGAGAACCAGGAGCAGTCGCAGCTCGTGCAGAGGCTCAAGAGGTCCCGTACACACTACAATGACATCGACTGTTATGACTGACAACAACAACAACAAAATCCTCTTTATTGTACACCAAAATTATTACTAGATACATTTTATGATACAAATCTTAGTACAACAATTATTGTTATTAGAAAAACTATTGTTGTTCGGAACAATAGTCATTGTAGCATGTAGTAGCAAAAGAAAAACGTGTTTTAAAATATGTGCTGAGGAGTTGCTTTCGCCATTTCTACTCCTCTATAACAAAGCACCTTTCCGAATGTTGCTTCTATAAACTGGGTTGTTTGCAGGGACCTGAAGCGATACCGGGCGTTGCTCCGCGATGCGCAGACCATGCTAGAACAGAAGGAGAAGGAAGGCGGCGGCAAGGCACAGATCAGACAATTGAAGAATCAGGTAATTTTCATATAAGATTTGTTTAGTACACACACGGCGCCCCATAGTGTAAAGTCACAAACCCTAGTTGATCTTTGTCCATATTTTTTGTCCCTGCCATACCTATAACCGCGTTAAAAAGGGCGCAAGGTTTCTTTGTCACTTCAAAGGATTTTAATTCTATTGGCTAAATTTGCAGCCTAATACTAACGTTAACGCTGATCTAGCAGTGAGTTGCGTAACTATCACAGTGTGTCAGTAGAACTCAGCTCAGGAAACATTATTCGTCCACCTTACCTCATTTAATATTATTCTAATCAGCACTCCACATTCTAAGGTTGTCTGGAAGAGATTGCTGTGTAGCGATAAGACCGCTTTTTGTACTGTATTATGTATGTATGTATTACTGGTTTACAGCAGAGTTAAATAAATAAATAAATACAGGGCTGTGGAACTTTTAGCAGCGGTTCGAATTGAACGCTCGAAAAATATACATGTCGGTATGTTTACTACGACACGGGGACTCACGTTATGACTCGTGCTAGGTGGAGGACCTGGAGCTGGCGCTGCGCGCGGCGACGAAGGCGCGCGCGGCGGCCGAGGCGGAGGCGGCGGAGGCGGGCGCGGCGCTGGAGGAGGCCACGCGCGCGCGCAACGACGCCGCCGAGCGCGCGCTGTCCGCGACCAGGGACGCCGCCGCCGCGCGCGCGCAGCTCGACGACGCTGAGGAGGAGGCCGCTGAGGTAACGACTGACCTGTTTTTTTTTTGAAAGCTGACGATCTACCTGATGGTAAGTGACTATCGTCGCCCATGGACCATAGACCAAAGGCATCACTGATGTGTTTGCGCCAAAAAAGAGAAAAGGAAAAGATAGAAAGAACTCATTCTCTTCAATTCAAAAGGAAAAGATAAAAAAAAGTCTTTTTCATATTTTTCAACTGGCTCTCAAGCCAACGTTTGTTACGTACGGAATGTTTAGAATGTGGCTTATGTGACGGCTAGGGCCTTATGCCGTGAGATTTGGCAAAAATTCATTATACTTTATTCGCGCAACGACCCTGTAGCCTGCACCCTAATTCACGTAATTTAAGAAGTTCGATTGCAGTGCAGTTGCAGTGACGTTCCGATCAAAATAACACTTTCGGTATTCTCTTAGCTTTTGCGAGCGCTGTCAAACATGCTCGCGTCACGCGAGCGCTTGTCAAACACGCTCACGTCACAAATAGGTATTCTGTTGATGCTCGTCAAGATAGCGTGTTTCCGATCGCAGTTTGAGGGTATTCTCATAAACTTTTAACGTTTCTTGGTCGGCAACGCATCAGTGATGCCTTTGGTGTTGCTGATGTTCATGGGCGACGATAGTCACTTAGCATCTGGTGGATTGTCAGCTCGTTTGCCGGGTATTTCTATAAAGCGTTTAAAGACGTTTTCCTATCAAGCAACTGTTAGTAAATTGACGTGAATCAAAGGATCCCATTTTATCGTGATAGCCCGAATACGAACATGTACCCGTAACATAAGTAATCACTACTTGTGTGTGTGAGGTGAGTGACAGTCTGCGCCATTTTGTATTCGCAATTTTGTGTGCAACTGACTGCTGTGTTTGATGAACCCCCGCCCTTAGTACTCAACGCATACGAATTCCTCCTTGCCCACTAGTGACTCTGTTTGCCGAGCAAAGAGTCTCGACTACTTCTTAAGGGTAGGTAACTTAATTGAAGCGTAAGCTGCAGATCAGTTCTCGGTTCACACCCACATCAACTCAGAGCCATCTCTGAGTTTTTAAATTTAAACCCTACTGGGCAATATATGCGTGCTATCATTAAAAAGCATATACATTATACGACTTATCAATACTCATGTTCGAATTTGAAAGATATGGATTTAATATATTTTTTATTTTTTACATCGATGTGATAAAATTGTTCATGTGATACTATTGTTTTGTGTTCCTTCCTTGTGCTGTTTATGTATATTATGTTTTGGTGTACAAAATTGTTAAATAAATAAATAAATAAATAAATAAATAAATAAATAAATAAATAAATAAATAAAATGTTCCTATTATACCACGTTAATTAAACACCAATTGTCCAATCCACAGCTACTAAAGAAATATCGCAGCAGCACGTCGGCGTTGTGCGCGGCGCAGGCGGAGGCGCGCGAGGCAGCGGCGCGGGCCGAGGCTGCCTCGGAGGAGGCGCGGGCGGCGCGCGACCGCCTGGCCGAGCTCACGGCGCGCCTCGCCTCGGCCGAGGCGGGGCACTCTCACTCGCACCACGAGGCCGAGCGGAGACTAGAGATGCGCAATAAGGTATGTGTGGTGTTGAGTTTGATTGTGTAGTTTTATAAGAAGCGATTAGTTCACAGAAATGTATCAAGAATAGACGACCCATGTGCCTACATTTGTATGAAAACCAAGCGTGTCATTTTTTTGACAATTTTGACAATGTGACATAAGAATGTCAAAAGAATATCTGTCCGGTTGGTTGTTATTGTATAGGTTATAGTGCTAAATACATGCTAAATAGAACCATATTAATAATTTTATGTTTTGTTATTAAACATACAATATCATAAAAATTATAATATTATAAAAGTGACGTATCTCCTTGTGCCGCAGGAGCTGGAGTCGAGCCTGGAGCTGGAGGCGACGTCGCGCGCGCGGCTGGAGAGCCAGCTGGCGCGGCTGCGGGACGCGCACGAGCAGCTGGGCGCCGAGCTGGCCGCCGCGCGCAGCCGCGACCAGCTCGCCGCGGATGAAGTGCGCAAGCTCGCACGGCAGCTCAGGTAACACTCTACATAATACATCAACATATCTGTATGACATTAAACTGAAAATTGCAGAATCTTCAGATCAGTTTATTAATACAGGCCTAAGGGTGAGATCGATAAATCGTGCTTAGGCTTTGCTCAGACATTATCCGAACAAAAATAATGGTCCTAAATTAACCTTACCGATGGCTGTTTTATATGACTTTTTATTTTTTTCGCATTAAAAAAGTGTCAGTCATCTAGTAAAATGAACTGTTGTCTGAGCAAAGTCCAAGTCTAACGCGCCAACTCAGAGTCACTAGCGGTTACTTTAATCGCTCCTTAGTAAAGAATCACCATACAAATTCTGTACTAAGCAGCGATTCAAGTAACCGCTAGTGACTCTGAGTTGGGGCGTAAGTGGGCTTTATAGCTCTCACCTCAAATGTATATTTATTTTTTGTAACCCTCCCAGGGAGCTGAAAGAAGAGAACTCTGGTCTGCACGCGCGGCTGGGCGAGGCGGCACGCGCGCGGGCGGCGGCCGAGGCGGCGGCGGCGGCGGCGGCGGCCGAGGCGGCGGCGGCGCGCGACGAAGCGCGGCTGGCGGCGAGGCGCGCCGCTGCCTTGCAGGAGGCCATCGCCGGCGACCTCTCCAGCCCCGGGGACTCGCGGGACACCGACAGGTATGCTAGTTATATTTATGCGAGGTTATATTTACGAGTCACAACGGGGCCGTTACCCGAGCACCCACTAGCTTCACCCACCGGTAGGTGTATAGGTAATTAGACTTTACCCGTGCACCCACTAGATCAAGGTCGGAATTTTAAAAATATCGATATTTAACATTGTCGATAATTTTTAAATGAAAAATAATATGATAAGTCAATTGTTTATTAAAACTAACGTAATTTGTCTAAAAAATTAACGATGATTATCTCATTCGTTATTAGTTGCATCTGTAGTGAATAATAACACACGTGTTAGTCGTAGGATGGTTTAATTAGAGAGAGACGACTCCAGATGAGTTTCAAGAGTAAAAAACGTACCTACGTCCGCGGCCACTCTACCCCCAGTGCATACACTAATTATTATTATTATTATATTTCCGCCTGAATCGTGTCTGTGAATAGGAATTTGAAGTGACGTCGCACTGCATACACATCACAAGAAACCGATTTTTTATCTCTTGCAGTTTTGCATTGTTTTACCAATAAAATAGTTTTGATATTGACAACGGACCGTTTGTTTCAGTGAGAACGACAGCTACAGCTCGGACGAGTCGATCGGCACGTTCCTCGCCAACCACAAGCTCAGTCCGTCGGCGCCCTCGCGGACCAGCGCCCACCTCGACTCGCAGAAGTGAGTATATATTGTGACACATATTAGACTAACACATATACGACACACAACACACTGATAATGTGACGGATAATGTTTGTTCTCGGGTCGTAGGTATTGTGTATGTCAATACAATTTTGGGTATATTTATTAACATTTCTGTAACATAAGTGTATGTTAATATTCCCCATGCTAACTGCAGAGATCTAAAAGGCAAAGACAAATACTGAACTCCAAGGGACCACGCGTATAACTGAAGATAATAAACACTAGCTTTTGCGACTTTATTTGTGAAACTATTATATTTTTATATAAGTACACATACAAACTTCCACCCCCATTTTACCGCTTTACATAATGAATTTGCAATAATCCTGTGGTGCGTATTTTATAAGTTAGATATGACAGATAAACTAATCTATACCTCTATACAAATAAATAAAATTGGAGTGTCTGTTTGTAATATTAAAATAACCGCTTTTTACTAAGTGCATTTGGATGTATACACGGTGCATATACCAAAACAACATTTTTCACAATTTTTGTCTGTCTGTCTGTCTGTTTGTTCCGGCTAATCTCTGAAATGGCTGAACCGATTCAGATAGCTGATGTAACAAGGAGTAACTTAGGCTACTTTTATTTTAGAAAAAAATAGTTAGGCGACACGAAGTTCGCCGGGTCAGCTAGTAATAAATAAACGTAATTCCAGATCCCAAAGCCCGGAAGGCCGCGCGAGCCGGTCCAGCGCGTCGTCATCGAAGCCGCTGTCACCGAGCAAGGAGTCGTTCGCATAACAGCAGCCGCCTGCCGCGGGCTTCCTCACGAGCGCGCTGCCCATCCTGTGCGCCGTGTTCTGCGCGCGGCAGCCCGGCGACACCGGGCATCAGGTCATTGATTGAACGCTGAGTTCGCGACCGGCTGCCAACGTCGCGTGGCTGGCCAGCAGTGTATTGCGTTATGGTTTGATTATCGAGTAGAAGATACATGCTCAGCGGTCTCATGATTAATACATTGACCGCTACGTCAATAACTATGTACTTTAAACTGTGAACAATTTTTTCAGTCAATGTATTGTGTAGTAGACGTGAAGAAGAATCAAGATAAAACTCGATTGTAGCCTGGTCAGAGCGAGAAGACATTGACAGTCGGTCAGCAACAAGTCATGATGATTAATATTATTGTAGTGGTTCGTTTTAGTGTGTTGAAGGCCTAATGTACGCCTGTTCGCAATTTTAAACTCCTCAAAGATTATAGGGTGATAAGTCTGTATGGTATTGATTTTACGATGTAGTTAAAGCCATTTTTACATTTAAGAGTTTTGTAACTTTTTGATTGTACCTCTTGTAAAATTTTTTATGATGAGAGATGACGTCCGGTATTTTGTGAGAGGTGCAGTGAGAAGTAGTGAAATATTACATAATATTGGAATCGACTTTATACTTCCAATTAGACTAACTTAACGCATCGATCACTTGCGAAACAATAATTACTGGCTCACGTAGTGATATCTTTGATATTGTACTCTGCTCAATAATAATCTTTACACGTTTATCGAAGTATTAGAATTTGAGATGCTTTTACAACATTTTTGATATAAAATTGTAACCGTAGAACGTTATCGCTTCTTGGATCTTTCTTACCAATGATGTTTTGATTCGCAATAATGGAGCTAGTGAAATTTATCACATACGATTCATTGACGTGTGTGTGAAAGTTGTATGCATTCCAAATAAAATGAATTACACACTATACTCACTCGGCCTGTCATCGGTCGGGTGACCACTAGCACCGAAATACAAGGCAATGACTTATTTATTTAGCTTAGATTTCTATAAAGAGATATAATACTAAAGTAGACACACGAGAGCGTAGAGCAATGTGACGTACAAATTTTAAGTGATCTTTTCACAAAGTAATTTGTACACTGTATTTAATACATGTTAATTCGATATTGAGTGTGAATTTGAAACCTTATTCATATCATGCTAAAGTTGTCATTTGCATGTAACAGTGTTTGGTGTGCATTATTCTGTGTTCTCGTGAGGCTTTAGGAACATTGTGCAGTTTCAGCCAGTCAGTATTTAGAAGAAATGTAGGTGGGATGACTAGCAAAGTGTAACATTAGATTGATTGTTATTTAGTTAGCTAACAATTGTAAATAACTTAGATTGCATATACATTTTTTATTATTATTATTTAATTTGTAATATTTTGTGTGATCAGACTGTTAAACTATGATTTATTTGTTACAAGTGCGTTGTTGCTTTATCATAGAGGATCGAACATATCTGTTAGGTGATAGATTTCTTTTTTATCGACTACCCTCATTGACTGTTTATTATTATATTATAAAGTGGTTCTCATAAAGATTTGGATCTTTGGAAAATGAAACACTGAAAATTTTCGAATTTGCTCCTTAGCTAATATTTATATTTAATTTATATCAAAAACAAATCCTTATGATAATTTTGGTAGTGTCATTAATTAGCTAATCTGTAATATTTAAACAATTGTATTTATCGTAAAATGTCATGTGTCTATGTAACCCATTTTCTAAATTCTCATTCTATGTGTACCTATTTAGCTATGTGTCTGTAACCACACGTATAAAATTGTCTATGTGTAATGTATGATAATGTGATGAAATGTTACGTCGTTCAATATTGGTTGAAAATAAAATTATTTAATAAAGTAACCAACATAGAAAATTGTCGTTTTTGTTCTAATCTAAGTATCTTTATCTTTAAACCATATTATACTTTGAGCTCCCTTTTTGTTATGTCTTGATCTAAAACATTATGACATAAATTGATTCAACTTAATTACAATATGTATTGTTATGCAGCAAAACATTAATGAGAGGATAATCGTGAAATTCTTCCATTCGTACATGTTCCTTCTTATGTTTTTTAGAAAACTCGATTTATGTGATACTATTTTACTTCTCTATTGCCTGGCATAATTTTCAACATTCCGCACTGCAGCGCCACCATAAATGCGATAACGGTGATGGAAATTGCCATAAATCTGGCCTGAATGGTCAATTCTGGTGGCGGCCACTTGGCTGATATCATTTCTTCTACTTTATAAAAAAATTAAGACATCAAATAAACATAGTAAAACGTAAAGATTTTCATTTAATAAAAAAATTACAGTCAAAGAATATTGGGTGATGACTTTTGCGAACTTTTTTGCCAACCGCACCACTGCAATGGTGGTATTAAATTAACAAAGTACTCTGTGGGCATTGAAGTATTAATAGTATTTTAGCGTCTGTGGGTGGTATCGACGGTGATACATGGTTCAAGAGCCGAGGGTCGCCAGATTTTACTTATTTTATGATGGACAAAATAGGGAATAGAGTGGTGTTAGTGTGTGCAGTTACCGTTAATTTAAGCAATGGGCCAATTCTCAGGAATCTGTAGCCAAAGGTACGAAAAATTTGGACTTACAGTGCGCCCAACTTATCTGTGAAATGGCGAAAATTGGAACTAATGCTGCCGGGTGAATTCGCCAAAGTCACAAAAAAGATGTTCCGATTGATAAAAAATTTAATTGACTATTTTTATAATTTTTTATTTTAGAAACTGCTTTTAAACATATTTTTACATAAGCGCCCACATATTTCATTACATTATTTGTAGTAATTTATATAAAAAAATTGAATAACACACCCAAAACATCATTACCATTTGTAGGGAAATTGCTGATATTGATATTCCAAAATATTTTTTGAAAAACCTGCCTTACACATTGCGTGTTTAATTTTATATTTTGAGACAATATTTAATTAGGTACATTATAACATATAATATTATGAAATCAGCAGTGCAGAACTAGTAAAAAACATCAATTAAAATTTAGTCACGAAAATTCGTCAACTCCATGTCAGTACCGTCAAACGTTATATTTCTCAAATGTTTTTTGGGCTACGCTATAAAGTACCCCTCGTTTCTCCTCGTCTGGTCCATTGTAAAAAGTGGAACAGGCCAACTTTTTACTGCTGCATGGAGAAACAACTTTTATTCATGAAAAACAACGACGTTCAATACTTTGTCCCGATTTTGAATCATCGCCATTTACTGGACTTACAAGGTAAATATAAATTATACATTAATTTTAATACTCCACACGTATGTGTAATAGGAACATGATTTTCACTGGCACAAAGAGTTCATAAAATAATGATTATCAAAATGAAATATAAGCAAAAAAGAAAAAAATATCATTACCATAAGCATCATTCCCATTTGTTTTTTTGTAAATGGGAATGATTTTGTGTGAATGGTAATGACGATTGGAGATTTTGAAATCAATTTTGATTGAGTAATGAGACCTAGCAATTTCTTTTTCAACGATAAATTTTTGATATGTGTGTTGTAAATTAAATTTGAGCTACAAGTTGTTGGTAAAGAATCTACAAAACTTTTTAATTTTGCAATATCTTTTTAGTAAAATAAATTATAAACGAAAATTTAATGCAAATAAAGGCCAAAACCGTTATGAGAAACAAAAAATTGCTAGACGGAGGAGATAAACCGAAATCAGAGGAGATTGTGCATTGTACGAAGAGGAGAACAAAGAAAGAGATAAGAAGAAAAGAAAATAAAGAAAAGTTTCTGAAGAAAATTCTCTGAAAAGAAAAATAAAGTGTCCTCGTTAGTAGCAAGCTACTACGTGAACAAAGCCGATGAGAAATTTAATACCCCAGATTTGTTTTGGCATACTTGCTGCATGTTTTTGCTATCCTAGTACTTACTGCAAGAAACGAAAATATCTGGCTTGCTTTCTATAAGAGAGAGAGAGAACAGACAGAGAAACATGCGCACGCCGCACGACATGTAACGACGCCGCACGAGTTATAATGACTAATGATGGCAAAAAGTGTCGTTACAACTTTTCGTTACCAAATTTTCCGCCTAGCCCCCTTTCACAACGCGCGATAAGGAACTTCGTTTCAAAAAATGTAATGAAATAAGATGAAATAATCTTTTATTCATGTCGATATCACTGATACACATATGAACGTCATTTTTTAAATCGAACAGCATTTCGGAACGGTGCTTTGTCATGGAGAAGGAAATCCGTAAAGAAACTCCACAGCACATCTTTTAAAATAATGAAATTATTACACAAGATGTTCTAACTGACGCGGAACTGGATGCATTACTAATTTACATGCATATTTGTCAATAATATATTCATCTATACTATAATATCCTTTGCCTACTGGCTGGGATTTCAGAGATCTCTTATACATTTGAATAAGCAAATCATGTACTTAGGTAATTTAATGTAAAAACGTACATAGAGCCCCTCAAAAGAACGTTGTACTCTACGTAGGTGAAAAGAATCCGTAACCAAAAGTATGTCTGTTTCAAGTTTGATGATTTTGCGTATTACTATTTTGCTTGAACCAACCGCCGTTGTTTCTTTATGAATAAAATATAATTGTAAATAAATTGAGATGTTACTGTTAATATGCTCATTTAGTAGTGGCGTAATTTTAATTATAGATGGTCCTAATTACCCTTTTCTGCAAAACAAATATCGCATCAATGTCAGCCTCTGCACTCCACATCAATAACATCAATATACCATAGGACATGAGGCTATGAAAGTGTGCAAAATAAACAAGTTTAGCAATTTCTACATCAGTAAACTGTCTTATCTTTCTAATGGCATTAACTAACTAAGCCGATATATGATTGCCCCATTGTAGTTTAGAATCTAAGGTGACACCCAAGAAAACTGTGAATTTTTCCATAGTTATAATTTAATTATTTATAAGGTGAATCAAATATAAACCGGACTTTTTTACTAGTCGCAGAGTGAAGTGACGCGCTTGGTACTGCTGCACGTGTTAAAGGGGACTGTCTCGTATTATTCCATTTGGTAGCAAACATTCTATATACTTAGTTTTTTAGCATTTATCAGTAAATTATTTGTAGTAAACCAGTGTGACAAACAAACCTGAGAACTTTTACATGGTCATTTATTTTATTTCTATTCGTCTTAAATATAAGAGAAGTGACATCAGCAAATATGATAATGTCTGCATATTTCTTAATTTAATACGGCAGATCATTTAAGTATACTAGAAAAAAGAAGGGGCCCAGAAACGAGCCCTGTGGTACACCCATCACAGATTGAGATGTCGATCACTTGTTATCATTTATACTAACACACTGGATTCTACTCGTCAAGTACGACACAATCAAGTTAAGTGAATTGTTATTGATGCTGTAGTAGTAGCATAGGTAGTAATGTTTAGTGTTTAACACAATCAAACGTCTTAGACAGGTCACAGAATACCCTTTATGGGATTTTGTGAATTCTCCCAGGTCTCAAAGATAATTTTGAGAAGCCTAGCACCTGCATTTAAAATAATATATATATATATATATATATATATATATATATATATATATCTTTTGTTTTAATTTATTTATATTGATCTATGTTCGTGTGTGTACCAAATGGGCACAGAAATAAACGTGTTTCTTTCTTTCTTTCTTTCTTTAATTTGTTGTATTACGGCTTTCGGTAAAACCGTATTGCTCAGGGTGAAGTAAATTACAAGCGGTGAAGTGCTTCAGCGTTTAATTTAACTTAATTATTTTCGAAGACCGTAGGTAAAATAGAAATAGGTCTGTAATTATTAAGGTCTGGTTTGTCCCCAGATTTAAAAATCAGTATGATCTTTCTGTACTTCATTAGATCTGGGAAAGTATCTAGATTTACACATTTATTTACTAACCTAGCTAAATAAGGGACTATCACATCTTTTATATTATTTATAATTTTAACAGACATTCCCCACAAAATTTCAAATTCATATGCCTTCCTTTACCAGAGGTAATTTTATTTCCATGAACTAATAATTCATATTTAGAATTGCGTGATTTATTACTACCAATCTCGTTACCAATAATACTCTAATTAGTGGTTTTACCTTGACATTTTTTATCTTCATATGCAACATAAAGACATAACTATAATACACACGGCTTTAAATTTTTTTTGAATAACATTAAATTTTGTCATTCCCACTAACAAAAAATCATTACCGTTAAATAAAAGTCATTACCAGGCTGCTCAATATCATTACCATTTCTTATAAAAATTTTTACGACCCAATAACTTTTGATTAGCATAACGAATTTGGAGGACTTTTGTAGGCTTAGAAAGGAAATTGTATGTGCTAATTTTTTTCATGGTTTTGCACGCATTTCCACATCCTTTTAAAAAAAAACACCAAAATAATTCAAAAACGCGAATTCACCCTGCCCCATTCAAGTTCTTTGTGTTAATGTCAATGAATGACATTGACATTTACTACGTCTCGAATTGCGTCCCAGTGATTGGTCCAATGCGTTCGACAGCGCCCTCCCTCAGTTCACAGATAAGTTGGTCGCACTGTACTTTAAAAATAGCAGGTTAAGTTTACAGACTGAGATACCTCCCTGCTATGCCTATCGATTTTAGTATTATTATTCTCATTTCAACTCATTTTCTTTTTATTAATTGTTAGCTTTTTAGAATTACAATTACAAATAGTAACTCAATTTGCCAGATATTTTTAAAGTATATTGTCTACTAGAAATATAATATAACTTTCAAAAAGTTACGCACCCCTGCATTTCCTTATGACCTTGCATTGGTTTTGTTTACATTTTTTATCGCTCCTCGTTGGCCTTACTTGTTTACAGTCTCATGACTGATTCTTACATATCTTGTAGGGAATATTGTAAACAATTTGAAATTGTTTTTTCCAGACACATCCTACGGGCAGTATTAATTTATTGCCAGACGTTAAAAATGGTAAAAACCCTGACGCCTATAGCAAACCACCGAGCAAAGTTGTTTCAAGTGAGCAATATTCCAGAGTCTAGCACGTATAGTGGTAAATCAATGGTCTAGCAATATAATTTGCTCGCAGGCACTATTACAGAAGTGTCAAATGAGTTTTAAATATTGTGTGATTGTGCCGGTTGTCTACTTGTCTAGCCGAGTTGTTTTTACTGTGTTAGTACCTCACTCATTTTAAATGAGTGAGGTACTAACAGTCATTTACATATAAACAGTCAGAAGCCTGGCCAAAGCTATGAATGATCGAGAAGAGATGGGTAAGCCAAAAAGCCAATTCAATAAAGTTCATTACAAATTTTACGATACCAGTGGGGCAAATCGCTTCTGCTGCTGCGCCGGGGTATGTACTATGTTTATGTGAAGAAACAAAACAATTATTTTTTACAAAAAGTATCATCTGATGATACTTTTTGATACTTTTTTGTTGTTTACGGTATTTTTGGTATTATTCATTTTGTATGATAAAATTGATATGAAATAATAACGGCCTTACATCTTTAATTACCGGTATTTTTATAACACTAGTTATTGCTAATCTTCGTGGTCATGTTGTCTCGTCTATGGTTCATATGGCAACACCCCACAGATAACAAATATTGAGCAGAGTGAGTGACACATCGAGTGACACATTTACGGAACGCCCCCTCCTTCTACATTTTCTGTCAAAGATACAGTAGATTGTATTATCATTACGGCTTTTTTATGAAATTTATCCCTTGTTTAGTGAATTAGTGCAGTGATTAGTGAAAAAAATACTTCTCATTATATTTTACATGGTCTGATCCAGTACATGATACATTACTTATTATCTGTAGTTTTGAGGTATTTACGAAAGTTTAGAATTTTGTTGTACTGATCGATTTTTACGAGGATGTAGCCGAGCTTAGAATTTAATGTAAATCTGTTTTCCGTAGATCTTTTTAAGTCGTCAAAATGACGGACTCAAAATATTTCACGACTACGAAGAAAGGGGAAATCTTCGAATTGAAGTCTGAACTAAATAGCGACAAAAAAGAGAAAAAGAAAGAAGCAGTCAAAAAGGTACCATCATCTGGCCTCTATTCTAACTCTGAGGATAAATTTTCATTCCGATAATTCAAATCTAACATTAACATTTTTATAACAATCTAAATAATCTCCACAGTCAACCCAGACTTAAAGTTCCTAGTGTACAGGCATTGCAGAAAGTGAAATATAATCTATAATGTACTCCATTATATGCCTTGTGAAGGACGCGGCGTTAATAAGGAAGACGTGTCCAGGATTTTGCTTGGCTGTGATCTAAAATGATTAGAACATACCTGTTATCTATGGTTTCTTATTAAAAGTTACCATAAATAATCTCCTGCAGGGGGCGCCGCTGTACCTTCCCGCGCGACCGTTGACTTTATGCATAGTGTTTTTGGATTTTGCTAGATACGCAGTGAAAATTTTTCAAAAGTTTGTAAAACCTAGAAAATCATTGTGATTGTTGTTTATTAAGGCAATTATTACTAAATACAGAGTTTATTAAGTAAATCTGTAAATATTAGTGTAAGTATAGTGAATATTGGTGGTTTTGCCGACTTTTCGGTAAGTACCTAAATATCGTAAGTTTTGCTATGAATCCTTCCGAGGATCAAGAGCCTAACATCGCTGCTCCGGATGGAGGGCGGAGCCATGAGAGGTCTAGCTCGTCGCAAAACAGCTCTTCCTCATCTTCGGCAGATGAGGAAAGCCTTGCCTCGCTACCACCTAACAAGCGTTCTAAACGCTTTAAACATGTCAAAACTTGTGCAGATCCGCGTATGGACACACTTATTAATCAAGTTAGCTATCTTTCAAATTGTGTAGCTCAATTACCCCAGATCGTTCAGGCCATAAATTCCAATGGCAATAATAATAATAACGACGACACCCAATTAAATCGTTCTGCGGGACCCCAGGCACAATTCTTAAATAAACCAATTAATACTCAACCACCGAATAGTATGTCTTTAGGTGATATCAAAATTTGTTTTGATGAAAATAAAATTATACCTGTCGCGGACCCACAAAGGCTAGTTGAGATATGTAACCTTCAACAATTTAACTCTCAAGCATGGAAGGGCATTCGATATAAAAAAGCCTTACAGTCATACATAGCAAGTCCGGGTTTCTCAGGTTTGAAACTGAACGAAGAACTGTGTCACCTAAACAATGGAATAGATTATTTGGCTGGTACCGAGCATTTGTTAGCTGGACTGTCAAATGTTGTACTGGAAAGTAGACATCTTTTAAAAAATGGGCTGCAAGAAGTCTTAAATTGGGCCTCTAACTCAGAATCTGAGCTTAATGCTGGTACATTGTACAGTAAATTTTTGGAAATGTTTGGCCCGTCTTCAGCTTCTTATAAAAACACAGAATCATGCATGCAAATCATTTGTGGCAAGCGGGCAGAGTGCATTGAGGTTAGGCGTGATCGCATTCTCAAAGAGGTTAATAATGTAAACCTAAAAATGGCCCTACATAATATTCCTCCTAGTTCGGAGCATTTGTTCAATAAAGAGGCCCTTGTTCCCTTGGTGGACTCGCTAGGAGGAACCCAGACTTGGTTAAACACGCCTGGCTATTTAAAAGATAGAAATACTACAAACATTGGTTATGACACTAAGTATCATAACATTAAACATTCAAAACATTATAAATCTAGAAAAAATGACTCAAAAATTAAATATAATACCATTAAGAAATCAAAATTTAATCGTAACAATCAGCCCTTTCGTCAGTCAGGCAGTAAAGATAATTCCTCCAGCATTAAAGATAATTGATTCAATTCCTGCAAGTCAACAGTATGACCCTTGCTTTTCCCTGGGGTCTCTCAACAGCCCCCCACACCTCTTCATTAATAGCCTATTGGATTGCGGAAATCCTCCGAAGACAGGGCATAAGAATTATAGTTTACATAAAAATGATTTTATTAACTTACTGGAACAAAACTTTAGTTCTAAATCAAATAAAAATAATTTTGCATTTTCTGCAAAATTTAGGGGGGGAAGTGATCTATCAATTAAAGAACATTATGTCCTGTCTACGAACCCGGCAAAGGTTGATGAGAACGATGGATTTCGCCAGATTTGCAATGCAAAGTGGTCCCTTCCATTGCAGCAGAACACCAGTTTTTCTGAGAGTATTCAAAAAGTACAGGCCATGACTCAAAAAATGACCTTTAGTAACCCAAGAGTTACATTGGTAGGTAAAAAAGATAGGGATAAGTGCAAAATTATTGCACATCCAAAAAGTGTCCCACATTCTCACCACAGACGCGGCGGACGCGGTGTGGGGAGCGCACCTGAACAACACAATGTTGTCGGGCAAATGGAGTTGCCACCACTCCAATCGGAAAGAAATGTATGTAGCCTTAGCCCAGCAAGGTGCACATATAATAAATGCACATGTGATAATGCAATTCATCATTCGAACTATAATAGCACTGGGGGTCTTGATACACAAACTGCATCTAATAATAGAGCAGTGCAATACAACGCTGAAGGCGTCTTACCTTTCCAAAATTTTAGTACGTCTAAATTGAGCTATGGGAACATGCATAATAATAGCAACAGGGCAGGACCAGTGCTTTCCAATCCAAGCCCTGTCATACCTATTACTGATAGAGAATCTGCGGAAGAACCTCTTAAATCGGTCAACAAGTTTCAGGCTTGGAAGGACCCTTCAGGCTTGGAAAGTTGGGGGTGGTCAGACCAGATCTCCAACTGGAGTAGAGATGAATTAAAATTATTGAGTAGCAGTTGGCGGACAAGCACTCTTAATACATATAAAGCCCCCATTAAAAAGTGGTTAGAGTTTTGTACTCAAAATAGTATAAATAATAAACAGCCAGATGGCAAAGATGTTGCTAGATTTTTAGCAAATTTGTTTTTAAACAACAGATACTCATACAACACCATATTATTATATAAATCAGCTATCTCCACCTTTTGTGGTGCAAATGTAAAAAATTTGTCAAAAAATTTCTTTGTTCAACAAATATTAAAGGCTATTTCATTGGAAAAACCACAACATATTGAATGCCCTATTTGGGATACAAAAATATTATTCAAATGGTTAAATACAGTACCTGGTAAAAACTCCCTATTTGATTTATCTAGAAGAACTTCTTTATTGTTGTTGTTAGCATCTGGCCGAAGAATTCATGACCTAACATTATTGGACATATCAGAAAATAATTTAGTAGAAGAAGAAGAAAAAATCATTTTATGGCCCAGGTTTGGTTCAAAAACAGACACGGGTACTCACAGACAGTCGGGATGGTGTCTTTTTAAACATACTAATCCCCTTATATGTCCTGTGAGACATATTAAACAGCTGATCCACATATCACAGCCTAGACGTCATGATAGTAATGTTACCAGTCTGTTTATATCCTTAAGGAAAGAAGTTAAGCCAGCTTCTAGGACTTTAATTTCTGGTTGGATCAAATCTATATTTAGAGAGGTAAATATTGAAGCTTCTCCAGGGAGTATAAGATCTGCAGTAGCATCAAAGAGTTGGTGGGAGAATATACCATTAGAAGAAATCTTAAAAAGAGGGAATTGGAAAAGTGATAAAACATTTAGAAGGTTTTATTGTAAAAAAATTATTCATGATGATGAGGATAATAATGAAGATTTGCTTCGATCAAATTTTTCCAACATATAGAATGTTATTAATTTAATTCATTTCTGTTTTTGTTATTTAAGTTGATTTAATTTCTAATTGATCTCATATTCGTTTACATGTTCCTAAGCGTTAAAAATTACATTTTATATTAAAGTGATTGTTCTGGTCATAGATTAGGTACCAGTTTATTAACATTAGTATTGATTTCAAGTTGAATATTATAATTTGTTTTTTACTAACAATAAGATGTGACTTATTGAGTTGATTAATTTCATATATTTTATGGTTATTTGTAATACTGTTATTCATATGAATAAATGTTTTAATTCAAGTCAGTGTTAATTTAATGTAGCTTGATTAAACATATTTTTAGTTCACATAGTGTTTTGGTTACCATAACCAGCAGATATCAAACAAGTCTTCTTATTAACGCCGCGTCCTTCACAAGGCATATAATGGTACTGTTTTACACTACAATAAAACAGTCATTATGTGCCGAAGGAAGGACGCGGCGTTAGAGCAAGCTCTTCCTGGTTTATGAAGTCCCTATGCATAAAGTCAACGGTCGCGCGGGAAGGTACAGCGGCGCCCCCTGCAGGAGATTATTTATGGTAACTTTTAATAAGAAACCATAGATAACAGGTATGTTCTAATCATTTTAGATCACAGCCAAGCAAAATCCTGGACACGTCTTCCTTATTAACGCCGCGTCCTTCCTTCGGCACATAATGACTGTTTTATTGTAGTGTAAAACAGTACCATTTTATTTTTAAGAATCATGAAATTTTCTAAACAGTTTTACATCACATAATTTTAGGTGATAGCTTCTATGACAGTTGGCAAGGATGTGTCAGCTCTGTTTCCCGATGTTGTGAACTGCATGCAGACGGACAACCTTGAGCTAAAGAAGCTGGTTTACCTTTACCTCATGAACTACGCTAAATCACAACCTGATATGGCCATTATGGCTGTCAATACTTTTGTCAAGGTATGTACTACTTTCATCTATTCACACATTGACTCACATACATTTAGCAGTAGCACCGTTATTGGCACTTATGACAGCTGCTGAACAAACATACTTTAGTACAACTATTTTTATTTATAAAGGAACAAGTATCCGTCACTTTGCTTTGGTTTTCTTATTTTTTAACACCTTGGGTTACATTATTAGAGTTTTATTAAGGATCCCTAATTTTTTAAAATATAATGTAGCCTATGTCACCCGGGGATAGTGTAGCTTCCCGATAGTGAAAGAATTTTTCAAATCGGTTCAGTAGTTTAGGAGTCTATGTAATGCAAACAAACAATCAAATCTTTCCTCTTTATAATGATATTATAGTATAGATAAGAAGTTCTATTGTACGAGTTAACTTGGTACTTATACATCTGATTGTCTTGTAATTTTTTGTGAATTATGTAGTTATTTTAATTGTTTCAGTGGTTATAATAATGGTAACTGAGTAAAGACTTGGAAAAAGGCTAATGTGTATTACATTAGACACCTTTTATTTCTAATTATGATGTAACAGAATTTGTATGGTGATTCTTTACTAAGGAGTGATTAAAGTAACCGTTAGTGACTCTGAGTTGGGGCATAAGTGATGTTATTACTGACATACATTTAGTTTTACCATAATAAATAATAATAGATATCATAAAACATACTGAATATAATTTTACAAAATCCTTGTCTGATTTGGAATGAAGCTGGTAACAGTCTAAATTCATCATCATTCAAATTAATCTTGCATATTTTTAACAAGAGTGCAGCTGTCATAAGTGCCATATGGGTGCCATTAATATATTGGTAACAAATTAGAGAGTTAAAGTCCTTTTACATTTAGGTTGGTTTTCGCTTTTGCATGATGATTAACAATAAAGTTTTTAAAAATTACAATGGCAGGATTATTTATAAAATATCTAATAAGAATATTGTCAGAATATCTGTGTTACAATGTTTACACTAGCATTTTCCTTCCAGAGATTTATAGGTAATGGTGTGATATTAACAATGATATTATTCCAATATGATTAATTTTGATTAGCATGGAATTTATTAAGAAAAGTTATTATCCTCTTGATATAATAATTTGAAAAATTTATCCAAAAAAGTAGTTTAGCTATCTGTGTGTGTGTGACTTGTCTTTTTTATCGTTTTTAATGTCTTCTGTACCGTATTATGATGGGTGGAAGGATCTACCAACATACCAGCTTGTTAAGGTAATCAAATGATCCAGAAAACCACTCTTCTCATCACTCTGTAGATTTACACATTCATTATGTTTCTGACAAAACATGTTATTGGATTGTGAAGGTATTATCACCCCAACCTTCTACTCAACATTTAGTTTAACCTCCAAACATAGCATGGATCTGTTTAAATTATTTTTAATAAAAATTGCATGTCTATGTCGACCCATCACTAGCACACAGATGTGTAAATCTACATAATCTCAGTTTTAATTACAAGTAATAGAGAAATTTGCTAAAGTGTGAAAATAATTTATTAAAATATAATCCATGCCTCATTATACTATCCAAAATAGAAGCACATCGGCTAATTTTATTCCTATATACATCATTGTGTAGAGATTTGTCGGTTTACAATTATCAATTACCTAAGCTATAAAAAGTCATTAAACATTAATTCCAATTAATTTGTTCCCTCATAAACACGGACTCCTAGAGAGATTTAGAGTAATTAAATCGGCAGGTCGCTACCACCTGCGCTTAATAGTCAGTTTGCTTCAGTTGATTGACGTGTTGCTTTCTCTTTTCCCCCTTACACAATACAACAACATACAACGTTGACACGCCGGCAGGATTGCGAAGACTCGAACCCGTTGATACGGGCGTTGGCCGTGCGGACCATGGGTTGCATACGCGTGGACAAGATCACTGAGTATCTGTGCGAACCGCTACGCAAGTGCTTGAAGGACGAGGATCCGTATGTGAGGAAAACTGCCGCTGTGTGTGTGGCCAAGCTGTATGATATATCGTCCAGCATGGTGGAAGATCAGGTGAGATTTATGCTATTTTGACTAGTAAAAAAACTTGACTATCATAAAATAATGTTTTGTCAATATAATAAATAAATAACGCTTCACAGTCATAGATAGCCCCACACTAGGATTCCCTGTGTCGTGCTATGGACAACACACTAGACAAGGACATTCACACCCAGACCGAGAGCAGAAGTTCAAACTCATCATTCAAATTTCCGCCTCTGGGAATCGAACACAGGACCCTTGGTGCGTCAATCCGGCATGATAACCATTGCGCCACACGGGTCGTCAATAATTGACAAAACATCTTTTTAATATTATACCACGTATACTTCATGTTATATGTATAAATGTTTTACAAATTAATAACAAAAATATTAACTTAATACATTAATAACTGATTTTCGTCCATCTTATGATTATTTTTTTGCATATTAAAAAAATACATTTCTTTACATTGATGAATTACATTTGATTAATGTCACAGAAGACATAATAGTAGATATATTTAATGTAAAAAAATGTATTTTTCATTGGATTCATTTGACAAAATAGTTTTTATGATAATAAGGAGATACTGAAAGAGTCAAATACTCCTATAAAACTAGTTGAACAACTCTTCAAGTTACTATTCAGTTTAGCCGGAAATTAAAAACTTCTTAATAGCGCATGACTTTCAAACTTACGCTTTATTTCCTTCGCCATAAGACATAAGTTGCAATGTATGTTAATCCGTCGCATAGCGTGCCAAGTGTTCTGCCACAATGAGAAGCCCTGAGTCAGCTTATTGTACGAAATGCCATTCTTTTCGACGTCGTTAATCTTTTTGGCACAACAACCTTCATTCCTTTAAGTCAATATTACAGAATTGTGTAGTTTTACATAACACAAAAAGCTGTAATATAAAACATGTTTTGCCCTATAAATCGACTACACATCACCATAAACTATAATTGCCCACTGCTGGGCTCGGGTCTGGCAAAGTAAGAAAGAGGGAGTTTTAAAATCAAATATTTTTGAGACCATTATGAACTCAGATTAAAGGAATATTATGAAGAACTCAAACTGTCAGATATTCTTGTCTTCTTGACAATTTTTACTTTATTACGACAATAATTCATTATTTGATATGCATATTTTTTAATTATTTCTGCATCATAATTAATGCATATTGCATATTGAATCTCCTGGTCTGTAGTGGGCTATTAATGTTGAAGCCAATCGAACCATACGAGTATGACAAATATCTTAGAAAACTTCATTGTAATACATGCATTCCCAGGGGTTTTTGGACCAGTTGAAGGATTTATTGAGCGACTCCAACCCCATGGTGGTGGCGAACGCCGTGGCCGCGCTGTCCGAGATCAACGAGGCCAGCGTGTCGGGACACCCGCTAGTTGGTCAGTTTATCTTAGCTTACAAAAATAAATAAATAACGCTTCACACTCATAGCCCCACACTAGGATTCCCTGTGTCGTGGGTGCCATGGACAACACACTAGACAAGGACATTCACACCCAGACAGAGAACAGAAATTCAAACTCATCATTCAAATTTCCGCCTCGCTGGGAATCGAACCCAGGACCCTCGGTGCGGTGATCTGGCATGGTAACCATTGCGCCACACGGGTCGTCATGACATAAAATATTGACCTTAGTCACTACGTCACTACGAGTAGACCCACGGAACACAGGTGTCTGTGTTCCGTGAGTAGACCTATGCCTATTATTCCTATTAAGGGAAGTCGCCCACAGTTACTTTTAGTAATGGTTCAGTAGCGATACATTCGTAACACGTTTGTGATATTGTCGCGCAATAAGGGGCCATTCATTAATAACGTAAGGACTATTTTTCCGATTTTTGACTCGGACCTCCCCTCCCCCTTCTTACGTAAGATTTTACCTTATTTTAGAATGGAAAAAACTTCATTAAAATTCACAATTTTACAAAAAAATTACGCGGAAAGTATCTTAGAAAATATTACGTAAGAATATCTTTAAATCCCACTCCCCCCGAAGTAAGGACATGTAGAGATTTTGACAACCCCCCTTCCTTCGGGGCCCTTACGTAATTAATAAATAGCCCCTAAATATTAATCAAACTGAATAAATAATTGCATCGCATCGATGAGGCGTGCGCCGCGGCCTCCATACACCCTCACTCGATGTCGCCCGATGTTGTCAGTACTGTATCTGTGGGCGACGTGCCTAACCCGGCGTTGGTCTATGTCCACTGTAGAGATGAACGCGCCGACGATCAACAAGCTGCTGACGGCACTGAACGAGTGCACGGAGTGGGGGCAGGTGTTCATCCTGGACGCGCTGTCCAACTACAGCCCGCGGGACGCGCGCGAGGCGCACTCCATCTGCGAGCGCATCACGCCGCGGCTCGCGCACGCCAATGCCGCCGTCGTGCTCTCCGCCGTCAAGGTATGACGACTTTATAGAAAGAACGTATAGAAATAATATCCGGTATACCCTGTTTTTTAATTCCGCAAACTAAAATGACGTTTCCTGTGTTGCACGATTTTATTACTTTTTAAATAGCGATGTACCGTAATCGGAAAGATGTTTACGATCTATGATTGTTTTCCGATATTTGTGTTTGAAATAAATACAAAATGGTAATTAAAAATAAAAGGCGGATAATTCTATAGAATATAATTTATTTAGACTCAGAATCTAACTCAGAACTATAAGAATAGCTACCAACTTTTATTATAAAATGTTCGACCATGTTGTCGATGACATGGCCTAAATTGCACATTTCATTTTCTATTTTTATAACGTGTATATTTTTAGCCGTCTTTAGGTAGGTATCTCTGCGAAGATTGCAATTCAATTAAATTATAATATCCTTTGTTGGTACTAATCAATACAAAATGGGATGCAATTTTAAATAAAAACGTATGTCGATAAATCTACAATCATTTTTATTCACATTGATTAATTCAAGATTAAATTTAATTACAATAAAGTTAACCGTTAAAAACAATAAATATCTTACGATTCAAAGAACCGGAATCCTGAAGCGGCTCTAGCCATAAACAACTGGCAAAATTATTTTAGCTTTTGACATTAGCGCCTGTCAAATCGGTTTGCCGAATTAAAAAACAGAGTTTAGAAAACGATATACGTAATAATGATATAGATATGAAGTAGATAATGATAATAATCATTTGTCTCGCTAATCAGGAACATTAGGCATACTTGCAGACTGAATGACAGTTCACAGATGTGGCCAAAATGTATTGCGCTAAAAAGGGCGTGGCCGTGTTAATTCCAATACAAGTGGACCGATAACTTGGATGGTTTTTCGACACATCGCTTTTCACACTAAAGCTTCGAATCGCGATATCTTAGCGATAACGGAAACTGTCAAAAAATGTTGCATTTCGCTCTACATATCATGCCAGTTCGCAACTGCAGTGTGTAAAGGCCCTATGACGTCAATAAAGTATAGTCTGTTTTTTTAGACGAGTCTAGTCGAGTCATAGAGTACGAAAAAACTGACTATCACGTTAATGAAAACAAAGACAACCATTGTGATCTCTGGTCAATGTCAGGTGCTGATGAAGCTGATGGAGATGTTGTCGGGCGAGGGCGAGGTGGTGAGCACGCTGTCCCGCAAGCTGGCGCCGCCGCTCGTCACGCTGCTGTCGGCCGAGCCCGAGGTGCAGTACGTGGCGCTGCGGAACATCAACCTCGTCGTGCAGAAGCGGCCCGATATACTTAAGCATGAGATGAAGGTATGTCACTGTCGACGCTTCTGCCGTATACAGTGTTCACCTTCACACTTCTATCTTCCGTCGTTTTGGTTAAAACATTAGCTTTAATGCAAGGACATGACCTACGCGCCTAGTAGTTTACCTACCACTGATGACCCATGTGGTGTAATGGTTACCATGTCGTGCCATTCGATTTCCAGTCAGGCGGAAATTTAAATACTGAATTTGAATTTCTGTTTTCGATCTAGGTATGAATGTGTGTTGTAGTCATGTGTTGTCCATAACACCCACGATACAGGGAATCCTTAAAACTTAGTGGGGCTATGAGTTTGTAGCGTTATTTATTTATTATTTTATTGTCACGTAATTTATTGTTAACCGCCACGACCAATAAAACGCGACATGTGTGGTAGCTTAACCAACACTGTTGACCCGTGTGGTTTAATCGTTACAAAACCGTGGCAAGGTTTAATAATTAGCCGGCTGAAGTGGCAATGACCTGGCCACATAGTGCGAAGGACCGATAATCGTTGGAGAAGAAAGGTCCTCGAATGGCGCCCACGTCTCGGGAAAAGGAGCATAGGACGCCCCCCGACCAGGTGGACTAACGACCTGAAGAAGACAGATTTAGAAGGCTCAGGACCAGTCAGAGTGGTGCAAGTTAGGGAAGGCCTATGTCCAGCAGTGGACCTCCAAGGGCTGATGGAATGATAGATGGCTAAGGTTTAATCTAATAATATATAACCTATTTCGTCGTGCAGGTGTTCTTCGTGAAGTACAACGACCCGATCTACGTGAAGCTGGAAAAGCTGGACATCATGATCCGGCTGGCGTCGCAGGCCAACATCGCGCAGGTGCTGGGTGAGCTCAAGGAGTACGCCACCGAGGTGGATGTAGACTTCGTCAGGAAGGCCGTCAGGGCTATCGGGAGATGCGCTATCAAGGTATCGTTGTGTTACTGACATTGTTTTCTAATTAGGAAAGAAGTAAGCACTTTTAAGGTACATACTACAACATCCGAACTCATAGGAAATCAGTAAAATATGAGCTATTTATTGGGTTGTTTGTGGTTAATTTACTGCATAAATTTACTCAAAAGTAGCGGCCGCTGCTACTCCATAAATCCCTGCAAGAGAGATCCCGCAATAGAGATCGATTTTTTACAAATCCCGCGGGAACCCAGAACTTTTCCGGAATAAAAGATTGCCTATGTGTTAATCCAGGGTATAGGCTATCTCCATTCCAAATTTCAGCCAAATCGGTTAAGTAGTTGTGGCGTGATTGAGGAACAAACATCCAAACATCTTCACAAACTTTCACATTTATAATATCATATTAATAGGATTAATTTTAATTAGTAAAAAAAAATTTAATGGTAAACAGAAATTAGTTTCTTCATTAAATGATTTATTTAAATTATTTTCATGTTTTATTTGTGTTATTTTTAATCTAGAAATATCAACAAAAAGGTAGTGTAAGTTTGTTGATCGTAGGATAGATGTAAAAAACGGAATATACATCTAATATATAAAATTCTCGTGTCACGGTGTTAGAACTCCTCCGAAACGGCTCGACCGATTTTCGTGAATCTTTGCGTGCGTCTCGGCTAGGGTGGAGAATCGGACAACATCTATTTTTCATCCCCCTAAATTTTAAGGGTCCACCCCTAAATTTTATTTTATTTTTTTTAAACTTTTGACAGAACGAAGTCTGTCGGGGCAGCTAGTGATTATATAATATTACCCCCAGGTGGAGCCGTCAGCAGAGCGCTGCGTGTCGACGCTGCTGGAGCTGATCCAGACGAAGGTGAACTACGTGGTGCAGGAGGCCATCGTGGTCATCAAGGACATCTTCCGCAAGTACCCCAACAAGTACGAGAGCATCATCTCCACGCTGTGCGAGAACCTCGACACGCTGGACGAGCCCGAGGCCAGGGCGTCCATGGTGAGACTGCACTTAACGTCTATAATACTTACATCGTGTCCTACGTGGGCGATTCAACGCGAACGCGATCGCGAAGCGAACCGATGCGGATTCAGTGCGACGCGGAGCGAAGCGGCGCCTCTGTCCTACGTGCACGCGAATTGTCACTTCACCGCCGCTGACATACGCCGCGCCGCTGAAGTTCGCGCGAAAATATCAAACCAACTGATGGCGTTCGCTTCAAACCGCGCCGCAACGCAACGCCCTCTACGTGCTTTTGGTCACGTAGGACACTTCAATACATCTCGACTGTTTGTTATTTTCGCTTCGCTTCGCGTTCGCGTTGATTCGCCCACGTAGGACATCGCGTTACAGTGCCACCAAGTTATCTGTGAAATGGCGAAAATTGGAATTAATGCCGCCCCATCCATAAGTTCTTTGTGTTCATTCATTGACATTTACTACGTTTCGAATTGCGTCCAATGATTGGTCCAATGCGTCCGACAGCGCCCTCCGTCAATTCACAGATAAGTTGGTGGCACTGTAACGTAAAATTATGAATGTGTGTCTTTTGTTTGTCCTTTCATGTCAATAGAGAGCAGCGGATTGACTTGATTTTTTGAGTGGCGATAAACTAAGGGCTAGAGATAATTATCTCATTCTCACGATAAAACTCTGCATTATGGAAATTTTGAACTGATTTAAAAAAGGAGGTTCCCAATTTGGTTGTACATGTTTTTAATATTTTCCCTCAAAACTCCGTTATTATTAAATTATTAAACCGATTTGTATAATGATTCTTTTATATGAAAAGTTTTTAAGTTGGCCTCATATTCATGAAAATTCAGTTCTGTTTGTTACTATCTGTTCTAATTATTATATTATACCATTATGAAGTAGAGATATTAAATAATATTAAAAACCCTTTTGCCATATCCATAACTTATGTGTAAAAAACTATACAACATGACATGCATGTATTGCTCACCAGGTCTGGATCGTCGGGGAGTACGCGGAACGCATTGACAACGCCGATGAACTGCTCGACTCCTTCCTGGAGGGCTTCCACGATGAAAACGCACAGGTAATTCATTGTAATAAATCTTACATACATAGTGTTAAGGTTCATTTTTGCCTGTTATAAGTACCTACATATACATGACATGGCTTAGCAACAATATATGCAACAAACAAGCAACAGTTGCTTGTTTTATTATTCGTCCTAGTAAAGTTTAGGGCGTGATATGTTTTGGGTTTTTTATGTAAATATCCGACATAAAAGCATATTAGCCGTCTTATGCGAAGTGGTCACTGTTACTTATGGGCACCATTAATATTGAAAGCATTAGTGACACTTTAACCAGTTACGAACGATGATATTTAAATATAAATACGTTATACCCTTACAAATCAACCAAAAAATCTCTTCCGAAAAGAGCTACAACATACACACGTTTTTTATTTTTGTTTCACTACACCAATAACATTGGTATAATACACGAAGGCATTTTAACGCTGTATGTTAAATGTCAAGCACTTCTGACAACAACAAAAGCGTGCGTATCGTCTTGTATTGACAGAGCGACTACGAGCAGAACGGTCAATTGCCTGTTCTTACGCTCTTCATCGTCGGCGCGCTAGTGACATATCTACCTCTTTTTTACATTATAATATCACTGGTTACGAAGGAAGTGAGTTTAACTTTGTATGAGTACGTATTCAGTATGTACTAAAATTTTACTACATTATTTATTAAGCTCTGGATTCTGATACTATAGATTTATTTATACAACTACATAAAAGAAGATAGAAACTATTACCACAACAAACTACTAACGATTTACGTCATTTTAAGCATTACATTACAGCTGTTACAGTGCCAGTTATCTGTGAAAATTGGAACTAACGCCGCGCCATTCATAAGTTCTTTGTGCTCATTCTTTTACATTTACTACGTCTCGAATTGCGTCCAGTGATTGGTCCAATGCGTCCGACAGCGCCCTCCTCCAATTCACAGATAAGTTGGTGGCACTGTACATCATTTTAAGTAACTTGTTCACTATGTTTCCCAGTGTGGTGGGAAGCTAGGTCCAACTCTCCTATTAATATCTGCTGCCCACTTGTCCAGGTCCAGCTGCAGCTGCTGACGGCGGTGGTGAAGCTGTTCCTGAAGCGACCGGCCGACACGCAGGAGCTGGTGCAGCACGTGCTCAGCCTGGCCACGCAGGACTCGGACAACCCGGACCTCAGGTGTGTAGTGTGGGTGTACAGTCAGCAAAACAGGCATGCAGGTTATGGTAGAAAAACGTTATATAATACAATACATCCTTGGCGCGTGACGAGTTAGAAAAAACTTTTGGGGTGACCAATCGAAACTAAAATAATGCATGACGAGTGAAAACTAAATTAATACGTGACTAATTGGAACTATACTTACATGTGACAAATTGTAACTTTTTTGAGACGTGACGAACTATTACTAATTTAAAACATTTTTGGCGCGTGACGAGTTAGAACAAATTTTTGGGGTGACCAATTGATCACTAAATCTTCCAGGCAACCTTAGCATATAGGAAACAAAAGAGAAAATAACAATGAGGCGTAGGGTGTACTTAAATGTTACAGAATAATGTTTAAAGTTACAGAATGATTGCGTTCTTAACGACGTTAAATGCTATGTATACCTTAGGTATGGTTAAACATTGATGTAATACAAAAAATTACGGAACATTTTTGTATCATACCTTGCACACCTAATACTTTGGCTTACTGTACCTGTAGCTATCATTAAAATGTCGAAATAATGGTGTCATAGACATGGGTAGAAATACTTAAGAAGGTGAATTTGACGATCATATTTCTTATTTTTCAATCTGTCAATAATACCTAATAATCTTTATAGTTATTTATTTATAGTTATAGTTATTTATTCAAAGAAGACATAATTATATATTTTTTCGTATTCCCCCAGGGACCGCGGCTTCATCTACTGGCGACTGCTGTCGACGGACCCGGCGGCGGCCAAGGAGGTGGTGCTGGCCGACAAGCCGCTCATCTCCGAGGAGACGGACCTGCTGGAACCCACGCTGCTGGACGAGCTTATCTGCCACATCAGCTCGCTCGCGTCCGTGTACCACAAGCCGCCCACTGCGTTCGTTGAAGGTAGGCAGTAGGCTGTGACTGGAGATTGTATCGAGGTTTAGAATGAGTTCGGTTGTATAAAAACTCGCACTCGCACTTAGACCTAATAAGACCTAAGTGCAAGTGAGCGCGCTATAAGTCCACGAGTCCAGCGAGATACTGCGACTACTTTATGTTGCGTATGTGCGAGTAAAACTTTTTTTACGATGTTTTTTTTACTTCAATTAAAGTTAAACAAAAACGGAACCCTTATACTTTATAAAGTATAATTTTCTTGTCCGTCTGCCTACCAACCCCTTTTTTTGTTTTATTCCTTCACTTTGACTCTGACTTCGACCACAACATGCAGTCTACTGTACTCAACTTTACTTTATTAGGGTTCCGAAGAAAAATCGTAACCCTTATGCCCCATTTACATGCGCGCGCGAGCGAGACGATCCGCAAGACGCGCGCGTGTGAACAGGGCGCTCGCGGACCAGACCGCGGCGCGTCTCGTGGCTCGCAGGGCTCGCGTCGGGAGCGGTTTTTTGGACGAGCGCTCGCGCGGTGTTCACACGCGCGTAGGGGGCGTGGCTTACGGACGCGCCACGAGACAATCCGCGAGACGCGCATGTAAATGAGCGGTTATAGTTTCGCCTTGTCCATCCGTCCGTCTGTCCGTCCGTCCGTCCGTCCGTCCATCTGTCCGAAGCAAATCGCCGAGTCCCTTAGTGCTAGAAAGTTGTAATTTGACATGGATATACATATTTATTAAAACTCCAGAATCGTAGAATAAAATATTGAAAAACGTTTTTTTCAGGGTACCTACCCTACAGGTAACGTAAGAATGAATTTTCTATTCGTCACGTACCCTATAGTATGAGATATCGTTGAAAAGGTCTTTCAAAAATACCATGGGTCTACTGAGATCATTTTTGTAATTAGAGGTCCGTTTGCGAAATATTTGCCTTTAAAGTGCTAATTTTGGAGTCAAGTGTCCGCCCTCCCTGCCGAATAAACCGTTGAAGTTAGACATGTGAAAAAAATCTCAAAAATAGGTTATATGATGAATTTACAAGGAAAACTATCACGGCTATATTAACATAAGTATTCAATGAGTAATAGTTGATAAACTTACTACTTCGGAACCCTACGTTGCGCGTGGCCTGATACGCACCTGCCCGGTTTTTTTTTTGTTTTGTGTGGTGTACTAATGCAGCCGTTACCCCGGTACTGTTGTTACCACGTCTCCACAGCGTCGATATAAAAGTGTAAACAATAAACAAAACGTTCAAAGGTCGCGGCGCGGGCGTCCGCAAGTCGCTCCCCGCGCGCGGCGCCGCCTCGGACGACACCGGCTCCGCGCAGCCCACCGTCATACCGAACCAGGTGCACCAGGTATTGTTATATCATACGTTATAACTTATAACTTAACATCACCTAACCAAACTAATATTATGAATAGTTATTTTATACTTAGTTTATTATGACAATGTCTCCGGTCTCTTAAACGTATCTTCACCACCCTTGAGCATAAGTCAGCCGCCAAACGATTTGTCGTGTTCTGGCTGGAGGCTTGAGAGCCAGTTCTTTCTTTCTTTTTCTTCTCTTTCTTAGCCGATGACGCATCCGTGACGACTTTGATGTTGCTGATGTCCATGGGCGACGATAGCCACTTACCATCAGGTGGATCGTCAGCTCGTTTGTCGGGTATTTCCATAAAAAAACGTATCTGTCGCGTTTTGTCTATAGATGTAGATTTAGCAGCTGTAATTACATTTTTGTTTCAATAAACGTGTAAAAAGAGTTAACTTCCAGGGCCGGTGTTGAATTGGAAATTCTTCCAGTTTGTTCATGACCATAGGATAAAAAAACGAAGATAGTTGTAGATATTGCAGCTGTATTTTTACGGTTCAATATTCGTTTATTGAAACATTTATTGAAAATAGATACAATATAACCATTTCCATGAAAATTTCTTGAAAGAGTTAAAATAATAGTATATATAATATGAATGTGCAGGAATCTCTGATCGGCGACCTGCTGTCGATGGACATCAGCGGGCCGGCGCCCGCGCCCGCGCCCGCCTCCAACCTGGACCTGCTCGCCGGCGGGCTGGACGTGCTTGTGAGTTGTGCTCGCTTTTTGTATAGATCCTTTTATTTATTTTTAAATATAATCCATGTTACTTTAAAACAATACAAAACCCTAGCTCCAGCAACCCTAGATATCACTTTTTGCCTAATCGTGTAGTACAGCAGTGGAATAGGCTACCTGAATCAGTGATAAGTGCACTAACAGTGAACATTTTTAAAAACAGACTTGATGAACATATTCAGAATACATAACAAATATATATAATTATATTAAGTCGAACACAAGTGCAGTGATATGCACGCATCAGCTCCAGGAGCTGCTAGTGCATTATAAAATAATAATAATAATAATACAGCATCCTATGGGTGAAAGTATTTTTGAAATCGGTCCAGTAGTTTTGAGATTGTTCGTTACAAATAAACCAATAAAAATCTATACCTTTCTCGTCACATACGAGCGATGGTCTTAGGGCGACATGAAAAACCCTCGACACTTGGGCCGGCCACTAACCCCTCCAATCCGTAGTGTAGCAGCGTGGTGGAGTATGCTATGGCTCTAGGCCTTTACAGTGCTCAATAGTGGATTATTATTAATGGTTGACACATGACAAATAATGTGTTTCTTTCTGTTTTTATGAGACACTCATACAACTAGCATTTCACTCGCAACAGTAGCATGGTGATATACAATGCCCATATTGTGTATATTATAAATATACAGGAATAGAGAAAAACAAATGCATTTATTCCTTTTGTACCTGATAGAGCATGGTACAACACTTATAGAAGCAATGTTAAAATGAATTATCTCTTTCGTGCAGCTGGGTGGCGGTCCTGAGCCGGCAGCCCCCAGCACTACGGGTCTTCTAGGGGACATATTCGGCGTGGCAACCGCCCCCGCCGGGTACACACCGCCCAAGCAGTGCTGGCTACCCGCTGATAAGGGGAAAGGTATTAAATTGAACCCTGTTGTAAATCATTGTTTTATGCTCCGCTTTCTAAGGTCGAATCCCAAATGTAAATTTTTATGAAAGCAACTGAATCGATCACGAGAAGTTTATGGCAGTGTTTATGGGCATCCTCAACGGGGAGGGGGGAACTGCTGATCATGGTCAAACCAATAATTAAGCATTGTCTTCTGAAGAAAATTTTTTGCCCCTTTCTGGGTCCGCATAATTATGCCATCCGCACCGGGATTTCATATGATTTCATACAAATGCGGTGCGTTTGGCGCGTACGGTGAGGATATACGTGCGTTCACCATTAGTGCCCATGGCAGTGTAAGTAAATCGAAGAAAGATGTTCGAGTGGTTCGAACGCCAGTTTGTAATCTTGTACACATTTCTCATGGTTCATACTTAGAAAGCAATAAAGGTTTTGGTATGTTCCGTGAACGTTAAAAATATACTTGTTCCAACTAACAGAGCACATGTGTCTCTAACCCGCAGGGCTGGAGATCTGGGGCACGTTCACCCGGCAGAACGGGCAGCCCAAGATGGAGATGACGTTCACCAACAAGGCCATGCAGGCCATGAGCGGGTTCGCCATCCAGCTTAACAAGAACAGGTATACGTTAACTAAATTCATTCAGTGTTGTATGTATGTATATATATCTTTGTCGAACATACATAGTCTAAGAGCTGTCTGTCCGTCCATCCGTCCTGTCTGTCCTGTCCGTCCTGATGTCTGTCTATCAGTCCGTTCTACCTGTCCTTGTCTGTCTGTCTATCCGTTCGTCCTGACTGTCCGTCTGTTCGTCCTGATGTCCGTTTGTCCTGTCCGTCTGTCTGTCCGTCCATCTGTCTGTCTGTCTCTCACCAAAGAGGAGGGGGGTGTCTGAAAATGCATCACGTAACTAATGGACACACCCTTTCCATTCGTTGGAACCATGGAGTATAGAGGTAAGGAGAGCCATCTCATACGGGGGAAATTTAAAAAATTCCGTTGACGATAAATACATGTCATGCTTTGATTAAAAAAATAAAGCAGAAGAGATTCATATGTGCCACGATAAATATTAAATATCCAAAGACTGACTGAAAAATCCGGAACTTTGGAATAATTAATAGAATCTTATTCGTTGAAACTGAAATAATGGTATTTGGTAAATTTTACAAAAAAAAACTATAATGTAACGAGACAAGAAAAAATTAAAAACACAATGGTAATGGCTGAAAAACCTAACAATATCACATACAATATGCCGATTTCATTTGTTTAAACAATCAGCGACACGTAAAATTATTCGTACGTGACAGTGGCACGCGTATTCAATTAGTACAAATCGAAAGGAACCGGGTGAGGTTTACTGTCGTGGGCTCCCCTACTAAAAGTGATTAAATGTATACAAAATTTTGTTATTTGAATATTTTTAGGACAGTTTAGTTTGCCAAAATGAATGTTAGTATCGAATGCTATATATGTATTAGAATTTAATTGTTAGCAGTATTTTATTCGAACTTCTATGTATATAATCTCAGTTCGGAGCATGAATATTGTATGCAATCTTGTATCTGATTATTATTAATGTTGAGTGGCAGTTAAGTCAGTCCCCTACAACATTACCACATACTTGGTGTTGCAGTTTCGGCGTGTACCCGGGCGGCGCGCTGGCGGTGGGCGCGCTGGCGGCGGGCGCGCGCGCGGACGCGCCGCTGCCGCTCGCGCTGGGCGGGCCCGTGCAGCGCATGGAGCCGCTCAACAACCTGCAGGTTAGTTAAACACTGCGTTCGATGACAAACTTACATTTGAGAAACTTAGCATCTACCTTGGTACTTCACTGGAACAAATGAAATATTTATCTCAGCTCATGAGGATGAAAAACTTCAAACGGGATTGGTAGTTACGTGAACTAGCCACTTAGCTACAAATACAATACATTTGTGCACACAAGATTCAGCGATGCCCAAGAAAATCCACTGTCGATGTAATGTCAAATCATCTGTTATGATATGCTGTGAACAGTTTGATGCTTCGACTAATAATAACGCAAATTAAGTTTAATATTAGGAGTTATGAAACAGATTAAGTAAATACTAAATGTAAATTTTCAGGTGGCGATCAAGAACAACGTAGACGTGTTTTACTTCGCGTGCCTCATCCCCGCGCACATCCTGTTCACGGAGGACGGGCAGCTGGACAAGCGCGTGTTCCTCACCACGTGGAAGGAGATCCCCGCCGCCAACGAGGTGCAGCACACGCTCTCCAACGTGCTGGGCACCGCCGACACCATCGCACAAAAGATGACCTTGAACAACATCTTCACCATCGCCAAGAGGAACGTCGAAGGCCAGGACATGCTGTACCAGTCCCTGAAGCTCACCAACAACATCTGGGTCCTGCTCGAGCTCAAGCTGCAGCCCGGGAACCCCGAAGCCACGCTCAGCCTCAAGTCCCGCACCGTCGAGGTCGCCACGTGCATATTCCAAGCATACGAGGCGATCATCAAGTCGTAATCTCACCAGATGTTATATGTATATCTTGGTTTAAATAGGTGTTTAAAATATTCGTATATAAGTTGTAATAAAGACTATATGACTATGTAAATTCCAATATAGAATAAAGTATGGATGTCGTTAAGTATGTTTGTATCGCACGGCACTAGGCGCTTGCGAGGTTTTGTTCGAGACTATTAAATTCTTGCTATAAGTATTTATGGTTAAATAAAATATTATGTTAAACTTATATCTTTGTATTATTTACTGCTTCCGCCCACCGGCCTCGATGCAAATGGAAAAACCGGGCAAGTGCGTGTTAGGCCACGCACAATATAGGGTTCCGAAGTAGTAAGTTTATCGTCTATTACATTAGTATAAGTAATGGTGCTGCCACACTGCTGTTCAAAAATGTTTACAAACATTAGTAAACATTTTCTAACCAACATTTGATCACATGTAACAAATAAAACATTTGTTATCATTTGTTTGTAAACATGTATCTAGGCGACAAAAGGGTCTAGCTCTTAGTGTTTGGCGCATCCAGATCGAGCGCTTTTTCTTTCTTTTTAAACAGAAAATAAAAGCCAATCCAATGAGCAAATCTTCTTCCATTTTCGTGTAGACGCCTCAGAACGTAAATCCAAACTGAGAGCCGATTCCATGTTTTCAAATGTTATTAGTGTTTCTAAACATTTTTCATCAGTGTAGCAGCACCATAAGTAAGTAGTATGTCTTCTGTGCTATGTACTTATGGTAACAGCCGTGATAGTTTTAATAGTAAAGTCATCTTATAACCCATTTATGAGAATTTTTCACTTGTCCAACTCCAACCGTTTAGCCAGCAAGCAACTAACCAAAATTAGCACTTTAAAGTATGGTCTAAATAGACCCATATTTTTGAAAGACCTTTACAACGATATCCCACTATAGGGTACGCGATGAATAAAAAATTTATCCTCATGTAACCTGTAGGGGAGGTACCCTCAAAAAAATTTTTTTTTCAATATTTTATTCTACGATTCTGGAGTTTTAATAAATATGTATATCCATGCCAAATTACAGCTTTCTAGCACAAAAATCATTATAATTACCAAGTAACATTATATGCACTTTTAGGGGTTTTTGATTCACATACAGGCTTCCTAACGTCTCCGGCGCTGCGGGAAGTCCACCCTTGCGTAACAAACTGCAGGCACTCCATGCTAGCCTACGCCTGCAGTTTGTTACAACGGGCGGGGGTTGCTCTCCCTCCGCGCGTCTGGGGTTTACATTCACTCTAGGGGTAGGGCAGACTAGTACCACTTGGGGTCGGGTTTGACCAAGTCGGTTCCGTCACCAATTTTGAAAAATGTTACAGAATGTAATAAATAGATTTATTAGAGTATGAAATAAACAGTAAAATTCATATATTACCTTTTCATTATACATATAATATATTACCTTTGTTGCATTTCCTATTTAGGGCCATCTTACGAGTACTTAGCACCTTATTATCTATCCAAAGGTACTTTGACTGGAGCGATTAAGAATCACCCAGAAAGAAACCCAACAATAAATGCGCGCGCACATCAATTCATTTGCCGATATAAGTGGAAAAGTCACCTTGCAATAATTTTCCTTCGGGACTTCGGAAAAAAACTCCATGATTCTTTTAAACATATTAATATATTTAATATTCTGGCTTTTTACATTTACATTTAGCGTTATCTTACAACTACACGTAGAACATGTCAATCATTTATTCAATCCATAGAAAAATATTATTCATTAAATCTTCAATCTTATAAGAATAACAAATCAAATAATATAAAATTTCATTAAAAATTGGGAGATTCAGAAATCATTCAAGTAATTATCATCGGCGCAATCGAATTTAATAATATAACAAGTAACATCAAATGAATCTTCAAGTAACGTGCAGAATTCATGTAAAAAATTAAAATTAAATAGAAATCTTTCAAGGAACAATCGATAAATAAAATCATGTTTCTTCATACTTATCAACTTTACAACCACATACAAATTTAATAAAAATACGTATACATTTATTTAGCAAACATTCAATGGAGCTACACGAGCGAACATAGTCCAATTTGCATGATATGTACATTTTATCCAACAGGTCGGTCGAGAAATGCAATACTGACTCAACGATAATATAGCTGCGCACCCACTGCCGTCCGGTATACACTGTAACCGCGGCTAGCCTTGCTCGTGATCGGATACGCAGCTCAGTTGTTCTAGTCCACCTGAACGAGGAACTCCTCAATCTCCAGCTTCTGGCGCATGATGGCGGACAGCACGACCTCGGTGTTGCACACGATGTTCAGCGTCTTGTCGGTCTGCAGCAGGTAGTACACGAGGTGCAGGTCGTTGGCCACCGTCAGGATGATGTAGCTGTACGGCCGCTGGTTGTGCATCTCCTGGATGGTGAGGAACGACCGCCGGTTCTTCTCCACCTTCCCGCCGCACAGCTCGATCATCTCCGTCAGCGCAGACTTCTGGGGGAACACGCAGGGGGTGAGGTAGAACGTGATGCCCTCGAAGAGCTTCCTCCTCTGCTCGCCGCACAGGAGGACCTCGGTGATGTCGCACTGGTACTCCCGGCTGAAGGCCTCGTCTCGGAGCGCGTGCTGAGCTTCGTCGGCGAACTTGTTGAGGCGCTGGCTCTCCAGGACCCACTCGGAGGAGACCAGGTGCTTCACGGTGGTGAGGCAGGCCACCATCTTGGCTGTCCGCACTAGCTTCTCCATCACGAGGTGCGTTGCTTCTGCCGCTGACGTCACTACGAGCCCGCCGAGTTGTCTATAATGAATGAAGAAAATTATGAAATATATAGCCAGAACAACTTGCAACAATAATATAATAACGTTTCGCCCACACTAATTTATATTACTTCTATGTGGTATTTTGATACTATTTACTTATCGACACTACGAATATATAATATTATGTATGTAAACTTAATTTGTTTAAATATAATTTTATAGGGACATATTCTAAGTATATTATGTATTATGGCAATAAAAGTTATGCAAAATGCATAACGCTATGCAAAAATACATAATGTACGAGTATACCTACATAATGATGAATTTTATGGTTTAGATACAATCAAATCGATTACATATAAATTATAAAACAGTTTTAAGACTTTAAATATATACTCAAAATGGAAAACTTAGAGAACAAAACCTTTTAATTATGTTTTCAAATATCTTTAGCGGCTTCATTAGCACTATCGTCAGTTTGCTTATTTTCATCACTGCAATAAAAATATTTAACTAGTATTTTTTTGCAATTAGCGAATCGCTTTACTGCTTGAATAAGTACTTTAACGGCCGGTCTCAATAATGTACTAACAGATGGAAGACTGTGGATAGGGCTACCATTAGTATGTTATCTGTCATATTTGTCAATTTTTGCGTCTGAAAAATGGACAAGTATGACTGATAACATACTAATGGTAGCCCTATCCACAGTCTTCCATCTGTTAGTACATTATTGAGACCAGCCGTAAATAAATGAAGATTCATGATTATTATTCATGAGTATTTGTAGCTTTTCTTCATTGTAATATCACGTTTATAACCAAGTTCTCATGAAAGTAGTTTTCGTCGGTATTACTACGCCTAAAGGATATAATATGGGCATGAGGTTAGTCTCTTAGCTACACAGAACTACACAAAATCTTTGTCTGTTACAGTTTCATGACAATAGTCAGTGTTGAGACCTATACAGGTTAATAACAAACCAAATTAATAAATCCTAACTTGCAAATACATATAAATATATTTGTGTGAAAATGTCATCGTACCTGACGATAGCGGCCAGCTTGCCGGTGTCGTGGTGCGTCATGCCGGAGAACACGACGCGCGGCGCGAGGTGCAGCGGCGGCGGCTGCGGGGGCGGCAGCGCGGGGAGCGGCGCGGGCGCGGGGGACAGCCGGGGGCGCTTCGCCCGCCGCCCACCCGCCGCCGCCGCCGCGCTGCGCTTCGCCCGCTCGTGCGACTCTTGCGTTATGTTTATTGGCATCTTCCATGCGTCTGGGGAAGGGTGTAGTGATATAGGGTTGGAATTAACTCATTGACGATCCCGTGGCCTGGCTCGGTAGTGACCCTGCAGTAGTGATTCCCGACCGGGACAGATATTATGTGGCAGATAAATATTTGTTCTCAGGTCATTGGTGTTAGAGTGATGTCTTATATGTTCCACCTGCGATACAAATTCATAAAAGCATTGAATACTCACTCATAAGATGTGAAACCAAGCTATAGTCCATTCGGAACGGACTCGCCAAATTGAATTGTTGGTACTTGGCGTTCTCAATCTGTAATTCACAAAAATTATGCTAATGTTATCAATGATGCAGATACAAAATCATTAGTCCTAGTGATATTTTAAAATAAAATCATCTCAAAATTAACAAGAGTTTGGTGCCATAACTTTGTAACATTTCTATTTAAAGTACATCTTTAATTCAAGTAGTACTAAGCTGCGGAAGAAAATGACTGTTATATGAACAAAGTGTGTACTACTGTGTATGTTAACAAAGTCATGAAGATCAGTTTGAAATACTAATTTCAATGTGTGCTCGCACGCACGCACGCACACCCACCTGTGCGAGCGCGGTCATGTTCCCGAGCAGCAGGTCGGTGAGCCAGGCGGCGCTGACGACGGGGATGCCCCACTCGCGCGCGCGTCGGTACTTGGTGCCCTCGGCGCGCTTGCAGATCACCACCGTGTTGTCGCGCGACATGTACGGCGTCAGCTGGACAACGGCAAATTATATCGTACAGTAGTAGGTCGATACGCTGCAGTGTAGCTTTAAACATGACATGTCATTAGTGTATATTACGACACATGTGACATAGGTGCACTATTAGTGCACAAACATAAAGTTAACAACACGCTGAACATTATATAGAAACTCAAAGTCAGGAGTATTCACACAATTTTTATTTACGAAGTTTTAACTGTCTGCCTGTTTCTTAGTTACTCTTTAAATGACATTATAATCAGTAAAGTTTCCACTAATAACACTGCAAAAATATCTTACGTCACGGGACAGCGTGACCTACTGACATAGTTCACAGCGTGCCATAAAAACATCCAATCATCGTCCCCACCTTGGCCCCCAGATGTTTGAGCGAGCAGGCGAGCCGGCGTCGCTCGTCGCGCCGCCAGCCGGAGAGCGCGGCGCGGTGGTGGCGCGCGGGCCGCTCGCGCGGCGCGTGCATGGACGGCAGGTGCAGCGCCTGCCAGGGCGGCGCCACGCCGCGCCGCTCCATCGCGTCCGACAGCCAGTACGCTGTCACGCAGCGCTTCGCGTCGCGCAGCGCCTGATACATACAGTTGTTAGATTTTACTTTGTGTTACGTATAGCGCAAGAACTTTGCATAATACAAATGGACGGCAAGCTTCGAAGAGGTATTTGAAGATGGATCACGTGACTTTGGACGAATATCGGCGACCTATCATTGGTCGAGTTATCAACTGACACCCTCCGAGTTTTGAGGTAAACGTCAATCAAGCCTATGATGACTTTAAATTAATATTTTCGGTCTGGGTATGTATGTTGTCTTTGTATGTTATCCATGTCGCCCACGACACAGGAAATCCTTAGGTGGGGCTATGAGCGGATTAGTCTTATTTCCGCGAACGGTGTATATGTATATCGGTGCGTTGCCCGAGCGCGCTTGTATAAAATTATTATCGTGTTGTGTGAAATGATATTTAAAAAATATAGATACGTTATACCCTTATAAATCAACCAAAAAATCTGCTCCGAAAAGAGCTACAACACATACACGTTTATCTTTTCTTTCACTACACCAATCACATAGGTATAATACACGAAGACATTTAACTCCGTATGTCAAATGTCAAGCACTTCTGACAACAACAAAAGCGTGCGTATCGTCTTGTAATGACAGTGCGACTACGAGCAGAAGGTCAATTGCCTGTTCTTACGCTCTTTATCTCGTGCGCGCTAGTGATATTATCTACCTCTTTTTTACATTATAATATCATTGATTGTGTGTATACTCGTATATCTAGTGTGCGTGTGTGTAGTGTGTACCGACCTGCATGACGACGCCGTGCCGCTGCGTCTCGCACAGCACGTGCGTGACGCGCGCGCAGTACACGGGCTCCACCTCGCCGCCGCGCCGCGCGATCACCTCCGCCCAGCGCGCCACGCGCTCGCTGCCCACCGACTGCTGGTACTCCACCTGCACGCACGCACACGGACGTTCGGATCACACACACGTATACAACGCCCGAATATATCGTCGTTGCGACTTTAAGACCTCTTATGTGTTATGTGCCACTTCTGGCAAAATTTTTTTTACGTCAAATGATTCTACATTTTAAAGCACTATCGATTTCAAAAACTCTCATGTGTGTACAACATTTCCATCCTAATTTATGCGTCAAATTCAAAATCACATAATATGTGCTTGCTAAACAAAACTTTATCGATTTTTATCGATTCCCTCAAAAATCTGATTTTTTACACGTCATAAGAGGTCTTAAAGTCGCTACGACGATATGTAATTTATGTCTAATTAGAGAAACTCCACCTGCACAAAACTCATACAAAGCCGGCTCGTGCCTCATTACACCTCTTCTTTCAACATGTATAATTAAGTCGAAGTCAAAATGTGTGTAAACTATCCATGAAATGGCTATAGTTATATGAATGGTTACAATTTTAGTTTAATTATGGGGCAAAACAAACTCAACTTATTTCTTAAACTACGTTAAATTACATTTTATTTCACACTGACTTGAACGATACACGTTATTAACCATAATTAAATACAGTTTAAAGTATAAATATGAACGCGACTCACAATATGAAACACGCATCCCAGCAAGAAGAGATCGGGCGGCAGCTTGAGGTTGGGGTTGTGCCCGTAGAACTGCGCGCGGGGCGGCGCCGCGCGCACCGCGCCCGCGTACACCTTGTTGCCCACCACGCCCGCGCTGCCCGCCTGGACACACCGGTACTTACAATGGACGGTTTTTATGAGAGAAGAAGCGAAGCTATGAGATAAGCAATCACTACATAATAGTATAATAAAAATGTAACTGATCGATGTCTATACATGAAAGATAATTGAGAAAACTTTTAGTAGGGGTTTATTCACGAAACAGATCCTTACAATTTTTGTCTGTTTGTCTGTACGTTTGTTCCGGCTAATCTCAAGAACGACTTAATAGATTTTGATGCTGTTTTCACTGATATAGTGTTTCGGTTAACAATTATTGTCCGTTTTATTTCAATCCTTTCACAAATAAAACAGTTGTCAGATTAAATAATACCGTCAATTTATTTATTCGAGTGTTGACTTACCGAAAGATTTACGGAAGCGAAGCGAGGGCATTTACTAGTAAAAATCTCGTACTAACAATATTCTAGTCCTGTATACAAAACTCACCGGTGTTGGAACTTGGTGCGGGTGATGCGCCGGGCCGAGTAGCAGCCGCGCCGGCGCCCGCACCGCGCCGCCCGCCGCGTGCGCCGCCGTCATTAACCTGCGCGGGATTGTAAACCTTATGGCTTAGACGATTGCTTATATATTCGTTAATGTCTATTCCTGTGTCTAGTGTCTTTAACCCCATGTGTTCATTATGTAATCTATACTAATATATAAAGAGGAAAGATTTGATTTTTTGTTTGCATTGAATAGGCTCCGAAACTACTGAACCGATTTCAAAAATTCTTTCACTGTTGGGAAGCTACACTATCCCCGAGTAACACAGGCTATATTATATTTTCAAAAAAATTAGGGATCCCTAATAAAACCCCAATAAACCCAAGGTGTAAAAAAATAAGAAAACCGAAGCAAAGCGAGGGCGGTTACTCGTCAGAAATAAGGATGCTGACTGACAGTATTAGACGCTATTTAGACCTTTACTGCTCTATATCTTGTGAAGATTTTTATACTCATCCCTTTGTGCGTTATGATTATATGTATATGATATTGACTGATTGATTACATTATTGATGGTTGATGATTACATCATTATGGCAATAATTAAATATATTTGGTAACTTATCACAAGTGTACACTTTAAACTTTAAAATAATTCATGATGTTGACAGTTGTCGGAGCTTTAGATAATTAACTACATATAATTCCATATTACTTTGGACAGTGGACCTCTTCATTACAGTATTACGTACGTGTCTTGTGTCTCTGTATAACCTTTGGAGGATATCATATTTCTATACTAATATATAAAGAGGAAAGATTTGATTTTTTGTTTGCATTGAATAGGCTCCGAAACTACTGAACCGATTTGAAAAATTCTTTCACTGTTGGGAAGCTACACTATCCCCGGTTAACATAGGCTATATTATATTTTCAAAAAAAATTAGGGATCCTTAATAAAACTCCAATAATGTAACCCAAGGTGTAAAAAAATAAGAAAACCGAAGCAAAGCGAGGGCGGTTACTCGTCATTAATATATTGAGTTTATACTGACATGATTGTATTATCGTGTATTCATAGTGTATTTGGACCGTTGTTAAAATAAACTTATAAATGTTTATATTTCATAGGCATGACATTTTTTTATATCTTTTGCCTAATCTTTTGGTAAGTAAATATATCAGTCAATTAAGCTGATACATTTAAAAATACTTAACATTATCTCATAAAAAAAAAACATATTATACTTTTAACATTTTCTAAACACATATAAAATATTATGAAAGATAACAATCTAAACATACATACCACATACATACCATACCATGATAAAAATAGAAAAAATACAATACAATACAATACACACTATCTACAATCGATAAAAATACAGACAATCAAGACCGAAATTGGAAAAATTCCTACAAAAAACACATCATCATAAAAAATACATCATAAAGAATATGTACATTCAAATACAATACAAAACACGTAATTTACAAAATATAATTTATAAATATACACGACATAAAAAGCGATTTGCAAAGCTGATCTCATCCAAAATGACACCACCAATTTGAACTCTGATTTAATTTAGAATACCTCTATTACCTGTAAGTATGTGGACTCCAGTAAGACATTTGTGATGAATTTCTGAAGTTTTAGCGTATGATCAGCAAGCAGTGGACGAATCGAGTCATCATCATAGCCTCAGCATCTAATCATCTTTAATTGTTTTAATGTATTTTAATAAGCTGTAGAGTGATGGGACTTTTACCCTACACTGATAGTAAAATAATAGTTACGATGCAGACGGAAAATACATTAATTTTATTTGTATTATTAAATAAACATTACCTATAATAACAAGCATACGTTGGATCTGTTAGTGATTCTATAAGGATAAACAAATAACCTATTGATTATAAAATTCACATATTATAGTTATTAGGAATTATTAGGTATAATTCATTAAATAACGGTTCAAAGTGCTATGATCCGAAAGGAGACATTGAAGTCAAATTTTCATGACTTCAAATTCCATTCCATTAAATTATATTATTCCATTATATTTTATTTTTAAGTTTGTTTTCTTATTTTGAAACAGTAAATAATTATACAAGAAATATTATTATTTCTGTCGTTTGTCAACTTATTTATAAACTGTAAATGTTACTTTATAATATTTACTTTAGTTTACTCTTGATGTTTGATTGATTATTATGTATTGATTATATTATTTGTGTGGAGATGATCGGCTGCTGAGGCGATTAGTATTGATGACAGTTACTTAATAATATTATTATCATGATAAGCAAACATTTATTAGCCAGAGCATCTAGGTTTCGAGTAGAGTTCAGCGAAAACCAATGCCCGAAAGAAAATACAGCTAAAGGCCGCGCTCGTAAATAATTGTATTAAAACTGTTAATACTGACAGATATTTAGTTTATATACTTTACAACGACTACGAGATTTTGTTAGTATTTATAGTATTATATGTAATTAGCATTATGCGCTGCTTCAACCCTTAAAATTGAGTCGGAAACAAGTATAAAATATGATCCTTTTAAAATATATTTACAATGACAGAATAAGAAGAGCAACGTAATAATTACCTAGAATCAATATGAATAAAAATTATGTAATTTTGTTATATATTTTAAATAACAAGCATTTATGCTCTATCATTAGCATAAAATCTCTATGCATCAGTCATACTGATGTAAATTGAATGGATAAAATTCAATTCTTTGCACCAAGAGAAAAGATATCTCAACAAATAATTTCCTCTCAAATATATGAATGATAATGATAAGTAATAAAATCTTATTTAATCTTACTCAATCCATTTTCTTAGTGTCAGTAGTTTCAGGAAACAAAATATCAATTTCTACATAACTTACTGTAATAGTCCTAGTGGCAAAAAACAAAGCTTTCTCGCGAATACACACATAATTAATTTTAATTTTTTAACATATTTAAGTTATTTATATTTTAATTCTATAAAAACATAAATTAAGCAAAGTGGTGACCCCGGGAATAATAATAAATTGCTACGGCACTATCGAATGCTGAAATGCGCTAACGTTGTTATTTTACATTGCTTGCTATGTATGCATGCCAAAGCCTATATATTTCTTTAATTTTATTACTTCTCAAATTTACTGCAAATATTTCCAGTTAGGCTTCACCACAAAGACCTAGGAAATCGTTTCTTAGATTTGACTGTTGTTATGGAATTATGGAAGGTAAACTTTATAAATCGATCAAAAGGTAATTTCTATGGTCTTGTGATGAAAACTACAGTTGTACCAATATTTAGCCACTCCAGCGAATGCTACCAACCTAAGTGTGCCAGCAGCCGAAGGCTCATCAGATTTCGACATTAATACGCTGAGAAATAAAACAAATTTATTACACTATATTTTATAGTTATTTTTATATTCTATGTGCAGTTAAAATTTTAATATTTTATTATGTATCAATTTTTATTTTACACTGTGTGAGCTAGAGAAGTAATATAAAACGCTTGCGTTTGCCGCTAATTTTGGAACTGTATGCTTAATATCAATTTAGTCATTAGAAATATAATTAAATTAACATAATTTCACTAATAAAATTTGCCGTATTAAGAAATATTTTAATTAGTTAATAAATTCAGAGTAATACAATAATTTAGGAGCGTGGCGGCAGTGCTACCAACCTAAGAGTGCCCGCGGCCGAAGACTCGAGATCAGAACTCGACATTAATACGCTGAGGAAAAAAAGTTATTTTAATCTAGACGTGTTTCTTTTACTACTTATTCTTCTACTAATTATTCTTCTTCTTTTACATTTTCCAATAAAGTCTTAAGACTAATAAAACATTTTTTATTGAAATTTTTTACTGTTACATACTCGAAATCCAATTTTATTTTAACCTTTAATATTGGTTACCTATTCATTTTCGCGAGTAGAGGTTAACCAGGTATTTTATTTATTGATGATTTATGTTTAAATTATTGTAAGTATTAGTAGGACCATACACTTAATACATACTGGCGTAGAGCAGGAATTGTTTTACGGCTGTCCCAGAAGTAATGAAAAAATAGATCATTATCTCAACGACAATATTCAATGTAGCTTAAAAAGCTATGTCATTCTGTTAAAAATGCCATGTTACCCTTGATTAGACTTAATAATCCTCATTTAGTCCATTTACTCTTGGTAAGAAAACCTAATAACTGCATTAAAAAAACTTGAACTCCATTGCTGACAAAAAACTTAAAACCATTTTTACTGTCACTTATTGTTAGAAAAATTTGATCAGTACATCGAAACGGCCAATTTACCTATACATATTTTTTTAAATTCATTGCCTCACATTCGTTCCATACACCAGTATATACCAAGTACTAGCATCGGTTAGGTGAGTGCACAATACAAGAGTTTATGAGCGCGGCAAGGCTACCAACCTAAGAGTGCCCGCGGCCGAAGGCTCATGATCAGGCGGTGCGTTTGTGCTTTGCAAGCGGATACTCAACATGTTCGCCAGCGCTGTCTTCGTCTTCGGGTTCACTAGCAGCGCCCCCGCGCCTGCAGCACAACACAATCACATTGTTTCTGTTAATATGTAAATATCAACGCTTGAAAGGCAAAAATTACCAAGCGACATGTTGACAACTTTACACTAGAGAATTTTAAAGTTTTTAATTTTAGAAAAAAAAAATCATAAAAATCGCTTTATTAAGCATTTAAACTTCATGTAAAATTCATTGGAATTAAGTAGCTATGACTAATAGGCGATGTTTTACGATTTTTTTTTCTAAAATTAAAATCTTTAAAATGCTCTAGTGTAAAGTTGTCAACATGTCACTTGGTAATTTTTGCCTTTCAAGCGTCGATATATTGTTTTTATATAGTTTATATGTTGTTTAGGCCAAGAAAGAAGAGGGGGAAAACGGGGATAATTGACTCTCAGCACCCAAGCCATAAAGAAATAAATGTTTGCCCTTTTGTTTTCTACATTAATCATCATGATTGGTTTGATGATTTTGACTGATAATATGTAATTTTTATTTCAATATTATTACATATTTTAAGGTAATTCTAGTGGAATCAAGTGACATTGTTTGTCAGAATGGATTTTTAAAGAAAATTGGCAGGTAAATTGAAAGGCACAAAAATTCGACATTGGCTCTTGTAAGATCTTGTAAACAGCTTGTCGCACGCTACCGGTGGCGGCGGTCGGAGGCCTTTGTATATGGAACCAAAGTCCAATGAGTGCGAGCGAGACAGAATAACGATGATTTCTAGCCCGACTCGTTAGCTCAGCGGAGGAAATGTAATGTGCCTGATTTAAATGTTATAGCCATTACCTTGCTGCTGATCGGGCGTGGTGGGCGTCAGCAGCGCGTCGACCTGCTGCTCCTGTAGCGGCGCCACCACGTGCTGCGTCACCGGCGCCACCTGCTACATATTAACTAGTACACTATTAACTAATTTAGATTTTAAGCAATATACAGCTAATTGTAAGCTAAATGGTAAAAAGCAGTCTCTCTCTCAATGCGTCAATATCATAGTAAGTACAGATTGGACCACTTGTTCTGAATCACATTTCAATAATCTTAAATTAAAATTTAAAAAAACTTCCGACAGTTTTATTCACACTAAACACATAGCTAAGAACTCTCTCGATTAGGTCACCTTTCATAGAAAAAAAAAACTAGATCAAAATCGGTTGATCCGTTTGGGAGCTTTTTTAAATTGTTTGGTTCTTCTTAGTGAACAATAAAGTGGGGTTCAAAATTGTTTTTTAAATTGTTTGATACTCCTAAGTGAACAATAAAGTGGGGTTAAAAATTGTTTATTTGTATTGTATAGTAACCTGTTTAGCAGCAGCGTGGTGGTGCGCGGCGTGGTCGCGCTGCGCCTGCAGCTGCTGCAGCCGCTGGTACTGCTGCCGCTGCAGCATGGACGTCTCCACCGCGCCGCCCACCGCCCCGCCCACCGCGCCGCCCACCGCACCGCCCACCGTGCCGCCCACTATAGCAGTATGTTATATTTTATACTCCCTTACTGACATATCTCCACTTATAGTTAATTGTATCAAGTGTTACTTTTCAAAAATCTATTGTTATTAAGTTAGTATTTGTCTATTTTGCAACACCTTGTCTACTTCGCAATACTTGTGTTGGTATATACTTTTAATTATTGTAGTGCATGTTTCCGTTGTGGGAGGGAGGGAAGTGCCAGGCATGTCTTAAATTTGTATACCATCATACACGTTAACCGCGGATTGTTTCAAAGTAGACTAAAGCCCAATGCATATGTAACGGGTTTTTTTCCCGTACGGAACGGGGACGGGACGGGGCATTCCCCGTCGCTGACGGGAATTTTTACTACTTTTTCCTCCGTCGTGAACGGGGTGACTGTGTATACGCAGCGGAAGCGAAACCCCGTCCCGTACGGAACGTGGCACTGACGGGGTTTTGAAAACATCGTCGGCGACGATGTTTTTGAAAACCCCGTCCCGCACGGGCCACGTTCCGTACGGGACGGGGTTTCGCTTCCGCTGCGTATGCACTATCGCATACATTTTCTATGAAACGATGTTTCCAAAACTTCACGCCCCGTCGGCGACGAGGTTTTCCTTTAGAGTAAACATAAGCAAGCTATAGAGCGCGCCTTATACCCCGTCCCCGTCCCGTACGGGGAAAAACCCGTTACGTATGCATTGGTCTTATTACTAACTTAATACTACATCCACTTAGTCGTTTTCAATAATCTATCAATCCATTCTCTGGATAAGTTAGTAAGTATAAACAACACTATGGATTTTTGAGTTGCTTGACAGCTGACTTGAGGACCACGGATAGATAGATTGAGAAGGACACACATGGAACAATTTAAAGGTATCTACCTCATAACCCGAAAGATGAAAGATTTAGCAGATATGTACCCCACTATTACACTGTTGAAACTTCAAAAAACTATACTTTTAATCCTTCACCTAAGCATACACACATATAGCAGTAAATAACTACCTACTTATATTCATTTTCACACATGCATGCTTTTTAGTACAACATGAAACAAGAACATAAAACCACGGACCTGAAAAAAGAATGGACGTAACCTTGTCTAATTGAGAGTGAAGCATAGCAATGACAGCTCGCTTACCATGTGTGCGTAATTTTTGATTCGCGATTGACATTTATGGTATCAGGATGGTGTCAATGTGTGGGTGCGTGTTGTACGAATAGAGTTTGTATTACGATGGGTGCTTCACTGAATTTGTTTTTAAATTGTAAAAAATGTTGTTTTGGTATTATGTACCGTGTATATGTATATCCAAAAGCACCTAGTAAAAAGCGGTTATTTTAATATTACAGACACTCCAATTTTATTTATTTGTATAGATACAGATAATGAATTTTAAAAACAAGTTGTACAACTTTACTGCCTATTCTGCATTAGTAAGCTAACCAATACAATACTACACTAACCCTTTTTCTATTTATATTGAGAATTACATTATTTTTGTACCAAAACCACCACTACAAACATCTCTCAAATATACAAACATATATATATGTATGTATGCATACATATATATGTTTGGTATATTATTAAAACAAAACTATTTTATACGAAAATACTCATTACTGATTATTCAACAAAATTACAAATTAATTGTAATAAAGTCAACGTTCCCAACAAACACAGATAATTATGACATAAAATAAAATAATCTGAATTTTACCAAGAAAAAAATAACCGACTTCAAAATAACTCAAAAACTACTCGTCAGATCTAGCTCAAATTTAAGTGGGACCACATGACAAGCACCAGCTTTCGATTAAAAAAAGAATCATCAAAATCACCTAGTCAAAAGTTCTGAGGTAACAAACATAAAAAAAAATACAGTGGAATTGAATACCTCCTCCTTTTTTGAAGTCGGTTAATAAATTTTACGTTATTATTTATTTACCCCCGCAACTAAGCTAGTAAATTTGAAACAGTGAAAGAGAAAATTCTACTTACACTCTGTTTCGTCTAAATCCATTGCATGTAACAAAATGTAACTCGAACGTCGATAACATATAGATTAAAATATTACTAAATCCTTAGGAAGGATTCAGAAATTCATTTGAAATAGATTGTTTGAAAAGTCCCTAACATTTGGATATGATCTCTTTTAACACGAGCAATTTATTTAACATAAATCATTTAGGAGTTAATACAAGGAAAGTATTGTTTTAAGCTTTTTATAAGTTGCAACTGATGCTTCAGTTTGTAGTAACGTGGGCTAACTGTATAACAGCTTAGAAATTCACAAGATAACGCAAGGTGATTTTAATTTTTGATCGGTGTGGAGACATCAAGCATCCTTATGTATGAGGAGTATTTGAATACCAAAATTTCTAAGTTGACGTAAAGCTGCGTCTTACGATTTTCAGTCGAAGATTTCTAATGTTGCTGAAAGTAAAGCAACAAAGTAATTTTAAAAGGGGTTAAAGATAGATTTACGATCCCGATGTGAAACAAATGATTGAACTAATTTAATATTTTATTATGTGATAAAATTTCAATTTAAACATAGATTATAATGTATGTTTACTAAAGCATTAATTAAATAAGCGAATAGAAATTTCCATATAATTATATTTATCGAAAAGAAAGACACCAAATTATTTCACATCTTGCAGTAATGGATTGATCTCATTTAAAATATACTAATAAAAGATAATTTTATAAGTTTTAGATCTGATTACAGAATACATGCGATTTTATTCTGTGATAAAAATTATAAAAAAGTATAGAATATATCTAGATTTTGAATGCTTGCCTCATTGGGTAATGACAACTTTGGAATTGTTTTTGTTCCAAAAAGTAATAGTGAAATATATCTTTCAAACAGATTGCAAATAACAAAGTGTAGACTGTAAGTAAGTAATAAGTATTTTAAAAGACTTGAGTTGTGAAGGGATAGGAGTGATACGGGACACCCTGTAAATTGAAAGTGAGATATCATGAAGGTTAGTTGAAGCTTAAACTTAAAATAACTGCATGAAACATAACTTTAATAGGTTTACATATTATGTAAAAGAGTGACTTAATAAGCATACAGCGAATGAAAAATAAGCGATGGGTTGATTAATATTTGAGATGCTATTATACAAAAAAAAAACATATCAAAAATAATATCTATATCTATATATACCTTATCATAATATATATACATCTACCAATATCACAACATGTACCTTTTTGTGGTTATAAATTCTTATAAAATTACTTATAATTAATTAGATCCTTTGAAAATAAACAAGTTCTTATACTTTAACATTGTAAAGCGCAATAAACGATCATTTTTGCTATGATCCAGTGAAAAATAAATGTGACCGATAACATACCTAATCGATAAATGCTACTTAAACAAATAATGTGAAAAATAAACGAACATACTAGCTTATTTATTGAAAATTAACATTTTACCAGCAAAAGCTGGCCACTTTATTGCAAAGTTTGGCAAACACCTTATCAACTTAAAAAAATTCTAACCCAATAATGATAACCCTATCACAAATAATCGCTTCTTCATTGGACGAAACTACGACATCGTATGTATTCTGTCCACACGCTAACTTTCATGTGTGCGTGCGAGTAGCTTGTATAGTTCGGCCGCTGTATCTTGGCGCGTCTGAACTTCGCGCAGAAGGCTGCGCAGTAACATAATTAGCCAATACTCGATACGCGGTGTACTGTGTCTCAGTCACACGTTAGCATGTTCGTGTTGCCATCTCTGTCTTACATGCGCTAAAGTTCGCAAAGCCTATGTTCAGACGCGCCAAGATACAGCGGCCGTACTGTACTTTAAACGTGTTGCAAGTGTAACACGCACAAAAGTAAACTTAACTAAGCATCTTACAACTGCAATGTGGCAGCACAACTGAAACTATAAAGCCATGTCTTTGTCGCGACGCCCAATGAAGAGACCAATGTCTAATGAGACTTAATGTTAACGCTTCTCTCTTCATACAAGTGTAACTAAGCTATTTCCTCACCCGGTGACTGCGGCGGCTGCGGGGGCGCGGCGGCGGGGACGGCGGCCGCGCGCGCGCCTTGCTGCTGTAGCCACTGGACCTTACGACACGACGCACGTTATACACATTGACCAAATACATTTTAAAAATACAAGCTTTTAGGTAGGTAGGATGCCGTTATCTTTATGTTATTTTATTTGTTTGGACATCCGCCACGGTAACTTATATTACGGTTAAAGATATATTGAATAATTTGGGTTCATTTCTTAAAGAGATGCTATTCAAGTAGTTGAGAAAGTTATACAATAGCTGAAATAAGTATTATTATATAGTTTTGTACACTATTGTTATTGTGAAATAGTAAAAAGTTACCTGTTGTTGTTGGGACAGACCAGGCGGTAGTTGGCTACGTATAAAAGTAACGCTTTGCGGAGCACCTGCTGGGGACTGCGCCCCCGGCGAACCGGAGACAACTCCCGGTTGCTGGAATTAAGGGTTTAATTATTTAATACTCAGTGCTAAGCAAGTAATCGAATATATAAAATTCTCGTGTCACGCTTTTTTGAAGTTGAAAAACCTCCGTTTCGGAGGGAAACGGACAATATCTATTTTTCATCCCCCTACCCCTAAAATTTTTTTGGCAGAAGAACGTTTGCCCGGTCAGCTATATGTGATAGTTGAAAGTCAGAAGTCAATTTACAGCTAAACATTATTTAAACTGTTAACCTTTCGTCTGTTGACTGTCAAAATTGTAATATGACACCAAGATTGGAATATCAAAAACAAGAAAGTAAAGCAGTGGCATTCAGACAACTACACTAGAATATTTGACACCTGCGAAACCCTTAACATAAACAAATCGCAAAAAAAAATGTTACGAGATAAACTATTTCCTATTTCCACTCGCCTGTTGCTGAGCCAAAGCGCACGCCCGCTGTATGGAGAGGTGGCGTCGTTTCTGCAACTGCGCCACGAACATGGCGCGCTGCTGCGGGTCCATCTGCTGCAACTGCGCGTGCGTCTGCGCGTCCAGGTGGATGAGCTGCCGGCCGCCGCTGCCCGCCGACCACGACACCTGGAATGTAATAAATAATAGTAAACATAATAATAAACACTTTCACACTCATACCCCCGCAGTAGGTTTTCACCTGTGTCGCGCGGGTGGCATGGACGACACATATAACACGTCACAATAACGCCCATGACCCGAGTACAAATATTTATCTGTCACATAAATATCTGCCCCGGCCGGGAATCAAACTCGGGACCCCTCACTTCACAGGCAGGGTTGCTACCAACTAGGCTACAGGATTGTGTTTGGATGTAAAATTAGTATTGTACAGTTAATTTTGACAATAGATATATTAAAATTGAATAGTGTAATAATGACTGTTTGTAAATGAAAATAATATTATGATGTTTGATTTTTTCATATAATTTAAAGTATCAAAGGAGATGTAAAGATTATTTAAAAAATATTAAAGCAGTGTAATGAATTGATTGCATCTAAAACTCTTACTTCATCCATAGCCTACAGATCTATTAGTATTAAGAATAAATTAATATAATGTATACAAATATACAGTTTGCTTACTACAATATGGGATGGGTACATAATTATGGGAAATGGTCATGAGTGACTTACTCTGGGTCCTACAGTTCCAGGTTGTCCAATTGGTTGACGTTGCTGCAAGTATTGCTGTTGCTGCCAGCCAACATTCTGACCGCCTTGTACAATTTGCTGACCACCCGGTGACACAATCTGTTGCCCGCCACTATGTGTGATTATCTGCTGAATTCCACCACCAGTGAGTTGAGACCCTTGCTGTGGTGATTGGGCGACTTGTGACAATACTTGCTGAGATTGACCAACAGCTTGTCCAATGATTTGTTGCCCTGACTGAGTAACAATTTGTTGCGATGACTGAGCAATCACCACCTGGTGCTGCTGACCCTGCTGCGTGATCACGTGCTGGCCTCCCTGCGACAGAACTTGCTGACCTCCCTGAGTAATTATCTGTTGCCCTCCCTGATTGACAATCTGCCCTCCTTGGTGTACAATCTGGCTTTGTGAAACAAGCTGCTGACCTCCCTGCAATGTTACTTGTTGATTCCCATGTACTAGGATCTGTTGCTGTCCAGTATGCTGATTGATCAACACCTGTTGTGGTGTTTGAACAATCTGCTGCTGCCCTGATCCATTCAACAATTGCTGCTTCTGAACTAGGATTTGATGGTGAGTCTGGCTTATTGTCTGACCTTGGGAGTTAATAGACTGTTGCAGAATTTGTTGTGGTGTTTGTTGGATCGTGTGTTGAGGGCTCAGTTGCTGCTGTTGGTTACTTATTAGAGCCTGCTGCTGCGTCTGCATTATTTGTTGCTGCAGGATAACTTGGTTCTGATTGCGTGATTGTACCAATGGGCTTCTTATAATTTGATGCTGTCCCTGTACATTCTGTACCATTTGAATATTCTGTTGTCTCCAAGCACCTTGTACTGGTACATTGCCACTTTGCTGATTCTGAATGTTCTGCTGAACAGTTTGGATCTGTTGTCCTATTACTGACGACTGGTTATTATTCCCAACGAGCTGATTAAGTTGAACATTTTGCACTGACTGGCCTTGCGAAGATGTGACTAATCCTTGTTGATTGACAACACCCATGTTGACATTTTGCTGTTGGTTTGTTAAAGACTGCACAGTCTGCTGTTGAATCAAACCCTGATTAGAATTTAACTGTTGTCCAGAATTCAACATTTGCTGTTGATTTAATTGACTTTGACCCAAGTTTTGATTCATTTTTGCATTTTGAAGACTCTGCTGTAGATTTTGTGTAGACTGTGCCAATTGTTGAGCAATGTTCTGAACAGCACTCTGCTGACTAAGAGTTAAACCTTGTTTCATCGCCATATTTTGCTGATTTAACTGTTGCTGCTGTAAGTTGTTAGCACTTTGACTCAGCATTTGGCTTATATTTTCAATTTGCTGCTGTGCTGAGCTCATAGATGTTGTGGGGCTTTGGCTTATAGTTTGTGATTGTTGTATATGGTGTTGGTTATTTTGAATGTGTTGTTGAATTTGATTGGAAATATTCTGGTTTATTTGTGATACAGAGACATTTTGGGGTTGCGAGAATCCCTGCTGGTTCTGCTGATTGCCAATTGCCTTTTGTTGTAGCATTTGCATTCTGAGTTGATGCTGTTGAAGCAATTTCTGTTGCTGGATATGAATAGCAGATAGTCCATGTGGTTGTTGTTGACTTTGCTGGGTCTGATAGGTCTGTTGTTGTTGCTGCTGCTGCTGTTGTTGTTGTTGTTGTTGTTGCTGCTGCTGTTGTTGCTGTTGCTGCTGTTGTTGTAAGCTGGCTTGCTGACTTTGTACAGTGATACCACCTTGTTGAGCTATGGTGTTCTGACCAAACTTTTGAATCAGCTGAGTATTAGCTTGACTACCTTGTATCTGAACATTCTGTGTCACAATACCTTGAGGTATTGACTTACTTATGATACTGGAGGTAGACATAGCTGTAGAGTACCCCATAGAATTAACACCTGATGTGATCACCACTGATGAATTGGCTGTCGATGGTGGATGATTCCATGGCATTCTTTGTTTTAATTTGTCTAGTAGAGCTTGAGTACTATCATCTTTGTTTTCAGTCATGTTTTGCGTTGGCACCTCGTTCTTTGCAATACCCTCCTCAAAATCAAACCCTGTAATGGCACTGATACGATCCATTGACTTTGGTGGCGGTTGAGGCACTATCAATAGCTTGGGGTGGAAGACCTCAGCCACTGCTTGAACTCTAGCCCGCACACTCTCGAGCACCCAATCAGGAGTAACAATCTTTATTTTATGGGGAGGCAGAGTAAGTGCAGCACTATATTTTTTGCCAACAGCTGAACCACAGATGAGGTGAGTGCACTGAGAGTCTAGGTTTAACTTAACCTTTCCACCATGATATGTTATAAGCGCGAACAGTGTTTTCGCATCCGACGAACTAACTCTCGCGACACAAACTACGGCATTCGAGAATATCTTGTTCTTATTGGGGAAATAGGGGTTAGGACTCGCCAATCTCTTGAGCCGGGCGCACGCTAAAACCCAGTTTTCCGTTACAGCAGGGATCTGGTAGATATCCTGCGCATCGTCGAGGTCCGTATCAGCGGCATTCTGCCCACAAATTAGATGAGTGACATAGTCAGAGAAATACTTTGTGTTCTCCGCCCCGCCTGACTGGAGTAGGAGCATAATCTGTAATTACAATAAAAGAACAAACAGGTTTAACCGCAAGCCACCTTCATAATAATAAAAATAAAAACAAGAAAAAGGACAAAAACAAACCCTTTCAGAGACATCACCCGAGATGTAGTACTTGACATCCTTGAAAATTTGCTCTTGCAATGTTAAAGAATCTAAATCGTCAGCAATCGTTACCATTTTCTATATCACTAGAACGCTAAAATTCTCGTTTTTAAACAAACATTGTCATTTTATTTTACATTGAAGCGCCGAAAACTGAAAACGCAAGAACGTCCATCATTGATAAAAAAAAATTTTGTTTCTAATCAGTGCTGCCAACTGTAAAAACCTAAAAATCTGATCACAGATTATATTATACTGGTAATACCATGGATATATTACTTTAACTGGATAAATAACTTTGTCGATAAATAACCTGAAGATCAATGATGTCATATCAGAATGACCCAGGATATATCATTTGATTGTGCTTTATATAATAGTATAAAAATATCTAAGTTTATTAATGTATGTTATTATAATATTTGTGTACCGTAATTGTGTACCTTAATTTTTAATTTACTCCTATTGAAATAATTTAAAATTAGTAATTTTGAAGAAATTTAAATAAAATGTATTATTTCCATTTTATAATTTTTACCACTAGAAAAATTCATTTATTCCCACTTGTCCTGCTGTTCTACCTATAGAAAACATTTTGAAGAACCATAACAAAATAGGACATACTTTTTCTAAGTAAGTGTGGATACAATACGATTATGAAGAACAACCTCAATCTGGCCTGTGATTGGTTGAATGGTCATTCCGATATGACGTCATCGATCTTCAGGTACCTCTCTACAAAGTCGGTGATCCAGATAGAGTAATGTATATCCATGGTAAACACAGACTACGAAAATAAATGTCGATGGTTCACGTAAAATAGTTCCAATTTTCGCCACTTCACAGTTATGTTGGTGTTTGTGTATATGTTACCGGCAAAACCCGATTTCAGGTTAAACTAGTTTGGCCTAGGCCAAATACATTAATTTGTATAAAATACATTAAATTGGATACATTAATTTGTTCATTAAGCAGTGTAAAACTTGGGTTATTATTATGTTTTATTATTTCTAACTGCTCTAGTATATTTAATTTAAAACCCTTTTCCGATTTATGTAATATATTGTATGTATGGTTACTAGTTAAACTGTGACCTGATTCTATTAAATGTTTAGCAAAGTTAGACTTATCCGCGTGACCATTCCTATATGCGGCCATATGTTCCCGGTAACGTGTGTCAAAATTTCTACCAGTTTGACCCACGTAGACGCCATTACAATCAGGACAAACAATCTTGTAGACACCTGATTGTTCATGTCTACCTCTTTTATCTTTACAGTTTGTTATAGATTGCAAAGAATTGTTTGTTCTGAATGCAACGAAGATGTTGTTACGACGGAGCGTTTTTGCGATTCGCTCTGAAATTGGACCGAGATAGGTTAAACTAGAACGATATTTATTGGGAGTTATATCTCTGGGAGCCGCATACAAGAGATCACGCACCATTAAGCCTCTCCTCTTACGGATGAGACCATCCACCGATGGTAGGGAGATGGTGGACTTGGTGGAGATGGTGAACTTTGCTAAATAATAACTAACAGTGGGCGAGTAGGGTATAAATACGCCACGCTCAGTGAACGATGTTCACTTTGCGACTAACCATCGTAGAGTCAACTTACCCTGATGATGCTCCGTTTCGGGGTGAAACACGTGTTGGTGCTGGTATGTATGTTGGTATATACTTTTAATTATTGTAGTGCATGTTTCCGTTGTGGGAGGGAGGGAGGTGCCACGCATGTCTTAAAGTATATACCATCATACATGTTATCCGCGGATTGTTGCAAAGTAGACTAAAACTAACTTAAATCATTGTTAACCCAAAAGTAGTAAATGATCACCAGAATTAAAACAGCATTTTAATGTAAAATTATAACCAAAGATGGTAATTCATTTTTTGATTCACAAACAGGCTTCCGAACGTCTCCGGCGCTGCGGGAAGTGCAGCCCCTCCGCCCTTGCGTAACAAACTGCAGGCACTCCATGCTCGCCTACGCAGCTTCGGCTTTTTGGTCGCCTGCGGCGACCAGCCTCAGCCGCTTCTGCTCACATGGTGCCTGCAGTTGGTTACAGCGGGCGGGGGCTGCTCTCCCTCCGCGCCTCCGGGGTTTACATTCACTCTAGGGGTAGGGCAGACTAGTACCACGTGGGGTCGGGGTTGACTAAGTCGGTTTTGTAACCATTTCGACCTACATCTGGAAATTAAAAAAATCCAAAAGAAACAATATATACGCGAGCAGTTAATTTGGTGATTATTTACTACTTTTGGTGTTCGAATACAATTTGAAGTGCAGTCGTGACTAAAATAGCTGTAATTTAAGAGGTTTAAAGCACAAAGATTTGTCGAATAAATATAAATCCGTAACAATTCAGTTCTAATCAGTTTTAGACTAATGAGAAACTAGTTTTGCCTAATCGTGTCGCGCCTAACTAGTCTGGCCTAGGCCAAACTAGTTTAACCTGAAATCGGGTTTTGGCGGTAACATATATACATTTCATGATACATTTACATAATATCCCATCAAAAACATAAATGTAAAGTAAAAGCCAATTAAAAAAAAAGAATTGAGATCTAAATGGGTGCCAAGTTTTGTGTAGAAAAGCCTAAAATTTTAGTCACAAGAACATGTAATTCAAGCTCCACATTTGACTTGGTTAGTTTTCACGTACCTACCTAGGCTATATTATATTTGTATTATCTTCGTTAAGTCTGTTAGGTTGATGACCTATGTTATTTTTCTAAAATTTGGTAATTTAAAATTTGCTAACTAATGAAAACTAAGTAGCCAATTCAAATGTTAAGCTTGAATTACATGTTCTTGTGACTAAAATTTTAGGCTTTTCTATACAGAACTTGGCACCCATTTAGATCTCAATTCTTTTTTTTTTTAAATTGGCTTTTACTTTACATTTATGTTTTTGATGGGATATCATTACTTTTTGTCTAGATTGTCTATTTGTATTTGTGTAGTGTCTAGATTGAATGGAATAGGCAGCTTCCATCGGGAGGCATTGGGATGATATCAAAGATTCAAAGATATTTTACCATACAACATCATTGGATGATATGATACGATATAAGGTTGGTGGGTCACTGTCACCCACCAGTAATTTAGTTGTACGATTCATTATGCAATTTACGTAGTAAAAAGATGAAACGTCTTTTTAGGTTGAAAAAGAGATTTTTTTTAAGAGGAAACAACCAACTGTTTATTTATGAAAACTACAACATACACTCGCTAGCGTGACTTACAAAGGTGGTCAACGCCATCTATTGACGTAATCGTTAACCATCTATCCACTATTGATGTCCGCTAAATATTGAAATAATAATTAATACTAAATACCAGTTATAATATCGTAATAATAATAAATACGATAGTCGAATATACTCTTATTAGTTATAAGTAGTTTGTGTTCGATGACATAACGTGACACAATATATTTTGAAACAATAATATAATACTTCGAATCACTTTAAACTGGTATAATTTCGGAAATAATACAAAATTTAGTGGTATACATGCCATACAAGATTAGAGAAGAATAATTTATCACACATTAAAAATGAAACAACGTAATACACAGGAAATAACGGCTACTGACGTCTCACTAATATATGACCTCTTACTAACATGTACGTAAATAATACGTACATGCTAAGCACTTTCCCTCAGGCACTTGGGACACTGAACATCTTCCCCCCGTTGAAAGCTTCACAAAGTACTAAAACTGATATGTTTCGATTAAAAAAAAATAAGGGTGCTATTCCACTCGTTATATATTCCACATAATGACCACCTGTCATCAATTTTGATTGCTGTTCATAAATTTCAGGCGTTATAAATTATAGTAGAATCAATTTTTTGAAAAATTATAATAAAATGATAAAAATTTACTACTTTCAGATTTATTCCTTTGTATTCACCCGACTACCTATCTGCATGCCAAATTTTAACTTTCTAGGTCATCTGGAAGTGGGTTAGAGTTTTGATCTATAGGTCAGTCAGTGATAAAAATGTCGATTTTTGGACGTTAATATCTAAATAACCGTTTGAGATGTGTTTATGAAATTTAGAATACATATGCATTTCGCAAGCCTCAATACATGAGCCAAATTTGACAAGTTTATGTTGAATAGTTTTTGAGTTATGAGGTGGTCAAAAGTGGCTCCAAATGGTTCGTGTAATATTACACACGGTGCTGCTCGCCAATCCAATTCTGTTATAGCTAGAAATTGGCTTACACGCTACCGCGTGTTTAGATTTTACATGTTCTTTCTTGTGACTAAACTTTTACAGCGCGACCAACTTATCTGTGCAGCGATCTATAATAATATGTTCTACTAGATTGAGCGTTTGGTAACTTTAATATGGTCCGTTGACAATACCTGACGAGCCACGAGGCAACAACGAAACGGTTGCAGTGTACTATTAGCACGCGCGGAGTTAAAACGGCCGCATTGCTGCAACAAAAACAACGTAGATGTGTATTAAAAATCTAACAATACTTTATACTAGTATTAAAATAAGTGTTAATGACTATTCATTGATTAAAAACTTCGTAGTTCTTAACAAAACAAGCATAATAAAATGTATTTCTTGATTAATTCCAACATTTTACCCAAAATAGTCTGCAGCCATATTAATACAAACCTGACGCTAGTCTGTCTCGTTTGCACGACAACAATCCGTCTATGCGTGTGAGAGATATTGTATATTTATAATGTAGGTATATGTAAAAATTGCTCAATAAATAGAAAATATGAAATTCAGATTTTTATAAAAAGGAAATTTAGGTATCCATTAATGATAACGTTGCAATATTTTAACAACTTGTATTATTTATATTCATCGTAACAGTAAACACTGTAATAACAGATTATAGGAAATGTGGTAATAAGATAGACATAATATTATTATTGTACGATTTGGTATTTTAAGATATACGTAAAATCAAAATAAGGTATTTGAAAATTTATAATTAAATGTCAACTACTTGATATTTTCTTATAAATAGGTCTTTATTTGCAACAGGAAGTAAAATTGTTTGCTGGAAGAAATATTTTAAATATAAAATACCATTAATTTTGATAGATTTGAAATAGTTTAAATTAATTATAAATTGTATTTCTTTATTACGATTTTTATACAACATTACAAGTTATTTTTGTCTATGAATATCAGGCGATATCAGGTGATATGTTGTGGGGGTAGTCAGTTGGGTTGATAAAAAGTAAGTGTTTGAAATGGTCTGGTTTCAATTCAGTGCCAATTACGGAACAGAGCAGCCTTCTGCAGAAGTTAAGTACTTTCGATATTTTTATATTGTTACTCTGCCAGTCTATTTAATTATTGTTTTTTTTTTTTATATTCGTAGTAGCATTTTAATTAAAACGATGGTATTATCATAACGTTGTAAGGTTAAACTTGGACTCTGCTACCAGCTCTAAATTCAATAGTGTCATAATGTTTGTTCCATTTTATAATGTGTAATATTGATACAAATATGAAATGTGAAATGATATAATATTAATGCGGTAATTCTGTGCTGTTATTGAGTTTCTTTCCTTAGTTCTTCTCAATAATTATACTAAAGCACGTTGCGAACTAAGGGCTTCAATAAATTAATTGCCGCAGATATGTGTATTTATTTACCTACCCTACATGATAATATGAAAAAGTTAATCACCATGAAATAAAACAAGTCGTTGTGCTTTTGTGGTATATCTTTATTAATAATAGTAAGTATAGGTTACAAACATTTATCGATTCTTGCTTTATAACATGACTTCTAATTTTACATTTCTTAACTTTCCATATCCATCTCTCTTTAAAATCTAACACGTGCGAAAGAGAGAATCGCTAGGAATAAAATCGTACGACTCGTACATAGACTTAAAAATGTACAGATGTTCCATAGCGGAACTATTGTAGGTATTAGAGATGGAATAAATCTTATTGCGTTTTTATGTCGTTAGGTACATTTGATTACAACTGAAACGTTAATCCGTATAATTCTGTGTTCGCATCCTCATCGTTTCATAGAAAATGTGTACGATAGTGCATACGCAGCGGAATCCCGTACGGAACGTGGCCCGTACGTCGCTGATGATGTTTTTTTCATCCCGTACGAGAAGAAGCCCGTTACGTATGTATTGGGCTTTTTACTCATGAGGGCAAAAACTATTAGGTAACATAATCTGTAATGAGGCAGTTTCATGTCTGTTTCTATCTGTGTCTATGACCATAACTTTCCCCCACTCTGCCGCGTTCGTTTCGTGCTCGGCCGTTTCGCTTGTACTCATGAGCGTTTCTAGTAGACTGTAGAACATATAATTCATTGGTGAAATGGCGAAAATTGGAACTAATTCCTCCCCATTCATAAGTTCTTTGTGTTCATTAATTGACATTTACTGCGTCTCGATTGTTCAAAACATAATTATAAATAAAAAAATTTAGTTCCCCATCATTCCCGTGTATGGAAAAAAAAATTCAAGGTCAAAGGTCAAAAAAATTAGTTTTTCGCGATTTTCAGCAAAACGGTAGGTTTTATCATAAAGTACCCCTGACAAAAATTGTAGATCATAAAACTATCTATAAAAATTTATCAATAATTTTTTCCTACAAGCCACCGTTTCTGAGATATAATGATTCAAAAAGTTGTAAGTTTTTATCGTCATAATATGCACACGTTTACCACGCTACCTCATGGTATAATAGTGTACTTAGCGCGTTTTTGAATCGTTATATCTCAGAAACGGTGGCTCGTAGGAAAATAAGTATTGATTCATTTTTATAGATAATTTTATGATCTACAATTTTTGTCTGGGGTACTTTATAATACAACTTACCGTTTTGCTGAAAATCGCGAAACTCATTTTTTTGACCTTTGACCTTGAATATTTTTTTTTCATACACGGGAATGATGGGGAACTTAAAAATTTTATTTATAATAATTATCTTTTGAACAATCTTACTGATTTTCAGCTTGTTGGGAATTTATGCACCTTCGAATGTCTAAATTGACCGGACTAAATTAGATTTAATTCAACTTAGGAAACAGTAATGATACAATCATAATCGATTCAGTAGTTTTTTTTATATAATGTTGTATGACATAAGGGATTATGGACAAAAGTCTAACGTGCAACGACCTGACTAATTGAATTTTATACCCACGAGCCTCGATAATCTGAGTCCACGAGCCCAAAGTATTTAACACTGTGTTTTACCCACAAACTACAGGTGAATTTACCAAGTGCATTTTGACGGCGAGGTTGAAAATTAATTTGTAAAGCACGGACCTGAAAAAAAGACGGACGTAACCTCGTCTAATCGAGAGTGAAGTATAGCAATGGCCTCCCGCTTACCATGTGTGCGTATTTTTGATTCGCGATTGACGCTGTATGGTGTCAATGTGTGGATATGTGTACTTGTACGAATAGAGAGTTGGTACTACTATGGGTGCTTCACTGAATTTTTTGCTGGGATTACGTCAGTATTTTTTTTAGGTCCATGGTGTACAGGCAATGATGCATGATGTTATATACGTAGTTTAAATAGTGATCTACATGGTAGTAAAGTATTCAAAGGTATTTAATACACAGATTCCACGGACGTAAAAAAAATCATTTAAATTAAGGGTGCGTGTACTTTTGTACGTGCGTGAGAAGTTACACTTACTTGTTTGGCATCATTAAAAAAAAAACAATATTAAAAACTATATAAAAAAAAACAATATTCAAAAAACAATATTCAAAAAAACAATATTCAAAAAACAATATAAAAAAATATTCAAAAAAAACAATATTAAAAAAACGCAAATACAAAAACACAAAAAATACCGGGACTCCAATTTAAGCTGCCTTTGGTGCGCCAACTTAGTGCCGCCTTTGGGGTAAAGGGGGTCAGGGGTCCAGGGGGTAGGGGGGGTCAAGGAGTTTAGGAGGTGAGAGCATAATGAAGGGGGTTCGATTTTTTGGTCAAAAATCGTCTAGGACGCACCGTTCCCGAGATATCTCGGATTTTTGGTTTTTCCAAAAATTTCAGTTAGAATATCTCGAGAACCACGCCTCCTATCTTCTTGACCAAAGAACCTAGGCGCTGCTGGGACTCCAAGGATTCCAAAATCCAAAAAAAAATTTATTAAAAAACAATATTTAAAAAAAAACAATATTCAATAACAATATTCTAACAATATTAAAAAAAAAAACAATATAATAAAAATAATAATCATTTTTCAAAACGAGCGTTTTTAAAAACGCGCGTGACGTTTTTCCTGACCATCGATTTTGTGTCACCATCCGTGTTACAAATCTTATACCCCATTTACACGCGCGCGCGAGCCACGAGACAATCCGCGAGACGCGCGCATACGCGCGCGTGTGAACAGGGCGCTCGCGGTCCTCGCGGACCAGACCGCGGTGCGTCTCGTGGCTCGCGGGCTCGCGTCGGGAGCGGTTTTGTAGGCGCGCGCCAAAAGAGCTCGCGCGAGCGCTCACGCGGTGTTCAAACGCGCGTAAGGGGCGTGGCCTACGGACGCGCCACGAGACGGTCCGCGACACGCGCGTGTAAATGAGCGGTTAAAATTTCACTCTCATCATTTTTTCCATTTATTTCATAAAGCGCCTAAAGAAGTATAACTTCAAAAAGTAATGTTTTTAGAAATACATTAAATAAGACAACTATATTTACGGAGTAATTTAAGAAAATGCAATAGCTCTTTAAAACATCTTTTAAAAATGTCCTACGTGGCACATTTTGTATTACAATTATAAATATTATAAATAATGAAGTATATTTGTAATATTTATAAATTAAGATAGCACAATGTAATAATTTAAAATATTTAATTTCTGTAAATCCCACGGGTGGCGCTTTATTGGCCGTGCACTGCGCGTAGTTCGCGTTACAAGCGAAGGCGATTTTGTTTCACGTACCATTACTATCGAATACCCCCGTATTCAAGAACAACACTGTGAGGTCTCACAGTGTTTGCGAGTGCATAGTGGCATTAAAATCATTTCATAAACAATACTTGATTGAAGTCCTTCGCTGTGCGTTTGTCAAAATCGATAAAGTAGCTGCCGAGCTACTTTACCGAACGCATAGTATTGGTTTGACTTCTATCAAAATAGAAAGAAAGGATCGATTGTTTATATTGTTATCTTTGTCTTTTGCTTGTGTCAAATGACAAGAGTGAAGTTAGCCGCATCAAATGGACCAATAAGAGCCTAGGGCTGTATACAGCCTGTGCGCCGCGTCCGCACAGCCAAGTGATACTTAAGGGTCGACTGTGAAACAGAAGAGTTGCCATGACGAACGCACTGAGAAATGCCTTACTTCGCATAGTATTGCTTCTTTACTTAAACAAGTATTGTTCTTGAAAATATTTCTACTTGGAAATCTAATGTTAAATTTTTATCATTTCTACTTAAAACCAAGTATGGGCCATCTTATGTAGGACTGAGCGATTTTTTTAAATACCATTTCATAAAAATACGTGAGAACATACATGTCATAAGATCTTTACTGATAAATATTTTACGAGAATCGCTAATCACTCGTGACATCGGTCGAACGCTGCGCATAACTTTACGCAACTGTTCTAGAATAACATGTTGATCACTAATCCGCTGATTCTGTGCGTGGAAAAATTCACCTGGTAATGTAAGGGTTTGTCCATATACTAACTAAGCAGCACTTAACCCTGTGGCCGGTGGCGCTTCTAGAAACGACTCGCAAATAGGGTTGTCAGATGGTCGGGATTCGTCTGGTTTGTCTCGACATTTCACTTGATGTCCGGACAAGTCCCGAGTTTTTGAAGTTTTGTCCAGATATTTCAGTCTTGACAACTGGCAATCCTACTCGCAAACCTAACATAACCGTACGTAGCTCATCAGCCCAATCTGAACCATTTAGTAACGAACGATGCCTTTCTAATCTTTCTATCATTTTTGCTTTGAGGGTGGTAAGGGGTAGTTCTGTCTGTATCGTTTGTACACCCATAAGTTTCATTAATTCGTTAAAAAAGTCGCTTTCAAACGTCTACCCCGCGCCGCCGGTCTGTTGTAAATCTTACTGTAGACATTGTGTCGACTGATATGTCGGAAACTGGTATGGTTTCCGGCCAACGCGTAATCGATCTATAATTGTAATACAATAACGATATCGGTATGAATGAATGTGTTCAAATCTATTTTAGAACTCAATGATGTTGTTTGTTAGAACTAGAAGGAAAATTAGATAAATCTGAAAGTCAATCACCATGATTGACTTTACTCTTTTGACACGATAGACATGCTTTACTCCACTTATTTTTCTTCTTCATCCCTGGCCAAAAAATCTTTGAATTAGATATCATTTTAGTAGTACGGATACTAGAATGACTGATATCATGAATACCTAATATGAAATGTTTTTTTACGAAAATATGGTTTACAACGGGTATGGCGTTATTCGTTGAAATTTCGCAATAAAGGTACACGCTTATCACTCAAGGCACTATCGGTAAATTAATATTTAAATATGTAGCAGATATTTAAATATTTATATTTAAATATTAATTTACCCTTTCGCTCTGATTTTACTTGACTTTCGTCCTTCTGTGCTTGTACCAATTCGTCGTAGCCTATAGGACAGGTACCTAATAGAATCTATACGAGACAATGCATCTGCGACTAAATTCTCCGAGCCACTTGACTCTGGTCCTAACACTCAGGATAAAAACATACGACTTTGTTTATTCATATGGACTGAAAAAATAAAAATATCTGTCTACATATTTTTGCCTTTTTTAGGATTCTGAAGTCCAACCGGAACCTAAAAGACGTTATTTGAGTCGAATAGAGAGTTTTTATAGGCTCTATCGGCCTTTAAGTACATTATTTCGCGGATAGCGGTGAGCCGTGAGCTTGAAGAGGCTCAGCTGGGAAGAAAAAGTTTAAGTAATGTTGTGAAACTTGGTGATGAAACATAACGACAAATACTTAGATACAATAAAATCTAAACAAAATAATAGTGAGAGTTCTCCTGTATATGGGTAGTACGTAGAGTTTATAACAAAATTCGTACAGAAGATTTTGAAAAGCTCCTTTTGTTTTATTATTGTTTTTCTTTTTGTGTTTTTAGCGATGACAGGAATCATAGCAGTCTGCTGACCGAAGAACGAGGATAATATTTCTTCATACATACTTAATAACGAGTTTATGTTATCCATCTCGTTTGGCCAGTATATCGCGCGTCGAAGTAACGACTAGGCGTTGACTTCGCCGACATAATGTGGACCGGGTGTCGTTTAAATAGTAAATTTTGGAGTTTTTAAAAAGTTTAACATGGAACAATCTAGAAATATTTTCTTAATAAGTTTTTTATTGTTATTTTTTCTGCGCGGCCAGTATACCCAGTCACCATGTCCTGATTATTTTGAATATAAGAACGATGATAGAGGGATGTACGGCTTGGTGCATGTGTACCCTAAAAATCCTGTCTCATCGATAACTACTACGATTAATTTTACAGTAGCTGCACAACTGCCTTCGGTAAGTTTGTTTAGCCTATTGTTACACTTCCAATTAGTATCTAACGGCATTTTAATTTAGATTTTTATTAAAGTAGATAGGTATGTAGAGAAAAGATCTTTACAGTATTCCAAGAAAAAATCAAATAAGAATAAGTAGGTACTTACTTAAATTCTCTGAGTCAGAAACACAAAATTGTGTGACTGAAAAAATTACGCATGAATAAACTCTAAACTCTCTTAAGTCTAAACTTTAGAGTCTAAAGTTGGTTAATGACTCAAAGAACTGTATCTGACATACCTATACAACGGGAAAATCCCTGAAAGGATACAATTATTAGCAGTTAGCACCAAAGCCATAGGGAAACTGGATGTCGATCCCGTAATTTTGTAGGCCTATTGCTAAACAATGACCTTTATGACCCAAAGTTAACAAACTTAATTTTCCTCATCATTTGTTCATTGATGTTGATTTGTTAAGAATTGATAAATAACATTTTAACCAGTGTCATCATGGTTATAAATAGACCGTAGATTATATTGTTGAGATAATAAAATACAAAACATTGGAGGAAAAGGCCAAAAGGGGACGGCCCTCAATGGGTTTTTTGCTTGGGGACAGTGCAAACTAATATTTTTTTAATGAGATTCTTTATTTTTTCTCATTCAACTACCTAGCTGTTTTATTTTAATTAATTTACAGGTTGAAACCTTGAAAGTGACTATAAATAGGTAATCAAACAAGCTGTAGCTTGTGTGTAGAGTTGAGTGTTGTGCTATGTACGAAAAACAAAAAGACATTAAAAACTTAAAAATAACCGATTGAAAAACTGAACCTGATGGTTCCTAATAAAATGAAAGTAACAAATTATATTATTTATATATTATTTTGGACCTACGGAAATCGGTGTTTATCCACCTTTATGAAATCGCATCACACTTGACTCTACCGCGCAACGGCCGCTAAACGCGTAGCGGTGCAGGTATGTAGGTGATTCACGTGATATGAATAACGATATAACTTCAAACAAACCCATCAGAGGCAACATTTAGACAGGTTTTATTTTCATGGTCTACGACATTCCTACAGATAAATTTTACTAGGTATCTATGTAACTAACATTAAGTAATAGTAAAACCCTTGTAAACAAAAAATATGCTAACATTTCTGTAAACAAAAAACACAGTAAGTTATACCCACATAGACCTACTTACTACTTACTTATAAAAATTTGTTGGAATAGATACCGGACACCTGAGTAGAGCCATCTTGGATTAAAAAATAAAACGAAGAAACTTCTTTTATTGATGTCGTATTTAATAACCTAGCTATATTATGAGTAGGTTAGTGCGTCCTATGAGACGAGATAAGTAAATAAACAAAAATATAAAACATGAGACAAAGGTTTAAAACATTTTTATCAAAATGTAGTTACAATTAAATTAAACATCAGCAACTTGCTTTGTATTAAAAAAATCTACAACTTTATATAAAAAAAATTAAAACCGGTAGGTAATTTTTTGGAGGACTACCTACCGTTGATAATGTTATTATTTATTAAGTATTTTTAATTGATTTTACATTAATTGTCTTTTTATTCACGCGGGTTTTTTACATTAACATTTTATTTAGATAGGTCACGAGATAGTTTAGTTATTGATGGAATATTGAGCTTTAATAAATACTAGGAGCTGTAGTAGAATAGTACGAATACAGTTTATGTTTATAATAAAGTAATAAATCTAACGTGGATACCACCTCGCACTATGAATGCAAATTTTCTGCGACATTACATTACACATGCGCACAATATAATATTAAGCTTTTATACCTGTATTAAAATACTGTGGTAAGATATAACTCACTTGAGTACACATAAGGGGCCATCCATAAATTACGTCACACTAATTTCATGACTGTTTGACCCCTCCCTCGTCCTTGTCACAGCTGGTCACATTTGTGAGACCTCCCCCCTAGTGTGACGTCACATATTATAAAATTTTACACCTAGAAATTATTAAATTAACAGCAGTTCCGAAATAAATTTTATTTCTATTAAAGGTTTTTTTTTTAAATATTTACCTATACATATACCAATTATTCGATTTTGAAATGTGACGTCACGATACCTTTATTGGGGCTTTTAGGTAGTCCATCTCTTCGCCTGCCATCTATGAGCAGGCTCAGTCTTGAAATCCCGAACATTTTGAAAATAGGGCTTTCATTCCATATTATGTTACGTAATATCATATGTGAAGTTATTTATATATTCGAGTTTTTTTAACACGAGGAATTTGGAAACCAAATGTAAATTTTGTACAAAGCTGAAAGCAAAAAGCAAAAATAAAATAAAAATTAAAAAATTCCTCATTGAAACGTCTCCTCCAGAAGGCACGTAACTGGAAAGGTGATTCTTTCTCTTTAGGGTTCACAAACTGGCACAAAAGTTCATGTAAACATGAAGTATTAACAGCCAGACGATATTTTCCTCATGACATATACCTACTTACTACATACATATCCATAAATCACTTGCATGGGCTCGAAGGAAGGTGAAGGATGGGGGCGATGACCGGAGGAGACTAGCGTAATGTCAGTCAAGCTGTCCAGTTACATGGAGTTTTCTTTTCCGCCTCATTACCGTTATTAAGTACATTAAGTAATGGTCGCATGAAGTGCATTTTTTAAAAGATTTATTTAGTGCAATGCCACATGCGCTATAGTCACAGATAGGGCTTACTATCCGGATATCCGAATTATCCGAATATCCGCCGAATTTAATATCCGGATATAATTAGAATAAAACAGATAGTAATTAATTTTATTATTTTATACGTTTTTCAGTTGAAATATATTAAAAGCACCGATATTTTATATCAAGAAAACTAATATCTTGAACTGGTCTTGGTGACATTAGAGATCGTTAGATCTTGCCCACTTTTATGTCCGTGATCTTGCCATATTTATTTCATTAATTTGCCTATAGCATTTTAGCCATGTTTCTTGCGTTTAATTCGATTTCCTTCCAACATTGTCCTTGATTGAATATTAAGTACCGCTTCGAGGTACATAAACTCTTTGACGAATTCAACGTACACGAGTTCTTTAGTCCTAGAGAGTTGATCAGTTCTATCGATAAGCATTATTTTGGTTTTCTTCTTGTCGAGAGTGAGTCCGATAAGTTCACTCTCTCGCTCTACTCTGCAGAAAAGGTTAGCAAGCTCCGTCTCCTTTGATGCAAAAACATTGGTATCATCTGTGATTCATCTTTAAGCTACGACAAAGGCTTTTCGCATGGTATGAAATAGATATTGAAAAAAATGAATTACAGAGCACGAAAGTCAAAAATTCTGTTACTTTTTAAGGACACATCCGTGCATAGTTGTGTTCCCGCCACCGGGTGTGATCCTTTCCTTCTTGAGGGTTCACCTTCGGTGACCCCTCAGTTTACCAAGAAATTGAGTGGACCAGAGGACCAATAAATGCGATCTCAGTGACCCGGCTAACTATAGGCCTATTACTATTAGTGATAACTTCCCTGCTTTAGAATTAACACGCAGCTCTTAAGATATCTGGAAGATATCAGCTGATCAATGATCGACGAATCAGTTTTCGCCACGGTAGTTCAGCTGGTGATCTTCTAGTTTATCTTACGCGCTGGTGGACTCAGGCTCTTGATCGCAACGGGGAAGCTCTGGCAGTCAAGTCAACCTAGATATCACTAAGGCCTTAAGATTGGGTATGGCACAAGGGCCTTCTCACGAAGTAACCATCTTACGGTCTCCCTGAGAAGTTATGCAGTTGGGTAGCCAGTTTTCTATCTGAGCGATACATCAAGGTCATAGTAGATGGTTGTTGCTCAGATACCTATAAATCCGGCGTTCCCCAAAGGACGGTGAACACACAAGTTTGCGCGTTTACCGCTAAGAAAACCCTATTTGTCATAACGCCTCAATTCCAGGATACCGCACTCACCGTGGGTAAAAGTTTTGGGATTCTGGGAGTTGACATCTCAAGTGATGTGCATTATCGGCGTCATTCAGAAGGCAAGGCCAAGCTGATCTCCAAGAAGCTTTGTGTTCTGAACCGGGCTAAGCAGAACTTCACTGCGAGGCACCTACTCATGCTTTGCAAAGCTTAGATCAGGCCTCACATGTAGTACTGTTCCCACCTCTGGGCATAGGCGCCACAATACCAGCTTAATACATTTGACGCTATACAGAAACGCGCGATCCGAAATGTCAACGACCCATGAGTCACTCACAGTTTAGAACACCCGAGTTTCAGAAGAAATATCGGTTGTCTCTGCGTGTTCTACCGACTTTACAACGGTGAGAACTCCGAGGAATTGTTTGACTTGATGCATACATCACATTTTCATTGCACCACTCGCCGAAGATAGTTTCATCTACACCGATTGGATATCCACGGGGTATAACCTCTATGGTCCAATTCTCACGATCTTTTTTACCACGGACTTGTAAACTGTGGAATGAGCTTCCTTCTTCCTAGAGCGCTATGATATGGGGTTCTTCAAAAAAGGTGTAAAGTGAGTTCTTCTTCAGCTCTCGGTAACATTGGCGATTCCTCTGGTATTGCTCATGTCCATAGGCGACGATGGTAAATACCATCAGGTGGCCCGTCTGCTTTTTCGTCGGCCGAAAAAAAAACAGTGATGCTAGCAACATGATTAGAAATACTGGTTTGCGTTAGGTTTAAGATAAAGCTCAACTCAGCATTTAAGATACAGCTCGATGTGGTCGAAAAGTATGAAGTACCCTAAGAACATTGCTCATGAGTTCATGACCAAATGCGATGTCAGGGTGAAACTCATCAAGCTTAGCAGCGCGCTTGATACATCTACCGAAGTTTTGAATTTGATTTTGAATGACGTTGCGATTTTACTTCGGAACCCTAAAAACGGTTGCTTGTATAGCTACAATTAAATTCACATTTGTATAAAGTACTTTTACAATGATTTTGGCTAATATTTTATTCAAATATTTTGTTAATTAAAAAAAAATCGCAACACTTCTCGTACATTGAATGATTGAATATTATTCCGAACTTACTGTGTGTGTCTGTCACAGACCTATATACTCTAGTATATATGTCTGTGGTGTCTGTTATGACGTGACTGATAGAAGCAGATAAAGACTAGTTACAACGAAACGTTGAACTTTGGTACTATTCAAAAAGTTATTAAAAACATCTAATAATATAAGTTATTAAAAATATTACATGACCACAAAACAAACGAAATTATAAATACCTATATCTATTTCGGGACTAAAAACGCCGCGCAACCAAATTAATATAATATTTTAATGGGTTATGGAACAAGTTATTACTATAATGAAGTTATGATAAATTCTTATTTGGTAAAGAAGACGCTTGACTAGTCTTGTTTTTGTTTTTTTATTTGTGGTATGCAATATAATGCCCTAAGGCAGGGTTTCTTAAACTGGGGTCCGTAACTGGGGTCCGTAGCATGTGTATCAGGGATCCGCTGTAGGTCAGTCTGTAAATATATTTAATAGAAAATTGTATAGTAAACTTTGACGAGGCACATTGTCGTCTATACAAATAAATAAAATTGGAATGTCTGTTTGTAATATTAAAATAACCGCGTATTACTAAGTGCATTTGGCGGTACACATACCAAAACAATTTTTTTTACAATTTTTGTCTGTCTGTTTGTTCCGACTAATCTCTGAAATGGCTGGACCGATTTTGATGGGACTTTCACTGGCAGATAGCTGATATAACAAGGAGTAACTTAGGCTACTTTTATTTTAGAAAAATGTTGCTTGTTAGGCGATACGAAGTTCGCCGGGTCAGCTAGTTGTTATTGTTATTGTTAAATATAAATAAGGCTCTTTTTTAATTTCCAAAAATATTTTTTGACAGGGGTCTGTGGAATTGTTTCAATTGTGAAAGTGGTCCGTGACTGCAAAAAATTCAAGAAACCCTGCCCCTTAGGGGACTTCCCCACCGTCCAAAATGACATTAGAAAAAAATATGTCCACTTACATGTTGCAACATATAAATTTATTGGGAGCACGTTTTTTAACGTAAACGATCTCGATACCATCAAGAATGTAATATTCAGGTGACATCGCCGGTTATTACCCACTTTCTCTCACGGGGAAACCCTGAGTTTCGCTTTGGATTCCCATCAGATTGTGTTGCGAATTTGCGATGTATTGGTAATTGGTAACGTAAAGTTTGCCTATTTATTTATTAATCCTGTGAATTCTTCTGTTGGGAATATGCAATGCATTAAAAATAAGAAAGTAACACATTTAATTACCTTGATTCTGATCATTTTCTGATCTAACTTGATCTGATAACTTGATTCTCTAAGGAATTTTGTTGTGTTTTTATTTGGCTCAGGGATCCACGCATCTTTGAGGGAGATTCCAAGTTATTTGGGAATTCCACTCAGTAAAACTTTAACATGACAACCATCCGGTGCTTTATTCTCCTAATATTATTATTCGTGATCCTAAAGCTAAACAAACACACTGTATGCTAACATACTATGTATCTTGATGAATGTCTGTGATACTAACATATCACTTGATGATTTACTGTTATTCGGGTAACTTAAAACTATTTAGTCCTATCTTTTTCCTCATATTGGCGTAAACATACAGCTTTTTGTGATGCATTAAAGTTTAAACAGTCGTTCACGCTCTCATAGACGCCATAGACTTATCGCTTTTTTGTTGTCCGCTTAAGTTAAGTCAATTCCCCGATTAATTCGATGGGGATGTTTCTGCGTCTAATGTAGCTATAGAACCCTGAAATATAAAAAAGAGAAATTCATAACGCATGGCGATGAGATCCAAGTGGAAAACCGAAGAAACCAACTATGCCTAATATGTAGGTACATATATCTAAGTTAACTTTTGCTTAACCTAATTTTAAAATATGCCTAGATGTACCCAAGTAGGTACTAAACTCCGATATTTATATGTAGGCATGTAGGTAGGCATATCGACTATACAGTAAATACCAGAAGAAGTAGAATAAATAAATAAAAAATGCCAGTCATTAGTAACATTCAAGGAACTAAAGTTATATAATGGATGATTTAACGTATGGTTTTTCCTTATGATGTGATAATTGTTATCCTTTCATAAAAATATTTTGGATTAGTCTATCTTCTAATTTATTCAAGAATTTAATTTCCAGTCTTCCTATATTGATACAATTTTATTAATTACTAGCAATTGCCCTCGCTTCGCTTCGGAAAAAATAGTAGGCACTTTAGTTAAGTTACAGAACATACTCTTAAAGCAGCATGATTGATCATTAGAACCGCATTACGATGAAAAGTCAATAAACGTATCATAATAGTAATCGATCGGTTACTCATACATAATTAATTTGCGTTTTTACACCATTTCCAAGGTGAAATTAATAAAATGCTGAAATGATATTGGAGCACATAGATACGCAAAAAACATGCTCTTGAAAACAAAATAAGAAAACAGATATCCACTCAGTAATAGGAATTTGAATTAATGAAAAAAATAACCTTTAAAGGAATTTTATGGTCTTTCCGTGTCATATAAGTAAAAACTAAGATATGCATGTATTACTCTTTTTGTACGGAGAAAACGTTTTTTATAATTTAAAACAGATCAGCTGGCATTTTTTTTATTTTTCCATACAAAATATCCCTAAGGAACCCTTTGGTGTGGAAACATAAAAAATAGCTTAAATGCTAAGTCTTTTCAATATTCTAGTGAAAGTTCTGTTAAAATTCGTTCGGTGGTTTCAGAGATTTGCGGAGACAAACAAACAGACAGACAAAAATTTTATAAACTCATTTTTCGGTGTTGGTATCGTGCAAGTAACGATTTGCAATTTGAAAAAGTCATTTATTTCGAAATCACAGACAGACTCTTCAATTTTATTATATGTATAGATTCCAACTAAGAATTATTATTCTAGCTTAATGATTTTTGCGGTTGTGTTTTGGATTTTCCTGTTATTTTTATTCTGGCAGACTCACATAAATGGGAAAATTATTCTTAATACCTCCATAGTACTAAAATCCGTAACAAACAATATACCGAGCTAAAGATATCAGGTTCCATGTGCCAAAAAAATGGCTGTTCTTGAAGTTTTTTTTATGTAAAACAGCAAACCAGCAGACGAGTCACGTGATGGCTAGTAATCACTGCCGCATGAACAGCAGTAACACCAAAGGAATCACCGATGCACCACCGTCATGCATCACCGTGGTCCGTGGGCAATCCACAGAAATGAAGAAAGTCTTCGTTTCCGCACGCGGGTTCGCCCGCGTTTCAATATGGACGCATGAGCAGTGTGCAATAATGTGCAGTCTTCCGATTTTTGGTGTTTTAGCACTGATGACTGTGTGTGATGAATTTTTGACGTAAAATCTCGATATTCTGGCAACATAGGCTATAAATTGATAGTAGATCTTATCTTTCACTTACCTTAAACAAACCAAGAATGCGATCAAATATTCGTTATTTTATATGTTACAGAGATATATAGGAAAGCTAGAGTCTCTGGGTGAAGACCTAGCTCTTATCCAGCAGTTCAACAAGGGTGTACCGATCGATTACCGGCTGCACTTCCCTGTGACCTCGCCAGTTCCACGGATCACTTCGATCACTGTCAATGATGATGTGATATGCAGCGGTTCTGGGGGTAAATTCTATTTATTTGTGAAATTACTATAGAATAGCGTACACCTTAAAACTCGGTGGCTATTTAGCGCTTTCCAAGATTTCAACTATGCACAAACCAGTGGCGTAGCATGGGCTTCCGCCGCCCGGGGGCGACCGAAAATTTGCCGCCCCCTCCAGTGAACTTTGCCGCCCCCATATTATTTCAAATATTTTTTTATTAATTAAAAATGCACTTTTCTTGTTTTTTTCATAACACAATTTACATTAAAAAAATATAAAATAATTAATTTTAATACATATTTTTTATTTATTTAAAAATCGAGTGTCTTGCCGCCCTCTCTTCATGTCCCCCCATGGCCCCCCCACGCTACGCTACTGGCACAAACATCGTCTTAAGCTTGGGTGGTATACCTACCCGCCCCTTCCGGTAATAACGTAATGCTATTGCCAATCAGTTGCTCAGTGTTTAACTAAGACTTGTAATAACGTATGGATAGAGCCGCGGTCCCTTATTTAACTGTTTAATTCAAATCTCAACATGCTATCCAGAGGTGGATTAAATGTCTACACTTCTACAGCGCTATAAGCAAATAGGTCAAAGGGCTCCTATTTAGCCACCAGCGCCTTTTTGTCGACACACTGCCCTAAATTTCAAACGGGCCTTCAAAAAACCTTACATTAGTAAATATTAACGTGAAATTTCAGTCCTTGAAACATGGTAGTTTTAGATATGTAAGGATGTCTTGTGCATTAATTTCAGATTCAGTAAGGCAAGAAAGCACCGTCACTTCAGTCGGGCTGCGGCATACACTCTACCTCAGGAATCCAGGACCCGTTTATAACTATTCACCACAGTCTTATTCACCACAGACATATTCACCAGAGACATATTCACCACAGACATATTCACCCAAGCCAGTGACGGTCGTGTGGGGCAATCAGAACTTGCCCAACTTCGATAATAACCCTACTTGGACTAATGGTAAGTATTACTCGTAGGTACTTTACCTATTGAGTTTTTGTACTGATTTGACTAAAACAACGTGTTCATTTATTACTGTGACATTTTGTTTTCAGATAATAAAATATTTATAATAAACAGAACTCCAGAGAATGATAGAAACCCATCTCAGGACTCGTTTGACTTTAGTTCAATATTTAACGAACCCCAAACTGCTACCGCTCAAGCTGCTACCACCCAAACTCCACCACCGACAACCACGACACCTCGTCCAGTGCAGCAGCCGGAGTAAGTTTTTACTTCAAGATCTAGCTAGACCATAATAAAATTATAACTCTGTCACATGGTAAACTTTACTATGGTAAACAAAAAGGTAAGGCAACGGATACAGAGGTGCGTTAACAAATTCACCAAAATAAAATCCGATCCGACCGAAAATTCTACCTAATTCAATTCAATACGATGTAAACATCCTATTTCATGCTTTCATATGAGTTGGTTATATTTGACGTCAAGTGATGGGGGTTAACTTATTGAGCCAAACCCTTTAGGGCCCGTTTACATCTTACTCAGGTGGGGATTTGTGGAAATAAAAAAATCTAATAGATTATTTTTAAAGCGCCTCTTCTATGCTCCTCTTTGATGCGGTATAACCAGGTGCTTGCGTTTCCCAAGACACATGGAGATTTTAATGAGACTACCTAACAATCTTTAATTTGAGCATGTAAAATCAGTTGAAACCCTGTGACTGAAAACAAATCCCAATCAACACTGTTCACTTCTTCAACTTACTCCCAATAAATATTTCTTACAGACCGAGCAAATCACAGAACCACGATGAATGTGGTACTAAGGACATCGAAAGGGTGCCTCTGATATACGAAGGCATGACCTACGAACGTGGAGATTGGCCGTGGGTGGTGGCCATTTTTACGCAAAAGGACGTCAGCATCAGCTACGTCTGCGCTGGGACTATCATCTCGACTCTTCACGTTCTTACAGGCAAGGCTAATCGTATTACATATATAGATATAGTCATATAATAATATTATGTTACAAACAAACAAACAAAATACTCTTTATTGTGCACACACTAGGGAACAAAGAAAAATAGTTTATAGAACTATAAAACACAAAAGGCGGCCTTATCGCTACACAGCGATCTCTACCAGGCAACCTTTGGGTAGAATTTTTGCGATCGAGATAAAATGTAATGGTAGGGTGCACGTTAATTATATATATATATAATTGTGTATTATATATTTAATAACTGTTTATACTATATGTTATCTATGAGGAACAAGGAAAGGAAATATGATACATTATTATTTATTACACATACCTAATTCATGGAAACAATAATATAGGGGGATCTCATAGGGGGAGAGGAGAAATAAACAAAATGAAAAAAAAAAAAATAGTGATAACATAGTGTTACATAATAATTATCATATGTAAAGTTATTGCTGGGTGTAGTGTGTAGACCCTCAGATACTTTTATATAAGAGGTTAAACCTTCTCATGTGATGAGAGAGTCAAATGTGGGCTCGATTCCGCCATTAATTTATCAAAGAACTACACTCTACTTAGTACATAATTTATCAACTCCAACATTCTTAATGTCATATCTACTATCATACTATTTTATTTTCACAGCTGCTCACTGCATATACAGAAGAGAAACTACTATAAGAACCGAGGACGTCGTGGTAAAAGCAGGCGTGTACAACCTTAAGAAAGCCTATGGCGATGATGAAATCGCAGTCAGCAGATTCCTCGCATCTGCGATTAAGCACGAGTCTTTCAACCCAGTTACTCTTGCCAGTAAGTTTTGTACACAACATTACTACAATTTTCACTATACCACTTCCATCGTACGCTTTATGACAAGAACAGGTAAGATAATGTAACTCGCTGGATCAGGTTTTTGAACACCGGCAGTCATTAAGAAAATTCTAATTTTATTCTCTTGTTATGGTCTAAGATCCTACTGCAAGTTCATCAAGTATTGAATTGAAATCATTTTTTTATTCACAATTATAATAGGGGCAATATGGTTTGGTTAGGTTGCCTATTAAAATATGCCCGCTAGTACTTTAAATTTAGGCTGAGTCTAATAATACGGTTACCTTACGAACAATTTATAAAGCTAGTCGAAGCTAGTCGTCCGGTAAATGGACGAATAAACCAAGAGCCCAGAGCGATCAGACATGACTTATTTTCACATGGATGAAACCTTAACTACTCAGTAGCGTCTAGTGTACTTTCAATACCTTGCGTGTTTGTGAAGCTTGCCCTGTGACACCTGGGCTGAAAGTGATTAATACGTGTGTGCACTATTTACGTATAAACCAAGTGATTCGCCAGTAAGCGTTACTCACAGGCGCTAAACAAATTCGTCGGTTTTTGCGTTTAAAGCGTCTGACAATCCCTCTGGTCCATGAAAAGTGTCTTACGCTTTATGATACTAGTTTAGAATAATATTCTACAAAATATATATAAAAATCAGCCATGTAAATTTAAGTAAAGTTACTCTTATTTTTAGTTACCTTTCTCATCTGGTACATACCTGCCCAGGTGTCACAGGGCAAGCTTCACAAACACGCAAGGTATTCAAAGTACACTAGACGCTACTGAGTAGTGAAGGTTTCATCCATGTGAAAATAAGTCATGTCTGATCGCTCTGGGCTCTTGGTCTAGAATATAATAACTTTAGTCGTCCGTAAATTATAATCGTTACGAGACTTCTACAAGGCGGGGGGCTTCACCCACTCATCGTCATAATAATAGGACTCGGTCACAGAAGTCTCGGAACCCCGTTTCGCGGGGTCCCTTTTTTCCCGTAAATAAAACAGGAACCTAACTAACCTAACCTAACTATTTATTGATTTCGGTCACGTTACTTTTTCAAGAAGACCCTTTGCGCATGTATATCACTATAATAAGACTCGCTGTTTAATTCTACCGATAGTTGGAAAACTAAGTTATTTTATTCGTCCGATAGTATCGGGATCATTTCTAATAAAAAAAAATTAATACATGTACGAATAAATAATATAATTTATTTGTCCAGTATCCGTACAAATAGTTACTTCGTTAAATTTAATCAATATTGACCGACTTTTTCGGATAAAAAAGATGTACTTGTTATTGAAATAAGTAATACTCCGATCCACTGAAATAGACGTAGAGAACTTGAAAAGTCATGGCTGCCGTTGCACACTTGGCCGCAACCTCTTGGCAGCCGTCAGGTACCATTTTGTTGTAATTCTACGTTCATAATGTATATTCATCACCTATATACTTATATGTATATCAAATTAAAGCTGATTTTCTGTACGGGATAAACTACGGCTGCCTTTGTAAAAGTGGTCGCAAATAAGGCTGCCTGCTGTTAAAGTAATGCAAAATTAAAGCTTTAAAGCCGAATATTTCGCAAACGAAACCTTGAATCTAAAAATGATCTTTGTAGACCCCCAATATTTTTGAAAGACCTTTTCTACGGTACCCTACACTATGGGGCTTTAACATAACATTAACGTAAAATAAAATTTATTGTTAAATAAAAATCAATGTGATTTTAAACTTATCATCGCGGACACTGAACATTTTACGTAGGTAACTCGATAAGTTTTGAGACAAGAAAAAACTAAATAAGATATTAACAATATTTATTTTACATTTTTTCGAAATACTCTCCTTTATTCTCTATGCAAAGTTCTATTCGCCTAAACAAAGTATTAAAACTCTTATGCCAGTCTTTATCCGATAAGTCCGAAATTGCGACTTCGTAGGCGGCCACGCTGGCCTCTTCGGCACACGAAAAAAAATCCCTTTTATATTTTTCTTGATTATCAGGAATAAAAAGAAATCACAGGAAGCTAAATCAGGACTGTACGGTGGATGGGGCAAGGTTTCAACACCGGATTCCTCAAGAAACGTTGATGCAGCATGATTCCCCGAAGCCCAGTCTTTGGTCTCTTCTCTCGCAGAGCTTGGAAAACTTTCGGCAATGCTATTGTTGTATACCATTCCGAGTTAACAGATCTATCATTTTCCACCATCGTTGTCGACAATGTCGACACGTGCCCGCTGCGAGAAAAAAAACTAGCCACCATTTTTTTACCAACGTTACGAGGTCTTTGCAGTTTTGTCGGCAACTTTCCTTCTGAAAAGACCCATACTGACGACTGTCTCTTATTTTCCGGATATATTGATAAATCTACGTTTCATCACCTATGATGATTTCCGAAACACGTCTTGACGTTCCGTTTTCAAATTGTAGGCGCATTTCGCGGCACCAATCCACACGGGCCTGATTTTCAATTCTTGAGAGCAAACGCGGGATCCAACAACAACAAAGCTTCCTCGCTCCAAGATGCTGATGCAAAAAATGTTAACGCTCCTCGAACTAACGTCAAGAATCTTCTCGATGTCCGAGTAAGTAATTCGTGGTTCTTCTCGCACCATCATTTCAGTTGTCCACACATTTTCTGCAGTTACTACCGTTTGTGGGGGACCGCTTTTATAGTCACCTTCGAGGTTTATTTTACTCCTTTTAAATTCACTAAACCATCTAAAAACTGTTGCTCAAGATGGGGCAGACTCCCCTACTGCTAATTGTAATCGTTGAAGGCTAAGTTTTTCAGTTAAACCAAATTTAAAATCATAAAATATCATATCACGCAAATGTTCGCGGTCAAGCTCCATCGTTGCAAAGAAAAACGCGCCCGCAGGAACCGTCGTCGTAGGCTTAGCACGCATTGCGAATTTCATTGCCACGATTTTTTTTCTGACCATATTGCCCCTATTTTAATTATGTATAATTCAATTTTTGATTCAATACTCGATGACCGTAGCAAACTTGCAGCGGGATTTTGATCTATTAAGGCGAATCACATTTTGTGACATTTCTTAGTGTAATTCACGGACCTGAAAAAAAGACGGACGTAACCTCGTCTAACCGAGAGTGAAGCATAGAAATGGCCGCCCGCTTACCATATGTGCGTAATTTTTGATTCGCGATTAAAGCAGTGAAGCGTCAACGTGTGTACTTGTACGAATAGAGAGTTGGTATTACTAAGGGTGCTTCACTGAATTTGTTCTTGGGATTACGTCCGTCTTTTTTTTAGGTCCGTGGTGTAATTCAAAATTTTACTGTCAACGAATATGGTCGTAATGAACCGAAGCCGATGGAGAAAGTTTACACTATATAGGCACAATACAGATGCTCTTGAATCTTAAACCACGTATCTTTTACCACTTTACTTTCCATACCAACTTTACCATGGGTCTCAATAATTTCCATTACAGATGATATTATGCTGTTGAAGTTTACGAGGCCTCTTGAATTCAACACATACATCAAAGCAGCTTGCCTCTGGAGCGGGAGTCCAGATATCAATTTAATCGCAGGAAATATAGGAGTTGTAAGTACCATATAAAAAAACAAACAAGTCTTCATACACCCGCGATAAATAATAAACGTTTATTCTATATAAAAACAATGCATGAGTTTTGCTGAACTCTGATACCTATGTTATGATTCAATTTGTGTTATACATATTATAGGTATCAGTGCAATGTTTTTGTTTGACCTATACACCATGTTTTGCTATGTTATACTTCTTTTTGCAACCAGTATACCTAACTACTTTGGCAAAATACACTTTATTTATTCTAGTCCGAGACTAGTGATTTTGTATCGAGTTAGCTCAAGGTTACGAGACGGATAATCCATTTCATATTTTTATGTAAAAAAAAAACATTTCAGGTGACTGGTTGGGGCGTTAGCGAATACGATGATGTAGGCAAAGGCACGCCGCGTATGGTGAGGATGCCTATCATCAGCACTGACAAATGCCGCGCCAGCAAACAAGAATTCCACTCGTTGACTTCTAATACAACCCTTTGTGCAGGTAACAATAGGAAAACTTGACTAGGGTGGGGCTCAAAGGCTCTCTTTTCGTAATTAAGGAAACCTTTGACATCTTTATGTTATATTTTTTATGCAACAATAATATCCGTACTTTTTTTAAAATGTACGGATTTTTTTTATGTAACTAATTTCCCGGACTCATCAAATTTTAGATGGTTATAATAAAAAAATGAAAATAAGCATTATTTATATATTGTTACTGTATTTTTACTGCTTTTAGGTGACCGTAACGGAGCCGGACCCTGCTTAGGAGACTCTGGAGGTGGCCTGTACCTGCCAAACAAGGGCCACTGGTCGCTGCGTGGCATCGTCTCCCTGTCGCTACAGTCGATGGGCGAGAGGGTTTGCAACCTCCAGGAGTACGTCGTATTCACGGATTCAGCACAATATATACCGTGGATTACCGATAAAATGAAGACTTGATTTGATTTAGGTGCGAAATATTTTTAAGACACTATATTTTTTAATATTTAATAAAAAATGTTTTTACAACAAGACTGTTGATTCCTTAATTTTTTAGACTGGAGATCTCCTCGTAGGCCTCCCAGTTTACCACTACACTTTTTGTATACCTAGCAGACCTTGGATGGTTGCCACTAAAATTGGTTTGACGAACTGCCAACGGCACATTCACTGTGGAAGTTAAAAGATTATTTGTGAGATGACGTTGGAAATAGGCCTACCGATTAATTTTGGAATAAAACTGGGCAAGTGCTTGTCAGGCCACGCCAAGGGCGGATCCAGCTTTGGGGGGGGGGGGGGGGGGGTGTCAAATTACAAAAAGTTAAAATAGGTATTTTATTAATAAATGTAAATACTGTAAGTACTTAAAAAATCTACCTATATTTAAATAACAAAATCAATTTTTCTTTTACGTCTTTTCCCGAAACGCGTTTTCGATGCGTTCGTACCCGAATACTGCGTTTGCCGTCAAACAAAGTATTATATTATATTAATTACATATTGAAAGTACTTAAATAAAATCTATATTGTGATAAAAAATTATAAAATTAGCACTTTAAAGCCAAATATTTCGCAAAAGGACCCCTAATTACAAAAATGGTCTTAGAAGACTAATTAATTTTTTTGGACGACCTTTTCAACGATACCCCACACTATAGGGTACGCGACGAATAAAAATTTATCCTCACGTTAGGTTGCCTACATGTGTATGTAGGGAAGGTACCCTGAAAAAAATATTTTATAAAAAATTATTCTACTATTCTAGAGTTTTTTAGTTAAAATTTAGTTATCTACTTAATTAGTTACATAATACGCGTAAACCGAATATAAGGGTCTCGGCGCTTTGCTTAGGACAGACAGACGGACATGACGAAACTATAAGGGTTCCGATTTTACTTCGGAACCCTAAAAAGGGGCCTCTGAGATGCCGCCTCTCGAGTGTAGCCGATTCTGTCTATTTAGGGTTATGAGATGAGAATGATCATTTTCATTCTCATCATTCATCAGTCCATAGACAATATAAACATGTGATATAATTTTTATTTTTGCGGGCAACACCTAAGATTTCCGTCTGTCAACATTGTCAAGGTCCTGTCGTATGTCATGTCATGAGGTTATGTCAATATTGTCAATTGTGATCAGTCAAGTCATGTCTGATGTCAAACATGTCATAAATTCATATCTTAATCATGATTAGAGAAACTAGAGAAAGAGTTTCGCGCGCTAAATAAATAAACATTTTTAATTTAGTATAATGATTAATGATTGGAGGTGTTGATTTTAATGTAATAATAAAATTTGTAATTTAAAAATATAAAATGGCTTGGAACAAATTACTGTGCAATCACAAAGAGTTACAATTGATTGGTACCCTCAGTGGGGGACAAAGCTTCAGGTAATTCTGTAATAAATACTCTTAAGAGTCATGAAATCCGTTATTAATTTTTACGTGAAAGAGTAACAAACATCTAGACATTCTCACAAACTTCTACATTTATAAATTTTATAATACTAGTAGGAAGGAAGCCGCACAAACGACTCGTCGTGTTCCGGATGGGGGCTTGAAAGTCAGTTCTTTCTTTCTTTTTCTTCTCTTTTTCTTGGCCGGCAACGCATCAGTGATGCCTTTGGTATTGCTAATGTCCATGGGCGACGATAGCCACCACAAAGTACTCTGTGATGGCCACTTACCATCAGGTGGATCGTCAGCTCGTTTGCCGGCTATTTCCATCAAAAAGTAGGAACATACATGGAATACGAATTTGAAAGTGATTTCTATATTTTAGGTGGGAATTTAATAAGAAAACAGATGAATGGATAGGTGTTTTTTCAAAAACTGTGTGGAAACTAAGGGAAAGTAATGATGGCGTACTGTATACTGTAGTGGGCTCATTAATGAAAGAATCCAATGAAAATAAATTAAATAATTCCAATAATGAAAGCGATGTGTTTAAAAGCTTATTGAGAAACTATTTTCGCTTAGATGTGAATTTGGGTGACTATTATAAGGATTGGTCAGAAAAAGATGACTTATTCAAAGTTGCTAGTCAACGGTTTCATGGAGTGAGGATGCTGAATCAAGAACCAGTTGAGAATCTTTTTTCTTTTATTTGCAGTCAAAATAATCACATATCCAGGTAAAGTTTCATATTAAAAATTGGTGATTATGCTTACCATTATTACTATTATTATTTCTCTATGGGGTTCGCCTGGATAGCTGCCACCCTTGAGCATGAGTCAGCTGCCAAACGATTCGTCGTGTTCCGGCTGGGGGCTTGAGAGCCAGTTCTTTCTTTCTTTTTCTTCTCTTTCTTGGCCGGCAACGCATCGGTGATGCCTTTGGTGTTGCTGACGTCCATGGGCGACAATGGCCACTTACCATCAGGTGGATCGTCAGCTCGTTTGCCGGCTATTTCCATAAAAAAAAATATATCAAGTAACACCTATTTACATAGTTAAAGGCCATAGCAACCTTTAATATGATAAATGAGGATGGTTTTTTTTTGTATTGCTGATGTGAAATGGGTAGACCTGGGTGGACCTGGTAAGTGACCAACTCATTAGCAGCCAAGCAAGGAAGAATGCAGAGAACCTTATACTTGTTTAGTATCATCACCAGTCTGATATGCTTCTTATGTTGTTAACATACTGCCAACTTATTATAATTCTAGCTGTGATAATCAGTAGTATTTGAATACTAGCTTTTATTATAATTTGTAGAATAGAATTGAAATCTGACAAATATTCTGAGGTATTTAAGCATTATGAACGAAACAGTAATTTAACATTTCTAGGATATCTAGCATGGTAGAAAAATTGTGTAAGCATTATGGAGAAGAAATTTGCAATTTTGAAGGAGTCACATACTATGCATTTCCTGAAGTTGAGAAACTGGCACAGCCTAAGGTTAGTGATATGTTTTGTTCATAATAAGATTGGAGAATATGTTAAAAAAATTTAATTTGTACATAACTAACAAACTGAATAAATGGTGGTAAGTGGTCACTGCCACTCACAGGCATTAGTAGTATTTCTGATGTGAGTCCTTGGTATTACTTGAATTATTGTTGTTGATATTAGGATTTTACCAGCCAAAAATTAAATCTTATGAAGCCAAGAATTAATAGTCCAATGTCTTGGCAATTATTAAATATTATCATCAAAAATCAAATCATTATACTGGACAGGTAGAATTGGAGCTGCGAAAACTAGGATTTGGCTACAGGGCCAAGTTCATACAGAAGTCAGCTGCTCAGATAGTCGAGTGGGGTGGTGAGGAGTGGTTCAAGGGCTTGCAGGACATGAAGTATAAAGATGCCAGAAGAGAGCTCATGAGGCTTTGTGGGATTGGACCAAAAGTAAGTTTTCTAACTAAAAAACTATTATTTACTCAACATTAATTCAGTCTCCTGTTAGTATATAGGGGCCATTCATTAATTACGTAAGGAAAATTTTTGCCATTTTTAAAACCATGTTATAAAGATGTAAGAGCACATAAGATTTCTTGGACTCCCCCTCCCTCTTAGGTAAGATTTTACCTGGTTTTATTTTAGAAAAGGATCAATTGCACTAAAACTCATAATTTGACGTAAATCAAAGATTTTTCTTTATTTTAACTTGTATTATTTAGCTTTACCCCACCCCTCCTCCAAGATAAGGACATGTAGAGATTTTGAGGACCCCCCTCCCTTTGAGGCCCTTGCAAAACAGGATAAGCTACCCTTGCTTCAATTTAGAAGACTTTAGAAGTTTTATATTACCTATAAATTATATTACATTATGTAATATTTTATTTTTGCATGCAAGATGATAGAACGTAACATCTCCTCAATAAAACACATTTAAATTTTCAATGATAAAATGTTACACACATTCAGATCTCTACATAATTATGTTTATTTTGGCATGAAGCCAAAATAATATTGTTAATTGTTCTCTGAATGAAAAACATACATTAGGGTCCTATTGGTTAATAATAGTTTTACATTTTTGGAGGTACTTTGTCAGGGTACCGAAAAAGCTTCCGCTCCTTCTTTCATATAAAGTCAGGAAAAGAGCTGACAATTGATTAATAAGTAAAGGACAATTATTACAGGTAGCAGATTGTATCTGTCTTATGTCATTGAACCATTTAGAGGCACTTCCAGTAGACACACATGTGTATCAGATAGCGGCGCAGAACTACTTGCCGCATCTACGAGGGAAGAAGAGTGTGACAGAGAAGATGTATACGGAAATCGGCGATCATTTTCGAAATTTGTATGGTGATTTAGCTGGATGGGCGCACACGGTATGTAATTTTTGTGGCAATTTTAATCATTTAATACCATGAAGCTATTAAAGAGAGGAGACGTTGTATGTAGATTTTCTTATGCAAGAACGCGTGACACTTTGCGGGGCGAGGGCACCCCCTCCAACCCACCAAATCCCGCCCACTTCTTTATTTTCCATCTATCGATCAATAGCAAAACTACTCGCTTCGTTCTATATCGATTTTATTACGTAGTTTAACTATTTCACACTAGATGTCAATAAATGTAGGATGTAACAGGGACGTACTCAGAATATTCATACCACCTCATTGGACATAATTTAGACAAGTGAAAAAATTCTCAAAAATAGGTTATAATAATTATGATGAAATTACAAGGAAAACTATCATGGCTACGAGTATGTTAGCATAAGTAACGTAGGCTACTTTTCACCGCGGCAAAACATCCCCAGGCCATGGGAAGATCGACGTTTTGTTAGTTGCTAGATAATATTTAGTTCCAGACGTTGTTAATATATGGCGTTAGTGAAATTCATTTGCAAGTTCTGAATCACGCTATCAAATGATACATGTTTACTTAAGTCATAGGCAACTAAATCAAACTAAATAAAAGTAATTAGGATTTGTAAAAAATTGATCCCTACCGCGGGCGAAGCTGCGGGCAAAAGCTAGTATGGTAATAAATAAAAGATGTAATTTTATGTAGATATACCGTATAATTTAATATGATGTTTCGTATCGATCCAGAATCAAATAAAATATTTTAAATATGGTTATATAAACTATCGACAAGCTTAATTCAGTGGGTTTCTAAATAAAGATAGATCATTAAGCCAATCTTAAGATCAATCGTTTTAGATTAAACTTTATATCAGATTAAATTTTATTCAAAATATTGTATAAATAAATATTGAAAAAGCTTCTTAAGGTTTTTTTTTAAACAATGTGGTATGTAGTAGGGCCATCATGTAAATAATAATATCTCACTTTATAGTGACCAGTACGCTCTATTTCTCCTACAAAAAAATCGGTCACCGATATCGGTCGTGGTCGAATAGCGAGTCGGCCACAAAATCGGTCATAAGAATCTGAGGAAAAATCGGCCCGATTATCGGTCCTACAAAAAGTCGGACGTGGGCGGGAAGCGTAAGACTTATAAAGATTGTATACAATGTTAAACTTAAAAAAAAACTGATTTTACCTACTCTCGTTCACGTAATTAAATAAATTATACTCTGTTCATTATGGCATTATTCTTTTGACAGCGGTCATCGAGATCAAGGGCATAAAGTTTCATATTTTTTTTACATAGAAATGCACGCACGTCAATAGTATACTTTATTGGTTGTAACAATCAATAATAATATCCCTAACGTCATCGTAACCAAATGTATCAATTTTGTGATTATAATAAATTTTTTAACCGACTTCAAAAAAAGGAGGAGGTTCTTTCTCAATTCGACTGTTTTTTTTTATGTTTGTTACCTCAGAAATTTGGACTGGGCGAACCGATTTTGATGATTGTTTTTTTAATCGAAAGCTGGTGGCTGTCATGTGGTCCCACATATATTTTATTGAGATCTGACAATGGCATCCATGAGAAAACCACATAAGTCGTAAATTTGTGTTAAGATGTGCGCGACAAATTGACGAATAACTCACTATCACGCCAACCGATTTCGATGATTCTTTTTTTAATCGAAAGCAGGTGTTTGTCATGTGGTCCCACATAAATTTGAAAGAGATCTGAAAAGTACTTTTTGAGACTTTGAAGTCGGTTATTTTTTGTTAGTAAAATTTAGATTATATAAAATTAAACCTTTTGTACCTTGCCTTATATAGATACTATGCCCATTTCCCATCACAAGACAAAAAGAATCAAGCTATAATGAACAGAGTATAGGCAGTACTTTAATTCAATGGGACACTCGGTAAAATAATTGGATTCTAATTACGGCCCTGTGTTTTTGTTATGTTTATTTGTTGTAAATAGTTGACGATAGATGGCGGCCTGTTTACAAAATGATTATAAAAACTTGAAAAATAATATTTTGGCGGTGAAAAACTCTATAGGAATGAATGTAGGACAAATTTCAGTACGTATGATTATCAATATAATACTAATACTTAGCTCTACGCACCTATACATTTTTAGTTCTCTTGACACAAAGTGTCGCCATCTAATGTCGAGTAGAATTTTATTTGGCGAGATCGGCGTTAGTGATTTTTCTAGAACTATTCTGCCTATTCTTATAAATTATGAATCAAATTACTTAAAAATGAAATGAAATGCCATCCATAGCATCAGAACGTCTATCCGAGTAGTTTTTACACGATAAAACACAGCACTTCATCCTTTTCTTTGAAAATGTGAAGCTGTGCACAGGACGGGCGCCGACAGTAGACTGACTTAAGGCCACGCCTACTGTGATGACGTCAGGACCCAGTTGAGTCACAGTGCACAGTTGCTTAGGCCGTCTCCTCTCTTTAATAGCTTCATGTTTAATACATTGTATTTTTGTGGTTGTTCTTTTGCAAAATAGTTAAGTTGGAAATAGACAAAATTTTTGGATCATTTTGTTTACCTGTACTTACTACTTGTAATTACTGTTACTTAATCTTAATAATTATATAAATTACGTGTCTCGTTGTTTGTCCGCGATGGACTCCTAAACTACTTAACCGATTTTAATCAAATTTGCACACCGTTTACAGTTTGATCCAACTTAAAAGATAGGATAGACGGAAGGTTTTTATAAAAAAAACTTTTGACAGAACGAAATCTGTCCGGGCAGCTAGTACTTACTATAATTATTAATTACAGTTAGCGGGGACAAGTAATTAAATGACTGTAATATCACTATTAAGCTAAAAGCGCTGATTATAAATTTGTTAATTTCAGGTTTTATTTTGCGCTGATTTAAAGAAGTTTCAACAAAATGATGATTCAGCACCAGATGAAGCAAAACCAAGAAAGAGAAGAAAAAAATGAACTTAAAACTCCTGTTAAGACAAAATAAAAAATCAAACAGATCATTAATACATTATTTAATTAAGATATCAGTCATAAATGAAGTAACAAAAACATGAAAATGAATAGCTTAAATGAATTGGTGACTTAAAAATATAAGTCCAATTTTTTTGTACATATCTGTTAAGGGACAAACTACTGATCACTACTCCACAACAATCTTTAAACTAACTTGAATATAAGTTTATGACTTTATATAAATTAAGTCTACTGATTTTAATTCACCTCGGTCAGTAGACTTAATTTACCTGGGTCCATATGTAAATAAAGTCTACTAACTCACTTAAGACACCTGGGTGAATAGTCATTCATGGAATAATACTAATAATGTACGGGCTCAGCCCAGTCACAACAGAAAAAGTTAACCATGATGATGAAGACATAGAAGGTATAAATATAATACCCATAATATTAGTCAAACTAATTTCAAGATTCTGACTTAGCTAGTCATCTATTGTTCTTGCAACATTACCAGTCAGTATGTATGTGACGTGGTTATTGTGTAACTACTTGCTACAGTAAATAAAATGTCAATTATGGATTGGGCTTCATCTTATCTATACTAATATATAAAGAGGAAAGATTTGATGTTTTGTTTGCATTGAATAGGCTCCGAAACTACTGAACCGATTTAAAAAAAACTTTCACTGTTGGGGAGCTACACTATCCCCGAGTAACATAGGCTATATTATATTTTCAAAAATATTAGGGATCCTTAAAAAACTCCAATAATGTAACCCAAGGTTTAAAAAAATAAGAAAACCGAAGCGAAGTGAGGGCGGTTACTCGTAGGTTATAAAAGTAACGTGTTCATTATATTCTAATGTTACATTCCATTTTTATTCCGGCTTTTGCCACTACAAAGAATTTAGTTGTAAGATACATCTATTATTTTTATACCAACTTATAATAATACAACCTGGAATGATTTTAAAACATCTTTTAGATAGACCAGTCCAATATCACAAATTTATTATTACAACTTAAAATAAACTTACAGAATTTCGATTACTTATATGTATATAATTTAATCAATCAATCAATATACCTACAACTTACAAATTGTAAATGACCAAAAAATTACTCTATATCCTAATACAAGTACAGTGCCACCAACTTATCTGCGAATTGGAGGAGGGCGCTGTCGGAGACATTGGACCAATCATTGGACGCAATTCGAGATGTAGTAAATGTCAAATGAATGAACACAAAGAACTTATGAATGGCGAGGCATTAGTTCCAATTTTCGCCATTTCACAGATAACTTGGTGGCACTGTAATCTACATTATTATATAAAGGCGTTTTTTTTTTCTCATAAAAAGAGGACATTACCTTTTCTTGTTCCTCAACTGTTTTCTGTTATATTTTGTTTTTAAAGTGAAACTTTTATTCTATCGCCCCAAAATTTTTCGTCCATCTATCGCATGTCGCATTACAGCCAGATATCCAATATAATGGCGGTAGGCCAATATGGCGGCGCCCATAGCCCGCATCAGCTGACCGTGTTTATATTCTTAATTATTCGTGCAAGTGTTCCGCGGTATTTCTGTGTTTTGATCTGTATATTAATGTAATTTTTTTTGAGTGAAATTTCTATCGTCCCAAAATATTTCTTCCATCTATCGCATGTCGCATTACAGCCGGCCCTGGAGTAAGAATAATACTGGAGATTCTATGATTTAAATAAACATTGCTCTTAGTTTTTAATATGCGTTTATTATCTAAATGATTGTAATTAATAATGTATTTCGTGCTCTAATACGCAAACTGAAATTAAATTTTATAATTGAATATTTTATCTACTATTGATTTCCCATTATCATTCCCATTTTTCAATAATTAAGTTAAGATTAAAAACGCAATTTTAATAACCTAAATCAAATAATTTTCTAAATTTTTTTTGTTAAATGCCTACAAACCGAAAGAACTTAAGCAACAGTTCCCATGGGAAAATCTTCAAGCATTTTGGACTAAGTTTTGCCACAGCGAAGCTTGGGTGGGTTTAGGAAACTTTCTATGATATCTTCAATGTCTAGACAGTCTAGTTACAGTTTTACTATTGTATAGATTTCTTGGTAGGAAGCCTTGCTGGAAGACAGTTGAATAATATAAATTGTGGTTAAGACGCGGTATGACTACGATTTAAAAACGTTGATTTCACGCACACAACCGCATATCTGCGCTAATGTAATGTTACATTTACGTGACGCTGAATAGGGTTCAAAATTGCAGAGCATATTTTTGCTAACAATGTAGACTGCGAATAAACATTTAATTTGAGGGTTTTCCTTAGATAATTCAGAATATACACATTAAATTCAATATCTGTGCGGTTCAAGTTTTAATAAAACGATATACCTATTATATTCTCAAAAAAAAATATGTTGTTACCGCTGAAAATACAGAGAACTGCGACGCTAAAGTTTATTTTTGTATAGCAAATTACGATTTTTTATTGGAAATATTAAATAACTATTTAATATTCTATTCGGTTAACATTATTCTTTAGACCTTTTTCTATGCTCTGTATTTTTTGCGTGCGATATTTTCATTGGGTTTCCTCGGTCTCGAGCTTCAAAGAAACCCAGTTTTGTTAATATTGAGATCACACCGCACCTTAACATGGATTGCAGGTGACAATTTTATTGCTAGAGTGCTGTCATAGTATCTGTAGCACGAGGCACTGACTACATTAGGTGTCTCTCACACTTGGAGTAACAGTATTTTGATACAACACTAGCCATAACCATATTGATTAGTAGTCATTGCGTACCAGTGCCTCATTAAGACAGGGTGACTTCTTGGGACACAAAATAGTATCTTAAGCTTATGCAGCAAGTGTCACACTAAAATTATTGGCTAGATGTCACTGGCAGTGTCTCGAAAGTCACTTGTTGCAATAATAGATCTGTGGACAGTGCTCGATGAGGCTCTGTAAGGCGCGGATCTCGAAGGCGAGGTCGGTGATGGCGGGCGGCGTCGCCACCAGCGTCGGCGTGAATACCGTGCTCAGGTTGTGCGCGCTCATTTTATTTACGTCCGCTTGGAGCGATACCCTGAAATTGGTAGTACGTTATGATTTGGTAATATTGTAAATATTATATTATTATTGTTAAATATTATATTATTACATCTGTCATTAATACAATATTTTTGATAAATTCCATTAAGTAAATACAAATATGAATTGTGAACAGTTGCTTAAAAACTAAATATACGACTACTTTTTCGCGGGCAAAAAAAAAACTTTCGTAAATAAAAATATGACTGGCTTAATTGCAAAAAAACAATTTTTTGTATCCGTAAAAATTACAAGCAACTTCACAGATCCATGTCACTATAAAGCAAATAAGCAACCAAACAACAACAACAACCAAATTAATATTCGTATATATAGCAAACCACCAACCTGTGAAGATGCTGCACCATGTACTGGAGACAGTTGAAGTGCGCCGGCGGCAGCATGTCGAGGCATTCACGTAACTTGGCCACTTGTATTGCTGTTGTCTTCATTTCTGTACATTAAGGTATTAATTATTAAATACATTCACATAATGAGTATATCGTCATTGCGACTTTAAGACCTCTATAAGTGTTATGTCCCACTTTTGACAGAATCACTTTTTGACGTCAAATGATTCTGCATTTTGAAGCACTATCGAATTCAAAAATTCTCATGTGTGTACGACGTTTCCATCGTAATATATTCACCAAATTCAAAATTACCTATGTGCTTGCTAAATAAAACTTTATCGATTTTCATCGATTCCCTCTAAAAGCTGATTTTTTACACATAAGAGGTCTTAAAGTCGCAACGACGATATACGACCCAATATCAACGACTCTAGTTTTTAAACCGACTTACGTATAGCACTGACGAGTTTCGGATGGACCTCGTACGTTACAAGCGGTACAGGCAATAATCGTAGGTACAGCTTGAGGGTTCCGGCTACTACATTTATGTTGCTGTAGACGCTGAGGTCGGCGGCCTCGCCATCTAATGATCATAACACGGACATGTAAATCATGCATAAAGATACATATCTCAAAGGCACGCCCGAACCTAGCTCTGAATAAGCGTTATAGTCCACTATACTGACCACAAGCAGTCGTCGTATTAATATATGTATTCGTAAATGACATAAAAAACAGGCGTGTACTTCTACAATGTTTGTTCTAAAAAATTTTGAAGTTTTTTTTTGCGATTGGATACTTTCTGTTGGCCCTAATGGAACGCAGAGAAAAATGAAATTTTTACATCGACGCGATGTAGCGTAGATTGACGTAATCAAAAATGTCACGATTTGCCATCACGGCATGAGGACTTGACAAAAAAATTTGCATCGTTATTGAAATAAAGTAACTTTTTATTAAGTAAAAAAAAAACATGACAAAAACTACATCCTGGTAAAGAAGTTTCATTTCATAGGAGTACCCTAATACAATATACGCGCTCTTTTTTAAGTTTTTAGATGGCCGCTGCGGGCCTGGACAATGTCTATATACTTGCTTTCCAAGTACAAACAATAAATCCGTACCTTTATCGAAGGCCATCTTCAAGGCTTCGATTTCATCTGCGAATCCGGAAACCCTGTAGATGCCTTCGGAGTCCATTCCTCTAGCCTCGATCTCGTTGACGCACTTCCTCACCACGAATGGTAGTGTGCTGGCATGCGCGTTCAACAACGTCGTCAAGTCAATACCGAACACTCCTCGCAGTTTCTTTAAGTCCGGCACGCAGTGGTTTGGCACTCGCTCCGAACATTTCGAATGTGCTATGAAGCCGCAGTCTGGAATCGTTTGTATAAACGGTGGTAAATAAAGATGTTCGAAAGGACAATTTCTTCGCTTGCTAACAAGAAAAAAAAAACACAAATACTTTATGGCACTACATACATTGTATTTGTGTGGCACCAGACTTGATTTCTACTGACTGACTCATTTAGCTAAGATTCATAATAGAAGTCTATCATTGAATAGATAAACACCCCAACTCAGAGTCACTAACGGTTACTTAAATCGCTCCTTAGTACAGAATCACCATACAAATTCTGTACTTTAACGATTAAGAGTAGGAGCGATTTAAGTAACCGTTAGTGACTCTGAGTTGGGGCGTAGGTATGTTTAGTAACTATGTCAATAAGTTAGTACGTAATAGTTAATGAAAACATGTATTTATGTTACTAGTACCTTCACATTTCACACCTTGCGCTGTGAAACCCCATAGAAAGTTAGCACAGAGCTCACACCAGTTCAGTCCTTTAAACGTATGAACCTTAAAGCTATGTGATTTCGTATATTTGTAAAGAAGAGAGTTATCTTCGATGGTGGGGGTGAATTCTAGAATGGGTTTCTTATATCCACTGTCAATATCCGGGCCAGTTTTTGACTCAAGTTTGTTAAATATTGGGCTGGACTTGTTGGAGGTCCTATAAGAATGAAATGAATGGTTATGTTGATAACGTAATGGAAATAAAGATAGAAAGATTAAACGTGATAGTTGACAGTACTTGAAAATTAATTAGTAACCCATGAACATATTATCACATCAACAGATGCAATCCTGTCTAAAGCTGTAAACTCATGGCGGTTTGTGACGGCGGTTAAGATACCGTGAGGCTTAAGTCTATCTTTTATGACGAATACCAATGTTTGTAAAGACCGTTTTATGCACATAGTTTCTGAAATCTGAACTTTGTAACGCTCCTGTTCATCTCCTCTTCAATTACAATCATTATAATATTACTCAGCATTTTATTTCACCTCAATATTAAACAATAATAAAGTTAACAATAATTAGTTAGTGCAAGTCAGCATACAACTTGAAACTTTCTCGTGTGTTTTATTAGGGTTCCGTAGCCGAATGGCAAAAAACGGAACCCTTATTTAATGTAATGCCCAGTGGAGTGGAGCCCCGATAGGTTAAACTTCGAAGTCCCGGAATCCAATTACTTTTAATGTATTTACATAAAATCTTAAAAGATACCCACTTTTTGGCTGCTTTTGTTTCTTTTTCATTTATGAACCGATTGAAAAAAAAAAAAACATTAAATATTAACTAAAGCAAAAGCCGCATCCAAACGGGTTAAGCCATTTCGTAAACTTCCGACTCCACTAAAACCGTTTTGTCATCAATATAATTACGCCGGCCATATTGCTCCATCATAAGTATTAACATTACCTCCCTACTAAATGTATTGGCATACAACATACAATTTTGGTCCTTCGAGCCGGATATATTCAATACCACCCCACAAAACGACTGTTAATTAGAAATCCGTCATTTATCCCAGGTAAACGTATATGTATCTAATTTAAAGATATATTTAGTATATATAATTTGTCCTGCATACATTATATTATATCTGGTAGCGTTTAATACATAACACAGTATAAAGTTGTATAAACACAATTTATGAGTGCGCAGCCGTTTGATGAAGAGCGCAATAAAAGAGCTGATGATTTCTCTTGTTTTGGCGAGATTTTCCAGGGAATTGTCAGAATTGTAGGAGAAGCAAGAAAACATTGCAAGCAAACGAATTATAGTGAACTATTTTACCTCCTTTTAAATGATAACTTCCACATTGCACAATAATCAAAACTATAGTTTTATTTTTGTAGTATTCGTAAACATCTTCACTTACACGTCAATAATGAATGACTAACTAAAATTTATTTACGTTGCACTATTGTTAAGCATGAAATGTTTTCCGTATTTATCCTGAATGGATGGGGAAACAAATAATGATTTTAATTAATTTAAATTAATGACTTACACCAGATATAGAGATTAATATTTGTGTGGCAAATTATATGGCTATGGCCCACTGCAACACTACTTCAGTGTGTGATGGAGAGAAGTAATTGTGCAAAATTATATAGCATGGCAATACTGCAACGATACAGGCCTTGAAATGGCAAAGAACGAATTTGCCCCACACGTAAAGGTAAACCTACACATATTTTACCAAAATGCATAAAATTGTTTAACTCGGCTAGGCTAGGATTAGCATCATATTTTTCAATCTCATAAGTTCAATATAAATTTATATTTGAAAAGATATAACCAATATGCAAACTGTGGTTAGAAGACTCATTCATGGTTAATTCAACAACAACATGAAATTATTAAATAACTAGCTAACCTGGCAAACTTCGTATCGTCTAATGATGAATGTAGATATATATCTATATAGATCAAAAGTTTCTGGCAGTGGAAAATGATGGGTATATGATTAACTTAGTATGAGAACAGAAAGAAAAATCTATTCTATCTAATGTTATCCCTACTACATAAATCCATTCATGAAATTGAACCTCTAGAGCTAGACAAAACTCTTTTCTGTTAGCTTTCACAAATGCTAACAGAAAATAACAAGTGTGGAAAAAATTACATGTAACTTTTTTGCATCATATGGCATGCCATTTTCCATACACGATGGAATGAACATTTACAGAAAACATTTTTGTCAAGATAAAATATAAAAATTTTGTCCATCGTCATTGATGTACAAAAATTTAACTTACTGATGAATCTTCGTCAAGGTATTGATTTTCCGTCTATTCAATGTCACATATGGACTGTCTGTGTAGTTTGCCCGAGAGTTGATCATGTCAAGGATGTGATGCGCCCGGAGCTCCATGTGGCAAGTGATGATGCCATCAGCCACTAAATCATAAATTGTTTCATATCTTTTGTCTTTTATATAGTGCGTGCCATCATAGTACAGTTTGTAGTGATGTATTCGATCATTAAACCTGAAAATACTTCATACTTACATTTCTTTGTTTTAGTAACTTAATAACTTACATGCCAAGACACCACAAATCAATATCTTTAAGAAAGATATATTGCTGGACTAAAGTGCAGTAGGGAGTCTTAATATAGAGTGCCTATCACACTGCTACCAAGGAGTTAAATAATTTCACAGTTGATTCGAAGACAAGGGTGATAGGTATATTGTCATACACAATTTGGGAATGGACTGGTTTATAGAGAGTGCAACAATCACTAAAAAAAGGAAAAGTAAACTACCTTCTAGGGAAAAATATATTAATACACTTTTAATTTGTCAACAATTTTTTTTACTGTTGACACATAGAGTTTTTTGGAAGTCATAAAATTTAATTTAATTTATTTTATAAATGTAAATAGAAGACAAAAGAGTAGACAAGCCACTCGATGGTCCGTGGATACCAATAATCAATGCATGCCTACCAAAGATCTGTGTGATTTCTGACTCTTCAATACAGAAGATTAATTGTATAAACTTTAATTTAGCAGAACTCATTTAGTAAGTACAGAATCACATGATTTTTGCTCAGTAAAACTTTTCAGACATTCACAGATTTAAAACTTAACATATTGTAAGTTAAGTAATAAGATTGATATCACTAATAAAAAACTTCTTATTCTTTAAATGTAGTGTACACTTACGTTTTGGATATTGTATAAATTTCAGTAATCTTAATATTTAGTATAAATTCCTAATTAAAGTGAAAGTAATATATTGATTAATTGAACTTACCTCCATGTTAACGTAAAGAAATCGTTCTTTTCATTTCCTTTTCGTATGAGAAAAGCACCGTTGGGTTCGTTTTCTAGTAGAAGCGTTGCTTCTTTATGTCCCATTATTCCATGGTATTCTTTACCGTAGAACTCTGGTTTATCGGGGCAGTTCTCGCAAATTATACGCTTCGGTACTGGAGCCTCCATTTGTATACGATATACTGAAATATTACATTTGATTTCAAAACAATCTTATCAACTATATCCGAGTTGAGTTTCATCACACATTAATACGTGACATAACGATACTTATTACTTACACTCAGGCTTCCAAATGTTTTTCAAATTCTCCATTGTTTATATTTGACTTCCTACGTCTACTTATTATGAAATTGTGTCAAGGAAAACCTAAATATCCATCAAGTAAAAGGCATAAAACGGGAGAGAAATCGTAACGTAACGTAACGTAAACAAAACAAACATCAAACATCTAAACTTATGACAAATTGTCCATGTCAGCTGGCTGCCTTGTCTTGTCTGTCAATTTTGTCATTGACAAACATTTGACGTCTATAAACCACAGATATCACAAAGATGTAGTACATATAGCTATAGAGTCAGCTTCGGCGTGGCCGCAGATGAGACATTTACGTTTCTTTGAGGTTATTCTAAAAGAAATGTAACAACATTTTACAAGCAGCCAAGAATACTGCTACCCACCATCGTACTTAAACTTACTACGATTTTCTGCTTAAAAAACAAACTGAAACTTTAAATCTCCAAATACGGATATTTGGACACACTCTTCATTGTTTGTCACAACTAATTCATTATTTACACTTGTAACAAACAATATGTATAATAAAGTCGGCCACGGTGACGGGGACAAAAAATAATATTTTTGTCCATATCTTTCAGGTAGATTTTATAACTGGCGATCTCGCTTTTTTAAATATTTTTTCTTTGGTGTGTACAAACAATAACGAGTTTACATAATACGAGTAACCACCCTCGCTTTGCTTCGGTTTTCTTTATTTTTTTCAGCTTGGGTTACATTGTTAGAGTTTTATTAAGGATCCCTATTTTTTTTTTTGAAAATATAATATAGCCTATGTTACTCGGCGATGGTGTAGCTTCCCAACAGTGAAAGAATTTTTCAAATCGGTTCAGTAGTTTCGAAGCCTATTCAATGCAAACAAAAAATCAAATCTTTCCTCTTTATATATTAGTATAGATAAATAAAAATAAGGCGGACGATGGCTAGAATTTCGCACATTTACCGGGTAGTTTTCAACCTTAGACAATTTAATGGCTTCGATCATGCTTCGATCACTATTATAATAAGATTATTTTAATGATTGTTGTACAGTAAAGAAATAGTGTGTTTCGTGTAAAAGTTCTCCTCGATATATGTATCGCCCTGCTATTTGTACAACAGTGAAGGGAACTCTTACGTGAAATGCACAACTTCAGTGCCTTTCTCTTGCCAAGATTTCAGCTGTTCTCTCTAATTCCCTATAGTAGGTAAGTATATAGTAGTAAATAAAACGCATTTGGTGTACAAATTCATGTCAGTTGGTGAAAAACCCTAGAAAACAATTTTATTGGTTTGTTTACATTTGTATCGGCTACAAATCGACCCTACTATAGAAGACAGTTTATCGTTTCCTTCTAGGCCGGCAACGTGTTGGTGACATTCCCTGTGTTGCTAATGTCTATGGGCGGCGGTGATCACATGTCCCGTCTGCTCGTTTGTCTGCATAAGGCATAAAAAAGCCAGGATCGATACATTCAAAAAGTACGACTTTACCTAACGAATAATACCATTATCACTATCTGAGGGCACGGTAGTGCCCCTGCTAAGACGACCCAAGCGAAGCGTAAGGGCACTAAGTACCTACCTTTTCTCGAAGTGCTTCGTCGTTTTCTTGAACTCTCATAACTCGGGGTTGGATTATACCAGATAAACAAAATTCTCGGGATATAATGTCAATGGTGGACTCACTAAACATAGTTTCAGTTGCATAGCTCTTATACTTTCGATTTTATTGATATCTAAAAAACCCCGACTTCGTCACTCACCTTGACGACCTGTGTAACGCAATCTGTGAAGTCCTGGGTTCGATTCCCAGGGAGGCGGAAGATTGAATGATTGATTTCTGTTCTCGATCTGGGTGTGAGTATTCCTGTTTTTGTGTATGGCATCCACGACACAGGGAATCCTAGTGTGGAGCTATGAGTGTGAAGCGTTACTGAAGAAAGCTGAAATTTGGTACGTAAGTTATTTAGTATTTGTACACCAAAAAACGCTTAAAACCTTTACCCCCTAACCCCTTAAACTGGAAGTTTTTATGAGCCTTTCAAAAATGTTGATGCTAGAGGTCTGAAAATATAGGGATTCCTTGTTGATTAATAGTAAAATACCTACGTATTTCAGCATTTATGTAAATCACCCCCCTACCTTTAAATCAGGGGATGGAATTTTGTGTGGGTTTTCCTATACAAACTTAATTTCATGCTAGAGATCTGAAAATTATACAAGTACATAGACTTCTTATTAAAAATTAAACAATACATGTTTCAGGTTTTTTTAAAAAAAACATACAAGAACATTTTCACGTAAAATGTTGCCAAGACTAGACCATATGGCTCGCACTGTCAAAAAGTTATTAAATCGTATGTAGAGCTTCTAACTAGCTAAGCTTCTAACTTTACAAAGTTATAACTTCACAAACTCTACACCTTAGACAAAATATTGGCTTGTCCATTTCGCTACTGTCACAAAAAATATATAAAAATATATACTGTAAAAATTGTAGCTATAAATTCACTGCTTATTCGAAGTAGTTTTTTACCTATAATATCCAACTTCCGACAGCAGTGATAGCCTAGCGGTTAGAACGTTGGTCTCCCGAACCGAAGGGCCCGAGTTCAAATCCTGGCACGCACCTCTGATTTTCAAATATTATGTGCGTATTAGAAGTTAATTATCACTTGCTTCGGTGAAGGAAAACATCGTGAGGAAACCTGCACACCGCTGCACCGGAGAGTTCTCCATAAAGTTCTCAAAGGTGTGTGAAGTCTACCAATCCGCACTTGGCCAGCGTGGTAGATTATGGCCTGTACCCCTCACATTGTGAGAGGAGACCCCGAGCCCAGCAGTGGGACAATTATGGGTTGTTGCTTTGCTTTGCTTTGCTTTTATTCAACTTCCAAGCTAAGCTAGTTTTGTGTAATATAATATTAATCTGTGAATATTAGACGGCACGACCGATATTATATTTTATTCACGTATGTAGTCGAAAAAAAACAGAAGTCATGAAAATAACATTTTGTGTTAACATTTCTCAGATTAAAGGAATAAAAGTATTTGTGTTCGTAAACGTAAAATAACAATAAAATAAATAATTTATGTGACTTATCAGGCAGATTGCATGATTGAAAGTAGATATACCAAAACATATTATTGAAGTACGTTTATTTAATTATTTATCATATTTTGACTTACAATAACATTAGTATTTTTTGTCTTCTAATCCCTAATTCCCCTTAGCGTCACTAAACTACGCGTGCGTACGATCCATTGTGAAATGTTTTAAGAAGTTTGCGTTTGCATTTTTCGTATAAATATTAATCGCAAGTTGCACTTGGATGACCTGGAGCATCATGGAGATTGGAGATGGGTGGAGATTCTGCTTTACACTTCATTATTCAGTGCAGTGCATTAATATTTTTCTTGAATGATATCGATTCTCACAACCTCGGAAAATCAAGGATTATGTAAATTGTTTTCAACTCCGCTTAGCTGATGTTGAAATTTAATTCTAATGATAATTATAACTCCGGAAGTTTAACATCAAAGGGGAAGTAGACGTAGTTAGGTGCATATTAATTACACAGTATTGTAGTATTTGTAGTACTTTATCACCTTTGTCACGCAAAGTGAAGATAAAATTTCGTATATAGAACAAAGTTAAAAGCTGATAGTAACTGCTTCACTGTATTTGCTGCGGTGTAAAATGGATTCCCTGCTGGCTACCGATAAGAGCGCAATGAGCGCCCCCTGTGGATTCACACAGTTTAAGACACGCGTTATAACATAGGGTATATGGTCTGTATATGGTCTGTGAGTGTTGCCAGCCAAGAAAGAGAGAAGAAAAGGAAAGAAAGAACTGGTTCTTAAGCCCCCAGCCGGAACACGACGAGTCGTTTGGCGGCTGACTCATGCTCAAGGGTGGGAACTATCCAGGCGAACCCCATGGAGAAATAATAATAGTAATAATGGTATTTAAACATCACAATAACATCCACGACCCTAGTACAAATATTTATCTGTCATATAAATATCTGCCCCGGCCCGGAATCGAAGCCGGGATCACTTGCTTCGCAGGCAGGGTCGCTACCAACTAGGCTACAGGATAATGGAAACTTTAGTAGGAATACTACCTACATAGGGAAAATTCTAGCCCAAGTTACATACAACAAACAGTGCAGAGAGGGATAGGAAAAGAGAAACAGAATCAGAGCATAGACTTTGCTATATTGATTTTTAATTTCTCATAACTTTAGTAATAGATAAATGATTTTGCGTGTGGGGAAACCCTTAACCCTGTAAACAGAGAATAAACAATTTAGATGAAAATTATGAATGAAAAGATCCTTTGAACAGAATTTCTACAATAATTTATTTATAAATTAATTAACATAATAATATATAGCATTCCATTGCAATGTTATGCGTACGAACCCAGCGAACGTCCGTCACTGTGTTATCATCCTTTTACGCTCAGGCCATAGTGTTTGTGAGAGCGAGTGATAAAACGCCGTAAATAAATGTTTCTCTTTCTTTATTATACGTTACGAAATACGAAATAGGATAATCTATTGAATTCACAGTATTAGCACCCTGTAAGCAATGAGTGGACAAAAACGTACAAAACATCACCCAAAAGTTAGTAAAATAAATGTGTATATTAAATGTGTGATTTAATTACTGCTATGATTTGGTTTTCCTACTGAGGGCTTGGGGGCCTGTTCTTTACTCTTCATCGCTTTTCTTTCTTGAACGGCAACGCATAAAACTGTATTAGTAGTAAGTATTTGGGTAATTTTCACGAAATTCCGAAATTCGACTATCTTAAAATGACAAAAAATATTGAAATTATTTGATATTTATTTTATGTGAATTTGGTAGTACTAATGTTACTAGAATTTAATTATGTAGTGGTCCCAAAAATTATCGCGATTTATGAAAGTTATGAGGACATTAAAAAAAATTAAGGTGAGGGAATGATAATTACAGACAAGTCATGAAGCTTTTTGAATAAAATTAGTTTAATTTCAACGAAAACTTTTTATTCAATGAAATTTTGTTCTTAAACAATAAGTAAGATCAATGAGTAATTCCAGGAAATCACAAATTGCAGCACTTTGGCATAACTCTAATTTAAACTTATTTTTATTTATTATGGCACTTAGTTAAATAACAGTGACATCAAAATCCTTACTAACTTAAAGATTCATCTAACAGCATTTTTAACAACAGAAAAACTAATTATTTTAAACTTTAGTCTCATACTAATTGACCTTTTTCTTTTTTTTTAGGTATTTAATTCTTTCTTTTTCGCGAAGTATTTCAAGTGTTACAGGATCAGCTTTCATTTTTTCCCTGCGCTTTCGGTCATATTCTTGCTTTTGGATCGAAGTTCCTTATCGCGCGTTGCGAAAGGGGGCTAGACGGAAAAAATTAAGACGAAAAGTTGTAAAGACACTTTTTGCCGTCGTTTATTAATTAAAGCGAAGTACTAGGCGACCAGAAGTGTTCGAGGGTGCGACATCCATACACATACTGTACAATCATAGTATGTGGCTGTCTTATTTACTCTTCGGTATTTAGCATAGGCACAACAGGGATATCTATATTACGATCATGCACATTAAGTTATTATTGCTATTCCTCTTGTCAATTAATATGCGGAAGAGCGACAGGGATAGAATAAATCTATCACTGCCACTCTGACAAGTGTCTTGTCAGAGCGATAGTGATAGATTTATTCTATCACTGTCGCTCTTCCGCATATTGATTGGCATGACGGGAGAAATGGCAGTAATAGCTTAAAGTGCATGATCGTGATATGGACGTCCCTGTTGTGCCTATGCTAAATACCGAAGAGTGAATAAGACAGCCACATACTATGATTGTATAGTATGTATGGATGTCGCACCCTTGAAGACTTCTGGTCGCTTAGTATTAATCGAAAGGAACTTCGTTCCATCCAGGTGTCCCTTGACACCTCTCATTTTTTTTTTAATTTAGCTTCTTCCTTGCTTATCTTCTTTTTTCTTGACATTTTTTAACCTACAACAATATTGCAGCAATAAATTCAAGAGTTAATAAAAGAAAACAATAAAAAAAGCCAGTAAGCCCACCCAAAAATCATTCCCTCATATATCATCATTGCCTCACCATAATTTTTTATGAGGGAATGATGGTGAGGGAATGACGAAATAAAGAATAACTGTAAAGAACTCGTGACTTAACCTTTCTTTTAAAACGTTTTTTCTGCTTAAGGAAATTACTCCCAAAAGCCATCTTATCTGTGCAACTTATAATCAGTTAAAGTACTTACCTTTTGTTTTTTTAGAATGTGATGAAATGACGATCAAAAATGTAATTTAACCATAAAATTACTAAAATCTTTTTGCAGCGCACACCCGAACACAATCACAAAAAATTCGCCATTTTGATAAATTGACATTAGTGCCAACTTTCAAAAACTGGTGGTAGCGTTCGTATTTTATTTAAAATGCGTTCATAATTCAACTGCCAGTAATAGTGTGAGGGAATGATTTATTTTTGTGGGACACATATAAATATTCAAATTTTTAACGCGTTTTTTACTTTAAAACGCTAATTTCGGTTTTTCCCATAAATTCATACTATTTATAAACAACCCAACCTATCTGAATATGATTCGAATGATTTTTGTGCTTTTTTGGTAAATAAAAGTAAATAAAATTGGTACTTGGGACATAGTGAGGGAATGACGTTAGGAACATTATGGTTATGCATTTTTATTTATTTATTTATACAGCTCTAAAATCTTATGTGAAACCTTTAGGTATAGTTATGTAGATTGTATAGAAATATTAGTAACATCCATTTCTTTGTTGGATTTTTATATAATTTCCAAGGACAAGAATTTCGGGATTTGGTGAGAATTACCCATTTATATTTGTTGATCAATACCCAACATCATCAAAAATTATGTTTAATCCTATTAATTATGCTTAATTGCATATTATTCCATGTGTGTACATAAACCAATAAATAAATAGGTAACTAGATTTCTGTATCATGCAACAAATGATTCCGTTATTTTAGTGATCCCGCTCTAATCGCCAATAAACTCACTACCTTACAGTCGTTTACAGAAGTTTGTATAAAAAAAGGTTATTCTAAAATGAGAACTCATTATTTTCTGTACCACCTGCCTACTTAGGGTTAATTATTTAGTAATAAGAAAAATGGCTTTAAGAGTATCATTTATATTTACCGTTAGCATATTACAGTTCTGCGAATGTTGGATATTCAACGAAATTAATTATACTGATTTAGTGCGTAGCGGACTTCTTAAAAATAAACAATTAAGCGAAATAAATCCTGAGGAGTTAGCAAGGTTAAGGTTTAATTTAATTTTTCCGGGTAAGTTGCATTTAAAATTTTTGAAGTTATAAGTACTTCTTTAGGCGCGTTATAAAATAAATGGAAAAAATGATGAGAGTGAAATTTTAAGATTTGTAACACGGTGACAGTGACACAAAAATTATGGTGATGAAAAAATGATTATTATTATTATATACGAGTAACCGCCCTCGCTTTGCTTCGGTTTTCTTATTTTTTTACACCTTGGATTACATTATTGGAGTTTTATTAAGGATCCCTAATTTTTTTGAAAATATAATATAGCCTATGTTACTCGGGGATAGTGTAGCTTCCCAACAGTGAAATATTTTTTGAAATCGGTTCAGTAGTTTCGGAGCCTATTCAATGCAAACAAAAAATCAAATCTTTCCTCTTTATATATTAGTATAGATATTTTTAAATTATTTTTTTAGAATTTTTTTTTTCTATATTGTTTTTTGAATATTGTTTTTTTTTAATATTGTTTTTTGATTTTTTTTAATTGTTTTTGAATTGTTTTTTGAATTTTTGAATTTTGAATTTTTTTATTTTCTTTACACAAACTTTTTTGATTTTTTTTTAATATAGTTGTATGGACGTATGTAATACTTAATACATTAGTATCAACCACATAAGGGGCGATCCATAAATACGTCACACGTTAGGTTTCGATGTAATGTGACATTGTGTGACATGGGGTGGGAGGGGTCCTAAATTTCGTGACACAATCACACAAGTGTGACCAGGTGTGACAAGGACAGGGAGAGGGGTCAAAAAGTCATGAAATCAGTGTGACGTAATTTATGGTTGGCGCCTAATTATACTTTGTATTGAATTGAACACGGGCGTAGCCAGGTTTTAGTTTCGGGGGTGGTTCATGTTTCAGGGGGGGGGGGGGTTGTTCAAGAAAATACAATGAATAAAAGTATATAAAATAACCCTAAAGAAAATTGAGACTTTATTTTTTCTCACGACGTATGTAGCGCCATCTATTTATTATTAGTTTAGTCAAAAACTTCAAGAACGTGTTTAATAGAAATAAAGCTCCTAAAAATATATGCGATAGCTCATTCGATTCGGAATGACGCGATGACGTCTAGAAAAATGTTTTTTAAGGGTTTATTAGCACATAAAAATGTCAGTCCTTAACTATTCGGGGGGGGGGGGGTTTGAACCCCCGAAACCCCCCCCCTGGCTACGCCCATGGAATTGAACGTCACACATTCTCCAATGAACATCACTGTATGAAGGAAGAGAGGACCTCTTCCTTTTCAAAACGTGATTCTGTAAAACCAAATTCAAAGGTATTATCATGATAAACAAAAAGGATACCATTTTTTAGTAAATTATATTGTGCTTTCCATCAGAAAATGTAACCATCTTTTGTTATGAGATCGCGGGAATCTTCGAATGCCAAGAGGGGTAGAGGGCAGTGGTGTGGCGTGCGCTCCCACCGCCCGGGGCTGACCAAAAATTTGCCGCCCCCAATTAATTTTTCCGCCCCCATATTATTTAAAATATTTTTTATTTATTAAAAATACACTTTTCTTGTTTTTTTCATAGAACAATTTACAATATTTAAATAAAAAATAATTAAATCAATGTATATATTTTTTTATATTTACTTAAAAATCGAGTGGCTTGCCGCCCTCTCTTCATGTGCCACCCGGGGCCATAGCTCTTTCCGGTCCCCCTCCCCCCACGCTACACCATTGGGGGGGAGGCTGGGCTCATATCGTTTAGTCACTCATTTTAGCACAGGGTGCAATCCCAGGGATTCCTGGTTTATAGAGCGTGGATTTTGTATCCTAGATTGGATCGCATATCCTTGGAGCCAAGGAAAGATTGGCTCCTAACGACTTTGAAAACAATATGTCAACCAAAGCCGTTGCCCAGCACTCTACTCACATTTTTTGCTATTAGCTCGGCCCGCTCATAATAAATAATAATTATGTGGCAATGGTGTGATTCATTCGAATTTCTTGTCTTTCCTTAATCTATTGTTTATTCATAATTACGATTGCGTTTGACCATCTTGCCTTGAATATGTGATCCAATATACATATTTATAGTTATTGCATGAATATTCAATTTCAGGAACAAAATGGTGTGGTTCTGGCAACATAGCAGAGAGTTACGACGATCTGGGACTTGCTGTAGAAACCGACAAATGCTGCAGAGATCACGACCTCTGTAGTGAAGTGATAGAAGCTGGCGAGACCAAGTATAATTTGACTAATGAGGCTTTCTACTCAAGGTTTGTTATGCTTTCTTCTAGATTTGATAATCGGGCAAGTTTATGTAAAGATCATAAGAAACTTTTGTATTGACTTAGGGTAAGGAATGTCTATTGTGGTACTTACTGTTGACTGCGTAAGCCAATAATTGCCAGCATATTGAAAGGCGGATACAGGGGGAGGGAGGACATATACGTCATATCCTTCCTGGACTAGGTCTAAATCATAAGTCGACTATATAGATTGGTAATAAGTAGGTAATTAATAATATAAATAATCATTCATAACAACTTTATTTCATCTCATGTGAACGACTCTGTTCCCCCTCTCCTGGATGGCTGGAATATATAAATACACTGACTCATAAGCAGCTTTCCTTTCCGTACAATACCTATAAGTATACATAAAGACAGGTTAACTTAGGTATGCACTTATAACGATTGAATCTATCGCCCCAACTCAAGAGTCACTAACGGTTACTTTAATCGCTCCTTAGTAAAGAATCTCCATACAAATTCTGCACTAAGGAGCGAAGGTACTCCGAGTTGGGCGTATAAATAAAAGTGTTGTTACAAAAGGCTCTCTATTAGGCGTGGATTTAATGCCATTTCCATTGAAGGTAGGTATACTACAATTGACGCTCATGCCTCCTTTCGGCAAAAAGAGGACAAGGAGTTTCAACTACTTATGTTTAACAAACAAGTAACGTAAATAATGTCATCTGTATATGTTACCGGATATCTGTATAATGCTGGTATTCAACACAATTCCTAGGAAATGTGTATAATACCTGGGTCGTTTTGGCAATGTATTAAATTATATGAATATTATCACCATTACATAGTTTGCCTAGGTAATGTATACGTTTCCCAACTACTGTACAGAATACCTGCAGGTCCACCGGCAATGAATAAAGTTAGATTTGGGTATGTATAGTCAACTTGGATGGAGGTTGGAATTAAGAATTTACTTAAAAACACACTCAAAACAAATTTTAACCTGCATAAATAGATATTTTTTTATACATTTTAAATTAATGCTTGACCGAAATCACACTTGATGGTAAGGAGAGATGCAGTCTAATGGCTCCTACACTACACTGCTCGCCTACGCAGCTTCGGATTTTTCAAAATTGGTGACAGAACCGACTTAGTCAACCCCGACCCCACGTGGTACTAGTCTGCCCTACCCCTAGAGTGAATGTAAACCCCGGAGGCGCGGAGGGAGAGCAGCCCCCGCCCGCTGTAACAAACTGCAGGCACCATGTGAGCCGAAGCGGCTGAGGCTGGTCGCCGCAGGCGACCAAAAAGCCGAAGCTGCGCAGGCGAGCATGGAGTGCCTGCAGTTTGTTACGCAAGGGCGGAGGGGCTGCACTTCCCGCAGCGCCGGAGATGTTTGGAAGCCTTTTTATGTATCAAAAACCCCTAAATTCTCCCTAAAAGTGCATATGTCACCGGAAGATGACTATTTGCAAAGCATGCTGTGGTTACCTGTAATTGTAGGAACAGTAAGATTTAATATGATAAGTAACAACTTGTATTACAAATGATGAAACTGTATCTTATGTTGGTAATCCTATAATAAATAAATAAATAAATAAATAAAGATAACAAGAACCGCAAATTTACAAACCTAGGTTTATAAACAATATACAACCAAATGAATATTACTCTAACTGAAACATTCGCTACTTGAAAGTTGGCCTTTTGAAAAGTGTCATTATAAAAGGCAGACCAAACGTACAGTTGGCAACTGTTAGGTTGGGAAATTAAAAAAAAAATGTGATAAGTTGGCAAATGATTATTCGGCGAAATAAAATTCTGCGAAACGTTAGTTGGCAAGTGATAATCGGCCAAACAATTTTCGGCGAAAAGGCAGAGAACCGTCTCTTACACACATTACCAACTACGCATGGAGTATTGTATAGAATGCCTGGGCTAAGTATGAAATAAATAATATTCAAAACGTTACCTGAACGTTTTAGATATTCTACACATTGCCTAGGTATTGTATAGAATGCTGAATTATACAGATATCCGGTAACATATAGAATAATATTAGACCAGAATAATTTCTTCTCAGATGAGATATCACGACTAGGGTAGGTTAATTTGGACTTAAAGAATGACCAGGATCTTTGCACCTTAGTATTAAAATTGTATTAACAATTTGTAATTTCAGCTACTTAATTATTGTACAGCATTTCCTAATCCTAAACCTAATCTACATTCCAGAATTTCTAGTCATAAGGCTAACGCGTTTTACATAGGTTAGCTATTAATTAAGGTTGACTGTTAGAGAATGCTACTTAGCATTAAGTCCGCCAATTGTACCTCTCTTTTGGTTCAATAAAGATTAAATAAATAAATAAATAATTGTTCGAGGAATGCTGTTGAATCCGTATGATTTTATTTTGAAATAACTAATGCATAAATACGCCGTAATACTTTTATGATTATGTGCATAATGATAATAGATTGTCTATGGCCTCGTTGATGGCCTTTCTATGTTTATGGTTTTTTATGCGTTATCGTGGGATTGAAGTTTACAAAGCATCTAGTCTGAATTACTACCGAAAGAAAAAAGTAAGTATACAATTCTCTAGAGGTAGAACTACAATTTAGTGAGAATTTGCCGCCATTATATTAAGTCATTAACCTCGTCATGTCATAGTCGTGCATAATTTCGGTCTAGTCAATGGATCCAGTGTTTTTTTAGTTAAGATCGCATAATTATACTACGAGTATAACAAACTTTAATTGTTGCCTGAATAGCCTTGCACGCAGAGTATTTAATCTTTAAATATATACTAACGGTAGTACGATAGTAATTATGCTCTTTATTAAAAGTTACACACAGGCGTAATACGTAGTTAATAGCAAAACGTTACCATGAAAAGAGGGCCAAGCTCAAAATCTACTCACACTGAGGTCAGGCTATCAAAGTACCACCATGTTTTGCGGTAACTAGTTTCCTCTTTTCTATTCAACCTCGACTTTTATTAGTAAACCGTTGTTTTATATTTTTATTGCTCTACAATTAGGCATGTTTACGATACGACGTTAATAAAATTAAAGCTATTCAAAGATGAGTAGGTATGCGGGCAGATGAAGGTACAAGACAACAGTGAGCTTGACTGTGATCGTGATAATTTACATGTCACTTTAGTTTTTTATGGGAAAATAATTTAGGAAGTGAGTTGAGGGTCCATAAGAAAGATGTTAATAATTACCAAGAATTTAAAAACATTACAAGATAATGCAAAGGTTTCTATCCACTTAATTTTTTTATGTGTTCACCTCAGAATTCCCCCCGGGTGGTGTCCGGGTTCACTTTGTAGAATAGCACCACTCCCGTTCTTCCTGGGATGTCGTAAAAGGCGACTAATAGGACAAATCCAGGAAGATGGGCAGCAGCATCTTCCTGCGCGTGACGAATACTAGTCAGGTCACCTGCGGTCACCAACACGCACTAGCTATGCGTGGTGACTATCGGCTAAAACCCCCGCATGCAAGTCACGAACAAGCCTCGGCCCCCAGTCCCCGGCAGCCCCGCTATTCCTAGTTACGGTAGCGGCTATGGTAACGGCGGGGCAGGGGGTGCTAAGAATCGCCGGCAGAGATCGGGCTACCAATCCAAACGACGACTTCTGCACCTGGCAACATACAACACCAGGACACTGAGGACCGACGACAAGGTAAAAGAGCTGGAAGAAGAGATAGACAAGTTAAACTGGAGTATTGTGGGTTTATCTGAAGTCCGAAGACAGGGGGAGGACACGATAATACTCAAATCCGGAAACTTGTTCTATCACCGGGAGGGCGAACATCTGTCCCAAAGTGGTGTCGGGTTTCTCGTTCACAAGTCCCTCGTCAACAGCATTGAGCAAGTTGGGAGCGTGTCGGCCAGGGTAGCGTACCTTACACTCAGAATATCCAAACGGTATTCGTTGAAGGTTGTACAGGTATATGCGCCGACTTCGACACATCCCGACGATGAGGTTGAGGTTATGTATGAGGACATAAGTAGAGCCATACATACCTCTAAAGCTCACTTCAATGTTGTGATGGGGGACTTCAACGCGAAGCTGGGTACGCAAAGCGGCGCCGAGATGAAAGTGGGTCCCTACGGAATTGGAAGATGGAACCACCGAGGACACTTGCTGGCCAACTTTTTGGAGAAGGAAGATCTCTTCATGATGAACTCCTTCTTCAGAAAGAAGCCCCAACGCAAGTGGACTTGGATAAGTCCTGATGGTTCCACAAAAAGCAAGATAGACTTCATTCTGGCAGACAAACGGCACATATTTAATGATGTCTCTGTGATCAGCAGGTTCAAAACCGGAAGCGATCACCGTCTTGTGAGAGGCACATTAAATATCGACCTGAAGCTGGAACGGTCACGCCTGATGAAGTCTACGCTTCGCCCAACATCCGTCCAAATCCAGGGATCCGAGAACTTTCAACTTGAGCTGCAAAACCGTTTTGCGTGCCTAGAATCGTGCACGTCAGTGGACGAGTTTAACACCAGGATGGTAACAACTGTCCACGAGGTAGGGTCGAAGTATTTCAAGACCCACCCTAGTGGTAGATCTCAGGTTCTCTCAGAACAAACTCTCAGTCTTATGAGGGATCGACGAGAACTATGTGTGCATTCTCCTACCTCTATGAGGGAATACTGGCGGCTCAATGAGCAGATCTCCAAGTGCAGGCGACGCGATTTGCGAAAACACAACGCAAAACGTCTAAAAAACACAATTGAGCGAAACCAGGGCTCCAAAGTGTTCGCCAGGGATCTGTCTATTGGGCAAAGTCAGCTTACGAGGTTGAAGACCGAGTCCGGCACCATGGTTTCGTCGAAACCGGAAGTTCTGAGAGAAACTGAGAGATACTACGGACGGTTGTATGCCTCCTCTCAAGCTCCACCTCCTAGCGAGGAGAGCGATAAGCGAGCTAAACTGACCCGACACTACACAGAGGATATCCCGGACGTCAGCCTGTATGAGATTAGAGAGGCTCTCAAACAACTTAAAAACAACAAGGCACCGGGAGATGACGGAATCACAAACGAGCTACCAAGAGCTGGAGGTAAATTCCTTCTAGTGGCGCTCCAAAAACTTTTCGATTCCGTCATTAATACTGGAACTACCCCGGAAGCGTGGGGCAGAAGTATGGTGACGCTGTTCTTCAAGAAGGGAGATAAAGCCCTTTTGAAGAACTACAGGCCCATCGCACGTCTGAGCCACGTTTATAAGCTGTTTTCGAGGGTGCTTACAAATCGCATTGCACGCAGGCTTGACGACTTCCAGGCTCCCGAACAAGCAGGATTCCGGAAAGGCTACAGCACCATAGACCATATACACACACTGCGGCAGATTATACAAAAGACCGAGGAGTATAATCTGCCGTTGTGTGTTGCCTATGTGGACTATGAGAAAGCCTTTGATTCCATTGAGACCAGGGCGGTACTAAATTCTCTCCAGCGGTGCCGGATCGACTACCGGTATACCGAGGTGTTAAAGTGTTTATACTCATCTGCCACCATGTCTGTCAGAGTACACAACACAGCAACGAACCCCATCCAACTGCAGAGAGGTGTCAGACAAGGGGATGTCATATCCCCAAAACTGTTCACCGCTGCGTTGGAAGACGTGTTCAAGCTGATGGAGTGGAAACGACGTGGCATCAACATCAATGGCGAATACATCACACACCTGCGATATGCCGATGATATAGTCATCCTGGCGGGTTCCCTGGAAGAACTTGGTACAATGCTCGGGGACTTGAACAGCGCCTCACAACGGGTGGGTCTTAAGATGAACATGGACATGAACATGGCATAAAGTTACAGCTTCGTTAGGAGCATACTGGAGGGTAATGCAGTTATCTGGAGTCCACACGAGGATAAATACAAACTCATGTTGGAGAAGCTCCAAAAAATTTATGAGGCAGTTGTATTTTAGGCGGTATGGTTACTTCGTGGGATATCCTCACATCTATCCTAGTGATTTCTTATTGGGAATGCTGGGATATAACACGTTGGAATTGCGCCGCAACATCGCCTTGATAGAATACTTTGTCCAACTACTTAGGGGTTAATTGTGTAGGGGTTAATTGGGTTAGTTGTGTAATCCATCAGTGCTAGAACTGATCCCACTGTACGCCCCAAACAACTACGTCTGGGCGCGACGCCATCAGTTGTTCTCGATACCAAGATGCAGGCTGATGCAGGTAACGGAGTCTCCCCTTCTTAGAGCGCTGATCTTGCTCAACGGCTTAGTGGCTTGGGATCGTGAAATTGATGTGTTCTGTACACCTATTGCTGCATTTCGCAGGACAGCAGGAGAGTACTTTGAAACGCTTGGCAAGCGAATTCTGTCATGTTTGCTAAGCCTGTAAATTATATAATAATAAATAAATAAAATAACAAATAACAAATAACTTCTCACGCGCGTATACGAGTATAAGTACACGTTTATATATTTTTTTAATATTGTTTTTTTGAATATAGTTTTTTTAGTATTGTTTTTTAATATTGTTTCTTTTAAAATATTTTATATTGTTTTTTGAATTTTTTTTTCAAATTGTTTTTTTTTTGATGCCAAAGAAGTATAACATATTACGCGCGTACATAAGTACACGTTTATGTTTTTATATGAAAGGTGACTTAATCGAGAGTGTTCTTAGTTATGTTTAGTAAATCAAACTGTCGGGGATTTTTTAATTGTAATTTAAGATTATTGAGATGGCTGACGTTTTTCCATTTTCATACTAAAATAAGTCCGTCTGTAGGAGACCAATTTTCTAGGAGAGTTCTCCGTTTTTTCACTTGAAAAATATTTAAAAACTAGTTGACCGTCAGAGACTTTAAAAAACCTGGGTGAATTAACTCAGGTGAATAAAGTCGATGTCACCCTCAGCTTCAGCTGCGCTGACCGCTGCTATAATTATTAGTGTCGCGAGAAAGTATTTATTTTAAGTATATTGCGTTAACTGTTGTTGATTTTCTTTACAAATATTTTTTTTGTAATAATAACAACAACAATCTAAGAAGCATTCTTAGTAAGAAGCATTATGATTTTTCCACAGGTTAAGTTGCAAATGTGATGAGACATTCCGCCAATGTCTGCGTAAGGATGGCTGTGAGACGTCTACGTCTGTGGGGCTCATATACTTCAATCTTATTGGGACGCAGTGCTTTAGACAGGACTATCACGCGATCAGATGTAAGCAATATGGCGGGTCAGTACTATCATTTTTTTTTACTTGTAACACGTGTATCTAGCTACAATACATTTTATTGGTTAATTTTTTTAAGAATCCCAGTTTTCATCAAACTTTACATTTACTGCTACCTACTTACTATGTAAGTATATATTATTATAATATGTCTGTGGTTATTGAGGATTCATGAATAGCGAACATTAACTCTGTCGGAGTATGATTTATACAGGCAAAATTTTTGCTGCTTTTTCTTGTCTTTTTCCTAATTTTCTAGTATTTTGATTGCTTATGTAATCAAGTCTTAAACGATATAATAATATAGAAATGATATAATATATAAAAAATAATGGTGTTATAAAGTAAAAATTTATTTATTAATATTATTATGTTATTAGCATTAAATTCCATAAAATTTGTAACAAGATGACAGTGCACGAAATTTTATATTTTTATTTATTTCAGGTGGCTGAACAGAAAATGTGTTGAATACGAGTATGACACGAACACAACAAAGTATTACCAATGGTTCGATGTTCCAAATTATTAATTAAGAAGACCTACTATTTAAAACCAGCAAACCTAATTAATATTATTTATTTTACATTTATATCATACCAAATAATAATAATTAAATAATACCAAAAAGTATTAAAAAACAAGTTTAGTGAAACTGGAAAACAGTATATTTTTATTTCAGTTAATGATTCCTAGATATAGCAATTGTAAGATTTGTAAGAGTAGTTTTTGGACCTGTAGGTGCCCCTGGTAGGGTCAGTGGTTAACTCAAACGTTGGACCCCTTTTTAGCCGACTTCAAAAAAGGAGGATGTATTCAATTTGACTGTATTTTTTATGGTTACCTTAGAACTTACGACTGGGTGAACCGATTTCGATTATTCTTTTTTAATCGAAAGCTAGTGCTGTCGTGTGGTATTGTGTGTGTCATGTCATAAAATTATTATGCAACTAGCCGCCAAAAACAAAAAACCAAACGCACTATTCGACAAAAAAACATCTGTCATGAGACTCATGAGTAACACCAAAGGCATCACCGATGGCTTCCCGGTCAAGAAAGAACAGAGAAGAAAGAAAGAACTATCGACAACTTGTCGTTAGCCGCATCACTCTAGCAAGGTAGCTTGGCAGGCAGTCTTTACAGAATATCTCAGTATGATTATATTCACATCGACGGTAGTATGCAAACGCGTAGTAACCCGCAAAGATGAAATTGTTCATCAGAGCCGAAAAACTTTTTGATCTCTCGAAAAAAATTCGTAACTTCTGTATTTAGTAGAGAAGTTATGAATTTTTCTCTGTTTAATAGGAAAGTTATGCTTTTTTTTCGAGAAATCAAAAAGTTTATCGGCTCTGATGAACAATTTCATCTTTGCGGGTTACTACGTGTTTGTTTTCTAGCGTTGATGAAAACATCTGTCTTTCCACATGTAAATTCAAGCGAGAGTTCAAAAATAGCGGCGTACGTTCATGCCTGTATTAAAACACTTATTTATAATTTTTTCACGCCTGCATGTGAATTCATGAGATGCTTAGAATATTCATGAGGAATTCATCTATTTCAAGTAGGTTCTGTAAAATTATTCAAGCGAAGAGAGCAGGATTCAATAAACAAAAGAGAAAAGTCCATGACATGAAAGTATGAAAGACAGTTATACGTTGACCGAAAATACTATAGATAATACGGATTTACGTGGCTATATTAATATTATTACATGATACATTCCATGTCTATATCATATCAGACTCTATAATATTCTGTCTACGGGTATATCGTTTATACACCAAAGGCATCACCGATGCCTTCCATAAGTAAGTATAGTGTGATGTCCATTAGATGGTCGAATCATTGGTGCACTATGACACCTACGTGATCAATGATGTTATACTCTTTTAATATAAGATCTTTGTACGTGATACATCGCCACTGATGTCTAATGTGCGTATAACAGATCAGTGGACATTGCAATGCAGTTCCAATTTGGTCCAATAAATAGAGTAAATAAAGAAGCGGCATTTGTATCGTTTATTTTGTTTCAGCATATTATTCCATTGGTACATTGTTAGAGATTTGTCCATTATAGATAGTGTTGCCATAATTCATCATTAGGTACTTATTAGTAATTTACAACGTTTCATATTAAATTATGCACACATGAATGCACGATTAATATACAATTTAATTGATTTATATTATTTCGTATAAATAACCATACACGTTAGGTACACGTCTTGATAAAAGATATGGATACAGATTTGTAACAATGTATAAACAAGTGAACAACTTTGAACGGTGGAAATAACACTAGAATATTTATTAATGATAGAAAAACCTCAATCAATACAGGTTACACGTATAGATATGTAGCACGGAGCTTAGCTAAACTCTCCAGGCAATTAAATATTTACAGTAGGTATACAACCAATGTAATAGATACGTTATAAAACCAGTACCAAGATAAACAGGTGTCGGGTCCACACAGGGCCAGACAGAATTAAGCCTAAAGTTGTAAACATTTACGTCAGTAACAAAGAGAGGATGTATCATGATATTCAATAAAGTAATATCGTACATCCGAGGAAAATGTATCGATTTCAATAATTTAAATCATAATAAAATACTACTCATAGTCCTGCCCTGTATGAATCCACGGCTGGTACTAGCCTTATTAACGTTTGTGGACTACACAGCATGGCTAAACATGTTCATTACATATAACTGATTACCACTAGGAATCATAAGCTAATTCTGAATTTATATTTATGTGAAAAGATTTAAATGCGCGAGAATTTGGTTGGATAGATACGAGTACGAAGCAATATTAAAGACTTAATAGAGAAGTTCTCGCACGAAGTGAGCATCACAAAGTGTCCTACATCCAAGCATCCTTACCAATCAATATGTACAATAACAATTTTAGAACATTTATATATGAATCATTCGGAGCACAACAACGTACTTGTTATATACCGTACGTACATAAAATGGGCGCCACTCTTACATAACATCTGTTACTTACTCTTTTAGATTATAACATACATTTTATGTGGCGTTAGCTCTATGATCGCACCCTTGTACAATCTGGATCTTTGAGACGATGTATAGCGTTGGTTATTGTATCTACAAATTATACTATTCATAGTTTATTCATAGTACGTACAATTTCAGTCCTACCTATTTTCAGCGACAGAAATCATATTGCCATAAAAATGTTGTACGGAACTGCAATTTACTTTCCAACTTGTCTGTAGACAAAATAGTTTTCCGATAGTCTCCACATATTTATTTAAATTCAATATAAAACAAAAAATGTAGATTCAAATATAAAATAACAAAATAAATATACAAAAAAAAATACATTCAAATAATCAATTCAGTTAATCTCATTTAAGCTCTAACTAAAACGAGAAAGTAGAGTTTAGGAAATGTTATATCTTCATCGTGTCACCGAAATATCTAATGGTTTAATTTATGCTCGTATCTTGTCGTCAAAAATAAATACTTAATTTATTATTGACAATACTAATCTTTAAAAAAATGAATGAATAACAAATCACACATGAATCAATTAGAGATATAGAATAGCTTTTCATATGGCCATGTTAAGTACATAACATTTTAGATAGGTACATCCCGTACATCGTCCCAAATATCCGTAGGTACCCTAGCGTTCTAAGTTTAAGGAATCCAACAAATTACTTGGAAAAAGACATTCATGGCGCGTGAATAATTTATTTAAACCAACACTAAGCTAGAGGTACGACAGTCTTGCACTGGACAATTGAAACGAAGATAGACTCGCTTCGCGTCGGTTTAATAAACAAGTGCTAGGAAAATATCTATAGAGTATCAAACGTGAAAAATATGGTATTTTCACTTACCTAAAATATCCTTAGCAGCTTTGAGACGAAAGTTTGCAGCCACAGGTAAAGAACGAAACTATTATCGACATTCAATCATAATCATACTTTTAATTTAATATTATAAATGTGAATGTATGTTTGTTTGTTACGCTTTAACGCGAAAACTACTGAACTGATTTGGCTGAAATTTGGAATGGAGATAGCCTATACCCTGGATTGAAACATAGGCTCCTTTTTATCGCGGAAAAGTTCAGGGTTTCCGCGGGATTTGCAAAAACCGATCTCTACCGCGGGCGAAGCCGCAGGCAACAGCTAGTAATTAATAAGACAAGAATGACTTCTATAAATAAATAATTTACGAAGATTAATTTAACATTCAACATTTTAATTAAAAACTGTACGACGAATATTGTTTTATGTATCTCAAAGCTTACAGATTATAATATTTGTCAGAAACTACCCAAAATATGTACTTATTAAATTATTACCATTAATACTTAAGTGATAATCATATAAAGTTATTGTCTTCTTTTTCAACGATTTGTGTGGTGTAACCGACTGGTCCCACCGCAAACGGGTAACTAAAGGCGATGAACAGCTTTGCGAAAAAGGACAAAATATTATTTTAATGCTACTCCATTATAAAAATAATTCTAGAGAATAGCTCACGTCTCACTTTTTCTATGATTTTTTATTTATATTAATAATTACTTGGTCTAAAAGATCGTTGCAAAAAGTAATTTAGTCACTACATTTACACACAAATGAAGAAAATGAAGATGGTCTGAAATTGACTAACCAATTCTCAACTGTTCACTTTTACAGGAAAATATTGTGGAAAGAAGATTAGATTATAGACCTATTATAAGATTGTACTGTGATAGAGCTAATGATTTTTAGGGTTCCGAAGTAAAATCGGAACCCTTATAGTTTCGCCATGTCCGTCCGTTCGTCCGTCTGTCCGAGGCATAGCGCCGAAAACCTTAATTATAGAAAGCTGTAATTTGGCATAGATACACATATTTATTAAAACTTCAAAATCGTAGAATAAATTTAGGTTTTTTTTTTTCAGTGTACCTCAGGTTACAGGGTACATGTAACGTGAGAATGAATTTTTTTCTCGTTGCGTTCCCCGTAGTGTGGGATGTCGTTGAAAAGGTCTTTCAAAAATATTATGGGTCTTCTAAGACTTCTATAATGTAGGGCCGTAATGGTAGGTAATGGTAGGTAGGTAGTAGGTAGGTAATGTAATTTGCCTATAAAGAGCTAATTTTGGTTACAGTCAAGTGTTCCCCCCCCTTTCGGCTAAACGTTGGACAAGTGAAAAAATTCTCAAAAATAGATCATAATATGATGAATTTACAAGGAAAACTATATTAGCGTAAGTAGTTAATGAGTAATAGTCGATAAACTTACTACTTCGGAACCCTACGTTGCGCGTGGCCTGACACGCACTTGCTCGGTTTTATTGGACTTCAAGCTCGTTTACTTTCCTGATTACATAATTTTTTTTAAATCTCCCTGCACAACTCTTGTCCCTTCTATAATATGTTATTTTCCACTCGTTACGCGTTGGCGATGATACAAGTCCTAACTGGAAGAAATTTTACAATAAACACCTTAGTCCCATTCGAAGAAATGTATTAGTGCTCCCACGTAAAACATTGTTTATAAAGTAGTTACTCTTTGTTGATACTCCATTAGGCTCACAGAGTATTTAAAAACGTTGCTAATACTAAGCAATAAAAAAGTGAATGTCTGTTTTTTTTTCAGTATATTGTACCTATAAGTGAATCAGCTAAAGATGGCCACAAATTATTTGAAACGACGCTAAAATTTGTGATCCTAAATGTAAATAAAATGTACCTAAGTGGAAGCACCACACATCACGCAAAACATCGTCTTTGGAAAACCTGTAAAATTCCTAATTAAACCTCTTTTAAAATTTATAAGAGGAAAAGTAAATTCCTATCTATTATTAAGAAAAATTTACACGCTACCTACATATAAATAATCTTGTGATGATGAAATATACATTTAGGTATGTCCGGCAACAGAATTTATGTAAGAATGTCGAGGTAAAGAGTTACCTGCTAGTCGAATATTATTTGTTAACCACAGATTTAGTAACCAAAAAGAGTCAATTTAAAATACTATCCATTACGATAGTTACTTTAAAAATATTTTGTACTCTATAAACAAATTGAAACTGTGTATTATGTATTAACCTGTAACTCTTTTTTTATACTTATTGTGGTACGGACTTGCAAGTTACTCTTAGTTGAATATCAACATTATTTTATATGTATCCGTTAATTGAATACACCTTAAATAGTATATGACAATGTTATGTACTTAATCAGGGCTCTTCAAAAGATTAACGATAAGTATTATTTTTCTCCGCTGCTTCTCAAAGACACATTTAATTTGAAAAGCCCTTTATCTTAATTGAAGTGAAGAATGTAAGAAAAATGTTTTCGAAACGATTTAAAGTAAGAATATAAGGTCAGGTAATAAAGATAAGTTGTCCAAAAGAGTGGCTTTAAGTGTTACTTGTGTATATTTTGTAATTAATGTAAGTAATTTTATATTGTTTCATTTTATACTTATAAATAATAAGTACATTAGTATTTTAATCTTCATTCTAAAATAAGAAGAGTAGCGTACCGAGTTCAGTTCAATTATCATAAATATATTTTTTCGTGTTTTATTTAAATTTTTTCATTGACACAGTTCTTACATTCCCAAAATTCAATCACATAAACATTCTCAAGCAGTCTTATGCGACTCATTTCAATAATAGAATGCATTGCATAAAAATTGTAACTAAAACAGACATCCAGGTAGTATTAAAAATTGTAATCATAATCACCAGGAATATTAAAAAATATATTTTATTGTAGATATTGTTATTCGTTTTCTAAAAATAAGAATATAATTGGAGGGGTAGACCAATAGAAAATTTAATACGCAGAAAATGTTTTGTAAAGGATATTTTTTTGGATAACTATACCTAGTTACTGGATAATTTTGTGGGAAACTAATTTTTTTTATGGTTTAGCCTATTTTTATGTTCTGAAACAAGTAGGTATACATTTAAAGTTAGCTTGAGGAAGTGAATCGAATTATTTCATAATTGATTAAGAGGCTTGCCTGTTTTATAACTAAACATCAGGACTCAGTTAAAATTGCATATTTTAAATAAGTCATTCATTCAGTTTAATAATTGTACTTAATAAATTTAAAAGTATTTAAACAATGGGAACATATTTTTGAAGCGAAAACTTCTTTACTCGCGTTGAGCAATTTTTGTTATGGGAAAAACTTATGGGTTCGCGTCACCGATGACTTCGACATGCTCATGACGTATTGCGCTTGCGTCAGACTAGCGACGCGAAGTATAGCGACGTCAAGACTATTTATTCATTAAGTTTAAAAAGTATATTTACACTATTTTTTATAAAAAAAAAAAGGAAAAAACTGGGAGAAGGAAAAGAGTGAGAGAAAATTTGGAAATTAATTGAAAAGAAGATAACAATTTAATGTTTTAATAAATACTTAATCATAAATCATTGATAAAATAAAAATAAAAACATTACAAATCTACTGAACCTGTGGTACAAAAAAAATTAAAAAAAAAAATTGCAAATTCATTGTTTCTAACATAAAATAAATTAATCGTCAGTCTAACAAATTCACGTAATGACTTAAGTATTCAAGTAGTTTGTAAAATTGTTTTTTATTCATGCCTATTTTTGAGGAAATTTTATACAATACAAGTTTACGGAAATTGGAAGCTCTATTAACCTAGTGCAAACTTATTAAAGTAAGTATATTTATAAATAAAATAGATGCAGAACAGTAAATTTTACTGACAACTCAATTTTGTAACACTGTAAACAATAACCAAAATCAATTTCGAAACGTCTAATCATTTTAATACATGATTATTTTCGAAAAATGTAATGAACGAATAGCTTCTTTAGCTATACAACAGTCAATTGTTATTCTTCTCACACACCATAAATCAAAAACATGAAGATCCATGCAAAAGTTACCATTTTAAAATAATGACAGATCTCGAAAATCTAAGTGATAAATGACGTAGTATTTTAATATGTATAAGTAATGTCGAAGATGGTATCACGTCTACTATCACAGAATATTATTATTTCGAGAAAGGGGGGCGGTATATAAATTTAATTAATGCGCTTACATAAAAATCTTACGTTAAAAATTAATAGGTATTAAAGGTTCAATGATATTTGAACCCATCTCTTATAATTAGGCACCTATTTTAGCTATTTCAAAGTCATACTGTAAATCGTTAACATTACATCAACAGAACTTATTAGGTAGTCAGAAAGGTTGGAATTATAACATCCTTACTTCATTATCATTTAAAACTACACATAACATGCATGACTCTGTTTGAATTTTTAAATGCGGGTGTTAATTTAATTTATACGATGCCAATGTTATTGCTTGGAACTTGGAACATGCGAAGATTGGGATACAATCCTGCAAGGACGGCTGCAGGGTTAAATGGTTCAACAATTGTAAATAATAATATTGTATAGTATATCGTTAACAGTATGTTAAAGGTATTTAAACTACAAATTTTATCGTAACTTAGATAGAATAATTTTGATAGATTTGCCTTAGGAGGGGTCGGTAGCTAGCGATCGATAACAGAAGGTAACTCGCACTAGACTATGCGACAATATATTTGTGATGTGAAATAACAACGTTCAACTTTACATAAATTATACATATATATTATAACTATATATGAAGTAAATTCCAATGTAACATGTAAACAATTCACTCAGTATCCTTACAACCTAGACTAACAGACGGGCAGAAGTCCGAGAGATAGAAAACGTTTACACATAGTTACTATTCGGTGTTTAAACTCCAACCGTGCGTACTATCGAGACTCCACTAATATTTGAATATTCACTAAACTGTGCGTTTATTGAATTTTTAATTATTTACATATGTCTTACAGTAAATACTCCAGGAATGGTCAATCGAATTGCCTACAGTAGAAAAACTCGATAAACAACTCGGCCGAGTTCCGTGGCGCAGCAGAATCCTCCGGCTTCCGAGACGTCAGCGAACGAGAGTCGAAGAGAAGTCGGTTCACACACAACGGGTCAGGGGCCGCGGAGGCCGTACGACAGACATTATTTGCCTCCGAGGCCGAACTTCATGAAGATGAGCTCCTTGCCCTTGCTGAGGATGTCGCCTCCGGGCGCGGTCATGTCGGTGAGCTTCTGCATGAGGTTCGGCTGGGAGGTGGGGGGCTGGGTGGTGGGGACGGGCTGCGCGGTGGGCGCGGGCACGACGGCGGGGCCGCCGCGGCGCGCGGGCGACGTGCTCACGGCCGTGGTGGTGCCGAGCGGCGGCATGGCACCCAGCGTGGCGCCCGTGCCCGGCGACTGCGCGGGGGGCGTGCCCACGTTACCAGCGGTCGTGCGCGCGATCGTGCTCGCTGCCTGCGCGCTCACTGCGCCTCTCCCCCTCCCCTGCATTCAACACATGTACAGCAACCGCACCACGCTCCTTGAACCACAGCAAACGTAATGTAACAATAGTTCACTTCGAGCCGCCCCCACTGTAGGGTCTGCATTCTGCAGGACGCGCTACGACAGCTAAGGCCAGCACGGTTTCCTTAACACGCATTGCTTACTTACAGGCTTATTGAAAATGAACTACGATATTATAAATAAATATTTTTCAACACCCTTGCTCATAAATTGGTTTTTATCACATGGCTTTTACACTCATAAACCATGGTATTAAACACTTGTGCTTTTTTTTCTTGATCGCACTAGTGTTTTATTTTATATTCCATCAAATTAAGTTTGTACCGTGCTGAAAGATATTATTTATGCATTCTATTTGCTCTTAACTTAGCCGGGTTATAGTTTTATTTTTAAATTTCGGAAAAAAGTTTTGACTTAGATACGTTACGTTTCAACATAAGACTAAAAATAACACTATTTTTGTAAAAAAAAAGAAGTGTACCACCTTGAATATGATAAATTTTCAACAACTTATTTACTTTAATTAATAATTCAACGTGAAACTAATTCATAAATACATAAATATTAGATTTTTTTACATTTTGCGTTTTGGCTGTTTAGCGTAATTGTTCGTGCCTACGCTCCAATCTGCGCGCACATAGCTAACACGCCGCGCGCAGAAAACATTTGATTTGATTTGATTTGATTTGAGTACGAATAACTATAAAATTTGTTTTTTTACTCGTAAGTCTGTTGAAAAACGTCGTATGACACACGTGAGGTTTGGTCATTACACTCTCGGTTTTCTTGCAGCACTCGCCTTCGGCTCGCGCTGTGCAATATGATTGGTTCCCTTTACGACGAGTCCCATTACGTCGAGCCGAGAATCTTGTTTCGCTTCTATTATCCCTACGTCGAGTCTAAGATTTCTGTCCCGTTTCTATTCCCTCAACGTCGAGTTTCATATTTTGAAGTACAGTCAGGTTCAAATGCAGTAGGACGCAGGTGCGCTTAGTGCGGTACCTCACCGGGACGCCAAGGCGACGTTGCCGGCCACGTATCCAAACAGTTTATATTGAAATCTATTGCGGCTACCTCACTTGACGACGATGTGGCAACGTAGCCAATAGCCAAAATCACCTCGAGTGTAATGACCAACATACCACTCTTATACAGTAACTGAAGATTTACTGTATCACAATACTTAAGAACTATAATTATTTTTTGGAAGTAGTGCCTACTCTTTTATATTTTTAAAACATCCTGTAAGCAAAAAATGAGTAGGTATTGACGTCTGGCAGTGTCATATATCACAATTTCACTTCAGCTTTCGCAACGCGACTTGTAAGAAATAATTGTATTTTGAATACATTTCTTTTAAAAAATTATCTTTTTTTAGTTTATGTTTATTGATATCAAATTCCTGTTAGCAAAATCCTTATTACAGAAAAAAACGATACATAGGTAAATCAAAGTGGTATTTACCCCACATCCCTGTGGTACCGAGGCGTGTTACTAGAAGTGAGACTTGGCTGTTAACATTATATTTACTGCAGTATTACTATGCAACGCCTCATGATTTTACTAGCAAATGTAATTAAGTAATGAAACTTGATGTTCTGAATTTATCTCTTTAAAAAGTTAATGATCACACGCTATAAGCAAACTTCTTTGAAAGCTCTATTCGTAACCAAGATATTAAGTTAAAAGGTTAGGGCTAGTTTCTTCGAATCTTGTCTATATCAAACAGGTGGTAAAGTATTATCAGGGAAAATGATCTTGTTCTGAAAAACATCAACACTATTGGGACCTAATAGTAAAGGTTTATTAGGTTATTCATAGGTATAACAATTATATTATTTTAAAAAGGATATTTACATGCATCGGAGTCTAAACATTCTGTTCGCTACTCATTGCGTCACATTGAATATTCAAACGATTCATCAGGTGCTAAGTAACATGCATTGCCATACAATAAAGCAGATGAGAATATTATTAAGAGTATCGAAATAAGAATTAGAATAAGAAAAAAATACACATTACGATACTAAAAATTATTTTGTAACATACACACAAACATGCTTTAAATTATGAACATCAAAAGCTTTCAAAGATTTTTCTTAGTATACTACACGATTACGTAAAATTTTGAATATCTCTAAATAGTTAAATTTTGAATTTTTAATCAAAAACATTCAGATCAATTTCGTAATCGCCTAGTAAAGGACCACAATTCACAGGCCTTGAATTTGTTAGAATACAGTGAATGAGTCATGGTATTTTTGATGTCAGTGAAGTATACGCCAGTGTTGTTCTGTTCATGTACCGTTTGGTCCAGTATAATGATAAATGAGAGCTAATGACGTGTAATTAAATGGTTCATCATGATCCGCATTTCCAAATGGACCAAGGCCTCCGTTCACCGGATGCCACACTGAGCGTAAATCGAACGAAACCGAAGAAAGATAAAGAAAATAAAGAAGAAGGAAGGTGAAAATAAAGAAGACTAAAGATATGAAGTGGAAGTCGAACTAAAAAAACGTCTAGTATCGTTGCATAGTATTATTGAAAGTATTGTTGTGGGTCATATAAACGGTAATATTTTTACCTGAGAATTCGCCTGTTCTGGATTACTGGCGCATGTGTTGTGGTCTAACTGAGAAGGGGGAAGAGGGCAGGCATCTAGCAAACAGACAATACACACAACATATATAGTGACCACAGAAAACCACCTGTATCTTGGATCACACGTCACGAACCGTGAGCTCTGTGATTTATGTTGTGCGCGTTGCGTGTATATTTACCCAGCCTACCCTGCGTGATCTAACGCGGTTGCATCGACAACTTGTTTCTCTGACAAGGATATTTATGAATTATTATTGCTATTCTGGGTTAATGAACATGAATTCATTAAATATGCCAGAAAGACCACCAAAGTTATTCGCGAAGAACTTATTCAAACTACCCTCAGTTTATACGAAGTTGTATAATGGATTTATAACGTCATTTTCGTCAATATGTACTACTTAATATTTTACATACAATTAGATATTTTCTTATCCGGCAACATGTACGGTGTTCTATAATTCAGCACCGCTCATAAACAGCCTTGTCGGACGCGTGACAAAAATAAAACAGGACAGATAGAATGGACAGATAACGCAGGCGAAAACAAAACAGAGTGGCCTATTCTATTGCTGATGCCTTTGTACTCTTGTGTTGCTCTAGTCTCTTCTCCGTGTATTCCAACTTTAACGGTGTCTGTGACTGTGTAATCCAAGATAGTGTTTAATAGCAAAGTGTACACCAAGAGTCTTTGTGCTCCGTAGATTGCAACCGGACTCGTAAAATTGAAAGTTACACTGAAATTTCTACAAACATCAATTTTTGCTTTCAAATTATCTTCTAAGGCATAAATCGGGACTTAAGTGGAAGAGACACAGCTCACCGAACGAGTCCCGTCGCAATCGCAACACCGTGTACAAGAAAGATGATAGAAAGTTCCAGAGCGAAATAGCTAGCGCCTTTCAGTAGTCACAAAACAAGTCCAAGGTGCAAACATGAAACACTCAAAGCTCTCAGTGATCAGAATAGACGCTGATCGCATCGGCCGGACTTACCTAAGCCGTATTATTAATCGTTTGCTAACAGGGAGAATAACTCTAACAGCGAATATCGAAAAGCCGATCGCGGCTCTACCAGTACATAAAGAGTTAAATATGATTGTACCTGCTTTGCGGTGATGGTTTCTAGCTTGGGGGGCGACGTTGTCTCGTGGCGGGGGCGGAGGGCCGCGGGCGCCGGGCCCTGGGGGGGCGCCCCTCCCGCGGCCGACGCCGCCCGGCATCATGGCGCCGGGCATACCTGGCCTACCGCCCACCATACCGGGACCTACGCAAAACATTACGTGGATGTGGACAAGGTACAAGCATACCGGGTTTAGAAACAGGCGAGAATGAATTTTCAAATGTATCATTTTACAAAACCAGGGGATCTACCAATGCTTCTAAACAAGCAGGAGAACGCCTTTTGTAGCGCTAAATTTTTTACCTACATAACAATTACCAATATGATATTCGACTTCTGAGCTCGAGGCAGTGTGATGCGTGTGGATTAAATACTAAAAGAACTAAACGAAAAATGAAGGTAAATCTTAGCATTTCAACCTAGCTTAGGCATCTAGTTTTTCAACGAGTTATTGCGAATTAAATTATTTTCACAGTTACCCTATGTAGAATCACCGTTCATGTTGTGATACATGTTAAAATGTACAACTAGCCTGATCTTTGCATCTATCACCACATTGTAGCGATTTTGTTCCATTCATCCATCCAGTGCATTTATAAGTCCACTGCTGGATATATGTATGTATGCCTCTCCTAACTTGTGCCACCGGAACCGGTCCTGGGTCTTGTGAATCCAGCGGATATCCGCTATCATCTTTAGCTCGTCATTCCACCTGGTCAGAGGGTAGTCTTGTCCTCGGCAAAAGATTGCTGATGTGTGATATCTATGGTGGAAGACCTTTCTTCCGCAACGATTATAGGTCCTTTTAACTATGTAGCCAGATCTAAGTAAGATGTTTGTCTACGGATGTTATCGATTCTGTTAATTTCAAAAACAACTGAACAAAGCTTGACTTTGAGCTTATTAGGCCAAGAGTGAAGCTCTGTGTCTTCGATCTATATGTCATTTCTGGCAACACGAACTGATCCAACACCTTCGACTGAGTCATATTGGATGACGAGCTGACTGAAGTGATTCTATGAGTGTCATCTGTCTTTTACTCGTTTACAACTTTAATGCAGCGCCGCCAACAATAACCGATACGGGATTAACATGGACATTCGACATGATTTTTGTCCAGTCCATGTTCATTGTTCATTTTAAGACCTAAACATTGTGAGCAACACGTAGAGAAACAGACAGGACTTAGTTAATCAGAGAATCTCAAAAAGAATTTTTCAAGACATGTCTACTAGTAAAATCCTACATCACGACATCTACAACTTGATAATAGTATGGATAAATCACCTTGGCTGGTCTGGCCGGCAGTGGCGTACTGGTCGTTGGCGTCAGTGAGGAAGTTACTCGGCACCAGCCCCCGCACGCCGTCGATCTCCGCCATGTAGAAGCCATCGTCATCCATTTCGCCGTATACGTGGATTATCTGCCCCGTTTGGAAACTCAGTTCCGCCTGAAATGTTAAACATTACCGTAGATCTTTATATTTATTGGGACCACAACAACTATCCCTTAAAGAAATCTTAACTATTTGAATCGGTAGTCTAATTTAGGTAGGTACACGCAGTTATGCAAATTTTACAACATTTAAAAAATATATTCTACGATTGATAAATTAATCACAGTACAATTATCTGTTGCAACTATACTGGACTGGGGGTTTAAGAGTTCAACGATTTCGAGGAGTTAAACTGGTGATAATTGCCTCGCTCGTTAGCCAACAGCGTGGAAGATGACCGCAAATAGATGAAGTTTTGACGAGGACTAAAGAGTCAATACAACCCCACACACTCCCCATTAATGTCCCACTTGAAACCCTGTAGTCTAGTTGGTAGCGACCCTGCCTGCAAAGCGAGGGGTCCCGGGTTTGATTCCCGGCCGGGGCAGATATTTATGTGACAGATACAATTGTACTCGGGTCATGGGTGTTATTGTGACGTGTTATTATGTGTCGTCCATGCTACCCGAGACACAGGTAAAAACCTACTGCGGGAGTACGAGTGTGTAGGCGTTTATTTATTATTTATTTATTTATGTTTATTGACCACAATATTTAATTACGGTGCATTGGCGAGCTTAATGCGTAATGCATTCTCTACCAGCTAACCAAGTACATGCAGGCCAAACAGAGACAACATTTAAGTATATAAAATTCTTAAGTCTGGCAACTTTAAAACGTCACTCACATCAGCATCGACGTTGGGACTCAGTTCCTGGGGGTCGTAGTCGTACAACGCGACCATACGACGCACAGGCTGGTTGGCGTAAGCGTCCGTCCACCGGTCCCGCGGCTTGGCGGCGGCCTGCCCCGTGGCCTCCTGCTCCGAGACCTCCACCACCATGTTGTGTGGCACGTAACCCCGCCGACCCCGGCATTCGCCCCAGTAAAAACCATCAGCATCCTTATCGCCCCACACCTAGGAAAATAATAAAATACGCGTTTTTCATGAACATGTCGCTAACACGTCAGTGGTGGAGATCGAGATTGATATATTATATACAATACTTTTTTATCAGAACCCTTTAAGTTATAATAACAAGCAATGTTGATGATGATCCAGATATATAATACTTATAGAAATACAATAGATAATAAGGTTTTTCAATAAATGATAATTTTGGAAATGCAGAACATCCTAGAGAAGTAGAACAAATGATTAACAGGACAATAAGAAGAGCTCGTTCACCTTGGCTCCTACTTTTCGGGGTGTGTCCTTGGATTATACCGACTGCCTTCAGTTGTTAGGAGTAGAGATATCCTCGAAATTCAACTTTGGGCGGTTCATCGAGACCAAGGCTAAGACTGCTGCAAGGAAACTTTGTGTCCTAGCAAAGGTACGACGGTACTTCATACCTAGGCAACCCTTAACCTTGTACAAAGCTCAGGTTCGGCCGTGTGTGGAGTACTGCACCGCACTTTCTGCTTTGGACTCGATGAAGAGGCGTGCGAAGAGGCTCATTTTTGGTTGAGACCAATCTTCAAAGCTTCGAGCACAGGCGCAGAGTAGCCAGTCTCTCGGTTTTGTACAGGGCACATTTCGGAGAGTGTGCACAGGAATTGTGAGATAATTCCCGATCTCCGTTTCTCCATCGAACGACACGACGCACGGTAGGTATCCATCCTTTTGTCGTGAACATCCCGCCGGTACGGATGACGCGGTTTGCCTCGTCATTCTTTATACGCACCGCGAAGAACTGGAATAACTTGCCTGCGTCGGCGTTCCCGCCAGCCTATGACGTGGATGTCTTCAAGAAAAGAGTGAATAGGCTTTTACTAAGTTAATGTGCTCACCACCTTGGACCACATCTCTACTTATCATCAGGTGGGATTGTGGTCAAACATTAACTTATTAGTGTAAAAAAAAATGCCAAATAATGCGCGAACTAACCTTTATAGCATCCCCTTCACTGAAAGGTAGTTCTTCATCGCAGCTTTCAGGGTTGGGGCTCATGGTGGTTGGATCGTAGTCAAATAGTGCGATGAAGTAGCGACTTCTCTTCGATTGTGGATGACCTTGAGCCTGATGACGTGGCCCCTGCATCGGACCCCGGGGGCCCGGCGGGGGCACGCCACGAGGCCCATACTGGGGCATCTGGCCTTGTCCTTGTACTGGTTGCTGATGGCGGAATAAGGAAAACTTATTATAATTACATTGTTTAAATTATAAATAACGTCTTTTTTTGGGTGTTGAACTCTGTCCACTATGTTTTTAGATATACTGAAAAGTTCAATTCATACCCCGTAGTAGGATTCTCTTTGTCGCGGGCTGTATGGACAACAAATAGACATCACTTAACACCCATGACCCCTGGACAAATATTTATCTGTCAGATAAATATATGCCCCAGCTGGGAATCGAACCCGGGACCCCTCGCTTCAAAGGCAAGGTCACTCACATAGGCTACGAGACAAGTATTTTGAAAGTTACTTTCAAAAACGAAAACAAGTTTACGCATAATGGTAGAACGAAGTTTCACCAAGTTCTACAATACGAGTAGATCACGGTATTAAAAGATTATTGATTTAGTTGCATCAAGTATAATATAAGTATGTTACCTGATGAGGATTAGGAGGTCGTCCTCTTTCGTGATGATTTCTCGGAGGCGGATTCTGATATTGCTGCTGCTGCTGCTGGCCGGGGTAGGGTGGCTGCTGGTTACTTGTGAACTGGCCGCCGGGAGGATACGATTGGGGTTGCTGCGTGCCATGGAAGGCTGGTGTACTCGGGTACTGCTGACTCGAAGGCTGCTGCGATGCTTGCGCAGGTTGGGACGGTTGCTGCTGACGTCCGTACGAACCAACACATTAATAAGGTTAGATTTTCCATAACAAAGCCAGTAGCAATTCATATAAGCTCATAGCCACTTTTTAGTTCTTGGCGGTATGCGTTTGTAAGCAATAAAAACTTTACCTTCTCCTGGAAGTTAAAATCAACAAGACATTCCGCCGAAACACTAGGCAACCCCATGCACAACGAAAGCTAGCGTGCAGCGGTTACACTCGAAACCACGAAAATTTATTGTAGCGGCAACGATATAATTGTTACATCAAAAAGTGTTTCTCAGCGATAGGTTATGCGCATATCTCATAACTCACTCGTACTTTACATTAACAACGATCTCTCAACGAATTCATATACAACTTTTACATTAAATGCGTTATACCTTTGTGTTATAAAGAACCCCTTAAAAATAGAGACGTAGTGATAAGGTGTGTGAGAGTTGTTCTGAGTCGTAAGAGTCGAAGCCAAGACAACATGCAGATACAATCATACAAAGACTCGCTGCACATGCTCGGATGATATGATTTTGTTTCGAGTGCTCTGTGGGGACGTCGTCTGGATTACCTAACCTAACGTTCATTCAGGGCTCGTGAGAACGTGGGATAAACGTGTATCGACTCGATAGTGTGTGGGACGTGGACCCGTGTGTGTATCGAAAATCCAGGACGCAAGAAACAAGTGAAGATGACAACACAGACAACAAAAAATGGAAACTCGTGATTGAGAAATCCGCACAAAATTGAGAGAAGAGAGCAGAGTGAGTAGTGCTAGCACATGGAGAGCACATCGATGACAGCAAGAAGAGATCGCAGACCTGCGTGCGGCGCCGCGCGGCATCCTCATCCTCGGCCCCAAGCTCGGTTGCTCCTTCTTTAGTGATTTCGATGGCCGGTATCCCCGATTGCTGATTACCACACGGTCATTCAAAACGTTAGCACACATCTTCAAAAGAGCAACACAAAGTGAAATACGTGACAAATGAAACATGTGATCGTGCTCGATTCGGATGATGTGATTAGTTCTCTCCATTTACCTTCGACTTGAAGCGTGAACTGTAAACTGAACTGGTTAACATGAAGCTAGTACCTTAAATACATTATGTAAACATATAAATATACTTAAGATTGAGACATCACTGAAGAAGTTACGCAGGCACGGAGAGCTATAAGCCGCATGATACGGGAAAGCTGAAGTGGAAAATAAGTTTGCTGCCGGAAAGCTTGTAATCCAGAATTAGTAATAGTGGCCGTCGTTCATCATATGCATTGCGACTAAACATTTTCTTCAAGTGTTAACGGTAAGTTTAATGGAAATATGGCGTGTTGATGAGTCGATAAGAGTAAATGAGTATGGAGTACGAGTAGAATGTAATGGATAATCAATAAGCTTTCATAAATTCTAAAATCAATGCTATTATAATCTATACCTTCCTAACTAAAACTATTTCTGAAATGAATAGCTAAGAACTTTTCTCTTCGACAGTTAATTTAACCTATGTAAGACTATTAGGAGCCTAGCTTTCAGAGTCTAGATTCTATTTTGTGTTTCTGTATATGATCTTGATTCACTAAAAAGTTGATGTCGGTGAAATTTTACGTTTTCTAACGCTTACCACTTATTTTCTACGAGATATACTCATGATAATTCTTTTCTAATTTCATATTTACAAAAGCATACTTAAGAAAATGTCTGTTTTATGTACTGATTATTACATGACTACTTTAATTAGTAAATAAGTATATATTATTATTCTATTTGAATACTAGCACACTGTGTAAATAAAATACTTTAAATAAAAAATAATAACTAATATCTAAAATAAAAGTCACTCTCAAACTTAAAATAACTGGCTTTACTCTAAATAAAATAAGTGTGTATATAAAATTCAATAATAACAAAAATAAAAATAATAATTGAAAAGACGTGTTAAAATTCCTTACCGAAGGGGTTATTTTGTCGAATATACTCTTTAGGAGGCCTGTGCCGAATCCAGTCGTAGGCTACGGAAAGGTGTTTATCAGTTATGTGAGAGAGGGAGAGGCAAGATTAAAGATAGTGACATGAATACATCTCATGAGCTCCATGGAGGATATCTGTCTGTGTCACAAAGTACAAGCTCTTTATCTGTTCTAAGTATCTGTAAGGTGTCGTGCGTTGTCGGGTATCGGCCAATAGCACTAGAGACTACAGATCTAGTCGCAAGCAGTATGCATTTAATTTTGAACGCTGGAGCCGAGTGCATAGCTATAGTCGATGACGCGCGTGGTCGTGTCGAGACCGTTCGGCAGAAAACTACTGGACATTTAGAAGATGCCAGCGACAGAACCACAGGAAAAAGTATAAAGAGTGCAGTTTGCAACACCGATATTGCGGTACAAGCGATTTATGACGTTAAAAATAAATATTCGAATGATACTCATTTAAAAACAATCGAAAAACAATTTAGTGAATGCGTTAATGTTAAATCGCTTATCACGCAAGAAGAGAGCATAATGACACTGATTATAATTATAATGACATCTAAGAAGACACATATAAAGAAAATAATTAGTTCAATAATTAAAACAATATAAAGCTTGTATAACATTAAGAATTAATCAAATAAAACTGGCAAAATTAAATTTAAGACACCAACGTAACACAACATTGATATGCGAACTAAATATACACCAAGTGCTGTGCCAACATATAGGTAGAACATTATTATTAATACATGTTGTAATACAATTTTAATTGAATTTATAAAACTTATATACGTAAGCATAACTATCGGTTTCATAAGGAACAAAGCTATTGAAGTTAATTCTAATTGAAGTATACTTTAAGGAATTACTTAGTATTTTACTTTTATAAAATCCAGTTAATTAAACTGTATATAAGGGAAATTAATTAAACTTCTATATGTTTACAATCATATACATATACAAAAGACATACAAAATCAAAGAGTTGTCACCTGAGTTGTTTGGGGCTGATCATGACGATTAGCACTTGGGAAAATCTCCTTGTCAGAGAGATTCTCATCATGTTCTATGACTTGCTGCTGTTGTTGATAAGCTTGGGGGCGCTGTATACCCCGGAAGCCTGATCCTGGCTGGTTGATCATCTGGTTAGGGCCGCGAGGCATCCTCGATGCCACTCCCCTTAGAACTGCTGGCGGAATCGGCGTCGGCTGACTGTCACTGGATTGGCTGTCACGAGATTTTGTACGCACCTGTAACGAAGTCAACCGTAATAAATAAACGTTTTGTCAACACTTAATAAATAGATGTTCCAGCGTTCATATACATTTATGCAAACAATGCGTACAACATAGCGATAACCACAGACACAAAGAATAAGCGCAAATACGCGGCGCTCGCAAGGCTAAGCGGTTTCGGATACTTACAGTGACACATTTAGGGTTCAGGCCGATCAGTTTGCCAATGTCGATGAGAGCGTGATCGCCGGTGGGCGAGTCAACATCGGTCACCTTCTTGCCATCAGCGTAAACTGCGTATCCGGTGACGGGTCCGGACGCGGGGGGACGTAGAACTGGCTGCCAGGTCACAAGCAGTGTGCCGTCTTGAGGCCCCGCCTCCACCTGCGACACCGCACCAATCACCACCAATAATCCAGCCATTATCGTTAGGCCAATTGGTTTTGACATTTTTGACAACTATGTCCAGGTCATACATATACTAAAAGCCACACCAAAAGGGATCAACATCACAAAAGGGATTGCAAATCTAGCAGCAAGGTGAACGGAGACTTAGAAATTTATCCTGGCGCTGGATTTATGGTTGCGATTGACGCGACTTCTTCGAGATTGTCCAAGGTGCCGCGTGCTTTGAGGTTGTGATTACTTATGGGGAACAGGGTAGTGTATGTCTTGGTGAGAGAATAAATACGAGTAGGTATGAGGAGTTTTATCACACACTGTGAGCATTTATAAGCTATCATTAGTGCGTGTGCTAAATCGCTCGTATATTTTTGGAAGAAGCTTTTGGAATCTTTAAGTCCAGATTATGTACATGATTGTTCACACACCACTATTTGGATATCTAAAAGTATTAGGAATGTAATAGGACGTAAAATAGTAGTCACGTAGTAGGTATATTATGTATTGGTGGGCAAGGGGTGTGGGTGTAGTGTAAAAATTTCGAACAAAAGCATGCTTAATCCACCTCATGCTAAACCTGTTAGTATTACAATTTAGGTACCATAATCTCATTCGGTGGATCCGGTAAGCCTTTCGGAAGAGTCCTAAAGTCGGTGTACGCTCCTGGGGCTTCTTCAATTGGTATTCCTGGTGGACCTGCTCGCAAATGCTTTGCTCTCACTGTAACTCGATACTGAGTGCTCGGCGATAGGCCTGTTATGGTGTGACGGTATACACCTGGCTTCACAGTCCTGACCTAAAGAATAAGATGTAATTCAGTAAATTTCTTTCTGCATAAGTGGAATAAATCAATTTTAAAAAAGTAAATGTAAATTTGGCTTACTTCAACGTTGTTGACACAGACGACGTGTTGGTGGTTAGAGTTGGCTGGTAACCAGGAGATGATGGCTTGCGAGCAAGTAACGCCGCTGGCGCGCACGCAGGTCGGGCCCATGTTAGCCGTATCGCGGCCTATCACCATGGTGCAGGCCGCGTCTCGTGACGTGCGACGCGTCACTGTCACCGAGCGGACGCTGATGCGATGCGGCTTCGAAATTTTTAAAGATATCTATTAGATTATATGTTATTTATTATGTGCAAATACTTTGCACTACGATTCAAGACACATGTTTTATTATACCGCACGATCTGTTTACCTAAGTCTTTTGTTTAGATAAATTCACAGTATGTTTATTCAAAATAAGTTTAAATTTAGATAATAACAAATTTATCTTTAATTTTTCCGAATTTGAAAAATGATGCTAATAATCTAACATTGACCTATACTTACTAATGATATCCTAGATAGTCTAAGTGTAAAAGTGCTTAAAAAGGAAATGAGGTCTAATAGAATAACGATGAAGTTCTATCGTATTAATACCAAGATAAAGCTGACTTACTCGGTTCGAATCTACGCCTTCAACTAAGGCGCGGGTGCGCTCAGTGGCCTTGACGGTGGTTTTGAGAACTCCGTCGACGTAGACGTGGTAACTCTCGATGTTCGCCTGTTGAACGCCTTCGGGCGCCGTCCACCCGATGAGCACTGACTTGTTCAGCTGTCTCTCTAGCGTGAGCTGCCGCGGAGCAGGCACTAGCGACGAGAAAAACAGCTCTGCTGTTCAGGTCCGAGGGAAGATCGCGAATAGGAGAGCGGCCAGCAAGGCGAAGTGCGAGTGATATGCGAAGAAGCGTGCGGCGAAGTCCAATGGTAACGGGATGGGGGGAAAATGGGAAGGTTCAGCTATAGATATCTAGTACGCTATTCAGTGTGAAATGTCCTAAATACATAAAGCTGACATTTCGAAACTGGACTTATCCATTTGCATCTATCTTTTGAATTATTCCCAATATGTGTGTGGATCCATGTTTATGAGTGTATTTGATGCGTTCAGGATATGCATGCAGAATTCTTATCAAAGGCTTTAGTTTGAAAAGAAAATTAAGTTGTTTCTAAATCAATAAACTATAATAATCGACTATTCCCAAGGCTTATAATAAAATCAAAGAATAAAAATTTTAATTATCAGAAAAAAACTAAATTCAGGAGCAAATCTGTTCAACTGAAAGAAGTCGAATGAAATATATATAATATCATTGCGAAAACAGTAAAATTAATTTAAGTAATAATAATAACAGGCTAGCTACTTTGTGCATTTTGAATGAAAGTATAATCAGCAATATGATATGTCAAACTTTTTAAACAGGAATTGCCCATTTAAGTATGAATTTCTGTGAATGATATAATTATTTGTGTGACTACACAGATTTGCTCATTAGTTAAAATAACAGAACTTCACTCGTGGCTTTCATAAATGATCACTTGTATTAAAGTCTACAATACTTTGAATTTTAAGAACATAGTAAAAACTACTGCCTATTACTTTAATTGAAAATGATCTAAAGATGCATCGAGATAGTTACCATTATCGTCATCTTCTGGTCCTTCACTGATGTCTACAACTTCGCTAAGGCGAGCTACATCACGGCTCAGAGACAGGTCACTTATAGCTGTCGTATTTGTATCATCAGCGTGCAAAGCAGCTGCGACTAACTGTGACTGCTGAAATCACCAATTTATCAGTAAGTAGTATGTCGTCTAAATTCTCAAATTCTTTACATACAAAAACACACACGACATAACTTACCTGGTGAAATTCTACAAGGTCATCTCCAACCAATCTCTGACAAAAGTTTGCTGGTACTAAACCCCGTCGTCCGTCTAATAATTCTGCGTCTAACATTGTTGCATTGGGGTCAACTTGACCCCACACTATTAAATAATCTCCAGCATTAATAGACAACATTTCGCCGTCAGGATTGTCAATTCTGAAAACATAGCGTGCTTTACATTTAAAACATTGAAAATTTAAACGTAGCCTAACCACATTAAATATAAAGGAAAATATTTGGAATCAGACCCTTTATTAATATGGGTTTCTTAGTATTAATATCATTGGTTTCTGCAGATGAGCAAGCTTAATTAATGGTCCACCTGCTTTTATGTGAAAGTCACAGTGTGGTAGCCAAAAGTTATTGTTTTTATTGAAAATCAACAGTTTTTAATCCGACGTTGCACCTAACTCTTATAACAAGACTCCAAGGTTTGAGTTGCTTGCTTCACTGTAATGTCCAGCTGGGTGACTCTGAATAATGGAGAAAAGAGAAAAAGAGAGAGGGAGAAAGTAATATTTTCGAATTATACTTACTCCGGAGGGTCATAATTAAATCTCGCAACATATATGCAACATCGTCCTCTGCTAGGAATGTCTAACATATCTACCAACAGTTCTGACGGTGCACTGCCATTCATATAATGTGTGTTTCGAACTGCAAAATAAAAAAAAACATGTAACTTCCATTTGTTTTACTTATTACTTCCAAGTAAAATTTACCTACAACAATAAATTATGTATTACCATCCAAATCCAATCCAGAATTCGGCAAAATTCTCGACATAACCCTTTGGTTTCGATCGTGACTGAATCCTGTATCTATGCCTCCTAGCCTATCAGTTCCAAATTGGCTATCTAATCCTAGGCTCCATGACGGTTGATGAGGTGTAACTGGAGTTGTTGCTCTAACTATTGAAGTAGTATTAGTCCCATATCTACCTAACCCAAGATCTATTTCGTCTGTAGGTTTTAACTTAATATTCATAGCATTGGTTCCTAGACCGCTAGAAAGAAGTGGATTTGTATATGTACCCGCACCAGCGCCGTACGTGCCAGTACCCGTCAAGCTCGTATTGAGTGCTCCTATATGTCCCCCGCCAGTAAGGTTCGATAGAGTATTCCCAAGCCCTCCAGAGAAGGTAGATTGCATCCCGAGTGTACTCGACAGTCCTCCAGATAGGCTGGTCGGTGGATTATTCAAACAACCCGTTAGCGCCGATCCCGCTATGGTATTCGTTATCGCCGGCCCGCCCAAATGACCACCCAAGCTCATAGCTGCAACATTTCCAGTGATATTTTGAAGATTACTCTGTAACCCTGCCAATGTGCTTGATATTTGACTGATGTTATTGACGAGCGGAGCTGTTACGGGGTTAGTAAACGTTACTTGGTGGGTATTGGATAAACCGAAGGAATTCGTAGTGAAGGCGGATATAGGATTTGTATAGGAAGTAGGATTGTGCGCACTCATCGAGTAATTTACGGAGTTGGAACAAGGTGCAGTGAACTGTCCGGTGGCGTGGAGTGAGGAGAGAGTAGGCATGGTGTTACTCTGGCAGAGGGCTACATGTCCGGTCCCAGTGTACGAATGAGGAAGAGGCGAAGGCGTTGGTGAGTGGAACTCGCCCAAGGCTTGGTTAGATCCACTCTGCTGCATACCTGCAACAATAATTTAGGATGCCGTAGCTTGATTAGCGTTACTTAAATTAAAGTTTGTGACAAGCGGCAAGCTACAGACTAGCGGTCTTTAGCTAGATGATTTCAAACAACTTTCAAGCCTAGATGCTAAGTGATAGATTGCGTGTATGAATAATGTAATTATAAGAATCGTAATATTACACAATACCATTATTTCAAAGACTCCAACGATCTGCACTGATGCAATATATTTCATTTACATACAATTTAATTTCTTCCATTTTTATGGTGAGTAAAATAAAAATTCTACCTAGAGACGATTGATTTAAGTCTCTAAGCAAAATCATTTTGCACGCTAAACATCATGTCCAGCGTATATCTGCATTTTTATTGCCATCATTAGGAATGGGAATGTAAATTTGAAAATATATTAACAAAGTTTGTTCCGTTACAAATATTTATATATATTTTGAGCTACCTGACACTATTTTTTTTATTAATAAATTGCTGTCAGCCATTAATGGCTGTTTTGGTATCTAGGCGGAGAATACATAATAGTAAAAGCCTTTGCACACGGCGTATTTTTAAAGCGCGTCTGCGAAATCCGCGCGTTTTCTGCGCTGCAATTGACGGAGGCGAACGAGGCGTTTCCTCGTTCAATCGCGTTTGAGGCGCCAAAAACGCGAAGATTCCGCGCGTTTTAATGTAAAAATACGCCGTGTGCAGAGGCTCTAATCTACGTAAAGTATACGGAGTATAATCAATAAGTTAGGTAAAGTAATTACAACTCTCATTATAGTAGGGGAGGTAGCGCTACATTTGAACAATTCACCACACCGACTGAAAATCATACCAATGAATAGTTTTCCCCTCGTACTTACGAAATCTGGACATCAGGTGCTTCAGTGGCGGTGGAGCTAAGGGTAAGAGCATGTGAAAGTTATATATATATCGTGTCACAGATATGAATCATATCATGAAGTCATATTTTAATATACCTTATGAAATATATTCAGCTTAATTTTAATATTTTTAGAATAGTAAGAAAAGTCGTGAGTAATATTATTGATGGGGAAAGAGCGTCAGCAAGTGCTTTGAAGTTTTCGTCACTTCACTTGAGTTTATATGTACTTTAACATCATTCAACAGATAGTATCACCTAACTATAGGTTTATTTTTTACATACATGAAAACGAATTTCAATTATTTTGAATTTTACTTTAATGAACCTTCATGAATCGCTTTTCTACTTAATTTGAACGGTACGTTACTTACATGAAAACGAATTTCAGTAATTTTGAATTTTACTTTTATGAACCTTGATGAATCGCTTTTCTACTTAATTTGTACGATCCGTTACTAATGTAGATACTGAAATTTCCTTTTTTACAACTTTTGTTTTTATGATTATTTATTTATTTGTTACACTTTATTGCAAACCACAGTTACAAAGACAGAAAAACTCATATATTTATATAATTTATGTACAAAAGGCCATGTGTTATCACACTGCAAAGCGATTTCTTACAGATTACCTTTGGGAAAATGACAAAGCTATTACTAACATTAATAAACAGTTAAAAATAAAAATAAAATTTTGGTTTGCAATGGCAAAATGTTGCGCGACCTCCCGTCGTACTAATATTGTACTCGTAACTTTTAACACTTGTTTTCCAGCCAACTGACTTGAAAAAGTAAGGTTTAAATGAGAAGCAATTGGCCGCGTTTTGCCTACTTCAGTCTGGCATATTGTCTGAATAGTCCCATGGAACAGTGAGACCAATATTAGTGCCAGAAGTTCCACGAGATGGACGGAATTATTTTCATTTAACATTGTCATGCATGTGCAGCAGGCAGCAGGCAGTAGGTTGCAGACAACGTACCATGAGTAGTGGACCGAGTATGCTCGAGTTCGGCGAGGATCCGGTTGTCCTGCTCGATCTTGGCCATGATGCGCTCGATCTCGGTGGCGGGCTGCGTGGTGGGCGCGGACCAGGTCGTGGTGGTGGCGCCCCGCGCCCGCATCGCTGACGACAGCTCCAGCTGCAACTCCTCGCACCGCACCGTCTCCAGCGCCGCCTGGTCAAAATTACTTATATAATTTAACTGTAATAGCTGGTAATCGGGGCGCATTACGAAAACCTCATTCGTTATACAGATTCCTATAAATGAGTAAGTATTTGATCGTAATATGAGTTTAACTGTATTAGAGTAGACCTGTACCTAGATTAAGTACTAGCCAATACCGGTAGTCCAGGGTGTCGTAAATGCAGAAGCCGGCCCCCTGCTTTGTGGGAAGACTTCGTGCAAAGAAGGATTATATTATTGGTATTATTTATCTTTTTGTGAAGCCTGACTGCAATGACTATGTAGCTAACGGTAGCTACCGTCATGACATGGAGGGCATGACCATGACCAATTATTACTATAAGTACTATTATATCTTCTGTGCTATACGGTGGCTAGGCTCCTCGTGTGTGGACTATTTACATAAAAAAATCATTGCCAACACACTGAAAATCTGTTTCAAAAATCTGCCATTACGAATATACACAAAGCTGTCTTGTTTCGTTCTTTTATCCTTTTTTATTAAAAAAAAATTATGGAAATTGCTGGCAAACGAGCTAAGTCTCCACTTGATGGTAAGTAGCTATCGTCGCCCATGGACATCAGCAACACCTAAGGTATCACCGGGAAAGAGAGAGGGAAGAAAGAATTGGCTATCAAGTCTAATTTTTACTTATCATTTCTTACTTGTCCGGCAATCGCATACCTTCTTTTCCAGTTCCCGCACGCGCGACTGCAGTTGCTCGACATTGTGCGTGTCGTGCGGCGAGCGCTGCGCGTTCCGCAGCTGCGACAGCGCGTCGGCGTGCGCGCGCTCCGCGTCCGCCCGCGCGCGCTCCGCCTCGCGCAAGCGACGCGACAGCGCGTCCATCTCGCCCCCTCCCGCGATGCCGTACCCACTCATATTCTGGAATAGATGTCGTTTTATAATCATGGAGTTTATTATTATAGATCCGTATAATATGAACAAGTGTTGTGCCCGCGCTTTTACCACGTTTTTCGAGATAATAATAAATATCCTATATCCTATTGTAGATCTGTCAGGCCTGGCGCACTTCGTACTTTTGGTATGATGACAAGTACGTGCCGCGTTCGACGTGCGTCAAGAAGATGTTGTCAGGAAGGATAAGAGGATTTGAAAGAGAAGCAATGTCAAGATATCAACGTCTGTTGAAGATTAGCGCTGTGTGACCTGAATTACACTTTATTGTGTCAGAGCAAGAGTCACTATTTATTTAAATGATTTTGCGGAGTGACTCTTCTGTACTAATAGGTACTGTTAAGTATTCTGTGGATCTGTGTGCAAAATTTCATGAAAATCCGTTCGGTAGTTTTTGCGTGAAAGAGTAACAAATATCCTCACAAAGTTTCACGTTTATAATATTAGTAGGTTTATTTATAATATTAGTACTTTCACATTTTAGGTTTAGCATTTATGATGATCCATGGATGTATGAAGATATGGTCATAAGGATGTGCTTCTGTGCTACTGCTAAAATAATAACAGATCCGTATAATCATGACCCGAAGATTTATTCCAATGGGAAACCCATTTAAATTTTACTTGGCTTGGGAAAAAACAAGATTTGATTGATTGAAGAATGGGTCCCGACTGTTAATCCTTCTATGGTGTAGTTGTTCTGTATTAAATACTTTTCAGAACATTCTAAACTACTGGGCTTGTTTTTTCTTTTTAGTTTTATACGCAGTCGGGTTTTTTTTATTAATTGATTTGGTTTAATCATAAACTAGCTGACCCGGCTAACTTCGTATCGCCTAACAAACTTTTTTTTTCTAAAGTAGAAGTAGCCTAAATTACTCCTCGTTTCGTCAGCTATCTGCCAGTGAAAGTCCCGTTAAAATCGGTCCAGCCATTTCAGAGATTAGCCGGAACAAACAGACAGACAGACAGACAAAAATTATAAAAAAAATTGTTTTGGTATATGTACCTTGTATACATCCAAATGCACTTAGTAAAAAGAGGCTATTTTAATATTACAAACAGACACTCCAATTTTATTTATTTGTATAGAGGTATAGATAATGTGCACCGCAAGTTGCACATTTCCAACATACATACGTTGCACCCTTTCTGTATTGGATGATATGAACGACACGTGGAAAATGAAGACTCTTAAAACAACATGACGCTTACAAAACGCAAAGAGGCGAGGACATTGCGTTGCTCACGTTTGCCCTTTGAGAAGATAAGACAGTCTTGAGCTGGTTGAAAGGGAGCACTGTGCGACTCGAACTCTCAGACTGAGAGGTCCGTGGATAAAAACTTGAATACTAAAGGCTAAACATATGCTTAAAGCTTAAACATAGGTCCGTCGCGTATCTGTTATTCCCGACCTTATAAAACACATTACAAAACAACGTTCTATAAAAAATAAACTAAATAAATGCTTACACTCATGTCGCAGGGAAATTAAGGAATCCGTCATTTGATCAACTCCTAATGACGACTCATATGCATTCCAGGGTTTCCTTTTCCATCTTTCAGTTCCATCAACAGATCCTGAACATCAGGGGAAATGAATACAGCTACTAAAGGCGAGTATAATGAGCCCATACTCGAACCATGAAACAAAATGATATTTAACTAATGGTTTACTTAATAAAAATACATTTGATAACTAAATAATACGAAATATGCAACTGCTAGCGTAGTTACCCCTTTATTTCATCATTTCCCTAAGACAGCTGATTGATTTTCACTAAAATTCTGTAGTGAAATGTTTCAATACAGTCGTTATTCTATTATCTTGCAGGATTTGATCAAATCCCTTATCAAATCACGAATTCCTGCATTTCCCTGCAATATACATACCATAATGTTAGGTACATTTATCGCTTTGTTCCAACTAGTTTGACTTGCAACTCTTTGTAATGCTCTTTTCAACGGTTACTTGAAATAATTTAAATAATGTTGGATTTGCATCACGACGCGGGCCGAGTCCCCTCAAAGTAGTTTTGTAGCTTCAAATATGATTTGTGGCTTCCGTTCAAGGAATGTAAAATGCATGTAAATTATACAAGTAAATGCATACGTCATTAAGTAACAGCCGGGATATAATGGCCTCAACTCAGTAGCGAAAAATGGTAGTCACGCGTCTTATTTAGTCACAAGTGTCACATCATAGCTCTAGTGAAAATAAAGAAAAATAAGTCTGATGGTAAGTCAATCTTAAAAGTTGCCTTAAAAGGCATAATGCTACCAAAAATTGAAGCGCATTTAGCTTTTCATAAAATAAAATAAAACACTTTAATTCCAGTAATGAAACAAGATAAAAAAGTTATGCTTTGATAAGAACTTAGGACATTGACCAGACGTACACCAAAGCACTTAAAAGAGTCTAGACTTGTGTTCTAAGCTCTTTAGCTTTAAGTGTTAAGTTAAACGCGTGTTGAGCAATTAAAGTCGCAGTGTCTGACACATTGCACAGCGTTTAAAATTTTGTCTGTTTTTACCTGATTGCCAAAAAAAGGAGTGTAATGTTTTCATGGTTCATGAATGTATATACGAGTTTCGTTATATTCTGAGAGACACTGGCTATTTTTTGAAGAAACAATTTAATATGAAAATATTTTTCAATTATTTTCTACTGTTTGACATCAAATTGACGATTGCCTTGAAGAGCACATTCTCAAACTTTGTAATTCATTTAAAGTAGTATAAGGAAAAAATTGTCAATTATGACATTTAACGTCATCGTCTTCGTTGTCACCAAACGTCACATTATTTGAAGTGACAGAATGTGGCCATGACGGTGTCAAGTTGACTTACTTTTGCTCGAGACAGCACGTTGGACGGTTAGGCGCATCACTGTTAGGTCTACATCGCGGTATCGTATCTTAGATTTATTAACCCGATCAGAAATTTATAGAAGTATGTTGTATTAATTTTAAGTTCAATAAATTCTTTGTTATTACTTTTGTCATTCGATTATATCAGAAGTGCGATGTATACCCACATCTTTTATTAATTTCTGGTCATATTTGTTTCTTGTCATATTTGTTTGTTGTCTTGACAATCGTTTGTATTCTGTGTTGGTAGTTTGTATTTTGTTGTGTAATTAGTTATTGTGATAATGGGCAAAGAAAAGCGCCCTCGTAGCCGTTCTAAGGAGCGTAATGATTCGAAGCGACGCCGTCGTGGTCGCTCCCGTAGCCGTTCTACCCGCATTTCGCGATCTAGAAGTACTTCTCATAATTCGGAATTGCGTGAAACATTACAAACCATTATGTCTCGACTAAATGCCTTAGAAGATAGGTCTTCGGTGACGGCTTCGACTAATTCTAATGTAGAAATAAACCCTACGACTACTGATTCCACAAAAAAGATAGTTGAGGCTATTCATTCACTAAAAACTGGTTCTTCTCGTGATTATTATGTCTCTAATTTTGATCCTAATGTACATAATGTTGATTTTTGGTTCGATGAAGTAGATCGCGCACAAAGTATTAATGGTTGGAGTGATATTGAATGCTTGTCCCGTATCGGTCACTGTCTTAAAGGGGACGCAAAGTCGTGGCTAGATGATTGGGTTACAGAGGATCGGTCATGGAGTAACTTTAAGAGAGATTTTAAAGCTTTGTGTATTAAAAAATGTGGCTAGTATTTTGTACGATGTTATGAGTACTAACTCTGACTCCTACCCTACATATGCCGAATATGCTCGTAGATCTTTACTTCGTTTACGGATGGTAAAAGGGTTGAGTGAAGAACTCATAACTGCAATTGTCATACGGGGCATTAATGAGCCACATATCAAATCGTCTGCCACGAATGAAAAACTTATGCCGTGCGATTTAGTCAATTACTTATCAACTTTCATTAAGCCACCTTTAGTTAAGAATGAATCTAATTTACCGCATAGTTGTACAACGCGTAGACAGATGATTAAAACGAATGTGGCTAGACGGGGAGCCCCATCAGCATTTTATAAGTGCTTTACATGTGGCCAAATGGGACACAAGCAAGCTAGTTGTCCTAAGAACCAAAAACCATCATCTCCTTCTACTTCTGCAGTTAAGAGTGATATAAAGCCTAATTCTAAAATAACATGTGCATACTGTAAAAAAGTAGGTCATCATATAAATGAGTGTTTTGCTAAGCAACGATCCGATCACAGAAAAAGCAATGTAAATTTTTGTTCGTTACCTAAGAATAATCCAAAGGATGTGATGGTTGGAGTAGTGCAAGGGATACCCATTGATATCCTTATAGATAGCGGTGCAATAGGGGTGTCACTTATTTCGTCTTCCGTGGTGAAACATTTGGCATGTTCTATGAAACCGATATATCGAGAATTGAAGGGTGTTGGTCATAGTATCACTCGTGTTTATTCCTACGTTACTCTTATAATTGAATTTGAGGCAATAACAATTGAAGTAGATTTATTGGTTGTACCGGAAGAAAGTATTACAGCGCCAATTATAATTGGTACGGATGTACTTAATCGCGAAGGCGTGACGTATGTGCGTACGAAATATTACCAGCGTCTAACGTGCAGTACTGTCTCAGCAAAAGTTTCGGCTATAGAAGCGAGAGAGCATGTTATCAGTACGTCATTAAATGGCAGCGCGGATTACGATAAACTAAATGAAATTTTAAAAGAATTTTCAAAATTTATGATTACGGGAACTGCTACTTCTACTGTAACTACGGGTAGCATGCACATTCGCTTAAATAGTGATGCGCCTGTATATTATAGACCGTATAAATTATCGATTAATGAGAAGCTGAGAGTTCGCGAAGTTATTCAAGATCTTCTATCGAAAGGTATTATTCGCGAATCCGAATCTGCATACGCAAGTCCCATACTTTTAATTAAGAAAAAAGATGGGACGGATCGAATGTGCGTAGATTTTCGTGCCTTAAATAGGATAACAATTAAAGATAGATACCCGCTACCATTAATCGATGATCACATAGATCGTTTAGGTAAGGGACAGTATTTCACTGCTCTCGATATGGCGTCTGGATTCCACCAAATTCGCTTAGATGACGCGTCCATTCCTTTAACGGGCTTCGTAACACCAGAGGGACATTTCGAATACTTAAAAATGCCGTTTGGACTTGCTAATGCACCGGTTGTTTTTCAACGCATCATTAGTAATACGTTGCGTTCTTTTATAAATGAGGGCAAGGTCATGGTTTACATTGATGACGTTTTGTTAGTCAGTAATACTATCGAGGAAGGATTACAGCTTTTAAGAGATGTATTACGAACTTTAACTAATGCTGGGTTTTCTTTAAACTTGAAAAAATGTTCGTTTTTAAATAAGGAGATTGAATATTTAGGTCGTATTATTGCCAATGGTGAGGTGAGACCCTCTAAATCGAAAATAATTGCATTAGTAAATTCCCCTCGGCCTGAAAATGTTCGACAGGTTAGACAATTCTTAGGACTGGCCGGGTATTTTCGAAAGTACATCGAAAATTACGCTTTTAAAACCTCATGCATCGCTCGTTTGACAAAGAAAGGTACTGAATTCATATGGGGCGAAAAGCACGAACAAGTACGTCAAGATCTTATAAATTATTTGACGAGTGAACCGGTACTTGCGATTTTCGACCCAGAACTTGATACCGAAGTACACACAGATGCCAGTAGTTTAGGATATGGAGCCATCTTACTGCAAATTCGTAGGGACGGTAGTAAATGTGTTGTCGCCTACTTTAGCCAGGTCACTCACGGGGCAGAGGTACGTTACCATTCTTATGAATTAGAGACCTTGGCAGTAGTCAAAGCGTTACGTCACTTCCGCCATTATCTTATAGGCATTGAGTTCAAGGTGATCACTGATTGCAATGCTTTAAAAGCAACTCAAAATAAAAAGGACCTATTGCCACGCGTTGCAAGGTGGTGGGTTTATCTCCAAGACTTCTCGTTTACAATCGTGTATCGAAAAGGCGTCTTAATGCCTCATGCTGATTATTTGAGTCGCAATCCTATCAGGGTTGTAAATAACATTGATAAACCGCGCAACTGGGCTCAGATCGCGCAATCAGGGGATGAAGAAACCCAAAAGCTGATAAGTCGGCTAGATGAGGGAGGGTTAGATGCCAAACGTTATCAAAAAAAGAACGATATTCTTTACTACAAATACACATCAGTTGGTGAGCCAGCACGTTTGCTATGTTACATTCCTAAAGGATACCGTTTGAGCCTGCTTAGAATTTTTCATGATGAAAATTGTCACGTGGGTGTGGAGAAAACGATTGGTTTAATTTTAAATCACTTTTGGTTTCCTGGCCTTGTTGCATTTGTAAAGAAATACATAGGACATTGTTTGACTTGTATAGCACATAAAAGAGTACCGCGAGCTCCATTACAGCCTATAATTTCATGGCCTAAACCGGATACTGTTTTTCACACGCTTCATGTAGATGTATTAGGTCCTTTACCAGAATCCAATGGATATAAGCACGTCATGATAGTGATCGATGCTTTTTCTAAATATTGCCTTATGTACGCACTCCGCAAGCAAGATCTCGATGAGTTAAAGCGTGTGTTTAAAAATGTCATGTCTCTGTTTGGTACCCCGAAACTCGTTGTTACTGACAGGGGCAGAATGTTTGAATCCACCGGGTTTGTAAAGTGGATGAATGATTCTGGATGCAGTATTCACCACATAACACCTGAAATGCACCACGCAAATGGTCAGGTGGAGAGATACGTTCGCACTGTACTTAATATGCTGCGCATAGAGACTAATCATAAGAAAAGTAACTGGTCGGAGGAGCTGTGGCGTTTGCAATTAGTACTCAATATTACAAAGCAAAAGACAACTCAATCTTCTCCATTAAATCTTTTGATTGGTGTTGAAGGAGCTACTCCTGTGATACAATCTTTAGTCCGTGATGTGGCGAATGATTTTGGTGATCGTAACCGTCAATCTTTACGAGAAATAACCAGGCAGAGGACGGCCGAGCGTCTCAAAGACCATCAAAGGCAGCAAAATGAATATGTCAACAAGGATCGCCAACCTCCTAAAGAATATCATGTTAATGATTTGGTATTTGTAATTAAGTACTCGCAATCCAAAGGTAAACTGGATCCAGGAATGCGCGGCCCTTACAAGGTGACAAGGGTCCTCAAAAATGGGCGCTATGAATTACAACTTGTTGCTGGTGCCTATGGGAAGCTGACTTATGCTGGGGCTCAGTTTATGATACCTTGGAAGGGGGAATGGACTCCTGATGAGTGTGCTGCTTTCTTTGCTTGTGAGTATATCCCCTCCAATGACTGCTAGACCTTTTTATGTTTAGCCTTATAAACCTATTAGACCTTGTTGTTTATGTCTACTTGAGAAGTTTACTAGACCTTTTTGTGTCATGTCTAGTTCCTTGAATGCTTACTTGACCTTTTTGTGTTATGTCTAGTTTCTTGAATGCTTACTAGACCTTTTTGTGTTATGTCTAGTTCCTTGAATGCTTACTAGACCTTTCTGTGTTATGTCTAGTTCTTTGAATGCTTACTAGACCTTTTCGTGTTATGTCTAGTTCTTTGAATGCTTACTAGACCTTTTCGTGTTATGTCTAGTTCTTTGAATGCTTACTAGACCTTTTCGTGTTACGTCTAGTTCTTTGAATTACTACTAGACCTTCTCGTGTGATGTTTAGTTCCTTTAATTTATACTAACCTTTTTTTTTTGGCTTTTTAAGCCTAGAATCAATAAGGCAAGTAATGTGACATGCCCTCCACCAGTTCTGATGACCCTACCGAAGTTGCCGGTACACGCAGTTACGCTGCAGAAGCTGGACTATCTCAGCCTGCCGAGGACGCCAGAGTGTCAGGAGAAGCCGTATAAGGAAAAAATTGTCAATTATGACATTTAACGTCATCGTCTTCGTTGTCACCAAACGTCACATTATTTGAAGTGACAGAATGTGGCCATGACGGTGTCAAGTTGACTTACTTTTGCTCGAGACAGCACGTTGGACGGTTAGGCGCATCACTGTTAGGTCTACATCGCGGTATCGTATCTTAGATTTATTAACCCGATCAGAAATTTATAGAAGTATGTTGTATTAATTTTAAGTTCAATAAATTCTTTGTTATTACTTTTGTCATTCGATTATAGTAGTAATTCTAATTTGAAGTTCGTATAATGATTATTCGTTATTGAAACTATGAACTAGTCTGTCTAAATCCAATCATATGAATTAAAAAAAATCGTTGACAAAAAAGTTCGAAATAATCTTAATATCGAATTCACATTTTGTTTTGTTCGCACCAAAAATGTGAAAGGCCGTCACTATAGGTAGCTGCTGTGAATAATTTATCGATTATGGTAAAATCGAGTCAAACACGATACTCCCATTGACGTCACGGACGATAACTGTTCATGGGACTCGCCGTTTGCTGTTGTACGAATATTGTATTGCAGGTTTAGTACGTAACATAATATGTACGTGACTGTACCGCATTGCTTGAGTTTAAAAATATCGTAGTTATGTTCATAATACATGATATAATTTTGTATGTTTTGTTTCAGATTTGTGAATAGTTGCGACGCGTTGCTGTAGTCACCGTAATCACGTAATTATTTTGGTTATTTAATATTACTACCTGCCAGTAGGATGTCTAAAAATATATGTATATAGTTCAGAACGGAAGCAATGATATTATAATGTAAAAAGAGGTAGATATGTCACTAGCGCGCCGACGATGAAGAGCGTAAGAACAGGCAATTGACCGTTCTGCTCGTAGTCGCTCTGTCAATACAAGACGATACGCTTGCTTTTGTTGTTGTCAGAAGTGCTTGACATTTGATATACAGCGTTAAAATGTCTTCGTATATTATACCAATGTGATTGGTGTAGTGAAACAAAAGATAAACGTGTGTATGTTGTAGCTCTTTGCGGAACAGATTTTTTGGTTAATTTGTAAGCACGGACATAAAAAAGAACGGACGTAACCTTGTCTAATCGAGAGTGAAGCTGACAGCTGACAGCTCGCTTACCATTTGTGCGTAATTTTGTAATTTTTGATTCGCGATGGTGTCAATGTCGTAGCCGTATGGTGTCAATGTGTGGGTGTGTGTACTTGTACGAATACAGAGTTGATATTCCTATGGGTGCTTCACTGAATTTGTTCTTGGGATTACGGCCGTCTTTTTTTACGTCCGTGTTTGTAAGGGCATAACGTATTTATAATTTTAATTTTTAAATATCATTGATCGGAAATCGAACCTAAGTGTACAGTACGCGCGCGATCTGAGTGCAGTCGGGGTATGAGGTGTGGCGCGGGCGCATCTCCCCCGCCCGTCGACACACCTCGCCGCGGCCGCCTGTAGTGTAGTGCCGTGCTGCCTTTGATGTCTCTCGCTCATGCGTTTATCGATAGCGTTTTATTAAAGTTGCGTACTCGTGTTATTTTTTGTTTAAAAGATGACTGCTCCGTATTCTTCAAATCGTATTGATAAAAGACGTGTTTTTATTCATTGTCAAGCACGGGAGCTGGCGAATCATATTCTTGTGATTGTCGAAACTGATGATGATTAAAATTACAATAAACCTATATTTTTTACAATAATAAACTTGTTTGATTAAGATTTTCGCCTTTCCCACACAGTTTTCTTAAAGTAGGGAATATATGCATGATATTTTCTATTTTTTGTACCATAACTTTTAAAATAAATATCTAGCGCCAATATAATAAATAACATGTGTTAAAATACTAACAAATACAAGCAGTTTGAACGTCCACTTTTAAGTTGTCAAAGAAAAATATCGAACTACGTTCATTGTTGCTAATTAGGTCACATCACTACCGCATTCCTCAGAGCTTCACTCAGATCGCGCGCGTACTGTAGTTTATGTGGGGTAGTTTTAAAAAAAGGTCAATTTAATATCGTTACTTAAGCGTCACATGACTTTAAATAATTAATATTCACCTTTCGCGATTTGAAACAAGCCTAATCAAAACCCACTTGAATCTTGTAGCTAATAATAGAAAAACCGTATGGAATGAAAATGGAAAAGAGAGCAATGAATAAATAACAGCTTACGGGTTCGAACAATGAAATCGAGGTTACCGAACGGCGTTTTTACAGAATCATGGGTACAATAGTCAATACGTATTTTCCGCCGTCGCCCCGTCTCAGTCATGAGACGAAAAAGTGCGCTGACCTGATTCTAGGATACCACCCCCTCCCCGTTCTCGACTAGACTAGCTGGCGGCAAGTGGAGAATTTGGGAACCCCGCCAACGCAATAAAATTCGCTTATAGTAGACGTTGTTCCTTTTGAAACGCTTCTTTCCTATATCGCTCTGTAGCACTAATTGTTCTTTTATTGTAAAAACTTACGAAATCTATACCGAATCATAAAATTATATATTTGAAAAAGATGTTATGTTCCTTTAAATACGCGAATTATGATAGTCATGACTGTAGTAGAGCTTAAGACGAAAAGTTGGGTGCAATTAATTCTAGGACATAACTCTCTATTTTTGAGTACCGGACTAGACGGAACAAGTGGGAATTTTGGGAACATCGCCAACGCCATACGCCCCGCTCAATGAGCTATAATATTCTGAGACAATTACGTAATGCAGTTATTGCTCCTTTAATTGTATTAAACTTAGCCAAGTACAAGTTATAAATGGGCTTTAGTAACTTTAACCAATTTGAAAAAGCGGTGAAGAATTTTTTCGTATATCATAAATTACGAAAATGTTCTAAATTTGATCTACGATTTGTGTATTTTTTTTGTTAAAAGTAGATAGTAATAATTAGTTTAGTGGTCCCCTGTAATTAAGGAAAATCATGGTAAATTATCACACGAGGTTAATTAAATTGACATTAACTATGTAGGTTGAAAATGGCGAGAGCTTGAGTTGGTCGAGTTGATATCGTAAATTATTTTTGGCAAGCACACAACTAAAGGAAAATGAAATTAAGAAGCAAATCACCTTTTGATATTAAAATACTTTAAACTTATACTGTGAAGGACTGCGCATCACTATTGCCAATTAAGTACGGCAATTATTAGATACTAGATTCCGCGGAAGAGTGGTTTCACAGACATATCCAAATCATCCCATAGGAATATATAACCGGGGTAAAATATACAACGTTTTTTAAGTTTAGGCATGGTCTGCATCTGTGCCAAGTTTCATCTTAATCCGTACAAGGTTAGCGCGTAATGCTAACACAAACATCTTTACAAATTATCTTTTGCATTTTATTTTCTGACGAGTAACCCCCCTCGCTTTGCTTCGGTTTTCTTATTTTTTTACACCTTAGGTTACATTATTGGAGTTTTATTAAGGATCCCTAATTTTTTTGAAAATATAATATAGCCTATGTTACTCGGGGATAGTGTAGCTTCCCAACAGTGAAAGAATTTTTGAAATCGGTTCAGTAGTTTCGGAACCTGTTCAATGCAAACAAAAAAATCAAATCTTTCCTCTTTATATGTTAGTAATGTTAGTATGTTAGTCTTAGTATAGATAAATTTCAAAATGATTACAAATTATCATCTCAGCTATCGCAATCCGTACCTAACTGTATGAGTAATGTATTGTTAATTCTCCTTATGTATATTACTACCAGTATAGTAAAGTTTATAGTATACCTACTTGAGTACCGTATTGCTTCAGTACGGGCGGGTGGGTAGCCGCGCAGCAACTGTTATGCGTAAGCACGAACTCTTTGTATCTTTTTATAGACTTACTCGGCCACAGTAGAACAAAGGCTTGTATACGTGTGTAATGTGTATAGTTATCGTGGCTTTTGTACCTCAAATAACATCAAACAGAATCGCACTCGCGTGATTTAGAGTCCCGTAGAGTAAATACGTCCATATATAAATTCTTTCATTGTTAATACCTATATATATTTAGGTTTTTTTTTTAATATTGGTTAATTTGAGGTAAGGATTTAGATATATAGACTCTATAGTATTTTATCATAGAACACAAAACGAAATTAAACTAAGATAATATAATATAATCTTTTAAACCATAATCATTTCTCATTTACATAAATGTAGAGCAAATAAAAATCTTACTCATATTTCTTGAGCAGATGTTGGGTACATTTAATTATGAATGCATGCAGCAAGAATGCTTTCAAAATATTACCCTCTCAAGCACGACAAATCCTTTTCATTACGACGTTGAACTTTTCCTGCACGAAACTCAACAAAAATTGTCTTAACATGAAATACGCTCTGAATGAAACAGACGCGCCCGTCGGATGCTGTTTAACGAAGCCCTGGAAATACCACTTAAGTCCCACGAGGAACTTTTTAACTTTCAAAGAGATAATGAGTAAGAGACACTGCATTCGTTTTAAGTTTATTGTTATGTTGTTTTAGATCAACAAGTTACATTGGCCGTGTCTCTGTCTGCTCGAAATAATCACTTTTGTCGACAAGGTATTTTTGTTAAATATGACTTTTCAGTAATTATAACAATAAAATAAACAAATATTTTAAACGTAGGTAAGGCAATAAACGTCCCTAAACGATCCTTATAAAGTTTTTTGGCTTGGCTTGGCTTCAACCCATTAACGGCCCAGGCCCGGGTCTCTCCTCTTGAGGAGGCCTAGAGCATACTCCACCACGCTGCTCCAGTGCGGATTGGTGGAAGGGGTAGTGGCCAACCTAAGTGTCGAAAGTTTTCTGCTGCCCGAGGGCCTCCGACATGGCTTAACGACTGTCATCTTACGATAACAACCGGGACCGACGGCATTACGTGCCCTCCGAAGCACGGAAACGCTCAAGAAATTTTTGCTACTAGCGGTCACCCATCCAACTACCGGCCGCGCCCGCTGTTGCTTAACTTTGTCGATTACTTAGAATCGACACAAGCCGCCGGGCTATGAACGCTTCAGCGATAAAGTTCCTACTGGGCATTGAAGTATTATTACTAGCATATAGAACCGACACCGCGAAAACAATGTATGTCCCAATGAATTGGCGCCGATCGCCTTCAATTTTCGTTCAATCGGCTTCAATTTTCAATGGATTCGTTCGATTTTGAAAGGAGAACGGGGGCTCAATTTTGAAAATAGAACCTCCCAGCGGGACACACATTTTGTTCGAAATATCTGTTCTATGACATTATACTTCAATGCTACTGAGTTATATTTTCAAATTTTTCGTATATTTCCATGAGCACAACTTGAGTGGTAGCGCTTCTCAAGCTGCAAATTTAGTAACTCGTCAAGCTTGTAAGTTTCCGACGCGGCAGGGTCTGCGTCATAGTCGTTAGTAGTTTTACAAGGTTTTTTTTGGGTTAGGGGCCATTCATTAATTACATAAAGGCTTAGAGCGAGAGGTACTTATAAGTGAAAGGTACATACACGGACGTAAAAAAGAACGGACGTAACCTTGTCTAATCGAGAGTGAAGCATAGCAATGACAGCTCGCTTACCATGTGTGCGTAATTTTGGAATTTTTGATTCGCGATGGTGTCAATGTCATAGCAGTATGGTGTCAATGTGTGGGTGTGTGTACTTGTACGAATAGAGTTGGTATTACTATGGGTGCTTCACTGAATTTGTTGTTGGGATTACGTCCGTCTTTTTTTTACGTCCGTGGGTACATATAACTTTTTACGTGCATACATAATGTGAATACACACACACGTTTTTTTTAATTGTGTACATTATTACGTCAGATTAGCTTTAGATCCCCGTCCTTCCGAGGTTTTACGTAGTCCCAAAATTACATTAACTTTAAGTTCAAAAGGACATTGGTTGCTAGCTAGGTGGGTGTAAGTAACCACTACCCAGAGGGTGGTTCAGAGGATGGTTCAGAGCCTAGCAACCTGCAAGAGAAGGGCCAGGTCTCATCCGGGTTGACTTGGACGAAATAGGTTGAGCTCTTACACATCAAAAATTTGTTTACCTTCTTGTACGCAAAAGCATCAGTGTCGCCTGGGATACTCGCGAAAACTCTCTGTCTGATGTTCCGAATCACTAATGCAGATTTGTCTAATTACTTTTTATTTGTATTGATTTTATAATGCAAAGTAGGAATTTCTTTAAAGTAGTAGTAGTTAAAATTCGCGTAGAACAGAATAAGTAATGAAAAAGACTAGTCAGGTAAGTAAGTGCATAACAAAATATTTTTTAATCAAGAACGAAAGAGGAACAGCTTTCCTTAGTGACTCAGTTTCATTGTACGGGCGTGCAATAACAAATATTTGAACACAACACGTGTTCCCACACATGTTGTTATATTAGAAAACTTGCTAACAACTCCCTCTGGTGAGCTGTGACTGAAACTTTCAGCCATGCAACAGGATTTTCTGATATTATTAATACTTCTACATATTAAACTCTTTTCTTCAAGTTTGCTTGTACAAGAGACCTGAAGCATAAATAACTGTTACCGGCGTGTTATTTTCTTTTTTCAATACAATTTTTCACTGACCGTTAATTTGTACTCTTAATAATTATAAGATAATATTACTAACTACGTTGTAGTAGATGCTTGAAACAAAGTGTGATTACTGTTACAACAGCCAAAACAAAAGTTAGTAATTTTCATCAGGATTTTCTTGTTTAATCCGTTTACCTTTACAATTTTCAATAGCAGAGTACTTATACTACTACTGACGATATTGATTTTTTCATTTATTTTGGTATTAACACAGAAGAAATAATAGTACCTACATAATAATCGATTTGATGACTCATCGCCCTGACATAGACATATTTTGCACACCGATTGCTGCATTTCGCAGGGCGGCAGGTGAATACATTGAAAGCTTGACAAACGACTTGGGTAATCTGTAATGTTTGTACAAGCTTAGGAAATAAGTTAATAAATAAATAAATAAATAAATAAATAAATAAATATAATCGACGAGTAACTGCCCTCACTTTACTTCGGTTTTCTTATTTTTTATACCTTGGGTTACATTATTGGAGTTTTATTAAGGATCCCTAATTTTTTTTTTTAATATAATATAGCCTATGTTACTCGGGGATAGTGTAGCTTCCCAACAGTGAAAGAATTTTTCAAATCGGTTCAGTAGTTTCGGAGCCTGTTCAATGCAAACAAAAAAATCAAATCTTTCCTCTTTATATATTAGTATAGATATAGATAAATATTGTTTCGTACACCACGGCTATGTATTTCGTGGCTACGGTATTTTTGTCGTAGTAGTTGACGTAGCCACGTAGCAGCGTAGTCTCGTAGCACTAGATTCTATCCTTTGTTGTTCCATTTCGTAGACATATATGTATGTCTACGAAAAGGAAATATTTCCTTTGAGGGAAGAACTGAAGTACTTTGCGGAAATCCTTACTGTGTAATAAAGAGAAGCTTGTTATTATGAATTGTAGTTGTACAAAAATAGAAAAAAATATTCCACAGTGGACTTAGTTCTTAATTAATGCATTTTGGGCAATATGTTGTAATTTTACCCAACTGCCAGGAAGGGTTTCGTTACGTTTATCGCGCGTATCTTGTATGTATCTGTGTATGTATGTATGTGTGTAATATTCTTTATTACTCATATCTTCCAAACCGCTAAACGGATTAATAATTAAGATATATGTAGATTCTTCTTGATAACCCAAGTGTTCTTAGATAAATGAAGCTAAAAAAAACAAATATGGTGGGTGAGATGGCATTGTTTGAAATATCAAAAAATAAAAATAAGTCGAATAATCTATACTAATATATAAAAGATTTGCTTTTTTGTTTGTATTGAATAGGCTCCGAAACTACTGAACCGATTTGAAAAAATTTTTGACTGGGAAGCAACACTATCCCCGAGTAACATAGGTTATTTTCAAAAAGGTATTTTCAAAAAAATTAGGGATCCTTAATAAAACTCCAATAAGTTGTAAAAAAATAAGAAAACCGAAGCAAAGCGAGGGCGGTTACTCGTGCAATATATGTATCAAAAGAGCTCACCATAAGGCTTTCAAAAAGGTATAACATGATCGATTTTTTATAGCAGGCGGGTTTTTTTTTTATTTTTAAATTTATACTAATTTGGGTTTGGAGGTCTGACAAGACACTTGTTAGAGTGGTAGTGATGGATTTGTTCTATCGCTGTCGCTCTTCCGCATATTGATTGGCATGACGGGAGAAATGGCAATAATAGCTTAATGTGCATGATCGTGATATGGACGTCCCTGTTGTGCCTATGCTAAATACCGAAGAGTGAATAAGACAGCCACATACTATGATTGTACTGTCGCACCCTCGAAGACTTCTGGTCGCTTAGTATTAATCGAAAGGAACTTCGTTCCATTCGGGTGTCCCTTGACACCTCTCATTTTTTTTGTTCCAGATTTAAAAGTTTACTGAAAATATATCTATCTACCGAAAAGTATTTTAAACACCGCACGATGACGTGGGTCGGTTGAGGTAAAACTTGGAAATTATAGCAAATATAAAAGTAATGGCATCTCAATTACAAAATACGATGATTATGAATGTGATTATATATTTTATGATTAGATGAATATGGTTATAAATAATTAATTATATCGCCGTATATCAATACCTAAGCAGTTTTACAGTTAACGCAGTTACTGAGGATTTTTTTATGGAAATTGCCGGCAATCGAGCTAACGATCCACCTGATGGTAAGTGGCTATCGTCGTCCATAGACATCAGCAACAGCAAAGGCATCAAACACATCACGTTGCCGGCCAAGAAAAAGAGAAGAAAAAAAAGAAAGTTTACCTCAGTAGATTTTTTATCGAGTTCTGGTTAATAGCTCCGCACAAATCTTCGAGAAAATAGTGGAGACGGCATTTCAATTAAAACTGAGCCGTTCGCATAGAAATCCCTGCAAGGTTAGAGTAGCAGCATGCTGTGCACCGTCGCACGTCGGCGTCGTAATGAACAATCGGTACGTAATATTGACGCAGGATCGCTTTTTTTAAGCTGTTACTTTGTTTTTTTTTCATATCATACTATCTCCGATTACGGAGATAGAAAAGAAAAGTCTCCATATCTATAATCCGTTAGTGAAATCAAGTATCAGTTTCTAGCCAAGAAACTTGCATCTTTTACGGATGACAATTTTTCTAGGTGTAATTTTCCATATTACTTGTAAAGCTAGAGTAGAATAGACGTCAATACAAGGAAACCACTTTTTTAATCCTTTTAAACTCGTTCTGTAAAAAAGAGATTGCGGGAATATTTTTTTTCTGTAACCAACCTTCACTGAAGCCTGAGTGGTCCATTGCTATAAATAGTCTTCTCAGTCTAAAAGTTTGTCTAACGTTTTTCTTATAACCTTGCTCCGTAAAGTTCTTATAAAAATAATCTAAGTACTTAATCCGCATTAGGCAAGTGTGTAGGCCAACCCTTCTCAATCTGAGCAGACGGATGGAGTGACTTAGTATTTTCACTGAATCTGCTCTGTGACACATACTAGACAAATCTATGTATGTATGTATGTATGTATGTATGTATGTATGTATGTATGTATGTATGTATGTATGTATGTATGTATGTATGTATGTATGTATGTATGTATGTATGTATGTATGTATGTATGTATGTATGTATGTATGTATGTATGTATGTACATATATAAAAGCGAAAGGAGACTCACCGCTGATTAAACAGAAATCTTAGAAACTACGCAATCGATTAAGATGAAATTTGGCAAAGAGATAGTTTATGCTGAGAAGATGACAACTAAGAACAGATTTTTGGAAATTCATTCCCTAGGGGGTAAATAAATAAATAGGGGTTGGAAGTCAGTTTCATACAAACCAACTTCAACAGTTTTAGAGTTATAAATATAAAAATTTATAGGTAAGTTTATTGTTATGAACAAAAGTTAACATTTATAAATTTTTTTCGGAAAATCATCCCCTAAAGGGTTAATTAAGGGGGTGCAAGCGAAATAAAACCCGCTCATATTCATTGGCTGAATGACTGATCCTTTTTAAACGTAGGTGTTATGACAGGACTGGTTCTTACGCTAATAATGTTATTGTGTGGGAGAACCGGTGCCTGTTGCTGGTGTTAGTTCTGTGGACGAATGAAGGTTTTAATCTTTAAGGCTGTGTTTCCTTAAATACAATAAGTTATGAAAATACACGGCAAGCGGGTGCTTACGCGGAAAACGGTGAATCTAGTTGGAAAACCAGCGTCCATTTAACAGAGAAACTACTTGCTGATAAGGGACAACAATTTTTCACCAAATGGTAATAAAATCTGCTCATTGCATCAACGACTAAAAGCACGATCTCATTCACTTCATACTGGGCTAACGGAGCGTTTCTTTCTCCTCCTCGATTATCGATATCGATATCGATATATTTCAATCGCTTATTTCCATCACTGAATGGCATCACTACTCTATTCCTGGCTCCCCTCTCACAATGAGAGCCATTACGGCTCATTAGATACCTACAGTCAATTATGTCAGCGGAGGTGCAGAAATTATTGTCGGCCGAATGCGTTCGTTTTAAATGTTTAAAAAAACTATTAGGCTTATATCAACGTAAAAAACCATCAGCTTTGGAATATCTACCAGGCAACCCAGGTCTGGTCGAGATTCCTAATTTTATTTTTTTATTTCCATCCATCCATCCATCCATCAGCCCTTAGAGGTCCACTGCTGGACATAGGCCTCCCTTAACTTGCGCCACTCTGACCGGTCCTGAGCCTTCTGAATCCAGCGGATGCCCGCTGTCTTCTTCAGGTCGTCAGTCCACCTGGTCGGGGGGCGTCCTATGCTCCTTTTTCCGAGACGTGGGCGCCATTCGAGGACCTTTCTTCCCCAACGGTTATCGGTCCTTCGCACTATGTGGCCAGCCCATTGCCACTTCAGCCGACTAATTCTTTGAGCTATGTCGGTTACCCTTGTTCGTCTACGGATCTCCTCATTTCTGATGCGATCACGTAGAGAAATACCGAGCATAGCCCTCTCCATAGCCCGCTGCGCAACTCTGAGCTTGTGGATCAGGCCAATAGTAAAGCACCACGTCTCGGATCCGTATGTCATCACTGGCAACACACACTGCTCGAACACCTTCGACTTCAGGCACTGAGGAAGTGTTTTGGACGACAAGATATGACGCAGTTTCCCGAACGCAGCCCATCCGAGTTGGATTCTACGAGTGACTTCTTTCTCGAAGTTGGACTTACCCATCTGGATCACTTGTCCCAGGTAATTGTATTCGTCTACAACTTCAAGAGCAGCGCCGTCAACAACAACCGGTACGGGTGTGACATGGACATTCGACATGATCTTCGTCTTGTCCATGTTCATCTTAAGACCCACCCGTTGTGAGGCGCTGTTCAAGTCCCCGAGCATTGTACCAAGTTCTTCCAGGGAACCCGCCAGGATGACTATATCGTCGGCATATCGCAAGTGTGTGATGTATTCGCCATTGATATTAATGCCACGTCGTTTCCACTCCATCAGCTTGAACACATCTTCCAACGCAGCAGTGAACAGTTTTGGGGATATGACATCCCCTTGCCTGACACCTCTCTGCAGTTGGATGGGGTTCGTTGCTGTGTCGTGTACTCTGACGGACATGGTGGCAGATGAGTACAAACACTTCAACACCTCGATATACCGGTAGTCGATCCGGCACCGCTGGAGAGAATTTAGTACCGCCCAGGTCTCTATAGAATCAAAGGCTTTCTCATAGTTCACATAGGCAACACACAACGGCAGATTATACTCCTCGGTCTTTTGTATAATCTGCCGCAGTGTGTGTATATGGTCTATGGTAGCCTTTTCGGAATCCTGCTTGTTCGGGGGGCTGGAAGTCGTCAAGCCTGCGTGCAATGCGATTTGTGAGCACCCTCGAAAACAGCTTAGAAACGTGGCTCAGAAGTGCAATGGGCCTGTAGTTCTTCAAAAGGGCTTTATCGCCCTTCTTGAAGAACAGCGTCACCACACTCCTGCCCCACGCTTCCGGGGTAGTTCCAGTGTTAATGACGGAATCGAACAGTTTTTGGAGCGCCACTAGAAGGGGTTTCCCTCCAGCTCTTAGAAGCTCGGTTGTGATTCCGTCATCTCCCGGTGCCTTGTTGTTTTTAAGCTGTTTGAGAGCCTCTCTAATCTCATACAGGCTGACGTCTGGGATATCCTCTGTGTAGTGTCGGGTCAGTTTAGCGCTCTTATCGCTCTCCTCGCTAGGAGGTGGAGCTTGAGAGGAGGCATACAACCGTCCGTAGTATCTCTCAGTCTCTCTCAGAACTTCCGGTTTCGACGAAACCACGGTGCCGGACTCGGTCTTCAACCTCGTAAGCTGACTTTGCCCAATAGACAGATCCCCGGCGAACACTTTGGAGCCCTGGTTTCGCTCAATTGTGTTTTTTACACGATTTGCGTTGTGTTTTCGCAAATCGCGTCGCCTGCACTTGGAGATCTGCTCATTGAGCCGTCGGTATTCCCTCATAGAGGTTGGAGACTGCACACATAGTTCTCGTCGATCCCTCATAAGACCGAGAGTTTGTTCGGAGAGAACCTGAGATCTACCACTAGGGTGGGTCTTGAAGTACTTCGACCCTACCTCGTGGACAGTTGTTACCATCCTGGTGTTAAACTCGTCCACTGACGTGCACGATTCTAGGCACGCAAAACGGTTTTGCAGCTCAAGTTGAAAGTTCTCGGATCCCTGGATTTGGACGGATGTTGGGCGAAGCGTAGACTTCATCAGGCGTGACCGTTCCAGCTTCAGGTCGATATTTAATGTGCCTCTCACAAGACGGTGATCGCTTCCGGTTTTGAACCTGCTGATCACAGAGACATCATTAAATATGTGCCGTTTGTCTGCCAGAATGAAGTCTATCTCGCTTTTCGTGGAACCATCAGGACTTATCCAAGTCCACTTGCGTTGTAGCTTCTTTCTGAAGAAGGAGTTCATCATAAAGAGATCTTCCTTCTCCAAAAAGTTGGCCAGCAAGTGTCCTCGGTGGTTCCGTCGTCCAATTCCGTAGGGACCCACTTTCATCTCGGCGCCACTTTGCGTGCCCAGCTTCGCGTTGAAGTCCCCCATCACAACATTGAAGTGAGCTTTAGAGGTATGTATGGCTCTACTTATGTCCTCATACATAACCTCAACCTCGTCGTCGGGATGTGTCGAAGTCGGCGCATATACCTGTACAACCTTCAACGAATACCGTTTGGATATTCTGAGTGTAAGGTACGCTACCCTGGCCGACACGCTCCCGACTTGCACAATGTTCTGTGAACGAGAAACCCGACACCACCTTGGGACAGGTGTTCGCCCTCCCGGTGATAGAACAAGTTTCCGGATTTGAGTATTATCGTGTCCTCCCCCTGTCTTCGGACTTCAGATAAACCCACAATACTCCAGTTTAACTTGTCTATCTCTTCTTCCAGCTCTTTTACCTTGTCGTCTGTCCTCAGTGTCCTGGTGTTGTATGTTGCCAGGTGCAGAAGTCGTCGTTTGGATTGGTAGCCCGATCTCTGCCGGCGATTCTTAGCACCCCCTGCCCCGCCGTTACCATAGCCGCTACCGTAACTAGGAATAGCGGGGCTGCCGGGGACTGGGGGCCGAGGCTCATTTGTGACAAACATGCGGGGGTTTTAGCCGATAGTCACCACGCTTGGCTAGTGCGTGTTGGTGACCGCAGGTGACCTGACTGATATTCGTCACACACAGGAAGATGCTGCTGCCCATCTTCCTGAATTTGTCCTATTAGTCGCCTTTTACGACATCCCAGGAAGAACGGGAGTGGTGCTATTCTACAAAGTGAACCCGGACACCACACGGGGCATTTTTTTTATTTACACATTATAAACCTCTACTCTTATGAAGTTAGTGACTTAAACTCCTTCGAGATAAAATACAATAAATATTAGGGAACTTCTATGTATAATATAAAGGATAGAATATCCTTGAAAAAAAGATAACTACTTTAATTAATCTTAGACAATAGCTATTGTAGTAATAAATATTAATTTCGTTCCTATACAGGGAGCACAAATGATAAAATATATCTAATAAAATTATATCATTGTTCCTGTCATGGATATTGCAAAGTATTTGCTAAAGATATTGCAATAAAGTAGTAAATCACCAAGTTTGTACTTTTCTTCATGTTGTCTGATTACAAAAGATATTTTTGCCACCGGCTACAGAAACGCCACCAATGGAATACAACTCTGATTAAAATATTCGCTGATTAAGCCTCCGCTCATCTGTCACAAAGGTTTTTATTAACATACAGTGTACCCAGTTATATTCTTTGTTTAGCGCAAAATGTGTTATTAGTCATAAAAATATTATAAAGTATGTGAGAATCTATAACTCGTAGATAGGCTAAAGGAAAACAGTTACTTCCCTTTTTAACCAACTGAAAAAAGGGGGTAAAGGGGGTAAGATTGCGTCTTTTTGTTTCTAAAACATTGCCATGAAGAAAGAAAGGAACTAAAAGAACTTTCTTACACTCGTAATAGAACATTAGAATAAAATAATTTAGACATCTAAATGAAAAACATCCTCAATGAAACATAAAAAGTGCTACCAGCTTAATGTTGTTTAGCAGCAGTTCATCTTAATTCCTCAGTCATATTGTCGTTAATCAAATTGTTCGTGTTCTATGCCCTAACTATGTTATTATATAAGCTATATGTTTTTTACATTTGACAGAACCCATTGCTCGACGACTGCGCTTTGCAGCCGCACACAAAGCAAGTAATATCGCCCGCCTGGCTGCCTTGTGCCTGCTCGCTCGCGTAACTGCGCAGACTGCGCTCTTTACAGCTAAAAGTAAAGCAGGCATTAGGCGCTTAGAGCATACAGGATAAAAAAGAATGGGAGACGCGTTTTTGTTACGTAAGTAAGAGATTGCTTGAGGAAACTAAGTGCTACTTAATTACTTAATTTTCAACAGATAAAGCTAATAAATTATTTAATTTAATATGCTTTATATCTGTGCTGTAAGTTGGTTTCGGTAGAGGGCTATGGACGTGTCTGTTACGTACATTAATGTAAGGACATTGTTGGTAATCTTTCATACTTACTTATTGCCAGTTTTATAAAACGTATCTAATTATATTAGTATACTAGCTGACCCGGCGAACTTCGTATCGCCTAACAAGTAACAATCAATGAATGTAGTGATACTTTTAACTAAACTTTTATAGTTTTGGTTGGTTTAACAAATCAGAGATCATTAAAATCGGTACAGCCGTTCTTAGCCGGTATAGTTTGTGTATGCGTATCTCCTTTCCTCTACCTCTCCCTCTCCATCTTCCACCCTGTCCCCATGTTACAATTATTTTTTGATCCTATTAACGTAAGATCTACTGTAAGATCTTAGTATAGAATCGAAACAAACAACCGGGCTATGAGGTTTTAAGCACAAAGATCTGTCGGAAAAATATAAATCCGTAACAATTCGGTTCTAATCAGTTTTAGACTAAACGCTAAACGCTAATACACTCATACTCCCGCAGTAGGTTATTACCTGTGTCGCGGGTGGCTTGGACGACACATATAACACATCATAATCATATCCATAACCCGAGTACAAATATTTATCTGTCACATAAATATCTGCCCCGGCCAGGAATCAAACACGGGACCTCTCGCTTCGCAGGCAAGGTCGCTATATACCAACTAAGCTACAGGGTCGTCTAATAGTCGTTTAGTAAATTACTTTCATGTAAATAATATCTGTAAAAATGTAAAAAAACTCTGTGTTGCCTGCATTCAAAGTTCAATATCCAATATAGAATTGGCTCCTCAATTTCAAAATTAGGATATAGGGATTCAGCGTAAAACCCAGTATTGAAAAAATATTGTATCTACGATCTACATACTGTAAATAAACCTTACAATGTTTATTCTGATCCAGGCTTATCAAGTCTCTTTTTAGCATCGCGTATTCATGTGGCTTTTAACAGGAAGCAACTGAAAATGCTCGGTATAAAACACGCAAGCTATTCAAAAATTAAAAAGCTACGTACTGGCTCGGATATTTCGCCCGCACGCCTGGGCCCCCATTATTATGTAATCAGGTGCACGAAATTTACACTTATTTATTAGTTAGTATTTTGTGTATGATGATGATGTAGCCTTTGAATTGTTAATTTATAATGCCTTGAGTGATCTGAAGGCTGTTTAATAAGAGTGAACGAACGTCATAAAGCAAACTAAAGAGGACTACTAACTATAAAACCGAAGCAAGGCTGAATCCTTGTTAGGTATTTTTTTCGTTTTACAGTAGTAGGCTTGATGTTAAATGTAGAGATATGAATGTTTCTAGCATTGCTGGCAGAAAGGAATCGTGGGACTTTTGAACACCAACTAAACACGACAAAAACTTGGGTGCTACCACGGACCTGAAAATGACGGACGTAACCTCGTCTAATCGAGAGTGAAGCATAGCAATGGCCGCCCGCTTACCATGTTTGAGTAATTTTTGATTCGCGATTGACGCAGTATGGTGTCAATGTGTGTGTCAATACAGAGTTACTATGGGTATGGGTATGGGTAGTATTACTATGGGTGCTTCACTAAAGTTGTTGGGATTACGTCCGTCTTTTTTTAGGTCCGTGGGTGCTACCTACCTTTTTTTTAGAATGGATAGTTGCTTTTGGCCCTAGTGCCCTTTACAGCTTCACGCGGAAAGGTGGGCGAGTCTGGTGAGGCTCAGCTGAGAAGACATATTTGCGAGGTCGGAGTGAAGTACCACCTCGAGAAGTAGGGGTATGCGAAGTCCTAAGGGCACCTCGTGTGGGGTTCTCCTAAGGACACCCCCTGTGTGGTTCGGGTGCTACCTACTGGATCTATCTACTGGCTGGTACAAATCCCATATAGCGTTGATGGTGTCGATCATTTCTTACCACTAGCAGGCGAGACTAGCTATCTACAAGGAAACTCGAACGAATACTTCAAATACGTACGAAACAGTTGTTTTAGATATTCAAAACACGGAAATGCGGATCTTTACCACATTATTGACGTCGCAAAAATAAAGATCACGTGCCAAGCGGCTATGGAGCCAAGTGGTTTCCGAATGCTTCAGCAAACAATAATTTCATATCAGCATTACAAAATATCGCTGCGATTGTATTGTTCGAACACAAAAGGCATTGCAAATACGACTCTGATATAAAAATGAAATAAAGTAAGTTTGTTTTTCTACTTCTTAATAACATTTTTATATTTATGACAGAGAGTACTTGTCTCGCAAGTACTGCGGTCCGTTCAATGTGAAAAGACCTTATTTATAAACTTTCACATACAAAACGTTGTAACAACATTAATAATAATATTGTTAGGTGCTCTATACGGTGTATGTTATGTACATTGCACGCAGTTGGCCAATTACTTTATATGGTTTAGGTGCAAAATGTCCCATTCGCATAATGTCCTATCGTCCTATTCGCAGAATGTCCTATTCGCAAAATGTCCTATTCTCAGAATATCCTTTTCTCAAAATGTCCTATTCTCAAAATGTCCTATTCTCAAAATGTCCCAATTCACAAAATGTCCTATTCGCAAAATATCCTTTATTTCGGAACTCATTAAACCCCGACTCAAAAAGGGGTGTTATAAGTTTTGAAATGAAATGAAATAATCTTTTATTCGTGTAGGTCTGATATCACTGATACGCTTATGCACGTCATTTTTTTTAATCTACCAGCTTTTCGGAAAGGTGCTTGGTCATGGATAAGAGGAAAAGCCGTAAAGAAACTTCTCAGCACTTTTTAAAAATAAAACTAATATTTATTACAAAAAAAGTAGGTAGCCTAACCTGAGCATAACAGGTTGCCTAGCTGGTCATTTCCATGTTTCCTTATCATTTAAATATTCATCTATGCTATAATAACCCTTACCTACGAGCTGAGTTTTTAAACCTCTCTTGAAAGATTCCATCAGCAAGTCACGTATTATATTTGCTTTGGGACTTCACAATGAAAGAAGCCCCATAAAAGAACGCTGCACTTCAGAAAGACGGTACGAAGAGGTAACCAAGTTTGAAACGTCTGTGTGTCTGTCTGTGCCATCGAGGCTCCTAAACGAATGGACCGATTATGATGCGGTTTTTTTGTTGACGTGATCACGTGACCTGCCGTGATCGAAAGAGTTGTTGGCTATGCTCGGTGAATATAAAACTGTCGGGGTTCTCCTAGGTTCAGTTGTTTAACTGTATGACTATAACCTCTTTCTAAAATCAACTGTAAATTTGGATTCACGGATGACGGTTGCAGTGTAGACAACAGGTCTACAAACTTATCTCAGCTTTTTTCTTGGCTAAAAATAACCCGTTCCGGATAGGCATGAGCGATGGGACGATCTACCATTATTTTACCCGTTTCGTTTTTCGCTCGATTATTTGGCTATTACCATAGAAATGTACCTAAACGTAAGTGTTTAAGGCCCATATTAATATACCGATCTCGGTTCAAGAGCGAGATATACAAATGTCATTATAACATACGAGTTTAGCATCTCAAACCGAATCTTAAGATCGCAGAAATCGTTTTATTAATACAGGCCTAAGAGCCTTTGAACAGCATTTTTGAAGCGCATTCTCGGTGAGACGAGGCGTTTCCTCGTACGATCGCGTTTGAGGTGCCAAAAAAATACGCCGTGTGCAGAGGCTCTAAGTTGTTTCAAAAGTAGAACCTCAGTCCTATTCCAAAGGAAAGTATATCACCATATCTTTAATTTTTGGCATGCCATAGCCATTTTGTGCAGTTCCAAAGGACAAAATTCTCAGTTTGTTACTCGTATGACTGGATCTGTTCCAAGCATGCTTACAGCTACTATCATTTCTATGTAGGTTTTACTTAACATTTACGAATCGTAGGTTTATTACAAAAGCAATTTTGCTCGATTACGTACCTAATAATACAAATTCACCTCAGATTGATTGATATTTGGTACAATAATAATATTTTGACGGGCTTCCAACATTTTTGTATGGAGCCTGGCATACCTACAAGTCCGCCATTTTGAAAAAACCTCGATTCGGCGGCCAGTGATGAAACATGTGTCAATCAATAGACTAAATGATTGTGATCAAAAAGTATTCAGTGATGAAATGTCGTAAGTGGTATACTTTCTGAGATATTTGAGTTCAAAACCGTAGGAAAATAAAGCAAAAAACATCGTTTCGGCCGATATTGATAAAACATATGTCAGTCGATAGTCTAAGTGATTACGATCAAAAAGTATTCAGTGATAAAATGTCGTAAGTGATATGGTTTCTGGGATATTTGAGTTCAAAACCGTACAAAAATAAAAAAAATGTAATTAATTATCTTTTTACTTCTAGTGTATCTGTAACTGTATCAGTGTTATGCCAGATAAGAAATATTATGAATATTTAGAATAATAAAATTACTATATACATATAAAATCACAATATACATAAACAAAATTAAATAAATTACAGTTTTATTCAGATTTACATATAAACATCTTATATATTAAGTAAATTAATATTTATAAATACATATATAACATCTGGTTAAAGACCACGGGCGACAACATTCTAATAGCTTCAGGTAGTGCTGTCGGACTTCTTGAAGGAGCTTTTGGTAGTCTATGTTTTTTTGATGTCTACAAGCAAGGAGTTCCAGAACAGTATGAACTATATTGTGAAGGAATCCCCGAAATAAGCAGTGCTATAGGTTTCCTTTAAATAAACAGGAGAAGACACATTATTCAAAATGGCATAAAATGTTGAGAGAATTCTGAAGTTTCGCCTGTATCGAATGGATAGCCATTTAAGTTAGGAATGGAACTGGGAAATGTGGTCATACTTACGTAAGCCGAATATATATCTAATACAGTTATTAAGAAGGCGCTCCAATTTATTCAGAAGTTCCTCTGACAAATCTGTACAACACACATCAGCATAATCAAGGTGAGGGATGACCAGAGTGTTTATGGCGTATTTATGGTTAAGTTTTTATGGCGATACAGCAATTGAAGTGTACCGGTCACTTTTTTCCTTACCTCAGTTACGTTATGTATTATAAAAATTAAACAAATTCGTCAAACAAACAACTTAAGGGTAGAGATAAAATCGCCAAAGCTGTAGTAGCTGCTGGTGGCAAATAAATTATTTATAAAACAACCTAGTAGTTTGCTTTTGCTTTGCTTTTTTTTAATTCAATTTATCGTACCTTTATAAGCTTTTTCCGACAACTTCGTACGGGCAGGCGCAGGATGTTCAAATTATTAATAAGTCTGCTTCTAAGTGAAATATTTTTATGAAACATGCACCAGATTCTAAGTAAGAATTTCATAAATAAAATTGTAAAAAACCCAATTTGGTTCAGTAGTTTTTGCGTGATGCGCGGTCAAATAAAAACAATTCAATAATTACAAAGATGATTGTTCGAGCTTCTACTACTTCTTTTCAGACCTCTCATATTTTTTTTAAATACCTCCTGTGCTATTTACAGGCATCGACCATTTATAATTTTAATATCGGTAATTAGATGTAGGTAGATGTTATTATACCTAATATAACCTTTCTCAACTACACTTTTTATTGTACTTTTTTCACTTACTTCCTTCTTTCCACATCATCCCTAGATCTCATCACTTCGAGTGTGAAAAGTTGTTCGAAAGTCATGACTGTAACCCGCTTCTTGAACGTCAGATACCAGATACGGTTCAAAGATTATAAAGTTGCCATTTAAAGCAGTGGTAGTATTGCATCAGGTCGAAATATATACCGATTGTGTAACTCTCTCTTTTCTTTTCTTTTATGTAAAGCAAATACTTCACGAAGATCTGAGGCATTCTGAAAATATTTAGAAGGTCGTCAAAACAATGGGCCTTGACGAGAAGCAACTTTTCAATTGTAGTATAAAGAATAGTTTTCTTTTATGCCCAGATATAATCTAAATACTAGGTAGGTATTATTCTTAGGTCACTTATTCAAAATGCAAAACGATAGATTTACGTATCATTTAAATAACTATTGCAGTTTTATTTTATTTTTCTTTATTTGGGAAACATACAGTGTCTTATAACTACAACACTACTTTTGCGTAGATATGAAGGTGAAAACTCAGTATATGACTGATAAATTATAATCTTTCGCTTTATTTAGTACAAAATAAAAGTAAGGCCACGTAAAACTCCCTGATACAAGTCAGTAAACAGGCTTCGAAGAATAGTTCATAATTGACTTCTTTTCCAAAAGGGTAAAAAGACATCCATGACTAACAAACCGCAAAAAAAATAAGAATCAATCATCCATATTGAGATAATTCCCATCTACCATCTAATTATGTCTAATATTCAACCCTGAACGGAACTTAGTGGAATCAGTTTTTAAAGATAGTAAGAGGCAATTTCTCTTCAAAACGGTGATAAAAGAAATGTTATACATTAGAGATCGATCTTCAATAAGAGACGAGCGTTTTCTTGGCGTATTTAGGTAGATTTATCTGCAGTTCTTTAGAGCGTCTAGACGGGATGTCGTTTCTCAGATGACAAGGGTTCAACTTACGTATGATAAGAGCTTAAGGATCGCCCGTCTGCATTTACATTTTATGAACCAATCAATCATGCTTTCGATAAAAAAGGGTGTTGCGGTGAAAGACCAAGTGATTATGAAGTAGAGCGAGATTTGGGGTTTCTTCGGGTAACAAATTAAGGTCGCGATGAGATAACTAAGACTGATTTTTTTTTCTGTTTTTGGAACGAATTTCCTTATCGCGCGTTGTGAAAGAGGGCTAGGCGGAAAATTTTGTAACGAAAAATTGTAACGACACTTTTTGCCGTCGTAGTTTTTTTTACATAGAAAGCAAGCCAGATATTTTCGTTTCTTACAGTCAGTACTAGGATAGCGAAAACATGCAGCGAGTGTGCCAAAACAAATCTGGGGTATTAAATTTCTCATCGGTTTTGTTCAACTAGTAGTAATTGCTACTAGCAATGTTTTTACTATCCTAGTACTGACTGTAAGGAACTTCGTTCCATCCGGGTGTCCCTTGACACCTCTCAAGTTTTTTTTGTTTGATTATTACGAAATTATCTTCACGCTAATTTTAGTTTCTTTGCTATTAATTCCAATATGCCTAATAAGGACTCCCTTTTTATTTTTCTTTATGGACTATAATGTCACAGGCATAAAATTGTGTTGACATCGTCTGTGAACATTTTTTTAATCCATTTTGAAAGCCTTCAGACGTCATGTAAACTTTTGATTTTCGAATTCTCAACCAGGTCTTTCACCAATTCTAAAGGGACAGCGTGAGTCCCTTACCTTACCCTTACCTTACCTTGAGTACTTAGACCACGCACTACCTAATATGAGTAACTGTAATTACGAGTGAAAGCTGTACCCTGCTATAAATAAGTGTACGTAAGGATACCTGCTCTAAAAGACTGAAATATAACAGAGCAATTTGCAAACATAAATAGTAATGGTGATGAAAATACAAGGAAGATAGCGTAGGTAGCGGATGTATGGCGCCAGTGATGAAATAGTGCATTAGAGACTTGACATATGATACTAGATAAAAAGAAAACAAGATATGGTTATGCTTTTAAACACGTCATAAAACTGTTGTCGTAAGTTGACCGAGTTGAATGTATGGCCATAAAAGGCAAAAATATAGTATGTTTTCCTGAACTACAAATAGAACATGGTCTTAGGGGTCCTGGTTAAAGATACATTTTGATTTCATAAGAATTTATGCCATTTCCTGAAGGTATCTTACAAAATTAATTTGGGCCATAACTTAGAGGAGTGCGTTTCATGGATTGCATGCCTCCTTGGTGTTCTTATAAGTTCCTAAGTGTCCATTGTGCAACTTTCTTTTGCTAAGTATGATTGGACGCATTGCATTATTCCAAAAGACCCAGAACGCCAGGGCCATATCCCCTTTTTAGGGTTCCGTAGCCGAATGGCAAAAAACGGAACCCTTATGGATTCGTCATGTCTGTCTGTCTGTCTGTCTGTCTGTCTGTCAGTCTGTCTGTCTGTCTGTCCGTCCGTATGTCACAGCCACTTTTTTCTGAAACTATAAGAGCTATACCATTGAAACTTGGTAAGTAGATGTATTCTGTGAACCGCATTAAGATTTTCACACAAAAATAGAAAAAAAACAATAAATTTTGGGGGTTCCCCATACTTAGAACTGTAACTCAAAAATGTTTTTTTCATCAAACCCATAAGTGTGGGGTATCTATGGATAGGTCTTCAAAAATGATATTGAGGTTTCTAATATCATTTTTTTCTAAACTGAATAGTTTGCGCGAGAGACACTTCCAAAGTGGTAAAATGTGTGTCCCCCCCCCGTAACTTGTAAAATAAGGGAATGATAAAACTAAAAAAAATATATGATGTACATTATTAAGCAAACTTCCAACGAAAATTGGTTTGAATGAGATCTAGTAAGTAGTTTTTTTTAATACGTCATAAATCGTAAACCGCAAAAAACATTGATCAAAGTTACAACGAACTACAAGAACTTTTATATTATGTTACTTACTGCTACGGAACCCTTCATGGGCGAGTCTGACTCGCACTTGGCCGCTTTTTTTTACCGGGTTCTTTTACTCAAATTGCAGAACGACCCAAGTTTGTTATCAGTTAGGTAGAGGTAAAAGAATATTATTGCTAACGCATTAAATTTAAATATTACAGTCTACCAGCTTTTCCCCGTTGTACGGATTCACTTGTCTGTAGTAACATGATCTGAATTGACGAGTCTTAAACCCTAGATGGTGGAAACCAACATAAATAACGTGGGTTACAAAATCCCTGTCATTCATTACACAAACGTCGGTCTGAAGCAAACTGAATAAAGTGGTTAGAGTGTGTATTGAGTTAGGAAAGAACAGATAGCTGACATAAACCCAATCAGTACCGTAAGTAACAGTAGGTATATTCCTAAGTTAATTATTAAAATCTTATCTTACAAATGTTGGGGTCCGAGCTCAAATCCTGGCACGCACCTCTTAATTTTCAATTATGTGCGTATTAGAAGTTAATTATCACTTGCTTCTGTGAAGGAAAACATCGTGAGAAAACCTGCACACCGGAGAGTTCTCCATAAAGTTCTCAAAGGTATGAAGTCTACCAATCCGCACTTGGCCAGCGTGGTAGACTATGGCCTAATACCCCTCAAATTGTGAGAGAAGACCCTGAGCCCAGCAGTGGGACAATTATGGGTTGTTGATTTGCTTTTGCTTGGCTTTTATCTTACAAAACCCGGTCACTCTGTCTAGTAGACTCTACAGACTCCTCCAGAAACAAAAATATGTTTGTTAACGCATTAGTTTTTAGGATCTGTAATTTTTACATTAAATTGTTACTATTCAATAAATGAAGATTATACAACAATACAATATAGGTAATACTCGTAATTATGAAAAATCGGCCAAGTGCGTATGTCAGACCTCACGCAATGTGGGGTTCCGAAGGTGTTAGTTTATTGACTACGAGTAACCGCCCTCGCTTTGCTTCGGTTTTCTTATTTTTTAGACCTTGGGTTACATTATTGGAGTTTTATTAAGGATCCCTAATTTTTTTTAAATATAATATAGCCTATGTTACTCGGGGATAGTTTAGCTTCCACACAGTGAAAGAATTTTTCAAATCGGTTCAGTAGTTTCGGAGCCTATTCAATGCAAACAAAAAATCAAATCTTTCCTCTTTATATATTAGTATAGATATAGATAACTCATTAACTACTTAAGTTAACCCTGCCGTGATAGTTTTTCTTGTAAATTCTTCATATAACCTATTTTTGTGAATTTTTTTACTAGTCCATCTCCAACCGTTTAGCTGGCAAGGGGGGGGGGCACACTTGACTCTAAGCTAAATTGGCACCTTAAAGCCGGACATGCAATTTTGGACAAATATTTTATATGGAAGGGCTTACTTAATGAGTACAATAGAGAAAATCGTATTCCTGTTAATGACTATCCTTGATTATGGTGGAAAGTAAATACTTAATTCAAACCCCTGAACTCGATTCTCCGCCAACACTTGTCTTGTCCACCAAGCTCAGTAGCAAGTGAGGAACTATTTTTAGTGGTGCTGGCCTAGCCTGTTGAGAAATAGACTGAAAGGAGATAAAGCTGCGAAGCTTTTATTCATTAAGTATAACTTGCTCTTTTGGACTGATTTTGATTTAATAGTATACCTACACACATTTTATTTCATTTACTATTTAAAGTCAAAGAACTTTATTGAACATAGAACTATTACCTACCTAACTGGTACAGTCCCCTGCAAAGAAAAGTAACCCATCTCACGCACACAGTAAAAGATGCGTGTACAAGTACATCTTTTACTGTGTGTGTGAGATGGGTTACTTTTCTCTGCAGGTGACTGCAGTTCCGTGCAGAGAAAAGTAACCCATCTGTATAAAAATATACATACGAACATCAACGTTTCTATTACCTTTGATACGACCTTGTAGCTACGTGTCGACCTGTTTATAGGTATAATTATATATACGTAGTGTGTTCAAAAAATAAGAGAAAGTTTAGTTTTTTGAAAAAAATATTTTTATCTATTCGTCTGCATTAGTGTTGTCCGCCTATAAAATAGTCCCCACTAGACATTTAAATAAAGTGCCAGCGCTTCTTATAATCCCCAAAAAACTTTTAAAACTAGATTTTTAGGATAGGATGTGTTTTAATGTCATTGCTTAAAAACCACGGCCCTTTCAGGTTCTCTATAAAAAAAAAAAGTCACAAGGAGCCATGTCTGGCTAGCTATGGAGGCTAGAGCATCGTTCCGATTCTATTTTTGGCCAAAAGTTCACGAACAAGTAATCAAGTGTGAGCAGGTGCAGCATTATCGTGGTGCAAAAGCCATGAATCAAAAATCGCCGAGACCATAAAAACAAGTCTAGACGCTAAGGTTGATATTTGAAAAGTTCACAATGAATACAGCTGAAAATTTTATCATACTTAAGGGGCAATTGTGTCAACATAATAAAAAATAGTTTTACAATCGGACACTACAAATCCGCAAAATGTAAAAATTCCCGTTATTTTTTGAACATACTATATTTAATTATAAATTATAAAATTAAATTAAATACTCGTTACTTAATTGGTTCTTCCGCTATTATTATAATTTTGTAAACAAAATATAAATTAAAATGTGGAGAGGTTGTGGTCATAAGGAGGATATATTAACCATGTTAACAGCGTAACTTATGAACTGTAATTTCCAAGAAGCAAAAATAGAATTTCTAAAAAAACTTTGACTTACCCACATATTTTGTTAAATAGCGCATGATCAACCTATGCCGCGAGAATGAATGGTGTGACGTCACACGACGTCTCGCTAATCGATGCTTATCGCTAAGCCTATACTAATTTCGCGGCGACTACCAAGAGCTCTTTGGTCCAGTGGCTAGGAGGTCTCGCCTCCATTTATAAAGTTGGTGGTTCAAATCCTGGCAAGATGATAGTTGTTTTCGCATTTATTTTATAACTAGTTATTTTTTATTATTTTATAATTTATTTCAGAACCCGACGTTTTCCACTAGGTTAAAAAAATTCTGATGATTAAGACAGATCAGTGTTTTGTGTTGACGTTGATGCGCCATCTTTACTTATTATCTTCAAATTGTTGCATGGGAAAAGTGGAAAATCGACTTCAGAGTGTATAAAGGACATCCGTAAAAATATTTTTTGCGTTATATACATATGTATAGATTTGTTGATTCTAGTTACCTTACCATCGTGAAATGAAATATAAATTGTAATTCAGCCGCATCGAAGTGACAGAAACAGGTTTCCGCAAAAACAGTTCGACACGTAGCTACAAGGTCGTGACAAAGGCAACAGAAACGTTGCTGTTCGTATGTATATTTATGTTTATAAAGATGGGTCACTTTTCTTTGCAGGGGACTGTACCTACTTATTGACATTCAAAAACAAATCTTAATTTATTATCACCAGCAAAGCTATTCTGTTTTGTAACTCGAAAGCGGAATCCGCGATGAGTGTCAAAATCCTATCTTTAGTCGTTTGAAGTTTGACACTCATCGCGGATTCCGCTGTAGAGTTACAAAACAGAATAGCCTTACAGGCCTGGCGCACTCGGCACTTTCGGTGTGAAGTTACAAAATATAATAATATTTTGACATAACATTATGAGCGTCAGGGAAAAACTACAGTGAATTAATTCTTGTTTATTTCGTAAGACACATTCATGTATATTATTTATTTTTATTAGTGTTTATTACAAATTATCTGTTGAAAAAAAATTTTACCGCAAAAAGGTTTAACTTAGCTACATATTATATTATCTGCAGTTACTGTCCATGGATAGCAAAGTGTCCATACATAATGGAAAATGTCCTCTGTTAGCATCGTGGTATTCTTGCGTGCGTACCTAATTTTAAATTAGTATACTATTAAATCATATTTTACAATGTCATTAAATTAATCAATGTTCATTTTTAAATTTCGATTATAGTAATGTATCAATTATGATCTGTTTTATAAACGGTTTCATGTTCACATCACTTTACGTCAGTTTAGGTTTAGGCCTCTTCATAAAACATTGTTTCGACGTCATATATTTTTATTAAATTTTGCATAAATTATGATGTGATGGGATTTTTACAACATTATAACGTTTAATTAACGCCAGTGAATACAAGTGGGGATTTTTAACAAATTTTTTCGAAATCCTTTTTCCGTAAGTATCCAATTATTCATGTCAAGTAAATGATTATTCTATTTCGCTCAAAGACGCCTTTACAAGGTTAGTTCATATTAATAAATGGCAGCTATTATTATGGGCATCTTAGATAATTTTCAGTTATACGTTCACTTTACTTACCTCACTTTATTTGTTTCTGTAGTTTTTCCTCACTTTATTTCGTTTTCTAAACATGGTAAGTACATAAAAAAATAATTTTCAGTTTTGTGATCTCCTTAAACAGTTTTTGTAAAAAAATTAATTGATTATACTGCTCATTTATTACGTTATTACGATCAATCTTACCCCTCTATCTTATGAATTTTGAATTTTGAGGTTCCTATGAAATTCTTGATTGCTATTGGAAAATAAGTTCAAAATTGTTAGGAAAAAAATGCAAATAATTGATTGCATAAATAATTATCAAAAAAGTTGTAATTGTGACTTCGATGACTGTGACATTGAAAATGACGGCATTGTGTTGAATACCTCGTGGATGTGATGTGTGATGACAGTGATAGTGAAAATGATGATTGGGGTGATGACATTGAAGTGACTAATAATGAAAATGGTTAAGTCAGTTATGCCAGTTATGGAAGTAGTGATCTGACTGCTGCGGTAACTATGTTTCAGCTTCGTTGCACACTACTTTAATTTTTAGTTCTTTACTATATTCTTCTCAGTTACATACTAACAATGTGGCAATTAAAAGTAACGCGATAAAATTCCCCAGTCATGCATTGCCACCAATATGACGGGCACATGAGGTCTGTTTAATCTAAATATCAGAATCTCTTTGTTCAGAAACTCGTTACCGCATTTAAGCAGACGCAGCTCTTGAAAAACCTGGGGCCATTACAATCAACCTTTCATGAATTCAGAGCAATTACAATTCTCAGCTGAAAACGTCGCGAACAAAACTACAGTAATGTGAGGTTTTATTTTAAAAATGCTGTCTCGCAATGGCGTAGTTTGGCACGGGTCGCGTGTAGTTGGTAGTGGATCTTGAATATTCACAGTGAGTTGTTTTCGCGAGCCAAGAGGACAATGACCGATTTCATTCGTTTGTGAAAAATGTGCAGTGATTTTGTGTGAAATGTAAGCCATATTTTCTCATTTAATATCTGCAATTACATTTAAATGCGGCATGCCCGCAGCCTTTCATAAAAGATAGTCACGCCTGACCTCATTTCTCTCATGAAGATGGCGAACTATTTCTATCGGCGTTTTTTCTAGACAACCGGTTAATTCTTATTCGTCAGTATAGAAGGACATTATCCGATAGATGATCGCTATCGGGTCAAGTCAGAAACCCTACAGAGGCTACAATGCCTTGCAGTTACTTTGCAAAATTATGTTTTCTTCGTTACTTATATGTAGACATTAAAAATGTTATGTAACGATTGAATATCAGATATGTAGAAGCGAAGACATAAAATACTTGAGTAATCTGAATCTGTGTTGAAATGAAAGACAGGTTGAATAGAAAAAATACAGAACTTGTTAGAATATAACGGCTTTCAGTATTTTCAATTATTACAAAATTTCATGTGTCCAGACATAATATAAAAATAATTTTCTTGTTTATATTTAAGTACGAAGAAATCAACTAATAAATTGTCTTAATACGTACCTATCTTGATCTCTGTGCATTAAGTTGAATGGTACCGTTTAATTTTCTGATTCCACGTTCCAAAAGCATGATTAGTTATGATGTGTTCTTAGCTTGCATATTTTTTTTACTATGTTTATTTTTTATAGTGATGATATTTTTTGTAAATAGCGGATAAACGAGCAGACGATACACCTGATGGAAATTGGTTATCGTCACCCATCGACATCAGTTACTCCTAAGGCATCTCGGATGCGTTGCCGGTAAACAATGGCATGAGAAGAGAGAACGAAAGAACTAACTCTCAAGCCTCCACCTGTATTACCTATAGGATATACTTATAATATAATATGAAAGGAATATAATAGTAATATAACTTCATGACTAACTGAATTTATTATTTTGTTTCATAATGAAGAACTGATTCGAAATTAAAAAGTATGCAGCAATTATGATAAAAAGGAATTAAAATTAAAAAGTACGAATAACTTTTAAGTTTAAGAAGAATTCATTTCAATAAAATATAACATTAGAATGATTTATACAGTCGTCGTTAATCATGACAAAGTTCCCATAGAAATAGAAGGCACGATTCACAAACGATTTTCAAGATATTTTAGAACATCATTAGGGTAACTAATAACGACCTTCATAACTTTGCCTGACAGACCAAGTTCATCAAAAATGTAGGATTCGTCCAAAAACAATATGTAGGTAACGTGATCAATAATAATTCGTTGGCACGACTAGAGGATCAACTAGATAACAATGTTGACAGGCGCCAATCCCAGTGTATATCGCGAACCGTCATGCTATATCAAAACCTATTTTCACCCTACACACAGACCAATGTGGCGTGTTCTACACGGTTATCACGTCGCGTACTTCAACAAAGAGCAATTTTAAGGAGCTCTAGATAACGAGCCGATCGATACAGACGAACTCAAATGAGATTTTCCTTGAACAATCTCCATGGTTTTCACGTCGCATCGTAGCGGACCGCCGTGCTCGTATATTAATTAGTTATATTATACATGTTGCGATGCGGGAGGGCGTGTATAGTCGTACTCACGGTAGTAGCAGGTCCTCGGACGTGTTACATGGGCCCGCGGTTCACTGCACCGTCGGCCCGTCAGCCGCGACAACAGATGCACCTTCCGTCCACTCTGTCCTGGACTTGCGTAACATTTATATAACGAGACACATACCGTCCATGAACAGAACCGTTCGGTCAGAGGCGGGCTCGCGCACGGCTCCCGACACCGCTCCGTCCTGCCATTTTGGATTCGATCAGACGACACGGCGGAATCGCGCGGAGTTCGACGTTGGCGTTTCCTTCAGACGAGGACGCGGTTTTCGGGCGTGATCCTCTTTTATATTCAGGATGTCACGGAACTACGTTCGGAGGGAAAATAAAAAAATGTGATTCGGTCGGGCGGAGCGGTCGGCCGGCTGCGAGTGGCACATGCCGCTCGATAGTCGGGCGCGTGCGCGGGGCCCGACCGCGTGACGTCACGCGCCCTCGCGCCGCCGCCGTGCCTCCGCGACCTCCTCAATGAGCCGTCGCCGTCGCCCTACCACTCTACGCACACCATTATTATTTAACTGACACCGCCACTTGGACATCAATCTAATTAATCTGACTACTGTCGTCGAATGCCTCGGCTGATGTTACCACGAAACGTTTTGGCGGATTGCAATCGGAAACTTTTCGGCAGCTGGGGAGCTGGCCGCACTCATAGTTCCGTTTTTCAATTTTCATAATAGCCGTGTTTTGTTCGCTTTTGGAGCTAAAATTTTTTTGGCTCCAATTCAACGAATGGTAGCTTTATGAGAAAATAAAAAAAAGACAATAACCATTTCATCTTCTTTTTCCGTTTCCATTATCACTATATATACAACTGAACACCTTAAAAGTAGACTAAAAAATCCGTTAAGCACTCGAGCCGGCTATGATCGCACTAACAGCTGTACCCGCAACGATTGCACCCCAAGTACTAGTACACGCAGGCTCAAACTGTTGCCAAATTGAGACTATTTGGGGCGCCATACTATTACTAACTATTTACTTATTTACAGGGCAGATAGATGACAGGGGTGTAATGAAATGGAATAATTTTGCGAAATCTGCACCACAAACACAATAAATTAGGTCTGCAGCCAACAGATCAGCCATACTCTCGTGCTTATATTGTGATCATACACAATTAGGGACTAATGGACTTCGGCTAAATTAGACTTTACTAACTTCAGAGACAAATCTCTCTTCGCTATTGAGAAGGCGTAGTCGTACTCCATCGTCTACACGCTGCTCCAGTGCTCACTAACTACCAGTAGAAGAGTTAATGGTAAACACAAACGTTGTTAGTATACCCACCCGAGAGCCTCCAAAAATAAGAGTCCCATAAATTAAAACAGCCAACCACTTGCTTCACGTCATTTTATACATTTATATTGTTGAACCATAGAAAACTCACCTACATAATTCTATCCATTGGTTTGACGGTGATAGAACCCATTCATCCATTGGTTTTTACAGTCCATCCTCCCTGAGCTTTAATTTGTACAAATTATTTATTTTTTAATCGACTTCAAAAAAGACGAGGTTCCAGTTCAGTTGTATTTTTGTGTTAGTTTCCTCAGAACTCCGTCATTTATGAACGGATTTGGAAAATTATATATATTTTATGTTAAAGCATGAATATAAACACACCGGCATATAAATATGCCGGAACACAAAAAAAAGGTCCATAATTAAAAAAATATGGTTTTATTTTAAAATGTTCTTACTACACTTCTTTTGTTATTTAAAGTTTAATTTGTTTTACTTAAAATGAGATCACATTAAGAACAGATTTTGTGAGTAAAGGCTATTTGTGAAAAATGGTACATTTTTGAACTTTTCATGTAACCGGGAAAAGTGAAAATTAATATTAAAATAACAATTAATTAAATTAGAAAAATAGTGATTAATATCGCGTATTTCCTCCACGTGCTCTTATTAAAGTTTCTACCCGTCTAGGCATACTGAGAATGATGTTATCGATGGTCTCCTGGGATAGTCTCCGCCATTCCTCAACTACGGCGATTCGCAGTTCACCCACGTTGGCAGGAGCTGGAATTCTGGACTTAACTTTTCTTTTTAGCAAGTCCCAAACGTGCTCTATCGGGTTCATGTCCGGTGATCTCGCCGGCCACTCCATAACTATCATTAAGATAAGCTTGAGTTACCCGAGCGGTATGCGGCCGAGCATTATCCTGCATAAAAACAAAATCGTCACCGATATATGGGGCAAACGGTACGACATTTTCTTCTAAAACTTCTCTGATATAGCGGTCTGCAGTCAGACTCCCTCTGTCAATCACTACCAAGTCTGTGCGAGCTCCCAAACAAATGCCCGCCCAAACCATTATTGATCCACCACCGTATGCAACTGTAGTTTCAAAATTTGTCTGAATGTATCGTTCTCCTTTGCGTCTGTATATTCTTTGCCTGTCGTCAATTTGATTTAAGAGAATTCTGCACTCATCACTAAACAATACCTTACTCCACTGGTCCGCGTTCCAAAGTCGATGTTCCTGAGCAAAAGTTAACCTGTTTCTACGATGATTTACACTAACAAAAAACAGTATTTCAATGAAATTTTAAATCAAACTCAGAAGGAAGAAATACTCGAAGTTCGCTCCAGATAAGGTGTATTTGAATAAAATTAAAACAATTGCATAAAATGTGATGTTAAGTTGTTTTCTTAATTTGAAAATATTTCTTTTTAAATTAAATGACGTATAAACCAGCCAGCAACCTTATATGATACTGATATCAAACCTTTATTTTATGTTCCGCTAAATATGCCGGTGTGTGTAAGTACACACACTTGAAGTCAAGATTATCAAGTCAGTTCTGAAATTATGGGATCCATGTGAAATCAAGGGAACTCCTCAAGTATTATGGGTTAACATACGAAGATTTTGTTAAAGGGACTATTTATTACTTGATTTTGACCCACTTCAAACGGTCAGATTTCTTTCAAACTTCGTAGCCTTATCGAGGACCAATGATAATTCAATATTTAAAGAAAAAATAATTATTTCAAAAAATCAAACTAAAAAAATGAAAAATAAATAATATTTAAAAAAAAAAAACTAAAAAAACACGATTTTATAGAAAATCCAACTAAATAGATAAAAATTTGAATTATGAAAAAGAATAGTGTAATTTTAATATAAGCATGGGGCGCATGGTGTCAATGATTAAAAGGGATTATATCATATTAAAAAGCACCCCACGCTTTTTTTACAATTACACGATTCAAATTTATTTCTCAATTCAAATTTATTTTATTTTTTTTAGTTGGATTTTCTATAACAGCGTGTTTTTAGTTTTTTTTTTTTGACTATTTTTTTTTGGTAAAATTTTGTGATTGCCATATTCCACCAAACCTGTAGTAAGTAAATGTATCTCATAGCAGTCATATATCGTAATTGTTATAAATAGCAGACGATAAGAAGTATCGGGGGGATTATATCTAACACTGGTTAGCTGTTCGAACGAGTCTCATAATGATCTAGACTATAACTGGGATTAAAAATTCGATGAAAATTTAAATTGATTATTCTTACCTCATCTCCATCGCAAGGTTTACAATTCACGTCGACTATAATAATTCCATTAGTAGATGGCACACAATCACTGTTATCGCTCCAAACATTTACATCTAAAACATATTCATCAACAGTACTTATACTTTTCGAAAGGTCTTTGATAGCAGACCGTTTTTCATAATACCCATCTTCAGTTTGTACGGATACTGACTTATTTTTTTGCTTTTGTGCTCTTTTACTTCCCAGTTTTCCACTACTCATTACAACTTGCTTTCTAGACGTATCTTCGGACTTTTTTGTTTTACATAACCTCGGCATTTTGCTCTTGGCTAAAGAGAAACAGTTTGTAAAACAGTTGGCTTTCATACTTTATTAGATTTTACTGACTGCAAGCTTAATCCGTTAAAGGATTCAAAGTGGACTAATAAAAACGCAATAGTTTAATTAGCGCTATTGAACGCTGTATCTCTTTCCGATATACTTCATGATAAAAATAAATTAAATCAGTGAATCAAGATTTGATTATAGATACAATAATCATGACTAAAAATGTCATTGAAATTCTTGATGATAAAATAATACATAGTTACCAGACCAGTGGACTAGGATAACTAGGAACGATGAAAAGTATTCAGGTCGTAGTTTCTCCAGTCAGGATACAATGGTAATCTGTAGTCAGAGTTTTCCACGCTGGACGAGAATGAATTGGGAGGCTTCGTATGTCTTCGATAACTTTATGGAAATCTCATTAGTTAACTTAAGGAATGTCTTGTACGATAACATTAATATTGTTAAACTCACAGCTGAATCCGCGATTAGATGTTTACTAGTATGGATTATATTCAAATCATATTATACATACCTACATGTACTTAACGTTGCAATATTTTGGCCCTATTGGGGCAACCTAGAATAGGTACCTACTAGATATGTTTCGGGTTCTAGTTCTAGGTATGTTGAGAGCTTGTTCTTACTTTCTTTCGCAGCGGTGACGCCTAAGATGTTACTGTTGTCCATGGGTTACGATGACCACTTACTGTCAGGCCAGTATGGTCTGCCCGTTTGTCGGCTATCAACATATTAAAAATATCTAAATTAGTTACAGTAACCATCATTCTTCTTAAGATTATAAATTTTGAGTTTCATCTGTACGATTATAGAATCACAGAGCTGGTGGGCCATTGGGGATTTATCTAGACATGGGTAACTCAACCAAAACGCGTGAGCCGCATATCAGATCTTGAGTCATGAAGTTGAGCTGGAGCTTTGAACCGGTTCGTGGTTCAGCTCAAGGACAAGACATTTCAAATTTCAACCTTATTACTATTATCATTTGGGCATATTATCTTAGTCGGCGCGTACAGATCAGGTCCAGGTACGGCTCGCGGCTCACGCGATCTGTTTCACTCTTGAGTTGCGACATTCAAATTTCAACCTTATTACTATTATCATTAGGGTATATTATCTTAGTCGACGCGTACATATCAGGTTCAGGTACGGCTCGCGGCTCACGTGATCTGATTCACTCTTGAGCTGCGACATTCAAATTTCAACCTTATTACTGTTATCATTAGGGTATATTATCTTAGTTAACGCGTACATTTCAGGTCCAGGTACGGCTCGCGGCTCGCACGATCTGATTCACTCTTGAGCTGCGACATTCAAATTTCAACCTTATTACTATTATCATTAGGGTATATTATACTATATAACGCGTACATTTCAGGTCCAGGTACGGCTCGCGGCTCGCGCGATCTGATTCACTCTTGAGCTGCGACATTCAAATTTCAATTTTATTACTATTATTATTAGGGTATATTATCTTAGTTGACGCGTACAGTTCAGGTCGAGGTACGGCTCGCACTACTCGAGGTACGATTCACTCTTGAGCTGAACTGAGACCTGGTCGATCGGTTTTTGAGATGCAGGTCAACAGGTCAAGTTCGTGGGACCTGAATCTTTGAACCGGTTCAGATCTGAGTTACCCACCTCTAGATTTATCTAGGTATATAAATCTTTTCTTTTTCTCTGTTTCTCTTTCTATGATTTTTTATACATTTATGTGCAAAAGCTTTAACTAGTGCCTTGGATCAGTTACTCCTCCACCAATATCTGGAGGAGTATGATGGAGACCATTTCAGCAGCCACGAAAAGTTTAAACAGTTTAAACTTTACTTGATCCATCCATCCAATCCATGGATTTGGAAAATATTTATCTATTTATTTATTTATCTATTTATTTATTACATTTCTATATAAACATAACAGACAAAATCTAATGCGTTTATACAGAGACAATTGATTGAATATATCTACTGGCAGCTCTGCGAAATACAGCAGGCGTGGATGTAAAGAGGTCTAGATCCACATCCCAGGCCAGAACACCATTAAGCAAGGCCAGCGCGTGTGCCAATGGTGACTCGCGGACCAATACCAATCTATAACGAACCCTGAATAGTTTGTATGTCCGAGCTCTTTTGTTTATTTCAGGAACGTTCAGCGATATTAATTCCAGCACTGTGGGGTTACTAATATCACCTCTAATTAATCTATAGAAGTAGTCCATAAGCGCTACCTCACGTCTGACTTCAAGCGAGTCGTATCCCAACATTCCTAACAAAAATAAAGTTGGATACACATGTGGGAACCCTACGTAGTAACCGTACTGTTTGTGGTACAGCCATCTCAAAAACATCTTTTGGAGTTTCTCCACCATGAGTTTGTACTTTACTTCATGCGGACCCCAGATAATTGCATTACTTTCTAACAAGCTTCTTACGAAGCTGTTATATAACAATTTTATCGCAGCAACACTTTCAAAGTCTCTGCACTGTCTTAAAACAAACCCGAGTGATCTGTAGGCCCGAGTTGTTAGCTCACAAATATGTTGGGTAAAGCTTAGGTCAGATCGCATTAGAATACCTAAATCTTTTACAGAGTTTTGCCGTTGCAGGATCGCGTTGCTCAATTTATAATTAAACTCTACCGGGTTGTACGTTAGCGTAAACGATACTACAGAACATTTTGTTTCGTTGAATGCGAGCCGATTTTTCTCACTCCATTCGACGACACGTTTTATTTCCCTTTGTAAGATGTCACAGTCTGATGAATCCCGAATTTCCAAAGACAATTTCAGATCATCTGCAAATAAAAGACAGTGAGCCGCATTGACTGTGTCAGGCAAATCGTTTATGAAAATCAAAAATTCCAAAGGTCCGAGATTCGATCCCTGGCTTATACCGGAAAACGTGTAATACGGTTTTGAGACATATCCATTATACTGCACATACTGCCTCCGATTCCGGAGGTAGCAGGAGAAGAAGCGTAGCAAAGAGGGGGTGAATCCGGCAGTTGCAAATTTACGGAGAAGTAAATCATTATCCACCGTATCAAACGCTTTCCGGAAATCAAAGTACGCAGTGTCCACTTGGTTACCCTTGTCCACTGCTTCAGCAGTATATGCGTAAAATGACAATAAATTGCTAGTAGTGGAATGACCAGCTCTGAATCCATGTTGTGCATTGGAGAGTTGACTTTCCACCTGCACGCTTATTAATCTATATAGGATAGATGCAAACAATTTACCAAACACCGACAATACAGCTATCGGTCTAAAATTATTTACCTCTGACCCGGAATTACTCTTTGGAACGGGCACCACACGTGACACCTTCTGTGGTGTCTAGGTTTACCTGATTAGGTATTAGAAATAAAACACAAAATGGTTTTCAGTGATACAACACAACCCGCGCACTTGACGGCTGGATGGTGACTGCCTCGTGTGCGGGTAGTACAGATACTCTTTTATTATTATGTATGTCACATCTCTCCCTTTCAACAAAATTTTAATTATGTAATTTGTCCACTGATAAATAACTGATAAGTTCAGCTTTGATTAAAATATAATTTGTTCGAACAAAGTACACAACTTATTTCTATCGTTCGTAACATTTTATATCTCCAAAGATTACCTTTTTTGTCCAGTTAAATCACTATTTTTACAAAATACAAAAAAATAAGTTACTATTATAAGGATTTATAACATTATTTTCTTATAATGATTTATTCCTATTTAGTCTCTTTTATTCTTAATATACGGCCCTCTCTGCTTTCCCTTGTTTTTCCTTTTTTTTAATTATTATTTTCTATTTTTCCTAACGTAACTGGTTCGCTATGTGTTATCGTTGTGGAGAAGAACCAGTTGAAGAAACTCCATAACAACACTTTTTTATTAGGTACAAAATATTTGATTATTTTGTATACTTTTTAGCACCTGACCCACTACATCGTCGCAGCACGGCTGGACAAAAGGGTATATTTCACACTGGAAGTGACCTGCAACAAAACACAACGAAAGCATTTCTCCAAATTTAGTGCTGACCTGGCCTTTAATGTAGTTTAGTTATCAAGTTCTGGTCAGGAAATTCAAACAGGCCTGTCAAACAGGGTATATCAAAGAAGTGAATAAATTCAATCGGACTAACGTTTGATTGACTGTGGCGTATTTCATTTAAAATTATTGCGTCAATGAATAACCAAAGTTAATTTATAACCTTATCATTGACAAATTGTAAGTAATTTAGTCTATCGACAAAGCAATATTCACATTCTATGGGCAGATTATGACTTTGAACTCATTTTTATACTTTTACCTTGCTTGTAATACACGTAAAGAAACTTCCATGAGCTTGTGCGAGTATCATCAAGCGCTTCGATCTCGTCTCTTGCTCGAGCGTCTACCACCAATGCGTACGTGGAGTGTTGAAACACCAACGCTCCTGAGCGTCGTGTTATGTCAACTAGGAGCCCAGCGGCCTCAAATTCTTCGTTACTATCCAAATTCCCCTTTTTCCTTTTCTTACATTTTTGCGGTGTTACACATGGGGATGTTAATAGGATTATAATTTTCTAAAACTTGTATTTCACACTTGAAATTCATTATTGTGATTCTTGAAACTTAGAACGATTGACGTCATTTTTTTCCATAATTAAATTATTACTACATTACTTTCAATGCAATTACGTATCAAGTACTGGCGCTGTGCTTACACGGCTCATGTTGTACAGCACGGCTTAATGCTGGGTCTGGGCCTGTTCGGTGGTCACACAGCACGCTGCAACACTGACACTCATAAGATATATCTCGTGTTACTTATTAACATTTATTTTTGTTATCTCTTTTTCTTTCTTGTAACTATTTTTTTTTTATGCTGTAATTAGTACCCTGGAATACATGTATTTTCATTTCATTTCATTTCATTATATTATCATTTCATTTCCTTTCATTTTCATTTCATTTCATTTTCGTTTCATTTCAAGTAAGGATTTTATTAGTTACTCCAAAGTATATTTGTACTTGTAATTGATTAATAAATATTTTTTTGTTCGTTGGAACAATTAAATAGTACGTCCTGTACATGTCGGTGATAACTGTTTTATCACTTATTCAAACATGATTGTTTTTAATTATTATTGAATTTTCAATATTTAGTGAGCAGATCTGGTCCACAACAACAAATGTTTAGCAGGAACCATTTAGCAGGAATTCAGGCTCATACTAGTTAATTCAGGCTTATTACGACGAAATGTAATAAAATAAAGCGATAATGTGCAAATATATAGATATTTACTTAGACAGCCGTACAGTGATATCGGTTTGTCATTGATCATTCGGAGCGGTCGTTAGAGGTGCGCGTGTGAATACCTTTAATAACAACTTCGCACGCAATTATATTAAAACGATAAGATTCGTTATTATTAATACATGAATATAGGTATTTTAACCATAGGAAACATTAAATGGTATTCTATTAATTTATGCGTTTTGTTTACATATCCTCCCATTAATAGCCATATCCTCATATTTGTTGACCAACAGCGATAATTGGTATAGAAGTTAATAGTTTCGATAGTTATCAAAAACGTTCTTTCAATATTATAAATCTTCTGTTATTGGTCAGTACTTAACTGACGTTTTCGTGACCATGTCATATTTTGTTTTCGATATCATTATTGATATCTTTAGTATTGGTCAATAGTGTAAGTACTCAACTGACGTATTACGGTAAACATTACCTCCCACGGTTTAGTGCAACATTGATTTCGAAATCGGTTCGATACCACAATAGATATCTTGTATTATTGGTCAGTATTTATCTGACTTTCGATACCATGACAGATATCTTTTATTATTTTTCAGTACTTAGCTGATTTTCGATATCATAACAGATATCTTTTATTATTTTTCAGTACTTAACTGATTTTCGATACCATCACAGATATCTTTTATTATTTGTCAGTACTTGACTGATTTTCGATACCATAACAGATATCTTTTATTATTTGTCAGTACTTGACTGATTTGACTTGATCGATACCATAAATACCTTTTATTAATGGTCTATATTTGATTCAGTTTATTAGTATTTTATGCTTGAACCTTTGCATTTCTAGTACGACATTTAAGACATTTTGCAGCAAAATATTTGATTACTGATAATATGATTATTGGTTCCCATGTCTACTCCATTTAGTTGTCGTTTGATCTCGTTCCAATTTCATGTAGGTACGTGAAAGTTAGTTTTCGTTTTATAATGCCTTTCATTACTTAACGGTTTAACTGTTTGTTCAGTTTCTCAATTCATCACGATATTATTCAGCAGATGCAAAACTAAGCTTATAGGTTGCATTCTAGTACAAACCAGGTAGAATCAGTATTATACCGGCCAATGAAGGAATGTTATAAATTATTTGGTTAAAATATTTTTGACTTTTTTCGTTTTTGACCTTAAGAGTATAATCTATTTAAAACATAAATTTATTTACAATCTTGATTTTAGTTAGGAACAATATTACCCGGAATGAACTACTTGGTAATCATGGTGAAACGGTTCCTATAACTGGTTTGTACTTTACCATGAATCAACTTATGCAAATGGTGTAACCAACGCATGTGGTGTATATATATATTTTTCAAAAATACAAATAATTCGATTGCCTTGCACTTATCCTCGACTACAAAATTTCATCGAAATCTTTAGAGAATTTTTCGAGATACTGATTACTGTTTTAGCGAGGAATACGCAAGATCGTTTCCGCCGCGATTTGGAAACAGTAATAATTCAGTCCCTTCGATATTTTAGATTATTACAATTGTCCATTTGACGTTAATAATAAATATTTTCAAAATGAGATAGGCGATATGCAAAATTGCTCGGTTATTAAGTGAAATGTTCCATCAATAAAATCGGAAACACGTTTCGATACGATATAAATAAGCAAATACTAATTAATTATCATTATCATATTTTTGTATCTCAGAAACTAAATATCATTTGTTTATCAAATCTGTAATGTATATCATTATTTTTCCTCTACGTGATCATTTTAATGGAATTAAAGCTTAATTAAAATTGGAACGACTTCTTGATTTATATAATCCAATGTTTTACACATGTCAAATATATTATGTTCTTGACGAGTTTTCACTCATCTGACAATTTTGCAGTGTATTTGACTTGATTACATAATATGTAGTCATTACATAATTGTGTGTATGTTTTTTGTTTTAATTTCGAAAATGTAAACAGGTACAGTTTCATGTATGTATGGTTAGGATCTTCACTTACAACAGGATCTATCACCCTATATTCTACTAATAGGTACCGGCAAATTAATGTGCTTAATGCATTGTTTTGGTGGTCTCAAACCATCTTCGCATTATTTGCCTTTCAATGAACCTGTTTGGGACACATCGGTTGGATAGTTTCAGTCTAAAGGACATGGCAACAAACATTGTTTGTGGTTTATTATATAGATTTTGCTTAGAATCAATGATATTCAAAAATATATTTTATACATTATAATATCATTGCTTAGAATAACATCAGTAAAATAACATCGTTGAATTTACTTGCTACGTAAGTACTATACTTTAAATTTGGCACCCACGACACAGGGAATCCTAGTGTGGGGCTATGAGTGTAAAGCGTTATTTTAAATAACATAGTAAGTTAGTAAGTATCTCTATTTTTGAGACAAACTATGAAGATACCGTATAGCAAAATCGCTATGATATTGTTTACGGTTATCTTATTACGATATTTGATATATTAATGTGAAGACTGAATTTGGATTTATATTGACATTTTAAATTATTATTATCATTTTGGCAGGTAGAAATATCAAACATTTTTCAACTTACTATAATTAATAATTATCATTGTGAACTAAATATTACTAATTAGTTTTTAACCTATCACACGAACAAGATCCTTTTAATCGCATTTTATGATCCCAAATAATCCCAATGCTTGTACATTACAAGGAAAATGGCCGTGTCGATACCGACCATACAACAATGAAACAATATCTTAGGTATATATTACCTATTATTGCGCCAACACGCATTGTTTTTATTTTGTACCATTAATATGTGTATTTTGTAACCTATGTGTTATCAATACGAATATCAGGCTACATTATATGGAATGTAATTTAATTTACTAGACGCATTTGTTAAGAAAATACCTTCATTAATTCAACAATCAACTTTGTTAATCAAGAATCATCAAAGATTGAACACAAATGCATTTGTAGGTAGGTACTTAGTATTTTATCAAATGTTCTCTTGTCTTTTCTTTTCCCGTAAAAATATACGATTCTTTTAAAACTTTCCAAAACTAAACATAGCACAAGTCTCCCTTATTTCAAATAGCACCGACATTTTCGTATGATAACTCAAGGTTAACATTTTGTGAACATAAAAGAACCAAAATTACTCACACTTTTTCCTTTTGTTTTATTTTTATTTTTTTACCTCGGTCGCCAAATGTGGTGTCTAGGTTTACCTGATTAGGTATTAGAAATAAAACAGAAAATGGTTTTCAGTGATACAACACAACCCGCGCACTTGACGGCTGGATGGTGACTGCCTCGTGTGCGGGTAGTACAGATACTCTTTTATTATTATGTATGTCACACCTTCCATGCTTCAGGATACTTTCCGGAATCGACGCATAAATTATATATATAGTACAATGGTTCCGCAAACACAACCCGACAGTCTTTGACAACATAAGGTGGGATGGCGTCCGGTCCTGCCGAGCTTTTCGGTTTGAGGGTATCAAGAGCTTGTTCTACCTCTTTAACGCTTATGGATCCGATGTGAATGTTTCTTTTTGTTGTGTTTCCGTAACTCATTGCATCTTGTACGTCCAATTTAGGTTGACAATTTGAATTGACTGACGCGAAGTAGTCCGCTAACAACTGAGCTCCTTCATCGTTCCGAACTGACTTCCCATTATTTAAAAGACTCTGGCCATTTTTACTTTTATTGCGCTTAGCACCTATGTAGCCCCAAAAACTCGAAGGGTCTCGTTTTACGTCATTCTCCATTCTTTTTTTATAAAATCGGAAATCAGCCTGCACATTCAACTTAACAAGTGCCCTATAGTATGAGAACTTCATTCGATGCCTACTAGATAATGTCTTTTTATATAGACGATGAAAGTGTGTATCGTATGTTGCGTTTTGTTACATGCGTGTACCACACAGGGTATTGTTTTCAAAATATGTTTTTTATTTCGAAGGATAAATATTTTTGAAGAGATAAAGAATTTTCCACTTCAGGTTCAGGCCCAGCCTTCCATTTCGAAGAAGGATGTATATAAAAACCAATTAATCTTTTTACGCTATTGGAGTTATACCACATAATACATAATAGTATATACCTAATGGTTATACAAGCTTTAAAATGATGACCATTAATTAGCGTCCCAAATCATTTGAGAAATTTCCAAAATGTTCGTATTCCAATTATTAGAATATTACTTCAGCAAAATGGAGTCAGCGATAACTTGGAAATTAAATTCATAGCAATTTCGTTTAGGAAATTGACTCCAATTTGCAGTAAATTAGTTAAAATCAACTAGTGGGCAGATGAATATTGGCTAAGCTAGTAAACTTGAAGCGCTCATAGGCCGGCTTGTGTCGACCCTAAGTGATCGACCGAGGTCGGTAGTTGGATGGGTGACTGCTAGTGGCAAAAATGTCTTTAGTGTTTCCATGCTTCGGAGGGCACGTAAAGCCTTCAGTCCAGGTTCTTATCGTAATGTAACAGTCATTATGCTATGCCGGAGGCATGGAGCGGCATGGCAACATCCGACACTTAGTTTGGCCACTAACCACTCCATCAATCCGCACTGAAGCAGCGTGGTGGTGTTTTTTTTTAGTTTATGTTACGCAGTCGGGTTTTTTTTTGTTTTTTTTTTGTATTTTACACTTTTTAGTTAGGATTCATTGACTTTTTTATTAGACGAAAAAATTCTCAATGTTGTCATTTCATTAGGGGAGAATGGTTGTTTAAACAACTGTAAATCGTTATATATCCTAAACTGTTACTTAAAATGAAAAATAATGAGAGGAACCTAAAAATCATTTTTAATACCTATTCAATGATACCCCACTCGATAAGTTTTCAGAAAAAAAAATTTGAAGACAATATTGCGCCAAAAATCAATTTTTTTTATGGATATAGCCTTCAAATGAGCTGACGACCACCTGATGGTAAGTGGATATCGTCATCTATGGACATCAGCAACACCAAAGGTATCACCAATGCGTTGACGGCCAAGAAAGAGAGAAGAAAAAGAAAGAAAGAACTGGCTCTCAAGCCCCCAGCCGGAACACGATGAGTCGTTTGGCGGCTGACTCATGCTCAAGGGTCGTAGGTATCCAGGCGAACCCCATGGAGAAATAATAATAGTAATAATGGTATTAATACTTATTATAAGTACCTACTATTATTTCTTCTGTGGCATTAATTAACAACTAAAATCAACATTACCAATATAATCCCTCGAGGGGCCCTACAACCAGCGGGCCGGATTTAGTCGCCTTTTACGATACCCATGCGGCGTGGGATTGGGGTTAGTATTCTATGCCGCCCCAATACGGATAAATAATAATTTTGATATACCCAGTGTCACTCTCACAATTCAGACAAATCTAACGGCACCTCTCAAGCTAAAATTGATCAAGCCGTTTAGGATACAGAGCGTGCCAAAGAAATATACATACATACACTCGAAAAACATAATCCTCCTTGTAGCGCAGTCGGGTAAAAACAACATAACAAAGTAATAAACTAGCATAAATTTAAAAATAAACAAGGGTGCATGTAATTTTGTACGCGCATGAGAAGTTATACTTCTTTGGCATCATTAAATAAATATTTAAGTATAGTATTAATTATATTATATTTTTTATGCCTTAAGTAGGCAAACGAGCAGACGGGTCACCTGATGGTAAGTGATCACCGCCACCCATGGACATTAGTAACACTGGGGGCGTCACCAATGCGTTGCCGGCCTCGAAGAAAACAATAGACCCGCACATGAATACTATACAGAATGAAAACTTCATACTAACGCTATGCGCGAGAACACTACTACATGCACAGCTATGTGTGCGTGACCTATCACCGACAAGACGGGGGAGCGTGCGCCGGCCAATATACAACATAATGTAGTCGCTAATGCAATGTGAGCCTTAAAATATCACTCTTTACAAATTGCTTATTAATTTGAATGAAAGTATAAAATTTTTCACCACCACAACCGCAGTTTCGCTCGAACATCATCCATATAATTTATATCTAAATTTCTCTGTCCACGTGAAACTGTAAATGCCGCTAGAGCCTACAGCATCTGTCCATTCGTATAAAAATAATATATAATTTGATTTATATTTAACATTAACTATTATTTTTAGCTACATACTAAGGACTGAGGTATATATAAAAAAAATCTTAAAATATACACGTATATTATTCAAAAGAGTATCATAATAATAATGATTATAAACTTATTTAAATTCCGTAGTACTTATTTTACAAAAATTTGGCACCTAAGTTACCCTGTAGTACCTATGATGCAAATAATAAAATAAATTTATCGTAAAAAGATAATAAAAAGTATTTACATTAAGTTAAGTTAATAAATAAGACCTTGGCTCACGAAAAAAGTAATTTAAATAACTACATCAGAAAATAAAAAAACATGGGTAGCGCAAAGTATATAAAGATTCTCAACAATTAAATTTAATATCAACTTTGACACTAACATTTTTCTTTATTTCCTGATTGTGCTTTACAAAGATTTTACATAACTTTGGTAACTAGAAAATTAGGAAAAGTAAGTTAGGAAAAGTATTCTATCACTAACATTTTCAATTTAACAAAATTAATTATTTTCGTTTTATAATCAATGTACATTTCAATAAGGGTTTTATCATATTATCTCAACTTATCATTTTATTTCAACTTTCTTAATCACATTAATTAAAAACTTACCAAGTTACTAAAGCACAATACGTTTGAATATTGTCAATCTGAAATCGGTCTTAGGACAACGAGTGTAAAATAAATTCATAACGGAATTTGAAATCAAAATACTTCAGATCCATCTCAGACCCGATATAATAGCCTTAACTTAAAAGAATTTATTCCTAAAAAATATTTTACAAAAATAATTAACATCTTCTATAACGACATCGAATACAATGTAAGTTATACTAGACCAGTGCAGCACCAATTTAAACGAACAGTTTATAAGATTATTTTCATACACCTTAATAGAAACTGTAATATTTTTAAGAACAACAATAATTTGGGATAAACCATAGAAATCGTTAAATACAAACCTATTACCTATTTTTTATTAGTACTCTCATTATAAGTACTATTATTTCTTCTGTGGTAGTACGAACAGAGGAAGTCATTAGTTTTTGTGAAATAATAAAAAGTTTACGTATAGATCAACTTACAGACCTTGAACCGGCCACGAGACGGTACGACAAATACAAGTTAAAAAAATTAATGGAAAAATGACAAAGATGGTTAAAAAACACTTACTTCAAACCAAGGATAATTGTTTTGCATAAAACATGGTGTGTAACAAAAAATAAATGTTCAATTAGGTAATGTTTAAAACATACTCGTAAAGGCAAGATAACGGTTGGCTGAATATAAGTTGCAATAAACATTTACCATTGGACACGGCAACAAAAATTTAAAAAAATTACACCATAAAATATTTGAAAATGTTAGCGTATAAATATTCCATGGATTTATGAAAAATAATGGTGTGAAATTAACTGTGGGTCACTTCATGTTTTGCATCAGGTCCCTGTGGTGTGCGTTTTAACTACCAAATCAGTCGATATCTAAACTTTTGAAGCTACTGGTAAAACTGGCAAACATTCCTTTAGTCGGTTTCTTGATTCTCTTCTTCTCATCAGTCTTGAATATCTCCGATTCTATTAACCAATCCCTGTAATTCTCCTCCATATTCTTCCGTTGTTCTTCGTGTAATTGCTTTACAGATGGTTGGAGACCGCCGTAATCTTCCGGCAGTAACTCCTTGTCGACGACTGCGGCAGGACCCTCAGAGGAGAAGTTGAGAAGATTAAGGAGATTGGAATGTATGAGCGGCTTGACGAGACACATCACCTGGTTAATGAAGGATACTGTGTGCACCACATGGATCTTCTTCAGACGACACGGGTGAGCGTTCTGGAAACAATTAATAGATATTTTAGAATTTCGTTTTTCATTAAGATTTCTGGACATCAATGCATCATTCGCTTGGTTTAAATTATGAAATTTTTTACGACCTTATTGCTTACGCACAATATTAAACGCCTTAACGACCTGTCCCATAACCGGCTAATTTTATGGACACCCAATAACCAAATAGATAAATTGGATTTCGTCAACATGCCAACGTCCAACGTTTCACTTACAGGTCTTAGTTTAGAATAATGACTTGTGGGATTTATTTATCAAACCAATTCTTAAGCTTTGACAGTTAAAATTATGTTCACTACTTTCAAACAAGATGTCTATAAACCGAAGTGCTGGGTATGAAAAATTCTCAGACTCCCTTTCCCGCTACATATTGCTAAGTAACAGTACCTAATCTAACATACCTGTATGTAATGCATAAAAGCTCGAAGCGCAGGTAAAGTCACACGAGTAAGATGACCTAGACTGCAACCCTTCATATCAAAAATGACGATATATCCCTCGGAGAGTCTATCTTCGGATAGTTTGACGTCGTTAAACATACAAAAGACTCGAACGGCATCCGCGAAGTTGAGTTTGCTGTAGTCCAGGTCAGACAGCCGGTAAAGAAGAACATGGAAGCCTTCTTCAGTCGGCTTAGGAAGAGCAACCATTTGTCTGTGGAGGAAGCAGGTAAAATTATGTTAGGCTGGTCGTATAAATAAAATAGGTACGTCATGGAAGGCAATGATATAAAGCACTAGCTGACCCCGCGAACTTCATATCGCCCAAACTTACTTTTAACTAAACTTTTTTGGTAGACTTAACAAATCAGAGATCATTAAATCCCCTCTCCCTCTCCCTCTCCCTCTCCCTCTCCCTCTCCCTCTCCCTCTCCCTCTCCCTCTCCCTCTCCCTCTCCCTCTCCCTCTCCCTCTCCCTCTCCCTCTCCCTCTCCCTCTCCCTCTCCCTCTCCCTCTCCCTCTCCCTCTCCCTCTCCCTCTCCCTCTCCCTCTCCCTCTCCCTCTCCCTCTCCCTCTCCCTCTCCCTCTCCCTCTCCCTCTCCCTCTCCCTCTCCCTCTCCCTCTCCCTCTCCCTCTCCCTCTCCCTCTCCCTCTCCCTCTCCCTCTCCCTCTCCCTCTCCCTCTCCCTCTCCCTCTCCCTCTCCCTCTCCCTCTCCCTCTCCCTGTCCCCGTCCGCGTTTATTATGGAATGACCAAGTAGATACCTAATGTTCGGGGTACTTATACTTTTTGTCCTGCGCTCACAAATGTCCAAGCTTTTCTTTTTGATTATATTTAAAGTTATATTTAAAAAAATATATTTCAATTTTATAGTTCATGCTGCAAAAGAGTTTTTTTTATTGACAACCCTCCATCCATCATCATCAAAAATCCATATTTTCCGGTTAAAAAAGGTTTATCCCTTTTATCCCGTCTCGCAGGAAAGTTGCCCTTGTAGGTACTATTATCTAGTTTGTGGTGCAACACAGCATTATTCTTACGGCAGATAATGATACTCACGTAATATCTAAAATAGTTTTATTCTTAGGAAGTAGCGGGTCTCTATTAGTGAACAAATCCGGAGTGTTGTTCCTCAGGGTGAAGTAGCATTCTATCGTGTCCTTGGTTTCCTTCACCTTGTAGTAATTGGAATGGAGGAAGAGGAACACGTACTCGTCCGAGATGTACGGCAGATGAGGTTGACTTTTCATCCTGGAATTAAATAAAGCTAAAGTTAGCAAACTCATCTATAACTTGAAGAAAAGTAAAATCAGAAATGCTTGAAAAGCAAATTTTCACTTCACAATAATTGTCACTGAAATAAAATCTGTACCAATATTATAAAGCTGAAGATTTTGTTAGGTTTAGGACTTTAGGTCGCTAATCTCAGGAACTACTGGTTCGAATTGATACATTATTTTTATGTTGGATAGCCCATTTATCGAGGAAGGCTACAAAACATGATGCTAAGACTTTTGAGCGGCGCATCAATGAAAAATGTTGGAAAAACAGGAAAAATTACCAAAGCGAAGTTATGAGTAGATTTATAACAGTTTTAGTAGGATATATTTGAATCCTATCAGGAATAATTCGAAAACAAACAAACAAATGCTAATGAATAAACTGTACATTCGTAATGAGAACGACATAGGCACAGCGGATCAACTTTGAGCACGGAAGAAAAGCCGATACTGTCTGTTGGCCGACAGTATGGGAAAGTTTAGGTTGTAGTATAGGCAAAATGTAACCAAACATCACGTATCCACAACTAGGGTTAGCACAATTAGTGCATGTGAAAGTCACCGACAAGACTTGAGTAAGTAACTAACAAAATCTTCACTACACCAGCTGACTAATCGTAGGCTATGTATTCAACTCATGTTATTCATATCTCGTAAATCCATTTATTAATTGATTTATATTGTATCTAATACATACACAACTGGATACCTAGCTTGTTTTTTTCTTGTTTGTCACACGTGCCTTTTTTTGTTTAATCTCATTCCTATTTAATAGTTCATTTTGGTATTGCTTTTAAGTCTTTTATCCGGATTAATTAATAATTTTCAGTTTAAAAGTTACTTCGCAAAATTACATCAGTCGGTTAAAATACAAAAGCTGTAAAAAATCAGAAATAGGTCGTTGCAGTCGGTCACGCCCCTACGCTGTGGCTACGATGACTGAGTACTTTTTCGATGCTAAAAATAAAATTTTTGCTTTATTTGACTGTTCTGAATCCAGTTCCAACTTTCATCAAATTGTTCCTATTATAGTAAGCTTAGCCGCGATTCTTAATTGGCGGTGCGGTAGAAAGTGACCTCACTCGGAATTCCATCTCTGCATCTCTCATTATAAGTCAACGTCATCATTTTAATATTTTTTAGGATTACGTACTTTTGACCCATTTTTGACCGTATTCAGATTTCAGATACAGGCAGTCCTCGTACTTACGGCATGTTAGGTTCTCGAAATACGCGACGTAAATCGAAACGACGTAAGTCGAGACAAATTTTTTCATATTATGTTTACATGTAAAACTCAAGGGTTAGGATCCACACGGACTCGAAATAAAAAAAAAACTGCATTTATAACAAAGGATATACATACTTTATTATCAAAAATAAGTTCTTAAAATAATTATATATGCACTTATGAAATTGCTAGTTATTTTTCCTATGCCGGAAATCGAAACAAATGACGTATGTTTGAGGAATAGTATCAAAACATTGTTGGACTTAACTTGAAACGACGTAAATCGAAACGACGTAAGTCGAGGACTGCCTGTATACCATTTATCAGAGAGACCTTGTGGCTCACAAATATATGTATAAGTTTTGATTGGCAGTTTTTGTACAAGGTCTGTCACAAACGAATTTTACGGTTCGAAGTCAAAGATTCTATTTAAGGTATGTAACATCATTTTACCTAAATAGTCACCGTCCATAGAAAGATGTCACAAACATTAATAGTATCCGCGATCCATTGCCGACCAAGGTGAAAGTGATAATTTTATTAATTTAAATGCCTGAGCAAAATTATCTTTTCAAGTTTTCCACTAAACATATTTAGGGTTCCGTACTTCAAAAGGAAAACGGAACCCTTATATTATATCACTTTGTTGTCCGTCCGTCTGTCTATCTGTTTGTCTGTCTGTCAACCCCCTTTTTTCAGGAATGCAAACATAAAATTAATATCTTAAAACTGAAGTCGTCACTCAGGTCGTCAATCCCTTGGATCTGTGCAAAAATCAAGCTTCTAAGTCAACGCAATCAAAAGATATGTTCGTTTATGCCATATTTTTTATTATTTTGACACTTGTATGGAAATCAAAATCCTTCCCATTGACCTAGATTCTAGAATCATGAAATTTGGCAAGAGCCTATGCCTTATAGGCATAGGTACTATAATAACATCACAAAAAAATTACTTTTACTTGTTTGCAGTTGGTAAGTTAGTTACTCAATTCAGCAACTCAAAAAAGCAATTTTCGGTTCTAAGTATATGTATGTTATATGTTGTTATATGTTGAATCCAATCCTCCAATTTGTAACTCAATTTTAAAACTGCTAAAACCGTCGAATGGGCTCGCATTTAACTATCCGCATTGTCTGTCGTCTTCTGTATGCAAAGTGGAATTCCTTGGCAGCCTCAGCTCGAATCAATAGGACCTTTCTAGGGAACAATACTCCGTCCTTATTACATACTCGCGTAAGTCTTGGACCAGACTAGACGGAACAACTGGAATATTTACTAGACAATTCAAACTGTTACCAACGACCTTGTTCTCCTTAAAACAAAATCTTTTTGTAATAGTTACAATAGTGGTGTAGAGTATTTACTGATAAAGGATAGGTTCTATCAATTCCAAACAATACAATAATTTTATAAGACAAGTGTTTCTTGATCTACAGTTCTAAAACATATTGTGATGTGAGCCTCCAGAATTAAGTAATAAATTTTTCATAATCGTCACTTCGTAGTTCCTACCTGTAACACGTTTGATCTTCAGTTGTATTTAGTCCAACGACGAAAGTAAAAATCAAATGCGACACTGCCTAAAAAATCTAACATATTTTGATATGTCAGACACATATCGATATTTATAAATATTATGGAATATAATACCATTCTCTTATCTCCTGAATTTCATCCTCGTGTCCTTCAGGTATCGGCTTCAGGCCGTGTAAAAAAGGGTGCGAATACTTCGTCGCCGACATCTTTTGCGTGTGCGCACCCCAAAGTGTCTGCAAAAGAAAAACAAAATGTTTTAATATACAATATTAATTTACTGCTTCAAGTTACTGGCTGCAAAATGTATCGATCGAAAAGCAGTTTATCGATGATTTTGTATTTTTTTACAACAGATAAGTTTCATTTTATTTTTATTTCCGCAGGTTCCATGGGAAAATTACAAGTTTTTATTTAACTTAGGTATAATTATGGGAACCGTTAGCCTATATATGTTAGACCGGGTCACCGAGCCACAATGAACCGTGGCTGGAGTTAGCTAGTTCATATTATTATTATTTTCATGTTCATGTTTTTCACTGTGATGTTATGATGACGAATAATTGAAAATTGTAGCAAATATTTCATCTATACTATACTCGTAATATTATAAAGATGAAAGATTTTATTGTTTGTTTGCATTGAATAGGCTCCGAAACTACAGAACCGATTTGAAAAATTCTTTCACCGTTGGGAAGCTACACTATCCCCGGGTAACATAGGTTATAATTATGATATTAAAAAAATAGGTGTCCTTAATAAAACTCCAATAATGTAACCCAAGGTGTAAAAAAATAAGAAAACCGAAGCAAAGCGAGGTCGGTTACTCGTACTTAATAAAATTATTTATTCACCCAGTTCCTGCTTTAACACACAAAAACCTTTGCATTAATTGCACTAAAACTGACCCGACACGTATGAGGTAACAATGAAGATTTTGTTAACCATGATGAAATTCAAAGTAAATAAATTGTAACATTTTTCAATTAAGTTATGTACTTAAACGTACATACATATATTTATTATTATTTTTACCCTGTCTGGCTGTTTGCCTGGTTGTCTGTTACGGCATCGCACGGAAAACACTGAACGACACATCGTAATTACATAATTATTTCATTAATTTGATGAGTGTACGTAATGAATGCTTTTTGATGTGATTCTTTACCTACTTAATATTTCATGCGCCAAAATTCATAATAATTAAATAACATTATTTAATTACTAAACGGGCCACCAGATGCTAAGTAAGTAATCACTACCGCCGAGTGCCGGCAATGGACATCCTAACTACGTCCTAACCTAACTAAGGGCACAACTATTTATTTGTGCCGAGAAACGGCCAAAAGTTATAAGTACTATTATGTTTTCTGTGCTAAACGTATGAAGAAATATTATTACGATGCGTATCATTGAAATTTAAAACTTATCGTGATACTATTAATGTACGGATCACCATATTTCGTTTCGTCACATGAAAATCCCTTGCCATGCCATCAATGGGCGCAGGCCCTTACGTTAACGCAGATGTGGCAGGAGCTTAACGCCCCAACTCAGAGACACTAACGGTTACTTAAATCGCTCCTCAGTACAGAATTTGTATGGTGATTCTATATAACCGTTAGTGACACTGAGTTGGGGCGTTAGGGAACTCGTCCGCGGTTACTTTACCCAGATAAATCGACATTTTCGAAATGAAGAAAGAAGAAACTCACTTCAGATGAGGTAATTATTTTGGAATACGCCTTACGTACTATAAGCGAAGCGAAGCGAAGGCGGGTTAGGCTGGCAATTTACTTAAGTTCCCTAAACTTCTAATCTTAATTCTACGTTAATAAATTAGTGAATTTTTTTCGATCATTTCGAATTCAACTGGATCATTTAGTAATTGCGTCAACTTCCAGTAATTCGGCGCACGCGCATCCTAATTTTAAGTAATTAACAAGTGATTAGTGAAAGAAAGTGTTTCGTGGTTACGTATGGGCCAGTCTCGGTCTACTAGGCAAGCATAACATCGTACGATATACCCGAATCCGATAAGTAATGCCACTTTTTGCTATTGCTAACATATGCTTCTGATTCAAAAACGACTGATATAATTTGTTAGTATGATGCAATACCGACAGCATGCTATTTCAGACAGAACTAAGTATGTTGAATGTACATACGTTGGATCTTAGGACATAACATTCTCCATATTTACCCCGTATGTTTGATAATCAAATCCATCATCGTTTTATTTTATAAAACAATATACCTATTCATCATACAAAATTTTAAATTTAATATTTACTTCCAAAGGCCAAAATACCGGGCAACAGCGTGTCAGACCACGCGCAATGTAGAGTTCCGAAGAAGTAAGTTTATCGGCTATTATCAAACTATTACTCATTAACTATGTACTTATGCTAACATAGCCGTGATAGTTTTCCATGTCAATTTGTCATATAACCTATTTTTGAGAATTTTTTCACTTGTCCAATTTCAACCGTTTAGCACTTTAAAGCCAAATATTTCGCAAACGAACCCTAAATCCAAAAATAGTCTTAGGAGACCCATAATATTTTTGAAAGACCTTTTCAACGATACCCCACAATATGGGGAGCGCAACGAAAAAAAAATCATCCTCACGTTAAATGTAGGGGAGATACCCTAAAAAATATTTTATTCTACGATTTTGGAGCTTTAATCAATAATGTATTTCGATGCCAAATTACAGCTTTCTAGCACTAAGGGCCGCGGCGCGGCGGCGCTATGCCTCGGACAGACGGACGGACGGACGGACATGATGGAACTATAAAGGTTCCGATTTTACTTTGGAACCCTAAAAACACTGCTCTGCTCTGCTCTATGTTTCGTGCCTCCATCATCAGGACCAGATTTTTAGTGGCCTGTTGCCCCTTACGACACTTTAGTATACCGACATGACATGGGATTGGATTGGTCTTTTATTGGTTAACTGTGTGCAGTTACCAAGAATTTAAATAACTTATCTTTGATCACACCTAAAAGTCCTAATACTTTAGATGAACCTAATACTTTAGATCAGTGAGCTAGCTAATTATGTAGTTCAAAGTTTCAAAACCATGCTATTCTTAAACCAAACCAAAGCTTCATAATGACGAATGTTCATGCGATTGTAAACTACGTGTGAGGTGGTTTGAGTAGCATCTATCACGCGCGCCTCTAGTTTCCATACACTTTCTCGCGGACGCAGAGAAACATATAGAAAGCGAATTACGTCCGTCAGTAATGGCAAATAAAGATATTATATATAAGAGATAGTTGCTAAGAGTTCTGTACTCACGTATGAAATTAATCTTTATTGCTATTTATTTTATTCCTATTTTATGAACGACGACAATTTCTCTATGTAACAACATTGTTGTTGTGTGCGAGTCATTGTAACATTACCTACGTCTTAAACTTCGAGTGTTACTTACAACTAATTACTAAACTAAGCTACAAATAAGCAATGTAGTTCGATGCAATTACTAGCGATTTCAAGCAATTACTAGCGACAACTACAAAAATTAAAGCCTTAAGAACAGTAGGTATAGGACCAAAATATCCCCGACGCGAGAATTCAACAGTTACAGGCTTTGGTTATCCCTTTGGGCCCTTTGGCATAGGTCTCCTATTCAATTCATTTTAATAATGCTACTAAGTCACAAAACTGAAATTTCAACTGGACAATTCAGTAAAGTGTGCCATGCCTACTAATCTCAATCTGTTAATAATATTATCTGAAATATTTTTTTGACTAATAGTTGCAGCCGCAAGAGACCATTGCTGGTCATTCTGTAACAGAAAACGTAATTTCCGCAAGCAAAACTGCGGGCAAGAGCTAGTTATTATTAATTAACATACCTACTGCCCTTAAAAACAACAAGGCACCGGGCGATGATGGAATCACAACTGAGCTGTTTAAAGCTGGAGGAAGGCCTATATTGCTAGTGCTACAGTAGTTGTTTGATTCCGTTATCAGTAGCGGGACTACCCCGGAATCGTGGAGCAGAAATGTGGTGACGCTGTTCTTCAAGAAGGGTGATAAACCCCTATTGAAGAACTATTGGCCCATTTTTGAGCCACATTTACAACCTGTTTTCAAGGTTACTTACTAATCGCATAGCACGCAGACTTGACCAAATCGGCCACCATGTCAGTTCCATTACACGACAGAAGCACGAACTCTATCCAACTGCAGAGGTGTGTCAGGCAAGGGGACGTTATTTCCACGAAACTGTTCACTGCAGATGTGTTCAAACTAATGGAGTGGAAAGGGCTCGGCATTAACATCAATGGTGAACACCTCGCACACCTTCGATTTTCCGACGACTTAGTGATACTGGCGGAATCGCTGGAGGGCCTCAGTACTATACTAGGGGACTTGAACAGTGCCTCACAACGGGTGGGTCTTAAGATGAACATGGACAAGACAAAAATCATGTCTAATGTCCATGTCACACCCGTACCGGTAGTTGTTGACGGCACTGCTCTCGAATCTGCTCTCGAATGATCCAGATGGGTGAGTCCAACTTCGAGAAAGAGGTCATTCGAAGAATTCAACTCGGCTAAGCAGCGTTCGGGAAATTACGACATATCTCTTCATCCAAAATTCCTCAGTGGAAAAAGTCGAAAGAGTTCGAGCAATGTGTGTTGCCAGTGGTAATATATGGATTCGAGACGTGGTCTTTTACTATTGGCCTCATTCGAAGGCTCAAAGTAACGATGAAGTCCGTAGGTGAGCAAAAGTTACCGACATAGCTCGCAAAGTTAGCCGGCTGAAATGGCAATGGGTAGGCCACATCGTTCGTAAGACAGATAACCGATGGGGTCGCAAAGTCCTCGAATGGCGGCCACGTCTCGGTAAAAAGAGCACTGATCGCAACGCGACCAGGTAGACTAATGACCTAAAGAAGACAGCGGGAAGCCGCTAGATTCAGAAGGCCCAGGAACGGTCGGAGTGGCGCCAATTACGCGAGGCCTATGTCAGCAGTGGACTTTAAAAGGATGTTAGATAGATAGATAGATACTGCCCCTATCGGTACGTAAATTCGGCAAAAGAATTAGATATGCTGGGCACGATTCTAAAACCTTCTGTATATATTGATGTTGCAGATTGTGTTATTATCAATGTTAAATGATACGTGTATACGTAAAGTATGATTTAACATTGATAATAACGTAAACAACATGTAATATTATAACATTACAGAGGATGTTAGAATCATGCCCTGCATACTTAATTATTTTGTCGACTGTACTTTGGCACTAATTAGGTACTCGTATTTAAGTACCTACCTGCCTATAATGCTGAATGAGAAAAATTGTTCTAGTTTCTCTAACCTGTATATAAAACATAAAAAAAATTTGTACGTGTGTCCTTTATAGACTAAAACAACCCAACCGATATGCCTCAAAATGTTTTCATTTAAAAGGCAATAAATAATCTGAAGGTGGTTTGAGACCACTAGAACAATGCAATAGGCACTTTCAGTACATTTATAAAGTCGATTTTCCACTTTTCCCGTACAATAATTTTAAGATATTATGTAAAGGGCTCATAAACAGACTGTTAACACAAAAACACTGCTGTCATTGTATCCACTAATTAGGTATAATTATTATGGTCGCCATTAAAGTAGGGGTAGTAAACCACGTTACTTAAGTTTATTGCTGTTCATCTATATTTATTACTACTAGTATATATTTAGTAATTTCCAACATTGTAGGTTTGTTATGTTGAAGATAAACTATCAAAAAATATATCCGCTAAAACTAGACTGGAATAGATAACCTAAATTCCAGTAAATAACTATAACATAGATCACAGAATAGACAAAATAAGACTTATAATTTTATTATTTGAATAAAATATCTTAAATGAAAAAATAAATGTAGAGTTACCTACTCTACTCCCATAGTATTTTGTCGACAGCCGAAACCACTCTAGGAATCATCTTCTACAAAAGTAGTTTTGCGTCTTGTGCAGTAATAGGTAACGCTCATTTCATAGAATGTCGATTTCATAGTAATATCAATATTTTTCGTTAATTATTATTCATAAGAAACTTTGAGCTTTCGCTTGCCCTTATTAGGTCTGCAACTAAATTATGGAAATTATGCTGGTAGTCTCATGCACTGTGCATTATTTTCTGATAATAGATCTTTATTCATCATATTGTTATTACTTCAAATATGTATAATTTGTAATGTATGCTAACTCGTGTTCCTGTTAAAAGTTATTTAATTAGTTGAAAAGTTTTTTTCATAATGTATGTAAATGAAAATAACTGTACCGAATGAAAATAAACTGCACAAGTGCGATTTAAACTCGTGTGGAGAGGGTTCCGTACGTTGATTATCTATTTACCGTTCTTTTTTAATTTTATTTTTGCCGCTTAAACGTTTTCCCGTAATATGTAAAGAACTATCCGGATATTTTTAAAAATTCTAGCCTCAGTAGTTTCGGAGATAGGGAGGGGAATGGTCAAATTTCGTCTTTAAATTTCGTTATTTCTTGAAAAATTTTATAACTATTCATTGCAGAACATTGCTTACACACGCTTACATTTTTATACAAAAATATATTTGAGGTCCTTACAACAAGCCTTTTCATTTGAAATGCCACACGATACGGTTCGCAAGAATTTTTTTGTTTAATTTTGATTTCGTTAATTTTTTTTAATTCTGTTGTTTATACCTTCGTCTTTGGGTCACATAAAAGTACATTACCTACCAAATTTCAACTCATCTATTTTGGTTTTGGAGCAAATTGGCCGTGAAGGGCGGTCGCCCATACATACACACGAATGATCCTATAAGGTTTCCATTTTTTGCTTTTTCGTACGGAACCCTAAAAACAACTAAAACACAATTACGTTCAATTTTTAAAAATAACTTTAAGTTTAGCCTGTCTGCTGTAAACACACAGTTACAAATAAATAATATATATTTTTTTCTACTAGTTGTGCCGTTCCACTAGTTGTGCGTACGTAGTTGGTCCGTTAGGAAACCGCGGTATAAGAATGAGAAGCATTTTGTTGCAAATTAAGTAAAGTACTCAATTCAGACATTAAGGTACGATTTTTTGCGCTTACACTTATTTAATAAAAGTGCTCAACTCAAGCATCAATTTAACGATATCACAAACAATAAACCCCTTATCAGTGTAACTCATGAATAATTTAGACAAAATAATGACAATAAAAGTTATTAAATATTATCAAAGCAACATGCATCCTTAAACTGTTCGATAAAAAGTCGCCATCCGCGATTTATCACGCTGCTATCCCTGGTGGCTGTGGCTGAGTGTGGCTCAGCTGACATCAGTGATCATTGACATTGATCTTGTAGAGACGTTATAGACAGCATGTATTACACGTAATTGGTCCGCATTTGACCGCTATCTCACCTGATGAAAGTTTTCTTTAACCGACTTATAAATCCATTCCACAAATGATACGACAAAAAAAATTACTTCCTTATAATACAATACAATATTAATATCGAGAAATAGAACAGCCTACAGACATAATATAACCGCAAATGGCAAATAACTTAACCAGCTCACAACGTTCGATAGAATGAGTTTTGGTTGGTTACTACTCACAGATTATTGGGCTTTGTTACTTTGTAGATAAAAAGTAGAACATCATATCAAATAACTTGCTTATTTTCAATTATTAAACCATAACACGTTTTTCACGTGCATTCGTAAATTATATTCTGTACCTAGCTAATAATAAATATTTAGATAAAATTGAGCATTTCAAATTGATATGGAACTCGCGTTAGATAAGTAGGTACTAATTAATTCCGTTTTTTGAAAAAATATTTAAGTTAGGATTCTCTTACGTATATAAGCATTTTCCTGGAAAGTATGGACGTGTTGAAAATTTATCATGAACTATTGACAAAAATTACCCACATATAAAATTGTAAATTGTTTTAATTGTGAATACAGGATTTAGATTCCTGAATTGAATCCGTAACATAACAACATCCAAGTATGTATAACGATATGTATGAATTTAGATATACCTACCTACCTTGACTTATAATATAATACTCAGGTAGTTTAATTGGTCAGTAATTATTACGCTAGAGTCAGTAGGTTATGGTCGATCGTTAGAGGATAAAAACGTAATAACCACGTGTTGTTCATAATATATAAATTAACATTTTTATGATCCATGTTTTCACGGTTTCGTTACAATAACGTAAACATTGACCCATCATAGAAAAATATTATTGTTGTTGTTAAACTACCTCAACGGTATCGAAGTATTATGATATTAGAGTGCTCTTTTTAATTTAGGATATTAATGTATTGTTTATACGATTCAAGAATTAAAACTGATTGATTCAAAAGTAATAAAAAAGCAGGCAAGTGTGTGTCAGGCCACACGCAATGTTGGGTTCCGAAGTAATAGTAAGTTTATCGACTATTACTCATTAACTACTTATGCTAACAAAGCCGTGATAGTTGTCCTTGTAAATTCATCATAATATAACCTATTTTTGAGATTTTTTCACTTGTCCAACAACCAAGCGTTTGGCCAGAGGGGGGGGGGGCATTTGAGTCTAACCAAAATTAATATTTCACAAATGGATCCCTAATTCAAAACATGGTCTTAGAAGACCCATAATAGTTTTGAAAGATCTCTTCAACGATACCCCACACTATAGGGTACGCGACGAATAAAAAATTCATCCTGACGACCCTGTAGCCTAGTTGGTAGCGACCCTGCCTGCAAAGTGAGGGGCCCCAGGTTCGATTCCCGGCCGGCGCAGATATTTATGTGATAGATAAATATTTGTGCTCGGGTCATGGGTGTGATTGTGATGTGTTATATGTTTCGTCCATGCCACCCGCGACACAGGTAATTACCTACTGCGGGGGTGTGAGTGTGTTAGCGTTATCCTCACTTATCTATGGGGAAGGAACTATGAAAAAAAAAATGTTTTTCAATATTTTATTCTACGATTCTGGAGTTTTAATAAATATGTATATACATGCCAAATTATAGCTTTCTAGCACTCTCGGCGCTTTACTTTAGACAGATGAACGGACATGACGAAACTATGGGTTCCGATTTCGATGTAAACCCTAAAAAAGTATTATGAGGCCGTTTTATTTTGGCTTGAAATGCATTTTTGTGATAATTATAATCAAATTAAATATTAGTGTTTTTCTGTTTATGACATATCCAGTAATTTATTTATTAATGTCTTGACAGCGCCACGTGTTGGATCCCAGTAAAGCGATGATCTATCATCTTATCAATCAAGAGAAATATTACAGTGACTGCCTCAGTTGATCATTGAGAACTTGCCTGGTCAATAACAGACGCATCCAAGTTAATATATTAAATAGGTAAATAAAAAATTATATAAACGGTATATTAAACCCTTTAAAATACCACATAGGAGGGGCCACAAGTTTGGTCAATCATTGTTCACCTTAAGCCAATGATATGTTTGCCTTACGCAATTAAATAAACCACGCAATTATTTTTCATGCGTTAGCTTACATTTAGAAAACTACTCGAGAGATTTATGTAGTACATATGTACGTAGGGTGAGACTAGCTGTTCCAGGGTTTGTTCTGCAATATATATTATTTTTATACTTATCGGATCCTAAGATATTACGAGGCATTGCCCCGTCGAAATTTTATAGGTCCAGTTATTTTTCTTTAATCGGTCAAGTATATTATCCAAAGTTAGACTTATCAATCACAATCGTAGCTAACAAAGATTTCACGAATGAAAAGTCCCTTTAATTAACTGAAATATCTATGTTCTTACATGGAAGACATTTGAGAAAACATTTGGGGGTGGGTATTAACTATTTAGTATTAACGCAATAGATTCCAAAAAAAATTAAGAACATAGAATCTTGAATGGTTAAACCTTCTATCGACTGTGGAAAAGATACTGAGGTTTCCCGAAGCAGTCGGTTACTAGTTACAAGTACCTAAAATCTTCTTGTCAGTCACTTGAATGCATATGCTCCCACGTACACAATGCTCTAAATTCCTAACATTGTGTACATTAGTTGCATACCTTAGGTGACCATACGTCCCGCTTTGGGCAGGAATGTCCCGCTTTGAGATTGTCTGTCCCGCTGTCCCCCGCGAGATCGAAAAAGTCCCTCTTTGTACCAAATGTCCCGCTTTGGTATATACATATTTACTTACTTTTGGACATGAAATTCATTGAAACTACGAGATTTATGCCCGATAATCTTTTATTTTTTTAGCTATAAAAACTGCTGATTGTGGACAATAGACGTCCAACGACTTTTTTTTAGCTATAAGTAGTAATTATTGTATACAAAATAGTAGGCGTCCCGCTTTGAAACGAAGGCGCCCGATGACCTTTTTTTTAGTGCATGTCCCGCTTTCACTGGTCAGAAAAATGGTCAGTTTATGCATACCTAATTATTAATAAATAATAGCCTTGATCAACGAAAAATGAGACAGAATACGCGTAGACTGCAATACAATGAGGTCAATGTATCGCAGTCTAGACCTAGAAATGAAGCAATATTAAGAGGTCTTTGGGTTAAATAAATACATGTAGTATTCACTTCGGAATATTGGATTCTTACAATTTTGATGAAACAACCAGATAGCCATATTTTATAATAACCATCAGTCACACAACTGATCTTGTAACTTTATAATATTACTCATATTTTACTATAGTAGTTACCCTATTATGGGTTGGCATGAATACAATAGCAAATTAAAACTCACCCTTTGCCCTTTTAAACTTTACATAAGTACTTAAATAAAACGGCAAATGTCAACAAAAGTGCACAACACATTGTTTCAATTATAATAGAAAATTATAATTGACTGAAACCACTGAAACAATGAAGAGTTGCTTCAGTAACAATGACTGTTGAAATGTTAATTGATCAATGATACAAAGTGTGTATTTACTAATTATAACTACTATTCTTGTCTTTGTGGGTCGTATGGGGCGACTAAATCCGCCTGCTGGTGGTACGGCACCTTGGAAGGATTATTTTTGTAATATTGATTTTAATAGTTCATTAATATCAATATTAACCAAACGACGCGTCGTGTTCCGGCTGGGGGCTTGAGATCCAGTTCTTTCCTTCTTTCTCTTTCTTCTTTTCTGCTCTTTTGTTGGCTAGTGCCATAAAAAATGTACCTATGTGAAATATGACTCGGTAGATCACCAGGGGTGTAGCTATCGCCGTATCAGCCGTATCAATTACACGGGGCCCCCAGCGTATAGGGGCCCCCACTAAAAAGCTCGCCAGCGGCCTACAACCACAGTTGGTACGGCAGTCTTTTTATATTTGACAGCTAACCTCGAGGGGGCCCCACATCAATTATTGATATTATTATGGGGCCTCCTTAGGGCTAGCTACGCTACTGTGGATCACACCGATAGTTACAGTGGATCGTGGTATTGTGATACACTGTGTTTTACATAACGTATATTTTTAACCGACTTCAAAAAAAGAGGAGGTTCTCAATTCGACTGTATTTTTATTTTTTTATTTTTATGTGTGTTACTTCAAAACTTTTTACTGGGTGAACACTGATTCTGATGATTCTTTTTATATTCAAAAGCTGGTGCTTTTCATTCAGGGACCACCATTTAAATTTGAGCGAGACCTGACCCGTAGTTTTGAGTTATCCCTAATTTTTAAGTCAGTTATTTTTTATTAAAAATTATATATTGTGAAAATACCCAACTTGACAGTTGACAATGTAACACTATTTTTTTCAGTCGTTTTGTTAACAAATCACTAGCAAGTAGGTACTTTTGTAAACAATTACATATGTAATTTAAGGAACATATTTACGTATACGAGTAGGCGTTCTCTCAGTGAATTTGCATTTTTGACCTTATACACTTTTCTCTTTTATTTATACCTACCTACTTACTATGCAAAGCAAACTTTTGATGTCACTAAAATTTAAAAAATCTAAATAATTTTAATCGTATCTAACCCTAAAAAGAAAATCGGAAAAACAGAAGAGAAAAATGGATGCAACTCTTTCCGCTTAACCTATTTAAATAACAAGATAAAATAGATAGTAGGTACCTACCTAGGTATGTAAAGAAAGAGATAAAGTTTAGTTGACCTAAATAGGTTGTCAAATAAGTACTTACAGGAGGTTTATAATTTTTCAGTGCTAAAATTTATAATTAAAAACGCTAACATAAATCGTAACAATAACATGGCTGTTTTAAATAACTGTTGTTTTACGATAAAAACTGGATCATAGTGGATCGTTTATAGTTACATAAAACTTAATTTTTCCAGGAAAAAAAGGAAATATGTATTTACCTGAACTTCCTTAAATGTACGAGATTATATCCGAAGCAAGAACCGGTCGAATGTTATGTCAGTGTACAGAGTTGAATACGTGCTATTAGCATTTTAGTATCTGCATAAGTAGGTACCTACACCTACCTAGCATCCTAGTAATAGATAGGCATAACAAGTACAGTGCCCCATTGACAATTATTCCATCAATTATGAGCAGTTAGCAATGCAGCGATCTGAATTCTTGGACAGCTCAGGAATGTACTAAATTGCGTAACGGTACTTTTCTTTTCACTGGTTTGTGTTCAAACGGTGATTATTACATAAATTTATTTAGTTATGTATTATGGGGTAGATAATAAACTTGGACGCGCTTTTATTGGATTTTGGTTTTTAAAGAAGTTAACATAAAAGCAGTCAACTAAAAAAAAATATAAATAATTAAGTAGATAAAACGAATGTCAAAGCTTCATTCATATTTGTGACCACGACGTAGAACACCTGTTAAAGTGACATCGTAATGACAAAATCCGATAACGCAACAATGGCAAACAAATAAAATGCTCACTCAGTCAATTCCTTTCGAAGAAGTAAACCAGTAATTCCTCACTAAGGCACGAGTCGCGGCAGATCCGAACGCCGATAAACGTGTGCACACACTGACACATAAACCGCGACTGCCTCCACACTACAACCTTGTACAACTTAATGCCGGAATAAAAAGTTACTTTCTAACTTAGAATTCGCGAGTCCATAAAACAGGTACTACGCACTCTTTCTTGCTTCTGAATGGAGGAAGGTATTCCGATGTCGCTATCGGAGACAATTGCGGCCACTGCAGCACTGGTTCAAAGGGGATTCAATGACCCCTATTTGCGTGCCACATATCAACGATTACGATATTTATGACACGGTTGTTGTTTTATCTTTAACAAACACATCAGTTTGGATATGAAATAAGTATCTATCACTACATACTATATAGGTACTTTTACTTAATTTTGTTAAAATCCTAAGTTGAATCACTAATGTGGCATAATTACTTTCGGGAAGTAATTAATATTGTACCGGATAGTGCTTAGAAATCCGTTAGGAGCTTTGTAGTATCCATACGCTTCGTTTCCTCATGGTTGGTTACTTGGTTTCTTCTTTTTTAGGGTTCCGTAGCCGAATGGCAAAAAACGGAACCCTTATGGATTCGTCATGTCTGTCTGTCTGTCTGTCTGTCTGTCTGTCTGTCTGTCTGTCTGTCTGTCTGTCTGTCTGTCTGTCTGTCTGTCTGTCTGTCCGTCCGTATGTCACAGCCACTTTTTTCCGAAACAATAAAAGCTATACTGTTGAAACTTGGTGAGTAGATGTATTCTGTGAACCGCATTAAGATTTTCACACAAAAATAGAAAAAAAACAATAAATTTTGGGGGTTCCCCATACTTAGAACTGAAACTCAAAAATGTTTTTTTCATCAAACCCATACGTGTGGGGTATCTATGGATAGGTCTTCAAAAATGATATTGAGGTTTCTAATATCATTTTTTTCTAAACTGAATAGTTTGCGCGAGAGACACTTCCAAAGTGGTAAAATGTGTGTCCCCCCCCCCCCCTGTAACTTCTAAAATAAGAGAATGATAAAACTAAAAAAAATATATGATGTACATTACCATGAAAACTTCCAATTAAAATTGGTTTGAATGAGATCTAGTAAGTAGTTTTTTTTAATACGTCATAAATCGTAAACCACAAAAAACATTGATCAAAGTTACAACGAACTACAAGAAATTTTATATTATGTTACTTGCTGCTACGGAACCCTTCATGGGCGAGCCCGACTCGGCACTTGGCCGCTTTTTTGCTTTTTTTCTCTGTGTTGCTGATGTCCGAGGGTGACGATGACCACTTACGATCAGTTGTCTGGTCTGCTCGATTATTATACATATCAAACAGCTTTGTCTAGCGATGCATCAGACTTCACAATCGATGAAGTATGCAGGTCTGAGGTTTATAAATCCTTTGATAAATAGATGCTGATTCAAAAGAAGCTGTATGAAAAACCGCGGATCCCGCTGACTGAGACCTTTTTCGCAGTGATTTTACCTGATACAGCAACATCGTTGTATAGCAACTTTACCGTTCATTTACCCCAGACGAAAAAGAGGGGTGTTATAAGTTTGACGTGTCAGTGTATCTGTATGTCTGTCTGTGACATCGTAGCTCCCAAACGGATGAACCGATTTTGATCTAGTTTTTTTCGTATGAAAGGTGACTTAATCGAGTGTTCTTAACTATGTTTAGTGTAAATCAAAGTGTTGGGGATTTTTTAATTTTAATTTAAGATTATGTTGTAATATGTTTCTTAAATGAGTACTTACACATTTTATAAACTGTAGAGAAAAAAAATGTTTTTATTTTTCAACATGTACCACCTTTCATGATATACAAAAGTGAAGAATCAATCCTCATCTGTTTATTTTGCCTCAAAGTCGCGAGTTCTAACGGTGTAAAAATAAGAAAACAATAATGTAATATTATTACTCGTAAGTCCTGCGTTGTCAATTGTCTTCGGTGCATGTCATAAAAAGTTTAACGTGATCTATTTGTCGTATATATACGAGTATATCGTCATATTTCACAATTTTAATGTCAGTTCGTCTGAATTTCGAAATAATTGTAATGTTCATACAAAAGCTAAGCTACGTCTGTCGTCTACGACCGTCAACTAATTCGCACGAGGTCGCGATATAAAAACTAAGCAAAATGTTAAAATGTTTACCTAATTTAAGATAATAAAATATTAGTTTGCGTAATATCTGAGATGATATATCTTGTAACATCTGTAAGATCTATTATAAGTAAGCAGTTATCGTGAGTCCACGTGCAATATTTTACTTCAAGATTATAAAAACCGGGAAAGTGCGTGTCAGGCCACGCGCAATGTTTTCCTTGTAAATTCATAATATAACCTATTTTTGAGAATTTTTTCCTTTCTCCAACTCCAACCGTTTAGCCGGCGAGGGGGAGGGGGAGGGGGCACTTGACTCTAACCAAAATTAGCACCTTGAAGCCAAATATTTCGCAAACAGACCCCTAAATCCAAAAATGGTTTTAGAATACCCATAATATTTCTAAAAGACCTTTTCAACGATACCCTACACTATAGGGTACGCAACGAATAAAAAATTCATCCTCACGTTACCTGTAGTTAGGGGAGATAAAAAAATGTTTTTCAGTATTTTATTATATGATTCTGGAATTTTAATAAATATGTATATCCATGCCAAATTACAGCTTTCTAGCACTAAGGGTCTCGCCGCTTTGCTTCGGCCAGACGGACGGACTGGGACGATTGGACGGTCGGACGGTCGCACGGTCGGATGGTCGGACGGACGGACAGACGGACAGACGGACGGACGGACAGACGGACGGACGGACGGACGGACGGACGGACGGACGGACGGACGAACATGACGAAGCTATAAGGGTTCCAATTTTACTTCAGAACCCTAAAAACGTGTCATTTATAAATTACTTATACCTTTCAGCTCAAACTAAAACAGTGAAAAATAAATAAAAAACTTATTTCCACACTTCAATAAATATGTACATGTAAGCAATAAAATTTACATAATCTTTTAATATGATTTTACGGCATGATAGGGTTCCATAGCGAAATGTAGAATGAAGGAAATCAAAAAATATTGTTTATGGCCACAAATTTCGAAAATTTGTTCATAGATTAAGTTTTACAACGTAGTATTTTTTTAAATGCTTTTCATATAATCCTTAGTTCCCAGCGGAATGGGAAATTAAATTTATTTCATATTGGATGGACATGTAATTTGGCATAGTTACTAGTTTCGCTGCTATATCCGTTGATAGTACCCTATTTGAGCCAGCTTAGTTTAGTTTGCCCTTGGCTTGGCTTATTAAGGACAGCTAACTATTATTTAATCCTCGGTTTAGCTAGGATTTTTTATTTTCAGCTCAATATAGACGCACTGGTGTCTCTGACGCTTTATCGTCTATGCATAAGACTGGACCTGGTTCTTATCTGAATTTCCATTAATATTCCAATACATTTACCATAAAATAAAATACATAATATTAAAAAATACATATTTTTAGTTTTATTTTATTGTCGAGTAGGTATTGTAAAGGATGTAACGTAAGTAAAAAAAAAACGGGCAAGTGCGTGTGCGGGCAAGGGCACGCGCAATGTAGGGTTTCGAAGTAGTAAGTTTATCGACTATTACTCATTAACTACTTATTCTAACATGGCTCTGATAGTTTTTCTTGTAAATTGATAATATAATCTATTTTTGAGATTTTTTTTATTTCTCCAACTCCAAGCGTTTAGCCGGCAGGGGGAGGACACTACACTAAGTACTAACGAAAATTAGCAACTTAAAGCCAAATATTTCGCAAACGGACCCCTAAATTCAAAAATAGTCTTAGAAGACCCATAATATTTATGAAAGAACTTTTCAACGATACCCCACACACTAAAGGGTACGCGACGAATAAAAAATTCATACTCGAGTTACCTGTAGCCCCTGTAGGGGGGGTACCCTGAAAAATATTTTTTTTTTCAATATTTTATTCTATGATTCTGGAATTTTAATCCATGCCAAATTACAGCTTTCTAGCGCTAAGGGCCTCGGCACTTTGCTCGGCCGACGGACGGACAGACGGACAAACGGACATGACAAAACTATAAGGGTTCCGATTTTACTTCGGAACCCTGAAAAAGAGCGTTCCTTCTTTATTCGCAAAGGCGACTAATCGGGTAGCGTGTCTGCTCGTTTGATAGTTGATAACTATTAAAAAATTACCCATGAACTATTAAAAATTAGGTAACCATTTTAAAGAGTTTTTAATGTTATTAACTGTATAAAATATTAACAAGGACATTTTGAAAGCACCAAGTTCATGTAAAGGTTAGTTGTCTCTACAAATTGGATGTTTTCGAAAACAGGTTCTTCAATAAAGCCCTTTGAATACCACATACAAGCGAGTCGAGTTTTTGTCGTGTTAAAACAATACGAATCCAATATCGTTAAAGCACAACCAACACAACGCACTTGTCCTACATATGGAACCTGATAGTCACAATAAGGTATTTCGATTCAATCGGTATAAATGAACTTTTGAAGTATGATGTCAACGTTCTTCAACTTCTTGGAAAAGTATTTATCGATGTTCGTCGAAAGTGCACAGGCAGCGTCAAAGGTTATAAAATTAGTTAATTAATCCTTAACATTGATCGACCTTTGGCCATATATGTAAGAAGTATATCGTGTGCTACTACCCTAATGGTTTTATTGTCAAGTATCGTGTACCAACTCTTTGCGTGACGTCACAGAATACATATGGTGACGTCAAAATATGAAATACGGAACCCAGTGTTACACGTGTTTATTCACATTTGACGACTTTTCTTCTAGTTTACATTGAAATGGCTTAGTGTACTGCTGGTATTGGAATACGATGTTTATTATTCGGAAATGGTTTTTGATTTATGGCTTTTCTTATTTTGCTGTCGAATGCTTGATACCGGCTTTGCATGTTCAAAAAGGTGAGCTGACTTCAAAAATGCATTACTTTTAAATTGATGATGATGAAACAGGCATGCCTAGTGCCTACTGCATTATATTATATTATTTAGCGTACATAATTAATACCGAACCATGGCAGCAAAAAATTTAGATTCCTACCTTACTTGAGCCCATCACCGGGCATTTAATAGTTTTTAGGGTTCCGAACGAAAAATCGAAAAACGGTACCCTTATAGGATCACTCGTGCGTCTGGGCGACCGCCCTGCACAGCAAATTTTCTCCGAAACTACTGCACTATAATATATATAATAGCAGATGATGCACTAGATGGTAAATGGGTACCGCCTTCGAAGGCATCATCGATGCATTTCGACCATAGAGGTGCAAGTGGTGTTTGCCTTAAAAGGTTATATACTTAGTTCCTAGTTAGATTTAAGTAAAATTGTGTTGACGTAGTATAATAACCACTGGCAGACCTTAATAATAAATAAATAAATAAATAAATAAATAGAGAAAACACCCTATTTTTGGTGAAACTAGAAAATATTTTATTCTTAATTTTTTATTGCAAACGTTTTCCGTGTCAAACAGATTTCCCTCTCAGAAGCATACTTACGCGGTTACGCCAAAAACTAAGGCCTTTCCCACAATTTTGAATGAGACAAAAGTGTAACACACTGTCAATTATTTAAAACTCTCTAAGATCCTTTCCTCCTTCCAGTTGACAAGAAGCTTATTGAAAGAAAACGCCAAGATACGTTGGAAATGTGTAGAATGTTCACTGAAGAGAACAATCGGCTAGACAGCTTCAAAATCAAGAGAGACGGTGTCGTAAACCATAACTTTGCTCAAAGTTCAAAAAGAATTAAACGCGATCTGAAACCTGCTAATTCTAATTTAGATATTGGTGAAGCTAAACGTATTGAAACCATTGTGGATAAATTATACGACGATATGGCAGAACACGGCGAACGGGTCGCTTATAGACAAAGGAATTTGTCAACGATCCAGGTAAATCTTGAAGATATACGTTTAAAGGCGGTACCTGAAAATGAGTTGACTGGACAACTGATGGTAAGACAGCACCGCTGCCTATGGACATTCATAACGGTTGCCAATGAGGTGTTGTTGGTCATGAGGAATTCGATGAATCATTGAAAATTGTAACTGAGCGCAAAATACTACTTAATCGTTTTTGGAGAATGTTGACCAGTCAGGAAGACTACCAATAAAAAAGACAAGAATTTAAAATGGGGAAAAAGGAGTCTCAGTTTCTTTGCCTGTTTACCTATTTGCCTTTGGTTTAAAAATCAAGGGAGTGTGAAGACTTCACGCAAATGTCCGTTGTAATCCAAAAATACTGGTTCACCAAGTGCAATAACATTCTGGCCGCAATCACGCATAACCACTGCGAATCGTGGCGGTGATTACACCAGCGTAAAATACAGTACAACACGTTAGCTGTTAGCTAATACAATTTATATAAATATGAACTTTCGGATTCCGCGGAAAATATATGGAGCGTTTCGGCGATTACGCCAACGACGTACATAATGGAATTGGTGTAATATTGCCTTCTGCAATTTATATTGATTCATCAATTCGTCTTGTCTTTTGGAAGTGTATTAACTTCGGCAAAGGTAACACAAGAATTATCAATTCAATCATTTGATTTACATTGGACATAGATATGGTAAAATCCCAGCAAGATTTTCCTCTAATTTTTTACTGTATCGTCCCCAAAGGCACCTCTAAATCATTACGTATGTACCTTAATTTAAAATGACCTTGTAGTTGTAGCACAGAAGACATAATAGTACTTATTTTGTAGTCAGTAAGTATTTCATTAAATAAATCTTCTACAAATAATATAATTACGCCGTAATTGGAGCTTCAAACCTGACTTTCTTTTATTCATCATAATTTTAGTCGCAATAGGGCTTAGAATACTAACCCCAACCCCACGACGGGGGTGACGTAAGTGGCGACTAAGGGCCTGCGCCCACTGACGGCACGGCACGGCACGGCAACTGGGGATCCTTCGGCATCCCTACCCTACATGCAAGCAAGATGCCGAGACATTCCCAAGGCTGCCGACACGGCATGCCTAAGCATCCCTAAGCATACCGCAACTTTGTTTTTGTACCTGCGATGACGATTATTGAAATTTCAATTTTACTGTCATACTATAAAGTTTTATTTCTATTCCTTGCATAAAAATCTCTTACTCTGCCGTGCCGCGAAGCAGGCGCAGGCCCTAAACGAGCGAGGATAGCCACGTCGTAGCTCATGGATATCAGGCACCACATTCATATGCTATTTTCATTAAAAAAATCATAATCCATAAGAAGTAGTATTAACACATCAAAAATATATTACTTTGCTTCATTTGAACAGGTTCCAATAATTCAAAATCAATCAGTAGTTCAAAATCAAACTGCGAGAAGATTTTACTTCGCGCCTGCCAGCCTTATCCCTGATCTGACAGCAACGGAAAAATCATTGAACGAAGAGATTAATGAAACTTATTATGTAATCCCATGGCCAAAAACCTGGAAGCATGGCATAGTACCGTATTTTATCGACCCCAATACTTATGGTATGTTTATTTGAAAACAGCAAAAAAATTTGCGCCCCTAATATAATATCTTCCCTCAGAAAGTGATGTTAAGTGAAATGGTAAAAAAAGTACATATACCTACTTCTGTGCTGAAGGATTAAAAACTTCATAAGTGCTAGATAATTAGGTACACAATATATTTTAAGCTATTCAAGTGACCAAGCATGGTCAGGTTAAAGGTGTACCATCAGGTGGGATTGTGGTCAAGTATTAACTTATCTCAAGTAAAAAAAAATGTGAGTTCCACGATCTAAAACATGTTGTATCCCTAACTGCAGATACGCAACTATCAGATATTATTATAAAAGCATTCGACTACTTTGAAAAGGCGACATGCATCAGACTGCAGCGACTTCGCGAGAGGCCGACGGACATAAAGTCTTTGCGGAACGTTGAGTGGCTGTACATTACTAATCCATCCGGTATCCGTCAGTGTGTCCACAGTAATGAACGAAAACAAAATCGAGGGGTGCAGGTATATCTGTACCTAAATAATTAGAATTAAGATATAAAATTAATGTATCTTATAGACTTGCAGCCATGATCCTGGTCTCCTCACTGGTAGGAGGAATTTAGACCGTTGGTCTATAACAGAGAATTTTGAGCTATAAATGTCTCATGTCCCTCTTAATTTAACAAACTTTACAACCACGCCTTTAAGAATATTATAGCACGAGTAACCGCCCTCGCTTTGTTTCGGTTTTCTTATTTTTTTTACACCTTGGGTTACATTATTGAAGTTTTATTAAGGATCCCTAATTTTTTGTATGTTACTCGGGGATAGTGTAGCTTCCCAACAGTTAAAGAATTTTTCAAATCGGTTCAGTAGTTTCGGAGCCTATTCAATGCAAACAAAAAATCAAATCTTTCCTCTTTATATATTAGTATAGATTAGTATAGATAATAACTTTAATTATTTTTCTCATGTCTAAAAATACAATAAAAATCCTAAAATTTACTCGAATTGTGTCATCACAATTCCTGACTTTCGAAATGTTTATAAAATCATGAGTACCCGTTGTAACAATAACTGAATACGAAAAATTAAGATGGCTATCAGAAGGCTCTGCTAAGCTTCTTACCTAAGCATTTAAGTATTCCAGATGGTAGTGTTTGGTTATGACTGCTTGTCGCTTGGAGAAGTGTTGCATGAGGTAATGCACATCCTGGGATTCTCACACGAACACACCAGACCTGACAGAGATCAATACATCACAGTGTTGTGGGACAATATTAAACCTGGTAAAGCTGTAATTTATTGAAACATTTGATTAATGTATACAAAATCATACGACTATATTCAAATACTAGTACATATCACATAAATAGTATTGTGCGTCTACTTCACAAATGGCTAATCGCAATCTACGTTTTCTATATTGTTTTTTCAAAATACAGCTATCTCATATTGTTGTATAAAATTATAAAAAATACGAAAATTTTCAAGAGCCGTTAATTACATTAGTCCATCATTATAAATTTTTGAGTATAACATAATATTTTAAAACATTTCATTTCACAGGTTATAAGAAATATTTTGAAACTCGAACAGTTGATCCATTGTCTGGCTTTTCTTATGATTATGCCAGCGTAATGCATTATCCTTCACGGGCATTCTCCAGAAACGGACAAGTAACGTTATTAGTGGAGGTAAAGGTTTTCTATCTACATTGTAGTTAAGAATGATTACCTACTATCGAGTTTCTTTTCCCGTTTCTTCTCCTCATAATGATAATAAAACTTCTTTCCAAATAACGACCACCATAAGTCTAATAAGAAATTACTCATAATACATGTTTCAATTAATTTAAATTGGTACGGTATATTGTGCTTATTTTTAAATACAATATTTTTTAGTCTGGAGTCAAAGTCGGTCAACGCGAAGGCCTCAGTGATAACGATATTGCAAAAGTTACAACTATATACTCTCCTGAATGTACGAAACGTAACAAGGAATATCTTTTAAAGACATGTCCTAGTGTTGTAAAATTACAAAAAGAAGTATCAGAAAATGTAACTAAAAGCGAAATAGAAAAATATTTCAAAGACAGAATATGGCCTTACGGTATTATAAACTACAAGATCAAAGATAACATGGAGTTTAGTAAGTAGTTAGTAAGAAGATAAGTAAATTTATCAAGAAGGAAACATATCCAATTATATTTTAATTTTCAGCATCCGAAGAACGAGAAAATCTAAACGCAGTTATTCGGCACATTGAAAAAGAAACTTGTATTGAATTTCGAGATATCTCCGCATATGATATCGATGAAGATGTGGAGAAAGATAACAACGTTGCAGACTCACATCTGCATATGAAATCAAGCAAAGAGATGATCTCAGAAACAATTAAAAATGAAGAAGATGACGAAAATATTGTCGATTCAGCTAATAACAAGTTAGATTCTATTACTACTAATCTAACTGAAGGAGAGCCTCAGTCAGATAAACAGAGTTTAACTCAAGACACTCATGAAGCTGATGCCTCAGAAGGTGAAAAGGTGAAGGAAACTGAAGAAAATCTTGTTATTCTTAGGACAAATGTTGGTTTAAACAATGATACTACTAAGAATTCGAAAAAAAATTTTTCTTCCAAATCTTCATACACTTTTGGAAACTTATATAAAAGTAAGATTGTAACTTTTTTATATTTTACGTATTACAATGAGTTACTAGTGAAATGATATTAATTTACGAAATGCAGGTAGCAAGCATACAGGTCAGTCCAGATCTTAATTGTTGGTCCTTATTATGTTTGTTAAGGTCCAACCCATAAATTAGAAGTCTGTAAGAAACCGATGATTCAAGCGAGTTACAGGCGAATTACAATACGAGTAGTACCCTATTTTAATATCATAATAATTTTTTGTTCATTATTTGCAAATATTTCTTACATTTTTAAATATTTATTTGTATTAAGTACCAACCCATATAAAAATTTGAGATGATTGGGTTCGATTCTCTCGCTGAAGTACGTATTATAATAATAATAACGCTTAGGTATACTCTCATACCCCGCAGTAGATTTTTACCTGTGTCGTGGGTGGTATGGACGACACTTAACACAATAACACCCATAACCCGAGTACAAATATTTATCTGTCATATAAATATCTGCCCCGGCCGGGAATCGAACCCGGGACCCCTCGCTTCGCAGACAAGGTCGTTACCAAACTTACCGACTCGGCTACACGGTCGTAATTATTAATCGCAGTAGAAAAAAACCGAGTGAAGATTAAACAAACTGTGTCAATATAATTTTTGTCAGTAGGTGAATAAGGTAGGAAATTCATATTCAATTCATAGGAAATGTTTACAGAATCAAAAAATAACCAAAGGCAAGTTCATACAAATTTAACTTCAGCTGGTAGACGGCATGCCGAGAGCACATTAACTTTTGTCAAATCACAAGAACCAGGATGCAGCTGCCCTCGTCCAGGAAGACCGAAAGGCGACCAAGTACATTTATTTTTTAATTTTTAACAATACTATTTATTTGATACCACTACTATGGGGAACTTTGCATAGGAGGTACCATACAAATATCGTTCGCTTCGCTGGATTATAATTTTAAAATTTTAAACGATGCAAGTTTATTATTTGCTATTCAATATTTTTGGCGATTATAATGTAGAAACATGTTTTCCACGAAAAACACTCCCTACCTAAATATTAGGTATTAGATCTTTTTAAATTTTTTAGCTATTTGGGCATTGTCATTAGGTTTTGTATTAAAAATTAGGTAAGTACATTAGGTACAGATCAGTGATTTATTTTGTTTTTGTCGCCAATTGAATAAACTACAAGGTTATCAGTATTCAGTTGTGGCATTATTATTATCTGCTACAATTTGGGTATTTACTTCGTATAATGCGAATTTTTTTATTTTTTATTTATTCAGTGTTATTTTGTGGGAAGTATTTCTGCTTGCATAGCCCATGCTTTTAATTGCAATTTTTTAATTTACTTTATTAATTAAGTAAAATGTGTGTAGGAACATAAGATAATTTTAATTATTTATGAATTATTAAATGTCATTTAAAACAAATATTTATCTGTCATCATAATAATAAGATTAAGTATATAATAAAGTTAAGGTCCTACAAACTTTTCAAACATTTCCATTTATAAGACGCAAGTATTATGGTCTAATCATAGACTTAAATATAGATCTAATATGAAAAAAAGACATTATAAACTCGTTTATAATTATTACTCATTATAAACTCGTTTTATTATTATTTTGTGAGTTATTAATGATGTTTGAAACGTTTTTATGAATTAGATTCTAAGTGTGTATAATATACAACAATATAAAATAGGAACGTTTCAGGACACTTGGACTGTTTTAGTTAAATAAATATTTGTATTCCCCATACTATGTGGGTTGGGCTACTAGGTCGTACATGCCATTTATAGTGACAGTAGAATTTTCAAATTTTGACAGCTGGTTAATGTGCATCCCATAGTCAATTAGACACTATTAACTCAATTTCGACATATGAGTGGCTTGGAACGTTTTTCAGAAACTACGTCCAATTATGTATCGCAATCAAATCAGAGCAAATTTTATATTTATATTATAATGTATCGTATTTTCTTTATTTGTTTGCTTTCGTCATACTTATAAAAATAAGAGATATACAATGTTAATGCACCTTAATATGCATGCTGTGTTCATCCGTAATTAAAATTACAAATAGATTAATTTTAAGACTTAGATCTGTAATCATTGCTGGTTTTTTGTAATTTTGTTGATGATCCTATAAATAAATAAATAAATAAATAAATATATATATATATATATATAAAATTATCGTGTCACGGACGTCACGGTGTTTGTGGCCGCACTCCTCGGAAACGGTTCTACCGATTTTTATAATTCTTTTTTGTCTATATTTGATAGATATTAGAATAGGTCGTAAAGTATATTTCATATCGCTAGGTGATTAGGGTCCCTATCAAGAAAATTTTTGGCAGAACAACTTTAGCCGAGTCAGCTAGTATTATTATAAAAAAGAATTATTGAAAATACTATAATTATGTACTGTACAACTACAATCGTAGTTTACTTTCTTAATGTTCCAGTCCGAAACTCCTGAACTTACCGTTTTTTTTTAATTCCGCTGGGTATGGTTTATAAGGAAGAAAATTAATTATTGAAGTTTTACTTGGTATTTTACAGGTAATAAAAATAAATTCAGATTGTTTTAACTCTGTGAACGACCTTCTTCACCTGTTCGTGCACATCCTAGGTCTGGATCACCAGCACAACATGCATGACAGAGATTCTTACCTCCGTATTCTATGGGAAAAGCTTCCACCAGGTGAGATTAATTTTATTACATAAGTTACAGAGAAAATTGGTGATGTCCATCTAATGACAACTTAATGCTCCCTGACTCATTAACATGATAATTGCCAGCGCATATCTAGCGATAAGCTAACGATGGCTAGAAAAGTCTAAAAAGTAATCCTCAGATCCATATATTGTCCCTATCCCTACTTATCCCTATCCCTACCATCGAGAATTAAATTTAGTCCTGCACACAATTTTTTTAATTATCCGACTACAGCGATGCCAAAAGGAGGGTGCCGTCGTCTTTATGGAGAGTTATGATTTAGATATGCTTTAACATGTCACTCTAAATATACATATATAAAAATATCTCTGAATAATCTATACTCTATACAAATAAATAAAATTGGAGTGTCTGTTTGTAATATTAAAATAATCGCTTTTTACTAAGTGCATTTGGATATACACGGTACATATACCAAAACAACATTTTTTACAATTTTTGTCTGTCTGTCTGTCTGTTTGTTCCGGCTAATCTCTGAAATGGCTGGACCGATTTTGACGGAACTTTACTTGCAGATAGCTGATGAAACAAGGAGTAACTAAGCTACTTTTATTTTAGAAAAAAATATAGTTTATTAGGCGATACGAAGTTCGCCGGGTCAGCTAGTTGGTTGATAAAGACAGCGTTGGGTGTAACTTCTTTTCGAGGTGCGATTTATACCTACTTAGGTAGTTGGGTTTACGTAACTAATGTTATAGGTATTATCTAATGGGTGGTAATTAAACTGACTTCTATTTAATAGCATTATTGTCCTCTAAAAATTTACACTGTCCCCTAAATTACTAAGTCAGCCACCATCAATGCGCGTCTAAAAAATACTCTTTTAGCCACTATAAATTTTCAATGTAAGCCACTGTAAATACGACTTAGCATAGCATTTATTTTTTAGCATCTATATTTTTAACATACATTCAACTAGTAAACTTCTAAAATATTTAAATATGACACCAATAAAGTAATTTTATCCACATCTAGTTTTATAACTCAGCATCTTTTAATTTTTTTCAAACATAAATAATTTATAACTCGTCCTATATTTTTGATCATCAAAATACCTAAAATTATCATCAAATATATTGAATTGTCATCAAAACGTACCTAAAATTAAGGTGTGTAATAGTTAGTATAATAACATTTAGTATAATATAACTTGAAATAATGTTCACATGTCTATAATTTTCACATGCTATAAAAACAAATAACAAAATTTCATGTGATCTAATGTTTATTTCATATTATAATGTTATAATTCATTAATTTGCTCGAATAACATTTTCTTTAACGTTTACTTCATATGAATTATATAGCATAATGCTCTTTTTATATAACGTTCATTTGACTTAATTTTCATTTAATATAATTTTCAAATACATAATCTAATCTTCAAACGTTACACACCCTTAAAAGGTCTACGGCATGCGGCAAACAGCAAGAGGCATTCCGCATGCAGCAAGCAAGCAGCAGACATGGCTTCTGTCACGGCTCCGGCGCTGCGGGGCTCTGGCGGTCCCACGCGATCTTATCGTCGCAGATGCTATTAACGCTCACCACCGCAGCTTCGGCTTGCTGGCCGGCTTAGCCGGCCAGCCTCAGCTGCTGCGGCGAGCGTTAAAACCACCTGCTCCTCAGCTCGCGGGCCGCCTCGCCCCTCCACGCCTACGCGGGTTTACATTACACTCTAGGGGTAGGGCAGACAAGACTACGTGGAGTCGGATTTGCAGCGATTTGTTTCTGTCACTTATTTAACAATGAGCGCACCAACAATAGAATGAAAATAAACAAATACACGCGATAACTCACAATAAACAAATACACGTGACAACTCATACCCGCATGAATCGAATCGCATTCGCTGATTGGTGCAAATAGCCAGTAGCGCCCGTCTGACTGGCGACAGACAGATCATGCAGTTGCTCTTTCCATTATAAAAGAATAAGATTTATTATTTCACATGCTAAATTATAAAATATGATGTTTCCTAGTTCAAGCTTGAACTATCTTTTTTGAGGAAAATATGTTCAGGCTGTAAAACGAAAAATGTTGGTTAGTTGTAAAATCCGTGGCTGAGTTAGTAAATTAGAAGGTGATGTATAAATCAGTGGGACAAGTAAAAATAATAGTTGTTCTTTATTTGACGCTTTCTTTGGAATATTCAGGTGGCATTAAAAAAAAGGCGAATTAGTTTATTAGCAGCCTTCTCATTTTCCCATGGCTTAGTTATTAAATCAGAGGTTGGTTTCCGTGGCCTAAAAAAAAATCTGCGGCTTGACTTATTATTCCCCTTATCTAATTGAATAATATAATAATATTGCAGGCATATCGAATGAGATGCAGAAAAAGTTACCGCCTGCCGCAGCAGTCGGCTTCCCCTACGACTATCAAAGCGTGATGCACTATCCGTGGCTAGATATTAAAGAAGGCGTCACCAACATTATGTATCCTATATGGGTCAGTTTATGGACAGTATATTTTATTCATGATATTCTGTATTTATCATCAATAGAAATCAGAATGTACTTAAACCCACATCACCAATGACCCACCTTCTAAGTACAACTTTACGCTTCAAATATTAGATTCAAGATTCAAGTTCACAAATTATATTATTACCTAATATTATAAGATAATTAATAATAATATTAATAATATTATCAATTAATATTATTAATTATATTATAAGATTTCCATCTTTTTTCTGTAGAGTGGGAATGCATCTACAAAAGATGTTCATCGAATGCAACAGGCAACTTACACCAGCTTAACTTCATTCGTTTTTCTTTTACATACATAAGTGTATATCTATCTATCTAATTATCTAATAAAGCTTATTCTAGTTCTAGCACAGAAGACATAATATCATAGTACTTATGTTCTAGCAAGATAAAACAAGGTGACGAAAAAAGGTCTTCTTAGGTGCAGCGCAGACGACGCTCTTTTTGTGCGATCGAGTGTGCGGGCGCACAAATGTCTACAAATGTCTTAGGTGCAGCGCAGACGACGCTCTTTTTGTGCGATCGAGTGTGCGGACGCACAAATGTTTACATGGCGCGCAGCCGCACTTTTTTGCGCGTAGTATGCGTTACTGCATATAATTGCAAAGGTTCTATTTTCACAGACTTAAAAGTGCGTCACGGACAGTGTGCCGTCTGCGCTGCACCTTAATGAAACTACGATAATTTTTCCGTGACGCTTTTTTGTACTTTGCCCCAGAAGACATAATATCTTCTTCTTAGTAGACTATAATACCTGCCAAAATTACCATTAAATAAGTAAAGAAGTACGTCCCAAATGGCGTATGATGACCATGGATCTATATGTATTATAATGATGACAGCATAAGTACTATTACCAAATACAATATCATTGACTATTACCAAAAATAATGTTTTTCAGAATGACGGCTGGGCCATGGGACACTGGCAAGGACTGAGTTCCACCGACGTCAATAAATTGAATCTCATTTATTTTGAGCAGTGCTCGCTACGGAAGGCACATACCCAAGAATATATTGTAAATTGAGCTCAACACATTTGTGAGGGATATTAAAATAAATAAAATATTTTGAATGGCATGCATTTATTTTATTTTACATTTTGATTCTGGAAAATCCATATAGTTACATAATATTAAATCTTTTAAATTTACATATAAAGTTCATTTATCAGAATTCTGTGTCCTTATCGTCCTTGCATGGAAATTTAAATAAACAGACTATTTCCTCTTACCCAAGACCAAAACCGTAACGGTCTGTCAATAGTTTGTTTGCCACGTTGTCTGACTGGTGTCCACTTGAATCATTCTGATTGTCAGTGGATTTTAATTTTGTTTCATCAACTTCATTAACTTTATCGTCTTTGTCTCCGGTATCGAGCATTGATATCTGTCCTTCTTCGATTTTATCATCTTCATCTTTATTATCTTCATGGGTTGTATCTTCTCCATTGTCTTCTTTTTCTTCTACCTTGTGTTCTTTTTCGACTTCATCTTCTTCTTCATCATCATCTAGCTCAGTCTGTTTTTCTTCCGATTTTTGATTGGTTTCGTTCTCAGAATAATTTGGCCTTTCTTTTTTGCTTAATAACATCTTGCACGTATCTATCATATCCCCAACCTTCCTCTTGTTGCACTCATGATCAAATAGAAGCCGTAATCTCATTTTATCCAATTGAGATAAGTCGTCTGATGGGCTGATTAACAACCCGGGCACCTGTTAATATAATATTTTTTGTTAATATAGTAATTTTGTCAGCAATTTATTTGATTCAGGTTATAGTTAAATAACCCGCTATTCCTCTCACTATCGTTTTTCAATATTACTATAAGAGTAATGAATTAACTTTAATACGTTAATCTCAATTTACGTACGGAAAATATTTAAATTTTGTTGAAATCATATCGAGGTTAAGTTAAAGAATATATGTAAGTCAATTTGTTAAGTAAATTAAAAAAAATGAGAGGTGTCAAGGGACACCCGGATGGAACGAAGTTCCTTTCGATTAATACACTGCCACTCTGAAAAGACACTTGTCAGAGTGGCAGTGATGGATTTGTTCTATCACTGTCGCTCTTCCGCATATTGATTGGCATGACGGGAGAAATGGCAATAATAGCTTAATGTACATGATCGTGATATGGACGTCCCTGTTGTGCCTATGCTAAATACCGAAGAGTGAATAAGATAGCCACATACTATGATTGTACTGTCGCACCCTCGAAGACTTCTGGTCGCCTACTAACTCGTTTTAATTAATAAACGACGGCAAAAAGTGTCGTTACAACTTTTCGTCCCAATTTTTTCCGCCTAGCCCCCTTTCGCAACGCGCGATAAGGAACTTCGTTCCAAAAAAATATAGGTAATGATAATACCAAAGGCGTAACTGTAGCTTGTCCATTGATACTGAAGGCTCGGTCGTGAAAATGCATGACACTCAAAGGATCATACTCAACCAGTAACTGAGAGGTCTTCTCGTCGTTGGGTTGTATGCGATATAAATTTCTATATTCTGAAAATAATGGTTCACATTAGTGGTCTCAATAGTGGTCCACAGTAAATATCCTTGTAATAATGCTCATCGTCGGTCAATATTTAAATGGCTTGTCAACAGAACAGCAGCGCAGTTGAAGAGATTTAAAAACCAATCTTCACGTACCTACTATCTAATAAGGATCTGTACTGAAAAATAAATTAAGATCCTTTTTCAGCAAGTCCAATAATTTGATGCTTTCATTGGTACATTTCGTTCGTAGAAATTAGAAACAAGTGGCCAAGTGCCTTTGACGTGAAAAACCTGCCAAGGAAGAGCCTAATCACTGTTTTCTTGAATAATCAAACGTCATATCAATGGGCAAGGTTCTTACCAGGCTGGATGTTGTTCCACATTACCCGAATGTACTGATCTCGCTGAGGATGTGATACTTCATCCTTAAATCCAATTGCATGTAACAGTGTATGTAGGATTTCATGTTCTTTCAAACAGTCAAAACCTAACACAAGCACCTGGAAATAAAGTGCCTATGTATATTATTGAAATTTCGATAATGAAAATTCAGGTTTTCTGCTACTTTTGGATACTTCCAAAACTTTACGTTTGTAAAGTCTGTTTTTATCGCTTCACAAATAGACCTCATAAGACTCTTAGGTTTTCAATAAAATAATTATTATTTTAGGTGCTTACTACTGTTCTATGCAACTCTATGTATAAGTACTCTCGAGGGCTACTTCCTTCAATTAAATTCATATTCAGATTTTTTCAAGAACTTTACTTTCTTTTTACTTGTGTAGTTAATTTATACTAATGATAATATGCCTGTTATCTCTACTCAACATAATATATTATACTAGCTGTTACCCGCAGCTTCGCATGCGGAAATTATGCTTATCATATTTGTACCCCTTGCAGAAAAAAATTGAAAAACAGGTTAATTTATATTGAAGTACTTATATTTAGGAATTTATGTACTGAAACATACGATATAATCAAAAATCATTCTTCCGGGAACGAATTTAAAAAAATAAACAGTATTAGTTAACATTAGTTTTTTCTTTTTCATGAAAAAAATTGAAAAACACGAAAACATGTATTTCATCAATTAAATGAGGAATGTTTGTTGCAAATTTAAAGCAAATCGTTAATATTTCAAAATATTCCACACTAAGTTTCATCTTGTTTCCGGTGAAAACTTTTAATTTTATCGAGACGAAAAGTTTTTTCAAACGTGATCCAAAGTTTGAGGAACAACATAACTAATTTCCGTCGAAATCAGTTCAAGGGTTTTCATGTAATGCCCGAACATACAAACAGATAGACAAACAGGCAATAATTAAAAAAAATTTTTTTGGTGTTCTAACACGTTATTGAAGTGCCCCTAACCGAAATTTTGAAAAATATTTAATGTACAGAAAAACTGGCTCTTGAGTTTCATTAGAAAAAAAACATAAACGTCCCGTTATTTCCATCCATCCAGGAGTTACATATCTTGTCTCGAAGTAACACCACCAGATTCTAAATGGATCAATGATGAACTGGTTTTACGATGTCAACATGAACAGTACAAATATCTTTAAAAACGGTTCTGTTGTTTCCATCTGGACACTTACACCTCCCGCTCCCACTCTCTCTCCCGCTCCATCTCTCTCTCTCTCTCCCTCTCCCTCTCCCGCTCCCTGTCCCTTTCGCCCGTTCACGGTCCCTCTCCCGCTTCCTGTCCCTCTCCCGCTTCCTGTCCCTCTCCCGCTTCCAGTTCCTCTCTCGCACTCGGTCCCTCTCCCGCTTTCTGTCCCGCTCCCACTCCCGCTTCCTGCCCCTGTCCCTCTCATTCCTCTCCCGCTCCCTATCCCTCCCCTCTCCTTCTCCCGCTCCCGGGTCCTCTCTCGTTTCCTGTCCCTCTCCCTCTCACTCTCCTCTCTCCTCCCCCTACCGTCCGTAAAGTCCTCTACACAATTTTTTTGTTTCTCACTATAAGCTTACATATTAATTTTCATATTTCTGAGTTCGAAAATGACAAAGTTCTGGAAAAACTTGCTACCTCTTTATTTACCTCTTAGGGGATGAAATTCCAAAAAACCTGTTACAGTTAATTTTTGATTTATTTTCACAGTTCGATACTGACGAAGTTTCGTACAAACTTACATCCCCTGGTTTTACCCCTTAGTGGATGAATTTAAAAAAAAAAGTGTTACAATTAATTTTTGTTTCTAATTATAAAATGACATATACATTTTCACATTACTGAGTTTAAAATGACGTAGTTTCTTAAATAGATATTTACAAACCCTTAGTATTACCCTTTATGGGGATGAATTTCGAGAAAACCGTGAAACAGATATTTTTTGTGTCTAACTATAAGCTTATATGCAAATTTTCACCCTTCTTACTTCAAAACTGATGAAGTTCCCATACAAACTTGAACAACCTTATTCAATCTTTTAGGGGTTGATTTTCCCAAAAAACACATAACCATTAATATTGTTTCTAATTTTGAAGTAATATATAAATTTTCATGTTTTTAGCTTCAAAAATGGCAAAGTTACGTACTAAGTTCAATCAAAGAAATTAACCCTTTAAGGGATGATTTTCCAAAAAAATGTGTTTAAGTTAACTTTTGTTTATTACTATAAACATACATAAAAAAATTCATAGTTATAACTCTAAAACTGACGAAGCTGATTTATATGTAAAAGACTTCCAACCCCTATTTTTAGGATATGAATTTCGAGAAAACAATGATACAGTTATTTTTCGTGTCTAACTATAAGCTTATATACAAAATTTTCACCCTTCTTACTTCAAAACTGACGAATTTCCCATACAAACTTGAACAACCTTATTCAACCCTTTAGGGGTTGATTTTCCCAAAAAACACATAACCATTAAATTTTGTTTCTAATTTTGAACTAATATATACATTTTCATGTTTTTAACTTCAAAAATGACGAAGTTACGTACTAAGTTCAATCAAAGAAATTAACCCTTTAAGGGATGATTTTCCAAAAAATGTGTTGAAGTTAACTTTTGTTTATTACTATAAACATACATAAAAAAATTCATACTTATAACTCTAAAACTGACGAAGCTGATTTATATGTAAAAGACTTACAACCCCTATTTTTAGGGGATGAATTTCGAGAAAACAGTGATACGGTTATTTTTTGTGTCTAACTATAAGCTTATATACAAATTTTCACCCTTCTTACTTCAAAACTGACGAATTTCCCATACAAACTTGAACAACCTTATTCAACCCTTTAGGGGTTGATTTTTCAAAAAACACATAACTTTTAAATTTTGTTTCCAATCTTGAACTAATATATAAATTTTTATGTTTTTAACTTCAAAAATGACGAAGTTGCGTACTAAGTTAAATTGAAGAAATTAACCCTTTAAGGGATGATTTTCCAAAAAAATGTGTTAAAGTTAACTTTTGTTTATTACTATAAACCTACATAAAAAAATTCAAATTTATAAATCTAAAACTGACAAAGTTGGTTTGTATGAAAGTGACTTCTAACCCTTATTTGTACCCCTTAGGGGATGAATTTCCAAAAATCCGTTCTTAGTGGACGTCTCCTTAGCATAAACTATCTCCCTGCCAAATTTCATCTTAATCGGTTCGGCAGTTTCTGAGATTTTTTGTTTAATCAGCGGTGTGTCGCTTTTCAATTTTATATATATAGAATACGTTATATATTTTTAAAATGTATGTATAATAATTATGTCATCTTACAATTTCACCATCTTTTTTGAATACCGGTTCGTGTACACAATTCCGTTCTCCCTGAGGATTGGTGAAGTGGATCCAGGTCATGTTCCCATCTGGCTTGGTGGGCGATGGCTTGAACTTCACGCAAGATGCAGTCTCCAGTGCATTCATAGCTACACGGACCCTTTGAGCTATGAAGTCATCTATCAAAAATACACTTGTTAGTTCGTTATTAAATATTTATAATACAGCACTGTACTGTATCGAATTAACGGTTTTTGTTGTTTTTAATAGATTTTTATTAACCGACTTAAAAAAAAGGAGGAGGTTCTCAATTCGACTGTATTTTTTTTATGTTTGTTACCTCAGAACTTTAGACTGCGTGAACCGATTTTGATGATTCTTTTTTTAATCGAAAGCAGGTGCGTGTCATGTGGTCCCACATAAATTTGAGTGAGATATGACAAGTAGTTTTTGAGTAATTTTGAAGTCGGTTATTTTTTGTTAGTAAAATTTAGTTTATGTGGGCCCTGGTAATCAGCATCACAGGATTCTAGATGCGATTTCCTACAGAGGATTCTTGGATTATTATTTGACCACCACGTCCACCACGCCGCAGCATATATTAGGTATAACCTACAGCAAAACACTACTATCAATTTCATCTATTTAGATTGTAGAGAAACATTATTATATTTCTCTTGATAGAATAAATATTTCCACGAGGTAGTGAAAGATAGAGGATATTAAACAGGGACAGTTAATTATTGAAATCTTTTGATCCCTCTCCAAAAACAGGACTAGATTAAAACTTAAAACGTTCTCAATCTACCTAGCTCTTAAAACACGTTTGGCCACCAAGAGAACCTGTAACTCACCGAGGATAGTAAGTAATAGTAACTAATATTTCGTACAATAAAGTGAAAGTGAGGATTTTAGGGAATCGATGTTGTAAGTTGGCCTTACGTGGGATTCATTCCTGAGTTAATAGTTTTGTTAAATTTTATACTTACTCACCGTATGTAAGATTGTCCAAATAATAAGTGACTATTCCCTTAGGCCAGTGCAACGCCACACTTTCTTGAGCGTTAATTAGTTTCTGGCTTTGCATATCGCGGGTCTTTCCTTTTGAAATAGAAAATTTTATGTATTTTTTTTTTAATAAAAGGAAATAATGCGAATCAACCGCATTTTTTGGTCGGCAACGCGTCGGAGATACCCTTGGGTTTACTGAACATAGACGGAAGTGACCAATTATTATCATCAAGTGGCTTATTGGCCCATCGGTCAAATAACTTAAGCATTGAAAATGTGTCGAATACTTGACGCTCTAGACTTATGGTTGTTCGTAATGAAAGTGTTTTATTGCGATGACGCTCGATAAATAGACATCTATATGTTACCGGATATCTGTATAATGCTGGTATTCAACACAATTCCTAGGAAATGTGTATAATACCTGGGTCGTTTTGGCAATGTATTAAATTATATGAATATTATCACCATTACATAGTTTGCCTAGGTAATGTATACGTTTCCCAACTACTGTACAGAATACCTGCAGGTCCACCGGCAATGAATAAAGTTAGATTTGGGTATGTATAGTCAACTTGGATGGAGGTTGGAATTAAGAATTTACTTAAAAACACACTCAAAACAAATTATAACCTGCATGAATAGATATTTTTTTATACATTTTAAATTAATGCTTGACCGAAATCACACTTGATGGTAAGGAGAGATGCAGTCTAATGGCTCCTACACTACACTGCTCGCCTACGCAGCTTCGGATTTTTCAAAATTGGTGACAGAACCGACTTAGTCAACCCCGACCCCACGTGGTACTAGTCTACCCTACCCCTAGAGTGAATGTAAACCCCGGAGGCGCGGAGGGAGAGCAGCCCCCGTCCGCTGTAACAAACTGCAGGCACCATGTGAGCCGAAGCGGCTGAGGCTGGTCGCCGCAGGCGACCAAAAAGCCGAAGCTGCGTAGGCGAGCGAGTAGGTTGGGAAATTAAAAAAAATATGTGATAAGTTGGCAAATGATTATTCGGCGAAATAAAATTCTGCGAAACGTTAGTTGGCAAGTGATAATCGGCCAAACAATTTTCGGCGAAAAGGCAGCTTAGAGAACCGTCTTTTACACACATTACATCACAACTACGCATGGAGTGTTGTATAGAATGCCTGGGCTAAATATGAAATAAATAATATTCAAAACGTTACCTGAACGTTTTAGATATTCTATACATTGCCTAGGTATTGTAAAGAATGCTGAATTATACAGATATCCGGTAACATATACAAATAAATATAATTGGAGTGTCTGTTTGTAATATTAAAATAACCGCTTTTAACTAAGTGCATTTGGATGTATGCGCACGGTACATATACCAAAACAACATTTTTTACAATTTTTGTCTGTCTGTCTGTGTGTCTGTCTGTCTGTCTGTCTGTTTGTTCCGGCTAATCTCTGAAATGGCTGGACCGATTTTGACGGGACTTTCACCATAGCAGATAGCTGATGTAACAAGGAGTAACTTAGGCTACTTTTATTTTAGAAAAAAATAGTTTGTTAGGCGATACGAAGTTCGCCGGGTCAGCTAGTATTAATATATGTATAAATAGATGATTATTTACTAGCTGACTCGGAAAACGTTGTTCTGACAAATAATCTGGATTCTATTCTCGTATCTACCAAATATAGACAAAAACATTCATAAAAATTGGTCGAGCCGTTTCGGAGGACTGCTCGCGTTCTCGAAAAACGTAGAAAATAAAATAATTCACTTTAAGTTACACTCACCTTTAAGCGATAACATACTCTTTGTGTTGTTAATAAGATTTACAAAAATTAAAATTATGTAATATTTGAATTCCAAAGTCACCGGCATTTTTATTAAATCGTTAGTTTACGTTACTCAGAAGTAACACATAGCAGTTTTCTCGTATAAGTAAGTAACACTTTCATGAGTGTTTATGTATGTACCTATGCCATTATTTTAACTCATAAAATATGCCATTATTCATATTCGTAAGTATTGTTAGTACCTACCTACCTAGGTACGTAACGTCGGTAATATTATTAGGTAATGTCATTTTTAGCAGTACCGAATCCCACACCGTATGGGTGTCGTAAGAGGCGACTAAATCTAGCCCGCTGGTGGTATACCCCCTCGGAAGAATTATATTGGTATTGATTTAAATTGTTAAATAATACCATTATTACTATTATTATTTTTCCATGGGGTTCGCCTGGATAGCTACCACCCTTGAGCTTGAATCAGCCACCATACAACTCGTGTTCCGACTGAGGGCTTGAGAGCCAGTTCCTTCTTTCTTTTTCTTCTCTCTTTCTTGGTCAGCAACGCATCAGTGATGCTTTTGGTATTGCTGATGTTCATGGGCGACGACTACCATTAGTCCATTTTTTAGACGAGATCTGGACAAGACAAATAAACAACCTTGGCACCATAGATCTTTTTTCGATCGACTTTTTATTGAATTATTGATTTAAATTAGTTTAAAACAATAAATTAACGGTGAACATATTTTAGTTTTGCCATTATTTTTTTTTTTATTTTATAAAATAAATAGGAATCATCTAAAATTTTTTACGTTAGGTTATTTAGGTACGTTGCGGCGTCGATGCATAGTGATTTTTAGTGTTGCGAAAACAGCATCATTCCCGTCACATATTTAGGGCCATCAAAAACTCGTCTATGAATGGTCCAGTATATACAAAACTTCATAACACTAATCAATTCCATTCCTGCGCATCAAAATATTTTTTGATGCATTTTTTGATTCCAGGTGAAAGACAAAAACACTTGTTGACTGATAGTATATTGTATATGGGTCTATGGTTGACTGTTAAAAAGTTACATTAGTGTAGGTAACAGGGGCGTAGCTACCGCCGTATCAGCCGTATCAATTATACGGGGCCCCGGGGCTGAGGGGGCCCCCAATGCGCCTTAGAAAAAATTCGTGAAATGATCCGGAAATTACTTATTATGATTCGAAAAATGTTCCGAAAAGCATCGATACTTCAATGATAAGTGAAATCAACAATAAAATTACTTTCTGGACCATCTTTCATCGTATTAATGCATTAATTACTTTAGCATCATGCAATTTATCTTTATGAGGCCATGATTCTAAATCTGGAAACTCGACGAATTGAAGACAACCAGGCAGTACAAATAATAATAAGAAAAACTTCTAATCAGTTATTTAAATGCCCTAATCAAATTTTAAACAAAATATTTAATGTATAAAAAAATTACGTTCTACACGACTCATGATGCTCTCAGGAACTGAGTGCTGCGCGGACATGCCGGCGGCAACCCCATGATACAGCGCTCCGGGAATAGGTACCTCAGGAGGAAGCTCATCCTACACGTAGCACAGCTCATTCTACAGTTAGCACGTGCGTGGTAAAAATGATCGGGAGAATCGGGCCGTAGAAGTTCTCCACGAGTCTCATCGGTGTGGATAAAACTTCAATTCGGCCATGAGCTTTGTAAAGCATGAGCAGGTGCCTCGCTCGCAGTGAAATACTCCTTAGCCCAGTTTAGAACATCAAGCTTTTTGGAAGCCAACTTAGCCTTGGCTTCCAAATGACGCTAATACTATACATCACTCGAGATGTCAACTCCCAGAATCATACTCTTACAACACTTTTAGTGATAAGCGCGATACCCTGGAATTGAGGCACTATGAAAAATGGGGTTTTCTTAGTGGTAAACGCGCCAACTTGTGTCTTCGTGGGGTTGAACTCGACTAAATTAAGTCAACCCTATTCCGAGACTTGCTCCAGAGAGTTCTCGACTTCAGACACAATTTTAAGCCTGCTATCCACCACTTGCAAGTTTTGCGACTGAGAGGAATTAAGGGGGCATCCCCTGTGCTGTCATCTGCATAGCAATTAGCAACAGTTGCCACTCATGCCATGTCATTGATATGCAGAATGAACAGCGTAGGAGATACCACAGTCCCTTGGGGAACACCAGCATTTTATAGGTTTCATATGTGAGCAACAACCATCTACTACATCCTTGATATCGCTTAGATACCCAACTGCATAACCTCTCACAGCGACCGTAAGATGTTAACTTCGTGAGACCTCTCTGTGCTAGTCCTGGTGGCTTTAGCGATATCTAGGCTGACTGCCAGTGCTTTCCCGTTGCGATCAATAGCCTGAAGATGCCTACAGGTGCGTAAGATAAATTTGATGATCACCAGCTGAACCCGTGAAAAACCGTATTGTCGATCACAGATCAGCTGATGATCTTCCAGATATTCCCGGAGCTGCATGTTAATCTCGCGCTCCATTACCGTTGCAAGCAGGGCGGCTATAGGCTTATCGCTATAGTCCTGAAGTTAGCCAGGTCACCTTTTTCATCCACATAATGGGCGGAATGAAAAAGGGTAACCTTCCATGAAGTCGTATCATGTGGCATAAGATAGAATAAGAATAAGCACGTTAAGACGGGGAATCAACCAGCCTCGGATCTACAATTTTTTCGAACCGGGGCAGAAATTTGATAGTGATAGAGATAAGATAAAAAAAAAACTCAAAAATAAATAATAGTTGGCATTTTTCGTGAATGGGACAATAAGAACTCTTTTTTAATAAATTTATTTATTCTCCCAACCAGGCTTCCATATGCTAGGCGTTTTTTGCAGCAAGTTTTTTATTTTTAATCATACTATATTATGATTTTTGCGCCCCCTGAATTGCCGCCCGGGGCGGTGCCCCGGTTTGCACCTCCCCCCCCCCCTAGATCTGGGGCTGGAATCAACTCAGGAGCACACATCTTTCACACCACTGCGTGAATACCGTCTGGTCCTCTCAACTTCTTGGTATCAAGCTCTCACAGGTTTTTAGGCGGAGGCGATCCCCCTATCATCAAGAGTTGAGTTGGCGGCAAAAAAGATGCCAAGAAATTCGGCATTCCCCTATGCCGCATGGACCACGTAGTCGTCCGATTTACGCATTTGTGGAAGAGACGTCCGACAGAAATTACCCTCAGCAGCTTGAGCTAGCGACCAGAATTCTCGACTACCAGAGGGGTAATCGTCCATTCGCTAGCCAGTTCTGCCTATGAACTTTAAATTGCCTTCCTTTTAGTCATTTGCTTCTTTGCTGACCAGGAGGCAGCGTTAAACTTTGTACGTATATTAAGCCCTGAGGTGGATAGATCTATAAGCGTGCACGCGGAAGACCATGTCATTGACAATGACCATGATGCCCTGTCGTATCACATCGGCTACTGAGTCTGCGCTCGCGTTCGGATTTCCCGAAACGAAACAGAGCTTACCCCCAGATTAAAATTTTAGAGTATGTGGTTTATTAATCGATGTTAGTATATTATATTTGTTTTAATTCACGCTAGCTTTTTTAATTCTTTTGAGAAAGATCTTTATTCTTTACCCTCGAGTCGAGAGGGGGCCCCCGGCAAAATTTTGATACGGGGCCCCGGAAGGGCTAGCTACGCCACTGGTAGGTAAGTAGTGGTACTTATTTGTTACGATATTACCAGTAGAGATTATGGATAGATAGATTATTGAAAACGGTCGTTAAACTTTGCTTTTAATTTCAAGCGGACGTTTTACAGAGGGAGCATATTGCACAGTGTTGCCAATGCTACGGCAATTACCGTGTTCTACGGCTTTCAGGCCAAAAAATCACAAAATCTACGGTCTACGGCCCGAACTCTAGGGCCGTAGCAAATTCTACGGCTTTTCGCAAATTCTACGATCTTTTTGTTATTTATTATTTTTGCAGACATTTAACGAATATTAAAACCCTTAAAATAGCGCCAATAGGCTAATATATATAGCTATAATAAAAGTGTTCCTTGTTTCGTGGACATCAAATTCACTGCCGACGACCTTTTTTTTTTTTTTAGTCCGAGCGCTGAACCGATGGTATATATTGGCATAATTGGATAGCATAATATATTGGCAGCAGTGGACACGGCCCACAGTTGATCTTTTTCCATAGAAACACGGCTTTTTTATCTAATGTACACGGCCTTCCAAAAATTTTCATTGGCAACACTGATATTGCATAAAACTAATGACCGAGTGGGATGGGATCCATGAGAAATCGAGAAAACTTTACACATACCTATCTATAATTAAGGTGATTTTGATATAATAATTATGTAATAAGTATGACGAACAATAATAATTTTAATGGTCTATAATCGAAATCGAAGACTATTTCTTTAAAGTAATTTTTTGGGCAAAATTTTTGCCAGGGAAACGTTAAAAGTTGGAAAAAACTTTTAAATAGGTATTTACTCCGAAAATGTTGCCGGACGTTTCATCCATCAAAGATTATATTTTTGGCGGCCTTACCAGTTTATACAATTTTAAATAATTATCTATTTAAATTAATTATAAGTGTAGATAATGCACATATTAATATGTACATATTTAACTCTTTTCAGCCAATGAAAACGGAACACGAAAAGTTGTGTGGAGCTTCCACACAGCGTTGTTGTGGAATCCATTCTGTTCTACGCATGTTATATGATGAGGTACGGAAAGGTGTTGCTGTTAAAAGCAATAAAGCATAAGCCCAATATCCCATTTACGATTTAATATTACATTGTTTGATTTAATAGTTTTCATACCTACTGAAAATTGGTTTTCGTTCATAATCGTAAAAGATTTATGATTTTTATACATTGGCCGAACAACATAAAACGGAATGACGAAAAACAAATCGTGCCGGCCGGCTGTCTTCTGTCAGTTTGCTGTTTGAGTAAATGTCAAATAGCGTTCTTACTTTCTTATCGAGAATTGTTTCTGTTCTGATAAAAAGTAATTTAAAAACGTTCTAGAGTTTACACGTTTTATTTAAGTTGTGACCTGGACACATACGAACAATGCGTGTTTTATCAATGTCGTCTCCAATTTTACCGACGTTTTTGAGCATTTTATTTTTAATATTAGGTAAAACATTAGCTGGAAGTGGATCAGTTGAATTAGACGAATTTTCATTTAATAAAGTCATCAACAAGTTTAGGGCATCGCTTGTTAAATTCGACGTCGCATACCCTTACGGCGACAAGCATGATGCGTTCGTGGCGCTCGCCAAGGATTCGCAGGATATAGATGATCTTCTAGTCGCTGAAGTCGGTGTGAAAGACTATGGAGAGAAGGAGAACGAGGCTCTCGCAAAGAAGCATGGTGCAACGAAGGATAACTTCCCTGTTGTTAAACTGTTTATCAAGGGACAAGCGGAGCCCGTGCCCTTTGACGATTCGCAAGGATTTACGAGTGACGCCTTACGACGATTTGTTCGTGAAAAGAGCGGCGTGTATTTGAGTCTCCCTGGCTGCGTGAAGGAGCTTGATCTACTTGCAATCAAGTTTATGAAAGCTGAGAATAAAGATAGGCAGAGCATCTTGAAGGAAGTTGAACAAGCTCTGAAAACAATTGCTACCAAGGTATATTATTTATTACTCGTTTTTAGAAAGAAAGAAAGAAAGAAACACGTTATTTCTGTGCCACACATGAACATACATACATAGATCAAAATATATATAGTTAAAAAAATATTAAAATTTACAGACCGACACAAAAAATAAAATAAAAATAGAATTAACAATTAACAGCATTATTGGTCTGTAACGCTCGCATGTGTCGCAGTGGCCCAGAAAATGGAGCTCACTCAGCACTTTTACTTGTTAATACTTATATTGTTACTTTATCCTAGTAAATAGTAGTCATGCCAGGTTGAATAATAACTTGAAGTACTTCTTGCTTTTTAATAATTTTATAAATGTAAAAGTTTGTGAGGGTGTATGGATGTTTGACACTCTTTCATGCAAAAACTACTGGATGGATTTTCATAAAATTTATCACAAAGTAGACCATGATCTGGAATAATATATACAGTACTTTATCTGGGAAACGGAAGCTAGTAGCTGCATAATCCATTTAACTGATGTAAATGTCTAACCCCCCAACTCAGAGTCACTAATGGTTACTTAAAACGCTTCTCAGTACAGAATTTGTATGGTGATTGTTTACTAAGGAGCGATTACAGTAACCATTACTGACTCTTGAGTTGGGGTGTAAGAAATATTCTAATTTCCCTGGATTGATCTAGCTGAATTTTTATTATGTATATGAAAAATAATGATTTTTTTTATTTGGATTACAGGATGCATCATCGGGTAAAATATACAAACTAATCATGGAAAAAATTCTAGAAAAGGGAGATGATTTTATCTCCACAGAAAACCAGAGAGTAAAGAAGTTACTTAGTGGCAAGGTTTCTGAAGAAAAGAAAAAAGAATTGGGAATTCGATTAAATATCTTACAAACATTCCAACTTCACACAAAGCAAAACAATGATGAATTGTAATTCTAAATTTCTAACAAGCATATTTTATATTAAACCAATTTTCTACTTCTTGATCAAACTACTATGCATAATCACTAATTAGTAATGTTACACAAAATTTTATGGACAGGGGCACATTGTAAAATGACACTCAAATGGGCATATTTTTTTGAATGTGTGGTAGTACTAGTACACTACAATAATGTTATTAAAAGGATGAAAAACTACGATATTATAGATTTGTCCTATATACATCCTGAACATCCTAAATCAGCTTAATCAGCTACATTAATATGAGCCCATAATCTAATATACAATTCTATATGAAAAATTATATTCATGAAATTTTTTTCAATGGCAGATCTTAATATTTTACTAAGAATATTTCTGAATAGAGCTAATTGTTGTGATAATGATTCTTTCCTTGTGGATCCAATTACTTTATTATTGCATTCCATTTATTTATGTTTTCAAAAATGAAAACCAAATATCCTGATAGTTTTTAATATTATTTTGTTAAAGTATAATAAAATTAGTGTGTGTTAGACGTAAGTTGTGCACAAAGTGTTTGAAGACGAGGCAATAAAAGTGTGAAATAAATGGTTTTATTTTTTCATTCATTTCATGTGCATTACCCAGTTACAATTAACAAGGAAACAAGATTTATTAGTTACCAGATATATAAAGGTAAATAATAAAAACAACATTTTGTAAAATCGTATCTATGTATTATGGAATTTACAAAGAAAAAACAAATGTTTCTTAAATTATGACCTAAGTAATATGCTTTTTGTATTTTACCTTGTTGCATACAGTTTTGAACATATTTTAATTTTATATTTATTTTCATATGAATAAAAAAATCTTACCTGTAGCTCCTTGAATAATTGCATTATTATCTCTTTGTTTTCCAAATTAAATTAATAATTTAAGCTTTCCATTTCGTCAAGGTATCTAAATGTATAAAACCGTATATAACTTGTAATAATGCATATTCAAGACATATTTCAACCACAGTAGGTATGCGTCAGTAAATGAATACGAGTATACTACTTAATTCATTGGTATGCATGCACAAATTAACCTGTTGAAAATGTATCCAACAAGCTCACTTATGCAACTGCACTGTATCTAGATCTTTTGGTTATATATTCATCAGTGTATGTGGCAATTTCATTGCATTTTTATCAAAAACATTTAATTTACTAAAGAATTTGTTAAAATAAAAAATGTAATGTTGAACTAACTTTGTCACATCGGAACAAAGGTCAAAGGGAATTTAAAAAAAGTTTTTAAGACACTACAATATACCAAACCATTGTATAATTATGATTATAATTAGACAAATAAATATAATACAAAAAAAAATCTAAAAAAGTTTTAATGTGATGTTGCTGAACCAGTCATTTTCTATCGAAAGTTTTCTTTAATTACATAACATACACTGTAAGAACATGACACCAAGAGAGTTCCAGAAATAAGTGTGGACCAATTTCTATATTAAATGCAAGAATGTAAAGATAAAAATCACTTATTCGAGATATTTCTGTATCAAATCCATACTACACCATACTATCATGAACATTCAGCATATTTAAAATCTATTTACACACTCAGTTGCATTCAAATAAGGTACACACATATCTGTATACAGGAAGTATACAATCCCTGGTTACATTTCAATATGGACATAATAAATATGTTTTCAGCATGAATGTAACAATGCAATTACTTTATTACTATTAGATATAGAATAAAATTAAGTTATCTAATAATTTATTCCAGAATACATATAATTGATATTCAGTGGTCACATAACGATTGACCAAATAGCTTAGGTAAATAGCTATCATTAGCTAAATTGCTTCATTTAGTTGTTATTAAATTTGATTGGAAAGTTTACCTCCAGTATACAGATTTATAATTAAGAGGCCATCAGCTAGACTTCTAAAGGACAAAATTAATCAAAAAAATTACAAATTACTACATCAGGGGTATCTTGCTTTAAATATCATAAAACAAATTACTTATAATTTGTTACTCACATGTATATAAAACTTATATTATGCCACAACTTATGTTTATTTGGCAATCATATTATCATATAAGGGTCAATACACAGTCAATATGTCAACTTAAGTATTTTTTAAAAAGAAACAAATTCATATTATTTTAAGTTTCATCTTTACTGAATAAAACCAGATACAATGGCACTATGAAAATATTTCTTTTTAATTAAATCTTTGAAAATAGACCCATGAATGTAATGTGAGTCGACCCTTATAAGAAAATTACAATAACTATTATTCAGTTTTTTCACTATCCACTTTCAGGTCTTTGAGTTTAAGAATGACACCTTCAGAGTTTTTGTCAGTTTCCTGTTTGGAATCATCATCTTGTGTCTTGTCAGTACTTTTAGGTTCTGGAGTGTCTGTATCTTCACTTCTTGTGATACTACTTTCGTCCTCGTCTGAAGACGGATCTTGAGTGTAAAGACTGCATTTTGTTCTTACAATTTCCTGGGCCTCAGCAAATTTGGTCTTCCAAAGTTCAGCATCTAGTGAAAATATGAAATAATATAATATAAATTTTAAAAAATCATGTCTTCATCCCATCTCTCTTGTGGTGCACCCTGCTGACTTGGCAATAAATACCGGGTGCTCCAGGTAGAGATTACTGGACGTTTACCCAGACCCCTCTTTCCCACTGGGCACATGCCCAGGGCCCCGTGATCGATAGGGGCCCCCTTGTTCCTACCAGATCACTAAAAGATAACCGATTTTTATTACCAAATTTTTTTTTCATTCGATTAAATCGAACTTAAATTACTGACTACAATACTAATTTCCTTTATTAGCTTTTGCATAAATTTAGAGGCTTGCGATCTGCTTTCTTTGTTTATTCTAACAAAATAGTGTTCTGACAAAGTCATAGGGGCCCCATTATCCTAATATGCCCAGGGCCTCCAGTAGTTTAAAGACGGCCTTGCGTTTACCCACATAGTTTAAAATTTATTTGTGCATGGTGGAAGAACTCTTCACCTTCCCATCTAGGAACTACTCTTCTAGAAAAAGCAATGGTGAAATATCTGTAAGCTATTTCAGTATTGAAAATATTCAGCTGATTCCCAGTTTTCTTTTTGGCCAACAACAATTGATGACACCTTTGTGGTGGTGGTATAGATGTCCAGGTAAGACATTGTGTTAATTCATGATGTTAAACTTAAGTCATTGTGAACTGAACACATTTTACTATGATATGGGTACTAACAATATTTGTTATGTATGCTAATAAATATTTTACTATAATAAAATAGTTTCAATTATTAAGCATATGGTTTGAAGGGATCACAGTTGCTAATACTGAAGTTCAAGAAAAATTACCATACATCAATTGTGCTTGACACAACCTGCTATATGGCAGAAAAATGACTTATGAAGAAAAATATTATGATTATTTGTAATTAACTGTGTACTCACTTTGTGGGTTACCAAACTTTATAGCAAGCAGTTCTTGTTTGCATTGCTCGTCTGCGTAGTCTGCAAACACGGACCAGTTGAAGGCCTTGTCGGAGCCACAGTGCACGTTCATCCTGATATCTGGAGTGATGAAATGATTAGCACACACTTTGAGGGTCTTGTCTCGTCTCATCACCACTCTTACTGTGTTGTTGGCTTTGTGGCGGAGTAACTTAATGTCACCTGTACCTCGCTCCTGAAATGTTTTTGAGTTAATAGTTAATGATAGAAAATTAGTTTATTTACTTATTTACCAATGATTCTAATTCCTTGTGATGTGATGGAACCTATTTGGTGTCATAATAAAAAGGAAAAGTTGAGATTTGAATAGTTCATATTTTTCAAATTATACTGTCATTAATAAAGTTACTTCAAAGATTCAGATGTCGTTTAAGTGTTAACTTGGGAAGCGTTGCAGCTATTTTACCTTCCACTCATGATCAGCAGTGTCGTATCTGTATAAACGCGCTCGTATTTTGACCAACTCTTCTTCTTCTTCCTCATTAGTGGGAATTTCCACCAACGGTAATGAAACTATCGGTTCGAAGTGAGGATCATGTTCCGGAGTCTCAGCGTCACCCACTTCGCTCTCGCTATTACGTCTCACGCTTTCTTCCACCTAAAACACACCAATACAAAGCCATTACACGCCAACAAAATCACTCCTGATAACCACAACAAAGAGTCAACAATAGGAACTCACCGGCGATGACATATTACGAACAAAAAGAGTATAGAAAATTGATAATCACAGTACACTAACGTTTCCACTAAATTTATTGGGCAAGTAAATATTGTATTCGTGAATATTTTGCTTCGCTTGAAATGAAATTCAGAAAACTGACTGTTGAGTGGTTTCAATTTCTTTCATTCAGTAATCAGTTAATCACAGAGTACATAAATCACTACAATTACGAACAGACTATAGTACTATACCCAGATACATAGAAGAAATAGCGTAGACTATAGTAGAATCCATGGAGTATAGAGATATAGAAGCCATAATTTTGACCATGGATATATTACTCTATGTGGATCACAGACTTTGAAACAGTATCTGAAGATCGATGACCATAACGGAATGAACATTTTTGTATGGTGTCCATGTTATCTGTAATCCCAGGATATATAAATTGATTGTGATTTTTTTATAAATATAAAAACATCTAAGATGAATAATGTTTAATATTTTAATAAAGATGTACTGTAATTTGTGTACCTTAATTTTCAATTTACTCATAATATAACTGTTTTGCATTACAACAAAACAGGTATTATGTGTTGAATAAAACACACAGAGTTGTTTATGAAGAAAGCTGCATGTGAAAAACGCCTTTTCTAAATATCTATGGTAAAACTTACCGAATTCTCTCTGGTTTTACTACCTTTTCCTCTCACCAGAGGGCGCCTGTTAGTTTGGCGCCTTTGTTGACAACCAACTTCATAGAGTCTTCAGAACAAACCAGCAAGGACCTTGCTCCAACGCTGTGTGTTTTATTCAACACATAATACCTGTTTTGTTGTAATGCAAAACAGTTATATTATGTGTTTCGCTAAAACACACAGCGTTGTTTATGAAGACCTGTTTGGTATCTGCTGGTGAGATGTACATACGCTATGATGAATTAAATAAATAAATACACATTAGGTGAAAGGATTATTAATTTATCATTATAATCATTATAGTCATAAAAAAAAAGAGAAATAAAAACAAATTAGAGACATGCCTACTTAGCATATAACAAAAATAAATTTATACTTTGAGATCAATTATTGAGATCAAATTAGTCATTAACTTTTATATAACATTGTTAATATCCATAAAATTAATATGTAATAACTCAACTTAAAAATTAAGTAATAATAACATCAAGTAATAAATCAAATTATGAAATTAAATACTAATAAAATTTGCATGTAATAAATCAACATCAGTGTTGTCTGTAATCTTATCCACAGGACGACAGTAGTATTTCCTAAAGGTTTCAATGCTCTTCCAATTGCCTCTGTTAAGGATCTCCTGTACTGGTCTATCCTCCAACCAACTTCTGGAGGCTACGGCAGATCTAATACTGCCCGGTGGAGCATCAATATGAGCCTCCTTGAAAATACTACGTATCCAACCTGCAATCATAGTATTTGAAGCAGGTCTCAGCTTACCTGACAGGGAAATAAACAGACTAGTAATAGTTTTATCAGAGCTTCGTCTCTCATAAGAATGTGCCACTAGCTCAGTAATGTGCCTGACAGGACAAATTCTTCTATCTGGATGTTTCCGCAACATCCAACCTGATTGTCTGTGTGTCTTTGAATCAGTTTTTGAACCAAACCTTGGCCATAGAGTGATTTCATCCTCCGAGGATATGAAATTTTCTTTACTAACCTCTAATAATGTGAGATCGTGCAGTCGTCGACCTGAGGCTAATAGAAGTATTAGAGCCGTTCGTCTTGATATGTCAAATAATGATTTACAAGTTGTTGATGTTTTCAACCAGTTAAATAACTTTCTTGTGTCCCATATTGGAAGTTTTCTAACGGCAGGTCTAGCAAGAGCAATAGCTTTTAGAACTTGGTGAACAAAAAAATCTTTTGAAATATCTACTTTTGCAGTCGCACAGTAAATAGCAATAGCTGATTTGTGCAACAAAATAGTTCTGTAAGCAAAGTTATCCTCCAAAAACAATTTAGCTAAAAATCTAGCAACGTCATGACCTTCTGGTACCTTAGGACTAATGTTTTTGCTCTCACACCAGGCTATCCATCGTTTAATTGGAGCATTGTATGTAACCAAGGTAGATGTCCGCCAACTACTCTTTAGTAAACTTTGCTCTTTTGTGGACCAGTGGGCAACTTGGTCAGACCACCCCCAATTTTCCAAGCGAGTAGAGTCAGTTTGTCTACTTGTGGAGGGCACTTGCCTGTCGTCTGATCTATTAACATGTTTCTCAGGTTCTGTATTGGGACTGGTTCCATCAAGGCCCGTGCTCGCAGATCTGGTAGCCAAAAGCACTTGGTCCACTGAGGTGCTATTAGAATATATATTCCCTTTGCACTGTCAGATGCGATAGTACCCTTGGTATTAGACTGGGTGGAGGAAACACCCACGCCAGTTGGTAGTCCCACTGTCGGCTGAAAGCGTCGCAATAAAATGCGCAGCCATCTTTTGAGTCGATAGTTACATACCTTGGTACGACAGCGGTGTCCCTTGACGCAAATAAATCTATGTCTGGGACGCCCCACATTTTGAAAATAGCCTCCGCGGCCTGGGGCAGAAGATGCCACTCTGGTACTTTTCGACCCCTTGATAGGTGATCCGAAATTCCGTTTAGCCTCCCCGGGAGGTAAGTGGCTGATAGAGTTATATTGAAACTCTCTGTGAGTTGCAGCAGTCTGGTAGTTAACTTCAGCAGGGTCACGGATCGGGTGCCTCCCTCGTTCCTGATATATGCTACCAGAGTTCTGTTGTCTGATTGCACGAGTACATGTGCATCTTTTAATGTCATCCGCTGACTGTTTAATGCTGCAAACACTGCATACATCTCCTTTATGTTGGAGTGCCAATGTTGTTGATGTGGGGCCCATCTCCCTGATAGGAGAGTGTTGTTCAGCTGGGCCCCCCAGCCCGCATCCGCTGCGTCTGTTGTCAAAAAGTGGGTTACACTTCTCTTGGCAATCGGTGTTGCGTTGTGACCTACTGTCTCCAACCACCAATTTAGATCTCGCTGAACAGGTGGAGGCAGAATTCTTTTTTCTCGGGGTCTGTTTTGTTTGAATTCTCTCAGGAAAAGTTGCATCTTGCGACATCGTAATCGACCTTTGGTCGTCGCGTAATTTGCAAAGTTTAGCAAACCTAATAAACTCTGAGCTTCTTTGAGAGAACTCCTTCCAGAGAACAGCATTCTTGTGATCATTGCTTTTATTTTCTCTACCTTCTTTGTTGGCAGTGTTACAAGATTTTTCTGAGAGTTCCAAACAAGACCAAGATATTCTGTCTCCTGAGCAGGCACCAGCATCGACTTGCTGTAGTTTATGTGCCATCCCAAGGTTTCTAACATTCTCAGAGTTTCCGCAACCTGAGAAATAAGTGCATCTCGGTCCTGGTGGACCAAAAGGAAATCGTCCAAATACACTATTACACGAAAACCTTGGGCTCGAAGGATTTCCGCAATCCAATTCGAGACGGTTGCAAACATCTTTGGGGCCGATGATAGGCCAAATGGTAGGGCTGTTAGTTGTAAAACCTCTCCATTGTATATTACACGGAGGAATCTCCTGTGTGTCTTTGCAATTGGTAAGTGAAAGTAAGCTTGCTGAATGTCTATCTTCACTAACCAATCGTTTATTTGCAGAAAATTTGCTACATCTAGTTGAGAAATTAATTGGAAATTCTTTACTGCTACATATGCATTCAGCCCTCTCAGGTCGAATATGGGGCGGAGCCCCCCATCTGATTTTTTTACTAGGAACATTCGACAAAGGAAGCCTGGATTCAATATTGGTGGTGTCTCTAGTATTTTCATATTTTTTAATTTCAAAATCATCTTTGTCATCTCCGTTGTTACTTTGGTGGTAAATCTCTTTACCACATGATGGCCAGGAAATTGTAGTGGGGGTTTCCTTACGAATGGTATGCGAGCACTGGTAATCAACCTCAGTATGGAATTGGTTGCTCCTTGATTTTTCCATATATCGACATAGTTTTGTAGGCACCCCCCCTCGAATTTCCTGTCCCGACAGTCAAGTATGTTTATTATTGGTGTTGGTGGATTTGTCTCCAGGTGTACTGTATTTACGAAAGGGCTGATTCTTTCTAAACTTTGTGTTTTGCCTTTTCTCTGGTTTGTGGCCTTTGAAAGAAGATCTAGGAATTTTTTTATGTATTTGATAACTTGGAACTGATTTATTCTCTTTTAAGTAGTTGGGTGTGTTCAACCACATCTGAGAACCGCCTAAAGAAGCAATTACAGGATGTAAAGCTTCTCTACTAAATAAATATTCCTGACTTGGTGGGATCTTTTGTAAGGTTTTCCTTAAGTTAATATTATTAATTTCTTTTAAAATTCTATCACGTCTGACTTCAATACATTCTGCCCTTTTACCGCATATTATTTGCATTGTGGTCTCTGATTTTTTATATGTAGCTGAACCTGGACCAAATAGAGTGGTGATTTTGTCAAACAATGTGTTAGAATTTAAACTATTAGAATTTGCCGAAGCCCAGTCAATTAACTCTTGTAATCCAGTCTTCAACAGTTGTCTTTGTTCTAGAATGTTATTAGACAACCCTGCTAGTAATTGCTCAGTGGAAGCTAAGTAATCTTTATTCTTGTTAAAGTGACACAACTCCTCATTGACTTTGAGACCTACAAAACCTGGTTGAGCTAAGCTAGATTGCAAAGCTTTTTTGTACCGAATGCCCTGCCATGCAGGTGTATCAAATTGTTGCAAACGTGCTAACTCCCCTAAAAGTTCTTTATTGGCTGGTGGAATAATCTTTTTACTATCAAAGTCCGTTTCGATCTCACCTAAAGAAAGCTTGTTATTTTGAGACGATAAATCGGTTGGTCTATTCAAAAATTCCTGACCTGATGTTGATGGAATTGGTTCAGGACTCGGAGTTTGCACGTTATGCGAAGTACTTGTCATAATTTGAGGAATATGTGTCAAATATTGTGATATGTAATTAACTTGTTGAATAACAGTGTCTAAACGTGGGTCCGAACACGATTGAACCTGTTTGTACTTACGTGACACCTTCCGTCTTTTATTCGGTGGAGGTGACGCAATGCCTCTCTCATCCTCCGAGGATGAAGAAGATGAAGAATCATACGAATTCTTATGCTTCGAATGCTGGTCTCCCTCCGAAGCACCAGTTTTCGAACTTTGGTCACCTCCCATACTTACTCTCGTGTTTTCTTCCGAATCCATCACAAAACACACTAAAATTATACTTTACGTATAAAACAGACGCTGTGTGATGTTTTCACACTAAAAACACTTTAATAATTATACTTTTCTCCAAAAAATATAACTTATGAAAATTTTTGACGTTTACCGGCGAAAATTCACATACGCTATGAAGTTGGTTGTCAACAAAGGCGCCAAACTAACAGGCGCCCTCTGGTGAGAGGAAAAGGTAGTAAAACCAGAGAGAATTCGGTAAGTTTTACCATAGATATTTAGAAAAGGCGTTTTTCACATGCAGCTTTCTTCATAAACAACGCTGTGTGTTTTAGCGAAACACATAATACAATAATTCAAATTTGGTAATTTTAAAGGAATTTTAACAAAATGTATTATTTCAATATTATAATTATTTTTACCACCAGAAAAAATACCAATAGAAAATATTTTGAAAAACCATATCAAAATAAGACATTTTTTTAAGCAAATGTGGACACTCTACAATTACGAAGGACAACCTCAATCCGGCCTGTGATTGGTCGAATGGTCATTCTGATATGACGTCATCGGACTTCAGGTACCTCTATAAAGTCAGTGATCCAGATAGAGTAATATATCCATGGTCGAATCCATAATTCGATGGACCAATTTGAAAACTCAAATGCACAAATGTTGCCAGGATGTAGGCATTGCTATTCAAAAATTATTAATCTTAGATGTTTTTATGTCATTATAAAAAAATCACAATCAAATGATATGTTCTAGGACTATAAATAATATGGACACAATACAAAAATGGTCATTCCTTTATGACGTCATCGAACTTCAGGTACCTCTACATAGTCAGTGATCCAGATAGAGTAATATATCCATGGATTTGACTATAGTGAATCCATGGATATATCACGGACCACTTTGACGTTACGTGACGTGAAGAATAGAGTGTTGATGCTACCCACAGAGTACTTTGTTATATACTGATGCTACCTAAAATTAATAGTGAGAGGAAGACCGTACAAGCTAAAATCAATTTTATTGTATTTAATTTATATTCTGTGCTATAGTCTGTTTCATGGTCTATCTATAATCTATATAACGTTTAATTCATTCAATCATTCAATCATTTGCTGTCATCAGTGTTGCCAATGCTACGGCAATTACCGTGTTCTACGGCTTTCAGGCCAAAAAATCAGAAAATCTACGGTCTACGGCCCGAACCCTAGGGCCGTAGCAAATTCTACGGCTTTTCGCAAATTCTACGATCTTTCTGTTATTTATTATTTTTGCAGACATTTAACGAATATTAAACCCTTAAAATAGTGTGTCACTAGGCTAATGAAGAGTGTTCCTTGTTTTGTGGACATGAAATTCACTGCTGATGACCTTTTTTTTTTTTTTTTTAGTCCGAGCGCTGAACCGATGGTATATATTGGCATAATTGGATAGCATAATATATTAGCAGTTGTGGACACGGCCCACAGTTGATCTTTTTCCATACAAACACGGCTTTTTTATCTCATGTACACGGCCTTCCAAAAAATTTCATTGGCAACACTGGCTGTCATTAGTGTCATTCAATTAATGTTTTTTAACAACACAAATCTGTAAAAATTCGGTAGTGATATTTGTATTATTTATTAAACTAAAGCGAAAATCTTTGCATTTTAAACAGGTCCAGGTAAAAAAGTAAATCTGATCTTGAATTAATTTAGCATGCAGATTAATGTAAGAGTTTACAAATTGCCGAATTTTTCTGTGGGAGTCAATGACCAGGTAGATCATTATTACACCGACCTATTTCTTGTTTTATTTTCGTAGTTTACGCTATTTAGAATATGTCTTTTGCTACTCATAAGTTTCCTTATAAGCACACAGTTACATAAAATCTATAAAAGAACTTCGAAGTATAGGTTCTATAAAAACTTCATTGTTTGGTAGGTATGTGTTGTTCTAAAAGTTTATTGTGGTCTCTATTACATTTATATGTACTTTTTATCCCTTTAAAGATTAGATAAAAAGATTGCCCCAACAACTCCACATCATTGTAAGAATTGGAACACAGAATACAGCCATGGTCATTTTAATTCACTTAATAAAAACTAACAAGAAACGCATCATGCTTGCTTTCAGGGTTGGCATGAATAAATCATTTTGATTTAAATCACGATTTAAATCAAATGATTTTTTCAATAAAAATCAATGATTTAACTCGTTAGAATCCGCGTGGCGGCGGTACCTTTGAGTTCGAACGTGCATCCACGTTCCCGGTAACCGACGGGTTAATCAAAAATGTGTAATTTCATTTTCTTTCACAGAAATCCACATATAAAAACCAGGGGAAATGCATATCAGGCCACGCGCACTGTAGGGTTCCGAAGTAGTATGTTTATCGACTAATACCTACTTATTAACTAAATACTTAATTTATGTTGACATAACATAGCCGTGATAGTTTTCCTTATAAATTCATCATATAATCTACATATTTTGGAGAATTTTTTCACTTGTCCAACTCCAACCGTTTAGCCGACAGGGGGGGTCCCCTCCTGGTCCCACTTGACTCTAACCAAAATTTGCACTTTAAAGGCAAATATTTCACAAACGGACCCCTAATTCCAAAAATAGTCTTAAAGACCCATAACATTTTTGAAAGACCTTTTGAACGATACCCCACTCAACAACGATACAAATCATCCTCACGTTACAGCTGTAGGGGAGGTGCCCTGAAAAAAAATGTTTTTCAATATTTTTTTCTACAATTCTGGAGTTTTAATAATTTATAATGTATATCCGTGTCAAGTACAGCTTTCTAGCATTAAGGGTTTCGGCGCTTTGCTTCGGACAGATGGACGGACGATGACTTTGACGAAACTATAAAGGTTCTGATTTTACTTCGGAACCCTAAAAACAAATTTAGAATTTGCATTCACTTGCTTTTGCACATTTGCTTGGCATTCACATGTCAGACAAAAGAGAAATCCCCGCGCTGTGTCCGCGCAATCCCTTGAGGGCGCGTTCTGTTTTGCGCAAAAATATTTTAAAATAAAATGAAAAAATCAAAAAAATCGTGATTAATTAGGATTTTTTAAAAAAATCGTGATTTTTTCGATTTTTTTAAAAAATCATGATTTTTTCCAACCCTGCTTGCTTTACTATAAAATTTGTATCTACAACATTCTTGTAGTATTATTTGTTTTAAGTGTATTGTATTATGTATTTAAGTGTAATGTGTATTTAATTGTATTGTATGTGAAAATTGGTAATCTCAACAAAACATGCGTTCCAGAAAATCAGCATTAATGCAGACCCGGGAGATGTTGATCAATGATCAGCTTCGCAATCCCAATGAGCTAGACATCAGTCTCAGGATGGAGTTTGGTCCCTTTGAAACTGTACACAAATGGAAACGCATGTCGGAGTGCTATGAATTTGTTGGTGCAAGGTAAATATTATTCTTTTAAAAGAAAATCAGGCATGCAGACAATTTATACAAGACGTCAGATACTACAGACATTATTTTATTTTTCACTGACCTATGTTTTTTATATAATATATTTCCTACACAATTTTATGGTGCAATGATTTTAGATAGAGTGTAAAACTAGTCTTAGTAATTACTGATTACTAAGTAATTTAGACTGACAACAGTGCAGAGTGCACTATTAATCACAAACTCTGAAATGCTCCTTCTGTAATCACAATGAGCAAGTACTACTGAAATATTTTTCTTAAAAAAATATTTTTTAAAATAGTATTTTATACTTTACAGACGCAGTAAGCACACAGCTGTGGCCTATAAAGATGCAATCTATGTGTTTGGTGGTGATAATGGCAAGTCGATGTTGAATGATCTAATCAGATTTGACATCAGAGAAAAGTCATGGACGAAGATGGGATGCATGGGCACTCCGCCGGCACCGAGATATCATCATTCTGCAGTGGTGAGTGAATTTATAACACCCCTCTTCTTGTGTTGGGGGGGTTAAAGATTGTATCAACTACATATCATTTATATATAGTTTTTAGGGTTCCGTAGCCAAATGGCAAAAAACGGAACCCTTATAGATTCGTCATGTCTGTCTGTCTGTCTGTCTGTCTGTCTGTCTGTCTGTCTGTCTGTCTGTCTGTCTGTCTGTCTGTCTGTCTGTCTGTCTGTCTGTCTGTCTGTCTGTCTGTCTGTCTGTCTGTCTGTCTGTCTGTCTGTCTGTCTGTCTGTCTGTCTGTCTGTCTGTCTGTCTGTCTGTCTGTCTGTCTGTCTGTCTGTCTGTCTGTCTGTCTGTCTGTCTGTCTGTCTGTCTGTCTGTCTGTCTGTCTGTCTGTCTGTCTGTCTGTCTGTCTGTCTGTCTGTCTGTCTGTCTGTCTGTCTGTCTGTCTGTCTGTCTGTCTGTCTGTCTGTCTGTCTGTCTGTCTGTCTGTCTGTCTGTCTGTCTGTCTGTCTGTCTGTCTGTCTGTCTGTCTGTCTGTCTGTCTGTCTGTCTGTCTGTCTGTCTGTCTGTCTGTCTGTCTGTCTGTCTGTCTGTCTGTCTGTCTGTCTGTCTGTCTGTCTGTCTGTCTGTCTGTCTGTCTGTCTGTCTGTCTGTCTGTCTGTCTGTCTGTCTGTCTGTCTGTCTGTCTGTCTGTCTGTCTGTCTGTCTGTCTGTCTGTCTGTCTGTCTGTCTGTCTGTCTGTCTGTCTGTCTGTCTGTCTGTCTGTCTGTCTGTCTGTCTGTCTGTCTGTCTGTCTGTCTGTCTGTCTGTCTGTCTGTCTGTCTGTCTGTCTGTCTGTCTGTCTGTCTGTCTGTCTGTCTGTCTGTCTGTCTGTCTGTCTGTCTGTCTGTCTGTCTGTCTGTCTGTCTGTCTGTCTGTCTGTCTGTCTGTCTGTCTGTCTGTCTGTCTGTCTGTCTGTCTGTCTGTCTGTCTGTCTGTCTGTCTGTCTGTCTGTCTGTCTGTCTGTCTGTCTGTCCGTCCGTCCGTATGTCACAGCCACTTTTTTCCGAAACTATAAGAGCTATACTGTTGAAACTTGGTAAGTAGATGTATTCTGTGAACCGCATTAAGATTTTCACACAAAAATAGAAAGAAAACAATAAATTTTGGGGGTTCCCCATACTTAGAACTAAAACTCAAAAATGTTTTTTTCATCAAACCCATACGTGTGGGGTATCTATGGACAGGTCTTCAAAAATGATATTGAGGTTTCTAATATCATTTTTTTCTAAACTGAATAGTTTGCGCGAGAGACACTTCCAAATTGGTAAAATGTGTGTCCCCCCCCCCCTGTAACTTCTAAAATAAGAGAATGATAAAACTAAAAAAAATATATGATGTACATTACCATGCAAACTTCCAACGAAAATTGGTTTGAACGAGATCTAGTAAGTAGTTTTTTTTTTTTAATACGTCATAAATCGTAAACCACAAAAAATATTTATCAAAGTTACAACGAACTAAAAGAACTTTTATATTATGTTACTTGCTGCTACGGAACCCTTCATGGGCGAGTCCGACTCGCACTTGGCCGCTTTTTTATGTACCTAAACATCACAACTAATATAAAGAAGAAAGTATAGATTTTTAATTTAATTTAATTTGTTTGTTTGTAATGAATAAGCTCAAAAACTACTGAACTGATTTCAAAAATTATTTTACCAATAGGAAATAGCTCTATTGTTTCTGAATAACATAGGTTATATTTTGTTAAATAAATCTATAAGAAAACTGAATCAAAGCAAGGGTTACTAGTTAAATAGAAAGTACAATAATAATATGACAATAATAGTTTGAGTGCTATGGGTTTTCCTTTTCAGGTGCATAGATCATCAATGTTCGTATTTGGGGGCTACACTGGGGACATCCTCGCCAACTCCAATCTAACCAATAAGAATGATCTGTTTGAATACAAGTTTCAAAGCGCACAGTGGGTACAGTGGAGATTTACGGGACAGTAAGTGCTTGATTTGTATAATTTTATGCTCTGTTATGTACTTTCTTAAAGTCATGTGTGTACCGATTATAGCGAAGTAACAAATAGTATAATTTTTGATTCATGCTTTTTTATTTGCAATAAATTGGTCAAGTGATAATTTACCTAAGGGTTTGTGCAAATAATACGTAAAGGATATTGCAGTAAAGATGAAAAGAAGCCCCTGTGAAATAATAGTGCCACATCTAGTTCTGAAGAAATTAGAATTCTTTAGTGACTGTTGTACATTACTTTAGATTTGCTGATGAGTTTCTTTCGCTGTTTTCGCTGTATAGTACTTGAAGTGAAAAATGCATATTTTTTATGTTTATTAAACAAGTTTCTTTCATCCATCATTCATCCATAAGCCCTTGGAAGTCCACTGCTGGACATAGCTTCCCTAACTTGCGCATCTGACCGGTCCTGAGCCTTCTGAATGCCTTCTGTCGCCCGCTGTCTTTAAGTTGGTCTAATATCATTATTCTGTTCTATAACTGAAGGGAGCCAGTCCCGCGGTCGGCGCACGGCGCGGCGGTGTATGACGACAAGCTGTGGATATTCGCGGGCTACGACGGTAACGCGCGCCTCAACGATATGTGGACCATCAACCTAGTGGTAGGCTAGTTATAACTAATTGTGGCTAAATCTGTACACGTAAATGATCTTTGGACATTTTAATGTTTGGTAATGTTTAGTCTATCTATATCCGTGCTTCGGAGGGCACGTCGGTCCCATGTTAAGCCATGTCGGAGGCCCTCGGGCGGCATGAAAACTTCCGACAATTGGGTTGGCCACTAACCCCTCCACTAATCCGCACTGGAGCAGCGTGGTGGAGTATGCTCTAGGCCTCCTCAAGAGGAGAGACCCGTGCTCAGTAGTGGGCCGTTAATGGGTTGAACCCAGCCAGGCAGTCTATCTATCAACCTGTGCAAGCATCATACGAAAATAACTCAACTTTAGATAATATTGGGCATATAATAATAATCTTTCTATCTATAATCTCGGGATAAGCCAGTATTAATAAATAACTATAGTGATGTGACTTTTTGGCAGTTTCTAGCCAACTTACTTATGGCCGTGCTCCATATTCTTTTTTGTTACCTATTTATAATCCTCAAGTCAATAGTTAATTAGTCATAAAATTATAGTTTTCGTTGTTTTTCCTTTACATACTAACTTATCCAGAGATAAAAGATAAAAAGATTATTGAAAACGATCATTTAGAACTATGTATAAATAGTATATTGAAAATGACCGTTAAGGATCGTCAATCATGGCCGTTCCTTCATTGGACAACACAATAACTAAATCTTATGTATGTGTTGTATATGTTACTGGATATCTGTATAATGCAGGTATTCAACACAATTCCTAGGAAATGTGTATAATACCTGGGTCGTTTTGGCAATGTATTAAATTATATGAATATTATTCACCATTACATAGTTTGCCTAGGTAATGTATACGTTTCCCAACCACTGTACAGAATACCTGCAGGTCCACCGGCAATGAATAAAGTTAGATTTGGGTATGTGTAGTCAACTTGGATGGAGATTGGAATTAAGAATTTACTTAAAAACACACTCAAAACAAATTGTAACCTGCATGAATAGATATTTTTTTATACATTTTAAATTAATGCTTGACCAAAATCACACTTGATGGTTAGGAGAGATGCAGTCTAATGGCTCCTACACTACACTGCTCGCCTACGCAGCTTCGGATTTTTCAAAATTGGTGACAGAACCGACTTAGTCAACCCCGACCCCACGTGGTACTAGTCTGCCTTACCCCTAGAGTGAATGTAAACCCCGGAGGCGCGGAGGGAGAGCAGCCCCCGCCCGCTGTAACCAACTGCATAACCAACTGCACCATGTGAGCCGAAGCGGCTGAGGCTGGCGCCGCAGGCGACCAAAAAGCCGAAGCTGCGTAGGCGAGCATGGAGTGCCTGCAGTTTGTTACACAAGGGCGGAGGGGCTGCATTTCCCGCAGCGCCGGAGACGTTTTTGTGTATCAAAAACCGTATTGGGGCGGCTTAGAATACTAACCCCAATCCCACGCCGGATGGGTGTCGTAAAAGGCGACTAAATCCGGCCCACTGGTGGTAGGGCCTCTCGAGGGATTATATTGGTAATATTGATTTTAATTCTTAATACTATTATTACACTATTATTATTTCTCCATGGGGTTCGCCTGGATAGCTACCACCCTCGAGCATGAGTCAGCCGCCAAACGACTCGTCGTGTTCCGGCTGGGGGCTGGAGAGCCAGTTCTTTCTTTCTTTTTCTTCTCTCTTTCTTGGCCGGCAACGCATCAGTGATGCCTTTGGTGTTGCTGATGTCCATGGGCGACGATAGCCACTTAACATCAGGTGGATCGTCAGCTCGTTTGCCGGCTATTTCCATAAAAAAAAAAAACCCTAAATTCTCCCTAAAAGTGCATATGTCACCGGAAGATAACAAGAACCGCAAATTTACAAACCTAGGTTAATTCATTTAGTTGTATTAACAATATACATATACATAAATGAATATTACTCTAACTGAAACATTCGCTACTTGAAAGTTGGCGTTTTGAAAAGTGTCATTATAAAAGGCAGACCAAACGTACAGTTGGCAACTGTTAGGTTGGGAAATAAAAAAAAATGTGATAAGTTGGCAAATGATTATTCGGCGAAATAAAATTCTGCGAAACGTTAGTTGGCAAGTGATAATCGGCCAAACAATTTTCGGCGAAAAGGCAGAGAACCGTCTTTTACACACATTACCAACTACGCATGGAGTATTGTATAGAATGCCTGGGCTAAGTATGAAATAAATAATATTCAAAACGTTACCTGAACGTTTTAGATATTCTATACATTGCCTAGGTATTATATAGAATGCTGAATTATACAGATATCCGGTAACATATACACATGCACACATGGAAGCTTTCATATGTATACAATATGCAAACATAATATATTTCTATTATCGTGTCGTTGTTGATAAACGAGACAGCGTACAATTTTATAGAAATACTAGCTGACCGGGCAAACGTTGTTCTGCCAAAAAAATTTAGGGGTAGGGGGATGAAAAATAGATGTCCGATTGTCAACCCTGGCCAATATGCACACAAAGATTCACGAAAATCGGTCGAGCCGTTTCGGAGGAGTTCAACTTCTAACACCATGACACGAGAATTTTATATATAAGATGCCACCACTGTCGTTGCCGAAATGAAAACATTTAATAATTGCAGTGTGGCAGCACCACTGGAATTATAAAATTGTGATGTTATCGTGCCGTCCAATGAAGGATCAGCCCCACTTGCCCCTACAGCAGGGCGAGGAGCACCAGTGGGAGTGCGTGGAGCAGAAGGGCGAGTGCCCGCCCACGTGCTGCAACTTCCCCGTGGCCGTGGCGCGCGGCAAGATGTTCGTGTTCAGTGGACAGAGCGGCGCCAAGATCACCAACGCGCTCTTCCAGTTCGACTTTGAAACGCACACGTTAGTATATTTAGTTGTTTTATTGATACATGCAGGAAGGAAGTTCAAAACCTATGTGATCAATCTGATGTGCTGCGTAATTTTAAGTGGTCTTTGCCAAACTTTGTCAGAATTCTGGATATCAGGCAATTATAAAACAAACGTTACCAGGATTCAGGATATAGGCAATAATTAAATGTGCCTTTACGAGGTTCGAGTACCAAATAATTGAATTCGAATTCATTTTAACTTTACTTTGTTGTTGTATACAGATGTCACGGTAAATCGTTGCAAGAAAATTTCTCCCTACCCGTTTCCACTACGTCGGTATAGAAGTCTTAACAGGACGCACACACACCCACACACTTGAAGTGCAAGTGTGTGTGTCCTGTTAAAGCCGTGTGTGCAACTACTATAGAAGTTCACTTCACTTCACACTTAACGACCCGTGTGGCTCAATGGTTATCATGCCGGATTGCTGCACCAAGGCTCCTGGGTTCGATTCCCAGCGAGGCGGAAATTTGAATGATGAGTTTGATTTGAATTTCTGTTCTCGGTCTGGGTGTGAATGTCCTTGTCTAGTGTCCATGGCACCCACGACACAGGCTATGAGTGTGAAGCTTTATTTATTTATAACTATGTGTCTGTGTGTGTGCAGTTGGAGCCGCGTGTGCACGGAGCACCTGCTGCGCAGCGCAGGCCCGGCGCCGGCGCGCCGCTACGGACACGTGATGGTGCCGCACGGGCGCCATCTGTACGTGTTCGGGGGCGCTGCCGACAGCACGCTGCCCTCCGATCTGCACTGCTTCGACCTTGATACGCAGATGTGGTGGGTAGCTCAGTTTGATACTCTTCATCACCATCATTATTATCATCATCATAATAATGACTGAAAAACTTACAGCGAAGTTACATATATAGTATATAGTACACCACACTGGCTAAGTGTGGATTGGTAGACTTCAAATACACCTTTGAGAACCTAGAGGAGAACTGTCCTTCAGTGAAGCAAGTGGTAATTAACTTTTAATATGCACATATGTTTTGAACAGTAGAGGTGCGTGCAAGTCCACTGCTTTGTTACTATTGACAACATTTGAATGTTATTTTTTGCTTCTAAAGCTGCATATCCATTTGAGCAGCCTCGTGACGAACTGCTTCATCGTGAGCGTACCGCGGGCTGCAGAAAGTTCATGCGTCTCCACTTGAGCCACATACAAGAGCATCGAGGCAACAAGCCTCAACCCGAGCCACAGTTCTCTCAATTACGTACAAACGTCTACACTGAACACACGGCTCTCACTGAGGCGCGTTTGAGCTCGGACGCTTACCGACATGGCTTGGCTCGCTGCGCGGCCGCATCGTTTGGTTCAAGTCGCGGCAAGCCTTGACTCGCCGCACAGTCTCCACTTGCTCTGCCGCAGCTCAAATGGATACGCAGCTTATGATATATCTTTATATGTTACACACAAAAATAGAATTTTATCGCAATTTACATTGAAAGTTAAAAAACTAATTTTAAATTTTGAAATTTACAATGTCCTGTGAATTGTCTGTGTCAGGTCCCTGATCCTGCCGGCGGCGGAGTCGCAGGTACCGCTGGGCCGGGTGTTCCACGCGGGCGCGGTGGTCGGCGACGCCATGTACGTCTTCGGCGGGACCGTCGACAACAACGTGCGCAGTGGCGACCTCTACCGCTTCCAGGTAGGTACAGAATTAAAATTCTTGGATGTGTAACGCTAATTGTTAGCTACCTCCCTCTCCCTCTCTCTCTCCCTCTCTCTCCCTCTCCCCCTCCCTCACTCCCTCTCTCGCCCTCCCTCTCTCTCTCCCTCCCTCTCTAGCCCTCCCTCTCTCTCTCCCTCCCTCTCTCGCCCTCCCTCTCTCTCTCTCTCTCTCTCTCTCTGCGTGTGTGTGTTGATTGGCAGAGTAAACCATTTGACAGTATCATTATTTCCATATCTCAATCCTTAAGTCCTAACAGCAATTAAAATGTAATAAATAATCAAAATAATTAAAATCTTTCCATTTATTTTGATAGTCAACAGTAAACTATATTTTTCCATGATTTATTATATTCCCATATATATTGCTGTATTACCACGATACACGTTGCAGCTGTCCAACTACCCGCGTTGCACCCTGCACGACGACTTCGGTCGCATTCTGAAGTCGCAGCAGTTCTGTGACGTCACGATCCTGGTGGGCCCCGAGGAGGCCACAGTGATCGCGCACCAGGCCATGTTGGCGGCTCGCTCGCAGTATCTCCGGCTTAAGATCAAGTTAGAATTGTCTACTTTATATGTGATACATGTCATAATTAAATTTTAGTAGGAAGAATAAATATCCTAGCTACATTTACTGTTTAAAATTTTAAACTTGTATCGACAGGGTAACAATAGGTCACGTTTTTTGCGACTTGTTATCGTCTTCGCTACATGAGTGTATACTACATTACAAAAAAGTAAAGCAGAGTAAAGGACGATGACGTAATGTGGACGGGATGGGACGTGAAGTTTTGAAAACATCGTTTCATAGAAAATGTAAATGATTGTGCATACACCACAGTGGCACGGACGAGACGGGAATGGGGCACGCACGTATAAATATACGCCCATACATAAATATGCCCCGTGCACGTCCCGTCCACGTTACGTATGCATCGATCTTAAGTCTAGCGCTTTGTCCGCCGCTTTGCCCGCGTTTTGTGAGATAATTAGTACATAAAATACATAGTAGTAAAATCTGTTCAGTAGTTCTTGCGTGAAAGAGTAACAAATGTCCCCACAAACTGTCACATTTATAATGTAAATAGGATTAATATAACAAGAAAAAACTTGAGTACATTTTACCGACATCTGTGTTCCTTCAGCAAAGCGCGCGTGGAGCTAGCCAGCAGGATAGCCGCGGGCGAGGTGGAGCCCGAGACGTGGTCGTACAAGGCGCGGCCGCAGCTCGCCATCCGTCTGCCTGAAGCCACACCCGAGGCCTTCCACATGATCCTCAACTACATCTACACCGACCGGATCGATCCTACTGAGAAGGGTGCGTTGGTTTCATTTGTTTACTGAACAGAGACGAGGTTCCTGGTTCGTGGTTCCATCCGCCGCGGTTTTAAAAATCCCATGGGTAGTTCAAAATATTGTTATTGTTTTTTTACAAGTTTCCAAAATATTCTAATTAAAAAAAACTAATGCCCACCAAACAAAAACAAAGGAATCGGTTGACAAACAGGATAAAAGGTATTTAACTATTTTGTCTATGCCTAGACTGTTTTGAAAAATTCATTATAGATACCACTGCTCACATTGACAAAAAAAAATAGCGAGTCTGGGTAAACTTTACCGGTTTTTACTTACTGGTTTTTACCCCCGACGTAAAAACAGGGTTTTATAAGTTTAATGTGTCTTTTTGTGTTGTGTGTCTGCTCTCTATGGCTTCGTAGCTCCTAAACCATGGAGGTTAGAGTAGAAGGAGGGCCATCTTCTATGAAGGGAAAGTTGAAAAAGTGTCCAGCTGTCTACCGAAAATAGGCGCCACCCGTAATGAATGGCGCTATTGTCTGAGAAATAGTGATATGAACAAAGCGCACCGCAGCGCCACCCGTAATTGGACGCGTTTTTACGGACACTTTTCATACACAGAGATGGCCCTCCTTCTACCTTATATACTCCATGTCCTAAAAGAATGGATTTATTATGATGCGGTTTTTTCGTCTAAAAGCTGACTTGATCGAGATGGTTCTTAGCTACAATTTATGAAGATCTTTTCTGGTGTTTCAAGGTCATCAGCTATAACTCTCCAGGGTTTTTAAAATGTTAAAATATACAGTTATAACTTGATTGTTCACAGACGACGACCCCGGCTCCCCAGCGACGATCCTCCTAGTGATGGAGGTGCTCCGGCTGGCGTTGACGCTGAAGATCCCGCGGCTGAAGGGGCTGTGCGCGCGCTACCTCGGCCTCAACCTGGGGCTGGGGAACGTGCTGCAGGCGCTGCACGCCGCGCACTACGCTGGACTGCAGTGCATTAAGGAACACTGTATTAAGTGAGGGATACTTCTACGAGTATATCGATATAGTTGAGATGGAGTAAAAAATGCCGTTTCCTTGTAACTTTGATCGTTTTGAAATTTTTAAAAACTAAATACACGGTGTTATAGTGGACCACTGTAGATACTAAAGAAAAAAATTCAGACTGTTAACCATAATTAAGTACTTATTTGTGCATTACAAGATTTTTTTAACACTAACATCGACGGTACGCAGATTGGGTAACTTAAGGTCGATGCATACGTAACGTGTTTTTTCCCGTACGGGACGAGACGTGAAGTTTTGGAAACATCGTTTCATAGAAAATGTATACGATAGTGCATACACAGCGGATTCCCGTACGGGATGGGGACGGGGCATAAATATATGTGCGTGCCCCGTTGTTGAGTTGAGTTGTCAACATGTCGCTTGGTAATTTTTGCCTTTCAAGCGTCGATTTGTAGTTAGCACAGGTCGTTAACAGTAACCAACTTGCAGGTTCGTGATAAAGGAGTACAACTTCACGCAGATCGTGATGTCGAAGGCGTTCGAGGTGCTGGAGCAGCAGCTCATGGTGGAGGTGATCCGCCGCCACCAGTCGCCGCCGCAGAAGGCCAACGCGCAGGCCAACCTGGAGAACGAGGAGGAGATTGTTGGTGAGGGATCACAGATACAATCGTGTGACGCAATGGTTACCATGCCGGATCGCCGCACCGAGGGTCCTGGGTTCGATTCCCAGCGAGGCGGAAATTTGAATGATGAGTTTGAATTTCTGTTCTCGGTCTGGGGGTGAATGTCCTTGTCTAGTGTGTTGTCCATGGCACCCACGACACAGGGAATCCTAGTGTGGGGCTATGAGTGTGAAGCGTCATTTATTTATTTATTGAATGGAATGGAAAATGATAAGGAAATTGTTGGTTAGAGAAACGACAATGTTCAGCGGAAAGATAATCCTTTCACTTTCCTGTATTGTATCATAATTATAAAATAATATTTATTGATATTCGAAGTTGGGTTTAAAGTACGTTTATAATATGATCATAATTAGTTAGAACGGTCATAATTCCTACTACGGTTCCAGAAGAGTTTTTACCTATTCACAGTTACAGAAAGCACTAATACCGTTTATGGCTTAATGTCAGTATAATCAGTCTTGTTTTTAAAATAATCATCTTTTGTTTTTTCATTCGTTAAGAATAGAAATAATATAAAATCTATATAAATAAAATTGCAGTGTCTATTTGTAATATTAAAATAACAGCTTTTTACTAATTGCATTTGGATGTATACACGGTACATATACCAAAACAACATTTTTTACAATTTTTGTCTGTCTGTTCCGGTTAATCTCTGAAATTGCTGGACCGATTTTGATGAGACTTTCACTGGCAGATAGCTGATGTAACAAGGAGTAACTTAGGCTACTTTTATTTTAGAAAAAAAAAATAGTTTGTTAGGCGATACGAAGTTCGCCAGGTCAGCTAGTAATAAATATAAATTGATTGAATTCAAAAGGATAGATAGTCCCTTAAAACAACCGCTGGATTCAGAAGGGCGAGTGGTCATAGTGTCATGTAATACTGTTGTGTGTGTGTGTGTGTGTGCGTGCAGGCACGACGCTGGAGCAGGACATGTGCGTGCTGATGTCGGCGGGCGGCGGCGGCGCGGAGCTGGCGGACGTGCAGCTGCGCGTGGGCGGCGCCGTGCGGCCCGCGCACCGCTCCGTGCTCGCCGCGCGCGCCAGCTACTTCGAGGCCATGTTCCGCTCGTTCTCGCCGCAGGATAACATTGTTAATGTGGGTTTTATGTACTTCATTATATAATCTGTCCTTGGGAGGGCACTTGGCGACTTGTATCACAGGCTTGAAAAAGCCTACAACAGGCACCAGGCTTTTGCTAAGAAGGGTTATAGGTTATAGAACATTAACTGTCATAGTAAATAAGCCTTAGATTAAGTCCTTGTGAGAGCAAATAAACGATATTATTACTATTATTATGTTGGTTGATAATTATGTGGGTGTAGGGTTAGTTAGGGTAACGAAGGTTGTTAATACGATATCTCTGGATAAGTAATAACAATAGCAGTAACAATAATAACAGTAGCAGGTGAAGTAATAACAAGTAGCACTGTAATTTGGCTTTATGCATCCTTCTTTAATGTTTTAGTCATTATTGCCGTAGGATAATATTGTTATTGTTGGTATAGCTAGCTTGTAATATAAATAAAAATAAAAATTAGTGGGTGGGTATAATTTTAACCCAAGTTAAAGGAATGAATGTATGTGTGTGTAGGCCAAGGGCCACCCTACACCAAAAAGTTGCACCGGAATAGAACATTGGACTATCCAAATTTTATTTATATTACAATGGGGTTCGCTTGGAAAAAGTAAACCGCATAAAGTTTTAATAACAAATATTTATTACTGTCAAAACAAATATATAACAATTCTATAATTTTGTAATTCGCCAAAAATCTTAATTTTGCTATTTAATTTTATATCCAATTATTTTTTGCCAAAACTTAATTTAATTACCAATTTTAATTTATCTAATTATTATTACTAAAGTTACAATTTTGTACACCATTATGTAAGCCAAAAGGTTAATTTTAAATTTATAAATTGTTAAATTAAAAGAGAAAAAATGTATTATAACAAATTTCGGGCGCCTGGATGGCTTAATCCATCCTAAAAGTTAAATTTTAAATGTACTTCTAATCCAAATAATTTACAAAAATAAACCGACTTAAGATTAACTAAGGTAACCTAGTCTTAAAATAAATCGTATTTATAAATACGTAGAATAAAGTTGAATGCCCAGTTCTTCAGTTTGTAAGAAAATGTAATTACATACCAGAACGTCGCAATCCAAATTATAAGTTATAAAAAACCCAAAATGTCAAAAACGCGAGCCACGGTGTCCCAGCGCATGTCGTAGGTAGGTACCGTCGAATCCGTGATACGTACGAGAAATTGTCCAAAATAGTATTTAAATCCAAGTAGAAAACCGTTGGAAATTAAAGAAAAAGTAAGTTATTGAAAAAATCCAAAAAACTTGTTGTCAAAAAAGTTTTGAAAAACCTCCCAAATAAAACATCCCAAATTAAACATCCCAAAACAAACATCCCATAACAAACACTGCGGACAAAGAAAAGAATTACGTTAATACCAAATACTAAACAAGTATCTACCAAACTTTCGAATTCGAAATCTCAAAAAAGTTATCAAAACTTACCCGGTTAATCCGGTGTTTATCACAAAATAATCCGTTAGTTATGCAGAAAGGTACTTAATTGGAATCCTGTAAGACAATAATCACTACATGAAATATGAATTTCAACCGAAACCTAATTCGAGACAAAAAGTTTTTGCAAACTTACCACGAGGCAAAATTAATCGCCCATTATATGGCGAATCATTAAACAAAACTACTAACAATATATGAATAACAGCATAGCTGCTCTTAAATCGCAATTTCGTCACATTATTTAGACCAAAAAGAAAGAAATTTTTTAAAAAACAAAATTAATCACAGTTACATTTTGTGACGTTCTGACAGTCCGGCAGGAAAGTAATCTTCCATTCCCCATTCAAATCTCGTAAAAAATTCGTAGAAAAAGTCAGACAAAGAACAACAGACTATTCAGCCAACGTCCAAGAATTATTGAACTAAGTCCTGGATACCACGCTAAACTGGACTATACTGCGTTGCAACACGTGATACACCAGTAGTGACACCTATAATTGATTTACGAAGCTAATATTTATTATTGAAGATCTGTGGCAAACGTCAAGTGACAGCTTGTCAAACAAGTTGACAGTGACATCGACAGAACATCGATACTGACAGCCTTGTCAAAAGTAATTCAGAATTACCTCCTAGATAAATGATAATTCAATGAAGTTAAAAATTATAAGTTAAAGTGTGAGGTTAAGTTTGTAAACAAATGTCGAATGAAATAATTTTGTGTAAAAAGGTTTGAAAAACGATTTATTAAACACTAGGCTACGCATGTAACGTAAAATACGTTACAAGCTGTTGCTTTGTAGTTTGAGTACTTTCTTTCTTTTTCTTCTCCTTTCTTGCAACGCATCAGTGATGCCTGTGGTGTTGCTGACGTCCATGGGCGACGATAGCCACTCACCATCGGATGGATCACCAGCTCGTTTGTTGGCTATTTCCATAAAATGAGAGTAAGCTTAATTAGGCTAATGATCGTTGTTAATAACTTATCTTTGGATAAGTTAGCAGGTGAAGTATTACATATTATTACGTATTTTGCCAGATACAAATCTGCGACACGGTGCCGTCTGAGGAGGCGTTTGATTCCCTGCTGAGGTACATCTACTACGGAGACACCAACATGCCTACTGAGGACTCACTTTATTTATTCCAAGCGCCAATATATTACGGTAATTATTTCATTATATTACAAGAACAAATTAACGTTTCTTTCAGTGGCGGGTGCCGGATTTTGTGTTCAAGCGTGGAGGAAATTAAATTAACCTTGTTTAAATTTTGCCACGGGTGGACAAGTATGAATTTGGGGAAGGGGTGAAACCTCCACCCTGGATTCATTAAATTATATCATTATCTTTCGCATCTCAACAACATGTAGTACAGTACGGCTGACGTATCTTGGCGCGTCTGAACATAGGCTCTGCGAACTTTAGCGCATGTAAGACAGAGATAGCGACACGAACATGCTAACGTGTGACTGAGACATAACACGCCGCGTCTCGAGCATTACCGTATTGTGTTACTGCGCAGCCTTCTACGCGAAGTTCAGACGCGCCAAGATACGTCGGCCGTACTGTACTATACGTCTTCAAAAGCATTAAAAAAACTTTTAATAGCTATGCAAGTTTTCTCACAATATATTTGCAAGATTCAAACTCGGATTACCTCGGACAGCGACGATCAAAACCATTAGGTTATAATTATAATTATCTAAATCGTATTTTGTTAATGAATTTTTATATTGTTTTATAGTATTTTATTAAAGTAAAGGCGGATTTATTGGTATGAGCTCTTTCGTCATTCGTATTGTAAAGCATAACAAAGTTAAAATCACAAACATGAAACACTATGCTACATTGTATTGTAAAGTATAATATAACTAGCTGACACTGCGAACTTCGTATCATCTAACAATTTTTTTTCTAAAATAAAAGTAGCCTAAGTTACTCCTTGTTACATCAGCTATCTGCCAGTGAAAGTCCCGTCAAAATCGGTCTAGCCATTTCAGAGATTAGCCGGAACAAACAGACAGAAAGACACACAGACAAAAATTTTAAAAAATGTTGCTTTGGTATATGTATCATGTGTACATCCAAATGCACATAGTAAAAAGCGGTTATTTTAATATTACAAAGAGACACTCCAATTTTATTTATTTGTATAGACAAGTTAACATCACATTACGACTAAACATTCCGGTGGCGCAGGGTTCACGAACAACCGCCTGCAGGTGTTCTGCAAGCACAACCTGCAGAGCAACGTGTCGCCGGACAACGTGCTGGCCATCCTGCAGGCGGCCGACCGCATGCGCACCGCCGACATCAAGGAGTACGCGCTCAAGATGATCGTGCATCACTTCCCACTGGTCTGTATAGGTATAACGGTACACTGTAAGAGGCCCGAGGGTGAGGGGTCCTCAAAATCTCTACATGCCCAAGGCCGTCTTTAACCTACTGGAGGCCCTGGGCATATTAGGATAATGGGGCCCCTATGACTTTGTCAGAACATTATTTTGTTAGAATAAACAAAGAAGGTAGATAAGCAAGCCTCTAGTTTATGCAAAAACTAATAAGCAAATTGGTATTGTAATCAGTAATTTAGATTCGATTTATTCGAATTAAAAAAGTTTTTCGGTAATAATTAATAACGGTTATCGTTTAGTAATCTAGTTTAGGAATTAGGGGGCCCCTATCGATCAAGGGGCCCTGGGCAAGTGCCCAGTGGGAAAGAGAGGTCTGTACATGCCCTTATCTTGGAGGGGGGAGTAAATCCATTCTCTCATTTCATTGCCACAGTGTTTGGGCGGTTTAAGTTCAGACAACAAAGGCGAGTTGTTGCTTTGCCTGCTACAACTTCTACCAGAATAATATACTTAGCTCATTCTAAATTTAGATTGCTGAGCTCTGTACTAGGGATGTAACGGAAATAATGATATTAGAACCAAAATTGGAATTGGAGGTTTTTAATTTAGTATATCGGAATCGGAAACGAACCGAAACCAAAATCGGAACCGAACCGAAATCGGATCTTTTTCTTCTCTCTTTCTTAGCCGGCAACGCATCAGTGATATCTTTGGTGTTACTGATATCCATGGGCAACGATAGCCACTTATCATCATAAAATAAAAGTTATCTGTAATAAATAGTGCTATGTTGAATAAAGTTCTTTGACCTTGAATAGTAAATGAAATAAAATTTAAAATTCAGGGGTTTGAATTTAGTATTTACTTTCCACCATAATAAGGGATCGTCATTGATAGGAATACGATTTTCTCTATTGTACTCATTAAGTTAGCCCTTCCATATAAGGTACTTGTCCAAAACTGCATGTTCATCAGATGTATTATTATCGTATCATCATCATCGCTGCTCAATATATTAATTTGACCTCCGATTTACCTCCGATTCAAAAGTTTCGGAATCAAAATCGGAGGTTTAAAAACAATCGGAAGTTCCGACTTTTCGGAATCGGAATCGAACCTCAGTAACATCCCTACTCTGTACTAACCACTTTATTTCTATATTACATGCAGTGCAGGTTGGCAATACTATCTATCTACATGGATATAATTTTATAATCATTCAATTTAGGTGGCCCGACAAGACGCAATCAAGAATCTAGCACAACCCTTGCTCGTAGATATTGTGACAGCGCTCGCTGAAGAGAACCAGTGCGACACGCCGCTGCCTCCGGCACAGCCGCGCTCGCTGCCATCTTCCTCCTCGGCCGATACCCTCTCCGACGACCCGGAGTATATCCGGCTGCACCGATCATTCAAGTCCTAGTATTCTATGAACTGCCTGCTCGGCTGCAGGCTACCGACTCCGAGGCACTGTACTGGCTCGCTAATGCGATGTAAGCTTGCCACCGATTCCGTCAACAGTGATGGCGAAGATTAGTAATTCTTATCGTTAGCAATCTTTGCATCATAGATTTTAATCTTCTAATCGATATAATGTAAACTTGTATGTGTTATGGGCATAGTTATGCTTTTAAATTTTTTAAGCTGTAAACTGTGACCCAAGTTGTTTTGTTACATCCAAATGTGATTTGTATTATTTTTTTATTATTAAAGATAATATATTCAAATATAGAAATTATGTTTATAGACTATATAGACATCTTTAAAATATATTTCTATCCCCTTTAATTTGTAATTAATTGATTTCAATTTATTGCTATTTTTCAGTGATTTGCTGTTGAATTCTTTGTAATCCAGTGTGTTGCACAACTGTTAAGATTAATTAATTTTAAGCGTTTTTTTTAACTATTCACTTTGTATTTTTCTAAATATTGTCCTTTAGTAGTTTAGAGGCAGAAATTATTTTCAAATGTGACATCAATTTTTTTTAAGACAGTTCTTGATTTGTTCTTAATATATATCAACGATAGCTTAGAGATACAATAAACTGCAGTATTGGTTTCTAAACATGACTATGTAGTGAGATACTTCAGCATAACGCTTTCCGCCCACGTCCGATAATCGGTGACCGCTTTTTTGTAGGAGAAAAATAAAACGTACTGATAGCAATAAGTCGGTCAAAAAGTCGGTCAGAAATAATATAGAAGAAAAAATCGGCCCGATTATCGGTCCTGACCGACTACTGCTATCAGTATGTTCAATCGGACGTGGGCGGGAAGCGTAAATTGCCAAAAAAATATAGTTAATCAAGTTAAACTTAAAAATTCATAGTCCATTTTTTAGAAGTCTTCTGTATTTTGTAGCTATTCTTAAGAATTGTTTATTCATATTTTGTAATTTAAAAATAAGGCAGACACAATATCAAAAGAATTGAAAGTTAAATTATCATTTATTGCTAAAAACTAATTTCAATTTACAATAAATAATTTTTTACCATAATATTTAAATCAAAGTAATTCCATAATTATGTTTACCGAATAAGACTCATCTAAAAAAAGGGAAAATTCATGTTTGTCCTTTTTATTTCTGTAGCACAAAGTAATATCTAGTCATAGTTTTTAAGGTATTATTTGGAATATTATCATGTTATAAATAAAACAAAATGTAACCGGAAATTAAAGCATGTTTAATGTTATTGTTAACAATTAACTAATAAATTATTTAATTATAATCATAATGAATTGTTTATTGTTCATACTTATGCTTGATGTCCTTCCAGAGTTTCTGAAAAAAATAAATAAAATCCGTAAATTAAAAATAATTACAATAATCTGTATAAATAAAACACAAAAACTGTTTCTGCCTATGACTGTGTGAATCTGAAACCATTAGCGACATGCTCCAAACTGGTTTCACTTGATAGGCAATAATGCGAAGACGGTTTTAGACCACTAAAACAATGCAATAGGTACATTTGGTTCATTCTTAAAGTTGATTTTGATTTTTCTCATACAAAAATTTTTGCATGGTAGCATACAATGGGTATCAGCTAGTACAGTCACCTGCAGAGAAAAGTAACCCATCTGTTTATAAATATATCAATAGCAACTTTCCATTGCCGATGCCGGTTGCGTTGTAAACAGATGGGTTACTTTTCTCTGCCGGTGACTGTACATGTATTGACAATAAATAGCCAAATTTTTGAAGATTTACACCCAAATCATAACCAATAATTATTATTGTTTTACCGCTAGGCTAAATTATTTATCCAGTGAAGACAATTTAATTGAAATTTAGGTAAGAACAAGCTTCAGAGATTGAGCTGATATTATGTACCGACGTATTAAAACATTTAAGTAAAATGTTGGTATAAATTAAGTGAGTCTAAAATAAGCACATACCTAGTATTTTTGACGAAGGTTAAATACTAGTTTATAAGACGTAATGCAAACTCAAAAATAAATAGCAATGTTATGAAATCAATATAAAATGTAAGGATGAGTACATAGATAAATTTATCACTTTAAAATTGTTATGATTGTAAAAACAAAATTACATAACGAAATACTTACTCCCTTGTTGGCACTCTCGAAAATCGCCACTGAAATCAAGTCGAAGGTACGCTCGAAAAAGAAGGTTCCTGCGGCTGTAGCCAGGAAGAATGTAGAGGTTCGCTTGAAGACAAGCCGATTTACTGTAGCCCACAAAGACATTTTGAGAAAATGTTTTAAAACCAAGCTGCTCAAAGTTGGGTCGAATCGGATCACAGAAATGAAATTCTAGAATTCAATCTTCAATCCAATATGTCTATAATGACACTTGACAGTGACGTTGACGAGTAGAGTACCAAGTACCACAGACAAATTGATGCCACAGATTTGTAACCAAACCATGGATATATATTACTCTATCTGGATCACGGACTTTGTAGAATGTAGCAGTACTGAAAATCGATGACGTCATAACGGAATAAACTATTTTTGTCTTGTGTCCGTATTAACCATAGTCCCAGGATATGAAATTCAATTGTGAATTTTTATAATGATATGAAACAGCTAACATGATTAGGTTGTTTTAGCATAGATGTATCGTAACTGTGTACCTTAAAGTAATTTTCAATTTACTTTTAATGCAATAATTTACATTTATTCAGTAATTTTCAATATTTTTTTTTAATGTATTGTTTCATTATAATTTTTTACCAATAGAAAACATTTTGAAGAACCATATACAAATAGAGCATAATTTTTTTAAGTGTGGACACCCTACAATTATGAAGGAGAACCTCAATACGGCCTGTGATTGGTCAAGATTGTGACATTGGATAAATATTTTCGACCGATGACGGGCTTGATTGTGGTCAACTACAATCAGTACTTAAGCCTTAAGCCCCAACTCAGGTGTCACTAACGTTTACTTAAATCGCTCCCTAATACAAGATTTGTATGGGGATTCTGTACTAACGAGCGATTAAAGTAACCGTTAATGACGTTGGGTCGTAACTTAAGTACAGTACGGCCGCTGTATCTTGGCGCGTCTGAACTTCGCGCAGAAGGCTGCGCAAGTGCGCAGTAACATAATTCGCCAATACTCGATACGCGGTGTTTTGTGTCTCAGTCATACGTTAGCATATATGTTCGTGTTGCCATCTCTGTCTTACATGCGCTAAAGTTCGTAAAGCCTATGTTCAGACGCGCCAAGATACAGCGGCCGAACTGTACTGATCGTGGTTGACCACAATCAAGCCTGTCATTGGTCGAAAATAATTACCTAATGTCACGTGATTTGATGCTTGGGGTTCAGTTTAAACACAAAATTCTTACCGCTCATTTACACGCGCGTGTCGCGGACCGTCTCGTGGCGCGTCCGTAAGCCACGCCCCCTACGCGCGTGTGAACACCGCGCGAGCGCTCGCGCGAGCCCCTTTGGCGCGCGCCTACAAAACCGCTCCCGACGCGAGCCACGAGATTTGCCGCGGTCTGGTCCGCGAGCGCCCTGTTCACACGCGCGCGTATGCGCGCGTCTCGCGGATTGTCTCGTGGCTCGCGCGCGCGTGTAAATGGGGTATTACAATTTGTTACCAACATGGTCAATTACGGTAGTTTTGCGTAAACAGACGAGGGGTTTAAATTACTATTAGTCCTAATTTGATAAGTTTTCAAATTACAAGTAACACAAGTACTGCAATACTTATATAAAATGGGGATCCAATATTGTTTGTATGAATAAAAACACTTTTTATTTGGGCAAAATATATCATCTATTTACATTTTTAAAATGCTGGTATGAACAATATTCCTTAAAATAAAACTGAGTACAGAAACAAGACAAACAAAAGCAAATTGCTATGTACTATTTGGGCTGACCGTAGTTTGTAAATCAGTAACATCAAAACACGCATTTGCAGATCCTGAGACTTGTTAAACATTATAATTACTTCTAAAGGAGACAGGTTTGTAATATAAAATTGTTCAGTCTCTTGTTTTATGCAAAGAAAGTACCCACTACTGCTAAAATTTATGCTATAAAATTAATGTTTGATCACTAAAGCTAGTCTATGGCAAAATACATACAAAAAGACTTCTAAAAATGCAATGCCACAGTCAGCCCCGGCTATGTCGTTCGTAACACTTGTTGGAATGATTGTTGACATTGGTTTCCGGATATTAAATTTACATTAGAAGTACCCATTCTAGATTTATCTAAAAGGTTTCTAATATACCATTCGATTACTATATATATTTACAATGCCTTGTGATGGAATTTCACACATTTCTGTATCTAGATTTAAATTTGATTTTTTAACATGCATGTTATTGCTTTTCATGTTAAAAATAAATTAGGAGATTAATTGAAAACAATATAACTATTGAACTAAACTAACTTCGACTGTTCCTAAACTGCAAGAAGGGTAGATGTTTAATGCTTTTTATTGGAACCCAAAACTGAAATTGCGGTTATTTAATAGGCGCGTTAATGCCGCTCAATTATGGGACTTTGGGATGAGGGGAACGTTCAGTACTCCAGTATGCTCCCGTCAGCAATAATAGCTGTTAAATTACTATTTAGGAGAAATACAAAACAACAAAGAAGAGGATTATAAGAGGAAGTGTATATGAGGGGCTTTGTAACGAAACCATTACAGTTAAACTTATACAAACAATATAACACTACAATACAATATTATAATGTTTCCAAAATCAGACTTCAAAACTTCAACATCCAAAGGACTGGACAAAAAAATTAATGAATAGTCTTTTGAAAAAAATCTTACAGTACAGCATCATCTTTTAATGTTTTTATTATATATTAACTTTGTAATACATTTATCTTCAGATTTATGAATTTTCTTAAGATTAACAGATATAGTAAATTATATTTTATTTTAATTTTTAAATAAACAAATACATGGTATATTCCACCCCATAACACTTCCACTTGTATTCATTTTCTATGGATTACGCAACATACAACACTCATGTTAATACATTGTAATTACATATGTTATTACATTCATTGCCACTTAATACATTTTATAATTGTCTCTTTTATGTAACACATTACATTACATACAACAAAACAAGGATTTAACCAATTCTATGACTTGCAATAAAACACACATAGGATACTTATCAAGACAAATTTGGAATTACAGTTACTCAAATAAGGATATTTTCCTATAAAATATTTTGCCAATAATCAATAAAAAAATATAAATATGATCTCACTATATAAATAACACACTGGAGTCAATTTCAAACTAAATAATTGTATCAAAAACAACCCAAGTATACATAAATATTGAGTATGGATAAATATTGACTGCATATTGAAACCAAACCTTTCTCATATAACATAATACTTTACTATATAAAAAAGTCATATTTAATACTATTGTTGCGTTGAAAAAGATTACTAGAACTTGTTCACAATGAACATTCCAAATGATGAAAAAATAAAGTAACATTAAATTAGTGGTATACATTTATATCTATTCAACATTCACCATATCATACAACAACACTCCATCACATAAAAATTTTGATAATGAGAGTACAATCATACACTTTAACTATGCATTCATAATAACCTAATTTAATTTTTGGAGTCAATAATTCCATAATGTACATGCTCATAAAGTGAGAATGTTCAACCCCGCATTCAATGTAACAACTAGGGTACCATGATTTTGTAAGCATTATGTGAATAAATGAAGTCATCATAGTATAAAAAATTCCTTGTTATTAGCATACCAACCAGACAAGGATGGCAAAACTATACTTGATGACTCATTAGAGATCAATTATGTATATACCACTGTACAAAACTGCATTAAAAATCGATGAACTAAATAGTATTTTGTGTTCCAATATATTTATTAATAAAATGTATAATTTTATATTTCATACCTTACTGCGACTACAAATAATGTATCTTTTCATTGGTAAACTTTTGCATGTCCAAGGTACTATAGTGCGGCTAGGGTTGTGCCACATTTCTCTCAATATTTGAGCATTGTAAAAGCAACATCTCTGGCCTGGTGCCCATGTTAGATGTCACTGGCAACATTTCTTCTTGGTTTTGTGATTCTTCTTTAGATTTACTGTATCGTTAGCTGTGACATTTTGTCTTTCTTTCATTTCCAATTTTGATCTTAGTACCTGAAATTTAATGTATTTACAGTGGTTCAATTAATGTCTTTGCAGTTTTGTATCATATATATAGACATGTGTCTATATCATGGCAGGACAACTAGATCATGGAGAAATTAAGATTCTCAAAGTTCTAGTTGATGGTTTGTTGTCTATCTAAATTCATGTTCCTGCACTAGTACTGGCTCAAGACTAATTACACACATTGACGGGGTGCAAAGTAAAAAAACGTTATCTGCAATATAGCTCTTTTGTAGATAGCTCTTTTAACTTTGCACCTGTCAACATAATTATATCTGTGACATAAAAGTATGCATCACCAAGAGAAACATGGGACTTTTCACTCTATAGTCTATACACTATCTTCACTCTAACAACTGGGCTATAAGTTTGTTTAGTAAAATTTTGTAATTTAACAAAATAAATTAAACTGTATGCAACCATAATCAGTAATTCCATCTGTTGTAATTAAGTGGAACCTAAACTGTGTCCTCTACAGAAAATAGAAATCACACTCTAGTCACTTCACACTTATCATTGAAATTTTTCATTTACAACTGAATTAGTCCTATATTTATTGAATAACCTAGTGGCCATTGTTCAAACTTTACACATCTATACAAATAAATAAATTTGGAGTGTCTGTTTGTAATATTAAAATAACCGCTTTTTACTAAGTGCATTTGGATGTATATACAATATATGTATATATATATACACATACACAACATTTTTTACAATTTTTGTCTGTCTGTCTGTTTGTTCCGGCTAATCTCTGAAATGGCTGGACCGATTTTGACGGGACTTTCACTGGCAGATAGCTGATGTAACAAGGAGTAACTTATTCTACTTTTATTTTAGAAAAAAAAAATTGTTAGGCGATACGAAGTTCGCCGGGTCAGCTAGTTTGTATATAAACTGCATGCTTTTTCATTATTATTACATAACTGACCTTTAGCCTGTAAAATAGAATAAAAGTACTCACCATTTTTGTTATAGTGAGAAACATTTCTTCGACATTGATGTTTTCCTTTGCACTTGTCTCAAACAATGTTATGTTCATTTGGTTGGCAAATCTCTGGGCGTCTTCCGTGATGACTACCTTCCTTGAAGGACAGTCATTCTTGTTACCAACTGGAATGATAATATTATGCATTAAGTTAGTGTGAAATTGAGATAGGTGGAAAATATTGCGAGAAAAGTATGTAGCTTTTTCAAAGGTATGTAAAGTCTGCCAATCTGCATAATCATGGATTATAATGTTGCTAATGACTTTAATTTTTTATAGCAATGACATACTATACACCTGATTGGACCTATTATTTTAGAAGATAAGAAAGCAAAGCAATAACAGGTTGTCCAGGGAGGTAGCATATGAATTGTAATATGTTTTATAATATTACACACCCTGCACTAGGATTATAGATGGAAATTAAACCTAGGACGCCTCTCTTTGCAGGCAGAGTCACTTCACTACCATCAAGCTACAGTTACAGGGAGATTATAATTATTAGCATGATTAAATGTGTAATTAAATATAATCTATTATACATATACAGACTTTCAACACTTTGGTTCAGTAAAAAATATATTCATCATATTATTATCACTACTGACTCAGCTTGATTGTTTATTTATAGCCCATACAGACACATCTTATCAACATTATACTAATATTTGGTTAACTTTTGACTTAACAAAAATAATAGTGTATTTTTTGTGTGTGATATGCAAACCAAAAACAGTGCCACCATCCCTGCTGGCCATTAACATTTGTAACAAACCTTGAAGTTAATAGGTTGAAGTATTGGTACTAAGAATATCAGTTAGTTATTGTTTGTTACTAAGAGGATTGTGGAAATTAGTAATCATTAGTATTTGTCTCACTCATAGTTGGAAACAAATGCATAGCTCCCCCTGAGGACAGATGGTCACTTCAGTTGTAAATGCCAACTAACACCCTTCCGAGCGGGAATCAATTGCTAATAAGATAATTGTTACATGGGAGGAATAGGTGTTGGTGGAGGTACCACCCTGGGTGAACTGTATAGGCATTCTACCACCTCACATCATAAAATTGTTATATTACACTTTGGTTTGATATAGTTTTTTTTTTCTGTAAGTACTGTTTTTATTTGACAATGGAAACAATTTTTATTTTATTTAAAATAAGTTAATGCTTGACCACAATCCCACCTGACGGTAAGTGGAGATGTGGTCCAGGATGGTGAGCGCACTAACTTATTAAAAGCTTATTCACTATTTTCTTGAAGAGAACTGTATATTACTGTCAATTAAAAATCCTGCTTTACAAGACATTTTTTTGCTTATTTTGTGAAAAAATCACCATGCTTTCAGGAACGCTTTAGTTATATTGCCCATTTCAAAGAGAATCATGAAATGTAATTTACCATTTATAAGGTTTTGAAGAAACTATGGATAGCTACTAAATTATACTATTAAACTTTAGTGTACTTTAATGAGAACAAAGAAAAGGAACATAGGTTCTTCTTTACGTTTTTGTTAGTTTTATGTAAAAAAATAAATAATTTTATGTAAAAATATCTGACTCACCTAGAACTTTGTTAACAACATCGCAGTTCTGTTCAATCTCGTGCAGCCATCTCTTGACATTGGCGAAGGACTCCCCGTTTGTGACATCGTACACCACAATGACGCCATGGGTGCCTCTGTAGTACGTACTGGTGATCGTTCTGAACCTCTCCTGTCCTGCTGTATCCCATATTTGAAGCTTCACTTGTTCACCGTTTATCGTTAAAGTTCTTATTTTGAAATCAACACCGATTGTCGTAATGTAACTACCGGAGAACGTATTGTCAGCAAATCGCAGGAGAAGACAGCTCTTACCTACACCTGGAACACGAACAAAATTGTGTCCATTACCGAATTGGAAAGACTTTAGAACGCTGAAACATCACTTGCGATCATAGGCCTCGCCCACTCACCGCTGTCACCGATAATCAGCAGTTTGAAAAGGTGGTCAAACTCACGCGCCATCGCTTGTGATTAATATGACTATTTCACTAATTGGTCATGTGTTTGTTGATAACGTTAATAATTGATATCCAACTTTTACTATGGAATTATTAGATAAACGCATGCCGTAAAACGTTACGCTTGCGTCACTTTACAAAACGTCCGCCATTATTGTCTGTCTAGTTAAAATAACTAATGTCTGTCTTTCCTTTTTATCTCGTTTCATTTCACAGAATGATAATAGATTTGAACCATACGTCATTCATTATTTTTAAATAAATCAAAACCTGATACTTCGAAATCAGCACGGTACTTTTTATTTGATTTAAATTTAATAATCATTAGCGATGGGCAACTCGACGAAATTAACTCGAGTAACGATTTAATGTACTCGAGTAATGATTTAACGTACTCGAGTAAACTCGGCTGACTCAACTCAGCGACGAGCGACGACCGCAAGTCGACGCGGCGACGCGGTTCAACTCAGTCCGCAGTTGGTGTTATTCGTTGAGTTGCCGCAACGATCTTATTCGCGAGCTATACTTACTCGTGAGTATACGAATATTTACTCGCGAGCTCACGACTCTACTCGCTGCTCGTGATTTTTGACACCGAGCTTACTCGAGTTAATGGTTACTTCTGCTCGAGTAACTCGAGTTGTAAAAAGTATTACTCGGCTCGTCGCGTCGCTATTAATCATTAACCGACTTATCCGTGTAAAATACGAAATGATAAGTAGGGTTTGAAGTATCGGCCCCTGGTATCGATACCGAGTACTCATGCAGTATCGGCAGTTCATGTCATATATCATTTTGTTGAGAATTTTTTTTTTATGTGAAACATCTTTACGCGAGGGGTAAGCCTGATTTTAGACTTGGCGATTGGGGTCCCATGAGAGCTGTTCTTTTTTTAGTCCGCGAGCGCTGAACCGATACTAAATATATTGGTAGCAGCCCACAGTAATGTACAGGGCCGTCTAAAAACTTGCATTGACAACACTGAAAAGTACTCAGTATTATAAAAGTACATACTCGATACCGACGTTTCGTATGAGTACTTGCAAGTGAGTACCAGAGAGTATCGAGTATCGCGAACAAAAGTATCGATACCTACTCAGTATCGAAAGTATCGTTCGAACCCTAATGACAAGTATTCTGTGGAGTGGAGTGGATCAAGAGCATTATTCTTATATAACCTGTGACTATGAGATGAGCTTCAGCTCATTGATTAAAGATCACTTGGCTTCTGCATCTGTGCTGCTGTCAGACGTGACAAACAAAATGTCATTTTCCTTATCGAATCTAAATTATCGCAAATAGGTGTGGTAAAGAAAAGGTATTGTTCTAAAAGTAAATCAAATACGAAAATGTCGGCGACGTTAAAGCCTTATTTAACTGCTGTTCGCCATACCCTGACATCGGCAATGTGTTTAGAACATTTCTCATCACAAGTGGTGGAAAGATATAACAAACCAGAAGTCGAGGTGGGCACAAGTAAAGAGCTGCTGTTAAACCCAGTGATCATTTCGCGGAATGCGAATGAGAAAGTTTTGATTGAGTCATCCATTAACTCTATTAGAGTGAGTATTATGATTAAACAAGCGGATGAGATTGAAAAGATCCTGTGTAAAAAATTCATGAGGTTTATGATGATGCGAGCGGAAAACTTTATCGTGTTACGACGGAAACCGGTCGACGGATATCATATCAGTTTCTTGATTACAAACTTCCATACAGAGCAAATGTATAAGCACAAGCTGGTTGACTTTGTCATTTACTTCATGGAAGAAATTGACAAAGAAATAAGTGAGATGAAATTAGCAGTGAATGCAAGAGCTCGAATTTGCTCAGAAGAATTTTTAAAACGGTTCTGAATAATTGAAATATTCTTATAAATAAAACTTGTGTTCTAAGTTTTATAACGAGATATTTTTCATGTTACTAGCCTAAATGTGGTTGTTACTCATGACATCTTAGTATAATAATGATGAAAGTATGCCAATCTAAAATAGTCTGATTGTGAAAATATTGTGATCCTATTATTGATCTGTAGAGTCAAAAAATGCTGGGCGATGCCTAACAATACCAGGATGAAATGTTATACTTCCTCATAAACAAATACCAAATAATATAAAACAATTTATAAAAAAAGGTGTATTTATTCTAAACACGTTTGACTGACTTTAGTATGTTTTTGATTCTATGTAATAGGACATGAAATAAAATAAAAATAAAAGACTTACAACCTTTTTTAAGTATTTTTCCAGTATTCTTTGATAATAATCATTTGTCTATTTTAGTTATTCATCACATATTTTTGGCATTTAGTTGATTAAGATACATTTATTTGAGTCCACAGAGATTATTGCTTGTTTATTATGTATGAAAGATATACACCTACTCTCACGGGCGTAGCCAGGTTTTAGTTTCGGGGGGGGTTCAAGTTTAGGAGGGGGGGGGGGGGTTGTTACAACGACTAAAAGTACATAAAATAACCCTAAAGAAAATTGAGACTTTATTTTTTCTCACAACGTATGTAGTGACATATATTATTAGTTTAGTAAAAAAGTTCAAAAACGTTATAAATAAAGCTCCTAAAATATGTGCGATAGCCTGCGAATTTATACGGTCGCCGGCGATAGCTCATTCGATTCGGAATGACGTCTAGAAAAATGTTTTTTAAGGGTTTATTAGCACATAAAAATGTCAGTCCTTAACTTTTCGGGGGGGGTTTGAACCCCCGAAACCCCCCCCCTGGCTACGCCCATGCCTACTCTGTCATGACTGTAAGCAATGAAGTGTAATATAGGTGCATAAATAAATTTTATTCTTTTTTAAGGTTACTTATTTCATGACCTAAATCTTCACTGTAAAACCAGAACTGGAAAAGGTACAATGCAACTTGCATGCAATCTTCCTGTTTTCATAAAATCTCAGTATTTTTCCTCATATTTTTCATAGTAGGTAATTAAATCTTGACTGCCATCATTATTAAGTTAAATAATAATATCAACACAATTTTTTTTAAAACCTTTAAACAGCATGCCTTATTTTGAGTATTGTAGCAATGGAAATTAAGACAAAGTTTTTGAATTGTTTTTATTATTGAATAATATTTACAGGTATGACCATAATATATGCAGCGACAACTTCATATAAAATGTTATTTATTAAAATTACATTCATACACATAAAATATATTGGATGCAAGATGATATGGTGATATCAATTACCACAGTTGTAGCATCACAATGATTGTACCATAAATAATAATAAATTGTCTAAAGGATCACTATCAGATTATTTTTTGTTTTCAAAATGTAATAACAAGCTTAAACACAAATTGAGCAGGTTAAGAAGTATGCATTGCATTATCAATCTCACATCCATCAAATACAATACAAGACAGATTTTCGATATGGTTAAATAATAAGTTAAGATAAATAATAAGTTTTCCATCTAGACACCAACGTGTAATGCAAACATGCATAATATATGATGTTTCTGTTTTTTTTTTATTTATTTTTTTATTACAGAAATGCATTCTCTTTCTGCAAACAATAATAATGCATTTGCTTTAAGTCACGCAATATTCAGTCAATTGACCAATACAAGTTGTGATATTCTAATTAAAACTGGTAATGCATTTAGTAACCTCATTTTTACATCCAGTACCTGCCTAATCGCTATGTAAACTCACACACTGACTATTTGTGTATTGTATGATATTTAATTATATTATTTTTTTACGCGTGAACAGGAGTAAAGAAACAACCACGAGAAGTGGGGTATGAAGGTCCAGGGCCAGAAATATTTCATCTCTATCAGATTAGTATGTGTGACTTGATTCAGAGCAAAAGTATTCTAAAATCCTCTGGAATACAATAACTATGTTTAGTTCAGTACAAGGTTATCCAGAGTAACGTCTGAAGTTATTCATAGGTTTCTTAGCGCCTTACAGAGATAGCAAGTGGAAAATAAGTTCTCCACTTCCATGATACAATAACAAAAATTATAATTAACCAACACTCTACTTTGGGATGAATTCAATCATGCAATATTTTATGTGTATAAAAATGTCTTCTGATATTTTAAAAGCCTTTACTGTAAAAAAATCTATACTTAGTAGGTATTCATCAGTTTTTAGATTTAGCTGTCCGTAATGTAAAACCTTCGCCTTTGAAGGCTTGAAACGACTCTGGTTGGGGCGTCTCCTCTTTAGCACTAGCCGGTCGCGAATTTCTGATGAAGCGAAGAGTACCGACCACATAGTCGTAATCAGGGATGCCACGAACATACGGCTGCAAAGCAAAAAAATGAGACTAAATAGCTATTTCTTAATAACATAAGTAGGTCTCCTTATATGTTAAAAGTACATTTTTATGCATGAGCATTTTTGCATGTAAGTAAATATAATTCATTTTTAATTTGGGGTGTAGAGGCAATCATCCATTGTTTAAAAGTTTTTCGCATTAGTATACGGAATCCTAATGTCGCGGGTGGCTTGGACATTCAAATGAAACATTACAAACACCCAGTACCTAACAGTTTCATTCATTCATCAGTCACATAAATGTCTGCCGAGGCCACAAATCTAATCTGGGGCCCCTCGTTTTGCAGGCTACCAAGTCTACCAACTAGGTCATCAATAAATGAATGTATTTAATACAAGAGGAAATATTTTAATACTTGTCTGGATGGCGTTGCCTGTGGCTCCGAGTCGCTCTCACTAGTGAGCTTTTTCTTCTTGCCGTCCAGTCTGTTGCCTTCCCCACTGAACGCCACAAATCCACTGTTCTCTGGCATCATGGCTGCCGGGTCCTCTTCCATTCCACTCTCACCTGTACTGCTCTCTCCACTCTTGGAAGTATAACCCTCTTCTTTGTAACCAACCGGTGGTGCAAAATCAACCTGAAATATTATGATAATACTAGCACACGGGACTATGATTATGAGATTGAAATTTTTGTTCAACAAGCACAGTAGTCCGATTTTAAGGAGCCATCCATTAATTACGTAATGGTCTTGAGGGGGAGGTCAAAATTTCTACATGCCCTTATGTTACAAGTCGAAATACTAATAAAAATAAATTATTGATTTATGTCAATTATGAGTTTTAGTGCATTTGATCTCTTTCATAAGCCATGTAAAATCTTATGTAAGTAGGGTAGGGGGGGTGGGGTAAAAAATGGCACAAATTGTCCTTACGTAATTAATAAATGGCCCCTAAGATATCAAATATATTAATGTTTATGTAATATACATATATTATAATGTTCTATTTTATGGAACATGAAAGTCTCAATATACTTATGTATAGCTTACTGCACAAATATGCAATGACTATGTATGTTATTCAACAAATATTGATATGTGTCCTCCTTAGGGCTAGCTAGCTACGCCACTGATTCAGTCACAAAAATATACCTACATTCATATCACACTCGATAATGATGACTGCACTCCCTGGCTTGGTTTCCAGGACACACAGCTCATAAACTTTGGAATTGTACTTTATAGCAATCACATCCCCCGTTGTAAGGCATGAGAAGTTTCTTAAACAGTTCTCCAATACTGAAAAAGCATAATTATTTGAGAGAGTATTTACGTGTATGCCAACCAAGTAGGTAGAGGCTCACTACCTACTCTACTGCTTGGTAGGTAACAAATGATGTTGAATGTCTTCAGGAAGAGCCATTAACTGCCAATAGCTGGTTTAATATTTCCATATTATGTAATAAGAATGACTTCAACTACAGGCAGCATTCATTTGTATCAAACACAAACTTATAAGTAGAAAAGTGTTTCATATCTCTCATAGCTAATTTATATGACTCAGAATCCTAAATAATGCTATTGTTAACATAATGGAGGATGACATTACCTTAAATTCATACTTAGGTTAGCCATTTTGTTGTATGTCCAGACTGCTCTGCTCGGAAAATGAGGACTTCACAGCACAGCATAGCCACCGCCTTTTTCTAACAACTAAATAGTTCAGCATGGCTTCAAAATTTCTCAACTTACCTGCTTTAGGATTTGAGATATCCAAGAAATCTTCAGACAGTGGCTGGAACTTTGAGAATGTTGCTACGGGCAATGACACACTTTCAATTTGAATTAATGATCCTTCTTCCAAAACCAGATTTGCCATCATCTGTTAACATAAAATAGAACATGATATAAAGCTAGAACTAATCCATATTATGAAATATTTCTAATACCAAATACTAGTCAAGTTCTAAAGCCAGAAAGTTGATGACTATAAACAATAGTAGCTACAAAAATAAATGTTTTATAAGATGTTTGAACAATACAATACATGCTTGCTAAAGTTGCTTATATCTTAAATACCTTTTTTCCATATTTCAATGTGGATATTAACATATTAAACTTAATCACATACCCAATGTGGAAGATAAACTCGACCTTCATCAGCTACAAATTCCAGTACACCACAATGAGTTATTCTCTTAGTTTTTTTGTTTGTCAGCTTGAAAATCATCGGATATTCAATGTTCAACCTGGTAAGCTGTTCCAGAGCAGATGGTGGCATTATTACTGAAATGAAAATGCTGATGTTGGAGTATTTAAGTTTAGGAGATCCTTTCTGGTTCAACTTATATAACAGCATAATTTCTATTTTTATAGCCTAACTAGCGATGGGCAACTCGACGAAATTTACTCGAATAACTCGAGTAAACTCTTTGGTCGAGTAACTCGAGTAACGATTTTACGTACTCGAGTAAACTCGGCCGATTCAACTCAGCGACGAACGCGAGTCGACGCGGCGACGCGGTTCAACTCAGTCGGTGTTAATCGTTCGTCGAGTTGCCGCCGACGCGCTTCGCGTTGCGACGATTTTACTCAGTCAACTCATTACTCGCTCGCGTCGGCTACTCGCTGACCTCGCTGTCACGTCGGTTCGGTTCGGTTCGGTTACACAAGTTTTCTCGAGTTTTTACTCGAGTAAACGGTTAATTTTGCTTGAGTAACTCGAGTTGTAAAAAGTATTACTCGGCCCATCGCTAAGCCTAACATTACAGGCTACAACCCAATGCGTTACACAAATAAAATTAACCCCAATATTAACACTAATTATTAACAATAACAAATTACATAAAGTACAATTTTTGCAATTTTATTACAGTGATCTTTAAATATATCTTTCATATCATGGACCCTATTTATTAAGTTTATTGCCCGTGTTATTAGCGCATTCGCCAACAGCACATTCTTGGCCACTGGTACAATGAGCAGTTGCAATTGCCACCTTCTTCCCACATAGTTTTCAGGCACATATATATTTAACTGGGGCAGGACTCCCAGATTGGACTCCATCCCATACAGTATTTTAATTAAATATGATGTGAGTGCAAACTCCCTGCGTACTCTTAATTCCTTGTATCTGACCATCCCTAATACAAATAATGTCGGATACATCAATGGTTAAAAAGGATAAACCCCATAGAGTTTCCAGTAAAAGTGTCATAAAAATTTGTTTTAGACTCGCTTTAACATGATGATATTTCATACTTTAGTATTTCATAATATATCTATCTCAATTCTAATAAGTCATAGATTTTAAGTAAAATTGTGAATCATATGAAATGCATCACCAGCAGATCCAAATCCATCTACTTCCTGTGCCAAATAAAATAAGTTTATTTTATCATCAGCCTGGTTGACACCACTAGCATTGTCCTATTGACCTATTGCTTATTAGAGGAGCATCACAAGATCCACATGGGCGACAAAAGGGATTGGAAGATAATCTCGCCTAATCAAGCAAGTTTGTCCATTTCTGTGAAAGGTAATTTCGATTAGACTTACTTTTTCCACCTCTCTCAACATCTTGCCTTTCGTTTCCTGGCATCATGGATACAGAATAACATCGATATGACATTATAAAAGGCCGTGTGATCTCGTGAAACATGTTGAACCCAAACTGAAACTGAACATGAGTATTTTATGCAAACAATGAAATCTTAACGAAACGATTATGGATAAAAATTTAAGTTATACCATTTTGAAGCTTTTTCCTGAAACGATTACCAAATTGTCAGAACGAATTATTCACTCACTAATCACGTAGGGTAATCAGTAGGCACAAGATTTTGGCTTTTAAATTTTGTGTATACAAATTTTAGTGTAACAAAATTTACATTTGCAAAACAATTTACTTTGTCATTGCATTGCAGTCAATAGTCTTGACGTATCTTGAAGTCGTGAAATGTCAAGTCAAATGTCAAAGCCATCAAAGGCATGATTTGTCTGAATTTGAGTTTTTGTTTTTTTGTTATTGTCATAGATTTTGTAGTTATTGTAGTCCGGCCCATAGAGCAGAGTATAAATGTCCGGTTACCGTATTTACATGCTCTATGGGGTCCGGTCTGGCATGACCGGCTCGACTCCGACTCGACTTGTCGCAGAACTCAGGAATCTTGATTATTTAGTTAATGACTTGATTCAAGTCACAAGCAAGAGAACCGGAATCTGACTACTCGCATCATAATTTTTGGACATCAAGGCCAAACTTCTAAAGCCTTGCGTGGTGTATACTAGGCGTATTAGTTCTGTTATAACTAATTTTATTTGTCTTGTGGCGACGACGCGCACACGTCACACGGTGACGTCACGCCGCCCTTATAGATACAACTAGACTGTAGCATGCGCGTTGAAATAAATAGGACTCCGAATAAGATTAAAGAATTTAATAAAGTTATAATACAAAGACGTGAAAAAGATGAATGAATGACAATGGTGTTATTTATAAATGCCATGGTAACAAAATAGGGTTGCGTATTTACAATAATATACAAATTTAGGGTCGCTACATCACCCCCCTGGGAGAGTTATACTCCGTCTGCAAACCGAACTGGCTTCCGAATCGAACGACCAGAACGAGTTGTGCAGTGCTGTGTAGGTGTTGGAGTTGCTGGAGTGATATGTGAGTGATGACTATTGTGATTGACATGTGTGACGTCAGTGTCATGTGGCAAAATGTATGCAGGCTTGATCCTGTCTACACTGACCACAACCGAACCCCTGGGTAACTTTATAGTAAAAGTTTTGTCACCTCTAGCTAACACTTCATATGGTCCTGAGTAAGGAGGCTGTAAAGTACTCCAACACCTACACAGCACTGCACAACTCGTTCTGGTCGTTCGATTCGGAAGCCAGTTCGGTTTGCAGACGGAGTATAACTCTCCCAGGGGGGTGATGTAGCGACCCTAAATTTGTATATTATTGTAAATACGCAACCCTATTTTGTTACCATGGCATTTATAAATAACACCATTGTCATTCATTCATCTTTTTCACGTCTTTGTATTATAACTTTATTAAATTCTTTAATCTTGTTCGGAGTCCTATTTATTTCAACGCGCATGCTACAGTCTAGTTGTATCTATAAAGTTTCAGAAATCTTCTTAGGGCTTGTTTCACAATCTTCAAGTAAGTCCGAAGTAAGCTATTCGTTGGTTAAGTTGACATTTCGTGTATGTAAAATGACACTTTAACGTCACTTTAACCGGCGAATAGCTTATTCAGGACTCTACTCGAAGATGGTGAAACAAGCCCTTAGGGTTATATTGCTTACTCGAGCTCTGCCCGAGGCTTTGCACGCGTTTTCCCTATGTTAATATCTGTATACCTATTAAATTTCACGACAACCGTTCAGAAGTATTTTCGTAAAACTCGTGAAAGAGTAACAAAATATACAGGGTGTAATTGAAATCAAAATAAATATTTCAGGAGGGCGTTCACCTCGCGATTCTCAGCCCGAATAAACAAAGAATAAATAAAAACACCCATAAATCACAGAGATAATAATATGAAACTAAATACGAAAAATCTCAAAACATGTGGACGCCCTAACAGCACGTTTTTTCGTTCAGAACCCTAAAAGTCATGATCCTGTCTATATTTTAATAAAATCAGGTCATCATTTTTGGACATGAATTTAAAATTTGTTTGATTTTCCATAAATTTTTAAAACACGCAAGCAAAGCAATTCATTACTCGACTGCCAAGGAACCCTTCCTTGGCATGTTTCTCGTGCGTATCTATACTCCACGCGATTTGCAGCCGAAATAAATGTAAACAAAGCATTAAAATCGTTTTCTAGTGTTTTCACCAACTTACTTGAATTTGTACACCAAATGCATTTTATTTAGACAAACTACTCATTAGGACAAAATAGTAAATTAAGTTAAAAGTTTCAAATCGCTTCTTGGAAATAAGATTGTCATTGCAAAGTGTTTGAATGGTGACAGTGTTATTTAATTTTGTTTGTTTCCACATTTACTCGGATTTTATAATTGTTATCGATTAATATGTATTTTTTTAAGAATTAACAAATACCTTATTGAGTAGTTTGTCTAAATAAAACGCATTTGGTGTACAAATTTAAGTCAGTTGGTGAAAACACTAGAAAATGATGTTAATGCTTTGTTTACATTTATTTCGGCTTCAAATTGCGTGGAGTATAGTATGTATGTTTGTATGTGTGTAATATTCTTTATTACCTCGTATCTCCCAAACCGCTGAATGGATTTATATAATTAAGATATCGTTAGATTCGTCTTGATAACCCAAGTGTCCTTAGATAAATTAAATAAAAAAAAACAAATATGGTGGCTGTGAGATGCCATTGTTTGAAGTATTACAAAATAAAAATGAATCGAGTAATGCAATATGGGTGTCAAATTAAAGCGCTCACGATAAGGATTTCAAAAAGGTATGTCATGACAGATTTTTTGACAGCAAACGGGTTTATTAATTTTTAAATATAAACTAGTTCTCTCTCAAATCCGATCCGATACTTAAAGTAAAATTACTCTGTGGTGTAATTTTTTGTTGGCAATTAGGAACAGCTGGCTGTTGAGGATGGCAATGATTTGTATTTCTCTGTGCATCTCTTTCTTTCTTTCTTTACGGTCGCCCATTTCTTTTCAATCTTTTCATTCATTTGTATATGTGGCAGCCGTCGGTGCATTATTCATATTTTCTCCACAATAAGCAAATATAAAAAATAGCATTCTCCTTCATGTAGAATCTAATAAAATAAGTGAGTAATATCAATTTAAACATTATTCGCGTTACAAAACTTATCGCGTTCGAGTCATTGTCATTTTTTCTTTCAAACACGAATGAACGCCATGTTGATTGTCAAAAGCTTTCAAAGGTGTTTTCCGATCGGATGAGACTGTGAATTGAAATTGTGTTATATTTTCAGACTCCGCGATAACTGAGGGTCGCTAAATAATCGTGAAGGTGTAGTTGGAACCGGGAGGTTTTATAAAAATGGCGCAAGTTTTGCCGATACGTTTCCAGGAGCACTTACAGGTGAGTCGAGTACGCCCATTGGTGTTTTATTAGATTTATCGACAGCAATGGGCGTAAGGGATAGATAATTAGCGGACTGAGGTGAATATGTAGGAGATTTCTATGGGTTTTTTAAAGCTTTAATGTGGGAGTGATAGTTCAAATGTCATTGCGCAATTATCGTTGACGTTTCCACCCCCTTCTGGGTACGGGAGGGACCCGGTATCGATTCGGCCCACTTCTTTACTTCATTCATATGCTACTTATACCTCTATTAGCTTCGCCTGTGAGATTATTAAATGGCATTATCAGGATTAATACACTACTAGGAGATTCCTTTCAAAATACTACAATAGTAATTCTGTTGTTAAATTCACCTCTATTTTTTTTTATTTAAATTAATACACCTTAATTTACAAAAAAGTTACCTTTTCAATGCTTTTTATGAAAAACTGTCACCATGTATCATTCTTAAATAAAGGGGAGGTACCCACACAAAGAATTTGTTGATGTTAACAAATAAGAAAAAAAGAAAAGTTGTGTAATTTAATTGTATGGAAGACTAGCTGACCCGGCGAACTTCGTATCGCGTTACAAACAATTTTTTTTTCTAAAATAAAAGTAGTCTAAATTACTCCTTGTTACATCAGCTATCTGCCAGTGAAAGTCCCTTCAAAATCGGTCCAACCATTTCAGAGATAAGCCGGAACAAACAGACAGACACTAAAATTGTAAAAAATGTTGTTTTGGTATATGTACCATGTATACATCCAAATGCACTCAGTAAAAAGTGGTTATTTTAATATAACAAACGTACCCAATTTTTATCTGTATAGATTAAAATATTATAGAATAATTGATTTATTTGCTTGTATAATTTCAATTTCATTAAAAATGATTGGAAAAGAATATATTAATGAATCCTCAAGTACTTGCTACTGTTACAACAATTTTTGAACAGCAATAGCATTTTGTACATTGCAGAATAAAATCTTTTATGAGACACATTCAAAATCAATTATATTATCTATAAAACACCTATAGCCCTGGCTCATATCTTATTAGTTGATGGTGCAGCATGACTTTTTCATTTGACTCTATTACTGAAAACTTTACTTTAAAAAGAAAAAAAGAAGTATAAAAAGCATTAAAATTATTTACAGCAATACTGTTAATTTATGATGAAAAATTGTTAGTACATATTTACTCAATGAATAAATAAGTGTATTTAAGATATCATGACTTATTATTATTATCTGATGTCTAAAACATAATTAATTACAATTTTAGTATTATTAGTACAACAATACTGTAGTTGAGTAGTAGAAAAATAAAAATTAAAAATAGACACCATTTACAGTATTTTAAAGTACCTATTAGATAATTACAATTCTGGGAATGCTAAGTAGTCTTATATTACATGAGTAACCACCCTCGCTTTCCTTCGGTTTTCTTATTTTTTTACACCTTGGGTTACATTATTGGAGTTTTATTAAAGATCCCTATTTTTTTTTGAAAATATAATATAGCCTATGTTACTCGGGGATATTGTAGCTCCCCAACAGTGAAAGAATTTTTGAAATCGGTTCAGTAGTTTCGGAGCCTATTCAATGCAAACAAAAAATCAAATCTTTCCTCTTTATATATTAGTATAGAGTATAGATAAAACAATATATTCCTTTATTTTTTAGTAAGACAGTAAATATAATTTTAAATCTTCATTTAAGTTGCAGCATAGCTGACAATGCTGATGTTTTTTATTTACTAAAGAAACCCATGGCTCTGAGCCATAGTGCCAAAAATAACCTAAACAATAAATAATGCAAATAATAAAATAGATTACAACAAAAATACAAAAGGAGAATATGACATGAAACATCCTTTGTAATTAGATGATTTTAAGCATAATTTAAAATCTAGATGTAATTTATTGTGTGATTTTAAAACATTACATATGGTTCTTAAACTTCTGATGTACTTTCTGTTAAGCACAATACAAATAGCTTGTAGTACAATCACTTAATTATCTTTTTTACAATCCATAACTGATTAACATCATTTCTTGAATGACCTTTTTATTACATTCAGTATAACTTACTTAATTGTACACAGAAGTTTGACTACATCCCCACCTGATGGGAAGACTACATCACTTCTTTGTAAAGTGCAATAACTTAGTAAAAACTTATACAGCTTCATCTCGCATTATAGTTGGTAAAGGCGACATTATTTCAACAAAATTTTTAATGCATACTTCAATGATACTTTTCATATATTAATCCACATAGAAATTCACATTAAAAAGCCTACTTTTGTTTGAGAGTGAGTAGGATTGGGTATGGCAATTGAACAGGGCATTGCATTATTTACCAAGGGACATTCTCAGATTTGCTATGCCATATAAGTTACATTTATATGTACACATTGAAACACACTAATAAAATAGTAGCTATGAGCAGATAGCACAGTCAGTTATTAATACTTTTTATGTTCCCTCCTAATATGTTATTTTCCTTGCAGCTCACAAATGTCGGGATCAACCCTGCCTCGATATCGTTCAACACTCTCACAATGGAGTCGGACAAGTTCATTTGCGTGCGTGAGAAGGTTGGCGAGACGTCAGAAGTGGTCATCATCGATATGGCGGATCCCACCAATCCAATACGCCGGCCCATCAGCGCCGACTCCGCTATCATGAACCCAGCGAGCAAAGTCATCGCACTCAAGGGCAAGGCTGGCGTAGAAGGTCAGTGTGTGTACCTTTTTTACCTTACATACATTTAAGCCTCATCAAGGGATCACCTTGGCAAGTTCGAGAACACAGATGGCAGCCCAGAGACTACCCTCGTGTGAACAGTGTTGTATGGCTGAGCAGCATTGCAGGTAAGAAAGGACATTGTTGATCTAGAAGTGTTAATGAGATTTCTGTATTTTTTTTCTGTCCTGCAGTATTATTGACTTATTTTTTGAAGTCTTTAAGTGAAGATTTATTTTCTTGTCTAGTCAATATGACACTGCACGTAATTTTGAAGATTGTGAAAGTGAGATATTTTGTAACTCATATTTAAGTAATTTTCAAGTCTGCTCAGAGGTAAACGATGCATAAAAATTGTAAATTAACACTTTTAGACAGCAATTTTATTACTCTTCATTGCCAATATCAGATTCTGATGGTAATGTTCAGCAAGAAGACAGTAACTGTCGCATTTTCAATCAACAATACTTCAAGGTTTGTATTAATAAATAACTTTACAAAAAGTATGACATCTGCATCATTCCATATCCTCTCGTAATTTATTACTTTTAGTTATCACTTATTTATACCTATTTGAGGCTTTACGAATATGGTTCTAGGTTAACATATCCGCCCACGCACGTTTGATTTTGGCAGTTTGTGGATTCACGGCGCATTATTGCGGGCAGCGTGCCAAATCTAAAAGGCATATTACTGTGGCCTTTGACATTATGTCAAAAAACCGGTTATTGAGATAGGCTTTTCTGGAACAATTTCCGTAATATTTAATAATGGACATTTGAAGTGCGCAAGGAATATTTTATTTCAAAATCTATACTAATAATGAAGTAATGGGACTGAGTGTGGGTGGGTGTAGGATTAAAAGGAAAACAAAAGCGAGGGCGGAACCACCTACAAATAACAGTATTTTTATTATTGATTATATGAAGACAATTGGAACAAACATGTTTTAATAACTTGAAAATGCTTGTTTACTTCTCTGATAAAACTCAGACAAATAAACCCTTTTATAATTATATTTTATGATTTTTATGTCCTTTGTTTATCTTCTATGCATCATATAGCATACACTTACTCACTTTAGTTAAGACTAGCTGACCCAGCAGACATTGTTCTGCAACAAGTTTTATATTTATTTATTATTATTATTTTGTAAGATTAAAAATATCAATAATCACAATCAAATACAGCCTATGCCATAACGAATTAATGTAGCTTTCTACTGGTGAAAGAATTTTTGAAATTGGTCTAGTAGTTTTTCGATGGATAAAACATCAACAAACTAAAAGTCTTCTAAAACTTTCCTCTTTATAAATATTATTATAGGCAGATAAAGGTTGTTCTTTAAATTATTAAACTAAAACCATATATTTACATAATAATAATAAAGTTTGATGACTAATTTAAAATATACGATAAAAATCATTATAAGGATCGCGTCATTGTTGATAAGTACTGATAACGGAACAACGGATCTCCTTGCTTCTACAGAGACATTGAACTTATCGTAAACAATAGTAGTGAATATTTTTGTATTTTTAGAATTTAATTCAGTCATATTAAGGATCTTACTAATTATAATATTACAATTGCAATTGTTTCTGTTAAAAGTATTTATAAAAAAATAAATAATATGTTGCATTCGCCTTTCGTAGGCCTAAATACACTGATCTAGTTTTAAAATAACCTTAAAAATAGGTACTTAAAATTGCATACTTTCCATTACCGTAACGAACTAAGTTATACTTCATGGCTCAACAATAGTGTAGGAAAGCGATTTTGCGTCACTCATGCAGTTATCTAGATCAATTTTATCAGAATTATAAAAAACATAGTTTTTTTTGATCTTGTAACATTTTCACAGCTTTTCACAAATCAAGTGACGTATTTTATCCACTTGAACGTATTTCATGGCTTTGAGTGTAAGTTCATTGTCTGGAAGTTAGGGGAGGTACCCTGAAAAAAAAATGTTTTTCAATATTTTATTCTACGATTCTGGAGTTTTAATAAATATAATATCCATGCCAAATTATAGCTTTCTAGCACTAAGGGTCTCAGCGCTTTGCTTCGGACAGACTGACGGACATGACATAAGTCTGGGTATAAGGGTTCCGATTTTACTTCGGAACCCTAAAAACGACAATTTAATTTTCCAATACAAAATATTCCTGGCCGCGAAACATTTGTCTTTTGTTTTTTAGAAAAATCTAGTCGTTTGACAGTTGGCACGACTGAATGAATATGAGAGAGAGAGGGAGAATGAGAGATTGACAGGCGGTACAAAGTTTGCCGGGTCAGCTAGTTTATAATATGTATCATTGATTTATGAGCATTGTGGAATATTTCGAGTAAGTTAATCGGCTAAAAGAGTTGTCATTTATCATCAGTGTTAAGATATTGCTTTCAATATTGCATTCAATCCAGGTTCAGAGGTTCCCTTTTAGGGATGAGTAAAACACTCATATTATTTAATTTGTTGGAAGTTATTGATATTTTTTATCTTTTTAAGTGTTATTTTATATTACAGTAACCTTGCATTTAGGAAAGCTTGGCGGAACACTTCGGATGGTTCCAGGAAACATTTTCTTCAATCTTCATAAAGAAAACTGTACACTTTCCAATGGTATTTAAATATAGATACGTTATGCCCTTACAAAGCAACCAAAAAATCTGCTCCGAAAAGAGCTACAACACACACACGTTTACCTTTTGTTTCACTACACCAATCACATTGGTATAATACACGAAGGCATTTTAACGCTGTATGACAAATGTCAAGCATTTCTGACAACAACAAAAGCGTGCTATCGTCTTGTATTGGCAGAGCGACTACGAGCAGAACGGTCAGTTGACTGTTCTTACCCTCTTCATGGTGCGCGCTAGTGACACATACCTGTCTACCTCTTTTTACATTATAATATCATTGACACTTTCCATTACATATAAATAGACTATTATGGCTGTAGCGTAGTCGCCATCGTCTACCTCGCCTGGCCATTTTTGCCAATGAGATATGAGCATCTATTTTTAATATTTTCTTTATTTTTGCCTGAAGAAAATGAAAATACGTTGGTCGATATATACGCTTTTGTCAAATTTATGTAAAGTGCACCGTACGGTCGTACGGCGGCGTCTGTTCTCGGAACACAAAGACCCGTTGAGTCACCCACGCGTGCAATACGCTTATTCATTCCCTCTGCTATAGGAATATACGCAATTCCCGGAAACGTTATTAAATTGTTCACTCTACCTTGTTCATTCAAATTATTGGTGTAATCTTTTTTTTCACGTAGATTATTTTTTTAATTTTAAATTAAGAACATATTCTCCTAGAAACAATAAAATTATTAAAAAATAGGTGAACACTTTGAACATTGATAGATTTGATGCTGTGATTTGAAGATAATCTGGAACATATTAGAAGACCAATTTTTTAAATTTTTAGATAACTTCTAAACATTATCTTTGACATTAAAATATGCTAATTGAACCCAACGATGAATCACCATAGCTAATATCAACTTATAAACAGTCAACAGTCCGTTTTTAGCGTGGGGCCTACTTCACCCTATGATTGTTGATGCAATAACAAATATCTTATTCTTAATAACGGTCAAACCTAAGAAGTAATGTTTATGTTGCTTAATATTAAAAATATGTGTATATCCGCACTGTAGTAATGGCGCGGTAGGTGCGGACGCTGATAATAAATCTTAACAAGCTATGTGTGCCGTCATTATATAAACACAGTTGACAAAATTATGTGTACTTTGTACCTAATATATTCGTTTTTTAACCGCAAATTATAACCGTACAATTATTTTATTTAATAAATATTTGAATTGGTTAAGTGATAAACTTATAAAATCCTACGGAGATCAATAGGATACATTGTGCTGAAAGTTTCTTTTATGTATGCTTCATTTATTAACTAGCAAAAATGCTTGTTTTAATACCCTTTCTCTTTTAAACTTTGTAAATATTATCACATTGTTTTACTTAAAAATAACAACGACACTTGTCTTGCTCTCAGACCGAAAGAAATTTCTTTTCTTGATCTACTAGCAAGTTCTATCAGATGGGCAAAAATAACCGCAACTTAAAATTTCGAGTCTTTTTAAGCTGTAATAGATAGTGCCGACCCAGTTTTGGAAGACTTAACGCGACCTTAAAAAGCGTTGGCTCGGTATATGAAAGCATCGTTAAGAATCGAACATCGAGTCAATGGTTAAGTAGGCTGTCGGGTATGTGCGATATTGCCAACGTAGCCTAATTTTTTGGATAGTTCAATTCTTTAGAATATATCAAAAATTGTTATATTATTTTATTTACTAAGCCTGATATTTAGACAGTTCATCTTGAAGTTGATACTTGATGAGTACACTCTGACGAGTGGTAACTACCTTTAGCGACTTATTGCCATCCTTCACATATGCCTTATTATATTCCCTATCTTTTTGCCACTCACGTAACTTATCCCGAAACTACTAAAACACGAAAAGCTGGTTATTCTTGAAATATAGGTTACCATCCCCATCAAATTATAAAAATATAGGTACAGGTGAATTTTTCAAGTGTGCGTGGATGGCAAATCCGAAACTATGAGGAATAGCGAAAAATGCTGAAAGGAGTCTCGGGGCCGATTTTGATCAAAACTAAAACTGCATCATTACAGTTTTGAAAAATCAGTATTCCTAACCAACAATCGAACCTGTTAATTTTGAAAAAAAAAATATCTTGTGTTATTCCATTTGATAGTGTCGCTAACAAGGATCGAATTCTGGGATGTAATCTACATGTATGTACTGATCTACATGATGATACTAATCTGAACACTATCGAATGGTGTAATAATACAGCGTGAGTTTTTTTTCAAAATCAGCGGGTTCTATTCTTGACAAGAAATACTGATTTTTCGTATGTCATTACTTCCCAGAATTCGATTCTTGTTAGCTACTCTATCAATTGGTGTAAAATAATACAGGCTGTGTTTTTTTTTTTCCAAATCAACGGGTTCGATTCTTGACTAGGAATATTAAAATTTCAAAAATCTAATGATGCAGTTTTAGTTTTCATCAAAGTCGGCCCCGAGACTCCTTTCAGCATTTTTCGCTATTCCTCATACTTTCGGATTTGGCCAACCACGCATACTTGGAAAATTCATCCTGTATATTCTTATAATTTGATGGGGATGTTAACCTATATTTAGCTCTAAATATAACTACATTCTCAGTAACATTTGAGACACCATTAAGTACCCAATTCTGTGAAACACCCTACCCGCATTATTATTAATTACCTTTAACGACACAGAGCTATGACGTCAAATAAAACGATTCAAGTCCGAGACGGACGTGCTTGTTCGGTCGGGTTCCGTACCGTTTTAAATATAATTATCTGTGATTATTATCTTCCCATTGAAATTTAGGAAACGGATTTCATTTTTATATCTAGGGATGAAGACCCCATTTGTGCGTTTTTTATAAAAAAAATAACAAATTTTAAAGATAGGCGAGAGGGATGGGAAGCTTAGGGGCAGTATAAGATTTTTTTATAGTTATTACTTATTAGTACGCTCGTAAACACGTAGTGGTTTTTGCCGCAAACCAAAATAATCTCATACACTAATATCCCTTGTATCATATCTCATCAATCAGCATCGTCATATTTTTTGTAACCCTCAATTTTATTCTAATCTTTCTTTTGTTCTACAGCCCAGAAGACCCTTCAAATCTTCAACATCGAGATGAAGTCGAAAATGAAAGCACACACGATGAGCGAAGACATCGTGTTCTGGAAGTGGATATCGCTGAACACGCTGGCTCTCGTCACCAAGATGTCGGTGTATCACTGGTCGATGGAAGGCGACTCCACGCCCGTCAAGATGTTCGACAGGCACTCCTCGCTGGCGGACTGCCAGATCATCAACTACAGGACTGATCCGAAACAGCAGTGGCTCTTGCTTGTCGGTGAGTATCTAGTGGAGAAAATTCTAAAGACCCTATCCCTGAGGACCGTTTTTCGTAAGATTATTTAATGGCCGTATGAACGTATTTGATGTGAGTTTGACTGCTTAGACTTTAGATGCTGGCAAAAGTTAACCTATTTATTGATTTATTTTTATTTGAGAATTTTAACTGTATTGTACTGTCCTGGTTTGAGCAAAAGCTGTTGTTATACATGTTACCATTAAATTGTCGTATCGTGGTAAGTAGAATTTATAAAATTTTAATGATGTACCTCCTTTGTTATTGTATACAACACTTATGTTGTTACGAGTGTGTAACTGCTAATTACTATAGCGTATCGTTCAATGTGAAAACGTTATAAAAACTCCACCAGCATTATAGGAGCAGTCAAGCGAGCAATGCTAAATCAACTAGAAGAATTGATTATCCTGCTCAAGTTTTAAATACCAGATGATGTTGACTAATTTTCGTACGGTTTACAAAGTTTGAAGAAACAAGAAGCCATAAAAATACAATGCTACTTTGATCGGCTAAATCTTTACGGTGTGTACGTTACGTTACGACACGCTAATGTAACGTAAATTGATGTCCGGAGGTTGTGAAAATACAATTGTTTGCTTTTTTAAACTGTCATCAATTACGTAACAGCTATTATGATGCTGTCACTAATGGCGACACCATTGCTATCTGAATTTTGCGAATTAACATAGAAAAGCTTTTAACGTATCTTATGAACAGTTGCTTTTGGCCCTACGAGCCTTTATAGCTTACACGGACATAACTTTTGACTGGATCCAAGTTAATTTAAATCCGCTTCTGAAATTTGAAGGAAAAATATTTTTTTAGTTCGTCATAAACAATACTATAATTGAATTGCAACTGATCATATAATATGTAAAGAAAATGAAAGAAATCAAACAGCTAAAACGTAGCTTCAACCTATTAACGGCCACATACACTTGCATTGGAATATTTTATGTCGCTCAAAGGTTTAGTGGCCAACCTCACTTCCGTTCGAAAATTTTTATGTCGCCCAAAGGTAACAGACAGACATATGTATTATAATAATTTTTGCAGTGAAAACTTTTTTAGTACGGGGGTGATTTGAAATTCGATGAAACGAAACTGTCCAGTAAAAAGAGACAGACACATAAATTCTAAAGTGAGATAGGAAGCATTGTATAAGGGTAGGGGAGGGGGAGTTGAGTTGAGTTAACAAAATTTTTGAAGGTTTCATTTCTACCACGTGTGAATTGCACACATTTTAATTTTTATTATTAATTTCTATCCCCCAGGTATCTCCGCACAACAGAACCGCGTGGTGGGAGCCATGCAGCTCTACTCGGTAGAGCGCAAGTGCTCCCAGCCGATCGAGGGGCACGCGGCGTCGTTCGCCACCTTCAAGGCGGAGGGCAACGCCGAACCCTCCACCCTGTTCTGCTTCGCCGTCAGGACAGCGCAGGGCGGCAAGTTGCATATTATTGGTGAGTTAATAGTCGATATTATGATAGGACCTTACTTCAAGTATTGGCGTAGTTTGCATGACTTTCAAAAAGTGTTTGTAAACCAAACCAATTTTGATTAAAACATTTGATTTGATTTGATACCATTCACAACATACTGTTATTTTAATTTCAAAAATCTGCGTTTATCCGCCAATAATACGTTTTTGGTTAGTTATTTTATTAAGTTAATATTAGTCTACTTTGCAACAATCCGCGGGTAACATGTATAACATGCAACTAAACATGTACTACAATTATTAAAAGTTCATATACCAATATACATACCAGCACCAACACGTGTTTCGTCTCGAAACGGAGCATCATCAGGGTAAGTTGACTCTATTGTAGTGCATGTTTCCGTTGTGGGAGGGAGGGAGGTGCCACTCATATCTTAAAGTATATACCATCATACATGTTACCCATGGATTGTTGCAAAGTAAACTAATAGGAACTTAATAACAATGGATTTCCGCAAAGTAACGCCTGATACTATTAACTATTAATTACGATAGTTATTTCAAACATTTGATGTAGTATCCAGGATATAATATAACTTTAAAATAATTTAGTGTGGTTTGTTTATACTACTTCTTAAGAGAAAGTCATCAATGAATCTAATAACTTTGTCAATGTAGGTGTGATTATATTGGTGCTCTGTGATTATATTTATGCTCTAGATTGCATTAATATCAGTCGCTAAATATTAATGTTAATCGATGTTGACAGAGGTCGGCCAAACTCCAGCCGGCAACCAACCGTTCCCCAAGAAGGCGGTGGACGTGTTCTTCCCGGCGGAGGCACAGAACGACTTCCCGGTCGCCATGCAGGTGTCCCCGAAGTATGACGTCATTTACCTGATCACCAAGTACGGCTACATCCACATGTACGACATCGAAACCGGCACCTGCATCTACATGAACCGAATCTCCTCCGATACGATATTTGTGACCGCGCCCCACGAAGCTACCGGCGGTATTATTGGTGAGTTTATTGTGTAAAAAAATATAGTAGATTTAATTACTATTAGCTGACCCGGCAAACTTTGTACCGCCTATCAATCCCTCCCTCTCCTCTCCCTCTCCCTCTCATATTCTGTCAATCGCGCCAACTGTCAAACGACTGACAGTTATAAAATAGAAAAATTATGTTGTTATGGTAAAAAAAGTTACATGGATCTTAACTTTTTCTTACATAAGAACTTTACTTATTTTTTTCTTACATAAGAACCTTCTCCTGACAATAAAGAACCCAACAAAAAAAGAATTAGAAAATCGGTGAAGCCGTTCACGCGTGATGCCATAGCATAAAATAGAAAAATTACATTAGAAAAGTTAATATTAATGTTTTATATTAGCATTACCTGGATTAATCTGTAAAAAAAAACTCAATCAAACTTAAAAAATTTTGAAACAACGCTTTTTCCTTTACAGGAGTGAACCGCAAGGGCCAAGTTCTTTCTGTCACTGTTGAAGAGGACTCCATAGTCCCGTACATCAACACAGTGCTTCAGAATCCAGAGTTGGCTTTACGGCTCGCTGTCAGAAATAACTTGGCTGGTGCTGAGGAGCTATTCGTGCGCCAATTCAATATGCTATTCACCAACGGACAGTACGGAGAGGCCGCTAAGGTAATATTAAAGATTTTCTTATATGGCTGATAAAAATAGTATCATGTATCTTGTACAAAGCGAGGATTTTTAGTTATCAACTAATAGGTTAAGTAGGTAATTATAATTGATGCTTATGTTAGTTATCTCAGTGACACCTCAAATGAGGTCACACTGATAATAATAGTTTGGCTAATTCGAAACTAGTGACTCCTGGACTGTGGTTCAAATTCGACCTTAATTCATATTGTAAAAGGGTTACAATAATTAACATTTTAATTGACTTTGATTAATGTATTTGTAATAAACATTAAGTATATCTTAAAATTTAGCTTTTTGCTCTTCTCAGATTAAAATTTTAACTATACCAAATGTCACATGCATGCATTGTTGGTAAAAGTTTTTCTCCCACTGCCCTAAGGTTGACTGGCAGAGAATGCTTTTAGCATTAAGTCCGCCTTTTGTATCCTTTATGCTTTAAGGTGCAATAAAGATTAAAATAAATAAATAAAAATGGGGGCGGGAGGCTTCTGCAAAAGTGTGCATAGGCTATTAACCAAGTCACTTCATTAATTAATCTTAGGAAGATCGCCCACAGCTACTTCTTATATTGCGAGAATAGCAATACATTCCCAAAACGCTCGTCATACTATTGCAGAGTAGATACTTGCGTCCACATAACCACGACTCCATAGCGGTGGTTGAGCCACTTACTCAGTTCCCAACTCCTCTAAATTATTACGTCCAAGGCGGCTTAGAGCAACACCAGCCTGCTTAACGAATGGTCGGGGATATTCGAATCCCCGCTCAACAGTGGTGTCCGCCCCACTCCTGGGAAACCCTATACTCCAGGCCCATTCGGTTTGGACTCGATGTAAACAAACTATTAAAATTCCTTTGTAAGGTTTTCACCAACCGATTTATATTTCGCACACCAGATAACTGTTATAGAACTAAATAATCATTTTAAAGTTTGTGATTTCTTCATTATTTATATATACTATATACTATAACAACAACACATAAGAGAAAACGAGGTAAAAACCAACATCTTACTACAATTTTCATCATTGAATAACTCAAGCTCCCACATCCTTAATTACGTGAAGCGACTTAGAAATGATTACGAAAACCTCACAGCTATAATGGCGCTTACATGCTTTGCAACTTGGTCGTATTATTTTTCGAAATACAGATTATACAGATATTTCATTCCACCCAATATGCATGAGCATAAAATTATTTATAAGAAATTAAACAAAACGGAATAACATTTTATTTATGTTTATGTGTTTTAAAACAGACTAGTAATATAGAATTTGAAAGATCGAATTTATAAAGAGTGGAACGGAACGCGGCATGCCGGTCTTGCCGGGTGGTCTTATTTCAATGCTACCAACATTGTACCGAACTGCAGATTTGATTTAAACGCACTATATTACGACAAAAAGTTTCATACACCTGTTTGTTTGTGGTTGTTAGGCAACAGTTTGTTTACATCGAGTCCAAACAGAATGTGCCTGGAGTATAGTTCTCTCAAGTTCACGCCCGGATAAAGGCCGCCTTATCCTAATGCCTGCGGATATTACTAGGTGGCTGCGAAGGCCCCCCGCGGCATCCTGCGCACGCCGCAGACAATCCAGCGGTTCCAACAGGTGCCCGCGCAGCCGGGGCAGACGTCGCCACTGCTGCAATACTTCGGTATCCTGCTCGATCAGGCGCAGCTCAACAAGTTCGAGTCGCTCGAACTGTGTCGGCCGGTGCTGCTGCAGGGTATGACTGCGTTCCATTAACGGCCGTTCAAAATCAAGAATTCTATTTACTAACTTACTGTAACTTAAGTTTCTTTCTTTCGTTTTCTTCTCTCTTTCTTAGCCAGCAACGCATCAGTGATGCCTTTAGTGTTGCTGATTTTCATGGGCGACGATAGCCACTTACCATCAAATGGATCGTCAGTTCGTGTGCCGGCAATTTCCATAAAAAAAAACTTGTTCAAATTATGAAAAATATTATGAGAGAGATTATGAGTTCTATCAAAATTTTTGACTTTTATATCTACTGATTTATAGGCCGTAAACAACTCCTGGAGAAGTGGCTGAAAGAAGAGAAGCTGGAATGCTCGGAAGAACTGGGTGACCTTGTTAAACAGGTGGACCCTACTCTGGCGCTGTCCGTCTACCTCCGAGCTAACGTGGCCAGTAAGGTCATTCAGTGCTTCGCTGAGACTGGACAGTTCCAGAAGATTGTGCTCTACGCAAAGAAGGTAAGAAAATATTAATGATTTTCAGTCAGAAAATCATGCACGTTGTTAGGGATGATGAAAATAGAAAACTTTAAAGAAGAAATAGTTAAATACATAAATAAAAACTCAATAGCTTGTCATTTTATAATAATATTGTAGAATATTGTCATTGCTTACAAAATGTTAACTGTCTTGCCTTAATTTCTGTAAACTAAGCACCCTGAATGGGCTGCTATATAATAATACTGGCTGACCGGGCAAACGTTATTCTGCCAAAAAATTTTTAGGGGTAGGGGGATGAAAAATAGATGTCCTATCCACCCTAGCCGATATGTACGCAAAGATAAAGATTCACGAAAATCGGTCGAGCCGTTTCGGAGGAGTTTAACTTCAAAAAAATCGTGACACGAGAATTTTATATATTAGATTATATTATCAATAAGATCAGCCCAAAATACAAGTGTGTATCATACACTGGGGTATTATGTAATGAGATCCAACTCCTCATACATTAATTTATTCCTCATTTTCCTTGCCAGGTGGGTTACACCCCCGACTACATATACCTGCTGCGTTCAGTGATGCGCACGAATCCGGAGCAGGGCGCGGGCTTCGCGGGCATGCTGGTGGCGGAGGACCCGCCGCTCGCAGACATCAACCAGATCGTCGATGTCTTCATGGAACAGAACATGGTGCAGCAGTGTACTGCGTTCCTGCTGGATGCCTTGAAGAACAACCGCCCGGAGGAAGGGCCGTTGCAGACACGGTGAGATTGTAAACTTTGCTGTATAAAACTGTAGGAGCAGATGAGGCGATGATTGTGATTGGTCATGAGCGATAGTGTACTAAGGACATCAAAGCGTTGCTGGCCAAAAGAGTTTTATTTTATAGGATAACATTAGCTATTAGTTATATTAATACTTGTTTGTGACTTTACAATCTTACAATGAACTGCTCATTTCATAATATTGTTAATATTTACAAAGCCATGTGTATTTTAGTTACTAACAATTTCTATATTTATAAATATAATTTGTTCATAACAGCGTCATTAATCAACTACATTACACGTGATGTGTATATAGCAACGTTCGCATTATGATTGCAGCCTGTTGGAGATGAACCTGATGTCGGCGCCGCAGGTGGCGGACGCGATACTCGGCAACGGCATGTTCACGCACTACGAGCGCGCGCACGTCGCGCAGCTGTGCGAGAAGGCTGGCTTGCTGCAGCGCGCGCTCGAGCACTACACCGATTTATATGATATCAAGCGCGCTGTGGTAAGCACTGTTGTCATGGCAACGTATTTATAAACTTATGGCCTCCATGCTTATGGCTTCCACTCGCAGAACAGGGGTTTCGGGAAACAGTATAACAAACAAATAAACGTTCGAATCATCCTAAAGGATCGTACAACTGGGATACAATCTATTAAATTTTCTTGTACTGGATGTGGAGTATCCGTGTGCCCACTATATATTATAATCTTAATCCATGTAAAGTTTAGTGCTTCATGAAAAGACAAACATTTAAACATCTTCACAAAATGTTAAATGAGTAGGATGCGAATGCATAACATGATATTTAATATTTTATTATATTAGAGTTATTTAACAATAATGAAAAAATGAATCTCATATTATAGGTCCACACCCATCTGCTATCAGCTGACTGGCTGGTAAATTACTTTGGAACTCTGTCAGTTGAAGACTCCCTTGAATGTCTGAAGGCCATGCTCCAGGCCAATATGCGCCAAAACCTGCAGATTTGCGTGCAAATCGCTACTAAATACCATGAGCAACTCACTACTAAGGCGCTGATTGAACTCTTTGAAAGTTTCAAGACTTACGAGGGACTGTTCTACTTCCTTGGATCAATTGTTAACTTCAGCCAGGATCCTGAAGTCCACTTCAAATATATTCAGGTAAGGCATGAAGATATCTATCGTATTTTATTATTAGTACATAGTACTATGTATATGGCTACTATTTCTGAACATGTATCATGTATCCTGAAATGTTGGTAACAATTTTTATTATATATTAAAAAAAAATATTGATTACCTGTTAAATAGTTATGTTACTATACTTCAGCACACAAGCTCACAATAATCCTACGTAATTATAAATTACTTTGTAGGTTACATAATTATGGTATTGATATGTATATATTTTCCTTATGTTTCATACATCAAATCCTCTTCCAGGCGGCATGCAAGACCGGCCAGATCAAGGAAGTGGAGCGCATCTGCCGCGAGTCGAACTGCTACAACGCGGAGCGCGTCAAGAACTTCCTGAAAGAGGCCAAGCTGCCCGACCAGCTGCCGCTCATCATCGTGTGCGACCGCTTCGACTTCGTGCATGATCTCGTCTTGTATCTGTATAGGAACAGCCTTCAGAAGTATATTGAGATTTATGTGCAGAAGGTGAGCTTGTTACAACTGATGTTTCTTCTTTATAATAAAGAAGCATATCCCCGACGCAAGAGGGGCATTATAAGTTTGATGTGACTGTGACATCGTAGCTCCTAAACGAATAGACCGATTATGATGCAGTTTTTTTTTTGTTAAGCTGACGTGAGAGAAATGGTTCTTAGATATGTTTAGTGTATATAACTGTCGGGTTTTTTATTTTATTTTATTGTTATTGGTTGTAAGCACAGTGATGCATTTGGTGTTACTGATGTCCATGCGACGGTGATGATTTACTATAAGAGGGTTCGTCTGCTCGTTTTCGGCTATTTACATAAAAAAGCTTCTTCTGTAAACGCAGATTATAAAGCGTCTTTTTGAAACACTTTGTTCACCAACCTAATAAGTTAACTGTTGAATAAACTCCCATACCATAATAAGTGGTGATGAAGCCCAAGTTGCTGATATTGTCTTTGTATTCTTGAATCAATTTATTGAATCAATGTCATACTGGTATAAAGTGGTTACTCAGTAGCTTCATCTACTTACATTGTTTGTTCTCAGGTGAATCCATCCCGATTGCCAGTGGTGGTCGGCGGTCTATTAGATGTCGACTGTGCAGAGGATATCATCAAGAATCTGATCCTCGTGGTTCGCGGCCAGTTCTCTACTGATGAACTGGTGGCTGAGGTTGAGAAACGTAACAGGTATGTTTAAAGTTTGGATCTTTTTGATGTATTAAAATTAAACATTTCGGTAATGTTTCTTTGTAGCACAGTTCGTGCTGCTCGTGATTCTATGCATTATCTATGGACGCACTGAAATATCAGATGCAGGGTTTTTTTTCACATACCAATTATTATCTATACATCTATACAAATAAATAAAATTGGAGTGTCTCTTTGTAGTATTAAAATAACCGCTTTTTACATTTGGATGTCTGTCTGTCTGTTTATCCGCGATTTTGACGGGACTTTCACTGGCAGATAGAAAAAAAAACTTTTATTTCTCTCATTCTTTTACATGCAGTTTATACACAGTGGGTGCATCCTTTTAAGTAAATATATACCTGTGTCAGGATGATCAGATAGCTGATGTAACAAGGAGTAACTTAGGCTACTTTTATTTTATTGTTAGAAAAAAAATAGTTTGTTAGGCGATATGAAGTTCGCCGGGTCAGCTAGTTATGAAATGAAGTTAAACAGACAGTTTTATTGAGCACACTACTTATTATTCACAGGTTGAAACTCCTCCTGCCGTGGTTGGAGACTCGCGTGCATGAAGGCTGCAACGAGCCGGCAACGCACAACGCTCTTGCTAAGATCTACATTGACTCCAACAACAATCCCGAGAGGTTCCTCAAGGAAAATCAATGGTGAGGATTGAGGGTTTACTGTTTATCAATATGTACACATTCAGAAATAGTATAAGAAATTGTTATTAGAAAGTATTATTTTGTACATGTTATGTTATTAACAACTCTAAAAATTTGGGTTCATTATGGTTCGAACCATACGGACAGTGCACTTATAGCTTTGACAGAAACATTGATAACATCAAATATGATACAATACTCTGTTTTTTTATCTCTTTGTTTCTTTTTCCCCACACACCTATGATGTGGGTCACCAAGAAAAGTGTGATTAGGGTTTTACGAAGTCAATGCGCTTACTTGGACTTCACCACCACTTACCATCAGGTGGGATTGCAGTCAAGCATGTTATAGTTGGCGGTACGGGTGTTGAGCGCTCGGCGAAAAAATTCGCGCATCGTAAATTTGAGGTGAAATTAAATGGTTATTCAGTTGTCGCAAAATGTGATCGCACGCTCAGAGAACGAATTACGACAAGTGCACCTTTAACGTCACACATGACGCAGGCCGCTCCCATCAACGCCCAGTCACCCGGACCTCATATCATAACGCCAAATTGGCCCGAAAAATCACTTCTGCGCAGGTACGTCTCAGCGCTCAAGATCTGTGCCGCGTACTATATCTTGTGTAAAAAAGAAAAAAAGACTGGTATCTTTGAGGGAGAACCTCTCATTTCATTAATTCCCCTATGTTTCCGTCAGGTACGACTCCCGCGTGGTCGGCCGCTACTGCGAGAAGCGCGACCCGCACCTCGCGTGTGTGGCGTACGAACGCGGGCAATGTGACCGCGAACTCATTGCGGTGTGCAACGACAACTCGTTGTTCAAGACGCAGGCGCGGTACCTGGTGCGCCGCCGTGACCAGGACCTATGGCTCGAGGTGCTCACTGACGCCAATCCTTTCAAGCGGCAGCTGATTGATCAGGTATGTTAGAGGTTAATGTGCTGAGGTGTTTGTTGCGTCGTTCCTTTTTCGTGATAAAGCATCTGTCGGAAATGGTTTTCATATGTGAGAATATGGCGAGCTGAGTGCGTGCGCGCTCAAATATCAGAGGTCGTGGAAAGTATCTACCATGCCATGTTCCGAGTGCGCCTTTTTTCAATGAATAAAGTTTATACCATGGCACTCATAAGTTCTGTTGAGGTCTCCAGAAAAAATGCTTTTAATTTTTATATTTACCTTACAAAGGAGTAGACTCCAGAAGAGCCACCCAATGGTAAGTGGTCATCGTCACTCATGGATATCAGCAACATCAAATGCAACATATGTCATGTCATTTTCTTAGCTCCTTGCTACTTCTACAGATTCATAATCTTGGTCATTTTAAATATTCGTCTTCCAGGTGGTACAAACAGCTCTATCAGAGACCCAGGACCCCGAGGACATATCGGTGACGGTGAAGGCGTTCATGACCGCCGACCTGCCCAACGAGCTCATCGAACTGCTGGAGAAGATTGTGCTGGACAACTCTGTGTTTTCTGACCACAGGAATCTTCAGAACTTGCTCATTCTTACAGGTGTGTGTACTCAAATACCATGTATTATCATCATTTAGGGGTATTTGTATTAAAATTATGGAAGCTATGTTTACATTGGCGAGCACACTACTATACGGGAGTGACGTGAAGTAAAATATAAGACAGGTGTTAGTAACTCTACCCTAATAATTGAGAGGCGTGCCTTTCTTTGTGCATAACAAATACAATACCTACCTGTTTCTCTGGCCACTATAGATCAAATCTGGTCGTAGTGGCCCCTGGGCTGTCCCAGGCCCGAAAATTCAAATACCTGTTTCTCGTAAAATATAATCCTATAAATGTAACTAATATTACTCATGATGTAAAAATATTTTTCAATGTTACAGCTATCAAGGCGGACCGCTCCAGGGTGATGGAATACATCAACCGCTTGGACAACTACGACGCCCCCGACATCGCCAACATTGCGATCAACAACGAACTGTACGAGGAGGCCTTTGCCATCTTCAAGAAGTTTGATGTCAACACGTCTGCTATTCAAGTGAGTAGAGCGAAGCACGGATAGATTTTATTGAGCAGTGATCATTTGTATTTTTATAGATTGTAACTTTTACATAAAAGTTTGAGATGTTTATGTATATCAAAAATTTACCATGAATTTACTATGCAAAGAAATTATATCGGTTTTTTAAGATGGCTAGCAAACATTCGTAATAACATTAAAATAAATATTTCACCTCAATCTTAAACAATCTTCTTCGTAAAGTTGGATTAAATGAAAAGGCAACAATTTAATATTACACAAACAATCGTAAGAAAACTTGTTACAATCTTCGACAATAAAGCCTTTTAGTGTTGTTACAATAAAAAACATTTCTCCGCAGGTACTGATAGAGCAAGTAAAAGACCTGAAGCGCGCGTACGAGTTCGCGGAGCGCTGCAACGAGCCGGGCGTGTGGTCGCAGCTGGCCAAGGCGCAGCTGCAGCAGGGGCTGGTGAAGGAGGCTATCGACTCCTACATCAAGGCCGATGACCCCTCCGCCTACATGGATGTGGTTGCCACGGCTACCAAGCAACAGTCCTGGGAGGATCTCGTGCGGTATCTACAGGTTGGTTGAGGATGATTTGATGAGCCTTTATTTTTTATGTTTGTGTAGGTTTATTCGACAAACTGAGTATAATTTATGATGGTATTCTAGAGAGAGGATAGTAGAAATTATTTTCCCAATGGCAAAGTAATGCTTTGTTTCCACCCCTTTTTATGTGTTCACCTTTTTATGTCTCACCTCACAATGGCATTATCCATTACAAACGCAACTCCGCATTTCAGATGGCACGCAAGAAGGCGCGCGAGTCGTACATCGAGTCGGAGTTGATCTACGCGTACGCGCGCACCGGCCGCCTCGCGGACTTAGAAGAGTTCATCTCGGGCCCGAACCACGCGGACATACAGAAGATCGGGGATCGCTGCTTCGAGGACAAGATGTACAATGCCGCTAAGTTGCTCTACAATAACGTTAGCAATTTCGCACGGCTGGCTATAACACTCGTGCATCTTAAGGAGTTCCAAGGTATGAAAGATACTTAACAAAATGATGGATTTTTGTTTTTGTGTAATAGTTTATATCTGCACCAAAAGAAGGTTCATATTACTGATTAGAATCCTATACTGTAGAACAATTTATGAATTCTCATCATGCTGCATTTACGAAACGAGATGTCTCCTACCTTACTTCTGACCTTTCTCAAAGATATTTTTAATTTTGGAGCTCATTTCATTGGAGCCCTCAATCAAAGATTCCTTAGTAACCAATCTGAAGCTTTGAGGGCCTCTCTTTATTCAATTTAATTTCGAGGTGGTAGCACCTTCGTTTCTTCGTCCAAACTTCAATGCGTCACAACTTACAATCGAGTAGTTATAGATTTTCAGTCATTACTGTAAATTAAAATGTCATGTACAGGTGCGGTGGACAGCGCTCGCAAGGCAAACTCGACGCGCACATGGAAGGAGGTGTGCTTCGCGTGCGTGGACGCGGGCGAGTTCCGCCTGGCGCAGATGTGCGGCTTGCACATCGTGGTGCACGCCGACGAGCTCGAAGACCTCATCAATTACTACCAGGTTAGTGTGATGTGTGTATGGGGCATTAAACAGTGGGTTTAATTTGAAGCTAGGAAACTAACTTGCAGACATTATTTGGGAACACTTAATGACTAATTTCGATATGTAGAATGATAAATACAGAATTTTTATAGTTAACAAAATACCAATACATTAGATTAGAATAGAATTACAAGACCATAGAATTTAATTTTTCAAGACAGTTCAATATTATTTAAATTTGTATTAACGTAAATAGACAGTAAATATGGCTTTATACATTAGAATTAATATTTTCTATTGTTTGTAGGACCGAGGACACTTCGATGAGCTCATCAGTCTACTGGAAGCGGCCCTTGGACTGGAGAGGGCGCACATGGGAATGTTCACCGAGCTGGCCATCCTCTACTCCAAATTTAAGCCGGCCAAGATGCGCGAACACTTGGAACTGTTCTGGTCGCGTGTCAATATACCTAAGGTTGGTACATAAATTTCTTGCTGGTACCCGCGACTTCGTATACGAAAATAACTTGTACCTACCGCCAAATTTTACCCCTTTAGGGGTTGAAATAAAAAAAAATAGTATTTTTTTATTTAATTAAGAAGTGTAAAGTTCAATTTACAAGTAAATGAAACATATATTTTTTTTTATAATACAAATTTTTAGAGGCAGACTTTGGTTTAGGACTTGTTATTTGCATAGACTGTTATTGTTACACTCCTATCCGCGTGAAGCTCTTAAGGCCGCTAGGTCCAACAGCAACTGTTCTTCGATTTCGTCCGCGATAAATATTTCATAATAACTTGCACCCATTTTATCCCTGAAAGTTCTCAAAAATCCCAGTCAAACATAAAAGAGTGACGTAAATCCCCCCAGGTGCTAAGAGCAGCCGAGCAGGCCCACCTGTGGTCGGAGCTGGTGTTCCTGTACGACAAGTACGAGGAGTACGACAACGCCGCGCTCACCATGATGCAGCACCCCACCGAGGCGTGGCGCGAGGGACACTTCAAGGACATCATCACTAAGGTACTACACTACAGTCTATAATTAGCCTATAACTGCTGCTGTAGATTGTTAGCACGTTTATAAGCAGAAGCTTAAATATGTTATACACTAGATTTGCTCTGGCGGTTGAGTTCAAATATAACTTAACTTCCTGTAAGATTAAATAATGGCATAAAAGCATTCAATCTAGTAAATGGATAAAAGCAATCAATATTGAATTTTGAATCACTTAAGCAACCCATGCAAATTATAATTTATACTCTTCTCCCCGATGAAGTTATCCTAAATTATTTGGAGACAATTTTTTTTTGCGTTGCTTGATTTGGTAACAAAAATACAAACATTCACATTGTTAATGGGTCAAATATTTGGATTAATATAATCCATTAACACTATTTATATCATACGACAGGTCGCAAACATGGAGCTATACTACAAAGCCATCCAGTTCTACCTGGACTACAAGCCGCTGCTTCTCAACGATCTCCTGCTAGTGTTGGCCCCGCGCATGGACCACACGCGAGCCGTCAACTTCTTTACCAAGGCCGGACATCTCCAGCTAGTCAAGGCCTACCTCCGCTCTGTGCAGAGCCTCAACAACAAGGCAGTTAACGAGGCTCTCAATTCGTTGCTCATTGATGAAGAGGATTACCAGGTTGGTTTAATAGATGTATAGTAATTTGTTGATATTGAAATATGTATCTCTGTTTCATTGGTGGACTTGGTACAGACAAAGCCAATGAGAGCTGCCCTAGTTGTATATTAAGAGTTTTTAGGAAGTAATAACTTTGTACATATTATTTGTCATATACAACAGTATGTCTCTCTATATAGAGTACTAGCTGACCCGTTCTTAGCTGTAATAGTTTATGTGTGCGTATCTCCTCTCTCTCCACCTCTCTCTCTACCTCCCCCTACCCATCCCGTGTAACATATGTTTTGTTCGTAACTATAAGCTTATATTTTAATTTTCACGTTTCTAAGTTCGAAAATGACGAAGTTGCGTACAAACTTATACCCCCTGGTTTAACCCCTTAGGGTATGAATTTCCAAAAACACCTGTTACATTTCATTTTTGTTTCTAATTATAAGCTTAAATATTAATTTTCATATTTCTAAGTTCAAAAATGACGAAGTTTTTTACAAACTTACATCCCCTGGTTTTAATCTTTATGGGATGAATTTCCAAAAAAAAACCTGTTACAATTAATTTTTGTTTCTAATTAAAAGCTTACAATATTAAATTTCATATTTCTGAGTTCAAAATGAAGTGTACAACCCTTAGTTTTACCCCTTAGGGGACGCATTTCGAGAAAACCATGATACAGTAATTTTTTTAGTCTAACTATAAGCTTATATTGTATACATTTTCACCCTTTTAACTTCAACTGAGGAAGTTTCCATACTTGCACCCTCTTAATTAACTTTTAGGGGAATATTTTCCAAGAAGACATAATACTTCCAAAGTTTATCTCTGATCTGGAACTAACATATAAATTTTCATGTTTTTAACTTTAAAAATGATAAAGTTGCGTATTAAGTTCCATCTCCTAATTAAACCCTTTAAGTTAAGGGATGACTTTCCAAATAATCTTAAATGTGACATTACACTACTCACTATTTAATTTTATGTATCTCTAATTGCTAACTTGGCTCTAATAACACTGTTATCAAATGTTTCAGGGCTTGCGAACATCGATAGACGCATTCGACAACTTCGACACCATCGCATTAGCGCAACAATTAGAGAAACACGAACTCACCGAATTCAGAAGAATTGCTGCTTATCTATACAAAGGTACTAGAAGTGGAAATTAGGCTAATAATTCTCAAATACGTATATTTTCGTAATTTATTATTATTATGCCCGTGACTTCGTGAAGCAAATGTCCATTCGAAAAAAGTAAAAGTAAAAAAAAGTAAAAGAAAAAAGTAAAAACCTCTAGGGAGTGAATTTTGAAAAATCCTTTCATAGTGCTCCTCCTAGGTCCACTAGGTTTAATGTGTGTGTTATCTGTCTATCACTAACAGTTGGCGTTTTATTAACTAATGATGATGATGATGATGTTGTTATTCCCAGGCAACAACAGGTGGAAGCAGAGCGTGGAGCTGTGCAAGAAGGACGCGCTGTACGCGGACGCGATGGAGTACGCCGCGGAGTCGCGGCAGCCGGAGGTCGCCGAGGCGCTGCTCGACTGGTTCCTCGAGCGGAACAACTACGAGTGCTTCTCCGCTTGCCTGTATCAGGTAATGTATCATTAGTTGCTGATAGATGATCGTAATAGTAATAAACAATACAAAAATCAGTGATAACTTTAACTTATATTATGTGCTTATTTTATGTGATTTGTCTATATGTAATTTTTTCATTTCAGTGCTACGATTTACTGAAACCCGATGTTGTCATTGAACTGGCGTGGAGACACGATATTATGGACTTCGCGATGCCCTTCCTTATTCAGGTAAATAAAGTAAAGCAATAATCTTATGTAATCCGTTTTAAGTGCCATTATATAATTATGAAATTTCGACCTCATGGACGTAGTATAATGAGTGACGTAGTAACTCCGTCGATATTATGAGCGTAATAAATTATTTATTAGTGATTTTATAAAATAAAAGAAAATCCTAAAATTAGCCAAAATCGCTATTCTACTTACAGTAACAAAGATTATTGCTTAATTACGTACTCTTTCCATTTTTTATGGTATATATTGCTCTGTAGTATTAAGTGCTGTCTGTAACTGTGAGTAGGAAAAAACAATCTCTGTAGTTTCTAGCCGCTACTTCTGGGACCACTCACCGTAATGACGATTTCTTGAAGCGACGGCATAAATTGACTTTCGAAAAGGGTTTGTAACAAACCTAATTCGATTAAAAATATTTGTCTTTGTGTGCAGACGGTGCGCGAGCTGACGACGAAGGTGGAGAAGCTGGAGGAGGCGGACGCCAAGCGCAGCACGGAGAGCGCCGAGCACGAGGCCAAGCCCGCCATGATGATGGAGCCGCAGCTCATGCTCACCGCCGGTACGCACACTACACACACTACACACACTCTATACTCTACACTTAGAGTGCCACCAAGTTATCTGTGAAATGGCGAAAATAGGAACTAATGTCGCCCCATTCATAAGTTCTTTTTGTTCATTCATTGAAATTTACTACGTCTCGAATTGCGTCCAATGATTGGTCCAATGCGTCCGACAGCGCCTTCCGTCAATTCACAGATAAGTTGATGGCACTGTACAGCTGACGTGATGTGACGTAGACAGATTTCGTATTTTTACTACGCAAGATGCAAGCTGCAAGTAACAATTTACGATAGCGTTCGTATGATGTGTCTGAGTAGACAGCGGGCTTAAAACTTTAATCCTTTTTGCACAGAATATTTAAGATCTTGTGAGACTGTTATCGCGCTTGAATTGTAATGCGTCACGCTACGAGCTTACAGTAAATACGATATTTATGCCTTATTTACATATATACGCAATTTCTCCATCCTCAGGTCCATCGATGGCGTATCCGGGCGTCGCGGCCCAGGCGTCCCCCTACGCGTACGCTGCGCAAGCGCCTTCACCCGCCCCCTACCACGGTTACGGCATGTAGGGAACACCCTCCCCTCAAGCTTGGGGGAACTTTGCGCGCTTCTAAGCGCTCGTACACGCGACACGTGCCAACGAACACTCAGCCGAGCAGCACATGGACCTTCGATAATGTAATTGTATAGGTAATGTTACATAAATATTAACAAACATTAATGTAAACATGCGTGGTGTGAGCAAGACAAGAAATGCGTTCGTGTGAGTAGTGTTTTGTGTAGACTATCGCTCCGTCACACGGACATAATGTACTTGAGCTGTTGAGAAAAAAACCTATTCGTTGTAAAGGTACATGCAAGAAATATGTATAATTTGACATCACATGACAAGGTAATGCAGAAGAGGAGCTCGAGTACATCGCCAGAGTCATTTATATAATCAGATATTTGATATGTACTCCGTTCTTAGATAGCGTCTATTACTATTTAAGCATGAGCTACAACTTAATATGGATAACAAAAAAAAATAGTTGTATATATAAGGCTCTCTTTTTCTCTATTCGACTGAAACGCAAGATTTACATATTCTCTTAAGTTGCATAGATTGCCTCGTACATTGTCGTACGGCGAGGCGGCGTCATTACGCACTGTAGTGTTAGCTCGTAGGATTTACTGTACGTATATCGGTCCGATTTGCACGTGTTCGCGGTAAATACAATTAAAATAAAATTATATCTTTATTGTTACGACTTTAAATAGCATCGATGTTTTAATACTGTGCATTATCCATCATGCAGTTGTTACTACACCAGTGTGTATGTAAATTATAGTAACGTAGTACCTATTTAAAATACAGCTTATGTTATTTTTATCACTTCAGTGACGTCGTGGCCTAAGAAATCAGTCTTCGCGTCTTTGTATTCCATTTGTAAAGTTACAAGTATTTAGATAGCCGAAAGTCCGAAAAAAATATTGGAACTTAATGAATCTAGATAGGTATGCCGCATTAACAGAGATTATTAGATTCAGTCGGTTGTACAAAATAATTGTATTAATGCATTTCTGTAGCTAATCATTCGCAAAATACTATAATTCATCATAAAATAAAATATTATTGATTGGCTAAATTAGTGAGGAGATACCATCTCCTGGAGTACTAGAATAGAGTACTTTAATATTTATTATACCAGTCAAAGTATGAATATAACTTATTACAAAATATAAATGTGCTTTGATGTTCCCTGCGTAATTACAACACATCTTAGTACTTCGGGATGTTGAGCACTTCATGATCTAGCTTAGCTTCGTAAACAGCTGTTGTGAAGTGTCTTAGAATTTATATTTATAAAACAAGTGTGTTTATTAGAAAAAATATCCGAGGAAAAGTTGCCACCGTCAGTGTGCACTTTCTGTTATAATTACGATAGTGCCTAAAAATTATACTAAACTAAGATTCGGTATGGCTTGAGACTAGGCGTTTGTGCAAATATGAGTTGCGCAGCTGTGACCAAAATATAAAATTTACTGTCACAGTTTCTGCCACTAGGTGCATAGATAAAGAATAATTATATGTTTATGTACATAGTGGTTATTTAACGCGACGTTGTCGTTCCAAACTTATTGATAACTATTTTAAAATAATATATATTATAATTATGTGAATTTAATTGATAAAATAAAATATGTACTTTAGTGATGATACATTTGTCGGTTACACTAATAAAGATACCTGTTATATAAAATTAGTAATATTTAAAACAGAATACAATGAAAATCCAACAGTAAATTTAGCTTCGATTTTTTTTATAACGGTGCAATATAATAATTTTCTTTTTTATACTTAGAACTACAGATCATTTTAAAACTTTACTGTATAGAATATGCCTGATTTGTTTAGAAAGTTTGACTTTATTGTTATAATATATGTATATAATGATTTCATTTTCAAAACCAGAGTCGAGTGCAGATGGTTGAAGTTCATTTGAAATTTATTACTTCACTGGTTTACATAGGAGTTATTGAATAAAACATTTTTTAATGTATTAGATATGATTAGATTAGTTTAGGTGGAATTAGAGGTATGTTGTCATTAATTTCATTAATTGTGTATGCAGAATATTTGCGAAGCCTGTTGCGCATATTGCTTTAGTTTCTTTTTATTATTGTGTCACACTTCGATATGCCTTCACCAGATTATACTTTAAGCTCGTTTATAATATTACATGTGTTCTGTGGCTAACTGTTTGAATCACATTAGTTAATGAATATTTATAGTGAATACTTTCACATTTCGAGGTGCCCACAGAACTGTCAACAATTGAAATGACTCCTTTAGACACTACTGTTACATTTCTGTAGCGTTATTATTACGAGCCAAATGGTTTAAATAAATAAAATCATTGTTGAAGTAAATCATTCAAATCATTCCCGTCATTAACTTTATAGTAATACAAAGTTGTTAAAATAAATATTTAGAAAAACACCATGCTAAAAAAATGTTTAATTATTATTATTAACATTATTAGTATTGTATTTATTCGTGTATGATACTGTTTCTCTGAATTTTATTGAAGTAAGATAATAATTATTATTATACGAATAAAATGGCATTTTTATTTTGTCCCCTTACCATTAAATCATGTTCCATGCAATTTATTTGCAACTAATAATGAATGAGATAAGCGTTATTTTTCATTTTAACACTATCGACTATCGACAATGTTAATATATATATTTTTAAAATCCCAACCTTGATGCAATGGGTGCACGGATAAACAGGAATTATAGGCCCATATTAACTCTATTGTTTTCCGTAATGTTAAAAATTTAACAGTTTATTTCGGTAATTTTGAAGTATGTACAAGTAAGAAATGTATTTTAAAGTGTTATATTTTTTCACCACTAGAAAAAAAAGAACCTTATCAAATTAGTGGGATTTTTTCCCACTAGTTACTGCTAACAGAACTATTCCACATGACAAGTGGCAATAAAATCGGATGTCAAGCATACAGTGCCCTTAGAAAATGGAAAATCTATTTTACAACTAACAGGACTAGTGGGAATTTTTTTCCCACTAGTCCTGTCAACAGGACAAGTGGGAATAAACGCTTACTGTAACCTCATTCTGGCCTGTGCTTGGTCGAAATTTGTCATTACATCATCCGTCTTCAGGTACTCTACGAAGATTGCAATCCAGTTATACTATAATATCCTTGGTAGTCATCAAGCGAGGCAAAATATGACAGTTATAGACGATTGAAACTATTTCAGAGTAACATGACGATCCTTTTCATAAGTATAATACTAGCCAAGCCACGGCAAGCTCCTCCACCAAGGCCAAAGGACTGATGGACATCATATTTATGTAAAATATTCATCCAATATCACGTGATCCGTCTTCAGGTACATCTTCGAGGCTTGGAGTTCAGTTGTACTATAAAGTTCTTGGCTATACCACTACGGACTGCCTGGCTGCTGTATGGCCACTTTTTTCGAATAATTACTTGCTGTTGGCCCTATTGACCTTTACGCGAACTATGGGGCAGCTAGAGGGACCCAGCCATAGATTTTCAGCCGAATGGCCCAAGGCTTATTTTTTTAAATAAACGCTGTCTTTCAATATTTTATCGTAGTATTAATTATAACTAGTCTGTGACTTTATCTATAGTCTCTCTTTGACGTTATTGTCTATATAGTCCAGTCTCCACAGAGTACTTTCAACTAGGGATGTTCGATCCAGGTGCCTTGTATCGATACTCTGGATCGATACGGATCGTATGGAGGTGTATCGATCCAGGTATCGATCCAAGTGATTTGATACGATACTCTGGATCGATCCAGTATCGAATGATTTTTTTTTCGATAGAAATAGCCGGCAAATGAGCTGACGATCCACCTAATAGTAAGTGGTTATCGTCGCTCATGGATATCAACAACAAGAAAGACAGAAGAAAAAAAAAGTAAATTTTTAAATAGGAATCTTTGATACGGGTATTTTATATACCGATACTCTGAATCGTCATGAATATCCCAGTATAATTAATAGTCCAAATATCGATTCATATAATTTTTAAATATACCTGTAAATGGGTATCGCGGCCAATGGATGTCAGCGACCAAAGCGTTGTCGGCCAAGAAAGAGAAAAAAAGAAAGAAATATGTTAATAAATAAAATATGATGTTTTATATCTATCCAGAATCGAATAAAATATTTTAAATATGGTTATACACACATGTATAAACTATCGACAAGCTTAATTCAGTGGGTTTCTAAATAAAGATAGATCATTAAGGAAATATTAAGATCAATCGTTTTAGATTAAATTTTATATTACATTTAATTTTATTCAAAATATTGTATAAATAAATATTGAAAAAGTTACTTAAGGTTTTTTAAAACAATGTGGTAGGAACATCATGTATATAATAATATCTCACTTTATAACACTATATTTGATTTAGAACTGTTGTGTATTTAAACTCATTATAAATCAAATAAATTAATATATCATGCAAAGCTTATAAATTACATTTGCCAATTCTTAAATTTTAATGAACGCTGGAATAGTAAATTGGATAAGCGCTCAGGATCAAATCAATTACTTTCACTTAAAATGCTATTGGCTAATGAGAAAATCCATTCGGAGAGCACTGAAGTTCCTACCACTGATAAATTTATAATAATAATAAATATATAATAAGTTTCCCCAAAAAACTTTTCTAGCTGACCAGTACTTTAATTAATGGATCAGACTTTCTATCCACCAAAGATTCAGACAAATATTGCTTAAAAATGTGTGGAAGCCTTCTTGTTCGTGTAATATGATGCGCCAACCACTGATCTAAAGAAATCTACCTCAGTTCCATAATAATTCTGATCCGATCCGATCCACCCTGCATGTGTATCGATCCACCAGTGGATCGAATGCCATTGTATCGATACAAATATCGAGCGGATCGTATGCCATTGTATCGATCCACACAAGTATCGATCCGGATCGAACATCCCTACTTTCAACTTTGTTGCTATTGTCTTACTGTCATGTCAACAGCTGACGTCTTTTATTGATTGATCTAGCAGTATGCCATACAAACGTAAAAAATATCACTTCGGGGATACTCATTTAAAGAGAAGATGGAGAGTACGCAATAGAAAGAAGGACCTAGACCAAATAGATACAGATTTAAAAGAAGGTATGTATTCAATTCTATTCGAGCCCTTCCACGTGGTGAGATTGTATGATTTATAGGTTATGTTAAATCACTTCTCTTGTTACAGAAAACGCTGATCAATTATTAAATCAAAAGGTGGATCTGGATGTACCAGGTGCAGCCCAACACTATTGTCTACACTGTGCTCGGTATTTTATTGACGATAAAGCACTTACGGAACATTTCAAAACAAAAGTTCACAAGCGAAGGCTTAAGGCATTAGAATTAGAGCCGTATACCATCGAGGAATCCGAAAGAGCTGCAGGGTTCGGTAATTTCAAACTACCAAGCAAACGGAAGATTACAACACAAAATACTAGTAAGGAAAACATTACCGACAATGATGGCGATGTTATATTAGATGAAATGAGTCCAGAGAAGAAAGTGAAAATAGACAAAAATGATACCTAACATTATAAATGGTTTATGTATTGCTAAAAATAGTTACAGTAAAACTTTTGTAAGATATTCTGCTTTATTTATAAATGGGGCAAAAGCTACCAGCAACTTTGTTTATATAACTCCCCACATAGACTTTCCAGAGCGTATAAAATGTAAGCAAGATCTCCAACATGAATTGAAAAGACGAAAAGCCAATATTGATTTGAGTAAATTAGAAAATCTTTGGGAAATATATAAGGAATTGGAGACAAGAAAAAAATCTCTCGATAGAAAAAAGGAGGAATTTGCAAACGAGGTATCAGCACTAATGCAAGCCAATGCTGAATCAAAACAAGTGGAGAGCTTAAAAATTAAACTACAGTTAATTAAAGAAAACATAAAGAAAATTAAATCACCATTATGGGCAGCTGAAGAAATGGCTATTGTTGAATCGTTAAAATTACCTAATAAGTTGCATCCATTGACACCAGAAGGCAACAGTAAAGTTATATTTTCTATCTATGAAGCACCAAACAACTCGAAAAATCATTTAGACATTGGCAAAAAACTTAATATATTACACCTTACAAAGAATGAAAACTATTACCTTAAAAATGATGGAGCTATATTTGAATTAGGTGCTAAGTTTTACTTTAGCAATGTGTTAAAAAGAAATAAGTTTATACAATTTTCTAATGCAGATTTTGTGAAAAGCATAATAATAGAAGGTTGCGGTGAGGATCATACGGATCCAGACTCTACCTTTATACTGCATCACAATGAAGACACAAATATGAATATTAACAATAGATTACATTTGGCAGGGGCTGGTTCCATGTATTCGTTTTTTGCATATCATGCAAAAAATGTTATTTATAGTAAAGTATTACCCATCAAGTACTTTGCTATGGGAAGGCAATACAAGCCTTCTCCAGAAGAAGAAGATAGTTTGTTCAATGTGAGTCAGTCTTCAGTGGTCGAAGTGTTTGAAGCAGCAAAAAGCATGGACGAATTGGAGACCTTGTTGAAGGAATTAATAGATATTACCAAAGATTGTTATAATCAACTTGGTTATCATTTCCGATTAAGTATCCAACCAGCGGATAGGCTGTGTATGTGGGAATCCTTAAGAATTGCAATAGAAATGTATTCCAATTCTCTCAAAAGTTATGTTGAAGTTGGAAACATATCAGTTAGCGGTGATTTTATAAGTAAACGCTTGATGTTTACATTTACAGATAATAAAGAAAGCAAGTTTCCACTCATTATATCTGGTACAATCCTGAATGTTCCAAAATTTCTGGCATGTGTTTTAGAGCAAGATGCTGATTTTGTTGTCCCTGAATTGTTTAAACAAGAAAAGTGGAATGTGTAAACAAAAATATGTTGTAATTAATACAAATGTATTTATGAACAAAACACAATAAAAGTTTCTGTAATTTCATTTCCCAAAAATGCATTTGAATTAAATATTAAACTGAAATTCGGTCCTCTGCCAGTTAGGATTCGACAAATCAATTGGTGACTGCAGGGTGAGTTCTGTCACATCAACATGTCCAGTTTTTGTCACAAGAATCACTGTGTGGGTCCTGTAATATAAAATTGTCTAGATAGCTGGTGTGGATTCCAGAAAAAGTCAATTAATGCTCACCAGTTGGGACTTCTTTGTGAGATTTACACTCCAACTCAGAGTTACTAATGGTTACTTTAATCGCATCCTCGTAAAGAATCCCCATATAAATTCTATACTAAGGAGCGATTTAAGTAACCGTTAGTGACTCTGAGTTGGGGCGTTAAAGAATGAGTCTTATATACCATTATTACATCTTATACTAAGCAATTTAATATGGTAGGTATAGTTAATTTCACATTTGACAAAACAACAGGTTGCTATTTATTGACATTGTTATATTATATGTACCTAGTTCCATATTTTGCAACAGGAATTTCCACAAATATGGAACTTAATTGTTCATATGCATTTGGTTTCCTTCGTTGTAATTGTGGATCTGGTAAATGTCTGAAAAAAATTTCCAAATTTAATAATCAGATTCAAAAATAAATTCAAGAATATTTAAGGTTTAAAAGTTGATAAACAGCTGAGGACCTCAGTTACCTCAATAAAATAATATTATTCTGACATAACAAATAAGTTTTTTTGCAGTTACATAAAGTATGAACTGGATATCTACAATTCCAGGTACATATTGAACTGTGTTATGCAATTTATGTACAATATTACATACCTTTCCTTGGATTTCAGTAGATTAAGTAATTCTTCAATAAGTTCTGCTTTCCTATCTATTTTATTTAATCTAGTGCAAATCTCTTTCAATGTTCTTTTAGCACCAAGTACTTTTTGGAGTGGTTCCTCTGGAAGACAATTTCCAAACCCCAGACATTCCTCAGTCCAATTTTCAAGTTTGTTGGTAGCACTGCAATATGTCTGTGTTACTGGGATCTTCCTGAGAAGGAAGTATCATCTATAGTTTAATAATAATAACGCTTCACACTCATAGCCCCACACTAGGATTCCCTGTGTCGTGGGTGCCATGGACAACACACTAGACAAGGATATTCACACCCAGACCGAGAACAGAAATTCAAACTCATCATTCAAATTTCCACCTTGCTGGGAATCAAACCCAGGACCCTTAGTGCGGCGATCCAGCATGGTAACCATTGCGCCACACGAGTCGTCAATACTGATATTATATTATACAGTTCTATACTGATATAATAAAGCTGAGGAGTTTTTTGTTTGTTTCAACATGCTTTTCCATGGAAATGCCGAAGCAAAGCAAGGGTGGGTTACTTGTTCCTAACAAAAGTACTATAATATTAATTTTAATTTATTTTCTTAATCAACCAGTTTTTGTTAGTGTCTTATAGTTTTCTATGAGTCTAGTCTTTGAGGAAACAAAAATATACTGCTCTCTGTGATGTAGGATTATGTTATTCTGGAATTTCTGGATTATGTAATTGTGTAGTTCCAAATCGTTAAGTTCTAATCCATAATACTTAATAAAAATCTGCCATGGAGGCTGGTATATAGTGTAATTATTTAATTTTGACTTTCATTATCAAACTAGTTCAACTGGACACTTGATACTAACCCCAACTCAATACTAACTAATATAAATTCATTACATTCCTTAAAATATTTCTTCTTAGAGTTTATGAAATTACTCATAGACAAATCACTTTTAACAAAGTTTGGGACAATGCATCCTCTAGCTGAAACAAATTAATAGGTTAGGGTTATATTGTATTAAAGCATTCTTATTAAATGGGTGACAACTGCATTTATAAAACCATTCAAATATTTAGCCATTAACCATTATAGGGTCGGTCACAGTGACTCCATTGTAGTTCTTGTTTTTCAAATATTTAATTTTTATGCCATCCCCTGAACTTTGATTCTATTTACTTTTTTTGCTTCTAACCATTTAGGAGTGTTCACCAGTGGTTTATTTAATTGGTGTTTTATGTGGGATTTTCTGAAACTAATATGAGAAAATCTACTTAAAAGATAAACATACAAAGCAATTTGTCTTTAAGCAAGGCATATATTGTAGCATATTACTTATGAATTATTATATGAATCTTACTTTTAGCATTTTCTTTATCAACATCAGGTATGTTTAACAATACTCCTATCCTATGTCGCAGTGGTGACATTGCTAGCCAAGTCCCACCATCACAGCCAGGCTGTAAGTCACGTCCTGAAAATATTGAAGAGTTAAAATAAACCAAATTCAAGTATTTTTCTATTTTTTATGTAGCTAGCTGATAAAGGAGCAGCTTAACGTAAGTTGTCATCGTCACCCATGAACATCAATAAGCCATAGGTATCACCGGCATAGGAAGAAGAGAGCAGAAAGAAAAGAAATGGTAAAATTCAAACCTCCATAAATATCAGGGTCCTCGGCCCATTGAGCCATGTTTTGTGCCGGTCGGTCATAGAATTCGTCTCTGTTTGATGCTAGTATATAGCTGTAGTCACCGTCGTCATCGTCTGTTCCTACATAAGTTAGCAATATGCACATTTTTTATCAGCGATAGCTCCTCAGTGTTATTTACAACGTGGCGATTTCCACAGAACACTTAAACCCGATTTCACATTATTTGATTTGTTGACATTTTTTTTTAATTAAAATCATGAACTTGACAGTTTGCAGTTTGACCGTTTGACACACAGAACACAATCTATACTCTGGGTTTGACATTAAAAATAAATATGAAATGTGTATGCCATAGCTCTCAGATTGATTGGATTTACTGAGACCATGGACAATATCACTGAGACCGTAGATTTAGGAAGTGGATCATACATTTTTAAGCTGTCTCTCATCTCATAGACTATAGAGTGATAGAGGCTGTAATCTTTGAAATCTGTCATATGACAATTGACATCTTGACATGTCGTCTCCATCTGTGGTCGTCTCGTCTGTGTGTCATTCAATAATTCAATTCATTATTTCGTCAAATGAAAAATAACAAATCGATTTTCTTAGTTTCAGGATCACCAATAAATATTTTTTAATGATTTAAAATATAAAATAAAATATATTCTTGATAAATTAGATAGTCGTTACGAGATGTTGATACTTTGATCGTCACATATTTCATAGTTTATAGGGCGGATCTAACACAGAAGAATGTTGTGTTCGTAATCTTAAGCAAGTAAAAATGGAATCAAATTTAACATTTTTTAGTTTACCTGTGAGTATGGAATTCGAGATAATACTAGAAGAATTTAGACGAATTTTATGGGTAATTATTTGTATTAAATTTTTGTTTTAGTTCGTAGATCCTGAGACATCTGACTTGGCGTTTAGGAACAGAGGAACGGAGTGCGACTCGGACATCAGCAACCAGTTGCAATTACAGGGACTGCAAAGCTTGAGTTCAGATGATGTCATTGCACAATTCCTTACAGCCGATGGGCCTTTGGAAGAGCCTGATTTAAATGGGCCTACAACCTTACACTGCGAGATTTGTGCCAAGCAGTTTGATAATGCCAAGAAGTACTATGGGCACCTGAGAGTACATTCCAAGGATAATTTGTGGATTTGTGGTTAGTTTATATGTAATCTTTTGACTGTTGTCTATAACTAAAACATTGCCAGGTAAGAAAGACAAGAAAACAAAGAAAGAAGATTAAAAGTATATTTCATATTTACTTATTTACTTTTTAACCGACTTCAAAAAAAGGAGGAGGTTCTCAATTCGACTATTTTTTTTTATATGTTTGTTACCTAACTTTGGACTGGGCGAAACGATTTTGATGATTCTTTTTTAATCGAAAACTGGTGGCTGTCATGTGGTCCCATATAAATTTTATTGAGATCTGGCATCCATGATAAAACCATATAAGTCTTAAATTTGTATTAAGTAAGCGCGACAAATGGACGAATAACTCAATATCACGCCAACAGATTTCGATGATTCTTTTTTTAATCGAAACCAGGTGCTTGTCACGTAATCCCACATAAATTTGAACGATATCTGACAAGTAGTTTTAGAGTAACTTTGAAGACGGTTATTTTTTGTTAGTAAAATTTAGATTATGGTATACAATAAAGAGTATTAAGACTGAAAAAACTCACTATACGGTAATGTAGTGTGACCCACTGATTTTTACAGATATATCATTAACATGCATATTCATTTCAGACAAGTGTCCAAACCAAAAATTTTCAACAAAGCAGCAACTGATGAAGCATAGTCTCACCCACAAGCCTCTGGCCCGTGTCTGGAAGTGTCCACAATGCAGCCTCGTCTTTGAAGCCTTATGGAGACTACAACAGCATCTTTTTGCTAAACACCTTGATTACAGGTGCAGTATTTTCATACTATTTGATGTTAGGTACTGTATAAATAAAATGCTTAAAATATGGCTTTTGACAATTGGTTCACTAATGTTTTGTGAGAATTGCAAGAGTTTGAACAAATTAAGCAACCTTGAACATTTTGCCTAAGATGGATGATTTTAAATAAATAAATAATTAGCCTTTTATTTACCAAAAAAGTATTTACAGATTTTATAGTTTTAACTGAATATTTTTTAAAAAGAAATATACAAAAAAATTTAAACCACTAAAACTATAGACCATTTTTTTCTTTTTTTTTTTAAAGAATGTCTCTGCTTGGTGTGCCTTATGACAAAGGCCTCCTCCATTGTTTTCTATCAGCTGCAACTCTGATCCAATGTGGTCCTAGGCTTAGTTTCAGCTCAGTTTTAGATTCAGAGAGTTTAGTTAGTTTCAGATAAGATGGATGATTATTGATTAATCTTAATATATAATAAATTACGTGTCACATTGTTTGTCCGCGATGGACTCCTGAACTACTTAACCGATTTCAATCAAATTTGCACACCATGTGCAGTTTGATCTAACTTGAAAGATAGGATAGCTTAGTAAAAAAAACTTTTGACAGAACGAAGTCTGTCCGGGCAGCTAGTTATAATTTTCTTTTTGGTATCAACAAAAAGTACACAATAAGGTATACAATATAATTCATGTACGTCATTTAACTTAGTTATTTGTTATTGGATGGTTGTTTACAATAGCCAAAATTTCTTAAGAGGAGGCCGTGATGGCAATTTATGCTGAAAGTGGGCGTGGCCACTATCTTTTGTCCTCGATGTTCTTCTTTCCGTCATGTCACTTACTTCACAAGCACATCACAGAAAAACTACGGAGTAGTACTTATTCATTAATTTTTATTGCATCTAAAAATTATAAAACAATTACTTTTTAACAAAAAATTGAACCAACGAAAAAAAATTGAAAATGAAAAATAAAATAAATCATTTAGTATTATAATTTAAGATCCTAAATTATTAACAGTAAATAAATAATTATGAGGCAGTGCCAAACAGATGATAAAACAAACAATTGCGGATCAAGGATAGTACAGTAATGTAATGACTTCTTGTATAAAATTTGTCAGACAGCTATACCTACTGAGCCTGCATTCGGAAGCGAATAACATAAGGGCCAAATTATTTTTTTATTTGGTTTTTAAAACTACTTTATGGATTTTCACAAAAATATATGTGAATTTACATTATTTACATCATATTATAATAAATTTTAATTTCAAATGTCAACACATCAGTGATGCCTTTGATGTTGCTGATGTCCATGGGCAACGATAGTTACTATCAGGTGGATTGTCAGCTCGTTTGCCGGCTATTTCCATAAAATAAAAAAAATCGTCATTTAAATTCTTTCATTGAATAGTAGCATTTGTCAGTTAACCATTTAAGTAATTCTATTTTAAATTTAGTGAAAGTCAAGATTTTTATGTTTTCAAGGATTTTATTATATATCGTTTTCGAAGTCTAATTTTTTGAACGTATCGCTGATCGAAAAGAAGGTACCATGGTACACATAGTCGATTAGGGTATCTGGTTGCAAAATAACAATTATTTTTCTTTTCCTGAAAAAGGTGCATAGGTATTTGTTCTAAAAAAAATACAAATCTCATATATGTATATACCTACCTGTAAATGACAATAATTTTAGCTTCCTATAGAGAGGCTTGCAGCTAGTGTCTGGGGTAACATTACAAATAGCGCGTATACATCGTTTTTGAGCAATGAAGACTTTATTGCAATCTGTAGAGTTTCCCCATAAAAACTATACCATACCTTAAATTAGAGGCAACATAGCCGTGGTAGGCTTTTAAGGTTGTTGACATATTACTTATTTTTGGTAGAACGAAACGAGAAATTTTTGTACAAAGTAAATCATTTTTAACAATGTAATTAAATGAATCAATTTTCATTTTTAAATTTCGATTATAGTAATGTATCGATTATGTTGGTTTTATAAATGGTTTCAAGCCGTCAATCACTTTACGTCAGTTTAGATTTAGGCCCCTTCATAAAACATTGTTTCGACGTCATATATTTTCATTAAATTTTGCATAAATTATGATGTGATGGGATTTTTACTAGAATAAAACGTTTAATATGATTTACAATCAACGGCAATGAAAATGAGCAGGGATTTTTAACAAATTTTGGCAAAATCCTTTGTCCGTAAGTATCCAACTATTCATGTCAAGTAAATGATTATTCCATTTTGCTCAAAGACGCCCATACAAGCTTTATTCATATTAATAAATGGCAGCTATCATTATGGGCATCTTAGATAATTTTGACTATAACTAGCTTTTGCCCGCAGCTTCGCCCGCGGTAGAGATCGATTCTTTACAAATCCTACTTACCTACTTGTTTTAAATCTTACTTACTTACTTGTTTTACCACAGTAAAAAGTAGCCTACGTTACTCTCCACCCTCCTCACTAACTCCATACACAAAAACCATACCATTTATCAGCTTCGTTGCGACGTGAAAGACGGACAAACAAACACACTTTCACATTTATAATATGAGTATGGATTGAAGTATAGTTGAATATCGTATTTATTAATATTACGATATTATAACTGAGATTTAGTATTAATAATTATTATTTCAATATTAGTGGACATCAATAGTGGAACGTCATTACTTATAAATAATGAAATAATAGGTATTTCAGACCACGGCGCACTAACTACAGATTTAGTTGAAGAGCACTATAACAGTTCATGTATAAGGTAAATAATTAATCAGTAACGTTATGAATAAGTACCTTCTAATAATTTCTGTACAAAAAGTAATGATTTCCCATCAAAAACATAAATGTAAAGTGAGAGCCAATTAAAAAAAAAGAATTGAGATCTAAATGGGTGCCAAGTTCTATGTAGAAAAGCCTAAAATTTTAATCACATGAACATGTAATTCAAGCTTTACATTTCAATTGGCTAGTTTTCATTAGTTAGCAACCAACAAACCAAATTGTAGAAAATTAACATAGGTCATCAACCTAAAAGACTTAACGAAGATAATTATACAAATATAGCTTAGGTAGGTACGTGAAAACTAACCAAGTCAAATGTGCAGCTTGAATTACATGTGCTTGTGACTAAGATTTTAGGCTTTTCTACACAGAACTTGGCACCCATTTAGATCTCAATTTTTTTTAATTAGTTCTCACTTTACATTTATGTTTTTGATGGGATACGTTACTCTTAAATTCCCTAATACATTATTCATTAATTAAACTCGCATAGTGTTAAGTAATGTATCAATTTGTTTTAAAATAGGTAAAAGACAATTGAATAGAAAACAGATCATTTTATGTATACAAACTATATAAAGGTAGAATTTTCAAAGTGTGCATGGATGGCCAACTCTGAAAGTATGAGGAATAGCGAACAATGCTGAAAGGAGTCTCGGGGCCGATTTTGATGAAAACTAAAACTGCATCATTACATCAAAGAAATATCTGTAATAATTTCAAAATTATCATATTTTTTAATATTCATTACATTATTAATTTAACGGAACGTAGTTAAAAAGCGAAACCTATTTAAAAAGGTCAGACCAATACAGTACATGATAAAATAACTTGATTCAAATTCACTCCTTGGACACTGATGATATCCATCATAATTCGATATAAAAGGCGACACGAAGTGAATTCAGTCGATGAATAAATCTGTGCATACGTGAAAATAGTAAGTAGGAACTTGACAGAAATAAAACTCATTTTTTGCTTGGTCTTACTTTATGTAGGATACTATCTCATCAAAAACATAAATGTGAAATGAGAGCCAAGTTCAATAAATAAAAAAATTGACATCTAAATGGGTGCCAAGTTCTGTGTAGAAAATCCTAAAATTTTAGTCGCAACAACATGTAATTCAAGCTCTACATTTAACTTGGCTAGTTTCACTAATACTATATATACGTATATTTACAATCTGAGTGTGGTTGTATGTTTTAAATCTTCATAAATAATGTATTGACTTCCCTTTAAGGGAGGATTTTCAAAAAAAATGGGTCAAAGTTAACTTTTGTTCATAACGATAAACTTACATAAAAAAATATATTTATTACTCTAAAACTGACGGAGTTGGTTTGTATGAAAGGGACTTCCAACCCCTATTTTTACCCCTTAGGAGATGAATTTCGAAAAATCCGTTCTTAGCTGACGTCTTCCCGGCAATCTCCTTGAAAAATTTCATTTTATTCATTATGTAAGAAACTACCGAACCGAATAAAAAGCGGCGAGTCTCCTTTTGCTTTTATATATATAGAAAATGTATTACGCAACTGAACAGTAATTTAATTATTCATTCTCTTATCATCAAACATTTTTATTTAAGTACAAATAATAAAATATAAATAATAAAACAAAACTACTCCATTTCTCTGTGCTGTTTAGTTTTCTCCATTTAACGTTTTGACAATCATAAGCAAAAGTCAAAAACTTTATACGTTACTTCAAATTCTTTAATAAAAAGTGTGTAAAAAATAGCGCAGAGAGACATACGTCCGACGTCGATGAAGACCGCAGTCGACTGAACGCACATCATAAAGACAGTGTGGAAATGAGTTCTTGAATGAAAATTGTGAGACAGCTATACTGAGCGTGCGCTCGAAACTGACCGACATAAGCGCCAAACAACGTTTTTATTTGGTTTTTAAAAACTACTTCATGTTTTTTCACAAAAAAACACATGGATTTAGATGTGATAATGTACTATGTTTTAAAAAGAATTCCATGCACAAATTTCTTTAAATATCGCGGTGGCAAGCAATAATGTAAATAATTAGAGCCAACTTCATGATTTTTTTCTATCGAGAAAATTTCACGTTGTCGTGTTTTCATTTTCGAGCAGATTTAAAGTACATAGTCAAAAAACATATACCTAAGTATTACGCTAATAGCGTATACACTTTACGAAATATATCCAAAAGAAAATCAACCAAACGGGCGCGGCAGCGCCTTAAGCTTTCTCTTTGCTGGTTTGTGGTGCCACAATAGTTTACAACACTTGGATGTTACTAACCTAATATAAATTTGAAATTACTTATTCACACAAACCCAAGCTTTGTTAATAATTATAAAGAAAAACTATTGAAGTTGAACCCGTAATCAGCTCCTAAACTGGCTTCCTTTTAAACAGATGAATCCAATGATGTTTTCTAGTGATATAAAAGACATGTCTATTTTGGAGAAGTTTGAATCTTTAAATTTTGATTTGTTTCAGACCCCACAAGTGTGAGCAGTGTGATAAAGCATTCCATAAGTTATCTGACTACAAAAAGCATCAAGATGTACACAATAGTAAGTTAAATTTGTTTTGTGTTATATCACTTTCATTTAAACTTGAATGGTCCTTTGATATTATAAATTAACAAATCATTTAAATGAGATTAGTACAATTCTTATATTCTAATTATTTGTACAACACAGGGTATCCTAGTGTGGGAAGTGGGAACTACGTGTCATGTAAAAATATTTTTGTACTTTTATGCAATAAATAAATAATTATTAATTATTATTATTATATAATGGCTATGGATAATTATTATGGGTGCAATTTATGCTTTTAATTTTTTTTTATAGATGTCAAAAAACATGCATGCCCTACATGTAATGCTAAATTCAGTGACAAGTCAAATCTCAAGAGGCACATGTTGCGTCACAATAACCAGAAGCTGTACTGCTGTCCGGGGTGTGGAAACAAATTCCAACAGGTATCTCATTATACTATGTTGATACTAATGCTAAACTATTATGTTGGTGAGGAGTGAGATGGTGTTTAATACACGATGGTAACTCTGGCCCAATTGCTAATGTCTGCCTATGAAGCATGGGTTCAATTCTCGGCTTGGTCACCTTTAGTGGACATAATCAAACAATGGGAGTGCCAAAGATGTTGGTCCTGAATGAAATGCAGTGTTTGTTGATAAATATTTAAACATAACTTTTGCCCGTGGCTTCGTCCTCGGTAGAGTGATTTCGAAACGAAATTTTTAATTAATTTTAATTTAGATTCATAGAACCACAAAAATAAAGTGCACCTATAAGTATAATGATGGATTAGGATACATAATATTAGATATTAGAAGTTGCCCGTGGCTTTGCGCGCGTGGATATCGATTTCTTACAAATCCCAGGGAAGCCTGAACTTTTCCAGGATAAAACGCCTATGTGTTAATCCAGGGTATAGGCTATCTCCATTCCAAATTTCAGCCAAATTGGTTAAGTAGTTGTGGCGTGATTGAGGAACAAATATCTAAACATCTTCTCAAATTTTTACATTTATAATATTAATACGATTAAAAAGTAAATTGTTGCACCCTTATATGTCATTATTTGTGTTTATTCCAGATAGCGTCCTTGAACCGACATAAACAAAATTGTGCTCTAAATGCACAAGTGGAAAATGCCAAGATAGAGAAATCAATACGGAAAAATTATTGTAAGATATGTGGCATGTCATTCCAGTACAAAACTGCACTTGTAGAACACTGCGTTAAGTAAGTTAACTATACAGTTTGCACAGTATAAATGTTTCCCACAACAAGTGGAAAAAATTATATGAAATGAAATGTTTTTTCTATGTAGGTACATTGAAATGAGTAAAGTCTACTAAGTTCCAAGATTGACATTTATCTAACAGCTTTTTTTATATCACCGACACTAGAGCAATCAATACCTAATGATAAATTAAGTGGTCATTGCCATAGTCATTGTTAACACCAAAGGTATCAATGATGCGCTGCTGACCAAAAATGATGCGGTTTGTGTCAGTGACTCCGAAACAACATATTTCACGATCGATTTAATGAGGTAGTTAGATAGTTAATAAAAACCCTACCACCAGGCGCGAGTACCGTTGAGATTATGCTATGTGGTACACAGCCTAGCCGCCTCCGACCGGAGGGATCTGGATCTGACACTATACTTAAAGCCTCACATAGCTTGGCGTTTAATAATACAATTATTTAGGCACAATAAAGATATAGTTCAATGAGGTAATCCTAAATGATATGAGAACATTTTTACAGACAACACTCAAACAACGGCGAAGCCAGTAGAGAACAGAAGCTTAGCCAGCTGAGCGCAGACGCGAATCGGACCGTCGACAATATTGTGGACGACATCCTGTCTGCGGAGGACGACTACATGACGATGTCCACACCCAACGACATGCTCAGCTCCTTCGCCCCCACGGACCTCAACCAGCAAGACAACAATTACGACCACTTAATGCAAATCGAGTTCTTCAAGGACATGAATCTGTACTCGCTAGACGAGGAACTCCTGTACAACGATATCGACTTCGATACGTTTCACAACAGTCACATGTTTAATATGAATACAAATGATATCGATTACTGCATCAACGACCGGAACACCGAGATACAATTTGATTTTAATGATCCCACCAAAAATGTCGACCAGGATATAATGAACGCCCTGTACCAAGCGAAGGACGACTTGCCTGAAGATCTTTTGAACGATATGACCAATTTCACTAAACCCATCGAACCTCAGAACCCGCCCATATCGGTCAATGAGTGTTCCACTATTTTTGAGAGTGATGTAGATCTTGAAGCCAGTGGTAACTTAGCAGCGAATTTGAACCAACTCATTGGCGAAAACAGCGTTCAGTATATTTCTACTGAGGATGACGATACGTTCATAATAAGCTTAAACAGTGAAATAGACGCCGAACAACTTACGGATATGTTGAATATCGGTGTGGGAGCTCTCGATGATAGGACTGAGACGACTGTACCTGAGGAGGAGGATACCCATGTAGGCCTACCAGAGTACATTGTACCAATTATTGTAGAAATCAAAGATACTGTGAAACCGGAATCAGTTAAGGAGCTCACTGTAGATGATAAAGAAAATAAGGATGTACTTAAGAAAAACAAGAAAGCAAAGAAATCAGTGCTGTTTGTGTGTCGTGTCTGCTGTAAAGTGTTCAAGAAAAAGGATAACTATAAATCTCATATGGGTTTGTTTCAAATGTTTCTTAAATTTAAAATCATGTTGTTAAATCTTTACCTACCAATTTTCCAAGCATGGATAGATAGAATATTGAAATGGACGTAATGATTTATACTTGATACAAACTGAATCTGGAATAAATGTAAACAAACCAAAAAATATTTTGTACTTTGTAGGGTTTTCACTAACTGGCTGTAGTACACTAACTGTGGTATTTCTACACCAATTACATATTATTCAAGTAAAGAATCATAGTAATATTGCGACTTCGTAATTAACTTAGTATTGATCGATAACTACACACTGCGAAAAAATGTGTTAACAAACAATATCATACAATATTTTCCAACACACCTGATAATACTACAAAAAGTTTCATGCGCCTGCTTTTTAGTGATTGCTAGGCAACGCACCGTTTACATTTATTTCAGATCGAGTTTGAATCGAGTAAACGAACCAATAATAATAGAATGTTTAACTGGTAGGTACCCACTACGCCAAGCTCCGACGGCACGGCTGCAAAGAGTGCGGCATGCGGTTCGGGTACCGCTCGTCGCTGAACAAACACCGGCGCGCCAAGCACGCGCCGCCCGCCACGCTGTCCCACGCCTGCACGCAGTGCGACAGGAAGTTTAGGGCGGCTTGGATGGTAAACTTTTATTAATTTCTTAATCTAATGTAATGACTTTTTAACCGACGAAAAAAAAAGGAGGAGGTTCTCAATTTGACACGTATATATATATTTTTTTAATTTATGATCACGCAGCATTTGGCACAGGGTAGTCCGATTTTGATGATTCTTTTTTTAATGAATAGGGTATACCCTTGAAGTTGGTCCAATATTTTTTTGAAAATTTTATTAAGAGTACCATAGTCAAAACGGAATCGTTATAGTTTTATCATGCCTCAGTTTAGCTCGGAAAGTTCAGAGAACTTTGTAGTTTGGCCCCGTAACGCACGCCGCGCTAGTAGCTTTTACGGCTACGAGCGCCGCGCCGTGTCAATTTCGTAGTTCATACGGCTGCGCTGACACTTCCAGCAGATCGATTTCGCCTTAAACATTGCGGCCCGTGGCCATTGGGCACTGGGTTACTAGATAGTTATAATTTGGCATTGATAAACTGGGGTACGTCCCCTACACGTAAAGGCACGGCTACTTCGTCAGTACCTAGTTCGAGCATTCATTATGTTAATGTGTCGTGTTGTCCGCAGCTGCGCGACCACGTGGCGCGCTCGCACGACGGGCTGGCGCCGCACGCGTGCCCGCGGCCCGACTGCTGTCGCCGCTTCTTCAAGCGGAGTGACCTCACCGTGCATCTGCGGTATGTATCCCTGGCTTCTACGGCTACCTCACCTAGCCCACTACCGAGTATGGGTCTTTCTAGATGAGGCCTAGAGCATACTCCACCACGCTCCCGTGTACATTGGTGGAGAGGTTAGTGGCCAACCAAAGTGGAGGTTTGCATGCTGCCCGAAGGTCTTCCGACGTGGCTTAACTGGACCGACGATTTTACGTACATGGAAATGAACAAGAAAATTTACCACTAGCGGTTTTGGTCACTGACACTCGGTCGATCACTCCTATGACACAAGCTACCTCGGCGCCGTACTATGAAAACCGCATGTTACCGTTTATTAAATATGAAAATGTCTGTAAGAAAAATAAATAATACGTAGGCTGGCCAAGCGACCAAGTTTAGAGTATCATTGGCTGACACATGAATTGTATTGAATTTTATGAATTATTCGGCTGGTCAAATGGTGTATAATTATGTGATATTGATATTATTGCGTGTGGCAGGTACCACACGGGCGAGCGGCCGTACTCGTGCGACGTGTGCCGCAAGTCATTCCCACACATCTCCCACCTCAAGAGACACGTCCGATCCGTCGACTGCACTAAATGGTAAACTCTCCATAATTTATCTAGCTATAGTGGCTATAACCCTCTTGTCAGTTGTCTAAAAACCGTCAAAAACGTACAACATTATTGTGTTATTTGATATTACGTTATCTGCTAACTTATCCGCAGATTATAGATAGATAGACTATTAAAAATGCGATTTCATGTAAACCCTTCCTATTCCCAAGTTATTGAAGTGGAAAGCTGATTGTGAAAGTGATAGTGCATCTCAAGATTTTTTTTTGTTATGAATTATTGTAAATTAAATATATAGAAAAAATATATTTGATCAATCAATTCGAAGACAAAATGTCGGAGACAGAAATATCGCGGTTTCCTGATGGCGTACTATAACCACAAAAAAAGATCAAAAATCGCGTCCATAAAAAGAGATATTGTATCCAAGAATAAAAAATAGATCCCTTTTTTGTTTTCAGGGCCAAAAAGTGTTGAGTGATCGGCGATATCGATCCGAAGAGTCGAAAATGGAAAGTATTAGTTAATGTCGATAAGCATTGGTATGAATGACATTTATCTCTTGTAAATATATTTTTTTTAATATAGTACTTACTATAGTTAAGATCTTTTTTTTATAGTATAAGTTATACTATTTTATTTTTTGTTAGTATTAGTTCAATTAGTTTTTTTTTATTTATTCTAATTTAATATATGTATGAAGGGAATAATGAAAGTGGACGAAGCGAAACAAGTATGTAAGGATCGTAGCAAGTGGAAGGAAGTGGTCTCTGCCTACCCCTACGGGAAAGAGGCGTGATTATATGTATGTATGTATGTAATTTAATAACTGTACCTAATTAATATAAGTATACGCTACATTATTATTATTATAAAATATTATTTCTACTTTTCATTCATAAAAGATTTGGTACCTTTATCATTATATTAATATATATATTAAAATATTTCAAAATCGAATAATTGGTATGTATAGGTAAATATTAAGAAGCATTAGTATTAAATCTACTGAATTTGTAACTGCCACTTAAATTAAATGTTTTTTTTTTAATGTTTTGTGATTTTATTAAAAACAATGACTAAAATAAGGATTGCTGTGGACCGTTTTCTTTATGTTAAAAGTGAACGAACGTACAGATAAGTTGGCTGCGGGTCTACATTGATACAAATATTTTATAATATAAATATACAGTTCGGCCGCTGTATCTTGGCGCGTCTGAACTTCGCGCAGAAGGCTGCGCAGTAACATAATTCGCCAATACTCGATACGCGGTGTGTTGTGTCTCAGTCATACGTTAGCATGTTCGTGTTGCCATCTCTGTCTTACATGCGCTAAAGTTCGCAAAGCCTATGTTCAGACGCGCCAAGATACAGCGGCCGAACTGTACTACAATCGAACAATCGCTTGTTTCTTATAGTGAGTGGACATCGTCGCCTATTGACATCAGTAACATAAACACTCAATACATTATGATTATAACGCAATCTTGATTTTTATTTCTATCAGGACCATGTTGCATATTATCAGTTTTTAAGCAGATTAACCATATTAAAAAGAATGAGTTCTCATCATTCTCATTATTCAATCTTAACATTTCGATGGAACTTCTATGGAATCTCCTTCAAATAAAACTAAAACAACTTCATTGTACAAAAATAAGTTTAATTAGTAATATACCTAATGACATTGATTATTGATTTACATAACAATTGTATTAAAGTCATCCTCCTCATCTTGCAGCGTCATTTTCTGCATAAACGATTGCAAGCCGTTCGCATCTCGCTCCAGTTGCTCGTACGTGTATGGCATTTTGTTAACAAGCTGCAAAAATGATAATTGTTATTAATTTCATAACAATACTTAAGATCATAAATCAATTATCCGAATGCACTACTACAATACTACCTGTAGCGGTAGTGTTGTCTATTGGTACAATTGTATATTCCTTTTAAAGACGCACTGTGGAGTTTCTTTCTCTGTTACTTCTCGATACTAAAGCATCTAGTTAAAACAGCAAAAAAATAAAAAAGTAACGCGCATATATATGTTAGAGACCGACCGAACATTCGGTTTCGGTTTCGGTTTCGGCCAGTTTCGGCCAAAAAATCTAGTTTCGGTTTCGGTTTCGGTTTTGGCAAAATTTGGCCGAAACCGAAACCGAAACTCTGTGTTCGTGAATTGTAGTGCGTAATTTCGTTGTCGTGCTAAATTCGCGGCTAACTCGTGGGCGCTGACTTTTCAAGTGAAGTCATTAACTTAACCATGTTTATTTTATTTGTTCATTAATTAATTGACAGGGTGCTTTGGCGCTCATTTGCATAGTCCTATGTTGAGCATAGGACTTTAATTTTATTGTTTTTTTTTTCATTTTATCTAACACCATTTAACTGTCTGTAGGTACTAGGTATATACCATCATCGTCATAGCCATATAATGAAACTGTAACTGTACTTAGTATTTGAGTAAAACTTTTAATAGGGGTATGTATTTATTAGCCTAGATTAAATAAAAATTATTTTTTATTTATTTGTCTGTGCGTTTGTTCCGGCTAATCTCAAGAACGGCTTAACAGATTTAGCTGTGGTTTTCACTGACTTATACATATTGTAGTGAGCTTGGGTTAACATTTAGTGTTTGTTTTATTTCAAACGGTTCACAAATAAATTACGTTATGTAAATTTCGCCTATACTTACATTAATTGAGTGAGGCCCGACAGTTTGATATACACTAAACATAGCTAAGAACACTTTCGATTTAGTCATCTTCGTTTCTCCGTTTGGGACACTTTGGGAGCGACGATGCACAGACATACAACAGATACACAGACATGTCAAACTTATAACACCCCTCTTTTTCGTCGGGGGTTAAAACAGCGCACATTCATAAGTACATTTTTTTCGAATTTTTGCCGTTTATGTATTAAGATATAAGGTTATCGAACTCAAGGCACGTACTATACAAATGTGTAAAAAACACGCTATATTTCAATACCTATAGGTACTGAAATACCTATAGATACTTCAGTATGTACATATGTACCTATATATGGGGTATCCCGTAAGTAGTGGATCTACGTTAGCGGACAGATAGCTTGAGGGTTGACCTGCCAAATGTCAAAAAATGCCCTTTGTAAAATTTCAACAATTCGGTTCCTTTACCCTACTTTTTTTTGTTGAGTCCACAAATGAGCAGCTCAAAAAAATACCTTATTGGTGTGGCCAAACGAGCATATTTTTTGAGCTGTGCGTTGAGTAAAATAGCGTAAATCGTAAAATCGCATATAATATAAATTCCAAACAATTCAATTTGAACTTTTGTATGAAACCAGCTCATTTCACGTGACTACAGCTCCAAAAATACGCTCGTTTGGCCTCACCCTAAGTTTCGGTTTCGGTTTCGGTTTCGGCCGAAACTGGAACTAAGGCCGAAGGTTCGGTTTCGGTTTCGGTTTCGGCTGAAAAACAAGTTTCGGTCGGACTCTAATATATGTATTGACAAAATATTGAGGGGCTGGGAACCCTGTTGGCATTGGGACGACATGTCAACGACATCATTATGTACGCATTGTACAGTTGGCCGTATGATATCACAAAATGATAAGTGTGTGTGTGGTCATAAAGACAAGAGAATAAAGAAGGAAAGAAATGAACTGGCTTTCAAGCCCTCAACCGGAAGCGTATGAGTCGTTTGGCGGTTAACTCAAGGGAAGGGTGAGAGCTTGCCAGGCAGGCAATGCTCTACGGAAAGATAATACATATCAATATTATCTTCCCGCAAAGCATTGTTCAGTATTGATATCATTATCTTTCTATAACATGTGTGAGATTGTATTGTGTGTGCGCCGTCCGTACCTGCGCGTTCAGCCAGGCGGGCAGGCGGCGCGCGTGCGAGTCCAGTCCGTAGCGCGCGTCCAGCAGCAGCGCCGCGCCCCAGTCGCCGCGGTGCCGGATGCAGCGCCCCAGCGCCTGGTTCAACGCGCTGCGCGGGGACACACTCATTGGTCAATAAGCTGCTTACATACATATGTATACATACTGTAATGGCTCAAGACACACACACACATACACACGCTGCATACACATACGGAAAACTGGATGTAATCACTGGTTTAATGAAGGAACGTGCTATCGGTATGTTATTGTATCAGTGTATTACCGGAAGGCCTGTATGGTGTACCACTCGTCGCCGCTGAGCAGGCCGAGCCCCCCGCTGGCGCCCCCCGCCCCCCGCCGCCGGTTGTTGTACTGCATCTTGTGCTCCACGGCCAGCTCCGTGCGGCTCGGGAACGGAATGCCCACCTGCACACCGCACGCCGGTCATAATAATCCTACTACATAATAATTATCTTAATATATATAAATTACGTGTCACGTTGTTTCTCCGCGATGGACTCCCTAAATTACTTAACCGATTTTAATGAACTCTGCACACTGTGTGCAGTTTGATCCAACTGATCATCAGATAGGATAGGATAGATTACATCTCCCATATGGCACACGGAAGGTTTTAATAAATAAAAACTTTTGACAAAACGAAGTCTGTCCGGGCAGCTGGTTGTATTATAAATTCGAAAGTTTGTATGGATGTTCGTAACTCTTTCACGCAAAAAACTACTGAATACCATGATCTGGAACTAGGGTACTTATTATTTGGGAAAACGCGTACAAGTGTATTTATAAATGTGTAAGGTGACGTACGGCGACGACGAGCCTGGCCTGGTGGTCCCGGAAGTCCATGCCCTCGGCGACCTTCCCGCGGTATACGGCCATCAGCAGCGCGCCCTTCTTCGTCACCACCTTCTCGTAGTACTCCTGTCGACATCATCATCAACATCACAATGACTCGGGTCTACTCTCACAATGTGAGGCCATACCCCACCACGCTGGTCAAGTGCGGTTTGACAGACTTCACACGCATTTGAGAACATTATTTAGAAATCTTATGTTCGGTTTACACGTATTAAGTAGTTAACTAAATTTTAAGTAAATTAATACGTGTAAACGGACAATTTAGTAGTTCAGTAATCAAGTAGACAAGTAATTTAGAAATTTTTCTATTTTCTGTTAAGTAGGTGGGTGGGGCTTATCACTTAACACGTTTGGACAGGCACTTTTTAGTTAAAATTTATTAAAATGCTTAAGTAATTAAGTAGAATTGTATGAACTAAAGAGCTTTACCAAATTATTACGTGTGGACGCACACTAAACATTATTTACTTAAAATTTAGTTAAGTACTTAACTACTTAATACGTGTAAACCAAACATTAGAGCCAATGGACCAGGTAGTGACCGTGAGAACTCGCTTCTCTCGAGTTCGATTATAGAATAGAATACTCTTTACTGTACACACAAAATAGGTTAATATATTAGAACATAATATAAATAACATGTAGTACAAAAAGATTATGTGACATTAATGTTTGTTCTCGGGTCGTTGGTGATGTCATATATTTGTGGCCATGCTCGCGACCATTAGTGCCCCTGCAAATCTGCGTATCTGTGCGTTATCATATTACTATTTTTACTCATGGAAATATTTTTTGCTTCAACCGGAAAAATGTTTTATCACAGAAAAGAAACGACTAAAGTATCAGATCGCTCCTCACATCCATGATGTCGTTATGTTCGGCCACACTCTTGCTCTCGGTGAACACGTGTTTCAACTCGGTCAGACTCTGCCACAAGCCTGACTCGCGCCATCTGCAAATAGATAAAAATATTTGAATATTATCATACTATTTGGGTATTTTGTCAATGCTTTAATGCACCGTATGCTGTTCACATTGATAGTCAGACCCCTCTTTCCCACTGGGAAATCTGGGCAAGTGCCCAGGGCCCCGTGTTTGATAGAGCCCCCCTAGTTCCTGCCAGATCAAAAAACGATAAGCGATATTTATTACCTTACACGAAAAACTTATTTAATTAGAATAAATCGAACCTAAATTACAAAACCAATTGCTTATTAGCTTTTGCATAAATCTAGAGGCTTGCTTATCTACTTTCTTTGTTTATTGTAACAAAATAGTGTTCTGTCAAAGTCATAGGGGCCCCATTATCCTAATATGCCCAGGGCTCCAATAGGTTATAGACGGCCTTGTTGTTAGTACATCTGAGACCGAAAAAATTATCAAAATCGGTTTAGCCGGGAACATTAAAACTAAACAGACAACAGAAGAATAGCTTCTTACACAGGGCGCTTGAGCAGTATTGAGCAGATAAATCTTTTTGTGTCCGTGAACGGTGTTTACGAGTATGAGGGCGTTACCCTTGTTCTTGTGTGTATTATAATATATTTAGTGATATAGTAGTCGCAGTATCTCACAGTACTCGTTGACATATTGCGCGGTCAATCGCATTTAGACCTAACACCTTAGTGCGAGTGAGCGTGCAATAGTCAACGAATGCAGCGAGATACTGCGACTTCTAAAGTGCTAGTACACACACCGACAGTAGTCAATACCGACCTGGTCTGCAGCGCGTCGAGCAGCCAGTAGGAGGGCAGGAAGGCGAGCACGCCGTGCGGCGTGACGCGGCACGCACTCACCAGCGTGCGGCCGAGCGCGTCCTGCACGCGCGGCTCGCGGCACTGCGCGTACGTCATGCGCAGTTGTTCGCCCGCCGGGCCCGACGACACCACGCCGATCCATACCTACTGACCGCGTTCAGACATCATACATTTATTATATTGACGAACTTGTAGCCTAGTTGGTACCAACCCTGCCTGCGAAGTGAGGGGTCCCGGGATCGATTCCCGGCCGGCCGATATTTATGTGACAAATAAATATTTGTACTCGGGTCATGGGTGTTATTGTGATGTGTTAAATGTGTCGTCCATGACACCCGCGACACAGGTAAAAACCTACTGAGTAAAAACTACTCATACCCCATGAGTGTATAATTATTAAGATATCGTTATGCGTTTTGGCAGCCCAAGTGTTCTCAGATAAGTGAAATTTGAAAAAACACAAATACGGTGACTGTGAAATGCTATTGTTTGAAGTATCTGTGATGTTCGAATAAAGTAGTCCGCCAGTGACGAATAGATGGCGCCTTGCTTGATAGTCTAGTTCATTCACTAGTTACTCAATTACAAGTTAGTCTTTACTTGAATAGTGATAGCCTAGCGGTTAGAACGTTGGTCTCCCGAACGAAGGGGCCCGAGTACAAAACCTGGCACGCACCTCTAATTTTAAAATATTATATGCGTATTAGAAGTTAATTATCACTTGCTTCGGTGAAGGAAAACATCGTGAGGAAACCTGCACACCAGAGAGTTCTCCATAAAAGTTCTCAAAGGTGTGTGAAGTCTACCAATCCGAACTTGGCCAGCGTGGTAGACTATGGCCTAACACCCCTCACATTGTGAGAGGAGACCCCAAGCCCAGCAGTGGGACAATTATGGGTTGTTGCTTTGCTTAGATTTGCTTTGCTTTTTTGCTTTACTTGGCGGTTGGTCGTGTCTCTACAGTTGTGTGCCTACTTACTGTGAGTATTATAATATTATATTGGTTTATTCTAAGTCAGAATACCTGGGGTTTGTTTTTTTTTTTTGTTTTTGTTTTTTTTTTTTTTTACACTAATAAGTTAATGCTTGACCACAATCCCACCCGATGGCAAGTGGAGATGCGGTCCAAGATGGTGAGCACATTAACTTAGTAAAAGCCTATTCACTCTTTTCTTGAACACATCCACGTCATAGGTTGGCGGGAACGCCGACGCAGGCAAGTTATTCCAGTCCTTCGCGGTGCGTATAACGAATGACGAGGCAAACCGCGTCGTTCGTACCGGCGGGATGTTCACGACAAAAGGATGGATACCCGCCGTGCGTCGTGTCGTTCGATGGAGAAACGGAGATGGGGGAATTATCTCAAACAATTCCTGCGCACACTCTCCGAAATGTGCCCTGTAGAAAACCGAGAGACTGGCTACTCTGCGCCTGTGCTCGAGGCTTTGAAGATTGGTCTCAACCAAAACTGGGTCACCAATGAGCCTCTTCGCACGTCTCTCCATCGAGTCCAAAGCAGAAAGGTGACATTTGGCTGCGCCTGCCCAAATGTGCGAACAGTACTCCACACACGGCCGAACCTGAGCTTTGTACAAGGTTAAGAGTTGCCTAGGTGTGAAGTACCGTTGTACCTTTGCAAGGACACCAAGTTTCCTTGCAGCAGCCTTAGCCTTGGTCTCGATGAACCGCCCAAAGTTGAGTTTCGAGGATATCTCTACTCCTAATAACTGAAGGCAGTCGGTATAATCCAAGGACACATCCCGAAAAGTAGGAGCCAAGGTGAACGGGCTCTTCTTGGCGGTAAATAGACACGTCTGCGTTTTAGTGGCGTTGAATCTCACAAGATTGGCTTCGCCCCATTCGGACACAGCCCGAAGTGTGAGATTCACACGAGCCACCATGGCCTCTCTTTCAGACTGAATTTCGTCCCGACTGGCCCTGGAACTTGGTACGTATCTCTCTACCACTGTGCTATCGTCTGCGTACCCATAGATACCGGGCATAAGCAGGTCATTTATATGTAGCAGAAATAGAGTGGCGGAGAGAACGGACCCCTGAGGAACTCCAGCATTTGTAGTCATCGTCTCCGATGAACAACCATCGACTACAACGCGGAAAGACCGGTCGCTCAGGAAGTCTTTTACCCAGTCGATAAGGCCAGGGGATATGCCGTAAGTTGGAAGCTTGCTTAGAAGGCTAGCGTGCCAGACCTTATCAAAGGCCTTCGAGACGTCAAGGGAGACAGCAAGTGCCTCCCCATTTTTCTCGAGGGCCTCGCCCCATATATGTGTGGCATACGCTAGAAGATCTCCTGTTGATCGGTTTCGGCGGAACCCGTACTGCCGATCGCTAAGGAGATCATTCTGTTCAAGGTATGCCATGAGGCGCCTATTCAATATACGTTCCATAATCTTGCAGATTATGGAGGTAATTGAGATAGGCCGATAGTTGGCGGGGTCAGCACGGCTACCTTTCTTGGGCACGGGCTGCACGTTGGCAAGCTTCCAGGATTTAGGCACTGATCCAGTCTCAATTGAGAGGCGGAACAGACGTGTCAATACAGGAGACAACTCGGGTGCACATTTCTTGATCACTATCGCTGGAATACCATCCGGTCCGCTGGCTTTATTCACGTCCAGACACCGCAAGGTTTTAAGGACTTCTTTGTTTGTAATACGGATCTCCGGCATAGAGATACCGCAATGAGTCAACTGAGGTGGTACGTTATTGCTGACATCCAGACGCGAATTCTCAGCAAAGAGAAATGCGAATAAGTTCGCTTTCTCCTTAGCCGTATGAGCCAGGGAACCATCCGGTTTTAGCAGCGGAGGCAGCGTAGGCCGACAGAAACTATTCTCGACCGCTTTGGCGAGAGACCAAAAAACTCTACTACCGGACGGTTGGGTACAGAGTTTTTCGCCGATGTTAGTAATGCGGACGGAATTTGCCTTCTGTAATGCCTTTTTGTATGACTTGGCGGCATGATTAAAAGCTTTCTTCTTAGCGCTGACGTCCGGAGCTTTGCGGCTTCGAGCATCCACCCAGGCTAAGTACGCTGAATGTTTGTGTTGCTCAGCTTGCTCACATTCAGCGGTAAACCATGGGCGAGCTTTGCCACCGATGGGTACATCAGAAAGAAAGGGATGTAGAACATAACAGTATCAAAAATTAAAAATCATCGAATACTGCAATATGGGTATTAAATGAAAGAGCTCCACATAAGAATTTCAAAAAGATTTTTGTTTATATTTTTTTTTTATGCAGTCGGGTTTTTAATTTTTTTAATTTGTACTAGTTTAAACTTATGCACGTAAGTTTCCTCTACTAACGTTCCGGGAAGATGCTTAGTATTTAGCATTGACCGAGCGAGCAGCCGAGGCGAGGTGTCTTCACAAGGCAAATGCCCGGTCGGCACGCACCTGCGTGCGTGCAGGATCCGTGAAACCCTCCTATGCGGGAGAACCTTGTCTGTCGAGATGATTCTTAGTTAGTCAGTTAGTCTTAGATACACTTAGTTTAAAATTTGGGGGATTTTTAAATCCTAATTTAAGGTCGCTTTTAAATTAGTAAGTTTTAATCAAATAACTTACTATGTGATTAACATATCGTTTTGCTAATGTAAACACACTTTGTAAGGAGCTAATCATAATTTCTTAGTACTTGTGTATACTTCCGAAAATTATAGGTGTACCAGGATCTGATGGCAAAATGGGGTAATTAAAATTGGAGACGCAACACTCCCAAGCTTTGGGGAAATTGGAATAAAACTTGTTGATCGTTGATATTTTTATCTTAGTGTTAGTTTAATAATTCACATTATATGTCTGGTTTGTTAACTTCAGATGAAAATATATAAAGAAAAATGTTATGTTATGCACATATTTTTATATTATAATTAATTATAATTTATAAGAGTGACTAGGTAATTTATTTTATTCAACTACAATTTAAAAATTTCTATCTGTATAGGTATTTTTAATTCATTCGATGAAGAGAATAAATAGATAATAATAATGAGTTGCTTCTCTAACATTTCAGTTACGTGACTTTGCATGATGTATCAAATCAAATCAAATCATTTATTCATTGCTTCAAATATGGTTACAAAGGATGTTATAGAATAGTTTTCCGTTCATACATATTTGGCTTTCGTGAGCATGCAACATCAAGTAAAATTTAACTTTAATATTAATGTCAGATTAAATCATTGCTAATATAATAAACGAGTAACCGCCCTCGCTTTGCTTCGGTTTTCTTATTTTTTTACACATTGGGTTACATTATTGGAGTTTTATTAAGGATCCCTATTTTTTTTAATATAATATAGCCTATGTTACTCGGGGGTAGTGTAGCTTCCCAACAGTGAAAGAATTTTTGAAATCGGTTCAGTAGTTTCGGAGCCTATTCAATGCAAACAAAAAATCAAATCTTTCCTCTTTATATATTAGTATAGATAACAATCAAATCAAATTAATAAGATATATAACTATTAAATGTCAAGTGCATAGTCAACTTTTATAATAATAATAATAACAATCAAATCAAATTAATAACATAATATATACATATCTATCAAATGTCAAGTGCATAGTTAACTTTTATACTTCCAATTTATAAATAAAATGTATTGAATCTGAAATTAAAAACAAGTTCTTACAGTGTCACATAAAAAATCTTCTACTGAGTAATAACATTTACCTAACAACCATTTAAATAATTCATTTTTAAATAACTTAAAGGATTTATCTTTCATTTGGTCTGGTAATTTATTATAAATACGGACACACATGCCATAGCAATTTCTTAGGTATAGGCCTGTTTTTGTTACGTCTTCTATAATTAATTTATTGGGATGCCTAGACCTCTTACTGGTTACAAAAATATGGTGATGTTTTTTCACAAATATGGCAACTTCATAAATATACATGGATGGCAACGGTAGAATGTTAATATCCCTAAATATTGGACGACATGACTCCCAAGGAGCCAGACCGACTATGGCACGAATGCACTTTTTTTGCAACAGAAATAATTTATTTAACATTGTTGAATTACCCCAAATAATTATGCCATACCTGAGATTTGACGCCACATATCCGTGGTACGCCATTACTGCAATTTTATTATCAGCTGTTTTGCTCAGTCTTCGCAGTACGTAAACAAACTTACTAATTTTGCAACAAGTATTTTCTATGTGTTCTTTCCAATTGCAGTATCTGTCTACTTGTATTCCAAGGAATTTTGTGGAGCCTACACTTTCTATGGTTTCGTTTTTATATTTAATATTTAATTTTAATGGAATTGTATTTTGACTGAATATATTTTGTTTTGTTTACGTTAACTCTTAAATTGTTTCTTTGTAACCACTCTATTGTTGACGTAGCTGTTATATTTACTTCTTTGTTATGACTTTCCTTACATTTTGTAACGACACTTATAGATATGTCGTCCGCGAAGAGAACTGTCTTATGGTTTATAGTTTCGGGCAGGTCATTAACGTAAACCAAGAAAAGCAGTGGTCCAAGTATGCTCCCCTGTGGGACTCCACAAGCATTATGTCTGAAGCGCGATTTGTAAGATGTGGCAATAGATTTTTCATTTAAAGCGGTGATATTGACCTGCTGGTAACGTTTGTCCAGGTAGTTTCTAAGCCAATCATGAGCTAGTCCTCTTATTCCACATTTATTTAATTTCCTTAATAAAAGTTCATGACTTACGAAGTCGAAAGCACTGGACATGTCGAAAAATAGAACCGTATTGTAGTATTTCTTACTTACATTATGCGTAACATTGGCAATGAGGTCGAATATTGCCAATTCGGTAGATTTATTCTTCTGAAAGCCATATTGTTCTTTAACAAGAACTTGATGTCTATTAAAGAATTTAAGGAGCCTGACATGCATAGCTTTTTCGTATATTTTAGAAAGTATGGGGATCAGTGTAATAGGCCGATAGTTATTTATTGAAGATGGATCACCTTTCTTGTATACAGGTATAACTTTCGAATATTTTAGTTTCGATGGGAAGCATCCGTTTTCAAAAGAGATATTAATGAGCGCGGCAAGAATAGGGGATATTTCTCGTACACATGCTTTCAATACTCTTGTACAGACTTCATCATATCCCTCAGAGTTACTATTTTTTAAAGATTTTATAATATTACAGATTTCTATTGCGTCACACGGTGTAAGAAAAATACTATCAGATATTGTTTTTCCTAAATTATTATCATGTAGCTTACCTAGATATGTATGATTTAATATTTTTGTATTTGTCAGGTCAATATAATAATCATTAAATTTGTCAGCAATTATTTGTGGGTCGTCAATTATTGTGTTTTACTCTATTTACTCTATTTTGGATAATATTCCACGCTGCTTTACACTTATTTTTTGAATTAATCATGTAATATTTGTGCACATTTACTTTGGATTTCGTGACGCATTTTTTAAGAATATCAGCGTATTTAAGATATTGACATTTAATATCTTTATTTTTATATGACAAATAACGTAATTTTCTCTTAGTTCTAGAACTTATTTTAATACCTAGGGTGAGCCAGCGCGGCCTCTTCCAAGAGTTAGTTATTTTGACAATTTTTTTTGGAAAGCATAGATTATACAATAAGGTAAATAAATCATAAAAGTTATTGAAAGCTACCTCTGGATCATTTTCATTTAATGACTCTGAAAAAGACAGACTATTCAGGTGTTTTTTAAATATACTTATGTTTGAATTACTATAGTCTCTACATGTTTTATACCAAAATGGGGTAGGTTCTTTTACGCCCTCAAAAGGGAATGATAACATTTGCGCAGTGTCATGGTCTGAGATGCCTAAGTATAAAAGATAACAAGCACAGTTCTTTATGTTGCTTATTATGTGATCAATGCATGCGCTTTTCCTTGTTGGCATTTTTACGTGCAGTTGTAAATTGAAATTACGCGTAAGATCATGCAATAAATCGCTTTCTTTACTTCTAACTAAAGTGTTGATACTGAGATCACCTGTTATTATGATTTGTTTCTCTCGTTTACAATCAGTTAAAGAGTGTAGAATATTTTCTAGGCTGCTTATTAAAATATTTAAGTCCGAGTTAGGAATTCTGTACACACAGATAACTATAATGTTAGGTTTTTCGATCTCCACACCGCAACATTCAAAATGCTTTTCGATAGCAAATTTATTTATAGCCGGAATTGTTTTCGCTGAAAGTCCTCGTTTGACTAATATGCACGCCCCTCCCCTTTTTTGTTTACGTCTACAGAAGCTAGATATTAAGTCGTAATTATTAATTATAAGGTTACACTCATCTCCAGCTTGAATGAACGTTTCTGTAAAACATAGTACATCGATTTCAATATCATTTATTTTAAGTTCATGCAGCAAGATCTCTAAAGCGTCAGATTTACTTAGTAAGCTGGCTATATTTTGGTGTAGTAACTTAAAATAATTTTTATTAACGAAAAAAATTTTTGTTTTCCGTTTTCATTTCGTTATCTAAATCAGACCTACTAAAGTAAAATGGAATTGTTGCAGGCTTATAAATTTTTGTTGGAGTTGGTAGTATCTTTTTTTTGTCCTTTATTGGTTGGAAATAGTACGGGATTGTGCCTTTTGCCGGTAATTTACAGAGTTTTGAAATATTTCCAACTTGTTTATTGACGTATTCAGTGTGTGCTTTTTTAAAAGACGTAATATATTTCATATCATAATCTAGCGAATCTATGGTAAAGTTTATTGCTCTACATGTATACTTAAGAAATAGCATATTTTGTGTTACATTGCTCGTGTCAATAAATGTGCTGTTTGAATAATTACTACATACATGTTTAAGTGTGTAATTAAGTTTATCAACATTTAAATGTATATTATTTCTAACACCTAGAACAATTATTTTGGTTTTCAATTTCGCGCTTATGAAACTACTTAAAGCAGTGGTAATCATGAAGGGGTTTGTATCATGTTCCCCAACCGATAGTATAATCCTGTCATTTGGTAAATAATTAAAGATTTGACTAGTTTGTAGTATTTCTTCTGTTGTTGCATAGGGTTTTATGAAGGATTTTATATTATATTTCTCGTAGTGACTTGTCTGTCTTGATTCGTAAAGTTTTAATCCCAAGCCAGAACATTGTTCTCCACCAAAAACATAGATAGTCCTGGTATTTTTTGTCGTTTCTAAATCGGAATGTGTGCGTACGTTGGGTTTTTCTTTTAATTCCTCTCCAGCTTCTGTTTCTATTAATTCTGTTTCTGCGGTTTCCCTTGATGGCACGACACTATGTGTAGTGTTTACATCTTTTTTTTGCTCCAAAGATAATTGAAATAACTGTTTTTCAATTTTACTAGAAGATAAGACCCTTTTTTCTATTTTTTTTAATGGCGAATTTTTACCTGGAGTACATTTATTTGGTGTTTGGTATGTAGGATTTTGAACTAATTGTTTTAATAGGTTAATTTTTTTATCTTTACTTTCTAGTTCTTTCTTAAGACTTATAATTTCTTGATTCAAATTGCTTATTTCATCGTGGGCACTTATTAATTGTGTAGATAATTCTTTAAGATCTTCTTTTAGGGTCGCAACTGCTGCGGTTTCAGAAAAGGTAGGTAAGCTGCATGCACTCTGATTGGGTGAAGAAGATACATAGCTGTCATCTTCTTGCATACTGGGCGACAGTCTATCAAGTGATAAATTTTTCTTGCTTGAGTCTTTTCTTTGTATTATAACTTGAGGGTTTAAATCTTCCGGTGTTGCAAAGCTTTTGAAGCAATTTTCACTGTCAATATTATCTGTAATTTTGTGTTGTGGTGTCATAATCTGAATGTTTGAATGATCAGAAGTTTCCCTGGGAGTACTTTCATTTCTATGGGTTTGTTTATGTTGCGACAGGTTGCGGCTGCCAATGTGCTGTATGACAGTTGGTGAAGGAGTATTACTTTTATAGTCAAAATTATCTAAGATGCCCATAATGATAGCTGCTATTTATTAATTTAAGACATATTTGACGACGACGACATAATTGACGACCCGTGTGGCGCAATGGTTACCATGCCGGATCGCCGCACCAAGGGTCCTGGGTTCGATTCCCAGTGAGGCGGAAATTTGAATGATGAGTTTGAATTTCTGTTCTCGGTCTGGGTGTGAATGTCCTTGTCTAGTGTGTTGTCCATGGCACCCACGACACAGGGAATCCTAGTGTGGGGCTATGAGTGTGAAGCGTTATTTATTTATTTATTTATTTATTAATATGAACTAACCTTGTATGGGTGTCTTTGAGCGAAATGGAATATTCATTTACTTGACATGAATAGTTGAATACTTTGGAATACTTACGAACAAAGGATTTTGCCAAAATTTGTTAAAAATCCCTACTCATTTTCATTGGTGTTGATTATAAATCATATTATACGTTAAAATCTAGTAAAAATCCCATCACATCATAATTTATGCAAAATTTAATAAAAATACATGACGTCGAAACAATCTTACATGAAGAAGCCTAAATCTAATCTGACGTAGGGTGATGTGACGGCTTGAAACCGTTTATAAAACCAATCATAATCGATACATTACTATAATCGAAATTTAAAAATGAAAATTGATTAATTTAATTACATTGTTAAAGATGATTTGATTGCATTTGAATTTAAAATTAGGTACCCAATAATACCACGACGAATTGGATGGTAACAAAGGACATTTTCCATTATATATGGGAACTTCGCCTTCCATGGACAGTAACTGCAGATAATATGTAATATGTAATTATGTATTTAAGGTTGCGTTAAACATTTTTTTTTCAACAAAATAAAAATTATGTATACATGAATGTGTCTTACGAAATAAGCAAGAATTTATTCACTGTAGTTTTTTCCTGACGCTCATAATATAATATTGTCAAAATATTATTATGAAACTGAGCGGGACTTTCATTCTATCATGATCTATCTTTCTTTCTTTTTCTTCTCTTTTTCTTGGCCGGCAACGCACCTGTGATCCTTTTGGTGCTGTTGATGTTCATGGGCGAATGGATAAAAGAATATTTTATTGAAGTCGTAAATAGGTACATATTGAGAATACGCGGTACGAGACAGCTCAATCGAGGTAGTATGTAGGTAACTAGGTACCTAAATATTACGGTTTTTAGTTTAAAATTTAATTATCGAATCGATTAGAAGGTCTTATAATTTTGAATCGATTTGTTGTAAAAATTGGTTTCTTTCGTGAACCGATTTTTTTGTACATCTCTAATGTCACTGTGATGGTAAACGACAAATTGGGCTTCTTAGTTCGCGGTGACTATAGTATGGATTATCTTCGTTGTGCAGCTATTACATTTCCACGTTAGTTTTTTTGTCATCATAACAGCAAGTCGCCTTGAAGTTGTTGGTATGCATTTTTTATCGTAATACTGTTGGCATATTTGACATTGTAGGAATTCCTTTCTATTGATGTCGTTCTTACAAACTGCACACTTATTTTGAGTTGACATGATTATTGACTTTTATTATACCCAACTAGCGCCCTCTGTCAGGTAATGAGGTAGAACAGAATACGGACTTCTAACAATTTTTATTGCTTTAGATGATTCTAGGTGGCGTTGTTGACAAGCCTTAGGCGTAAGTTTCATTAAAATGATGCAGATACAAATTTTTTGTTAGAAAATTATGCTGGTTGCAAGGATCGAACCCACTTCACCTCGTTTGCAATTGCGCTTAAGTCTGTTGTACTGCAAAATATACCACGCAGTATATGTAATGATGTGTCGAAAATTTCGTATCTATTAAGAGATTGATGCAAAATGATATAAAGTTCGTTAAGTATGACTCATTTTGCCGTTTGAATACACTGATGAACAGTTCACTGACAATGAGTTCGCAAATAATTTTAGCACTTTAATATCGTTTTAATCACTTATTATGCACATATTATTATTTTTGAAGGTGAATAGATTTTGATTTATACCGTAAAAACACTTTAGCACTGTATTATTTTGGGCATTTGTAGTTTTGTTCACAGTTTTTGTCTTGTTTATTTATAATGTAATTATTGTTTTTATTTAATAGCAGTTGCTGAGATAACACTTTCACGTCAAAATCAAGGGTTCACACACATGTTAAAGTTACTTTGCACTTGAATTGATTGTTTTAAATAATTTAAATACACTTTTAATTACAGAGCTCTTTATGTTAGGTGTTGACAGCTCTGTGGCGCCATCTAGCATGTAACTTTTCATGTCCATATTTCACAACATGTTTGCAAGCTCGAATTTGTAACAATGTTTGTATTCTTAATTTATTTATTTTAATATCATTTGCAAATATTTACATATAAAGAAATCATAATTAGATTAATTACTAAGAAAATATAATCAAGAAAAATAAGTATCAAAACGAGTCAATCCTACGAGACGGATAATATTAATATTGTAGATTGTCTTTTAAATACACCTTTTTTTTCATATGTTTTTCAATAAACATTGAAAATAATATTTTTAGTTACTGATCGTAAAGGCATTGTCGGTATTCAATCGAAAATAATCATAATTTTAGAAAAATAAATAATTCCATACAACTCTTTTTTTTGACTTGACAATTGTTATAGTTTTAAAAAATTTCATTGCCATATAAAAAAACCTATTTTTCTGCTTTTCAAGAATGCCATGAGTTTCTGGTACACCTATACTTACGTAAATTTTATGGAAGCACCTTTAAAGTGTACTTGCGGCCTAATGTTACGCGGCACCACGGGCGTGTATTCCACTTGAACCCCATAGGGCCGCTACGGACACTAATTATTCCACTTGGAACCCCAAGGGGGTTTGCGAATACTCTCTGTTCCACCTGCACCTCCTGTACTGCCATTGTAGTCTTAATCAAAGATTAGGGTATAGTGTACGATTGAGCGTGTATCGACTGACCCGTTCTGCACCACGGGTATGGCGTACGTGTACAGTCGGCCTCAGAAGTAGCTTAACATTATAGTACTTTGTAATAGTAACTGTTTCGACGGTTTCCTAACAACATCTATGACAAATTCAAGAAATGTAATGTGACAAGGTACTAAAATGTTAAGCTACTTCTGAGGCCGACTGTACGTGCGTGTGCGTACTGACCCGTTCCGGCGGCACGACGTGCAGCGGGCTCGCGCGGTGCGGGAAGGGCGCGGCGAGCTCGGCGGCCAGCGCGTCGAGCGGCGCCAGCGTGCCCGAAGCCAGCACGACCGCGCGCGCCGCACGCAGCGCCGCGAACACCACGCCCGGGTTCATGCACAACACGTTCAGGAACGGGGACGGCTCCTGCTGCAAGTTGCGACAACACATATGTACACAAAGCAAAAGAGTTAGGTATGTAGGGCATGATACAAAAACGTACCGTAATGTTTAATATTGAATATTGTTTTCGTTATTAGCAAAGTTAAAACATACCTTACCCATATGGGTAGCATTTAAAATTGATAATAACACATACACTCTGTATGTACCTATGTGATAATATCAATGTAACATCAAACATCACGGAACGTTTTTGTATTATTGCCTGCATACCTAACTCTTTTGCAGACTGTACCACAACGTTTTGTACGACACAGGCCGCTCCCTCGTTTGACGATACCCAAGAACGTTATACTAAGTGGAGATCACGAAAAGGGTACCTGAGGACGGATCCCGTGATTTTGGATGAACATCTTAGACCAGTTGTAGGACCGATTGATGTTGAACTTGAGACTGGTAGGGTGAGAATGTCTAAATACGAGCAATGATAGGGCGAAGCGAAGATATACATCCAATGTCACGTGATCCGTCTTCGGGAACCTCTTCAAGCTTTTTAACGATTTCACAGTGACGTGTAAAGCGGTCACTAGACGATCATGCAGCATGACATGCATTTACGTACATATTAAGAGACTTTTTCACTGTGCTATTTAGGCATTCATGATTGAGTTTGCATGACGGACCATCATGCAGCTAGATCATACACGCTTTATGTATAGCGGTCCCTGCACGATCCCATGCATTTACGTGAATGATCTTGCTGCACGAATGAATGAAATATTTTGAGTTGTCAAACTAGTCCGTCGAATTATGGATTCTACTTTAATTATTTTGTAATAGCATAGTTGGAGTGGCTTTCAACCGCAACATACAACATCCCTTAGGGCAAAATTTTTTTTTCCGAAAATTATAACATTAGTTACCTTTCTATATTTTGACTCGGTGCTGATTCCTATTGCCATTACGAAATCGTCCTTATGCTCCCCATTATTTCTAAAGAGATAACCTGCAAATAATAATAAATGAGTTAAGTATACATAGGGAAGACATCTCAAACAAAATGTGTGTCCCCGCCGGGAGGTTCTATTTTCAAAATTGAGCCCCTGTTCTTCTTTCAAAATCGAACGAATCCATTGGACAATGAAGCTGCGCGGCGCCAATTCATTGGAACATACACGGTGTTCGCGGTGTCTGTTCTATACGCTAGTATTAATACTTCAATGTGTTTAGTCCTAATTTTTAAACAACACTTTGAAGTGAATGAAAAATGAAATAATTAGTTTTTATAATGAGGGTGATATAATGTCTTGTACGTATTGCACGCACTGTACCAACGTACTGTACGCAGTATACGTACGTATTGTACGCACTCCTGTACTGCAGTACGTACCCAGTATAGCTTCGAGGGTCTCAAGCAGCGCGGACGTGGCGGACGTGACGCCGATGAAGGCGCGCGGGTCGTCGTTCATCTGCCGGCACAGCTGCTGCACGTTGTGGCTGAACTCTTAACAGTTATAATAAAATAAATAAATATTTTATAAAAAAATCCCAATCAATCTATTGTTCGCCTAGTGCTTCAGATTAGTTTAAGGGAAATGTTTTTTAAATGTCTTTTTATTCGTATTTTCTGTTTATCCGTGGTTACAGATGTTTCAGTTGAACAAATACTGTATGATTTTATTCAATCCTGTCTGTAAGACATGGGCGCTGTTATTAACAGATTCATGAGGGTTCATTGCATCTACATCTGCACTACACTATTAACTAATAGAAAAAAAAAATCTTAAAAGTTTATAAGTATTTTTTCCGACAGGGTGGTGTAAGTATTTATACACCGTGTTCCTGACTTTGTGCACGAACTTCGGCCTGTTATTCAGACCATTAAATTGGTCATCTTTCGTTATGGATTCATTATTGAATTTTTTTTTCATTTTCATACAAACTAAATACTTGAACGTAAATTGCCTAATGTGTAATCTCTTTATGCAAGCTGGCAACGTCGCATTATGATTGATATGAAACTTTGACATTAGTAAACTTTTATTGACGTTAACAATTATTTCTCATCGATTTTGCTGTCTGTGTGACCAGTGACATTAACAAAACCAAATAGGTAATAATACTAGTTCGAAAAGTTTTACGATGTTTGTTTACTTTAAGGCCCATTTAGACGGAGAGTTTCTAGTATCTATCGTACACTACTATCACTGGTAATAATCAACATAACATTATCGTATCAAATGTTTACATACAGGAAAGAACTAAATTCTTATCAACGATTATCTCATATGACATTCGTAACTTATCGATCAAGGCGATAATTTCCTACGTATATTTAGGTACAAATTGTACGTAAGATTACTTACGACAATCTCGACTTGTATTCGACTCACGTTTTTCAAATTCATACGTGTATCATACAAGACGGCTGAAAACGTTTTGAGTGCGAAATTTGTCATTGGAGTTAAGTTTACAATCAATATTCCATTGCGAGGAAATTGTCGTCAAATAGCGAGAGGTGTAAATGTAAGAAAGATTTTTTTATTAATTCGATCGTGGCTTCTTCGAGACGAGAAGCTCTCCGTCTAAATGGGCCTTTATTGACAAGTCAAGCCAATAATGACATGACATTTACAATGAAACAAGTATAGTTTGAATGATTATGACCGTACTGAGCGGCAACATAGCACAATTAAAGACCCTTTTACAATGTACACCCAGATTAAATGGAATTACCAATAACTTAAAAACTAAGCTTTATAATGCACTAGTACCTGTATAAGATATGTTTAGTAAATGCTATAGAATCATTTGGTAAAGTTTGTGCACAACGTCAAAAACACCAGGTATAAGAGTATGTAATACTCTGTCATACATTCTTTTTTTTATGAAAATAGCCGGCAAACGAGCTGACGATCCACTTGATTATAAGTGGCAATCGTCGTCCATGGATATTAGTAACACGAAAGACATCAGTGATGTGTTGCCGGCCAAGAAAGAGGGAAGAAATGCAAGGCAAAAAAAAAATGGCTATCAAGCATTGAAGTATTATTACTAGCATATAGAAACGACACCGCGAATACAATGTATGTCCCAATGAATTGGCGCCGATCGGCTTCGATTTTCAATGGATTTGTTCGATTTTGAAAGGAGAACGGGGGCTCAATTTTGAAAATAGAACCTCCCGGCGAGACACACATTTTGTTCGAGATGTCTGTTCTATGACATTATACTTCAATGCTATCAAGCCGTTAGTCGAAACACGACGAGTCGTTTGGCGTCTGACTCAAGCAAGAGAGTGGTAGCTATTTAGCTATCCCATGAAGAAATAATAATAACTTTAAAATCCAACCGTACCTGGGAACTGCGCGCTCCCAATGTCGTGGTTGTCGAGTGTCGTCACGAAATCCTGTGCGGTCTTCCACACGAACAGTGTCTCATCTTTGTTCCTGGTCGCCTGCTGTGTCTCCAGCAGGCGTTTTTGATTCACAAACCTAGAAAGCCATGGTTCCGTTAGTCAGATGGTGGAGGGGTTAGTGGCCAACCTAAGTGTCGGCAGAAGAGTACTTAATGCCGATCGAAGATTAAAAACTATTAAACTAACGACAAAAGTATAAAAATGTCATGTATTTAATATTATTTACTTACCAATAGTCCCATTTACAAAGCGATTTTCTCAAAACGTCGATGAGCACAGCACCGCTTTGATTAGAATATCGGTAAAACGCAGCTTTTTCAAGCTCCTGGAAATATGTAAAAAAAATTAAAGAGCCGTAAGTCCGAAACGTCCTTTATTGGAATACTTTATCAAAACTCAATGATTGTAAGTTAGTAATTTAAAATTTTATAATATACGTAATGTATATTTCTTCTACGCGAACAACATAGGAGACTCATTACATCCATCGTCTTAACACAATAGGGAGTTTTCGTCTTATACATCATTAATTATGTATGTTTATGCAGGTATATTGAGTAATTTATACATTATACTAGCTGACCCGGCGAACTTCGTATCGCCTAACAAACTATTTTTTTTTTTTCTAAAATAAAAGTAGCCTAAGGTACTCCTTGTTACATCAGCTATCTGCCAGTGAAAGTCCCGTCAAAATCGGTCCAGCCATTTCAGAGATTAGCCGGAACAAACAGACAGACAGACAAAAATTGTGAAAAATGTTGTTTTAAAATCCAAATGCACTTAGTAAAAAGCGATTATTTTATTATTACAAACAGACACTGCAATTTTATTTATTTGTATAGATTATGTACGTATTGATGTATATTTTTATGTCGGTATTTCTCTTCCATCCAATGGTTAGCTGTTGGTAGAGAATGCGTTGAGCATTAGGCTAGCCATTTGTACCGTGATATTTTTTATTGTGGTCATTAAAGGGGGCCATTGACGATGCGATCGATCGGTGCGATCGATCTGCCAGACATCGCACCGATCGATCGGTTCAAAAGTGCCGCTCATACACGAACGATCGATCGTAACGATCGATCGCAACGATCAAACATTACTTGTTTGAAACGGAAGGATAAAGACGTGCTCAAATAATTCAATACGTGCCCTACAAAATGGAAAATGAACTTCTTTTCCTTAGCTATGTGGCAGTAACTTTGATTCGGCTACAAAAGAAAAAAATAAAACTCTACTTGATTACTAAACTACTAAATTACTAAACTACTAAATTACTAAACTACTAAATTGTCCGTTTACAAGTATTAATTTACTTAAAATTTAGTTAAAATTTATTTAACTACTTAACTACTGAATACGTGTAAACCGAACATAACCGAACATTTTTTTCTTTCTTTCTTTCTTTTTTCTTTAAATATTTAATTATCATCGGTCCTCGATAGGTCTACGAAGTTTGGAAGAAGTCTAACCGCTCATTTAAACGCGCGTGTCGCGGACCGTCTCGTGGCGCGTCCGTAAGCCACGCCCCCTATGCGCGTGTGAACACCGCGCGAGCGCTCGCGCGAGCCCCTTTGGCGCGCGCCTACAAAACCGCTCCCGACGCGAGCCCGCGAGCCACGAGACTTGCCGCGGTCTGGTCCGCGAGCGCCCTGTTCACACGCGCGCGTATGCGCGCGTCTCGCGGATTGTCTCGTGGCTCACGCGCGCGTGTAAATGGGGTATAACCGTTTAAAGCTAATATAAAGCGTGTAACTAGATTCTTTCTTTCTTTTTAATATTGAATTGTCATCACGGAATCGGTCCTCGATAAGTCCACGAAGTTTTTTTTATGGAAATAGCCGGCAATTGAGCTGACGATCTACCTGATGGTAAGTGCCTATCGTCGCCCATGAACATCAGCAACACCAAAGGTAAAAGCGAAAAGTAAAAGTAAAAGCGAACCCCATGGAGAAATAATAATGGTATTAATTAACAATTAAAATCAATACTACCAATATAATCCCTCCGAGGGCCCTACCACCAGCGGGCCGGATTTCGTCGCCTCTTACGACACCCATCCGGCGTGGGTTTGGGGTTAGTATTCTAAAGCCGCCCCAATACGGCAAAAAAAAATTATTTGTTTCGTCCATCGAGTGTTGGTAGGTACGTAGACTACGTAGTACTTACGTAACGCACTAGCCAAGGCATTGAAGACATGCGACGCGTGCGGCGCGGCGGCCGGCATCAGAATGAGACAAATATCGCATCGCTGATCGCAAAGGTCCACACACAGTCGATTCATCGCTGCGATATTCATGATTGCATGGATTTTTGTTGCGATCACCGATATCGTCTGCGACCAAGCAAATCGTTAACAATCTTGACATACACTACCGATCGGTCGGTGCGATCGGTCTGCAACGACGGATCGCACCGATCGATCGTTCCGTCAATGGCCCCTTTAAAGGTGAAATAAATAAATGAACAACGATACCAGTATGGCGGCGGCGATATGTTCCTGGTGCACCGTGAAGGTGGCGGCGTCGCGGCACACGCCCTCGATGTTGTGCGCCTCGTCGATGATCACGATGTTGTCGCGCAGGCTGATATTCATCTGCACCGACCATGTATGTATGTACTACTATGTATACTACTACGTTATACTACGGGTCAAAGGTTTTGCTGACTGTACACTGTACAAAAACAAAAGAGGTACGCAGCACATGATACAGAAACATAATAATTTCTTAATACAGATTGTTTTTGTTTTTAGTAAACTTAAATTATACCTTACATATCGAAGCTTGAAAGGCAAAAATTACCAAGCAACATGTTGGGCGGTATTGAATTATAAAACTTATAAACATCACTAAATTAACAAAAATTCTGCGTCGGTTGATCATAATTATGATCATATTATGATCAATTTTTTGTTTATAATATGTTTTTATGTGTATAATATGTGATAATTTAGTGATGTTTATAAGGTTTATAATTTAATATCGCCCAACATGTCGTTTGGTAATTTTTGCCTTTCAAGCGTCGATATGGTTAGCATTTAACATTGCATTGATAATAACCGATACAACTTATAATAACCAATACATTAACCTGCATACGTGACTTGTTTGCTGACTGTGCAACTTATACAACGGTATTATTGCTGCAGCACTTACGCTGTTCCGTATAGTAGGGTCGATGAGGTAGTTGTAGGGACAGAAGACGATCTCGGACGCGGCGGCCATGAGCCTCGCGGCGTAGTACGGACAGGCGCCCTGCTTGCGGCCCGCCTCCACCAGCTGCAGCAGGGTGAACGCGGGCGGCAGCGCGCTGTGGGCGAGCGACGCGCGGTGCTCGTAGTACCGGCAGCTCGATGTTGGCCGTAGATTGTCCTTGCAGTCGACTGATGGCTTTTTCTGAAATGTTTTGAGCGCTAAGATTTAATAAAATTATTATGTCTCAGTCATACGTTAGCATGTTCGTGTTGCCATCTCTGTCTTACATGCGCTAAAGTTCGCAAAGCCTATGTTCAGACGCGCCAAGATACAGAGGCCGTAATGTACCAAAGAAGTTTGAGGTCCCGTATTACATTCTGTTTTAGAATTCGTCTTGGAAGTTCTTTAATAAGTGAGTTGGTTAGCAAAGAAACCTTAGAGGATTCACTAATTTAGACTAATTTACACACGTTCACACACTTAAAAAAGCATTACAAAAATGACGAAAACTATGACCCGAGAACAACATAATATTACTTGCTTCGGTGAAGGAAAACATTGTAAAGAAACCTGCACATGTATGAGTTCTCTAAAATCTTACTATGGGTGTGCCATGCCTTAAGAATTTATAGTGTACACTCGCAAACTTTCATGTGTGCGTGGCGTGGAGATCAAAGGCTGCCTTACTAGTAAATGTTATAGCGTTAAGTAGTGCGCCCCTTGCTAAAGCTATCAAATGGTTGTAATGTTATCCAATGAAGAAGCGAGTTGCGAAGTGCTAGACCTGCCTTAATACACTCCCTGCACATGTCGATCTTGGAGGCCCACCGGTGGGAGTCGTACTCCAGCACGCAGCTGTAGTCCCTGCTGGAGAGGACGGTCATGCGCGCCGCGCCGCAGTACGGGGTGCGCTCGAACTCTTTGATCACCTGCTCCAGCTGCTTGTGAGTGCGCGACCCGTAGTAGATGATCGGGAGACTGGAGTTGTATTTGTTTTATTATTTGGGGAGACAATAGTCACAAGATTTAGTTAAGTAGAATATAAAATTTGCTTTGAATTTGTCACCAGATTAGTTTTTCATAGTTTTTCACAATGGACATAAAAAAGTTATAAATCTTGACAAAAAATAACCAAATTCAAAGTTAGGGTTAACTCAAAAACTACTCGTCAGATCTCGCTCAAATTTAAGTGGGACCACATGACAAGCACCAGTTTTTGATTAAAAAACGAATCATCAAAATCGGTTCACCCAGTCGAAAAGTTCTGAGGTAACACTGTTTATGTGTGTAAATAATGTCTGGACTATTGTGTGTTTAGTCCGGTCAATTTAGACCAAAAAAATGATAGTGAAGGTGCATAAATTCCCAACAAGCTGAAAATCAGTAAGATTGTTCAAAACATAATTAAAAATAAAAATTTTAAATTCCCCATCATTCCCGTGTATGAAAAAAAATTCAAGGTCAAAGGTCAAGAAAATGAGTTTTTCGCGATTTTCAGCAAAACGGTGGCTCGTAGGAAAAAAAGTATTAATACATTTTTATAGATAATTTTATGATCTACAATTTTTGTCTGTGGTACTTTATGATAAAAACTTACCGTTTTGCTGAAAATCGCGAAAAACTCATTTTTTTCACCTTTGACCTTGAATATTTTTTTTCCATACACGGGAATGATGGGGAACTTAAAAAAATTATTTATAATTATGTTTTGAACAATCTTACTAATTTTTTGCTTGTTGGGAATTTATGTACCTTCGAATGTCTAAATTGACCGGACTAGTTACTGTAATGTCTGTTTGAATCAGCATCTCCCACATCACTTTAGCTGTTTCATTCTCTATTACTTTGTGGTTTTGCTAATGTTTCCTTCCACCATATTTGATTAATGTTGAAATTGTTTCCTAGCTAACCTGACACAATGTGTTGTACGGTCTCATATTTCGGTAAGCAGATGCGGCACTTACCATTAACAGGTTTTTTCATTATGTCTCTTTCAAAGTGATTGTTAATAATGGACTGATCTTGTATGGAAAATATTGATGCTTGTAATGTAGGGGATAACGGTTGCTTTTTAAACCAACGAAATAAAAACTCGGTGTCTACATTTTCTCTTTCTAACACTCCCTTTAAAACTGTCCATATAACGCTTTGTTTTTCCAACTATTAACATGTTTCTTTACTACTAGATTTTTAATTTCTTTTTCTGTGTAATTATCTTCATTTCGCAATCCTATTTCTTCACTAAACCCTCTTTATATATTGAATATTTATCTCTCATTTTATCATGCACTACAATAGCTTTTAGTAGATGATCATTACCTGATTTTAAGTATCTATTGTATTTTATAATTTGGGTTTTATAGTATTATCTTCTTAATATTATATACGTACATATAAATTACGTGTCACGTTGTTTGTCCGCGATGGACTCCCTAAACTACTTCACCGATTTTAATCAAATTTGCACACCGTGTGCAGTTTGCTCCAACTTGAAAGATAGGATAGTCGGAAGGTTTTAATAAAAAAAAAACTTTTGACAGAACGAAGTCTGTCCGGGCAGCTAGTAACATTATAATATAATATTATATTATGTATGAGTGCCAGGACAATTTACAGGCAACAGTTCAGTTATTTACATTCACAGTTGTCTACTCACTGTCTTTTTGGTTGGTTCTCTTGACCCCTTGCTTTTTCAGTAGGGGAGTTTTTCATCGGAGAATTTGGATTGTAACCTTGCGTTAGATCTATAGAAGATAGCTCTAAGTTGGGTTTCTTGTGGATCGTCACTAGTCCGGGCGCTCCATTATCTGAAAGGTAAGTATGTAAATATTATGCAAAGCTGTTCTTTAAAACTTACGCTAAAGGTAATAAAAGCGACATTAGAGAAACGGAAGAATAATAAAATTGTAGCTGATACCTACATAGTTGACTTTCATACACATGCAGACTAAGAACAGAAACTTAAACTTAAATATAACAGAAATTATGATTTCTGCTTCGCCGGAAATCAAACCCAAGACCCTTTAAACGACGCGGAAATCATGATAACCATTACGCCACACAGGTCGTCAAATAGAAACACTATTGACAGATGGTTTTACCTACAGCAAAAAAGTCCTTTGCACATTCAGGTTTTTTTTCTGCATCCTGATAACTTCATAATAATCTTCAACAGATCTAGTTCCAAACAAAATATTTGTAGTACTAATACATTACGCTCCTTCTTTATTGTGTTCAGCAAAAGAGCCTAGCTACGTACATAAAACGATCATGACATAGAGACTACACTACAGTTGGAAACAAGGCTTGAGGGCATTGTAGGGAGACTAAATCTTGTGGTCCAAATCGTTGTCACAGGTAAATAAATGAAATGGAAAATAGGGTTACCTTATTTTAAAAATAAATGTAGGTATAATAAAAATTGGTTGTTTAGAAATAGTGTTAAGGCAACTTATAACCTAGTGTTATCAGTAATTCATGTTAAAAAGTGGGTAACTAATTTAACTGACACACATAAGTAAAGAAGACGGAAATTAGCAATCTGTGAAATTTATTTAAGTAAATTCAAATATAAAATGTATACATATAGGTTACTACATATTTATATATAAAATGTATATAGGTTACTAAACACTATTTAATGCGGTTTACCATCCACATTCATTGCCCCTAAACCATTAGGTGTAACTGTAGTAGGAACATACTCTGTGCCAAGTTTTATCTTAATCCGTAAAACGGTTAGCGAAAAAAAATCCTGATCTGTTTTTACAAATGTTAAAAATGTGAAAATTTATAAGTATGTATGGATGACTGTTACTCTTGCACGCAAAAACTACAGAACTGAAATCTGAAATAAGATATACGGTACTTATTATCCGGGAAACCGCGGGCAGAGTACTGGTTTATCTATATCTATACTAATATATAAAGAGGAAAGATTTGATTTTTTGTTTGCATTGAATAGGCTCCGAAACTACTGAACCGATTTCAAAAATTCTTTCACTGTTGGGAAGCTACACTATCCCTGAGTAACATAGGCTAAATTATATTTTCAAAAAATTAGGGATCCTTAATAAAACTCCAATAATGTAACCCAAGGTGTAAAAAAATAAGAAAACCGAAGCAAAGCGAAGGCGGTTACTCGTACCTAATATTAGTAGAATAGGATTGGATAGAAAAAATAAAGCTAGGAAGGCAGTTTACATTTTAATAAAACAATTTACTACACTATAGTTGACACCGACAACCCTATGAGTGTCCCCGGGCGCCAGCAAGTATGTCGGAAATGTCATTTCGGTACCGCCGCCGCGCCGACTACAGCCGGCGTTATTCGCATATTGTGTGCATTCCTGTTTGGACGGCCCTAGCTTTGATGTTGCGATCATATAAGTCACTATCACATATATTAGCATTCACTACTATGTGGCATTCATATTTACTGTGCATACATATTCACATCTTCTGTGGCAGGAATATAGTTCATTTAGGAAACCGCGCATGAAACTAACTGCATGCAAATTTATTACGGTAATCAAAAATAAAAAATCTAGGTAGTAACTGTGGTCGTATTAAAAATGTTATTAGGTATAGCAGCACTGTACTTGTAATCGAAAACGTACTTTGTGGGTATATGTGACATTATCCTCTCGTTTTGCGTTTATCAACTCACCTTCAATTTAATTAGGTATACCGCAGTAAGTATATTTCTTGTTACAAAAACGTCGCTAGACAATATTTTTACAACGCAACACAACAGCCCAAAGAAATTACACAAGAAAAAATATTTCTGAGAGCCATTAGTAACTTAAATACGAGAAATTTTTAAACACGTAGTACCTAGAGGGAAAGGGAGAGGGAGAGGGAGAGGGAGAGGGAGAGATTGATAGTCGGTACAAAGTTTGCTGGGTCAGCTAGTTAATTATATAAATATTTTAGCTTGAAAACGAATAGCGCAAGTATCTGCTTAGGAATGAGAGAAATCGTAATTTCTCAGTAGATGCTCAGTAGAGACCAGCTAGCCTAGCACGATTCCGGTCTCTACATTTTGTACCTAGCTAATCTTCATAAATATTAGTAAATTATATGCCTGTGACATTGTGACGGAAAGAGAAATGTATTTAGCATTCGGTGAACAGAATATCCTGAATGCAGGCCGGAGGTGACGCGCTGTTAGGGTGACACGGTATACTTTGTTAAAAACAGGACATAATCTTAGGGTGAGGTCTATAAAGCATATTTAAGCTTTGCTCATACATCAAAATAATGGTCCTAAATCAATCAACCGATCAAACAAACTATATTCAACCTAAAAATGGTGATGCAATTGGCGCACTTAATGCTAAATAGCATACTCTAACCGTCAACCTTCAGGATATGCAGACAGTTTGTGCTCATAAGCTACAGAAAACTACTGGTGCAAATCGTGGGTAGGTAGAAACACAGTACACATATATACAGTAACGTGACTCGGCCCGATTCTCAAAAAACTTGCCTACGCGTCGCCGCGCGCTAGGGCTGTCCGTCGACAGTATTTTAATTTTATAAAACGACTTGAGTTTTTTTGTAGTTTTGTATTTATAAATGTTATATTTTCTATTTTAATAAATGCAATTCATTGTGAATAAAAAGGAAGTGTTCCATAAAAATCTATGTTGTGTTTTTATTAGTACTGTGAAGGTTCGTAAGCCTTCAGTATTGTATTAGAGACAGAGACTCTTAGGGTATGGTAAGTTCTTCTTGCAGGTTAAGGTAAATAAAAAAGGTACAACTGTCCGATTCTATAAACTTCAAATATTTCAAAATGGCGGTACTTGTAGCCTGGCGTGGGATTGGGGTTAGTATTCTAAGCCGCCCAAATACGACAAAAGTAATAATAATCAACCATTAGATTTTTTAGCCCCTTATTTATAAATCTAGGCATTTTACTCGGTGGACTTATGAAAAATAAACAATTTAGGTACCTACTTATTGCAATACGTACTTGTTTTTATTTATTTTATTTATTTATCCTACATGCACTGATCTCCTTCGGCAGGACCGAAGACCTTGAATACAATAATTTGATTTCTTATGAATAATTACAATACAATAATAAAGTTAATATTAATCAATAACGCAATAATTATACAATACCTACTACCTAAGTTACTTACCTACAATAATTATATATACCTACCTACAAGTACGTATTATATATTATTATACATATATTATATTATATAGTATTATATATACTATATAATACGTACTTGTAGGTAGGTGTATAAAAATAGTGTCTTACCTTTCGGAGTCTCCAGGTAACGTAAACAATGATATTCCTGGGTGACTTAATGTCGAATTAAAGCACCCAAAAACAGCACAATAATGTCTACTATTTCTGTTACCCTTTTCTACTGCCATCTTAAATTTTTCTAAATCCACAGCCGCACACGACCATACAGCTCAACCAGAGTAGAAAAACTAAAAAAATTGTTATTTGTACCGACCGGACCGTGGTACAAGCTCCGCTCGTTCGCCTGTCGGCAATCGCTACGCAGCGGCCGCTGTTGCCCTCGTATCGCACGCGTATTCGGATGTGGGTAGGTATAACGCGCTTTTCGGCCGTTTGTATGAAGAGCGAATACTGTAGATCCTTATATTGTGGTAGAAACGACAACTCGTATGGCGCAATGGATACCATGCCGGATCGCCGTGTCAATTGTAATGGGTTCTATTCGCAGCGAGGTGGAAATTTTAATGAGTTTGAATTTCTGTCCTCGGTCTGGGTGTTTGTGTGCTTGTTTTTGTATGTTGTCCATGGCAACTACGACAAGGGCTTATGAGTGTGTACCGTTACTTTTATTTTATTTTTTAAATGGGAATAAATCTCGAATGTGAGAGCAGCCTGGTCCCACTAGCGGTGGCTGCTCGCTCAATGCCGTCATCACGTAATCCCGGTAATGGCGTCATTGTCATTGCGGTGCGCAATTTCGAATCAACGAGTTGCTGCCACTCTTTTAATTCCTACTAGTTTTCCCTGAATGCGTTCTAGCTAGCAAGACAGTATTATGACATTTTTTTGCTTTTTTCTCCATGGCTGCATGTAAATTTAACTTGACTGGGGAACCTCTCTATTAGACTTGATAGATGATAATACAAAACGTTGCTGAGTACGAATAGGTTAGTCATAATTTAAATACGTAGGCAAGGAAACAAGAATCTCCAATTTATCAACAAAAGCAAAAAAAGCAAAGCAACATATAATTGTCCCACATAATTGTCCTACTGCTGGGCTCGGGGTCTCCTCTCACAATGTGGGGGGTATTTAGGCCATAGTCTACCACGCTGGCCAAGTGCGGATTGGTAGACTTCACACACCTTTGAGAACTTTATGGAGATCTCTCCGGTTTCCTCACGATGTTTTCTTCACCGAAGCAAGTGATAATTAACTTCTAATACGCACATAATATTTGAAAATTAGAGGCGCGTGCCAGGATTTGAACTCGGGCCCCTTCGTTCGGAAGACCAACGTTCTAACCGCTAGGCTATAACTGCTTATTTATCAACAGAATTTATCAATAGATTATAATAATTATGGAAGGTGTACAACAATCATGATTGACGTACACAAATAACAATATTAAGCCAATATAAATTATGTAGGTAAATGGAATTTAATTACCTGAAGGACTCCTACTTTCTTCCCATTTACGTTTCATACTGAAGTCACCATAATCACCTGAACTCTGCTCTGCATCATATATACTTCTTTCGCCTGATGAACGAAAATACTTATTTCAGATTATGTGAAAACAATATTAATCTGGGTGTACCTCTTCCACCAATTATTTTATATCAGAGAAACATAAATACGAATGAACATGTAACCCAAATAAAAATAAAATTTAACGTTTATACGGTGAGCGGTAGTGTAACGGTAAATACACATGTATCTTAGTGGCGTGTTAAGATTGGCCATGTCTCATTCGGACATAGCCCGAAGTGTGAGATTCATAGGTTTCATCACCACTGTCCAATATCTGATATGATCCTTATAAATAAGCTAGAAAATCTTGGCATTAGGGGAAATCAGCTTAACCTGATGAAGGACTATCTAAGTAATCGGACGCAGCGAGTAAAAATAGGGGAATAAATTAGTAGTGATATTAAAATGACCTTCGGTGTACCACAAGGTAGTGTCCTAGGACCTACCTTGTTTTTAATATAAATAAATGACCTATGTAACTTTAAAATAGACAATGGGCACATTTACGCCTAGGTATTGTATAGAATACCGGATTATACAGATTGCCAGTAACACATCGATACAGTTAGCTCAGTATTAAACACAATAAAAACAAAAATAACAAATACCTACTGTACTGTACGGGTATGCACTAAGTTATCTTTCATGCCCGAGATAAGGCATTTATCGTAGAATTTCAGATAAGGATGAAGTTAAATATCTTTGTATTCCTAGCTAGCTAATACAAAATGGAGGAGTGCTTAGGGAAGGAGTACGTGATGGTTGATTCTGACAATTTTGAAGATTACTTGTTATTTATAGGTAGGTAATAGCCATAATACTTTGCCACAAAATTTATAAATTGCACTGAATATTTCCGTTTCCATATCTTTAAATTGTTTCAGTGATAATGGTTGCATTTTATTAGCTTGCGTGTTAAATGCTTCTAACTTTTTAAAATATGTACCTTAAATTGTACGCTACTTAAAAAGTTAATTATTACAGTTGGTTATTCAAAAAGTTAATTATCACATTGTGAACCGAGCCCGAAAGTGGGACACCTATGGGTTGTACAAGGGCGGATCCAGCTTTGGCGCCCAGGGTCACGTAGTTGTGGTCAAATCACAAGAAGTTATAATTTAATTTTGATAATAATAGATACAAGAAAAAAAATAGGTATCTTATTAATAAATGTAAGTATTGTACTTAAAAAATCCACCTATATTTAAATAACAAATACAATTTTTCTTTTACGTCTTCTCCCGAAACGCGTTTCCCATGCGTTCGTTGCCGAATACTGCGTTTGCCATCAAACAAAGTATTATATTAAATTAATTAAATATTGAGAGTACTTAAATAAAATCTGTACCTATTGTGACAAAAAATAGAATATAAAAACATTATGTTGAACAATTTTAATTAGTGGTCCACCTAGTCCCTGGACCCAGCCCAGGGGGGGGGGGTCATGACCCTCATGACCCCCCCTGGACCCGCCCTTGGGGTTGTAATGATGTACCTACCTACGCTTATTTCAAATATTTTTAACCGACGAAAAAAAAAGGAGGAGGTTCTCAATTCGACGCGTATATTTTTAACCGACGAAAAAAAAGGAGGAGGTTCTCAATTCGACGCGTATATTTTTTTTTTTTTTTTTTATGTATGATCACTCAGCAATCGGCACAGGGTGGTCCGATTTTGATCATTCTTTTTTTAATGGATAGGGTATATCTTGAAGTTGGTCCCATATTTTTTTGAAAATTTTATTCCTACCCTAAAGGTACGAAAATAGGGGATGATTGATTATTCACCCACGGAATTTTTGCCCGTTACCCCAATAACTTTGTACTGGATGATCCGATTTCGATGATTCTTTTTTTATTGTATATTGTATACCTTGAAGTTACTCTTGTTTAAATTTGGAAAGAAAATTTTACCCCTAAAGGTACGAAAATAGGAGATGATTTATGTTTCAACTACTATATTTTTACCTGGTAACTGAATATATCACCAATAACTTAATAATTTTCATAGCAACTAAAAATTAAAAAATAATTATTTTTTGACAAAAAATAAAACCAACGAAAAAAAACTGAAAAGCGAAAAATAAAATAAACCATTTAGGGCTTGTTTCACCATCTTCAAGTAGAGTCCTGAATAAGCTATTCGCCGGTTAAAGTGACGTTAAAGTGTCATTTTACATACACGAAATGTCAACTTAACCAACGAATAGCTTACTTCGGACTTACTTGAAGATTGTGAAACAAGCCCTTAGTATTATAAATTAAGATCCTAAATTAACTGAAAATAAATAATTATGAGGCGGTGCCAAACCAATGAAAAAACAAACAGTGAAAAGATGTGCGCCGCGCTGCTGCTGCCGTGTGCATCGCATGCCACTGCCCTTATAAAATGAACTTTACGTAATTAATTTTGTTTGTTTGTTTGGCACGGTCTCGAAATTATTTATTTTCAGTTAATTTAGGATCTTAATTTATAATACTAAATGGTTTATTTTATTTTTCGCTTTTCAGTTTTTTTCGTTGGTTTTATTTTTTGTCAAAAAATAATTATTATTCTAAAGTCAAACTCAAATATTTTTATTTGCATTCGATTTTTTACAAACTCTTTTCGAAAGTCAACAATTTTCGTCATCGTTTCGACAAATCCCTACCATGAGTAGTTCCGGGAGAAGACGCAGCAAGAAAGTACCGAGGTTATTTTTACTCACAGTTACAGAAAGACAGCTCTTAATACTACTTATAGCAATATAAACTCATGTCCACAGGCATCGGATATATGGCACGTAAAGCGGCGATGGCTCTAAGCCCCACGCAGAGTTTGATCATGAACACCGACGGGACATACACGTTGACTTTCAAATCCAAGTTGGTTAATGGGACATGCACCTTCTCGCTGGGCGAGGAGTTTCAGGAGACTAAGCCTGGCGGGCCCAAGGTACGTAGGGATTTCAAATATATTGGCACCATTGTGAAGGAGTCCGGGACATTACATAGTGAACACTCGAGTGCTTCACATAGAAGAGTGGCGATTTCTGTTTAAATGGAGAGATTATTCTCCGTGAGCAATAGTAATGAGTACCTACAACGAAAAGCAAACCTACATTACTTACCTTAATTTATCTTAATTACCATTAATTACTTTTTACCTACATTAATTTTATTTTCTAAAATTAAGCTTATAACATTGATTAACTTCTTAGTTCGTATTATGAAGGCAACAACAAACCAAACTTCTCAGTTATGAATCTACATTGTAACAATCGCATTAGTCATCGACTCTGGGGTGTTATTCATCCATCCATCCATCAGCCCTTAGAGGTCCACTGCTGGACATAGGCCTCCCCTAACTTGCGCCACTCTGACCGGTCCTGAGCCTTCTGAATCCAGCGGATGCCCGCTGTCTTCTTCAGGTCGTCAGTCCACCTGGTCGGGGGGCGTCCTATGCTCCTTTTTCCGAGACGTGGGCGCCATTCGAGGACCTTTCTTCCCCAACGGTTATCGGTCCTTGGGGTATTATTATTGTGCCTTAATTTTAAAATTATGGACAATGTTATCGATATTTTTAAAATTCTAACCTTGATGCAGTGGATGTACGGGTAAAGAGGAATTACCCGTGCACCAACCTGTGGGTGTAGCCAGTGGGTGCACGGGTAACGGCCTAGAAGGTAACGGCTTAGAATTTCTAAATTGATACTGCAGCTACAGCAGCTTATCGTGTATTAAATAACATAATAGGTCGGTGTGTCATTACGAAGTGGTACGAATTTTTATTTAATTATTTTCAGGTGATATCAGTCATAACAATAGAAGGCAACAAGATGACGCACACACAGACAGAACCTAACGGCCGAACGTCCATACACGTGAGGGAGTTTTTCCCAGAAGAAATGATCGTTGTAAGTTTTGACGTTTATATTATACATAATTTTTATTATTTTTTAAGCAAAAAAAGGAACTATGGTCCATAGAACCACGATCTGAAACCCTAAAATACTTCCTGCAAAATAGGTTGTCAAGACTCCAAGCTCCTCCGTAATTGCTGTTAAAAGCTATCACAGATCACTTGAAGCCCCTAACTCTACAAGTTTTGACTGTAGAGTCTTACCTATGTATTTATCTCTACAAACCCTATAACTTGGCCAAAGTGCTTGGCCTAAGAGAATGGCGATTTCGTAAATTATTCTATTAACATTTGTTCCTTTAGTTGTAAACCTGCAGGGATATTCTTCTATTCGTTAGCAGACAAGTGGACAAAGTGGCATTATAGATACCTATTATGCTTGTTTCAAAAAACGAGACGACAAGCCAACAGAAGTAAAGCGGGTCACTCGTATTTTTATTGCACGTCCATTAAAACGCTCAAAGCGCCCCTCATGTCCAATCAATTCCGATACCAGTTCCAAAGTGGTATGAAAAATGTGCAGCTGTGCAAGTGTGCTTTTGATCATTTGAGTTGGTTTTGAAATGTAGTCTGTCATTTGGAGAGCAATGAGACTCAGATATATTAATAGTTTTCAAGAAATAACAGCCATTTGAAAATTACAAGACCGGTGCTCCAAGAATTTTACTTTGACTTTATCACCATGTGCTCGGCACTCGTCATTCGAAAGAATTAGTATTTGCTTTAGTTTTTGGATGCTTTGTGTTGACGTCTGTTGTTGTTATGAAGGATTTTGGAATTCATAAAACATTTAATTTCTTACGGAGGCGACTAATTTTGTACAAGTATTTTATTCTTACACTTTTTTCTACCACCGCGTCGCATTTCAAATGACTAAGTTTAAATTTACGTCGGCATTAAAATATGATCACTATAAAAAAATTGTGTAAGTGGTTCAGTCAAAAATTTAATTTTTATTTAAGTGTTCAATTATTTTGTTTAATCTCAATCTCAGTCTCAATAAAGTGTAGAAAATTAGTGTGGAATGCATGTTATGATATTAGGTACCTAATCCTACAAATGTAACAATGATATTATTAGATGAATCTATAGTTACTGTTTAAAACATGCTTGACGTTATAACAACTCGTAAATCTAAAATTAACGCATTGTAAACAACAGCATGATAAAATAAAGAAAAATATTTTTTCAGACAACTTCTGTGAAAGGCTGGGATAAAGTCGCAACAAGAAGATACGTTTTAGTGCGGTGATTGATTTCTCGGGATGGATAGTCTGTGACTGTGTGTTCCACAGTTATCACCGTCAAATTTTAATGACACGAAAGGCACTCTTTTCACAATTGGAGATTAGTGATTGAGGATGAATGTGAATCATCTACGGGTGAACACATCAAAGCATCCTGTTTTTACAAGCGCGCCACAATTTTACCTCGTCAGCTTCAATCAGTAACTTTGCGTCTATCATTAGGAGGCCCTAAACGACCGTTCGACGTAATCAAATTCGCCGACCTAATCCCCATATCGACTTTCACTTAACATGTAAGCCGGCCCCTTATCGGGGCTAACAACCGAGAACATTCTCTCCGGGGCACTTTCCAAAACACGATTCCCTATTCCATTAGACCCTCTCGAAGTTATCTCGCGTTATTTACATCGCCTGACCGTACCAACGACGCCGTCTTATATAGTCGACCCTTATGTGGGATTGTGTACATAGGCCTGCTGGGGGACTGTGGACCGTGCGTCCTTGTCGCAGGGTCGGTATTGGGTTGCGGGAGGCTGTGGGGGTGCGTAAGGTGTCTAGGGTTACCAATTACGCCTTAGCATTGATATTTATCGACCAAATAAAAATGTTTTGCAAATCAGTCTTGCAAGTATTTGGAAAGTTTTATACGAAATGTTTCACTAACCTTTACTCAGCATTGAAGTGTAAAATAAACTTTTGCTTTAACACTTGGATAGAAATAGTTAATGACAGTGCTTCATACATAAGAACAAAGGAATATTGATATTTGCCCTCTGTGGTAAGAGGAGATGTGCTGAACTTTTATTATGTGGGTCTAGTTAAAATAACAGTTGACAGAAGATATATAGTAGCAAATACAATGAAAAATTATGTACTGTACGTTTAATAATTAGATATCGAACTACCTTTGTTTCAATCAATAAAATAAAACTGCTGAAGCAGCCCGGTTTGATTCTTTATTATTTTTTCTATATAGCTTTTGGACGGCACAAATTTTTAGATTCTGGTTATTACCGTTATGTAGTAGCCGTCATATAATTTCTGAGTGGTATAAAAAGTTTTGTGACTTGGCTTTGAACTTTCACCAAAACTGGACTAGTGTAATCGAATAGGTATGCTCTAAACTTTTTAATTACGAAATTATACAATACTCGTTTAATAATAACTACTAATATTCTGATTAACATCTAACAATAACAGGGCCTAATAACTTAAGACTACAGTCTTATTGGAGATTTGTCCCAGATGTTATTGGCACTGCAAGCTCGTTTGCTATTCTCATTCCAAATTAAAAATTGAGGATTAAGTGCAAACATATCAGTGCGAGAGGCAGCCCTAGCTGTGGCAGGGGGTAGTGTCGCGGTGTCGTCGTCATGGCAACGCGGCGCCCGGACGCCGGATCCCGACGCCCGCAGTGTCGGCCGCCGCGCCCGCGCCCCGCCGCACAAGTGACACGCGCCACGAAAAAGCACAACCACCCTGTGCGTACGGTCGCCAGGCTTTGGGACTAATGCGGATAGGCGTTTTTTTTTTAATAATAGACTCAATATACAGTTCTCTATGGGCAACGATGACCAATTATAATCACGTTCATCAGCCCGTTTGTTAGCTATTTATGTAAAACAGAGCGTCGTTGTCAGCCATACTTGAGATGTTACATCTTAGTTTCGGAAATACTACTTCTGTTTATTTTTACTATTCATCCAACACAGACGTACTCATAGTTCAATCCATGGAACGTATTAGTAGACTACAAGACTTAATGGTAGGTGGTAATAGGTACCATTTTTTAGAGTTTCGTAGCTATAATTACAAAAGAAAGCCGCTCTATATGATATTCGTTGATATTAACATGGCCTGAGTAATTAAAAACCGCCAAATAAGCTATAAATGGTTTTAACAAATTTTGTACATAAAATTGCATTTAGATTTCCATGTACGATGCCAAACTTCCTATCCAACAAATCTGACATTGTCACACTATCTGGCGATTGTGAGACACTCTTAGTTTCCCTATCGAAGCTGGTCACCCCGCCACCTACCCCGAGGTCGGGTCGATGTGACCGGGGGAGGGGGCTCGCACCTTTTGTTTAGGACCCCTCCTCCCGTTCATTTACTAGCACAACTCTCAATGCTGTTTGCGAACGGTTTAGGTGCCTAAATGTACGGGGAAATGTCACGTTTTCACTTTTAAGGCGTACCGGCCCATTGTAATGGAAAACGCAGTACTCGACGCGGGGAACACTCCAAAAGCTTTCTACGCCTGTTTCGACCGTTAAAAGTAACAGTACAAAAAGGAAAGTAAGGATTGGCTTTGTTATAAAAATCGACAACGAGTACCTGTTACCAGTCTCGTTTTATTGGAGAACTAATAAGTCATAACTATGGTATAAGAGTTAAGAAGATTTATGTACTTCGATAGACAGTAGCTTTTGAACATCGGGCTCGAAGGATCTGGGTTCGAATTATGTACGCAGTCTTCGATGTTTTCAGCGTATTTGATAATAGAAAGGAACTAGGCATACACGCACATTAGCGCTCCATTATGATGTAGGTAGTTAAAGTGAGGCGAAGATTGAAAGGTACAGTTTCTGTGAAGAGAACTGACCCCAGTAATGCGACGGTAACAGTTTAGATATATTATCTTAATACAAATGTGACTGTTTATTTAAATAGAGACCATTAGAAACTATATAACAGCTTGAATATTGTATCTCTCGCGATCGTACTCCACCACGACGATACTCCATTTTGTCCATTTCTATTTATGTAAAGATAACAAAGTACCTAACCTTCGACGCACGGAAGCTCGAATTAATTTTTTACCATTAGATACCTAACATTAAGTCCACTAAACCTATCAGCTCTGCCTTTGATTTAAAACAAATAAATTTTTGACATTGAACTATTGTTTATACCTAATATATCTTTTCTTTTTATAAGTATTTCAAATTATTTTCCTTGTGAAATGTAATAGCTTGTAAAAAAGTATATAGAGACCATCTCTATTTATGATTTTAAACTTAACTAATCGTGGACTAAAAACATTGCAGGTACTCCCGATTTAGCCGTAAGCACAATCCATGCAATTTAGTCGAAATATTGGATTACAAAACATATCGTACTGGCATCACGATAAAACCTCTATATTATATTGTTAAAAGTTTATATCCATTTAATTAAAATACCCGCAACATGTTTAAGTCGTTTAGCTGATTAGTAATCATAAAAACTTGAATATTTAATCCGTGAATTTCTACCGGGCACGACTGTTTTCAACTTTAGCCCCGGAGGCGTATTGCACAAGTTTGTTACAGAAGAAAGCTTGCCAAGTCGTCGCCAAGCGAAACTTCTTACGAAATGCGTAACTTTTAACGACTCTACAATTGCCAAGTGAAGTACAGGTAAAGAAATAGCTTCTTTCTGTAAACATAACAAAATATTATTACATAAAAACATTATTTCACTACGTACCAACTACAGGGACGAAGCAAACTTGAGTAGGTAGCTAGGGACTTTATTAACATTTAAGCATAATGTTTTCACTATACTGTTATCGATAAATTTTAGAACTCATTTCTCAAAGTTTAACATAACAAAGTTTAAATATTCAATAACATACCTGAAAACTTTGTGAAAATTGGAATATTATTAATTTGTATACTACTTAGTGGATACCCAGCGTGTGCTACTACGCAAAAAAATTATGTTATTATGAAAAAAGTCGAAAACGAAAATGTGCCTAATGCATAGTTTTAGTGGTCTCAAACCATCTTCGCATTATTGCCTTTCAAAGTCAACATATAAAGGACGTCCGTACAAACATTTTTTGTTTTTGTTTTTTTTTTTTTTTTTAATATATATTCCTGTTTTCTTTATTGAAATACACAAGAACTAATTCGAAAAGGCATTACAACCTAACCCATACAAACAATCTACACACTTACAAAAAAAACCTGAAAAAAATATAGCAAGTCTGTCTCCACGGTGGCGTTAATCGATCGCATGGTTGACGCATAGCGGGTGTTAGGCCACGCCCACATTTCACACGAAAGGTGATGATTGGCCGGAGCTCCGTGACACTCACACACGCACCACACCTGTCCAGTCCACCCGGTCACTGCACACACGCGTGACGGCTGTGTCGCGTCGATTAATTATTTATTATGTCCCGACACTTGTGACGTGACATCCAACACACCACAAATGGATCTGTTAATTTTACTTCATCGCGAAATAAACACAAATTAAACGGGCAAATTTTAAAGTGTACGCCATACGTGGCTATCGTGGCGTACGTAATGACCATTGAGTGTGATTATGGAAAGGGAATGAAACATAGGTAAATATAGATGGCAGTTGATCGAGCAGAGCGCTAAAGTAAGCGTTAACGATGTTAATTGTGCCAATAAAATGCTGAGGTCATGTAACTATTTAAAAATAGAAATTCTTCCAAAAGCAAATCCGTACCCAAAAGTTGTGATATAAATCACTGTTATCTCAGTTAGGTTTCAGCAATGCTTACACTTCCCTAACAATACAATCAAACGATCAGCCTAATTTTAAATTATCAACACCGCTTGGCTTCATGAAGCTTGTGTTGCCTGTTAGCAAAGCTGAATCAGTTTATTACTGGCTCTTCTACACCGTAATCGAAAGTTGAAATACGTAAAAAACAGTTAACACTTGATTCTCAAAAGGTAATGGAAGCAAACCAGCCAACTCTAAAACCATAGGATCAGGAGCACTGTCGATGTAAAATTGGTTTGTACATAGCTTAGCGATCTGCAACATGAGGAACCTACGATACATATTTTTGTAACCAATTACATCTTCACGAAAACAAGTATCAATCAAGCTTTACTTGCTCTATATTTGAATTTAATTTTCATTTCAACCACGAAATGTAGGCCTAACATGAAATTTTATTGGCATACCTAAGTTATCCTCCAAGATAGACTATGGTGTTATTGTGCAGATGCAGACTATGCACATACCTATGTAGATTAAATATTATGCAGATGTATTTTTCTACATGTCAAACTTTATTGAGCTACGGTTTATAAAAGTGGCTGAACGATTCATTATATTCCCCAAATAAACATCCGATCAGATCAGACCAAGACATTTCATAACGGAGATCCAGCCAATATATTTAGGTAGGTACTGCACGCAGATAAAAGCGTCAAGCGCGAATAATGCTTGATAAGAGTTCCGTAATTATTATATTTTTGTCTGAGACGAGTATTTTTTTATGTTTTTAAATTGTGTTGTCAATGGACGAGAAGAAAGGTGCTGCAGCCTTATGGTAAGTAGTCGGGAGACGCCCTAGGACACGTAACTTTCTCTACCAAAGTGATTTTGAACATTAACGAGATACAGTTTAAGAATTACGACTCGAAGAGTACTTTTCGATTCGGAAAATGGCTATCGAGAGAAAAAAATTAGCTTGCATTAAACAACAAAGTGTAGAGTATAAGAGTTATGTAACTTTCAGTTCAAGGCAAACTCTCCTGTTCCTGAGAGATTACAGAAAATTGCGAGCTCTCGTCTATAGCATGTGGATGAACTCTGTACGTACCATCCAGTTTAATCTCAACATCAAACATACATACCTATACCCTACCTGGAATCAACAACGAAATATTTTAACTAACATATTTTAGCAAGCGAGTATATCAGAAGAGAAGTATTTGACGTCAACGTGACAACTCTCTAGTCACTCTTTCTTCGGCTGTTATTAAACATCTGAAAGAAAATAATCTGCTATGGGTTCAGCATTCCCGTCCGCGAAGGTAACCCTAAACATCTCGAAATCTAATTCCCATTCCATACAATTGAGCGCGCAGATGCGCAGTCCACGGATTCACCCAGGTCGCGGGCTAACAAAGAGCAGTTGTACTGCACATTGGTAATACAACTAATTTTACGCGGCGGGCGAGGCAAAAACTCTCATAATGGGATCTGCCCGATATGCCCGTTTTGTTAGCGCCCTGATCGACAGATCTGATAATTTGAATATGGAAAGGCATCCGAGCGTGCGCGTTGCTTTCATTCAGAAAACGTTACTTGGACTTGTTCAGTCGGAGATTTTAACGCGATAACTGTTTGGTTTCGGTCATTGAGACGTTGAGCTTTCAATGCGCAATGTATGCAACGTGTTGAACGGAACAGAATGCAAGAATGCAACATCTGATTTAGTTGATGGAGGCACGATAATGTTTATAAATGTGAAGTCATGTGTACTAGTAGAAGTAAAATAATTATGTTAATAGAAGTATATAATAAATAATTTGTAAATTAATTAATGTTTGCATATAGGTATACGTTAAATTCAAATCAATTGAAACCCCATTCATCAACAATTGTATTGTCTTAATTTGTTTTGTATTTAACTGTTATCTGTATTCGTGTGCTACTTCGTTTAGCTAATTTCTTTTCGACGTGCATCTCTATTTAATTAATGCAAATATCAATAAAAATTAACATTAACCTTACCGTAAACTGGTTTATTGAAGAGTTTATCCGGAGTGGATGTTGTGTTGAGGTTCTCAAACTTCTTCACAGGAGTCGAGAACGGGCTTGAGCTGTCAATGCTGTCACCAACCGACGCCAACTCTTGACTGATGCGACCTGCAAGGAAATTGTATAAGAAACAATCGTTTTCAAAGTCGTAACAGGAGTTGGGCTCCGAAGTAATCCTGGACGTGGAATAATAATTTATAGTTACTCAAACAATGGCCTATGTCCAGCAGAGGACCTCTAAAGGCTGATAGATGGATGACTTAAGTCTTAAACGATGGAAGCAAGGTTAAACTAATAAGTACTACTACTATCATGAATGTCAAAATCTGTGAAGATGTTTGGATATTTGTCTTTTCATCGGCCGTTGTACGGATTAAGATGGAACTTGTCACACACAGTCCCTATGCAAGACAAAAAATCATCAAGTAGATTTTATACCGGCTGTAGGTATATTTCACTGGGATTATTGGGACGTTTATATGTCTGCGATTTCTTTTGGTGAAATCACCTGTGTTGTGAAACATGTTAATAAGGTGGAGTAAGTGGTTTTCCGTTTCCCTTTTAGCCGGGAACGTTTCAGTGATGCTATTGGTGTACGTCAGATGCGGCGGTAACTGTTTGCCATCATAACAATCATAATCATGCAGCTTTAAAGATTAGTGTGAACACAGCTAATCAAGTAGGTAGAGATTAATAAATCCTGAAACCTCAGTTAGAAATATTCAGTTACTTATTCAAGAATGTTACTTTGACCAGAAAGTTATAGACCAAGACGACTGTTTTCAAAATTCTAAGTAGGTAGGCATATTTATAAACCATAGTAACTTGATAACTTTGAGCTACATGATCAACGACTCTCTTATCGGTCACTTAACCTAAGTGTAAAAATGTAGTAGACAGAACATTAGCAAGATACCTAGTCATTATTTTTTTAGTGGTCAGCAATGTTCACTAAACGACTGCTTCTTACAAAATTCATCAATAGAACAGCGCTGAAACTTGTGAAAATCGAAATTAGATATTTCCTACAACAGCTAGCGGAAACCACTAACCGTCCCTGCCCTCGGCTTGTCAACACAAAAGAACTGTAAAATCCGTGCAATTTGTACCCTCTGCTCTTAGCGTGTACGGTATATACTTATTGATTTATAGCAAACACGGCTTTGGCTTCGGGTTTTAAAAAGCCAAGGCCGGGCGTCAGTCACTCCGCTATATGCCTTCGTTCGTCGCGACACAGTACACTTCTTGCCGATTTCACACTGGTGTATAGGATTTTTCGGTTCGGCGGCGTTGTGTAAAAATGTCGTCTTGTCGTAGGCACGCCGCCCCTCCCCAGGCGACATTTTTACAAGCGGGGGAGGGGGAGGCCACCCGCGGACGCTGCCGTCATTTCGTTGTCATCCAGGGGCTCCTTTTTGCGCGATCACAGCGCGAGCGTCGGCGTCGACAATACTGTTCAGTATTTTTATTTTTTCGAGAAGAAAATGCGAAAAAAAAAACATTCCCGTAGAAAATCATGAACAATGCTGCCCTTCGGCGAGATTACCGCCATCAGAAAATGAATGCTTTGTTAGATTCGTCCAACGGAATGTTTTCAGTTGTTACATTAGTCTTGTCATTTCCATTAGACGGCGGCTTAGCTAGGCATGAGGAGTTCCCGAATACCAGCCCCCGGCCCCGGCTTCATCCACGTTTCAATTATGAAAAGTGCTTTGTTACCTACCGTTTATTATTTCCTCTGCAAATGAATCTTTGTCGGTGTTCCGCGTGAATTAAATGACTGTACCTAAGTATAATTTTTAAAAGCGAGAAATCTCTGAATGGAACTTGGCAACAATACAAATGTACTCCCTACCTAGGTGCTGTTCCTTGAATAAGATTATAGGCGGATTATGTAATATCTATATTTAAACTAACTGTTGACTGTGGATTTCACGTAACATGTCTAATATGCGGTATGTCTATACTTAATATTTCCATGTGGTATAAAAACATTGAAAACCTTACGGAGGAAATATTATATTTATTCGTAACATAATACATTATCATGATTGTAATGTCCTATGCTACATTTAAGCAAACACGGTTACTACTCTCTATAAAAGTCTACGTCTATATAAAACACAAAAAATGTTTGTGATGAAATTCTTTCATCTGAGGATATGTCATTCTCATCAGAATTTTATTAGCGTAGTGAAATACTGGTAAGTAACCTGTGTTTATCAAAGTAAAAAAAATCGTATCACATTATAAACATTTCAAGCTAAACATGTAGCCAAGTAGCCAACATGCCAACACAGTTTATATGAAGGGAAACAAGTCTCTATCCGTCAAGCCTTTTGCAGGTAACTCTACCGCGACCGTGACTCTACGTCATGGCCGAAGTTATAGTCAAAGCAAATTTTAGGTCACGGCGATTTCGAGAGACTTACGCCCGGCCCCAACTCAGAGTCACTAATGATTTCTTAAATCGCTCCTTAGTACAGAATTTGTAAGGTGATTCTTTACTAGCAAGCGATTAAAGTAACCGCGTTAGTGATTCTGAGTTGGGGCGTTAGTCAGTTTACGGACAATTTAAGTTAAGCAGACAAATACCTTTACTTAATTATTTCATGTTGATTAATTTTGAAGTTCTTGAATGTCAAGTCAAATCAACCACTGATCATTGACATTGATAGTTAGCAGTACTGCCATAAATAAAATGGCCTAACCTCTTTATTTTATTTTAAAGAAAAGCTACTTTCTATCTTTTTATGTAAGAAAAACAGTAAACGAATTTCTTGTTATTATATTAGAATAAATCATAGTTCTAATCTAAAAGCATTAAAAGAAATAAGATATTATCTTTGATTTACTATCAACGTATTTTACTTACACTATAGTCAAAATTATCTAAGATGCCCATAATGATAGCTGCCATTTATTAATATGACGTAAGCTTGTATGGGCGTCTTTGAGCAGAATGGAATAATCATTTACTTGACATGAATAGTTGGATACTTACAGACAAAGGAATCTGCCAAAATTTATTAATAATCCCTACTGGTTGTCATTGGGGTTATTTACAAATCATATTAAATGTTATAATCTAGTAAAAACCCTATCATATCATAATTTATGCAAAATTGAATAAAAATATGAGGCGTCCAAACAATGTCATATAAAGAGGTCTAAATCTTTACTGACGTTAAGTGATGTGACGATTTGAAACCGCTTATAAAACCAATCATGATCGATACATTACTACAATCGAAACTTAAAAATAAAAATGAATTTATTTTATTTCTTTGTTTGTGAATAAGTACTTTTCACAATTTAATTTCTTCTCTTCTTTATGGACATGACCAAAAGTGTTTATTATGATAATCTTTAACGCAGCCATTTCAACTAATAAGAATAGGGTTAGAATATTCATTATTCAACTGAAACCGGCCACTTGGCTGATATAATTTTTTCTACTTTTTGAAAAAAATAATTAAGACATCAAATAAACACAATCCAATAGCAAAACTAAAGATTTTCATTTATTAAAAAAAATACAGTTAAAAGAATATCGGGTGATAATATAACTTTTGCGCCACCCTATAGATAGATTAAGTATTTTACGAAATAAACAAGAATTAATTCATTGTAGATTTTATTCCTGACGCTCATAATGATTTTAATGTTATTAAGAAACTGAGTGGGTGGGCTTATTCTATCATGATACCTAGCAGTGAGTTTTTTAGGAAAAAATATTTTATTATGGTCGTAAATACATAATTACTGAAAATATAGGTACGGTGTAAAGTAATTTAAGTAGTTCAATGGAGGCAGTAGGTTTTTAGAATTTACAATTTAATTATTGAATCGATTAGAAAGTCTTACAATTTTGAATCGATTTGTTGCAAAAATTGGTTTCTTTCATGAACCGATTTTTTTGTACATCTCTAGTGTCACTGTGATGACAAACGACAAATTCGGCCTCTTAGTTCACGGTGACTATAACACCCATCGATATGATTATTGATAAGGTTATTTGAAGTTGGTACGCACTAGGTTCTAAGTTGACAATATGACTGAGACGAACCGATACTTAACATATTTAATGTCAATTAGTTATGGACTACTTACGACTAAATAAAAGAACCTTTCTGAGTTACACTCACAACATTAAAATATAGAACGCGACTACACGTTTCAATACAAGTTTCAATAATCTAATTATGGTCTTGATACACATAAGTATTGGGATGTAAAGGGTTCCATCTATTTGGGGATTTTCTCGTGGTCCTGCTACGAGTATTTTATCCTGCTAGTAGGACCATGAACTTTTAGAGTCGTAGCCAACTTTCCCTTCTTAGGGACCCTGCTGAATAACGGACGAAGTTATGGCAACCGGAACCGTCTATCCAGATCTCTCTGTACCACCTAGTTTAATCCCGACGGTACTTGCAATTGGTGAAGAGTTGGAAGAATTTGTAGTTTATGAAGTGTTTGTGTTTTCCATAGACCTATATGTATATAAAGTCTATGGGGTTTTCATGTTTCGGTCGCAGTATCGGAGAGCCTGTAATAATGTGGGCTCCCCGCTTCGTTTTCCCTCCGTTGATGATGCCTTTAATGTTGCTGATGTTCACGGACGTACCATGGGTAGTTACTGACTATGACCATCATGCGGCTCGTCTGCTTGCCTAGCAGTAGGGTTGGTACCACCAATCTCAAGTATTTTAGGGTCATCACTGAAAACCGACTTGAGAGCTTTAGTTCTGGAATTCCAAATCCCAAGTTCCATCCCTCGTGTCAGTCAGTGGTCGAGACTCGCGTGCCGCTGGCAAGTAATTGAATAATTTTTGTGGTAATGAAATGCGCAGTGGAGCGTCGTGGTCGCGACGTCACCCGATATTCCGATCTTGATAAAGGGTTGTTCGGTATCGCGCTCAACACGAATACGAATACTATTTTATCCCTTTAAAACACTGGTTCTCAACATGACAGTTTGACACATTTTTAGATCACTTGATTGTACTTAGTTAAGTCTTAAATATTGTATACAGTTCTAATAAAAGGGTAATTTTTACTGTCAATCCAGGCATTTTTTAGGTGTGAAGCAAATTTAACATTTTTCAGAAGTGCTGAAATGCTAAAGAATTTACGTATCTAGTGTGTTAGAACCGACAAGAGGATAGTGTTCCATTTAATAAAACTCAGTGGACCGATTAACTACTACGAGTATATATCATAATCAATCAATTAATCAACCTCTACAATCTCAACAACCTCTATAATCTAAAAATATACGCGTGGCAACAGTGATAGCACGGTCATGTGGTATCTTAACAAAAAGTGTTATAACCGAAAGAAATAAATATAAATTTATAGACATTACTGTTTTGTGAGCCTTAAATGTGAATATTTGAGTACCGCTGCTTCTGAAGCAGGATCGCTTTTCGATAACGTTTATTATGCATGGAAATTAGAGATTCATATTTCGTGTTTAAAAAATATTGGCGTCGTGTCGCTCCCTGGCACTTCGGCTCATAGTTATGGGGAGCTAGTATTATGGCGTTGTATTTTTACGATCGGAAGGGCCGATTTCCGTTTTTAGAAACCGCTTTGATTTTTATTTGTTTCGCAATCAATTCGATTCTCGTATGAAACAAGGCAGTGATAAGTCATCGATACAACGATTCAACTCACGCACTTTTTGGTTTTGTTAATGTCACTGGTCGCACAAACAGCAAAATCGATGAGAAATAATTGTTAACGTCAATGAAAGTTTACTAGTGTCAAAGTTTCATATCAACTATAATGCGACGTTGCCAGCTTGCGTAAAGAGATTACACATTAGGCAATTTACGTTCAAGTATTTAGTTTGTATGAAAATGAAAAAAAAAATTCAATAACGAAAGATGACTAATTTAATGGTCTGAATAATAGCCGAAGTTCCTGCACAACCTCAGGAACACGTTGTATACAAGAATTGCTCATTTAAAGGTATTAGATTTCAAAAATCTTTGCTTGTATGTTTCATTTCCTACGACGTTTCGACTCTCATTCTAGTTTCAAATACATAATGTGTAGATAAACAAGCCAGTTCAGAATATTGCTTTGAATGTGATATCTAAGATAACGTCTAATTAGCGACGGAAGTGAAATTGATTACTTTTATTTTATCGAATTAGGTCTTAAAAGGTGGATGCCGCTACATAAAACTAGTAAAGTAGGTAAAACATGTTTTATCGTCATTTCATTTACATATATAAAACTTTTGTAATTGCGGAGTAAGTCATTTCCAGGTTATAAATGATTTACCAATGATAAATAAGTCTTAATTCTAATTAATTAAAAGACCTTAATTCTAAGTAATTAGGAGATTAACTTAATCATTTTGCCGTCTGGGCAGTCCTTTTTAAAAGTTCGGGTGAATGCTAACGTTCTATGACTGCTGTAAGATCGTTTTTCACCTTAGCATTTTTTTTATGGAAATAGCCGGTAAACGAGCTGACGATCCACCTGATGGTAAGTGGCTATCGTCGCCCATGGACATCAAAGGCATTACTAATGCATTGCCGGCCGAGAAAGACAGAAGAAAAAGAAAGAAAAAACTGGCTCTCAAGCCCCCAGCCGGAACACGACGAGTCGTTTGGCGGCTGACTCATGCTCAAGGGTGGTAACTATCCAGGCGAACCCCATGGAGAAATAATAATAGTAATAATGGTATTAATTGACAATTAAAATCAATATTATTAGTATAATCCCTCGAGGGGCCCTACCACTAGCGGACCGGATTTAGTCGCCTCTTACGACACCCATCCAGCGTGGGATTGGAGTTAGTATTCGAAGGCACCCCACTACGGTTGAAATTTCCCATCTCATCATTAACTAAATCTATGATCGAGACAGTATATGCAGCAAAACACCTTTTCAAGCTGTTTGCTAAGTTTATTTGTTCAGCTTCTCAAATAACACAAAAAACAGTTCAAGCGTGGAATTGACATGATTGGCAGCGATGCGCGGCTAAAGACAAAGCTTTGTGGTCCCACCGATTTGTATGAGCGTCACATTACACCAGTGCTTTGATTCGCACGCGCATTCACAAGGACAGCTCTAAAAGGATTCACAGGCTTTGAAATGCCGCCATTGCCGCCTTAGCTTTATAATTCCCTTTTCATATTTTCTTGGCCTTCACAACTCATCGATGAATCTAATTAGAAATCATGACCTGTGGTTTGTTTTAAGAAATTATATGCTCATTTGAAATACATATCTTTTAATGTCTGTATGGAATCTTCGTACTTTGGATGATGGTAAAATACGAAGAAAAACGAAGATTAGAAAAAAATCTGAAATAATCAGAAATAGTTGCCGTAGATTTTATAAGTTCGTATTTTAGTCACAGGTTTCTCATTTGGGCTAATTATTCTGTGAAGTTTTTTTTTATATTGCCTGTAAATGAACAGACGCGTCGCTCGATACCTGTGACTGTCGCACCGATACATAGTATACTGGCAATATTACCAGAAAAGGAAGGTACCTACTGCACCATGATGATGCAATACAATACAATACAAAACTCTTTATTGCACACCAATATAAGAATGTACATGCAGATAACATAATATACAATGTATAGTACACAATAGGCGATCTTATCGCTAAAAGCGATTTCTTCCAGATAACCCAAAGTGGAAAACTTATCTAAGTAGACAGATAAATGGTAAAGGTGTACAAGCACAACTAACATACGTATGATGTTCATGAGGTCCGCGGAACTAACACTAAATGAAAAAAGCAAAGGATAGAGTTTAAAACTAAAAATAAGAAAGGAAAGGATAGGGGGACAATAAGTAGAGGTAGAAGGTGATAATAAGAAGCAGTTCAATGCGACATATAATGCTCTTTAACCTGTCTTTTAAAGGAATAATTCGACTGGGCATATCTAATGGAAACAGCATTTTTATAGAAATTACAACAATAGCTGGGAGTAGATGAGGCGAGGTTAGAGTTAGAGCGAAGAGAGCGATAACTGTCGTGTAGCAAGTAGAGATAGGTAAATCGCTCTTTAAGATAGTCTGGGGCTAATGGATTGAACAGAACAGAGTACAGCGCAGAAAGAATATGAGTATTCCGGCGAAGGCGGATTGGGAGCCACTTGAGCTTAGTGCTAAATTCTGGGACATGGTCATATTTACGCAAACCAAATATGAACCTGATACACAAATTTTGGAGACGCTCAAGCTTAGTTAGCTCCTCGGTGACATCAAGATAGCAGATATAAGCATAATCAAGGAGAAGCAGGGAGTGAGGTAGCGCAATTTTCGTGGAAGTTGGTAGAAAACATTGTAACCGACGAAGAGACCCAATAGCAGCAAAAATTTTACGGCTGACTTCCTTAATTTGTGGACCCCAGCTAAGGTTGCTATCAATGCCATTGCAACTGCAATTGCCAAGATTTTTGACAGTCTTACTAACCGGTATTACAGTACCATTTAAGGTTACAGGGACTTGATATTGGTATGATACTTGAAATGATGCGCTGAATTGTTAAGCTGGTTTCCATTCACTTCAGGTGAATCATAAAATGTCTGACGCAACCATAGAGACGCAGAGACGCAACTAGGTAACTAGGTAAAATACGAAGAAAAACGAAGATTAGAAAAAAATCTGAAATAATCAGAAATAGTAGCCGTAGATTTTATAAGTTCGTATTTAACTTTGAAAATCAAAATGCTTTAATTTTTGTTACATTTAAAAGCTATTTTTTACTTATAATTATCCCTCATAATCAAAGAAACTTTAAATAGTAATAACATCACAAGTGCCTTCAGCAAACAAAATATTACCAACTATCGCTAAATGTGAAATCTCATAAAAAGCTGGAGAAAAACTTCTAAGATCACGCAAGAGAGGTTGAGCTCACATGAATATATGATGCTTCCGCTCACAAAAGGAGGATTATTCTTAGAAGTCATATGAAGATGGTAAAGAGAATAATGGCTCTTCTATAAAAGGAAATACTGCTAATGAAGCGGATTTGCTAAAGAATAATTATGGTATTAAAAGAACCTTAACTAACTTAATGGATCCACGCTTTCTTTCATTGGTAATATTCCTGCTTTCTGTATTACACATGTCTCGTGTATTGTTACAAAAAATACATTACGGTATGGTGTTTTAAACAAACCATTTTTTTGAACCTATGAAACCATTTTGTAGAAAACAGTTTTTACAAGATAGTGTTTTGAGTTGCATAACATGAGCTCAATTTAAAGAATACAGTAGATTCCTAAATTCATGTAACAACAGTTAGCTTCCTGAAGCAACATCTATTTAAGTAGTATTAATTGTCGACAAACTTCCCGGTTCATAAACCGAGTTTTAGATTGACAGAAGGAAATTAATAACCAACAATTTTAGAACAACCACACGGTGCGATATTGAAAAGGGAACAAAAAACTCGATTCGATTCCGGAGCCGAATCTCGCACAAAGGTAAGGAAATAGCCAGTTTCAGCGCTCACAAAGGGAATAACATTAGGCGACCACAATGGCGCTTGGAAACGGGGAGTGGGATAAAAAACGGATGTGTCAATAATTAACTGTGTGATTCGGGAGCTCGGTGCCGGCGGCCATCGATTCCAAGCTACAGAGCCGGTTTATTAAAAAAAAAATAACAAACATGTATTGTGCCGTACTCGGACAAAAGGGGCGAAAACGTGAACGATCGCCCGGTTTGTTTTCGCGGCTCCAATATTGGGGTGAAAAATATTACACCCCCAGGCGTGTATGTGAGAACAAACTGCCTAATTCGCATGTGCTCATGAAACCATTCGCTTTAGCTGGGGTGAACAGAATTTGAATTGCATATTTGTATTTAACATAGCCCTGATTACCATTTTATTCTATGTGCAGTTAAAATTGTTGTATACAAGTTTGGTAGGAGTAAATGACAATATTACACAGATCAATACTTTGTGTTGGAGCATGTTTATCAAAATTGCTGAGCTCAGCCTTAAAGAAGGTACCTTAGTCCATAACATACCAATAAGTGGCCAAGAACCTAGGTTGTTAGTACCTTCAGAATCTTCAATTAAGGGTATAAAACCCGCCAGCAACGAAGCGCTAAACCTAATTTGCAAGTCTATCGTCGATCTAAATATCAAAATGTTAATGAGAATCATGAGTCCCATTCGTGATAATATTTAGGATTTCATTTTTCATTAGATACGTAGATAACTGAGCCATGCGCCACCTTTGATGCCCTTTAAAAATGTGTTTAAAAGTTTGTACTTAATGATTTTTCTAGGTTTCTTTGTTTCTACTAACTATGCAATGTATAATTGTAACCTTGTTATAAAGTTTTCGATTCGGCGCAGACACAATGTAGATGAGACTTGAAATACTATCCTCGTTTTATTTTGTAAAAGACACTTTGTTCTTTGGTTCATTTATTTGGTTCATTTATCACCATTTCACACCCTTCAAACTAAAACACTCCAAAGACTGTTCTTCGGGTAGAGTTGACATCTTTAATCGAAACTTGAACCTTCCAGTGAACTAATAAAATAGAATAAAACTGTGGTATATAAAAATAAAATGAAGCGTGATTTTGTACCGAACTGCACATGAATTTTACCAAACGGCGTGTCAGCATATAATAGGCAATAAGGCTGCATAATCGCGATGGAATCGCAACAAATCCGCATCAATGGCCCCCCACGCACAATTTGAGCCCCCGGAGGATCGGGAAATTCATCTCACTAATCCACCGGGCGGCTGTGAATAGTAAAAGTGATGGTTCTATTCATTGCAGGAAGCTGGCTAGGGGTGGCGGGCGAGGGTGGCAGGGGGACTGTTGGAAAGCGCTAAAATTTAATAAAGCCCGGCTCGCCGGGACTATGGACAGCCCTCGCGATTAATTACGCACAAGAGGCTAGTAATGATACCTACAAACTCCTCTGTAAATAGGGACCGGGAGGGCATAGTTTGGCGTTTATCTATAATTCATAGATGATTCTGCGTAGTATATTAATGTTTCTGTTTGATACGGGCGGATCATATTAATTGGTGAGGATTATCGCATCTTAACAGATATAAATAATTCTCCCTGTAAACTTATTCACTTTTCCTATGGGGTTTGTAAATTAGATGCACGTGTGTCGTATGAAAATACTGAATTACGAGTTTCGAATTCACAACTGATACTATAATATTAGGTCAAGATTTTTAGAGTTACTCTAGACTAAATAATAATAAAGAGATACCTAAGTTGTATCTACATGAGAAAAATTTTACTACTGATCATAATCTTTATTCAAGCTCTTCCAGAAAGAATTTTCCAGGTTGGCTGATTATTTACTATACGCCACGTCATTCCACAACAGGGCCATCAAGTGAAAAGCAACAACCGTAGGTACTCCGGCGTAAGGTCTCTTCCACTCATCCACTCGTACATGCCTTGACGTCATTGTAAAATCGCGGTCGAATAGGCACGGAGCGAAATACGAGGTGGAATCTGAATAACAAGAGGCAAGGTAGCGCTCTCAGTCGAGCGGTGACAGAGGCAAGTACCCGCTAATTGCCACTTCAGCGCCAATTACGAGACGATACGCCTCGCGAGACGCGCAGCATCGCATACGACGACAAGCGGGGCGAATGCATCAGCGATCTTTTGTATGGAAATCGGTAGATACTTAGACCTCGTTATAATTATATATACCGATACATAAATATGTGTCTGTACTTTTGAAGTCATTTAGATGTATAATAATAATAATAATGTAATATGTACGAGTATAATTACTGGGTTTAATGGTACAGAAAATATCCTTGTGAAACTTTGGTTTCCAGTATGGTTTTAAAAATTGGGTGAAGCTCGTTAACCCGAAAATGATAAGCTTGTCCTGAAAGAGAATCCTTTCCTACTATTGATTTTAATGGAATGCCGATACTGAATCTTGATGATTTATATCGAAAATGCTATAATCCTTTATGGGAGCTTTATCATCATTATCCTGCCCATTTCCTTAATTTTATTTGGGGTCGGCGCAATGTTATTTTTGTTTCATCCTTACCTGTCAGCCGTCATTTCCTCACTGACTCCTTTAACTTTCATATCACCGCTCAGCACACAATCCTGGATGGATCTTTTCTTTGGGCGTCTTCATCCCCCTCGTCCATACACATTCATATCCATCACTTTTCTCGTCTCATGCAAATTGTGTCCCTTCATCACATGCCCATACCACGACATTCGGTTCCCTTTCAACATTTCTATTGTTTTTGCCACTTTTAAACTTCCTTCAATACACTCATTTCTTACTTTATCCATTTTCGTCACTCCACACTTCTACCTCAACATTCTCATTTTCGCGACAAGCAATCGTCTCTCATCAGTCTTATTTGCAGCCCAATATTCTAATATACCCTTCAATTTGAGAAGAACAATAACAGTAACAATGCCTAATTTTCCTGTGGCAAATAAGCTGTACTATATTATTATATTATAGTTACATTTGATAGCAGTACTGTTCCGCTAGTCTCGCTCACTGTGCCCCATCCCTGACACTGAAGTGTGACGCGGTTTCGCCGGCGACGAATGGAGAGCGAGCGAATGTGAAACGGTCGGAACACTCAACCGAGCGCGGATTACGAATCGTGCAGCGCTCTTGACGCAAACGAGTGTAGCTAACAAAAGATGTCGTTACCTACGCCGAGTGCACCTACCCCCAGGAGCTAGCGCCACTCGACGAAGTACCACATTTTATACGTACTATGTACCGCTTGTAATTTGTATTACATATATTGTTGATAAATAAGTGCCTACATTCTAATAAACCGACCGTTGAGGAACAAACTTTACGAATTACGTTGCTCATTTATTTACTGACTAGCGCTCTGCCCGCGGCTTTGCGTTTTCCGGGATAATAAGTACTCTACATCTTATTCCAGATATTCTTCCAGTAGATATTGCGTGAAAGAAAAACAAACATTCATACATCTTCACAAACTTTCACTTTAATAATATTAGTAGGATTTTATTCATTTATTTATTTAAACTTTATTATACCTAAAATGGATGGTATATTATATATGGTATATTTTATCAGGCGGGTCATCTTCAACCCACTTCAAAAAGGTACATTCTAAAAAGAACAAAGTTCCTTAACGAGGCTTCATGTAGGAGTAAACTGGTAGAAATCGTCTGTTTTTCAATGGAAATCATCAAATAACGGAAGCCGCAAACGCTCTCTCTCCTTTCAATTTGCTATCTTTGAAAATTGGTAAACTTATATCTTTAGAAATCTTATAGACGATCTGTATGGATGCTAAGGGAACAACTTATTCAATAAATTGTTAATTTAATAGTATTTAACTTCAACTGAGTAAATATAGGATAAGTAAATATGCACTCATGTGGAGGTTTGACAAAAGTAAACAAATTAAAGATTCACGTCACATGAAAATCATTTTCATTCGCCGTAGCACCTGATGCATAAACAGATGAAATAGGACTCTTCCAGTTTTGGATGTCCTAAGCGACGAAGCTGCCAAACCAAACTTTTAGCATGATGTAGGTTTGTAGAATTAAAGTATGAATCAGGAAAGAAAGCAAGGTGGTTGGTGGTTTTAAGTTCAGAGCTCACATAGTTACATCAAACCGAAAAACAATTTCAGCTCTGTAGAAGGTTATTAACATAATATTATAAGTATGTGTTACTCTTGATTTTATTGGATCGCCTCGAAAGCCAATGTTTCGATAACCACATTCTTCAGAGCCTAGTACCGACTTCTATTCTATCCCAAAACATCAGATCTACTATACCACTCTATATTACAAATATTATAAAACTGTGACGAAAAACAGGTTTGTGCATAATAATGGTAGTTCTTGGACATATTTTTTTGGTCATTCTAAATCTTTAAAAGTTTTTGCAAATGCCGTTGCACCAAACCACACCGAATTCAATATTAGATTTGAACCTAGCCTAGATTTGAACCAAAGCTGGGTGAAAGAACAAATATTATTATTTAACATAAAAGTTGGTGGGCGTTGTTGTAGCTGTCACAATAAATATTTTTCAGATTTCATCGTGAATACAAAAACATAAAAATTAGATAATATGAAATTTGTAATGGCTGGTAAAATACTTCACTTTGTTTAGCGTGTGGGTACAATAGTGCTACATAACTAACTCAGATGGAATTTCATCTGAGATAACTAATTACTTAACGAATGTTTTTCTATTTAATACTGTCAAAATACAATAACGGCCTTTACACCTACATAGTATATTCCATATTTATATTTGTCGTATCAAAAACGTATACCAAATAGAATGCAAGAAGATCATCAACGAGAGTCATGCAAATGAAAGGATTGAAAGGAGGTACGCTTGGCTGGCAATTATTCGCTTTTTAATTAGAGAAACAGACCACATACATCTATTACACGGTTTCCGTTCTGCTCATTAAGTAAACAGCTAAGCTAACGACGACGCGGAGGGAAAAATAAAATCATAAAGGACGACGTTCGCCGCCAAGTGCCTACTCTAGAAAGTCGAAGTGAATTGTGCGTACTCCTACATGCCATATACTTTCAGCATTATGTGCATAGAAATAGGGTTTCCTATCTTGGCGAAGGAGGCACATAGGACGCACATGCTCGTATGCTTTGCTAGCACTTTGTGTTCGCCCTACACCACTCTCTCTGCGATGTATTTTAATACTTGATGGATGCAGTACAGGGGAGTACTTGATTTTTTACATTATTACTGACGCATTCGCGACGTCTACAGTCTGTCATAGTCCCTTTGTTTTCTTTATTAATGAGAAATAAGGTCTTATTACATTCGATGCCATATACCAACTTCAATTACTGTTTTTACGAAAATATAATTATGTAACTTTTTATCCTGTGAAAGTGTGGGTTCTCATCACTGTACTACATTATAGATCACTTATCACCCAACATAAGAAAAACACATATGAAATCTCCAAATTGCTGTCTTCGTTGCAAGTGGCACAAGCTTGTCAATATTTTCTATTAAATAACTAGAAATAAATATTTCTACTTTTAACGGTTGTAACGATAATATTTTGTGGGAGCGCGTTCGTTTTTAAAGTAAACGCTCGCTAACTAAGGTATATCCTGAATTTAACATGTCAAAAATAGATGAGAGGATCACGTACCTATAAACAGATCAAGATTCAGAATGATGAGATAGGTAATTAGGTCTCTAAAGAAATTATTCGATGGAAGTTATAATTACGAAACAGCATAATTTTACTAACGGAATGTAGTTTGTCACTTCATACGAAATATTATGTAATCCTATTAATATTATAAATGTGAAAGTTTTTGAAGATGTTTGGATGTTTAAATTGTTCCTCAATCACGCCACAACTACTAAACCGATTTGGCTGAAATTTGGAATGGCGCTTGTGTGTTAATCCTATGAATTAACACACAGGCTACATTTTATCTCGGAAAAGTTCAGGGTTCCCGCGAGATTTGTAAAAAATCGATCTCGGGCGAAGCCGCGGGCAAAAGCTAGTGTTGTATAATTGATAGCGATATTTGGAAATAGAGTTAAGGAAATTATAATCATAGGCTGAAATATAACAAAACATGAAAAAGTGACATACATAACATCTGAGATTGTGCTCTTGAGTCGAGATGGGTTTATTATTACGGGCCTTAGTCACCTGTCCATTCTAATCAACAGTCTTCGCCACTGTCACTTGTTGTGCAACTGGGTCAAAATATTCGCATATCCACAATATACTGGGAGAACCAATAACCAGTAGATTTGTAGTGTTGTATAGATCCAGATGTATCTATATTTTATATAGTTGTGGTGTGCGGTAGGCCAGCGGGATCAGGGACAGGGCCGCTATCGATTGCTATCGGACCCTCTTACCGACAATGTCCATGAGGTACAACGCATATCGAAAATGATTGAAATGAACAAATTTATCATTCGAAAATCTATTTTATACTACAATTGATATTAGATAACTTGTGCATAGTAATATTAGCTAACGCATCTGAAACTTACTGAATACGGATATGATCCTGTATATGATAAAAAAAAGCTCACATCTACAGTGGTTTGTGAAGGCCTTTTCGCTACTTCTGTATTGGCTGTTAAACGAGAATTTACTTTAACGTGAAAAATCTCCGGTATCCGATGGTCCTTTATCGTCAAGGGGACGAATTAATTTCAGCAATTGATGGAGGGCTCAGGGGCTGCGACTCCGGAGACGGAATTCAATTATTGATACCTCCGACTGAGCCGGCGCAAACGATTTGCGTACATACTCGGGCGAACTTTGTAACTTTATATTACTTACACAGTTGCTTGTCTCTTGGTACTTTATATTAGACGAGCAACAAACATGAATTTTAATTATCAAATACTATTATATCGAATACACTATGGAGTTATGCCCAATTGTTATTTTAAAAATCCTTATATACGTAACTATGTCGTTAAACATAGTCCAGGTGTATTTGCTTTTTGTGTTGTAAATGTATAAACTTTTCAAATACCTAAGTAAATTTTGTTGTAAACAATAATAGAAGATTTTTTTTGTTTACAACGGATCTACGGATCATTAAAATAAAGTTGCAACAGTAAAAAAGTCAAGATTAGATAACATTATGTGTGATAAATATAAAAATTGTGTATCATCTCAACTAATAACATTATATTTATCTAGAATACAAATACGATCCTTACGATCCTTCATACGCGCCCTCGCGACCGTCGATTACTGATATTATTGCTAATATTGTTATCTGGTTGAAGACGCGTTTTAAGATTATAGTCACCGCGAACTAAGAAGCCCAATTTGTCGTTTGCCACCACACTGACATTAGAGATGTACAAAAAAATCGGTTGACGAAAGAAACCAATTTTTACAACAAATCGATTCAAAATTATAAGACCTTCTAATCGATTCGATAATTAAATTTTAAACTAAAAACCATAATATTTAGGTACCTAGTTACCTACTTACTACCTCGATTGAGCTATCTCGTACCGCGTATTCTCAATATGTACCTATTTACGACTTCAATAAAATATTCTTTTATCCATTCGCCCATGAACATCAACAACACCAAAAGCATTACTGGTGCGTTGCCGGCCAAGAAAGAGAGAGGAAAAAGAAAGAAAGATAGATCATGATAGAATGAAAGTCCCGCTCAGTTTCATAATAATATTTTGACATAATATTATATTATGAGCGTCAGGAAAAAACTACAGTGAATAAATTCTCGCTTATTTTGTAAGACACATTCATGTATACATAATTATTATTTTGTTGGAAAAAAAATGTTCACCGCAACCTTAAATACTTATAACATATTATCTGCAGTGTCCATGGATGGCGAAGTGCCCATACATAATGGAAAATGTCCTTTTGTTAGCATGCAATTCGTCGTGGTATTATTGGGTACCTAATTTTAAATTCAAATGCAAGCAAATCATTTTTAACAATGTAATTAAATTAATCAATTTTCATTTTTAAATTTCGATTATAGTAATGTATCGATTATGATTGGTTTTATAAACGGTTTCAAGCCGTCACATCACCCTACGTCAGATTAGATTTAGGCTTCTTCATATAAGATTGTTTCGACGTCATATATTTTTATAAAATTTTGCATAAATTGTGATGTGATGGGATTTTTACTAGATTTTAACGTATAATATGATTTATAATCAACGCCAGTGAAAATGTGTAGGGATTTTTAACAAATTTTGGCAAAATCCTTTGTCCGTAAGTATTCAACTATTCATGTCAAGTAAATGAATATTCCATTTCGCTCAAAGACACCCATACAAGGTTAGTTCATATTAATAAATAGCAGCTATCATTATGGGCATCTTAGATAATTTTGACTATAATTTGTTTTAGTTTTATTTATAATTCATTTATCGAATTATTATAATTAAGTTTATTACTTGTACTTTCGAGGCATATATGCATTCTTAATCTTTGTATCTTTTATATTGTTTATTGTTAAGATTTAGGCATTTCATTACGAAAAGATAATTCGAACCACCAAAAAGGTGATTCAAACAATCCATTAACCGCAAAAAGAGTAGGATAAGCCTTAAAACATTGCTTGCTTAAAACTCATTATTCACCCGCCATAATATCACTTTCGGTATCGTGTTGCATATCCATTTCACATACGAGCTATTGCGTCGCACAATCGCGACACCGGAGGGTGTTACCCACACCCCTGTGTCAGCTACATACACCCTTACAACGTTATCCGTTCCCTCGGTCAACAAATCGACATGCAAGAATAGATGTTACGTCATAGCATTAGAGTCGACGTATTCTCAAAAGTGGTTCCATACGTGAATCCATACGGTGGCAAATGTGTACATAGAGGGCGCGCCCCTCACTGTCACAGAACAAACATGGCGGCGGCTAACGAGGTTTTTGCGAGCGGCTCTCGTAGAACGATTTCGCGCCTAATTTGGACGTTGTATGTGGAGAGTGCATTATGTTTTATTTTATTTCATCGAGCGCGAGGTAATTTTGTACGGTTAATTTCATAGATGCTACAGTATGAATATCTGACTAGTATTACAAAGCAACGCTTATGAAGTGTCCGGATTTCTCAGTTCTTCTACGTGGATGTATTTGGGTAACTTAATGTAATCTATAAATTTCACCGTCCATACATTTAAGTTTTACCCAATTGTAGCCAATCAAATTCGTGTAATTTATATTCAAATTCTATATAAAAATGTTTAGATATTTTTTGTAGAATTAAATATTTTTTTGAGAAAACGCTACTTTTTTTCAAACACTAGTAATCCCTGTTTTTCCTTAGTGATACCTAAAGTAGGCTTAATTTACCTGCATAAAAATCTTGTAAATATTTTATGTTGCATTGGGTTTCTTTATTTTCCTCTCAAATTTTCATTGAAAAGTTTATTCGACGAAGGACGATGTTTACGCCTTTAGGCGTTCGAAAACTGTTTATTACAATATTGAAACAGATTTTAAAGAGCACATATTTTTATAGAGACGTCATATTACGGCACTACGCTATAAAGCCGCCACGTGCCGCTATTCTTGGAAGTGCTGCTATTTTTGACTTAACCCAATTTGCCAATCACTTCCGATATTTGGGGATTTGTATAGAGATCCAAGTCGTTACCTATTGAGTGTTCCGCAGTTACCCGAACTAACTAACCTAGGATAGATATCGCTCGCGACTACACTCACGTGTATTTAGAAATAGTAACATCCTTACATAAATTTAAAAACGAAAAACCTGTTCATCCCCTGTACAAATGGAAATTCAAAAACCGGCCAAGTGCGTGTCAATCCACGCCTACCACCACGGGTTTCGTTGTTCATCGATTAGCTAACGTAGCCGTGATAGTTTTTCTTTTACATTCACAACTGCTGTTAATTTTTCACATGGCCAACACCTACTATGTATTTAGCTGGCAGGAGGGGGGGGGGACACTTGAATCTAACCAAAATTTGCACTTTATATCAGGATATTTCGCAATCCCCTGAATAAAAAAATGGTCTTGCCAGACCCATTAGTTTTCAAATAATTTTTAAAAGATAATTTAAACTTTTTCTTTTTTAGGGGAGGTACCCTGAAATACTTATTATATTGTTTTTCAAGATGTTATTCTACTACTTTGTAGTTTAATAAATATGTATCTATTTCCATGCCAAATGCTTTCAGCTCTATGGGTCTCTACGTTATGGTGTAGTCGGACGCACATGACGAAACTAGGGTCCGTTTTGAGTATGGAACCGCTCTTCTCCAACGTTCGGGTAGCATTTAGGTTTCTTGATTAACCTATAGTCAAAATTATCTAAGATGCCCATAATGATAGCTGCTATTTATTAATATGAACTAACCTTGTATGGGTGTCTTTGAGCGAAATGGAATATTCATTTACTTGACACGAATAGTTGAATACTTACGGACAAAGGATTTTGCCAAAATTTGATAAAAATCCCTACTCATTTTCATTGGCGTTGATTGTAAATCATATTATACGTTAACATCTAGTAAAAATCCCATCACATCATAATTTAGGCAAAATTTAATAAAAATATATGACGTCGAAACAATGATATATGAAGAAGCCTAAATCTAATCTGACGTAGGGTGATGTGACGTCTTGAAACCGTTTATAAAACCAGTCATAATCGATACATTACTATAATCGAAATTTAAAAATGAAAATTGATTAATTTAATTACATTGTTAAAAATGATTTGCTTGCATTTGAATTTAAAATTAGGTACCCAATAATATCACGATGAATTGGATGCTAACTTCGCCATCCATGGACAGTAACTGCAGATAATATTATTATGTAATATGTAATTATGTATTTAAGGTTGCGGTAAACATTTTTTTTTCAACAATATAATAATTATGTATACATGAATGTGTATTACGAAATAAGCAAGAATTTATTCACTGTAGTTTTTTCCTGACGCTCATAATATAATATTATGTCAAAATATTATTATGAAACTGAGCGGGACTTTCATTGTATCATGATCTATCTTTCTTTATTTTTCTTCTTTTTCTTGGCCGGCAACACACCGGTGATGCTTTTGGTGTTGTTGGTGTTCATGGGCGAATGGATAAAATAATATTTTATTCAAGTCGAAAATAGGTACATATTAAGAATACGCGGTACGAGATAGCTCAATCGAGGTAGTAGGTAGGTAACTAGGTACCTAAATATTAAGGTTTTTAGTTTAAAATTTAATTATCGAATCGATTAGAAGGTCTTATAATTTTGAATCGATTTGTTGTAAAAATTGGTTTCTTTCGTGAACCGATTTTTTTGTACATCTCTAATGTCACTGTGATGGCAAACGACAAATTGGGCTTCTTAGTTCGCGGTGACTATAGTCCGTTACAAATAGTGACAAGTGTACCTAGTAATAAGTTTTGGCAGGGATCTACAAAAGTTTTGACCGAATACGATAGACCAAAAAAATTATACACAATTCGGTCGCCGGTCTTTCGGTCATTCGGTCAATTGGTTCTGAATTTTGCGATAGAAAACGGCCTAACTAATCGAATCTTAAAGTAAGTTTATGTTTTGCTTCATGTGTCGTTTACAGTATAACTGTCTGTCACTGTCAAAAAATGCAAAAAATTTTATTAAAAAAACAAAAACCCGATTGCTTATAAAACAAAAAGAAAAAAAAAACAAGCACAGTAGTTTAGAATGTTGTTAAAAGTAATATTGAATAACTACACCATAGAAAGATTAACAGTCGGGACCCATTCTTCAATCAATCAAATGTTGTTTGTTTTTTCCCAAGCAGCTCTGTAAAATTTAAATGGGTTTAATTTAATAAAAAATAAAAAAACCCGCTATCCAAAAACCTATCATGATATAGGTATAAACCTTTTTGAAATTCTTATGGTGAGTTCTTTAATTTAATCCCCATGTTGCTTTATTTGATTTATGTATTTTTATTTTTTGATACTTCAAAGAATGGCATCTGACAGCTACCATATTTGGTTTTTTATTTCACTTATCTAAGAACACTTGGGTTATCAAGACGAATCTAATGTTATCTTAATTATATAAATCCGTTCAGCAGTTTGGAAGATACGCGGTAATAATGAATAATACATGCATACATACAAGATACGCGCGAAAAACATAACCCTCCTTGTTAGCCCTGGCAGTCTGGTAAAAAGGCCCGCTGAGGTCTTGTATGCACGAGATATTTTGTGAACATTATTATGTCGCGTTATGTCATGAGTCATGACTGCTCATATACAAATCGACACATTAACGCGATATCATTTCAAAACCCATCGTAATATTTGACAGGAGTGGTGCTACACTAAATGGCGCGCCTTTCGGCAGTTGAGGGTTGAAGCTGAGTGGGAGCGTGCAACTGCCGCGGGCAAATCTGGATTCAGCAGCCGCCTAGCTTTATTTATCTGTTCTCCGTCGTATTGTAACAAAATAAATATACCTAGTATTTAGTTAGTTATAGCCTGATGCCATTGCAACTAAAGTATTCGTTGACTACTATAATACACTGAAATTGAAATAGATTACGGTCTATAATGTTTTCTTAATAACCTAATAGGTAAATAACTGACTTCTAACTTCTAGAGAAGAAGCATGGTGACGCTCGTGAAATTTTTCAACTACAGTCACTTTTCTTTACTTTTTAACCGACGAAAAAAAAGCGGCCAAGTGCGAGTCGGGCTCGCCCATGAAGGGTTCCGTAGCAGCAAGTAACATAATATAAAAGTTCTTGTAGTTCGTTGTAATTTTGATCAATGTTTTTTGCAGTTTACGATTTATGACGTATTAAAAAAAACTACTTACTAGATCTCATTCAAACCAATTTTCGTTGGAAGTTTTCAAAGTAATGTACATCATATATTTTTTTTGGTTTTATCATTCTCTTATTTTAGAAGTTACAGGGGGGGGACGACACATTTTACCACTTTGGAAGTGTCTCTCGCGCAAACTATTCAGTAGAAAAAAATGATATTAGAAACCTCAATATCATTTTTGAAGACCTATCCATAGATACCCCACACGTATGGGTTTGATGAAAAAAACATTTTTGAGTTTCAGTTCTAAGTATGGGGAACCCCCATAATTTATTGTTTTTTTTTTCTATTTTTGTATAAAAATCTTAATGCGGTTCACAGAATACATCTACTCACCAAGATTCAACAGTATAGCTCTTATAGTTTCGGAAAAAAGTGGCTGTGACATACGGACGGACAGACAGACAGACAGACAGGCAGACAGACAGACAGACATGACGAATCTATAAGGGTTCCGTTTTTTGCCATTTGGCTACGGAACCCTAAAAAGCAGGAGGTTCTCAATTCGACACGTATTTTTTTTTTAATGTATGATCACGCAGCAATCGACACAGGGTGCTCCGATTTTGATGATTCTTTTTTTAATGGATAGGGTATGTCTTGAAGTTGGTCTCATTTTTTGTTGAAAATTTTATTCCCACCTTAAAGATACGAGAATAGGGGATGACTGATTATTCACCAACGGAATTTTTAACCTTTACTCCAATAACTTTGTACTGGATGATCCGATTTCGATGATTCTTTTTCATTGAATAATCTATACCTTTAAGTTACTCTTATTTAAATTTGGAAACAAAATTTTACCCCTAAAGGTACCAAAATAGGGGATGATTTATATTTCACCTGCTACATTTTTACCTGGTAACTGAATCTACCACCAATAACTTATTATTAATTTTCATAGCACCTAAAAATTAAAAAATAATTACTTTTTAACAAAAAAATTAAACCAACGAAAAAAACTGAAAAGCGAAAAATAAAATAAACCATTTAGTATTATAAATTAAGATCCTAAATTAAAAGTAAATAAATAATTTTGACGCGGTGCCAAACAGATGAAAAAACAAACGGTGAAAAGATGTGCGCCGCGCTGCTGCTGCCATGCTGCATAAAATGAGCTTTAGTTAATTAATTTTGCTTGTTTGTTTGGCACCATCTCAAATGATTTATTTACTGTTAATTTAGGATCTTAATTCATAATACTATTTTATGCTTTTCAGTTATCATGGTTATTTTGTGCTTTTCAGTTTTTTTCGTTGGTTAAATTTTTTGTTAAAAAGTAATTATGATTGAGCCCAATGTTAGTGTACCTCGTCAGTATAACATTAACGATCGACACAATATGTACATTACCAGCGCTTCAGAGTTAAAATTATTGTATTAAAGTATTAGAAAACAAAAATTATTGTATTAAAGTATTAGAAAACAAAACACAAATTACTTGCACTGAAACCCTAATCTTATTGGGCATTGTTATTACACCCGATCTTCCTTATCTCGTTTAGCTTAAGCTAAACAAATTTTAATAGCAAACAACAACTCAAAAACGGAAGAAGCTGTCGAGATATTACACGCCATTTTAAAATGAGCTCACGATCCTAAGCGTGTACATTTCAAAAGGCACAAACGGGGTTCAAATTTGTACATCAGGTAGTTCATAAAAATTTGGTAGCACGAGTAATATCGACAAGGAGGTTCGTTAAAAAGAGCATTTGGCTCTAACAAAACGTTATTAAATCTCATTTCAACGGGATAAAGATGTTTTGAATGGCGCCTATTGTGTTGCTTCGTGAACTGTTGGGTACTTCGACGGCCATTCATTGAGCAATGAGCGCCCAATTCATATAGCACTTTAACGAACAGTCTGACTAGCAAAATACGAAATTTAAATAGACGAAAATCGGACGTCCAAATATTTATTTTATTTTATTATAACTTTAGCAATATACGCTACTTGACGAAATGCGAGTATTAAAAGTTCACACTGGAAACTAGAAATATTTCTCTATCGCCCTCAATTACATTATGATAGTACGTAATTTGTTAGTCTAACATCTATTAATTGAAACGTTCAACAATATTGAAATAACATAAATTCTAGTTTTTAGAAAAATCTATTGGTAGACCAGGATAGACGTGTTGCTGTAGAATCACTGGAAACAATCGGTTCTATTAAACTGAGCACATCAACTGATCGCATTCTACCTATTTACTACACAAAATTAAATAAGCTATCTAAAATCTACAAACATTTTGCGGCATTTATGTATTTATTGCATAAAGGGACACAATACAAACAGCATCTCACTGAATTCACTGCAATGCGAATGGTTTTCAAACGATTAGCCTCGGGCGGTGATACTGCAGAATGGGATGAAAATGTCAAAATACAATCTCTGGTGACAATCTAAACTGCGACAAACATAAACACGCAAATGGAATCATGAATTTCGACTCTGATACAACGTAATAACGAGTAGATTCATTTAAGAGTTAAGTCGGTAGAGTAAAACGCATATCGAAATCACAATAGGATTTGTCTAAACGACACTAGAACTTGTTCGTAAGTTTTTTATCCCAATCGAGTTTAATCGACGTGATTGTAGTCCAACAATAGAGACCAGGCTCTGAATGGATCTTGTGACTTAAGTATTGTCACAATGAAAACAGGAGAATATTTCTGTTTCGTGAAATTTGAGCTCCTGTAGAACAAGGAAACCAATGGAATACACGTTTTTTCGACCACGAAAATCATTATAACCACCAATGGCAATGTAATATAATATAATATCTACTTCGCCGATATTTCATATAAGATGAAAATTTAACTATCGGTTCATTTAGGTACTCGTGCACCGAGATTTGTTACAATGACTCCCACCCGGTGGACAACGGAAATTTTTCAGTGTTTGTGACAGTGTCAGTGTAACAAATAGAGTGTTGGTATGTATCTAATAGAAGAAAATTAATGTGCCGATATTTCAGTATTGACGCTCGATCCACCGAGAAAGTGAGAGCCGAAAAAACGTGTTGTCTCGGCGTACTATGAAAGTCCATGAGGTACGTTAAGTGGTATGGCACCGGCGATAATCTAGATGTTTCATAATTCTTAAAAAGGCAGCTCCAAGGATTTTGTAAAAAAGTTTTACTCTTATTCTTAATTCAATGTATCCATACCCGCAAATAATTGGCCTGCCTCCACTTGCCTCAGGGGATTTTCGGATTAAAGTATATTACGATTACAAAATGAAACTATTTCTCATATATTGTCCTTTGGCGTTCCAATATCTGTATTCGCCCTTTGTTAAATGTTTTTTCATCCAATCCTTTTTCGGGCAATTTTTATTTTTAAAACATCATTGATTCTTTAGTTGTTGGCGCTGTTGCCTTTTGTTATACGATTTCTGCAATGTTTGTATCTGACGTGCCTACTGACTGTAAGTCTTTATACCTAATTATGTCTACCGCTCGCATAATACGAAACTCTCCCTCAACTCTGTCCAGCTCTCAGGAAGCTCTACATCCTACGTTGAGTGACGTAAAGAGTCCTACAAATCAATTTCCTGCCAAGCCTACTTACCTTGCCACTTGAGTGATGTAATGTCGTATTGTGCTTAGTCTTATGTATGTGTTGATATTGTGTGACTTGTGTTTAAAGCACACAATACATGATACTAATTCTACCTGCTGTAGTAATGAATGATTATTGATTATAGCTTACGATTTACATCTACATTATGAAGATAAAGGGCCATGCCATATGCTTTCCACGTTTAGAAGATACTTATGGAGCTCGAGGAACCTACTTCTGATTCTGCTGCAAATATTATACATTATTTGCTCAAACAAGCGGAACAAGCCCATCGTAACATCAAGTCGACATTCAACAAAGCGGTAGGGCTTGTAAATCACATAGCACTGGGACTGGCACAAACAACATAAGCGAGCGTTTGTCCTCCTAAATAAATAACCTATTCACTACAAACATTTCACATGAGACTTCAAAGACATGCGAGCTTGACACTAAGCACTGCCCGCGTCACATTCCCCTCTTGTGTTCCTTTTGTAATATCTTAATTCACACCCCAAGCGATTTCATGGCACAAACAAAATTACATTTTATTCCGAAGAACATAGAGTTCTAAATATATTGCTGAAATTGTTATCGCAGTTCTATTCAAATGTTAATTCTTTTGCAACGGTCATTGAAATGTCTGCTTTAACACATCTTACGTAGAGTAGATTTCTACGTGTAGAATATCCTTATTTATTAGGGGTGTGTTGTTAAAAGCAGAATGTTCGCCGTAGGACTGACGGTACTCTTTGTAATTAATACATAGGACAGCGTCATTGACATGGCGGATTGTCAACAACGAAACAACAAAGGTTTTTGTCAAGGGGGGACAACAATGAATTAATTAAGCGCCAACGGGTTTTGATTTCAATATTTTTTGAACAAGAAATAGGAAATATAACACAGATAGGAAGAATAAAAATTAAATGGCAACATTGAAACATTTGAATATAGAAACAAATTGTTCGAGAAACAGTCATCCTTCTATTCTAATATCCTAGCTACTGATATGGTGTTGCGGCCGTCGACTTTATTTTATTCACCTGAGTTAATTCACGCAGCCACAGGACTACTTTTTAAATGTGAAAGTTTCTGAGTCAGGAAGTATGGATGTAAGTATGTTATTCTTTCACGCAAAAACTAGATACTGAATGGAAGGATTGCCCAGAAACGACCTCAGTCCAAAGTGTTACGCTCAAAGAACGAAAACGCTCATTGAGCGAAAAAATTGCCCACAACGCGTTGTCATTCGCGAGATTCACGAAAATCTAAAGTCAATTCGGTTAGGTTTGTTGTTTGTGGCTGTTTTTATTTAAGGGAAAAAAGGAACGCGACGTTTAACAGATATTTCACAATGTGTGAGCCTGAAAAATTTTTTTTTAAGATTTTATTCAACCACTTTGTTAACGTAATAAATATGAATATTGTATATCCATGCAAAAGTACAGCTTTCTAGGGTCTAGCACTGTTTCTGCATTATGCGGACGGACAGATGGACGAACAGTAATGACAAAACTATAATAGATCTAGATCCCGCTGCAAGTTTGCTACGTTCGAGTATTGAATCAAAATCAATTTTTTATACAAAATTATAATAGCGATAATATGGTTTGGCTAAGCTGTCTGTTAAAATGTGCTCACTAGTACATACTTTGAATTTAATCAATATTGGCAGACTTTTTGGGATAAAAATGATGCTCTTGTTATTGAAATAATTATACTCCGCCGATCCACTGAACTAGACGTAGAGAACTTGAAAAGTCATGGCTGCCGTTGCACACTTGGCCGCAACCTCTTGGCAGCCAGGTGTCAGCAGGCACCATTTTGTTGTAATTCTACGTTCATAACATACGAGTATATTCATCTATACATAAAGCTGATATTTTTCTGTACGTGATAAACTACGGCTGCCTATGAATTAAAAAAAAAACTAAAAAACACGCTTTTATAGAAAACCCAACTATAAAAAAATAGAAAATAAATTTTAATTAAAAATCGTGTAATTGTAAAAAAAGCGTTGGGTGTTTTTAAAGATATTATCCCTTCTACTCATTGACACCATGCACCCCACGCTTTTATTACAATTACACGATTTTAATTTCAAATTTATTTTCTATTTTTTTTTAGTTGGATTTTCTATAAAAGCGTGTTTTTAGGTTTTTTTTTTACTATTATTTATTTTTTCATTTTTTAGTTTGATTTTTTGAAATGAAATTTAGTTTTTTTTTCTTTCTTTTTTTTCTTTATTTGTATCAAAATTGAAAAAAAAGCTGTGGATTTTGTAATAAATAAATAAATAAATAAATAAATAAATAAATAAATAAATAAATATTGAATTATCCTCGATCCTCGATAAGTCTACGAAGTTTGAAAGAAATCTGACCGTTTAAAGCTAATATACAGCGTGTAATTAGGTTTTCTTTCTTTCTTTTTTCTTTAAATATTGAATTATCATCGGTCCTCAATAAGTCCACGAAGTTTGAAAGAAATCGGACCGGTTGAAGTGGGTCAAAATCAAGTTCAAAGAGAAGTTACAAACAAACAAACATACAGGTGAAGCTAAAATAAAGCGTGTAAAAAGCGACCGCAAAAAGGCCATCAGCTCTTAAAGTAATGCAAAATTAAAGTTTTAAAGCCGAATATTTCGCAAACGGATCCTTGAATTTTAAAATGATCTTTGCAGACCCCTAATATTTTTGGAAGATCTTTTCTACGATGCCCAAACTATGGGGTATTAACTTAACATTAACATAAAAATTGTTAAATAAAAAATCAAGTTGTCATTCCTTTTGAAATTAGAACAAAGATTGAAAATTTATGTAAAATAATAACTTCAGTTGATTAAGTGAAAGAAAATTATATTATGCAGGTAATCTTACAGAAAATATTAAATTTTTGTTATGGATTACATGTTATATATTTATAAACCATTTAATCATATCCGTATCTTCACTTATTTTCAAATATTTTCATTTGAGTGTATGAGAAAATTAGCTCTTTAGTTTAGTGGTGTCTGGCAGGGGGTTGCTACTGGATTAAAAGGCCCATTTACAAGGCCAATTACATTACCCAATTTTCAGGGACCTTTAACCTAACGAAGGGTGGTGTAAGAGTTAGGGAGTAAGGGTCCCGATCTAGTGCGATCGGCGCGACCCGATCTCCCTTACACCCTTACGCTCTTACATAGCTATAAGGCAAACAAGGCAGTAAAGTAAGGGAGCTCAGTCGTCACCCTAGAGCGTAGGTATACCTAATGCGGACGTTTCTGTAGTAGAATTTGATTGTTGTCGCGATGGCGTGTAATAACGAGAAATAAGCTTTAATTAATGTAATTGAGCTCTATAAAGAGATGCCATTTTTGTGGCAAAAAGAAAACAAAGACTATTTTGAATAAAGTACTCCTTAATTTGCGTCTTTCCCAGCATTCAGCATCGAACCCCATCCAACTGCAGAGAGGTGTCAGGCAAGGGGATGTCATATCCCCAAAACTGTTCACCGCTGCGTTGGAAGACGTGTTCAAGCTGATGGAGTGGAAACGACGTGGCATTAACATCAATGGCGAATACATCACACACCTGCGATATGTCGATGATATAGTCATCCTGGCGGGTTCCCTGGAAGAACTTGGTACAATGCTCGGGGACTTGAACAGCGCCTCAAAACAGGTGGGTCTTAAGATGAACATGGACAAGACGAAAATCATTTCAAATGTCCATGTCACACCCGTACCGGTTGTGGTTGACGGCGCTGCTCTTGAAGTTGTAGACGAATACAATTACCTGGGACAAGTGATCCAGATGGGTAAGTCCAACTTCGAGAAAGAAGTCACTCGTAGAATCCAACTCGGATGGGCTGCGTTCGGGAAACTGCGTCATATCTTGTCGTCCAAAACACTACCTCAGTGCCTGAAGTCGAAGGTGTTCGAGCAGTGTGTGTTGCCAGTGATGACATACGGATCCGAGACGTGGTGCTTTACTATTGGCCTGATTCACAAGCTCAGAGTTGCGCAGCGGGCTATGGAGAGGGCTATGATCGGTATTTCTCTACGTGATCGCATCAGAAATGAGGAGATACGTAGACGAACAAGGGTAACCGACATAGCTCAAAGAATTAGCCGGCTGAAGTGGCAATGGGCTGGCCTGGTTGGGGAAGAAAGGTCCTCGAATGGCGCCCACGTCTCGGAAAAAGGAGCATAGGACGCCCCCCGACCAGGTGGACTGACGACCTGAAGAAGACAGCGGGCATCCGCTGGATTCAGAAGGCTCAGGACCGGTCAGAGTGGCGCAAGTTAGTGGAGGCCTATGTCCAGCAGTGGACCTCGAAGGGCTGATGGATGGATGGATGGATGGAATCTGCGTCTTTCTCTTCTTCCAAATATTAAAAACCTGAATTAAATATTTAAAAATTGAACTTTAACGAGTTGAGGCACTATTTTATACAACTTTATTACCCGTTACCTGCATATTTATATCTACATAATAATATACTATTAACACGGACGTCAAAAAAGAACGGACATAACCTTGACTAATCGAGAGTGAAGCATAGAAATGGCCGATCGCTTACTACGTGTGCGTAATTTTGGGGTTACCACAATATGAACATTTCCCCATTTTTTCTTTATGTAATAGTAAAATCTAAACACTTAAATGTATTACTTACTGAATAGTTATTCCGTAATGTACGGTTTACACGTATTAATTAGGTAGATTACTAAATTTTAAGTAAATTAATAAAGTAAACGAACAATTTAGTAGTTAAAATTTAGTACGCAAGTAAACAAAAAAAAAAGATTGAAATTTTTCTGTTAAGTAGACGTTTGGACAAACATTTTTTAGTTATAATTTAGTAAAAATGCATAAGTAATTAAGTAGGTTGTGAATAATTAATTGTATGAACTAAAGAGCTTTACTAAATTATTTATTATTTATTTATTTATTTATTTATTTATTACGTTTGGACGCGCACTAAAAATTCTTCACATAAAATTTAGTTATCTACTTAAATACTTAATGCATGTAAATCGAATATAACTAGAGTCCGACCGAAACTGGTTTTTCAGCCGAAACCGAAACCGAACCTTCGGCCTTAGTTCCAGTTTCGGCCGAAACCGAAACCGAAACCGAAACTTAGGGTGAGGCCAAACGAGCGTATTTTTGGAGCTGTAAGTTACGTGAAATAAGCTGGTTTCATACAAAAGTTCAAATTGAATTGTTTGGAATTTATATTATATGCGATTTTACGATTTACGCTATTTTACGCAACGCACAGCTCAAAAAATATGCTCGTTTGGCCACACCATTAAGGTATTTTTTTGAGCTGCTCATTTGTGGACTCAACAAAAAAAAGTAGGGTAAAGGAACCGAATTGTTGAAATTTTAAAAAGGCCATTTTTAGACATTTGGCAGGTCAACCCTCAAGCTATCTGTCCGCTAACGTAGATCCACTACTTACGGGATACCCTATATATAGGTACATATGTATATAGTGAAGTACCTATAGGTATTGAAATATAGCGTGTTTTTTAAACATTTGTATAGTAGTACGTGCCTTGAGTTCGATAAACTTATATCTTAATACATAGACGGCAAAAATTCGAAAAAAATGTACTTATGAATGGGCGCTGTTTTAACCCCCGACGAAAAAGAGGGGTGTTATAAGTTTGACGTGTCTGTGTATCTGTTGAATGTCTGTGCATCGTCGCTTCCAAACGGAGAAACGAAGGTGACTAAATCGAAAGTGTTCTTAGCTATGTTTAGTGTATATCAAACTGTCGGGCCTCACTCAATAAATGTAAGTATAGGCGAAATTTACATAACGTAATTTATTTGTGAACCGTTTGAAATAAAACAAAGACTAAATGTTAACCCAAGCTCACTACAATATGTATAAGACAGTGAAAACCGTAGCTAAATCTGTTAAGCCGTTCCTGAGATTAGCTGGAACAAACGCACAGACAAATAAACATAAATTAATTTTTATTTAATCTATTATGGCGAATACATACCCCTATTAAAAGTTTTACTCAAATATTAGTACAGTTACAGTTTCATTATATGGCTATGACGATGATGGTATATACCTACAGACAGTTAAATGGTGTTAGATAAAATGAAAAAAAAACATTAAAATTAAAGTCCTATGCTCAACATAGGCCTATGCAAATGAGCGCCAAAGCACCCTGTCAATTAATTAATGAAAAAATAAAATAAACAATGAATGACTTCACTTGAAAAGTCAGTGCCCACGAGTTAGCCGCGAATTTAGCACGACGACGAAATTACGCACGACAATTCACGAACACAGAGTTTCGGTTTCGGTTTCGGCCAAATTTTGCCAAAACCGAAACCAAAACCGAAACTAGATTTTTTGGCCGAAACTGGCCGAAACCGAAACCGAAAGTTCGGTCGTTCTCTAAATATAACACATTCCACATTCAATAAATGCAAATTATTATTTTTGATGAGATTAATGAATTTTATTAATTGACAACAGATTAAATACACTGGTTTACCCACTTTACTTATAGGGGAGGTACCTAAAAAATTTTTTTTCAAATTTTGTTCTACCATTATCTTAACGTAATAATTAATATAACTTAATCTGTACCAAATTTCAGCTTTTTAATATTGTTAGTTTGTAAGCAATGCCACGGACAGACGGACAGACATGGCAAACATATAGGTAAGGGTTCCTTGTTATTTAGTACGGAACCCCAAAAACGTATACTTTTTAACTGAAGTAAGCTCGAGCGTTATATTATTATATACTATAATTTTCCCACACATTCTGGGTATCAGCATATGCAATATTGTTAGCAACACTGGCTGATTTTGTGGTTACAATTTTTCTAGTTTTATTTTGTTAATAACTTTAGGAATAATAAAAGAAATCAGTGATTAAATTACAAGCTTACTTGTGAAAGGTGATCTCTTTATGTTTTTTAACTGAATTACTATTGTTCTTGCAACTTTTAACAGCACACAAAGGCATTTTTATTATTTTTTATCAACTCCCGTTGTCCGTATGACTCGAGTGCGGTCCGGCGCCGGAATGGCGGCCGATGGTGTCAATGTGTGCGTGTTTACTTGTACGAATAGAGAGTTTGTATTCCGATGGGTGCTTCACTGAATTTGTTCTTGAGATTACGTCCGTATTTCTTTAAGGTCCGTGACTATTAATAAGAGGAAAGTTTAGATTTTTTATTTTGTTTGTTTGTAATGGTAATAATATAAACTCGAAAACAGCTACTGGCACGATTTCTAAAATTCTTTCACCAATAGAAAACTACATTATTTCTGAGTGACATAGGCTATAATTTTATTGTGATTAATAATATTTTTTACTACATCCATTGAGATACATACATAGAGGAGACATCTCAAAGAAAATGTGTGTTCCACCGCCGGCTTGACCTCCGTTCTCTTTTCAAACTAGAAGCCTCGTTTGCACACTTGCCATAGAGTAACTTTGTATATGACACTTGCCGAACCAAGACGGCAACCTAAGCAAGCTTATATATTCCATTAACACGCTAGTGGCTTGCCAAGTTCAAACGCTCCTTATGATTTTTTCGTTCCAAAATGGCGGGAACATTACACAATAATTTAATTAAATACGTTTTAGTTGATTTAAGTTAATATTTTGTTTTCTTACCGATGATATTATGTGATACCATTATCTTTTTTGTTTTTGTCGTGCAATTATGACATTTGTGACACGTTCTTATTACGCACGACGGCATTTTTTCAGTTTTTTCGTAAACAATTTTGGCATGTGGCCGCCATGAGCGCAGCCGAGTGACAGCCGAGTGACAGAATGAAATGCAGCCGGCCGGCTGCAATGCGCACTCCCGAACCCAATGTTCGCGGTGTCTGTTCTATACGCTAGTAATACTAGTTCAATGACTACATCACAAGTAAAAGTGTTTGACGCTCAGCTAAGGGCTGGTCTCAATAATGTACTAACAGATGGATTTGTCAATTTTTGCGTCTGAAAAATTGACAAGTATGACAGATAACATACTAATGGTAGCCCTATCCACAGTCTTCCATCTGTTAGTACATTATTGAGACCGGCCGTAAGTCGGTACGGGTTAGGTAGCTAGTTACATAGTGACATTTTTGTCATGAAACTTATTAAACAACTCTTTGAGTAAAACTATTCAGTTAATAAATATCCATAAAATAAAATAAATTATTAGTGACGCAATAAAATTACCCATGATTTTAAACAGCCAGTTACCCCAACACCCTACACACTTTTCCGCCTCATTGTACCCCTACGACACTGACGTTACCAAGTAATACCAAATTTTTGGACTAGGTGGCAGCACATTGTTAATGAAACTTAGGTTACTATAACGACAAGTGATGTGTAGTTCCAAACAAAGATGGCGCTGCAGTAATATTGTTCTTCAACAGAAACAAAATAAAAACATGCATTTTTAAATAATGACCCCGGTTAATTTAGTTAAAAAAATAATTCGACGGACCAGTTTGACAACTCAAAATGCACAAATGTTGCTAGAACATAGACATTGTAATGTTTGCTAAATGGTAAGTTTAGTCGTAAAAATTGGTAGGCAAAATTTTTAGATCATTCATTTAAGTACTTATCTAAAATAATAATTTATATTACATTTAAAAATAAAATTATAATTATAATTTTACCCTTTTTCCCAGGAATCACCATTTTAGAGTTATAGTTTGATTTGATAAGTTGAAATAGTTGTGTTCTCTGTAATATGTACGAGAACACGCCTACGTACGACGTACAAATACTTCACTGAACCCGTAATGCAAGAAAAATTATGTGAGAAAACAATTTCGTTTTCACATATGTACATATAGGTCTATGGTTTTCACATTTAATTTATTATTGGTTCCATTTCCCATTATTGGTTCAACTTTATTTAATTGTTGTAATCTTGAATGTCTATTTTTAACCCCCGACGCAAAAACGAGGGGTGTTATAAGTTTGACGTGTGTATCTGTAACTTTGTTTTATGTGTCTACATGTCATCGTAGCTCTCGAACGGATGAACCGATTTTGATTTTGTTGCTTTTGTAACTGGAACATTGTGTTGAATGCATCGATCGTTGCCTGGCGGCATGTGTGGATCTTTTATTGACCGAGTAGGTCGGTAGAAGGGTGACCGCTAGTGACAAAAATTTCCTGGAAGCTGCCATGCTCCAGAGGGCAGATTATTATGCAAACATAGTATACATGTCAAAATAATTAGTGGTCTATTAATTTATTGATATAGTCTGTTGCAGTTCAAATACAGAATTGGCGGTGAACCAAGAAAAATATCATGAACAAATAAGTACATCCATAAATCACCTATCACTATACATTCCTACAAACTGTCTTTCCGCATTCATATTTACGAGCTAACGGAGGCAAATTTAAGAAACATAAAAACAATACTAATTCCAAAGACAAAACCAGTCACGAACCCCGTAATGGCAAACGCGGCAAACGCCCATCATATTAATAGATTGACGTGCTCAAAACTGTAAAATTACCATTTCGAATAGGACTGACGAAAACGGTTTTTTTTAAATATGGATACGTTCAGAATCCATTAGGGGCGTAAGACAGTGCACGAACCATGAACGTCCCCGATTGTAAACATAATATTAATGAGTCGTAAACAACCGAAAAATAAAGGAGAACGAAACAGCGAACGAAATATGCATTTCTCTTATAAACGAATATTATCTTTGATATTGGAATTTTACGGAAAAGGCCTATTCGGTTTTTGATTATTACATGAATTGGATTGGGCTCACTTCGTTTCTTCGAAACTGTTCCTTTATAATCCCAAGTATCATCTAAATATGTTCGATGGTTCTATGGGTACTGCTCGATTTTAACCACTAGCGATCAACCAACCATTTCAGTCGAAGTCAATCGATTAATATTGTTGTCTTCAAGAGTGAAGTCTTTCACTAAGTTTGTACGTTTCACCACCCAAGACTACATCACAACTTATTGGATCATAGTCGTACAATACAAAATTAGAATGAGACATGAGAGCTACAAGTTATGTTTAAAATACACTTATTCATTAGTAAAAAAAATTGCAGCCACTTCTTCAATTGCATATCTTGGGACGTGCTTTGTGTAGCCAATTATTGTCACCTCGGAGTACCTATTTGTTCCAGGAGAACATCGAACATTTCATTTCCAAGTTGGAACGTTAAAGTTTTCTCCCACGCGACCATGCGGTATATTTATGGGGGAGTCGATGGAACGTTTAAAACGAATTCAAATGTTCAGTTTCACTTCATCGAATCAGCATTTCAATGTTTTAAATGAATGATGAACACGCAATCATATTAAACTAGATAGTGTGAGCTGAATTTACTTCAATGGCCTGCAAAAATCTCAACCAAGTAGAGTATACATTATAATAGAAAAGGGTTGTAGAGACTATAATTATTTTTTGATTTGATTTGATTGAAGAACGAGCAGATGAGCCACCTGATGGCAAATGGTCAAGTCGCCCATAGAAATCAGTAACAACCTCAGGGGCTCAGGCATCACCAAAGCGTAGCCGGCCAATAAAGAAAAGAATAAAAATTAAGAGAAATCAACTGAAAATTAACTAATTAGTAATTACATACACAAGCTTCCTGTAAACTTGTATTTCAAGATTAGGATTATGTCTGTGTAAGGTGATTAGGTGGGTAGCGGGTGGCATGGACATACAAAATCGAAGTATCATAAATATCATAATATCTACTTCCACTGGGAAGGGAACATGATGTTATTTTGCAGGGGAGACCATTACCAACAGATATTACAAGGAAATTAGTGATTACCGACTTAGCTAGGTTAGAAATTTCCAATAAAACCGGCCAAGTCTGTGTCGGGCCACACGCAGTGTTGGGTTCCATAGTTAATCGACTGTGAATTTTTTCACGTGTCCAACATCTACTATGTAGCAAGCAAAGGGATTCCCCCACTTGACTTTAACCGAACACCTAAATCTAAAATGGTCTTTATAATCGAAATTGTTTTTAGGCCCATAATATCTTTCAACAATACACACTATGTGCTAGACGAAACAAAAATCTTTTTTTAAGGATTATATTGTACAGCATCCATCTTATAGCACTATAAGGGTTTCTGCGCTGCGGACGGACGGACATGACAAATCTATAAGGGTTCCATTTTTCGTTTTTTCGTTCGGAACCCTAAATAGGGCAATAAATTGAAGAAATGACTATCACAGCGTTGTATTTGGTATACAAAGCAATTCATTGTCATCGTTTTCATGTTCAAATTACAATTCAAATGCGATACCACACGAAAAGCTGACAAAAGATTAAATCGGTTCGTAATAGGTATTTTTATTTCACCGTTTGGAAATGAACGATCGTTTAAATATTTCAAATGCGGTAACCTTTTGTCGCGGAATCATGCCTTCCGTGCCGATGGGAACCGCACCGCAATGTGTCAACTAGAATGAACATTAAGATAGCTAGGATAGGAAAGGTTCCTAGAAAATTACTGTAGCAAGTAAAGACTTTCTGGTACACCTACATTATTAATATGTAACAAACCATATTATGTGACTGAACCAAGAACGCAAGGAAAGAAAATGGGATGAAATCTAACGAGTTGGTTATCCCGGAAAGAACAAAGGTAACGGATATAGCAAATAGACTTGCCGGCTTAAAAGTGTTGTCCACTACAACACTAATCACATAATGTCACAGAACAGGAATTTTGAAATTGAGACCACGAAATGGTTGTCGCAGTGTGGGACGTTTTTTGCTAGAAGGACAGACAACCTTGGCAATTGGTTTTTGTGAAATTAGTCGACAAAACGAGTTGACAATCCACCTGATTGTAAGTGGATATTGTCACCCCTGGATCAACGAAATCAAAGGCATCACTGATGATCATTACCATTGCCGGCCAAGAAAGAGAGTAGAAGAAAGAAAGAAAGAATGGGTACTCAAGATCCCAGCCGGAACACGACTGGCACATGTTTGGCAAAGCAGGAGGGTGGGAACTAGCAAGGCAAGCTTCACGGAAAGATAATAATACCAGTAACATAATAATACTGATAATATATATAATCCTTATATGAAGCCAAGAACCAAGCTCTCGGCTTCTGTCACTTTTTACGCCTATTGGATATAGACCTCCCCCACATTGCACCACTCTGACCGGTCCTGAGCTTTGTAAATCCAGCGGTCTTCTTCAGGTTCGTCATTACACCTGGTCGAGGGGCGTCCTACAGCGTCAAATACGTCGTATTAAGTTGATATAGATTTTATTTTTATAAACTGTGGGCTGCGAAAGCTTTTGCTAGTACTCTTATAGTGTAGATTCAATTCCAGTGTGTCGGTTCGCAGTTGGTTCGAACTTGAACCTGGGTCGAAAATTTCAGATTTATCAACTTTTGGACGTCTAAAAGCAGTGATAGCCTAGCGGTTAGAACGTTGGTCTCTCGAACCGAGGGGCCCGGGTTCAAATCCTGGCACACACCTCTGATTTTCAAATATTATGTGCGTATTACAAGTTAATTATCACTTGCTTCGGTGAAGGAAAACATCGTGAGGAAACCTGCACACCGGAGAGTGCTCCATAAAGTTCTCAAAGGTGTGTGAAGTCTACCAATCCGCACTTGGCCAGCGTGGTAGACTATGGCCTGTACCCCTCACATTGTGAGAGGAGACCCCGAGCCCAGCAGTGGGACGATTATGGGTTGTTGCTTGCTTTTTTTTTTTTGGACGTCTAAACACTTTATTTTCCTCGGTATATCATCCCTTCTGGTATAAATTTGTATGCAAATGAGGCGGCAAGAAGCTCGCTCGCTCGCGGCAGTAATCGGGCGACGGCGTCATAAATAACGTTTACGATTCGACGACATCGGTGGCAACCCTTGCTGGGGAAATTAACGCAGCGAGGGACGCTCTTAGGCATTGACGTATCAAGCAATATTCGGTCACATTGCTCTGTATCCGAGGGGTTGGATACTTCCGACGTAAAATAACTGATAGCGTTTAGATGTTCTAGATGTTACAGGAAATATTCAATTCAATACAGTTACCAGGTATCCAATATCTAACGGACTATTATACTTTTCCTTTGTTGTTTTCCCCTGGCCAATTCTAGTGTAGGTTTTCAAAGAGGGCACTATATCAAACCAATGCGATAACGCGAATGAATGAAAGGTTTTACTGACACGTAAATGGCAGCTTTGGCTACTGTTAAAACGTTTCGCGGTATATTTCAAAAGTGTCAACTAGCCGGGAGTTAAAAAACACCAAGTATATCATCACTACCACCGAGTACCAGCGGTGAGCGGATTAAACTGGGTGGTACCGAGCCAAGAAATATCAAAGGTGTATTAAAGTGTGAATGAAATTATTTACACCCAAGAGAAAATTCTTCATTTACTTACTTGAAAACTATCACTACTTGGGCAGAATGAAGAATCTGGAATACTCATGTCAGAAATGTCCGCTAAATTTCAAAACAAAGAAAATGTGACACCACGATTTACTCGTTAAAACTTCTGACACGTGGAAAATTGGGCGTTAAAACAGAAAAACTGTCGTGGCGGTTGACGCGCGTCAAAACCATATGATATGCTGACGACTGTTCTCACCAGTCGTCGCTCCATCGTTACCTTTTAAAAAGTCACCAAAGTTGTGGCAGTTTAATTACAATGCTATCAAAAACAAAACTTGTAAAAAAAACCAAGTCTCGCAACTCAGTTCTTCTACCGTAAAAAGTTGTGAGATCCATGTAATACCAAGTCGGTTAATTTATTCAGTTCCTACTTAAGGGTCCTTCTGTCTTAAGTTATTACGTAATTAGCTAACCTAACAAGTAACAACATCTTATAGTGACCATATTATCATATTAAAAATCTTTTATGTTTTAAATAAATATATCGACTTGACCATCGCATGAAAACACAATGTATCTTACAAGTAATACTATACAACCTAATATATAACCTACATATTATATTAATTTGATTGTTTATTGCGATTGCCAAGTCAATCTATTTATTTAAAACATAAAAGATTTTTAATATTGATAATATGGTCACTATAAGATGTTGTTACTTGTTAGGTTAGCTAATTACGTAATAACTTAAGACAGAAGGACCCTTAAGTAGGAACTGAATAAATTAACCGACTTGGTATTACATGGATCTCACAACTTTTTACGGTAGAAGAACTGAGTTGCGAGACTTGGTTTTTTTTACAAGTTTTGTTTTTGATAGCATCTCATTTCTTTTTGTAGATAGTTCTACTTTTTTCCTTTTACAAGTTACCTTTGAACATAATTATATCTAGGTACCTATCTACACCTATTATTCCATTATATTATATACAGGTACACTGATTCATTCACTGCAAATGTTACTTTGTTATTCAGGTACAGTAATTCATTAACTGCAAATGTAACTTTGTAATCCTATATATTTATATGGGATTACAAAGTTATTTATGCAGTTGATGTATCTAGAAAACTGGACCAAAATTGCAAAATATTTTAGTTTTTCCTTGATCTATACACTAAATACTAATTGTGTTCCAAATTTGAAGCTTCTATGTCTTCTAGAAGTGCCTTAGAGTTTTGATGATCGGTCAGTCAGTCAGTGAGTGACGAAATTAAGAAATTTTGACTAGTTATAATTCTTAAACTACTAGTTCAAATTGAATGAAATTTGAAATATACTGTGTTTATACAATGCCTGCTCGGTTACTAAAAATTCAGGCTTCTAGCTTTATCCACAACGAAGTTATGGGGGGTCGAAAATGGCCTGAATTGCTTCGAGAAAAGGATGGTACGGCCGTGCCGCTTTTTTGCTCGACTTGGCGGGGGCACTGCCGTGCCCCCAGATGTCAGTGACTACCTTGAACTAAAAAAAAAACAAACAAAAATTTACGAGATAGTTTTTGCGATACGAACACTAGCCGAATCTACTTTATATAGCCTGAAAGGACTATTAAGTCTAAATTCGACCTAATTACTTTATTGCAGCCTTCACTAATTGAAAGCCTATAAAATTATTTAACAGCTGTTAAAAAATAATAAAATCGGAAGACAGAACAGAAGATATAACCGGAAAACTTCAACCCTGCTTTTAATTTTTGAAGTAAAGGTCGATGCGTACGTAACGTGGACGGGACGGGGACGGGGACGGGACGGGGACGGGACGGGGACGGAACGGGACGTAAAGTTTTGGAAACATCGTTTCATAGAAAACGTAAACGATAGCGCATACGCCACGGACGGACGGGACGTGGACGGGGCACAAAACAAACATACGTGCGTGCCCCGTTCCCGTCCCGTCCGTCCGTGGCGTATGCGCTATCGTTTACATTAATGCTGTAATGTAATGCTCAAAATCGTATCTGAAACGTTACATTACAGGCTCCTCTAGCTAGAATGCTCCAAGTGAGGGAGCACCTTTAAATTAAGTTTAATTTTTTTGGTAATACGTGTCACCAATGTCAAAAAAGTTTTACATGAATTGCGCTTAAAGATTACATGCACACACTTTTTTTCCTTGGATAGCAATGTGAACAATGTGAAGAGATATCTTACATTTTTGGAGGACCTCACTGGAAAAATATTTCTGAAAGTCTTTCGTTGATTACTAACCTAATTCCGAAATTCTTACCTTTGAAGGCCAACATTGCCAACAAGGCTTGCTATTTACGGCCGGTCTCAATAATGTACTAACAGTTATAAAAATGTAGATAAGGCTACCATTAATACGTCATCTGTCATATTTGTCAATTTTTGCGTCTCAATAACCATCAGTGGATCGAAAATATCTATCGATGACATTGATCTACCGTTCGGAGGGCCAAGTCATACCGTAGGTATGTTGGTCCATACAAAAATAAATACTTGCGTCTCAATAACGCTTTGACAGCTAACTGTCGGTAATAGAAGTTACCAACTATCGGAAATTTTCACATCGCTCGATTTCGACGGATAATTGGTAGATTTCTCATATTGTAAAGAAAATTTATCAAAACATCATGGATATGGATATCAGTGATGAGTGATAATGAATTTTGTGAAGCCTGTTTATTTGATTCCGCCTTTTTAATACGGTACCAAGATCGCCGAAATTGTCCTCGTATAAAATATTATGACTACATATATGACTGAATTGTGTGAATCCAATTTTGTTTATAACTACCTAGATTCAGATTAAACATAATCCATAATCTAAATTTTACTAACAAAAAATAACCGACTTCAAAATTACTCAAAAACTACTTGTCAGATCTCGTTCTTTATGTGGGACCACATGACAAGCACCAGCTTTCGATTAAAAAAAGAATCATCAAAATCGGTTCGCCCAGTCCAAAGTTCTGAGGTAACAAACATAAAAAAATACAGTCGAATTGAGAATCTCCTCCTTTTTTGAAGTCGGTTAAAAACGGCAGTGAATGAAAATTGATATCAATTCCTATCTTTAAAGTTTTAGGTAAGTAGGTATTTTAATAAAACAAGAACACTAAGCTTTTTAAGTTAGATTTATTTTGAAATTATAAAAAAACATTTCGCCTTTTCAGAAATAATGGTGTATCCCTGCTACATCAATAGCTATTGGCTACTATTTTGGCCTTATGAAGAAAGGTACTTCATCTTTTGTGAAGGGTCTGGACTTCATCTGAAAAGAAACTTCCTTTAGTACATTTGGCAACATTTTTTTGTTTAAAAGCAAAAAGAAGCAAACCCATAATTGCTGGGCTCGGGGTCTCCTCTCGCAATGTGAGGGGTATTAGGCCATAGTCTACCACGCTGGCCAAGTGCATATTGGTAGACTTCAAACACCTTTAGGGACTTTATGGAGAACTCTCCGGTGTGCAGGTTTCCTCGCGATGTTCATTGTTTTCCTTCACCGAAACTAGTGATAATTAACTTCTAATACGCACATAATATTTGAAAATTAGCTTGCCAGGATTTGAACTCGGGCCCCGGACATGTGGGAATAAACACTTCGTTCGGGAGACCAACGTTCTAACCGCTAGGCTATCACTGCTACAATTACAACAATTTACAATTACTAAAATTTTTTGTTTACTAAACATAATAATATATTTTATTTTATTAATAAATAAAGTCTATACTCACGGTAATTGTTGAGCTATGTGTTTCATTATATAATCCTAGTTTATTCATAAAACTAATTAATATTAACTACTAAAATTATACGTTGTTTATATTTTGGGTAACCAAGCGACATAAACGAATGTCAAATGACAATAACATGTCATCGTCGTCCGGGATACCCATGAGTGATAAACGTCAAATGCTGCGTTTTGTTACTAGTGAAGCATTCTTCCAGGTCACACATAACATTATTTTATTAACTTCATCCGCGAAATTCACAGTACATTTGGAACAAATTATCATTTTAATATTAAAATGAAATAAGTTTATAATCAAAAACACTGAGTTCCTTTTTATGATAAAAAGTATAAAAAAAGTATAAAAGTATAAAAAAAATATTGTTATGCGAAAACGAAATTTTCAGAGGGACTTAAAAACCAGAGGCAGAAATGTCACTGAAATATTATCTACCGATGATCTTACTTTTTTTTGCTTACTTTTGATTTGTGAGACGGCAGTTAGCGGGAGATCAATGTTTACTTTTTATCTCTGATACGTACCAGAGTTTCACTGACAGTATAATATTGAGACCGGCCGTTAATGATTATAACTATCCGACCGTCTGGTTTTTAATCAGTGTAATCAGTAATAATATTGATTTATATGTGATGTGCCAAATATAGCCGACAATGATTATGCGTTATTTATTTAGGATTTCTGAAGTGAAGAAAAGTAAAGGTCGGCCAGACAAGCCTGTTTTTACTCCCCGGTGACATAGCACGACATCAGGATATTGAAAACTTTCAAATTTCCCATAGTCACAACTTGTAGTGCTGTAGTGCAATTTATCGTACTTACGAAGTTTGCATCGACTGTAGAGTGTAGTGTAGAGACGAGTACGCGGGTTCACGAAATTCAATGTAATGCTGCTGAAACTGTCGCATGGAAAAAGAAATCTATTCCGTGATGATGATGGTATCATACAGGACATATATGTATATTATGGACTGTATTGATGTACATATACGCGGTAATTCTGCTCCGATTCATTTATGATGACCCTGCGACAAAACAAAACTAATCACACACAGGGCCACGATCCTATTTGCAGACAGATTCAGTCAGTGGCAGATGATCTTCTTGACGGTACTACAAACCTCAGAATAATATACCGCATCTATCAATATCTTCTTACGGAAGAATGTTATATCTTAAGAGATAAAGTGAGGTAAAGTGAGATGAGGAGAGCTTCACCTGGTCCAGCAACATAGTATACATACGAACAAAGTACAGTCACGAGCATAAATATATTACTATGGACACGTCAGCAATAATATCTACCCCAAGATGCGTTCAATAATATCTGTCTGCACGGACGCAGCAAAAATATCTGATATTCATAGACAGCATATTAAAGTGACGGCAAAATTATCTGACGAAAAAAGTACATCAAATAATTGTGACAACCCCCAAAGCAAAAATATGTGACGACATTAGTCACAAAATAATGTGATCACTCTTGGAGTACAAATATGTATATGTTTGCCGTTTACTAATTCTACGTTTCTGTAAGCATTTACATTGATTCATATAGATTAATATATGACGTTCAATAGTTGGCAAAAATATCTGACGTAAATCTTTTATTATTTTTATACATTTTGCCCGACTGCGCGACGCAAAGGAGGGTAATGTGTTTATCAGTCTATGTATTTATGTATGTTCCTATGGCGTTATAGAGATCAAACGGGTTGACCGATTTTGATGATTCTTATATCAATCGATACGCCTTAACCTTGCGAGTGTCATTAAAAACATGACAATAATCAAAAACCACAGGAATAACCAGACACCATATTGTCTAAATGAAAAAAAAATACAACGAACTATGTAAAGGGGGGTATCGCTAAATAGGTTTTCAAAAATTATTTTTAGCTTCGTTTCATCATTTTTAACTTTACGTGACAGCTTAGGATATGTAACGATTTAAAATTGGTTAAAAAATGTAAGACAAATAGTTAAAAAAAAAAACAAAAAACCCGACAGCGTAAAAAAATTTACTGTCCCGACTGCCTTTGTATGGTCCTTCTAAACCCTTCAAAAGATCTCATATGTATTAAGTTTTACTTATTTTAAATAAAAACACGCTCTTCTCAGTGAACCATCTTTCTTTTTAACCAACGAAAAAAAAAGGAGGAGGTTCTCAATTCGACACGTATATTTTTTTTGTATGATCACACAGCAATCAGCACAGGGTGGTCCGATTTTGATGATTCTTTTTATAATGGATAGGGTATGTCTTGAAATTGGTCCCATATTTTTTTGAAAATTTTACCCCTAAAGGTACGAAAATAGGGGATGATTGATATTTCATCTACTACATTTTTACCTGGTAACTGAATCTACCACCAATAATTTATTACTAATTATAAGTATTATAGCAACTAAAAATTAAAAAATAATTACTTTTTAACAAAATATAAAACCAACGAAAAAAAACTGAAAAGCAAAAAATAAAATAAACCATTTAGTATTATAAATTAAGAAAAGATCCAAAATTAAGAGTTAATAATTGATTTTGAGGCGGTGCCAAACAAATGAAAAAACAAACGGTGAAAAGATGTGCGCCGCGCTGCTGCTGCCGTGTGCATCGCATGCCGCTGCCCTCGTAAAATGAACTTTATGTTATTAATTTTGGTTGTTTGTTTGGCACGGTCTTATTATTTATTTACTAATTATTTATTAATTATTTATTTACTGTCAATTTTGGATCTTAATTTATAATACAAAATGGTTTATTTTGTTTTTTATTTTTCAGTTTTTTTTTTTCGTTGGTTTTATTTTTTGTTAAAAAGTAAGTATATTGCATATTCTCTACTAGTACACTACTCTATGTTCTTGTTACATTTTCATAAATAAAATACTTTTATTTGCGGTCAGACTCGACGACGGTTTGGCAACGTCGCCAATTTGGAAGCGTAGCGAGCTGGCGACGTCGCCAGTAAAATGTACACGTGCAAGCTGCGTCTCACTCACTCAGTGTCCAAACCGGCTGCCAAGACGGACGCGCACGCGTGTTTATTTTACAAAAACAAACTATTTTATTTATTATTCTTGTTTGTGTTTTTCACTTTTAACAAGGTTACATTTTTCAATAATGAGTTTCGATACAGAAATGTTTATTGTATAAATACAAAATCTTCCATTTTTATGGGATGCCTCAAGAACTGATTATTCCGACCGCAATTTAAAAATAAGATGTTGGGACGAAATAGTCAATTTATTTAAAGAATTTAAAAAAGATATAAGATCTGAGAAAACTGACTGAAAGAGGGTAGCCACTGGCTACTCTTTTGGTTACCTTCGAACGCCAGGTAGCAATTGCAACTACGCCGGCGACGTCGCCAGAGTATCCAGTCTCCACTCAGGGAGCCGTTATGTGGACACGTGTACATCTTATTGGCGACGTCGCCAGCTCGCCACAGTCTCCAGACTCCACATAGCGCGCTGGCAGTCATGGCAACGCTTCCAAATTGGCAACGTAGCCATCTATATGATTGAGGAATCAATGCAAATACTTACAGAATTAGTAAACGGCAAACATATATTTGCACTAAAAGAGTGATCATATTATTTTGTACCTAATGTCGTCACATATTTTTGCTTTGGGGGTTGTCACAATTATTTGATGTACTTTTTTCGTCAGATAATTTTGCCGTCACTTTAATATGCTGTCTATGAATATCAGATATTTTTGCTGCGTCCGTGCAGACAGATATTATTGAACGCATCTTGGGGTAGATATTATTGCTGACGTGTCCATAGTAATATATTTATGCTCGTGACTGTACATAATAAATTATCAGTAAGCACCATACACGTTTTGATAACTACATTATTCAAATTATGATGTTCGTACAATTTTAGAAAGAAAACGGAAGTAAAAGCAAATGCAGCTGAATTACTGTGTCATTGCAAACGAAAAGAATTGGGAAATTAAGTACATATTGGGAAACTATAAAAATATAGGTACCCATTTTCAGATTTAAAGGGTGTCTCTACATAGTTTCGGTTCAGAAAATTTTGATGCACCCAAGTGGGATGAATCAGAAATAACACGAAAAAAAGGTAGTCAACACATTACTATAGTCCATGACGTCGATACATGTACATCAATGTACAGTGTGTACGACGAGAACGTGACCGACATATTTTAAAAATTTTAAGAAATTTTGAACAATGAAGTTTATAAAAATTAATATTAGGCTGAATAGAACAATACTTTACCGAAAATGATTTGTAAGAAAACTTAAGTTTTTCCTCGAATATTTCTCGTTAAAAATATTATTTTTCACACTGAGTGCCACGTACGCTTCGAACTTTGAAGCTGTGTTTCATCGTACTCATCCAAAAGGACCCAAAATATTCTGTGACCAGGACCCACTATATGAAAAAGTGCAAGGCCTTTGTGAGCAAGTGGGTGAAGAGATATTCACGAACAAAAACCATCGATGGCTCACCAGATCGTGGCAAACCAAAAAAGTCGTCTGTCGCAGAGGATAAATGTATTTTTCAGCTGTTTGCCAGTAATTCTTTACTATCACTTTGCTCTGGACAAGAACAGTTAAAGAAAAAATGTCTGAATAAATTATTAGACAACATTAAAAGCGTTTAGTTGAAACTGGAATGAAATATCGAAGCACTGTTAAGAAATGTTTCCTTTCCGAAACGCATATTGAAGATGTTGGTTTGAAAAGGCTGTATTGGGCGCGCGAAAACAATGAGCGTTTGGGACAAGATATTTTTTTTTTCCAATAAAGTTTCATTTTGAACAGCCGATTACTTGACACGATTTTGGACTACAGCTGACAACACAATGGTGGTACAAAATGTAAATGGTGCATCCTTGGGGATGCTTCACAAAAAATAATTTCCGAAATTTGCAGTTGTGTATTGGTACTTTGGATACTCAGAAAAAGACGAAAATTTACGAAAAATCATTTTTGCTGTCGGCTAACATAATGTTTCCACGTCACAATTAGGTATTTCTGGTTTCTAAAGAGTTTAACGACTCCAAACACCGAAGTCGGCTTTGCACCACTTGAAAGGCGGAACATGGTATCGACGTGTTGGATTGGTCCTCACAGTCCCCTGATGCTAATCCAATTGAAAATTTTCGTTAAAAGATGAAGATTATAGGAAGGGTAAAAGATACAGTAACCGTAGCTGATTTTATTCGTGAAGTGAAAACTGCGTGGAGGTCTTTACCTTGCAGCTATGCTAAAAAAATTAAGGAAAGTATGCCACGAAGATGGCAAGCGATTATGGACAATACTGTAAATTGGATGCCATATTAATATTAAAGCATCCAACAGCAATAAAATAACTAATTGATAACAATTTTATCGTTTGATATTTCTAAGGTTTTCATTAAAATTTGCCGGTCACGCTCTTTTCGTACATATTCTACGTCAATTCATATCATTATGGTTTTTGGTTACCTTGTTTCAATATTGTTACGCATGAAAATGAATGTTTTTGTAAAATTATTCAACATGCTATCGATTTAACATTTAAAAACCTGTACAACAATGCTGCTGAATAACTAATTATGTATCACACTAAAATGAAAATATTCGACATCATCTTGCTGGCATAATATACCTACGTCTGAAAGCAGGAGAGGTTTAGTGTGTAGCTCGAACACACAAACTCTAGCGAATGCATGAAATAGTAAGTAACGTTATATGCAGCAAACCGACTCGAATATATCTAAAGACACTCAAATTGTATCGCATGCAACAAATGCATTTAGCATCGCTGAGGCGTAATTTTCGTGTAAGGCTGTTTGCGACTGTCGCGCGGCAGTCGTCGTATGATTTATATGCAGCCATGTCGGCCTAAGCTGTCTGCCACACGCAAGCACTTGTGATCAATTGTCGCTTGTACGTTGTTGCGACTACCAGTTACCTACTATATTTTATGAACCTACTTGATATCTACTCTTTTCTGCAATTACTAGTTCTGGTGATAACATTAAAGGGAACATACGCGGATACCTAATATCTTATCTTCTAACAGCAGCAGATAAGTTTGAAGTGGACTGTATGCACGAGACTTTGAATCCTGCACACAATACCTCGAATTTACAATATACCTATGCCAGTAGTAATAAACCAGTAATAGTAATATTAATGAATTAAAAAACTAATAAGACCTTAATGTTGTAAAAAATTTTGTTAACATTAAGGAGTTCCTCTTGTCTATGTCTCAGTCAGCCAACCCCAAGTGTACTATCAATCAATTCATTGTTGTCATAAAAATGCATTGTTTTTGGATCTACAGCAAAATATAAAATTCTAAATACATCATATAAAAGGAAAAACTTCTGGTTAAGATTGCAACCCCAATTAAGCTAAGAAGAATAACAAGTTAAGACAAAACCTTTTAAAAATTAAATATCACTTGCTTCTATTAGGAAAACATAAGAAATTTGCAAAGTGTGTTCTCTGTAATGGTGTAAAAGGTGTGCAAAGCCTCTCAATCTGCAAATGGTTAACACAGTGTATAATGCCTTTACCCTCAACTTGTGAGCGGACACAAAAACCAAGTAATGAGACAGTTAGTTATGAATAATTATGACAGGTTATTGGTATTAATGTATGGTGTCCAATCTGTTTCCCAGAGAGTATTTACATTATAACCCAATAATACATATTAAGTGACTCACTCTGTTCATTCTGTTGCCAAGCGAGTGTAGCGCAGAGCAGAGCCAGGGTCTTTCCTGTGCCAGTAGGACTCTCCAATATACAGTTTTCACTCTTATTCAGTGCAGTTATTACCTGAATGTTTTGAAATTTATTAATATGTTGACTTGACCACCAATTTGCAGTGGCATACAAAACATTTATAATTACATATGACAGCTAAATCAGAATAATACTTAATTTTATTGTTTTTGGTAAACTTTTTTAATAATATTGAACATATTTTTTTTATGTAGCTAGATGACATACAAGCTGTAGAGATGATGATCCACCTGATGGTAAGTATCTTGTGTAGGCCACCTTCACAAGAGGACATTAGCCACACCAAAGATATCACCAGAGTGTTGCCAACCAAGAAAGAAAAAAAAGAAAGAAAGAACTGGCTTGTTGTATGGTGGCTGACTCAAGTACGAATTATGGTAGCAACCTAGGCAGGCTTCACAGAAAAATAATAATATCATTTATGTATAATGTTTATAATCTGATTCAGTGTGAATATCTATTATTATAAAATTTCATGACCAGACATATTATTCATCATTATCGTAACTCGTCCTTATCACATTTGTGGGCTCCAGTCCCCTCCTACAGTCTGATGGTTAAAGGCCCAAGTTCAAAATGTTATGGTTTTGTTTAAGCATATTTCCTCATGTTATTTTCCTGTACTAAAGCAAGTGAAAATAATTAATTTGTGATTAATAACTTTTAATACAGGTATGTAGCTAAACTTAATTTCTTGTAGCTATTATGGTAAGGGAATGAAAGTATACTTAGTAAGAAAAGGAACTGAAAAACTCACCTTCGACATAAGAGCTACTTGGCAGCGATAAGGTTTAACTGGCATTTTTATGTTTATTCCATTAATCATCAATGGATGATGAGAATCTATTTGATTAACCTTATTTGTTTCGTCGCCTTTTTTTGGCGTATCATCAACAGATGTAGAGGTATCAAAATCACTGTCATCTGATAATACTATTATTGAGTCAGACATTGTGGTTAAAAGTTTGCCGCCTTTTTTATTTTTGAGATGGAATCACTTGTGTTACAAAAAGTACATATTTTATTTAATAGGACTTTGGTCATAACTTATTGCTAGTTATATTATAATTCCACGGCATTAACATCAAAACAAATATACCGGTGCAATACCGGACTAATAATTTCACTCAGAGAAATTCGTAACATTCAGAATGCTGAACCAATATGCCTTGCTATTGTGGTCGTAATCTGGCGGTATTATTTATTTGGCGCATTTTATCGCAAAATAAAACACTATCTCGTATACATGTTTTGTTCTTTCAAGTTTTTACTTTTTAACGAAACAAAAATACTTCATCAAAATTCAAAATAGTACAGCTGACAATGACATTTGACAGCGACATCTTCAACGGGAATTTTGATGTTTACAGTGTCATTTATTTTATTGCCAGATACACACACATTTTACCTCACTTAAAAATAAATAAAATCAACTTTTTAAATCTAATAGCGAACTGAGAATATTTGAGGAAAAGGAGGACTGACATTATTGTAAGATTTATTTCTTGACTTATTTAAAAACAAAAATAACAAAGGAACTGTTTATACGTTATAAAGTACAACAAAGTTAAATGTTTTTCATTTTTCTTATTTTTTTTTGTGTAGCTGACTTAAGTAGATTTACTATGTTATGATCCTGAAAGTATCTTATTAATTTTTAAAGTTTCGCCACCTGAAACAAATCAATGCAATATATTAATGCTCAGATTAAAGAATCTGAGTGTTATGATGTTTGTGGCAGTGGCAAATGGCAAATAATTCAGAACCAGGGATAGGTATGAAAACTATGAAATTCATTTTTAATTGTTTACCTACTAGTTAGATACGTACCCTCGTTTCGCTTTCATTAACTTATTCTATAAGTTGTTATCGGTTATCGTAGACAAAACGTAGTTAAAGAAAACATTTTATGTTTACATGCTGTTGTTGAATTGAACTTACATTGAGGCCTTGAGGGTCAGTATCCTGGATTTGGTATTGTATAATTATGTCTATTTAATAACTTATTTAGGCATTGTTTTGGGTGCAAGTGGGAGTGCTATTTGTAGCCGAAGACGTAGGATTGGGTACTGTGGCAGCAGGCGGTTTACATCTGAAATAGAGCCAATAAATAGATAATGTGGCAATCTGAGAATAGTTGTAGATATGTTACTCTGGTCATTTTAGCATTTTATAATAGTAATTACAATTACACTGCCCAGCTGTGGACCTCCAAAGGCTGATGGATGGAAGTATGTTGGATGAATCACAATGAAGTAGGTAATTACCTACGAATGTATTACAACAGTTTTTCCAAACCTCATGATTACTTTTTGTACTCCTGCCTGGACAAAATACATGGTACGTGGGGTAGCCATGGTAGTTTTATTTATTTCCTGGATTAACGAAAATATATGATAATAGAGACATAGCTACTGCCCAACCAAGCCAACACATTTTTTATTGTTACAAAATATTTTTTTTGTTTATTTTAAAATTTATTTTTTGCACCTACACTAAAAACACAGAGTATTTTGTTATTTTTCTGCCAAAGACAAAATATTATTTACTTTTCTAGTTTAACTGACAGATCTGTAGTTTTCAGTCAGCTACATAAGGTAAACATTTTATTCAACAAAAATAGGCCCGTTCTCAAGATCTACACTCTACTTTTATTAGGTGACGTTATGTTTTTGGAAAGATTTGTATTTTTGTATGTTTATAAGGGGCCATCCATAAATCGACGGGTGCAAAGTGAAAAAAGTTATCTACAAAACAGCAACTTTTCAGGAGAGCGTATAATAGGAAAAAGTGCTCCCATTTCGCTAATTTTAAACCAAATCTATTGAAAATTTTATCACTGCTTCATTATTGAATAAGGCATCTACGTGCATGTTTGATTTCTTCTAATTATGTTTAATTTATGAGATATTGCAGTTGTCTGCATCTACATTGTGCTTAAAAATATGACAACTGTGTTAACTACCACTTGGTCGTTTCTACATGGGAATTCAAAAATCTGGATTTAATAAAGTACGTTTTATAATATTACAGTAAATACAAAAAGTGCAACATTTCCTATTATTAAAATTAGTTCATGACTCTGTTAAATCTTAAATACACCAAGTTTACAACATAATTTGCGCAGATGTCTTTTTCTACTTCTGAATAATACCTCAAGCTACACGGCTTAGAAAAAGGTTATATGAAATATTTTCTAAGGAGTTATTTATTTATTGTAGTTAAAATGTAATCTTGTGATAACTTCTTCCTGCATACAAAACTTAGGGAACATTAATGAGGTTTTTGCAGTTTCTTTGGTTGAGAATTCAACACTAAAATTATAAACTTCTTATAAAAAACAATTTAAATTAAACTAGAGAAGTACTAAAATTTTAATACTTAAAAATAATAAACATCAGTTACAATAATACTAATAAAAAAACTAATAAAATGTTATAATCACAATCAGTAAAACTGTAGTCAAACACAAATGCTTTAAGGAATGTTCTAATCTAAACGTAAATTAAAAAAAAAAAAAAAAAAAAAAAAAATGGTATATCTCTTATGGTAAAAGCAAGTAAAAAACTAAATTCAACTCAATATTAAACAATTTCTACTACAATAAAAAAATAAAGTTTTTGTAATTATTATAAAAACAAATTTAAAAATTAATCATTCTCATTACCATCAGTATAGGAACCATATTTCAAATTTTTATAAAAGTTATGATACCTAGGAGGTATCAGATTTTACTGGCAGAGGCTTTTTTTATAGCCTGAGGGGCTGACGAAAAAGCAGACGGGCCACCTCATGGTAAGTTGTCACCGTCGCCTATGGACATGAGCAATATCAGAGGAATAGCCAATGCATCGCTGGCCCTGAAGGAGAACTCGTTTTACACCTTTGTTGAAGACCCCCATGTCATAGCGCTCCGGGAATACCTCAGAAGGAAGCTAATTCTACAGCTTGCAAATGCGTTACAAAAAAGATCGTGAGAATTGGACCGTAGATGTTCTCCACGAATCCAATCTGTGTGGATGAAGCTTCAATCTTCGGCGAGTGATGTAATGATGGAAAGGATACTGCATGATGATACTGCAGGCATCGAGTTAAACAATTCCTCGGAGTACTCACCGTTGTAAAATCGGTAGAACACACAGAGAGAACCGATATCTCTTCTGAAGCTTAGGTGTTCACCTGTGAGTGACTCATGGGTCATTGACAACTCGGACCACGCGGTTTCTGTATGGCGTCAAATGGGTTTAATAAGTCTTTGTACTTGGCACTTGTAATCATGATGGGTTAATTGTAACATTTTTTGGGATCATTAAAAATTATTGTAGAGCCACGGCAAGAACGAGTATTTCTTTTTTGCACCAAGTCAATCCGCTGAGGTTCTACTTCATGTAGATCATATTTATAAAATATTGCGTAAGAATTCTCTGCTTTAACTACAACTATATCAAAGATACGTGTCCTATCTTGAAAGAATATTTTTGTACTACAGTTTTTGCAATACCACATGCCGGCTTAATTAATATGTTTCGCAGGTTGCACTTTTCTGTCCCTAGACTGATGTTGTTTACCTGAATTTAATAGTAATTTACGCCTCGTATCAATCCACTGGTCTTCATTTCTCAATCGCTTTTTCTTTGATCTATCAATACAGAACTGACGTATTTTTCTACCGTTTAGTAAGGGAGTCGTAGAACTCTTACTTGAAGCCTCATTGCAACTGGTGTTGATTATTAGAGGGCAGTTTGAAACTGACATGCTCGATAGCCTGCCTGACTTTAGTGAAGAGATATTTTGATTTAACTCTGATAATGGACATGGCGGACTTGAAGTAAATGAATTGTATTCTGAGGGTGTTGGTGTATCCGATAATCTTCTTTTTGTATCTCTATTATCAACATCAAAGTTTTCAGAATTAAAAATTTGTAATTCAGATCGAGAGTGCTAGAGTGTGACGAAGAAAATTGGCACTTATCTTGCGAAGTTAAATCACACACATTTGTCTTCATCGCGCTCTCATCAAGTTCTTCTATAAGATGTTCAATAATTTCATTTCCAACACAGTATTATTCTTGAAAAATTAATTGCTTACATTTTGTAAGCTATCGTCTTCTTTAATAGATGATTTCGGACTTTCTGAACGTGAAATAATAGTAAAAAATATCGGTAAGTGAATAAAATTTAACTATAAGTCAATTATTATAGCTAACAATAAGAAGTAACATAGTTAGATACTCACTAACATACCAAAAAACACTAATTTACTTATGTAGATTGAGACATCTACATATAATCTCGACGTAGAAAAAGACATATGGCAGATGGCCGTTTATGCATCGTTTCTTAATAAAAAATAACAATTTGTTTATTATTATGATAACACTTTCAAACAAACTTTAACACGTAAAAAGCCAAAATAAACAACCGCAATAATCGCAAAATCGCAAAATTGCAGATAACTTTTTTCACTTTGCACCCGTCGAAATTACGTCACACGTTGGGGGGGGGGGGGGGGGGTCGATGAAGTGTGACATTGTGTGACAAGGGGTGGGAGAGGGTCCTAAATTTTTCACATTTCAAAACCGAATAATTGGTATGTATAGGTAAATATTAAAAAAACAATTAATGGAAACAAAACTATTTCGGAACTGCTGTTTTAATTTAATAATTTCTAGGTGTAAAATTTCATAATATGTGACGTCACACTAGGGGGGGGGAGGTTTCAGAAATGTGACCAGCTGTGACAAGGGGGGGGGGAGGGGTCAAAAAGTCATGAAATTAGTGTGACGTAATTTATGGATGGCCCCTAACGAATAAATTCAAAAACTACTGGACCGATTTTAGAAATTATTTCACCAATAGAAAGCTACATTATTCCTGAGTGTCATAGGCTATATTGATTGTGATTATTATTGTAATATTTTTTTCATTATATGTAAAAATATTTTGGCGCCCAGCGAAGTTGGTACGCTCAGCTCGTCTATAGGTACTTATTATTGTAAAGAGGAAAGTTTTTTTTTGTTTGTAGAGGATAAACCTCTAGGTATACAGGTCTGTGGGATAAACTCAAAAACTATTGGACGATTAACGATTTTTTTCACCAATAGGAACCTTTATTGTTTTTGAGTAACATGGACTATATATTTTTATTAAAACATAATTACCTATGGATCTATAGTAAAACCGAAGCAAAACGAGAGCAGTTACTAGTATTCTATTTCCATAATCCTCAAGAGTCAGGCCTCGTAACTATCAGAAAGTCTATTATAGTGTTAAGTTGTTACTTCTTTACAAACTACCAAGTAACTAATCCAGATATTATAGATGGATAGATTATTGAGGGTGGCCTAACTCCATGTCGATATGTTCCACTATCTAACTTATTTCTTATTGTGAACGTATGTGAATTCAAAAATATTAACCAAGGTTAGTTTTAGGCTGAAAAATCCTATAGATTACTTTGTTGTTATTGTTGTTGGGATCAGTCAAACTATGCAACAGTTATTCAATGTAATGAAACTTTAAAGGAGACTGGGATGGTTTCTAACAATCTTGGGCTAGAAGATCGTGCGTGAAAATTGGACTCATTTTACTTGTTTCGGTCGGTAGCCCAAAAGTCCCAGTCTCCTTTTCATATCATTTAGAATGATAGGTAATATGTTCATTGTTGATTTTTTCCTCTACCCAAAGACAACGGACCTACAATGTAGGTCAGTCAAAATGTCTTTGAATTTTAACTTTTGTTCATTATATCGCGGCCCGCAGGCCGTTACCCTGCGCATGATTTCACACGTAGCTATCAGCATCAGACCTATTTATACATCATCACCATCTACAGTTGTACTGAACGATGTGATGAGTTCTGTTGAGTTGAGTTATACCCAAGTAGCAGTAGTAGCAGTACCCACATCTATTGAATCATACCAAAGACTAAGCTCACTGCTTGCGGTTTAAAATTTATGTTGCTACCATGTTGCTACAAAATTTACTTAATAAGTGTAAATTATGTAAGTGTCGATGCAGAAACATGATTTACGATAACAACAAACCTTTGATAAAATGCATAAATGTGTTTTATTGTTTACCCATCATTTAACGCTCTGACATTGCTCAAAACGTTTGGCTGTATGGAGTGTTGCTGCTGCGTCGTAGAATTGCCGCCAAAATTCGGCGCCATTACACGAGTGACTTGTCATCCGAAGTTATGGTGCGTTATAATTTGGTTTATATCCCGACACCCGACGCTATCGGCTATGCTAGACGGAACAATTAGCGCAAGATTGTTGTAGTAGTCGCCGCCGTTTCTCTGGTAACTTAGTATTCAAAATAATAATATATTTTTAAATTAGATATATATATTATTATTACTTAGATAATAAACATTTTTGGTTTGTGATTAGGTACTTATATTTATCAGGGAGGAGTCGCTTCGCTTCACAATCATACCCATCTAAGTTTAAAACTAGTGACCCATGTAAAGATACCAAAAATTCTATGTAAAGACCATGTAAAGACGGACGTAACCTCGTCTAATCAAGAGTGAAGCATAGCAATGGCCGCCTGCTTACCATGTGTGCGTAATTTTTGATTCGCGATTGAAGTAGTGAAGTGTCAATGTGTGGGTGGGTGTACTTGTACCTACGAATAGAGTTGGTATTACTATGGGTGCTTCACTGAATTTATTCTTAGGATTACGTCAGTCATTGTTTTAGGTCCGTGGCAATAACATACCTAAGTGAGGAGTAGGTAGACTTAAAAGTCTAGGTGGAGCATGTAAACTAAATGTGGCGAAACAGAGCAATTTCACTTGAATAGTCATCCACAAAGTCGTTAAAGTCTCGCATCCAAACACAGGCGCGTCCCTTCCAATTATTGACATGCTTTATTGCTCTTTCTATCTGAGGCGCGCTTTTATCAGCGTATGTCGTCATATCTAATACAATTAACCAGAAAGGTCTTCAAGAAGATTCTCATCTTTACTGCTTCCACATAAGATTCACAATACACGCAAACGTTGGGTGGCGTTAGCACTTGCGTTTCTACTTAATTTGATGGCAAAACTTCTCGTATCTGACTCATTTATACTAGAACATTATCAGGAGGGGTTCACGCCGAACTCGGACAGTCAATGAGTCTCCAAGATTGATATTATCTTAAGAAATAAAATGTGTTTGTTTTTGTTTACTGCACATTCAATCGTGATTATCCAAACAGCTATTGTCATTCAATAGAGTGAAGGCAGTTTGAATTTGCCAATTGTTAGTTAATTATAAGTTTTTAGTAGGTATATTATTATGTGTGAACAGTATGTATTAAAATTTCGTTAAAGCCTAGTCGATATTGTAAAGATACCCGGGTGGGATATCAAAGGAAGACCCGGTAAAAGTATCAATCATATAATGTTTCTAGGATATTTTATATACCTACGTAAAAGTTTGCGGCTAAAATTATAACAATACTGTTTACTACAGTTTGAACTGGAGACTGGAATCTCCAGTTATTAAAACTCGGAAAATGACTTCATAATTCCAAATTAAATTTATCGGTAAAGCTTAGCGATAGCGCTCTTACTAGCCACTTTTCCTTACAAGTGTGGCGACACTTTTCAATCTTTAAAAATTCTCCCTTTGTTTAGAATATGGTTCCTATCGACACAAGTCACAGTTAAAATTCCATTACACCGCGAATACAAGAAAATGGTAACATCTCATTCTTTACCCGATTAAAAGGGTTCGGACCTCGGAGTTCGGACGTATGTGACCGCAGCGAACGGCGCTGTAATCAGCCTATTCAGTTTGGCTGACCGACCGTGTAACCCGCCGGCTCGTTCAACACCCCTGCCCGATGACTGCTCTAGCGTGAATCGCAGTGTATTTGCTCTTCGATCTATTTTGTACACTTGTCAGGTTCTCCGATAATTTAGATTCCCTTTCTGATGTTGTTACAACTGAGTCAGTTTGGTTATCGTCAAAGGTTTTGTTTGTCATCTCTCAAAGAGATAACTCAGCCTAAATATTTATTAATTAATATTAGTTTATGCACAGAAGACAATATAATAGTACATAATTGTAGTAGGTATAGGTAGATATAAGCGGCATACTGTGATACCGCTCATCTGTCACCCATAAACATTACACTTTAACGAATTCTAAACGTCGTGCGCGCGACCGAAGTCAAATTTTGAGAGCTCAAAAATCGGTTCGGAAAGAGAAAATTACACAGTCCAACTAGTGGACTCTCTTTTATTAATTTAGGTAGTAATGTTTTTCTTACGGTATTAAGGCATAACATTGCTGACATTAATAAATGCAATGAAACACTGTAGGCTTAAATATTAAGGTAATTCGATTTACACCTAATAAGCTTTGCAATTCTGCGCTATTCTAGAAGAGTTAACTCAAGTTAGTAATAGCTAGGGCACTCTAATTAAAGGGAATATCCGAATATCTACAGCAATACTCATTTGTATCTATTGAAATTCATATCCGATCTAATTACTAGTTATAGTGAGTTTCAAGTTATTCAGAAGATTTTTTCTACCGCGATAAAACGTTTATTCTCCCCCTTTGAATTATTTAGTTAGACGGATTCGACTGCGCCCGACATATGTCGCAAGCAACGAGCTGTCCGCTCGTGCGTGTTACATTAGACAAATTAGAGTGCTCTAGTAATGTGCAAGAATTAGATGGATAAATAAGAAATACAACGATCTTAATACTATATAAGTATAAGTATAGTATATATAAGTATAAGTATACTATATAAATACTAAATAATTTATTTATATTGAAAATAACTAGGCTTTGATTCAAGGTGTGCTGTTCATAAATACAATGTTGTTGCAACTTATCATTTCAAATGGATTGTAGTTGGCAAAGACAATAGATAGATACTATGAAGGTAATCAAGATTATTGAATAGTAATTATCTAGATCTCTTTTTAATAAACGTCACTAGACACCTCTACTTTTTCCTGAAGTAGAATGGCAGGATTAGATTTAGTGATTGTGTCACAGAACGATCCATTCTACCATTTAGTGATATCAATCAATCATCAATCAATTCTTTATTTGCAGGATAAGGTTAGTTTTTACATAGTTCCCTGTGTGGTGCCGGGTCCACTTAAGTAGAATAGCACCACTCCCGTTCTTCCTGGGATGTCGTAAAAGGCGACTAATAAGACAAATCCAGAAGATGGGCAGCAGCATCTTTCTGTGTGTGACGAATACCGGTCAGGTCACCTGCGGTCACCAACACGCACTAGCCAAGCGTGGTGACTACCGGCTAAAACCCCCGCATGAAAGTCACGAACGAGCCTCGGCCCCCAGTCCCCGGCAGCCCCGCTATCCCTAGTTACGGTAGCGGCTATGGTAACGGCGGGGCAGGGGGTGCTAAGAATCGCCGGCAGAGATCGGGCTACCAATCAAAACGACGACTTCTGCACCTGGCAACATATAACACCAGGACACTGAGGACCGACGACAAGGTAAAAGAGCTGGAAGAAGAGATAGACAAGTTAAACTGGAGTATTGTGGGTTTATCTGAAGTCCGAAGACAGGGGGAGGACACGATAATACTCAAATCCGGAAACTTGTTCTATCACCGGGAGGGCGAACACCTGTCCCAAGGTGGTGTCGGGTTTCTCGTCCACAAGTCCCTCGTCAACAACATTGTGCAAGTTGGGAGTGTGTCGGCCAGGGTAGCGTACCTTACACTCAGAATATCCAAACGGTATTCGTTGAAGGTCGTACAGGTATATGCGCCGACTTCGACACATCCCGACGATGAGGTTGAGGTTATGTATGAGGACATTAGTAGAGCCATACATACCTCAAAAACTCATTTCACAGTTGTGATGGGGGACTTTAACGCAAGACTAGGCACGCGAAATGACAACGAGATGAAGGTGGGACCCTTCGGATTTGGACGACGGAACCACCGGGGACACTTGCTGGCAAACTTCATGGAGAAGGAGGACTTATTATGATGAACTCCTTCTTCAGGAAGAAGCCGCATCGCAAGTGAACCTGGATAAGCCCTGATGGTTCAACAAAAAGCGAGATAGACTTCATTCTGGCAGACAAACGGCATATATTTAATGATGTCTCTGTGATCAGCAGGCTTAAAACCGGAAGCGATCACCGCCTTGTAAGAGGCACATTAAATATCGACGTCAAGCTGGAACGGTCACGCCTGATGAAGTCTACGCTTCGCCCAACACCTGTCCAAATCCAGGGTTCCGAGAGCTTTCAACTCGAACTACAAAACCGTTTTGCGTGCCTAGAATCATGCACGTCAGTGGACGAGTTTAACACCAGGATGGTAGCAACTGTCCACGAGGTAGGGTCGAAGTACTTCAAGACCCACCCCAGTGGTAGATCTCAGGTTCTCTCAGAACAAACCCTCGGTCTAATGAGGGACCGACGAGAACTATGTGTGCAGTCTCCGACCTCTATGGCGGAGTACAGACGGCTCAATGAACAGATCTCTAAGTGCAGGCGACGCGATTTGCGAAACAACAACGCAAATCGTGTAAAAAGCACAATTGAGCGAAACCGAGGCTCCAAAGTGTTCGCCAGAGATCTGTCTATTGGGCAAAGTCAGCTTACGAGGTTGAAGACCGAGCTCGGCACCATAGTGTCATCGAAACCCGAAGTTCTGAGAGAGACGGAGAGATACTACGGACGGTTGTATGCCTCCTCTCAAGCTCCAGCTCCCCTCGAGGAGAGCGATAAGCGAGCCAAACTAACCCGACACTACACAGAAGATATCCCGGACGTCAGCCTGTATGAGATTAGAGAGGCTCTCAAACAGCTTAAGAACAACAAGGCACCGGGTGATGACGGAATCACAACCGAGCTATTAAGAGCTGGGGGGAAACCCCTCCTATTGGCGCTCCGAAACCTATTCGATTCCGTCATTAATACTGGTACTACCCCGGAAGCGTGGAGCAGAAGTGTGGTGACTTTGTTCTTTAAGAAAGGGGATAAGACCCTTTTGAAGAACTACAGGCCCATTGCACTTCTGAGCCATGTTTATAAGCTGTTTTCGAGAGTGCTCACAAATCGCATAGCACGCAGGCTTGACGACTTCCAGCCCCCCGAACAAGCAGGATTCCGAAAAGGCTACAGTACCATGGACCACATACACACGCTGCGGCAGATTATACAGAAGACCGAGGAGTATAATCTGCCGCTATGTGTTGCCTATGTGGACTATGAGAAAGCCTTTGATTCTATCGAGACCTGGGCAGTACTAAATTCTCTTCAGCGGTGCCGGATCGACTACCGGTATATCGAGGTGTTGAAGTGTCTATACACATCAGCCACCATGACCGTCAGAGTACACAACACAGCAACGAACCCCATCCAACTGCCGAGAGGTGTCAGGCAAGGGGACGTTATATCCCCAAAACTGTTCACCGCTGCGTTTGAAGACGTGTTCAAGTTGATGGAGTGGAAACGACGTGGCATTAACATCAATGGCGAACATATCACACACCTGCGATATGCCGATGATATAGTCATCCTGGCGGGATCCCTGGAGGAACTTGGTACAATGCTCGGGGACTTGAACAGCGCCTCGCAACGGGTGGGTCTTAAGATGAACATGGACAAGACGAAAATCATGTCGAATGTCCATGTCACACCCGAACCGGTTGTTGTGGACGGCGCTGCTCTCGAAGTTGTAGACGAGTACATTTACCTGGGACAAATGATCCAAATGGGTAAGTCCAACTTCGAGAAAGAAGTCACTCGTAGAATCCAACTCGGATGGGCTGCGTTCGGGAAACTGCGTCATATCTTGTCGTCCAAAAAGTTACCTCAGTGCCTGAAGTCGAAGGTGTTCGAGCAGTGTGTGTTGCCAGTGATGACATACGGATCCGAGACGTGGTGCTTCACTATTGGTCTATTGCATAAGCTTAGAGTCGCCCAGCGGGCTATGGAACGAGCTATGCTCGGTATTTCTCTACGCGATCGAATCAGAAATGATGAAATCCGTAGACGAACGAGGGTTACCGACATAGCTCAGAGAATTAGCCGGCTGAAGTGGCAATGGGCTGGCCACATAGTTCGAAGGACCGATAACCGTTGGGGAAGAAAGGTCGTCGAATGGAGACCACGCCTCGGTAAAAGGAGCACAGGACGCCCCCCGACCAGGTGGACCGACGACCTGAAGAAGACAGCGGGTATCCGCTGGATTCAGAAGGCTCAGGACCGGTCTGAGTGGCGTAGATTAGGGGAGGCCTATGTCCAGCAGTGGACCTCAAAGGGCTGATGGATGGATGGATGGATTACATAGTTGTTTTGTTCATGTTAATGTCTATGGGGGACGGTGACTTACCATCAAGAGGAGTGTCTGATCGTTTGTCTGCCAAAATAATAGCCAAATCTGTAGTCCAAAACAAAATCAGTCCAAGACACCTGCAGACATCAGCAGGGTACATACATAGTACATACTGAAAGTCCCATGAGGTACATACCTATTTCTAAGCATAGGTACTCATGGTGGGTTTGTAAAAAAATTAATACACTACCTACTATATTAAATATGGTCATCTCAAAATCCACGGTTCAAAAACAGGTTAATACTGGGAACGTTTTCACTGAACATGAATGAATCTTTATTTATAATCACAACGGACCATTACCTACATTTATGGCCTGTAATGACCACTTAGCAGGTGGACTGCATGCGAGTTTACTTCTCGTTATAAAACTTGAAGTTCCAGCCGACAAAATAATATAAAGTAACGATCCTTGATATAATATTGTGTTGTGGTGTTAAGATGCCATTTGGCTTTTAGACATGCGTATACTATACCGTCTACTCGTACAGTTCCTAATCGTATTGTGTCAGATACTGCATACAAATGTTCTGCCAACGTTACTGATCCCGCATATTGTAATCCGTGACGTCACTATCAATTTCGCTCAATATCGATCAGTATCATGCGTATATTAGTTCATTGCTTCCAATATAATGATTAAAAATGTGACAAGGAACGGTATTTATTATAAAAACTCACGCGCGTACAGCGTGTGAGAAGTTATACTTTTTTGGCATCAAAAAAATAAAAAAAAAAATAAAAAAATAAAAAAAATTAAATTAAATTAAATTAAATTAAAAACCAATATTATAAAAATATATATAAACAATATTAAAACAATATTCTAACAATGTAAAAAAAATATATTATAAGTATATTAATAATCATTTTTTCAAAACGAACGTTTGAAACAAGTCTATGTTTGAAACGCGTTTTTCGTCACCTTTTGTGTCACAAATCTCAAAAATTGCACTCTCATAATTTTTTCTATTTATTTCATAACTCGCTTAAAGAAATAGGTATAACTTCAAAAATTAATTTATTATACTTAATATTAAAAAAACAAAACTTTTTTTAATCTTTAAAAATTACACATGTCTACCTGGCTCGGTATGATTTCTCTGAACACAATAAAACCATAGAATATTCTAGTCCAACTGTAATCCAAGTCATAAGTGACTTCATTGGCTTTATCCATTTATCTACATTCTACTTGTATCATAAAAGCTACATCGTATTTCATGCAGGAGCCTGTTATTATAAATGCCTTCGCTTAATATTAAGACCTCATTAAAACACCACACGTTAAAGTTAAACGCCATAAACCTAGCCGCTGGTGACAAGAAACAATTACCTAAATATTATCATGAAGTATGAAATAATTATAATGTTTAGAAAGCAACACATGTAGGTAATTAGCTACTTAAATATTTTTCACCTCGTAACGAATTTAACAAGTAAGTGCTAAGAGTGAATTAAAATGTGTGAAAATAGAGCCACTAGCTCGCATCTGTGCTATGTTGGTGGTATTCTTTCTGATAATCCTAAAGCGACATCTTAAAGCGACCTAAATGATAAGATAATAGCCTCAACTTCTAAGTGGTCACTGCAAGGTACCTAGTACCTACCAGGAAGTGCTTGTAACTCGGAGCTTACCTGCACTATCAATTGCCCCAGTTTATTTTGTTTTTTTTGCTGGTAACCTAAGTTTCTAGCAGTTTTAATGCTTCGCAATGGCATCAAAAATCTAAATCTTAAGATTATTATTAGGTAACTCGCATCCATCGATCGAGCCCAAGGTTGCTTATTTGGTTGATGACTTGCGACAATTACGACACCAGCATTTATATAGCATACTTAAAAGTGTCTGCTGCTTTTAAAGATATCTTCTCATCTCAGTCTCTTCTGATGTAGAATCCTGCGTAGGTGTCCGTAAGAAGAGAGTTAAAAGTTTTGGATTTCATCGGCAATTAACATTAATGAAATGGGATTGTTGCATTAAACTATTTTATTTATGCTTAAGATTACGTGATTACGTGGTTAATACCAGTATGAACTATTATGGAACTAAGAGATAGAAATAAATATTTAGCCAAAGTTTGGGGCACGGAGCCCGCATCTACTAGCGCGGAGTGAATTGAAAGAACTTCGAAGGGCAAGATTGTTTGTCTTCACTTTCCCTCTTATTCGGTACTGAAACACCTATACCGTAATTCTCTGTTAACTTTTGTTCTTCTAATTGACTGAGAGCGATAATAACTTTTTTTTTATATTTGACGTAGTATTAGGAAGCCCAAAATCTTTGGTACTTAGTTATAGTCTGTTTTTTAAGCTATGGTTTAATCCGTTTAAGATTTTCGAAAGTTAAAAAAGATTATTATACTTAGCTCAAGCCCGATACATCAGTATCATCCAACGGCCTCATCGTTAACCAAACCTGGCAGACACGGCTCGTTACCTCGACACGCCATTTTTCACCAACCTCCAACTTCCCTGAATGATCGCTGCCATTTTTTCCGTAAATAAATCCAAAATGAGCCAACCCCCCAAAAAAACTAAAAACAATCTCAATCTCATTACACTAAGCGTGTCGGCACACGCGACGCTGTAGTCGCTTTGTCTTTTTTGACAATTTTCGTGTTATCAGGCTTGTTATGATATTTTTAAAGGGAACTCAGATTTGGGCGTTTCGCCAGACGCTATTTGTTACGCTGATTGACTAAGTTTTTCTATGCGTGAGGCGCAACGCACCGCGCACTAATATCAAAAACTGTCTGTCATTACGTATCAAATCATTTATCATTGCGTCCAATCTCATCAATCTATTTGCCTTTAGGTAAAAAGTGCTGGAAAAGTAAAAGTATTTAAAGTTTATAAACAACATAATTATGCCTACCACTTAGAGAATGTATTAGGCGTTCAGTTGTACCTACGATATATCCTATACACATGTTGCCATGATTATGTATATGTTACACTATCACTAGTGAATTTGACTAGACTTTTGCCAGGAGAGCGTACTGTACTTTTCGGATTTGTGGAATTTTTTTAAATCTGCCAGTTCTTCTTAGGATTCCCTAAGGACTAACAAGGTGTAACAACACGACAACAACTTCAATTGTATTGTAATCTTAATTGAATGTTTCTTCTGAAGTATAGCAATGCTCATAAATTAACCATCTAACTCCTAAAACTAAAGCACAATTTGATTTTATCCTTTGAGTAATACGAGTCTAATCGTGGAGAACGTATGCCTCAGTTTAAATAAGCTGCATCAAAATGTTGAATTAAACACATGAAAAGTTTGATTTAAATGCATTAAACATTCACGTGCCATATGAAAGGCCAATAAAATTGTTTTGTTCAGTAGCTTCCGTTATTTGGTCATTTTAATGGCCATATTATCGATTGTTCAGTATCAAATCCCATTATTGCAATACAATGGCTCACGCCACAACAGATCAGTTTGGAGAGGTCGTAGTAAGCCACGTTTGATAGTAAATAACAATCGTTTAACAAATAAAATAAACGAGTATTTTGATAATTTTGCTTTTCCATTAAAGTTTCAGGATTATTGGTGAGAAAGAACTTTAGATGTGCTTAGAATTTAGAAAGTGAATTTTCAATACGTTTGTGAAAAAACTTACCTATATAATTTTTTTTAGAAATTCAAGTTAATCATTTACTTAATCAAAACAAACGATTTAAAATCATTAGAACTTTAACTGTTGTAAGGTATTATAATCGTAAATAGGAAATAAGTACATCGCTACAACTTCAAATTGCTCTTAAAACAAATTTTACATCCTGTAACATTTATTGGTACCATGGATTCAATTAATGGACTATAATGACGATAATAATCATGTTAATTCATGCAACGATCCAACATCCAAACACTACAGTACCTAAGCAGTTGAATGTTATTTGCTGTGAGTGTTTTACTTTACAATACGCGCAAACCACTTAATCTCGAGGTAGTGGACAAACGTGTAAGACGGCGTCTCATGGGGCAATCGGAAACACATTACAGTGACAGCCGGACCTTGGTTTATGGGTGCGGGTCACGGAGCCAACGCATTGTGAACGAGAGGGTGGTAGCTGTCGGCTGATATATTGGTGCTAACTGCTAACGGCCTCACCAGCGCGTGTGAGCATTCGTTCAACCTATCGATCCATGTTGACATGTCAATTTCTGTTTCTACTTGTCTTGAGTAAGAAGATGGTTTTGTAGTTATTGTTTGTGATTGTGATCTGGGAATGGAGATAATTGAACTGGAGTGATAAAGAATAGATTTTTTTAAAGTACCTAATCATCGAACCATAATTATTGTCCAACTGCTAGGGTTTGTCTCCTTTCAGAATAAAATAAGACTGGAGTAAAGTTAAGGTCATCTATAATTCAAGCAAAGTGTGATTTCACAGAGTGGAGTAGTTGAAGCTACTCTGGAGAAACTCAATAAAGCTAGTTGTTGTTCTTATTACCTCATAACCACCAGCTAAACCAAAGTGTGCCATTGTGCCAGTTGTCCCTTCATGGACCATTCCAATGGGACTAGTGGAATATACCCGATATCAACAAGGGCACAAGTGTCGTAAAAAAATGGTTGTCTGTAAAGTCGGTTTACGGACGGTAGTTTAACGTGACAACGTCATGACAAAGCTACGCTCCGCTCCACTTCACTCAACTACGATCGCCTACGGCTCACCTAGGGCTCGTCTACGGCTCGCCTACGGCATCGGCTACGATAAGCCGATCGTAGCCGATCGTGCCTCTCTCTCGCTTTTACCGCTCTCTCGCTCGCGGAACGCTACATTTTTTCGTGCGTGCGCCCGGCGTTCATCCCTTTAATAGACGTTATCACGTCAAAATGTTTTAAACGAATTAAATTTTAAACGAAGGTCGTAATACTCGTAAAGTAACACGTTTGGTTAAGGACTTACCAAAGTTTGGCTATTTAATTCATCTGCATAAATATTCTTGTCACACTTAACTAGTTTTATTTTTACTTGTGGGTATGGAAGTAGTAGGACGACGTGTGTAGATTGCAAAATATTAAAAGGACACTGCAATACGTAGAGCACATAGAGCTAATATAGCGTTTTATAGCTACCACATTTTGATTATTATACTGTTTATTTTGTAAGAATCATAAATAATAATTAACCATTAATTCTATCTCTGAAACGATCACCCTTGATAATCATTTGGTAATTTGATAAATTTCAAAGAAAGCGTCTTTCTCATAAATGTAGAGTTGTATTGTAGTGGCTTCTGGTCATACGAGTATACCTATATCGGCCTAATATAAAGTCGTCACTAACTACTATAATATTTAGTGTTAGCATCAGGTGCCGAGAGATGTCTTTACACACCATTATTGTACATATCACATCGGGAAGGCTTACATAGCGCTTTGTAGAGCATCCTTCTCTTTTATTATAAATACGAGTATCGCTTCCTGCAACAAAAGAAAAATTTAACAATTTTATAATAGAAAACTAGTGCCATAAAACTATTGTATTACTCTTATTTGGTTTAAGAAAAGTTGGTACTTCAGGCGTTACATTTACACTACGCATAATAATTAATGATTATTATTGGAATTATTATGGCCGCATGGACAAATTTATCCTGATCGATAGAAGGACAAGCTCTTTTGGTTGTTTTTCGTTCAAATCGTTCAAATCGATCGTCATTCGAATCAATATCGTTATTCAAACATCACCATGTAAACCACTCGAATATCTCACGCGAGAACAGCGAACAGGTGTTGCAATGCCATTAATATCAATTGAGCACTGACCGGGTGCCACTTGCATGGCCAATATAAAACGACACGCCGCACCCCTGCTTTTCACCTTTTAAATAACTGTAGTAGGAATTTCATAAGCCAGGGCACAGGTCAAGTGTAATTGGTACAGAAATATTTTATGAGCCGATTACCGTCGTACGTGGAATAATGCGATTTTATGAGATATACTACCTTCCGTTTCCTTGGCGTCGATTGCATTGATCGTAAACGATACAATTTATTTCGATGCCTGAATAAATATCGGTGTGACTCTTGCGTATTTTTTATCTTCAACAATAAAATGATTGTATTTCAATGTTATCTTTTCCTTATATAAATTCATAAAGGTCACAATTTTGTGTTGAGCTTGAGCCCAAGTGTAGTCTTCTCGCTACTCAACTTATCTGTGGTATGGAATCACATACGTATACTAATGTTGTTGGGGCTTTTTCTTGCTGTTGGGGTTGTTAGGCAAGGACAACATACGTATACCAATACAATATTTTTGCAGCCGGATTGATTCATAAGTGCATTTAGCGTGGATATCAATTTTACTTTCGATTCAAAATATCCCTTTACTTAAAATGTAGAGCTGTATTTAAGACGGTGACTACAGTTACAGTTACAGTTACAAGCAATTTTATGCTGCAGTCTATAAATTCATCTCAGATTTAACTATTGCTTCTGTCTAAAACTATCTATGTTCTCTATCACAAAAAGTCACCAGCACGTCAGCTAAATGTTCAAGCAAGTTTCAAGCGTTCTTCTATATCGGTTTGAGTTTAAAAATCCAATGTAACTATGGACAACAACCGCCAGATGTGCATGCAAATTAGTCTATATTATATCAGTAACTAAGTAGTACGGCATTAATGCTGCCAGTTACCGCCCTCCGCAAATTAAATTTGTAGTTGCCGAAGAGTTGCCAATGAGATCAACTCAATCAGTGAAAGATTTTAAGCATTTTAAAATGATTAGCTTTCTACAAAAAGCTTCATCTTATTTGCAGTCGTTTCTTAGGCTACCGTGGACTGAGAATTCTTCCATTTAGACTTATAGTTGTAAACAAGTGGCAAGTGAACGTGTCTGTCGGCGTCAGCTCTCCGTTCGATCACAGCCACATGGCAGCAGTCAGTGACATGCGCTGTCAGTCGTGGGAGCGGCCGACTGGAAGAGCCAATAGGGGCACTTGGTGGTCTCTAGTTATCTTGTTTTGAGGGACATTCCGAAAAGCAATGTCGTTGATTAATTTATAAGTATAGAGAAGTACGTATTTTATCGACAGAAGAAAGATGGATAATTTTTATGAATACCTTAACTAAAAAATATGTGTTGATTGTCTTGCGGTAAGTGCCTAAAAGAAAACAAACTTGGAAGAAAAAGAAATCGATGTTTATCCATTCATAAATTTACCTTTATAAATAGTACCTTTAGTTATCTTGTAATAAAACGATCTTTACAAGCTGGATGATAATCTATACAAAGTTTTATGGTTGCGTTTTGCAAATGATGTCCTAATTTCGCAAAAGGTTTGGTCCTTCTAGTGTTAGAACAAGGGTGGCACTGGCGATCGTTTGCTAAGACGCAATTATATTAAGATTACATATATATCTCCTGAGACGGTCACATTTCTTTAGGGGTTCGATCATGCAGATTTATTAGAGTTGCTACGTTAATGAGATGAATTTAAGAAAGTTAATTCACGTATCGATTTGCGCTATGTGTAATATTGAATCTACATAAATGAACAACTGTTTGTAGTTGATTTTCGTCACCGCACATAACGGTGTACCAGGTTCCACCAACATCACCTGAATACCTGGCATTCGTCCACAGTTCGGTTCTCACGTAATTTCCTCGTACATGTAAACTGTGGAACGAACTTCCTGCATCAGTGTTCCCTCTAAGCTATGACATGGGGTCCTTCAAGAAGCGGGTCTATCGTCATCTTCTTGGCCGGCAACGCGTTGGTGACGCCGCCGTTGTTGCTAATGTCCATGGGCGGCGGTGATCACTTACCATCAGGTGACCCGTCTGCTCGTTTGCCTGCTCAAAGCAAAAAAAAAACATAAGTGAACATTTTGGAATTCCTCTGTAAGTTTTTCAACATAATTAAGCTGTATTGGGGCGACCAAAAATACTGACCCATGCCGGTAAACCAAGGTGTCGTAAGAGGCGACAGAAACCGGCTTGGAGGTAGGGCTTCGCGTAACAATTTTATATTATACATCGTTTTCGTAACATTGCACATTCGACCATGAATGTGTATTTAGTAAATTGGTAATGTCAGAGATTTTTTTTATCAGGTGTCATTTTAATTAACGATTCACTTTTGACATATTTATTACTGTGTATTCAAATCGTTATCGAAAGTTTGGTAATTGACTCGGTCAATCAGTGACAACTTGTGTGAAGTGACAGCTGTCACTAAGTTTAACTACTGACATGCAGGATAGAGCATACTGAGTAGCTATAAAGTAGCTAAAAAAAGAAAAGTTGAAATTCAATGAAAATAATATGAACCACACAGCAGTGATAGCCTAGCGGTTAGAACGTTGGTCTCTCGAACAGAGGGGCCCGAGTTCAAATCCTGGCACGCACCTCTAATTTTCAAATATTATGTGCGTATTAGAAGTTAATTATCACTTGCTTCGGTGAAGGAAAACATTGTGAGGAAACCTGCACACCGGAGAGTTCCCCATAAAGTTCTCAAAGGTGTGTGAAGTCTACCAATCCGCACTTGGCCAGCGTGGTAGGCTATGGCCTATATCCCTCACGTTGTGAGAGGAGACCCCGAGCCCAGTAGTGGGACAATTATGGGTTGCTGCTTTGCTTTTAATGTAAACATTCAAATTATTTTTTTTCGATTGTTCGAGTCGAATGTATTAAATTATGTTCATTAGAAACATGCCCTTTGCTTTATTACAAACCCTAATGGTGGTTATATCATCTCTATGTAGGTTGGTCCATCCCCTAGCCCGTTTGATCCCTAATATTGATTCGGGGCTCAGTGGCTGGACTCGGACTTTCGCCTGATCTTATCATTATTTTAAATGTTTCTCTGTGATGCTTCCGTTACGGGATTTGTCGGGCAGTCTTGATTTAGTGTCGCATTATCAATATGTTTCGTTGTATTGTTGTTTGTTTGTTATTGTCTAATAAAGTTGTTCAGTTGTTTTTTTTTCGATTGCGGATGTGAACAGTTACGGCGAGGCTCGAGGATGAATGTAACAGTGCTAATGTGTCCGAATCGAATGACGGACTCCTCACGTTATAGGTAGGATTAGGATCGCTACGTAGGGTTCATCTATCTGTTATGACTTTTCCCCTGCCTGCAGCGTAGCAGTTAGCCGTGATCGTCATTGTAGAATCAATCGCAGAACGTTTTATATTATGTATGGATTTCGATATCTGTGTCGGAGAGTCAGTAGACAGCATTAATGGTCTTCCTACTTCGTTATTAACATGACATTAATTGCTCATTTACCAGCTAATGAAAGAAAACAGTATATCTTATAAATAATATGCTTTTGTATTTTTATTGATGTACAATAAACATCCACGATATCCGTCTACTTACCTTACTACCTGTCATTAATAATCATAAAGCAATAAATACACCCTATTTTCCATATGAGACGTGCATTTATAAGCTACGGCAATTTCATTGTATGTATCGGTAATCATGAATGCCGATCAACGGTCAAGCTTCACCGCGTGCGCATTGAACGGTGCCAAATAACACCGCACTGCCATGCCCACAACCCACGCTCTGTAATGACACAGGAATTATTGACGCTGTATATGTTGACGTAATGAGCCGCTTATAGCCCTGGAGTTTGTGCTAAAGGTGATCGAGAGGGTAAAAAGTACATCTTAGTATTGCTTTGAATATAGGTACACGAGTTCGTTCAACCTGGGCGACCTGGCTTCGCATCGTGAAGGCATCAATTTTTTTGTGACAAATATTTCAGCAAAACATTTGCTTCAATTACTAACTTTTATTATTGAGAGGCGACAAAAAGTTTAGGGTGAGTTACGACATAAATATCAGCTACCCACAGTGACCGAGTCTTTGGAATTATTTTAATCTCTCTTATTCTTAGACACCTGAGCTAGTAAAGGGTTATTGGGCATGTTAAGCTTTCTGTACCAGTTATCATATTCAGGCAGCAATCGTTCAATCACATCGAATATTTGGGCGAAACAAGATTCAAGATTGACGTTTTACAAAAAACGTATTTAGTAGCAAGGTCGTGGGAATCGGATGTCAAGTTAAAGAGGCAAATTGACGGTTGTCAAATGATAAGTTTATTGGTTAGCGAGTGTGACCGAGGTGTCGCACAATAGATTCTATGCGTCGGTGTCACGGACGTCATGGTGTATGGCGCGCTGGTGTGTGGTTTTGAGGTAATTATTCCATTCGGTCGTTTATCGACGGAAGTGCGTCAGGGCATTGGCTTTGACATTGGTGTATACGGATTTTTTTCCAATAGCATACACATTTCCGAACTTGACTTAAGAGAGTGAAAGGAGTCAAAGGAGAAAGAAAAATCACAGACTGCGCAGACGAGAAATAGTCTTCGGCCCTCTTTTTATACATACAATACTATTGTCCTCGGCGTATTTTTGTTTTGTCCGATCAATGATTATAACTGTATCGATTAGTGCATTCGAGGATCTTCCTAAGAAAAATTCCCCGTATATCGACGGACCGTCCATTCGAAAAAAAATCGCGATCTGTGGAGTGTGAAGAGCACTACAGTTTTCGTTTTTTTTGTGTGTGAGAAGTTTTATAGCTCAAAGCCTTACGATACTGCTTAGTATAGTCCTTCACTATTTCCTTATAATAGCAACCGAGACTGCAACAGTTTAACGTGTGTTTCAAAACAGTTTTAAGCGAAGCGTAGGGGAGTTGATACTCGTAAAATATTGTAATTATTCGGTGACACCTTCAACTTCAAAAACGCTCCCGCATTTATAAGCGAATGACATGAGTCGACAGCTAAGTGCTTACGCCCTTATTAATCACTCCTTAGTAAAGAATCATCATACAAATTCTGTAATAAGGAGCGATTTAAGTAACCGTTAGTGAATCACTCCTTAGTAAATAATCATCAGACAAATTCTATAATAAGGAGCGATTTAAGTAACCGTTAGTGACTCTGAGTTGGGGCGTATGTCTTACTGTAAATTCTATTTCCTATTAAGTACTAACTACCTATCAACGCCGACTAAAAATCCGTGCGTGAACTAGCGTCATTACATCTTCTGCATTCTCATGAATTGTAGTTCAATTAATTCAAATTAATTATCAGCGTAAACATTGAATACATGCACGCATTTAGACTATGTTTACCAACAACTGCGGCTTTGATGAGACAGTCCAAAGTCAAACAAAGAGCATTTTATAATGCTACTTCTATATTAATAGCAGGCATAGGTGTAGGTATGATTTAGTATAGGTGTAGTTATCATCATCCAAGGTTTATGACTAAAGTAATACAAGTTGAATTATCGGATTGGATTTTATCTTTATCCATTCACATAAAGTTTAAGTTTCTATCATGTAGGCTCAGATTAAAGTCAAATCAAGATTGAAGATTGATTGATTGAAGTTGAACCGATTTTTAACCGACTTCAAAAAAGGAGGAGGTTCTTAATTCGACTGCATTTTTTTTTTTATGTTTGTTACCTCAGAACTTTCGACTGGGTGAACCGATTTTGATGATTTTTTAAACGAAAGCTGGTGCTTGTCATGTGGTCCCACTTAAATTTTGTTGAGATCTGACAATGGCATTCATGAGAAAACCATATGTCTTAAATTTGCATTAAGTATGTGCACGACAAATGGACGAATAACTCAATATCACGCCAACCGATTTCGATGATTCTTTTTTTAATCGAAAGCAGGTGCTCTTCATGTGGTCCCACATAAATTTGAACGAGATCTGACAAGTAGTTTTTGAATAATTTTGAAGTCGGTTATTTTTTGTTAGTAAAATTTTGATTATTGTCGCGGAGCTATCCAGTCCCTATCATTCGATTTCCCACTGGACTGTAGCAGTCCTAAATTTATGTCAATCGGGCTAGGCATACTATTCTAGACACGTTTTTATCTCCACAGGGGTAATGACGTGTTAAGTGCAATTTTCTCGTAAACTCAATTGTCGGTTACATTACCAACATGGCAAATTACCACAATGTGCACTCAGATCTATTTTCACATGGTTTTGTTCAATAATTACTACTTCATACAATACGCTGTTATGATTTGTAGGAATGGGGAATTCTGTTATGCTGCCTGAGTTATATGCTGTGAATCGTTTGTAATTAAGGTGTTTTTATTGGTTTAGAGTATAGTTGGCTAATTACTAGTTGAATCGCGGAGGCCACCGGGGTAGCAGAGGAGGATTCTTGTTTAAAATACAAGATTAATTGCGCTTTATCTCGTTAACATTGGCTCTGTTTGTTTGTACATACAATCACAAAATTGCGTCGTGTGAAAACTATCAATATTCCTTATATTTATTTAATCTTTATTAACGACAATAAAATATTAAGGTACAAATAACGAGCTTGATGCTTAGTGCATTCTCTGTCAGTATTATACTTAAGTAGGTATGTGTATGTATGTCAATAGTAATGTGGGCTTATGTTATTCTGTTTAAGGAAATGGAAATGTAAAATTTTAGCAAAGTAAAATCTAATTAACTAATTAATTTATTGTTCAGTTTATTATTTTCTGTAATATTTTTTTGGTAAAGAATGAAGTGTTTTATATTGTGTTGTATGATATTATATTGTATTACATTCCCCTGAAAAACACTATTAACATTCTAAAGGCAACCCGCTCTGCCTAAGATGCAAAAATCGTGATCTATTATCGATCAATCGAAAACTACGAGCAAATCTCTACTTAATTTAACCAAGAATTATTATGTCTTCCGTGATATAACAAAAAAATATATAGCTAGAAGAATCGGTGAATGGACAAAAAAGTATCGTGTCGAATAAAGTTGATATTGTATCTATATCAACCTTATAACTTATATAAGCTTTATACTCCGTTCACAATATTCGTCACCGAAACTCAGTTGAGAACTTGAGTCATCGATCCAGAACCTTGAACATTTTATGCATTTCGAACGAATACGAATTAAAATACCGTCACTATACGAAAGGGTTTAATACCTTAGAAGACTTCGATTCGTTTAATTATTCCTTTACATAAAGGACCGTAATCTTTCTGTCTGTTTATCTAGTTAAAGTTTGAGTATTAGTGATTACTTTTGCTAAGAATTTTATGAGCCTTTATTTTATAGTATTGCAAGCTTTTATGTTTATCAATTTGCAAGTATATGTGCTTTAGCGTTTTATTTATTAAAGGGATGGTCAGGTAATTGCAGAATTTGTGAATTTGGAAGTAAGGGTCAAGGTGCAATGTCGATGTACACCGGTGTCGATATTCATCAGTGGTTCTGTTGGGAATCCTCAGGCTGAAAGCAAACCTACCTTCTTATTATTGGTTACTTGTCTTGGTGAAGAAAAATATCATGAGGAATGCTTGAAAGTTCTCCTTAATGTTCAATCTAAGATGTATGAAGTCTGTACAGTCTGAGAGTGTCTTTGCCTTATACTTTTTAATGGATAAAAGTGATGACATAGTTATTTAAATGACGAAGTAAAATACTTAGTTTCAATGAAACCCGTTATCCTACTTATAACGCAAATCCAGCCGTTTCCACTAGTGAAGTTTTAAAGTTTTTTTTTGTGGTTTGATGCAGAAATAGCCTTAAGGCGTCAGTAAATATGAGAAGAATGCATTTTAGCCAAATCCGGCGAGAAATTCTTGGGTAATTAGTTAACTGCAGCATTAAGTTAAATCCTATGACAATAACGCCAATGTACCGAACTACCTACTTTAGACTTTTATTTTAAAACTAAGGAGAGGACCATTAGATGTTTTATTGTAATTGATTATAATAGTAATACCAATATTAATATCATTTTTTTTTTATTTTTTTGCCTGTTTACAAGTGTTAGAACATAGTTACAACTACGGAAATGAAACTGGGAAAGAGAGAGGGAGAGAGAGAAACAGAGAGAGAGAGGAAGGGAGAGAAAATTGCATTACAAGTTTTTGTATCTAAATCATATTAAAAAGGATAAGAAATGGTATTTTATAAGTTTTTCGAAATTTTCTGAAATATTCATCTGCAGGTGTCTTTAAAATATTACCTATCTCTTGAATAATATGTCAATATTTAATTCCATCTATCCAAGTATCCACGTATTGGCAATTTTATTTGTTTGATCTATTATACACGAGTGCCTGTGATGCTATTATTGTAGTTTAATGATTATAAATATATGTAGAGTTAATGTAGAGCAAGAGTTTGCTTAGCCTAACACGAACATTACCGAGCCTCTCCACTCATTTCCCTGTTCGATGCAACGGTAATAAATACAGTACAATTAGAGGTTATAAAGCGTCCCCGGCAGTCTGTTAGCGCTAAATGGAGCCACACAAAAACCGCCGCACGCACGCTCGGCGACTTTAACTCTTATTGTAGCGTTGTCTTTTGTTCGGCTATATTACCTTTATAATTATACTAAGTATACCATTTTAGGACTCATTGAAGAACTATTAAATTTAGGCGTGATAGGTTGGTTAGTATTATGCAAACGTTAAACAATTTGCAGAAAAACACTCACACAATACCCTTAATATTTCTACATGTTATTGTTAGGTAAATCACAAAACAACACGTTATAATAGTTATGTATTTACCTTGTTTTTTCAAATAAGCTATCTATTATCGATACTAATAAAGACATTTTCAACGATACCCTACACGAGATATAGGGTAGCTACGCGACGAATAAAAAAATCATCCTCACGTTACATGTAGGGGATGTATCCTGAAAAAATATGTTATTCAATATTTTGTTCTACGGTTTTGCAGTTTTAATAAATACGTGTATCCGTGGCAAATTACAGCTTTCTAGTACTAAGGGTCTTGGCGCTATGCTTCGGACATACGGACGGACATGACGAAACTATAAGGGTTCCGATTTTACTTCGGAACCCTAAAAATTGCGGTTAACAGATTCTTAAAAGAAGAAATTTAACTTAAACTTAACTTAGTTCATGGTGTACAAACAATAAAGTGTTAAATAATAAATAATAAACTTTTTATCTCACGCATCCAGTGAGCTTTCGATCGACTATTACAAAACATTTTCCAGCTTCTAACAATTTGGGGCGCTTTGTTCACAAATAAATTGTAGCGGTGCGTCCACACTCGTCCGGGCGGTGACAGATAGCGCCAATTTGAATATTAATAGCCGCGGCCGTGCGTGAAAACTGACGCCCGGACGCGCGCGGTACTAGATGAGACACTTTTCAAGGTAATGCAATAATAAATGCAATGGTTTTTAGTGGGATAGATTTAATTAAGCCATGTTTTAAGTTACTTTTGTCGCAGTCTCTGAGAACTAAATTAAAAAGGCCTCGGGTTTTATTATATCAGCTGACAAATGTGAATATGAGCCACCTAATGAGTGGTTACAGATGCCTATGGATATCAGCAACACCAAAAACACGACCGATATTTTTCTGGGGCCAAGAAAGAGGATAGGAGAAAATGTGATTACTTTTATTATGACCACAGGGGTGTAACGGAACATTTACATACCAAACGAGTAAGCAGCATTATTGCAATAATTATAATTGACCATGAAATCTCAACAAAAGCAAGTCATTATTAACTTCTAATTTAAATATGTAAATTACAAATATTAGAGTAGTTACAGGATTTAAACGTGGCTCTATCTGATCCGCAGACCTCTAAACCATAAGCAATACTTATAAAATATAAGATAATCATAATATAATTGTTTAAATATCTAGCCGTGTCTAGTACCGCTAGAATCACGCAGCGGGCAGCCGCCGAAGCGCGACACTGCCATATGACCGCACCCGTACGCATTAACAGTCGATGCATCGTGCATAAATCAAACGCTAATAAATAAATATCGCCTGTAATCGCTTCCTGTGCCCAACGATACACCAATTTAACTTCGCCCTCATACCTGTGAAGTGTCATGTGTGATCGGGACTTGTTTTTTTAACAAAATATTGTTTTGGAAAATATATAATTATACGAGTTATTAAGAAATATTCATCTCTTGTTAGATCTTCGCAATCTGTTGAAGCTACGGTACCTAGTCTAACGTCCCAACTCAGAGTCACTAACGGTTACTTAAATCGCTCCTTATTACAGAATTTGTATGGTGATTCTTTACTACGGAGCGATTAAAGTAACCGTTAGTGACTCTGAGTTGGGGCGTTAGTCTTTCGGCAAACCCCGAAATAGATTCCTATGCACCTAGATATGCAGTAGAATCTCTTCCTTTTCTTCCGTCTAAGTATTTAATATGCCATTCGAAAATTAATTTTTCGTCACAGTCGCAAATGAAACACGGTAGGAAGTTCATCTTGCCGTTTGTTTCTTCAATTTCGAAGCCTTAATTTGGCAGGAAAGCTGGTTATTGATAAGGCCGTCTTTTGTATTGATTTGATAGTGTTTGTATTTTCATGTATCATAAAAACATAATTTCTTTCAAAATCATATTAGGTAATATGATATATAATATAATAATACCTACCTATGGACTACGATTGATTTCTTTCACAATACTTCGTAACAAGAAACCCCTTAAAATCAGCAGTTTCAGTTAACAAAGTTCACAAGATTATACAGTTTTGCAAGTAAAAAAAATATTACTTTTTTCCTCAAGTTAAATCAGTACTGTTTGTCAACCTTCAAATACTTAACTGTTGTATCAAACAAAATGTTAAATTGATTTGTTTCTAAGGTTTCATATCGCAAAAGTTTTTCTTAGGTGATTATGCCGGCTAAAATAATTCTTTTAATATTCTTCACTTTCCAGTTCTGTGCGTGTAAGACTTGAAAATTGCTATTTTTGTGAATATTGCTATTTTTATTACTTATACATACTCACTATAACATCGCGAAGACATGTGCACAGCCGAGTGTTCACTGACTACAGTGCAGACGTGTGAAAATAACTCAAGTGAATAAAATCGGCTGAAGACACCTGGGTGAATTACCCAGGTGAATAAAGTCAAAGGCACCGCTGAATAACGGTTGAGGCGCTGGAGGACGCCAGATACTTACTGTTTCGCGACACAACACGTCGCAATGTGTTATGAATGTCATGATGCGACGTCGTATATCGTTGCGTAGCCTCTGAGTTAGTCTAGTCTATGTAGTAGTATAGTCTATGTAGTAGTATAGTCTATGGGTGAATTTTATAACATGAAGAGTTCTCCTATAGAGAAGTCTCGAGAGTATAAGAGTTCTCCTTCAGAGCCGGCGTTGCATTGGTGATTCCTCTGGTGTTGCTCATGTCCATAGGCGACGGTAACCACTTACCATCAGGTGGCCCGTAAGCTTTTTCGTCTGCCCTTCAGGCTATAAAAAAATGAGGTTGTACACGTAAATTGTACCTATTCATAAAAAAATCAGCTAAATGCGTAGCCTTTGAAAATAAAAATACTTTTTTAAAACTTGTATTAACGTCATATACTGTATTAAACTTTATTCAGATGTGCAATTTTCTAGAACGACGTTCAACACTTCAGAACAGTCACAGAAGACGTAATAGTACATGGTACAGTATAGTATCTAGTATTATCGCAGCTAGGGTTATCAAAAGGGCTTTTGTATTTTGGAAATTTACTCGAAACATTTGTATGAAACGGCAAAACAACAAAAATGGTTCTATGTTACTATCTAAATAATTCCTAATCATGCGACTAAGCGGCACTACAATTTAATGCCAAGCGTTATCTATAAACAACAATTAAGGCCAGATCCTCACTATAATGCCGCTCACAGTCCGTTCTCGATCCGATCTCGGTCTGGTAAAGTCGTATCACGTACAAATTAATACAATTGGAGCGAAACTGGACTGTCACGGATAGTATGAATGCACACATATATTTTATTCTTCATAATATTTAATCAAACCGAGAACGAACTGTGAACGGCATTATAGTGAGGATCTGGCCTAACACTGACAACTATATAACAACAGTTGCAAAAACGACTGATGGCGATTTGATTCCCTAAAGACACCGAGTTTTATGATTGTTCACAGGCCGTGAGTGTTTGTGGGGCTAAATAACTTGTTATCCTAGTGCAGATCTGCCTTGAATGATATACCTACTGAATCCATGCCGCTCGTGATATAGGGATAATATTATTGTCTTTTCGTAAAGTCTATCTGGTTTAGCTACCGCCCTTAAAAGTCAGCCGCAAATCAATTCATCGTGTTCCTGCTGGAGGCTTGCTCGTCTGCACGGTTACCGCAGTTAGAGCAGATATGTTTATTTGTGAGCGTTGCCAACCCTATTATTGGGTAAGTGAGGTGTGCATAACCGAACAGTGTATTGTCACGCGGGTATGACCGTGACGACGCGCCTTGTCGCCTATCGTCTACGAAATAATAGTAAGTTGAATGTATTGACTGTATAATGTACTGTCTAATCCTTTCGTTGTACACATTGAGATCATATGATTCTCTAGTACATACTTCCTTCTAACGTTAAAAAAATACAGTCTGCGTGTTTCTTCATTTAACAAGTTAAATTGCAGGAATAGTATAGGTCCCAATATACTACCCTGGGAGACACCTGACATCATATATTACTTCTAAAGGTCGATGCACACGTATTGTGGACGGGACGGGGACAGGACGGGACGTGAACTTTTGGAAACATCGTTTCATAGAAAATGTAAAAGATAATACATACGCAACGGAAGCACGCATGGGACGGGAACGGGGCACGCACGTATATTTATGCCCCGTCCATGTCCCGACCCCGTCCCGTCCCCGTCCCGTTCACGTTACATATGCATCGACTTTAAGTCTTGTACTTTAATATGATCTCCTGTTTCAATTTTTTATTTATATTATTTGAGGTAATGCAATTGAGAATTTACTTATATTTTTACAAATAACCTTCTATGTCAATTAAGAAACTTTTTTGGTAATTGCAAAGACATAGATGCCTACCTGCTTATCTTCAGATTGACGCATAAAGTAAACCAACTGTAAGGACCAACGGTAATTCTGTACCAAAACATATCAAGTGTAAACAATCAGAAGCTAACAATATGGGTATTTATTATCTGGAGGAATTCTTCCGTTCCCCTCGGGAAGATATTTAATTTTGATATGAAAAGCGGCGTGACGCGACTTCGCGGCGGGACGCGGACCCAATATATTATCCAGCATCTACTAGCCAATATCACCGCAAAATATTAGCCGTTGCGAATCTACCATTACACTTGTCCACTTAACCACTATCTGAACTACCACTCGCAGGAATGTGAACTTTAGTATTTGGGCATTAAGTCGTCTTTTGTTTGCAATGCTGTGTTGCAGCGAAAAAGATTCTCCAAACAAGAATATATTCTGTTCTGATATTATTTGAGCACAAAATTGGAAAGTAAACTTTGAAAATTCGGAGTTAGATGTTGGATTTTATAACATTTGGAATGTATGTTGTATCTTGTAAGTCATAGGGTCTAGTTTTTACACGTGTATGATTCGTAGAGTCGCTTGACCCATCTCTAGGGATTCAACTAGGGCCCTTTAGTCACGGTTTTATTTGAATTCACCGAAATGCTTTGCGACAAATATTTGGACATTTATTGCGGTCGTGGCTGGTGTCGAATATTAAACGTTGATTTTATTTGATAACTCATGGACGCGATTGGTCACGGTCGATCGTTGGATTTGCGACAAACGATTTGGGCGAAACGTTAGATGAGGAAGAAAAACAAATAACGGATAGAAATATACACCCTCTTCTCTTTTATGATATGATATTAACAAGATAGATCTCAAAGATCTGTGTAGCGGTTACTGAGAATTGCATTACCTTTTCAAATATTGCTGATAGATTTTTCATAGGGAATAGCTTTGCTTCGGGAAAGATACCAAATTGAAATACCTAATTAGGAGGTTGTTTCATGTAGGTATGTTACTGGGTTTTATTTATTTATTCGAGGAGTTCTCTCAATTCCTCTTGGATTCCATTATGACTTGGTAACGGCAGTCTAACATGTAATCATATTATATTTATGTAATATGATAAAGACGTCTGTTTTTAGAGGAAATTCATTTAGTAATCAATTTTGACACTATTTTTTACTGAAATATTCCTTCAATTTTACTGAAATATTCAATCTTCGATCACTAATCGAAACCATCATCATGAAATAACCTGTTATAATCCACATAAAAATCATACAGATGACATAACAGACAAAGACTGTTTTATATTGTTCAGTGATGGTAAAATTTCGCGATATGTCATTGATGAAAACAAAGGAAATATTGTGGCATGCGCGATATGGACCTATAAAATCCTAGTCACTGCGAAGGGGATGATAAGGATTCCTCCTACGTTTTTATTTTGTTTAAACGAAAGTAGAAGACAGCATAAAAACATGACTGTCACGTTTGAAGCAGGTCATATTGTCAATGCCGAACATCAATCGATATACTTAACGATAAATCTGTTTAGAAGTTACAAGATCACTGCCGCAAAAACTAATAAACATAAAGATTCCATAACCAACCTATCAACTGATACTTATAGCAAGAAGCAACGTATCCACATCACATTTGCAAAGCAGCTTAAATTTAACGGTTAATAACCTTATTTAGAGATTTTAAGGTAATTGAGGGGAATTGGCGACAGCTGGCAGAATTACGGCGGCGATGCGGTGACTGGTGGAGGAGTGACAATTTTATCGCGGGCCGCGCTCGGCGACGTCTGCGTCCAGCGCCTGTCACAGGACGCCGCAAAAAATCAAGCAAAACAGTGACAATTGGTGCATATCCCCGACGAATTATCCTCCTTCGGCGCCTTTGTCCAATTGAAGCTTCCTTTATTTCACCATTTTTGCCGTTTTTCCATTCTCATTTGGTTATTTATCTCCTCTTTTTTGGAGCGGACAATGAGCCGACCGCGCTCATTATATCCTCCCTGGTTTAGCACGCCACTCGCCACTAAATCTCCGGTGGAATTCTAGCGAATTACCCGACCGACGAGGCCCGTTTTTTCGGGTGATTGATTGGAGTAAAAATTACTTTCTGTTTTGCTGTGACACCGAGGACGCGCTTCGATCGATTCGTTCGTATCGTGGGGTGGGATCGAACGGATTGACTTTCAAAAGCTGTGGCGAAGATAAGATAAATCTCGGTACGTATTAACATACGCTGAAAGACATACATCGGGGTCGTAAGAGTCATTAATTTAGTGTATCGTGGCAGGTAATCTCGGCGCAGTTTGGCGGCTGCGTTTCTCGGTAGCTGTCGGAAATAGACCGGCCCACCCGTCATGATGTTTCCACTCCACACCAACATACTCGTACGGATTAATAATGTAATTACTATTTACATACGAATGTATTCATTACCTACTTATGTTTATAGATGCAATTTAAAAATTAAGAATCGAAGTCGTCTGTCAGTTAGTCTTCCGCAACAATTAGTAATTTGTTGATAATTATCAGTCATGTTGATGACACTAATGCCGAGCATAGTAAAAGACAAAAATTAAATGTACTTATATGTGTAAAACTTAAATTAAAGATACCTAACGACGCTATTCTAATTATTTTCTATCACTGGTCATGAATGAGCGAATGGCCAAGAGTTATAATAATTATAGCTTATCACCATATAGGTCACATAACTATCTGCAAACGTAGCAGACATTTAACGGATTTTCTGTTCTACTGCTTGGTGAATTCTAAGTATATGCCGACAGTTAATACACGAGTATGCGACAGATAATAAACGTTTGTACTCGAATCTTCACTACATTTAATTTCTCTTGTGTAGCACAGTACATTTTCGTCAGCTACATCCAAATGTTTCCAAATTTTTGACATGACATTGACACAGTAATTGCAAAGGTCGTGCAAGGAGCATTCGGGATGCATTATGCATAATCTATTGTTTCGCCGGACGTCTGCAGTCTGTCCAAATTACTGGACGATTAGTTTCTCGGTAAAGTCATTTCGTATGCCGTCGAGATTCGGTTGGTTAGTGAACAATTGACGAACCTCTCACAAATAAAAGAAATCGGATGCAATAAATTGATAACTGTGGGAAAATCAATATACTGGGTGGTAAGATATTTGATGCTTGTACTCGAGTACTGGGAACGGCAATATTTTCTGTAAGCATCTTGTGAAGGGACTTTGTGCAAACGTAGGATTTTATTTTACTTTCAGTCCACGATGAGTTATGTTTAAAATCGTGTAACGTAGGATTTATAGATAGGTATCAGCTAACGAATATTTTCAAGATAATAAATCAAATATGATAGTTACTGTATCTATTGGTAATATAGGATAATTTTACAGTAGTTAGGTATTTTGCCCGAGTAGCTGCCACCCTCTTCCTGGGACGCTGGAATGCCGGATAGCCTTCTCATTGTTAGTCCTCGGTGATACCGGTAGCAATGCGGATAACCTTAAGCGGCGGTGAAAATTTCATGGCTTATCGGCTACATATCTAAAAAAGAAAAATATTTTCAGTTTTTACTCCTTCAGTTTCGGGAGAAGCCTTATGCCTTACGAGTCATATGTCTGCGTATATTCCTATATCTAAAAGAGCTATCTCCTCAGGAGACTTATCTTGAAAAACATTGTCATACTTTGTAAGAGCATTTTATATGTTTTGTAACTTATGTAAGGATACCACTTAGAGATAGTCTCGGAGCGTCACGCTCGCATCTGTCGTGCTTAGATCCTACAATCAACAACCAAGCTCATCGCGCTTATTACGAATCATTAAACAACTTTCGCCCTTAAGACAAATGTAGTACAGAGGATAATAACATGGGCACAGTCTTGACGGACGGCGGAGCTATGTCGCGTCGTGCACATCACGACCCAGCCACCATGGCAGAAACGTGCGCTGTATAATACGAGAACAACTAAACATTTCGTTACCATACTCGCTCGCGCACGGCCAATCTCTAATTTCACGAGTCATTACGCAGGCCGACCGAAAGAATCCTGGGGTGACACGACGCCCCGTCACATCGAGGGGGTTCCTTAATAAATTTCCCGAAAATGATAAAAACCCGGCACCGACAACGCAAGCTGTCCTCAATGAACATTCGTTAAAATTCTGCGGCGCCTCACGCGCGCCACCGGCGGTGGAAATGTCGAAAAATTCATAAGTTTTTGTCGCTGCGCAATTCGTCGTCGCGAAAATGGTCGAATAACTGTCATTTTTTGTCGGCGAACAATTGAGCGGGCCCAGTACAGGGCGGAAAAAATTGTAACGTACGAGGTCGGATATGTTCGATGGAAGACTTTGTTCCCTGCTCCAGACTGAGCGTACGGTCGTCTCGCTTTCAGTATTGCTATAGGTACATTTAGGTATATTAACATTGTATCTAATCTTAAGGATTGTTGATCCTCTTTCGCCTGTGCATCGCTGATGCCTTTAGTGTTACTACATTCCTGGAGGACGCTGACCTCTAACCGACAGGTTGCCTGTCTACTCGTTGCTATGTGGTAATAACACCTTATTTTCTTACCTACCTAGTTGTTAATTAACCAGATCTCATTTCTTTGGCTAAATAAGTTAGTTATTACGTTTATAATCCTTATTGTAGTAGTTGTTGTACTTACGTGCTCACGTAATATTTGGATATAGTGATATGGTTGACTTGCATTACCTCGTTACGACACCAGTAGGTAGGGAAACACGTCTGCTCTCGTCTACGGCTGTCTCGTGACTGACCCAGTGTTGCCCCACTACCCGTGCTCCGAGATAACCTGATAACTGCTATAACTATAATAGCAGTACAAACACTACATCCCTTCCTTATTAAAATCTTTATTTAATCTAAAGCCCGATCCACAGTCGACTCTGCAGTTGATCGCAACTCAAGCCTTCAAAGGCCACTCCACGTCTACACCATTCAATATTCCAGTTAGTTAGACAAACTCATTTGTAACACGCACTATATGTATGAAGCAGGCTACGGTTTGTAAACTGTAGCCTTCTGGGTACCTTCACTAGCCTTAACAAACTCAAACTGTCATATGCATGCTTCGTATAGAATTACTTATGTAGATTATACCTTCACTGCAAATTATTTTAAACATTGAAACAACACCTGAGACCTCTTCCAGCATTTTTTCGTCTTACACCTTTCCCATTCTCACCCATTCTCCTTCTATCTTTATTAAATAATAATTATTTGCATCACCTCTTAGCTTTTCATACTTCCCTCTTTCTTCTCTCTTTGATCAAGATCGCCAAGTTATTAGGTTTCATACCAACATACAAACGAACCTCGTCATTTCTGTCCTTAAATAGACAACTTACTGGTAAAACAAACACAGGAAATATGAGAAACTCGATAAAAATTTATATTATTACTAAAAGTGGTTTACTGTCAACAACAAATTATGTACAGCTTACAACCTGCTTTCGTTTTTAAAGACTAAAGTTTTACTTGCGAGACAATCCTCTTATATACGTAATATAAACTAGGTCCCACCGACGACCATAACACGCCAAACATGGCTAGACTCGCAACAGGAATTTCCTTTATTTAGGCGTCCTTTCTGAATGGGCCCAACGGACCCAACGGTGTCACATATGAGTCAGACACTGCAGATACCAATCATTCACACACCAGTCATTTATTGAAATACCTCGTCTATTCATTATCTTTATTCTACATCTCGACTTCATCACGCCAAATAACTAATATATTCACAAAATCACTACATCACTACATCACTACAGTTTTCAAAGTTATGAGGGCCCATACTGCCGTCTAGTCAGTAATGATTTCAATTTCAAGAGGTCCATACACACTTTAGTTACTATGATTTCAAATCATGGGACCCATACTGCGGTCTAGTCAAGTAATGTATGTATGATTCTAAATTTCATGAGGTCACTACTTCCATCAAGTCAATGTATCAATCTCAATTTCATGGGGGCTCATACTGCCGACAACTCAGTAACGTATGATTTTCAATTTCATGAGAGCTCATATTGCCGACAGCTCAGTAATGTATGATTTTCCATTTCATGAGGGCTCATATTGCCGACAGCTCAGTAATGTATGATTTTCCATTTCATGAGGGCTCATATTGCCGACAGCTCAGTAATGTATGATTTTCCATTTCATGAGGGCTCATATTGCCGACAGCTCAGTAATGTATGATTTTCCATTTCATGAGGGCTCATATTGCCGACAACTCAGTAACGTATGATTTTCAATTTCATGAGGGCTCATATTGCCGACAGCTCAGTAATGTATGATTTTCAATTTCATGAGGGCTCATACTGCCGACAACTCACTTCAACTCAGTAACGTATGATTTTCAATTTCATGAGGGCTCATACTGCCGACAACTCACTTCAACTCAGTAACGTATGATTTTCAATTTCATGAGGGTTCATACTGCCGACAACTCACTTCAACTCAGTAACGTATGATTTTCAATTTCATGAGGGCTCATACTGCCGACAACTCACTTCAACTCAGTAACGTATGATTTTCAATTTCATGAGGGTTCATACTGCCGACAACTCACTTCAACTCAGTAACGTATGATTTTCAATTTCATGAGGGCTCATACTGCCGACAACTCACTTCAACTCAGTAACGTATGATTTTCAATTTCATGAGGGCTCATACTGCCGACAACTGAGTTACGTATGTTTATGTTAAGTAAAACTAAACTTCATTATAATTACCTTTGGTTGATCTTACTCTGATTTCTCTGACTCTTCGAGTTAGAGTGCCTTTTAAATTTTACTTTCATTGTAACATTGGCTTGAATACTATTTTTTCCTTTAACTCTGAATTTAACTAAAACCCCAGAAGAAATAATAGTATTTTTAAATAAGTACAGAAGGTGCACTAAGAAAAATTCCTAAAAATCATTTAAATAAATAGTGACTCTGGCTCCAACGCAATAAAGTGTAATTCAGGTCGCACAGCGCTAATCAAAACGCGTAATGAGTTGCCTTCCTTTCTAACACTGTCGCTTATCCTCTCTGGCAATGTCAGGGTTGCCTTTTTTTGAAAGAATAAAATTAATCTGAAAGTTTAGTGACATGTGTGACTGTGTGATGACCTGAAGGAAACTAACATTTATAAAAGTTAATTCATTTTGCGTTTTTTTCTGAAAGTTTATTTTTATGTGTTACACATGTATTATTATATATGTGTAAACGATAATTAAATATATATCAGTTCGGACTTGATTATTTAACATTTTACTGAAGAACACGCATCAACATATAGACAAACACCAAAATTTTTACTATGTGTGATAGATTACGAACGTGTGACTGCTATTATGAATTTTCTGAATTAGCAGGACAAGTCGAACGTGGCATGTACCTACTTGTAACGTTATGGTAAAATGCGGAGTGTGCCAGGCCTGATAAAACTTCAACTCGGACTATAGCTTAAACATTCACTAAACTTTATCTTTATCTTTACCCTTTTCACTTGAACTCAACATTACCTTGACCTCACTTTTTTTATGAACTTTTTTAGGTATTGTGACGGGTCATCTTATTGAAATGAAATTCCAAGTGGTTTACAACATTTAGCTGTAAATCGATACAAAACTACAATCGGTTTGCCTGCAAAACTATTTAAAGAGGATCCTCGACTTCTCGATTTATAACTAAATACATCCAGCTTAATAAATATTTTTTTGGACGTCAGGAGAGTTTCTCCTTCACGATTTTTGTGGAATTCTGTCAAAACCAAGCCTCGGCTTCTCCAGGGGTATGAATTTACTATAGTATATCAAATCGTGCGTCTTCAAAAGGGCGCTTTCCTCAGGCTACAATAATAAATAGTAAAATTTTAAACATTGCTGCACCCATTCGAACAAAATACAATTATTGTTCTCAATTTAAAAGTAAAAACTTACTCCTTTTGCGCACGAATAACTCAATAACCAATATATAATATGATTTCCGTGACACAACTTAGTTTAATCACAGTAACAACACAAGAACGCGTCTAGCTCGCAAGCGCTTTTGACCCTCACTGCCTCAATAGATTCTATAAAATTCAACACAAAAACTAAATTAGAAAAATAAAATTGTCTCATCGTGAAGATTTGAACTCCGGTATCGCGGTTTGTATAATGGTTCCTAATAGGAACGATGATAGGAACTTCCTAATCATCTCCCAATACGCAATGATATTCAAAAATATAGATACGTTATGCCCTTACAAACCAAGAACTCCGTTCTGAAAAGAGCCACAACACACACACGCCCATCCATTGCTCCACTACACCAATCACATTGGTACAATACACGAGGGCATTCTAACGCTGTATGTCAAATGTCAAGCACTTCTGACTACAACAAAAGCGTCATGTGTTAACAGCGCGACCACGACCATAACGGTCAATTACCCGCTCCTGCGCTCCTCGTCGTCGGCGCGCCAGTGACACATGCACCATAGAACCCTAACGTTGTTGCTATTCTTATGACGGAATAAATGTTTCTTTCTTTCTTACGCTACCACCCATCAAACCAACTTTATTTATGATTACTCACATTATGTTATTATATTTTCAGCCGTGTAGTACAGCCGTGATGGTCAAATACCAAAAGGAAAGACTGCTAAAGAATCACAAAGAACTTACAAGCTGAAATAGGGACCCGGCGCCGCAACGTTAAATTACGTTAACCGTATTACAACAGCTTGTGATACCTAGTTTATGTATATTATTTTCAAAAGAAATACAAGTGCATGGCTGCATGTATACCAAGGCGGCTAGGCATGTATATTTGTTTTGTTTGACTCACTCTCAACAATTAAACTTAACTTGCATGTGCTGCCATCTATAATGGTAGTAAAATCTATACTTTATAAAGTCGAAGAGTCCGCCCGGCCGAACTCGCCAATCCCAGGAACCACCGGTTCGAACCGAAAAACTCCATCCGACAATCCATTCACCGAGGAAGGCCACAGGCCATACAGCATCGTACCTCCAACAGCCAGTCTTTCCACAAACCAACGCGGGCGAAACGGCGTGGCACAGCTAGTCCTAAATAAATTTCACTAATTAAGGGAACCTTTCTCCTTTTATTCTTGAATGTTTTAAAGTCCCTACTCCTTTATTTAAGTTCATAATTTGTATAATGTTATCTCCTGTTTAGTACTAAGTGTTGTTGTGCAACACACACACACGCAAGAATGGATGCCGGACACAATTCGCACATTTAAAACAAAAATGGTGCTTTACAAAAACAGTAGTTTTTCAGTATAGCCATTCAAAGTTTTCAACTCAACATTGCGATCAATATCTATAAAGAAAACTGAAATATATCGTTGCAATTAGCCTCTCTCCTCGGTTCGCCCAACTTACTTTTAGTTAGGCACTAAAAACATGCTAGTAAATAAGTAGTTATTCAAAAAATATATTCGGAAAAAGTTCCGCATAATGCCACTTTTTCTCATTGGCACACATACGCAACTTTAACCAAACACGCGGCACCTCACGCAATACGCCATTTATGTAGCAATCCCTCCAACAGATCGATACTGTATATTATATTTAAAACGACACAGCTACACACTAAATAAGTATCACTTCTTATTTCAAAACAAAACCTGTCTCGCTATCACTTTCAGCTAAATAAGTGACACTATATCCAAAATGTCATTTATGTTATTATTACTTCAGTAGCGTGAATTACACTTATAACACAAAATGCCACTTTTTTACTCACGCACAGTTGTTTTTACAATGTCAATCAATGCCATTTACCGAAAACAAAGGGAATTGTGTAGGTAGCGGTAATGGCGGCAATTTTTATACCTAATTAGAGAGAGAACTTCGATAATTATGATGATGTTGCTCAATACGTTATTTAAAGTTACAGCACACAAACAAATTCTCGAGATAACTATTCGGCACTAATATTAACATTCGTCTGTTGATTATTTCTTGCATCGACGTTTTATTTTCCTTCCAACTCTTCCTTTATCAACACAAAATAAAAATATTTACTGCATTGACCTTTTGACCTCGTCGCCATTATGTAGTAGTTGTTGTACTTACGTGCTCACGTAATATTTGGATATAGTGATATGGTTGACTTGCATTAGCTCGTTACGACACCAGTAGGTAGGGAAACACGTCTGCTCTCGTCTACGGCTGTCTCGTGACTGACCCAGTGTTGCCCCACTACCCGTGCTCCCGAGATAACCTGATAACTGCTATAACTATAATAGCAGTACAAACACTACACTTATAATAGGTTTATAACCCGCGCGATTAGTAATGTGCTCGGCCTTGTTCTTAGTGACGTCAGAGCCAGAGTCGTACCGAGAATAAGGTAACATAAGCTGTGTTTGTTTTTCAATTCACTATGTGTATTTTTAAATTATATTGTTATTACTATTATATTTATTGCAATAAGTTATTATTTCATGATAGAGCGAAATTTAAAACGCTGACAAAACACGTTTCTTTTCATAATATTTCCCTTTTAAAACTTTAGTAATTGCTAAACCGGCCATAGTTACACCAATGAACTAATATACGCATTCGTTCACTGAGTTACACATATTCCGACAAAATTTCAAGTGTCTATCTACTATAGGTCTAATTTCTATCATCAAAACTTAAGATCCATATTTCCATTCAGAGTAAATATATTAAAATTATTCATTTAATATTTGTATTACTGATATAGTAGTAGGTAATAGTTTTTCGATTCATGTAATGTCACGCAACTTGAGACAAGGTTGCAGCGGATTACCAAATTATGCGGCGTATGCAAATAACTAGTATCCGCATCGCATTCGAAATCAGTTACCAACACACTTCTTTTTCACAGACTTACCTACTTATTGCTAAGTACTTATTAATTTTATGTTTACTTCGTTTGATCGTAGACAATATAGGACTTTCACTGGTGTTGTGTTAGTGTCATAATAGTTTTTATTGTTATTCACTCTTCTTAAATCAAATTTATGTGGGGACCCACATAAATTAATACCCCACATAAATCAGTTACAAACCTTGTGAAAGCTTTTTCAACTTCTACACTAAACACTAAACAGATTCTTTTGACATATTAACAAAATAAAATATTGATATTTTCAACTTGACTACTGGGACCCAATAATTAAATCAACAGATCTGGTACTCAGATAGAACAAAATCTGTACCTAATCTGAGATCTAGTATTACTTTTTTTGATCCCTTCCCTACTTTTGAGTTTGGGTATTTGACTTTAATCTATTAACGGCTACCGGATATTCGGCCCTTTAGTAGTGATTGTCGCGATCAAGAAAAACAAAATCCAATTGCTAACAAGATTATTTTTTTCTTACAGACATCTCGAATCGATCGCAATCACGATCCATACATTGGGCGGTCAGTTAATTCGAATCAGTACCCGCAGTTGTCAAGGTTTGCTAAAATTTTTCTTTCAGCACCTCACCTGGCAGTAGCGTTTACAGCGAAAGGCTATTTTCAGAAGCTGATTTGATATACGAAGCCAAACAGAGTCACCTCTTACCAACAAATGCGGATGGTATTCATTCACCACAATTTGCCATTTTTTAATTTTGAGTAAGACTCAACAAATTAATAAAACAAACATTTTTGATGTGCGATTATACTGTAAATATAAACAGTGTCCATACCCTATTGTGGTATGATTTGCCTTGTGTAAAATAATGATATTTTTTTTTATTTTACTATCCGGTATTCGGCTGGATACTGAATTACTATACGGTATCCGGCCGGATAGTGAAAACATGCCCGGAGAGGCCGGATACCTTACAGTTACCGGATATCCGTTTCATCTCTAGTTTAAAGACTGTTATCTAAAGATATATTGACTCAACTGAATCAACTGATTCATGAATGATTTACTGCCAGCGAACACCCTCCCCATTCTCGACCGCGCCCGCTGTTACTTAACTCGGTCGGTTACTTAGCTTTTTTTTATGGAAATAGCCGGCAAACGAGCTGACGATCCACCTGATGGTAAGTGTAAAGTAAAGTGTAAGTAAAAGCATTACTGTTGTGTTGCCGGCCAAGAAAGAAAGAACTGGCTCTCAAGCCCCCAGTCGGAACACGACGAGTCGTTTGGCGGCTGACTCATGCTGAAGGGTGGTAGCTATCCAGGCGAACTCCATGGAGAAATAATAATAATAATAATGGTATTAATTAACAATTAAAATCAATATTACCAATATAATCCCTCCAAGGGCCTTACCACTAGCGGGCCGGATTTAGTCGCCTTTTACAATATCCATCCGGAATGGAATTGGGGTTAGTATTCTAAGCCGCCCCAATACGGCTAAAATATAACAGTCTAGCTATTAGCGCTTCTTACAGGTATTTAGGATCAAGGTAAAGTAGAAATGTAGATTGAAGTTACAAAGTTAACTTTTTGATGATAAGAGACACAGACATAAAATTTTTATGCTTCAGTTTGTGGATATCTAAGGGTACGTAGCGTTCCAAGCTTAATGTAGGTGAATTAACTCAGATGAATGTTTACGTCTAGGTGCCGTTAATATTTCATAAAGTACCTAACTACAAAATCTTCAACAGCATATGTACATATATTTTTAACTAAGAAATAATATCAGCTAGGTATAGAATATTCTAACTACTTTGAATATGAAGAATAACTACTTTTCTGCATTCGATAAATGCTTTGATGAACATGGATTTATGATTGGATCGTGCGCTCATGCTTTCCAGATTGAAGCGAGCGTTACTACCAAATAGTAGATATGTAAAGAAACTACCGAAGTTGGTTTTATAGCTCATAGCAACACTTATTTATTACCACATTTATTCCCAACTAGTTACGCAAGATATCCATCTACTAATTTAGATAAATGTGTTCTCAGGCTTCGGCCCTCTCATTCTTTAAATCGCTTTTGTCACTCCCTTAAATAAATTAAAGTTCTCTTGCTGGTCCAGCCGCACCAGTCAACTGAGTTCGCATTGTCTTCAGTGATTTGTGAGAACGCTCGACTTCACACGTGAAAAAGACACAAATACAAAACATTCATTGGCCGGAAAGAGACAAAACATCAACTGCTCCGCAACAATTAATTTATAATGGGTCGCGTCTCCTATTCCGTTGTTCGAACATTTTTTCACTTTACATTCTCGCGCGGAATCAAAATTCCCTAAATAACATTTCACGCCGTATTCAAATTAGACATCTGAGTTGGGTGTCTTGTTTTTTAAGGGATTGGGAACTGGCGTTATCTGGATTAATGCTAACGCTAACGATCAATCTTTATCCGAGTATGTGTTTGATTGGTCTGTAATTAGAGGGTGTTGTATTGCAATTTACAATTTGTAAATACTTTCATGATTGGTACTTTAATCAAACTGTACTTATTCAATATCCATCTTAGTTCCATAAAATATCGTATCAAGTACTGATGGGAAAAGTCATTTAGTTAATTAGCTAAGTGCCGATATACAGACTACCAAAGAAGGATAACTTCCCAGGTTTTCTTTAGATATTTCCTTCCACCGTTGTTATGAGTAATTGCCAATGTGCATATTATTTACGTAATCAGCCGACAAACGAGCTGATCCACCTAATAGTAAGTGGCCACCGTCGCCTAAAGACATGGGCAACACCAAAAGCATCACCGATGGTTCTCCAAACAAGAAAGAGAGAGAAAGAAGGAAGAATTGGCTTCCAAGCTCCCAGCGGGAACACGACGAGTTGTTTGGCTGACTCAAGCAAAGCACTGGTGCTAGCTTGCTAGCCAGGCAGACTAGCTATCAGCTTAAAACGAGCTTGAACACAAAAACATGAGCTTAAAATTCAATGAGAAAAACCTTCAAACTTTCACTGCTTGTTATAAATCTAAACTAAAAAATAATAGGTCAGTAATACAAAATAATAGCTGTCGTTGGAGATAAAGTAACAAATCTCCTTACGGCATTACATGACAATTGACCAAACAAGCTCCAGAAATTGTTGCGGGTAAGGATACTGCACGTTCGGTACGTGTGTGCGATCGACCGATACGTGGGTGAGCCGAGTTGGTTGCGTACTAGTGCCCCGTGTTATCCGATTATCCATGTTTCTTGATCCCTGAGCAGATAGAATGGAAACGGTCATTCAGTTACTTGGTCATTGTAGAGTCTAGGTTCAAAACCTCTAATTCCATTCTATTCATAGGTTATTTAAGCAAATTTGCAATTTTTCAAAGGTTTTATGGGTCAAATCGTGCAAGTCTAATTAGACCTACTTACTCTTATCACAAGGAGTTGACATTTTACATAATATTCTTTTATTTCTTATGACAAGGCATATGTATGATGATACTTGATACTCCAGGCGAAGGAACTCCTTAAGTGTTAAAAGCAGTCACATTTTTTTAACGTGTATTTAGTTTTTAAACTATTAACTATTAACCATCTGATGGTAATTCACCAGAGCGGTATCACCCTCACATTTGCGGCCAAGTTTAAGGAAGTGAAGCAAGCGAAAACATACTGTCTGCAAATCGATCCACGTGGCACAATGGATGCCATGCCGGCCGTCATTCGAAGGGTCTTGGGTTCGATTCTCAACGAGGCAGAAGTCGTTTGAATTTCTGTGCTCGGTCTGGGCTTGTGTTATTGTCTTTGTGTGTTGTCCATGGTGGTCACGACACAGGAAATCCTAGTGTGATGCTATGACTATTAATTTGCAATTTTTTTAACCGTCTTTGAATTCTAACTTCAAGTTTGGTTATTTTGATTTCGATAAAAGTTTAAGCGTACCTACCATATAGGTGGAGCAGATATCGAAATTTACAAATAATAGATAAAATCTAAGCTAAGTACTAAGTAGATGTATTAAATTTATTAAAGCTCTTCCACCTTCATAATAAAACTCGAAGCCTTTCTTTTGGTAAACGTTTGAATGAAATGTATACAATGTATCACATATAATTTGCCTAGATATACTCTAGTCAACTCTAGTGTAACAAAACATCGCATAGTAAAACACATAATCAAGATAAACCTGTCAAGTGTGTGGTTATTAAAATCACTTTGCGAGATCCTCATTTGCTCGTAGCCGTAAGTCTGGTTTAGATTCACATCTCGTTCAGCTCATTACACACCCAAATCTCGTAGCGTATGAATGGGAGAGTGCAATCTGTGTTGTTTATCAACCTAACACCGCGACACCGCGACACCACGACACTACGACACTGGTGCTAGCTTACCTTTTATCTTACATCCTTAGCTATAATTCTCACAGCGCGTGATTCTAGCATTTCTAGCCATATTTAGACAATTAAATTTTACAGGCTAGATTTGCGAATTGCTTGGTGGTTATCGGACATCTGTAATTTTTGTCATGAAAGAATCTCGTAGCTGCTGTGGCTGACGCTGACCTCTGAAAGGAAAAGCATTCCTTTTCGATTTCTACTTGACATCTGGCGACTACACAACGTTGCAAAACCGTTTATTGGAAGATGGAGTAGTGGCGAAGACGAGCACCGGAAGTTCTTGTCTTCAACTAATATGGCTTTAGGACTACTATCTAACAATAAAACGTGGGAGATAGAGACCACTATCATATATTATGGTCACTGTACTTGTTACTAGCCGAAAACGACGGCAATGATGATCCACTTGATGGAAAGTGGTTATCGTCGCCCATGGACATCAGCAACATCAAACGATTCGTTGCCAGGCAATAAGAGAGAAAAAAGAGAAAACTCTGTTTTTGAATAATTTTTAAATTGATTTTGTTTTTTAACCTGTAAAAAATGGTTATTTATTCAGGGTTGACCAATATTAGCATGAAATTTCCTTTTTCATTTCATAGACGACGCCGGTACCACTTAGACCTAATGTCACCCTATTTACTTGTTCCTAAATATAATAAAAACTGAATTATCATAAACATCATGATGATCACAGATACCTAATCTCGTCATGTAGAAACAATTGAGTGCACGAATCACGATTTACGTTCACTTCGCCCAGCTCTACCCAGTGGGTAAAGAACTAGTTTAGCATACAAATCTTTTAGTGGGCGCACAGCGGGGCGACAATCTGATAGTGGACGCAATTACCTACGTACGTGACACCTCGCGGACGAGATTACATCTGTAAACAGCCTTATAGCTGGGAGATGGGAGTGTTCCCAATTACGTACACTATGAGGCCTGTATGCCTTGTTACTGTAGCATCTGTCGCTTCGCTTTATGGCGTATGTCATCGTGATTGAAGATAAAAATTGTTATTATGTCGTGTGATTCGGGGATCGTAACAAATCTGTCGTATTATGCAGATTTTTATCATTAAGTGTTTAGTTATTAGATGTTTAACAGGTTATGTTTGTGTATGTTTTGTTTATAGTGTTCATAATGATTCCAGTTGGTCCGAAGGTCTCCGAAGGTGCCTGGGGTTTGGAATTTCTTTCTGGACGAGCTGGTGCCCGCGACTTCGTTCATGGAAATATACCTACCTTACCTACCTGAGTACCTGACCTTATTACGGAAATTTAGGGACACTACTCATGTTCTGCTTTAAAAACATTTTTGACACAAATAATTAGATATACGTCCTCGATATTATGTATATTCTAAATATATAAAAATTTTGCTTGGATTATAAAAACAATATGAAATAACAAATTTCAAATTATTTACTTTTTTTACAGAAAATGTTTCGATCGCGTTTTACTGGCGTTCCCGTACATTTTCTATTGAACTTATGTCTGGTGAATTTGTTAGTTTTAAGGGTAAAATTGTCTTGTTTTGTGCACCCAGGAAACCAGTTACCCTTCAACCTTTATAGTAAAGCGCTTGATTTATGCATAATAATGTATTCTTCCAGAGCAAAACACGAGTAGTGTCCCTAATAATTTAAATTGTCCAGGGACTGTATTTTTGTCGTCATACAAACTTTTAACCCCATCGTCCCCAGTGATTTTTGTGTATTCCCCCACATTGTATATGGAAGAACTGGACAATTTATTATACTTCTAAATCCAGTGGACAGGCTGTGCTTTGTTGGTTGATATAATTAATTAGGTGTTAGCATTCCGTATTAACGCCTAATTATTTATACCAACAGACAAAGTATCGTACTAATAAGTAAGATGGGGTAAATTCTGGTCTCTTATAGTATCAGGTTTAAATATCATAAAGAAGTCATAAAAAAACAAACTGTAATTTTGTCAATAGATTTATCTATATATTTAAATGAATAGATTCCAATTACAGCGGGCTGTGTTCGACTGTCGGAGCAGCCGCGTTCGACTTCTTGAAGCAAACAGACTTTTTGTAGAAAAATGGCAAATGAAACCCTTAGGTCGACTCAAATCACTTGTTTCTCGTTAATAGAAGAGAAAGAAATTGTATAATGAATTTCACAACTATTTGAAGTAATTCTTTTAATTTTAAACCCGTCACAGATGTAGCAGAAGATTTTAATATCAAATATAGTAGTAAACTATGACAGAATCGGGTAAATGCACGAATTACGTACTTACATACGAACGTACAAATTATCAGATTGTCATAAGACTCATTGTGTTTCAGCTTTGTGTGTGGTCGCTTAAAGGAGTCTTAAGTTGATACAATTATGTAACTTTTGCTGTAATTTACTATTCAATTATAAAGCTGCGTCTGTGACCAGCTTTTATGCGCTTAAATTTAATGAAATTCCATGGAAAATTATATTCATTGTATAATTATATATTTGTATTTTAACTACATATTTATCAACTATATATTACAAAATTTAACTTACAGTTAGATTTTTATCAATCGTTTTTTTATGTGTGTTTAATTATTATTTTCAATGTTAATAGAGATAACCACTTTTGTTAAAATGTAGGAGGTACGTTGTTAAGATAACTTGTCTTAAATATCAAGAATAGTTATTAATTAATTTAATAACATTTTTTAATATAAATATCAATGTATTATAATTAATAATTGTGAAAATATTTTTGAAAAATAAAAATTAAACACACCGTTTACCTCACAGCACAATTGACAAAACATATTTTCAAAATATGTCTATTAGTAAACACGTACATAATAATACCTTACAAATTGTATTTACAAAATAAAGCGATATTATTAAATTACTTTATACTATTAAAGTGGGAAATGAAATGTAATGGAAGCCTTCGACGAGTTATAAAGTCCTTTCGATGTCATTAAACGTTTATAATATTTCGTTTCTAAATAAAAAGAGAATTGTCATCTTTCAAAAAGGCAATGGAACTATATACAATATATTCACAAACCTTTCCAAACATGTTTGGATTAAGCCTTTGGTTAATAAAATACTCGTTTGATTGTGGGCGTCACTTTAGGTAGGTACAGTCCACGATTCGCCTTTATCGCTGTTTATTTATTACGACTATTAAACATGAGAGGGTTTGGAGTTAATTTCAACAAAAGTCGAAATTCAAATGACATATTCACGACTTCAGTTCCAAATTGAAATGAAGGTATCCATTGTAATGGCATCAGAACGAACCTTATGTCCGTCGAAGGAGCGTTTACCCTATTCTATTGCAGTGGAGTCTAAGTGATTGCTATTGTGTCATTCTTACTACATGTTCACGAGAAGGCGTCACGTCAATGCTCAAAAATCGGTTGTAACTTGCTACAATTGATCTTTGTATATCTCAATATCCAAAGGGCGATACATAAAAAGTTATTTAATTTGCAAAAATTCGAGAATAAAATTATTCGATACGTGAATCTCGCTGCAGACACGGCTCTGTTCTAAAATAACCATGGATAAACTATAAATAAATAATTTACACAAAATTAAAATCATGTTTACTTTTAATTTTAATACATCGTTTCATAAAATACATTTTTTTATAAAGTATAATGTTACAGAAACAAAAACATGGTCGAATCAGAACAGTCGTGAGCACTATCGTTAGTGAGTGTCGACGCCGAGCCGCCTTGTCTAAACAACCATCTAGTGTAAGCTAACTATTTACAATCAATACACGAATATCGACCCGAATAGAACTCGACAGAAAAACAAAATAGGAACGATACAAAACGACGCCCCGGCCGCCTCCGCAAGTGTCCGACTTTTTGGTTCGAAGCGAGTTGACTCGATACAACCACGACATAACCTCGATATAAATATACTATGTACAGCGCGGGGAGGGCGCAAGTCAGTCCTGGGTCTCGACGTCGAGGCCGTTGACCATTCGCTCGATGCTCTTGAGGTCAGAGGCGGGCGGCGTGGCGGTGGCGCCCGGCGCACCCGGGGCGTCCGGCGGGGGGTCCGCGGAGGCGGCGCGCGCGGGCGGCGAGCCCGCTCGGACCCGCGCCGGCGACGAGCTGAGGCTCCGCGCCCGGGGAGCCACCTGCTCGAACGCGGAGCCCAGCCCCGGCAGCGCGTACGGCGCGAACCTGTGCGTCTTGCTGAGGGAGGGGGCGGTGGGCGCGGGGGGCGCCGGCGGCGGCGGCAGCGTGTACTGCTGCAGCAGCGGGTGCAGGTTGAACAGCAGGCCGGGCGGCATCTGGTGTGTGGGGAAGAAGGGCGGCGGGTACAGCGATGGGGGGTAAAGGTAGGGCAGCAGTGGTGGCTGCACGGGTGGCCCGAGGGACACGTCGGGCGCGGGGGAGGGGCGGGAGGGCCCCGCGGGGGGAGAGGAGGCCCGGGCGCCGCCTGAGCACGACGAGTCGGAGCCCGCCTCGTCCGCGCCCGAGTCTGCGCCGCCACCGCTCGAGCTGAACCACGCTGCAACAACATGTGTCCCGTTATTATTGATGTCTTCGAATTCTTAACTGGTTCATGCAAATTCTAGATATTGGATTTTGGATCAATCAATTTGCATCAGTGTGGTAAGTTATACTGAATTAGCTCACTGAAGAGCACGGATGTCACGTAATAATTGAGGACACCTAGAGCACATTCGACCATGATGGTCCATTATGGAATGTTGAAAGCGTTAGAGGCCAGCCCAAGTGTTGGAAATTCTTATGCTCTGAGGTATATTCTTATGTTCTAACCTAATGTCTAACGATAACAATTAGGAACTGACACTTTAACATTAGATCCAGTTCAGAGCAGGCATCAAAAATATCATATTTATTTATTTCTTTATTCATTACACTTAATTGCACATCAAAACAAAGTTAGAAAAGCTTTACAATGTCGATATCAAGCTTTATCAAAATGTTACAAGACTTCAATGAATATACCTAGGTATAATTATATTTTGTCACACGGACGAGTAAAAACGTCTACGGGCCTCCGTAAACGCGTTACTTTTAGCGCTACGCATTTTCGCGTTGGTATCGATGCTGTAGCGTATTATGACGACTCTGTGTTCAATCGTAAGATCAAAACACGCTATTCAGCGTCGTAGCGCTGGCCTCACAAACAATAAGCGGACGTATTTTGTACCTTTCGTTAGTTAGGCCGCGAGAGGACACTGGTTACCTGTAACTGTAACTCAGGTACTTTTACCCTACATCAAGCACTATTTTCTTATGTGTACATACATAATGTATATTCTATTTTATTATAACTGCATCGAATTTTGGTGACTCGCTGCGTTGGTGACTCGGTGAGTTGGGTGTGTCGCTCGATAGTGTGAGCTTAGGGTTCGTAGTCGCTTTGTTGGACGGCTCGTGTTAGCTAGCGTTTATGTGTGCGGTGTGAAGCGTTTAGATGTTGCCTCTACTCCGCGTTCACTCTAAGTTTGCCCTTACCTCCCGTCCCGCTCCTCGTACCGCAGCTCATTTAGTACGGACAGCAACGCTAGTCGCGTATTTCTGAGGTCCCGTTAGTTCGTTAAATTATTTTTCTATTGATTTATTTTACGTTCGTTAATTTTTGTCGCTACAATGACTAAAATAAAAAATGTTTTACACAGTGGCAAACGTAATTTGTTATTTAAATTAGTGAAATTATTTGATTACTTTTTTGTCTACAGTACCGTTAGCTGTTAAATCGTAACGGTCGACGAGGGCAAACTTAGAGTGAACGCGTAGTATAACAGCAGCTAAATAGTCGATCGCCCGTGCTAAAACTAGCATGTGTAACATACATTATGACATTGTAAGTGTGTGTGTGTATGTACTCACAGCTGGAGGTGTGCGTGGCGGGCGCGGGCGGCGGCGGGCTGGAAGGGCCCCCCACGTCCAGCGGCCGCTCGTCGTCGTCGTCGCGCGCGTCGGCCCGCGCCGTCAGCAGCGCCTGCCTGCGGTACACGGACAGACTGCTCGTGTTATCATTGTGCCACTCACTAGCTCACCACTACATCACTTATCAAACTAACTTACGCTTCCCGCCCACGTCAGACTTTTTGTAGGACAGATAATCGGGCCGATTTTTCCTCCCATATTATTTCTGATCGACTTTTTGTAGGACGTGTGCGTTGCACTATTGCTATCAGTACGTTCTATTTTTCTCCTACAAAAAATCGGTCACCGATTATCGGTCGTGGGCGAATAACCTTATGAGAGCGAGAGCAAGTAATTATGTACAGTCAGCAAAAGCGTTAGGAATGCAGTGCATGATAAAAAACGTTTCGTAATGTTTAATATTAGAGAAACAGAAAGTACGAAGTTACGATACATTGATAGGTAGCATTTACCTTTGATAATTAATAACTCAGATATTTTGTAGCATTAAGGAACGTTTGTGTATTCTAAATTATTTGTTGATTATTTGTTGACTGTACATATCTGACAAATGCTGACAAACGAGCAGAGAACCTGATGGTAAGTGGCCTGATCAGCGATGCCTATCTATCAGCTTTTATAAGTCCATTGCTGAACGTGGCTTTTCTAACTTGTACCACTCTGACTGGTTCTGGGACTGAGTACAGTGGATACCCGCTGTTTTCTTCAGATCGTCAGTCTACCAAGTCGGAGGCGATACATTTATGGCAATAGAGGTGAGGCCGTCATTTCTGGCTCTCTGACGCGACCGAAACACGTAGAGCGATATGAACATTTCACGGTCGATTTTCGAAGGAGATTGGTGGTTAGAAAGGCAGCAAAATACTCTATGATTATGGTTGTACGTCATCACTTTAACAATACTGAGTAAGTCATCTGATGATAATATCTACTCCTGATTACAATAAAATTAATTATATATTATATTATATTACTTTTTGTAATGCAATGTGAAATAAGTAGACTAGTAGGTACATATTCATTTGATAACTTCTTTAGAACTGCCTAGACACCTGATGAGGCATCCGATTAGTCTGTAGAATGTGCTAACCAAAAGCATCGTCGCTTTATGGCCGATGGCTATCTATCGCTTTCTGCCAATAAGAGATCGGACTTATAACAGCTACCAATGCAAAAAAGAACACGTTACTTAAACCGGTCTCTCGTTGTTGGTTTAACATTTATCATAGCTAAATAAGGATAAATAAATTTATAATTAGATCAAAAAAGGTTTATCATCCGCAGTAAAGCTAGGGGCCATCCTTAAATTACGTCACACTAATTTCATGACTTTATGACCCCTCCCCCTCCTTATCACGGCTGGTCACATTTGTCAGACCTCCTCCCCTAGTGTGACGTCACATATGTAATTTTACACCTAGAAATTATCAAATTAAAACAGCAGTTCCAAAATAAGTTTTATTTTCATTAATTGTTTTTTAATATTTACCTATACATACAAATTCTTCGATTTTGAAATGTTAGGCGTTTAGGACGCCCTCCCACCCCTTGTCACACTACATCGACCCCCCCCATCGCCCTAACGTGTGATGTAATTTATAGATGCCCCCCTAGTAGATAACACGACAGAATTAAAAACAACTTAGGAAACCAATTAGGTATAAATAGTTACTTAATTTGAATGAAACAGTAAGCATCAATCATGAGCTAGACAGCTACAGAAAGATAAAGATCTACACTTAATTTGTGTCACTGTTACTCCCATAAAGAACTTTGAAGGAAAACTTGCCACAGCGAATACCTGCGCGTACTCTTATTTGTGTAAGTCGTAAACTCTGCTGACTTAGATACTAGGATAGGTCTGTTGGCACGAAGCGCCAGATAATTTGCAGCACGTCAACTTATATAAATAGAAAATTCCTCAGTCACTTAGTAAAAGTCTCGACACCTGTCTACGTCCGCTGAAATGTTTATTACATGCACTTAAATGTATTTTATCTGTTTAAAAAATAAAAGATGTAAGTCAGTGGTTTCCAAACTATAAACCATGGAGCATAGATCTCTGTGTATGAAAAGTGTTCGTAAAAACGCGTCCAATTACGGGTGGCGCTGCGGTGCGGTCTACGCGGTTTTCATAATATCTATTTTTCACACACTAACGCCATTCTGATATGGCCATTTGGAACCTCTATTTTCAGTAAACAGCTGGACACTTTTTCAATTTTCCCCTCATACGAGATGGCCCTCCTCCTACTCTATCCTCCATGCTATGAACTTTACACAATATTAGAACCTAATGATTTTTTTTCCTTGTACTGTAAATAGGACGATTTTAAAAATACATATTTCTATGATTAAATTGGATGTACTTTTCATTTTCCCTTCGAAAGGTTGTTCCGTACACTACATTCACATTAAACATTACACATTCATAGTGTAGGGAAATGTACCTAAATTGTAAACGAAAACGTTCAAAATTTAAACCGACCTTGACCAAGCCATTGGGAACTAACCTGACGTATGAGTTATGACCTTAGTGGTCGGCACGTTTGGTCACTCTCAGCATTCATTGACGTCATCTTGGAATTCGCTTAATTTTGTTTAAAAAAACTTTGGCCATGCAAAATTTCTCTACATACAGCAGTCAAAGTATACGAAATATTACCTACATTCATTTTTATGTTAGGTACTAGCCGACCAACGAGATGACGATTTATGATCGTAAGTGGCCACTGTCGTCCATGGGACATTAGCAACACCAATAAAGAAGAGAGAAAGAACTGGCTGTCGAACCCCCAGCCGGAAAAAGACGCAACGAGTCGAACATGGTTGATACGTCGAGTTCAAAACAAACTAATAATAATATGGATTATTTTACGGTTGATCCTAGAAGGTTCTAGAAGGATGGTGACAGAGACATTTGGTAAAGTGCAAAATACCCCTCCAGTTGCAAAAGCATAGGAACCAATGATAATATGGTTGATAGGTACGTCGTTTAAAATTACAAAGTATGCACTTTATACCCTTGCTGTCTTTGTGGGGTGTCAATCGTTTGACATTTTGGGTAATGGGCCCCGCGACCCTTGAAAGGTTAATCATTTCTTAATGATAGTGCGCTTCGAACCACATTCGCCCTTTTGAATATATTGACGGGTGACGGCAAAAATATACTGCAGCGCTTGAAGTTATTTTAGACGAAATTATCGCAACACTTGAAATACTCAAAATACATTTTGAGGGTATTTTAAGGACAATCGTAAAAGTTATAAATGACTGTCACTACTGCTGGGCTTAAGTTATGAAGTTATAGTAGCAGCTTGTCAAATTAGACAATTATGGAGACGAAGACTTCTCCGATTCATAAAAGAGACGTCGCGGGACGAGGCGTCTTCAGATTTCAAATTCAGTGCTTCGAAGTTAACCACTAAGGGGCTGAAACGATAGCGTGTTTTGACTTTTACAATTTAGCCGTATTGGGGCGGCTTAGAATACTGACCCCAATCCCACGCCAGATCGGTGTTGTAAAAGGCGACTAAATCCGGCCCGCTGGTGGTAGGACCCTCGGAGGGATTATATTGGTAATATGGATTTTAATTTTTAATTAATACCATTATTACTATTATTATTTCTCCATAGGGTTCGCCTGGATAGCTACCACCCTTGAGCATGAGTCAGCCGCCAAACAACTCGTCGTATTCCGGCTTGAGAGCCAGTTCTTTCTTTTTCTTCTCTCTTTCTTGGCCGGCAACGCATCAGTGATGCCTTTGGTGTTGCTGATGTCCATGGGCGACGATAGCCACTTACCATCAGGTGGATCGTCAGCTCGTTTGCTGGCTATTTCCATAAAAAAAAAATTGTTAAAACTTAAAAAAAAACTATTTTCTTATGATCATGTATCTCTTCGTACCTACAGATATACTGACTTCACAATTCTCCTAGTTGGATTTTATCCTTTCCGCATCAGGTGCAGCGCAGACGACGCTCTTTTTGTGCGATCGAGTGTGCGGACGCACAAATGTTTATATGGCGCGCAGCCGCACTTTTTTGCGCGTCGTATGCGTTACTGCATATAATTGCAAAGGTTCTATTTTCACAGACTTAAGAGGAGGCCGTGATGGGAATTTATGCTGAAAGTGGGCGTGGCCACTATCTTTTGTCCTCGATGTTCTTCTTACCGTCATGTCACTCACTTCACAAGCACAGCACAGAAAAACTACGGAGTAGTACTTATTCATTAATTTTTATTTCATCTAAAAATTATAAAACAATTATTTTTTAACAAAAAATTGAACCAACAAAAAAAATTGAAAATGAACAGAAATAAATCATTTAGTATTATAATTTAAGATCCTAAATTATTAACAGTAAATAAATAATTATGAGGCGGTGCCAAACAGATGAAAAAACAAACAATTGTGGATCAAGGATAGTACAGTAATGTAATGACTTCTTGTATAAAATTTGTCAGACAGCTATACCTACTGAGCCTGCGCTCGGAAGCGAACAACATAAGCGCCAAACAATTTTTTTATTTGGTTTTTTAAACTACTTTATGGATTTTCACAAAAATATATGTGAATTTACATTATTTACATCATATTATAATAATTTTTAATTTCAAATGTCAAGGGAAAACAATAATTATTAATAATTTCTGTTTTTCTTTTTCTCCTCTATTTCTTGGCCGGCAACGCATCAGTGATGCCTTTGGTCTTTCTTTTGTCCATTGGCAACGATAGTTACTTACTATCAGGTGGATTGTCAGCTCGTTTGCCGGCTATTTCCATAAAATAAAAAAAATCGTCACTTAAATTCTTTCATTGAATAGTAGCATTTGTCAGATAACCATTTAAGTAACTCTATTTTAAATTTAGTGAAAGTTAAGATTTTTATGTTTTCAAGGTTTTTATTATATATCGTTTTCGAAGTCTAATTTTTTGAACGTATCCCTGATCGAGAAGAAGGTACCATGGTACACATAGTCGATTAGGGTATCTGGTTGCAAAATAACAATTATTTTTCTTTTCCTGAAAAAGTTGCATAGGTATTTGTTCTAAAAAAATACAAATCTCATATAATATGTATATACCTACCTGTCAATGACAACAATTTTAGCTTCCTATAGAGAGGCTTGCAGCTAGTGTCTGGGGTAACATTACAAATAGCGCGTATACATCGTTTTTGAGCAATGAAGACTTTATTGCAATCTGTAGTTTCCCCATAAAAACTATACCATACCTTAAATTAGAGGCAACATAGCCGTGGTAGGCTTTTAAGGTTCTTGACATATTACTTATTTTTGGTAGAACGAAACGAGAAATTTTTGTACAAAGTTTGACGATGTTGAAGAGAATAAATAATCTAGACACGCGGTAGCGTGTCAAGCCAATTTCAAACTAACAGAATTGGCGAGTAGCACCGTGTGTAATATTACATGAACCATTTGGAGCCACTTTTGACCACCTCATAACTCTAAAAACTATTCAACATAAACCTGTCAAATTTTATTGAAACTTTAACATTTATTGAGACTTGCAAAATACATATGTGTTCCAAATTTCATATACACATCTCAAACGGTCATTTAGATATTAACGTCCAAAAATCGTCATTTTTATCACTGATTGACCTATAGATCAAGACTCTAACTCAGTTCCAGATGGTCTAGAAAGTTAAAATTTGGCATCCAGATAGGTAATCGGGTGAATACAAAGGAATAAATAAAAAATAGTAATTTTTATCATTTTATTTATTTTTCAAAAAAATTATTCTATTAGAAACACTTATAATGCCTGAAATTTAAGAGTAGCAATCAAAATTGATGACATCTGGTCATTAGGTGGATTTCAAGCTGAACATATAATGAAACATATCAGTTTTAGTACTTTGTGAAGCTTTCAACGGGGGGAAGATGTTAAGTGTCCCAAGTGCCTTTGGGAAAGTGTGTATGGGACGTTATTTCCAGTGTATTACGTCGTTTCATTTTTAATGTGTGAAAAGTTATTTTTCTCTAATCTTGTATGGCGTGTAAACGACTAAATTTTGTATTATTTCCGAAATTATACCAGTTTAAAGTGATTCGAAGTATTGTTTCAAAATATATTGTAGCACGTTATGTCATCGAACATAAACTACTTATAACTATATAACTAGATTTTGCCCGCAGCTTCGCCCGCGGTAGAGATCGATTCTTTACAAATCCTACTTACTTTTACTTAGTTAGATTTAGTTGCATATGACTTAAGTAAACATGTATCATTTGATAGCGTGATTCAGAACTTGCAAATGAATTTTACTAACGCCATCTATTAGCAACATCCGGAACTAAATATTTAGCAACTAAAAAAATATCGATCTTCCCATGGGGATGTTTTACTGCGGTAAAAAGTAGCCTACGTTACTCTCCACCCTCCTCACTAACTCCATACACAAAAACCATACCATTTATCAGCTTCGACGTGAAAGACGGACAAACAAACAAACAAACACACTTTCACATTTATAATATGAGTATGGATAGGAATATAGTTGAATATCGTATTTATTAATTTTACAGTTATTTTTATTTAATATTGCAGTTATTATAACTGGGATTTAGTATTAATAATTATTATTTCAATATTAGTGGACATCAATAGTGGAACGTCATTACTTATAAATAATGAAATAATAGGTATTTCAGAACACGGCGCACTAACTACAGATTTAGTTGAAGAGCACTATAACAGTTCATGTATAAGGTAAATAATTAATCAGTAACGTTATGAATAAGTACCTTCTAATAATTTCTGTACAAAAAGTAATGATTTCCCATCAAAAACATAAATGTAAAGTGAGAGCGAATTAAAAAAAAAGAATTGAGATCTAAATGGGTGCCAAGTTCTGTAAACATGTAATTCAAGCTTTACATTTGAATTGGCTAGTTTTCATTAGTTAGCAACCAACAAACCAAATTTTAGAAAAGTAACATAGTTCATCAACCTAAAAGACTTAACGAAGATAATTATACAAATATATAGCTTAGGTAGGTACGTGAAAACTAACCAAGTCAAATGTGCAGCTTGAAGTACATGTTCTTGTCACTAAGATTTTAGGCTTTTCTACACAGAACTTGGCACCCATTTAGATCTCAATTTTTTTAAATTAGTTCTCACTTTACATTTATGTTTTTGATGGGATACGTTACTCTTAAATTCCCTAATACATTATTCATTAATAAAACTCGCATAGTGTAAAGTAATGTATCAATTTGTTTTAAAATAGGCAATAGGTAAAACACAATTGAATAGAAAACAGATTATTTTATGTATACAAATTATATAAAGGTTGAATTTTCAGAGTGTACGTGGATGGCCAACTCTGAAAGTATGAGGAATAGCGAACAATGCTGAAAGGAGTCTCGGGGCCGATTTTGATGAAAACTAAAACTGCATCATTACATCAAAGAAATATCTGTAATAATTTCAAAATTATCATATTTTTTTATATTCATTACGTTATTAATTTAACGGAACGTAGTTAAATTTAAGCGAAACCTATTTAAAAAGGTCAGACCAATACAGTACATGATAAAATAACTTGATTCAAATTCACTCCTTGGACACTGATGATATCCATCATAATTCGATATAAAAGGCGACACGAAGTGAATTCAGTCGAAGAATAAATCTGTGCATACGTGAAAATAGTAAGTAGGAACTTGACAGAAAAAAAACTCATTTTTTGCTTGGTCTTACTTTATGTAGGATACTTTCTCATCAAAAACATAAATGTGAAATGAGAGCCAAGTTCAATAAAAAAAAAAGAATTGACATCTAAATGGGTGCCAAGTTCTGTGTAGAAAATCCTTAAATTTTAGTCACAATAACATGTAATTCAAGCTCTACATTTAACTTGGCTAGTTTCTACTAATACTATATACACGTATATTTACAATCTGTGTGTGGGTGTATGTTTTAAATCTTCATAAATAATGTATTGACTTCCCTTTAAGTGAGGATTTTCAAAAAAAATGGGTCAAAGTTAACTTTTGTTCATAACGATAAACTTACATAAAAAAATATATTTATTACTCTAAAACTGACGGAGTTGGTTTGTATGAAAGTGACTTCCAACCCTTATTTTTACCCCTTAGGAGATGAATTTCGAAAAATCCGTTCTTAGCTGACGTCTTCCCGGCAATCTCCTTGAAAAATTTCATTTTATTCATTATGTAAGAAACTACCGAACCAAATAAAAAGCGGCGAGTCTCCTTTTGCTTTTATATATATAGATAATGTATTACGCAACTAAACAGTAATTTAATTATTCATTCTCTTACATATCATTAAACAGTTTTATTTAATTACAATTAATAAAATATAAATAATAAAACAAAACTACTCCATTTCCCTGTGCTGTTTAGTTTTCCCCATTTAACGTTTTGACAATCATAAGCAAAAGTCAAAAACTTTATACGCTACTTCAAATTCTTTAATAAAAAGCGTGTAAAAAATAGCGCAGAGAGACATACGTCCGACGTCGATGAAGACCGCAGTCGACTGAACGCACATCATAAAGACAGTGTGGGAATGAGTTCTTGTATGAAAATTGTGAGACAGCTATACTGAGCGTGCGCTCGAAACTGACCGACATAAGCGCCAAACAACGTTTTTATTTGGTTTTTAAAAACTACTTCATGTTTTTTCACAAAAAAACACATGGATTTAGATGTGATAATGAACTATGTTTTAAAAAGAATTCCATGCACAAATTACTTTAAATATCGCGGTGGCAAGCTATAATGTAAATAATTAGAGCCAACTTCATGATTTTTTTCTATCGAGAAAATTTCACGTTATCGTGTTTTCATTTTCGAGCAGATTTAAAGTACATAGTCAAAGATCATATACCTAAGTATTACGCTAATAGCGTATACACTTTACGAAATATATCCAAAAGAAAATCAACCAAACGGGCGCGGCAGCGCCTTAAAAGTGCGTCACGGACAGTGTGCCGTCTGCGCTGCACCTCATTGTGATAAACTGTCCGTACATAAGGATACAGTAAGTTACGGTAAATTTAAGAATATTCAAAAGCCGGCACCCTAAACGGCTGAGCAATTATTTGCCTACCGCCGCCAGAAACAAACACCTCTTTATCTCGCATTGTGTTCTACCCTCTCTAGGACATGTGTCTCATCATTGAAGAGCAAAGAATAAAATGGAAATCAGAGATTAATCCTGTTTTACCATGATATGGGTCACGATGATTGCTGTATGCGCTTAATTTAGTCATGCAATGATATCATAATGTAAAAAAGAGGTAGATATGTCACTAGCGCGCCGACGATGAAGAGCGTAAGAACGGGCAATTGACCGTTTTGCTCGTAGTCGTTCTGTCCATATAAGATGATACGCACGCTTTTATTGTTGTCAGAAGTGAAGACATTTGACATACAGCGTTAAAATGCCTTCGTGTATTTATACCAATGTGATTGGTGTAGTGAAACAAAAAATAACCATGTTTGTGTTGTAGCTCTTTTCGGAACAGATTTTTTGGTTGATTCTTAAGGGTATAACGTATCTATAGTCATGGTATCGATCCATGTAACTAGATAAATAGATAGATAATGTAACATATCATAAATAAGTTGGAAGGTGGGTTATTACTGGTATCTTGCAGGCTTGTGTTAGTGCAAACATTCTATAATAATAATTTATCGTCTTTCGTACAGCTAAATGTTGGTAAATGTTAATAAATAAATGAGATGGCATCCCCTGTGTACAGAAATGCCAATCCTTATAGAGACACGAACGCAAAATCAAACAGTAAATAAGATTCGTATTTTATTAGAAATAAAAATTAATATAATGCGGAAATTAAATAATATTTAAAATCAAATGTACACGGACTGAGATAAAATTTTAACTGACCAACATTGTTTTAAAACCTAAGAACATAAAAACTTCGAAACCCGTAGTGAAGCCACGCCACGACACCTAAAAAACGTCGCATCTTCGTAGCTTCCAACACCCCTGGCTATCGCACTAAATTCATTTTATTAACTCGTCTCATCGCCGACTGATAGAATTTAATTTGTGCCACCCTTTGTCATGCAGGGCTGTCACTGCGGGAAAAATATTATTGTATTAACGTTATCTGCAACGATTACTTACGTTCGTTGGTTTTTTTCTTTTTTTCTGTCAATGAATTATATTGTATGTTACACTGTAAGTGACAAAGTATTAACAATTCTATTACATACACGTTTTTATGTGAGTTTGTTTCTGATACGAAAAGGAATTAATTAACGTCGTAAGGCGGCGTTCTGTTATTTTTTTGCCAACGCGCAACGCAATGAACAAGTTATTTACAAATTTCGAAATAATTATAAAATAATGCACAGGTCCATTTATACAATACAATATTTTTAATTTTTTTGATATTCGCTTAAGTAAGTTTTAAAATCATACTAAATGCATTCTTAATTTATTAAGTAGGTAATTAAACTTATTTAATTTTTTTAATCAAATACTACAGGTAGAGCTCATAAAATCTTGGAGTTTTACTTTTATATTTTTATATTTGTTACCCCAAAAACTATTTAATATAAATTTAATATAGTAGCTAACATTAACCGCTTAAGTACTGAACACTGTCTTCTTAAACGGCTAAATTTAAACAATCCTACTAATAATATAAATGTAAAAGTCAAGAAATTAAGTGTGAGATGAAACTTGCCACACAGATAGTCACACTTCCGCGGGGGTAGCCGTGTGCGGTAACTAGTGTACACTATACAATTTGTACCTAAGATATAACAAAAAAGACAATTTGCTAGCATGCTTAAACTTGTCTGATTATTATAAAAGAGCCATTAAATTAACGTAACGATAATAATTAAATCGATAATCATCAGGCAATGAGGGTAAGTATTTGTAATAATTATCGGTTTCCTTGAAATATTCAAGAAGGTTTCCTAATGTGCTAGTATTTAATGTATTAATTGTTGAACAAGCAACGTTGCGTGCTAAAAAACTTTTGTCGCTCTACAAGAAAATGCTTCGTAATATTAGCAAATTCTATGATAGTTCGTACTGTTTTCACATTCAAGCAGTCGGTTTAATTTTTACAGCGATGCAACGATAACTATTTGTCATAAAGAAAGTTAAAAATTTAAAAAATGTTGGATACCAGCAATTTCATTGTTTTTTTTTTAGGATTCCATCCATTAAATTCACAACAATATTTGTCAATTTTAAGTATGACAAAAGTTCCATTTATTTGTATGCAAATTATTTAGTACCCGTCAATTTTAGATATTTTTAAGTCATCACAAAGACCAGTTAAAGTTTATAGTTTTGATTTAAATTGAAACGAAACTGTGATTTTAATTTTCTAATTAATTATACTTCATGTTTATGCTTCGTTCTCCCAGGTACAAGGTTGTACCGACTAAGAACTTTAAATAGTTTTAAAGATTATGCCATGAAATATTGGTCTCAGGCAAAATTGTCCACGAATTCTTACATTGTTGATAAATTTGCCTTGAAAATAATTGCCAATTTGACTAAGTATAAAGTTTATTATACATACATATGTAGTAGTATTATATATACGTATAATGGAATCTTAACTTATAATATAGTACTTAGATAGTACGTATTATGTGTAATTTAAGAAAAAAACCGGGCAAGTTCGTGTCAGGTCACGCGCAATGTAGGATTCCGATGTACTCGTAGTACACATTAATTACTTATGCTAACATACCCGTGATAAATTCATTATAATATTATATTTTTGAGAATTCTTCACTTGTCCAACTCCAACCGTTTAGCCAGCAGGAGGGGGGAGACACTTGACTCTAACCAAAATTAGCACTTTAAAGCCAAATGTTTCGCAAACGGACCCCTAATTCCAAAAATGCTCTTAGAAGATCCATAATATTTTTGGAAGACGTTATCAACGAAACCCCTACACTATAGGATACAAGTAATGAGGGACGAATAAAAAATTCATCATAGGGGAGGTACCGTGAAAAAAAATGATTTTCAGTATTTTATTCTACAAATCTGGAGTTTTAATAAATATGTATATTAAGGGTATATATACTAAGGATCTCGGCGCTTTGCTTCGGACAGACGGAGAGGTGGACGGAAATAACGAAACTTAAAGGTTGCAATTTTACTTCGGAACCCTAAAAATTCATATGCGGAGTCCTTCTTGAGTGAAAGGTACTGGTCCAAATTAGACGAAGTTTTTAACCAACTTCAAAAAAAGGAGGAGGTTCTCAATTCGACTGTATTTTTTTTATGTTTGTTACCTCAGAACTTTCGACTGGGTGAACCGATTTTGATGATTCTTTTTTTAATCAAAAGCTGGTACTTGTCATGTAGTCCCACTTAAATTTGAACTAGATCTGACGAGTAGTTTGTTATTTTGAAGTCGGTTATTTTTTCTTGGTAAAATTCATCATATTTGTATTGAGATCGTTGCTTAAGTAGACATGAGTACACAGAGTAGTAGTAGTAGTTAAGAAGATGGAGAAATATACATATAGATAATTTTAGATTATCGAACAGTCTGATTTACACTATAATTAAACGATTTATGACATTGTCTTTTTGAATACATTCTATAAAATGCGAAAGTGTTAACCCTGCGATAAATTGTACGCATTAGGGTGTTCGCGTTACAAAGTAAACTCTGTTGGGGTGGCCGGCCTTGTAATTCCACCAAATTTTTACCCCAAAACAGTTAGTGCGGTAACCCTCGGAAACCGCTTTTTATTGAATCCATCCTCGTTCGGAAGACAAGGGCAGTTTATTAAAGAGGTGTTGTGATTCTTGTCGTCTTATTTTATTATGCCGCGAATAGGGTGGGATTTCGCAAAATAAACGTTCATGAGACGGCGATCTTAGGCCGCTTTCAGATATAATACACAGTAGCTTAGGCCGCGTATAGGATATATTACAACAACTACGACATCTAAGTACCTACGTGGGTAAGTTCAAAGTGCGACATATTTTCATTTACAAGCAGACCAATTCGACGGATGCAAAGTAAAAAAAGTTATCTGAAATTTTGCGATTTTCTTTTTATTGCGGTAACTTATTTAAAATATTATATTTCACAATATAGCAAAAAAAAAAATACAGATACCTTCTATCCTTATTTTTTGCACTTTTAATACGTAAAAGCAGACAACTAATCCTGTTTTATAAAATTGTACGATGTAGATGCGTATATCTACCAGCTGATCGTGTGCGCGCAGTCAGATGACACGATTTTCGCCAGCCGCAATCTTATTCGTTTGAATTTGCTTGTATAGTGTAGAAAAAGACATCTGCCCAATTACGTTATGAACATAATCATATTCATAGTCAAGAAATAAATTTTATGTAAATAACTTATTTTTAGTATTTACTGAAAGTTTTAAACAATTTTTCCCTTTATCTGTATTATTAAATTTCAATATTGAAACGGCTAAGTGGTAGTTAACACAATTGCCACGTTCGAGAGTACAATGTAAACACAGACAACTGCAATATATCTTAAAGTAAACATAAATTAGTAAAATTTTAGTGTACGTACATATGTATGGATGCCTTATTCAATAATAAAATGCTGATGAAAATTTCAACAAACTTGGTTTAAAGGTAACAAAATGGGAGCATTTTTTCCTATTGCGCTCTTCTGAAAAGTTGCTGTTTTGTATATAACTCTTTTTACTTTGCACCTGTCGAATTTTGGAAGCAAGTCAACCAACTATACTGTCCATATATACGGACGTATCGCATAGCACAGTCATAAGGTGCCTACGCCTACTAAATTATTTTATCAGCGTCACAATCCTTATGGGTTCCCAACTCTGTTCCATCACTGGGCTCAGGTTTGCTCTCATATCATAAGAGGAGTTTATACCATAGACCACTAAACTGGCCAATGGCGCAGTACCTACTGCTATTTAAGTATTTTCTAATCACAACAAACTATTTTAATTGCATCATATTATGATTTATTATCGTTGGCATAATTTTGGCATAATATACAATAATTGGCATATCAAAATAATTTTTAACTTATGGGTTATTTTATAATTTGTATACTTAGGTCACTTTGTATCTATCCTGAGAATAAATATACCTCACCTACCATGTTCAGAAAATAGTAAATACCTACTGTTTCGAGCATTGAAGTATTATTATTAGCATATAGAACACAATGTAAGTCCCCATGAATTGGCGCCGATCGGCTTCAATTTTCAGTGGATTCGTTCGATTTTGAAAGGAGAACGGGCGCTCAATTTTGAAAATAGAACCTCCCGGTGAGACACACATTTTGTTCGAGATGTCTGTTCTAATGATTTCGATTTATACTTTGTAACCACAGACATAAAAAAAGAACAGACGTAACCTTGTCTAATCGAGAGTGAAGCTGACAGCTGACAGCTCGCTTACCATGTGTGCGTAATTTTGTAATTTTTGATTGGCGATGGTGTCAAATTCGTAGCCGTATGGTGTCAATGTGTGGGTGTGTGTACTTGTACGAATACAGAGTTGGTATTCCTATGGGTGCTTCACTGAATTTGTTCTTGGGATTATGTCCGTCTTTTTTTTAGGTCCGTGTTTGTAACCAATAAACAGTAACTTATTGTAATAAATTAATAATTATATCTTGTAGAACTAGTAAAACCATTACATGTAGGTACCTATTTTACATTTGACTTACGGAGCAAAATAATTGTGGATACATGGAGCAGGTAATTGTTAGATCAGACGGCATGTCTTAATTAGTGATGTACCGTTCATTCACGGCACGTTACACTATATCAAAGATGACCTCTGTCGCTGAGGACCTGTCGCCAATGGACCTTGTATTGACGACACGATATCTTGATACAAAAGGTAACTTACTTCGTCACAGTATATAACCTTATAGTATGTTAGTAAACTATTATGTTACCTAACCTTCTTTAAGCATAGGTAGATTCAGAAAATTATAAGGGTTTACACATAGACTTAAATATATAGATGGGCTGTTCCAAACAAAATCCGTGTCACATTTTTCAAGCATTTTTCATACTCTGTGACAGCGCTTCGTTCGGTCAAGTTCGGTTCAAGATGGCGGATATCAAATATTTGGCATTAAATAATTTTAAAAAAAGTAAGTAAAAATATAGTTATTTACCAATTATAATTTAAATAAACTCAAATAAAGTTCAAACGTAAATAATGAAGACGTTTTAACTATGCGCAATAAACAATATGTGTTATTATGTGTTGTTGAACGGTCGGAGATGTTCAAAAATGACATCTACTTGTCTCGCTTGCTCGCAGTCGAATAAAATGCATTGGCACCATTTGGTGTCAATTTAGGTGTCCAAGCTTTTAGTACTGAACAGCCTGTCTAGTAGCAGTCTAATAATTATACAGTGCGTTTTTGTCTAGGTTTTTTCGTGATAATATCCTTCGTTGTTTTATTAAGATATTGTAATTACAAATTATTTTGCAGAAAAGTTAAAACTGTTAAAATAACATAAATTTGTGCTTGAAGCTCTTTGGTTCCTGTGAGTATTTATCTTAATATTCAAGGCTAATATCTATCATTTTATTTATTTTCTTCATCCGCGACCGCAGAAAACTTCTTCCTACCAGTATGAAATATCGTAAACATTATTAAATTGCCTACGAATATCTACAACTATCAAATTAAAAACAACGTTCGCTGCGATTTTCATAACGCGTTATGCACATTAACACATTGCCTGTGGAAACAGTTCCTCCAAATCGTCCACAAGAATGCCACAGACAATGCCACGACACGACAAAGGCCAGCGGTATTTGCGGCATGTTGGCTTTCCACGCGTTGGCGTTTGTCAAAACGCTCACGTTTCCCGCGCTTCCGGGCGGCGGCCATTTTGAAAAGATGAGCTTCCGGCGTCCGGCGCTGCGCCTTCTAATTCGGAAGCTGTGGTGGAAGGTTCCGGTGCAAAATGTTGTGTAAGCGAATTAAAATATCCCTTCCTGTCGTACGTGCTTAAACACTAAACGTATTTATTTTTTATGAAATAATAATATAGGATAAAGATTCAACGAGTATTATGAATATAGTACCTTATTACGCTGCAGTTCAGAAGAATCGAATCGCATTTCAGACCATCCATCTATATCCATCCAGATGTACCTAGATGTCAAGTATTCTATTAATTGTACTTATTGACAGTAGAAATAATTTTTACTCCAATCTCAACTTTAAATATTAAAAATATATATATATTTTATCAATAGTAAAAAAATGTGTGCAATTCACACGTGGTAGAAGTGAAACCTTCAAAAATTTTGGTTTCAAGATAATGAGACGAATGTAAAATTTCGGGAATATGATAATTGTAAGTTTTAGTAATGCAATTTAATCATAGTGATGCAACATTAGATAATCATTTTAAATTTTATTCGTACATATTACATAGATTCGTACATATTACATATTACATAGAGGCTTATGGTAACTTTGTACTACAACAACAACAACAACGCACAACGCTGAGTACAAGACTGAGGTCTAAGCAAAAGAAACACTGTATAATGCTTCCTATCTCATTTTCTCCCACGTTAAATCTTATGAATTTATGTGTCTGTCTCTTTTTACTGTCGCTTTTCGTTTCATCGACTTTCAAATCACTACGATGCTAAATAAGTTTTCACTTCAATAAAAGAAGCTTTGTAAATTTATGGGAAAATCAGCCCCAAAATTGAGCAAGCAATGATATATACCCATCAGTGGCGACATTACAGTCCATTCTCACGGCTAACATTAGTTTATCTCGTAGGTTTTCCGAGCGATTTAGCAGAACTAAATCCTAGGAGTAATAAATCTGAGCCCACTAAAGTGATTTACCGCTACAAGTACGATGCTATCGGTTTCGCAACTGCATAAGTATTTATGAGACAGTATCGAACAGTTATCTGCCATGCTAGACTGTCTGCCTATCTGCTAATTGAGTTCTCTTTGAATTTCAAATGAACGAAACAACCAGTCTAACGCTAGTGATGCCCGATAGGAAGACAATCGAATAATTCGATTCGTTAGGGAATCGAACAGTTGTATCTTAAAATTTAATTGTATTATTTACAATAATCTTGGTATAATGATAAGTTAATTATAACATTGGAGTGAACTTGTAATGTATTTACATTGAAACCCGTAATTATCAATTTAAGTCTATTCTTATTGGTATTAAGTTCTTTGTGGCATTTAATAAAAACATTTCAAATTGTTAATTGAAAAGGTAATTAATCCGATATTAAGTATAGTTGTGTTAAAATAAAATGCATTTTAATCTTACATCATTTTACGTTCTTTGCAAATTGAATAACTAAAAACAACCACGCATTTCATACAATATCTATCAACTTACCTAACGTAGGTGCTCGTATTCCAAAACTGAATTCGAAATTTAACTTCCAAATCGGCCATCTCTACGGCTGAACGGTGAGCGCTATCAAATACTGCAGTGAAAAAACTAAGCCTGATTTTATCGCGGAAATCCAATTTTCTCCCTTGCACGCTAAAGACGTTGGAAAAAAGCGCCAAGTCGAATGACTTCGCCATTTTGAGCCGTTACCCGGCATGTTTAAACCCGGTACACGAATAAGGAGGCGCCGGATTGGTTAATTTGAATTTCGAACGACGCCGGGCGTGTTGGCGTTGCTGCGAAATTAGGGAAGCCACGTGTGACGAGGGACAGGATTTTCCTGTGGAAATTATCGCGATGATCTCATAGAATAAAACTTACACCGTAGTAGTACCTATTTGATTTATACGTTTAAGGTAGTTGTATTTGGAATTTAATAAAAGTTGTTAAATTTAAATTTATTAAAAACAGTATGATTTTTATTAAGTTTTTACGATTACTTCCATAACATACATGTTATTGTAATAACAATAAATTAAGCGAGATTTCATAACAACAAAATTATGAATCCCGGGACGTCCAGAAGACAGCATAAAGTTGGTCACACCGCGGGGAGCGCTTGTGGTCTAATTAATTTGGAAAGATCCACAGATAGGACGCTAATTTCGTTAGCTGTTAACTTTGCTTAAATAGTCTCCGTTTTAAGTCGTTAATCTTCCGGCTTTTAGTGAATACCACCTACTGAGCTCTTGTGCAGTAGGCGCCGTATCTACAAGAACATCGTTCGATTCAGTCAAGACATTTTTTGTAATAGTAACAAGATAAAAGAAACGTTGAAATAAATCTCATGGAAGTCGATTTATTGGTGAAATATTCATTTTATTATTTTTGCGTTCATACGATTAATTTTGGTTTAATATATAACCATCCAATGCAATTGAGATTAATAATTAATATGCCTCTATGAGCGTATTGAGTTGCTACAGTTTAGGACCCTGGATATTTCACTGGTCGGGCTCGAATCATTGTTGGAGATATTTGGTCAAGTCTACTACTAGCTAATTAATAATAATATAAAATCTAAAAACAATATATTTTGGAAACACAAGATAAACTTAAGTCCAAATATAATGTGTTTTGACAACCCTACTATCAACTTTAAGTGTCTGGATTCCGGAATCGCTCTAATTGATTTGACGAGACCTGTAGATAGGCCGCTGATTTCGTTAGCTGTTCATTTCGCTTAAATACTTCCCAGTTAAGTAGTGCCTTAATATCGCTGTATTAATACAACACTCTTACCCGGCAAGTATTAATGAAATCTCGCTAAATTTATTAAAATATTGCTAACCTTTGTAACACGCTGATAACATGTAGGGGAAGTAATTGTGTATAGTAGCATTGTCCCAAGGAAACATACTTATGCAAGTGACTTGAATAGATTTAAGTTCGGGTTTACATGGTTTTCATTCTAAATTTTGGAACCGTTGTCAACAAAATCGAATTGAACGCAACAACAAAAAAATTATATTCATTACAGAAAGTGATATTTCACATTGCATTGATAGGTATGGTCAGGTACCTAAAAAAATACAATTAATTTAAAGAATTTGATTAAGTATATGTAAGTACTTTGATATATCATCAGTAACTATACCAACAAATACAAAAATAAAAGATCAAAATTTACGACAATTTTCACGGTTTTTAACACGAAAGGAGAGCAGAAACAGCCAGAAGAATTTGAATCTTCCTGTTTGTAGTTAAGACACTTATTCCAAATGTCTGAGAATTGAATAAAAACATCAAAGGTACTTACTTCTTCTCCCGTTTTCCCGCACCAGTGTCTCTGAATCCTTTCGCGAAAGGATTGTTGTCGATTTTTAGTTGCGTTATCTGAAAATTATACTTTATATTACTATGCGTTTTACTATTAAACATTATTTTAAAATATACCAAAATAAATAAACTTCCTTTCCCTCCTTTGAAATAAAACGTTTCCCCGTTTTATTTCTTTATTAGAAATACCTTGGCTGTGGTTAGCACTACACTAATACTATAATAAGACATGGCTAACAATCCCATTTAAATTTATTTCATAAATTTTCAGAGATCCAAAAATATAAGTCGTCGTGACCGAGAAACTCACGTGAAATAAGCTTGGTGTATTAAAATTTATTTATCTTTCCAAGGTGGGCTTTGGTGGGCTCCTATCGTAACTTGACCCAAAACGAGCAACCTAGTAAGTTGTCCAACAGCTATAATCGAACGGTTACCTAAATACCTACAGTTCATCTGAATACCTGGTTAGCCTGTTTCTTTTGCTAATAGTTCCAGACGCCTGCCACGTTTGAATTATATGATCAATCGGTCGGCTTCAATTAGGTGAGGTTAAACGGTGTCTAGCCGTCTTGCAAGTGTTGTCAATAAAAAACTATTGAATTCTACGTCTATTTTTAACGCAAGCTATTACTACTTTATATAGGACACCTCGTCTGCGATAATTATAAAGATTCCTACAACGTCTATGACCTACGTCATAATAACTGCATTGGGCGTTGCAAGCGTGCCTTTTGCGACAGAACATTATTGTTTATTTGAACTTGGTTCTGGGTCAATACAACCCACGGATATCTGTAGCAAACTAATCTTCAATAGAATTAACCACTGCACCACACCCGTTGAAGCTTTAATACTGAGGTACCAAAAAGACTGATCTTAGCCAAACTTTTCGTTCAGTAACTCATGTTTGTTAACGAAAGTGGCAATCGTGACTTTCAACTCGACATATCTGACAAAAAAATCTGTGAAATCGTTACATGTTTCAGTTGCAAAAGAGAGGCAATTAGATTTGTAGCAGACTAGTAGGATGATGACTTTCTTATTGATGAACATTATATTGGTGACGCCTTGTTTACGGACTATAACTAACTGCCATGTACCAAGTAGGGAGGTCCGTGGCTACTGCGGAGGCCGGTACTGGCAGGATCCTATTTCTGTGCCATCAGATATGTTGAAGCGAAGCAATCATAATTATAGTAAAATAATGTCAAATGTCAAGAAGCTTACCTTCTCATTCTGGTAAGCGGTGACCGCGATGAACTCTGTCTCCTTGAACACGTAGGTCCTGAAGGTGGAGTAGGGCAGCTTGAGGATGTCGTTTGCTCGCACCAGGTGGAACCGCGGCTGGTACTTGTGCATCGAGTTCAGGATCGTCTGCGTGACACACTTCAAACAGCTTAGGAACTTGATCGGATCACTTCAGATTCGCGGTGTTGGGATGTAGTGGAACTAGTGTAACACAATACATCTACTAAGGATTTATTAAAGGGTTACAGTTATTAGTAAACTTAATATTTATCAAAAGTCAATGAATCTAGAAATAATGACGACACGGGAAGAAAATTCACTTTTTCGGTTAAGGAATGATCACCTCTACCGCTTCTGTTGATTAAATGATTACGAAAAACCCTGTATATTGTCTACGTTGATATTAATGTCAAAATATCTCTATCATTTTGACTAGAAATAATAAAAATATTTGTATACATATGATATACATACATACAGTACATAATATAGCAGAGTGCATGAACTAGTAAAATTCGTACTTTCATAAAATAATTCAAAGATGCGAATTACAACATTACAGTTTCGTACTTTTTTATTGTAAGAAAACTTATGTAAGGCATTGTAATATAATCAGTCCATCATGGAACGGCGTCAACGATACCTTGTTAATAATAAATCGAAGTCTAAAATAATTATGGGCGACGAAGTTTCCTCCCTCGTGTCATTAGAAGCCATTATTGTATGCGCTGCTGAATCAAACATGAGCGGATCGCGATCTTAAGCCCGGGGTGGGTAAGGGAAATCAGACCTAATTGCACGGATAATTGCACGGTATGATTTGTGCCGTTTCCAAGGATTATGTATAATTGTGGAGGTCTACAATTATCGTAGTTATTAGCTTCGATAAGGTTGAAACACATTGCAATAGATGTACCAGAATCGATAACAGCTTGATTTGCTACGTTCGTTCTTTTATGAAATTCCGGATAATCAGTCAGCATTGCATTGCAACGTATTCACAATTTTCATGTTCGATAAACTTCTTCAACTGAGTAATGGATGCCTGTCCTTACTAACCAAGTGGATTGATGAGCAAAATAGGATATTAATCCGTTGAGATTCATAAGGTTTAGTATCGTTTAGAGAGATACCGATTGGAATCAACCTGTGACTAGCAATGGAACTCCGAAGAATGATGGATAGAGAAACTGCCTAGCAGCTGCCGAGCCTAACTCATCTAGCTTTTTTCAATAAATTGTTTTCAACACTATCGCATGGGGAAATTCCCACACAAGTAATATTTTCTCTATGCGATAATATCAGTTCCACTTTGGTAAAATTGTACTTTGTCGTTAAAATATTTAACAAGTAGCTTCGCTTAAATTTCGTTGCGTAATAACAGTGACGAGTTGACGACCCCTGACTTGCGGTTAACAAATTATGGGTCGCTTTCCACTCTGTTGTCTCCCTCGGTCACATATGAATAAGTGTTTTTGTGGGAAGAATTTCTGTTTGTAATATTGAATTTTCTGCGTATTACTAACTTTGTAAAATTTGGGAAGTTGAAACATCATCAAAAGTTTTTTATTTATGAAGTTAAAATCTAAGTGTTCATGTAGAACAAACAATTATGAGATGCTTTGTCCATCCATGAATCAAGCAAATAACTCCTGAAGTGAACCTTTCTAAAAAACGCTTGAAACTATAGCGCACGGTTGGTGAGTTTGCCTAGTCTCGTGCCAATTTTACTTTTTAGTTTACTCGTAATTCATACGTTATTACTTGTGGTGGTAAGCTTGTTAACCTAACCCTATCCTTTCAAAATCAGTCTTGTTTTAACGTGTTTCAATTATAGTGTCAACTATAACGGGTTCCTTGCTTCCTGCTTGGCTGGCAATAATTCAGTGATCCCTTTAGCGTTACAAACATCTTTGCTCGGTAGTGTTAAGAATGGTTTACCATCAAATGACCCGTTTGCTTTCATAACATTTTTGACCTGTATGCCTAATAATTTACAATGACCTGGTCAAGAAGATCCTTTAATGTAAATGAGGTCTAGCAATGACATTGAAAATTTATTTAAGTTATTGATAATTATTTTTTAGATACCTACCTATCTGCATAATTATATTGGGCCCAATAGTTTCAAGATAAAACCTAGCAACTATTTAGTATTACATTACATTACAGTCGCATACAATTGTAATCTAGATATGTGCATCCATTGTTGTAGCCGCCGCACTGCTTTGTGTTGCAAAAATATCTGTTTGTATGCAAAGAGGACATTAAAATTCCTCAACAGCACTCAGCGCGGTATTCGCTTATAAATCAATATCAATATTCAAAAGCTTGTATTCGTTTCAGAAGCTAGGTACGTCTTCTGTTCTGTCTACTACTAGTTTATCTGATTTATTTGATTGGTATCTATGTAACTTCTTAGCTGCTCCTTAATCTGGGTAGTAGGGTAGTAGTACCAATTCTGGGTTTAGGTAGTAGGTATTCGATTTGAAAAATATGTCAACGTCTTCTATTTGTAGCAATGTGGCCCTTATGAATAATCATGACAAATTAGTTTAAATTTTAAATGAGTTTTAGCTAGAGAACAAATGTTTAACGAACCATCTTAGTTAATTTTAAATCTGATACGAGTACCTATTTCTAGAAACTTAGTTGCTTAGTTAACAAACTAAGTTATTTTATGGAACGAATAGAAAGTTAAGGAAATTTAACACATTGTAGATTTTACTGGCTGGAGACGAGCAAAATTAAGTGCATTAAAACAAATAAATTTTATTGACTAATTGCCGGCCTGCCTCCCCATATGAATCTCGGCGCTACTAGAATTGGTCGGAATTACTTTTAATTCGATTAAATCACTTGATGACGGCAGCTTCCGTCGCTGGCGTATTCCATCAAGATTGTGTTTCAAGTTTTTTTTCAAACAATTAATATGTCGAAACAGTAAACTCATATGCGGGCGTATTAAACTCCTTTTAATTTTTGTTCATAACGAATGATTTAATTCCGGCCGCCTTTATTAACTGCGTTAGGTTGATGAAATTGTGCGAACGCTGATTTAACAAGCTGTTAGTTAGCTTTTATTTCCATTTTATCATTACTTATTTCTTTTTCAAATTCGTATACTTTGTTCAGTTGATACATCGCTACACCTTCTCAGGTAGGTACCTACCCACTCAATAGTTGATTACTTTCTTTTCTTGAACAAAAAATCTTACTAACGAAGCAGTCATCGGCCAGTTGAGAGCTATAACATTAAAACTAAATTTAACTTGTATCGTGTTTCATTACAGAACTTTTTAACGTCCGTTCAATTTCTTTATTTCACAGCCGAACAACAAATTAATATGTAAATCAGGGAGCACGGTGGTCCTTCGTATCGAAGACTTAAGTTCTCAACAAAAAACGCGATTAAATAAATCGTAAGCTATGATAATATGTACGGTGGGTAAATAGACTGGAATCGAATGAAGATAAACGCCTAAAAGCTTCGGTTTAAAGACAAAGTTAAAGAAAAAACGTTTGTAATGACACAGTGTCCTTGCAGATGTACCTACTGGCTCAATTTTATTCGTAACTTTTTTTAAATTGAAAAGAGTTCATCAATTTGCACTATGACGTAGGTACCTACTATTATGTCTTCTGTGCTATGACTAATGTTCGGTTTATACGTATTAAGTAGTTCAGTAGTTAACTAAATTTGAACTAAAAAGTTACTAAATTGTCTGTTTTAATTTACTCAAAATTTAGTTACCTATTTACTTAACTACTTAATACTTGTAAACCGGACTTAAGACTGCTCACTATTTTTAATACATACTTACCTATTCATAAAAATATCTTCATTTATTTGATAGATATCTAGGCTACACTATCTACCTACTTACTTTAAAAAACATTAACTTGTGTAAAAAAAAGAATCGTAAGCCGGTACAAAAATAAATTAGAATATCTACTCTTATTTGTAGTATTTTTGATAAAGTCCAATCACTGTTCATGTGTTCTTAAATTGGTGTCCAAAGAGGTCAATTTTACGCCAATTTTACACACCAATAACGGCAGAACGTATCTACTTGCGTTTAACTAGGAGAGATGGCGCCGGGGTCGACGGCGTCAGTACTTTCGACACGGTCACAGATAATAAAAGAATTGTTCATAGTTATAACTTTTTAGTTGGTAACATAATAGAGACGTTAGGCGTTAAAAGCTATTGTTTCTGGTGTTAGAACAATTTTCGATTTATGGCGTAAAATTGTTAGTGATAGTTGTTATTTACAAATACCTTTGTAATTTTATTAAAGCAATTAAGTTTTGAACAGGTGAAAGTAATTATGATATAAAAAGATAAAACCATTTTCAGAATTAACGGTAATAGATAGGTACATTTATTGCAATTTTTTGTTTATTTAAATCATTGTACCTAATATACAAGCTTCTTTCTATTTTTAGAATAGTAAAATTTTGGTGATGATTAAGTTTAATTTTAATATAAACAATATTTTTTTAGTATATGTTTGCATTAACCATTAATTGCTGCTACTCGCCTCTAGATGGCGCTGTATACAACCGTCTACGACAATATTATTCAGTACAACTTACTTTTAAATTGCAATGTTAATTTGTATAATTGATTAATGTTATAGGTTCGTTATTATGTGTGTCCGTTTATTGACTAAGAAACAAGAATAAAAAAGAGTTTTAGTTGCACCTATTTATCCGTTTATTATTATTGTATGCGAATATTTAATTTTTATTGGTTTTGAAGTTCAGTCTGACGAGTTCACATTATACAGTAAAAACGTGACTTTTGTATTAAATTGGTTTAAAATTAATGTGATAGCTCATTCGATTGCAGTTGCACGTTCAGAAACGCATCGACGGGCGTCGCCCCACACGTTCGCGTTAAATGGCTAATTCGCGCGGCAAACATACGCGCCATAACTCATATCAACTAACCAATACGGGAGGAGCCGACACGTATACGTCGCTCTCGCTCTAGTAAACTAGAGAAACCGAAGGCGACTGTTTGTTTTTCCTTTTACTTCCTTTGAAATCTTATTTTGAAATTTATTCTTGCAGGGGCGTGGATGCGATGTTGCATTATGTCGCTCGTTCACTCCCGCGAGTCGCGCGGTTGTCCTTTTCTCGCTTTTTGTGATTTTAATTCGCAGAACGGCATCGGAACGTGATTCGAGTCTATAGAACTTTTTTATTGCAAATGTTCGGAATTCGTTGGACGCCGAGGTTTCGGCAAGCAGGGCGCTTGTGCGGTATCGATTGAATTTGGACATCGGTTTTATATCGATCCCGAATAGTGTTGCAACAGAGTTAGATGTTGCAATGGGAACCAAGGATACTCCAATAATTTGGGTAGAGTAATATTACTTGAGTGTTATTTTTTTTTATATAATATCTATTGAATAGGAATTTATCTAATACTTACTTGTTACCAATATTTTTAGTAGATTAGTGCCATGGAGATTAGGTCGCACTTTGGTGTGGGATGTAACATGTGTTGACACTTTGGCCCCATCTTATGTGCATGACAGTTGCACTAAAGCTGGGGCCGCAGCCGATCGCGCCCAGTTTCTGAAGCGTCGCAAATACTCTTCTGTTACAGAAGACTAGGTATGAGTTTGTGGCGCTTGCAATGGAAACTTTGGGTACGTGGTCGGAAGACATGAAGTGTTTCATGAAAGACATGTCGAAACGACTGGTCCGCACTTCTGGAGACCTGAAGGCTGGCAGCTATTTTGCTCAAAGAATTAGTTTGGCAATACAGCGGGGCAATGCTGCCAGCGTTCTGGGTACAATGCCTAATTTGGGAATTTTGGATGACATTTATCTCTTGTAAATATATTTTTTTAATATATTACTTACTTTAGCTAAGATCTTTCTTTTTATTATTTTAAATTATAGTAATTAATTTTTTTGTTAGTTTTAGTTCAATTAGTTTTAATAAAACTTTATATTATCTGTTAACAAAGAATTAATAAATAAATTTAGTAGATAATAAAATCGATTATTATGATCGCAATTCGCAGGTCTTCTGGGAATGACATTGGTATTTACGGATTTTTTTATCTACGCCCTTGTCGAAAGTTTATTTGGCAAAATCAGGTGATAGGTACGCGACCAAAATGCCTTATGGTTTATGCGTTAAGTTTTGAAATTAAATTATTCCAATTTTAAACATCACATCCGAACGTTTACATCGGTTTTGAAATAACTCGTTAACGCTTCCTATGGAAGTCGATCTACTTCACTTAGCCGATTTTAAAGGAGCAAAAAGCGGTGCCTCAAACCAGATTACGTCGGCAGAAGAGCCGCCGATGCATCAATATTTGGTTAAACTGTTGACACGCAAACCGTCTTAGTCGTGTGTACACAAAAGGGTTCACTAATGCCCTTTTTACCACAAAAAGCTTGGACAAATATTGGGGTAAACGACAACACATCCTCGCCAGGGACAGCATTACGTGATCCTGATTATTTGTGAAATGACGAAATGTGCTATTGTCTATTATTTAATTACTATTAAGATGCAAGTAGCTTGGCAGCTGAATTGGACTTTTGCAGTAAAAAGACTGTTTCAAGCAGATTCCCTTTTTGAAGTACCAAACAAGCACCCAAATATGGTCATAGTTAAGATTCAGGTTGACTCTGGTCCAATACATTAAAATAGTTCGTAGCAATTGGTTTTTTTATTATTACTTTTAAAGAATATAATATTATCTATTATGTTACATAAAAATCACAATAAAAAATAGACATCGCAACACATGAATACAATGTAATTACCAAACTGTAAACGCAAAAAAGGAAGTAATCTAAGGAAAGATCTAGATATCAGGACACTAGGAAGAGGTGGCAATGTAAGGTTGAGAAGCCTACTTTAGGCACTTTAGTGAGAGCGCTTTACAATCCTTCATTTTTTTAGCATTTTGCCAGACTTCATCGCCACTTACAATCAGGTGGATATCCCATTTAAGATTAAAAGAGGTGCCGCCAGATAGAAAAGAGAAGGACATAAGTATATCTAATTTGAATACGCTTGATTAAACGCTAAAATTCCATGACATGTTTTTGCCGATCCCAATAAATCGGTACCTAAGAAGGAACCCGTTCGCCTACACATGGTACATTCGCGAACGAACCATACTCTTAACCGATCTATCGCGTCCATCTTGCGGGAGCAAATCCATTAGCGATTAACGAGCGATCGCGAGCCCCACTAAATTAAAATAAATATTTGCCGGCAGCGCCTGCGCATAAAGAGAGCCGCTTTCAAGTCGCCGACACAGGTGCCGCGTGCGCACAGCCGGTATCCGGAGGCTTTCATGACGGTATTACGTATCATATCTAATAGTTGGTCTTGGACTATATTAAGGATAAGCCGATCGGAATTTTGTGGTTATCTTACGAGTATATGAGGCGAAGAAACATATCTTACAGGACTTGCAGGATTTTTTACGATTACTGCCAGGAATGTATAGAACTTCTCTAGTATTATTGCAATGGGATTGATTAATAGTCTAGACACCAGGGAATACCAAATGATTCTTTCGGAGGCCAGATATTATTTAAGTGTTCCCCATGAGACAAAAAAGATAAAAAGAGATCAAAGATAGGAAGAAGGTAAATATTAATTAAAAAGGTAAGTAATCTTCACAATGATCTTTTAGCATTTAGCTGAGCTTACTATAGTATTGAAAAAAGTAAGTATAACGACATCAATACCGCCAATACATATCACACTGTCACGTACGACTTTCGTGGGGAAAAGAGGAGTAATGTTTTAAAAAAAGAAGAGTAAACGTCTTCTAATTATCCCGTCTATGATTAAACTGGAATATTTCAAATGCCTCTGAGAATATGCCATTCTAATTTTTAACAAAATACAGTTGGTAGAATGTGGAAATTCCGAAGATTACAAAGACGTTACGAAGGCAAAAGTTTACCTTCCGGCTTGGTACAAATTGCAAATACATAAATTGGTTCTTAAAACCATCATTAAAAGAATTTACTGCTTAATCTAAAATGGTAAAACAACAGGAAGCTCTAAGTAGTCATAGCGGCATCAATACTTGGGCAAATAGAACATCCATTGAACGCATTTATTTTTTCCAGTATTAGACATCTGATAGCTCCAGACTGTGAAGCTCTTAGATGCCGTGTAAACAGTTACAATAAACATTGTGGAACAAGAATGTATGGATTACTGGAAAATCAAGGATTCAAAATTAGTGACGTAAGACTTTATATCCTCATATCAGTTACCTGCAAATTATCCAGAGGCATGAGGATGTCAAATTCAAATCCAATTTCAAATTACTTAATCATGTTGGTTTGGTACGTTGTCAATAAAACTATAAATGACAGTTTACTTCTGTACCCTTTCGGAAAGGGAAGAAAGAAAAGAAAATTAATTGGGCATAAGGAACCACGAAAGAAACTCCTTTTTATATAGGTATTTGAAACATAAATAACATCAATAACCTAAACTATTAAATTCTATGCGGTTCTGAATGCGACACTATTATTTTATTGATTACTAGCTGACCGGGCAAACGTTGTTCTGCCAAAAATTTTTTAGGGGTAGGGGGATGAAAAATAGATGTTGTCCGATTCTCAACCCTAGCCGATATGCACGCAAAGATTCACGAAAATCGGTCGAGCCGTCGGACTTTCGGAGGAGTTCAACTTCTAACACCATGACACGAGAATTTTATATATAAGATTTATTGATGTCTTCTTACTCTACAAAACGAATTCTTTCAAAAGTGTAACTTAGTAAGCTAATGAGGCTCAGCGCTTGTTTACTTGTTTGCTTGTTTAGGCACATTTACTTGGAAGATTCGCCTGCAGTTATCCAAAGTCGTCACATGTTAGTGTCTAACGCATTCGCAAAGTTAACAACAATTTATAGTTGAGCACTAACCAGGTACCTACTCGCAGTGAGGATGTCAAAGGATTCGTAAGCTTTGGCTCTCATGCAAATAGAATTTTCTGGGAAAGGTATAGCAAAGGTATTTTCCACGAGATTCGTTTGGAAACGCTTTCACATTGGATGCAGAGAATTTCCGTGAAACGTTTCAATGACATTGAAGGACCAACAAATAATTTATTGTATGTGCACCTACCTACATACTTATGTGGAACAAAGAGCTAACTTTCTCTAGTTTTACTATAGAGTCGCTTTAAAAGCTAAATTATGAGGAGAAAATTCGAAAAGTTTTAAGTGTTCATATCTAAATAACATGACTTCAAATTTTGTGACAGTCAATGATGGGAAAAACATTCCGTATCTCCACTGGCGTTCGTGATGGCGATTGGTTTAGGTGAGATTTTGACAGAGAACTCATTTCAACATTTTATTTTCAAGCGTTACTGGGTTCCAGTATTCTTTTTACGTAGTGTTTGCCTCTCAGGTTAGGTGAAACCCGTCTTAACTTCATAGGTTATCGCAACGACAATAAGATCGTTGGATTTGGACAATATCGGAATTTTAAGTCCAATAATTTAAACTGGGTGATATATTTTTATGTGTTCTGACTTTTCTTCTCTACACAAACTCGCTTGGAAGAGACTGCTACCATACTTTCTTGCTAAAGCTTTATATACCGTACTTTCTTAGGGTTCCAAACGAAAAATCGAAAAACGGAACCCTTATAGGATCACTCGTGCGTCTGGGCGACCGCCGTTCACAGCCAATTTTCTCCGAAACTACTGGACCAAATAAGTTGAAATTTGGTACTCATGTGCTATTTTGTGACACAAAGACGAAGGCATAAAGAAAACAAATGAATTTGGAAAATTAACGAAATCAAAATTAAAAAATAACTGTTTTGTAAACCGTATTGTGCTGAATGTCAAATGAAAGAACTCAAATATATTTTTGTTATAGTTCTACGTTGGATATTTTTAAAACTATTCAAGAAAGGTCGAAAATTGAAGACGAAAACTGACCATTCCCCCTTATCCAAGCGAGTTTAACTCGCACTTGTCAAGTTTATTTTAATATAACTATGTAGGTATATGATTGCATTTGATGTACAAATTAGTATTTGTATTGTATTGGTAGACTAGCAATCTCGAGCGGAAGGACCTGGTATCTTCATCAGCGGGCTGCAGGCTTCAGTGTAAACCACTAGTTTGGATGATTGCCTTACTTATTACATCCATCCATCATCCATCCATCAGCCTTTAGAGGTCCACTGCTGGACATAGGCCTCCCCTAATCTACGCCACTCAGACCTGTCCTGAGCCTTCTGAATCCAGAGGATACCAGCTGTCTTCTTCAGGTCATCGGTCCCCCGACTAGGTGGACCCTTATTACATGCTTACTTATTATATACTTATTACATGGTTTCGACTAAATGACGGATGAAGGCTCTTTACACCCCTGAGTTCCCTATTATAAGAAATGTGAGTTTTCTTTTATTATGAGAATTTTACTGAAGTAAATCATATACTTATATTATTTGTCTTCTATGTGTGTACCTATCTCATCTACCTGCTTATATGTATTGTGTAGATGTTTTAACACAATTATTTACCTACTAGCTGTTGTCAGCTGCTTCGCACGCAGAAAATATGCTTATCATATTTATCCCCTATTTCACCCCCTTGGGGGTCGAATTTTGAAAAATCCTTCCTTAGTGGATGCCTACATTATAGGAGGAATACGAGTAAGTATGCGAAATTTTAAGTTTCTAGCTCTAAGGGTTTGGCCTGTGCGTTGATACATCACTCAATTACTTTTGCCTTTTATATAATTATGTAGAATTACCTACGTCATTATCTATATTTAATGATGTGAACTATCAGACGAGTGCCAAAACCGCAATCAAGGGACTTTCCCTGTGGTTGCAAGATATGTGTTTATTTATCCGAACTATGAATTCCTTACGACGTTAATAGACTCAGTTGCACAAACTTCGGAAACAACGATGCAACAATGTTCCTAACTGCTACGTTGTTCGAGTTAAGTTCTCCAACACAATATTAAGTAGTAATTGTACGTTTTGGGGATAGTTGAAATACGTTTATTATACACTTAGTAATATTACAATCATAATGAAGTACACTAAATAATATTCTATGATATTAAATTAATGTAAATTAATCATTGTCTAAGAATGTTTAGAGTTTTTACTTAAGATACATTTATCCTTAGATTATTGTTTGTAATAGGTATTATGATATATAGGTACATAGACAGTACATGCACTAGCTGATGTAGTGAGGGGCTTGGAGGCTTAATTCAGAAATCAAAAATACCTTTCTTACGCTTAAAGCAAGCCTACTTATTTATTTTAATTTATGTTGTTCAGGCGCCTCAATAAAACACAGTTCAATCTGTTATGCAGCGATTAAAATAAGAAATTAACCTCCTTATATCACTATCACTCAAATTTCCCATGCCATAAACCTTTATGTTCCCGGCAACCGGCATAACTAGCTAGAGCGGCCAGCTAGGACGGCGCCCATCAACCGTATTAATAGAGGTACACAAGTAAACGGCTCACATAGTTCTATTATACTGAATGAAGGTATAAAACTATAAAACCTTTTAGCCGGGCCGCTTACTGCCCCACCATAAGTATAAAATCACCGGTACATCACTATAACCAGCGTAGCGAGACCTATTGCGATAAACGTTCGCCGCCACCGCGGAGTTCAATTACACCGGTTGAACAATTTGATGTGATTTATAATTGCGACGGAACGCCACTGTCTCTATGAATAGTTTCTGATCTACATTTTAATGCACTCACATCCTTCAGGAAATCGTAAGTGTAGAAACACGCTTTTAACTCAATCGGTCTAAACCCTCAAATTACTCACTTTGTTCCGATATAGAAAATGTTTATCACTCGTATCAGAGCGCTGTCGTTCTTTGATGTTAAATATTACTTGTGTTACAAGGGCTTTAGTAAAAATTGAGTCTGATGACAAAAGGGGTGATGTGGAAATTTTCTTGATTGACGCGCCGAGATGAGTGACTTTTAATATTTGAATGAAAGCGTTTGCTTTGATTGTACTATTGAGTTTAAAAGAATTTATACTTTTATGAAGATTTATGTTGTGCATTTATGAAGTGTTATGAAGTGGCTGACAAGCGGGCCGCGTTGCGCGTCCGCGACGCGACGCCCCTGGATGTAACATTTTGATGACAAATGTAATTTTACCCTCACATCCTTAATACTACAAACGTTTTGTGTTTTAATACTAAAATGTATAATTATCATGGAAACAATTTGAAATTTAATGTTATTTAATGACAACGCTCATCTTTGAAGCAAAGGGAAGCATCTGGGTTATGATGGAATGTTTGCTGGACTGAGTTTGAAAACTTTATCGCCTGAAAATATAATGTATCTAAACTATCTAAGATTTAGGGCTAGAAAACTTAACATTTTAAAGAATCTTTTTTACGAATATCGTGTAGCAGGAATTGCATTACCCCTGTAAATTAAGGTGAGGGGAAGACAAGAAAAACAGACACAGAGTTATGGTACGTTCCTATAAATAGCCAAGCCTTTTCTTATATTTCCATAATTCGTCTTAAATATATTACTAAAGAAGCTAACATTCATATCAATTTTGATAATGTAACGTCATGTAAATAAATATGTCTAATGTTTACAATTCAAAGAACTAAATTCAGAATAAAAAATGAGTAGGCGCCTAATAACGTAGCTTCTTGTTATACCGTAGGCGAGCCTACCAAAGGCTTTCACAGCGAATAAGAACTAAGCCCACGCCTAATGTTGAACCTCAGACGTCCATTAAAGACCAATTTATCTTATTAACGGCATTAGGTAGGTACCAAAACTATTCATGATTAAGCGGAACTAATATTCATTTAAATGGATTTTATTTACGAGGGTTTTTTTATTAAGTTATTAAAGTTTCTGTAGCAAACTTTTTGTTGCTACTTTTTTTTTGCCTACCTAGGAAAGACAGGAGAGAGTGAAAAGAAAGAGAATAAACTCACGAAAATTGTCGTTGAATGTAGAGAGAGTATCGTAGATCTTTCTAAAGTCTGGAATATATTGCTATATCTTCAAGTTGTGAAGGCACATTTGTAAGTTTTACTGACTCAAAATACCTAAAGTATGTACGAACTACGTCCGAACCAAACTATAATGAAAAATATGCCTTAGGCGAATCGAATGTGATCTTTTAAATAATACCTCTCTCGTGAACATTTTTTCTCTCTTTTGTTTAGATTTAGACAAGTCATATCAAAGTTTTTGGTCACTATGATCGGACGACCAATAGCCTAAGTGTAGAGTTACAAAGGATTCGAAATCCCGGAATATTAGTGATTATGGGCCTCGTATTTTAGATATTTGCTCAGGAAACAGGGTAACAGACTATATGAAGATGAGACATCCGCGCATAGTTACTGGCCACAAGACGATAGCGATAAATTTTTACGTTAAGTAAAATATTGAAAATGGACCAGGAGGACCTACAGAATGGAAAGAGTTATTCAGTTTATTCAACTGCCATACGTTCCTAACAAGCTTTTTTCATCGACGAGCTACTGTTTTCCTTGGAAAAGAAGACCATGATTTAACGATAAAATATTATAAATTGTTTTGTATTAGATTTAGATCAGCAATCGATTCTGTATTGTTATACAGAATCGATTGCTTACCTGTTGGTAACCAGCTTTGGACTTCCACAAAAACAGGACAAGTTATTAATTATTGTAAAGCGAACAATGAAAGTATTTCTCTTCAAAGAAGTATAACATATTTTTTGTTGATTGTAATTGATACTTAATGAATTATGCGGTGGTGCTGCCACCTGTCCAGGCGAGCGTCTTCATAACGTTTTTGTATCTGGTGCTGTAATATTGAGTAGTGTATTTTAAACTTTTTATCCCCGGTAAGTTTATGATTACATAGACACACGTCATACAAGCCATGTTTATATTTAAATTTATGGCCATTAAGTATGATATAAACTTAGACATAGGTGCATAAATTAATGTACGAAAAAATTACTGGTATAACAAATTTTTCTTATTGTTAATCTAACTTAAGCACTAATTTATGCGTATTATCCAATTCTGGTTAGATAATTATATATATTTTTTCATCTTTACGTATCTATATATCTACTCTAAAAGAGTGCATTAAAATATGTTTAACGATATTTTACAAGCAATATTTATTATTAGGAGCACCAATTCGGAATAGGTACTTAGTATTTTTGTATTTTAGTACTTTTTTTACCTGCAATGAATACTTTCAGCTCTCCATCCTTACGCCACCCGTATCAATAAAAATACAACCTTACATGTATTTATTAGGGTCGATAAGCGCATCAGAGGAAACGCCGGAGCCAATCAATTACAGCTTACAGCTAAGCCTATTGCGTCCCAGCTCCCAACCCCCAACCCTCGCTACCAGCCCTGGGGACCGCGATCTTTGATCTGTGGACGGCCGCACTGTTGTTTTAAATTGGATTTGTTACCTTCGCAAACTCTACACTCTCACGTAGCTTCTTCAAATGTGTCTATAAAAACGAGAAGGTATGAATTTTGTTCATGTAAACTTATGTTGCTCAATGACAGATTTTCAAACGCTCATTCTCACAAGTAGAAGGTATAGAATGATGCTTTCGAGTAAATAGCTGACAATGAAGAAGGACTCCTTCTCCTTCTGAAGGAGATTGAGCGGTCGGATTGAACTGAGAGGTACAAAACCCACCTCCACCATGAGAGCAGTTGAACTCGGTGATATACAGCTCATCAACCTTCAAAAGGAGGGACCTGGCGCTTTAATCTTTTTCAGCAGAGAGGATAATGGACATATATTTAAATCTAAACTGATTTATAGATATGTCCATTCCTTTTATAAAACCTTTTCTCTGATCTCCTTTGAAGGTTTACCTCATTGGAAATTCCCATAAACACAACACGAAATTGCATGAACCCATATAAGTATCTGCTTATTCTGCCCCGTTTATCATGTTCTATTCTATCTGTTCTATGTTTAATGTAATAAAACAGCTGCACTCGCTGATTATCTTGACCATTTGAGAACTATTCCATGTATTTAACGACAGCAACAACTGACGCCTGGAGCTCGTTTGTGACTGGCTCGTCTGAGTATGTACATTTGTACAGTCGATTTATTACTTTAAATATTGTATGGCTACCAAGTTGTTAGTGCCAAAATCTTTGTCATATTCATTGAAGTATTATTATTATAGAATATAGAACCAACACCGCGAACACAAAGTATGTCCCAATGAATTGGCGCCGATCGGCTTCAATTTTCAATGGATTCGTTCGATTTTGAAAGGAGATCGGGGGCTCAGTTTTGAAAATAGAACCTCCCGGCGGGACACATATTTTGTTCGAGATGTCTGTTCTATGACATTGTACTTCAATGGTCATACTACATTTTTTACATATATATTTGAGCTAAATACCACCTGATGGTAAGCGGTGAAGGTAATAAAAAGTCATGGACGGCAAAGCGCACTAACTTAGTAAAAACCTATTCAGTTTCACTCTTAACATGAAGAAACTCACTTTGAATAAAAAATACTGTTGAATCCGTTTTATAATCTGTTGATTCGGCAGTCGATTCGACATCTAATGCGATGGTCGTTTATACTGAGAGCTTTATACTGAGTGTATATTCAGATTCACATTTGCCACAGCGACACAACACAATGTCGCACAACTAAATTGGCAGGCTCAAAAATATGAAAATGCATTGCTTTATTCACATGGGCGTCAAAATATCGCAGCAACAATATTCGTACGTAATCACTGCTTGCGTCAGTGTCGTGTCTACAGGTTATTTACACCCCATTTACACGCGCGCGCGAGCCACGAGACAATCCGCGAGACGCGCGCATACGCGCGCGTGTGAACAGGGCGCTCGCGGACCAGACCGCGGCGCGTCTCGCGCTCGCAGGGCTCGCGTCGGGAGCGGTTTAGTAGGCGCGCGCCAAAGGGGCTCGCGCGAGCGCTCGCGCGATGTTCACACGCGCGTAGGGGGCGTGGCTTACGGACGCGCCACGAGACGGTCCGCGACACGCGCGTGTAAATGAGCGGTTAGATAACTTTCAATCAATTTATACGATATCTCGGTAAGTACTAATTCAAACACACTGTCAGTATCTGTCATACCCCATTTACACGCGCGCGCGAACCACGAGACAATCCGCGAGACGCGCGCATACGCGCGCGTGTAAACAGGGCGCTCGCGGACCAGACCGCGGCGCGTCTCGCGCTCGCAGGGCTCGCGTCGGGAGCGGTTTTATAGGCGCGCGCCAAAGGGGCTCGCGCGAGTGCTCGCGCGGTGTTCACACGCGCGTAGGGGGCGTGGCTTACGGACGCTACACGAGACGGTCCGCGACACGCGCATGTAAATGAGCGGTCAGTATTCACACTGTCAGTATTCAGCGACACTCGAAGTGTAAAACTTTAGTAAGGTACACAATTACATATGCAGGTAATTGGATTGGTTGGTGTTTACAGGCTTCAAGGCAGTTTCTTGTCACATCTCATAGGCTCAAACTCCGCGATGAACCTAATCAACCATAAAACAGGTAATAGGATTGCATACAATCCAACTACTGGGGAAAAAGTGGTAATTTTTACTAAAATTATGTTGTTAAAAAAATACTTAGGTACTCACTTAAAACCCTTGCAATAGTTTCTTGTGCTGTGGGCAATTTCAAAAATATCCACCACCCGAGAATATAATTATGTTAATTACAAACATTAATTAACTGTCTTCTTTTTATTTTGTTTAACATAAATGTTAAAAAAAATATAGAAATTAATGTTTAATATTTACTTATTTATAAATTGAAAGAAATGAACAACCACTGAAAAATTTAATAACATAATACCTAATATGTCCCTTTTAGTTTGTTATAATTAGTTTGGTCGCTTCACGCTAGATGGCAGTCAGTGATATACGTGTGAGTGTACAGATTGACTTTTTCATGCAGAAAAAAAATTACGGCTTTTCATAAATTACATTTAAGCATTGTCGGTCACCATGAAATAAATTATTGGAAGGCAATTCGAATAAGTAGATATCACAACATCCGTGGTTTAGTGCAAACAATTTAATTATTTGTTTCTCGATTGTGTGTGGACTCGGTGGACCTCATATAGGAATGTATATTAAATAAAATCTATTGTTGGCATCTCGCAGTTGGTGGAGGATTGATTAGATGTTTAGTTCTGTTAATAGATTTAGCTAATTAGTTAGCTGTTAGTTATTTGGTAGTAAGAATTAAGATATACTGTCACTAATTAATAGGAATTTTTTATGTTAGATGCTGATTGCAGAATTTACATTTTAGAGATTATTGTGCAAATTCTTGCCGTATTGGCCGCGGGGCCCGTAGCAAATTTTTTCAAAGAGCCCTAGATCTACTATGAGTTCTTAAGTATAAACTGGTATAAAACAATTCAATACTCAATACATTTATTTGCCATCTATAGGTTACAATTTTGTGGGTAATTAATGTGGGTAATTTTGTGGGTAAGTAAATTACTATAGGCCTTGCTAGGCTGTGACAAGTACAAAAGTTTAAATATTTCGCTTAAAGTGTAGCTAAATAATCAAAAATAGAACGCCAAATAATTGGAACAGTCGAATGCATATGTCAAAATAGAGAGCAATAAACAAACAGACGGACAGACAGCTGCGACCTGTAGAGCTATTTATTACCTCCATAATAATAATATAACAAACGCTCGTTAGTTTTGTCAATACCAAACCCCTAATCATTATATAATTAGAGTCCTTTTTACGCCAATTCTCTCGACTCTACTTTTTTCTAATAAGTCATATTAAAACGATCTAAGACGTTTCAGTGCGAATGCTACTTTGCTATTGTTGTATTAAGGTGTCAATTGGGATGGAAGTGTTAAATAACAAATATTTGGGTTCGTAAGGTGTTTTTATACCATATGATTAAGCCACAGACACTTCTGATAGCCCGCGGCGTCTTCCGTCCGAATTTTAAATCGATCGTTTTAATGTTTAATATTTATTAACTTAACTTAACTAGAAGAAATAAATATTTATCGGTACTTTTAATTTCGTTACATAAATATGAACGAATAAAAATAACATCTCAGAGTACAGAGAGTGTTAATAAATAGGTTTATCTAATATTAATAAAAAAAATGTTTATAAACTTGATAGTCACTATTTACAATTTTATTTATTTTACTCAAGTAATATTGTAATAATAAACCATTATAGTTTATACCATATTAAAAATCACACAGAATCAAAATCCTTTATCAAGTGCGGCTTTTAAAGACTTTAGACTACTTAACTCTTAGATAAATTATGACGCATCCCCATTTATTTTTCTTAGGTATCTACCTTATTAAAGAGAGGTTGTGTATCTACTTTTACCTGGAACGGCGTTTTCTTTACATTCCATTTTGATTGTTATTTATACCTGCTGGCAATTATTCGAAAAATAGCGAATTACTTCGCAATAATTTTATTAGTTACAGAAAAAAAAACTAGATGGCGTGCGCGTCAACGATTTAAGTACAGCGTAAAAAATATCTTTAATACGTGCGTAGGTAACAATCAAGCCACCTAACTGATTACCATAGATATAATTAAAAATATTGGCATCACCGATACGTTGCCGATCAGAAAATAAAAGAGAAGAAAGAAAGTATTTAAAATAGAGCACAGTCAGGACCATTGGATTTTCATGGATGAGATAATCACCTTTATTTGCTAGCACTATTTGCTTGGGGATGAGAACTAGTTTCAATAGTGAATACTTCTACAAAGTTAGTACGCTTTACCATCTATGACTTCATTTTCTGCTTACCATGAGGTGGTTTTGTGATCAAGCACTCACTTATTCTGCGTAAAAAAACCTAAAATCGTTATTCTGTTTATATGTAAGTAGGTATTTTATTATAATTCAGAATAACGTCTGCTGGGTTAAAAATCTACCTAGTTACCTCGTTAAGTGTAAATTATTAAGCTTTTTATAATGTTAATGCACCAAGTCCTTTCTGTAAGCATTAGGATTTTAAGCTACAGAAGTGAAATAAAGAAGAAAAACAGTAAGTAGGTACTGCCTTTTGCCGTAGATAGGTAAATTTATACAGTCAAGCGCGCAATTCATTCAATAAAAAGTACAAAAAACAGTCCTACTTATTTGTTTATACAACGGCTCATAACATAGAAAATTACACGCATGAAATATTTTAGAACGTATCCATTTACCGCGTTCATAAAAAGAAAAAAAGAGGAAACAAAAAAACGAAACTACTCATAGACAAAACTCGATCATAATTTAATAGAATCATTAACATCTGCCGCTATGATTTCGACCATAAATTTTTTAGGCGCCAAAAAACCCAACGATGCTTAACTTGAGTCTTGTTGGGGCGTTATCGGAAAACGACGTGTTTGACTGTTATTGCGTTTCGTTATATTTAATTTCCTTGTTTAGGGTTGTTAATTTTTTTCGACGCTTATTTTTTATTACATTCACCCTTATAACAGTAATCTATTTGTTGTCTGTTACATGCAGTTTTTGTCTAGGTTTCAGCTGATTGATTAGATAAGTTTCCAATTAGTTACAGAATATTTTTTGCAACAACAGTTAATTGTGCAGCACATTATGTCAATTCAATATACCTACCTAGTTAATTTTTGGACAGACAATTGGACTTAGTTAGTTGGATCCAATCCACAACATGCTCAAAAATTAGTTCAGTGCACCAAAATTATTTTAAATAGCAATTTATAATATAAACATGACGGCACAAAAATTACAAAATCAAAAAACAAAATCTTAAAATGAACAAAACTAAATCTCAAAATAAAAAAGCTCTCCTAACTTTCCTTACATATTAATCAAAACTTCACTTTACGTACAAGATACATTTATTTTAGTTTATAAAACAAGTTTTTTGAAACAATTTACTACTTGAGGCGTTTTTACGAAATTAAGACTAGACTCTAGAGCAGTGGTAATCAACCTTTTTTTCATACGGGCCACAAACACGTGTTAGTCACATACTTTCGTGGGCCGCAAAACAAATAAAAAAAAATTGGTATTGATTTCTTACGTTTTCGCGATTATTATAAAATAAAGTAGTCCCGCCCCAGAAGGGCCAACTACAAAAGGCCGTACGTCGAGTAGGTATAACTGCTCTAAAGCATACGCTAACTGTAATTTAACGAAAAGCATTAAACTTTGAAAAATCAATATTACCCCTGACTATACAATTAATAATAGAAAAGTGTTAATATACCATACATAACATCATACTTATAATTAAATTTAACACGAATGCCAGTGAAGAAATATTTTATGAACTTAAAACGTCATTATCTCTTAAAGTGACTTTGTGTGGATTGGGTCCTTTTCCCTTAACTACGTCCATTATTAAGTCAAATATGTCATTGTTTAAGCAATTTTGGTAGATTTTGTCACTTTGCAGGGGTATGAAATTATTTTATAAAGTTTCAAAAAGGTATTTTTTGCACTTTTTGTAATAAAATATTAAAAATCAAAAGGTTTACTAACCAAATGGTCTGAGTGAGGGTCTCGAGGCGCACTAGGTGCTGGATTGGGCCACAGCAACTTTGACAACATCCGTTGGCTTTGGCTATAGATGAGCTCCTACGAAGGAGAGAAAAACGAACTTTAGTCATATAAGAATAAAGGCGAAATACGCCTGACAAGTGAACGGGATTGTTGTAATTGGCCGGCAGTAGCTAGTCGACCTAGTTCTAAAATAGTTTATTGAGGAAAGGAAACATAGATCTAAAGAAACAATATATTATTTTACAATTGTAGTGTAATTGCAGTATTAGTATTTGGTTAAAAATGTATTGCAACTAATTTTTGAAAGTACCTGCCTTCTAAATAAGGTAAGGTTATTGAAAGAAAAAAATATTCATCAAGACTAGTCACCGATACGTGTTTGCAATTTCTCAACGCCAAGAGCTGCTTAAGGAAACTAAATAGTATTGTAATTGCAGACCAACTATGGTATGGAACACATGTAGGTAATTAAAATGGCATGTAACACTGTCAGTAATACAAAATTCTTGTAATAAGGTGGGTCATGTGTAGTGTTTACAGCCTTTTGTTATAGAACTGGATGGTTTATTCTGTTGATGGCCGATTTTTTTATTTTTATAGTTAATGTACTAGATACAAATTGCTGTTAATATACAAACCTTTTAAACTGTTGTTTTAAATAATTCAATTTGAAGTTAGTTACAAAAATACTCTATGAAGTTATTATGCTGTTTCTGTTTGCCTACTTCATCATTATACAACGCTGAATTATTAGTAATTGCATCAGATAAGTTTCTTCAGTTGATATCTAGCTTAATTCCATTTTGAACTACTCTAAGATGGTTACCCTAGTCACATGTTTCTTAGAACCAACAGGTCGTAACAAAATAACCGATATAACATCGAAAGGAGTGAATGAGTGGATTATTAATAATAATAACACATTTTTACGGTGAGCGCCCGCGCCCCCGGCGAGTGCGAGGTACTACGGTACGCATTGGCACTAAACTGTTGGTCCAGAACTTGTAGTTTGTGCTATGTAGGTATGACAGTGGTTTAGATACGAAACACAAAACTTAAACTTCAAATGATATAAACCGGTTTTACCTGAATAATTAACTTGCGGAGTCCCAAATTCATATTCGCACTTTATATTACATATTTACTTATTATTTAAATATTCACTGAAACAAAACCCAAACTTTTACATTAACTTCAAATAATGAAAGAAGTAGCTTAAAAGAGAAAAATTTAATCAGTAATAAAATATTTTCATGTAAAATATTTTAAATAGAATTCAGTCACAACTGAATTTAACTTCTACAAGCCCATTAGGGCTGGTTTGGAAACATATTTTGAAATAAGCAACAGCCAAATGTTATTTAGGTACACCTGTTTGAGGTAAATGCGATTTATATCTAATTCCTACTAATCTTATGACCAAACAATAACTTCAGCCTTTATAAATTTAAAACAGGAACTTAAATTTTAACATGATCCAAAATTAAATGATTTCTTTTGCCAATGATTTATTTTCTCCAGCTTTAGAACTCAGTTTTTGCAATAGTTGTACTGTGCGTAAAGTAAAAAAAAAAACAAAATTATCTCATTGAATAAAAAAGGAATATTAAAAAAATTGCGAAACAAGATAACACCTCTAAACGCTTAAAAATCGTATGAAGCGAGGCACCAAATGTTGTAAACACCCGCTAAAAAGTATAACGAGTCGGTAATAATAGGTTGAGCAAAGTTCTCGCCTGCAAAACAAACAGAGTCGACAGAGTAGACGACTCGCAGAGAACGCTAAATTACTTTAATAACGCAGTGTCGGCCGCTTCAGCAAATATTTTCTTTCGACCCATGATTTATTACACCGTCTTGTATTAGCGATGGACGGGACTGTCGAACTTTGCTTTGTGAGTTTTAAATGCGTTGAGTTGCACTTAACTTCACTAACAAGTGTGCGCATTACTATTTTGCAAATTATTTAATGCGAAACACTAGTTTATGTTGCGTTGGTGTTGTGGATGCGTTTTGGGGCTAGAGTTTCCTGTTCTAAGCTGTGAGAGTAACTTTGTTGTGACAACTATTTTCAATGATTTATAAATAAACTTATTATTTTTACATCGACTGATATATTTATGACAAAAAATCTATCCATCTTTAATTTGTCTATGGAATCTCCGGGAAGTATGTAGCGAAGTGACCGAGGATCGAGTTTACACAAACATAATCGATATTTATCTTGTAATACAGTTGTCGAGTGTCGATAACTGGTTAGTCGTGCCGCTGTAAATCACCAATTATTATTTATCGATATACACAACTGTAGCTCGAATGTAATAACTTGTGCATCATTCATTACTAGTTACGTTGGTCGATAGTATCACTGATATATTGTAATTTGATGCGATTTTAAGTGGCTACTGCAATGCGCAGACGGGTACTGTCTTCGACTTGTTTGCTGAAAGATTGAATACGTAGGTTCCGTTTTAAAATACTTCAGGTTTTATTTATTACCTACCTAATTTTAATTATTTTGATTATTTACTATCTACCTAATTATTTTGATTTTGATTCCTGCTATGCAACAGAGATACAAGTGCTTCATCTGTATTAATAAATTTCGATCTATGATCAATTTAGAATTAGGATCAAAAGTCAGCTTCTGGAACTATCATTCCTTTCGCAGTACGTAGTGCATTCGTAGTACGAAAAGTCTTATCGAAAATTTGAGAGGTGATCCGAGCCCAGCAGAAGACGGATGGGTTTTGATGAAGACGATAATAATGAAAAGTGTTATACAAATGCCTTTCCTTTTGGATTCTGATAACGAGTTACTCGTTCGACGATTTTATTTCATAACAAGTTTATGGACAGTAGATTAATCGTTCATTTTCTCTTTCTATCCTAACCGTGCGATAGTTTACAACTTAATACTACGACATCAAAATTTAATTTAGTACTGGGTGAGCGGCAGTTAGGAAAATGCTTCTCGGCTAATGCCGGCTTGCGGTAACCGGACCGAATAACGCAGGCACTGTAAATTCTGTAATCTCGGTATAAATCTGATTTAGTCCTGGTACTACAATGCATCTATTTGTATAGTTTACGTTTATTGTAGCCATTGTGGGTACCTTTAAGCTTTAATCGTGGGAAAAGGCTCTGATGACTGGAAAGCCTTGCAGCTTCAACTGTGATCTCTCAAGCTATAACTGGAATCATGCACGCAACTCTAAATTATGTATGTCAGAAATTATTTAAGTAGATTTATCATTCGGTAAAGCAAAAATCGCAAGGAAAACGCGCCTAAGTTTTTTATAATGTTTTTGTTGTGTGAAGTCAATACGCACTCGATCAATAGATATGGTACAACGATAGAATTTTGGAACGGATGTTTTCTGTGGTACCTACCTATCTAAGTACTTTTATATTGGTTTTTGTATTTTTCCAATAATATTACATTTTCATTTTTTTATATCGGTAGAGCATCTACTGATGCAAATATGGTACGCAAATGTACATATCAGAGTTATTTGAATGTTGGGTCGCGTCATGGATAGCTGAGTTTACCTTTACGCTTACCTATACATCGACTGTATATTGCATCTAACAATCGATTATTAATATAGCATACCTATTACCGCGCTACTTAAGAATAAATTGCTTATTCTCTATCAATATATAAACCAGTTTATCTGCGTTTCGGCAACACAAAACCAATTAACTCCTCAGCCACCTACCACCCGCAGCATAATAAAACATGCGTTGACAAATACCCAATCGTTCGAAAACATCATAAACACAGCCGAGAACCAGTTATTAGTCCAGACGAAATAATATAACGTCAAGAACTTAATCTGGCCGGCATCAAGAGGTCCGTGGGGTTCGTGAGGTGTAATTAGTGGCCAGTCGTACAAATATGAATGGGCCATGCGCCCGCGCAGCCGGCACGCCTCCCACGCCGGAGGGCAGATCAAAAACTCCCATAAACAGTCGACTAGCCACTGCGATCAGCGTGGCTGCGGAGGGTAAAATAATCAGGGGATCCAATTGTATAGGAAACATGTTGTAGGAAGGGTTTCAGTAGGACGAAACGAGGAATATTCACTGTATGTGAAGGCACAAACCCAAAAGTAAAGGAGAAGAACAGAAGAAGAACAATGCTCATTATTAGCTACAACTGTGAAGAAAGAATCGAGAGCGACTGAGCTTGAATCTGCCTTATCGTACACGCATCAAGATGCAACGGATCTACGAGCAGTGAGCACTGGCACACTCGTGACCCTCGACTCCATGCTAAATATGGACAAACCACCAAGAAAATGACGCGAACCACTACAGCTGAATAAGCCTCTCCACAATCAACCCCGATCACGACTCGCAGCGTGACATCCACTCAAACTATCTGCGATCTCACCGGGAAATATCGGTCAATAAACGCCCGGTGATATATAAGATCGCTCGAACCGCCGGCGAAGCGAAAGATCAACGCTAATTAAGCTCCATAAAACCGAATATCGGTCGTTACTCGTTACCTTTCACCGGGCCGACGACGAATTCTATTCGAGACGATGAAAAAAGGAAGAATTACCTCACATGCGCGAGGCGAGCCCACCTTACGATCGTCGTAATAGATTAATGATATAGCCTGCGAGGTCTGCGTTTAAGCAAGCTGGTAGAGGTCGCTGTGATCGCGGTGGCCGCGGTAATGACGCGGCGGGCGCCACCCGCGTGCGTGCGAGCGAGACGCGGCGCTACAAGCAAGTGGGACGCGGGAATAATCGATAGAGGCGCCACCGCTTCGCCGCGGGGCGGCGCCCGCGTCGGCCCCACGCGCAACACATCTTATTGAGAAATTCCCGAGATGATGCATAATTCTCCTTTTGGTTTCCTGTGTAGTTATTTTACTCCCTGTTAACAATATTACCATTTCGGTGACCGGCTCGCAGACGCATATTTTATCGGCAACATCGTCCCTTTAGTAGGGTCTGACTTGTACGCGCTTCGCTGGGTATCCAGGTGATTTATAACGCTGCGTAAATTCGACGTGAGCCACAATCGGCCTGATGCCGCATAAATCCTGAATTGGCTAGCTCCTAATCCTGTTTTAGAGCACGATTTGCATATGAATATGAATAGGTAAGCAGGGAAATGTTGCTTTAAGTTTCCTCACGGTAATCGCAAAGCGACCCCTTTTTGCGTTAATATTAAAAAGGTTCGACTAACTTGTCGTTTTACAATGTTATCTCAAGAAATGATTACAGACTGTTTAAACCATTCGATAGACTAGTTAGAGTAAACTTGAGTGTACTTAAAGAATTCTAGTGTGCTTCTTTACAAATATTTAAATCAAATTTATCACAAACGACTCTACATCGAATAACCCTGTCATTGTTCGACGCAAAATTTCACGCAAATCTCAAAAGTCCGACGCACTTCGCGGAGCTGTTAAAACAGCAATCAGGTCTTATCGGACAGTTATGCTAATAAGACATGCTAATTCCGAAAACCAACAAGCGGTGAACAAAACGACTCGGGGCCGGGGGCCAAAAAATGAAAAAGAGTTATATGAGTCGACGGGCGCCACAAGGCAATTATGGGCCCTAATCCGCCGAGTTCGACGCACGAAGACGAAGAATGTAAGGTCTAGCCCGTTTTTTTGAAGGACTACATTTTTCGCATGCCGACTTTTCTTCTTAGAAAAGAATGCTGAGCGAGTATGTCATCAGGATCGGTCTTGGGTCTTCCTATGCCTGTTTAGGCTAGTAGATACCGTCGGATATTAAATAACTGATTAATTAAATTATCTTTCTCTGTTTACATCTTACTAGCTGACCCGGCGAACTTCGTATGGCCTAAGAGTGTAACAAATTAGAGATCATTAAAATCGGTACATCCGTTTTAGGCGTTAGTTTTTGTGTACATATCTCTTCCACTCCCTCTCCCTCTTGCTCTCCCTCTCCCTCTCTCTTTCCCTCTTCCGCTCCTGCTCCCTCTCTCACATATTTCTGAGTTCGAAAATGACGAAGTATTATTACCCGTTAGGGGAAGAATTTCTAGATATACAATTTTTTAACCTTTTTACTTCAAAACTGACGAAGTTGCCATACTAACTTACACCCCCTTTATTAACCCTTTGGGCGATGATTTTCCAAAAAAATGCATTACTGTTAAATTTTGTTTCTAAGTTTCATGTTTTTAACTTCAAAAATGACGAAGTTGCGTACTAAGTTCCATCCCCTAAATTAACCCTTTAAGGGAAGATTTTCCAGAAGAATGTGTTAAAATTAACTTTTGTTTATAACTATGAAGTTACATAAAAATTATCATGTATAAAACTCTAAAACTGACGAAGTTGGTTTGTATGAAAGTGACTTCCAACCGCTATTTTTACCCCTTAGGGGATGAACGTTTTTGAGTTTATTACAAACATAAAAAAATACAAAGCTTTCCTCTTTATAATATTAGTATAGATAAAATTAACGGCTGAATAATAATAACATGGTTGCAGTACCTACCCATGATATTATAAACGTCTCTACAATATTTTTAAGAATTAATGAATGATAATGTAATGCACAGAAGAAATAATAGTACTTATAATAAGTAGTAATAGGTAGTTAGTTCTGTTGTTAGATATCTGGTTATGCCTATTAGTCTTTTCTGTGCACTAATTAAATTGGGCAATTTTAAATTTTTCCTAGAATACAAAAACGTAACGCAAGCAGTTGATGCAGAAATGCATACAATCTGCGTCATGACATCTTCACTATATTATAAATCTTACTTATTTCGTACACTAATAAATTGTCCCATTGCTGGGCTCAAGTCTTCTCTCATGACAAGAAGAATTTGAAGCAATTGGAATGGCTATTAGCAGATGATTAGGGGGTTTCGGAAACGATATGTTGTATCCAATAATGGGTCATAAAACATTGGTTTACAATGACACACTAGAATAGAAATACGTAAGTACCTGGTAAAGAATTCAGAAAGAGAAAAGAAGAGTTTCATTCTTTAAGTATAAAATAAAGTCGAGAAAGAAAAATACAACAGCTGTAACAGCATATTATTATGTCTGCCCTGAACTAAACGAAGGTACAGATCATTGTAACAACTGACATCAATTTCTCGGCACATATCAGCACTACCGGTCACTAATCCTATAATTCGAGAGGGCGTGACCGGCGTGTGACGTCACGCCGGCCAGCCAATAGCGGTCCGGGACACCAGGGCTTATTGTCACCCTTGCTATTTGTGGCGTATAGGCCTAGTTGTGTTTCTAGTGTTGGGAACTTATGGTACCATGGAACCTTGGTAAAGTATGATTAAGTTTAGTGAATTGATAAACGCAGGCAGATATTTAGACGATCTTGTTGGTACCGCTCTACGTGTTACCCGAATAGTCTCAGATTCGATTCCCGGCAGTGTCAAATTATTATGTAAGATTACTGATTGATGTCTTGTCATGGATATATGTGGTGTCAACGTGGGTTTATGCAACACAGATTCTCTGAGTGTGTGAAGAGAAGCTTTATTTATGATCCCATCCAATTGCATGGATAAAAAAAATGCGTGTGCGATGGAATGTCTCATATAATAATTATACCTCAGTGAGTAAGTGAATGGTCTAAACTTCCCCATAATCCAGTTAGGCATCGGTATTTTCTACTATCTCTAAAAATGCAGCAGTGCCATAAAAATTACATCAATCATTATTTTTCCAAATATCAAAACTAAAAATCCGCATAAACTATAAACGGGTTACACTATTCAGACTTACACACTTAAAAGTTTATTATTATTAGTCTCTATTACCCCAATTAACGTGCCTATCGAATGATACAGTTGTTTTTCTGTTCGATTCGGGACTTTATTGCTTTGTAATAAAGTGTTTAGGGGCATAGTATCCAATTTAGGGGTGAAAGAATTAGGGTGCTATCACAATGGAGTATAGGATTAGTTAGTAGGGGCTTAAGATATTATGTCACGCCTAGTAATGGCTGACTGTTATTATTATGTAATAACTTGTATTAATTTTGAATGATTATAGTTTAATAATATTAATTTACGTCGCAAGATCGAATGAAATAGTGAAGTGTCCATAACGAGTTAAAATCCATAGTTCGATAAATTGTCTGCTTACAATATTACTTTGAAACTAACTTAGGGTAGGTTGATATCTAGGTAGATATCTTGTCATGGTTTGCAGTCGTGAACATCCCAACAAGAAGACCAGCTCAGTTATCCACACCCTGAAACCCTTTTTAACATATTGTGATAATTTATCACAATATGTTACAATACAAGTCAATGTCAATTGACGACCTATGTGACGCAATGGTTACCATGCCGGATGCCGAGGGTCCTGGATTCGATTCCCAGCGAGGCGGAAATTTGAATGATGAGTTTGAATTTCTGTTCTCGGTCTGGGTGAGAATGTCCTTGTCTAGTGTGTTATCCATGGCACACACGACACAGGGAATTCTAGTGTGGGGCTATGAGTGTGAAGCATTATTATAGCGTTGTTTAATTAATATTAAAAGTTAGGAAATATTCAAGGTGAGGTCAAAATAAAATTAGTCTTCCTAAATTTCCTAAATTGAATCAATTACACACACTTTGATGAGCAGTGATAGCCTAGCAGTTAGAACGTTGGTCTCCCGAACGAAGGGGCCCGAGTTCAAATCCTGGCACGCACATCTAATTTTCAAATATTATGTGCGTATTAGAAGTTAATTATTATCACTTGCTTCGGTGAAGGAAAACATCGTGAGGAAACCTGCACACCGGAGAGTTCTCCATAAAGTTCTCAAAGGTGTGTGTAGTCTACCAATCCGCACTTGGCCAGACTTATGTGTATTTGGTAGACTATGGCCTAATACCCCTCACATTGTGAGAGGAGACCCCGAGCCCAGCAGTGGGACGATTTTGGGTTGTTGCTTTAAACATACTTTTCGATTACCGTACTAGATATTGCTTTCTAAAAACATTGAGGGACATATTAAGTAGGGATGTAGATATATATCCGACTTTAAAGATTTTGCCTTAACTCTTCACATTGAGGGATGAGATCCGAGCCTAGCAGTTGGAAAGTAAGTTGTTACGATGGAAGTAATAGGAAGTAATAATGAACCGGCTTCAAAAAGCAGGAACGATAATATTCAAAAATCAATATCGATGATTAATTGCGACAAATATTTATTAGCTGTATGATATTTTATACAGTGTCTGGTGATGAATGACCAGCAGTTAGTTTCTATAATAAATTGCTTAAAGCCAGATGCTTTAAAGTGCAAATGCAGTTTCAACACTTTCAACTCATGTTGAAGCTACACCAAGGTGTAGTTAAGATAGATAGAGAGATTCGTGGCCAAATTAAGTGTCGTAAGTTCTTATGCCACTCGGTTTCGAACGGCTTAAGATGCCTTGCGATAGCTCGAAAGCTTCCATCACTAGAATTATCAGCATCCATAGTAATTTAAGCGAGAACTGAGAAACAGCCGTCGGATAAGGGTTCCTTTAAATTTTTGCCAATAAACCAGTAACATTCAAATTCTAATACAATTCTAATACATTCAAACTCTAATACAAAGCAACAATAATAGTGTTGTCCTTATCACACGTTAGCGTGACACCAACAGTTTGCGCGTTGGGACACAGATTCTTGACGTCGTGCCAAAATGATTCTTGGCGATGCGACTCAAAGAACGTGGAAGACTATCGAAGTGACATCGACCAAACTGTTGTGTGTTGGCGTCATCCCAATACTATTGTTTGGGATATTGTTTTTTACTGCACAACTTTTGAATTATAGAGTAAACGTGATGATGAGATTAATGATATGTGATCTATGTTATGCTTATTTATGTCTTGATATGGGAACAAGAATCTTTAATAAAAATCAAATTATTTTCCAGGATTGTAGCTTAATTTATGTGCACTATGTTGTCCCTAATCCAATCGCTTTTGTCATGATAACATCCAGATTATATTCTGGTGGGAACTTTAACCCGTTCAGTTTATTCACTCTAGTGAGTTATTGTTTCAGTGAAGATAATTCCCTTCCGTTAAAAGGCAAACATCCAACTTCCTATTTGCCACTGTTAAGTGTAGCTTTAGGCTGCAAAAATAACTTGACACCAGAGAGCGTGCGTTTTCGTATTTTTCCTTTGCTAAAGTGCGCCACACAGTAACACCACGACAAATCACTCTAATGTGTTCGATTAGCGTCGTGTCGTGTCGTGTTGTTGTGCGCCCTTATTCCCTAAAGGGCCGACTTATCTGACGCTGGTTGGTCGTAAATCGTCTATCTGTCCGCTAATCTGGGAGCGCTTCAATTAACTTTGAGACGTGTTCGAACTCCGACAATTTAATAGATAAGTGCGCTTCTGGTGGTCCGTTCACATTGACGGATAATTTGTGTAATAAAAAACTTTTTCTACTACAGCGACGTTCGGTAGCGGTAGCGCTTTTACTTCATATGGAAGAATCATGTCAAAATGTTTCGACAATTTATAATTTTGATATTTGAAACCATGGTATAGGCAAAACTAATTGCATTTAAATTTAGTACGATGCAAGTACAATATTTAATACGAATAAGTTGATAAGAGTTTCATTTTTAGTTTACTCCTTCGGTGTTCTACGATGTTTCTTGCGGAAAAAGCGCAGGGCGATGTTCTCACAACGCTTTAAGCAATATAATTCGCCGGTATCTTTCTTGTCACAGTAAATAATCCAGCTAGAACTATAACCATATGGCATATTTCAAACCATGGCAAGAATGCCAGCAAGCTTAGTGAATGTTATTGTCCAGTGAATCTCAAGATTGATGCGTGTATCTGACACGAATATCGGAGAAAATTGCTGACTCTATCAAGTAGCATCGAACTAATTAATATGAATGAAATGTGAAAGTTTGTGTGAATGTTATGAGGATGTATTTTTAATCGATTTCAAAAAAGGAGGAGGTATTCAATTCGACTGTATTTTTTTTTCTTGTTGCCTCAGAACTTTCGATTGGGTGAACCGATTTTGATGATTCTTTTTTAATCGAAAGCTGGTGCCTGCCATGTCGTCCCACATAAATTTGCGCTAGATCTGACAAGTAGTTTTTGAGTTATTTTGAAGTCGGTTATTTTTTTCTTGGTAAAATTCAGATTATTACATCTGTACAAAATCCCAACCAGAGGTCTATAGAGTAGATGGAAATTTAAAGAGATTCGATTTTATTTGAACGCGATTTTTGGGGAATGTACAAATCGTTTTGTTAACGCTAAAAAATCTAGCATAAAGGCTTGGTAATCACATTTAATCTAGGCCCGAGTTGTTTGGCACGGGAAGGACAAAGGCGTAGTGGCGCATGCGGGCCCAGACATCATGCGGGCATGTCAATACAATGAAGTAGCTAGTTGCTCCGAGGATCTACAGACTATTAAGTTTAATTACCACAGTTTGAATTCATAATTAAGCAGGTAAATCTTGGTCTAATAAGTTATTATACAACGTTATCAACAGAGGCAACAAAATGTGTTTTAGTCATGAAATTAATGAACACTTAATTACAACTGAAATTTTATATAGTTACCTTTTAAAATCAAATCACAGTTTAATTGTGTAATTTTACATATCTTTTTATATCAAAACGTTGAATATAAGTAAGAAAGACCACAACATGAATACTGTTGTAAAATCAGGCAGATTGAATTTCACTATTTAGGTAAATACACATAATCCATGGGAATCCTTCCAAACAGCGTTAAAAAGAGAAATTAAATCTGAAATCGCTAGCGGACCGAATCATCTCAATTTCAGTTGAACATTGACCGATTTCACTGGAAATAATTAAAAATTTGCAAGTACACTTAATCATGCAGAATATTGCTTCGCGTTGTAATAATATAGGCACGTTATTGGTTATAAGGTCCGCGGAATGAGGCTCGAAGCATAGTGCATCTGTACTCAGTGCTCACCGCCACGATAAACTGAATAACGACAAATAAAATTCGCTTATTCGAGAGCGGTACGTTTGAAGCACTCAAAGGAAGCCGATTTGTTTGGAATAAAGAGCTCTTTACAGGCCGTCTATATCGGACTCATGAGAATTTATTTGGCTGGTTATTATTGCAATTCAATTAATGAAGGCACAATGTTCACTCGGGTTTCTCATTTTAAATTGAAGGAAGGATCGCGATTGGTGAAATTCACGATTGGGTTTATGAGATTCTTGTAATCAAGTTCGAGAGCTGTCGGATGATGTGTATTGAGGGTCGAAAGACATGACGGCATTGGACATGAAGGATTTAAATGAGTTTGAGAAAAAATTGGGGCGTACATTATTTAGTACTCTCTCTACATTTTCACCTACTAGTGGAAGTCGTTACATAATTTGCACACAATCATACCCGTCAAAAATATTGAACCTAAATTAAACCCGGAAACCGATCTCCAAAATCAAATTAACCAAAGCTGCATACCTAGTTAAGTTACATCAAAAACAGAGCAGCTGTTCAGAAACTTAAAGAGACGTCCATATTATGCCTTTACGCATTCAAATCAGGAATTCTCTGACGTCGGTGGCATCAAATAGCTACCGGTATTCGGCACCCGACAATAAACACCGTTATAATCTCCTTTACATATAAAAACACTTTATCCCACCGTTTTATCTTTTTATCCATTATTCTAAAGTAATCCTAACGCCGTGGTAATAGTTATGTTTCGGTAATGGACTACAGCGGTATGTTAAAACAAAGTAGCATTGATGTTGTTAAGTTTATTATTTGTTATAAATTAACAGTTTAAAAACTATACCAATACTAATGCTCTGCCCCCGGTTTTGCCCGCGTTTTCCTGGATTACTTATTCTCTAGATAATGGTCTACCTGTGCGCTAAATTTCATGAAAACGTGAAAGAGTAACAAATATCAATACATCATCACAAACTTTCACATATTTTAATGTAGTTAAAAAAAAAAACTATAACAATATTTTATACAATAAAAAGCAAAACTAACTAACTGTTCCCTTCCCTCTTGAGGAGTTTCAGTCTGAAGCGATCCCTGGTGGTGGCAGCGAGGAGTCTCAAAGAGATATATTTTTTTTTAGTAAAAACTTCCTAGGCGCGGATCAAGCTAATCCCACATAACCAGCAAAGACGGCTGTGCTGGTATTACATGCATTACGCATTCTCAGCCTCTCATATAAACAACATCTAGATTGTATAAGTTTTCACTTCTGTCGGCACTCCCGGAGTGCCTTTATTTTTTATTAAGATATCATAACTGTTTTGCTAGCTGTACATTAGTGTAAGGTCTGTCGATAGTCGGTAGTGTCAGTACATTAGCCGGTGGTCGCCGAGCGTCGGGCGGTGACAAACAAATGAGTGTTTTAACGCTATCGCCAGCTCCGAGCCCTCTCATCTCGCCGCGGTAGCTGATACTGCTCTATATTAAGCAATACTGAGGTTCGGTCGTGACTGTGAGTTCTTTAATTGATACCGCGTTTTGTCCGCACTAGTCTTATAAAGGGAAAAGTTTGGTAAGCTGGTTTGCATTGAATGGGCTCAAATAGTACTGGACCATTTTTAAATGTTCCTTTAACAGTAGAATGCAACTTTGTTTAATAGAAATAGCCGACAAAATGTCTGACGATACACGCGATGGTAAATGTCTGTCGTCGCCCATGGAAATCAGCAACACCAACGGCATCTGATGCGTTGCCGACCAAGAGAGAAGAATAAGAAAGAAAGAAAAACGTTATCTGGGTAACATATTTGAGTGGATATGCATTTATCTATGATTCTGTGAGGGCAACACTAGATGAGTTCAATACAAAGCCCGGCATAGAAGCAAATTATGAAAATTTTCTCACATTCCTAAAGATGTCTAGAGAATTAATAGGCATCAAATAATACAAAAAATGGAAATTTCAATTATTTTTGCCATTAAGTTATACCTTTTTAGGGTTCCGTAGCCGAATGGCAAAAAACGGAACCCTTATGGATTCGTCATGTCTGTCTGTCTGTCTGTCTGTCTGTCTGTCTGTCCGTCCGTATGTCACAGCCACTTTTTTCCGAAACTATAAGAGCTATACCATTGAAACTTGGTAAGTAGATGTATTCTGTGAACCGCATTAAGATTTTAACACAAAAATAGAAAAAAAAAACAATAAATTTTGGGGGTTCCCCATACTTAGAACTGAAACTCAAAAATATTTTTTTCATCAAACCCATACGTGTGGGGGTATGTATGGATAGGTCTTCAAAAATGATATTGAGGTTTTTAGTATAATTTTTTTCTAAACCGAATAGTTTGCGCGAGAGACACTTCCAAATTGGTAAAATGTGTGTCCCCCCCCCCTGTAACTTCTAAAATAAGGGAATGATAAAACTAAAAAAATATACGATGTACATTACCAAGCAAACTTCCAATGAAAATTGGTTTGAATGAGATCTAGCAAGTAGTTTTTTTTAATACGTCATAAATCGTAAACCGCAAAAAACATTGATCAAAGTTACAACGAACTACAAGAACTTTCATATTATGTTACTTGCTGCTACGGAACCCTTCATGGGCGGGTCCGACTCGCACTTGGCCGCTTTTTAATTTTCGAGTGACACGTTTATGGGTATGGAAATCCTATAAAGGGGTAAAAAATGTAATTCAAAAATTCCAACACATTTGTGCATAAATACAATTCAAGCCGATAAAAATAAAAAAAATAAAAAATTTTCAAGAGACAACGAGTGAACGGATAAACAACGGAGTATAGGGTCGATAGGGCACAAGACCTATGCACCGTTCGCTATTTCAATAACATAAACATACAAAAACGTACGAACCAATACAGACATTGAAAGGCAATTTCTCGCATTCGATAAACGATTTGAAGACTGCGCTTGCGTTTCAAGGAGAAATGTTGGTGATAACAACGAATCGCTTAAAAATCGATCTTAGGGTAGTGAACATAAGGACCTCATCACGCGCCGTGGTGATCTGCACGAATCCAAGACAGGTAGCCGTTTAATCCGTTAAGATAAAAAGTGAACCAATAATGTTTACAGCTCCGGTTTAAAGAGCATATTAAACGAAGTAGCATTCCATGTTTCGGCACACGTAGTAAACTTGGGAAGATATGAAGGTTCTGCTGAGCCTTGGTGGTCTAATTAAACGGTAAGGACCGTAACGCACTGACCGCGTAAAGTGTAATACGCATTATCCGCATTCGTGTAGAAATATTGAAATATACAGTACTGTTTTAGTTTTAAATGCTTTTTACAGATTTTGCAAACGATGCCTCAACACAAAATTGCTCTACGTTGCAACGAAGTATACTAACCTCCACAGACCTTAAAAAAAGAACGGACGTAACCTTGTCTAATCGAGAGTGAAGCTGACAGCTGACAGCTCGCTTACCATGTGTGCGTAATTTTGTAATTTTTGATTCGCCATGGTGTCAATGTCGTAGCCGTATGGTGTCAATGTGTGGGTGTGTGTACTTGTACGAATACAGAGTTGGTATTCCTATGGGTGCTTCACTGAATTTGTTCTTGGGATTACGTCCGACTTTTTTTTACGTCCGTGACTAACCTCTAATCATTGAAGTACAATCATAAATACAATGTACTAAACTAGGTACCAGAACAGACATCGCGAACACCATAAAATTGAGGTTCTATTTTCAAAATCGAGCCTCCGTTCTCTTTTCAAAATCGAGTGAATCCATTGAAAACTGTAGCCAGTTGGCTACAGTTCATTGCGCAAACATCGTGTTCGCGGTGTCGGTTCTATACGCTAGTAGTTCAATGCCTATACCCCGTTTTGAGATTGAGACTTATTTGGTTAACAATCTTAAGCACTACCTTTTAAGGAAATATTAATTTAAATGTGTTGATTTGTTTGCTTAATAGGACTAGGTTCTCGCATAGAAGAACTTAGTTGTAATCCTGTAAGCACCTCAATTTTTTTAACTGTTAGTGCCTATTAAAAAATAATTTTCACTTGCTTCGCTCAAGAATAAATAATAGTTAAATGAAACTAAAAAACACGCTTTTATAGAAAATCCAATTAAAAAATAGAAAATAAATTTGAATTAAGAATCGTGTAATTGTAATAAAAGCGTGGGGTGCATGGTGTCAATGAGTAGAAGGATTAGGTATCATTTTGATAATATCTTAAAAAGCATCCCACGCTTTTTTTAGTTTTTTTGAACTATTATTTATTTTTTCATTTTTTAGTTTGATTTTTTGAAACGAAATTTGAAAGGTTTTTTCCTTCTTTTTTTTTAATATTGAATTGTTATCGGTCCTCGATAAGTCTACGAAGTTTAATTCATTTAAATCTGACCGTTTGAAGTGGGTCAAAATCAAGTCCAAAGGAATCTGTTACAAACATACAAGTGAAATAATAGGTAGATACCTATAACGCGTGTAAAAATAGACGGCATAGGTATCTGAGTTGATATCTTCATAATGTTTGATGTGTGTAATGTAAAGTTATTGAAGTGTATAACAGTTAAAATGTTATTTTATAAATAGAAAGAAACAATGAAGTTACATACTCTTTTGTTAACAATTCTGTAAGAATTGATTTATTGATGGAGATCTTCGATCACTTTACGGTTTACTTTGAAGACTTAAGCTTAACTCAGATATAAACGAGATGACTGATATATTTCACTGATTCATTGTTAGGGAAATATTTACATATATTCAACCGTGTCACGTGCTAAAACGAAGCTTAAACAATTATTAAATTAAAGTATTATTTTCATGTTATCTTTACTGCTCTGAAGATTTACAATCTAAACTTTTGAGCCTCCACTCATAATGCAAGCAGATAACACATCAGGTTAGGCTGCAATATTTTAAGAAGCGCGTTAAACATTTAAAATTTTACCAGGCATTCCAAACAGCGCCTTAAAAATCCTAAAATCCTCACTCCTATTTCAAGGGCATAAGGTCTTAAATTGACACTTCGAATTAATTAGCAGTACGCCTAAAGTTGCTAGTTTGATGGTGTGAGTGTACACGTATTTACAATCGGAAATAAAATAATAAAAGCTACGGTAGTGTGGGTAAATGAGCTTGAACCGCTGATAAGGGGCTATAAAAAGTTTAATTTAAACACCTTATCGATACATCGGATGCTATTGGTGGTCGCCGTGGTCGGGACGGCAGGGCACCTGTGGTGGCGATATTGTCGTTATATTTAATGTTATTGCTTTTACTTGTTTACTAGCTTTTGTCAAGTCATGTGTGTGTCATGGTCGCAGTTTGCTGCGAATAGAATTGAGATAGCGATGTAAATTGTCTAGTTGAGGATCGCGTTGGATCGAGTTGCGCGATGTCATCGAAGTACGAGCTTAAGAAATTGGTTGCTCGTTTCATTTATTAATCTTTAAGAATCTTATTAATATTTTAAATGTCAAAGTTTGTATGGGTGTTTGTTACTCTTTCACGCAAAAACTACTGAACCGATTTTCATGAAATTTAGCATAAAGGTAGACCATGATCTGGAATAAGATATAGGGTACTAATTATTCCGGAAAACACGGGCAAAGCTGCTGGCAGAGCACTAGTTCTTAATAACAAACTATGGTCTTTTAGTTTAATCATAAAAATATCCATATAAAATGATCCTCATAGTAGGCACCTATAGATTCAGTAAACAATACACCCAGCTTTTGGTAAGATTCTAGTACAAATTCCTACATCTATAGCATTATGTAGCCATTAGAATGGAACATCCCAGAGCCGAGATCAATCACGACCCGCCCACGCCAGCTCAATTTGTCACTTCGGACACGCCCGCCCGCCCTACACGAGCTCAGGCTACTCAAATTGAATTCTAACGTGACCCAATATTATTCAGAATGGGAGCGGATTTTTCAGTTACATAATAGATTATGTTTGGATGTTTTTTGGAGTTAACGTAGTTTTTTTATGTAATCGCAGATTAATGAGGTGGTGGGCAACCAATGGTAAGTGGTCACAGTTGTACATGGGCATCAGTACCTACACAAGACTTAAGGCCTAAAGAAGAGAGGAGAAACAAAGTTATTTGCTATTCATGAATGATATTGCGTCACGTAATGTAATGTATTATAATATATGTCTCTTATCTATACTAATATATCAAGAGGAAAGATTTGATTTTTTGTTTGCATTGAATAGGCTCCCAAACTACTGAACCGATTTCAAAAATTATTTCACTGTTGGGAAGCTACCCTATCCCCGAGTAACATAGGCTATATTATATTTTCAAAAAAATTAGGGATCCTTAATAAAACTCCATTAAGGTGTAAAAAAATAAGAAAACCGAAGCAAAGCGAGGGCGGTTACTTGTTTGTGTGATAAATCTGGTAGTTGTTAACGGTAACTGTTGACGGTACATTTGCCACAGCAAAATCGCCGACGAGTTACTGGTCACAGAGAAAAAAAAACCCGTTAAGAAAGAGTAACTTGATTTGGGGTAGGCAAGTGTGACAAACGAGATTTTCAATGTGCTCAAAATAGATTTTGACTTCAAATAAAACCAAATTTTTATTAACTTCTCGTCCTCCATTTTCACTCTCTACAACATCGTAGATAACATTTCGTCGTTCCGACTTCAAAACCTCTTATGTGTTATGTGCCACTTTTGGCAAAATCACTTTTTTACGTCAAATGATTCTACACTTTGAAGCACTATCGAATTCAAAAACTCTCATTTGTGTACTACGTTTCCATCGTAATTTATTCACCAAATTCAAAATCACCTATGTGCTTGCTAAACAAAATTTTATCGATTTTTATCGATTCCCTCAAAAAACAGATTTTTTACACATATTTAAGAGGTTTTGAAGTCGCAACGACGATTTACATTTGTCAGTATAAAAATATTTCTAACATTATTACCATTAGTTTCGAAACTACATACGCTCCCCTTTTCCTTTACAAACATTACGAAACATTGACTGAAACAACAGCGAATATCAAATACACTTGCAAAGAACGCGGAAAATGTAAAATTGTCGTTTTCACGAATGAAGGAGCAGGTGTGAAGGCGACACGGATACCTCACACAATATAATAAAAAAATTCAACACAGCGAGAGAAAAATTCCTCACACGAAGATCTTCCGAAATACTCGGCATGCGCCAGGCAACGCTGCCGATTATACTCCAAAACTGTAGGAAAGTCACAGTATAAGAAATAATAGTAGTCAAACGCCTTTGTCGAAGAAAACTGACAGCATCCAATTCGTGACGGTACAGCAGGCTGCGCACGTACTATAAAAATATCCTACGTATAATATTATAAATATGGAAAGTAAGGATGTTTGTCATTCTTTCACGCAAAAACTATTGAACGGATTTTGATGAAATTTAGTACACAGGTAGAGCAATTTCTAGAATAAGACATAGGGTATTTATTATCCCAAAAACGTGGGCAGAGCCGCGGGCATAGTGCTAGTTACAAAATATTATTGCGAGGAACGTGTATAAGGTAATATTAAAGTAGGTACACACAACCAACGCTTTTCCCAGACTGTGTTTATAAATCTGGGATATATTATCCCCGCACACACCTCATAACCTTTCTAAGGCTACGTCCGCACAGACAGGCGGCTTGCTTAGCGCCTAGAGCCTAGTGGTTTGCGTTCTGGCTACTTGCTAGGATATATGGTGGCCGCACTGAGAGGTGGTTTGCGTGGTGGGTCGCTAGGTGTCTTGGTCATTTTGCTTGTCGGCACGTTGACGAAATGTCACTCTCAAAAATATCTTACAAAATTAATGAAATAAATGCAACAATTTCTCGTTTCAGCTTTTAGATTTTGCCATTGACATTCATCAATAATATTATATCCATGACCCGACTGTCAATCTCATTTTTGCTTCAAAAATGCCTAGCGCCTAGTTACAAAAAACCAACACGTTTGTTTAGGGCCCTCGCCGACGACGACTTTTTGTAGCGATGCTGTCGCGCGTTTCATGAACGCGCAACAGCATCGCTACTAACGCTTGTTAGTCGCATTTGCAACGCGCTACAGAAGCGATGCCAACGCGCTACTAACGCGCTACAACATCGCGACTGTATCGATTAAACGCGCGACCGTGTCGGACGACATCGGTATCTTGCAACTGTAGCGATCGCAGTTACCATGGTGCCGTTACTGAATCGCGTTTGCATCGCGACAGAAGCGCGTTTGTATCGCGACAGAAGCGCGTTTGTATCGCGACTGAATCTGGGCCCGTGGGCGAGGGCACACAGCTAGCGACCGCGTCGCGACTGTATCGCTGCGGACGCGCGACAGCATCGCTACTGCATCGCTACAAAAAGTCGTCGTCGGCGAGGGCCCTTACTTCGATACACGCTAAGTGCGTTGCTAGGCACCAAGCGCGCAGTGCGGCCAGTCACGAACACAATAGAATATTCGTTTTACTAAACTACTCGCTAGGTGACTAATTAGGCTCTAGGCGCTAAGCAAGCCACCTGTCTGTGCGGACGTAGCCTAAAGGTCTTAACCGACTGTACGAAAGCTTGATAGGCTATGTTACAGCCATTTTTAAGCGAAAGAGCACTCCGTTTGAAATACGCTGTGGCATCTACATGGCCGACGGAATTCGGCTTTGTTTAATAAAAATAAGAAAATGGCGAAAATAGCAGCAAGCAAACGCCGTACGAAAAATAAGGAGTGAATGTCGTCATTCGTAAAACATTTGATCTACAATGAAGCGAGTTCCAATCCAAATTGGAATTCTTTGAGATGTTGCATTTACGTCCCTATTGCTTGAATTTGTATTATTGTTACGTAGAATTCTGTAAAATTCGTGACATGTCGGTGTTAAAATAAGTATTTAATTAAATAACTTCTCATATCTGGTTTTGTATTAGATATTATTTACGTATCTCATAAATAACAAGAATAAAAAAAATCCCCTAGTCCCTCGCCAAATTAATGAATACTTACATGGTGCTATTTTTACAATAATTATATTTAAAAATTACAAAATGTTTTGATTTCATTGGCTTAATCTTAAGGTAGTGTAGCAGAGAATTGCTCACAATGCAGTTTATAACGGCACGGACGAGGCGTAATTAGGAATATTAGGATGCGCCAGTCGTCACCCAGGCATGGTAGTAGATAGTAAGGTGTAGGGCCCTATGTATTATATTACTCTTTGGTGTAGGGCGTATATACATATACATAACCAGTGTGTATTGTGAAAGTTAAATTAAATAATGCTTCAGAACTTTTGTCGTATTTCATTATAAGCGTCCCATTCCCTAAAGTAGCCAGAGTTGCAGACGATAGTTCCCCTAATATAGGTAGAGACGGTAATAATGACATAAAATTGTGAAAAGATGGTTTTTAAAGATTAGGAATAAATTTAACACTATACTGTTCAGTGCTCATGAATGACAATATAAACACTAACATGACACGAAAGAGTAAAATGACACGAGGATCTAGTCACGTTCGTATGCACGCCATTTTGTTTGACTTTCAAAGCTAATTTGACTTTTAAAAGTTTGAAGCACCTAGTTTACGTTTGAAGTGTTATTGATACTACCTTCAAGTATTTTTGCTCACGACAGCGAAAAGAACTAAAGTTGTTTTAATACCTATGTAAGTTATTAAATTAAATTCACTAAACAAACTTACTTCCCAACTCAGCGTCATTAAGGGATACTTTAATCGCTCCTTAGTAAAGAATCACCATACAAATTCTGTACTAAAGAGCGATCTAAGTAACCGTAAGTGACTCTGAGTTGGGACGTTACTTTCTCTTGTAATCAGACATTAGGATATGCCGGAACTCCGGAACCATGTATGAAATCGGGATATAATTTTAAGCCTTCTTAGTCTATATTAAACTAAGCATAATATTTAGTACGTATAATATTTTCTTTAAAACTCATTAAATAAAATTAGTAGGTATCAAACCAAAGAAAGCATAACTCATTCAAATAGCATATCAATAACGAAACCATAGCAGGAAAGAAAAAATCATCGCCAATATATTTCCGAGAAAGCTATCTTGTTCATGATAGGAAACGTAAGCACGGAACGAAACAAAATGAATTACAGTCTTCAGGTCATCTTTCACCGAAGCTACCAGTGTGTCAGCCCTGACAGTTTTACGGCATATCCATGCAAATTGGCCAAAATGGATGAGCTGACACCACATGTCATATTTCAAGCTCCAACCTGATGTAAGCTTAAGCTTGAAAAGTGGGTCGTCAGGGCGTGTGCTTGCTAACAACTTGTCTTCTTGCTTCGCTGATGGACAACTTAATATTTCACCGTTGACAAATACTTGGATATTTTTGGAATTTTTTGATAAATCTTTCAAAAAATTGCTTTTGTATATTCCCAGAAATATATTTCTGTTTTGAATATTCTTAAAATACGTGTTTCACTTTTGTGTTTAAATTATTGTCCTTATCTTGATTCAACGTTACCAAAGTTCAGAAATAAAGACGAACATTCAAAAATATCGCGAGGTTACTTCTTCCACCGATGGCTTAGATACTGACAAAAATACTGAATTGTATGAATATCCTCGAAAAATATATTCATGTCGTGTGTGTTTCAAATGTGGCTCGAATGGCGTGAACCATCCCATTCTAGTGGAAACAACATGCTTTTTACAAATTTCCATGTCTATCTGTTGGAGCATCTCACGCCACCCGCAATCCATGTCAATGTTTGGACGAATAGAGGTCCCACATTATACAGAACAAGAGAAAATCGCTATTTTATCGTGTGTTACAACGCCTTTGTAACTGTCGCAAAATTTGTTGGTTCAGGATGGTAAATAACGAAGCTAATTCTTCAGTTATGAAGTAATAAAATGTCTATACTATTAATCACCAGCGTGAAAAAAGCAATAATCCCGTAATAAGCCAAGTATGCTTAGAACGTACATGCTTCCTAACACCTAAATAACGCCATCAAACCTGTAATTCAAACGGAGCACATAAAAAGGAATAACACGTGAAGCCGTTAGTTTGGCACCCCCTTTAATAATAGGTGATTTGCCCTCCCCCCTCGCCCACATCAGGAACTAGGGAGGTGTAGACCATTTTAGCTAGATCTCCGCGTAATGGTCGCAATGTGTGCGGTCGTTTGTTACAGGGAACGTCTCCGCGGGGGATGGAAGATCAAGTATCGGTGGAAGTCAGAGTGGATGCGTGTTTCTAGCCCATCCTAGTGGCTTCAGTCTAATGCCACTTGTATCGGACATTTTATTGTCACACGCTCGCAGTTTTCCGTGAGTTGTGAACCTCGAAATTTGGAAAGTATGTTCCCGGTGACGTTTTTATTGGCCCTAAAAGCAAAATAAAGTTGGAGTGTTCCTAAATTTGCGGTGTTACTTTGGTTGCTAGTTTTGACTTCATAATTTTTATGGTGTTATGAACAAAAACAACGTGGAAAGTTAATTCATTCGAATTGACAAGCCTTTTTGAGGGAAGAATATTTCAAGTGTTATGTAACTTTGAAGAATTTTTTATGCTCATAAAATACTGTAGTAGGTTTTGGTAATATTGAATTGATGAACTGACTGAAAAATAAAATGTTTAAGCAACTACATCTTATATCCATCTCAAATGAAAACAAGCGATTATCCCCATATTAGGTATACTGTTGAATTTCATACTCTACTGTAATCTGCGTCTCTTTCGGACAGTAAAAACAAAAATAGACTTTGTAATTTAGGTACACCTAACTACTTATTATAAGTACTATTGTTTCTTTTGTGGTATAACCTTATTATAAGTACTATTATTTCTTCTGTGGTATAACACAAAAGGATGTTCAAACAATTTGGTTGTTCTATATTTTAATGCTTCCGCCAAGACTGCGGGTGGTACAGTCGTTTGCATTAATTCATGGATTTACGAGTCGGTGAACCATGGGACTCGTACAAGTGTCGTTTTCTCAATTTTCCCGCCAATTTTCGGTCACAAAATGGCTGCTGCTCAGGCACGGTGCGACACGCACATTTTACACGCAACCTTTTCACGTTTTTTGTTGTTTATTCAAGAAAGTATTATCAAAGTGTACTAAGAAAAGTCAAGAATTTCAGAGTAGTACGCTTGAACGCTTAGAAATTACTGAACAGTGAACGAATATTAGTATATTAGTTCATTGGTACTGAAAGCGTGGAGGGTAGCTGCTTTATTTCTATAAGGACAAATTCATGCACTTGTATAAGTTAGAATAAGTTCAGTAATCACTAAAAGTTAGCCGTATTGGGGCAGCTTAGAATAATAACCCTAATCTCACGCCAGATGAGTGTCGTAAGAGGATACTAAATCCGGCCCGCTGGTGGTAGAGCCCCTCGTTGGATTATACTGCTAATATTGATTTTAACTGTTAATTATAATACCATTATTACTATTATTATTTCTCAATGGGGTTCGCCTAGATATCTACCACCATTGAGCATAAGTCAGCCGCCAAACGATTCATCGTGTTTCGGCTGGGGGCTTTAGAGCCAGTTCTTTCTTTCTTTTTCTTTTCTCTTTCTTGGCCGGCAACGCATCAATGATGCCTTTGGTGTTGCTGATGTCTATGGGCGACGATAGCCACTTACCATCAGGTGGATCGTCAGTTCGTTTGCCAGCTATTTCCATAAAAAAACAATAGCGATAATTACAATATAGTTATAAAATACCTTATTTATAAATAAAAAGTAAAGCTTTTAAACATCCTGATAGGTGTTCTGCGAAACTGGGAAGCACTGCATCTCTCTTAAGTTAGCGTTACAATTTTACATAATCTGTTTAGGTACATGAAAAAATGTTTACGAAACATGAAACCTGAAACTGACTGTTGATTAACTGTATTATATTTTAACATTTTCGACGAGAGCTGTTGTATATTCTATTAATAAATACAAAAACCTATGGAACTTATATGATATGTACTCTTTTCTTAATTTTTTTTAATATTAGATGCCTGGGTATCTAATATTTATTCTACTATTACTTCAATGCTACTGATATACATAAATATACTCGCTTTATATAATGCAATTAGCCAGCGTGTCCGTACACACAGGAGGCGTGGCGTGATTAAACAGCTAAGTGGTTATATTAATTCCTATCTTGTTATATGATAATAAAGCAATCAACTGGACCTGATTCCGGAGAAAAGTTGTTTGAGCAATTTACAAGTAAGCTATGCAGGGTTTTGTTTATACGTAGGTATTGGAAAATACAGATAAGTAATGAGCTAATTGGTAAGCTAACAGATTTTATGTGTTTTGATTTATATGTACAATCGGCGAGGTCATGAATCTTTAGTGAAGGTCCAGGAACGGACCTCTTTATTCTTAACGCTCGGTCGATACAGAAGTTGCCATATAAGAAATGTCATGAAAAAAACAAAATATTTAGAATGAAGGAGGTACCAATACCGCAGAATACCCCTTCTGCTTCATATACATACAGCCTATGCAGGGTGGAATTTCGTTGACGAACGATACTGGGAGAATAAAATATTGGGAAATATACAGCTTTTATAAAACTATGTTGTACATTTTATAGGATTTTAAATAAATATCCTATAATACTTTCAAAATGAAAATTAATTTACGTGATCTTGATGATCAGACGATGAATGGAAAAATGAGCTTAAAAATTGAATCTATTTTAAGATTTAGACCTTTATTTATAGACGTCATTGGCTTCACTACAATCCAAACGAAATGGAATACACCATTTACTACAAAGTAACTTTGATAATTAAACAAGTATCCATAAAAATACTAATTAATGTACCCAGAGCTGTCCTCTGCAATTAAATGAATCATTAAAGTGGGTAATTCTTTCTTATACGCATTATATAAAAAAATATGACCGTGTAAGTGTATTTATATGAAAACATAGGAGTCGACCAGTATTCATATAATTGAATTAAATTGCTTTAATGGCACGTCTAGGAGTTAAATGATGTTATGATAAAATTTGCAAGTTAACATTTGCTTAGGAAAGAAAATCAATATGTGTGGTAAAGTCCATAACTACTCGAGCTTCATTCACTCGAGATTATGCCAAGTTTTGAAGATGAAGTTGCATAAATATTTACCATTTTGCTTTTACCATCCATCCATCTTTATACCATAGGTACTTACTTTATATCTTTCAAACCATCTTCACATTGCCTTTCAAATGAAACCATTTTGGGACATATCGGTTGGATGGTTTCAAAGTCTTTAAAGGACAAATGTGCTTTTTTTCTTTTTCTTCTATCTTTTTTGGCCGGCAACGCATCAGTGATGCCTTTGGTGTTGATGATGTTCATAGGCGACGATTGCCGTTTACCATCAGGTAGATCGTCTCGTTTGCCGGCTATTTCCATTAAAAATAGATATGTCTACTTTGTAAAACGAATACTGATGATAACACTTTCATGTTACACAGAGACGAACGATGTATGAACCAACTGTCAACCCCATTGAAAATAATCGAACGATTTGATCAAACATCAGTCAAGTGCGAAACTCAAATATTTGCGTCGTCCTTTGGTCAAAACACTCTGTTGGTAACACGAGGAGGGCCAATCGGAAATGAGCAAATAGGTAAAGTGTTACCATTGTTAACTCGATGGTACGTTTTGTTTCGAGTGATTTTGAATGAGTTGTCGAACTTATTACTCAATAAGTGAGCAGAGAAAGTGGTTTAAATAAAGAATCCGTGTGTTAATAATATAGGCTAGTTATAGTAATAATATTAGTTAGTTATTTCCTTTATTTTATTAAATACATACAAACCTATTATGTTATGCTTAGTACAACATACAGTAGGAGTTTAAGTTATTATTTTTGTTTAAGTAAATATTATTTACGCCCCAACTCAAAGTCACTAACGGTTACTTAAATCGTTCCTTAGTACAGAATTTGTATGGTGACTAATGAGCGATTAAAGTAACCGTTAGTGACTCTGAGTTGGGGTGTTAGTATAGTAATACAACAGTATAATATAATAACTGTGTTTCGTGGTGACTGAAAATGTTATCAAATCAGCCTCAAAATTATTTCATTTTATTTTATTTTAAATTTTGCTGAAGGTACAATAGTAGTGGTAATACCGAAGAGCTACAAAAACGCATTCGATCCTGTCTGATCCGTGGCCAATATTTGCACTGGGTCCCGTGGGAACGACGCCATCTATCCCGGATCTTACTTAACTTTCAAGGCAATCAGCAACATGTATCATATTGCAATAGCCCGATATAATTGTGATCAAACTGTATTTAGATATTAATACATTTGCGCAATAATTATTACTATTTTTATAAGTAGCTACTACTAAAATCAGTGAGTGTAGATAGTGCACTGCATGCTACAACAAAAATGCGATTTTTTTTTAATGGAAACAGCCGGCAAAAGAGCTGACGATCCTTAATAGACTCAACATAAAGGGAACCAAACCAAAAACTTACCATGCATCTAAGTTACTATTGCTTATTATACTTCCTCTTTTAAGTAAGTCACTGTACCCATCGATGTAGATAAAGATTTCGGAAACAGCACACATGTTGTTTACCGTCGATGACCCTTGTTTGTCGATACTCTGAACCAACCTATAGGCACGAAGGATCAGACGACGGATGTATTTCTCACTGATTTTGTTATTGTTGTAGGTTTAAACGAGTAAGATACTTGTAACAACACAGAAACAAAGAAAAAGCGATAGGATTTATAATTTTGATCATCTAACATTTAAATAAAAAAATAAGAAAGATAATTTTAAATTAAGATCAAAAAAAAAAATCCCGATAGTTTGATTTATACAAACTTATTAACTATTTTCATTCTATACAGTTTTGAATACTTCAGTAGAAACCAGTTTTATTGTAAAATAAGATAAATACATTGTTACGCATAGGCGCCACTACGCAATTAAGTTTTGCAAAGAACCTTTTTTCGCCTTCTTAAAAGTTTTTTGAACTGTTAACTCGGCAGTCAAGTGTAAAAGGATTAAAACTTCCACCTCAGCTGAAAATAACATTGAGAATCCTTTCGGTAACAAAAAATCTTTTGTGTCTTGAAGGCTCTATCTGTATATTATTATGAGCTTAAATCACTTGGCGGAGTTGCAAGGATTTAAAATTTTGTAGACTTTTGAAAACTTCTTTTCGTCTTCTTTAAGTATAATATTGCATGCGAATTGTTCCATGCCACTTACTATAAATTTACATAAAAAAATGTCTTTATCATCAATCCGTTTTTCCTCTGGTGGGCTCTGATCTTTACCATTAGACCTTTGTAGGCAACGTAAAAGGTACTTCTTGTTTGTATTGTAGGTGGAAAGAGGAATAAATTTAACTATTAGTAGTACAATGATATTTAAAAAATATAGATACGTTATACCCTTAACAAATCAACCAAAAAATCTGTTCCGAAAAGAGCTACAACACACACAGGTTTATCTTTTGTTTCAGTATACCAATCACATTGGTATAATACATAAGTACAATTATTTCTTCTGTGATAATAAACGAAGGCATTTTAATGCTGTATGTCAAATGTCAAGCACTTCTGACAGCAACAAAAGCATGCGTATCATCTTGTATTGTGAGAGCGAATATGAGCAGAACGGTCAATTGCCTGTTCTTACACTTTTCATCGTCGGCGCGCTAGTGACATATACGTAGCAATATTACGTAGCAATACAGGTACACCCTTTGTATCTGGAGAATTTACGTAGGTATTATCAGTAAGATTAAAATTATAATTATGAGTCTCTCTTGATAAGTTTATCTAGACTACTTTAAGCAGAAATTTATAATCCGCTTCGAGAAAGCTCTACTATCAGAAATAACTAAAGGAGTAGGTAAAGCGTATCCAAAAACAAGCAGTATCCATTCGAGTAGTCAATCAATCTCGCTAACCGCATTACAGCCGGTAATTATTCTATTATCCCCATTAACAATTGAGCTGTAAGACAGAGTCGCCGCTTACAAGTAAGATTTTATCACCCCTGCGTACCCTCGAACAATTTGTGGGGCACACCGATCGTCAGGACGCCTGGATGCTCCCGAAAGGACGTCCTTTTGATCAATAACTGTATATAAATTACGAAGCATATGCCCTTTGCTGCTCAAGCAAGCGCACAGGTTTGCCGGCCTTTGTATCGTATAGGTATTCGGTTATTTCGACCCGTGCGAAACAAAACTACGCCGTTATCGAGTCTGTAAAACTTTAGAGGGATTCCTTCAGTTCCCAAAACCGATAACTTCAAATTGAATCTGTTCTGTTTCGTAATGAAGGAAAAAATTAGTTTTTAATAATTAAAGTTGGTAAAAATTGTTACGTCTTACTTAGCCTTTTCATATTTGATTGTATACGTAACGGATTTTTACCACTTTCGCTCTAAATACGAGGTAGATTATAATGATTTTCTCAATTTTTTAAAACAAATAAACAAAATAAAATGTTGTCTTAAAATTAGCTTGATACTTTTAACGTAGGTAATCCCATAGACGTGTTAGTGCTGGAAGAACAAAGAACATTGATGACTCCTCTAGTATTGCATATGTCCATGGTAACTTTACCATCACCTGATGGTAAATGGCTCGTTTGCTTCTTCGTCAGCTCTTCTATAAAAAATAGAGGCCTACCAAGGGTCTATTACCAAATACTTCATTATTTGGCGGTTCAATAAACCTTAAACACGATTTTTTCGGCACCAGCTGTTTTCGTACCGTAGATACGGCTGGCAGTACACAATGCGCTACTTGAAATGAATTACCCGCTCCAAAGACGCTGCTTGTGGATTAGCCCTTCACAATTAGAACGAACAGACGGCGCTTTTCGCCATTGTAGGTGGAAGTCACACGGAACTTTAGACGGTGATTTTAAACAAAGGGTTTCTTCTTCGTCGTAAACCATTTGTAACCTATCGCAACCATAGGCAACCTAAGCCCAGGCGCGCACTACGGGTTTTTATCGGCATATTGTCCCAACTCAGGAATAAAACTTTGCTTTTTTTTACAGCACATTGCGTGCAATGCAATTTAAAACTATGCGTCACCAAACCTGCGGCGTTTCGCCGCAGCGGCGAAAATCCGTAGTGCATGTCTGGCCGACGCGATAGTGTCCACCCACACACACCATCAAGTGACAAAAAATAGCCAGAATATGAGTAATAATCGAATTTACAGAAATACGAATAAACATATTGTGGCTACTGGATTTTCATCGAATATTTCGCTACCTTACAATAAAAATCAAATAAAAAAAAAAACAATCTAACCTGAACATTGTAGATTTGATTTTCATTGTTTCACTTTTAATATACGATATCAAGCATGCAACGTTATTAAAATTGGGTACTAAATAATCATCTCATCTGTTATTCGCCTAAATCATGCTTTAGCCATCTTAATCGAACTAAAGCCTCGAATACCCCCCAGCGACCGAGCCTCCAGACTGAAGGCTCAATGTATTGTGAACTCAAGATGTTTTGATTTGAAAAACGCGCACGGGAAGCTTGCGATTAGAGCGGTGAAATCCAAAGAATGGGATTTATAAGTTTTTGTTCGTCAAGAGCAAAGAACGATCAAGTCCATAGAGTGAAGGATTTGCAATCGGGAGCTAAGTAGGAGGTAAGATTGTTTGTTTATGAAACTTGTGGTGAAAACTTGGAAGATGAAGATTTGAAAATTGAAGGCAAGTAATAAACATTGAATTAATAATGGTTTGCTTCGGTCCATAAAGTTTAGATACGATTGATGTTTTGAAGCTGAATTTAACACCAGCTTTAAATTTAACTACGCATAAGTACAATTGGAATTTAGCAGGATGGTATAAACACCACAGCCTCGTCCATTTTTTAACCGAATTCAAAAAAAGGAGGAGGTTCTCAATTCGATTGTATTTTTTTTTTGATTTGATAATTTTTTTTTTCGATTTCATGATTCTTTTTTTAATCGAAAGCTGGGCCGTCATGTGGTCCCATATAAATTTTATTGAGATCTGACAATGGCATCCATGATAAATTAATTAAATTTGTATTAAGTAAGCGCGACAAATGGACGAATAACTCAATATCATGCCAACCGATTTTGATGATTCTTTTTTTAATCGAAAGCAGGTGCTTGTCGCGTAATCTCACATAAATTTGAACGAGATCTGACAAGTAGTTTTTGAGTAACTTTGAAGTCGGTTATGTTTTGTTAGTAAAATTTAGATTATAATGAATTATTACCACAGTAAACTGCAGCAGAACCAGGATTGATCCAAGAATGATTCTAATCTTCTCCAGATTAGATTACCTTAATATCTGGAAATCTGGTTTTTCGCCGACGCAGCGAAACGCCGCAGGTTTGGTAACAAATACTTTTAAATAGCATTGCGGGTACTGTGCAGCGAAAAACGTTTTTTTTTGGGATGCGGCAATTTGCCGCAGCGGCGAAAAACCGTAGAGCGCGCCTGGACATAGGGTTGCCAATGGTTGCAGATGGTTTAGCGACCAAGAAGAAACTATAAATCCGTTTGATAACGTAAATCTAATGTAGAGTAGATCCCCTAATTTCTTCCTTAGAAAATCAAGCAGGGTACAGATATAGTATATCTGTTCGTAACAGAACATAGTTATATTGCACGAGTGCAGTGGCGCCGTGCCAAGTGAGCAATTCGCAGTCCGCAGGTGAAGTTAACCTTCCCCCAGCGATGGAGATACCAACTTCCTTATTCGCTACATTATGGTTTGTTTACGATCTTCGCCGCCGAGAAAATAATTCCGTTTTGTGTTTAATTAAATTTTCTGAAAATTTATTCTTTGGCTAAGGTCAAAAATAATTCGGTGAGTTTTACTAATAACTGGTAATCTAAATACTGGTATAGATAGATCAATAAGAATACAGATAGATAGATCTGTTTGCAATGCACGACCAACGTAGAGCAAAGAGATCATACGAGACACTCAAAATATAGTTTTGTCACTGTACAAACGTCATTAGTATCATATCAGTTAAAGAAATGGAAGAGACAAACCTGCATTTATTCTATCAACATTCTTTCTATCTTTGACGATTCTAATAGTTTACTTTGATTGGTACTTATTGTTAATGTGAAACTATTGTAAAAATACCATACCTAACAGGCCTAGGTTTAAAAAATGTCTATAATTTATTTCCTTCCGTGTTGCGTCTTTGTATTCCATCTGTTGTTATTAACTGTATTAGAAATATGGCACTATTTTGGAGTGTGGTTTCTTCATTAGGGATCCGCTCGTTTTTAATGTGTGATAAAACAATATACCTACAGATTGCACGCCAATTAGACGTTTTAATAAGAAAAAGATGAGGCTAAAAAAGATTATTGATTAGGCCGATTTTACACAAAGGAATACGGAATAAACCCTTGTTTATAACGAGCTATTCAAATACAATATCACACGTAATAAAAAGATTCAACGGCCCTCCACGAATTCATTTTAAGGTTATTAGATCATATATTATACAATATATTATGACACTGATACCCTAATAAACGTTGTTAACTTTGGATATCTCCGTTGTGCCAAATGACTTTATATCAGTAAATTAAAAAGTAATTTCATAACTCAGATTGATTTTGTTGATTTGCCAGTGTTACGTAATTTATATAAGTATATATATTTATTATTATTATTTTGCCCATAATGTAAAATGTATTATAATAATTTGCCTACCTACTAAACATATTCGATCGAAAAAAAACTTCTATGTCACTGACAGGAATATTAACAAAATCCCATGAACTATTCAATTTTTTAAATTTATTTGTTAGTTTTTACCAAAGGTGTTCACCTATTTAAAGTTAACTTATTTCATTACAAAAATCTAAATCCATTAGTTTAGGTTCAGTCAAGGAGTCAGAGTTAAAATTTTAAATATAATTTAAAAATAATCAAAAATAAAAATTTGTGTATTACACAACATGATTTTGATTACATTGTTTGGGTGCTCCCCTGGTAAGTTAAGATAAACCTGTGTTAGGTGACCCCTCTTCTCTTAAGTTACACTTTATTGAACAATATAGTTTACATGTAATTACATTTTAAATACCAGATGTTAAGTAAGTATTTTAAAATAATATTTTTAATTCTGTTAAAGTACTAACTTAATGGAGGAGTTTTATAGCAAAAGTAGATGCAATTACATTAAGCAGAAATCCTTACTAAGATTCTAATTAAACTAAAAATCGTTCTTAACTCCATCATAAAGCGTTATAACCGAACGGGTCCTTGCCCCTCTTGGGCGGCGCAAGGCGCCTTTAATCCGGTGCTAATAATTATTAATCTCTTTTATTCCCTTTTCGAGCTCCTAAAGCCTGAGACGTCATTATAATTGACGACACGCCAGTTCTCGCGACGACAGTATAACCATAAAAGCGCCGCAACCAGTCCGGCTCGAAGACCATTGCGCAAGACAACCGGACCGTTTGATTCACGACCTGATGACAGTGGGTTTATTAATTTACTAGTAGGTTCCCAAGACTGACTTTGAACTTGGGTTGAGATGTCGTTTTATTTTGGAAAAATTAGAACTAAAACTTGAGCAAAATTAGCATGCTCTATTATGCTATAGCTTATGCTCTTCTGGAACACATGTGATGGTTAATAAATGGTTTTTATCTGTTCATTAAGGTGTATATGTGTTATCTTAAGACACGGATCGAAACGGATGGTTTCTTCAGAAAAATAGAAGTCTAATAGTAGCAGCGGTCATTCATCTTACTACTGACCCGAAGTCGGTCGATAGTTCTAAAAGTATGCCTTGCTGGAGCGTTGCAGAACAACTAGCTGATCGATACGATGTAGAAAAACGATATGATATAAGTTGATAATCTATTCTAATATATAAAATTCTCATGTCACGCTTTTTTGAAGTTGAACTCCTCCGAAACGGCTCGACCAATTTTCGTGAATCTTTGCGTGCATATCGGCTAGGGTGGAGAATCGGAAAATATTTATTTTTCATCCCCCTACCCCTAAATTTTTTTTGGCAGAACAACGTTTGCCCGGTCAGCTAGTATTATAAATAATAGACAAACAACTGTAGAAAGGATGATTCAGATTTATAAAAATAAATACGTTTAATATAAAATTTATTGCGCATGGGAGGCGTTTGGGCGAGAAAACCTTAAAACGTTTCGCAGAAATTAAAAGGGTTTAAGTTATCTTTCTTGTGATGGCAGGTGTTTAAGTTCATCTTTGTTAGTTAACCAAATAGTAGCGTTACTCTAAAAACGCATTAAAAGCACATATTGTTTTCTGTGCTGAGGGATTTTAATATATTTGTTGCAAACTTCAGCCTGGATACAAGGGACATAGAGGCAGTTTATGGATATTGTTAATTTTAAGTAGACAATAATATTTTGATACATCCAACTTGTAGTTTGCATTTAGAAGTTGTGTATCAAATCTGCACTCGTACCTTTTGATTTAGAACTCTAGTTGTATTTGAAACTTCTCATGCTATTTCTTTTGTGAACTGACTCTATTGGATAATGTTATATCAACGGATTAAAGCTAGTAAAACAAAAATATTGTAGCATTATAGATTGGATTAATTAATCACCTTTTAGCAAATTATAAATGCTTACTTACGTTCAAGCAACCGATAAACACAACAAACATGATATTAAAAATGGAAATACAAAATTAATCAATGTTAACAACTGTTGATAATATCTATATGAAAAATTGACGGCCATTCAAAAATCGGCATGTCGCGGTCGGGCCGAATGGTTGGACAAAAAACGTCAAACAAGCATCATGGTATCGCCGGATCTTCCTACCTGTTACTATGTCAGCCAAAACATCGTTTAACAGACAAAACATGTTTGTGGGTAAACTTTTTAAGTGTTGGTACATTAAGAAAATGAAACAGTACCTTTTTCACGCGAAAAATTACGTCAGTTTGGTAATTTGGCGCTACGCACAGTTAGTTTTCATTTTACTACTATTTAGGTTTTGAGCTGTTAAGATAAAAAAAAAAAATTTCGATCAAATGGGTGTACCTAATGCCTTTGTAAAAATAAAAAAAAATACTAGGCAATAACTAAATCACAGAATGTATACATAATATATTTATTCAAATATTTTTCTTCATTATGATTCCTCAAATTAGACTGTTATTAATTTTACAGTGTATCAGTTCTGTAGCTAATAACTTATTAAGGCCATATTTTTTCTGAAAAATTTGGAATAGGAAAAATTCTTAGCGGAATGGGAACAGTTCCTAGGAATTTGAAGAGTACCATGATTTTGTCCTTTCAAATTGGCTAGTAATATATATTTTAATTAAGAGAAATAAAAAACAATAAAATACCATACACGAAACAAGTTTCTCGAAAAAATATTTAAGGCATCGCCTACACGAAGTCAGCTGTTCTCAAAATTCTACGCATACCTTGCGGCGACCGTCGTTATTTCAATTACCCGCGTCCCTCGTCAAAGACAAAAGACCTGACACGAGGAAAAAATGACAAAAAGAAAAAAAACCGAACAAACGTTCATCGGCAAAATTAAAAAACAAACGTTATCTATGATTGGATCGCGGTCGTGTAAACGCACTCAAGTGTATTATGTTACCTTGAAAGTCGGCTTTCGATTTCGGTAGCATTATTTGAAATTGAAACTAGCTGGACATAAACAGCGCTTTTTTGTGCATAGAAATGGATTCGGATGTGGTGTATGGGTTCTTTCGGGTCAATCGGGTTTTGGTATTTTAATGAATGTGAAAGTTGCAAATCAAAAAAGTTGCCAAATTAAATAATCATTAATTCTTCTTTCATAAAACTTGTGTATATAAAGCGTCAGTAAAAAAATCACCGGTAGTACTTGCCAGTACTTAGTAACCCACAATGGTTCCAATGTTTCTAATATTTAACGCGATACGTGGATTTCCTGCATTTGTTCAGTATGTTCGTCTCCGTACTTATGTAGTAGTGTGTATGTATTTAGATAAAAAATGTTAAATAAAAAAATTTGGTCCTTAAATTTGTTACATAAAAAACATTATTTTTCATTATTGTTCAAAACTAAATTTTACACTCAATAACTACACTGTTCTGTCTGTACCTTTAGTGAAGAACATGAAAGATGGTAAAACTAAAATACTGGTGTTGGTTCACTCTTCATTAAAGTAGTCAACTTAAATATCGCGTGAATAAATCCGTTCCGTTAGTAAATAAAGTCTAAACCGGTAACACATATGCTTGTTAATTAGTGAATGCTCATAGTTCTGAAAAGAATAATACTTTACTCAAACATATGTTTCCGTTTTATAATGATATGAGAGACACCTGTCAAGGCATTAAGAGTCGAAATAGATCTTAATGTAAGACAGACTCAAGACAATATGCAATTAAAACAAACATAATACACTTCCGTACTGGAATGCCCTATATTGTGGGTGGTATTGGCGTACGCGTGAAACATCACAAATATTTAACCCTGTTAAAAACCATTATAATATTGCTAGTATAAATAATTCAACTTAAAACCGCTACTATATTGCTACGCTAGTATAAATAATTCCACCTAAAATCAAAAGTAGGGCTTTTTGTCAACCAAACAGCTGAGTTTTTTTTTAATTTCAGTTAAGTTCTTTCGCTTCTTTAAACGGCACCAATCTTTTCATTTATCTTATTTTTATTCCTTGTGTGTTCACAATTTTTTTGTTTGTGTCTCTTTTGCCTTTTTTATTTAACTTCAAAAACATTACAAACCTTCAAAAAAAGGGATATAGTATTTTGCAATTTACGCCATCATACTATATAAAATTTATCAAAATGAACCTTTATACAAAGCAGTTATAACCTCATTAAGAGACGTTGTCACGTTGTCATAATTATGTATTAATTTATGTAACATTTTAATATGAAATATTACGCCATTAGGTCGATAAAAAGTATTTCTATATAAATGTTTTTCAAATTATAGTTTTGCATCTGTTATAGGGTATGTCGGTATTACCGCCTACGGCGAGGGCTTATCCACAGACTATAATTTAACCCGGCTACCTGAGAGATAGCGAAGATGTTTCACTAACATCTGCTTTGCTTCTTAGGGTTGTAATTCCTCTTCTTCCCCATTGTTTTGGTTTCTTTTTAATTTAAATATTCTCTAAAATGTCTAAAATTGATAAGACTATAGTACTTTGGCTGAGAAAGTTTACTTTTGAATAATCGATAAGACCTTTTTTTTTTATGGAAATAGCCGGAAAACGAGCTGACGATCCACCTGATGGTAAGTGGCTATTGTCGTCCATGGACCAACAATACCTAAGGCATCACTGATACGTTGCTGGCCAAGAAAGAGAGAAGAAAAAGAAAGAAATTATTATTTATGCCATTTCGAGACGTTATTAAAGTAACACATTAAAAGATATTATAAAAAATCTCTAACTTACGAGTATTAATATTGGTGGTTTAGAGATTTTATACTTTTTGTATAAAAAAATCGAAAAATATCGTATCGGTTAAAGTAATGTATTATAGTACTTGAAGCTCACCGCGTGTTACAAACTCGTAACCAGTTCTATAACGCACTCCAGTAAACTTTACTTGTGTATGTAATTAAGTTTCTCCCTATGAATATGCATAAGCGGCATGCAGTTATCAGGGCACTAAGATTTTACCTGTTTCGAAAATTTCTTAGTTGACACCTTATAATGGTAAGTAGCTATTCTGTAGTACGGAATTAGGTGTTGCATGTTTACTACATGCCTTCTAAATGCCTGGTATAATATTAAGTTTAAATAAAACCGACTAAACAAATAGATACGACAAGCTAATACAAAATCAACTACGAATACAGAAATAATGGATCCAAAAATCCCTGAAAAAATAAATGAAAAAGTCAGGCAGTGCTCAGGAGCCTGCAATGCCTCATGACACTCATAAGTAAGCTTTACGGATCACCACGATGTTTTCACAATTTTTTCCTAAATTTCTCCTTGATTTTGAAAGAATATGAGTAACTTTTAAAAAAAGAGCCCTCAATCCACGCGCACACGAATCAATAAGTTTAATGATAACCCTGAACCATTAGTTCCGTTAAATTTCTAGTAGTTAGTTAATCGTGGATCGTGTACATTCACTACTATAATATGGCTTATCAAGACAGGTACTGTAGGTATTTTACACCACGATATAAATATAATGTAACGCACGTGTAGATATTATTTATTACCCTAAAATCTCGCAACAAATCAATACATATAAACAATTTCCATGACATGCAAACAAAATAAAGTACAAGACCGTATATTAAACTCCATCTTTCATCGCAAGGCTACCTGCAAAAACTGTAACCGATCATACCCTATACAAAAGATAATCTATTGAGAACTATTTAACGGTGAAGTTGATGGTTGCCCAAAGTAAATAGCCATAATAACCGTAGCCGGGACAAAGCTCCCCCGCTGCTCGACGACAGGGGTACAAACGGACCTTTTTAATTATAATATCACCCACATTATAAAGTTTTTGCTCTCCACAAAAAATACTCGTCGATTGCTACTTTTTGGGGCCCTATTCTCAACAGATACTCCTGTGGAGGGCATTGTTGAATTACGTCGATGTTGTGGCTGTTATTGGAGGCTTTTTGTATTCATTAGTTCGTTCGTTTTTCTATTCACGGGCTTTAAGTGTTGTTAGTATTTGATTTATAACCTACCTATTGGTATTATTGCTAGTATTAAAGGTGTTTGCATCTTTGACTTTCATGTATTTGTAGTGATGTTTGTCAAGATCTGTAATTAACTTGTTAAGGTTTGGATAAATTATGTTTACGTAGAACCAAATAAATTGAACTGAAATATTCTAAGTTTCTAATAATAAAGACGGCAACAAATTAACAACATTAGTAGTTTCGGCTGGTACATTGAACTATTACTGGATGGTGTAGAATAATTCCCAATTAGATTTTTAAGCGTATTATCTTCTTAATATTAATGATCATACACTTGATACACTACATAGCATAATATTTTATAAAAATATGTAGACCATATATTGAAAAGGAATTTGATTTAATAGTAAATCAATGACCACAATATTTAACAATCACATTCTTTACAGTCTCATATTTGTTGAGATTGAGTCCAAAATGTTTTTTGATAATCCTGCTTCATTTTTATAATTCCTAATATACTCCTTGAAGTTTTGTAAGATGTGGTATACTTATTAAAACATGCCTGTTATTGCCGGAAATGCATAAAAACTGTACTGTGCTATAAAGATTAACTATAATAATCTAAAGTTACAGATGATATGCAGTACCTGACTACCTATTATTGAAAAGTACTTCATTACGTCTAAAACACACTACTTAAAGGTGACATTTGTGAAGAAAAAACGACAGCATCAAATTAACAAAACTAGTAATAGATAGGTAGGTACTAAAGCTAGGTACTACTTATAATTTGGAATCTAAACATGAAATTAAAGCAGATACTCACGAATCCGTGTTTGTCGCTGATGTTGTTAGTCAACTTCAGCTTGTGGAAGGAGACGACCTTCTGCATCCACTGCTCGCCAGTCGATGGCGAGTCGGGGTGGATGTACATCCTCTTCGGCATCTCAGGGTCCGCCTTACCGGCTACCATCCACCGACTCCGGAAACAAAGACAGGAGATGTAGTTATGGAAGGAATGACAGAGACAGATGGATTATTCTTTCAAGATGGGAATAAAGAACAAGTTAATAAATGACACCGTGTTCCTGTATAACTATTTAACTAAAGTTATTAAAGCTACTAAAGCAAACAATTTTGTGATTGTGAAACTTTTTTGGCAATCTCAAAATCATTGATAGTTTAAGTTTAAAATATGTAATTTCAATCCTTAGTAAAAAATACCAAATATTTTTTCAGTTAGATTATATTACGTATAGATTACTAAGAAAAGTTTAAAAGTTCATTTCAAATCTTGTAGACACATTGATCCGATCTCGGACTAATCTTATCGACTTCATCATTACCCCAATAGTTAAAACGATCATTCGAAAGTGAAATTAATTTTTAATTAAAAAAGAACACGGCGCATTAAGACAGGTGGTCGCATAAATTATAAATATTATGACGCCATAAACATTGTACGTTCATACGAAGAACAGGGACTTGTTAAAGCGAGAAAATATTTATTCAATTAAAACAGAGACACTTTTTGTATCAAAAACGCATGCATTGTTTCATTGTAAGTATAGCTAGAGCTTGTCCAGGTGAGGAAATGCGAAGGATTCAATAGGCCTTCGTGTGGCTATTGATTATTAGAAATAATCACGTATTATGAATCTAGTTCCTTGTTTGTTGATTTTATCGCCATGAAACAACTTTGCGATTCATCACCTCATTAGGCCAAGCTCTTAGGCTCGTATTAATAAACCGATCTCAGCTCAAGACATCTCAGAATTTATTTTTACATACAATTTGACATATTTTAGCATCTCAAACCAAATTTTGAGATCGCAGAGATCTTAAGATCTTTTTATTAATACGGGCCTTAGTAATTGGTGACATGACAGAATAATTTGAAGATGAAGACATGCGGATTAAAAATAATGGTTATAAGCATTGGACATTCTATGATAAATTAGTAAGCATGTGAATATAGAGATCTGCGTCGAACTAAATGTAGCATGTACAATACACAGTAACAAAAATCAGGATGATATTTTGAACATAAATGAAGATATACTTAAATTGATTGACTTCTATTATAAAGATTATGAAACGACCCAGAGTGACAAGGTTTAGTGAATTAGGATATCAGGCTGGATAACGAGGTAACGCTTTCCACAACCACGCAGATCCCTGTGATCTTCACATTAAGTAAATTATAGTACGCATGCTTCTTGCCTTATTGTTCTTTCAGTATAACGAATTACATTAAAATAAGATCATCTAACTGGACTCCATGAGACTAACCCGATAAAATTACTACATTATTCTTATTTTAATTTAATTCCTTCTTTACTCGTACTTCTTTATTTATACCTGTTGTGGAATTTGTATCTGCAATCGTCGGCAGCTACGATGTCCATTAGCAAAATGTATTTTGCTTTTTTATCAAGACCAGAAACGCGAACTTTGTAGGCAGGAAACATACGTCTGCAAGCAATACGAGAGAAAAACATGGGTTGGGACTTGTTCTTAGCGACAACGATTTGACATCACGTCGATTGTGAGACATGCCGCTGGACTAGTTTCGCTTCTTATACCCATTGCTCCCGGGAATCGGCAGTTAGCTTGTGATCTCTTACCGCACTAATTAGTTTTATTTACGACCGACCTAACCGCTCGCCGAATTTTAGTTAAGTAATTGTAAGGAACAATGCGCTCGCGGTGGCCGTATTTGGCGTTTTCACGTACTTAGTACAGGGGCTGATTACCGTCGAGGCGGGCGCAGGGAGGTGTTGCCAAGTATTTGCAAGGAACAAAAAGCTCGTGTTTCCGCCACAGACGGCCAAAAACGGCGAAGTACGCGGCTATTGTGCGGCTAAGCCCTGCAGCGAGCGTCGTGACCGAGACACGTGAGCGAATGCGCTTCGAAGCCAACAACATGAGCGACACTAAAAACCCAGTACGATACTGCGATACCAGGGCGTTCGGTTTACCGAATCGAATTTAGAAATCTCCGATCGAGTAATTGGTAAATAATATGAACGAATGATTTGTAATAATTAATTACCATATTACTGGCGCTAGACAGCCGGCGCCTTTGTCGGCGACGATATCGGTTTAAAGCTGAGTCACAGCCGAAATTTCGACCGGAATGCTCGTTTCGTATTAATTAACGGATATTAAATCGAAGTTTATCGATCGCATCTCGATGTTGCCAAACCTTCGTGTCGGCGGTTTTGATACCGGCCGTCGATCGGCAGACGTAAAGAACGGAGCGGCCTTATCGAGCCTTGTCATCAGGAATTAAACAATGTACACGATCAAATACGATGATTATCAATCTCGGTTCCGATGCAGCGATGTTCGACTGACGACGAACCCGGAAGAATTTCTACGAAACGTTTTCCTAGCAACCCCAACTGCCTTCCCGTGAGGTTGGTAAACACAGAGTTTCGAGTCGATATTTCTCACCTCTACTATCGTTATTCGCTTTTTACGCCTCCGCTGCGGCATTTAAGACAAAGATATTTTAATGATATTACCCATCGGATGCGTGTTGAATCCTTAATCGCCGGCCGATTCCAACATTCTGTCGTGTGATGTCGTTGCCCTTAAATTGAGCGTGTTTCGTACAAATTGTTTAGACGCAATTAAGAGCGGATCGAAAATGGTTCGGTGGGAACTAGTGCAGTGTGGGTAGAGTCACAAGCTAAATGAGAATGGGTGTTTAACAGGTTTAACGGAGCAGTGGCATATCTCATGAGACGTGACGTGAGTGCAGACGGGCTGGTAATCTGTTAGCCGACTCGTCAGCGAGGGGTGATGGTTTGGGGAGATGAGTTCCGCAGCGATGGATGATGTGTAGTGGTCTACCTGTTGTGGAACTTATAGCGGTAGTCGTCGGCTGCGACGATGTCCAGCAGGAGGATGTATTTCGCTTTCGCGTCCAATCCAGACACGCGGAACTTCATTTGTGGGAACATTTGTCTGCAATATGGAATTTTTCAATCATCCTTGTGATCATCCAAGTTACAAACGGGCCTGCTAAAGTAAATATTTACTGAAGGTTAGTTGTTACCAACTTTTAACATCTGTAACCAACTTCAATAGATCATGAAGTACCTCGTTCATAACCTGAAACTTTAAGTTGACTCCAGTGACAGAGCAACAGTAGGTCTTCAAAAAAACATACACATTTAAGACATTTTGTAATTTTAACATCCTGTAAATTCGCAGAATTAATAATAAAAATCAATTAGAAAACTTTTCTAGGGAAAATCCCATTTTCCCTACTTTGATCACGTGCAACTTAAAACAAGAATACATAAAAGTAAATTTAGCACAAAAAAATAGAAAAAAATGTAAGTGTCCGTCATCGCTCGTCTTTAACCGGTATTAGTATAAACATGAGACATTTAAAGATAATTATGAAAAAAATAACGTTAGATAAGGACAGACAGTGACCTTAAGACAGTCTGCATTTGAAAATAGCATTAAAAGATATATAATTAAAATAAGCTCACAACTACAAATAACATAAGTAAGTACTTATAGTACATGTAGACAAGAAAAGGCATAACAAGGAAGATGTTCTTCCTCCATACATCCATTGACCCATAATATTTTCACTGACCATAACCTTAAACTTTAGTGATTGCAGTCGGAGTGATTTACGTTTTGTACCCATTGGATAAATTCGACTCGTACCAATATGACCGAATTAATACCAAACTGTACCATTAAAATGAACCAATATTAAGTGTTGAAGTTGTCGATTTTAAAAAACTTTTCACTATCGTTTAAAAAGCGGCCAAGTGCGAGTCGGACTCGCCCATAAAGGGTTCCGAAGCAAGTAACATAATATAAAAGTTCTTGGACTTCAGTGTAACTTTGATCGATGTTTTTTGCGGTTTACGATTTATGACATATTAAAAAAAAACTACTTACTAGATCTCGTTCAAATCAATTTTTGTTGGAAGTTTGCACGGTAATGTACATCATATATTTTTTTTAGTTTTATCATTCTCTTATTTTAGAAGTTACAGGGGGGGGGGGGGGTGACACATATTTTACCACATTGGAAGTGTCTCTCGCGCAAACTATTCAATTTAGAAAAAAATGATAATAAAAACCTCAATATAATTTTTGAAGACCTATCCATAGATAGTGTAGATATATAGTATAGATATAGTATAGATCCACGTATGGGTTTAATGAAAAAAAAATTTTGAGTTTCAGTTTTATGTATGGGGAACCCCCAAAATTTATTGTTTTTTTTTTTCAATTTTTGTGTGAAAATCTTAATGCGGTTTACGGTATACATCTACTGACCAAGTTTCAACAGTATAGTTCTTATAGTTTCGGAGAAAAGTGGCTGTGACATACGGACGGACAGACAGACAGACAGACAGACAGACATGACGAATTTATAAGGGTTCCGTTTTTTGACATTTGGCTACGGAACCCTAAAAACGACTTTACGTCAAATTGATTTAAGTTCATATTGAAAAAATTGCATGTTATTTAATTCAAATAAATGAAGAAGTTTACAATACATTTAGATACATACAATAATTTGGATGACCAAAAAAGTAAACGTTGATATTACCAGGGATTATATTCGAGATGAAAGCAATATAAAGCCTGATATTATGTCTAAAGCGTAATGCATGAATCACGGTACTTCATTGATCCCTAAGTAGGTATAATAATTATTTAATTTAATTTTAATGACAAAGCAAAAAAAAAACATCAATTTTCCAGGGACAATATTGGGGATTAGTGCAATATTAAGCCTGATAGGCTAGAATGCATGCACACACGGCCAGTTGTAGTCTTGTAGATAGTTAACGCTCATTAGGTCAGAGATTTACTGCGGGTACGTGACGGAGCGGTTGCCGGTTGCCGGGTTGCCGACAACCTGATAGATGTCGTGTCGCCGCGAGTGACGACTTGCATACGGATGGACCGATTGGCTGTGGTAGGTTGAAGACCTGGGTTTGCTTAACTTTGACATCATGTGTTTATTAGCTTCTGATGGATGGATGTTTTTGGTTGGATGCAATTTTGGATTTGGATTTTTTTGGAAAAAAATTGATAAAACAAATAGCTACCTTTTTTAAAAGGTTTCTTTTTTCTGTTTATTTGTGCTACGCTTTCCGCTAACTTTTAAAACTTATTTATTTTTTTAAGTTAAAATAGAAAAAAGGAAAAAGAGCAGGCAAAGAGGCAGGAAAAGAAGTATTCAACCTTGTCACAAATTATGAAATAAAAGATTCCTTTTTTATTAAAATTGATATTTTTTCACTAAGAGTTGAACGGCAACAAACATAGGTAGGTAAGGTACTACTTATATCCAGACATCTCATAGCCTGTGATTTTATATCGCAAGCATGACACTGTTTCTCGTATATGGCACTGCAATTTATATTATTGTGCGGTGCCACCAGTATTTATTACACTTCGCGGTGAGGTGAAGGAACGAATAAAAATTATGTACCTACATAGTGTGAAATAAAGTAACAACTAACAAGCATTGCGTTAACTTTTAGCGAAACTATGAAAAAACGATATCGTCATTATTATTTTGGAATCTGGGCTTCTAGACGAAACTTCTTTTTGTAAGCATTCATACCAAACGGTAGCGGATGGCGTGAACGCTAACAGAAAAGAGTTTTGTCTAGAGGCTCTGATCAGAAACCTCCTATGACAAACGGCTGTTTTCTAGCCTTGTAGGCCATGTAGTCTCAGATCCAGTGGTAAGCAAGTATGGCCCGTAACTCATTGAGAAAATACTTTGCTGAAAGAAGAAAAAACAATGGGCGAAATAATTGCCTGATGGAATTCTCTGACATTGACCGGCCATGTTCTATTAGATTATAGCAACTGTAACATTGTGCTTTCCATAAATAAAAAAAATACCAACAAATTTTTACCCAAGTAATTGATTGATATGGCTCCATGGGTCTCTCTATTTATCAAAGACTAGTTACTGCTCTCGTTTTGCTTCGGTTTTCGTATGAATCCCGTATTTTTTTTTAAATAAAATATAGCCTATGTTACTAAGAAACTACAGCATCCTATTGGTGAAAGAATGTTTGAAATCAGTCCAATAGTTTAAGCTCATTCATTACAAACAAAGAAAACAAACAACAAATCTAAATTTTCTTCTTTATAACATTAGATAGGTAAGGATAAATAAATTATTAGAAATATCTATATTTTATGGGGGATCTCCAGACACAGATTTTTTAAACATTATACATAATGGAACTATAGATCTCAGAGGCACTTCACCCAGTATTAAGTGGCTACTGCTTTCCATGGCTATCGGTAACCAACCGCAAGTAGGTCACGCACACATCTTCCTATATGTATAATTAAAAATTACATTAGTATGACTGTGTCTGTAATATTACAGTTATTAATTTAGGACTTTTCAATCGTTTCATTGTGTCGTTACAAAACTGCTTGAAGTAACTTATTTTCATTGTTTTTGTACATATATATATTTTTTTCATTATTTTTATATAAATGAATATCGAATCCAATAAGACAAACTGGGTATATTTTACTGGATGTTGATTAATGTTGCACTTTACTGTTTATTTGATACGAGTAACCACCCTCGCTTTGCTTCGGTTTTCTTATTTTTTTACACCTTGGGTTACATTATTGGAGTTTTATTAAGGATCCCTAATTTTTTTTAAATATAATATAGCCTATGTTCACCGGGGATAGTGTAGCTTTGTAACAGTGAAATAATTTTTGAAATCAGTTCAGTAGTTTCGGAGCCTATTCAATGCAAACAAAAAATCAAATCTTTCCTCTTTATATATTAGTATAGATATTCACTGCTACTTCATACGTCATCCGAGACTCAATGACCTGAACATATTCATATTAATATTAACGAACAAATTTTAAGATAACAAATTGTTATGCACCGATATTCGCACACCACAGCCTGCTACCGTGAAATTTAATACAAACGCCTTTCGACAATACACACCAGAATTACTTGACCCCTGACATACGAGCACCGTTATTCTTCTTGCCTTGCTTTAACTCGTTATCGAAAACTTGTGGGAGGTCTATAAATTGGCCATTATGCGGGAAGCGACCACCGTAACTTGATCTGCTGCTCGCGCATTTTATATATCGTCGATAGGCTGCGATATGTTGGCGATGGAGCTACGGAGGTTGGAAAACTAAAGCGTTTAGTGCTTACGTAAGATAAGACACGATTGTCAATCACGTGCCTGCAACAGTGGACAGCTCACACTTGACAGTGCTCGTTGACTCCAGTGGAATTTTCGATGCGTCCTAATAAATTACTCGATAACTTAACAACGAAACGTTTGTTCGTAATTAATTACAGAATGATTGATCGTTCGCAGTCGGCTTATCTGGATTCATTGCGATTTATAACAGGCTATTTCTATTTTACGGTAAAATGGAGTCGTTCATTAAAATCACTCGCATGCACGTCTGTTCACCTCGATGTTCTGTCTCGCTATTCTTATTGGATGATAGCAAGCGACCCGCGATGAACTATTAATCGCTTATAATACTCGTAGATAAAATTTTACGTTCTGCTGAAATATTCCAACCGCATCGATTCGCTTCTATTTAAATGTAAAACTATTTCATTAAAACTTCTTGGTACTAGAATAAATGTTTATAGTATCCCTCTTTCTCTTTTTTCTTTCTAGAAATATTTGATGAATTACTTTGCTTTGAATACGTCTTCTCTGTCACCTCGGCTACAGATTGAGTTTCAGTCACAATGAAAATACAAGTCTATATAGGACTTATATTGCTTCTATCACCGTTTGACTTTATCAGTTTAATAATTTTTCATATCAGTTCTATTTACTTTTAAGGAATATTTTTTTTGGCATTTTGCATTCCACATACATATGAACTTACATAACACTCACAGTAAGTATTTTCAAATATTAAGTTAAGTTGGTAAACCAGGAGAAATAAAATTACATTTAGGTATATGTACGGAACAGAATCGGAAATAAAGCATATAGTTTTTCGCTCTCAATACAACCATTTCGAAGAAAGATTTTTATGGATTTATGTGTTAATGCATCGAGTTCGTTCTGGGAAATCGAAAGGTTGATGAAGAAATAAAATGCTGTCTACACTTCACGCCAAAACGTTATTTATTGGTGGCTATTTTGCGTGAGTATTTTGTCGAACTTTAACGCGTATTCTGAATGGTATAATGGTCTTTGAAACTTACTGTCCGTCTATCTTTTTAGGAACAAAAAATGTAATTTAAGCGGGACCAATCTCAATGACAATGAAAGTAAAGTAAGGTATATTATCTATACATCTTAAAAAATAAAATTCTGGATTTGGATAACTTCGGTTGCGTCTACATATATCGATTGAACGATAAAAAGTATCGTTAGACAGGATAATAGGATTATCGTTGTAAAGGATTTATCGTTAATAGCAAATCTACGTGAGTGCTTCCATACTTCGAAGGTCACCAAAGTCACAAGACTGTTGATGTTAGATAGTAGTCGTTATTTAAGTCCTGAGACATTTGAGAAAACAGCTGATTCCAGTTGGCAACTAACTACCGATCCACATAAGATCGTTGTGGTGCTGGAATCTTGATTCCATAGGTAGATAAGTAAATGGATGGCTGTGGCGAGTAGTGATAATGATAGAATAATATGTTTGAAGGGTCAATTTCCCGCATGAGTGACTCGAGTTTTATTCGATGCATGCATCTATTCAGAAATTAATCACTTGCTTTGGAGAAGAAAATCGTCGTCAGGAGACCTGCATGAAGTCTTTCTTAATGGACCATGATTTTCGACCCTAGCTTAGAAATAGTGATTATTATGGGTTGTGAGGATATCAGTTGTGGTCATGCACAAGCCGTTAATGAGTTCATACATAGTTTCATGAGAAAGTACTAGGCTACCATGAATTTACTTCAAGTACCAGACCAGATTCAGATTGCACAATGCAAGAGCGGGAATGAATCGAAATGGTCCCATTACAGAGATTTGTCTTCATCTAGATGCAAATGAGTGCAACCCACTGTTACTCGGAATTTCTGTAGTGCGCTTATGCATGTGTTGTACTGTCGACGATACTGAAAATGTGTGGTATGAGTCAAATTTGTGGTATAATTATTGAATAATTCATATCTTCTATATATATAAAAGGCAAAAGAAAGTGATAGACTGATGTATCAACGCACAGGCCTAACCCTTAGAACTAGAAACTTAAAATTTCGCTAACTAAAAACTCGTTGCGGTATATAAATATTTGGAATAAAAAGTTTCTATCCACGACAATTTGTCTGGCCCTAAATATAAAATAAAACTAAAAACATGAGTAGGTACATGGTTGAAAAATTTATATTGGAAGTTGGAACTATCGTTAAGAATATATATATACGTTGAGACGAACGTTTCTGACTGTTTTGAAAACATGCTATTTTAACAACAATTTCAACAACTAAAATATTACTATAGTTGACCTTGAAATACGACACCTACAATCAGGATTTGTTTTGAAGGATACTATTCTTCAGAACCTATCAAAAGCATAATAGGTTATAAAACAACAGCTAGTAGCTTCTGCTCAACTCTCGTTGTACTTAGTGTGTCGTGCGCAATACGACAAGTGGTTAAAACAGATGGTTATTGTGATTTATTAGCGTTTAGCATTTAAGTGCAGTTTACGTGGACTATCTCGTACACCGTTAGGATCGTGAGGTGCATGGTAAGGAGAAGATAAAAGTTGGCACAATGGACTTATTATGATTATCATAGGTCGAGAAATTTCTTAGGCAGTTTCGTGTGGTCGTTTAATATATGTAACCAATGTAAATAGAAATGCTAAAACTGTCGTTTTGGATTATTTATCGTTACCTTAGATTACCATACAATATTAATTAAATAAATATAGATCCCATATATTTTTCAAATTACAGCAGTTATTATAATATTGCACGGTTTTTGTTGTGGGATCCAGAAGAGTTTCTTTCACTCTTTGTTTTTTTTCATCTTTTGCTGGTTTGAGCTGAACGGCATCCTTACAAATAATGAGGGTAGGTTAATAAGATTATTAATATGCACAAAATATTATAGTGCAATCAATTCAGATGTTCGTATTTCCGTAACTTCCGTTTCTAACATGACGTCTACTTGAATACGAACAACACAAAGAGCCAAAAAGTAGAAAGTACCTAATAAGACTTACAGAACTTTAATTATTTTATTACTTAACTATGTTTAACGTGCTTCATGATTAATGTGACATTTTGATTTATAAATATTCTGATGTAATTATTTGATACAATTTATAATATAAGCAAATATTGTAATTTCTGTTGTGCCTAATTGTTTTGTAATAATAATTCAAAAGTAATATATTGTAGATTGTGTGTAGTTAAACCGTAACACAACGCATGCTGTGATTGCCTTTAATTGAAAGAGCAGTTATGTATACATCTATAACATGTGTTGATTTCAAGCTTGTTGCACTGTTTCTTGCGTTGGCAATCCAAATAAATAAATAAATAACAGATTAGGTAGAAGTCATCGATAACCGCCTGTTCTACTTATAGAAGTATGTATGTAATTTAATTTAGGATATGATTATGTTGTAGTGCACAACAAGTACATAATTTTCGAGTTTGAGGTACAGAGATAGAAGAGAAAGAGTTAGAGAGATGAAAATTGTACATTTTCGTTTTTGCAAACGTAGTATTAAGTGCGAAACACGCATTCGTCACCGATGACAGTACTGGTATAGAACTGGCACATATACGCAACTGCAGTGTCGACTGTTTCGCGTGAAAAGGGAGCTGGCTCGATGCAGCCTGCTTCCACTATTTACTTAGTCGCAGTTTAACTCGTTGTTAGATATTTTTAAAGCGCAAATGTTTAATAAGTATATTTTTGAAACATGCAGATTATTTCAAAGACTGAAGAAAGTTTATTTTGGTTTCAATTTAATTTAATGAAGAAAAAGTGAACTACTTAATATGTAATAAATTAGCTACGTGTGTTAGCAGCTAGCCGTCTCTATATTTTTACCGCAAAAGGAGAGATAACAAGAAAATCGAGAATCCTCTTATTACTGTGCCTCCAAAACTTCAACTGATACATGAAGGTTTCATGTTTCATTTTAGAACGATTGTAATAGCTAGCCAGTGTAATAAACTCTACTCAATATTTTCCAGTTTGTATCCTCTATTCGTTCTGATCAATTATTATCAATGTACAATAGCGGTCTCGTTCTTAAAATCGCTACACACAAAGTAAACGAACAGTTACGAAAACTGTAGTTTCCGAAATGAGTGGCGCCGGCCCGCGCGCGAAGCCGCAAGAATGCGTCAACGTGTGAGCAGATGCGCCCCCTCCCCACCCGTCACTTTACTGAATTTTTACTATCACCCCCTTAAGCTACCAGCAATTGACACGGAGCTAATGACCGCGTTTTTACAGAATTTTACGGATATACGTAGCTAATTATGTGAGTGTACGTAAAGTACGGATATACGTAATTATGTGCACGTAAATTATAGCTGCTCTGTGTGAACATACTACCATAAAAATTAGTTTATAAATATACGGTATGTAATGCTCAAGTTTTATCAATTTGATTCTTTTGTATTCACCTTAAAGCAATCATGGCTTGTGGCGCTTCTATACAAGTATGATTGATGACAGATTGACAAACACAACGATCAATTAATTATCAATATTATGAAAACGTTTACCACATGCCACCTGATACTAAGGGGTCACTATCACACTTTACGCGCCAACTTAGAGTCACTAACGGTTACTTAAATCGCTCCTTAGTACCGAATTTGTATGGTATTCTTTACTAAGGAGCGATTAAAGTAACCGTTACTAACTCTGAGTTGGGGCGTTAGACATTAGTAACACCATAGGCTTCACCGGTAAGTTGACGACCAAGGAAGAAAGGAGAAGAAAGCAGGATAGAATCACATAGAACCGACTCTTAAACCATCTAAAAATATAAATCCTTATGTACAGCATTAAAAACATTTTATTCCACATTTAATCGATAACTCTGCTTAAACTCTGCGCACTTAATCATAATTTTAAAGTTTATCTAATTTATTCTAACCATAAAATTTTACACGGTTTAACGACTCGTGCTATATTTGTTTCAAATTCAAGCTGTGCAGCCACGGACATAGAGTATAATTTTGAATGCATTACTAAGGTTAGACGTGGTTTGATGAAGGAAAAGTGTCAAGAAGCATATTCTTTATTAGCGTTATTCTAATCATTTTGGTAGTTTAATTCGGAATATTGCTGATACAGTGGGTGTTGGTCATAGAATTCTCAGCAATGAGGCCTTTGTTTTAATTGTAATAATTAAGTAAAGATAAGTAATGATTAAGTATGTCATTGTAATAATTAAGTAATGAGCAATAACGCTGCCTTAAATTATAATAATTGTTTCTTTTCGTTGTTTTTTTATTAACTTGAAACGAACTTATAACTATGAGGAAAATCATGTAGAAGTACTATTATTTCTTTTGTGGTAGAACTTCTTCGTACTTTGTCCGGTGGCTGTCAAGGTTGTTTATTTGGTGAAAAAGTCACATAGCCTGTTGAGTGTTGAGTATCAGGACTTCTCCCTCGGAAAAAAGGTAAATTATTATGAATATGAACTCTTGAAATCGCGATATAAATCTTTATAACAATAAAATATATATGAATGAATACACGTGGGTTTGGGGTCAAGGAATTGAAAATCACTCCGAAATGGTTCCACGTGGGACTTTACGAGCGATTTACAACATCCATTAATGTTCAGCGGTATTTTTGTTCATTCTGCACGATGACTAAGTTTTGCTTTACTTACTTAAGTATTTAATATCCAAAATTATTTAATAATAAATACATATAAACTATGGACCTGAATTATGGCCTTGCTTAATTCCAAAAATGCCTTCCAAACAGACCAAAGGGTGGAAAAGGAATGATTACCAAAACTATTAGGTACATAGTACATACACGGACGTAAAAAAAAGACGGACGTAATCCCAAGAACAAATTCAGTGAAGCATAGTAATACCAACTCTGTATTCGTACAAGTACACACACCCACACATTGACACCATACGGCTACGACATTGACACCATCGCGAATCAAAAATTACAAAATTACGCACACATGGTAAGCGAGCTGTCATTGCTATGCTTCACTCTCGATTAGACAAGGTTACGTCCGTTCTTTTTTTTTAGGTCCGTGGGTACATACATAGGAATACTTTTTAATCATCATTAAAAACAAATTTTAGTACATAGGTGGTATTTAATGCGTGATTGGTATGCGGTAATTAATTATACAACAATAACAGTGTTATTTTTTAACATTTTATGTGATCAATAAAAATAAATGAATATCCGTAAATATTCGTTAAAAATATTAGTAATGTACTTACGAATGTAAACATTTAAAGCAAACATGTTACGGTGAATTGAAATTTATCATGTTTAAAAAATTCACACATTTTTGTTTTGGTTATCTAAGTATTTAAAACAGTAGCTAAAGCTGTTTGTAAGCGTATGTAAAGATTTATTACTTACAAACATGTTGTTATCTCTCGATTAATATTTTGTTGGCAAGGTGCTCCAATTGAATATTTTAAATATTACAGCCGCCATGTTGATAGACTAGTTTCAATGTCCACGATTGATCGACAAGCTATGACAGTTTTACTTATTATTTTTATTGGTCATAAGATTATTAGATTAATAAACTATAATCTTATTGGCTAAGGCTTAGCATAAGCAAAAATAAAATGCAGTATTTTATACTTATGCCTACATGTTAATAAACAAGCAGCAATGTAGGATAAAATTCATGGCTATGAAAGAAAATTTTGCGAACTCGAATTTAATTCAAATCTTTTACATTTAAAATTAACGATCAAAGCTTATACTTAAGTTTCGTAATTAAATCTACTTATTAAGATTTAAAAATATTTTTATGTGGTATAAAAATATTTTATACCACGTGTAAAAGATATTTCTTGTTAGAATAAGATGTTAACTAAATGATAAAAAAATAATTAAATTAAGTTTAAGTTAAGTAAAGATATTGTTTACGCTACAGTAGCTCTAGGTACTGAATTATATAATCTGTCCTTGGGAGGGCACTGGTGACTTGTATCACCGGCTTGAAAAACCTACAACAGGCACCAGGCTCTTGCTAAGGGTTATAGAACATTAACTGTCCTAGTAAATAAGCCTTAGATTAAGACCTTCTTGTGAGAGCAAATAAACGATATATATCATTGTTAATACTATCTTCGTTTTGGCCTAATTTTTAGGTATAATTTAGGTAGCCTCGCTCATCGTTTTTCTCTGATATTAGAAGACATGGCTTAATTAAAATAAACTCCAATATTCTGACACCTGTCGTCTTGTAATTAATGAAATATCATCAACCTTAAGTATTAATTAAGACGAAAGAAATCGGCGTTTAAACCATTATAGACAAAATAAATTGTAAAATATTGCGAAATGTTTATCTGTAAACTAGTACCCGTACCAAATCAATTGATATTAATTTTTATCAGGCATTAAATTACTTTTTTATTTACCAAATATTAGGGGTTCGTTAGACTATACTAAATTACCTACAAACATATCCATTTACTACAATAATAGTTGTAGGTAATACATAACATTTTTATCTCTTAACCTGCGGGAACTGATCAATTTACCAATTTTATAAATAAAAATGTTATTTGCAACGTCTGTGTTGCTACATTTCTACTCTTTAACTGATCTGCTCTTTAACTGATTCGTTATAATGTTAGTTTAAAATTAGGAAACTTAAATTACATTGCTTACTTTTTATATAATTAAGTTATACTTGTTAAGTTAGATGTGTTTTGGCACGTTAAGCATTGTAATTTAATAATAATTTCATTTCATTTTAAATTTAAAAATAATATTAAACAAACACTTTATTCTCTACAAACTAAATACAAAATATGAGGATATTAATTTAAGAAATAGTCTAAAATATTTATACCTATGTTTCTAAAGGTGCATGGTATGGTACAACTAGAAATTTTTATTATTTTGATGTTATTTTATACACTAATCCTAACGGTTTCCTGTGAAAATAAAATGTAAGAATCAAATATTTTAAAGTAACTTTCGTCGCCCGGGCTCTCACTTTTATTTATATGTATTAAACTTACTTACTACTTCACTTTAGAGTTCCGTAAACTAAGGTTGTAATCCACCGTGATACCAAACGTAGTGATTCGAAACATGTTTTACCTTACTTGGGCTCATTTGTTATAGATTGTTTTGTTTCTTTCAGGTCATTATATTCCACCAGGACTAGATTACGTAAATAGATAATACTTTCTTACTTTTTCTTATTTCTTTCTTGGCCGGCAACGCATCAGTGATGCCTTTGGTGTTGATGTCCATGGGCGACGATAGCCACTTACCATCAGGTGGATCGTCAGCTCGTTGGCCGGCTATTTCCATAAAAAATAAGGATACGCGAATATGAAAATAACCCATATTAATTCGAATGAGACTAAATCGAGTTCTATAAAAAAAATACTTATTTTTATTTTAACCTTTCCACAATGAATTTTCAGTGTTATAAAAAAACATTGATTTTGAAATTTACACCTTAGACTAGAGTGACGAAGCTCGACTCACACTTGCCACATTTTTTATCAACACTTGTCACTATTACCTTGCTTACCGTACGCCGCCTAAAATATAGGGGTCCGATCAACTATAAAGATAAGTGAGGTCCGCTACCGGACACCATACGGAAAATTAATAAAAATAATTAAAGTGTTTCCCAGAAAGAGACCGATAGACACCAAAAGTGATGTCGCGTGTTCGGACCGGTGACGGCTATGTCGAGCACTCGTTGGGTGCAACGCACATTGGTATCCAATCATTGAGGACTTATCTTAGGTCAACTTTAAGTTACACTGGCCCATTGTAACCCATTGTTCTTAGATCCACTGCAAGTTTAATTGGTCTATTATAAGGTTTTTAGATCCGCTTTAAGTTTCATTGGTCAATTTTAAGGTCCACTGTCAGTCCTGGGTATCTCTATGTAGAGATTGCAGAGATCCTAAATGTATCATTAAACTGCTGTAGTTTGAAATGATGACGGTTGCCTAATCTGAGTCTCGGAAGTCTATGTCGCTCGAAGGCCTCCGATATGGCTGACACTTTAAAGCATTGAAGCTTCCAAGAAGCCGTCTAATTTACGAGACAGTTATTCAACTCGATGAAATGCCTTAGGATCGATACATAAGTACGGTTTAAAATACAACGTGTAAAGAGTTTTTTCTTTGTCAAATGGGATCGTTAACATCCATGTAATAATAAAGCTCCTTTTGTTTTAAATAGGATTGTGTTTGTAAATTATCTTAGGCCTTTAGAATATAGGAACGTTTTCTCAACTATTATTCAAATAAAACAGACTACTACATTGGGGAGTACAATAGGCACCTATTCTAATAGTCGTACCCAATTTTTTGGTCCTAGCATGAAATTTGACATTTTATATCTAAAAGTATGCAATGTGCGATGCCCCCAGTCTAGGTGTGAAGCGATGGACACTTTAGTTCGTTCGGATAATAGCTTTTATTTTAACGCACGTAAGGTCTATTTTACAACAAAACTGATTGTCAATGTTATGGTTTTTTCTTATAAAACGTGTTTTGCATGATTAGATTTGACAAGTGCCACCCAGGAAGTACGTTAAAGGGTCTTAAAGTAAAATGCGTATCATAAATAAATTTTGACAGCATCTTTAAAAAGAAAATAAATAAGAATATAACGGAATTCATCTCAAGTCAAATCTAAACAGCTGTTCTCATCAAAACTACTTTAAGTGAACTAAAAATTCGACCGAGATTCATATTTCAAAGAGTTACTTCACACTGACACTACATTTTTTTGTAAAGGTATAAAAATACAACTAAATGTCTGGTCAGCATTTTTTGAGTCATACTAATATTATAAATGTGAACGTAAGTTTGTTTGTTACGCTTTCACGCAAAAACTACTTAACCAATTTGGCTGAAATTTGAAACGGAGATAGCCTATACCCTGAATTAAAACATAGGTTACTTTTTATCCCGGAAAAGTTCAGGGTTCCCGCGGGATTTGTAAAAATCGATCTCTATCGCGGGCGAAGCCGCGGGCAACAGCCAGGAAGTAAATAAAGCTTTGCATCTTTTTGGAATACTGCGTTACAGAATCATATTAACTAGAAACACCATCACTACGAGGAGTGTCAGTGAGTATTCGCGGCGCGTGTGGCTCTATTGTTAGATCGCGGCTTTAATCCTACAAATGTAAGCCTTACCCAGATAACGCTCCTAAAATAGACCTATACTCTTATTCTCTAGATGTAACTAACCGACTCAAAGCCAAAAGCTACGGTAAGGTTTAATAATGCGTAAAATAATGGCTTAAAAGAGTTTTATTCTTAGAGTGGATTTTATTTAACTACCTACCTATCGCACTCGCTTGCTTTGCCTTGCTCGATCTTATTAGAATTAGATCAACAGACATCACCAGACTATAAACGCTTCGATATAACGATACAGTTGAGTACTTACCTATAATAAATTTAAAAAAACCCGTCGAGGGTTAAAAACTTCCGGAAAAAATTCTATTACTACTGAAAAAAAAAATAAAAAAAATCTTGTTATAAAACAAATAAATGTAACTAATTAATGTTTGATGATTTATTGTAATTGGGTTTATTAGCATGTTGATGTTACTTATCGTTCTATTAAACAAAAATTCGCCCACGCCTAACTTGACGCTAATCACGTCTCATGGGACGCAAAGCTATTAGTCGTTCTTCTAAATGCACAAGTCGTTGTAAACTGAACTCAAACGCTATTTAAAGTTTATGATCCATGAAACTGATTCAATAAAAATAATTTATAATAGTATATTAGTATTAGTAATTCACCCACGCCAATAAAGTTTTGAATAGAATTAAAAAAGGTTTTACTTCGTATTTGTGTATTTTTTTAGAAACACACGAACTATAATAATGGCATTAAAATCGTCTATGACGTAAACCTCCGTTGAGCGATACAAAATGAATGATATTATAATTCAATATTTAGGTATCTTAAGTTTTACTATCTACACAAATAAATAAAATTGGAGTGTCTGTTTGTAATATTAAAAATAACCGCTTTTTACTAAGTGCATTTGGATGTACAGTCGGCCGCAGAAGTAGCTTAACATTTTAGTACCTTGTCACATTACATTTCTTGAATTTGTCATAGATGTTGCTAGGAAACCGTCGAAACAGTTACTATTACAAAGTACTATAATAAAATGTTAAGCTACTTCTACGGCCGACTGTACATATACACGGTACATATACCAAAACAACATTTTTTTAAAATTTTGTCTGTCTGTCTGTTTGTTCCGGTTAATCTTTGAAATGGCTGGATCGATTTTAACGGGACTTTCACTGGAAGATAGCTGATGTAACAAGAAGTAACTTAGGCTACTTTTATTTTAGAAAAAAAATAGTTTGTTAGGCGATACGAAGTTCGCCGGGTCAGCTAGTTTGAATGTAAATTTACTAAAAATCTTACGTAAAGAATCACTGTATTAACATAGTTGCCATAATGTATAGTGTAAACTGTACGCTCACGAGAATCAGTCCAGAACATTTTTATGTATTGTAAGTTAACTTTAGTATTTTGTTGTAGTGTTGCCAATGAAAGTTTTAAAGTATGCAGATATCCAAGTTGGTTTTGTGTCGTTGCCAAAAAAACTTGAGCTAACGCGTCGTCCGGTCGTAAGTGCCCATAGACCTGAAAGTCTAGATTTGGCAAAATTTTCACACTGCCACCGGAGTTATCGACCTCATAATTTTACATAGATTTTGTATGGGCTTTATCTTTAGTATCGATGCAAGTATTATAATATTTTTGCACTATTCTGCTTTCGTATGAATACTCACGATATGAGTATTGCCAATATCTAAATTCAGTTCCGGGGATCGTGATCACGGCTATAGTACCCGGTAAGACAGTTCGTATTAGCAAAATGTGCCCAGTCCATGACGAGTCCGGTTTAAAATCATAACGCACTATGAGAATCATAGTCATCTCGCGAACTGTTAACGCGTTACTATTTTTTATTCAATACTGAGGTAGGTAACTGAAATATTTCGGTAAACCTGATTTGGGTACAAGTATCATAAATATTAATTTAATCTAAGTAAGCATCAACGATAGAGTTGGCACTAAGGTTGAGTTTACTAAAGAGGCTTATATGAGGCAGCCCTGATTACTGTTCAAACTTCCTTGGCTTCAAAGACACTTGCTCTGTAAGCCAGAAGGATGTAACCAGAATTTGTCTCGAAAATACGAAGCCCAGACAACTATCTGATAATACAATAAAGATTACTAGCTAAAAATAGCACCAGTATTGATCACAGAATGGTGTCAATGTCAGCTTTGGTATTATCTTATTACCGAAGAAAGGCGTAGAGCAGGCCGCCCGTGTTATGTTGCAGTGAGAATTATAACTGGCCGGGCGTTAAGCCAATCTTGTATATTGGCTTATGCTTATACTAAACACTGGTCATGGAAGTAGAAAAATATGTCTTGATATACTAACGATTATTGTGTGAGAGTTTGGCGGTAAAAAGACGGACGAGGTTGGTAATGTTCTAGTTAGGCATGGCTGTATATGTCAAGATGTAAACAATAACAAGATATGAACATCCTGAGAAGCACTGTAGTCTGTAAGGCAAAGGAAAACGTCATGGATGTAACCGCTAGCGATGGGTCTACGAGAAGGTCGTTAACCCTATACCGCTCAATTTAACCCCGATGGCTACGAGTAGGTACTTGTGTTTTTTTAAGGAAATAGCCGGCAAACGAGCCGACGATCCACCTGATGGCAAGTGTGACTATCATCGCTCATGGACATCAGCAACACCAAAGGCATCACTGATGCGTTGACGGTCAAGAAAGGGAAATTAAAAAGAAAGAAAGTGTGTAAGGACATTTATGGCTGACATACCTACCTTATCGTACAACCTTGTATGATATGACCTTATCATATGGTATTTATCTTATTGAATCAACCGTAAAATGTTCTTTTACGTGTTTGATTGTAGTATGGGACAGCCAGAAAAAGTGTGTTCCACTTTGTGTTTGTTATACGTTTATGATGTCTTTAGTTATGATTTACCACCAGGATCATCTGTTCGTTTGTTACGTTGCATGAAAAAGATTGATCTGTAATTAAACTGTCGATCGTATCCGCTGCTAGTTATCCTCGAGCCCCGAAGTCCCTGTGCAAGTTCGTGTTAAACAAACGCCGCAGTGTACGAGAGGTTCGAGAATTAATGAGGCGATGATGCTCCCGGGAGGACAGGAAGGCTATTGCTGAATTGTCTTGTACTGCTCTTTGTGGTGTCGTAATCGAGGTCTTTAGTCATTTTGCTTCAAATCTTTTCTTCAAAGTTTTTCCCCGATTAAAGTAGTTTTTTGGGTGGTGTAGCCAAAACTTTATAATTATAAAAAATATATAACAATTATTACGTAAAAAACATTTCTTTGTAACTGCTACTAAAATACTTTCTTCATCGTCAAGTTACTAGGTATATAATATATTCCAATATACAGTAGAACCTCGTTAAGTCGAACCTCGATAAGTTGAAAACCTCCAAATCTCGAAAAAATGTTTTGTTCCCTTCCCTTCAAACACCAAAACCTCTTTTACTCGAAATCTTAACCCTCTATTAGTCGAAATAATCAGTGAGTCCCTCCAAGCAATTTTGGTACATATTTTCCCTCCATAACTCGAAAAATTAAATTTTACCTCTGTATCTCGAATTACTTTATTTTACAACCTTTACAACTTGATTTTTTGAACTTCTTTACCTCTATAGTTCAAAGAAAAATAAGTTACCGACTTTAGAATTCGTCGACAGTGTAAGTACACCATTGTTTTTTAGAAAGCAATTTAGGAGTATACAATGAATAGAATTACTACGAACTTATGACTCACGTTAACACGTGTTTGCTTGCTTGGTGTCAGATGTTTAATTGTATAATTTTTTATTTCATTTGAACTTTAGCGAAGCAAGTCGTTTGTCTCAACCTCTTTATGTCGAATCAAAATCCGCTTAACTCGAAATTCTCTATAAGTCGAAAACTCTATAACTCGAATTTTTTGGCGTCTCCCTTGATTTTCGACTTATAGAGGTTCTACTGTATTCCTATTCCTCAAGTTACAAAGTCAATCTTAATAGGGCGATAGGGATGGTATAGTGAGTACTGGTACAGGACATTAACAAGCCGCCCGCCCGCTAGGTGGCGCCGAGATAGCTCGCTTATCTTGTATCCGTTAAACAGGAAACTGTGGAGCCGATTTGCCGTAATGAATTAATTTTATATCCACTTACCAATAAAAAGTTCCAGATATATTACTTATTACTTCTTATTAAAATGCTTTGCCTATTTTAAAATGCAATTAATTGGCTTGTCATATTGACAACATTATATATATTGTTTTTGCTCCGACACTCATGAATTTTAATAGAGTTTATTATTTTTATGACATTCAATGTTACGGTCTTGACGGCTAATGTAAATTAAAACAAGTGGGTATATGCGTACCTATATAAAAAATACTTTCACAATCAACTGCAAGCGATATGAAGTCTAGTTCGCCCGGATGATTTAATAATATCACTGCCAAAAGTCAATTGATTGAATGTAGTGATCACTGATCAGTTTTACTTACTAAAGTAATTGGTGTATTGTAATAATCTAACCTGGTGAGAAGCATATTAAACTTCTAGAAGTCAGAAGTTTGCGCCGAGTAAAAGGCTCATGCCAAGGACAAATTTAACCATAGCACAATCTCAAGCTTTCTAATTCCTTAGTCCACTGTAACTTTTCAATGAAAATAACATCTCCACTGCTTTCTTTGTCGATTAGGCGCGCTACCGACAGCCAGCGCCCTCCGATAACAGAGCGAGATGACACCGCTTTTTGTTAATCGTTATTTATAGCTTTTTTATTTCAACCTTTTCAACTGCGCCGACTTTTGTCCAAAGCGGTCTGTTTTTGTATTTTAAAAACAATGTGTTTTGTTTTTTCTTTTCCTCTTTCTAATTTAAGGCTTTGTTGGTGATTATCACTGTAGAGCCCTTTAAACGTTTCTTTGAAATATTGTTAGATTAATTTATTGCTTCCGAATTACGTGAATTCAACGTGTTAAGTGTAGTGATTGGGTTATGGTAATAATTGAGGGTAATTAGTTGACGTATCGGTGCCGTCGACATTATTCACTTATGTTTTATTATTTTGCATTATTTTTTAATATCATAAAAATTTATTATAAGAAAAGTTTTATTTAACAAAGGTATTTGAAAAGATTTTAGGAAAGTATTATCTTTTGATGTCAAAAGTCTAATATTGCTATAGAACCTGTCTAGTCATTATTGGGACTTTTAGAGGTTGCATGATTAGTGGTTTGGTGACGAAAAGTAGTCACAGATTTGGCAAAAATTTACACGTGCCACCATCTAATCGAATTTAGAAAAATTTGTACAAAATTTTTTTGAACTTCACTCGCAGCGCGAAACCAGTTATTCGATTTGAATAATCATTCGCTCGTTATCGTCCGATCTATTTCAGAAAACGCCTCGGCAACGACACCAACATGACAACGACATGACAAGGACATGTTGTACCTGTAGGTTAATCGACACGTCCACGTCTGGAGACGTTTAGGTCGATGAAATCTTTTTTATGGTATTGGAACTGTCACGCATACTACCTGGTTAAAAATTGCGGTGTGGAAAGTTTGTAAGCTAACCTGTACTAGTAACTGTTCTATAGGCGAATGATTGTATGATAAAAGGGTGGCAGAAAAATGTTATTGCGATTATTAAACACCTGTCGTTGCGTTTACTCTTGTTATCACATAATGCTTTTCAAAACAGTTGTGTATGAAGTTCGCAAAATAATGTCGTTTAAATATATTTAAGTCATTCATTTGCATATTTTCATAACTTATTTAAGTTATTATTGAGTACAAGTATTTTTTTGACGTATAAAATTTTTGTTTAGTCGAATGACTTATTTATTATTTGCTAAGTTTAATACCAATCGATATATTCGTTGTTTACGTCCATCCCTAATGTCCGTCTGATGTCATGTCTTGCCACTGCTCGATCAAACGTCCCGCGTTCCATTTCTAAAATTTGGTTTGTTTTCTTTTTTTAACGAATGATGAACGATGACAATCGTTCAGTTATTGATCACGCTTAAAACTCTGATAATTAAAAAGTTCTTTTCAACTTTTTTGTTTAGCTGCATATTTCAATACTTTCATAGAAGTGATTTTGTAGAAGTAGATCCGATCCAAATATTTCAAAAGATTACCAGTGTCTATGAAAAACTCTTGGCTTACATTACACAAACGGTCCATCCACATTCATCAGTCTTACTTAATTCAAACAGGAATAGGATTTACATAGAAATTACTAGACGTCGAGTTGCTGAGATTCTAACACCTTCTTCTAAAGCCTCGATTCCTTCGTCCATTAAAAAAAGAAATCTTACGTATCGACATTGCGATTCACGACAGGCCGTACGTAGAAATCTACTTAACGGGCCAATTAGGCAAGAACGATTAATTACAAGAAAGTTAAAATTTACACATACACATTCGGAGTTCGCTCCATATACGTGAGACGACTGCTCATTGAAACGATGAGAATCTCTGCTACGTGACGGATTTTACATCTACGCAACCGTTTAGGCAATACTCGATTGTAGAGGAATTTGGATTAACTGGCCAATTAGATGGGCATCCAGCACACCTGGTCACCGTTTTACCAAATAATAGTCGCGTAAGTACCTAATAATGACGGCAATGTAGAGTCTATGCAAGATTTCTTGTCTGCCAATCCATGGATTTGATATCACGGTCTACAAAGAGATTGGTTCCCAGCCAGAAGATCTTTAAACTTTTGTCAGTTACAAAGAAAGAAATTATTCGTCAAAATAAAAGTAGCTAATTTCATTTGTAAAAAAAAAAACTAGTTTTTTTCTTTAATTTTACCGATAAATATAATTAGCCAAGAAAAAATATTTTGACGTTCTTTCATTAGGCTGGAGATATTACCAAATTCAAATCCTAGTTCCATAGAAACTGCACAAAAACGCGCGGACAATCGGTCGGTCGCGCGCCAAAATAAGAAATAAAAGATGGCGGTCGACGAAATGCCGGGAATGTATCCACGTGGAGTGGGCCGAATTCATGGCCAAATGTAAAAGCTCCCGGTCCTGTTTTATTTTGGATGTCTCCCATTTGTTATACATAATACATGTAGGGGCCCTATCTTGGGATCGGACGACAGGGAATTCGGAGACGGCGCCACCGAACCAAAACTGGATACAGGTTGTTCAGGTGTCATACATTTCGATTTTTCTTCAAGATGCCTTTGCCCAAAGTTAAAACTTTGTATCAAAAGGCTTTTGGTTAATTAAAGATTTTTATTTGATTTATACGACACCCTCCTTTAATTATGAATGTGGATTTTAATTAATGAGGGAGTTTTTTGTAAATTATGAAATATTATTTATTTTGCCGAAAAGATTTTTTTACACATCAACTAACCTTTTTAGTGTCACTATGTTGTTTTTATGACCATTCATACATAAAATATCTCTAATAATTAGGCTTCTTAAATAAAATCCTAAAATACTAAGAACCTTCTTTTAGGACTTAAACCATTCAATTAGAATGAAGTTGTTAAACTTCCGTTACTAGTTTGATCCAAATACTATGTATAATAAGACTGTTGACCTTTTAAAAATAATTTAAGTATGTTAAATGTATTAGGAATTCATAAAAAAATTCAACCAATTGCATAGTTGTAACACACTTGTGACTTTCTTGTTTCCACAACTACGAATTTTATAACAACCTGTATAGTTGATACTAAGGCTGAGCCCAGCGGAATGCTCTGCTACATAAACTTATGAGTTATAAGTTTTTGTTTGCCCAGAAAACTTACAGCGGAAAATTAACCACATTTTAAAATACCATTTTTATCCTTTAATGACAGTCATAAATTGTGTGCTAAAAGCCGATGACTTCGTAAGTCAATATTATATCTATGTGCAGATACAATATAACAATATAATATCTACCTAGAAACTAACAAAGCTAATTAATAATTATACAAAATTTGGAAGGATTGATTATAAGCAAGCAAGGTGAATAATGTCCTATCATCAAACTGACTTAATTTTAAATGCTTTTATGGATATTATTAAAAGATTAAGAAACGTATGTACACTGCATCCTTAAATCATTCGTTGGAAATTCACACGGTCTGACGATTTTCCGCGAACGTTACAAAAAATCATGACACTGTGTCGCGTGCAGAATTTAAATGCAACGATAAATTAATAGCAAACAAAACAATTAAATCATTCTATTTATGTCCCGTTGCGAGAATCAGGCCTTGAGACTTCAGAATTGTGGCTAATTTGCTTGAGGATTTGCTTTGGCCGGTTCCGCTTCTTGAGAACCATACCGAATCATTCCACGTAACTGTACTGCAGATGAAGAGGTTGGGTGGTGCTCTGAATGGTAATTGCGAGGTTCTGTGAGAAAAAACACCAAAAAACATGATAATACTCCCCGGTCACGCACTACCGGGTGTGGATGAGATAGTGTAGATTAGCAAAATCATCCCGAATTAGGCGTATTAACTGCATTTGAATTTCTAGTAGCTCCGGCTTCATCTGTACTAAATTTAATTACGATGTCATCAAGCTGTACTGTTCTCTTGTCGATATTCGTATTTCCCTACACATTCATTAAAATCAACGTAATGTAGGTTACTAACTCGTGATCACATCATATAGTCACACCAGTTCTAAAATTTCTACACCATTTCTATTTAGCCTCACTCCAATAGTAATCTTAATTTAATAAGATAATAATTACTTATAATTATCCTCATTTCAAAAAAGAATTACATACATACAAATCACAATAAACATTTGTTTTACAAATGCCATCACCAATAAAAATCTGTACGTGAGTAACAAATAGGCGTACGAATTGAACAGACGTGAGCATTGCGAAATGTGTATCCAACAGCAAACAGAAATAAAACCTCATATTAGCACTTGATACAAGTGTGGTGATAACTTTTATTTGCAATGGTAAGTGCACGCGATTCGAGATGATTTGTTTGACTGCGCCCGAGCAAAACAACACGGAAAAACATTGTTCGAATCATCCTTTATTTGCGTCAACATTTGAAATGGCTGCGGGGATATAGACAATGGTTCAACTGTGTAATATGAAATTACTTAGGATTATAATTTTTTGCTTCGATTGTGAGTTGGGATTGTGATGATGGAACCATGAAAGGGATCATTTAATAATTATAATTATAATCAAAGATCTCGATGAGAAGTTTTCTCTGTGATAGATTTTTGACTTTCAATTTTCAACGGGAGAAATTTCAAAGATACGAGTAGGTTATAGACATGGCCAAATGCAGTGAAACTACATTAACTTGGGAGAGATGATGATGCAGATCTACTGCCTATGTAAATAATATCTAAATCAAACAAATTCATAGATAATTTAATAATACAAACTTTGGTTACTTAAAATCCTAATTACGTGCTACATCCGGGTCAGAGTCAAGTCGGCCTGAGTGTTCACAGTCTATTCCTCTCACGGTCGATGACTACTCAATTGACGCCTCATAACTCTTCCAAACTTTGGGACAGCGTCTAAATTGTAACAAACGCACGAAGCGCCTTCTGAATTCGCAATAACGAATTAGCATTGTTCAATTTCGCTTCCTTGTGCCATTTGCAATGGATATCAGTTCTAGGAGTCGGCCTGTCTGGCCGAGCTAACCGTTTTCGGTGATATACACAAGGACGGTATAGGAGATATTTTATAGCGAACGGCAGCGCACATCCGTTTTTATTAAGATTCTGTGATCATAAAATTTGCAGGGCAAAACTAATGCGTCATTGTATTACTGATAGTGCCTTTTGTATTAGGTGATGATGTAGTGATAAGTCAAGGAGTAAAGGGCGGTGAGGTAATGCGGTGAGGACATTAAATAGTTCCTTTCTTACTAACAAATTTAACAGTTCACCATTATGAACATTTAAAACTGCACGTTCTTGTATCGTACAATTTGTATTTCAAATCCTTTTCATATCTATATCTTAGCCTTATTATTCTCTTTGCACCTCATATTTTGAGAGATTAACCTAATTCAAAACATGTTCAGCTATTGTCAAGCAGAGCACATCTACGAGACTATAGCTAGACACAATCTCTAGGTCCATTTAGTGCACCGGAGTGTGACTTTACGTGATCTGGTTCGCGATAGACCGCAAGGCGTTTTGTCAGACTGATGCACGGTAAATGTGAATCATTGGGCCTTAATGTATTATTAAAATGAATTATGTGAATTTTGACGCTTGTTTCATGTCGCTTTCTTTCTTTCATTTGTTGTTATATGAAAAGGGACGTTATGTATATCTGAGGCATTATTATTTTTGCTATTTTTTACTACGCAATTTTACTACATTTAAGTATGAAAGCGAAATTAAAAAGTAAATTTATTTCTTACAACCTTAATCACAACAAAGGCATCATGACATATTTTCAGTAACGCTGTAAGCTGTGTAATCTAAGTGTGATTCAGCTCTTACGTTCGGTTTACACGTATTACGCAATTAAGTAGGTAACTAAATTTTAACTAAAAAGTTATTAAATTGTCTGTTTACACGTCTTAATTTACTTAAAATTTAATTAAAATTTAGTTATCTACTTAACTACTTAATAAGTGTAAATCGGACTTAAGTTGTTATTTGTTTAAATACTGGTTTCTTACTTGAAACTTGAGACTTTCGTTAAACTCGTATTTGTACTTCCACTCCTATACTATCGTTTCTTCCCAATCCAATGTAATACTGTAAACAAATACCGAACACAAATCGTTCAAACACAGGGCACACTGTATTTTACTTCCTACTCTACCATCACAAAAAGCCTTCAATGACTGCAACGCACACCGTTGCAATCCAATAAGTTAAATCCATACTTAGCAACGGACAGACTGCACACGCGGATTCGAAATAGTATCAAATACTTACGATAAACACCAACTAAAATATAGATACTGTTGGACTATTATTACTAGCGTATAGAACCGATACCGCGAACCCGATGTTTGCTTAATGAACTGTAGCCAATTGGCTACAGTTTTAAGTTGATTCAGTCGATTTTGATAAGAGAACGGGGGCTCGATTTTAAAAATGGAACCTCCCAGTGCGACACAAAGGACTATGTCCATTTTCGGCTATTCGTGGACAGGATACTCAAAAATAAATAATTACACGAAAAAATATATTTTGTTTTTTAACTTATACACGCGAATTATTTTTGTATCAATTTACTTTTTTAAAATAATATGTTTAATATAACACTCTACTGATAAACACTTCCTATTCTCACATACACAGAGTAGTCACGTCAGTAGAATTGCAACATTATTCCTATAACGATAATAAAAACAATATATCGATCATTGAGATACATACATAGAGGAGACATCTCAAACAAAATGTGTGTTCCACCGCCGGCTTGCCCTCCGTTCTCTTTTCAAATTAGAAGCCTCGTTTGCACACTTGCCATAGAGTAACTTTGTATATGACACTTGCCGAACCAAGACGGCAACCTAAGCAAGTTTATATATTCCATTAACACGCTAGTGGCTTGCCAAGTTCAAACGCTCCTTATGATTTTTTCATTCAAAATGGCGGGAACATTGCACAATAATTTAATTAAATTCGTTTTAGTTGATTTAACTTATTATTTTGTTTTCTTACCGATGATAAAGTGATACCATTATCTTTTTTGTTTTTTGTCGTGCAATTGTGATACGTTCTTATTATGCACGACGGCATTTTTTCAGTTTTTTCATAAACAATTTTGGCATGCGGCCGCCATGAGCGCAGCCGAGTGACAGCCGAGTGACAGAATGAAATGCAGCCGGCCGGCTGCAATGCACACCCCCGAACCCAATGTTCGCGGTGTCTGTTCTATACGCTAGTAATACTAGTTCAATGATATCGATATTATTTCGAAGTTTTAATTCTCACGACAAAAAGTTAAGTTTGGTAAGATACACGTATAAAAAGCAATAAACTATAAATAAGGTATTATTTTTACTAGAATAACATATTATTTTATGTACGTTGCTTTTATAATAATTCACGAGAATGAACAATATATCGATGTTTTGCAAACATGCTCGAATCGATGCATTGTTTGCATCCCCAACTGTCAATCGTTGAACATAGTAATCATATTATACAAAGTACTCTGTGTAGTAATCTCACCTGTCAATCGTTGGACATAGTAATCTACGTTCAACTCAGGGGCTACTCACTTCGATTTCAAGGTCAATTATGACATTAGTAAAAATTTTAGCCAATATTACAGAATTTCGTCATAAATGTTGGTAGCAACTTTTTGGTATGACAAATGTAATGATGTCAAGTTTCCGTTTCCGGTTGTCAATCGAAAAGACGTTACTCTTAAAATAAAAATTTTGATATGGGGAAAACTAACAGAAAATGTTATATTTGTTATCGTAAACCCCTATCAACACTAAATTTTTTTCTCGCGGCCTTTCCTGCAGACCCTGATAGGTAAGTTTCATGACTATTATTGATAATATGAATAAGCATACTATGAGTAATGTATGAAGCTTACAATTATTGAATTTATACTTTATTCATTAGAACTTTACATTGCTATATTCTTTTCATATGCTTTTAGATGTCGACAATGGGTTAAAGCCATTGGAGACGAAGATTTGGTATATATGCCTATTGAAAAGTTACACCAATTAAAATTTGTGTGCGGACGTCACTTCGCACCTTCAGCATTTAATACCCAACGAAGCAGATTACTTAAAAATGCAGTGCCTTCCAGAACTTGACGCGTCCACCTCTAGCAGACAACCTATTAACCAATTTCCCATTAAGAATAGGAAGTCTTATTAAAGTCATATTAATATCATGTTATCTATTCCTTGTATTCTATTATTGCAGGAATAATATGAAAGCAACAGACTAATGTAAACTTACGAAATAAAGAGGTAAAACCTTGTTAAGTGTAAAAAGTTTGTAATTAATGATTTTTTTTGAGTAATATGTAAGAGTATGTTAACAATTAATTATTTCATGTAGTCGATCTGATAGCACTTGTACCTTGTTGTGAGCTCCTTTAAAGGTAGGTGTTAACAAATACTTGGAATTGTTAAATAAAATTATAATATTAATCAAGTGTGGCTTTTATTTTAATGTATAATTAAGGATAAAAAGGTATTAAAGTCTAACAGCCATGAACAGTATAAAAGCACAACACTAGTTATCGATAATATTAAGCCCATCACTAGTTGACAATGTCATTTGATAGCTATGTTGGCGGCCTTGTTTCCGGTTTACCACAGATATTAATAAAACATCATTATCGCACAGAGTATTTAAAACACTATGGCTCATCGTTTATCCTGTAATGTTGGTACAAATCTTTACTTAAATCTTCTAGCTAGAGACAATGTTCTAAGTGGCGTCTCTTAAAACGTAGTGATTAAGTACTCTGTGGTTCAACTTTCAAGTCGCATTCGCTTTGTTTTTCGCATCGTGTTTCGTCTGTGTTTTTTATCATTAATATTATTACGACCTTTGGCTTACGAAAATGGATTTGGACCCTGCTTCCCACGTTGACCTTGGCACGCTACGGACCCTGAAACTAATCCTATGGTCAATGATATTGTATGTATAACTATGGTTGACCCCGGCTTGAATGTTGATATTGTGCATCACTTGCATACGGACACGATCCACACGGAGGATTGGGGGAGGTACATGGCAAATGCAATAAATGGCAGTGGGCCGGAGAATAGTAGGTAGCTGTGCTCATGTAATGATTGTTATTTGGTTTCTGAGCTTGGCAAGGTACAGAGATGATATAAATGCACCAGCCCAGTTCTTGGACAATATATTAATAACATACGAGTCAGATTAATAAAAAAATGTCAAGGAGATTGGGCGTTTTCTTTAAAATATTTATTCAAATAACCAGTATAATAAACATCTGGTTACAAAACAATTATTATTTTCGTTTTTAAACTGAGTAAAGGTATTAAGCCTATATAATATTTATGTTGAAATGTGGTGTTCACTGATAGCCAAATGTCCATACAAAGTGGACATTGTCCTTTTGTTCGCGATGTCTGTTCTGATACTTCAGTACAACTACTTTAGTGCGTTACCTCACCGGGACGCGAAGGCGACGTCGCCGGCCACGTATCCAAACAGTTTATATTGAATTGTGGTTATTGGCTACGTTGCCACACCGTCGTCAAGTGAGGTAGCCGCCATACATTTCAATATAAACTGTTTGGATACGTGGCCGACGACGTCGCCTTGGCGTGCCGGTGAGGTATCGCACTTAATGTTGGTAAGCCATAGATTGCCACACTTTTCTTGTGCGGATTAAACAGATTTATCTATTACGATATGATTACGTACCAATTTCCCACTATTATAATTCACTGGGGGGTGCATAAAAACTATCAGACAATCACATTAGTTACATACCTCCATAGTGACTGCAGTACCTATTATGGATGGAAATAGATTATGGAAATGAAACTTACCAAATAACAAAAACCTGAGAATTTACTGCAACCAAAACAAAATGAGATATTTCAAGAAATAAAGAAGAATAATAGGAATGTATCATGTTAATATCTATCTTCTACCAAAACACTAATGATGATTGATTGACAACGTACATTCTGAACCAATGGACCTAGCCTAGAAGGATAAAACTTCGTACCGGGAACAAGGACTCCTTAATGTGGAAGAACTACTACTAATACAGTTGTAGTAACTACTATGAAATGATTCTAGATACTTTTTACCTTTTTTAACATGTTCATTAAATTTTCAATATTAATTCCCATAAGTAAAACAAGCGGTAAAAGTCCCTTTTGGAAGACGACGGCAGCTAGTTTAATTCTATAAGACCGCTCATGTTGCCGGGATATTCACCAATTTGCCGTTGGATAGGAAGCGGTATACCACAACCTGTTTACGAGTATCAAGTTATGAACTATTCGACTCTTTATGTACAAACGGCAATATGCACTACTACCTGTTACCCGTGACTTCGTCCGCGTGGTATTTAACAAAAAAGTTATTGTTCTTTTTTCTAAAACTATTTTTTTCTAAAATAAAAGTAACCTGAGTTACTCCTTGTTACATCAGCTATCTGCCAGTGAAAGTCCCGTCAAAATCGGTCCAGCCATTTCAGAGATTAGCCGAAACAAACAGACAGACATACAGGCAGAGAGATAAAAATTGTAAAAAATGTTGTTTTGGCATATGTACTGTGTATACATCCAAATGCACTTAGTGTAAAGCGGTTATTTTAATGTTATAAACAGACACTCCAATTTTATTTATTTAATAATAATAATATAATATATAAAGTATAGTAGATATACGTGGCCACTCATACCCTCAGCCACACAGGGTCTTTAAATAGGAACAAACAGATTGTTATAATGATAGTTATGGGGATTTTTGGTTCGTACCTCGGACGGAGTAGACATTACAGTAAGTTAAAGATGACGTTCAGTTAAATGTTAGTAACGTTAATTGGCTATGAAGAAATGTTTATTGGCTATTTGATTTATTTATCCTATCTCACGATGGGTAACAGAAAGACCAACGAATTTGACTCAAAGTTTTTCAATATAATGTCATATTTCACGTGGTCTATTTACTCAAAATATTTTCATCTTTCTCACATGGCCCATAAGATAAATAGGGATCCACTCACATCAATAATAAATAATAAACCCTGATAAACTTTAACGACATCACTTTCGTCATAAATATGGCGTCAAGCATAAAACAAACGCCGGCTGTCATAAAAAAGGAATAAAATGAAAGAAGATTATTATACTCGTAACTTACAAAAAATCTTTAATGCCTGCGATTGCTATAACTCAAGACAACTTATCGTATGCATAAATCAAATAAATTTACTCGTTTTTAAGTGGGCATTATCTTACTGATTACTGATACAATGATTCCACGCTTGGTTCATGAAGGAGCCCTTGTTGTTAACCTTTGACGTGAAGATAGTGCTTAATAGAAAACCCGTTGATAATTTGTTAAGTACGCCGAGTAAATTATGAGAGCGATTACGGTTATCTGGTGAGATATTTTCTCATTGAATGCCTTGCGTTGTCCAGGAGCACGTAAGTTCCACTACTTGCAAAATAATCTACTAAAACGGTAGATTATGTACGGTTTTGGTCGCTCTATAGTTTTTGTTAGTACAGCAAAGTTAGTTTGCAATGTGAACACTGATATTTAACGACGTAAAATCACTGACATCAAATATCGTCAAGTACCAATGCCGTACTCCATAATGATCTCACCAAAATCGTGATCATGAGATTTTATTCATGTTTCTAACTGAGACTGAATCTTCACATAAATTAAGAAAGTCTACGTTGGTTAAGCTGACTCACCTGACACACAGATTATACTCGTATGTGTGTGCAGTGTTTTGAAATGAAGGAGGATAATTTCTTTTCTATTCTACTAATAGATATTAAAAGAAAATATTTACAATAATAACGCGTTGTAAATTTCCAGTTGCAGGCTACTTTCATGAAATCAAAGCTAGTAACGATGTATGTTACAAAGATATTCCAATTCGATCCTAACTAATGTAGATAGGATACAAAACTAAAAAGACTCGTTGGAATCGCGAGTAGGAAGTCAGCGGCGAGCTTCAAACGTAATGTTTCCTATAAATGAACAATACAATTACTATTGTTAGACCAAACGTGCCTTTAAGGCAAGAAATAGCATTGAAAGAGTGATACAATGACAGTATCTATTATGAAACTATGTGTATAACTGGCGAAAAAATAAGTAAAAGTTTTAATCGCATCAAATGAATCGAATTAGTTTTTTTGCTCACAATGAAATATAATCTACTGTTATCCATTGTGTATACGTCGTAATCGATTTAAGATGTCGATATTGGCTGATTTTTAAGGAGAGGGAATTAACTATTAGTCCGGTCAATTTAGACATTCGAAGGTGCATAAATTCCCAACAAGCTGAAAATCAGTAAGATTGTTCAAAACATAATTATAAACAAAAAATTTAAGTTCCCTATCATTCCCGTGTATGGAAAAAAATATTCAAGGTCAAAGGTCAAAAAAATGAGTTTTTCGCGATTTTCAGTAAAACGGTAAGTTTTATCATAAAGTACCCCAAACAAAAATTGTAGACCACAAAATTATCTATAAAAATGTATTAATACTTTTTTTCCTACGAGCCACCGTTTCTGAGATATAAGGATTCAAAAACGCGTTAAGTACACTACCACGAGGTAGCAGGGTAAACGTGTGCATTATTATGACGATAAAAACTTACAACTTTATAATAATATTAATATATTTTTTTCCATACACGGGAATGATGGGGAACTTAAAAAATTAATTTATAATAATTATGTTTTGAACAATCTTACTGATTTTCAGCTTGTTGGGAATCTATGCACCTTCACTATCATTTTTTGGTCTAAATTGACCGGGCTATATGGCGACTCATAGAATTTCAATTAGTTACTTAAATAAATAGTTACAGTTCGTTGTTTTAAAGTCTCTTTTATATTATCTTTTAATTCTGAAAATATTTCCATCAGTTTCATTAGCGCCGAAAGCAATATTAATTTTATAAAATAGTTTTTTTATATTCATGATATTTTTATTTATTTTTATTTCATGTATTTTTGGGGAATTAGAGACAAAAACTATAGGTACCGATTTATACATAAATCTTGAAAGGATAGAACTATAGGTCTTCTGTCTTCTCGTCATTGATAAGACCTAGACAAGCTGCCCTAGTGCTCTACTAGAATAAGTGGAGTTCGATCATACAAACAAAAGACTACAGAGGTACACAAGTTTATCAAAAGCATAGGACAAAACGTAAGCTAACCACAGTTCCCAAACTTTACAACGTTAAAATCATTCTCAATTCGAATAAAAACGCGTAACCAATGGCAGTGCGGCTCAAAGCGCCAAAACTTCACAGTTCCTGAAGAATTGAAGAGCTCTTGAATCACCTGTTCACTCATTTTAGGAGCCAAAATTCGACGGAAGGGTTTAAAAGGCTTGAAAGGGACATCCCTTGTTTTTGAATTTTGAATAGTTATGAGATTTCGAATGATAATTAGACGGGTGGAAAGTCTGAAAAATAAATAAGGGATGTTTTTTTTTGGAGCATTTATTAGTGGGTGCCGTATTTTAATGATAGTCGCAAATTGGCTTTTAGTCGATTGTGTTAAGTGGCCAATATGGAATATCTATAGAGACACTTAACACGCCTTAATAATAATAAGGACTGCAGTATCCACTGATGTTGATTAAAATGGGCTTAAATGTAATTTTCACGTAGATACTCCATGATAGGCTCAAATAGCTATTTCTAAGCATAGAGAAGAATCAAAAAATTATGTATAGTGCCTTTTCTTAATGTGGCTTGTTTTACTTTTTATCACACGAGTTTTACGTTTTAAAGTTATATCTCATTTTAGATTATGAATTTGTATTCCGAATATCTATGGTATGGAGGTTACCACGGAACACTGGTGTCTGTGTTCCGTGGAGGTTACTGTATAGATATTACTTATTTGTCGTCTATTGACATAAAAATAATATGATACTCTGGGCATAATATAGGTACATTAATTTCTCTTTACAGTTGACACAATGATCGATTCCAATTTGGGGGTAATCTATGATCTAGACACAGACACACTAGGTAGCCATAATAATAAACCTTAATAACGACCCTTTCGTATGGATCTCAAAAATTCACACATCCAATCAGTCGGGCAGCAATCGCATTCAGGTTCCCCTCACTATTTCAGAATGGAGTTACGCTTGATTTATACCCTCTTTCACTACACCTAGTATAAAAATAAATATGACAATCTGTTTAAATTCATAACAATTTTATCTTTGGATTAGATCGCAAAAAAATTTTGCTTAAATGCACAAAAAATAGGTTACCTGTATTTTACAGTACGTAAGTAGCAGAAAATTTTGATTTCAAAATAGTCAATAGCCATCTAAACGTACATATTTTTGGCAAATGTCATTTAAAATTTGAATAGGTACAAATCGACTTTTTTAGGATTGATAATATTATTTATAAAACGTAATTTAAATATTTAATTTTATATACCTTACCGTCTTACCGTCGTGATATCTAATACAAATTTCGCAACAATTTGAAAATCATCTAAAATTGCCGAAGCGTTATCCCACGCCAAAGATAGCGGAAGCTAAATAATTTTCTAAAATCCTGTAAAATTCCGCAAATCCGTTCGGAACCGCATCATTGAGCCCATCGGAGTCTACGGTACGAGTCGACCGTGCCGTGCTAATTAAGCACTCGTACGCCTGAGGGTCCGTCGTCAATCATCGTGCTAAGAGCAACGCGACTTATTGGCGTCTACCCGCCGGAAACAGAGGACCGAGCATTTGTTATAAGGTGAAAAAAAATTGAACACCAATTTTTTTTTTCTTAACAGAAAAATCAACCAAATTATAACTACTGTTTTAATCACTTCAGTAAAATAACGGTTTTTTGTTTTTATATTAGGGGAGCAGAAAAATTCATAAGCTTACCAGAAACCTTTAAGCTGCACAAAACCCTGTACCGCGTCCTTGTCAAAATTATCGGAAAAAAAGTGATGTGCGTTTAGCGTTGCGCAAAAAACTGTCAGATGGTGTCACAAAACCGCGAGTGTGGCCCAGGTTTTACGTATGATGTCATCGAACCAAGGATTGAAGGTTAAATGAATTGTCATATATGCAGATTGAAGCGTAATTTCACGGACAGCGCAAGGGCAACGCAGACGAATACATTTGCCGCTCCTGCAAATGGCCCATAATTTGCTGTGTCATATCGTTTGCTTATTACATGTTTAGGTTTAAGAAAACATTTTAAAACGCAATAACATTTAATATTCATGCGATGACAAGGTGTTATAAGCCTTGCGTGTTAATGTAGCTAAAAAGGTAAGAACGGAAAATGGCAGTCTGCCTGTTTTCTATATCCTTGACAAAAAACTAACCAGAACTGGTATTGGCCCTTCCTGCTAGATATATCGATCTGGTTTGATTAAGGTTGAAGTTAACACTTTGTCTTGTATTGAAACAAAGGGAGTGAATTAAAGAGAGGCAAATAGGAGTAATAAGATGAGAAACAAACTTCGAATACCAATTTCAAGGAAATCAAGAAAATCGTAAATATACTACTACAACTACCGAAGTAAGAATTATGTATTGATAAGGTACCTACTTATTATACTTACACTCGTGTGATAATAATCGAATTATTTTCAGTAAAGACAATGAGGTTTCAAACGTAGTGATGTGAAATGTATCGCATCGTCGGTCTGCAAACGATTCATCGCTAGTCTACAGATCACGGTCGCATATTGCGTTTGAATCTGTTACAAGCAGTTTTATCACTCACAAGTTTAAACAGAATAATTGACTTACGAACTAATAGACATGGCAAGTTTAATTAACGTTTCTAAAAACGGAATTTGCACAATTCGCCTTGGGTGGTAGCACCTGCTAAGTACTATGAGTTTTGAGGTATGTTGTAAGTATTTGATTTGCTTATTTCAACTTTTGGTTAAGTAGGAGTTGTATTTTTGTATCTACACATGGTTTGAGACCAGTGTCGGGGCCAATAATTCCTTGTTTTTATTATAGTTTTTATTTCATTATATATCTCATTTTTCAGTACTTACCTATATGAATTAATTTTCTAAATCTTCACTTAAAATCATGGACTCCCCATATAACAAATCCATAAAAAACAGAATTCTTTATAAAACATCGTTTCACTACGATCTAGGCCAATACCAATTTTGTACTTAATAAGTTAGGGCAATGATATTACGATGAGTAGGGACCTACGTACGAACTAAATTAGCTATTCTTATAGGTGTGTACTACGATGTCATTGTGCTAGGAGGGTAAGTCAATTCCCAGGTGAGCTGCGCGATTACAAAAATGCATGCACTCACGCGACAAGGACGTGGCTTAGAAATTCGCTAAAACACGTGCTTCGCTTCATTGGGGAGCTTCCAATCGATAATGAGGGGAACCTTGTTCGGATTTTAAAAATTCCCGCGTTTTTTCTTTCTTTTTTCTTTGTCTTTTAATGTTGACTCATGATTAGCTTGTTTTGAGCCTAGTTTCGCTGTGCTATATTTGATGGTTATTCGGTGTTTGTAATTAATGCTTAACAGTGTAAAGGACAATGACCGATTAAGAAGGGCACGGAAGGAAAATGTGTTGTGATTTTATTCGAAAAATTGTGCAAACTTTTTGTTTTTTGTTTTGTTGTTTTGATACATTTCCTAATTTTATGTTACGTTGTCCTAATAAGCTTGTTTTAGACATTGTGACTATAAAATATTCATGTTAAAAGATATGGATAGTTCAGTTCTTAAGTACTTACGAAAATAACTGACTTGGAACAGATAAGGGTGTTATGATTCGTAAAATTCCCAGTAACAAGTCTGTGTTCTCTTAATTACACTGTCTTGAATGATGTGTGGTTATTTAAGAAAATGTATTGAGACAATGACTAGCCAGTAGGCATGAGATGAAGAGGAAAACCAGTTTGATTTTTAAAAATACCTCGATTTTTCTTCCTTCTTCGCCAGTCTAATTAATTAGCTTGTTCAGAAAATGTAATATTAATTAATAATATTAAATTGGTCACAATTGAACAGTAATTTTAGGTATTGAATTTTGATATTGAATTCTTTGCTTAAAAAACCACGAATAAATAAACATTAACGTACCGTAAAAAGTATATTTAAAAATACAATAATTAAAATTTTACTAACGTTTTCAATCGCTTTATTATTAAAATTAATGTAAAATTATTTATTACTCTTCTATAACGTTCTATGCTACTTACTATGCAGAAAAACTACAATTATACACTCATTACCCACGAATAAATTAGCAATGCAAGAAACATTTCCATAAATATATCGTAAAAGTAATTATTCTTCACATCAAACATAAGGCTATGGTAATCGTAATATCGGTATTATGTTGGTTTCGACTTGATCTTGAACTCAAGTTACTCTATATCTATGTACCTATTACGAGGTACCTATTATGATATTGCATAACTGCAATGAAATCGGATACACCTGTTCAAACGTCTCTGTATGCGGTAATGTTCAGAGACTCGACCGTCCTCATAATTGAGAGGACGAAGCGGGGTGTGCGGGGGGAAACGCGTTCCCAGATTGATAACAGAGTTTAGGGAACAGAGGCAAGTGATCGAGGAAAAATTCGGGGAAATCTATTATAAAATATCTTACGGTAAGGGGCCAACCATAAATTACGTCACACAAATATGACTTTTTGACCCTCCCCCGTCCTTGTCACAGCTGGTCACATTTGTGAGACCTCCCCCATCCCTAGTGTAACGTCACATATTATGAAATTTTACACCTAGTAATTATTAAATTAAGACAGCAGTTCCGAAATAAGTTTTATTTCCATTAATTGTTTTAATATTTACCTATACATACCAATTATTCGATTTTTAAATGTGACGTTATAAAATTTAGGACCACTCCCACCCCTTGTCACACAATGTCACACTACATCGACCCCTCCCCTCCCCTCTAACGTATGACGTAATTTATGGATGGCCCCTAAGTGTTATGCCATTATTCATTTTGTTTAAAATTGGTAAAATTTACATCTTACTTCACTGTACTAGTAGTGTTTTTTACACCAAGTAAACAGTAATTCTCCAATTAAAATACGCTATCTCACTTACATTTAACAGGTTAAAAACATAATTTATCTTATATTTATTTTGAGTCTCCATCAACGTGGCACGTGGGAAAGTGAGTGTAAGCGTCTCGTCTGAGCGTCAGCGAGAAAAGAGTAGAGAAGACTTCATATTAATTTTGTTAACGTGGACATTCGTAAGGCTAAAGACAATACCGATGATTGGCTTGCCAAAAGGAAAAGAACTTAACATTTCACGCACTCTGATAAGTGAAGCTTCTGAAGATCCACCTGCTCGTAAGTGGCCACAATCACCCATGGACATTTAACACCAAAGGTATCACCGATGCGTTGCCCGACAAGAAAGAGAAAGAAATCTGAAATCACACTGTGCGTCATATACTAGACAAAAGCTTAGGTATGTTACGTTCAGTTTATAACATTTTTGGAATATTTTTGCAATAAATTAGCGTGTTTAATTTTTAATTTATTTATGTTATACTTCATGGGGCGTTTGGAAAAAATATAAAGAAAAATTTTTACGATGCGACAGCCAAAAAGCGACATGATAAAGGTGCGTGATACTAAGTCTGTCTGTCTAAGCGCACAGCAGTCGCTGGAGTTGTTTTGGATTGCTAGCGCGGGTCGTGGGTGCGAGCGAGAGGTACGTGGTTGGATTGCTAGCGCGCCGGGTCCTGGGTGCGAGCGAAAAGTACCTTAAGAGGTAAGTATAACTTCTTTGCGTACATAAGTACACAAACACGTTTTTTTAATTATTTTCTTTCGAGATTTATTTTCCCCATGACAAAGAACGTTTGTGACCGATTTTTAATAGCAACAAAGACGTGCGATGCGTGATTTGATTTTTTTTTATATAATTTGAATGAGTAAATGTGAAAATAGCATTTCGTTCACCAGACATCACTATAATGAGGTGGTTATGATTCGAGCCGAATTCCGAGTGAACCCGACGATTAGTTAATTGCAAGATGAGTATAATTTTCTCCCCCAATTCGGGGCCCTCGGGAGAGGGTCCGGAACCCTGGTTTCACTTATCTCTTGCCGCGAAATAGCTGTTCTGTGGTTGATGTGGTGCGGTTTAGAAATTAGACGAATCATGTTTACTATGATATCTGCACACTATTTTTTGATTATACAAATATGGTTAGATGTGGGCGTGATTTTTTTTATAGTTAAGTACCTACAGGGTGCCGTATTTATTATTATTAATGGTTCTCTGATATCTTCGCTTTACAGGATAAACTTTTTCTAAGTAAATTATACCAAATCTCAGATTTGATTTATTCGTAAAAAGAGTACAATGTTGCCTCTTCACGTGTAATAGGTATAGATAATAATTAGCGTGTATTCCAGATTATGTCCTGTAACTTACAGTAAGGATTAACAATACCATCATCGCAAGCACAGCTGATCTGGCAGCATACCCTAATTTTTTACTATAGGGGCTATAAACTGCGCCGAGGGCAAAGCCCGATCTGATTTTCACGCGGTCGCAGACAAGGGTCCCATACTCACACGATCATCACATCCAATTTAGGTTTCTCTAGCAAGACGTGAGACTGTTTGAGCGCTAGCTGTGTTGATAGTTTTTTTTATTCTAAAGGCAGGGATCTGTGAAGTAACATTTTGTCACATCATCGATAAAAATCATGATGTTAAAATAATGAAAATGTAAAATTTATTATGAAAAAAAGCGGCCAAGTGCGAGTCGGACTCACCCATGAAGGGTTCCGTAGCAGCAAGTAACATAATATAAAAGTTCTTGTAGTTCGTTGTAACTTTGATCGATGTTTTTTGCGGTTTACGATTTATGACGTATTAAAAAAAAACTACTTATTAGATCTCGTTCAAATCAATTTTCTTTGGAAGTTTGCATGGTAATGTACATCATATATTTTTTTTAGTTTTATCATTCTCTTATTTTAGAAGTTACAGGGGGGGGGACACACATTTTACCACTTTGGAAGTGTCTCTCGCGCAAACTATTCAGTTTAGAAAAAAATGATAATGGGTTTGATGAAAAAAAAATTTTTGAGTTTCAGTTCTATGTATGGGGACCCCAAAATTTATTGTTTTTTTTTCTATTTTTGTGTAAAAATCTTAACGCGGTTTACAGAATACATCTACTTACCAAGTTTTAACAGTATGGTTCTTATAGTTTCGGAGAAAAGTGGCTGTGACATACGGACGGACAGACAGACAGACAGACAGACAGACAGACAGACATACAGACATACATGACGAATTTATAAGGGTCCCGTTTTTTGTCATTTGGCTACAGAACCCTAAAAGTGAATGATTCTTACCAATTAAGTTTAAGCCCTATGATACTAGCATTAAGATTTATTTAACTTTGTTCGAGTTGAAGGAACATATTCATGGCGAATCAGTTATTTGCTGATGGTTATAACTATAGCACAGATTATTATGATAGTGTTAATATAGTATTGAAGATGTTTTGCAGGTCGCGTTGGTTGTATGTTCATTGTATGTTTAAGAGTTAGCTATATAAAAATGTGCAACAGTCCAAAAATATAGATATTTTAGGAGAAATATAAATAGCAATCTTTCATGTGAAAATACGTATTTTTTCGTTTACAAAAAACCTATTACACGTTTAATGTTCAATGAAATTTTTTCTTTTCAAGTATTGAGTCGTAAAATTCCCTATACCTCATTAACTAAGATTATTTTTGCGTAGGATTTTAATATAATAGTGCATATTCCCATATTATAGAATAATACTATTAGGTACAACTATTATTGTTGACAACCCTACTAGTTGGCGGCAATAATGTAGCAGAGGGGGCTTGAGAGCCACTTCTTTCTTTCCTTTTTTTCTATCTTTCTTGGCCGGCAACGCATCAGCGATACCTTTGCTGTCCATCATCCACGGACAACGATAGCTACTTACAATCAGGTACATCGTCAGCTAGCTAGTTGGTCGGCTTGTTCCATAAAAAAACCGAAGGATCTTGGCGCTTTGCTTCGGACAGAGGGACAGATGGACGGACAGAGGGACGGACGGACGGACATGACAAAACTGTAAGGGTTCCGATTTTACTTCGGAACCCTAAAAAGTGGAAGGGTACCTAATACAATGCTATTTTGTAATAATTCAACTAAAGATGTGAAGCTAACGGCAAACTAATCATGTCAGATCGCTATCAAATCATAACTGACACATAACATTAAGAATTCTGTCAGTCTGTTTACATCGCAATCTACTTTGCAGTCAAAGTAATATCCAGAACAATTTAGCAGCGGTTCTAGCTTGTTAAAGTTGGAAATTTCAACTTTAAAGCGATTTGTATGAGAGATAAGATTGAAATGGAGTAAGCGCAAAAAATGCTTTATGGTCGCTTAAAGCGTCAAAATGGCTATAAAAAGGATGAAAATGCAGATAGCTACTTCACTTTTCGCACTATAATCTGTATTTAACCAATGTTAGTTTTCCTGTAAGGGTCTATACATAATGGTGCAGATAATTAAATAATAATATAGTAAGGTTGCCTTAAACATAGTTTTCTGACGATGTAAAAGTAGAAAAATATAATGTTAATGAGTGTTAATGTATAATGGTATAAATTTTCTTCGTACATTTTTTTTTCATTAGATAGTAATTTTAACCAAAATAAAATGATCAAGGCTATTAAAATAAAGATTATTCACAATACTTGCATGCTAATAATGTATATAATGTAATAATAACATAATTTATTACTGTTCAGTCGTAGTACAGTAACATATCTACAAAAAAATGCAAAAGTTCCATTTGATTGATCAAATGTCCATTATTGTTCATGGACTTCAACACCAGATGGACAGCATACCCATACAACTTGCCCTCAATAAAAACTAGCTATGTTTGCATTGTGCACCAACCCTAAGCGTTACATATACCCAGTGGGTAAAACGCGCAAGAAGTTTAATATTCATTGTCTTCCAGGTAACGAGTGTTCGTTACAAGCATACATTTTTTCCGCCCGAGTGTGTTAACAAACTACTAAAGTTACACGTATCTTGTATAAAAAATACCACCTCAACTGTCATAGTGATAGGGTCATTAATATGAATGTGATTAAAGGTCAGTTTAGGAGAAATAGAGAACCATTTTTATTTGGTGTCGATATGAATTATTGAACCAACGTGACAGTAGCTATAGTTTGCGTTAGACTCAGCTGTTTAATGTTTATTATATTTATGAGAATTATTTGCAAGTTATATCGGGAATATGGATGCAGTAATGTTATTTCCCAAGCAGCTTTGAGTATCGGTTTTAGGAGTAGATCCCACCGACATTCTTGATACGACAACTAATTATAGGTACCATTTGCTAAAAATCAAGCTCTTTCAGACAAACTTGTTTTTCGGTAAGAGACGCGTGGGCAAGGGATTCATACAATGAGGGGTTCTATCATGATCTCATAAAATGTAATACTTCTGTAACTCAGTTGGAATAGGCCTAGGTCGAGTATTATTAGAAATAAAGGAAATAAAATAGAAATAACAAACGGTATTCTGATCACATGGAATGTGCATGCCCATGCAACAAAAAAAACTGACCAACCAAATATAGTTACCATCTTAAGGTGCAGTTATTTAGGACGTTTTCTTTTTTATTTATTACTCGTCAACCTAGCTTATAAATATGCTCCTACCATCTTAACAACACCCTTAATACACTAACGCCCCAACTCAGAGTCACTAACGGTTACTTAAATCATTCTTTAGTAAAAAATCACTATACAAATTCCGTACCTACTAAGTAGCGATTTAAGTAACCGTTAGTGACTCTGAGTTGGGGTGTAAATCCTTTCAAATAGCACCCACACTAAGTAGATGTACCATTCAAAACTAAATAGATATAAAAATTTAATCTATTACCCACACACTCACTCACACACACACACACCCACCCACACACACACACACACCCACCCACACACACACACACACACACACACACACACACACACACACACACACACACACACACACACACACACACACACACACACACACACACACCACTTAAACAGTATAGTGTTACACACAACTTATAAATTCCACGTATGTTTCATAGAATGATGTATGAATGTAGTCGCGTGATAAATTCGTATAGCACTGGATTCCCGTGAACTGCAAAAAGCAGCTCACGGTCTGGTGGTCCGCAGGTGATGCCATAACACGTCGTAAATAGCCAACTGACTGCTGATAATGGTTCTAGGAAATACGTACGAGTTGCTTTCTCTGTAGCCGGCTAGCTGGGGAAAGGATTTCGTTTTTCTTTAAAGATATGTACTGGGTAGGCATTGCGCGATCTAAAAGTAAAGTGATCAGCGAAGCGGGGTGGAAATTTAATGGGCAATTTAAATATGACTACACGTAGCTACTACAACATACCCAGTGAGGATGTAGTTTTATTTGAAATTTATTATTGCTGAGAGTGAGAGTTAAAAAGAGATTTTAGGAATAAGACGTCTTCTTAATACGAGAATAATCAAAACTAATTAATTGCATGCAGATTGAAGGTCCTTTAAGAAAGGCCAACAGTTGTCTAAAAAGCCATTTTAAAAAGCGGAACGATATTTCCAATTTGATTTACATCGAGATCTGCCTGTAGCATGTGAAATTGTAATTAATTAGATGAGAATGTCACTCGTAGAGATTTCACGCACGAACACTTGTACAGCCGTATAATGTTTAATATGCATGTGTCTTGCAGGATGAATTTCCTAACGTTGCAGCGTTGTCGGATTGGCATGGCGGTTGCAACTGATTTCAACTCATTAGCAGCGCATTGCATGGTCTTTTACTGTCATTTTAATCCTGTTTTTCCCATTTTTCATTTATTTTATTTTTTTACACGAATAAGTTAATGCTTGACCACAATCCCACCTGATGGTAAGTGTAGATGTGGTCCAAGATGGTGAGCACATTAACTTAGAAAAAGCCTATTCACTCTTTTCTTGAAGACATCCACGTCGTAGGCTGGCGGGAACGCCGACGCAGGCAAGTTATTCCAGTCCTTCGCGGTGCGTATAACGAATGACGAGGCAAACCGCGTCGTCCGAACCGGCGGGATGTTCACGACAAAAGGATGGATACCCGCCGTGCGTCGTGTCGTTCGATGGAGAAACGGAGATGGGGGAATTATCTCAAACAATTCCTGCGCACACTCTCCGAAATATGCCCTGTAGAAAACCGAGAGGCTGGCTACTCTGCGCCTGTGCTCGAGGCTTTGAAGATTGGTCTCAACCAAATCTGAGTCACCAATGAGCCTCTTCGCACGCCTCTCCATCGAGTCCAAAGCAGAAAGGTGACATTTGGCTGCGCCTGCCCAAATGTGCGAACAGTACTCCACACACGGCCGAACCTGAGCTTTGTACAAGCTTAAGAGTTGCCTGGGTGTGAAGTACCGTCGCACCCTTGCAAGGACACCAAGTTTCCTTGCAGCAGCCTTAGCTTTGGTCTCGATGAACCGCCCAAAGTTGAGTTTCGAGGATATCTCTACTCCTAACAACTGAAGGCAGTCGGTATAATCCAAGGACACATTCCGAAAAGTAGGAGCCAAGGTGAACGGGCTCTTCTTGGCGGTGAATAGACACGTCTGCGTTTTAGTGGCGTTGAATCTCACAAGATTGGCTTCGCCCCACTCGGACACAGCCCGAAGTGTGAGATTCACACGAGCCACCATGGCCTCATCATGCCCAACTCATGGAAATGCTCATAAGCTGATAAAAACACATTATTGCTCTTACAAATTGACCATAGACCAGCGGAATAGTGTATTTTTGTCCAATACAGCGGGCTGACACCAATACATACAATATCATTGGCAGAAACTATGTAGCTAACTTTTGCATTGATATTTTTTTTTATAATTAAGATCAATAATGAACATAGGAATATTTTATCAAAACTGTTACATCGATCGCTTTAGTTCTAGGCTAGACAACTATAAATTTGTAAAAGGCGATGACCCATAGTCACTTTGTAAAGGTAACCTATGCGCAATTGACAATGACCGCTACAAGCACAGATAAGACAAAAACGTTTAGAACTTATCACAAATATAATAAACTGGAACATCCATCAGCTGTTTGCCTTTCCGTAAACAAGCTGATTAATTAAACTCTCGCAATAGGCGACAACAAGTGAAGACATTATCGCTTGTTTACATATCACGTTACAGGCCGCGCCCACAAGATGGCCGACGGAAAGGCCAGCTGAATTACTTCTGGCTGAATGGAACAACAAGTGCAAGCGGCCAGTGTAATCTGAGAAATTAAAAAGATAATTTTTATTTCTGGCGGCAACAACGCTGGACATGGCGGAGAGACCAATAAAGAAGATGGTTGCTAATCTTGTGAATGAACCCGCTGCTCATATTATGTGGTACCAATTTAAGAAAGATAGTTATTGAATATAACCTGAATACCCACTCTAAATCATGCTATGTAAATGAATTCAGTTAACGTAGGTAAGTAGAAAGTGAACGTAAGTACAGTAACGTACCGTACCTAAGTACAGTAACGTACCGTAAGTACAGTAACGTACTGTAAGAACAGTACAATAACGTACCGGAAGTACAGTATCGTAAGTATAGTTCCGAATGTCCAAGAGAAAAATATTGCAAAATAAGATATGTATTTTTACCCTTTCCTATTTCCGAAATGAAATCTTCGAATGAATTACTTAGTTTTGTTCCAGATCTAATCTACTTAATTAAATGGCTATGTATTGGTAAGTAGGTAGAAAAACCTACCTACATTGTTTTAATTTGTATCGGTGAAGGAAAACCAAATTATGATGTAGGTAAGTATAGGTCGATTAGAAAAACCTGGCATGGCACGTGCAACACAAAGACAAATTGCGCTTGTGCACTGTCTTAAATTAAAAATTGCAGTGACGTCATTCACTAGAAACTACAAAGACATCACAAAAGTCCAATATTTGTGTCCCTTGCATATGGACATGCTTATAGGCGTGACAGAGATAGATCATAATTTGATAATGCTACTAATAATGATTCCTATTTCCAATTTTTCCGTCAGTCAAAATTAACTGACAAATATAAGAAAACAAAGTGTGATGTTTTATTGGACTTAAAAATATTGGAATAAAATGTCTGTCGATGGTTGGATGTTATAACATTTATAATAAACTAGCTGTTGCTGACTGACTGAATATGAACATATTACAAATATTTGCCTTATTCTGCTATTAAACTATCTACTAATTTATTGAATGTCAAATTAACTGATTACTCATGTAATTATTGTTAAATTCAAGTTCCAGAGATATCGATTGTCTCGTTAAACACACGTCAATTTTGTAGCCATTTATTATTATTCTGTTGCATGAAGTAACTCTGTAGTTTAGTTAATCGATAGATCTACAGCCTACTTGTTGATTTTACACGTACATAATATCACAAATACCATTATTAGATGTTATTATACATAAATTTAATTAAATATTGATAACAAATAATTTTAATATTCCTAAAATCAAGCAATACAACAACCTCTAAGTACCTAAAATTATTTAAACTTGTACTTTATACACGCTCTGCAATTTAATCATTTAAAGCTATGGACCCTGATTGACTTATTAGTAGTAATCTTTAAAATACAGTTCTGAATAGGTAAATTTATAATATAATGACTGTAAATTATCATTGGTTGGCAATTTACTGTTATGCTTACTTAATATTCCTGAGCTTACAGTCTTGCAGATATGATTAAGTCATTATAACCATAATTATGGGATTTATGGGTGATTTCAGTTCAAATCAGGTAATATGTCCACGTCTCGGAAAAAGGACCATAGGAGGCCCCTTGACCAGGTGGACTGACGACCGGAAGAAGACAACGGGCATCCGCTGGATTCAGAAGGCTCAGGACCAGTCAGAGTGGCGCAAGTTACGGGAGGCCTATGTCGAGCAGTGGACATCCAAAGGCTGATGGATAGATGGATGGACAGGTAATATATTAGGAATGTATCAATGTTGCATTGATCTGCAAATGTGTTCTAAAATTCAAAGTAACAATCTTGTTATTTATCTACTTATTACTCAAGTTCTTCCCTCTGTTATGTTACTTTGTTGAACGTAAGTACAGTTCAATAATGTTTGGTGATGCAAGAGAGGATCGTTTTGTTGAATAAACACTTTTGTAAAAATAAGCTGGAACTTGGTAAGGTATTTAATAATAATTTATAATAATTCTGAAAGTTCATCTACATAATTATAATTGAACCTATGTCGTATAGTAATTCAAGTTAATTCCAAAAATGGATCAAAAAGCGACAACTAAAAAAGCAATATTTATGAACAGATAAAAAAAAATTAGTTTCTAAACAGCAGAACAAAATAAACTAAAGATAGACTAACGCCCCAACTCAGAGTCACTAACGGTTACTTAAATTGCTCCTTAATACATTTGTATGGTGATTGTTTACTAAGGAGCGATTTAAGTATCTAACCGTTAGTGACACTGCGTTGGGGCGTTAGTAATAAAAGCAAATTAATAACCTAAAATAATTAAATGCTTTCAAAATAAGAGTGCCCACAGGTTCTTATTTCTTACCGCGTCGCATTCGTTCGCGATCAGCTCATTCGGAAGAGTGAGACGAGCGAGTACTTATTGAATGGAATCCATTGTCAGTCCCCTTCTTGTCGCTGTTTCTTTACCGAAACCTGAATGAAGACCTTTCTTAGCTTCGATTGTCCCTTATTAATGTCCTTAAGTCTTCATATTTTATCATAAAACATGCTTGCTTCGTTGCATCGTGCTACATATTAAAACTCCTAAGTAGTTTAAAATATTATTTTTTTATCACAATAATTTCTTAATTGGTTACTAGCCGGCAAACTAATTTTGCATTGTGCTTAATGGTCACGGTAAACGCTGGCACTGCGCTAGTAATAATACCTGTAACCAATGAAGGATCCAGAATTTTATTTTTCGCGCGTATCTTGTATGTATGTATGTATGTATGTATGTATGTATGTATGTATGTATGTATGTATGTATGTATGTATGTATGTATGTATGTATGTATGTATGCATGCATGTAATATTCTTTATTACCTCATGTCTTCCAAACCGCTGGACCAATTTATAAAATTAAGATATTGTTAGATTCATCTTGATAACCAAAGTGTTATTAGATAATTGAAATAAAAAAATATGGTAGCAGAGAGATGCCATTAATTGAAGTATCAAAAAAAATATCCAATAGTGCAATATGGGTGTTAAATTAAAGTGCTTACCATAAGGATTTCAAAAAGGTCTATCATGATAGCTTTTTTGATAGCAGGCGGGCATTTTTTTAGTATTTAAATTTAATTGTTTGGTTTGAACCAGCTGATGTAGATAGATAGAACGGTAGACGTAGATGATTTTGGAGGCGCTTAAGTCTCCTAGTCCTCCGCCCTGGATCCACCACTACCTGTAACTTCAGTATTTACGACTAAAATATATTAGCAATAGTAATTGCTGCATGAAATACCTAATGCGAGAAAGCTGCAAAAATTGAGACTTATTTGTTAATAATTCTGATCTTAAGTACGTACCCTATCATATATGTAGCAAGGTAGAGTAATTTAGAGTATACAAAAAACGGCCAAGTGCGAGTCGGACTCACCCATGAAGGGTTCCGTAGCAGCAAGTAACATAATATAAAAGTTCTTGTAGTTCGTTGTAACTTTGATGGATGTTTTTTGCAGTTTACGATTTATGACGTATTAAAAAAAAACTACTCACTAGATCTCATTCAAATCAATTTTCGTTGGAAGTTTGCTTGGTAATGTACATCATATAATTTTTTTAGTTTTATCATTCCCTTATTTTAGAAGTTACAGGGGGGGGGGGACACACATTTTACCACTTTGGAAGTGTCTCTCGCGCAAACTTTTCAGTTCAGAAAAAAATGATATTAGAAACCTCAATATCATTTTTGAAGACCTATCACACGTATGGGTTTGATGAAAAAAACATTTTTGAGTTTCAGTTTTAAGTATGGGGAACCCCCAAAATTTATTGCTTTTTTTCTATTTTTGTGTAAAAATCTTAATGCGGTTCACAGAATACATCTACCTACCAAGTTTCAATGGTATAGCTCTTATAGTTTCGGAAAAAAGTGGCTGTGACATACGGACGGACAGACAGACAGACAGACAGACAGACAGACAGACAGACATGACGAATCCATAAGGGTTCCGTTTTTTGCCATTCGGCTACGGAACCCTAAAAGTGCCAATATGTATTACAATTAGTAACCACATGTAAAAACTTCTCATTTTTATCATCTATTTACTTCTAGGTCCAATTAGAAAAGGTTGGTTACCAACCGGGCCGTGCAGTCCAACTTAGTAATAAGTACTTGAATATGAGTAACACAACAATTTACCAACGGCATTAAGGGCAAAATTCAATGCAAACGTATCTCAATTAAAACACCTACATATTTGCTCATTAATAGGTGAGCCATTGCCACAAGCTTAATATGGACTAGAAATGGCAGATATTAATTAAATATTACATCAATAAACGTCGCCATGTAAATCACAAATTAATAATTTACGTACATAAAAAATTAATGTTACCAAGCTTAATATTGATTTGTAAATAGACATCGTACTATAAACTTGATATTACATTATGCTACACTACACTAGGCGTTATCAAATAATCCATATCCTACTATTGCAGGAAAGAAGGCGTATAGATGACCTCGCGTATTTATTTAACATAGCGAATGAGTCTGTGGATTGTCCCGCACTTTAGGAGCATATTGGTTTGTCTATTCCAAATGCAGCGTGGCGAAGTATCTCATTGCATGTTCCCAGAGCCAAAACTAAATACATGAAAAATACTTACCTGATGCGCCCAAGCCGAAGTTTCAACGAAACCTCAGTACTACACGATCTTGATTTATTTAATACACGTAGCAATACGCTTAAGCGTGTACTTGCTGACGATTTCTTTAAAATTAGCATGTAAATTTAATTATTAAATATTTGTTTTTGGTTTTTCTATGTGCACGGTTGTTACCTATTTCATTATTGCTGTTAGTTTCCCCAAAAGTTAGCAAATAAGTAAATACCTAAATTGAAAAAATATAATTTTGAGAAATTATTAATCTATGTCAGTTGTAAATTCGTATCCATTTTAATTTTGAAAGTTATTTTTAATAGTAAATCATTTGATTTTTACGTTGTACTAAGGGATTTGATAATTGCGTTACTAACGGCCCAACTCAGAGTCACTAACGGTTACTTAAATCGTTCCTTAGTACAGAATTTGTATGGTGATTTTTTACTAATGAGCGATTAAAGTAATCGTTAGTGACTCTGAGTTGGGGCGTTAGTTTCTTAAAGTTAAGAAATTAATAGTCTTGACATCGGCTCAAGTACAATTTTTTCTGGTTGGGTACCTATGAACCGATGAAAGAAGATGCCAGTTTATTTGGATCCATCTGAGTAAACTTCAACGCAGTAATTCATTTCTAAAAGTTAATCATTCTGTGGTTCTAATATAATTAATAAAATTATAAACGCAAAGATTTTGTAATGCAGATAACTTATTTGCATACTTTTGTTGGCAATCATTTAGGATTGTTATTTTAACAATAATGTCATAATCGTGGTAACTAAATCTTTTGTGCCTATTATAGTGAGCTCATGTGATCTATGAAGCATTAGTATTCATGCCTGCCGATCGAATGATTCTAGGTTCATTCTCGACTGAAGCAGAAATCAACGTGACTAATACAGTGTTGTTCATAGGTTACTAGGTATTAGGGCTTGTTTCACAATCTTCAAGTAAGTCCGAAGTAAGCTATTCGTTGGTTAAGTTGACATTTAATGTATGTAATATGACACTTTAACGTCACTTTAACCGGCGAATAGCTTATTCAGGACTCTACTTGAAGATTGTGAAACAAGCCCTTAGTCTACGATGTCTAACGTTCTCATTTCTCTCTCTCTCTCCCTCTTTTCTCTCTTTTCTTGTTCTGTTTTCTCTCATGTCAGATGTTTGACATGTAGATATTCATTAAATTCACTAAAAGTAATATTCGTGCAGGGGTGTGAACATAATAAATAGTTATAACAACTTTTACTGTTATGGAGTTATCATAAATAATATAATTGAAATTATCTAAATACCTTTTCCGGTAATGCAAAATGTTACGGAAAAATGACACTTAATAATTCTGACATTAGTAGGTAGATATATTACACATCATAAAGTAGAGCAATGCAGAGTATGCAAAGATGTAGCAATAATTATTATAATAAGTAATTACAAGTAAAAAACCTATAAGTTTTTCTTATTTAATAATTATTCACTTCTAGGTTCAGTTAGAAAATGTTTGTTACCATCCAACGGAATTCAGGGTTAAATTATTCAATACAAACATATCTCAATAAAACACTTGCATATTTGCTCATAATATTTTTAATTTACATAGCTAACTACTTACTCTTAAACCTTTCTTAGGGAGAACTTGGTACCTGAAATAGGTATTTGATATAAAAACCTGTATTAAATATGAAATACCTAACTATATAAATTTAGCTTTAGTAAGAGTAATACAAAGTTATTTAGTTCCGTTTACATAGTTTATATATATTTTGTGATTTTTAGAAATAGTTTTATTGAAAGAAATAGGACTGGATACTGCGGTACTTAGGTACTCGTTTGAGTGATTGCAGTATGTTTTCAGTAATATCTTGACGGGTGCAAAGTAAAAAAAGTTATCTGCAATTTTGCGATTTTCTTTTTATTGCGGTAACTTACTTAAAATCTATACAAATAAATAAAATTGGAGTGTCTGTTTGTAATACTAAAATAACCGCTTTTTACTAAGTGCATTTGGATGTATACACGGTACATACACCAAACAACATTTTTTACAACTTTTGTCTGTCTGTCTGTTTGTTCCGGCTAATCTCTGAAATGGCTGGACCGATTTTGACGGGACTTTCGCTGGCAGATAGCTGATGTAACAAGGAGTAACTTAGGCTATTTTTATTTTAGAAAAAAAAAGTTTGTTAGGTGATACGAAGTTCGCCGGGTCAGCTAATATTACATATATTCCACAACATGGCAAATACTGCTGTTATATCTACCACTGGCCGTGTGTGGTGCGCGGACAGTCGTGATGTGTGATCAGTCTGATGACACATTCTTCTCCGGCCGCAATCTTATTCGTTTAGGTTTGCTTGTGTAGTGTAGAAAAAGACATCTGCCCAATTATGTTATGAACATGGTCAATATGGTCATAGTAATAGTCAAATATTTTTTATGAAAATGACTTGTTTTTAGTATTTACTGAAAGTTTTGAACAATTTTTCCCTTAATCTACCTATATTAATAAATTTCAATGTAGAAACGGTTAAGTGGCACATAAGCCAGTAAATACAGTTGGCACATTTTTGAGTACAATGTATGTATATGCAGACAACTGCAATATATCGTAAAGTAAACATAATTAGTAAAAATTAAATATACACGTGGATGCCTTATTCAATAAGAAAGTACTGAAATTTCAACAAACTTTGTTTAAAAATAACAAAATAGGAGCTTTTTTCCTATTATGCGCTCTGCTGAAAAGTAGCTGGTTTTGTATAAGTATGACTCTTTTTACTTTGCAACCTTCGACCTACTAAGTTAGTGGTCTAACGCCCCAACTCAGAGTCACTAACGGTTACTTTAATCGCTCTTAGTAAATAATCACCATACAAACTCTGTAATAAGGAGCGATATAAGTAACCGTTAGTGACTCTGAGTTGGGACGTAAGTAATACTTGATGTCCGAGTTTCTAGTCTTATTGAATCCTAAGCATAAAAGTATTTCTAATATTATCTTGGTATGTAGATATGTACTAGGTATTGTATACCTAGATATTTACAAGAATCCCCCACTCTTCTAAGCTCACTGGAATCAGTAAAGCAGTGAATACAATACCAAATTTCGCAATGCTTATTGAAAGTGGCTTAATTTGCGCCGTCAAAGGCACAATACAAGAAACAGTCAAGGACAAAACTTTCCAAAAAAAAATATTTGAAAAAGGATTGGAGGGAAACTTCGTTCAGACTAGAGATGGGCAAACGAATGTTGATCAACTTATTTTTTGAGTAGATTCAATTCGACTTGAATAAGTAAGACTTGTTGACGTTATTCCAATCTTCTGTTGACTTCTGAAATATTAAACTTATGGTGACGGAAATTAGCACCTACTATTAAAATAGCTGTAAGTCTTAACCGTCTGTAGATTTTGTTTTCTTTTTTTATATCTTACTTTATCTAGAAACAATAATTAAATAGGTATCTTATAGTTATGAAAAATATTAATACCTACTATGGTAAGAAGTCTTGCAAATCTGCGATATTTCTTATGATTATTGCAATATAAATAAAGATGATTATTGCTATTCTTTCTAGTTTCATGTAATACATAATAAAACATTAAATTCGAATTTACATAATCGAATTATTATGATCAACATTCATTTAACGGTTAGCCCATCCCTATCTCGAACCGTCTACGTTCATTTGCCGGGGTTTTCTTTTTCGAAAATTTCTCCCGCGCTTTGATGTTCTCAGTGTTGCCCCTCTATTTCGGCGTTAGCCGCCTCTTAGCTTCACTCGTTTGGATACTTTGGCGTTAATTCAGTTCCCACTGAGAATAATTGCCAGTTACAAAGTTTTGCTAATTATTCGGGAAGATTTATCCTCGAACTAATTAGTTAAATAATATTCAAGTTGTTTTTAAGGAACTTTTTTGTTAATATTTACTATAATCATGTATTTATTTTGTTAGTATACATATAAATACCAGTGTACCAAGGGTACCTAATCTTTGTTAATGATTGATTGTTTACAGCATAATAAGCTGATTTATTTTCATAATTAAAATAATTTATTCATCTCTTAATCAGTAGGTATGGTATCCGAGTTCAGAAATGCAAATTTTGAGCTATAAGCCTATTACAAAATTTCTATAAATTTATTACATTAGTTAAAAATTTAAATTTTACAACGGCTGAACGAAGATCTTAAAAATTGGCGAACGCGACAAAATTGCATTATTCAGCTTTATGACTGTTGCAAATTATAAGACTCAACATCAAAATGGCTGAAATTAATATCATCTGTAAAAATCATATATTTAATTTTTTTGTGGGACTTCAAATTCAAACAATTTAGAATTTTGTGTTATTTAAGTTAAAAATAAACAAAAAAAAAAAAACTTCTTGGTTTGCTTTATTTTACTAGCATGAGGATAAAATATTACTTGTAACTATTTTGTAGAGACTTACCTAAAAGTGTTAATAATTCTATTAATTATTCCTGATCTTTCTATTTGTAAGACATGGACAGATTTCTAAATAAATAATTCAATTAATAAAGTGGCCATACTTGTTAATTTATTGCCATCAAATAAGTAAAACCCAAGTGTAATTAATGGATGTACAACATAACATTTCAAAATACATAATAACACTTAAATAAATGGTTTAATGGGATTATATTAATATCTGAGTAAAACACTTTGATCATTTAATGAAATCGTTGATTTGATATTCACAATATTAATAGGTAAGTCAACAAACAAAATAAAGCCAAGTTTAATTGCATTAATAAAATCATTGCTCTAATGTTATGTAACATTGTTAGAGCTGAATAAAATGTCGATTAGAATCTAAAGAATTAGTCAGCTGAAGTGGCAACAGGCTGGCCACATAGTTCGAAGGACCGATAACCGTTGGGGAAGAATCGGTCCTCGAATGATGCCCACGTCTAGGGAAAAGGAGTATAGGACGCCACCCGACCAGGTGGACTGACGACCTGAAGAAGTCAGCGGGCATCCACTGGATTCAGAAAGCTCAGGACCGGTCAGAGTGGCGCAAGTATTTTTTTTTAGCTCTCAATAGTAATTATTGTATACAAAATTCCGTAGGTGTGTCCCGATTTGACACGAAGGCGCCCTGAAATGAACTGAATGACTTTTTTTTAGTGCCCGTCCCGCTTTCAGTGCTCAGAAAAATGGTCAGTTAATCTATGTAACCTCATCAAAACAATGCTCTTTTAAACATATAGTTTTGCATCGAGGTTTCTCCAGGGACCAATAACTCCCTACACAAAAGCTATTTAATACGTTTTAATTAAGGTTGAGTCTTTAAGTTTAATTCATGTTTGCACGACAATTTGTTATGTTTCCCACAGATTTGGTTTGCAACTCTAGTTACCAAATCAGAGGTTCCATTTATCTCAATTTATCTTAGTAACGATTTACCAAACTTTAATTGTAGGACTGATGTAGTTAAATTTTAGAAATGTTCTCACGATTTTTGACTGTAACACTTTTTGAGTCCAAACTTTACCTATCTTATTTTATTTAAAAATTTATGTCACCTCTTAAAAAGAACAAACAAAAGCCTACTTAATGCCTAATGCCTAATGGTAAACTTAATGCCTAACGGTTATTGGCCCCCAGTCAACCTTGGGTGTATGTGGAAATAGCTGATGGCAGGTGCTAACAAGAAAAACAATAAATAGTAGAAGGAACATACATGCCTCTCAAGATGGGTTATACAGTATACTACTTCAAATTTGTTTTTAATCGACCATAGAAATTCAAATAAGAATTCTTCTGTCCCCAAGAAAGATATGAAGATAATAATTTTAAGAAAAGATTCCAGTGGAAACTCAGGGTTCCTCGATGGCAAGAATTTTCTAGAATGTTTCAAATAAGCTTGATAGTTCCCGAGTGCATGTTAGATTTTGATAGCCCTACTTTGCTAGTGTGGGAATCCCCTATTCCCAGTTATGGGAAGAAAACCTAACCCAACAGTTGGATAAGTAAAATTTAATATTAGACAACTATATGTTACGTTCAAAAGCGCTAATATGCTAACGATTTCTTTCACCGAATCTTCTGAAATGATGAAATAAAACAGTCCCTTAAATTCATGGATTTCAATGAAGCCACAGCTTTTAAGAACAAAAAATATACCTTCTACTTCCTCCGTTAATACATAATACTTGAAAGGACTGAAAAATAAAAATGACACCGTCTTCAATAAGTTTTATTCCAAAACCATAGACAAATCTCAATCAATCCGTATTGTAGATTTATTTATTTTCCTAAAAAATTCGTAGACAAAGTACTGCGCTTACTAATAGGTTTCCCATTTTTCTTTCTTCGGGATTTAATTTAATCGTAGAATATTGTTACGTTATTGTTTCTAATTTTTTATTCTTAAAATCATAACTGGTTTTCTGGAGATCTCTGATTATTAGATCCTCATCAGCGTTAGGCCAGAATGGCTTCCCATTCCATTTTTGAAGATCTCCAGACGAACCAAGTAAATATTGTGCAATTTTAGGGTTTTGTGTGGAAAACCCACACAAATAGTGGAAAATAATCTCAAATAACTTTATGTACCTACCTACTTATGTCTTCTGTGACATAAACCAGAATCTCTTAGAAGAATCCGGGTATATATTGAAGATTTATTCCTCAATAACAGAAAAGGCTTCATCGACACTGCCGGTAAATTTAATAACTTTAAAATTAAGAGCTTACCTACCTAAAATTCCAATAGACATTTTTCTTTCTAATCCTTTTTTTAATTTTGCTGTGAAGAAAGTTGCTTTAAGAAAACGTGTAAGTCAGTATGTAAGAGGGGTAGAGCCAATATGCAAACGTATTTTTATTTCTTTGGAAGGACCACCTGTGAGGGATTTCAAAGAAGTAACTTCAACTTTTTTATTGTTTGTTGTACCTAAGTGTTTGAGATTTTAACTAGAATACCTTACCTTAACTTAGAACCTTTCCCAAATTAGATTTGTTCACTTAAATGCTAAGAGTAAACAAACAAAACCTTACAGTTTTATACTAGGTAATGCCTATAGAATTGATGTAGGTACTTCGGAACATATAAAAGTTTGCGTGGAAGAGGATTTTATGGCATGTTATACGGAATGGAGTGGTACCTCGGCTCTATAAAATACCCGATTTACTACTAAGATATCCACACACAAACGTAAAATAGTAAAATGCGGTAACGGAATCATTCTCTGTTTCGATTCAACATTCCGAGCGGAAAAATAATAGCCAAATTTTGGCTGGATTTTTGCCATCCAATTATTGTAAAATATTTTGGAGACACTCTTTCAGTTTTAACAGATGTATTAACTGGTATTAAAATAATTCATCCGTTGATTATATTGTTTACTAGGCGTGGAATGAAATCTTTATAATTATTGGCCAAATTTTTCACTTATGTTACTTAGGTGCGTGTAATGGTTGAATCTTAGATGCTGAAGGGAAATGTTAAATTATTTTGTGAAACAGGAGAAAAAACTAGATTGTCAGCAATTTCATGTTAGATATTAATAAAGAAGCGTGTATAAACCAAAACCTATTTAAAAAGAACCATGGCCATCAATGCATGAGAGATAGTAGAGTTATCACTTTTGAGACCAAGTTGCTGCTTCATGATAAATAGATTGTGAACTGTTCTCAATACGGAAAAGAGAACAAAGAATTATTTAGGTAAGGTAAACACTTATATTATAAACATAACACTAAAACTTAAAGAAATCTTCTTTGAGTCGAGAATTTGCTAAGATGTAACAATAAATTGAGCAGAATTAATTTTGGTCTTAAGTTGTTGTTACTTTTCGAATGTCATCTACCTATTTATTTGGTGTTAGGTATTCTAATAAGCATGAAGAAGGTACGAAAGAGCAGTTACCCCTTAATTTTGGGGTTGTTTCCGTGCTTCTCGCGTTGCAATTTTTTTTAATTTTGTCAAGAGTCCATGATCCTCATTATTGGCCTACGCCTGGTTCGCGTTGGTGCATAAAGCATCCTATTTTCACGGATGCAAAAAAGGGTAGTCACATATTAACTCAATTACGATCTCGAAATAGTGGCGTTCTCGAAATATGCAATAATTAAACAATAGGAAAGCCTTTTCCGGGCAATAAGAGGTTAGTTATGCAGAATCACGCGCCGTCGGGCGCAGATTGTGGCGAAAAAATGCGCCTAGCGGCAACACCCCCAGACACTCCGCTGCATTGCAATGTTTACTACTAATAAAACCCCCTTTTTCTGGGATAAATATTAGGTGTAGGTTTTTTAAAATGCACAAATCTGTAGTTGACACAAATCTTTGTGATGTTTGTTAAAGGTTGTCCTCTGTTTAGTTGATCACACCACAGACTTTTGCCGTAAAGTCAAGGCTCTCATTTCATTTAGAAAATAAGATTTGTTTGTGCTCATATTATGCATAGGCGTTATTTAGATATACACACTGGTGATAAACAGTTTGTCTAAAGATAATTTAAAAGCCCCTACCAGTTACAAGAGCTCTACGTTTGCCTACTTTGCCTTTTATCATTTATGCTAACGTTCATTCATTAGGAACCAGTTGCGGCAGTTATTCTTTCAACTCACAAAATTAAAACGTTTTAATGTAAATTAGTTGGGTGAATAATGAAGTTTATCTCAGTGGCGGTGCAATAAACTTTCGGTTCGCGGCAGGCGCGAGTTGTTTTTGTAAACAACACCATGCGACCGTATTTACGCTCTTGTAACTTATCAAAACAACGCTCCAACCACCCGGCTGCAAGTTTGGCGCTACTTACCCTGACATACACACGTCATACGAGATTTACGGATACATTTCACGCACTGCACTCAGAGACACGTATGAGGGACACGATCACAGGCGACGAGCGACGACGGCGGCGGACGTACTGACCTGCCACTCTTGGTGATGACCATTTCGGTGCCCAGCTTGTGGAACTTCTCCCAGAGGTCCTTGCCTTCGAGAGTGACCTTGGGGTCGTCGACGACACCGTCGTCGTCGGGCGGCAGCGGGGCGTAGGGCGGCGGCGGCGGCTTGAGCAGCGGGCAGGGCGCCGAGAGCGCGGCGGCGGCGGCCAGCGCCGCGGGCAGGTACGGCGGCGGCGGCAGCGCGCCGGCGGTCAGCAGCGCCGACACCGAGAAGTCGCTGTGGCGCGGCGCCAGCAGCGGGTGGAAGGCGACGGCGTCCCGCCGCTCCGCGCCCTCGAAGCGCATGCCCGCGCCGCCCGGGGCCCACGGCGCGCGCTCCAGGCCGGCGTGCCCGTCGGCTCCAGCGGTCATGCAGGCATGTCCGTCCGGCGGCTCTCGCGACTAGTACGGACCGCTCGTGAGGCGACACCCTCGCGCGGCAGGCGTCAAACGACTGGCCGCCGGCGGCGCCGGCTCCGACACCCCTCCCGCCGCGGCCAATGGCGCGCCTGGCGGCCCCCCGCGTTCCCCCGCGTCCCCGCAGCGGGCGGGGCGGCGCCGCGTTGTTTTTTCGCCGCGCGAGGTGTCCGCCGCCGCCACACCTCGCCGCACCTCGCGGGCGCCGGGCCGGGCACCGGGCCGGGCGTCGGGCCGGGCGCGGGGCTCCGCTAATCTGGTTAATGCGGCGCGCGGGGGCCGCCGCCGCCTCCTTCTAATTGGACACGTTTCCGTTCGTTCATCAATTGAGCTCGTTAGGTCGCGATATCTTTCGCGACCGCGGCGGCTGCGACCTCCTGCCGCCGCCGCACCGCCGCACGCCGCACGCCGCGCCGCACCGCACGGCCGCAGACCACGTCTTCGCTGCTTTTTTGCCGACTCCGAGGACTCTCTGTCCTCGTGAAGCTCTAACTTACCTATATTACTGCTAACTACTCGCCAGGGAACGAACATTGCCTAAGTGGTGATACTTAAATTAGTCGCTGAACTTATTTTTGTCCGAAGCATCCCAGCAACATGGCCTGGGAAAATAAATTTCTTCATGTAATTTACTAAAACGTTGGAGCTCATTAAAAGTAATCCGCAACAGAGCTATTTTCTCGGCGGTCTCTGGTCTCTAGTCTACTTACATTTAGTTGCAGCGTCGTGTCGTGTCATAAATAAACCACGGCTGGTAACTAAGTAATAACGCTAAGAGGAAGAAGTTGTAATCGGGAAGCGCGGGAGGAAATCTCGTGAAGATTGAGAAGGCTCCTCTAACAAATAAAGGATTCGCTTCGGGAAGTAATCAAACAGTTGTTTCGTTACTTCAAACATATCCGGCTATTAAAATTTTCTTTAAAAAAGTTTTTAACTTAGAGAATGTTTAACAATCTTTTTAAAACAAATAGGTACCTAGATACATAGGATGTACCTATCTATAATTTGCTTATTAAAAATCGAAATGAAATGGAAATGAAATGAAATGAAATGAATTTTATTCGAAGTAGGTTTGTTACAAACACTTTTCGAAAGTCAATTAACGCCATCGCTTCAACAAATCCCTACCGTGAGTGGTCCCGGGAGAAGAAGCGGCAAGAAACTCCCGCGATAATTTTTTTCCTACTCACAGTTACAGACAACACTTAATACTACTTATTGCAATATTTAATATAAAAAAATAAAAAAAAACTCATGTCCAAGCAGTCTTGTCATTTAAATACTCATCAACTTTGTAATATGCTTTCTTCATGAGAATACCTTTTACATGAGTTTTTAATTTACAGTATGGCATTTCTGTTAATTCTAACGGGATTTTATTATAGATTTTTACACATCTACCCATGAACGAGCCACCGGTTTTGCTGAGTCTAAAACTAGGCACAATCAGTCTAGCCTTATTTCTTGTGTTAATATTGTGAACATCACTCTTTTTAAGAAAAGTATCAAAGTATTTTTTAACATACATAATATTGTCCAAAATGTATTGTGAAATAACAGTTAGTATATTTATTTCTTTAAACAATTCTCTAAGAGAGTCCCTAGGCCTGAGGTTGTAAATAGCGCGAACTGCTCTTTTCTGTAATACAAAGATTGACTCAATATCTGCAGCTGAGCCCCACAACAACAGACCGTAGGACATTACACTGTGAAAGTAGCTGTAATAAACTAATCTTGCTGTTTCTACATCAGTTAAGAGCCTTACTTTCTTAACAGCATAAGCAGCGGAAGTGAGCCTCCCTGACAAGGCTTCAATATGAGGACCCCATTGTAGTCGAGAGTCTATGGTAATGCCGAGAAATGTTGTAGAATTTACTAGTTCTAGTACTTCCTTATTTAGGACAATTTGAGCTGGAATATGTTTCACATTAGGTAAGGCAAATCTGACACATTTAGTTTTTTTCGCGTTTAACATCAAGTTATTACATGTAAACCAGTGTAATACTTGCGAAACAGTATTATTTACGTCGTCATAACATTTTTTCCTCCTATCTACTTTAAAAATTAAAGATGTATCGTCAGCAAACAATACCGTTTCACACATGTTCTTAGTGAAATAAGGAAGATCATTGATATATATTAAAAATAGCAGTGGTCCTAATATTGATCCTTGGGGCACACCCATGGTCATGTGCACTCCAGGTGACTCTATTCCATTAATAATTACTTTTTGTCTACGTTCAGACAAATAAGATTTTACAAGACTAACTGATTGTGTTGAGACACCATAATGCCTAAGTTTATTTATTAATATATTATGATCAACACAATCGAATGCCTTTGAGAGGTCACAGAATATACCGATAGCATCATGCTTATTCTCCCAGGCATTAAAAATGTGTTTAAGAAGTGCGATGCCTGCATCAGTGGTGTTTTTCCCTTTTGAAAAACCAAACTGATTAACATGAAATAATTTGTTTGTAGAAAAATGGGATAGAAGTTGGTTGTAAATAATTTTTTCGAAAACTTTACTGAGGGCTGGTAAGATGGATATTGGTCTAAAATTTGTAGGGTCGTTTTTATCTCCAGATTTAAAAACCGGTATTATTTTCCCATGTTTCATAAGATTGGGAAAATCTAATAGGTACCTAAATAAACTCAATAATTATATTAATGTGCCAATATTTAGAAATATTTATCTAAAAATGTAGAGTCTGTGACAAACAAAGTTTACTCCGACTCTACATGATTTTATACTCCTGATTTGGGAAACTTGATTCAACTAGGTAGGTACCTACCTATTACCTACCTATGAAGTCACAAAAAGAAATATTTGGAGAAAATATGCCTTTCGAAATAACTAGCAGTAGGTAGGTTTGGTAACTATTTACCGAAACAGTAAGTACCTACGTAAAGTAGGTATCTAAGAAGTATACATTTTATTCCAATACTTTTAAGAATTGATACCTACCTACCTTTTAATTTCGGTAATAATTTTGTATTCAATTACATTGTAATAAAATTGTAAAGTTACCTAAAACAATACCTTTTATTTATTATTTAATATAAATTATATTTAAACTAATATTTAATTATTTTATACGTGTAACCGCCCTCGCTTTGCTTCAGTTTTCTTATTTTTTTACACCTTGGGTTACATTATTGGAGTTTTATTAAGGATCCCTAATTTTTTTAAAAATATAGCCTATGTCATCCGGGAATAGTGTAGCTCCCCAACAGTGAAATAATTTTTCAAATCGGTTCAGTTGTTTCGGAGCCTATTCAATGCAAACAAACAATCGAATCTTTTCTCTTTATAATATTCGTACAGATATAATTTCAATAGCTTTTGAGGGTAGGCATATTTTAGCAACATAAAATACTACCTACGAGAGGTATCGTGATAGCTTAAGAACTGAAAGTTGTAAAGTTTACGAGAATGCTAAGCTTTTCAATGAAAATAATATTTTAGGCTAGGTAACTTTAATTTTTATGTACCTCTCTTTTTCTTCTCCTTTCTTCTTCTTATCTTCTTTCTCATTTCTTTTTAGACGAGATTTATTTCGTAAGCACAATCTTGGCACTACTTTTTATTGAAATAGGTATTAATCAGTTTAAAAAATAATTCGGAGTAATTAGAAACTTGTTTAAGCATTAAATAAAAGCATTTAATTTGCCTGCTTTATTTTTAAATTACAAATAAGGAAAAAAATATTGTGTTTGTTTACTAATAGTGTTCGTCTAAAAACTTAATCATAGATATCTATCGTTTAATTTTATCTCCCCTCATTCTTATTTTTATTACTGACCAGGTCACTAGGAACAAATTAAAACGCTTTGTTCGTAGATAGGTATTAAATGAAAGTTATGAAGTGTTAAATTTATTAATAACTTAATTACGGTTAGGGATTGCAATCCGGAAAACCGGATCCGGTAATCCGGCCGGATCCGGCGTTTTTTACGCATACCGGATCCGGTGAAATTTGCCGGATCCGGTGACCGGATCCGGTCACGCCAATTTTTGGAAAAATGATCACCCTGTTGCTAGTTTAGACGCTTTGAATGCCTGGTACAGATGTTGTAATTAATCTAGTATTGCAATTGGGTATTCCTAACGTTCATTAGGGATGTAATATACAACACAAATTACTGAATGGATAAATTTAAAATTATAAAACGGTGAAATTATAATTAACATTACTATTTAAATTATGTTAATGTTAATATTACTTCTTGTTTATAATTAGTAATATTTGCCCTAAATAGATGTAGGTGTAAGGTATAGGTGTACCTATTTCAATTGATGCGCAATAACATGACAACAGAAAAACCCCCTTAAACATATAAATATATGTACGGTACTTAGTTGTTAATATATTTTTTAGAAGACAAGATATGTTGACAATCTGTTCTACTTCTATCCAAGGGGAAGTAGCCACGTTAGCTTCGTCATTCGTTATTCGTTATTTAGTCACGATGTCGCATTGGACGGGAGCACAACGCTCCATCGCAATCGAAACGTATTTTAAGGCGAATGATTCGTCTGTAACTGCTCGTCAAAGATTTTGTTCGCGTTACAAAATTGACGTTTACGGGGTTTCGAGCAACAGTTTCAACAGTAAGCTACCCCCGGCCGGATGTTGAGAACAAACGAAAAAATTGAATTGGTCGCTAACAGTTTGAATGATAATCTACGGTGAAGTTGGTAAGTCGTTTCGGTGACATCCCCTGGCCACCTAGGTCACCGGATCACACCCTTATGGATTTTTTTTCTGTGGGGGTACCTAAAAAGTAAAATGTATAAAACAACTGCGACTATCTCTGCACTTAAAGAAAATATTGCTCGTGAAATTAGTGCTATCCCAACATCTCTTCTTTAGCGTCTTCACCGCAAGGCAATACTGAGGCCAGATTTCAAGTGTGTGTCTGACGTGATCGTCAACATTTAGATGACATAATCCTTATAATTATTATTAAAATATTTTTTATCTCTCTGTTTTTTTAATTTAAATTTGAAAACCGAATTCTGCCACCGGACACCCTTTATAATATAGTATAAGTTTGTCATACAAACTAGGTAGGTGAACCGTATCCACTTCGCTGGATATCACAATAAAATAAAGCCCATGTCACTAAGGAATAATGTAGCTTTTTAGTGGTGTCTTTGAAATTGGTCCAGTAGTTTTTGAGTTTGTCCATTACAAAAGAAAAAGTATATCAAAACTTTCCTCTTCATATTATTAAGTATAAATAATCATTAGGTGCCACCTGACTTGAACCATGTGAGTATTTATTACGGCTCGGTTGCGTTTTTTTTTTGTCTTTTCGCATTTGCGTTCCTGTATAATCCAAAAGAAAAAATTTTCACCTCAAAAACAGTCTATATCGGAACGAGAAGGAAAAATTCTGATTACGTCCTCAATCCGGTCGAATCCGGCCGGATCCGGCCGGAATGGTGAAAATCCGGTAAAATCCGGCCGGATTGAAAATGACACCGGATTGCAATCCCTAATTACGGTGCTCTTTTCGGAATAGATGATACCTGTCACAATACGTAGGTATCTAATCTACCGATAGTTCCTACTTACCGGTATGAATAATCAGATTTCAATTAAATTCCATTCCAAAGTACCTATCCAGGATCGAATTGTTATGTAGCGGATTAACGAGCAAATCACTCGCCTGATGGTTATACAATGTCCCCATTTTAATCATACTTTAAATTCAACTACATAAATAGATCTGACGTGTTAACAGCCAAGCTATCTTCCATGCATACATTTTCAAAGGGCTTGAAAAAAACTCCGTTCCGTCGAAGGCAAACAAACGATAAGTTTCATATTAAATACATACGTACAAGAAACCATCAAAATTAATACAGGTTACATACACCATAAAAACTTGCCTAAAAGTGATTACCTGTCCTTAGGCTATTCAATAACATGCATTACATTTCAATAAAATTAATACGACGATAATTTATTCCTCTGAAAATTAAAGTTGACCAATAAGGCTAAACTCGGTACCAAGTACCAAGTAACAATCGGTGACGGTGCCGTAATTACAAGATTATAAAGCTACAGGCACTTGTTCGAAAAAATCGTAATTAAACGTTAAAAGGGGCTTACAAATTTAGCGTCCACACGCACTGTGGCGTTCAATCGCCTCATTTCTATGAAGCGAGATCATTTTTTGTTTGAGTTATCTGATATACGAGTAGTCGAGTAGGTATAGGTATTACATGTCGTGTTGGATCTACTAAGTAGTTTTAATTTTTTATTTTAATTTTAACACCGCATTAATAAGTTTGGTTGAACTTACTAATCGTCCTACTGTTCAGCTTATTTAAAACGTTTGGATAAAATCTTAAGGTTTCATTTCATACAAACCTTCGGTAGTTTCCATGCGATGAATAAAAAAATATTTTTGGGAACGACTTTTATTTTATTAGGTTCCTACCTAATTGCCTCGACTGTCTATCCAAAAATCCTTAACCTATTTAACAATAATATAATTTTTGAACTGGATAACAATACAAAAAATAGACATTTTTATTTGTACATTTTCAATTTTTTTCTGCCGCTAGTTTTTCACAAAAAGCAGATGAAATATCATTAAAAGCCGAATACATAAAGCAGATTGTCGGTTTACAGGCCTGCCCATCGAAATAAAAGATTTTTACTGCAAAGGTCCCAATGAAAATAATTTAAAACGTAGTTCAAAAGAGAGTACAAAATGGCATTTTTGTCTCTGAGCTTCAAATTGGTAGGTACTTTAAATTATCTCTTATTAACCGGGATACGTTGTGAATCTTTGAAATAAAAAAAATATAAAATCATAATATGTACCACCTTCACACTCTTTTTATTATGTCTATTCTCTATGTCTGAAGTTTGTCTGGAAGAGGTCACCATTTCGCCAAGACCGCTTTGGGAAATATTGCTTGTGGTAAAATAATAATAGATTGGTGTGAAAAAATATCTAAAACACATTGATGGAGTTAGAATATTTTTATAGTAATGCGTGCAGAATCTTAATCTGTTTCTCCTAGACAAATGTATCAAAATACAGTGGTACCGTACCTCATTACTTATTAGTTGTAGAGTACTGTAGATAGAAGCAACTTGCAGCGACATTTTTGTTAAAAGTTGCTTGTTTTATTTGGTCTATGGCTGATGCCAAACAGCAAGACTATTTGAGGAAGTTTAAATAAATTAATAATGTGATGTGGTTACCTACTAATCTTCTATCATCAGATGACTCGTTTTTGCTGTGTGATAAAGATAGCAAATTTATACATTTATTTTATTTTATTTATTTTACTTTATTTAACAAAAATAGCTTGCAGTGCCACCATTGGCATGGACCATGGACATCTGCGATAAACTTCGAGTAGGATTGTAATTAATCCATTTGTTAGTCGATTACAAACAAAAAAGTAAACTCAAGCAATCAAATGTTCGAATCCATGTCATAGTAACTTACCTAATTAACTTAAAATTATCGACCATAAAATGTTGTTCTTACAATTAAGTGATTCCTCAAGCATAAGACCTGTAAAAAATAATTTAGTTATGAAATAATTTATAAAAGAAAAAATTTGATATAATAATTACGTGTTAGCGTCCAAATATTTAATTCAAAACAACGAAGTAACAAGATAAGTACGATAATTATCATTAGAGGCGAGCTTGCGTTCACGAAGCGTAAAACAATTGACAATTAAAATATCCAGAGCCTCGCTAAACACAGTGAAGTATTACAAATATTTAGATAATATCCATTTCACTTTTACCGCGTCGAAGTGAGTTGGAATCTCATCAGTAAAACGGCTTATAAATGCTATTTACAAATGCTGTGGAGCATTCCTCTGGTGAATTTTACGGCAGCCTTTTTATGTTTGAAGTTGTCTAAGTCAACTAATCTGGCTATTTTGAAAAGACCTCACATGGGACCTCGTGTGACGAGTTCTGTCTGTGGATATAATCAAATTTTCGCTGTGAATTTTGGAATACAGAAGTACTTTTATGAATTTTAAATGACTTGTGAATTTTTTTAAATGACCTATTTGAAATAATAAACCGTGAGTTTACTGTGTTTCGCTTGTCAGTCTGTAGACGATCTTATATAAATTACAATTACAATTTTCAAATGTCATCATGATCTGGAACTAATATTCGTATTTAACTGTAAAAAGTTAGAAAGATCTACAACATTTGGTGAATGATTCCACATGCATATTATGCATGTGGAATCATTGACAAGAGTAGTAATACAATTCTGGTGGAAAATCAAGTTTGTTCAAGCTCAAAACTTTTGAACTCAAAGGTGATCGTAGTTGGTGCACATATCGTAGATATAATCATATATTCTCCATTTATAGTGATATTTAATGTTATAACCACGTAAGGAGACACCTTTATAAAAATTTTACTAAGTACTGGATTTCAATTGATCACACTATAAGATTGATATCTACATTAAGTAATACTGTACAGTGTTATTATATTAAATACTAGCTTTTGTCCGCGGCTTTGCCAGCGGTAGAGATCGATTTTTTACAAATCCCGCGGTAACCATGTGTTAATCCAGGGTATAGGCTTTCTTCATTCCAAATTTCAGATAAATCAGTTAAGTAGTTGTGGCGTGATTGAAGAACAAACATCCAAACATCTTCACAAACTTTCACATTTAGGTATAATATTAATAGGATTTACAAAATATCGTCAATTTTATCTCTAATAACATTTAAAAACGATGCTCTATCATGGAAAAGTTTTACGGCGATAGGGTACATAGGCTACAGGTAGGTAAGTAAGACATCAAAAAAGGAAAAGTTTATAGTGAGTAAAATCCAAAATTGTGTCTATTGTCTAATAAATATGTTATGTTGGCAACAGAATGACATATTTTACGATACAACTCCAAGTCAAGCTCATGTCGGGATATGCTAATCGCCGGTAAACTCGTTTGGATCTACCTCTCGACGTCATTTCAACTCATTTTATTCCACTGACCAAGTAACAATCAGCTGCGTTTGGCAGTGACTATTTCCAAAATGGATTAGTAGGAATGACGATCACATACATATTCCTCTTTATAAACCTTTTTTTCAGTAGGTAAAAAATCGCAGTTTTTCTTTTTTTTATATAGATTTAATATATAACCTACTGCATGTGGATAAATAAATATTCATAATTTGGGTGTAATTAGGTACGTATTAGTGCGCATAAATCATAATACCATAACCAATAGTTTTGGCTCATTCCCGATATAATAGCACGATTTTGCAAAATTATCAACTAGCTAGCTAGGCATGTCTACCTATTAGGTATATCTAACTATGGAAGTGAAAAAAAACTTTTAAATGAATAGGAAAACCAATGACTACCTACATTATGTACATAACCAAGATTCTGGTATGGTTAATTTAATTGTTCTAGTGTAGCTTAAAAACAAAGTCTATTACTATTGTTATATCTGTACCATTTTTTATTATTTAGAAAATTTATATCAATTTATTTAAATGGCTTGTGGAATAGATGCACGTGAGATGCAGAGAAAAAGAAATTTATGAAATTTAATGAAATATGTCACAAAATAAAATGTAATTAACCTAATTATGATAGAAATTGAATAACAAGATTGTAATCGTATTTATTTATAATTTTCGTAGCGTAGATACAACAATATTTTTTATGCTATACTTAAGAGCGCCATCTATCAATGAGTAGAAGGTAACTTATTATGCCAAGGTGTGCCCTTGTTTGCATAGAAGTGTAAAAAATAATAATATTTTTCTATTTTATTTGAAGAACTAGTTTCAGTGGAGTATTCAAATTGTTGATAATAATTTCCAATGAGAAAAGTTCAATTTGTTCCATAAACACTTAAAGATGCGAATTAACGCAGTCTCATGCCTAAGCTGTAATTAACACTGAATTCAAAAACGTCATTATTTAAGCCTTCAAAAACAATCTTCGTTCAAGTATAAATTGAATTCTCGTCCCCTCCTGAAGGGAGATATTCAATAATTGTGACATCTCAAGGAAGGAAAGATAACCTCCAATAAGTATCAAATCCGTTTAAAACGTCATCGTAGAACCTTGTCGATCCAACAGTACCGCAGTTATCCGTAAAATATTCAGGGTTTTTCGACAAAATTTAATGCGACAAAGTTCTATGCGATCAAGAAGAGGGAAGATGGAATTATAAGTGCGTTTGAAAGAGTATGATCGGGAAATTTTGTTACAAGATTTGGTTATTGTGAGGATGGGACGCACACCTTGAGCGTTCCGAATTTAAATTGTGGTGTCTTTATTGCGACTTTGTGCGTCAAGTGTCGTTGGTGGCGACAAAATTTATTGCAACATACCTTCTTGAAAATTGGATTAATTTTGTTTTAAACATGTACTTTAAACATATTTTAATGTACCGCTTTGAATTTTGTATCATTAACAAAGTAACTTATTTTGTATAGTCATTCAAGAATTAACTCAAAGGTAATAACACCTGTAATTTAAAAACTGCTAGCACAAGCAACTAACCTATGGCATCCAAGTTATGAAGCGTGTCGCAAAACCGTGAGTACCTACGTACCTGAAGTCAGATTTCGTAAGTAGGAACTGTAAAATTTTATTACGTAGGTACCTACTTAAATGTACCGACTGTAGATACAATTTTAATGGGTAAAATGAAAGATCAAAAAATGGAAAGAATGTAAAAAATAGTTTAGGAATAGATTAAATAGCTAGGTCAACTCTACATTGAATGAATCACTTTGTCTTTGTGACTCAATTGTGATTCAGTTTATAACAGGAACCAATAAATTCTGCTAATTCTGGTCCGAACCAAATTTCTTAAGATATATACCCACGTATAACTAATCCTAATTTTGAGACTAGGTATTTTGTGTTTTAAAACTCTAAGCGCCGGGTTCTGAACGGATGACCAAAATCAAAACCAATTGACACGTAATAATATTCATGCAGGTGGTCAAATTAAATTGAGATATGATTTTGAGGTATAATTTGACAGCTATGTTGTTCAAGTAATCATGCTTTTGGCATCCCAATTGATTTTTGACAATGGGTTTGACAGTTGATTAATTAAGTAATTTTTAGTTGATCAGTTTTTAAAAAAATGGCAGAAATTCTCATTAATTATGAGGAGAAGCTAGAGCCTGCACACAGTCGAAGAAAACGAAAATGTAATAATTACGATATAAAGGATGCATAAAGGTTTAAAATATCCCACTCCTATAGAGTCTCTCCACTATAGCGAACCATACCATGACCGTACTATAACGTTACAGTAGTAAAGAGTTTCGTGTTAGCTTTCCGTGCCTTACGTTTATAGCACCGTCATGGTATGGCACGCTGTACTAGGCAGTCTCCTTAAACGCATAATTTTTTTCAAGCGCATTTTTGGAACAATGTTCCAAAAATGCGTTGGAGTGAAATCGGAAAATCGTCTACTCTCTATTGCGGAAGTGTGAAATACTCAAAAAAACTTTTACATTTCTTAAATGAGGCTACGGTTAAAAGAAAATCATAGCTATGTACTAAAAATATTTTTGTGGAATTTCCACAAATGGGAAAGAAACTTTCATAAAACTTCAAAATTCTTAACACTCTTCTTTAAGATCTGACTTATGTGAAATCAGCTAACATGCATGTTGGTTAAATGGATGAAGTCATTCACAACTAACCACTTGTATTGTAGTGTCGTAACAAGTATGTTAATATCCTTACCTAATTGCAACTTTGCAACATTGTAGTGCTACATGTTGCGTGGCAAATCTTTCATTCATAAAACTATTAACATTGAAATACAATGTGATACAAGTGGGTTTTTGCGGTCATTAGTAAGGTGTCTGACCTATTAATCACCTCAGTGACCTGTCACAACATGCTATGAGAAAATTTATCGGTATGTACCTTCTTACTATAAAACTATTGTTTCATTACCATACTATTTGTCTATTTCAATGTAAATGTATGTACTACGCTAGCTACTATTTCATTTAAAGTCTAATTAATTAATTTACTCTGTTAATGTACCCAACTTCGCAACACAGAGTCACTAATGGTTACTTAAAAAATTTAAAAATAAAATTACGTATTGGCTCGCAGAAAATTGTTTTTATAATATCAATGAATATATGACCTATATGGAGAGGTAGCTACAATAATGTTAGATTTTATAATTTATTTATTTATCATGATTCTTTCTGTAATTTGTATTTTCTTTATATATTTTTTTAAAATCATTTTGACATTTTAAATTATATTATTAAAATTTTGACATTTTAAAATTGACAATTTTTTTTTGACATTGATACTAATTGAATATAAAATGATTTAATAAATAATTTAATTGGAAAATTGTGTTATAAAACGTATAATTTAAAATTTGTATAGTATTTTTGTATAGTCAATAATGACACTATTGCATACCATACGTTGTTGAATGTATTGGAATTTCATACTTTTAACACCATTGTAAACTACATTCTTGCAATAAAAATGATTTGATTTGATTTCATTTGATAAATCGCTCCTTGGTACAGAATTTGTACTCGTATGGTGATTTTTTAGTAAGGAGCGATTAATGTAGCCATTAGTGACTCTGAGTTAGGGCGTTAAAGACTATCCATCCTAGAGTCCATGATAGCCTTATTGTATTGCACCCTGCTGATAATGACCAGACAAAGCAATGGTATGATCACTTCTCTTAGAGATCGCCGATTTCCGTCCCATTCAGCGAAATTCGTAATAAATGCTGAGATATTCGCGGAGCGTTATGATACAGAGTTCTTCTAAAAAGTGAAAAATGGTTTTATATGTAGGATTGTCTTTGTTTTAATGCTCCTATTTTTGTAGTATTTTATATAAGTCGGTGGTCCATTAGGATATCTCTATTCTAATATAAGATTTATAATCGGTACTATTTCTACGAATAAGGTGGTCGAATCCAACGCAAATTTCCAATCCTTGTAGAATTTGTAAAATTAAATTTGTATAAGAAAGTGTTTTGATGAAATCTTACCTGACACCACAAAAAGGATAAGGATTAAGATATAGGTATATAGATAAAAAATATTAAGTTGAAAATTATGTTCATAAGAATCCTCTGATCTCTTTTTGTACCTTCATGCAGGGGGCATTTTTTTAGTCAGTTGGTTTTGTCACTCTTCCTGAGTTGATTAAATCTAAATGAGTTTTAAAATGAGTGAAATGTCCACGTTTGAGAAACATAAAAGAAGAAGATATGAGAAAGATATGGGAAAAAAAGTTCAAAAAGGTCGGAAAGAACAATTTAATTCAGTTATTAACAAATTAAATTCAGACGCTAGACTTTGTTCGGGCATGTACCTAACCAATCTCGGCTCAAGAGCGCGATCTCAGATCTCACAAATGTAAAATTTTCATACGATCTGACGTATACCTATCAGCATCTCAAACCGACTCTTGAGATTGCAGAGATCTTAATATCCGTTTATCAGTACAAACCTAGGACTACCTGTGTTGCGGTGGCATCACGTAATTAAGAGCTCGCGAACAAGAAATAAGACCAGACATAATGCTATACCGATTACGAATGGAACCTGCAAGGCTATTCTGTTTTGTAACTTGACAGCGGAATCCGCGATGACTTTCAAAATTGAAGTTCGAATTACAAAACAGAATAGCCTTACTGGTCTAACAGTAAAATAGGACACTTCGTATCTGTAGTTCAGATCATTGACCAACTAGTTACACAATCCTTTCGTGTTGAGAATAAACACACCAACAATATTAGGTACCTCTAGAATAGATACATATACCAACCAATCGCATAAGCGATAACAAACTTTTGTTATGTAGGTTTATGGTAGCTCAGCTTTGTATATTACCAAAAGGAAAAAGAGCTGCCTAGCCACTGTCAGTCAATGTCTAATCAAATGGTCCATTCCTCATCTATATGCATTGATTACACCAAGTGTGTCATCGATACATTGCATGCTAAGAAAATCGTAATGAACCTCTGCCTAATCATAGAGGTTAATTACTGGATATTGATCCAGATAAGCAGGTACTAGTGATGCGATTCGAATCCTTTTTTTACCCGAGTGACTAGACTGGTATGGTAAAAAAAAATACAATTAATCGAGTGAAAAAAATCCTACTCGTGTCGCTCGCCATCACTCGAGTCACTCGCGCTCAAATGAATGGCTCGAGTGACTCCAATGGTGAAATAGAACACAAGTCGCATCACTAGGTACTACTATTCAATAAACTATTCACATAATATCTAACCAAACATTCCGCAGTGATAAAAAAGACCATAGAACTGCATAATGCATATGGAAAAGGAAGTGACTGCATGCATGTTTTGCATGATAAATACGATGTTCTATCTATTCCATTACAGTATGTTAAAGAAGTGATTCTATACACGCAAAAGATAATTATAAATTCATACCGATGAACACTCATAGCCCTACAATGGGTACAACTCCTTAACGGCGTAGGTGTACTGTTTTAGACGCAAATATTACTTTCTCCCTATACCTAACTGAAGAGCCCTGAACCAAACTGCTCCAATGCGGATTGGTGAGATTTAGCCATACCTATATAGTGCCTGCAATTTATGTACTACCTATATTATAAATAGATCTAACACTCAAATTGAACTATTTTTTATCATAGACGACGGAATATTAATCTGTGACCAAAAATTTTCATTATCCCAATACAATTTTTTTCATTAGTTGCTAATTCATACTGGCAACTAAAAGCCATACAGTGATAGCACGTTATTATTTAATTGTTAAAATTTGCCAATACTGAGACAATAATTAATTAAATACCTAATAATAAGGTAGAGAAAACTTAGAAATATACCTAAACGTTTGTAATACTACTCGTATAGATGTTAGAATTATTAAATATTAAAAATATTTATAATTATTAAAAATATTAAAATAACTATAACTTCATCGACGGTGCGAACATTTTTGGATTGTTCCATCATTCAGTCTGGTCCGTCATTCCCCGTTTCTTGTTAGGACAAGTAACTAAATTAGCGTATAATTGAGTTAAATATTATTGCAAGCACTGCCCTAAACGGATATAAACAAGCACTCATTTTTATGATGTATTTTCGAAGAAAACTACTTGGGTGGCCTTTTACTTACCAATTAAACTCTGCCGTTTATTTCTACCTCATGACGTAGGTCACAAGCGCTATTATCGCTTGTTTTTGAATTAAGTTAGTAAGTTTCTTCACGTGTTTGAAGTAAAACAACTCGTTTAGAATTGTTAACGTTTTATTGGTAGGATAAAAGGTTTTTTCCAGTAGTTGTTAGAATCGAATAGGAAATTTTATTGACGCATGATATAGCTTAAGTCGCCGACTTCGTTCTCATTATAATGCGTGTAATATAGGTAATTAGAAATCACTAAATTTCCAGCGATTAACAGTCAAGCGAGAAAGGTGCTTTGTCGTGGAGGAAAATAATGGCTAAAAAAACTCCTCAGTAACCTTATCTGTTACAACATTAACATATTAACATTGGAAGTTACGTGTTGCGTCTCAAAGTGCAACTTGTGAATAGTTACCTAGAACCTCAATTCAGTTTTGAATCCAATCCAACATCCCTGCATGTCCAGCTAAATCCAGCTAAACATTGGACGAAATAATGGCGTCTGATTCTTCTTTTTACCGCTCTTACCACCCAGATTACCTACTCACGATGGCATTCGTGTTACGACGGGATCTTTGGTTGTCTAGCTAGCTATTAGATTCTAATTTAACTTTGGTCGGTCGGAGGGATTATATTGGTAATACTGATTTTAATATTTCATTTATAACCATTATTACTATTATTATTTCTCCATGGGGTCTGCCTGGACAGCTACCGCCCCTTTGCTTGAATCAGCCGCCAAACGACTCGTCGTGTTCCGGCTGGGGACTTGAGAGGCAGTTCTTTCTTTAATTTCTTCTCTCTTTCTTGGCCGGCAACGCATCAATGATGGCTTTGGTGTTGCTAATGTCCATGGCGACGCGGCGACGATAGCCACTTACCATTAGGTGGGATCGTCAGCTCGTTTGCGGGCTCTTTCAAAATGTGGTAATATAGACCAGAATAAAAGGGTTTACCACACAAAGAATTTACCTCAAGTGATTGCAGTAGATCTGCAACTTTTAGAAGTATCATCATAATTATTTACAAATTAATAATCACAGACGGTACTATCTCTCTGTTTATAGTTGAGATGGCCACAACACGGGTTTATTATCGAGCCATGGGAACAACACTATCATCGTGTTAATCTACTAATAGGTTATAATTATGGGTTAATCAACTAAGACAGCGGAATACGGAGGAATTTTGGGTTAATTTGTTGTTGTTAGAAACGGACGTTTTATTACTTTCCTAATTGATTTTAAGATTTCTTTGTGAAGGTTTGACCGCCGATAGGGGTGTACTGTATTTTTATAGTTACTTTTTCGTCTAGGATCACTAAAGATTACTTATTAGAAAATAGTATCTATTTTACAAAACACAAACGGTGATTAACTGACAGACATTGACTTTACCATAAGACATTTATTTACTAATTTTAATCAAGGTATCATCGATAGCCTGTCTTGAGTCGTGGTTCTAAAAGGGGAGATAATTCCAAGTAATTGAGTTTTTTTACCAAAATAGCTGACAAACGAGCTAACGATCCACTGATGGTAGTGGCTCGAGTAGGGGAAGCTTGGGCTCTAGGATCGATGGATATTAGAGGTGCCTATGTATATACCTATAGGTTGATAATAATAATAATAATAATAATAATAATATTTATATTATATTTATTTCAATCTGTTTCTGTTCTAACAAGTTGCCGTGTATCTCACAATGTGTATTCAATAATTGTGTTGGTTCCCGGTAACACTTGTAAAAGAGGAGATCATCTGCCCTCAGGGTTAAAAACGCATCTGTGATCCGTTGCTCACATGCATGGTGGTGTTAATGACTATGTAAACTATGTTTGATTAAGCTGACAACATGTTATTATGTTTATCAGATGACAATGCTATTTAATATAGTGATATCATAGATCTAATCTATAGATTTCTGTCTACTGTTGCTAGAACAAAGCGAGTTTTTAGTTTTGCACTAAGTAGGACTAATATTTTATTTTCAATGTTTTGTTATGTGCGTATTAGAAATTAATTACCTATTTGCTTCGGTGAAAGAATCTCGTGAATATCGTGAGGCAACTTGCAAATCTGAGTTCTCCATAATGGATGCGAAGTCTGCCAAAATCTGCCAAAATGTGCCAATCAACATTTAGCTACTAACATCAGATTAATTGATTGACATGACAGATTAATTTTACTAACACCAGATTAATTGACACCTGATTGACATGATAGATTAATTATTAGATATTTATATAATCCTTCCTTGGCAGTCGGGTAACAATAATACATCTCCACTTTGCTTCTTTCCGCTTTTCTGGTAAACGGCCCTAATCTTAAGACGTTTCTATTTTTTCTATTCATATAATTGATACTAATTGTACATTGTACATTGTATTAAGATACATTTTGAGAGCCTTGGCAGTATTGGGACATTTAGAAATTGCCAAACCATACAGATTCATACTGGATTGAAAACAATTGATATCCATAAACAACTTTCTGCATAGCTTATTGCAATATTTAGTTACGTATAACTTATAGGTACCTACATCAACATCATCATCTACATCTTTAGTTCCCTTCAACACGCTTTGTGAAACCATTCGATGCAGCCATATCTAGATAGCATGTGTGACATATCGCTTTAACCTAGGTTTATATCTAGCGTACCTACATTTATCTCGTGTCACGCTCGGGTTAGCTTTTGAAGGCCTCTCGAGACCTAGGCGAGGGAGGGGTTCCGACTTCTAAGTGAATGATATAAGCATTGTATGAATGCATATTAATATATCTTATAGGGAAGGGTTGCGAAGGGTTTGTTATGTTCAACGAACCACGAGTATTATTATTTACACGAGTATTAATACTTATAATAAATCAATATTATAAGTATTATAATATTCACTGTAAGTACGCACAACACTCCGCGGACACAGCCGTCTGCCCCGAGATCCTGGTGTAGACTGACTATCTTGTACCGAGTTCGGTCCGGTATAATCGAGTAATCGAATAATACAATAATCGAATAGATGATCGAATGACTAGTTTATTCGATCATCAAGCGAGGCGTCATCTAGCGACACCAGCGCACAACTCTGTACATAACATCTCTTCCTTTTTTTTAATTTATTTTGTTTATAATACATGTGACTATATTTATATGTAATTAATTTATTGACACAATTGACCAAACATATAGTAGATCTAATTTCGACAGATTTAAACAATACACAGCTTTATAATTTATTTTTCCAACGTTCCAAATTCCGTTACTTTTCTACTCTATAATATTATGTACAATATTCTTCCTGGATCTTGTGCCAGTTATATTAATCCTTATATTGATGTTACTTCGCTGGAAAGCCTGAAACTAATTTTCATTTATTAGATATTTTCAAATACCTGTTCCCTAATCATATTATCTTTTTTCCTTTTTTTTTTGGTAGTAGTAACAAGGTAGTAATAAAAATTAACTATAAACAGCTGCTTTGGTGGAAAGCTTAATAGACGCTGTTTAATGATATATATATATATAAAAAAAAAGGTTTTGACCAAGGACTAATGCACATCGGTGTCCGTAATTTAATGATAATAATATCATTGTCTACTATATGTTTTCACATCAAAAACACTTTTATACTGCTCGAAACCTGTAACATAGAAAGTTATTAGATTACGAAGTAAGATCGCCTGTTTAGAACGTCTAGTGATCTAAGGCACGTAGATGAAAAGTGGAAGATCACCTGCTCGATGGAAAGATGCTGTTAGGTCTGCCACACGATGTTCCATTGTGGGGTTTTCACATATTGTCACAAGTCCATACCTGGAAACACATCGTCAGTGCTGCTGTTACCAAGGACGTGTACCATCATCGAGACGCCACATCCACAGGTGCTAAGAGGGAAGCAGTGCGCAATGGAGGACAAACAGCCAGGAGACTGACAGTTTTTTTTTAGTAATTTATGTAATTTATAAGAATTTATTGTTATCATTATTTTGATCAATTAACATGGTACGTTTTCATAGCATACTGAAATATAGAATTATTACACCGAGTTGCTCCTTTGCAATTTTATTGTGTTTTACGAACCCATGCAAGCTTCTTTTTTGGAGTGAATCTGGTGGGAGTCCTGATGCTGACCTTGTCTGTTATTTATTTTACTTAACAGTTATTGGTCAGGAAATTAAACTGGCTTTTAAATCACACAATCACAAAAACACAGCCTAGATCTATCCCACTTGATGTTCGGTTAATCTGTTTTCGTAGATAGTGAAATTTCAAATCATAATGTTGATGAATAACTAAGGTGATTTTACCCATAATTAACATTTTCGTCTCGAAAGACTGAGTAAATTAATCTGTTGACCGCCCAGCATTTTCATACTGGTCCCCACAAAATGGCTGAAGGTATTTTTATCCCAATACCCAAATAAATTATCAATTCAGCAAACTTGATTACTCTGCATACAATTTTTTGCTTGTTTACTTGATTACCTTGTGAGATTCAACGCCACTTCATTCACTTCAACGTCCATTCATCTTGACTGCTACTCTTCAGAATGTATCCCTGAAATACCTCGGCCACCCTCAGTTATTGGCGTTAAGATATCCTCGAACCTTAGCTTTAGCGGTTCATTGAATTCTAAGCTATGGTCCTGCTAGGAAGCTTGGAATCCTAGCAAAACGCTTTTAACCTTATACACATGTTGGCCTTGTGTGAAGTACTGCTGTTACTTTTGGCTGGTGCTGCCAAAGCCTTCAAAGATTCAATGACGAGGCATGCCCCAATGCCTTTTGCTGACCTTAAAATTGGTTGAGACCAAATTACAAAGCTTCAAGCACAGGCGTAAAATTTGTATGTGATCTATACTAATATATAAAGAGGAAAGATTTGATCTTTTGTTTGCATTGAATAGGCTCCGAAAGTACTGAACCGATTTCAAAAACTCTTTCACCGTTGAGAAGCTACACTATCCCCGAGTAACAAGGGCTACACTATATTTTCAAAAAAGTTAGGGATCCTTAATAAAACTCCAATAATATAACCCAAGGTGTAAAAAACTAAAAAAACCGAAGTAAAGCGAGGGCGGTTACTCGTTAAAGATATTTCAATCGCTTGAACATATAACAATTTACTTGCACTTGGAAGGCTAGTAGGCAATGATATGATATATCCTTATAACAAAATATTATTTTGTTAATGTTTCTTCTTAATTAACCATATTTCGGTCATTGAATTAAGGATATTAGATTGTTGGAACTTCGTGGGAACTTGGAACAATTGACTTGGAATTGAAAGAATTTATTTTGTTGATATTTGTTTTTGATTGACATTTATCTTTTCCTTTATCCATATTTTTTAAAATTAATGTAATAAAATAATAGGTAGTTACCTAATTTTTTGTATTTTGTTAGTAGATACTATTGAGCTCGATGTAGTGTCTCATTGTCTCTTAACTATGTAGCCAAAATCATAACCTGACATATTTACCTTTATTTTTCGACAGCTCAAAAAGAATAACTATTGCAAGATATAAGATGAAAAATACTACGATCTTCTGAGTCTGTTAGTGCTCATTGCCACATGGATAATCGTTATTTTTTCAATTATAATGTATCCAATAAATTATTGTGGATGATATTATATAGGAATTGTAAGAAAAATGAAATAATCATCATGAAAGTCGAGTCCGTTACCATGAACTCATAACTGCTGTCGTTTGTCATACTTCGTCATAATCTGACTCGAATATGTGAACATATACCTACTCCTCTGTAACGAATCATTATAAAACAGATTTACAGATTCCTTACATAATAATTGAATTCTAATGCCGAAAGAGTATCATCTTTTTACTTGATATCTGTGATTCATATTGATAGGGGTAACTTCCTGAAAATCTGCAATTTGTTATTTCATGCCGCGATTTCATATCAGTGAAATGTGGTCGATTATGATGGGAATCATCTTCACATCGTACTACCACGGCTACAACTAACGTGGGATAATGTTTTGTTATAGTATATCGTTAGTACCAGCACCAATTGACATTGTCATATCAGTGCAATAACCAGGAGAGAGAGATTACTATTACTTTTAAGTTTAAACTTTGTTAAACAGTCCTTTTGTCATATTTCAATATTTACGTCGGTTCCACAGAAGGAAATGCTGTTTTAGCATTAGTTATTGTACCTATGCTATGAGTAATGTTGGAGTGCAATAAAGTTATAATTTTCCTTATTTTTGTTTTATTTTACAAAACAAAGTATCAAAATATTCATTCAATATAATTTGTCTCATTATGATGTTGTTCCAAATGATGTCGTGTCCCATTGTGTCCCATTTTGTAGTTTGACATTGATTTCGGAAGTAGTTGGATCCTATAAAATATCTCTTTTGTGGTAGGTCGCACTATAGTACTGTTGAACACTTCGGTTTGTTAATTCCTTTTTATTGTCCCTTTGTCTTAGCCTTAAGAAGGGAACCAACTACTATTTATTGTGATGGTACTGTCACACCAGTTGCGTGTAGTTAGAGGAAACAGATACTATCTTTCAGCACATGTTATTTTTGTCACTTTGTTAGGACTAGCAAATATACCTAATTTTAAATACACTCTCTATAGTGAAAGTCGATTAATGTTAAAAGTAAATAGATTTTGAACTGTCAAGTGAATTAGCTCGTGTGAATTTTGGATTTAATTTTTTCACCAATAATTCTCATCAATAGATCTTCAAACAGTTTTAACATGAAGATATAATAATATTTTTATGTTATGATTTCTCGGTAAGTGAGTTATGTTAATTCTTTATGAGAAATAAAGTTCTTCTTAAACCGTAAGATGAGTGTGAAACAGCTTCGAACAAATTTAGTCTTAATTAATGTTACTAGTAGGTAATACTTGCTAGTTTTAACATGAACATAATTACATCGCATCTTTAGGAAGCGAATTAACGCTTTTTTTTCGAATTATTCGAATTATTGCGTCTTTCTACATGTTTCTGTTGATGTTATTCAGTGGCATTAATGAAGTTTAGGGCACTTGTTGGTTTCAACCGGAGTTAAATTATAACATACGTACTTTCTTCGCCTATTCCTCTTTGAAAATGCGTGTCTTCGAATAATCGAAGTGGTACATTATATGACGTATATATAATTATGTCATGTGATGTGTATGATGTAATTTGTTTATTTCTAGGTGCTTGACCATTTTATGCCGTGCTTTTTGCCGGACTTCCAACGTTATATAATTTTGTAGCAGAAGTAGGTATCTGTGCTTTAGATAAATGTTTATAAGAATAACTTCTATTTTAAGGATATTTACAATAGCGTAGTCATGGTTTGGTGTGAAATAAATAACAAATGCTAATTTATCTATGATTTCATTGATAGGCATTTTGTGCATACCCTCCCTTTTTCAATGAGAAAATAGGTCGGGAGCAATATAGACGAAATATTGTGATATATTACTTGTAAAGCTGTCTTGCACAATGATGTGCTCTATAATTTGTTCATCTCAATTACAATTATTAAACAGCGTGTATATTGTTATTTGTATTTTGTAAAAGACATTACGATGTATGGTATATTTATGATGCACAGTGTATTGATTTCTATAGACCTCTTGTCTCCAAGATTATACTATTATTATTATCTATAATTTGTTATGATAGGCCCTACTTTATGAGACCTTAAGAGTATATTAATTTGCATTTACTGAATACCAAATATGTTATTCAGGTGAATACACTTGTAGTGTAACGCAAATAACACCAAAATAATGTGGATAACTCACTTTTTATCTTATTATTCCTTTGTTTTCCTTGACTAATGCATATATTTTGCTGTTAGAAATCTAGTAGGCATTATTTAAAGTATTTTTGTGTACATCCTATACACGTGCAATGAATGATAATATCTTTGTCCTTATAAAAGTGTATTTTAGACGTAATAAAAATTTAATGGTGAACCTTACATCCAAGCAATAATTATATTTGTTTTGGTATGCATTACTCGGGAAGCAATAATTAGAAAATGTATTATTTTAGTAATAAATATTTTATGATCGTTTTATTACCAGTAAATAATTGCAACAATTTACACTTTTTAGCCTTAATAGTTTGCTGTAAACCTGATAAAGTTTGGACTGTTACATTGTAATAATGAACGCTGTAGAAGCTTAGATTTTTTTATAAAAATATTCCAGGTACTTACATGCTTGTGGCTCGTGTCTGCGCGATCACGTAATCACGCACGTTCACACGCTAATATTATTATTTTTTGATTACATTGCATCCCTTAGGTGCTTCACCAGCGGATCGAATTTAATCCACTGGTCGTTCTTCATCCTTGTCGCCAATGTTATGTTCAACGAACCACGAGTATTATTATTTACACGAGTATTAATACTTATAATAAATCAATATTATAAGTATTATAATATTCACTGTAAGTACGCACAACACTCCGCGGACACAGCCGTCTGCCCCGAGATCCTGGTGTAGACTGACTATCTTGTACCGAGTTCGGTCCGGTATAATCGAGTAATCGAATAATACAATAATCGAATAGATGATCGAATGACTAGTTCATTCGATCATCAAGCGAGGCGTCATCTAGCGACACCAGCGCACAACTCTGTACATAACAGGGTTATTCATAGGGGATTCGTGAGGGATTAGTTTATAGTTTTTAACGTTATAAAACGCTTAAGTAAAAGATTCGATTTGATGTTTTTGTAAATGGAGTGTAGGTAACTGATATTAAAAAACGTTTTTGGAGTTGATTTCAATCTTTGTATTTATTATTATTGGCTATTGCAGCACAATTCATCCATAATCTTCCCAAAAAAGACATTTTATTAAAATTTATTTTATTAAAAATGATTTTAATGATTAATACTTTTATTTTTATTAACTTCGAATTAAACTTACGTATGCAGCAGAGTTAATTTTGAATAACTAGATAACTGAAACATGTGCTTCTTTTATTAATTTAACTATTATACTGACATGATAAAAAATATACTTTTTTGTATCTATAAAAATAGTATGAATAAAAATTCCAGCTACACCAACACTGCACACTATCGCCATCTGTTGGAGAGTGGCACTAAATACTTCTGCCAGTATACAGACAGATTACAGGAATAGCAAGTTCTAACATTTTTTGTAATTTAAAAATAAATTAATCTAAGTTTGCTTGTAGCAATATTTTTTAAAATAAATTCTGATACAATCATACAATACACTATAACAATATAGGTAAGAAACGAGGTACCTGCACAAATTCCTGTTTGGTGGTCCTCCTGTTTCGTCGAACAGACGTAGAATAATAATATGTTTTAGGGATGAACATATGTTCAGATGAGATGAGTATGACATAGTTTTATGCCTTAGTTCAATAATTATGGCTACAATTTTAAACATTCCATGAGGTAACGTGCGTATCTACCTACCTAACCCGCCTAGAATTGTATGTAGGTAGGTACCTGCATAAGTTATTGTATACAGACCCCTCTTTCCCATTGGGCAATCTAGGCAAGAGCCCAGGGCCCCGTGATCGATAGCGGCCCCCTAGTTCCTGCCAGATCTCTAAATGATAACCGATATTTATTACCGAAAAACTTTTTTAATTCGAATAAATCGAACCTAAGTTACTGACTACAATACCAATTTGCTTATTAGTATTTGCATAAATCTAGAGGCTTGCTTATCTACTTATTTATTCTAACAAAATAGTGTTTTGTCAAAGTCATAGGGGCCCCATTATCCTAGGTAGTAATATGCCCAGGGCCTAGAATAGGTTAAGGACGGTCTTGATTGTATATGAATAACAAAAAAAAGCCAAGCCTGTATTAATAGGCAAGTAGTAAGTAGGTACCTAGGTAGTTACCTATATGAAGATAATTTTAGTCCTACTTAGTCTTACGCCCCAACTCAGAGTCACTAACGGTTACTTTAATCGTTCCTTAGTAAAGAATCACCATACAAATTCTGTACTAAGAAGCGATTTAAGTAACCTTTAGAGACTCTGAGTTGGGGCGTTAGAATAACATAGATAAAATTTAAAGAAAAAAAAAAAAAAAAAAAAAAAAAAAAAAAAAAAAAAACAAACAAAAAAAAAAAAACGCTAACACACTCATACCCCCGCAGTAGGTTATTACCTGTGTCGCGGGTGGCATGGACGACACATATAACACATCACAATCACACCCATGACCCGAGCACAAATATTTATCTGTCACATAAATATCTGCCCCGGCCGGGAATCGAACCCGGGACCCCTCGCTTCGCAGGCAGGGTCGCTACCAACTAGGCTACAGGGTCGACAAAGAAATATTATATTTTATGCAAAATGGTAAGCATCTTACAACAGTTTATGACAGTCGTTCATAATTTTTGATGCTGATGTTCTGGTGATGACTTACGATGATACTTTATTTACCATCAAAATGTCCCATCTGCCCGGTATCCTGCTTAATAAATAATAAGCTATTTTTGTGTAAAATTTTCAGACTGCTATGACATTTTCCACCAGGTGGATGAATATTCAGATATTAATGAATAACGTCATTAAATTTACCTTTAATGATGGATATTATACGAGTGGTTTACCTTTAAACATGTTTATCATAAGTTACGCTCCTTATGTTAAAGGTAAAATTATGGACACTTATGAATAACGAGTGCCACTGCCAAGCGATTAATTCACTGACTGCCAGCTTTAATTAAAACGATGGCCATTATGCATTTTGTAATCTATCTATTATACATAGGTAATACATCTAAGTACCTATTAGTATCTTAAACATGCAGGATCGCTGCGCTAAGGGTCTTGGGTTCGATTCCCAGCGAGACGGAAATTTGAGTGATGAGTTTGAATTTCTGTTCTCAGTCTGGATGCAAATATCCTATGTCTTTTTTTGTTGTCCATGGAACCCACGACCCAGGGAAACTTAGTGTAGGGCTATGAGTGTGAAGCGTTGTTTGAAATAGTTTTCTTTCCTTTAAGGAATGAAATACGTTATCCTTTCATAGGTAAAATATGTGCTAATTAAAACATTATTTATCAATCGTTTAGAAATTGTAAATCAATAAGAAAATTGTAAGTAAATTTTATTCTTATTAAGTTACTACATACTTACTTAGGTAATTACCTAAATGTGTAGCAACTGATTTTTTTAAGCAACGTTTTGTAAATGATTGTAAAAGTTAAAAAAATGTTCTGCAATTGTTTGCAAAAAAACCTAAATAACGATAAAGATAATTCTTTGTCGTTTTGTTAAAAAGATGTGCTTATATTTCGAACGAAATTACTTGCAGCTCCTGAATGAAGAAAATAGAAGGACCTTACGACTGAAACCAGTAGGTATCTAAGCACACACAACAGAATTCACGCAGACGTAGCTACGTACCTATATGTAACGAAATAGACACCTACATAGGTATCTACAGGTTTCGTGCAATTTATTTTTCGCGAATCAAGTAGGTAAAGGCATTTACGTTGTCGCAGTAATTATAAAGTCAAGGACCACTTTGACTGCAGCAAGAACGATCCAGCATCCACCCTAGAATCTGTACAGAAACTGAGCACAATTTCCACCGTACCGTTAAAAATCTCCAACACACTGCCAACTCAACTTCATCAAGACGAACGAAAAAAGATGGCGTAAAAAATTTCATTTCTAAAAAGAGTTTCGGCGCGTTTCAAGCCAGCCGACGCGGACTTACTTTCAAATTAAACGTCTAAAACTGCAGATAAAAAACGTTCTATCCGATACAAATATTGCACACGACGACGGCAGATACAAGTAAAAATAAAACGGCCTGACATTCTATTTTTCTCTGGAAGGAGTCTGCGCGCGCATTGTGACTCTGCGTCTGCGCATAAAACGAACACGACTGCGTCTCCGGTGCCGAGCGATAGAGACGCGAGTATACGCGAAACCTACAGGACAGACAGGGATAGATGCGCCATGGGCGTTCCGTATTCGAATCCTGCATCCAATTAATGTTCAGTGGGCTTCCATGTAGGCGGGGCATATTGGATCCGAGCTAATAGCGATCGAGCTAAATGATCTATAGATCGCGCGGTCGGTCGGGGCATACAGTATTGTTATCGTTAATATCGTTTATATTTACGTTTGATGGCTGAATACATTTTCATGTGAGGATTTTATGAAATATGATATAGTATATCATTGATATTACCTACACGTACCTATATTTTAAAGATATGAACTTGGTAGGTAAATGATCACGGGTGCAATGACAAGCATCTATTGACAATAAAGCCTACCTAAAAAAAATGATTTGTAGAGCATATTATTCAGATCTTACCTGTAAATGCTGCCTACTAAAATTTTCTTTCATTATGACTTTCGAAATCTTTAGATTAGATAAATTCATGAAAAAGCTTTTCGTAACTATGCCGGTTTGAATTAAGTTTCTTTTACACCTACATGTGTGTAAACGTTATGCAAATTAAAATAGATAATTACATGAAATGTTCAAAATTTTTCAAATAAAAATAAACAACTATATCAAACCAGTAGGTAAGTAGGAATTCAAATTCAATACACTTATCCAACTTCACGTTTTGATTCTGTTAAAGCTGCGGATTGAAATCTCTATAATAATAGAATACTTCAACTGTACGCTGTCTTAATGAAATACTTACTAATAATGTTAAATTAAATCATTCATACAAAAAAAAACTTGATCAAAATCGGTTCATCCGTTTGGGAGCTTCGATGCCACAGACAGACATAGGTACAGATACACAGACATGTCAAACTTATAACACTCCTTCGTCGGGCGTTAAAAATTCCGGGTATGCGATCAGTAAGATTTGAACAAGTAGGTAAGCTAGATAATTATGCTAAACCTTGAAGATTGAGATTCTTCTTGTCAGAATGCCCCCGTGGTTGTTTAAGTGATGAAGAGAGACATTGCTTGTCCTTTTGTGAGTCTCGCACCGATATCCTCCTCCAAGTGACTCTATAGGTACCTACGGAAAGGTTCGAACCTTTATAGATATTTGTAACTCCTATTTCTCGAAGAGAGTGAACTGGTCCTCCCTCTTCGCTAATTTTCTTCTCGGCTGAGCTTTTTCAAGCTTACCCCTCTGTCCCCATGAAGTTGTAAAGGCCGCTAAGTCAATAGCAACTGTCTATTCGAAAAGTTGTTAGGGAATGTGCTACATTTCCCTATTTTCATTGGTTTGTTACGTTAGTGACACAATAAACGACCACGGATTTGGCCTTTTGGGAGCAGTTATGATCGTTTCCTCCACCAATCCGCACTGGAGCAGCGTAGTGGAGTATGCTCTAGGCCTCCTCACGAGGAGAGACCCGTGCCCAGTAGTGGGCCAATAATGGGTTGAAGCCAGCCAGCCATGATCTGTTACATATTTGCTAAGGAGTTGGTATTTAAAATCCTCCTAAACCCTATAACTTGCTTCGCTCCGCTAGTCTTTCAATGGAACTCTTTGGAAGTTTCAGAAGATACCTACCTCAGTTCTAACACATGTAGTATACCTGCTAATCTAGCAGAAAACTCAATAGTAACCTTAGTACTTAATAGTAGGCCTTAACTAACATGGTAAGTCAGTTGATTAACAGTTCAGGGCCTGAAAATGTCGTTTTGTCTGTGATGTGGTATCTACGAAATAACGTTAGTCATTGATAGGAAAGTATGTACGTACCTACTCACTTACCTTTCTTTCATGTAGGTTTGAGGTTACTGTCAGGGATTTTCTCCTATCAGTCTATCGTAAGATGTGTATAATATACATAACATGTGTTTATATCAAGCCTGTGGCCACAACCAGATTTTATTTATAAAAAACAGTTCCGCTTCTAACGAATAATTTGGGTAATTTGACACTTCTGCTAGGTTCTACTTCCTGTTCTAAGCTTTACAAAATTATAATTTATACTTAAATGTGAACCTTATCGCTTAATAAACAAGGATTTCTTTCCCCTGAGATGGACACCTTTGTTTTTGTACAGTAAAATAAGTAAGTAATAGGATATAGAGTTACGTATAATTACAGGAAATGAATACTCTTTAAATCGTGATGCGGGTTGTATTAAATAGCCAGAGAGGTAGCGGATTATTTTGAGAAAGTTCTTTAATCTAATTAATAATTATAGTAAGTATAACTTCTATTATATTGGCATATAATTACAGGTAATAGAGAAATATTGGATAGCATTAAATAAACACCTTCAATCATAAATGCAACAGCTGCAGGCTGCAGAAGCAAAGCCGTGAATTGTTTTGCGACTGAAATTACCTAATTAATACCTAGGTACATATATTATTTTGCATATTTTTTATGGTATTTCTACGTGCAAAGTATTTTTATAGTAACAAAACAATTCTATATGGACCATCTATTTTATAAACAATTAATAGGTAGATTAAAACACTAATATAACAGCAAGATACCTTTACAGCAGATTTACCTTGCTGCTACCGTTGCGCGACCAAAACGTAATTTAACGGACACTTTTGCACAGTAGAGTCATTTTTTCTTTTCCTCTATACTCCATGATAATTACTTGAAATACGAGTATATCAATTCGGATTCTGTATGTCAGCTCATATTTATTGACAAAGAAATTAATGAATGAAATAATAAATACATTGCTTTCCGTTTTAATTAAAACCCTTCTCCTCCGTCAGCTCCTACACTAAAATCATAGTGTAAATTGCGCCTTAACGAGATGAAAAATAAAAATGGCGGAATTTAAATATGAGGGGAAACTTTACCTAAATGGTCGTATTAAGGATGTATATCGTTTTTAGGAATAAGTGGAATAGTATGTAAGTTCTTGTGATTTAATTAACGTAGGAATGCATATGTGAAAATTGACATAGGTTGGTACGAATTTTATATAATAATAATGATATACCTACCTACTTTAGAAAATGTACTTATATCTACCTACATTATTTTTATAGGGTTCAACCAAATCGTTTCATCGTTTCTCCAACGTGTTCGACGCACGGCGGGTAGCCTTTGTTGTGAACTTACTGCCGGCATGTACCTACCTACGACGCGGTTTGCCTCGTCATTCGTTGTGCGAACCGCGAAGGATTAGAATATCCTGCCTGCGGCCACGTTCTCGCACGCCTATGACGTGGATGTCTTCAAGCAAAGAGTGAATAGGCTTTTACTAAGTGCACTCATTAACATGGACCATATCTCCTTAACTTCAGGTGGGATTGTGGTCAAGCGTTAAAAGAAAAAAGTTAAATCATCCAGTTAAAATAAGCTTCGTCTTATAAGTACCTAGGTACAGTAATTAAATGACAACTTCTTGCTTTCTTTCTCGATAACTACTTACTATAACAATTTGAGTAAAAATTGCATGTTGGGTTGTTTTTGAGGACCCGATCGATTATCTGTGGATTCATTTTCAGAAATAGATGTTTCGAAAAATAGGTGGTGTAGAAAAGTAGTAACAGACCGATGTTGCTCAGAGTACAATCAGTTTTAGGCTTTCGTTAGCCAATTCAATTTGTTCGATTTGATTGATACCAGATGGCGCTGGCACTTTGCTTTTATCCATATCTAAATTGTAAACGCCATCAACAAGGGCTTCGCCAAGGGGGGCAGGGAGGGGCAGCCGTCCCCCTAGAGATTCTAAAAAAGTTGCCAAATTAATATAATAAGCATATCTATGCTATTGTTAAAGCTTCATGTGCTCTCGACTTTGCCTACAATTCATACTTTTCTCATTCTGCATATCAACTCCCCTCCCCCCCCCCTTGGCCATCGGCTGGCGACGCTCTTGGCCATCAATAAGCTCAGCTTTGTAGGAAAAAAGCAACTATCTAGTGGAATAAAAGAAAAAAAGCTTATGTACCAGCTACGTACTGAGCTCGGTCTCCCAAATATATTTAAACTTTATTCGCCGTAACAATAGATATACAAATTATACCACATACCTACCAACTATTGTTTTCTCTACTATCTTACTTAATCAAGTGAAAACTACCCGCAACTTTGAACATTTTACTTCACACTATGCCTTGGCTCTACGATTTCGGCAGATTGCCAAAACCGTTCTTCTCGTACGCTTTGGATACGCCTGAAGCAACTTTTGAAGCCTAGCTAGAGCCTACCTCATAAATGTGGCAATCATACACAAAAATCTTCAAATTCTTTAAATCTGACTGCCAGTTCCAGAGATTAGCGCATTCTAAAAACCAAAAACCTCTTCAGATGGACCTAAATGTTAATGGAACAGCCTAAGTTACTTCATGCGATAAGCTGGTAAAGAAATGGTGCAAAATATACTAGTATATGTCATTGAAGTATTATTACTAGCATATAGAACCGACACCGCGAACACAATGTATGTTCCAATGAATTGACGCCGAGCGGTTTCAATTTTCAATGGATTCGTTCGATTTTGAAAGGAGAACGGGGCTCAATTTTGAAAATAGAACCTCCCAGTGGGACACACATTTTGTTCCAGATGTCTGTTCTATGACATTATACTTCAATGGTATATGTATAGAATGTGCTACATTGTGAGTCAACTGATAGTGCCAACATTATATTATTTCGAATTGCTGACACAGAACGAAGGATCAAAGAACTGATTATTATTCAATAGTGACAAGTATAGCTTCAAAAAATATTCACTACTGTTTTCATAAGAGGCGAAATTTGTTAAAACATTACTCATACAGCAGACGAGTCCTCCAGTATTGTTATCGAGAAAAATCTTTATTCGGGGCGCGGTTGGAAATCTCCAAACGATACCCACTTACCACTATTTTTTCACTAGCTACAATCATTCAATCATTTCCAAATTCGAATTCGACATCTGCCGTCATTCAATCGGCGCGTATTGTCACCGTTCTTTATTTAAAAATTCACATTGACAATTGAATTCGGAAGCGAGGGGTGATTGCCCCGTTCCATTCGGTCGTCCTGTATTTTGTTATGTTGAAGTTTGAACCTTAATTTTTGGGCGAGAAGGCACTCAATTATTTTGGATGGTTTTCGAGTGTGTCGCCGTAAATTTGTTGAGGTGTACGTTGTGTTGGATTATCCGTGTTTGAAGCCGTCTTTACACACTGTTAATTTAAGTGAAGAGTATTGGATAACACGGTCCAGCTTGGATTATTTATTGCTGATAAAAATAGATTGAGACAATATTATAAGCTAAATGTGTAAATAATGTCAAAAATCGTTTTATATTTCAATTATTTGTACAGAGAGGTAAAAATTACCTTATTAAGAGCTACACGCTGCACTGCCGCACTACGGCCAAAAAAACGATGTCGCCACTTAATTTACAACAAACAACTCATAATAAACTTTTACTACATATACCATTTTATCCACCCACTTAAAAATATACCATTTATAATTATAATAGGCACAAATGTTTGAGTGTCAACTGCTAAGTTACCAACACATTATACGTTAGATAACTTAGATACACTGAAATCAGCTTTCTAAAATATACAGTCCAGTGTAAACACGCTTTTACGGCTTCAGAACAAACCGTAGGGCGGCATTTGTAATCCCGTGTTGAATTTCGTACTTTACCGGTAAGTACCTATCGAGTAAAGGTACCGAATTCCGAATGTATCGCATATCGGAATCGAGTAAGGACTGCTTAATTACCTTTTTTTAATTGATACTTCATTGTGCTGGCATTGTGGTCGCGACAATGGCGAATTTTTAATTTTTAATTGAAGGCTCGTTATGGAATGAAATGTACAACGAGTAGAGTTGTTAGCTTATTAGTGTTGTTCTCAAATCAACCACATGATAGTACTTAGACCGAGTAGCTATTGTGAATCGGGAGTTTCGCTGACGTGCTTCGATTGCGGTTCCATTCGATATTTCCATTATGGAGTTTGAAAGGAGATCTATTTCTATTCTATGTTTGAAGTACCTAATACTATCCAAGTAGATACTAATTAATTAGTTAGGTACGAGTACCTACTTAAGTAAATAGGTACAAACTGTAAATAGAAATACGAATAGCCGCCTGTTAACAGATGAAAGTAAGTCACAAATGCTAAATTGGCTGAAATGGTTGAACTGACAACGTTGGTTCCAATTTGAAAATAGATGTGGTAAAAAATAAAGTCACTTTCTTTTTTTTCGGTAACGATCAACTGAAAACATTTGCAATCATAAAAAAGGTCACCACATCTACCACTTACACCCACGTAGGTGAGGGTAGGTGAGAGTGGTAGAGTACCTATTCCAAGTGGCCAAACAGGAGGTGTCGAATTCGATGTCTCTCCGAGACATATTATTAGGAATACGTTAAAAAGTTAATAAAAGCAGGAAATTACATTGCAGAGAGAGACCTAAGAACCTCATTTATTTGCCATACAAACCTCTGGTGTACAATCGAAGCCGGAACTCTTCGCTCGCCTCAACAAGCTCGTCCGAACAATGTAATCTATAGACAAACTAACAACAAATCAATTCGGATTCCTGTTTCGCATTTAAACGTCTGATCGGAATGACGTTCGGTAGAATGATAGGTTCTATTTCTACCGCGAGCTACACAGACTAGCGAAGTCTGGTACAGTGTTGGCTAGCGGAGGCGTCCACAGGTTGTCGTGCGGGGAGCGGGGGGTGTAAAGCGTTTCTAAAACTTTTTACAGCGCTGCAGCGTTTGGGAAAAGTGTTTAGGTAGGCACGTGATTTTTTATCTCTTGAAAGTGTTGATAGATGTTGAAGCTTAAATAAATGAAATACCGAACTACGAAAAAAGGAATGAAAAAAAGTAATTTTTCAACATAATCCCTCTGTTAATGAAGCCCTTCTTGACCACTATATACTTTTTCCTACTTGCCACTCATAATTTAGGATAGTGATAATCTTGTCAACATGCCACGAGGTGTCGCTTTTCTTCCGTCATTGAATGATGGACGACTGTAGACTTACCATGTTGCAGCGGTCTTGGTAGAGTTAAATTAATTATTATGATATCGGCTGCTTTGTTCCCATTGTATTGGGCGTATTCAACTGACGTGGAAGTGAAGTGAACTGAATGTCGTGAAAACGTCAACTGTCCTATTGTGAAAGTAAAACAATTCATTAGGCTCGGTTTTTTTCTTCTCGTAGCTAAGGTTTATTTGTATCAGGTCATTTTAATGAGATCTTCGAAATTTAGGGCTATTCAAAACTAATCCATCACTCGATACCTAATACAGTGCGTTCTTTGGGAATGTTGATATTTTCGTGCACCAACGCATGACAAGACATCTGGAAGAAAACTGTGGGACCAGGAGAGTTTAGGCTTCAATCTATTATTTGTCCACTCTAGGGCACAGTTCTCCTTTCGTAATTGAGCATGCCTAAAACCCTACATCTGCTGCTACAGTTTCTATTGATGGAGAGCTTGGCGATCAACCTAAGTGCTAAGCTTGGTACCTAAAGGTCATCGACGACTTAGAGATTGTTATATGTATAAATGTGGACAATTTAACGTATCCTCTGACTCCTCCGTAGAACTCGCCCATCATCCATCCAAACACCGACTGCATCTACACTCCATAGTCGATGTTTTATTCTTTATGGAAATAGCCGACCATCGAACTGACGATCCACATGATGGTAAGGGGCCATCCATAAATTACGACACACGTTAGGGGGAAGGGTCGATGTAGTGTGACATTGTGTGACAAGGGGTGGGAGGGGGTCCTAAATTTTGTGACGTCCCATTTCAAAACCGAATAATTGGTATGTATAGGTGTATATTAAAAAACAATTAATGGAAATAAAACTTATTACGGAATTGCTGTTTTAATTTAATAATTTCTACGTGTAAAATTCCATAACATGTGACGTCACACTAGGGGGGGAGGTCTTACAAATATGACCAGCTGTGACAAGGACGGGGGGGGAGGGGTCAAAAAGTCATGAAATTAGTGTGACGTAATTTATGGATGGCCCCTAAGTGGCTATCGTCGCTCATGGACATCACCAACACAGAAGGCATTACCAATTCGATACCAAGCAAGAGAGAGAGAGTGTAAGAAAGAAATTTAACTATAAGCGCTGCAATAGACACTTACTATAAAGAGCAACATTATTGGAAACTATTTTTAAACTTTAGCTATAGCCTTCCTATTTTCTTAATAGGGTATTATTTTAAGACGAACAATAACATCACAAAGAAATAACACGAGGGTCTCAGTATAACCTCCCTAAAAAGTACAGTGTTCCTCTCGTGTTGTGCACACAAGTTGTATGTTATGTAGAGTCGCATATAAATAATGGAGCTTGGCCGCATTACACGCTGCGGGCTAGGCGCCGTAAGCACAGCGGATGGATGGAGTAGAAATTGGTATAAGTTAAAGATTGTTATGGCACTCCTAAATAATTATTGTGCAACTGGAAAATGATAGTACCTAGTACTCTAACTCTGTCGATTAAATATTTTAATGTTAAGTGTCTCAACGATCTGTAAAAATAATTGAATTGGAAAAGTAAAAAAAAAAATATCAGAGTAAATACATAATATATACTGTAGCAACGCATAGCATGTAATGTAGATATATAAATATAGAAACGGCTTAATATTATTATTTTGTAAATAGTAGAGAGTAAGATAACATGAAATAAAATAAAAAGTACAAAAATAATATTTCAGATAATATGTAAGACACTAAATATAATCGAAACGTTTCGCACCTTCAGAATAGTAGTGACGTATTTCGAAAAATCATTTTTTTTGGAAAATAAAAACGAAGTTTTGAAACTACAAGATTTCAACTTTGAACTGATTTAATTAATTCATTTTGTATGAGAACATATCAATTATTTAATTTACAGAAATTAAAATACTGACACAAAAATACTGACTTAAACTGGGAACTTAATTAAAAAAAAACCTTAATTTCAATGAAAATTATGCAACATTTCATTTTTTTTGCTCATATTTCACAAAAGATAAACTTAACTTACTCTGTGGTAAGTTAAGTTTATCTTTTGTGAGTTACAACTTACTACAGAGTAAATTAAGTTTATCTTTTGTGAAATATGAGCAAAAAAATGAAATGTTCCATAATTTTAATTGAAATTAAGGTTTTTTTTAATTAAGTTCCCAGTTTAAGTCAGTATTATACTGAAACAGTTTTTCCAAAATATTATTTTCGTCTTAGGTCTCTTTTGTTCTGAAATCATTTTACAGTTTTTATTCTATTAAGTATTAAAGGGACCCAATTACCAATAAGTCCTAGAAGTAAAAACCAAAATCGGTAATAAAAGACCTAATATATAAAAGAGTTTCTTAAACTGAAGACTGAGATGTTTATCCGTTTATTCAGTACACAAGCGACTTATTATGTTTTAGATCAGTTCACTAATAAACTTGCAACGACTTGTTCACTTCACTTTCGATGCATCCATGACGCATCTAATCGCGTCACTAGCAATCCGAGTGGTTCGGGTAGAGGAAAGGAGTGCGAAAGAGACCAAAGTATCCTAATCCTTATTCTACCATAAAAATGCTGCTTCTTTAATATTCGCCTAAAATTTCGTATATTTTAGTGACCCTCTAAGACCGTAACTCATTTTCTTAGATTTTTGAGTTAAGTCCATACTATTTTGAAGGTGCAGTTTACTTTAAACTAGTTAGTTCGAGGTCAATATAACAGTATTTTTGCTAGTAGTATGGCGATGCCAAGTGAGGGAATAGTGAAACTAATTGAGATTTAATCATCTATTCATATTAACGATTATAATATACGATATAACGATTTTTAGATACTTTGTTTGTGTGTCTGCGACTATGTTTCTGCTGATTGCAGAAATAGATTGACTTATCCGGTTCTTACTAATGTAATAAGCTTCAAATACCTTAAAATAAGTTATTCGAATAGGTCTACCAAAGCGAAATGTTACTGGTCTATAAAAACTTAAAAAACAAATTATGCGCTCTCAACTTAATTCACCCGTACTTCAAGCGACTCCACCCCACTCCTGTGCCGGCAGCTTGGGTGGCGCCCGCCGCTATAAAATTCGGACAGCGGTGCGGATTCCCACAGATTCCGACTGGATATTAATTGATCGACTCACTCGCCACCCCGCGCCGGCATGATACATATTCAGTTTAATAAAAATATTTTCAAAACCACTTGATAAATACGGCTGTGTTGTTTTTGTTTTAACTGTGTTTTTGTAGACGTTTGTAGAGATTTAAGGTTTGGCCAAAGATTTAAAGTTCGACCAGTAAGGTTATTAAGGTCTTGCAATATAACCGTTTTGGGTCGCAGACAAGTTACTGACGTGAAAAATTTATAAAAACCATCCATTAACCGTATAGTATATTGCATCAAATTTTGAGCTGAGATGAATGAGTGAATGAACTAACGAAGAATGAATGAACAAATGGATGAATGACTGACTGAACGAGAGGGAAAGGGAGAGGGAGAGGGAGAGGGAGAGGGAGAGGGAGAGGGAGAGGGAGAGGGAGAGGGAGAGGGAGAGGGAGAGGGATTGACTGAACGAGAGGGATAGGAGGAGGAAGAAGGAGAAGGACAAGGAGAGAGAGTGAGAGAGTATTAACAAAAATGCAAGGAAAAACCGAAGCAGTAAAAATAACAGTTCCATTAAAAGTAGGGAAAGATGTTTTGAAGAAAAATCTAGTACCAACTCAAAATACAAACCAAAAAATACAACATTTTCAAAAAATGTACTCGTATATAAATAAAAAAATATATATAAATTTCAGTTACGTATACTGTATAAAACCCCATTTACTTTTCAATGCAAATTAATGTGTCTACTGTGTCAATCATTACACTCTTATGTCAATCGTTGCATTCGGGTGTCAAGTCAAGGGATATAATTATAGTTTTGTGCTTTTTATTTTAGAACATAATTTTTTCTTGATGAAATGATTTAAACTGAACTTTTATATTAATCTTCTCCTTGATAGATAAAAAATATATTTTTAACAAAATAAAATAGCACTTTTAAAGCGAACTACATTAAAATTACAAACCATCTAGATTTAAAGCTTAGGGTGTCAAACGTTAGGTAAAGTACCGACTTTACCTTACAAGTTGAAAAATAAGTTGAGGGTACATTCTGTGAAAAAAAGCCATACAGTGAAATTGTACAGAAAAGAAAATCAATAAACAAGTTCATACAAAACTCTGTTTGACTGGAAAATTCTTAGTAACTATGATGAGCTACTGCAATCTTATTTAAAGCCATAAATACATTTTTATGGCATCCTACGACCGGCAACTGATTAAAATAATTACCACTCAGTTACTTACCACTTTTAATAGGAAGACAGAGCCGTTTTTAACGAGACTTCAACAAAAGCGGTAAGTAGGCTGTTATAACAGTCTGATACATAGTTGTCGACCGTCACAATTGAGGTGGTGATTTTAAATAACCCTCTGAATACCGCAAAATTATAGTAAAATCATATAATTAGGGATGTACCCGGTACCGGTAATTTACGTCTTGCGGTCGCCGCTTCCTTCCCTATTGTTCGATTTTTGTAAAGTTTGGGAACAATACGCAGGAAAGTCTAGTAGCTGTAGTGTTCAGTAATCGATTTTATTATTTTGACAGTTGTGGTTTTTAAGCGATTTTTTGGCGATTTCATTGATGGGAATAGGTTTTTTGTTGCCTTCCCGTAGGTGGGTGGTTTTTATAATGTTTTATTTTATACAAATGGGTAGGTAGGTAAAGGGTATGTAAACAGGTGGTTTTTCCTTGTTTGATGACTTACCTACCTATCACATTTTCCAACACCAAGATCTGGTCACAATTTACTATGTAATGGGTACATAATATGATACTAATAGACACGTACCTACAACCTACGACTCAATCAAAGTAAAGGAATAATATTATTTTACTGTGACTCAATAATACTAGTTGAGTAACAGATCTTTGAGCCATAATTTCGTTGTTTAATAGGGTGCATCGGGTTTAGGAAATCGATTCTATCCAATCCAGAATTTAAATATTTGAGACTTTTAATACCTATCGTTATTTTACTTAAATTTTAATTAAACGTAAACCTGCTGAAAATTCCTTCACTAATAAAAAATAAAATACTGCTCAAATTCCGTGTCTAAAATGACTTGTTTTTGTTCAAGTTATTTAAAATAAATTCACGGAGCAAGTATGAAATTCTTTTGAGTAATTTTCCGGTGAATATGTCGAGCTGTGAATGGAGACCCTTTATGAGGCAATTGTTACGCGACACGCGAGGTCTCGTGTCGCGTTTGTAGAAAAAAATTGTACACTTATTTTCTAAGTTTCCAATGAAAAATTATACAGAATTTTGATTTAAATCACGAATTAGTTTAAATTCAAACATTCATTAGCAGCTATAAAATTGTTTTCGTGCGTCTTAACAGTTTTGGAAAAATAAACTCGTTTCTAATTATAATTTAGGTAAAAGATCTTTTTAGGGATCTTTAGATTCGATGTAATAATTTGTTCATTAAATAAAATAAAAAATATAAACCAAATGATATTGATTTTGATGGCTTCCATTCACCATCAGCAAATGAACTAATCAGTAGAAGGTTAGTTCATTTGCTGGTTATTAAGGTAGGTGCATAAAAGAAACAAAAGAACGTGCAAAATTAAGAGACACAGGTACTATTTAACATATTAAATAACATGTTCCATATCGCGTTACAATAAAACAAGAAAAAAAGGAAAACACAGAACTCTTTCATAATTATTATGCTCTGCAAATATAGTAACAAAAGAGGAATTTGGATTGGTATTACCTACCTATAAGGAGGTCTTTGAATGGGCCGTCTTATGGCAATTATCGTAATCTGAGTTTACGCTTGTATGGATCCGGGGTGCAGGCTGCAGCATTCCAAATACAATCATCACCGTTTGATTAACCATTCGGAAAGTAACGGTAAGGTGAATAACAATTTAAAATTAAATGTGCGCAATTCACACGTGGTAGAAGTGAAACCTTCAAAAATTTTGGTTTCAAGATAATGAGACGAATGTAAATTTCGGGAAGATGACAATTGTAGGTTTTATTAATGATCATAGTGATGCAAAGAAAACAGTGGTAACTAACGCCATCTCTTAACATGAAGAGTAAAATGAGCAGCTAGCGCCATCTAACCAGCAATAAAACGAATCTTCTATCTTGTTCCTCGCGCCATATATGAATACAACTTAGCACTTTTTAAAGTAACACAAAAACAACCACGAACATAAGAAACACTGTATAATGCTTCCTATCTCATTTTCTCCCACGTTAGGTAAATCTTATGAATTTATGTGTCTGTCTCTTTTTACTGTCTCTTTTTCGTTTCATCGACTTTCAAATCACAACGATGTAAAGAAGTTTTCATTTCAAAAAAAGTTTGAAGTAACGGATTTTTAGTAAATGTGAAATAAAATAAAATTACAGTATTTTGTAATTTATGTGATAAAAATAGATTAAGCTAATACGACAATTACCTAATAATAAAAATGCACAAATATTTTATTGTGCTGGAAATACTTTTAAATGAAGTGTTTTATTAATCATATCGTAAAGTATATGTAAACTACAATCTTGATATTAATACGAGCTGTAAATTAAGTAATAATTGTAGTTCTGTACTTTCTCAGAGAGTGCGCTACAGGTAGGTGTCGATTAAAATGATTACGATGTGACGAGCTTAGATAATTATCCTATTTCAAAAATGCCCAACGCGCCTAAAGAAGTTTTCACTTCAAAATTTATTGGAACGAAGTTCCTTATCGCTTTGTAACGAAAAGTTGTAACAACACTTTTTGCCGTCGTTAGTCGTTACAACTCGTGCGGTGTCGTTACATGTCGTGCGACGTGCACGTGTTTCTCTGTCTGTCTCTCTCTCTCTCTCTCTCTCTTATAGAAAGCAAGCCAGATATTTTCGTTTCTTGCAGTAAGTACTAGGATAGCAAAAACATGCTTTGTTCTAGTAGCAAGCTACTAGGTGAACAAAGCTGATGAGAAATTTAATATCCCAGATTTGTTTTGGCATACTTGCTGCATGTTTTTGCTATCCTAGTACTTACTGCAAGGAACTTCGTTCCATCCGGGTGTCCTCTCAAGTTTTTTTTTATTAAATTGTTCGCCGGAAAACTCCTATACTTTTCTCAATAGGTAAATATAGTTGTAACGGTTTCAAAATTATTTTTAAATGACAATTAAACGACACTTCTTCTTTATAAGGGCTCCCAATTAACAAAACTACTGTTCACGCTTGGACGCATAAAAATAAAGCAATTATCAAAAAAATACTGAATACAAAAAACGCAGTATGAACAACTCAAAAGTAGAGTACAAAGCGGACACTGCATCTGTACCGCCGACAGTACGGTTGACGTGTAAACAAAGGCATACAGTGAATAGGATGCATTATGTTACCGCCAGTGGCACAGATTGGTTTTGAGTATCAAATGTTAGAGATTGTTTGAAAAAATGTCGTTGAATTTCCAATTTCTATTTCCGTTAGAATATCTTTGATTTAAAAATAATGCTCACAGACTGCCCTTCACATTTAGGTACATTAGGATTCCATGTAAAATGGACATAATAAGTATCTACACTGTTTTAATTGAAAGTAATCAGGACATAGGTATTAGGTATGTGATATTATATTATGACTATCTTTGTCTGTTGTTGTTGTGGCGTCACGCTTAAATAACTGGACAGTTAAAAGTGGAAAGTTGACGGGACTTGGAATTTTTACATTTGGGATAATTTTAAGATACCTATGTAGTAGATAAGTACTTATGTAAGTAAATATTTTCCTCTTTTTCTTACTAAGGTTATTAGAGTGCTCATCTATTACGTGGAACCTAACGTTAGGTACATATTTGAACACAACAACGAAACCACTACAATAAAACAAAAAATAAATGACTTGTTAATATCACAAAATTTCATCTCCCTCTGACGAAAACATTTAAACTTGACGCGATAGGACGGTCCCTTAAATCTTTAAAACCAATCAACTTCTGTACGAGATCTTTTACAATCGAAATAGACACTTCAATTAAAAATGCCGACGATGATCTACCTACCCATGTTATAGAAACTGATAGCCGCCAACCTATAAGATAAAAAGCTGAAAAGGGCTCTTAACAAAACAAAAAACATTGTCTATGGTTAGATAGTGACAGATCCTGTGTCATAGACAACTTACAACTAAAATAGACGTGTAATTCGATAACAGTTTGGAAATGGATATTAGAAAGGTCGGGTGGGAAAATTAAAAAATAACGAAGTCGTTCACTCGCGCGTAAATGCGACAGACCTGCGGTTGGCGGTAAAAAGAAAGAAGAGCAATTTGAACATTTTAAAGTAGGAACACTCGAAATTCAAATGTCGTTACCAATAATCAGATTTTGTTTAGGTAGGTAGGTAGACTTTTGTAATCAGTTGAAAAATGTTGTTTTTTTATTCACTGTAGTTTCTTAAACAGAACAAATGTATTATAAAATACCCATCTAATATCCTTCATTGTTCTCTAATCTATTCTTATTTTTATATTGTTTCTGAACTATAAGTACTTATGTGTACTATAATAGGTTGAGCCTTGTACTCATACTTGTATCTTTGGCCGTATTGGGGCGGCTTAGAATACTAACCCTAATCCCACGCGGGATGGGTGTCGTAAAAGGCGACAACATTTCGGCTCACTGGTGGTAGGGCCCCTCGAGGGAATATATGCATTGGTAATATTGATTTTAATTGTTGATTAATATCTACCACCATTACTATCATTATTTCTCCATGGAGTTCGCCTGGATAGCTACTACCCTTGAGCATGAGTCAGCCGCCAAACGACTCGTCGTGTTCCGGCTCGGAGCTTGAGAGCCAGTTCTTTCTTTTATGTTCTTCTCTCTTTCTTGGCCGGCAGTGCATCAGTGATGCCTTTGGTGTGGCTGATGTCCATGGGCGACGATAGCCACTTACCATCAGGTAGATCGCCAGTTCGTTTGCCGGCTATTTCCATAAAAAAACGTTTTTTGCTTTCAACAAAAACATTAAAACATCCGACCAAGTCATAGGTCTATTTAATACTTATGTATAATTTATCATTAGCAATACATAAGCACTCCTGTTCTTCTATTTATCTATCTTTTATCTAACCATGAATCCCGCCGACCAATAGTAAATGCTTTAGATAACACAAAATGCTGACTAGGTGTTAAATTTAACACCCATGCTTGCCAATCCAAATAAGACTTTCGGTGCTCCCATTAAAGTCCAAAATGTTTTTACGTCGCTCTAGTAAGCACAAGGAATATCGATCTTATACGTTGGTGTTAAAGTCCATTCAAACGTTGGGCCAACACGAATTACGATTCTCCTATAGGCGTCAATTTTCACACCTCACTCTCCTGTGTATTTTGAGCTCTGTGCTAACGAAATATAGATCAATTTAACTTGATTGCAGGGTAGTGTTAGGACATTGTATGTAGTAGATGCGAGGAAAGGTGTCAGGTTTCACGCCTATGGTGTGAAGGGTCGGAGTCCTGGTTTCTGATTGGCGGAGTAACTTGACTTTCCATTCGTTAGGAGTTGATTATTGAACGCATATTCTGTAATACAGACTATATGAAATAAGAAAAATATAAAACAGACTTCAATCTACTCTATTTCTATTTTTATTCTATGACACTAATGGCTTTTTATGGTACTCTGTGAATCTCCGTACATGTACCTACCTACCTACATCTAATTCTAACTTATGTTTTTAAAGTTTGTGTCCTATCATCTAGATATCCACGAAAACGTAGGTTTTAATTTCAAACATAATTAGGTACTAACTCTACAACAACTAATCTCAACTTAGATGTTTTTTATTGATGATTGCTAGTTTAACTCACCCAACTAAATATTAGCTACTACAAAAAAATATATGTACCTAACCACCTACATTAATTTTTAAGAAAGCCTAAATAGTTTACAGGTTGGACGATATCCAGAATATTCCGTTCCGCAAAAACAAAATACCTGCCTTCATTGCCATTTATTACAATTGTTATTTTGTTCGTGTTGCGACTGAATTGGTGTAGAATAAACGGTAGTGTGAGCAGAAATAGCGAGGGAGCTTCCGGGAACCCGCAGAGCTATTAATCATGGTCGTATCTTCATCTGTGCTGTGCTGCTATCGCGGCGCGCGTTACTGGGAACACTTGAAATAGGCGCGAATTTGCCGCTTGTCCGCCATCTTGTGTAGAAGATTCTTTTGTTTTTTTTTTAAATATAACATTAAATTTGTGCATCTATTTTAATCTTGTTTTGCAGCCAGTCTACTCTACTTACGTTTAGTTACCAACTTACTTTATTAGGTTTAGGTTATACAGATTAAAAATAATAAGTAAGTATCTAGGTACATTTTAGAAAAAAAGAACAACATGAAAACTTGTGTTTTTGTGTAAGAAATGGATTTCTTACACACAAAACATTGATGATAGGTAGATATATTTTCTGTCTATTTTATTGGTAGAAAGTTTTGTTAAATTATGAAGAAAATACGACTCTACCTATTACAAATTGCCTACTGAAGCAAATTACGACTTTACTATTTATAGGTTGGGTAGGTTATCATATCTATAATGTTTAGAATTACAGGTAGGTAGGTAGATGCTTAACTCGGTTGCCCGTCAATATTTGAGCGATTATGACTTACGAGTTCTTACATTAGGTATTCCACCCTAATCGATGTAGCAGCAAGAGACCTAAGGTACTCGCACTACTACGTACTTACATAATTAATTTATTCGCATTACAGTTTTCGAGAAACTATCAATTATTCTTCATTGTGACTTCATTTGTAACATCTGCATGCTTTGCGTCACGTTACGCGGAACACTTGAAATAGGCGTGAATTCTTTGAAGGTGGGGTTAATTAACAAGGTGGCCTTAACCATTGTTCAACCGCCTGGCGTAGGGCCGTCATTAGATACACCTCCTACTGAAGTGCTTGCTGAAGCTTCTAGCATTCTAACCTAACACTGTACCTACTTACCTATTATTCTCATTTAAAATTGTATTTTTTTTATTTAAATGTATTATATTTAAATTTATTATTATTCTTGGAGCTTTCTCTTGTTCCTATAAAAAGGGACCATGGTTACCTATCAAAGGTTCTAGTTCTACTCAAGCCAGAATTTTCGATTTTATGTGTCCACTGTTCGCACCACATGCAATTACCTACTAAGTACAAAGTATAAACCTAAGCATGAATGTAGAGTCAGATCGTTTACTGGCAAACGTCTGGTCCTCTTTATGCTACTTCTACATACCTAGGTCTTGGTTAGCAGGTTATAAAATAAGTAGTTTTATAAGTTATTGGACAAAGAGGTGACTTGTATGTAGGGAGTTTGTTTTAAGAAAGCGTAATAAAAAGTGAAGTTGCGTCATATTGATACGAAATTAATATTTTAATAGAAATTCAGAAAAAATAGTTGTCTTAAAATTAGGTATGTACGTAGCTACCAATACAAGTTCCTATAGATTTTAAGTTCTCACCTGTACCTTATCTGGATCTAAATAAAACCATAATATTACTAATGAGAATTAACTGCTTCAAAATATGTACTTAAAATAAATGTTTCTTTCTTTCTTTCTTTTCTTTCTTACTTTTGTTGCGAACAGTACCGGTGAGTAGACGAAGCTGGCAAAATAAATTTTCACCAGTTCGGCACAACACTATAAATTTTCGGTTACAAAGAGAGGGTTATTAGGCATACAAAGTTACCGCTAGGGTACGAATAGGTTTTCGGATATTACCTGAATAATGATCCTGGGTGCAATTATGTTAACAAAACGATTTAGATACATGATTTTAAACTTAGCTCATCGTGGACTTAACACATTTTCACTAAGCATTAAGGTATGTATAATCTCATCAAAAACATAAATGTGAAATGAGATTCAATTAAAAAAAAAAATAAGATCTAAATTGATGCCAAGTTCTGTGTAGTAAAGCCTAAAATTTTAGTCACAAGAACATGTAATTCAAGCTCTACATTTGATTTGATTAGTTTTCACGTACCTACCTAGGCTATATTATAATTGTTAAGTGTGTAAGTTTGATGTAAGACCTATGTTACTTTTCTAAAATTTGGTTTGTTGGTTGCTAACAAATGAAAACTAGCTAAGGCAAATGTAAAGCTTGAATTACATGTTCTTGTGACTAACATTTTAGGCTTTTCTACACAGAACTTGGCATCAATTTAGATCTTAATTCTTTTTTTTTTAATTGGCTCTCATTTCAAATTTATGTTTTTGATGAGATATTAGATATCATTACTTTTGTCTAGAAATTATAAGTGTTTATAGATAATGAATATACATACCTATTGTCATTTGTAAAATTACTCAATACAGTGGAACCGCTAATTCACTAGTTTCACTAATTATCAATAATTTTCAGTTTTTAGATTTTTTCCTTTACATATGCCTAATAGTCTCCCTTGATGTGAAATATCAAATTTCTAGGTCGTCTGGAACTGGGTTACAGTTTTGATCTATAGGTCAGTCAGTGATAAAAATGACGATTTTTGGACATTAATATCTAAATAACCGTTTGAGGTGTGTTTATAAAATTTGAGCACATAGATATTTCGCAAGTTTCATTAAATGGGCCAAATTTGACAGGTTTATGTGGAATAGTTTTTATTTTATTATATTTTATTATATTAGTTTTATTTTATTAGGGAGTCAAAAGTGGCTCCAAATGGTTCATGTAATATTACACACAGTGCTGCTCGCTAGTTCTGTTAGCTTGAAATTGGCTTGACACGCTGCCGCGTGTCTAGATACAGGTACGCACGATATTTATTTTATTTTTCACAAAATTGTAAGACAAAAAGATTTCAGTTCTTTTATCCTATTAGTGGGATAAAATTAATAGCAGTGAACTATCTAGAATTTTAAATTTGGCAAATATTGAATTACTAATAAGTATGTCGTGTAATTTTAGGTATATTGTAATATTTTTCCTCCCTAAAAGTCATCTAAAAGTCATCGATCTTTTTTGATTCGGATATTATTAACATACCAACGAGCTGAGTGTCACACATCCCTACGTGCAAGCAGTGGCATCAGTCACAGACTCGAGCGTAAGGTTCAAACTCCTTTGCCACCTAAGACTTGCGTATTATTGAAGTGCGTCGCTCATTTGGCCTCTTTTCTTTGTTTGTATTGACGTTTGCGCGATACTTTGCCACATAAAGCTTGCAGCTGTTTTAAACCTTATATTGTATAAGATAAGGTTGAATATGCTTTCTTCTGCTACAATTTTATTTTCTACCTTCTATTTCGCGTGTCGACGTAAAGCGTCTAGACGTTTATATGAAGCTCGCGGTTTGATGTTTTTGTTAAATTATTTTTAAAACAAAATTTCTTAATTGACGCAGCTGTTTTAAAATTTAGCTCTACATTTCAAAACAAAAGAAAATCAACGTAGTTACTTTTTGTAGCTCTTCGTAGATTCATCTATACATTTTTGTCTACCTTCTTTTCTTTCCTAAATAAATTAGCATTTTAGAAGGTAGGTAGGTAATCAATAAAAATATTTTTCTTAGCAAGTTTTTCGCCACCTACAATCAGGTAGAAATGTTCCTCATTAGGTACAGATGGGATAAAAGACGTCTTAACTTAAGCCAACTTTTTTTTAATTTATTCAAAATGTAGCAGAAGTTTTTACCCAAAGCTCCTGGATATAAAATTTAGGTAGTTTGTTGACTTAGGTATTTGTTCCAAATAATTCAATAAAGAAATAAAATCAATCAACACTAAAAAAGATAAAGATAAAATTGTTCTGAACAATCTTCACTATGTTCATATTACAACAAAATTCTCTCCGAATAACACTAACAAAATCGCACGATTTAGACATCAGCGATTCACACGAATCGATTCTCCCTCCCTAGCACCGGGCCACGGAAGACGCACGTATCTAGGTGAATCTTTTAATTCCCTCGCCGCCGGGACACAAAGGGCCGGCACAAAGGGGGAAAGGGAAGCGGGGGGAAACGATTCCTGCCTTATTCCTGCCTTCTCGACTCGGGTAATCGCCTTACCGGACCTCGGCCGTTATGTGGTCGCCTCTTGATGTTTGACACAAATGCCGTGTTCTATGATATCTAGAGTTGTAAATTCTGTTTTTGGTTTGCTTGTAGTTATGGTTTTTGTTTTTTGATAACCGAAATCTTTACCTTGTACCTATCGTAAGTAAGTATATATATGTATGGATAGGTATGTATAAAGTAGTATAAACTCGGATTATTCATTCATATCTATCTGAGACCACACATCTAGACACACGGCAGCGTGTGCAGCCAAGTTCAAAGCAAAAGGACTGGTGAAGCAGCGACAAGTGTAATATTACACGAACTATTTCGAGCTACTTTTGACCTTATCACAACTCGAGACATATTTAACCTACATCCATGTTTGGCACATTTATTAAAGTCTCTTAGTTTACATAGAATTTAAAATTATTATTGATATAATTACGATTATTGATTTTAACGTTTCAAAACCCGCATTTTGGTAACTCACTCACTGACAAAGGATCAAAAACGTACTTCCAGATGACCTAGAAACTTGATAAGTATTTGGCAATAGACTAGTAGGCTTGATAGTAGCCTATTAGGCGTATGCAAAGGAAAAAGTCTAAAAACTGAAATTTATTGATAATTAGTGAAAGTCGTGAGTTAGCGGGTCCACTGGATACAGTAATTTTGCAAATAACAATAGGTATATTAATTACTAATAAATACTTATTATTTCTAAATATTTTATTATGCGATTTTGGAGTTGTAATAAATATGTTTATTCGTATCAAATTACAGCTTTCTAGCACTAAGGGTCTCGGCGCTATGTTCCACACAGACGGACGGACAGACCGACATAACGAATCTATACAGGTTCCGATTTTACTTCGGAACCCTAAAAAGAATTGAGATCTCAATGGGTAGAAATTCTGTGTAGAAAATAATAGGTTCAACGAAGAACATATTGTTTTTTTTTTCTCGAATCAACTACCGTGTTTTTTGTAGGATAGGTATTTTATGAAATTTTCGGGCCTAGGTACGAGTACATTGTGTTTCGCTGATGCTTACAGCGCAGAGCAAATTAGCTTTGAGCGATGCGGCTCGTGGTCCTCCGGCATCCTGCGGTAAAGTGTAACACAAAAATACTATCATTTTGAATGGTACTCACAATTGACTGGTATTCACAATTGCATTCAAAATGTTTAGTGTTCGCGATGGTATAGGTAAGTTTAAAAATCTATTATAAACTTTTTAAAGAAAATACATGAACAGCTACATGAACCACGAGCTCAAGCAACTTTAAATCTAAATTAAAATAAAATAATAAAAAAAAAAATTAGAATGCATGCATGATACGGGTGTCAATTTCAATGCTATTCCCAAAGTTGGGACGCAATGCGTTAACAGAATCCACCCTGCGAGGGGGTTCGAGGGGGAATAATACTGTATCTCGACTGCCAGTAATCGCCTTACGCTTTACGACTTGGTATTGTAATATCGTTATGTATCCGTATCTATTTGATGCTCCAGATTAAATAGGTATTGGGGTTTTGTTATATTAAGTTTAATTTAAAGTAATAAAAGTGAAACCTATTTTGTTCTTTTCGTACGCTCGGCAGGCGGGCTCTACCACAGAGTCTGCATACCGTCGTTGCGACTTTAAGACCTCTTATATGTGTAAAAAATCATCTTTTTGAGGGAATCGATAAAAATCGATAAAATTTTGTTTAGCAAGCACATAGGTGATTTTGAATTTAGTGAATAAATTACGATGGAAACGTTGTACACACATGAGAGTTTTTGAATTCGATAGTGCTTCAGAATGTAGAATCATTTGACGTAAAAAAGTGATTTTGCCAAAAGTGGCACATAACACATAAATAAGAGGTCTTAAAGTCGCAACGACGATACTCTCCTCTTCAAGCTCTCTCTCCAAACTCTCCTGGCCAAGTTTTCTCACGATCTGTCCCAATCGACATAATAAAACTTGATAATAATGTATTCATGATATTTCTTGATATACCTAATAGGTGACCATGTTTATTACGATTAAAACAGTCTTTTAGGCTTAATCAAGGTGCGTGCTGGTAAAGAAAAAATCTTGAAGCATATTCCAGCAAGCTGTTCCCCTGTGGATTAGTTATATTACAGTTAACCCAAGTATAACTGGTACTTATGCCGCAGAAAACATGGCTTAATATCTGCTACGTTTCATTTTAGCAAGCCAAGTGAGTTTGAGTACTGGGAGATTTAACTAGGTTCTACAGATCCCAGCGACCTTCAAGAAGGATTGTTGTCCTATCCTCAACCATTGTTTAGCATGGTGCACATTACACCCCATATCTTTCGGTACCCTTATGTATTAGGGCCATCCATAAATTACGTCACACGTTAGGGGGGGAGGGGGGGGAGTCGATGAAGTGTGACATTGTCTGACAAGGGGTGGGAGGGGGTCCTAAATTTCGTGACGTCAAATTTCAAAATCGATTATTTGGTATGTATAGGTAAATATTAAAAAACAAATAATGGAAATAAAACTTATTTCGGAACTGCTGTTTTAATTTAATAATTTCTAGGTGTAAAATTTTATAATATGTGACGTCACACTGGGGGAGGGGAGGTCTTACAAGGGTGACCAGCTGTTACAAGGACGGGGGGAGGGGTCAAAAAGTCATGAAATTAGTGTGACATAATTTATGGATGGCACCTTAAGATTAGGATAGGATATTAGGAAGCATATCTAATGACAATAGGTAAGGTCTGTAAAACCATAGTATTGTCCGTAATAGCCTAAACAGTTACGGTCTTATTACAGAACGAGGTCTATCGTTAGTCCTGGTACTAAACCTCATTTGAAGCTTGGACTAAACAAAATTGTTATTACAAGACGCGGTTTAAAGCTAAGCCATGGCCTAAGAGAGATTGTGACTTTACGTCTGACACCTTACACACACGAAGAAATACGTGTCCATACGGTGCCGCTGCTACTTGTCATTATGGTTGTTAAGCACACATAGTAAAAAAGCGACTTCACGTCAGTCGTTACATTTCTTTGCGAATGTTATAACTACCCTTTATTTCTTTCATCTGAGACTAACATGAGACTAAAGCTAAACCTGCGAGCCTCCTAGTTTAACGTTGGACTATTTCACAAATGTCAAAGTCAGTTTTGAGGTTGTTGTCATGTTTATTTCGAATTTGTTTTAACATGTAATAAAATCCAAGACAACAACAATCAATAGAATTGATTGAAAACTGTATAATTATTTATTTGCAATAATATTTACCCTCTTAATATTCATAATAGACGTGTTCCATTAAATATGTCAAAAACAATAAACAGCATCGTAGTATAATGGAACGTCGTAATCGAATAAATACTGACGTTTTGAATCAGTTTCGTGTCAAACCCGTGTCAGTTATTCAGCCAAGGTCTAAACTTGAAACCAATAGTACTAACAAGTCAACGAGTATTTTGCGTTTTGTAATAAACTTTGGTTTAAAGTATGTTACTAAAGTCAGTATCGTACCAAGCCTGGACTATTTAGTCATGGTTTAAACCTAAACTTTAGACCTCGTCTTGTAATAAGGGGGTTACTGTTTGTCTATCCTCGAGTTAGACACGTAATGTGTTGTCGCATTACTCAATGTCTCGCGCAGCGCGTAAGGTACGCTCGCGCACGAAATTGAATTTGGTCAAAATATAAATTGTGTCACGTTTTCCTGATGTTTTGTCTTATTTTTATGGAGTTTATTTATTTAATAATTTATGCTTATGTTTAAAGAGATCAAAGATGAAAAAATCGTTGAGAGTCTGCACAACCATAACATTTAAATCAATTTGAAGAAAGGTCCATTGAAAATAACGATAATTATATACGATGTTAGTATTAACAAAATATATTAAAATACACGTTGCAAAAAATATACACCAAAAATTCAATCATGATCATGTATTGCTCTTAAAAATTGTTCAAGAATAATTCATTTTTAGTTTGTAAGGCATTGCAAGCACTGCAGTTTTCCTTGTTCAAAGTAAATAGCTCCAGTTACCCTAATTAACGAGCAGGCACTAGAACATTTATATATATTCATCTGTTCCTAATCTCCAAAGACATTTATCCAACTAGCTCCGAACACCGTAATTCCGAACGAACACGTCCATACTAGGTACAGTCGCGTGCAGAACCTGCTAGGGGTGGGGGCGGCCCGGCGCCCCCACGCGACGTCCTGTCACTGACAAATGGCCCTGAGGAGAGCTCGACCCCGGTACCCGAGTGCTGTGGTTCCCAAAGTTTTGTTTGACTCCCTCGTATCTGAGTGACTACTGACGTGGGCATCCTCCTGAAATTTTCCTCCAAACATTTTTGTTTTTATGGAACCGATATTTGTGACTATAATTATAAAAATGATTCTTCGCTGGTTACTTACTTTAAATATTTTTATTCATTTGGACTTCGGTAAAGCAAGAATAATTTAAATTTAATAAAAACGCTCTATGACATTATACAGATCATGTTATTGTGATTAATAATTATTAATCACTTATAATTATATCTTAAACATGACTTAAACGTTTGTATAATAAAATATAATTATTCGGAACCTCAAGTTGAAAACCTCTGTCTTGCCACCTCGCCGTGTCGTAGAGATGTCCATAGTTTTCTTGAGATATAATATTATATATATCACACTTAGGCAAAGTTAGTGTAGGACATTTTTCTGCTTCCGTAATCTGAGAGTTAGTTTAGTTGTTAACTTTCAGATGATCTTAAAAATACTTTATTAGCATAGTCACTTAAATCTGGTAAAATACTCCTTGTCTTTGGTAAATTTCAGTTTGTAGCATTACTTTGGTTTCAGTTTAAATATGGTTTATAAAAGTAGAATGAGGTAGGTTAAACAATTTCTCTATCTTTGATAGAATAATGAAAATCAACAACAAACAGAAAACAAAAATGTTTTTACTTTACTATTATTTTAATTTTGGGACTTATCAAAGTTATAAGAATTATTTACAGGTATTCAATTAGTTGGCGTTAACTTGTAAATTATTTTTAGCATTTAATAAGAATAGATATTAATCCATTATTTAAATTATTCATGAGGTAAACTACGTGTTAACGCTAAATTTTATCTGCATGTTATTTTCGCCTCGCCTCGGCTTTACAATTATGTTCTCTTTGGTACCAATGTTTATCTATCACTGATTTCAAGGATTATGATAATATTTTATTCATACATCTTACTTAAGCCTCAATATTAAATTCTGCCAGACATTAAATTCTTCCAAAAATTATCGATTTTCAGTATTCTCCTCGTGAGCTATTGAATCGAACTACTGAATTTGTGCTATTTGGTAGAAATACTAAAATGTCGTAGTTCCCTTCTATTGCAACCAAAGTCGACCCCCTACGCGATGCCACCCCGGTGCTATAATTCTACAGGACAGGCGTCGCTTCGTTGGGCTGAAGCACGCCGAAGCGTCGAGCGTCGACCAATGCTTCTCCCGTTAGGGTAACCAGCTTTCAATAAAATATTCGGGATAATAGCTATTGTCATCTCAACCAAAAAGGATCGAAGGACAAAAGTAAAGACCATTTTAATTATTTTTTTTTTGTCTTAGATAAGTTTAAAATATCAAAATGAAATTATAAAAACTTATTGAGTAAAAAATGGTTAAGGTAATATTTTATTGTACCGAAATTCACATATTAGAATTACTCTACTTAAAAACGTCAATATAATTATGATTTTCATTTCCTTGTCTTAGACTAATTAATTATTTTGTTATTAAATAGTCACGATCAGTAAATAACCAAATAACAATATAAATTAGATAAGGTTAAAGAATATCCTAATATAGTTAGTATATTCATTGTCACACTACACCCACCCCTCAAACACGCCTATACTGCGGTATTGGAAGATCTCCATACGTTAAGATAAATTCTATAACTGTTTGTATTCAAAACTGACAAAGTGGGCCAGTTGGAACCAGATATCGCAAAATATAAAATAACATAAGATACGATAATGTAGCATAATTACTTTGTAACCACTGCACTAATTTATTCTTTTGATATGAGTCTAGTAATATGATTCATTACGAAAATATATTTATATATATATAATATATAACAATATCCCTTGAACCACATATTTTTAAAATTATCTTAACCACCGTTCATTTGCCCATTGAATTTGCTTTTTTTAGACCACTTACACTGTATATCTACCTTTAGGTTTTTAGCACAAGGTGGTGCTATTCCCATATTGATAAAGAACTTTCCCTTTTCTCGTATCCAAGATCTATAAGTAGGTAAGTGGACGTAATAATCTGAAAGGCGTGTGTGGGATAGGTACCTACTATTCCTACACGTAGAGGCCTCTTTGAGTCACTAATGTATTTGGCTTTTGTACCATACAACTTGTACTATGCAACTATAGTACTATAGTACACATTTATGATAGATGGATGAAGATAGATGGAAGTGTATGGTGGGACGATAGGGAAATGATTTTTGGGTAAGTGTCCACCTCTCCTGTTCAATACCTCAAACACCGCTTCACTTTATATACTATCACTATAATTGGCTGGAAAAGAGATTATTAATTCTGTAAGTATATGTTTACCTATTATGATTCAGCATGTACCTATTATGATTCCAAAATCTTGTGCGAATATCGTATCTTCTGAAAATAAAGCCTTCATTTAAAACTTAGTCATTTTCTTAATAAAAGAAATTATTATTAAAAACGTGAAGAAAATAAAGAAAAAACATTGCAAACAATAAAAATATTAATGAACGGGATTGTAAGATAGGAGCAATATAAAGCTGATGGAAGTGATTTAAAATTAGTGGATTGGGATTTTTTTGATTGAGAGACAACAATAGAGTAAGCACTAGGTACCTCTCCGTTTCGCGTTCGAGTTGTGCAATAAAAATACCATTGACCGCCTTCTCGGCATTATAAATTATGCATTATTAGTTAGAATTCCGATTTGTAATAGGTGCCCAGTAATTAATTCGTTTACAAGAAAATTAAAACAATTGTGTTTCTTGACGTTAATGATCATAATTAAACGTGTGAGGACACATTATTACATAAGATCATGCTATTACTACATTATTGCTTAAGACTTTGTAGTTTTGTGCCTGACGAGCGAGGGTTCAATCACAGCCTAGGCAGTTGTATAAATAAATGTTGAAGTATTGGTAGAATATAAATTCTAACTATGGGCTGTAGTCACCATATGATAAGTGTACTTTTAAAACCTTCAACTGAATGAAAAATGGAAATATTAAACTATTTAGATATGCTTCGTATACCTACATAAAACCGATTATTATATTAGCTATGGAATTCCAAAGTCGTCTTATTTAAGTGCACTCGTTTATAACATTTCAAGTAACGTCGTATCATCACGAAACGCTGATGCAGAAGAACCTCAACAAATATGAGGGCCATCGTAAAAAGCAGCCGAGTCTAGTCAAAGTTATAAAAATATAGCATTGGATAAATAAAAATATAAAATAAAATACGAAATGAAAGTGGCGCGGGACGCAAGAATCTCGCGATCCTTTTGAATGTGTCTGTACCGGGACAGAGAATACGTGGAGAAGATTTTTTCTTATTTAATTTTATTTCGATGTAATATTACGAAGGATGAAATTAAATAAAATTGAGTCGATTATAATGGCGTTGAGTCAATTTGAATCGCGTCTCTCAGTGTCCAAATTGCGGGCAAGGAATCTAAGAGTAAGAAATCTAAAATGCAATATCAGTTACCATTATTGACTGGTTGTTCAGAAATTTATTTAATTACGCTAGATTTTACTTGTGTCGTTAAATAATAAATTGAAATTGTGATAAATGCTGTATAAAAATCACGTTTTATAGTACGTCCCATGATAGCTATGACACTGTATTAAAATAATTATTATACATTATCGACGAGTGGCTCGTCTGCTCGTATGCATGTCGACTATTCACATAAAAAATATTTCAATAACTTTTATTGTTCTGTTGACGATGTCATTTATAATAACAATAATTTTGTGTGAAAACGATGTTATATTTATAACCTCTTTATACTCACAATATTTTAGTGATTTTAAACCACGTCGTCTCCACGGACGCCGCAGTCTCTACAGTGTTCCTCTGTCCGTAACAATGTGAAGGCGCCGCGGGTCAGCTCACCAGCGCCCGGCCGCCCCCTACCCGCGTGTGGCCATAGCCGTACAGAAACCCGGGAGCACAACTACGTAATTGAAGTTACATCGTTACGTCACTCTGCCTTTCCTACTCTGTGTTCTGAGGTGTTCTCTGAAGACGTTTCGAGGCCTGAATAAGGTAAATTGTTTTCTCGGGAATTCTTAAACAATGGATTTTTCTTGAAAGAAGTGTCGCTTGGATAGTAAGTACTGTAGTCTGTAGTTAATAATGAAAGTTTACTTAGTTTTTATTACGTTGTAGAGAAATGCAAGATTAAGATACTGCTGTGCTTGATGTTTGGTCTGTGTAGACATTGTTACAGGGTTTTTCATTGGGTTAAGTTTCTAGCTTCTTGTTTAGCTTTCCACGAACGACGTAGGAATATCTATATCCATGCCTCCTTCAGTTACGAATGCATAACGCTTTCTTCGTTTGTAATTACATGAAAGACTGTTGATGTATTTGTAGGACCACATAATTAGGTATGTACTTCTTCTTGAAGTCAAAAGTGTGAATAGGATTTTACTAATTTAGTACGATTACAGTCAAGACCGCAATATATCCATTTAGCTTCGAATGGGATTGTTATGTGATTTTTATGGGATTGTTATCATTAACACGATAATGTAAAGAATAATGCTTTTAGGTACTATAAAAAAAAACGGAAAATTTAACTTCCCCAATCCCAAGCTGCTAAAAACAGCTTAAAAGTTTGTTTGGTGGTATTAATTTCTATTGTCACAGACTCAAGTATGTTATGATGTTACATAATATGTATCTATGTTATGTATGCATGTTATGTAGCATGTATGTTGGAGTGTGCGTGTCGCGAGGGTGGTCGTCTCGTCGAAGATACAACAAACTCGTTCGTGTCATTATTATTACGGCTTATTCAATGTTTCACATTCGCTAAATTTATGGCTTATGTTAAGCTATCTCTATAGGTGCCCTTAGAAAACTAGCCGCGTGGGAGTCAATAAATTTATATATATATGTACATTTATTAACTAGTGTTATTCCTGCGGTTTCGGCAGCTTTTCCCAGTACACAAAGTACCCTAAAAGTATGATATTCCAGATCTTCTTGTAGGGTAAAGTCTAGTAATATTGGCACTCCCCCAACGATTGACACCTTTTTCGTATTATGTCCTAAACTAAGCATAAATTATTATTTTTAAGTATGGTAACTTTACTTTTAATTAGTAAAATTTTCATTTCATAAAATGGCAACATTTTCGTAGTTGATTTTCCCGCCATTTTGTATCTGTCGATTTTTTAAAAGTAGCGGGACACGTGGGTTGCAGTAGACTGATGAAAATTAAGAAAAACAGAAGGCGGGACTAACATTGTGTGACGATTTTTATCGCCCCTGGTAAGTAAATATATAAGTTTGGTGTTGTTTCTGTTAAATTATATCGTAAATAGATGTGGTTTTCACGATTTTACTAACCTTGCCTTAGGAAACATTACGTTTTGCTAGTGCCAATCATTACATTTTTATTTGTACTAGGCTGTAACGATTGACACCCCGTACGGATCAAAATATTTTTACGTAGAAATTAGAAACTGTTGAAATACACAGTTATTTATCAGTAGGAAGCAATTGCCCTCGCTTCGCTTCAGGTATCCTATGCCTTAGTACCCACCCACACTACCCAACTCAAAAAAAATTTTACACGCGATTTTTTAAATTGGTGACTTTATTTGTAAACCGATTGAAACAGAATTAAGATCTAAGTGTTACTCTTTAGAGTATGTTGTTGATTGATTGTTAGGTTGTACGAAATTTGCCATTCATCATCATCATCACCATTCATCATCATCATCATCACCACCATCCATCATCATCATCATCACCAACATTCATCATTATCACCATTATCGTCATTATCACCATCATCATCATTCATTATTATCATCATTCATCATCATCATCATTCATCATCATCATCATCCTCCATCATCTCCAGTCATCATTATCATAATCATCATTCGTCATCATCATCGTACATCATCATTCATCATCATCATCACCGCCATTCATCATTATCACCATCATAATGAGCATCGTCATTCATCATCATCATTTTTCATCATCATCACCATCATCTCCAGTCATCATTATCATCATAACCATTCGTCATCATCATTGATATCCATTCTTTTGGGATGAAAAGCAGGATACTGTAATTTTAATTCACAAACATCCAAACATCTAAACCTGACACCTAATAGAATCTGGATCTAATTCTAAATTCTCGCGGACAAAGTCGCGGGTAGAAGCTAGTGTACTCATAAATAAATAAAAAGTAACAAAAAATAATCATTTCATTTACATAAACTCTAAAACTCCCTATAGGTACTTAGCTTTTCAATGCGAATTAATGAACCCACTAGGTGTCAATCGTTACAGTCTCGCAGGGTGTCAATCGTTACATCAGGGTGTCAATCGATATAGTTTTGCGCCCTTTTAGTTTGAAACATTATTTTTTCTTGATTAAATTATTTAAACTCCACTAAAATTCATATTAATCTTCTCCTTGATAATTAAACATTATATTTAAAACAAAAAAATATTGGATTTTTAAAGCAAACAACATTAAAATGACAAAAAATGTTGAGAAAACGCTTAGGGTGACAATCGTTGGGTATTTTACCCTATGTTAAATTTCAAAAAATCAGTTCAGAAATTTTTGCGTAGGAGTTAGAATCATCCATCCATCCAGATTTTACACTTTTTACGATTTACATTTTTTTTATTGTGTCAATACTCTAGTGGAGCAGATGGGTGGCGGTGACGACTTACAATTGGACGTAGTTCCAGAAAAACGTTCCAATCCACAAACATAACATTTTGAGAAAATCGAGGTTTAAGTTCAACCCTGTATTACTTCTTGAAATCACTTTAGTTTATACTTAAAGTTTTGTTATACTATAGATAACATATTAAAATTTTTAGTGATCCTTATTTAAGACTTCCATCATTGATATATTTTTTAATATTAGCAAAAACTTAGCTTTGGAACGTTTTTGATATATTGCAATATTTATGTCAAGTTATGAAATATCAATTCATAAAAACGTTCCGAACGTCATTAGTAACTGGCAAAATAATAATAAAAACGAATGTATAATGAAAAAAGTTATTAAAAACTAAACATATTCAATCAAAAAAGATAGCATATATTTTATCTTCGCGAAATATTATGATATTGGTGAGTGCAGAGAGTTATACATAGGGAGGAAATTCAGAGGAAACTTTAAACCCAGAACTCTTTTGTTCCTCTTTGGCTACGGATAACGGATAACGGATAGCTTATTACTCAGGCTAAATTAAATGACCTTAAGTCAATGTTTAACTTGATTCCTGAGGATTGTCTGTCATTTTATAAGCAGTTAAAAGGATAAAAGGCATAGAAGGGTTGACTGATTATACAGAAGGATTTGGGAGTGAACCAGATTTTCATGCTGAAATAGAAGATGAAGATGTTGATTAGGAGATAATTTAACTTAAAAAGATTAACTTGATTTGTTTTTGGTTTAATATACATATCTTTTTTCATTATAAACTCGTTTTATTATTATTTTATGAAACATGAATTTTATTGGGGTTGAACGAAGTTATGAAATTAAAAATGTTTCAAGTAGTTTGGATCATTTTTATGAATTAGATTCTAAATGGGTATATTAAAAACAATATAAAATAAAAACGTTTCAGGACACTTGGACTGTTTTAGTTAAATAAATATTTGTATTCCCCATACTATGTGGGTTGGGCTACTAAGTTGTACATGACATTTATAGTGACAGTAGAGTTTTCTTTTGACAGCTGGTTAATGTGCATCAAATAGTCAATTAGGCACTATTAACTCAATTTCGACATATGTGTGGCTTGGAACGTTTTTCAGAAATTACGTCCAATTATGCATCACATGACGGAAGTGTGCTGGCTCCTGGACTCTATAAATGAGGACCCTGTAGTAGTGTGACCCTGTAGTGACCTGTAGTGACCCTGTAGTATGTTGAACAAGAAGTCCCGGAGGTTCGATTTCCACGAGACAATATTGTTATTGGATATGATTCCGATCTTCTATAGAAGTGTCTATGAACGTTTATGGTAATTTATAAAGAGAATTATTATTGCAAGCATACTTTAAACCTCACACAATCAGTTGTCATAATAAGTCTGCGTGTTTGCTAACCCCTAATTGTGGTGAGTTAGCGAAATCTCCTTATCTCCTTACCTCCTCATTTCGCACCCCCTTCCGCCCATTTCATCCCCTTAACCTCCCCTTGACCTTTATCACTTAACCGTTTTAATGTGTTGCTAACTAAAATCAACCGAAAACGATTTAGGAACGTTTTATGAATTGTCCAAACTAAAATATATTTATGAATTGTCCAAGCTAAAATACACACTTTTTTAATTGCCAAATAAAATTATGAATATCGACTTTACCGACCTTAACATAGGTTCTCGCATATGTTTACCAAAGTATAATTTATTAATCATTTTAAAATTTCCACTCATTCAAAATTATCCAAAGCAATAATACCTCGAGAACTAGATACGTATTTTGTAAAATATTATCTATTAACAAGCTTTTTCTCGCGGCTTCACCCGCGGTAGAGATCAATTTTTTACTAATCCCGCGGGAACCCTGAACTTTCCCGGGATAAAAAGTAGCCTATGGGTTAATCCATATTAATAGGATAATTGGATACTCATGTTACATAACTATAATAACCAGTTGAAATACACACCTTCACTAAAGAGAAATCCTAAAAGTTATTTAAAAAATCTGTGACTTCAAAATCTGGCCGCAGTTCTATCAGAAGTCTAAAAATCATGAAAAGTTAGCACATTTTTAGATATGGTAAGTAACCGATATTGCATCCCTTGTATTTCTTTTTTCGAATATAGCTTCACGCTTGCAGATCGATTCCTACGGCATGTTTACTATTTTAATAATACAAAAACAATATATTTATCCTCGTCCTGGTCATAACATTCATACTGTTTTTTTTATAGAAATAGCGGGAAAACTAGCTAACGATCCACCTGATGGTAAGTGGTTATCGTCACCCATGAACATCAGCAACGCCAAAGGCATCACTGATGCGTTGCCGGCCAAGAAAGAGTGAAGAATAATTTTAGACGAAAAATAACCTCTTCCAAATAACTCAAAAACTACTCGTCAAATCTAACTCAAATTTAAGTGGGAGCACATGACAAGCACCAGCTTTCGATTAAAAAAAGAATTATCAAAATCAGTTCACCCAGTCGAAAGTTTTTTGAAGTCCTTTTCAAAACAGTTCATTTTTTGAAGTCGGTTAAAAAGAAAGAAAAATACTGTGTTTCGTACTAGCACAAAAGACATAATAATCCATGTACTAGTAATAAATAAATGAGAATCTATCAGATTCATAGCCAAACACGCGTTGCTCTAATGGTACTCGAAACCACTTACGCCTGTTGTCCAATTTCCATAAAGTTGCGCCTCCATTAGTACTCCCTTCCGCTTTTCAATGTCATTACCATTCCACCCCAGTTTTCTTACGAATTCTAATCCCCTGCTCCACTCAGATGGCCAGGGGTCAGGAAGTTAACAAGTAACCATTTAACTGTTGTACCGTTTGGGATTAATCCTCTTAACTTCTTACTTCCTAAAAGGATGCAACCTTTTCTTAATACTTTGTATTTATCCCAAAGTTTATTTATTTACGCCAGCTTTATACGGGTTAAACAATTTTATTTATGTAATTATAGTAGATGTTATTTATTTGAAATATTTTTGCTATAGAACCTTATTTGCTGTTCCATTTTGCTGAGATTTTAAAATTGATAGCCTAAAATACAACTATAGCTATACCTGATGGCCACCTACTTTAATGTTTCAAATGGTGAAAATATTTTTTTGCTTAGGTGCAGTGGTTTCGATGACCATCCACCACATAAACATGACCTCAGTAAATTCCAGTTCTTCATGTTATTTTTTAAATAATTAATATAAAACTGTCAAAGAACTACTTGATAGATAGTCGCCTGGTGTTGTAACACATACGATAAACAATTTCAAAGCGGTAATGCTCCATAAAAATTACGTAATTCATTAAAACTCATCAATTTTCTAAAAACAACGTGACTAATATTCCCTTCTAAAGTTCCAATTCAATGTCATTACCGGTTCACTCGTTTTCTCAAGAGTTTCTTTCCCCTGAAATATTCAGAAACGTAGGGGAATCAAAGATACATGAGTAGGTTTAAAGTGCAAAAGTTCTCATATTTAACTTATGGTGTTTGAGTTGAAATAACTAAAATCATGCTTTTATCTTCTGACCTCACCAATTCACTTTGAAAATTATCATTCAAGAGTTGGTACATCCATACTAGATGTATGTACATCATCATCTTCAAGACATATACGCATCTCAAGACAAATCAAAGGGTCCCAGTATCGATAAGTAAAATTTCACAGTTCATTATAAATGTAATCTGACGGATGTGTGAAAAAGATGTAAATAGAATAGAGTTTGAAATAAACGTCTAAAAAGAAAAGTTGTTTTCCTATATTATATTTACAAAAATCCCTATATATAATGTAGGGCAGACACATTTTCCTACAATAATATATATACAGGCTTCTTTGCAGCTCCAACTTCAGACCAGCTCTATGACACCTTTTAAAATGCCATTGGCATTAGATTTACATGAAGGTATGTAAATTTTCAGACCAATTAAACATCGGGAAGTCGGTCAATCTTATTGCAGGATTTGTTTACAAAAATACAACTACATATGAACATGAACATTGGCCGACTCTACACCTCTGAAGAAATTATGGAGAGATCTTTTAATTATGAAACATGAAAAAACTTAGAAAAAGCTAAGCTTTTCAAAACACTGCTAACAACACTGAATAGATTTATTTTTGCAAGTAAAAAAATGTGTTGAAGTTCGCACTCCCCATAATCCTGAATGTTTGAAGATAACCTCTTAAGAAAGTAAAAAACCCTTATACTTTCAAGTGAAGTCTCAAGGAAGTTGGCAAGTAGCTAATTAAGCGTTAACAGCAGAAGTTAAACCGTTTCGGAGCGCCCCTCTTTCTTAATATCTACTTCCTTAAAGGGTCCTAAGCACACTAAGATTAACGCGCTAAAATACGATATAAAATAAAATTTATCAAGGAAAAACAAAACCATGAAATTAATTATTATAAAAGGTAGATAATTAATTACAATTACACACCAAAACTGCTGAACGGATTTTCATGAAATTTAGCACACGGGTAGACATGGTACCTTTGGTGCTAATACTGTTGACAACGTCAGGCGTGGATGGCAACTTGCCATGAAATATAAAATACAAACAGGTTTTTTATCTCGTCTCATCCATAAATTACATTCAGATGACACATAATATGGATCAGATGGCTCATCTGCTCACTGTCGGCTATTTAAAAAGCTCCTATCCTCATTCCAATCATTACTAAGTTATCGATCAAGTTACGTAAGCAACTTCGGACACAGGAGGAAGTTGACAGTTGACAAAATTTCTTAAACGCTTACAGCATTTGGAGGGCACGTTATTAAAACCGACAGTCCCAGATGTTATCGTTAGGTAGCTGTCGATATGACAAGGACAGCCTTCAGGCGGTATTACTTAAGGTTTGCCTGTAACCAGTTCGAGCGTAGAATATGCTCAATGCCTTGACAGACGAAGATAATCACATAAGACTGATACAGAGCAGACCTTTTCTTAAATTTTCAGTCTAAGAATGTATGAATTGTAGTAACTTAATTTTTTTTATTTATTACGAGTAACCGCCCTCGCTTTGCTTCGGTTTTCTTATTTTTTTATACCTTGCGTTATATTATTGGAGTTTTATTAAGGATCCCTAATTTTTTGAAAATATAATATAGCCTATGTTAGTCGAGGATAGTGTAGCTTCCCAACAGTGAAAGAATTTTTCAAATCGTTTAAGTAGTTTCGGAGCCTATTCAATGCAAACAAAAAATCAAAACTTTTCTCTTTATATATTAGTATAGATTTAACTAGCACTCTACCCGAGACTTTGCTCACATTTTCCGAGATTATACCTAATTACCCTATTTATTGCATTACGTTGAACATAGTCTAATTATGTGCAAAATTTCAAGAAAATCCGTTAAGCAGGTAAAGTACCTTTTTGTTTCGTTGTACAAAGAAACTTACAAAAATACAAACGTTTACAATTATAATATTAGTAGGATAGTATGATTTTACAGCAAAATTATCTTACCTATTTGGCTGCATGAAGTTTACTGAAGTGCAACTGAGTTTTATTTGGCAAGAGAAAAACACCGATAAAATATTCCCGGGGGCAAATAAATAAATAATCGACGCTCTAACAGTCTGCGTCGAATATCGTCACCTTGTATACGTCGAAACTTTGGTCACCGGTCTTCTCTTAAGGAGGCTTAGAGCATACTCCACCACGCTGCTCCAGTGCGGATTGGTGGAGGGGTTAGTGGCCAACTCAAGTGTCGGAAGTTTTCATGTCGCCCGAGGGCCTCCGACATGGCTTAACGACTGTTATCATATGATAACAAATCGGGACCGACGGTTTTATGTGCCCTCAGAAGCACGGAAACGCTCAAGAAATTATTGCCACTAGCGGTCACCTACCCAACTACCGACCACGCCCGCTGTTGCTTAACTTTGTCGATCACATAGGATCAACGTAAGACGCAGGGCTATGAACGTTCCATCATAAGTTATATATCTACATTGAGACTTTTCGTCCAGGGGAGGTATAATAAGTATCTAATAGCTTATACATTACTCATACACATACTCGTGCGGACTTACTAGAATCATGAATAAAGTACATTATGTTATTTAATACGACAAGTTCGTCACCTAATTATAGACACGTAGATACCCTACTTCTATCATTAATTAAAAATGTTGCCATAATTGCCTTATAGATAGAGCAGCACCATTTTCGTATGCAAATTGTGTCATACCAGCAACGTATTCGACAAACATGGGTAAATATATGACATATTTCGCATAGCAAGAACAAAGAAATATCTTCGTGTGCGGTTAAGTTACGTTATAATATGTCACTGTAACAAAAAGAGGAACGGTAGTAGGAACAACTGCTGACCGTACCGAGGATGTGCCGCTATTTTCCGAACAATTTCTCGCGCGGGGCAAGAGAGCGTGATAAAGACCGGCTTAAGGGACTTGGACTACTGAAAGAATGAAGCGAGAAGCGTGCAGTCTGACAGTGGATTCTATAGCGAGGGGTCTCGTCCCGAGTTCCATTTCCGGCCGGGGTAGATATGGGACAGGATGTTCATGGTATCCATGTGTCGAGAGAAGCAGAAATTATCATTGCTTTACTTAGTAATATCCGCTTTGATGTAAGTGAAGAGAGCATTCCACCACAGTCTAAAAGGTACGTGAAAGTCAGCTATCACTTAAAAATTAGATGGTTAGTTTAATGGTAGTTTTAGAATTAGATGGTTGATGACCTAATTAATTATTAAATTATTTGAAATTCCAAAGCAACAACAATCGAACCAGTCTTTTAAAACAGGGGCAACAGGGCTAACAGGGTTTTCTTTAAAATCCTCAATAGAACTGGGTAGCTATCCAGCATGTTTCATATCATTCCTCTTGAGGAGCCTATAATAGGAAGCTGACCAGCCGTCTGATAGAATTAGGCTTTCCATTTCAATGCTCTGAGAAGCGGGAAGAGGGAGAGCTCAAACTTGTTTCATCTGAGACCTTATGATTAGCGAGAAGTTTAGAGATGAATAACTATGATTAGGATAGGATTAAAGTTATTATCAGTCCCTAAGAGTGATATCTATCTGCTAATATATTCTACGTTTCTTTATTTGTAAACGCTAATCTCTGGGACTAAACTGTCAGTGGGATTTGAAAAATATTATTGCGTTTAATAGCCGTATTCACGAGGGAGAGTATAACACTGTAATTATAATTCCTGGCTAAAAGAACTTGCTTATAATTCGCTTTGCCCGCGTTCTATCGGCAGCTTTTCCCGCATTTTTTGGGATTATAAGTACCCTATACCTACATATGTTATGGCCTACCTGTGTGCTAAATTTCATGAAAATCTGTTCAATAATTTTTGCGTGAAAGAGTGACCAATATTTTCAATAATAATAATGGTCGAACAAAATTTGAATTTTGAATTTATTTTAAAATATTATTGTCGTTCTTTTCATAATAACCGATACTTCACTTACAATTTATTCAGTGACTTAATGAAGTTAAGTAATTATATTTCAATAAGCTCGCTATAATCGAGTTATCAGGAAACACGTTAGCGTTTACTTGTTCGTAGTAGAACACGACAATACGTAAGCCTCTTTTGGTAAAGTGACGTCACGGAAGACTTGTGACATAATACGAGGCTGCGTTGTATACGTTGCACATACTGTAGCTTGAGCACGAATATTTGCGAGAAAGTATTCGTATGGTTAACGTAAGCAATTTGTATGGAATTTTTTCAAAAGCGCCCCTATCGTGCGTAAATGGTACTAAATCGGCAGCACGAATATTTGCGTCAAACTTGCGTATCGCAAGCGTATCGCAAGCGTATCGCCGCGTAACGCTACGTAAGCATTTTGTATGGAAATCGGTAGCACGAGTATTTTTTTGACATACGGACGATAGCTGGCTAGCGTCATCTTACGAATGTTTTTTCACGGAGAAATGTTGCGTGAGAAAACTTTCGTATCACTTTTTAACAGCGAATTTCAGTGTTTACATTGATTTTTAAACTAAATTTAAGTAAAAATGCATGAAAAACGTATAATTGAACGTATCACAATTTATTATTACCTTGCTGCACGATTGATTGGAAGCAGCGGAGTGATGAAATATAGAATAGTTTCTAAAGAAAAAATAATTTGTTTAAATGAAAATAAGTTTAACATTGTGTGACTAATCCAATAACTAAAATAATAATAATAATAATATGATTGTCATAATTATGATGATTGTCTCATTTAATTTGTTTCCAGTGAAATAAATTGCAGAGTAGAATAATCTCTAATTTGCCAGGTGCAATGAAATAGTATTTAAAATTGATATCTTCTTAGCAATGCAGGTTTTAAAATCTAGTGCAATTAACTTCGTCGTCTTTAAAATCAAACTAAAGAATTATCCTCAAAGTCAAGGTTTTGTACCTACCTGCTACTTATGTGAAGTGATAAATAGGTTTATGTGAAATACAAATGCATTTCCTAATTAATTAATTCTTCCATTAGTATAACAAGATTAGTTTTCAGTTATTACGAGTAGAAGCGATTAGAATATACACCAACATCTATGTAATTAAATAACAAGTCACACTTGAGGCACGAAATAAAAGAAGATAATAAACAATAATATCTTTATTTCAAGCAACGAGGTCATATATAAATACCGTACAAAGTAACATACAATATTTCCATTGCACATCATTTATAACTAAATCACTAATTTTATCGACGTAGAAAGACGCGCATTCGGTGGCTGATGGTCGTCAGTCGTTCGGCCACAACTTCAGCATTGTAGACAAGAGCTCTATTGTAAAGCGCACAATAAATGGGTTGAAGTTCACTGCATTGCGCGAATCCAAGTTATGGTCAAGAATCAACCACTACTTCGTCTTCTTCACCAACTACTCAACGACATCGGAGACCTTCGCAATGTAATGGAGATGAAGTCGAGAAACTTTGTATATCATATAGGTCATTGGGACGTTGTATCCTATATACAAATAAGTCTTTTAATGATGGGTACTTTTCCATTAACGCCGCAATCACTATTAAGTATTACATAGGTACCTATTTGTATTTTGAATTACTTTAACTAAGGTACATAATTAATATAAAATTCACAAAATATTAGTTTGACAACAATAACAAACGTAGTACCGCAGACCGCTAAAGGCGCCAAACCACAGGCTAGATAGGGACACAGAGTACTTAAACGGTAGAGATTCAGCTTGACAATGTACGCGTTCGAATACCAAAGTTCAAGAGACACGGAAATATTTTTATTTGTGTAAAATATATCATTAACTTAATGTTTCTTAATGTAAACTGTATTTTTATTGAAAAGTTAATACAGCTTGATGTAAAAAGTGTGATTTCATAGAGTTTTAATGAAATTTCTTTACATAATTTTTTTTTTCAATTTACATGTTACTTTTGAACGCACCATTCATTCGTTCATTCATTCACTTGGTCCCCTTCTTATTTACGATAGGATGACGTCACTTGCGAGTTGACGCTAGCACGACGCAAGTAACTCGTGCTGCCAACTTACGTCTACGTAAATTACGTATCGTCAATTCGATACGGAGACGCTACGAATGTTTTAAAAACTCGTGCTCGCTGTACTGTTGATGTTTAACTTAAAAAGTTATGTTGAAGATGTTACCTATGAAGACTAAAATTGCTTTATAGGTACATATTACTTTCGGTGAAAGAGGCTCTATTGAGCACTCTTACGTAAAATAAGTGCATAAATAAGCAATTAAGTAGCATCCAAAATATCATTTTATTATTTTCGATATTTATTTTGTACACGGACCTGAAAAAAAGACGGACGTAACCTCGTCTAATCGAGAGTGAAGCATAGCAATGGCCGCCCGCTTACCATGTGTGCGTAATTTTTGATTCGCGATTGACGCAGTATGATGTCAATGTGTGGGTGTGTGTACTTGTACGAATAGAGAGTTGGGATTACTATGGGTGCTTCACTGAATTTGTTGTTGGGATTACGTCCGTCTTTTTTTTAGGTCCGTGATTTTGTATTGCTGAATTTACCGTGCAGTCGTGACTAAAATAGCTGTAATTTAAGAGGTTTAAAGCACAAAGATTTGTCGAATAAAAATAAATCCGTAAAAATTCGGTTCTAATCAGTTTAAGACTGACGAGAAACTAGTTTTGCCTTATCGTGTCGCGCCAAACTAGTCTGGCCTAGGCCAAACTAGTTTAACCTGAAATCGGGTTTTTCCGGTAACATAGTATGTATATATAAAATACCAAAAATGTTTGTAAGGATGTCCTTTATTTGAAAGGTAATTAATCCGAAAGTTGTTTAAGACCACTAAAACAATGCATTAGGCACATTCGGTCCATTGATAAAGTAAATTTTCCACTTTTCTCATACAGAAATATGAAGATAAATAATTATTGTGAAGATGGCGCACAATAGGAACAGACTGTCAACACTGATCTGTCATTGTCATCAGATCAGAACTTTTTAGTGTAGTGGAGCACGCTGGGTATCCACCACTTAAATAAATCTGTTTTAGGGAATATAGTTACAGTGCCACCAACTTATCTGTGAATTGGAGGAGGGTGCTGTCGGACGCATTGGACCAATCATTGGACGCAATTCGAGATGTAGTAAATGTCAAATGAATGAGCACAAAGAACTTATGAATGGCGAGGCATAGTTCCAATTTTTGCCATTTCACATATAACTTGGTGGCACTGTACCTACTTAATGAATTTTATACTACAAAACGTAAACTCTTCCTTCTCATTACCACGCTAGTCTTCTCTTTCGAAGCTAAGTTTCAAAATAAAATTTTCAGTGGGCTCATTCTAGCACCATAGACGAGTAATTTCCAGGCCTCTTCAGTTCTGAATTGAGCCAATAATACTAAGTATTAATATTATGGTGGATGTACCAGTAAATCTATTGACAGTAAACAAACAAAAAATAAATAATAATAATATTCGGTAGGCCCAATTTTTTACCAGCGAATTGGACTGGCAAAACTAGTTCCCGCACAAATGACAAATTAATCACTTGAAAGTTTTTTTTTCAACTTTTAAAACGTTTCGGCGGCAACGATCCGTGGCAAATTGAAGTGACATTTCGGTAGTTTGGAATAAGGCGCGTTCATAGTGGTATTAGAATCAATGTTTGAAAATAAACCATATTTTTACTTTATCAGTTCTAACAGATGATTTAAAAGGCCTATTTCAGCCATAAAAAGTAGTCTGTTTTTATCGTACTTAGAGTTTAAATATTACTTATATTGTGATTTATAAAAGTTATGAATTATAAAAGCCCAAACTAATAGGTAATATTTGACAAGTGCACGGTAATGATGTTCTCTGTAATTATTGACAAGCAAACATAGACAAAAAAACGTGTGCAAGTGTGCGTTGCCACGCGCAATGTACATTTCCGAAGTAGTAAGTTTATCGACTATTACTCATTAACTAATTATGCTAACACAGCCGTGACAGTTTTCCTTGTAAATTCATCATGTAATCTATTTTTGAGAATTTTTTCACTTGTCCAACTCCAGCCGTTTAGCCGGCAGGGGGGCTCTAACCAAAATTAGCATTTTAAAGCCAAATATGTCGAAAACGGACCCCTAATTCCAAAAATGATCTTAGAAAACCCATAATATTTTTGGAAAACCTTTTCAACGATACCCCACACTACACTACTACTACGCGACGAATAAAAAAATTATACTCCCATTGCCTAAAAAAATGTTTTTCAATATTTTTTCTAGGATTCTGGAGTTTTAATGTATATCCATGCCAAATTACAGCTTTCTAGCATTAAGGGTCTCGCCGCTTTGCTTCGGACAGATAGAGGGGCGGATAGACGGACGGACAGATGGACGAACAGAAGCACGGACAGACGGACATATAAGGATTCCGACACTATAATTGTAGCAAATAAATATGTTTTTTTTTTAATTATATTAAGTTGAATTTAATGTATAGTAAATTCATTCAGGCTTCATTGTCATCAAATAATAACTTGACTAATATATTTTGACTTGATTTCTTGATTCTTGATTTTTAGTGGAATTCTAATAATATTACAATACCTACAGGTATGGTAACTACGTTTTCACAATAACTGCATTCGATTCACGATTCTTGTACCTAATTCAGTACGGATTAATTCAGTTTAATCGATGTTTTTAAGCAGGTCATCTCACTATTGACAGTTGTCCCTCCCTACAATAGGTTACCTTATTTGTTACTTTTGTTGCAAGCCTAATATTATATTATTAAGTGACATTATGTTTTGTATTAACTATTTTTTAATTAAAGAGGATTTTTCGCGTCAGAGTCACGATCGTCAGTAATGAGGCCTGACTGAAGCGAGAGAGAATGAAATAGGATAGGAACGATGACGTTACAAACGAGTCAGAGAGTAGGTAATAATAATAATAATAATAATAATAACTTTATTTCTCAAATACATAGATATTACATTTTATATGTATGCAGTAAGTTGATTTTTTAAATAGTGCGGCGGATATTACATATAGTATGTGAGAACCCGTCTGAGTAACTGTACAGCCGGTAAGTAATAACTTGACTAAAATTATACATTTGAAACATATTTATAAAACTAGACAATGATATTGCAGTTAAACTATTTTTACTAATAAATCTGTTGCATGTGTGTGTGTGTGTGTGTGTGTGTGTGTGTGTGTGTGTGTGTGTGTGTGTGTATGTGTGTATGTGTGTGTTTGTGTTTGTGTGTGTGTGTGTGTGTGTGTGCATGTGTGTACGTACGTGTGCGTGTTTGTGAGCATATGCGTGAGTATAATATGAGTGAGTACGCGTGTATAGTGTGTGTGTTGCAAGAGTTTAAACCTAGTGCTTCATACAAGTAAATTCTCCGTATCTTCATAATTAAGACTTTTTAACCAGTTAGTAACTTCAGCTTTGGCATCTATGTAGGTAAGTGTTTTTAAATCTTTAACATATTTGCTTGCTTTATTGTACAAATACGGACAAAGGTATGTTTGATGGCGTCGGGCAAGCATTGTGTTAACCTTTGGCACAGTAAAAACTCTATCTTTTCTACGCCTATGACTGTATTTTAATTTTTCATGTGCAGATGTGTTTTTGTGTTGGGCCATAATAAGGTCCAAAATAAATAATTGGCGTACCGTAAGCACACTACAGTCATTATATAGTTCAGCAGTTGGGTATCTTATGGGCTTGGATGTAGCCACTTTTAAAACTGCCCGTTGTGCACGTTCCAATGGCAGAAGATGTGTTTTACTAGCACCAGCCCAGGTATGTAAACTTTAATTTCAGCCATTTATTTATTATTATTATTTATTTATTATTATTTATTAGTGTTAAATATAGTATTTTCAACATCATCAACTTCTCCATCCTCAGGATAACTTTGAAAACCTGTTCTGCAATGTGCATACACCTTAACTTTCTACAACCGAAGTATCAGACCAATTATGTTCAATTTGTTCCGAATTTGGGCGAATAAGTGTACAGCTTTCTACACGGTGAGCACAGAACTCGTTTAATGTATTCAGGTGCTTAAAGTTGATTAGATAAAAGAAAATATAAGATGCCGCTAAGATAAAGTATTGATGGCGCCATTGGTACGAGGGAGCATTGATTTTTTATTCGTTTCCTGTTTATGAACATGTTATAAATTTCAAAGTATATGCGACTGGACGAAGCGCTCATAGCCCGGCGGCTTGCGTCGATCTTATGTGATCGACAAAGTTAAGCAACAGCGGACGCGGTCCATAGTTGGATGGTGACTGCTAGTGGCAATTTCTTGAGCGTTTCCGTGCTTCGGTAAAGTAAAGCCGTCGGTCCCGGTTGTTATCATAGGATAACAGTCGTTAAGCTATGTCGGAGGCCCTAGGGCGGTTTGAAAACTTCCGACACTCGGGTTGGCCACTAACCCCTCCACCGAACCGCACTGGAGCAGCGTGGTGGAGTATGCTCTAGGCCTGCTCAAGAGGAGAGACCCGTGCCCAGTAGTGGGCCATTAATGGGTTGAAACCATATGCGATTGGAGGGGAAAAGGCCTTAGGCACTGGTAAAATATTACTTTTATGTATTTCACCGTTGCCCAAGGATATGAGTGGCACCAAGGCGTTATGCCTTGTCAAATTCAAAATCATTAGTGATACACTTAAGCATGTAAATGTTCTATATATTTTACTATCATACTATACATTACTCAGAAAGGAGAATGCCCATAGCCAGTACTCTCAAAAAAAATAATTGTGTCACAATGATTTTTGTACAAAAAATTAAACTAAAATATTTTATGTATTTTACCGTATTTCCTAAAAAATCCTTCTTGGGCTTAATTTTCTTAAATTAATAAGTAACTTTACTTCCTTTTTACAACACAAAAGCATTCGGCCAGGGATCTTTTAAGATCCTTCGGGCCAATAGTTTGCGTTGATTCGATTATGACTACTTCACAACAAACTAGATGATGTTAGGGGACTGTCAAATGAATTTGATAATTATTACATTAAAAGATAGATGGCGTTTGGGGACTGTCAAATGAATCTGAAACTTAAACGTATACGATTTTAATGCGCCTGCATAGAGTCTATATTACTGTGTCTACTATAACCTAAATACAAAATAATTTTGTTGAAAATCTCGTAACTCCTACGATAAAAATTGACTAAAGTTGGTTTGTGTAATTTATTAAGATAACCTAATCAAATAAAGGTATTTTCATCAGGACACAAAAATATTAATGTCAGTACATTTCTCCATACAAAATGGGCATTCTCCTTTGTACGCCAATATTACGACATAGTTGTAGTTAAGATGGACGAAGAAAAAGCAGTCAGAAAATGGATTAATAGACTGATACCTACATGCTCGATCTATAAAGGTTCTGCTTCTACAATTTAGCAACGATATAAAAAAAAACAAATGAAATAAGAAATCATCGTGTGAGCGCACTCTTTTCCAAATTCGGAATCACATAGCAGGTGTCTGAATAATGTGTTTATTTATTTGTTAAACTTGGTACAACTCTGTGTACAATCACATCTGGATTGCAGGAGCAATGCTGACGGGCATGATGAAGTAACGTAAATCCCTTTATAGGACAGAGACATCATGACAATTACCCAGCAACAAAGCTTTACGGGCGAGTGATCACAACCAAAGATATTTAGTACGGATTGCTTTTCCAAATGTCGTTTTGCATTATATTTTTTGCACGGATTAAGCACTAAGCCAATCCTAGGGCAATCCAATCCTAGAAGAAAGATTTTGAAAGCCTTCGGCAATTCGGTTGCGTTCTTTTCCGGTCGGTTTCGCTAATGCAATGAAGCGTTTGTGACAATTTTATTTCTGAATCCAGTACGAAGTTTTTTAGTTGATTTTATTAAGTCGACAGACGAAACGAAGCAAGTGGTGCTCGGGGGATTAAATTTAACCGCCACTTACAGCCTTTCGTTCGCTGCGATCATGTGTTAAGGACGATAAACGAGACATGTATTGAAGAATTGTGTATGTACATAATCTAAATTTTATTAACAAAAAACAACCGACTTCAAAATTACTCAAAAACTACTTGTCAGATCTCGTTCAAATTTATGTGGGACCACATGACAAGCACCAGCTTTCGCTTAAGAAAATAATCATCAAAATCGGTTCACCCAGTCGAAAGTTCTGAGGTAACGAACATTTAAAAAAAAGCGGCCAAGTGCGAGTCGGACTCGCCCATGAAGGGTTCCGTAGCAGCAAGTAACAGAATATAAAAGTTCTTGTACTTCATTGTAACTTTGATCGATGTTTTTTGCGGTTTACGATTTATGACGTATTAAAAAAACTGCTTACTAGATCTCGTTCAAATCAATTTTCGTTGGAAGTTTGCACGGTAATGTACATCATATATTTTTTTAGTTTTATCATTCTCTTATTTTAGAAGTTACAGGGGGGGGGGACATACACATTTTAACACTTTGGAAGTATCTCTCGCGCAAACTATTCAATTTAGAAAAAAATGATATTAGAAACCTCAATATCATTTTTGAAGACCTATCCATAGATACCCCAACGTATGGGTTTGACGAAAAAAAAATTTTTGAGTTTCAGTTCTATGTATGGGGAACCCCCAAAAATTATTGTTATTCTTCAATTTTTGTGTGAAAATCTTAACGCGGTTTACGGCATACATCTACTGACCAAGTTTCAACAGTATAGTTCTTATAGTTTCAGAGAAAAGTGGCTGTGACATACGGACGGACAGACAGACAGACAGACAGACAGACATGACAAATTTATAAGGGTTCCGTTTTTTGCCATTTGGCTACGGAACCCTAAAAATACAGTTGAATTGAGAACCTCCTCCTTTTTTTTAAAGTCGGTTCAAAATAAAATGAATTGTAACATTTATCTATGTAGAGTATCTACTGCGTTTATAAAATACGAGTAACCGCCCTCGCTTTGCTTCGGTTTTTTTTTATACCTTGGGTTACATTATTGGAGTTTTATTAAGGATCCCTAATTTTTTTGAAAATATAATATAGTCTATGTTACTCGGGGATAGTGTAGCTTCCTAACAGTGAAAGAATTTTTCAAATCGGTTCAGTAGTTTCGGAGCCTATTCAATGCAAACAAAAAATCAAATCTTTCCTCTTTATATATTAGTATAGATTATCATATTATTATTGTAAGTACAGTTACAGACTTCCAAACTAATGTCGTTTTCCGTTGTCTTTCATTGTTTTTTCACTATTAGAACCGAAGGTCTTGAAATAAAAGGTTTTTAAATAAAAGGTGAATTCAAGGAATTTGTTTTACTAGGTAAATAATTAATAATTAATGAACTTTGAGTAACAATTGAAAGGTAATAAATATTTATAAATGAATGCTTGGCAGCATTTTGTGCAACGTATTAAGATCAGAATATGACAAGGTTCCAGATAATTTTAAAAGAAGATTACAATCACGATTAAATGAGTTCCTTCGAGTTGATATTAATATCTTTATTGAATAATAATGAGATTAATAAAATTATGGAATGACATAATTGGAAATTTAATACAGTGATTTGCTTATTGAAATTTATGATACGTGCGAATAAAATTAAAGTTTTTGAATCTATGGAGGTAACGTAATTCGATGCAGTAGGTAATTTGCATGTTATATTGCAGTCATTTCGTATTTTTCATGAAGGCTTTTGCGGGGAACACTTTGTACGTCATCTGCTTTATACCAACAAACTGCAACACACCTTGAGAGTAAGAGATACATTTTTTAATTTTTATCCAAACATGACATAAGGTTTATGATTTTAGTCCGTATGTATATTATGTATGTACTAGCTGACCGGGCAAACGTTGTTCTCCCATATAAATTATATCTAGATATAGGGACACATTAATCACCTAGTGCTATGAATTATACTTTACAACTTATTGTCATATCTACCAAATGTAGGTAAAGGTATATTTATTATAGGTATATTCGATCATCTGCTCTACATCGTGGGCTCGCAGAACTGGGAGCACATCGGACAGCACTACTGGATCAAGCAATGCCTTGAGCTGTTGCTCGTCACTTGTGTCTCTAGTGAGTACTTTGTACTAGTAACCTGCCACCTTCCGCGTAGTAATCCTTCACGTTTGGAAATAGGCAGTCGCAGCCAAAAGAGTCGATGTTGAATATCAGAAATTCAATAAATTTCAGGATCGCCAAATTTTATTGTTTTAATAGATATCCTCTTTAATAGTTTTCCCGCGTTTTCCGGGACTACTCTATGTCTTATGCCAGATCATGTAGACCATGATTCATTGGGACATACATTGTGTTCGCGGTATCGGTTCTATATGCTAATAATAATACTTCAATACTACGCATCAAAACTTTGTATTTTAGCGTTACCTAATGTTGCCTTTAGATTAAGTATTTTCTATTAAAACATTCATCTATGAAATAAAGTTTAAAACTTTGTTAATTTATAATCAAAGGTTTAAAAGTCAGTTAAAAAGACCGCAAATCAAGTATTAAATTTAAGTTTTGACTACCGCATACCAATCATGCCACTAGAGTTATTCAGTCAGATTTCATTACGTCAGAATTTTAAACGATAGTTTTATCTGCACTAATTACCTACAATCATCCGATCGCTATGTAAATCGGCCACAGCTACGAATGAATTTGCAAAGGTACATTTGCTCGACTGTTCTAACAGCATTCTCCGAACATCAAAGACCTCCGTCGTAGGTCGCAAGCAAATTGAATCGTGGTTCCTTCGAAAAAAATACACGTGGAACGTTGGCGCCAACGCGCCCGCGAGTTCTTTATTTGAATGTCTGTTGGCATTCCTTCGTCTTTTTTTTCTTTACATCTAGTTTAGTTTTAAATCGGTATCGACATTTGAGTGATTTTTTACCCTTTCGGAAATTTGGGGTATTCAGCCATGTTCAAATTTGAAAAATGTTAAAGATTTTGTTAGTCTTTATTACCTTTTTGATGCTACCTATGAATTGTAGGAGCTAAAATTCATACTGCCGCTTAGGGTGGAATATCGAACTCGATACTTTTATTAACATTATTGGGAATTGAAGACAGACTAACCACTGCTTTGACATGTTCATATTCTGCCTTTGTCTTAAGCATTTTGATTCTACAATCTACATAATATGCGCCGAATCCTCCTGGAAATCCTCAGAAATATTTCTTACAAAAAAATTGGTTTTAATCTTAACTCTACACTTTAATACAAGTGTTCATAGGTAGTTTAATAAAGAATTGAGTCGTGACCAAATATAAATGGGTCGAAATCGTCTAATATACCTCAACTAACGAGGAAATTTCTAGACCGTCGAAATAAGCTTCAGACGCCTCATCGCCTCAGTGGGGGGCTGAAATTCCGACCACCCGAGATGACGGAACTCACAGAACTGACTTAATAAAATTTGAACACTTGCATTTTTTATCACTATCGAATTAGATAAACTAACTGATTTTATCTGGTCACAATTAAAAATGTTTAACATGGAATTAAGGATTGCTTGTTGGATTCCGTTGGAGATTAGAGAGAAAAGATAAGGGTTACGTCGATGAGAAATTATCTTTTTCTCACTGTGGTTGACTAAGATGGAGGAATTTAAAATTTGTTCGGAGAAGGTAGGAATGAGATATTTGTTAGTAGCGGTAACATGCTAGAAAAGTGCATGGGATCAAAATTCTACTTACTACTAGAATTATAAATGTGAAAGTTTGTGAGAATTTATGGATGTTTTTAAAAATGTAGCACAAAGGTAGACAATGGATCTGGAATAAGATATAGTGTACTTATTATCCATAAAAACGCGGGTAAAGTCGAGGACATAGGACTAGTGTTATCCTAAAATTTTAAAGCAGTTTCGCACCAAGAGCATTCGTCATCAGTGCCCTCGGTAAAGGTACTTTTACAGAAGTAATGTCTGAGAGATGTGCGGGGGAAGTACGCGTTCCCAAATCTCTAATAGCGTTTGGGGATGAACATTAAGGGTAAACCAAATAGTAAAATTTTATTACGTTCATCTCTCTCGAACGAAATATTAGCTATTCATTCGATATTAAACGCTTCTAACTGCAACACTGTGACGTCACTCACAAGAATGTACTCATCACTACAATCTAAGTAGAGTACACATTGAGTGTACAGTATAGTGTACTGTACTCAATACGTATCTATACGTGGCAGGGCTTGCCACGTGGTCTCCCACGGCCAGTGGCGACGCGTAGCGGCGGCCCGCTTTGTCGGCGCATCAAACGACACGCGCCGTCACCGCACGCCGAGAGTGAAGCGGTTTTGAGAAAGTTCCAGCTAGGGATGTGACGTACTCAAATCGGGTAGTAATCGTTGATATATCGATTTTTTTTTCAATTTGGTCTCAATGTTGCATTTTGGATTATATCAAATGGTTTCTACCAGTTTTGCTTACAGTGTATAAGGGGAACCAGACCAGGCCATAACGCCTTCTTCTTTTTTAGTTGTGACAACTCACCATCACCGGTGCTTGTCTATCGACTAATGGTTGCATCAGTATTCACACTAGTGAGATTACGGTCCAACATGATTATGATGTAGACCAGCAATAGTTCGTTAACCTATCTACAAAATTAAATATATATTGACTTCAGTCAATTTATATTAAGTTTTCCTCGGACACCGCCCCGCTACTTTGCACATTTATATGTTTTAATGTTACCATCTTTATGTACCTTATTTCACAAATAAAATATGATAAAATATTTGATTTGATTTGATTTGATTCTGGTGGATATAGTGCTTGCCAACGTTGTAACAATACATACCTACCCAGCTTCTGGCCTAGGGAGGGATTTTACCACAAACCAGATTTTATTAGACCATGAGGGCAAGTCATAGGTATTTTTTAGAAGTTAATTCATTATGTGGACTAAAGTAAGAGGTCTGTATAAGAACAATTTCTAGGGGCCGCTGCTCCTCCCCCCTCCTGTCTCCACTCCCCAGGTAGGCCAATATTTTTGATCGCCCACTTCTCTGATAGCCCAAAGTCAGTGGCACTCTCTGGTGGACTATCGATTCTGTAACCCAAATCGATTTTTTCGATGCATAATTACCATTCGTTCCGAAACCGAAAGTCGTATCCCAAACACACTACATACCGAGAAATGTTTTTCGGATCAATGCCGACGGATGTAATGTTAAGAAGGTACGAGACATTTACTAATTCGTCGAAGTTTTTGGATGGACCGATTCTCAAAAGCTGATAATTGTGTACGTTAATTAGTCTTCTACCCTAACATTGCTTGTTTTGACTTTTTTTTGTGAATTGCCAAGCGAGCCGAGCCTGAACGGTAATCATAGCAATGGATAACAGCAACGCAAAAGGCATCACCGATGTGTTACCGGCAAAAACGAAGAAAAATGGAAAGAATATTACTGGCTCTCAAGCCCCCAGCCACAACACGATGAGTCTTATCGACTCAAACAAGCAAATGGTAGCTGATCATGTAATCTTCACAGAAAGATGATAATAACAGATACTTTATAATAATAAATCCGTCCCCTCTCACTATAAGCCGCGCGTTTTGGTAATGCCCAGAAACCTTGTCTCAATAACAGCTGCATGACGTCACAACACAACAAACAAAAGCTAGTCAGCAAAAAATATAATGGATTTTTTTTTTAATTTATTTTGTATGGAACTGTATATGTGTGCAGTTTTGATGATCGAATTTCTGGTACTGGTCAGTCAACTGTAGTGGATAGACACTTGAAATTTATCGGAATATGTATAACAATTACTAAATTTAAAAAAAAGAAATACATTACACAATTATTAAGTATATATGTTACCGGCAAAACCCGATTTTAGGTTAAACTAGTTTAGCCTAGGCCAAACTAGTTTATCCTACCTACTCGTGTCAGGTCAAACTAGTTTGGCCTAGTCCAAACTAGTTGGGCCTAGGCCAGACTAGTTTGTCCCGTCACGATTAGGCAAAACTAGTTTCTCGTCAGTCTAAAACTGATTAGAACCGAATTGTTACGGATTTATATTTATTCGACAAATCTTTGTGCTTAAATCGGGATCCTGCCTTCTCGCCGAAAATTGTTTGGCCGATTATCACTTGCCAACCAACGGTTCGCCTATTTTTCACTTTGACAACTAACGATTGTCAAATTTTTGTATGACAACGTTTCATTTGGTAGAATTATTGTTAAGCTGATTATTATAATGACACAACACGTTCAGAGTACTTATCATTTGTCAAATCCTTCACTAGGCCAGACAACTTTTAGACGAATAACGTTTCGTCTGTGTAACAGTTCGCTATTCGTACATTTTTATTATGATGAAAAATAAACTAATTTTTATTTAAGAATAACAAAAAAAACCTTAACACATTAAATTCGCAGCAATGCACATTAATAATTTTTCCTCTGAATATGAAGATTTGTGTTCAAAAGAGTTCTGTTGATTCTTTCTTCTTTGTCCAAGTACTTTTTTTTCTTGGGTTCTGGTGGGGCACCTGTTAATATATTTTGTATTTCCCCTCGTTGGTAATGGTTTCCTTTATTAATTGTTTTATCAATTTTTCAAAATTGGTGACAGAACCGACTTAGCCCGACCCCACGTGGTACTAGTCTGCCCTACCCCTAGAGCGAATGTAAACCCCGGAGCTGCGAAGGCGAGCATGGAGTGCCTGCAGTTTGTTACGCAAGGGCGGAGGGGCTGCATTTCCCGCAGCGCCGGAGGCGTTTAGAAGCCTGTTTGTGTATCAAAAACCCCTAAATTCTCCCTAAAAGTGCATACAATGCAACTTTGTAATTATAATGATTTGTCATTTTCTTTATAAAATTGGTCCGAAACCTTACTTAATACATCATTTGGTAAACAATATACAACTAAATGAATATTACTCTAACTGACGACTAGACTGACGAGAAACTAGTTTTGCCTAAACGTGTCAGGACAAACTAGTCTGGCCTAGGCCCAACTAGTTTAGACTAGGCCAAACTGGTTTGACCTGACACGAGTAGGATAAACTAGTTTGGCCTAGGCCAAACTAGTTTGACCTGATATCGGGTTTTGCCGGTAACATATACATGTATTAAGAAGGAATAATAAATATGTTTTGTCGGCGTTATTAATTATAACACTTGTTAACATAATTATGATTATTCTACAATAACTAAAGATCAGTAGTCACTACAGTAGTTTACTTCTGTTTTATTTATGGGTATAGGTGAAGAAAAACAACTGCCTTATTTCGAAGTATAATGAAATTTCTTTATAAAGCCTAGTTCATAAGATGGGAGGTTGTTATGAAGTTGATGGGCGGAAATTAGCTCTTGGTTTAATGAACACTTGAACGAAGAAGGCACCTTGCATGTACCTAATATTTACCACAATAAGCCTGTCAGATTGAAGATATGATAGGAGTAATAACAGAAAATGAATTTTAAATCATTCAGTCAATTTATCCTTATGTGTGTTTACAAAATAGTAAATACGATTAATATAAATAGTTCGAATTTACAAGGTATTTATACAGTGCGTAATACATGGGCTTATTCTGCATCAGAATCACAAAATTTTATCATCCTAGGGCCAGTACTTTAAAAGAATAGAACTTTTTTGCTTAATTTTGAAATGCCCATACCTACTTTGTACAGAAAATTACGTACAAGTTTCCCCTTATTGGCGTCACCTTCGATCGGTCCTGGCTTGCTGGTCCCGCTGTTGTCATCAGTCCACCTAGTCAGGGGGACCATTCCTGTAGATCATTACTTACAGTGGATCATTATTAGGTTGAATCCAATCTGAAAGATGGAGCATCTTCATAGTATTAAGAATCTAAGAATGTTCTTCACCTTGATACTGTTGTCCATACGTCCAGAATCTACAGGAAAACACTAAATTGTTTAATCAGTTTCAAGTTTCACCATCGAAGGAGGCATACCATCAGGTCTTACATAACTAGAAACTCTATGAATAAGAAACTTGAATTTTGAGGGAATCGCAAGTCCAAAGTCGAACAAGTAGTTCGGCGGCGGATTCACTTTACGATAGCCACGTATGCTTGGTAAGACTGGTATTATTAGGATTATAGTAGTGATTTGATATGGATAATATTTTAATCCTTACGCGTAACCCTACACCAAGCAAGGAGGGTTTTGGTCGCCTCTTACGACACCATAGTCTGCCCCCATAGGATTTGATGGTAAGCCGATTGATTTATGTCAATAATTAAAAATCTAGAAAACAAACTTTTGTTTTGTAAAAAAATCATAAATTTTTAACCGATAACTAGTCATAAATATCAACCTGAAATTAGTATGGATAACACTGTCATTGCAATAACAGACTAACGGTACACTTGAGTAGAAAATAACAATGTACTCCTTATCCTTCCTTTCACACAGCATATTGACTACTCTTTGATTTTATTTTTCCTCTCGACGTATCCAAACAAGGCCCTCATGCACCCTTTTCGCAGAAGCGGGATTTCAGACCTTAATAGTACTTGTGTCATGCAGAAGAGTCTACAATCTCAAAGTGCAAGGCAAATTGCAGCGGACGTCAATGACACCATTAGAGTCTATTGACTTCAGAATTTTTATGTCGCCCGTTTGTGAAAAACTCAAATAGAGCACGGTGTGTCTACGATATTAATAATTCTCAACTTTCTAGTTTAACCAATATAATTATAGGTAGTATCTGGAGGACATGCTTCGAAGAGGTACCTGCAGATGGATCACGTGAAACTGGACAAATCTGCCCTATCATTGGTCGAAGTTATACTACGATGGGCTACGAGACGTCTTACTAAATGGAGGCCATACATGATCAAGTGTACTTGTCAAGTGTGCAGTTTGACTTGACGCGGCATCTAGTAAACTTGATCGTGTATGGCCATGGTATAGCTATCTGGCCATATAGCTATCTCATGCACACTAGATGCCGCGTCAAGTCAAACTGCAAACTTGACAAGTACACTTGATCGTGTATGGCCTCCATTAATGTCAACGACAATCGCGTGATGCATGATTGGTCGAAATTGTTTATCCAATGTAACGTTATCCGTCTTCAACTACTTCTTACAAGCGTGGGTCTTGGGTCTAGCTGTCCCTCCCGTGAGAGGTCGCTGGGCACTACCATTCAATTTTACCCCGACGATACTCATGTATGGTAAGGCGTCCTCATAGATTACCCCCAGTATGGGCGTCTTACACCGCATGCCTTATAAAATTGACCATGAAAAGTTATATTTTTAACTTAACATTAAAGTAAAATAAAAAATTAAACACTTTGCAACGGTTCATAACTTTTTACACATAGCTTTGGTTTTAATTCGTGACTAATTGTCACGCGTCCACACGTGCGACACCACTGACACCAGCCGTAGCCAGGGCGTATCACCATCACCACGCACCGTACAACATGTCGACCCAGAGGTATGCTCATTAAATATTAACTTAGAAAAGGTCGGCTTCATCTTGTTTACATTACATTTTCAAATTATGCTTTAGAGGTCTATAGAATATTTATAGAGATCTATAGACTTTTACCTTATAAAAATACTGTTTTGGGGCGGTTTCGAATACTAACCCCAATCCCGCGCCACGGCGCCGGCTGGGTGTCACCAATATTTATGGGTGTGACCAATATTTATCAGGCAGTGACGTTTCTAACATACCATTACATCAGCTACAACAGTACAACTAAGCTGCTAAAGAATAACTCTACTCTACAACTGACAAATGGCTGATAAAGTAAAGATCAGCGACATTCTAACACAGAATGCTGAGCATTATAACCAAATGTCTTGGCAAAACAGAGACAGAGCCAGGGTATAAGTTAGTACCTGTATAAGGGCAGACAAGGTATAAATAAATACAAATGCAGGCTACTGGCGCCACGCTCGCCGCCGAGCGCGCTTCTCTTATTGCCCGATATGTGGACAGGGGACCTATGGAGAAGCTTGAATCGAAAATGTATCAACAATTCAAGGAATTCGATGACGCGTGTGGCGCCAATGGCTACCATGTTAAGCGTCCTGAGTTCGATTCTCAGCGAGGCAAAAGATTTAATGATGAGTTTGAATTTCTGTTCTCGTTCTGTGTATTCTTGTTTTTGTATATTGTCCATGGCACTCATGACACAGGGAATTCGAGTGTGGGATTACGAGTGTGTAGCGTTATTTACAATTAGTAGCCATTTCTTTTTAATTGAAAATTGATGTTAAGTCTCTGAAAGATACAATACTCGTTTTGGTTCGTGTTAAGCATTTGTGATTTCTTGTTTCTTGCTGTTGTCAGCAAAGAGAATATTAGGAAATAATGGCGTGTTAGTGTTATAAGTTCGAATATAATCGTAATGAATATTAAAAACAACATAACTATTATTACACTTTTTTTAAATTACAATACTTCAATTTTTTCCATCTTTCTTTATAACCATTAATATTATTTTACTACATCATGCCTGTGATTTTTCGTATTTCTTCCCCCCATAAGCCATTTGTAATTTAAAACAACAGCATCTACTTCAGTACAGCCCCTTTGTGCCTAAAGATACATTTGAACTCTTGAGAATTGAGATATTAATGTTAGTGAGTGTAGCTATGTTTAAAGAAATTAAAGTCTATTCATTTGCAACAGCAAAGCAGCTCCATAGATTTTACTGTTATTTGTAGGCTTATCGGATTTATAAACGCAATATTGTATTTGTATAAAAACAATGGCCTTATTATTGGTTCCGAGTCGTGTAGACGGAATCCATTTGCTTTATTTCGTCCACTACACTCGCTAAAAAGTCGATTTTGGCAGAACCTGCCTTTTTGCTGTTGCACTTTGGATTCATATTGACCCTTCGTAAAGCTTTTATGTTTACAGTAGTAAGAATTAAATTCGTTTAATCGTAATATCGTATTGAATTGGAAGAATAATATCATTCGAATCGAATAGCAACACTGGTAATCTTTAATTTTTTTGTGATCGATTAGAAAACATTTGCTTTATTCTATCAATCTTTTTTAAATTAATTCTTTAGATTAAGTTCCGATATGTTTTGATATTAGTTGAACTCTGAATTAAAATTCAGTTGCATACTTCATTTATTTAAGATCTCTTATTAATCAATTAATGTACCTAATACAAAAATCGAATTGTAATCTATACTAATATTATAAAGAGGAAAGATTTGATTGTTTGTTTGCACTGAATAGGCTCCGAAACTACTGAACCGATTTGAAAATTTTTTCCACTGTTGGGAAGCTACACTATCCCCGGCTGACATAGGCTATATTATATTTTCAAAAATTAGGGATCCTTAATAAAACTCCAATAATGTAAGCCAAGGTGTAAAAAAATAAGAAAACCGAAGCAAAGCGAGGGCGGTAACTCGTTACTAATACATTGCCTCAGTTAATTTAGGGGACACTGTAGTCACAAAATGTGTAGTTAATTTATGTGTAGTTAAGTTAACATTCTACCAGTGATTTTAAGTTTTTTGAACTTTAATTTAAGCCTTCTGTCGATCCCATGCTGTTTAGTACAGTGACATACATTTGCATCGATACTCTGACATATTTGGGCACTATTCAATTAATGTACCTAGTAAACATTAAATTACTTACTAGATAATTACTAGGAAGGTGAGTCTTAATTATGTACGTTTTAATTATTATTTATCTATAGATTTTAAAATGAGGTATCCACAATATAAAAATGTATTGATCGATCATTTTAGAATTTAACTCTTGAACGAAGGGTAAATAGCAGTTAGTTTCTATACACAATAGTGATTTGTATAATTGTGCAATGCTCAGTATGTAAACAGCTTTATACCACCCAAGGCTAGCTGTTGTTCTGCGGCTCTTATTATTTCAATAAATATAAGTCGAAGTCGGAACACGCTTCCACCTGCAGCTCGCCGAAGCACGGTCGAAGCGCGAGCGAAGCAAGAATTTATGTCTCGTGTGTGCAATGTGAACTTGAAGTTAACATTGCAATCTTTTTTATTTTTGTCACGATTTCGGTGCTTTGAAGGGTTTTGTCTGTCTGTAAGTTTGAAAAATGAGATTGAAAGATGTAATCATTGTCGATGGTCAAGCAAGATGTTGGTTTTAGTGACACGTGTTTCTCCGTCTAGGAATCAATTTGCACCTTCCGATGCAAGATCCGATTCCTTAAGTAACGCAACAGACTTCTTACCAAATGTTACTGTTGACAAGAGATTTCGTTCTTCCTAATTTCTTTCTTACTGGCAATGTATCAGAGGCATGCCTTAGGGCCATGATCACTTACCATCAGGTGGCTTATAGCTGCTCGTTTGTCGGCTGTATCAAAAAAAATGTTGTTTCAACTATGAAGTATAGCCTATTTGGAAGTGGCCCTGCCTACCAAGGGGTCCCTGGTTCAATTCTTTGAGCAGAAATTTACGTAGGAGGTTTTATGTCTTCATTGTGTGGTTGGTAAGGTTTCCCATGACACGCGCATTCCTAGTGCGAGAGTATGAGCGTTTTGAAATTAGTTTAATTATTATCTTCGGTAGTAATAGTGGCAAGAGATAAAAACCAACCCGGGACGCCTGAAATTTTAATTCGAAAGTCAGGCATCAATAGTTCTTAAGCTAGATCAACAACCAATGATGACTGGGACAAACTAAGCATTAATCTACAAGCTGTCCATGAGTGTATGAGCGGTTATTCATTAATCTCTCTTCAGCAAAGTCAAGTTAAGCTACAATTAGATCGTCATTCATTATTTCATCAAACCTTTTACGCCACGTTCTGTTGACATCTCCTAAGCTTCACGACGACCATTGAATTTTAAACCGACCGGACCGCGCCATTTTGCATCAATAATAAAACACCCTAGCCAGCATTCTCAAGTACACCATTTAACCCTACCGCGACAACCCCTCATCTATAATTCTACAATCCCTGCGGGCGTTAATGTCACGCCTCCACCACCTATTTAGTACAACAAAACTAACACCACGATACCTTCACCCAAGAAAAAGTGCACTTTAAAACCTAGGACGTAAAGTTTAAGTCAGCCTGGGAATAACGTGAGTAAAACGGGGTAATATTGCACACGCATTTAAAGAACAAGTCGTCAGGTGCAAGACTTGCATGTGAGTGGAATGTGCCTTATTGCTACGGAATAAGGTCCATGTCATATCGGTTGCATTAAAAAAAGTTGCCTAACCATAGGTGACAACCGTGACGCCATGTTGGTTTAGTGCAGAGGGGGGCACTATGGGGTGTCTAATAAGAGGTTTATACTAGTTTAATTGGCTCGGAAGAACGAAAACTTAATACGGGTATGGAGAATCGATAGCAGTGTTTTATTCACGAAGCCGGGAAAGTTCGGCTTTCTTTAAGGATATATTTCGTCCATTCTATTTTACTCCATAATTATTGGGGATGCCTATGAATATTGCAGTAAATACTGCCTTATACTTACCAGCTGTAATTTGAGGGTTAAAGTTGCTGAGTTTTAACTTAATAGTATTTTGTCTATGGTACCGTCAGTGGGAAATATCAAGGTGTTCGTGGAAAATAAATGAATTGAATAATATATGCTTACCTATGTATTAATACGTGACGAGAAAACTAGAAAAAATACAGAAGTTTCGAATTTAATGGGTATAATAATATTATCTAAACTAATATATAAAGAGGAAAGATTTGATTTTTTGTTTGCATTGAATAGGCTCCGAAACTACAGAACCGATTTCAAAAATTCTTTCACTGTTGGGAAGCTACACTATCCCCGAGTAACATAGGCTATATTATATTTTCAAAAAAATTAGGGATCCTTAATAAAACTCCAATAAGGTGTAAAAAAAATAAGAAAACCGAAGCAAAGCGAGGGCGGTTACTCGTGTGTTATAAATAGATACAGAATAAAAATTAAAAAAAAACCTGCTATGAAAAAAGCTATCATGATAAGTATAGGTACCTTTTTGAAATCCTTATGAGAACTCACCATAAGGATTTCAAAAAGATAGAAGTAATCATGATAGCTTTTTGAGTTGTAAGTTCTTTAATTTGATACCTATATTGCATTATTTGATTTATTTTTATTTTTTGATACTCCGAACAATGGCATCTCACAGCCACCATATTCACATTTCACTTATCTAAGAACACTTGGGTTAACAAAAAGAATCTAACAATATCTTCTATAATATAATAAAATTTAAAGGGCAAATTTTCTGTACATTGAATATTTTTTAAAAATTTCTATTAGGGGGCACTTCATTAACGTGTTACAGCACAAAAATATTTTTTTTAGAATTATTGTCTGTCTGTCTGTCTGTCTGTTTGTCTGTCCGGGCATCACGTGAAAACCCTTGAATGGATTTCGATGATAATTGGTAAAGTTGTTACTAATAATACTTTGGGTCATATTTTAGGATACTTTTTATCCCGGAAAATTAAAAGGTTTCCCCGGGAAACGGGATGAAAGTTTGTATGGAATATTTTTAAAACGTCAGCCGATTTGCTTCAAATTTGCAACAAATGTTCCTTGTTTAAATTGATGAAACATATGTTTTTCAGTTTTTCAAAATTTTGCAAAAAAAAAGAAAAAAATACAAATTAATGTAAATATTGCTTATTTGTCAAAACCCGCTCCTGGAAGATACCTATGTGATTTTATCGTGGGTTTCAGTATGTAAATTACTAAATATAAATACTTCAATATAAATTCACCGTTTCTTAAATTTTCTTCTGCAAGAGGTACAAATAAGGTAAAACATAATTTCCGTATGCGAAGCTGCGGGCAACAGCTAGTCATTATACAAATCCGTTAAGCGGTTTGGAAGATACGAGGTAATAAAGAATATTACAGACATACATACAAGATACGCGCGAAAACATAACCCTTCCTGACAGTCGGGTAATTAAATGAGGCGAGTGAATATCATTAGAAAATATCATTAACACAAATTCTTGTGATCCCTTTCTCAGCCTTAACAAACTTTGAAAGGCGCTACAAAGATTCCCTTTCAAAGTGAAGCACATCTTCAGAGTTCAGCTGAAGCTTGCATTAGATAAGTGTCTCCTTCAGCAATGATCAACGAGGTCCGTGCGGGTGGTCCGTTGGTCCGTTAAATAGGAAGCGATGCGGTCAATTAGTAGTTGACTGCGCAATTAGCAGGTCAACAGGAGCGGCCGATGTGCGCGGGAATTGACGATGACCGGCCCAATAACGCATAACGCATCTCGATCACATGAGATTTGCATGCACTGTATCGTTTGACGGTAGGTTTTTTCAGGCAAATAACAGACGAAGTTGTGGCATGGCCAATAATACAGGGTTTCTTACAATGTTTTGGTGGTTAAAAAATAAGTAATTACCGTATAACGTATCTCGATCCCTTGAGATTTGCATGTACAAGTATCGTTTTATAGTAGTTTTTTGAGTAAAGCAAAAACAGACGAAGTCGCTTCAAGTAATTCTTCATGGTTTACTTCAGGGTTTACAATATTTTGGTGATAGAGATAGGTAATTACGGAATAATGGAATGTTGAGTACTAGTTTAATGATAAGCATAGCGTAGGTGGCGCTGGTGTACTATGTATGTAAAAAATATATTCCATAGATAGATAGTTTTTAACAAATTTCTTTTTGCAAACGTACCTAATACCTATATGTTTACATACATGTCATATTTGGTAAACTTATCTTCATATCTTTATATAGCATCATAAATGTGAGTAAGATTACTCATTGAATATTATTAGCAAAATTGTAAGCTACTTTTAGTTTGGTGTAACTCCTATTTCATAATTCAATTCAATTAATCGAAAAGAAATCCATTTGTAAGAGTATCTAGCAGTAGATGTGCTCTAAAACAGATTAAATTCTACACTTGTAAACCTCAGTCCAGCAAGCGAATTCCAATAAAACCCAAGGCATTTCGGCTCTGCACTGCGGACTGTCAAAAGCCGGCGCGGGTCGCATTTACCCTCAACCCTCAAGTGTCCGTAACACTCACCCCCTCTCACCCCATCGGCCACCCGCTACTGACCCTTTCGATTCGCATTACTACGAGAGAAAGTTTTCCTAGAAACAGATACTACATAATTATAACGAATTTCTCACAAAACACTTGATTCGACGGATTCAAAGTATTTGGAAAAAGGATTTGAATCGTATAGAGGAGAAGAGAGATTCAAATTCTAGGGATTTTCATGTTTTGTCAGAAATTTCGTCAATAATGTTTTTAAAATAATAATGTCTTAGTCTAGATTTATTATTATTAATGATGAATTCGGTACAAGATAGTTGAATCCTACAATGACATTATGGCTGAATAATGTTAAACAAGATCGCAAGTATCTCACATAAAGGTCGAATTGGTAACAAAATTGCACTTGCCTAATTAATTAATTATATCAGTTTATTTATGAAAGTGATAATTCAAAATTGACAGTAATTTATGTAAAATGTGTAAGTAAGGTTAAAGTCGTTTAATATGTCTACAAGACAATAGTAAAGGCTGTTCTTTATACCCGTTTCAGATTTCAATCTTCCATAGTTAATAGTAGGTACCCGCTGTCTGATACTTAGATTGGCAAGTAATTTTCCCCATTAATCCGCATTGGGCAAGATTGGCAAGATGATCTACAGTTATTAGGTATGGTAGTCTATAATTCTAAAACTCAAACTTGATTGCGTAAAACTCAAGCTCTGAAAAATACCTAGCTTTTCTCTTTGCCGTAGGTTATAGTTTTTCAGGTAAAAAGTGTACCTAATTGATTTTAAAGACGACGGATCAAAAGCTATATCGAAAACGTGTATCTGTTGCTAATTTATTCACACTGGAATAGATTTTTTGCGAGTTTTAGTCGCATTAACTGAGAGAGAGAAAAAAAAAATATTGTCCGGCAACGCAAAGCAGCAAGCCTAGAGCATACTACCGAATGCGCCCGCTGTTGCTTAAGGCGTTCTATCTCCGTAGACGCTACAAGCGCGCTATCATCAAGTGTCGCTTGCTTGCATCTTGCATAGTAACAAACGAAATCTGTCCACGCTTGCCTATTGCCTACATTTCATTTTTGCACCTTGAATGCAATATCATATAATCAAATGAAACGCCGCGGCGTCGACACGTTATGTTTACTCTATTTACTTAATAATATACATTCGAGAACCAGTAGTATCTAGTTCTACGACTGGACAGTGCTGTAGGTGTCATGGAGACGCCGCCGAAGCGCGCAAGGTGGACGGGAGCTCGAGTCGTACAGCCTAATATAGAGGCAGTGGCTCGCAGCGATTACCCTCGAGTGTGCCCTCGACACCGGGATTAGCACTCGAAGATCCTCAGCCTGCGAAGATTTTCACTTTATTGAAGCATGTAGTAAGTTCGTGTTTGATCGGACACTGATGTGATTTTGCTTTGCAAAGTAGTTACCTACTAAGTAGTCTTGGAGCTGGCGTAATAATTGAATACAATAGACAGCTGTATTGTAATGTATTGAATGACAAATGTATATTTATCTAATTTAGGATTTTATATAGGGTATCGTTAATTTAAAACTTAAATTTTGTATGATTTAGTAAGTTACGTTTTTTAAATAAATGGAAATAAATAGATTTTATTATTATTATTTTCGGAAAGAGATTTTCTTTTCAGCTTTTGTGCTGGTTCTACTACCACATTTATGGGCCGCAGCCAAGTACTTATATGAAGCGTATTGACTAGTATTTTAAGATGGGTTGCAATTAGCAAATAAAACCTTTTTGCAAGCTACTACGTAGGTACCTACTGCTTGAAAAGTCAACGAATAGGTACCCACATCATGGATAGTTGGTCAAGTTCTAAAATTATTACAGAAAATGAAAAAATCTGTATTTTGAAATTGCTAGACATTATTTAAGAATGTCTATTTATTTGTTAATGCATAACACACATCTATTATTACATGTGAAAAACCCCATGCGACAGAGTGGCCTTATACATTAAACTTTAAAAAGAAATAAAAACATAAAAAAAATATTAAAGACATTAAAGAGGTTTTCAAGTAGGTACCTCATCAAAATTGTTCGCTTGCTCCGCACCTATAAGATTAGTTGCTTGCTTGTTTATATTCAGGAGAGTTTAAAGCAAAGTGGTTAATGAGGGCCGGCTTATGTCCAGCAATTGAATTCAATGGGTGTTTCATAGAAAGCTTGAACCTGAGGTTTTAACAAACCAATTTTGTCTATTAATCTAAAATGTCCTAATTGACCACTGCACTCGACTAGTATACCTATTAAATACCAAGAAAGAATATACTACCTACTGACTTAGATACATATAGTCATTACGGTTTTATTTACGGTCTTCTTACATTCGGAAAACCTTTGGTTGGAAGTGTCGAAGAACTTATACAAAAGCAAGAAAAGAAGAAACGGAAATATAAAAGGAAAAGGGATACAAACTTACTTGATTACCAAAACAACCTGAGAATCAGACCTGTCAATCGGCAGACAAGATTCCACTGCAGCAAGGTTAACCGACAAGTGACGTGATCGTACGTGACAAAAAGTAAAAGACCGGAATTGTGAAGGTAGCAGATCTATGATGCGGAAGAGATCTATTACATCCATAGACAGGTAAAACTATAGACGAATTGTAATATCCCTTTTCACTTGCACACTGAAGCGAAAATCTTATGTATACTGAGAAGCGAGACATAATAAGTAACAGAACTCCAACGCAGATCATTCTGTGGTTGTTTTTATTTAACTCTGACTTTTTTATTGTCTTGGAAATGTAGTAAGGTTAAAAGGTCCATCCATAAGCAGTAAGGAAGTCCACAAGACGATTCAACCCAACTATCTTCCCTTCCTACCTTAAGGTAGGCAACATTACTTGGCTGACTTGTCCTGAACCTTCTGAATATAGAGGATTCGCTGCCTTTTTCAGGTCAGTCCACCTGGTCATGGCTTCCACCTGGTTGAAATTAAAATAGTAAACGCACTAGAATTTTCTGCGTCTCGGATCACATGGCTTCAACCCATTAACAACCCACTATTGAGTTCGGGTCTCCTCTTAAGGAGGCCTAGAGCTTACTCCACCACGAAGCTCCTGCGGATTGGTGGAGGATCGTATGAAGAACACATTAGATATAACTAACAGCCGTGATCAAACAAAGCAAAGCAAAGCAACAACCCATAATTGTGGTGTGCAGGTTTCCTCACGATGTTTTTCTTCAAAGAAGTAAGTGATAATTAACTTCTAATACGTACATAATATTTGAAAATTAGATGTGCGTTCCAGGATTTGAACTTGGGACCCTTCGTTCGGGAGACCAACGTTCTGACTGCTAGGCTATCACTGCTCATACGTGATCAAACTGCTGTCACATAAATATCTGACCCTATCGGGGATCGAATACGAGACCCCAAGTTTCGCAGTCACTGTCAACTGGCCTTCTGGGTCGTCAAATGACAATTAATACCTACGTATCTAGCGCTTTGCCCGTGGCTTTGCTGGTGTTTTCCGGAATACCTACTCGTCATTAATCTTATTCCAGACCATGTTCTACTTGTGTGCTGAATTTCATGAAAATTCGTTCAGAAACTTTTGCGTGAAAGAGCACTGAAACAAACATCAAGTTATCAACAATCATTAAGTAGGATCTAAGGTCTTGCTTTGCGGATGAATATAATTCTATATTTTTTTTTGAAGTGAAAACTTCTTTAGCATCGTTGTGATTTGAAAGTGGATGAAACGAATAAGCGACAGTAAAAAGAGACCGACACATAAATTTATAAGATTTAACATGGGATAAAATAAGATAGGAAGCATTATACAGTGTTTTTTATGTTCCTGGTTCTCTTTGTTACTTTAAAAAGTTTTAAGTTGTATTACTAGATGGCGCGAGGAACAAGATAGAAGATTCGTTTTATTGCTGGATAGATGTTGCTAGCTGCTCATTTTACTCTAAGTACATATTATGTTAAGAAATAGCGTTAGTTACCACTGTTTTATTTTTATTTAGTACAAAATAGAAAACTGATACACGTTATTAAATTAATACCTTTATTTTTGAAGGTTTCGCTTCTACCACGTGTGAATTGCATACATTTTATTTATTTTTTGTATAATATCTAGATAGTATATTGTCTACGTTATAAAAAAAGATGACGCGTTAATCTTGTAATCTACGAGAGAGTGGGCGGTGAGTTATAAACGTTGAACAGGCGCCACTAGCTAACCTTCGGGAAACACGCTCCCAAACTCGATGGTTCTCAAAGTTTGTAAAATGGGGCATTGGTTCAAAAATACACTAGTATGATATGAAGTAGAGTAGTTTTTACTGGCTGTAAAAATTTTAAGAGATACTTACCTTGTTTATTATAATAATAATATAAAAATCCTTTTGAATTTTGATTTTTGAAAATAAATTACTTTTTAGAGTTCCGAACGAAAAACGGAACCCATATTCCTATATGGGTTCCGTTTTTCCTCCTGGATCATTCGTGTGTCAGGGCGACCGCCCTTCACAGCCAAATTTTTCCAAAACTACTGGACCAAATGACTCTTTTGTGACACAAAGACAAAGACATAAAGAAAACAAATGAATTTTGAAAAAATATTTTTTAACAAATCAAAATAAAATATAAACTCTTTTGCAAACCGTATTGTGTGGCATGTTCAATAAAAAGGCTTATGGTAAGGATCTCAAATATGTTTTATTATAGTCCTACAATGGACAGTTTTAAAGTACCTTTAAGTTTTACTTTATCCTCCCAGAAGATCCGGCCTTATAGTACGTAGAAGTGTTTGATTTATTTAATAACGAAAATATGTATAATTTAAATAATTATTTGAAAAAAAAATTACCCTAAAATTTTCAAAGGTTTATAAAAACTGCGAAGCTGAACCAGTCAAAGGTAGCCATAGCATTTCAATCACCTATACAAATAAATAAAATTGGAGTGTCTGTTTGTAATATTAAAATAACCGCTTTTTACTAAGTGCATTTGGATGGACACGGTTACATATACCAAAAAACATATTTTTTTTTTATAATTTTTGTCTGTCTCTCTATCTATCTGTCTGTCTGTCTGTTTGTTCCGGCTAATCTCTTTTTTATTTTTAAGTTAAGAACAATAACTTTTATGTTTTATACCCCGCGGACGAAGTCGCGCGTAACAGCTACAAATGAATAACTTCTTAAGTTCAAACACATAAATAAAGTATCTGATTCTGTTCTATAACGAAACTTTAATGTTATTTACTTAATTTGAAATAAATATATAGATTGGCAATCACTGTCTACAAAAAAGAAATTGAAATTCTAAGACAGTCGCAGCATCAATTTGGGCGAATGGTTTAAGGTTAAAATCCCTTCGAATGTTTAGAATTGTTACAAAACGACTATTTTGTTGAACAAATTTATTCGGACCGTTTAACACGAATTTGTCAAGAATGTCTTCTGTGTAACCAATCTATCGTATGTAGCTAAACTCCGTTTTTAGGGTTCAGTAGCCAAATGGCAAAAAACGGAACCCTTAATAAATTCGTCATGTCTGTCTGTCTGTCTGTCTGTCTGTCTGTCTGTCTGTCCGTCCGTATGTCACAGCCACTTTTCTCCGAAACTATAAGAACTATACTGTTGAAACTTGGTCAGTAGATGTATACCGTAAACCGCGTAAAGATTTTCACACAAAAATTGAAAAAAAAAATTTTGGGGGTTCCCCATACATAGAACTGAAACTCAAATTTTTTTTTTCATCAAACCCATACGTGTGGGGTATCTATGGATAGGTCTTCAAAAATGATATTGAGGTTTCTGATATCATTTTTTTCTAAATTTAATAGTTTGCGCGAGAGACACTTCCAAAGTGGTAAAATGTGTGTGTCCCACCCGTAACTTCTAAAATAAGAGAATAATAAAACTAAAAAAAAATATGTGATGTACATTACCGTGCAAACTTCCAACGAAAATTGATTTGAACGAGATCTAATAAGTAGTTTTTTTTTAATACGTCATAAATCGTATACCGCAAAAAACATCGATCAAAGTTACAATGAAGTACAAGAACTTTTATATTGTTACTTGCTGCTACGGAACTCTTCATGGGCGAGTTTGACTCGCACTTGGCCGCTTTTTTTGAAAGAACCTTACTTGGTTGGTAAACATCGTGGCTTTACTTTTTATCGAAATAATAGTTCAAAAAAATATTTAATGAATAAGCATTGAAGTATTATTAGTAGCATATAGAACCGACACCGAGAACACAATGTATGTCCCAATGAATTGGCGCCGATCGGCTTCAATTTTTAATGGATTCGTGCGATTTTGAAAGGAGAACGGGGGCTCAATTTTGAAAATAGAACCTTCCGGCGGGACACACATTTTGTTCAAGATGTCTGTTCTATGACATTAGATATACTTCAATGTGAATAAGAAAGTAGTGTGTTAAACTTTTAAATGCAACGTTCACGAGAACATTTTTTATTACAAGAAGAAAATTCTAATTAAGTACAAGAAGAACTATCTTAACCATTGATATATTTTTCCGTGAAAATATATTATTGAAGAACCCATAGCAATTAATGTGCTATATTCTTTTATAACGCCACATAATGTTAGGTACCTACTCGAATACAGACCCTTAATAAAAAAATACCAAAAATATAATTTTTAAAGTAAGCAGGTGACTTGACAGGAAACCTCAAAATTCTAACTTAAAATCATTGAGTTATTAACGAAACATCTGTCGATACAAAATCGATCGACGCCTTAACTACGCCTAACTACATCGAGAATTCCATACAACGACAGATTAAATATAACTTTGATACAGCCTTTCGTCACGGAGAGGAGCAACTTTCCTCACTCACCATAATCAGTATAACCAGCGGGGGAACGAGACAGATATCGAAATATAAATGTGTGTGACAAGGACAGGTAAGACATAAACTTCTCACTCGGAAGTAGAAGGAGACAGCGCTACGGAGAAATCTAATAGTGCGAAAGAAAGCGAAGACGGTATGGGTGGCCACCCCCCACAGTTGGTCGATGACCATAAAAATGAGTATAAAATTGAAACATCAATATAATAAGCAATCAACGAGGGCCAGACCAGACCTAATTATACAGAGCCAGCGTACGTTATAAATTACGCTGAGACCAAAGATACAGTTTGATTCAAAATTGAATAATGTTCGCGTGTGACGGCTAGGCGCCGTTCGCATTTTTAATACGCCGTGTTACCTACGAGTTGTGATGATAATAAATTTAAGTCTATCAATGGAAAAGTTTAAAAATAGCTTTTAATTAGTTTTAATACCTTGTAATGCCCTTGTTTGATGCGTCTTTTAGTAATCGCAAATTGCTGCGCTATTTAGGTACAGATGATAGAATCCAATAGGTAGATGGCGCTTTTATTATATGGTTTAAAATATCTTTGTTTATTTAAAAAAAAAATTAAATAATTATGTTGATAAACAATGCCTACCTATCTGTTAACTTTTATTTTATATATTCTGTGAACACGCTATGGCTGTGGTTGCCAAAACCGGGATACAACGTATGATTAAATTCGAGCTCCCCGATGCCCCGGGTCTTGGGGCAGTAGGTGCCGTGATCTTCGGTTTGTTAGTTTTGGTTTAATCACTTTTTTATTAGCAGCTTGTAAAGAATAGGTGACCATTAAATTATTCTTAACAAGCTTTATAACTTATACTTGAGAAATAAATCTTGGTAAAATAGGAGGAAATTAAAAAGGATAAATTATAATAATGTCTAGTGTGCAAAATTTTGAAAAAGAACTCTATTAGATAACCCTGCATAACATAATGTTCTTTTTTCGACTACTACCATAACAACAGTTTAAAATTTTACTAATAACTTTTCGATCATATGTTTTAGTAATAAAGCCTCTATAGTCTATGAATTACAAGTACTTTGATAGGTAGGTAAGTACATACAAAAATATAAGGAAAAAAAACTATGGAGCTTCCACAAAAATGAAGTCAAGGAGGTGATCTCATAAATACTTATAGTGACCGCCGCGATCGCTGTAATCGCCATTATTTATGGCTTCTCGGTGATAAAACTCAGCCTAACCAACTTTAACTTCGTATGGTTAAATTCGGAATGGAGTACTATTTCGATACAACATTTATATTAGATAGGTACGGGGTAATTAGGGGCCATCCATAAATTACGTCACACTAATTTCATGACTTTTTGACCCCTCCCCCCCCTTGTCAGACCTGGTCACATTTGTGAGACCTCCCCGCCCCCTAGTGTGACGTCACATATTATGAAATTTTACACCTAGAAATTATTAAATTAAAACAGCAGTTCCGAAATAAGTTTTATTTCCATTAATTGTTTTTAATATTTACCTATACATACCAATTATTCGATTTTGAAATGTGACGTCACAAAATTTAGGACCCCTTCCCACCCCTTGTCACACTTCATCGACCGTAAAAATCCGTTCAGTTATTTTTGTGTGAAAGAGTTACAAACTTAACATTCATCAATCCTCACAAACAAAGTATCACATTTATTTCATAATCTCAGGTAAAATATAAGTAGAAAGTAGGATTATATGGAATTCATACTATGGATTATTAAATGTGTACCTACTTTTTAGGTGCATACTATTAAAATGAAAAAAAAATAGTTTCCTAAAAAGGTCAGTTACACAAGGTATATCCATATAACTCTAGCTAACAAGATGGCCAAATTTGGCTGGTTTCTCATGAGTTATGACTTGTTTGGCGATAATTACTCGGTCAGACCTCCCTGACCTGTGATCGTGTTGTTAAAGTTATTATAGTCTGTGGGTGGGATAACTGATCGTTTCAATGTTCGTTCTATCGAACGTTCTAAGAAAAACGGCTTGTTATGGGATTATAAGTTAGTGAATAATTGTTATAATAAAAGCTGGCAAATGACCTAAAGTATACCAACCTACTACGGGTTTTAAGGCGCGGTGTGATCTCAATATTCACAAAACTGGGTTTCTTTGGTGCTTGAGTACGAGGAAATCCAATGAAATTATCGCACGCAAAAAATACAGAGCATAGAAAAAGGTCTAAAGAAAAATGTTAACCGAATAGAATATTAAATAGTTGTTTAATATTTCCAATAAAAATCGTAATTTGGTATACAAAAATAAACTTAAACGTCGACATTCTCTGTATTTTCAGCGGTAACAACATATTTTTTTGAGAATATAATAGGTATATGGTTTTATTAAAACTTTAACCGGAGAGATATTGAATTTAATAAGTATATTCTGAATTATCCATGGAAAACCCTCAAATTAAACGTTTATTCGCAATCTAGTTACATTGTTAGCAAAAATATGCTCTGCAATTTTGAACCCTATTCAGCGTCACATAAATGTAACATTAGATTAGCACAGATATGCGGTTGTGTGAGTGAAATCAACGTTTTTAAATCGTAGTCATACCGGGCCTTAAATTGGATAAGAATTATGTGACCTCAACAACCATAACCTTGGTTGGTAAGTAACCTTGTTCGTTGTTTTAGCAGAGGTTGGAAACTTCGCTTGAGCTCAAGGCACCTTCAAATGACTCCTTTTTAGGGTTCCGTAGCCGAATGGCAAAAAATGGAACCCTTATGGATTCGTCATGTCTGTCTGTCTGTCTGTCCGTCCGTATGTCACAGCCACTTTTTTCCGAAACTATAAGAGCTATATCATTGAAACTTGGTAGGTAGATGTATTCTGTGAACCGCATTAAGATTTTTACACAAAAATAGAAAAAAAACAATAAATTTTGGGGGTTCCCCATACTTAGAACTGAAACTGAAAAATGTTTTTTTCATCAAACCCATACGTGTAGGGTATCTATGGATAGGTCTTCAAAAATGGTATTGAGGTTTTTAATATAATTTTTTTCTAAACTGAATAGTTTGCGCGAGAGACACTTCCAAAGTGGTAAAATGTGTGTCCCCCCCTGTAACTTCTAAAATAAGGGAATGATAAAACTAAAAAAATTATATGATGTACATTACCAAGCAAACTTCCAACGACAATTGGTTTGAATGAGATCTAGTAAGTAGTTTTTTTTAAATACGTCATAAATTGTAAACCGCAAAAAACATTGATCAAAGTTACAACGAACTACAAGAACTTTTATATTATGTTACTTGCTGCTACGGAACCCTTCATGGGCGAGTCCGACTCGCACTTGGCCGCTTTTATCACGAAAAATAAAAAGACGCGTGAAAGGTAACGAAGTAACTGAGCCTGAATATAATGGATTGAATGTCGGAATTGCAAGAATTGCCACATGTATAATAATGATGGTAGTGAAATATGGGTTACACAAAACTCAACAACATAGCTATAGATTGCTGGATGCGTTGAGCTTCGATACCAGTATTTTACGAGTCCATCGACGCTATTTGCGTTTAGAACTTCCGTCGACCTCAAGCTCGTGGGTGGAAGGCGCTATTCGTCCAAATTGCATTTTGTCCGATTCAGTGATAGTCCAATTCGTCCAAAAGTATCATAATACAACTGTTAAAATAAGAAGGGATGGTTTACCGAAGTTACAAACAAGTTTTTGGAATTTAACTCATTATCTCTCTATTTCATGTTTAAGCCCTTGGGATGAGATTTTATGGGGAGTAAAGTCATTTTTTTCCCGTTACGTTATGTGTTATCTTTGTAATTCGTAACACAGAATCTAGATGGCGTTGTATGGCTGATCAGTAACAACATCCTATTCTGATGATGTCAAACATCAGTCATCATCATAATCATGCTTTTTTCGTTTGTTGGCATAATATGTAATTATGTAGATATGGGTCAAATCTTGCAAGCTGAAATAGAAGTACTATCTACTTCCTCACCTACGGAGTTGAAATATCACATATTCTTTAGTTTGGCTGACAATGCATTTTTAGGATAATGGTGACCTAGTACTATGCTCAGGGCTGGCTCCAGTTAGGTTCAATAGATCATGTCCTAAAAATAATTCATCTTAAAACATAAAAATAAACATCATTAGGTATTCGTGGGAAAAAGGGACAGCAATAACTTTGTCACTTTAGTAAAGCACTATCCTTATCCAACATTATAAAGTGGAGTTATCTCCATTTGATTGCTCTATAATGGACGAGGGCTTGAGATGAAAAGATGAAGACAGCTCAACCGCGCCGTTACCTCCGTACCAGATTTACACAAAGAAAGACATTATCCTCGAAAGCGCAGTCACGAGCCGGCAATTTGATAGCGATCGTGGCCACATCGATACTAGCCACCCACGACTCGATGTGACCCGAGATGGGTCGAGATGGGTGTCGGAGATCCCAGTGATTACCAAATTTGACCAAAAATTACCTTGTGACGTCACGAGGCATTAGAAACTTACCTTGTTATGAAAACACTCGTGTTATTTGTTATAAATTTCAAATTGGATTAAGTCTGACTGCATTCGACATGATAATCCAAAGGCAATTTATTCAAACACCATTTACAAGACATTTGTTTTCCTATAACCAAAAAATTTAATAATCTGGTTCAATATCAGGTAACAAACATAAAGGTCATGCGAAACCCAAACTATATCAGGTCTGTCATCAGGCCAATCATCTCGTGAGGACGCAGCCACCCAAGGCGCCCAGTCAGTGTAATATCTATATTTACCTCTAATCGCAGTAACACTATGATTATACGTCAATTTGCCGCGTCCCGCGCATTATTTATATTTTTTAAACGCGCACCAAACTCGATAATGAGATGGGATTGGGAGTCACGAACGTGAGTTTGTTTTAGCTGGAACAAAATCGTAGAGTAGATTCAAGATTGTCTTATATTTAAATCATTCCAATTATATTTTTTACATAATATTGTGATTTTTAGATATTTATAATATTCTTACGTGCCAAACTTTTACATGCATCAAGAAAATACAAAAAAGAGTAACGCAGCAATTGTAGACGACGTATTAAATAGCATATTCAACCTATTTAATATAAACAATTACCATGTTTGACTGACCAAAAATGTAACTACTTAGAAGTTCAGGAAGTATTCAGAAACATTTACTAAAAACAAACAACTTTTTGTTATTGAATATTTTTCGTACACATTTGGAAACTTTTCTCTACAAACAGTGACTGCGGCGTAGATGCATCATGCACCAATGACCGAACACCAACTTCATTCCAGTAGATGTACCGGGCAGTACCTACTCAGGGAAAACAGACCACTTTTTATCATCAATATTTTTAAAACTGCTTACACTGTTTGTCCTGCGTCCATGTGCGGCGTGAATTCCCCATTGACCGAACACCGACTCCACTCCAGTCGCTGTGCCGGGCGCCAGGTGATAATGTGGCGATGGTCGCCACCGCAGGCGATCTCTATCGACGCGTTTCTAAATGATTTATGTTCAAATTGCAGACCATTACAAGATATACTTACACTTGTACTATGCGACACTTGGTTTTGCTAGCTTTGCCCGTTTCAAGTAACGACATTAACGTCTTTTTGCGTTGAGTTTTCCTAGGAAAAGAAATCTTAACGTTCTGTTAAAGACGCGCGAGTTTCAATATCATTCACAATTATTTTATTATCACTCGTTAATTATATACTTATCTAAATCCCTATTTATTGTTATTTCTGGAATAGGGATTGCACAGACGAGGGACAATCCTCGTCGATTTTGACCCCGTTATATTAAAAAAATGAGAGGTGTCAAGGGGCACCCGGATGGAACGAAGTTCCTTTCGATTAATACTAAGCGACCAGAAGTCTTCGAGGGTGCGACAATACAATCATAGTATGTGGCTGTCTTATTCACTCTTCGCTTGTCAGAGCGACAGTGACAGATTTATTCTATCCCTGTCGCTCTTCCGCATATTGATTGGCATGACGGGAGAAATGGCAATAATAGCTTAATGTGCATGATCGTGATATGGACGTCCCTGTTGTGCCTATGCTAAATACCGAAGAGTGAATAAGACAGCCACATACTATGATTGTATTGTCGCACCCTCGAAGACTTCTGGTCGCCTAGTAAAGACGGCAAAAAGTGTCGTTACAAACTTTTCGTCTTAATTTTTTTCGTCTGCCCTCCTTTCGCAACGCGCGATAAGGAACTTCGTTCCAAAAATAGGTTATAGAGAAGTCTTGCTTCGCTTACTCTAATAAGATAAAATGTAGAAAGCAATAAAGCACGCGTACAGCTGAGTCATAAACTACGTTTACACGCTACGACAACATACAATATAATTTATTCAGTATCAACGCGGTTTGCGCAGTATTTTATGAAAAATCCAATCACCTAAGTGGGGAGAGGGCCCTTTCCCTTCCCCCTTACAATGAAACGAAGACATCACGCGAGTATCGTTGCATCGACAGGATCGACGTCAAATTGATAGAGAAAATCAGTGGAAAGTGTTATGCGTCGATTCACACACGCAAGGGATACATACGTTTTCGTACAATGGCTACGGAAAAGAAACTCAGTGATGACGAAAATCGAAAAATTGCATCGTCGTTTCATAGTTAGTAGATGATGTTTCTGTTGGTTTAACTATGACGAAATTCATGCGAGTGACATTAGTCACACATACATACCTACCAATACGAGTATATCACTTAAATCACATGATTATTTTGAATTAAGCAATTTTTAAGTTCCAAAGTGTTTTAGGTATATTCTTTGTAAGAATGGCACCCTTGTAATAAAATTCTTTCTGTCCTAATAATTGTCAGCTCGTCAATCAGTCCAACTCAATTTTCTTTATTGATGTTGATATTGTTGACGTGAGAGGGCGAATGAATGAAATCTTAGCAATATACATATAAAGATATATTAATTTATAACGACTAAAAACGTAACAACTTGCCAGGTTTTGTTGCACAGATCAGTATTTCTGCGATACTTTAACCTAATGGCCCGGTCACGTTGCGTGGCATGCGAACAATACGCCACCCTTAGGGGACGATGTGAGTGCACACGGTATCTCTTAGACCTCGCAGCCCTCGTGGCTCGAATGTAATTTATAGCATACCGTTTACAAATATTGCCGGCATAGAAATGTCGAACAATCAGAAGCTGTTCTTTGTTCGTACATCGTACGAGTAAGCATGATTTACAAGAAAGGTCTGAGTCTTATGTCAACAGCTGAGGAAGAGCAACTGAAGGTACTACGGCTACTAAGGCTAGCAGTAAAGGTGACGTACTGGTTAAGAAGAGAATGGGGAATATATTGGGGTACTGCTCTCCCACTCTGCAGGCGAATCCCGTTGAAATGATGATATAGTGTTGCTAGCCCGGAAGGTGTAAAATGCTCTTCATCGTACAAGTACCCTCAGAATTATGCTAAAGATTAAGATGAAATACCTTACATATTGATGAAAGTGGAGTGTTTAGAAAACCACTGATGTATCAAAAGTTGATGTGCCGGAACTACAGTACAATGGTAAGTCCATTGAGTGCTATCTGACTACAAGGAACGACGGATAAACGTGCTTTCCGAAACACAGAAACGCTTAAGAATATTAGCAGTTAAGTCATACATCAGGTCAGTCAGCCAACTAAACGCGTCATAATCTGGTCTATTAACTAAAAAATACAATGGTCACAGAACAGATTACAAAAACCAAAAAAGAAACGCAAAATAAACACCATAAATAACAATTTAAAAATAAATTCGTTACGATTCGTCCAAATATTTATCACACTCCACATTACTTATAATGTTGCAAAAGGGGTGCTAAGTCACGTGCCTTATACTATTAGGGTAAAAGATAACAAACCTAACGCGACCCTTCATCTCCTCTTTATACAAAGAAAACGTGGATGCAGGAGGGAAATGTAGAGTATTGGCACGGATCAAGATATCCTGGCCGCGCTGGTACAAAAGACTTGATTTAATATGTTTAAAATTTATCACTATCTGGCTATTTGCTTGTGGGTCAAATTTGATTTCGGATATTATGAAGTGGTCTTTTATGATCTGGGACTGTCAATAAACTTTATGGGGTCCTTAATGGAACAGTATACGGATTACATATCTGTCGCGTTGAGTGGTACACGCAAAATCAATTGGGAGATCGAATTGAGTAATTAGGATGAACAGTGATATGAAATAAAGTAATAATGATAGTTCAGGTAACAGGTAAAAGGTAATAATGGGTTTCCGTACGTCTGATGAAATAATGGTGTAACTTCCTTTATTCTGTTTTTCTTTAAACATTCGATTTTCGAAATTCCATAGTCGTTTATATTTAGGTTAGGTTTGGTTAGGGGAGATCTAGTGGGAGATCGAATTGAGTAATTAGGAATTTATGATGTACGCTAATGTGAAACAAACTAAGTAGGTATAATAATGGTTATAATATGACACTAGTTAAAATTTAGGTTAGGTCTAGTTATAGTACCTAGTAATAAAAAGTAAAGTTAGGTAATTTTGGGTAGGTATGTACGAGTATCTGAGTATGAACGTTAAAAAAATAAATTTTAAGAACATTACGTATGTATAATTAATAATTATTAAGGTCCTTACACCTTTCATTATTTTCTGTACAAGTTATAGAGATTTCTTAGGCTACTTTTATCATATTCAATCTTAATTTTGAAAAAAAAATAGATCCTATCTCATCGTAAAGTAAAATGCTCCTATTGACCTTTTTCATCTCCATTTTTTGTCATCTATCATACACTGTGTTACAAATGTAAAAATGTTTATTTTAAATCATGTAAAATATAAAATACTTAATGTCTTTACTTTACAATAAAAAAGTGAAGCAAGAGCTATAAGGGATGCCCTTATCCCCACGATTGCATTAGGGGAGTAGAGACAAATTATTATTTTCCATAATATCATCACACGACTATTACCCGTCGCCAGCGGCGCGTGACCAAAAATTATTAGTCATTTTATTATTTTTTGCACGTCCATTTCGTGCCATTGTTGGAGAAGAACTGCTCATTCCGGAAGTTGTAAAGTAGTGATTTGTAACGCACGCGCCGCGCCGCCTGACGTCACTTCCGGCGGCGGCCATAATCGCCCTAGACGCGAGATTTTCTACCAAAATCTTGTGTATCTGTAACCTTTTCTTTCTTCCCCTCTTCCACACCCTCGTTTACTGCCGGTCCGCTTTTACTTTTATGCTCTGTTTAGCTAAATTTCGCCGTCCATTTAATTACAGCGGGATTCGTAATGTGTTTTGCACATGACGTTTATGCTTCTTGCCCGTTCAAAGAGTATTACAGAGAATAAGTCATAGTTGGTCTTCATGCAGATCTTTTGCACAAAATTATGATGCATCAGCATAGAATAAAAATACCTAATCTATATACCTACATAGGTTCATCCCTGAAATAACGTTTTGTTGTGACACAAAAGACTGCTGTGCTAGCTGTTAAACACTGGAACAAGCTTAGCTATACCTTTATAAATACTAAGTAGATTAAGTAAGCCAACACAAGCGTATTTCTAAGCAATAAATAAATAAAACTGGATAAAATTTACGCACCGGTTATCTCACAAGTCGTTGACCCTAAAAAAACTGACCAGTCGACTCTTAATCAGTCTCATTACCACTCTCCGATTCAAAGATTCCAGGGTTTACGTCGACAATCAATCTGGTCTCCAATTACAGTGGCCTCAGAAGCCGTCAGCGCTGCGCGTTCCGATACTAGTTTATATCGCTACTCGCTTTATTTATACAGTTCCCGGCTTTATTTATCTACTTGCCGCTGAAAAATGCACAAAGTCAAAGCGCTGTAATGCTTTAAAATCAAATATGGGACAGTTCGTTACACAACATTTAAACTAAGCTGATATTAAAGGTTTGTGGCGACTGTTCTTTTTATTAAATTTGTAGACTCGCTAGATCCACTAATCAGAACTATTTAATGAGAACTAATCATTTCTAAATAAGAATGAGCATCATTGAAATCTCAACCTTATCGTCGTACTATTAAGTATCTATTCTATTTGACACCACAGAAGAAATAATAGTGCTTATTCGACACAGAAAATGTCTTGATTCGTCGATAGACACAAGCCCTAAGTCTACTTTTTCTGAGTGCAAAATATTAGGTTACCGTTTACACAACAGTGCTCATTAGATGCTAAATTCCCCTTTTCGTGGTTCCCTCTGCTGAAAAATGGACGAGGCTTAATATCGTGTTCTTCCTGTGGAATGTCTCTTGAAATTTGTACCACCTAGTACCTCGAAGATACCTTGGAATGGTGGTAGAATGTTTTACACTCTTAACTAGCAACCACCCTACCTATAAAATTTGCTATGAAATAATATTTATGAGTTTCGGTTGCAGTGCCAGAGAGCTCTTTCTAAGTGAGTTTGTAGATGTCATTGGGCGGCTGTGACAGCCTACCACCTGATGCCTCTGTCGATTATTTACATAAAATCCCTATTCAACTGCTACATTTCAAATTCCTTATTAGCATTTTAAAATGTAGGTACCCGCAATGCTACTGTACAATTAAAACTTTACTCGACTCAAAACTATCAATGAATTCGGTAAACAAGCCAACTCCAGGGTTGAACAAACATCGGCTAACAAAACGTTACCCTCGCAATCTGATTCAGTATTTTGTTTGCGTTGTTAGCGGTCAGACAAACAACAAAAATCGGTAACGAACCAGTAATCCGATTCCGAGTGGTCAGTTCTCTAAAGTTTCGATCGGCAATCAACTGTGCCAACATATCTATTTCGTTGGCAAACAGGGGCAACCCTGCACGTAAACATCTCGTGTTTGCGTGGTGTAAGCGTATTTTGTCTATGTGTTGCGTGTGTGATATTTAGATGTTCTCTCTATTGCGTGGTTCGTGTTTCGAAGATGTTCATTACGGGTTTAGGAACTTTAGGATCATACGGGTTATCATAATCTAAATTTTACTAACAAAAAATAACCGATTTCAAAGTTACTCAAAAACTTCTTGTCAGATCTCGTTCAAATTTATGTGGGACTACATGACAAGCACCTGCTTTCGATAAAAACAATATTAATTGAAATCTGTTGACGTGATATTGAGTTATTCGCCCATTTGTCGCGCACATACTTAATACAAATGTAAGACTTATATGGTTTTCTCATGGATGCCATTGTCAGATCTCAATAAAGTTTAAGTAGGACCACATGACAAGCACCAGCTTTCGATTAAAAAAAGAATAATCAAAATCGGTTCACCCAGACGAAAGTGCTGAGGTAACAAGCACAAAAAAATAGAGTCGAATTGAGAACCTCCTCCTTTTTTTGAAGTCGGTTAAAAATTGAGTGTTTTTAGAAATTATAGGAGTTTCTTTACGGTATTCGCCAAGTCTAATCGTAACATGTGTAACAGTCATTATGTGGTAAGAACTAGGTATCAAATACTTAGGTCCTAACGAATCAAATATCCTTAGTACTGTATTTGGCTATAAATCTTAATTTTTTGGTTTAATTAATGGCCAACCCAATATTCAGAAAATATTATACCATATACCATTAGGGTACCATTACCATTATAGGTACATATACCATTCGAAGGTTTCCGATCATGACCTACGAAGCATGGAAGCGCTCTTGATTTTACCCCGTAACTACCGATAATACGCACGAGGACTTGGATCGTGGGTTAGTGCCACAGGGAATGCTACTTCAGGGTTATCTCTAAATAAGTAGGTTTAAACTTCATTTTTGTTTAATTTTTTTAGCCTTATTTCAGGAATGGCATTTTTTCCCATAAATAAATGTGTAATAAATTTTAATTTCAACTAGTTTTCTAACTGTAGTTTCGAAGAATTTCAATTTCAAGTTTAGAAAATTATTAAATTACCTACACATCATAAAAATTATTTGTGCACAATACGGTTTAAGAAAAAAAGCGGCCAAGTGCGAGTCGGACTCGCCCATGAAAGGTTCCGTAGCAGCAAGTAACATAATATAAAAGTTCTTGTAGTTCGTTGTAACTTTGATCGATGTTTTTTGCGGTTTACGATTTATGACGTATTAAAAAAAAAAACTACTTACTTGATCTCGTTCAAATCAATTTTCGTTGGAAGTTTGCACGGTAATGTACATCATATAATTTTTTTAGTTTTATCATTCTCTTATTTTAGAAGTTACAGGGGGGGGGACACACATTTTACCACTTTGGAAGTGTCTCTCGCGCAAACTATTCAATTTAGAAAAAAATGATATTAGAAACCTCAATATCATTTTTGAAGACCTATCCATAGATACCCCACACGTATGGGTTTGACGAAAAAAAATTTTTTGAGTTTCAGTTCTATGTATGGGGAACCCCCAAAATTAAGGGTTTTTTTCAACTTTTGTGTGAAAATCTTAACGCGGTTTACAGTATACATCTACTGACCAAGTTTCAATAGTATAGTTCTTATAGTTTCGGAGAAAAGTGGCTGTGACATACGGACGGACAGACAGACAGACAGACAGACAGACAGACAGACAGACAGACAGACAGACATGACGAATCCATAAGGGTTCCGTTTTTGCCATTCGGCTACGGAACCCTAAAAAGTTTTTTTTTTATTAAAATGTATGTAATTAAAATGTATTATAATTGTAGATGTAATTATAGTGTGTGTAAAATTAAATGTCCCAGTGCATTTAACTACCAGTAGGTATAGCATGTTTTGAATTACAGAAGATTCGCCTTAAAGTTATCAATGAAAAACCTTGAAATTCCTTCTAATCCAAACTTCCCATGCAAGTTTTGTTCGTCATTCAAACGATAATATTATACGATAATAATCTTTAGCAAACCTAAAAAGTGACGCACACATCCGACCGCATCGAATACACGTATAAATAAAACAATAAAAACAATTGTATTAACTATTCATTGGTGCGGCGTACACCAAAAAGATTCGCTCGCAATCATGCAAAAAACGTCCAAAAGGCAGATTGATATATCCTCCTAATTTGCCTATACGAAGTACGGGCAATGAAGGCAATAAAATATGTCATATCATATGGCTCTTTCAACCGTGCAACCGAGCTCAAAAACAGGCCTTTGAATCAACGATGTATTTCCTGCTCTGAATTCATTGGGAACAAAAAAAGGGAAATTAAAGTTTTAAGATCCTTCCAATTAAACGGAGGAGAAAGGCTTAAGTGATGGGGGCTTGGAGAGACTATAAATCTGTTTAGTGGATTTTAATTATGGTAATCAGGATGTCCTTTTCTCTTCTTTATTCCTTTTGTTGTCTAATTCGTATGAGTGCTCGCCATTGTCGGGGCAAACTAAGCAATTGAAATCTAAACTTGGCATTGCGCATGTTTCGCGATGATGAGATTTTATAACGGTTTTTTGAATAGAAAACGATAGAAATCATATAAAAAAAAACTACATCTTAAATTTTGTTACAGAATGAAGTCCTTTTACATGTACTCGTGATGTAATGGATAAAATGTTATTAAAATGATATTATCTCTATTATTTCAGACATCCAATTATGAACGTCTTAGATTCCTGTTCTATATTTTTTATTTAATATTGATTGATTATGACAAGTTCTTATTGCTATTATTTTAAATGTATTCCATTAGTCTTTTAGTTACTTCGTTTGTAATTCAGGCTGAATAATCTTCAACAGTTTCATTTCTGAAACAAAAATTAAAGTTTGTTGGGTTACATTTCAGGTTAGGTTAGGTTAGATTATATAAAATACGATATTTTGAATGCTTTTTATTCAATATATTATATAATTTAGGTAAAGTGAAACTAAATGTAACTGATTATATTAACTACTAGCTGACACCTAGTGACACCTAGTGATCACCTAACAAACTATTTTTTTTTTCTAAAATAAAAGTAGCCTAAGTTACTCCTTGTTATATCAGCTATCTGCCAGTGAAAGTCCCGTCAAAATCGGTCCAGCCATTTCAGAGGTTAGCCAGAACAGATGGACAGACAGACTGACAAAAATTGTAAAAAATGTTGTTTTGGTATATGAACCGTGTACTCAGATAAACTTGACATGGGCGAGTTAAACTCGCTTGGAGAGGGTGTAACGAGGTACTAATACCTCGTTCAATACTCCTTGGCTGGCAGATGCATTTTTCTTTTAAATTTTTAAATATTGACATTTGGTTTTTCAAAGAAATAAAAATCAACTGTCAGCTGGGCTTCCCATGGAGGAGCTTAGAAGGATAGCGTGATATCGTTATGTTATTTCATAATTTATTCCTTTTAACTTGCTGATTATAAAATCAATTCTTACTAATATAATTAATACTGTGTTGCTGAGACTGTGCTATACCTGTGTTGATCTCACATAATTATAAATAGCCGTTATTTATTGCGACTATCATTTACTTATGACCCTGCCCGGCCCTGAGAATTATTGTTATATTACATTTGTGGAGGATCTGCACCCTCGCACTGGCGCCCAATAAGGTTTAAGGTAATACCTATGTCTCGCAACTCCTTCATAGAACAGTGGATGTGAACAGTCTGTAACATTTTAAAGCAGATCACAAAATACATGTATGTGACCTCGTGGACGGCAGAAAAGGTGCTGTATATGACTACATAAAATTTTTTGGAAGACAAGAAGAGAAATTAAATGAAAGGTTACCATATTATTAATGTATTTGTTTTAGTTTTCAAAATTCTAAAAGACATTATCGTCCCCTTCCCATAGCGGCCCTTATTAGTTATTCGAGTCATTTTTTATACTTATAATTATAATTATTGTAATTTTTATTGTTATGACACAAAAATGGCATTTTGTTGTTGTTGCTTAGTGACGATTAATTATTGATTGTCAATGAATTATTGATAATTATTGTATCATATTTTAATTTTATTGTTACGTTCGCAGTATCAATTATTATTCTGTCGAACGGAACGAAATCTAAATCTATAAATCTGTAAATCTGTAAATATTGTATATCTACTAAACATACTATATTATTTACTATAGTTACAGAGCGGATTACAACTCTTTAAATAAGCCTATGGTACGAGCGGGTCGTGACTCGTTAAATAAGCCTACACCTTACTTACATCTGACCTTCTGGGTTATTTGTCAAGAGCGGATTACAACTCTATAAATAAGCCTAAGGTACGAGCGGGTCGTGACTCGTTAAATAAGCCTACACCTATTACTTCATATAAAATATGTAAGTATGTAATGTATGTAAATAATATTTATGTTTGTAATTATATAAATAGATGACTACTTTTATACTTTACACTACTATACATTCTTACTTTCTTTGTAATATACTTTTTTCCTTTCTCTGTATTATACTTTCTTTATACTTTTATTTTTACTTTTAAAAAAAAAATCATTAAGATTTTTTTTTGAGGGGAGCTCGGGGTATTGTAACGAGGTGTACTAATACCTCGTTCAATACTCCTTGGCTGGCAGATGCATTTTTCTTTTAAATTTTTAAATATTGACATTTGGTTTTTCAAAGAAATAAAAATCATCTGTCAGCTGGGTTCCCTTCGGGAATGATGTTTATATGTTATTTTAATTTTTGATACTTTTATTAGTTTTATTAATAGTGCCTACATGTATAAATAACGTGTATAAATAATAATGTATGTAAAGGCTTCAGCAATATAACATTTCTCAAGAATCGGAGTCATTACTTGATTTACCTACCTACCCCGCCCTGAGATATATCCATACTATATTATTAAACTTGTGGAGGATCTGCACCCTCGCAAGGGTTCCGTACGTTGACTGTGTATTTACCGTTATTTTTCTACTTTATTTATTTTTGCCGTTTTTTTAAGACCATAAACGTCTTATAGGTTTTCTTAGGGCTTACGGGGGGAGAGGGGGGAGGGGGGTAATGGTCAATCCTCGGCATTAATTTTCGTTCTTTCTTGAATATATTTTTAACTATCCGTTGTAGAAATCCGTTGTAGACACCTTACACTGAGCCCTTTCATTTGACATACCACACGATACGGTTTGCAAAACAGTTTTTGTTTAATTTTCATTACCTACGTTAAATTTTTTTTCATAATTCAGTTGTTAATTTATAACTTCGTCTTTGGGTCACAAAAGTTATGTACTTTTTACCAAAGTTTTAGTACCAAATTTCAACTCATTTGGTCCAGTAATTTTGGACTAAATTGGCTGTGAACGGCGGTCGCCCAGACGCACGAGTGATCCTACAAGAGTTCCATTTTTCGTTTTTTCGTACGGAACCCTAAAAATATTTATATAAAATACCTAATGAAAAATGAAAATGAAACTAAAAAATATTTTAGTACTACTTATAAATGCTATATTAGGTAGTAACTGACAACGCATTAATAATTTATAAAATACACCCATTAACAAAACTGGCCCCTATTAAATTCTCACCATGAGACAAAGCATTACAAAACACGAAACTAAGGAAACGGCATATCCGCGATAAACAAACCGTAACAATGATCATGTAATTATTGCCAATAGAATTAGACGAAGGCCATAATTATGAGTAAATTAGCGCTAAGAATCTATTACAAGGGGTATTATAACACAATTATGCATAATTTCTTTCTTGTTTTTCTGGCGATAAATTATCCTCTGGCTTTCGACTGTGACTAATGTAAACTACGTGAGTTTAAGTGACGAAGGGGTGACGGTTGGCAACAACTTGCTCACGTTAATGTTACTTTTTCTATATAGATTCTTGAATTGTTTATCATTTTTCCGGAACAAATTATTTATTTAACAGATACTCCGAATAGCTTTGAAACACTAATTTCAAATGTAATTCAGTTGATGTAAAAGGGCTCGTTTATGTATAATTTAACGGTACTTTTTATTTATTTCATGAAATGTTATTAACTTAGAATATTAAAAAAAATTGAACTAATACTAAAAAAATAAATGACAATAACTAATAATTAATTATGCTGTAGGTATTCGTTACAACATCAATGATCGATATTTTTTGTGTAAACATATTTTTTTTGTACCCCAATAAATTTATAATGTAAATTATACATGATAATAATGTTTAACGAAAATTAAGTTCTTGGTCGTGTCGATATTAAAAGTACTATTATTTCTTCTGTGGTGGTAGTTACATTTGTTACTGTGTTCAAAAAATAAAGGAAATTTTATATTTTGCGGATTTGGAGAGTCCGATTGTAAAAAAACTTTTTTTATTATGTTGATAAACATGCCCCTTAGGTATGATATTTTCAGCTTTATTCACTGTGTACTTTTTAAATGGCAGCCGCTTTTACGATCTCGGCGATTTTTGATTCATGGCTTTTGCACCATGGTAATGCTGCACCTGTTCATGCTTGATTGCTTGTTTGTGAACTTTTGGCCAAAAATAGAATCGGAACGATGCCCCAGTTTCCATAGCTCGCCAGACATGGCTCCGTGTGACTTTTTTCTATTTTCATAAAAAGAGAGCCTGAAAGGGCCGTCGTTTTCAAGCATAGATGATATTAAAACGCATCGCTGAAAGAGCTAAGGCCAAAAATCGAGTTTGAAAAGTATTTCGGGGTTTGGAAGTAGTGTTGGCACTGGCTGGCTGACGGCGACAACACTAATGTAGACGAATAAATAAATATTTTTTTCATAAAACGAAAATTCCCGTTATTTTTTGAACACACTACGTATAATATCGTAATATAATAATGTCGTAAAACTGGTAAAATCAAGCGAATAATATAATGTAATATTATTATGCCCGAAGAGAATGAAGTTATAGTTATATATCAAATAAATTTTGATAAATAAAGACATCACGATTGCCAATGACAAACATTATAGATATTTCCCGAGCAATCTTAGATAGCGATGAATGTGCAAATTCTAACAATACAGCATCCTAGACCGTAATTTATGTTGCGAATGAGAGATCGCGCAACATCCGAGAGGAAGTACGCAGCCGCCATTTTGGTTCACGCGGCAGGAAGAGCGCGCACGCGCAGCCGACGTCACTTCCGGTTGCTCTGTGACTTCGCCATTTTAGGACTAATATTTCATTCGATTTGATATGAGTCACACTTGATTAAGTCCGATTTATAGAATGGAAGGGTGTCGAAATATTTGACACTTAGTGGTTGTTTGTTTTGAGATTGCTTATTGATTTATGTAATTTTGGGGTTTTCAAATGGTGAGTTGTGGTATTGAATTAAATAAAATTATTCTTATACTGATAGTACATAGGTTTACTTTTACTAAATTGGAAATCTTAAAAGCAAACTAAAGAAACCAATTACATGAAAATAAGTGAAATATGAATCTCACTATACTAACCCTGTTGGCTATTATAACAATGAATCTTCAACAATATCGCTAATTGGGATGAAATAATGCTTTCCTCACAAATACATAGTTAACCAAATCTATCGCATCGTTATGAAGACTGACGGACAACATCCCATCAATCTGAGTATAATAAATAATCATTTATGCTGGTGTATTGAATTACAATATCAAGAGGATAACTTTATTAACGACTTTGGTATGATAACGTTATTGGGTATGACTGCCCCGTTACCCTCTTGATACTGAAATATTTAAAAAATATTTTATGAAGTACATAATAAAACATAGAAAATCTGGATTTGATCTCTAGCTAGACAGGTTTTACCAGTATTTATGTATTGACAAACAAACAAACGAATGAATAAAACTGAAACGGTAAGTTGTGTCGCCTATGGCTTATTATTTGACGTCCCTGTAGCCTAGTTGGTAGTGACGTGACACTGATTGCGACGCGAGGAGTCTCGGGTTCGATTTTCGGCCGGGGTAGATTTGTACTCGGGACAGGGGTGGTATAGTGATGTCGTATTTGTGTTGTACATGCCACCCGCGACCCAGTGAATGTTACTGCGTGGGTATGAGTGAGCAAGCATTAATTTATGGAAGACAGAACCAAAGATATCACAGATTCGTAGCAGCGTAGCCCACTGAAAAGAAGAAAGGCACCCAAATATTGTAATATCTGGCTTTCCAATCATCGAAGTCAGATTGGTATAGAGCCATTGAACTTTCAAAGGAACAGTCCCAGCTCTATAGTCAGGACAGAGTGGGTCACGAGCTATAGGTTGGTTGGATTGAACTTAAGGATAGAAACGAGTAGGAAATACTACTTACACGGTTTAGACCCGGCTTTTCTGGCTGCTACCAAAAAAAAGATGGACGTAATCCTACCAACAAATTCAGTGAAGTACCCATAGTAATACCAACTCTCTATTCGTACAAGTACACACACCCGCACATTGACACTTCACAGCTACAATCGCGAATCAAAAATTTCGCATACATGGTAAGCGACCGGCCATTGCTATGCTTCACTCTCGATTAGACGAGGTTACGTCCGTCTTTTTTTCAGGTCCGTGGCTGCTACCATCAAAATATTCCGTCTGCTTGATAGTAATCAGATCAAATTCAATCAATATTTTATGTTATTTATAAATGACATACTTATTTGTCTTATTGACATGAATATTTTCTAATTTTGTAGTTTTTTTTTTAAGTTTTAGTCAATCAAACGAAAAACTGATAAATGACTTTTTTATCGTTTTAGGGACATTATTACATTTACTAAGTCCATTGCCATGTAATGATTTTAATTAACTTATACCTAATAGGTACGTATTAAAAATAACCTCAATATTTATTCATGACTATGAACATTATGTAAGCTTTGCCAGTCCCCTGCGGCTCATAGAAACTTTAATCTAGGTAATGTCGCCATCATAAAATAAATATTAGAAAAGTGCCTTTGAAAATACCGATCGCATAATAATGCTTTTCACAATAGCTGCTATTACAATGCACTATACAAATTAATGGAAATTTATAAAAATACGGTCAGTGCCTCAGACTATAATAATCTACCTACATTTCGACGCTTGAAAGGCAAAAATTACCAAGCGACATGTTGACAACTTTAGGTAGGTACACTAGAGCATTTTAGTTTTTAATTTTAGAAAACAAGTCGTAAAAAATCGCTTTATTAAGCATTTAAACTGCATTTAAACTACATTTAAACTGCATTTAAAATTCATTGGTATGAAGTAGCTATGATTAATAGGCGATTTTTTAAGATTTTTTTTCTAAAATTAAAAACTAAAATGCTGTAGTGTAAAGTTGTCAACATGTCGCTTGGTAATTTTTGCCTTACAAGCGTCGATTTAGTTTAAAGTAAGTATTTATTAAGGGTTAGTTAACTAACTTAATAACTTAATAACTATTAAGGTTACCATAATGGTTATAATAAGTACGTTATGTATGATCATTTCACAATTTGGTATCATTAGGTTGTGGCCGTTTGGGGTGTTTGTGATTACTCATTAAACTTGTGTATGTAACCAATTATATTATAATGTAAAAAAGAGGTAGATATGTCTCTAGCGCACCGACGATGAAGAGTCGTCGTGAGAAGTAGTCGCTCTGTCAATACAAGACGATACGCACGCTTTTGTTCCTGTCAGAAGTGCTTGACATTTGACATAGTGCGTTAAAATGCCTTCGTGTATTATACCAATGTAATTATTGTAGTGAAACAAAAGATAAACGCGTGTGTGTTAAAAGAGCTACAACACAGCTCTTTTCGGAACAATTTTTTGGTTGATTTGTAAGGGCATAACGAATCTATATTTTTTAAATATACCTAATTGTATGTAACTCGTCGATTAACTAAAAGTTTTTGTGATTAATGATGTAGCTAATCTACACAGGGAATCATAATCAAGTACCTAATAAATTTAAAATAAATAGCACATGCATTGAGCAGAGATATACATTATCCCAGTAATGCATTGAAGTATAATGTCATAGAACCATTGAGGTATATACATAGAGAAGACATCTCAAACAAAATGTGTGTCCCCGCCGGGAGGTTCTATTTTCAAAATTGAGCCCCTGTTCTCCTTTCAAAATCGAACGAATCCATTGGACATTGAAGCCGCGCGGCGCCAATTCATTGGAACATACATTGTATTCGCGGTGTCTGTTCTATACGCTAGTAATAATACTTCAATGCATAGAACAGACATCTCGAACAAAATGTGTGTCCCGCCGGGAGGTTCTATTTTCAAAATTGAGCCCCCGTTCTCCTTTCAAAATCGAACAAATCCATTGAAAGTTGAAGCCGAGTGGCGCCAATTCATTGGAACATACATTGTGTTCCCGGTGTCGGTTCTAGATGCGAGTAATAATATTTCAATGCAGTAATGCTCGATATTTGAAAAATTAACTTGACTTGGAACAAAGACACTATCAATCCTCACCTACGAAGAATTTTCAGAAGCATTTTCGTACCTACGTTTACAACTATGTAACTTTCCATTCCCAGTGAGAAAATGGTATTCCATTCCGCTGGCAACATTTCATCGCAAAACCTGGAGGGGGGTCGTTTATCACCGTATCTACTATCCACAAATTGCGACGCTATAGCAGCGGGCTCTTCCACCGATATAAATCTACTATTGAAAGAGACGTACGTTCTCAACCATTCACGAGATTCCTTTCATACGAAGACAAACATCAGACGCGGCTGCAAACACTCCACGGGGTCGAGATCAAAGCGCGATAGCATACAACACCAGGTTTAATTTGGCGCCAACTGACAGGACGCCATTTTGCTACTTTTCGCGGTATTGACAAGCTTTTTCTCGGTTTCTATGCTGAACTCATAGTACATAAGTCCAAAGTATATTGATATTGTTTAATATGTATGTGAACGCGACTGCTTGCCATATCATTTATTTAAAAAGGCAGGGTCTGTACCGTAGATATCGCGGAAATAAAAATTAAGTGTGTAATTAGTATCCTAGTACTGTTCTATAATTCCGAATGTATTTTAATCGCGTTGACATGCCTTCACGCAATAACTTAGTAGCCGCAAGTATCTCCCTAGAACCACGTCTGAGTCGTTTGATTGCTGAACTCTACTTTGACAGTTGACAACATGCACAAAAAAAATCTTTCCTCTTTTCTCCTTACCATCTACGCGCTACGAGTAATTATAGTATAACTTTTGAATAAGTACAGAAATAAACAAAAAAAAAACTTATTTCTCAATATCACAAAAAAAATTCTGAATATGCACAGTACGGAATCAAGTTGGAGCAGCCTCACGAATCTAGCACAGATTTAACTGATTTTATTTATTGCTGCTTGCTGCAGTTTATGCGCTTTCGAAACAATGACAGTTACAAAATTTGACATACAGATACCAACCACTCACCACAAACCACTTCAAATCACATCTTTCACACCGCACTCGGTACAGAATCGTCAAAATATCGGTAAATTTTCAGGCAAATTCAACAAAGCACCACTACAGTGTAAGACATCCTGCACTTCATATTTACCACAGATAAGGAACAAAAACATCGGTCTAGACGCCTCCCTCCGATGCACCCTCAAGTGTTCCTTGTTCTTGCATTATTCATCAGTTGAAGACACCCTAATATGTTCCGATGTTCTTGTGATTTAGATGTTCAGGCTGGGGCGGGGGTAATGTTGGTGAGTTGTGTGAACTTGTTCATCTTTTATGAACACTCCAGAACTTTTCCGCATTTACAAATAGGAAATATGAGGTGAATTTGGGTTTTTATTTTTTATATAATTCTCGTGGTGCATTTTAGTCCTATTAGTTCACGACAGATAGTACAAGGGTTTCTATTCCTACTCAAATATCGGAACTTACACCCCCTATATAACAAAATATGTCTAAAGAAACAACGACGAGCATAATTAACATTGTACATAGTTTCTGGAAGGGGTACCGCAGAAAAATATCGTTGCCCAAAAACTTGCGCTAGTTGTTGAGGAACAGCTCCTGATTTCTATTTAGAGCACAAAACATTGCTGCGTCTTTCTCAAATACATAGGCACTTGTCTCCATGCAAGTCCAAGCATCTGAAAGGAGATGAGGGCCCTTGTAAAACACTTGCGGCATTCCACACGAGACACGATACGCACTCCCTACTGACACTGTGTTAAAGTGTCGTTAATAATGAACTGTTCGCGAATGGCGCCATTGTCCAGGTATTTGCTAACGCACCGAGATCCTTGGCACCCCATGCTATGAATTAGGAAAATCCATAAACACTGAATTCACAAACAAGGACAAACAAACGAACAAACACGGGTTTCCAATGAGCTGCAACGGTTTTATTATGGGCACAAGATGTGTAGACTGGTCAGGTAATAAAAATTTTACCCCATACGTGGATAAAATTTGAATTCTAAACAAGTGATGCATGAAAAGATGTGTATTTGTGTGTATGTACTATGAATAGTCATTACCGGCTGGGGGCTTGAGAGCCAGTTCTTTCTTTCTTTTTCTTCTCTCTTTCTTGGCCGGCAACGCATCAGTGATGCCTTGGTGTTGCTGATGTTCATGGACGACGATAGCCACTTACCATGAGGTGGATCGTCTGCTCGTTTGCCGGCTATTTCCATAAAAAAATTACTTCTTGTTTGTGGTCGCAAGTATAGTTATTAGTTACCTCCTTTCAGTTAGCCGGATTGTGTCAATCGTAAATTTTTGATAGCCTGAATGGTCAACGAGAAAGCAGACAGGCTCGGGGCTACTTGATGGTAAGTGGTCATGGACATGAGCAACACAAGAAGAATCACCAATGCAACACCGGTTCTGAATCAAAAGTGTTTTTCGGTGATGCCTTTGGTGTTACTTTAAATATCCATGGACGACAATGATCACTTAATTACTTAATAATTACAATTCTTCTACAATAAGGATATAGTAATCTCACAAACTACTCGTAAGATCTCGCTTAAATTTAAATGGCACCACATGACAAGCACCAGCTTTCGAATATAAAAAGTACCATCAAATCAATCAATTAAAATCAAATCAAGAATCAAATCAAATTGGTACACCCAGTAAAAAGGTATGAGGTAACACACCTAAAAAAATATAATCGAATTGAGAATCTCCTCCGTTTTTTGAAGTTGGTCAAAAAATATAATTTAATGTTTTTCTATTCACACTATAAATGTGTAAACACTTGCATACGCCACATCGCATAACACTCCGACCCTTGCTTCTGCTCTACGCTTGTATTCCATTTAATCCTATATAACAGCACATGTAAGGTTTTAGCTAGAGTCGATGGGCGTAAATACTACGTATAGTTTAGTAGGGCACTAGACCTAAGCTAGTAGCCGAGAACATTTTCATATCTTAACTCGACGATAAGTATTGTTATTGATCAAACCGTACTCCGACAAACCGTACTAGTTCAGTGTTGTGGAGTTTCTTACTAAGGCATTCAGTATTCACTGACTCACTCGAGCAGTGTTGTTGAGTACGTACAGTAGAATTTCTTATTTAATAGGGTTTTCCTAGTTATTGAGTATTTTTATCGTGGCAGTCAAATGTGCAGACAGTAATAGGGTTACGGCCACACATGAGCATTAGCAGCCATGAAACCATGAAGGCAACATTTAACCTGATTATTGATTATGGCTTTCCACTAATACAAACGAAATACTACGTACATATTACCGTGTTATTATAGGTTTTACAATATTACCCTTCCCGCCCACGTCAGTCTTTTTGTAAGACCGATAATCGGGCCGATTTTTCCTTCCATATTATTTCTTACCGACTTTTTGAAGGACGTGTGCGTTGCACTATTGCTATCAGTACGTTCTATTTTTCTCCTACAAAAAAGCGGTCACCGATTATCGGACGTGGGCGGGAAGCGTTATTCACTAGTAACCGTTCTCACTTCGTAAAACATATCCCTTATTAGTAAGTACCCACACTCGAAATAATGTTTATTAAGTCTTTAAATTAAACTATATATTTTTTATTAACCGATTGAAATGACAAACATTTAAACGTTACCCCAAGCAGAATATCAATCTGCAATATTTACAGTAGCCACTTAATAATACTAGACATAAGTTTCCTCGTCTTTCAGAATTATTAAGCCAATTACAATTGCTGTTATATATTTACAAGACAGTACTCGTTGATCTTTTGAAATAAAACAAGTGTTTATACACGCCCCATGAATGTTCACATTGACGTATTGCTATGCATTTAATACCTCTTGCATCTGACGAGGGCTCCTCATATGATCCTTATTGTGAAGTAATATCAGTGAAAATCGTTTGAACCGAACGCCATCTCGAGGCTACGGCTCTAATGGAGGTAATGAAGCTAATTGTGTCAGATAACAGCCCTGTTCACAGGCGTAAGTATGGCTGCCAGTGTCTGGTATGCTTAGCAAAAGCTGTGTTGTCCCTTACCATTGGTTATTGGCAGTACAATTCGTATTTTCGCTACGGATTCAGCCACGATTCGGCAGTGATCATCATGTTGTAAGTAGGTATATTGATTTTATTGAGTATGTTGAGTTGATTCTGTCCATTCGAAAAAAAATCATATTGACGGTCACTCTCAAATTTTTTATCAAATTTAAATATTAAAACATTGTTTTTAACTTTATGTGTTACGCTATTCACGAAATTAGTCAGATAAATTATTTTTTAAGAAACTTTCAAGAAACAGTTTTTATAGGGCGCCGCCCATTTACTATAAATTCTAACACGTCTGTTCTAGTCCATTATAAATTGTACGGGGGTCATACGTGTTCCCGAAACGTTGAGCGTAAGGGGATTATATAATCTAAATTTTACTAACAAAAAATAACCGACTTCAAAGTCTCAAAAACTACTTGTCAGATCTCGTTCAAATTTATATGGAACCACATGACAAGCACCTGCTTTCGATTAAAAAAAGAATCATCGAAATCGGTTGGCGTGATATTGAGTTATTCGTCAATTTGTCGCGCACATCTTAACACAAATTTACGACTTACGTGGTTTTCTCATGGATGCCATTGTCAGATCTCAATAAAATTTATGTGGGACCACATGACAGCTACCAGCTTTCGATTATAAAAACAATCATCAAAATCAGTTCGCCCAGTCCAAAGTTCTGAGGTAACAAACATAAAAAAAATACAGTCGAATTGAGAACCTCCTCCTTTTTTTGAAGTCGGTTAAAAATTAGACACACCTACAGATGAAAAAAAAATACATTTTACCAAAATGACGCAATACATGACTCTCACTCCATCCATACCCATCCATCACTTTGCATTCTATACCCCAAATATATTAAATTCTTTCGTGCCACTAAATATCTTTAAATTAAAAACAATTACTTTCTTACAAGACATGTAGTAGGGGCCAAGTAAACCCACATATCGAACATACCATTACTAAGAATTTTACCTTAACGTCTCACGGCTAGGGCATAAAAATTACCGCACAAATTCGAAAAATCTCAATGAACGACAAGTATCTGCGTTGCTTACACGCCATTTTGTCTTTACTTGTAAACGTTAATGGTACATAACACCATAATGCGAGATGAACGGATTCTGTTGTTGCCACGAGAGTTTTTGTTAGGGTTCAGTGATGGCAACTTTTAAGTGACGACAAAAATGTTGTTTAAACCTGAATACTTAGTTTACTTTAAGTTTTGTCTGACGATTTATTTTTATTTCTATGGATCGGTAAAGTCCCCTCATGAAAATTATATGTTTGTATATTTATACAGATTATTTAATTTTACCTTGGATTACTAGTAATTGCCAATTGCTGTTGAGAACCATTTCCCAACCGGTAATTAATGTTTTGCAATTAATAAGTGATTAATTGAAATAACTTTGAGTAAGGTACGTAAATAACTAGATTTTAATTAATAGACCTTGGAAACGGACATGACACGGGCAACCTAGCAATGGCAGCTCCTAGCGATTTGCTTCGTTACCTAGGTACTAAAATTTTATTTAAAATTTCAATATTTGTATCCACAACACATAATTATAATAGGTACATGTAGCTGGTAATTTTAAGGGTGTCCAGCAATAAAAGTAGGTAAACAATTTTTTTTCTTTATTTTCGACTTAATTTACGTTTAAGTATATTTGAAAGGGCTCAGTTGTCCGTGACTTAAAGTTTTTTTTTCTATCAGACTTCGCTTAGCGAAAAGGTATACGAGTATACGAGTAACGGCCTAGCAAAGTATACGAGTATGTTCTCAAACAATTTAATAGTTTAACGACTAAATAAAAGTTACACGTTTTTGTAGTATCCATGTACTAAAGGAAAACATTTTGTGACGGTGCTGTAAACCTTTAAAGCGTTCCCTCGCCTGGTGCCAAACCTCAGTATACAACAATGCCTACAAAAAAAAAATGCATTTTTATCGGACATAAAGCATTGTTAAATTTCACCTCCTTAGCTTTAATTAAACTAGATTTCAGCCACAAACAAGAGTACCTATTCCAGAATAAAAATGTTTAAAAAATATCCGCATCCATGGATGTTCCCAGCTTCTCGCCCAGAAGGTTGGGGGGCAAATAAAAATTTTCTGAGCTAGAGCTGCAAATTTTTTTTTTTCAGAAATTTATCAGATCAGAGACTTCACGAGTCTTCAAGGACATGGACATGGACTTGGAAACAAATTTCCTCAAATGTTTAACCGAAAGTAACTAATAACGTATAACTCTGCAAAATTTGAGATACATCTAGTCTCTCCTTACGTTGGACCGCAAGAACAGCTAGAACTGCTTTATTTTTTAGTGATTCATTAAAATAAATTAACATATACGGACCCCCCGTTTATTGAGCCTGTTCGTTATTGCATGTCTCGAAGGCAGCGGCTGTAGGCAGTATAACTGCCCGCCCACATCGTTTTTCCTGGAAACTGCACACGTTTTTGCTTTCCACAAGTAATGCACGGAACTGGTTCAGAATGGGAGGGGTTTAATGAAAGACGATACCGTTGGTTGTGGCTGAGTGGGCTGGGTGCTTTACGCCAGCCGATTTTGATAAGTTTAATAACCTTCATTATAAACATGAAGGCAATGAACGAAAAAGATGAATAATTAATTGTTTTCAGACAATTTAAATTTTTATTTAGATATATTTTAAATGTGTTAAATAAAAGACGTGCGTACCGCAATCCATGTATTCAGAGAGAATAAACCACAGATTAACAATATGACTTGACGCTCGCTAAGTTCGCTTACAGATAATACACAACACCTCCACCCTTATTTAATAGCCAAAGTACATAATTAAAGTACTCGTACATTAAATTAATTCTTACCACAATGAAGCAAATTAACGAAAAGACAAAGGTTGCTTAATCTATTTCAAAACCGTAACGCACCGGTTTCTTACGTTTTCTAGGCATGCTTCTTTCATGATTCCCTGTACCCCTATCACCCCCAGCACTACTTACTAACTTGTCCGTTGGCACATTGGGTTCAATTGCCGGGCTCTGAGGTCCCGCCCCTACTGATTCTAAAGCAGCCGTAGATGAACGGTTTTTGGGAGGTGAACTGGCCGGTATCTCACTCGTTCCGGATTCGTGCTCGTCTGGACCAGCGTGCTCATCCTGGCTCATCGGAAACGACAGTGATTTTCGATTTTGTCTGGCAATTTCCAGTTTTTGTGCCACTAGGCCGATACCCTTGTCAACACCGTCCGTTGTAAATGTCGAAACCCTAGGTCGTAATTGATCAATGTGTCTATGGGATACGGTTCCAAGACTAGATTTTACGCAGTAATCCCTGCTACCTATGCGCTTATCAATCGTACCAGCTACCCATTTATCGGAACCCCTAAATTCCCTATACCAAACTGGAGCACCAGTATCTAGCTGGCGTTGACTGCCACCTGCGTTACGCTCGCTCCGCTCCTGACACGCTGCCACTCGACACTCTCTATCTGGTTTTAAATTATCTAACCTCATCCGCAGACTTCTACCCGTTAAAATTCTTGCTGGACTATCGCCTGTGGTGGCGTGTTCAGTGTTTCTATAGGCTAGTAAAAACCTAGACAAGGCTATGTCTATATCTACATGTTGTTTATGAGCCTTTTCGATAACACGTTTACAAATTTTAACTGCACTCTCCGCGGCCCCGTTGGAAGCCGGGTGATAGGGGGCCGAAAAGGTGTGCTGTATGCCGTTATGCTCCAGGAAGTTTTGAAATTCAGAACTCGCGAATGGCGGCCCGTTATCACTGACAGTTTGTTTCGGAATACCAAATCTCGCCCACATATCCCGCAGAACCGCTATAACCGCTCGAGCGGTGGTCCCTCGCATCCGAATGGCCTCTATCCATTTTGAGGTCGAATCTACTACAATTAAATATGTTATTCCACCTACGGGCCCTAAAAAATCCAAATGCAATCGTGACCAGGGTCGCGCTAGCCAGGGCCACGAGCGTGGCGCGTGCGCTGGCGGTGCCGGCGCGCTGGCGGCGCAGACGGCGCACGCGCGGCACGCCGCCTCCACCGCCTCGTCTACACCCGGCCACCACACGTAACTTCGCGCGAGGGCTTTCGTCTTAACTATTCCCAAATGAGGGTCGTGCAGCTCTGAGATAACCTTCGATCTGCATGATGATGGTATCACTACGCGATGACCCCACATAATACATCCTAATTCACAATATAATTCATTTCTCCGACAATAATAGGGTTTTAATTCTTTAATATCTACTTCTAGCGGCCAACCGTCGGTTATATAACTCAGGACACGACTTAAAATAGGGTCATTCCGAGTTTCCTTCTTTAGAGCATTATAATCTAATAATAAGGCATCCGTCGCAAAGTGCAAGTATGTTTGTTCAGGTAAGTCCTCCTCCTCAGAAGCTACTTCGGCCCGTTGACATCCTATTAATCGCGAAAGAGCGTCGGCAGTATTTTTATCAGTCTTAATGTACTCTATTTCAAAATCATATGCGGACAACTTAATCGCCCATCGTTGTAGCCGGCTAGCCGCTGCACTCGGAATACCTACGTTTGGGCCGAAAATGCTAACGAGAGGCTTGTGGTCAGTCCGAAGTACAAATCTCCGTCCGTAAAGATACTGGTGAAACTTTTCAGTAGCAAAAACGATAGCCAAGGCCTCCTTCTGGATTTGACTATAGTGAATTTCATGTGCGGTAAGTGATCGCGACGCATACGCCACGACGCTCTCGGCGCCGCCACCAGGCGAGCGCTGCGCTAATATGGCTCCTACCCCGCGAGCGCTTGCATCTACCGTTACTACCGATTCACACGCCATGTCAAAATGTGCTAAGCCCTTTGTACTACACAGCAATCCCTTTACTGTACTAAAGGCAGCCTTATGCTCCGGTCCCCAGGTCCAATGTTTACCCTTTTTTAAAAGGCCATATAAAGGAAGTAGCTGTGAACTTAAATTTTTAATAAATTTCCCATAGAAATTAACCATGCCTATAAATGATTTTAATTCGGTTACGTTAGAAGGGGGAGGCATGGTCGTGATAGCCTTTACCTTATCGGGGTCCACCCGTACTCCATCTTTGTCGATTATGTACCCAAGATATTTTACCTCTTTAGCTAAGAACTCGCATTTACTCTTTTTAATTTTCATACCATTTCGTTCTAATATGCCTAGTACTTCTTTAATTGACTCTAAATGACTATCCAAGTCTTTGTTTTTAATTAAAATATCATCATAAAATACAACAACGTTTGGGCAATTTTTGAACATATCTACCATTAATTTTTGAAATATACCAGGACTGGAAGATAAGCCGTAATTTAAGCGGGAATATTTAAATAATCCCCGGTGAGTATTTATGACTGTATACTCTCTGGAACGCTCCGATAGAACTATTTGATTGTACGCTTGCGATAAATCTAGTTTTGTAAAATAAACGTTACCGCTGAGATTACTGAATAAATAATCCATTCTTGGAACCGGAAACCTATCGACCTCTAAGACACGATTAAGGGTCACCTTGTAGTCGGCACAAATCCTTAAACCACCGTCAGCCTTGCGCACCACTACCAGCGGCGTGGCCCAATCCGAGCGGTCGACGGGCTCGATGACGCCGGCGCGCAGCATGGCATCCAGCTCCGCGTCGACCCTCTCGCGCAACGCATACGGCAGCGGCCGCGCGCGGTGGAACACCGGCGCAGCGCCCTCGCGCACCCACAGCTCGGCAGTGCCCCCCGTATATTTCCCCAATGTGCCATCGAACAGGGATTCATGTCTGGAAACAATTCCATTAATTAGTTTGTCAATCTTTTCTTGAACATTTACAAAGTTGTTTTGTATATTATGTTTACATACTTTAATAGGGATATTCAGTTCAGCTAACCACTGTCTGCCGAGTAAATTTGTTGTGCCTTTGTTTAAAATATATAAATCGAGAGTTTTAGTCACACCACGGTACTGGACTACAGTTTCGATAAACCCTAATGGTTGTACAACGGATCCATCATAAAATTTTAAATTTATGTAACATGGCTTAATCTTAATTTGACTAAACAATGTATCATACACAACTTTGCTAACACAGGATAAAGCAGACCCAGTATCAACTTCCATTTTCAACATACAATTTGCCACTTCAAGCGTAATACATACCGGCTTGTACTGGCTTAATGACATTTGATAAATCGGCTCTTCCGCGTCGGCACACTCCGTGCCTTCACTCAAATTGTTTACGCGATCGCCGGCTGAGTCATCTTGCTCGCCCAGCAAGTGCAAAGGAGCCCGTCCCCGGCCCCCTCGCCCCGCAGCACGCTGCCCGCGCTCCACGCCGCGCGCCCCTCTGGTCCCGCGCACGGCCACGTGCCCTCCGCGTGATGAACGATACTCGGAATGCGGGAACCGCCTCGTGTCCCTCCTAGGACACACTCTTCGAAGGTGGCCCACCTCCTGACACAAACTGCACACGTAGTCTCGGTAGATGCACTCGATCGCTCGATGCGTCTTGCCTCCACATCTCGGACACTCCCCCAGGCTCAGCTTGTGAAGCTCCTCTGCTGGCTGCCCACTGCTTCGTTCCACTGCGATGGCATCACGCTCAGCGGCCTCCAACGACAATGACAAATTGACGGCTTTTTTATATGTTAAATTTTCCTCGGCGAACAATCTTTGTCTAATTATTTCGCTTTTTAGGCCGCATACTAACTGGTCTCTTAGATTGTCGTCCAAGTTAGCCCCAAACTGGCAATGCTTTGACATTTTTCTCAACTCAGCTACATATGCTGCTATAGACTCGCTCCCCGTCTGTCGCCGTTGCCGGAATTTATACCGTTCCGCCAACTCGGACGGTTTAGGTTGTAGGTAAGTCGATAACAACTCGACGGCCCTGTCGTAAGTCAGGTCGGCCGGTTTTTTTGGACTCGCTAGTGTAGCTAGCAGCTCATATGCCTCCTCACCCATAACTGCAATTAGCGTCGGTAGCTTCATATCCGCACTAACTTTGTTGACAATAAAGTACATTTCTAACCGGTCAATGTAACCCGACCAGTTACCGTTCCTGACATCGAACTCACGTGTTTGTCCCACCGACATAATTAGGTATTATTATGGTTATTGTTTATTTTAATCCTCAAATCCACTGTGTAACACAATCACAAACAACTTATTACTGTGCACTTTGCAAATTTTTTCCTCGTTCGCCACTGTTAAATAAAAGACGTGCGTACCGCAATCCATGTATTCAGAGAGAATAAACCACAGATTAACAATATGACTTGACGCTCGCTAAGTTCGCTTACAGATAATACACAACAAAATGAATATTGAAGACGTTTTGAATAAAAAGGGAAATTATGCAAGCGACTGTGCTGTGTCCAGGCTGCTTAATTAATTTATGCAATAATGATACATAAAGGGTTCAGCAATGCCGGAGGTCTTCAGGGGATATAAAAACATTCGCTACTTGGGCTGGTCCATCCCACGCACTGGCGCAACCTGGGTACGCTTTAGGCCTCGTTTATTCACCTGAAGATCCGAACTAGAAATGACCTTCACCCATCTGTTTATAAGATTAAAGTATTTTATATCCAATTGGGTAGGTCAAAAATTCCTGGCCAGACTATAATTAATAAAAAAAATTAACAATACAACGTTTGCATTTTCGATAGATTCCATACTTTCATTAAACTCATTAGAGTAATGTTTTATTAAAAATCATTCTTATTAAGTGGATCATAAACCACTACGTCGTAATAATGCAGAAATGGGTTCAACAATAAAATTTTACGTCTTAACTATCAGCACCTGTAGGCTGTAATCACAAACTTTTTTTTTCCTTTTTACCTACCTAGTTACTGTTAAGTTAGTATTAGTCTTCTTTGCAACAATCCGCGGTTACTACGTATAATGGTATATACTTCAAGACATGCATGGCACCTCCCTCCCACAACGGAAACATGCTCTACAATAATTAAAAGTATATACCAACCTACATACCAGCACCAACACGTGTTTCGCCTCGAAAGGGAGCATCATCAGGGTAATTTGAGTCTACGATGGTTTGCGACTTTGCGACTAACCATCGTAGAGTCAACTTACCCTGATGATGCTCCGTTTCGGGGCGAAACACGTGTTGGTGCTGGTATGTATTGTTGCAAAGTAGACTAATACTAACTTAATAACAATGGATTTTCGCAAAGTAACGCCTGATACTATTAACTATACCTAGTTGCTAGGTATATAATGGGTAAATAATCAAATCTCGCAAACTGTATTAGAACGTTATACTTCCTCCTTTCCTATGGGGTTAAAATTTTACACATTGCTTTCGACGTCGCTGCATTTTTATAAGCCTGAGTTGACACTGAGGCTGCACTCGATTTAGCCCCAGTTAACTCTTTAACTAAAACAAGAGTAAAATTTATAGGTACATGACATACGCATTCCATTATGGTAGACATTCTAAACTCCATCATTATCTAACTGACCCCATATAGGTATAACTCCATACAAAAAAATACCTATCCTCATTGCATCTCCATATGCGTTGTGATTTGTAAGTATTCCAATTAAAGAATGAGCTTGTTTTTAAAAATATTTATAAATGCTTTATTATTTTTAAAGTTAATTGCTTTTAAAGAATAAAATTATCACTTGTAGAAAAACATCGTGAGTTTAGAACGAAAATCTGCGCACCTATGAATTTCCACAATTATCTCCAAAAACCAAAGTAGGTAGCCAAGTAACCGATTGCCCTAGATTGCCAGAATGAAAAGCGACAAATCGGACAACACAACACTGATCTGTTTTTGCGTGAGAGTAACAAAAATCCTGAAATTATTAGGATTATCGTAGTGAATAATAGAACTAATTTTACGGGAAAGTTATGGCATCAAAGTGTACGTTAGTCACGGACGTAAAAAAAGAACGGACGTAACCTTGTCTAATCGAGAGTGAAGCATAGAATTGACAGCTCGCTTACCATGTGTGCGTAATTTTGTAATTTTTGATTCGCGATGGTGTCAATGTCATAGCAGTATGGTGTCAATGTGTGGGTGTGTGTAGTTGTACGAATACAGAGTTGGTCCGTCTTTTTTTTACGTCCGTGACGTTAGTATATTAGTTCACTGCATCAAAGTTATTTAAATAGGCACTTTATACCTATGTTTAAACTGTCATAAAAGCACCGTGTATGAGGGCGGGTACACCCGAGGCAAAAACTTTATAATAAATCGTCCATGCGTCACTAAAGAACGTATACGCTAGGAACTACTGTCAACTGATTTATAATCTATGGCTTTCTCGAGCGTTGAAAGTCTAGGAACGGTTCTAAGTTTGAGTTATAAACAAAGGTTTCGTTACATTGTAAACATAAAATGGATTAGGCCCCTCATTGAACCCTTGCAGGAGGGCTCGGTAGAGCTGCTTATGCTGTTAGAAAAATAAGGCAGTATGGTATCGAAACTGCTAGGATGGCCAGTATAGAACAAATTTTCACACCACAAAAAAGAGCTATTAAAGCTCTTTTTTGTGGTGTTAAAAGAGCTATTAAAGCTCTTTTTTGTGGTGTTAAATTTTAGGTCTGGAGAAACTGCGTGAAAAGTTCAAAGAAATAGGTATACTTACAGTAGCTTCACAGTATAATTATAGTAATATATTGTGTAGTTTTTATACGGAACATTATAAGCGCGTAGGTATAAACAAAATAGTGATATTCATAATCGCCAAACAAGAAGAATGCACTAATTAGTAACGTCATCTTACCGTCTTTGTAAAGTCCAGCCATCTTTTATAGGGCTTGCTGTACAATTTTATAATAAAATCCAGAAGTTAGTACGTGACTTGCCAGTGGCATTGTTTATGAAACATGTAAAATCTCAATTTTTAGGCAAAGGTAGACTTGGTTACTATAGATGGTTATTGGTTTACTGTAGATGATAGATGTATACTTTAATGACAAAGACGCATGGAAATGACCTGCTCTGCAACCAGTTCCATTTAAGTTAGTGACTTTTTTTTAATCAATATGCCAATGTATTTTTATTTTTAAAAGATGTACTGAGGATATTCTTTACGGCTTTACTCTCCGCCATGGCATAGAACCAAAAAAACTACGTGCATAAGTGTACCAGTGTCACATGATTAAATTGTTTTGAATTTTGAATTTTCATGATTTAACTGTGTGCTAAATTTCATGAAAGTCTTTTTTGTAGTTTTGCGTGAAAGAGCAACAAACATATTGTATACATCCTCAGAAACAAACTTTTGCATATTAATAGGTTAATTTATATTATTAGTAGTAGCACAAAAGAAATAATAGTACAGATAGTAGTCACAGACGTAAAAAAAAAGACGGACGTAATCCCAACAACAAATTCAGTGAAGCACCTATAGTAATACCAACTCTCTATTCGTACAAGTACACACACCCACACATTGATACCATACTGCTTTGACATTGACACCATCGCGAATCAAAAATTACAAAATTACACACACATGGTAAGCGAGCTGTCATTGCTATGCTTCACTTTCGATTAGACAAGGTTACGTCCATTCTTTTTTTACGTCCGTGGTATTAGTGTAATTAATTTCTACACCTCATGGTAAGTGACCAATATGTGACCGATAACTGACCAGTCACAGTCGCCCGTGGACATCAGTAACATCAACGACAATGACGCGTCTGGCGCCTGTAGATAAGAAAGAGAAGGTGGCAGCTAGCTGTTGCCACATTGAAACAACAACGGTATATAAAGAGATTGTAACCGCTCCTAATTTTAATGCATGCTTTGAAGTAGAAAAAGCTATTGTAGGGGCTCAGTAAAATAATAAAAGTTATTTTTGCTTAGCTACAGAAGTTTCTTTATATCAAGCGATATGCCATACTTTCAAATTTATTTATTTTCTTCTTTATATTTCAGAATATAACAAATGTAAAATAAATATTGACAGTTAAATCGCACGTGACGAACAAACAGACCATGCAATATATCGCTACCGAATCTATTTCAGAGCAGGTAATACTTTACCTAAACTAGCATTTTTATCGGTCAGAAACCTGAAAATGAATCAAAATTTATAAATATGATCCGTACAAACGAAGTCTGCAAAAATGCGAGTAAACAAAATATCTGGCCATTTACATTCCATCGATACAGAGCTGATTGCAATCAACCGTAGGTGCGTTATTGGGTTACGGGAGGCCGTGTGCACAGTTTATTTGTACCCCCGTTTACTCCCGAACTGTTTGCTCTTAGTATTATCTTGTTACATAGATGTAATATCTGCATTATTTTGTACTAGATGTGGCATGTTAAAAACAGGCAATGTTTGCGTTCCTTTGCTTTAAATTTTTTTCTATAATAATTTTATGGTTAATCGCTGTGTCTTTGAATGTAGAAAAGAATGCTTTACGGTAGACTAACAACAGTAAAACGAATATTGCTACGCCAGATTAAAGTCAGAATGAAAGTCGTTGGCGTCTTTACGAGTTCATAATTAGAATGACCTATATTCTGAAACTGTTGCATCGCATTCCATGCAAAGCCAGTCGGATTTGATAGTAAACGTGGAAATAGGAGAGGCACTTTAATTATCCTGGTGAAAAATTAGGAGGAGGAGAATTTCTTACAGATTTCCAGCCGAATCAGAAAACAATATTTTATGTTCATACCAACACAGCTCACTGTCTTCTCGTCTGAGCTTTTCCAAGATCACCCCTCTGTCTGCGTGAAGTTGAAAGGGCCGATAGTGCCAACAGCAACTGTCCATTCGAAAAAAGTTAATTCCAGTGCGGAGTAGTGAATGTGTGAGCCTTGAGTTAAAAAGCCTCTATGATTCAAATAGGTACAACTAACTTTATACATATATTGACTGATTGATTCTTAAAGTTTTTTAAAATTGATCATAAGTATTTGATAAGGTAAAATCACGTGATATGTATGTAATGAAAATTATTTTTGTTATTTTTAAAATAATGACAACAAATAAAAAATAAAGGAAATTTTTGTCACATCTAGAACCTTACATGAAAATGTATAATGGACGTCCCCGTTCAAAGGATCTATATCATCTTTATCAAACGATTTATCAACTTATATTCCTTGGAACTGTCTTTAGCCAGTAACAATTTGTATGATTTGGTATCGTCAGACAATTCCCTACAAGTGCTGAAAGTGGTTTCGGTTTATTGAGAAAACAAAATATTTCCCCGATTTTCTTCATTTATAAGTTTATCTTGATGTAATACGATCAAATTACTTCCATTTGCATAAAATAATGTAATTTCCCGGTATTTGTTGTAGGACCTATTGAGTAATAAGAGGGTTATTTACTAGCCAGTGGTCGAGTTGTCTTCGTCAAAGAGATGATAATATGTGGTCTATGATCAATCTTTCTGGTGATATATTTCTTAGATTCTTACATAGAATTAAGTTCACAGTAAATGACTAAGAGAAAGATTTTTGGAGTCTTCATTAATTTATTTATTCAACCTGAATAGATAGATAGATAGATTACTTTTTATTGTACACACCAAATAGGTTATTGATACATTAAAACATCTAAAATATGAGATACAAAAGGCGGTCTTATCGCTACAGAGCGATCTCTTCCAGACAACCTTTGGGAGGAGGAAACAGTGATGAGTACGCGAAGGGTAGGGTGCACAAACAACATAAATAATTAATACGATAAAAAAAACTAAAATAATATTACTTATACACACAAGGAAAGACTACACATAATAATACAATATACATAATTATGAGAATACAACACATTCAAACTACCGTTTAGTGTTGACACTAAACGGTAGTTTGAATCCTTTAAGAGTGGCCTTGAGGCCACCAAGGTAAAATAATTTAACTTCATTCTTAAAGGATTCAAACGACTGGGAGCGTCGGTAAGGTAAGGGAATTCCAAAGACGGACAGGAGTTACAGAGAAGTACTTCAAGTAGAAGGAGGAAGAGTGGATAGGAGTACTAAGGAAAAGATTATGAGTGGAGCGAAGGTATCGATCGTGCGTGAGATGTAAATATTTGAAGCGTTCTTTCAGATAGGGAGGGGAAGTGGGTTTGAATAGCAATACTACCTCGTTCATGTCAGTAAACAAGAAAAACCGCACCAAAAAGGAAAAGAAAAGAAATTGCGTAAAAAGCTTAAATCCCAACGAAAAATAAGTCCTTTATCCCCGATAACCAATTTCGTGTGTACTGACTAATTTCCAGCTGTGATTGAATCAAACGAACGCATAACGAGCGTATCGGTTACTGAGGTAATTCGGTTTGCACAAATCAGCGCCTATTTAATAAAACTGACAAAACCACTCGCTCCCTACCTTGATTATTCCGTCCGAATACTACCTCTACCACCTCAATAATAAAGCTCAATATGCCGTGCAAGTATACGTGATATGTGTATTTGAGTATTCAGCTTTCGGAATTGGGCTGTCAATTCATCAACCTGCTTTGTCTTCATTACGGAAAAAACGTGATTTGCAGCTACATGTATGAGGTCGGAAATATTGCTTTAGTTCATACATATGCAATTAGTTATTTAATATTTTGCTGATCATAAAGATGGATGTTTAGATAACAGATCGCTCAGATGAGCGAGAGTTGAATAAAAATTTGTTTTTTGACATTTTTATGTAAATTGACCCATTGACGAGAGTCAACTGATGGCTTCTACTAGAAATAACTCGCTCATGATAATGTTTTTGTTACAATTTTGCTAAGGTCCTTTAAAAAATGGATTTAAAAAATTAAAAAAACGAGTGCCTAAAATAACAGCGAATTCTCTACCTCAAAATCTAGCTACATAAAAACCAAATTGGCGACGAAATCGCGTGTAACTTAATGAAACAAATTGCTCCAAAACTCGAGGACAAAATACTTTTCACAAAACCTCGAATGTGACGATACAATGATCACGAAACATGACCACTTCCTACAGATTATAAATCCTTAACGCTAATGATATGCCACAGATAAATATAATTCAACAGGATCCTTTTACAACCGCCTCAAAACTTACTCGTCGATAACCGCACAAGCAACAAAGTTAAACATATAATTTATAACCTCAAAAACATTTAATTCAAAGCAAACTAAACCTTGCTTCTTTATTCATAAAGACGTAAATGTTGACACTAAAATCAGTGAAGGCACATGTTAAGGTTCTTACATCACAAGAAATTAATCTGTTGAAGCTCCCGTTTGCAATCTGTCGTTTTCATTGTTGGTATTACCAGCCTGTGGTTTAGGTCAAAAAGTACTTTTTGACAGTTTATCGGTTTTATTAAAGAAATTAAAGGGCATGTAGGGAGTTCTTAAGTACTTTCATTATTGTGGTTGTGGCTTAAGATTTAAGAAGAAAAATAGTTATCTAACTATCTACTTAATAACGAAAAAGAATAAGGCTGAATCTGTACATAACTTTGGTCAATATCAAGGTTTGACAGACAGACAGAAGGACGGAAAGACGGACAAACAACAAACAACAGAGTCTTAGCAACAGGGTATTGTTGGCACCCAGCACGAAACCCTTTCAATTAACCGACGTCAAACGTGGGTAAAGTATAAATGGAATACTTTACCCATGTTTGACGGTAAAAGATTTTTTATGAAAGTAGACAGCAAAAGAGCTGCCGATCCACCTGATGGTAAATGGCTATCATCACCCATGGACATCAGCGACAATAAGGGCATCACAAATGCGTTACCGGCCAAGAAAGAGAGAAGAAAAAGAAAGAAAGAAAGAAGTGGCTCTCAAGCCGGAACGCGAGTCGGAAGATTCGTTTGGCTGCTGATTCAAGCAAAAGGATGGTAGCTATCCAGGCGGACCCCACCCCACTGTGTGGTATTAAAGACCCATTTAAATCAATATCACCAATATAACCCCTACGAGCGACTCTACCACCAGAGGGCTGGATTTAGTCGCCTTTTACGACACCCATCCGGCGCGGGATTTGGGTTAGTATTCTAAGTCATACCAATACGGCGAAAAAGATAGTAAGAATACTTACTGCAAATCAAGTAATTGGCTCCAAACTCCGCTCTACATGATCAAAAGCTTTTAAGGCACAGGACAAGACAACCAACTCCTGTTCACAACTAAAACCTGCAACGTCTCACGACATTTAATTCACCAGCGGTATTTCACTATTAATTTTAGAAACTCAGCTACTACAATTCATTACTCCAATTAAATATATTTAAACAATTCATTTATGAAACAAAACGAATAAAAAAATTCAACAGAATATGTATTGTGTCGATGAACTATCGCAAAAGCTGCAATTTCACGTCATAACCCGCTAACCACGTCAATTTGAATCATACCAAGTTGAATCTCATCTCACCCCATTTGAACATGTTTTACAACTAATAAAAATAAAAACGTGTGTTTGTACTTTTATGTAAGTACGTGAGAAGTTATACTTACCTCTCATTTACAAGTAGCTCTCGTTGGCACCCACGCGCGCGCTTACCAGTTTAAAATAAACAAATCCTAAACAACTCCAGCGAATGCTGTGCGCCTTGTATCACGCACTTTCATCATGTCGCTTTTTGGCTGTCGCATTTTTACAAACGCCCCATAGATGTACAACTTCAAAAATGCAGAGACCAAGGCCCTATTTTAGTCTACGGAGTCTATAAACATTTTAAGGTGTTACCTCTATTCGATACAAAGATCTTTATGAAACATTTGTATGAAACGGCCGGGTTGAAATGAATAAATGACGCGAGACCTTCCAGACTTCACTTAAAGAATGACATTTGTGCCAACAAAAAAATACATTAACCACGATAATTTGCTATCGACCTATTAATTCCGAAGAAACAAGTTTTTGTCAAATAATAATAGGTAATTGTTTTTACAACTGTCTCTCGGTCACATGTTGTATTGTATCGCAAGACAAGGGAGCTATGATAATTACTTATCCTCGTATGAGACGCTTATTATTTTAATTGTTTTATTGTAAAATATATTGTGCTTTTTTATTAGAGACTTTTTGTACGGCACTGAATAGGTCACCTGGTGCAAAGTCAGTAAAATATTTCACTATTATTTCAGCCACTTAGCTCGAATATTTTTGCCCATAATTCGAATATTCAAGTAAAATTCTTGGTACCCACTGACATTATAAGTAAATGCACTTAATACTTTGGAAAAACTTGAATGAAATTATAACAAACAACTTTGTCTGCCCCGGCCGGGAATCGAACCAGTAAAACGACTAATCACTAATGAATTCTGGACTTCAATTTACAAGAAGCAAAATGAGGGCGGGTTTCCGTTATGCACGAAAACTAACGTAACTTAATGAAAAAAAAAACTCCTGTACTTGTAACGTACGGATACTCTCGAATACCATCATCGACCAGGCACTATCAAATACCTATATGTACTCATCATAATTTGCAATTGGCAACGAAGCGTGCCTACACCTGAGAATAGAGCCTTTGCTTAAGTGGTTTGTATTACATATCGGTTTCTAAGATTATTGAAATAAACCTGTATCTGTTACCGACGGTTTCCACTGGGGAATATGACACAGATACCAATAAAGCAAAGAACGCAGACCAAAACAACACCAAACAATACACACAGGAAATCAACTGTATAATCACCTGATTTCCTCGAACCCCATTGATTCCTTAATCCATTCCATAATCATTCGTTTCCTCAAAATGCGACCGTCAAAAAACATCAAAATATCCTCCTGACCTTCAAAACATGGCACGCGATGTCAAACTACAATAGGGGCAAAAAACCTCACCCCAGAGGTGTTTTTGTCCATAATTACTAATTGGCACATCGTGGTCGAGTTTGTGCAGTTCGGTACAAAGTAATTGTGGTTTCACCGTCATTAGCCCAACGCCATATGCTATAACGGACTCCTATTGTGTTTTGAACAATAGGCTTTTTCAGGTTATTCATCTTTGCCTCACAGTTTGGTATAAATATCGTTGGTCGCATTAAATGAGGTGTCGTTTTATCTTCATCCGTAGCGTCCTATTTGATTAGGATCTAATCCTTCACGTTGGCCAACTTTACTCATATCGAAACTGCTGCCGAATACGCTAAAACTCAGGATTCCCTGGTACTGTTGGTAGACGTACCACACTTTTTAAGATATCAAAACGATCTTTCAGATTATTATCTTCACAATGTAGTTAGATTTACGCGATAGATGTCTAGACCTATCTTAATGCTGCTTCAAGCGTTTGAATGATAAAATAACTGGGGATAAAGAACATGTTAAGTTGTTCGTCATGGCTCTTGGCGTACCCGCTGATGCCACACTTTCAGAATATTACATGTCGTTCCCATAAAATGTTTTCTTTTATCAAACCATCCATCCATCAGCCCTTGGTGGTCCACTTTTTTATGGAAGTAGCCGGCAAACGAGCTGACGATCCACCTGATGGGAAGTGGCTATCGTCGCCCATGAACATCAGCAACACCAAAAACGTCACTGATGCGTTGCCAGCCAAGAAAGAGAAGAAAAAGAAAGAAGGAACTGGCTCTCAAGCCTCCAGCCGGAACACACACTCAAGGGTGGTAGCTGTCCAGGCGAACCCCATGGAGAAATAATAATGGTATTAATTAACAATTAAAATCAATATCTATATATATAAAATTCTCGTGTCACGGTGTTAGAAGTTGAACTCCTCCGAAACAGCTCGACCGATTTTCGTGAATCTTAGCGTGCATATCGGCTAGGGTGGAGAATCAGTCAACATCTATTTTTCATCCCCCTAAATGTTAAGGGTGGTCCACCCCTAATTTTTTTTATTTTTACGCGTGCGAAGCTGCGGGCAACAGCTAGTTACCAATATAATCCCTCCGAAGGGCCCTACCACCAGCGGGCCGGATTTAGTCGCCTCTTACGACACCCATCCGGCGTAGGATTGGGGTTAGTATCCTAAGCTACCCCAATACGACTTAAAACTGTACTGCTGAATGTAGGGCCTCCCACTGGGCCTCCCCTAACTTGCGCCACTCTGAAGGATCCAAAGCCTTTTGAATCTAGCTGATACCCGCAGTTTTCTTCAGGTCGTCAATCCATCTGGTCATACTACCAAACCAACTGATGATTAACTTGTAACACCTATGTTGATAGGTATGTACATATGTAGGTACATCAGTTAAAAATCCTAGATGTGGATATAAACCCTAGGACGAATGTCTGAAGAAGTAGGTATGTAGGTACCTATTACTGCTTAAAAGCAAAAGAATAACAAATTATCGCAAATATCATTGTAGAAACTCGTGTTTTAATTACGTTGTGCACTTCAAGTTAAAATGAAAGTTAGGACACGCTCGGTTTTTAAAGTTTAAATACTATTTATTTAACAATTGGCTTGTATTTTTACACTGTTCTGACTTCTGAGTTAGACTAAGATGGAATAACTTAAAACTGCAGAATGTCTGCAGCAGACCCACTCACGGTCTCCAGCAAAAAGACGAAGTACGCAAATTAATGAGAGAATGAATGAACGAACGAACGAACGTCTCAATCGAGACAATCTGAATCCTGCGGCTCAGCCTTTTAGTATGCAAATATTGACAGGTGGGGGGAAGGTTTAAGGCCGCTTAAGAGTTTGAGGGGGAGGCGGCCTCCTTTGAACCGATAGTAGCACCTGTGAGGAGATTTATATGCAGCAAAACATGCAGCTACCTCTCGACTACCTACCAGTCGAAGCTATTGTGTCTATTAAAAGTGATTTGTGAAAACCTTTGATGCACTTAAGTATTCTCATATTCTGTTAAATAACTTAGTTTCAATGACGGTGCCCAAATTTTTAAATGACTTATTATAAAGAGTTGGACGTAATATGAACGTCGAAACGATTATGTTTGATTCCTAAACATAGGTACCTTTAATTTTTCACTTTAAGTCATTTAGGTCCCTAATCGATTATTGCTTAATTTTAAGTTATATTTTTTAAAGTCGAATTTTTATTACTTAAAGCGTAGACTTACAAGTACGTGCGCGATTTGAATGTAGAGTTTTACTATGTCGCGCCATAATAAAACTGCATTCAACTCGCGCGCGTACTGTACATAATATAACATGTAACGCAAAATAAATTCCTGTATTACCTAATCTAATCCATTCATTAATATCACCTAGTTATATTGTTTGGTCGAAATATTTTAATCAATTTAAAACCAATATATTGCCCGAACATTAAGAACACGGCACCATTCACTCGACCCCTCGCAATCATTCGGTCAATTTGACAATGGCCCCCATTGTCCCTATTTTGAAAATATTTGCCCCTGCCGGACCAAACAATTCCATAAGTGCCCTGTCCCCCGAAATATAAATTGAATAATGCATCCTGTATACGACTATTATTTTTAATGCTTGTAGGAGTCGTAGGTAACAGGTCAATGGAGCTGTCATCCGTTATAAGTTTTAATACGTACATGCAAATGACATACATTTTTAATAATCTAGATGTGTCTACTTTTAGGATGTGTAATGGTTAATATAAATTACGATACGGTGCTTAAAGTGGTTCATTATGGCACGGTCGCACGGACGTAAAGTTAGCACTCGAACACAGCGAGGGTACTAAACGCCATGCAATAATTGACTACTTACGTCATGAGTACCTATCATATATTATTTTATAGCACAGTGTGACCTAAACCCGCTCTTAAAAGTCACGTTTTTTCGCGACCAAAGTAGTCCTTTCTGATACCTTGCGAAGATTTGTGATTTACCTAAGATGTCACTGTGCATTAATAGAAAATTCAAAGTCACTAATTTGCTAAAATTATGTTTCACTCTTTAAGAATTGATACCTATTGATACAAAATTCGATTTCTGATTAAGGGCAATTTTATTAGGAATTTCGCGTAACGAAGAAGCAATAAACGACGACCCTGCAGCCTAGTTGGTAACGATCCTGCCTGCGAAGCGAGGGGACGCGGGTTCGATTCCTGAGCGGGGCAGATATTTATGTAACAGATAAATAAATATTTGTACTCGGGTCATGGGTGTTATTGTGATGTATTTATCATATGTGTCGTCCACAATGATCTTGTATTAAGAAGAGGTAGATAGGTTATACGAGCCCCAAAAGTGGCACGCCAAAACTGGGCTAATTAGCACAGTTGAGCTCAGTCGTACGTACGTCAGATGTTGATTGGTGTAGGGAAACACATGATAAACGTGTGTGTGCTTCGGACCAAATTTTTCGGTTGATTTGTAAGGGCATAACGTATCTATTTTAATATAAGATCATTGGTCGTTCATGTCACCCGCGACACAGGTAAAAACCTACTGCGGGGGTATGAATATGTAAGCGTTTATTAAATATTCATTTTTACTTTATGTAAATTTTATATTGATAACATTCCCCGAGTTAGTGACAATGTAGTCTTGAATCTAGATGCTAAATGTAACACAATACATGTCCTGCTGTAATTTGATAAATCTTATTTTGTACTGTCAAGTTACCGATTTGGTCATATCACATATTTAACTTTAACGTGTTAGTCTCAAATGGGTTTTAAAAGAACATATTAAAAGGGTGAAATTTCATTTCATTCCCTATCAACTCATCTTAGTATGTAACACGCTTAACCATAATCGCTTGTCATCGTCACGACTTGCCCTGGGGTTATTTTTTAATGCTGTACCTACAGGGTTGGTGATTTTCTTTTTTTACAAAGAATTATAATGACTACCCTTTGTAATTACTACAATTACCTACTAATTTACTATTTACATTTTCACTACGTGGGCATTTTTGTCTTTAACGACTTTGTCGAAATATATTAAATAAATTTTCCTTAAAAAAAATTAACTTGATTTCAAAGTCATCACAGTTAAGAAGTATCGATCTACATTAAATTAGCAACAAATTTTATAAACCTAAAAAATGTTAAAGATCAATTTTATGTATGACTTTTAACTTAATATACCTACTTACAATAAAAAACAAACCTTTTCAAAGTCACTAATGACTTTACAAGACAAAAATGCTTTTTTGTAAGTTACGTACCTAAATTAGTACATACTACTGACAGTAGGTACCTACTGACTCTTGTTAGATACTAAAGTAAGTATCTAAGTTACATCCGTTTTATTAATTATCATTTTAAGTCCCTACTTAAAATCCATGAGTAAATTGCACGTCTATATAGAATACAACATTTATAACTGAACAAAATTCACACGTGACTTTAGTTAATTTTAAGCACAAATATTTATTGTAAATCCATCCATCCATCCATCAGCCTTTGGAAGTCCACTGCTGGACATAGGCCTCTCCTAACAAGCACCACTCTGACCGGTCCTGAGCCTTCTGAATCCAGCGGATTCCCGCTGTCTTCTTCAGGTCGTCAGTCCACCTGGTCGGGGGGCGTCCTGTGCTCCTTTTTCCGAGGCGTGGTCTCCATTCGAGGACCTTTCTTCCCCAACGGTTATCGGTCCTTCGAACTATATGGCCAGCCCATTGCCACTTCAGCCGGCCTATTCTCCGCGCTATGTCGGTCAGTTTCGTTCGTCTACGGATTTCCTCATTTCTAATTCTATCGCGTAGAGAGATACCGAGCACAGCTCGTTCCATAGCCCGCTGGGTGACTTTGAGCTTATGCATTAGGCCAATAGTGAAGCTCCACGTCTCGGATCCGTATGTCATCACTGGCAACACACACTGCTCGAACACCTTCGACTTCAGGCACTGAGGGAGTGTTTTTTATTGTAAATAATGTGAATTTAATTGAGCATTCAGACAAGGTAATCGCCATGAGTAATGTTAAGTATAAAAAAGTAACTTATTATGTTTGCATACTAAGATAATTAAAATTGTATAGACCTTTATGGCCGTTGTAGGTACCTATATCTTTCTATTTTTACACGCTTTAGATTAGCTTCACCTGTGTGTTTGTTTGTTTGTTGTAACTTGTAACCGACTCCTTTGGAGTTGATTTTGACCCACTTCAAACGGTCAGATTTCTTTCAAACTTCGTACACTTATCGAGGACCGATGACAATTCAAAATTTAAAGAAAAAAAGAAAGAAAGAAAGAAAAAACCTATTTTTTTTAAATCAACCTAAAAATGAAAAAATAAATAATATAAAAAAAAACCTAAAAAACCCGCTTTTATAGAAAATAAATTTGACTTAAGAAATAAATTTAAATCGTGTAATTATAATAAAAGCGTGGGTTGCATGGTGTCAATGAGTAGAAGGGATAATATCTTAATAAAAAGCACCCCACGCTTTTTTTACAATTACACGATTCAAATTTATTTCTTAATTCAAATTTATTTTCTATTTTTTAGTTGGATTTTCTGTAAAAGCATGTTTTTTAGTTTTTTTTTAACTACATATTATTTATTTAATATAATAAATAATTTGTCATTCAAAATAGTTTTTTGGCAACCCTAATAATAGGTAGTCCCACGACGCGCAAAGGCCCCGCGATTGGATCGTCATACGAGATGAGACGCGCTTCGTGACAAAGCGCTGTAGGAGACAATCTTTGTAATGTAGTATCATGAAAATAATATGTTACCTGATTGTTAATTTGAAACACCACTGTAGAGTAAAACTACAACTACACGATTTACAGTACAGCTACATAATTTCATATTAAATGGCAAATGCCATGACATTTTTCATTCATTTAGGAAAAATCATAAAGATATTATCTACCTAAGTACCTAAGAAGTCTACAAGTTTTAGATACATACAACACTTGAAATCCTGTAATTTTTGTTGATAATGTTTTAATTTTAAATCGTACTAAAAAAAATTACTATAACATGGGTTACATACTTATTTATTTTTCAACAGTCCCAGAAATGGATGATAATTGATAATATACAAGTGTCTCTATGTTTATGTTGTCTCTGTGTTCCGTATATGTACCTACTACGAGTAGAATGAGGGCTATTCTTCATTTTCTCTATTGCCTACTAGATGTCGCTACACATAACTGCAGCAATGTGTTTCCTCACGACATCTATTGATAGGTAGCTTAAGCTTGTAAATAAAATATTTTCTTCTAGGTAAACAAATAAATAAAATTGAAGCGCTTTTTTCAAGTTTTAAATCGTCACGTGCACGATACCAAATTCAAAATACCTAGGTATGAGTTTTTAAAAGTTTTGATTTTAACAGGATTTGAATTTCACTGGGATTGAGTCTGAGTGAGGATGGAGTCTCTAAGATAGGTAAGCATTGACTATAAGCCAATGTAAGTAAGCTTCAAATTGCTAATTTTTGTTACAATCAAGTGTCTCCTATGGGAACAATTCATGATTTTTGTATATAATTTTATCATATCTAGTAAAAAAAGGAAATAATTACCTATATCACGGCTAGGTAAGCTTAACAGAGAGTACCTAATAGTCAATTAACTTACCTACTACCAATGATATTATATTTTTAAAATATCACTGTCTACTACCTACTACGAGTAGAAGGAAAACCCTAATCAAGTTTAATCAGCCTAACAATTTGAGAATAAGAAATGCTGCCGTAACAAAAATAAATTTGATGAATAGGTATATTACTGTGCCACCACATAAGATGTGGACTCTGGCTGGAGTACCGGATGTAGAATCATAAGGGATCAAAGTACTCAAAGTCCCTCTGACAGTGACGAAATTTATCATTATTCAGAGATACACACAATTTATCTATGGTCTCGGGTGAAAAAACTGTAAAATCAAATAAAAATGTTAAATGCCGAAATATTTAATTAAATAAAATTAACGTTGGAAAATTGTCGTTTCCATACGCCGAGGTAACAAGGATGCGGACAAATTACCAACTTAAGTAATTTTCTTTGTGGTAGGTACTTACCTAGTTACAAATTTACGGTTTTCAGATCTTTCCTTTATTTTTTTATGGAAATAGTCGAGCAACGAGCTGACGATTCGATTCACGTGATGGCAATACCAAAAGCATCACTGATGCGTTGCCGGCCAAGAAAGAGAGAAGAAAAATAAGAAATAAATAAAATAATAAAGAAATAAATAAATTACTAAAAAGTTCTAATGTTCACTTTGTTGATGTAAATGATAATAATAAATAAATAATAAATAAATAAATTAAGCTCCTGACATCCAATCGAGAATGCAAATGAAAGAATCTATTTTATTGGATAGTTATAGTGTTCTTAATTTAAAGGTAACATAATAGTTACTTAAATATTAAAAAAACAAATGAAATGTAGCTTACAACAGAAATAAATAAAAACAACCAATAATTATAATAAATAGGTAATTTACTCTACATTTACTCTACACTAGCGCCATCGTGCGGAGCGTATCGAACTGTTTATTACGTTTCAAAGTTGATGCGCAAGCGCATACGCTCAATACAACTTTCAACTATGCTTTGTTCATAACCAGTTTCATTACCCACGATAGATGGCGTTATTTTCATATGAAGGTACACGACGTGGACGCCCCTATTGGACCAATACTGATAAGTATACAATAAATAAAACACTATAAAAATGTATAAGTAAAAATATATAATAATGTAAAAAGCATATAAAAAAACTGCCAGAACTTTACAATAAATACCTAGATAGTAAACATAATACATAGGTATTATGGTACAGGTAGGAGTACCTAGTGTAGGTCTATACCTACACTAGGTACTCCTACCTGGCTCGGTGCATGGCAAGTCTTTATTGGGAAAGAGGAATTGATGTTAAAATCTGTTTGTTGGAGGTTTCCCACCATGCAACTACATAACCGACCGATATTTCTCTTTTGCGACAATTTAAATATATTATAGTGATGGTCGTACCTACTCTCTTTTATCTACCACAAACTATTTACTGTGGATACCAATAGGTAGGTACCCTTTGTTTTACTTGCACTTTTATACCTACCATGTACCCACTTATTTAATTTAGGTGTCATTAAATATCTTGCACAATAACAATTTGCTACATAATAACAAGTTATTATAATCAAAGTGGACATTTCCATTGATCGTGACAAGAAAACGAAAAGACATTTTCTTGTTACTTAACAACTTATGCAATAACAGCCTTGACCAGAAATTATAACATTTTCTCTCGCATTAACATCTATGGTTGCCTGATAAGTACCTATCGAAGGTTTTGTAATTAGATTTCAACCAAGTAGCAGCTTCAAAGCATTAATTTCTCCTCATTGCTAAGGAAATCTCTTCATTCATACCTAACTGAGGACAAAAAACACAGATAAATGAAAAATCTTAAAATTATGTCCCAAACATGCTACATATACTTTTTAAGACTGAAGTACTAAAACTAGATTAGATACATGAAATTTTATTGGACGCGAATCTATACTAATATTATAAAGCTGAAGAGTTTGTTTGTTTGAACGCACTAATCTCAGGAACTACTGGTTCGAATTGGAAAATTCTTTTTCTGTTTGATAGTCCATTTATCGAGGAAGGCTATAGGCAACATAACATCATATATTTTAGTATTTAATTTTTTCTACAAGTTAACGCGGGTGAAACCGCGGGACACAGCTAGTATTTTATAAATTCGGCTTAAAATAAAAATTGGTTTTACGTTGTTCTGTGTCATCTGTGTGTAGATTAAATTTTTATTATATTTTTAAAATTTTGAGCAGAGACACCGTGTTAAATGATATTGAGAAACGCGAAACCTGTAAAGTGCCGTGTGCCAAATTTATTGAGGAACTTATAAAATTAAAAAAAAGTCTCAAAACTCCATCGAAAATCAATAAATTGTAGCGAATTTGCTACAGTTTTCAGTGGATTCAGTCGATTTTGAAAAGAGAACAGGGGCTCGATTTTAAAAATACTAAGAACCTCCCGCCGCGACACAAATTTTGTTCGCGATGTCTGTTCTGGTAACTCAGGTAAAACTCAGGTTATTTTGACGTCGAAATGGACGGTCAACGTGGTTAAGAAAGTATTTGATTAAAATCAAAATAAATGTTTAAATCAATCAATCTATGATTAAGAACTCAGGTTTATTAAAATTAAAAGTAATAATCTTCCTCTAGATTTTTGATAATATCGGCATCATAATTTTCAACAACAACCAAATATTCTAAACAAGTTACAGGAAAACTGTTCGTTTATCTGAAAGATAAATCAATTAGTTACATTTTTCCACTGTTTTTGATTTATTGCGTACCTACCTTCTCGTAAGTAGTAGGTATTGATAAGAAAATAATGATAACTCCAAATTACCACTTGACTTTAATGTTTTTGGACGGAACTTTTCATTTCTTCTTTTAGATTATTCAGTTACTCTTTCACGCAAAAAACTACTGAACGGATTTGCATAAAGTTTAGTACACAGATAAACCATGATAGCTAGTAATTAAAATAAATCAAATAAATTGTGTTTAATATGTATAAAAAAACAAAAACCATGATACCTAAGGTGACCATACGTCCCGCTTTGGGCGGGATTGTCCCGCTTTGAGGCTGTCTGTCCCGCTGTCCCCCGCGAGATGGAAAAAGTCCCGCTTTGTTCCAAATATCTCGCTTTGTCCCGATTTGGTATATATTATTTACTTACTTGTAGACATGAAATTCATTTAAACTTCTTTTTTTAGCTATAAATAGTAATCACTGAATACTTTCCGTAGGCGTCACGCTTTGACACGAAGGCGCTCGATGACCTTTTTTTTTGTCCGAGCGTTAATCAAATTCCATACACGTTCCGCTTTTAGTTCTCAGAAAAATGGTCAGTTATGAACAATAAATTGTTAGTAACAAACAATCAAATACCTATTGTTTTTGCACTATCCATCCTATGCGCATTTATTATAATATTCTGAGATTTTTACAACCCGGCCCTAATTCGGTCAAAAGTCTAAAAATCCTGTTAACTCAGGAATAATCCTGAAACATGGTAAACCTACGCGCAGGTACCTAACGTGGTTAAAACTACCTATTCCTATTACAATTCCTATCAAACAACTTGAAGTCCACAGAATACCTAATTGTTATAATATTTGTGTGAAAACAACTGTACACATTTTTTAGATTACAGTTACTATGACCAGGCATTAACTTATAGGTATCTACATTTAACAGTTTCAAACAATTCTTCAGTGAGACTTATTCCTACAAAGATTCTAATTGATACCGGTCATAAATAGCTTGCTACAAAGCAAATTAATTTACTGTATCTGTACAAAAACTTTAAGTTGTTTACCTATTTTTTCTTTATTATGTTACTGCTATCTCGTAAATAGCAGATTCAAAAAACAATGAAAATTATTCACTTCTTTCTAGGATTCTAATCGATACTGATCATAAATAAATCACTGCTCCGAAAAATAAAACTAAAACTGCCTAAACGCGGAAAATATAGATTAATTCAATAATGCCAACAATACAGTATTTACAAACAGATACGATATAAAATCTTATCACAGTTAATTTAATATGAGTAATAGTTTTTTCTTTATCAAGTAAGAGGAAACTATTTTTAACTCGTAAATGGGTAATTGGGTACCAGTTAGCGTAAAGACCGTTACCCGCTAGCCGCGTTGCGGTCAATTTTATAATAAGAATTTGTTTTTATAGACCGATACTAAAGAAAAATTCTACACAATGCACAAACCTATATATAAGAGAGTAGTGCGCCCCACGGCTCAGTCTTACGACGAAGTGACACCCAATGTCAACGCGTGACCCGTTGCAGTGATAAACAAAACATGCAACGCGTCATATACACCGTGATCTATGTGATTTACATTCATACGTCACTAGGAAGGGACATCCCAGACGACTACAGCATTGCGAGACAAAATCTCATTGAAGAAGAATTTGAGCTTCAACTCGGTGGACACCTCCAGCTCACGGAAGAAGAAAACATAGCTAATGATATACTAATGAAATGGAAACAAAAGGAAATACAGGACTCCTTCAACGGCACCGGATACATCAATCTTTCCAAACACTACTTCACCTATAAAAATAGTATTCCAGAGTCTAAAGTGTATCAAATCATACGACGAATGCCAAAAGGAGCGGCGTTACACGTCCATAGTTCTCTGATGCTCAGTGCAGATCGCTTGATGGACCTGACGTATGAAGACCACTTATACGCCTGTCTCACGAACGATGATTTAAAATTACACTTCTCAGACACTACTCCAACCCGACCTTGCCTCGTTAAATGGACTCTCCTTAGCGAGTTAAGAAACGCTAGTAATAACGTCACAGTTTTCGATATTAATCTGAAGAAATATTTCACCATGTACACAGAGGATGAGAAAGATTTGAACGCAGATATCAACGCCGTTTGGGTTCGTTTTAACAATGTATGTCAGACTATAAAATCGCTTATATCATATAGACCAGTTCGAGAAAAATTCTTCTATGAAGCACTGAAGGAATTTTACAACGATAACATAATGTATATTGAAATCAGAAGCGGATTAAATCGCCTGTACGAATTAGATGGAAGTATACATGACATCACTTTTCTCCCGAAATTGTACCAGCAAGTTACTAAGAGATTTATAAAAGATCATCCAGACTTTATTGGAATAAAATTTATAGTAACAAGAGTACGTAGACGAACTTTTAAGGAAATGAAAGATGATCTTGGAATAGCTTTAAGATTGAAGAATGATATGCCAGACATAATAGCTGGGTTCGATCTTGTCGGCCAAGAGGATTTAGGAAATCCTTTATTGTATTTTTTATCAGCATTCAAGGAAGCTAAAAATGAAATAAATTTTTACTTTCATGGTGGTGAAACAAATTGGTATGGAACGCCAATAGATGAGAATTTAGTTGATGCTGTTCTTTTAGGCTCTAAGAGAATCGGCCATGGATATGCGTTATTAAAGCATCCGTCTATTTTAGCAGCAGTTAAAAAGCGAGATATAGCTATTGAAGTGAATGTGATATCAAATGTAGTGTTATCGTTAGTGCGTGATGTGAGGAACCACCCATTAGCAGTTTACTTAGCTATGGGTGTTCCTGTAGTGCTTTCCAGTGACGATCCAGGGGCTTGGGAAGCAGACCCTTTATCGCACGACTTTTACATAACATTTGTAGGTGTTTCCAGTAACCATGCAGATATTAGACTACTTAAGCAATTAGCCATTAACTCTATCAGATATAGTGCTTTGGACGACACTGGCAAAACGAAGCTGTTTAGGCAGTTTCATGATAAATGGAATAAGTTTATAAATGATGTAATTACTGGAAATCTTTAGTATTTAATCTGCGAAATGTTTGTCGCAAGCTGTAGGGTATTCCTGGCGAGGCAAATATAAATTATGTGACTGATTCGTAATAGTTTATAACGATATTATTATTCGTAATAGTTTATTACGATAAATAGGTACCCAACTATTGTCGAGTTATGATTGTGCAAGCGTTTATTATTAATTTATCATGTCGTTATATTATAGGTACCCATACAATTTGTCTTGCATTAGATTTGAGTAATTAGTGATATTATTAAACAACAGTTTATTTAGGTACTAAAGATGAAATCTATATGGCAGCTTTAATTGTTATTTGTATTGTGTCCATGTAATTGTTAAGAGATTTGTCATTGATATCAAGTAGTCTTAAATAATTATGTTATTTATTTGTATTGTCTTTTTTTCTTCATATTTACCTTATTTTCACTACTTAATCCAAAATGGAGTGAACAGCTAGAACACTCAAAATTCTAAGACCCTTTTTTCATTTATTTTTTAGTTTTACGAAGCAAATATAATAACAGAAAATATTCTCAAGAGGTCTTCAGACTCCTCAGAAAGAATAAGTAAGATTTGTTACCTAATAAGCCAACTCAAGAGTGGAAAGTAGACATAAAGAGCTAATTTATCATGCACATAGAAATCCTCATTGAATTGAAACTACATGGGTACTTGAAGCTATAGAATTTATACCAATCGTAATATTATTACATGTTTTCATCTGAAGTTATAAATACTTCATGGCACACTACCTGTGGCCGCGACTTCGTTCGCGTGGGCGTGGGAGTCATATTCTGAGTAAATCCCGATCCATATCTCTCTTCTCTATGATCTCTATCTTCCAGTGAAAGTCCCATTAAAATGAATTCAGCCCTTTCAGACATTAGCCTGTACAAAAAAGACAGACAGACAAAAATTTAAAGAAGTTTCTTTGTATTTAAGTGTCGTGTAAATAACTATAAGCACTTGAGAAAATACAGTTATTTTGAAATCACAGACAGACACTTTTATTTATATGACTGTGTATATTTAAGTATTTATAAGATTAATCTCATCGGGTTCAGCGACCACTTTTCATTGTTCCTCAAATTTATAACAAGAAATATTAAATATAAGAAAACAAATGTATTACAACTAAGTACCTATTACGTACAAGTAATAAATACCTACTAGGTCATCTTATCGACATGATAACAGTCATGATGTTTTTAAGTAACAATAAATTTAAGTACCTACATTCTTTGAAACAACATTAGATATGTAAATAAATAAAAAAAGGTTTATGTATTGAACTTTAAGAAAACCTTTAAATAAAATGCAGCAGTTATATTATTATTTTAAGATACCACTGAAATGTTTTTACACTTTTAAAGTGCCTGCACAAACACAGTCCGCAAAGCTTCATGGAGATAATAATAAAAATGTTAATGACTTTGCAATAAAAGTAATAATAATTAAATCCTCATGCGGAGCCCTACCACCAAGGAAAAGGGCCGGCTTCTGTCACCGCTTACGATCTTATACTTGACAGTGAGCCGTCGCACAGCAGACCTTGACGACAAATCAAGTCTATTTTGAACGAGGATAAGGCATTAAATTTTTGTTTCGGAGGTTGCGAGTTCTATACCACCCACATCCAGATTGCACTATAATACTTTGATATGGCAACTAGACGAACCTATTTAGTTAAATTCTTCGCTTGTTTAACTACTAAGTAGCTAAGAATCGCTAGCTAAAAACCGCAAAATTAACGTGGAATGTATTTTATGTGTTTAATAAGACGCCTCTTCTACCGATAATAATATTCCTGTTAACGCATTTGCATAACACGGTTATGCAAAAGGTTACCCCAAAGTCATCAAAATGTGAAACTCCTATATAGAATTGTCTGACGCCAATTATATAAAAAATGGTCTAAAAAGTAATGATATACAAAAATTCCAACGATCAAAATAATATTATGAAATTCGTTTTTAATGTCAGTCAGATTAAATTTAAAAATAAGAAAACCCGCCTGCTATCAAAAAAGCTATCATGATATTATTATTCCTTTTTGAAATTCTTATAGTGAGTTATTTAATTTGATGCACATATTGCATTATTCCATTAATTTTTATTCTTTGATTTCAATCAACAGCATAAACAGCCACCACATTTTTTTGACGTGATAACGTCTATTAAAACGATGAACGCCGGGCGCACGCACGAAAAAATGTAGCGTTCCGCGAGCGAAAGAGCGGCAAAAGCGAGAGAGAGGCACGATCGGCCGATGCCGTAGGCGAGCCGTAGGCGAGCTAATCAAGTCAAATAGAGCTTGAATTACGTCATGTTGTTGTGACTAAAATTTTAGGCTTTTCTACAGAGAACTTGACACCCATTTAGATCTCAATTCTTTTTTTTTAATTGGCTCTCCTTTCACATTTATGTTTTTGATGAGATTAAATTATTATCCCTTCTACTCCAATGAGTATCAATCCATGGTGTCAATACACCATGCAACCCACGCTTTTATTACAATTGTACACAATTCTTAATTCAAAATTTTCTATTTTTAGTTGGATTTTATATAAGAGCGTGTTTTTAACTATTATTTATTTTTCTTTCTTTCTTTCTTTCTTTTCTCTTTAAGTATTAAATTGTTATCGGTCCTCGATAAGTCTACGAAATTTGAAAGAAATCTACCGTTTTAAGTGGGTTAAAATCAAGTCCAAAGGAGTCGGTTACAAGTTACAAACATACAGGTGAAGCTAATATAAAGCGTGTAAAAATAATACATTTTGACGGAGAATATTAATAATTTACTTGTAAGCAAATAAAACTTCACTCCGAATCCAATGAGGTATCATCTATATATCAGGAGACGAACATAGGATACTTTTTATCCCGGAAAATAGACCTTTTCCTGTGGGATAAGGTAAATTTTTGTTATATGTAGTTGATAGATTAGTTATTTATACAGATATCGGGATGATATAGGATACTTTTTATCCCGGAAAATAGACCTGTTCCTGCGGGATAAGGTAAAATTTTGTTATGTGTAGTTGATAGATAGCTATTATCGGGAACGGGAGCGGGAGCATGAGAGGGAGAGGGAGAGGGAGAGGGAGAGGGAGAGGGAGAGGGAGAGGGAGAGGGCGAGGGAGAGGGAGAGGGTGAGGGAGAGGGAGAGGGAGAGGGAGAGGGAGAGGGAGAGGGAGAGGGAGAGGGAGAGGGAGAGGGAGAGGGAGAGGGAGAGGGAGAGGGAGAGGGAGAGGGAGAGGGAGAGGGAGAGGGAGAGGGAGAGGGAGAGGGAGAGGGAGAGGGAGAGGGAGAGGGAGAGGGAGAGGGAGAGGGAGAGGGAGAGGGAGAGGGAGAGGGAGAGGGAGGAGCACACAGAAACTGTAACGGCTAAGAACGGCTGTACCGATTTTACATTCTTAGGCGATACGAAGTTCGCCGGGTCAGCTAGTTATATATAATTATATTAGGTATCACACATATATTTTTAGGAGCTTTACCACTATTTTTCTCAAATTTGAACTTGTTGACTAGACTAGGTAGGTATATATGAAATAGTTTGTATTTATTCTTAAGTTTTGTTTTTAAAAGATAAGCAGAGGAGTTTCTTTCACCGTTTCTTATCGTCTTAATAAGGCAGCATTCCGAAACGGTGGTAGATTGAAAAGATTTGACGTTCTTAAGTGTATTGAATAATAACTACATGAAATAAATGATTTGAGTTATAGTTTGAATTCAAGCGTGTGTATTTGATTTGACCTTTATACCGATTTGTAGAGTACTATCAGCCGTCCACATCTCTATAGGACGTAGCGGAAAACGTTTTATTTATAAATAGGTCCATCATAAATCCTGTAGGTGTTGCCTGACGTCAATTAGTGGTGTCGCGGCTCGATTATAGCACTCATCATTGTGAAGTACGGTAAGTATAAAATTTAATATTTTCATGTTTTAAATTTTTTAATGTTTATTATGTAAGTACTTACTGTGAATATGATGATATAAATTTATGTTTCCTATAGTTTCTGAATATAGTAATTTAATACATTTTTAAAATCACTTGAAAAACAAAAATTATTCTGATCGACATGATTTTTTGCAGCAGGTAAAGATAGAAAATTAGTAGTCGCGAGTTATATGAACAATTACTATCTACAATTTTACTTGATGGTAACTGGCAATATCTTTGATGATAAAGCGATCGTAAGTAAAAGTCTGTCAATAGAATTGTCTTGGAGACAAACATTTTGGAACCCGCCTTACTCTCCATAGGTTCGCTTCGCTTGAGTAAACCTGGTTATAAGCAATGATATTATAATTCAAATACAACTCAATGAGGGTTATAAGTACACACGCCCAAAATATTGCTACTAATTTATATCAGGCAATTACTTAAATCTAGGGTTCGCACGATACTTTCGATACTGAGTAGGTATCGATACTTTTGTTCGCGACACTCGATACTGAGTACTCGATATTCTCACCTGGTACTCACTCGCAAGTACTCATATGAAACGTCGGTATCGAGTACTTTTATAATACTGAGTACTTTTCAGTGTTGTCAATGCAAGTTTTTTGAGACGGTCGTGTACATTACCGTGGGCCGTGTCTACTGCTACCAATATACCAATATTAAGTATTGGTTCAAGTGGTCGTAGTTCAGTCAATAAAGTAGTTGTAGAGTGCGTGAGCGGGAACCTAAGCGATTTCTTCAGAAACTTATTCAGGGTGCTTAGGGAGACAACATACTAAAAGTCCTGACGTCTAGGAGGTGAGCCGGAGGGGGGGGGGGGGCAAAGGTCTCAATTTTAGGTTTTTCGCCAATATCTCAAAAACGGTGCGTTGTAGCGAAAAATGTTCTATGATGAAATGAAAGCTTATAAAATTCTCTATAACACTGATTATGTTCAGTTTTTCCATATTCCCAACCGTTTTCGAGCTACACGCTCTGGAAAAGTGAAAATTACAAAAATCTAAATTTTACTAACAAAAAATAACCGACTTCAAAGTCTCAAAAACTACTTGTCAGATCTCGTTCAAATTTATGTGGGACCACATGACAAGCACCTGATTTTGATTAAAAAAAGATTCATCGAAATCGGTTGGCGTGATATTGAGTTATTCGTCAATTTGTCGCGCACATCTTAACACAAATTTACGACTTATGTGGTTTTCTCATAGATGCCAGTGTCAGATCTCAATAAAATTTATGTGGGACTACATGACAGCCACCACCTTTCGATTAAAAAAAGAATCATCAAAATCGGTTCGCCCAGTCCAAAGTTATCATTAAAATTGCATTATTGAAATGAATTATTCTTGAGCAAACTAATACCTATGGGCTACGTTTGTTAAACTCCAAGTGCTCGCTAAGAAGAAATATGAAATATTTATAGACTATCATAATTATGACTATGAGTAAGTTGAGTAAAATTTTATGTATCATCATTATTTGTAAAGCATCTATATAAAAATTATTATGCCCCAACTCAGAGTCACCGACCATAACCAGTGGTTACTTCAATCGCTCCTTAGTACAGAATTTGTATGGTGATCCTTTACTAAGGAGCGATTAAAGTAACCGTTAGTAACTCTGAGTTGGGACGTTAGTTCCTAGTTAGATTTAAGAAAATTTGTCTAAACATAGTATAATAAGCACTGGCAGACCTTAATAAAAAAAAAGAATGCGCCATTGGAATCTAAGTTAAACACACTGAATTTCAGGATTCACCCTTTTAAAAATTTCCAATTTTCGAACAAAAAAATTTGTGGTCCAAGTTGATAAATCGATCGAGTAGGTAAACATGAGATTTAAGTAATTGCCTGAAATAAATTAGTAGCAATGTTTTGGGCGTGTGTACTTATATCCCTCATTGGGTTGTATTTGTATTATAATATTATAATTGCTTATAACCAGGTTTACTCAAGCGAAATGAACCTATGGAGAGTAAGGCGGGTTCCAAAATGTTTGTCTCCAAGACAAAAAGGCGTAATAATTTTTATATAGACTGTTGACAAACTTTTACTCACGATCGCTTTATCATCAAAGATATTGCCAGTTACCATCAAGTAAAATTGTAGATAGTAATTGTTCATATAACTCGTGACAACTAATTTTCAACTTTACCTACTTATCTGCTGCAAAAATCATGTCGATCAGAATAATTTTTGTTTTTCAAGTGATTTGTAATCTACAACACGAAAATGACAGACTTTTAAAAATGTATTATTATATTCAGAAACTCTATGAAACATAAATTTATATCATCATATTTCACAGTAAGTACTTACATAATAAACATTAAAAAATTTAAAACATGAAAATATTAAATTTTATACTTACCGTACTTCACAATGATGAGTGCTATAATCGAGCCGCGACACCACTAATTGACGTCAGGCAACACCTACAGGATTTATGATGGACCTGTTTATAAATAAAACGTTTTCCGCTACGTCCTATAGAGATGTGGACGGCTGATAGTACCTACTCTACAAATCGGTGTAAAGGTCAAATCAAATACACACGCTTGAACTCAAACTCAAATCATATATTTCATTTAGGTATTACTCAATACACTTATGAACGTCTTTCAAATCTTTTCAATCTACCACCGTTTCGGAAAGCTGCCTTATTAAGAGGAGAAGAAATGATGAAAAAAACTCCTCTGCACATCTTTTAAAAACAAAACTTAAGAATAGATATAAGTTATTTCATGTATACCTACCTAGTCTAGTCAACAAGTTCAAAGAGAAAAATAGAGGTTAAGCTCCTAAAAATATATGTGTAATGATTCCTAATATCTAATATATAAAATTCTCATGTCACGGTGTTAGAAGTTGAACTCCTCCGAAACGGCTCGACCGATTTTCGTGAATCTTTGCGTGCATATCGGCTAGGGTGGAGAATCGGACAACATCTATCATCGTTTGCCCGGTTAGCTAGTAATTATAATGATACTTCATTGGATTCGGAGTGACTTTTTTTGCATTTACTAGTAAATTATTATTAATGTTCACCGTCAAAATTTATTATTTTTACACGCTTTATATTAGCTTCACCTGTATGTTTGTAACTTGTAACCAACTCCTCTGGACTTGATTTTGACCCACTTCACACGGTCAGATTTCTTTCAAACTTCGTAAAATCGAAAACCAATGACAATTCAATATTTTAAGAAAAAGAAGGAAAGAAAGAAAAATATCATAAAATAAGTAAAATTATTGTTATATATCTAATTATAAATTATTATAATATGGTATGGACGATCATCTATATAATATTACATAATATTAAAAAAAAGAAAAGGACCCAAGATCGTTCCTTGGAGGACACCCATGATAACCGATAACCCTGATGATTTGACTCAGTTTATACATACACTTTGAGTTCAACCATTTAAATTCAATGATATCAAATTAAGTGCCTTGTCTTTAAGGCCATAGTGACCCAGTTTAAGAAGCAAAGTTTTGTGATCAGATTAACACAATCCAATGCTATCGAAAGATCACAAAATATACTAATAGCATTATGTGATGCCTCACAGGCCTCATATATGTGCTTGATGAGCCCACTTGCATCATTAATACTCCGATTGTCAGAGAAATTAGCAGACATTTCATGTTCTCATTTTATTTGAAGTCGGTTATTTTTTAAGTATAATTTTTTTCACTATCATCATCATCACCACTAAAATTATAATCATTTTTATCGCTACGTATTTAAATAAATATATTTAGACTGCGTATTCTATACTTGTACGGTTCTTCATTATGCGATTGTAGTGTGAACATCGTGAAATGGTCTGTGACTTGACGGCTTGGTACGCTTTGGATGGTAAAAAATAAAATAAATAGAGAAAATATTGCTACGTGATTTAAATAGTTTAGAGATAATTATATTTACTTATTTATTTACTTAAATATTTATTTAAATAAATAAATATAATTGTCAATAACCACAAAACGGTACAATTGGCGAGCTTAATGCTTAAATGCATTCTCTACAACCTAACCATTTATTCTTGTGACTTGTGAAATCTAATTGTTATGCCAATTTTAATTGATAACATTTTGTTACTAACTTAATAAAAAAGAGAGAAGTGTCACGTCGAAACCACGTTGAATCACCTTGTTGGATCACACGTGGGATTCCTTTTTAGGTACATATAAACATAAAATTTACTTTATTGATAATTTCCGCCATAGACAATGGACAATTTCTCCCATTTTCACTCCACTGGTTTTTTTTATTTATGTTCCTCATTGATAATTAATCATAACTTTTATGAAATAAAAAGCACTCGAAAACACCCTTAGATTCGACCAACGTGAACGTCAACTCAAAGTCGTCACTGATAATACGAGTATGATATAAGATATAAATAAATAGTGAACAAGGAGCCAGTTTGACTTGAGAGCACTATAGGGTATCTATTTACAACATTGTACGTTAATATTAGAGACGGCGGCGGCGTGCTACGGACGAATGACTTCAAATCCTCTGTGATGTGTTGACTTGACAATTATTTCTTGAGTGTTATTGCTAAGCTAATTATAACAGTTTCGGAACACGTACGTAGACGTAGGAGCATAATTATGTGCACTTGTAATATAATTATAAACAATATTTCTCCTCGAGACCGTAGATGGGCATTTTCGCCAAAAATTGTACCTCGCAAAATTATTGACATTTTTTTTTATTGAAATTTTACCAGTTTTTGGGTTTACACTGAAATACTCATAATATTATTTTCTTGCATCATCATCATCATAAATCTACATTATATTAAGATAGTAAAATTGGTACTTGACTTATTCAAATTAAATTTACAGGACATTTTCAGTGAGGTGGACCATTAAAATGTTCCATTCCGCGACTCAAAACAATTGTCAATATAAAAACAATTAAACACTGTTTTAGGTAAATTTAGTCTTTAATTAATTTCAGTACGGCTAAAGGAATAAATTAATGAGAAAAAAAAATATCATGAAAAAGAATGTTAGCGTGTCATTTTCCTACATTCCGTTAAATACTATTTGGTCATTTTACATTACATTTTTGTCTTATTTAAGTAAAAGCACCAAACAGTCTAAATCTTGGTATTCTTAAGAGGAAAACCAAATTACTTATTTCTTAATTTTATAAAATAAAATAGGTAATAATTAATTTAATTAAAGCTTAATTTTAGCAGTATTTAAATAAATTAAATACCGTAATTTTAAATATGTTCTTTTACAAGTATGAAATTTAATTACACTTAGGTTATTATTATAACGCATTTCTTGTATTAATTACAAATTATTATTGTTAAATGTTGCCTCTTAAATGTTGAATTTTTGCGATGCGCAGATTTTTACTAAACTTTGACGTACCATAACTTGGAAACTATAATTCGTTTGAAAATGAATGTAGGAACTTAGATATTTGTAGGTAATTTATCAATAAATAATTTACTCCTTGACCATGTTATTTTAGCTTGTACCGTTTTTCTGAAAATTAAGAAAATGTGTAAAATGGGACAATTTTCAAGGGGGGAGGGGGAGGCGGACGAGGAAGGGAGGGGGAGACTTGTTTTTTAATATATTCACATAAAGGTATAACAGAGCAGCAGTTTCAATATAGAATGAATGGACTAACAAGCGGGCCGGATTCTGTAGCCTTTTATGAAACCCTAGTAAGTATAACAGCATGCGATTTTGGTCGATTTTTATGCCACCCTAATACAGTGTGAGGAGGCCGTGATGGGAATTTATGCTGAAAGTGGGCGTGGCCACTATCTTTTGTCCTCGATGTTCTTCTTTCCGTCATGTCACTCACTTCACAAGCACAGCACAGAAAAACTACGGAGTAGTACTTATTCAGTAATTTTTATTGCATCTAAAAATTATAAAACAATTACTTTTTAACAAAAAATTGAACCAACGAAAAAAAATTGAAAATGAAAAATAAAATAAATCATTTAGTATTATAATTTAAGATCCTAAATTATTAACAGTAAATAAATAATAATGAGGCAGTGCCAAACAGATGATAAAACAAACAATTGCGGATCAAGGATAGTACAGTAATGTAATGACTTCTTGTATAAAATTTGTCAGACAGCTATACCTACTGAGCCTGCACTCGGAAGCGAATAACATAAGCGCCAAATTATTTTTTTATTTGGTTTTTAAAACTACTTTATGGATTTTCACAAAAATATATGTGAATTCACATTATTTACATCATATATTATAATAAATTTTAATTTCAAATGTCAACACATCAGTGATGCCTTTGGTGTTGCTGATGTCCATGGGCAACGATAGTTACTATCAGGTGAATTGTCAGCTCGTTTGCCGGCTATTTCCATAAAATAAAAAAAATCGTCATTTAAATTCTTTCATTGAATAGTAGCATTTGTCAGTTAACCATTTAAGTAACTCTATTTTAAGTTTAGTGAAAGTCAAGATTTTTATGTTTTCAAGGATTTTATTATATATCGTTTTCGAAGTCTAATTTTTTGAACGTATCGCTGATCGAGAAGAAGGTACCATGGTACACATAGTCGATTAGGGTATCTGGTTGCAAAATATCAATTATTTTTCTTTTCCTGAAAAAGGTACATAGGTATTTGTTCTAAAAAAAATACAAATCTCATATATGTATATACCTACCTGTCAATGACAATAATTTTAGCTTCCTATAGAGAGGCTTGCAGCTAGTGTCTGGGGTAACATTACAAATAGCGCGTATACATCGTTTTTGAGCAATGAAGACTTTATTGCAATCTGTAGAGTTTCCCCATAAAAACTATACCATACCTTAAATTAGAGGCAACATAGCCGTGGTAGGCTTTTAAGGTTGTTGACATATTACTTATTTTTGGTAGAACGAAACGAGAAATTTTTGTACAAAGTAAATCATTTTTAACAATGTAACTAAATGAATCAATTTTCATTTTTAAATTTCGATTATAGTAATGTATCGATTATGTTGGTTTTATAAATGGTTTCAAGCCGTCAATCACTTTACGTCAGTTTAGATTTAGGCCCCTTCATAAAACATTGTTTTGACGTCATATATTTTCATTAAATTTTGCATAAATTATGATGTGATGGGATTTTTACTAGAATAAAACGTTTAATATGATTTACAATCAACGCCAATGAAAATGAGCAGGGATTTTTAACAAATTTTGGCAAAATCCTTTGTCAAGTTGATTATTCCATTTTGCTCAAAGACGCCCATACAAGCTTTATTCATATTAATAAATGGCAGCTATCATTATGGGCATCTTAGATAATTTTGACTATAACTAGCTTTTGCCCGCAGCTTCGCCCGCAGTAGAGATCGATTCTTTACAAATCCTACTTACCTACTTGTTTTAAATCTTACTTACTTACTTGTTTTACCGCGGTAAAAAGTAGCCTACGTTACTCTCCACCCTCCTCACTAACTCCATACACAAAAACCATACCATTTATCAGCTTCGTTGCGACGTGAAAGACGGACAAACAAACACACTTTCACATTTATAATATGAGTATGGATTGGAGTATAGTTGAATATTGTATTTATTTATATTACGATATTATAACTGAGATTTAGTATTAATAATTATTATTTCAATATTAGTGGACATCAATAGTGGAACGTCATTACTTATAAATAATGAAATAATAGGTATTTCAGACCACGGCGCACTAACTACAGATTTAGTTGAAGAGCACTATAAAAGTTCATGTATAAGGTAATTAATCAGTAACGTTATGAATAAGTACCTTCTAATAATTTCTGTACAAAAAGTAATGATATCCCATCAAAAACATAAATGTAAAGTGAGAGCCAATTAAAAAAAAAGAATTGAGATCTAAATGAGTGTCAAGTTCTATGTAGAAAAGCCTAAAATTTTAGTCACATGAACATGTAATTCAAGCTTTACATTTGAATTGGCTAGTTTTCATTAGTTAGCAACCAACAAACCAAATTTTAGAAAATTAACATAGGTCATCAACCTAAAAGACTTAACGAAGATAATTATACAAATATAGCTTAGGTAGGTACGTGAAAACTAACCAAGTCAAATGTGCAGCTTGAATTACATGTTCTTGTGACTAAGATTTTAGGCTTTTCTACACAGAACTTGGCACCCATTTAGATCTCAATTTTTTTTAATTAGTTCTCACTTTACATTTATGTTTTTGATGGGATACGTTACTCTTAAATTCCCTAATACATTATTCATTAATAAAACTCGCATAGTGTTAAGTAATGTATCAATTTGTTTTAAAATAGGCAATAGGTAAAAGACAATTGAATAGAAAACAGATCATTTTATGTATACAAATTATATAAAGGTTGAATTTTCAAAGTGTGCGTGGATGGCCAACTCTGAAAGTATGAGGAATAGCGAACAATGCTGAAAGGAGTCTCGTGGCCGATTTTGATGAAAACTAAAACAGCATCATTACATCAAAGAAATATCTGTAATAATTTCAAAATTATCATATTTTTTAATATTCATTACATTATTAATTTAACAGAACGTAGTTAAAAAGCGAAACCTATTTAAAAAGGTCAGACCAATACAGTACATGATAAAATAACTTGATTCAAATTCACTCCTTGGACACTGATGATATCCATCATAATTCGATATAAAAGGCGACACGAAGTGAATTCAGTCGAAGAATAAATCTGTGCATACGTGAAAATAGTAAGTAGGAACTTGAAAGAAATAAAACTCATTTTTTGCTTGGTCTTACTTTATGTAGGATACTATCTCATCAAAAACATAAATGTAAAATGAGAGCCAAGTTCAATAAAAAAAAAGAATTGACATCTAAATGGGTGCCAAGTTCTGTGTAGAAAATCCTAAAATTTTAGTCACAACAACATGTAATTCAAGCTCTACATTTAACTTGGCTAGTTTCTATTAATACTATATATACGTATATTTACAATCTGAGTGTGGGTGTATGTTTTAAATCTTCATAAATAATGTATTGACTTCCCTTTAAGGGAGGATTTTCAAAAAAAATGGGTCAAAGTAAACTTTTGTTCATAACGATAAACTTACATAAAAAAATATATTTATTACTCTAAAACTGATGGAGTTGGTTTGTATGAAAGGGACTTCCAACCCCTATTTTTACCCCTTAGGAGATGAATTTCGAAAAATCCGTTCTTAGCTGACGTCTTCCCGGCAATCTCCTTGAAAAATTTCATTTTATTAATTATGTAAGAAACTACTGAACCGAATAAAAAGCGGCGAGTCTCCTTTTGCTTTTATATATATAGATAATGTATTACGCAACTGAACAGTAATTTAATTATTCATTCTCTTACATATCATCAAACATTTTTATTTAAGTACAAATAATAAAATATAAATAATAAAACAAAACTACTCCATTTCTCTGTGCTGTTTAGTTTTCTCCATTTAACGTTTTGACAATCATAAGCAAAAGTCAAAAACTTTATACGTTACTTCAAATTCTTTAATAAAAAGCGTGTAAAAAATAGCGCAGAGAGACATACGTCCTGTAATGTGGTTTTCCCGTGGGGGGGGAATAAGAGGTAAATAAAAGAGGTTGTTCAGATTTAAGTCCAATAACATTTATTGTTGCCTAAGTTTTAGGTGAACGAATTCGTACAGTTGACAATAACTGGAAGAAAGGGGGAAAGGGGGTCCGCTGGCTTGTTTGGCTGGTCGTATTATACGTAACCCTGTTTGGTTCAGTGATGTCCGTTCTAACGGACACCGCCGATGGTTATACAATTTTACCCGGAGTGGGTCCACACTAAATCCAGAAATTAAAAGGAAAGCTCGCACGAATTTTACCCGTTTAGGATGAAGTTCGAGCGGGGTTATTAAACTAATAAAATTCTTAATCTAAAGGAAAGCTCGCACGAATTTGACCCGTTGAGGATGAAGTTCGAGCGGGGTTATTAAACTAATGAAATTCTTAATCTACAGGAAAGCTCGCACGAATTTGACCCGTTTAGGATGAAGTTCGAGCGGTGTTATTAAACTAATGAAATTCTTAATCTAAAGGAAAGCTCGCACGAATTTGACCCGTTGAGGATGAAGTTCGAGCGGGGTTATTAAACTAATGAAATTCTTAATCTAAAGGAAAGTTTGTTAACCTAATGCTAAACCGTTGCCGTCAGGGAACTTAGGTGTCAGGTGTCGTAGTTAAGGAAGGGTGAGGCCCATACTGACCCAACCGTGAACCCCCTGGATGAGTAGTAGGATGGGGAGACACCCCACTCCACAATATAACGGAATAACAGGAACAATAATACAAAATAACGGAATATAGTACGGAAAATAAGGCCTAAGCCGCTCCCGTGGGTGGTGGAGGTCGGAAGCACCACACTCCACAACAAAAAAAAGGAATTTAAGGAAAGGCTGCCGTTCACGTCAGTGATGGAGGTCGGCCCGCCGAAGCCCCACACCACGGCGCCAACTCCACGCGCCTCAGCACCCGCGGTCGCTCTCTCTCCGGCGCGCACCCCACCGGAGAGGGGTCCCCTCCGGAACTACACTCCCTCTCGGAACGGCTCTCCAGAAAACACCTCCTAGTATAGTACAGAAATCACGTCTTACACAACAGTTTATACAGCCCTCGCGGCTACTACGGAACCACGGATATAGTTAATTAATTATTACAATGTCTAGTTATTAATTAATTGACTTAGTAGAACAACGGCCACTCGGCTAGACACATTTAGTTGCCTCACCGACCTTTACAGATCCAACACTATGGCTCACCGCCCTTCTATTTAAACAATTCATATAATATTCGTTCTGCATTAAGCCCTACGGCCCAGAATAATTTAGCGTACAACAACATACATGAAGGGCATGGTTCACACTCGCTACCTGGCAAATACAGATATCATCAGAACACCCACACACTGTTTACTAATTGACTAATTCACCGCGTTACAGAGAATAAGTTTAGCATACCTGTTTAGGGAGGTGTTACGCGCTCAGCGAAGACAGACAGACGCAGAACGAACAGGGCTGAGCGCCCACCAAGCGCAACCTGTGCACAAAGGAGGACCCCGTTATAAACACGAAAACACTCAACTTCGGCTTAGCCGCAAAGTAGAAAACTTACTTACTTGTAGTATTGGTTAGAAGCCGCCTCACGGAACCAACCAAACACACCGTGTCACACCACCACGTGGTGCAGACCCAGTACCAAGCAGCCACACTGCAAAGATTCCTCACGTTATTCTCCAAGAACACTCCAAATCCCCATTCGAAAATCCCCGTAGGACTCCCCAGACTTACCAGCAAAGAACCAGCAACACCAGAAACACTCAACACTCTATGGAAAACACCACTTGGACCGGTGCGTCACCACACAACTCAGAACAGACAACGGCACAGACTGTAGGAATACTCTCGGGAACCAGAAGGACGCCGCGCTCCTCTCCACGCTTTTATACTGCCACCCTTGCCACTCAAATCCACCAATCGCAACAACTCCCAGACGCGGGACATGGATTTCCGGCTTCTATCAGCTTCGAGAAACGAGGAGACAATAACCACAACAATGCTCCTTATAGCAATTGGGGTAAGGTTCACTTTTCTATCGTATATTCGGAGAAGCGTCATCACACGACTCAGGCGCCTAATGACAAAAAATACAATCCAGGTGTTCCCTATTCAAAAAATCATTCCTTCCACGTAACTAGACACAAAAAAACCCCGATGACCTAATTCTCACAGACATCCCTCTAAATTTATTCATTATAAACTCCCACAAACTAACCAATTTCGAGAACAGAACTCAATAAGGTTGCAAACTAATTCCCAAACCTGCACTCACACCTTGACTTCTCCCCTTCCAGAGGGCCGACCCCTACAATATTTTGAATTGAAATGGCCGATCTCCCGTTGGCCAGTTAGTCCCAGGACCTCCGACTACTCCATCCTGCCCAATGAAAAAAACAATATATACGCCCAATCAATTTCCCAATATAGCAGACCCCGATATTTGGGAAAAATTCTACGCTGTTAACCCCGACCGGAAACCATCAATCACAGACGCGGACCACTGCCACAGACTATATCGCCTCCGGCTATGGTCCAACCACAGACTCAGAATCAAGGGAGTAGAATGATTTAATATTTTATTCTATAAACAAGTCCTAGACCTTCATAAAGAAATTACAAATTCAGAAGTCCCATCTATCAAAAAATACTCGCCACAAATTGACAGAGACTAGAGGCTGAACAGACCACAGACTACAGAACCGAACAACTGACGCGGCGATTTTGAAATCACTCAAATGGCGATCGAGGATTGGTCCATCCGTCTGACAGCGACCTTGGCAACTACCACAGACCAGCCGTCAACTGCCGCCCGTCAAATCCTCTCAATCTCCAATTGTCACTGTCAACCGGCTTGTCAATACTTGTAAACAAATCATATTGAATTTATGAAAGCAATAAATTTAAGTTATTTAAATGGAGATAATTAAGAAATTAAGCAATTTAAGGTGAAATTGGGACCGAGATAGTTCAATTGTACGGAAGTTAATCCAATTCTCGCCAAATGATATACCAAAGGAATGTTATTCAAGGTAAGATCTCAGGAGATTCACTACAAGACAGGAAAAAAAGTGTTACAGTACCCCCTTCCCCACCAGAATTTCACGAGGGAAACGAGAGAAATTCACGCTGGCCCTCCAGCGTTTTCCCTAGCTCAGAACCTACAGACTGCAAGACACAATTCCTATTACTAAAACAACTTCTAACCCTTTGTCGAGCCGTAGACAGTGGACCAGCTTCACCAACGCTAATACACTGAGGAGGCCTCCGACAAACAGGCAGCTTACAACTAAAACACGAAGAACCTAACCTACTTTCCCTAGGGACAAGACGTCGCCTCGTCTCCACAGCAACGGCTCTCTTAACATTAATCCTAACACTATTCGACGATGAAGGACTCCTACGCACCTCCGCCTTTGCATTCTTCCGCTCTCTTGTTAAAGCATCAGAAGGGCGTGCGCTAGAGACCGCAGACACAACGGCCTCCACAGGTTTCTTCGACCTCGCAGAAACCTCTGGCTTCACCAGGCGCAGAACCTCCGGCGCGACCTGAAAAGCTCTCCAGAAATTCAGACCAAATAGCAACGCAGTAGCCATACCCGGTACTACATAAAATTTTATTACACGCAGAATACCTTTTACCACCACAGGCAAAAACATATAGCCCGCAACAGGGGAAGCAGACCCAGTCGCAGTAACAATTGAAGCTACACTATCAGGGTTTTGTATCTCACAAAACTCCGTGAATTTACTAACAGCAGAACCACCAATAATAGAGATTTCCGATCCGGAATCCAACAGACCAGAACAAGCTACACCACAAATATCCGCTTCTAAATAAGGACGAGCATCCTGCGAATCCTTCGACTGGACATGAGTATCACTCACTTCCACACCAGACCTAGAAAGAAAGAAATTATGTATGTAATTACACCAATCGCGCCACTCCTCAGCAGAGGTGCGCTCACCACGACGCTCCACACGTACCATAGAAACAGGCTTAGCAGCAGGAGCAGGCCTACCAGCAGCAACAGGCCTACTAACAGGAACACACTTTGGGCATGTAGCAGCATTCACGCCCTTCTCACCACATCTAAAACAGACCAGACTACGCGGCGCAGTACATTCTATAAGCGTGTGACCTTTCACACGACACCGCACGCAGAACTTCTCCACCACCTTAGCGACTGCTTCACAGCGCGGACGTCCTATCTTACCTTTATAGGCTAGGTCAGGGGCCACAGCATTTGACAGATTTCTCGGGGGTTCCTGGAAGCAATCCGCCATTTGCCGCGCCGCCTCCAGCTGTCGACCATGCCTCTTCAGGTCCGCCCACGTCTGTATATCTGCATTGGCCAAGGGGATAGAATACGAGGGCCTAATATTAAATCTGACGATATTTAATTTTTCAGCATCATCCAAAGGCTTACGCAACCGAGAGAAATAGTTACGCATAATGCTCAAATACGCAGAAAGAGACTCATCGGGGCCTTGAGTTCTCGAACGGATCTCTTGTAGCAACCTATGATCATAATTAAAGGGTAAAAATTCTTCCAGCAAAACAGTCTTTAATTCCTCCCAGTTCTCCACCTCATCACAGATACCACGATACCAGTACAGAGCCTCACCAACAAATAACTCAGCCGCAGAATTAAACAATTTCTCCTTCGAGATGTTCCGGGACCTACACAACTCCTCTATCCGCACAATGAACTCCTGCACGCTATCCTTGCCACTAAATTTCAGGTTGAGGGACGAGACAGAGGAACCGCGCTCGCAGGTTACCACCGGGACCATCCCAACAGACTCCTTCTCCGCGGACATAGAAGACCCATCCCCTACAGGCTTGAAGTCAAAACTACTAGTAAAAGTAAATGTCATCCGGTCAACCCTATTGATTAAAACAAGTAGAAGCCTATCTAATCGGTCTTTAAGAGCCCGCGTTGTCTCAGTATCCGCCACAACACGACTTAAGCGATGAAAGAGGTGGTTACATAAAGCCTGTATCCTATTTACTCTCTTGAGTGGGAGGGGTTTCTGGTCAAGAAGCTCCTCCAACTCAGTGATTTTATTTGAAATTAATTTTAACTCCGCTTCCACGTCCCCATCAAACTCATTTACTTCATCGCTCGGAAACTCCTTAGCTAGACGAGACACCTGTGCCCGCAAGCGTTCCACCGTGGTTTCAGGTACCGCACCCCGGACCGTTACCTCATAAACTAATTCCTCCTTGTTAAGCAAGTTGAATTTAATAGGGCGTTCCTCAGACATCGTGAATGTAGGAAGCGAAAGTTTAAATTTAAGGGCCAAGTGGTATAAATTATAACGCTAGAATTCAAATTCAATCAGAATTGTATTAGTAGTCAGAGCTTAGGTATAATTGTTAGTACAGTAATACACAGATGGCAGTACCCTTCAACGTTAAAGTAAAAGTTTTATCAATATCGACACAGCCAATACGTTACAGAATGAAAGTCCAGTATCAGGTGAAGCCTCCACTGAACCCTCAATGCCCCACTACAGTAGCACACGAACAGTATTCAGTTTCAGTCTAAGTATACAATAGAAAAAAAAATTAAGATATGACCAGCCAATCCGTCACTGAGCGAAAGACCAGAGGCGGGCAGGAACCTGCACAAACCAGCGAAGGCCCCACGTTGGGCGCCAATGTAATGTGGTTTTCCCGTGGGGGGGGAATAAGAGGTAAATAAAAGAGGTTGTTCAGATTTAAGTCCAATAACATTTATTGTTGCCTAAGTTTTAGGTGAACGAATTCGTACAGTTGACAATAACTGGAAGAAAGGGGGAAAGGGGGTCCGCTGGCTTGTTTGGCTGGTCGTATTATACGTAACCCTGTTTGGTTCAGTGATGTCCGTTCTAACGGACACCGCCGATGGTTATACAATTTTACCCGGAGTGGGTCCACACTAAATCCAGAAATTAAAAGGAAAGCTCGCACGAATTTTACCCGTTTAGGATGAAGTTCGAGCGGGGTTATTAAACTAATAAAATTCTTAATCTAAAGGAAAGCTCGCACGAATTTGACCCGTTGAGGATGAAGTTCGAGCGGGGTTATTAAACTAATGAAATTCTTAATCTACAGGAAAGCTCGCACGAATTTGACCCGTTTAGGATGAAGTTCGAGCGGTGTTATTAAACTAATGAAATTCTTAATCTAAAGGAAAGCTCGCACGAATTTGACCCGTTGAGGATGAAGTTCGAGCGGGGTTATTAAACTAATGAAATTCTTAATCTAAAGGAAAGTTTGTTAACCTAATGCTAAACCGTTGCCGTCAGGGAACTTAGGTGTCAGGTGTCGTAGTTAAGGAAGGGTGAGGCCCATACTGACCCAACCGTGAACCCCCTGGATGAGTAGTAGGATGGGGAGACACCCCACTCCACAATATAACGGAATAACAGGAACAATAATACAAAATAACGGAATATAGTACGGAAAATAAGGCCTAAGCCGCTCCCGTGGGTGGTGGAGGTCGGAAGCACCACACTCCACAACAAAAAAAAGGAATTTAAGGAAAGGCTGCCGTTCACGTCAGTGATGGAGGTCGGCCCGCCGAAGCCCCACACCACGGCGCCAACTCCACGCGCCTCAGCACCCGCGGTCGCTCTCTCTCCGGCGCGCACCCCACCGGAGAGGGGTCCCCTCCGGAACTACACTCCCTCTCGGAACGGCTCTCCAGAAAACACCTCCTAGTATAGTACAGAAATCACGTCTTACACAACAGTTTATACAGCCCTCGCGGCTACTACGGAACCACGGATATAGTTAATTAATTATTACAATGTCTAGTTATTAATTAATTGACTTAGTAGAACAACGGCCACTCGGCTAGACACATTTAGTTGCCTCACCGACCTTTACAGATCCAACACTATGGCTCACCGCCCTTCTATTTAAACAATTCATATAATATTCGTTCTGCATTAAGCCCTACGGCCCAGAATAATTTAGCGTACAACAACATACATGAAGGGCATGGTTCACACTCGCTACCTGGCAAATACAGATATCATCAGAACACCCACACACTGTTTACTAATTGACTAATTCACCGCGTTACAGAGAATAAGTTTAGCATACCTGTTTAGGGAGGTGTTACGCGCTCAGCGAAGACAGACAGACGCAGAACGAACAGGGCTGAGCGCCCACCAAGCGCAACCTGTGCACAAAGGAGGACCCCGTTATAAACACGAAAACACTCAACTTCGGCTTAGCCGCAAAGTAGAAAACTTACTTACTTGTAGTATTGGTTAGAAGCCGCCTCACGGAACCAACCAAACACACCGTGTCACACCACCACGTGGTGCAGACCCAGTACCAAGCAGCCACACTGCAAAGATTCCTCACGTTATTCTCCAAGAACACTCCAAATCCCCATTCGAAAATCCCCGTAGGACTCCCCAGACTTACCAGCAAAGAACCAGCAACACCAGAAACACTCAACACTCTATGGAAAACACCACTTGGACCGGTGCGTCACCACACAACTCAGAACAGACAACGGCACAGACTGTAGGAATACTCTCGGGAACCAGAAGGACGCCGCGCTCCTCTCCACGCTTTTATACTGCCACCCTTGCCACTCAAATCCACCAATCGCAACAACTCCCAGACGCGGGACATGGATTTCCGGCTTCTATCAGCTTCGAGAAACGAGGAGACAATAACCACAACAATGCTCCTTATAGCAATTGGGGTAAGGTTCACTTTTCTATCGTATATTCGGAGAAGCGTCATCACACGACTCAGGCGCCTAATGACAAAAAATACAATCCAGGTGTTCCCTATTCAAAAAATCATTCCTTCCACGTAACTAGACACAAAAAACCCCGATGACCTAATTCTCACAGACATCCCTCTAAATTTATTCATTATAAACTCCCACAAACTAACCAATTTCGAGAACAGAACTCAATAAGGTTGCAAACTAATTCCCAAACCTGCACTCACACCTTGACTTCTCCCCTTCCAGAGGGCCGACCCCTACAATATTTTGAATTGAAATGGCCGATCTCCCGTTGGCCAGTTAGTCCCAGGACCTCCGACTACTCCATCCTGCCCAATGAAAAAAACAATATATACGCCCAATCAATTTCCCAATATAGCAGACCCCGATATTTGGGAAAAATTCTACGCTGTTAACCCCGACCGGAAACCATCAATCACAGACGCGGACCACTGCCACAGACTATATCGCCTCCGGCTATGGTCCAACCACAGACTCAGAATCAAGGGAGTAGAATGATTTAATATTTTATTCTATAAACAAGTCCTAGACCTTCATAAAGAAATTACAAATTCAGAAGTCCCATCTATCAAAAAATACTCGCCACAAATTGACAGAGACTAGAGGCTGAACAGACCACAGACTACAGAACCGAACAACTGACGCGGCGATTTTGAAATCACTCAAATGGCGATCGAGGATTGGTCCATCCGTCTGACAGCGACCTTGGCAACTACCACAGACCAGCCGTCAACTGCCGCCCGTCAAATCCTCTCAATCTCCAATTGTCACTGTCAACCGGCTTGTCAATACTTGTAAACAAATCATATTGAATTTATGAAAGCAATAAATTTAAGTTATTTAAATGGAGATAATTAAGAAATTAAGCAATTTAAGGTGAAATTGGGACCGAGATAGTTCAATTGTACGGAAGTTAATCCAATTCTCGCCAAATGATATACCAAAGGAATGTTATTCAAGGTAAGATCTCAGGAGATTCACTACAAGACAGGAAAAAAAGTGTTACAGTCCGACGTCGATGAAGACCGCAGTCGACTGAACGCACATCATAAAGACAGTGTGGGAATGAGTTCTTGTATGAAAATTGTGAGACAGCTATACTGAGCGTGCGCTCGAAACTGACCGACTTAAACGCCAAACAACGTTTTTATTTGGTTTTTAAAAACTACTTCATGTTTTTTCACAAAAAAACACATGGATTTAGATGTGATAATGTACTATGTTTTAAAAAGAATTCCATGCACAAATTTCTTTAAATATCGCGGTGGCAAGCTATAGTGTAAATAATTAGAGCCAACTTCATGATTTTTTCTATCGAGAAAATTTCACGTTATCGTGTTTTCATTTTCGAGCAGATTTAAAGTACATAGTCAAAAAACATACACCTAAGTATTACGGTAATAGCGTATACACTTTACGAAATATATCCAAAAGAAAATCAACCAAACGGGCGCGGCAGCGCCTTAAACTTACTTAAAAACATACACTAAATTAAATGTTTAAATATTTTTATGAATAACGTTTAATGAATCAAAATTCATAGACTAATCTAACAGGATTTAGAATTAAAACTAAAAAATGTTTAAAAATATAAAATACGAGTAACCGCCCTCGCTTTGCTTCGGTTTTCTTATTTTTTTACACCTTGGGTTACATTATTGGAATTTTATTAAGGATCGATATTTTTTTTGAAAATATAATTATAGCCTATGTTACTCGGGGATAGTGTAGCTTCCCAACAGTGAAAGAATTTTTCAAATCGGTTAAGTAGTTTCGGAGCCTATTCAATGCAAACAAAAATTCAAATCTTTCCTCTTTATATTATATTAGTATAGATTATATTCTTTAGAATATTCTTGAGTATATAATATTTTATATTTTTTGCGGTACTTTAGTACCGCACCCAATTCTTCTCTCTTTATTGGCCGGCAACGCATCGGTGATGCCTTTGGTGTTGCTGATATCCATGGGCGACGATAGCCACTTACCATCAGGTGGAACGTCAGTTCGTTTGCCGGCTATTTCCACAAAAAAAATTAAAATCAATAATAACAATAATAAATAAAATGGAAAAACCTACGTTATTGGTAACTATGAGTAACTCACCTCATATTCTACAAAAGCGCTCTACTGTGATCTGCAGATGTGCGCTAGCGTCGAATTACGCACTTGACATGCGGGGGAGAGGTGAGCCTGAGGAAAGCACTTGTGGACCCCAGGCGATGTAACATTAAAATTGACGCCACTGTTAACTTTTTATTCCAACTTGTGAGTATTTACGTAGGCTATCCTTCTACCTACATTACAATAATTATACTACACGCTATACAACACCAAGGAAGAAAAAAAAAGTAGAAAAAAGAACTGGCCCTCAAGCAAAATTTTTGTGATTTGTACAACTAAAAAACATGGAACGGTAATAACATACTAAGGTAGACGCAGTGTTATTAATTTTACTAATATTTTACCATAATTTATTCAATTGTGTTCGGGGTATTTGTTTGGTAGGTAAGTACCTATAAAAAAAAGTATCTAATTATTATTTACTAAATTTTAATTATATTTTAATATACAGTAGTAAGGCTAAAAGTAGGTACTCATCCTAATAAGTCTTATCATATTGATTATATTATTTTTATCATTATCATAATCATATTAATCGTCAAAGACAGGCTTAAATTGAGAATTCTTAATTTTTATTTTTCTTTATCTTCACCACTGATCCTTATTAATAGTGTCGATAAATTTAGTCCACCGTATTTCAAATTCGTGTACAACCTTATCTTTGTTAGGAACTGTGCTGTAGTACAGTGAATTTAAAGCTAGCTTCTTCAACAATCTTAAATCCGCGTGGCAACTTGCAACTCCCATGAATGCAACATAGAAGTCATGAGATAAAGGATCAGCTTCCCACACTCCTGGATCATCACTAGATAAAACCACAGGAATATTGTGTGCTAAAAAGGACGCTAAAGGATGGTTCCTTACATCCTCAACCAATTTTAAAACTGCATTTGACACCACGTTCACCTCTAATGCTATATTCCTCTTTTTTACTTCTTCCATCAATACCGGATGCTTTATAATCGCAAAGGCATGACCTATACGACGTGTTCCTAGTACAATAGCATCTGCCAAATTCTCATCTGAAGACATTCCATACCAATTGGTTTCGCCAGCATGAAAGAAGAATTGCAAGTCATCTGAAGCTTCTAATAATTGAGGTAAAAAGTTTTTGGTAGGCTCTCCTAAATCTTCTTGACCAACTAAATCAAATCCAGCTAGAAAGCCTGGTAGTTTATGCTTTATTTCCTTAGCTATTTCGATGTATTCTTTAACAGTTTTCGAGTTAACGCTTCTTAATGGAGCATAAATAAGCTTCGCGCCAATAAAATCGGGATAATCTTTCATGAATCTATCCAAAGTCGTTTTATAAGTTTGTGCTGTATCAAGTGCAGTAAACTTGTTGCCTTCTAAATCATACAGCTGGGGCAAGACACTCCTTACTTCAAAATACATAACATTATCATCTCTTAACGCTTTTAAGGTATCGTAAAAATATTGTTCCCAAATTGGTTTATACGTGAAAATTGAGCCAGTAGTAATGAAATAATTTTGAAACTTACTCCATGCAACATTAACATCAGTGTAAACTTCTCGGGGGTTATCAATGACGATTGTGAAATGTTGTCTGAGTTCCTTGTCAAATTTCTCAATATTCCCCGACGAATATCTGGCATTTTTCATCAATTGCCACCTAGTACCGCAAGTTGAATCTGGTACATTTGCCGCAAACAACAGACGGATATTGTCTTCTTCGAAGCACACGTACAAGTTATCGTAATAAGTAAGGTTTAGCACGTAATCGGGGCCCAATATACCAGTGTCATGCGCATGAAGAACAGCTCCTTTGGGCATTTGTTTTATAAGCTGAAATAATTTCGACTTTTTAACTTCGTCTTTATATTCGAAAAAATGTTTTGAGTAATTAAAATACTGCGGATGCTCAAATGCGAACTCCGTCTCATCTGACTTCAGCTTCATTATCATTTCGTTGACCTTTTGTTCACTATCACTCAGTTCGATATCACTTCCGACCATCATATCGAGTTCTCTCTGTAGTAATTGGTCCCTCTCTTCGATGACATAATTGACATCTTTGCCGAGAGCAGGATTCAATGTTATGGACACCAACACTATGAAAGAGACTATCACTGACCACATTTTCACTTATTGTATCTATTTCTTTTGCTGCGCTGTTTATAAATCAGTTTATTCAGAGCAAGGTTGTTTTCAAAGACTTGTCGGTATGTAGACAATTCTATTACCCGCAAATAATGCCAACGTCAAGTTGACATTGCAAAACTAAAACTATTTATTGGGACGTTCAGATATGTATTTCGAGGCGATCGGTAATAGTATATGATATATTTTTATCTTTCGATTACATGATACTGAAGTTACACGGCACCCTTGATATATTGTCGGTCACGTTATCAAGAACGATATATTAATCCTATCTAGATATGACGTTTAATCAATCGGCAATAAGATATTGCTACTGAGTGATCTATGTGCATCGCTCAGTGAAACGTGACGATCATATTATACCTACTATATTAGAATTCATAATTCAACGGACCAGTTAAACAACAACAAAATGCACATATGTTTCTATCCACATTATGCTATGCTGTTCTAATCAATGTTATGGAAATTTACGTAATATTTTTAGATTACTTTCAAAATCAAGTTAATTGTTAGTTTATTAATAACGAGTAACCGCCCTCGCTTTGCTTCGGTTTTCTTATTTTTTTACACCTTGGGTTTTTTGAAAATATAATATAGCCTATGTCACCCGGGGATAGAGTAGCTTCCAACAGTGAAAGAATTTTTCAACTGTAGTTTCGGAGCCTTCAATGCAAACAAACAATCAAATCTTTCCTCTTTATAATATTGGTATAGATGATCATCATTAGTATAGATTATCGTATTAATTTAATTAATACTCTTCGACATTGATGATAAATAAATAATTGATAACAGATGCTCCATTTTATTATCCAGAGGTCTAAAGTACATCATCAGAGTTCCGTACCTCAAAAGGAAAAATGGAACCCTCTTAGGATCACTGTTGTCCGCCTGTCTGTCTGTCTACCCTCTATTTCACAAGAACGCTTAGAGGTAGGTATCAAGTGGAACTTATGTTACGACGGTTCAGCGTCGACTATATTATGGACATAAGCAATACCAGAGGAATCGCCAATTCCATCGCCGGCCCTATAAGACAACCCTTTTACACTTTTTTGAAGAACCTCGAAGTCGTAGCGCTCCGGGATAAGTAGAAAAAGAAACTCATGGCACAATTCACATTCGCACGCCTACATAGCAAGAAGGAATCGTGAGATGAGAAACGGAGAGTAATCTCCATAATATATGTAGTCTATTATAAATATAATGATATAGGTATATTATATAACTCTAGTTTGTGACGATTATAGCAGGTGACGATGTATTTTCATAAGTGCTAACGTCCCTAAGTATTCGTGTTGTCATGTCATACACTGTTTTAATTACAAAAAATGTACCGGGGTCTAGTGACTTCGCAGGGTAATTCAAGAGAGTTGTAATTTGAAGATTAAAGGTGACGACACCCTTGCTGAACATCTCAAAATCATACGTCGACGCCATTTTTTTCGTACCTTAATTTCCAACGAATGCGTACCGCGGGGCGGTACTATACTAAGTGGCACTTAATCCTACCCCAACCCTTTCGGTGCATAAAATCAGCATGGCGGATGAGTCGCCTTTATTTCTTTTCAGTTTTATTTTTTACTTTCTTTAAAGCAATCCTTTGAAAACGAGACCCCCTTTAGTAGACGCCGCTGGCTGTAATTTACACCAGCGCAATGAGTTTTAGTAAATTTATCGTTTAAATAACACCGGCCAAAGAATTTTCGTCGTATTGCGAGACCATTTTGGGACGGCTTTTCAAACGCGGTCACAAAAGGAATGTGTAGTTTGATTCCGTCGTCTTTTTGCAGAATTTGCGGTAACACACCACTCTTCAAGTTTGGCTGAGTTGTGTATTATTATTTTTAGGTAAATGGAAGTTTTAATTTAAACCATGTAATGTTTAGCCGTAATGTTAAGCTGGGGCGGCTAAGAGTAGGTACAAGTACTAACCTCCATCCCACGCCGGATGGGTGAGGTGACTAAATCCCACCTGCTGGTAGTAGAGCCCTAGAAGGGATTATAAAGGGAATATTGATTTTAATACTTAAATAATACCATTGTTACTATCATTGTTTCTCCATGGGGTTCGCTTGGATAGCTAGGAACTTGAATCAGCCGCCAAAATGTCCGTGGGCCACGATAGCCTCTTCACATCAGGTGGATCGTCAGCTCTTTAAAAATAAAAATAATAATAATAAAAAAATAAAAAATAGCTTAGATATATTAATATGGAATGAAAACTCACCACCAAGCAGGCGGGGGCTTCTGTCGCCTCTTATGATTCCCCGGGTCTGCCAGCTTAGGATTAGGAACAGCGTTGAGCATCCCCAATCCAAGCCAACATAAGTAAGTGTAACCCAACCAGATGACTCAGTAGGCTAGTTCACTACTATCCGAGCTATAAAGTCCGGTTTACACGTATTAAGTAGTTAATTACATATACAGGGTGTCAGCCAGGGCCAAGTGACCGCCCGGCGTCTATTGATTATTTGGACAAAACTATTAACAAAAAACCAATAAAGTATAGGTCTAATCGGTTTAGTTTTTTTTTATTAGCTTTTTAATTTTTTTGGAAAGGAACCTGACTTGTTGCACTATTTTCGACATATTTTTTTTTGTTTTTACATTTATTTTCATTCTGTTTTTTTTATTTACCAGTTGTTATCATAGTTTATCTATTCGAGGTAAAACATGTACCAAAAATTAAATAGAATATATTTTTTAAAGAAATTAACTGAAATTTTTTTGAAAAAAAAATACCCTTTTTTATTTAATTTCGCTAAAAAGTTGGAAAAATGCCCTATGAATATTATTATTTTATCAATTATTATTAAATTACATGATATTACCTACAAAATCTCATGAACATGTTTGTAGTTATCTTACACATTTACCGAACTACAAACTCTTGAAATATGAACCCCATTTTCGATAATAAGAAGAGTAGACTTTTAAAACCAGGCTAGTGGAACATTTAAGTGTCTTACTATCAAAAATACATTTTGCCCGTTGGTAGAATAATTTTAAATGTAAGGAAACAATAAAAACAAGTGCAAATTTAAATCATTTATTAAAAAAAAACAGTAATTAATTCATAACATTTTCGAAATTATCGCCATTGGCGTTAATATAGGCTAAGGCTGTAAATGACATCCTTTGACTCGTTATTTGCACTTCAAAAGGTTCGCTCCTATTTTTGTAGCAGCAGCATCAATCCTCAAAATTACTTGTCTACTTGATTACTAAACTACTAAATTACTAAACTACTAAATTGTCCGTTTACACGTATTAATTTACTTAAAATTTAGTTTACTACTTAACTACTTAATGCGTGTAAACCGAACATAACAGACTAAACTCTAAACAGCTGAAGGCCTTATTACCTGACTGCGCGACGCAAAGAAGGCTAATGTGTTTATCAGTCTTTGTTTGTATGTTTGTTCTTATGTGACGTTGTAGAGACCAAATGCGTTGACGGATTTTGATGATTCTTACGTCAATCTATTCGTCTTAACCTTGAGAGTACTACTAAAGACATGACAATAATCAAAATTCATCACAGCGACAACCAGACGTCATATTGCCAAAATGAAAAAAAAATCGTCGAACTAAGTCAAGTGGGGTATCGTTGAATAGGTATTTAAAAATTATTTTTAGCTTTCTTTCATTATTTTTCATTTTAAATAACAGTTTAGGATTTATAACGATTTAAAGTTGTTTAAACAACCATTCTTGCTAATTTATTAACTCCCTCAATATCAATGAATCTCAACTGAAAAGTGTTAAATAAAAAATAATAAAAAATTAAGCAAAAAACCCGACTGCGTAAAAAAAGAAAAAGAAAAAAATAAGCCCTGTAGTTTAGAATTTTGTTAAAAGTATATTATATTAACTGGGCTATTTTTTTTCTTTTTTGTTTTCTTACGCAGTCGGGTTTTTTGTTTTTTTTTTTATTATTTTTCTAACCCTATCCTTTCTATTACGTTATTTATATTTTTCTGTTTTAAATGACGCATGAATAAAGCGAATCGCTGAATTCGTTTTAAATAATATGACGTATCTGATCTATCTCTGCGCGATAAATTAGCTGATGATTTGTTATTGTTACTAATAATGACCCACATATAAAAACAGAGAAATAATAATAACAATTTAATGGAATTAGTAACTCTGATAACATGTTTTCTGTTCAAGGAATTAAGGAAAACATAATAGGTACTTATACCTACTTAAAACTATAATACCCTATATAATAATACATTAAATATTCTCAGCTTCAGCATTCACCTGTAGTTAAAAATGTGTGAAGGGTTTCTTACACAAAATGACGGTAGTGAGTGTTTTAAATTTGATGACTACCCGCAGTACCCGTCAACTGTTAATGGAGTTCTCGAGAGGAGTGGAGGCACCTTATTACAGGTAGGAATAGGTAGTTCTTTCTTCTAAAGCCTCGGAAGGCTCGATAAAAAAAAATTGCCACGAGCGGTCAATAAATAAATATCTACACGTTTATTTATGAATCATTATCTGTCGGCAAAATATTATTCGTTGGTTCGTTGACACGTACCTACTTCCTGTATTATTCAAGTTAATCAAATTCATTTTGTAACATAATTCTACGGTACGTCAGTATAGAATTACGAGCTGTGTTCTAACCAGTGAACGAATTGGTTCTTACATAATAAATATGTGCAGATACCTAATAAGATTCCTATTAAACATTCACACACGGCATAATTATAAACAACGAAACATACTATTTCGAAGAATGTTACCGCACAATCAAAGTTGATAGATAGCCGAGCATTCAACGACTACATTACATTCAATGAGCGATTACGAGGGGTCACTTTATGTGCTCGAATGTGTCGTACCTACTCAGACAATCATACGTCAGTCGCTTCCGATCTTTGTATCACGCGGTACGTTATTCTCGTAAACATGCGTTCAACAATATTAACCCTTTTCGCCATCTGTGTCGTATGTGATGCAACTAACGAATACGAGAAACAACGAGCCAAAATTCTTCGAGACGAAACCTTGTTATCAATAGGCGGGAAAAACGCCCTTACAGATAAGGAATCCGCCGTCAACAACTGCCTCATGCAACACAAGTTCAACGAAGTAGATTACAGTTTCGATAACCCTCAATACTTCAACTTCTCGCATCATTACTTCACTTACAAAGAGAACATCAAAAAGTCCAAAGTGTACAAGATTATTCGAGATATGCCCAAAGGTGCAGCCCTGCATATTCACGACATGGCGCTTTTAGGACCGGATTACATACTGAATATTACTTACATGGAAAATCTTTACGTATGCTTTACAGGAGACGATTTGAATTTAATATTTTCAGAGAAAACACCGACAACTGATTGCGATAATAAGTGGCAATTAATGAGTAAAGCTCGAAGTTCTTCTAAAAATGTACGCAAGTTCGATGCAGAATTAAAGCAACGTTTTACGATGGTTGTTGATGACCCTGATAAAGTGTATCCAACCATAAAAGAAACTTGGTCAGTTTTCATGAAATATTTCTATAGAATCGCTCCACTATTGTCCTACAGACCGGTTTGGGAGCAGTACTTCTATGATGCTTTGAAAAGGTTTAGAGAAGACAATATAATGTACTTGGAAGTAAGAAGCGTATTACCGAATCTATACGAGTTAGATGGGTCTGTCTACGATCCTCTAATAACGGCCAAGACATACGAGAAGACTATAAAAAGGTTTATTAAGGACTATCCTGATTTCATCGGTGCGAAACTAATATTTGCCCCAAACAGAAAAGTAGATACAATACAACTGGACAAATATTTACAATTGGCTAGAAGAATACAGAACGCAATGCCTGAATTTTTTGCTGGATTTGATCTAGTTGGTCAAGAAGACCTAGGAAATCCATTGCTGGAATTCGCTTCACAACTGCTAGCAGAAAAAAATTTAACGTACTTCTTCCATGCAGGCGAAACTGATTGGTATGGAACATTGACGGATGAGAACTTGGTAGATGCTATTTTATTAGGTGCAAAACGCATAGGACACGCGTATGCTTTAGGGAAACATCCACTGTTACTAAAAGCTGTGTTGGAGAAAGATATAGCATTAGAAATAAATATTTTGTCTAATACAGTGCTCTCTTTAGTACGTGATATTCGAAATCATCCTCTGAGCATTTTTCTTGCACATGGATTACCTGTGGTCCTTTCAAGTGATGATCCTGGAATTTGGGATGCCGATCCGTTATCAGAAGATTTTTACGTCGCGTTTGTAGCTGTAGCCAGTCGGCTTTCTGACATACGAATGTTAAAGCAATTAGCAATTAATTCCATACAATTTAGTGCTATGGAACATAAAGCGAAGTTACATGCTTTGATTAAATTTAAATCTCGTTGGGAAAATTTTATTGACAAATTTGACTGTGGGTTGTATTCGTGAGTGATGTGGAATTTGAGTACTTAACAACTAACGTAAATAATGATATTTAATAAAAGTGTTTACAATAAGTACTATTTATTAATTTCACTCCTGTCCTGTCTTATTTTTCAGTATAAATATCTGTACCCTACATATTTTTATTTACACTTGATCTTTAGTAACATATCTAAACATTTTTGTTTGAGAGACTAGAACCATGGTTTAAGGGAAAATCGTAGATTATACTTATTTTTAAACATTCGTTTGAAATTCAAAGATAGTTATGTCACTTACCGACACTATGAATATTATCAAAATGTCCATATCGTACGTATTATGAAGCTTTAATAGAAATATTACCCATAAAAAGTACCTACCTACCTACTAAACTTAATTATAATGGTCTAGGCCTCCTTAGACCTAACGCTCTCCGCGTTAGGCCATAAGCGTATTACCTGTACGAGTATTATGTAGGTAATAATAATTATACCTATAGGGTGGAAATAAAAGACGATAGTTGGAGGAAAAGTACCCTGAATATTGATGATGGCAAATTTTACTGAAAGAAAACATTCCTTTATTTTCAAAAGTAAAACTGCATTCAAAGAATTTTGAAAAATCACCTGCTTGAGCTGGGAATCAAACCCGTGACATGTGACAAATAAAACATCCTGTATTTTATGATACCAACCGAAAGGGTCATTCATAAGGATCAATTTCTTGTATGCAACATAGTACCTCAAATTAAAGGAAGACCAAGAAAAATATGAATTAGTTGAATATTTTTCTATTGTCTTACTTTCTAAAAAAAAATATTTAATCACGGACCTTAAATAAAGAGGTCCGTGGATTTAATAGTATTTCGATGGGTCCAGTGTATTATATATGAGCCAGTGTATTATATTATAATAATATTTAGATGGTAAAAAATCACATTTTACAAAGAATGTAGTGACATAGTACCTACCCACTCAGTACGTACGGTTGCAAACAACATTGAATTTAAGATTTTATAGGAAACCAGTTTTAGGGGCTTAAAAACGATACGCACTTAGCTGTCTACTTTAAGATTCGGAAGGGTTCACAGGAACAGAAAAATTTACTTATTAGGCATCTAGTTAAAGATGGATGCAGTTACATAAGTGTCACCATAGAAAGTCTGTGAGTGTCACATAGAAACACGTAACTTGTAACTATGCTCTCGTCTTTCTAGAGACACTTATCTTTCTCAAAGTAGGAATACGAATCATGTGCTTATGTACGAACTTAGTTGCTGTGAAATTTTGAGTCTTATATGTAGGAGATAAGGATTACTAGAGATTCTAGCGAAAAAAAATAGTACGAAGTGGAGTGACGCCCTTCACCGAAGAGTTCCCTCCGCTAACGAACTCATTGTCTGCTGCATAATGCAAGCATTTTAGGGTACCGCGTACATACCTAGTAATACTAGGTATATCACGAAGAACTTTTGGATATAGTCAAACATTTTAATATAATTATTAAGATTAACCTGAGAACTAGAAATTATAATTAGATATTTAAAAACATAAAATTGTTAGGTGCTTACCTATCGATAACGAAATTTAAACACTTAACTAATACTTAAGAGGAAATACCACTGCCGAAACATTTCGAAAGCCATTAAAAATCGAAACTATTGCCGTCGCGCTGTGGGCTTGTAACTCCCCGCTGGCAGCTACTATGTGTGGGTGAGCGCGCTATGCGTGTGTGCGTATTGCAGATCGCCCGACTCGGGGGATGCGGGGAGAGCGGGAAGCTTGAATGGCTCGCTCGTCGTTTAGTTATAGTATTTTTCTGTTTTGCACCACAACCATTCTGTTTGGCCCTGGCTTTCGTTACTGGACTGGATTTAGCGTTTTCGATTTGGTTTATCTGTTGATTTGGTGAATTCTTGTACCAATTGTACCTAAGTACTAAATACCTACCTTATTATTTTTGTAGCTACAGTGTATTTCATTTATTACGACCTTAGATATAACGACCTTAGATATAGCGACCATTTTGATATAGCAAAGTTAAATCTTAGTCCATTTTTAAAGCATACTTTAATACAAAATTCTAAAAAATTTGGAGGTAACGGCGACTTCGGGTGTAACGACTGATTTGTAAAAAAATCCTAGAAATCCCATGCAGATATTATACGACCGGAGTTGGCTGCCAGAGATAGGTACAAAGAGCTTTTTTATCTTTTGTTAAATCCACACAGCAACTGTGGTAACCTTTTCCTTTCATTGGATACAAAGTGAAATAAAATTGTGGGTGTTTTGTTTAGTAAATTTTTGAATTATGGTTCCTAGACGCACATTCGATGATCGATATTCTTGGAAGAAAATGGTGAAACCTTGTGGTGAAAACAATGCTGATTTGTGCAAAACACACAGATTCCAATTAAAAAATACCTACGAAGTGGCAAAAACCGTGATAAAAAATTAGAATGATTTGAATCAAAATCCTTGAAAATTAAGAAAAAGCGTAAAACAATGCATCTCTTTTACCTTTGCTTATTACGACTTCCGGATAACGACTATTGACAGTGGTCCCGTCATCGTCGGTCGCTATATCCTAAATCTAGTATAATAATAAAATATAAACCGGGCAAGTGCGTGTCAGTCAGGCCACGCGCAATGTTAGGGTTCCGAAGTAGTACAGTACGGCCGCTGTATCTTGGCGCGTCTGAACATAGGCTTTGCGAACTTTAGCGCATGTAAGACAGAGATGGCAACACGAACATGCTAACGTATGACTGAGACATAATACACCGCGTATCGAGTATTGGCGAATTATGTTACTGCGCAGCCTTCTGCGCGAAGTTCAGACGCGCCAAGATACAGCGGCCGTACTGTAAGTTTATCGACTATTACTCATTTACTACATATGCTGACAGACGGACAGATGGACAGACGGAAAGATGGACGGACGGACATGACGAGACTATAAGGGTTCCAATTTTACTTCGGAACCCTAAAAAGTAATTGAAGATTCGATGACCCGTGTGGTGCAATGGTTACCATGCCGGATCGCCGCACCGAGGGTCCTGGGTTCGATTCCCAGAGAGGCGAAAATTTTAATGATGAGTTCGAATTTCTGTTTTCGGTTGATTGATCGGTCTGTGGCGACAGCGCACACGCGTCACACGGTGACGTCACGCCAACCTGAATCACGCTATCGAAGTTTTCTGCATCGGTTGCATATATACAAACGCTCCGACAAGGTCAGTTGGGGCTCGGCCGCCTCCCAGGCAACACACCGCGCCTGGCGGGAGATTTCCCTTTGCCAAAGGTCGTTTGAGATAAATTACTAAAAAAAACTCACAAATATAATTTATTTTAATGGTTGGCATTTTTCGTGAATGGGATAATAAGAACCCTTTAATAAAGTTCAAGTTACAAACGAATAACTTATTAGATAATAGATAATAAAGTTCTCTTTATTATCTACTAGCTGACCCGGCGAACTTCGTATCGCCTTGCAAACTATTTTTTTTCTAAAATAAAAGTAGCCTAAGTTCAGGGGCGTAGCTACCGCCGTATCAGCCGTATCAATTATACGGGGCCCCTACTAATACTCCCAAAAAAAAAGCTCACCAGCGGCCTACGACAGTTGGCACTCCTTTTATATTTGACAGCTTACGTTGAGGAGGCCCCACAACAAATATTGATATGAGGCCTCCTTAGGGCTAGCTACGCCACTGCCTAAGTTACTCCTTGTTACATCAGCTATCTGCCAGTGAAAGTCCCATCAAAATCAGTCCAGCCATTTCAGAGATTAGCCGGAACAAACAGACAGACAGACAAACAGATAGACAGAAAAAAATTGTAAAAATGTTGTTTTGGTAAGTATATGTACTGTGTATACATCCAAATGCACTTAGTAAAAAGCGGTTATTTTAATATTACAAACAGACACTCCAATTTTATTTATTTGTACAGGTGTACAGATGTACAGATGTATAGATTACCTAATAAGTTATTCGTTTGTTTACTATATTATTATGATTTTGGCGCCCCTTGAAACTGCCGCCCAAACGAGCTGACGATCCACCTGATGGTAAGTGACTATCGTCGCCCATGGACATCAGCAACACCAAAGGCATCACTGATGCGTTGCCGGCCAAGAAAGACAGAAGAAAAAGAAAGAAAGAACTGGCTCTCAAGCCCCCAGCCGGAACACGACGAGTCGTTGGGCGGCTGACTCATGCTCAAGGGTGGTAGCTATCCAAGCGAACCCCATGGAGAAATAATAATAGTAATAATGGTATTAAATTAACAATTAAAATCAATATTATCAATATAATCCCTCGAGGGGCCCTACCACCAGCGGGCCGGATTTAGTCGCCTTTTACGACAGCCATCCGGCGTGGGATTGGTGTTAGTATTCTAAGCCGGTCCAATACGGCTAAAACTTACTACATTACAATATTATTATTAAATACTTAATTATTAAATACTTCGTGACTGACTTTTATTTAAACTGCCCAAACGTGAAACATCGTATCCGAATTAGAAGCGTCCTTCACCCATCTTACCGCATAAAAAGTACTTTTTATCAAATATATGTAAAGAAAAGTATCGCGAAACTTAAAGGGGCCATTGACGGAACGATCGATCGGTGCGATCCGTCGTTGCAGACCGATCGCACCGACCGATCGGCAGTGTATGTCAAGATCGTTAACGATTTGCTTGGTCGCAGACGATATCGGTGATCGCAACAAAAATCCATGCAATCATGAATATCGCAGCGATGAATCGACTGTGTGTGGACCTTTGCGATCAGCGATGCGATATTTGTCTCATTCTGATGCCGGCCGCCGCACGCGTCGCATGTCTTCAATGCCTTGGCTAGTGCGTTACGTAGCCTACGTAGGTACTACGTAGTCTACGTACCTACCAACACTCGATGGACGAAACAATTTTTTTTTTTTGCCGTATTGGGGTGGCTTTAGAATACTAACCCCAAACCCACGCCGGATGGGTGTCGTAAGAGGCGACTAAATCCGGCCCGCTGGCCCTCGGAGGGATTATATTGGTAGTATTGATTTTAATTGTTAATTAATACCATTATTATTTCTCCATGGGGTTCGCTTTTACTTTTACTTTTCGCTTTTACCTTTGGTGTTGCTGATGTTCATGGGCGACGATAGGCACTTACCATCAGGTAGATCGTCAGCTCAATTGCCGGCTATTTCCATAAAAAAAACTTCGTGGACTTATCGAGGACCGATTCCGTGATGACAATTCAATATTAAAAAGAAAGAAAGAATCTAGTTACACGCTTTATATTAGCTTTAAACGGTTAGACTTCTTCCAAACTTCGTAGACCTATCGAGGACCGATGATAATTAAATATTTAAAGAAAAAAGAAAGAAAGAAAGAAAAAAATGTTCGGTTATGTTCGGTTTACACGTATTCAGTAGTTAAGTAGTTAAATAAATTTTAACTAAATTTTAAGTAAATTAATACTTGTAAACGGACAATTTAGTAGTTTAGTAATTTAGTAGTTTAGTAATCAAGTAGAGTTTTATTTTTTTCTTTTGTAACCGAATCAAAGTTACTGCCACATAGCTAAGGAAAAGAAGTTCATTTTCCATTTTGTAGGGCACGTATTGAATTATTTGAGCACGTCTTTATCCTTCCGTTTCAAACAAGTAATGTTTGATCGTTGCGATCGATCGTTACGATCGATCGTTCGTGTATGAGCGGCACTTTTGAACCGATCGATCGGTGCGATGTCTGGCAGATCGATCGCACCGATCGATCGCATCGTCAATGGCCCCCTTTAGACCTAAGTGCGAGTGAGCGAGCAATATGCGTGTACGTATTAGTTGACCCTTCCGTCTCACCCCTTATAACGTGAGCGGGACAACTGCAGCTAGGACTGATAATACCTAAAAAAAATTGATGAAATCGGCATTACGCATTATACTGTTTCCTCCACGAAATCTGAACGGATTCTGAAAATTTTTTCACGACAATATAATTAAAGATCTTGACTATGTCGGTATGTTTTAATTTTTCTCTTAGTTTGGGTTTTATTTGGTTTAATCGACGTCTGAAAACGACCATTTTTAACGGTAAATTTTGTCGTTTTTGAAGCTTCGTAACTTCTATAGTAATTAATTTATTTAAAAAAACGAAACATACCGACATGGCAGACGTAGAGATGTATTGTTTTCCAAAAAATATTTGCTCTAATGTTAATATCCAGGGAGGAAACAGAAAAATACGTTTGTATGGGCCGAACGGTACTCTGATATCCTCTTAAGTGTATAGAAGAAAGGTTCTCAGGTACCACCACAGACTGTGGGTACCACCAACCACGATACTACATTGTAGTTACGATTTCATACCCATAGGCAGTATAGTCGTAGGTATTAGTTCATTGCCCATAGGTTACACAGACGTGGCTCCTAGCTGTGCTGTATTATCAATGACGTTGTTTTTACTTTATAATCATTGTGTATCTATTATAGTCAGTGCTGACGATGCTACGGCAGTTACCGTTCGTGACCATATAGACTAACAAGTGAAAGAAATGCGAGTTTAGAAAAGAAAACTAGTTTTACCACGTCTCGGAAAAAGGAGCACTGGACGCCCACTGACCAGGTGGACTGACGACCTGAAGAAGACAGCGGGTATCCGCTGGATTCAGAAGGCTCAGGACCGGTCAGACTGCGTTTGTTAGGAGAGGCCTATGCCCAGTACTGGACTTCCAAAGGCTGATGGATGGATTATTTTAAGTGCGATAAAAGTAAAAATCCTCATAGTAACGTAGGTTTGCACCTCCGATCCAGATTTTTTATCAAAAAAGCGCACAGGATGAAGCGTATGAACAGTCGAATACTCACCATTGATTAAGTCATTAACAACCTTGCATCCCATATGATCCCATTCAATTGTCACCGTTCCCTATTGTTCTCGCAGTAAAGTACTTCATTGTTTCAGACCCACCTTAATTGAATAGACATCGACATGTTCTATAATGTATCGTCATATATGTATGGTACCTAGGAAGTACAATAGGTATCTTTCATCTGCTGCTATCAGTACAGATTAATTAGGTTACCAATGCTGTTATGTAGGTACATCATTAGTCTGTAGCAGAGGCGTATGTATCTACCGCCGTATTTTAAAGATTTACTTATATTCGGTTTTTTTGGCGCGAGACAAAAGAGCTAAAAAAGCGAGAACTGATGAGAACTTGTATTGACTCCAAAGCCGGATTTGGACGAACGATCTAGAATTGACATTCCTAGAATATTTTCAAGCAGATGATATGCAAATGCGCATAAGTATTGATCTTTATTTATTTTTATCTGACATCGAATCAAGAAAACAATCGAACAAAACGTTTTTTCAACGTTCGCTTTCTCGGTGAATCAAGTGTCGACACTGAAATATCGACACTTACCCCACACCATTAATTTTCTGCAATAGATAGCAACCACGGACATAAAAAAAGAACGGACGTAACCTTGTCTAATCAAGAGTGAAGCTGACAGCTGACAGCTCGCTTACCATGTGTGCGTAATTTTGTAATTTTTAATTCGCGATGGTGTCAATTTCGTAGCCGTATGGTGTCAATGTGTGGGTGTGTGTACTTGTACGAATACAGAGTTTGTATTCCTATGGGTGCTTCACTGAATTTGTTCTTGGGATTACGTCCGTCTTTTTTTTAGGTCCGTGATAGCAACACTATTTGTTAGTGGTCCGTCGAATTATGGATTTTATATTAGAGGTTAGGCCTTAGGGTAACCTACAAGGGTAAAACAGTATTATTTTATTCAGTAGAGAATAGCAGTTATTCTTCTGATTTTATGCTAACAAATCATGGATTTTTCGGTATCTTTGACCAAAAAGAATGTAGCTGCCTGACGCAGCTATCATTATACCTACCGAATACCTCCTATGAATACTTACGCAGTTACCAATACCTTCTCAATACCTACATATTTACCTTACCGAAACGTTACCTGGATACCAAATACCAATAGGAAAGAATAAATACAACAGCCTAACTTATATTTCAAGCTAAGTGAAACAAACACCTCAAGGGAAATATATTTATTTGCTTTGACGTTCTGTTAAGAAACGAATGACGTCTGTTTTAAGAAACAAGATAAGCGCAGTCCGTCAGCATCTTCCTCGTTCCTCTTCATCAGTCTTCAAGCCACAAGATCTCATCTTCGAAGCACCCGGCACCCGGCAGTTATCTTCGTAGGTATATATCTTCACGCCCGTGTCGTGTATCGCGCTCGCAGCTCGCCGCAGGAATGGTAACCCATTTGAGCCTCGCGCAATATTTATAACATCGCCTCGCCGTGCGAAGGAGAGCGGCGATGTTAGAACGAGATGGCAATACAGAGCGACAGATATATCGTTATTGTTACAGGAGTGAACGAGACGGCATGCAAATAATCATTGTTAATTTTATTACCCTTTACACGTGTTTTATAATCCTCTTTCTCATTGGTGTTTATTTTTCTTGTAAATTAATGTAGCTATTTTTATTGGTCATTCTTCTTTACAATTTCTGTATATAAACCAGTTCATTTTTACCAAAACTATATTCCTCCGATAACCAGCAGAAGTATTACTTGAAGCAACCTTCCTGATATAACATTAGTAGACCTTCAACTGAAGATCCTCTACAAGAATAATAATAAAAAAAGTTATGTTTTAGTCATACGTTATTTAATTTGCCGCCAACTCAACTCTTGATGATAGAGGGATCGCCTCCGCCTAAAAACCTGTGAGAGCTTGATACCAAGAAGTTGAGAGAACCAGACGGTATTCACGCAGTGGTGTTAAAGATGTGTGCTCCCGAGTTGATTCCAGCCCCGGATCTAGGGGGGGGATGGGCAAACCGGGGCACCCGCCCCGGGCGGCAATTCAGGGGGCGCAAAAATCATAATATAGTATGATTAAAAATAAAAAATAAAACTTGCTGCACAAAGCGCATAGCATACGGAAGCCTGGTTGGGAGAATAAATAAATGTATTAAAAAAGAGTTCTTATTATCCCATTCACGAAAAATGCCAATTATTATTTATTTATGAGTTTTTTTTATCTTATCTCTATCACTTTCAAGTTTCTGCCCCTGTTCGAAAAAATTGTAGATCCGGGGCTGGTTGATTCCCCGTCTTAACGTGCTTATTCTTATTCTATCTTATGCCACATGATACGTCTTCGTGGAAGGTTACCCTTTTTCATTCCATCCACATAATGGGCGATCTCAGTGACCTGACTAACTACAGGCCTATAGCGATAAGCCTATAGCCTCCCTGCTTGGGAGCGCGAGATTAACATGCAGCTCCTGTGATATCTGGAAGATCATCAGCTGATCTGTGATCGACAATACGGTTTTTGCGACGGTCGTTCAGCTGGTGATCATCAAATTTATCTTACGCACCTGTAGGCATCGTCAGGCTATTGATTGTAACGGGGAAGCAGTGGTAGTCAGCCTAGATTTCGCTAAAGCCTGTGACCAGGACTGGCACAGGGAGGTCTCACGAAGTTAACATCTTACGGTCGCTGTGAGAGGTTATGCAGTTAGGTAGTCAGCTTTCTATCTGAGCGATATATGAAACCTATAAAATGCTGGTGTTCCCCAAGGGTCTGTGGTATCTCCTACGCTGTTCATTCTGCATATCAATGACATGGCATGAGTGGCAACTGTTGCTATGCAGATGACAGCACAGGGGATGCCTACTACACAGCCCCCCTTAATTCCTCTCAGTTGCAAAACTTGCAAATGGCGGATGGCTTAAAATTGTGTCTGAAGTCGAGAACTATCTGGAGCAAGTCTCGGAACAGGGTTGACTTAATTTAGTCGAGTTCAACCCCACGAAGACACAAGTTGGCGCGTTTACCACTAAGAAAACCCTTGAAAAAGCTTGATGTTCTAAACCGGGCTAAGGAGTAGATACTTCACTGCGAGCGAGACACCTGCTCATGCTTTACAAAGCTCATGGCCGAATTGAAGTTTTATACACACCGATTAGACTCGTGGAGAACTTCTACGGCCCGATTCTCCCGATCATTTTTACCACGCACGTGCTAACTGTAGAATGAGCTTTGCTACGTGTAGAATGAGCTTCCTCCTGAGGTATTCCCGTAGCGCGGTGTCATGGGGTTGCGATGACACAGCGCTATCATGAGTCGTGTAGAACGTAATTTTTTTGTACATTAAATATTTTGTTTAAATTTTGATTAGGGCATTTAAATAACTGATTAGAAGTTTTTCTTATTATTATCTATACTGTCGGTTTGTCTTCAATTCGTCGAGTTTCCAGATTTAGAATAATGGCCTCTTAAAGATAAATTGCATGATGCTAAAGTAATTAATGCATTAATACGATCAAAGATGGTCAAGAAAGTAATTTTATTGTTGATTTCACTTTTCAATGAAGTATCGATGCTTTCCGGAACATTTTTCGAATCATAATAATTAATTTCCGGATCATTTCACGAATTTTTCTAAGGCGCATTGGGGGCCCCCTCAGCCCCGGGGCCCCGTATAATTGATACGGCTGATACGGCGGTAGCTACGCCCCTGCACCTGGACTACGTAATGCAGCTCAAACTTTTCAACGTTTTATTCACGAAGTTTTACAAGGACTGGATTTCGTTTATGCATTTATTGACGATCTTTTAATCGCAAGTTCCGACGAAAAAACGCACGAACAACACTTACGTACGGTGTTACGCCGATTGGAAGATAATGGAATCACCATTAATCCATCTAAATGTGTATTCGGACAACCTGAAGTCAAGTTTTTGGGTTACTCAGTCAACAGCCAAGGAATCAAACCGCCTGTCGAAAAAGTAAAGGCAATATCACAGTTTCCGAAACCGAAAACTATTGAAGAGCTTAGGCGCTTTCTCGGAATTATCAATTTCTATCGTGACCACATTCCGAAAGCCGCTGAACTTCAAGCTCCACTCCATGCCTACCTCCATAATTCAAAGAAGCGTGATAAAACTATAATTCAATGGACCGAAGACTCAACTAAGTCATTTGAAGCGTGTAAAATTGCTATTTCAAACGCTACTTTACTCGCACATCCATCTCATCACGCAAAGCTCGCTATCTTCACCGACGCATCTGATCTATCCGCTGGAGCCGTTTTACAACAATACATCGATAACAAATGGCAACCACTGGGATATTTTTCGAAAAAGTTTTCAAGTACACAGCGAAACTATAGTACATTCGATCGAGAACTACTCGCCATCTACATGTCTATAAAGCATTTTCGAAAAACTTTTGAAGGACGAAGCCTCATCATCTTCACTGATCACAAACCGTTAACTTACGTACTTCAAAAACCTCCTTCAACTTCAGAGACACCGCGCCGAGCGAGACAACTAATCTTCATTACCGAATTTACAACGGATATTCGACACGTCAGCGGAAAAGATAACGTAGTTGCCGACGCATTGAGCCGAATACCTATCGAGAGTATCACATGCCCTACCGCTATTGATTTTGAGAAGATCGCAGAAGCTCAACAGGAAGAGAAAAGTACCATAGATCAACTTTCAAAACAGAGTAATCTATCACTCAAACTAGTTACTCTACCAAATTCTCAAAAATCTATTTATTGCGAGACATCAACATCATTCATTCGACCATACATACCAGAGAAATATCGACAACTCGTTTTCAACGCGCTACATAATGTCAGCCATCCTGGTATTCGAACAACTCGAAAACTGATAACGCAAAAATTTTTTTGGCCGTCAATGAACACAGATGTCGCAACGTGGGCAAAACAGTGTATTCCATGTCAACAATGTAAAGTACAGCGCCATACAACGAGCAACATTACATCGTTTTCATCAGCTGATCGATTTCAACACGTCCACATCGACGTAGTTGGACCGCTTCCACCATCACCCGAAGGCTACAGATACTTGGTTACAATGATCGACCGAGCAAATAGATGGCCAGAAGCCTTACCAACTGATGACACGTCCGCCGACTCAATCGCTAAAATATTTTATGAGCACTGGATTATACGTTTTGGTTCACCGAAGTTGATAACAACCGATCAAGGAAGAAATTTTGAAAGTCGCCTTTTCAACAAACTACTTAACATCATGGGAACTCAGAGAATACGTACAAGTCCGTATCACCCTCAGTCAAACGGTATGGTTGAAAGATGGCACCGAAGTTTGAAAACCGCACTGAAAACTCGTCTATCAGAACGTACTAAGTGGATAGACGAATTACCTACAGTACTTATGGGTTTACGCGCAATACCTCGTTCCGACTCAGGTGTTAGCGCCGCAGAACTTACCTACGGTTACAACTTACGTTTACCATCCGATTTCTTCACTACTACTATAGATAAGGAACAAAATCTCGACTATGATTACGTCACACAGCTACGTAATACAATAAACTCGACGAAACCATCCTTACCTACAATCGCACATAGTAACAAGAAACCTATTTTCATTCACAAGGATCTACAAAACTGCGAGTATGTTTTTATCAGAATAGACGCCGTAAAAACGCCTTTAATGCCTACGTACGAAGGTCCATACAAAGTATTAGAGCGGAATAACAAAACATTTAAACTTTTGTTACCCGAGAGGCGATCTGCAGTTATTTCGATCGACCGTCTCAAACCCGCCTACACAATCAGTACTCCAGAGGACTCAACATCTGAAGCAAGCACTCAGGATACCTCAGCTACATACTCACAGACACCAGCGAAAACCAACGATGGAACTACAAGTACCTACTCAAGCTCCAGTACATCGTCAAGCCCAGTTAAGTCATCAATTCTGAAGACCACTAGACTTGGACGCACTAGCAAGCTTCCGGTACGCTTTCGCTAGGGGGAGAGTCATGTAGCTGCCTGACGCAGCTATCATTATACCTACCGAATACCTCCTATGAATACTTACGCAGTTACCAATACCTTCTCAATACCTACATATTTACCTTACCGAAACGTTACCTGGATACCAAATACCAATAGGAAAGAATAAATACAACAGCCTAACTTATATTTCAAGCTAAGTGAAACAAACACCTCAAGGGAAATATATTTATTTGCTTTGACGTTCTGTTAAGAAACGAATGACGTCTGTTTTAAGAAACAAGATAAGCGCAGTCCGTCAGCATCTTCCTCGTTCCTCTTCATCAGTCTTCAAGCCACAAGATCTCATCTTCGAAGCACCCGGCACCCGGCAGTTATCTTCGTAGGTATATATCTTCACGCCCGTGTCGTGTATCGCGCTCGCAGCTCGCCGCAGGAATGGTAACCCATTTGAGCCTCGCGCAATATTTATAACATCGCCTCGCCGTGCGAAGGAGAGCGGCGATGTTAGAACGAGATGGCAATACAGAGCGACAGATATATCGTTATTGTTACAGGAGTGAACGAGACGGCATGCAAATAATCATTGTTAATTTTATTACCCTTTACACGTGTTTTATAATCCTCTTTCTCATTGGTGTTTATTTTTCTTGTAAATTAATGTAGCTATTTTTATTGGTCATTCTTCTTTACAATTTCTGTATATAAACCAGTTCATTTTTACCAAAACTATATTCCTCCGATAACCAGCAGAAGTATTACTTGAAGCAACCTTCCTGATATAACATTAGTAGACCTTCAACTGAAGATCCTCTACAAGAATAATAATAAAAAAAGTTATGTTTTAGTCATACGTTATTTAATTTATCAATAATTAACAGAAATTAATAATTATTTACACCTTACAAATATAAATATGGAATACATTGTAAAAGTAACCACTTTCTTATAACTCGGTTAATAAACAAATTACAGAAGATAATACGTACTCATTTGCAGCATGCTTTATTTCCCTGCTCTACTTACGTCTTAATGCGTTAAAAAACGCGTAAAGTATAACATTACGCAGGTGTGGCCGTTTTAATGCCATTTTACACTTGTAACGATAACTCGGGTGACAGCTTCTACGCCACATCTGCGGCCCAACGCGCTAAGTTAGGCGCATTCCGGCGCAACCGTCATTTACCTTAACGCAGATATATAGCAGGGGCATTGGAGATATTTATTTTGCTATTAATCTCAGCGACTAGTTGCCTACTTAAATGTTCAAATCAGTAAGATACAAGAAAATCAGCAGAATCATATCTTATGGAGGCCATACAGGATCAAGGGTGCTCGACGCTTGTCAAGTTTGCATATTGACTTAACGCGGCATCCAGTGTGCATGAGATAGCTATATGGCCAGATAGCTATACCGTGGCCATACACGATCAAGTTTACTGGATGCCGCGTCAAGTCAAACTGCACACTTGACAAGTACACTTGATTGTGAATGGCCATGGGCGTAGCCACGGTGAGGCAGGGCGGGGCGCTTGCCCCACTCTGGCTCTGACCTGTAAGCCTGTAAGGTACTTAATCAAACTTAAAAACTTAATTATCTAGGTACTAACTACAAAACTATCTGTAAGAAAGTTTACACTCGACAGTCGTCAGTCGACACAAAAATATGCGATCAAAACAAAAAGTTACATATTATTTTAGACTGCTGCACCACCCTGAGCCCATGGCTGGCTCCGCTGATAAATGGCCTCCATTGCTAATTCCGTTGAATCTAGTTACTGCAAGCATAATTGGTGTTCATTCAGTATTTTTTGTGTGAAAGAGTAGCATTTTAAAATCAAATTAAGCATTTAATGGGATAATGTTTCCAATTATACATACATTTAATGAGGGTCCCTCTAGTGGTCACACTGTGAACTAAATGTCCAATCCGTAATTTTACATTATGTAGTTGCTTTGTGGTGATTTAAAATCAAATCATTTCACATTCATGATTCAAGACCCAACCTAAAAATCACGTTTGACTTTTGTGGTTGAAAAATGTCAACTTAAATCATTGATATAGTATTTTCAACTTTAAACAAAGTGACTTTGTTGATTGTTTCATATAAAGTAACAATTATTTTAGTCTTCCCCAGCAGGGACAGCATCTTCCAGTCTTTTTATAAACTTCACCCGCAGCTCAGTCACTGCATCACCTTTGAGTTGATCCTGCAATCAATAAATGGATAAGTAATTAATTTATTTAAAGATGAGTAACATACTTCTGGCAAACCAAACAAATGGTTTTAGCACTGTAACATTTCAGTCAGCATAAGGTTTAGAATACAGACTCCAATTGCATGTTGGCAGAACAGGATGTAGTTCAGAAACTGACTTCGCTTCTAAGTGTCATTCACATATTATATTACCAATATTATTATTATTAAGATACACATGTGTTGTTGCCAATTGCATGTTGGCATAATTATTCATTATTCTGACTGTACATTTTACTCTAGTCAAAATTAGCACTTTAACGCCCCAACTCAGTCACTAATGGTTACTTTAATTGTTCCTTAGTAAAGAATCACCATACAATTTCTTTTTTTAAGCAACCGTTATTGAATGGAGTTGGGGCGTAAGACTGAATATTCAGTAAACGGGCACAAAAATTCCAACCAAAAATGCCCAAAATTATGGGGTGGGCAAGAAAACAAAATCATCACCATTTTACACAAAGGGGAGGTACTCTACAGACAGACTGACAAGAGAGCAAAAATCATTTTGAATACAGCACCTAAAAGGATACAAAGTTCTCAAGGATTAATCCATCCATCCATCAGCCTTAACAAGTCTACTGCTGGAGTCCCTATATGCTGGCCTCTCCTTATCGTCACCACTCAGACAGGTTCTGGGCCTTCTGAATCCAGCAGATACCCGCATCTTCCTGAGGTGGTCAATCCACCTGGTCAGGGGGCATCCTATGCTCCTTGTTTCAGTATTAATATATTATGTATAGACTAAAACCAACAAACCTGAACAAACCAGCACTGTACATCGAGCTGCACCATTTGCAACGCACCTCGTATGGCACCAGGTATCAGGGCACAGTACTTCAGCCCGTTGTTGGGCATCTCAACCCACTCGCTCAGCGGGCACTGGTCCCACACCAGCGAGAACTCATCACCGGAACTACTCCAGCTTGTTACCGTCGGCTGCATGTTCAGGTACAACCTGAAATGTGGGATGTTATCTTTACAAATATAATAAGCTTGATTTTGTTTGTTTGATGGAGCTATCTGCCAAGATACAAGTGTATACATACAAGTTTTGACCATACAAAATTACAAACCTAAAAGCCTGTTGGATTTTATCAGCTGTCTCCCTCATTTCTAAGCACCGCGTAGACGTTGTTCTAGCTAGAAAATCTTCAATCAACCGTACACCCATGTTGTAGCCAATCCTTTCCAACTGTTTGTTAACGTCATCAGGATTTTCGATCTCTTTTAGCATTTGAGATACTAAAGCACCGTATGTCAGTGTTAACAGCTCAGAGTTCTGAAAATTACGATATGTTAATAATTATTGACACAAAATAACAACGCAAAAATTTTAAGATAGATGCTGAGGATAGATGATCGTCATAAAAACTTACAACTTTTTTAGCATCTAGTCGAGAAGTTTGACGAGACATTTTTTCCTTGATGTGATGATAGTGATGGCAAAAGCAACGTAATCACAGATGCAGAACACTCCTGTAAAGTGTAAATAGAGGTATTAAATATGTACTTTTATTAATTCAATCAAAGTGGGTGGGTAAGCTTCGGATAAATAATTTTTGCTTTTCGAATTCGATCGATTGACATTTGAGTTTTGCGACTTTTGAGAGTGACATGACATTAACTGACGTTAGAAATGACAACGACAGTGAAAAAATTGATTTTTTAAAAACTTCCCGACTTCAGATAGATACCGTCAATTTAGCCCATGCATCATTTTATATTTTTCACCTATGTTACTTTTCTTGAAACCGCCTTGAAACGAAATGGAAAAATTATTTAAGTATTGCTAACGGCCGGAATCCGGATACGATCGGATAGATAAAGACAAAGAATGACGAAATTTAAAAACGGACAAACAATTTATTTTATAACCTAATTTAATTTATCTAAAATTTCTGTTTAACATAAATTGCTGAGAACATTTAGGCTAAGCGCAGATTGAGACTTTTTGTCTCGGAGACTTTTTGTCACTGACATCACTGTCTCCACGGTGCGCCCACTTGAAAACTCACTGACGGTGTTGCCAAGTCAGTGAACCAAGAAATGGCTAAAAACTTTTAAAAAGTGGCTAGAATGTCAAAATTTCGTACCCTTTAAAGTGGCTAAAAATAGCTAAAAATTTTGTGCCCTCTTTTTGGATCAGGAGTTAAAAAAAACATCAATCAAACATTTATCTTTTAATAAATCAAACTTTGGAACATAAATTATTTGTATACGATTGTAAAGGGTTTTTCAATAGGGACGCTCGAACTTTGACAACGTATAGCAGCCATCTTGGTAAAGTGGTATCTGTCAAATTTGGCGGGAACACATATTTAGTCGTGACAATTCACCGTGAATCGCTGTACTCTTCAACAACGCGTAGAAATTGTTAAAATTTATTATCAAAATCACTAGAGCATTTGGCGGCTGACCCTGCTTTCGGAAAAAAAAACATCTTCAGTGATGAGGCTCATTTCTGTTGGAGTGACTTTGTTATCATTAAAATTTTCCGGATTTGGAGAGATGAAAATCTACTGGAGATTCATCAGGTGCCTCTACACTTCGAAAAAGTTACTGTTTGGTGTGGATTTTGGTCCGGCGGTATCATCGGCCCTTATTTCTTTGAAGATGCACAAGGAGCCACGCTCACTGTCAATGGCAACCGATATTGCACGATGATAACAATTTTTTGTGGTCTAGTATAGACGGTGTGGATCTCACAAACATGTGGTTCCAACAAGATGGCGCCACTTGCCATACTGCACGCGAAACATTAAATTTATTGGATGAAAAGTTCGAGGGCTTCATCATCTCGCGCGGTAATGACATCAACTGGCCACCGAGATCGTGTGATTAACACCGCTCGACTACTTTCTGTGGGTCTACGTGGAATTTCTGGTCTATGCTGACAAACCACAGATAATTGCAGCCTTGAAGGCCAACATAAATCGCGTTCTTCGTGAAATTGAGCCCCATTTATGGGAAAATATCGTCCAAAATTGGAATACCAGGATTCACCCCCTACAGCGGAGTCGCGGCGGCCATTTAACTGAAATTATATTCCACACATAATGTCATCGAATGTCCTTTAAAACAAAATAAAAATTGTAGCAATATTACTTAAACAGGTTATTTTATTACATTTCAAAGTTCGAGCGCTCTTAATGAAAAACCCTATATTACGATGAAATCAAAAATCATTAATTTGACGTTGATGGTTCTGGTTCTGGGACCAGGAAAGAATATTTTTCTTGTTTACCGATTTGGCTGAAAAGTCTTAATACTTCCAGCGGTATTTGGTAGGTATCTTCATTCAATGCCATTCTATTCATTAATTGGACATATAAATTCTTACAAATATATCAATTTTGATTACAATATCGACATAATATTTTGTAAGGTAAATTCACAAATACTCGTTTTTGGATTTCTCTATTCCAGATTGCAGATTAATCTGATATTATCCTTTAATTAAATGCCAAAATCCCAGTCTCCCTTGATTGGCTAGTTTGTTTCGGGGCCTCTTACAGCTTTATTTTGATCAATAAATAAAAAATATGAAGAGTCACAAAAACCGTAAAAATAACACTAAACATATACCTAAGACCCCTAAAAAAATCCCATCTTACATACATATTTACCGCCTAAAGGAGGGAAAACCCCTAAGTTGGGAACCCTGTCGCCTTGTGAGTGCACTTCCCGGCCGGGTGACAGTCACGTCACTATACTCCATGCGATTTGCAGCCGAAACAAATGTAAACAAACCATCTAAATCGTCATATAAGATTTTATACCAACTGACATGAATTTGTACACTAAATGCGTTTTATTTAGACAAACTACTCATTAAGGTATTTGTGAATTCTTAAATAAATACATATTTATCGATAACAATTAAAATTCCGAGTAAATGTGAAACAAACAAAATTAAATAACACTGTCATCATTCAAACACTTTGCAATGACAATCTTATTTCCAAGAAGCGATTTGAAACTTTTAACATAATGTATTTTGTTTTAGTGAGCAGTTTGTCTAAATAAGAGGCATTTGGTGTACAAATTGAAGTCAGTTGGTGAAATTACTAGAAAACGATTTTAATCGTTTGTTTACATTTGTTTCGGCTGCAAATCGCATGGAGTATAGATGATGCCGTCTGCTAGGAACTATTTGTCAATTTGTCACCGTGCTGTCATGTCACCATAGTCAGCGCACCCATATAACTTCATAGCACTCGACTGGGTAACAAAAAGTCCCCGTGACAAAAAGTCTCAATCTGTGCTTAGCCTTATATTTATTTTCTCAGTATAGCAAGTTCACTATTTAACAATTCGATCATACGTCTGTGGGTTGAAACTTGAAACTGTGCCGAAATAATGATATCCAAGGCTATAGATGCCTAAATACTTTATGCTTATTATTATTGTTGCGTATTTTTGAATCTTGATGAGAAATGAAAAAGTTTTTGTTTTGTTTACAGAAAATTTAATGCATTGTGATATTTTTATAAATATAGTAGGTCGTGATGCATTGCCTGATTAAAATACGATAAAATAAATTCAAGTCGACTTGCAGTAATGGAACGTGAAGATGAATCTGGCGTTGATAATATTTCCGTTGATCCGTCTACTTCTTCTGTTAACAATTTGATTTTGGATTACTACAAAAAATTCGGCAGGAAACGAGATTTGGAGCAGTTCTTTTCACTATCTACAGCCCAAACTGAGATAAGAGACCCTACAGGGACTTTTTGGAGAAATATGAAATCACAAAATGATTCTTCTGAGTCTGGAGAAAAAAAAAGTGAATCCTCCACCGAATTGTGTAGAATTTCTATCAAATGTTCTGTTCCTGAACCATCTAGTTTTCAGGTATTCTGGATTCAAATTCGTTGTTTATTTTGAAGTTTAATTTCTACTAATGAGGAGATACTTACGTCATCTAATGATGAGTGGTCACTGTTGGCAAATAGTTGGGTTCAGTGTAAAACATTTCTGAGAATGTAAGGGCAATTGATTCTTCATAACTGTCCAACTGCTGGGCTCACGTTTCCTCTTTTTATGCGAGGGGTACAAAAGCCATAGTCCACACTGGCCAAGTACGGATTCACTTTACACAAAACACTATTTGGTGTGCAGGTTTCCTCGCAATGTCTTCCTTTACTGAAGCAAGTGAATTATCTTCCTATAATAAAATATGCATGAAGGAATAATTATTTAGTTAAAGCTGTCCGATGTTAACCAAGTTGCTAAGCAATTTAGTTTAATTTAGTACCTATGTGATTTTTAAAACCAATTGTATAATATTGTAAAAAAAATGTCATATCGAGACCACAAAATCAATTGTATAATTTTATGCATCATATAACAGTGAATTATATTTGTTCACCAGAGAAGAGCTTTTGAAGAACATCAGAATTCTGATTCAGAGTCGCCTCCCATAGTTATTGAAGAAGTGGAACCAAGAACATGTAGAAACAGTGACGAGGAATCCATTAAATCCGAAGATGTCCATTCTCAAAGATGTAAGTGAAATAAAATTTGGAAAAAAAGTTGGTTAAATAGTTAGGTACTTTTTAAATATTCACTAAACTCTTAGGCGCCAGCCACACAGAACAGACGCAAGACATGAACCCGTCGCAGTCGCGGCGCCCGTTGAATCTACTTTCATACAAAATGTATACAGCCGTCGCGCCGTAAAACATACAGAAAAGACAGGGCGCGGAAAATTTATTGTAGGGGGGCCCGCGTCTGCGACGCGTCCGCGTCTTACGTCTTTTCTGTCTGGCCGGTCCCTTAGGCTTTATATTGCTGTAGTTGCATCCTTTTCATACCTAATGTTTCCATCCATCCATCCATCCATCCATCCATCAGCCCTTTGAGGTCCACTGCTGGACATAGGCCTCCCCTAATCTACGCCACTCAGACCGGTCCTGAGCCTTCTGAGTCCAGCGGATACCCGCTGTCTTCTTCAGGTCGTCGGTCCACCTGGTCGGGGGGCGTCCTGTGCTCCTTTTACCGAGGCGTGGTCTCCATTCGAGGACCTTTCTTCCCCAACGGTTATCGGTCCTTCGAACTATGTGGCCAGCCCATTGCCACTTCAGCCTACTAATTCTCTGAGCTATGTCGGTCACCCTCGTTTTTCTACGGATTTCATCATTTCATCATACCTAATGTTTACAGAGGGTTAATTCATCTTGTGAATTTTTTATATCATTATACTCCACTCAAGTCAAAATTTTGACTCCATTAAAGCAAAGCAAAAGGCAATTCAATAGGTATACTGAATTTTTGATGAAAAGTAAAATGTATCTAGATATTGTTTTCAAAATGAGAGCATGGATGCATATTGGTGTGAAAAAGAGTTTGAACATTTTTATATGGAACCTGGGATACCTATAAGTCTGCCATTTTGAAAAAAAATCAGAAGTTTTTCAAAATGGCGGTACTTGTAGGTATGCCAACTAGGTTCAATGCCCTTTTAATATAAAAGTATGCAAACAATGCTGATTTGAAAGAATAATAAGTATCTACATGTAGCTAACACAGAATCATATGTTAGCTTATTTAGTAAACAGCTTCGTTTTATGATTAGTACGAATGAACAGAGTGAATTTTGAGATAAACAGGTTACAGGATGATTGGCTGACAAAGGTGTATGGTATAATTAAATATATTGTAAGATTGATAAAAAACTAAATTCTAGTTCTTGTTTTAAAATAAACTGTATTTTTTTAGCAAATGATGCAACTCTGGACACATCTATGAATAAGCCACCTTCACCAACAAGTAGCATTACATCACAACGAAAACTGGAATGGGATTCATTAGCTGATGTGGGTTATGGAAATGAAAGTGACAGAAAGACTTCAGCTTCGAGTCTCAGTACTCTGGAAAGATTGGCATTGAACCAACAGTATTCACATAATGACTCAAAGCTGAATATGAAATTGGGACCACCTACATCGCAATCAACACCAGTTGAACAAGATGAAATAAAGACTAAGGGCAAAAAAGGATTAATTAAAAAAACTACAAAGATTCATCAAAAAGATGTTGATTATGTTGAACTAAATGTGCCACATAATTTACAATCAAATTTTCCACAGGCCATTAATGTCAGTTTGAGCAAACATATTTGTTTTAACGTGGAAAAGGATGGTGGAATAAATATAGATAATATAAAGAAAGATATATCTGTGTCCCCTGAAAAAAATGCTGATTCTTCGAAACATACTCAAGAAAAACAGGATAAAGAAATTCAAACACCCATTTTAGTAAATGTTGACAAAAATACTAATGTAAAAAACAACCCTGCTGATAGTTTAATAAACACACAAAAATTTCCTGTAGTCAGTTTAAATTCATTAAAAAAGAGAAATAGAAAAAAGAAATTCAGAATAGCAAAAAAGAATTTGAGAAATAGAAATAAATTAAAAATTGATACTGAAAATATTTTGAAAAGCAAAACAACAGACGAAGTCTCTGAAGCAGAAAGCTTTGAATACATGCCTGGACATATCTATAATCAAAACCATTTGAAAATGAAGCAAAGTAGGGAGACACGTGTTGGCAATAAATCAAGTTTGGAATCAAGTGTTGGTCTTACTACAGACTCTAGTAAAGGATCAAAACACTCTTTCTCCAAAGACTTAGAAAAAAGTATTGATTTAATGAAGGCAGTCTTACAACAGAACAATAATGATTCTACTATTAAAAAGAGACTAATCAAAGAAGTTGTGCAAAGACTGATAAAATCTAAATATAGAGACGACGGAAGTTCCACTGAGTTCCTTTCTGGATTGAGTTTTAGTAGCAAGATCATCGGTGAAGCAAACCATACTACAACAAGTACTTCAGATACTTACGACACTAGAGATAAAACCAAATTACCTAGGCCAAGGAAATCAATTTTACAGACTGCGAAATTTGACTCAAATGCAATTGCATCAACTTCTCAGAGTGCACCTAACCTCCCATCAGTCTCCAATTCGGGAAAACGAGTTTCTTCTAATCTTAGTAATCCAATATTCCTTTCTAATACTGATACAGAAATGTCAAGTAAAGAAAAAAAATTAACAGACGTAGAAATGATTTCCTCTGAAGTGTTTTATAAGAAGTATTTAGATGCTTTGAAGAGAGAACAAGCACACAAAAAACACCTACAAGATAAAGAGAACTTCTTAAAACAAAAGCTAAGTAGTTCTGAAACCGCAATTGCCCAGTTAGTACAGGCCGACTTAAGAACTAAAAGTAAATTAAAGAATTTAATAAAAGATTTGACAAGAAACAATTATAATGATGGTTCTGGAGATGCAAGTAATTTGGAAGGACATTCATACTCCAATATGCACATGGACTCTCATATTATGTCAAATAATCAGAGAAGTCATTCTGTATTTACTCTTTCTTCAGGACATAATAATGGTCAAAATAAAAATCCAAGGCTAAAAAACATTATTAAAAGTGCAATTCATAGTTCTCCAAAAGCTGGTAGCAGTAAAAATGAACATCACTACTGCTGCTGCCCTTTCCATACAGATCACCCCAAGGTTGGGTTTACCGATAGTTCTGTTCAAGTCAACATAGAATGTAATAAACCAACAGAAAAGGCAGGGGGAGAAAATGCACTGCAAACTTGTATGAAATGTACTAAATGCAAGAAAGAATCTCCTAGAAATATAGCTAAAGTTGTATCTGATTCTGAAACAGGTGACCTGAAGTATATTTGTGTGTGCACTGATGAAGCTAAATCAGAGAAAGTAGCTCAAAATTTTCTTATCTACAAGTGTTCACGATTGATAAACAAAAGTGTTCAATTAGGTGATAGTTTAACTGGAAGTTCGAGTACTGAAAATGAACAAACAAAAGAAAGTTACACTTGTTGTGATAAAAAAAATAAAAAACCAAAGGTATCACTCAAACAAGATGTTAGTGCAATTAATATGCCACAGCATTCAAAATCATCACAGACTAATGTCCATCTCAATTTAATGATGCAACGTAAATCAAGTGTAAATAGTATTAGTTCTCAGTCCTCCGATAGTACTAATGAAGTAAATATTGCAGAATGCGAAAATGACAGTCCCAAGTTATGTATTCAAGAAGCAATAAGAAGTATTCAAACTGACATTAGCATAAATCCAAAGCTCTCTGATCCTTGTTTGTCAGATATAAATATCATAGACGGTAACGAATGCGTGAAACTTATTAAGGAGCAATATAGAGAGGTTTCAAAATCAAATTCTGAAAAGAATACTGAGGCCCATAGCAGCGGACAAAAGATCCAAGTGTTGAGTAGTAACAGTTCTGGTAAAGTAACGTCCAAAACTTCTACTGAAAATATACATCAATCGAAAAAGTCTCTAGATTGTGCTTATATTGCACAATTAGATAAAGAAATACAGTCTGATTTGGGCCTTGTGGAAGGTACTAAAAACGAAAATTTCACTGATCAATTTTTAATACCCATTCAAGGGACAAATATGACACTTAAAGTTAACTTAGGAACCACAGAAGCCCACAATAACCAGTCAAGTAATATCGCAAAGAAATCGCAGGGTGTTGCAACAGAGAAGACTGATGTGGCTGAACAATTTACTTCTCTAAGAGAAGATTGTACTAAAAGCGCTCAATGTAGTAACGCAAATATTTTCCAGCAAATCCAGCGTGATAGTACTGAACAAAATATTCTAGACAAAAACATGGCCAAAAATGAAGAACCCCGAAATACGAACACTTACGCTGTCAATGCTTGTTTAGTCGATAGTCACAAATGTAATACATACCCAAAAAAAGATCAAGGTTACACTCGAAAACCGCTCTTACGTACCAATACTGATATTAATAAATTCGAAAATCTGAATGGTCAATTTGATTTTAAAAAGCTCACAGAAAAAGAAGAATTTTCTAATGATGGTCAGGAAACTGACCGATCAAAGAGGGCAATTGAAAACCAGTTTGAAAAAAAGAAGAATTTAATAGATCCAAAAGCAAAGATAAATCATCAGACTCTACCTGAGAAGTGCGCAAACAGCGCTATTCAAGATATCAAATACAACCAAATAACAAAGGCTAAGAATGCATATAAGCCTCAGAAATGTGCAGCTTGTTCAAATCAAAAAGATCTAGCAGACGAAACAATAATACCTAAAAACCTTAATGAACCTGAGAAATGTACCAGTTGCTCTAACCAAAAAGCTTTATTAGATCAACCAAAAACGCCAATAATTCAAAACTTGCCAGAAAATTATACAGCATCCTCTAATCAAAAAGTTTTAATCGACCAACCAACGTTTCCTCATAATGTAAACCAACAGCAGAAGTGTACAAGTTGCTCCAAACAAAAAGACTTATTAGATCAACCAATTAAACCAATAGTTCAAACCCAGACTGAAAAGTCTGATGATTTTTCTAACCAAAAAATTTTAGTAGACGAACTAGTAAAGCCTATTATTAAGAACCAGCCTGAGAAATGTTCAACATGTTTAAATAAAAATGTTTTATTGGACCATCCAAGAGAGTCTGTCAATCAAAACCAGACTGCTAGGTCTGCTGGTTATTCTAACCAAAACGCTAATGAACCCAAAAAGCCAATTGAAGAAAACCAGCTTGAGAGGTGCACAGCTTGCTCAAAACAAAGAGATTTTACTGACCAATCTACATCACTAAATAACCAAAGACTATCTAAAAATTCAACAACATCTGATCGAAACGAATCGGAACAACAAACAAAATCTCGTAATCAAGACAACTCTAAAGGCTTCACAACTAACGGAAAACATGTGATTTACCAAGCAAATAAGTCGAAACAAAACCTGGCTACTAAATGTGCAACTTGTTTAAATCAAAAAGATTTACCTGAACTATCAACAAAGTCTAATAATCAACATCAATCAGAGATGTTCCTGAGTTGTTCGTCAAAATCGTCAAATTCAAAATCTGAAGCTGAGGCTTCAAAGGCTACCTCCAAAAGAGAAAAATCTTCAACTGAGTCTAAAGCCTCTGCCAGTGAAAGTAATAACCATCCTGATTCTGACGGACATTCAGATCTTTTGCTAGATATGATAGAAGGCATAACGAAACGTTACACAAAAAAAGATATAGAGAAAAGCAAAAGGAAAAAGTGTTTCAGAGAGATCATGAATGTTCTCAATTATCTTTTGGATACTGAAGAAGGCGCTGATGACCATAATACAGTGAATTCAGATCTAAAGAAAACCGATAATATACCAGAAAAAACAAGTACTGAACCAGAATGCACTCCATCAAAAACTTTCGTAGATAAAGGAGTGCAGTTATCTGAACAGTCTAAATCGAAGAAATGTTGTACTAGCGAATCATCTGAGATTGCTGTTACTTCAGAATTCCCCACTACTTCGTCTGATTCCGCCACGTGTAAACTACTGAAGAAAATAAAAAAAGAGTGTGAGAAATATCACCAGAGACGATGTAAATCCCACAATGGCTTGAAGGCTTGTGAAACATCAAGCACAACTTCAGTCAGTTGCGAGCAATGTAAACGCGTGCATCATTGTTACTGCTTGAGGCATAAATGTAAGACTCACAAAACTAAAACTTGTAGTGAGAAAACGAAGAAAAAGTGTATTGCATACAATTTAATTTTACAAACATCGGATAGTGTTGTCAGTGAGGAGCCGGTACAAGATATGGTACGTCCATTGAAAAGCATAATTGTAAAGGTACCGTCAAAAAGAAAACAAGCTGAAAATATGCCCTTTAAGGAAATGGCAGCAAAGTTGGAACGCAATTTACCAAACTGTAGTCCTCGTTCACACTGCAAAGGCTATAGATCTCGAAGCTTGCCAAACGAATCCGAATTGTCAAGTAATGAAGAGTTTCTGAGAAAGCCTCAAACTTACACTGTGCGAGAATATTTGGAGAGGAACCGACCAGATTTCGTTGTAAAGAGTTCTAGGCGTCAGGATTGTTTGAAAACTATCAATGAAACAAGGTAAGATTAGAAAAATATGTTCTCTTGAAATAAATATATAATTATGCTGTTTATTGTAACGGAAAGAACTCACCAAATTTTCTTACTTCAGACCCGAAATGTGCACTTCTCCATATTTCAAAATGGTTGTAGTGCATACTCCAAAATGTGTAGCTGGTTCTTGCTTGGATCCTTGCAATGTGTGTTATGGAGGTATCAACTAATATTTTAACCTTTAAATTAAGCACTCCATTTAATTAGCTACCTACTCATCAAATCATCATCTGGAATTATTACATCCTTGACAATATTTGACAACATTTGTACCCAAATAGGCCTAACTAAATTAAACATAGCATGGAGTTTATTTTTATTTTTCTCGACTAAAATTCTAGTTGTGGGTTTTCTAAAATTGTTGCAATCCGTTTTCACATTCCATTTTCGTTTTATGTGTGTGAGTTTTTATAAAATACAGTGGCAAGATTTCGAAGCCGAATTTGGGTTAACTGTTAGGTACTATTTATATAGCAAATATTTATGTCGTAGAAAATAATTCGTAAATCGCGTATTATTTCTAGGTATGCCCATGTCTTGTGACCAATGTGTTGATCCATATACGCACATACAAAATGAAGTAAAAAGGATTGGTGAGATTCTTTTAAATTTTCCTGTATGGTGTTACGTCTACCTTATTGTTTTAAAATACATGGAAATTGGTGCCTCGTGTATAATTTGTTGTCCTGCATTTAATAAAAAGTATCTAATAGCTTACTGCATTATTTTCGAATTACAGTTAATAGTAATAACTACAACATACTATAGAATAAATTGTATTGTCCAAATATTCTGTATTATTTTACATTTCCAGAGCACATGAACGGCATGCCAAACGCAAACTTTTGTCACTGCAACTGGCCAAACAGCAGACATTGAGCGCTTTAACTGACGAGGAATTGCGACACTTCGCTAAACAACTTAGCGAAGAACTTCGGCGTAAGAAAGGTAGGTTATTCGCTAAATAAATGCTTTTAATACACCCCACCTAAAGAATTTTCCCAAATTAAAAGTCACGCATTACACAATGATACGTGATTATCATTTAGCATCGCCTATAGCTCTCTGTCTTTTCATCATCTATGCGTTGCTCGGCAAGCAGAGAGCAAAGAACGTTATATTTTATATTTTATTCTAAAAGTTAAGAAATAGACAGATATATTATAATAAAAACACCCAAGTATTCACGAATAAGTACCATATACATACATACATATAAATCACGCCTCTTTCCCGTAGGGGTAGACAGAGACCACTTCTTTCCACTTGCTACGATCCTTACATACTTGTTTCGCTTCGTCCACTTTCATTATTCCTTTCATACGTGCTCTTCGGTTTGATGTACTCTTGACCTGGCCTTTTTTCAAGACGTCCCTAATTTGGTCTTGAAACGTCCGCCTAGGTCTACCCCTTCCAACACTCGCATTCACACTCGCCTTATACACTTTTTTCGTCAATCGTTCTTCATTCATTCTCTCGACATGTCCAAACCATCTCAGCATACCTTTCTCAATTTTTGTCACTACATCTTCTTTCACACCACAACGTTTCCTTATCTCACTATTTCTTATCCTGTCACTCAGTTTAACTCCTATCATACTTCTTAACGCTCTCATCTCAACTGCATTTATTCTGCTTTCATGTTTCTTCTGCCATACCCAACTTTCACTTGCGTACATGAGTGTCGGAACCAACACTCCCTCATGCACAGCCAAACGAGCCTTGTTAGACACCTTCCGACTGTTCATAAAGGAGTGCAAAGCTCCATTCACCATGTTTCCTGCATTCACTCTTCTTTCAATATCACTCTCACACTTTCCATCTCTTGTAAACTTTGAACCCAGATACACAAACTCATTCACCTGTTGAATTTGTTCATCTCCAATCACGATATTGCAGTCTGCCTCATCTCTTTCAAACACTATAACTTTCGTCTTCTGTACATTCATCTTCATTCCCTTTCTAACAAAAGCTCCATTCATAGCAGTTACCATCTCCTGCAACTCCTCGGCTGAAGACGCAAGTAACACTTGGTCATCAGCATAGAGAAAACATTTGACGAGTAACTCATTCATTCTTAACCCACTTTCATTCTCTTTTAAATCTGTCAAGCAATTGTTCATGAACAGATTAAACTGCCACGGTGACGCTACACATCCCTGTCTAACACCTTTTTCGATATTAAACCATTCAGTGTATGCCCCGTTTATCCTTACACAAGCACTAGAATCCCTATAAAGATATTGCAATGCTCGTATGAGGACACTGCTCACACCATTCACGGACAATGCTGACCACAATTCATTCCTCACCACTCTATCATAGGCCTTTTCTAGATCCACGAACGCGCAATAGACGTACCATAAGTACCATAAAGTAAATAACCAGCACATCCGAATTATTATAATTATAATAACTAGAGGCTCGCTCTGCGGTCAAAATTCGACCGTAAGTATCAAAAGATTACTTCGTGTGTGTGTGTGTGTGTATGTGTCAAAAGCATGGTAGTGAGTGTAATATCTACTTAATTCTATTAATTTTGTGTTCCTAATGTTCATATTAGCTTTCTGCACAGCTTCTCCATGTGCCAAATTTCATACTCCTCCGTTGTCGTAATTATCATATAAAAGGGGTACAAAGTTTTTGCTTCTCGTATTAATAATAGATAATTCTTTACAGTTGCACCAAAATTTATAAATGAACGTGAAATGAAAAAGCATTCTGAAAAAATTTACAAATCGCTACCAGAAGTGACCCGCAAAAAGGAAGAATTGAAGAAAGAAAACATCAAAAAGACTAATTTGCTCATGGCAAACATTTTTAAAAAGGTATAATACTTTATTTTATGTAATAACTTGCGAATAAATAAACATAGCCAATGGGCATGATGACAGATTTTGAAATACTGTTCTACGAGTATATTGTTGGGAAATATATTATAATTACAACATATATAATATTTCCGAAAAAAAAGGTTTAGTATAAAATAAATACTTCAAAGTATCATGGCGTCGCTTGTGACGTCATGCTTCAGGAAAATAATAGACAAGATGTCATTGTCAGTATGATCATATTCGTTTGTTTAAAGAGGCGTGACGTAATTCGCGCTGATTGAGACTGATTGGCGTTCAAGATATCATGGCGGCTTGCCGTATTTTGTAGTTTTATTTTATCAAAAATATTGTTAATCACGCTCATAATAATACGATAAATGCGCGTTTTGTAATCCATTAATAGGTTTTCATTAAGTAAATACATAATTTTAGTGATTTTTAGGGTTCCGTAGCCAAATGGCAAAAAACGGAACCCTTATAGATTCGTCATGTCTGTCTGTCTGTCTGTCTGTCTGTCTGTCTGTCTGTCTGTCTGTCTGTCTGTCTGTCTGTCTGTCTGTCTGTCTGTCTGTCTGTCTGTCTGTCTGTCTGTCTGTCTGTCTGTCTGTCTGTCTGTCTGTCTGTCTGTCTGTCTGTCTGTCTGTCTGTCTGTCTGTCTGTCTGTCTGTCTGTCTGTCTGTCTGTCTGTCTGTCTGTCTGTCTGTCTGTCTGTCTGTCTGTCTGTCTGTCTGTCTGTCTGTCTGTCTGTCTGTCTGTCTGTCTGTCTGTCTGTCTGTCTGTCTGTCTGTCTGTCTGTCTGTCTGTCTGTCTGTCTGTCTGTCTGTCTGTCTGTCTGTCTGTCTGTCTGTCTGTCTGTCTGTCTGTCTGTCTGTCTGTCTGTCTGTCTGTCTGTCTGTCTGTCTGTCTGTCTGTCTGTCTGTCTGTCTGTCTGTCTGTCTGTCTGTCTGTCTGTCTGTCTGTCTGTCTGTCTGTCTGTCTGTCTGTCTGTCTGTCTGTCTGTCTGTCTGTCTGTCTGTCTGTCTGTCTGTCTGTCTGTCTGTCTGTCTGTCTGTCTGTCTGTCTGTCTGTCTGTCTGTCTGTCTGTCTGTCTGTCTGTCTGTCTGTCTGTCTGTCTGTCTGTCTGTCTGTCTGTCTGTCTGTCTGTCTGTCTGTCTGTCTGTCTGTCTGTCTGTCTGTCTGTCTGTCTGTCTGTCTGTCTGTCTGTCTGTCTGTCTGTCTGTCTGTCTGTCTGTCTGTCTGTCTGTCTGTCTGTCTGTCTGTCTGTCTGTCTGTCTGTCTGTCTGTCTGTCTGTCTGTCTGTCTGTCTGTCTGTCTGTCTGTCTGTCTGTCTGTCTGTCTGTCTGTCTGTCTGTCTGTCTGTCTGTCTGTCTGTCTGTCTGTCTGTCTGTCTGTCTGTCTGTCTGTCTGTCTGTCTGTCTGTCTGTCTGTCTGTCTGTCTGTCTGTCTGTCTGTCTGTCTGTCTGTCTGTCTGTCTGTCTGTCTGTCTGTCTGTCTGTCTGTCTGTCTGTCTGTCTGTCTGTCTGTCTGTCTGTCTGTCTGTCTGTCTGTCTGTCTGTCTGTCTGTCTGTCTGTCTGTCTGTCTGTCTGTCTGTCTGTCTGTCTGTCTGTCTGTCTGTCTGTCTGTCTGTCTGTCTGTCTGTCTGTCTGTCTGTCTGTCTGTCTGTCTGTCTGTCTGTCTGTCTGTCTGTCTGTCTGTCTGTCTGTCTGTCTGTCTGTCTGTCTGTCTGTCTGTCTGTCTGTCTGTCTGTCTGTCTGTCTGTCTGTCTGTCTGTCTGTCTGTCTGTCTGTCTGTCTGTCTGTCTGTCTGTCTGTCTGTCTGTCTGTCTGTCTGTCTGTCTGTCTGTCTGTCTGTCTGTCTGTCTGTCTGTCTGTCTGTCTGTCTGTCTGTCTGTCTGTCTGTCTGTCTGTCTGTCTGTCTGTCTGTCTGTCTGTCTGTCTGTCTGTCTGTCTGTCTGTCTGTCTGTCTGTCTGTCTGTCTGTCTGTCTGTCTGTCTGTCTGTCTGTCTGTCTGTCTGTCTGTCTGTCTGTCTGTCTGTCTGTCTGTCTGTCTGTCTGTCTGTCTGTCTGTCTGTCTGTCTGTCTGTCTGTCTGTCTGTCTGTCTGTCTGTCTGTCTGTCTGTCTGTCTGTCTGTCTGTCTGTCTGTCTGTCTGTCTGTCTGTCTGTCTGTCTGTCTGTCTGTCTGTCTGTCTGTCTGTCTGTCTGTCTGTCTGTCTGTCTGTCTGTCTGTCTGTCTGTCTGTCTGTCTGTCTGTCTGTCTGTCTGTCTGTCTGTCTGTCTGTCTGTCTGTCTGTCTGTCTGTCTGTCTGTCTGTCTGTCTGTCTGTCTGTCTGTCTGTCTGTCTGTCTGTCTGTCTGTCTGTCTGTCTGTCTGTCTGTCTGTCTGTCTGTCTGTCTGTCTGTCTGTCTGTCTGTCTGTCTGTCTGTCTGTCTGTCTGTCTGTCTGTCTGTCTGTCTGTCTGTCTGTCTGTCTGTCTGTCTGTCTGTCTGTCTGTCTGTCTGTCTGTCTGTCTGTCTGTCTGTCTGTCTGTCTGTCTGTCTGTCTGTCTGTCTGTCTGTCTGTCTGTCCGTCCGTATGTCACAGCCATTTTTTTCCGAAAGTATAAGAACTATACTGTTGAAACTTGGTAAGTAGATGTATTCTGTGAACCGCATTAAGATTTTCATACAAAAATAGAAAAAAAACAACAAATTTTGGGGGTGCCCATACTTGGAACTGAAACTCAAATTTTTTTTTTCATTAAACCCATACGTGTGGGGTATCTATGGATAGGTCTTCAAAAATGATATTGAAGTTTCTCATATCATTTTTTTCTAAACTGAATAGTTTGCGCGAGAGACACTTCCAAAGTGGTAAAATGTGTGTCCCCCCCCTGTAAATTCTAAAATAAGAGAAAGATAAAACTAAAAAAAATATATGATGTACATTACCATGCAAACTTCCACCGAAAATTGGTTTGAACGAAATCTAGTAAGTAGTTTTTTTTTTAATACGTTATAAATCGTAAACCGCAATTTACCTCGATCGAAGTTACAACGAACTACAAGAACTTTTATACTATGTTACTTGCTGCTACGGAACCCTTCATGGGCGAGTCCGACTCGCACTTGGCCGCTTTTTTTACTCACTGTCATCATGCCTATTCCTGGGATGTTGAGTTTCTACTTTTGGAGATCTGAAAGTAGTTACAATATGACGGATCATTTCGAATTTTAACATACAAACACATCCCTATGGATTACGCTGTGGTTACGCTTAAAGACCGGAAACGTTCATAACGAAAACCATCACAATGCGTTGTGGCATCTGTAAAACGTCCACATAGCGAAATTCTTGATGTTGCCCTTATAGTCCGGTCAATTTAGACATTCGAAGGTGCATAAATTCCCAACAAGCTGAAAATCAGTAAGATTGTTCAAAACATATTTATTTATTTATTTATTTAACTCTTTATTGTACACCAAGAATAGGACAACAGCAATGTAAAGTAGGCAAGTAAGTATATGAGATACAAAAGGCGGTCTTATCGCTACACAGCGATCTCTTCCAGACAACCTTGAGATGCGGAATGCTGCATATAGATAGATAAGATGAGGTAAGGTGCACGAGAAGTATTAAGGAAACTATAACTATTTAAAAATCAAAACACAAATTTGAAATTAGGGATGACAAAATATGGAAGAAGGGAAAAGAAAAGGAGGAAGGAAAGTGATTAACTCTGGAGATAGTGGGCTTTTACTAAGTTTTTAAAGGAATTTAATGTGCTTGCGTTACGGATACAGTTGGGAAGAGCGTTCCATAGGCGAACAGCTGTGACAGTAAAGGAATGTTGATAGAAGGATAAAGAATGTGCAGGAGTCGAAAGGCATAAATTTTTAGAGGAGCGAAGATTTCGATCATGGGTATCATGGAGGAACTGGAAACGTGATTTTAGGTAGGGGGGATAGTTAGGATTAAATAGTACACAGTAGAGCAGTGAAAGAATGCGAGCATTCCTGCAAAGGCGAATAGGAAGCCACTTGAGCTTAGCGCGAAATTCAGCTACGTGATAATATTTCCGCAGGCCAAATATGAACCTTATACACAGATTTTGAAGGCGCTCAAGCTTATTTAGCTGCTACTCAGTAATGTCAAGGTAGCACACATCGGCATAGTCAAGTATTGGTAGAAGTAAGGACTGAGCTAGCAAAATTTTAGTCGGGATGGGCAGCACATTATAAATAAAATTTTTAAGTTCCCCATCATTCCCCTGTATGGGAAAAAAAATATTCAAGGTCAAAGGTCAAAAAAAGAGTTTTTCGCGATTTTCAGCAAAAAGGTAAGTTTTATCATAAAGTACCCAAGACAAAAATTGTAGATCATAAAATTATCTATAAAAATGTATCAATACTTTTTTCCTACGAGCCACCGTTTCTGAGATATAACGATTCAAAAACGCACTAAGTACACTACCATGAGGTAGCAGGGTAAACGTGTGCTTAATATGACGATAAAAACTTACAACTTTTTGAATCCTTATATCTCAGAAACGGTGGCTCGTAGGAAAAAAGTATTGATACACTTTTATAGATAATTTTATGATCTACAATTTTTGTCTTGGGTACTTTATGATAAAACTTACCGTTTTGCTGAAAATCGCGAAAAACTCATTTTTTTGTCCTTTGACCTTGAATATTTTTTTCCATACACGGGAATGATGGGGAACTTAAAATTTTTATTTATAATTATGTTTTGAACAATCTTACTGATTTTCAGCTTGTTGGGAATTTATGCACCTTCACTATCATTTTTTGGTCTAAATTGACCGGACTATTATGAAAACACTCACAATACGTTGTGGCAATAACAGAATGATCATAGAGTGAAATTCGTGTCGAGGGCGTCGTGGCTGTCAAAAGCGGAGGGTTCGGGGGCGAAAGCCAATAATTTATACATTTTTTTTCATTTCTGGCCGTCTAAGGGTTAACGCACACTTATTCAGCGCCATTCTCGTTTCGCTGAATGATTTTGGTTACACTTATTCAGTTTTGCTTCTATCAGCCGCGTACAGCGTCATAAGAATGTGAACGCTTCTATCCACTGCGTACGGCGCTGAATATGCTGCGAAAATGTTAAGCGACATTCTTAGTTCGGCCGCATTTGACGCTGACGCTGACGCTGTACGCGGCGGAACAGCGCTGAACGCGGCCAAACAGCGCTGAACTCTATTATAGCACTCGCAAGACAAAAACACATTTGTACTCATTTTCAACTTGTTTGCCACGAAAGCTGAATAGAATACAAAATCGTAGTTGTCTATGGACAAAAGCTGAATAGAGCTTCATTTTGCGTTGACCTAAACAGTATCACATGAGAACTACTACCACCAATATTTGAATATTTAAGAAATATTTTTTTAGTTGATGTAGTGATATGAATCGTACTGTATGTATGTATAGTTTGTACATTAAATTGTTTTGTTGCAGAATCTCCTAAAGAAAACTCTTCGGGGCTCCGTGAACTTGTCGAATTACAGTACAGTGATAAAAATTTGACATCAAAATATTATATTGGTGACATTTACGCAGCTAAAACTGCCAGAAACAATGTGTTTTACTTGTGTTTGTGCTTTACTCGTAATATTATTCGTTATTGAAGTATGAATTTGTTGATGATTTTAAATAAATGTATTTTCTTGTAATATTTTGTTGTTCATTTTTATTAATAACAGTTTGACACCTGTGGTTGACACTTTTTTAAATAGTTCATAAATTGACAGATATTCATAAAATAAATGCTTTTGAAAGTAATTTTTAATCATCAGAGAGTACTTGAACATTACGTTAAATGTTTCTCTTAAGTTTAAGCTTATGATATGTAATGGTGAGAGAACCTACCATAATATTAAAAGTATTGACTTTTCAAAAGTAGCAACTTATCTACTGTTGATGGCGAAGTTTTTGGTAAAGAAAATATGAAACAACAATAAATTAATATTTAATTTTTTTTATTATCACCTAATGTTTCACTATTATGCTAATAAATTACCTAGTAGATTAACAGAGTGCAACGTTGACGCTTTAATTAATTTATTTATGTGTCGTAAACTGTCTCTCTGATTGATAACATGTCGTATTATCACTGGACATTCAACCAGCAACATTCAGGGTCATTTGTGTGGGTACTGGTAAGTAGGTACACATGATACGTACGTCATTGTCCTACAGACAAGCACTTACCGAGATGTTGTACAGTACATATTGAAGTTACATAAGAAGTCACAATCCGAATAATGCTTAAACGTTAATTTAGTCAATAAAATATTCATTTTGAAGTCTGTAGAATTTACGCTTTATAAGGTGCTCAGTGTTTCAGGTATCTATGACTAACGGTCGTTTCCAATATTTTATTTACCCATAATCTCTGATAAAGTAGGTAAGTAAGGTAAATGAATAGTTCTAAAAATAACATTAATTGTTTGTGAATTTTTGACCATTGAAAAGTAATTCACAGAGGGATAAGAATAGATATAATATTGGAAACGGTTCTAACGCCCCAACTCACGAGTCACTAACGGTTACTTAACCCGTCGGTTACCGGGAACGTTCCAGCACGTTCGAACTCAAAGGTACCGCGATCACGCGGATCTTTAAGAATTAAATCGCTCCTTAGTACAGAATTTGTATAGTGATTCTTTAATAAGGAGCGATTAAAGTAACCGTTAGTGACTCTGAGTTGGGGCGTAAGTAGCCTTACGCCAAGCAGGCTCTACATTCTATCTTATCTAAACTCTGTAACAATTTGCTCATAGCCTTTCCATATTAAGCACCATATCCTTAAGTTTCTTGCGGTGGATCTTAGTAGACGCTGTTTGGGGCAGTTCGTTTAAGAAAATCACTCCTCCCCGCAGTTGTTTTGCGTCGGAGAGAGATTCTGAAACAAGATATAAAATGAATATAGGACAGGCGTAATAGGGTGGCTACAGAAGCCCGCGTGATTGATGGTGTAAGGCTTTAGTTGAAGATTGTAATATTATCACTATATTAATAGATATTATAGGTATCTATCACTGATGTTCCGACTAAGAGCTTGGCCTTGGGAGCCAGTTTTTCCTTTCTTTCTCTTTATTCTTTCTTGGTTGGTTGCATCGGTCATGCTTAGGTGTTACTGATGTTCAGGTGGATAATCAGCTCGTTTGTAGGTACATAAAAAAAGGCTTTATCGAAGTGACAAGTCCAATGCTGATGTCATGTTTACATAGTGGCCGCAACGTGAATTTGTGGATGTTTTACAGATGCCACAACGCATTGTGAACTGGTTTTCGGTCTTTTGCGTAACCGTGCGTTGCAGTCATTGAGCGTAACATATGCACTAAATTTTAGCCTTACCCTTGACCAAATCCTTAATCTCTTTAGCGGTAACCTGGGTTCCGTTCCGCAAAACCACGCAAGCCACCGCGAGATCGCCACACTCGGGGTCCGGAATACCCGTCACAGCCACGTCTTGTATCCCAGGGTGCTGGCGTATCACACTCTCAACTTCCACTGGAGATATCTAGAGAGAAATGTAAAATCAAGGGTGTAGGTTTTCTTTGACCAAAATCTGGTGGGGATTTTCGGAATAGGTCGTAATTATTGAGTAGGTACCACTGCATGGAGGTAGGGTTATATATTTGCCTCGCTAGGTAAAAATAGTCTTTTAGTGAGATAACTGATGCTCTTATATAAACTACGAGTAATCACCCTCGCTTTGCGTCGGTTTTCTTATTTTTATTACACCTTATTGGAATTTTATTAAGGATCCCTATTTTTTTTAAATATAATATAGCCTATCTTACTCAGGGATAGTGTAGCTTCCTAAAAGTGAAAGAATTTTTGAAATCGGTTCAGTAGTTTCGGAGCCTATTCAATGCAAACAAAAAATCAAATCTTTTCTCTTTATATATTAGTATAGTTAGTACAGATTATAAGCCCATAAAAATTAAACAATAAGTAACGAGTAATCCCATTACAATTTAGATACTACCAACCTGATAACTTTTATACTTGAGCAATAATTTTATCCTTTCCACAAAGAAATAGTTCCAGTTTTCATCTCTGTAAAACAAGTCCCCAGTTTTAAACCATCGGTCTTCGGCGAATGTTTCAGCGGTTGCTTCAGGATTACTGTAATATTCCTGAAAGTAAAATGTGATTTTGAACTACTCGCATGCTCATCATGGACACTATTTTTAATGTACTAATAATTGTCAATCAATATTGACAATTATTATTTATTATAATAATTTTATTGTCAATAAACCTGCTGTTGTGTTGATCGTAACTACGAGTATCTTAGGTGATAGCGTAGTGGTGTGAATAGCTATAACCAATTGGCATTGTACACTGTATGAAGGGAACACATAATTGGGGCCTGAAGGTAACCCCACTATGCTATTCCAATGCGGATTGTTGGAAAAGTAATTTACTTATAATAATATCTATCGATTTTACACATAAACTATCGAACCTTAAAAACTGCGGGCCCCTTCAGCCATAGCTCTCCTGGAACATTTGGTTCATTTATATCTTCCAGTGTTTCTGTGTTCATTATCTGAAATAATTGAATCGTTAGATATTTATCTTAAAGGAAGTTAGTTAGAAAATGAATCTTACGGCTAATTTATATAAACCGCAAATGTTGATTTTTGTTTATGTGAATAGTTAAAAAATTGGAGACCAGGGGCCCTTTAAGGTTACCTTAACTTTTAGCTGACAAATTCCGGAAGAAAAAGGGCGGTTAGGGTGCCATCCGTGGCGGCTTTTGGGCGACTGGCAAATTTTTTAAAAGGTACCATTTGTGAAATCTACAGTACGGCCGCTGTATCTTGCGCATGAAGCTATTAAAGAGAGGAGACGTTGTATGTAGATTTTCTTATGCAAGAATGCGTGACACTTTGCGGGGCGAGGGCACCCCCTCCAACCCACCAAATCCCGCCCACTTCTTTATTTTCCATCTATCGACAGTGGCGGCCTTAGGGGGTGGCGAACAGGGCAACCGCCCGGGGCCTCGCGCTTGCAGGGGCCTCGCGTCATCACCCGAGTTAAAAAAAAAAACTTCACATAGCAAAACAAAAAATTAATGATTGTATAACTTTAAGAACGGAATACCATAACATACAGTGAAATAACAATAAAAATACATAAACTTTTGGTTATTTGACTGTTTAAAACTATAAAATAAAATCGAAACCTTCGTTACAATATGTACCTATGTCGTAGCGTTAGCCTTCTTATTATACTATTGGGCTTCGCTCCCCAAGTCCCCTTTTTAAATTCAATATGTTTGTTTACAGTATTTTTAGGGTTCCATACGAAAAACAAAAAATGGAACCCATATAGGATCACTCGTGCGTCTGGGCCGCCGTTCACAGTCAATATACTCCGAAACTATTTGACCAAATGAGTTGAAATTTGGTACTCATATACTTTTTTGTGACCCAAAGACGAAGGTGTAAATTTAAACAACTGAATTTTGAAAAAAAAAATTTACGGAATCAAATTTAAACAAAAACTGTTTTACAAACCGTATCGTGTTGTATGTCAAATAAAAGGGCTTGTTGTAAGGATCTCAAGTATATTTTTGTTATAGTTCTACAACGGATACTTTTAAAATTATTCAAGAAAGAACTAAAATTAAAGCCAAAACTGACTTTTCCCCCCCTTATCTGTGAAACTATGTACTAACGCTAGAATTTTGAAAAAAAAAAATACAGAGAACAGTTCTTTACTTAAATATTACAGGAAAACCTATAAAAAGTCTATAGTCTTAAAAATCGGCAAAAATAAATAAAATAGAAAAATAATGGTAAATACATAATCAACGTACGGAACCCTTTCAAAGTGAGTTTATTTTGCACTTCCAGCAGTGAATTTTCTTTTTCTTGTGTTTATGAATGAATATTCGTTATCGCCAGTTATTTTTTCGCAAATACATAATTTCCCCGCTTTATTAAAGTACGTAACCATTAAGATTTTAAACTGAAGTATAATGTAATAGAACAGACATCTCGAACAAAATGTGAGTCCCGCCGGGAGGTTCTATTTTCAAAATTGAGCCCCCTTTCTCCTTTCAAAGTCGAACAATCCTTTGAAAATTGAAGCCGACCGACATTAGGTGGGACATACATTGTGTTCGGGGTGTCGGTTCTATATGCTACTAATAATACTTCAATGTTTTTACCTACATTTTTTTTTATTATTCGCCCGATTAATAACATCTCAAAAGAAAACAACTTCAATACGACATACGTGGGCCCATATTTAAATATGTGACAAATGAAGTTCAGGAAACCTCTAAAAACCCAACACAGGCTAAAAGTGACACATAGCAATCTAATAATTACTAAATCCACGAGCGTGCGAGGTTTGAAAAAGCATTTGCACAGGCAGTAGTAATATGGTCGAATATCGCGGCATAAGGTACTCGTGGCGTTCGCCCATGCTTGGTCGGCACTGTCCGCTTTCTATCAGGGCAGTCATTATGGCTGGCCACAATTTAAAAAAAAAATCAAATCAAATCTAAACACACAATTTTACGGAACGCACAAGGGCCTCGCAATGATCTGCCGCTAGAGTTGAGAAAAATGAGCTCCGAGTCCCGGACTCGAGCTCCGAGTCGGAGCTACTGAGCCTTCAAAGCTCGAGGCCTAAGGGCTCGCGAGCCTTAGAAGGCTCGAGCCTTTAGGGTTCGAGCCTTAAAGGCTCAAGAGCCTTAAATTGAAGACTCGAGTCGAAGCTCGAGCTTTATTTACTTAGCATTTCAATAGGTATACCAAATTGGGTTCTTTATGAAAGTTTCATACAAACATTTTTACTTTTAAAAAAAAAATGTGTGTTAGTTCCGACGCACGCCTAGAGTTTAACGCCATCTAGCTTTCAATCGTCAAATCAGTCAAACAATGGATGATGATGATAATGATGGAGGATGATGTTGATGATGAAGAATGATGATGATGATGACGAATGATGATTATGATGATGACTGGGGGTGATGATGACTGGTGATGATGACGACGAATGGCAATGATGATGAATGGTGATGATGATGAATGGTGATGATGACGAATGGTGATGATGACGAATGGTGATGATGATGAATGGTGATGATGATGAATGGTGATGATGATGAATGGTGATGATGATAATTGGTGATGATTAGAGATGGGCCGACTACACGCCGACTAGTCGGGAAAACCGACTATTCGGCATGTTTTATAGTCGGCGACTAGTCGGAAATTAGTCGGCAAAAATCGCCGAATAGTCGGCATTAATTTTCGCTAAAAAAAAATAAAAGAAATTAAGAAAATAACAAAATAACAAAATACAATTAGCATGATTGTCACATTTACGAATGCAAAATATGTTGACCTTCAAAGATTTGGTTCAAAAAAGCCCAGTGGCGCCAACAAACTAATGTTTCTCCATAAAAAACTCAATTATTATATTATATAATCCTAGACTTACCACGTAGTGAACTATATAATTGTTCTCCCAGAAGGAGGCGAGATGGGACTTTGTTGTCTATGGCGGGTTTTCTCCATCCCCCCCCGACACCTCGGGAAAAATCTGACATTTCACATTTTCAAGATGGCGGCCGCTCTGTGATTTTCAACTTTTTTGTTTATGGCTTTTTGCGGGATTTTTTTGGGGCGTTTCGACAAGTTTTGGGGTCGATATACGAAAACTTTAGAAAAAATTGAAAAAACAAGATGGCCGCCGAGATATTCGAGTTTGAAATTTTTCGATTTTAGAGGTCACTTTGCGGGGTCGCATCGGGGTGGTTTTTCAACTTTTTTTCAATGTTTTTTATGTATTCGTTTGACTGTATCCTTGATTTTGATATTTTGGGGATATTTATTTTTTTGACAAGATGGCGGACCCCACGGTGACCATTTTGAAAAATGTACGAAAAACGACGTTTTTTGGGTGAATTTTTCTTCCGGTTGGCAACATTTGAGCGGGTGTCTTTGTTCCAGGCGTTTATGTAACTTGACCCAAAGTGTTACCAGGTTGAGTTTTTTTTTCTTTTGTTGGTACATTTTTTTGGACTTTCTATTCAAAAATATGAAAAGTAGAAGGAGCAATATTTTTAAACAAAATGTCAGACAGGCAAACGTCGCGTGGTCGTCGTAATGACATTTGACCATTTTCGTCGATGTCAACTGGCAACACTGGGTGCTGGATTTTTTTTTCCGTTTTACGAAAAGTCGAATTGATCTCCCAGAAGGAGTGGTGGGGGGTGGGTACGATGTATAGGGGAATTTTTTGTTTGCTTCCGTGTCTATAGGAAAAATCCGACCTGTCAAAAATCCAAGATGGCGGCCGAGTCGAAATGACTAACTTTTTTTTTCACTATGCACCTACCCAAAATTGGTGTCGTTTTCGGCTAATGTTGAGAAACGTGTTACGATGAAATTGGAAAAAAATATAAAAACAAGATGGCCGCCGAGATATTTTACTTTAAAATTTTTCAATTTTGGAGGTGACTTTGCGGGCTTGGATTGCAATGGGTTTTCAACTTTTTTTCCATTTTTTTTCGCTGTTGCCTTGGGTCTATCCCCAATTTTGACGATTGGGGTATATTTTTTTTTTCTTAAAGATGGCGGATCCTATGGCGGCCATTTTGCAAAATGTACAAAAAATTGCATATTTTGAGGTAAAAAATTTTGAGGTTGGCAATATTTGAGGGGGTCACTTTGTATCGGGCGGTTGTGAGGCTTGGTCTGAAGTGTTGCCAGGTTACGTTAATTTTTTTTTCATTCATACATTATTGTGAACTTTCTATTCAAAAATATGAAAAGTAGAAGGAGAAACATTTTTAATCAAAAAATTACATCAAATAGTTTCTTGTGGCCGTCTTAATGACATTTGACCATTTTCATCAAAATTAACTGGCAACACTGGCTGCTGGATTTTTTTTTCACGTTTTTTCACATTTCGAGTAGCCCAGCCGAAAGTATTGGTGGGGGGTAATAATAATGTATGGAGAAGTTGCTTGACTATCTATGTTTATTATAGGAAAAATATGACCATTCGAAAATTCAAGATGGCGGCCGCTTGGCGATTGTCAACTTTTTGTTTATTTTGAGCACCTACCCGACATTGGTGTCGTTTTCGGCTAATCTTGGGACGACTAATACGAAAAAGTTGAAAAAAATTGAAAAAACAAGATGGCCGCCGAGATATTTTAGTTTGAAATTTTTCAATTTTCGAGGTTTCTTTGCGGGGTCGCATCGCGGTGGTGTTTTAACATTTTTGCGATATTTTTCCTCTGTTGGCTCTGGTCTATCCTTGATTTTGACATTTTAGGGATATATTTTTTTTCGACAAGATGGCGGATCCTGTGGCGGCCATTTTGTAAAATGTACGAAAAATTGCATTTTTTGAAAGAAAAAATTTGTAGGTTGGCAACATTTGAGGGGCACACTTTGTATGGGGCGGTTGTGTAGCTTGACTGAAAGTGTTGCCAGGTTACTTTGATTTTTTTTTCATTCATACATTTTTGTCAACTTTCTATTCAAAAATGTAAAAAGTAGAAGGAGAAATATTTTTAATCAAAAAATTACACCACAAGATTTTTTGTGGGCGTCGTAATGACATTTGACCATTTTCATCTCAATCAACTGGCAACACTGGAGTCCAGAATTTTTTTCACTTTTCGAGTAGTTGAGCCGAAACTATAGATCAAGGGTATAGAAAATGTAGGGGAGATATTTTTAAATTAATATATTCGTTTTAGAAAAACTATAAAATTTCAGTGTTGCCATACAAAAAATATTAATTTTCATACAAATTTATTTTTGGATCGAATATTTCGTTATTATAATGTATGGGGCATTTGTAGGTACTGACATTTTGTAAATTTGGGTGAAAAAAAATTCAATGTTGCCATATAAAAAATAATTATTTTCATACAAATGTATTCCTTTTTCGAATGTTTGAGGTTGTGGTCTCCATTTGATGTCTTTATAAGGTATGAGGCGTTTGTAGGTACTAAAAGGCTGGACAAGTTGGTGTAACCAATGTTTGGTGATGCCATACAAAAAATAATAATTTTAATACAAATGAATTTTTTGTATGTAATATTTCAGGCTTTTGTCTCCTTTTGATGTCATTAAAATGTAGACGACGTTTGTTGCCACTGATAGATCGGTCACATCCGTGTAAACGTGTTTCATTGTTGCCATAAAAAATGAGAAACTTTCAGTGTTGCCATACAAAAACAAGTATTTTTCATAAAAATCTATATTGAACATTTCAAACTGTTGTTTGCATTTAATGTCTATAAAATGTATGAGGCGTTTATAGGTACAAGTAGACTACACATTATATCAGTGAATAAAAAATCCGTGTTGGCATACAAAAAAAAATATTTTATTGTTCAATCTTGAAAACAAAATTAATCACATTTAAAATCTCGAAAGATAATTTAAGACATCATTCAAGATATTTTTTTGTACCATTATAGTGTTGTTATTACCTACTGGTCTGGTCTGATGTGATTGTCTGTTTCTTGACTCTCCTATCCGATAGTTTAGTGTGATTTTATCATTTATATTAACTGCTCTCTACTCTGCCCTATACTGCTTTGAATAGTCATTAAATGTGTAGGCAAAATTAATTTTGAGTATACTTAATTATTTTTGAATCATAACTAAAAGGTGATAAATACTGGTTAAGCCCTACCTACTTACCTACTAATAGAAGCAAAAAGCTTCTTTTATACCATTCTTTAGCAGCAATATACAGCATCACGACAGCGTACGATTTGTTTGTAAATCGTCTCGCATCTCAAGTGTTGCCAGATAAAGAAAAAATATGCACATTTTTTGCATTTGCATACATAATAAAATGGCAGCTAAAAATATAATAAAAAATAACGCGTTATGCATGACGCAGAATATCGGTTTAAGTCAGTTTTATTATTTTACTCCTAAACAGTTTTTAATAAATCATAGTTAAGAACCCTCAGCATTAAAAGATACTTTTTTTTTATGGAAATAGCCGGCAAACGAGCTGACGATCCACCTGATGGTAAGTGGCTATCGTCGCCCATGGACATCAGCAACACCAAAGGCATCACCGATGCGTTGCCGGCCAAGAAAGAGAGAAGAAAAAGAAAGAAAGAACTGGCTCTCAAGCCCCCAACTGGAACACGACGAGTCGTTTGGCGGCTGACTCATGCTCAAGGGTGGTAGCTATCCAGGCGAACCCCATGGAGAAATAATAATAAACTGCATCATAATTGGTCTATTCATTTAGGAGATACGATGCTACAAACAGACAACCATACAAATCATAATTATAACAACCCTCTTTTCGCGTCTAGGATTAAAATATTGTACTAGCTTTTGCCCGCAGCTTCACCTGCCTAAATGACATTTTTCAACATTTTTTAGTTTTCACGAACCTTTCAGTGAGAGTTCTATCAAAATTGGTTCAGCCCATGGAATTTTGCGATAAAAAGTACCCTATGAGCTATTTCAGGTTATATTCTTTCCAAATTTGATCGAAATTCGTCCAGTGTTATTTGCGTGAAAGTGTAACTCTTAGGGGGTTAACAAAAATTATGTCTTAGTGTCCCCCTACACTCCCGAAGGAACATAATAAAATTATACATGCCAAAAGCTTCTTGCGCCCAGTAGCTTCGGCTGTGCGATTGTAAATTGTAATGTAATGTTACTACAAAACGGTCTTCAAATTTTTCCCTTACGACATTGCTTCTCACCACATTTCATTTTTCTTGATCAACCGGAACGTAAACTTAAGTCTTTAGTTAGGAGATAGGTTTTGATTAACTTGCGAGTGTCGAAAGAACTAAAAAAAAAACATAATAAAGAGTTTTATCATTGCGTTGACTTTTAAAAGCTTAATTTTTTCACAACTCTAAGGGATTGCACAGCAGACCTAAGAATTGGATATTATTTTTTAAATTAATACCTCCACGTATTCCTTAGTGAAAAGTTTTTGACAGACACAATACAGACTTTTACTTCAAAAGCAAAAATAGAACGGAAAAGGACCCTAAATATAATAATATAAAATATAAAAAAATATAAGCTACTGGCAGATACATTAAACATCCATACTAAAATATGCCCCTTATCCTGATAACAGGTCCATTCCGTTATAAAAATCGTCCTACTTTTAGATGCAGGTCATAAACTATCTGTGAGATAAATTTCATCCGAATCCGTTTAGCCGTATTAGGGTGACTGAATAAAGACATCCAAATTTTCACTATAGTATGTTCGTAGGATTTGCATAATCTCCAAGTAGTTGATAAGTATTACAGTATAATAAAACTACTTTTTACAATGTATGAAATAAAACGTAAAATGTACCTATTGTACCTATATATCAAAGTGCCATTCTTTAAGTAAGCTGAATTACAAGTCACATTATGATTTAATTGAGTACTTTTTTAAGTCTTAATATAGGCCCTTATAAAGGATTCAACTCCGAAATACATCACACATGGATGGAACTTTGTTAAATTATGGACTGGTTGTTAAATAGTAACATTCCCAAAATTAAGGATTATTATAAATGCCTCACCACTGAGGTGTTCCACTCTTTATCTCTGGAACCCATCATCAGATCCTTCCTATATTAAAGGAGGACTTGGGTAGAGAATTTAGGGTACTGTAGTTGTAAGTTTGTCGACCATCACTAATTAACTATTTAAGCTAACATTTCCATGAGAGTTTTCCTTTGAAATTCATCATTTTAAATATTCTACTGCCGTGGTCACATGTCCAACATCGACCATTTCGCTGGCACTACCCGAAAAAACCTATAAAGATTTTATTTTAACACTTTGTAATTTTGATAAATAAGTATGTGTGTCCATGCCAAATTACAGCTTTCTAGCGCTAAGGATCTCGGCGCTATACTGCAGACGGACGGAGAGGCGGACATGTAGAAACTATTATTATTTACTAGCTGACCCGGTGAACTTTGTATCGCCTAATGCTAAATAAATTATCGCGTAATGAATGTAGGTTTAACAAATCAGAGGTCATTAAATTTCCTCTCCCTCTCCCCGCTCCATCTCCCCTCTCCCTCTCCCTTTTCCCCTCTCCCTATCCCCTCTCCCTCTCCCCTCTCCCTATCCCCTCTCCCCTATCCCTCACCCTCTATCTCCTTACTCTGCCCCTCTCCATCTCTCTCCTTCTTACTCTGCCCCTCTCCCTCTCTCCCGTCTCCTTCTCCCACTCCCTGTCTCTCTCTCCCTCTCGCTCTCCTCCCTCTCCCTCTCTCTCCTTCTTACTTTGCCCCTCTCCATCTCTCTCCTTCTTACTCTGCCCCTCTCCCTCTCTCCCATCTACCTTTCCTGCTCCCTCTCTCTCCCACTTCACGTTCGTCTCCCGCTCCCAGTCCCTCTCCCGCGCCCAGTCCCTCTCCCGCTTTCTGTCTAGCTCTTTCTCCCTCCCCGCTTTCTGCCCCTCTCCCTCTCTTCCCGTTCCTGGTCCCTGTCTCGCTTCAAAGTCAAAGTCCCTGTCTCGCTTCCTGTTCCTCTCCCCTCCCCCTCCCGTCAAAAAAATAGTGTGAAGCCGAACAAGTCGCAAAAAGACCCGTGAATCGAAAAATCGAAATTTCTCAGACCAATGATATTTTTGAAAAAAAAACACTATTTTTTTATTTGTTCTCTTGCGGAAGAAAAAGGCACGCGCGCTGCTTTAGCAGCGCGCGCCCCACGCAAAACCTAGTTATTACCTATATTGTTGAAAACTCGTTTTCAACAGACTTGAAAAGGAGGTAGGTAATCAATTAATCGCGTTTACATTTTTTGTTTGTATGTTTCCCGATTTTTATAAATAATTATTTTTATTTATACATTTTTTTTTTTCATTTCTATGATTTTTGCGAATACGAATGTCAAAAATTATGTGAAAATTCGTTGCATCACTAATATATGGCAATAATAATACAAGTTTGTACTTTTATTTGAACTTAGTCATATTTTCAGTAAAATTTTATCAAATAGTATTGAATCAAGCTAAAACAATTTATGGTGGAAAAACGTCAGACTTTCAGGTTTATCAGATCCTTTCCTTTCGATTCCTTTTATTTTCATAAATATTTGACAAAAATAAGGTTGATCGGCATTGCCGACTAGTCGGCCGATTAGTCGGCAATTTTCTCACCGAATAGTCGGCTAGTCGGCTGATCGGCAAAACCCATAGTCGGCCCATTACTAGTGATGATTATGAATGGTGATGATGATGAATGGTGATGATGATGAATGGTGATGATGATGAATGGTGATGATGATGAATGGTGATGATGATGATGATAATGATGATGATGATGACTGGTGGTGATGATGACTGGGGGTGATGATGAATGGGGGTGATGATGAATGGGGGTGATGATGAATGGGGGTGATGATGAATGGGGGTGATGATGAATGGGGGTGATGATGAATGGGGGTGATGATGAATGGGGGTGATGATGAATGGTGATGATGATGAATGGTGATGATAACGAATGGTGATGATGATGAATGGTGACGATGATAAATGGTGATGATGATCAATGGTGATGATGATGAATGGTGATGATGATGAGTGGTGGTGATGATGATGATGATGATGATGATGATGATGATGACTGGTGGTGATGATGACTGGGGGTGATGATGACTGGTGATGATGATGACGAATGGAATTGATGATGAATGGTGATGATAATGAATGGTGATGATGATAATGGATAGTGATGATGATTATGATGATGATGCTGAATGGCGGTGATGATGATGAAGGAGATGATGAAGATGACTAATGATGACAACGATGAATGACGATGATGATGATGTTTCACATCATAAGAATAGGATGTACCAAGATTATTACTATCATTAGATGGCGTTGTTGCTGATCAGCCATCCAACGCCATCTAGATTCTATGTTACGAATTACAAACATAACGCATAACGCTACGGAGAAAGTTTGATTTTACTCCCCATAAAATTTCATACCGCGGGCTTATTTATGAAAATCTATACCTAAGGAGAAAACTCCAAAAATTTGAAATTCGCACCGCGCCCTACATAATTTAAAATTTTAAGGTTAAGGCTTATTTAGGGTTCCGTAGTCAAAACACAGTACGTTTTGGTTAGGGGACCCTGAAATTACAGTGTTACAAAATGAGCCCTGAAGACAAAGCTCGAGCTTCGACTCGAGCCCTGCATGCAGAGCTCGAACCTCCGCCTCGAGCCTTCATGCAAGACTCGAGGCGAAGGCTCGAGCCTTATTAGAGGGCTCGAGCCTTCAATGAGCTCTAGACTCGGAAGGCTCGAGCCTTTTATCAACACTATCTGCCGCCCTGGGCCTCGCAATGGCTAAGGCCGCCCCTGTCTATCGATCAATAGCAAAACTACTCGCTTCGTTCTATATCGATTTTATTACGTAGTTTAACTATCTCACACTAGATGTCAATAAATGTAGGATGTAACAGGGACGTACTCAGAATATTCATACCACCTCATTGGACATAATTTAGACAAGTGAAAAAATTCTCAAAAATAGGTTATATGATGAAATTACAAGGAAAACTATCATGGCTACGAGTATGTTAGCATAAGTAGTTAATGAGCAATAGTCGATGAACTTACTACTTTGGAACCCTACATTGGGCGTGGCCTGACACGCACCTGCCCGGTTTTCTTATTTTTAAATGGCTTACGTTACGTCCCAACTCAGAGTCACTTACTTATCGCTCCTTAGTATAGAATCACCACACAAATTATGTACTAAGGAGCGATTTAAGTAACCGTTAGTGACTCTGAGTTGGGGCGTTAGTTTGTTTAAGACTTATAAAGATTGTATACAATGTTAAACTTAAAAAAAAACTGATTTTACCTACTCCCGTTCACGTAATTAAATAAATTATACTCTGTTCATTATGGCATTATTCTTTTGACAGCGGTCATCGAGATCACGGGCATAAAGTTTCATATTTTTTTTACATAGAAATGCACGCACGTCAATAGTATACTTTATTGGTTGTAGCAATCAATAATGATATCCCTAACGTCATCGTAACCAAATGTATCAATTTTGTGATTATAATAAATTTTTTAACCGACTTCAAAAAAAGGAGGAGGTTCTCAATTCGACTGTTTTTTTTATGTTTGTTAACTCAGAACTTTGGACTGGGCGAACCGATTTTGATGATTGTTTTTTTAATCGAAAGCTGGTGGCTGTCATGTGGTCCCACATATATTTTATTGAGATCTGACAATGGCATCCATGAGAAAACCACATAAGTCGTAAATTTGTGTTAAGATGTGCGCGACAAATTGACGAATAACTCAATATCACGCCAACCGATTTCGATGATTCTTTTTTTTTATCGAAAGCAGGTGTTTGTCATGTGGTCCCACATAAATTTGAAAGAGATCTGAAAAGTACTTTTTGAGACTTTGAAGTCGGTTATTTTTTGTTAGTAAAATTTAGATTATATAAAATTAAACCTTTTGTACCTTGCCTTATATAGATACTATGCCCATTTCCCATCACAAGACAAAAAGAATCAAGCTATAATGAACAGAGTATAGGCAGTACTTTAATTCAATGGGACACTCGGTAAAATAATTGGATTCTAATTACGGCCCTGTGTTTTTGTTATGTTTATTTGTTGTAAATAGTTGACGATAGATGGCGGCCTGTTTACAAAATGATTATAAAAACTAGAAAAATAATATTTTGGCGGTGAAAAACTCTATAGGAATGAATGTAGGACAAATTTCAGTACGTATGATTATCAATATAATACTAATACTTAGCTCTACGCACCTATACATTTTTAGTTCTCTTGACACAAAGTGTCGCCATCTAATGTCGAGTAGAATTTTATTTGGCGAGATCAGCGTTAGTGATTTTTCTAGAACTATTCTGCCTATTCTTATAAATTATGAATCAAATTACTTAAAAATGAAATGAAATGCCATCCATAGCATCAGAACGTCTATCCGAGTAGTTTTTACACGATAAAACACAGCACTTCATCCTTTTCTTTGAAAATGTGAAGCTGTGCACAGGACGGGCGCCGACAGTAGACTGACTTAAGGCCACGCCTACTGTGATGACGTCAGGACCCAGTTGAGTCACAGTGCACAGTTGCTTAGGCCGTCTCCTCTCTTTAATAGCTTCATGATCTTGCGCGTCTGAACTTCGCGCAGAAGGCTGCGCAGTAACATAATTCGCCAATACTCGATACGCGGTGTATTATGTCTCAGTCATACGTTAGCATGTTCGTGTTGCCATCTCTCTTACATGCGCTAAAGTTCGCAAAGCCTATGTTCAGACGCGCCAAGATACAGCAGCCGTACTGTAATAGCTTGTAATTTTGTTATTGTTATGTGGTGCTTACTTACTCGATATTGAAAGCCTCCGAGAGGTTTCCCGCATGAGCCTGGCGGTGGGTTATCCCCATGAAACCCAAGACCAGACAACTCGCTCATTCCATATGTGTTTATGACTTCAGTTTCTGGTGTTATTGCCTGAAATGGTACATATACCCAGTGGTAGTGTTGGGAGGTAACTGGTACAAATTATAAGTAAGGTACAACAATAAAAGCAAACTACCACTTATTACTACTAAGTTATTAGATGCAAAACACGTTTCCTTATTTGTGCACATTAATCTATTATTAATTTGTATTGTGTTTTGTGTACTTAATTTATATTTAATAGCTAAGCGAATGCTTATAAGTACTTACCTACTAGTAACATGTACCTGTCAGACTAGCTTAGTGATATGCAAATAATTGCTATGCAATTTGTGTTACATTCAATTACTACAGCGAATTGACCGACTTGATTCCAAGTCTAGATTCTATGTACTTATCTATTATTTTTACAAGTATCCTAGGACATGGGTAAATTCATAAATTGTAAAGAATCACACTTGTCCAGTGTATTATACCTACTTCAATGCACTTGTCTTCATTTTTTTATCTATACTAATATATAAAGAGGAAAGATTTGATTTTTTGTTTGCATTGAATAAGCTCCGAAGCTACTGAACCGATTTGAAAAATTCTTTCACTGTTAGAAAGCTACACTATCCCCGAGTAACATAGGCTATATTATATTTTCAAAAAAATTGGGGATCCTTAATAAAATTCCAATAATGTAACCCAAGGTGTAAAAAAATAAGAAAACCAAAGCAAAGCGAGGGCGGTTACTCGTATTTGATAAAAAGGTTACCTCGCTGATGTTAATTGGTTTACTGGAAATGGTCACTGAGACCGCAATCACCAACATCACTTGTCTGCTGTACCTACCTACAGCACTGGAGGTACAGGAAAAGGCAAAGAAAACTTTCTTATTTCTTTCTTTTTCTTCTCTCTTTCTTGGCCAGCAACGCAGCAGTGATGCCTTTGGTGTCGTCAATGTCCATGGGCGCCGATACGGATAACCCCTTACCAGGTGGATCGGCAGCTCGTTTCTCGGCTATTTCCGTAAAAGAAACATGATGATGTGGCTAAATTTTTAACCGACGAAAAAAAAAGGAGGAGGTTCTCAATTCGACGCGTATATTTTTTTTTTTTATGTATGATCACTCAGCAATCGGCACAGGGTGGTCCGATTTTGATCATTCTTTTTTTAATGGATAGGGTATATCTTGAAGTTGGTCCCATATTTTTTTGAAAATTTTATTCCTACCCTAAAGGTACGAAAATAGGGGATGATTGATTATTCACCCACGGAATTTTTGCCCGTTACCCCAATAACTTTGTACTGGATGATCCGATTTCGATGATTCTTTTTTTATTGAATATTGTATACCTTGAAGTTACTCTTGTTTAAATTTAGAAAGAAAATTTTACCCTTAAAGGTACGAAAATAGGAGATGATTTATGTTTCAACTACTATATTTTTACCTGGTAACTGAATATATCACCAATAACTTAATAATTTTCATAGCAACTAAAAATTAAAAAATAATTATTTTTTGACAAAAAATAAAACCAACGAAAAAAAACTGAAAAGCGAAAAATAAAATAAACCATTTATTATTATAAATTAAGATCCTAAATTAACTGAAAATAAATAATTTTGAGGCGGTGCCAAACCAATGAAAAAACAAACGGTGAAAAGATGTGCGCCACGCTGCTGCTGCCGTGTGCATCGCATGCCACTGCCCTTATAAAATGAACTTTACGTAATTAATTTTGTTTGTTTGTTTGTTTGGCACGGTCTCGAAATTATTTATTTTCAGTTAATTTAGGATCTTAATTTATAATACTAAATGGTTTATTTTATTTTTCACTTTTCAGTTTTTTTTCGTTGGTTTTATTTTTTGTCAAAAAATAATTATAACCCATAAGGGTTGAATATACAATCCACACTTATAGACGACTTGAAGTCTTTGAAATTACCTTAATTTCATCTACGAGTGCCGTGGGCACGGCACTTCCCCCTAGCAACAGAATTTCGAAGCAGGTGAAGTCACACTGGTCCCGATTCGGTTGTGTGAGCAAAGTTGTCATTGCTGTCGGGCTCAAAATCGCGAATGTCGGCTGAAATTTATTTGAGAATTAAAACTTGTTGCGGTGAAGTCTACCTAACAGCCCCTTAAAATCCATTGCTGGACATAGGCCTCCCCTAATTGGCGTCATTTCGACCGGTCCTGGGCCCTTTGAGTCTTCGAATGAGGCCAACAGTAAAAGACCACGTCACGGATCCATAATTTAACACTGCCAACACACATTGCTCGAATACTTTCGACTTCAGGCACTGAGGAATTTTTGATGAAAATATATGTCGTAATTTCCCGAACGCTGCCCAGCCGAGTTGGATTCTTCGAGTGACCGTCCCTCTTTCTCGAAGTTGGACTTACCCATACGGTTCATTTGTACTGACTGACACCCCCTGCAATTGGATGAGGTTCGTGCTTCTGTCGTGTAATCGGACTGACATAGTGACTGATTTCTGTATACACTTCAACACCTCGATGTACCTACTGATAGTGAATTACCTACCTTTAAGTGAGTTTGAATGCACTCAAAGGAGTATCAAGGCTTCTAAGCTACGATTAGGTAGGTACACTTAGGGATAAACATCTACTTATTAAGAGAAAAGGAAAACCCCAACCCAGACCGACATCAGGAAGTTCATAACGTAAGTATAACCAACTTGAAAGACCACGAGGCTGACTTTAGCGATTATGGCTTTTGTGGTCTCCTACGGAAAATATATTAAATTTATGTGTTATTGAATCATTTTTTAAGCAGTAAAAAATTAAAACTGCTAATCGGTTTTTTCGATGCACACAATTTGCAACTATACCGCGCCATCTTGCAGGAAATGATGATGTTGTTGAGATAATTAAGGTCACGGATAAATCGGTCTGTACTTACTGCATCAGTTACTGTGCTAGATCATTTGTCTTGCGCTTGTAACAATTCCCACTAAATTGAACGATGGTTTTGAGCTCTAAAGGCTGTTAAAATCTTCAACAAATTTAAGTAAATAGGTACGCTGGTTAAAGCCACTTGGTATTAAATATTAATGCGGTAATTCTAAATACATACTTTATACGTGTTGATAAGATGATATGCGTGTTCCGGAGTGAAGTCAGCCGAGGTTTGAAGTCTGGTGTATCTCAAGATGGGCGACAACACATACTGCATGATGGCCGTAAGCCATTGCAATGGCGAGGCGAGCAAGGCCATTGCAGTGGGCGTAGGAAATTCAGTGTACCGTGCCCTGGTTAAATTTAAAGTAAAGATTAATTAATCTTCCAAGTACCATATCTAAAAATGACAACTACATTAAGATTTATAGAAGAACTGAGAAAATACTTCATACATTACGTAAGGCAAGGATATAGCCAAATTTTTGTGAGTGATAACGGCACATTTAGGAAGGCCTGTTGTCCCACTAGTCGATATCAACAAAGCGTTTGCGTCATCAGCAGGGAAATCCGAGGGTCTGGAAGCAATGGCAAAGAAATGTGTGAGAAAGTAAAAGTATCTGTATCAAATAAGCACGGGATGATCTAAAAACTTTTCTGTAGCCGCAAGCACGTTACTAGCCTACTACACAAGATACTAGCCTGTCTATACAGAAAAAATATCTATCTATCTATACAGAAAAAAGTTCTCCATAGTGTTCTTAAACAGTGACCTATGACACTCTATACGGAGGAGACCGGGCCCTACCTGACCACCGAGACGCTTAACTTGAACGATTACGTATGGAAATACAATAATTATTCAGATGAATAAAGTACAATTCTTACTTGAATTCCTCCACATCAGTGTTACCCCCATATCTCTCGCAGAATTCGGAAAAGCTGCAGAGATAGTCTCCCTTGTCGAAGGTCACGATCAAAGAGTTTAATTCCAAATCGTTCAAGGCTATTTGTATGTCAGAAGCTTTTTCGCTTTGACAGAAAATGATCTTTGGCTTGCAGATATCAAAGGTCCTTTGAAGTTCCTCTGCAAAAATTAGAGTAGCTAGGTAATCAGGTTTCACACACTTATACATACTTATTACTTACGTTACTCGTTCAATCGTTAAATTAATTAACGTTTATTAAGAAGTACCATAGATAGTTTACCGAAGTAAAATACGTACTAATACTGAGTGTTCTGTCAACAGCGGCGATAACAACTCCAAGATATAAAGACGCATAGAAAGGAGCAGCCAAATCCAAATGATTGGGTGCCATGATTGCTATCACATCACCATAATCAAGACCATAGTTTTTCATACTGAAGGCGCACCGAACTGATCTTTCCATGGCAATTTCATTTGTTTCTGAGAGGCCCGTTGCACCATCAATCTAAAAATATTTTTACGTAAGAAATCCATTGTACTAATTCTTATGAGTTGTTCTGTTCCTAAAATTTCAAGATCTATCAGATTTCTAGTCTATCAGATTTTTCTCATATCGCGAAGTAGATGACAGGTACAATCACTAGGTGCCTGAATATTATGAATGAATTGATTATCTGAGATTCACAAACCGCTTATTCGCGTAAAGCTAAAAATAATCTTAGTTATGGTTAGTTAACTGAAATTTGTACCTACTTGGGTTCTCCGAAAAAATTTTCCAACTTAAAGGCACATCTACAGTCATCCTGATCATTGTATGCAAGTATGTATGTTCTGCAATCCCCTTACCTGCATTACGCTATGTGGTGCATCTTTGAAGCTTTGTAAAATGATCTTGCCTATATGGAATCTGTCAGATGGTATCCTAGAGTCAGCGACGATTCTCGAAGTAAGTTCACTTATGAACCAATGCACTGCGTCGTTTGAGCGTCTGTGTGGTGCCATTTTACTGTAAATATGAAGTTTACTTTAATAATAAAATATCCGTTCCTAAAACCGCCAAACCTGTACATTTTTCTCATCCGAAACTATCGGTAATCGTCATTTCAACAACTCATACCAAATCTTGACATCGCAGTAATTTTAAGATCGGTTTATTAGTAATGCCCTAAGTAGGTAATCTTTAACTGTTCCAGATCTGCTAGTCTAGGCATCACTAGGTCCGCTACTTTGGACGTAGACCTTAGCTTAGTTTTGAATCTTTATCTTAACAAATCAATACCTATCGATTTTAATTTATTAATTACTAGCTGACCCGGCAGACGTTGTTCTGTAACATGTTATTATTTTTTTTCTAAAATAAAAGTACCCTAAGTTACTCCTTGTTCCATCAGCTATCTGCCAGTGAAAGTCCCGTCAAAATCAGTCCAGACAAAAATTGTAAGAAATGTTGGCTTGGTATACGTACCTACCGTGTATACATCCAAATGCACTTAGTAAAAAGCGGTTATTTTAATATTACAAACAGACACTCCAATTTATTTGTAAGTATAGATATAGATTATTATTACAACGGACAACTTAATTTCATACCCAATTTTTTATTGAAAATGATATTAATTATTTAGTACTAGCTGACCCGGCAAACTATGTACCACTTAATAACCCCCCCTCTCCCTCCCCCATGAAAATTTACCAAAGGCTATTAAATGTTTTACAGCTACGAACATTTTGTATTGGAAAATTAAATTGTCGTTTTTAGTATTTTCTGTCACTTATCATATTATTTATGTTTCTCCCCGTTAAAAAACCTTCCCTGAATTTCTACAAATATTTCAAGATCAAAATTAGCTAAATCGGTCAGCCATTCTCGAGTTTTACCGAGATAAACGAACAGCAATTGCTTTATGTATATAGATGTACAAAAACAAAAAATTTATTATATTGCGGGTACTCACATGTATTTTGCACTCGGGTATTATGACCCAGACTGAAAATAGCAGCACAAAAAATGTACCTACACAATCCGCGTCGAGTTAAATTCGTGCAAATCTATGTCAACAATACAAGTATGTGGAGCAACCCTCTAAGATTCACAAGTCCACTTAATGTTCTGCACGGAAAAACACATACATTAGTGTATATTTATTAGTAAAAGGCGACGATTAATATGCTGGTAAACGATCCCACTGTGCTGCATAACAAACCTCAAGCTTATATTATCTTAATGAACTCCTACTGACTTCTAGAGTCTGTCGTCAATTGTCAAGTATCATATTGTATTCAATCTTGTCGTCACAAATTATATGGACATAACAGTTATTTCCGCTGACTGCTAAGGAACCTTATACACTGCGGTTATACGAAGGAAACGTTAGAAATAAGATAAGAGCAATTTTATTATTTTACTTTAATTGAAAGGCAGGAAACTAATTTCATTATTTTAAGACAACTGGCAATTTAAAAGATACAAATGAAGAGTCTCATATCGTAATACTCGTATACTGACAATAATAAAATTGCGTCCATTCAGTCAAGAAAATCGCAGTCAGGGTTTGTCCAGCAGAGTTAAGAGTTGGGGTGAATAGAGGGTGAAAAAAGTGTAGTGTTATAGCAACAATCATAATTATTTCGAGTCATTCACAGATGATAAGTTGGTATTCTTACGTATCCTCCGTAAACCTCAGTTGTTGAGGATTAAAGTGGTTTTTGTGACTTAATACCCATGTCAGATTAAAGTACTAAAAAAAGTCTTGCCTTTTGAAAGTCAAGAGTGTATGTTCCTTAATGCAGTTAAATTCCATTAAGTGCTAATACTTATAATGTCGTCGTAGAAACGGAAGCTATAATTATTATCAGTTGTTTTGGTCTTAGAAAAGGGTATCAGTCATCGATCTATCAGTGATCGAAGGTATCAGTAGTTAGAACATTGAAATATTATAATCAACAATAGTAGCTGTTTACATGTAGTGAGTGTATTGTTTATATGTATTTAGTTCTGTATCTCGATAAATAGAGTTTACCTACCTATACTCCATGCGATTTGCAGCCGAAACAAATGTAAACAAAAGATTAAAATAGTTTTCTAGTATTTTCACCAACTGACTTGAATTTGTACACCAAATGCGTTTTATTTAGACAAACTGCTCACTAAAACAAAATAGTAGATTCTATTCATTATGCTAAAAGTTTCAAATCGCTTCTTGGAAATAAGATTGTCATTGCAAAGTGTTTGAATGATAACAGTGTTATTTAATTTTGTTTGTTTCCACATTTACTCTGAGTTTATAATTGTTATCGATCAATATGTATTTATTTAAGAATTCACAAATACCTTAATGAGTAGTTTGTCTAAATAAAACGCATTTAATTTACAAATTCATGTCAGTTGGTAAAAAATCCTATAAAACGATTTTAATGATTTGTTTACATTTGTTTCGGCTGCAAATCGCATGGAGTATAGCTGTGATAATTATTTTTCCAGTTATATTATTTTATACTACTGCAATTTTTCCAGTGTACTTAAATCCAACATTTACTGGCACGGGGCCATTAATTTGAAAGGAGTCGTCTCGGAGTTTGATCACAGAGCGTTCCATCCATCCCATCCATCCGTCGTTTAATGTCTTACATAATTATGTTTATTGCCTGCCAGTTAGTTTCGTATCTTGCTGTAAAGTATAATTTTGTTTTCTTTATTTCTTTAAATTGTTTATTTTCGGTCAGTGTAAAAACTTCTTTATGCTACAAGAATGGAGCGGTCACATAATTTATTATTAACCTTAAGTACAGTCCATAAGTTGTCATTATACCTACTTAGATCTTCTATTATTAAAATGGGTTATTGCTGTAGAGCCGACAGGGGTGTGACATTTTTAGTATTAGGACTGAGGTATGAATACTGAACAGTGAATTCTAACAGATCTGTGCTGCGATCGAAGCTTAGCAATTTTGGGATCTACCACTCTCAAATCCTGTAAAGCTGTAGCGTGATTTCTTAAATCTAACAGCCACATAAATTCATAAGATTTAACATGGGAGAAAATGAGATAGGAAGCATTATACAGTGTTTCTTATGTCCGTGGTTCTTTTTGTTACTTTAAAAAAGTGCTAAGTTGTATTCATAGATGGCGCGAGGAACAAGATAGAAGACTGATTTTATTGCTGATTAGATGGCGCTAGATGCTCATTTTACTCTTCGTATTATGATATGAGATGGGGTTAGTTACCACTGTTTTATTTTTATTTTCTAATTTTGCATCACTACAATCAACAATACTAAAACATACAATTATCATCTTCCCGAAATTTTACATTCGTCTCATTATCTTGAAACCAAAAATTTTGAATGCATGAAATGAATGAATGAAACCCACGTGTGAATTGCATACATTTTAATTTTATATTTTAGACAAAGGAGGGCCTTTGTTCATAGTCCTTTACAGCCCCTATAGTAGCCGCAGCATCTCGCTGCACTCGTTGAATATTGCGCGTTCACTTGCACTAAGGCTTATGTCTAAGTGCGAGTGAGCGCGCAATACTCACTGAGTGCAGCGAGATGCTGCGAATACTATAATACCCGAGCTTAAGGTGTGTATTCCTTGATCCTTTCTACTTAATTTTATATTACTTTCACAATTTTGGTTTGCATGTAAGAAATCTCTATGTAGCGATAAGCCCTTTTTGTTGTATATTCTTTGTTATAGGTGTCCTGTATATTATTTTTTGTTAAAGAAACAATAAAGAAAATGAATGAATAATAAAAAACGAAGTTAACGTCACTTTATTCTTCAATAGAGTTCGTCAAAGAGCACATTATTATGAATTCATAACCCACAATACGCTTTTGTCACGCGACTGAATTCTTTAATATGTAAAAGACTTAGTAATCGATAGGTAGTGTTGTACCGAACTGTTCTTGAGATGATTATTTTGTATATTATACATTTATACTTTCTTTTTCTTCTGTTTCTTGGCCGGCAACGCATCAGTAATGCCTTTGGTGTCGCTAATATCCATGGGCGACCATTTACCATCAGATGGATCGTCAGCTCGTATGTCGGGTATGTCTATAAAAATATGTAGCCATAAAAATACTCAGTTAATAATATGAAACTAGTAATTGCTTTCACTTCGGGAGATAGCTTGGAATTCTCACTAGTGTTTCTATAAATTATAATTTGTTTATCTTGATTGTTGACTTTGATAATAATCGACTAGGTAAATCAACGTGTTTGATTTTATCTATGAAATAACAGTGTACCCTATCTCGGAAATACTTCAGTCCAATCATGACAGAGCATAAATCCATAGGTAGATACCAATTATTATGTAATTTCCTGTCATTTAATATTACATACTTTGCACAAAAAGCTTAGGTAAGATAAGGCATTTTTTTTGCGTGTCAAAGTTTAACGTCAAGTCGCAGGCTTGTGCACTAACTTCACGCCTGTGCAATAATAGACCACAAATACCGTATCATAATTAATTATGTAGGTATTATTTTAAGTCACATGAGCATACGAGGCATGTTACGGTGTGACGGAAAGTGGTCCCATACATTATTAAGACCCATACCATAAGACCCATACATTAAAATTTGTAAGATTTTATAAGTAACAGTATCTTTCGATGAACAGTGGCAGTTAGTTCCCGAAATATCATTAGAATAAGATTCAATTTAGTTAAGTTATCAATTTTTAAGTTATCAATTTTCTACATTTGTAAACTACTGACGAAAAAAGAGGGGTGTTATAAGTTTGACCTGTCTGTGTGTCTGTGTATCTGTGTATCTGTATGTCTGTCTGTGGTATCGTAGCTTCCAAACGGATGAACCGATTTTGATCAAATTTTTTTTTGTATGAAAGGTGACATAAGCCAGAGTGCTATGTTTAGTGTAAATAACACTGTAGGGGTTTTTTTAAATTTCAATTTGAGATTATTAGTTCGACTTATAATATACGAGTAACCGCCCTCGCTTTGCTTCGGTTTTCTAATTTTTTTACACCTCGGGTTACATTATTGGAGTTTTATTAAGGATCCCTAATATTTTTTTTTGAAAATATAATATAGCCTATGTTACTCGTGGATAGTGTAGCTTCCCAACAGTGAAAGAATTTTTCAAATCGGTTCAGTAGTTTCAGAGCCTATTTAATGCAAACAAAAAATTAAATCTTTCCTCTTTATATATTAGTATAGATAATTAATTATGCCGTCGACTTTTTTCACCTGATTTAATTCACGCAAGTGTCTTAAGTCTACTTTTAGCTCGACAACACACACAAAAAAATCATAAAATGTCTTGTAAACTGTATAATCGTTTTATTTTAGCAAATAAAGAATTATAATCATTATTACTTTTATCTATGTTTAATTTTATTCTTGTGTTTCACTCTCTGTCCATGTCTCGCACCATCGCCGCTAGCTTTGTCCTGTCTAGCTTGGATGAAGACGTCATTGGCAGCTGCTTCATGAACACCACGCCTCCCCTCAGCTGTTTCGAGTCAGATAGAGCTTCTGCAAGACAAATATATGGCTGAGATACATGCTAATTAATAGCACATGAGCATGCGCTACCTAAGGCGCGGGGAAGGGTACATAACATTTATGTATGTTTATTATGTCTTTAAATATTTATGCTTATTTCACGTACATGTGTCATACAGGCCTTAAGGATAGGTAGTAGCACAGAAGACATATGTAATAGTACATGTAGGTCATTGTAGGTCATACATAAGGTGACCATACGTCCCACTTTGGACGGGATTGTCCCTCTTTGAGGCTGTCTGTCCCATTGTCCCCCGCGGGATCAAAAAAGTCCCGCTTTGGGCCAAATGTCCCGCTTTGTCCCACTTTGGTATATATTAACTACTTGTGGACATGAAATTCATTGAATCTACGAGATTTATGCCCGATGATCTTTTTATACCTATAAATACTACTGATTGTAGAGAAATAGATGCTCGACGACGTTCTCTAAGTAGATATAAATAGTACTTAATTATTGTATACAAAATTCCGTAGGCGTCCCGCTTTGACACGAAGGCGCCTGCGAAAAATGCTCAGTTTAAGTATACAGTCCACCTGAGTCACCGATTAATTGTGACTGTGGTCATTCATAATGATGTGATTAACATAAAATTATAGGACTAGTAAAGTTTATCTCTTGACATTGGTATTAGTTCGTTGTTTTTGAATTTGTATTTGCTTTGTTACCTTCACTCTCATGCACTGAGATTATAAATTATCTGTCTTTTGTTGTATAATCGGAGAGTTTGTAAAAATTTTGTTTATATCAGGAATTAATAAAAATAGAAACTACAGTAAAGGGATTAGTAAATAAATTTACGATTAAAAATACGGCTGAACATTACTGCCAGGGCTCTGGGTACAATTTTACTATTAGGAATTTTGGCTGACATTGGTTTGTGGTTGCTCTTCGTTTTAGTAAGTAGTATTTGAATATCTATTTTTCTATTTGTTTATTACTATCAAAATCATAAAGTTATTATTTGCTAATGTTCTGAAGCTCGTCTTGTTCCGCTTGGGTGCTTGAGAGCCAGTAATGTCTTTGGTGTTGGCTGTTGCTGATGTCCATATGCGACGACAGCCACTTACCAGCAGATGGATCGTCAGCTCGTTCACCTTCTATTTCCATAAAAAAAACTTGAGAGGTGTCAAGGGACACGCGGATGGAACGAAGTTCCTTGCAGTCAGTACTAGGATAGCAAAAACATGCAGCAAGTGTGCCAAAACAAATCTGGGGTATTAATTGGGATATTAGCTTACTACTAGGTGAACAAAGCCGATGAGAAATTTAATACGACAGATTTGTTTTGGCACACTCGCTTGCATGTTTTTGCTATCCTAGTACTTACTGCAAGAAACAAAAATATCTGGCTTGCTTTCTATAAGAGAGAGAGAGATAGATAGACAGAGAAACATGCGCACGCTGCACGACATGTAACGACGCCGCACGAGTTGTAACGACTAACGCCGGCAAAAAGTGTCGTTACAACTTTTCGTTACCAAATTTTCCGCCTAGCCCCCTTTCGCAACGCGCGATAAGGAACTTCGTTCCAAAACTTATTTAAATATCCTCAAAATACCTTTGACCAGATCCTTAATCTCCTGCGCTGTGAGGTGATGACCATCATGCGGCACCACGGCCGCCACCACCAGATCCCCTGCCTCCTTGTCTGGCACGCTGGTGATGGCCACTTCGTAAACCCCCGGGTGCTTCATAATCACTTCCTCTAGCTCCGTTGGTGATATCTAACAAGGAGAGTTCACTTAATAATTCCATCTTGTTAGTTCAGTGGAATTGTCGATGACTTAATAGGACTTTTGGCACCAAATATTGGTCTCATTTTAGTTGAATGGTTAGGTCATAAGTTTAGTCTTACTTGTCCCGTTGCAGTAGTGAGACTAAGTAGTGCCAGTGACCCTATTTTATTTTATCGTACGTTCCAGGATGCGTCTGCGTTATCAGAATGGAGCAGTTGGTGTTTTATTATTGTTTGATCGAGGTCTTTCTGCTTGAGACTTAAATCCAATTGTCTTCATACCGGTAAATCCCGAAGTTAAGGAAGGGACTAATTGTGATGGCAAAAACATAATGTGGATCCATTCATAACATACATACTGTGTATACAATATACTTACCTGATGACTGTAATACTTCAAGACCAGCTTCAAACGGTCAACGAAATAGAAGTTCCAGTTCTCGTCACGTTTCATCAGGTCACCTGTTCTCAACCAGCCGTCTTTGGTCAGCACTTGAGCTGTTACTTCCTCGTTGTTATAGTAACCCTGGAAGTAATAAATAGTAATTACTATACTTATTTGACTAAAATACTAAAATAACTCCTTAGTTATTTTGACCACGATTAACCAGTCCATTTGGTAACATGCGTATTTATATATTTCAATTTTCTTTTAAAAAGGGTAACGTTACGGCCTTATGTTGATTAGGTTATTTTATCATTAACCGCAATGATGGTAACTATAAAAAGATTGGCTGTATGGATTTTTCAAGTGTAGAAATAATTGTTCAAATATTTTGAATTACTCACCTTAAATGCTCCTGGACTTTTAACCCAGAGTTCACCAGGTATATTGGGTTCAGTGATATCTTCCATTGTCTCAATATTCACTAGCTAAAAAATGAGATTATTATTAGAGTCCGACCGAAACTGGTTTTTCAGCCGAAACCGAAACCGAAACCGAACCTTCGGCCTTAGTTCCAGTTTCGGCCGAAACCGAAACCGAAACCGAAACTTAGGGTGAGGCCAAACGAGCGTATTTTTGGAGCTGTAGTCACGTGAAATGAGCTGGTTTCATACAAAAGTTCAAATTGAATTGTTTGGAATTTATATTTTAAGCGATTTTACGATTTACGCTATTTTAATCAACGCACAGCTCAAAAAATATGCTCGTTTGGCCACATCATTAAGGTATTTTTTTGAGCTGCTCATTTGTGGACTCAACAAAAAAAAGTAGGGTAAAGGAACCGAATTGTTGAAATTTTACAAAGGGCATTTTTTGACATTTGGCAGGTCAACCCTCAAGCTATCTGTCCGCTAACGTAGATCCACTACTTACGGGATACCCTATATATAGGTACATATGTACATACTGAAGTACCTATAGGTATTTCAGTACCTATAGGTATTGAAATATAGCGTGTTTTTTACACATTTGTATAGTACGTGCCTTGAGTTCGATAACCTTATATCTTAATACATAGACGGCAAAAATTCGAAAAAAATGTACTTATGAATGGGCGCTGTTTTAACCCCCGACGAAAAAGAGGGGTGTTATAAGTTTGACATGTCTGTGTATCTGTTGTATGTCTGTGCATCGTCGCTCCCAAAGTGTCCCAAACGGAGAAACGAAGATGACTAAATCGAAAGTGTTCTTAGCTATGTTTAGTGTATATCAAACTGTCGGGTCTCACTCAATAAATGTAAGTATAGGCGAAATTTACATAACGTAATTTATTTGTGAACCGTTTGAAATAAAACAAACACTAAATGTTAACCCAAGTTCACTACAATATGTATAAGTCAGTGAAAACGGCAGCTAAATCTGTTAAGCCGTTCCTGAGATTAGCCGGAACAAACGCACAGACAAATAAATAAAAAATAATTTTTATTTAATCTATTATGGCTAATAAATACATACCCCTATTAAAAGTTTTACTCAAATACTAGTACAGTTACAGTTTCATTATATGGCTATGACGATGATGGTATATACCTAGTACCTACAGACAGTTAAATGGTGTTAGATAAAATGAAAAAAAAAAATTAAAGTCCTATGCTCAACATAGGACTATGCAAATGAGCGCCAAAGCACCCTGTCAATTAATTAATGAACAAATAAAATAAACATGGTTAAGTTAATGACTTCACTTGAAAAGTCAGCGCCCACGAGTTAGCCGCGAATTTAGCACGACGACGAAATTACACGAACACAGAGTTTCGGTTTCGGTTTCGGCCAAATTTTGCCAAAACCGAAACCGAAACCGAAACTAGATTTTTTGGCCGAAACTGGCCGAAACCGAAACCGAAACTGAATGTTCGGTCGGTCTCTAATTATTATACAATTAAACCAGTTTTAATTTAAGGAACTTCTGGCAAAATGGATAAATTTATGAATGGCCGCTAGAAACATTTTCTTAAGCGCTGGGAGGCCATACACGATCAAGTGTGCTTGTCAAGTCTGCAGTTTGACTTCACGCGGCATCCAGTAAACTTGATCGTGAGTGGCCATGGTATAGCTATCTGGCCATATAGCTATCTCATGCACACTGGATGCCGCGTCAAGTCAAACTACAAATTTTACAAGTCAAACTGCAGACTTGACAAGTACACTTGATCGTGTATGGCCTCCATTAGAGGGCCTAATGTTATCACTCTTGGTTCTATCTTAGCAAAAGGTAATCCATCTCGTAGGTCATTATTTCCATACATTAACCCTCGACAACGCACGTAGTGTGGTGTGGAGTACCTAAGCTGCACTCCAAGCTTTCCTCAATTGAGAGGAGAGACCAGAGTCGTGTAATATAACAGTGTCAGTAATGGGTTAAATGTTCTACTCACTCTATATTTGCAAAGTCCAAATGCCTTTCCGCATGAGCCTGGTAACTCACAAGTATAGTTGAACACTACACCCGAAAGTTCGCTCATTCCGTAAACAGTATAAACCTGAGTATTCGGCGATGCTTTCTAAAAAGAGAAAGAATACCTCTGTGAAATTGGAGAAGAAATATTCTTAACTGTACAAAATAATATTTTCCGTTGCTTGCATTGCATACTACACGAATAACGCTACGGTGAAAGAATTCTCGATCTCTGTAGGAGATTCACATAAAAAGAAAATTAGTGAAATAATCAATCTGCCAAACTGGAGTCTGTGCAATGTGCTTTAGCGTTCAGGCAGCAGAGTATATCTAGCAGCAGATGGATTTTACTATAATTCATGAACCTTCATATCTTGCAAAAGACTTTCATGAGGTGCGCTTCCTCCACATAGAATTGTTTCGAAACAACTGAAGTCACATATCTCCGTTGCACCAGGTTTGAGTAAAGCAGTCATGAAACCTGGACTCGTCATCATGATGTTGGGCTGAAAATTAAAATTTGAACGATAAACATTTAATATATAAAATTCTCGTGTCACGGTGTTAGAAGTTGAACTCCTCCGAAACGGCTCGACCGATTTTCGTGAATCTTAGCGTGCATATCGGCTAGGGTAGAGAATCGGACAACATCTATTTTTCATCCCCCTAAATGTTAGGGGTGGTCCACTTCTAAATTTTTTTATTTTTTTTAAACTTTTGACAGAACGAAGTCTGTCGGAGCAGCTAGTATATGTATATGTAGAGAATAATAATAAATGAAAAAATTAAAAATTTATCATTATATTTATACCTTATATTTGTTTATGAGGAAATAAGCATGTTCCATGTTCATAGTCGGACTAACGACTAGCGACGATTGGATTCTCGTGACTCTAAAAATGGGCGAGAATAGCATTTTATAAAGGGCCGAATACCACTGTAATGGCGCTACAAATAGCACCTTTTGAGCTGGTGTAGGAAACTTATCATAGTTTATCCTGAAAAAAAAATGTTTTGAGATTGCCTTAAATTTGTTCATTGTGAATCGTTACCAATATGCGTCTATCTCAAATGATGAAATCCACTTTGCTGTCATTATTTAAGGATGTCCACATTTAATATGGACGCTGTTAGAAATCATTTACGTAAGCTAAGTGATAAGTGTAGCTACTCATTCTCGTTAAAAATGTGAGTTGTTGGCATAAGTGATCCCCTAAACTTTACTTCAGCACAAAAATTCACTTAACACAGACAACACAACTATGTTGTTTGTTTACTACCAATTAGTAGCAATATTACCAAACTTCAGAATGCTAATCTTCTGCTGTAACGAATATCGTTGGTAATAATTAGGTAGGTACCTATTTGAACATAGAAGTTTGTTTCGCTTATAGGTATTGTCTCTTACCACATGTAAGGTACGCATACAGCTAGATTTTTATGCGTAAGATCTGCTGATTTTGGAAGACCAGTTGAGCCACTTGTGGATATTAGTAAAGCCGTAGTGTCTGCTGAGTCGAAGTCCGATGCTCTGAAAATTCAATGACGTTATTGTTTTTTTTAATACTTAAACGTTACTTAAAGTTATTCATATCCCTGCACATGGATTTCCTGTGCTGAAGACGGCGTGAACGGTTAGGTACAATTGCTATAAATCAGGACCGCAGTTTCGGGAAAACAATCAAACAGTCCGGTTTACACATATTAAGTAGTTAAGGCGCGGTGTGATCTCAATATTCACAAAACTGGGTTTCTTTGGTGCTTGAGTACGAGGAAACCCAATGAAAATATCGCACGCAAAAAATACAGAGCATAGAAAAAGATCTAAAGAAAAATGTTAACCGAATAGAATATTAAATAGTTGTTTGATATTCCCAATAAAAAATCGTAATTTGCTATACAAAAATAAACTTAATCGTCGAAGTTCTCTGTATTTTCAACGGTAACAACATATTTTTTTTGAGAATATCTGTGGTGTCAAGGAAAAAGGAGATGAGTCAAAGAATTTGAAAAAATAGATTTTTAAACCTATTAGTTCAAAACATTAACATGTGTCACGGCAATAAGGAAATAAGTCAATAAATTGTATATTTTAGTCTCACACCCCTACGTACATAAAGGGACTAGTCATAATATCAAAATGTTTAAATAAGTAAAGAGAGTTCAATCGAGTTATCTCAGAATAGTGCCTTTTACCGACAAAAATTCAGTTATGCATAGTGAGATGAGTCGACACTCGACTCGTACCTACAATACGCGACGATATTTTGCATCAATTGCGACGTGTGCGTGGACTCGTCGTGTGTTGCTATTTAGAGAAATTGTGTTTAAAATTAGTTTTATTGCATTATAAGTGTTGCTTCACATTAATGTGAAAAGAATTAACGCCGCCTTGTTAGACACCTTCCGACTGTTCATAAAGGAGTGCAAAGCTCCAGTCACCATGTTTCCTGCATTAACTCTTCTTTCAATATCACTCTCACACTTTCCATCTCTTATAAACTTTGAACCCAGATACACAAACTCATTCACCTTTTCAATTTGTTCATCTTCAATCACGATATTGCAGTCTGTCACTGCCTCATCTCTTGTAAACACATTCACTTTCGTCTCCTTTACATTCATCTTCATTCCCTTTCTAACAAAACCTCCACTCATAGCAGTTACCATCTTCTGCAAACTCCTTGGCTGAAGACGCAAGTAATACTTGGTCATCAGCATAGAGAGAAAACATTTGACGAGTAACTCATTCATTCTCAACCCATTTTCATTATCTTTTAAATCTGTCAAGCAATTGTTCATGAACAGATTAAACAGACACGGTGACGCTACACATCCCTGTCTAACACCTTTTTCGATATTAAACTATTCAGCATATGCCCCGTTCATCCTTTTATCCATTTATCCGTTGCCTTTTGAACTTTTTGGTTAGCTTTTGTTGCTAACCACGCTTTCTTCTTTTCTTGCACAGCCCTTTGTACATCTTTATCCATCCACACATTATAGTTCCTTCTTCCTTTCCTTCTTTTAGCTACCCCGCATACCTCAATAGCAACATTCAAGACCCCTTTCTTAAATGTCTCCAACAAATCTTCAATCACACGTATCTCTTCTATGCCTTTAAAACTTTCTTTCAGTTTCTCTACATACTCGTCTTTCTTTTCTTGTAGATTTTCCATTTTACTCTGTCCAAAACACTCGTAGGCTCGGCCCCTCGGTGTCGCCACCGTTTAAAGAGGCCACGCATTCATGACCAGGAAGTGGTCTGTGTCGAGGCCTACACCGCGGTATACCCGAGTGTCTAGCACTTTCTTCCTCAATCTTTCATCCACTATTACAAAATCAATCATACTTCTAGACTCGCCCTCATCTCTTGTATACAAATGGATCTTTTTGGGGTCAAACATTGTGCTGGCCACGCAAAGATTCCATTCCAAGCATACTTCAAGCAGGCTTCTCCCATTGTCATTCACTCTCTCGTCCCCAAACGTACCCAGAACTCCTTCATACCCATCACGCTTTACTCCAACCCACCCATTAACATCACGATCCGTTCATTTTCTCCGCATTTATTCAATACCCAAAATTCCTCTCTCTCTTTTTGGGCTTGTAATGACCCACCTCCGCGCAGATCCGTCGGTGCATAGACCCCAAGGATAAACAAGCGAGTGAGTCCGACTTTAAACCTAATCCAGAGGAGTCTTGAGCTTACACATTCATGCTCCATCACACATTCAACTATTCGAGAGGAAAGAATCACACCAACTCCCTGACAGATTCAGCTGGTTTGGGGGACTCCCGACCAGTATACTGTTTAGGTACCATGAACCGTGGTGTCCACATCCTTTCCTCTTGGTTTTGTTCATGCACAGAATATCTATGCATCGTTCATCCATCATCTGACATACTTCATCTACCTTACCATCCATTCCTCCTCTTACATTTAACTTAGCAAAGCGGCTCTCAATGGGCCGCTTTTCGCCCCCGCAAGAAACGAGACGTGATGGGTGGCGAAATCGTTAAATCCCCAGAAATGTTACGAAAAAATATTGCCTATAAGCCAGGAAAAGAAAAAAGATCTTAGTATTCTTCATTTGATAGATAGTGATTGCCATGAATTTTATAAGAATTTAGACACCAATTCAAGCAGCCATGAAGTGGATCCTGACTTAGAAGAATTGAACGATCTCTAAAATGATTCATTTTGACAGTTTTTTACATGCTTTTTCATGTTTAAATTTGCAACATTTGCTATGTAATAACGAGATATGTAATTAAATCTCATTTTTTGTTATTTTTTCTCGTTAAGGCAAAATGGGACATGTCAATTATTTTTAATATAAAAGATTATTTTTTATTATTTTTTCAAGTAAAAACCTCTTATCACTAACTATTGTTTAAATAAATACTAAAAGTGCCGCTAATAAAATTTAACATTAAGAAAATTACAATTTTGTAATAAAACGTATGAGTTGTTTTCTTATTTTGCCCGTAGTGAAAAATTCAATTATGTGACTCATCTCGTTTTTCCTTGACACCACAGATATAATAGATAGGTATATGGTTTTATTAAAACTTAAACCGGACAGATATTGAATTTAATGTGTATATTTTGAATAACCTAAGGAAAACCCTCAAATTAAATGTTTATTCGCAATCTAGTTACATTGTTAGCAAAAATATGCTCTGCAATTTTGAACCCTATTCAGCGTCACGTAAATGTAACATTAGATTAGCGCAGATATGCGGCTGTGTGAGTGAAATCAACGTTTTTAAATCGTAGTCATACCGCGCCTTAAGTAGATAAGTAAATTTTAACTAAATTTTAAGTGAATAATTTTTAGTGTCCGTCCACACGTAATAATTTAGTAAAGCTCTTTAGTTCATACAATTCTACTTAACTACTTAAGCATTTTACTAAATTTTAACTTAAAAGTGCCTGTCCACACGTGTTAAGTGATAAGCCCCGCCCACCTACTTAACAGAAAATAGAAAAATTTCTAAATTACTTATCTACTTGATTACTTAACTACTAAATTACTTAACTACTAAATTGTCCGTTTACACGTATTAATTTACTTAAAATTTAGTTAAAATTTAGTTAACTACTTAATACGTGTAAACCGAACATACCTGTCACAAAAATATGGTTGTCCCGTTTTGAAATGGAACCTAAAAACCTACGCTTGGCAGGCAGGATTACTAGACTCGGACTAGACCATTCATTGAAGTTGTAACTATAGAAAAGCAATGTAACTAGTTGTGTGGAAATATTGCAAGCTCAAGGTCAAGGGAGACGATAATATCGGTCCCCGCATTCTCTTCATTCTATGGGCTCTGAGGAACATTAATTATCATTAGGTGTTACATTTATCGTCAAATGTTTGGTTGTCGGCTATTTACATAAAGAAGACTCACTTAAAATTTTCAACAGCTCCATCATCCCCACGTGTTTCTAGAAATTCAGTAAAGCTGCAAAACCCATTGCCTTCGCCGAAAGTCACAATATTTGCTTTTAAACATAAGTCATCCAAAGCCTGTTGTACGTCAGACGCTATCTTGTTTATACAGAACACTATCTTCGGTAACAAGTAGCTGAAAGTGGCTACCATTTCCGCTGAAAGAAGAAACATTATTGATATTAAAATAATGAATTTCATCCAACGTGTGTTTCTGCGGGTTATTTTTCTTTTCAAGGTACGATAAACCAAATGGAAAAGCATCTTTATGAACTAAATCATCAAGAGGGTCTCTAAAGGAATTTCCCAAAAAAAATATTTTAGGTGCGAAACCTAAAATCATCTTTTTGGGAAATACCCTTTCAACCCCAATTCCATTTGAGGAAAACTATATTTATTAAATCAGACGAGTTTTACAGCCAACTTACGAATTTTAAAAGTGGCGTCAATGCAAGCTACGCCGACTCCTGTGTACAATGCGCCATACATTGGTATTGCCGCATCTAAATTGTTGTTTGACATGATTACTATAACGTCGTTAGGTTTCAGACCTACGTTTGTAAAGGCTGTGGCACATCGGATGGATCTTTGTAAAACTGACTGGCATGTTTCTGATTCGTCTGTTCCTCCATCTACCTGTTAAATACATTTATTATTTTACTAGAATTGTCTAAAACTCAAAATCATCCCATGGGAATGTTAGAAAAAAGTAAAGTCAAAGTAACAACCCATAATTGTCCCACGGCTGATCTCCTCTCACAATGTGAGGGGTATAGGCCGTAGTCTAACACGCTGGCCAAGCGCGGATTGGCAGACCTATTATTCCCGAGACAAAATGTACCCTATCTTTCAAGTCTGGACATGGTCTGTGTGCCAAGTTTCATGTTAATCCGTACAACAGTAAAATTCGTGATTCTAACCCAAACAAACCAATATCTTCAGAAACTGCCACATTTTAGTTTCAAAATATAGCGGAATCTGCATTGGTCGCTGAGTATATCATTTAGTGCTAGGGATGCCAAAAAATACGAACCTGTAGTATAAAGTCCGGATCATCTTTTAAACCTTGAAGGATGAGCTTTCCGAGGTGATGTCTATCAGAAGGCCTCCCAGACTCAGCAACTACCCGGGAGCCGATCTCATTCATATACCAGTGCACGGCATCACTAGACTGAACGTTGTACATTTTGCACTGAATTTTTGTATTATAAAAATCTAAAAAAGAAATTTGATGAATTTAAGAAAATAAAATACAATAAATTTTGAATATCGTTCGCGCCACTTAAATTTTTTAAACTACTAATCATAGATTTAATTAGAAAGTAACTGGAAAATCCTATTCTAATTCGGCCATTTATACTATAGTCCATTGAAATGTTACGTTTTTTAGGCCTTACCTTGCGTTTTTTAGAGGACGCAATTTTATTTTTTTGATGTGTAGGGGGGGTCAGTGTAATGCTAAAACCAAGGTTGTGGGGTCGCCACCCTTGTCCCACGGCCGCCATCTTGAAAATAGGGGTTGAAATGGTTTTTACGATATATCTCTTAAACTATTTATTTGATAAAAAAAATTGTTAACATTTTTTGTTGCAAATTAAATTCTCTACAACTTTGGTCCAGTAACTATTTGTCATAAAACTATAAATAAAAAAGTTATAAGTGAAAATGTTCAGAAAAAAAAGGTATCCTTCTATGCATTATTTCAAGCTCTTGCCTGCTTTTGATGTCATTAAATGTATGGAACTATTGTTGGATCTTACAGATCGTACACTTTGGTGGAAATAAATTTCAGTATTGCCATACAAAAAATAATGATTTTCATACAAATGTATCCTTCTATGCATAAATTCAATTCTATGTTCACATTTTCGCTTATAACTTTTTTATTTATAGTTTTACGACAAAAAGTTACTTGACCAAAGTTGTAGAGAATTTAATTTGCAACAAAAAATGTTAACAAATATTTTTATCAAATAAATAGTTTAAGAGATATATCGTAAAAACCATTTCAACCCCTATTTTCAAGATGGCGGCCGTGGGACAAGGGTGGCGACCCCACAAAATTGGTTTTAGCTTTACACTGAACCCCCCTACACATCAAAAAAATAAAATTGCGTCCTCTAAAAAACGCAACCCCAAATATAACTTTTCAATGGACTACTACCTATCTATACAATAATAATTCAATAACTCAATACCTCAACAAGTTACATAACAAATATCAAAAAGTCACAACATTGCGGTCTTCCTGTTATTAATTTGCCTACTAATCTAGAGATTACGAAGAGATAATTATTGAAATGGCCGATAATCGATAATTACCTTCAGGCTGGGATACAATAATATTAAGATGACACACTTAGTTTAATGAAAATAACAATGTTGCTCTAAAATTATGAAAACTTGTTATCACTTACGATGATGAAAGACATAATAAAATACGCCTTTATCATCCAACTATTATATAGGTAGCTAGGTACAAACAAGGTGTAACAAAGGAACGTGCACATTAAATCGGTTGCGATGTTTTTGAACTAATCACCTTAAGCTATACTAAAACTAAAACTCTAGCAGCGCTGCGCTGTATGTTTTTCACTTAATTTTTTATTTATGTGTGCTAAGAATTCCACATTACCTCAAATTAATCCGGGAATTTGGCCCTCGTTCCTCCTTGATGTCCATATTGTCCATTTCACCGACACTTAATGATCCAACCGCTGCAGCGCTGCATGTTTCACGTTCGCGCTGCACGATATCTTCACGCACCGAATTTTGTTAAAATATATTTAATAGTATCAAAATAATACCTTGTTTATGTGGTGGAAAACATAACTATTTTGTAAAATTATTAGGACTTCAAAATTTTTAAAGATATTGAGGTCAAGTTAATAGTTTTGTTTTTTTTGTTGCTTTGTTGTTAATAATAGTTACATTATTTTGATAAGTGGTGCTGTTAAAATATATTTAATACTATCAAAATAATACCTCTTTATGTCTTGTACAATGTGCTGTAGTTTAGAGGTTTGAATAAAAAAGCATTCTGTTGTCAACCGTCAACCGTATTTTATTAAATTTGACATTGTGTTTTTTTTTATGTAATATGCAGGCAGACGAGCAGACGGGCCACCTGATGGTAAGCAGTCACCGTCGCCCATGGACACTCGCAACACCAGAGGCGCCACCAGTGCGCTGCCGGCTAAGAAGGAAGTGATGGACCCGCTTCTTGAAGGTCCCCATATCGTAGCACTGTGGGAATACCGTCGGTGGTAGTTCGTTCCACAGTTTACAAGTGCGCGGTAGGAAAAGTCGTGTAAATCTTACCGTGGACGAATGCCAGGTATCTATATGGTGTTTGTGATACTTGGCATTGCGGCGCGTTGAGCGATGATGGAAGTTGGCCGCCGGTATTAAATTAAACAGTTCTTCAGAACATTCCCCATTGTACAGACGGTAGAAAACGCCAGAATCTAAACTGTATCAGTCAGTGCAGCTAGCTTACTAGTTGCACTGGACCACAGCGCTTATTGCTATCAAAGATACTTTTTATCCATAATTCATATCACTAGACGGTTAACGACAAAGCAAATCTTGCGAATAGTTTTCAGATTATTTCCTATTGCTACTAAGTACTTACTATTATTTATCTAAAATGATTATTATGTATCAGCTAACTTATTCTGTCGCCTTTTGGCTGTCGGTGTGCGCGCGTATTAAATAAATTTTACTCTCATATTCTTTTTTATCGCGCTAAAAGAAGATAACTGCAAAAATAAAGGTGCTGAAAATAAAGTAAGGCTTGAATTCCTCCCACGCTGACGTAAATGTGGTGCTCCAGTGCGGATTGGTAGAGACTATAACTATTAATAAAATTGTAGATAGGTAAAACGTGAATAAGTCATACGTACATCCGATGGTCAACTGAACCATTTTGTAATTTCTTAATTAGCCCTATAACTGATAACAGGATAATAAAAAGACACTAAACATTAAGTGACTATTGTTGCTCACTAACTTTCATAAGGCGTTTAAACATACCTTATTTATTATATCCCATTTTACTCAATTACAAAAACATTTGAATAACAAAAAACAAATAGGTATTATATCTGAATTTGGTAATACTTTGCAACCGGACACCAAAACTTTTAAATAAAAAAATTGAAACGCCTTCAACATTTTGAAAAACAAAATGACTTTAAATAGTGAAAAATAACTTGAAAAAAATGAACTTCCAACTTATTAATTTACAAAGTACTTATTATTTAAATCCCATTTTACTCAATTACAAAAACATTTGAATAACAAAAAAAAAACAAATATTATATCTGAATTTGGTAATACTTTACCACCGGACACCAAAACTTTTAAATAAAAAAATTGAAACGCCTTCAACATTTTGAAAAACAAAATGACTTTAAATAGTGAAAAATAACTTGAAAAAAATGAACTTCCAACTTATTAATTTACAAAGTACTTATTATTTAAATCCCATTTTACTCAATTACAAAAACATTTGAATAACAAAAAAACAAATATTATATCTGAATTTGGTAATACTTTACCACCGGACACCAAAACTTTTAAATAAAAAAATTTAAACGCCTTCAACATTTTGAAAAACAAAATGACTTTAAATAGTGAAAAATAACATGAAAAATGAACTTCCAACTTATTAATTTACAAAGTACTTATTATTATACACGCTATCTACAAGGTTTACATCATGCTATTGTTTAATGACCTACTCGTATTTATTATTAAATTTTGTAAAAATTTACCTAATGATTCAATTTAATTCTTTCATGTTGGATACAGACGAAGTAGAAAATATTATAATAAATTCGTTTCAATTAATCTACCTATTATTAGATAATTTAATAAACCTGTGTTTCTTGTTTGATAAATAAAATGTACTTAAGTAGATAGATAGGATTTTTCAGTCAATGAGTTTATAGTTACAAGTTATAGTAAAATACCTAAGTATTACGTATTTATTTACTCATGTGGTAAATCATATAATACAATACTACATAGACCATTATAAATTTTAATAACGTTGATGGAAAATCACTCATATAAACATGAACTAAGTAGGTAGGTAGGGGAGACCGAGGGGAGTTGAAACAATTTTGACATTTTGTTTCATACTTAAATACTATAGACAGAAATCATATGATATTAGTACCAATCGATAGGTCATTCTTTATACTTAATAATGACTAAGCGTTAAATATTATGGTGAAAAATCGACTTAACCGTAACAAGTCAACTTGTTTCAACTCCCCTCATACCGAGGTAAGATGAAAGGGGTCGAGGGGAGTTGAAACATTTGATTTTTGAGAAGTATTATGGGCCGTAAAATAAAAATGACGATATAACTTAAAGGAATTTATTAAAATAAAACTTCAAGGACGACACAATTTTTTTTATTAATATTTTGTACTGATATATCAGTTAAGTAGGTAACTACTTCTTCTGCTGCGAGATCATATATTTCGCGACTCGTCATACCTCTGTCAGTCTTTCTATTATAATCATTAGGCATGCTGAAACAAAATAAACAAATTAAATCAACAAAAAAAAAACATTTTTGGGCCCGTCATTTATTGACTGCTGTCTGATATAAAATTCAAAAAGAGGACAGTTGAAACAGCCTGTTTCAAATCTCCTCAAAGAGAAAAAACCTCCCAATTTTTATTTAATCCACAATCAAGAAGCAAATACACAGAAATCAATTGTACCAAATACATAATAATATGATAAATCTTTAGTTAATGAGCTTTCGAAACATATACTTATAATATAACCTAAACCAAAATACAAAACCTTTATCAAAATATAGTGGCTTCAACCCATTAATGGCCCACTACTGGGCACGGGTCTCTCCTCTTGACGAGGCTTAGAGCATACTCCACCACGCTGCTCCAGTGCGGATTGGTGGAGGGGTTAGTGGCCAACCCGAGTATCGGAAGTTTTCAAACCGCCCGAGGGCCTCCGACATGGCTTAACGACTGTTATCTTATGATAACAACTGGGAACGATGGCTTTACGTGTCCTCCGAAGCACGGAAACGCTCAAGAAATTTTTCACCCATCTAACTACCGACCGCGCTCGCTGTTGCTTAACTTTGTCGATTACATAGGATCGACGCAAGCCGCCGGGCTATGAGCGCTTCTTTATCAAAATATAGTATATTTATCAAAATATCGTAAAAAAACTTTAAAAAATTACTTTACACGATTTTTGTCACATGGCACACTGAACTTTACAACCGCGCGACTTACGCCACTGACGCAAACTGACACGTCAGCAGGCGAAGAGAAGTGGTTAAAAAGCGACGTTACCAACTCGCTAACGGTTATAAGTTCCGAAAAATCGGTGCTGTTTCAAATCACTTTTGTTTCAAATCTCCTCGGTCTCCCCTACTTAGTTTTAGTTGGTGAGTAATGCAATTTATTGTGATTTAATTATCTTGTGTCATTTGCGGTAGAGAAACCGACAGTGCTATTGAAAAATCTCTCTATTATCTTCTCTATATTGGTAATATTACTAAATAATTTTTAAAATTAATGAATAAATGACGTAGTTCTAAGGTAACAAATATTAAAAAAATATAACCGAATTAAGAAAATCCTCCTTTTTTAATTCGGTTAAAAATAAATAGGTACATACTGCTGCACTCAGAGTCACTTCGGTTACTTAAATCGCTCCGTAATACAAATTCTGTACCTACTAATTAAGACACTGAATATGACGGTAATTTTGAAAATCAGTTAATAAATAACGCAGTTCTGAGGCAACAAATATAAAAAAATATATATAACCGAATTGAGTAATTCTTCCTTTTTTAGTCGGTTAATGGCTGTTAGGTATCCTATTTATAAAATGGGTTAATTAGTTAAATTATTTTATAAAAATTGACTAAATTAAATGCATAATATAAATTGCAGTTTCCCTGCTTACTTCGGATCATAAGAAATAATAATTATATTGGTTTGCTATCTCTTTCCTTTTATCAAGAAGTGAGAGGATCAGAGGAACCAAGGCAAACACGTGTTAAATGTAGCGGAATAACCACCGGACAATGTTAGTTGTTATTATTGTCTGTTCGCCTTGAACTTCTGACGCGTTAACAGTGAAATAGTGGAAATAGTGTAAAACATCTCAATAATGGAACAGTTTTTGGGAAAAAAATACAAACTCAAATCATCGGAGAATTTTGAGGAGTACCTGAAATATATTGGTGAGTTTTTACTAGTGTTTTTTGTTAGAATTGTATCTTTAACATAATTACAAACCAACTGTGCGCCCGGAGTTTTCCTCATTATATCGTTTCATGCAAGGGAAATAGTTATATAAGTAATTATGATTCTTAGAATTTGACTTGCGTTATTTACAATCTTAAGAAGCATATTAATGTTGGAAAGTTAGACTCGCACGCACGGGGATCCGCGTTCGATTCCTACACGCACGTCTAATTTTAAATGGTAATGTTTTGTACGTACCTACCTATATGTCGCAGGGAAATGATAAAAACTAAGATTTGTTCAAATCACTATTTATCTATATTAATATATAAAGAGGAAAGATTTGATTTTTTGTTTGCATTGAATAGGCTCCGAAACTACTGAACCGATTTGAAAAATTCTTTCACTCTTAGCTACACTGTCCCCGAGTAACATAGGCTATATTATATTTTGAAAAAAGTTAGGGATCCTTAATAAAACTCCAATAATGTAACCCAAGGTGTAAAAAATAAGAAAACCGAAGCAAAGCGAGGGCGGTTACTCGTGTCCTATAAGTATGCTACGTTTATTTAAAACTAAGCCATTAGTTAAAATTATGCAACATTCTTAAATAAGTGAATAGGTATCAGGCGACCATTCAGCGGGTATTTTTTTTAACGGAAATAGCCGACTAACGAGTAGATGGTCCATGATGGTAAGTGGCTATCGTCGCCCATGGATATTAGCGAAACCAAAGACATCACTGTTATTATTGTTTGGTGGATATGTGATGGTCGGTGACCGTTTCCGTTCTTGCACAGTCATGTCTGTGAAGTCAAGAGGTGTTAACGCAGGTCGAGAAAGAAACGGTAAACTTGTTTGTTAACAAACATGTTAACTGGCTCTTCAACATTGCAACTAAGAGTAAAACACATAAATGCGGGTAAGACTAACGCCCCAACTCAGAGTCACTAACGGTTACTTAAATCGCTCCTTAGTACAGAATTTGTGTGGTGATTCTATACTAAGGAGCGATTAAAGTAACCGTTAGTGACTCTGAGTTGGGACGTAAGACTTCAAGACCATCTGGTGAACAGAACCTATTATTCAACCAGTCATTTCGGCTTTAATGACCCCTTATGACCCTTACGACCTACGAGCTGCACTGAGCAATGGAGAGCTCAAGAAGCTGTAACTAGAGCCCGTATTAATAAATCTCATAAGAAACATAAATGTGAAATGAGAGCCAATGTCAAAAAAAAAGAATAGGGATCTAAATGGGTGCCAAGTTCTGTGTAGAAAAACCAAAAATTTTAGTCACAAGAATATGTAATTCAAGCTCTACATTTAACTTGATTTGTTTTCACGTACCCATCTAGGCTATATTATAATTGTTAACTCTGTAAGTTTGATGTAAAACCTATGTTACTTTTCTAAAATTTGGTTTGATGGTTGCTAGCTAATGAAAACTAGCAAAGTCAAATGTAAAGCTTGAATTACATGTTGTTGTTGACACGCTACCGCGTGTCTAGAACAATCTTAAAATCTCTGCAATCTCACTAGTCGGTTTGAGATACGGATGTCAAAACTATGTAAAATTTACATTTTGTAAGAACTGAGATCGCGCCCTTGAGCCGAAATCAGTTTACTAATATGAAACTAGAAGTCCATCCAAATTACTACCGACTCAACGTTGTTTTTGTTGATGTAAATGGTCGCATGAGTCTCCAAACTGGTTGTTTATTGCATATAATTAAAGCAAAATAAAATAAAATGTTAATAACAAGTTTTAATGTAGACTGACTTGTTCTGCTAGACAATTATGTTGAAAAAAAAATTAATGTCCAATTTAACAGCATGTTTTTAAATGTTGTTAGTAAAGTTAAGCTGTAAACTAGAGGTTGATAAATTCATATAATATATGGATATAGGTAGGTACTACTGCACACATAAAATAAAATAATTTTAAATATGATATTGAAGCTCTTTGTGGTGCATTGCTTCTATCATTTGCAAGAGATTGATAATCATTCTTCATTAAATTGTAGCACGAGAGTAGGTACCTAATTAACCTAATAATAAATTGTACCTCATACCCCCGCAGCAGGACTTCCTTGTATTGCGGATGGCATGGACATCACAAATATATCACTATAACACCCATGATCCGAGTACAAATATCTAACTGTCACACAAATATCTACTCCGGTCGGGAATTGAACCCAGGACCCCTCGCTTCGTAGGCAAGGTCACACCAACTAGGCTACAGAATCGTGAGTCATGAGTTCATGTACCCTGGCACTGAGCCACTCTGTCTATGGACAGGTTCTTGCTGGAGGTCTTGGTTTTGAAAAAATCTCCGAATTTTTTTTTAAAGATTTTATTCTACCACTGTACCTTGTTTTAATAACTATGTAAGTACAGTGCCACCAACTTATCTGTGAATTGGAGGAGGGCGCTGTCGGAGGCATTGGACCAATCATTGGACGCAATTCGAGATGTAGTAAATGTCAAATGAATGAACACAAAGAACTTATGACTGGCGAGGCATTAGTTCCAATTTTCGCCATTTCACAAATAACTTGGTGGCACTGTATATCTATGCCAAGTTACAGCTTTCTAGCAATAAGGTCTCTGAGCTTAGTTTACGGACCGATAGATAGGACAAACTAAAAAGGTTCCGTATTTAACCGACTTCAAAAAAGGAAGAGGTATTCAATTTGACTGTATTTTTTTATGTTTGTTATCTCAGAACTTTCGACTGGGTGAACCGATCTTGATGATTCTTTTTTTAATCGAAAGCTGGTGCTTGTCATGTAGACATGTAGTCCCACTTAAAGAGCGAGATCTGACGAGTAGTTTTTGACTTAACCCTAATTTTGAAGTCGGTTATTTTTTGTCAAGAACTATTACTATGGATGGTCCCTAAAAGAGGGGCCCTTATTATCCAGTACCATTATTTGCTCCATCAGTACATTTTGAAACGCTTCTTTAAACGTGAATTGTTCCATTATCGGCCAGGGTGGATATTTATAATAATAATTTCTATCTTTCCAGGTATTGGTTTTGTGATCCGCAAAGCAGCTCTAGCAATTTCACCGACTGTCATACTCACAAAGAACGAGGATGGTAGTTACGCATTTACCATGAGTTCCACCTTCCGAAACACTGTTACCACCTTCAGATTGGATGAGGAGTTCCTTGAGGAACGAGCTGATGGTGTGAAAGTAATTACACTGATAGTATAATTGATTTGTTAGTTAAAAACCCTATTCATAGACTCCGCTGTTGGTCCGTCTATCTGTCCGTTTGTGTGTCTCTCTGTATGCCTGTCTATTCGTATGTATGTCCGTCCAAATGTCTGACACAGTCCATTGGGCTCTTTCTCTCGATCTATAATAGATGCACACATGAAATGTTTACAGAGTCGATATAACAACATACTGAAAATTGTATAAAGTTAAAAATGAAAGGGGGAAGAAACATGTTTTTTAACCGACTTCAAAAAAAGGAGGAGGTTCTCAATTCGACTGTATTTTTTTTATGTTCGTTACCTCAGAACTTTGGACTGGGTGAACCGATTTTGATGATTCTTTTTTTTAATCGAAAGCTGGTGGCTGTCATGTGGTCCCATATTAATTTTATTGAGATCTGACAATGGCATCCATGATAAAACCATATAAATCTTAAATTTGTATTAAGTAAGCGCGACAAATGAACGAATAACTCAATATCACGACAACCGATTTCGATGATTCTTTTTTTAATCGAAAGCAGATGCTTGTCAAGTAATCCCATATAAATTTGAACGAGATCTGACAAGTAGTTTTAGAGTAACTTTTAAGTCGGTTATTTTTTGTTAGTAAAATTTTGATTATTTTTTGCGTAAATATTACATGGTGGTATGGAACCCTTTGTTTGCGATTCTGATTCACATTTGGCCGTTTTCTTCTCATATTATATTGCCTTTTAATCTAATTTCAGGTTAAATCAATAGTAACATTAGATGGAAATAAATTAAATCAAGTTCAGATAGAAGACAATGGCAGGAAGTCAGTGCACGTAAGAGAATACAGCGGTGACTTACTAACAGTGGTAAGGATATGGAATAATATTATTGAAAATAATTTTCAATCCAACATGGTTTCTTTATTAACGTATATATCCATAATGGTTGACTGGCTTTCTATTACTTCAAATAGCGCAATGAGCCCAAACTCGAGGGGCTTACTAAAAACCGATGATGAGTTCCACTAATCAGGTCCAGACTCCATCATCAGATCAGCTCCAAAAAACCAAATTATTGTATTGTCATCCAAATTACGTATTATAGGGTAAATGAGCATGAGTTAGCCGCCAAACGACTCGTCGTGTTCCGGCTGGGGGCTTGAGAGCCAGGTTCTTTCCTTCTTTCTTTTTCTTCTCTCTTTCTTGGCCGGCAACGCATCAGTGATGCCTTTGGTTTTGCTGATGTACATGGGCGACGATAGCCACTTACTATCAGGTGGATCGTCAGCTCGTTCGCCGGCTATTTTCATAAAAAAAAAATACAAACATTTTGATACGACAATAAAATTACAAGTTGTTAAAATTGTAGTTTTTTGTCTATAAAAAGTAACAATTAAATTCATTTCTTTTTCAGACATCAACAGCCGAAGGATGGGAAGGAAAATCTGTTAGAATATACGAATTAGTTAATAATAAACATAATCACTAGGTAGGTAGGTACTTATTAAAATAATAAGTCCCCGGCCGCGTCAATTTCGATTTCGAAACTACTATAAGGATTTTCATTATTTAATTTTGCTACTGAGTACTTACTATCCTTGAAGTTATGTCGAAGGCAAATGAAAGAATCCGTGATTTGATCAATTCCTTAAGGGAATCCGGGCGAACAAGTTAAGGGACCACCCATAAATTACGGCACACGTTAGGGGGGAGGGGGGAATCGATATAGTGTCACATTGTATGACAAGGTGTGGGAGCGGGTAAGTTTCGTGACGTCACATTTCAAAATTGAATAATTGGTATGAATAGGTAAATATTAAAAAACAATTAATGGAAATAAAACTTATTTCGGAACTGCTGTTTTAATTTAATAATTTATAGGTGCAAAATTTTATAATATGTGACGTCACACTAGGGGGGGGGGGAGGTCTCACAAGTGCGACCAGCTGTAACAAGGCCAGGGGGAGGGGTCAAAAAGTCATGAAATTAGTGTGACGTAATTTATGGATGGCCCCTAACGGCCGGTCTCAATAATGTACTAACAGATGGAAGACTGTGGATAGGGCTACCATTAGTATGTTATCTGTCATACTTGTCAATTTTTCAGACGCAAAAATCCTCCATCTGTTAGTACATTATTGAGACCGGCCGTAAGTTGTGTTGCTGTTTATGTTTATCCTAGCGGCCTTTACAGCTTCATGCTTATATTTTATGAATTAAAAGAAATTAGGAAGAAATTAATAAGTACCTACTTAATAGGAATGAATTCTTATACCTACTGTGGTAGAAGATACAATATTGTACCATAGAACCTAGCCTAGTCATTTAGAAAAACTTAACTTACACAAAAATAAATAAAAAGTAAAAATACGAAATTAGGTAAACTTGGAAGTAAAGGATAGATACAGTAATTCTTTATTAGTGATCGATTACTAAATACAATAAAATTCACAAGATATGCCTTTCTACCTGCGTGCATAAATGGGCGCACGTGTAGAGACCTATTCACATTGCACATATTTTCATGTTGATACAGTCGGCCTCACAAGTAGCTTAACATTTTAGTACCTTGTCACATTACATTTCTTGAATTTGTCATAGATGTTGTTAGGAAACCATCGAAACAGTTACTATTACAAAGTACTATAATGTTAAGCTACTTCTGAGGCCGACTGTACTACGAACCACTCTGTATAATAAAAATAAATCATTATTAAAAATACATTTTTTATTTACTGACCTTTGCTATTCAGATCTTTATTTTATTTTTATTTTTATTCTATTTTAGCAGCAGACCGTATAACGCAAAGATCAATGAATAAATGTTTCACTTGGTATTTCCTATCCCATATTGTGGGATAAGTAATACTCTGTATCGGAATTACCGGAGTAAATAATTCTATTCCCGCAAATCTGTATAACTCTTTAACGTAAAAACCGGGCAAGTTCGTTTCAGGTCACGCGCTATGTAGAGTTCCAAAGTAATAAGATTATATATTATCGGCTTTTACTCATTAACTACATAATAACATACATAACATAGCCGTGATAGTTTTCATTGTAAATTCATCATAATTATAATCTATTTTTGTCATTTTTTTCACTTGCCCAACTCCAACCGTTTAACCGGCACTTGACTCTAGCACTTTAAAGGCAATTTCGCAAACGGACCCCTAAATTCAAAAATGGTCTTAAAAGACCCATGTTATTTTTGAAAGACCTTTTCAACGATATCACCACACTATATGATAAGTTTTTCAATATTTTACTTTTACTTTACGATTTTGACGCGACGGACGGATGGACTAACATGACGAAACTATATGGCCTCCGATTTTATTTCGAAACCCTAAAAAGGAAGTAGGGATAAGATTTTGTGTAGGGGTAAATGAGATAAATTTGACATGGATCCTCAAACTTTAGACTTCTCATTAATTTTAAATCATCAATCATACTAATATTATAAATGTGAATGTAAGTTTGTTTGTTATGCTTTCACGCGAAAACTATTTAACCGATTTGGCTGAAATTTGAAATGGAGACAGCCTATACCCTGGATTAAAACATAGGCTACTTTTTATCCCGGAAAAAATCAGGGTTCCCGCGGGATTTGTAAAAATCGATCTCTACCGCGGGTGAAGCCGCAGGCAACAGGCCAACAGCTTTCTTTATACTGTTCCATGTAACTACTTTAAGTTTATATAATGTAACAATCGTTGGTAGACCAAATAAATAAATAAATAAACAGCTAGTATACTAATATTATAAAGAATAAACATTTGATTGTTTGTTTGCATTGAATAGGCTCCGAAACTACAGAACTGATTTGAAAAATTCTTTCACTGTTGGGAAGCTACACTATCCCCGGGTAAGATAGGCTATATTATATTTTCAAAAAAATTAGGGATCCTTAATAAAAATTCAATAATGTAACCCAAGGTGTAAAAAAATAAGAAAACCGAAGCAAAGCGAGGGCGGTTACTCGTGTAATAAAAAGGGCGTGGAGTAAATAAAGCAAGCGGGTAAGTCATTAATGAATACATTTAAAATCGCCAGTCCCAAATGCGATCACCGAGCCGTGAATAACATCGGATGGTCTACTCTTTAAATCAGAGTCAAAGCCACCGAACACAACGTAAAATAATCCGCAAGATTGGTAACAAAAAAAACGCATCTAGACAACTTGGATATTTATAGTTTATGCGGTACACGATCGAACGTTTCAGAAAAATCCTGGTAAATTGATTCAAAGAAAGACTCGATGTATGAGAAAAGACAAGGTTTGTATTTGTTGAACGTGCAGCAATGAAGCCTTGTTGGTAAGTATGTGAAAGAAACTCTTCTAGGTCTGAAAGTCATGTGTACAGTGTAACTGTAAAGGGACAAGTCAAAGACTCAAAATTCTTTGCAAATATTGTAGTTGTTATAACCTGAACAACCCTAAAAATTTGACTCTAAGAAAAAGAAATGGGAAAACCTAAAGCGCCTAACAAAAATGAATAACAATGTTTTGTTAGTTGGAAACTACTTGTAAACGCATGATGATGTAGGGAACTGAAAATCAAAAAAGTTTTATTTTTAAACGTTGTCTTCGTAGTAGTCTAATTTAGGTTCTTTAAGTTACCAAGAAAAAAAAATATTAATAAACAAAAAAAAACCGACAGCGTAGAAAAAACAAAAAAGAAAAAATTAAGCCCAGTAGTTAAGAATATTGTTAAAAGTAATACTGAACAACTACACCAAAGAAGGATTAACAAACGCCGCTGAAGTAACTTATGCCGGGTCATCATGATTCATGACTGCACGTCGTCTATCATATTTTTACAATCATGATACTATTAGTATTAAGTCATAAAACAAGTCTTAGTAAAAAATATCAAGGAAAATTATAAATGGTCCCGTAGACTTGTCTTGTTGACTTAACCATGCGTGTACGGTATTAATGATTCTCAGCAATCGATAATAGGGAATGGAAGATTTTTTTAAAGGTAGATGTAGTATTATCTAATTTTTTTTCAGTATTCAGTATTTTATTGCAATATATATTTAACGGTTGATTTTTACAAAAACCCACCTACCATATCATAGGCCGGAAAAAAAACCAAAAAACTGCAAGGAAGCGAAATTTTGAGAACATCTAAATTTATCAATGAATAGAATTAAGGTTTTGTAGAAAGCAAATCCAAATAGGGCTTATGAAATAGTTTGGAGAATACTGAATTTCTTAAAACATTTCCTATCGGATAGAAGATATAAGGAGTGGCTTCCAGTAAATTTATCGATTCGATTAGATTCTCCATTCGGTTCCACTGGATTTATTTAACACCCAAAATGGCATTCATTGGCAAGACGTACAAACATGAGAAAGATGATAATTTTGACGGCTTCATCGAGGCTCTGGGTATGTAATTTTCTTGTATACATGAGCTGTGAGAAGTACTGTGTGTGTCATGTCATTATTATTATTACCCCAATCCTTTGTTGATAATCCAGGGAGTAGTGAGGCAGAAAACGGCCGGTTTGGTGGTAGAGCACTTAGTAAGGATTATAATTAAGTATTATGATATACTGCTGGTATTATATCTTTCTGTGAAGTGGCTGGTGCCATCCTCTTGCTTGATCCTGGAGTCTTGATTTTGGAGAGTCTTGGAAACCTTTCACATGAAATATTTTAGTGGAATTATTTTAAAGCTTCTGTTCATCGAATCAGTTATTATATTATATATTAACTGTACCTAGTTACTGCATATTTACTCATCCTCGTGATGTGGCACAAAGGTATAAAGAAGGACGTATAACTTCAAAATAACCTCAAACCATAACCTCAAAAAATAATCTTCAAAATAGAACTCATTTTAAAAGTAAAAAGTTGTCCTATTAGTATCTATTAAATTTGCATGCAATAACCAGTATTTTAATTCTTTTCTATATTTCTCCATACCGCCATGTCGTTGTGTTCATAATGCCTGAAGGCTGACTGCGAGAGAATGCTTTTAGCATTAAGCCTTTGTCATCTGTGTGGGGCATAAAGTTTTAAATAAATAAATCCATCTAACGATTTCACAGTTATTATGATTATTATGACAAATGCACACGTTACTTGTATTAGTACCTACTTATACATAAGTTTAAATCAATGATGTTGTATGGTAAAATATCTTTGGTTTAAATGTAGTTTTGATCCAGACTATAAAAATATTTTGCGAAAATAATAATTTGTCATTTATTTTTATTGGATAGATAAAATAACGTTATTAAAGCGATTAGTTCACATCGGGCCATTCGCTTAAATGATAAGGTCTGGTATCAGTGTGAGCGATAACAAATGCTTGCACACTTGCACTACCTTTATCAAGTTTATATTTATAACCGACTTCAAAAAAGGAGGAGGTATTCAATACGAAATATATATTTTTATGTTTGTTACCTCAGAACTTTCGGCTGGGTGAAACCAGTGAACGGGGTGAAACGATTTTGATTATTCTTTTTTTAATCGAAAGCTGGTACTTGTCATGTGGTTCCACTTAAATCTGAGCGAGATCTGACAAGTAGTTTTTGAGTTATTTTGAAGTCGGTATTTTTGAACCAAAATTTAAAAAAAAACGACATCAAGAAAACTGTTTTCGAAAAACATAATTATAATATCAAAATTTCCATAGAACCTATAACGTTTGAGGAGTTCTCTCAATTCCTCATGGATCCCACGATCAGAACTGAATTTTGAAGAATATGACACCATTCTGGAAGAAATCTACACCCTTTTAAATAAAAAAAGAATGTTTAATCGGTTGGTAGATGACGGAGTCCGGAAAAAAGTAAAAAAAACACACCTTTTGACGTTTGAAAGACCTCAAAAGCAGGGTAGAATCTAGTCAAGCGAGTACAAACCCCCCTACTGTATATTATCCAAAAACTACTCCACCTTTTCGATTCCTATTTGGTAAATAATTTACAGTGTCTTTTTATTGTAATTTGTGATTTAAAAATAAGACTGACTCAAAATGAAAAGAATTTTAAGACAAATTTTATTTTATTTTATTTTATTTTACAAAAAAAAAATGTATGCATGGTTGTTTACCAAATAATTCTCGCCTAAAAAATTTTGTATTTTTCGCGTTAATAAGTATGAGGAAACCCTTGGCTGGTATTCTTATTGGCTTTCAGAGAAAGTTTAGTTGTTGTTTCCAGTTATATAAAGAACTAGCTGACCCGGCGAACTTCGTATCGTCTAACAATCACCAATAACCTCTCCCTCTCTCTCCCGCTCCCTCTCTCTCTCTCTAGCTTTAAGTTAATTGGTAAAAGAATTTTCAAAATCGATTCAGTAGATCCAGTGATTACCGCCTACAATCTCACAAACTCACAAACTTTACCTCTTTACAATATTAGTAATAAATAATAATATCGGTGCCAATCTTCCAAAGTTCATTGAGATAGGACAGTCACAGGACAAAATTTTATTGTTTATTTCATATCTAAATGTCAAATTAAATAATCAGATAATACGAAGATAAATATTTTTACATAAAAATTATCTTTCATATTTTTGAGTCTAGAACATTCGGACAGTAGATACATATTTTAATATTTTATAATGTTCTTATTTTGGAAAATTTTATATTTTCTCATCATGCTAAATGAAATCATGGAAAATGATAAACGGATTTGATTTGGATGAAACGCGGCACACGTAGTTATCTTAATTAAATAATATACTTTTATCTCAAGAAATGGATCTCTTCCTGTGGTACCTACAAGTAAAAGCAAAGCAAAGCAACAACCCATAAAAGCATAAACCCATAAAAGCAAAGCAAAGCAACAACCCACTGCTCGGGGTCTCCTCTCACAATGTGAGGGGTTTTAGGCCATTAGTCTACCAATCTGGCCAAGTGCGGATTGGTAGAGTTCACACACCTTCACCAGAGTTCACCAGAACTTTATGGAGAACTCTCTGGTGTGCAGGTTTCCTCACGATGTTTTCCTTCACCGAAGCAAGTGATGAATAACTTCTAATACGCACATAATATTTGAAAATTAGAGGTTCGTGCCAGGATTTGAACTCGGGCCCCTTCGTTCGGGTGACCAACGTTCTAACCGCTAGGCTCTCACTCACGGCCGTAGCTAGGGGGGGGGGGGGGGGCATTGTGGGGCAATGCCCTACCTTGAAATCACAATGCCCTACCTTAAAAATACCAAAAACTAAGATAAATTATTATAATTAAATCGTTTGTTCATAGTTTGAGATAAAAAAAATGTATCGTAGTTTTCCAAACATACCACAGTTTGTGACATTCATTTCATATTATAATAATTATTTGTTCTGTGACCTAGAGGTCAGTGATATAAATGGTGATTGATTTAGGAGCCCATGCTTCGGAGCAGATCAATTATGATAATTTTTTTACTTCCGCCCTACCTGTAACCAATGCTGCCCTACCTCAAATTCGACTCTAGCTACAGCCCTGCTCTCACTGCTTACAAGTGTCTATAAGTAACAATAATTATTATCTTTCCGTGAAGCCTGCTTGCTTAACTACCAGTAGGGGTCCTAATTGCTTGAATTAGCCGCCAATGACTCGTCGTACTCTGGATGGAGGCATGACAACCAGTTCCTTCTTTCCTTTTTTAGGGTTCCGAAGTAAAATTATTATATTATAGTTTCGTCATGTCCGTCCGTCTGTCCGTGGCATGATAGCGCCGAGACCCTTAGTGCTAGAAAGCTGTAATTTGGTATGGATACACATATTTATTAAAACTCCAAAATTGTATAATAAAATATATTATATTTTTCAGGATACCTCCCACAGATAATGTGAGGATAAAAATTTGTTGAAAAGGTCTTTCAAAAATATTATTAGTCTCCTAAGACCATTTTTGGAGGTTGAAGTTCGTTTGCGAAATATTTGGCTTTTTAAGTGCTAATTTTGGTTACAGTCAAGTGTCCCCCCATGCCGGCTAAACGGTTGGAGTTTTCCGTTCTCTAGAACGGAAAAATTTCTAAAAATTATATAATGGATTTACAAGGAAAATTATCACAGCTATGTTAGCATAGTCGATAAACTTACTACTTCGGAACCACATTGCGCGTGGCCTGACACGCATTTGGCCGGTTTTTCTTTCTTAGCCGGCAACACGGTGATATCTTTGATGCTACGGATGGCCATGGGCGCCGATGATTACTTACCATGAGGTGGCTCGTCTACTTATATGTAAGCTTTTTACATAAAAAATAAAAAAGTACTCACCGCTTTCTAAAGCGGCGTTTGGAGTACTGAGACAATAGAGGGTGCAATATGGTTCATTACCGGTTTTTCTTCTATTATCCAGGTATCTCGGCTGAACGTGCCGCACTCTTCAAGAGCTTCAAGCCGACCCATCAGCTCAAGAAAGACGGCGACGGCTATACTCTGATCTCCAACAATAAAGAGGTTAATTTCAAGAGTGGCGTCGAATTCGATACTACAGCACCCGGTGGAAGCGAGCACGTAAGTGATGAAATTTATCATCATCATCACATCATTCCATTGCTGGCTAAGCTGACACTCACATAATTATAAAGCTTGGTTAGTGTCCGTATAGCCCTCCCTAGCTTCAAGCAAGGGGTTCAAATGGAATAGCATGCATTACATTTGAACCCCCTTGCGATGTTTTCCTTCGCTGAAGCATACATTTTGAACACGCACATGAACTCTAAACTTTTTATTAATAATAGATATAATTTTATTAATAGAGTATTCTGTAGATTTACGAGGGCAAAAGGCTAAATACAATCTTCTGAACCTAAGTGTAATTTTTCTCATGTCTTTGGTTTTCTACAGATCAAAACAGTCATCACTGTCGATGGGAACAGCTCCACCCAAGTCGAGAAGTTCGATGATGGACGCATCATCACTTTCAAGAGGGAATATTCAGACGATAAGCTTGTCGTGGTAAGAGTTTCGTTTGAAAGAATTAAATACCAGCCTAGGCTACTGCAACTAACATCTAAGTAAAGAATAACATAAATCAAAGATACTTCTTTTGTGGAATTCCTTTAAACAGTTATTGGTGTACCTCAGGGCTCGATTCTGGGCCCCTTCCTTTTTCTAGCATACATAATTAATGATCTGCCGTGTTATATAATAAGTGGTTATTATGCTCAATTTGGAATTTTGTTACTTATGTAAATGATGTCGAAATTGGTGAAGTTTTAGTGAAAATGAGTCAATTTGTCCGTTCGTAACAAAATCATTGAAGGTTTATTATAAATGTAGGTAGGTAATTAATTTTTATTCTGTTTTATTTTCAGACAATCACCGCCAGTTTTTGGGACGGTACAGCAACCAGATACTACACAGCCGTTTAAGTTTTAGATGTTTTCAAATTATAAATGAATAAATTTTTGATATTAAACTAATGTTTTTATACTAACCAGGTATTACACTACCTACTTACTTAAATAAAATACCTGCCTATGCTTCGCTTTGAGACGATAACAAACAATGATATTGAGTAGTTACTTACTCACCTATATATATCTCATTCTATTCTTTCCTACAAATTCCTCCATCTTTATACTTTTTAGGGTTCCGTAGCCGAATGGCAAAAAACGGAACCCTTATGGATTCGTCATGTCTGTCTGTCTGTCTGTCTGTCTGTCTGTCTGTCTGTCTGTCCGTCCGTATGTCACAGCCACTTTTTTCCGAAACTATAAGAGCTATACCATTGAAACTTGGTAAGTGATGTATTCTGTGAACCGCATTAAGATTTTCACACAAAAATAGAAAAAAAAACCAATAAATTTTGGGGGTTCCCCATACTTCGAACTGAAACTCAAAAATGTTTTTTTCATCAAACCCATACGTGTGGGGTATCTATGGATAGGTCTTCAAAAATGATATTGAGGTTTCTAATATAATTTTTTTCTAAACTGAATAGTTTGCGAGAGAGACACTTCCAAAGTGGTAAAATGTGTGTCCCCCCCCCCTGTAACTTCTAAAATAAGGGAATGATGAAACTAAAAAAAATATATGATGTACATTACCAAGCAAACTTCCAACGAAAATTGGTTTGAATGAGATCTAGTAAGTAGTTTTTTTTAATAAGTCATAAATCGTAAACCGCAAAAAACATTGATCAATGTTACAACGAACTACGTGAACTTTTATATTGTTACTTGCTGCTACGGGACCCTTAATGGGCGAGACCGACTCGCACTTGGCCGCTTTTTCATGACATATGGTACTTAAGACCTATAAAAGAGTTCATTGATAAACAATGTCGATGCAGATGCAAATGATGCATTGTAGATTAGAGCGTTAAGATAGTGACGACTGATAACAAACTTTATAGATAGACAAGCTGTTGCCCGCAGCTTCGCACGTGGAAATTATGCTTGCCTGTGCGTTAATAGATCAGTCAATCACTTTTGCCTTTTATAGAGACGGGGTATTAAGATTTTTCTGTCACGAAAAAAGAAGATATATCGTCGGGTAGAAGATATATCGCGTGGTGAGAGGCGGCAGCGGCGGAGGGAGAGAAAATTTATATATTTTTGAATATTTTTTTTTTATATTTTCTAATAACTTTTTGGAATGTTTTTTTTTTTGGAATTGAAATTGAATTGATTTTTTTGGGATTGGAAACATTGAAATATTTTTCTTTAATAAAATTTTATTGAATTATTTTTTTGGAAATTCCACTTATCCGTTGAAATTGCACTTCTACTATGTGTCCCAGACACATTTGCCCTATAACACCCCTGTAAAACTTCTGTATCTACAGGGGTAATGTTTTTGTCGACCCCGTAGACCCATACAGATTGTAGGAACCCTGTTTTCTGAGCGAGGGACTCCTGGATTCGAGTCTCGGCCGGGACACATTCGTGTGACAGAAAAAACTGACAGCTTTAATATAAAATATATATGTTCTCACGTCGTGGGCAGTTGTGATGTGTTAATTTTATTATACTTACCTGTTCTTAAGCAAATCTGTTTTCTCTTGCAGTAGGTAGGTAACGCTCTATATTCGGCATCGAGTATTGACGTAAATAGTTAAATACAAGTAGCAAGAGCAAAACGGAACAATAAAAAAGCGGCCAAGTGCGAGTCGGACTCGCTCATGAAGGGTTCCGTAGCAGCAAGTAACATAATATAAAAGTTCTTGTAGTTCGTTGCAACTTTGATCAATGTTTTTTGCAGTTTACGATTTATGACGTATTAAAAAAAAACTACTTACTAAATATCATTCAAACCAATTTTCGTTGGAAGTTTTCATGGTAATGTACATCATATATTTTTTTTAGTTTTATCATTCTCTTATTTTAGAAGTTACAGGGGGGGGGACACACATTTTACCACTTTGGAAGTGTCTCTCGCGCAAACTATTCAGTTTAGAAAAAAATGATATTAGAAACCTCAATATCATTTTTGAAGACCTATCCATAGATACCCCACACGTATGGGTTTGATGAAAAAAACATTTTTGAGTTACAGTTCTAAGTATGGGGAACCCCCAAAATTTAGTGTTTTTTTCTATTTTTGTGTGAAAATCTTAATGCGGTTCACAGAATACATCTACTCACCAAGTTTCAACAGTATAGCTCTTATAGTTTCGGAAAAAAGTGGCTGTGACATACGGACGGACAGACAGACAGACAGACAGACAGACAGACAGACAGACAGACAGACAGACAGACAGACAGACAGACAGACAGACAGACATGACGAATCTATAAGGGTTCCGTTTTTTGCCATTCGGCTACGGAACCCTAAAAAGACAATTATTATCGTCAAATGTTTTATTCTACCTGCGGCAATAATATGCGCCGGTCATGGAGACAGTATATTATGGATAAAAATATCCTTATCTGCTTGTAATTTGTCGTATCATACCATATTTATCTGTTTCTATCTACGTATAACAGTAGATATAATTGTAAATCATCACTTCTCATATACCTACAGGTACAAGTTTGAGGTTCCAAGTAAATTAATGAAATCATTTGTTTTTTCAGGAAGTGACTAATAGCAACTGGGACGGGTGGCTTATTTAACATATTACGCATAAGAATAAATTATTTGTTTGCACGAGAATAAAAGTTAATATTTGAAATTAATTTCTTCTTATTTTTTATTTCTGGCAACTGACATGATTCTTCTCACAGATTCCTCTTTATACAGGTTGTTATAATATATTGTGTATTATAACACCCTATTTACTATATTGTATATTATAACACCCTGTATACCTACTTATCTCACATACCAACTTTTCTTTGGATCCACATCATACTGGCAAGATATTATTTTTGATATCTTCCGGATTTAAATGTTCAGTTGATCTACAGCTGTATCTCAATGACTTGATTATTATGATTTGAGTATCAATCTTCTGTCCAACATGAAGAAAAAAAATCTTACTCTCACAAGAAATGTAAGCTTAGATATACTTAGGTACTGGTATAGCCGCTATGAATAGTGTTCAATCTCACAACTAACGTTTTTAAAATTTGACATTAAATTGAATAAAAATTGTATAATCTCGAAAATGTTTTCAGAAGATTATGTCGTGAAACTTTGAAACAAAAATACCTCCAAGTACGTATTAGGTCACGCACAATGTAGAGTTCCGTAGTTCATCGACTCACGAACTATTAACTACTGTAATAATAATAACTAATAACTAATCTAACCTGGTCATGATAATTTTTCTTTTCAATTCATCATAATATACTGCTGTGAATTTTTCACATTTCCAATACCTACCTAATTTAGCTAACAGGGGGTGGGCTGGCATTTTGCTCTAACCAAAATTACGACCAATGTAATTACCTACTACCCTTTACTTTGTGTGCGACAAGTTTTAAGATCATTTGTTTTCTACAACCAATAAGAATAGAGAAATTAATTGACCTAACTTAATGCTATTAATAATTCTAAGTAGGTATGTAGGTATATAAATGAATTTTAACTTCATACTTAGTTACAGGTTATTACCTACCGTCTACGTTCCATAACTCGTTTCGTAAGTATTATCAAATTTCGAATTTGTCATTCTTATCATATCATAAGTAAACGATTAGCCGCCGAATAAATAATGCCGAAAGTAGATTTGAGTACTTCAAATACGTTCGGACGTGTCGTTGTGTGCACTGATTTGATTACAACTGCAGCTAAAACATGGCTTTCTATGGTAAAGTTTACAAACTTGAAAAAGAAGAAAATTATGAAGCGTCTGTTGAAGCCTACGGTAAGTAATTCGGTGAAGTTTCACCAGTGGCGTAGCGTGGGTTCCCGCCGCCCGGGGCCGACCGAAAATTTGCCACCCCCCAATGATCTTCGCCGCCCCCATATTATTTAAAATATTTTTTTTAATAAATTAATATTCACTTTTTGTTTTTTTTATAGCACAATTTACATTAAAATTTAAATAAAAATAATTAATTTTAATGTATTTTTTTTTAATCGAGTGGCTTGCCGGCCCCTCTTCATGTGCCGCCCGGGGCCATGCCCCCCCACCCTCCCCCCCCTCGCTACGCCACTGTGTTACTCCATGGATAGTAATTCTTAGTATTGTACAAATGATTACCTACTCAATTAATTAATACTACAGCAGTGATAGCCTAGCGCGCTGCGCTTTGAACGTTGGTCTCCCAAACGCAGGGGCCTTAGTTCAAATACTGGCACGCACCTCTAATTTTCAAAAATTATGTGCGTATTAGATTACAACATAATTATCACTTGCTTCTGTGAAGGAAAACATTGTGAAGAAACCTGCTTACCTGAGTTCTCTATAAGTCTGCCAATCCCTACTTGGTCAGCGTGGTAGCTATGGCCTGTAGATGCTACTACTCACATCATGAGAGGAGACCAGACCCAGCAGTGGTATAATTATGGGTTGTGACACTTGTGTCTTTGACTATTGCCTTTACGTAAAATGGAAATACCATTTAATTTTTAAACAGGACCAATCATCACTACTAAGTACTAACTACTTAACTACTAAAATTTATTTCAGTTTGAAGGGTTAGGGCAAGGAACTTACAAAAAAAGGAAAGGGGTGAAATAAAAAATATTTTTAACTGAGTTGGTACCATTTTACTTAATACGAGTAACCGCCCTCGCTTTGCTTCGGTTTTCTTATTTTTTTACACCTTGGGTTACATTATTGGAGTTTTATTAAGGATCCTTAATTTTTTCGAAAATTTAATATAGCCTATGTTACTCGGGGATAGTGTAGCTTCCCAATAGTGAAAGAATTTTTGAAATCGGTTCAGTAGTTTCGGAACCTATTCAATGCAAAGAAAAAATCAAATCTTTCCTCTTTATATATTAGTATAGATTAAAAAGTAAAACTCTGAAGTACCTACCTACCTACAAAGTTCTACATAAACAGATCAATAAATAAGGATCTGAGACATAAACTTATCTGATATCTTTATAGTCTTATTAGTCTTGGAAAGTGGGGATGATAGCTGGTTGATACTTCATGGCAATGTAATGGTGTTAATAACGCTAAAAGGTAGTTAGTTCATTGTCACGCCACGTAATCTGCATTCAAAGGTTTTCTTTTTTTGTTATTTAATAGTCTCAATTCATCCTCTAACAGGTCTCCCAGAAGATAAGAAAACCTTCCTTCTTAATTACAAACCCAATCAGAAATTTCTGAAAGACGGAGACAACTACACACACGTCATTTACCTCGGCGACATAGAAAGAGCAGTGCAGTTCAAACTTGGAGAAGAATTTGAGAACATAATGAAGACTACAAACGTAAGCTATCATAAATTACACACATTTTTTACCGACTTCAAATAATTCTTGACAAAAAATAACCGACTTCAATTTCGAATAAAAAGAATCATCAAAATCGGTTCACCCAGTCGAAAGTTCTGAGCCAACAAACATAAAAAATACAGTCGAATTGAATACCTCCTCCTTTTTTGAAGTCTGTTAAAAAACAGAACTTTGCGCTCGACATTCATCAATGCTCCCAATGAGATGATCGGGCAACGGGAACATGGCATCATCTCTGACAAATGGTGCGATTAATCAATATCTATCTTCCTTCATCAAATATCTATCTGCTTTCATCTTAGAGGGACACAAAAATTGCATTAAATTTGTGTGTAATGTACATACGTATTTTTAGAGTTCTGTATTTAGTGTTCGGTACTTAAAAATATGTCTTTTTAGGTCAAGAACTTGTATACTATTGAAGGGAACGTGATCACGCAGCTGTTTAAATTCGGTGTGGATGGCGAAATCGTCACCACAGTCAAAAAAGAATTTACCGATGACAAAATGGTAGAGGTAAGTTATGACCGTAACTGACCAAAGCTAAGATAGTTTACAAGATAATATTAACTTATTAGAAGGTGATAAGAAAGCCTGCCTGACTTAAAGCCGCCTATATACATATTGGCCAACGTTTGCCGTGTGATGGCAAGTTGGCAAGACTGATGCCAACGTAGGGGTCGCTTACTGTGACTTACCGGCGGCGCAGGCGCTTGGTATTGCTCCACGCTCCTCGCATAGGTAGGTACTGAGCAAGCAGAATCACTAAATATTAGCCACGTGAAAACCCTTCTCCAGCTCGTTTGTTGTGTAGTGCTGAACAACGGATAAAATGATATCTAGCATCATCTCATACCGGATGTTTTTCGGTTTTGTACAAGCCAGGTAATTCCCGTATTAGTTTTTTACCCGCCTGCGACTGTTAATCTTATAAGCATTTTAATTTAGCACGAAAAATAAGAAAAGATAGAAGGTTCACTTTGTTACAAAATAGTCTACTTAGGGTAGAGGGGGGCACATTTGAACAATTTTTTTATAAAATATATTTCGCGTATGGTATTACCAATCAAGTTTTATTATTTTTTTAGTATTAGATATTAGATAGTAGATATCAATGATATTATAAAAATAGAGGGTAGATATGGGGTTTATACTACATACCAAAAATTATATTTATTTATTACGAGTAATGACTTGCTAAAGTAACACAATTTCTTTTTTTTAGCTCAATTTTGTTCAAATTTGGGGCACATTTGAAACCCCTAGAGGCAGTTTTGAAAAACCAGGAATAAATGGAAACCATGTAACTTAGAATATGATAATACTACGATATATACTATAATAATACGAACTTTTTTTTAATAACTTCTATTAAATTTTAATCTGTTTTCTTTTCAGACGATCACAAGCAACGTACATGACGTCACAGCAAAACGGTTCTACAGCGTCTAATCCTACCTTATAATATGATATTTTCATAGATCTAAGTTACTGTTAATAAAGTAGTTAAGTAGGTACCTACTTTACACGTCTAAACGATTGTGTTCATGAGAAGTAGCTAGGGTAGGTACTTAGTTTCTCAGAAATTAAATCTACTAAGCTAACATTATATGAGCTTAAGGTTTTTTAATAAAAAAATATATTAATTAGGTACACACTGTCATTTTTTAAACAATTTATCCTTGCTTGACGTCCTTCACTAAGCTAAGAAATGAGAAATGAGAAATTTACAATCAGCTCTGAACAGTGGCGTAGCTAGGTGACCAAAGGCCCTGGTGCAAAAAAGAATCGGGGGCCCTAACTGTTCAGGTTTTATCAATTCTAAATAAAAATATATACCTACAGGATGACCCAAAAGTAGTACGACAAACTGGAGTTAGCTTGAAGGTTGACGTATAAGATCTCAAAAAAAAAATTTTTGTAAAAGTTTCACCGTTCTTGAAATTTTGACCTTTGTTTAACTTTTCTGAACGTCGGCTACCCTACTTATTATCGCATAGTCCACAAATGATCAGGTATTGCTATTACCTACCTATTTATTTTCCAAGTAGGTACTCTCAGATAGATGTGCTAAGTGAAGGAGCCGAATTTCGGAAAAGTTAAAGAAATGACAAAATCTTAAGAACGGTGATACTTTTACTAAGGTCATTTTTTGGACATCTAGTAGGTCAACCTACAAACTATCCCCAATTTCAGTTTGTCATACTACTTTTGGGACACTGTATAAATACTTTAAACGTAGATTTCTTAAAGTTACCTATATCTTTTTACTATAGTAGGGTCAATTTGAAGCCGTTACAAATGTAAATAAACCATTAAAATCGTTTTCTAGGGTTTTCACCAACTGACATGAATTTGTACCTACACCAAATGCGTTTTATTTAGACAAACTACCTACTCATTAGGGTATTTGTGAATCTTTCTTAAATAAATACATATATAGGTACATAGATCGATAACAATATTAAAAACTCCAAAGTAAATCTGGAAACAAACAAAATTAAATATTAAATAACACTGTCATCATTCAAACACTTTGCTATGACAACCTTATTTTCATGAAGCGATTTGAAAACTTAATGTAGGTACTATTTCGCGTTTGCTTAAAAATAGAAATGACTACCAAAATCTTTACAGAGTTAATGGTGCTAACTTATTTTTTAAGTTGCTCCTTTTATTTTCCGAAATACGGAATTTAATAATCTGTGGTACAGACGACACCGACGTTTCAATACACACGGAATCATCAAAAGTTTAATTTAATATAATAAATTTTAGCCAATAACGGTAATGGTTTTCTTTATATCAATGAATTATACTACACGATATTTAGGTAACAACAACTAATCTAAGCCAATTTATATTATTTTAAGCTTCTTTAAAATACTCAATGTCAATTTTGGCCTTTTAATACCTACATTTCATGTATTAAGTTATCATTAAATTAGTCACTTGATTTATTAGTAGCAAAGATTAAGAAATAAAGGAAAAAAATAAATATACCTACCTACTCATAAAACCACAAGTTTTATGCACCCGGTTATCAGTGGTTTATAGGCAACTGTTTGTGTTAAACATTTCGGCTGCAATTACTTAATATTATAAGTCACGGACATAAAAAAAAGACGGACGTAACCTCGTCTAATCGAGAGTGAAGCATAGCAATGGCCGCCCGCTTACTATTTTTAATTCGCGATTGAAGCAATATGTAGTCAATGTGAGGGTGTGTGTACTTGTACGAATAGAGCTGGGATTGAGATTACTATGGGTGCTTCACTGAATTTTTTATTGGGATTACGTTCGTCTTTTTTTTAGGTGCGTGTCCTAAGGTGAGAGAATTTTTAGCCAGTTCAATACGAGGTTTGTAGGTCTGGGTTCGGGGTCCCTCTGAGCTCGGGGGCCCCGGTACACTGCACCTCCTAGCACCTTGGTAGCTACGCCACTGGCTCTGAAGTAATGAATCATTATTAATATAAACCTTGTAGTAAAACTGCCATAAGAATTTTATACAATGCCTATATTTATGAAGGTAGATAACAATTACATAAATAAATGTCACAGAATACACATTTAGGCTTATCTAAAAATATTTCTAATGTTGCAGTGGCACCACAACCTCTGCAAACTAAATAATCATTAGATTCAATTAAGGTAAAAGTTAATGAACAAAATGGGTTTAAATGATCATCTTTACAAGCAAACCCTTTTAATGTGTTATCACACCATTGGCAGATATATTTACAATCTTTTACATTATGTAGTTGTTTTATAATATTAGAAGACAGTAATTCATTTAATTTTCTTTTATTTTTAATACAAAATTCTTTTAAATATGTCTCTGCCATATGGAAACATTTAAACACAAATTCATTTGCATTTTCTGATATGTTTTCACTGGTTTCACACAATTTCTTTATAAGCTCTACAGCACGGCATGCAAGAATATTACTTTTAACAACATCAATTGATGTTTCTGGTAATAATCCCCTCGAACCATTTTGAACTATGGTTTCCAAATTATTGTACAAAATCACTAAAATTAAATACATTTTTCCATAAAAAATGTCTGTTTTAGAATCTGAATATAACTTATCATAATCTAATTTAGGTAGCTCTTTTAATTTTAAAGTTTTACATCTTAATGCTTCTATAACATCCCATAAATAGGTCAATGTTCTTGAAGGGCTTTTGATTATTGTATTAATTTCTAAGTCGGGGCTATCTTTTGTGTATAAAACTATCTCTAGTTTGAATGGCAACTTTCTGCATAATATTGTTCTATCAAGTAAAGCATATGCTAAAAATATATCATTAGTAGAAAAGGCAAAGCTATACAATTCAAAAACTGATGGTAAACCCTTAACTTTAATTAATTCTAAATGAACATCTAAGCTTTCATTATCAATGACAAATTTTACTTCATATAATTCTCTATTTACTGTTGATGTATAGAATCTTGAGTTGCTTTTTACAACAGATGTTATTCTCTGATCATTGACATTTTTTACATTTTGGAACAACACTTGGCAAGAACCATCAATTATTAGGGATAGTAAATGTCTATGTTTATTACAAGCTATGACAATATTATCATTTAAACATTCATATTCTACATATTGAGCTATCATTTTATCTTTGTAGGCCCATAAGGGGTGGATACTTAAAATTTCCAAATTAGTAACACCTATTTGACATTGATAGGCAAGGATCTGGCCTAGTACATTAGAAATAAGAAGAATAAATTTGTTAACAGAAGTTGGAATCCATTTCATTGTAACTACTTCATCCTTATTCTCATTTGTATGATGGATAAGCTCTGCGTCAACACAGTTATCCCCATACTTAAGTAACCAAAATAAGATACAACCATTTTTTTGTGCTGTTACAAAATAACATGATTTATCTTGATTCAATACTGGACACCAACAAATTGAACTAGTTTCGAGGGCATATGCTGCTTCTTTGGCTATTTTGAAATTTATTTTACCATGATATGAAATTGGTGGGATTAAATTTGGAACTTTCGATTGCATTTCCTGTTTAAGTTTCAATGACAGATTTTCTAGTTTATTCCACTTATGTCTTTCTTGAGCGTATAAGTCTACATTACCAGCACTATTCACGGTAGCTATCACACTTTCATTGTTGTGAATGAAATCAACCGGAGACCATTCAAAAGTGACAGTAATAGCCACCTCCATTAGTTGTTTGTTATGTGGCCACAAGGAAGGATCCAGTACCATTTCAGATAATTCCATGTTCTTCATACCACGCTCAATAACACTGGTCGGAAACAACTCGGTAGCTGGACTACATCTTGAAGTCAATATCTTCGACTCATAGAAGTCGATGGTTTTGTCTAAACATTTTAAGTTGTAGGAAAAGTCGAATAAATGTAATCCACTGTCGCACCGAACGGTAAGTACATTGTTATGCCATACTAAGTCGATGTCTTCATATTTCGTCAGATGAACGATTCTTCGTGCGATTTCGTGTAACATGCTGCCGGTTGAATATATCAGGATCTATGGGGCGATATCAAAAGCACATTGAAGTTTCATACACCAAATTACAACGTAAAATACTTTCAATATTATGTGACGATTTTCGGTAAACTCAAAAATATTATGATTAAACAAAAATTTTAAAAGTTAAAATTTCAAAATTTTTCATCTTTTGTTTTGATTATTTTGACTTAAAAACGTCAAATTTGAGAGTTGACAGCAGCGCACAGAAAACTTATAGACCACAGAGTACTTAAACAAGTATTTTTTTAAAAAGTGCCCACTATGAATGGTTTTATATAAATTTCTACAAGTAGGTACTATTATTTCTTCTGTGGTTTTACTTTATTCTTCTGCATAGAAGATAGAGAGAAGGAAGACCATCTCTGTATATGAAAAGTTTGCGTAAAAACGCGTAAAATTACGGGTATCGAATATCTATTTTTCAGACACTAGCGCCATTTATTACGAATGACGCTGCGGATGCACTAGGCATAACCACAGTATAAGGATCTACAGTATTCGCTCTTCATACAAACGGCCGAAAAGCGCGTTATACCTACCCACATCCGAATACGCGTGCGATACGAGGGCAACAGCGGCCGCTGCGTAGCGATTGCCGACAGGCGAACGAGCGGAGCTTGTACCACGGTCCGGTCGGTACAAATAACAATTTTTTTAGTTTTTCTACTCTGGTTGAGCTGTATGGTCGTGTGCGGCTGTGGATTTAGAAAAATTTAAGATGGCAGTAGAAAAGGGTAACAGAAATAGTAGACATTATTGTGCTGTTTTTGGGTGCTTTAATTCGACATTAAGTCACCCAGGAATATCATTGTTTACGTTACCTGGAGACTCCGAAAGGTAAGACACTATTTTTATACACCTACCTACAAGTACGTATTATATAGTATATATAATACTATATAATATAATATATGTATAATAATATATAATACGTACTTGTAGGTAGGTATATATAATTATTGTAGGTAAGTAACTTAGGTAGTAGGTATTGTATAATTATTGCGTTATTGATTAATATTAACTTTATTATTGTATTGTAATTATTAATAAGAAATCAAATTATTGTATTCAAGGTCTTCGGTCTTGCCGAAGGAGATCAGTGCATGTAGGATAAATAAATAAAATAAATAAAAACAAGTACGTATTGCAATAAGTAGGTACCTAAATTGTTTATTTTTCATAAGTCCACCGAGTAAAATGCCTAGATTTATAAATAAGGGGCTAAAAAATCAAATGGTTGATTATTATTACTTTTGTCGTATTGGGGCGGCTTAGAATACTAACCCCAATCCCACGCCAGGCTACAAGTACCGCCATTTTGAAATATTTGAAGTTTATAGAATCGGACAGTTGTACCTTTTTTATTTACCTTAACCTGCAAGAAGAACTTACCATACCCTAAGAGTCTCTGTCTCTAATAAAATACTGAAGGCTTACGAACCTTCACAGTACTAATAAAAACACAACATAGATTTTTATGGAACACTTCCTTTTTATTCACAATGAATTGCATTTATTAAAATAGAAAATATAACATTTATAAATACAAAACTACAAAAAAACTCAAGTCGTTTTATAAAATTAAAATACTGTCGGCGGACAGCCCTAGCGCGCGGCGACGCGTAGGCAAGTTTTTCGAGAATCGGGCCGAGTCACGTTACTGTATATATGTGTACTGTGGCATAACTCAGCAAACTTCACTCAGTCTACAGTTTTGTTTAAATAGCCTAGTTTATTCTGTGTAGATTTTGTAAAAGTTGTATTTTTTTTTCAATATAAATTACTTTTCTACGAATAAATATTGTTTTACGTAAGTACACGGGTAAGTACTAATTTTTGTGCTAAATATCAGTACAATTTTGAATTCACTGCTACTCAAGATGTAAAGCAATTAGAATGGTGCAGCTGTTGTTAAAGCATAGCTGATATGCTCTAGTTACGCTGTAAACATTGAGTTAAAGTCGAGCATGTGAAGTCGCTGGATAATTCGACGGACTACTTTGACCAGTTGCCAGGAAATAGGCATTGCTGTTCTTATCGACATTAAGAAAATGTTGTCATCGATATTTTGTGCAACTTTGAAAATCAAATTAACTCTATCGTATTGCATTTTTCTCATAACATGTGACTAAATTTTGTTTAAATTAAATAAAACATAATTTATTGATTTTAGCTAGCATCGAATCATCAAACATGAGGTATAATATTGAGAAAAGAAGTACAAACACATTAATTGAACATTATTTAACAATGTTATTAGAGGTTTTCCATTGCACAATTATACAAAACGTTTTTTTCACCGCTCGCCTTTTTCGATGAATCAAGCGTCGACCCTGAAATTATCTAACGTTACCCCTCAGGGCCCTTACTACATGTACCCATGTCTATGATTTGGCTGAAGATATTCCTTCTGGCTGCTGTAAAGGACGGTGCGGTCTGCCATGCAAGAATGCAGGATGGTGAATGGCCCTTTATTATGTGGTATGTGATATTTTATGTCTATATTTATACGGTAACGTTGTAAATTTATTATCTATAGACTTAAAGTGACACATTGCCTTGTCATTGTCAATGTCATCATTCATGTCATTGTCATACTTCATACCATAAGTCATAACAAAAGCACGTTTGATTTAGTCATGGTTAAATTTACTTTACTTTTGTAGAAATAGGAAAAACGCATCGCAATTTAAATCTAAAAGTTCTGAAACTAATTTCAGTCACATGCTGCATGTATACGAATCATGGGTAAAAGAAGTTATAATGCGAAAGCACGCCAAGTCGTTAAAACAAGTATCGATAATTCGAAAACAAGCGAGGTATTACCTACATTAAAATCATATAACTTTTGTAGAACATTTGTATACTTTAATACGTACATACGTAAACTATTCAAGTTTATAATTATAATGATTTATAATGATTCTTCTCCGTTCATGTCTCGTGTGGGATATAAAGCTATTTACTAAAGTGTAAAATTGGGCCTTTGCAGATTAAAGTAGAATTTGGATCTAATGAATATGGCTCCTCAGACGCAAGCAACTTACTCGCTCTGCCGTCAAAAAAGAGAGAAACAAAGGTTATTACTGAGAAAAAGGAAAAGACTAGGTTTCTTTCAAAGGCACACAGAAAACGATTAGAAAAAATTGTCGATAAAAAGAAAAAGAAAGAAAATGTGAGTATAAGTCTTCTTATATCTTCCTGTGAAGCCTGCAGAGCTAACTACCTCTTGCCAGCAACGCATCAGTGAGACCTTTGGTTTTGCTGATGTCTATGGGAGACAATAGCCACTTACCATTAGATGGATAATGAGCTCGTTTGTCAACTATTTTTATAAAAAAAAAGTTTCAAAAAGTTTTGTTACAGAGCATTGTTCACCATACAATATTTCCAGTTAGAAGTTTGGATTTTCCTTCTGGGCCAGCAACATCTCTGTTACTCTTTTACAGGGGCGTAGCTACCGTCGTTTCAGCCGTATCAATTATACGGGGCCCCAAGCATTTTAGGGCCCCCAGTACTACTCCCAAAAAAAAGCTCGCCAGTGGCTTACGACCGCTACAGTTGGCACTCCTTTTATATTAGACAACTGACGTTGAAGGGGCTCCACAACAAATATTGATACGGGGCCCCCTTAGGGCTAGCTACGCCACTGCTCTTTTAGTCCTACAATTGTTCCTTCGGCAAGATTGCTGTCATTGTCATTGTTATTATATATATATATATATATATTGCTGTTATGGTTAAATAAATCCACCACTAGCCTGTTTTATCATCATCCTAGGTCTCCAACTGATAATGATATTTATTAATTAACAAAAAAATTTAAGGCTATCATGATTTATTGTCAGGTAGTCAATTTGCTTGTTTGAAGGAAATGAATAAAAAAGTTGCGATAAAACTACAGTTGCCATTATGAAGTAACAGTTTATTTTCTGCTTAAAGAGCATAATGTTATAGATTTTGTTACTAGAATTAAAACAAAAATAACATTTACTATTGCAGCGAGCAGCGCTCCTTGAGTCTCTCTCACAAGTTCAAGCAACTCCTGATGAGGTGAAACAACTCACAACTATCTCATCCATGCAAACAATTGGTTTGAGAAAGTTGAATGAATATAAAGTAACAGCTACTCAGAATAATATTGAAAACAATGAACAGAAGAAATTTAGTAGCATTGCTGGTAAGTAATAAGGTCCCATTCATTAATTATGTAAGGACAATTTTGGCCATTTTGACCCCCCCCCCCCCCCTACCACCATGTAAGGGCACATAAGATTTCTAGGACCCCCTTCTTATGTAAGATTTTATCTGGTATTAGAACGAAACTATTTTGCTCTAAAAGTCATAATTTTATGTAAATCAAAGATTGTTAATCTTAATTACCTATTAGTATTTCGAATAAGGACATGAAGAGTTTTTCTGGGACCCCCCTCTGCCTTGAGACTGTTACATAATGAATGAACCCTAATGAGGTCCAAGTTCAGATGTATGATTGGATTCCCAGCGAGGCAGAAATTTAAATGATGAGCTTGAATTTTTGTTCTTGGTCTGGGCGTGTATATTCTTTTATTTGTGTGTTGTCCATGGCACCCACCACACAAGAATCCTGGCGAGGGGCTATGATTGACTAGCATTTATTTATTTTAGTAAGGTACTGAAAATTATATTTTAAAAATAACCTGAAGTAATTCTCTTTTCTGACTATTGTCTGTGTTATTCAATGGTGTTACTAAATATTATGTATTGATTGAGCAGTATGAGTTGATGTGATAAAAGTTTCATCATAATTATTATTATCTGATGTTTGAAGTCTATAGGAAATCAATGTTATTGATTGGGAAATATAGCATCCATAGGCCATGCCTAACAAGTATATGTTACATGAATAAAAGTAATCAACTCAGATAAAAAATATCTTTAAATGTCTCTTACTTATGCTTATCATTTTTTTGTGGTTTTTGTTTATAAGAAAAAACTTGAATTAATTACTTGTTACAGGAGCCAAGAAGCGACTTCGCCTTTTGAGGATGGAGAATTCAGATAATGTTAAAAAGAAGAAATATGACCCTAATGTAGTAGGACTAGAATCTTCATCAGAGGATGAATCAGAATCGGATGATGAGGCACTGGAATTAGTAGAGATTGGCAATAATGAAACTCAAAGTGAAAATGTACCAGATTGCCCAAGCAATAATGAATTAAAAACTGATGAAAATAAGACTCCATGTGAAACAATAACAACTGAAAAAATTGTGATTGATAATGATACTAAAATACAGGAAACTATAAACATAAAGGAGAAAGAAGTAAAAAAACCATTGTTAGATCACCCAAAAATACATGTAGAAGTGAAAAGAGACCCTAAGATTCAGGTAGCAAGACTGAAATTGCCAATACTTGGAGAGGAGCAGAGGATTATGGAATTGATTAATGAGAATGAATTCTTGATTGTGGCTGGTGAAACTGGTAAAGATAAAATATTCATTTAAGACCCGCTCGAAATTCGACTTTAATTCATACCGTCAAAGGGTTTCTTTATATTGACAGTATTTAATATTTTATTTTCTATAACAAATTTGTTGTGACATATTTTATAAACAAAATACACTTCTTCTCTATGTGAAGTTTAACTATACCATACTTCAGACCTATGTGCCATAAAATTAAAAAATTGTAAATTTTAGGGAGTGGAAAAACTACACAAATACCCCAGTTTTTGTACGAGGCAGGGTATGCGGAACGTCAGATGATAGCAGTTACTGAGCCCCGACGAGTTGCTACTGTAGCTATGTCGATGCGTGTGGCCTATGAGTTGGGTTTGAGTAATAAGGTTGTGTCATACCTGATGAGATTTGAAGGCAATGTTACTAAGGAAACGAAAATAAAATTCATGACTGATGGTGAGTAATTTTGAATCAAAAAAATAAAGTTGCATGGAATAAACAGACGATTGAATAACAATTAATAAAAGTGTAGATTATACTAGGTACATTGTCTATTATTATTATGATAACCTTGCAACTAATCATTAACGCTTTTCCATTTATTTCCCAAACAATTTAACAATGTGAATTATTTACAGGTGTTTTATTAAAAGAGATCCAATCAGATTTTCTCTTAAGTAAATACTCGGTGGTAATCATTGATGAGGCTCATGAAAGAAGCGTATACACTGACATTCTCCTGGGACTTTTATCCAGGATTGTGCCTCTCAGACGGAAGAGAGGCAGTCCGCTGAGACTTATTATAATGTCAGCTACATTGAGAGTAGAGGATTTTACTGATAATACAAGATTGTTTAGGGAGCCACCACCCTTAGTTATGGTAATTTATTGATTCATGAAAGTTTGCGTGAATTTAAAAGTTTGGGGAGAAGAATGTTCTTAAGATTAAATATTGTTTTGGGAACTTACAGGTAGAAGGCAGACAGTTCCCAGTGACGATACATTTCAACAAGCAAACACCCAGTGATTATTTGAAGGAGGCATATAAGAAGACAGTCAAAATACACACTCGGCTACCAGATGGTGGCATACTTATTTTTGTTACTGGACAACAAGAGGTGATTACATTCTTTTTCTTTATAGCCGTATTGGGGCGGCTTAGAATACTAACCCCAATCCCACGTCGGATGGGTGTCGTAAGAGGCGACTAAATCCGGCCCGCTCGTGGTAGGGCCCTTCGAGGGATTATATTGGTAATATTGATTTTAATTGTTAATTAATACCATTATTACTATTATTATTTCTCCATGGGGTTCACGTGGATAGCTACCACCCTTGAGCATGAGTCTGTCGGCAAATGACTCGTCGTGTTCCGGCTGGGGGCTTGAGAGCCAGTTCTTTCTTTCTTTTTCTTCTCTTTTCCTTGGCCGGCAACGCATCAGTGATGCCTTTGGTGTTGCTGATGTCCATAGACGACAATGGCCAATTGCCATCGGGTGACCCACCCGGCTCGCTTAGTTTGCCAGCTATTTTCATTTCCATTTAGTACTAAGCTTGTTATTTAATTAGAATAATCATTTATGTTTTTTATTTTTTATTTTTAGTGACTTTATGTAAGCTCCCATCATCTGTTAATGTCAACTTATATGGACTAAAAAATATGGTGGGGGGGTAATTTACTTAAGAAGATAAATAATTTAATCTTAATCTTAAAATTGTCCGCTCAGAAAAGTATGCTATTGCACTTGTGTTGATAATTGCCTTGTGTTGACCATGCAACATTACAGCTTTCTTTAATCTTCACGTACCTATATACATAATACTTATTACATTATTTCCTCAGGTTAGATATTTAGTTCGTAAACTGAAAGCAGCGTTTCCGTACCGGAAGGACGTGGACTATTCGAAGCTGATCAACAAAAAGATCGCCACTGACGTAGACCCGGCCTTGGACTCCGAGCCCGAGGATATTGAATCTGATGATGACGAGGTATGCATTAATATACTGAAATTTACTTTTTCGTTGATTATCATCTAAACTAATATTACAAAGAAGAAAGTTTAAATTTTTTTACTGTTTATTTGTTTGTAATAGGTATACTCAAAAAGTACTGTACCAATTTAGAAAAAAAAATCTCTTCTTTCTCTTTGCATGCTTTATTGTTTCTAAGTAACATAGGCTTTAATTAATTTAATAAAATTAGGGATGTACGAAAATAGAAGCAAAGCGAGGGCGGTTACTAGTAAGTATACTGTTAATGATGTTAAGTGGTTACGGATAAACATACTTCAAATAAATGTTGATAAGTGTTTTATATAAGCTAATTACTACTTATTTTTATTTATTATTTCATTTGATATTCTTTCATTCTTTTGATATCACAACATTATTCTTGTTGCGATATTATTAAAACTCCAAAGAAGTGTTACTAAAGCAGATCTATTCCCAACGTCAAACCATTTCGTCATTCCCAGGTGGAGCGAGAAATGAAGAGGGCTCGTAAAGCGAGAAGGAAAGCTAAGCAGAAGTCCAAGGCGTTACCAAAGATCAACTTGGATGATTACGACATGCCCGAAGACGATGGCCAGGCGGACTTGGTTGGTGATGACGATAGTGATGGCCATCTCACTGACTCAGGTTAATATAATTTTGAGTTATTTATATTGTAAATCAAATCATTTTAGGCACCCGGCTTATATAAAATAAAAAAATTTGAAATAATTGTTCATAGCTGTGATAGAGTTTAGAAAATGTGACAAGTTTCTTTCGACGTTTCTTGTACTCAATATAAGTACCATTTCAAATACGTGGAGTTTGAACTTTAGTGTAATTTTTTATTTAAATTATGTCATACTTTTTCATGAGCCTTAAATTCCTAAAAAATAGCACATAAAAAACAAATCGCTACTTCCCTTTTGGTTTCTGCTTGGTCCTTATAAAATACGCCATTATTCATTTCCTTTAATGTCCTTACTAGGGGATACCCGGCGTGTGCTACTACGCTAAAAAATCTGCCTAATGTAATGTTTTAGTGGTCTAACCATCTTCGCATGTGCCTTTCAAATGAAACTGGTTGGGGCACGTCGGTTGGTTGGTTTCAAAATCTAATGTCCATAGCCAGAAACATTTTTAGCTTTATATACGTACACCTATTTAGATGACCGTGACGTGAATTAACGTGACGTTTCAGACACGGAGATAGACTACCTCTCCCCTGAGATCAAAGCCTGTCGTCAGCCGCTGTGGGTGCTACCATTGTACTCGATGTTACCGGCTGGGAAGCAGGCACGTGTTTTTGCGTCGCCTCCAGTGGGCGCGCGATTGTGCGTCGTTAGCACGGACGCGGCGGAAACAGCGCTAACTATACCCGCTGTTAGGTATATTGTTGATACGGGCAAGAAGAAGATGCGGTGAGTGTTGTTTTTTTAATGCTTTGTGGCTTCCCCTGTTTGTGTGGGACAAATTTTGAAAGCTAATTAGATCTACTTCCTTTGTTGGTTTATTTTAAATTAATTTGCAAAAAATAATCTATGGTTAATTTGATAACCATCCGCCTGAAGCGCCACCTATGTGTTTTTAACTTTACTTCGTGCTTTCTGTTCAAAATGACTTTATAAGTGGCTATTCATTTAATATCACGCTCTGCTCTTTCATATCATCTTGGTAGGATACGGACATAATTCTTCCTAGTCTATAAAGGATTAATATAAAATAGTTTAAGATCCGATTTTTGATATCCGGCCAAATTTTGATAGGCAACCTGGTAATTATATATTCTCCTAATTATAAACATGCGTAAAAATTTGGTTTTTAGCAAAAAACAGATGAGCGCAGTAATCCTGCAGCTGGATCTTAGACTAAAGTAATATTTAAAAGTCCTGACTCTGAATTTTCTTTACGTCCACTCAACCTTGTTTCTTATATCCTTCTTATTCTAAGGTGTAAAAGCTATTATCCGATCAACCCTTCTTTCTAGCCTCTACGACCACGTGACGGGCGCGAGCACGTGGCGCGTGGTGTGGACGTCGCAGGCGAGCGCGGCGCAGCGGGCGGGGCGCGCGGGGCGGGTCGCCAGCGGCCACGCCTACCGCCTGTACAGCAGCGCGGTGTTCCAGCACGACTGCCCCCCGCACCACCCGCCCGACCTGTGCCGCCGGCCGGTGGACGAGCTGGTGCTGCAGATGAAGTGCATGGGGATTGATAAGGTTTGTTGTGTATGACAAGTTAAGGGGCTTCGTAATAAGGTAGAATTTGTCGGATAAATGTAAAGACATGTCAAATTTTAAAAAACTTAAAAATGAAATAGCCCCCCCCCCCTTGCTTTAATGTTAATTAAAATTTATCTGATGCACTTTATCACACTGATAAAACGGTAACTGTTACTGAGTGAAAGGTAAAGAACAACCTAAAGCAGTGGACCTAATTTTATTAGGACCTATGTTCTTTATTAATATGATGTAAAGGAGCACTAAGGGATTTTATTAAAACCATCCTATAAATGTAAAATGGGGATTAAAAGTTTGTATGATCGTTTGAACATTAAATCGCATCGTTATTGGCCGTCAAACTGACGATGATGCGTTGTTAAGATAAAACATACACAACCTTTCTATTTAGGTATTTCATTCGTTCAAACATGTATTTTTAAATTATTAAATTTATTTTCAGGTTGTTAATTTTCCATATCCCACTGCGCCGGATAGAATGCAGTTACGGTTAGCTGAAAAACGTCTAGAAGTTCTCGGTATATTGGAGAAGGCAGAAAATGTAAAACGGAAGAACGATGACGAAGAGGTAAATGATTTATTTTGACCCTAAAGCATTCGAATTGAGACACTATTAACTTTAATAGTCTTTGTTTGGGGGTTTGCAATTCGTATTTTTAGTATTCAATTAATTCTGATGCTGAGTTTCCATTAGAAATGTGCAAGCTAGCTAGGCGCTGTGTGAATAAAAAATCGGATAAATGCCTTATGCGAGGCAAGGAAATTGGTTCTTAATTTGTAATTGGCCTTATTTTTTCGTATAAAAAATACTGATAGATACGCAGGTCGCAGCCTTATCATAAACTATAACGTGGGGTCTTTCAAGAAGCAGGTCTATCATTTCCTTCTAGGCCGGCAACGCATTGGTGACGCCGCTGGTATTGCTAATGTCCATGGGCGGCGGTGATCACTTACCGTCAGGTGATCCGTCTGCTCGTTTGACTGTTCAAGGCATTTAAAAAAAAATGTTGATGTAATCGCAATCAATCATAAGCAATGAGTTATTTTTATTTTAGGTGCTAAAGGTGACTCCTCTGGGCAAGGCGGTGGCAGCGTTCCCCCTGCTGCCTCGGTACGGCAAGATGCTGGCTCTCAGCCACCAGCAGAACCTACTGCCTTACACCATAGCGCTTGTGTCGGTTTTGACTGTACCGGAGGTAGGGATTTCTTTTATTTTTTACTACTAACGCTTCCCGCCCACGTCCGATAATCGGTGATCGATTTTTTGTAGGAGAAAAATAGAACGTTCTAATAGCAATAGTGCAACGCACACGTCCTACAAAAAGTCGGTCAGAAATATGGCAGGAAAAATCGGCCCGATTATCTGTCCTACAAAAAGTCTGACATGGGCGGGAAGCGTTACTCAGGGCGGATTTTGCTAGACTTATTTTTTTGTTTGATGGGATTCTTTGAATTGTCATATCAGTTTATTTGCGAATTGCGAACTTTACTTGCGAATACCCAAATGTCACCAAAAACTGACGAAAGCAATAAGGCATAAGTGGCATCCAAGAACGAAGCGGAGAAACTTTAAACAAATTGTCTGATATTGAACGCAAAACACGTCACGGTTGGTCAATAAGTAAAAGGCACATAGTACCCAACTACGGCAAAGGCAAAAATACTCACATAATCCTCATTATGTGTTTTACCGATTTTTAGCTATGTTCATTTGTTCTCTTGGGACTTTGGGATTTGTTAACTGGTACACAGTCAGGATCAAAAAAAATAATAACAATGCCGTGTTGGGTATCAAATGAAAGAGCTTGTTACACGGCCTTTACACCCCCCACGTCACAGCGTGACATTCACTCGCTCGGGGAGCCCTGCGCAATATCAGCTGCTTCTTGGAAGACTGTGGCCATCCATGGACCAGCGATGCCTCGCGCAAGCATCTCCACCACACGGCGCACTCTTGCTCGAATCGTGGAAGCAAGCGGTCGCTTCCGCTGCATGTGCTTTTACTCAATCGCGTAGTAATGGAGACCAGTTAGTTAGGATTAGATAAGGTAGGATTAAAGTTATATTTTATACTAGCTGACCCGGCGAACTTCGTTTCGCCTAACAAACTATTTTTTTTCTAAAATAAAAGTAGCCTAAGTTACTCCTTGTTACATCAGCTATGTGGCAGTGAAAGTCCCGTCAAAATCGGTCCAGCCATTTCAGAGATTAGCCGGAACAAACAGACAGACAGACAAAATTGTATAAAATGTTGTTTTGGTATATGTACCGTGCATAGATCCAAATGCACTTAGTAAAAAGCGGTTATTTTAATATTACAAACAGACACTTCAATTTTATTTATTTGTATGTATTGTATGTATAGATTCTATTTTTTTCAATAAATATAATAAGTACAGTATTTCGTCTTTTCAAAGCCCAACCGACAGCCAACATCCATAAATAGCTTAATTACAGAGATCTACAGGTAAAACAATATTTTCCAGGTCATGAGTGGTAAATCAGACTGTTGGCCGGCCACTGGCAACACCCTGCTGCTGGGCGACCCGGGCGTGTTGCTGCGGGCGGTCGGCGCCGCGGAATACGCTTATGTGAACGGAGAGGAAGAACTGTTCTGTGCTAAATATGGCTTAAGGGAGAAGGTATGTGTAACACAAGAATAATTATTACTATATATATAAAAAGAACTCCGACAACGTTTTATTTTCTCCAAACTTAACTAATAACCATCTCAATCGTTAACTTTTAAGCGAAAAAAACTGCATCAAAATCAGTTTATTCGTTAGGAACTACGATGCCACAGACATACACAGATACACGTCAAAGTTATAACACCTCTATTTTTGGTTCTAGGGTTAAAGATATCAAAAAATATCGCAAATTTCATGTGTCATTCAATAAAAATAGCTAATGTCCGCGACTTAAACCGTGAAAATCCTGTTTCTATCCTCTAATTGTAATCCATTAGTAGTGCTTTCTTACATTACATGTATTGAAGTATGTAAGGAATTCCTGTTGAAAGATCTGTTTCAGACATGTTACAGGTTAGCGTCTGTAGGTGATATCACATAAGGCTTAACTGTACTTGCTTTCAGGCCATCAAAGAGATCCGCAAACTCCGCAAGCAACTGACATCTGAAATCAACCTCAGTGTGTCCGGAGTGAACGTGAGAGTGGATCCAGAGATGCAGCCCCCTGACGACAACCAGGCTCGCTTGTTGCGGCAGCTCATGTTGAGTGGTTTGGGAGACCAGGTCGGCAGGAAGATTGGGCTGCATGAGGTTAAGGAAGGTATGATGTTGCTATAGATGGGAACCTAAATGTAGCAACTTATGAAAAAATGTTTAGGCGTGATTGTTGTAATACATATATTAATCTTTTTTATTTGTGAAGTGATTGTAATAAAACAAACACTGAATGTTAACCCTAAGCTTACGAAAGTAAGACTACCCTTTCGCATGCACTTCATTGAATGCAAAATAAAACATGCTTTTGCCAGCATGTTAATTATTATTAGTGTTCACCTTATGGTCGAAATTCCACAACCACCACAATCATTATTGATTTTTTTTTGAAAAATCTTAAGCCTTTTTGTAAGTATGTAGTTATCTCGTCTATTAAATTATTATTATTTTTTAATGGAAATAGCCAGCAAACGAGTTGACGATCCACCGATGTGGCTTTCGTCGCCTATGGACATCAGCAATACCGAAGGCATCACTAATGTGTTGCCGGCCAAGAAAGAGAGAGAAAAAAAGAAAGAAATGTGTAGCATAAAAAATATTTAAAATAAAACACCGTTTTTAGGTGTAGACAAGCGCAAATACAAATACGCATACCACTGCGGCGACCTAGACGAGCCGGTGCACCTGCACTCGGGCAGCGTGCTCCGCAAGACAATACCCGAGTGGGTGGTGTACAAGGAACTGTACGAGGCGGGGGAGGGGCGCATGGTGATGCGTGACGTCACCGCCATCGAGCCCGAATGGCTGCCGGTGTTCGTGCCACACTCTTGTCAGCTAGGTTGGTACATTATGTTGTATGTACAGTGCCACCAACTTATCTGTGAATTGGAGGAGGGTGCTGTCGGACGCATTGGACGCAATTCGAGACGTAGTAAATGTCAAATAAATGAGCACAAAGAACTTGTGAATGGCGCGGCATTAGTTTCAATTTTCGCCATTTCACAGATAACCTGGTGGCACTGTACGTTGTATTGCGAGCCGGTGCACTTGCACTCGGGCAGTGCGCTCCGCAAGACGATTCCCGAGTGGGTAGTGTACAAGGAAAACGGCAAAAAGTGTCGTTACAACATTTCGTTACCAAATTTTCCGCCTAGCCCCCTTTCGCAACGCGCGATAAGGAACTTCGTTCCAATAATTATATAATTATTACCGAAATATCTCTATTTGATATAGGTGAGCCCTTGTCAGACCCAGAGCCGAGGTTCGATGAGAAATCGGGACGTGTGAAGTGCCACTTCAAAGGCACCTTCGGCAAAGCGTGTTGGGAGCTGCCTACTGTAGAAATTGACTTCCCGGACAAGATTGAGAGATACAAGTAAGTATGCTTTATACGTATAATGACAGACAGATAGAAAATGTATCATAAGCGAATTAGTGCTTAAAGGAGCAAGAAATTTATTGTTTATGTATTTGGAAGTTTTTTAAAGAAAATTTGGACGACACTTCTTCGATTTATTTTTTTATCCACTAAAGGAGGGTTATTCTTTGGAGTCCGTTTGTCCGTTCCCGCAGAACTTCTCAACTACTTAGAATAATTCGTCGAATGGTGTGGCTAAACCCCGCTGCGGAAAATTGTCGCAACTCAGCAATAAAACATTGCGTTTTCTCGCCGCATAGTGCGCTAAATGAAATTTAAGATTATGTGTTACTATGTGGGCTTTTACCGCAGCGGTGAAAAAAAATTATCGCGCCTAAGCTCAGAAATGTCTTAATTATCCCCTGGTTACAGGCCATGTCAAGACAACCATGTGATGCTATAGGCCGCGTGAGGAAATAAAAATATCACATCAATAAAAGTATAACATTATAAGCAAATAACTATGAATCGTACCAGTAACAAACACTAATAATTTGTTCCTAGATGGTTCGCGCGATTTCTCCTAGAAGGCGTAGTTTTCCCGAAGCTACGTAAATACGCGTCGTCGCTGCTCTCCCCGCCGTCGACTATGATCAAGAGCTGGGCGAAGCTGCAGCCGCGGACTGAGGTGATATTGAAGGCGCTGATCGCGAGGCGAGTCGGGACTCGGGACCAGCTGACAGTGGCGTGGGAGACGCAGTCGAATTGTAAGTCATATCTAGTATTTTTTTAAATTGTGAACAATTTTAGCTGTCTTTAGCTATATTTGTGATGTGGTCTAAGAAAGACCTTCTAAAACTTTTACGAAAAAAAATATTTTTCTTACCCGGTCCTCCGCCATTTTTTTTAAGTTGCAGCACAAAAATATAATGTTCTCATTGTTACCTTTACATCTTTGACTTCAACCCATTAATGGCCCGTTAACTGGGTTCTCCACGCTTCTCCAGTGCGGATTAGTGGAGGGGTTAGTGGCTAACCGAAGTGTTGTAGGTTTTCAATCCGCCCAAAAGCCTCCGAAGCACGAGAACGCTCAAACATTTTTTGCCACGGTCACCTATCATCGGTCACCCACCCAAGTACCGCCGCGTCCGCTGTTGCTTAACTCTTCTATATTAGTACCGTGATACTTTAGGTGTACCTTATTGTTCGTTCGTGTATATTGTTCGTTTTTATGTGCGCCGCCGCGCCGTAGCTTGAAAGAAAATGGCGGAAGGCTATGCATTAGGCGCTATTCTTTTAATTAAGCATTTGTTACTGTAACAATAATTATGGTTTTGTTTATTTAAATTTTAAACGATATATAAAGAGATCGGATTAATTATGGTATGCGAGAAAAAAAATTAAGTAACTTTTTTCAGATCCAATGTGATATTTTACATCTGTATAAATTTAAAAGGTAAATGATACCAATATAGAAATGTATGATTTTTAGTTACATATGTAGTATGTAGTTAATTTGAAATATTTGAAAAGTTTAATTGTGTAGTTTTACCTCTACAGATTTCTTTCTATGGATGTATTATTAGTATATGTTGTATGTTTGCAGTTATTATTAGTACATTTATCTATCGATACATTTGCAAATTTTATTCAAATAATATTCCATTTTCAGATTTGTTGGACGAATATTTAAAATGGTTGCCGGAATCCGCCCACAACGAAGTTACTTTGTATTGGCCGCCTATTTAATATACTGATTATGAATTATCGTTTTACTTATTATTATGTAAATATAAATAAAATTATAATTATATTGTTTTCTCTTTTTTATTTGAATATCTTTTTGATATAACAGTCAGTAATTTTTAGTTCTATTTATGACTAGGAAGTATACCTAACTACTTAATATCCAGTGTAAGAGGAATTTCCGTAGTCTCATAAACGCGTAAGCTTATGAGACTACGAAAATTATGGGACTAATAGTAGACTATTATAATTGGAAATGTATTTCTTTTGAGATAGTGTAGTAGTTGTTGTACTTACGTGCTCACGTAATATTTGGATATAGTGATATGGTTGACTTGCATTAGCTCGTTACGACACCAGTAGGTAGGGAAACACGTCTGCTCTCGTCTACGGCTGTCTCGTGACTGACTCAGTGTTGCCCCACTACCCGTGCTCCCGAGATAACCTGATAACTGCTATAACTATAATAGCAGTACAAACACTACAGATAGAAAAGTCTAAATGAATTGATTTTTTTACGCGTTTTATACTTTACGATCTCAGTTTACGCTGTAGAAATCATTATGTGATTACCACAAAACTAGGTGCGTCAAATAGGCGTACCTATTCTAATATTTTTCTATGAAAATCACAAATCTACCACGTATTGGATGGAGATAAGGTATAATGCAGCGCAAGGAATCTGCCTCATGTTAAGATAAATATATGATTGTAATCGCTCTAAAGATAACGTATTAAACGTTATCAAGTGCGGCATTGAATAAGACGAGACGAAGTAGGTAAGGAGGTATTTTATATCTACTGTTACTACTACTATATCTATTCGATACTAGCTGCTGACCCGGCGAACTTCGTATCGCCTAACAATTTTTTTTTTTCAAAAATAAAAGTAGCCTACGTTACTCCTTGTTACATCAGCTATCTGCCAGTGAAAGTCCCGTCAAAATCGGTTCAGCTATTTCAGAGATTAGCAGGAACAAATAGACAGACAGACAGACAAAAATTGTAAAAAATGTTGTTTTGGTATATGTACATACATCCAAATGCAGTTAGTAAAAAGCGGTTATTTTAATATTACAAACAGACACTCCAATTTTATTTATTTGTATAGATATAGATGTATAGATAGGTATTCTAATATCTAGGAGTAGGTAACGGAGGGGATTTCTCTCTACTCTAACACTCTAAAACTCTACACTCGTCACTCTGAATGACTGGCGAGGGGATTTTTGTTTTGAATTCAAGGTCAATTACTTTCCTATTCAGAGTTTGATGGCATAATACATAATATATCGGCGTGGTGTTTTTTATATTCCCAGGCGGAGGCATGGCCGTAGCTAGGGGGGGGCATTGTGGGGCAATGCCCTACCTTGAAATCACAATGCCCTACCTTAAAAATACCAAAAACTAAGATAAATTATAAAAATTAAATTGTTTGTTCATAGTCTGAGATAAAAAAAATTGTAGCGATAGGTATATGGGCTATATTGCAATCTATGGTACGGGGAATCCCTTTATAAAAAACGTGTGGCACTCGGGGACTGCCGCGGTAAAGCTATTGCATGGCATTTGTTGCTATTAACAGCGAGTACTAGGCGCACAGAAGTCTTAAAGGATGCGACATCAGTGATACTGTACATGCCATAGTATGTGCGGTCTTATTTACTCTTCGGTATTTAGCATAAGGCACAACAGGAATGTCTATATTACGATCATGCACATTAAGTTATTATTGCTATTTCTCTTGTCATGCCAATTAATATGCGGAAGAGCAACAGTGATAGAATAAATCTATCACTGTCGCTCTGACAACTTGTCAGAGCATAGCACTAGGCATAACTCAGCAAACTTAACTCCGTCTACAACAGCTATGTTCATATCGTAGTCATTCTGGTGGTCGTTTCATGGTGGTAGATGCTTATAAATAAATAACCGACCAATTTCCGCTTGGTTTTAACGCACCAATCGATCGGAATGAGATCTGACAAGTAGTTTTTGAGTAACTTTGAAGTCGGTTATTTTTTGTTAGTAAAATTTAATAGTTCTTAGGTCCATGCTCATGTTCTGTCACATAAATTATTTGTCTGCGAATAGCTATTGAACTTATACCGCTACTGACCAAGAGGTCAGTGATATACCTACATGGTGATTGATTTAGGAGCCCGTGCTTCGGAGCAGATCAATTATGGGTGAATATCAAATCAGCAAATTTTACGTGTCCACGTTGAGAATCGAGGTGTAAAATGATAGAATGTTTCTAATTTTTTTTATATAGTAAACTACGTAACTTCTAATTGGGGCCACATTGTTTTTTTAAATATATGTGTATATAAATAATCAGGGTAAGAAAAATGCCTTAAAATTTTGGTGGTATGACCCAGCTCCATTTTTTGATATAATTTCACTCACTACACTAACAATTTAAGTTAAAATAAAAAATATATAATTTTTTTAGTATACGCATAAGACACATTGTCTAAAAATAATTAAACCATATTATAAAATCCTATTTAACATCACAGGATACTCGATCAAAGTTTGTCTAAGAAAAAACCAACCAAATCTTGGGTGCACTTGTTCAACTTACTAAAACATGAACTTTTTTGCGTGTGCGATCATTCACGTTTTCTTATTTCGCATCGCACAGTTGTGCAGTGGCGGTTGCGTGTAAGAGGTATGTGATTAGAGCTGTGACTTCCCGCCAAAACATAAGTACCCGCTTGGGTGGCACAGGAGGACAAGAATTGTTCAATTTTTGGTGGAACGATTTGCTGTTGAGTCGAAGTGCTTTTATAGTAAGCTACACAATATAGGTAGTGATTTGGGTTTCGCATAAACCAGTTATATAAATTAAATTGTAACTTAAAACCCCTATTTTTAAAGATTTTTTTTATGCATGGTTCCAAGTTTGGTGGCTCAATTTTGGTGGCTTTGGTGGCGTTTATGCGTGACCAAAATTTAAAACAGGCCACTTGAGCGAAACTAGGACTTCAAAATGTTCGTCAGGGATCTATCTATTGAGCAAGTCAGTTTACGAGGTTGAAGACCGAGTCTGGCACCATGGTTTCGTCAAAATCTGAAGTTCTGAGAGACGGTCGTATGCCTCCTCTCAAGCTCCAGTTGCCTGCGAGGACAATAACAAGCGAGCTAAACTGACCCGACACTACACATAGGATATCCCAGACGCCACCTGTATAAGATAAGACAGGCTCTCAAACAGCTTAAAAAGAACAAGGCAAAGGAAAATGACGGATTCATATCAGCTACTAAGACCTGGAGGTAAACCTCTACTAATGACGCTCCAATAGCTGTTCGTTTCCGTCATCAACACTAGAACTACCCCGGAAGCGTGCAGCAGAACTGTAGTGATTCTGTTCGTCAAGAAGGGCGAAAAAGCCCTTTTGAAGAACTGAAGGCCCATTGAATTTCTGACCCCCTTTATAAGCCGTTTGCGAGGGTGCTCACAAATCGCATGGCAGATTTGATGACTTTCAGCCTCCCGAACAAGCAGGATTCCGAAAAGGCTACAGAACCATAGACCATACACACACACACTGAGACAGATTATACAAAAGACCAAGGAGTATAATCTGCTGTTATGTGTTGCTTATGTAGACTATGAGAAAACTTTTGATTCTATCGGTATCGATATCGGTACTTAATTCTCATATCAAGGTGTTGAAGTGTTTATAATCATCGGGTACCATTTACGTCAGAGTACACAATACAGCTACGAACCCTATTCAACTGCAGAGAGGTGTCAGGCAATATCTCCAAAACTGTTCACTGCTGCGTTGGAAGACGTGTTTAAGCTGATGGAATGGAAACAACGTGGTATTAACATCAATAGTGACTTCACACACTTGCGATATGCCGATGATATGGTCATTCTGGCAAGATTCCTGGAGGAACTTGATGATAGGGGACTTGAACAGCGCCACAATCAGTGGGTGTTAAGATGACAGGGACAAGACGAAAATCATGTCCAATGTCTATGACATGTACATTGTTCGTACACGTCTAACTTCGAGAAATAAGTCACTTGTAGAATTCAACTCGGATGGGCTGCGTTCGGGAAACTGCGTTTTATCTTGTCATCCAAAACACCACCTCAGTGCCTGAAGTCGAAGGTGTTCGAATAGTGTATGTTGCCAGTGATGACATAAGGCTCCGAGACGTCGTGCTTTATTACTATTGGCCTTATTCATAAGCTCAAAGTCACACAGCGGACGGAGAGAGAGAGAGCGGATGGAGAGGGCTATGCTCGGTATATCTGTACGTGATCGAGTCAGAAATGACGGAGACGAACAAGAATAACCGACATAGCTCATCGAGTACGCCAACTGAAGTGGCAATGGGCTGGCCACATAATTCGAAGGACCGATGACAATTGGGGAAGAGGTCCTCAAATGGCGCCCACGTCTTGGAAAAAGAAGCATAGGAAGCTCCCCAACCAGGTGGACTGACGACCTGAAGAAGACAGCAGGCACCCGCTGGATTCAGAAGGCACAGGACTGGTCAGAGTGGCGCAAGTTAGAGTAGGCCTGTGTCCAGCAGTGGATCTCCAAGGGCTGTTGGATTGATAAATATAAAATAATAATATCTATATTTTTTTAACATTAGAGAGTTTTATAAAAACGATGAAAGTTATTGATAATTCGGGAGAATTCGTGAGATTAGCCACTTTTAGCTTTATTTTATTTTTCATCTTTTATGACAGAAAAATCCAATTTGGGTGTCACTGATTTACAATTTTGGTGGGTACTTTCTATTTTGGTGGGCGATTTTTAATTCTGGTGGCCACACTAAACTTTGAACTTAAATATCTCAAAAAGTTGTCGAAATATTCTCAGACCTCTTGCAGGTTCTTCTAGCTTAGACTTGCTATTCTTATACCAGGTCCTCAGTTTTCACGAAAACTGAAGAGAAAATTTCGCCACCAAAATTGAAAAAAAAATCACGTTTCTGATATTCACCCTTATGATAATTTTTTTACTTCCGCCCTACCTGTAACCAATGCTGCCCTACCTCAAATTCGACTCTAGCTACGGCCCTGGGCGGAGGTGACTACTGACTATTCACCATTAAGTAGTTTAGATACCACACCTATATTCTGCTTGTTTCGAAATTTCGTACTGATAATAATTCATTAAGTTAGAGATGCAGCTTTCAACGTAAAAAACATCTCAACACCATTTACTTAGTTAGCAGACTTTGTTTTTTTGTCTGTTTGAATAGCATAAATAATTTTCAGTTAAGCAAATAAATTTCATTGTTTATACTTAAAAACGTTAAAACAGCTGTTTTGTGACTGACAATGTCTCGAATCGAACGCGCGGTTCCAAGTTTTATTATATCATTCTTGACTTTATCACTCGATAGTCTTAATACAATTCTCTGTCAGTGACTGTACGTCGCTCGGACGATGTGCACAGTGAAGTTGTAACAGAGACAATGTGTACAATCATGTTTAAAAGTTTAATATTTACGATCATAGCGTTAGAGTTTGTTTGTTGTTTCGCGTTGCCGTTCGAGGGATTGTACAAATTGGACATCATACATTACAATGACTTCCACGCAAGGTTTGTATCGATTTCATAATCATTATTCGATGTCGTTTTACTTTTAATTCGATGTAGGTATTAATGACATTGAACTATTATTATTATTATTATTTTATGGAAATAGCCGGCAAATGAGCAGACGATCCACCTGATGGTAAGTAGCTATTGTCGCCCATGGACATCAGCAACACCAAAGACATCACTGATGCGTTGCCGGCCAAGAAAGAGAGAAGAAAAAGAAAGAAAGAAGCCAGTTCTTTCTCAAGCCCCCCGCCGGATCACGACGAGTCGTTTGGCGGCTGATTCATGCGCAAGGGTGGCAGCCATCCAGGCGAACCCCTGGAGAATGAATAATAGTAATAATGGTATTAATTAACAATTAAAATCAATATTACCAATATAAACCCTCGCCGGGCCCAACCACCAGCGGGCCGGATTTAGTCGCCTCTTACGACACCCATCCGGTGTGGGATTGGGGTTAGTATTCTAAGCCGCCCCAATACGGCAACAAATTATTATTGAGAGCAATTATTATATTGTAATACGATTTCTTTATAATAATCAGCCCATGACTGTGGTATAATTTATGTCTGCTAATAATTAAATCTGCCAAGCAATGATCTGCCAAGTTGTTATCATTGTATCATCATCATGTTAACATTGGCAATAAATGATTTGATTTGATTGGACGTACGGACGTTATTCAAGTTTATGTATTATCAGGGACTAACCTTAATAAAAAAATTTTACCTTTTGTAAACTGTCGAAATGACCACCCGATAGACCTATAATACAAGATTTGGAACAAGCATGTCGGAAGTCGGAGAATATACCTACATGACATACGAATAATTATGATCAGTTGAAAATATTGTTACCACACTTTGATAACACTTATTTAACGAACAGGAAATTCTTTCTTGCCAATTTTTATACCTACTGTCTCCTGTCTATTGTATTGTAGTCTTGTTTGTGTATTGTAGAGGACACCTACTTTAGTGGGTCATTATGGGACGTATCATTAACATCCGTTTTTATGCATTAGCAGCCATCCATAAATTATGTCACACTAATTTAATGATTTTTTGACCCCTTGTCACAGCTGGTCACATTTGTGAGACCTCCCCCCTAGTGTGACGTCGCATATTATGAAATACACCTAGAAATTATTAAATTAAAATATCAGTTCTGAAATAAGTTTTATTTACATTAATTGTTTTTTTTTTTATATTTACCGATACATACCAATTATTCGATTTTGAAATGTGATGTCACGAAATTTAGGACCCTCTCCCTCCCCTTGTCACACAATGTCACACTTCATCGACCCCCCCCCCCCCCTCTAACGTGTGACGTAATTTATGGATGGTCCCTTAGTTGGTATGCACTCAGTTAGGTAGGTATTAGTGTCATTTACCTGTCGCTCGTATCAATATATTATAATAATAATTTATTCACAAAAACACACGCGTTGATTAACATAAAAAAATTCGCTTTGTTATACATTTTTGCAATAATAATGTAGGTGAAGCGTGAAGGTTGAAGCGCTCATAGCCCGGCGGCCAGAGTTGCCAACTCTACAGTTTTAACTGTAGATTTACAGTTTTTTCGATATCTTCACAGTTTTTAGTTTAGACCTCCAAATCTGCAGTTTTTTCTTTATAATTATAATATACTAAGGCCATCTTATGTGATAGTGGTATACATAGTGGGTATACCTAACGTCAATAGATAATGTAGATAACGTCATGTAGAGCAGATTTCCCATGCCATGATTGAAAGGCGTGTGCTTCATGGATAGCTTCAGCACAAAACCAAAGTTTTTCGTTTCGAAAATCTTGTATTCCATGTAGGTACCTACATATTTGATATCCTGATAAACGGTTGTTTCCTACGACCTACGATGCCCTACTCTCGTTCAATTGACCGATAAGTAGATGGTAGAGTCGTTAAACGACTGTTACTAGGGATGCTACACATCTAAATTGCGGACGTGGGTAAAAACTTACTGAACCCTGGACAGAAGTATCTCTGGAAATCGGAGTTTTAAAACCTCTCTCCTTTTAAAGAATATTTTAAGTATTATAAAAATAAAAACATCCTGGATGTGTCCTGTAATTCCGAATATATTTTACTTATTGTTAGATTTGTTTAAATATTTTGTTATTAATTTAGCTTTGTTTATTATTATTATCACTTTTTTATCGTACTTCTCTTGATTTTATAATAGAAGCACAATAAAAAAAGTGATAATAATAATGCTCATGAAAAAATGTTCAGATGAAACCGGAAATCGTGCTTCTCTTGATTTATGTCACCAAAATCGAGAGAAGCACGATTTTCAGGCATCATCTGAACATTTTTTCATGAGCTCTCAGCTGGACGACAATTTTGGGGAATGCCGAACAATTAACGACAGCCCTAACTACTTAAGACGTTATTTTGCAACAGCCTTGATCGATTGATCGCTTCAATGCTTTCATTAGTCAAAGTAATTCATCTAAACCTAATCTATACTATATAGTTGCCTACTTACTGATGTTTCCTACATTAGTAATGTTTAAGTTGCATGATCCAACTATGGAGATATAATCGGAATTTTACTAAGAAAAAAATTACCGACTTTAAAATAACTTAAGAATTACTCATCAGATCTAGCTCAAATTTTAGTGGGATCACATGACAAGCACCAGCTTTCGAAAAAAAAAGAATCATCAAAATCGGTTCACCCAGTCTAAAGTTCTGAGGTAACATACATAAAAAAAATGAGAGGTGTCAAGGGACACCCGGATGGAACGAAGTTCCTTTCGATTAATACTAAGCGACCAGAAGTCTTCGAAGGTGCGACAGTACAATCATAGTATGTGGCTGTCTTATTCACTCTTCGGTATTTAGCATAGGCACAACAGGGACGTCCATATCACGATCATACACATTAAGCTATTATTGCCATTTCTCCCGTCATGCCAATCAATATGCGGAAGAGCGACAGTGATAGAACAAATTCATCACTGCCACTCTGACAAGTGTCTTGTCAGACAAGACCCTTGAAGACTTCTGGTCGCCTAGTAACTCACTTTAATTAATAAACGACGGCAAAAAGTGTCGTTACAACTTTTCGTCTTAATTTTTTCCGTCTAGCCCCCTTTCGCAACGCGCGATAAGGAACTTCGTTCCAAAAATACAGTCGAATTGAATACCTCCTCCTTTTTTGAAGTCGGTTAAAAATTAAGCTAAGTTATGAAATGGCTTTGTATTTATTCAGACTTTTGTTATTATCCTTATATGTATTGAGATGATGCAACCGGCTATATAGTGTTTGTTCTAATTCCTAGGTAAGTTAGTGTTGCCGCCAATAACCTAGTAGGTCATTGTATGAAAAAAATTAAATTAATAAAAGAATATGTACCTACCTAAGAAAAGTTTACCTAAAACGAATAAAACGATTTATCTTTTCAGTGAGCGTACATAGCTCTATAAGCGGATAGGTGAGCGAATTTGGTAACGGTAACATTGTGGAATATGAAAAACAATATTAGATTGGTTAAATACAACAAAGTTATAATAATATAGAATCTAATCACACCTATTGTATCAGATTCGAAGAAACGTCAGTAGAAACTCCGACATGCCGTTTCAACAACAACTCGTGTCTCGGCGGGTTCCCGCGCCTGTACCACGAGATACAAGTGTTGCGACGTGAGAAGCCGGACTCCATACTGCTCAACGCCGGTGACAGCTTCCAAGGCACCTACTGGTACTCGCTGCTCAAGTGGAACATCACGCAGCAGTTTATGAATCTGCTTCCACATGACGCTCATGTAAGTATATTGTAATTCCTTTGTGAAATGCGAGGAGAAATACGGTTGTAATTAGGCGCAATTTACATTAAGGTACCTACCCAGATATGGCAGGGAGATAAAGGCAACAAGCCACAAATAATTTTTATTTCATATCTATTCAGGTGTTAAGTACAATATACATAAATTTAATATCTGTTTGGCTCTTGTCAAAAAAAATTATTAAATATTTATCAAGCAGTTTAAATTACGAAACAGTAAAATGAGGTGTTTTTTTGTCTCCAAATTCTTGCCATAATAACACTGTCAGATCAAGAAAAATGAATTTAGAGCATTAAATTGTCAGGAATTTTCGAATCTGGTACCTCGTCTTTCTTCGCTTATTGACAAAGAAAGCCTTATTTTTTTTCCATATATACAAAGTTCATAGAGCATGTTTTGCATGCTCAGGTTCCTGCATTATTAGCTCTTTTTTTAGAGTTCCGAAGTAAAATCGGAACCCTTATAGTTTCGTCATGTCTGTCTGTCCGTATGTCCGAGGCATAGCGCCGAGACCCTGAGTGCTAGAAAGCTGTAATTTAGCATGGATATACATATTTATGAAAACTCCAAAATCGTAGAATAAAATATTGAAAAATAGTTTTTTTTAGGGGGGGAGGGGTACCCCTACAACTAACGTGACGAATCAGTTTTTTTTCGTTGCGTACCCTATGTGTGGGGTATGGTTGAAAAGGTCTTTCAAAAATATTATGGGTCTTCTAAGACCATTTTTGGATTTAGTTACGAACCTCTATCTCCCGATTACTTAAAAGAAAAGTTTCACTATCTTTGTGATTCTCACGACCGCCAACTGCGATCCACTGATTCTCTTGTATTGTCTATTCCTTCTCACCGCTCTGGTTTTGTCTCTAATTCTTTTGCAGTGCAAGCAATTAGGCTTTGGAACTCCCTCCCTGGCGACCTAAGAAAATCTTGCAGTAAACAGAGCTTCAAATTCAAAGTCACTGAACACTTCACCAAGAATTGGGGTGTAAGCTTCCTGTAGGTCTCGTCAACTTATTGATTGATTATTGTTTAGTCTAACATATCTTATGAAGTACATAAGTAGATTTGTATTTTATGTATTTACCTTACCTTATGTATTATATAATACTTTTTATGTATTTCAATTTACTTTGCAGGATAACATTGTCATTTATTTTCACGCTCATATATTGGTATTTGTACTTATTATCACTATACATTATCATTTCATTATTATCACTATATATTTTATCGTATTTTCCGTATTCCGTTTCCTTTTTCTATTCATTCTACTTTTACTTTCAGTACTTTGTATTTTGTCCGTATTTTGTACCGCCTTCGCTGTTCTCTGTTTAAACCAAAGGTCGACTGGCAGAGAATGCTTATAGCATTAAGTCCACCTTTTGTACCACTTAGCTTTAAGGGTATAATAAAGTGTAAATAAATAAATAAATAAATTTAAGGTTTGCGAAATATTTGGCTGTGCTAATTTTGGTTAGAGTCAATTGTCCCCCCGCCCCTGCCGGGTAAACAGTTGAAGTTGGACAAGTGAAAAATTCTCCAAAATAGATTATAATATAATGAATTAGCGTAAATTGTTAATGAGTAATAATCGATAAACTTACCATAAACTTACTATTTTGGAACCCTATATTGCGCTTGACCTGACACGCACTTGACCGATTTTTTTCATAGATGTGCATGACGACGTATTGGTTAAGTCGTTTAAAATAGATCAGAAAATAATAATATTTTCCAACAATTCAACGGTTTTGAATGGGGTCGGGTCTGCAACAAGTTTGTCGTGTGTGAAGGTCGTCAAGCTATCAAAATGAATGTATTTCGTCCATATATGTAAAAAAGTATGATAGTAAAAATGTCACTTGCTAAGGAGCACAGTTATGTCATTATACGTATCAAATAATAACAAATAGGTACATCGATATCCGCCTTTGAAAGAATTTTACGAAGCACGCTCACTGACCTATCTAGTCATTATTTATTATTGATATTGGTTTTAGGGATTGCAATCCGGTGTCATTTTCAATCCGGCCGGATTTAACCGGATTTTCGCCAATCCGGTCGGATCCGTCCGGATCCGGCCGGATTGGTCACGGGATCAGAATTATCCTTCTCATCCCAATATAGACTGTTTTTATGGTAACCAAAGAAAGTGCATTGTATTATAAAAAATGCCAATGCATTAAGACAAAAGTAAATGCAACTAAGACGTAATAAATACTCACACGGGTCAAGTCAGGTAATGTTGATAGTAGCTAATGACGATTATCTATACTTATTATTAGTAGGAAAGTTTTGATTTTTAAACTCAAAAACTATTGGACCAATTTCAAAAATTCTTTTTTTGAAAATATAATATAGCCTATGTTACTTGGGGATAGTGTAGCTTCCCAACAGTGAAAGAATTTTTGAAATCGGTTCAGTAGTTTCGGAGCCTATTCAATGCAACCAAAAAAAATAAATCTTTCCTCTTTATATTAGTATAGATTATATTTATTCAAAAAATGTATCAATATGTATACTTTTTCTCTTTATTTTCTTTAAGGATGGAGCCAATACAGGCGTTCATGTATACAATTACACATCTTTAGATGTATAAGGAGGGTTTTTCTGTTGTCATGTCACATCAATTGAACTACACCTATAGCTTAGTACCGATATATCGAGATGTTGAAGTGTGTATACAAATAGGCCACCATGTCAGTTCGATTACACGACTGAAGCACGAACCCCTTCCAATTGCAGAGGGGGTCAGACACGGGGACGTTATTTCCCCGAAACTGTTCACCGCTGCTTTGGAAGATGTGTTCAAGCTTATGGAGCGGAAAGGGCTCGGCGTTAACATCAATCAATCATCAATGGTGAACACTTCACATACCTTCGATTTGCCGAAGATATAGTGATCCTGGCGGGATCGCTGGAGGACCTCAGTACTATGCTAGGGGACCTGAACAATGCCTCACAACGGGTGGGTCTTAAGATAAACATGGACAAGACAAAAATCATGTCTATGTCCACGTCACACTCGTTCCGGTAGTTGTTGATGATGAGATCTAGATGGGTAAGTCTAATTTTGAGAAAGAGGTCACTCGAAGAATCCAACTCGACTGGGCAGCGTTCGGGAAATAACGACATCTCTTTTTATCCAAAATTCCTCAGTGCCTGAAGTCGAAAGTGTTCGAGCAATGTGTTGCCATTGTTAACATATGGATTCGAGACGTAGTCTTTTACTGTTGGCCTCATTCGAAGGCTCAAATTCACACAGCGCGCTATGGAACGAGATATGTTAGGTATTTCACTACGTGATAAGATTCGTAACGGTGAAGTCCGTAGGCAAACAAAAGTTACCGACATAGCTCGCAGAGTTAGCCGGCTGAAGTGGCAATGGGCAGGCCACATCGTTCGAAGTCTCAGAAAAAGGAGCACTGGTCGCATCCCGACCAGGTGGACTTATGACCTAAAGAAGACAGCGTGAAGCCACTGGATTCAGAGGGCCCAGGACCGGTCGGAATGGCGCTAATTAAGGGAGGCCTATGTCCAGTTAGATAGATAGATATAGCTTACACCTACATACATTAAGGGCAAATATTACAAATTATAGACAAGGAGTAATATTAATGAAAATATTATAATTTCATGCTTTTATAACTTTCTTTTAATTTTTTATCCATTCAGTAAGTGTTGTACTTACTTATGTTACATCCCTATTGAACGTTAGTAATACTCGATTGCAATACTAGATTAATTGCAACATCTATACCAGGCATTCATAGCATCTACACTAGCAACAGGGTGATTATTTTGCCAAAAATTGGCGTAACCGGATCCGGTCACCGGATCCGGCAATTTCCACCGGATCCGGTATGCGTAAAAAACGCCGGATCCGGCCGGATTACCGGATCCGGTTTTCCGGATTGCAATCCCTAATTGGTTTTCCATCGAGTTGCAATTTTTTAATCTCAACATTTATTGTTTACATGTTTTCATAATAACCATTATCTATCGTTTGTTTTTATTGACTAGGTACTTGGCAATGATAATTATGTTATGCTATTATTAACCTTACAATATTGTGCTAATTGTGCCTTTAACCTGATAATCAATTTATTTTTAAATATGGTCAGCACTAAAGTAACTGTGTATCTCTATAAGTCTATCGGATTTTTAAGTCTTTCTAAAATTATTAGTTAAAAATGGGTAGTAAAATTTTATTCAAAAGTGCAGTTTTTGAAGATTTAGATATTATTATCAGTCTTATACATTTTTTCATAGAGTTATGTTAAAATAGAAGCTGTATTCGTAGTAGATATCTTGTTCAATGTCAATGCTCTCAAGGAGCCTTTATCTCTGTCTCGTGCAATAAGGAAATTGCCGGTTTCCTCTCGATTCAAAGACGAACCAATGTTAAGGATAATTTATTTTGTTTGATCTTATAAGATTGCTATGTGTTGGTAAAATTACACAGCAAATTTTTCATAATTTATTATACCTTAGGTAGGTATATCTTTGTAAAAAGCATTGAATATTGTATTTCATTGTGTCCATATTACTGTAGATCCGGTTTGATTTACACTAATTTCTCTAAGGTGACATTATAATCTAGCCACGATTCACAAATTGCTTTATTTGTGTGGCTGGCTGATGCCAGCCTACCCTGTAAAATACCATTAATTGTTTGATACCAATTGGTTGATACCAATTAATGGTATTTTACAGTCACGTTAGTTCTAGGGGTACCCCTCCCCCTCCCTTAAAAAACTATTTTTCAATATTTTATTCTACGATTTTGGAGTTTTCATAAATATGCATATCCATGCTAAATTACAGCTTTCTAGCACTCGGGGTCTCGGCGCTGTGCCTCGGTCATACGGATGGACAGACATGACGAAACTATAAGGGTTCTGATTTTACTTCGGAACCCTAAAAAAGAGTCAATAATGCAGGAACCTGAACATGCAAAACATGCTCTATGAACTTTGTATATACGGGAAAAAAATAATTGGTTGATACCAATTAATGGTATTTTACAGGGTAGACTCTTGAGCAGAGACAGAGCATACTGCACCATCGTGCTCTTGTACGGATTGATGATGATGAATAATTATGACATTAAGTGACAATGAAGAGTTTCTTTCGCCATTTCATCTTCTCCATGAGAAAGCACTTTTCTGAAATGGTGGTAGAGAAATGTATAAAGCAAAGCAACAACCCATAACTGTCCCACTGCTGGGCTCGGAGTCTCCTCTCACAATGTGAGGGGTTTTAGGCCATAGTCTACCACGCTGGCCAAGTGCGGATTGATAGACTTCACACACCTTTGAGAACTTTATGGAGAACTCTCCGATGTACAGGTTTCCTCACGATGTTTTCCTTCACCGAAGCAAGTGAGAATTGACTTGTAATACGCACATAATATTTGAAAATTAGAGGTGCGTGCCAGGATTTGAACTCGGGCCCCTTCGTTCGGGAGTCCAAAGTTCTAACCACTAGGCTATCACTGCTTTTAAAAATGAGAAAATGAAGAGAAATGTATAATGACCATAAATTATTTTTTCCAGGCAATCGGCAACCACGAGTTCGACGATGGGCCAGCAGGGTTGGCGCCGTATCTGTCAGCGTTGAAAGCACCAGTGATCGCCGCCAACATGGACACCAGTAAGGAGCCAAGCCTCCAGGGGTTGTACAAGCCACATGTGGTAATTGAAAGGCGGGGGAGAAAGATCGGTCTTATCGGACTCATTACTACTGATACTAAGGTGAGGTTACTCAACTTATTTCTTAATTAGCTGACCCGGTGAACTTCGTATCGCCTAACAAACTAAAGTTTTTTTCTAAAATAAAAGTAGTCAAAGTACTCCTTGTTACATCAGATATCTGTCAGTGAAAGTCCCGTCAAAATCGGTCCAGCCATTTCAAAGATTAGCCGGAACAAACATACAGACAGACAAAAATTGTAAAAAATGTTGTTTTGGTATATGTACCGTATATGTATCCAAATGCTAAGTGCATTTATGTAAAAACCTGTTATTTTAATATTACAAACAGACACTCCAATTTTATTTATTTGTATAGACAACTTACCTTTTCTAACGATTTACCTTGCTTAATTAATTACTTTACAACTTACCATACTTACCAATTTACTTTGATTTACCTTAAATACCCAATCACTTAGGTATCAACTTGGTCTCGAAAATGAATGGAGTATCTCTACTCTCCGAATATTCCAACCGTTGATTAAACTAATATATTTGTTGTATTATTGTTATTATTATGACTTATTATTTGTAATCACTTGTCTATGTATGTACATAATACTGTATTTTAAAATAATACCTACCATAACAACCAGGCCTCTATTATTTTAAGACGTAAGTGAACAATTTACGAGTGACACAGACTATCTAGCAGATATGACTGCTTATCTGTGACGGAAGTGATTGATATTAAACTAATATTATTGTGATATTATAGTTACAAAATAGATTTTATTAAATACCAAGTTACGAGATAAGGGGCCATCCATAAATTACGTCACACGTTAGGGGGGGGGGGGTCGATGTAGTGTGACGTTGTGTGACAAGAAGTGGGAGGGGCTCCTGAATTTCGTGACGTCACATTTCAAAAACGAATAATTGGTATGTATAGGTAAATACAAAATAGCAGTGATAGCCTAGCGGTTAGAACGTTGGTCTCCCGAACGAAGGGGTCCGAGTTCAAATCCTGGCACGCACCTCTAATTTTCAAATAGGTATTATGTGCATATTAGAAGTTAATTATCACTTGCTTCGGTGAAGGAAAACATCGTGAGGAAACCTGCACACCGGAGAGTTCTCCATAAAGTTCTCAAAGGTGTGTGAAGTCTACCAATCCGCACTTGGCCAGCGTGGTAGACTATGGCCTAATACCCCTCACATTGTGAGAGGAGACCCCGAGCCCAGCAGTGGGACAGTTATGGGTTGTTGCTTTGTTTTTATAGGTAAATATTAAAAAACAATTAATGCAAATAAAACTTATTCCGGAGGGGGGAGGGGTCAAAAGTCATGAAACTAGTGTGACGTAATTTATGGATAGCCCTTTATGGGATACCTATTTTTTTTTTGATAAATGTGCATAATAATGTATGGCATGCAATGCATTCCAGCCTGAAAAATGCTAAATCGTTAGGTATGACAGGAACCGATAGATGGCATTGTAATTAAATTTATATTTTATTTTGTATGGTTTTCAGACTTTGTCATCGGCTGGAAATGTAGAATTTACTGATCCCAGAGAGGCTACGCGGAGGGAAGCTAAGGCGTTGACCGACAAGGGTGTTGACATCATCATCGTCCTCTCACATTGTGGACTGGAGATGGATAAGTAGGTTTACTGACAAAAAGATGCCTCAACTTACAAGTTGGTTTAAGTTTAACGCGTACCTACATACCTACCTAGATGTTTTCTTTGGTATTACCACCTCAATGGGTAGAGGTGAGACTTACCATAACTTGATTAGTACTCCTTTGCCGGTTATTCACTTAAAAAATACGTTTTTTTTTTCAAATAATCGCTTACAAACCTCTTCTTAATATAGCAAAAAGATGTCAATTAGAAATGTATCTACTTTCATAGGATTTAAATTCAAAACAAATTCAGATGTAATTTAAATTCAATGCTTGTCAATGTTTTCTTCAAACTGTTAAGAAATAGTTTTACTTTTCAGAGAAATAGCCCGAGATTATGGTGAGAATGTGGACATTATAGTGGGCGGACATTCACATTCCTTGCTGTGGAACGGACCTTCGCCCAGCGGTGAAAAAGTTGAAGGCCCTTATCCTGTATTTATTGAGCCCACTACTGACAAGAAACATGAGGTAATTTTATTTTGATTTGGTTCTTATCATATCCTAAGCCGATTTTAATGTTGAGCTTGGGCTGAAGTTAAGAATTGATTATATGTCTATTATCTTATTTATTTATTTTATTGGCGTTATTGGCTTCACTCTATATAAGTTTTCACTATATAAGATTTTAAACTTAACTCATCGTGGACTGAACACATTTTACGATAATACGAGTAGGTACTCACGATATTTATTTTGTATTCTGATATTTCCTGTCAAAATTTCTACTCGCCACCGCAGTTCATCCGTGACCACGATTCATGCAACTGGGTCGAAATATCGGAATACAAAATAAATATCGTGAGTACTCGTATTATCGTAAAATGTTTTCACTATATACTTACTTCATTCAATTTAGTACTGTAGTACAATAGGTACAGTGAACCGTTAGTAACTACCTAGTAGTACTAATTTCCGTGTAATTTTGAACACATTTTAGGTAGGTCAAATGTAGAACAAGTGTCATTAAGGCACGGACCTGAAAAAAAGACGGACGTAACCTCGTCTAATCGAGAGTTAAGCATAGCAATGGCCGCCCGCTTACCATGTGTGCGTAAATTTTGATTCGCGATTGAAGCAGTGAAGTGTCAATGTGTGGGTGTGTATACTTGTACGAATAGAGAGTTGGTATTACTATGGGTGCTTCACTGAATTTGTTGTTGGAATTACGTCCATCTTTTTTTTAGGTCCGTGCATTAAAGTGGTATTCAATTGTTACCATTAAAATAAATAGTATTTGTATGAATTACATATTAAATAACGCTTATGAAACGGATCCGGATGATTTTATTTATTGTTTACTAGCTTTTGCCTGCGGCTTCCCCCGCGGTAGGGATAGATTTTTTACAAATCCCGCGAGAACCCCGAATTTTTCCGGGATAAAAAGCTTATATGTTAATCCAGGGTTTAGCCTTTAGGCTATCTCCATTCCAAATGCCAAATCGGTTTAGTAGTTGTGCCGTGATTGACGAACAAACATCCAAATATCTTCATAAACTTTCATATTTATAATATTAAAAGTAGGACGTAAAAAATAATAAGAAAAAATGTAACATATATTGTACAAGAATTCTGCTTATCTTTTTCAAAATTTATTTCAGCGCAACTGCAAGAGACGTGACAGAAAGGTAGATAGCGTGTACTCAATAATTGTGCAGGATGTATAGTAACTAATAATATATTTATTTTATTTCCTGTCTGTGTATAATTAAATAAATTAGTCCTGAGCTGTTTCAGATATTTATCAATATAATTTATTAATTGTAAGATAATATTGAGACTTGCATTATATGAAAATGTTACATGAAAAATAATGGTACATTCTCTTATTCAATGTTGTTTCGCAATTATTCCCACAAATAGATAAAATTGGACAAATTGGAAAAAACACATTGGATAAAATCGATTAATGTTTTTGGAAGATACAACTTCACATATGTATAGGTATATTTAGAGATAATTATTGTACTAAAGAGGGTTGAATCCAGAATACGTACAACTTTATATTGGTGTTGGAGTTGATTATTATTGATGCTTTCTACAGTTCAAACTTGTTAATAATCTAAATTTTACTAACAAAAAATAACCGACTTCAAAATTATTCAAAAACTACTTGCCAGATCTCGCTCAAATTTATGTGGGACCACATGACAAGCACCTGATTTCGATTAAAAAAAGAATCATCAAAATCTGTTCACCCAAAAAAATACAGTCGAATTGAGAACCTCCTCCTTTCTTTGAAGTCGGTTAAAAAGTGTTTGTGTTTAAGTAGTTTATTAATGGCTTCATATAGTTTTTCAATAGTTTCATTGAAATATTATTTATTTTAAAGGTGCTCATAGTGCAAGCGTCTGCGTTCACGAAATATATGGGCAATCTATCGGTGTACTTCGACTTCCGGGGAGATTACGTCAAGTGGGAAGGCGGCCCTTTGATCCTGGATAGATCGATTGCTGAGGGTTTGTATCTTTGAAGATAGTTTTGCCAAACTATGGTGATAGTGGCAGGATGAAAGCAGAAAAATATAATTATACGTCTTGTCGGCGTTCCCGAGTTCACAGACGAATTGCAATCGCTTGAGCTGAGGAGAGATGTAGGTTTTCTGAGTATACTACCGTCAGAATGATGGGGAATGTTCTGAAGAGATGTTCGGATTCATACCTGCGGTAAGGTTTCATCGCCGTCCGATGCGGTAAAACAAGGCTTCATCAACACCACCTACAGTCATTGAAGTATAATGTCATAGAACAGACATCTCGAACAAAATGTGTGTCCCGCCGGGACGTTTATTTTTAAAATTGAGCCCCTCTCCTTTCAAAATCGAACGATTCCATTGAAAATTGAAGCCGATCGGCGCCAAAAATATTGCCTAAAAGGCAGTCTGACTATCAATCCAATGAATTTTATTATCACTTCAATTAAAATGCAATAAATGTTTCTTTCCTGATACAAATTAATGATATTTTAATATAGTCTTTGTTAATTTCTTCCTAAACCTGTGAGAAGCGTCAATTTTATGTTTCTATATCGATTTTTACTAGCAATAAAAATCTATATTCGAAACGTTTAATAAATTTTCTCACGTTTATGGTAAATTATTCCTTATTTTGTGACCTAGATCTTAAAATATATAATATTTAAAATGAATATAGTTCTTAATAAGAACGTCTATTACAGATGAAGATATAAAAGCCAAGTTGGCGCCATACGCTAAAATAGTGCACGACGCAGAAAGAGAACCCATTGGACAGACAGAGACGACGCTACACTACGAAGACTGCGTATTCGGAGAGTGCTCTCTAGGAGACTTATTGGTTGACTCTTTGACGGAATATGTATGATTTTCATATTTTTTTTGTAGATATATGCACAATGAAAACTAATCTTTTGAAAGGCGATTTTTAAAGATCGGTTTTGTTTTAAAACTTTGTGGTTTTTCTTACATGCAAAAGTTCTTTAAAAATAAAAATTTCGCTGAGTTCTATATTAAATCTCATCATTGCTTTATCGTTACCAATTTATTGCATAACTATATAAAGTACTACATCAAATATAGTTGTATTTGTTTGTTTCAGACTAAGGAAACCTTCGAATCTTCATTGGACTACATATCATTAATACAACGTGGCAACATCAAGTCTTCTGTACCGAGCGGAAGTAAGTATTTCAAGTTGATAGCCAAGAGAGAGATAGAGGCAATAGACAATAGAGACGAGCAAAAGAGCCAGCTGATGGTAAGTTACCGTCCCCTATGGATAGACCCCTCTTTCCCACTGGGCACACAGGGCATTTGCCCAGGGCCCCGTGATCGATAGGGGCCCCCTAGTTCCTGTCAGATCACTAAACGATAACCGATATTTATTACCGAAAAACTTTTTTAATTCGAATAAATCGAACCTAAATTACTGATTACAATACCAATTTGCTTATTAGCTTTTGCATAAATCTAGAGGCTTGCTTGTCTACTTTTTTTGTTTATTCTCTCAAAATAGTGTTCTGACAAAGTCATAGGGGCCGCATTATCCTAATATGGCCAGGGCCTCCAGTAGGTTAAAGACGGCCTTGCCTGTGGACATCAGTTGATAAAAGCATCTTTTGCTAAAGGCATCTTTTGCTAAGTCATCGGTGACTATAGATATGAGTTAGTTATCGCTTAAGGCATCCCTTATATTATGTTGATGGCCTTATTACTCTCAGTGTGATCGAAACACTTAACAATATGTCACGGTCAATTTAGAAATAAAAAAATAAAATGCCCCCCCCCCCCCTATTCAAGTGTATCAATATAAGATTTAAAATTGTTGCACCTCGATCCACGACTTCGTGATATAAATGGAGATGTCTATTTTAACAATAAACATGGTTATTTTATTGTAATTTCAGCAATAACAAAAGGCGTGATCTTCGAAGTGTTGCCCTTCAACGATCGCGTACAAACGTTCGAACTCAAGGGCAAGTACTTGCGCGAGGCACTGGAGTGGAGTGTTTCGGATGCTTGGGAGTACAACCCTTTCAAAGGGCCGTATGTGCTACAGGTTTCAGGTAAGGCTTGTTAGACGAGATACTTTGGAACTACCACGTTGATACATGATTTTGAAAATTTTTTTCGGGCGAACAAGCTGTGCTCAGGTGAAAATAGAGAAAACGAATTATCCTAGTTAAGAAACCTAGCTAGATCCATTTTTCGCCCTCTTTAACCGCTTCATCGAAACCGTTATACTTAGCAGTTTTTGAGAACGTGACAAATATAATGTACACAAATATTGTTTGTTTGATAGCACCATAAGGCGCCATCCATAAATTAAGTCACACGTTATGGGGGAGAGGGGGGGGGGGGGTCGATGCAGTGTGACATTGTGTGACAAGGGGTGGGAGGGGTCCTAAATTTCATGACGTCACATTTCAAAATCGAATAATTGGTATGGATGGGTAAATATTAAGAAACAATTAATGGAAATAAAACTTATTTCGGAACTGCTGTTTTAATTTAATAATTTCTAGGTGTAAAATTTCATAATAAGTGACGTCACACTACTCACAAATGTGACCAGCTGTGACAAGGAGGGGGGGAGGGGTCGAAAAATCATGAAATTACTATTAGTGTGACGTAATTTATGGATGGCCTCTAATAAGGGTACTCAATATTATTATCTATCCATAATACTCAGGTCAGTTGCAAATACCTCGCAATTGTCAAAATATTAACATTGTTGCTATAACTCAACCGACTAACTTATCCGGAAATAATAATAAATAATAATAATAATAATAATAATAATAAACGCTAACACACTCACACCCCCGCAGTAGGTTATTACCTGTGTCGCGGGTGGCATGGACGACACATATAACACATCACAATCACACCCATGACCCGAGCACAAATATTTATCTGTCACATAAATATCTGCCCCGGCCGGGAATCGAACCCGGGACCCCTCGCTTCGCAGGCAGGGTCGCTACCAACTAGGCTACAGGGTCGACCAAATTGATGGATGAATAGATATGAAAAACGTTCGTTAATCAACGACGTTAATATTATAACATTGCATTCCAGGTCTTCGAGTAACGTACGACTTGAAGCAGCCACAAGGCAGTCGAGTGACGTCTGTTACCATCAGCGACTCCCAAACGGAACTGGACCCTGAGAAGGACTACCAGGTCACTGCGCCGGCTTACTTGGCCGACGGCGGAGATGGTTTTACGGTAAATATCAATTAACGTAGTTTCTTTCTTTCTTTCTATTTCAAGTTAATAGCCAAGAGAGAGATAGAGGCAATAGACAATAGAGACGAGCAAAAGAGCTAGCTGATGGTAAGTTACCGTCCCCTGTCGACATCAGTAATGTTATAGGCGTCTTTTGCTAAGTCACCGGTGACTATAGATATGAGTAGTTATCGCTTAAGGCATCCCTTACGTAGTACCTTTCTTTCTATTCATGGGCACTTATCATCAGGTGGATCGTAAGTTCGTTGTTCCATAGTTACATAGAAAAAATAGATGAAAAAACTTTATGATAATAATGTTTATCACAGAATATTATCAATTGGATTAGACCGGAAGCGGATTAGGATTAAACCAATGTTTTCAAAATGAAGGATAGCTGGAAGTAATAGTACTTCAATGGGTTGGACGGATTTCAGGAGAAAGTTCTTATGAAAAAAAAAGTAAGAAAGTTGTGCAGAATTAAAATAATAAAACTAAAGGACCATATTAACTTTTCTAATGTAACCTTAGCACCATAACTTTTTTATTTTATAACTGGCAGTTGAGAGAGAGGGAGAAGAGTCAGCTAGTATTATAATAAAATAAATTTGAAAAGAGGTAAAGATAATAAGAAGTTAGGGCCATCTATCCAGTGCTTTCATACCCCCTCCATGGTAGCGCAAACGTTTAATGCAAGCGTTTAACGCAACCGTTTAATACAACCGTTTAACGCAACCTTTTTGCAAGACGCATAAGAAATATAACTTCAATACTTATATCATTGTAATAATAAACCATTTTCATGTTTATTTCTTTAAGATGCTGAAAAACAAACAAAACGTACAAGTGATCGGAAAAGATCAGAATGTCCTGGAATTATACATCAAGAAACATTCGCCTTTAAATGTCACCGTCGACGGAAGAATTGTGATAAATCAATGAGAAGCATTCACGACTTACGACATTTAAGACTATTTTAAATACTAAAGAGCGAAGGTATATTGTAAAGGTAACTTAGGCAAGGTAAATGAATGACTGATTTGTGAATGAATTAAGTATATTATAGTACAATAAAATATTTTTGAATTTGACGAACGAATTTTTAAGTTAATATCGATAAGTTTACTGAGAAAGAAAGGTACTTAGTTACCGTTAAAACCAAACCAACAATGTTTGAAGTCAATTTCATCGATTCTATACATAACAATTTTATCAAAATTAGTTTTATGGGAATTTAGAATTTGTCTGTAATCAACTGTATGTATTGACTTGCTTGAATTTGAACATTTGATTAGCTTAAGATTCGTTACATCACAGCATAAACTTCTGATATTTATTTTTCTTAATTACAACGACATTGTTTAGTTGAGTAGTTTTAAGCAAAGTCGTATTGTCATGCAGATAATTATAATCGAAATAAATAAATATTTTATATTTTCCAAATGTTGTTTTATTTTTATAATATTGTATTTTATTGCACCCTTAAAATATTACTTAAATAGAGTGGAAAAAAGAGACAGTGGTTGCAAGAAAAAAAAAACAATATTTTTGGAAAACCTTTCCAACGATACCCCATACTATGGGGTACGCGACGAATAAAAATTCATCTTCACGTATGCCTGTAGGTAGGGGAGGTACCCTGAAAAAATATATTTTCCAACATTTTATTCTACGATTTTGGAGTTTAAAATATAAATATGTACTAACATATTAAACTACTACTGGGCACTAATACGGACGACCGAGCTTTGCTCGGTATTTTTTTTTTGGTAAATCGTGTTTTTGGAAATCCACGTGTCTGTGTTCCGTGTGGAAATCATTGGCTTATAATAGTGTTGCATGACAACGCCATGTACTGAAGTAGCTTTAGTGTTGCTACTCGCCAATAGATGTCAGGAAGAATCTATTGTAGTAGTTTTTCTTTGCGTGAAAACACGGATAAAACGACATTTTCTGAAAATTAATCCTAGCTAGATCGATTTATTTTATTATTTACATTTCATGAAAATTGTAGGCGTCGTTTCCGAGATTCAGAATATATATATAGATACATATATACAAGATACATAGATAAATTAGTAGGATATCCATGCCAAATTACAGCTTTCTGGCACTAAGGGTCTCGGCGCTTTGCTTCGGACAGACAGACGGACAGACGGACGGACAGATGGAAGGACGGACATGAAGAAACTATAAGGGTTACGATTTTACTTATGAACGCTAAAAATAAGTTGAAATTGTTCCCTCATTTCCAACTCGACAGATTTTTTTATTGTAAAGTTTATACTTACTATTTTAAGTAAATAATTCAGTTACTCGTATTTATCCTATGCACAGATTTATTCTTCGAATGAATTCGGTTCGTGTCTGCTTCTGTTTAGAGTTAGGTGAATATTTGAGGTTCGATTCCTGGCCTGGGATATTGATTTTTGTACGTCATTAGTACTTCAGAGAATTTGATCCTTGTAAGCAACATTATTAAACTGTGTAATAAATGTCGGAAGTTTTCATGCGGTTCGAATGCCTCCGACATGGCCCAGTGAACGAATGTGTATATTAGTTCATTGACATGGCCTAATGACTGTTATGATAATGATGGCTTTACGTACCCTCCGAAGCACGGAAGCGCTCAAGAATTTTTTGACACTGGCGGTCACCCATCCAACTACCGACCGTGCCCTCTGTTGCAGCAAGAATTCTCAACAAACAATTCCATAGCCTATTTATTCTTATTTCCATCAATGATAATCGCCGATAGCAAACCACAATTACAATCGCAGAATCTCTGTAATCAAGAGCTGTTAACTATGATAATAATTAATGGCAAAATGACTTACACAATTATAATTATTATTGTTGGAATCATTAAGAAATTCAGGTGAGTTGATAAAGAAAATTGAAAGTGTTCTATATTTAATATCTATGTTCCTATGTTAGGTACATACGTGGGTATTTATCCTTGCAAGTAATTTAATGTTTTAACATACTTTATTCAAGATAATGTTCGCTGAAGAGTGATACGTAATAATTGTATTTTGCATGTCAATACATTGGTAGGCTTTGAACGTTACGGACATAATATCTACATATATATCTAACATCTCGTATCACAAAAATATTATCACGTTAAAATTAGTGTAAAAAAAGCAATTTGGTATCAAATCCGGTAATATATATACTAATTGAATTCAAAACCGGCGTTCTACAGTCGTCAACCAATCACAGGCACTCAGTGTCCTTTTTAATAATTTAATTTTATTAATTAAAGCAGGACATTCAACATTTCACATCAGATGTGATTTCTCTAAAAGTAGTCACTGGTTATAATAGTTTTGTGCTAAATGACCTGTCGAATCATAATTAGTTTTTTCAACGAATTACCTATCATAAAATATACTAAAGTACCGTAACGTTCGGCTCACTGATAAATAATTCACTGAATACATATCTAAGAGGCACAGCTATATCTATATAAGACATGGTTTTCTCGATTGAAACTCAATTAACAGTGCGGTGAAACAGCCTTTAGAAATAAACATTTTAATTGTATTTTGAGTGTGGTGATACATAGCCGCTTCGTAGATTGGTGAAAATGAAAAAAATAATATTTTCGGTGGTTATTTGTATAATTTTTTCTTTAGATCTTGTTCACAATTTTGCTCTACCTCACGAAGGATTATTTAAATTGGATTTGATCCACTACAATGACTTTCACGCAAGGTATGTGGAAATATCCAAATAGAAAATAATAAATAATTTTATTTTGGCGTTTATTTTGGTTTCAAAAATATTTATTCATGAAATACTATATAGAATTTTAGTCAAGTATTTATTTCAGTTTTTATTTATTTATAATCAGGCAACTAAGGCCTATAGATAGGGACCAATACACAAAATGATTGTAACAATTTTACAGATTAATAAATAGATATAAAATAAAATTATGCAATTCAAAAACTTCGAACTAACGCTATAAATAGTTACTATACCTAAATACTATTATTTTATACTATTTTACACGATTGCACGGCGTCGTGTGTCGCGCGTAGTAGTAACCGCTAGGTAATAGCCAGAGTACAATATCTCTCGGTCAGAACTTTGTTCTTGAAGATTGAAAGCTGTTCAGTAGGCAATCTCACCACAAAGGAATTGAATTTGACGTTGTGACGAGACTCCAACTGCTCTGCCCTCATTTTTACCCGACTGCGCGACGCAACGAAGGGTAATGTGTTTATTATTCTACGAGTAACCGCCCTCACTTTGCTTCGGTTTTCTTTTTTTTTACACCTTGGGTTACATTATTGGAGTTTTATTAAGGATCCCTAATTCTTTTGAAAATTTAATATAGCCTATGTTACTCGGGGATACTGTAGCTTCCCAACAGTGAAAGAATTTTTCAAATCGGTTCAGTAGTTTCGGAGCCTATTCAATGCAAACAAACAATCAAATCTTTCCTCTTTATATATTAGTATAGATGTATGTACGTTTGTTTCTGTGTGGCGTTCTAGAGACCAAACGCGCTGACGGATTTTGATGATTCTTACGTCAATCGATTCGTCTTATCCTTGCGAGTGCTACTAAAGATAATGACAATAATCAAAATTCATCACAGCGACAACCAGACGTCATATGGTCAAAATGAAATAAAAATTATCGATTAGTCAAGTGGAATATGTATTTAAAAATGATTTTTGGGTTCCTTTCATTATTTTTCATTTTAAGTAACAGTTTAGTATATAACGATATAAAGCTGTTGGTTGTTTAAATAAAAAAAAAATTCAAAAAAAATATCAAAAAAAATTTACAAAATTAAATACAAAATTAAATAAAAAAAAACAAAAAAGAAAATAAAAAAATTCAAAAAAAACAAAAAAAACAATATTATAAAACTATACTAAAACAATATTCAAAAGAAACAATACAATAATAATCATTTTTTCAAAACGAGCGTTTAAACGCTGAAAATACTGAAAAGAAATTTTAGTGATTATGAAAACCTAATAACATTTTGTAGAACGTACCAAATTGAAACCCTAACGTATAGTTACGGAAATAAGACAACTTAGAAATTGAAATTATAACTTCACTTTATTCCTTTTCCCTTGACGATTTCTAAAATACCTTAGTCTTTATTGTATATATATTTAAAGAAATCCTTTATTGTAATTAGTAATCTATTTGTTGCGTAGTATCAGTTTCCAATTTCAGTTTTTTACTGAAACACAGATACTAGCCGTTATTCCTTAGTGCACCTACAGTACCTATCTAATTACTACTAGTAACCGCCCTCGCTTTGCTTCAGTTTTCTTATTTTTTTTACACCTTGGGTTACATTATTGAAGCTTTATTAATGATCCCTAATTTTTATTTGAAAATATAATACAGTCTGTGTCACCCGGGGATACTGTAGCTTCCCGACAGTGAAAAAATTTTTCAAATCGGTTCAGTAGTTTCGGAGCCTATTCAATGCAAACAAACAATCAAATCTTTTCTCTTTATAATCTTAATATATCTATATAATTTACGTGTCACGTTGTTTGTCCGCGATGGACTCCTAAACTACTTAACCGATTTTAATCAAATTTGCACACCGTGTGCAGTTTGATCCAACTTGAAAGACAGGATAACTTACATCTCCCCTATGGCACACGGAAGGTTTTAATAAAAAAAAACTTTTGACAGAACGAAGTCTGTCCGGGCAGCTAGTATTAGTATAGATAATACATATTAAGAAAAAATTGGAAGATTTTACAAATTTTAATGTTTTTAGTTTTTTGTAGTTCTCACATTTGTCGGTCAGGTATTTCTATAAATGTAATTTATACTTAATTGTCTTAATTTATACTTACTTAAGACATGTAGAATTTTTATTGATTTTACGACGTGTGCACGTCGTTATATCAATGTAAAATAAACTAGGTATCGCAATTTTTCTATATGTACATAGGTATAGTAAGTTTGTATTATTTCAGATTATTCAAGGTTTATGTTTTACCATCAACTTCAACAAAAACTAAATTTAGGAAAACATGGCTGCATAGGTATTTCGAATTACCTCTATACTCCAAGTTCGAATATAGGCAGGTTGTTCCGTTATTTGATATTGTAAACTATGATTTTATGTAATTGGCACACATTTCAGTGCCATTTTAATGAGCACACCATTATTTGTCCGTAACACTTTAGCTCGACAATAACTACAAAACAAAAATAAATAAATACCTAAATAAAGAAATCGATTGACAAACGGAGCAAAAAAGGGATGTAAGGGATGAAATAATAATAGTTCAATAGATGTTTAAGATGATCCGATTAAAATTTTACAGGGCTGCCTGAGAAAAAACAAACAAGATTTGATTTGTATAGTCTCCGGACTCCAGTAAAATGCTGAGCAGGCTCCGATTTGTGAAGGGTCCACTTGTATAAGTATTGTATACCTAACCATAAGTGTATCTTTTGCAAATATATGTATTTTCTTTCTTTCTTTCAAATCAAAATATAAAATTCCTATTTTACCTACTTCCAAATATCTGGATGAATCCAACCCTTTTGTACAAAATATTCCCTGCGAACCTAATTTGTAACTTAACTTGTAAGGAAAAATATTTTCCTTATTTTATCTCGTACCTACACACAATAAAACAAAACATAACTCTTTTTCAAAGTCCATCATTTCGTTATTTCCCCTTATATATTTAGGGACACATTTTAAAAGCAAATCAATCAAAAATTTAATTAATTTAAATTCTGCACAATGATATTGCTTTAACGGATTTCAAAAATCCATTTCCTACTCACTTAATTCAATATGAAGAACGTTAGGTTGAATATGATATTTCGAATTTCTATGCGAAATATTGAGAAAACCTTGATATTACTAGACACCTGTATAATCAATGACAGTTTGACACATAATGTTAATTGCAATTAATGTTAATTGTAGTGGTTAATTGCAACCATTAATCGCACGATTTAAAGATGAAAGAAGAGAATTCGTACGTATGTCGTATTCGTAGCCGTAGGTACTTATTCGTATCGATACTAGAATAAAATTAAAGGTGGTGCATGACGTAGGAGAGATGGGTACAATTCTAATTTGACGACCCGTGTGGCGCAATGGTTACGTGCCGGATCGCCGCACCAAGGGTCCTGGGTTCGATTATCAGCGAGGCGGAAATTTGAATGATGAGTTTGAATTTCTGTTCTCGGTCTGGATGTAAATGTCCTTGTCTTTCTTTGTTGTTCATGGCATCCACGATACAGGGAATCCTAGTGTGGGGCTATGAGTGTGAAGCGTTATTATTATTATAGCAAATGTAGCAAATGTCTTGTTGATGAGGCATTAAAATATAATGAAGTGATAAAATCATAATAAAAATCGACATTGCTTATTATAATAACACACTATTTAATTTTATGTTAGTTTCCCAGCAGTAATTGGTGCTTTAAGCTATGTGAAAAGCGCGTAATCACACGTGTACCTATGTATAGACAAGCAGTTAACGTCGCTACCTTAAAATAATTTCATTCATTTCACTAAAACTGCACTTTAATTGGCACGTCGAAGTGCAATAAACTTGTAAAACGTCAATTAAGATACGATTTTATAACTACCTACTATATTTTATGTACCAACTACATGCATTCTTGTTAACAAATACTAAGATTTTTCCCATTCGCAGCGCTGTTAGTGTCACAAGTATAAATCTTAAAACTGCTAGTAAAAATCTACCAACTTTTTTAATTACATATAGGAACTCAACTTAATTTAATCCTTTAAGTATTTTTTCAATATTGCCTTTTATGATTGAATTTAATCAATAATTATTGACAAAAAATAACCTTCAAAATTAGAAATAATTCAAAAACTACTAGTCATATCTCGCTCAAAAAGTGAGACCACATGACAAGCACCAGCTTTCGATTAAAAAAAGAATCATCAAAATCGTTCACCCAGTCGAAAGTTCTGAGGTAACAAAAAAAATACAGTCGAATTGAATACCTCCTCTTTTTTTGAAGCCGGTTAAAAAGGGAAACTCTTTAAATAATCATTTTCCGTCCTCGGCGCATATAGTAATGACTTTTAAATACGCGAAATAACTTAGCTAAGGCATTCATACCTATAATTCAATAACAGATTCGAGGAGACATCATTGGAAACTCCAGTATGTCGCAGTAATGACAGTGAATGCTTTGGAGGCTTCGCACGCTTGGCTCATGGGGTTAAGGAGCTGAAGAAGGAAAAACCGAACAGTCTTCTCTTGAACGCTGGAGACAGCTTCCAAGGCACCTATTGGTACACCTTGTTGAAATGGGACATCACGCAGGAATTTTTGAATCTCTTACCACATGACGCTCATGTAAGTTTTCAGTGTCGTTTTTATATCTACTATACGTCAATGTTAAAAAGTGGTAAAAATGTGTTTATTTATGACGTTAAAAACTGGAACTGTTGAATCGATTAGGAAAATTAATTTCAATGTTAAAAAGGAAAGTATCCTTGAAGGATCGTTTACTATGTTATAGATACAAGGTTTTTGCTACATCAAGTGAAAACCTGTATTTCGGACGCCTTCGGCATTAATATTTAATACTTTGAGTTGGCCTTTAACTCCTTCACCAATCCGCAATGGAGAAGCGTGATGGCGTATGTCCTAGTACAGTCCTAGACTTAATCAGAAATTAGGAGAGACGACTATTTGTAAGGGAAGTAAATCATATTTACTAAAATATAGACCTATTCCATTTATTCATAAAAATGAAAACATGGCGAATTTCAGGCAATTGGCAACCACGACTTCGACGATGGGCCTGAAGGTTTGGCGCCATTCCTCATGGCTCTGAATGCTCCAACCGTCTCAGCCAATATAGACTCCAGCAAGGAACCGATCTTAAATGGACTATACACACCTTACGTTATATTGGAGAGGGATAACAGAAAAATCGGTATCATTGGTATTACTACGACATCTTCTAAGGTACTAAAATACAGTATACAATAAATCCTACTAATATTATAAATGTGAAAGTTTGGATGTTTGGATGTTTGGAACTTCAATCAGCTGATTAAGTGATTTGTTGTAATATGGTTAATTGTTTTTAATAACTAACAATATACCTACTGTGCGGAGATGCACATTGTGATAATTTTTATCATACAATGCGAGGTTTAGTAGCCATCGATCTTGTGTAAAATCAAATAAATCAACAAAACATTTTTTGTGGAAAACTAAGGCTGCTTACATACTAGCGTTTATAAAGCGCTTCATGCACCCAATGAGCAATCAATGAGTTACAAAAAATAATAATTTTACGATAAAGAAAATAACTGGTAGCTTATCATTGAAGTATAATGTAGTAAAGTACCAGAACAGACAGAGCGAACAAAATTTGTGTCGCGTCGGTAGATTCTGTTTTTAAATCGAACGAATCCATTAAAAATTGAAGCCCACTGCAGCCAATTTATTTGGCCAAACATAGTATTCGCTGTATCGGTTTTATACGCCAGTAATAATACTTCAATGTAGCTTATCAGGTTTTGTCCTACCTTTCAATAAGAAGTGCTATCGAAGTATTATAAGATATCCTATCAGGTTTAATTGATTGCAAAAGATCATCAAATTTGGTTTTTAACATTCGTAAATGTCTTTCTATTTTTTATATTTACTTTATAGTAAAAAATATTAATTTTCCTGAACCGATTAAGCAAGTCATTATTAAAATGTCGGATGAGTGCGTACGTCTTTAAAATTCTAGTGCGGTTTTAGCCTAATGTCAAAATTGCTTTATTTTTCTATAGCTGTGCATGCGTTTAGGCCAGTAACTTTTGAATCACTGATTTTAGTCATGGATATATTACTCTAACTGGATACATAACTTCGTAGTTGTACCTGAAGATCGATGATGGCATAAAATAATGACCATTTTTGTATTGTGTCCATGTTATCTATAGTCCCAGGATATAATAAAATTATCTTTCGATTGTGATTTTTTATAATGGTTTAAAAACATCTAAGATGAAATTATAATATAGATGTAACATAATTGTGTACCTTAATTTTCAATTTACTCTTAATGCAATTATTTAAATCAGGTAATTTTGAAGAAATTCTTATAAAATGTATATTATTTCAATATTACAATTTTTGCCACCAGAAGAATTACATATAGAAAACATTTTGAAGAACCGTATCAAAATAGGACATAATTTTTCTAAGTGTGTACACCGTACAATTATGAAGGACAACCTCAATCCGGCCTGTGATTGGTCGAATGGTCATTCCGATATGACGTCATTGATCTTCAGGTACCTCTACAAAGTCTATGATCCAGACAGAGTAATATATCCATGATTTTAGTTAATACGAGTTAATTCTTTGTTTAAGAAGCAATTTGGATTATGCTTTTTTGTATAACATTGGGTATTTTGTCAAGTAAATTTGAAATTCAGTGAGGAGCTGATGATGGTATCTGGAGATAAAGAGTACTAAATATCTGGAGATAAAAGAACTCCTCAATGGTAGAAATAAATAGGTAGAACGGTGTTTAAAGATATTTTGTTTTCGTTATCGTTGACATCGTGAAATCAGTTCTTCATTGACCAACTAAGGGTCTCATGACCATGTGTCTTGGAGAACAAATAGGTAACTCCTGAACGGGTGCAAATTACTTAACAGGAATAAAAAATATTTGTTTTTAGTAACGTTGACATTGCAAAACCAGTACATTAATGACCAACTTAAGGCCTGCTGGTGTACTTATATTGGAGGCTAAATATGTAAATCTCGAACGGATGGGAATATCTGAACAAGATTTAAAAATATTTTTGTTAGTAACGTTGAAATTGCAAAGCCTATATACATCATTAAGCAACTTGAGCCTGATGGTGTATCTTGGATAGGTACACAAAATAATTATGCCATGCCACTAAAACGCAGACGTGTCTGTTCACCGCAAAACGGAGCCTGTTCACCTTGGCTCCCACTTTCCGGAATGTATCCCTGGAATGCACCGACCGCCTACAGTTATTGGAAGTCGAAGTTTCCTCGAACCGCAACTATGAAAGGTTCATCGAATCCAAAGCTAAAGTGGCTGCAAGAAAACTTGGGGTCCTTGCAAGGGTGCGCCAGTACTTCTCACCGAGGCAGATTTTAACAATGTATATAAAGCTCAGGTTCGCCCATGTGTGGAGTACTGCTGTCACATTTGGGCCGGTGCCGCAAAATGTCACCTTTCAGCCTTAGATTCGATGGAGAGGCGTGCAATGAGGCTCATTAACGACCCAGACTTGGTGGTAACCAACGTGCAAAGCCTCGCACACAGGCGCAGAGTAGCCAGCCTCTCGGCATTCTACAGGATGCATTTTGGAGATTGTACTCAGGAATTGCACGAACTAATTCCCCCATCCCCGTTCCTCCATCGAACAACCCGTCGTACGGCAAGCATCCATCCATATGTCGTCAATATCCCACCGCTGCGAACGGTGCGATACACGTCTTCTTTCATACTGCGTGCCGCGAAGGACTGGAATAGCTTGCCTGCGTGGGTGTTCCCGTCCAACTACAATGTAGGTGTCTTCAAGAAAAGAGTGAATAGGAATTTATTAAGTTAGTGCATTCACCATCTTGGACTCCGACGCCACTTACCGTCAGGTGGAATTGTTGTCAAGCACTTATTTTATGTAAAAAAATGGAACTTTTATGTGAAATAAGCTAATGCTTCACTAAAAAGCCACCTGATGGTAAGCGGGAATGAAGTATGGGTGGTAAAGCGCACTAACTTACTAAAAGCCTATTCTCTCTTCACTTGAAGACACCCGTATTATAAGAGTAAGAGCCAAGATGAAAGGGCTTCTTTTGCCGGTGAATTGACACGCTTGAGTTTTTGTGACGTTGAATCTCACAAAGTTCGTATGCCAGACCCAATCGAAGGCCTTCGAGATGTCAAGAAAAACTGCTAGCTCTTCCCTATTTTTCTCGAGGGCCTCGTCCCAGATGTGAGTGGCATACGCTAGAAGATCTCCCGTCGACCGGTTTCGGCGGAACCCGTACTGCCTGTCGCTAAGAACATCATTGTATTCTAGATATACCATGAGGCGCGTGCTAAATATACATAATAACAGCAGTTATTACATGGGTGACTGTTGTTGTTGGTAACATTCACATTGCAAAACCAGTTCATCATTGACTTAGGGCCAGATAGTGATCTTAGAGATAAAATAATATGTAATTCCTGATTGGGTGGCAATAACGGAAACACTTTTTTAAAATATTACATAGTTGGTTGTACTTTGACATTGGAAAACTAGCATATTATTGACCAAACTTAGGGCCTGGTGGTGTATCTTGAAGACCAAATAATTATGTAACACCTGAACGAACGGAAATAACGAAATTGATTTCAAAGATATTTGTTGTTGTTTTTAAACCATTTTTAAAATGAAATTATGTGAATGTTTCTTATTCACTAACGCTTAAACTGCTAAACGAATTTAGTTTCAGTTTAGCTCCCTATCTATACCTATTTAATATCGATAGATTTTACTATAATACGAGTACTTATGATATTTATTTTGTATTCCGATATTTCGACCCAGTTGCATAGATCGTGTTCCATGGTGGTAAAGTTTAAAACTGGTGAGTTAAGTTTAAATTTTATATCGGGGATAGACCGTTCCCTCAAGATAAGTGGTATAATTAAAAATGGCTAGCATATATTTTTTTTATCATTTCTTTTATTGATCATACTCTTCATTCTTCTAAAGGTCTAATTCTGAAGTCCACGCAGACGAAGTCGCGGGTAGAAGCTAGTATAAAATAAAATACAATACTCATCATTATCATAGCATGGGACATCAATATAAGTAGATGCAATAGTGCACCCATTTCTAGAATGTAGCTTCTAGAAATACCGGATCAACATAAATTAACGAAAAACGATTACCACCAGAAAAATAAAATAGGTGAAGCTTTATTCAAATTTTTGTGTTCAAATATGCATATAAACTCCATATCTTTTGCATTTAGGCAGCAGTACTCGAACCCAGGTTCTCCGGACTATGGAGATCGAGAATCCAAATTCAAATCTTTAGCTAAAATCTCGGTTATTTCTACCTGCAATTACGAGTTATTTAATAAGCTAACGAAATACCTATTAATAGGTACGTTAAGATTACGATAGTTACGTTTATAATCAAGATTATGTTATTTGTTTGTAGATATTGGCACCAGTTGGACACGTAGAGTTTTTTGATCCAATGGAGGCTGCTTCTCGGGAAGCTGAAAATCTGTCGAACCTGGGCGTTGACATCATTATCCTGCTCTCACACTGTGGCTATGATGAAGATATGTAAGACTCCACTTTCTATAAATTAGATAATCAATTGTGTTTTGAAGAGATAACATTGTAATAAAGAAAAAGAAGAAGTTAAAGCAATTTTCAATGACATAGTTTATCATAATTATTTAAAATCTTCCTTTATGTAATTTTAGGTAGAACTTGGTAATAATTTGCCTTTCTTTTTAAAGAAAACGGTGGTGGCTCTCCATAAAATATCAATTGTTTTTAGCGCATACGCACAAAACATGCTACAATAAATAACTTATAGTAGACATTTTAATACACATGTTGACACAGGATCATCTGTAAGATTTTCTTTTGTTTTGCACTTTGTTTTTACAGGCAAATAGCACGGGAATATGGGAAAAACATCGATATCATAGTAGGTGGACATTCGCATAGGGACGAGCGATTCCCCATTCCATACCTAACTCAAGTAAAGACTACTGGAGATGATGACCATGAGGTAAGTATTGTACTTATTAGCACACCTACTACCTACCAACTTGCATTGAAACGGTTTTCAAAAATTAGTTTATGTACTAGGATTCCTTGTCCAACGGACAGTACAAATACGACATAAGATTCACGACCAGAGAAGAAACATTTATCTGTTACATAAATATCTGTTCTGGCTGTAAATTGAACCAGGGACCTCGCTTCGCAGGCAGGGTCTCTACCAACGAGACTTCAGGGTCGTCAAACTAGACAGATTACTTTCTTCATAAATAATAATCTATACTAATATATAAAGAGGAAAGATTTGATTTTTTGTTTACATTGAATAGGCTCCAAAACTACTGAACCGATTTGAAAAATTCTTCACTGTTAGGAAGCTACACTACCCCCGAGTAACATAGGCTATAATTATATTTTCAAAAAATTAGGGATCATTAATAAAACTCCAATAATGTAACCCAAGGTGTAAAAAAATAAGAAAACCGAAGCAAAGCGAGGGCAGTTACTCGTTAAATTATAAAATTCTTTATTATTACTTTATGCTGACAAAGTTTACAAATCTCTTACAGGTTATTGTTGTGCAGGCGTCGGCTTTCACAAAGATCCTGGGAAATCTCTCGATCTATTTCGACTGCTTCGGTGATATCGTGACATTTGAAGGTGGCCCTATATTCCTCGATAGATCTGTGCCTGAAGGTATTTTTTTTTAATTGAACTAGTCACTGAGGTTGAGATCTATGCTTTGCTCAGATTTAAAATTATTAGAACAAAAATAACGGTCCTAAATCAACCTTACGTTAGCTGTTTCATATTACTTTTTCGTTTTTTTTGTATTATGTTATTTTGTTTCATTGTATGTGCAAAGTCAAAGTTTAAATACGATTTATAGATCTCACTCTGAGTTTTTTCTAGCGAAGATAAGTGAATTGATTAGTTGCTAAGTGTCATCTCCCAACGATCCAAGTTATTTGACACAGTCAGTTACGTTGACTTTGAAGGTGTGCTTATTTAAGTGCTTTATTGAAGTGGTGATGTTTATTTGATACAAGATTTTTCATATAACAAGTTAATAGTTTAAAATCTATCTAAAACTATACGCTTGTATAGTGTCAAGGTACTAGAGAAATGTAATGACTGTGCTGTTAAGGAGTTCCCTCGACTGAAGCTAAAACTGAGTGTAATATCAGTGTAATGTTTATCAATAAAATGATAATACATTTTATCTAATGCAATGTGTAAAATTAAAACTCCTTAGGATAAGAGGAAGTAGGTCTAATTAAGTTTGCAAGATTTACCCGTATTACCGTTTATTTTAGCCGTATTGGGCTGGCTTAGAATACTAACCCCAATCCCACGTCGGATGGGTGTCGTAAGAGGTGACTAAATCCGGCCCGTTGGTGGTAGGGCCCCTCGAGGATTATATTGGTAATATTGATTTTAATTGTTAATTAATACCATTATTACTATTATTATTTTTCCATGGGGTTCGCCTGGATAGCTACCACCCTTGAGCATGAGTCAGCCGCCAAACGACTCGTCGTGTTCCGGCTGGGTCTTGAGAGCCAGTTCTTTCTTTCTTGGCCAGCAAAGCATCAGTGATGCCTTTGGTGTTGTTGATGTTCATGGGTGACGATAGTCACTTACCATCAGGTGGATCGTCAACTCGTTTGCCAGCTATTTCGTGCATGCAAAAATGGCTACACGGATTCGGATGCAACTTGTCACGCAGATAGTTTATAACCTGGATTAATTTATATGATCCTTTTCAACCTGGGAATAAGATTTTGACTGTTTCAAGATATGTATTTATAGATGAGGAAACCAAACAAAAGTTAGCGCCATATGCCAAACTGGTCCACGAGTCTGAAGCCCAGGCTATTGGATTCAACCAAATAACACTTCGTCACAAGGACTGTGCTTACGGCGAATGTGCGCTTGGGAATCTCCTGACCGACGCTATCAATGAATATGTGAGTATCAATCGTGTTCTTAAGTCAATCTGGGATACAGTTAATATCTTTTATACCAATTAAGGCGAGCGTTTCCGTTACTTGCGTTGCATTCTGTTGAAGGCTGTTGTTGTTGGAAGTGGAACACACCAAGCAGTTTAAAACCCGAGAGTAAATGTAGATTTTGCTGTAGCTTCCTTCATTATATCGACTATTAGCTGTTACCCGCGATTTCGTCCGCGTGGTATTTAACAAAAAAGTTATTGTTCTTTTTTTTTTCTAAAACAATTTTTTTTCTAAAATAAAAGTAGCCTAAGTTACTCCTTGTTACATCAGCTATCTGCCAGTGAAAGTACCGTCAAAATCGGTCCAGCTATTTCAGAGATTAGCCGGAGCAAACAAACAGACAGACAAAAATAAAAAATAAAAATTGTTTTGGTATATGCACTGTGTATATATCCAAATGTACTTAGTAAATAGCGGTTATTTTAATATTACAAACAGACACTCCAATTTTATTTATTTGTATTTATTGTATAATATGATGACATGTTTTCACGTGTTCGGTCGCATTGTCAGACAGCGAGAAATAAAGCGGGACCTAAGTTTTTTTTATGGCTGGGAACGCATTGGGGATGTCTTTTTTGTTGCTGATCTCCATAGGTGATTGAAACCACTTACCATTAGGTAGGTCGTCTGTTCGTTTGTCGGTTATTGACAAAAAAATTATAAAACAAAATCACATGGTGTTTTTGATCTAACTCACCGTATGTATAACGAAAACTGTATTGCTTTAAACTTTATAGCAGTTAGTTTTTTTTTTTAATTTCATTTCATTTTTCAGGTAAAACAAACTTTGAAACCTAAATATGACTGTATATCCTTGATTCAACGTAGCAACATAAGAACGGGCCTAGTAAAAGGACGTAAGTAGATTTAGAAAAAAATATAGGTGGTGGAGTTTTAAAATATATATTTTTTGGAATAAACTCATTTATCTATTAAATTCGTACCTAAATCGAGTAGCATAAAATCGAGTAGGTACATTTTATAACTTTAGGGTTTTGTCGAGTATTGTGTGTCGAGCGAGTAATAACACAGAAAAAATAATAGTACTTATAATAAGTATTAATAATACAAATATACTTACTTGCTACAAAATTTACCGAACATATGTAATTATTTTTTGTTTCAGCTATAACTCAAGGCTCATTGATTGAATTGTTTCCATATCGAGATTTCTTGGAAACCTATGAATTAAAGGGAAGATACTTGCTAGATGTTTTGGAGAAGAGCGTGAGTGATGCTACATCATTCGACCCTTTCACTGCGCCTTGGCTGCTTCAAATTTCTGGTAAGCTTTTTTTATTACTGAGTTTGCGATAACTCTTCAGAGATTGTTCAAGCTATAGCCTCAAGAAATATAATGTGTACTGGCTTAAATAAGAAGATTAGTTTAGGTTAGGTTTTAAATTAAAATAGAAATAGGACCCTATTCAGTTATTATTATAGTGAATGTGAGCTCCATTTTCTAGGCCACTGGACACATGCAAGTATAATGCAGCAGTATTTATTTGTAACCTGTATATTAGATTTTTTTTCTTCAATATTTTGTACCTGCCTACTCTTAATTATTGTGGTCTTGTGCGTGTATGGCTGTGGCAATAAAATAATTTCTATTCTATCCTATACATTAAAAACTACTAGGGTAAAGTACCTACGTAACATGTTCTCCTTTTTATTAGGTAGGTAGAATTTAAATGACTTTTTCTTCTGTCTTCTTAAACTTTATGTGATTCAGCCTGACCACGAATTAACGAATAAAATTGTTTATTCTTTACATTATTGTTTTCTTCCAGGTTTACGAGTTGTGTACAATGTATCACTACCCGAGGGTCATAGGGTGGTCTCAGTGTATATCGGCGATAAGTATTCAGAAACTCCATTGGATATCGGGAAGTACTATCAGATTAGTGCACCAGCTTATTTGGCAAATGGAGGAGATGGGTATGACGTAAGTAGTTTTCTTTTTTATTGTACACTTATCTTTTTATTATTTTTGTATGTCGTATTTATTTAGGGTAGAGCGGCTCATTAAAATTTGTTTTTGAATATCTTTCTTAATTTATATAAAAAAAATATATATATTATACAGGTCGATAAAATGAGGCAAAAGGCAAAGATAATTTTATTGCAAATTCTATATCGATATGATTTTCAATATCGAATACTGGATGTAGAGTATTGTAGAGTCATGTCACTGAAAAATTGCTATCTCAGGTGTCGCATACTTTTTTAAGGTTCCGCGTCGCGTACCCTATAGTGTAGGGTATCGTTGAAAAGGTCTTTCAAAAATATATTATGGGTCTTCTTAGACCATTTTTGGTATTAGGTTCGTTTGCGAAATATTTAGCTTTAAAGTGCAAATTTTGGTTAGAGTCGAGTGTTCCCCCCCTGCCGAATAAACGGTTGGAGTTGGACAAGTTAAAAAATTCTCAAGAATAGGATATATGATGAATTTACAAGGAAAACTATCATGGCTATGTTAGCATAAGTAGTTAATGAGTAATAGTCGATAAACCCCGGAACTACCCCGGAACCCTAATACTGCGCGTGGCCCGACACGTACTTGTTTTTAGATTGATCCGAGTACAATAAGGACTTAACTTTTTCTTCCAGATGCTGTCAGAACACGCGAGAAACTTACAAGTACTGGACAGTGATCAAAACGCTCTCCTGCTATACGTTACACAACACACGCCGCTGCGAATTGTAACTGATCAAAGAATTGTTATAACTAGCTGAGTGATTGTTGAAGACGAAGATTTAAAACTTTGCTATTATATTTTGTCAGTCGATTAAGGCAAAACATTGGTGCCTATTACTGGACAACAATAATATTACCTTAAATAATATTATATGTATTGCTAGTACTAGTGCAACATCTATACACCACGGACATAAAAAAGAACGGACGTAACCTTGTCTAATCGAGAGTAAAGCTGACAGCTGACAGCTCGCTTACCATGTGTGCGTAATTTTGTAATTTTTGATTCGCGATAGTGTCAATGTCGTAGCCGTATGGTGTCAATGTGTGGGTGTGTGTACTTGTACGAATACAGAGTTGGTATTCCTATGGGTGCTTCACTGAATTTGTTCTTGGGATTACGTCGGTTTTTTTTTACGTCCGTGCTATACACTTAATTATTAGCTGGTACAGCAAGTTAAATCGGCAGGTACTTAGGTCGTATACAGAGGTCCATTCCATCACAATTCACAATGCTGATATTTTATGTACACTACAAGCAGATAACTTTTAATTTCAAACTTTCAGTATGCATTTAATTTATAATTTTCTCACAATGTAAACAATAGGCAATCGAAGATTTGCCAAACGTCAAAACGCACACTTTTACTCTAAATATAGACAAAAAAATAAATAGTACCTACCTATATTTATTGTACTTTGATAAGCCAATTGAAACAACAATTCTAGTAAAAAAAAACACGATACAGAAACATATAACAAAATGTAGCTATCTAGTTAGTTATAATGTAATTTAATGTATTTGTGAAGAGATTCGTTATTAATTAAATTATTGTAAATATTTTATTTTATTTTATTGATTTGACACTCACCTCCGACACGATTTAAATAATTATATACATAGTAAGATAGGTATGTAATTTATACGTAAATTATCATATTATACTGAAATGTAAAGGGCTTAGAACTTACTTAAGGTTCAATAGGATTAGGTTTAACAGAGGTTTAGAGAATTACTTAACTGTACCTCGTAGCAATCCCTTATTCAATCTCTCTCACTGTACAGATAGAGCAAAGAAGATTATTATTTTATACACTAGCTGACTCGGCAAACGTTGTTCTGTCAATTTTTTTCTGGTTAGGGACACCCTAATCACCCATCGTTATGAAATATACTTAACGACCTTTTTTCATATCTACCAAATATACACAAAAAAAAGCGGCCAAGTGCGAGTCGGACTCGCCCATGAAGGGTTCCGTAGCAAGTAACATAATATAAAAGTTCTTGTAGTTCGCTGTAACTTTGATCGATGTTTTTTGCGGTTTACGATTTATGACGTATTAAAAAAAAACTACTTATTAGACCTCGTTTAAATCAATTTTCGTTGGAAGTTTGCATGGTAATGTACATCATATTTTTTTTTTAGTTTTATCATTCTCTTATTTTAGAAGTTACAGGGGGAGGGACACACATTTTACGACTTTGGAAGTGTCTCTCGCACAAACTATTCAGTTTAGAAAAAAATGATACTAGAAACCTCAATATCATTTTTGAAGACCTATCCATAGATACCCCACACGTATGGGTTTGATGAAAAAAAAAATTTTGAGTTTCAGTTTTATGTATGGGGACCCCAAAATTTATTAATTTTTTTTCTATTTTTGTGTAAAAATCTTAACGCGGTTTACAGAATACATCTCCTTACCAAGATTCAACAGTATAGTTCTTATAGTTTCGGAGAAAAGTAGCTGTGACATACGGACGGACGGACGGACGGACGGACGGACGGACGGACGGACGGACGGACGGACGGACGGACGGACGGACGGACGGACGGACGGACGGACGGACGGACGGACGGACGGACGGACGGACGGACGGACGGACGGACGGACGGACGGACGGACGGACGGACGGACGGACGGACGGACGGACAGACGGACAGACAGACAGACAGACGGACAGACAGACAGACAGACAGACAGACAGACAGACAGACAGACAGACAGACAGACAGACAGACAGACAGACAGACAGACATGACGAATTTATAAGAGACTTTTATATACCTACCTACATATATTAAATAATATGGTTCCCGAAGACGGAACTTTTTGAATTGAAAAAACCTGTTTTTTAATTCTTTGGCACATTTGTTGTAACTTGAGTAACGTGAGGTAAAAGAACAAATTTCAGAAAAAGAGAGACGGAAATAACATTGGAGTTATTTTATTTATAGATGTAGGAAAGTAATGATTTGCATCGAATCACAAATGAACACTTTGGTTTGCACAAGGCATGCTTCGCTGGCCGCATCGACCATTACCTTGATATGTAAAAAGTCAAGGATAAGATCGAGTTATCTAAATGTTGCTTGCAACACTTACTTCGTTCACTATGCACATATTTATAGTATAATCTGGGTATTCAGTTGCTATAGTTGATGAATAGTCTACATTCTCACCTTATTTCATAATTAAGCTATCCAGACACGAATAAAAATTATAGCGCAGAATGAAAAAATTGGTCGTGTGCTTTATTTCACTATCTGTGGTTACAGGCGATATAAAGCGAAGTAAAGGTATTGAATATTTTTTTTAATGTAAATCGTGATCAATTTATTAACTGCAAATATTTAATTGTGAAGTACAAAACTGTTTTAGGAATTTTTGCTTTACTAATAAAATAAAGCAAAAGACTAAGTACTCTATAAATATGCCAGAAAAATTATTACGTCTTTTAAAAATTCTTTAATCTCTAATATTCGCACCAATGAGTTTATCTACGTATGAGAGGATTAAGCAATCCTTCAATAGTTAAAGTCCTTTAACGGATGAAAGGTTCGTCTAAGTCACATACGGGAACTCTGGGTCATACAAATTTTATTGTTCCCGGACACAATAGCACATTCATACATGTGTCGAAGTGCATCTCACTCAGTATTGACTGGAATGTTTAGACGTATGTTTGTGGCTTCATTGCACCCTATAGACTACACACTAACTGCATTCTAAACTGAACGTCTACCACCATCTTCAGATTATCCATTCATCCGGAGAACCCAAGCTCGCTTTAGTTAAACTCAACCATCACTCAAGTACCTCTTGTTTCATATTGTGTCAGATCTTCGTACTATATAGTCTACCTCGTTGTTTTACTAAAGCAAATCCAAAACTACTTAGACTTAAGTAACTCAAATTCGATCTCACATCGTTAACTCTCCGTATTTAACAATACACTTATGAAAGCCAAACATGTTGATACTGCCATTTTCAGAAAGATGCCTTATTAAAGGGGAGATAAAAATGAAAAAGTCCCTTCTCATCACAACTTTAAAAAATGGATAGGAAAAACCCTAATTCAAAATTGTTTCGCATTACTTGAGTGAAAGCGATTACGTATGTTTACTTCAAAACGTTGTAATTGAATGCTCATCCACATTATAATATTCCTTACCCATAAGCTATGATAACCCATGTTTCTTAATGTTGTATATATCTAGGGACTCTATAAATAAACCTCCCGTGCTATGAACATAAATCAATTTAAAGCTCCAGTCAAACTGAAATAAAATTTTTGCTTTTAGGCAATATTTCTTATTCATTAGCACTTTGCCATATGAATTCTATTACACGCTTTTAACTACAGAATATTTTTGTCTGAAAGATGCATTTTTACAGATATTTCATTTACCCATTAACGGCAATGCAAGGGAAAAGTTAGGTCTATTCCGAATCAGGAAAATTGATGGCCACTTTGTATGTTGTTTCTGATAATGTGAATACCTCCGACATAGTTTAACGACTACCATGATTGTAATAAAAAGTGGCCAAGTCTTGTTACAAACATGGCAACTATATTTGCTACAATTGTTTACAATATCAGGTTTGTCGATTAATATACTAGTAACGTTAAATGGAGAAATATAACTCATTCAATAGCTGAAAGCAATCACAGAGCTTGTACGTTACGTACGTTAACTTTAAACCAAAATGAACTTATGACTTTAAAACAGATTGTAAATATGTTTCTCTTATATCAACCCTGTAAGGTAAACTGAATGAACAATTTTCATTAAGTGTCAAGATTTGAAATGGGACCGTGTCGGCTTGGAGACCGTTGATATAAATGGAGGGACAGCATTAATCTCCATTGCGGTCATTTAAATGTGGCAGTTGTATGTTTAAGGGATCAAATTGAAAATAACTGATTTAATGAGATTTCAGGTAGAGATGTGTGCAGAGATTTAGTCTTACCTGACTTACAATTAGTGAAAGACCTAAGCGATCTGAAGGACTCCCACGTGGTTTAGCAACTGCTATTTAGCCAAGATGCCCTTCGAAGTTCGGTAGCACTCAAGCAAAATAGCCACTACCGGCCTCCAATCCAACTCCATCGTGCATCAAGTTATTTGGTTTATCACACTCCGTTATCACAAGCCCTTCTTTTGAAGACATCCTTGTTTACACGTAGATATTTCAGTCTAATACAAGGAGTAGTGTCGAGGCAGGCGCTTTAATTCTATGGAAGGGTTGTTCATTATCCTTCAAGGTTTACTGCAGGATATGCCCTTAATGAAAGCGGAAGACTAAATTATGTGTCACGATGATGAAGAGTCTTTGGCAAAGGGAGATCTTCCGCCAGGCCTGCTGTGCTTGTGTTGCCTGAGAGGCGGTCGAGCCCCGACTGATGTTGTCGGAGAATTTGCATGTATATGTATATAGAACCGATGCAGAAAACTTCGATAGCGTGATTCAGGTTGGCGTGACGTCACCGTGTGACGCGTGTGCGCTGTCGCCACAAGTCTATGTTGTAAAACACACTCGTATCTATATCATTAGAATAGAAAAATGTTGGTGTAAAGAAGTCTTTGTTGCGGTCACACATACACAGGTATTGTGTTAACAATTGTGTGACAAACGTGCAAAGATACGATGTGACCATGACAACATAAAAATAAGAATGGAATTAAGAGCCAAGAAAACCATTATGCGATTGTTCAACCGTTTTTGTCCAACGTTAAAACGTCTTTGTTTGTGGTTTGCATACAGATAGACAGACACAAGGAAACATTAGACACTGTATGAAGTTATAAGAACTACTTTCATGATCCTAATGGTAAAATTAGGTAAGCGATGAAATAAATGTACTTAAGTCTTGAGGATCAGCCAGTTTTAAAATTAAAATATTACATTAACTTTATTTTACATGAAAAAAATTATCTGTGAGTATAATACCTACTTTTGGTTTGGAGCGTGTAACCAATTATAATTACTAAAATTAAACTAATTAAATTCAGGATTTGGACTGAAATAAAAAGACGTATTGCCGATTTGGAGGCTGGTTTAATCTTTAATCTATGATACTCTCTCTATAATCATGGTGGGCTCATCCGGTGGGCCGAGCACATTCGCTGAGCCTTCAGATTACGTTCTTAGAACTAACTATGCTAATGCTGAAACAGCAGTAGTGGAAAGAGGGCTATTCATAACTACCTACTGTGTAGTACGTGACCTTAAAAATCATATTCAGAATTCTTGAAAGACTAAGACTATGAGCTATTTTTTCTTAGTTTTTTTAATTACAGAAATGAGACTCCAATGAAGAAATGGGGACAACACGTACTAAATTAATTGGATTCCTTAAACTGTTTAATGGCTTTTTAAATTAGTTTTTATTAAGTTTTCAAAATTAATCTGCAAGATTAAGGTCGTGTAAAAAATATTAATTAGGTAGGTACTTGCTGAAAACCAAATTGCTTATATAATTGTCGAAATAAAATTATTAACTTTAGTCTATTCGGTATTCAATTTTATTTTACGAATTTAATTTATTACTGATCTTAGAAAAAATATTTTTTAGTAAAATATGTATAAACTGAAATCGAACGCTACTCTATCAATCGGATAAAAAGCAACGCTATAAATAAAACATTTCTATTTTGTTATTCCCATACATTTGATGTTCTATAGCTCTGTAGAATAACTAAATATAGACATATCTTTGTAAGAAACTAAACCTTCACTCTTCAGAGTATTGAATGGATACGATTACAATGACACCATGGCTAACAAAATGGCTTCAAGGAAAATCAACTCTTGAGCAACTCTTTTGACTGATATCTTCAATCCTAAAATGTGGTAAATAGGTTTCGATACCCGACACAATTGATTTGTTTCGGTATTTAGCTGCGTCATTGTTTATCGGAGATGTAACGTAAATTTCCAATATTAAACTTTTTTGTATAATACGGGTACTCAAAAAATGAAATAAAATGCTTGTGCTCGTAAATTAAATGATGTCATCGTTGTTTCGGATGTTGCTTTGCCATGGAGTTCAGAAAGTCCGCAACCTTTTTTTTTAAACAATGACAAACTACTTATTTAAACATGCATCTACATTGTAGTAGTTCTTGCCTACTTTCCACTCGGTGAATTAATCTATACTAATAATTATATAATGAGGAAAGATTTGATTTTTTGTTTGCATTGAATAGGCTCCGAAACTACTAAATCGATTTGAAAAATTCTTTCACTGTTGGGAAGCTACACTATCCCCGAGTAACATAGGCAATATTATATTTTCAAAAAAATTAGGGATCCTTAATAAAACTCCAATAATGTAACCCAAGGTGTAAAAAATAAGAAAACCGAAGCAAAGTGAGGGCGGTTACTCGTACTATAATAAATATGTGTAAAATTATTGTCATTAAAATGTCAAAAACAATGAATAGTTGTGTTATATAACATATAATAATATATTTTTTAATACTTTATTATTTTTATTTAACACGGAAGAAAATGAAATAGGAAGCATTTTACAGTGTTTCGTTCGTGGTTCTTGTTTTTCCAAAAAAAAAATTTGAAAATTTGGGTGAGGGGTTAGGGGTGGGTCCAGCAAGGCTTATGTAATAGGGACTGACGGGATCCACGGGGGGTTTTGAAATTGTGTCAAAAATCGTCTAGGACGCACCGTTTCCGAAATATCCGAGATTTTCTGTTTTGTTTTTGTGTTACTTAAAAAAGTGCTAGTTGTATTTATAGATGGCGCGAGGAACAAGATAGAAGATTCGTTTTATTGCTGGATAGATGGCGCCAGCTGCTCATTTTACTCTTCATATTATGTTGAGAGACAGGCGCTAGTTACCACTACCACCACAAAAGTTTTTGAAAGATAATTAAAATGAATACCTTTATTTTTGAAGGTTTCACTTCTACCACGTGTGAATTGCACACATTTTAATTTTATTTTTAGTTTCTACTAACACTAAGTAGTCTTAAGTATTTCAATGTAACTAACCAATATATGGATAAAAGTCCGAAATAAATTATTTTATTAGATAATTATTATTTATCTGCTTTGTGTAATTAAAAACTTATTAAATAAAATATATTATACAATGTCTTAATTCTTTATTAGTTTTTTAAAACTAGATCTCAAGAATTAAGTAAGAATGGATGTGGTCCACTCAACGGGTGCAGCAATTTGGGGTTGTAAATAAATGCACTGTAGTAATGGGCAATTAAGATGCACATTAAGTATTAATTCATTTAACAAGTTTTTAATTACACATGTGGTAATGGATGTAAATTTATTCGTTCGTTACATAAAAAGGTTTGTTGACCCGTTGCATTTCTTAATCTGGACGTAAAATGACATAAAATTAAAAAGACCTAACTTAATTGATTTATTTCTACTCTCTCTTTTCTTGGTCGGAAATGCATTGGTAAAGCCTTTCACGATAATGTTGTTGTTAGTTCGGAGATCTGCTCGTTTTTCGGCTATTTACATAAAACATTATCTATCTATTAATTATGTTCGTATAAATATTTACTGAAATTTTATTTATTACATCTATTTTAGATACAATACCGACCAGACGATCGCGACCCACACCACTAAGAAACAAATTACAATCCGTCATGATTCTAGCCTGATAACTCTGTTAGTGTACTTGTAACTTCCATCTTGCTCTGACGCCGGTGTCAGTTAATCTTAAGTAATTACTAACTACCTCGATTATGTGATAAAGGTTTATCTCACTAGAAATAGTTAACTTATCATAAATCTTTAAACATGCGTGCGTTTATCCTAATATCAATATTGTTTTATTTCGATAATTTTGTGAGTGGCCGTGTTTTATTTAAAGACAACTATAGATTGGATATTATTCATTACAATGATTTTCATGCTAGGTAAGATTTTTTCTCAGTCAACTGGTACTGTGGTATTCATAAATATTATTTATGTATTACAACTATATTAATATTATACATTTTTTTCATTACCAAATTGCTATGCGCATTTTCGTGTGATTTCAAAGATTTGAGGTTGTCTGGACGAGAACAAATAATAAGACGATAAAGGCGACATTATGTACTTAAATTAGGAATCAATTGTTTTTTTATTTACTTAAGTGTTTAAATGCAAAAACAATTTTACATTCTCATTATTAGATTTGAATTCAGACAGCCAAATTCAGGGCAAGAATTTAAATTATGCATAATAAAGTTCAAACAGACCTTGACCGAGTTATCCCTGGTGCAATGTTTGTAAATAAAAGGAAATCGACCACCTTCCACTGGCTGGCATGTACAATTGTACACTGTACAAGTGTGCAATACTGACACATTGTGTGTACCGTATTGGGAACCTTGCACTTGTATTGTCATTTGATATCATTGACCGAACGAGAAGCACGCGATCAATGGAATGTCGAATGGACATTAATTAAGTAAAGTACTAAAGTCCGGTTTACATGTATTTAGTAGTTAAGTAGATAACAAAATTTTATCTAAATTTTAAGTATTAATATGTACGTGTAAACAAACAATTTAGTAATTTTTAGTTAAAATTTAGATAACAACTTAATACGTATAAACCGAACATAAAAGTGCATTTGTTTTGATTATGTCTCAGTTATAATATCACAATAAATTGTGACAAACTCCAGTTTGGTTTTTTAATAATATCTCTTACGTAATAATACCATAATGACTGCTATGTGGGAAGTGCGTTTTCAAAATCTCTGGGAAATAACGTAGCATTACAGTTTGAGTTCTTTATTTTAGTTTTAACAGACACTATTATATTTTGTTAATCTTGCAATGTACTTACCAAATCTTCTCACCACCCAGAATTGACTGGTAGGAAATGGCATTACGCAAGTCAACCCATTGTTTTTTCGTATTATTTGTTTTAACATTAAGACTTTATCACGAATAAACACGGTTGTATTTAATGTATAGATAAAAAACAAGCTATACTTCATAAATGAGTAGATCATAATTGTCTGTCTATCATTGGCGCCAAAGAAGAATTAAAATAAGTTCATAGACTTTATTAAAAAAAAACTTTAATTTTATTACCTAAGTAATGTAAAAAAGATTTATTTTACATTATTCAAAATTAACGAGTAACGCCCGAACTCAGAGTTACTAACAGTTACTTAAATCGCTCCATAATACAGAATTTGTATGGTGATTCTTTACTAAGGAGCGATTTAAGTAACCGTTAGTGACTCTGAGTTGGGGTGTAAAGTGTTATAATTTTTTACAATTTTTTTAATTAAATGGATTTTGAGGACTAGGTATTTACATTGTCCAGAGTTATCCATAAACCCGTTACAAAATTCTGTCACTTAAATTGTAATTTCGATTCGTACGAGATACTATGTCTTAATTTGAATTGTCGTACATGTGTTATTTCATTTCATCTAAGCAAACATACCCACAATACAATATCGATCCACGTCACAAAGTAACTGCGTTACTCTATTTGATTACATCTTTGCGAACTTGGTCTTATCGTGGGTCAGAATGCAACTGTTCCACTGATTAGTGATTGCCATGTGTTTTGATTATAGCGTAGTAGTAACCTATTTCTGATAATATTATCAAGTCAAGAGTCAGTTCATGTTTTGAAATAGAACTTTTGTTTTGGTTAGTAGGTAATTATAGACTAATTACACTCAAACAAACAACAGAAAAATGTAGAAAAATTATAGAGGTTCTTCCTATCCTGACACAATGTTGTTTTTATTAGCTTTAAGGCTCAAACACAGACATGATACAGTTTTTATGATATTAATATTATTATTATCATCATTCATCATATTATCAGCCTTTATCATTCCGTTGTTTGACCACAAGACACGGGACTCCGTTGATCTCATTCACCTGCTATCATCTTCTTAAGGACGTTGATCCTTCGGGCCGGTGGACGGCCCATACTGCGTCTGCCATGGTCTTCATTCGAGAATTCGTCTACCCCAATAGCCATCGGTGCTGCGACATTTGTCATCAGCTCAATGTCACTTCAGTTTGCTTAGTGTTTTGGCTATGTCGGTGACCTTGGTTTGATTCCCTCATTTCGGATTTTATTCCGCAAAAAACTCCATAGCATAGCACGCTCTAGTATGTTTTGTGGACTAGTTCCAATGTCAAGATCAGATCCGTGCAGCCGATCATCTCTGTAGCATGAATTCCATTGATGATATTTGAATAACCCAAGACTAATGAATGAATACGCTATGAAGGTAAATTTAACTGAAGTTTGAGAAAAAAATATGTTTGAGTTCCAAATATAATTAGCCCTTGTAGCAAAATTAAAAAAAAAAACCGGACAAGGCGTGTCAAGCTACGCGTAATGTAGGATTCAGAAGTAGTAAGTTTATCGACTATTACTCATTAACTATTTATGCACACACATATGTATAACAATGCCGTAATAGTTTTCCTTGTAAATTCATCATATAACCTATTTTTGCGAATTGTTCACTTGTCCAACTCCATTTTTCAATATTTTATTCTACGATTTTGGAGTTTTAATAAATATGTATATCAATGCCAAATTACAGCTTTCTAGCATTACGGGCTTGTTTCACAATCTTCAAGTAAGTCCGAAGTAAGCTATTCGTTGGTTAAGTTGACATTTCGTGTATGTAAAATGACACTTTAACGTCACTTTAACCGGCGAATAGCTTATTCAGGACTCTACTTGAAGATGGTGAAACAAGCCCTAAGAGTCTCAGCGCTATGCTTCGGACAGACAGACGGACGGATGGACGGACGGACATGACGAAACTAAAAGGGTTCCGATTTTACTTCGGAGCCCTAAAAGTAACTGCAATATTTTTTCTACTTCAAGCAATTTTTAGTAAAAATATTGAATTGCTTGACTTGCAATTTTTGTTATAAGACCGAAATAAAGTAGGTAATTTTGTTACAATCCCTTTTACTAAGTATTTCGTTTTACTACCTTTTTACCCGATTGCCAGAAAGGGCTATGTTTTTAGTGCGTATCTTATGTATGTTAGTATGTATGTATGCATGTAATATTCTTTATTACCTCGTATCTTCCAAACCGCTGTAACGAGGTGTACTAATACCTCGTTCAATACTCCTTGGCTGGCAGATGCATTTTACTTATAAATTTTTAAATACTTATTGACATTTTGGCTTGAAAAGAAAAAATGGATCTGTCAGCTGGGTTGTTCCTGATTCAATAATCTCCTACCCCGCCCTGAGTCTACCTATACTTTACTGTCGAGAATCTATTCGTACACCCTCGCACCGCTGAATAGATTTGTATAATTAAGATATCGTTAGATTCGTCCTGATAAGTGTTCTTAGATAAGTGAATTAAAAAACAAATATGTGGCTGTGAGATGCCAGTGTTTGAACTATCAAAGAATAAAAATAAATCTAATAATGCAATATGGGTATCAAATTAAAGAGCTTACCATAAGGATTTCAAATAGGTATATCATGATAGGTTTTTTGATAGCAGGCGGGTTTTTTTTTAATTTTAATTATTATTTACTATTTTAATTACGAGAACTTGTATCGCGAATAAGTATACTCTAGTGCACAATAATAATTATTGAAAGTGCTGTCATAATATTACTCGGAAGTGGAACCAGGCTTGCACTTAAAGTACGTCAAGTTTCACAAAATGAAAGTTTTTATATTTAAGTTTTCAACGAAATACAGTATTTTATGAAGATTCACTATGAAGATGCACTTATGATTATTGGATATGTTCTGAAGTGTGAAGAATTTCAAATATATTATTGTTATATCACAAGGGAACAAAGGTTTGACAACCAGAACAGTAATCATATATTTTTGTTGCACTATCTTCATCTTTCACCCATCAAGTCATCAAAGTGGTGTGACAGGTCTCATATAAGTTTTATTCAAAGTTTTATATTTTGCTAGCATTAGCCTCTGGTACACAAATTGCAGGGTGGCTTTACAAAATATTGCTGTTTTTGTGCTTGTAGGACAGTCGAGCTACGAAAGATCATTATATTAAAAAGGATTGGCCAGCAAGAGTTAGGTATCAACCAGGAAGCAATAATCTCAAGTACCCGCCTTTAGTTGACCCCAAAAAGTTATCTTACCTCCCTTGCACATTAAATTAGGATTGATAAAAAAAATTGTGAAAGCTGTGGACAAAGAAAACTAAGAATTCAAGTATTTGAAGACAGTTTTCCCTCAACTTAGTGATGCTAAGCTGAAGGAAGGACTTTTTATAGATTCGCAAATAAGAAAATTGGTTAAGGATGAATTGTTTACCCTAAAATTAAATCCAAAAAACTACAAGCACGGAAATGTTTTGTTATAGTCATAAAAGGCTTTCTAGGTAATAAAAAATCAGAAAACTATCAACTTTTAATACATGAACTGCTTCAGTCGTACCAAAACGTAGGATGCAGAATGTCTCTCAAAATCCATTTCCTACACTCTCATTTAGACTTTTTTCCTGATAATCTTGGCGCAGTGAGTGATGAACAAGGAGAAAGGTTTCATCAGGATGAAACAATAGAAATAAGATATCAAGGACGATGGGATCCAGCTACGATGGCAGATTTTTGTTGGTTCTTCAAAAAAAAAAGATTCAACATCACACAAAAGGCAACAGAAGAGTCATTAACCAAATAAAACCTGTATCTTCACACTTCAAATACTCTATAATTAAATAGTGGACAATTTGAAATTAATGCCATTGTGATAAAATTCGTTACGCTTTTAATTTATATAAATTGTTTGCACGATTTTTTAATATTATTTTCTCATTTTTCCAAGTATCGCCGTATCTATAAATTTAGCCCTGTTACAATAAATTTACTTGCAGTTTCTAGTTATATCAGGCAATTGTAATCTGAAACAGGTAAAATTTTAACAGTTGTATAAAAAAGTTTGAAACTTGTTCCCTTGTGTTATTATTGTAGGATTACCTAATGATTATTGTGTGTTCTTATTAGATACGTAATTTTATATCTAACATTTACATAGGTACACCTACCTCTTTCATCATGATTATTTTGTTGCCATTTCTACATTTATTTTATTGTTGTTTTTCGTAGACGTAAGTTATAAAGAAGGGAAAGAAACTTTATTTGTTAGGGGTGTCCCTCGACACCTCACGTTCTTTATCCTTGTTCGAAGTTATTTACTTTGGTAATTTTCTTAGATAACGCCTGTTGCATCCTTTGATACAAAACCAAATATTGTGAAGGTTGTTGAGGGATTTTTACTAAATGTGTGTGTCTTCAAAAATATGTAATTTTTTTAATTTATGTTAATAACTATATTATACTTTTTGTACTAAATAGATTTGAAGAAACCTCAATCGAATACCCTATGTGCACATCAAACGACACTACTTGTTTGGGGGGATTCGCCCGCTTATATTTTGAGATACAATCTCTCCTAAAGGAGAAGCCTGGAGCCCTGCTCCTCAACGCCGGAGACACCTTCCAGGGCTCATATTGGTACACCTTATTGAAGTGGAATGTGACGCAAGCCTTTATTAACATGCTGCCAAATGATGCTCATGTGAGTTGACTTAGGTATCGCTTTACTGAAACTGGGGTGTTGATTTAATTTAATAATCAAGTAATTGTATAAAGATCTCTTACAAAAATGTTTAGTTGATGGAAAATCTAATCTGAGAAATGACAATAATGAAGGTTGCCCTGTTTCCTACTTAGCAAACATTTTACGGTTTTTTGGGTGTGAATGACAATACCAAAATTCGTCTATACTATTCTTTGTCTACTGATTATTTTAATTTGCATAATTTGCTGCTGTGCATCTAGGTATCAAAGAAGTTTATAATTTACAGGCCATCGGCAATCACGAGTTTGATGATGGAATAGCGGGCCTAGCACCGTACCTTGCGGCACTCCGAGCACCGGTACTTGCAGCGAATCTTAACACTAGTCAAGAACCTTCCTTGGATGGTTTATATAAGCCTCATGTGGTCATTGAGAAAAATGGAAGACGAATTGGCATCATAGGTCTTATAACTGCGGACACAAAGGTAACAATATTTGGAATCAAAAGAATTTTCCAGTATTCTTATAATGGTTATAGCTGTACTATATTGAAGATAAGAATTACATTTGCAAAATCTATATAATGTCTGATTAAGGAAAAGTTATTTACAGGCGAAAAAATGTCCTATTTATCTTTTTTCATTTCAATTTATTTTAAGTTTTCAGACACTTTTTGTCATAAATAGAATCAAAGATACCTACTACACATATTTTTCTTCATACAAAACCAAAAGTTTACCTTTACTCCTATAAAGCAAAACAAAAGCAATGCCATAATTGTCCCACTGCTGGGCTAGGAGTCTCCTCTCACAGTGTGAGGGGTACAGGCCATAGTCTACCACGCTGGCCGAGTGTAGACTGGTAGACTTCATATAAGTACCTTTAAGAACTTTACGGAGAACTCTCAGGTGTGCAGGTTTCCTCACGATGTTTTCTTTCACTGAAGCAAGTGATAATTAACTTGTAATACGCACATATTTTTTTAAAATTACAGGTGAACTCGGGCCCCTGCGTTCGGGAGACCAACGTTCTTACCGCTAGGCTTGATACCCTATATAGCAGTGATCTGCGCAATATATGTATACAAATGTATAACTATGGTTAAAATTTGTAAAATGTTTTATGTTCCAGACATCGTCGAGAGCACAAAAAGCGATATTTTTGGATCCAATCCAAGTAGTTCAAGATGAAGCCCGGTTGCTGGCAGACAAAGGTGTGGATATTATCGTGGTTCTATCACATTGTGGACTGGAGGTTGATAAGTAAGCTACACTCGCCATTCTTTCCATTTCAATGTTGTTGACATTGACCGCTACTCGGAAACGAACAGCAACAACAGGCGTTGTAAAATACTAAACTTGATTTATGTAGAACAAAATTATATCAATGTACCTGTTTACAGGTACTTACTGTTTTTAGGGTTCCGAAGCAAAATCCTATCCTTTATAGTTTCGTTATATCTCTCTGTCTGTCCGTCTGTCTGTCCGTCTATCCGTCTATCCGTCTGTATGTCTGTCTGTCTGTCTATCTGTCTGTCTGTCTGTCTGTCTGTCTGTCCGTCCGTCCGTCCGTCTGTCCCATATAAAGCGCCGAGACCCTAAGTGCTAGTAAGCTGTAATTTGAAGAAAGAAAGATTGCAATGATTTGAATCTGAACTATTATGATAGCTTTTGCTTTATTTATATCATACACATCATAATAATGTGTATGTTGACTTTTTACTGAAAATATTCTTCACCTTCATCGTTTGTCTGGGAGTTTTAAAATGGCATAAGTAATAAGTAATCTATTTCCGGGAGGCCTTCCAGTACACAGACACAAGTTGGCCTTTATAACGAGGAAAGATTTACTGCAAAACTACACTAAATATAATGAAATTTCGATTTGCACAAGGAAAACGAATAAAATTGTTGTTGCGATGTACTAGTACTTTTAGATTTGTTTGGTATTTCTCAGAATAATTTTATTAAGAAAATAGGTAAAGGAGTACAAATAAAAAAAAAATATTCTAACAATATTTGAAAAAAAAAACAAATAATAAATATAATAATAGTATTTTTTTATAACGCGCGTTAAAAATCGACGTTTTTCGTCACCTTTTGTGTCACAAATCTTAAAATTTCACTGTCATATTTTTTCCATTTATTTCATAACGCGCCTAAAGAAGAATAACTTCAATAATTGAAAAACTATAAAGAATAAAACAAAAAACCACCCTAACCATTCAACTAGAATATTATATAATGAAAAATATTTATTCTGAGTTCAGAAAAAGTAAAATAAATTGCTATAATAACCGTCCATGAAGTTAATTGCGTACTTAAATTGTGGTATTTGAAATATAATTTTATTTCCAGAAAAATAGCAGAAACTGTTGGAGAAAATATAGATGTAATTGTAGGTGGCCATTCCCATAGTCTCTTGTGGAACGGGCAGCCTCCAAGCAAGGAGTCTGTCTCCGGGCCGTATCCTGTCCTGGTAGAAGTACAGTCTGCCCCTGGACATAAGGTGAGAATCAATTCAATGCCTTGCTATTCTCAATCATAGCAAATTTTTTTGCTCACGTACGAGAACTTTGAAGAAATTTCATTAGGCATTTATCAAAAATAAATCAAACGAAATTAAATATTATGTAGTTTTTAGGGTTCCGAAAGAAAAAATCGGAAAACGGAACCCAAAGGATCACTCGTGTGTTTGGGCGACCGCCGTTCACAGCCAATTTTCTCCGAAAGTGGACCAAATGAATTTGGTACTCTTGTGCTTTCAGGTGACCAAAGACAAAGGTATAAAGAAAACAAATTAATTTTGAAAAAAAAATAATTAACGAAATAAATAAAAAAACTGTTTTGTAAACCGTATTGTGTTGCATGTAAAATGAAAGGGCTCATTGTAAAGATCTCAAATATATTTTTGTTATAGTTCTACAATGGATAGTTTTAAAATGATTCACCAAAGAACGAAAATTTAAGACGAAAATTGACCTTTTCCGTTTCTAATCTCAGTAACTACTAGGCTAGAATTTTGAGAAAAATACACAAAATAGTGATTTACTTATATATTACAGGAAAACCTATAAGAAGTCTTAAAAGATGGTCTTAAAAAAGGGCAAACATTTATAAAATAGAAAAATAACGGTAAATACATAATCAACGTTCGGAACCCTATCTACACGAGTTTAACTCGCACTTGTCAACTTTATTTTATATCACTTCGAATATTTGTATGTGTCTTTTTTTCTATAGATTCTACTTTGTCTAAGATACGGGCAATTTAAAATTTAAATAAAAATAAACCTAGGTGGGTCAGATAAATTTCATTACTTAACAATTTATTTTAAACAGTTTAGAATTAACAATCACTTCGAACTTTGGAAAAGTCTCATTTTCAGTTCTTATACTGAAAAATATCGTAAACCTGTAATAAAAAGTAGGATAGGATTTTTTATTATGTATCGTCTATGGTAGAATTTGGCAGATTCTCTAGCAGATTAAGTAGTATACCTACATATACCTACGTACGGAAAAACTAAGATTACCAAACGATGTTTTCAATCTAATATTTTACCTTGATCTCATGATTTCTAACAAATTTCTTTTGTTAGTATTGTTGTTAAGGTTGTTTATTATGGCTGAAGGTTAATAACAATAGCGCTACACTAATTTCAATTCTATTTGACTGATTAATTTTTTTAATTTGTCTTAGCAGAAAAGGTCTTTTATATCCTAGGTTATCAATATCCGTTCATTTAGTATTATAAAATATTCTAAAGTTGCGGAAGTAGGTAAGTAAAACGATAAGGAAGACAAAATAATGTCTGGTGACATTCGTACCAGCCAATTTATTGCTCCATCGTCGTTAGTTGCACTAAAGATTTTTTCTATTGTTAAATTGACACAATAACAAAATACACAAAAATCTATCCGGTTGTCACATTTAAATTTCCTTATTCTTGTATTAAACAAAATTAAATAACTCATTATTATTTTGTTATAAGAAACAATAATTTAAATTAAATAATAGCAGGAATTACAAACATGATTTTTATGTTATAGCATCAACTATCATTTTAATGTTACGAGTTGAGGGTAAAATTATGCAATTTCCCAAAAAAAAATTTTTGTTAACAAATTTTATTATTGCAATGTTTAAAATAATAAATAGTAATATTTAGTACTTTATATATTTCATTTATACTTTATATATTTCAGACTTTTCATATTTTTCAGGTTCTAATCATTACAGCATCTGCTTTTACAAAATATTTGGGAAACATGACAATTTATTTTGATAACAAAGGTGAATTACAATCTTTCGATGGTGAGCCAGTGTACTTAAACCGATCAATACCAGAAGGTTAGTACGGTAACATTTTTATACCTGTTCTTTTTTTCTACCTGTTCTTTTTTTTTCTACCTGTTCTTTCTCTATAATAGGTATCTATTCTTTAAATAACTAGCAAATGGGCACACGAGATAAACGGAGAACCATTAATTATGAGGGCCTTAGCCCTTCAGACCAGCATTCGCGGCATACCTTTGGTGCTACTGAAGTTCATGGGCAATAATAACCACTAAACATGAGATGGCTTGTTTGTCGGCTATTTGTTAAAAGTGAACCACGTGTTAAAGGTTCTGTCATAATATTTGAATACTTGTAATTATAACCAACATGCAATAAAATGGTATTGCCTAATGGGACCATGGAAACCTAATCATTTACAATAAGCAGACATGATGAATACGTAATAACAATTTTATGATCTACATTAAAAAATAATATTAACATACTCATATTTGAGTGGATTTTAAATCATTAAATCCATCATTATTTTTGTACACATAAAAAATCTGCATTTTCGGAATCATATTTTTCGAGTCAAAGTACACTACGTCATATTTTTGAACCATTTAATTCATAAAAATGACTGAAGCTTTAAGTTGACTGTCTTCGATATTTAAATAACTGTATGTGCTCTGGTCGTACAAAAAATTTATCAAGAATAAATACGTTCTTATTTCTTAATAATTCCTGATTTAGATAGGAAAGTTTTCCAGTTAGATAAAGCAATAAAATAAGAAACCTTTTGTTGAATACAATAACGTTAACTTATATTTAAATTACTTTCTATTGTTTTTTGCAAACTTTGCGTTATCTTTTGAGATTTTTTCTAAACTTTTTAAAGAGTTATAGCTTCATTAAGATGTTCCGTGATAATTACCGATTTAATTTCTATGATATTGTTCATTTCCATAGACTGTTGCATTAATTCCGCTAGTCAGTTTAATGAATAATTGGAAAAAAATGTTTTTGGCAATGAGGCAACATGCAACTTGTGATTGTTTGTAACTAATAATTCATATTTAAACCTTAAATCTAAGAGAATGTTAAGTGTAATATTGTGGTGCTATTCATTTGGCACTTGATATATGAAAAAAATATTTTGATACTCTTTTTTATATCAAGTAATAGCAATAATAATAAATCATGATTTCAAATATTTTCCAACAGGTGGCCTTAGTAAACAGTTGTTTGATGCATTTTGTTCATTGTAATGATATTGTATAGTAACTTTTTTACAAAGGTATAATGGTTCATTTACTAATTTAATACTAAATAATGCCTGAATGTTATTTTTAGATCCGGAAATATTAAAATTTATGCAGCCTTATAAAAACAAGTTGCAAATGTTGGTGCAGGAAGTCGTGGGATTTGCAGCGGACGATCTCTTGTCAGATCCGTGTGGGTCAGGGGAGTGTACTATTGGTGACGTCTTTGCTGATGGGTTTTTGGATGCTGTAAGTTTTGGTTTCAGCCCAATGTTAACCTCTACCCTGTAGTAGTCACCTTGAATATCATGAGTATCTTCTCACAATTGATAAATTGATAACATCATATTCTTCTGTGTATAGGTTATAATGTATTGTATTTTTAAATTTATACACATAATTTTTTATGTTACTTTTAAATGTATTTAAAAAATATATTTATTTTTTAATTTTTCAGACAAAGAGTGCAAATATTTCGAGTCTGCCGCACGTGGTTTTCTATTTGAGAAATATGATTCGTGGATCGATTAGCAAAGGCGGTAAATAATGTTTCATTGAACCTAATTTCTTAATTAGGGGCCATTTATTTTGTTATTTAATTCGTTTATGATCTGTAACACGTAATGATAAGTAAATTATATTTGTAATAAGAATTCGTAATAACAAGTAAATCATATTGTTAATAAGAATTCAATTTTAGGCATAACAAGAGGAGCGCTAATCAACGCTTTACCCTTCACCAATACTGTGACGACGGCTACAATACAAGGCAAATATTTAATGGAGGCATTTAAAAAAACAATGAGATCTCACTGGACCACCAAACCATTTCGAGGACCCGGGGTACCGCAAGTATCTGGTAAATATCAGCTTGACTGTTACAAAACCAGTTAGTGTAACACAAGATCAAAATTATGGACACTACCTACTAGTGGTTACCCGGCGTGTGCTCCTGCGCAAAAAACGTTTGTATGGAAAATCGAAAATGTGCCTAATACTTTGTCTTAGTAGTCTCAAACCATCTTCGTATTATTGCCTTTAAAATGAGACCAGTTTGGGGTACATCGGTTCGATGTTTCAGAGTCTATAAAGGATATCCATACAAACATTTTTTGTGTTTTATATAACTACATATTATAGATACATGAATAATGGATACTTTTTGAAGTTCAATAGAAGTTTTTCATCTTTTTTACTCTTTATCTCTTAAGTAGGTTTAAGAAGTTAAAGAAAATTGCTAATTTGTAGATGGCTCACGTTAGTCATAGCTAGGACTCTTTGTATGTACACGGACGTAACTGAAAACTGAAGTTATTTTAAAACAAAAAAAAAATTAACTCTAATTTTAGCTTTTAAGAAAGATTTATTAGCTAGCTTTGAGATGTACACATTGCGAAAAGAGAGGCTCGATGTCGTCAGTGGAATCTTTAAGGGTCGCGTCGTGATGATGATGATGATGAATATTGAGTTATTGATTTAAATGAAAATTATAATAAAATGATCATTAACATTTTCATGCCCGCTAGTGTTAAGTGAGCAATTTATCACGTCTAGGATTTAATTCTAGACTCCTCACTTATCAGACATTAATTGTATTTTATTTTATTTACTATCTTTTCGGGAAACTAACAGCTAGGTACATAAAAAATAATAACATAGGTAAAAATGGCCAGTTAAAAGTTTCCACTTATAAGTAATCTGATAAATCTATGGTACATACAGACTATGCACATAGAAAAACCAAAAAAAGAATACTAAACAATTAATAATAAAGTTTACGTCCTAATTTTAAAGAAATCATCAGCAAGTACATGCTTAAGCGTATTGCTACGTGTATTATAACAATTTATAACAATGACTTCAATTTCAGGTATAAAGTTACAAATAAATGTAACTGATTTAAACAACGTTAAAATTGATGTACTAGTAAAGGAGGAAGATGGAATGAAACCTTTAGAGATGGAGAAGGAGTACCAGTTGATATCGCTTGATTTTCTCATTAGACAAGGAGGTGGTCTTCCTGTAAGTAATTTACAATAATTATTAATTGATAAAATAAATGCACAGTGCCTATTACAATAATACGATACAAGCAAAGCATTATAGTAACGTTTGAATCCGACAATAATGCGGTAATATTGAATCAGGATAAACTATGATGGTAATGCTGACGTTTTTGCTTACTCCCAGTCAGCAATTTGACAATGGAGCTATAATATAACACTTAACAATCTTAACATTTTTCTTTTCAGATGATTAAAGAAAATGCAAAAAACGTTAAAATAATTGGCAAAGACATTGATGTTCTAGAACCTTATATGCGGAACATATCTCCCATTTATGCAACCTTGGACAATAGACTTACTGTCATAAATTAGCTAATAAATAAATGTTGTTGTTATTCAAAAGTGTTTAAATAAATATTGACTTCAACCCATTAATAGCCCACTACAGGAAAAGGGTCTTTCCTCAGAACTGAGGGGGTATAATGCAGACTCTAGTGAGGATGTGGAGGCTTTTATATCCTACACAAGTATCGGATTTTTTTTCCCAACCTAAGGCCTCCGATATGGTTTAACGACTGGTGTTTAACGATGAAAATTGGGACCAACAGTTTTACGTGAACGGAAGTGCTCAAGATTTTTTGCCATTCACAGTCAGTCATTGAACAATACTGGCCACGCCGCACTGCAACAATTCAGTCGATCACTTAGGATGTGAAGCTATTATTTTTTTCATCTATTCTCCAATTTGAAATCGCTCCAACTTCGTATTACTTTGTTCATCACTAATCAATTTGGATGTAAGGCGCCTTTGTTCGTGAATGTTTTAATGTCAATTTTTTAATTTAAATTTTAATAATTTACTGAAATGTTATAAAAAAATTCAATGTTCAGAGGCTTTATCTACTCTGTTAATGCGAAGCCTGATGCGCTGTTGTCGCTCGAGCATAACTGGTTTACAGTCAAACAAGTCCCACAGCCCTAATTATTCACTAGTTCCAACTCATTCCGTATTCATCTTCCGTTCAATTAGTGGTACTTGGCGCTAATTGCAAAATTTATATCCTCCCTGAGGTTCGGGCTGATTGCTTGCTGATTATTATTATGTAGGTAGAAATTTCCACATTAGCATGAGGGTTGAATATACATATAATGATTTGAGACTAAATTTTCATTGAACAGAATAAAAGATTTGTGCGAGTCACATCTGTTAGATAAATATCGGTGTGTTAGTTAATTCTGTTTTAGGTTTTAGCAAAATGTGAGTGAAGTGGATTGCGATTAGTCTCTTGGAACAAATCACAACGCATAAAGGACGGGTAAGTAAATGGGGAAGAAAAATATATCATAAGCAGGGATAAAGATTTCTCTACCGCGCCGGTTTTTTTTAAATTTTGGATAGAGATTCCTCGATGACTTACCGAATAGAATATAAAGGGAAGCCATTCCAGGTCACCAATAGAAGTGGTGCCAAAAAGGAAAGACATGTTCAGCAATGGACATTTAAAGTTTTATGGATAAATGGAAAATCAGTGGTTAATTTGACGGATTCTGTTCCAGGGAAATGGGTTACGTACCGCTGCTTGTAATGTGATTGTGCACATGGCACATGATATTATGCTACAAATGCTACAATGAAGGAAATACCTTTGAGGAAGTTGCTTAGGTGCCTAAAAGTTCTATATAACGTTTTAAAAGATTTACCTTCTATCAACAAGTCTATCAACCCTCAAATTCAACAAACTGACTTGAATGACTTTGGGACTGAATTGATTTTTCTCGAATCAAAACCAAAACTTTCGCGTCTTAGTATCGCTTAACTTCGTAGCTATGTTTTGACAAGAAACCTATATTAGAACTTTAGAAGCAGCGAAACTTAGCAAAATATCCTCATACACTAAATTATGTTATCAAGTTGTTTGGAGTAAATAGACGTGATTAATGCTCTCTCAAGATTGAAACTCAAATCTTGAAATTCTGAACGCGAATATTATTAGAGATATACATAATTTATTTACGAGAATGCGAAGAAAGATTGCTGTTCCTTTCAAAAAAAGCCTTTCTATACTACAAAAGGGAGAGTTTAACATGAACAAATCAACAAAACCACAAACCCAGTCGCACGCTAGCAAAAAATCCAGGAAAAAGTGGGAGAAATCAAGCTTAATATTCTATTCGGAAAGTAGTCTGAATTACGAGCGCCATTTTTAAACTCGCCCGATATTTATTTGCGTCCGGCCGCGCTGCTCCCCTCCATCAACCGCCTGAACATATTTAGGTGGTTTTTGTCGTCCTAGTATTTTATGTGAAGGGGAAAAGTGTAAGATTATAGTCTGTTTATCATAATTTTAGGCGAGCAATATTACATAGCTTTTTTCTGCAATGGATATTTTGTGTAGCATTTTTATTTAACTCGGCGGTAGAGAGAACTTCACTATATCATATTTTATCGTGTTGGATTTAGATCCAAGGTTTATTTAGATAAACCTTATCACTAAAACTTAACGTAACTTAACTAAAATTTAACGTATAATTTTGACTTATTGTGATTGATAATTCTTTTAATTTTGACTATAATTCACACAAAAGCTTCCAAAAATATTACAATATGTGACGAACGTCTCAATATTTATTATTATTTCAAATTAAATCGAGTAAGTAGGCACGAAAATGCCATTACCTCTGCTCCTCGTTCTGGAAACAATCCACACAGCCAATATAAATTCTTAGCAAATGCGAAAAGATTTAAGCATTCACGAATATTAAACGATATGTAATATCCTTTTGTATTACCATATAAGTAGATAATATTTCTAAAGAAGCTCTAAATATCTTGATGAAGTAGACTGGTAGATAATCATAATGTATTGATCGACATTGTGAGCGACAAATATTGCAATAATAATTTTTACAATACTAATATTTAAACATAAGTAGACAATTCTATTTACATGGGAATATATACTATTTTACCTATTACGTAAAGTTACTAAAATCATTAGGTCTTCGGTACTAAAACTAAGATAATAAAATATTTTTTTTTCTCAATTATCTAAAGATCTTCCAAGTGCAAACATCGATCACGAGTTATACAATACACATAATTATGGTAATAAAGTTAATGCTGGTAAAAACAATAAATCAACTTAAAAATGTATGAAATTAAAATGCGTGAGTTTCATTTAATAAAACTTTAAAGTTTGAATTAATTTGAACGTGAAGAATGAATTTGGGATTATAACAAAACGATAAAAGTGATATTCAATCGACACCCGCGGCGGTGTGACGCGCACAGCCTATCATCTATTTTTTGGAGCAAATATTAAATTGTTATTTTTATCGACATTCATTGCAACGCTTTTTAATAGACTTTTCACAGATTATTGAATTCCTGCTAAATCTGTAACATAAATAATATGCCTTATTTTCATGTAGTTGACCTATCAGCATGAAATCCAGTCAAACTGCCCTGTTCGAGTTACATTTAATATTGTTAAAATATGGTGTCGGGTCCGGCTTTGCCATAAATAACTATGTAAAAATACATAATATTCAATATAATATCTACCTTCATATATTACAGTTGAAAATTATAACAAGAAACAGACCCCAAAAAGAATAAAAAAACCCTGCACTGGGATTCTTTGTGTCGCAGATGGTATGGACGACGCAAATAATACTCTAACACCAATGTCCGAGAACAAATATTAATCTGTCACATAAATATATATTTAATAGGCTATTCATGGTAAAGAAGAAAATAATAAATATTAACTTTTAACAACTATTTCGGGATTCGACTACTTGGACTAGGAACTTAAATGTGTCCCACATTGAATAAAAGCATGGGCATGTATGTCACTAGTAATAATAAGACTCTTCTTGTCACTGCTCTAAATAGTATATAGATCAATTTCAATTGGCCCAACGTGTTTCAGCGATATTATTATTAAAATTAAATGTTAAGCGCTTTAGATTGAACATTAAGTTAAGTGTTTTTATCGTGAAACTTTCAACATGGAAATGGATGGATGGATCCTTTGAGCGAGGACGGATTGAATAAATTCAACTTCGAAGCGCCGAGTGGCTATTTAAATTGACGGCGTTCGTTCCAGCGAAAACGTGTCGGTCATAATTTTCGACGGACATTTTGAAAGTTTCTATAAGAACAAGTGGAGGATAAGTTTTTTATTGAAATGGGAGTTGTAAATCATTATTCTGACACGTCATTAGAGCAAGGAATTCATTAGTGGCACCAATTTATCGGTTACTAATAAAATTTTACTATTGCTCTCCCGATGACAACTTTGCTATGTTCTGGCACACACTTGCAACCCTCAAAATGGGTTGGCAATTTTTTTTACACTTAAACATATGTAAATTACAACATATTAAAATTGTAGCCTTGTGGGAGTGTGATAAAAAAATATTTTTTTGCATTTTCAAAAATTTAAGGGACCATGACGCAACCGCGAGATGCCTGCCAGAACGGTACTTTCTTAATTGACTGATAATAAAATATCATTTAATAAAGGAGAACCCTATTTTCTATAGAGACACCGGCCTAGATTAGACAAGAATGAAAATTGGTGGTCAATTAGATCATTGTAAAAGCTTTAATTTCTCCAATTTTCACAGCAGTTAGCAATGGCCAAGTAATGAAATCTTATAATTTCCACCTTAATTATAGGTTATGATTATGTCACACTCATGTCCAGTGCTATATAATATGCGTGATAATACGCACTTACTACCTCAAACTAAATACCTACTCTAATATTGACAGCATTAGGAATAATCATGATCATAAGACGCAAATACCATAATCGCAATAATTATTTGTTTAAAAAACAAATCCAGAAATTGTAGCTAAAACACATTCACCATTCAACATTCACCAAAACACTGGTAAGAAAGCGAATGCAACAAAAAATTAAAATAACTGTGTGCGTTTCGATAAGTTTCAATAGTAAATAGGACTCCAAATACGATGGTAATATTAATTTAATACTAAAAATACACAAAAGCGTGATCAAAAAGATCTTTGTTGACAATCGATTCAAATGTCTCGAAATCGATGTCAAAATACTCGAAATGTCTTTTAATTAGCGTAACGATTTAATGGTAATTATAAATGTTTTACATAGTTTAGCTATACAGTGAATAAGAAAACATGTATAAAAGGAATTAATATTGTACTTACAAGTAATAATAATTAGTAAAAAAATTTATTCATTTCCCTAAACTATCGATTTAATCGATTATAAAATCTTTTGTAATGAGGTAAATACTATGAAAACTTTTTTCTATTATTTTGTTCATTTGGCCGATGCAGATGAGGCTAAGATTTAAATATGTTTATTTAGTAAATAAAAACGATTTTTTTGGTATATAATTGACTCTTGTCTAGTATTATGTTCTAGGACAGAGTATATATGGTTCGTGGCCGAAAATCGGGTATCTCCTTTCTAGCTTTGTTGGAAACGGGTTAGTCAAATGGTTCAGTAGCTCTTAGACTATAATATTGATACCCGAATGGTAGACTTTTATTGGATTGTTTTATCTCGGTTCATGGGTGTTTATTTTGTAATGTCTCATTTTCTTGTAATAATACGGCAAACGAGCATACGAGCCACCTGATGGTAAGTGGTCATAGCTCTCAAGCCTCTAGCTAGAACGACGAGTTCATTAGTGTTTTTGGCAATTGAAACGAATTTGTAAAATCTTGATGATTTTGGGCCGAAACATACCCTTGGTAAACACGAATTCCCCGTGCATCCAACTGCATCAAGGTTGGAATTTAAAAAATATCGATAAACATTGTCAGTAATTTTAAAATAAAAAATAACATGATAAGTCAATTGTTTATTAAAACTAACGTAATCTGTCCAAAAAATTAACAACGCTTATCTCATTCGTTATTAGTTGCATCTGTGCCACCCATAAATAATAGAAATTTTTTGTTTCATTATGGTGTAACTATTAAACACACACAAATAGTCAGCGACCCATTTCTTACAAAAAAAAAATCATACGTGCAATCCTTAGATAGCAACAATCATCTTTAAACGTCTTCAATTCCGCGCGCTTGGTTCGAATTGGTTTTCATATTTCTATCAGCTCTTTCCGTATCGGATCACATGACCTGTGGCACCAAAATTTCTTGAGGTTTACATTTATCGAACAAATGTTTTCCGTACCCATGTTACTTGTGAATCGCCATCTATACTTATTTGACATTTTCCGGGAATTCTTTGTGGACTCGGGGTCTTTTATGGAGTGTACGATATCGGAAACGTCATGATTCGAGCTCGCTTAAGATCGCTCGATTTCGACACCCCTGATATGTTAACATTTTTATTTTATGAGTTTCTTTAAATAAATGAATGTTCTATTTGATGGAGATTTTGACCGGAAAGTTCCAAAGGATTTTTGGGTAGATAGGGAAAAAACATTTAAATTTGAAAGTTACAAATATCAGGTACCTAACATGGGCAATTTTGAGCTTTATTGGAATTGTCTCAATCCAATAGGGTATCTTAAGAGGCGACAAGAGCCGGCTCACTGGGTTGTTCACATATTTTAAATAAATACTATTATGTCATTTATAGGCATATTTTTAAGCATGTAGTGCACTCTAATTTTCTTCCCCTTTGAGTTGGACACCACAGTATGTCTCTATCCGTCAAAAATTTGGTCCTTACCCTTATATGTTTCCTCCTATTATTATCTTTACGTAAAGCCTGCTTAGCTATCACGATCTTGCTTGAATCTTGTTTTTGGTCAGCAACGCAGCAGTGATACCTACCTTTGGTGTTACAGATATCCAATGTACATGGGCGACGGCAGCCTTACCTTACTTATCATTAGGTGCATTGCCAGCTCATCTGTCGGTTATTTACCGATGCATTTAAACACGTTCCAGAGTGTTAAATAAATGAACTTACCTCCGCGTATGTAGAATTCCTGTTTACATCTCGAGGAAAAATCTGTAATGTAAACTCCCTTCTTTAATTCCAATAATCCCGTATTTGAAAGATGACTCAATAAACAACGCCAACATAAGCATAATATTGATGAAATTCTAGAGGATTCTATGGTTATAAGTCATATTGGTCAAGAAGTCTTTGGTCTTAAAAAACGGCAAAAATAAATAAAATAGAAAAATAACGGTAAAAACGTAATCAACGTACCCTCTCCACATTTAACTCGCACTTGTCCGGTTTATTTTCCTTAATCCGCCTTCCAAAATTATAGCTAAAAGTTTCTATTTAAATCTAAATGATTTCATTGTCATTCGAACATTATTGAAAAATTTTAGCTCCATCAAACACCGGGAGTAATATAATAATAAAAATCTCGTGTCACGATGTTCGTGGTCGCACTTCTCTGAAACGACTCTACCGATTTTTATGATTTTTTTTGTGTATATTTGGTAGATATGAGAATAAGTCGTATAATATATTTCATACCTTTTCCGTCATGTTGGCAGCTGCAACTCCGAACTCAAACAAACTAATTATAATGTATCTTAAATTAGAACACTAACGTTGTTGCTATGCTTATGACGGAATAAATGTTTCTTTCTTTCTTTCTTTCTTTCTTTACCGCTAGGTGATAAGAGTTCCAAGGGATCAGGATTTACGTGGGAAATGCTTACACGCGAACGAAGTCGCGGGCACAGCTAGTAAGGAGTAAGACTTTCAATAATTGTTTATGTCAATCACAATGTGAGCATAACGTTTTGCAAGGCTAATTCTGTTGTTGTTTCGGTACAATTATGTATTACGAGTAACCGCCCTCGCTTTTCTTCGGTTTTCTTATTTTTTTACACCTTGGATTACATTATTGGAGATCAAGGATCCCTAATTTTTTTGAAAATATAATACAGCCTATGTTACTCGGGGATAGTGTAGCTTCTCAACAGTGAAAGAATTTTTGAAATCGGTTCAGTAGTTTCGGAGCCTATTCAATGCAAACAAAAAATCAAATCTTTCCTCTTTATATATTAGTATGAAAATATAATACAACCTATGTTACTCGGGGATAGTGTAGCTTCTCAACAGTGAAAGAATTTTTGAAATCGGTTCAGTAGTTTCGGAGCCTATTCAATGCAAACAAAAAATCAAATCTTTCCTCTTTATATATTAGTATAGATTAAGTCTTCTGTGGTTTCGGTAAGGTATTAAGATTCCAATAATACAGTTTATAATACGTGATGCCCATGTGGTTACTAGAGGTACACGTCAATTTACATGCGTCTGACTCAAAGAGTCGATGCGGGTATAGGATCCTAACCAAATATCCATAGTTGAGGTACTCAAAGGGATTCGAGTGAGTTTGACTTCTCGCTCTATGCGCAGTGTTTAATTGACCTAATCATACGGGACCACAAGCTTGACGCTATATGTTGCGCGTTTATTTATTTATTACTAGCTGACCGGGCAAACGTTGTTCTGCCAAAAATGTTTTAGGGGTAGGGGGATGAAAAATAGATGTTGCCCGGTTCTCCACCCTAGCCGATATGCACGCAAAGATTCATGAAAATCAGTCGAGCCGTTTCGGAGGAGTTTAACTTCAAAAGAGCGTGACACGAGAATTTTATATATTAGATTTATTGAACACAAATAAAGCCAGAAACTGGTGCAAGTCAGGCGACGCACAGTGTAGGGTTAGGTAGTTGTAGGTTCATCGACCTTTACTCAGTAACTTTAATAAGCTAACCTAGTAGGGTGTAGTATCACAAAAATAAAACCGGGCAAGTACGTGTCACCACGCGCAATGTAGGGTTCCGAAGTAGTACGGTTATCGACTAACACCGATTATCTACTTATCCTAACATAGCCGTGATAGTTTTCCTTGTAAATTGATCATATAACCTATTTTTGAGTATTTTACCACTTGTCTAACTCCAACAGTTTAGCCGGCAGGGGGGGGGACACTTGACTCTAACAAAAATTAGCACTTTAAAGCCAAATATTTCACAAACGGACCCCTAATTCCGAAAATGGTTTTAAAAGACCTGTAATATTTTTGAAAGACCTTTTCAACGATACGCCACACTATAGGGTACGCGACGAATAAATTACATTGTGTGGTTTTATGAAACCACGATGCAAGTGAAACTATTTTCGGTTTGTAGGCATTTAACAAACAATTTTTAGAAATTTATTCAATTTAGGGTAAGTATTAAAATTGCGTTTTTAATCTTAACTTAATTATTGAAAAATGGGAATAATAATAGGAAATCAATAGTAGACAAAATATTCAATTATATTAATTTCAATTTGCGTATTAGAGTACGGAATACATAATTAATACAATTATATGATCAACAATCATAACCTTCAATCAGTGCATAAACACCAATATATCTACCGGCAGAAAGATCTAATAATTCTATTAATTCACTATAAAAATTAAACTAACTCACCGAAACCCTTTTTCCTTGCCCTAGAAGCACGACAGAGTTCGTTCGGCATTCTGTCTTTTACGGCGTAAAATTAATTCATCGGATCTTTTCGCACTATTCTTGGTTTTTCTCATGTTGACTGGTTTATTTAACTCACTAGCTGTATCGTTATCCATCACGAAAAAGTGAATAATAAAACACTAAAAACATTTACATTAATATACAGATCAAAACACAGAAATACCGCGGAGCACTCGCACGAATAATTGAGAATATAAACACGGTCAGCTGATGCGAGCTATAGGCGCCGCCATATTGGCCTACCCTCATATATTGGAATATCCGGCTGTTATGCGACATGCGGTAGATGGACGAAAAATTTTGGGCGATAGAATAAAAGTTTCACTTTGAAAATTCATTCTCACGTTACCTGTAGGGGAGGTACCCTGAAAAAAAAATGTTTTTCAATATTTTATTCTACGATTCTGGAGTTTTAATAAATATGTATATCCGTGCCAAATTACAGCTTTCTAGTACTAAGGGTCTCGGCGTTTTGCTTCGGATAGACAGACAGACGGACGGACGGACGGACGGACAGACGGACAGACGGACAGACGGACAGACGGACAGACGGACAGACGGACAGACGGACGAACGGACATGACGAAACTATAAGGGTTCCGATTTTACTTCGGAACCCTAATGAATAGTCATCAGAACTAAAGCAATACCTATGTAAAATTTTAACTCTTTAGTAGAGGAAATAGCTCTAATTAGACTTGCAAGAGCTGATCCCCACAAAGAGGGCGTAAAACCGTTTAAAAATAAATCGTTTTCCAAAGTAAAGTATCTAAACATATTATTATATCAAAAATTAATCATGAATTTGAAAGTTTAATTTGTTTTAACCGCTTTTTATCATTTTAACAAATACCCTCGGTTTCCAAACTCCGTTACAAAGTTTATATTGCAAGCACCTTCGACAAGGAATCGGGAGGTAGAATTAATTATATTATAAGTAGACTTATTATAATGAGAGCCGTTGTTATGGTAGTAATTACCATTAAATTGGACGGACGTTTGTGTTTTGCGGTCCAGATGTCTCTCATTTGTGAATTTGAATAATGTTATCAATGTAAAACGATTTTTCATTTGTTTCATTCGTTTGTTTCGTATTTCATTTGTTTTTTAAACAAAGACATATCTTTGGTTACACCGGTTTCTAAGGTGTTATGATAGTTGTGCTTATGTGATGCCTATCCATTATCCATCCTTAACTTTACTGACACACACGAGAAGTAATATATCCCAGGCCTCCAGCAAATTTCTCTACAATAAATATCCTTCAAGAGGATGCAATTTTGCTTTTACCAATCGATTAAATCAGTCCTTATACGAGTACAATGAATAGTAGCTAAAGAAATCTTCCGGTTAACACATTTTATACTAAAAGTCTTATAATACCTACTGAATAAAGCTAGAGAATGAAAGATCGAGTGAATCAAATTTACTTTCAGGTAAGTAAATATTTTAAGAGTCAATATTCGAGAGCTAATACTTTAAGCTTGGGCACGCTCGCTTGCTTTTCACCACTTTAGACAGAAAATTAAGATCAGAGAAAAACAAAGCCTAGGATGACAAAACTATACTATATTGTGATAAAGACATACGTTTTATTTTAATTTTTTTTTTTGGTTTGGTTACATGACTTTACAAACGAAGGTGGTTTTAGACCACAAAACAATGCATTGGGCACATTCGGTCCATTTATGATGTCAATTTTCCACTTTTCCCAAACAAAAATTTTTGTCACCAGTCAGAGATTAATCGTTATAATTATTAACATGCAGCCAATTATACCAGCAACTTTAAAAAGTTATCTTTATAGATATAACTTTCTATAGATAACGAAGTTCCAAAAATTCGAATAACTATTTCTAATGGCGCATAAGGCAACATTCTCCATAAGGAAATTTCCATATTTACAAACGTAAATCCCTGAACTAACGTTTATTTACGTCGTAATAACTCGTTAAAGCGCATGTGTGATTGAAGCTGTAACGCGCATGCGCACTAAATCCCCAATATGGCGGAACTCGCCCAGTTCGCGACCTATTGTAATAAGTAAATTTCGAAATTAATAATAATAAGATCAAGGAACTCATAAATCTTTAGTATATTGTTGCCATTGTTTATTCGATTTAATGTTTGGTATTTGAGGTACTTTGCAAGGTTCATTGGATAGTAAAATTGCGTTCTAAGATTGAGAAGTGTTGACAGATCGGCATTCGGCAGTGATCAGAGATGAGTGACCGCAATAATTCACGCCGCACATCCACCCTACTATAACTGACAAGTTTGTAGATGGAAAGAGATAAAAACCAAATTTGAATTTTGAACCTAATCAGGTGGACGTTTACAAATAATGGATACGCGCACAAGAAGGTAAGACAAATATATATTTATATTTATATATATTTACAATATAAATAATGAGTATAATAGTATCAAATATTAATAGTAGGTATCTTAGGCATTTGCACGACTTTCGAAATTCTGCACGAAATTCTGCACAACTCTTATTTTCGTTTACGATTGTGTGATGAATAAATTGTCACTGACTGAGGAGAAAATATCGTTAAGAAGCTGTAGGTATACTTAAAGTGATCTATAGCTATAAGGTATGTAGGTTGCCAATCTGTATTCAGCCCATTGGTAGTGCACTACTTCTAGTGTACAGGTTTAAGTCACCACTTATTTTAAGGCCCAGGAGTCAGAAACTATGAGCAGAAGTGATAGGATTCTGATATAATGTAGACCGTATATGTCTGTAGAATGATAGAATCACTCACACACTCACACATACACACCGTATCTAAAATGTAATGCTTGTATTTTGTTGATTAACACTGTGTTTTTTATCAATAAAATATTTTTGAAAATGTATTTTTGAATTTTGAAACTTTTCTTTAGAATGTACATGGTTTAGGGCCCACACAGTATGTAACTAAGGCCCGTATAAATGAACCGATCTTAATATCTCTGCCATCTCAAGATTCGATTTGAAATGGTGATATTATGTCAGATCGTGTGTAAAAATGACATCTGTAAGATCTGAGAAACTTTCTCTATTCTGCAGATAATAAAATTCTTCGTGTCTTCTTGCGTTTATATCGCTAGGTGTTTTCACAAGTTTGTGTACTCTGTCTCTATGTCTATGATCAGATTTATTTGATTTTAGTTTTATTCTGATCATGGAGGATAGTGGTAAAGGAGAAATGACTCTGTTTTGAAAAATTGTCAGACAAACTGCGTTAAAATAGAGTGGCGCCACGGCAGCAACAGGGTAAATTTGGAGTACGTAAACAGTTGAAGTTTGGTATACAGGACTGCATTAACATCAATGGCGAATACATCACACACTTGCGATATGCCGATGATATAGTCATCCTGGCGGGTTCCCTGGAAGAACTTGGTACAATGCTCGGGGACTTGAACAGCGCCTCACAACGGGTGGGTCTTAAGATGAACATGGACAAGACGAAAATCATGTCGAATGTCCATGTCACACCCGTACCGGTTGTTGTTGACGGCGCTGCTCTTGAAGTTGTAGACGAATACAATTACCTGGGACAAGTGATCCAGATGGGTAAGTCCAACTTCGAGAAAGAAGTCACTCGTAGAATCCAACTCGGATGGGCTGCGTTCGGGAAACTGCGTCATATCTTGTCGTCCAAAACCCTCCCTCAGTGCCTGAAGTCGAAGGTGTTCGAGCAGTGTGTGTTGCCAGTGATGACATACGGATCCGAGACGTGGTGCTTTACTATTGGCCTGATCCACAAGCTCAGAGTTGCGCAGCGGGCTATGGAGAGGGCTATGCTCGGTATTTCTCTACGTGATCGCATCAGAAATGAGGAGATCCGTAGACGAACAAGGGTAACCGACATAGCTCAAAGAATTAGCCGGCTGAAGTGGCAATGGGCTGGCCACATAGTGCGAAGGACCGATAACCGTTGGGGAAGAAAGGTCCTCGAATGGCGCCCACGTCTCGGAAAAAGGAGCATAGGACGCCCCCCGACCAGGTGGACTGACGATCTGAAGAAGACAGCGGGCATCCGCTGGATTCAGAAGGCTCAGGACCGGTCAGAGTGGCGCAAGTTAGGGGAGGCCTATGTCCAGCAGTGGACCTTTAAGGGCTGATGGATGGATGGATGGATGGATACAGGACTGTCACTAACTCAATCCGTCAACAACTGCAACAATCATGCCATACCCTTTGCCTACGCTAGCGTTAATTTACTGCTTATAGCTGGACACTTTATCAACTTTCCCCTACGTGAGTCAGATCTTCTATACCTCTATCTTCCGTGATTCTGATTCTCTGCATATCTTCAATGGCATTAGAAAAAGGCAATTTTAAATCTATTTATCAACTGTTTTTCTTTTTTTGTTTCATAACTTGACAAGCTTGATAAAGGGAATCCTATTGTGGGTGATCCTTTTTTAATTCGGATTTATAACTCCCACGGGAATGGGAAATTGCCAACATTTTGGTTTTACCACAGAAGACATAAGTTTTACTTATAATTTCACAATTTTGACATAGATACTCGGTAGCTCGAGCACGAATATTTGCGAGAAAGTATTCGTATGGTTAACGTAAGCAATTTGTCAAATTTGTATGGCATTTTAGTACCATTTACATACGATAGGGGCGCTTTTGAAAAAATGCCATACAAATTGCTTACGTTAACCATACGAATACTTTCTCGCAAATATTCGTGCTCGAGCTACTGATTGCTAAGGTAATCTTTGCCAAACGAATCGTTGGCGGATTAAGCTAGTTCTGATAAAATGTCTATTCCGGAGAAATCGAACCTAGGATACCACTTTGGCAGACAGATTATTAACTGAGCTACAAGTTCGTCCGGTTGAGTAAAACATGAATTATTAAAGCTGAAAGATGCGTCCATTAATTTTGAAATTGAATTTCGGGTGTTATTTCCGAACCATTTAATGTAACAGGAAGACACTGTTCACATTTATCACGAATTGTTTTCAAAGATAATAAATGAGATTCCAGCACTTTGGTGCTCTTAATATTAGTGGTTCGATAAAATTATTATAATTTTATTACCTTTTAGGACCTCGTAGCTCAGTAAGTTAAGTGACAGATTAGTGGTTTCGTTCTTTCTTTCTTCTCTCTTATTACTTGCTCATTAATGCAATGCGCTCTTGGTATTGCTCATGTCCTTGGGAGACGCTAGACGCTACGTCAAATGGCTCATCTGCTATTTACTTCAAAAATATACGCCCCAACTCAGAGTCACTAACGGTTACTTAAATCGCACCTAAGTGCAAAATTTGTATGGTGATTCTTTACTAAGGAACGATTTAAGTAACCGTTAATGACACTGAGTTGGGCGATTTTCAAAGTTATGTGCACATCCTATCCTTACTAGTCCTGTTAATATTGTTAAAGTCAACTTTGTAAGAACGTTTGTTTCTCTTTCGCACCTTTCTGAACGGATTTTCATGAAACATAAGGTCGATGCCTACGTAACGTGGACGGGACGGGGACGGGATGGGACGTGAAGTTTTGGAAACATCGTTTCATAGAAAATGTAAACGATAGCGCATACGCCACGGAGGCATGCACGGGGTGTATATTTATACTCCGTCCACGTCCCGTCCCCGTCCCGTCCAGGTTACGTATGCATCGATCTTTAGCATATAGGTAAAATATGATCTGGAATAAGACATAGGATACTTATTATTCGGGAAAACGCGGGCAAAGAATCATTATAATTATATCATTAATTTTTTATCATTACTATTTTTTATTATACGTATATGTATATATTTTATCAGCAACATTATTAATTTTCCTGTGAGTTTTCAACATTATTTCGTTGGTGGACTTGGACTCTGAGCGTAAATAACAACTTCGTTATCCTTAAGTTTGTTTTTGTCAGTAGGTTCTAAAAAAATAAGAGTTTTACACAATTCTTGTTATTTTTCAACCGACGCAACTCATTCAAACAAATATAACTTAATTTGGACATAAAAGTAAAAAAACATTACCCAGATATAACCCCTTTTTATTTTTCATTTCCCGCGCTTAATATTCAAATGACTAGGGCAAATGGTCAACCTTCAAACAATTTGATATTTCGCGAATGCCTTTTAAAATTAACGATAGTAAAAAGGGAAAGAATCTTGAAAATGTGAGATAAAAGGGTAAAAGAAGTCGTTAAAAGTGTGCTTGCTTCTGGGGTTCTAAAATAAAGAGGAGTACGGAGCCTACTTTGTCGTCAAGTATTTTATGAAAAGGTAAAATACATAATGTAAAGCGAGAGTAAAGTCTCTTAGTTAAAAGGGTATCTACTTGTTATAACCGCGACAAAGAAAAGTGTGCTAGTAGTTTAAATATAATATAGTACAAAAATTAAAACAACACGGTGTTGCAGCGGTAGGAAATTAAAAATTAAAATTTTAAATCTTTTTTATATAGATAGTCTATAAAAATCAGTTACAAACTACCCTTAAAATTTTTCCTAATTAAGATCATAAAATTAGTTAAATTCTTTTACCAACCTCGTGTTCCAGCTGGTGATTTGAAAACCAGTTCATTCTTTCTTGGCGATAAATATAAAAATATACCAACACACTACAAATACGGTTTCTTGTTTCGTAATCTTGGAACCAGTAGTTGTTCAGCTGTGAATGGGAGCCAAAAATAAACAACTACTTTATACTAGCTCTTACACAAAGCGTGCTTGTGATATTGTATTGCAGTTCCGATAATCTATATTTTCAGGCACAGGCTCCTCCAGAGACATTTTGAGATGTATATCGTACCGTATTATCGTGGGTTTGCCACGATAAACCCCTTTACAATACTTCAACAGTAACTGTTCGATCGTACAGTCGTACTATAAATGGAAGATATTAAAAACCCTTAAGAGAGGTATTTTAGTAACGCAATAAATTTCATAACAATTTTTTTTTCTATTTGTTGTTTTAGCTAGTCTCAGAAATGTTATAACTGACTTGGATACATTTTGCAAATTCAAAATTTTACTTTTGAGGGTAATTTATGATTACGAGTATAGTAAGCTTTTGGTAACATTTAACTTCTGTTTTATTTCAGTTAGTATGTAAATAAAAAACAATGTAAAATAAAAAAAATCTTCGAATGTGAGTACCAACCTAAAGCCAAGGTTAAAAAGTTTCCACTTTACTTCTAAATATCTCAGTAACTTGACACTAGATGTACCTACTCATACATTTATAGCTGTATTTTTTTGTTTGTTTATATGCCTTGTACCCATTTATACCAGTTAATCATACGACTTTAAAATATTTAATGGGTATAGTTTCGGCTATGCCACTGATTGTTTATATAACTTATACGAGTAGTCATTTACAACAGTTAATCCTGGGCCTTTAAAATATATAAATGGCGAGGGTTTAGCTGAAGTTCTGACCCCTTTAAAACAAAAGAGAAATAAAGCTAAATAAAAGCGTTTAATTTAATCTAGTAAAACTTAGATTCCTACGCGTACAAAGATGCACCCCTCTGTCCTATTCAATCTGGTTGCTCTCCAGAATGTGGAAGAGCGGCCACTGTTCAATTAAATTGGAGCCCGTTCCCGCATTCGCACCGAACATGTTGAATCAAGTACCGGTGGAATGTTTTGCTCCAGTTAAGGAAATTCCAATGAGTCAAACTGTTCGTTAGGGCGCTGCTGTTTCGATAGATTTATTGCCTGTAAAGAGTGGTAGCTGCAGCGTAATCGATGTATGAAGTGTTGTTTATTTCAATCCTAGTACAGTTTTCCGAGCAAGTATTGATTTTTTGGTTTGATTCCTATAGTTACTTTAGCTGTTAGGATAACTCTCGTTATATTAGTAATTGTTGGTACTTACTAAGATTGATAAAACGTAAATTTAAGAAATGAGAGGTACTAAATTATTGTTTCAGAAAAAACAAGAATAACGTGCCAGATACAGATATTTTAAAAAGAAGCTGTAATTATTTGGTGGAATCCATTGAAGTATAATGTCATAGAACAGACATCTCGAACAAAATGTGTATCCCGCCGGGAGGTTCTATTTTCAAAATTGAGCCCCCGTTCTCCTTTCAAAATCGAACGAATCCATTGAAAATTCAAGCCGATCGGCGCCAATTCATTGGGACATACATTGTGTACGCGGAGTCGGTTCTATATGCTAGTAATAGTACTTCAATGGTGGGATCAAACCTTATACCATAGATCATGCTCCATCACCCTGCTCCAACGCTAACTTCATTATATACTTCCATATCTACTGCCGGGATACTGATTACGAAGCGCTACTTCGATTGTATATTTAAATAAAAACACTATTCGTTCAAAAATTTATGAATAAGTTGTTAAAATAAGAAACATCGATATGACTTTTACGAGGATTTTGTGAGCGATGCAATCTAGACTTCGTTCTCTGCACAAATAGTTATTTTAAAGCAAATTGCTTATGGTTGGAGTATCGGTTTAATATAGAATACCTCAAACATAACAATTTATATTATTACCAATATATACAAGCGAAATAACAACCGTTATGGAGTCTCCATATTGAACAGTTAACCCTGTTATAATCCGCTTTTACAGGTCATTTGAGTCTTTGAATAGATCAATATCGGTTCATTACATTCGTAAAATGAGAACTTCGTGTATGATAAGTAAAACTCGTTTAATACGATCGCGTTTTATGCGATATGCAGGATATCGTATGCAGTATATTATGTATACTAATATATAAAGAGGAAAGATTTGATTTTTTGTTTGCATTGAATAGGCTCCGAAACTACTGAACCGATTTGAACAATTCTTTCACTGTTGGGAAGCTACACTATCCCCGAGTAACATAGGCTATATTATATTTTCAAAAAAATTAGGGATCCTTAACAAAACTCCAATAATGTAATCCAAGGTGTAAAAAAATAAGAAAACCGAAGCAAAGCGAGGGCGGTTACTCGTGTATAATAAAATGCCAATGTATAAAATAATATTCAGTCTGTTGAAGCATGTTTATATTGTTTTGCCTTTCAGGTAAATTTGAAATGTTATAGCTAATACTTACACTATCCGAAAAATAAATTATCGGATTGTAGGTGTGGTCATTTACTTATATACCTGGGATTAGATTAACGAAGAGATAATTAGTGACTCCATGAATATAATTAAAGCCAATGGCAATCAGAGTCCATTTTACGATTTGTGACTGTTATGTAAATAATGATTAGTTACAGGTTACAGGTACAGACTCTTCAACAGACGTAAAAAATGAAATAGATTGATACACGATCGTAAACGATCACAAACTTACACGCACCCAATGATATTCTACATCCAATCATCTACGACTGAGAACAATAGTTTGTGTCACAAAATGTCTGCTTCGACAATCGAACCCGGGACTACTCATCGGGTTACTGTGCTAAAGGGTTGTAAATATGTCATAACTAGCTCACAAACTTTCATATTTACAATAATGATAGAATTCTACAATACCATCTCTTTATTTCCTTATTTATGCCTAAAGCATCAATGATCACTCAGGTACATTGCTAGCCTGTTTTACATCCATATCTATTTCTAAACCCATCCATATAAATAAACCTACTTTATAGATTTATTTCACGAGTCTTTTTCAATACGTGAGCATAACGTCGGTTCTTTCAGACTATAAATTTTTACTGCACCGAACGTTGAAAAACTTTGTGGATGCATGCGGGGTAGTTTTGTTTGCGTAAATGCTATAGAGATATAAAAGTATAAAGAAATAAAACGTAGAAAAATAAAATATTGGTATACCTCAGATAAATATAAAAGGAATATATCTCACCGCTTTGGATTTCAGTGAAGCCACAAAAACTATGCTACTCTCGTGTATTTACGCAATCACGCACACACGTATTTAAAAACTACGCCAGTTTTTGTCAATATAACACGGACTGTCGTGCTGTAACTTATACCAAAAAGTAGTAAACACATTGAGATACATACATAGAGGAGACATCTTAAACAAAATGTGTGTTCCACCGCCGGCTTGCCCTCCGTTCTCTTTTCAAATTAGAAGCCTCGTTTGCACACTTGCCATAGAATAACTTTGTATATGACACTTGCCGAACCAAGACGGCAACCTAAGCAAGTTTATATATTCCATTAACACGCTAGTGGCTTGCCAAGTTCAAACGCTCCTTATGATTTTTTCATTCAAAATGGCGGGAACATTGCACAATAATTTAATTAAATTCGTTTTAGTTGATTTAACTTAATATTTTGTTTTTATACCGATGATAAAGTGATACCATTATCTTTTTTGTTTTTTGTCGTGCAATTGTGATACGTTCTTATTATGCACGACGGCATTTTTTCAGTTTTTTCATAAACAATTTTGGCATGCGGCCGCCATGAGCGTAGCCGAGTGACAGCCGAGTGACAGAATGAAATGCAGCCGGCCGGCTGCAATGCACACTCCCGAACCCAATGTTCGCGGTGTCTGTTCTATACGCTAGTAATACTAGTTCAATGAGTAAACATATAAATTATTTTGATTATTTCATTCTATAGTCCTTGTATCGTGGTGATAAAAATGCTTCCTTTTGAGAGATCCTGGTTCGGTCGGGACATTTTGTGTGACATTAAAATGTTAATTCCTCTGCCGTTAGTATTTATGTCGTGCTATTTGTGTCCATGCCACAGGACATAAGGAACTCTTGTGTAAGAAAGTGTGTTTATTTTACTGTTTAGTAATCGTTGCTTCCCTTCAGGAAACATGTCTGGATAACCCGTGTGGCGCTATAGTTACCATACCGAACTGCCGTTCAAAGGGCCGTGCGTTCGATTCCTAGGTAGGCAGAAAGTTTAATGATGAGTTTTTTCTGTTCTCGGTCTGTCTTTGTTCGACGTATCTTTGTATGTTCTCGAAAATATATTTAGACATTTTTTTTGAACTAGTTGAAATAAAATAGATACCAAATGTTGCTTCAAGCTTACTACAAAACATCAACCGAAACTGAAACCGAAACCCGAATCCAAACCAATCGATAAGCTGAGAGTAGCTGCAATACATAGTCAAACAAACAAATAACCAAATGTTTCGGTTTCGGTTGAAAATACAAGGTTTACAATAAACTTGGTTCCGATTTCTATGGTTATTAAAGTGAAGGATAATCGGTGGAATATTAAAACTTTTACTTGAATCTATAGGCTACTTAATGTATAGGAAGTAACAGTAATTTCCAGTTCAGACGTTTAAAATGCTAATTTAATAGGATTCACTTTGAAGAAGACGATCTTTACTAAGTGCTCGAGGATTTCTCTAACGCCTTTTTGTATCTTATATTTCCACGTTTACCTACTGATTTGTAAATATTCTTTTAATACATTTTAAATTAGACGTAATATACGCAAACTGATACTAAAAACTAGGCTATACTAATTTACTTACCACAAAAGAGTACGGGTCTGCAAATAAAATTGTGGAAGCGTTACTTTTTTTAAATGTTTACATTATTACTCATACTTTCGCACTGAATTTGCTATGTGACATGAACAATACAAATAGGACATCCTATACATCCACAACTATGGAACAAACGTTTATCTATCGCATAAATATCTGCCTCGGAATAGAACCCAGATCCCCTCTTCACAGGGTTACTCCCAACTAGAGCGATTGTTGCCATCCTACGTGTAGGAAGTTCTAATGTAAAAACATTTCTGAACGAATCTATGTAACAATCATGTTTTGAAAACAGCTGGCGTTGAAGACTATTTCCAAGCACAGAAGCCGTCAAAAATTTTTGGCATTATTTTGGCATTATAAGTTGTCAAACTGTTAGGTAACCAACACGCCTGAAATTGGCTTAGTCGTACTTCTTCTTCAATTAATACAACCCGTCTGATTGAGAGTGCTGAAGCCTTACGAAGCTAGATTAACAAAACTACAACTTTAATTTACTCTTGAGATTCTCAGTTGAAATATCTAAATGCTAATTTAATAGAAACTTGTATGAAACAGATGCTTCTACTGAGCAAGCACTAAGCTGCAAAGATCGCTCCACTTTTAAAAGCTCCTTTGTAGAGTAATGTAGCTTTAGAAAATGCTAGCAGGATCTATTTTAATTTTCTTTTAAATTTTACGGGCAATTTGTATAGTGCATCTGATAAATCATGGAATGGGTTTGATACCGAAAGGTATTAAGTAAAACACGGTTAATATACATATCAATATAAATGTATTATTTGCCGCAAATCAAATCCACAACAAAATCATTACTGGCTAGGAAAAAGAGCCATCTATGAGAAACTATTCAAGAATATACTTTTAGGTGATATTAAGAAAAAAACACACAAATAACAAGAATAATAAGCGCTGTAAAATGTTTTCATTTTAATCCACAAAATACATTACATTAATGTTGTTCTCAAATACCCTCATTTTAATTCGACTTCGAACAAATCCTTACAATAATAATTCACCCTAAGATCCTTAAAAAAACATTTGGCTTTAATACCGCATAATGTAAAATGAAAACGAATTCTGGTTCGACCCGATTCGTGTAGAATGGTATACTTAACTAAATAAAACACTTTTCCGATCGCCAAAGAGTAAGTTAGAAATCTGAGAAATAACCACGTATTAATATTTCCAGGAAAAACAAATAAAATTTGGAAATGGAACGGTGATTTTAAATACTATTTCTTGATTCGACGGTCACTTAACAAATCTTTAGCTCAATTGGGTCATTTCGTAAATTGTTCAATTAGGTCAAGCATTTCCTGGTGTTTGATATTGATTCTTCCTTATTAAGTGGGAATTCCGGATTTCGCTTGTGAAAATTAATAACTAACTGTTCTTGTCACTACACCTATAATGGTAGATACGAGTAGATACCAAGCTGTAAATGTATAGACGAAACTGCTTACTTTCGATCGGATGAGCGTGGAAGCTCACTCATTTGATAAACAATTTCTTTATTAGCAATTAATAAATGCCATTAACTAATCATTGATAACTTCAAATTTCATAGTAGTCTAACAATCCTAAAACTAATAAAAATGAAATTAGCAACAAACTAATGAAATTTCATAAAGCAAGAGAGATTCCTTCTTCTGTCGTTCTATCGTTAGTGATAGAACAAATGGCTAAAACGGTGTGACGATACGAAAATCCAATTTAAGGTGTCGCCATCGATAAAGATTTTACATAAATCAGTGATATAATCCAATATTACCGAGTTTTAGCCCTCCCAAACGCCTAATGTTCTCCATTGAAATCTCTATTCCAATTTAAATGACTTATTTCATTGCGTACGCTTTCGACTCCGGATATCGAATGTATCATGGGCATAAATTCAGGAATTGATAATAAAATTTTAATAGGCCAATATCAAGTAGATTGTTATTTTCTATTGTGGTGGTGATGAGAGTAGAAGTATTTGAAAACAGATTTTCAACTTTTTGATTACTTTTCCCTTAATAAAGCAGCTGTACCTACAAGTTTTACTTTTGTTATAAAATTGTAGTTTTGCAACTGTTTTCTTTGTCTTTGAGAATGCAAATAAGCACTCGTATCCATTTAATTATATTCTAGTGAAATAGATAAAGTTAAAAATAAACCACAAATAAATCTTTAGAATTCAGAATAGTAGAATATAACCTAGTCATAGAATAACATTTCAAATATTCTGATATTGACAGGTCATTATAAGTTTGGATATTCGAATTTACAGGCGGAATATCATCTATTTAGACACCAACATTTTGTGATGTAATCATATAAACTCCAAAACTGGTTTATGATTTACAGTATTTTTACATCATTTGGATCGTTTCCAAAAGTGGCAATGGTATTCAAGCTCCATGTTATGGTTGAATAATTATGGCCATAATCATTATTAAAAATTTGAGTAAATCATGAACTTGCGTATTTCAAGACCATACATTTTTTTTTAATTATCATTCAAGAAATTATAACCATTATGACAATGAATTAAAGAACCCTAAAAAAGACATTAGAAATATACCAAATACAACAAAAATAAAGAAAATCGATGGAAATATATCTTCTTTGTTTTTTTTATAAACCAACATAGATTCCATAACTTAAGCTGATTAAGACGCTGTTATGATAACACTGCTTACACACAGATTTCTCAGTTTCGTAACCCAAACTATAATATCAAGCACAGTCAAATCTGAACATGAAACTGCAAACCGTGCAAAAACTAGTAATCTGAGCGGAACAAGACAATCACAGCGCTCAGAAACTGCACTGTAATAATATTCCCATTAAATACAGTGCCGGTTGAAGACTTATTTGAGGTCGTTAACAGTTTCTTAGGAGCTAGACGCGAGTTTCTACAATCTGTTGAATTAGTTTTAGTTCTAGTTAAGTTCTCGGGGGCAAAAACTGATCAACTGTTGAAGTTTAAACTACGTTTTGTGGACGCACTTAGAGAGAAACCTCAAACAGTGTATTTCTCTAGAATTAAGATGTATGTGGGAGTCTTCAAGAAAACAACTTTTAGTAATTTAGTGCGCGTACCATTTTGGATTTCATCACCACTTATCATCAGGTGTGATTGCAGTCAAACATTAACTTATAACATGTAAAAACAAAATGTACGTTTCTGTATTAGCATTTGCTCGTACAGGGTTTTTTTTTTACTTTTTTTTAATTCTTTTTTTACTACATCATATAGGTATAGGTATAGCGTTTCAATCGCATTCATTTTCGATGGTAGAAAATTAACATATATCTGGAGTCTATCGTTACATATCAAAATATTTTATAATGCCAGATGGACTGAAGAAGACAGCGAGCATCCGCTGGATTCGGAAGGCTCAGGATCAGTCAGAATGGCGCTAGTTAAGGTAGGTCTATGTCCAGCAGTGGACTTCTAAGGGCTGACGGATGAATGGATGGAGTACGGTTATCAATTCCAAATACAATAAACAAATTATTGAAATGACTATAATAATGTTCCAATCATACATTTTACTATGTTTCATGTTTTGCACAAAATATAAATAAAACATTCATCCTTTCATCGAATCAAATATTCAAGACCTGTGTAAACTTCTTAATTGAGTTACGGAAAAATATTATTAACCTATATCAGGTAAAGTTAACCTACCGAAGGTAACGTTTGCTTAGGCTGAAGTATATTGGAACCTGTAAACAGCCAAACCTAAACAAAGTCCTTACCAATATTGATTAGGTAAGCGAAGTATTATGTCTTGGGAGAATTTTTATTATCGTCATTAGCTCTCTACGAGTCAATAAACAAAATATAATTATAATGATTTGATTTTACCACAGAAGAAATAATAGTATCTACTTATAATTCACCACAGAAGATGATTACACTTTAAATGGATTTCTTTAACAAACTTGTGCTTGAATTTTAACCTAATAATTAACCTGATGAAGGTTATCAGGTTAATCACTAGAATACACAGAATCACTCTTAATTAAGAGTGATCAGTAGTTTTTGAGATGTACTTGGATATACAAACAATCATATGTATACATCATAATTATATTATTTTTTACATATTGTTCTTCTTTCTTTTTTCCTTTCACTCTCTCATACGGTTAAATATAGAACCTTCCTTTTTTGAAGTCGGTTAACTAAAATTCTAAACTATTAGAATGCCTAGTAAACTACGTCTGTTTTCGAAACATGATCAATTAGTGCAGCAAGTTAGAGTAGTTAGGTAACATTTATTTTAAAATATTATGCTTCAGTATTACATTTTATATTGAAGCTGAAATCACTGAAAAACACTTTTGATATTCTGTCAGTTTTCCGCAACCGCTATCCGTTTCCCGTATTTATTTGCCTTTTGTTTTATTGCTTTTATTTACTCACAAATGAAATAAAAAATACATTTTGTTGCCACTGTATAAAAATTTATTCGATTCGTAAAAGTTTTTTATATTGATGATTTTATTCTGTAACTGTGATTTTGTAACTGTACAATTAAAGTAGAATAAAGTGTAGTTAAAATATATAATACAGTGGCTGAGGCTTTATTTTATAACTCTGAAATAGCAAACAGTAAGAGCTAACTATAATATTTACAGTTAACCCTAACAGTGATAAATATTGGCCCCTAATTTAGGTTGGCAACCCACTTGCATTTTATTATTCTACATAATATTAGCTAACTTATTAAAGACGAGTAACCGTCCTCGCTTTGCTTCGGTTTTCTTATTTTTTTACACCTTGGGTTACATTATTGGAGTTTTATTAAGGATCCCTATTTTTTTTGAAAATATAATATAGCCTATGTTACCCGGGGACAGTGTAGCTTCCCAACAGTGAAAGAATTTTTCAAATCGGTTCAGTAGTTTCGGAGCCTATTCAATGCAAACAAAAAATCAAATCTTTCCTCTTTATATATTAGTATAGATATTAATATAGATTATATTACAGATGACGGTGTATTTTCGTATTTATACCATATCTCGTACCACCTTAATGGTTGGCTCCTGACGAGGGAACTCCTCGTCGTAAAATATTACAAACAGGAAATTCCATATAAGCAATCAGGGATGGCTCCATATCGTAAATCTCCTCAGCGACCAACAGCACGAACACAAGATTTTAAAAGCTTGTTTTTAAAAGTATTTTAATATTAATATTAATTTATTCATCTCTCTTCTTGGCTTACTTTGCTTCGGTGATGTCTATGGCGTTACTGATGTCCGAGGGTGACTGTGACCATTTGCCATCGTGTGTTTACATAAAAAATAACAAAAGAACTAAAGAAGATTCTCGATTGTATTCTATTCTAAAATAAACGTGTTTCTTCTGCAGGTGGGTAGAGGAATAATTCATTGGAACATGTATGCTTTCTAATAGCATTTTTAACCGACTTCAAAAAAAGGAGGAGGTTCTCAATTCGACTGTATTTTTTTTATGTTTGTTACCTCAGAACTTTGGACTGGGCGAACCGATTTTGATAATTCTTTTTTTAATCGAAAGCTGGTGGCTGTCGTGTAGTCTCGTATAAATTTTATTGAGATCTGACATTGACATCCATGATAAAACCATATAAGTCTTAAATTTTTATTAAGTAAGCGCGACAAATGGACGAATAACTCAATATCACGCCAACCGATTTCGATGATTCTTTTTTTAATCGAAAGCATGTGCTTGTCACGTAATCCCACATAAATTTGTACGAGATCTGACAAGTAGTTTTAGAGTAACTTTGAAATCGGTAATTTTTTGTTAGTAAAATTTAGATTATTCTAGTAGCTCTCGTAGCGTGTTTCACTATAACTTGGTCGAAGAGGATTTTATTAACTCCGCTTGTTTGTTTTTTATTCGAATTGTTTGAAAATCTAGCAAAAGAATGATTTCATGTTAACGTTTTCCTATACTTAATCTTAAATTAAAATTGAAAAAACCGCCGATAGTTTTATTTACACTAAACATAGCTAAAAATATTCTCTTTTAAGCCATCTTATAAGCAAAAAAACTAGATCAAAATCTATTCATCTGTTTGGGAGCTACGATGCCACAGACAGACATACAGATTCACAGACACGTCAAACTTATAACACGCCTCTTTTCTCGTCGGGGGTTAATAAAAAAACAACCAAAAACGTAGCCAACAACGTTGATCAAGAGGGTTAACAAACTGTAATTGAATCACTTACCATCGAGGTGGCTCGGAATATGACGTTGTAGCGGCTTTTCGCGCGCTAGGTACTCTACTCTATAATAATTGCCTGGAAATGGTTTCCGGGAAGCCAGACAGCCTAGATATTATAGGTACTCATACAGTAGCTATAATAGTAGGTAACCATAGACTTCGTATTATTATGAAATGTATGTAGGTAGGTAACGATATTGATGAGTAGTTTTCTACACAAATAAATAAAATTGGAGTGTCTGTTTGTAATATGAAAAGAACCGCTTTTTACTAAGTGCAATTGGATGTATACACGGTACATACACCAAAACAACATTTTTTACAATTTTTGTCTGTCTGTCTGTCTGTTTGTTCCGGCTAATCTCTGAAATGGCTGGACCGATTTTGACGGGATTCACTGGCAGATAGCTGATGTAACAAGGAGTAACTTAGGCTACTTTTATTTTAGAAAAAAATAGTTTGTTAGGCGATACGAAGTTCGCCGGGTCAGCTAGTAGGTAGTTTATAATTTTAACCTCTGCTTGCTCGGCTTAACGCACCTTACTTAAAACTACTATTTCCATGAGTCTTCGTTCAAAGACACTAGTAAAGGCATTTTAGCGGCATCGTCGCGATTGCCGATTGCATAATTATATTTTATTACCCTATTTTATTACTGCCAAGGAGGGGTTATTTTGCAGTTTTCATGCAATCACCAAATGATGCGCCGTGGACAGTAGGTACGCCTGAATGTCACAACTAATTACATAATGCTGAGTTGACGAGTTCTTAAATAATAACACATGCTGTGGATATGTAGTGATAGAACGAGTAGTAAGTACCTACCTACCTACATTATGCTGTTCGAGTTTATTGTCGTCTAGCTGTTTACAGAAAATAGAGATTTCAATAATGGCCATTTCTGAGTGGCGTTAGTGTGTGACAAAAAGATATATGAACATGGCTGTTGTAGACGGAGTCAAGTTTGCTGAGTTATTCCACCCGTAATGAATGGCGCTAGTGTCCGCCAAATAGATATTCGAACATAGCTGTTGTAGACTGCACCGCAGTGCCACCCGTAATTGGACGCGTTTTTACGGACACTTTTCATACAGGTACAGTGATGGCCTTCCTTTTCTCTATATTCCATGATTGTGGTTTAAAGAACCCATTTTAAATATTTTATCACTAATGCACAGCGAACATCGGATGAATGTCAATATAAATTGAGCAACGTTTTCCGAATAAAAAATTGTGATTGAAATGCATAAGTGGATTCAGTTGCAGCACAAACGAATTAGCTGCATGAATTTGAGAGTGACAGGGCTTGTGAAACAAATTTTGAGGGTGAAATTCAAGAATGAAAATAATATTTGATATTTTGTTTCTTTGTTTAAAGCACGTGATGGCTTTCGCTGGTAAATTAGAAACGATATTCTTCACGTAAATAGTTGAAATTTCTTTAAATAGAATTGTATTCTTCGGTCCCGAATACAAACCTGTGACCTTCGTTTTAAGTGGCAGCGCTAATTCCATCTTTGACTTCAAGCATCGAATAAATCAAAAGACGAAAATAAATATTGATTTCAATTTTTAGTTCTCGATAAATATTGAATTTTTAAATCAATTTAGATAGGTACATATTTGAAGGAATTTATAAGAAGATCTTTACAGTTTTGATTTTGTGCTTTGCTTCATCTTTTATTATGCGTACTGCGAAGGACTGGAGTAAGTTAAAGTTCATTAACAGACTAACGCCCCAACTCAGAGTCACTAATGGTTACTTAAATCGCTCCTTAGTATTGAAATTGCGTAGTGAATATTTACTAAGGAACGATTAAAGTAACCGTTAGTGACTCTGAGTTGGGGCGTAAGTGTCTTCAAGTTAGGAGAGAATAGGCTTTTCTAAGTTAGTGCGTTTTATCATCCACGACATCATCGACCTACCATCAGGTGCGTTTATAAAAAATCACACCGGTATAAACTAATTTTTCCAGTAACTTTTTACCTAACTAAACTACATTAATTTAGAAAAGTAATAAGTCACTGGCGTCGGTGCGTAAAAGCCGTAAATGGGAAAGCCTCAACGTCGGGCATTACTCAGTTGCGTGGAAAAGAAAGATTAGGCTCATAATCTTTCTATATAGCAGGATTAATTTGTCCACTTTTGCTCACACTTCCCAAGTTTATGAAGGTATGGAAGGCGAATTTTGTTAAGCTCATAATTTTAATACTAATAAATATTTAAGCTCCAGGCGGGAACAGGTAAGGTTGTGACTCAGTGTCACAATCAAAATTAAGTTATGAAAGGGATTGCTTCTCCAAATGCGTGCCTTACTTTCAGTCAACTTTTACATTAGACGTGGTTTTAATTAGTTCATAAGTTACTTATGTAATTTATCTATACATATATATCTTATTCCATATAATTCCAGATAATGGTCTACTTGTAAAATCTGTTGAGTAGTTTTTGCGTAAAAGAGTTTTTTGTTCTCCCACTGCCCTAAAGTTGACGGGCAGATAATGCTTTTAGCATTAAGTCTGCCTTTTGCTTCCTTTACGTTTAAGGTGCAACGAAGAATAAATAAATAACAAACATCTATGCATCTTCAAAAAAATTTAACATTTATAATATTAGTAGGAAATACATTTATCTAAAAAAGAAAAGTCGTCTATGATCCAAATAACATTAAGGTTTGAATGATTTGCTTACGCCTTTGGAAGAACCTGAAAGAAGATAAATGAAAATATAATAACGTATTGTAAACTAAACTAGGAAGCCCCCCGACCAGGTGGACTGACGACCTGAAGAAGACAGCGGGCATCCGCTGGATTCAGAAGACTCAGGACCGGTCAGAGTGGCGCAAGTTAGGGGAGGCCTATGTCCAGCAGTGGACCTCCAAGGGCTGATGGATTGTAAACTAAACTATCTTCTTTTGAAACTTTAGTATTCATCAATATCAAAAAGCAGAAAAGAAGACAAAGTGATTCCTTTTTATGTCTAGTTGTGTAGTGGGTAAATATAATTCATTTCGGCTCTTGCGATCTATCAAAGTTCCTTTATTTACAAAACTTCGATCAATCACATTCCTAAAGTAAACCACGATACTCTATGATGTATCATGCCGTGCAAAAGTCAGATGGCTAATGACTTTTTTCATATTCTTTAAAATTAATATGTTACTAAAAATATTAATAATTTAAAAACACTTTTAATGATTTTGTGTTTGTTCTGTTGGCCGTTGAAGAGTTCCCTCGTTTTGAGTCAAGCCTGAACGTAGTACCAGGTTATCATAATAATGCATTGTCTTCGAAACCAAATCCCTGTGTGAAATTTCAACACTTTATTATAACAGTAAGTAGTTCTAATTCAGCTTGCAAGATTTGACCCATAACTATTACACGCTAACAAACTAAGGAACAAATGAAAGGCTATAAAATGATAATCATTATGCACCCGATGTTAAATTGCCTTAAACCTAATAATGGCCCACTACTGAGCTACAAAATAAATAACTTAGCCTTTACGAATACCAATAATTAACAAAATTTATATTCTCATAGAACGCTTCGCTCAAGCGTACAAACTTCAATAAGATAGTTACATCAAACATTACCTACTGTAACGGGTAAATTGTTCCTCATTTTCATGTTTAATATCCAAACCAACTTTCAATGAATTAATTTAACAAAGGAGGGATATGAACCCATTAGATCTTTTATGGTTCTCGCTCCAAGAAACTTAGTTTCAACAATTACGGATTTGAGAGTTAATGTACTGGAAGAGAAGTGACGATTATGAAACCGAAAGCGACAGTTATCATGTTCGTAATAATATATTATTTTATCAACGATAAATTCAATTACACATTTCAAACGATAGGTTTAGTCTACCACAAAAGAAAACATTATAAATTATTTCTTACTAGTGACCGCCCTCGCTTCACAAAACCTTAAGAAAATCTATAAGTTCAGCTACATTATAAAGTAAAAAGTGGGTACACAGCCCACTGTATAAAAATGTTCTCGATGGAAAGCTTTAAATTGAAATAACTTTGGGTTTCTTTGCGAACTGCGGCAGCAAGCGAGAGCGAGAGGGAGAGTGAGAGGGAGAGAGAGAAGGAGAGGGAGAGGGAGAGCGAGAGCAAGAGCGAGAGGGAGAGGATAAGATATGCACACAAAAACTATAACGGCTAAGAACGGCTGTACTGATTTTAATGATCTCTGATTTGTTACATCCTTAGGCGATACAAAATTAGGACTCACTGAAAATCAACACCGTAGTCAACACGGCATCATGCTGAGTGTGTTCCTTTTTCTAGCCCACTGGACACATGCGAGCACAATCTAGCAATAATTTTGTAATGAGCTGTATGTTTTAGTTTTGTTTTGTTTTTAATAAAATCTGTTTTTTTTTAGTTATTGTTGTTTTTTTGTTTTTTATTGTTATTTTGAATATTAATTATTTTTATTGTGTTATTTTTTGTCTGTAAATTTATTGTCTGTAATTTTTAATTTGTGTTCGTGGCCTTGAAAATAAAATTTATTTTATTCCAATTTATTCTAAGTTCGTCGGGTCAGCTAGTTTCGATAATAAAAATTTCAATAATAAAGTTAAACTCACTAATAGTTAATCTCAAATATCTTCCACGTACAGACAGAGTAGTTACAGTTTTATTATAAATATGATTTTTACTTATATTTGGTCATGTAATAGATTAAAATTTTACTGCAACCTTTTTGACCGATAAAGGGTCCAAGTTGGATTCGTCCCAAAACATTGCCACTGTCGCTAAGGGTCCCATATGTCTACGGACATAAAATAACATACGGACAATACTAAGGTATTGGGTATAAGATTAGACCGCAATAACCAATACACATCCCTACTGTTGCTTTGACAATAATTTTATTCCTCTAATATAAAAATACACGTTCTTTACCTTGACAATAAAATAATATTTCAATAAGTCTTTAATTATGTATGAAGAACGAATTATTCATCAACGTTGATGAACCATCTGTAGGTATTCTTATATTTCATAGATAAACAAAAATCACGAACAAAATAGACAGAAGGTTTTCACGATTCCAGCTGACTAATAATTAAGTTTGCACTTATTGCATTAAGCTGCAGTAAGTTTTGAAATAAATTTAAATTTCTTGATTGTTCTGCAAAATTAAGAGCTAAACTTAATTAATTCTTGAAGCTTTTGTTGTTCGTTTTTGAGATACTGTATTTAAATTTGTTAATTAGGTTATAGATTTTATGTTCATATTTTGATCACTATGCATTAAGAATATAATTTTACCTCATATTGTATCAATACTTTAATTTGCAATTGTATTTACCTTACATACTACATCTCGTTTCTATTTGTATGTTTTGACTTCACAATAAATATTTTTGTCTATCTGTTAAATATTTTTATTCACGTGTTTATCACAAAGGTTGGTTAACTGAACTCTTACTTATTAAAGAATCGAACACTCGTAAGAACAATACAGCTTGCAAAAGGTTAACCCGAAATCTATTTTCTTTGCCATTGTTTTAGCGTATATACAATTCACGACTGCTTCACAGAATTTCTTTCTCTCTTCATGGCAGTTCTGCCACGCCTTTTGGTAGTCGCATTGCCTTATTTTCTTTTATTGAGAAAAGTATATTATTCGATTACTTTTGTTGGTTTTCCCTATTTCATAAATTAACTTTGAATGTCCAAATAAACCTATTTAAGATGAAATTAGTATTTTCGCGTTGTTCACGAAACTCTTCATCATATAATGATCGGTTTTAGGTACTTCAAATTTACATAGGTTTTAATCTTTGGAACTACTATTTGAAATCAAAATGTAATTATTTTTATTGAACTTCGCCCCCCAAGAAACATATAATGATAGGGGATACTATTTCTAATTTTGTTTAATAATTATTTAATAAAAAATACAATTTAAGTAATTTGTTAAAAAAACTTTTGAAGTCATTATGTTTTTCTAACCAAGTTTTTCTCTTTTCAGATGAAATAATCCACTGCAGAAAACCGTCAACATTATTTTAAATAACTTCATGGAATTGAAATCATGTTCCTATATACAGTTTTATGAAATCGAACATGGATAAAAGTAACAAGAAAAAGAATTATCACACAAATGGAAAATACAAGAAAACTAGTAAAGATAGTTATGAAGAAGTGGTCACTTGTTGCTTCTGCATTAAAACTAAGAAAAGTAAAAAGAAAAGTTTGATCGCTGGTTGCATTACGAACTTGGGGATTTTTGTGATTTTGCTTATTTATACGTTGCTAGGAGCGTTTATATTCCTTGCAATCGAAGGGAGCGCCGCGAAGGTTCATCAAAAAACACTTGCAACAACCTCGTATCAAGCTAACGAAAATCAAAAATCTATTCCCCTTACTAAAGTAAACAGCAGCATTGCGCAAGCCAGCGCGGAATTACGATCACAAACAGTGGAAAGCATTTGGGAGATAACGGTTTCTTTAAACATTTTATATAAGGAAAATTGGACGAGATTGGCCGCTCAGGAAATTGCGAGGTTTCAAGAAAAACTTGTAGCTAGAGTAGCTGCTGACGTCACAGAACAGTATAGCGGAGCTAGGGTCTTAGAATCAGCTACAGCTTTGGTCATCGATGATTATGAATGGAATTTTGCAAAATCTTTCCTTTATTCCCTTACTGTTCTTACAACTATCGGTAAATAGCATTGATTTTTTGTCCACTAACAACTTAAAGTTTAGACTCAAGATTAATGATATTATTTTTTCTGTGTACAGGTTATGGGAGCGTAGCGCCGAAGACTGCACTAGGGAAAGCAGTCACCATAGGGTATGCTGTTATAGGCATACCTTTAACCTTACTCTATTTATCTGTGGTTGGAGCCTTGCTATCAAGACTTGCTCGAAGTGTCTTCAGTAGAGCATTATGCTGTTGTCTGTGCACAAAATGTGGATATTGCTGCCTCGATGAAAGCGCGATTCTAAAAAAAGATAGAAAAGAAAAAATAAGGAGACAGGATGAATACAGAAGTCAAACCTTGCACTTGCAGGAACCTTATTACGTACGATCTCCATCAGGTACGATAATATCTGCATCACAAGCGAATAGTCTAAGCACAAACTCCGTAAAGGATAAACCACCAGGCTTAAACTTTCTTAGAGACTGTGATTCTTTGAGTTGTACCGACACTGATTCTAAAGTTTCTCTTCGAGGTTTTTCTATTCTCGCTCCGATTTCTCTTTGCTTGGCTGCTATCTTCACGTACATTTTTTTCGGAGCTCTTGTCTTATATCAGTTAGAAGGTTGGAGTCCTATTGACGGCGTTTACTTCTGCTTTATGAGTCTCAGCACAATTGGATTCGGTCACTTGGCACCAGGAGTTACGCAAAAGAATGGGGCTTCTACTGGGACTGTGTGGTTTTGCTCGATTTACATTATGACTGGACTGGCATTGACGGCAATGTGTTTTAATGTACTTCATGATGAGATTGTACATCGATTGAGGCATCAGGAAAAATTGATAAAAAGTACTCAGAAGATTCTAACCCCTGAGTTTTTGCAACGTTCTTGACGAGATCGTAGTGGAGACTGGACTGAAGAGTCGATGATAAATTCGGAAGGAGAATCACTGCCAGAGGTATTACACCATGTTTCGAGTTCAAGGTGTGAAGGAAGTGCGTTCCGTAGAACTGTATATACAGTCAAAGAGGAAAAGGAACCTGACCCTATACTAAACTAATGTGCCAATTACACATTTTGTTTTAAAATTTACACAAACACATTATGCTTATTTTATGGTAGTAAAGATTTATGGATAAAGTAATTTGCGACTTTGAAAGTTCTGACTGTCACAATATTAATAATAATTGAAAATGTAATTAATATAAGTGAAGTAATTGGTGAAATAAACATAATAATAAAAATAAATAAAAACATAAAATGACTGAAGTGTTTGATAAATCATGTAACAGTTAAGTATTTTAAGACAGACACGATTAGAAATCATTGTTTGTCCAATAATAAAAATGGTGAATTGTGGTTTCAGAATCCTGTAGAAATAAGAATCATAGTCTCTCTAAATATTAAAGAAGTTTATACATTACAAATAAGTATTTATTTAGGAATCTTACAGCTGTAGGATCCATTTATTCAATTGATTTTTTGACATTAATCGTTTGTCAAGAAATTAGTATATCAGGAATTAAGTATGAAGCCTAATTAAGATATTGTGAATAACATAGTCGTATAAAAAATGAAAATGTACTAATAAATAATGCAAGATATGTTTTAAGTTTGGTGTTTCATAATCCAAGATATTTAATTATCTTTACTTGTCATTGTATAAGGTAATCCTCTCAATTATTGTTGTGATACCGACATAGTAAATTCGCACATATAGCGAAGCCCAATAACAACAAGTACCTACATATATTTCAAGTTGGATGCAAGGTACGTCATCTTGTTTAAGGATTACCTAAGGATCAATTTAACTATTTAATTGCGTAACTTGCTGTTAAATAGATAAATTTGTATTAAATCTTCATCATCAGAAATTCGTTGTCCTTTCAAGTTATCAACTTCGTTCAGCATGTAGTACTCGTAAAGTGTCAATGTCGAAAAAGACACGCACGAATGTAGTTTCGTAAAAGTTTCACAGCTATTAGTTTGTATATGTCAAATTGCTTTAATTTAAATTTCTAACAGTAAAGCTGCACTGACTATAAAGTCGGTGCAAACTACTTTTCAGTTTTGACTCAGTTAACGTTTGTGACAGCTGGAAAACTATTATTACACGAACGCTTACGAAGTCGTAAAAAGTCGCTTTTTGGAATTTTAATCAAATTTTTGTTAAGATAGTTATTATTTTAATAAAATTGGATATAATTAATATTAATATGTCCTTTTTCGAATAAACTAATGGGCAGTAACAGATTAGCTTCCCGGTCGTCTTAATTGGGCCAACTATTTTTTATTTAAGCCTTTATGTAAAATGTAAATAAAAAGACGAAAGAAAAGATTTTTGTGCTGACTCTGTACCTACTATTGTGATATGGCTCCATTTTGGTGTCCAATTACATAATAATACCATTCTTAATTTATGATTAGCTTTTTGTTAATTGTAATTATGGTTTTTTATACGGACTATTGTTTTGACAGCCTTTGAAAATCCGTTAACGCAATTGAATGAAGCCGATATGTCAACAAAAATTGTGAGGATAATTTTAATTAATTAAAATTTAGTTTAGAAAAGTTGTGTTTATTTATGGATTAGTGTATAGTTTGGGCGAAGTGAGAATTTTAACATCTTTTTACAAAATGTCGTTTTTGTGTATGAAGTGTGAAAGAGAATAAATCAATTTTAAGAAAATCGCTTGCTTTTTACCGATTCCTTACTCTGTATCAACTGTATAAAGTATATTTTAATGGTCTTTCTTCGAAAATTTGGTCTTATGTTTAGAACGTCACAGAACGTAAGACGTTAAATTCTATTCCCAAAAAAAAAATATTTACTATAAAATCAATGGTAGGTTTTGAACATACCATATCTTTTTTCCTACTGATATAACTTTTTTATATTCTATTCTTGACCTCCGATTTAATATAATATCTGATATTATACTTGCTCTACCCCAATGACATTTAATGTTAAGTGGGAAATGAGTGGGAATGAAGCCTTAAATGGTGAGCGCACTAACTTCGTAAAAGCCTATTCGCTCTTTTCTTGAAGACGTCTACGTCTTAAGCGTGATACGAGGATGTGATGGTAAGTGGCCAATTCTGGTAATCTACATCACCGATTACCAAAGGCATCACCGATGCGTCGCCCACCAAGAAAGAAGATTGCTCTAGTAGAAAAAAAATAAGGTACTAACAAGCCTCCGGCTAGAACCAGAAAGTACTAAACTTACTAAAGAATCACCATACAAATTCTGTACTAAGGAGCGATTTACGTAACCGATAGTGACTCTGAATTGGGGTGTTAGCTAGCCAGGTGGGTGAGGTAGGTTTTACGGTAAGATAAAAATAAACAAGTAAAAATATTGATGATAATAATCCGCTATACATATAAATAGTGTTTATTTATGATGATGAAAATGATTGTGGCAATGTCCTTTACAGACTTTGAAACCATCCAACTGATGTACCCCAAACTGGTTAAATAGCAATAATGCGTAGATGGTTTGAGACCACTAAAACATATTCGGCATATTCGGTCCATTCATGAAGTCGATTTAAGAATTTCCCAAACAATTTTTTTAGCGTAGTAGCAAATGCCGGATATCCACAAGTTCGATATAAAGACTTACTCAAACATTAGCAAAATACATAATATATTCAGTAGTTCCCCTCAATAACAATTAAAATAAAATACGACAAAATTAAAAATACGCAATAAAATTTTGTGAGTGCAAACAACATAACAGATGTACCATACCTACCTGTGTGTACAAATTGGGAGTCCGTTGCAATAACAGTTGGCATCTGAATTAAAATCATTTTGCCGATAACTGTATGTACGGAATGACACGGTTTTTGTCTATCAAATTGTTTTTCGGTGTAAACAAAATGCAGATGATGTTATGGAAAAATGTAAGTTGAGTCCAACATTTAACTATGTTTCTGCATTTTTTACTGGTAACTGAATGCAAATAAGTGAATTTATAAATTTATATGCATGACTAGTAATCCTTCACTTTGAAAAATATGAATATAAATAAAAATATCTCATGTTCACACGGTTCAAAAAACTAAATACGCTAATTTTTTATATTACACACAAACCGACCATGCATTTGACGACCCGTGTGGCGCAATGGTTACCATGCCTCCTCCAGGGTCCCGGGTTCGATTCCCAGCGAGGCGGAAATTTGAATGATGAGTTTGAATTTCTGTTTTCGGTCTGGGTGTGAATGTCCTTGTCTAGACAAGGCATGTGTGTTATCTATGACATCCACGACACGACACACACACGACCTAGTGTGGGGCTATGAGTGTGAAGCGTTATTATTATTATTATAATTATTATTAATCTCTGCCTATAGCAAATATAGTATTGAATTAATTTTCGTTCTTTTTAATCGTATCTTCACTGGAGGTCGTGTCTGCTCTGGTAGCCTCTTATGCAGTTCCTTAGCAGTTCTAATGAGATCGACTTTCGGCACATTATACAGAGAGTCATAGGCGTTTTAGTCACATCTTTTTTTTCAGGTTCTTAGATCGATCGATCTTGTGAGATCTCCGGAGATTCTGAAGAGCTATATGGCTATAGCAAGGAAGTGTTATCTGTAGGCAGATGGTCGTTATGTTCGGTATACACGTATTGAGTAGTTAACTTAATTTTAACTAAAAAGTTACTTTTTCTGTTGACAGGTACTAATTTACTTAAAATTTAGTAAAAATTTAGTTATCTACTTAACAACTTAATACGTGTAAACCGGACTTTTGTCTTGTTTGCACTTTCAGCTCTATTTCCCTGTCAACTCATGTTTCTCTGTTATTAATGACTCTCGCTCCTTCCTTCATGTTTCAGCTGTCGTGTTGGTGTCGAAATCGATGCACTGTTCAAAATATTGGTAGGTTGTGTTACAAATTGAAAATACAAAGCGTTTAGTGCGCCGTCATGTTGCAATTTCGGAATCAGTCGTGGCCGGAATGGCTGCGGGCATTGCGATGGATACCCCTACCACGTGACATGTCTCTAATACGATTACATTAAATATGTAGTTATAGTGTGCCAGATAAATGTGAATACATGTATTTAGTCCGGTCAATTAGACCAAAAAATTAGAGTGAAGTTGCATAAATTCCCAACAAGCTTAAAATCAGTAAAACATAATTATAAATAATAAAACAATGATCTACAATTTTTGTCTAGGGTACTTTTATGACAAAACTTACCGTTTTGCTGAAAATCGCCATAAACTCATTTTTTGACCTTTCACCTTGAGTTTTTTTTTCCACACACGGGAATGATGGGGAACTTAATTTTTTTTTATAATTATGTTTTGAATAATTTCACTGATTTTCAGCTTTTTGGGAATTTATGCACCTTCGAATGTCTAAATTGACCGGACATATTATAAACCATTTTAATTAAGGAAGTAGAACTTCCAATTCATAGTAAATTAAACCGAAATAAAAATAGGTTCGGCAATCCGATAGGACCACTAGTATATTAGCGCTTCAAGTCTAGTCCTGCAGTCCTATTCTAGATTTGTCACAGTGTTCTAGCTTCATGACATAAAAAAGTAAAGTATTCTACTTTTTACTACCACGGTATATTTTTTTTTTGTGATGTAACGTTACAATTGCAGACCCATGGTAGGGGCTCAGATTTATTTTGAATTTCCCAACGTTATTCGGAACAGCCGCGAATTGCGTCTGCAACTGTAATTTTTTTTGAGATGTTGGGTTAGCTCGTAGAAATTCAGCTTATTTTTATACGTCCGTACACACATATATCTTGATTTAATATCGGGCTGTTGTTTAAGAAAAAAAAACTGTGAATAAAAAAAATTCAGAAGTCATATTTTTTTTGGCGTAATTAAGAAAATATTTTTATTAATCCAAACATTGCATCATTTGTATACGAATAAAAGCCTTGCAACCCGGACATAATTACTGAAGTAATCCGAATATTTAACTGAATCAATTAAAACCTGATAAAGTAGTTTTAAGTTGAATTAAAATCACTTAAAGACATTTCTGCTGGCGCATTCAGTGAGAAAACTAAGACTGGTAAGTAATAGCGTCATAAAACTTAAATTTTCTAAGTTAAGAGAAAAGTCCTTGTTATCGGACTTTCTCCATTATTTTCAATGGAACAAAAGGTAACTAAGAAAGAGCGAACACAGTTTGCGTAATTAAATTGAAATATGGAAATTAGGAGATATAATTCTAATATTAAGATGTTTTTATTATTTGCAATCCACGCTAGAAAAACAAAGTTTCTTAATAACGAGGAGAGACTTTGAATACTGTACTAGTATGACCAAGTTATTCATTTTTTCCTAATTTCTTTCTTAAATTTTCTTCTCTCTTTCTTAGCCGGCAGTGCATCAGTGATGCCTTTGGTGTTGCTGATGTCCATGGGCGACGATGGCCACTTACCATCAGGTGGATCGTCAGCTCGTTTGCCGGCTATTTCCATAAAAAAATGGTATAAGATATAAGGTAAGAATGAAACGTTTCTTCAACCTTCAATAAATACGTTGGATTTCGTCGTGATCATCACTGCATTATATATTATTATGACAATGTGTGCAAGTCCAAAGTAATGTAAGTTCCAAAATCAGGAGAAGGCGACCGGTTAATTTAAGTACCTACTTAAAGAATGGATTCCATATCTAAAAAAAATTACACGCTTCATTGGCTAATAATTTTAATTAAAAGTTTACTAAGTTAATTAAGGAACTCAGTGCGGCCAAGCAGTAAATGAATTTATTAAAAAGGATCAATTTGCAGACAAGTTCCTTAAGTGATAAATAGAAAAATAACCGTATCAAAAATCGCCAATTTGCTGATTCACCAGTAACGCTCTATTAACTTCAGAGAATATTTCGCTTCACCAAGAATTTTGGGCTTCAAAACAAAAAAACTTCAAAAGGATTTGTTCCTGAAAAATATATGAACAAAATTTATCGTACTTAAAATTATAAATATAAATTTATGGATATTTACCTAAACCTAAAAACTACTCAACGGATTTCACTTATCATCAGGTGGATTATCAGCTCTTCTGTCGACTACCCTGTAGCCTAGTTGGCAGCGACCCTGCCTGCGAAGCGAGGGGTCCCGGGTCCGATTCCCGGCCGGGGCAGATATTTATGTGACAGATAAATATTTGTACTCAGGTCATGGGTGTGAATGTGATGTGTTATATGTGTCGTCCATTAAGTCCTAAGTCCTAAGTCCACTAAGTTCGTCTGTTAAGAAAATTGAAATTTATTTATTATTTTTATAATATTTTTTTCGTGAACATTAAGGTCCTATCTCTATAAAATAAAATTGAATTCTAAAATTACTCAACATCCCTATTACATTCTGCAGATGATGAATCTTTCTGTATGAAAATATTGCCAATCTTTTTGCAACATTTTTATAATTAAAAATACACCATAATATTATTATATTCTATTTGCGCAGTATTAAGGAACCCGAAAACAAAACACCAGGAAAAGAAATTCCCATTTCGCAATCTCGCTGTAGACAATATTCAGATAAGGAGTTTAAAAGAAAAAAACTGTTAAGGAATCAGCAAAATCCTAACGATAAACAGAAGGGAAACCTCTTGGGGATATTTATCGGTGAATTATTCCCCCACAGATACAATGAGCTCATAAAATGGCTTAAAGAATGCGCTTTGTTTCCGCCGTTTATTTATTTTCAAGTGCTCCCTACCGATAATAAAGATACGATCTACACCTTTCGATTTAGGATCGTAACTTCAAAACATTTCTCCATCTTTTTCTTACAATACATCCATTAAAACGCGGTATAAACAAAAAACAGACTTTGTCAAATTCAGTCATTGAACTATTATGAATTCAATGGAAAATAAATTATTTTGAAACGCATAGACACAAATGAGACTATAAGCGATCCGCTGTAAAGTCGCCCACGGACTTATAAGACTTATGCCCCAACTCAGAGTCACTAACGGTTACTTAAATCGCTCCTCAGTACAGAACTTTTATGGTGATTCTGTACTAAGTTTCTTTGGGCTTTTCTTCTCCTCCATGACAAAGCACCCTTCCGAGAAGCTGATAGATAAAAAAATGACGTGCATAAGTGTATCAGTGATACCTATATGAATAAAAGATTTTGGTTTGATTTGATTTGATAAAGGACGATTTAAGTAACCATTAGTGACTCTGAGTTGGGGCGTTAGGTTACTTAGGTAATATCTCAATATTACCGCATTATTCAGTAATTAAAAGATGTGATTTTAAGGATTAGCCAGGTTTTGTAGATAGAAATTATTTATAATGAAAAAAAAAAACTACTTCGTGACGAATCAAAAGTATTTCAAAGCAAATAACACATGAACAAGTTAGAACATTTTTAACGAGTTTACGTGCCTCGTTATAGAGTTTAACATAATTTCCTAACGAAGTAAAAATATTTCTTTTGAGAACCGGAAGAACTGTCATTGCCATTCATGAAGTACATTAAATTAATCTCATCTTTACAAATTAAATTACACGGCAGCTTCGATCTATTCAAAGAGCGTTAATCGAAAGTTAGGTAATTGAAGTTTGTGATAACATGATAATTAAATGTTTGTCTAATACAAGAGATTAATTAACTCCTGTTAACAATGTTATTGGAGATAAATTAAGTTATTAATACTAAAATCAACAACTCGGTCAGAGTAGGTGATAATTTAATGGAAGACATTATTGTGAAAATATTAATATATTCTTATGTTCAATCAGTTCACCACTTGATGGTAATTGATTATGTTAAAGTAATTAAATATATGTAAGACAACGTTGAGCTGTGACCAATAATGATGTATAGCTGTTGACAACTTTTGAATCTATAATTTACTCATCGTATTTATTATTAAAAATCAGCTGTATTTATTATTAAAAATTATGTTGGACTGCAAGAGTTAACTTACAAGACTTTTACGATACAGTAACTAAGTGAAAGTAATAATAATTTGTGGCTGGTTTTCCCACTATCGTGTTGTCTTTCTATTGATGACCTTTTTTTCTTTTGTTTTGACGATGTTTTCGTACAGTAACCAAGATAATGCCATAGTAACCATGGCCTTTCTTGTTCTTATAATAGCTCATCGATTATGGAGGAAACAGTTACTGATAATATCTGGGACATCGTCTCCCACGAACAGTTTAATCCCCAATTTACGGCAATAACGTCGCATTATTCGATATTGGTAATCAATATTGTTATTCTTCCTTTTTAGGATTCCGTACCCAAAGGGTAAAAACAGGACCCTATTACTAAGAATCCACTGTCGATCTGTCTGTCTATCTATCTATCTATCTATCTAACAGCCTTTTAAAGTCCACTGCTGGACATAGGCCTCCCCTAATTGGCGCCACTCCGGCCGGTCCTGGGCCCTCTGAATCCAGCTCTGTCTCTGTCTCTGTCTATCACCAGGCCTTATCTCATGAACCGTGATAGCTAGACAGTTGAAATTTTCACAGATGATGTATTTCTGTTGCCGCTAAAACAACAAATACTAAAAACAGAATAAAATAAATATTTAACTTTAAGGGGCTCCCATACAACAAACGTAATTTGAGGATTGGTAAAATTAAACTTGCAAGATTTGGTTACAGACAGACACAGAGAAAGGTGAAACTAAAAAAGGTTATATTATAGTGTCTAATGTTGTATAGATAATGGATACGGAACTCTTAATGCGCAAGTCTGACTCGCACTTGGCCAATATTTTTGGCTAAGTATGGTGTTATTTATGTCGAAGGAATAATAGTTATATGCAATAGTCAGATTTATCTCCCTCTCAAAATTGATTCGACAGACAAAAAAAAATTGACAACTGGTTTTACAAGCACATCCAGCGCGTCCTAATAAATTAGTTATGTTACTACCATTATTACTATTTTTTTTTCTCCGTAAGGTCTATCTGGATAGCTACCACCTTTTTGCTTGAGTCGAACGACTTGGCGTGTTCCGACTAACCCCTGTCACTCTTATTACTGTCTCGTTTACGTCCAATTAGATTTTACTGCTTGTTTTATAAGTTTTTATCCCTTTCAATCTCTTAAGTGTCCGATCTACTCTTTAATAACATTAATTAGTGGGTTGCTGTCATCGTTACTCAGTTTTTAAATTACTGCTAATCTTACCTAAGGTCCAGTGCTGGATTTAGGCCTAGGCCCGTGAGGCCCGGGCCTAGGGGCGCCATGATTTTGGGGGCGCCAAAATTTTCAGAACCCCAAAAACTTAGGAGTGGTAAAATGTCAGAATTGTTTTTATCTAAAATATTTTTATATATTTTCGCTTCAAATTAATAAAAAAATATAAAATATTTTAAATGTTTACCTTTTGATTTGTCGGTGCAATAGGAATTCTTTTTGATGTACATTACTTTGAAAACAATAATTTTCTGATTTTTCGCAAATTCTTAATTATTATAGCGTATTGTTAAAGATTATATACTATTTCTCAATAACCTTTATAAATAAATTATAATTAAATTAAAATTTTTCAACCTAACTTGTAAATTTAAATTATTTTCGGAAATGTTGAAGCAAGAATTCTTGTTATTTCAAAATTCTATTTATCATTCAACTGAGTGTGTTTTTCGAAATATTGTGTTCCGAATGTCAGAAGGGCATATATTTATTTTTGCCAATCGCTTTGCAAAAAATTTTTAAGTGAAAAAATGAAAAAAAAATCCAAAGCGAAAAATGTCTCAAAGTATATAACACATCAAATGAAGTTTGAGATCACTAGCATAAGATGGATTTTTTAATTTTACTTTTTTAAAAGAATATTGCTTACGTAACATCTTTTTATGAAAAAGATACCTTGTTGAAATAAAAAAAAAAAAAAATTTTTATTTTTTATTAACTACAATTGAATTTAAAAGTCCTAGTGCAATTTTGACTAATAAATAATTGAAAGAATAAGAGGATTTAACTAACAATAAATAATATCAACATTTATTATTAAATTGTGTTTCTTTAGTATAAGATAACTCCTCCCCTAGCTCGAACACATGCGGCAATCCTTCTTGGCATGCTGAGAATTAAATTATCCAGCATTTCTTGCGGTAACCTGTCCCATTCTTGAATAACGGCTTTCCTGATCTCTGGCACTGTCTGGGAAAGTGGCTGATGGTTCCAAATAGCTCGCTTGATAGCATCCCACGCATGTTCTATCGGGTTTAAGTCAACCAATATGAATCGAGGGCCATAGTTTATTCTAAATAACCTGACAATTCCATCAATAGCAATGGTTTGGTACAAAGCTGCAGTCATCCAGCCACGATACGGGATCAACGGCGTTCTAGCACCAATCATTATACCGCCCCAAAAGGATACCGATTTCCCGCCTTGTTGAACGGTTCCGGTGGCAGTTCTTTGTCTTTCAGCGTTCCCATGTCTTCTCCAGATACGGAGACGTCGGTTGTCCGGATGAGTGCTAATTCTGGACTCGTCAACGAAGAGACAATTCCGCCAAATGTTTTCCTCGTCGTCTTCTTCATTTTGGCGGAGTCTAGCCCACTGCAATCTGCGTCGCTGTCGTTGCTGTGAGTTCAGGGGTGCTCGCTAGGATCACCTCGATCGTAATCCAACCTGGTGTAAGCAATTCCTGATGGTCTGAGTGCTAATTTCTAGTCCAGTAGCAGCTCGCAACTCAACTTATTTTAGTGGCATTGATTGTTGGGTCTCGTGCAGTCAGCAATCTGATGTAACGCTTCTGAGCAGCAGTAAGAATAGTTAGCCGACCACTGCGAGGTTGATTAGCGAAGTTATCCACGCCGCAATACCTCCGTAACGTGTTCACGACACAGGATTGGGCTACAGCCACTCTGCGTGCTATTTCTCTCGTAGAATGTCCTTCTTCCCCCAAAGTAACAATTCTTCCTCGTAAAACTTGTGATAATCCATTCGGCATCTTTTTGAATGAACTCCTTCTTCGAAAAGTCAGAAAAAACGCTTGAATCAAGTTGGTCAGATTTCTGATGAGCGTAAACAAGGATTTAATCTCTTTTTATTCCGATAAACAATTGATATTTTGAATTATTTTGTTATTAAAAGATTTGATTTTAAATGAAGAATCTTAGAAGAAAAAGAAAAAACCTTTTATTCTAACGTAACAAAAAAGATTTCGTATTTTCAAGTAAGTGATCTCAAACTTTATTTGATGTGTGTACGCCCTTTTGGTTGTAGAAATAAAAAAAAATGTGCTAAAGCTAATTTTTTTTTCCTAATCGCCTGTCAAACATATTGACTGTTTTAGACATATTTTAGAAGCATTTATGAGAATAAATTCCAGCAACAAATCTTTCTGGAGAAAGATCTTTTTCTACCCTAAAAAGGGTGAAAAATTATTTACGTGCAAGTATGGGCCAAGGCCCAAGACAGACATAATGCCCTTGCGTTATTATCTATTGAAGCTCAATTAGTACAAAAACTAGATTATAATATAATATATAGTGTAGAACCAAAGCCTGAAAGAAGAAAATGTAATAAATAATAATTTAAAAAAGTTTATTTATTTATCTCCGAGACGTATACCTACTCAGATTAATAATAAAAAAAACTATACACGATAATTATATATTAACTAATAAATAATTATATATTATATATTTAATTAATTATATATTAACTAATAATTTAAATACAACGTATTTAAATTAATAAAGTTTGATATGTAATATATATTTTTTTAATTGCTCATTTAATTTCGATATTGACTTCCTTATAGAGCAAAAAGGGCGGCATATCCTTTGGGGCCTAGGGCGCCATCAAACATAAATCCGCCACTGCTAAGGTCTCTAAATCAGTTAAAATGTAAAAGATTTAAATGTTTAATCAGATATAATCTTTATAAGTTTTAATACCTATTCGCCCAAAACCTAATTTCCGCTCATCCTAAAACTGAACGACACTCGAAAAAATCTTCAATACGTCGACATAATAAATTAATCATCTTCAATTAATTTGCGATGTATCCAAACAGATAGAATTTACTATTCGTTGAGGAGAATAAAGAAAAAGAACAAAGAAGCAGGTATAATCTAACCGATGCCCAACATGAATCCACGTACAATCATAGCCCGGCCGAACTCTCACCTGGATGGCAGGGACGACGCCTCTCCAATTACATGGATTTACGACCATGCCCAAGTAGGTTGTGGATTCAGAGCGAATAGATAGTGTAAGCCTACTAATATAACTTAATATTTTATAATACATTTAATTTAATTACAATATAAAACATAATACTTGTCAACTGATGTTTGAAATTTCTATATTTGTGTTTATTTATAATATGTAATTTGACATAGTGAATTGATGTTCGTGGGAGTAAGAGAGCTGGAGGGCTATTCTCTAAAATACAAACTCGAAATCGAAGCTCACTCAAGTGAGACTCGAAAGCAAACTTGCATCATCTTTATATATCATTCTCTAATCATCTATTACGCACTTGCGAAGTGAAGTGAGTCTCGAACTCAAACTTCAATTTTGAAACTCATCGTTGTCGAGTTACAAAACCGCTGTCGATTCCGCTGTCGAGTTACAAAACAGAATAGCTTTGCTGATTATAAAGGACGACATGATGTGTGGATTGTAGTGTGGAATATTAAAATTGAATAAAGAACAAGTGTATTTATATCTCCACAGGTATACTCCATAGTTTTTAATCACTAGTAGACTCTAATAATGTAGAATGTGATTCATAAAGGTTTACAATGATTTAATTCAATGATTTACGCCATTTTCAGTAGTAAGTATATTAAATTGTTACTTTATAAGAACGCGATCAATGATGTTTTTGGCATACTATAAGTAACTTTACTAAGTTTTTATTACCAATCATTTGTTTATCTATCTTTTAATAAATCACTATTGTCTTTGTTAATTACAAATGTTATTCTAATAATTTGTACTTAAAAACTACCATAGGAAAGCAATTTATTTCTCTACAGTATTTCTTTTATTTACGTTTAAAATGCATATGACTCCGTTTATTCTACATACTTGTTCATATCAAAGAAATTATAATAAGAATAAAGCAATTTTATAAAGATGTCCTTTCTTAACTCTTTAAATCTTTGTCAAATACCAACAGAAGGTACGAATGAAGGGCAATGCAGTATACAACTTTATTTATTTACATTAATTTAAGGCTAGGACACCATAATGATCCACTTTGACTTTAAAAGGATCCACTCAAGTTTACGGTAAAAGCCTTAACTATGTAGCTTTATCCCTTAATACATACTAGCGTTGCACGTGACATTGTTTGTGACACAAGTATAATTAAATTGTCTTCCTACACTGGTCATTGCTATAAATGAGTTAAGCATATCTACACAGTTTATAATGTTTATCTTGATGCGTCTACTTAATTTTTAGGGTCTTTTATAGTTTCGTCATGTCCGTCCGTCGGACCGTCCGTCCATTGGTCCGGCCGTCCATCCGTCCGTCCGACCGTCTATATACCACGACTACCACGGTCTCATGAGTAATAGTCGATGAATTACAGAATCCATATTACGCGTGGCCTGACACACATTTGGCCGGTTTTTTATGAATGAGACAGTGCATCTGATAAAAAAATCTTTCAGACTCCTAACTCAAGATCTGTGATAATTTTATTCGTGAAATTCAGGATCCTAGGTGATTATGAGAGGTAAGTAAAACAAAAATGTAAATTGTGTAAGTTATAAAAATTTTCAGTAAAGTGTCGAAAGAAGCTCAAAACGGTTAGTATTTTTATATGAGTAAACAATCTATAAGTATTCACATTCATAGGTATCTTACACTTTTCCTTTCCGAGCTTGGCCGTCATGTTTTTAATTGAATATATGTATATGTTACCGGCAAAACCCGATTTCAGGTTAAACTAGTTTGGCCTAGGCCAGACTAGTTTGGCGCGACACGATTAGGCAAAACTAGTTTCTCGTCAGTCTAAAACTGATTAGAACCGAATTGTTACGGATTTATACTTATTCGACAAATCTTTGTGCTTTAAACCTCTTAAATTACAGCTATTTTAGTCACGACTGCACTTCAAATTGTATTCGAACACCAAATGTAGTAAATGATCACCAAATTAACTGCTCGCGTATATATTGTTTCTTTTGGATTCTTTTAATTTCCAGATGTAGGTCGAAATGGTTACGAAACCGACTTAGTCAACCCCGACCCCACGTGGTACTAGTCTGCCCTACCCCTAGAGTGAATGTAAACTAGAGGAAATGTAATGGAGTGCCTGCAGTTTGTTACGCAAGGGTGGAGGGGCTGCACTTCCCGCAGCGCCGGAGACGTTCGGAAGCCTGTTTATGAATCAAAAAAATGAATTACCATCTTTGGTTATAATTTTACATTAAAATGCTGTTTTAATTTTGGTGATCATTTACTACTTTTGGGTTAACAATGATTTATTTGGTGGTAAGTTAAACATAAGCCAAACTTATTGACGAGAAACTAGTTTTGCTTAATCGTGTCGCGCCAAACTAGATTGGCCTAGGCCAAACTAGCTTAACCTGAAATCGGGTTTTGCCGGTAACATATACAAACTAAATATAGCAAGGGCTAAATTCACTAAATTAATCCTCTATTAATTTCTAAATCACAATTGCTTATTACTGTGTCTCAATGCAACATCATTTAACCACAAATCGAATAGAACTGTTATGAAAATGAAGTAAATTCTATTTAAATGCCAAATTGGCCATACACATTGGCAATACCACAAACAGGCAATTTAGCAAAACAGCAATTAATATTACTGTTGCATTTGATAACTGGATTTATAAGGTTTGCACTAAATGTTTTGTTTTAATAAACACAATATAATTTTATTATAAATTCGTAAAACTTATTTTTAACATTGAAGATTAATTTTATTGTACTAATTAATTCGTTCTTCTGTTTTCTGTTTCGTGTATTTAGTTTTAAACTACAAATTTATTACTTAAAATCAGTGTCAGTTCACCGATTCGTGGCTCCCATTTGAAAACTTGTCTGCCCCAATAAATATTGATTTTGTGACATAATACACTTAGGTGGTAATATGATTTACTTGGGTTTGTAGGTCGGTACATTTTTTTTGTTGTAACAAATACAGTACACGCATTTAGGGTTTGCTACTCTTAGTAGGGTTTTACGTTGCACGGTACTATGTTTGTGCTGCAAAGTTTTCTTATTGCGGCCTAAGTATGTTTTTGTTCAAAATAATCGCAACGCAACGCATCGGTGATGCTTTTGGTATTGCTGATGTCCATGGGCGATGATAGCCACTTACCATGAGGTGGATCGTCAGCTGGTTTGCCGGCTATTTCCATAAAAAAATCAGAAATATAACGGTTGCACCACTATTTCCTTTTATGTTCTATTCTCTATCACACGCATAAATCCACTTTTCGGATTGATTAGAGAAATACGGGCTCATGAGCCTATTTAACAACATTATTAACCTTATAACTGACACACCGCTAAATTAGCAAATTTTCAATCGAAGTAATAGGATTGTCAATTGCCTTTGCCAATTTATCATTTTGAGGACGATTTACCGAAAACGTTGTGTTATGCATGGTTTGGTTTTGCGTACATTTCTCACAATAATACATCATCGATAATTCATAGAGCTAAACCCGACACGTACCTACGTTTGAATGAAGCGACGTTTAGCTAAATTTGATTTATTTGCCGAAACTTCGATCTAGAATTGTTTGCTGGCAAAGATGGTTTGAAATCGCAGAAGATCGGTTATTTAAAATAACTTAAAATATGTAAAATAACTTATTTTACTCAAAGTATGTTAACTGGGCACATGTTGTTATCATTCTCAGAGAATGGTTTAACAGTTCAATATGGTTAATAGTAGACAGGGCTTGTTTCACAATCTTCAAGTAGAGTCCTGAATAAGCTATTCGCCGGTTAAAGTGACGTTAAAGTGTCATTTTACATACACGAAATGTCAACTTAACCAACGAATAGCTTACTTCGGACTTACTTGAAGATTGTGAAACAAGCCCTTAACGATAGTTATTACTCCAGAGATAAATTAACGGATTCACCCTTAACGAATATTGATAAATATATTATAGTATTTATCACTACTCTTTGGTAATCTAACTACTTTTATTAAGTTTGTAGTCTACTTGGCAACAATTCGTTAACACAATGCTTTATTATGTTAAGTTAGACATGCGAAATTCGTAGTATAAAATAACATGTATTTGTATTGTACGTATATTTTAGTATAATTTACTTTTCTGCAATGTAATGCGTTGGTATCAAATTAGTGTCCAGTAGTCATGAATGGACCATTGATTATATTATAGTCACTGATTGTTTTAATTTATGTCTGTTAAATAATGTCATCATCGATGACCCTATAATTAACACCAAAATCACATGAGTCAAATTCAGTGACATCCGGGTATAATGGGAGATGATAATTTATGAGTATTTAGACGAAAATCCTCATTTGATTTATAGATCATTAAAATGGATGAACTTAAATCCGGCAAAGATAATGGGACTGACAGTACGATCATTTCCTGTACATCAATTCCTAGTTAGGTTTTCAAAAGCAAAGAGGCAAATTCGTCCAGCAAATTCGGCACACAAAATTAATAATGCTGATACCCCTCAACAGGGAAAGAAATATTTGAAAAAACTTAAAATTGGCCAGAAGCCAATTATTACTTCAGTATTTAGACTCAATCTGCTAATTTTATAATCTGTATCAAAGCAATTTTCAGTCGAATGCAAAATTATTAGTATTTTAAGTCGGTAAACAAGTCGATTCAACCAATTTATTTTTGTGAACTCAAATCCACAAGGTTTCATATCTTTAAAACCCTGACTCAAAATAAAATTAACTTACCTTCGTTGTGAAAATATTACAGAACGATACAGAGAGCCCACGTTGCACTTAATGTCATCCGAGGAGCCTTCTGGGAGCCTCGCAAACAGTACTGAAATATCACTGTCTCGCTGAAATAAGAAAACAAATAATTCTCTACTCTTTTAGGTTTGTATTACATTGGTTTTCTCGGTTGAACGATTTTGAGTCTATAAATAAGCATGTAAAGCAGTGTTTTTTTAAATTGATGTTAATTTATGTGCAATGAAAAAAATTGTGATTCTTGCATCCGTAGTAATAATTATCGCTGATGGATGGGATGGATTCATGGATTTAAAAAATATTTGAAATTTATAGGTTAGGATCAAAACCACAGTCAAAATTCATCTTAGCTAAGTTCTTTTAATAAGCTTCTTATTATGATCTTAACTTTTTAATGAAGCACCTTAAAATTATGTGATCACTTAAGTCTTAAGTTAAAGCGTGTATGGACTATGGGAATAACTATAACCTTGCCAGGTTAACAACCTGGTTTTAAATCTGCAGAACTGACTAATCTGAGTTTGTCCAAAAAATTATATTTATACCTATTATATTTTAAGGAGTTCCTGTTCTCCGTGGATCCGTCATCAGAACTGAATTTGAATAAACATAAGACCAATCTGGAAGAAGGTATACCTAAAATAAAAAATAATTTTCCAGATCAATGGATAAATTATAGAGTAGTGAAGTAACCAACGTGATATTAATCCACAGAAAATTGAGGACAAAATACCTCTCGCAGAATTTAAAATCAATCGAATAAATTTTTAACGACATTTATTTTCTCTAAAGAAACAATAATCACCTTGAATACTTTCAGGAGTCGCAAAATCGCACAAAATGAAGTCAACGTGTATTAGGGTTAAGGAAACAAACACTTGTATACACGCTAACGTTGAGCCGGTTCATTCTAATATTACTGAGACAAAAGGGTTACATGTATGTAGCTTAGTCTGCAGCGTACATTTTAAAGTAAATTTCTTTTCTTAGTCTTATTACATTATGCTTCTAAAATTGTTTTGTGTAATATAAGTACTTTTAAATAGATCGATGACTTTTAATGTGATTTTTAACGTTTTACAAACGGATCTAAAAAAAAGATGGACGTAATCCCAACAACAAATTCAGTGAAGCATCCATAGTAATACCAACTCTCTATTCGTACAAATAGACACACCCACACATTGACACTTCACTGCTTCAATCGCGAATCAAAAATTACGCACACATGGTAAGCGGGCGGCCATTGCTATGCTTCACTCTCGATTAGACGAGGTTACGTCAGTCTTTTTTTCAGGTCCGTGGTTTTACATAATTTTGGGTATAACAAGATACAGAATATACCAATCGAATAAGACCATTTGCGAAGCCACTTAAGTTATTGAAATTTTTTCAACTTTTTTGTACTTGCACAAAAAAACACAAAACTGAAATGGTCCTATGTAGGAGGGGCAAGAGGATAGGACACCTTGGGAGGTCGTTTTAAAGTGGCTATGAGATGTAGAATCTCTCCCCAAAATATCGCTAACTCGTTCTTGACTCTATGTAGGAATACTTTCAATATCCACTTTGTAAAAATAAATAATTAATAAAAACATCTTTACACCCACGCCAACAATTTTAAAAATGTTCTGATCGGCGCAGAATTCCAATTCTCGCCAGCTGTTTATTTTTCATTGTTCATTCATTGATTTCACTCTTTGCACTTGCATATTGCTTGCTGTATTGATTCTGAACAAAAAGCAGTATGCAAAAAAGTTGACATATTGTTTGTATAATTTTTATCAGAATCCGTACAGAACAGTTTTGAAACAGCTTGCATTGTTATTTATTGGCCTACAAAGTTGGAATTAAAAGTCGGACGTCAACGAACTCCGGTAATGATTCCCCGGGGAGCCATTACACGTGAAATATGATTTATTTAAACGGCGTGACGTTTGTTTTGGTCATTTTTGTGTAGAACACGGGAAAATCATTTCGTCCGGTGTGTAATATAAGTTTAGCTTTCTTTAATTTGTCAAGTTTGGGCTGATCACCATTTTTGTTGTCAAAGTTTTTATCGTTATTATAATGATCATGGTCTTCGTGATCATTCCTAACAACAAAATTACGCAAGGCCAGACCTAGTATACCACTGAGCCAGAATTTCGGTTATTCTCATCCTCATTAATTGGCTAATCGCTGGTGCCAAATTTTTTAAACATTTCCATCCTTCGGATAGCACATTAAATCGTCGTTCATTATATAGCAATCGTAAATCCATAAGGATTTCTAACACTGGTGTTGGCCACTAAATACTTTTAGTGATTACTAGTAGATGACCCTGTAGCCTAGTTGGTAGCGACCTTGACTGCAAAGCGAGGGGTCCCGGGTTCAATTCCCGGCCGGGGTAGATATTTATGTGACAGATAAATATTTGTACTCGGGTCATGGGTGTTATTGTGATGTGTCATATACTGTGTCGTCCATGCCACCCGCGACACAAGTAAAAACCTACTGCGGCGGTATGAGGTAGTAAGCGTTTATTTATTTATTTATTTATTATTTAGTGGGTTTATTGGTGGGTATTATTTAGTGGTTATTAATTACGGGGAGAAACTTGTCCCCTGGATCGAGCAAAACATCGTACGATGAAAACACGCAACACTATATTCAAAACTCCTCAATTCTGTAAATTGCTTACAGGCAGGTCAGCAAAGCAATTACTCTCCCGTCGAGATGCCAAGACCGCCGGTGAGAGTAATTCATTACGGACACTGCTGCCTGCATCTATCCATGGATTCTCTGAATGCCCTAAATTGACTTAGATTTACAGGAGCAGTTCTGTGAGTCAGTTCTGATAACAGATTCTAATGACTGATAACTAATTATTACTCATTAACCACTTATGCTAACATAGCTGTGATAGTTTTACTTGTAAATTCATAATATAATCTATATTTCAGAATTTTTCACTTGTTAAACTCCAACCGTTTAGCCAGCAGGGGGGGGGGGACACGACTCGAACCAAAATTAGCACATTTAAGCCACATATTTCTTAACAGACCCCTAATTCCAAAAATGCTCTTAGAAGACTAAATGAAAATAAAATAACCAGCCATGCAAAGTCCATTAGATAACTATTAAAGATAATTAATTATACATATACGAGTAAACAAAATTAGGTTATTTCAAAGTTAAATATTTCAAACCAAGTAGTTAGACCGACTCTTCAATTTCTCTGAACTTGATCATTGATTACCACTCGACATTTCTAGAGAAATTAATTAGAGTTAGATCTTCTCTCGTCTGGTTGTTCGTGAACTGATTCTTTGAACTTTGGAAGCTCACAGGCGGGGAACTGATTTATAAGACAAAAGTCAGTTGATTTATCCCAATACTACGAACCTTTACCTACTTATAACTTCTTTAGGTTAAATATATATAAGAGTACAGTGATTTGTAAACCCTACTCTAGTGGAGTTGCGAAAAAAAACTGAAGTTATGAAAGCATTAAAAAACCAGGCAAGTGGGCAGTAGGGTTCCGATTTAGTAAGTTTATCGACTATTACTCATTAACTACTTATGCAAACATAGCCGTGATAGTTTTCCTTGTGAATTCATCATACCTACTATTGAGAATTTTTTCACTTGTCCATTTACAACCGTTTAGCCGGTAGGGGGGAGAACTTGACTCTAACCAAAATTAGCACTTCAAAGCCAAATATTTCGCAAATGGACCCCTAATTCCAAAAATGGTCTTAGAAGACCCATAATGTTTTAAAGGCCTTTACAACGATATCCCACACTACAGGGTAAGCGCGAATAAAAAGTTCAACCTCACGTTACCTGTAGGGGAGCTATCCTGAAAAAAACAATGTTTTTCAATATTTTATTCTACGATTCTGGAGTTTTAATAAATATATATATCCATGCCAAATTACAGCTTTCTAGCACAAAGGGTCTCGGCGCTTTGCTTCGGACAGACGGACGGACAGACAGACGGACATGACGAAACTATAGGGTTTCGATTTTACTTCGGAACCCTAAAAACTAGCAACAGACGCTTGCAAGGTCATTCTTGTAAGCAGTTTTAGATAAACACCTATGCGAAGTTAGTGGATATTCCAAAGATTGAATAGGAGAAAACATCAATAATTTTAAATCATCGAATATTTTCAAACAAAGTTAAAAAGAGCATTAATTTGCTTGAAAACATAAAATATAAAATCAGTGCAATAACTTTCATAATTAAACAATAACGCTTCACACTCATAACGGTAAACAATAAACATTGTATTTCAAAAAATACTTTTGTAGAATTGTATTACTTTTGTCTAGACCATTGAAAGAATTTTTGTGAAGATGCCACGATTCTACAGCTACCACTTTCGGTACAAATGTTAAAAACATTTGTATTCTTGGAGAGGGTACTTAAGCCTTAAAGTGATGTTAAAATCTTAAAAATTAAAAATAATACCTACATGAAATTAAATAATCTTTAGAGATATTTACCTCAATTAGTTCGGTAATATTTGATTTTCAATCCTTAACGACCAGTATATATTTTTTTAAATCTGCATTCTCCAGTGTTCTTAAAGACGTTCTGGAAATACTTATTTTGCAGCATGGTCCACTTTGGTTTTAACCCCTCATTCTGAGAAAAGTTGAGAGCCCAGAAGTAGGACAGTTATGGGTTATGATGACGTATAAAAATATTTTTCCTTTATAATTTTAAAAGCCAGAAGACTACATGTGTCTCCTGTGTTATGATGCTTGAGGCAAGCAGGGGTCTTTTTAAAACTTTATTGAAATGCCGCTCGAAATGGCACTTCGGGTTGTCCCACAAGGAAGCTTATGTTAAACTGTAAGTGTTTGTACGTGGCCTACTTTTTGAGGACATAGAAAGTGTCATGCGAAGGTCAGATTCTACACTTATTTAAAAAAAGGTCTGTAAGCCTTATCAATAAATGTAGGAATTAAATAACGCTTAGACACTCATACCTCCGTAGGTTGCAGGTAAATAACCTATTGCAGTTAATTTCTACACAAAAGAAAACATAACCCCAACTGATTTGAGTATGTTTAACCGGTTTCAATTTAACAAATATCTCTACTTGTACTTCCACAAGCTGCTTTGATGTTACTTTCCTATGTTCTGCTTCTTTGATGTTTCCTACAATGAGAATGTTTGGGTTAAATTTAATCCTCGAGATATCAGTATTGCTGAAACAATTGTTCGTTATACAATGTATCATGTACCTACGTAACACTCGTTTCATTTATCGTACATCCTTTTACAATATATTTTCCTTCTATTACACATGCTTCCGCTATAAAATTACCCGTATCTACTTATACCCGTACGAGAACTCGCCTCACGTTCAACTTTTACACTTACGTCTCGTTCTCACTGCAGCAGCATGTTCTTTGCGAGAAACTTTTTTAGAACGAAGTTAATTAAACTTACGGTAGGAGTGAATTCGTAGATATCATCTATTATCTCTGGAAATGTATAATGGGAGCTGATCGCAGGATCTTGTTTTTGGCTACCTTGTTTCCAATCTATCTTTCACATGAGTTTGATGTTCGCTGGATCCGCAAAAAACGGATCCGATAAATGATTGCAATTCCGTTTTTTCACTAATTAGATCTCGGGGTAAACAATCCCGTACCAGCATTAATACTCATAACAATGCCAATGTCCAAATTCTTATATCCGACTACTATGACCTAAAATGCCAATCCGTTTTCGGGATTCCGTAAACAGCTTTTCCCGCTGAACGGACTGCCTTGAGAACGTAGCCTTACAGTGTTATAGGAAACTTACCTTGGAAACCTTCTAGTTGTAGACATTTTGATTAATGTGCGAGTGTAGAATCTGCACTGTTCTTAGATACTTTTATTATTGTCCATAGGCGATAACGAATGGACATTATGGACAGACCACCTATATACCTATGTGGTCACATGTCATGGATGTCTGTAACATCAAAGGAATCATCGAAAAGTAACTAGCCGAAGTAGTAAATAAAACCCCTAGGTTATTAGTATATAAAATTATCCTAGACCTAATGTCAGAGACAGATTCTTTTAAATTTTGCCGACTTACTCGTATCTTCCACGTGCGCGTTAGGATTTGGATATGTACTATTATTTGTTCTGTGGTTGGATACGAAAATATCAGGCGAAAGACTTTTAATCACTTAATAATGGTTTAAAAATTCCCTAGTGCCTAGTTGCTAAGGAAGGTTTAGAGTACAAATAAGTGTAGTGAAAACCATACCTTTGAACAAAATCCAACAATTTATTATCGTAAGGTTCATGATAGTGCTAAATTTACAGCAAGTTCAGTATCTCAAGCACTTATTTTAGTTCTAATTTATCGTTGTGAACTTGCCGATCGCTGTAATAAATTTTTGTTTGATATTTATGACGCTGTAGAGAACCCAACGGAATACACAAAAGTAGGTAGATTGGTGGAGAAATAGGTAGGTAGGTAGATAACGTTTTATATTTTTCGAAATCGTCATTTAACTAGGCAGACTAAGAAAGAACAAATGAGATCCACAAAATCTAATTTAATGGATTGTTCACAAGTAAACTTAGCATAGTAAGTACCTACTACCTACCTATTTTATATTAGTTAATCATATTGATTAATGTTCAACTAAATATAATATGTATAACGCTCCGCGCTCCCGCTTCCTCGCCCACATCCGCGCCCACATCCGCGCCCACTTCCGCGCCCGCTTCTACACCCGCTTCCACTCCCGCTCCCGCACCCAATTCCGCGCCCGTGCACCTGCTCGTGCAGGCTGAAAAAGTATTGCCCGTGTCTGATGTGCACCACACGGAGTGTTAAGGTGTGTTTCAATAAGATATCTACAATAGGACCCGTCATAACATCATTGATATAAAATTAATATACCTACAAGTAGATACATTATAACCATTCTTTCAAAGAGATTTTATTAATAGACGTAGTGTATATGATAATATACATGTATTTGCTTACGTATTGCCAATTGCTTGGATCATGGGGACTGCTGTACATCTTTCACTTCTTTTCTGCTAAGAAAAAATTAAAAGAAAAATATTAATACCAAATTTCCTTAAATGTATTTTTTTCGGACGTTTTGGACTTTACAAAATGTAAGAAATCAGCAGCCAGCATTGACAATATTTACTAGCCCCACGGGTACAACCCAAACGCGGGGTCAGCCTCATAAATCATTACCGTAAGAATCTCTTTTATGGTATGGAAGTAATAAACGAGGATACGCCACTTGGTCAGTGGGTGGTTTCAACTTATCTTCTTCCTGCAGGGTATGGTTCTCTCCTTATTATTGACGAGGCATGGAAAGTCTCCACTATGTTACTCAGTACTAATATTATAATGAAGATAGGTACTGAGCTGTATTGATATTATCTATAGTAGTTTTTCTAATTAATACCACCCGAAGATTTCGAATATCCGTCATATAGCTTAATGGTAGCTACAAAAATGCCTAATACATACGCCAATGCAGTTGATCTTGAAGTTATTAAATATATAGATTTTAAGGTTCCTTATTATTTTCAGAATTGTTGACTTGTTGAATTCTTCTTTTTCCCATACTTTGCAGATTTTCACCAGTGTTAAATTTTCAAACCATGAATAATAAGCGCTCCATTAGATATTAAGTTAAAAGTTGGTAGCTTATTTCGTAATGAAATTATATGTAAAATAATATTCTGTTTTAAGGTCACAAATAAAATGAATTTAGGGCTTGTAAAACATGAGTTGTACAGAAATATAATAATACAAATATACAGGACCCTTGGGTTCTAGCTGACAGGCGATGTCAGGACGGCCGTAAATTACACCTTTTCAAGTCAGCGGGGTTGTACGTGTAGTTGAATTAGAGGGATTTTTACAGCAGCGTACCTACAAGGTACGATTATTATTAATCATATACATTCTTTATTAGAAACGAACATGTTACACTAAGGCTTTCCTTTTAATAGGTCTACTTAGGTTTAGAATCTTCATCATCCTTTAGACTGAAGGAAGAGTTAGCCACACCAAATAACTATTGTAAGTTGCTAATGGCGTTCGGAAGCTTCTGACAATTCTGACATAGTTAAACAAATCAATATTCACTGAAGCACAGAAGCTAAAGATATTTTGCGATAATTCGAATGTTTCACCATGGATTGTGCTCAGAGTGGCTAAATGGGTCAATTACTTACGATTGACATAATTAGGCCGGAAGATTGAACGCTTCAGCTCTAGCTATGAGATTTTTAATCAATCCTTTAGTAGCGGTCATTATCCACTATAAAACTAAATTCTTGTTTTAATTAACTGGATAAGGGATAAACTTAATGCATATTAAATAATTTATGGCCTAGAGAGAAAGTAGTAATACAACACCTACGATAGTTACACTAATCTTATTTAGGAACGTATTTTATTTTATTTTATTCTTTTCGGAAAGCATACAGTGATCTTATTATAATATTACAATTACTTAATTAGTTTAGATAGAATGTATGCCGCCATGCTTATTGAAAAGAAGCGGGGGAATAGCATTATCTAATATGGAGTGGGTGTTTTATGTTATACAAAAACTAAAAAGCGTGTAAGTCGTTTTGTCTTTCGTGTCCTTTCCGTCTTACAGCGATACAATTGCAGTAGTTTGGTGGAATGGCCAAATATTTAATATAATGGTAGAAAAAGTAAGTAAGTCGGTAACTGGACGGACTTTGAGTAATGGAGGCACATTCGTGAGGTCGAACGCATATTGCGCCTGGAAAACAAAAAGCAGTAGAGAAGAAAAAATGGTCATAATTAAATAAACACAAAATTGCAGTTTGGTAAGGAGCAGACGAACTATTAGATAATAAATGGTCAACATTGCCCATATACCTACATTAGTGAGAGATAGAAAAAAGAAAGAAGGAGAAAAAGACGTTAATAATAAGTTATTAAGTACTTTTATTATTTTACTAGTAGTTTGTACACTTGTCGAAGTATAAGGAAATAAACGAAAATGGTCAAACCAATAAAACAATATTTTTTTCGTAGTTATGTATCTTACAGTTGGAAGCAGCTTAGGAGTTGTGTTTATATTATTCTGGGTATTATTCTTAAACAGCTACAAGGAACAAAGTTCATTTAGTTTTCATGTCTTGATAAAAGTAATCGACTCTAAAGTTTTTATTATTCGTAAAAATCGTGGCTCAGCAGAATTTCCTAGCAAGGCAAACCATTTTCATTTTGATCAGACGTTTCATTTATCAATCTCGCCAATTATTGTCCTAATATAAACATTTTAGTTATTTCAATTGTCTGACGAATTTAGTAGTTTTTTTTACCAAAGGACGGAATTTCCTAAAGGATAATGTGCCCGTATTTTCATGGCACTATAAATAAAAAGATAAACATCTTTGGAACGGCTAGCAATTTATCATTAGTGTTATTGTGATTTTCGAGTCTGGTACGATTTTTAGTTAGATCCGATCATGGTTCTTCACATAAAATATAATGAAATAATAAAATCTTGCCAAGGGTGTGTCAGGCCACGCGCAATGGAGGATTCCGCAGTTTAAGTTTATCGACTATTACTCATTAATTACATATGCTAACGTAGCCGTAATAATTAATGTTCCTTGTCTATTTTCGACAATTTTTATACTATTCCAACTCTAACCGTTTAGCTGACAGGAGTGGAGTCCAGAAGCTGGACTCTAATCAAAATTCGCAATTTAAAGCATGTTGAGTATATAATATGTATAATATGAATATTTCCCAAACGAGCCCCTGAACTGAAAAATGGTCTTTGCAGACCCATACTATTTTTTTTAATCTTTTCAACGATATCCTACAGTACGGGATACTTGACGAAAAAAATTTAATCCCCACGTTACCTGTAGGCGAGGTACCCTGAAAAAAAAACATATTTTTTAATAATTTATTCTACGGTTTTGGAGTTTAAATAAAATAAATATTATGAGGTCAGTCAGGGTGAATGAAAATGTTCGTTTACTTCATTTTATGTATTTTTTACAACTTGACACACATGAAATATTTTAACAAACTGTATAATATGCCCTAAATTAATATTAATGAGGCGGTTACAAGATTTTCGCCCGCGGATAACAAACTTCTTTTCTCGACTCGCAGAGACGCAGCAGAGACACGTAATGACAGATAATTTTGCAAAATTTTGAAAAATAGAAAAATATAATATGTTCCATCAATTTAAGCAAGGACCATTTATTGTAAAGAAGCAAATCGGTTGATGTTTTAAAAATATTCCATACATCCTTTTGCATCCTGTTTCTCGGGGAAACCTTTTAATTTTCCGGGATAAAAAGTGTCCGAAAATAATGATCCAGAGTATTAGTAATACATTTACCAATTTTTATAGAAATCCGTTCAAGCGTTTTCATGTGATGCCCGGACAGACAAACAGACAGACAGACAGACAATAATTCTAAAAAAAATATTTTTGTGCTCTAACACCTTATTGAAGTGCCCCCTAATCGAAAAAAATAATAATATTCAATGTACAGAATATTTGCCCTTTGAGTTTTATTATAGAAAGAATAGATTTTTGTGATCGATTTTAAAGTCAGGCAAGTTCCAAAAGGAACTCATGGAATTTCAAAATATCCGCTCTCATCTTTTCTTCAGACATCATACCCCTTTTCCGGAGTGACTTTATCTTTTATTGCCACGAATTTAATTCAGAGTACTCTTCGAATCAAGCTGTCTATTTGTAAAACTTGTCAATTTCCTAGTCAATACCTTGAATACCTTTGTACTGCCTACTTTGTCAGACTGCATTTAGTTAAAAATTTGGTTTTAACTAATTATTGGATAGTACTAATTATTAATATAGATAAAGTCTTTTACTTTACACTCTAAAGACACAGTACGACCTAAAACACCCGATTTCTGTAAAAAGCTATTCTATTCAAAGGTAGGAAACGTTTGTAATAAAGAAAACGTTCTATAATAGGGTCCGCAACTATCCGAGTTACCATTAACAATGAGTAATACATTGCCTTTCGTTAGGCTCCATTGCCGTTTCGCACCAGACAAATGGGCAGAATATACGCCTGATTTAACACCCTCCTTACTGTTCCGCTGTACCGACAGCTTTGGGCGGTAAGTGATTTGAGGAACTCACGATTTGAGGCTCACATAACACTTCGAGAAAGCTTAGTTTTCTTTTTTTGTCATTCTCGATACCGTCCAGGGTGCTTTATTTGATAATTGGATGCAAGTATAATGAAAAGTAGGCAAACGCAAGGATACCTAGAAGATTTCGTACTCTTAGGAGCCATCCATAAATTACGTCACACTAATTTTATGACATTTTGCCCCTCCCCCTCCTAGTCATAGCTGGTCACATTTGTGAGACCTCCCCCTCAGTGTGACGTCACATATTATGAAATTTTACACCTAGAAATTATAAAATTAAAACAGCAGTACTGATTTATTTCCATTAATTGTTTTTTAATATTTACCTATACATACCAATTATTCGATTTTTAAATGTGGCGTCACGAAATTTAGGACCCACACCTTGTCACACAATGTAACACTACATCGACACCCCCCCCCCCCTTCCCCCTAACGTGTGACGTAATTTATGGATGGCCCCTTACAACGCAAGATGTAAGCAAGCTGCGAGCAAACGATATTTGACGAGAGCGTGCGTATGACGTGAAAGAAGGCTTAGCTAGGTTAAGGTGTACATTCATAACACCAATGCTATACCAACATCACTGGTGTGTTTCCAGAACCCCCTGTTCGGCTTTCTTGCTGGTACTGCAACACAAAAAACACAAAAAATAATGGTTGGAATGAGAGTGGTTCTACCTGCCTGATAAGTATCCTATGTTTCAAAGTTATAGTATGTTTATTTTCATTAAACTCAATGGTTCGTATCGGGGGGGAGGGGGGGGGGGTCAAAGAATTGAGGGAGTCCTTTATTTTTTCTCACGAAGTATGTAGTGCCATATATTTAGTCAACAAGTTCAAAAACATGTTAAATAGAAATGAAGCTCCTAACCGTGACAGGGGGAGTGGGGGGCGGAGCCTAAGGGGGAAGCAGGGGAAGTCCCTTTGCAGGGGGTTCGGGGGGCGAAGCCCCCGGCAATAAAAAAAGATACAGGTACCCAAAACGAAATGGGTTAGGTTAGGTTAGGTTCGTGTATGTGCGATAGCTCAATCGATTCGGAATGACGTCTAGAAAAATGTTTTTAAAGGGTATATTAGCCCATAAAAAGTTGCGATTGTTGTTAACAAAATAAGATAAAAAAAGATATTTAGTTTTCGTTAATAACTTCTAAAATAATGATATTTAAGGAATTTTGAAAAAAGATCCTGAAAGAGGAAGAAATTTTGAATAAAAAAGTCCCAATTCCCGAACCCCCCCCCCTGGCTACGCCCATGGTTCGTATTAAGTATTACATGTTTGAATAAGCAGTTACAAAATTACATTAAAAATGCATTGAAAGAACAGTAAAGTAAAAAAATCTAAGTCTAACTAAGACTTTTTAAAATGTTTTTTTTTTTAAGAAAGTCACATAATGCAATATTATGATAAAGTAGAAGCGCTCAACACTGCTAAGAAAATTATTATCACTCAGTGCATGAAACAAGTGCACAAATAAGAATACCTTTTGTGAGTCGATTTCAAAGCGTAGCTGAGATTTTCCAAAGTTGTAAGCTTTTGATGCTCTGACAAGACGACGGGACACCAAGGGTTCAGACAGCCCAGGGTTCGTCGAAGCGCACTAATTAGAGTAGGCTTTTGCATTAATAGCAGCAATAAAACTGTTCCATCAAGAAGTAGGTGAAATCTCTTCGTCTCCGTTATTTAAAACTAGCTGACCCGGCAAACTTCGTATCGCCTAACAAACTATTTTTTTCTAAAACAAAAGTAGCCTAAGTTACTCCTTGTTACATCAGCTATCTGCCAGTGAAAGTCCCGTCAAAATCGGTCCAGTCATTTCAGAGATTAGCCGAAACAAACAGACAGACAGATAAAAATTGTAAAAAATGTTGTTTTGGTATATGTACCATGTATACATCCAAATGCACTTAGTAAAAAGCGGTAATTTTAATATTACAAACAGACTCTCCAATTTTATTTATTTGTATAGATGTATAGACAATACTTCCTTTATTAGTAGCTTAATAACGGCACTACTTGAAAAAGGAATAGTTGAATCCTTTTACTTAAAAAGTCCACCTATAATTTGTAATGAGACCTGAAACTATAAGTGCCGCATCCTTTTGCGTACAGTAGCGAATGTATGTTTGTTCAAAATAGGTGCTGTGAGTTTATTTTTTTTATATCTTTGTTTATTTTGTAGTTACTTTGCTCTGTTATCAGGCCGTAAATAAATATTATCTTTCTTACTTCTTTTGCGGCCGACCGCAGGATTTGTCAGAGAGTGTAAAGAAGAAAGAAGTCTTAGGTGAAATTTAGTTTTTTTGGAAATTTAAACACAATAGGTATAAAAATAGGTTTGATTTAAAATAAATTTCTTAAGCGGAGCAAAATGATCCCAAATGTAACATAACTTTATAATCGCCTAACTACGGAAATTATGTAAATTATTGAATTCTGGGCAACGAAAAACTTTTCTTTCCAATTTACTCGAAGAACTTCCAAACCATCAAAAGGACAAGCCTCTTTAAAATTTCATTCCATCAATTCAAGTGTAAATGGGGTCTGGCACAAAGGTCGAGGCTAAGTAGATCAATTCTACCACCTGATTCTATGCCACCCCAATTTGCGTAAATTTGACATTCAGTTAGCTTTGCTGTCTTTGGGTGCTGCTATGGATATGCCACACTATACAGTATACAGTGTACGTTCATCAGAACCTTGCATTATCGTCTTTGCGACTTTAAGACCTCTTATGTGTAAAAAATCAGCTTTTTGAGGGAATCGATAAAAATCGATAAAGTTTTGTTTAGCAAGCACATAGGTGATTTTGAATTTGGTGAATAAATTACGATGGAAACATCATACACACATAAGAGGTTTTGAATTCGATAGTGCTTAAAAATGTAGAATCATTTGACGTAAAAAACTGATTTTGCCGAAAGTGGCACATAACACAAGAGGTATTAAAGTCGCAATGACGAATTTTGCAATATTGAGTAAAATAACTTTTTGTTACGTTGATGAAAATCGATTAACCGATTTTATGTTACTTAAAAAATAGTAGATAAAAATAATAATCTGAATTTTACCAACAAAAAAATAACCGACTTCAAAATAACTCAAAAACTACTCGACAGATCTAACTCAAATTTAAGCGGGACTATATTATGACAAGCACCAGCTTTCGATTAAAAAATAATCATCAAAATCGGTTCACCCAGTCGAAAGTTCTGAGGTAACAAACATAAAAAAAATACAGTCGAATTGAATACCTCCTCCTTTTTTGAAGTCGGTCAAAAATAAAGTAGAACGTTGTTTAGGCGCTAACGGATCTTTAAATGGATTTTAGTGGACATCGGTCATGCTATTTTAGACGTAGGAAATAAATTATGACAAAAAGCAATGTGCTTTAAACTATGAAATTTTCGCCGTATTGGGGCGGCTTAGAATACTAACCCCAATCCCACGCCAGTAAGTGTCATAAAAGGCGACTAAATCCGGCCAGCTGGTGGTAGGACCCCTCGAGGGATTATATTAGTAATATTGATTTTAATTATTAATTAATACCATTATTACTATTATTATTTCTCCATCGGGTTCGCCTGGATAGCTATCACCCTTGAGCATGAGTCAGCCGCCAAACGACTCGTCGTGTTCCGGTTGGGGGCTTGAGAGCCAGTTCTTTCTTTCTTTTTCTTCTCTCTTTCTTGGCCGGCAACGCATCGGTGATGCCTTTGGTGTTGCTGATGTCCATGGGCGACGACAGTCACTTACCATCAGGTGGATCGTCAGCTCGTTTGCCGGCTATTTCCATAAAAAAAAAAGATTTTATTTATTTACTGCTTGCCCAAGGAATTTGTTAGGTACACATTCTTAAAATGTATTAAAAATATCTTTAATTAATACATTTTAGGAATGTGTGAACATACTTAAAACAGATTAAAGATATCTATATTCTATCTATTATTTTTTTCAGGTTTTCGTACGCATACTCGTACTTTACTGTTTTAATAACGGATAAATAAATAATTTTGTACGTAGAGGAAACTACAACAAACAAATGGTAGCATTCGACAATGGATGTAAATGTTTAAACCACTAGTATCCTCCGTCTACTTCTATCTACGATTGCACTCAAGCCACATAAGAAATTAATTCATAGAAGTAGTTTAAGCACTTTTACTTTGGAAAATGATAAAAATTGCATTAGGGTAAAGCTACTCGTACATACTTACTACAAACTTGCTACAGAAGTTATAAGCCCCGATAGTGCTGGTACATAAATTGACTTAATATAAATACCAGGAAAATAATATTTATTTCTGATCTGGCTTTTTGATCGCGGAACTTTGAATGAGGTAAATGAGGCTACGTTCATAATAATTTCATTAAAGTTATAGATACTAGAAGTAGGTTTAACAAGGCAGAATGAATGGTTCTATTGATTTGAAATAATATAGCAGTTAAATAAAACCATGTATTTCATATTTGTCTAAAGTTATATTTTCGACTAGCTGACCCGGCGAACTTCGTATCGTAACTGCGTATTTTTTTTCTAAAATAAAAGTAGCCTAAGTTACTCCTTGTTACATCAGCTATCTGCCAGTGAAAGTCTCGTCAAAATCGGTCCAGCCATTTCAGAGATCAGCCGGAACAAAAAGACAGACTGACAGACGGACAGACAAAAATGTAAAAAATGGTGTTTTGGTACATGTACCGTGTATAACAAATGCACTTAGTAAAAAGCGGTTATTTTAATATTACAAACAGACACTCCAGTTTTATTTATTTGTATGTAGTATGTATGTATGTATGTATGTATGTATGTATGTATGTATGTATGTATGTATGTATGTATGTATGTAATATGTATGTACATATGTATGTATAGATGTAAATTTCAATGTACCTATAGTTAGAGTTCCGTAGATAACGAAAACCTTGTAGGATCACTGTCGCGTCGTCAGTCTGCATTAACATTAGAATTTGGGGTGAATGGGATAATTCAGTATCGAATGTTATTATTGTACCTTGGTTCAAATCCTCTTGCACCATGTAAAGGGGGACCAGAGCCCCTAACCACACTGGCCAAGGATAGATTAGCATACTTCACACGCCTTGGGGATTATGGTGGAGAAATATCAAGTAAGTTCCTATTATGTTTTCGTTAATCGAATAATTCTAATCGAAAAACTTCTAATACACAAGTAACTTTAAAAATAGGGGAATGTGCAGGATACGGCAGTAAGTCCCTCGCATTGAAGACCGATTGTCAAACCACTAGGCTATCACCATCAGCCTAATAGCCTTAAATGAAAAGAAAGGAAAATAAAAAAATATAGTCAAGAATGCAAGATTTCTATAGAAGTCACATAGATTTTAAGTAGAATATAGTCAATAATAATATTTTCGTACGCAGTTTCTAAGATATTAAAGATAGTACAAATAAAATAACTACTTATTTCTCTGCTTTATCTCGGAAAGTACAGTAGGTATCTGAAATAAAAAAAATAAAGTGGAATATAAAGTATTTGATGTTTTCACTTTTAATCTACAGCAATAACTTAATAACAAGTCGAAAGTTATCTAATATATAAAATTCTCGTGTCACGGTGTTAGAAGTTGAACTCCTCCAAAACGGCTCGACCGATTTTCGTGAATCTTAGCGTGTATATCGGCTAGGGTGGAGAATCGCACAACATCTATTTTTCATCCCCCTAAATGTTAAGGGTGGTCCCACCCCTAATTTTTTTTTTTTTGACAAAATTTTTTGTTTTTATTTTTTTATGATACAGCATACAAAAATAATACTATAAAAACAAACTTTTGACAGAACGAAGTCTGTCGGGGCAGCTAGTTAAGAATTTATTTTTTCTTTATTCTAGACCTTTTCGAACATAGTTACGCAACGATTACCTTTTCAAAGTGATTAATTAAATAATAGAAAAATGGAAATAAGTATAGGGCCCAAAACCAGGATGATTTATTATACTGACCTGTCGGCCGGGTTATACCCGCGGGGTCGGTAAATCCTTATAATTGAACCGCTTTTCTTCTAATACCCGCGGGTCAAAACGTTATAACTGAAACCAGGATTTGTTTAAGAAGTTTTAGATACTTTTATATCCATGTAAATAGGATTTCGTATAGTTCTATAATATATTATTAGTATTGTTTGCCCGTGTGTCTGTCATGTCTGATTTTTCGTTTTTGGATTTATTTCATTTTCATATTTATTTCACATTTTATTTCTATAATACCTATACATTAGTTAGCATTATTTTGAAGATTTCTTAACAATCACCTCTATTTATTGTAAGCGAAAAGGTGAGGTATTTATACAGTGCCGTCGACTTTATTCACCTGGGTTACCATACATTTTATCAATGTTATCTAAATGTTACATGGTACATGGACTTCCAAAGGCTGATGTATGGATGGATGGAAATGCTACATACCATGTACGTATGGTATAATTTATAATAATTCAAATAATCTGTTAATACTACACATTATTGAATGTTTTTGTTATCATGCTGTGCATACGCAACTCTTTTGTTGACGGCACATGCAAAGTGTGGAATAAGCTTCCTTCTATCTTAAGGCGCGGTATGACTACGATTTAAAAACGTTGATTTCACTCACACAACCGCATATCTGCGCTAATCTAATGTTACATTTACGTGACGCTGAATAGGGTTCAAAATTGCAGAGCATATTTTTGCAAACAATGTAACTAGATTGCGAATAAACATTTAATTTGAGGGTTTTCCTTAGATAATTCAGAATATACACATTAAATTCAATATCTGTCCGGTTTAAGTTTTAATAAAACCATATACGTATTATATTCTCAAAAAAAAAAAATATGTTGTTATCGCTGAAAATACAGAGAACGTCGACGATTAAGATTATTTTTGTATAGCAAATTACGATTTTTTATTGGAAATATTAAAGAACTATTTAATATTCTATTCGGTTAACATTTTTCTTTAGACCTTTTTCTATGCTCTGTATTTTTTGCGTGTGATATTTTCATTGACATTTCATTCCTCATACTCGAGCACCAAAGAAACCCAGTTTTGTGAATATTGAGATCACACCGCGCCTTAATATAGATATTAATATCTAAATTACGTGTCACGTTGCTTGTCCGCGATGAACTCCTAAACTATTTAACCGATTTGAATCAAATTTGCACACCGTATGCAGTTAGATCCAACTTGAAAGATAGGATTGCTTACAATGTTCTTTAAGGCACACGCTAGGTTTTAATAAAAAAAAACTTTCGACATAATGAAGTCTGTCCGGGCAGCTAGTGTATGTATATATTATTCCCGGTGCCCTATGACATGAGGTTTAAAACACATAAAGTTGTAATTTTTTTTTAATTCTCCTTCAGTTTCTTCCTTTGTTTTGGTCATTTAGACTATACTTACTGAATACTTACTGTCCGTTTGTCCATCTGCGTTTTCATTGGCCTTTTAAGACCTAGAGTCCAGGCTATAAAAGTATGGAGGATTCCTGTCTTGTAAGGCTATATTATTGGAGGCCCTCAGGTGGCATGAAAACTTTTAATACTTGGAGTAGCCACCAATATTAATCCGCACTGAGCTGGTGATGGAATATGCTCTAGGCTTTCTCACGAGGAGATACCCGTGATCACTAGTGGGCCATTAATGGGTTGAATGAAGCCAAAGCTGAATTGGCAACCAATTCGCAATTGTGATGAATCATAGGCATTAAGTCCTTCCATTGTAATCCAGTTTTTTTAGGTTTACAATAAAGAATAAATAAATGAATAAATAAATCTTCAGCAACGTGTGTTCGCATTTGAACTTCTAAGAGCACTCGTGTCTTCTTAGCTTATCTTCTTCACAGCTAGAACTTCCCAGATAGTGCTATGATTACACGAGTAAATACAAGGACTTCAAAGAAATGAGTTCTCCGGTCCAGATTAAGTCCACTAACTGCGGAGAATTCCAATAAAACTCGATAAACTCAACGAAATCTCATTAAAGATACTTTTTTTCATTCACAAGTCTAATGTAGCCAGCGCGGCAGCGGGTCTGGAAACGCGCGTCCGCCATTATGTGACAAATTGGATTCTTCGGGCACTTGCTATGCTAATTAGCTATCTAGAATGCTTAATACAGGGAAATAAATTTAAATCATTAACAAACGAGGTTTTATACGAACTTACAAGTTGACTAGTTTTTCTGCCTACTTATTTTATGGTTTTTATTTAAATATGTTTAGATATAAATATGAGAACTGCAATTACTCCTTCACGCAAGAGTTACTGAACGGATTTTCATAAAATTTAGCATACAGGTATACCATAATCTAGAATAACTTAAAGGGTACTTATTATCTAGGAAAACGCGGGCAAAACCGCAAGCAGAGCGCTAGTAACCAATAATAGACGCAGCAATGATTAAAATTGATATAATCAATAATTTATACAAATAATTCACTAGTTTACAAGGTTTTTGTCCTTAAAATTAAAAGTGTTTTTTCTTAACAACTGAGGTACACTGAGTTTAAAAAAATATATGAAAAAAATCCAACACGTCACGTTTCCAAAAAAAATATTATTTTTAATTTACAATAAAAATGTTTAAAAAAGTAGTTACAAAAATTAAAAATGAATTGTCTTAGCCTTTTTTTGTATTTATTTGTGTCTGTGTCTCTTATAATAGACCAGCAATAATCACCTAACATGGCCTGGTCCCAGAAACCTTGATAATTCCGCTTAAAATATTTCAAATCCTGATGAAAACGCTCTCCATGTTCATCACTGACTTGTCCGAGGTTTTCAGGGAAGAAGTCGATGTACGAGTCAAGGAAATGAATTTTCAGATACATTTTGACGGATATTCGATGAAAATTATGTGATAAGTCAGCAATTAATTCGTTTTCTTTCTTGAAATATGTTGAAAATCATTCACTTTGCGTACGATACATAGTAACTTTTGTGATGGGAGCAAGTATTGCATTCGTGAACTTAGTAATTCAGCTTTGGATTTAGATAAGTTTAGATCTCGTACTAGATTATTCAGATCAGACTGAGTTATCATAATTATGTGGTTCTATATGAAAATTAACCAATTCATCTGAACCTGAGTCACTTTGGATTTGATCTTCATCACATTGTGTGTTACACATCAATGTTTTGCTAGAACAACCGGGAGATACTGGAACTTGTTTCTTGTTCGAACTGTAGATAGGTTTAGTAACCGAAGTAACATCTGCATGAACAATTTTATCTTTGTTTTTCTGATTAAAACCAAATGTCTTAGTGAGACAGAAGTAACAGTCATTTTCGTGGTTGGATGGTTCCTTCCATATCATTGGCATATGAAAATTAAAAAATCAGCAGCCCAAGAACTTAGAACTTTTCTACATCTTTCACAAAATACATGAGGAGCCCACTTTTGTCCTAGTGTGACAGCGAAATTTGGAAATAACAAAAATGTGCTTTTTTAAGTGATTCCGATATGGGATATCCTTTCTTAGATATAATAAGTTCGCTGCAAACGTAACAAAAACGGTCAGGATGTACTTTACACAATCTTTTTGACATTTTAAAAACAAATACTTATGTAACTAAACACTACATGGCACAAAAGTTATAGAATGAATTCAAAATCAACTTGTGAGCAGTCTTATAACAAAATGTGATGATAACTTCATTTTTTGACGTGATAAAAATAAAAGAAAAATATGTTTGTGTTTAGCTCTTGTTACTAAATAAAATGATATGACATTCACTGGAAGGACATGATTTTTTTTTAATTTTGTAAACTAGTGAATTATTAAAGCGTTAATATATAAAAGGAAAGAGTTTGTTTAAACGCGCTATTCTCTGGAAGTGTCATAAGGATTTGAAATAGTATTTTTGTGTATGATATGTTACTTAGATACCCGAAGCGAAGCTAAGGTGGGTTACTAGTATACTTATATTTATGTAAACGCAATATAAAAGTGAGTAAAATACTGGTTTGAACTGAAATCAGGAATGAGGAACAAAATATATGTAGCTTAATTATTTTTAAAAGAATTAATGACAGATATTATAATAACTGTAGTAATGTAAGGAGAAGCAAGGACATTCGATAGTTGGATTTTATATTTTAAAAGCAATGTGTTAAGTGGGTGCTAAAATTAATGGACTTAAACCTTGTAAATAGGGTCAGTCTGTTATAAAGCCACTACTTGTAATTAATTTCTAGTTTCAATTGTTAATTCGTGAAGGGATGGCTTTGGGCAAGCGATGCTTCAGTGCCTTTTTACATAGAGACGTCCAAAATATTCAGCAACGTTATTTAAGTTATTAACTCTTTTTCTTCTATAATTACAAAAAATAAAGTACAGTCCACTTTGTCAATAATACAGAAAAAAAAAGATTTTTACAACGCCGAAGTAGGAATTTTGTTTCACAGTTTACACTTTCATGGTAGGAAACGAAGTGAATACCGATTTTTGTTATTGGCAATTTAATTTCACTACTTTAGGTATTGATGTCACTAATGTCCTTGTATTCTTGTACACTGTGAGAGAAGACCCGAGCCCAGTAGTGGGACATTCTATTGTGGGTTGTGATGATGATGATGAATGATGATGTCAGGATTTCAAGTTTTTTTTTTATTATTTTTTTGTCCTGACCTTCCTGATTTACTATGGAGTTGGCATAGCTTGACGTATATTTTGTTAATCGTCCGTGTCATCTGTATGCCCCGCGTTTGTAAATGAGGGTGAGGGTATTCCAGCTTCATTTCTAAACCCCGTATAGTAACTTGTTTTTGTGTTTGTATCTAAAAGGCCAATGTCAGTATAAAACTTTAAATTCAACTCCATTTGGAGCCATCCCTACCTATTTACTCGGCTCACATTCCGGAAAATCATTCTCTAAGCTGACCGTTGAAAGTGTTTTGAAATAACTATTCATGAGATTAATTTTCAACCTTTTGATACCGTGATGTTTGAGGGATCACAAGATCTGTATCTAACAGTATTTTATATGTTTTGGCCAAAAAGATGTAACCGTAGGCCGTAGGCACGATACACTTCAAAAGCAACATTTTATGGCAGATCACGATTCGTAAAGTTTGCACCCATTGGCATACATACATCAGTCAGTATGTGGCAGAAAAGTGGTTTTAATAGTCGTTGATCTACTTAGAATTTTCAATGGAAAACGCCATTCAACGAAACATCTAGTCTACATGACGAAGCGCGACGCTCAGATTTCTCTCTCACCTCTTAATATTCCACTATCTATCAATAGATACATTAGAGGACTTCTAAAACTTGCTGCGCCAACAACTTTATCGCCTAGTCAACCAGTATAATATTTCCAAATTATAAATATCCAAATTAAAAAATGATATTTTTTGGTTTCAAAATCTTCCAAAGCTGCTCATACAAATGCAACGGTAATGCGAATGCTTGGAAAATTCTCGACAGGGCTGATGCTTTGGCTAACGAGAAAGATCATAACACGTTTAAACTTTGTGAACTAATAATATTAACATTTTCCAGGAATTAAAAAGTTGCAAAATGGCTATGCACTTTTCGTCACTTGAGGGACTAATCTTTGAAAAATACTAAACAGAAGTTCTCAGTTTTCAACTATTTAACAGTAGATAGGTACTATAATTAAATAAGAGCATTAACATACTAACGCCTCAACTCAGAGTCACTAACGGTTACTTAAATCGCTCCTTAGTACAGAATTTGTATGGTGATTCTTTACTAAGGAGCGATTAAAGTAACCGTTAGTAGCTCTGAGTTGGGGCGTAAGTCCATTTAAAAAGCTTTTATTTAATTTGATCTCTTTGGTTGTAATCAAATTGCGAGTTAATTGGCCTACTTCATTGTATTCGATCCAGCTGAATCTTTGTTTACATTACATCAATTGGATGACAACGCACTTGAATAATTATACAGATCTGGTCTGATTGTAGTGCAAAAAGGTGACCAAAAGGTCTCTGAAATTATCCATTTAATTTGTGGCTACGTAACCCTATTGCATTTCGAGCCGGTTGAATGGTTTAGGTTTTATGGATGGTTTGGTATAGAATATACGCCATGATCTGATGATGGAGCTGAAAGGTGTCTACGATAAAAGCGTGTTTTTAGGGTTCCGTAGCCGAATGGCAAAAAACGGAACCCTTATAGATTCGTCATGTCTGTCTGTCTGTCTGTCTGTCTGTCTGTCTGTCCGTCCGTATGTCACAGCCACTTTTTTCCGAAACTATAAGAGCTATACTGTTGAAACTTGGTGAGTAGATGTATTCTGTGAACCGCATTAAGACTTTCACACAAAAATAGAAAAAAAACACTAAATTTTGGGGGTTCCCCATACATAGAACTGAAACTCAAAAATATTTTTTTCATCAAACCCATACGTGTGGGGTATCTATGGATAGGTCTTCAAAAATGATATTGAGGTTTCTAATATCATTTTTTTCTAAACTGAATAGTTTGCGCGAGAGACACTTCCAAAGTGGTAAAATGTGTGTCCCCCCCCTGTAACTTCTAAAATAAGGGAATGATAAAACTAAAAAAAATATATGATGTACATTACCAAGCAAACTTCCAACGAAAATTGGTTTGAATGAGATCTAGTAAGTAGTTTTTTTTAATACGTCATAAATCGTAAACCGCAAAAAACATTGATCAAAGTTAAAAAGAACTACAAGAACTTTTATATTATGTTACTTGCTGCTACGGAACCCTTCATGGGCGAGTCCGACTCGCACTTGACCGCTTTTTAGTGGAATATTTTTGTTATTGGAGCCTTTTTTGGGTGCTCGCTTTTTTGGAGCATCCGAAGTCAACACCCAAAAATCCTTAGAAGATCCAGAAAGATTACATCTTATAAATCTGTATATTATCTGCCTGCCACTTTTGTTATATATATAATTAGTCAACACAGGTATTGGCTTCGTGAGCAATATTCTTATAATTAAGAGACTCCAAAAATCTTTTGTTGACACAAAATGCACTGGCGCCATCTAGAAGCAAAATTAGGTAGCCGCCTCATACGTGTAAGAAAACTGTTAAAACAACAAATATCAGCGAAGCTTTCTTACACAATCGATATAGCCAACCGGGAACCGCCACTGACCTTATTAAATTCTCACGCCGAACGCGACTGCACTCCGCAGCACTTGTGCATACAAATACACAAAAGAATGCAATTTCGCGCTCCCCACAAAGCGTAGCGTTTAACTTTATTTTTGCATGAATACTAATAAACCTGAAAGCTATTTCTGTTTCGTATAATGCTACTTTTCGCTGGCAATTGATGCTGTGTTAGCCTACGTGATCGGTGATTCTGTTTGTTTTTCCTATGCGAATTGAAGATTTTTTCAAAAAATTTACCCCGAGATCTACCAAGCTAAGCTCCAATTGGGATGGTTTAACTGATGTATTTTAATAAAATGAATTATTATTCGTCCAAAGTAGTTACGAATACCGGGTACTAAATAGGTACTGATTATAAGTAACTATTTCTTTCTTTTTTTCTTCTCTCTTTCTTGGGCCTCAACGCATCAGTGATGACTTTGGTATTGCTGATGTCCGTGGGCGATGATAGCCACTTACCATCAGGTGGATCGTCAGCTATTTTGCCGGCTAAAAAAATATTGTAGAAATCACGAAAAACTTCTGTAAGATGTTTTTCTGTTTCATTATATTTTTTATAGTTTTTGTGCTGTCTAGGTTTATCTGATTAGGTATTAGAAATAAAACACAAAATGGTTTTCAGTGATACAGCACAACCCGCGCACTTGACGGCTGGATGGTGACTGCCTCGTGTGCGGGTAGTACAGATACTCTTTTATTATTATGTATGCCACATCTCTCCCTTTCAACAAAATTTTAATTATGTAATTTGTCCACCGATAAATAACTGATAAGTTCAGCTTTGATTAAAATATAATTTGTTCGAATAAAGTACACAACTTATTTCTAACATTCGTAACATTTTATATCTCCAAAGATTACCTTTTTTGTCCAGTTAAATCACTATTTTTACAATATACAAAAAATAAGTTCGAATTTTAAGAATTTATAACATTATTTTCTTATAATGATTTATTCCTATTTAGTCTCTTTTATTCTTAATATACGGCCCTCTCTGCTTTCCCTTGTTTTTCCTTTTTTTTTAATTTTTATTTTTTTTTATTTTTCCTAACGTAACTGGTTCGCTATGTGTTATCGTTGTGGAGAAGAACCAGTTGAAGAAACTCCATAACAACACTTTTTTTTATTAGGTACAAAATATTTGATTATTTTGTATACTTTTTAGCACCTGACCCAGTACATCGTCGCAGCATGGCTGGACCAAAGGGTATATTTTGTTGTATTTTTGTATTAAAAATAGTAAAGAGAAGAGAAAAACGTTGTTGATGATTTGAAGTTTATTTTTGAAGTATAAAAAACATAAAAATAAAGTAGACAAGTTTTGATTAAATATAGAACGAAATACCTATAACAAACCAGTATTACGACATCCACCCTTAATCAAAACTCTACTTAAATCTTATTCAAAAATAAAAAATCTAAGTTTACACTAAGCCTATATCGCTGATACATTTCAAATGTGCGGTCTTACCTAGGCACTTGGTTAAAACATCAGCTAACATATTACTGGACTTAGTATACTTAAGGTTTATCACATTATCAGATACTTTTTCTCGAAAAAAATGATATTTCGTATCAATGTGCTTAGTTCTCCCATGATGTATGGGGTTATAGGCCAAGTTTTGTGCACTCTGACTATCGCTATGTATTGTAACGCTAGTTAACTGGTTGTTGCATACCTCAAAGATAAACCGTCGCAAATAAATTGCTTCTTTCGCAGCATCAGTTAAAGCCATGTACTCAGCTTCCGTCGAAGATAGTGCAACTGTGGGTTGTTTCCTAGATGCCCACGACAATGGACCATCAGCAAACTTGAAACAATATCCCGTATACGATCGTCTATCTTCAGTGCAATTCGCCCAATCCGCATCAGTATACCCGACAAGGGGTTTTCCGGTCTTCCTATAAGTAACGGAATAATCAATAGTGCCCTTAAGATATTGCAATACTCGCTTAGCTGCCACCCAATGACAATGGTCAAATTTACTATTAAATTGACTTAGATAGCTTACAGCAAACGAAATATCCGGTCGAGTATTTATAGCAAGATACATTAAACATCCTATGAGATTCTGGTAAGGATATTCCATCGATTTATTACTTGTAGAATTTGTAGCGTTCATTTTACTGTGTGCGAGAGGCGTATTGTACTTTTTTGCATTTTCCATGTTGAACTTTTTCAATAAATATTCAATATAGGAACGTTGGTTTATACGAATTTCTCCTTCACTGCGAGTAATATTTAAACCTAAATAATAATTTAAAATTCCTAAATCTTTCAACAAAAAATGCTTTTCCAAATCCGATTTGACACTGTCAAATGTCATATCATTTGAGAAAAATATTATAATATCGTCAACATATACAGTCATTATAACCAACTCGGAACCAAAAAGTTTTTTATAAACACATGGTTCTGTAGGCAATCTATTGAAACCTATTTTACATAAAGTTTCATTTAATTTCATATTCCATGCCCGAGGAGCTTGTTTGAGTCCATAAAGCGATCTTTGCAGTAAACACACCTTATCTTCATGGCCTTTCTTCACAAACCCTTGAGGCTGGTACATGTAGACCTCCTCGTGAATATCACCATATAGGAATGCGGTGTTTACATCCAAATGACGCATTTTTAAATTCATTTCCGCAGCAATGGCAAACAAAGTACGTAGAGACGAATGCCTGACCACCGGAGAAAAGGTTTCATGGTAATCTACACCAGCTACTTGGTTAAAACCTTTTATCACAAGTCTAGCCTTGTATTTTGTAACGTTGCCATGTGCGTCCGTCTTCAGTTTGTAAACCCATGTGCATGGAATAATCTTCTTATTAGGTTTATCAACAAGTTTCCACGTATTCAAACTCGTCAGCGAATCGTACTCGTCTTGCATAGCCAACTTCCATTTGTCAGCATCATCAGCTCGACATGCTTCCGCATACGTTTTAGGCTCATTTTCTTCAGTCAAAGTATGATAAAAGAAATAATCAGGAGGTTTCCGCTCTCTCACAGGATATCTTCGATCTTCCATTATCTGTTCATCCATTACAGGTGAATCTGAACTTTCAGGCAGAACATCTGTAGAAGCATCTTGAAAATCTTCTACTGTATCCATTTCCATAGTCTGCAGAGGTAACTCAGTCTCTTTATCAATTTGTTCACTTTCCTGACTTACATTATCCAACAACAGTAACGTAGGAGGTGCAGGGACTGGAACAGCTCTAGATGTACTGGGTTCCTCACAAGATTTATTTATGTTTAAACTATTGAAGCAATCTTCGAAAAAAGTTACGTCACGTGCTTTAATTAATCGCTTCGGGCATTGAGGATCCCTAAACAAATAATTATTTGGTTGATCCGAGTAACCAACAAAAATAGACTGTATCGCTTTCATATCTAATTTCTTCCTTTGACAGTCAGCAACATAAATCAAAGCTCTACATCCGAAAACTCTAAGATGGCTTAAATTAGGCTTAAAGCCATACCATTTTTCGAAAGGTGTTAAACAGCCTAAGGCACGGTGCGGGGACCTATTTTTCAAATAAACAGACGTTTGTAAGGCGTCTTCCCAATACGCTTTGGAAAGCGAACACTCTGCCAACATAGAGCGACATTTTTCGACAACTGACCGAATAGTCCTTTCTGCCACACCATTTTGTTGTGGACTATATGGGACTGTAGTCTGGTGTACTATACCTTTTGATAATAAATAATCATTTAATTCTTTGTTGACAAACTCGCCTCCGTTATCCGTCCTAATAGCTTTAATTTGAGCTCCAGTTTGCCTTTCCACTAATGATTGAAAAACACAAAATTTTTCTTTGACTTGACTTTTCGAAGAAATAAAATATATGAATATAAAACGTGTAAAGTCGTCTACAAATAATAAAGCATATTTATTACCTTGCATGGACGTTTGTGACATTGGTCCACAGACGTCACTATGCACCAACTCTAGTATTGAAGTCGCAGGAGAATAGGTTATCTTTTTGAACGGTTTTCGAGCTTGTTTCCCTTGTAAACATGCTATGCAACTGTGTTTATCTATTTCTTTATAATCTATACCTAGTCGACAATCCCTTAGCTGGTTCATACCGATGCGACACAGATGACCCAAACGCTTGTGCCATAACTGGTACCTAGTCAGAGCGGAGTCAGAATGCACATCACAAGCCAATTCGCGAGGAATATTGACAGTACAATCTAATTTGTACAGTCCTCTATGGGGCGAACCGTGAAGAATAGAGTCACCTACAAAAGAAAAAGTATCAGTATGAAAGAAATTACAACCGTTTTTATCAAAAAGTACAGTTAAACCTTTCTCAACAGCATTATAAACAGAAATTAAATTACAATTTAAAGAAGGAACATACATTACGTTATTAATACTATTTACAGTGGACGCAGTGTTTATAGAAACATCTCCTATTCCGCCACAGTCAACTTCATTTCCATTCGCAACTGTAATCTTTTTATTAGATTCATACGGTCTAATGTTCTGAAACCATTCCAACTTCGAAGACATATGTTTAGTGGCTCCCGAATCAATGATCCAACAATCATCGCTGGAATCAACTTTAGTACCGAGTGCAACTAGTGACTCCTCAGTCTTCTTTTTGCTCTTCTTCAAAGGGCAATCAGGCCGTTTATGTCCTGGCTCATTACAATCATAGCAAATTATGGGTTTCTTCTTCTTAGTTTTATTTTTAACTACTTTGGACCGTAAAGCAGAATCATTATTTGTCGTTTCGTTTAATTTCGACATTTCATTAAGAAGTTTAGACTTCACCAACTCCGTTGTCACTTCAATATTGCTATTTTCAAGTGCCATAATCAAAGCATCATACCTTGAAGTGAGACCTCCGAGTAAAATAGCAGCTATAGAGGCATCTTCCACATTTTTACCAATATCCGCCAAATCTTGTACTGTAGACATCACGGCATTAATGTAGGCTTCTATATTTTGAAAGTCACTGAGGCTCAGCCTATACAACTTCCTCTCTAAGTTAAGACGACGACCCATGCCTCTGTCCTCATATGCATTCCGTAATGCTATCCAAGCCTCTGACGCTGTTTTAGCATTTCTTACATGCGTAATAGCAGAACCTTCTAATGTGAGACATATCTTGGTCAATGCCTTTTTATCATTTTTTATCAGGGTTGCACTAGATATCGTGTGGCCTTGGGGATACCCGTCAACAGCTTCCCATAAGTCTTCATGCATCAGATAATTACGCATTTTAAATTTCCATATACTGTAACCATCTCGACTGCTAAGACTAAATGAGGGCAGGGAGGAACTATAGCCTCTTACCGTAGCAGTATCTCCACTTTGAAGTGCCATATCGAAATCTGACGTACACGGAAACTAATGATATTTTCACTTCCCGATAAAATGTTTTTCAAAAATCACATCAATACATTAATCCACTTTCACTTTAGCTATTATTTTCGTGCTGATAACGATTTTGTTGTATTTTTGTATTAAAAATAGTAAAGAGAAGAGAAAAACGTTGTTGATGATTTGAAGTTTATTTTTGAAGTATAAAAAACATAAAAATAAAGTAGACAAGTTTTGATTAAATATAGAACGAAATACCTATAACAAACCAGTATTACAACATATTTCACACTGGAAGTGACCTGCAACAAAACACAACGAGAGCATTTCTCCAAATTTAGTGCTAACCTGGCCTTTAATGTACTTTAGTTATCAAGTTCTGGTCAGGAAATTCAAACAGGCCTGTCAAACAGGGTATATCAAAGAAGTGAATAAATTCATCCGGACTAACGTTTGATTGACTGTGGCGTATTTCATTTATATACGTATTTAATAAAATATTATGTTATCTAAATAAATCAACAAGTAGTGTTATATTAAATCGATTAAAACTTCTTCATAAATACAATCGATTGTTATACAAAATCGAATCGGAATAACATTCCAACATCACTAATTGCATTTACTAAAATGATAGGTGAATTAAGTCTACTTATATCAATTCACCTGCGGCCAGTAGATTTAAATCACCTAGGTGCATAGGTGAATAAAGTACACTAAAAGTGGACTTAAGACACCTGGGTGAATTAACTCAGGTGAATAAAGTCGACGTCACCAAAATTATTGCGTCAATGAATAACCCAAGTTAATTTATAACCTTATCATTGACTAATTGTAAGTAATTTAGTCTATCGACAAAGCAATATTCACATTCTATGGGCAGAGTATGACTTTGAACTCATTTTTATACTTTTACCTTGCTTGTAATACACGTAAAGAAACTTCCATGAGCTTGTGCGAGTATCATCAAGCGCTTCGATCTCGTCTCTTGCTCGAGCGTCTACCACCAATGCGTACGTGGAGTGTTGAAACACCAACGCTCCTGAGCGTCGTGTTATGTCAACTAGAAGCCCAGCGGCCTCAAATTCTTCGTTATTATCCAAATTCCCCTTTTTCGTTTTCTTACATTTTTGCGGTGTCACACATGGGGATGTTAATAGGATTATAATTTTCTAAAACTTGTATTTCACATTTGAAATTCATTATTGTGATTCTTGAAACTTAGAACGATTGACGTCATTTTTTTCCATAATTAAATTATTACTTCATTACTTTCAATGCAATTACATATCAAGTACTGGCGCTGTGCTTACACGGCTCATGTTGTGCAGCACGGCTTATGCTGGGTCTGGGCCTGTTCGGTGGTCACACAGCACGCTGCAGCACTGACACTCATAAGATATATCTCGTGTTACTTATTAACATTTATTTTTGTTATCTCTTTTTCTTTCTTGTAACTATTTTTTTTGCTGTAATTAGTATCCTGGAATACATGTATTTATTTTCATTTCATTGTATTTTCATTTCATTTCATTTCATTACATTTCATTGTATTTTCATTTCGTTTCGTTTCGTTTCGTTTCGTTTCGTTTCGTTTCGTTTCGTTTCGTTTCGTTTCGTTTCGTTTCGTTTCGTTTCGTTTCGTTTCGTTTCGTTTCGTTTCGTTTCGTTTCGTTTCGTTTCGTTTCGTTTCGTTTCGTTTCGTTTCGTTTCGTTTCGTTTCGTTTCGTTTCGTTTCGTTTCGTTTCGTTTCGTTTCGTTTCGTTTCGTTTCGTTTCGTTTCGTTTCGTTTCGTTTCGTTTCGTTTCGTTTCGTTTCGTTTCGTTTCGTTTCGTTTCGTTTCGTTTCGTTTCGTTTCGTTTCGTTTCGTTTCGTTTCGTTTCGTTTCGTTTCGTTTCGTTTCGTTTCGTTTCGTTTCGTTTCGTTTCGTTTCGTTTCGTTTCGTTTCGTTTCGTTTCGTTTCGTTTCGTTTCGTTTCGTTTCGTTTCGTTTCGTTTCGTTTCGTTTCGTTTCGTTTCGTTTCGTTTCGTTTCGTTTCGTTTCGTTTCGTTTCGTTTCGTTTCGTTTCGTTTCGTTTCGTTTCGTTTCGTTTCGTTTCGTTTCGTTTCGTTTCGTTTCGTTTCGTTTCGTTTCGTTTCGTTTCGTTTCGTTTCGTTTCGTTTCGTTTCGTTTCGTTTCGTTTCGTTTCGTTTCGTTTCGTTTCGTTTCGTTTCGTTTCGTTTCGTTTCGTTTCGTTTCGTTTCGTTTCGTTTCGTTTCGTTTCGTTTCGTTTCGTTTCGTTTCGTTTCGTTTCGTTTCGTTTCGTTTCGTTTCGTTTCGTTTCGTTTCGTTTCGTTTCGTTTCGTTTCGTTTCGTTTCGTTTCGTTTCGTTTCGTTTCGTTTCGTTTCGTTTCGTTTCGTTTCGTTTCGTTTCGTTTCGTTTCGTTTCGTTTCGTTTCGTTTCGTTTCGTTTCGTTTCGTTTCGTTTCGTTTCGTTTCGTTTCGTTTCGTTTCGTTTCGTTTCGTTTCGTTTCGTTTCGTTTCGTTTCGTTTCGTTTCGTTTCGTTTCGTTTCGTTTCGTTTCGTTTCGTTTCGTTTCGTTTCGTTTCGTTTCGTTTCGTTTCGTTTCGTTTCGTTTCGTTTCGTTTCGTTTCGTTTCGTTTCGTTTCGTTTCGTTTCGTTTCGTTTCGTTTCGTTTCGTTTCGTTTCGTTTCGTTTCGTTTCGTTTCGTTTCGTTTCGTTTCGTTTCGTTTCGTTTCGTTTCGTTTCGTTTCGTTTCGTTTCGTTTCGTTTCGTTTCGTTTCGTTTCGTTTCGTTTCGTTTCATTTCATTTCATTTTCATTTCATTTCGTTCTCGTTTCATTTCAAGTAAGGATTTTATTAGTTACTCCAAAGTATCTTTGTACTTGTAATTGATTAATAAATATTTTTTGTTCGTTGGAACAATTAAATGGTAGGTCCTGTACATGTCGGTGATAACTGTTTTATCACTTATTCAAACATGATTGTTTTTAATTATTATTGAATTTTCAATATTTAGTGAGCAGATCTGGTCCACAACAACAAATGTTGTGATTCCATTTAGCAGGAATTCAGGCTCATACTAAGTTAATTCAGGCTTATTACGAGGATATGTAATAAAATAAAGCGATAATGTGCAAATATATAGATATTTACCTAGACAGCCGTACAGTGATATCGGTTTGTCATTGATCATTCGGAGCGGTCGTTAGAGGTGCGCGTGTGAATACCTTTAATAACAACTTCGCACGCAAATACATTAAAACGATAAGATTCGTTATTATTAATACATGAATATATGTATTTTAACCATAGGAAACATTAAATGGTATTCCATTAATTTATGCGTTTTGTTTACATATCCTCCCATTAATAGCCATATCCTCATATTTGTTGACCAGCAGGGGTAATTGGTATAGAAGTTAATAGTTTCGATACTTATCAAAACGTTCTTTCAATATTATAAATCTTTTGTTATTGGTCAGTACTTAACTGACGTTTTCGTGACCATGTCATATTTTGTTTTCGATATCATTATTGATATCTTTAGTATTGGTCAATAGTGTAAGTACTCAACTGACGTATGACTGTAAACATTACCTCCCACGGTTTAGTGCAACATTGATTTCGAAAGCGGTTCGATACCACAATAGATATCTTGTATTATTGGTCAGTATTTATCTGACTTTCAATACCATAACAGATATCTTTTATTATTTTTCAGTACTTAACTGATTTTCGATACTATAACAGATATCTTTTATTATTTTTCAGTACTTGACTGATTTTCAATACCATAACAGATATCTTTTATTATTTTTCAGTATTTGCCTGATTTTCGATACCATCACAGATATCTTTTATATTTGTCAGTACTTGACTGATTTTCGATACCATAACAGATATCTTTTATTATTTGTCAGTACTTGACTGATTTTCGATACTATAACAGATATCTTTTATTATTCGTCAGTACTTGACTGATTTGACTTGATCGATACCATAAATACCTTTTATTAATGGTCTATATTTGATTCAGTTTATTAGTATTTTATGCTTCAACCTTTGCATTTCTAGTACGACATTTAAGACATTTTGCAGCAAAATATTTGATTACTAATAATAATTATGATTATTGGTTCCCATGTCTACTCCATTTAGTTGTCGTTTGATCTCGTTCCAATTTTATGTAGGTACGTGAAAGTTAGTTTTCGTTTTTTTAATGCCTTTCATTACTTAACGGTTTAACTGTTTTTTCAGTTTCTCAATCCACCACGATATTATTCAGCAGATGCAAAACTAAGCTTATAGGTTGCATTCTAGTACAAACCAGGTAGAATCAGTATTATACCGGCCAATGAAGGAATGTTCTAAATTATTTTGTTAAAATAATTTTGACTTTTTCCGTTTTTGACCTTAAGAGTATAATCCATTTAAAACATAAATTTATTTACAATCTTGATTTTAGTTAGGAACAATATTACCCGGAATGAACTACTCGGTAATCATGGTGAAACGGTTCCTATAACTGGTTTGTAATTTACCATGAATCAACTTATGCAAATGGTGTAACCAACGCATGTGGTGTATATATATTTTTTTCAAAAACACAAATAATTCGATTGCCTTGCACTTATCCTCGACTACAAAATTTCATCGAAATCTTTAGAGCATTTTTTCGAGATACTGATTACTGTTTTAGCGAGGAATACGCAAGATCGTTTTCGCCGCGATTTGGAAACAGTAATAATTCAGTCCCTTCGATATTTTAGATTATTACTATTGTCCATTTGACGTTAATAATACATATTTTCAAAATGAGATAGGTGATATGCAAAACTGCTCGCTTATTTAGTGAAATGTTACATCAATAAAATCGGAAACACGTTTCGATACGATATAAATAAGCAAATACTTATTAATTATCATTATCATATTTTTGTATCTCAGAAACTAAATATCATTTGTTTATGAAATCTGTAATGTATATTATTATTTTTCCCCTACGTGATCATTTTAATGGCATTAAAGCATAATTAAAATTGGAACGACTTCTTGATTTATATAATCCAATGTTTTACACATGTCAAATATATTATGTCCTTGACGAGTTTTCACTCATCTGACAATTTTGCAGTGTATTTGACTTGATTACATAATTATGTAGTCATTACATATTTGTATGTATGTTTTTTCTTTTAATTTCGAAAATGTAAACAGGTACAGTTTCATGTATGTATGGTTAGGATCTTCACTTACAACAGGATCTATCACCCTATATTCTACTAATAGGTTCCGGCAAATTAATGTGCTTAATGCATTGTTTTGGTGGTCTCAAACCATCTTCGCATTATTTGTCTTTCAAATGAACCCTGTTTGGAACACATCGGTTGGATAGTTTCAGTCTAAAGGACATGGCAACAAACATTGTTTGTGGTTTATTATATAGATTTTGCTTAGAATCAATGATATTCAAAGATATATTTTACACATTATAATATCATTGCTTAGAATAACATCAGCAAAATAACACCGTTGAATAACATCGTTGAATTTACTTGCTACGTAAGTACTATACTTTAAATTTAAATTTGGCACCCACGACACAGGGAATCCTAGTGTGGGGCTATGAGTGTGAAGCGTTATTTTATATAACATCCTAGAAGATATATAATAGATATGAAGATACCGTATAGCAATATCGCTATGATATTGTTTACGGTTATCTTATTAAGATATTTGATATATTAATGTGAAGACTGAATTTGGATTTATATTGAAATTTTAAATTATTATTATCATTTTGGCAGGTAGAAGTATCAAACATTTTTCAACTTACTATAATTAATAATTATCATTGTAAACTAAATATTACTTATTTAGTTTTTAACCTATCACACGAACAAGATCCTTTTAATCGCATTTTATGATCCCAAATAATCCCAATGCTTGTATATTTCAAGTAAACTGGCCGTGTCGATACCGACCATATAACAATGAAACAATATCTTAGGTATATACTCGTATTACCTATTATTGCGCCAACACGCATTGTTTTTATTTTGTACCATTAATATGTGTATTTTGTAACCTATGTGTTATCAATACGAATGTCGGGCTACAATATATGGAATGTAATTTAATGTACTAGATGCATTTGTTAAGAAAATACCTTCGTTAATTCAACAATCAACTTTGTTAATCAAGAATCATCGAAGATTGAACACAAATGCATTTGTAGGTAGGTACTTAGTATTTTATCAAATGTTCTCTAAAAATATACGATTCTTTTAAAACTTTCCAAAACTAAACATAGCACGCGTTTCCAATATTTCAAATAGCACTGACATTTTCGTATGATAACTCAAGGTTAACATTTTGTGAACTTAAAAGAACCACAAATTACTCACACTTTTTCCTTTTGTTTTATGTTTTACCTCGGTCGCCAAATGTGCTGTCTAGGTTTATCTGATTAGGTATTAGAAATAAAACACAAAATGGTTTTCAGTGATACAGCACAACCCGCGCACTTGACGGCTGGATGGTGACTGCCTCGTGTGCGGGTAGTACAGATACTCTTTTATTATTATGTATGTCACAGTTTTATCTTCTTAAAACATAATGATAGTCTACTAAACTATTATTCTAAGTATCTGCTTTACATTTACTATACGAACTTCTATTGTCCTCACTTTTCACTTGTCGTAAATCGTGGCTTGAACTTATTTCGTCTAGACACTTGTCAATACCGCGCGACATCTGGCTGCTGGCGATCACGTGCAGTCTTCATGATTTTAAATAAATGTGTCTTAGAAAAACTCTCTTTTTGGAAAAGCATATTACTTATGATGATATTAAACTTTATGCTAAAAATCGAATAAGTGTAACACTATATAGAAAATACCTAAGTAAGAAAGTATCTAATTCATCTTATTAGATTAATACTTTAATGTATGTAGGTACTAATATGGTTGTGTATGTCATAGTCATGAAGCTAATGGTCATAGTCATTTACAACGTCTTTTATCTACTTTGCAAGCTATATAATATTATAGCAATATAAGATTACTCTAAAGAAAGAACTAACTGAAGTGGCTCTCGAGTCCGGAACGTTTGAGATCTGACTCATGCAATGCAGAGGGTGGTAGTTTTCCAAGCGGACCCCACGGAAAAATCAGATCAAATGGGGCTTATTTCGAACAACTAATTAGTTCGGTTAGTAACTTGTTTTTATTCCGTTCAATTAAAACAAGTTTAGATTTCATGGTTTTCCTTTCATTTAATTTACCATGTTTGTAAAAGAGATTTGATTCTTATGATTGACTCTATCGATTGATGCCATAAAAATACAGTGTTGCCTTTTTTATTATAGCCGATTCGATACCCAGGAATGGCAAGCATATTATTTATTGTCAAAAATATTTGAATGCAGTTTTGCGTGTTTATTTTCAGTGAAATTTTCTATCTCCAGTATTTAGAGTACTTTCCTTCCGGGTGGCGTTATTAAATTCCACTATATTATGTTGTACTTTGTGGGAGCGAGGACCTCCTCGCTGCTATGCTACGCACATCTTCCAATGGATTTCTGCTAAGTAACGCCTGATACTACTGATTATTAAATTTAATTACAGTAACTTAATATAAAGGATGGACCAATTACAATGTTATTACAATGTTAATTACATTAAATAATTACATACTTACAATATTGTTAGTTACAATGTTAAATACAATTTATTTAACGTCATCACAACTTATTTTATAATATTTATTATTTATTTTATTTAATACTTTATTGTTTGTACACCAAAACATAATATACATATAGAGCACAAGGAAGGAACATAAAACAATGGGCGACCTTATCGCCTATATTATTTAAAGCGATTTCTTATACCCCAGCAGTAAATTGAAATCAGCAAGAACAGAAAATCTGTAACAGGCGTACTACATAATGTAAAACAATAATATAAGAAATTAATAGAAGAGAAGAAAGATAAAGAGAAAAGAAAGTAGGTATTTTCAAATGACAAATTAACACACTAATAAAAGAGCAGTGACAATGAGAATGTATAGCCAAGAAAAGGAAAAAGGAAAAGAAGAAGACAAATTCGGAAAGAAGATAGTGTTTATACAACGTGTTTAACTTACAACGTATTTAACTGGACGCGGATCTCTTGTTACAAGTAGGCTGTATATTGTATAGTCCACATGCTGGTCCCGTGTGGTTATAGCAGACCTCACGTATTGTCTATCGAGACATTATTAATTATTATATTATTTATTCTAAATGACTACATAACAAATAAGTTTATATTATTAGGTAATGTTATGTTATTAGTATAGTTTTGTAAATTTGGACTTAGAAAATAAATAATTTGTTCCATTAGTAGGATCGATTATTACTTGAACATCCATAAATTCTTTGATACATGATATACAAGCATACACGCTTAGTTTGCCCGTTTCCATCCGCACCTCAGTTAGCGGACTGCGTTGCGCAAAGCGCATGCTTGTGTGCTAGAAATAAGTATGTGTATCACAGGCATATAACTTAACAGTTAATATTATCACATATTTATTTATTTATTATAAATATTTTTATTATAAAAGAGGAAAATTTGACTTTTAAAGTATATGGATGGACAAGTTTCTTAGGCGTATTTTTTTCACTTATTTTATTTCCATAAATTATGGTCCTATTTAATTTGCTTCAATCTAATTGCCTTACTAAATTTGTTGTCTATGGACATAGAAAATAAAAAAATCTTGTAATACCTACCATTAAACCGCTGAGTTTACTAAACATGTCATTACCCAAATTAACTGAACAAACTAAGTACTTATTTTGTTGGAACTACAGCAACTTTCAGTAACCAAACTCAATTTAAACGACCCAAGTAAGCTTAAAAACCGCTGAACATTATTTTTCTTCGACAATAGTGACCCCGGGGTGTTGCCTTGCATATTAATGTATGCAAATAATTGGGATCGACTCGTCGCATATTGAAAAGCGACGTGACGTAGACAACGCGTGACAATTGGAATCAAGGGCTATTGTGTAAGATAATAATACAATATTGACCTTCTCGGCAGACTTGGATAATAAGCACGAAATGTCACGTCGTTTATAAAATTAAATATTCTAATTTTAATCTGTCTAAAAGGCTCCCATTTTATAATGTTCTCTTGAATTATTTTGGTTACTGAGCTCAATACAACAGTCCATTCCAGTACTGCTGCAAGGATCATTATTTTATTCATCACACTCCTAAACTTAATTTTTAAATATTCTGACTTCGGTACCTATATTGTCTAACTTCGTGAGAAAACCTGCATTACTGAGAATCCCACTATATAATATTATATACTTACAAAAGATATACTTACAAAATTATATACTTGGAAAAGTTTGTATGAATGTTTGCCACTCTATCACGCCAAAAGTACTGAACGGATCTTCATGAATCGAAGCATTCAGATAGATCGTGGTGTGGAATAAGATATAGGTTACTTATTATCCCAAAAAACGAGGCCAAAGCTAGTTCTGTATAATGTTCTCAAAGGTGTATGAAGTTTGCCAATTTGCACTTGGCCAGTGTCATGATGTTGTCATGATGACGACCATAAAAAAGGACGAAAGTTCTAAATTACTTATAAAAGAATTATTATTCGTTTATAAAGTGTTGTTACCTGTTTTATACCGAAATCAAAGTCCGGAAAGGTGACATTTTGTCTGTTTTCTAGATGACCCTGATCGTTAAATCAAAAAGGACAAAAATGAAGTTGTATTACATAAATTAACCTTGTAGATTTTTACATTGCCACTTGGATCGTAATGTCATGCGGAAATGCAGTAGGTAGGTACCTATTTAATTAATGCAGTAACAAAGAATAATATTTTTTTATCAAGCCGATGATAGTATATACTGTATAACGAGGCATTAGGCATTACCAAAGAATTAGCTACCGATTTCTAGATCAGTAACTAATTTTAATGTAGGTTATAATAATCTAATGTAATAGAATAATTTTTAGTATAGGTAGGTACCTATTGTTTATAATGTATTATTTAATAATTATGTACCTACCTAGTTAGAATTTAGCGACTTTGGACTTTCGTTAAGTGAACCGTTTGTTCCTACGACGAAATAAATAATTTGACTTTGAGTGTTTTAAAAATCGTACCCATTCAACGATTGTCCTTAATCTCCTCTGGAAAGCAAAGCAAAAGCAAATCAAAAACCCATAATTGTCCCACTGCTGGGCTCGGGGTCTCCTCTCACAATGTGAGGGGTATTAGGCCAGAGTCCACCACGCTGGCCAAGTGCGGATTGGTAGACTTCACACACCTTTGAGAACTTTATGGAGAACTCTCCGGTGTGCAGGTTTCCTCACGATGTTTTCCTTCACCGAAACAAGTGATAATTAACTTCTAATACGCACATAATATTTAAAAATTAGAGGTACGTGCCAGGATTTGAACTCGGGCCCCTTCGTTCGGGAGACCAACGTTCTAACCGCTATGCTATCACTGCTGTGGCAATCTGCTCTGGCCATTTCAAAATTATAATTTACTGAAATGTCTTGCTTCTAAATACTCTTTCTATAAACTTTGTCAATACTGCGTGTTATTTAGTAAAACATATTCGTACCTACAGACTTTGTCAATACCGCGTGTATTTACTCGAACATACCTTCACTATGGCATGCCTTCACTTTGGGACGCTTTATGACGGTCTTGCGGTTTGCAGTAGCGCGGCTGGGAATAAAAATGACGGGTCCTGTCCTCCGACGAATAATTTATACAGATATGTATGCATACTAACCGTGTAACTTGTAAATTGGATAGTTTTAAGGTGCTGTAATTAAATCAAAAAATATTAAAAAATATAGACTTATAGGAATGCATGCGTAACTTTGTTTGTCTAAAATACAATTTCAAAATCAGAACAGTTTCATATCACGAAAGAACGTATAAAAGACAATAATGATTTGTAATTTTTGTCTGTCAGTATGTTTGCTCGCTTGAAGTAAAAACTATTATGCGAAATCATGACATGCTGTGTTATGTCGGTAACATATGAAATTATTGACCTCAATTTACAAATTCTTGTAAATGTGTCACTTCAATTTTGAACCTACTTAGCAATCTATGCTGGGACCATTGAAGTTTATTGTACAGTCACCTGCAGAGAAAAGTAACCCATTTGTTACTGTGTGGGTATAAACAGGATGGGTTACTTTTCTCTACAGGTGACTGTACCTACTACAGATTATTATTTCTTCTATGCTATACTTCAATGTCTCGGGCTGCGTTGTCAAAGTTTGCATGTGTAGTCTAACCTACCTACTAAATTCAACCCTCCTCAAAGCAACGCAGCCGATAATTCTGTCCTTTGACATAAATCCAAAAGGCAAAAGGCAGAACTTTCCACACTAAAACCTCTGGTCAATTGGACAGGAAATGAGTTGTGGACGATAATTTCGAAAATTTTGCCTGAAACTTTTTATCGTTTGTAAAACAATATTTAATCATTGAAGTATTATTACTAGCGTATAGAACAGACACCGCGAACACAATGTATGTTCCAATGAATTGGCGCCGCGCGGCTTCAATTTCCAATGGATTCGTTCGATTATGAAAGGAGAACAGGGGCTCAATTTTGAAAATAGAACCTCCTGGCGGGGACACACATTTTGTTTGAGATGTCTTCTCTATGTATATACCTCAATGTATTTAATTTGTTAATATCGTCATTAAATTACCAGACGGACAGGATCATGAATAGAAAAGTGTGCTTTTCAGGAGTATCTTAGCAAAATAGGTACCTACCTTACTTCATTGTTAAATAAAAGCGTAGGTATTCATAAAAAGACGACTTTTGAAATATAAATATAATCACCAAGTTTTTATATGAAGTTCAAAAACCAGCCAATTTCTTGACTAACATTTTCCCCTTATTAATAAACATCAAGGCAAGCTTTACCACAAAAAGCTTTGCAACAATATCTGTTTATTGCAGCATAAAATATTCACAGGTGATTTAACGTAGAACACGATGCGTGTTTTACAGTGAACTGAAGAAACTTACTACAAAAATAAGTAAATATAAGGAACCTACTTAATTAGACATCGTCTATTTTAAAGATGACCAAGCCCCTATTTATTATAATTCTTACAAGTCCTACAACCTGGAAGTGGAAATATTATTTATTTAATAAAAAAAGGTTTCCAAAAGTTTGCGTCTTACACGTTGTAGCAATAATAATAACGCGACCCACGTTAATTTTTAGGGTTTCGTAGTCAAACGGACCCTATGTTTCATCATGCCCAGTTTGGACTGTGCTAATTTTAAAGTAGGTGTTAGACATCTGAATCCCGCATCACTGGGGAACTAGGATGGATAACGTTTACCATACTTAAGTAATAATCAAAAGTATGTAAAGCCAACTTTATGTTGGCGTGGGCAGTTAATCTAAGCTTTTTCAAAAGGAAAGACATGTGCCGCTGTGCGTTTGTCAAAATCGATAAAGTAGCTGCCGAGCTACTTTACCGAACGCATAGTGTTGCTTTGACTTCTATCAAAATAGAAAGAAAGGATCGATTATTTGTATTGTTATCTTTGTCTTTTGCCTATGTCCAATGACTAGAGTGAAGTTAGCCGCATCAAATGGACTAATAAGAGGGCTGTATACAGCTCTGTGCGTCCGCATAGCCAAGTGATACTTAAGGGTCGACTGTGAAACTGAAGGCTTGCCATGACCAACGCACTGAGAAATGCCTTACTTCGCATAGTATTGCTTCTTTACTTAGACAAGTATTGTTCTTGAATACGGGGGTTAATTATGCACGATAGATACCTACATATAGAAACTGCATTTTCGCTTACCATGATTGAATTAACTGGTCCTAGCTATGCATGGAAGCGATTCATTATTCAGGTTAATCAGCCTACTCAGTATAGCGTTAATTACCACGTTAAATATACATCTCAAGATGTTCCCACACTAATCAATATAAAGTGCCCTTACATTAGACAATGATAATATGCAAGTTATGCATTTGATTTTTTATCCACCTAATAAAGAAACACATTAAAAGGTCACAATACTACACTAGGCATGGGGATTTATTTACTATGAAATACGAATTAGTTATACGTTGACATAAATCAAAGATAGCTTAGGGTAGTATTGTACAGGTGCAGACCGCAAAATGTACATTTCATATAACGCGGGATATTATCAGAATTTAAATATCACTTGTTTTGGTGAAATAAACTACAATGGGAATCCCGTAGAACTAATAAGTAGTTATCATTATGTAGTCCTTGATCGTAAGAGGATGGCAGGAATAAGTGTCTATATGACATTTGTCACGATATTAGAACCTCTAACCGTTACCACGATCCATAATATTATAAAACCTATGCGCCGAAACATTGGCGTATTAACATTCGTGAGTATCATAGCAAAATATTAAATAGTTAACCTACAAATGGTAATAAGAATTAAGACATCTACATATAAAAAACAACACAAAGTTATATTACGTAAAGTACTTTATTCACATAATTTGCCGATGAGCTGACACGTTTAAGATAATTTAAATATTATTTCCATCAACTCGCACGAACCATGGTATCGATAATTAATTAAGACTCAATTAAGTTCGGCGAAATTCCGGAAACATTTTCATACTTTACAATAACATCAGTAAAAAAGTAATTTGTAGCAGAGATGAATTTCTGCCGAACAAATAATTTAATAATAAGTATACCTATTCGGCTGGTAGCTGTCGAATATATTTGCAAAGACATTTCATTACAAGAAGCCACAATACAAATGAGAATAATATAAGGATGGACTGAGACAAATCAATTATGGGTGGGTCCATTGGTTTTGCACGTCTTTTGAACATTATTTAGGAGTCACTTTACAATCAGACCGAATTATGTTACTCTAATGTTTTTCAATTCTACTGTGATCATTCAAATTTTGATTTATAAGTGGCTCATTTGTTAGTATTCGTCATGTATTTCGTACGTCAAACCCATTAACTAATGTGAATCATGAATGATTTGTTAGTAGTTATTTTCTTCTAGCTAACTGGTAGAAATTAATGAATCAATTTTAGGTGTAACATAGAATTGTGTCTTTTATTTATCTACTGTAATGTAAGACTATCTGGATATACTCGTATTATCTATGTTCTTTCTATTGGACCAAAGTAATTGGTTCCAATTTCTTCGGTATTTAAGATAATTATAATAAAAATCAACTTTCAAGTTTATTCATCTACAACTGTATTCAGTTCTTTATTCAGCCATCTTTCTTCTCCACAATGTTGCAAACGACGAAAAACAGAAGCACCAAAACAACCATTGAACCAACCACGGTCAAGAACTGGTGCATTTCAAATGTTAGCCCACACTGCGCCATTTTTTCTTTTTTCTTTTTATTCTGTTATCAAAATGTCCCAAAAAGCTTTCCGAGATATCAAATATACTCTTATTAACTTCAAACTCGAGAATAATTATCATTCACTGCTAAGTTCTGCTCTCTTCTCATTTATGGCACTATTTTAAAGTCTATGTACCTTGAAAGTACTTGCACATCCAGCTCATAATGATCAGTAATGTTACAAAAGCGAAGGCAACGAGTAAAACTTGAAGAACGTCGACGGTATAGCAAACATCCTTGCTCCCCATCACATCTACTGCCCGTTTACGATATGGCAAACGACTATGAACAACAGTACCAGAATCACTACAGAACCGACCACCATAAGCAGTTGATTTAAGTTGAAGCTCAATCCACAGGAACTGCTTGCAGCCTTTCTACCCATTCTATCGTGTCAACGAGTACATTGTACCCTGGTTCTGGACCATTCTTGATTGTATACTAATACATAATTATTGTTCCATTTATTTTTTGTATTTTGTATTATTTATTTTCCTCATTCACTTATAATTTTGACATTGCAGAAAAGATGACAGGTTGTTGATATTAGTGACGTTCAATTGTAATTAAGGTTTGATTTGATTTGAGGTATGAATAATAATATACGAGTATCATAACTGGCCAGAAAAGATTTTTATTTAAATAAATATTTTCCCTAAAACTATTTCTTCCAGCATAGGATAGGACTCAATTTAAACACGAGAAACATCGATTTGTTACTTGTCGGGCTAGCAACCACAACCTTTAATAAAATCAACTACTAAACTCTTTATCTCATATTTTTTTGCAAGATCAGTCAAATGCAAATCTCTTTCAGTTACTTTACAATACGTCTGGATAGTAGTTCAGTAGCTCGAGCACGAATATTTGCGAGAAAGTATTCGTATGGTTAATGTAAGCAATTCAAAGCAACAGAATGTGACCACAATATCGCTATTGGAACCTTTATTTTGCTATAGGCTTCCGATATTCATGGGATAGGTAGCACAAAAGAACTAAAACACAGAGTTGAAACAAAACAGTTTTACTTATTTATTACAATAAATAGTGTATGTATCAAATATAATATACATAAACTACCTGCAATAATAATAATGCCATCAACAGTTATCGACCCTATTGCGTTGTTCTTGCCGCGAGAAGTTCTATATAGTACCTACCTGACATGTCAAACATATTAATTAGTCTGCCACTTCTATACAAATGGCCAGTTGGCATCTAATGATTGGCATAAATAAAAATAACCAACGTCAAATAGCGCTTGTAGAAATCTCTAAATACCAAAATCATCCACCCAATTTCGTTATTTTCCGTCTATATAATTTGTGGCACGAAATGGGCATAAAAGAAAGATCCTTTTAGTTAGAAACACAAAGATATCTTACAATAGAAGTAGTAATCAAACTACAAAAATCTAAATGTAGAGAGCAGTTACACATTTATCACTATTACTTGCACTATGAATAAATGGTAACTAATTAATATAATAAATACCTACGTCACGCAGTCAGGCATCGATTTTATCTTTCTGGAACCTGAAAACAATACAAATTATAGTATAGGTAATTCCTCCAAGCTGTACCTATAGGATAACTGGATAGAGCCAACCCAATGTTTCCTGCTCAATGCACCCTATTCTGCCAAGAGTGCTAAAAAGTCACAGCCAGGTGTTATGGGGAATCACTATTTTTAGTGGCACAGCCTTTGCGATATTAAATTTTTTTTTTGTTAAGATTTATGTTATCCACGATGTCTTCTTAATAATTACTCTTATTAATTATTACGAAAATACATATTATTCTGGATTTTGTTCCTTACCATTATTTTTTTAATATGAAAAATTGGGCCAATAGCCATAATATTCCTTTAGAAGACTGCCAAAAAATTACTGCTACTATTGAAGCTGAGATAGAGTCTCCAGTCATTCGACCTGGGCCAAATATTTTCGAGCAACGAATATGAATGTTATTATTGTTTGGTATTTATGACGTCAATGTTCAAAGAATAGCAGCCACACGGCTGGGTCCCAACTTTTTATCTTTGCATTGTTCATGTTTTTCTTTTGTTTAAATAGGTATGTAAATATTTTTTCAATCTTTACGACACAACAAAAAAAAAATTATGTACCAACAACAATAGGTAATTAAAATTAATTTTGGTTGTCTGGGAAATTTATTTGGACCAACAAGATCTCTTTTAGTAATTTTTTTTATGTTATTTACAATTACATAAATACACGCGTATTCAAATTCGTTAAAAGTTTAAAGATAATTCATAATAATTACTAATATTATAAAGAGGAAAGATTTGATTGTTTGTTTGCATTGAATAGGCTCCGAAACTACTGAACCGATTTGAAAAATTCTTTCACTGTTGGGAAGCTACACTATCCCCGGGTGACATAGGCTATAATATATTTTCAAAAAAAATTCTGATCCTTAATAAAACTCTAATAATGTAACCAAAGGTGAAAAAAATATATAAGAAAACCGAAGCAAAGTGAGGGAGGTTACTCGTATGCAATAAAATGCATTAGTCAAACCGAAGCTATACTTGCAATATGATGTTAAACGTCTCCGTCTACCGCTTCGTCGTGGTTTAATCGCTCATCTCGCCACAAACTGATCCTAAGAATTGATTACGCGTGTATTATTTTGAAGGTTAAAACCACCATTATTACCTGCACCACATATAATAAAACTAATTTTCATTGAACACCATTTATTATACACCTTGCATGTATTCATAAAAGCTACTTAAAACTAATAGGTAATTGCAAAATACCTTGCAGTTAGATAATCACTTTAAAACAACATACAGCCTGACATTAGAAGAAAAAAAGTCTAGAAAGCACATTTTGAAATATTATTATGTTTTAGAAATATTCTATCTCACAAACATTTAACAAAAGGTAACTACATTATTAGGTAATAAGGTAGGTAGGGTGCATTGGGGTATTTCCAATATAAAATTATATGAGATGAGCAGAGGTTTATGTTTTGGTTGATTAATCAAAGTTATTTTATATTTGGTCCCATAATTATTTTACCTCTATTGACTCAATAAAACGATTTATTATTAATATTTATTAAAATCTAAAACACCTTATTGGATTTTATAAATTAAAATTCTGAAACGCAAAGATTATCTTTAAAAGACATTTTGGGTGTAGGGGATATTACGAACTACACTGGGTAAATCCGAAACTATTCTCTCTTTGCTCTTTCTGCACTTTGACCGAAAGGTTTAAATTTCTTTTTCAGTCATAATTACCCCTCACACAAAATATCATCAATTTTGTTAATGATATTGGTAATGTTATTTTTTACTACATTCTTTTTTTCGGAATTGCCCCAAAATATGGCGGAAAACACTTGTTCGAGGAAACCTGACACTGTGTTGTTGACATTACTAGCTCACGGCAACAACAACCAACCAGGCTGGCAGGATAATCAAGTTGGCGACTAGATCAATGTTGCCAATAAGAAAATACTGCTAACGATTGGTAGATATTTTGAATTATCGGAATATACCAATTTTTGGAATTACCCCAATGCACCCTAACTATTTTATAAACAAACATTTTTTGCCAAAAAAAACTGAAGTTTTCTTTTTTTTTAGCTAAAATACTTCTAACATTATGTTTATATCACAATAATTTAATATTTTTACATCGAAGTAAATAAGTCCATCACACATTATAAAAAATTGTATAAAAGAAATATGGAAGAAATTAAATTTAACATTTTATTTTTATTTTAAATGATCGTGGGGTAAGAAATAGTTATTTTTACACATTCTCATAAAAGATGCAAATTATACAAAGCTTTAGTAGGTACCTACACTTTTGCTGCGGCTTAAGTAGAAATTTGAAACAAAAAATAGGTATTGTAAAACGAATAGTAAAAATTGTACCTACATGTAAGTGCCCAGTGAAAGAAAGGTCTTAAAATACGTGAAAGAAAATAGAATTTAAAATTACATTTGACGATCAAAGTTTAGAGAAGTGTAGCCAAGAAACCTTTACCGTAACTACTAATATGAGTCCCTGGCCTGTTCAAGTCTAACAAATTATCATAGGGCGTGCATAGGGCCCATTCAATAAAACGTCTAGACAGGTTATTCGGTAGAATCGTGTAGGGTGAGCCGATTTATTCAATCTATCGGATAATAGAGGCTTATACAAATACCTACTCACAATAGAAGATATCACGTATCATATTAACCCGAAATGACACTATATTTAGACAGATTCGATGTTTTTACCGACATTAAAAAATTAACTACTGTAACTCGTTACTCTTTGTCCTAAGTCGAGTACTTGTTATGCCTATTAACGAAATGACTATGAATTTCAACCCCAAAATACACTCAATTTACTACCTACGTACTTTTATTTAAAAAGGCGTATTTTCTATTACATATAACTAAATAACTATTAAATAGCAATTCTACGCGTATCTTTGGTATATGGCATGCAATCATATATCACACGTAATATTAATTTAATAAATAAATCAAGGTGCTTCCATAAACCTTTGGGTATTATTGAATATCGTTTCCTTGATGATGTTTAATGCAGCTGAAGGAACTCTGTTCTCCTTAAATATCGACATAAAATTTTGCTTCCAAACCATCGTCTCAGAAACAAAAATAAGGAAATTCAAATCAAACAAAATTTATAATCATGGATATATTAACAGCTTTATAAGAATTTAAGTATGATTGTACTGTGCCAACTATTCCCAATTTCTCCAAAGCAAACCTTACAATACCAAATGAGCCCTATAGTCAGCACAATAAAATCCAATATAGCGTCATTGATTTGAACTACCTTTCAAGCAATTGACTATGAAAAAGAAAATTACTGTTTCTTGTACTTTTTCAGGTATTTCCTACGGCTGGTTTCCATGGATCTAGTGACGAGCCACGATCCAAATTTGCTCGACATGCCATGAATACCGTTGATGACGAGGAAGAAGAAAGCATGAGGAATGTATCCCGCTGTCTTGGTGGTAGTTCCTACAAGATTCATGGCGGATTTCACGTAGGCGCTAGCTGACGGCGCAAGCATTGTACTGCGTCGCAGACCAGACATATTGGAGCAAACGAAACCGGGTAACACGCATTGTATTATGATGCCCTTTTTACCGTATTCCATCTCGAGACCTTCGGTGAACTTTTCCACGTAGGCCTGAAACAAGGAGACTTAGTTTAGCTAGTTAATTCAATAAAATTTTAGCTTTGATGGTTGACATTTCGCCTTTTGAAGCTGAAAGTATACTATTTGATTAACCTCAACCAGTTAATGATCCACTGCATGTCAAGAATTTCTCCTCATAATTGATGGCCCACTGCATGTCTAGTGTTTGTCATTAATTTTCATTCATAATTGAGTTTGATTCCACCAATTTGCATGTGAGTGCTATTTAATTAAAATGTGTTCTTTTGTAATAGGCATGATGACAGTAAGTAAAAATCACTAAAATTATGTATTTATTTAATGAAACCCAATTAATGGATTACAAAACACTTATTTATTGTATTGTTATGAGTGAGATTAACAAGATTTTGATAAAATAAAAAGTAACTACAAAATACGGCAAGCCGCAATGATATCTTGAACGCCAATCAGTCTCAATCAGTGCGAATTACGTCACGCGGCACGCCTCAGTAATCAAACGAATATGACAATACTGACAATGACATCTTGTCTATTATTTTACTGAGTCGTGACGTCACATGCGACGCCATGACATGACAAACTTATAAATTGAAGTGTATGTATTTTATACTAAACCTTATTTTTATATAGGTACGATATGATATAGGTACGTTGTATTTCCCAACAATATATAACAGTATTTCAAAATCTGTCATCATGCCTATTTGTGAGCTCTAAATAATGGTTGCGTGGTCACAAATTTAATCATGTAGATCCATCATTACCTATGTAAAGAAAAAGGAAAGTCTCGTCCTGAAATTTTTCAGATGCGGAATTTCAGGCGTAATAAATTTTATTTAATAAAGCGTTTTACAATTATTGTATCATTGTTATTAAACACAATATACGTTATAAAATATTTGCAGACGCCGTCAATTGATCGTCAGCCGACCGCTGCCGCGCTGACCTAACTGACATCGTTTACAATACAATGTACAGACATAGCTCTTTATTTCGTCATACCGAGTAAACATGTAACTCGAGCTACCTAATAAATACCACAAGCATAAGTGATAATTACCGTCCATTAATTTGTCACCGTTGTTGACGAAAAAGAAGTGATTAAAATTCCAACTCACGGTGGATTGGATAATGTGGGTGGTAGCTACTCTGATGGATAAAGAACTTATTTTCACACATCATTGTCACACATCAGTCGCACAACTATTGGGTTAATAAAGGAGAATAACTCTAATTTCAGCTTTAAAATTTCTACCACATACACACATATACCTACTATTAGATGCACTTTAACTCCTAGAATACTTCTGAAAGGGTTGCCTTTTATAATAATAAACGTGAGTATAAAATATTCACGAAAAATAATATTTCTTATATATAAATAAGTTTATCTGCTCGTTTGGTGGCTATTTTACATAAAAAAGTAATAATATAAAGATGAAAATGTGTGTCATATTATTATAGTTATAGATATAGGTGACTATATGTAGATTGTGACTGTATGTGTTCATTACATGTTTTATGGTAATTTTATTGTTAAGATAATCCTGTTAATAACTTAAATTTTTGTAAATTATTACATTACGGATTTATGCATCGGTACTCGTACGTTTAAAATTAATTTTACTTCAAATATTTTGTATTTTGTGCATTCTCAAACGCCCGTATTTAAATCACTCACAGTTAAATAACCAAATAAAAATATATCTACTGGTATTTTTTCGTGTACAATAAATAGTAGGTACATATTCTATTATAAATCAAGGAATTTATTGCAATTTTAGCACAATACAAATCTATCGAAATGGACATTGTAGATGAGACAATAATTATTATAATTCAACAATTCTGTTATTGGTTATTAACGATTCCAAATTTATCAATCGAGTACAATTTGTACACGTAATCACCCTAAACTAATCACCTAGATTTCAATTTCACAAGCGGTAATTGTCAAAATGGGTGACGATAATTACCATTCTCCTAAATAATTCATAAGGCGAGGTCAGAATTTGAATATTGTACAATTGTACGTCAGTTACGAAATTTCGGGAAGAAAATTGAAATTGTTTTTGATATGTGGTAGAATCTTTGTAGAGTCCGAAGGAACCTCTGTGAATTGCTCTTACTTACATACTTACTAAACATTCCCTACACTTCTTTGTAGTCTCCATAACTAAATACTAGCTCGCACCTTCAGTGGAAAAAAGGCATAAGATGAAAATTGCAATTTTACAGGAGAGCAAAAAAACTGTTAAAATATCAGTAAGAAGTCAAAGGAATTTACATTACTATTTCTTGCACAAAACCGTCAAGGTCAATGATAAAAATTTGAAAAAAATTGAGCATATGCAGCTTTTGTCCCTCTTTCCAATCACATTAGTAACTAAAATTCAAAGTAACACTACTTATGCTTTTTTCCACTGAGGGTGCGAGCTGCTGACAAACGTTTATTCTTAATTGTGCACCCTACTCTATTTCCAAAATTATTCACATTATTAAATTCATTGGGTTTCTGGAAGAAATTGCTATTTAAGTAATAAGACCGCCTATTGTACTAAGTTCTGTATTAAAAAATGTATCTAGATATAATTTTGGTGTACTGTAAAGATGATTTTGTTGTTGTTCTTTTAATTTACATATTATTTACTCAACTCAATATTTATATTGAAGTAGTAGGTAGGTATTTCCCTGTAGAAAATATTTCTAAGAATTCGAAATAATTTCATGCACGAGTTGTGTCAAGTTAACTTTAATACTGCATTTAATCATCGTACAGGCAATCTAATACTTCGAGGACTTTCTATTTCAGTAGCTCGAGCACGAATATTTGCGAGAAAGTATTCGTATGGTTAACGTAAGCAATTTGTCAAATTTGTATGGCATTTTAGTACCATTAACGTACGATAGTACGATGGCTTTTGAAAAAATGCCATACAAATTGCTTACGTTAACCATACGAATACTTTCTCGCAAATATTCGTGCTCGAGCTACTGATCAAAAACCGTTTTGTCCTAGATTATATAAAAAAATATACTTTTATTTTTACTCATTGCTTATTACAGTACGCATTTATTTTGTACAAGTGAAGTGTTACTCAAACCTTAAGGTATAAAATACTTTTACAGTAATAAAAAATGTAAAAGTCCTTTATCTGACTTTCAGAGCGCGGGTGATAGTATCTCGATGACAGCTATAAAATACTGAGTTATGACGCAAGTGTAAAAGCTGTTAATGAAGACCTTAAATATTCTTTACGATCACGAACATTAAAAACCCAACAAAAAGTGTGTTAAGCAGGAAAATGGGGTATAGAGTGCTAAAAGTTTCGTCTATGATTTCAAGCTTATATTGCGCAAATATCGATACCAAAGTGCGTTTCACAAAGGTTTGCACCTCACTTTTATGTAGGTAGCATTGAAGTGTTTTTATAATTACCTATTAAAAACATAATTAAAAATAACTACAAAATAATAGCGTAGTTCTCACGTTCATAAAAGGTAATCTAATATATAAAAGTCCCCTGTCACGGTGTTTGTGGTCCTTCCACAGACGCGTTTGTAGGTAATATCAGAAGGAAAACTATTACTTTTTCAAAAATTTAAAACAAAAATATATCAGTGGTATTTTTAATTCAAAACCTTAGGTCAGTACTCGTATTTCCCGATTTTTGTGAATCTTTGCGCTCTCCCCGCGTTAACCATCAAATTCCCGAAAATCAGGAATTTTTAGGCTATATTATATTTAAAAAAAAAAAATAATAGAGATCCTTACTAAAACTCCAATAAGGTGTAAAAAAAAATAAGAAAACCGAAGCAAAGCGACGGCGGTTACTCGTGTATAATAATTTGGAAACACTTATACCAATAAAACCAATAAAACCAATAATTAATTCCATAGCGCCACATCTAAGTCACATTTTCAATAAATGTATTGACGATGGTAGCTTCCCCAATCTAATGAAACATGGTAAATTAATCCCTTTATTTAAATCTGGAGATAAAAGCGACCCCACTAATTTCAGACCCATCTCAATGTTACCAGTTCTTAGTAAAATCTTTGAAAAAGTTATTTATAACCAGCTGCTGTCTCATTTTTACTTAAACAATTTGTTTCATGTTAATCAGTTCGGTTTTTCGAGAGGTAAAAATACCACTGATGCAGGTATAGCACTCCTTAAGCAAATTTTTGATGCTTGGGAGTGTAAGCAGGATGCCATTGGTATATTTTGTGATCTCTCAAAGGCGTTCGATTGCGTTGATCACAATATACTGATAAATAAACTTAGGCATTATGGTGTCTCAACACAATCAGTTGGCCTTATAAAATCGTACCTATCCGACCGTATTCAAAAAGTAGTTATTAATGGCAAGGAGTCCCCAGGAGCACACATTACTATGGGAGTGCCCCAAGGATCAATATTAGGACCACTGTTATTTTTAATATATATCAATGATCTTCCTTATTTCACAAAGGACTTGTGTGAAACTGTATTATTTGCAGATGACACCTCATTACTTTTTAAAGTTGATAGGAGAAAAACATGTTTTGACGATGTAAATAATACTGTTTCCCAAGTGTTGCAATGGTTTACATGTAACAACCTTATGTTAAATGCTAGTAAAACGAAATGTATGAAATTCACTTTACCAAATGTAAAACAGGTACCAACTCAAATAGTTATAAATAAGGAAGTACTTGACCTTGTAAATTCAACGAAATTCCTTGGCATTACTATAGATTCACGGCTACAATGGAGTCCTCATATTGAAGCCTTGTCTGGGAGGCTGAGTTCAGCTGCTTACGCGGTTAAGAAAGTAAGGCTCTTAACTGACGTAGAAACAGCACGGTTAGTTTATTTTAGCTACTTTCATAGTGTCATGTCTTATGGTCTGTTGTTGTGGGGCTCAGCTGCAGATATTGAGTCTATATTTATTTTACAGAAAAGAGCAGTCCGTGCCATTTACAACCTCAGGCCTAGGGACTCGCTTAAGGATCTCTTTAAGGAAATTAATATTTTAACTGTGGTGTCACAATATATATTGGATAATATTTTGTATGTTAAGAAATATTACGATAGTTTTCTTAAGAAGAGTGACATCCACAATATTAATACGAGAAATAAGGCTAAACTGATTGTACCAAATTTTAGACTCTGTAAAACTGGTGGCTCGTTCATGGGTTTAAACTCATATCTCAACTGTTAAAACTCATATTAAAAGCATTCTTATGACGAAAGGATATTACAAATTAGATGATTATTTTAAAGACAAGACTGCTTGGACATGAGTTTTATGAATATAGATTGTAGTAGATGATAAGTGCTATCTGTAACTGTGAGCAGGAAAAAAACAAACCCGGGAGTTTCTTGCTGCTTCTTCTCCCGGGCCCTCTCACAGTAGGGCCTTGCCTGAAGCATTGGCATAACTTGCATGACTTTCAAAAAGTGTTTGTAAACCAAACCAATTTTGAATAAAAACATTTGATTTGATTTGATTTGATTTGACTTCAATGCTACCAACATAATAACGATGTGCAAAACTTTTCCAAGAAGCCAGGTTACTTTCACATATAACATACCTTAGTAGCAGCGTAAACAGTCAGCAACGGGCTGGGTATCATCGATGATCCCGATCCGATGTTGATGACCACGCCCTTGCCTCTCTGCACCATGCCGGGCATCACCAGCCCACACATCCGGGTGACGGAGACCACGTTAGCGCGGATCAGATTTGTCACTGTAGATTCCCTGTTGAGGTAATTTATGATTTACCTAAAGTTATACTTTATCATTAAGGCAAGATTTGAATAAGCTTTTACCAAGTTTTTTACCAAGTTCGAAAAGTAGTGATAGCCTAGCGGTTAGAATGTTGGTCTCCCGAACGAAGGGGCCCGAGTTCAAATCCTGGCACGCACCTCTAATTTTCAAATATTATGTGCGTATTAGAACTTAATTATCACTTGCTTCGGTGAAGGAAAACATCGTGAGGAAACCTGCACACCGGAGAGTTCTCCATAAAGTTCTCAAAGGTGGGTGAAGTCTACCAATCCGCACTTGGCCAGCGTGGTAGACTATGGTCTAATACCCCTCACATTGTGAGAGGAGACCCCGAGCCCAACAGTGGGACAATTTTGGGTTGTTGCTTTGCTTTTTTTACCAAGTTTGTGCGTCTTGCAACCCAAGACTACATTGCCACCTTATCATCAGGTGGGATTGTAGTCAAGCATCAACTTATAAAATAATAATTAATTTTCCTAACTCATAAATTATGTCGTTATAAGAATTACGAAGCTTTAAACACTCATTGCAAATAAAAAAGTGTGTGCGTGTAATCTTTACGCGCGATTGAAGTAAAACTGATGTACTTCATTTTTGGTAGGTTGTTTGGTCCATAATATTTTTTTATTGATTAAGTATTTAATTTATTAAAGTAGTTTAACACGATGAAGTAGTTTGACACGACAAAGTTTTCATTTAAATTAATTTTTTACTCTTTACCTATTCAGACTTATTTTCTATTTTTTTTGAGTCGGGGGTTTTTTTAAATTTTATTTTTCGCTTTTAGTCCGGTCAGTTTAGACCAAAAAATGATAGTGAAGGTGCATAAATTCCCAACAACCCAAAAATCAGTAAGATTGTTCAAAACATAACTATAAATAAAAATTTTAAGTTCCCCATCATTCCCGTGTATGGAAAAAAATAATCAAGGTCAAAGGTCCAAAAAATTAGTTTTTCGCGATTTTCAGCAAAACGGTAAGTGTTATCATAAAGTACCCCAGACAAAAATTGTAGATCATAAAATTATCTATACAAAAGTATTAATACTTTTTTCCTACGAGCCACCGTTTCTGAGATATAAGGATTCAAAAAGTTGTAAGTTTTTATCATCTTATTATGCACACGTTTACCCTGCTACCTCATGGTAGTGTACTTAGCGCGTTTTTGAATTGTTATATCTCAGAAACTGTAGCTCGTAGGAAAAAAAGTATTAACACATTTTTATAGATAATTTTATGATCTTACGGGAATCTTACTTACGGGAATGTACGTAGATAATTTTTCAACTTTCCCATCATATGAGATGGTTCTCCTTTCCTCTTACTCCATGTTTATGGTTTTGTTTTCATTTGGCATTCAACAGACTATAGAGCCTTATTTCCGTCCGAATACTTCCGTTACTCTCAAGTCGCGTCTAAAGAAGTTTTACTTCAAAAATCTCGAGCGCTTCTGTTTTTCGGAGGGCACGAAAAGCAGTATGTCCAAGTTGTTTTCGTAAGATTAATAGTAGTTAAGAAATGTTAGAAGCCTTCAGGCTTACATTTCAATACAAAGTACACAATAGACAATAGAATAAAGTATACAAAGATTTTTTGTTTGCCTGGTACATTCTTAGCAGTCATATGGTACGGCAAATTGGGCAAAAAGCTTTAATCACTTCAGCTACGATATTTTATAATCTTCATAAAGATTATCATCATACTCATTCAATACTCCTTGAAGTGCTGTCACTGAATCATAATATTGGTACTGATTGGAATAGATCGATTGTACAGTCTCAATTCTAATTTCTAACACTCAATTCGAACGATGCAGTCATCTATCACGCGTTCAGAATGCGTGGGACGCCCTGTTTAACATCACCGCTAATTACCTTTACCTAATGAACCCGAACGTTGACAGCTTAGTTGTGTGAGTGAATCGTGACTCATGACTCGTGAGCTATTACCCAATGTGGACAATATCAACATCATGGTAATCAGACATTATCTTTACTTAATTCTAACCCATACCACATACCTTTCAATTCATATTTAAAGCAAAAATATAAATCCTCTTTATTCCCATCCTATGAGAATTTCAAAAGAAATGTGCAAAATTTAAGCTTCCAGACTAAATGGTTTGGAACTGGGCGTTAATATTTAGTCGGCCATCAAAAAAAAAATTAAAAAAATCATATAAAATATCATCAAGTCATTACATGTCATTACATGCTATGTGTTACGTCGCTTTCAGCCTTTCACTGTTTCAAAGTTATTTCGATCTCTTAAAGAGCTAATTACCTTAATCTCCAAGGTCTGACTCAATAAGCCCGAGCTCTACTATTCATACTACCATCCATCCATCCAACGTCAAAAATATGGCTAGATTCATTATTGAAATCAAATCTTTGTAACTGCTTCTTAACAAAGATTACACTAAGACATTTTTTGTGGAGCAAAAAACCAAGTATAGATATTTTTACTGGAACATAATATTATACCTGAGGCATAGCAAATTTCATTCAGTGAATTTTCTTTCAAGCATACAAATGTGATTTAACGGGGCATATCACAGTAAATAAAGCAACTATACGGCTAGATGAAAATGCATATCCTATGTTTAGTATACTTTTCGCTCCATCTCTCCCACATAACATTAACTATTATGTACATAGGTATAAAAAATCCCCATAAAATTCAACGTCTCTGTTTGTCTAGAATTTTATCGAAATATTCTATATATTCCGACTTATCTTCGTCTTTTTGTATTATCCTATGTTTAGTATTAAAAGAGCAATTCTTTAATATAATTGAGTTCTTTAAAATCACCCTAAAATTTCGATGAAAATTTGCAATATAAGCGTTTTGCGTCAAAGAAACGATTAAATAAGTTTTCATTTTCAAAATCAATCTACAAGGCTCATGTTCCAGATATCATTCTTTATACATTATCCATCAGGCTGTACTTTCCTTAATATAAATTATTCAGACATCTCTAGTAATTATTAATGTGTATTGTATTACTGTTTTTATGAAATAATTTTTATTGTATTTTTTATATTGATGACGTGTATTTTCCATATGAATAAATGAGTATTGAGTATTAATTTTAGCGTACTGTCGCGCCTCTACCAAACGTACTGATTAATTTATATCCTTGTATTATAATCTAAAGAAAGCAGCGGAATACCACTGGATTCAAAGACCCCAGGACTATTTGCAATGGTGTCGTTGGTTTACATTGCCTGGAGACGCGACGTTGGCGTTTTTATGCCACTGGCGGTGACTACGTGCCATAAGGTGACTTCTGGCTAGTCTGTCGACTATTTAGATTAAATAATATCTTTGCAAGAACATCCACAGGACCTTCCACTTCCTTCCACTTACTGACGTAGCGGAGACGGGCAAAATATACGTCCACATTAATATTAACTGATTCCGTATTCATACACATCCGAATATACGATGTACTCGCAAATAGTTATCGGCACTTCGCGAGTGCTGAACGAGAAAATATTCATAACACAATATCATACGAGCGGAAAAATATTCGCGTGTATTGAAAAGCGATAAGTTAAGTTATACCTAATATTTACTGTATATTTTCTTTTTGGATTGAATAAAAGTTGGCGAGTGCATGGGATAGTAATTCGTTTGGATTGCTGTCGCCAAATTTTGTCGGGATAATTTTCCGATCATCATCACAGTTATATAATAGCTACACAAATCTGAAATTGCAGTTCCCTTGTAAATGGGTATATCTTTGTTTGTGTCAACGAGAATGAAAGACGTTATCATCTCCACTTACCTGGTGGAGGTAGTGGGCTTTGACAATCTTTACTTATCTCGTGAAAAAGAGCACAATGACATGTTATAATAATAGATGATATTTTTCATAACTTTATCAATTAATGAACTACAACTGCCATTCAGGGTAGGTCTTCTCCATCGGAGCATCATGGTGAAATATGGCTTTAAACAACTGTATATAGACCCCTATTGTGCAAGAATCTAATATTCTAATAGGAATAAACCGTATATATTAAGTTCTTTAAAACTACTGGGTCGTCGCATAAAATAAACAAACGGATTCTGACACATTTTTCAATGGCACCAGGTGTGATGTCGGTGCCGAATAAGAACTGAAATAAGAGCCATGAAATTGAAATATCATTCCAACTATCGACGCCTTATACAACTCGGGATTATTTGTGAATTTCCCGTTCGTAATATCATCCACTTCTGGCTAGGAATGGCTTTTACCTGTAAGCTACTGTAGGGCATGAATTTTTCTTCGTGATTAAGGAGGACTACTCCATCTTGTTGTGCGATTTGCTGGAGGGTTTAGTTGCCAATATGTTAAGTTTTCAATACTTTGATTTTAGCCCGACAATTTCCAGCATGGCTTACCTACTACGTAAGCAATTAAATTCACAAAATTCAAAATTCATGATCAGTCTAATACTGTCTGCAACCAAAGTGCTTGTAGATATTACCTCAGATAAGGTAAGTACAATATGTGCACGTATAAAAGACTAAATTGGGAACAACTTATATAATCGTTACTAGACGGTATAAAGGTAGTACGTAAGGCACTTTTACTTTCTATGAAAGATGTAGTGTCTGTTATGGAGTACCTATTTCTTGAAACAAATCAAGCGAGCTTAAACTCAATAGGATTTTGAATAAGCACCTTTGGCTCCGTCAGGCCAGCTCTGTGATATCATCAGATATAATTATTATTTTGTCATTCTATTTGATTAACAGCCTAATCGATCGATCGGGAAATGGGTCTTTAACTCGCAAGATTTGATTTCATACTAACACCGGGACACAGATGAAACTAGATTTCTATTTCCATAAAAAAAAATAGAAACTTTTAAAAACAAGGTCAAACATACCAGTTAGGTATATCCAAGAAATATTCTGGATAGTCGTAGGAGATCCCAACATTGTTGACCAGGGTACCGATCTCTAGGTCAGCTATAGACTTCGCGATCCCATCGTATATGCCCTCCTCAGTGAAGTCCGCTTGGATGACCTTCGTGTTCACTTTGAATTCTTGTTCTGAAAAATTAACTCGAGTTAAGAACAAAGAGTTAACAGATTTTAAAACATAAGGTTCTCGATTACGTTGAAATTTGTTCGGCTTCTGCTGCTAGTAGGGAACTAAACTCATAGGTAAATAAAATAACCAAGTCAGGTAAGTGAAAAAGCCAGCGAGCAATGGAATCCCTATTGCCTTTAAATGCATTTTTATTTACACTCGGGATTTCTCGGGTTATTTTTACCCGACTTAACTATTCGGAAACTAACTTGGCTAGTTCGCCGTGCCAAGTAGGTCGCCTTAGGATAGCTCTTAGCATTTTGATTATTGTTATGAGTATACTAGATGCAAGAAGTTTTAAATGTAAGTAAGTAATTTTAATTGAAGATTTAACTCAATAAACCAATTATACCATAGACAAAACAAAACAAAAGTGTGGTTTTATGAAACCACGATGCAAGTGAAACTTTTTTTCGGTTTGTAGGCATTTTACTAAAAAATTTTAGAAAATTATTCGATTTAGGGTATTAAAATTGCGTTTTTAATCTTAACTTAATTACTGAAAATGGGAATGATAATAGGAAATCAATAGTAGACAAAATATTCAATTATAAAATTTAATTTCAATTTGCGTATTAGTGTCCGGAATACATAATTAATACAATCATTTACATGATAAACGCATATTAAAAACTAAGAGCAATATTTATTTAAATCATTGAATCTCCATTATTATTCTTACTCCAGGGCCGGCTGTAATACGACATGCGATAGATGGACGAAAAATTTTGGGGCGATAGAATAAAAGTTTCACTTTAAAAAGGTGTTTATAACAGGTTTTGTTTTTGCACCAGTTTCTTTTTCATTTTATAAAGCAGCTATTACAATTACGCAAATTATTTCAGGTTTTATTGCACTAACGGCATTAAATGAGCATACTTTAATTAGTGGTTAAATTAGTAACTTGGTCCATTAGTTGTTAGTAGTAACTAGTGAGTGACCCGCCCCGGTTTTGCACAGATAGCACCAATAAAAAATGTCGATAATGTCAATGTAGTTTGGTACAGTAGGGTCAATATTTCACAGAATCACTTTGTAACTTCTAAGCTATTCTGAGATTATTAGAATCAGGAAACTGAGTATTACATCAATATCAGTCCAGCCCGTTTGGAAGAAACATACATACATGGATTGTTATTACTCATACAGCACATACAAGTACGTAATATATTACATTGTTATGTACCAATACACCGCGTATCCAGCACATTATCAAATTCAGATCGCACACAAGAACATTTTCGAACGTAGCCATTTCAATGGCCGATCACCGAATCATCGATCGTTCATTCAAAGATTGATCGAGGGACGACGCGGACACGGCTGTAGTATGTTGCTGGTGGTTGCCATCGATCAATCAAAACGTCTGTGTCAAATCGCGTAGAACAGCCGAATAGGGGGTTCACTGCCCAAATCGTTCCGATCTTGATTTGGTTCTTAATTCAATTTTGCATTTGATTAGTTAGATTTCAAATCCTGATTATTATTTTCGATTGCAAAACACGATACATGCGTTGTTTTAAATCAATCAAAATATGTCCCCTAATAATAAAATTAATAATAATAACGCTTCACACTCACAGCCCCACACTAGGATTCCCTGTGTCGTGGGTGCCATGGACAACACACTAGACAAGGACATTCACACCCAGACCGAGAACAGAAATTCAAACTCATCATTTAAATTTCCGCCTCGCTGGGAATCGAACCCAGGACCCTCGGTGCGGCGATCCGGCATGGTAACTATTGCGCCATACGGGTCGTCAAAGTGTGGAATTTTCACATGCGTTTATCGGCTTTTATGGATAAATAGGCAAAACCATATTATTTTAGAATTTAACAGGAGGTCTACAACTCTGCCAGATTAGATATTTAGTGGACAGATAAGTGTTTGATTTCAGTTTATCGATGTTTATGATGTGTAACTACACTCATTCCGAAGAAATTCTAATTGTGTTGAGTAAGATTTTATTTTTTTGCCGTATTGGGGCGGCTTAGAATACTAACCTCAATCGCACGCCGGATGGGATTCGTAAGAGGCGACTAAAGTCGGCCCATTAGTGTGGTACGGCCCCTCGGAGGGATTATATATATTGGTAATATTGATTTTAATTGCTAATTAATATCTACCATTATTATCCACCTGACGATAACCACTTATCGTCAGGTGGATCGTCAGCTCTTTTGCCGACTATTTTCATAAAATAAAAACTGAGTAGGTACTATCAAAACAAACGGAAACGCTAAAACGGTACTGTGAAAAATTCACGCGTGTGAGCTATGGAATTTAATACCAATAAAAAATTACCAATTTCTGCTGCAGTAGCCTTCAGCTTATCCATGTTTCGACTGACGAGAATAATATCGCAGCCCCGGGCGGCCAACTGAAACAATAAAAACCATCAGAATAATACTCAATTATCTTACACTAGCTTCCGCCCGCAGATCCGCCCGCGTGGATTTCAGTCAATTTACCTAAAATCATAATGAATTATACACCTAAACTTACCTCAGGAATCAAACTATCTACCTATTGGTGAAAACCGTACAAAAATCAGTTCGGTACTTTTTGAGTTTATAATAATTATGTACCTATAGATTCCCGGAAACACGGTAAGGATGAAAGAGGAAACATACAAAAAACTGTTTTTTCAGCTTTTTTCATCTTATCTTTAAACTATGAAAGTTAGAAACTTTAAAATGTTAGACACTGTGTATTATCTAATAAAGAAAGATAAAGATAAAAATGGAAGGGGACTCAATACAAGAAACATGTATTTTTTTACTGTAAACATTCATATTTCACAGATACGGAAGTCTTTGTGTGCGAGTCTGATTCGTACCTACTTGGTCGGAATTTTACCGCTTTTATATGACCTAGCTTTAAACTTATATATAAAATTCTCGTGTCACGGTGTTAGAAGTTGAACTCCTCCGAAACGGCTTGACCGATTTTCGTGAATCTTTGCGTGCATATCAGCTAGGGTTGAGAATCGGACATCTATTTTTCATCCCCCTACCCTTAATTTTTTTTTGGCAGAACAACGTTTGCCCGGTCAGCTAGTATATTATATAATTGATGTACCTACCTAATTAAGCATCAATTTATGATAAGGTGGGTATAGTATCTATATTCGATAGCAATCGTAAGCCTTGTCGGAATCCTTCAAATGGCTTAAAAACTTGATGCATTGGTTTGCCAACATTCCGCTAATTTGCATTTAGCATGTTGGAATAACCCAAACAAAATTAGGTATGTTAATTTAAATAAAAAAGTTATTCTGCAACTAACTAATAAATCGTCTACTTAAAAATTTGCAAAGGTCCTGTTCCGTAGTTTTTTCTCTTAAATATACATATTATATATTTACTACATTTATTTCTTGTATATTAAGCATATTTTTTAGTACTCTTCAAAAAACTGGGGATCTATAAAACGAAAACTGAAGCAAAGCGAGGGCGGTCGGCGAGGTTTTTTAATAAATTTAATATGTAAGAGTTGATACTTTACAAGTAATTACAGGGACGACCTCGAGTTCGTGTGTTAATAATTAACAGAGTATACAATATCGATTGGACTAGGGACTCTCGTTACGATTCGAGTTTTTTAATCGATTCATTTACTAAGACGCGACGAATTGAGAACGTATTCAGAAACATTATTGTTTTATTCATCTCGTCTCACATTTTTAAACCCGATGCAAAAAAGAGGAGTGTTATACGTTTAACGGGTCTGTCTGCCTGTGTGTATGGCATCGTAGTTCCTAAACGAATGGACCGATTATGATGCGTTTTATTTAAAAGCTTACGTGATCGAAATAATCCTTGGGAGATCTGTTCAGGCGTTTCAAGGACATTTTAATCTGAAATGGGGGCCACCCGAAACGTATTAAAGTCAATGGTCAACATCTCAAATTAATTTATCAGACAAAACTTATCGAGAAAATTGCGCGTTGTACATTACCTACTAATTCAATAATTACACTGCAATTTTGAACCTATGTCATATCATCGATTTAGATTCATAATGTGTTTGAGAATCGATCCAAAGGCATGATTTGTTACTATCATAAAATCGATACAAGGCTAAAACTCATGCATCCCTGCATCGACCATAACAATACCAATAACCATCAACATAATATTTGATCAATAAACATAAATAACGTTTTCAATAGATACTTTAAATACGTACGTATTCTAAAGTTTACATACGCTGAGAGGAATCATGGAAATGTCGGAGAAATAGTCTTGAGCTGAATAAATACAATATAATATTTGTTTGAGAACTCGAGCTACAACTCTGAGATGTTTACGGCATTAATTTTTCTCATTGCTTCCACTAGGGTAAGGAAGATTTCAGTCACTAAATTTTATTCTCACTGGAGACAAATTCTAAACGAATTCACGTTGATCTTATGTCGATAAACTCTGTGTCTTATCGTTATTTGAGATGTTTGAACCTTCGTCCTTTTTAACAAGACCGGTGCGAAACCTGTTCAGTCTCGGTTACCTGGGTCCAGATAGACTGACGACAGGGGTTTACACCAAAGCTTTTACTTCAGTCCAACCCAATAGACAAGCGCATACAACAGACAAGCAATGGTACCAGGTCCTCCAGTCCTGTAGGAGGTCGCTAGGCTGTGTACCCAGTAAATCTCGTCATCTCCACGATGATAATCTAAATTTTACTAACAAAAAATAACCGACTTCAAAGTTACTGTAAAACCACTAGTCAGATCTCGTTCAAATTTATAGGGGATTACGTGACAAGCACCTGCTTTCGATTAAAAAAAGAATCATCGAAATCGGTTGGCGTGATATTGAGTTATTCGTCCATTTGTCGCGCTTACTTAATACAAATTTAAGACTTATATGGTTTTATCATGGATGCTATTGTCAGATCTCAATAAAATGTATATGGGACCACATGACAGCCACCAGCTTTCGATTAAAAAAATAATCATCAAAATCGGTTCGCCCAGTCCAAAGTTCTGAAGTAACAAACATAAAAAAAATATACAATTGAATTGAGAACCTCCTCCTTTTTTTGAAGTCGGTTAATAAAGTACCCATTACTGCTTGGCATTCAATTTAACACTCAACTAACAAAGAGCAATAAAACAGGTTCCCGGTCCCTTATTTTGGCCGGTCAGTGACACCCCTGGTGCTAATGATACAAAATCTCATCCAGGTATAAACCGGCTATTAACATAACAGGTTATCTAGACCAGCCATAAGACGGTAAGTAGCCATCGCTGTCCATGGACATTAAGAACAATATGGACATGAGAAACACGTAAAGGCTCGATTCTAAGTGATCCTAAGTGACCGAGTTAAGCAATAGCGGGGTTGACCGTTAGTGGCTATAATTTCTTGAGCGCTTCTGTGCTTCGGAGACCATGTAAAGCCATCGATACCGGTTGTTATCGTAGGATAACAGTCGTTAAGCCATGTTGCCGTCATGGAGGAATAAGAACTTCCGACACTTGGGTATGCCACTAACCCCTTCACCAATCTACACTGGAGCAGTTTGGTGGAGTATGCTGTAGGCCTCTTCTAGAGAGACTCGTGCTCAGGAGTGGGTTGTACTAACATACACAAACGAATAGTACCGAATACTGTCATGAATCAGGACTAAATCCCCTCGTATTCAGCCTAGCCTACTTCTAGGATGTTGGTGCTACTCTGATTCACTATACACAGACAATTGCAGTGCGGCAAGGTTAGTTTTGACTCAGAGACGGATGAAACCGCTAAAATTCTATGCGGAACCCATGATGTTCATAATATGTCATATTAGTTGCAAATCAAAATTAGCACAAGCAATGTCAACGGCTAACGACCTTAACCGCGGTTGACTTCTTATAAATATTATTTATTTAACATAAACGATTACGTACTTCAAAGGTAGGTATACAAACATACAAACGACCACTGGACGCCTAAGCCGTAATTATTCATAGGTACTTATCACTATAATAGTACATAATACTCGTCAAACTCCGGTAAACATTAAAATTCGAAATTGGCGTTCATTTATTTAATGTAGGAAAAAATAAAAGGAGAAAAAACGCAAAGATTTAGGTTGAGTTTGAGAAAATTTTTGGAGATGGGACACACGTATTTCTAAATAAGCGAAATTGATTTAGGTATGTAATTATAAATCATCAATGAATTCATCGCAAAGTATCAAAAGTTTGGATAAAATATTAACTAACGAGATGCGAAATTTTGCATTACGGTGAACGCAAACATTTGCCTATTGTCAATGTTTTCGATAGGAAATTATGAGCATGTTTATCTAATGGTTTAAATTATTACCGCTTATCGTTGCTTGTCCAGTCATTATATATACATTTGGAAATGCATGAGAACCGAGAAGGCTAAATTTTGGAATTTACGTGGGGGAGCCTAGAAAAGCTTAACTTCTAATTGTCGACCGAGATTTGAAAAATTTCCTATGTGCATTTTCCGCCATCTTGAAAAAAAGGTTAAATTAAAAGTTTTTTTATACAATAACTCCGTTCTCCGTTGAGATACGATGCAATATTTTTTGTTACTTTTTTATGATCTACAAATAAAATTAAGGTCCTTTACATTTTTCACCGTTCATCGTTATTGATCGAAAAAACCAACATAGGTAGTGAAATTAGTTTTCCACTATTTTCTTTTTTCCCGAGAAAGATATCGACACAATTTATAATATCAAATTTTTAGAGCGTGTTCAAACCTAAAATTTCGTTTTTATTTTCGACAAAAAATACGAAAAACTACGACCGCCGCCACCAGATAGGCCGAGAGCGAAATGTTTTTATCAAAGTTATCTCGATATTGCTTAGAAAATAATACTTTTTTGGTTAAAGACATAATATTTGGAAGATATTGTTGGATTACATGATATGAAAATGAGAGGATGATCCATTCACACCATCCTTTTGAGTAGAATTATTTTTAAATTCAATATTTAGTTCCACGATAGAACAAATGAGTAAAAAATATGACGATAGAACTATAATAACGAATCGAACTCAATCTCTTCACTACATGTTTATATATATGCTCTGGGTGGCCAGACTTCCTAATAGCTGGTCTAGCTAGTATTTTGGCACTAAAAGTTTCAGTGTATAATTTTTTTTTCCGAAAACAACTAAGCTTGTCTGGTTTCTGGCAATAACAATAATCCCAAAATGTCTCCTACAATAGCGCGGGGAAATACTATAAAATAGTCTCCATCGTATACATTTCTGCGCCATATAGCCAGGATTGCTCAGTGCGCTAGATTTACTTCATTCACTGTTCTGCACTGCACACTAGACGCCTATGCTCGTTTCTGCATAAAATGCTAATAGGGGATATGCGGGGTGCAGTCACGGTGATTCCCGTTATTTCACTAGAAAACGTCCGCAATACCTTCCAGTATATTTTAGAACTGTTTCCTTCAGTTATATCGTCACAAACAAGGGAATATTTTATTGTATGCTCGTTATCTGGCCTCGCTTCGTTTGAAGCATTGGTATGGCTTAATAGTGTCCTTACTCAAAAAAAATTTAAACGGGATTCTAAACCTAATGACGGATCAAATGCACAAAGAAGTAGGCAAAAGTCAGTAATCTTGGATGGTTTTTTATTGAAACTTACTTGTCTAGCGTACTGTTTGCCGATCCCATCTGTGCATCCAGTCACCACTGCAACAAAAATAATTACACATTTTGTTTAGACAGTTCAATAGATATTTATAACAATTGTTTTTTTTTTTTTTAGAAGTTATAATTAAGAAGACCAATTACTATTTTTAAGAACTTACAGTATTAAATGAAGAAAATATACAGGAAATTTTATAAATATAACCTAAGTTTATAATCAAAATTTTACAGTCATTGAAAAACATAATAATATGCATCAAATAAGTACGTAAATTCCTCATGAATAACATTATCAGAAAAAAATTTTTATTTTGGAAGTAATATAGTTTTTCTAATCAAAAAGAATTTACCTAACGTCAGAAACAGCGAACACTATACAAATACCTACAACCAAATTGAAAACCTCATAGGTTTTGAAGTTAGAAGTGTGTGTCACGCTCACGTTACATAAAAATTCAGACATTAGCAAAGCCAAAGGCATCGCCGATGCGTTGCCGATGAAGATGAATAAGTGGTAAGTTTGACAGTGCAAGATGAATCTGGCTTAATATGAAGTGGAAGTTTGAACGAAAAACCTGTAATATTATTATTTTAACCGGACGAAGATGCGGGAAACATGTAAAAAATTATACCATTCTAAGTAAAATATTACAGGGATGTAATTCAACGCTTCAGGTAACATCGTACATTAAGTTGCAGGAAACTGAAGTTTTCAACAGAGCTTGCACTACACTATACGTACGAGTAGTTCACAATTCCAGTCCTTGAAGCCAAGTACGATTTACATAATTTGCCATTGATAGCACTAACGGCTAGTTTCGAGAACTGTGGACGTAACCGAATCTCGAAGGAACGTTTAAGACGTTGAATTGCTGAAGATTCAGACTATATCCGTAGATATTGCCAACAATAGTAATGGAGAAGACCACGATTTTCTACTTCACGTCAGTGAACTTTGCTTTAGGATATAATTAATAGTTACATCTGTTAAATATAGCACTACAAGATACATAGAATAATCTATAAGCTAAGTCAGCTTTCACGTCAGCACAGCCAACTAGAATCAGCATAATTTGCCACTGTTGTACTGCGAATTGACGATTCAAGAATTCTGAACATATCTAAGTGGGTTAACAACTGTTTTATATACCCTGAGAGACCTTAAAACAGGTTGTGTAGGTCCAAAGAAAATTAACTTGAAGAAACTATGAAAATAAATAATGAAAAAGTCTGCAAGAAAAAGTAATTATGCGAATGATGAATTAAAATAAAATGAATTGCGTAAGTAAACAATGAAGACATTAGGTGTAAGAAAAATAAACTGCACAATTGCGAGTTTCAAACTCGCGTGGGGAGGGTTCAGTGCTTTGATTATCTATTTACCGTTATTTTTTTATTTTATTTATTTTTGCCACTTTTTTAAAACCATATACTTCTTATAGGTTTTTCTGTACTATTTAAGTAAAGAACTATTCTCAGTATTTTTTTCAAAATTCTAGCGTCAGTATTTTCGGAGATAAGGGGGGGAATGGGCAATTTTCGTCTTTAATTTTCGTTCTTTCTTAAATAATTTTAAAACTATTCATAGCAGAACTATAACAAAAATATATTTTAGATTCTTACAATAAGCCCTTTCATTTAACATGCCGCACGGTACGGTTTGCAAAACAGTTTTTGTTCAATTTTTTTTTGGTTATTTTTGTTTCAAAATTCTGTTGTATACTTTATACCTTCGTCTTTGGGTCACAAAAAAGCACATGAATACTAAATAACATATTCACACAGCATTGCAGAATTCATGCCTGTAGGCTGCGAAAATTATCTAGGCGTGTATTTAAATATTCGCGAATTTCATACATTTCCACATTAAAGTTCACGTAATCTAAGGTCGTAGGCGAAATAAAATACAGACAAGGAACTCCGTGAAGGGCAAACGCGAAGTTACATTCATTTTCTTGGTTCATTGCGTTCACGGGCATGTGAATGTCGAGGTCTACAGAGCAATGACACTGGAACACGCAATCAATCCTATCCGAAATAATCCGAATATTATGATAATAACACTAAAAACATTGTAAGCATCCGATAACAATATCCTATCTGCAGTTATGCCAAGTCAGCAGTTCACGTAGCTAAGCTCAATCTGCATAACTTGCGATTTATAGTATTGACGCCAACGATTCGAGAACTGCGAACGTTCTCTAGTCTCAGAGAAACGTTTAAGATCCTCAGTTACTATAGCTATCTTATGAAAACGACCGCGCGATAATTTGTGCATAGGTACAGATATTGCCCAGCGGGAGATAAGGGAACTTATGTGGAACTTATGTTACAGTATAACAGATTACGAATTTACTTGTAACAAGCGTTGTAAGCAATTTTGTGTTTATGTTATAGTCAAAGGTGTGCATAACTGTGAATGCAGCTTCTCGGAATTACTGGTTCATCTAGTAGGATGAACCAGTTAGTAATCTGGTATTCGGCTAAAATAAACAATATTGTATCGGAGATAGAGTCATTTAGAATACGGAATTTAATTTATACATTTTTTACTGTAGTCCTGCCGTTCATTACGTCTTTCAAACGAATAAACTGATGGATATATTACTTGCAGACTTCACTGGCAGAGTTTCACTATTGATCAGTTCTGCAGTCTTAATGTTTGAGATTTCTCTGATTTTTAATGTAACTAAAGCAGATTTTTAGCTCGATTCTAAGTGAAAGTTTAACTGAATACTCTTGTAAGTACTTTAATCCAAATTAATTTACGATAAATAAACTAATAGCTTCAAAATATATCACTGTGAAAATAGTGAAATAATTTGATATCACCTTTTTAAGGTTTGCCATAATTTCGTTCACCTGTCGGAAATAAGTTCTAAGGGCAAAATCTCCTTCAGTAATAACACCTCTCTTCTCATAATTTGGAAATGAGATTCCAAGTCACACCCAGAGTGTGATTCAATTTCGGCTTTAGGGTCATGCAAATTGTTTTTCTATATTATTCAAAATAATGAGGATATATTTTATTTGGACAAGAAATACGAAATATAGGATAATCCAGCTTCAATCTCCGAACTGCTTTAAAAGGGGCAGTAATAGTAAAGTTATGCCAAACTATGAACACAGCGGGTTGCAAGAAGCTTCAGAACAGTAAATCTGTCCGATTTACAGCTCTGCAATACTGGACTGAATAGTTTAACTTACACTCGGAACTAAGTATTGAAGAAATGCAATTACTTCAAATCATATAATACTAGCTGCCCGGACAGACTTCGTTCTGTCAAAAGTAAAATAATATTGCGACTATAAATATGAGATGTAAGCTATCCTATCTTTCAAGTTGGATCAAACTGCACACGGTGTACAAATTTGATTAAAATCGGTTAAGTAGTTTAGGAGTCCATCGCGGACAAACAATGTGACACTTAATTTATATCTAATAATATCGTCACCTTCCCCGCTAAGTGTCCTATCTAACAAGCTGATCTATCTACACTGAAATACCTAAAAAAGTTCAGCTCTTTTTTTTTTGGAAATTTTCTCGCTAATCCTCGTATCCGTATCGTGTATCGTTTAGAAGAAAATTGCAATTTTTTTTGCCTATCTACAAAAGGAGGCAAAAAATATTCTCACTACCTGTCTTATGTAACGTACATATTGCAGTTAGCGAGATTTTTTTATATTATTTACTTTTAAAAATATTTAAAGTATGTAAATAGGACATTTAGATAGAATTTTCGTCTGCAATGTTTACCTAATGTATCTAATACTGACGTCCTAACTAACAGAAAATATTAAACAAAGTTCTCACAGAGTGACATACCTGTTTCAAATGAGTGGAAATAAATAAATATATACCTTAGGGCTTTAAGGCTACTACTGACTTAAAGGGTAAGCTAAATCCTATAGTAAATCGTAATCACTTCATTAATAAAGTCAAAGCTAAGTTCAGCACAGTAACATGACTGTAGCGCCAAACCGAAAAACGTTTGCCCTGGAAAACTATCAATTGCTCGTCAGGACAGTTAGCGGGGAGGGTGACGATATTAAGATTAAAATGAAACGTTGATTAAACAATCTGCTAATTTTGGTGGAGTATTAATGTGTTATTTCAACGCTTAAAAAGAAACATACCTAAAGTTGTTTTTAATCTACAGACAAACGACCTTGGAGGCAAATATTGTGCAAGTGGCTTGGACTCCAGGATTTTCGGATTTTCTCCAGTATTTGTGTACAATTTTACTTTAAAATGTTAGTGCGGGACTGTCATAAAGAAAGTTTAGGTTTATAGTTACGATGTTTTTGTTATAATGATACCATATATGGTCTCTTTGTTTTTTTTTATAAGTTGACGTTTTTTATTAAGTGTGCTCGACAAATATTTATTTACGCGTATTACAGAAATATCAGTAGCATCGTTTTTTAATAAAATTGTCGATTTGCGCTTATTCAATACACTTAAATAAAACTAATTAGATTTATTACTTAACTGGTATTAGGTACTGCTCCTAGTATTACTGCTATGTGCTATTACAATATACTTACTACAAACCATAAAGGTAAGCAGGTACTTTGAATAAAATAACAATTTCGTTACAACACATCTTTAAATTTCACTTCGAAACCTTGTCACCGATCAAAGGATATTCAACCGAGATTCAACTCAAGGTGAACGCGATACGAGCCAGATCTCCTTGAACTTGCCCTGGTGAAGGTGAAAGTACGGCAACGATGTCGGCGACTTAGGTGAGTTTGCTAGCGTTAAGCAGGATACACACTAGACGACTTTGCGTCAAACATACGAAATACGCACAAAATAAAAAGTATTTTTTATGTAACCAGGCGACAAACGAACTGACAGATTCATCTCATGGTAAGTGGCAACGTCGCCTATTGACATCAGTAACAACAAGAAAAATAAACTTTACGCCCCAACTCATCGTCACTAACGAATACTTCAATCGCTCCTTAGTAAAGAATCACCATGCAAATTCTGTACTAAGGAGCGATTTAAGTAACCATTAGTGACTCTGAGTTGGGGCGTTAGTGTACTGACTTAGGATTAATCACTTGCTTAGTAAAACAATTTCAAATACAATGGGAATAGAACTTTAGTGGTTTTGCCTCCCCCTCAATCTTTCGAATTATGGCAAAAGTTAAAAATGAGAAGAGGACTTATGGTCGCACTCAGAGTCACTTAACGGTTACTTAAATCGCTCTTTAGTACATAATTTGTATTGTGATTCTTTACTAAAGAGCGATTTAAGTAAGCGTTAGTGACTCTGTGTGGCCGTTATAAATAAAATAAAATTAATCTGGCATGCTACCGAGATATTTGGAGGTAAACATTGTATGAGAACAATAATTATTAACAATCATGAAAATGTTCTTATAATTACGAGGATCTTTACCTTTTGGTTAATAAGGTGAGGTCCATAAAAATATAATAACGATAAAATTATAATTTTGGCATTCCCAGTCATTTTGTTAATAATTTTAAAATTAATAATAAACCGGGTAAGTGCGTGTCAGGCCACGCGCAATGTAGGGTTCCGAAGTAGTAAGTTTATCCACTATTACTAGGTACTATTACAAGCAGGTACTATTATGTTTTCTGTGCTATTACCCATTAACTACTTATGCTAACATAGCCGTAATAATTTTCCTTGTAAATTCATCATACAACCTATTTAAAAAAATCACTTGTCCAACGCCAACCGTGTAAACGGCATAGGCGGGGGAGGGGGGATTTCGCAACCGGAAATAAAATCCAAAAATAGTATTTGAAGACCCATAATATTTTTGAAAGACCTTTTCAATGATATCCCACAATACAGGGTACGCGATCAATAAAAAATTCATCCTCACCAATACCTGTAACCAAGGTACCCTGAAAAAATAATTATATTTTTCAATATTTTATTCTACGATTTTGAAGATTTAATAAATAATAAATATGTATATCCATGCCAAATTACAGCTTTCTAACAAATAGGATTTCGGGCTTTATGCTTCGGACAGGCGTACGGATGGACGGACATGACGAAACTATAAGGGTTCCGATTTTACTACGGAACCCTAAAAACTAAAACATCCTGTTTTTCATAAACTATAAGTAGGTACATAAAAACTGTCTACCCATATTACATAAGCACTTGGTTGTTTTTTATCATACCTAATTAACATTCCTAAGCACTTAATTATTTTACTGAACAGACTCGACGACATAAACTAGTAATGTCGTCGTTCTAATGTCAATTTACATAGTTTTTTATTAACAGCTAACATAGTAACTCATAATGTTAACTTAATTTCGCGTTGAATTATGTAGGTGAATAATTACGTTTGAATTATCTAAACCTAGCTAATAAAAATTAGGTAATAAAGAATATTACATGCATACATACAATCATGCATACATACAAAATACGCGCGAAAAACATAACCCTTCCTGACACAGTTGGGTAAAAAACAATTGTACTTAGGTATTAACAAAACTAAGCTGATTTGAAAAAAAAAACAACTGACAACTGCTTTTTAGGGTTCCGTACCCAAAGGGTAAAAACGGCACCCTATTACTAATAATCCGCTGTTCGTCCGTCTGTCTGTCTGTCTGTCACCAGGCTGTATCTCTTGAACCGTGATAGCTAGACAAATGAAATTTTCACAGATGATGACATCATTATTATATTTCTGTTCCGCTATAACAAAAAATACTAAAAACAGAATAAAATCTATCTATCTAATACCTTAACGAGCAGTTATCGAGCAAATAATCTGAGTCTCGGAAACGGCTCCAATGATTTTCATGAAATTTAGTATGCAGGGGGTTTCGGGGGCGATAAATCGATCTAGCTAGGATTCATTTTTAGAAAATGTCGTTTTATCCGGGTTTTCAGGAAATTAAAAATTGCTATAATACTCTCCCTGACATCTATTGGTGAGCAGCAACACTAAAGCTACTTCAGTAGATGGCATTGTTAAGCGACACTAAGCCAAATATAATTTCTAAAAAACAAGGTTTACCAAAAAATATACCAAGCAAAGATCGGTCATCCGGGTACTAAATATTTAAGTGGTAATACAACAAACGTAATGTTTTGTCGTTGTTGAGACCGAAACAAATGAAACTAAAAAAAAGTTTATAATATAGTGTCTAATGTTGTATAGATACTGGTACGGAACCCTTAGTGTGTGAGTCCGACTCGCACTTGGCTGATTTTTTTGTTTCGCTGTCCACGTTAAATCGAACCAATTTAATTTTTTATCAAATTGGTATTATAGTGTTTACTTTAAGGCTTGTTTAATCTATGGATTCTTATTTAATCTATGGATTTGGGTAATCGTGATCAAGAACTTTAAGTTAAAAGCACAATATAAAAGTGATCTATCCTCCATGATCGTGATCTATCCTCAATGATCGTGATCCATAAATCCGTCAAACATGTGAAACAGCAAATAGGGTAAGTTCGCCTGTTCGCGTCCATCGCCCAATTCGCGTCCATTTTGCGGATCTCCCTTTAAAAATCCTCGAAAATAAGTGAACTAACACACCAATCAAACGAAAAGTCATTACCGCTTATACTTCAATGTATAAGAGGCACGCACACATGGACAAAAGTTCTGTGCGTCAAACCAATCCCTTTTAGAAAAAATAGTTAGTCTCGGCTGTTCAACAAAAAAGTGCGATGGGCGGGATATTTAGATAAAAATTAGTGTGCAGCGGTGCGTTTGATGGTAAGTTTTTTATTGTTTTATGTGAATTTTAGGATACATAGCTGTTTCTACACTTTTATGATGAAAAAAGGTATAATATTAATTATAAATTTCCTTATGTTTTTTATATTTAACGAATAAAATAAGGTGGACGCGAATTACTACATCGAATTTTACAAAACTTCCACTTTGCGTCCGCAATGGACGCAAACTATACCTACAAGGGATAATAATAAACCAAATTGCGTCCACAGTTTTTGTTAAATACTTGCTTGTAAAAATAATTTAAAATGTATTTTTTATTATTATTGTACATTTTTTTATAAAGACTACGTATTTATAATTTTCTACTTACTTACGTATTTATAAAATTCTATTTTTTTAATTGAAATGAGTAATTTCTTTCATTCTTATCTTTTTTCATTTAAGATGAGTTCTTCGGAGACAAGAAAGAAGAAGGAAAAAAAAACGTGTGGCACTCGGGGACTGCCGCGGTAAAGCTATTGCATATCATTTGTTGCAAAATAAAACCTCATACCCCCCACTTGCAGTCAGTACTAGGATAGCAAAAACATGCAAGCAAGTATGCCAAAACAAGCTGGGGTTATTAAATTTCTCATCGGATTTGTTCACCTAGTAGCAATTAATTGAAGTGAGTACTAGGCGCACAGAAGTCTTAGAGGATGCGACATCAGTGCGATCTTATTCACTCTTCGATATTTAGCATAGGCACAACAGGGACGTCAATATCATGATCATGCACATTAAGCTATTATTGCCATTTCTCCCGTAATGCCAATCAATATGCGGAAGAGCGACAGTGATACAACAAATCCATCACTGCCGCTCTGACAAGTGATGTCAGAGCGCTCTGACAACTTGTCAGAGCGGCAGTGATAGATTCACTCTATCACTGTCGCTCCTCCGCATATTAATCGGCATGACAAGAGAAACGGCAATAATAACCTAATGTGCATGATCGTAATATAGACATCACTGTTGTGCCTTATGTAAAATACCGAAGAGTAAATAAGACCGCACTATACTATGGCCTGTACAGTATCACTGATGTCGCATCCTCGAAGACTTCTGTGCGCCTAGTACTCGCTTTAATTAATTGCTACTAGGTGAACAAATCCGATGAGAAATTTAATACCCCAGCTTTGTTTTGGCACACTTGTTTGCATGTTTTTGCTATCCTAGTGCCGAGTGCAAGTGGGCGGTGTAACCTTTTATTTCGTTACGGTTTTTCTTGATTCGCTCGCCGCGCCCAAGCCCGCGATAAAAGCTATGCAATAAGCTTAAAAGAACATACACAGAAGAAGATTTAAAGAAAGCGTTAAATGAAATTCGAGAGAGTAATAAATCGATACAAACAATGTTGAGAATATTTTTTTTTATTTTTTTAAGTGCTTTTTTAATGATAATAATGTTGATTTTTTAATATTTATATTCTTAAATAAAGAAATTATTAAAATACAATCTTTCTTTACAAACTATTCAAAATTTCACCCCTATATTCCTTTTCTAAGCTGCTGGACGCTAAATGGTCCACGGGTGGACGCAATTTGGATTTTGTGGACGCAAAGTGGGTAAAACGCCTAATTCTGAAGTTTATCTATTTAAAAAGAAAACACAAGATGTTTCTAATAAAACTGAAAGTTAATCTTAAAATAGACTATATAATGAATACATTACATAAATTTTTCATAGAAATTAGTGCTGGGACATTTTTACTATCGCCGTCAAACTTGCCAACTGCACTAAATGGACGCGAACAGGCGAAACGACCCTAACACTATTAGATTTACTTTATTGTCATAGCCAGATGAACAATTATGCGTAAACCACGGCGTAAACATAGTAGAAAGTATTACAACAACAAACTTAAGACATTCACACCATAGGCGAATTTAAAAATTCACGCGACGTTAGGTATGACATAATTATATTGAAAATTAAACAAACTGCATCGGCTAAATAAAATACCTTACATGTTAAGATAGAAAGCAAAACCAATAAATCACACTTACATGCCCACTTTCCTTTTGACTTGTAATCCACTCGGTTCACTGCTGGTGCAATCAAGTATTTGTACACTGTATTTACGACGAATTTAACACATATGAACGTGAGAATCACCGTAAATATTAGTCCCACTTTATCCAAAACAACGTTAAGCATTTTGAAGTATTATTTTGTTAATTTATTTAAACTAAAATATCCGAATTTATAGGTTATGTCGCGGAGAGAGTGACTTGACGACCGGTTGACACAATTCACGCATGCGCACTAGTTCGAAAGAAAGAAAGCATGCGCAGCGAACGAATGAATGATAACAAGCCAACGATAATGCCCGAACAATTGGCAAAGAGAAAAAGAAGGCAACAAAATAATTGTCGCCTTCTCTGTCATGCGTTGATAACGTTCTGCAAATAACTCTTGACTTGACTTATGGACATGACCATATTAATCTATGGACATGACCGATATGACCGAACACATTATGGTACGCACCTTTTATTCTTTAATATGAGGGTACGCACTACGCACGCATTTTTTAAATTTAATAAAGATTTTTCAAATTAAATTTATGAAAAATATTTCATTTCCTTAGGTAAAATGTATCTTCTTGCATACATAAAGCCGCCACAAATTGGGTTCTATTTAATTGTACCCTGTGTATCAAATTAAGCCTGCCTAGATCATAATTTTATTATCAGCTTTTCCACTGGGCCGTTCTATCTCGGATTTATGGAGGAGTCAGTGGTCAACCCAACTGCGAAAGATTTTATACCGCCCCATGGCCGCCGACAAGGCTTATCGACTGTTATCTAACGATAACAACCCGGTTCAACGGCTTTACGTGCCCTGTGAAGCATGGGAGTACGCGTACTCGTAACTGCCGACCGAGCAAACAAGGCAGTCTTCACAAAACGCGGAGCCTTACCGCAAAGCTGATGGAGTTCTGTCGATTTCAAAATCAGCTACTAGATAAACATTTTGGGACTAAAATTTCAGAATGTAACTTGAAAAAATTTTTTTTTCAATAGATCATAATAATTATGATTATACTGATATGAAAATCGCAGGTCATACAGAAAGCATCATAATTTAAATACGTAATAACTTTACAAACATACATAAGTTTATAGGTATAGGTAGGTCTCAGGTCAATCTTTATACTCGTATAGGTACCTATAATAAGATATAAATTGTTATTTATTTTAAAAACATCCTTTTTTTAGGAAGCCTTAAAGACAATATTGGACTTGTTAAATCCTTGCGAAAAGCTACTTTCGAGTTAATTCAAATTCATCATTCAAATTTCCGCCTCATTGGGAATCGAACCAAAGACTCTTAGTGCGGCGATCCGGCATAGTAATAGCGCCACACGGGTCGTCACTCGTCATACAACGTATAATTAACAATTATACAAAACCATTCGATAAACGGTAACTCATTAATATTAAATTTAGTCGCGTTTTCCTGAACTATTAAAATATAATATACAATGTATGATAAAAGCCATGTTTACCTTGGTTTAAAAAACTTCCATTGATAAATAAGGACTTAATCGGAAAAAAACATGATATCAATTTATATCCTTTTAGATCGTAAACGGGTAGAATGTTCCAAAGCTAATTAAAACGTAAATGTTATTGCTTTTAGCAAGATAATTTTTAGTTAAATAAAAACTAAATACGCTTTTATCAGAGTCACCTTACGGCTTCATTATCAGAGTCTGGTCATCATGAAACATCAGAGTTTTATGGGCAAATCCAAGGATCCCAAACTCTATCAATGGGATTGCGTCGTCTCGTTCATATACTTAGTCACAAAGGTTTTTTAGCCGTATTGGATTGGGGCGGATCAGAATACTGACGCCAATCAGATACCGGCATACAAGGTGTCGAAAGAGGTGTCAGAAGCCGGCCCACTCTTCACAGGGATTATAATATTATCGATATTATTATTAAGTCATTAATATCTTTGTATGAAGCCTGCCTGTCTATTTAACACCGTCTTGGTTGTATCAGCCGCCAAACAACTCGTCGTGTTCCAACTGGAGCCTTGAGAGCCAGTTTATTTCATTCTCTCCCTCCCTTATTTCTTGGTCCGCAACGCATCGCATACCTTAGTTACTGATGTCCATGGGTGTCGGTGGTAACTACGGACGGACGGACGGACGGACGGACGGACGGACGGACGGACGGACGGAACGACGGACGGACGGACGGACGGACGGACGGACGGACGGACGGACGGACGGACGGACAGACGGACAGACGGACAGACGGACAGACGGACAGACGGACAGACGGACAGACGGACAGACGGACAGACGGACAGACGGACAGACGGACAGACGGACAGACGGACAGACGGACAGACGGACAGACGGACAGACGGACAGACGGACAGACGGACAGACGGACAGACGGACAGACGGACAGACGGACAGACAGACAGACAGAATGACGAATCTATAAGGGTTCCGTTTTTTGCCATTTGGCTACGGAACCCTAAAAAAAAGGCCACTTTCTGTCATCTGATTAACTATCATAATATTATACACTAGCTGTTGCCCGCAGCTTCACACGCGGAAATCAAAATAAAATTTATTGCCAATTCGATCGACATATCAAACAATGTTATATACTTACCAAACGTGTTTGGTGGAAAAAAAAACTTAATTCAAGACGTCGCTCATTTGAAGTAGGCCGTAATCATAATTACGTAAGTAGTTTTAATTTGCATACCTAATATTATAGGTATGACATTCCTTCATTTTGTTGTTTTTATTCTTATTCTTCCCCACGAATATAATATATATAATAATAATATATAATAAACCTATATAACATAATAGTCCTTATGTTAAACTTCCCTTAAGTCTCAGTTTGTAAATCACTATCTGTGCCCGCGACTTCGTTGGCGTGGAAGAATTTCCCGCGTACGCGTACCTAAATCCCAATCCCCTGGGAACCCTAATTACCTGGCGGTATGAAATATACTTTACGACCTGTTTTCATGTCAAACAAATAACAAAAAAAAAAATAATAAAACTCGGTTGAGCCGTTTAGGAATACGACGACAAATACCGTGACAGGAGATTTTAATATATTACATTTAAAAGAATAATTAAAAAAACAAAAACCCGACTGCGTAAAATAAACTAAAATCAATTCATAGGTTAAATAGGAGTAAATAAACTATTTACTTTTGATAGTAAGTAGGAATTTACACTAATTTTTTTTCATCTATTTATTTTTTCTTGGTCTTCCTTTAATTTAAGATACTATCGCCCCAACTCAGAATCACTAACGGTTACTTTAATCGCTCCTTAGTAAAGAATCACCGTGCAAATTCTGTTCTAAGGAGCGATTTAAGTAACCGTTAGTGATTCTGAGTTGGGGCGTATGTTGTTCAACAGAAATTGATCCTTATGAATGATCCTTTCGGTTGGCATCATAAAAATTTATTTTTTAGGGTTCCGTAGCCGAATGGCAAAAAACGGAACCCTTATAGATTCGTCATGTCTGTCTGTCTGTCTGTCTGTCTGTCTGTCTGTCTGTCTGTCCGTCCGTATGTCACAGCCACTTTTTTCCGAAACTATAAGAGTTATACTGTTGAAACTTGGTAAGTAGATGTATTCTGTGAACCGCATTAAGATTTTCACACAAAAATAGAAAAAAAACAATTAATTTTGGGGGTTCCCCATACTTAGAACTGAAACTTAAAAATGTTTTTTTCATCAAACCCATACGTGTGGGGTATCTATGGATAGGTCTTCAAAAATGATATTGAGGTTTCTAATATCATTTTTTTCTAAACTGAATAGTTTGCGCGAGAGACACTTCCAAAGTGGTAAAATGTGTGTCCCCCCCCCTGTAACTTCTAAAATAAGAGAATGATAAAACTAAAAAAAACATATGATGTACATTACCATGCAAACTTCCAACGAAAATTGGTTTGAATGAGATGTAGTAAGTAGTTTTTTTTTAATACGTCATAAATCGTAAACCGCAAAAAATATTGATCAAAGTTACAACAAACTACAAGAACTTTTATATTATGTTACTTGCTGCTACGGAACCCTTCATGGGCGAGTCCGACTCGCACTTGGCCGCTTTTTTTCACATTTGACCGGTCAGACACCCGGCTCAAGCAGGTGAATTAACAAAAATCTTTGAATGCAGTTTTTCTTAGGTTTGAAAATAAAATAATGTTTCCTGTCATTAAAATTTGCCATCAACAATATTCAGGGTACTTTTCCTCCAACTATACCGTCTATTTTTCCACCCTCTATATATAACATATTTTCATTATAATATAATTAAGTAAATTTAACCTACATATTATAAATAATAGGTTAAGTTAAGGCTAAATTAAAGCAATTTCAGGTGCGCTCGGTACTGTTAGTAGGTTGATGGGTGAACACTGTCCGCTAATGTCAATAATTTCTTGAGCGCTTCCGTGACTTGAATTGGGGACAGTAGATCACAATATTGCAATACCCACTACTTATACTTATTTCATAAAAACGTATTATGATGATGAAAATATAAGATCTCATTTGTATCCCCTTCATAAAGCAGGATTTATATAACTCCAATATTTTAATTAGCTCCAGTGCTGAAAGTTTCCCAGTTTCAAGTTGGGTTAATTTTCAAATTTCTCCCACAGCGATAGTTCCTTTTTTAATAAGAAGATAAAGGAGCAGGTGAGCCACTCGATGACAACTTGATGACGTCATCCATGGACATTAGTAACACCAAATGCGCTACCGACGCGTTGCCAATCATAAAAGCAGTAGATCATTAGGGGCCATCAATAAATTACGTCACACTAATTTCATGACTTTTGACCCCTCCCCCCTCCTTGTCACAATTGGTCATATTTGTGAGACCTCCCCCCTAGTGTGACGTCACATTTTATGAAATTTTTACACCTAGAAATTATTAAATTAAAACAGCAGAAGTCTTACTTATTTCCATTTTTTTTTAATATTTACCTATACATACCAATTTTGAAATGTGACGTCAAGAAATTCTGGACCTCTTCCACCCCTTGCCACACAATGTTACTACATCGACCCCCCCCCCCCCCCCTCTAACGTGTGACGAAATTTATGGATGGCCCCTTAGGTGGTAGGGACCAAAGCATAGTCCGTTAGGAGGTTGCACCGAACCATGGTGTCGTCAATAAGGTTGTCACGAACAAAGGGATTGGTTTGGACACAAGTTGGATGAAAGGGGCATCATTTCCGTGTTTACTGCTTACAAAAATATTTTGTATACAGTTTTAAACCAGCGCTCTGATCGCGGATTTGCTCGCGTTTTTCGGTATCATAAGTAGGTACCCTATATCTTATTCTATATTAAGGTCTATCCGTATGCTAAATTTCATGAAAATCCGTTCAGTAGTTTTTGCGTGAATGAAAGAATAACAGACATTCATAAATTATATTCTCACAATAATCTAAATTTTACTAACAAAATATTACCGACTTCAAAGTTACTCAAAAACTACTTGTCAGATCAGCAAATTTATGTGGGATTACGTGACAAACACCTACCTGCTTTCGAAATTTAAAAAAAAAGCATCATCGAAATCGGTTGGCGTGATATTGAGTTATTCGTTCATTTGTCGCGCGCTTACTTAATACAAATTTAAGACTTATATGGTTTTATCATGGATGCCATTGTCAGATCTCAATAAAATTTATATGGGACCACACGGCAGCCACCAGCTTTCGATTAAAAAAATAATCATTAAAATCGGTTCGCCCAGTCCAAAGTTCTGAGGTAACAAACATAAAAAAATACAGTCGAATTGAGAACCTCCTCCTTTTTTTGAAGTCGGTTAAAAAAACTTTCACATTTATAATATTAGGATTTATAAAGACGATTTAACATCAATATAATGCTGCCATTCTGTGTTACCTAACCTATTATATCTCATTGCGATCTAGGTAAAGTTTCTCATGTGGAAATTTTAATTAGACCCAAAGTCGAAACTTTCTTCCAGCACCTAGTTTCAAATTTCAGTATAACAAAAGTCTGAAACATTGTGGCTGCTTCCAACTTATATAATAATAATAAAGGTGTGGCTTTGAGCTTCTCATATTATACAAAGTAAACTTCGTCTTTTTGACATAACCTTGTCTTTAGTGTAGGTATAGTAGGTACCAAATCGATAACTGGATTTACCTAGTATAAAATACGTTTTATGTCGAAATACACGAAATACCAGTATCATACGTTTCCTTAATTACTTCCATTAATAAATTAACAATTCATTACGTGTTAAATTGTTAATCTCCTCAATACTTATTTGCCATTCAAATCATAATGAATCCAAAACAATCAAATTCAATTGATATTCTTATACTTGGTTCGTCGTCAACAGGTGATAGACTAAGATTAGAAAATCCCTTTTTAAAATTCATGAAGTGATATAGGCCTGGCATTCTGAAGCGCGTTCCTCAATTATATTACCCACGTTCGTGAGTAATCAGCGACATTGGCAGTATTACCCCATTATTTTGAAATGAGTTTAGATGATGAAGTTCTTTACGAAAGGTAGGTTGGGTGATTATTATTCCAATCAGGATTTGTCATATCAGTACATATTATATATTATACCGTGAATCAAATTGTCTTGAGAAACGTGAATTACTGGGTCATACGACGCACAAAATAGTATAAAAATCTTGAGTACTATCCAAAACGTTTGATGATGTTTGATGAAGTTTTATTACTAGGTACTTGAGTTCTAATTTCTCCAAAAAATATTTTTTTCCTATAAATGTGCCAAGCCATATAGAAGGAATTAATATCTAACTCGTAAAGGATAGAGAGAATTCAATCTCTGTCCGCACTGTACCGAAGAACTCTAGAAGCGGGTCTCCTTCGAGACATGCCCCACTTGACTCGACGCCAACAGGTGAAGTTCTACGATCGAAAATTCTCTTTTAAAATTCATGAGGTGAAATTGCCGATGGAACGTTCCCCGATTATATTACCCGCGTTTCGCGAGTAATCAGAGAGATTGGCGGTATTTACCCCTCTAGAGGCGATGAGCTAGGATTAAAGTGATACACAAAACAAAAAGATATCGGGGAGATCTTCATTTACCTAAGAAAATGATGCATAAGGTTGGAATTAAATCAATTCTATGCATAATTTGTAACTGATCGATATCTTTACATGAAATATGTTAAATAAACTTTTGGGTATCTATTTCGTTTTATATAACTAGCCGGACAAACGACCAGACGAGCACTTGATGATAATGATGATGTTGATGGTAAATGGTCATCGTCGTCCGTAGGATTCAGTAACAACGTGGCCATCACCAATTCATTGCCGGCCAAGAATGACGAGTAAAGTTAGAAAGTACTCTAGCCCCAGCGAGAACACAACGCGTTTAGCGGTTGAATCAAGCAAAAGGGTGGTAGCTATAAGCTTAACGGAAAGACATTAAACTGCTTAGCTTGCCCTGTTTGTTTGGGTCAAATCTTGCGAGCCTAATTATACCTACTTCCACTTATCCTGTCATTAACATCCCCCTGTACGGACGACGCGCTTCGCTTCATCATTTATTATGCGTACAGCGAAGACTTGGAATAAATTGCCCGCGTCGGTGTTTCCGCTCGATTATAATGTAAGTGTTTTCAAGGCAAGAGTGAATAGGCTTTTACTAAGTTAATGCGTTTTACCACCTATGGTAGTCATGGCCACTTACCATCAGGTGGGATTGTAGTCAAGCTTTAACTTATAAGATATAAAAAAATATATATCCTAAGGAGATGAAATTTTACATGTTGCTTTAGCTTGCAAGACATGCTTACTTGCTTTATTGCTGATAACAATGCATTTTTGTGATAATCATGAACTGATACTATACACGGGTTTGGCTCCAGTTGAGGATATTCCTGAATGGTTAACAGCACAGTCTCAATTTTTTTTCCTTAATTTCTATCTACATTGAAATTATAAAACCGTGTGTTTAGTTTTTTAAACTTATCTTGTTAATTGTATGAATGATATTTTTAAGGCAAAAGATCCTGCCTCGAATTTTTTCACATGTTCAGCAACTATCATTTAGCTGTGCAGAAGATTGGGTTGAACATTTGACACTAGCCAAAATTAGCACTAGCCGAATATTTCACAAAAGGAAATTAATCAAAAAATGGTCTTGGTAGATAAATATTTTAAAAAGACCTTTTAAACCATACCCCACGCTATGGGGTAAAGTAGGAAATCAAAATTCATACCCCTGTTCTGTAGGGGAGGTATATATGTATATAGGTTCTGGAGGGGACAAATTTTTTTTTAAAGATTTTATTGTTGTGTCTTTTAAAGACTTTGTAGTTTTATTAAATACCTATGTATATCCATGTGAAATATTTGTGATTTGATTACGTAACCCTAAAAATAAAGTGTCTGAAATGAACGGCAAGCAGAAATATTTAAGCGACGTTGACAATCAGGAAAAATGTCGGTCTGTTGATATTTCATTATAAAAATGTACGCAGAATTATTAGAGCATACGCTTTAAGTAAGATTGTAGCTCTTATTCGTCGTAGAATATAAAGCGAGTTTTATGAGCTAAACGCTCACGAAATGAAATTATTATACAAAACGTTTATTTTAATAACATATTAGTTATATCTAGTGAGAAAAAAGGCAAATTCCTTCTAGAGTAGAGCTAAAAGCAAGTTTTTTTTGATCTGTCCTTTTACGGATAATTGTGATAATGATAATTTTTCACTACTGTAATTTTTAGGTTTCATTATGCAACGCACATTTCTTTCTACTCGTAAAGAAGATCTGTAACTCTTTTAATGTCTATAGTAGGTATACCTGAGATAGGTAAGTAAAAATATGTAGGTTTTTTTGAAATTTTTGTTCGGATTCGGTAATGTTGTTGAGGGTTATAGATGAACATGGCATTTTCGTATGGCTATGGTAAAAAGTTCTAAGTACATATGTATAATGTCCATGAATATAAAATTATCAAACCGTCCTTTTTAAAAGTATGTACCGAAACCCATATTTTCTGTATTCCACATACCAATATGACCAATACGACCAATACCAATAATAATTCCCCAATACGACTAGGCTAGTGATGAGATTTTTAGTAAGTCAAAATCTGACTTGATTGCTTTCCGAGGCAACCCCGGTTGCTGTTTTCACTGATTTAGTTATGTTAACTTCTGTAATCCTCAAATAATTTAACTAAATCTATTCAGTTATTTTGGAGTTTATTTTATGAATACCACCATAAACCAACATACTTAGGTGTCAATTATTAACAAGTCATAGGTTTTTTTAAATTGATATAAAATAATTAAAATAGATACCCGCTCTGCGGTCATCATTCGACTGTAAGTGTCTAAAGGGTTAGTTAGGTACTTTACTATTGACATTTTTTTTATGTCGTATGTTTATTTTTTATTGTACCAAGTACATACTCCTGCGCCACGAATGGTCATAAAAAGGGGTACAGTTTTTACTTTAAGATGAATTATTTTTAGGAATGTTATATACAAAATATTAATCTATACAATTTATTAATATTAATCTATATAAAACACAAAAAAATGTTTGTACGGATATCCTATAGAACTATGAAACCGATATGGCTCAACATGGTCTCATTAGAAAGACAATAATCTGAAGGTGGTTGGAGACCACTTAAACAATGCATTAGGTACATTCGGTTCATTGATAAAGTCGATGTTCTACTTTTCCGACAATTATAATATCATTGTTTTCCCATACAAAAATTTGAAGATATTATGTGAAGTTGGCGCATAACAACAACACAGAAAAAAATTAGCGTAGTGGAACACGCCAGGTATCCACTAGTATGGTAATAAATATTATATGGAAATTTATTTGAAATTGAATTAAAGTATGTAATATTTCAACTATAATATTATAGATTTATATTCCAATATTTATTCTAGTAGTTATGAATAATTAAGGGCTACTGCAGTCGCCAACCAACCTCATAAACTTAAGTATTGAGATGGGCGCAAATCCTGAGAAGTTACATAAATAAACATGAAACTTTGGTAATCTTATAGTAGTTCAAAATTCCATCTAGAGGTTAATGAAGCGGACGCAGCGAAAGGGTTTCCCCTGATTTATTCACATAGGATCGGTAGTTACATGGACTGAGCATCTTAGTTTATCGAAATATTCTTACTTTTATCTTTCTAACTCAGTCTCTACTGTCGACGGCGCGTGAAGAAGATGCGCCAATCTCAAGTTGCTAAACGAAAAATTTCTCATGCATGTTTGTTGTTTAATGTTTTCTTAAAATATGTCATGTTTTATCACGGCAGCCGAGCTTCTTTCGCCATTTCTTCTCCTCCATGCAAAGCACCTTGCCGAAGATGGGTCTAATGGGTAGAATAAAAAATTGAAGTGCACACGGACCTAAAAAAGATTTTCAGGTCCATGGACGTGCATAAGTGTATCAGACCCATGAATGTTTATTTTCTTAATTTTGAGGGTAGTTTGGTACTCAATGTTTTCTGGTGATCATCTGTATTATCACGGTAGCCGGAGATAGATTAGTTCTGTTATTTTCTGGACTTCAATTACCTTCTACGTTGCCATGGTAGCCGCAGGTAGATTAATTCTGTTCTAGATTGTGTTTCTGAGAGCACTTTGCTCATCTGCTACTAAGCATAAGTTGTGTGTTTAAGATAAGGTAGACTGCGTAGATATTCTTACGTATACCTTTACTTGTAATAAAAATATTTTCTTGAAATATGATAGCGAAATTACGAACGAGGGAAACCCTTCGTAAATTAATTTCCTACGAGCTATTGTAGCATCGCCGTCGTCAAAATAACTTTGAAACTCAATGAAGTGTTTTAATTAAAAGTGTAAGACGCCGTCGGTGAGGAAGTGAGATAGGTTTTGTTTTCATTAAATTGATTTCACTAGCACTTGTTTTGAAGTGTTTGTTGGGTTAATTAGTTTAGGACAATCGGTGGTAATTCACTTTATCTTGAATTTGTCTTCAGGTTCCGAATTTATTTTAGCTTCTGTCTATACTTTAAATATAATCTTGGGCAAATGTCTTAAGTGAGTTTCTCACTAATTTCTTGTTTGATAATTGTTTTTATACTTAACAAATCTAAAAATGTAAAATTAATACCAAATTTTTCAATTCAATTCACTTGAATTTTGAGCTCATAGATTATTTACAAAGTTAAAATAACTTTATTTTATTTTATAGTAACCTTGTCCTGTCACGGTCGCCAATATTTTATAGTAACCTTGAGAGGTATTCGGAATTACTCCTAAACCTAATACAGTTCTACTAACTTGTGAGACTATAACTCTAAAAACATTATACTTTAACAACAGCGAATCTCTCACTCTATAGAATTAAAGTTACCCCATCAGTTAACGAACAACGACGGTTTAGTGAGTAACTTTTAACTCCTGTAGACGGAAACCTCTTCGGTCTTAGTTAGAAGGTTAAGTTCTAAGTAGCATTGTGCCATAGCTTCATGAAACATTTTCTTCAAAACGAATTTCTTTCAAGGAAACTTAGTTCATCTACAATAATACTTACTTCTAATATTATAAATGTGAAAGTTTGTGTGAGATTGTATGTCTATTTGTTTGTGATTGTACTGAAGGGATTTTTTATGAAATTTTGCGTACAGGTAGATCAGGTACATGATCCGAAATGGGATAGGATATTCATCCCGGAAAAAGCGGGAAAAGCGTATGCTAAATACAGTAATAATCATGTCGGTAGTTACTTTGTACTTTTGAATTTGGTGTTGATTCATTCAGATATTTTTGAAATATACGACGACACGACAATCAGTAATCACATCTTATGTACGTATTGTGTACAGTATGTACACACGCAAACTTCCATGTGTACATGCAGATGCGTGAAGCTAGAGCTGCCATAGTAAATGTTGTCTTATTGTTAGACTAGGAAAAGTCTTTTTTGAGGGTTGTTAGGAAGTTTTCTACAGTTCTCTATTTTGTTCGGTTTACACGTATTAAGTAGTTAAGTAGTTAACTAAATTTTAAGTAAATTAATACGTGTAAACGGAAAATTTAGTAGTTTAGTAATTTAGTAGTTAAGTAATGAAGTAGATAAGTAATTTAGAAATTTTTCTATTTTCTGTTAAGTAGGTGGGCGGGGCTTATCACTTAACACGTTTGGACAGGCACTTTATAGTTAAAATTTAGTAAAATGCTTAAGTAGTTAAGTAGAATTGTATGAACTAAAGAGCTTTACTAAATTATTACGTGTGGACGGACACTAAAAATTATTCACTTAAAATTTAGTTAAAATTTACTTATCTACTTAACTACTTAATACGTGTAAACCGGACTTTTTTCTCGATTGTCGCGTTTCTGGTATATTGGACGACCGTGATGTTGCTTTTGGCTTTTATAAGATCTGTCTACTGCCTGTAAATGTTATGGTGCTAGAGATTTTAAAACAATTTACAATTGCAGTGTGGCAGTACAACTTAAATTATAAAGCTGAGTCGCAGCCTGATTATGATTTATGATTACTACGTTATCGACTACATACCATGGGAACGATTACTTCAGAAATTCACTTAGCGCTATTATAAAATACCACGCGGCTTACTGAACAACCACGAGGAAGGGTCACACGCTTGCAGTCTTGTAAAGACTAAAATTCCTTTGCGACTAAAATGGGAGCAACAAAGGAAAATACATATAAGCAGCATCGTCTAACGCGTAAGCGGAGGCGCGTCTTCTGAGCGGGCGCTTTATAACCGCTAGCTGTGCATTGCAATTCATGAGCTGAAACTGTTACATTTGAAGCTTGAATTTAGTAAATACTTTCAGTTAAAATCAGCCTTTCGTTTACGGAATTACCCCTACAACCACCGGTGGGTGAAGCCAGTGGATGCGTGGGTCGCGGGTGGGATTTTTTAAAATGGATTGACATGATGTTACGTGTTTTTCTGTGAACTACTGTGAAGTAAATTGTGTTTTTTTTTATGGAATTAGCCGGCAAACGAGCTGACGATCCACCTGATGGTAAGTGGCTATCGTCGCCCATGGACATCAGCAACACCAAAGGCATCACCGATGCGTTGCCGGCCAAGAAAGAGAGAAGAACTATCCATTAATAAAAGAATCAACAAAATCGGACCACCCTGTGCCGATTACTGCGTGATCATACATTAAAAAAAATATATATACGGGTCGAATTGAGAACCTCCTCCTTTTTTTCGTCGGTTAAAAAAAAGAAAGAACTGGCTCTCAAGCACCCAGCCGGAACACGACGAGTCGTTTGGCGGCTGACTTATACTCAAGGGTTTCATGTTTCATGCGAACCCCATGGAGAAATAATAATAGTAATAATGGTATTAATTAATAATTAAAATCAATATTACTAATATAATCCCTCGAGGGGTCCTACCACCAGCGGAAAAAGTGTGTTAGAAACTACTATCTTAGTTTCATTTCACTGATATAATATTTTTTGTATGCTTTATTTGCTTGGATGTTCAGGATTGGCTGCAGACGAGGGAAATCCTAAACGACCAGCAACACTAACACAAAATTTTATTATAGAAGCATTAAGCTCGCCAATTGGAGACTTTGGTCAACTTGTTGTACCGTGATTTTGTGGTCAGTAAAGTTTAAATAAATAAATAAATTGTGCGCTCACTCGCTCTTAGACCTAAGACATAAGTCCTATGTTCTACCTATCTTCATGAGTTAAGTACCTACCCAGGTGTTTGCCTGCCTATGCCTTGTTTATTTATTATATATTTATATTATACGAGTAACTGCCCTCGCTTTGCTTCGGTTTTCTTATTTTTTACACCTTGGGTTACATTATTGGAGTTTTATTAAGGATCCCTAATTTTTTGAAAATATAATATAGCTTATGTTACTCGGGGATAGTGTAGCTTCCCAACAGTGAAAGAATTTTTGAAATCGGTTCAGTAGTTTCGGAGCCTATTCAATGCAAACAAAAAATCAAATCTTTCCTCTTTATATATTAGTATAGATTATTACTTTTTGTCTACGTTCAGATAAATAACATTGTTCAGTAAGTGAGCGGGGATGAATTATAATATTAAGAATAAGACTCAAGTATAGACCTTAAAATAAAGAAATACTTATCCAGATTAAACCATAAAACACATTTATCAAGGTGTATTTATTGAGGTTTTATGATGCAAAATTTATCTCGGTCCTCACACTGTTGTAGAAACGAAATGTGAATGAGATCACATTCGTAGAGACTCGAGAATGACGTGGGACAAATTGAATATTATGCAAAAAATGGAATTTTACCCCAAACGTCTTCTCGTCAAATATCTCAAACGTTTGTAGTACTTATGTATTTTTTTTGTGGCAAAAAAACCTGTTGAAGAATTTAGAAATTTTCATGAAACTGAAATATTAAAAGATGTACCTACTATATTTTCGAGTTCTGTTAATGCATAGTATATCTTCAAGATAGCTGGGGTTAGTTAGAAGCATCTAATCATTATTACCACAATACAAAGTAACAAATAAAAATCGATTAGGTGCATCATTAGTTTTGTTTTATAATTATGATATAATATATCGAAGAAACTTCATAATTATATTCGTACGTTAATTAGCTGGCAAATTTGTACAAGTAATTGCAAATCAGATGCTGGAAATTATTACACTGTAGTAAACAGAGCAATTTAATAATCTTACATTAAAGTTAAAAAAAAAATGAGAGAGGGATGGAACGAGACTAAGCGACCAGAAGTCTTCGAGGGTGCGACATCAGTGATACTGTACAATCATAGTATGTGGCTGTCTTATTTACTCTTCGGTATTTAGCATAAGCACAACAGGGACGTCCATATCACGATCATGCACATTAAGCTATTATTGCCATTTCTCCCATTATGTCAATCAATATGCGGAAGAGCGACAGTGATAAACAAATCCATCACTGCCACTCTGACAAGTCTTGTCTTTTCCGTCTAGCCCCCTTTCGCAACGCGCGATAAGGAACTTCGTTCCAAAAACAGACAGTTTTATTATCACTAAAAATAGCTAAAAAATACTCTCGATTAAAAAAATACAGAAGCTCAATAGTATAGAAGATATAAAAAGCTTTATGCAAATGAATTTCTGAAATATACTTACGCATTAACCACACTGGGGAACTACACGCAAAATTCATTATGGTCACGAATTAATTTAAAAACCAAATGCTTTTAAATTAATACAACTTCGGTTTTTAATCAGTTTTGTTAAATTGTACTTCCATAGATCTCGTTTTGCGTATTAAAATATTATTAAGTTTATTCAACGCTTATGGAATTTTCGTGTTTAATGTAAAGCGTTCGTATTTACAAATAAATTCAGTAAAAGGATATGATTGTGTTTAAGAATAATAAAAAAAATGTACACTAAAAACATTGAACTAGTATTACTAGCGTATAGAACAGACACCGCGAACATTGGGTTCGGGGGTGAGCATTGCAGCCGGCCGGCTGCATTTCATTCTGTCACTCGGCTGTCACTCGGCTGCGCTTATTGCGGCCGCATGCCAAATTTGTTTATGAAAAAACTGAAAAAATGCCGTCGTGTGTAATAAGAACGTGTCACAATTGCACGACAAAAAAACAAAAAAGATAATGGTATCACTTTATCATGGGTAAGAAAACAAAATATTAACTTAAATCAACTAAAACTAATTAAATTAAATTATTGTGCAATGTTCCCGCCATTTTGGAATTAAAAAATCATAAGGAGCGTTTGAACTTGGCAAGCCCTAGTGGCTTGTTAATGGAATAATTATGAGCTTGCTTAGGTTGCCGTCTTGGTTCGGCAAGTGTCATATACAAAGTTACTCTATGGCAAGTGTGCAAACGAGGCTTCTAGTTTGAAAAGAGAACGGAGGGCAAGCCGGCGGCGGAACACACATTTTGTTTGAGATGTCTCCTCTATGTATGTATCTCAATGACTAAAAATGTGTAACTATATTAAGTGGTATATTATTATTAATTTTTAAATTTTAAAAACCGTTAAAGTACTACAGGGTCCTTAGGAAATTATAAACGAGTTCTTATAATAGATGTTTATTTCAGAATTGCAAATCTGCGGGCAATTATACTGTTCCTGACTGCCAAACCCCTGCGTTCTCTCTCAACGTCATCATGGACCTTAATTTGTGACAGTGTGACTGAGCTTCTTGAGACTCGCCACTTCATTAAGCGATTTACCATGTTCGATGCAAAGATATCTATGTATACTACGTTCCATGCCATAAATTATTTTTGCAATGGTTTTTGCAGTTATAACATTCATACCGCTTAGTTTAAACTGTATCCTTAGTTCATTTATTCCCATTAACATCTGGGTCTCTTATTAGCGTCGCATACCTACTTACACGCTATTACTAGAAATGGCTAGAAATTATGTAATAAATAGTACGAACCTACGAACTGTAAAATATACACATTAGTAGCTTTTGTAAAGAAAAAAACTAATTTAGCCTAGGTCATAATGACTCAGTGTACTGGCGCCGCGTCGGGCTAAACACCAGCAAGATGACAGAATCCTTAGAACATTCCCCGTTGCTATTTTGCATCGCAAATTCCGGTAAATGCCACTACGCTATGAAGGCTGAATGCCAAAATCTTCCAGTTAATGGTCTCACCCTGTATACACTTTGAATATAACATAACGAGTCGAGCTTGCTACTACTTTAATATTTGCGGCAAAATTGTCTTTGTGTAAAGGTCGATGCATACGTAACGTGGACGGGACGGGGACGGGGCATAAATATACGTGCGTGCCCCGTTCCCGCCCCGTGCGTGCCTCCGTGGCGTATGCGCTATCATTTACATTTTCTGAGAAACGATGTTTCCAAAACTTCACGTCCCGTCCCGTCCACGTTACGTACGTATCGACATTCTTAATTTTTAATCGACTACAGTTTAAGAACGAAGTGTATGTTTAGTTGTATTGGGGCGGCTTAGAATTCTGACCTCAATCCCATGCCGGCATACTATGGTTTCGTAAAAGGCGACATTAATATTATTATAATTCATAATTCTTATTGCGTTAAACATGGTCCATAATAATATGGTGGTAACAGCAACATTCAGAGATCAGCTTATTTGGCTGGATGCAGCATGCAATGTCAAATTTACGTTTATTTATAAATTATTATTATTACTGTATTAAACTGTATTTGCTGGTATTAAAATAATATTATTATTATTACTGTTATTATTTTTCCGTGAAGCCCGCTTGGCTAGCTTCCACCTTCTTGCTCGAGTCAGCCGCGGAACGACTCGTCGTGTTCCGGCTGGAGGCTTGAGAGCCAGTTCTTACACTAGTAGATTTCATCAGAATTCGGCTGGGCATCAACAGTCAGCTTAGGATACTGCTGTGTGTGTGAGTTGTTTTATGTTGTATGTTCTCATTCTTTCTTCAGAAAAATGTAAGAAAAAGTGTAAGAAACGATCTTTCACTCCTTAAATTAATTTACAATAATCTAAATTTTACTAACAAAAAATAACCGACTTCAAAGTTACTCTAAAACTACTTGTCAGATCTCGTTCAAATTTATGTGGGATTACGTGACAAGTACCTGCTTTCGATTAAAAAAAGAATCATCGAAATCGGTTGGCGTGATATTGAGTTATTCGTCCATTTGTCGCGCTTACTTAATACAAATTTAAGACTTATGTGGTTTTATCATGGATGCCATTGTCAAATCTCAATAAAATTTATATGGGACTACATGACAGCCACCAGCTTTCGATTAAAAAAAGAATCATCAAAATCGGTTCGCCCAGTCCAAAGTTCTGAGGTAACAAACATAAAAAAAATACAGTCGAATTGAGAATCTCCTCCTTTTTTTGAAGTCGGTTAAAAAAATCTATAACCGCAAAATGTATAAATGTGTTATTTACTAATGGATTGTGGCAAGGATTTTGGGTTGTCCCAGTATCAGGCGTTGTTTTGGATACATTTATACTAAATTAAATTAGTATCAACTACTTCGAAACAAGTCAAATTTTGCTTGCAAATTGTTGTTAAGTAGAACTCGTAACACTCATTTGATAAACTTTGTAATTAATATTAAGTAATTTTCTCGTTATTTGTAAAATTAATTATCATTTCGGTGAAGGAAAATATTGTGACTGAATTCTCCATGATCTTCTGAGAGTTGTATAAAGTTGCCAAAGTGCGATTGGGAAAACCTTACAAACTGGAGCCTAACTAAACCTTTCACATAATAAGAGAAGATTAAACGAGGGGTAGTGTCTATAAACCTTTGAGTTTCAGCGGACGGCAGTCACATTAGCTGCAATCATAATCAAAGTATGAGTAGATTTGTTTTATCTTATTTGATTTAATTAATCAATCAAGGTATCATAAGGTGACCTCGATCCAGTCCTCTAGATCCAACATGGATTTGTCCTTGATTACCTGTAAAACCTAAGGATGATAAGTTTTCTTTTTATGAGGTCGAGTGTGTATAAACAATTTTATTACTGAGAGCAAATTTTGTTGCGGAATGAGATGACCTGAAAAATTAACGCCGATAGGATGGCCCAACGACAGACATTCAATCCTTGCATAATTTCCAATTTACGTCATGTCACTCTTTGCGATGATCACCCATCAAATTGAGTTGCTGTCAATCCTTTGCAGGATTTTTTTCAGTATGTTTATGAAAATAAACTTCAATAAATTATGCTTGGTTTTTACGAGAACTCTAATAAATAAGTAATTGATGTGGTTATGTGTGAAAATAGCATGAAATGGCAGGTGACATAAAGTGCTTCTATGCGCAAATTGTATGCCTACTTCACGGACATAAAAAAAGAACAGACGTAACCTTGTCTAACCGGGAGTGAAGCTGACAGCTGACAGCTCGCTTACAATGTGTGCGTAATTTTGTAATTTTTGATTGGCGATGGTGTCAATGTCGTAGCCGTATGATGTCAATGTGTGGGTGTGTGTACTTGTACGAATACAGAGTTGGTATTCCTATGGGTGCTTCACTGAATTTGTTCTTGGGATTATGTCTGTCTTTTTTTTAGGTCCGTGGCCTACTTATATTATTTTACAAACTCAAAATAACTGAGTGTGTTCTTTCATTTATTTCATTTCATTGTACAATCTCTTGAATAATCAGGGCAAGGTGATTTTTGGCAGTCGACTGAATTCTTACATTCCTACAGGGTAAAATATTACTTGGTTCTTTCGCTATGAATCTTCAAGACACCTTGTGTTACGTTAAGAAGGGTTGAGGCTTGAGACGTTTACAAATGAAGCGTTTAATCTCAGTCTTCACTATAGACACTACATTTAATTTGGTTATAAGTTACAATAGGTTGCAGTATTCTCTTCACACCATATGAAGTAGTGGCTTTCATATTTATAATGATGCCTTCACATAAACTTTGTTTTCCGGGTCCAAACGATATACGTGGATAAGCTGAAGATCCACTGCTCAAGATCTGGATCAAATGAAAAGACGAACCGCTTGCCGTAATGATTAACATGCCTGATTGCCGTTTGAAGGGTCCTGGGTTCAATTCCCAGTGTGTGTGTTTTGTCTTCGTGTGTTATCCATGGTACCCATGGCACAGGGAATCCTAGTATGGGGCTTTGAGTGTGTAGCGTTTATTTATTTAAGAGTTTACAACTTCTCTAACATTATTTAGTTTTTCTTGTAATTGTCGTGCGATTACGACAATAATCGGTAAAGTTTGATAATTATAGTGATACAAGCGAATAATTATGCTGATTATTTTATTTTTTTATTTTTATTTTTATTTTTATATATTATATTGCAAATACTAAAAAAAAATCCCGAACAGTGACTGAAAAAATTTTATATCCAAATAAAAATTACAATTAGATAGAACACCACCTTGGAACTTACGTAGCTCTTATCAAACTTAACTTTTTCAATAGGTAAACCCTTCACATCATACGATAATTATATTACGTCAAAATAATGTTCTCAGAGGTGTGTCCAATCCGAACTTGCTAGCGTGGCAGCAACAGGAGAGATATTAGTTGCGATGATTAATATTTTTTATGATGAAGATTATAAAGTTAACAAGAAATTCATTTCTGATACGAAAGTAACATCTTTGATAATTTTGTGTTTACACTTAAACAGTATAAAATTAAGAATATGATAATTTAAAGACCGCGCCATTCCCATCTGAGAACCCCAAATTGCTCCACTAACGACAACCCATTATGACTATCCAGCAATATTCGTCTACAAGCGCATTTTGCGAGCGAAAAATAATTACAGTAGATCCGTATTAGACATACCACGAAACTGTAGCATTCTTTGTAGGATACCTACATCCGTATACTTTATTTCTTTTACGGCGACATCATTATTTGTCGTTATGAAGAAAAGATACCTACGTTTAGTTCTAATAAATCTTTAGGTACAAATATATTATTTAAATACACACAGAACACATATTCAGTTTTCATTTTAAATAGTCACAGTCGACCATGGACAGCTTTTTTTACTTATATCATGTTAATGCTTGACCATGTGCTTGATCACAATCCCACCTGTCAATCACATCAAACATCAAACTTCGAAAATTAGAAACTGTAACAAAACACGAAAAAACATTTCACCAAAACAAAGTAGATTATTCCATCTTAATAAATTACTTACATTATATTCTTTGTTTACCTATAATAGGGACAGAATTTTAGTTTATTAGCAATAAAATTCAGTGACTAGAAATTCTCTCCCATGAAATTAAGCCAAGCCTACGAGGAAGATTGAGAAGGGTATCAACACAATCTTATGTGGCTGACTCTGTTAATTAATTCTGCATTCCATGGTTTATTAAATATATATGTATATAGTATATTATTATATATGTAGTATATTTATTTGACTAGGTACGACTTTAATTATAAATTATAGGGAAGATGTTAGTAATGTCTGTCAGTCTGAAAGAGAGGCTATGGTGGAGCGTATGAATCTTACACTTCAGGCAGTCTGCGAATGGGGCAATGCCAACCTAATGGGATTCAACGCCACAAAAACACAAGCGTGTCTATTCACAGCTAAAAGGAGTCCATTCATCTTGACTCCTACTCTCCGGAATGTATCCCTGGATTACACCGACCGCCTTCAGTTACTGGGCATTGAGATATCCTCGAACCTTAACTTTGGACGGTTCATTGAATCCAAAGCTAAAGTAGCTGATAGGAAGCTTGGAATCCTAGCGAAGATGCGGCGGTACTTCACACCACAACAGCTTTTAACCTTGTATAAAGCACAGGTTCGGCCTTGTGTGGAGTATTGCTGTCACATTTGGGCTGGTGCTGCCAAATGCCACCTGTCAGCATTGGATTCAATGGAGAGGCGTGCTAAGAGGCTTATTGGTGACCGTGAATTGGTTGAGACCAATCTTCAGAGCTTTGAGCACAGGCGCAGAGTTGCCAGTCTCTCGGTCTTCTACAGGATACATTTTGGAGAGTGTGCGCTGGAATTACATAATTTAATTCCGCCATCCCCTTTCTATCATCGAACGTCCCAACGCACGGCTGGTATCCATCCCTTCGTCGTGAACATCCCCCCTGTACGCCCTATACGGACGGCGCGCTTCGCCTCGTCATTTATTATACGTACAGCGAAGGATTGGAATAAATTGCCCGCGTCGGTGTTTCCGCTCGATTTTAATGTACGTGTCTTCAAGGCAAGAGTGAATAGGCTTTTACTAAGTTAATGCGTTTTACCACCCATGACTACATCACCACTTACCATCAGGTGGGATAGTAGTCAAGCATTAACTTATAAGATATAAAAAAAAATGTCCAATATTTTCCTCTTTAAATAACGATCTTGAATGAACCGTTTCATAAATACATGAATATAATTACAATTATAGCCTTTATCCATCCTCTGACTTGAAAATTACGGTCTTAAATGATATCCATTATCATTTAAGATCGTAATTTTTAAGAAAAATCAAACGTATCCACCATTAGCAAGGCGAGTTGCGATGTTTAGTTTTATAATTCCTATGGCCACCGTGCCGCTACATCATTAGACCTGTTTTCTTATAACATTGTCTGTTTTACATTAATGTCCGATTTACATAATGCAAAATTTCATCTCAAAATAAACATCGGGATGTGATTATTTTATTTTGTTAGAGTAACCAACAAGACAATGATTATAACTAAGTCATGCGTTAACTTAAAACTTAATATAGTTTTAAGTTGTAAGGTAAAAAGTAAAACTTTGTAAAAAAAAGAAAATTTTAAAAGTTAAGTGTCATAGTAATAATATGTTCTTTATTATAATTTTTACAAACAGACGCACATACCTACATATATTATAAACACTTGTAAAACAAATCTTACAGCTTACTCAGTGTAGTAATTTTACTAATCGACTACTTATTTGGCCGGGCTATTAATTCTCAAGATAAATAATGTTTACTTTCGTATAATTAATATTTACTGAAAGAACTGATTTTTGCTATTTGTCTCGTTATGGCTGAATGAAATACATTTTTGTGGTAATATTGCTGATGAAATACTTATATGACATTCTTTATTGATGATTGGTTTGATCGTTGGTAAATAGTTATGTAGTTCAGGCAGAAATGTAGAAAATGTATATATAATTATTTAGGATTTACATTAATCTACTATCTGATTGAGATAGATTAGAATGTTATAAAAAGCAAAGCATTTTTTTAACTACAATACCGCCGTCATTTTACTTAGAACCTGATAAAAAGTTATCTAAAATATGACCCGAAGCATAAGTTTACCAATTTCGTCAAAATCCGTTTACAAATCAAATTACATTTTTTATATGAACTCTTAGAACTCAAAAACATTTTTTTGAATTATTTCCTGTCTCTCTATCTGTGTGTCTATCCGGGTATCACATAAAAAACCAATGCATCGGATTTCGTCGAAACTTGGTTTAATTATTACAATACTTTGGGTCTTATTTTAGAAATATTTTCCACCCGCAAATTTTAAGGTTTCCCTGGGAGACAGGATGAAAATTTGCATGGAATATTTTTTAAATATTCACTGATTTGCTTCAAATAAGCAACGTCCTTACTTAAATTAACGGAATACGTAGTTTTTTGCAAGAAACAGAAAAAAATCATCTAAATACCTATTTCTGATTGAAGCAACACTTAACTGCTTAGTATTCAGTTTGCTAATGCTCTGTTTATTCTTTTTAATGGTTAACCTTCACATTTCGTATGCAACCCAAATGCAATATGCATTTCTTTGCCTCTCGGCTTCACTTTGACCCGGAACTTTGAGATTTGATTGAGGTTTTAATATTTACTTTGCTACTGGTATTTTTATTGTTAGTGGAGAATAAGAGTATGTGCGGTGAAGGATTTTGATCGCTTATGATTACTCGTATCTGGCCGATCCCGGGAATAGCGCACTGAAAGGAGATTTGGGCGTAATACAAAAGTGCAGGATAGGATATTACGGAGCTTGAAAGAGTCTATTCTAAATTCAATAATATTATTAATATTTATCTGTGGGGTTCACCTGGATAGCTACCTTGAGAGCCAGTTCTTTCTTTCTTTTTATTCTCTCTTTCTTGGCCGGCAACGCTTTAGTGATGCTTTTAGTGTCTCTGATGTCCATGGGCGACGATAGTCACTTACCATCAGGTGGATCCTCAGCTCCGTTGTTGGTTTTAACAAACGTGATAACAATATACCTATTTAAAGCATAATCTATCATTTTAATGAAAATATCACCACTATGAACTTACCGGCATCGCTTAGGGCGCGAGGAAATATCTCTTTAAAATTCATGAGGGAAAAATTGTCGAGTTTCCCAGCTGAGTAATACCTACTTATTAGGTTTATTGTTGGCGGTGACGGCAGCGTCTATCTTCTTCTTTTGCGGTCTTTAGCGATGATTGGGTATAAAAATCGAGATTAAACTGCATATTACAAGAAGTAAAATTTTATTAAGCAATGACCATTCAAGTCACCGCCTTTCTTTTATCCTCTAATTCTTGTTAAAATTATTATTGGAACAACGAGTCGTATAGAATTACTTGCGCAAAAAATCGAGTTGTTGCTTTAACCCCAAGGAGGCTTTTATTGCCTTTTACGACCCCCTCTAGTATGCCGGGATAGGATTGGGGTAAGTATTCTGAGACGCCCCAATACGGCTAAAATTAAATATAAAATCTTAATTGAGTTTAATATGAAATCTTAAAAATGCGATCTATGGAAATTCTCAATTGACCGAATTTTAATAAAGATTTCAAAAATACCTGTTATTCCGGAGATTAAAGTTGGAAAAATAAAGAAGCTATCTTTATTCATATCTACTCTTTTTTATACTCCTGAGGTGAAATGATCCGGGTATAAAGGTTACTAGTATTCGTATCTTTACATTGCTTTAAATTTATTCATAGGACGATTATTTCATTTGAATGATCTTCCAAGATCCTTTGTCTCACAAAAAGTTGAAAATGTGCGTTTAAATTCACATGGAGCAGTTTTCTCGTATTTTATCTTTTCACAGATTATTTACTAAAAACTTTGCAAGCGACATGAAAAGCGTTTTATTAGCAAGTTAAATTACAAAGCAGGGTTCGGGCCGTCAAAAGTTCGCCATTCGGTGCAAAAGTGACAAAAAAATATTTTATTGCTCAACGTGTACTCGGTGTTTGTTTCGTTATTTATATTCAAAGTAGGATTACTTTTTTGATTAACTTCGAGAAAAATATTAAGTTGCTTAAGTGACTTTTACCGTCATTCCATGTAACATTTAATGTAATTTCGAGCATAAAATTTCTGTTAACGGAGGAATATCGGTAAATAAATTTAATATTGTTTCATCGAAGCCTATCACAGAGTAGAAATTGCTTATTAAATTCTAAGACGTGCTCGATAGCTGTCATGTTACAGAGCGTGATGAAATTATTGAAGTACCCACATGTATAATATAATATCGTACATGCAAAGTCTTTAATATCAGCTGCTCATAAAATATCATTTTGAATTATTGTACCTACAGTAGGTACTTCACGTGTATGGCTTGCGTAATTTTCAGCAAAATTCTTTGATAAATAAAAATACACGAGTTTATTCTTTAACATCCTAATCATTATCATCAAAATTTAAACAAATTTATACATACAATTATTCATACTTCTCACTATGTTTGCTTCGATCATCTCTGCCAATTTAAATGGCAAAGCCCAAGCAAGATCAGAAAGGCCAGGTGCAGATAAATATTATACTTCACACATCGTTTTTATTAAAGCACTTCTAGAGTCTATCATGAAAATAAGTAAAAATGAAGAAATGTTTAAGATAAACTTTAATTCTTAAAGAACTCAATCGACTCCAAGAAAGGTGCGAAATAATAAATTAGAAACCTGCAACTTTTTAGGTCGGTGCTAGCAAAGCTTTCGAGTCTGCAGCCTCATCAAAGTGCAAACTTTTGGTTAAAAAGACAGTTTATTCGATAGTTTCAACGTTCAAACAATATTACACATTATAGAATATCTAGATATCATTAAATAGGTAGGTAATGTTTACGCTTCCCGCCCACGTCAGTCTTTTTGTAGGACCGATAATCGGGCCGATTTTTTCTTCCATATTATTTCTGACCGACTTTTTGACTGACTATTGCTATCAGTACGTTCTATTTTTCTCCTACAAAAAAGCGGTCACCGATTATCGGACGTGGGCGGGAAGCGTTATTGATGAATCGTGACCTATGCGATGCCAAACGTTAGGTACTACGTAAGCAGTAACATATCCGAATCAGTATTATTAAAATTATTCTGATAAGTTAATTTCATTAAATTAACATTTTGAAAAAAATATTAGGTTTTTTCTTTCTTTCTTTTTTCTTTAAATATTGAATTGTCATCGGTCCTCGATAAGTCTACGAAGTTTGAAAGAAATCTATTAGTTTGAAGTGGGTCAAAATCAAGTCCAAATGAGTCGGTTACAAGTTACAAACCAACAAACATACATACAGGTGAAGCTAATATAAAGCGTGTAAAAAAGGTATTTTATCTTTTCTCATTTAGCTTGTTATTTCATGCTTTCCCTACTTCATTTTTGCGATACAGCTGACGCAAATACACGACACATTTTTGACGACTCGCGTCAAATGAGACCTGAAAAATTACTCGTAAAAGCATGGTGATCTGCAAATGGACCAAGCTCTCTGTGACCTTTGGAAAGTGTTTACATCATGTTTCTGTTTTTTATGGCCCTGATAAACAAATAAGGTTTTTCATCCATTCAAACGACTTAGTTTTAAAACAGAATTAAGTAAGTAATGTTTAAGTTATAAATAATGTGTTTCGTGGGAAGAAACTAGAACTTTTAAACAAAATCTGTTTTGAGTGTAATCAAACTGCTGTCTAGAAACTGCGTTGATGATCATTCTAGTTCATATAAAAAATCCGATAATTCGTAAAAATAAATGTACCTAAATATTGTGCACATTGCATTCAATGCAGATTGGCAGATTTTACTCTCATTCTCAGATGAAGGTTCATCTGAGCTCTCATTTTAGAATATTATGAAAAACTACCTTCCGCCCGCAGTTTTGCCCGCGGTTACCTATCTGGTTTAGTAACACGAAATCACAAACACCTAAACGCCCAAATCACCCCATAGGGACATACAACCGGGATAAAATCTATCATACATTCTAATCCTGAATATGATCTGTCTGTGTGCCAAGTTCCATCTTGTTTCGTAAGACAGTTGCTACGTGATGCAAAGAAAATATCAAAACATTTTTAAGTTACAATCTTTCACATGTTTAATATTAATAGGAAAGGATAATAAAATCAAAATTAGGGATAACTCAAATCTCGTTCAAATTTAAGTGGAACTACATGACAGGTGTCGCCGCTTGCTATTGGTAGTGCCATCTAGGGACTGCCGGGGAAAACCCTACGTATGAAAGAAGCCTGTGTAGGATGCCCCACTCCGCGAGCTACCAGTGCACACGTTGCATACTCATATTCATATTATAATTTTTTTTCTTGTAACAATATACGAATTAAACGATATTAAATAACGAATAATAAACGTATTCATTGGATGGACCACGAAACCCCGTTGCTGAACATAGAATTTTGATCCAGCGAGCCGAATTTCTACAAATTAAGAAGGCGAAGAACCGAAGTCGTCGTGCCAGCGCCTACATTCGAGTGGATTCAGTTTAACGGTCAGGTTTTCCATCTACATCTTTTCCTTTCCTAAACGATTGTGTTAAAACTGTGTTCAAGTGCTTTAGTCAAATAAATTATCGTGTTAGTGCTATTTTGCGTGAGTACCTTATCTACTTTCTCAGTCGTCCCGTTTCAAAATGGTTGGTGATGAAAAATTAACTGTTCCTTCATCCAGTCCGTCTATTTCCCCGACTAGAATGCAAGCTAATAATCTAGTTGAGCTTAGGAAGCAACGCGGTAACATAAAGGGTCGGTTGACTCAGTTCAAGAAATTTCTAGATTTATTTGATTCTACTGATCCATCTCAGTTGCAGCTAAAAGAGATAAAATTTAGAATGCAAGCTGCTACAGATTTATTTAAAACATTTAATAACGTAGAAAGTCAGATAGAATTGATTTCTCCAGATTCGGAAATTCCATCTAATGTAGCTTACGTTGAATCTTTTGAATCACTTTATTTTAACATATTAGCAACGTCTGAAAATATAATCGAAAGGGGAGAGACTGGTGATAGTTCTAGTGTAAAATCTAATAATCGTGTATCTAGAGTAAAGTTACCTGATATAAAACTGCCTGTTTTTGATGGTGCTTTTGATCACTGGCTAGAATTCAAAAATTCATACACTACCATGATCCATAAACGTTCAGATTTAGACGAAATCCAGAAATTTCACTATTTACGGTCTTCACTGAGCGGTAGTGCTTTACAGGTGATTAGTGCTTTAGAATTTACGGCAAGTAATTACAAACACGCATGGGATTTATTAGAGAACAGGTTCCATAACTGTAGGCTTCTTGTTCACAACCATTTAAAATCACTGTTTACTATTCCTCCTTTAAAGCAAGAATCACATTTACAAATTCGCAAATTAATAGACACCGTTTTGAGGAATTTACGGGCCCTTAAAACATTAGACGAACCAACGGAGTCATGGGACACTATCATTATTTACTTGATCACTTCAAAACTAGACTCTGCCACCGAACGCGATTGGGAAAATCACAAGGGTTCTATTCTTTCGGATTCTAAACGGTTAAAGTTAGACGATTTGCTCTCATTTCTCAGAAATAAAGCTGATACTTTGGACATGATAAACGCAAATCATAATCATAATAAATCCATAAGTAAACCTACAAATAACATAGCAAGTAAACAGTCACACAATACACATAACTCGCAGGTACACAGCTACGTTACAAGTTCAAGTTCAAAGAATAAATCATCTAACGATAACCTTTACAAACGGGCCGTAAAATGTCCTTCTTGTAATGAAAATCATGCACTTTATACGTGTTACAACTTCTTAAATTTATCACTGAGAGATAGAATTAAATTTGTAAACGAAAAACAATTATGTAAGAATTGTTTACGCGCTGGACATTCGTTTGCAGATTGTTTGTTCGGGACTTGCAAGCAATGTCGCGGCAAACATAATACCCTACTTCACGGCGGTTCATTCGACAGCGATCATGCATCAGATACGTGTGTGCGTAGCGAGCGCACATCACTTCATAACCCATCGGCCGCACTTCATTCGTTATCTATTGATACACAGCGGTCTTACCATTCACTGGCTAGTTCTGACGGTGAATCATCTCGTCTACGGTCCCTGCAACCCGTGTTGCTATGCACGGCGTTGGTGGAGATAATAGACCGGGATAAGCGTATACATACAGCCCGAGCGCTGTTAGACAATGGTAGCCAACATTGTTTTATATCGGATAACTTAAGAAAACGATTAAATGCGCCTTCCATACAGTCCACTATACGAATTTTAGGTGTCGCTCAATCTGTGACACAATCAAATCAATTATGCGAGATTACAATACGTTCTAAATTAAACGACTACAGTAAAGCGGTTAAGTGTTTTGTCTTGCAGCGCATAACAACCAGTTTGCCCTCGACGAGCATTGATACCGATTGTATACGTATTCCGAATAATATCAAACTAGCAGATCCCACATTTCATATTCCTTCAGAAATAGATTTATTAATCGGCGCGGAACTGTTCTGGGAGATATTAGAGGAAAATAAAATTCGATTAGTTAACGGTCCGTACCTCCAGAATTCAAAGTTAGGTTGGTTACTCTCCGGGCCAATATACGCGAAAGGGTTTGAAAATAATTCAAATCAAGTCCATTGCAACTTCACTCAATCTTTAGAAAACCAATTAAAGTTATTTTGGGAGATTGAAAATGTAGTTACTCAATCAAATAATGTTCTCACTCGTGATGAACAATTATGCGAGGAATTGTTTATGAAAACTACTAAACGCGAGGGGGATGGTAGGTTTTCGGTCCGCATTCCACTTAAAGATTCGCCTGATACGTTGGGGGATTCTTATAATTCAGCGAAAAATAGATTTCTTTCTTTAGAAAGAAAATTACAACGTTCACCTGAATATAAACGTTTATACAGTGACTTCATGAATGAGTACGAAACGTTAGGTCATATGACGCGTATAAATAATTTCGATACCCCTAATTTCTTTCTGCCTCATCATGGTGTTATTAAAGATAGTACAACGACCAAGTTACGAGTCGTATTTGATGCGAGTGCGTTAACATCAACTAACAAATCTTTAAACGATATTCAATTTCCAGGTCCTGCCCTTCAAAATGACATTTTCTCCATTCTGTTGCGTTTTAGGCAATTTAAGTACGTCGCATGTGCAGATGTTAAAAAAATGTTCAGGCAAGTCCTCATTCAACCTGACCAACGGTCCTTGCAGCTTATCGTTTGGCGAGATGACCCTTCTAAACCTTTATCAGTTTATCAGCTAAATACAGTCACGTACGGGACTGCATCAGCTCCATACCTCAGTATGCGCTGTATACGGCAGTTAGCGTTAGACTGTAACGATGACGTCATATCTCGAATTATTACACAAGACGTTTTCGTTGATGATTTGATAACAGGTGATGATGATTATCAACAACTATTACAAAATTGCGAAAGGGTAACTGAGGTCTTACAGTCTGGATGTTTTTCACTTCGTAAGTGGACATTCAACTCTAACGTCACTCATAACACATCAACTCATCGATTTGTAGATCAACATACGCAAAATAAAACTTTAGGTATAGGTTGGTATAATGATACTGACGAGCTGTACTATACTACAAAGGTTGAAGATTACTCCAATGTTCCAAATTTAACCAAACGCGTGATGTTATCAATTATTTCGCAAATTTATGACCCGTTAGGTTTGCTTTCACCAACAGTTATTATCGCAAAATTATTGTTACAGAAGTTATACACCCTTAGTGAAATAGATTGGGATACTCCAGTACCACACGATATCACTGTCACATGGAATAACTTCATCGCGACATTAAAGTGTTTGCCAGATTTAAAAATTCCACGTCATGTTATGAGCGATTATGTACAGCATAAAGAACTCCACATATTTAGCGACGCGTCTCAGAATGCTTACGGTGCTTGTGCTTACATCCGTACATATGATAATAACACTAATATTGTCGTGAAATTGTTATGTGCTAAAGGTAAACTAGCCCCACTAAAGTCGATTAGTATACCTAGGTTGGAACTTTGCGCAGCCCTGGTGGGTGCGAGACTTTACAAACGAATTATAGACAGTTTACGTTTGGAGTTCACTAAAGTCTACTTCTGGACCGACTCGACAATAGTCATCGGTTGGCTAGGCATGTCACCACATCTATTAAATGTATTTGTACGGAACCGCGTCACAGAAATAAACGAACTGACCGGTGACTCCGCTTGGTTGCATGTGTCGAGCCAGGACAATCCCGCTGATCTGCTATCCAGAGGATTACCGCTTAATTTATTGATACGCTCTGAATTGTGGTGGAACGGTCCATCTTACTTACACGATAATATCAATTATAATTTTTCAAATAATTCAATTCGAAGTGATTTAATTAATTTGCAAGATTTGCCTGAATTAAAACCTCATACAACTAATCTTGTTAGTGCTCGTCCGTATGAGATAATACAATTCGATAAATATTCATCCTACAATAGACTTAAACGCGTATGGGCTTACGTGTTGCGATTCATTACAAATATAAGATGCAAGCGGACCGAGCGCGGTCTAGCTGGCGCATCAAAACAACAAACCGGTTCCTTAACTGTTGACGAATTGAATGCATCGCAGCGGCTGTTGGTTAGAAGCGCTAAGAGACAATTATTTCCAGACATATACGAATGTTTAATTAACAAATTACCTATTAAAACGAACGCGAAGGACATGAACCGCATTTTGGGTTTAAATGTATTCTTAGACGAGCACGGGCTAATTCGTGTCGGTGGAAGACTGTGTAATGCTACGAGTTTTGATTACGATAAGAAGCACCCCGTATTACTTTGTAGTAAACATCCACTATCGGTGTTATTGGTGAGACATGAACACCTGGGTGAATCAACTTTTAAGGCACTCCTTTCATGTCCTCGTCATAGAAGTGACTATATTTTTTTAATTTCTCTTCAAATTTTTAGATTGTTAACCTTAGCACATAATACGATTTTTGATTACCACAATAATATAATCTTTTTTTAAATTTAAAGTAAGATTTACGAGATTTTTTTGGTAACTCAGCAGAACAAAATCATTCTTCATACTAAAAATACTTGTCCCCAAGCCTAGGTGACGAAACAATTTTTGAATTTTCTTTAAAAAAATATATGAAAACATTGAATATTTACGATGAGTTTCGATTCAGAATGAAATAAGCTTTACATCTAAGTACAAAATTGTAGTTATTTTACTTAAATAGTATTTATTTGACGTCCCTAAACATTTGTCCTAAGTATTGTTAAAAATATCTGTTCTACTGCGTTATTCTAAAAAGTTCAAGACAATTTTCAAAAGATGGCGTCTAATTCAATGTCAGTCGAAGCGACTATTGTCTAATAATTCGTCGGAGTGGTCCGACGAGACCGGCCTCACGCCACCCGTCCTTCAGTCCGTGTTAAGCTCTCAAGGAGTGCGCGTGGGTTTATTGCCGTTCTACTGCATTACGACGGCAATCGCGGTGAGTTTTTTAAATATTTTTATATTATTACCTTACAATGCAAGCCATGCTGTCTGATTTGAAGGTCGTGACCAATTTTTTGTTTAATTTTAACTGTGTAATTATTTTTCGTCATTTTAAGCAAAAAAATCTCTCGAGTTACTGGTAACACTGGAGAGAACTTTCTCTCGCATTACCGCTAACGCCAGAGAATGTAAGGCAGAATGGCAGAGCTAATTAAGGATATTTTCAGTATTTTCTATTTTTCTGAGAGATTGATAATGGTTTATTTTGTTTCAGATCTGGGCAACATAAACGAAAATGCCGCTAAGTGCAGTTGAGAAACAGAAATGCTATAAAGAAAGACTAAAAAATAATAAAGAAAAGTACGAAGAAGCGAAGAAAAACCACCGAGAACGATATTATAAGTCTAAGAGATTAGTAAAAGATATGACTCCTAAAGAAAAACACCTCCAGACTCGTCTAGATCTAGCTCCAGATTAGAATGCTTTGCAGAATTAAACGAAACTCCACCACCAACACTTCCCAATGCTATTCATCTACCAGAAACGCCACCACCAGCGTCACCTACTCCCCTATGCGCATCGCTATTAGCTAGGTCTAGATCGCTTTCAGCAAAATTAAGTCGAAAAAAAAGCGCAAAAGGACAGGTTGAGAGTGCATAGAGAAAACGCAAAACTAAGGCAAGATAATAACAATTTACGACGAAAGTATGAGAAATTTAAGAAAAGATATAACAGAAAAATCGAAACTAAAACCAACAAAGTTGAAAACAATGAAGACTTAAGGTACAGAATATTGAGTGATGCTATTAAAAAGACATTCAAAGAGACAAAATCTAGGAAAGAAAGAGAGGTAATAAAGAAGATATTTGAAACTGTAGATGTCAAAGACTAACGAATGAAAAAAACAATTACTTAGAGAGAATTTAGGCGTTGATAAAATTGTTAAAAGAAAACAGAGCACAGTGTTAAAGAAGAAAATTAGGGAATTTTACTTGAGAAATGACATATCACGTGCAATGCCATGTAGTAGTCATGACCAAAGTACGAAGATTACACGTGGAAATTTTTTGTTAGTGAAGGTGTACGCAGACGCATCTATAAACAAATCATACACCTATGCTTGCAAAACATTGACTAATGTTGAAGAAGACGGAGAAGTAAAAGTAATGTTTTTACGAGTAGTGGACGAAAACGCTAAACATTTCCGTTTGGATGAAAAGGATATTTCTTATATGGATCATGTAAACATTATCCATAAATTACCGGCACCAGAAATTATCAAGAAAGGACATCACTTGTATTACCAATTTGAAAAATCGGTAGATGTGTTTGAAAAGAAATAAGACTAATTATGTTATACTTCAATCAAGGTTCCTATTAGAAATAATTCAGATTACCTGTGATCTCATTTCATGTTAAGTTTTGTTTTAATTTAGTAGATTTGTTTTAAAATATTGTGTACCTTTCAAAAACTGATTGGACAATTTGATTTAAATTGTTATAATAATGATTATACACATCACATTGCTGTTATTACTTTTTAGATAGTCTAGAATTCTCAGGCGTTACTAATTTTTCTCTGGCGTTACCACTATGTCCCTTAATTTGTGTAAGGATTTTTGAATATAACTCGTGTCAAAATGTTATTACATTATTAAAAACTTTCCACTAGCAAATCTCAGGTTTAGAATTCAACTTATAAATATGTAATGAATGACTGATTACCTAATACAGCGATTTACCTAAAAGTATAGCATTAATTTTGAACAAAGTAACGCAGGGAACTGTCAACTGTCTCTATTTATTGTTACTGTTATTATAAATTAATGTTGATTATTCAGAAAACTGCATTTTAAGTTGAAATAAATATTTACGATTTTAGTTTTGCAGTATATTCAGTTTTATTTCAAATTTCTATACTTTCAAAAACGTAACTCAGGGGATAGTTTTATGACAAGGACACCAGCTTTTCTAAAAATACTCATGAATACTAACTTAGATGTCGTGGCCAACTACGTAATCTAAAAATAACACAAATTATTTAACACATAACACTTTATTTTTGTAAGTTTTCGTTATTTTATTTTTTATTTTTACTATTGCAAAATATTGTCAAAGGAGTGCCTTAAAAGTTGATTCGCCCACCTACGACTATTCCACGCTGGGCCGCAGCTTCTTTTATCAAGTCTACGTGAGTCTTGGTGGCTATTGAGCGCTAGGAATCTAGTTCGTAAAACTGTGCGTGATTGTATTACTTGTACACGTATTCGAGGGAAGACCTTAACTCCGATCATGGGAAATTTGCCGTCTGAACGGTTAGTTCCTGGGTTTCCGTTTATGCGAACGGGCGTGGATTATGCGGGACCAATAATGATACTCAATCGGAAGGGCAGAGGTGCAAGGCTAGCTAAAGGTTACATATGCCTTTTTATTTGTTTCCTTACTAAAGCTGTACACTTAGAACTGGTCACCAGTCTATCCACTGACGATTTTATTTTAGCGCTTAAACGTTTTATTAGCAGACGGGGTAAGCCGAATGCTATTTTCTCCGATAACGGCAAAAATTTCGTAGGTGCCGCAAAGGAATTATCATCTTTTTTACAAAAAAATTCGAAACAAATTAGTAATTTCACTGCTAATGAAGGGATTCAATTTAAGGTCATACCACCATACTCCGCCCATATGGGAGGTTTATGGGAAAGTGGGATCAGGACGTGTAAGTACCATCTTAGACGTGTAGTAGGGAATGCTAATTTAACATTTGAAGAATTGAGCACTGTTTTAACACAAATCGAAGCCATTCTTAATTCCCGTCCACTCTCTCCCTTGTCCACTGATCCCTCTGACTTCACTCCACTCACTCCCGGTCATTTCCTCATAGGCCGACCGTTGACTGCTCCACCGAGCGAAGACCTGGCAGATGTGAAGACGTCACGACTCACACGCTACCAGCACGTCGAGCAGCTGAGGCAGCAGTTCTGGCGACGTTGGTCGACGGAATACGTGGCTGAACTTCAAACCAGAACGAAGTGGAAGACCAAGGAGGACGACATTGTTCTGGGCAGCCTTGTCCTTATCAAGGAAGACCATTTGCCTCCATTAAAATGGCGTCTCGGGCGAGTTACCAGAGTGTTTCCGGGTGCTGATGGAGTATCTCGTGTCGCAGACATCACCACTGCGACAGGGCTCATTAGAAGAGCCTTCTCAAAAATATGCGCTTTACCAATCCAGTTGAAAGCAGATGCTTCCAAGGCCGGGGGCATGTCGCCGCTTGCTATTGGTAGTGCCATCTAGCCGGGGAAAACCCTACGTATGAAAGAAGCCTGTGTAGGATGCCCCACTCCGCGAGCTACCAGTGCACACGTTGCATACTCATATTCATATTATAATTTTTTTTCTTGTAACAATATACGAATTAAACGATATTAAATAACGAATAATAAACGTATTCATTGGATGGACCACGAAACCCCGTTGCTGAACAACAGGCATCAGCTTTCAATTAAAAAAAGAATCATCAAAATCGTTTCACCCAGTCGAAAGTTCTGAAGTAACAAACATAAAAAAATACGGTCCAATTGAATACCTCCTCCTTTTTTGAAGTCGGTTAAAAAATAGGCATGTGCCTAGTATTCGAACCGAATTATGTCTTTTGTGTAGAAAACCATAATTATGAACGTGTGCAAACTTATTTAAATTAAAATAAAGGTACCTACCTCATTTTCTTAAAATAAAAGTACCGCAAAGAATAAAGTTAAAATCAAGTTGTTGTTGAAGACAAGAAAAACGTAACCCCATTTCTTCGAGAAGGTTAAACAGTCCTAAGTTAACAATTTCTTTTCATTTGAGTCGTATTAATTAAACTACGCAGCATTTTTACAAACTCCAAAATTGAGGGACAAAGAGAAATAAAGTAAAGGGGAACGAGTTCATTCACCGAAAATAGATGCTATTGGAGGTCACTTCACTGGACATTAATGCCAAGATTAATCTCTACCGTTCAAATACCTATATACCGTCCTTCTAACATCAATGGTGAATTGTTTTTAACTATTTCTATACATAAGGTAGATAACAAAAGAGTGATTGTGGTTTAAAGGGTTTCAACTTTTTTTATGGAAATAGCCGATATAATTACCTACGAGCTGACGATCCATCTGAAGGTAAATGGCTATCGGCGCTCATGGACGTTAACGACACCAAAGGCATAATGCGTTGCTGGCCAAGAAAGAGAAGAATAAAAAATAATTCAAAATAACTCAAAATTTACTCGTCAAATTTAGCTCAAATTTAAATGGGACCACATGACAAGCACCAGCTTTCGATTAAAAAAGAATGATCGAAATGGGTTCACCCGGTCGAAAGTTCTGAGGTAACAAACATAAAAAAATACAGTCGAATTGAATACCTCCTCCTTTTTTGAAGTTGGTTAAAAAGAAAGAAAGAACTGGCTCTTAAGCCCCCAGCCGATACACGACTAGTCCTTTGCATCTGACTCGAGCAAGATGGTGGTAGATATCTGGTTAAAAAATATTTTTGAGTTGTCGAAATTTTGAAGAAAAATTCAATGTACCGAAAAATTCCCGTTGAGTTTTATTATAGAAAAAATATATTTACTTAGGTATTAATATTTATTAAAACACACATTAATAAAGAAATATCAAAGGACACCGGGAAGTTAATGAATAAAGAAGTAGATGGAATTATACTTTATTATAATTTGCATACAACTACCGGTTCGTGATGTAGTTTTTGCTGAGAACTGCTTTAAAAGTTCAAGGTAAAGACTAAGGAAAGAACTTTTATACATTTAATTCAGACAATATTGAATTTATCATGAAACTAATAGAACTAGACTAGTATTATATAAATTAACATAATATGTCAATTTAATTTAATTTATTTATTTATATTATAACCTCGTCTATAAAATTCATTTTTATTTATAACCAGATTGAAATAAAATTGTATTACCCAAATATTACTACAAAACTATAATCAAAACCGCATTCAAAACATTTAAGCCGTTAGTAAAAGAACAAAGGCATTACACTAAAAGGAGTCCGTTCATCTTGACCGACCGCCTTCAGTTACTGGGCATTGAGATATCCTCGAACCTTAACTTTGGGCGGTTAATTGAATCCAAAGCTAAAGTAGCTGCTAGGAAGCTTGGAATCCTTGCAAAGGTGCGGCGGTACTTCACACCACAACAGCTTTTAACCTTGTATATAGCACAGGTTCGGCCTTGTGTGGAGTACTGCTGTCACATTTGGGCTGGTGCTGCCAAATGCCACCTGTCAGCATTGGATTCAATGGAGAGACGCGCTAAGAGGATTATTGGTGACCCTAAATTGGTTGAGACCAATCTTCAGAGCCTCGAGCACAGGCGCAGAGTTGCCAGCCTCTCGGTGTTCTACAGGATACATTTTGGAGAGTGTGCGCAGGAATTACGTAATTTGGTTCCGCCATCCCCTTTCTATCATCGAACGTCCCGACGCACGGCGGGTATCCATCCCTTCGTCGTGAACATCCCCCCTGTACGGACGACGCGCTTCGCCTCATCATTTATTATACGTACAGCGAAGGATTGGAATAAATTGCCCACGTCGGTGTTTCCGCTCGATTATAATGTAAGTGTCTTCAAGGCAAGAGTGAATAGGCTTTTACTAAGTTAATGCGTTTTACCACCCATGACTACATCACCACTTACCATCAGGTGGGATAGTAGTCAAGCATTAACTTATAAGATATAAAAAAAAATTAAAAAAAAAATTGTTTCTTTGGGTGGTGATGGAGGATTAGCATCTCAATGTGCAACTGTTTATCTCAGATTTTTGAAGTTATACTTCTTGAGGTTCGTTATGAAAAAAAGATGAGAGTGTTATAAGATTTGTAACACGAAAGTAACAGGATGAAGTTGCCCGCAAAATGATGCACGCGCATCACTGTGAAATTTCCCACAAAAAGCTACCAACAAAATCGAAATAGAACCTCTATTAGTCATGTATTATTTAGTGACGTAAATTAAAATATTACTATTTAATATAATTAATACTAAATATTATTAAATTAATATTATATTAATGTTAAATATTTATTTAATGATGCCAAAGAAGTATAACTTCGACTTTTTTCTAGGTTGACCCCACATTACTTTGGACGAATCGTTTATTCATAAGAAAGAGTTAAACATTCAGCTTTCATCACATTGCACAGCCCTTGTTATTCATGTGGTGACGTCAAAGGTTCGTGGAAATGTATGTAAATAATAATTTAGGAGTAGAATTTCTACGAAGATTTGGCGTGATGGAAATGTTCCAGTTATATTTTTGTCAAAGTCCATCATTTGTGACATCCATTTCAACCAAAATCCTTTTTGTAATATACCTATAGGTACTAAAAATTAATCCCTATTTCCCTTGGTCACGAGATAACACGTAAACGGCTGGACAGATTTCGCTAATTCTAACATTTTTTTGATCTTTTTGTTATTGTCAGGAGAAGGTTCTTACTAAGGAAAACTTAACGACCATATTATTTTATTTTTTATGTAACCTTAGCAATATTTTTATTTTATTTTATAACCGTCAGTCGCGGGAGAGGGAGAGGGAGAGGAGGGAGACGTTAGGCAGTACAAAGTTCACCGGGTCAGGTAGTCCTTAATATTACCTACAATTTAAATTATAATTATAAAGACAGCATAAAAAATATAATATTAAAAAACGTGTGTATACAAAATTTACCTGTAACATAATTTACCACAAAGTTGTGTAAGAATAAACAAGATATTCCGAGTTTTCAGGCACAAGGGGTATGAAGGTTTCGCAAAAAAGACACAATTTTGGTAAACATTTTTACGCAAATAATTTTGAACGTACAAGCTTTGAATATATGATTACGGGAGGGCAAAACACTTGTAAATATTTTACAAGGTCGGCTGTTCTATTTATTTATCCAGTCAAAGCTGGATGACTTGACCTTGTTTAAATTATAATAAACATACATATCTTTATAAATATATATTATAATTAATAATCAATTATTTCTTTATAATATCTTTACAAGTTTTGATATCATAAAACAATATTGTGATAAAATGTACGTGAATTTTATTACACGTTTACATTTTTTCCCTTACCGTCATTGAATTAATTTAAAAAATGTCCTTTACAATACATACATTGTTTGAACGTAACTTAGATATAATTTTATTCTTGTGTTTAAAGTTGGTGAGTTTCCTTTGTAATAATAGCCAGTAAAACTGGAGACCGAATACAATAAAATAACTATATCTATTATAACCTTAACGTTGGCTGAGATGCACCATTATTAATCAATATGCTACCATTTATTAAAATAAAAAAAATATGTGCAATTCACACGTGGTAGAAGTGAAACCTTCAAAAATAAAGGTATTAGTTTAATAACGTGTATCAGTTTTAACTATCTTTCAAAAACTATTTTGTACTAAACACAAACGTGTACAAAGTTATACTTATTTGGCATCATTGAATAAATATTATCACTAGCTGTCTTGGCGAACTTCGTATCGCCTAATAATCAGTGATTCATGTACTTTGTTATTACTTTTAACTTGTATAGTTTTGGTAGGTTTAACAAATAAGAGACCATTAAATTCCCTCACCCACTCCCCTCCCGCTCCCCCTCCCTTTCCTCCTCCACCTCCACCTTCCCTCCCTCCCCGTCCCCCTGTACAATACTTCCTATCTCATTTTCTTCCACGTTAAATCTTATGAATTTATGTGTCTGTCTCTTTTTACTGTCCCGTTTTCGTTTCATCGACTTTCAAATGACAACGATGCTAAAGAAGTTTTCACTTCAAAATGTGAAAGTTTGTGAAGATGTAAAGATTCATGTAGGTACAGTATTTTCCAAATTTATTGGCCGGCAGTATATAACAAAGTACTCTGTGTTGGCCGGGCTGAAGTTAGGCGCGAGTCGATGTACAGAACGTAAAATAGGGTATCAGCGGAGGAGCGCGAGCATCGACTACGATCACCAGCGCGCTCCCCTCGCGTAGTTGTGCCAACTTCAGCCGGGCCAATAAGTTTGGAGATTAAGTACTCTATGTTTGTCTATTCGTCAGGCCCTTACCGTTTTATGGATTAAGATAAATATTAGTACACAGATATAGTCCATGTCCAGAACAAAAAAAGAGGATTTTAAGCCTCTGGTATGTTCCCCTAGGATTTGTGGTATTGGAGCGTATAATAATAATTGTTTGTAATTTCGGGTGGAAATGTAAGTACATAAATAAACATCGCAAACAATAATTTTGAATAGCGTAAATACTCGGATGAATGTTGAGATTTTCGTTAAAAGCATATTGCTTTATTAACAATTTATTTGATATAATTTTGCTAGCCAAACTATCAGATGCATTAGCATTTTGTCATTTGCATATTGATGGCTCCGGTTTAGCGGTTAGTTGACTTCATTTATTGATTTTATTATTAGTATGGTAATAACAATGCAAAGTGAAAATAGCTAGCTTATTTTCTAAATTTGATGTAAAATTAATATCGATGTTTAAGACTACTATAATTATTTGAACAACCAGAACGTGGTATGATATATTTTGTTACTTATAAAAACCAACATACAAAAAAGATAACTATCCGAATTGGATCGTGTCTCAGTCTTAAGACTACCAATCTGGCCAAGTTGATTGTTAGCAGAATAGTATTTTCCTTAGGAGTTTATGACTGCTTTCTTCTCGAGACAGCAGAATAGAAGAATAAACTAAATCGATTACACAGTTTTAATAAAAACTATGTATAACCCTTTTATTAAAAACTATGTAAAACCCTGCTTGGAATAAACTTTCAATTTTAATTTTTTTTTTATAGAAGTAGCAGGCAAACGAGCTGACGATCCACCTGATGGTAAGTGCTGTCGTCGCCTATGGACATCAGAAACACCAAAGGCATCACTGATGCGTTGCTGGGCAAGAAAGAGAGAATAAAAAAAGAAAGAACTGGCTCTCAAGCCCCCCGCCGGAACACGACGAGTCGTTTGGGGGCTGACTAATGCTCAAGGGTGGTAGGAATCCAGGCGAACCCCATGGAGAAATAATAATAGTAATAATGGTATTAATTAACAATTAAAATCAATATTATCAATATAATCCCTCGAGGGGTCTCGTGTCACGGTGTTTGTGGTCGCACTCCTCCAAAACGGCTCGACCGATTTTTATAATTTTTTGACGTGACAACGTCTATAAATTGGTTGACTTGGGTGTCATTCACGAAAACTGTGTAACGACCAAGTAAGATTTGCCGGAACGTTACCATGTGCGCGCAGCATTAAAGAGAGAGGCTCGCTCAACCGGCGCGCGCCTTGCGTCTCTCTTCTACGCGAGCGTTTCTGGCGTCGGATAAGATTAAAGAAATTTCTTTCTTAATTAAATTTGTACCACGAACAGACGTTGTCACTTTAATCTCCGTCCGTATACCGCACGTATTATTATTAGAGAATGAGGCTTGCAAGGTTTGACTCAAAGAAACAAATAAACAGGGCAAACTAAAATAAAATAATAAAACCGTTTAAAAAGACCCTTTCACAACTTACATTATGTACTAGAACGGTGCATTTTACCAACTCGTTGTGGCTTTATCATTTTCCATAAATGTTATTTTCCGTTAGGCTTCTGTTCACTCGATAAAGAATAATGTTCGAAATAAATTGCCTTGAAAATTGACTTGGCTACATAAGCTGCAAGATGATGTATACGCGCCACGCGGTCACATAGAAAATGAGTAATGTCATGTAAAGGATGAACTGCGTCAGATCATGCATAATTTAGGGTTTTGAAGTAGATTTTGTACTTAATCAGTTGAAACATAGTAGGTAAAACCTCTTTATAGTTCGCCCGGGGCGGTACCGCCACCTCACCTATTTCTGCCGTGTAACAAACAATTGTCTATCTCGTTTATTGTTGTGTTTCAGTCGGAAAGGTATAGTTACACTTATACAGGAAGAAGTGTGGTTACACTTATACAAGAGGCAACCATCTGTCTTCAGGGGTAGCAAAGCAGCTGTAACCAACTTCGAGTAGGACAAATACTAACTGGACGAATAATAATCTATATATACGAGTATATAAATCAATTGCTGTTGGTTTGTCTCGCTAAAACCCAAAAATTTCTGGACCGATTTGGATAATTTTGATCTTGAAATATTTGTGGTACTTCAGGGAAGATTTAAACGGTGAGAAACATAAATAATAAGTAAGAGGGAGAGGGATAGGGTGAGGGAGAGGGCGAGAGGAAGGAAGAGGGAATGTTGTTAGGTAGTACAAGGTAGCCGGGTCAGCTAGTATTTAATAACAGGACTAATTTACACTAGCCGCCATAAGTTCTACAGCCCTCTTACTAACGAATATTAATTATAAATACTTTTATAATCCATGTCTGTAGTAATTAAAATTAAAAGTATAAAATTTCAATTTAAATTTGACAAGATGGCAGGACCACAATTTGGAGTAATATTAAAATAGATTGAAAACTAATTGGAGTTCTACGACAGAATTGTGTAAAGTTAATCTAAATTTTAAAGTCAAATAACCATAACTAAAACAATCAAAACAAACAATAAGTTGGTGCGAAAATGAAGGTTTTAACAATTCGATACAATTAAAAGATTTTTGTGCGTCTATCCGTTTTTTATATATAAACAGAGTGGGGTACCTAGTTACTGATGCAATGATGTATAGATAAGAGTAGTAGCTAATAATTAATCGTACTATTAAAAAGGTTCCCAAATGATTAACTTTATAAGTGATCTCTTTTTATGATATGAGCTCGAAAATATTTGATTATGCCATAGTTTTTTTATGGAAATAGCCGGTAAACGAGCTTACAATCCACCTGATCGTAAGTGGCTATCGTCGCCCATGAACATTAGCAACACCAAAGTATACATAATAGACGCAAGGCTTTGCAAGGCTATATAAGGGGGATTAGCTTGTATGAGTCTTAACCAATCCCACCTGTTCATGGTATGTTAATTGTTACAATGTCGGTGACGGTAACCACTTATTCGTCTGCTCGTTTCTTGGTTACATCAAAGTCAGATTGATATTTGACAAAATACATATCTGCCTGCTTTGTCCATGGATTTGCTCGCGTTTTTCGAGACAATTATTACCCTATATCTACCTGTGTGCTAAATTTAGTTCAGTTCAGTTCAGTAGTTTTTGGTGCAGAACAAATATTCTCGCAAACTTTCACATTTTCACACATTTTCTCTTGTACTCAATTTTTCTTCTCTTCCTCTACATACATTGTTTTTTTTCCACTCTATCACCTACTCCCTCTGCCTATCACTACTGTGGTGAAGAATGATGGATTTGCCTTTCAATGCTGTCGTATGGATTATTTATTTTTTAGTTTTAATATTTTTTTTTGTATTTGATTTCACTGATTTTATTATTTCTCTTCTATAGTCTCTCTTGAATTTATGCACGACGACACCCTCTATGTATAACTTATGTTTCATTCTAATTAGGTTGCCTGGAAGAAATCGCTACGAAGTGATAAGGCCGCCTGCTGTTTGGTACTTCTTTTTTAAGCTGTTCTCCTTGTATGATTGTTTATTCTGTGGTGTGCAAACAATAGAGTTAACTATCTATCTATATATCTATATAAAGTAGGAAGTAGGATTATAATTAGGATTACCTGATTCTGGTAATAACTTTTAAAACAATTCATATTTCTCGACGCGGAAGCCATTCAAAGTGCAATTTCAAGCCAATATTGAAGGAGCTACATTTGCTACATCTGTTATGTTTGCCCCGCGATCCAATATTTTTACAAGCGCGGAAACAGAAACAACAATTCATTTGGGAATCGTAAATTGTATCTTTCTGAACAGCGGGTGAAATAATTCATTTTGAACCCCACTGTACGTACTTGTAATAAAGGTGTGTCAAATGTAGGTTAGGTATGTTGTGGTTTGAGTGATGAGGGTTTTTGAGAAATGGAAAAGTACAATTTAGTTCCCTACCTGGCTTCGGAATTGGAATCCACGTAAAGCAGTCAGAACCAGTAGAAATCCTTTCCACATCCACGGCCTACTGCGTCACTTAATGCGTTTACAAATACATGTATGGTCAATAATCTAACGCGCTAAAAGGGACGTGGCATTGTTAACGCCTCTAGAGATTGAACGATAGGTCACTCAGGTAATTCAGGTCGCAATTTTTCGACACATCAAACGATTTGCGTTAAAAACACTCAGACCTTAAGGTCCACAGCGCTTGATATGAAATAGGCAATAGACAAACGAGGCGATGCCGCTAGACAGATTTTTTACATTAACTATGCAAGGTGCAAGCACGGACCTAAAAAAAGGACAGACGGAATCCCAAGAACAAATTCAGTGAAGCACCCATAGTAATACCAACTCTCTATTCGTACAAGTACACACACCCACACATTGACACAATAATGCTTCAATCGCGAATCAAAAATTACGCACACATGGCAAGCGGTCGGCCATTGCTATGCTTCACTCTCGATTAGACGAGGTTACGATCGTCTTTTTTTCAGGTCCGTGGGTGCAAGCAAACTACAAGCAAGTTGCATGAACAAATCAAATAAAGCGCCGTAGACATTAGGCCCAACGTTAACGCAGATACGGCAAATCATTAGCTTGGAAACAGTTGTAACCAACGCGCAGGAGTTTCACATAATTGGAGCGGACACACACTTACTTCTCGTACATTGGATCAACTTGATGAAGTATAGACTTTAGACTTCCTCGATTAAAAGTAGAGGCGCGTGCCTTGTAATGGAAAACTGGTGAATTGAAGGCACAAAGACAATAATAATTATAAATGGGCGACAAATGGTTACATTTAAAAGTTCAATTGGAGTCATCGGAATGCACTAACTTCAATTCTTGACTACGGCTGTATTTAATGGTATTTGGAGCATAGTAAAATATGTAAGTATTTCGTGTTACACCCAGGTGAAACGAAGCAAGGCTCCAGACTTGATTTTTCCGTCTTCTTCCTAATATTCTTTGTTGAATAAACGTATTAGTCCAAGCTTGTTTAATGGATACAGCATCGTAATTCATTGACAGTACCGCCTCTTATTTCAGCCAGTTGGACCATTGTCCTTTTATAGATAATTCAGGGTTGAGAGATAAATCAAAGCGTTTATGGTATTGGGGAGTTTACAGTTCTACAGTACGGACTGCCATTAACGAGTTTCATGAATATAGTATTTTTATAGATACATATTTTTATAGGTATTTTTATAGGTATACATCTTTGTGTTTTTGTCGTGCATTGTTTTTTATTTATTTCAATTATTTAATAGTCGTTTTAATCGTTGTGGCTTACAACGGGCTGAATTTCCACTTGTTTCTATTATTAATTAAATATCTGTTTTATTATTAACTAGCTGACTCGGCGAACTTCGTATGTTTCGTATTTTTTTTCTAAAATAAAAGTAGCCTAAGTTACTCCTTGTTACATCAGCTCTCTGCTAGTGAAAGTCCCGTCAAAATCGGTTCAGAGATTAGCCGGAACAAACAGACAGACAGACTGATAGACAAAAATTGTTGTTTTGGTATAATGTACCATGTATACATCCAAATACAGTTTAGTAAAAGGAGGTTATTTTAACAGGTTCACAGTCCAAGTTTCACAGTAGAAATCCCTCAAACGTCCAGTTAAGGTTTTATGAAATTCGGTATCTTTGGGGTTTAGATAAATAAATAATGTTGTAATATATATGTATACATTACTGAAAAGTAGTTTTTTTAAAGCATACCACATGTGGTCTGTGGACTCTCTAGAACAGAAATGACCAAAAATTGTCTCTTGAGTCGGCAGACCATAATATTATTATGTGGTTTTATGTATCAAACATGAAATAACATTGACAAATCATCACTTTACATTATTTACAATGACATATGTGAAGTTAGCTACCTGACTGAAAAATTACGCATAGTACATCAGTAGAAAATCAAAACAAAACACTAGTGTTTGTAATTTTTTGACAGTTTCTTTTGTTTTTCAAATTTTTGCGGGAAAATGAGTAACCACCCGTATACGGATGAAGAGTTGAGAAAGATATTAGAAGAGAGTGACTACGAACAAAATAATCAGTCAAATTCGTAGGATGAGGAGAAATTGAAACCGAAGCGCATAGTGATGTACCTGATTATGACGATGACGATAGTGTTGTAGACTTTTTCCCTTAAGTAATGAGTTTCGTCAAAAAGGTGAAACAGCAGCAGCTGCCACTAATAAAGCCAAAAAATTTTCACAAATATGCAACGTTTATACCAAACCTTTATTTACAATGTTTCAAAACAGCTCATGTGGACATGACGTAATGTTTTTGTCCATATTTTTTTTCAATAAATGTTCTTATTTCAATCTTATTTTATGTTTTATTTTACTTATCTATTGTTTAGTTAGCTGAAAGTGAAAAATCAGTAAAATATAGGTACCATTTATTCTTTTGTTTCGGAGTTAGTTATTTTTTTTCAAATCGCGATCTCGATAAAATAGTATATCTGTTCTCTATGTCCCAGCACTTTTTATACTCTATAAGACATGTCCTGTCAAGTCCACGTCAAAAAGACGCCATTCTCCCCACGTTCACTGTTCTAAACACCCTGAAAATTGTATGGACGAACAGACCACATGTGGTCTGTGAACTGGTAATGCTTTCAGTCTACAGACCACATGTGGTCTATGGACTGTGAACCTGTTAATATTATAATAAACAGATACTCCAATTTTATTTATTTGTATAGAAGATGTACTTATAGAATCAGATGTTTCAATATTTCTTTGCTAATTTACCTAAAGGAAATTTGACGCCTGTTTGGAAAAACTGCGCAATTACTTCTTTCTACATTAGTGAGGCGAAGTTGCTCTACATGTGGTAAATTTTGTAATCATTCAATAAAAGATCTTATATTTAAAGAAAAGAAAATAAAACAATTCGTTGGTTAATTATCGATTCTCATAAAATTAATTATTATTATAACCGTCCTGAAATACCAACCAAGAAGTCTTCACTGATATTTAGGTACAGATTTTTTTTTCGAAAATCCCCACCAGCTAAATAACCGTTACCCATGGACATTAATAATAACAAACGCTTACACACTCATACCCCCGCAGTAGGTTTTACCTGTGTCGCGGGTGGCATGGACTACACATATAACACATCACAATCACACCCATGACCCGAGCACAAATATTTATCTGTCACATAAATATCTGCCCCGGCCGGGAATCGAACCCGGGACCCCTCGCTTCGCAGGCAGGGTCGCTACCAACTAGGCTACAGGGTCGTCGCGCCACATTAGCAACACCAAAGGCACCAAATGCGATTTATGAATGATTTTTGTCTCAATTTCATTCAAACATGCAACACTCATCTTTGTTGCGGTAGACTGAACGAAATACCTACTCAATTAAACCGGCCATACTTCAGTACTTAACTACTTACAGTTCCTAATAGAGTACCGTACTCTTCGTTAGCATAAACACACTACTTTCTCTCTGCGTGTTGGCAAATAACGAATCGAGGTATTATTTACGACTAGTGATGTGCTTGTAACGTTCCCTTTTACGTATATCTATATCTACGTATACTACTGATTCAAATGTACTCATAATAATATCCATCACATAAATAAAACGGTTTAACATAAAGTACCTTTTTCCTTTTTGAAATTTATTTACATAAATTTCGTTCAGACATTACGTAAAACAAATTTGAGGCACGTCTAATAAGACATAGCAATTACATTTTGTGATTTGAAAAACGTTTACGCCGTGAAATTCCTTATTCTTAAGCTTTAATAAAGGCGATAAAATTCGTATAATAACATGCAAATTTTACCACTGAAACAAATCTCGGGTGGAGACGGTGGACAAAAATGAATCTGTTTATTTCCCCGACACTGACAAAGAGACACTCTTCGTGACGGAGTGACACTTGTGACACGACCTCATTTTTTACAAATCTCAGTAGGGCTGACTACTGGGAAAGCGCAGAAAGATTATTTGTGAAGCCTTTTCGAACACCTTATTTTTGAAGTTATACTTCATATGCGACTTGCAAAAAGGTTGTGTTAAATTTTTGCGCTACCATGAAGGGGGTACGAAAGCACTGAATTACTTATACAAATCTCACAGAGTCTCAACAGCGTGATTCAGATTCCTGAACAACGCCATCTAGTTTGTACTTGTGTAAACATAGGTAGTACTATTTTATTTTCATTTAGTACAAATATAGTTTTTGAAAGATAAGAGTCTCCCGGTTGAGAGGCAGGCCCTGCTGTCGAGTCCCCTACCCCTATCCTATCATTACCGTAAATATAGCTGGTGCCGCGGTTGCGAAACTCCCCAGATAGTCGGGAAAAACTGATACACGTTATTAAATTAAATATTTATTTAATTATGTCAAAAAAGTATAACTTCTCACGCGCGTACAAAGGTACACGCACTTTTTTTTTCGTCCTGGGTGCCATGGACAACATGGACACAAGAACACATACACCCAGACCGAGAACAGAAAAAACTTCTTTCGCCTCGCTGGAACCCAGGACCCTTGGTATGGTAACCATTAGGTACACCATACGGGTCGTCATTTATATCCCCTTATGTATCCCAATTTTCAAAGTTTTTATAATTTGTTTTTAATCAGGTAACAAGAATAAGTTTCCAGCAAGTCCGACAATATTTTTATATATGTCGGAGATGATAAAATGAAACGCCAAGCTGGAACAAGCTTGGGTGTATTCGGATTTTGAAGATGGCAGCACTATGCAAATTGTCTACTGCCATTTTGGAGTACACGCGGTAGCGGTATATCCAAGGAGAGCTATTGACTTGCCAGCGACCAACAGTGAACAGACACTGGCGACAGCCTGCGGGCTGAGCGGAACGCAACGTTTGAATTATTGTTGATTATTCTAAATGCCGTATCGTGCTGTAAATCCGACTTCACCGCGTTCCATTAGTGATTGGCTATCTTATTCGAGTCACATAATAATCTGTTCAGTAATCGCCCACTGTATTTATTTTCCCTAAAGCTCCCACTTTTTCGACATATATAAATAGCCTAGTAGGTAATCACCGTGGCCCGTTTTAATTTGGACCGTTGAATTTTGACCGCAGAACGGGTTTATATTATATGTATTTAGTAGGCGACTTTGTTTCTCTTCTTCTGAAATAAGTTATAGAAAATTATTTCGATCAACAAAAATTGCCAACCCTGGCATAAACGACTTTGTATGTAAAGAATGGTTTGCTTATTTTTCCCCATAGCCTGATAGTGCGGTGAATAAAATATTAATATTTTATTAATAATTCTATGCTGTGATTGTAAATTTCTCATCTCATCACCTGAATCCATGTGGCATTACGGATTTTTCCGCACAATTTGAGTGATAGAAGCCATACTACAGGACGCTGTCAAATGTTTGAAAACATTATGGAAAACTCTTATTTGCGCGGGATTCTTCAAGACGTTTTTCTTTTACTGAAGCAAATGATAAATAAATGATAGTGCCAAAGATATTTTACCATAGATATGTTATGTCCATACATTTCGAGGTTTAGTTTTCGATCCGCGATGACATGTCATAATTGTCAAAGCATAACATAGAATAGTCAGGCAGAAGGGAATAAAAGAAATAGTACCGATTAGGCATAATATTATTATTGTGATTTAACATTTTGAAATTATATTGCAAAAACAAATAACTTAAAGTATGTAATTATATAATAATTAAAAATGGCGCGATTACGATATCTCTGGCGCCTTTATTTTAGTGTGGATTACACAAATTTGGCCCATAAAAGACTTTTAAAATATTAAAAAAATCGCGATTTGGGCTTTGTTTAGAACATTCAGTACATTTTACGAGTTATTCGGGAGAAACTTTCGAAAAAATTACAAAGTTACATTAGTTGCACTTTTAGGGGGGAGAATTTAACGGTTTTTGATTCACCAACAGGCTTCCGAACGTCAAACAAATGGATACTGTACGCGCTGAAAAGCGTGACCTTAGTGCGCGTTTAGGTCACAGTGTGTTTACAACAGTGTAAGGTTTATTTTAAAATAATTTAAAAATTGAATTGAAAAAATACATGTGTTAGATTTATTTTTATTTTGAATCCTTTCTCCAACCCTCGTGTAATAAGGAAGTGGCATGAAAATAGTTCTATTTATTTAACCAACATGCTTTAGAAGATTTAAAAAAGATTAAATTGCAGGAAAAGAATATTGTGTACACTTATTACTGATAAAATAACTCTTATAGCGTAGGCATCCAGTTGGCTTCACTGTGAAATTTTTGAACTATGCTTACCCAATAATTTATAAGTAGCTCATCACTTGGAAATCTAGGAAAATTTAAAATAATGAAAGATAAAAGGATATTTAACGTTTTTATTTTACAAACAATCTAAAACAATCATTATATAAAGATTTCATTTGGTTCAATTTACGAAATATGTTCACTACCTAATTTCACTTCTGCCATATTAGTCTATGACGAATAGCATGTGCCATATTAAAATATTTATTTTAATCAATTTTAAAAGAAATATTCTATATTAGTAACAAAATTTAACATAACGTTTTATGTATTTACCTATGGTATGTAACTCTATCATTATTATTCAATTTGGAGAAATGATTTTTGCAAAATCTCAAAACACAACTCGGCATTTTTATGACAAATATAGACAGCCTCACTCAAAGGCAGCTATCAACTGTCTACAATGAAATCCCTACACTTGACTGGATTCGACTGACTTAATTTCAACGCCCTCTCGGCATATCTACCTCCCTATACATACAACATCATTGTGATAGTGCACATACGAGTATAACTTTGAAATGTAGAGGTTCGTGCAAGATTCGAATCCTGTAGCTCGAGCACGAATATTTGCGAGAAAGTATTCGTATGGTTAACGTAAGCAATTTGTTAAATTTGTATGGCATTTTAGTACCATTTACGTACGATAGGGGCGCTTTTGAAAAAATGCCATACAAATTACTTACGTTAACCATACGAATACTTTCTCGCAAATATTCGTGCTCGAGCTACTGGTCTCTGGGGTATGGCATGCATTTTTTAAAGTTGTATAGTAAGAATATTTATGAATGTAAAAAAAACACATTCAAGGGAAAAATCTTTAATAATAAATAATATTTATAACCCTAGCCTAATTAACAGATAATTAGTGCTTTTAACTAAAATAAAAATCACGACACATATCTAATATCTGAATTTGGTATGACTTAAGTTAAATACTTAATAAATTACTTCTAAATTTGAAACACACCGACTTTAATTATAAAGTTTAGTCTAGATCCAATTTTTTAAAAGATCCCGTTAAAAATTCTTCATGAAATTTTTCTCCTATTCTTTTGTTTTCGTCGGAAATTTGTCGGCACGCGTCTATCAGGCAATCTTTTGTAGGACCTCTTCTAATTTCTTTCTCGAATTTGTCTGGAACAAAAACGAATCTTTAAGACATGCTATTTGATTTATTATTTCTGAATATCTGAATTTTTCCTGTTTAGTAACCGTTCTCGCTTGGTACAGGTAGAGGGCGACACTGGACAGTTACCTGAGAGTCTAGTCGTAGACAACGTTCATTCCCACTAGTTCTACTGCTTAGTTCTATCGTAGAACTAGTGGGATTTTTTTTTCAAGAGTGGATGTGTTATCCAGACTGGTGTCGTAACGAGCTATTACAAGTCAACTATATTTCTAAATACTTGTGTACTTAAATACCGTACGTTATCTACGCTTAACTTTAGACGCCCAAAATCGATGGGAATATGCATTTTGAATGTGCTATTTAATGTCTTTCATTTGATACTCAATTCAATTCAGCTTTCTATTTTTTTATTTGTGACTAGAAAAACAAGAAGCAGTCGCCATATTTAATTTAGTTTGACAAATATTTAATCATTGGCCGATCAAGAGGCTTCTAATGATGACATATTTTATAAGATGAGTAGTTTCTAGATAACATGCGCATAAAAAGATGAACATGCAGACATACTTACGGGCTGAAATAATAACACTCATTTAGCCCTTGTCAGAATCGGGATTCTTACCTTTAAACTCGTCGAGACTAGGTTGATCACCTCCATAATCTTTCGGCAAATACCTCTTAGGAACATGTTTGTGTAGATCGTTGATATTTTCATGGGCTATTACGCGGTCCATGACTTTTGGCTTCACAAACTGTCTCATAAAGGTCAATATACTTTGGATAAATGTAGGACTGTTTACCAAATGTATAGCAGATATTTTAATTCCTGTTCCTTCCTGGAAGAGTAATTTGTTATTTTATTTTTATGCGTCATTAGACAGATTTCAACAAAAAAGTTGAATACTTTGTATTGTAAAATTATTACTTACTTGGAATATTTGTGTAGACTTTTGTACAACTGAAGGATTGGTTCGTAAGAAATGACCGAAAGACACATTCTTGAAGTCGAGTATCCAAATGTCGTTGAAAATGTAGTCGTATTTAAGTCTTAAGTCACCCAACTGAAAAACGAAAGAAAATATTTATTTTTATAAATATGTAGTTAACAATTAAAGTAAAGGCCTACCGGGGTAAATGCTCTAATCATTCAAGGAGTTAAACAACCGGCGCCATTGATGCCAAGTTATAGGAACCGTCGTAGCGTAGAGCGAGAGGAGTGGACACTCTTGGTTTCAGGTGGTAAGGACCGTCAACAGTTGGGGTCATAGGGTGGTGCATCGACTTAAGCTTTTTTGAAGTGAAAACTTCTTTAGCATCGTTGTCATTTGAAACTCGATGAATCGAAAAAGGGACACCACTGTTTACCACTGTTTTATTTTTAATTAGTACAAAACAGTTTTTGGAAGATAATTAAAACACGTTATTACATTAATACCTTCATTTTTGAAGGTTTCCCTTCTACCACGTGTGAATTGCATACATTTTAATTTTTTTGTTCTTATAAACACCATTTACATTTTTTTTATTTAACTAGCTGACCAACGAACTGACGATCCACCTAATGGTAAGTGGCCACCTTCGCCCATGGACTTATGCAATACCAAAGTCATAATCGATGTATTATCGAGCAAGAAAGAAAAGAGAGAAAGAAAGAAAGAAACGGCTCTCCAGCCTCAGTCGGAACACGAATCGTTTGGCGGCTGACTCCAGCAAGAAGGTGCTAGCTGGCCAGGAAAGCTTTACGGAAACGTGATGTTGAACGCATTGAAGTATCATTATTAGCATATAGAACCGACACCGCGAACACAATGTATGTCCCAATGAACTGGCGCCGATCGGCTTCAATTTTCAATGGATACGTTCGATTTTGAAAGGAGAACGGTGGCTCAATTTCGAAAATAGAACCTCCCGGCGGGACACACATTTTGTTTGAGATGTCTGTTCTATGACATTATACTTCTATGGTTGAACGAGAGCATCTTTCTTGCACTGCCTGGTTGATCACCTCTCGCCTGCTCTGAATGTGAAACATGGATCTGAGTTTATTAAAGTTTTTATTTGCAGTATCGGACAGAGTTTTAAAATAGAAGTTTATACCGCTTTCTCAGTCTGCAACACTGTCGTGTTTCAAAAGCGTCTTCATGGCTAGCATCATTTACTTTAGCCTTTATTTTGGTCAGCAAATATGTAATATAGATTCTATTCAGTGAAGATATTATATGACAAAGATAAAACGCCACTAATGTAGCGTAACTGACCCTTATACCCTTCGAACCAAATCAAGATAGTTTCACATACGATTAGCAGATGTATTCGTCATAATAGTGATAAAAAGTGACTTAAGTCACCTAATCGCATCAAATTGGCCAATAAATTAGGTAAACAAAAAATATTCAAAGACATAAATCAGTTCCAAAGATAAATTAAAATAAGAGGAAAATAAAAATAATAGTTATAATTTATAAGAAGTATACGTACTTATTTTGATTTCTCACAATAAAATTAACGCACATCTAAGTATAATTTTGTTTATATTGTTAAGTATCGTAAAAAGTCAAAATAATGCATCGCCATTTATTTTTTGTCTACGTTAATTAGTAAGATGATCGCAAAGACTATTATCATTATCAGTCAATTTGACGTGTAAGGAAATGATCGTGAGAAAATTTCCTGACTTGAGAATTTTGCATAATGATCTTTAAAGCTATGAAGTCCAATGACTTGCAGTTAGTAATGCGATAGACGCAACCACAGGATGCAACCTATTTTGATAATCCGCAGCTATATTCAACTGAGATGCTTTAGCATAATCGTGATATTTTTCCTAAAAAATACAACTGCCAAATAAGAAGACAGGCCAAGGGATTGAAAGTTGTGTCATGCCTCAGTTTTATTTACGTGCCAGCCAGGTAGCAACGTCTGTTGCCCAGAAGTCATTCTGGGCGAGAGCTTGCCCTCGATCCAAGCCCCTAGACCATATACGGATGAAAACCTGTAAAGGCCTCTAGCCCTAGAGTCTGTCTATTTGGATTAACGCAACAGAATTCCTTATCTTTTCAAAAAATTAGGCTAAACTCAAAAACGGAAAGGGGTTTGAACTTTTTTGTATGAAACCTGGCATACCTACAAGTCCGCCATTTTGAAAAAACCTCTTTTCGGCGGCTAGTGATGAAACATGTGTCAATCGACGGAGTAAGTGATTACAATCAAAAAGTATTCAATGATGAAATGTCGTAAGTGATGTACCTTGTGAGATATTTGAGTTCCGCCAGGATATTGGTGTATTTTGGTAATGGAAAATGTTAACAGTTTTAATATGATACTATACTTACCATTAGAGTATTTCTAAAAAGAGCTTCTGGCGAATAAAGATTAGGATCTGCATGACTGAATTTTACAACTGAGATTCTTTTTCCCTCGAAGAGTATCGGCATTGCTGCTTGACGGCTGGAAACAAAATAAATAAAAGATTGTAAATTGATTTATTGCTACTAATCGTTTCAGACCTCTGTTTCAGGCATAATTCACAGAGTAACATAAGAAGCATAATAAATTTGCCTTGATCATCACGACATTTAAGGACTATCTATTATGTATACAGCCGACACACGACAAATAAGCCAGTAAGTGGTCATGGCAGCCCAAAAACATCAGTAACACCAAAACCATCACTCATACATGCGCGCAAAGAAAATGGGTTTTCCTGGCATCAAAGGGCATTGAACCTAGTTGGCATACCTACAAGTACCGCCATTTTGAAAAAAAAAATCGTTTCAGCGGCCAGTGATGAAACATGTGTCAATCGAAGAAGTAGGTTCGAGGAAAATGTTCGATTCCCTTTCCTGACTTATTTTTGCCAAAAGCAATAAATAATGCGATAAAAAAATCAACAATTTTATGTGATTAAATAATTTTAAATATCTATTGTTTATATTATTTCTCATATTTTTTGTTGATAATGAGGAAGAAATTTAAGAGAATTTTAAATATTTCCTGTTATTCTTATACGTATGTTCGGTTTACACGTATTAAGTAGTAAAGTAGTTAACTAATATCTACTTAACTACTTAATACGTGTAAACCGGACTTTAGAGAGCGAGAATTCCAGATTTAAACTTCGTCTGGTAAACCTAGCTAAAGAGGAAGCAGAGTAATTATTACAATATTACCAACGAAACAAAGCCAAATACTGCTTTGCGTAAAACCTGTTAGTAAAAGGAAAAGACAAAGACGTCTTGTTACCTACCTCTTTTGAAGGTCACTAAACTCTATTTGAACAACCCACTGTAATTTGACGTTAAGTTCTCTGTAGAGCTCAGACAGGTATTTATTAGGTAAGTAATCATCGTTAGTGGTAAGGTAAGGTTTTTGACCTGCCTATAATATGCTCAACGCTGAATGCTGAAAACAGCTTTTCAAATTATTCTCAACTACTACCTTAAGTCAATTTTATAACATTTGTTAAAAATTACAGGCAAATATGCTTAAGAAAAAGTTTTAATTTCAATAACAGCAAAACACGATTCTACAATACTGTTTCATCGTCGGCATTTGTAGTTATATTATATGTATTTATTTATGTATCTATGTTTATGTGTATGGATGATTTTTATATATATATGCCTGTAGTTCCTTTTTAATGTATTTTGTATACATAGTCTTTTTGCCATCTAATTATACCGCTCTCCAGTCTAAGGTCTGCTGGAAAAAAAATCATAAGAAATAAGCAGTACCTTTGTACCATCCTTACTTTATGTTTTATATGTACCTGTATCTATGTGTGTATAAAATATTAAATAAATAAATAAATAAAATAAAATACACGTACTTTAAGTTTTTTATTAGATTACAACGCCTCCAAAAGTATTATGGCTTCTACCGCTAGTCTTTAGCGCCTTTGAGAAAGTCACAGAGAGGCTATATTAAAACCTTAATTTTGTTACAGTCGGCTGTTTTACAGAAGCAATAAAAAGTGCTTATAGTTTATTCGTGATCACCATTGAAGTATAATGTCATAGAACAGACATCTCGAAGAAAATGTGTGTTCTGCCGGGAGGTTCTATTTTCAAAATTGAGCCCCCGTTCTCCTTTCAAAATCGAACGAATCCACTGAAAATTGAAGCCGATCAGCGCCAATTCATTGGGACATACATTATGTTCGCGGCGTCGGTTCTATATGCTAGTAATAATACTTCAATGGTGAACACGTTGTTGTCATCATTAGTATTAGGTACGCATGTCTACGGGAGCGTTGAAGATAATACAATAAGTAAATAAACAAAGCTATACGTTTTAACAAAGCGTACGTGATATGGAAAAATTTACTTAACATTCATTTATAGCTTTTTTTGCGAATTTACATTTTTGCTACTTTAACGTCATTATAAACTGTTTAATTTTATTAACTCAATTGTCTTCTTATTTTGCATAATATTTTACGGTGAGTAGGTACCTACCGACGCTGTGCGTCTGAGGTCGAAATACACATAATAAAAACATATTAAAACTATATATAAATAAAAATATTTCCGTACATTGTCGGTATTATTTTAAGTGGCAAGAAGTTTTTTTGCCTTAGTGAGTAAAAAACCTCCAAAATATGTTTATCTCTGGGTACTGTTACTAGTCGTTAGATCAGTCATTGGTTATGTTTATGTCTGGAGTCTTAGGGTAGGGTGCCAGAAGAATTTCTGAAACATTATCGTAGTGTCTTCTACATCAATCAGCGCTGGATCTACTCGGTATACCTAGCTCGATCTACCTGGTAGTACGATCTAGACCTCGTCGATAAGCTACAATAGATACTCTTGGAGGTTTCGACAGCCTGTTTCGATCCTAAATGATCGACAAAGTTCAGCAACAGCGGGCGCGATCAGTAATTGGATGGGTGACCGCTAGTGGCGTACATAATTATTTTGAGCATTTACGTGCTTAGGAGAATATCTAAAGCCGTAGGTCCCGGTTTTTGTCATAAGATAATAGTCGTTAAATCTATGTCAAGCCATGTCGGAGGCTCTTGGGCGGCATGACAACTTCTGATACTTAAGTTGGTCACCAACCCTTCCACAATCTGTACTGGAGCAGCTCGGTGGAGTATGCTCTAGGCCTCATCAAGAGGAGAAACCCGTGCTCAGGGCCATTAATGGGTTGAAGCGAACTGAAGAGTACTTAGGAAACCTAAATATAAGGAAGTGTTTAGTATGCAATGTCACAGAAGACATAATAGTACATAAATGTACACTTGTAACTTCATACCGAAAGTGCGGAGTGCGCCAGGCCTGGCAATGTTTCTAATTACGAGTAACTCGGGTTTACGAACAAAGCAATGTTAATGTGTATAATTACGTCGACGTTTCAATTAAAAAAACGATGTTAACCGTAAGCATTCAAATTTCCGCCTCACTGGGAATGGAATCCAGGACCACATCGAAGCAACCTCTTCAAAACTTAATAGATTAAATTTTTTTATGTACTCTGGTGATTAGGTACTGCTCTAGCAGCATATCATGGGTACGTAGCGTCATGCTTAAAGTATGGAATTCTATTATGGGGTAATTCTCATCATACCACAAGAGTAGATATTTATAATAAAAAAAGTGTTTAAGAGCGCTATGTTTAGCCCCACCATATGAGTCTTGTAGGCCATTGTTTAAAAAATTCAATTATGTGGACTCTTACATCCATGTACATTTTAGAGATGGGTTGTTTTGTATGGGCAAACAAAAATTTATTTAAAACGGCAGAAGAACATTATTCGCGAATTTCCAGAAAAAATAATAGACTTGTCTATGACAGCACTCCACGTACGTCCCTGCTTCTAAAAAATTTATATGGAATGTGTATTAAAATATATAATAAGCTACCTGATACCATAAAGGATATACCATCTGACAAATTATTTAAAATCAGGTAATTTTTTTGCTACATTTTAATTTTTATGACATTGAAGAATTTTTAAATAGTAATTGATAATAATATTGAAATGTTAGATAATTAAGATGATAATAAATTAATAAAAAATATAAATTTGACTTATGTTAACTATGAAAATGATAATTTAATAAATAAATGTAAATTCCACATAAGATAATTTTAATAATAATAACTTATAAATAAACCTAAATTTGATATTGCATGCTGCATCCAGTCAAATAAGCTGATCTCTGAATGTTACTGTTACCACCATATTATTATAGACCATGTTTGACGCAATAAACAATTATGAATTATGAATTATGACCCTTGGTACGGTGGAATTTTGTATACAATAGTTACTACTTATAGCTAAAAATAAAGGTCGTCGGGCCTCTATTTGTCAACAATCAGTAGTATTTCTAGCTACAAAAAATAGGCATAAATCTCGTAGTTTCGATGAATATCATGTTCACAGGTAAGTAAATCTATAGCAAACCGAGACAAAGGGGGACTTTTTTGATCTCGCGGGAGACAGCGGGACAGATAGCCTTAAAGTGGGACGTATGGTCACCGAAGTCATAAATAATCCCTATTTAGGCTTCCCGCCCACGTCCGATAATCGGTGACCGATTTTTTGTAGGAGAAAAATAGAACGTACTGATAGCAATAGTGCAACGCACACGTCCTACAAAAAGTCGGTCAGAAATAATATGGCAGGAAAAATCGGCCCGATTATCTGTCCTACAAAAAGTCTGACGTGGGCGGGAAGCGTTATTATTTCTAAAGAATACCACTTACTAGAACGTCCAAATATCCTCACTCGAGTCAGACAGCAGTTTCATTCGGTTCTGCACGAGCTCTGGAGCCAGCGCTCGGTACTTGTAGAAGTTATCTATCCGCCGTTTGGTTTTCTCCCGCGAACCTTTGGCTATCACCAGCATACGCTCTATGAAGTCACGATCTGGGAATGAATAAACGATAAATAAATAACGCTTGCATACTCATATCCACACAGAGGTACACCTCGCGGGTGGCATGGACAGCAAAAAAATCTGCACCAGCTGGGAATCGAACCCGTGATCCCTTCACAGGCAGGGTACCAATTATAGCCTAGTTGGTACCCTTTTACATTAACACTTGCTTTCTTTTAGACTTGGGCCTTTACGTCACTGATCGATGGTCAACGGTGACCATTCACCCTGAGTTTGATATTGGACTACCTTGCACCACACGTGCCCTGATGAACAATCGACGAGAAAATTATCCCTGATCCTGGCATGGGTTTAAATCACCCAATTAAATCCTAATATATCTTAATATTAAGTGCGTATGTTTTACTTATTTACCTGCGTGTTGGAGAGTTACTTAAATATCCATATATTTCCTCTTTACAACGAATTGCCAGATAAAAAAAACCTTGGAAAAAAGCTTTCAACTAGCAAATAGCCACGTGAAGTGTTAATGGTCTCCACCAACCGTGCGTAACATGGGAGGTTCTCGTATGACCAACTGCTTGCGTGCCAAAAAGATAATCATAAACCAGATTAATAACTACATCTATTAAACCAATATTAAATTATTATTCTGAAAGAGCTAAGTTGCAGGTACACCTGTCAGCAATTTCAATCTTACCAGGCATGATTCAAGTCAAAGTTAAAATCATTTATTCATATAGGTGTCACTGATATATTATTAATAATTGCACGTATTTTTTTATCTACCAGGATTTCAGAAAGGTGCTTTTACGAGAAGAAGAAATGGCAAAAGAATCTTGAGTAGCCTCTAGTGCCTAGAGTAGGAGATTATGATTTGGTCATTAATTGGTGCATTAATCTAATTCTAAATAATACAATAACCAAATCCCAGAACCAGCCACCGTCCTGAAAATGCCGTTTTTATCATGATCTACCAGGGTTATTACACCAATTTACACCTCAACAATAACTACATGAAGGTAAAAGACGAGGTCTTATATTATATTATTATGTCATAATTTTATATCATATTACGCAGCTTGATAACGTCATTAAAATGCACAGAATCACTTTGTCCCAGATTTCCATGTAAGGAGGCCTAGTAAACGGAACTTGGATGAGAATGCTCACACTCATATTACAAAACGATTTTATCGTTATATAACGGTTTATTTCTGCTCATTGCCATCTTTTATCGTCACTAGAAATCAAACTGCAAACACATGAATATATAATTATTTTATAAGCGCTCTTCCCGCTGCTTTGCTCGCGTTTTTTGGGATATAGTACCTAATTACAGATTATAATCTACCAGTACTGTATACTAACTTTCATTAAAATCCATTGAGCAATATTTGTGTGAAAAAGTTACAAACATACATGGATTCTCACAAACTTTCTCATTTATAATATTAATAGGATGTAAAATAGTTAGATAGTAGGAAGTAGGATACTGCAGCTTCTTCTAGAGATAACTGTCATTTTGTTAAGCACAGATAAAGAAGTGAAGACAATAATACATATATACATATATTTATTTTCTTTCGTTCTTATTTGAAGTGTTATTGGCGTATTGCAGTGGCTACTATGGCGGACCACCATTCGAAAGGTCCACGGTTCGATTCCCAGTGAGGTAGAAAGAATGATAAGTTAAAATGTATGTCCTTGGTCGGGGTGTGTGTGTTGTTAAAATGTGTCTTTGTGTGTTATCCATGGCATCTACACAAATAATCTTAGTGTGGGGCAATGAATTTTTATAATATCATTGGTGTGGGGCTATGAAGCGTTATTTTATGTTCATATTCACAACATTACGAATATCAAAATCGTGTGAATTTACTTGTAAAATTTTTTCTAGGCCCAAAATTAACTGATCGCTAATCTATAAACAAGGAAATCGGTTTAGTGTTAGTCGTGCAAGCAGTGTTTGCAGTGACGACACGCGTCAGTGACTTGTGATAGCCACGTGATTATAAATTTCCTTTCAAACAATAGCCGATAATACGAACATTGTCCTCTTTGAATATTGGACGCTTCATCATCCGGTACACTCTTCGATATTCTGGCATGATGAAATTGCTTCACTATTTTATTTAAGATATTGCTGCGTTTTATAATTGTTTAAAGTTGAACATCATTTACTTTGGCCTTTTTAACTTATTTAAAACCCACCTAGTGATCGAAGAAACCCACCAAAAGTTTCATTTTTAGTTTTTTTTTACTAACAAAGATCCGCATTGCATATTCGACCGTAATTTAATTTGTCAAAAGTAACTTTACATTGGTGACACTGTTCAATATTTTATTTTCCTAAATAAACGTATTTGTAAATTATTACACAGGTGTTAAATTTAGCTTTCTGCACTTCGTCTCCGTATAAGTTTTTACGATACCGAATATCAGATTTCTTACTGAATGCATTATTTTAAGGGGTACAAAGGTCTTTACTTCACAGACTTATATATAGATGAACTAAAGAGAGAGATAAGAATATAAATTAAAGTTAACAAGAACGTAAATGTACTCGTAGATATAAAATATATTTACATCAAGATTTTAAATGCAAATTTTTTATAAACATTAATGTGTTTATTATAATTTATATTCTGAAACTGTTCCGCCAGCCTTGGTGATGTAAAAGAAGTAAAATAGAATAAAACATTTTGTTTTTTTAGCTATCAAATTTTGAGTCATGCAAAGGAAAAATTATGATTTAATTTAAAAGAATTTAGAAATAATTAATCGCGGAGATTATACTGGCGCTTCTTTAATGCTATGGTTATCAGTGTATTTTTACGTATCGTACATTTTGCTGTTAAATTATTCAATTCTCTAATACTTTTGGAATTGGCTAAATTATGTATAATACATTCATGAAATTTGTATACAAGAAAACAATACGAAAAATAATTATCTTCAAACATGATCACTCAACAGCAATAAGCTTTCATATATGACGTCATTGGTCGTTCAGATGCGTAACGTCATGATGTTGACATCACATTGGTAAAAATAGAAGTTTTTGTTGCGAAAATATTCATTTTTATGTTGGTTCCAGAAAGTGAAGTTAACAAGAGCCAGATTTTATTTTCGTAAGAAGTCGTAAAACTGTAAACATGAAAACATCTTTTAAGTTTTTGGGAACTTTATAGTATGTTATGAATTGTGATGTCTTTGTTTTCGAATATATCTTATTATCAGGGAGTATACATAGGTACATCACTTTACTAGTAAGTACCCTCGCTTCACTTCGGAATTGATGGATCTATGTTTGTTATTGTTCGACGCAAAAACTCATGAACGGATTTTTATGAAATTTAGCATGCTTGTAGATAATGATCTGGAATAATATATAGCGTATTTATTATCTCGGCAAAGCCGGAGGTAGAGCGTTAGTGTGGCTATAGATATAGGTATAGATAAGGTATATTCCCCACGTCATGTATAGGTAGGTAGGTACATAAATTTTGTTAAACTGCATTTAGCTAGTGTACACTGTACACTTTGCCTTTTATAAATACTTACATTCAACCACCTAATCATCGTATTTTCATCATTTAACCCAAAATGAGGTATAAACAATATAAACATGCAGTAACCATTTTATTAATTCCTCGCTATTCCTACGGGCTATTAATTTATTGATGATGAATATACAAGGAAAACTATCACGGCTATGTTATCATAAGAAGCTAATGAGTAATAGACGATAAACTTACTACTTCGGAACCCTACATTGCGCGTGGCCTGACACGCACTTGCCCGGTTTTTTATTGAAGCGGTCAAGTTTTTTATTTACGTTGATATAAAAAATGTAGTTTACATTTAAAATAACCTTGTTTTTTTAATGTAACATTTCTTTTCCAAAGACGTGCTTGTAATAATTGCAATATTGCGTCCGTTGATTCGACTCATAATTCATAAATATTATTATCTATTAGTCACGGTACATATAAAACTACTACTATTCGTGCATCCGAACACAGCGATTCAAGCGTTTACGAGCGATTAAGCTCGAGCGTGACATAACCACAATACATAACCGTGATAACGCCTCATAGGTAATATTAGTCAATATGCTATTGCGTAAAAAATTACTATCATCATTAAGTATTTGAGAATGTCGTTCCGTATTATGTCCTCTGCGATTCACTTTAATTAGGACATCGTTTTTTCTTTCAACTTTAATATTTTAAGGTTATAATAAATCATTTCTAAACTATTCATTTGTATAATATTTACATCTGTTATATATGACATGATGAGATATTGAGTAACTGTAAGATCCTTGAAAATAAAATAAAAACTATAGTGCGAATTTCGAAACTATCCTAAGGTTAAACTCTATTAATTTATTCGGATATCACTTCGTTAGTGATGTAGCTGACACACAAGACAGATAAATTAAATGGATTAAGTTTAATAAAGAGAGACGAGTTATCGTGTTGCGAGCTCGAGACCTGGTTTTTTTCTTTCTTCTCTCTTTTCCTGGCCTGCAGCTCATCAGTGGTACCTTCGGTGTTGCTGACGTTCATGGACAAAGTTTTGTCGGTTTTTCGCATAATCGTCCATATTATCATAAAAAATAATAATGTACTTATCCTAAATTTTAATATCAAATTGTCATCAATTGTCTTCGTGCTTGGTTCAATCTTTAGTACACAATACCTCATTATTTTATCATTATGAGACATTATCTGAATAATAATGGGGATTAAAAAAATACGGTAAAAACTTGAAAAGTCATGATCCAGCATTGAGAAGGAAAAACAGAAAAATAATTTTAACCAAATCATCATTATTACGTATTCTTTAATTTAAGAAGCAAAGTTGAATGTACCTACATGATTTTTGATGTACATTGCTTTACATTAATTTTCTTTTTAGGGTTCGTACGAAAAAATGAAAAACGAAACCCTTATAGGATCACTCGTGCGTCTGGGCGACCGCCGTTCACAGCCAATTTATTCCGAAACTACTGGACCAAATGAGTTGAAATTTGGTACTCATGGATTTTTTGTGACTAAAATACAAATGTGTAAAGTATACAACTGAATTTTAAAGTTAAACAAAAACTGTTTTGCAAACCGTATCGTATTGAAAGTCAAATGAAAGGGCTTGTTGAAAAAAATACAAAGAATAGTTTTTTACTTGAATATTACAGAAAAACCTCTATGAAGTCTATGGTCTTAAAAAAGGGCAAAAATAAATAAAATATAAAAATACCGGTAAATATATAATCAACGTACGGAACTCTCTCCAAGCAAGTAACTCGCACTTGTCAAGTTTATTGTGAGGTAAAGTTTATTACCTCTTGAATTAAACAAAAGTTTAACTTCGTAAATTCTTTTAAGTCTACCTCCTACTCGCAAATTGTTCGCTAATAGCAGTGTCAAGGTTAAAGATTTTGTCTTCAGAACATAAACATTTATTATTAAACATAACAAATTCTTGAACGTCATACTTGATTCAATTACCCAACTTCAAACGTGTTATGTGTAACAATGCTACGACGTAAGAAACTCGTTGAACGAACACAATCCATTAAAAATCATATGAATCATATAAACAAACTAGTTACATAGAACTATTTTGTTTTACTTCATGTAGTACGTCTGTACCCATTTTTAACCGACTTCAAAAAAGCAGGAGGTATTCAATTCGACTGTATTTTTTTTATGTTTGTTACCTCAGAACCTTCGACTGGGTGAACTGATTTTGATGATTCTTTTTTTAATTGAAAGCTGGTTCTTGTCATGTAGTCCCATTTAAATTTGAGCGAGATATGATTAGTAGTTTTTGAGTTATTCCTAATTTAGAAGTCGGTTATTTTTTGTCAAGAATTATATTTTCTTAATGTTTTCAATACTACTGAGTTGCCTGGAAGAAATCGCTTTAAAGCGCTCATCGCCGCGGTCGCTCAATGTTTTGTGTTCCTTTCTTGTGCTCTTTATGTATATTATTTTATGATGCATAAACAACAAAATGTAATATAAATATTTTCTTTTACTTATTTTTTCTTTTTATGTATATTACGCGTAAAATAATCAGGTTTGGGTTACAAACCAGAATGTATAAGTAGCCGTATGCTGAATGTGTAAATATTTTTGAAACGATTATCTAATAGTGTTTGCGGTTCCCCTGTTGGTATTAACCAACCCGCAAAGCGAGAGGTGCAAGGTTCGATTCCCAGCAGATGCAGACATTTATGTAACACATGGGAAACATAAAACAAATTCACAAACATAAATTATAAACGTCCCAATCATCCCAGGAGAACATACAACCGGGAATAAATCTACTTTCTTGGACATTGCCTGGTCCTGGACATTGCCCAAATATGTGACAAGTTTTATCTTAGGGTGAGGACAAACGAGTTTATTTTTTTGAGCTGTCAGTCGTAAAAAATGAGTCACGTGCATTCGGTTTCATATAAAAGTCTTGCTTGTACCGCTGTTGAGTTTGGACTTTTGTATGAAACCGACTCATTTTGTACGGTTCGCAGCTCAAAAATACACTCGTTTGTCCTCAATTATTACAACGACATGAAAATACATGCATCCAAACAGCTACAAACTTGCTCATTTATAATTATTAGCAGGATTTTGATGAACTCACTTATGGGAGCAGATGACAAGTGTGCTTCTTTATGGTACCATTCCAAAATGGCGTCGACGTCTTCTTGAATAATGCTCTCTTTCAGCCCATGCTCTTTCAGAACCCCTCGTTTCTCCTCCTCCGTATAGGGATAACAAGGGTGCTGGCCTTCAAGAAACATCTGTAGAAAACGAAAAACATGGCTTTGATTACAATATTTTAAAGTAAAAGTTATTTATTTATATCATTGAAGAATTATTATGTTTTTTTTTACAAATAAGAAGTCAGTTAATAACACTGAAATTTATGCTGAGATAATTAGGTATATGTATGAGTATAATTCTTACATTTATTTATTTTTGTCTATTTATATTATTGTTTGTCTATTATGACCGTTTAAAAATTTAGTAAAGTAATAGAATACAGTATGTATTAATTTTGGGTTAAATTATTGCGTTAAGTTAAACTATATATTTTTTTGTTGTGTACATTACTATTTTTTACTCTTCGTACTAAAACGCATCGTAAAATGTGTCAGTAGCTGTTTGCCTGTCAAAAGAAAACCGGCTGCTCTGCTATTTCATACAACTTTTTTCGTAACGTGTTACTAAATGAGGATACTCGTACGAGTACCTACGTAACGTAACGAACAGGGATGTGCTCTGTAACTGTATACGAAGCGTTCGGATATCCGATCTGAATAAAGTGAAATTGTGTAACTCTTCATACTCGTTTGATAATACTAACAAACAATAAGTATTTGAAATATTTGCAACTGACTTTTTTGCTAAGCCTCATAAATATGAGGAAAATACAATTTAATTTTATGATATTAAAAGCGTTGCAATTATCGACTGAAAAAATAATAATAATCAGGTCACATTATATTACTACTACTTTACATCAAAGTTAATTAAGGATGGTTATGATAGCCCTTTCAACTTAATATATCTTTTGTGAGACCACTGTTTGTATTTCATATTTGTTTCACAAATAATGATGATATGATCCCTTCAATTTCTTATGAATTATATTTCTCTTAAAAATGTTTAATCGTATCGTATCCGTAACCAACACTCCACCCAACCCTTTAGCATAATTATCCGAAGCAATCATAGACCATGTAGACTTATATTTTTTATAACAGTTAAAGTGTTAAAACTATATAATTATTATGTTTTTATTCAAATATTCCTTTATATTCTGGAAATCCTGTAATTTATTTAAAAAAATAATTCATCTAATTTTATTTCAATTTTAAATGCTCATAATTAAAAATGCTTTCAAATTAAGATGGTTCGTGGTTTTTAACTAAATACAGTTTAAACTGTTTTTTATTTTATTTATTAAACTCTTTTTTACATATACACCTCAGTTACCTTATACCTACATACTAGTAAATATATTTACGTTATAATGAGGTTTTTATTACCAAACTAATTCCAGAAAAAATTAAGATAATGTAAAAAGTAAATAAACAATAACAATTTTTACTATAAAATTTTAGTTCCACAGTAATAAAAATTCACTATCTAAATATAGTTATAATAAACTTTTAATTTCAACTGAATTTTAGGTTTAAAATAAATTAATGTTATTGTGTTATTTATTGTTAACTGTAAAATAACAAGCTATGTTTGATATATATTTATTAATTTAAACCCGCACCATAATAATAATAAAAACAAACACCTTTCTTAATTAATTAAAATCCACAGAATCCAGAGATATATTTACATTCTTTATATTTAAAACTGAGTATTTTTATCTATTGATTTTTTATTTAAATATATTTTTACTCACCTTCTAAGCAAAAAAAAACAAAAATAAGGTTTTCACACACGAAAACTTTGATTTCGACCACACGTGCGTGCGCCCGGCGAAACACTTCGAAACAATTTGGTATCTATCCTTCGAAAACTTCAAATTTGTAGTGCCGTGTCTTTAATAGCCTTGATATTATATTATGTGCGATTTATTTTTTATTAAATAATACATAATTATTATCCGACAATAGGTACATCAGTAGAATTATATGCATCGTTGAAAACGTGTCGTTGTTCTTTTGACTTCTATTTATTATTTCATTGTTATTGATCAAGGGAAAAAATAACATATATTTTTCATAATAAAATAATAATTAATAACCATTTGTCTTTTTTATTACTCTGCGTTCATAATTCAGCTCGGTTTCAATAAAATTTACACATTGACAAAAGAATTCGTTTTTTGCATAGTTTTAATTGATTTAGGTACGTACGTGTATTGTTTTTGGCTATAATTTATTGCTGTATATAATTCAGGTGAAATAAACATTTCTTTCTTTCTTTCTTCTTCTTTGCCTACTTTTTAAACAAATATTGCTTTTATTGCTATTGGCACTTGGTTATGCTATACCTATTTACTTAAAAAAAATCCTAGAATAATAATTTTATTGAATTTGAATTATCTTGACACAATAAAATATTTCATGTCCTGTTGATTATCGCATTATGAACTGCGCGAAAATTAAGTTTCAATAGGAATTAAATATTTTTTGACCCTTTCGAACGAACTGTTCTGTAAAGCCTTCAATAAAGTTTATATCAGTTCAACATGAATATTATTTTATAAAAATTCAAGTCATTGACGGCAGCTAATCAGCTTATGTATAAGAATAATATATGGCAAATAATTCTAGCTATTTTTTTTTATAATATCCTACAGTAAGCAGTCGTTAATTGACATTAGTTATACCGAAGGCATCATCAATATGTTGCGTACCAAGAAATAAGAGCGAGAAAGAAAGAAAGAAAGATCTTGACAAAATAACCGACTTCGAAATAACTCAAAAACTTGTCAAATCTCGCTCAAATTTAAGTAGAACATGACAAGCACCAGCTTTCGATTAATAAATAATAGTTAAAAAAAATGAAAAACACGCTTCTGCACAAAATCCAACTAAAAAATAAAAAATAAATTTGAATTAAGTATCGTGAATTGAAAGCGTGGGGTGAATGGTGTGAATGAGATTTTAAATGTGATGATATTTTAAAAAGCACCCCACGCTTTTATTTCACGATTCTTAATTCAAACTTATTTTCTATTTTTTAGTTGGATTTTGTATAAAAGCGTGTTTTTTAGTTTTTTTTTAACTACTATTTATTTTTTTAATTTTTTAGTTTGATTTTTTGAAATAAAATTTAGGTTTTTTTTTCTCTTTCTTTTTTTCTTTAAATATTACATTTTAATCGGTCCTCGATAAGTCTACGAAATTTGAAAGAAATCTGACCATTTTAAGTGGGTCAAAATCAAGTCCAAAGGAGTCGGTTACAAGTTACAAGTTACAAACAAACAAACAGACAGACAAACATACATACATACATACATACATACATACACACATACATACATACATACATACATACATACATACATACATACATACATACATACATACAAACATACATACATACATACATACATATATACATACATATAGGTGAAGCTAATATAAAGCGTGTAAAAAAAAGAATCATCAAAATCGGTTCTCCCAGTCGAAACTTCTTAGGTAACAAACATAAAAAAATACAGTCGGATTGAAGTTCCTTTTTGAAGTCTGTTAAAAACAAGAACTTGCCCCAAGCTGCCAGTAGGAACACCACTCGCCGCGACGAATCGTTTGGTGGCTGACTCAAGAGGGTGGTAGCCAGACAAGCTTCACGGAAAGATAATAATACCAATAACTATTTATTTATTTATTATTTATATTTTTTTTACTTATAATATTAATAACTTAATAATCATTAATGAAGAGAGCTTGAAGGTTTCATTTGACACCCTAGTATGTCGTCATGTAATTGAGGTAGTATCCTAACGTCTAAGCCGCCCCTATACGGCTAAAAACGGTTTACAATCCTCGCATTAGGTCTTCTATTTACGTAAAGCCAAAACAAAAACTTGTTTTCTGGTGTCTACTAAGAAGACTGTCCTGGGTTTCTCTTTATGTTTTTGAGCGGGAAGGATAGTATCTTTAGCATAATATCTAAGATATTTATTTTGCGCCGACCGCGCGACCGGACCAACGGACCGAATTTAAAACTAAACGCCTAATTATGATTGGTTTAAAATGTTGAATTGCACTGGAGAAAGAATGCAACCTTGTCAAACACCACAATCAGTTAATTAATATAATACTTTCATCCCGGGAAATGGGTTTAATTAGTTAAGAATGGGGAATCTGATAAATTAGTAGGTAGGTATATGTTGTAACAATTTGTACTCGTATGTATTGATTGAACTAATTTGAAGAACAATAAAATTGTACTCTTAAAATGTTGTATATTATTATAATAAAACTTCGTAATTGATATTTCAGTATGAATATTATAATTATGTAACTATATAATCATCATAATCTAGAACCACAGAAGAAATAATAGTAGATACTTATAATAAGGTAAAACTGTATAATCTGAGATGTTAAATTCATAAAAAAATTGAAATATTTTCGCATCTATACGGTGCTGATTCTGCAAGAGATAAAAAAGAATATTCTACTACAGTTAACGTTATCTGTAAATGAATTTATACCTACAAGGCATATATATTTAATTTTAAAACTGAACAGAATGATATAATTATAACGATTACATAATAACAACAAAAACTAACATAAAGATTTTTATTTTAAGGATTTTATAAATCCTTGTTTTTCTTGAAATACCATTCAACTCACTCAGTGCACATAATAATTATAGAAACTATGAATATGTTAATTTATTAAGGAGCGATAGCTACCAAGCAGGCCTTACTTCAGATCCTGCATGCGCTATATAAATTTGTATATTTTCAATGTTATTTGCGTATAGAAATTAATGATCAATGAATAAAATGTATTAAATCAACAGTTTTAGGGTTCCGTAGCCAAATGGCAAAAAACGGAACCCTTATAGATTCGTCATGTCTGTCTGTCTGTTTGTCTGTCTGTCTGTCTGTCTGTCTGTCTGTCCGTCCGTATGTCACAGCCACTTTTTTCCGAAAGTATAAGAACTATACTGTTGAAACTTGGTAAGTAGATGTATTCTGTAAACCGCATTAAGATTTTCACATAAAAATAGAAAACAAACACTAAATTTTGGGGGCTCCCCATACTTAGAACTGAAACTCAAAAATTTTTTTTTCATCAAACCCATACGTGTGGGGTATCTATGGATAGGTCTTCAAAAATGATATTGAGGTTTTTAATATCATTTTTTTCTAAACTGAATATTTTGCGCGAGAGACACTTCCAAAGTGGTAAAATGTGTGTGTCCCCCCCTGTAACTTCTAAAATAAGAGAATGATAAAACTAAAAAAAAATATATGATGTACTTTACCATGCAAACTTCCACTTAAAATTGGTTTGAACGTGATCTAGTAAGTAGTTTTTTTTAATACGTCATAAATCGTAAACCGCGATTTACCTCGATCAAAGTTACAACGAACTACAAGAACTTTTATATTATGTTACTTGCTGCTACGGAACCCTTCATGGGCAAGTCCGACTCGCACTTGGCCACTTTTTATTTAGAGTTCCGAAGTAAACCCTTATAGTTTCGTCATGTCTGTCCGTCCGTCTGTCCAAAGCATAGCGCCAAGACCCTTATTGCTAGAAAGCTGTAATTTTGCATGGATACACCTACATATTTATTAAACCTCCAAAATCGTACAATAAAATCTTGCAAAACAATTTTTTCAGGGTATCCTCCCGTAGGGGAATGTGGGGGGAAACCGGACAGGGGGTGAAAACAGATGGTTGCTATTTTACTAGTAGGCATATAGCTATCTCGTTCTAAATAGTCAAACGTTATTTGGGAACACTCGGGCAGTTTGCTTGCAAAAGGCGGATAGGATAGAATTTCATCACGTGCTTGTACTCCACAAAATAGAAAAAATTGGTAAGTTATCTAATATTTTGTAATTTTTGACGTATTCTCAATTATTTTGGCCATGTACAATCATAATGTAACATTCTTTTCATAATATCTTGGTTATTTAAGTTAAAAAATCAGCATTAATTGTTGCTGTGAGTCTAAGAATAAAAATTTTGCAAGTAGTATTTTGAAAGTGGCACCTGTGGGGTACGACCGGACGGGGTGATATCGGGTATCCGGTGTCACCCCCAATCATTGAATAGGTCATGTCTGTTTATTTACCTAAAATCTTAAACCTTTACTTTATTTATTTTTTCATAAGTATGTTTACAGGACCTCAGTATCACTTGAGTTGAAGAGAGACGTAGGCTCCCTATGCGTATTCTACAGTCTGTACAACGGGGAATGTTCTGAAGAACTGTTCGGTTTAATACCTGCGATTGATTTCCGTCACCACGCATCACGATGTACCAGGTTCCATCAACACCACCATAATACTTGGCGTTCGTCCACAGTTCGCTTTTCATGTAATTTCCTACCACGCACGTGTAAACTGTGGAACGAACTTCCTGCATCGGTGTTCCCACTAAGCTTTGACATGGAGTCCTTCAAGAAGCAGGTCTATTGTTATTCTTCGAGGCCGGCAACGCATTGGTGACGCCCCCGGTATTACTAATGTCCATGAGCGGCTGTGATCACTTACCATCAGGTGACCCGTCAGCTCGTTTTCTTGCTTAAGGCATAAAAAAATATCCGTATTCACCCCGTTGACTAAAAACGCGTATCCGGTTTTACCCATAGGTATGGGGTGAATCCGGATTTATGTTTTTTATTAAAATAAATTTCTACTTCTTTTTATCTTTATTGATTTCGGATATTTTTTGCCAAAGTAATGTCTTACTTATGTTCTTTGAGAAGTGTTGTTGATTTTTTAAATATATATCGGCGCGGCGTATAAATGATTAAATGTGATCGATTTGAATAATTATTACTTGCAAGATTATTATTGTAAATTGAGCGGGTAACACCGAATAGAGTTGTACACGTCATGGCGAGGTCTGGCAACCCTGGCAGAGGCCATTAGTGGTAGGTACGGTACGACGCCGGTCGCTTGGCCTATGTCAGTTGTCAGTTAATATAAGCTTGCATCATTGTACCCGGAGAAGCCACGGATAAAGTCCACCGACGGACTTCGGAGACAGCCTTCGAGCTGAGCAGACGCCTAGAGAAGAGCGTAGTTACTTTTAAGACGGCCTCCGGGCTGAACGGAGCGTGACGTGTGAATTGTTCGGTTGTATCGGTGAAAGCAATATTCGGAGTCGGATGGCGGATTGACCAGTAACAGAATCAGACCAGGGGTTATGCGAGGCATGGGCTGGCGAATAAGGGGTGGTTGGAGGCCAGTAGGGGGGGTTCACCCCTCATTCCTGACTATAATTGTGTAATGTGTGTAAAAGTTGTAAAACCTGTGTTAAGATGAGTTTCTGACTAAAGTGATGTAAAAGCCCACTGTTGTTATTATTTCCCGAACCATCACCCACCCACACGTTTCTCCGACATATATAATAATAATAATAATAATAAATACTTTATTTCAGACCAAGAGTCCATATTATGGGTTAGTTACATTATTCTTAAAACTATAATATATATATATATAACATTTTAACGAATTTATGGTGTTTTTTTCTTAACTATCCGGTGTCACCCCACTCTCCCCTACAGGTAACGTGACGATGAATTTTTATTGGTCGCGCACCATATAGTGTGGGGTATCGTTGAAAAGGTTTTATAAAAAATTATGGGTTTTCTAAGACCATTTTTGGGTTTAAGGGTTCGTTCGCAAAATATTTGGCTTTAATGTGCTAATTTTGATTAGCTTCAAGCGTAGAAAAAGAAGGTTTTTGACGTTTTGTAAACTATGAAAAATACTACTGCATTTCACCATGAAGAACCCAATTCACTCTTAATCAATGAATTATATGTTCCACTAGAAACGCTCATCAGTAATAAGCGAAACGGTCAGAGCACGAAACGAACGCGGCAGAGCGCGGGAAGGCTATGGTCATAGATTAGGGATACAGACATGCAAATGCCTCATTACAGATTATGTTGCCTAATAGTTTTTGCCCTCATGAGTAAAAAGCCCAATGCATACGTAACGGGTTTTTTCCCGTACGGGACGAAAAAAAAATCATTGGCGACGTACGGGCCACGTTCCGTATGGGATTCCGCTGCGTATGCACTATCGTATACATTTTCTATGAAACGATGAGGGTGCGAACACAGAATCATACGGATTAACGTTTCAATTGTAATCAAATGTACCTATCGACATAAAAACGCACTAAGATTTATTCCGTCTCTAATACCTACAATTTATTTATACTTCCGGTATGGAACATCTGTACATTTTTAATCTATGATCATGACGTCGTACGATTTTATTCCTAGCGATTCTCTCTTTCGCACGCTTAAACGGATTGTTGTCGTGCAAACGAGACAGACTAGCGTCAGGTTTGTTTACGTATAACAATATGGCTGCCGACTATTTTGGATAAAATATTGGATTAAATCAAGAAATACCTTTTATTATGCTTTTTTTGTTACGAACTACGAAGTTTTTATCACTTAATCAATAAATAGGTATTAATACTTACTTTAATACTAGTATAAAGTATTGTTAGATTTTTAATACACATTTACGTTGTTTTTGTCGCAGCAATGTGGCCGTTTTAACTCCGCGCGTGCTAATAGTACACTGCAACCGTTGTTGCCTCGTCAGGTATTGTCACCGGACAGTATTGATGTACCTGAACGCTCAATCTAGTAGAACATATAGATCGCTGCTCTTAATTTTATTATAATATTGATTCCTTGCTAATGGTATTGTTGTTATTGCGAAGGTTATAACTTGCTACAATTTAGCGTTTTTGATAATTATGTTCAACAATAAACACAGTAACAACACAGATGGCCACTGGAACTCCTTTATGAGTATTTTAACTCTTTACTTATCGTCGGTTATTACTCGTTACAATTGTAATAAACGAGGTTTGCATTTGACGTTTATCTGATCTTCATCTCAGTCTATAGGACAGTCTTAAATAGGGTAAGCATAAAATATTATTATGAAAAATGAGCATGAGATTATGAGCATAAGATTAAAAGATAAAAATCTTTGGGTACCTTTAACCTTATTATTATAACTGTTGAGTAATATAACAATTGTGGCGCTGCGAATTTTCTAGACTTGTGGTAATCTTAATATGTATAAATTAGGTGTCACGTTGTTTGTCCGCAATGGACTCCTAAACTACTTAACCGATTTTGATCAAATTTGCACACCGTGTGCAGTTTGATCCAACTTGAAAGATAGTATAGCTTACATCTCAAGGTTTTAATAAAAAATACTTTTGACAGAACGAAGTCTGTCCGGGCTAGTAAATAATAAAATTATTACTATAATAGCTTCTTGCAATTTGCATTATGATAGATGCTTAGAGAAAGAAGTGTAGTTGCAACTAAACCACACATTTTTTTATGAAGGGCTTACGAAAAAGGTGACGGTAGGCGAACAAAATAACCAACTTCAAAATTAGGGATAACACAAAAACTACTCCTCAGATCTCGCAAAAATTTAGATAGGACCACATTACAAGCACCAGCTTTTGAATATAACAAGAATCATCAAAATCGTTACACCCAGTAAAAAGTCACGAGTAAAAAGTGATGACACTTGTCCTAATACAGTCGATTTGAGCAGCTCCTCCTTTTTTTGAAGTCGGTTAAAAAGCCTCAAGTCACACACACTGCTCCAGGCATATTCCTGGGCAAGAATCTCATTCCATAATTAGCATGTTCGTCGCAGGAAGATCGAAGGAATCGGATTGTGGATATTTTTTATAAAAACTGTAACGTTTAATTCGTCTTATAATAATATCACATTCAGGATAAATTTATCATTTTTATAATCATGTACTTTAATCAGAATTCATCAGAATTCGTCTTATAATAATATCACATTCAGGATAAATTTATCATTTTTATAATCATGTACTTTAATCAGAATTAATTAGTTGGATCTGATAAAATTATTTTCTTTGTTCATTTTTCTGACTTATCTTGGTGTGTTAATCTATACTTAATATATAAAGAGGAAAGATTTGATTTTTTGTTTGCATTGAATAGGCTCCGAAACTACTGAACTGATTTGAAAAATTCTTTCACTGTTGGGAAGCTATACTATCCCTGAGTAACATAGGCTATATTATATTTTCAAAAAAATTAGGGATCCTTAATAAAACTCCAATAATGTAACCCAAGGTGAAAAAAAAAAAGAAAACCGAAGCAAAGCGAGGGCGGTTACTCGTTATGAATAACTTCAATAAAATTACAGTAGTTCAAACTGGCTAATAAACATGGTCTCGTTTTACCCCGTGTTTATAACTCTCCGATCTCTGACTAAAGGAGAATCAATTTCGACAAGATTCGACGGACTAGTTTCACAACTCAAAAGTAATATTGCGAGAAAATTGCTGTTCCTATTTCGTACTAGCTGACCCGGGGAACTTCGTATCGCCTAACAAATTATTTTTTTCTAAAATAAAAGTAGCTTAAGTTACTCCTTGTTATATCAGCTATCTATCAGTGAAAGTCCCGTCAAAATCGGTCCAGCCATTTCAGAGATTAGCCGGAACAAACAGACAGACAAAAAAAAAAAATGTTGTTATGGTATATGTACCTTGCATACATCCAAATGCACTTAGTGAAAAGCGGTTATTTTAATATTACAAACAGACACTTCAATTTTATTTATTTGTACAGAGCATAGATGAGAAAAGTAACATAATATTTTTGAGTGGCTTCAAATCAACTTCTAACTTTTTTTTTAAATTTTAAAATAATTATGAGTCTATATTTACATTAAATACAATTTAATACAAATCTGCTCGCCGAGAGTAAATGTTTTTTACCGCTCTATTTCTTTGTGGGTCGAACGTCCGTACTGAAATATCGACACCCCTTTCTTTCAATACAATATGTAGAATTGTACACAACAAAATATTTATCAATTTGTTCCGTCAAATTCTACTAAAGATTCTCACTCGGCCCGGCATAGCAGTGCAGTGTATTGTTCACTTTCGATAATGTTGTTAGCCGTGTTGGGGCTTAGAATACTGACCCTTATCCCACACCGGCATACTAGTGTGTCGTAAGAGGCGACAGAATTCAGCCCGCTTGGTTGAATCGTTTCCCATAAGGAAATACGGAATTACGAAATCAATATTATTATTAAGTCATTAACTGTATTATTACTGGTATAATCTTTACATGAAGCCTGCCTGGATAGCTACCACCCTATATTGAAAAAATGTTTTTTTCAGTTGACCTCCTATACAGGTAACGTGAGGATGAAATATTCGTCGCGTACCCTATAGTGTGGGGTATCGTTGAAAATATCTTCCAAAAATATCATGGGTCTTCTAAGACCATTTTTGGATTTAGGGGTCCGTTTGCGAAATATTTGGCTTTAAAGTGCTAATTTTGGTTAGAGTCAAGTGATCTCTCCCCTGCTGGCTAAACGGTTGGAGTTGGACAAGTGAAAAAATTCTCGAAAATATGTTATATTATGATGAGTTTACAAGAAAAACTATCAGGCTATGTTAGCATAAGTAGTAAATGAGTAATAGTCGATAAACTTACCACTTCGGAACCCTACATTGCGCGTTGTCTGATACGTACTTGACCGGTTTTTCTCTTTTATTTCTTGGTAGGCAACTTTTGACAACATTAAGGTAGGCAACATAATATCTCGATGCAAACTCTTCTTTTAAGATACTATCTTGTATCACTACTTGTCGAGTTCTGAGTCCAGAAATGTGTATGAAAATTGAGTTAATATTTTATACTGTTATTTTTGTAAGGGGTGCCACATTATGAAAATTTATAAATACCACTTGCAAAATCTGATCATTCTGAAAATAAATATTATTATTGGTTTGGGGTCTGAATACACGCTATTGCACTGATGAGGTCGATGGACAGGTTCATGGTTCATGAACTCTTCAAAACCTTTTAACTGTTGTAATAGTACTGAGTTCACTAACACAATAATGTACACTTTTAAAAGTGTTTCTAAAAATATAAATTTATTACTGGGAAATGTCCTCGCTTCGCTTCGCTAAGCCTTTTAGTAAGCTCACACTTGATAAATGTTTCGACGGTATTTTTTATAACTATTAACATAACTTTTTTATTGGTGAACCGATTGCAATAAAGCAAACTCTATCCAAGCTCACTACAATACATCAGTGAAAACTGCATCTAAATCTCTTAAGGCGTTCCTAACATTAGCAGAAACAAACGCACAGACAAACAGACAAAAATTCTACAAAAATCTATTGCGTTAATAAATAACCCCAGTAAAAGTTTTTCTCAAATATCTTCCATTTACAGACATCGATCAGTTATAGTTTTATTATATTTATTGATTTGACTTGTTTTTATGAACTACACCTGCACCACTAGTGTTCGTATCGTGTTTTAACAAAATAGATTATTAATACGCTTTTTATTAGCTTCAGACGTATGTTAGTATGTATGTAACGGAATCTTTGAAAATGATTTTGACCCCCTTCAAAACGTCGGATTAACTCGAAATTTGGCACACCTATTAAGGACCGATGGCAATTCAATATTTAAAGAAAAGAAAGAAAGAAAGAAAGAAACCTAATTACACGCTTTATATTAGCTTTAAACGGTCAGATTTCTTTCAAACTTCGTATACTTATCGAGGATCGATGACAATTCAATATTTAAAGAAAAAAAGAAAACAACCTAAATTTCATTTCGAAAAATCAAACTAAAAATGAAAAAATAAATAATAGTTAAAAAAAACTAAAAAACAAGCTTTTTTAGTTGGATTTTTTTATTTTTATTTTCTATTTTTTTTAGTTGGATTTTCTATAAAAGCAAATGAATTAAGTAAATAATTTAATAAATGAATTAAGTATTCAATTGTTTCAAATATAAAATAAAATTGAATTAAGAATTCAATTTTATTTTATATTTTTTTTGGTTGGATTTTCTATAAAAGCGTGTTTTTTAGTTTTTTTTTTATTTATGTGTGGAAATGTCTTCTTATTTAGTATGGTTATCTAACCATACTAAGGTATCTACCTTGGCATTCCAGTTCATGTCTTTTAGTTGAATAATGCGATTGATATTTTGTCAGTAACCCACCATGGTTAATGAATAATCTTATGATTTTCAATTATTATTGATTAAAACTTCAGAAGTTAACTTGACCTACGCCGAAGGCTGTTTAAAGACTAATTTAATACAAGCAATATTAATTGCTATTTTAGCAATATACTTTTAATACTATGACGTTATTAAAACCTTTAAACCATTCCTAATTACATTATTTATGAACCAATGATTTTTAAATAGGATTAAAATAATGTTTTGATACTTAGTAATTAATATTATTATAATGTTTAACTGCAAATAATTTATTCTGTCACTACCAATTATATCGTGTTAAAAATATTTTTGGAAGTGCTTCATAACAATAAAATTATAAAGTACGGTTTATTTTGTATTATTTTGAGCGAAGAATTAAGGGGAGTCTAATTATGATGATTATAGTTTTTGTTCTCTTACTTCTAATGTATTGTAACAAAATACGATTAAGATATGAATAAAATGTGTTATTCGTTCCTTGACATTCACAACCTTTTGTAAGATCAGCTGCAATTTTGTGGTGTTTCCTCTTAACAAAGATAACGACTAAAACAACGTACAAAAAACATAACAAAAAGCAGGACCAACTTGAATAATAAACTTGTGGATAAATGAAGCTTATTGGAAATGGTAATTACAAATTTTGCAGGGAAAAATTTCTCCGTGAAGAAATGCGCATGCTATACTGCAATTGTAACTTAAAAATAAAGAATAACAAAGAAGATTATATTGTGAGAGACAGAGAGGGAAAAAGAGCATTTCAAAAAAAAACAATACAAAATGTACATTTAAGTACCTATCACAAAACAAAATGATGAAATATTAATTTCAAATACAATAAAAGGATCTCAATTTTGTGTTTTGTATGATATTAGTTAGATATTAGAAGGTTATATTATGATGAATTTACAAGGAAAACTATCACGGCTATTTTAGCTTATGTAAATAATGAGTAATAATTAAAGAAGAAAATAATAGTCGATAAACTTTTGCTCGTGGCCTTACACGCACTTGCCCGGTTTTTTTAAGGATTTTATTCTATTATTTTGTCGGCGTGATAAATGTTTTTGTATATTTTGTACATTAGTTATCGATAGCTTATTATTTTAAATATAAACTATCGGTTCAGTCCTGAAAACTCCACCACAAAGTCACCACTGGTAAAGATTACAGATTTTTTCTGAAATCCCCCACCAGCTTTAATCATCGTCATGGATATTAGCAAAATAGCAACCCCAAAGGCATCCGATCATAAGATGCGTTGTACAACTTGTAGGGCAAGTAAGTTCGTACGGTAGTTTAATCAAAAAGTAGGACGAATTTCGTGTCGTGGTCTTCCTGTGACTGCAACAACACGTTATGGAGTTGTTCTTGTGACTGAAAACTGAGCTGTTTTTTTGGTCTTTGAGCGTAACATATTTAGGTCCTTCTAAAATGAGACTGGCTGTCACAAATCCTGATGCTGTAATCAACGTCATGTGTAGAATATTAGACAGATGTTTAAATTTACATCAAAGCAATGAAGAGTCTATAATCTTTTCCATGTATTGGTTGTTTTTTTAATTGTTTTAAATTTTTAATAATGTTTATTATGAAGAATAATTTAAAATAACTGGGGCATAGGCTTAGCGGCGACGCAGTCGTGAGTATATTATTGTTTTTTATGTAACTAACTAACTAACAAATGAACAGACAAACCACCTGATAAGCGGTCACTGTCACAATTGGACCTCGGTACCACCAAAGGCATCTACGATGCATTTTGGCCAAGAAAGAAAAGGGATGAAAGAACCAGCTCTAAGCTTCCAGCCGGAACACGACAAGCTGCTTACGAGCATGACAGCTGATTTAAGCAAGAGGGTAGTAGATTTGCTTCATGGGAAAATAAAAATAACAGCAACAATAATAATGACTTCATGATAATAATATAGTAATAATATTGATAAAAATAATCCTTACCGCTTCACACTGCCGAGCCTTGGTGGTAAACCAAGCAGTCCGGCTCCTGTCACCCCTTACGACACCCTAGTATGCCAACACCAACATCATCCATTTAGTTGGCAGGCACAGAGATGACTCCAAACAAAATTATCAAAAATTATCACATAGGCTCTACTCGTGGCGAAGAGGATTGTATTGAAAGGCTTTTAAGCGTTTGTGACGTGTGTAAAGAACAATCTATTTTAAACATGTCATTATTATTTGCATTAACATTACCTGAATAAAATAAACGCAAAATCAAGGTATACTCGTAGGAGCCTCCAGACCGCCTCCGTACCGCTGCGGTCTCGTAAAACGTGTAAACGAGTCCAACTCGTAGTAACTACTTACTCTTTCTTTTTTAAGTTTTTATTCTACAACTTTTTTGACGTATGCGAAATAACAGCTAAATACTTATCTATCGTCAACATCTCTGTTCCAAGCTGCGAACGGATGGACGAACGGACATGACGAAACTACAGATTCCTTTTGACAGTGAAGTGTACTGATAAAATACTCATATGATAAAATGATCTTGAACTTGACATGTGGTGGTAGAAGATGGTGGCGGACGGTAGCGCCGCGATGGACCCGGAGGCGGAGCGGCAGAGCAAGCTGGAGGAGTACATGTCACTGCTGCAGCGGCGCCGCAGCGACACGGAGGCCTCACGATACGCCGCGCGCGTTAAGAAATACGCCAGCCTGCAGGAGAAGTAAGCCTTCTAAACTTAACAGCTTTGGTACAGTCTACTTCTCGAACAGAAGCTTAGAAGCACTCATAGCCTGGCTGCTCATTTCGATCGAAGTAATCGATAAGGTTAAGCAACAGCGGTCGCGGTCGGTAAATGGATGGGTGGTAACTTCTTGAGGGCATCCGTGCGTAAGTGCAAATGAAACCGACGGTCTTGGTTGTAAACGTTAGATTACAGTATTTAAGTCACGTCGGAAGCCTTTGGGCGGTATGAAAACTTCATACACTTGGGTTATTCATTAACCCCTTCACCAATCTGCAATGGTGCAGCGTGATGGAGTATGGCTCTAGGTCTCCTAAAGAGAGACTCGTGCTCAGTAGTGGGCTATATGGGTTGAAGCTTACTTAGCGTACGGTCCTTTAAGTATGTACGGTATATCTACGCTACACCAACCGAAATAAAAAAGATGTGTGTGAACCGGCTAAGTGTGAGTTGGACTCGCATACAAAAATCACATTTGTTATATGGAAGCCCCACTTAAATATTTATTTAATTCTGCTTTTAGTATTTGTTGTTTTAGCGGCAATAGAAATATATCATCTGTCTAGCTATCACGGTTCATGAGATACAGCCTGGTGACAGACAGACAGACAGACAGACGGACGGACGGACGGACGGACGGACGGACGGACGGACGGACGGACGGACGGACGGACAGACGGACAGACGGACAGACAGACAGACGGACAGACGGACAGTGGAGTCTTAGTAATAGGTTCCCGTTTTTACCCTTTGGGTACGGAACCCTATAAACGAAGATTGTTCCGAATTAGGCTGTCTTTTACAACTGAGCATTAAGATTTATCCATTTTTACCCAAGCCAAAAGGAGAAATATTATCATCTGTTCCCGTACAATTATTGATGTTCGTTAGAAGAGTCTTGATCGTATTTTTTTTCAAATGGACAGTTGCTGTTAGCCCTATCGGCCTTTACATCTTCATGCAGACAGATGTCTTGATCGTCCACTGCAGTGCTGAATTATAGAATTGACACCCTGTATAGGACATTTTGGAATATATGTATGAGTGGAGGCAAGCTGCTTTTCTTTAGGCTATCACGGCATACCCTTGGCGTTAATAGGCGCTATGATGACTATGACCATTAGATCAATAGTTTGCTCGCCAGCTATTAATGACCTTGTCATTGGTCTCCACCAGGCGCCGCCGGGCAGCAGCGTCTCGGAAACACGTGGAGCATGTCCAGAATGACCAGGCGAAGAAGAAGGTTGAAGGAGATCAGTCGAAACCTACTGAGGGCTGGTACGTGTCCTTAAAAAGAATATCAAAGCTAGATAAAAAATTCTCTGCGTAAATGTGCATACCTTGATTCAATTTTCATATTAGAATTAACTATTAAAAAATATTTAAAGTATTATTCATTATTCATTTGTAACGGTTCTTCGTTTGCGGTTCCCTTACCCAGATCCAGATAAGGAAGTACATACTCGTATTTTTGCTGTAACGAATTCGTAGTTTTGAAGTGTTACGAACACACACCCACACAACGAATTTTGGATAAAAATGTAATATAAATGGTATTCACCGTATTATTTCTGTTGTAGTGATCGTCAAGGTGAACATGGGGAACACATGAGTAAAAGGTAATTTGTTATGATTGATTACATAGATTCCAACATCTCCAACGAAGTATAATTAAAGAGTTGACGCCTGTTATGGGCCGCGGTTTTTAGGGTTCCGTAGCCAAATGGCAAAAAACGGAACCCTTATAAATTCGTCATGTCTGTGTCTGTCTGTCTGTCTGTCTGTCTGTCTGTCTGTCTGTCTGTCTGTCTGTCCGTCCGTATGTCACAGCCACTTTTCTCCGAAACTATAAGAACTATACTGTTGAAACTTGGTCAGTAGATGTATACCGTAAACCGCGTTAAGATTTTCACACTTAAATTGAAAAAAAACAACGAATTTTCCCCATACATAGAACAGAAACTCAAATTTTTTTTTCATCAAACCCATACGTGTGAGGTATCTATGGATAGGTCTTCAAAAATAATATTGAGGTTTCTAATATCATTTTTTTTCTAAATTGAATAGTTTGCGCGAGAGACACTTCCAAAGTTGTAAAATGTGTGTCCCCCCCCTGTAACTTCTAAAATAAGAGAATGATAAAACTAAAAAAAATATATGATGAACATTATTGTGCCAACTTCCAACGAAAATTGATTTGAACGAGATAGTAAGTAGTTTTTTTTTAATACGTCATAAATCGTAAACCGCAAAAAACATCGATCAAAGTTACAATGAAGTACAAGAACTTTTATATTATGTTACTTGCTGCTACGGAACCCTTCATGGGCGAGTTCGACTCGCACTTGGCCGCTTTTTTTGATATTTGGTAGCTTGGTCCCGAAGCATTTGCACTAAATAGAGCCAATTTATTTATCAACGAGTAACCGCCCTAGCTTTGCTTCGGTTTTCTTATTCTTTTACACCTTGGGTTATATTATTGGAGTTTCATTAAGGATCCCTAATTTTTTTGATAATATAATACAGCCTATGTCACCCGGGGACAGTGTAGCTTTCCAATAGTGAAAGAATTTTTCAAATCGGTTCAGTAGTTTGGTAGCCTATTCAATGCAAGCAAACAATCAAATCTTTCCTCTTTATAATATTAGTATAGATTAAGCAAATCTGCAATTATGGCGCCACATCAAGGCTTAGCTGCATGATCTCGTATACTGAGTGTTGCGATTTTTTATCTGTCTATGCCATGCCATCCGTGCTGTAGAATCCAAGCTTGGAAGATGCTCTAGGCCTAGTTTTGAGGAGAGGATCTGTGATCAAGTAATGGGTCGTTATGTGTTTATAACATTAAATTATTATCAACAACTGTAGCCAATTCAATGGATTCAATCGATTTTGAAAATAGAATCTCCCGTATACACAAATTTTGTTTGCGATATCTCTTTTGGTACTTTAGTACATTAAACTTCAATGGTTTTTAATAGCCAATTGTTAATGCCACTAGACGCGGCGCTGCTTGCGAGCACGGTCGTGGCGGGTCGTTGTCGCGGTCGCGGTCGCGCGAACCGGTCGACCGCTGCGGCTGCCGACGGATGCGAAGACGACGCTCCAGACGTGTACGTTAACTTTTATACGAACTCATAGAACACTCTAGGGGCAGCTCCATCTCACATTCCAAACCCTTTGCAAAACTTCTTTTCTCCCTTTGTAAAACCTATTTTACTCCCCTGAATTCCGCTATCGGTTATTTTTTTAAGTTTCAACACTGCATAAATAATAGTCATTTCTGTCTTGTGGAAGGCATATCACGTACAGAAACACATGCCCTTTCATAAGTTTTGTTTTTACCTGTTACAATTATTAACTGCTCAAGTAATAAAATTGTCCGAATTAGTAAGTTTTCTATCTTAATTTTTTAACACATCCATTATTTTATTTGATAGCGTCGTCGAAGCTGTCGTCGACGCCGTCGTCGTCGTCGCAGCTGTCGCCGTCGTCGCAGTCGCAGACGCCGTCGTCGCAGTTGCCGTCGCCGCCGCCGCCGCAGACGTCGTTGCTGTCGTTAGCTAGCAATAAACTGTGGCGACGTTGACGTCAACAGTGGCTACTGCTGTAACCGGTTTAGTAATTGTACCAGCGTGATAAATTGAGAGTTATGTCTGTCAAATTAATCTCAATTGTTTCTGAATGATTTTACAATGAAATTTAAGTTTTTGTTTACTGTTTTGATTAATATTATTTAAATTATAATGTTGAAAGTTTTATTTTCTGTCGACAACTTTAATAGAAGATTTCGGGACTACTAGAACTTCCAATCAGCAACGCCGGCTCCAGGCTCCAGCCAAGATGAGTGGATACCGTTTTGCTGTGTTGGGAGGCAATATTTGCATTGAACAGCTAAATAGAAAACCTCAACTAACTATCGAAGGCATTATGACCCAAACACCGTTTATCCATCCCACGGCGAATATCAACTCTGCAACGCGTGTTCATCTATCCACTCAGGTGACCCAGGACGCGCGGACGGGGTGAATATTTGACTTCTGATTTTTCTTTTGGGCTGAATGCTTCACAATCCTTAAGACACCGAATCCAGTTACACATTGAAAATAATAGACATAGTTTCGAACGAAATTAATCAGTTAAGGTTTAATAGGTAGATAAATTATTTTGTTAGAATGAGCTCTTTTCTTAAGTTTGCCGTATGTCCCAGAATTCGATCCTTATTAGCGGCACTATTGAATGGGGTAATAGATTTAAAGATTTACTAAGAACAAAACCATTTGAAAAGTGATGTATTCTTAAACACCGGCTATAATTTAGTTTAAAGTATTGCCAACGTTTACGTCCACCTCGGGAGTACAAAGTTAAATTAATAACCTTAAACATTAACTACAAATTAAAATTTTACGCTGAATTACATTTTATTATTATGTTGAGTGCATACACTAAAGTGTATGCCATAATACAGGATGTGATTTTTTTAATCAACGGGGTCGATTCCTGTCTAGGAATATTGATTTTCCAAAAATCCCATGACGCAGTTTTAGTTTCATCAAAGTCAGCCCCGAGAATTCTTTTTTACTTTTCGCTATTCCTCATAGTCTCAGATTTGGCCGTCCACGCTCACTTGAAAAGTTCACCCTGTAGGGATATAATATATTATGACATAATGACGCTGATAATAAATACGCTCACACTCTGCAATAGTTTAGTGTCATTGTGAAATGTTTATTCTGAAAATTATCTACTATGTCACTATGTCACTATGGCGTGAAAAACAAGGCCCTTAACTTGCTTGCTTCTTATTTGAATAATAGGATACAAAGGGTTAATATAAACGATGAAAAGTCATCAGGGTCATCTACTGTTATGGGTGTATCGCAAGGCTCGATCTTAGGCCCTTTTCTTTTCCTTGTGTATATAAATGATTTACTATATTATGTAAATAACCATGCGAACATTGTGCTGTTTGCAGATGATACATCATTAATATTTAAGACTGATAGGAATAAAAATAATTTTGACGATGTTAATAGTGCTCTGTCGCATGTCTCACATTGGTTCACTATAAATAATTTACTTTTAAATGCAAAGAAAACCAAATGCTTAGAATTCGTGCTACCAAATGTAAAAAAAGTCCATAAATCTCTTAAATTAAATAATGAAACATTAAATATAGAGGAATCCACAGTCTTTTTAGGGGTAACCTTAGATAGTAAACTACAATGGGGCCCGCACGTAGCATCTCTCACAACTAAACTCGCTAGGGCTGCTTATGCTGTTAGAAAAATAAGACAACTCACTGACGTCGACACTGCTAGGCTTGTTTATTTTGCATATTTCCATAGTGTTATGTCTTATGGCATTTTGCTGTGGGGCAAAGCAGCCGATATACAACAAATTTTTGTACTACAGAAAAGAGCCATTAGAGCTATTTATAAACTAAAATCAAGGGAGTCCTTGCGTGTCAAATTTAAAGAAATAGGTATACTTACAGTAGCTTCCCAATATATTTATAGTAATTTTGTCTTTATAAGGAAAAACATAACTGCATATAAACAAAATTGTGACTTATCAAATCGACAAACAAGAAGGATGCATCAATTGGCTACCTCTTCGTACCGTCTTGCTAAAGTACAGCGTTCTTTTATGGGACTCGGTGTAAAATTCTATAATAAAGTCCCAAAGCCAATTCGTGACTTGCCGGTGGAATCTTTTAAGAAACGTGTAAAAATTCAACTAGTAGGCAAGGGTTATTATAACATAGATGATTATTTAAATGATAAAGATGCTTGGAAATAACCAGCTAGGCAACCAGTTCCGCTCAGGTTAGAGAATACCTATTTTTGTAATAAATATAAGTTTTATTTTTAAAAGATGTGCTGAGGAGTTTCTTTACGGCTTTTCTTCTCCTCCATGACAAAGCACCTTTGCGAAAAGCTCGTAAATTAAAAAAAATGACGTGCATAAGTGTATCAGTGATACCTACATGAATAAAAGATTATTTCATTTCATTTCATTTCATTTCATATCTTTTAATCCACAGTCAAGACTTTAAATGAACCAGGCATTCCAGAGTACTCCTCGTTAAATTTAGAACGAATTCTTTTCGATTCGTTTGTTGTAGCATTCTCTATAAACTTCATATGCTTGATAAATGCTGGTGTAGACAGTGCTTTGAAAGTTTTTTCTGAAAGAAAAATCAAGAATTAATAAAATATCGTAGCATATATAACAGCGAATTTTTATTCATTATTTATTCTTTATTGCACCTTAAAACATAAAGGATACAAAAGGCGGACTTAAAGTTAAAAGCATTCTCTGCCAGACAACCTAAGGGCAGTGGAAGAACAAAGAAGGCGGTTGCAAAAAGAGAACTTTTTCCGAAAAGTTTGAGGAGAGCGTTTATCGAAAAGGCTTTATATTTACAACTAAAGACCCGAGAATCATTATTATTTTCCAGAAGGTTTGTATGGTTTAGGCGCAAAATGTCCCATTCGCACAATTTTTGTCAACATTCATCGAACCTAGAGTTACTTTCCCAGAACTGTAATTTATTGAAGAATTAATTGGCTTTCAGATAACGTCAGTTCTGTACTTAGGTATGTGTGTCACACTAATGTTGTGTTTTTTTAATATTTATTTATTCTTTCCTGCACCTTAAACGTAGAGAATATAAAAGGCAGATTAAGCCAAAAAAATCCTTTGCCACTCAATCTTAGAGCAGTGGGAGAAGCAATAATGTTAACGGTTTCGGATTATACTCGTAAGGTCAAAAACGCAAAAGGTCATACGCAAAATGACAAAAAGTAATCTGGTTAACTCACCGGCTAATTTATCTATAGTATCCATACCACCGCCTATGTCCTTCGGTAATAAATCTTTGGGAATGAGTTTAAACAATGACTCGAAATCCTCATGAACGTGTAAACGAGATGTGAGTTTCTTCGACAAACCCTGCTTGACTATTGCCACTATCATGTCTATGACTTTAGATCCACTTATGAGATGAAGGCCCCTCAACCGAAGGCCTACTGCTTCCTGTAAATAAGAAAATGTTAACTTTAAAAAATTTAATCAAATAACTCTATGATTGCGTGATTGGGATGCTGAGTACTTGGAACCTTGGTTTATTCCCGGTCGTCCCCACCCTGTCGTCACCCAATGCATACGTAACGGGCTCTATGGCTCTATGCCCATACGGGCCACGTTCCGCACGGGATTCCGCTGCGTATGCACTATCGTATACATTTTCTATGAATCTATGTTTCCAAAACTTACGTCCCGTCCCGTACGGGAAAAAACCCCGTAACGTATGCATTGGGCTTAACACATTTTAATAATATAAAACAAAGTACTCAAATTTATTTATCTTTCTGTAGAATATTCTAATAGTACCTAAATTATTTTATAAATAAATTGTAATTACGATTAAACAAAGTTAATTCATGCAGATTATTTCTTTGTGAATATAAGTACTATTATTTCTTCTGTGTGGTAACTTTGCTATTACATGTGTTCAGGTATTCTTTATTAAAGGGCATCGAACCTAATTGGCACACCTACAAGTCCGCCATTTTGAAAAAACCTCGATTCGGCGGCCAGTGATGAAACATGTGTCAATCGATAGACTAAATGATTATGATCAAAAAGTATTCAGTGATGAAATGTCGTAAGTGATATACTTTCTGAGATAAGTGAGTTCAAAACTGTAGAAAAATAAAGCAAAAAACTTCTTCTGGGCGGACATTGATAAATCATATGTCAATCGATAGGCTAAATGATTACGATTAAAAAGTATTTAGTGATGAAATGTTGTAAGTGATATATTTCCTGAGATATTTGAGTTCAAAACCGTACAAAAATAATGCATTAAAAATTAGCATATACTTATTTTGAATTTATTGGGTCAATAATAAAAAATAAGTATATTATGCCATATGTGTATGTGCTGCATAGGTACTTGATTTATTAATAACGGGTAAGTTTGAATTAAAAAAAAAGCAAAGCAAACTACTAGGTTGTTTTATAAATAATTTATTTGCCACCAGCGGCTACAGCTTTGGCGACTCTAACCCAAATGGTAAAATTCATTATTGGCTTCGTTTTCTACATCATGTCTAACAATCACTGAATCTTAAAAATTCCGCTGGTGATAAAGACAATGTTTCCTGGTGTCGAGCCCATGCCAAGAACCATATAACACACATTATATGGGAATGACATGACAAGGTTCTGTTTTATTATTGTTTATTTGACGAATTTGTTTAATTTTTATAATACATAACGTAACTGAGGTAAGGAGAAAAAGTGACCTGTACAATTCAATTGCTGTATCGCCATAAGCACTTCTTACCGTTCAAGACCAAAATTATGTTGGTGTAGGCTCTGGTCATCCCTCACCTTGATTATGCTGATGTGTGTTGTACAGATTTGTCAGAGGAACTTCTGAATAAATTGGAGCGCCTTCTTAATAACTGTAAGTATGACCACATTTCCCAGTTCCATTCCTAACTTAAATGGCTACCCATTCGATTCAGGCGAAACTTCAGAATTCTCTCAACATTTTATGCTATTTTGAATAATGTGTCTTCTCCTGTTTCTTTAAAGGAACCCATAGCACTGCTTATTTCGGGAATTCCTTCACAATACATTTAATACTGTTCTGGAACTCCTTGATTGTAGACATCAAAAAATCATAATCTACCAAAAGCTCCTTCAAGAATCATGTCCGGCAGCACTACCTGAAGCATTTAGAATGTCGTCGCCCGTGGTCTTCAACCAGATGTTATATACGTATTTATAAATATTTATGTACTTAATATATAACATAATATGTATATATGTAAATATGAATAAATATGTATTTATTTAATTTTGTTAAAGATATTGTGATATTTTACATGTATATAGTTATAGTTTTGATCCACTAAAAAATAAAAAGACAAATCATTACAAATGTTTTATGTTTGTACTGGTTTGTTCTCAAATATCTCATAAAGCATATCACTTACGACATTTTATCGCTGAATACTTTTTGATCGTAATCACTTAGTCTATCGATTGACACATGTTTCATCAATATCCGCCGAAACAAAGTTTTGTACTTTATTTTTCTACGGTTTTGAACTCAAATATCTCAGAAAGTATACCATTTACGACATTTCATCACGGAATACTTTTTGATCATAATCATTTACTCTATCGATTGACATATGTTTCATCACTGGCCGCCGAATCGAGATTTTTTCAAAATGGCGGACTTGTAGGTATGCCAGGCTCCATACAAAAATGTTGGAAGCCCTTTGTAGCTGTATGAGATTTTATGCACGAAACCGAATTTTGATCACAAATATAATGATAATTGTTTTCATTTATACTTTCATAATGCCTTGGCCTTGTTAGTATAGGGTCAGATTCAATACTTCCGAATGAGACGGGCATAGTAAATACCTAATAGAATGAAATATAAACAAACAACCAGAACAAAACAAATAAATCGAGGCATCATCGCCAAATAAACTATTAGATTTGAGACTAGAGTACTGAGCAAACAATACTCAAATGCAATCAATGTCAAAAAGTTACGACACTTTGCATCAATAAACGAAAACAAGATGAACCACCTGATGGTCACCACTGCACATTAGCAACTCCAAAACCACCCAAACAGTTTGACAACCAAGGAGGCAGGTCCATATCATGAGGGCTTTGCCGTGCACGTTAAATTGTTCACGACTGATTCTATAAAGAGTAAGATTTTAACACAGGTCAGCCTAAAATCTACAACACCTCCCGGGCGATTCTTTGAAAATAAAGAAATTGAGCGGCAATTAGAAAATATCATACTTTATTGTTATAGATTATGACAAGGTGCTTTTTACAAACACCGAACCGTCTTTTACTTGGCGCAGAAGATGTTATACAAAAATAATTAGTCCAAATAGCGCAAATTGTGATGAAACAATCCAAAATCTAATTACCAGTAGTGTCCCTTTTCCCCGATTTCAACAAATGATGCTGTATAAAAAAAAAATATACAACTGAAGAACGAATTTTTCTTCAACGATTTCGATAATAGACTAGTATATGCATGCCTTACATTAAAATCATGATGCAAAGAACATATTTTCGTTATATAAAATCATTTTGAATTTTGTCCCTGCATTGTTATATAATTACCATTCATTAGGATGGTCACTTCAATTTTGTTGCTTATTTTGTGCTGTACAGCGCTCTTTTAGGTATAAACATTCGACCACCAATCGTGGCTCCATCTTGGAACAAACGGAAGTGTCAGAACATGCTTCAGCACGACGTAATATAAAATTATCCCACTGCACGACTGCTTTGTTTCAAAATATTTCTCAGTGCCGTTAAATTTTTTGAAGGTAAGTAGATATGGTTTTCTGCCATAATGTAAGTCTTAGGTTCTTGCATAGACAACTATTTTACATAGATAAATATTAAAACTAATAACAGTCACTAAATACAGAGAAATTCAAGAAAATGTGTGATTTTCTAATCACCGTTTATTTAATTACCGGTAATGAGCTTGCTTGGATGGTAATTAGATAATGAGAAATTTCTAAAGGGAGTCCTTATTAGATAATCAATAAGACCTTTAGTTTATGACAACACTATGTTACATGTTGTAAAGGTATAATCTTCTGTATAATTTAAACAATTTTGTACGGATGTCCTTTATAGACTTCAAAACCATCCTACCGATGTGCCCCAAAATGGTTACATTTGAAAGGCAATAATGCGAAGATGGTTTGAGACCACTAAAATAGATCAATTGAGAGCAGGAGAGAAGCATTGGCTGTAAGTTTGGATATTGCAAAGGCCTTCGATAGGGTGTGGCATAAGGCATTACTCTCTAAGCTGCCTTCCTACGGAGTACCCGAGAATTTGTGCAAATGGATTGCCAATTTTTTATCGGAGCGGAGCATCAAGGTCGTTGTTGACGAAGTATGCTCGGACACGAAGCCCATAAATGCTGGCGTCCCTCAAGGCTCTGTGCTCTCACCTACACTGTTCATCATGCATATCAATGATATGCTTGACATCAGGAATATCCATTGCTATGCTGATGATATTACGGGTGATGCTCGTTATACAGGCCGAACAAATCTTTCACGGATGCAGATTGAGGAGAAGAGGATGAAACTTGTAACTGAAGTCGAGACATCTCTGGAGCGGGTCTCGGAATGGGGCAGGCTAAATTTAGTCCAGTTTAACCCTGAGAAGACACAAGTTTGCGCGTTAACCGCTAAGAAAACCCATGTCATCATGGCACCTCAGTTTCAGAACACTCCTCTTAACATCTCCAAAAGCATTGAGATCCGTGGTGTCGACATTTCGAATGAAGTGCAATTTCGGGACCACTTGGTTAGTAAGGCCAAACTGCAAAGAAATTGGGAGTGCTCAATAGAGCTAAGCAGTACTTTACGCAGACGATAAACAAAATGAAAAAATTACATCTAACGTTATAATCAAGACACCATTTGCAGATAATGAGAAAGTAACACTTCTTTCAGCTGTAACTCCTAATAATGTAGTTTACATTTGCAAACTGAAGTTAATATCGATGACAAGGTGTATAATATTAGTACTGTCAACATTTCATCACTGAATTCTTTTTGATCGTAATCACATAATGTAATCTTATCAAATTTTTTTACCGAAGACCTTTTTTTTGCTTTATATTTCAACGGTTTATATTTATTTTCATCACTGAATAATTTTTCATTATAATCACTTACTCCGTTAATTGACACATGTTTCATCACTGGCCGCCGAAACGAAGTTTTTTCAAAATGGGATTTTTTTCCAAAAATAATTGTAGGTATAACAACTACGTTCAATGCCCAAATGTAGTACTACTAATAGTATTAATTATGATTACATTATTGATTTTATTTGTAACTGCTATGTTACTATCCACTATTTTACTATAATTATTTACTTTTAACTATAATTATATCGATATCTCTAAAAAGAAGACTGAATCATTAAAATTGTTATTTCAAGTATTATAAAAATGATTATTTTATTATGAAAAAATGATTGAATGATTTTGGAAGTTACTTCATTTCTAATTGCCATTTTAAATTTTCTAATTACCAGTTATTTCTAATAATTACCATTCGTCTTAAATATCATTACCGTTTTCAAAAAATCTTCTTTTGTCTATAACTTTTACATTATTAGTTTTATCATTGTCCCTTTCACATATATAACAATGTAATATAATAAACTATATAAAAAATCTATAAAGAACAATTTTGGTAACAATCTTTGATGCGTTCTTTGAAACAAGCGAATATGCTTATTTTCAAATATTCACCCTCCCACCCTTCCATAATGGAAACGTGCACTACAATAATTAATAGTATATATCAATATAAACTGTCACAACTCATAACTGCTGTGCTCGGGTCTCTTCTTCACAATATGAGGGATCACCCAACCAAGGGGTACCTATTCCAACATACTCCATCCATCCATCTATCAGCCTTTGGAAGTCCACTGCTGAACGTAGGCCTTCCCTAACAAACGCCACTCTGATCGGTCCTGAGCCTTCTCAATCCAGCGGATACCCGCTGTCTTCTTCAGGTCGTCAATCCACCTGGTCGGGGAACGTCCCGTGCTCCTTTTACTAAGGTGTTGTCGATTCGACGACATTTTTTTCCAACGATTATCGGTCCTTCGAAATATATGGCCAGCCCATTGCCATTTCAGCCGGCTAATTCTCTGCGCTATGTCGGTCAGCTTCGTTCGTCTACGGATTTCATAATTTCTAATTTGATTGCGTAGAGATACCGAGCATAGCTCGTTCCATAGTCCGCTGGGCCAATAGTGAAGCTCCATTTCTCGGATCCGTATGTCATCACTGGTAGGCAACACACTCTGCTCGAACATCTTTGGACGATAAGATGTGACGTACTTTCCCGAATGTACCCCATCTGAGTTGGATTCTACTTGTGACTTCTTTCTCGAAGTCTGACCTTACACATTTGGATCCCTTGTCCCAAGTAAATGTATTCGTCTATAACTTCGAGAGCAGTGCCATCAATAATAACCGGTACGGGTGTGACATGAACATTCGATATAATTTTCGTCTTGTCCGTGTTCATCGTTAGACCCATACTTTGCAAGGCGCTGTTCAAGTCCCTGAGCATTGTACCAAGTTCCTCCAGGGAACTCTTCAGGATGACTATATCATCAGCATATCGCAGGTGCGTATTGTATTCGCCATTGATATTAATGCCACGTCTTTTCATCTCCATTAGTTTGAACACGTCTTCCAACGCAGCGGTGCAATATACTCAAACATATATTATATGTATGATCTTAAATTACATTAAAAAGACCCCCGACAGTTTTATTTACACTAAACATAACTAAGAACAATTTTGATTGTCACATTTAAGACAAAAAAAACTAGATCAAAATAGGTTCATCCGTTTGGGAGCTACGATGCCACAGACAGACATACAGATCCACAAACACACAGATATACAGATACACAGTTAAGTCAAACTTATATAAAACCCCTCTTTTTTCGTCGGGGGTTAAAAAAATACCAGCACCTAATTCATTTTCACACAATAACATAATCGATATAATCTCTAATATATAAAATTCTCGTGTCACGGTGTTAGAAGTTCAACTCCTCCGAAACGGCTCGACCGATTTTCGTGAATCTTAGCGTGTAATCGGACAAAAACTATTTTTCATCCTCTTAAATGTTAAGGGTGGCCCTACCCCTAAATTTTTGGCAGAATAACGTTTGCCGAGTCAGCTAGTTAATATTATAAATACTTACATGCGTTAACATTATGACATTTCCTATCACCACAGGACTTAGTTTGCTTACAAAACTTAACGTGCATTTTCTGGTGTCCCAAATAAATTCTACTCCAGCGTTATAGTCGTGACAATTAAAATATTGAAGCATCTAAAACACAAAAAAATATTATAAGTAATAGTAATTAAGAGGAACACTTAAAAATTAAAACGAGCTTTTATTAGTTTTAAAAAACGAACTAAAAAGTAAAGTTATTCCTATCGGAAATAAATTTGACAAGTAACAATTTTGATTGAGTTAAACTCGCTTGGAGAGGGTTTCATACGTTGATAATGTACCGTTATCTTTCCTTTTCATTTATTTTTGCCTTTTTTTTTAAGACCATAGACGTCTTATAGGTTTTTTCTGTAATATTTAAGTAAACAACTATTCTCTGTATTTTATTCAAAATTCTAGCGTCAGTAGTTTCGGAGATAAGGGGGCGGGGGCAATTTTCAATTTTTAGCTTTAATTTTCGTTCTTTCTTGAATAATTTTAAAAATATTCATTGTATAATTATAACAAAAATATATTAGAGATCCCTACATCAAGCCCTTTCATTTGACATACAATACGATACGGTTTGCAAAACAGTTCTTATTTAATTTTGATTTCATTTTTTTTCAAAAATCTGTTGTTTACTTTATACTTTCGTCTTTGAGTCACAAACAGTAAATTAGTACCACATTTCAACTCATTTGGTCAAGTAGTTTCGGAATAAATTGGCCGTGAACGGCGGTCGCCCAGACGCATGATCCTTTATGGGTCCGTTTTTCGTTATTTCGTACGGAACCCTAAAAACCTGTATATAAGAATGATTCTCAGATCCTTCATCTGTGTCAAAATCATCACATATCATAATAGTACATTAGAAGACAAAAATAAAAGTGATTATTACATGTAAATATTATAAACCAACGTACCAACAGGATATACCTCCCTACGTCAATGTGTTCAAAAGCATCATTTGGGTTGCAAATATCATAGTATATCATTCTGTTGTTCTCAGATGTCGGTTTTGGTAGCACACACGCTTTACTGAAAACAATGAATTAAGTCTTAAGTAATAATAAAGTTCTTTAAACCAGGTTCCTGGGCAAAAGAATACCTTAGCAACGAAAGTATGACTGCGCAACATTATAAGTTGCCTGTGAAACACATGCTAGTTTTTAACCGACTTCAAAAAAGGAGGAGGTTCTCAATTCGACTGTGTTTTTTTAATGTTCGTTACCTCAGAACTTTGGACTGGACAAACCGATTTTGATGATTCTTTTTTTAATCGAAAGCTGGTGGCTGTCACGTGGTCCCATATAAATTTTATTGAGATCTGACAATGGCATCCATGATAAAACCATATATGTCTTAAATTTGTATTAAGTAAGCGCGACAAATGGACGAATAACTCAATATCACGCCAACCAATTTCGATGATTCTTTTTTTAATTGAAAGCAAGTGCTTGTCACGTAATCCCACATAAATTTGAACGAGATCTGACATGTAGTTTTAGAGTAACTTTGAAGTCGGTTATTTTTTGTTAGTAAAATTTAGATTATTAGCACACAAGCATGCGCAATGCATTCCGCCACTTGAGGTGCAGGTGGAAGGGGGCTAGCTCAGAGCGTGTGTGCTCGTATATATACTTAAATATTTATGCATGTGTGCAAAACTAGCATGCTAGTTCCAAGCATTTTTAACGCCACCATTAATTTAACGCAATTGGAATTTTGTACTTCTTAAAAAAGCTATTTGTAGCTTATAATTTGCAAATATGCAAAGTAAATTAATCAACAAGTAGAAGTCACTGATGAATATACTCACAAAACATTATTATGATTTTTAAATTCATTTTCAATGTCAAAGCCTCGCAGATATTCAGGCATTAGGCCTCGTAACGTGCACATCCTGTCAAATAGTTTCTTCGCTCTTTCTATAGACCCTTTACTGTTTATTAAATAACGTTCAAGATATTCCTTGTCTGGAATGGAAAATAAACAAGTTAATCGCATAGATATGTGTATATACTATACTAGACAGGCAGTTCAGAACTAAAAGTTTGGACCCTATATTGACACCATTGGTGCCATTGGTGCCAACGCATTTTAGTCGGCTGCGAGCAAGCGAGACAAGTAAAAATGTCATTTTTGAAAAACCCCGACCGTTCAAGAACCTAATTATTATAATAACGCGTATTGTTTATTGTGTACAGATAAAACGTTTTCATTATTTACGTTTGAATTGTAGGTATTTTAATTTATTTAAATTATAATTTTTATATAAATATCATTTTACCACAGACATAAAAAAAGAACAGACGTAACCTTGTATAATCGAGAGTGAAGCTTGCAGCTGACAGCTCGCTTACCATGTGTGCGTAATTTTGTAATTTTTGATTGGCGATGGTGTCAATGTCGTAGCCGTATGGTGTCAATGTGTGGGTGTGTGTACTTGTACGAATACAGAGTTGGTATTCCTATGGGTGCTTCACTGAATTTGTTCTTGGGATTATGTCCGTCTTTTTTTTAGGTCCGTGCATTTTACTTACATTTTTAAAAAGTATTTAGTGCAAAATATATTGTATTATACCCGCCATCTTGAACCGAACTTGACCGAACGAAGCGCTGTCACAGAGTATGAAAAATGTGACACGGATTTTGTTCGGAACAGCCCGTCTATATATTTAAGTCTATGGTTAATAGTTTAAGAACTTAATAGTTTATAGTTTAGTCAATTTAGGTACCAAAGAAAAAAATGTGATTGTGCTGTTAACCGTCACCTGTACCTAAACCTGTGTGTAGTATAAGGTTATGTTTATCACAAACAATTTAACTCCTTAGAATAACATGAAGTAGGTCTAATTAGGCTTGCAAGATTTGACCCACATAAACAGCGTAAGCTAAATATGCTGGACATCGGGGATATTCATTGCTATGCTGATTACAGTAAGGGTGACGCCCGTTATACAGGACGAGCAAACCTTTCTCGGGTGCAGATTGAGGAGAAGAGGATAAAACTTGTGTCTGAAGTCGAGACATCTCTGGAGCGGGTCTCAGAATGGGGCAGACTAAATTTAGTCCAGTTCAACCCCGAGAAGACAGAAGTTTGCGCGGTAACCGCTAAAAAAAACCCCATTTGTCATGGCACCACAGTTCCAGAACATTCTTTTTAACATCTCTAAAAGTCGACATTTCGAATGAAGTTCAGTTTCAGGACCACTTGGTTTGTAAGGCCAAACTAGCTGCAAACGGAGTGCTCAATAGAGCTAATAGTCTAGTCAACAAGTTCAAAAACGTGTTAAATAGAAATAAATTTCCTAAAAATATAGCGCGATAGCTCATTCGATTCGTAATGACGTCTAGAAAAACGTTTTTGAAGGGTTTATTAGCACATAAAAAATTGCGATTTTTATTGACAAAATAAGATTAAAAAAAACTATACTTAGTTTTAAATTAATAACTTCTAAAATAATGATATTTAAGGAATTTTGGAAAAAGATCCTGAAAGAAGATGGAATTTCCAATAAAAATGTCCTAACTCCCGGAACTTTATCTTTATTATTTATAAAAAAAATTAACGCTTAAAATATGGCTCCGCAAGGTCGTTATCGCATAGGCGTGCTGCATAAGAAGCCGGTATATTACATAAAATATTTTTTTTTATAGTATCAAATAACTATTTAAAAATTTGAATAAATTATGGTGTAATTTAAACACTTGAACGAACATAACCTCTGAAAAAAAATTCATGTCGATTTTTCAAAAAGTTACACCATTGTTAATTGACTAATTTTTATCCAATCTCTGTTTTTATAAATTACGGCATAAAAGTTTAAATAATTGGTCTATAAATTTTTCGCTTCGTGGAGCTCTTCTTATTTAGGTGTTTAATAAAGTTATGCAATTTTTTTTTATTAAAGTTTATTATTTTGTTAATTATATTTTTTTTAAGTTAACAAAAAATGAAATTTGTAAGAAACGCTATCAAAAAAAATTTTTTTTAGTAATATTTTATTATTTCTGTTTTTGCATCTAACATAGATATTACTGAACATTGGGAAAAAAAATTTTAAGAAATTGTTTATAAATAAATAGACTATTTTTGGGTTTTTTAAAAAAAGTTTGTTACCATCTTATTGCATAGGTAAAACAATGATTTTTTGAAAAAAATTTTTTTCATAAATAATTTTTTTATTGTTTATAATAGTTTTTTTTTTAATATTTTTAATGTTTTAATAATTAGTTAATCGTTTTTTTTATATTTTTAATGTTTTAATAATTAGTTTAGAAATTATTTTATTCTTAAAAATCATTATTGACCCTTTCCAATGAATTATCAGAAATAATATTTTTTTATAAATAATTTCATTGTTTTTTAACTTAATAATTTATTATTACCAAATAATATTAACCGTTATATTTTTTTTCCAATACTTCAAAAAATGACAAAAACAAAAATATGTAATATGTATATGTGTTGGAACAAACTTCCTGCATCGGTGTTCCCTCTAAGCTATGACATGGGGTCCTTCAAGAAGTGGGTCTATCGTCATCTTGTTGGCCGGCAACGCATTAGTGACACCCCCAGTGTTGCTAATGTCCATGGGCGGCGGTGATCACTTACCATCAGGTGACCCGTCTTCTCGTTTGCCTGCTAAAAGCATAAAAAAACCGTTGAAATATGACGGCCGCACTCAGAGTCACTTAACGGTTACTTAAATCGCTCCTTAGTATAGAATAATTTATAATGCTTCACACTCACAGCCCCACACTAGGATTCCCTGTGACGTGGGTGCCATGGACAACACACAGAGTCAAGAACACTCACACCCAAACCGAGACAGAAATTCAAACTCATCATTCAAATTGCCGCCTCGCTGGGAATCGAACCCACGACCCTTGGCGCCGCGATCCGGCATGGTAACTATCGCGCCACACAGGTCGTCAGGTCACAATACAATTTCTGTACTAAGAAGTGATTTAAGTAAGATTTAAGTTTAAGTTAAGTAACAGTATAAACTATTGTGTACCCTCGAAGTTATCCAGGCTACAGGGCCTAGCAACTCCCATAGATGGGTAGTAGTGGGACCGTACGCGTACGTCATAGTCCAGATGGATGGTAACATTAAAATAAATATGAATTTTACTGAAACTGTAGCTGACTATAAACAAACGAAAAATCTATGTTAAAATCGCCATGATCTTTATGTAGTTTCCTCAACTTCTCATGTATCCCATCATCAGAAAAATATGAAAAAAGGTGTGTGTCAGCTCCGACGCACGACTGGAGTTTAACGCCATGGTGGTGATGATGATGATGACGATTTTTCACATCATCAGAATAGGATGTACCAAGATTATTATTATCATAACATGGCGTTGTTAATTATCAGCCACCAACGCCATCTAGAATATGTGTTACGGATTACAAATATAATGTACAACATAATACATCAAACTTTTCAGTTTGATTTACTCCCCCTAAAATCTCATATCGCGGCTTAAATATGAAATCGATAGATAAGGAGTTAAAGTCCAAAACATATAGGACCAACACCCTGCAAGCATATTTTCCAAATCGGCATATAAGTTTCCATTATTTTGTCATCAATAATTTCAAATTTGTGTTTTGATTCCTAAATTGTTATACTTTCCTCAATACTACTTGTGCAACTTACAACATCTAATCTAACTATATACAGCATTTCGCATCTTAAGGTGGTCTGGAAGAGGTCGCTGTGTAGCGATAAGACCGCCTTTTGGGGTACTTGCCTACTTTACATTGTTGTTGTTCTATTCTTGGTGTGCAATAAAGAGTTAAATAAATATATAAATAAGTTTCTTTGAAATCTAGTCAGACTTTTTGCGTAAAAGAGCAATAAGTATCTCTTTATTCACGCTTTTTCATTCGTATGATGCAGATTGTTTTTGTGATTTGACACTTAAGAGGTTCCTGTCGCTACTTTACAAAAGGCGCAGGCACTTGAGCGGTTAATTAATTCAATTATAATTAACACAAATGGAGTGCAGTTTAAGGTATCAGAAACAATTAAGACTTACGGACAAATAAATGTATCACACACTAGTTTATTGGCCTAGATGCTATACATTAATTATAATCATATTATTTATTCAAACTTATTACAAATTTTAAATCAATCCAACAACTTTACTTTTCGGGTTATGTGGCCACAAATATGCAGAAGTCAATTTTTTATATATTATAATTATCTATACTAATATATAAAGAGGAAAGATTTGATTTTTTGTTTGCATTGAATAGGCTCCGAAACTACGGAACCGATTTCAAAAATTCTTTCACTGTTGGGAAGCTACACTTTCCCCGAGTAACATAGGCTATATTATATTTTCAAAAAAAATAGAGATCCTTAATAAAACTCCAATAATGTAACCCAAGGTGTTAAAAAATATGAAAACCGAAGCAAAGCGAGGGTGGGTTACTCGTTTATTATATAGAAAAATATTAGAAGTAATACTTTACCATATTCCTTGACCAAGAAATGTTGTTGATTTTTGATCCAATCCTCAAATATACTTAAATCTTGCTTTAATCTGTTTATATCTTCATAGTTGAAATTTTTACGAACTTTTGCCATTTGGTTCGGATTGAACTCAATTAACGGGTTAGGTGATAATTCGTTCATTCTGCTAAACACTCTGTCAATGTACCTAAAAATTAATCAATTGTTTAAGCTATTTACTTCCACTACGCGTTCTTTAGTAATGAAGCCGCGAGAGGAGCAAATTGCTATTTATATATTATCTGTTTACTTTAGGTACACGATAGTACTTTCATGAAATTAATGACTTCGCATTAGCATACAATTACACAGAATCCAGCGCACACACATGCACTAACGCACTCACACACGGACACATACACATTTAAGATTTTACTTTCTCACTCAACTCACTATCAATTTTATTAATACACAAATGCAAAATCTTTTATTGATTCCTGGTTTTAAAATTTTTAAAACAAGCTTTACACTTTCAATTATTTATTATTTAAAAAAATATTCGATGCGATATTTGCATACAGGTAAATAAAATTCAACATTATTATTCCGTTGTTTTTTATGACTAGAAAGAGACATACAGTTTTATATGTTGTACATATTGCAAACATTATCTGTATTTTACTACAGGCTATGTTTATGCACCACGAGGTTCAGTTTTTGATTCGCTGTGACTGCTTTTTAGGGTTTCGAAATAAAATCGGAACCCTTATAGTTCCGTCATGTCCGTCTGTCCGTCTCTCCGTCCGTCTCTCCGTGCGTCCGTCCGTCCGTCCGTCTGGCTCTCTGTCCGAAACAAAGCGCCGAGACCCTTAGTGCAATTTACAAGGAAAACTATTACGGCTATGTTAGCATAAGTACTTAACAGTCCAGTTGCCGATACCTTTAAAAAAGGTAAAAAGTGAAAAAAAAAATTAGAATGAAACCCATTGCAAAAGGAAGAGAATAATTATAACAAAAATGAAAGGAAAAATAATTTACGGGCGATCTGAGGTAGGGAAGTGGGGGGAGGGGGTTTAAGGGTAAAAAACGGTTTATCTCAATTTCCGGCAAAACTACAAGTCCTATGGAAAAAAGTTAAATAGCAGTGCTGTAGGTAATAAAAAGATCTACAACTTTTGTATTTATAATTTTTACATAACCTCAAAATTTATGTGAAAATTCAAATAACCAAGTTTTTTGTTTTTTATTTTTATCATTTACGATTATTTTTTTTCACGAAATTTGGTGAAAACTTACCTTTGCATGTCCATAACATACTGTAACTTTTTTTGATTCAAAATATTTCTTTTTTCACCTTATTTTGACTTAATATCGAAAAAGCACCTTAATTTTCAATCGAAAAATCTTACGTCAAAATATCTGCTTTTTTAAAAAAAGTCGGTACGCTTTTTGTTTGATGAAATCTCTTTTCTTTATGTAATATGCAGGCAGACGAGCAGACGGGCCACCTGATGGTAAGCATTCACCATCGCGCATGGACACTCGTAACACTAGAGGCGCCACCAGTGTGCTGCAGGCTAGGAAGGAAGTGATAGACCCGCTTCTTGAAGGTCTCGATATTTTAGCACTCTGGGAATACCGTAGTTAGTTATTTAGTTAGTTATCCACAGTTTACACGTACGCGGTAGGAAATGTCGTGTAAATCTTAACGTGGACGAAGGCCAGGTATTGATATGGTGTTTATGAAACCTGGCATTGCGGCGCGTTGAGCGATGGTGGAAGTTGGCCACCGGTGAAAATTTACAAAATTGTACATAATGATAAAAAAAAACTTAAAAACTCGAATCCGAAAATTTTTTGTGAAATATTTTATATCAAAAAAATTACAGTATGTTAGGGACATACAAAGGTAAGTTTCACCAAATTTAGTGAAAAAAAAAATTTGTGAAAGTGAAAAATAAAATACCAAAAGCTTGATTATTTGAATTTTTCACATAAATTTTGAGGTTATGTAAAAAAGTGTTAACACAAAAGTTGTAGATCTTTTTATTACCTACAACATTGCTATGTAACTTTTTTCCATAGGACTTGTAGTTTTGCCGGAAATTGGGATAAATCATTGTTTACATTTAAACCCCCCCTCCTCCCCTCACTTCCCGACCTCAGATCGCCCGTAAATTATTTGTTCTTTAATTTTCGTTATATTCTCTTCCTTTTGCAATGGCTTTCATCCTACTATTATTTTTTTTTTGTTTCAAAAATTATCGGCACTGGTCTATAATGAGTAATAATCGATAAAATTACTACTTCGGAACCCTACATTGCGCGTAGCCTGACACGCACTTGGCCTGATTTAAGTTATAAGTAATTGTCTAACAAATTATTTTATTAATTAGTGAATTAAACTCGACTATTAATAGTAAATAATAATTTTTTTATCAAAATATGACTTGTATATTGTTACCTACAATTTCACTTCTAATTGATTAGACGCTGGCATGTGCCTTGTTTAGACTAACTCAATTTCTGCACGCTCTTGGCATATCAACCTCTTTTTATACATGAAGTATCATTGATATATTGAGCATCCACGCTGTTACAAAGCCTAATTAAATTCTTAATTGAGCCATTAAGCAACTTCCATAATAACACAATTCTCATAATGTCATTGCTCAAAATTAAATAAATGTAAACAATAATCACTCTAAATCATTCGTAATGCGGATTTTTGCTGATGCGGCATCGGGACGATATTTGTTTTGCGGTGACCTGAACTTTGCTTACTCAAGGCATAAATAGGTATAACATTTACATAATTTTTAATCATAAACTGTCCACAGATACAATTTTTTTATGGAAATAGCCGGCAAATGAGCTGACGATCTACCTGATGGTAAGTGGCTATCGTCGCCCGTGGACATCAGCAACACCAAAGGCATCGATGCATAGCCGGCCAAGAAAGAGAGAAGAAAAAAATGAAAGAAAAAGGAACAATTTAATATAATAACGTAAATGCCATTAACCTACAACAAAAACATATAAAACAATGTTATAGTAATTTTTTATGTTTCAGTCTCGATGTCTGATAGATTGAGAAAGAGAGAGAGAAATGACGCGGGTTTCGCTTTAAATTATGCCGTAAGTCATTATGGTTGAATAAATACCATCAGATGGCTCGTTTCCTTTCCTCTATTCACGGAATCTCTTCCACATTTGATGAGCAATGTACTGCTTTCGTTCGAAAGAACACAGAAATTGACTAGAACGACGTTACTGCTGTGGATGTAATGGGAGTAAGGTAATTGAATCATGCAATCCAAACCACTTTAGTATTCATGAACATTACTTACAAGAATTATTGTAATTAGCTTTTATCAGATTGTACTCAAGGGTAATTTCGGTACGTTAAGTTGATTGTTATGTTGTTGTTTTCGATACATTCTTTTATCTTTATACTCGACCTTGCAAACAATTATGTCCCTTATTAATATTATAATGAAGTACGTCAACGTTTTTTTTTAGCTTCAAATGAAGCACTTATAAAAGCAATTTAATTTTATCTTAATTATTATGAAGTCTCAAATTTAAATAATTTAATTAAACCTAATAGGTACTGAAACACTCATAGCCGATAAGTGATCGACAAAGTTAAGCAACAGCGGGCGCGGTATTTCTAAGAGTACCCCCTAAATGTAAGAAAAATCTTGAGTGTTTCCGTGCTTCGAAGGGCACGTAGCTGTTGGTCCTGGTTGTTATCATAAGAAACAGTCGTTAATCCACGTCGGAAGCCCTCGGGCAACATGTTTTGTATTTATATAAATTTTTAAATATCGTTAATCACTATCAAATATAGCCTATGTCACTCAAAAATAATGTAGCTTTCTTAGAGAAAGAATTTTTGAAATCGTTTCAATAGTTTTGTACGTACGTTACGTACAATGAAAACGTATTGTATACGTTTTGGTGTGTATGGAGTTGTGAGAGTGTGCACGTGAGTATGTGTGTTTCTGTGCATGTGTTTATGTTATATTCTATTTAGTCCAGTCATTACGTCGGAAAAACGGGTTAGAAATGCATGTGAGAAGGTAAAATTTTGGATATTTGGATATATTGTTGACCAAGATTTCCTATGTGCATTGTCCTCCATCTTGAAAAAAGTTTCATTCAGTTTTTTCACAATAATTCGGTTCTCCGTTGAGATACAAAAATTTTGATGCAATCCTTTTTGTTGTTTTTTTACTATCTACAATTAAGGTCCTTTACATTTTTCTCCTATCGTTGAAAACTTTTTGCTATTTTCTTTTTTCTCGTGAAAGATATCGAAAAAATGTCTAGTACGTACCAAAGTTATAGAGCGTGTTCAGACCTACAACATCGTTTTTTATTTTTTATTTTCGACAAAAATTGACCTCTAGCGCGCCACAAAGTCGGTAAGTCTGTGCCCAGTTTCGATTCAGCCGCTCGCACGGTTGTATCCGTTTATAATTCGTAGGCAAAGTCAAGAAATAGAAAAACTGCTTTAGAAGTGTGAAAATGAAAAAAATTAAGACGAAGATTAAGGGTTTCATTTATAAAATCATTAACTAGACATACTTAATCCCAATCGGTATATTATTTATTCGTTTACAATTCCTTTTAGTCTACACTTAAAACTTTAAACGAGCCAGGCATCCCGGAGTAATCTTCGTTGAACTTAGTAATGAGTCTTTTATTTTCGTCTGTTCTAGCACCTTCTATAAACTTAAGTTGCTTCATAAATTCAGGTGTTGAAAATTCTTTATGGGTATTGTCTGAAATATATACATGTAATTTAAATAAATGTAATGAATACACAACATTACCACATATTAACAAGCAAACCTTGCTAATGGCCGCACAAGTCAGTGTACTCACCGGTAATTTCTCTCAAAGTAATAGGCAAATCACCACCAACTTCCATAGGTAATCTATCTTTAGAAAAAAATTTAAGCAATGATTCAAAATTGTCATGACCGTGCAAACGAGACCCAATTTTCTTCGATACACCTGCTTTTGCAATTGCTAAAAATGTATCTACAAACTTTGATCCACCACTGATACAGTGCATTCCTTTTAAACGAAGACCTACCGCATCCTAAAACAAATTAATAACATAAGCAGACATTCAATAATGATTACTATCTAATAAATTAGGAACCTATTACGTTTATCTGCTCTGTCTGTGTCTGTGAGTTTATTTTCCCTTATCTCATAACCGATTTAGATGTTCTTTCACTGATAAATTTTAGTAGTAGAGTACCTAGTAAATTTGGGCTATCATTAAAGGTTTGTTTTACTCATGGAAGAGAGAGGTAAATGAGAAATTACTCTGTTGTGCAAAAGTGTCCGTCAATTGGAGGCGCCACAGTAGCAGCAGGGTAAAGGAGGTGGCCAACATGTGCCCCGGAAATGGTTAAAATACGTTTATTTGTACAAGGTTTTAGTCCTCAGAAAAGACATGTTTTCCGTTTATTATAATATAACTAGAATTTTAATTTTCTTCTGAACTCCGCAGTGAGTAGTTGTAATAAATTAACAATAATAATAAGTTGTGTTGTATACACTGCCCTGGAAATGGTTAAAATACGTTTATTTGTACAAGGTTTTAGTCCTCTGAAAAGACATGTTTTCCGTTTATTATAACATAACTAGAATTTTAATTTTCTTCTGAACTCCGCAGTGAGTAGTTATAATAAATTAACAATAATAATAAGTTGTGTTGTATACACTTAATCTTCTACTACCTCCATTGCTATCACTGGAGGTTGACAATTGACTGACAGAAATACGAATATATGCTATATTGCCATTTGTCAAATGCCAAAAGAAGATTTTTGAGTTTGATTTCTACAAAATAATAATTGTGTTTGATTTTTTGTCATGAGGTGCATTAATTGTGCGGTTGATATTGAGCGCATGGCACGTAACTCAATATCTAGCAAGAAACCAATCCATATTGGTAGAATGGATCACTGCAGTACAGGTATGGCATTTTCATGTGATTACATTAGTTTGGTATTTGGGGTGGGCACGTCATAATTAAAGTAAAATAAATAAATGAATTATCCAAAAGATAAATAGTTTGTATTTAATATAAAAATCTCTCTTTAAAACACTTTTCCACAATTACTTATGTTTATCAAACTGTCAACCTACAAGAGCTAAAACTGCTCGTAATAGGAGAATTCCGAGTTTTACAGATTTTTATTGATAAAATTATCAAAGTAGATATTGTAAGCTTTAATGTAAGGTAAAAATAAAATGTGTACATTATACTTCACAAGTGGGGCAAACGCCCATACAGATGTTGGCCACCTCCTTTGGACTGCGTAAGCAATTTAAGTTTGGTATAGGACCATCACTGCTCAACAACTGCTACATTTATACCATACATTTTGCCTACGCTAGCGCTAATTTATTGTTTATAGCTGGACACTTTTTTCATTTTCCCCCCATATGAGTCAGTTCACTTCACCTCTATCCTCCATGGTTTTGCTCCACGATTGAAGCTTTCAAATATAAAAGATATTAATATTTATATTACTTACAGTCATTAGCATCAGCGTATTACCAACAATCATAGGATTGAGAGTGGATACAATTGCGAATGTTAGGTTTGAGAAATCACAAATCATTTCAATCCCAGCGCTGTAGTCGTTTTTGATTAAATATTCTACCATCTGAAAAGAAAATATAATCTTAAATAAAAAAAAAATCCCCGACAACATTAAACATAGCTAAGAACACTCGATTAAGTCACCTTTCAAACAAAAAAACTAGATCAAAATCATCCGTTTGGGAGCTACGATGCCACAGAAAGACACAGATACACACACATAGATACACAGACATGTCAAACTTATCACACTCCTCCTTTTTGTCGGGGGTTAAAAATAGGGAGAAAAAAGAGAGCAACAACCATAGGTTTTTATGTAATAAATCTAATGCTTGGCCACAAACCCACCTGATAACAGGTGGAAATCAAGGCGTGGTTGGTAAACCGCACTAAATGAGCTATTAAAGAGAAAAATAAAAATGTTATGAAATTACTTACCACTAATAAATACCTAGCCATTTTCCTCGGATTATATATTGAGACGTCCGGATTAAAATAGTCAGTAAATATTATTCTATAATGATCAGGAGTCGGTTTTGGAAGCAAACAAGTATTACTGAAAAAAAAGTTTTAAGTATCACATACCTAAGGATAAAGATTTGCTAATTGCATTACAACAAAAATCTACTCACGTCACTTTCAAGAGGTTTTCAAACTCATGCTCTGTGTCATAACCTTGCAAGTATTCGGGCATGAGTCCTCGTAATGTACAAAGTTTATCAATCCGTTTCTTCGCCCTTTCTATAGAACCTTTGCTGCATATTAATTGGCGTTCCAGATAAACTTCATCTAAAATGTATAAAAATGAAATATTATTCTTTTCTTTATTTAGATTTTTTTAGCAAAAATTAAGAAGTTGGTCAATAAATGTTACTTTTTATTCGGTTTTTTTTTCTTAACTTCATCATTTACTAAAAAATTCGAAGCTTAATTTTTTCGCATCTTTGTAATGTATTTAACTTTCCTAGATTTGTATTTGGACACGATTTAGGTAATTAGTTCCATTTTTCATAAATATTCTGTTTTTAATTATGGTATCTGTGAGAAGCTAATATTTAAGGGCCTCCACAGTATAATAAAGCAATATTCATTATGAACATATCAGAATTACAATACAGTAAATTAACACTTTATTGTACACCAATATTTTATTACAAATTAATTTTTGTGGTTTTGAAAACAAAACCTAATTAATTTGTAGAAGTCTGTTATTTCTTGTTACGATTTTGATTATTTTAGGATTTCAACTTGGAAAAAAATGTCTAAATATTTGTATAAACATTATTATGTTATGTAAATATATATATGAGTTAGATATAATATAACTTAAATATTACCTTACCATATTCCTTAATAAGAAAGTGTTCTTGTTTTTTTATCCAATCTCGAAGGATCTTGATATCTTGGTTAAGTCTGTTGAGGTCGTCATAGCCGAACAGTTTTCGAACTTCAATCAATTGGTTCGGATTGAACTCAAGAATAGGATTTGGAGATAATGAATCCATGTTTTGAGGTTAATCAATCAATTACTCAAGTATCATTAAAATCGTTAAAAATAATTTCTGAAATCAACTTAACTGTTTCACATATTCTTATGTTGTGTAAGCAATATTAGTAAAGCTAGACTTATATGCACGATGGTCTTCAATGACTAATTTCATGGAAACAATATTTTTGGGATTCCTTTATTAAATTTAAAACCGGAACGCTTAGAAAGTTCTTCAAGTGTCTGCCTGTTCGTTGACTTCTGCCGGGTTGCTCCATATTTATTTGTTGGAATATGCTGACGATTTAGGATAAGAGATAATATATATTATAATAGTGTAAATGGATATATTTAGTTCAAAATTTACGTCCTGAAAATTAACAGGATATTTTGCACAAAATAACACCAAGATACATCTACGGTACGGAACCTTATTCCACATGACATTGACTCAACCTTCAGCATTTTAGTAACAATATTATAATTTTATTTATTTATAATTAAATTACATTATCATCATGCTAAAATTAATTTAATTGCCTTCCTCATCATTTCTCATCATAACTACATAATTAAAATTATTGGGTAATTTAAGTAAATAAAATCTTTTTATTCCTTTTAAAAAGCAATAACAGTTTAAAAAATCATGAGTTGTATGCACAAATTTCTGCTAAATTTTCCCCACACAGTCATCTATTCTATCTATCATTTAAACACGCAGTCATCGTTTTACAACTCACCTACTAACAAGTAGTAACAAGTTTATGTACCAAGTTAATAATTATGCCATCAAAAACAAAACTTGTAAAAAAAACCAAGTCTCGCAACTCAGTTCTTCTACCGTAAAAAGTTGTGAGATCTATGTAATACCAAGTCGGTTAATTTATTCAGTTCCTACTTAAGGGTCCTTCTGTCTTAAGTTATTACGTAATTAGCTAACCTAACACGTAACAACATCTTATAGTGACCATATTATCAATATTAAAAATCTTTTATGTTTTAAATAAATAGATTGACTTGACCATCGCATGAAAACACAATGTATCTCACAAGTAATACCTACGTATTATATAAAATTTGATTGTTTAGTGCGATTGCCAAGTCAATCTATTTATTTAAAACATAAAAGATTTTTAATATTGATAATAAGGTCACTATAAGATGTTGTTACGTGTTAGGTTAGCTAATTACGTAATAACTTAAGACAGAAGGACCCTTAAGTAGGAACTGAATAAATTAACCGACTTGGTATTACATGGATCTCACAACTTTTTACGGTAGAAGAACTGAGTTGCGAGACTTGGTTTTTTTACAAGTTTTGTTTTTGATGGCATCTCATTTCCTTTTGTAGATAGTTCTACTTTTTTTCCTTTTACAAGTTACCTTTGAACATAATTATATCTAGGTACCTATCTACACCTATTATTCCATTATATTATAGTATACAGGTACACTGATTCATTAACTGCAAATGTAACTTTGTAATCCTATATATTTATATGAGATTACAAAGTAATTTATGCAGTTGATGTATCTAGAAAACTGGACCGAAATTGCAAAATATTTTAGTTTTTCCTTGATCTATACATTAAATACTAATTGTGTTCCAAATTTGAAGCTTCTATCTCTGCTAGAAGTGCCTTAGAGTTTTGATGATCGGTCAGTCAGTGAGTGACGAAATTAAGAAACTTTGACCAGTTATAATTCGTAAACTACTGGTTCAAATTGAATGAAATTTGAAATATACCGTGTATATACAATGCCTGCTTGGTTACTAAAAATTCAGGCTTCTAGCTTTATCCACAACAAAGTAATAGGGGGTCGAAAATGGCCTGAGTTGCTTCGAGAAAAGGATGGTACGGCCGTGCCGCTTTTTTGCTCGACTTGGCGGGGGCACTGCCGTGCCCCCAGATAATACTAAACACTAATACACTTTTGCAAAAAAATATTGATAAAAAAGTTTTGAAAAGATAACATTACCTATAACTGAATGTACATTACTACCCAATAGGTAGATACTCTATTCTACTCACAGAAGTAAATTTTTCTGAGGCCATAGTCCATACCCATGGGTATTAGATCTGGTCGTCAAGGTTTACGACCAAAAGGAACCGTAAGATGGTTTTGGGCAGGAGCTATTGATTTTCGCCTAGTGTTAGACATCTGCAGCAAAATATAGCCATGCAATCGCAGAAGATATGAATGGATGTTTCCTATAAATAAATAACGCTTCACACTCATAGTAGGATTCCCTGTGTCGTGGGTGCCATGGACAACACAGAAGACAAGGACATTCACACCCAGAACGAGAACAGAAATTCAAATTCATCATTCAAATTTCCGCCTCGCCCATTGCGCCACAGCCCACACGGGTCGTCAAATTTATGCCTCGCTGCATGATGGTCGTAGCACACATATCAACTCGGAAAGGGATCGTCACCGGATCGCCTCGTCGTCAACCAAGCATCAACCTAACGTAAGCGCGTTACCAACCGACCAGCAGCTCCGAGTCGACTCGGCTACGGCTAGGCGACGCCGCGCTTACGGCTCGCCGGTCGCTGGTTGACGGCTAGGCGGGTTGCAAATTCAATAAAACACACACGTAGCGGTAGCCGCGGCGCGGGGCGTGCACGAGGAAACGGAAAGTCGAAGGATAGTGTACGGTGAGACGTAAGCGCGGGTACGGCAAGTCGTCCACGCACCGTACCGCGGTTCGTGAGCTTGTCTCGAGGCGAGGCGATTACGTTACGATTCCGATAAATGTGCTTTACAGTAGGGAGTTTCATACAAAGAATACTGAAATGCAAGAGTTGATACGTTTACGTTCCATTTACGAGTTGATATGTGTGCTACGACCATGAATCTGCATGTATTTTATTTATTTATTTAAAACTTTATTATACCTTATAAAAATAATGGTACAACAGGTGGGCTTAATGCTAGAAGCATTCTCTGCCAGCCGACCTTAGGGAAAACAGAGACATCGAAGGCGGTATATAATAAAGAAATGATATATAAAGCAAAAATAATAATTAAATCTAATATTTATATTGAAGGTATGTATAAAAGTAAATAGAATTATATTATATCGTAGAAGGCTAGATTGGAGTGTATGCTTTCGTATGTTCAGATCATCTCTGTAAACCATGTATCAAAGAACACTTCAGTACTATGAACATAGATCTCTCTCTGTGGACGTAGTTATATGTCAGGACTGCCAGGATACTAAATAAAACACACTGTTCGACAGGCACAAGGATACTCTTCGTTTATTGCCTGATAACACCCGGTTTCATGAATTCAACGTTATTTAGATTTTCTTTGGTTTCGCGATCCTATACCAATCTGTCTACAGTAATGTCAATTCTCCTTTTTCTTAATTTTGACAGATTACTAAGAACTTATTTTACTATACGCCGACACGGCCATTCTGACAAGACACACGTCCTCGTGTGTGAATCGTACGAAATTGCGTCATTTTGAACGAACATAACATAAAACAAGATCTTCAAAAATTATTACGAATTTGAATTAATTAACCTGAGCCACGTACCATAGTCGTAAACTTCAACTATCAAAAGTAACAACAAAAATTCATAACGATCTCTGAATCTCGAGTGAGTCCCTCAATCTCCACGGCTTTCAAAGCCAACCAATAATCTCCACTGGTGCCATACGTATACCAAGTGAACAACGCCACCTTCACCAGAGCAAAACACGCATCGCGCACCCACGGACTACTTGTGCTGCCCCAAGAGACACCGATTTCTAACGGGCTACGACTACGTAATTGCCACTGGTGCTGCAAAGTTACTGACTCGAGTTCCCATGTTTTCTTACTTCATCAACAAGCTCATTATTAAAATCAAATTCGACTGGTACATGACCTACAGGCATTCTCATTAACTTTCCTTTACTTTACTGCCAAAAGTTACAACAAAGCTTGTTGTTGCCCGAAATCCCGCAAAAATATCATCAGTTCATTTTTTTAGCACAATCACTGCTTCGCTATGTGTTTTCGCTATGGAGAAGAAGCAGCGGAAGAAACTCCATAACAACACATTTTTTATCACGGAGCTACCAAATTATTATTTGTGCAATTTTAAAATATTCACGTCACGCGTAGGGTCGTTTGGTACGTCGCGGTCGCGGCGTCGTCACCGAATCAAAGCATCTCGTTCGTTTGACTCACTGTCGGCCATTGCTGACGACTCACACGTCCTCGTGTGACCATTCTGTAAAGACAATATCAACACAGTATTTCGTTCGGCTATTCTGACTTCATGAAGTAAGGGAAGTGTATGTGTGTGTGCTCATAATCCCAGATAAAATTTCACAACTCGAATATCAACTATGTTCAATAAAGAAACAAACTCATTCCTAACTCATTCCTCAATAAATTAATCGAAAGGCGTTATAAATTCTCGTCTCTCATCTATGCTGCTCAATTTTCAACGTAAACCACAAGTAACATCACATCAAATCCTAATATTATATCATCATAATTCCTTCAAAATAAACTTCAAAATAACCGCTTTTACCAATCAGTATTCAACACTTTTGTTATTGTCCAACCAGTATTTAAACAGTTCCAACTACTATCCAACCTGGATTTGTACACGTTATGTCACAGTTCAACACACAGAAAAATGGCTGAAGGTTGATCATCATCATTAAACTCAAAGCTGAGAACATCATCAAATTACTCTTAAGTCCATAAATTAATCACTTTGCTTAGTACACACACAACATCGACCCTTCCTCAAACCTCCAACGTTTCCATTGAGCGTTGTCACACCACACAGGACACGCTTATACCAAGCGTTCCCACCCCATGTGTCACTAAGCATTGTGTTGGCCCAACTGCCTCATCACCATCATGCGAAAGGCTGCATTGATCTCTACTATAAACATTTGACCTTCAGACAATTTAAACAGTCACGACTGTTACAGATAAAGAGACCTTATTAAGCCACGCTTAATACGAATTCAACTAAGCATACTGGTTAAACAATTTCTCTCATAACATAACAGATTATAACTCTAACCTAGACTTACCTAACCTTTTTTTTTACCTTACCTAACCTACCCTTTTTTAACGTGTGGAAAGACCTTCGCCTCATCCATTCGGCCACGGGAAGCCGGAGAGATATGTAACCTACCCTAACCTATCATCCTAACCTAATTTAAGCTAAGCTAAACTTATTGGTCCGCAGTCGTTTGGAGCACCGCAGTGCTGTTTAGAATCCATACGGATTGATGTGGATGATGTGTATTCCAAGAGACTCGAAAATGCTCAGAAACGCTTCTCATAGCATCTTACATTCCCATACAATTTGGGCAAAACTATTCCAAACTACGCAGATAATTAAAGCACTTCAAGATGTCACTATCGAATCGAACACGAATGCTTGACCTCTCGTTTCTTTACAAGCTTGCCAATGGATTACTTGACGCTCCTAATATTTTCTCTCAACTCAACTTTTTCGTTCCATCCAAATTACCTAGATCATCATGGTTCAGAATTCTCAATGACGCACAATGTTATTCTAACCTCGAAAAAAATACCACTTACTAGAATTATTCGCATAATTAGGAATATTTCTAATAATTATGACATTAACTTATTCACAAGTGAAATTCGCAAGTTTCAAAAGGCTTTAATTAATTTGATTTCTTCAGATGCACTCTAATTTTCAATTCAATACTATTATTATTTTTGTTATTATCAATGTTATTATCTTACTGTTAACTCGCCTTAGTTAAATGCATGACCACCAAGAAACGGCCATGTAGTCTACACCTATAAAATAACACTTATCTTGCTTCTGTTCTTACCTATTGTTTATTTTCTGTAAATGGTTTGTATTATGTTGGTGTTTACTAAATAAAGTAATAAAATTTAATTTAATTTATTTTAATTAAGTAGCATGGGCAATTTGTCGAACGATCCTCAAGAAAACATCATTATTTACATACTCTGCCACTGTAAGTGACGTCCATTCGGACACAAACTGTACTCACTGAATAACCTCCATCAATTTATATGAAGAATAGGATTTAAGTTCTAAGACCTGGTGTCTATAAATTTTGTAGTAGCGTTGTAGGATATTTGGAGAATTAAACATTTTTCTTTCCTTTCTTTTTACTAACTGATCAATTAGGTAAACATTAAATTTCAATTCAATCAACAAATAATCATCAGTACCACAGAAATTATTCAATTTACTTTTGAATTAATAAAAATAAAGCTTGACGTCGCATTAACAACTCATCTCCTCATCGTACCAACAAATCCTGTTTCATGACGTCGCATCAACAACTCATCTCGTCATCGTACCAACAAATCCTGTTTCAACATTTTACCTTCTTAGAATTTAGGAAACAGCACTGATCATTTCCGAGAAAGTAAGAAACACAATGATTTGAAATGGGTATTTGAATTTAGGATCCAGCTTGATCTGATTGCATTCATTATATCTCATCACTCATCAATTTAATCTAACGCTAATTTGATCATATCCTGAATTGTAATAGCAATACCAATCAAACATAATTTCAAATTCAACTCTATTGAAGTGAGTAATTCTTTAGGAGAGTGGTCTGTAGTCAACACGACATTTCAAAATTTATTTTTCATCGTAATCGTCGTCAGTTGTCACTTCGACAGATTTTAATACTTACGTCAAAACATAATAATAATATGTCATAACAAACCTTGATGACAATTTTGTCCTACTAACCCAAGAACTATTAAAATATTATCACAAAGTTATGCAGGCAAAACACGAAATGAAATAATGTTACTATTTAAATATGCAGTTACCGTTACTCGTCAACTGAAGATATTAATTTACCATTCAGTCTACTTTGCAACAATCCATAATGTGTGATTGCGCACGATCATTAAAGTTGCCAATAAACAAATCAATCTTACACAAGAACTATAGGTTCCTCAACTACATAGGGAACGTTACCGTTATAATCAAAGTATCTACATGACCATTTTACCATGTTCAAAATCAGAATGTAATCAATGATAGGATTAAATGCATTATGCTAAAGTGACGGGACCATTTGATCACTGGTGAATATCATGTATAACGTAGCATCACATGGTCTTTCTGTTGCGTTATATTTAACGGTGTACTGAACAAGAAGAATACCATGTTATAATTGCATCTTTTATCAACCCTAGCAGAATTATCATTAGTTTATGAATATTCAGTTCTCTCAAAGTAAATGAAATGTTAAAGCTTTATGCCAATCATGCCGGGGCTCGACCATGCACAGGTTGACTCAGTAATCAGCACAGGACACAGCGCTCGCAACAACGCCGGCAGAAGCATGTACAACCCGTTGCAATTTAGCAGAAACCAGCTTCGCTCCACACTCGTAGCTATACACATTCAAATCTCGCCATTTTTCTTAAGCTGAAACATTTAAGTTAGGTTACTCTCAGTTGCATGATATCTAGCATCATATTCACTGGGGCTACTTATCTTGCATTCTTTTAGTGAAAAACCTGAAACCAAATGCTTATTTCCATTTATATGGAATGGATGTGTTATGTGACCGTGTTATATACCATGTTACTACATATATAATGCAATAAAAGTATTGAGTATTGAGTATTGAGTATATCCCGAATTTTAGTCATAAGTACCAATACGCTGTGGATTTTTAGATAAAGCCCAACTTTGCTATCACACTTCATGATCTCATCATCTCCTTTATGTTTCATTGATTTTGTATCGTTTCTCTCTGTAAATTTTCCCTTCAAGCTTATTACAAATGTCATCCGAACTGTTTTGTCCGTCATTTATTTTCCGACGTGTATCTCTTAGATTCTCATAAAAACTGTATCACCATCTGGGTTTTTTATCCCACGCCTGATATCGTAGAAGGCTAGATTGGAGTGTATGCTTTCGTATGTTCAGATCATCTCTGTAAACAATGTATCAAAGAACACTTCAGTACTATGAACATAGATCTCTCTCTCTGTGGGCGTAGTTATATGTCAGGACTGCCAGGATACTAAATAAAACACACTGTTTGACAGGCACAAGGATACTCTTCGTTTATTGCCTGATAACACCCGGTTTCATGAATTCAACGTTATTTAGATTTTCTTTGGTTTCGCGATCCTATACCAATCTGTCTACAGTAATGTCAATTCTCCTTTTTCTTAATTTTGATAGATTACTAAGAACTTATTTTACTATACGCCGACATATATATGTCGGAGATCATAAAATAGATCACCGAGCCGGACCAGGCTTATTTGTATTCGGATTTTGAAGATGGCAACACTATGCAAATTGTCTACTGTCATTTTGACAGGCGGTGACGGGATAACCGAAGAGACCTGCTGACTTGCCAGCCAACAACGGACACTTCGGAGACAGCCTTCGAGCTGAGCAGACGCCTAGAGAAGAACAATCAGATACGGATCTACCAGTAACGGAATCAGACCAGGGCTATGCGAGGCATGGGCTGGCGAATAAGGGGTGGTTGGAGGCCAGTAGGGGAGGGGAGGTTCACCCCTCATTCCTGACTATAATTGTGTAACGTGTGTAAAAGTTGTAAAACCTGTGTTAAGATGAGTTTCTGACTAAAGTGATGTAAACGCCCACTGTTGTTATTATTTCCCGAACCACCAACCACCCACCCGTATTTTCTCCGACATCGGAAGTGGATAAAAAACCCAGATGGTTCTCGCCCACACATGTAAGAAAATCAATGAAGAATGACGATGGTTCGGATGATATTTGAAATAAATTGGTTGCAATGAGAAACGTAACGACGGTAAACGCGAGTAAATGATAACCGTGGAATATTACAAAGAAAGTCGATGCGGGAAATACAGAGGGTATTGAATCTACCCTCGTATACGCAAGATGTCGATATTCAATTATGGGATGTGACGACAAAAATTTTTTTCAAGAAGAAATTATTGTGGAAGTGAACGGTGGAACAGAATACGTTACTATTTGAACACACAACACGAGGACGTGTTGATTTTGTCGGATGGCCGAGGCAGTATAAGAATCCAACAAACCAAACAGAAAAAAAAAAAATTTCACAAGACGTGTCTTTGAGGGACAAGTGCAGCTGGTACTTTCACTTCGCAAGAATCCGCATTTCAGGTTTTTCAGATGGCTACCTTGATTTGATATTACAAGCAGTGGACGGCAAGCATGTAAAATAAGGATTCAAATACACAGGATCGGATTAAGTTAACAGGTTTGAGGTTATAAACGTAAGGAAAGTGAGACAGCGATTCGGTATGGCATCTTTTTATTTCATTATTATTATTGGTAAGCTCCTGTAGCCAGTATGTTGTCTCGTAGCGAGCAGCATTAGAACTCCTTATTATCACAATATGCGATGCTTGGTGAACATCTTCGTCGACTGACGCGTTGGTAACAGCTTTTCTTATGATCTGCCTGAAATTCTGGACAACAACACTGGTCCCAGTGTCCAGGCGACGCCTGTTTGTCGTATCCGTGGCGTCTTTGCGACGCGTTACATAGGACCAGGATCATACGCTTCTTTTGCTAAGTATAGTAGCTAGTTACGGGGTAACCGGGTACATTAAAAGAAAGATTATTTTCTAAACGGCGCACACTTAACCTTAGCTGAAAGAGGTAAATATGAAGCTATAGTGATATTGCAATCCCCCACATAGATGGCATTTTTGTTGTCATTTGTTTAATTTAATTACGCTTGTTGAATTTCATTTTATTTTAATTTCTATTCGATGATAGCAAGTGACAAAATAATAAAAGGTATCATTAAGCGAAATCGGAAAATCTGATAGCATTTTTGTGTAATATCTTGACTTCCGGTATAAATAGTGCCACCATATTGGACTGTCAAACACCTTACAGAATGTTCAAAGTTAAGTTTTCGTGAATCTGAGATCAAGTAAAAAAATATTGTGCTTCTTGTAATATCTAGGTTTTCCTGAAAATAAGGATTGATCGGAAAGAGCTGTTTAAAGTGGTGGTTTGTGTAAACTACAAATCGTTTCGCTTTATTTGTGCTTGATTCAACGAAGTGTTATAAAGTCATTGTACAGAATCTTTCCTTAATTATGATGAACTTGCGCCAACAAGGTCGTTGAAAATCAGTGCGAGTGTATTGTTTTGTGATATCAAAAGCGTTCTTTAAATGTGATCAGAACTTTTGTTTTTTTAAATATTTTGTTATTTAATTTAGTCTACCCTCAGTTCAGAAAAATAACATTTTGAAATTTCGAGTGTTTTGTCGCTGCCTTTTCGTGTGTTTCAGATAAACTGGGTAAATGTGATGGTTATGTGGAATGCAACCTGTGAATATCTAAGCGGTGGTGAGAAATTGCATCAATGCGAGATAACGAAAACTGGCGCGGCGTCAACTACCTGCATTTGATTTTGTTGAAACCGACGGGAGCGCATCGCGGCTCCTTGTACCGTGGCTTACGATGAGCATTATCAGTCATTAGATGGCGACATGATATAACAGGTGATCTGTATTGTTTCTTTTTTTGTGGCTGCTGACTAAAACAGTAATTTTGTCGAGTTTGTGCTGATGTCGCATTTGACATTTGATGGTCAATTGAGTTTGTATACTCGATGATTTCTGGTAACAAAGGCCACAGTGAGAATGTGGTGAACGATGTGAGCGAAGAATAGCCTTTTTGTCATTTAAAAAGATCGACCAAAGATAATAATTCCATTACTGATGAGTATCTTTAAGACAGACGGGATAACACACTAAGAATTTCTTAAAATTCTCACAGCAAGTGAACCAATTGTCGATTGTTTTTTGATGAGTAGTAAGTGGTATGCAAGTATGGTTATCGTCACTCGATGGAGGTGGCATGGTTATCGTCACTCGATGGAGGTGGCATGAGTTGCTATCGCTCGCTATAGGTGATAGCAACGACACTCTTCGCTGATTAATGTTTGTGATATTATTTACTACTATGACACTGTTTAATACTTAGCGAGTTGCAAAGCTAGATCGTGTTATCAGATTGTAATTCTAAGTAATTATCCCGTTCTGGCTGCTACATGCGTTTTCATTACGAAGCCTTGGGGTTTGAGGTCAGGGAGGCCGAGTTGGAAACTTTTACTTTGCGAAGGTTTATGTCTTTTCCAGATGTTCCTCTGCTGCCTCACACGAGGACGTGTGAGATTCGTCATGATGGCCGTATCGGAGATCATAAAATAGATCACCGAGCCGGACCAGGCTTATTTGTATTCGGATTTTGAAGATGGCAACACTATGCAAATTGTCTACTGTCATTTTGACAGGCGGTGACGGGATAACCGAAGAGACCTGCTGACTTGCCAGCCAACAACGGACACTTCGGAGACAGCCTTCGAGCTGAGCAGACGCCTAGAGAAGAACAATCAGATACGGATCGACCAGTAACGGAATCAGACCAGGGCTATGCGAGGCATGGGCTGGCGAATAAGGGGTGGTTGGAGGCCAGTAGGGGAGGGGAGGTTCACCCCTCATTCCTGACTATAATTGTGTAACGTGTGTAAAAGTTGTAAAACCTGTGTTAAGATGAGTTTCTGACTAAAGTGATGTAAACGCCCACTGTTGTTATTATTTCCCGAACCACCAACCACCCACCCGTATTTTCTCCGACATATATATATACATATATGTATGTATAAAGAGAGAATAGTAGAATATGTATAAAATATGTAGAAAAAAAAACTACGATACTATATAGACGATAGACTAAATTAGCAAAGTAACTTACATAAAACTAAGTCCCCATTGCTTCAAGTAATAAACTGTGACCTTCATTTTGAAGGCTTGCTTAGTAGTAGCCTTTCTTATGTCATCCGGGAGGGCATTCCAAATCCGAGTTGTATGTATAGCAAAAGAGTTGGAAAGGAAACCGGTTCGGTGAAGTGGAATTGACAAAGCAAGAGAATCGGAAGATCGAAGTTTCCGTTCATGATCATTACAAAGATACTGAAACTTTTGTTTCAGATATCTTGGGGATGAGGGGTCAAATAATACAGTATAAAGAGTGTTAAGTGATCTAATCTGTCTGCGCTCACGAATTGGAAGCCATTTAAGCTGGCGACGATGGGAAGAGATGTGGTCGAATTTGCGCAGGCAGTAGATAAAGCGAACAGCGTAATTAATGAGGCGATCTAACTTATTTAGAAAGTCTCCACACATGTCGGAGCAACACACATCAGCATAGTCTATAATTGGGAAAATGAGACTTTGCACCAGAGTGACTTTTACCCGAATAGGAAGAAAGTTCCGTAGGCGATTCCGGCTGCGTAACGTAGCGTATACCGACCGGCAAGTCTCACTGACGTGAACTGACCAACTCAGTGTAGAATCAATGTGCAATCCAAGATCTTTGACAGAAGTTGCGTATGGGATGACAGAATCGTTAAGTACGACAGGTGATATAGATGCTAGGTCTAATTTCGCCAATTGCTTGGAGCTACCAATTATGATAGCCTGGCATTTAGAAGAGTTTACTTTGATGCCGTACCTAAGAGACCATTGACTTACGCTGTGGAGGTTTCTATTGATAGTGGTTACAGCTTCACTAATGCTGTTCGCGTCCGCTTGTGCATAGACCTGCAGGTCATCCGCATACAGATGATAGGAACAGTCAAGTGAATAAGTAAGGAAATTTATATAGACAGCGAAGAGAAGAGGAGACAGTATCCCACCTTGAGGTACGCCAGTAGTAAGATCACACCAGTCCGAAAGAGTGCGTTTAACTCGAACTGCCTGTTGGCGACCTCGAAGGTAAGAAGAGAACCAGTCTAGTGTCGTGGGAGAGAACCTGAAGTGCTGTAATGCGGCAAGGAGGATATCGTGATCCACCATGTTGAAGGCATTAGAGAAATCAATGAGAACGAGAACAGTGACCAACTTATTCTCCATGCCATCTCGAATATCATCGATTACCTTGAGGAGAGCAGTAGTAGTGCTATGACCAGACCGAAATCCGGACTGAAAGGGACTAAGGAGATTGTTGCTAAAAAGGAAAGAGGATACTTGTTTATGAACAGCGGCTTCAAGAATTTTTGAAAGGAAGGGTAAGATAGATATTGGCCTGAGATTTTGAAGATTGCAGGGGTTTGATATTTTAGGAAGTGGGATAATGTAGGCTTTACGCCAGATAGTAGGAAAGACCCCTGAAGATAAAGATTCATTGATTATGTATGTGATAGTGGGTGCAAATTGGTCTAATAAAGGAGTGATCATTGATCTACTGACATCATCATAGCCGACTGCACTAGATTTAAGGCTGGACACAATTTTTTTGGTTTCAACCACTGACACTGGAGAAAAGCAAAACATTTCTATATCAGGTTTTGCCATGGAAGAAATCTCTGAGATGGTCAAGGCTTTAACAGAAGGACATAAAGAGAAAGACGAGCAAAAGTGATGATTTAAGGTATTAAGAGGAAAGGAAGTTGATACAGGCTGGGACTGTTTTTTACCATAGCCTAACGTGTTGAGAAACTTCCATATGTCTGCAGAAGAGGCATTTGAAACTTGTTCATAAAAATATCTACGTTTGGCTGCTCGCACCATCTGGTTGCAGCGGTTACGTGCGACTTTGTATGTACTCCAGTTATCACTGCTCCTGTTGCGTTTTAATGACCTAAAAGCTTTGTCTCGACGAGCCATAGCCATGCGAACTCCACGTGTTATCCAAGGAGCCGGAGAGTGTTTTAATTTTATGGGTCTCAGTGGCGCATGACGATCGTACAGCTTCAGAATAGAGAGATTTTATAAAACGACTTGAGTTTTTTTGTAGTTTTGTATTTATAAATGTTATATTTTCTATTTTAATAAATGCAATTCATTGTGAATAAAAAGGAAGTGTTCCATAAAAATCTATGTTGTGTTTTTATTAGTACTGTGAAGGTTCGTAAGCCTTCAGTATTGTATTAGAGACAGAGACTCTTAGGGTATGGTAAGTTCTTCTTGCAGGTTAAGGTAAATAAAAAAGGTACAACTGTCCGATTCTATAAACTTCAAATATTTCAAAATGGCGGTACTTGTAGCCTGGCGTGGGATTGGGGTTAGTATTCTAAGCCGCCCCAATACGACAAAAGTAATAATAATCAACCATTAGATTTTTTAGCCCCTTATTTATAAATCTAGGCATTTTACTCGGTGGACTTATGAAAAATAAACAATTTAGGTACCTACTTATTGCAATACGTACTTGTTTTTATTTATTTTATTTATTTATCCTACATGCACTGATCTCCTTCGGCAGGACCGAAGACCTTGAATACAATAATTTGATTTCTTATTAATAATTACAATACAATAATAAAGTTAATATTAATCAATAACGCAATAATTATACAATACCTACCTACAAGTACGTATTATATATTATTATACATATATTATATTATATAGTATTATATATACTATATAATACGTACTTGTAGGTAGGTGTATAAAAATAGTGTCTTACCTTTCGGAGTCTCCAGGTAACGCAAACAATGATATTCCTGGGTGACTTAATGTCGAATTAAAGCACCCAAAAACAGCACAATAATGTCTACTATTTCTGTTACCCTTTTCTACTGCCATCTTAAGTTTTTCTAAATCCACAGCCGCACACGACCATACAGCTCAACCAGAGTAGAAAAACTAAAAAAATTGTTATTTGTACCGACCGGACCGTGGTACAAGCTCCGCTCGTTCGCCTGTCGGCAATCGCTACGCAGCGGCCGCTGTTGCCCTCGTATCGCACGCGTATTCGGATGTGGGTAGGTATAACGCGCTTTTCGGCCGTTTGTATGAAGAGCGAATACTGTAGATCCTTATATTGTGGTCATACTATCATGTCATACTGATATGACCAACGAGAATAGTTTGTATCGGTGGTCATACTCCCCATTATAATTCTAAATATAGTATTTTCCTACACCCTGACAAATATAAAGGTACAGTCAATGTCACCTGTAACTAAGAATAATTTTATTCTATCATTTTACACCTCGATTCTCAACGTGGACACGTAAAATTTGCTGATTTGATATTCACCTAGGCATCTATCTATCTATACTAATAAAGCTGAAGAGTTTGTTTGTTTAGTTGAACGCGCTAATCTCAGGAACTATTGGTTCAAATTGAAAAATTTATTTTTGTGTTTGATAGTCCATTTATCGAGGAAGGCTATAAGCTATCGGATTTTTGGAAATTCATCCCCTAAAGGGTTAAAATATAAGGATTGAAGACACTTTCATACAAACCAACTTCGTCAGTTTTAGAGTTATAAACATGAAATTTTTCATGAAAGTTTATAGTTATTAACAAAATACATTTTAACACATTTTTTTGGAAAATCATCCCTTTTAAGGATTAATTTAGGGGATGGTTAGTTAGTTAGTTGCTTAGTACGCAACTTCGTAATGTAGTTAAAATCATGTAACTTGATATATTATCTTAAGATTAGAAACAAAAAACAGTAATGCGTTTTTTTGGGAATTCATCCCCAAAGAGTTAAATAAAGGGGTGCAAGTTAATATGGCAACTTCGTCAGTTTGGAAGTAAAAAGGGTGAAAATTTGTATATAAGCTTTTATAGTTAGGGGAGGGGGAGGAGGAAGAGGAGGAGAGGGGGAGGGGAAGGGAGACGGAGAGAGAGAGGTAATTTAATGGGTTTAGGCGCAAAATGTCCTTTTCGCGAAATATCCGGCGGACGCAAAAGGTCCTATTCGCAGAATGTCCTATTCGCAAAATGTCCTATTCTCAGAATGTCCTTCGACGGTCACGAAAAACGTCACGCGTGTTTTTAAAACACTCGTTTTGAATAAATAATTTATTATTATATTTATTACTAGCTGACCGGGCAAAAAAGAAATTTAAAAACTTGAAAAAAATTTAAAAAAAAAAACAAAAAAAAAACAGAATTTTCTAAAAAATTAAAAAAAGTCATAAAAATAAACAAAAACAAAAAAAAAACAAAGACGTTTGTAAAAAAAGAAGAAAAAATCCAAAAAAAAGAAATTAAAAAAAACAATGTTTTAAAAAAAAATCAAAGAAATTTCAAAAAAAAAAAAAAATTTAAAAAAACGTAAAAATAAACAAAAACAAAAAAAAGAATTTTGTAAAAAAACGAAGAAAAGTCCAAAAAACTTAAAAAATTATTCAAAAAAACTATTCAAAAAACAATACTAAAAAACAATATTTAAAAAATGAAATTTCAAAAAAGAAATAAAAAAATTGAAACATTAAAAAAAATGTTAATAAAATTAAAAAACAATTTTCAAAAAACAACATTCAAAAAATAACATTAAAAAATAAATAAATTGGGACGTTCTGAGAATAGTACATTTTGAGAAAAGGACATTCTGAGAAAAGGACAATTTGCGAATAGGACATTCTGCGAATAGGGCGATCGGACATTACGCGAAAAGGACATTTTGCGCCTCAACCATTTAATGGTCTTTGATTTGTTAAACCTACCAGAACTATAACAGTTAACAGTAACAAAGTACATTCACTGATTGTTAGGCGATATGAAGTTCGCCGAGACAGCTAGTCATTTAATAATTTAACTCCGCAGTAGGACTACGAGGATTAGTTCTGTTCTTCTTCGTGGTCCCACTAGTAAGATAGGACCACAAGGAAACTGGTACAAAACCGTTTTGTATAATAATAAATAAAAAATAAAGTGGAACAAAACCGTTTTATTGTATATATAATAATAAATAAAACATTTTGATCGAAAGTGTACTTTATATCTATCCTTCGTGTGGCAACACTAACGGTAACAGCTGATTTTGATAGATCCCGTAAATTTTAATTATTTAATTTGTTATTTATTAATATTTGGGCCTCTTTTCAATAAATTACTAAGTAAATTTAATATTAAGTGTAAATAGTGAATGCATTTGCAAATCAATAACTTTAGTTGCGTATTTTAACCGGCCGTGAGAAAGCCGGTACAAAGTGACAGTAAATAATTTGAATTGTGATCGTTGTAACTCCTTTCATGTAAGTTTTTGCATTTATCTTTATTTCTGTAGCATAAATAGTAGTCTGATATAGGTATTTACCAGCTTTATCTTACATAAGGCTGAGTATAAAGTTAAGTAAGTTGTCCATCTGACAGACTTACTGAAGTTGGTTAAAAAGCTTCTTGGCTTGAATTTATTTCTATTCGGTGATAACTATTCATATTATTCGGTAAAATGATGACTCGCAGGGCCTTAGCTCGCCAGGAGGAGTCTCAACTCCAACTGGTTTTGCAGGAATTGAAGGCTTCCAAGGAGCTAGTTAAACAACTACATAGCGAAAGGGAGGACAATGAAAAGGAATTGTTGGATGTGTTAGATAGAAATAATTCATTAAAGAAACAATTGTCAGAGTTACATACACAATTATTAACAACATTATTACATACATACACAATTATTAACAACTACATAGCGAAAGGGAGGACAATGAAAAGGAATTGTTGGATGTGTTAGATAGAAATAATTCATTAAAGAAACAATTGTCAGAGTTACATACACAATTATTAACAACTTCCACTGAACGTGACAGACTTCAGTCAATAGTTGACCGGTTCGACCAATGCAGTGATGAGTATGAGCAGGCCCTCAAGCAAATTGCTGCATTGGAAAAACAGCTTCACGAGGCTAACAATCTTATCTGCCAATTAGAGAGCAATCAGTCACAAATAACAGCCTCTCAGAACCAAAGTCTGTTCGAGGAGTTGGTAGTTAGTGCACCCAGTCTGGTTTCTGCTCCATGTGCTGTTAATCCCATTGCAACAATTGACTTGACAAGAGAGGACTCCCCTTACCGTACATTTGCTGGGAGCACAGTCACATGCAGCAGGAATAAGTTGAAAAAATATATAAAAATTAATAAGTACATAAATAAAACTAAGAAACTAATAAACCATAATAAAAAGCAAGCTAAATACACCAATTGCATAAAAGAAAAGATGCAATTACTCGAAAAATTACATACATTCTCATCCATTATTGAAGAAAATAGAATTACTTATGAAGAAAACATTAGCTCACTAAATTGTAAATTGTGTAGTTTGCAAGAATCCTTAAAAATTATGACCCAAAATTATGAAGGATCTAAAAAAGAGATTAGGGAATACATACTGGCTTTAAAATGCTTGTCTGATGTCTCTGCAAACAATGAGACCATCTCCAAAAGACATTCTATGGCATCCGGCCTAGGTGCCACAGAACCATTGACATACGAGGACGCACCAGTGTGTGAGCCATTAATCTCAAAACATTGTAAGACCTTAGAAGTAGCACACAACAATAATTCCTTTGTGCAAAATAATTGTATTAAAAATGTTATATTTAGTGATGAAATTGGAAGGAATTTTGGCCAATTAATAAACATTTATTCGGGGCTCAGCTGTGTTAACCATTGTTTTCCTGGGTTATCGTTGAATGATATTTTTGAAAAAATTCTACACAGTAAATTTGACAGTACTACAAACATAATTATCTTTGTTGGAAATAGAGGTAAAATAAACAGAAAAATGTTAATATATTATTATAATAAACTATGCACACTAAAAGTTAAAAGTATTGTAATGTTTACTTTACCTTACAGTGAGTGTTTGCCACAGGAAGAAAATAACATTAGGTATAATGTAAATTTAGCAATGTACACTATGTCTTTACACAGTAATAAATATTTAGAAATAATTGACATTAATAAATTAATTTCTAGAAGTTATATGACTAAAGATAATTACTATCTGTCTAAGTTCAATAAAAGACAAATAGCATGTTCGCTATCATATTTTTTTGACAATTTAGCCAAGAATTTGGCTGGTACTTTTGCTTTTATTGAGCAGTCAATTAATGACATTCAGCATGCATCGTTGGAATACGTTCCAAGTAATTTAAATTAGTCTGTAAGACAACAGAGAACTACTCTAGCAATATACTGACAAAAGGAAAGCACTATAATTTAAATATTGTGCACCAAAATATACAAGGCTTTTCTGGCAAAGACTTAGAATTAAATTTATTATTAAATTAGATGAATATTGACATTATAATTATGTGTTACAGAGCACTGGCTAAAAAAACATGAATTAATTGCATCTATAGATAATTACAGCATAGGCAGTTCATTCTGTAGGCAAAAATTGATTAGGGGAGGGTCATTAATAATTATACATAATAGTTTGAATTATAAGGAACGTAAAGACATAGTATCCCTCTCTATTGAGCATAATATAGAACTTTCATGTATAGAGCTTGCAAGGGTTATAATTGTATGTGTATATAGACCACCTGCAGGCAACTACCCATTGTTCGAATCCGCTATGGAAGATGCTCTGAAAATTTTGTGTAAAAAAAATAAAAAAGTAGTTGTTTGTGGAGACTTCAATATTGATATTTTAGTTTCAAATTCTATCTCAATAAGGTTCATTAATTTGTTTAAATCATTTAATTTGGGTCATGTATTTTTTGAACCAACAAGGGTTACTCCATCATCGGCTACTTGCTTAGATAACATCTTTTGTGATTGTAATGTTATCAATAAGTCAATATTAAATTGTATTTGTTCAGACCATAGCGGACAATTAGCCACCATTGAGTACCATCATGACCTATCACAATATACTATATCTTGTAGACCAATCACACAAAGACGTATTAGTGATTTTACAAACAATATTGCTAGAAAAATTCCATTCCTACAAATTTATGATGATGATACAACGGATCAAGCATACAGTAATGTGTCTGGATTAATTAATAGTGAATTTAATAATACTTTTAAGCAAAAACAGATTAAATGTGAGAACCTTAAAACTAAATTTAGTGATTGGGCAACTCCTGGTATATACAAAAGCAGAATTAAACTTTTTGAACTTTATGCGGAAAAGTCGACTTCCACAGACCCCGAATTTTTAAATCGTGTTAAAATTTATTCAAAAACTTTTATTCAAAAACTTTTAAAACAAGTCTGTGCGAAAGCTAAATCTATTTATATTGCTAATAAGATTAAAAATTCTAATAACAAAATCAAAACTACCTGGAACATTATTAATAAAGAAACAGGTAAAGAAAAATTTAAGAATCATGAGTATACTTTAAAGGTCAATGATAAAAATGTTACTACCGATAGCGCAGTTGCTTGCGCATTTGAAGATTTCTTCTCGAAAATACCGCATGAAATAACAAAAAAACTTAAATGCGAGCCCTCAGCTTGCTATGACTTTAATGGAATCATGTGTCGAAAAATGCCTGACTTCATTTAGCTTCAAATACATTAATTCCAATACAATTATAAAGACTTTTAAGTCTATAAAGATCAAGAAGTCAGGTGATCTCTGGGGTCTCTCTACTATGATAATAAAACCAATAATTAATTCCATAGCGCCACAGCTAAGTCACATTTTCAATAAATGTATTGACGAAGGTAGCTTCCCCAATCTAATGAAACATGGTAAATTAATCCCTCTATTTAAATCTGGAGATAAAAGCGACCCCACTAATTTCAGACCCATCTCAATGTTACCAGTCCTTAGTAAAATCTTTGAAAAAGTTATTTATAACCAGCTGCTGTCTCATTTCTACTTAAACAAGTTGTTTCATGTTAATCAGTTCGGTTTTTCGAGAGGAAAAAATACCACTGATGCAGGTATAGCACTCCTTAAGCAAATTTTTGATGCGTGGGAGTGTAAGCAGGATGCCATTGGTATTTTTTGTGATCTCTCGAAGGCGTTCGATTGCGTTGATCACAATATACTGATAAATAAACTTAGGCATTATGGTGTCTCAACACAATCAGTTGGCCTTATAAAATCTTACCTATCCGACCGTATCCAAAAAGTAGTTGTTAATGGCAAGGAGTCCCCAGGAGCACACATTACTATGGTAGTGCCCCAAGGATCAATATTAGGACCCCTGTTATTTTTAATATACGTCAATGATCTTCCTTATTTCACAAGGGACTTGTGTGAAACTGTATTGTTTGCAGATGATACCTCATTACTTTTTAAAGTTGATAGGAGAAAAAAATGTTTTGACGATGTAAATAATACTGTTTCCCAAGTATTGCAATGGTTTACATGTAACAACCTAATGTTAAATGCTAGTAAAACGAAATGTATGAAATTCACTTTACCAAATGTAAAACAGGTACCCACTCAAATAGTTATAAATAAGGAAGTACTTGACCTTGTAAATTCAACAAAATTCCTTGGCCTTACCATAGATTCACGATTACAATGAAGTCCTCATATTGAAGCCTTGTCTGGGAGACTGACTTCAGCTGCTTACGCGGTTAAGAAAGTAAGGCTCTTAACTGACGTAGAAACAGCACGGTTAGTTTATTTTAGCTACTTTCATAGTGTTATGTCCTATGGTCTGTTGTTGTGGGGCTCAGCTGCAGATATTGAGTCTATATTTATTTTACAGAAAAGAGCAGTCCGTGCCATTTACAACCTCAGGGACTGGGTTAAGGATCTCTTTAAGGAAATTAATATTTTAACTGTGGTGTCACAATATATATTGGATAATGTTTTGTATGTTAAGAAATATTACGATAGTTTTCTTAAGAAGAGTGACATCCACAATATTAATACGAGGAACAAGGCTAAACTGATTGTACCAAATTTTAGACTATGTAAAACTAGTGGCTCGTTCATGGGTACATGTGTAAAGATTTATAATAAAATTCCATCGAAACTTACAGAAATGCCTTACCTTAAATTTAAATCTCATATTAAAAGCATTCTTATGACGAAAGGATATTACAAATTAGATGATTATTTTAAAGACAAGACTGCTTGGACATGAGTTTTATGGATATAGATTTTAGTAGATGATAAGTGCTATCTGTAACTGTGAGCAGGAAAAAAACAAACCCGGAAGTTTCTTGCTGCTTCTTCTCCCGGGCCCTCTCACAGTAGGGCTTTGTCTGAAGCATTGGCATAACTTGCATGACTTTCAAAAAGTGTTTGTAAACCAAACCAATTTTGAATAAAAACATTTGATTTGATTTGATTTGATTTGATTTATTATTTATGTCAAACCTAATATACCTATATGGTGTCCATTAAAATAGTATGACTACCGATACAAACTATTCTCGTTGGTCATATCAGTATGACATGATAGTATGACCACCGAGAAACGCCCGTCTCGCCGCAGTCGCAGACGCCGTCGTCGCAGTTGCGGCCGCCGCCGCCGCCGTAGACGTCGTTGCTGTCGTTAGCTAGCAATCAACTGTGGTGATTGACATCAACAATGGCTACTACTGTAACCGGTTTAGTAATTGTACCAACGTGAAAAATTGAGAGTTGTTTGTCAAATTAATCTGGACTATTCTGAATGATTTTACAATGAAATTTATGTTTTTGTTTACTGTTTTGATTAATATTATTTAAATTATAATGTTGAAAGTTTTTTTTTTCTGTCGACGATAACGATTATTCCGTTTGCAATTATTGTTTTTCTGGCGTGGTTTGAGGGTATCTGCAAAAACTACGGTTGGCGGACGGTGAGCTGTGCGCAGGCGCGGCACACCACTCTAGTGGCAAGTGGGCCCCGTCTCGCTCGGTACTCGGTAATTTTGACTTCGGTCGAGAATTTACTGAATATCAGTTGTTTACGGCTTTAATAGAAGATTTCGAGACAGTGAAGGAGTGCGGAGGGAGCAACACTAGAACTTCCGATCAGCAACGCCGTCTCCAGCCTCCAGCCAAGATGAGTGGATACCGTTTTGCTGTGTTGGAAGGTAATAGATACGGCTTTTGTTCCCACTAGTCCGATGGTAGAACTAGTAAGAAAAAAAATTCCCACTAGTGTAGACCGAGAGTCAAAATACATGGGGATTTCAATAAGAGATTTCACGGATTGTTAAAATGCTTTAATTACGACTTTCTGAGCAAGACTGGACAATGTTTTTGATTGAAAATATTCGTTAATACTGTACTAATTACCTGAGTCTTTTAAAATTACTTTCAATCAAAAACATTGTTCAGTCTCTTTTATTCTTTCATCTCAGGTTCAGTCTTTCTCAGAAAGTCGTAATTAAAGCATTTTAACAATCCGTGAAATCTCTTATTGAAATCCCCCAAGTATTTTGACTCTCGGTCTATAGCGGAACGAGTGTGAAATAAAAAGTTCCAATCGTCACCACTGGGGACGAATGAAACTTTTTTTCCCATTCGTACCCAGTGGGGACGACAGGGTGGGGACGACCGGGAATAAACCTGATTTTTCTTTCGGGCTGAATGCTTTACAATACTTAAGACGCCGAATCCAGTTACACATTGAAAATAATGATCATAGTTTGGAACAAAATTAATCAGTTAAGGTTTAATTGGTAGAAAAATTATTTTGTTAAAAAATACCTCTTTCCTTAAGTTTACCGTATGACCCAGAATTATCCTTATTAGCGGCACTATTGAATCGTATAATAGATTTAAAGATTTATTAAGAACAAAAACCATTTTACAAGTGATATGTCCATAAACATCGGCTATAGTTTAAACTGTGTTGCCCACCTCGGAGTACAATGTTAAATTACTAACATAAAACATTACTTAACTATGTACAAACTAAAATTTTAATCTGAATTACATGTCATTATTATGTTGAGTGCAAACATTAAAGTGTGTGCCATAATACAGGATGTGATTTTTTTCAATCAACGGGTTTGATTACTGGCTAAGAATACTGATTTTCCAAAAATCCAATGATGCAGTTTTAGTTATCATCAAAGTCGGACCGAGAATCCTTTCAGTACTTTTCGCTATTCCTCATAGTCTCAGATTTGGCCATCCACGCTCACTTGAAAAGTTCACCCTGTAGGGATATAATATATTATGATATAATGACGCTGATAATTATAATAAATACGCTCACACTCTTTGCAATAGTTTAGTGTCAGTTTGAAATGTTTAATCTGAAAATTATCTTTTAATCCACAGTCAAGACTTTAAATGAACCAGGCATTCCAGAGTACTCCTCGTTAAATTTAGAACAAATTCTTTTCGATTCGTTTGTTGTGGCATTCTCTATAAACTTCACATGCTTGATAAATTCTGGTGAAGACAGTGCTTTGAAAGTTTTTTCTGAAAGAAAAATCAAGAATTAATAAATTATCGTAGCATATATAAAAGTAAATTTAGATTTAGGGATCAATTGGTCATCCCAAAAATTTGTTCTAACTCGTCACGCGCCAAAAATGTTTTAAATTAGTAATAGTTCGTCACGTCTCAAAAAGTTACAATTTGTCACATGTAAGTATAATTCCAATTCGTCACGTATTAATTTAGTTTTCACTCGTCATGCATTATTTTAGTTTCGATTGGTCACCCCAAAAGTTTGTCCTAACGCGCCAAGGATGTAATAAGAAACTATAAAATATGATTAAAATAACTTTACTTATTTATTCTTTATTGCACCTTAAAACATAAAGGATATAAAAGGCGGACTTCAACCTAAAAGCATTCTCTGCCAGTCCACCTCAGGGCAGTGGAAGAACAAAGAAGGCGGTAGCAAAAAGAGAACCTTTTCCGAAAAGTTTGAGGAAAGCGTTTATCGAAAAGGTTTTATATTTTTAAAGCTGAAAACCAGAGAACCATTATTATTTTCCAGAAGGTTTGCATTTGGCTACATTAATCGAACCTAGAATTACTTTCCTAGAACTGTAATTGATTGAAGAATTAATTGGCTTCCAGAGAACGTCAGTTTTGTACTTGGGTATGTGTGTCACACTAATTTTATGTGTTTTTTTATATTTATTTATTCTTTATTGCCCCTTACAAACGTAGAGGATATAAAAGGCAGACTTAAGGCTAAAAATCCTTTGCCAGTCAATCTTAGAGCAGTGGGAGAAGCAATAAGGTTAACGGTTTCGGATTATACTCGTAAGGTCAAAACACGCAATAAGCAAAGTATAAGTATAAGTAAGCACGCATAAAGTCAAACACGCAAAATGACAAAAAGTATTCTGGTTAACTCACCGACTAATTTATCTATAGTATCCAAACCACCGCCTATGTCCTTCGGTAATAAATCTTTGGGAATGAATTTAAACAATGACTCGAAATCCTCATGAACGTGTAAACGAGATGTGAGTTTCTTCGACAAACCCTGCTTGACTATTGCCACTATCGTGTCTACGATTTTTGATCCACTTATGAAATGAAAGCCCCTCATCCGAAGGCCTGCTGCTTCCTGTAAATAAGAAAATATTAACTTAAAAAAAATAAATTTAATAACTCTATGATTGCGTGATTGGGATGCAGAGAACTTGGAACTTTAAGCCCAATGCATACGTAACGGGCTTTTTCCCGTACGGGCCACGTTCCGTACGGGATTCCGCTGCGTATGCACTATCGTATACATTTTCTACGAAACGATGTTTCCAAAACTTCACGTCCCGTCCCGTACGGGAAAAAACCCCGATACGTATGCATTGGGCTTAACACATTTTAATAATATAAAAAAGTACTAAAATTTATTTATCTTTCTGTAGAATATCTTAATAGTACTTACATTATTTTATAAATAAATTGTAATTACGACTAACCCATTTGTTACTAGCATTTGATATACAGATCAATGTACATTAAAAAATATTGAACAAACTGTGGACAGTTTCAAATCGTATTGTTAATTGATTATATTATGTATATGATTCCTTCATAACAAGATGTTGCTGTTCAAATTGGATGGTTATATAAAATTCTACAAGCGTCAATAGTTCCTTCTTTTTTGACACTAATTTTATTCTTTATTAAAATTTGTAGCTGTATGAGATTGTATGCACGAAACCGAATTTTGATCACAAATATGATGATAATTGTTTTCATTTATACTTTTGTAATGCCTTGTTAGTATAGGGTCAAATTCAATACTTCCGAATGAGACGGGCATAGTAAATACCTAATAGAACATTTTTTGTAGCAAGGCTATGAGGGTAATATAAACAAACAACCAGAACAAAACATATAAATCGAGGCATCATCGCCAAATAAACTATTAGATATGAGACTAGAGTACTAAGCAAACAATACTCAAATGCAATCAATGTCAAAAAGTAACGAAACTTTGCATCAATAAATGAAAAGCAAGATGAACCACCTGATGGTCACCACTGCACATCAGCAATCTCAAAACCATCCAAACAGTTTGTCAACCAAGGAGGCAGGTCCATATCATGAGGGCTTTGCCGTGCACGTTAAATTGTTCACGATCACGAGCCTAAAATCTACAACACCTCCCACCCTTCCATAATGAAAACGTACGTGCACTACAATATTTAAAAGCATATAAAAATATAATGCTGTGCTCGGGTCTCTTCTCACAATGTGAGGGGTAACCCAACCAAGGGGTACCTATGCCAACATACTCCAGCCATCCATCTATCAGCCTTTGGAAGTCCACTGCTGGACGTAGGCCTCCCCTAACAAACACCACTCTGATCGGTCCTGAGCCTTCTCAATCCAGCGGATACTCGCTGTCTTCTTCAGGTCGTCAATCCACCTGGTCGGGGAGCGTCCCATGCTCCTTTTTCCAAGGCGTTGTCTACATTCGAGGACATTTCTTTTCCAACGGTCATCGGTCTTTTGAAATATATGGCTAGACCAGCGCTAATTCTTTGCGCTATGTCAGTCAGCTTTGTTCGTCTACGGATTTCATAATTTCTAATTTGACCGCGTAGAGAGATACATAGCTCGTTCCATAGCCCGCTGGCCCAATACAGAAGTTCCATGTCTCGGATCCGTATGTCATCACTGGCAGGCAACACACTCTGCTTGAACATCTTCGACTTCAGGCATTAAGGTAACACTTCGGATGACAAGATGTGATGACATCCGAGTTGGATTCTACTTGTGACTTCTTTCTCGAAGTCGGACCTTACCCATTTGGATCACTTGTCCCAAGTAAATGTATTCGTCTACAACTTCGAGAGCAGCACCATCAACAATAACCGGTACGGGTGTGACATGAACATTCAACATAATTTTCGTCTTGTCCATGTTCATCGTTAGACCCATCCTTTGCAAGGCGCTGATCAAGTCCATGAGCATTGTACCAAGTTCCTCCAGGGAACTCGCCAGGATGACTAAATCATCGGCATATCGCAGGTGTGCAATGTGTTTGCCATTGATGTTAATGCCGCGGTACGTCTTTTCCACTCCATTAATTTGAACACGTCTTCCAACGCAGCGGTGCAACATACTCATACACATAAATTATGTATAATCTTAAATTAAATTTTAAAAAACCCTCGTCAGTTTTATTTACATTAAAAATAGCTAAGAACAATTTTGAGTGTTACATTTGAGACAAAAAAAAAACTAGATTAAAATCGGTTCATCCGTTTGGGTCAATGCTCCATGTTTGGGAGCTACGATGCCACAGACATACAGATCCACAAACACACAGATATACAAATACACAGACAAGTCAAACTTATAACACCCCACTTTTTTCGTCGGGGGTTAAAAAAAATACCAGCACATAATAATTCATATTCTCACAATAACATAATCGATACACCTAATTAATATTATAAACTTACATGCATTAACATTATGATATTCGCTGCGACCACAGGACTTAGTTTGCTTACAAAACTTAACGTGCTTTTTCTGGTGTCCCAAATAAGTTCTATTCCAGCGTTGTAGTCGTAACAATTTAAATATTGAAGCATCTAAAACACAAAAAAATATTATAAGTAATCTATACTAAAAGAGGAAAGATTTGATTTTTTGTTTGCATTGAATAGGCTCCGAAACTACTGAACCGATTTGAAAAATTGTTTCACTGTTAGGAAGCTACACTATCCCCGAGTAACATAGGCTATACTATATTTTCAAAAAAATTAGGGATCCTTAATAAAACCCCAATAATGTAACCCAAGGTGTAAAAAAATAAGAAAACCGAAGCAAAGCGAGGGCGGTTTGTAAATAAAAGGAATACTTAAAAATTAAAACGAGCCTTTATTAGTTGTAAAAACGCCCTAAAAAGTAAAGTTATTCCTATTGGAAATAAACTTGACAAGTACGAGTTACAATTTTGATTGAGTTAAACTCGCTTGGAGAGGGTTTTATACGTTCCCCCCGGGGGTTGCCCGCCTTGTTGTGGCGGGGGGGCTTAGTAACCGTGGACTGGTCACCCACGGTGAAGCTAAGAGGCAACCAGGGCCGGCTTGTTTACGTCGCCGGCTGGCCCGAGGAGGGCGCTCCCAGCGAGCTGAACAAGTTCGCTGCGGACGCGCGTGGAGGTGGGACCGCAGAAGAAGAGGAGTGCCGGTATTACGGTGCGCCGTTCTCCCTATCTTCTGCGGCCGTGGAGGGATCGCAGGGGGAGAGGCGTGTTGGTATTACGGTGCGCCACTCTCCCTACCCCCTGCGAGCTGGCGGGGCCGTTCCATTGAAACGGCACTGGTGGGGCCGCAGAGGAAGAGGCATGTCGGTATTGCGGTGCGCCGCTTGCCCTATCCTCTGCGGCCGAGGTGTGGTCGGTGAAAGAACCACAGACCTGATCTTCCACCGGGTATCAGTTATCTGGTATCCATGGCCTCCTAGTAGCAGACTCAGGGGGAGTGTGCTACAGTACTGGTGGAGGCCGAAGAGGGAGGCGCACCTTACTATCTGGTGCGCCCATCGTGGAGGGCCTTTAGGCTTTCGCGATGGAGCCGCTTGCGGGTGGCTGCCGCCGGCGGGGTCGCGGATGTGTGCGAAAGCGTTCCCGTAACCCCGTCACAAGGCGGCGAGGTGGAAGATGGGGGGGTTTTTAGTGGGTATACCGTGGGTCTCATTAGCCTATACGGGAGTCCCACATAACCACTTGGGTGCCCCCTGCGCCCGGGTGGTATGCGTAATGCATTTTCCACCCGGAAAAAAAAGGTTTCAACGTTGAAAATGTATTTACCGTTATCTTTCCTTTTTTATTTATTTTTGCCGTTTTTTTTAAGACCACAGACTTCTTATACATTTTCCTATAATATTTATGTAAAACAGATCCTATTTAATTTTGATTTCATTATTTTTTTCAAAAATCAGTTGTTTACTTTATACTTTCGTCTTTGGGTTACAAAAAGTAGATAACTACCAAATTTCTACTTATTTGGTCAAGTATTTTCGGAGTAAATTGGCCGTGAACGGCAGTCGCCCAGACGCACGAGTGATCCTATAAGGGTCCGTTTTTCGTTATTTCGTACGGAACCCTAAAAACCTGTATTATAAGAATGATTCTCAGATCCTCCATCTGTGTCAAAATCATCACATATCATAATAGTACATTAGATAGAAGATAAAAATAAAAGTGATTATTACATGTAAATATTATAAACCAACGTACCAACATGATATACCTCCCTGCGTCAATGTGTTCAAAAGCAATATTTGGGTTGGAAATATCATAGTATATTATTCTGTTGTTCTCAGATGTCGGTTTTGGTAGCACGCACGCATTACTGGAAACAATGAATTAAGTTCTAAATAACCAGGTTCTTTAAACCAGGTTCCGTGGCACAAGTTACCTTAGGAACGAAAGTACATTTGCGCAAAATTATAAGTTGCCTGTGAAACACATGCTAGTTTTTAGCACACAAGCATGAGCAATGCAATCCGCCACTTGAGGTGGAGGTAGAAGGGGGCTAGCTAAGAGCGTGTGTGCTCGTATATATACTTAAATATTTAGGCATGTGTGCAAAACTACCTTGTTAGTTCCAAGCATTTTTAACGCCACCATTAATTTAACACAATAGGCATGATGACAGTAAGTAAAAATCACTAAAATTATGTATTTATTTAATGAAACCCTATTAAAGGATCACAAAACACGCATTTATCGTATTATTATTAGGGAGATAAACAATATTTTTGATAAAATAAAACTACAAAATACGGCAAGCCGCCATCTTAGCTAAAACGCCAGTCAGTCTCAATCAGCGCGAATTACGTCACACTTCTTAAAACAAATGAATATCGCCATACTAATAATGACCTCTTGTCTATTGTTTTCCTGAGGACTGACGTCACAACCACACCATGACAGTTTGAAGCGTTTTGGTGCGAATTTTAAACTTATAAATTGAAATGTACTATATATTTTATACTAAACCTTATTTTTTGCGGAAATATGATATACGTTGTAATTACAATACATTTCCCAACGATATAGAACAGTATTTCAAAATCAGTCACCATGCCTATTGGAATTTTATGCTTTCATATGAACAATAATAAGTTCTATAAAGCATCCTGCTAAAACGGTGGTAGAAGAAAAAAAAATACATTCAGAGGTGTGTTGAAAAGATAACCACATAATGAAAAGGGTTTGAATTTAACCAAACAGATCGTCAATAGATACCGAAAAAAAACTATTTTTAGCTTATAATTTGCAAATATGCGAAGTAACTTAATCAGCAAGTAGAAGTCACTGATGAATGTACTCACAAAACATTATTATGACTTTTAAATTCATTTTCAATGTCAAAGCCTTGCAGATATTCAGGCATTAGGCCTCGTAACGTGCACATCTTGTCAAACAGTTTCTTCGCTCTTTCTATAGACCCTTTACTGTTTATTAAATAACGTTCAAGATATTCCTTGTCTGGAATGGAAAATAAACAAGTTAATAGCATAGACCTATGTGTATGTATATACTATACTAGACAGGCTGTTCAGTACTAAAAGTTTGTACACCTATATTGACACCAAACGTGCCAACGCATTTTAGTCGGCTGCGAGCAAGCGAGACATGTAGATGTCATTTTTGAAAAACCCCGACCATTCAAGAACACATAATATCGCATATTGTTTATTGTGAACAGTTGAACGTTTTCATTATTTACGTTTGAACTTTATTTGAATTTATTTAAATTATAATTGGTAAATAAATATAATTTTACTTACATTTTTAGAAATTATTTAGTGCAAAATATATATATGATACCCCGTCATCTTGAACTGAACTTGACCGAACGAAGCGCGAAGCGCTCTCACAGAGTATGAAAAATGTGACACGGATTTTGTTCTGAACAGCCCGTCTATATATTAAATTTAAGTCTATGGTTAATAGTTTAAAAACTAAATACAGGGTTTTATAGTGTCAATGTAGGTACCAAAATTTTCTATTTTTAGTTGGATTTTCTAGAAAACTGTGTTCATAGTTTTATAACTGTTAATTACTTTTCAATTTTTTGTTAGATTTTCTATAAAACTATTTTTAGTTTTTTTTTAACTTTTTTTTGAAATGAAACTTAAGTGCTTTGCGTTTTTTATTCTTTATATATATATATATATATATATATTTAATATTGAATTGTCATCGGTCCTTGACAAGTATGCCAAATTTCGAGTTAATCCGACGTTTTTAAGAGGGTCAAAATCATATTCAAAGTTTCCGTTACATAGGCAATACATACAACATCATTGCATAGGCAGAAGGAACATACGTATGAAGCTAATAAAAGCGTGTGTGTCAGCTCCGACGCACGACTGGAGTTTAACGCCGTAGTGATAATGATGATGTTCGACATCATCAGAATAGGATCTACCAAGATTATTATTATCATTACATGGCGTTGTTACTGATCAGCCATCCAACGCCATCTAGATTCTGTGCTACGAATTACAAACATAACGCATAACGTAATGAAAAAGTTTGATTTTGCCTCATAAAATCTAATACCACAGGCTTAAATATGAAGTAGTTAAAAATATAGGACCAACACCTGCAAGGATAAAATTTTCCAAATCGGCTAATAAGTTTCCATATTTTGTCATCAATCAAGTGTCATAATTTCAAATTTGTGTTTTGATTCTTAAATTGTTTTAGTTCCCTTAATACTACCTGAGCACCTTACCTCATCTTAAGAGATCGCTGTGTAGCGATAAGACCACCTTTTGTACTTATTGTTGTCGTTCTATTTTTGGTGTACAATAAAGAGTTAAATAAATAAATAAGTTTATTTAAAATCCAGTCAGATTGTTTTGCATCAAAGAGCAAAAAGCATCTCTTTATTCACGCTTTTTCATTCGTAGGATGCAGTTTGTTTTTGTGATTCGACATTTAAGAGGTTCCTGTCACAACTTTACGCAAGGCGCGTGCACTTGAGTTAATTCAATTATAAATTTATAATTAACACGAATGGCGTGGAGTATAAGGTATCAGAAACAATTAAGACTTACGGACAAATAAATGTATGACACACTAGGCTATTGGCCTAGATGCTATACATTAATTATAATCATTTATTTATTCAAATTTCTTACAAAGTTTAAATCAATTCATCAAGTTAACTACTTTTCGAGTTTTATGGCAACACATATACAGAAGTCAAATTTTTATATATTTGTATATAAAAATATTTAAAGTAATACTTTACCATATTCCTTGACCAAGAAATGTTCTTGACTTTTGATCCAGTCCTCAAATATACTTAAATCTTGCTTTAATCTATTTATATCTTCATAGTTGAAAATTTTACGAACTTTTGCCATTTGGTTCGGATTGAACTCAATTAATGGGTTAGGTGATAATTCGTTCATTCTGGTAAACACTCTGTCAGTGTAACTAACAATTATTCAATTGTCTAAGCTATTTACTTCCACTACGTGTTCTTTAGTAATGAAGTTTCGAGGGGAGCAAATTGCTATTTATATATTTTCTGTTTACTTTAGATACAAGATAGTACTTTCATGAAATTAATGACTTCGCATTAGCATACAATTACACAGAATCCAGCGTACGCACATGCCCTAACGCACGCATACACGGAACGGACACATAGATATCAAAATATATTATTTTCTCACTCAACTCACTATCAAATACACAAAAGCTTTACACTTTCAATTTTATTACTTAAAAATATTCGAAGCGATATTTACATACAGGTAAATAAAATTCAACATATTATTTAGTTTTTTTTTTATGACTAGAGAGAGACAGTTAATACATATTGCAAAGATTATTTTACTACAGCTGATAATTTAAATGCTTTATTTATGAACCACGAGGTTCAGTTTCTGATACGCTATGAAGTGACTGCTTTTTAGGGTTTCGAAGTAAAATCAGGACTTCATTAACAGACCGAAAGTGCCTAATGCATTGTTTTGGAGGTTTTAAACCATCTTCGCATTATTGCCTTTCAAATAAAACCATTTTGGAGCTTTGTTCTTTAATCTGAGTTTGGGACATATCGGTTGGATCAAAGTCAATAAACGTACAAACATTTTTTGTGTTTTATATAGTACATCCTAGCTGACCGGGCAAACTTTGTTCTGCCCAAAATTTTTTAGGGGTAGGGGGATGAAAAATAGATGTCCGATTCTCTATCCGATATGCACGCAAAGATTCATGAAAATCGGTCGAGCTGTTTCGGAGGAGTTCAACTTCAAAAAAGCGTGACACGAGAATTTTGTATAGTACATTATAGATAACATAAATTATCTCTCCATTTCAAGATAACCTGCTCGTGGTGTTGCTGAGCAACGGACGAGGCTATAAACAAACAAACAAACAAACAAACAATTTTTATTTGCTCTCACAGTACGATACAATACAGTACAATACAGTTACACATAAATACGACGTTACAATAGTAATTATGCTATAATAGTAATAGGCTCTGGGGCAATGTTCTGTAGTTCACTAGGCTCTGTGTCCAGTTCAATCCGACGCTATGACTGTATGACGCATGGTACTTGTTATCTTTTTAACCACCTAACTACGACTCCCTTAAAATCGACTGAGAGTCGATTTTTTGGTTCATTCCCAGTAGCTCTATTCGTTAGTCCTATCGTAGAACTAGTGGAAATTTTTCTCACTAGTTCTACCGTTGGACTAGTGGAAACAAAAGCCGTATCTACCGCTTTGTTCTCACTGGTGCGAATGGATCATCGTCTGATTTTCATACTCGGTCATTGTCTTTCATCCATAAAATGGTATTTTAACGAAAGAGCGTGGTTATAGTTTTGATGTAATTACTAGTTCTACGATAGGACTAACAAGTTGAACTACTGGGAATGAACCGATTTTTATGTTTCAGTTTCGATATCTAATAGATAGAGAAAGAGAGAGAGAGAGAAATAACGCAGGTGTCGCTTTAATTTATACCGTAAATCACTATGATTGAATAAATACCATCAGATGACTCGTTTCCTTTCCTCTATTCACGTAAAGAAATCTCTTCCACATTTGATGAACAATCTATTGCTTTCATTCGAAAGAACACATAAGTTGATTAGAATAACGTTACTGCTATGGATGTAATGGAAGTAGGTACTTATCTAATTGAATCATGCAATCCAAACCACTCTAGTATTCATGAACATTATTTCCAAGAATTATTGTAGCCAGCTTCTATCAGATAGTACTCAAGGGTAAAGAAATTACCCTTATATAGTTATGTTGAATATTATTATGTTGTTGTTTTAGGTATATTCTTTTATTTCTCTACTCGACCTTGTGAACAATTATGTACCTAATTAATATTATAATGAAGTACGTAAACGAAAATTTTTTTGTAGCCTCAAATGAAGCACTTATAAAAACAATTTAATTTTATCTTAATTATTATGAAGCCTCAAATTTAAATAATTTAATTAAACCTAAGAGGTACCGAAACACTTATAGCCGGTAAGTGATCGATAAAGTTAAGCAACAGCGGGCGCAGTATTTCTATGGGTGACACCCTAAACGTAACAAATTCTTGAGTGTTTTCGTGCTTCGAAGGGCACGTAGCTGTCGGTCCGGGTCGTTATCGTAAGAAACAGTCGTTAATCCACGTCGGAGGCCCTCGAGCGGCATGAAAACTTCCGACATTTGGGTTGGCCACTAACCCCTCCACCAATCCGCACTGGAGCAGCGTGGGGGAGCATGCTCTAGGCCTCCTCAAGTGGAGAGATCCGTACACAATGGTAGGCCACTAATAAGTTAAAGCCGTTATAAGTTTATATAATTTTAACTTGTTATATCTTCTGTAGGTATAGTCAAATCTTGGATTGGGCAATTAAATGATCTGTGCACCGAGACTGATTATGTCAAAATAGTTTCGTCATGTCTGTTTGTCCGTCCATCCGCAGTAGTACAGCGACCTTTATTGCTAGAAAGCTGCAATTTAACATCAGTATTTATTAAAACTACAAAATCGTAGAATAAAATGTTCAAAAATATATTTTTTAGGTTAACTTCCTTATTGGTAACGTGGGAAAGATATTTTTTCTCGTCTACGCCATTGTGTGGGGTATCGTTGAAATGGTATTTCAAAATTATTATAGGTCTGCAAAGACCATTTTTCGATGTAGGGCTCGGTTTGCGAAATATTTGACTCTCTGCCAGTAAAGTACTAGTTTTGATTAGACTCAAGTGTGCCCGCCCCCCTGCACACTAAACGGTTGAAGTTGGACAAGTAAAAAAATTCTCAACAATAGGTTATATGATGAATTTACAAGGGAAACTATCACGGCTATGTTAGCATAAGTAGGTAATGAGTAATAGTCGATAAACTAACTACTTTGCAACCCTGCATTGAAAGTATACCTCAAGCACGTACATATGTAAGTACCTACACGTTTATGTTTAGTACAAAATAGTTTTTAAAAGATAATTAGAACTGATACACGTTATTAAATTAATACCTTTATTTTTGAAGGTTTCACTTCTACCACGTGTGTTCATTGAGGATCATTCACGAAACTGAAAACCGGGTTTTGATGTAGTTAAGCGCTTAGGATTTGTATTCCCTAGTAAGACACTTTTGAAATTTTCAAAATCCATCAAGAAATGACCGAGTTATTAATTATTCAAGGTAGGCACTAAAAAAAAATGTAGCGCGACTGTCAACAGTGCGATCTCGTATTTATGTAATTTTAAATTCAGTTATCGCGATTTCAAGTATAAATACAACTTTAAAAGTGAGTTTATAGACCACAAATTCTGCGCAAATAAAAGTACATGCAAGAAGACGAAGAATAAGAGATTAAAACCAGTTTGAAAGTAAATAACAGAAAGTGACAGTTACAATCTAAAAGCGATGTTTCATATGGAAAATCTGAAAGATAAATGAATTCAAGAGGAAGCAAAAGGCACCGTAGGACAGATCTTACACCTAAATAACAGCACTCGATTCTCACCTTGGAGTAGTACAGTCACGAGCATAAATATATTACTATGGACACGTCAGCAATAATATCTACCCCAAGATGCGTTCAATAATATCTGTCTGCACGGACGTAGCAAAAATTTCTGATATTCATAGACAGCATATTAAAGTGACGACAAAATTATCTGATAAAAAAAGTACATCAAATAATTCTGACAACCGCCCAAAGCAAAAATATGTGACGACATTAGTCACAAAATAATGTGATCACTCTAACGGCCGGTCTCAATAATGTACTAACAGTTATAAAAATGTAGATAAGGCTACCATTAATACGTCATCTGTCATATTTGTCAATTTTTGCGTCTCAATAACCTTCAGTGGATCGAAAATATCTATCGATGACATTGATCTACCGTTCGGAGGGCCAAGTCATACCGTAGGTATGTTGGTCCATACAAAAATAAATACTTGCGTCTCAATAACGCTTTGACAGCTAACTGTCGGTAATAAAAGTTACCAACTATCGGAAATTTTCACATCGCTCGATTTCGACGGATAATTGGTAGATTTCTCATATAGTAAAGAAAATTTATCAAAACATATTATTTCAAAACAGATATTAATCAGTGATGAATGATAATGAATTTTGTGAAGCCTGTTTACTTGATTCCGCCTTTTTTATACGGTACCAAGATCGCCGAAATTGTCCTCGTATAAAATATATGACTACATATTATTATGACTGAATTGTGTGAATCCAATTTTGTTTATAACTACCTAGATTCAGATTAAACAATCCATAATCTAAATTTTACTAACAAAAAATTACCGACTTCAAAATTACTCAAAAACTAATTGTCAGATCTCGTTCTTTATGTGGGACCACATGACAAGCACCAGCTTTCGACTAAAAAAAAAATCATCAAAATCGGTTCGCCCAGTCCAAAGTTCTGAGGTAACAAACATAAAAAAATACAGTCGAATTGAGAATCTCCTCCTTTTTTTGAAGTCGGTTAAAAACGGCAGTGAATGAGAATTGATAACAATTCCTATCTTTAAAGTTTTAGGTAAGTAGGTATTTTAATAAAACAAGAACACTAAGCTTTTTAAGTTAGATTTATTTTGAAATTATAACAAAAACATTTCGCCTTTTCAGAAATAATGGTGTATCCCTGCTACCTCAATAGCTATTGGCTACTATTTTGGCCTTATGAAGAAAGGTACTTCATCTTTTGTGAAGGGTCTGGACTTCATCTGAAAAGAAACTTCCTTTAGTACATTTGGCAACATTTTTTTGTTTAAAAGCAAAAACCTCTCGCAATGTGAGGGGTATTAGGCCATAGTCTACCACGCTGTGATAGCCTAAGCAGTGATAGCCTAGCGGGCTAGCGGTTAGAACGTTGGTCTCCCAAACGAAGGGGCCCGAGTTCAAATCCTGGCACGCACCTCTAATTTTCAAATATTATGTGCGTATTAAAAGTTAATTATCACTTGCTTCGGTGAAGGAAAATATCGTGAGGAAACCTGCACACCGGAGAGTTCTCAAAGGTGTGTGAAGTCTACCAATTCGCACTTGGCCAGCGTGGTAGACTATGGCCTAACACCCCTCAAATTGTGAGAGGAGACCCCGAGCCCAGCAGTGGGACAATTATGGGTTGTTGCTTTGCTTTGCTTTGCTACCACGCTGGCCAAGTGCAGATTGGTAGACTTCAAACACCTTTAAGAACTTTATGGAGAACTCTCCGGTGTGCAGGTTTCCTCGCGATGTTCATTGTTTTCCTTCACCGAAGCTAGTGATACTTACCTCCTAATACGCACATAATATTTGAAAATTAGCGTGCCAGGATTTGAACTCGGGCCCCGGACGTGTGGGAATAAACACTTCGTTCGGGAGACCAACGTTCTAACCGCTAGGCTATCACTGCTACAATTACAACAATTTACAATTACTACAATTTTTTGTTTACTAAACATAATAATAAATTTTATTTTATTAACAAATAAAGTCTATACTCACGGTAATTGTTGAGCTATGTGTTTCATTATATAATCCTAGTTTATTCATAAAACTAATTAATATTAAGTACTAAAATTATGAGAAAATACACGTTGTTTATATTTTGAGCAACCAAGCGACATAAACGAATGTCAAATGACAATAACATGTCATCGTCGTCCGGGATACCCATGAGTGATAAACGTCAAATGCTGCGTTTTGTTACTAGTAAAGCATTGTTCCAGGTTACACATAACATTATTTTATTAACTTCATCCGCGAAATTCACAGTACATTTGGCACAAATTATCATTTTAATATTAAAATGAAATAAGTTTATAATAAAAAACACTGAGGTCCTTTTTATGACAAAAAGTATAAAAAAGTATAAAAGTATAAAAAAAATATTGTTATGCGAAAACGAAATTTTCAGAGGGACTTAAAAACCAGAGGCAGAAATGTCACTGAAATATTATCTACCGATGATCTTACTTTTTTTTGCTTACTTTTGATTTGTGAGACGGCAGTTAGCGGGAGATCAATGTTTACTTTTTATCTCTGATACGTACCAGAGTTCCACTGACAGTATAATATTGAGACCGGCCGTTAGAGTGCAAATATATTTTTGCTGTTCACTAATTCTATGTTTCTGTAAGCATTTACATTTATTCTTCAATCATAGATAAATGTATAACGTTCTAAAGCAAAAATATGTGACAACATTAGTTACAAAATAATGTGATCACTCTTGGAGTACAAATATAAATGTTTGCCGTTTACTAATTCTACGTTTCTGTAAGCATTTACATTGTTTCATATGCATTAATATATGACGTTCAATATTTGGCAAAAATATCTGACGTAAATCTTTTATTATTTTTATACATTTGTTCGACTGCGCGACGCAAAGGAGAGTAATGTGTTTATCAGTCTATGTATGTATGTATGTTCGTATGTGGCGTTATAGAGATCAAACGGCTTGACCGATTTTGATGTTTCTTATATCAATCGATACGCCTTAACCTTGCGAGTGTCATTAAAGACATGACAATAATCAAAAACCACAGGGACAACCAGACACCTATTGTCTAAATGAAAAAAAAAATTGACGATCTACGTCAAGTGGGGTATCGCTAAATAGGTATTCAAAAATTATTTTTAGGTTCGTTTCATCATTTTTAATTTTAAGTGACAGCTTAGGATATGTAACGATTTAAAATTGGTTAAACAACCGTTCTCGTTAATTTACTAACTCCCTTAATGAAATAACAACATTGCGAATTTTACCGTCTTATAATCCTAATATAGAAGTCAATGAATCCTAACTAAAATGTGTAAAAAAAATAGTTAAAAAAAAAAACCCAACAGCGTAAAAAAACTAACTGTCCCGACTGCCTATGTATGGTCCTTCTAAACCCATCAAAAAATCTCATATGTTTTTTTTATCTTTCTTTTATTGCATATCCTCTACTAGTACACTACTCTATGTTCTTGTTACATTTTCCTAAAATACTTTTATTTGCGGTCAGACATTGCATTAGGCAACTGCGACGGTTTGGCAACGTCGCCAATTTGGAAGCGTAGCGAGCTGGCAACGTCGCCAGTAAAATGTACACGTGCATCTCACTCACTCAGTGTCCAAACCAGCTGCCAAGACGAACGCGCACGCGTGTTTTTTTACAAAACTATTTTATTTTTATTCTTATTTATGTTTTTCACTTAACACGGTTCCATTTTTCAATAATGAGTTTCGATACAGAAAGGTTTTGTGGCGATTAACTGGCACTTTATTATAGGGCCATAAAAAATGAATGCACCGTCTTGTCAATTCTTGTCAATGCCAGATATATGGGAATAAAAGTGAGAACTGTTTGAACAAAATATAATTGTTTTTCTTTGAGAAGCCTGAACTCCTGAAGATAGTCGGCGGGTCTGTGTCAACAGCCCTCGCCACAATCTCCGGCACGAGTGGGGTCATAGCGCCCACATTGGTGACTACCGACTTTTCGTGAATATCAAGAAACATTGCTGAATACGGTGCGCCGTGTTTTGTTTTTTCTACTGCTGGAGACCACTGTTGTACCTATCTGCGAAGGCCTGGAAGTCCCTGCAGTAGAGTTTGGCATGAGATTTTGCTAGTGTTGTGCTGTGAGTTGTGTCAACTTGTGCATAACACCTACCTCTCGGCGTGCAAAGTATATGTGTTTGCGTGTCAAGCAAACGCGTATTCAACGTGCTGACGGCTTAGTAGCTGGCGTGGTGGCATCTGTAGCGTGCATAGTGTGTCGCTCCCCTCTGCACGTTGGTGAGAGCACCTATATATTTTTCAAGTACAATGGAAGAGTGGGAGGAGATGGTGAAGAAATTGAGCCAGCAAAATGCAGCGCTACAAAATCAGGTGACTGAGTTATTAAATTCTATAAAGCCTTTAAAAGAAGAAAATGAAAACTTAAAATGTTCTAATATTAATGTATCTAGGGTTTCTGCAAAACTTCCCCCGTTTTGGGCTGACCGGCCCGCTATCTGGTTCGCACAGGTGGAGGCACAGTTTTCTATCTCTGGTATCAAGTCGGACCAAACTAGATATGATTATGTGGTGGCTAGGCTGGACACTCATCATATCGCTGAGGTGGAGGATATTATAACCCGACCCCCGGCGGAGGACAAATATGAGCGCCTTAAGGCGGAGCTTATCCGTCGCACATCTTCGTCTGAGGAACAGAGGGTAAGGCAGCTTATTAGTGACGAGGAACTCGGAGAGAGAAAGCCCTCTCAGTTCCTTCGCCACCTTCGGCATCTGGCTGGCAGTGCCCTAAGTGATGAAAATATTTTACGTCAATTATGGATGCGTCGACTGCCGCAAAATTTACAGGCAATTTTAGCAGCCCAGTCTGAGCTCCCTTTAGATAAAGTTGCTGAGCTAGCTGACAAGATCATCGAAATCCCTGGAGTGACTCCCATCCCCTGCCAGCAGTCATCGGTGGCTGCTGCTTCTACTATTGGACTCGAAGCGGTTATGAAGCGACTGGATGACCTGTCCAACCAAGTTGCAGAGCTGCGACTGAAACAAGGCGCATCTAGACGTAGGAGCAGGAGTCGTGGTAAGAGTCACGACCGTTCTAATAGTTTATGTCGCTTACATAAGAAATATGGTGACAAGGCGTACAACTGCTACAAGCCTTGTTCTTGGGCTTCGATGCCGGAAAACAAGAAGGGCGATCAGTAGAGGCGGCCTCCGATTGCCTTCCCATTGTTAGCCGCCGATTATTTATTACCGAGCAGGTAACTAAACGGCGCTTTCTCGTGGACACGGGCTCTGATATTTGTTGTTTCCCTCGCATTTGGATTTCCAAACGCATGCAAGATACGGATTATTTTCTTAATGCAGCCAATGGTAGTCAGATTAAAACGTTTGGCTCCATCAACTTACGCTTGAATTTAGGGTTGCGTAGGGAATTTACTTGGACCTTCATCGTAGCTGATGTGGGTTCCGCAATAATAGGCGCCGATTTTTTAGCGTACTATAATTTATTACCGGACTGTGCTGGAAAGCGCCTTTTGGATGGGAAAACGGGATTGTCATGTAAAGCTGACATAGCTTCAGTCGAGCAAGCAAGCGTTAAAACTGTGGATTTTAAAAATTCAAACTCACCGTTTTCTAATGTCCTTTTAGAGTTTCCCAGCGTTGTACGCCCTCCGGGAGCTCCCAGAGTTATCAAGCACTCCACAGTCCACCACATCTTGACAACCGATGGTCCACCGGTCTCGTGCCGCCCGCGCCGCCTTGCTCCTCATAAACTCGCCGCAGCGAAGAAGGAGTTCGAGGATATGATGCAGTGTGGTACAACGAGACCATCTAACAGTTCCTGGTCGTCACCTCTCCACATGACCCCCAAAAAGGACTCGACCTGGCGCCCGTGCGGCGATTACCGCGCACTTAACCAACGGACTATTCCTGACCGATATCCAGTGCGGCACATTGGAGATTTTTCGCATCGCTTAGCGGGATGCACAGTCTTCAGTGTACTGGACCTCGTCAAAGCGTACCATCAAATCCCTGTAGCTTCAAACGACGTTTGCAAAACGGCAATTACAACGCCTTTTGGACTCTTTGAGTTCCCATTTATGACTTTTGGCTTGCGCAATGCAAGCCAAACTTTTCAGCGCTTTATGGACGAGGTGCTACAGGGCCTAGATTGTTGTTTTCCTTATATAGATGACATTCTCGTGTACTCGCGCGACGCGGTACAGCACGCTGAACATCTGCGCGCCATTTTCAAGCGCTTGGATGACTATGGCGTTGTCCTTAATCCGTCGAAATGCGTCATTGGCGTTAGCGAGGTGAAATTTTTGGGTTACGAAGTCAGTGCGGAGGGCACGCGACCTCCATCTGAGCGCATTCAAGCCCTGAAGGATTTCACCCCCCCTAAAACCGTTCAAGGTCTTCGACGCTTCTTAGGGATGATTAATTATTATCGGCGGTTTCTTCCTCGCGCAGCTGAACTTCAAGCCCCGCTTGTTAACATCATCGTAGAGATAGATGGGAAATGTGCCAAACCTGTTCCGTGGACTCCGGAATTGTTGCAGGCTTTTGAAGCGTGCAAGGAGAGCTTGTCCACAGCGACCTTGCTAGCTCATCCGATATGCGATGCTCCGCTTGGATTGTTCACAGATGCGTCGAGCACGCACGTAGGAGCCTGTTTGCAGCAACGTGTGGAAGATTCCTGGCAGCCGTTAGGTTTCTTCAGTAAGAAGTTGAGCGCTCGGAAGTCACAGTGGCCGGCGTACTACAGGGAACTGCTGGCAGTATATGAAGGTGTGCAACATTTCAGGCACATCCTGGAAGCCCAACACGCCACCATCTACACCGACCACAAGCCGCTCCTGTATGCCTTCAAGCAGCGCCGTGAAAAACTACCGCCAGCGCAGTTGAACCAGCTAACGTTCATCAGCCAGTTTACAACCGATGTTGAATACATAAAAGGAGTGGACAATGTTGTAGCCGACTCCCTCTCTCGCATCGAGACGATTTCTCTGGAGGAGGACTACACAGCCCTAGCGAGTTCTCAACAATTAGATGACGAGCTACGTGAACTACGTTCCAGCTCATCTCTGCGACTCGAGCAGGTCCCTATACTAGGTACCGACCAGAGCATTACATGTGACGTGTCCACGGGGAAACCACGTCCGTACGTCACACCACCATTTCGTCGGGCAATCTTCAACAAGCTCCATAACTTAAGTCACCCCGGTGCGCGATCAACCGCACGTCTGGTGTCAGAACGATTTGTGTGGCCGTACATGAAGAAGGATTGCCATGCCTGGTCGCGCTCGTGTATTCCTTGTCAGAAGAGCAAGGTAACCAGGCACACTGTTACGCCCTCAGGGCATTTCAGCAGTCCTTCCGCCCGGCTAAGACATGTCCACATCGACATTATTGGTCCATTGCCTGCGTGTAAAGGATACTCCTATTGTTTGACTGCCATCGACCGTTTCACCCGCTGGCCGGAGGTTTGGCCGATGGTTGGCATTACAGCTGAGGAAGTAGCGAATACCTTCTTACGCGGTTGGATTTCCCGTTTCGGTGTGCCCAGTACCGTTACTACGGATCAGGGCCGGCAATTTGAGTCCGAGTTATTTAACCGACTCCTCCAACACTGTGCGACGAAAAGGACGCGAACTACCAGTTATCATCCATGTGCCAATGGCATGATAGAGCGAGTCCATCGCCAACTAAAGGCGGCGTTGACATGCCATGACACATCATGGCTCAATGCCTTGCCTCTCGTGTTGCTGGGCATGCGTGCGGCTTTAAAAGAAGATGTAGGTGCATCATGCGCGGAACTTTTATACGGTGAGCCTCTTCGCTTACCTGGCGAGTTGATTGAACCGTCACCATCAGCAGGTCGTGTAGAAGATGTTACGGATTTCGTCGTCCAGCTGCGAAAGAAAATGACCCAGCTGAGACCCATACCGGCGTCGCATCACGCTCGTTCATCGACATTCCTCTTCAAAAACATGGCAACAGCTACTCACGCCTTGCTCCGTGATGACTCCGTCCGGCGCCCGCTCACTCCTCCTTACAATGGCCCATACCTTATCTTAGCCAGGCGAGATAAGACTATCGTGCTCAATATTAACGGTAAGAAAGTAGAGGTCAGCATGGATAGAGTTAAGCCAGCGCATGTAGAATCGCCATTGCCGCCAACTTCATCAATTGCTCCGTCCTCTGAACCAATGCCCACGCCTCAACGATATCCTCCGACTTCACCACTACCACTTAGTCGACCGGTCGGAACTGTGCCTTCACTACCAAAATATACCACTAGGTCAGGTCGACAAGTTCGTTTTGCAAAGCCCTTGGATTTGTAGCTATTAGTTTTGGGTTGACACAATTAAGTTTTTTTTTTTTTGTAACCTGTGATGTTAATTATATGTTTAGTCATCTAATCTGTTTAACTACTTGGGTTGTTATGCTTACTTAATGTTTAAGTTGTGATGATTTAATCTACTAACCTATTTTTTTTTTCTCAACCATATATAATTATATCTTTATTATATATTTAGATATTGGTTCGTTTACAGCCAGTACAATATTATCGATTTGCTTATGTGTGGTTTAACATGTTTTTATATGGTTTGGTATGTTTGAATATTTGTTTTGTTCTACTGACCTGTATAACTTTTGGTTGTTTTATTGTATTAACTAACTAATATTAGTTGCACGGATACACTGTTTAACTATTTGTTGCATGACTTGCATTAATGTTCATTTAAAAATTTGTTGCATTGTGGTTCCTTTAACAATTTGTTGCATTAATGTTCATTTAACTATTTGTTGCACTGACATTTGTTTAACTATTACTGACAGTTGTTCAAAAACTTGTTTAGTTCACAGACCTAGAGACTAATCATCTTGTGATGTGGTTTATGCTTGTTTCTTAGTTTTTAAGTAGTTTTTGTTCTCCCTAGGGGGGTGGTGTGGCGATTAACTGGCACTTTATTATAGGGCCATAAAAAATGAATGCACCGTCTTGTCAATTCTTGTCAATGCCAGATATATGGGAATAAAAGTGAGAACTGTTTGAACAAAATATAATTGTTTTTCTTTGAGAAGCCTGAACTCCTGAAGATAGTCGGCGGGTCTGTGTCAACAGCCCTCGCCACAATCTCCGGCACGAGTGGGGTCATAGCGCCCACAGTTTATTGCAGAAATACAAAATCGTCCATGTTTATGGGATACCGCAAGAACTGATTATTCCGACCGCAATTTAAAAATAAGATTTTGGGACGAAATAGTCAATTTATTTAAATAATTTAAAAAATATATGAGATCTGAGATAACTGACTGACAGAGGGTAGGTTGCTCTTTTGGCTACTCTTTTGGCTACCTTCGAACGCCAAAGGTAGCCGTGGCAACTACGCCGGCGACATCGCCATGACGTCCCGGTGAGGCACAGCACTTATTCTCACAATATGTAACACCGCGGTGAGTTTTCCCAACTATTGAACGTCATAATATATTTATCTATATGATTGAGGAATCAATGCAAATGCTTACAGAATTAGTTAACGACAAACATATATTTGCACTAAAAGAGTGATCACATTATTTTGTAACTAATGTCGTCACATATTTTTGCTTTGGGGTTGTCACAATTATTTGATGTACTTTTTTCGTCAGATAAGTTTGTTGTCACTTTAATATGCTGTCTATGAATATCAGATATTTTTGCTGCGTCCGTGCAGACAGATATTATTGAACGCATCTTGGGGTAGATATTATTGCTGACGTGTCCATAGTAATATATTTATGCTCGTGACTGTACATACTTAATTGGAAAGAGGAATCTTTTACATGAACATCAGCAGAATGTTTGTATACAGACGCGGTTGCTAAGGCCGCCATCGGTTGTCCTAGCGACGACATGTGTCGTTAGGTCTCTTCCACTGCACTTCCACTGTGACGCACCTACGTAACGACGCATGCGTCTTGTTACGAAAACAAGCAGCCGTCATATTTTGACTTTGACTTTTTTATTTTTTCAGTGTACATTTTAAGTTACTATATTGTGTTTTTGAATTTGATATTTCTTAAGCTCACTAATATTTCTTAAGGGTATATTAAAATATTTTTTTTAACCTCGCTAAAACGGCTAAATGAATTTAGATGAAATTTGGCTCACAGATAATTTATATCAAAGAACAGGGTGCATGTTTGTCGGGATCAGGTCATTCGAGGGTCGGGATGGATCTGCTTCTTCAGGTCAAGGGTATAATTTAGTTTTGAAGTTGGGTTTACAGGTTAAAATAATTATTGTTTGGGTACTTTTATGTATATCCTACTAGATAGAATTTTTGTATAATTTTTTTAGGGTTTTGTTCTTCAAAAGAAAAAACATAACCCTTAAGGATCACTTCGTTATCTGTATGTCTGTCTGTCGACCCTATTTTCTCAGGAATACGTGGAGGTATCATTCCAAAAAAACTTAAACTTTTTTGTATTTGGTTAATCGATCGCTATGTACATGTATGGGAACGACAGTTTTACAACGGAAAAGTTAAGTTTGTTACTAAATTGCTAATATTGCTCTTATGTTCGGTTCTTTAAATTTGTACACAACCCACGGTGCCAAAATATTGTGATTTCCCGGGATCTTTTTAATTACTAATTCTCAAGTCCACGCAGACTAAGTCGCGGGTAGAAGCTAGTATGGAATAAGGATGTAGGTGTTTTATATAAAAAAATCACTAGAACTGCATTATTATAATTTCCCTTGGTATATTTTTGATTAACAATTCATTTTAATCTACACTTAAAACTTTGAAGGACCCAGGCATTCCGGAATAATTTTCGTTGAATTTAGTAATGAGTCTCTTAGTTTCGTCTGTCACAGCACCTTCTACAAGCTTCATTTTCTTCATAAAGTCAGGCGTTGAAAATTCTTCGATGGTATTTTCTGAAATAAACAGAATGGTCAAATTATAAAATTAATCTAATAAAAACAGATCTACTGTTCGATCTACTACTACTACGACTACTCCGCGATCTGGGAGTGTGTGTCACGAGCGACTTGAACTACCGGGATCACGTAAGAAATATTTGTAAGAAGGCATACAGGAACTTGGGATTTGTTTTAAGACAAACGCGCGGCTTTACCAACATAGCCACGCTCAAGGTGCTGTATGACTCACTGGTCAGGAGTCATCTGGAACACAGTGCAGTCATATGGTCTCCTTATGAAGCTAAGTACGTGACTATGTTGGAGCGGGTCCAAAATAAATTCTTGAGGTACCTGTATATGCACTTGTACGGGGTTTACCCATTTTACCCACTTATGTACCCCACGCTATTTGTGCTGGGGATGGTTAGGTACAATGAACTGAGAGTGCGTTGGGAATTTGCTCTTATTGCGTATATATGCAAACTTTTACGTGGTATAGCCCATAACCCAGGTTTGTTGAGGTCCCTTGCCTTAAACGTGCCGGAGCGCTACATTTGGAGAAGGCGGCGCCCACCACTGCTAGCTGTGCCCACAGCCAGGACCAATATGATGGCCAAGGCGCCTATTACTCGAGCAATTAATACGCTCAACCGGGCTCATGATAGACTGGACTTATTTTCGTGTCACCTGAGTGAATTCGCAAAGGTGATATTATACTTATTATGTTAGGTAATAAAGTTATTATTTAGTTTAGACTTAAGTTTTTATAATGTGTTTTTTTTTAATATTTATGAGTTAAATTTATAAGGGCCACTCTGTCGCATTGGGTTTATAACCTGTAATGATAGATGTGTGTGATGAATAAATAAATAAATAAAATACTTTTATAGTAGGGAGCCCATGATACTAAATGTGGATTTACTCGAGCGTCACGGAAACCTGTAAGGTTTGGTAGATTAGATGATAGGAATAACAAATGGGCCTATAATATTTCCACTTTCAGCGGTGGGGGAAGCGTCTACAGATTTTCTAAATTGTAAAAAAAATCAATGACATGGAAATACTCAATCGTGTCAGATATTGATATTTTTCATGCTCCAACATGTCCCTGATATGAAATATATTTTAATCTGCCAATTTGCGTGGTGGGGGTGGCCATGCCGGAAGGGGTGAAAACAAGAAAAAAACTTTATTCGAGCGCATCAGATTTTCAGAGGGGGTGTTCAGCAAACTGTAATTTTTTAGACTGACCATTTGAAAGTGACGCAAGCTAGCAGCGAATTCCTGAAAATGTAAAAGAAATCACCATCTTGAAATACTCGAGTGCATCAGATTAGCATAGTGACCAAAAATCTGACGATTATTTTGAGGGATGTTGGTAATCTGATAACTTGAAAAAAATATTTTTTAATTTTTATTTTTAATGGTGGTATGGAAAGATCGAAGGCGTTGGAAAGATGTGTGGGGAAGGTATGAGAGTCAGAGATAGGGGAAAAGTGAAAGGAACAGGGTGGCGTAGGGAATACATGCTTTACTCGCTACACGTTTTGATCTTAATTGACGATCTATTACTTTCGGCTTGCGGAAATCGTTAAATTATTTTTTGCAACTTTGTTACCCTCCCACTCCCTTAGATTACGCTCAAATCGTCAGATTAGCAAAATTGGCACTTTTTAGCTAGGCATTCGACGATCGATTTTTTTTAAATAATCTGACGGGTTCTCCTGAATGTAGCCTATATCAAGGGCTTATACTGGATGGTAGTACTTATCAATATGTAAGGTATCCTCCCTTATATTAATCTACCGCGCTCGAGTAAATCCAAAAATCCCCTCTTGGGCTCCCTTACTATTACGTCTACCAAACCCGCCACAGGCTGCTCACCGTTTATTTCTTTCAAAGTAAGAGGTAAATCACCTCCAACATCCTTAGGTAATCTATCTTTTGGAATTTTTTTAAACACTGATTCAAAATTTTCATGAACATGCAAACGAGATGTGAGTTTCTTCGACAAAGCTGCTTTTACAATCACTAAAACGGCATCTAAGAGCTTCGATCCACCACTGATGAAGTGTATCCCTTTTATACGAAGACCTATTGCTTCCTAAAAATAAAAATAAAAATAAAGTTAAAAAAACACACTTGGCAGTTTTATTTACCATAAACATAGCTAAGAACTATCTCGACCATTTAATCTTTCAAACAAAAGGAACCGCGTCATAATCGGTCCATTCGTTTAGGAGCTACGCTGTAGACAGACACAGACACGTCAAACTTATAACACCTCTTTTTACGTCGGGGTTCATAAAATTTGTAGAAAATCTCCATTTGTTGCATTTAATAATATACCGTACTTTAATATAGTAACTTACGCCCCAACTCAGAGTAATTAATGGTTATCTACTTAAATCGCTCCTTACGGCTGGTCTCAATAATTTTTCAGACGCAAAAATTGACAAATATGACAGATAACATACTAATGGTAGCCCTATCCACAGTCTTCCATCTGTTAGTACATTATTGAGACCGGCCGTTAGTAAATAATCACCACACAAATTCTGTACTAAGGAGCGATTTAAGTGACCTTTAGTGACTCTGAATTGGGGCGTAAGTGTAATCTATTAAATGTGTTGTAACTATGGAATAACTATGGAATGAAAATTATAAATTAGAATAAAAGTGTGTACGTACAAAGTTGGAAATTAAAAATCAAACAGAATTGAGTAGAAGAATATCATGGACAGAAGGCCAGATAGTAATGAGAATATACATATTTGTAACTAAAACTAAAAAAATATTTTGTATAAATATAATTGATTACTTACAGTCATTATCATCAGGCAGGTACCTATCACCATAGGATTAAGTGAGGATACAATTGCAAATGTGGTATTTGTGATGTCGCAAACTATTTCCAACCCAGCGCAATAGTCATGTCTTATACAATATTCCATCATCTGAAATTAAAACATTAATTATGACTATAATAAAAACTGTACTTGAAAAAAACTAAATTTTGACAATATCACTAGATTTTTCTATGGTACATACATTTGCGGAATTAAACTTGTTAGATTAATTAAGTTAACCATTGAAAAATATTTAATAATTCGTGACAAAAAATTACCAACTTCATTTTGTCGGTTATTTTTTGTTAAGAATATTAGTAAATATTATGAAGATTATTCTCCACCAATCCGCACTCGAGCAGCGTGGTGGAGTGTGCTCTAGGATTCCTCAAGAGGAGAGAACCGTGCCCAGCAGTGGGCCATTATTGGGTTGAAGCCATGTACATAAATTATTGTGTTGTATATTAATGCCAAATGACAGTTTTTTAACGGCCGCACTCAGAGTCACTTAACGGCTACTTAAATCTCTCCTTAGTAACGAATTACAATACAAGTTCTCGAGTGTCAGAGCTATGTTGTGGACATGACGAAACAATAAATAAACACAAAATAACTTACCACTAATACGTATCTAGCCATTTTCCTTACATCATATATTGTGGCATCAGGATTATAATAAAAGTCAGTGTAGAGTATTCGGTAATAATCTGGAGTGGGTTTTGGAAGCAAACATGTATGACTGGAAAATACATAACTTTTAAAATATAATGCGTTTATTTCAAGTACTCAAAGTATTCTAATTGCATTCTTCTATATTTCAGTGCGAAACCCTATGCAAGTAAAATTGGGTCTTCACCGGTTAGAATGATGATGAAATACTATGGAAATGTGACTTGTCTGTCCAAGGGGCTATGTCCACGTTAAGTCAAATCCACCGTTCTTTGGATGAGTATTGTTGAAGAAGGGACATGGATGTGACGCAAGGTCCTTCCTGGCTTTTGGCCAGCCTGACAACACGCCTTTGGTGTTACTGGCGATGGTGAATTACTATCAAGTTGCATTTTTTACATAAAACATTCAACGGTGAAATCTACTCACGTCACTGCCAATAGGTTTTTAAACTCATGCTCTATATCAAAACCTTGCAAATATTCGGGCATGAGTCCTCGTAATGTACAAAGTTTATCAATTCGTTTCTTCACTCTTTCTACAGAACCTTTGCTGTATATCAATAAGCGTTCCAGATAGGTTTCCTCTAAAATGTAGAAAAGAATAATGTTATCCTTGGAATTTAAAAAGTTAGGTTAGGTTAGGTTAGCATCCGGCCAGTACTCGACGACTGGCTCGGGAGAAGGCACGGCTCCCTGTCATTTAGGGTGACGCAGGTGCTGTCGGGCCACGGCTGCTTCGGCAAATACCTGTGCCGCATAGACAGGGAGCCGGACGCTCGGTGCCACCACTGCGTCCATTGCGGGGAGGACACGGCACAACACACGCTCGCCGAGTGCGTAGCTTGGGAGGAGCAGCGCCGTGTCCTCACAAATGAAGTAGGAGGCGATCTGTCGCTGCCGGCCGTAGTGCGGAGGATGGTTGGTAGCGCAGAGTCGTGGGACGCGGTGGTGTCCTTCTGCGAGGACGTGATGTCGCAGAAGGAAACTGCGGAACGGGAGAGGGAGATCTCGACTCCCTTCCCCGGCCGCAGAAGGCGCACCGGGCGCAGGGGAAGGGCGGACAACGCCCTTTTCCGGCCCCCATGAATGGGTCCAGGGGCGAGGGACTTGGGGAAGTCCCCGCCCCCTATTCGATGGACCCGAGTCGCAGGCGCGCGCGGGTGTCGGCGCGCGCCTCTGAGGCGATGCACGGGGTAGTTCAACACCTCACTACCCCGTGCAGGAGACGAGGCCCGGGCAGACCCGGCCAGCACCAGTGTGGGGCTGCGGAAGAATTAGGATTCCCGCGGCCCCGCGCGCACGTGCGAGGAGACACCGGGGTGGTTTTAGCCGGTAAGAGTCCGGCACGCCCCTCCGCCTTTCCCCAAGCGGAGGTAGTCCATGAGGATTTCCCCCCGTAAAAAAAAAAAAAAAAGGTTAGGTTAGCATATGTTAGAACGTATGCTAAGCGTACATAGTCGCGGTTAAATTTATATTTACAGGAATTATTTTAACTTAAACGTTTAATTAGTTTTAAAAGTAAATAAAAATATTCTTACCGTAGTCTTTAATTAGAAAGTGTTGTTGTTTTTTAATCCAATCCCGAAGGATATTAATATCTTGACGAAGTCTGTTGAGGTCGTCATAGTCGTAAAGTTTTCGAACTTCAATCATTTGGTTTGGATTGAACTCAAGAATCGGATTTGGAGATAATGAATCCATATTTTCAGGTTCCGTCTATTAATTAATGTATTGATTTATTACGTACAGTTAAATTTAAATCCATAGAAAAGTTTAATCAACTTGACTGGTTTACGTATTCTGACGTTGTGTTAGGAATATATTTAATGCTAAAAAGCTATATAAATGCAACGATGGCCTTCGAATACAATGGAGTGAATTTTTATTTGAAATTCCTTGTATTCAATTTAAAACTGAAACTCGTATAACGTTATTTGAGTGTCGGTCTATCCGTTTGCTTCAGGCGTTTTTCATATTTATTGATAACGAGTAACCGCCTTCGCTTTGCTTCGGTTTTCTCATTTTTACACCTTGGGCTACACTATCGGAGTTTTATTAAGGATCCCTAATTTTTTGAAAATATAATATAGCCTATGTCACCCAGGGATAGTGTAGCTTCCCAACAGTGAAAGAATTTTTCCAATCGGTTCAGGTAGTTTCGGAGCCTATTCAATGCAAACAAACAGATCTTTCCGCTTTATAATATTAGTATAGATATAAGGTGCAGTAAAATCAATAAGAAGAAATAAACCTACAGTAGGATTTAGGGATCAATTGGTCATCCCAAAAATTTATTCTAACTCGTCACGCGCCAAAAATGTATTAAATTAGTACTAGTTCGTCACGTCTCAAAAAGTTACAATTTGTCACATGTAAGTATAGTTCCAATTCGTCACGTATTAATTTAGTTTTCACTCGTCATGCATTATTTTAGTTTCGATTGGTCACCCCAAAAGTTTGTTCTAACTCGTCACGCGCCAAGGATGCAGTAAGAAACTATAAAATATGATTAAAATATTAAAAAAAAAAACAATATGGAATCCTTTTCGTAATGGCTGCGGTTCACACTTTTATTACTATGATGAAATTATTGCCGACATTTTTTATAAGCACACTAGAGGTAATTGAATAATTTTGTAATAATTTAATTATTCAATTAAGTTTATTTGATAATTTAGAATGAAAAAGCAGTGAAATAATAATAGCCTAAAACCCGGCCAAGTGCGTCAAACCACGCGTAATGTAGGGTTCCGTTGTTCGACTTTTACTCATTAGCTACTTAAGCTACATCAGCCGTGATAGTTTTCCTTTTCAATTCATAATAATAACAATGACATACTGTTGGAGAAACTGAGTGCTTTAAGTTTTACTCCAGGCCTGCTCAAGTTTATCGCTATCTGCGAGATCGTCAACAGTATGTTCGCCTCGGGCTTTATGAGTCAGAGCCCTATCACACGCGTTCTGGAGTTAGTGAGGGATCAATACTAGGTCCTCTTTTATTTATTTTAATGATCAATGACCTTCCAACCGTCATTAAACACTCAAAGTGTCTCCTAGACGCTGATGACTTGAAGTTTTTTAGGGAGATCACGACAGAGGAGGACTGTATTTTGCTTCAGCGTGACATTGACGCGGTGGTCCCACTGAAATGCTCCGTGATGACCTTCGGGCGAATGCGGCATCCAATTGTCTATGACTATAAATTAGACAATACAGTCATATCCAGATCAGTTAACACCAAAGGTCTGGGTGTTACATTTGACCGAAGGTTAACATTTCATGAGCATATAACTACAATAGCACAAGATTCCTTCTGACGCCTTGGCTTCGTACTAAGAAACTCCAAAGATTTTACCAATATAGGGGTGATAAAACTTATCTTTGGTGCACTTGTTCAAAGCTGGAATCCGTACGAAAGCACGTATACTTTACTCTTGGAAAAGGTTCAAAAGGCTATCCTGCGGGTCTATTATGAACTCTTAATTCCAGGCATGTTCCAGTGTAAACGTCAAATTCGTATTACCAAAGCGGTCACGTGACACTTTTTAGCCAATCATACGTCGTTCCAAGCCCGATAAATGAATTGCCTGGAACAAGAATGGTTTTATAAAAGTTCATAATAGGCCCGCTGAGATATATTTACAAACGCATGAATGGTTATTACCCGCTAATGTATCCGACGAAATTTCTTTTAGGTCGCCTCGGCTATAATTCTCTGGAAGTGAGGAGAAACAGAGACCAATTATTAATAATGTGCAAAATACTTAGAGGTATGGTTGATGCACCAGATCTACACACGCAGCTGTGTAGACTATAATAATATGTACCTGACAATTACCGTCGGGCCAGAAAGCACGATCTCTTTGCAGTCCCGCAGTATCGCACGGTAGCACATTTAAAATCTCTCATACCGCGGTCTCTCGATACACTCAGTGCTCTCCTAGACGCCTCCCCTAACTTTGACCTATTTGCGGATGAATGGAAGATGATTTTGACAGAATGTCTGCAGTATTGTGAGCAAATGAGTGATGTATGCATTGATGATTGAATTTTTCTTTATTTTAATAAATTAAATTGTAGATTTTATTGAATTGTTATTGTTATTGTTATTTTTGGATTAAGTTTCATGTTTTACTCTATATTATGACCTTTGAATGATATTATTATTTGACATTTTTTTTATTATTTTTTGTTTAGTTTTGTCAGCTAATATTTTATTTTCTTTTGTTCGTGTATTAATTAGTGTAATTGGTGTTGACCAATCTCATTAAATAATTAAATAAATAAAAAATAAATAAATAAAAAATGTACATATTTTATACATCACACTACTACCTACATTACTACAATGATTTTTTTCACATGTCCAACATTTTGCTAACAGGGGGAGAGGGTAGACCCCTCTTTTCCACTGGGTAATCTGGGCAAGTGTGGGGCCCCGTGATCGATAGGGGCCCCCTAGTTCCTGCCAGATCACTAAACGATATCTAACCGATATTTATTACCGAAAAACTTTTTTTAATTCGAATGAATCGAACCTAAATTACTGACTACAATACCAATTTGCTTATTAACTTTTGCATAAATCTAGCAAAATAAAGTTCTGTCAAAGACATAGGGGGCCATTATCCTAATATGCCCAGGGCCTCCAATAGGTTAAAGACGGCCCTGGGGGTAGGGACATTTGATTCTAAACCAAAATTAGGATTTTAAAGCCGAATAGGTATATATTTCGCTAATAGTCCAAGAGTATTTATTGCCAGATGTTTAAAATGTTAAAAACTCATTCCTGCAGCTTACCACTGTACAAAGTTCTTTCATGTGAGCTCTATTCCATAGGCTAGCAATGTACATAATTTGCTCGCAGGCATTGTTGCAGAAATCAGCTTTGCACGATGGCAAGCTGCAGGCGTCAAAGTTTTAACATTTTTAACGTCTGCCAATAAATTTGCCTACAGAAGGTGTCTGGCAGTACTAATATACACTAATACTACTCTATTGTATAATTGTATTTTGTCCATAAGAAAATAAATAAGGTCTGGCGACCCTGGGCACATGCCCTATAATCAAACGAAATTCAAAGTTAAAAATTATAAATTAAAACTTTATAATTTTTAGAAAAGAGAAATCTCTTTCATCACTAATCTATATCTTCTTTATACTTTTTTGTATACTTATATAAAACACAAAAAATGTTTGTACGGATGACCTTTATAGACTTTGAAACCATCCAACCGATATGTCCAAAATGGTTTCATTTGAAAGATATTACAAAGATGGTTTGGGACCACTAAAACAATACATTAGGCACTTTCGATTTTCGACTTTTTTCTTACAATTTTTTTTGTATAGTAGCACACGCCGTGTATCCACTAGTAATCGTATAAAATATGTAGATACCTATGATAAGAAAATTAAATTAATGTTGCCAATTATAGTTTACAATCTTTGCAATAATTTTTAAATACAGATAATTCATCTGTCCTGGAATTCTTCATAATGTTGAATTTTGCTTCATAATAATATGAAGCGAGGTTAAGTCAAGCTCATCTTTTAACTTTTTTTGATAACCTTTGGATAACATTTTGGCATTTTAACCTCGATTTTATTTTAATTTAAAACATGTTTATAAAATTGTCATTAAATTCTCATTATCACAATAATAATAGGATAAAAATTATACTTACGATTTAAAATAATGTTTATTTAATAACATAATGACGTAGTTACCTGTTAATCATGATAATTATACAAACAGTGGTAATTTAATAAATACTTAAGTATAAATACCAAACTTTTTAATTAATTGGGGTTATATTTTACAGCAATGAACAATGACATTAATACTCGTATGTATAAAAAAACAGGAAAATGATCTTTCATTGGGCAACCTTACACGAGTATAGCTATTAACATAAATTATTAACTAAATACAGAAATAAAATTAAAAAAAAACATTAATCCCAATAACCTTGTCTTAGAAATATCGTGAAATACGTTTTAGTTACTCTTGTAATGTCGTACACATTATTAAGTAGGTATTATTTATTTAATCAGACTTTCATTTAGACTTTGTATATTATTGCTGTCCTTCTATTTTATGTGACAGTGTTTGTCACGCACTCTGACACAAGACCAGATGCTAGTTTGGAAGACCATCTTGGACCGGCAAGAACAGGTACACACCATGGCAACCTACCTCGTGTGTGGAGGAGGGTTTTAGATAAAATGTCATTATTGGTCTTATGATTGTGAGTGTTGTAACAAGATAGGAAACTATAGGTCTGGCCTTCATGGGTCTGGCGCACTCCGCACTTTAGGTATGATGTTATAAGTACGTGCTGCGTTCGAAGTGTCGGGATAATTTCAGAAGGGCTGTTAATCTATCAATGTCATGACAAAAAATAAGACAAACCTGACGTTGTCAGAGAAGGTAAGAGTTATGATTAGAAAGAGAGGCAACGTCTAGATGATAATCTTTTGTCAATGTTATACCTATTAAAACTTGAAGCTGTGGTCTCCTTCTGCGAAACCGTCATGGAAAAGAAGGAGACCGCCGAGCGGGATCGGAAGAGGGCCGATCCTGCTCGTAGAGGGCAACGGAGGCTCCGGTGCGTTCATGAGAGATCCCAGAGCCTCACCATATACAGCGGATGGCTGACAAGGGGGTTTTAGTAGGTACAAATCCTATATAACCCGCAACAAAAAAAAAGGAGGGAGCCCAAGAGGGGATTTTTGAATTTACTCTTTTACTTTAAATCCGTTCTTAACTGATATCTCCTTGACATAATCTATCTCCCTGCCAAATTTCATCTTGATCGGTTCTGTAGTTCCTGAGATTTTTTGTTTAATCATTGGTGTGTGAGTTTTTCAATTTTATACTCGTATAGGTACAGGTAGTATAATCTGCCGCTATGTGTTGCCTATGTGGACTATGAGAAAGCCTTTGATTCTATCGAGACCTGGGCAGTACTAAATTCTCTTCAGCGGCGCTGGATCGACTACCGGTATATCGAGGTGTTGAAGTGTTTATACACATCAGCCACCATGACCGTCAGAGTACACAACACAGCAACGAACCCCATCCAACTGCAGAGAGGTGTCAGGCAAGGGGACGTTATATCCCCAAAACTGTTCACCGCTGCGTTGGAAGACGTGTTCAAGTTGATGGAGTGGAAACGATGTGGCATTAACATCAATGGCGAACACATCACACACCTGCGATATGCCGATGATATAGTCATCCTGGCGGGATCCCTGGAGGAACTTGGTACAATGCTCGGGGACTTGAACAGCGCCTCGCAACGGGTGGGTCTTAAGATGAACATGGACAAGACGAAAATCATGTCGAATGTCCATGTCACACCCGTACCGGTTGTTGTTGACGGCACTGCTCTCGAAGTTGTAGACGAGTACATTTACCTGGCACAAGTGATCCAGATGGGTAAGTCCAACTTCGAGAAAGAAGTCACTCGTTCGAGAAACTGCGTCATATCTTGTCGTCCAAAAAGTTACCTCAGTGCCTGAAGTCGAAGGTGTTCGAGCAGTGTGTGTTGCCAGTGATGACATACGGACCCGAGACGTGGTGCTTCACTATTGGTCTAATGCATAAGCTTAGAGTCGCCCAGCGGGCTATGGAACGAGCTATGCTCGGTATTTCTCTACGCGATCGAATCAGAAATTATGAAATCCGTAGACGAACGAGGGTTACCGACATAGCTCAGAGAATTAGCCGGCTGAAGTGGCAATGGGCTGGCCACATAGTTCGAAGGACCGATAAACGTTGGGGAATAAAGGTCCTCGAATGGAGACCACGCCTCGGTAAAAGGAGCACAGGACGCCCCTCGACCAGGTGGACCGACGACCTGAAGAAGACAGCGGGTATCCGCTTGATTCAGAAGGCTCAGGACCGGTCTGAGTGGCGTAGATTAGGGGAGGCCTATGTCCAGCAGTAGACCTCAAAGGGCTGATGGATGGATGGATGGATGGATAGGTACAGGATGAATTTTTCAAGTGTGCGTTGATGGCCAAATTCGAAACAACAAGGAATAGTGAAAAATGCTCAAAAGAGTCTCGGGGCTGATTTTGATAAAAACTAAAACTGCATCATTACATTTTTGAAAAATCAATACTTCTAACCATGAATCGAATCCGTTGATTTTGAAAAATAAACATCCAGTAGATATTATTACACTGACTGCCAAGGAAAGGTTATGTTTTCCGTGCGTACCTTGTATGTATAAGTACATATATTTATATTCTTTATTACCTCATGGCTCATATCTTCCAAATCGCGCTGGACCAATTTATATAATTAAGATATCGTTAGATTCGTCTTGATAACCCAAGTGTTCATAGATAAGTGTAATGAAATGAAAAAAAAAAAAAACAAATATGAGAGATGCCATTGTTTGAAGTATCTAAAATAAAAATAAGTCGAATAATGCAATATGGATATCAAATTAAAGAGCTCATTATAAGGATTTCAATAAGGTATATCATACCTCTCTTTACATACAATAATATCATTGATCATAATAGCTTTTTTGATAGCTCTAGCGGTTTTTTTTTAATTTTTAAATTTATGCTACTTAAAAGTTAGCTCTTCAGTGTAGATTCTGAGTTACCCAATGAGTTAAATAAATAATAATTTCCTACCACAAACCATCAGATGGATATTATTAGATATTCTCACTAAGGCAATTCAAGTTTTAAAATATACGTGAAAATACTTTTCAAAGACGTTGAGATGCATTTCTATAACTGAAGATCTTTATTCATTGAATAAAATTTTTGATAAAGATTATCATCTAATCTACGGATAGCACTCTGAAGGTTCCAGGCATTCCCGCATATTCTTCACTGAATTTGTCTTTTTGTCGACAAGACTCATCAGTTCCTGCTTGCTGAAGGACCCTCTGGTAATTTAAATTTTCTTCAGAAGACAAAACTTCTATCCATTCACCTGAAAATTCATTTGATGTGTTTTATTGTATATTGTGTATTGTGTTTTATTGTTTTATTGTGTATTGCGTTTTATTGTAGTCTATAAACAAATAAATAACGCTACATACATTAATAGACCCATACTAGTACCCTGTATTGTGGGTGCAATTATACATAATTGTAATTATACAACCAACTCCAACATCTTGTGTTGGATATTTCGCACCCTCAGTGGAAAAAAGGCATAAGATGAAAATTGCAATTTTATAGGAGAGCAAAAAAACTGTTAAAATATCTGTTAGATATTATATGTATATCTATTATATGGATTAATGATAAAAAATTGTTTTTTTTTTTTAATTTCGTCCCTCTTTCCAATCAGATTATTAACTAAAATTGAAAGTAACATGACTTATGTTTTTTTTTTCACTGACGGTGTGAATTATGTTAGTTTTTTGTTTTATTTTATATTGACTCGATTTGTATTTGTTTTTCTTTAAATCTAATTAAGTAGTCTTTACTTTAGTTTTCAAAAAAAAAAGTAAAAATTCCTTCGAAGCATATAACTTTGAAAAGCATATAATTTTGAATATACCTAAGGTGACATAAGTGAAATATTATTTTTACCGCATATTGTTTTCAGAGGTTTTTCCTTGCCGCCATAGTCTACTGGTAAAATATCTGCAGGAACTATATCAGGAAGGTTCTCAAGTGTTTTGTAGGAGTGGATGCGATCAGCTACTTTCGCACTTGCCATTTGTTTCATTAGTGATACCAAAGTATCCACTATCTTTGAAGGCGTATAAAGGTATATTCCTTTTATTCTCATTCCGTACGCTTCCTGAAAATAGATTTTACTATTTTAAAGCATAAGATAGTAACTCTACATACATTATTTTTACTGTCCTTCGGTATAATAAAATATTAAATATCCAATTTCATTTAGAGATTTAGGGCACACAACTTTGGTTATAATATATGGCATAATTATGTCTGTGGCATATAACTAGAGTGTGATCTTTGATCACGCACATAAGTAGGTACCTACAGCTTTTGGTCCAACAACTATTTAAGTGCATGTCTATGGTAATGTATAAATATATGCATACAACGAAATTGACTGCAGCTGAAATGAAAAAACATTGAATTCACATGAATTTATGTCTGAAAATCAATACATTTTACACTAGTAATCTGAAAATTATCGCAAGCAAACAATTTAACCAAACTATTAAATCGATCTGGCCTTAGCTCAATCTTCGACGTGACATAATTATTATTTGTTTCGCTACATCATTAAATAATGTCCATGAAACTAATATTTATGAAGAAAATTTATTACTTACAAGAAATATAGTAAATGATTGTCGAAGCAGAATGGGACTCATATTAGTTATGTAATCCATTATATTCATTTCCGTAAAGTCTAAAATAGCTATGTACCCGCGGCAAAAGTCATGCACCTTTAAATAATCGCACATCTGAAAAAGAAAATAACAAAAATTGTGTTAATGTGTTTAACAGCTGCCTAATTCAAATAGAGAAGAACCCCTAGTATCGTTTGGAAGAAGGGTGTAACTGTGTGTATTTATGTACCTATATGGGTAGGAAACTACAAATTCTCACTGAGGATTCTGTGTCACAGGTGGCATGGAAAACACAAATAATGGGACTCCTCGCTTCGCAGGCAAGTAGGGGAATGTGGGGGGAAACCGGACAGGGGGTGAAAACAGATAGTTGCTATTTTACTAGTAGGCATATAGCTATATCGTTCTAAATAGTCAAAAGTTATTTGGGAACACTCGGGCAGTTTGCTTGCAAAAGGCGGACAGGATAGAATTTAATCACGTGCTTGTACTCCACAAAATAGAAAAAATTGGTAAGTTATCTAATATTTTGTAATTTTTGACGTATTCTCATTTGTTTTGGCCATGTACAATCATAATGTAACATTCTTTTCATAATATCTTGGTTATTTAAGTTAAAAAAACAGCATTAATTGTTGCTGTGAGTCTAAGAATAAAAATTTTGCAAATAGTATTTTAAAAGTGGCACATGTGGGGTACGACCGGACGGGGTGATATCGGGTATCCGGTGTCACCCCCAATCATTGAATAGGTTATGTCTGCTTATTTACTTAAAATCTTAAACCTTTACTTTATTTATTTTTTCATAAGTATGTTTACAGGACCTCAGTATCACTTGAGTTGAAGAGAGACGTAGGCTCCCTATGCGTATTCTACAGTCTGTACAACGGAGAATGTTCTGAAGAACTGTTCGGTTTAATACCTGCGATCGATTTCCGTCACCACGCATCACAATATATCAGGTTCCATCAACACCACCTTAATACTTGGTGTTCGTCCACAGTTCGCTTTTCATGTAATTTCCTACCACGCACGTGTAAACTGTGGAACGAACTTCCTGCATCGGTGTTCCCGCTAAGCTTTGACATGGAGTCCTTCAAGAAGCAGGTCTATTGTTATTCTTCGAAGCCGGAAACGCATTGGTGACGCCCCCGGTATTACTAATGTCCATGAGCGGCTGTAATCACTTACCATCAGGTGATCCGTCAGCTCGTTTTCTTGCTTAAGGCATAAAAAAAATATCCGTATTCACCCCGTTGACTAAAAACGCCTATCCGGTTTTACCCATAGGTATGGGGTGAATCCGGATCTGTTTTTTATTAAAATAAATTTCTACTTCTTTTTATCTTTATTGATTTCGGATATTTTTTGCCAAAGTAATGTCTTACATTATGTTCTTTGAGAAGTGTTGTTGATTTTTTAAATATATAACATTATAACGAATTTATGGTGCTTTTTTCTTAACTATCCGGTGTCACCCCACATTCCCCTACACTACCAATTAGACTATACGACCTTCCGAACTAACTGAACCTAGTGATAAAATTCGTAGCAACAAAACTACTTAATTAATGTATATTAATTATAAAACAAAAAAATATTTGTGGCTATGTGCGTTATAAACTTTGAAACCATCCAACCGATGTGCCAACAGGTTTCATTTGAAAGGAAATTAATGCAAAGATGGTTTGAGATTAGGCACTATATTTTTTTTAGCGTAGTAGCAAACAAGTATCCAATAGTTGTTTAATAATATACGAGGATAACAGTAAGGGTAAGTAGTAGAGAACAGAGAGAGTTTAGCCGTATTGGGACGGCTTAGAATACTCCCCAATCCCACGCCGGATGGGAATCGTAAGAGGCGACTAAATCCGGCCTACTGGTGGTAGGGCCTGTCAGAGGTATTATATTGGTAATGTTGATTCTAATAGTTCATTTAGTTACTATTATTATGTATATTTCAGCATGGGGTCTGCCTGAATAGCTACTACACTCTTGCTTGAGCCAAACGACTCGTCGTGTTTCGGCTAGGGTCTTTAGAGCCAGTTCATTCTTTCTTTTTCTTTTCTATTTTTTGGCCAGAAACGCATTAGTGACACCCTTGGTGTTTCTGATGTTCATGGGTGACGATAGCCACTTACCATCAAGTGGATCGTCAGCGATGGTGTAGATTGACTTTCGAAATGTTAGTTAATTTTTTTAATAATATTTTTTGCTTACCCTCATGTAGTACATAAAATAACCTAAGAAATCTTTATACAAGTGCACTTTATTACTTGCTTTAATTATGAAAACTCTGTGGTGATCAGGTGTTAACTTTGGTAATACAACTGGAGTACTGAAAAACAAAACAAAAAAAAAACAAAAATATAAATATATTCTCAAGTGCCTTCTGCAACGTATCCAATAAAAAAAATTACATAGATGTGACATACTGGCATGGACAACACAATTAAGACATCAGTAACAACACACATAACATTAAATATCTCCGAACTTTGCTCGGTATTTTAGAATTGCTTAACAACGCCATCTACTAAAGTAGCTCTGTGTCATTAAAGCAGTTAGTTGCTCCCAATAATAATAATATTATTCCACGCCAATAGATATCAGAGTCAATGATATTGTAGCAGTTTTTCATTGTCTGAAAACACGGATAAAACGACATTTTCTAAAAATGAATCCTAGCCAGATCGATTTATCGCCCCCGAAACCCCCTGCATACAAAATTTCATAAAAATCGTTGGCGCCGTTTCCGAGACTCAGAAAATACAAGAATTGATCGTTTAAAGGTATTTGATATCTAGCCTAGGAATCGAACCTGAGATCATTCGCTTCACAGACAGGGTCAATACTGACAGGGCTTCGGGGTTTTTTTTATGTTAACGACGGGCAAACAGGCATACGGCCCACCTGATGGTAAGTGGTCACCGTCGCCTATATATTATATGGGTATGCTTTTTAAATTTTCAATAAAAATTGGGTGGAATGTCTACTTGAAATTTTATTTCTGTTTGCCACAAACCCGTGCAAACACTTGCCCAGTGTTTCGTCCTACTGACGCGTCTAACTTAGAACTTAAAATAAATATACTTAATAAACAAAAGTACTTAATAAACAAAATAATTTAATTTATTAAAACGTTATTCAAAAGATTGACAAACAATAAAACTAAACCTAGTCATAATTCACCTACATACCCATATCATAATTTGTTTAAAATACTAGGTATTTCCTATAGAGGCCATACACGATCAAGTGTACTTGATCAAGCGTCAAGCGGACTTGACGCGGCATCCAGTATACTTGATTGTGTATGGCCACGTTATAGCTATCTGTCTCTATATATATCTATGTATCTCATGCACACTGGATGGCGCGTCAAGTCAAACTGCAAATTTGACAAATCAAACTGCAGACTTTATCAAGTACACTTGACCGTGTATGGCTTCCCTTACATTCATTTATTAATACTTACAAGACATCAAATAAGATCCCAAAATCTGTTTTAGGGTTGCGCACTTCGAAGAACTGGGGTAGAAGTGTCCTTACTGTACACATTCGATCGATTTGTTTCTTTGCCTTTTCCAAGGAACCTTTGCAGTCATATATAACTACTTCCAGATACGCGTCACCTGAAGAATAAAAAACACAATGCTATTATACATTTGATATATAGCTGATTATACAAAATAACCGACTTAAAATTAGGGATAACTCAAGAACTACTTGTCAGATCTCACTCTTTAAGTGTGACCACATGACAAGCACCAGTTTTCGATTAAAAAAAGAATCATTAAAATCGCCCAGTCAAAATTTCTGCAGTAACAAACATAAAAAAGCGGCCAAGTGCGAGTAGGACTCGCCCATGAAGGGTTCCGTAGCGGCAAGTAACATAATATAAAAGTTCTTGTAGTTCGTTGTAACTTTGATCGAGGTAAATTTCGGTTTACGATTTATGATGTATTAAAAAAAAAACTACTTACTAAATCTCGTTCAAACCAATTTTAAGTGGAAGTTTACATCATATTATTTTTTTAGTTTTATCATTCTCTTATTTTAGAAGTTACAGGGGGGGACACACATTTTACCACTTTGGAAGTGTCTCTCGCACAAACTATTCAGTTTAGAAAAAAATGATATGAGAAACCTCAATATCATTTTTGAAGACCTATCCATAGATACCCCACCCCACATATGGGTTTGATGGTTTTTGAGTTTCAGTTCTAAGTATGGGGAGCCCCCAAAATTTATTGTTTTTTTTTCTATTTTTATGTGAAAATCTTAATGCGGTTCACAGAATACATCTACTTACCAAGTTTCAACAGTATAGTATTTATACTTTCGGAAAAAAGTGCCTGTGACATACGGACGGACAGACAGACAGACATGACGAATCTATAAGGGTTCCGTTTTTTGCCATTTGGCTACGGAACCCTAAAATACAGTCAAATTAAATACCTCCTTTTTTGAAGTCGGTTAAAAATATCATCCAAATTTGATCCAAATAGACAATGACGTAGCAAGTAAATAGGTTCCTGGGAAGCGAACAGTATAATTATCTTTATGACCATTACTTAATATCAAGTAGGTACCTGTGATGCCATTCAAGGAAAATACATGTGAAGTAAAATCACTTCTTAATTGATTCTCTAATTTGGTACGCGAATCAAAACACGTATTGTAAAATTATTATAAACTAGCTGGTTTCCATAGCATGCAGATACGTTATCATCTTTAAAACAACTTCGGAAGTACCTTTAGTTATTTGTTACTGATAGTAATACAAAAACACACAGAATTATTTATCTCCTCTAAAACTTATTTCATGTAAGTAATAATAGTTTAAAAAACTAAAAAACATGCTTATAAAGAAAATCCAACTAAAAAAAATATAAAATAAATTTGAATTAAAATTGAGTTTGAATTGTCATCGATCCTCGATAAGTCTACGAAATTTGAAAGAAATCTTACCGTTTAAAGCTAATATAAAGCGTGTAATTAGGTTTTCTTTCTTTCTTTCTTTTTTCTTTAAATATTGAATTGTCACCGTTCCTCAATAAGCCCACGAAGTTTGAAAGAAATCTGACCGGTTGAAGTGGGTCAAAATCAAGTTCAAAGAGAAGTTACAAACAAACATACAGGTGAAGCTAATATAAAGCGTTTAAAAAATAAATCTTTAACAAATATTCATTGTAGAGACTTTTTAACGTTTCGTAAAAGACCCTTTTTTTCATCGCGCTCAGCATAGAAATACTTAGTAGGTAGGTACTAGTAATTTGTAATTTATCGTGGATGGATTTATGACTATTTTTCACACCAACAAACTACTAAAATATTCTTTACAGTCCCCGTCACGTAAAGAATTTGTTTCATTGAGGTTTAGCTTTTTTACGCTTCCCGCCCACGTCAGTCTTTTTGTAGGACCGATAATCGGGCCGATTTTTTCTTCCATATTATTTCTGACCGACTTTTTGACCGACTATTGCTATCAGTACGTTCTATTTTTCTCCTACAAAAAAGCGGTCACCGATTATCGGACGTGGGCGGGAAGCGTTAGAGTTACAAAGTAAAATCGGATCCCTTATAGTTTCGTCATGTCTGTCCGTCCGTCCGTTCGTCCGTCCGTCCGTCTGTCCGTCCGTCCGTCCGTCCGTCCGTCCGTCCGTCCGTCCGTCCGTCCGTCCGTCCGTCCGTCCGTCCGTCCGTCCGTCCGTTCGTCCATCCGTCCGTCTGTCCTTCCATCGGTCCGTCTGTCCGTCTGTCCGAAGCAAAGCGCCGAGACTCTAAGAGCTAGTAATTAGGCATTGATATACATATTTATTAAAACTCCAGAATCGTAGAATAAAATATTGAAAAACATTTTTTTCAGGGTACCTCCCTAATTTTGGTTCGAGTCAAGTGTCCGTCTGCCGGCTAAACGGTTGGACTTGGACATGTGAAAGAATTCTCAAAAATAGGTTCTATGATGAATTTAAAAGGAAAACTATCACGGCTATGTTAGCGTAAGTAGTTAATGAGTAATATTCGATAAACTTACTCCTTCGGAACCCTACATTGCGCGTGGCCTGACACGCACTTGCCCGATTTTTTTTTCAGGATTAAGTCAACTTGTTATACCTACATATGTTTGGAACAATAATCAAACCGGCTTCAAAGAAATATGTTTTAACGAAATTCTTGACTTAATTTTATAGGAAAAATAAAAGAAAAAAAACATACATTAAGTAGCTGGCCTAGCAAATATACACAAAAAAATTCATAAAAATTGATCGAGCCGTTTGGAGGAGTGCGACTACAAACACCATTACAGGAGATTTTATAGTAGTTTTCTTTCAAAAAACTTTTTTTTTTATTTGAAAGTCAATTTTATAAAACACTTGATCGCTAAAGAATAAATTGTTCAAGACTATATACCTAGAGGTAGTCTAGTATAAGATGAAAAATACACATTACCATAAACGTGTATTATGTTTATTTTCATTTTGATTAACTGTATAAATTATAGTTAAAACATAGTCTCTCAATACTACATTATTCCTATAAATAAAGTTACTATTTTTGCATACATTTTGCCAAACAACTAGAGTTCTTGTGTCAGCATGTTTTTATGTTAGCAAAATATTGCTGTTACAAACAATTTGATGATGAATCAAAACGAAAAAGCGGCCAAGTGCGAGTCGGACTCGCCCATGAAGGGTTCCGTAGCAGCAAGTAACATAATATAAAAGTTCTCGTAGTTCGTTGTAACTTTGATCAATGTTTTTTGCGGTTTACGATTTATGACGTATTAAAAAAAACTACTTACTAGATCTCATTCAAACCAATTTTCGTTGGAAGTTTACATGGTAATGTACATCATATAGTTTTTTTAGTTTTATCATTCTCTTATTTTAGAAGTTACAGGGGGGGGGGGACACACACATTTTAGCACTTTGGAAGTGTCTCTCGCGCAAACTATTCAGTTTAGAAAAAAATGATATTAGAAACCTCAATATCATTTTTGAAGACCTATCCATAGATACCCCACACGTATGGGTTTGATGAAAAAAACATTTTTGAGTTTCAGTTCTAAGTATGGGGAACCCCCAAAATTTATGTTTTCTTTCTATTTTTGTGTGAATATCTTAATGCGGTTTACAGAATACATCTACTTACCAAGTTTCAACAGTATAGCTCTTATAGTTTCGGAAAAAAGTGGCTGTGACATACGGACGGACAGACAGACAGACAGACAGACAGACAGACAGACATGACGAATCCATAAGGGTTCCGTTTTTTGCCATTCGGCTACGGAACCCTAAAAAGTAATAAAATTACCTTTAAAAGTTAATTTTTCTATCATAATGATTCAAACAATTGATTCACAGCTGTTTAATATGAACCATACTTACTATTTCACTGAAGCAGATAATTGTGTCTGGTTAAAAATATTGTAATTTTAATTTTAATTAATTTTAAATAAAAACAAAAAACTTACTGAGGTCCTTCTTTTTGAAATGATGTTGTTTATTCACCCATTCCTTTAAATGTTGTATCGAATCTTCTATCATTCCAGGCTTGTAAAGATTGTACTCTTTCCTAATAACCTCCAAAGTATCTGGGTGATGTTCTAACAACTCATCTTTAGGTATGCACTGCATTTTAATTCAACGCGTGGATAATGAACACACTACTGACCAGTTCGAAATCACAGCTAAAATAAAAGATATAAGCTAAACTGGATTTGTAAGCTGTTTCAATGTCATGTGACTTCACAGTTACTGACCTCTTTGGGCTTTTTTATGTAGGTTATTCAATTTAGTTCCATAATAATATATAATGATATTATAATTCCTTATTCATTTCTGGTATTGATAGGTAAAATTCCTATTTACATTAAATAAGAAGAACTTACGTCCCAACTCAGAGTTACTAACGGTTACTTTAATCGCTCCTTAGTAAAGAATCGCCATACAAATTCTGAATTATGCAGCGATTTAAGTAACCGTTAGTGACTCTGAGTTGGGGCGTTATAGGTATGAGTTCATTTTGTTTCATACTTACTCGTCTCGTACACAGTAGTATTTATAATTTAGTAATGGTAGTGTTTTCGGATTTATTTGGGCTGGGCAGCGTTTCGAAAGTTTCGTCAGGTATTCTCGTACATAATACCACAGTGTGTTAAGACCAAGGTCTTCAACCAGTGCGTTTTGCCTGTTATGACGTATGCGGCTGAAACGTAGCCTCTGACATTAGGACTACTCCATATCGACGCTTGAAAGGCAAAAATTACCAAGCGACATGTTGACAACTTTACACTAGAGCATTTTAGTTTTTAATTTTAGAAATAAAATTGTAAAAAATCGCTTTTTTAAGCATTTAAACGGCATTTAAAATTCATTGGTATGAAGTAGCTATGACGGTTTTTTAAGATTTTTTTTTCTAAAATTAAAAACTAAAATGCTGTAGGTAGTGTAAAGTTGTCAACATGTCGCTTGGTAATTTTTACCTTTCAAGCTTCGATATGGTAAAGGTAGCTCAGCGGGCTATGGAGCATGCTATGCTCGGAGTTTCTTTGCGGGATAAAATCCGAAACGAGGAGATCTGGCAAAGAAGCAAGGTCACCGACATAGCCCGAAGAATAAGCAGGTTGAAGTGGCAGTGGGCTGGTCACATATGTCGAAGAACCGATGGCCGTTGGGGCAGACGAGTTCTCGAATGGAGACCGCGAACTAGCAGACGCAGCGTGGGCCGTCCACCAGCCCGATGGACCGACGACCTTAAGAAGACGTGTGGTAGTTGCTGGATAAGATTAGCGGAGGACCGACCTACACAAAAAAAATCATAAAAATCGGTCGAGCCGTTTTGGAGGAGTTCGACCACAAACACCGTGACACGAGATTTTTATTGGATTTTACATAAATCTATAATTTAAGTAAATTTTTAAACTAAGTATATTATTACATTGTTGATGTTGGATATCATACGTAAACAAAGTTTTATAAATACTATTGTATAATAATTATTCACGATAACAATCGCAAGGTCTCTCTTATAAAAACAAAACTACAAAAACGAATGAGAAACCTTGAATAAAATATTTAGATTCCGGCGCCATTTAAATATTGTGTGTTAAAACCTTTGCTGCATTAATGCTAATTAAAATGAATAAATAGTAAAAAAAAACTAATAATCTAAATTTTACTAACAAAAAATAACCGACTTCAAGGTTTCAAAAACTACTTTTCAGATCACGTTCAAATTTACGTGGGACCACATGACAAGCACCTGCTTTCGATTAAAAAAGAATCATCGAAATCGGTTGACGTGATATTGAGTTATTCGTCAATTTGTCGCGCACATCTTAACACATATTTACGACTTATGTGGTTTTCTCATGGATGCCATTGTCAGATCTCAATAAAATTTATGTGGGACTACATGACAGCTACCAGGTTTCGATTAAAAAACAATCATCAAAATCTGTTTGCCCAGTCCAAAGTTCTGAGGTAACAAACATAAAAAAAATACAGTCGAATTGAGAACCTCCTCCTTTTTTGAAGTCGGTTAAAAACAAGCTTTTATAGGGTAAGTGCACTGAAGCAAAAAAAAAAAATACGACCGTGCAGTTTACCGTTCAGGAGTTCCTTTATTTGAAGGCAGCCCTGGCAGTGATGGATATGATGGGTTTAGGAACGAGAATTTAGGCAGTGTTACCAACTCTCAAAAATATTTATCCCTAAAACTAAATCAAAAACCCCTAAAATCGCCCAAATTACTTGGAAATCCCCCAAATTTTTTTTTGAAAAATAGTGAATAATAATCAAAAGATTATATATATATATACATATATATATATATATATATATATATATATATATATATATATATATATATATACGTATTTATTTATAAACGAATAACCGCCCTCGCTTTGTTTCAGTTTTCTTATTTTTTTACATCTTGGTTTACATTATTGAAGTTTTATTAAGGATCCCTATTTTTTTTGAAAACATAAACATTTCCCAACAGTGAAAGAATTTTTCAAATCGGTTCAGTAGTTTCGGAGTCTATTCAATGCAAACAAACAATCAAATCTTTCCTCTTTATAATTAGTATAAATTATGCACGTATTTCTATGCATTTAAGTAAAATGAATTTTAATGAAATACGGTGATAATAATTTTTTGTTTCTTCATTCATTGCCATTTGATTCATTAATTGTCCTTATAAATTCTTACAAATAAATCAATTCCGATTACAATATCGATTTATTTTGTAAGGTAAATTCACAAATATGTACTAATTTTTGTATTTCTCTTTTTCTATAATGTAGATTAATCTGATATCCTATATTTAAATGCCTAAAGTCCCAGTCTCATTTCATTGCCTAGTTTGTTCCAGGGCCTCTTACATGACTTACATCTTTATTTTGATCAATAAATAAAAAAATATGAAGAGTCACAAATCCCTTAAATAACCCTAAACATATAAGACCCCTAAAAAAATCCCATCTTACATATTTACCCCCTAAAGGGCGGAAAACCGCTAACTGGGGAACACCAAATTTAGGGTCTGGAGTCTGACTCACACTTGGCTGTTTTCTGGTTGCGCACCCCAACTCTTTTTTTCGGTTTAATTTGTGTCTAAGTAGCAGAGATTTGCTCTCCAATGTGTTTTAATCTTGGTTCATGAGCTATGGTTTGGGTAATTTATTTATTTATTTATTTATTTATTTATTTATTTGAACATCAACACAATGTACAACAAAACAACATAAAGGAGGATTACACAAGAAGAAAGATAATTGCCATTGTAATTACAGATGTAGACTGCATGCACAGAGAAAGCGATTTAAGAGAAGTGATTTAAATAATTATGTAGACATACAATTTTCGATGAGGTGAGAATCAAATATAAGTTGAATTAAAGTGTTTTTCAAGGATATCATACAATTAAAAACTTAAATTATGTCTTAGATAGTTAAAATTAATTAAATTGGGAAATTTAAAAGAATAATTAGGTACATTAAAAATTAAAAATTGAATTGTGTAAATATGTCAATTTGATAAAATTTTAAAAATATTATATTAGCCTGCACAAGACAGAAAGTGATCAATAATATTCTTTTTAAACCTGCGAATGTCATTGTCGAAGAGATCAATGTTATTGTTAAGCTTTGCGATACAATTATATTCTCTGACCATTCTGTTGAGAGGTGAGTACTTACCAAGGTTTGAGTTGAACGATGTATCTTTAAATAAGCAGATCCTTGATGCTCTAGGTAACTTAAGTGGAGCAGAGAAATTAAGTTGTGATAAAAGCTCTGGAGCATCGATTAGCCCATTCGCAAGTTTATAAAGGAATAGTAGGTCTAGCAAACGTCTTCGCTCAGATAGTGACATCATGTTAAAGTATTGGAGTCTTTCGGTGTAGTTCGTAAGGGTTTTGCCTTTATTGCACGAGAATGTAAGCTGCCAAACAAAACGTCGTTGCACACTCTCAAGTCTTTTATTATATACGTCGTAAAAAGGATTCCATGCTACACTACAGTACTCCAAGCCACTGCGAACTAACGAGTTGTAAAGTAAAATTCTAGTTTTTGGGCATTTGAATTCCTTGCAATTTCTAAGAACAAATCCGAGGCATTTAAGAGATTTGGAGCAGATATTGTCAATATGCGTGTTATATCTTAGCTTACTATCCAAAATTACACCCAAGTCTCTTACATTTTCTACTGCGGTTAGAGTATTGTTATTTATTGTGTATGTCTGCGCCGGACTTTTCTTTCTAGTAAAGCGTAACGTGAAACATTTAGAGACGTTAAGGTCCATGCCATTTAAATGGCACCAGCCTACGAGACGATTGAGATCCTCTTGAAGGAGAACAGAGTCTGAGCTGGTGTTAATAACTTTGAAAAATTTTAGGTCATCTGCAAATAAGTAGCTCTTGCAGTGTTGAAAACATTCATTAATGTCGTTGATGAAAATGTTGAATAACAGTGGACCCAGGTGGGATCCCTGCGGAACGCCTGAGATAACAGAAAAGGACACCGACGAGTATCCTGCTGCCACCACTACAGATTCTCTCTCCGATAAATATGAATGGAACCAGTTCAGTAAAGGTTCACCAATACCTAAAGCGGCGAGCTTATGGAGAAGTATTTGATGGTTGACCCGGTCGAAAGCTTTACTAAAATCAGTATAGACTGCATCCACGATCGAGTGATTGTCAATGTTTGCAGAGATATCATTGAGAAAAGAGACCAAATTAGATGTTGTTGATCTGTACTTCGTGAAACCATGTTGCCTGAGATTGATTAATTGTTTAAAATGCCAAGACAGAAAGGGACATAAAAGTTGTTCAAAAATTTTAGCAAACACAGGGAGGATTGATATTGGCCTATAATTGCTGACTGAATCTTTATCACCTGACTTATGAAGTGGAATTACTAAGGATTTTTTCCAGACTTTGGGGAAGGTCCCAGTTAGCAAAGATCTATTAAAAATGAGTCGTAGAGGCCGTGCAAGTGTAGCGGCGCAATTTACTACAAAGACAGCAGGAAGCCCATCGGACCCCGCGCCTTTATTGGTGTTGAGTCTTTTTAAAATCTTTAAAACCTGGTCGTCTTTAAACTTAATGGTAGTTAGATAACTGTTCGTACATGTATTAGATAGACCAAGAGTGTGAGAGAGATTAGAAGGAGTATACTTATTATAGGCCATTGAAAAAATTTTTGCAAATAAATTACAAATATCCTTGCCATTACAAGCTGATTCATCTCCAAGAGACATTTGGGCGGGGTAAGAACTGTGGTTTCTTTTCTTGTTTTTGACAAAAGACCAGAAAAATTTAGGGTTTGATTGTAAGCTTTGTTCGAGGCGAGTGATATAAGTTTTATAGCAAGAATTCATAAGTCGTTCGGACCTAGTTTTGGCCAGCTCATACGATAAACGGTCTAATGGGTTGTTATTAAATTTACGCAATTTGTTCTTGTATTTTAGTTTCTCCTTAAGGCGATTTATTAAGTCAAAAGAAAACCAGACTGGGTACTTTTTTGATTTAGGCCTTGCTCTAGGAACAAATTTCTCTATAGCTACACGAAGATAATTGTTAAAAATTTGTAACATGTCATCGACAGTATGAATGTTTATAAACTCATCCTCCCAGCATATTTCATTCAAAAATTTGTTAATATTAGTGTAATCGGCCTTGTAAAAGCGAAAGTGATTATCCGTATTCGGGGAAAGCCCGGATTCGGCGCAAGTGCTAAAAGATAAGCTAAATTTGAGTGGAGAATGGTGCGTGTCAATGTTCGATAGAGGGTCTGTTACTGTGTCAAGTCCAAAAATTGCGTTATTACTTAAAATTAGATCCAAAATTTTGCCGTTTTTATTAAGAATATTGTTGTATTGTCTAAGGTTGTTAAAAGATGCAAAGTCAGTTAACATATTATTGTATGCGCTATTGTTGGTAGTTGTCGCAAGTGTAAGTGTATGTGAATTATCAGAGTAATTCCATTCGATGTTCCCCAGGTTAAAATCTCCGACAAATAATACATAAGGAATATCATTTTCTACTAGTATTCTACTTGAGTTAGAAAGGAATTCCTCGAGGATGTGGCGTTGGATGGGCGGGGGCAGGTATACAGTACATAAATATACGGAAGCTTTATTTCCTCGCGAGTCGTGACATTCGATTTTGACCCAAAGGTCTTCGCACTTCGATTCAAAACTGTGAAGACGTCTAGAATTCAACGTTTTAGATACTGCGATAATTACACCTCCACCTGCTTTTTTGCTATGGAACCCACTGGACTCCCTGTCTCTCCTGTAAACGACATAGCGACAATCGAAAAGTTCCGAATCGAAGACGCTGCTGTTTAACCAAGACTCACTAAGTACGATAATATCGTAATTGTTACATACTACATTGTTGAAGAAGTTTATAGTTTTTGTATTGAGTCCTCTCACATTTTGGTAGTATATATTTATCATGTAACAAATTATATAATATATGTATTGACTGATAACTTTACAATGAAAATTTGAGAACTTCAATATGACTTAATAAATTAATAGTTATACAATTACTAAAAACAAATTCCAAAATTATAACTGATAAATTCTAATAGTAATTGAAATAAATAATATAAATAGTATCAAATTTTTCTAATTATTAAAATAGTGTAAATAGTGTAAATAAAAACAATTAAAATTAAAATGTAAATTGAATGCGTTTTAAATAGTGGAATTGTAAAAAATGTTAAATTGTGTCAAATTTTATATAATACTATTAAATGTGAAAGAGAAATTAAAAATATAATTATTGTAGGGTCTTTAGGACATCAACGTCCTTCACCAGAGTGTAATTGGTGTTATCGGCTTTACGCATAAATATTTTGCCGTCGCGCACCCACACAAACTTGTAACCGAGTTCTTTGGCCTTCTGTCGAGCTGCAGCGTGTAGGGCCTTGGCCTCCGGGGTCAGGTGCTCCGTAACGAACACAGCACTCTTCTTACCGCCGTAGCCTAGGTGGCTGGTGTTGAGCTTATCGTCGGGGTTGCTCTTATTAAATTTAATAACACCTGCTAGGAAGGAGTCACGGAGGCGGCGACTGCTAAACTTTACCAAAATGGACCGAGGGCGGGGACTTGCAGTATTAACTTTGGCAATCCGACTACAGTACTGAAGGTCGGAATCAGAGATGGGACACTTAATGCTGCGGCCAAGCTGCTGTACTGTGTTATAGATATTCTCATTCCGATCTTCGGGGACGCACTGTATTTCTACATTATTCGTCCGGGAGAGCAGTTCAATTTGTTGCAGTCTGTGTGTGAGGTCGCGAGTAACGGTGCGAAGTTGATTGTTTTCACTTTGTAGTTGAGTGATGGACGCTTTTTGGGACTGGTTCTCCTGTTTAATTGTTTGCAATTCAGATATAGTTTGCACCAGAGATTCTTCAAATTTAGATAGCTCTGTCTGAATTTCTTGAATTGCTGAAGTTAATTTTCTGTCAAGTTCCTCTATGATGATTTCTCTTATTATATCGGCCGATAGACATCCGCAAGTGCTGGTACAACGGGGCTTGTTTCGTAATGTAATATTGTTGTGTTCTGGCTATACAATCGGTGAGGAGGTAACGTTATCAATCAGTCTACGGTTGCATGCAGTGACTTGACTAGGTGTCGGTGTGTTCGAGTTTGCATCGAGCTTAAGCTGCTTGCAGAGGCACGAGGGACATACCCATGAGTCTTTAAATTCTTTGCTTAGTTTAAGAAATTCGTTTTTATTGAAGTTCACACAGGTATAATGGTATTTATCTAAGCATCGACTGCAGTGTAAGAGGGCAATACCTTTAAGAATATTCGGGCAACCCGAACATTTTTGAGCGCTCATTGCATAGGTTGCGTGAAACAAATAAAACAATGTTATTATTAAGTGCAGGTAGTAAAGAGAATCAAGCCCGTTATTTGAAATTTGTTATGTCGTATCCACAGCTCCACACGTAAAACCTCGCGAGAAAAAGGGCGTAAGCGCCGTGCAGAGCGCGTCGCTTACGCGTCTTGATGTTGACCGAGTAAACTTAGAAGACTTTTTAATTTTTTTAGTATCACCAAAACTTTCAACTTAAATATATCATTTTAGAAGCACTTTAACACGTTAATTTTTCACCTCACTAATTATTATTATAATTACTATGAAGAGTTATCAATTTAAGAAGACTTTACGATTAATTTAACGACGTTTTAAATTAAAAAAGAGGCAGCGAATTCAATCAGCTGTTACTCGCTTGTTCGCACGGTATCCACTTAATTATAATAAATATATTTAAGGTATTTATAATAAATATATTAAATAAAATTTAAGGTAATTATAATAAATATACTTAGTCACAAAAAGGACAAGTACCGTCATGAAATTGCTTCAGTTTCTGTTCTTCACTCTCAGGAAAACTGCGGTTTCTGTCCAAGAAATGGAGATCGGTAGAGCAACATGGGAGTCACTATGTGCACATTTATAATTTTCATGCAACACCACGTGAAAACCACGTGACACAGACAAAAACTTGCAACCACGGACCTAAAAAAAAGACGGACATAATCCCAAGAACAAATTCAGTGAAGCACCCATTGGAATACCAACTCTGTATTCGTACAAGTACACACACCCACACATTGACACCATACGGCTACGATATTGACACCATCGCCAATCAAAAATTACAAAATTACGCACACATGGTAAGCGAGCTGTCAACTGTCAGCTTCACTCTCGATTAGACAAGGTTACGTCTGTTCTTTTTTTATGTCTGTGCTTGCAGCTTGTTTTTAATTTATGCAAATCAAGGATCTAAACTTTTGGGACCCCACCCCACCCCATGTAGTAACACTGTATACCCCAAACAGTGTATGGTTCTGGGGTTAAATCTACAGTGAAAAAGGCTGGTCCAGATCCCAAAACTGCTAACGATGAAGTTGCTCGTCTGCTGGCATTGGTACATAAAAAGTAAAACTTTATTGAAATCTGTATTGAAGTTTGAAGAAGACTATAGCTTTGCTTATGTAGTGACATCTACTGACAGTTACTTAAAACGTAATCAACTTGCTTTGTTTATTCCTATAAGTTCACGGCAGATGACGCCAAAGTGCTGCTGTTTCATTGACTTTTAAATAATTACTTATTGAAGAATTTTAAAGTTATTACCGCGAGATGGCGTTGTACTCGTAAAATGATTGTTATTGACAAATTACTAGAGAGTCACCTGAAAGTGGTCACCGTCGTCCATCATCGTCATCAGTAACACAATTAGGTATCACCGATTCGTTGGCCAAGAATAAAGGAACAAGAAAGAAATGAAGTTACAAGGAAAGAAAAGAACTGGCCTCAGAAAAAACACGACGAGTCACTCCAAGAAGCAAGAAGAGGATGGTAGCTACCTGGCAGGCTTCACAGAAATTTAGTAGCAAAAGCTATTTAACAAGAAACAACAAGACAAGAAACAGTTTTGCACTATGAATTAAACATCTCTAAATATTAATAAAACTAGATCGATAAAAAATTAAGTTACTTATTTTCCATTTTAAATAAACCGAGGTTTCTATTAGGTATTTTCAATACTTAGTTTTACTGAAGTAATTTCTAAACCTAAACCTACCTCAATTATTGTTTTCAAATTGAATAGTATCGCGTGATTATTATCACACTGCGTAGATAGGTAGGTAATTACGCATTCATCGCATGTCCTCGTATCAACATTAATTATTGATCAAAGGCTTTTCAAAAGCTTCTGCATGTTCTCAAAGCAATTAAAACTCATTAAGGTATTAACAGGTAATATGGAAATTATAACATTGCAATCAATAAATACTTTGAAAATCAAAGGCATTTTTGATACTGGTTCACTACCAATATCTAGGCAATTTTGCTTTAAGGAATCACTGACAATGGCGAATTGGCGAACTTTAAAACGGGAGACATATTGTATGGGAGATCTCTTAGGGAGATATATAATTTTTATTGACACATTTTTAAAACACAATATAATATAATACCTTATACATCGTAAAATAAAGAAAAAACATCTGGTTCAATACATCATAGATACATTGTAATATAAACTTCTTTCAACCAACGTATTTTTGATATTCGACTATTCGAAAAAGCTATTCTGATACTAAATTCGTTTAACCCGTACAGACGTGGTGTGACCTAGTCTACAGTTAACACTTTGAAGGTTCCCGCCATGCCAGCGTATTCGACATTAAAGTCATCTGCCTGACGTAACCCTTCATCTGTTCCAGCTTCGCTAAGGTCCTTCAAATAGTTTAAGTTTTCTTCAGATGACAGGGCGTCCAGCCATTTGTCTACAAAAAATATTGTAATATTAATAACAATATATCTGTGAAGTAAAAGTTTTTTTTATGGAAATAGCCGGCAAACGAGCTGACGATCAACCTGATGGTAAGTGGCTATCGTCGCCAATAGGCATCAACAACACCAAAGGCATCACTGATGCGTTGCCGGTCAAGAAAGAGAGAAGAAAAAGAAAGAAAGAACTGGCTCTCAAGCCCCCAGCCGGAACACGACGAGTTGTTCGGCCGCTGACTCATGCTCAAGGGTGGTAGCTATCCAGGCGAACTCCATGGAGAAATAATAATAGTAAGTAATAATAATATTAATTAACAATTAAAATCAATATTACCAATATAATCTCTCGAGGGGCTCTACCACCAGGGGCCCGGATTTTGTCGCCTCTTACGACACCCATCCGGCGTGGGATTGAGGTTAGTATTCTAAGCCGCCCCAAGACGGCTAAAATCGGCTAAAATATCCTTCATCTTGCAAGATTTGATCCAAACAGGGCAAGCTAAATAAAACTGTTAAACAATATTTACCAAGCAAAGCCTTTAATGGTATTTCCTTTCCACCGTATTCTTCCGGTAATATATCGGCTGGAACGATATCAGTGAGATTGTCAAGAGTCTTATACGAATGTATTCGTCCAGCTATCTTGGAACTGACGACTTGTTTTAGAAGTTTCACAAAAGTGTCAATCAGCTTAGAAGATGTGAAGATGTGTAGGCCTTTAATTCTCATGCCATAACCTTCCTGTAAATTCATAGATGATTTGAGCTTGATTCATTGTAGTCAAATGTTACCCAAGTAACGGCATAGATGTAACGATTAATCTAAGTTAAAACACAGAAGAAATATTAGTACTTATTTACAGACTCTTTATCAAGGTGGCTCACAGACTCTCCCTAGGAAGCAACTATGGAAAATGAGTTTGGGATACAAGGGATTTAAAGCCACATATAGTTATTGACAAAAATAACCGAAATAACAAAGACGCATGGAAATGACTAGCTCTGCAGCCAGTTCCGTTCAAGTTAGTGGTTAAAATTAATAAATACAAGTCAATTCAAAACATCTTAAATTTTCATTTAAAAGGCACTTCGGAATAAAAACTATTCTTACAACTTCAACACCTTTATCTCAGATTGTAGAACAAAAGGACTCTTCTATTCAATCTTCATATGCGTAGATGTAATTGTAATTGTATCTAATAACTTTATTTTATTATGAATATAAATACTAGTTTATAAATAATTTAAAAATGTTACTATTATTATTATTATTCTTAACTAGCTGACCCGGCGAACTTCGTATCGCCTTACAAATATTTTTTTTCTAAAATAAAAGTAGCCTAAGTTACTCCTTGTTACATCAGCTATCTGCCAGTGAAAGTCCTGTCAAAATCGGTATAGCCATTTCAGAAATTAGCCGGAACAAACAGACAGATAGACAGACAAACATTTAAAAAAATGTTGTTTTGGTATAATTATGTACCTTGTATACATCCAAATGCACTTAGTAAAAAGCTGTTATTTTAATATTACAAACAGACACTCTAATTTTGTTTATTTGTATAGATAATAATAAATTACAATTAATAATGAATTAAAAAATAATAAATATATTAGCATAAAACTTAATCATAACAAACTATTAATTTTAAGATGACGGCAACTGCAAAAGTACTGCATATAAAATGGATAAAAAAACTTACAATTAATATTGTTAAAACCTGTCTTATCTGTACCGGATTAAGATTGGCTAAGAAATCCATTACATTCATCTCAGTGAAATCTACAATAATTATGAACCCGCGACAATAGTCATGTATTTTTAGATAATCGCCCATCTGAAAAATAAAATAAAATAAAAAATTATTAGAACGTCACTCGGTAAAATTTAAAATGTCAACTTTATTTAGGTTTTAGGAAAAATATCAAATAAGAAAAGCAAGGAACTGTTCTATGATTTAAAACTAAGTATTGTAAAAAAACAAAAAAAAAACTCAATTTGGTCCATACTTTTTTGTCACGCTTAGTGGCAAGGCTTTACACCAGGATTCTTAGTATCAATTATTATTAGGTCCTTAATTATTATAACTGGTAGATATTATTATTATCTTTCCGTGAATAATACAATACTACCCGACTCAAGTAAAATGATACGTCGTGTTCCAGCTGGAGACTTGAGAGCCGGTTCTTTTTTTCTGTATTTTCTTAGTCGGCAACGCAACGGTGATGCCTTTGGTAAGTATTACATATGTCTGTTGGCGATATGGTCCAGTAACGACTTACTTATAATGTAATTGCGACAATTACATACTACTGATAGATACGTGATTATCTTGTCTCTCAGAGCTCGGTCCCAAATTAACTAATCAATATGTACGGAAGCTGACAATGTTTGAGAATAGCGAAAAATTCTATTTACCATTATGAGATATGCATAAAAATACAAATAGTTTTTAAGTAAATGTATGTTTTCGCCTACTTTTCCAAGATATACTCTGTAGTGGTCTGGTGTTAGTTTTGGAAGCATGACTGGCGTTCTGAAAGACAAAAAATGAAATTAACTTTTTGTAAGTGTGAGCGAAATGCATTAAAGTGCCGCAGTGAGTCGGATACAACGCACCTTCAGGGAAAACTTTCAACTTTGAAGTAATTTAATTAATTAATTTTGTATGAAAGCATTTCAATTATTTGATTTCTGTATTAAGTTTAGTTTATCTTTTGTTTAATATGACCAAAAAAAAAAATTAAACGTTGCATGTTTTTTATTATTTTTGAGTTAAGTCCATTCTATTCTGAAGGTGGGACATGTTAAATTTTAATAAACTTTAGGCCAGCACCCTTATCTGTATTAGGGTAAGGGTAAGGTGGGGCAAAACATGACAGTTATGAAAACAATGCTAATGCAAATGTCATAATTATACAACTTATGTCACGTTTTGTCCCGCCCTCTACTTCAGATAAAAAAAATTCCCAAAGTCCGTATCCGATCCGATTCGTATCCAAAATCCGCGAAGTTTATTAAAAAAATACATGTCATTTATCTGAGAAATTCAGATTCATTTTCACCAAACATAATTAAAAATAATCTCGATCACGTCAGCTTTCAAACAAAAAACGCATCAAAATCGGTCCATTCGTTTAGTTATTGCAACGTATGACAATACATAATAAACAAAAAATGAGAGGTGTCAAGGGACACCCGGATGGAACGAAGTTCCTTTCGATTAATACTAAGCGACCAGAAGTCTTCGAGGGTGCGACATCAGTGATACTGTACAATCATAGTATGTGGCTGTCTTATTCACTCTTCGGTATTTAGCATAGGCACAACAGGGACGTCCATATCACGATCATGCACATTAATATTGCCATTTCTCCCGTCATGCCAGTCAATATGCGGAAGAGCGACAGTGATAGAACAAATCCATCACTGCCACTTTGACAAGTGTCTTGTCAGAGCACACATTGACACTTCACTGCTTCAATCGCGAATCAAAAATTACGCACACATGGTAAGCGGGCGGCCGTTGCTATGCTTCACTCTCAATTAGACGAGGTTACGTCCGTCTTTTTTTCAGGTCCGTGCTGTGTAAGTATTGACGACGGTTTTACACATCTTAATAAGGTCACTTAGCAGTGGTACTTACACTATGTCAAACAAGTTTCCGAAATCTGTTTTTGGGTGGCGTACTTCAAAAAATTGTGGTAGAAGCGTTCTGAGTGTGCACGTCTGATCTAAGCGTTTTTTTGAGCGTTCCAACGATCCTTTGCAAGAAATGATCAATGTTTCCAGATACACATCACCTGAAATCACATTACATCTATATATATAAAAGAAAGTCGTGTTTGTTACACTATTTATAACTCAAGAACGGCTGAACCGATTTGGCTGAAAATTGGTGGGGAGGTAGCTTAGAATCAGGAGACGAACATAGGATACTTTTTATCCCGGAAAATAGACCTGTTCCTGTAGGATAAGGTAAATTTTTGTTATATGTAGTTGATAGATTAGTTATTTATACAGATATAAAATAAAGCTCGGGGATGGATATAGGATACTTTTTATCCCGGAAAATAGACCTGTTCCTGCGGGATAAAGTAAAATTTTGTTATGTGTAGTTGATAGATAGCTATTAGTTATTATTATTAGCGTCGTTTATGACTCCTTTTTTTACTTGGGAGCGGGAGCGGGAGCGGGAGCGGGAGCGGGAGCGGGAGCGGGAGCGTGAGAGGGAGAGGGAGAGGGAGAGGGAGAAGAACACAGAATCTGTAACGGCTAGCGATACGGAGTTCGCCGGGTCAGCTAGTGAATAATAAGTTACATTCATTTTATATAGCCTGGACACTTTTTCAGCTTTCCCCCCGTATGAGCAAGGCCGTCTTTAAGCTATTCTAATCATACTAGGATAATGGGGCCCCTATGACTTTTACAGAACATTTCTATTTTGTTAGAATAAAAAAGTAGATAAGCAAGCCTCTACATTTATGCAAATACTAATAAGCAACCCGGTAGTGTAGTCAGTAATTTAGGTTCGATTTATTCGAATTAAAAAAGTTTTTCGGTAATAAATGTCGGTTATCGTTTAGTGTTCTGGCAGGAACTAGGGGGCCCCTATTAATCACGGGACCCTGGGCACTTGCCCAGAGTGCCCAGTGGGAAAGAGGGGTCTGCAAATGAGTCAGTTCTCCTTGACCTCTATCCTCCATGGTATTCAACACGTCAGCCGAACACTGTCTGTCCGACGAATCCTAGCTAACATCTTGCTGTCACGTTATCGATGTTCATTGCACGGATCTAAAAAAAGACGGACGTAATCCCAACAACAAATTCAGTGAAGCTCCCATAGTAATACCAACTCTATTCGTACAAGTACACACACCCACACATTGACACTTCACTGCTTCAATCGCGAATCAAAAATTACGCACACATGGTAAACGGGCGGCCATTGCTACTATGTTTCACTCTCGATTAGACGAGGTTACGTCCTTCTTTTTTTCAGGTTCGTGGTTCATTCCTAAAGCTGGCACCTAAAGCTAGATAACTAGCTGTCTACTTACATAAAGCTATCAGAGAAGTCTGCCGTCCGCTTGTCTAAACCTAGGAGGCAACTCGCTGTCTATTTGCCTACATAATTCATCTCAATCAATAGATTTAGTTCACCTTGGTGCATGGGTGAATAAAGTCTACTAAAAGTAGGCTTAAGAGACACCTTCGTGAATTAATCCAGGTGAAAAAAGCCGATGGCACCGATAGCTGGCCGACAACTCACTGTCTACGGGCGAACCATAAAACCATTCAGTCTTAATTTGAATTGGAGTGGTTTCCCTACAGAAGATAGTTATACTACAGCACGCTTATATTGTCCTGTGAAAGTAATTTTAAACCACTAAAAGATTGATATTTTGAATGTTCATTGTTGTACAGCGGAGTCATGTATGTGAACTAAGTTTTTTAATACCTACTAAAAATGATATTGTATGTATAAAAAACCTACTAAAAACCTGATTAAAATTATAAATTACTTAGATGGTTCGCTAAGTGGGTACGACAACCTCAAGGACTTCATTACAATTATGACATGAAATTAACATTGTTAAACCCCTTTTGCTATGTAATTTAAACTCGCTTTAATTAATACAGTAATTATAATAATACAGCATAATAACTCGAACTTTATTCTCAGTTAATTAGCAAAAACAACAATCTACAGGAATTATGATATTTTATTATATTTGAATGTTATATTTTTGACAAATAAAATACGTCAACACTTTGTATAGTGCCACAAAAGACTTAATAGTACATCTGCAGCATAGATTGATGTACTATGCAGATCATAGATTACCCCCAATAGATTCCGCATTAGTGAATATTTAGACTTCAAAGTCACAATTTGGCGGAGCGTGCGGTTTGCGGGGCACGAAACAAATGCGCTGTGATTGGATATTTAAAATTCAAACTAGGAATTTACATTTTTCTTGTGTGTTGATTGTGTGTTGCCAGTGATGACATATGAATCTCGAGACGTGGTGCTTCACTATTGACCTAATGCATAAGCTTAGAGTCGCCCAGCGGGCTATTGAACGAGCTATGCTCGGTATTTCTCTACGCGATCGAATCACAAATTATGAAATCCGTAGCGAACGAGGGTGACCGACATACGAGTCTAAGAATCAGCCGGCTGAAGTGGCGAAGATTAGGGGAGGCTTATGTCCAGCAATGGACCTCTAAAGGCCGGATGGATGGATGGACTTGTGTAGGTGGGCATTTTCGCCAAAAAGTGTACATTTCGTTTTTACCGTGTCCCCTGACTTCATGCTTCGAATTTTCTTAATTATAATGTTACAAAGATAAAATCTTAATTTTTATTTGTTTCTTTGTTTAATAAACTTTACGGGAACACCAACAAAAGTTTCTATTATTGCCTAATATAATTGTTATTAATATTTTATTAAATTAAGACCATCGTTTTTACGATGTCCCCTGCAGATTTCGACTACAAAACATGCGATAAAACATGTTTTCTTTGTTCGGAAGCATTCAAATTTGGGGCTATATGACATTAACTGAATGTCAGCACTGTAAAAAAATTAGTTTTTCTTCAGTTTTTGACTGCTAATTAGGAGAAATAAGAGTTAAAAATAAATTTCAGAAAAGCGTTCAGGTGGAATTCCACCATCCGTTACCGCGGTTTTGTATTTTTTGTAAATTCTACGATGAAAACTGATAAATATTACGCATGGCAAATCATTTTTGGATAATCGCATGACAATCTGTGCATTGTTATGTCAGTGTTTTTTCAGTAGTTTTCCAGGGATTAAGTAAATAAAGTTGAATCAACCTCGTAGCAATTTTGAAGTTCTCTTCCGAAACTGCTAATTTCTCAAGGTAAATGGAAATATATTTATATGGAAATGATTGTATCGAAAAGCGAATATTTTAACGTTGTTAATTTGTTAACATTGTCGTAGTATATATAATTAAATCTAATCAAAATTTCAATTTGAATGTTCAATTTGGGAATCCGTTACTTCCGTTCCGAGACCATGCTAGTGGTAACGTATTATGTGGAAGGGAAAAGTAACGGAATGGAATAGATAAAGTTGATGCTACACTGTGGCAATTGGGTTGAGTACCTACCTACTTGAAATATTTTTTATTGAGTTTTAATATGGTTTGTAAATAAAAAAATATTGCTGTCAGATTATTATATGAACTGTTTTATTGCGGCAAAAGTTAAATTCGGAAACTTTATTTATAAAAATAGTTTTATTTCTGTATTGGGTTGGCTTTTACGACGTTTATATAAAATATCAATCTGTTAATGAGCTTCAACTTTTGTAGGAAATATTTTTCTGTAAAATCAATATTTTGCCAAATAAACATGAAAAACAAAAAAAAATGTTTTTCAAGGTGACCTTGAAAATGAATGAAATATACTTATGTAATGAGTAAGTATACTATAGTTTTATAATCAATTTAATTTTATGATAGTTCAGTGGTAAAAAGACTTCTGCCGCCTACTCGGGGCGTTGTGTTAAGACTGTGTGTGTCTGATACCTTGCTTTCCATTCCATTATTTCGAGCTTTCTTTTCCGTGACTGTCCCCAAAAAAGGAAGTATAAAATATCCTACTATTAATTGCTTTTCCAAGAAAAAATATTTATTTTATTTTATAAAATTAAGGAATAGTTTTGTTTTCTCTTTAAAAATACTAAGATTTAAATTGTTTGGTGTTTTTGCTTTTAAAAGACAAAAATGTAAAGTAAAATGACCAAACAGTAACGGAATGTAGGTAAATGACATGCTAACACTACTTTTAAAGATAAATTTAGTGTTTTTTTTTTATTAATATATTCCTGTATCTCTAATGAACCTAATTAAATATTAATTTTACCAAAATTGTGTTTAAATACCTTTATATTGTCTTTTGTATTTGGTCACGGAATGGAACAATTTATTGTTCCGCCTTGCAGAAAATGTCCTGTAATTTTATTTTCAGTAAGTATTTTATCACCTTATTATGTTTTCTGGCAAGAAAATAACATAACAATACAGTTTAATTAAAAAAATAGTAAAAATTTTAACAAAAAATAAAAATCCAACAATTTTAGAAATGTACACTTTTTGGCGAAAATGCCCAGGTACACCCTACATTAAAGGACAACCTCAATCCGGCCTGTGATTGCTCAATTAATTACTCGTTCTTGTAACAGAATAACTTTTGCTTTATGGTTACTGGTTGCTTAAACTTATTTTTATACCAGTTTTAAGTACTTTAACAATCATACAAAAATAGTCGACCCACGATTAAAGCTGCGAATATTTTTCCGATTTACTTTCCGGTTTATGGTCATCACTTTTTAATTTGCATCCGAAACTGGTCACCCATGAACATAGGTATATACTTTACGAGTAGCCGCCCTCGCTTTGCTTAGGTTTTCTTATTTTTTTATACTTTGGGTTACATTATTGGATTTTTACTAAGGGTCCCTAATTTTTTGAAAATATAATATAGCCTATGTGTCCCAGAGATAGTGCAGCTTCCCAACAGTGAAATAATTTTTCAAATCGGTTCAGTAGTTTCGGATTTAATGCAAACAAACAATCAAATCTTTCCTCTTTATAATATTAGTATATATTACTAGTAACGTCAAGACAGGTGATTGTATCAGTTTCAAAAGCTACAAAATTACATGTTTTCCGTCTTTTGTAAGTAAATATATTTCGCTTTAGATTTTCTTCTGAACTCAAAGCTATTTTCAAAAACCGAGCAAGTGCGTGTCAGGCCACGCGCATTGTAGGGTTCCGAAGTAGTAAGTTTATCGACTATTACTTATTAAATATTTAAGCTAACATAGCTGTGATAGTTTTCCTTGTAAATTCATCATATAACCTGTTTTTGAGAATTTTTTCAGGAAGGATACGTACGTGTCTCTAACCAAAATTAGCACTTTAAAGCCAAATATTTCGCAAATGGACCCCTAATTCTAAACATGGTCCTAAAAGACCCATTATATTTTTGGAACACCTTTTCAACGATACACCACACTATAGGGTATGCGACGAATAAAAAATTCATCCTCACGTTACCTGTAGGGGTGTCCTGAAAAAAATATTTTTCTATATTTTATTCTACGATTCTGAAGTTTTAGTAAATATGTACATATGTCCATGCCACATTACAGCTTTCTAGCAGTATCGGGTCTCGGCGCTTTGCTTCGGATAGACAGACGGCCAGAAGGACGGACAGATGGACGGACGGACATGACGAAACTGTAAGGGTTCCGATTTTACTTCGGAAGCCTAAAACCGAGATGTGAAAATGGAGAATATTTAAGTTTTTCAATTTGTTTATTATCTTTCGAAGAATGTATTTAAAATTATTATACTATATTTATAACGCATGTAGGTATTTTAAAATTATAATGCGTGAATAGTCCTTGTAAAAAGATGCACTTTACATTTTTTCTTACTCCATAAAGTCAATACTTAGTTATCGGTTAAACGGATCTCTAAAAATATTTTCGGTCCGTATATCTTAGTTCGAAAGCTTGTTAATTTTTTTTTTCTTTCATATAAAGAAGTCTACAAATACAAAATGCAAGCAACAACACACAATATATACCCTATATATTATAATGAATGCTACAAAAACACAATTAATAAAAAAAATACCCATGAATTCAATAATAATGAAATGCATAAAAAATATAAACATGCAAAAAAACAAAACTTACAAAAGTCCTTTTTTTTGAAATGTTTCTGTTCTTGGACCCAGTCTCGTAATATTCTGATAGCGTCTTCCATCATTCCTGGCTTGTCGAGATTATATTCTTTCCTCATAGTTGACATAGTGTCTGGGAGATGTTCTAAAATAACGTTTTTCGGTATGCACTGCATCTCGAACGGTCTTTATGACGGTCAACAAACAACTAAACGACTCAATAATTTCTAAAGTATCACGTACAATCCCCTGCAGAGAAAAGTAACCCAACTGATTATAAATATACGAACAGCAACGTTTCGGTTCTTTTGATACGACCTTCTAGCTACGTGTCGACCTGTTTTTACGGAAACTTGTTTTTGTCACTTCGATGGGGCTAAATGGCAATTTATATTTGATTTTACTATGCTAATCTAATAAGAAGTTAGGAATCAACAAATCTATATTATCTATACTAATAATAAAGAGGAAAGATTTGATTTTTTGTTTGCATTGAATATGAATAGGCTCCGAAACTACTGAACCGATTTCAAAAATTCTTTCACTCTAGGGAAGCTACACTATCCCTGAGTAACATAGGCTATATTATATTTTCAAAAGAATTAGGGATCCTTAATAAAACTCCAATAAGGTGTAAAAAAATAAGAAAACCGAAGCAAAGTGAGGGCGGTTACTCGTATTATATAAAACACAAAAAAATGTTTGTACGGATGTCCTTTATAGATTCTGAAACTATCCAACTGATATCACGGACCTGAAAAATCCGTGACTGATATGCACCAAAATGATTTAATTTGAAAGCACGGACGTAAAAAAAGACGGACGTAATCCCAACAACAAATTCAGTGAAGCACCCATAGTAATACAAACTCTCTATTCGTACAAGTACATGCACCCACACATTGACACCATACTGACACCATAAATGTCAATCGCAAATCAAAAATTACGCACACATGGTAAGCGAGCTGTCATTGCTATGCTTCACTCTCGATTAGACAAGGTTACGTCCGTTCTTTTTTTTACGTCCGTGTTTGAAAGGCAATAATCTGAAAGTGGTTTAAGACTACAAAAATAATGCTTTTAGGCACATTCGGCCCATTGATAAAGTCGATTTTCCACTTTTCCCAAACAACAATTTGAAGATAATAAGTAAAGATGGCGCATCAACGTCAACACAAACACTGATCCACAGAGTACTTAATCACTACAGAGTACTTAATCACTGATCTGTCATTCTCATCAGAAATTTTTGAGGTTATACTTGTTTAGGCGCGTTATGAAATAAATGGAAAAAATAATGAGAGTAAAATTTTAAGTGTAATACGATGACGATGACACAAAAGGTGACGAAAAACGTCTTTTAAATATTGTCTTTTTTAATATTGTTTTTTTTTATATTGTTTTTTTGAATTATGTTTTTGATTTTTTTTTATTTGGTTTTTTGTTAATATTGTTTTTTGAATTATTTCTTTGATATTTTTTTATTTTTTTTTTTGATATTCTTTCAATTTTTTTGAATATTGTTTTTTGAATTTTTTTGAAATGTTTTTTTTTGATGCCAAAGAAGTATAACTTCTCACGCACATACATTACACGTTTATATTTTCAGTGTAGTGGAACACGCCGGGAATCCACTAGTTACAAATTAAATGCGAAAACACCGATCATCTTGCCAGGATTTGAACCAACAACTTTATAAGTGGAGGCCAGACCTCCAAGCCACTGGACCAAAGGGCTCTTGGTAGTCGCCGCGAAATTAGTATAGGCTTAGTGATAAACATCGATAAGCGAGACGTCGTGTGACGTCACACCATTCATTCTCGCGGCATAGATATAGGTTGATGATGCGCAAGTTTTTTTTTTAGAAATTCGTTTTTTGCTTTCTTGGAAAAATTACAGTTTACAAGTTACGCTGTAGGTTAATAATTCCTCCTTATGACCACAACCTCTCTTTGATTCATGGCTTTTGCACCACTATAATGCTGCACCTGCTTATACTTGATTACTTGTTCGTGAACTTTTGGCCAAAAATATAATTGGAACGATGCCCCAGCCTCCAAACCTCGCCAGACATGGCTCCTTGTAACTTTTTTCTATTTTCATAAATAAAAAGAACCTGAAAGAGCCGTCGTTTTCAAGCAATGACATTAAAACACATCGCTGAAAGAGCTAAAGGCTATCCCAAAATCGAGTTTGAAAAGTTTTTCGGGTATTGGAAGAAGCGTTGGCACTATCTAGTGGGGACTATTTTGAAGGCTACAATACTAATGTAGACGAATAAATTTTTTTTTTTCAAAAAACAAAAATTCCCGTTATTTTTTGAGCACACTACGTATACGTATATAATTATACCTATAAATAGGTCGGTACGTAGCTACAAGGTCGTATCAAAGGCAATAAAAACGTTGCTGTTCGTATATTTATAAACAGATGGGTCACTTTACTCTGCAGGTAACTGTACCCAGAGTACGACCACCTTGTAATAAATTAATTACTGAGACTAATATTTAATTAGAAGCATCATCATCAAACCTGAGCACAGAAGGCATAATAGTACTTATAATAGTACAGAAGGCGCACTCCGCAAAATCATTTAAATAAATAGCGACTCTTGCTCCAACGCAATAAAGTGTAATTCAGGTCGCACAGAGCTAATCAAAAACGCGTAATGAGTTGCTTTCCTTTCTAACGCTATCTCTTATCCTTTCTGGCAATGTCAGGGTTGTCTTTTTTGAAAGAATAAAATAATCTGAAAGTTTAATTAACCTACTAGTTATATGTCCTTGCTACTCATATGAACAAATGCCGTTCCAAATATGTAAATCTAGACCAAGTAAGTAGATATTTACTTATGTAGATCTAGGTTAGAACGTTGGTCTCTCGAACAGAGGGGCCCGAGTTCAAATCCTGGCACGCACCTCTAATTTTCAAATATTATGTGCGTATTAGAAGTTAATTATCACTTGCTTCGGTGAAGGAAAACATCGTGAGGAAACCTGCACACCGGAGAGTTCTCCATAAAGTTCTCAAAGGTGTGTGAAGTCTACCAATCCGCACTTGGCCAGCGTGGTAGACTATGGCCTGTACCCCTCACGTTGTGAGAGGAGACCCCGAGCCCAGCAGTGGGACAATTATGGGTTGCTGCTTTGCTTTTGCTTTGCTTTATGTAGATCAAAAAACTATCTTAATTGATAATGTCTGCATAGGTTCTACATCAATGATCATTAAAAAGACGATCGGCGTTGAATCTCTAATACACATTTGATTTATTACATTGACCAGAAGACAGGAGGAATAGTAATCTTATTAATATTAATCTTCTTAATATTACAATGTTGACAAGTAACCTATTCTTTTTTTAGCTTCGAAGTGGGTATTTTAACGAGTAACGTACTCGTATTATTAAAAAAAAAATATTTTTTTTCAGTAAAATTTGAAAAGCAACTTCACTACAGCTCGTGAATCGTGATGGTGGAAAACGTTGCTTCCCTGCTGTTATAACGATAATACGGCCAACGTCTCATGGTCTCATTATACCACATGACATGTAGAGTATAATTATAATATACTTGTTAAACCGCAACATACAGCCTAAATAAGAAGCCTATTTACCTCGAAGCATGAATTTTTGAACAAAGCAAGAATAATTGAGTAACTTTTTTTCCATACAAGGGAATGATGGGGAACTTAAAAATTTTATTTATAATTATGTTTTGAACAATTTTACTGATTTTCAGCTTGTTGGGAATTTATGCGCCTTCGAATGTCCAAAATAACCTGACTATTCGGCAGTTAACTTTATTGCTCGCGCACCGCCTGCTACACTCCACCGCACGCTTCATACTCGTAGATATTTTCGAAATTTCATCTCCGAAAGATGTCAAAGGTGAGTCACTGCTAGCCCAGTGGCTTGATACCCTAACTCTTTACCTAATAGGTACCAAGATACCTGATAGGTGTCAAGATACCTATTGCTTAACTAGATACACTAGAGGATTAGCTAAATTATAAGAGATGTTGAAACAAAGCCATGGCAGTAGTTATTTGATGAGATAAGCATTTATTTACTAACGGCATGTTAAATAATACTTTGAGGTGTGGAGTTATTCTATGTCGTAAATTAAGGAATCTGCCAAACCACAGATACATTGTAATACTGCAGAACAACTTCTTCCAGGTCACCAAGTTATCATTTATCTTGTATTTTAAATTGTTTTATTGTTTAAATCTGATCTTTTCTAAGTTTTCTCCGAAAAACTCGGGCATCTCTGTCCTAAGGGTACAAATTTCGTCCAATTTATTTTTAGGTCGCTCTAGGGAACTTTAACTTGTTAATATAGTCCTCTCAAAATATCTTCTTGCTGTAAGGAACAACATAAAAATGATATAACATAGAACTCTCTCTATTTCCGTGGTACTTTAACAAAAACTTTAAAGATTGGCAAAAATATTAGGTATTACTTTATATCATAGAAAACGATGAATTTCCAGTGAAGTAAGAACATAGATGAAATAAATATAATAAAAATATATTTAGCCAATACTCCAATTTTTCTGTAATTTAATTGCGTAAAGAAGATACGGCGGAAAGTAATGTTTTCACAATTTCTAATGTCTTTATTATTTTGTCCATAGATTGGGTCGTGTATAATAGGTATAATATAAAGTGGTTATTTCACATGGATATGCTTAGATACTGCATATGTTTATAAAATTACATATTCGTGGAATAAAATCTTTAAAACATTTTAATTCTCAGGGTTGTTTATTGAGAACTGTTTCTTTGAAGTCAGTTATTTTTTTGCATTTTTTTTATTTGCAGTTTTTTTATTGTAATAAAAGGCTTTCAAAATTTTCTTGTGCTTTTATTTCGCCAGTGAGTACAGAAAAGCAGTTCACATAATTTAGATATTAAAAGAAACATAGAACCCTGTTACAAAATTGCGTGGCTACCTTCAACATTCTTTATCAAAACTATGCCACGATTAAGTAAACCACATACACGCTTTTAATTACAATGAACCATAAATAACCTTAATGCTAAAAACTTTATTACGAATTCAGACCTCTTATTCTAAAACTCTCTTATTCTAAAACATTATTTACCTAATACAACAATTTAAGTAGAAACCTCACCATTATTTAAATGTTTTAAATAAAAAATAATGCCCTCCTGTTAAAATCAGATTATTAGAAATTATTAGAAAGTTAGCGTCGTATTTCCTATTTTTTTATTTTTTGAATATACATACACATAATGCTCATAGATACATACATAGAGATAATAATAGATATAATATCTTATATATGTATAAAATTCTCGCGTCACGGTGTTAGAACTTGAACTCCTCCGAAACGGCTCGACCGATTTTCTTGAATCTTAGTGTGCATATCGGCTAGGGTGGAGAATCGGACAACATCTATTTTTCATACCCTTAAATGTTAAGGATGGTCCCCACCCCTAAATTTTTGGCAGAACAACGTTTGCCGAGTCAGCTAGTAAATAATTATAATATTTATTTTTTGAATATACATGGATATAAAAATATGCTTAGCTTATAAAATTACATACGTTTTTAGCATAGATCCAACATTATTATGTGGTAGGTTGGTATAACCAAAATATTATACAAAAGATTTACAGAAAATTATAAAGAAAGATGACTATTCCGGTTCCAACGCATAACGGTATAAGTTTAATGCTCCTAAAGATTCCAAATTTTTAGAAAAACTAACGAATTTAAAACAAGATGAGTATCCTACCTTATTTTAATTTCAAAATTATCCGTCCTAGTACAGTATACATTTTACGTTAATAATTCAGACTATGTAATTTATCTTCATTATTAATCTACGCTTAGAAGTCTGAACGTCCCAGGCATCCCGGCGTAGTTTTCATTAAACTTGTCTGTCTGCCTAAATGCTTCATCAGTAACGGCAGTATTCATCTCCTTTATGTAATTCATATGTTCTTCTGAGGTCAACTCGTCCAGCCACTCATCTAAAACATAAATTTTACTTTCATCATTCAAGCATTAAAGACATGATACAGCTTATTTACTTGTATCTAAGATTAGATACATTCGATTATAGTGACAGAAAGTCAGGTAACAAGCTGATTCCTCACTTATTTCTGGGCTATCGACCCATCTCTGCTTTTGGTGGCATGGATGCTTATGGAGGGCTATGACCACTTATCATCAGGACACGCGTTTGCTCATTTGTCAGCTACTGACATAAAAAATTAACCTACCCTGTATTTCACGCAGTGGTTTTTCCTTTCCTCCGTATTCTGCAGGCAAAATTTCTTGAGGCAGAAACTTGTGGACCTCATCAACAGATTTGTGGATATGCAGACGTTCAGCGATCTTCGGGCTGAACACCTGTTTAAGAATTGTGACCAATGCATCAACTAACTTTGAAGGGGTTACTATGTGTATTCCCTTGATTCTCATTCCGAAGCCATCCTGAAAAAGAATATATTTATTTTTAAAATTTACCTTCTATAAACACAATTTGTGGTAATAGCTCATGTCCTCTAATCCGCACTGAAGCAGTGTGGTAGATTATGCTCTAGGCGTCTTCAAGAGGAGAGACCGAGGCTCAGTAGTGGGAAGTTAATGGGTTGAAGCTAGCCAAGCCAACAACTGCATAATTGGAAGGTTCTTTTCAAGTACCTCCTTGGTTTAACAGGCTTTAACCTGTTAACGGCACTCTCGTTTTCTCTGAAGAAGCTTAGTAACTTTACGATGCTCCAGTGCGAATTGGTGTAAAGGTAAATGATCAACACAAGTGTCCAAAATTTCTATGCCGTCTAAAGATCATTGATGTGGATAACTAATACGCTGTCTAACGATAACCATCTGGACCACTGGCTTAATGTTGAAGCAGGGAAACGTAAAGTTTATGCTATTATTGGCCATCTGGCGACCACCGCGCCACATTTCACGGTCGAAATACGAAGAATTTTATAAGGTCGATTGTTTTTATTGTAAATCGGACTTACTTCTATTAGTTATAATGGCTGATATACCTAATTAATGACGATTTTATAATTTATGACCATGAATAGCCGTTATCACTTAACGAGAGGTGACTAATTTACTCGTTTATTGACAACTAAAATTGATACTAGATAAAATGTGGATTATTTAATCTTATTTAGTGTGAATCTATAAATAAAAATATAATTAAATTACCCAATCGGTTAATCTAAATGAATTATTAGTTTGTAACATGTAGGTAGGTACATACGATATACGATCATTAAAATATTATTTATCTTTTATTTCTTTATACTCAGGCACTTATTATAAACATAGGATTTTAAGCAGATAATGTAAAGAATAAATATATAATTCTAATTATGTTCTTAATTTTGAGTATAAATTATGTAATGTCCACAACAGCATTCATATTTAAATGAAGACAATCGAAGTATTTGTCTTAGAAAAAAAACAGAAATGTCATGAATGATAATATCTTCTTAGATCTAAATACGAATACTAATAAACTGGTTTATAACACATGTTATAATAATCTAGAAACCAGAAATAAAAATGTATTTAATTATTCAGCCATTAGTAATTCTAGGTGATACTCATAATTAGACACAAAGCCCAAACATTCTAATTTATAAACTTAACACAAATGACAATTTCATTTCAAAGGCAGTAATGCGAAGATGGTTTGGTACCACTAAAACAATGCATTAGGCACATTTTCAATTTTTAAGTTTTTCCGTACACATTTTTTTGCGTAGAAGCACACGCCGGGTGTTCACTAGTGACATTTAAATAGCTTACCATATAAATAGTCAAAGCTTGCCTCATCTCCACGATGCCAGAGGTCGTAATGAAATCCAGGACGTTGGATTCGGTAAAGTCGGCTACGATTCGGAAACCATTGGCGTAATCATGTCTCTTCACATATTCACCAACCTGAAAATTGTATTCAAAATTTTATTTTAGTAGTAGTATCTCAGTGCACTCATTGACATATTGCGCGCTCACTCGCACTTAGACCTTATTAGACCTAAGTGCGAGTGAGCGCGCAATATGCCAACAAGTGCAGTGTGACAAGTACGTGTAACGTGGTACTATGACTACTACGAGTATAACCTGATTGCTGATTTTAATACATACATTGCTAAATTGTCAAGTGTTTGCCTTGCTTTACAATAAAATTTGATACGATACTGATGTAATATAAATATGAGCATAAGTATAAAGTTCTGAAATAGCTGCAAAAATAAACAAATCCACCAAGTCACTAGAATCAAAATACATACTTAAAAACAGAGAGGCAGGAAAACAAAAATTTATGTACAATGTAAACGTGAAGTGTTGTGTCAATAGTATTCATACTTACCCAACAATTTACTTGTTTTTAATAGTACTTATTTAATTGTAAATAAGCAATAGACTAGTTATGGCCTGTGGTTTTAGGCATTATTAACAAAAAGAAAATTATTTGTAAACGAGTAACCGCCCTCGCTTTGCATCGGTTTTCTTATCTTTTTACACCTTGGGTTATATTATTGGAGTTTTATTAAGGATTCCTATTTTTTTTGAAAATATAATATAGCCTATGTCATCCGGGGATAGTGTAGCTTTCCAACAGTGAAATAATTTTTCAAATCGGTTCAGTAGTTTCGGAGCCTATTCAATGCAAACAAAAAATCAAATCTTTCCTCTTTATATATTATTAGTATAGATAACACCACGGCGTTACTTCGTTTTGTTGGATTTCTTCTGAGTTCTGAGTTGTTGCTTTTACGTTTGTTTACTTGTTTCTTTAACGTTTTAATAAATAACCTATGGCATAGCTTACTACGGGTATTTAACTGGATAATACTCGTAATATATGTAAAGTAGATTTTTTTAGATCAGCTTTTAATACTTACAATCACATTGTATCTGTAAAAATCCAAGAATTGCGACTGCTTATAATCCATATTGTACACTTTGATCCAGAAAGTTCTGTAATTCTCCACAGTCATCTTCGGTAGAACAACACAGTTACTGAAAAAATATATCCATGAAACCCAGTTTTAAGTGTAACTTATAATTTTATCATTTATTTTAATCAGTTAAAATTCAACTGCTATGCAAATCGTGTGAGGTAACTTAGTATAATTGTTAAAAAATGTTGCCCAGACCACATGATCGAATGGTTTTATCACAGTAAAGATATTACTGTGGTTTTATTTTGTCAAGCACCTTCAAAATTTTATTAACAAATTTTTCAAAGTCAGATTATTATTTGAAAAAGACTGAGATATGATTATTTGAGAGTCAGAAATATTTGAGAGGCCATTTCAATTATCTGACGTGATTTAATAGATAACTGTAAAGCTCAAGCACGAATTATTTTTATTATTAAATACAACATTGAGTTATTGTTTTAACAGGATATTGCAATAAACACTCTTCACTAAAATTTTATAGGCAATGAAAGGCGATACTTACACGATATCAAATAAGTTACCGAAATCTGTTTTCACATTAAAATTCCCGAAGAAATTGGGTAAGAGCGATCTTAAAGTGCATATTTTGTCTAATATACGCTTAGCTCTTTCTACTGAACCCTTAGCTCCAATGACTGTTGCCTCAAGATATCTTTTTTCTGTGAAATAAGGAAATTAATTTCATCTCTACATACTCTATACATACATATAAATAAAATTGGAGTGTCTGTTTGTAATATTAAAATAACCACTTTTTACTAAGTGCATTTGGATGTATACACGGTACATATACCATTTTTTTTTTTACAATTTTTGTCTGTCTGTCTGTTTATTTCGGCTAATCTCTGAAATGGCTGGACCGATTTTGACGGGACTTTCACTGGCAGATAGCTGATGTAACAAGCAGTAATTTAGGCTAAAATTGGGATATTTTGATTATATTGGAACATAATTATTGTAATGATACAATGAATATTTTTTATTGCCAGAATACACAAGTAACATAATAATTATACAATAAATTTGCTTAATATTATGATTTATTTAATTTAATGTGCAGTCTGCTTATTTAACGTGACGGGCGAGATAGCGATCTACATATTATGCATTAATAGTATCAAGTTTTAAGTCAGATATGAGGTTATCATATGGTTGGTTTCATATTTCAGCCCATTCATTGTCCACAGAGCTCATGGTTTTGCTTCTGCGGAGCGGCCAACTTTTGTCAGTTTTTTTTTAAAGATAAAAAGACCTCCAACATAGCTTAACGACTGCTGTAATAAGGATCAGAAGACCAGGACCGAAGGCTTACGTGTCGAAGCACGGAAGGGCTCAAGAAGTTTTTACCTACTCTACTAGCGGTTTACTATGCAACTACAGCAACTACGGCCTGCAGTTGGTCAATTATTAATTCTTGATAAAAACTTCAATATTAAGGATAACTCATAAACTAATTGTCAGACCTCGCCACATAAGTGAGACCACATGACAAGCACCAGCTTTTGAATCTAAAAATAATCATCAAAATCGGTACACCCAGTAAATAGTTATGAGGTAACACATATGTTTTATACACGTAGACGAACAAGGGTAACCGACATAGCTCAAAGAATTAGCCGGCTGAAGTGGCAATGGACTGGCCACATAGTGCGAAGGACCGATAATCGTTGGGGAAGAAAGGTCCTCGAATGGCGCCCACGTCTCGGAAAAAGGAGCATAGGACGCCCCCCGACCAGGTGGACTGACGACCTGAAGAAGACAGCGGGCATCCGCTGGATTCAGAAGGCTCAGGACCGGTCAGAGTGGCGCAAGTTAGGGGAGGCCTATGTCCAGCAGTGGACCTCGAAGGGCTGATGGATGGATGGATGGGAACACATATGTTAAAAAAATTAAATAGAATTGAGAATCTCCTCCCTTTTTTAATTCGGTTAAAATTACATAAGGCGCCAAACTATGAGTAGGTACTTCTTTGTTATTAATTACGCTAATGACGCTTTTTACTTCACGATTGGGTAACCTTGCCATTTTTTTGCAGTTTTTGCGTTCCTGTATATGATACATTTTTTAAGTTTTTTGTTTCGTAATCATTTTAATCATCTATATGAAGAAGTAGGTAGTAAAATATTTTATCCGTAATAATAAACATTGTTACTTTTGGTTTTTGTTTAATTAGGAAAGTGAGACATATATTAGGAAAAAAAAATAAACCAGAAATAAATAAGTTTGTATTATTTACTTAATACTATTTAATAAATAGTATTGTATATTTTAATCAGTTCATAAATTTAAAGGATAATTAAGTATTAAAATGTTTGAATATTGTAATAATATTGTGCTCGAAATGTGGTTTTATCCATGACGCTAACAGGTTTTAATGTAAAACTTTTTGTTTGTCTTTTGAAAACATTGAGAAATATACTTAATTTAAGATTGTTAACAAGGTTACTGAAACATATTAAAGTCAAGTAACAACTCATTTTAGTGAAATAAACTTACATTAATTGCATCCGCCTCACTTAATGTCCTTAATAAAATTGTCCTTAATAAAGCTATTAAAAGGTACAAATTCGAATAATAAAACAAATAATAGTTTAAAAAAACTAAAAAACACACTTTTATACAAAATCCAACGAAAAAAAATAGAAAATAAATTTGAATTAAAAATCGTGTAATTGTAAAAAAAACCGTTATTTTTTCATTTTTTAGTTTGATTTTTGGAATGAAATTTAGTGTTTTCTTTCTTTCCTTCTTTCTTTTTTCTTTTAACATTGAATTGTCTCGATAAGTCTACGAAGTTTGAAAGAAATCTGACCGTTTAAAGCTAATATAAAGCGTATAATTAGGTTTTCTTTCTTTCTTTCTTTCCCTTTTTCTTTAAATAATATTGAATTGTCATCGGTCCTCAATAAGTCCACGAAATTTGAAAGAAATTTGACTGGTTGAAGTGGGTCAAAATCAAGTTCAAAGAGAAGTTATAAACATACAGGTGAAGCTAATATAAAGCGTGTAATGAGTGCAAATTCAAGTTCAAGCCGCCCGAGGAAGAGTTCCGATTCTCTTTGTCGCATTTTGTACTTTTTCAGGATACCACAGTCAAAAAAGAATCACATATTTTCGCTATGTACGTACCTATTGTCCGTCCGTCTGTTCGACACTTAATCCGGAGACTCCTAGTAGGTACTAGAAAAATATTGTAGGGACAAACACGGGAAAATTGGAACGGCGTCGGTGAAATCTATCGCGTGCTAAGGCTCAGACTTAAAATTATCCGAACAAAAATAATAATTCTACATCAGCTTTAACGTTAACCATTTTATATAACTTTTTAATTTTTCTTATTATCAAATATCTTAACAATGGCCTGGAACTGATGGTCATAAATGAACCTTAGAGGCCATCCATAAATTACGTCACACTTTAGGGGGGAGGGAGGGGGTCGATGTACAGTGAAATTGTGTGACAAGGGGTGGGAGGGGGTCCTAAATTTCGTGACGTCACATTTCAAAATCGAAATTAATGGAAATAAAACTTATTTCGGAACTGCTGTTTTAATTTAATAATTTCTAGGTGTAAAAATTTCATAATAAGCATGTGACCTCACTTGGGGGGAAGTCTCACAAATGTGACCACTTCTGACAAGGAGGGCGGAGGGGTCAAAAAGTCATGAAATTAGTGTGACCTAATTTATGGATGATCCCTTAAAGTTTTACATGACTTTTTATTGTTCACATATTAACAAAGTGTCAGTCAACTGGTACATTTCACAGTTTGAGCACTGTCTGAGCAAAGGTCTAAATTCCCTTTATAGATCTCATCCTTAATCTCAATTCCTTCTTTATTTCCGCAGCTGGTTCCGCTCAAATTAGTTATCAAAACTGCTTCGTTCGTTACTTTGTTATCATAGAGAATTAGTTAGAATTAAAACTACTTCCTCTCATCCAACACAGTAAAAATCTCACGTTTTGCTTTGGCTACCTATGCTCAAGGTTTTCACCACACAGGGAAACTTCCTTTTTTTATGAAAATAGTCGGCAAACAAGCTGATGTTAAATGGCTGTCCACACTTCAATTTTATTTATTTGTACAGATACAGATGTATAGATAACCTAATAAGTTATTCGTTTGTTTATTATATTGTTATGATTTTGGCGCCTCTTGAAACTGCCGCCCAAACGAGCTGACGATCCACCTGATGGTAAGTGGCTATCGTCGCCCATGGACATCAGTGATACCAAAGGCATCACTGATCCGTTGCCGGCCAGTAAAGAGAGATGAAATTATTTTTCATCTCTTTACTGTCTTTGGCTATATATGTTTCTACTTTGACAAATTAGTAATCACGTTTTTATAAAATTATTTACATTTGCACATCGATACAAAGCAGTGATAACCTAGTGGTTTGAACGTTGTTCTCCCATACGCAGGTGCCCGAGTTCGAACCCTGGCACGCACCACTGATATTCAAAAATTATGTGCGAATTAGAAGTTAATTATCACTTATGTTTCGGTGAAAGAAAATATAATCTGTCATGATGATTGATAAGTTTCGTCTTAATCCGTACAACGGTAAGACCGTGATGCAACCCCAAGCATTCAAACAAACATTCAATATTCACAAACTTACGCATTTATAATCATAGTAGGAAGTAGAATAGGATTAATATAATTTGAAATTAAGAACGCAAAAAACAAAAGATTATATGGATGACACAATAGAATAGTTATTTGATTAGAAATTAACTCACCAAACTCTTTCTTCCTAAAGTGATCCTGCTTTAGAAGCCACGCCTCCAGAATTTCTATCGCTTGTTCCACGCTCCCAGGTTTATCTAACCCTATTTCTTTTCTTGCCATTTCAACACTGTTTGGCAGGAACTGCAGCAATTTACTTTTCGGTTGAGAACTCATTTTTTCGTACTGACCACTTCGAATGGCATATGTAGACTGTTCGAATAAGTCCAAAGCAGAGCCTTCATTGATTTCTTTTTAAGCAAAAATGACCGGTTTTGTGTACTCTAAACTGTTCCGAGTTGCATTTTTTTTTTGGTTTAATAAGACGACAAAAGGACGAATTTTATTTAATACAGGTTAAAATGTAGTATTTTTTTGCCTTTCGTATATTAAAAAAGCAAGTAGATAATTACTTTTTTAGTCGATAAACGTTATGCGTCATAGGTGATTATAATTTGACATTGGTCAAATTTTAATGAGTGCAAAAGTGCAGACAGAAAATAAAAAAAAAACACTCAGCTTCTCTGGTGATATAATGTCACTTGTCGCGCTACAAGTTATAAATATTATAATTCGATATCACAATTTTTTTTACGAAACTTTTCAAAACTCATGCTTAATTTTTTTAAAGATATAGCCGGCAAACGCGACGACGATCCATCTGATGGTACATGGCTATCGTCGACCATGAACATTAGAAAAATAAAGAAAGACCTGGCTCTCAAGCCCTCAGCCGGAACACGACGATTCGTTTGGCGGCTGACTCAAGAGGATGGTATTGCTGTCCAGGCGATTCCCACGGAGAAATAATAATAGTAATAATGGTATTAATGAACTATTAAAATCAAAATAATACTGAGCTTTTATTTCGGCATAAAATATTTTACGGTCAGTGATGTATTATGGTGTTCTATTCTATCTACAAGCTAATCATAAAAAAATCATAAACGTCTGAGCACCAACGGTCTTCTCGTGATATAAAATTCAGTGTATTGTATACTCAGTTTATCAGTGTAATCAATATTATTAAGTAGTTTATTATTATTATTAACTGGTATTGTTATATTTAAGTGAACCCTGCTTGGCTATCTCTCATCCTATTCCATGAGTCAACTCCTCGTCTCATAACTCGCGTTAGCATGATGGTCTAGCAGTACCTATCTCTCGCATTATGACAGGAAACCCAAGCCGACTATTTATGGTTTGCAATTGAATTGTTGACGATGAAGAAAGATAACCTGATGTTTGAGGAGTACAGACAAAGTTCATGAGTTTTCATAGCCATATCACATACCTACAATTTATTTTGTTGGCCCTGTAGGCACTGGCTTTCACCATTGCCATTACAGAATACAATATGTTCCCAAATGAACCGGGTCCACTACAAGGCCAACCTCTCAAGGTTTGGCCTCAAAGTTAGATGGAACCTCCTACACCACAAACGAACATTAAATGTAAATCAGGCCGTTTGGACTGATTTTGGACAGTTTGAGGAAAAGTCATAAAGTACATTTGTATTCTATACTTCCGTTTTATACCGGTTCCATCCATTATTGTAATAATAGGCATCACCTTGGAATTGTATACTGAAGTTGAACAAAGCACTTTTTTAAAAACATCCTTTATCATTGTTAGTGACGAGGAAGTCACTAAATCCTGTACTTGCATTCGGCTGTTTGGACTGTCGAAACTTATTAACGTTTATAAATACAGAAACTAATAGAAGGCTTATTAAGTTATTAACAGCATTTTAACTTAAGTACGCCACAAACCTACAATCGGGGATTTTTATGAATAAGACCGTAAGCATGTAATACTCACGCTATATAATCAGTATCAGACGTCTCTCATCGTCACGTAAGCCTTGCCAATCTCCTCTGTTTACGGAGTAGGTACCCTGCTGAAAAATGGACGAGGCTTACGGCAAATGGTCTCTCTTCTTGAAACCCAGCACGATTCTGTACCACGCAATTTAATCAAGGATACCCATATATGATTGTAGGGATTTTTGCCAGCTTGGGTAGCTATCTCTGTCCAATGATATTTAAATATATTCAGATATGTTATGCCTTTACAAATGGACCAAAAAATCTGTTCCGAAAAAACATACACACAGGTTTATCTTTTGTTTCACTACACCAATCACTTTAAAGCATTTTAACTATTAAGGCATTTTAACGCTGTACGTCAAATGTCAAGCACTTCTGACAATAACAAAAGCGTGCGTATCGTCTTGTATTGACAGAGCGACTACGAGCAGAACGGTCTATTGCCTGTTCTTACGCTCTTCATCGTCGGCGCGCTACTGACATATGTACCTCTTTTTTACATTAAAATATCTGTCTCCGTCTCCGAAATATGTATTTTCGACATAGTGCCCTAGAGATAGTATTAATAATGCGAGCCCTTTGTGTCATATCCAACGAGTTGGCATTGCCTTTAGTGTTTCTGAGGTCCATGGCCGACGGTGACCACTTACAATCAAACGGTTTGTCAACTGATTGCATAAGAAATGTTCAGTTATGTCAACGTTAACTCAGTTGATTCGCAAATCTACGATAACTTTTGACTCTTTGGTTAAATAACAGTGGCATAGAAGACAAACAGCTCTTCGCTTGGTTAAAATAAACGAACCTACCGGCCATAACCAAATAATACTTTGACGTCATCAGATCTTTTTGCTCGACGTAACACCAAATCATAATTTTTAATCGACTAAAAAAAGGAAGTTATAATGTTTGTTACCTCAGAACTCCGTCTTTTTGAACCCATTTGGAAAAATATTTTTTATCTGAAATGATTATACTTCTTGAATCATCCCATATTTATCAAAAGTCAGTTCTCATGATGGCATCCATGATGAATCCAGGGAAATTCTCAAATATTACAGGTAAATCGCGATTTTGATATAATTAGGTTTAGGGATAATCTTAGTTATCCTTATTCGAAGACAATTATTCTGAAGTCAATTACTTTTTTGGTAAAATTTAGAACAATGCTCTATTTTAGTGCCACTGTCACTGCATAGCAATATTCTATGCATATATGAAGGTAAATATAGGGCCCGTAAGTTTGTATAAGAACAATAATTTCTATACAACGAGTAAAAATAAAACCAGTTGTAGTAGTGCGTGTCAGGCCACGCGCAATGTTCCGAAGTATTAAGTTTATACTAGCTGTCTCGGCGACCTTCGTATCGCCTAACAATCAGTGAATGCACTTTGTTACTTTTAACTTTTATAGTTCTGATAAGTTTAATAAATCAGAGATCATTAATTTCCCTCTCCCTCTCTCTCTTCCCTCCTTCCCCTCCCCTCCCTCCCCTCCCCTCCCTCTTCCCCCTCCCCTTAATTATAAGCTTATATACTTTTCACCCTTTTTACTTCAAGTTTACTTCAACTGACGAAGTTGCCATACTAACTTGCACCCCCTTAATTAACTCTTTGGGGATGATTTTCCAAAAAAATTCTGTCAAATTTTGTTCCCCTAAATTAACCCTTGAAGAGATGATTTTCGAAAAAAATGTGTTAAAATTATTTTTTGTTAATAACTATAAACTTTCATAAAAAAAATATGTTTATAGCTCTAAAACTGACGAAGTTGGTTTGTATAAAAGTGCCTTCAAATCACTATTTTAACCCCTTAGGGGATGAATTTCCAAAAATTTGATGGCCTATAGCCTTTCTCGCTAAATGGACTATCAAACACAAAAATAATTTTTCAATTCGAACCAGTAAGTAGTTCCTGAGATTAGCGCGTTCAACCAAACAAATAAACAAACTCTTTAGCTTTATAATATAAGTATAGATTACTCATCAACTACTTATATTTTGCTAACATAGTCGTGATAGTTTTTTTTGTGAATACATCATCCTATTTTTGAGAATTTTTTCACTTGTCCAACTTCATTTTTTTCAATATTTTATTCTACGATTTTGGAGTTTTAATAAACACGTACCTAGTTATATCAGTGCCAAATTACATCTTCATAGCATTAAGAGTCTCGGCGCTTTGCTTTGGACAGACGGACGGACGGACATGATGAAACTATAAGTGTTCCGATTCTACTTCGGAACCCTAAAAAAAGTGTCTAAACAGTCAAAATCGTCTCTTAGTTTTATATTGATATTTATAATTAAACTCATGATTAAGTTCAAGAAATATAAGAAAAAAATCGGTCACGTAGGAATCGCAATCATATTATGTCGGGAATATTTTCCGTTTTTTATAAAAATTATAATAAAACTTAGGACGTTTGTATCTTCGTAGGGCATGTATAATTGACATTAGGTTGTTGAAGTAGACAATTTAAAGTATACCTGAATCAGAGCTTGTCAGAGACATTAGAAACAATTTAAAATCAAAACATCATACATTTCACTATTTTTTAACTTTTCCACTCTACGATGATGGGTAAAAGATTAGCGGATCTAAGAATTATTCAGTTAGGAATTAAGGTATTGAATCTGAATTATTATATAATATTTTGTGCATAATAACATAGGTAGGTATCTTAAGTAATGAATAATGCTTATGATATGCAAATAATAGGTACTTAATCGGCAATAAGCAATTTCATAATTAAAATTAAACCAGAAACGTATGAACTACTTAATTCTCAATAACAGCCCTTTCATGGCCAATCGAGAATTTTGAAAGTTTTGTACACTCAAGACAAAACAAACTACCTTGAAATACATAATAATATGTTCCAATCCAAAATTTTAAAACAAATTTCTTAATGACACGTAATTTTAAAAGCACGTAATATTTATTTTACTTTGCCTTAACATTGATTACCGGATCAAGTTACGTACTGTTTAAAACAAATCTGGCTTAAATTGATAATACGCTATTCTTGTTCTCCTTGCAGATTCTACCTTCGACTTTTACCTATTGTATAAATATACAAATATGCTACACTCACATAGCCCCACACTAAGATTCCTTGTGTAGTGGGTGCTATGGACAACACACAAAGACCAGAATACTCATAACCATACCATAAGGCTTATCGCCCACGACCGATAATTGGTGACCGATTTTTTGCAGGAGAAAAATAGAACGTACTGATAGCAATAGTGCAATGCACAAGTCCTACAAAAAGTCGGTCAGATACATATAATATGGGAGGAAAAATCGGCCCGATTATCTGTCCTATAAAAACTCTCTGACGTGGGCGGGAAGCGTAAGAATAGAACTCAAACTCATCATTCAAACCCCCTCGATCAAACCCAGTACCCTTGGCATGGCGATCCGGCATGGTAAACATTGCAGCATACGGGCAAATATGGGGTCATTTTGTGGGAACTACATAATTACCTTATGCATTGGGTATAATGTAACCTTATGAATTGGGTAAAATGTAGTATGTACCTTAGTCCATTAATTTACCTTTACTATCTGATTCATCAACATCAAAGCGGAAACTCCTTGGAATGTTAAATTTCTTTTCGTTTTTCAGAAAAGCAAAAGTATATTTTAAAATTTCCCTCCTAAAGAAATCAAATATCTACCTTTGTGTAAATGATATAAGTTTGAAATGGAAAGAACTCTCCTGTTTTTTAATTTCAGAATAGCAGAGTATTTTTTTATTAATGATGATTTTATGGATGCAAAATAAGAAAAACAAGTGATGGCGGTTTGTACGATTATGAAACAATGACATTCGGAAAACCTTAAACTATATGTATATTTTTTTTTTTTTACAAAAAACTAATAGTATTTTGTTACAGATAATAACATCCCCACTTAACAAAATAAACAGCAATAATGTAATGTTCAAACATTCAAACAAGTTGACCAAGTAGTACATTTAAATAGTAGGTACATTATAATAAAACTTTACTATAGACTTTTTTGTTTCATTTTTACATAGGAATTATACCTAGCCTTTGCATAAATTTGTAATGTTTATTATTTACCAAACCTTTGGTTAATAAGTCAGCAGGCATGTCCTGGGTCGAGATGTATTGTATTTCAATTAATTTATTTCTAATAGCATCTCTTATATAGTGATATCTTACATCAATATGCTTCGACCTATTGTGAGACTGATGACTTACAGCCAATTTTAATGCACTTTGGTTATCACCATAAAGTTTAATAATACATAGCTGATTAGTAATTTCATACATCAAGTTCCTTAAATATACTGCTTCTCTTGATGCCTCAGACAGAGCCACATATTCAGCTTCTGTACTGGATAAAGAAACTGTTTTTTGTTTAATACTCTGCCAAGATATTACTGAACCACACATGGTAAAGCAGTAACCAGTGTATGACTTCCTATCAATACTATCACCAGCCCAGTCGGCATCTACAAAACCTTCAAGTTTACAATTTCCTTTACTGTATTTTAAACAGTAATTTTTGGTTTTCTTTAAGTATCTAAGAACTCTTTTGACATATGTAAAGTGATTTTCATTATAACAATTGTTAAATTGACTAAGATAACTTATAGAGAATGCAATGTCCGGCCTCGTTAAAACAGCTAAGTACATTAAGCTACCAATCAATCTTTGATATGGAATGTCTTGAGCACAAACCTCTGGTTTTTCAATATTTAGTTTATGTTCAATTGGAGTATCTACAGACATACAATCAGTCATACCAAATTTAGACAGTAATTTCTCTATATAATATTGCTGATCTACAGTAATAGTATTATGGTTTTTATTTACATTAATCCTCATACCCAAGTACTGTTTTACAGGACCTAAATCTTTCAATTTAAATTCAGAACTTAATAGATTTTTTAATTTTTCTGTCTCATCTATACAATTTGAGAATATTAGAAAATCATCAACATATACAGTTACAATAACTTTGACATTATCTGTATATTTTGTAAATAGACATGGTTCAAATTTACTATTTTTGAATCCAAATTTACACAAACAATCTCTTACTTTTTCATACCACACCAAGGATGATTGTTTTAAACCATATATGGCTCTTTTTAATTTTAAAACTTTCCCACTACTTTTATTACTAAAACCTTCTAGAATAGCCATATAAATATTTTCTTTCAAATGACCATTTAAAAATGCAGTTGTTACATCTAAGTGGGTAATATCCATGCTCCATTCGACACTGAGAGCAAACAACATCCTGAGTGTGGAATGTTTTACAACAGGAGAAAATGTGTCTGTGTAATCAACTCCACGGCGCTGTGTGAAGCCTTTTGCAACTAGTCTCGCACGGTACCACACTTTGTTATTCACATCAAACTTTTTATTTAAAACTCACTTGCACTGAACTATGGACGAATTGACTGGCACATCAACGAGCTCCCAGGCGTCGTTGTCCTTGAAAGACTGCAGCTCCTCTTGAATAGCCACCTTCCACTGTTCTGCCTCAGGTCCACTAAGCGCATCTGAGAAGTCCATCTGCTCAGCTTCCATATATGGACTGGAAACACACAAACTGCTATAACCATAGCGTTCTGGAGCTTTCCGAGTCCTAGTACTGATACGGAGTTCTTGAGGACTTTGGAATTCACTGGATGATAAATCTCTTTCAATGATTGTATCTGTGAAGGTGTCGTCTGGATCAGTGTATGTAGACGTATCTGAGCATCTGTCAGCAAGAGATTCACTCTCAGTAGCCTCCCCCACTGAATCTCTGATCTCTGGCAACCGCTCTGGTGTTACTTGAGATGATACTGGGTTTACTTCAGTACATGTTGTGGCCGAAGAAACCTCATAATGTAATGATTTGTTATTTGAGATTTCGGGCCTGGGTCAACCGTCCCAGGGGCCACTGCGACCAGATTTGATCTATTGTAGCCGTACCCGTTTCTGAGTTTAGATCTGGTCTCCAAGTCCTATTGCTCGGACGAACAGTAGGATGTTCCTGGGTTCCAGATCTCTTACTTGACTGGGTAGGATTAAGTGGCTTCCTAAGATACGACTTCTGAAGTGATTTATGGCAGAGCAATCACAGAGTATGTGGGTGGGCGTTTCCTCTGCCTCGCTGCAGAATCTACAAGTTGCAGTGTTGCTCAAACCTATCAAAAGTAGGTGTTTATTGAGCCTGCAGTGTCCAGTGAGCAGTCTGATGAGTACCCGTACGTCGCACTATGTGGAAATCGAGCTATTATCATGTCATAAATCACTTTTTCAAAATCATCGATGGAGTCATATGTTGTACCCTAGATAATAGCTAAGGAGTTACTTTACACCATTCAACATGATTTGCATTTTTATTTGCTACTATTTTATCGTAAAGCGAATCTAAATACGCTAAACGAAAAATGATTTTAAAATACTTTTAAATTTGTGATTTTTCAGTTTGAATTTGCAGTGACATAGCAATGATAACTATTTTAATATTATACCATTTAGGAAAGCTGAAAGTATGTACTTTTAGATGAAGTACAAAAAAAAGTACTTTATTTGTAAATATACCTACTAGAGACGAATATCTCGTGACAGGTAGTATTTCTTCATTTCGAATTTTCGATTAGAGTTTTGGCAGTTGCCGAAGCTTGCCGAAGTTCTATTAAAAGAGTTATTATATTGGAAATTTAGTAATATTTCAATAAATGAAAAAAAAAGTTGCGGCTTTAATGCGGAACGTACTCTAATTATGTAAGACGTGAAATGATTAAATCTGGTCAAAAGTTAGCAATAAAGCGCAAATAAATTTCTGGTGTAATAACTATGTAAAATATATAAATATTATACCATTTCGGAAAGCTGAAAGTATGTACTTTTAGACTAAGTACAAAATAAATTACTTTATTTGTAAATATACCTACTAGAGACGAATATCTCGTGACAGGTAGTATTTTTTCATTTCAAATTTTCGATTAGAGTTTTGGTAGTTACCGCAGCTTGCCAAAGTTCTATTATAAGTGTAATTACATTGAAAATTTAGTAATATTTCAATAAATGAAAAAAAAAGTTGCGGATTTAATGCGAAACGCACTCTAATTTTGTGAGATGTGAAATGATTAAATTTGGTCAAAAGGCAGCAATAAAGCGCAAATAATGTGTGGTGTAATAACTATGTAAACTATATAAATATTATACCATTTCGGAAAGCTGAAAGTACGTACTTTTAGATTAAGTACAAAACAAATCTTTTTATTTGTAAATATACCTACTAGAGACGAAGATCTCGTGACAGGTAGTATTTCTCCATTTCGAATTTTCGATTAGAGTTTTGGCAGTTGCCGAAGCTTATCGAAGTTCTATTAAAAGTGTTATTATATTGTAAATTTAGTGATATTTCAATAAATGAAAAAAAAGTTGCGGATTTAATGCGAAATGCACTCTAATTTTGTGAGACGTGAAATGATTAAATTTGGTCAAAAGTTAACAATAAAGCGCAAATAATTTCTGGTGTAATAACTAAGTGAACTATATAAATATTATACCATTTCGGAAAGATGAAAGTACGTACTTTTAGATTAAGAACAAAAAAAAATACTTTATTTGTAAATATAGGTACCTACTAGAGACGAATATCTCAAGATATGTAGTATTTCACAATTTCTAATTTTTAATTGGAGTTTTGATAGTTGCTGAAGCTTATCGAAATTCTGTTATTGGGTTATTTAGTACGAAATGTAATAATAATTCAATGAATGAAAAAAAAGTTGCGGTTTTAATGCAAAACGTACCCCAATTTTGTGAGACCTGAAATGATTCAAGTTGTTCAAAAGTCTTCAGGCTTCTTCATGGTCCAAAGTGTTCCAGAATAGCCACTAATGAAGACGTTTTACACATACTTTTATACACATCCGACCCTTATATAACTTGTTTAAGAAAACCGTAAAAAAAGTCCATGGATCTTCTAGATGAAGCTTTGGAGCTATTAGATTAATATAAACTGTCTAATTAATATATTTATTGATTAACGTTACCTTGATATATTTATTTTTATATTTTAACATAATATTCTTTGAACATAATTGTAAATTCAAATAATTTTGGCTGAATTTTATATTTATTAATTTTTTGCAACTATTAAAAATACATTTATTCCTAAATACTTTCTATTATTTGAAAGTATATATATTCAAGTCTATCAGAAAAAAAAATCACCTTGCTATCTTCAAAAATGGGTCAGTTACAGATTTATGACATGAAATAGGCTCAACTTCCACATAGTGCGTCGGGTCGACTCAGGTTGAGCACTTTTCTTGAGTATTTCTGCGAGTATCCCGCTATTAGCGTTTTGGCCTGTCTCGCGCCGGGTTCTCTTCGCCACATCTCAGCTCCCCTTTTAAGGGCTATTGCTTTGAGTGCGGCTCGAGAAACTGCTTTGGAGATGCCCACCATAGGTTCAGGACCCATGGTGGGCGCCTCGGCCCCCCTCCTTGCCAGTTCGTCGGCCTTCTCGTTCCCGCGTATACCTTTATGCCCAGGTACCCATCCTAGGGTGACCTTGTTGTTGAAGCCTAATCGGTTGATGGCTTGTATTCCTTCTAGGACAAGCTTTGAATTGACTTGCTCAGACTGTAGAGCCAACAGGGCTGCCTGACTGTCCGAGAGTATCGTAATACGTTTATTGACATATTTCTTTTCAAGGTTTTCATGTACGCATCTTATTATAGCGTATAGTTCTGCTTGAAACACGGTTGCATATGAGCCTAGGTTTTGGTGTATCAAAACTTTCGGTTTGTCTCCATAGGCCCCTGCTCCTGCTTTTCCTCCCTTGCGAGAACCGTCTGTGTACCAAGTTACATCGCTTCCTCCCAAGGACTTAGGTACCGTTGCGTCCCATTCTTCTCGTAACGGTATAACCACGTTGAACAGTTTGTTGAAACTGAGCTGAGTATGAATAGCGTCGCTCGGCATCGCCATTACTGGGCATGCTACTAGATCTTCATATAGATTCCTCATAGCACGGGATTTCCAGCCCTGTTTCCCTCCTTCGATAGCGCGGAGTATAGCCGCCCTCGCCTCCCTTTGCACATGGATGTGAAGTGGTTCAATGTTGAGGACCGCTTCCATGGCTGCTATTGGAGTGGACTTTAGGGCTCCTGTCGTCATTCGGCACGCTAGGCCTTGAATGCTGTAATGATGCTGCATCTCTTTCTTCTGTGATCCATGTTGCATTTTCTTCCTTCACTGTGTTTGTATTTTCCTCCATTACAATTACATCTCTTTTGACCGTGACAGTATTTTTCTTTGGATCGTAAACCCGATAACCCTTCACTGTTTCTGAAAAACCAACTAGTATATACTGTTCAGCTTTCCTATCCCACTTTTGCCTTCGCTCCTTAGGAATGTGAACCATTACACGGCTTCCAAATAAGCGAATGTGACTTATATCTGGTTTTTGTCCATACCACGTTTCATGTGGTGTTTTGTTATCCAAACTTGAGGTAATGGATCTATTTTTAAGATACACAGCTGTATTTGCTGCTTCTGCCCAAAATTTCTTGTCTAGGTTAGCATCAAATAATAAGTATCTTGCTTTTTCAATAACAGTTCTATTTGCTCTTTCGCACACACCATTTTGCTCTGGAGTATATGCTGTGGTTTTCTGGTGAATGATCCCTTCATTGGATAGGTAATTTTCCATTTCCTCACTACAAAATTCACCACCATTGTCTGTACGTAAAACTTTAATGCGTTTGTTCAACTGATTTTCTACCATAACTTTGAACTCTTTAAATTTTTTTAAAACTTGGTTTTTATATTTCAAAAAATATATGAAATTCATACGACTAAAGTCATCCACAAATAAAAGAAAATATTGTGAACCTGCTATGGATTTCTTCTCCATGGCGCCACATACATCAGCGTGTATCAACTGTAGCGTCTCAGAACTCCTCTGCCCTGCATGTGGAAAAGGTAACCTTTGCTGTTTTCCTTCACAACATGTTATACATTTATCCTTCATAATGTTGCAGTTTTCTGGATAAGACAGTCCGTTCACAATGCCATTTTTCATTTTATTTAAATTTTGACTATTTATGTGAGCTAGCCTTCTGTGCCATAATTCTGCACTTGCTATTGCTGGTGCCGCCAGGAAATCTATCACTTTCAGTTTCAACTTATAAACACCATTGTTTAACTCTGCTGTTGCAACCAACTGGCTTTTATTGTTATAAATATAACAGTGACTTTGTTTAAAAACAACATTATTTCTGTTATTCATGAGCTCACTTACTGACAACAAGTTTGTTGTCAGGCCTGGCACGCACAATACATTTCTCACTGTAATATCGTAATTCTGATCCGTCGTTATTTGTATGTCTCCAGAACATACAACAGGCACTTTCATATTGTTTGCGACAGTTATTTCTGGTAAACTCGGGGAAAAATTTGGATTTTTTATCCATTCTTGATTCGCTGTCATGTGCGCGCTCGCGCCGGAATCTATGTACCACTCGCTTTTGCTAAATTCTCCATTTAGAAATACCACACTAAAAGCGTTCGACTGCTTTTTATTTAATAATGGACACTGGTTTTTATAATGACCATTCTGGACATGAGAATCATTAGGTCGGATGTGCACATACGACGAAAATGACTTTTTAGTATACCAATATTATGTTTTTGTTTCTCTTTCTAACGATCTGACCGTGGTATCTCTATCTCTTACCGTTGTAAAGATACACTCATGCATAATGTCGGTTATACAGACTTTTTCAAATTCCCGAGAGCCATAAGCATTTATATTAACTTAAACCTTTATGCACCAAATTATTAATAGTTTTATGATCCGTATTTCAACTTAAGCTATTATGAATCAAAAATGTATGGCCCAACACGCTGGTAGTATCAGCAGATACGCATTTATGCCTTTAAAGTTTACTTCAAATATAGCATTATGCTTGAAAAATGTTGCTTATCTCTACAAAGGCATAAAGTCTGTTCTTCATATAGGATTTTATTGTTGTAATAATAATGTTTAGGCTTGCAGTTTTAAGCACTCATCCAATATATTTCAGGCATAAAGTCTGATGTAAAAAAAATAATAGATTAAAAATTACATTAAACTCATTTTAACAGTTAGGGTGATGCTTGTAATTAAAATCGAAGGGTACTATTGCCTACACACTAATAAAAAAAGAATATTGACTGAAATACTTATAGTTCAATAATAATGAAGAAAAAATGTTTGTCAATTTTGTTTTTGCTCTCCTGAAAAGTTAGCATTTGACACATCCGACCTAATGCTTCTCATGTCCAGCATTATTTTTACATTTATAGCAAGTTATCATTTTCTTGTTGCTTGACATTGACGTGTCTGAAAATTTCGATGACATCGAACCGCCATATTTGCTAGTGCTGTTCCAGTCTTTTGATTTTTTCTTCGCAGCGAATGCAGCGCCACTGGTATCCGTGTCAGTCTTCGAAAACTCCATGTCAATCAACTTTGATTTTATTGCATCTGTGGTAATCTTTATTCCTGAATGTTCTATGGCCATTATCATAGGTGAATACCTATCTGGCAAACCTGCTAATAATAATGAGCCGATCCATTCTTCGGTGATATCAAATCCTGTGCCTCTCAATCTATGGGCTGTTTCAACAATGTCCGTTACATACGTAGTCATAGAATCACAATTCTCTTGACGAATTGAAATCAGATGACGTAGTAGATTTATTTTCCTTGCAAAACCGGAGTCGTCGAACAAATTCTTCAGTTTATTCCACAGCTTTTCTGAGGTCTCGGCATCTTTGATATGCACGTATAATGATGGATCTATCGTTAATATTAACTTCGCCTTGGTTTTTGCGTCATCTGTTGGTTTTCTTTCTGCTCCATCCACTGTTTGAATGTAGTGAATCATACCCTCGAGCACCAACAAATTTTCTGCCGCGAAACACCATTCACTGTAATTTTCCCGGCCTTTTAGTTTCGGAATACTTTGGATATAGTTCGTAGCCATTGTTTAACACTTTTTCACACTGTAATTACTACTTTTTCCTAGAAATTACTGAAAAAATTAGGATAATGCCCATAACCTATTATGAAACAATGACATTCGGAAAACCATAGACTATATGTATATTTTTTTTTTTTTTTTTTACAAAAAACTAATAGTATTTTGTTACAGATAATAACTTGTACATCATGTTGGAAGAGCAAAGTAAGTACTGGAGGAAAGATTGCAAAATTTATTTAACTGTGAGTTGTAGGAGCAAAAAAAAATTATCACATGTGAACTAAGTATATATAGCTTCTAGTGCTTCTACTTCCATTTATCTTATTGGAATTTCTGTACAAAACATGATTTAGACCCATAAATTATATTAATATTAAATGATATTAATATTATTTAGTATCAGCTATTTATTGATAAAATAGTATTCAAAATATTAGTCAGTTAATAGGAAATTATGAATTATTATTTAATTAATAACAAAAGATTCTCATAAAGACCGAGCAGAAAATTAATTGGTAAAATTAAAAAAAAAAACAAAAATAATAATGCAGCAAGTTTAAGGTCCAGTATATACAAGTTTTTGTTAAAATGACAAAAATAATATCTTTGAACCAAAGTTGGTAAGTACAAAGTTGAAATATGGCAATCAAGATAGTAATTTATATTAAGGTAGTATCATACTATTATGTCTTCTATGGTAGTACTAACAATAACGGAGTGGAAAAGAAAATGTGGTTGGAAAAAATGTACTCAATATTAATAATGGCAAACTTTACTGAAAGGAAACATTCCTTTATTTTCACGAATAAGTAAAATTGCATTCAAAGATTTTTGATAAATCACCTGCTTGAGCCGGGAATCGAACCTGTAAAATGTGAAAAAAAATCGAGTATTTTATTTATTTATTTAGACTTTATTGACCACAATACATGATTAAGGTACATTTAGCGAGCTTAATGCTTAATGCATTCTCTACAAGCTAACTATTAGGCCACGACGAGCGATATTAATAATGTTAAGATCATGGGACCACACTTTGGTATGTAATTTATCATTTTCACTTTCTTTGCTATGTTGGGCAGCTAATCATAGTTCATCTCATACCTTCACACTACATATTGTACTATTCACGTATTTATAATAAATTATGATGTATCCTTGAAAATTATACCACTTATAACTTTATATTAATATTAACTAAGTAGTAAAAATACTCCCATGAATTATACCAAGAATTAACACAAAAACAAGAAACATTTATTAAAAATGTAACGAATGTATTATTCTTTAGCTAACAAATTATTTTAGCAACTCGACTGTGTTTCTTTGCAAAAACATATTATTCTTAAATTAACAAAAATACGTTAATTGAAGCGACTTATTAAATTGTTTCAAATTCTCGCCTTTTAATAATGTACTACTAGTGCTCTTCCCGCGGTTTTTCTGCCTTTTCTGGTATATTAAGTACCCTACGTCATATAACAAATCTTGGTCTACCTGTGTGCTAAGTTTCATGAAAATTCGATCAGTACCTTTTGTGTGAAAGAGTAACAAACATACAAACTGTCGCATTTATAATACTCAGTAGGAAGGCTAGGATAATTATTATTTAATGTAATGGGTGTCGTAAGAGGCGACTAAATCCGGCCCGCTAGTTAAGTGAGGGCCTGCTCGGAGTTCGTTATTAAGTTCATTAATACCATTATTACAAACGACTCGTCGTGTTCCGGCTGGGGGCTTAAGAGCCAGTTCTTTCTTCCTTTTTCTTCTCTCTTTCTTCGCCGGCAACGCATCGGTGATGCTTTGTTGTCGCTGATATCCAATGGGTGATGGTAGCCATTTACCATCAGGTGGATCGTCAGCTCGTTTTTTAGCTATTTCCATAAAAAAAAACTATACCTTAGGCTTTCGTTTTGGCTGTTGAACCATAAAAATAATCCGAGTATGTTTTGAAGAAAAACAGTTAACATAACAATATAATTGTTTCTTTATTATGGACATTTGGATATACACTTTAATACTTCGTAGTACATTAACTACTACATTTAGCATATTAGAAAATTATTGTTAGAGGGAGTGCACGAGTGGGGGGTTAATTTTAGTATATAATTGCCAAGTAAAATTTGAAACGTATACAATTTCTAGTAGGTACATGGGACTAGTGGGATAGACCCTATATTATTTTATAATCTATACCAATAAATAAAATTGCAGTGTCTGCTTGTAATATTAAAACAACCGCTCTTTACTAAGTGCATTTGGATGTATACACGGTACATATACCAAAACAACATTTTTTACAATTTTTGTCTGTCTGTCTGTTTGTTCCGGCTAATCTCGGAAATGGCTGGACCGATTTTGACGGGACTTTCACTGGCAGATAGCTGATGTAACAAGGAGTAACTTAGGCTACTTTTATTTAAGAAAAAAATACTTTGTTAGGCGATACGAAGTTCGCCGGGTCAGCCAGTAATTTATAAAACACCTTTTAAATAAATAACCACAGTATCAGAATTACTGTCTCGTATCAATTCAGGACACTTTCAATAATTATGTAGGTATAACGATGGGTGTTATGTTCAACGAACCACGAGTATTATTATTTATAATAAACCGATATTATCTATATATGTTACCGGATATCTGTATAATTCAGCAGTCTATACAATACCTAGGCAATGTATAGAATATCTAAAACGTTCAGGTAACGTTTTGAATATTATTTATTTCATACTTAGCCCAGGCATTCTATACAATACTCCATGCGTAGTTGGTAATGTGTGTAAAAGACGGTTCTCTAAGCTGCCTTTTCGCCGAAAATTGTTTGGCCGATTATCACTTGCCAACTAAGTTTTCGCAGAATTTTATTTCGCCGAATAATCATTTGCCAACTTATCACAATTTTTTTTAATTTCCCAACCTAACAGTTGCCAACTGTACGTTTGGTCTGCCTTTTATAATGACACTTTTCAAAAGGCCAACTTTCAAGTAGCGAATGTTTCAGTTATAGTTCAGTCAATAAAGTAGTTGTAGAGTGCGTGAGCGGGAACCTAAGCGATTTCTTCAGAAACTTATTCAGGGTGCTTAGGGAGACAACATACTAAAAGTCCCCACTTCTAGGAGGCGAGCCGGAGGGGGGAGGGGGGGACAAAGGTCTCAATTTTAGGTTTTTCGCCAATATCTCAAAAACGGTGCGTTGTAGCGAAAAATGTTCTATGATGAAATGAAAGCTTATAAAATTCTCTATAACACTGATTATGTTCAGTTTTTCCATATTCCCAACCATTTTCGAGCTACACGCTCTGGAAAAGTGAAAATTACAATAATCTAAATTCTGGACTATTAGAGTAATATTCATATTCATTTAGTTGTATATTGTTTATAAACCTAGGTTTGTAAATTTGCGGTTCTTGTTATCTTCCGGTGACATATGCACTTTTAGGGAGAATTTAGGGGTTTTTGATACACAAAAAGGCTTCCAAACATCTCCGGCGCTGCGGGAAGTGCAGCCCCTCCGCCCTTGCGTAACTAACTGCAGGCACTCCATGCTCGCCTACGCAGCTTCGGCTTTTTGGTCGCCTACGGCAACCAGCCTCAGCCGCTTCGGCTCACATGGTGCCTGCAGTTAGTTACAGCGGGCGGGGGCTGCTCTCCCTCCGCGCCTCCGGGGTTTACATTCACTCTAGGGGTAGGGCAGACTAGTACCACGTGGGGTCGGGGTTGACTAAGTCGGTTCTGTCACCAATTTTGAAAAATCCGAAGCTGCGTAGGCAAGCAGTGTAGTGTAGGAGCCATTAGACTGCATCTCTTCATACCATCAAGTGTGATTTCGGTCAAGCATTAATTTAAAATGTATAAAAAAATATCTATTCATGCAGGTTCCAAGTTGACTACACATACCCAAATCTAACTTTATTCATTGCCGGTGGACCTGCAGGTATTCTGTACAGTAGTTGAGAAACGTATACATTACCTAGGCAAACTATGTAATGGTGATAATATTCATATAATTTAATACATTGCCAAAACGACCCAGGTATTATACACATTTCCTAGGAATTGTGTTGAATACCAGCATTATACAGATATCCGGTAACATATATATAAAATTGAAAAGCGACACACCGCTGATTAAACAAGAAATCTCAAAAACTACCGAACCGATTAAGATGAAATTTGGCAGGTAGATAGTTACTGCTAAGGAGACGTCCACTAAGAACGGATTTTTGGAAATTCATCCCCTAAGGGGTACAAATAGGGGTAAGAAGTCATTTTCATACAAACCAACTTCGTCAGTTTTAGAGTTATAAATACGAAATTTTTTATGTTAGTTTATAGTAATAAACAAAAGTTAACTTTAACACATTTTTTTGGAAAATCATCCCTTAAAGGGTTAATTTAATGGATGGAACTTAGTAGGCAACTTCGTCATTTTTGAAGTTAAAAACATGAAAATTTACATATTAGCTCCAGACTAGAAACAAAATTTGTAAGTATTATGTTTTTTGGAAAATCATCCCCTAAAGGGTTAATTAAGACGGCGCAATTTAGTAGGGCAACTTCGTCAGTTTTGAAGTAAGAAGGGTGAAAATTTGTATATAAGCTTATAGTTAGACACAAAAAATAACTGTATCACTGTTTTCTCGAAATTCATCCCCTACAAATAGGGGTTGGAGGTCATTTTCATACAAACCAACTTCGTCAATTTTAGAGTTGTAAATATGAAATTTTTTATGTAAGTTTATAGTAATAAACAAAAATTAAGTTTATATTCATATAATTTAATACATTGCCAAAACGACCCAGGTATTATACACATTTCCTAGGAATTGTGTTGAATACCAGCATTATACAGATATCCGGTAACATATATATAAAATTGAAAAGCGACACACCGCTGATTAAACAAGAAATCTCAAAAACTACCGAACCGATTAAGATGAAATTTGGCAGGTAGATAGTTACTGCTAAGGAGACGTCCACTAAGAACGGATTTTTGGAAATTCATCCCCTAAGGGGTACAAATAGGGGTAAGAAGTCATTTTCATACAAACCAACTTCGTCAGTTTTAGAGTTATAAATACGAAATTTTTTATGTTAGTTTATAGTAATAAACAAAAGTTAACTTTAACACATTTTTTTGGAAAATCATCCCTTAAAGGGTTAATTTAATGGATGGAACTTAGTAGGCAACTTCGTCATTTTTGAAGTTAAAAACATGAAAATTTACATATTAGCTCCAGACTAGAAACAAAATTTGTAAGTATTATGTTTTTTGGAAAATCATCCCCTAAAGGGTTAATTAAGACGGCGCAATTTAGTAGGGCAACTTCGTCAGTTTTGAAGTAAGAAGGGTGAAAATTTGTATATAAGCTTATAGTTAGACACAAAAAATAACTGTATCACTGTTTTCTCGAAATTCATCCCCTACAAATAGGGGTTGGAGGTCATTTTCATACAAACCAACTTCGTCAATTTTAGAGTTGTAAATATGAAATTTTTTATGTAAGTTTATAGTAATAAACAAAAATTAAGTTTAACACATTTTTTTGGAAAATCATCCCTTAAAGGGTTAATTTAATGGATGGTACTTAGTAGGCAACTTAGTCATTTTTGAAGTTAAAAACATGAAAATTTACATATTAGCTCCAGTTTAGAAACAAAATTTGTAAGTATTATGTTTTTTAGAAAATCATCCCCTAAAGGGTTAATTAAGACGGCGCAATTTAGTAGGGCAACTTCGTCAGTTTTGAAGTAAGAAGGGTGAAAATTTGTATATAAGCTTATAGTTAGACACAAAAAATAACTGTATCACTGTTTTCTCGAAATTCATCCCCTACAAATAGGGGTTGGAGGTCATTTTCATACAAACCAACTTCGTCAATTTTAGAGTTGTAAATATGAATTTTTTTTATGTAAGTTTATAGTAATAAACAAAAATTAAGTTTAACACATTTTTTTGGAAAATCATCCCTTAAAGGGTTAATTTAATGGATGGTACTTAGTAGGCAACTTAGTCATTTTTGAAGTTAAAAACATGAAAATTTACATATTAGCTCCAGTTTAGAAACAAAATTTGTAAGTATTATGTTTTTTGGAAAATCATCCCCTAAAGGGTTAATTAAGACGGCGCAATTTAGTAGGGCAACTTCGTCAGTTTTGAAGTAAGAAGGGTGAAAATTTGTATATAAGCTTATAGTTAGACACAAAAAATAACTGCATCACTGTTTTCTCGAAATTCATCCCCTAAAAATAGGGGTTGGAAGTCATTTACATACAAATCAACTTCGTCAGTTTTAGAGTTATAAATATGAAAATTTTTATGTTAGTTTATTGTTATTAACAAAAGTTAAAATTTAGCTTAAAATCATTCCTTAAAGGACAAATTTAGGGGATGGAACTTACTACGCAACTTCGTCATTTTTGAAGTTAAAAACATAAAAAATTATTATATTAGCTCAAGATTAGAAATAATCAGTAATGTGTTTTTTTGGAAAATCCTCCCCTGAAGGGTTAATTAATTAGGGAGTGCAAGTTAGTATGGCAACTTCGTCAGTTTTGAAGTAAAAAACTTGAAAATTTATATGTAAGCTTATAGTTAGACACAAAAAAGAACTGTACCCACTCTGTTTTCTCGAAGTTCATCCCCATAAGGGATTTTAAATATTTAAGAAACTACGTTAATTATAACAGGTTTTTTGGAATTTCATCCCCTAAGAGGTAAATAAAGAGGTTGCAAGTTTTTCCAGGACTTGGTCAATTTCAAACTCAGAAATATGAAAATTGATATGTAAGCTTATAGTGAGAAACAAAAAAATTGTGTGGAGGACTTTACGGACGGGAGTGGGAGACAGGAAGCGTTAGAGGGACCGGAAATGGGAGAGGGAGAGGGACAGGGAGCGGGAGATGTAGAGGGAGAGGGAGAGGGAGAGGGACAGAAAGCTGGAGAGGGCCCGGGAGCGGGAGAGAGAGGGGGACAGGGCGCGGGAGAGGGACAGGAAGCGGGATAGGGCCCGGGAGCGGGAGCGGGATAGGGAGAGGGAGAGGGAGAGGGACGGGGAGCGGGAGAGGGAGAGAAAAGGACAGGGGTATTATTGTCTGTTTGTCTGTCCGGGCATCACATGAAAACCCTTGAACTGATTTCGACGGAAATTGGTCAAGTTGTTCCTAATACTTTGGATCACGTTTTAAAAAACTTTTAGTCGCGATAAAATTAAAAGTTTTCCCAGGAAACAAGATGAAACTTAGTATGGAATATTTTTAAAATACCAACGTCTTGCTTTAAATTTGAAACAAACGTTCTTCATTTAATTGATGGAATATATGTTTTCGAGTTTTTCAAAATTTTTCATGAAAAAGAAAAAAACTAATGTTAATGTTGTTTATTTTTCAAAATCCGTTCCCGGAGGAATGATTTGTGATTGTATCGTAGGTTTCAGTATATAAATTTCTAAATATAAATACTTCAATATTAATTAACCTGTTTTTAAATTTTCTTCTGCAAGGGGTACAAATATGATAAGCATAAATTCCGCATGCGAAGCTGCGGGCAACAGCTAGTAAGTATTATAATATTCACTTTAAGTACGCACAACACTGTATGGACACAAGCGTCCGCCCCGAGATCTAAGTATAGACTGACTATCTTGTACCGAGTTAGGTCGTATCATCGATTATTCGAATAATACAATAATCGAATAGATGATCGAATGACTAGTTCATTCGATCATCAAGCGAGGCGTCATCTAGCGACACCAGCGCACAACTCTATACATAACAATGGGTATAGCGTCGTTTTGTATAAAGCCAGAAACCTGAATTTGGAAACCAAACGGCCATAAGTAGTGTAGTTACCAGTATTCCCAGATTACCTAATTACCATGGGCTACCATAGATACTAACTAAAATAACTGATTTAATTTTACACAATATTACTATATTTTTTATTGTTTGGTACTTTTATTTTTGTTGCAGTTTTGGCGTGATTAAAAATAATAATTCCTTTTCTAATTACATTAATTACATTATTTTGTAATAGATAAATATACTTTACACAATAATTATATCTTACACAAAATTAATCACTAAGTATTACAAAAATATATCTTGTTAGGTTTACACGTATTAAGTAGGTAGTTAAGTAGTTAACTAAATTTTAAGTAAATTAATAAGTGTAAACGGACAATTTAGTAGTTTAGTAATCAAGTAGACAAGTAATTTAGATTTTTTTCTATTTTCTGTTAAGTAGGTGGGCGGGGCTTATCACTTAACACGTTTGGACAGGCACTTTTGAGTTAAAATTTAATTAAAATTTAGTAAAAAGCTTAAGTATTTAAGTAGAACTGTATGAACTAAAGAGCTTTACTAAATTATTACGTGTGGACGCACACTAAAAATTATTCACTTAAAATTTAGTTAACTACTTAATACGTCTAAACCGGACTTTACACAAAATTTTACCGAATTATGTTGCACATTCCAATTACCACAGAATACATAATAGTAGGTACATCTATCTGTATTACTGCATGGAGCATAGACTACTCTATCCTCCATATTTTACTAACACAAAATTAAGTAAACAAAAGCAACAGATTTTCATGGCACCTAGTCTATCGATAGTCGTACATTTCTGGTTTTATTCCTATTGGTTTTTAAAACACAATAATACCATAATTATATTATGTCTTCTGTGACAATACTAGATTACGGAATATAGCTTATTTTTAATAAAAATATTTTATTACTTAGTCCACAGTTAACGTTCTAAAACTCCCAGGCATTCCGAGATAATTCTCATTGAATTTATCAGTCTGTCTGCATGACTCCTCAGTCTTTGCCTTGTTCATTTCTTTGATGTAGTTCACGAAGTCATCTCCAGTAAGTTCGTTCCTTAGTTCATCTGAAAAATAGGGAACTTTTAAAGTACCTAAATAATTTATTCAAAATATGCTGTAAATGGGTAAAATAATATTATTAGGTACTTTGTGATAATACCAGTATATTTTTATTTTTAAGATCAAAATACGGCAAAATATTTGTTCAATTGCCTTACAATGCCATCTGTTGGCAAAACTTCCATGTGTTGTAGTTTTTAATTTGCTGTATTATTTAATATCGAGTTATCGAACCATCTGTTCATCGACATTTTCATAAATATTCTGCTAGATGGCATTGATTCTATATACCTAATTGTGTAAAATAATTTGAAAATCTCATAAACACAGCTAACTTTATCTGACGGTGTACGAGTAAATAGATATGAAATTAATTAAACTAAGTTATTATAAGTATTATGTAATTTAAGTTATAATGACAAGGCTAACGGAGTCCCGGTTAGTGAAGGTTTTAGCACTACCAGTGCCCAGGGCGAGATTTCTACGGCGCCCCCCTTCTGCCATATAAATGCCCATACAAAAATAATAAATACATTATGTAAATCCATCAATTCATGGCAAGCTACAGCTTTCCAACACTATGGGTCACGACGCCAAGTTGCGGACGGACGGACGGACGGATGGACAGAAAAGACGAAACTATAAAGGTTCCGTTATAACTACCTGCGGCGCCCCTTCAAATCTGGCGCCCTGGGCGGTTACCCAACCGCGCCCTACGCTAACGGCAGCACTGGTCCCGGTAGTCAACTGCTATTTGAATGTTCGCAACATTATGACCAACAAGGACAAAATAAAATTATTACAAGCTTTCCTTCAAAACTCAACATGGTTACAGAAATAAGTAAAACATAATAAAATATAAAATTATTTGTTTCCCTGCCCTGCACCTTATTGTATCATCAGGATCTTTCTTTGAGAATTGATTCGTTTCATATTCCGAAGTATTATCATAGAAGACGTAATAGTACACAGTAGACGTAATAACTTATACCTAATAGTAATTATATCAACCTCGACTCATTGACGTGGTCATAAAAGGGTGCCCTTTTACAAATTCAATAAGTAATTATGAAGTGTCAAGTACTGTAACATTCAACGATAATTTACCACAACTTTTTACTTACCACAGAGGTTTTCTATCGAATTTTCTTTTCCACCATATTCCTTTGGAAGTCGATCTTTAGGAACATATTCAAATAAAGTGTTTACATCTTTGTGAACACATATTCGTTTGGCAACTTTAGGTCCAATCAGCGACTTGAAGATTGTCACTAGTGTATCAACAGCTTTTGATGGTGTTATTAAATGGATTCCTTTAAGTCTCATGCTATAGCCTTCCTGTAAGAATTGTTATTTACCTGAGATATGCGAGGACGAACGGACTTTTTTTATCTATACTAATATATAAAGAGGAAAGATTTGATTTTTTGTTTGCATTGAATAGGCTCCGAAACTACTGAACCGATTTCAAAAATTCTTTCACTGTTGGGAAGCCACACTATCCCCGAGTAACATAGGCTATATTATATTTTCAAAAAAATTAGGGATCCTTAATAAAACTCAAATAATGTAACCCAAGGTGTAAAAAAATAAGAAAACCGAAGCAAAGCGAGGGCGGTTACTCGTTAGATATAAATTAGCACCAAAGAATTCTTTTTAATGGTTTTCAATAATGTGTGAAGTCTGCAATTCGCACCTTAGCCATCGTGGAGGGCTATGCCATGTACCAATGTGACTGCGAGTGAAAAGCTGAGCTCGTAATGATGAAGTTCAGAATTCAACTCTGATGCAACCTATCTATAAGTTAAGTCCACATCAGTGCGCTCTAACCCATGCCTGAACAATCATGGCGCATGCAATAGGTAGTGCATGTGCTAGTTCGACGGTAACACATGCTTCTTTTGTGACACCTATGTTTTGGTGATATTCTGTTATTGTCGATCTTTTCGGGACTGAAAAGAAATCCTGTAACATTTTTGTACCGTTTCTTTAAATCATATTTTATACTGCTATTCTTACTCTTATATTTCTTTCCTAGTAGTTAACAATAAATATAACGACGAGTCACGGCTAATATAAATGTTTTTATTGAAATTTACTTACAGTAATAATTGAAAACATTTCACGCAGGTGCGTTAAATTCAAGGCTTTGATAATTTCAAGAATATTTGCATCGTTGTAATCAATTACAATCATAACTCCAGTACAGTAGTCATAAGCCAAAATGTATTCACATATCTGAAAATCATCATAGATGTTATAAAAAACTTTTCTAATAGTAATAATAATTTATTTTCGTATTAATTTGTTGGTGACTTGGAACCGTAAAAACGGATCCGATTTGGTTGATTTTTATTTTAAAATATTTACGATAGTTTAAGGTTGGGTTCCATAACAATATGGGAAGAAAAATTAGAGATCAAGAGACCAGCAAAAACATTAATAATATTGAAATTCCGTCACAGTAAATTTTTTCCCCAAGCAAAGCGAGAGCGGGATTGCTAGTAAGCTATATACTAAGCTATATACTAAGCTAGCTGTTGCCCGCAGCTTCGCACGCGGAAATTATGCTTATCATATTAATTATCCCCTGGATAAATATGATAAGGGTTGCTATGCTTGATAAATATGATAAACAGTGGATGCCTACGTCATAAGAGGAATACGTGTGCGAAATTTTAAGTTTCTAGCCCTACGGGTGTGGCCTGTGCGTTGATACATCAATCACTTTTGCTTTTATACAGGGTGTCCCAGGGCCAAGTGACCGCCCGGCGTCTATTGATTATTTGGACAAAACTATCAACAAAAAACCAATAAAGTACAGGTCTAATCGGTTTGGTTTTTTTATTAGCTTTTTAATTTTTTTGGAAAGAAACCTGACTTGCTGCACTATTTTCCACATATTATTTGTTTTGTTTTTATACCTATTTATTTTCATTCTGTTTTTTTTATTTACTAATAAAAAAAACCAAACCGATTAGACTTGTACTTTATTGGTTTTTTGTAAATAGTTTTGTCCAAATAATTGATAGACACCGGGCGGTCACTTGGCCCTGGGTCACCCTGTATATTATAATATAGATTTCTACTACCAAATTGTAGCAAAGATAATAATAATATAATAAAAAAAACTAAATGTGTGCTGGGACACATAGTAGAAGTTAAACTTCAACGGACAAGTGGAATTTCCAAAAAAATAATTCAATACAGTTTTGTTTAAAAAATATTTAAATAAAAATATTTCAAGAAAAAACATTCCAAAAAAATATTTCGAAAAAAAAATTACAAAAAATACAATACATATTATATATATGTATAAATATACAGGGTGTCCCAGCGCCAAGTGACCGCCCGGCGTCTATTGATTATTTGGACAAAACTATAAACAAAATTCCAATAAAGTACAGGTCTAATCGGTTTAGTTTTTTTTTATTAGCTTTTTAATTTTTTTGGAAAAAACCTGACTTGCTGCACTATTTTCGACATATTTTTTTTGTTTTTACATTTATTTTCATTCTGTTTTTTTTTATTTACCAGTTGTTATCATAGTTTATCTATTCGAGGTATAAAATCTACCCAAAATTAAATGGAATATATTTTTAAAGACATTAACTGAAATTTTTTTGAAAAAAATTACCCTTTTTTATTTAATTTCGCTAAAAAGTTGGAAAAATGCCCCATGAATATTATTATTTTATCAATTATTATTAAATTACATGATATTACCTACAAAATCTCAATAACATGTTTGTAGTTATCTAAATCATTTACCGAACTACAAACTCTTGAAATATGCACCCTATTTTCGATAATAAGAAGAGTAGACTTTTAAAACCAGGCTAGTGGAACATTTAAGTGTCTTACTATCAAAAATACCTTTTGCCTGTTGATAGAATAATTTTAAATGAAAGGAGATAATAAAAACAAGTGCAAAATTAAATCATTTATTTATAAAAAACAGTAATTAATTCATAAAATTTTCGAAATGACCACCATTGGCATTAATACAGGCTAAGGCTCTAAATGACATCCTTTGACTCGTTATTTGCACTTCAAAAGCTTCGCTCCTATTTCTGTAGCAGCAGCATCAATCCTCTGTTTCAATTGAGACCTTGGAGGACCATGCTACTGGACCACCTCTCTCTCGGTCTCCTGATTTATCGCCTCTTGATTATTATTTTTGGGGCTACATGAAACAAAAAGTGTATGCTGTGCCAATAGCTACGAGAGAACAATTGAAACAGAGGATTGATGCTGTTGCTACAGAAATAGGAGCAAAACCTTTCGGAAATGCAAAGAACGACTGAAAGGATGTCATTTAGAGCCTTAGCCTGTATTAATGCCAATGGTGGTCATTTCGAAAATTTTATGAATTAATTACTGTTTTTTTTTTAATAGATGATTTAATTTTGCACTTGTTTTTATTATCTCCTTTCATTTAAAATTATTCTATCAACAGGCAAAAGGTATTTTTGATAGTAAGACACTTAAATGTTCCACTAGCCTGGTTTTAAAAGTCTACTCTTCTTATTATCGAAAATAGGGTGCATATTTCAAGAGTTTGTAGTTCGGTAAATGATTTAGATAACTACAAACATGTTACTGAGATTTTGTAGGTAATATCATGTTATTTAATAATAATTGATAAAATAATAATATTCATGGGGCATTTTTCCAACTTTTTAGCGAAATTAAATAAAAAAGGGTAATTTTTTTCAAAAAAAATTCAGTTAATGTCTTTAAAAAATATATTCCATTTAATTTTGGGTAGATTTTATACCTCAAATAGATAAACTATGATAACAACTGGTAAATAAAAAAAACAGAATGAAAATAAATGTAAAAACAAAAAAAAAAATGTCGAAAATAGTGCAGCAAGTCAGGTTTTTTTCCAAAAAAATTAAAAAGCTAATAAAAAAAAAAAGTAAACCGATTAGACCTGTACTTTATTGGAATTTTGTTTATATTTTTGTCCAAATAATCAATAGACGCCGGGCGGTCACTTGGCGCTGGGACACCCTGTATATTTTTTCTCTCCCTCCGCCGCTGCCGCCTCTCACCACGCGGTCGTAACGGTTTTTCGTGACAGAAAAATCCTAATACCCCATCTAGGTATATAGAAAATTCATTTCAATAGTATTACATAATTATATTATTTACATTATAACATTAGGCATAGGTAAATAATATGCAACTTACCAGAACAGCATATCTGTAGAAGTGTAATATATTTTCTGCAGTAAATGTTGACCCATTAACTTTCATTAAAAATACTCTGTAATGTTCATCCGTTGGTTTTGGTAATAAAATACATTGGCTGGAAAAAAAGATTTTTTCATTAAGTGAAGTCCCCTTAGTATTAAAAAGAATCAAACCCTGGAATTCAATTACTTTATAGTTTATAATATGTATCTGAATTATTAGATAAAACTTTTCTATAATGATTTATTTTACAGATATTTATTCGATTTATGCTATTGTGGGATTATTGCTCTTTTAAAATACAAACGTATTAAAATAAAATAAAAATCATATCATAATTAGGCAGATGAAAATCAGCTACTCAGCATGAGACCAACAGGATTAAATGGGTAGGTAGTACAAATATACAGAATGGACCATTTGCATTCCCCTGTCCATTCTCTATAAAGAGTTCAGTTTAGTTCACCACGAGCAGGGGATATTCATAAACGCTAAATAAACTTATTTTAGTTAATGCACTGATATAATGTTTCGTCTTTATCGATTTTTATTAACATTTTTCTGACTCATATCTAAGGTTTATTTTTTGCATGAAGTTGCGGATAAACCTTCCAACTCAAAGGTTCATTTTAACGAAATATCATATGTATATGTATAATATAAGTCAGTGAACGGATGTATCATAAAAATCGTAAACAGTTTTATAAAGAAGATAAGAGTGCACGAATAAGTATGCTTGTTGACACGCTTCTAATAGAACTGTCTTAACTTATCATATTTTATTAAATAAGATGAAGTACCTGTACTTACAACATATTTATATCGTCAAATTTATTGATCAGGTTTTCTCCAAAGAAATGAGGTAATATGGTTCTGAAGGTACAAATCTTGTCCAATCGTTGTTTAGTGCGTTCTAGGGAACCTTTGTTTGCAATTATTGCATTCTCCAAAAAGTTTCTAGCTGTAATATAATGAAATACAAATTATAAACACTCGCTAATCCAAAAAATATTTAGTAAGCTTAAATACAGCTATTTTGAGCTACATTGTCCCATGAATCGTATTCAAAAGATCATGGTTAATTGGCCATGAAAATTTAGGTAATTTTCACATTTTGTATTTTTTACTTTGATAACAATTAGGAGTCCGGTTAGCAATAAAAAGACCAAATAAACCTCAGAATCTAATTACTATTAATGTATTCAAGTGAAACCTCTTTTGTCATGATTTATAGACAGCCTACTAAAAAGCGTATAACATTCTTGAACGTCTTTGATTTTTTTTGTCTTAGTGAATTTTAATTGTTGAAATGACGTACTCCATGTACCTACTGTTTATCTTAACTTAATCTTTTATTCAAAGATTCCAAGGCCAACTCCATTAATATTAAGTTACTGATACGATTCTCTCTATATTAACTCAAAGAATACGGTTGTTCTTTAGCTAACTAGAAGCGATGAATATTTGATTAATAATAATATATTGCAGGACATAATCGACCATAATAACAAGTCGAATATCAATAAAAATAAAAAGATGAAGGCACACACACAACGATTCTCTGTGCTGTGTATAGTGAAGGTAAACAAACACGTGAGATATCAAATTAGGCATCATAAAAACGTTTGAAGGACTATCAGGTATGAAAGCTCTGTCTTGATGTTTTCCTTAACCGAAGCAAATAAAACATCACTAAAATAAGCACTTAAATCAAAAACAGCAATCGAAGTCAAACTGGTTTTAGGTTTAACGGATATTGTCATAAATATTTATAACATACTATCCTAGAGGATTTTAATTTATACATATATGTATACTACTTTTGATAGTTATTTGGATTGTGATTGTAATTTTATGGACTTACTTAATATACTCGTAAATGTTTCTAATGTAAGTATAGTAAAACAGTTGAAACTAGTTTTAAGTAATTAAACCTCATTACTAGCTTTATGAGTCCGGTCAGTGGCGGCCTTAGGGGGTGGCGAACAGGGCAACCGCCCGGGGCCTCGCGCTTGCAGGGGCCTCGCGCCATCACCCGAGTTAAAAAAAACTTTAGACAGCAAAACAAAAATATGATTGTATAACTTTAAGAACGGAATACCATAATATACAGTGAAATAACAATAAAAATACATAACCTTTTGGTTATTTGACTGTTTAAAACTATAAAATAAAATCTTATCATACTATTTGTCTTCGCTCCCCAAGCCCCCTTTTTAAATTAAATATGCTATTTTACAGTATTTTTAGGGTTCCGTACGATAAAACGAAAAACGGAACCCTTATAGGATCACTCATATTGCGTCTGGGCGACCACCGTTCACAGTCAATTTACTCCGAAACTACTGGATCAAATGAGTTGAAACATGAGTACCATGTACTTTTTTGTGACCCAAAGATGAAGGTGTAAATTAAACATCTGAATTTTGAAAAAAAATTACGGAATCAAATTTAAAAAAAAAACTGTTTTGCAAACCGCATCATGTTGTATGTCAAATTAAAGGGATTGTTGTAAGGATCTCCACGGTTGGCCACAATAAAAAAAAAATCAAATCAAATCTTAACACACAATTGGCATGATGACATTAAGTTGAAATCACTAAAATTATGTGTTTATTTAATGAAACCCTATTAATGGATTACTAAATACGCATTTATCGTATTATTAAGAGCGAGATTAACAATATTTTTGAAAAAATAAAACTACAAAATACGGTAAGCCGCCATGATATCTTAAACGTCAATCAGTCTCAATCTGCGCGAATTACGTCACGCTTCTTTAAATAAACGAATATGACCATTAGACCAGTGCCGATAGCTTTAAAAACGGTAAAAAGTGAAAAAAATATATAGTAGGATGAAACCCATTGCAAAAGAGAATATAACAAAAATGAAAGGAAAAATAATTTACGGGCGATCTGAGGTCGGCCTTTGTATGTCCTAAACATACTGTAATTTTTTTGATTTAAAATATTTCTTTTTTTAACCTTAATTTTGACTTAATATCGAAAAAGCACCCTAATTTTCAATTAAAAATTCTCACGTCAAAATATCTGTTTTCTTTAAAAAGTCGGTGGAATTTTTGTTGGTTGAAATCTCTACTTTCTGATGGTGTATAGTAACATATAAACTACTATGGTAAAAGATCTCAGAAAATGAAATGAAACGACAACTATTTTCGAAAAAAAAATCAGATTCGAGTTTTTAATTTTTTTTTAATCATTATATATAAATTTTAATATATAGCTCAAAATTGTACATTTTGAGCTATATATTAAAATTTATACTTTAATTAATCGAAAAACGTAAGATTCCATGTTACATTGACAAACAAAACAATTACAAATCCATAAAACATAAGGATAGCAAAAAAACATGCGAAAATAGTTGTTGTTTCATTGTATTTTCTGAAAACATTTACCATCGTAGTGTATATTTTTTATATACCATCAGAAAGTAGAGACTTCAGCGAACAAAAAGCGCACCGACTTTTTAAAAAAGCAGATATTTTGACGTGAGAATTTTCGATTGAAAATTCGATTGTAAAAAAGTGTAAAAACAAAAGTTGTGGACCTTTTTATTACCTACAACTTGGTCATTTAACTTTTTTCCATAGCACTTGTAGTTTTGCTGGAAATCGAGAAAAACCGTTTTTTACACTTAACCCCCCTCTCCCCCACTTCCCGACCTCAAATCGCCCGTAAATTATTTTTCCTTTAATTTTTGTTATATTCTCTTGCTTTTGCAATGGGTTTATCCTATTATATTTTTGTTTGGTTTCAAAAATTACCGGCACTGGTCTACATACTGATAATGACATCTTGTCTATTATTTTCCTGAGGCGTGACGTCATAAGCGGTGCCATGACACTGAAGCGTTTTGGTGTGAATTTTAGACTTATAAATTGAAATGTATTTATTTTATACTAAACCTTATTGTTTTGCGGAAATATGATATGCGTTGTAATTATAATATATTTCCCAACAATATAGAACAGTATTTCAAAATCTGTCATCATGCCCATTTTACGGAACGCACAAGAGCCTCGCAAAGATTTGCCGCCCTGAGCCTCGCAAGGGCTAAGGCCGCCCCTGAGTCCGGTTAAACAATTTCAACTATGCTATTTTGATTAAAATAAATGGAATTAAATAAATAAATAAATAAATAAATAAATAAATAAATAAATAAACGCTTTCACACTCATACCCCCCGCAGTAGGTTTTCACCTGTGTCGCGGGTGGCATGGACGACACATATAACACGTCACAATGCCCATGACCCGAGTACAAATATTTACCTGTCACATAAATATCTGCCCCGGCCGGGAATCGAACCCGATACCCCTCGCTTCGCAGGCAGGGTTGCTACCAACTAGGCTACAGGGTCGTCAGTTAGTAGGTACATAATATTATGTTGTTCTCAACAAATGATCGAATTAAATTCTTTTCCGCCAGCCTAATTACATAAAATATATGGGTTGTTCTACAAGGTGAGGAAGAAAATGAGTCTAATTTCGTCCAGATATTAATTGTAGATTCTAGTTGTAAAATTTAGCGTATTATATTAAAGAACACTACATCTTTTAACATATCGTCGCTTCTCATGAATAGTGTACAATCTAAAGGTTAGCTAACTATACAGGAGAGCGTTTTGAAAATTGAACCGTTAATAAAAGCATTATTTATTAAGTTCGACAGTCGCTCTTATTTTTAAAAAATAGTTCAACCTTTTAGCTCATGAAATAACTTATTAAGTATTTAAAAAGCGAAGTCATGAAAAAAAAATTTACAATTAAGTCGTTTTGACTTTAGCTACTTTTCTAAAAAAAAATTGCTCATAATTTGGATATTCAATAGTTATTTTTAAGTATTAAAGCAGTTATAAATGGCGTTTTTAGGGTTCCGTAGCCAAATGGCAAAAAACGGAACCCTTATAGATTCGTCATGTCTGTCTGTCTGTCCGTCCGTATGTGACAGCCACTTTTTTCCGAAAGTATAAGAACTATACTGTTGAAACTTGGTAAGTAGATGCATTCTATGAACCGTGTGATTTTCACATAAAAATAGAAAAAAAAAACAATAAATTTTGGGGGCTCCCCATAGAACTTAGAACTGAAACTCAAAAATTTTTTTTTTCATCAAACCCATACGTGTGGGGTATCTATGGATAGGTCTTCAAAAATGATATTAAGGTTTCTAATATCATTTTTTTCTAAACTGAATAGTTTGCGCGAGAGACACTTCCAAAGTGGTAAAATGTGTGTCCCCTCCCCCCTGTAACTTCTAAAATAAGAGAATGATAAAACTAAAAAAATATATTATGATGTACTTTACCATGCAAACTTCCACTTAAAATTGGTTTGAACGAGATCTAGTAAGTAGTTTTTTTTTAATACGTCATAAATCGTAAACCGCAATTTACCTCGATCAAAGTTACAACGAACTACAAGAACTTTTATATTATGTTACTTGCTGCTACGGAACCCTTCATGGGCGAGTCTGACTCGCACTTGGCCGCTTTTTTCAATGAAACAATGATACATCGGGTCGGGTTTTATAAAATAATGAAAACAATTTTCTTCCTATGAATAGGATATAAATTAACCAAATCATGGTCAATCCAAATAAATTTACGTTTCTAGGCAAAAAAATTACTCAACAAAAACTGTTCAATTTTGAGATTGTATCTACCTATAGTCTTTTAGAGAAGAATTTGTCAATTGTTAGGTCATCCTTTTGTCAAAAACCATATAAATTTGATTTAACACAATAATACAGAGAAACTGAACTTACCTTTAGGTTGTAATTTCGTTTTTGTACACTTTTTGCGACAAACACTATGTATCCTGCGGCATGTTTGACACAACTAAAGATTGTAACGTTTTCGCGCGAAAGGGACGTAAAATCGCCAATTCAAAACTGAACATTAGCTCCCCTGATGGCAATGTTTGAAAGTAGCCTCTTTTGATACTTTTCAGGAGAAAGAGTAGTTCTTAGTATTTCTGTTTATTTAACTTTATTTCGCAAAAAAATTACTTTGTACACTTTTCATGAGAAGCGGCGATATATTAACATCTATTAAGGGACATATCAATAACATTCAACAGAGCTATGTAGGCAACTTACACATCAAAACGCTAAAATTATCATGTACCTAATATATGTATTTATTTCGTGAGTCAATATCATAACAGGATTCTGTGAACTCGACTGATTTTGACTCGATTTCATTTGCTAATTATGCCGGACTGACTAAACAACATGTTTAGTGCAAAAAGATAGGTATTCGTCATCTCTTGCGTAGGTACTAAAGACTCGGCTGAACGGCAACATCGCTCGGCGAATAGAATAATAAATAATGGCTGATTTTACACTGAACCGAATCCTGATATAAAATGGTGGAACAAAATGAGGAAAAGGATTTTATAACATTTTTGGGACAAAAAAATAAAAATATATCTTCCAGGCAAGATTTTTTTTATCTAATCTTTATTAAGAAAATAATATCAAACCGAAATGATTTTTAGTGACGAACTAGAAATAGGTTTATTGTACAGTAGGTATGTTATAAAAATAAAAAAGTTAACATCAAGTTTTTCATGGTTTTTTAGCTGGGACATCGAAAATTCCTTAGTTTGTAGAACGACCCATGTATAATTAATTATGCTTTGATCGAGACGATATGACCTTATTCATAGTCAGCCGAGGCGCCATATTAAGATATTGACATGTATAGGCCAAGGCGATCTTTGCAATTTCCTCCGTATAACTCGGGCTATTTAACAATATACGTATACAATACTCTTACGGCCACACTCAGAGTCACTTAATGGTTACTTAAATCGCTCCTTGGTATTTTGTATTGTGATTCTGTACTAAGGAGCGATTTAAGTAATCGTTATGTGACTCTAAGTACGGCCGTTGGTGGTTTGAAATGGTGGTTCAGAACAGGAAATACCTAATTACTATGATCAAAACCGATAGATGTTAGTATCTAGTCAGACTTGAATGATTAATTTGAATTTACTGCCAAACTGGTTTCGTCAGGCAGAAATATGTACTATGTATATTATCTACACTCCTTTTTTTTTAAACGAAACGTATTTGGTTAAAAAACTTAGAACAACTTTTTATGCTACATATGCTAAATACATAATGCGAAACATCTCAGAACTTATCATTACATTTTATAATTCATACACAACAAATACATCCTATACAGACTAATATAAGTTTAAAAAAAACCGCCTGCTATCAAAAAGCTATCACGATATACCTTTTTGAAATCCTTATGGTGGGTTTGATATCCATATTGCGTTAGATATTTGTTATTATTTATTTTTATTTTCGTAACTTAGCACATTGTATTCCACAAAAACTACACAATATTATCTAGTTATAATACACTAGTTAAACCGCACTTACTATACCTCATTGAAATCTGGGGAAGCGCTACCAAAACAAGACTGGCTCATCTACAAATTGCACAAAATAAAGTAATAAAATATCTATTTCGTTACCCCTTTCGGACATCTACTACAAAAATTTACAGTGACACCAAAATTATGAATAGGTATTCAACAGTTATACACATAGAGTACTTGCGTTTTTATCTGGAAAATCCTTAATAAAAAGATTCATAATAACATTACTTTTAAAAAACAACAGTCGTATCGTATAGCAAACGACAAGCAAGCTTCCTCGCGATCCCAAAAGTCAGGACATCGTATGGTAGTAAAACCCCGTATGAGAGCATTGTTGTATAATAAAATACCTGCACATAATTTAAGCTCACGAGACTTCAGAAACCGGCCATTAATGCATTTAAATTAAAATTGTCACAGCATATTAAAGAGTAGTAACCATCATCACTATGATCTGTAAAACTAGACTGGCTTCAGTTATTATTACAATTGCTGGTTTAATACGTTAATTGAGTATAGAACATACCTTATATGACGAATTACGTTAATTTTCTATTCTCATGTAAGTGACGTTATTTCTTGAATAATTTATAAATAAATGTATCCATTGTAGAACTATAACAAAAATATATTTGAGATCCTTACAATTAACCCTTTCATTTGACATGCCACAAAAAAGGGTTTGAAAACCAGTTCTTTATTAATTTTTATTTTGTTAATTTTTTTCAAAATTCATTTGTTTTCTTTATACCTTTGTCTTTGGGTCACAAAATAGTACATGAGTACCTTTCAACTCATTTTGTTCAGTAGTTTCAGAGAAAATTGGCCGTGAAAGGCGGTCGAACAGACGCGCGAGTGATCCTATATAAATAAAAGTTCCGTTTTTCAATTAATCGTTCGGAACCCTAAAAGTAATGAATGGTAAACATAAATTACTTATCGCAATAAATGCGCATCTTAGACCAGTGCCGACTGCTTTGAAAACGGTAAAAAGTGAAAAAAAAATTATAGTAGGATGAAACCCATTGCAAAAGGAAGAGAATATAATATTAAATTGAAGGAAAAATAATTTACGGGCGATCTGAGGTCGGGAAGTGGGGGAGACGGGGAGTTTAAAGGTAAAAAACGGTTTATTTCGATTTCCGACAAAACTACAAATTCTATGGAAAAAAGTTAAATGGTAAAGTTGAAGGTAATAAAAAGATTTACAACATTTGTTTTTACGCTTTTTTACATAACCTCAAAATTTATGTGAAAAATGAAAATAACCAAGTTTTTGGTTTTTTATTTTTATCTTTTACAAAAAAAAATATATTTTTCACGAAATTTGCTGAAAGCAATTTATTTAAAATATTTCTTTTTTCACCTTATTTTGACTTAATTTTTTTATAAAAGCGGCCAAGTGCGAGTCGGAGTCGCCCATTAAGGGTTCCGTAGCAGGAAGTAACATAATATAAAAGTTCTTGTACTTCATTGTAACTTTGATCGATGTTTTTTGCGGTTTACGATTTATGACGTATTAAAAAAAAACTACTTACTAGATCTCGTTCAAATCAATTTTCGTTGGAAGTTTGCACGGTAATGTACATCATATATTTTTTTTAGTTTTATCATTCTCTTATTATAGAGTTACAGGGGGGGAGGGGGGGGGACACATTTTACCACTTTGGAAGTGTCTCTCGCGCACACTATTCAATTTAGAAAAAAATGATATTAGAAACCTCAATATCATTTTTGAAGACCTATCCATAGATACCCTACACGTATGGGTTTCATGAAAAAAAAAATTCGAGTTTCAGTTCTATGTATGGGGAGCCCCCAAAATTTATTGTTTTTTTTTCAATTTTTGTGTGAAAATCTTAACGCGGTTTACGATATACATCTACTGACAAAGTTTCAACAGTATAGTTCTTATAGTTTCGGAGAAAAGTGGCTGTGACATACGGACGGACAGACAGACATGACGAATTTATAAGGGTTCCGTTTTTTGCCATTTGGCTACGGAACCCTAAAAAAGTCGGTACGCTTTTTATTCGTTGAAATTTCTACTTTCTGATGGTATATAAAAAATATACATACACTACTAAGGACAAAATATGTAGTACTATAAATGTTCTCATAAAATGCAATGAAACGAGAACTATTTTCGCATGTTTTTTGGTATCTTTATGTTTTATGGATTTGAATTTTTTTTTGTTTATCAATGTAACATGGAATCTTACGTTTTTCTATTAATTAAAGTGTAAATTTTAATAATTAGCTCAAAATTGTACTTATTGATTAAAAAAATTTAAAACTCGAATTCGAAATTTTTTTGCGAAAATAGTTGTCGTTTTATTGCATTTTCTGAGAACATTTACCATAGTAGTGTATATTTTTTTATATACTATCAAAAAGTAGAGATTTAAACAAATAAAAAGCCCACCGACTTTTTTAAACAAGCAGATATTTTGACGTGAGAATTTTCGATTGAAAATTAGGGTGCTTTTTCGATATTAAGTCAAAAAAGAAACATTTTAAATCAAAACATTACAGAATGTTTGAGACATTCAAAGGTTAGTTTTCACCAAATTTTGTAAAAAGGAAAAAAAAATTGTAAAAGATAAACAAAACACAAAAACTTGGTTATTTGAATTTTTCACATTGAGGGTACGTTAAAAGTGTAAAAATAAAAGTTATAGATCTTTTTATTACCTACAACTTTGCCATTTAATTTTTTCCATAGGACTTGTAGTTTTGCTGGAAATTGAGATAAACCGTTTTTTACCCTTAAACCACCCCTCCCCCCACTTCCCGACCTCTGATCACCCGTAAATTATTTTTCTTTTCATTTTTGTTATATTCTCTACCTTTTGCAATGCGTTTCATCCTACTAATTATTTTTTTTTGATTCAAAAATTATCGGCACTGGTCTATCTGTCCATAAATTATTTTAATTTTGCGTCAGTGTTATCTTTGAATTACAAATTACGAAAAAAAGATACTGTTAAAGAATGGACGAGATTTATAATCCATAATACACATGTTTAGGCGGGATTTAATAAGCTTTCCTTAAATTAAATAATAAATCCATAAAAACTTACGCAGTTCTTTCTTCATGAAATGATTTTGAATTTTAATCCACCCTTCCAAAATATCGACAGCACGGCTCATGTCCCCTGGTCTGTCCAGGTTATATTGTTTCCGAACCAGTCTTAACTGGTCTGTGTTATATTTCAATAAAGGATTTATCGGAATGGACTCCATATTGATAAAAAAATACGTTGTTGACGACCAACTTTAACGGAGAGCAAGATTGAACTGTATCTGTATGTATCCTTGTTTCTCTAGCTAGTTATTTATTATCTACCTTGAAAAACATAACGGTAAGCATAATTAAAATTCGTGGTAATTGTCTGATGTAATAATAGTAACATAAAATTTATGTATCTTTACTAATGTAGTAAATATAAAGGTGCTCCCTCACTCGGAGTATTCGCCTGTAATGTAACATGTAACGTTACAGATTTGAGCGTTACGTTGGTGAGGTGATTACTTGTAACATCAATGCAATAATTCATGGCACCAATATCGTTTCTTCTGTTTTTTTTTTCGTAAATAACAACGTCAAATTAATATTGCCGCACTCAGCACAACGACCGCTTCGTCTGATATTGTGGAAACAACTAAATTCTCAAAATCGAAACATTACACTCGAATCCTCGTCAGTGAGGGAGGAAATACTGTAATGTAATGCTCAAAATCGAATCTGAAACGATACATTACAGGCGAATACTCCAAGTGAGGGAGCACCTTAAAGTTTAAAATACTAAAGAATATGCTTGACTGGCCGGTTTCTGAGGTCCTTTTGACGGGAGTTTATCTATTCAATAACGCTAACGGGTCGATAACTTCCAAAAAGGCGTTTCTGAGCACTGCGATAATACATAAACTCAGCTTAAACTAAGATCAACTTATCTAACCCAAGATGGCCGTTTATAGGTTCCATAACTTTATTTGACGTTTTATTTTAACATTTGGGAGATGAAAAAGCATACGAGCCACCTGATAGTAAGTGGTTACGGTCGCCAGTGGACATGAGCAATACCAGAGGAATCGCCAATGCAACGTGTTAAATTCTCAGATGGAATAAAAGGCAGATATAACATTCGCAAAGAAATGTACTGAATGACGTGAAGTCGCTTTTTCGCTATGTGTGCATGACAACCATAATGTCAACTTGCAGCGGCACCGTATGGACACGTATTTCTTCGTGTGTGTAAGGTGCTAGATGAAAAGTCACAATCTCCCACAATTTTATTTTATTGTAAACATTTTTTACCACATTTCGAACTTAAAATATTAAGCAAAAATTTATTAAATTGGCAAATTATTTATTATTATATAACTAGTTATCAAAATATCATATTATGAAATTGTTCTTTCATTATAGAGTAATACTTAAATATGTTTAACTGTTTTAATTTACGGATGCTTTCTCTTTGTGTAGATAATTTCTAATTGAAAAACATCAAAATTTCAATATATTTATTATAATTAAAATAAATGAAACACACGTCATCCTCATTAAATGCAATGAACAAACAACGCAAAAATTAGATAGCAGCTAAACATTATCTTGTCTGCTTTGACATATTATACTAAAAACCCATTTATCTCGTACAACAGCATTTGTCGGCAATCTGTAAAAATATAATTGAAATCACTTTATTTTCTTTCAATCATGCATTTTATGGTGGGCAAACGTGACATTTTCAATTAACCCGGTTTGCCTATGTTATAATGCTAATTTTATCCCTCTAAGCATTTGTACTATCTATCTTATGTTTATAATATCCCAGCGATAGATGTTTATGCATTGGCTGTATTTCTTGATTTTTAGGTATAAATAAATACAAATATTAACATTTTAAATATTTTTTTTTTCGATATAAATTTATAAATCGACCAGTGTTCAAATAGCTCACGCATATTTCCCCAAATTTAGGGTAACCGATTTTCACATAAAGCTGGTATACAAATGAATAATTGTGGTTGGAGGTTTTGTGTTCCGAGCAAACCGCAAAAATATTATTACAAATAAATAATAAATTAATGAACAGATACATGTGAAAAGATATTCCATCTTCTTTTCTTTGATTTTGCGAACTACTTTTACATAGTTTAAAAATGTACCTAAGACGGCATTATAACTGATAAAATTAATTAATAAATTTTGACAATTGCGACGTTCATGCAATTTGACGCTTTCTTTAGTAGTGACACGAGATTGTATTAGTTTTTTATTTTGTATTATTTGTGGTAGGCTTACGTCGTATTCGAACGACGTTATCTGCCTTTTATTCTTTCATCTGAGGTTAAATTAAATACTTATAAAATTAATGAAATAAATGCAACAATTTTTACTTTTTGCCATTGACATTCATCAACAATAATATATCCATGACAACCCGACCGTCAATCTCACAATTTATTCTTTAGGTACTTCTATCCAAAAAATATTGTTATGGCAAAGGCTACACTATAATACGATTGATGTATTCCCTTCACCATCTGGCTGCGTCGGCTTGGCTGGCCTGGCTGTAGCTGAAGGGAATCGTCAATATAACGGGCTTGATATAATAAAAATGAATATGAAAATGATAATATCCCTTTGAAACTTGTTATTTTGAAGAGAGCCATCTAGTGGCAGTTTTAGGTAGTCGTTATTGAATTCATAGATTGAAAGGCCGCTCGAGTGTTCAGAAACCCAGTGACAGTTATCAAATACATAACATAAGTTTAACTTTATTGATTCAATAGCTGTTGATCATTTAACTGGAGACTTCAGAAACCGGCCAAACAAAACAAATCATAATTAAGTATGAGCCGAAACTTGAGGAGAGTTCTAATATCCGTTGAGGAGTTCCACTATCCAAAAATATGGATAGGAATTTTTAAATTGAAATAACTTTTTTATTTGTAAACCATTTTAAAAAAGTAACGCACTAACTGAGAAACATTTTAAAATAACTTTAATGAGATAATATGAGTTACTAATTCTCTCATTAGTTTTTCTCAAATATCTTCCATGCATGAGTACCTAAACATCAATCAGATATTCTTTTATAACATAAGTATATGATTTTAATTAGAGATGAAACGGATATCCAGTAACTATCTGGTATCCGGCCTATCAGTCCTTGTTTACACTATCCGGCCGGACACCGGATAGCAATTCAGTATCCGGCTGGATTCCGGATACTAAAATTCAAAAATTCAAATTATTTTACACAAGGCAAATCATAGCACAATAGGTTATGGACACCGTTTAATTATATTCGTACGTCAAAAATATTTATTTTATTAATTAGTTTAGTACTCAAAATTAACAAGTGGCAAATTGTGGTGAATGAATACCAAATTTTCCGCATTTGTTGGTAAGAGGCGCTCCGCTTGGCTTCGGATACCAGACCAGCTTCTGAAAATAGCCTTTCGCTTTAAACGTCAGGTGCTGAATGATAAATTCTAGCAAACCTTGAAAACTGCGGGTTCGAAATTCGAATTAACTGACCACCAAATGTATGGGATCGATTCGTCATTCGAGATGTCTTTAAGAAAAAGTCAGTCTCTTTAGCAATTGGATTTTGTTTTTCTTGATTGCGTTAATCACTACTAAAGGGCCGAATGTCCGGTAGCCGGATACCCGACCAAACCACTATATCCGTTAATTTTTAATATCATGTGACCTAAATTCGCGTGTTGGCCCTACGTTGAAGTTTATTTCTACCTTTCACCGTAACCTTTTATTATTTTATATCAATACTTTAAGATCAACCTATATAATCTAAATTTAATAACAAAAAATAACCGACTTCAAAGTCTCAAAAACTACTTGTCAGATCTCGTTCAAATTTATGTGGGACCACATGACAAGCACCTGCTTTCAACTAAAAAAAGAATCATCGAAATCGGTTGGCGTGATATTGAGTTATTCGTCAATTTGTCGCGCACATCTTAACACAAATTTACGACTTATGTGGTTTTCTCATGGATGCCATTGTCAGATCTCGTTCAAATTTATGTGGAACTACATGACAGCCACCAGCTTTCGATTAAAAAAAGAATCATCAAAATCGGTTCGCCCAGTCCAAAGTTCTGAGGTAACAAACATAAAAAAAATACAGTCGAATTGAGAACCTCCTCCTTTTTTTGAAGTCGGTTAAAAATTACGATAGATTTTGATTGATTGGAATAAATTTAATTTTTTAGCCGTATTGGGGCGGCTTGGAATACTAAACACACGCTTGATGGGTGTCGTAAGAGGCGACTAAATCCGGCACGCTGGTGGTAGGGCTCCTCGGAGGGACTGTATTGGTAATATTGATTTTAATTGTTAATTAATATCATTAATACTTTTATTATTTCTCCATGGGGTACGCCTGGATAGCTACCACCCTGGAGCATGAGTCAGCCGCCAAACGACTCGTCGTTTTCCGGCTGGGGGCTTGAGACCCAGTTCTTTCTTTGTTTTTCTTCACCCTTTCTTGGCCGGCAACTGACGTCAATGGGCAACGATAGCCATTTACCATCAGGTGGATCGTCAGCTCGTTTGCCGGCTATTTCCATGAAAAAAAAGAATAACCGGTTATTTCTTTGAATAGTGTTATAATATAAAGCACATACAAAAGGTTTATGCCCTTATAATTATTATTATGCTTTTATAATAGCGTTCATAATAGTCACTGCTTGACCAGCCCTGATTTTCGTTAAGTGAGTCGATTGTATTACGAAATATATTTTTTTACGCTTCACACTCATAGCCCCACACTAGGATTCCCTGTGTCGTGGGTTTGACAACACACAAGACAAGGACATTCACACCCAGACCGAGAAAAGAAATTCAAACTCATCATTCTTTCTGCCTCGCTGGGAATCGAACCTAGGACCCTCGGTGCGACGATCCGGCATGGTAACCACTGTCTAACACGGGTCGTCATTTGACTTCGACTTAGCCTGATGCTTAGCAACTTGAATGCCTAGTACCTATCTAGTTTGTAATATAATTATTGCGTTAATGGTAATCCAGCGGTCACTTTTGTCCTCAACCGAGCGCAAATTATAATCTAGCTGTTGACCGCGACCTTAACGGCGAGGGCGCGGACGCGTCAGTGAATTTAATTGATTTTAAATCAACTTTCATTCCTTATTTTCACTCTACAGCTGAGTTTCCTTTCGAAAAGCCATACTATGCATTTGCCCAAGATATTTGTAAAGCTTATCCATTGCAGTAGAAGCTTCAAGCTTTCAAGAGTTGAGTAGAGGCTTGGCTTTTCATGAGATCTGAAAACTTTTAAATAGCAATAACTTTAAGGAGCTTGTGACTTAGAAAACTATTTTACATGAAATGTTTTTGACGGGACTGATAAAGTTCATGTACTCCCATATCTTTTTAACAAGGTCGTAAATTATTCTGACCTATTTGCCACAATTTATCTTGTTTTTATAATGTAATGACACAGTTGTTTTATCTTTGCGAGGTCACATTACAAAGTCCTTCATTAATCTCCACATATGAGTTATTTTAATGGACGCGCGACGCACACGGCTTCTTTTGGATTGAACTAGCAACATTCTGTTGTCATCCGCTTCATCTAATATTTATCTTTTTTATATTCAAGTTTTATTTTTCTCTTTTGGTAAAGAGCAAGTTCTGCTTTAAACAAAACTAGTGGATACTCAGAGTATTCAACCACATTAGAAATTTTTGTATTGGGAAAAGTTGAAAATCGAAAATGTCGCTAATGTATTGTTTTAGTGGTCTCAAACCCTCTTTGCATTATTGACTTTCAAATGAAACCAGTTTGAGGCACATCGTTTGGATGGTTTCAAAGTATAATACAGGACATCCGTACAAACATTTTTTTTTGTATTCTATATATTAAGTATATAGATAATATAATATGGTTGCCTTTTGATTTTCATATTAGTACTGCTATACATCGAACAACTTACTTGCTTTGTTTTTCGACAGCAAAAAAGAAGAATATAGGTATGTAGGTATTGTTTAACCATGTCCAGCAGATATTATGGTTGCTTCAATTTATTTAACAAATTATTCACTTTACTTAAAACACCGCATAGTGTAAATACACTTTATTTTATCTTAAAAATTCAATTTGGGTCGGTTTTTTGCTGAGACTGAAAGTTTTATTTAGACAGATACCTATTACTTTAGCCTCTTTAACTTAGATGTTTATTACCGTTAACTAGTGTACGAGTACGTACAGTAACATTATTATTAAAGTCAAAGTCAAAGTCAAAATATTTTATTCATATAGGTATCACTGATACACTTATGCACGTCGTATTTTTTTTAATCTACCAGCTTTTCGGAAGGGGGCTTTAAAAGTCAGAACTCTACCTAACCTTGTACAATAGGGATGTTGACACTTTCAGTAAATTAATATAACTTTATGTTTAAAGTATCAAGGAAAAGATTTAAACACCTAAAATATTATTCGTTTGTCGAAATCAATCAAAATAAATTAAATATAATTATTTTAAAATGTTAAAAATAGTACTCACTGTCATGTGACCTCAAACGCCAGTTTGAGCTTATGACGTCATTGTTCTTATTTTATATGCAAGTGCGACTAACTTCAGTCGACAGATAGTATTGAATATCGGCTAGTGACTTCACGTGACGTTTTTGGTGGGAAAGAAAATTATTTTTATTTATCAATTTTTGTCTTTAAATTTAAGATTATTATTTTTATAATATTTTTTTCATGAATCATAAGGTTCTATCTATAAAATCAAATGGAATCCTAAAATTAGTCAACATCCCTATTCTTCTATACTAATATAATATTATAAAGAGCAAAGATTTGATTGTTTGTTTGTATTGAATAGGCTCCGAAACTACTGAACCGATTTGAAAAATTCTTGCACTGTTGGGAAGCTACACTATCCCTGGGTGACATAGGCTGTAATTATTATATTTTGACAAAAATTAGGGAAAATAAAACCTTAATAAAACTCCAATAATGTTACCCAAGATGTAAAAAATAAGAAAACCGAAGCAAAGCGAGGGCGGTTACTCGTATTAAAATAAAGTTAGGGCAAGTAACATCAGCATTTAGTTTGGTCACGTGTTTAAATCAGTGACATTAGCTCTAAGTGCTATAACTTTTTTTGAAATACTCACGTCAGCCACTATACTCCTGCACTCCCCTCATATTGAATGTACGAAATAGGTACATCATAACCGTAAATTATGGCTTTGCTTAAATTTTAATCATACAACAAGTTTATTATAAGAAGAGAACATTACCTATCCATGCATATGCAAAACTTTGTATTATTTCGATGTAATTAACTCAATAAATCATTGATTTAAAGTTTGCAGGTCGCTGAAATGCCCAGTTACTATTACTACTGAGTTTTCCCTACTATACGTATTTATGAACATAATTTAAAGTTAGGAAAACCATTAGGTACAGTACGGGCGCTGTATCTTGGCGCGTCTGAACATAGGCTTTAGCGCATGTAAGACAGAGATGGCAACACGAACATGCTAACGTGTGACTGAGACACAATACACCACGTATCGAATATTGGCGAATTATGTTACTGCGCAGCCTTCTGCGCGAATTTCAGACGCGCCAAGATACAGCGGCCGAACTATACTTAATATTAAATATTTCATAATAAAAATACACCTTTGCCGGTCTTTGCCATTTGTTTACTTACTTTTTTGTCGTTGCTGCTTTTTGTCTGCTTTTATTCTGTAATTCATGTACCCTCATTATTCATATTCCATCATTGTTAGTATCAAAGAGCATCAAAACATACCTAATAACAAAACCGGGCAAGTGCGTGTCAGGTCACACGCAATGTAGGGTTCCGAAGAAGTAAGTTTATCGACTATTACTATTACATTGTACTCGTACTTATGCTAACATAGCCGTGGTAGTTTGCCTTGTAAATTCATCATAATAATATCAACTATTTTTGAGAATTTTTTCACTTGTCCAACTTCAACCATTTAGCCAGCGCAGGGTAGGGGGACACTTGACTCTAACCAAAATTTGCTTTAAAGCCAAATATTTCGTAAGCGGACTTTCAAAAATGGTTTCAGAAGACCCATAATATTTTTGAAAGACCAGCGATACCCCACACTATAGGGTACGCGACGGGGACTACCCCAAACTATAGGGGACCCTGAAAAAAAGTTTTTAATATTTTATTCTACGATTCGGGAGTTTTAATCAATATGTATATGCATGCCAAATTACAGCTTTCTAGCACTAAAGGTCTCGGCGCTTTGCTTCGGACAGATGGACCGACGGATGGACGGACGGACGGACGGATGGACGGGTGGACGGACGGACGGACGGACGGTCGTACAGACGGACATGACGAAACTATAAGGGTTCGGATTTTTCTTCAGAACCCTAAAACGTAATTAATAAATTACGGAAATATTATAACACCTACCTAGTTTTTGCTTAATAAATAATTTCAGTTTTTATTGAAGATTTTACTTATTTATTATGTGTTACGCAGGCATGATCATACGTGTAATGAAAACTTAATTCATATTTGTACATGGAAGATATTTGAGAAAAGTCAGGATGGGCATAGGATGCCAACTTCATCAACTCGGCCCAAAGGTCGCGCGGTGCGATAGCAAGGTATCCAATTCTGTTTGCAGCTAACGCCTGTACAGTGTACATCGGTCAGACTTCTCGTTGCCCTCGATGCCTTAATTTTTTCATGATTTCGTGTCAGTGCATCTTCTATGTACCTAATCTGTAAATAAATTCATACCCTACTTACAACATAACTAATTTACCAATAACACACTAAAGTACCAAAAGACATCAAAAACTTTTTCACTTTCCATGCGATTGAGTACACTTTACAACGGGTGTAAAAACACTGAGTGTATCTCCGAACCTATTATTCACAATTTGTCTCCAGCCTATCATGTTGGAGGGCTACAGACTGCCGATTATGAAAATACACAAAATCTCAAACGGATGTGTTAACGATAGAAGGAGATAATATAGCCATACACGGTGTTTTTACCGCTCCGGACCGTCTGACCACCAAATCTCAACACCAGTGGTCAACTGAGACGAAAATTTTCTCATCTGACCACTGGAGGTCAGTTGGGAGCAATTCCTTCCTAATTCATCACCAGTGATGAAGTGGGATTTTTTTTGTCTCAACTTACCACCTGTGGTCTTTTGGAACAATCTCACCACCGGTGGTCAGTTGAGACGAAACAATTCCCTTCTGACTACTGGAGGTCAATTGGGAGCAATTTTTTCCTAATTCACCAGTCTTATTTGAGTGATAGAATACAAAAAGTTAGCATAAATGATATTAAGTCATCGGGGCCACCGGCGGTGATGGGTGTACCATAGGGCTCGATCTTGGGCCCTTTTCTTTTCCTGGTATACATGAATGATTTACCTCATTATGTAAAAAACCAAGCGGATATGGTTTAATTAATGATGATACATCATTAATATTTAAGTATGATAGGAATAAAGAAAATTTCGACGACGTAAATAGTGCTCTTTCACGTGTCTCGCATTGGTTCACTATTAACAATTTACTGTTAAATGCAAAAAAAAAATGTATAGATTTTGTACCTATCATTCGCTCATTCAGTCATAAATTCATCCATTCATTCAGTCTACCATTCATTCAGTCAATCATTGGTTTAGTCAATAATTCATTCAGTCATTACATCAAAACTATAACAATTTTCTTTCGTTAAAATGCCTTTTAATGGAAGAAAGACAATGACCTAGTATGAAAATGAGAAGATAATCCATTCGCACCACCCTTTTGAGGAGATTTATTAAAAAAAATACTTATTATTTTGACAGTTGAACTAATGAGAAAAAAAATCCCACTAGCTCGACGATTGATACGTAAATCTAGATGATTTTATTTTGCCCCTTTTGTAACTAGGTGGGTGATATGGGAGTACCATTGTGTTATTTGGTCACTGGTAGTCAGTTGAGAAACTACTGACCACCAGTGGTGAAATTTCGTAGATCATGGACCACCATATACTTAATTCGTCACCAGTGGCGAAATGGGATAATTTACACCACTGGTGGTAAAATGGGAGTAACATTGTGTTATTTGGTAACTGGTAGTCAGTTGAGAAATTGGAGTGCCAACTGACCACTGGTGTTGAGATTTGGTGGTCAGACGGTCCGGAGCGGTTTTTACACCGTTGCAGTCTTTAAGGGTTAATAACCTCGTTACACGATAAGGTACTTATTTTAGCTAAAAGCTTTAATAATTATTATTATTTTATAATAATTAATTCATTGTCACATTATAATCTTAATATAAAATATAAATTACGTGTCACGTTGTTTGTCCGCGATGGACTCCTAAACTACTTAACCGATTTTAATCAAATTTGTACACCGTGTGCATTTTGATCTAACTTGAAAGATAGGATAGACGAAAGGTTTTAATTAAAAAAAAACTTTTGACAGAACGAAGTCTGTCCGGGCAGCTAGTGTAACATAATAATTATAATTATTTGTGGATTATGTATTTAACTCCTACTTTACAGGAAGAATACCATTAAAAGAAATAAATTAGTCAATATAACTGTAATAAACAATGTAGAATAATAATAAATAAATAATGTAGAAGATCGTAGAAAACGATCCTGAGCAAGATATTGATACTGAAAAAGTGACTTTAAGTAGTCAGGTGCGATAGAGTTGAACAGCACTGAGTAAAGAGAAGAAAGAATATGAGTATCCCGGCGAAGGCGGATTGGGAGCCACTTGAGCTTTGAGCGAAATTCGGAGACGTGGTCATATTTTCGAAGATTAAATATGAACCGGATGCAAAGATTTTGAAGTCGCTTAAGTTTATTTAGTTGCTCCTCTGTTAAGTTCAGATAGCGTACGTCAACATAGTCAAGAATCGGAAAGAGGTAACTGCGAAACCACTCAATGGCAGTCGGAAATATGTTAACAGAACTTAATGTAGCTAGAATTAAGTCATGGTCAACAGCGTTGAATGCATTGCTAAAATCCAGTAGTAAGAGTACCGTGACTTGTCGTTTGTCCATTCCTAGACGAATATCGTCTGTAATTTTTAGCAATGCAGTAGTCGTACGATGACCAGGGAGGAAACCGGATTGCAGAGGATTTAACAGGTTTAAATTTGTAAGATAGGAACATAATTACTGTTGATGTATAAGAAGCTCGAACACTTTGGAAAAGATTTGAAGAAGGGATATAGGACGATAATCAGAGAAACTGGAGGGATTGGTCTTCTTGGGAAGCGGAATAATCAAAGCGTCTTTCCAGGGAGTAGAAAAAGCACCAGAGGTAATGGATATGTGTTATAGTAGGAAGGATGAGGTCTAGTATAGGTATGATCATTTTACGACTAATGATATCACTGCCAATTGCATCAGAATTAATGGACATTACGCTCTGCTTAACATCACGATATCTAAATTGAGAAAAATTAAATATTGGATTGTCAGGAGGGAAAACACTAGAAAGAGTACTTAACGTTGCGTTTTTAGTATTAACATCCAGGCTAGACGTATTAGAGAAATTCTGATTTAGTAGCTCTAAGTCGACGTGATTTGTAGGAGGATCACGATGTGATTTTCCAACTCCTAGAGACCGAAGAAACTTCTAAGCTTTTACCGGATCTTCGTCTTGCACTGATTTTTGAATGTGGGGTCGTTGAGCATTCCTACACACCTTATTGCAGTGATTGTGAATAGATCTATATTTATCGTGGTTTTTGCCACTGGGTTCCATCTTATATTTTGATTTCGCCTGAATTCGTACCGGTCGCAGTGGAGCATGACGATCTAACAGCTGAATAAATAGTGAGCTAAATAGAGTTACCTGTGCATCTACGTCATCGGTGTCATGAACCACACCCCAGTCTACATTGGCTGCATCTGCCCAAAACTGTTCGACATCTATTCCACTGAAATTGCGCTGAAGAATGATTCTTGATCTAGCCTTAGGAGGTCGCAATTTATAGGAGAGAAAGATAAGGTCATGATAAGAGAAGGCGTCAGCAGCATGTTGACCATGTTCCTCTGCATGGTCGGGAGATGAGACGAACAATAAGTCAAGGAGAGAAGGTATATAATTGGGAAAGAAATGGGTGGCAGATAGAGGAAGAATATGTAAGTTTGCTGCTTCAACTAAGGATTTCAAATGATTACATCTTGAATCTAATTTTAGGAGACACGTATTAAAGTCACCCATGACGATAATATGTGAATAATGTGTGACAAGATCTTCAAAGATATATAACTACGTGCGTGCGTACGTACGTACGTAATAACTACGTAGTATATAACATCGTTACCTCGAAGATAACAATCATAAACAAAAACTGTGGTTGTTTCCATTGTGAAGCTTCGTTTAGTTTTCTTTATCTTGACTTTATTATATTCTACACACTTAAATTTGTAATTATATTAACATTAAGATGCAACAATTGTGATACAAAATACATATTAATATTAATACGGAAGGTTAATGATTAAGTACCTATAGAGGAAGATGTTTTTATCATTCTATACTCTATCTATTACTATTGTTGATATAAATGCATCGGGATAAAGAAATAGATATTTGGCCTCACCATTCTGGGGGTCCAGGCTCCAGCTTCCGTCGCCGGTTACGACACTCTCTTCAGGCACGGAATTGGGATCAGTATTCCGGTCCATTTAGACTCATTAAAAGGTAGAGTGCCGTCGCTAGGTAAATAAAAAGAAACAACAAATAGCCCATAGCATTTTCTTACTATATTAGTTAATAGATTAAAAAGTCTTATCAAAAAATCCTTATCCATTAATAACAAAATAATTATACTATTCAAAGAATAGCTGAAAGCTAAAGACTAGCGTTCAAGAATAACCCATAATGTATACGTTTACATAATTCATAGAATACTCTATGAAGCTTCGTACATCCGACGAAAAATAGCTACTATAGAATCCGATGATAAATAGCTATCATAGAAGCATGTGGCTTATCTGACTAATTTAAAATAATATTTAGTTACATTAAATTAATATAGTGAAAGGATACTGTGATCGATTTTAACTGGAGGGTGGCAGCTAGCCAGATGGAAAAAAATCCTACCACCAATATTAGTATCGTAAAAGCTTTAAGCTGGGTAGAGCCTCTACTCTACTGGGCTTTCCCAGTAACATCCAAAGTATTTTATGTATTGTACGGAACCTGATTTCATGTGAATCCGATTCAGACTTGACCGGTTTTCAACATACAGTTTTTGAGCTTGACATTACGTTTGACGTGCTTATGCACTAGTAATTACAAAATTTGTTCTAACAAAACTAATCTACATCTAGTTTTCTAAATGATCCAGGCATTCCCAAATATTCTTCATTAAACTTGGCCGATGTTCTTTTAGATTCGTCGGTAATTAAATTGTTCGAATCTTCAATTATTTTAGTAGCTTCTTTTGTTTTCAAGCATTTCCTCCATTGTTCTGGAAAAAATAATTTATGTTAAACAAGTAACCTTTTTTCTATACTAATATATAAAGAGGAAAGATTTGATTTTTTGTTTGCATTGAATAGGCTCCAAAACTACTGAACCGATTTCAAAAATTCTTTCACTGTTGGAAAGCTACACTATCCCCGAGTAACATAGGCTATATTATATTTTCAAAAAAATTAGGGATCCTTAATAAAACTCCAATAACCCAAGCTGTAAAAAAATAAGAAAACCGAAGCAAAGCGAGGGCGGTTACTCGTAATTAATATAGTGCAACTAAAATGAAACTATACACACATAAACTTTGGCAGTTATCGGGATTTGTTTTTAATGAAACTTCTATATCGACATTGGCCAGACGACGGGGACAATTTAAAATGTTGGAATCTCATTCCTGCCAACCCCTGATACAGTGACATAATTTCAATATGACAAGTTTAAATTTGCCCTCGCTTTGCTTCGGTTTTCTTATTTTTTTACACCTTGGGTTATATTATTGGAGTTTTATTAAGGATCCCTAATTTTTTTTTAAATATTATATAGGGAGATAGTGTAGCTTCCCAACAGTGAAAGAATTTTTCAAATCGGTTCAGTAGTTTCGGAGCCTATTCAATGCAAACAAACAATGAAATCTTTCCTCTTTATAATATTAGTATCATGGACCTAAAAAAATCCATGATTAGTATAGATTATTTGTTATAAAATCCACAGCTCTTTACAGTTGTAAACAAGTATATTTAATTTTTTTTAATACACAGAATCTATTAATTTGGTACCTGCATTCATTTTCTCATTTCTATTCTTCTATAGTCGATCACATCTTTCATGTGATATAGATTGGGTCTCGAGATGACATTTAAAATAAAAGAAAAACTAATATTCATAGTATAGCATCATAGATTAACCAATAACTATATTCATAGGACAGACCTCGATACACAAATGTTTTATTCAAAAATGCAGCTAGAATACCAAAGCCTGCCTTTTAAATTGAAAATTTTCCATTTTTATGGTCAATACAATACCGCTTTTTATGAAAATAGTTTACAAAAGAGCAGACGAGCCTCTGTCTATCAAATGAATCGCAAATATGGTTTTGTTATTTTCAACGGTTTTTATTTTGCGGCCCATATTTACACAAATATAATATATAGAAAATACTTGCATCCTATAAAAGCTAGCCTACCTGAAAGTTTTACCAGAGAGTAGCCTACATAAGATTTATAGGAACATGGGAAGTCTACTAAACCAAATCTGAATTTATGTCATGTGTTGGATTTTAAGCGTTACGTACAGCCAGCAGAAGCGTTAGGTTTCCAGGGTGCGATGCAAAAACGTTCTGTTAAGTTTAATATTACAAAATGTTTGTGTTTTTATCAGTGTTAAATGCTACCTATATTGATAGTAACACAAAAAATCTGTAATACTTTATTCGAATCACTAACCCACTGCACCAAATTGATAGAAACTAATGTCACTTTGTGAATTATTATTGCCGTAGTAATAGTAACTTCTTGGTACCTAAAAATATAAAATATTTAAAACATATTTCAAGTCATAACATATCAATGATTCACATCAGAATCGGTTTATACCGAAACTATTCATTGTTCATCAAAAACAACTGTAAGTGTCACATTGGTTCAGTGGATTCGTGATTCGACTATAAACATTATGCAACGTTTTTGTATCATCATGCCCTGCAAACCTCTCTTTTGCTACCTACGTAATGAGAGCATTAATGCTGAGTTTGAATTTCCTGGGATATTTTGATTATACCTGCAAGTTCTGAACAAGACGGTTCTTCTCCACCGTAGTCTCTCGGGAGAATTTCTTTAGGCACATGTTTATGCAGATCTTCATATGATGGGTGTACGTGAAGCCGACTCGCTACTTTTTCCCTGAGAGCTTGCTTGAGTATAAATATCACTTTGTCGATGAAAGGTGGTGCGTTCAGGATATGAATACCTTTTATTTTTGTACCAAACCCTTCCTGTAAGTAAAAAAGGGAAAATTGAATTGCACTTGCACATAATAATATAATTTGTCTCAATTCAGAACGGTATTTTAGCTGCTCATATAAGTTCTATAATTATGAAAAAAATGTTCGAAAATAAAAATTATCTTCTCTTCATTATTTCACTGTCTATTCACCGATCACTATCAAAAGCCAATAAATTGTACCAAAGCTTTGTTATGAAAATAGTTCGTATCTGGTCAGCACCCAGACCCCAGAACAGATTCCATAACAATATATTTTTGGCTGGTTATTGTTAAGCTTTGTGGTTCATTAATGTTTTCTTAACAAATTCACGAACACAATAATAATGACAAACTATTCTTAGCAAGCGTGGTTAAATAAATAGATTTTACAAATCAATAAACGAAGGCCGACATCATGTCCACATTACTCACACTGATGTATTTTTTATGTGCTTTGGTCTGGTTAAAATTACTTTTTTCTATTAGACAAATTAATTAGATCACACCAATTAATGTCATCAAATGTATTAGGTTAAATGAAAAAAAAATATTTTATTTAGTTAATGCTTTAATACACAGGTATTAAAACGTGACAATATGAGAGTTAGTAAAAGGTCTGAACTCTGAAGTCAAAGATGTTTGAGCAGTGTGTGTTGCCAGGTATGACATACGGCTCCGAGACGTAGTGCTTTACTATTGGCCTAATTCACTCAAAGTCGCACAGCGATCTATGTAGGGGGCTATATCGGTATTTCTTTATGTGATCGCATCGGAAATGATGAAATCCGTAGACGAACAAGGATATCCAACATAACTCAGCGGATAAGCCGGCTGAAGTGGCAATGGGCTGACTACTTAGTTCGAAGGACCGATAACCGTTGGGGAAGAAGTTCCTCGAATGGCACTCACGTCTCTGAAGAAGGTGTATAGGACGCCCCGCGACCAGGTGGACTGACGACCAGAAGAATACAGCGGGAATCCGCTAGATTCAGGAGAATCAGGATCGGACTGAGTGGTGCAAGTTAGGGCCGATTTCCAACAGTAGATCTCAAAGGGCTGATGGGTAGATGGATGGATAGGCAAAATTAATTAAATTACAGAAAATCTATTTAAACATATAAAACACAAAATAAGTTTTGTACGGATGTCCTTTAGACTCTGAAACCACCCAAACGATGTGCCATAAAGTGGTCTCATTTGAAAGGCAATAATGCGAAGATGATTTGAGACCACTAAAACAATGCATTATACTCGTTTAAGATTTTTGACTTTTCACAACATTTTTTAGCGTAGTCTGTTTAGTGTACACACGGCGCATATCTACTAGTATACCTAAATATAAACTTCCAGCATTAACATTTACGTAATTATGCTATTAAAAATCTTCTGAGTATTTCGAAGTTTAGTAGTGTTCGATACAAATTAAACTTTAATAAATTAAATTAAATGTTACCGTGCACAAAATTTCCGCCTTTTTAACTGTTATAGGATTCAATTTACTAAGTAGACCTATGTGTATATTTTTCAGGTCTAGAATATATCTTTCCGACGAACTGTAGTCAAAGTGCAACCTATACTCTCCAATCTGAAAAGTAAATAATATTAATGCTTTTAATGTGCTGTTAAACTACCAAATAGCAAGCAAGGAGGGTTAAAACAAGGGTAAGTTGAAACAATTGAAATTTCTCGGAAACAAAAAACACTAGCAAGTTGGCAAGGTCACAAAATCTACTCTTCCACTATCCTCCCGGGCGTCCGATACACTTTTACGCGCCCCGATTGACGCTTACGCAGTTGTCAAATATCAGATCAAAAAATGCATAAAATATTCATAAAAGAACTGTTTATCCTTAATGTTATACCTTATTTGCCAGCTTATTTATCCAAGATTTAAATTGTAGTAAAGATTGAGCATGACTATGTTGTGTTATGAAGTTATGTCAGTTCAACCGTAATAGCAGGCAATTTTTTTAGCCTAAGAGAGTTGAAACACCATGTTTCAACTCACCTCGTTTGCATTTTTTTGCTTTGGCGTATTCACATTTGTGTTTTTTTTTTGTAATGGTATTGTTGAGCTTCCTTCATTTTGAAGACTTCATTTGAAGAGGGTGATAGCCAGGTAGGCTTCATAAAAAGAAGCTCGCACTTTCTTTTTTCCTTCTCAAATCTCAATATTTTAATTTAGACATAACAAATTATTATACTACTATAATTTATATACTAATTACTATAATAATTTATATACTACTCGTAGCTATAAAATACGTTTTAGTAACAAGAAAACCACGTCATTATTTTTAAATAACTCTGACAGTGCAACTGAACCACCTTAAAAGTTAAAACCCTCTGAAACCACTATAGGTAATTTGTCCATGGGCGGTGTTTACCTAGCCAAGTAGCCTGTCATTGGTCGAAGGTTGCGTCAAGTTTACATTACATTAAGTTTAACATTACATTAACTTTCCGTTAAGTTTAGGTATGTAAGTTAGTAAAAAGCTTCAGCGGCGTATATCAAACGCTGCTATTAATTTTATATAGGCGCTACTTTTTTAATTCATCTAAACAAGAACATCTTGCCAGTTATGTGTTGTTTTCTATTAATTATTTAATGGAAGAAAATTATAAATAAAACAGTATATTAAGAGACTTACCAAAAAACAATAACGTAAGTAAGTCAATATTGAAAAATGTTCTAAATTTTCAGTTAAAAATTGAGTTACCATAACTCTTGACTGATCAATGGGACACAATTTTGGGAGTGGAACGTAATTACTGGAAGGAAAAGAAAACATTTTAGTTTACAAACGAGCAGACATTAAGCAAAATACATAAAAACAAATCCGAAAAAATTGGTCCGTCCATTTTAGATGAATGATAGCTAACGAGACGAAAAAAATCATATCTCCTGCATGAGACATTACTCATGGCATTTATTTCATTAGGTTAGGTTAGGTAAGGCCCAGCTTTCTTTAAGAAGAGGGCTAATATTTTTTCTTTGACACAAGCCTCAGAGGTTAGCTCTTTACACCCTATGCAACATAATGTTGCTGAATAGATTCATCACGGATTTTAAGAAAAAAAAGTTTGAGTTACATTTTTTTATGTAATACTTAATCTAACGCCAATGGATCTGAAAGCATTTATTTTCAAAAAAAAAACTAATTTTCCAAATCAGTTTATAAATTACAGATCTGAGGTACAAACATTTAAAAAATACCACCAAATTGAGAACCTCTTTATTTTTGAAGGCGATTATACGGCGGTCAAAAACAATGACGATACTCACACAACATGCCAAAACTTTTCAAACTCATCCACAGTTCTGTTCATGCAAAGATCTGGCATCATTCCTCTGGATGTGAACAATTTGTCTATTTTCTTTTTTGTGCCCTCGGGAGATCCACCTGATAGTATGAAGATACGTTCTAGAATAGTCCGATCTGAAAACGAACATTTCCTTTTTAACCCCCGACGAAAAAAGAGGGGTGTTATAAGTTTGACGTGTCTGTGTATCTATGTATCTATATGTCTGTCTGTGGCATCGTAGTTCCCAAAGAGATGAACCAAATTTTGATCTTTTTTTTTTGTTTGAAAGGTAACTTATTCGAAAGTGTTAATGTTGCTAATATCCATGGGCGGCGGTGACCACTTACCATCAGGTGACCCGTCTGCTCGTTTGCCTGCTTAAGGCATAAAAAAAAATGTTCTTAGCTATGTTTTGTGTGAATAAAACTGTCGGGAGGTTTTTTAAATTTTAAGTTAAGATTATTATAGGTGTACCAGGATCTGATGGCAAAATGGGGTAATTAAAATTGGAGACGCAACACTCCCAAGCGTTGGGGAAATTGGAATAAAACTTGTTGATCGTTGATATTTTTATCATAGTGTTAGTTTCATAATTCACATTATATGTCTGGTTTATTAACTTGAGATGAAAATATATAAATAACAATATTATATTATGCACATATTTTTATATTATAATAAATTATAAGAGTGACTAGGTAATTTATTTTATGCAACTTCAATTTAAAAATTTCTATCTGTATTTTTAATTCATTCGATGAAGAGAATAAATAGATAATAATAATGAGTTGCTTCTCTAACATTTCAGTTACGTGAGTTTGCATGATGTAACTTTTCATGTAATATTCACAACATGTTTGCAAGCTCGGATTTGTAACAATGTTTGTATTCTTAATTTCATTTATTTTAACATCATTTGCAAATCTATTTACATATGAAGAAATCATAATTAGATTAATTACTAAGAAAATTTAATCAAGAAAAATAAGTATCAAAACGAGTCAATCCTACGAGATGGATAATAATAATATTGTAGATTGTCTTTTAAATACACCTTTTTTCTCATATGTTTTTCAATAAACATTGAAAATAATATTGTTGGTTAGTGATCGTAAAGATATTGTCGGTATTCAATTGAAAATAATGATAATTTTAGAAAAAGAAAAATTTTCCATACAACTCTTTTTTTCACTTGACAATTGTTATAGTTTTAAAAAATTTCATTGCCATATAAAAAACCTATTTTTCTGCTTGTCAAGAATGCCATGAGTTCCTGGTATACCTATATACGCATTTACTCAGCATAGGTATCCTGTTTGTATGTCGGATAGGTACTGTTATGTATTCTGTGGTCGCGGTCAAATCTTGCAAGCTTAATTAGATCTACTTCCTCTTAAACAAAGGAGTTGACATTTTACATATTCCTTTAGTGCTAATGACAATGCATTTTGGTGATAAGCATGACATGATACTACGCTCAGATTTAGCTCCAGATTAAAGAACTCCACAGTGGTTAACAGCACAGACACAATTTTTTTTTTGTTTAACTACGATTTATTATTGTGTTTTATTTCAATTAACATCAACTATGATCAGGAGACACAATAGTGTCTAGGACAAGTACACTACACAATACACTCTCAAAATAATGTCACTTGACGCTATAGTCTCTTTTCTCGAAACCTAGTGTGACGTCACGAAACAAGCCGTCACGAAATTTTTAACTCCATATTTTTAATTATTAGCGAAACGTCAACACTTTGTACTTTCACACATCAAAATGATTATCGATTGTGTCTATAAAACACTAAAAATTATTTCGATCTTTCAATTATTTAATACTTTACAACAATAAAAAATTTGGCCCGGTCCCGTTTTGGAATCTGAACAGCCTAAATCGGCAATTTTGGATGAATTTTTACTAGAAGGTTGGTATTGAATTTTATTTTTTTATTCTTCGTACATGGCATTGGCGTATTATATATTTCGATATTAATGGCTGTGACCACAGACACATGCTTAGTAAGTAGATAGCATATACAGACTATACATTGAGTGCTTGCTTTAAGGATATAATAGTCTAACTGGATCACAATCTTCGAAGATACCTGAAGATGGATGACGACTTTTGGAAAAATATTTTAAAATTTTCGTAGGTTTATTTTATACCTCTTACAATATTTATTTTTTCAAAAAAGTGTTATTTAGTAGGAATAAAAATAACTTTTAATCCATTAATTTGAAATTCGCGCGAAATAGTCGGCCATCTGTCACTTGCTGGCTGTGACGTCATATTTCAAAAGTTTATTCTGTGAGTTTATCTAGGACGCTCTATTTCTGAAGATATTTTAACTGAAAAACTTACATCTTTTTCACTCGAATTGTGAAAATGACAAGCTACAAGACATGTGCAGTGCTTATGTGTAGAAGTACTACAATTAAATTTCCTAACAAATTGTTTAAACACGTTCCTAATGCCCTCAAGTCTCAACGTCGAAAGCAGTGGTTACATTTAGCACGTCGAGACCCAGAGTTAACATCTGATAAATCTGCAATATTCTTTTGTGAAGACCACTGATGTAAGTATTTAGAAGTAATCAACTTAGCCTCTGATTTACAAATAAAAACAAATTAAACCTAACCTAATGTTGTTCATAAAACATGATCAAAATAAAAGTAAGTAATTAATATATTTGTGTTACTTTACAGCTGCCTAATGGGAAAATTACATCCAATACAGTGTGATGGGGTCTGTTGGCATAATAAGACTGAAGCCAGACCGTTTACCATCAAAATTTCAATGTCAACCAGACAGAATAAATCGCACCGCACCGCCACAGCCTCGATCAGCCGCAAGCAAAAGACAACGTATGAACATAATACAAGAAATATTTTCAGAGGAAACTCAAATGCTAACAACATTAGGCATGACAAGCAATAACGGTGAGTAAAAAACTATTTAATAATACACAACCCTTTTATTTTTTAATCTGAGTACACAACAATATGTTGAAAAGTTCATAAGTAGTAGAGTACCTTTGCCATGTACCATTACCATATAGGTAAGTATGTAATAAATAATATGTTTTGATTTTTCCAGATTTTTTGTCTGCTACTGAGAAAGATGGCTGTTCAAATTCAGATCAGGCGATACAAGTATGCCCTGAAATGAGTAATAAATTAGTTCGAGTGTGTATGTCTGCAAAGAATAGAAGCAGATATGTACAAATTATTACTCAAAGTAAGGATAAAAATACTTCTCCTTTAAAGACTCATGTAATAACCACTGCAACATCACATTTTAAAATAAAGTATAGGATAGAATCAGCAGGGCATTCCAAAATCAGGAGAAATTTACTCTTTACTGAAAAGCTAGAAGCGTTGTCTTCAAACAGTTCATCACCATCAAAATTGCAACTTAATATTGACAGTTCACCATCTGTTCAATCCTTATTAACAAAGACATCTACAAGCAGCGATCAAGAAACTCAATCTGAATTATCAGAATTAAAGAGGAAAGTTGAAGCAGAGAAACTATGTTGAATGTCAATTGAAAATACTGTACGACTGATCAAGAAAAATGCAAGATATTATTTAGGTGTTTCGAAGGATTGTTATTTTTTGATTGAAATTTTGAAAAAGCACATTAGCCTTCCTGAAGAACATATTATTGTTATGTTTAAAAAAAATAAGACTAAATACACCATTTTCTGAGCTTGGAGACCAATTCGGAATGTCACTGTCGCTAGTAAAGTATTTATGAAATCTGTAATTCTAATTGCAAGTGTGTTACATCCATTTATAATTAAATCAAATAAACAATTGGTAAATCAGAACCTACCTATGGCGTTTAGACATATGTACCATAATATCTATTGTATCGAGAATTCTCTATGTTAAAACCTCATTCTATAGTGAATATGAAATTGTTAAAATATTTAGATAAATGTGTTATTGTTGCATGTGCACTGATTAACCTACAGGATAGTTTAATTAAAAATACATGATTTGCTAATATAAATTGTTTTATTTGGTACTATTATAAATTAATGGATATTTTTCTTCCATTAAGATTCTAAGAGTAAATCTTTTACATATAGGTACATAATCATATTCTACAGGCACAATATTGACTTTCTGAGTGTCTTCAAAGTCCCATGATGCCAAACAAAACAAATACTTTTTCAGTTTAGTTAAGTGCATTTGCAGTTGCACTTGTGCGAAGTACTTAGCAGTAACTTGATTCATCGAAACATATTTTTTTGAAGTTCATTGGACTCATTCATTGGACATTTTATTTCTATTACTGTGTCACCATTTAAAATTCCATCCGGTGATGCTGCTATCATAGGATATTCTTGACACATGAACAAGCCGCACTGAGAAATTTCTCCAAGTAGATTTTTTAATTTTTGTTTTACAAGGTCTTCTAATTTTCGACCCCTTTTAATAGCAACTGTGTCTGGAACACCATACGACTGTCGAGAAGATCTGAAATCATAAACATAACCTATAAGTAATTTAAAAATCATTAGTTAGGGTGTCGTTATGGGGGCGCTGAGGAAAAACTTAGAAAAAGTCCTTCTGTGACCCCTTAGCAAGACTCTGACCAATTTTGCTTATTCATTTCAGTACTTACATGAAGGTTTTTGCATTCCGAAACTCGGCAGAGCAAAAGTCAGAGATACACGCAAAGAAATTTGCAATTAAATGAATCAACTTTAGGCAAATTCGCACTGTCAGCTTTTGTATAGCCTGACTCCATTTTACAAAACCTCTCAAAAGCACAAATCAAAATATATCTTATTAATTTTCTCAATAAATTGCACACGATAAAGTAACTTAGTAGTACACACTACACGACGCTTTATTTATTGAAATTAGACATGGGCGGTAAAAACTATAAATAGTTTCAATAACCCTTTATTTGCATAATACCACAAATACGGTATCAGGTGCTATAAAAACTGTTTATTGAGAGAAACCATTTATTCGTGAATACGAGGTATTGCGCGGTAAGGTATGAAGACGTGGTATAAACTATAAACAGTTTCAATATTTCAATAAACCTTTACTGGTATAATACCACAAATATTTCATTTAATCAGTTATTTCGTATACCAACATTACTGAGAATAAGCGTATACCAATGATACCGTAAACCTGATATACCGAGTACACATTTCAATAAATGGTTATTAAAATAAACAGTTTTTAAACCCTTTATCCTTAATACCGACTTTACCGAGAATATGAGAATACCGATGATACCTGATATACCGAGTGAACGTTTTAATAAATGGTTATTAAAATAAACAGTTTTAAAACCCTTTATCCTTAATACCGACTTTACCGAGAATATGAGAATACCGATGATACCTGATATACCGAGTGAAAGTTTCAATAAATAGTTATTAAAATAAACAGTTTTAAAACCCTTTATCGGCGACAATACCAATACATAGTTATGGTATTACGAAAACGCGTACCGATCCATGTCTAATTGAAATGTGACGTCATACAATGTTCAATCATGGCCGCCCGCGTTTCGGTTCTCGTATCCACAGGTAAAAAAACTCAAATCTATTTTTCAAAAATAAAAATATTTACAATTTGTTTTCATGCAAAAAACGTATTGTATAATTATTGTTATCCATTAAGCAACCGTATTTAACACATTTCATATTTTACCGTGACAACAGTCAAATAGCCAATTGACCATTTTTCTATTGTGTTCATGTATAGTACCAGGATATATTATTCGATGGTGTTCAAATATTTTCATAAGTGCAATGTACGTAAAAAAATAAATGTACCTTAATAAATAATTTTTATTTTATTATTACCTTACACAAAAATAATCATAATATAAAAACATCAGTTTTTATGACAAAGAATACTAGCTGACCGGGCAAACGTTGAACTGCCTCTTAAATTATATCTAGATAAAGGGACACCCTAATCACAACCCTTGGGTTAAAATTATGAAATTTTTCACATTTATAACTTTAAATTACATCCCTTATTTTCACCCTCAAGGGGTGATTGTCCAAATAAACTTGTCACAGTACTTTTGTTTTTATAGGTTTGGTAAATTATTAATTTAATTATCGATCGCAGAGAGTCGATATTAAAAAATAGGGGTTGGTGGTAGAAGGGTTAAAAATTAAAATTGTGTGTATTTTTTATGCCAAATCCTAAGAAAATTCAAATAAAATTTAAAAAAAAATAAAAAAAATTGGCGTGGACCATACTTATCACTTAGGGTTATGAAAAATAGTTTGCATCTTATTCTCAGACCTACTGATTATATACACAAAATTTCTTAACAATCGGTCAAGCCCTTTCGAAGGAGTTTGTAACTAATACTGTGACATATGTATTTATCTTAATCTTAATATATATAAACTACCGTCAAATGCCCTGATTTTGCCTCGCGTCCTGTGTTTGCCTAAAATGAAGAAAAGACAATATCTTCCTCATTATATTCGTTTGGCAATCGAAAAATTTGTGAGTTTTTAGATTTATTATCTGGCAACACTAAATTGGTGGTGTAATGTTGGTAACATGCATAACTTTTGACAGTTATGTGTCAAACCAAATTGCGAGAAGACGGTTTTTGTGAGTTCCGAAAAAACTTTTTAAGTAAGTCAAGAAAATATGCATATTTCTTACTTTTTTATTACTTATTCTATAAAACGTTGATAGCTTGATAGTTTATCTTTGTTAGTGTCCAAAAAACACGTATATTTAGTGACAAAAGTTGAAATAGGCAAAGTCAGGAAATCTTTTGAACAAAAGAACTTTACTTTGCCTAGGCCTAGGGTTGTCACTTTTGATTACCGACATGAAAAAGGCACACGTATTTTTGGGTGTAACTTACGCGATAGCTCGATCATTAATTTAAAATTGATTGTACTTTATTTTTATATTATAATTTGATAGTACAGATATTATGTATATCTAAACTCAAAGAAATTATTATATATATACATATATATATATATAAATAATTTGACGACTGATTGGCACAGTCGGTAATGGTCTTGCCTTCTGCGTCGGATGTCGTGGGTTCGATTCCCACAACTGGAAAATGTTTGTGTGACTGATGAGCATGAATGTTTTCCAATGTCTGGGTATTGTTCTATATATTAGAGTTATTTATGTATATTAAATATATTTATTAGTTTCTAGTAGTCAAACACAAGTTATCGCTTACTTTGGGGCTAGACTGCGACGTGTGTAATATCTTGATTTATTTATTTATGTATTCTTATTCTTCTTTTGTTTTTGTTTGAAGGACGATAAAAATGAACAAGCCGCGACGGAAATATAAAGATTACGATGAGAGCTTACTAGAAATCGCCGTAGGCCTCGTAGAAAATAAGAATATCACATCATATGAAGCTGAAAAACAATTCGGGATACCACGCCGCACAATCTTAAATAAAGTAAAAAAGAAACATTTGAAAAAAGTTGGAGGTCCCACCAAACTGACACCAGCTGATGAACAGAAAATTGCAAGCTGTTTAATACTTTGTGGAGAATATGGATACCCTCTTAGTTTAATGGACTTGAGGTCAATAGTGTATGATTACTTGGTGAAAAATGGACTCAGTGGTATTTTTAACCACAAAATGCCAGGTGCCAAGTGGGTAAGAAACTTCTTAAAACGCCACAAAAATATTCTGACAGTGCGTTCTACTACTAATATAAAGGAATCCCGAGCCAATAAAAGCGTACAGGACTACAATACATATTTTGAAAATTTGAAGATTTCACTACATAATGTAAAACCAGAACACATAATCAACTATGATGAAACGAATTTCTCTGATAACCCTGGATCACAAAAATGTATATTTAAAGCAGGCACTAAACACCCAAATAAAACATTAAATAACACCAAAACCGCAATATCTGTAATGTTCTCAGCTACAGCCAGTGGAGAAATCTTTCCACCGTATGTGGTTTATAAAGCTAACAATTTATTTACAAATTGGTGTGCCAATGGTCCTGAAGGAACCCGATATAATAAAACACAATCCGGCTGGTTTGATTCGGATACTTTTGAAGATTGGTTTAACACCATAATTATCCCATGGGCTGAGAAAACTACGGATCCTAAGGTCTTAATTGGAGACAATTTATCGTCTCATATGAATATAAGTATAATAACTAAATGTCAAGAGTATAATATAAGGTTTGTTTTCTTGCCACCCAATTCAACGCACCACACTCAGCCTCTTGATGTGGCCTTCTTTGGTCCATTGAAAAGAGAATGGAGGAAAATTTTAATGGACTACAAAGTTCGACATCCAAGTGCAAATACTTTGAATAAACAGATATTCCCTGAATTATTGAAGATGTTGCTAGATGCTACGAAACTTACGCAAAGTAAAAACATAATAAGTGGATTTCGTGCTGCTGGGATACACCCCATCAATCCAGAGGCTGTATTAAAGAAATTGCCCGATTTTCGTAGACCTCAAACAAACGTTAGTTATGACGAGACCTTCGTCAATTATTTGAAAAATTTGAGGACTCCACCTAACCAATATAAGAGAAATCCAAATAAAAAACTTTTCATTGAGCCTGGGAAATCTGTGAGTGTTAATGAATTAGAAAATGCAAGAAAACGAAAAGCACCAAATACTACAAGTAAGGCAAGAAAACCTTATCTCCGAAAGAAAAATACTATTGACGAAGAGATCCAACTACAACAGGAGGAAGAAGACATTTCTGCTGCTCTTCCGGATTATACTTCTAACAATGTCTTGCCAAATATCAGACGAGATTCATCATCCCATAGAGACGATAACGAACACACTACTATTTTAGTAGTTAGTGCTGAAGTACATCAAAGACGTGAGGACTTGGATTCATTTAGCCAGACATATACCAATAGTACAATTGAAAAAATTCAACCAGGCGTTTTTGTAAATGTCGATAAAAATTTACATATATCAAATGACCGGAGTTTATTTAGAGATGTTTCTAACTTTGGTGAAACTACACCAACTGAATACGACTCTCTACAAGGCCATGTTAACAAAGAACATGTTCTTAAAAGTAGAAGCAATAGAGAGTCAAGTTCAGAAAGCTCAGGGACGTATAGTGTTCATGATTCATCTTATGATGAACATTTTCTTCCATCCAATAGTGATACAGAAAGTTACATGGAAGAAATGAATGAAGAAATGGGAACTGAAAACGAGAATAATGCTTGTGAAATTGGTGTTGGAAAATATGTTCTGGTTAAATTTGCTACACCAAAGTTGATTAAGTATTATATTGGTTTAGTAACCAAATATAATGATTTAGAGCACGCTTATACCATAAAATACTTACGAAAAAAATCTAAAAATACATTTTACTGGCCAGTCGTAGATGACATATCAGACGTCTCTTTGCTAGATATAGAAAAAAAGTTGCCGAATCCACACGTCGGTCGTCGGGGGATCTTAAAATTTGATTTAGATAATTTAAGTGTTCCTTGGTCAAAAGTTTATTGAAACTAAAATTTTGCTAACAAGGAGCAATCCATAAATTACGTCACATGTTAGGGGGAGGAGGGGGGTCGATGTAGTGTGACATTGTGTGACAAGGGGAGGGAAAGGGTCCTTAATATCGTGACGTCACATTTCAAAATCGAATAGTTGGTATGTGTAGGTAAATATAAAAAAAAACAATTAATGGAAATATAAGTTATTTCGCAACTGGTGTTTTAATTTAATAATTTCTAGGTGTAAAATTTCATAATATGTGACGTCACACTGGGGGGAGGGTCTCAAAAATGTGACCAGCCGTGACAAGGACGGGGAGGGATCTAGTCATGAAATTAGTGTGACGCAATTTATGGATGGCCCTCAATGATAACTTTTAAATTTTTCGAAGAATTTTTGTTTTTGAGATACGGTTTGTTTGTAATGACCAATTTTTTGCACCCAATAAAATAATTTCAATTTTGATTTGATTCGGCAATTTAATACAATAATTTTATTAATATTGTACGTTACATCTTGATAGTTTAAAAAAAGTTGTGATGTGATTTTTTTCTAAATCTGATAGGATTAACTTTAAAAAAGCTAAACTATCTAAGGTTTTATTTAATTTTAAGATACTTACCTACCAAAAGTTTATTATGTTTAGTTACCTATAGTAGTAAACGTTTATTTTTTTCTTAAAAATTGTTTTGCAATGACTGATTAAGTGTTAACTATGTGAGCGTAAAGTACCTTAATGCTGAATGCACATATAATATGTCCGCACCGTACACGCCGAAGGCGCCGCATTTGTATTGTAGTTTAAAAAAAGTTGTGATGTGATTTTTTTCTAAATCTGATAGGATTAACTTTAATAAAGTTAAACTATCTAAGGTTTTATTTAATTTTAAGATACTTACCTACCAAAAGTTTATTATGTTTAGTTACCTATAGTAGTAAACGTTTATTTTTTTCTTAAAAATTGTTTCTCAATGACTGATTAAGTGTTAACTATGTGAGCGTAAAGTACCTTAATGCTGAACGCACATATAATATGTCCGCACCGTACGCGCCGAAGGCGCCGCATTTGTATTGTAGTTTAAAAAAAGTTGTGATGTGATTTTTTTCTAAATCTGATAGGATTAACTTTAAAAAAGTTAAACTATCATATGGTTTTATTTAATTTAATGTTTGGTTACCTATAGTAATAAACGTTTATTTTTTCGTAAAAATTGTTTTGCAATGACTGATTAAGTGTTAACTATGTGAGCGTAAAGTACCTTAATGCTGAACGCACATATAATACGCCCGCACCGTACGCGCCGAAGGCGCCGCATTTGTATGAAATCATAATTATGAAAGCCCGGTGCGCATGACATAATGTGATATGCCAAAAGCGGCGCGTTCGGCCCGTACGATGCGGACATATTATGTGCGTTCAACAAAAGCCTACTTTAATAATAAAAAAAATATTCGATTAATATTTTGTTTCTTTTCATAAATTAATATCATGACACAACCCTACCTATACTTTGTCAATGTATGAAGATCGTGTTAAAACATGTCCATACATTGCCTTAATATTTTTACCTAATAAAATACTCCTAAAATTTGTCATTCAAAATTGGTTTGTATTATCTGGACTTTAAGTTACATTTTAGAAGTGTCAGGATAAAAATCCAGTTGTTTATTTTGGAGTAAATGCATCAGGCAATGTCAGGAATATCAGACGTGACTTTGCCTAATTCCTAAGACATCTCAAAAAAAATTGTTTACGTACGAAAACTGACTAAAATATACGAAAATTACAGATTACTGGTTTTTTCCTTGATTATATTTGTATAAAACATTTAAATCGTGCAATTTTCTAATTTTAATATACGATAAAGCCCAATAAATATAAATATCCGTGAAAAGTTAGGGCATTTGACGGTACGTGTCACGTTGTTTGTCCGCGATGGACTCCTAAACTAATTAACCAATTTTAATCAAATTTGCACACCGTGTTCAGTTTAATCTAACTTGAAAGATAGAATAGATAACATCTCAAAAAAAAACTTAAAGAATGAAGTCTGCCCGGGCAGCTAGTATATACATATAAAAATAAATTGCTTTTTGTTTGTGTCACTTAAACTTGAGATTGGCTGGACCGATTTGGCAAATTTTGATCTTGAAATATTTGTGTAACTTCAGGGAAGTGCGTTTCAACCATAGATATGTTACTCTATCTGGATCAGAGACTTTGTACAGGTACCTGACGATCGATGATGTCATATCGGAAGGACCATTCGACCAATCCCAGGCCGGATTGAGGTTGTCCTTCTTAAATTGTAGGGTGTCCACACTTAGAAAAATTATATCCTATTTTGATATGGTTCTTCAAAATGTTTTCTATATGTAATTTTTCTGGTAGTAATCATGATAATATTGAAATAATATATTTTATTAAAATTTCTTTAAAATTACCGACTTTATATTATTGCATTAAGAGTAAATTGAAAATTAAGGTACACCATTACGGTACATCTATATTTTAATTTCATCTTAGATGTTATTAAACCATTATAAAAAATCGCATTCTAATGGTATAATAATATAATATATCCTGGGACTATAGATAACATGGAAACAATACAAAAATGGTCCTTCTTAATATGACGTCTTCGATCGTCAGGTACCACTAAGAAGTTATGTATCCAGTTAGAGTAATATATCCATGGCTGTAAATTGTAAATTAAGTATTCTGTGGTGTAGTACTCTGTCACTCTGTGTAGCGATGGGCCGAGTAATACTTTTTACAACTCGAGTTACTCGAACAAAATTAACCGTTTACTCGAGTAAAAACTCGAGTAAACTCGAGTAACCGAACCGAACCGACGCGACAGCGAGGTCAGCGAGTAGCCGACGCGAGCGAGTAATGAGTTGACTGAGTAAAATCGTCGCAACGCGAAGCGCGTCGGCGGCAACTCGACGAACTCGACGATTAACACCGACTGAGTTGAACCGCGTCGCCGCGTCGACTCGCGTTCGTCGCTGAGTTGAATCGGCCAAGTTTACTCGAGTACGTTAAAGCGTTACTCGAGTTACTCGACCAAAGAGTTTACTCGAGTTACTCGAGTAAATTTCGTCGAGTTGCCCATCGCTAACTCTGTGTTGGTAGCATTGATTATTTGAATTATGTCAAATAGGCTAGTTGACAAAATTTGGAAATTAGTTTAAAACTATAGCTTAGCATCTATTTCACCCCAAAAATCGGCACCCCATAGCGCAGCTGGTTTTTCTGGGGGACTTTAACGCCTGTCATCAAGACTGGCTGTTCCCATACCAGAAAACCGACCATGCTGGAAGAGAAGCGTGGAATTTTGCTTTGACGCTTGGACTCTCCCAGCTGGTAAGGCAAGCGACACGGGTGCCCGATATCGATAGCCACACGGCCAACTGCCTAGACCTTCTGCTGACAACTGATCCAGACAGGTATGATATTCAGGTTTCCTCCCCGTTGGGAACTTCTGATCACTGTCTGGTGAAATCTGTATCGACATATTCCCCTCCGGACTGCGAGCCCCGTGGTAACCGACGAATGTGGCGATACAAGTCAGCAGATTGGGATGAGATGCGACACTTTTTCGCATCTTATCCTTGGCGGCAGCTTTGCTTCTCTTCTGACGATCCGTCGAGCTGCGCGGATGCTATAACCGATGTGGTACGTCAAGCGATGGAGTATTTCATCCCTTTTTCTGATGTACCCATCGGTGGCAAAGCTCGCCCATGGTTCACCGCCGAATGTGAGCAAGCTGAGCAGCGCAAGCATTCAGCTTACTTAGCCTGGGTGGATGCTCGAAGCCGCAAAGCTCCGGATGTCAGCGCTAAGAAGAAAGCTTTTAATCAAGCCGCCAAGTCTTACAAAAAGGCATTACAGAAGGCAAATTCCGTCCGCATTATTCACATCGGCGAAAAACTCTCTACCCAACCGTCCGGTAGTAGAGCTTTTTGGTCTCTCGCCAAAGCGGTCGAGAATAATTTCTGTCGGCCTACACTGCCTCCGCTGCTAAAACCGGATGGTTCCCTGGCTCATACAGCTAAAGAGAAAGCGGACTTATTCGCATCTCTTTTTGCTGAGAATTCGCGTCTGGATGTCAGCAATAACGTACCACCCCAGTTGACTCATTGCGGTATCTCTATGCCGGAGATCCGTATTACAAACAAAGAAGTCCTTAAAACCTTGCGGTGTCTAGACGTGAATAAAGCCAGCGGACCGGATGGTATTCCAGCGATAGTAATCAAGAAATGTGCACCCGAGTTGTCTCCTGTATTGACACGTCTGTTCCGCCTCTCAATTGAGACTGGATCAGTGCCTCAATCCTGGAAGCTTGCCAACGTGCAGCCCGTGCCCAAGAAAGGTAGCCGTGCTGACCCCGCGAACTATCGGCCTATCTCAATTACCTCCATACTCTGCAAGATTATGGAGCGTATATTGAATAGGCGCCTAATGGCATACCTAGAACAGAATGATCTCCTTAGCGATCGGCAGTACGGGTTCCGCCGAAACCGATCAACAGGAGATCTTCTAGCGTATGCCACACATATATGGGGCGAGGCCCTCGAGAAAAATGGGGAGGCACTTGCTGTCTCCCTTGACGTCTCGAAGGCCTTTGATAAGGTCTGGCACGCTAGCCTTCTAAGCAAGCTTCCAGCTTACGGCATATCCCCTGGCCTTATCGACTGGGTAAAAAACTTCCTGAGCGACCGGTCTTTCCGCGTTGTAGTCGATGGCTGTTCATCGAAGACGATGGCTACAAATGCCGGAGTTCCTCAGGGGTGCGTTCTCTCTGCCACTCTATTTCTGCTACATATAAATGACCTGCTTATGCCCGGTATCTATGGGTACGCAGACGATAGCACAGTGGTAGAGAGATACCTACCAAGTTCCAGGGCCAGTCGGGACGAAATTCAGTCTGAAAGAGAGGCCATGGTGGCTCGTGTGAATCTGACACTTCGGGCTGTGTCCGAGTGGGGCGAAGCCAATCTTGTGAGATTCAACGCCACTAAAACGCAGACGTGTCTATTCACCGCCAAGAAGAGCCCGTTCACCTTGGCTCCTACTTTTCGGAATGTGTCCTTGGATTATACCGACTGCCTTCAGTTGTTAGGAGTAGAGATATCCTCGAAACTCAACTTTGGGCGGTTCATCGAGACCAAAGCTAAGGCTGCTGCAAGGAAACTTGGTGTCCTTGCAAGGGTGCGACGGTACTTCACACCCAGGCAACTCTTAAGCTTGTACAAAGCTCAGGTTCGGCCGTGTGTGGAGTACTGTTCGCACATTTGGGCAGGCGCAGCCAAATGTCACCTTTCTGCTTTGGACTCGATGGAGAGGCGTGCGAAGAGGCTCATTGGTGACCCAGATTTGGTTGAGACCAATCTTCAAAGCCTCGAGCACAGGCGCAAAGTAGCCAGCCTCTCGGTTTTCTACAGGGCACATTTTGGAGAGTGTGCGCAGGAATTGTTTGAGATAATTCCCCCATCTCCGTTTCTCCATCGAACGACACGACGCACGGCGGGTATCCATCCTTTCGTCGTGAACATCCCGCCGGTACGGACGACGCGGTTTGCCTCGTCATTCGTTATACGCACCGCGAAGGACTGGAATAACTTGCCTGCGTCGGCGTTCCCGCCAGCCTACGACGTGGATGTCTTCAAGAAAAGAGTGAATAGGCTTTTTCTAAGTTAATGTGCTCAGCATCTTGGACCACATCTACACTTACCATCAGGTGGGATTGTGGTCAAGCATTAACTTATTCGTGTAAAAAAAAAAAAAAAAAAAAAATATATTAATGAAAAATAAGTCTTTTACATTAGTATTTTGAGTTTAAAGAAATGAACTTGAAATTGACCCCGAAAAAGGCCAAGACTGTCATGGCGTCTTGAATGACGTCACACCTCGCGAAACAGCCGTGTTTGTTTAAGACAGTCATTTGTGTTTTTTAATAAATAATGAATTCCTCGTGTTATAAATACTGTATAGTGCCCCAATGTAAAAGTACAACGATAAAAACGCCAAACAAATTATTCATATACGTTCCAAACAATAAACAAAACAAATCATTTTCATGTAAGTATTAAACACAACTTGATGTATCTATTTATAAATGTATAGTAGAAGAAATGAATTTTGCTAAATCTACCATTAATATACCACACATAAACCTATAAAATGTTATGACTTGAATAGGGTTTTATGATTTATTTAAGTTAGGTAAAATATTATTTTCGTTTTATAAAATGTAATAATTCATACTCTTCTTATTTTTTTAGTTGCCAAACGATATGATTAATTATACAGAGTATCAAATTATGGGTAAAGTCTCTCGAGTGCGCATGAAACCAGGTTGTATACCAAAGAAGTTTGAATGCCAAGAAGATGCAGCGGACATGCAGCTATAAGGAACGACCATATATGTTGAAAAAACAAAGGATGTAAGTAATCGCAGTGTTTGAATGAACCAGAACAAAGTAGTACCCCAAGTTCATCTGTCAAGGATACTTCTAATACAAGTTCAAGTAGGTAACAAAAAAAACAAACGGATTGCAGTTTGAAACAAATATGCAGCCATTTTTATTATTATGATCATAATATTGTTTATTTTTCAGATTTTCAAATAGTTGAAGAGAATGTACTTGAAACACCTGAAACTTTATGTGAACTAACAGCGGATAAATCTGTTCAAGCATTAATAACACACAAATTCAGAAGTAAAGCTGTCCAGACTAAAATTAAATCAACAGAAAAGGCACTATCACCTTTGAAACCAAGACAAATATCTACATCCCCGTTCAAATCGGAGACCATTGTAAATTCAAGTCCTTATATGTCCGGCCTCACCAAAATTACAAGAAATATATTTATTGAAGCAGAACAGTCTGATAGTGATATTTCTTTATATGCACCATCTGCATCTACCACCAGTTGCTCGCTTGTGCATTCTTTGCAAGTTAAATCCTCTTCTGACTGTAGTGAATTTATTAAAGAAGACAAAAAGTTAGAAGCAAAAGAGACCATATTGAATATGATTAAAAAAATTTAGAAAAAGCCTCGACTATACATTGGTGTTCCAAGCGTTAATATTTAATTGATATAATAAAAGATGAAATCAATATTCCCAAACATCATTTATTGTTTTGTTTAAATAAAATAAGATTGGATAGCTCATTTAATCAACTGTCTGATGATTATGCAATGACTCCATCATATTTAAGCAAGATATTTTCAAAAAATATACCATTAATAGCCAGTGTATGTTATTGTGTCGCTAGATAGTGAAATGATAAAAAAACTACCCATGGCATTTAGGCACAAATATTATAATGTTAGTTGCATTATAGACTGCCTTGAAATAGAGATAGAAAAACCATCTAAAGCAATAAATCAAGCATTAACCTGGTTGGATTATAAAAAAGCCAACACAATAAAATATTTAATATCCTGTACACCAAATGGACTAATGAACTATATTTCTCCGGGATTTGGGGGCAGGATAACCGACACTTGTTTAGTTGAATCCTGTGACTTTGTCCAAACATTAAAAAGTGGTATGTTCGTTATGGCAGACAGGGGTTTCAAACATTTAGAAATATATCTAAAAAAGCTGGTATTACACTAGTAAGACCTCCTAGTGTCGAAACAGGTGTAAAGATGAGTAAAACTGAAGCAAAACTAACTAAACACATAGCTAGCCTAAGGATACATGTAAAGCGAGTTATTCGGCGTTTACGTGAATTTCGTATGCTTAAACCACATGCATGTATTAATTTTAATTTTGTAAAAATACTTGATGATATAATAATCATAGCATGTGCCTTAATTAATATACAAGATTCTTTAATAAAATAAAACATGAAAATCAAGACTATTTTTTATTTAAAACACCTATATTATAGTTCTACACTCTTATACATTAATGGATAAATATTCATTTTCCAAAACTCCAATAACTTCACTTTTATATTTTCAAGGGTGGTAAATAAACTGACTTCTATTTAATAGCATTATTGTCCTCTAAAAATCTACACTCTCCCCTAAATTACTAAGTCAGCCACCATCAATGCGCGTCTAAAAAATACTCTTTTAGCCACTATAAATCTTCAATGTAAGCTACTGTAAATACGACTTAGCATGGTAGTTATTTTTTAGCATCTACATTTGTAACATATAGTCAATTAGTAAGCTTCTAAAATATTTATATATCGTAGAAGGCTAGATTGGAGTGTATGCTTTCGTATGTTCAGATCATCTCTGTAAACCATGTTTCAAAGGACACTTCAGTACTATGAACATAGATCTCTCTCTGTGGGCGTAGTTATATGTCAGGACTGCCAGGATACTAAATAAAACACACTGTTCGACAGGCACAAGGATACTCTTCGTTTATTGCCTGATAACACCCGGTTTCATGAATTCAACGTTATTTAGATTTTCTTTGGTTTCGCGATCCTATACCTATCTGTCTACCGTAATGTCAATTCTCCTTTTTCTTAATTTTGATAGATTACTAAGAACTTATTTTACTACACGCCGACACGGCCATTCTGACAAGACACACGTCCTCGTGTGTGAATCGTACGAAATCGCGTCATTTTGAACGAACATAACATAAAACAAGATCTTCAAAAATCATTACGAATTTGAATTAATTAACCTGAGCCACGTACCATAGTCGTAAACTTCAACTATCAAAAGTAACAACATAAATTCTGAACGATCTCTGAATCTCGAGTGAGTCCCTCAATCCCCACGGCTTTCAAAGCCAACCAATAATCTCCACTGGTGTCATACGCATACCCACCAAGTGAACAGCCACCTTCACCAGAGCACAACGCGCATCGCGCACCCACGGACTACTTGTGCTGCCCCAAGAGACACCGATTTCTAACGGGCTACGACTACGTTATTGCCACTGGTGCTGCAAAGTTACTGACTCGAGTTTCCATGTTTTCTTACTTCATCAACAAGCTCATTATTAAAATCAAATTCGACTGGTACATGACCTACAGGCATTCTCATTAACTTTCCTTTACTTTACTGCCAAAAGTTACAACAAAGCTTGTTGTTGCCCGAAATCCCGCAAAAATATCATCAGTTCATTTTTTTAGCACAATCACTGCTTCGCTATGTGTTTTCGCTATGGAGAAGAAGCAGCGGAAGAAACTCCATAACAACACTTTTTTATCACGGAACTACCAAATTATTATTTGCGCGATTTTAAAATATTCACGTCACGCGTAGGGTCGTTTGGTACGTCGCGGTCGCGGCGTCGTCACCGAATCAAAGCATCTCGTTCTTTTGACTCACTGTCGGCCATTGCTGACGACTCACACGTCCTCGTGTGAACATTCTGTAAAGACAATATCAACACAGTATTTCGTTCGGCTATTCTGACTTCATGAAGTAAGTGAAGTGTATGTGTGTCTATGTTTTTGTGTGTGTGCTCATAATCCCAGATAAAATTTCACAGCTCGAATATCAACTATGTTCAATAAAGAAACAAACTCATTCCTAACTCATTCCTCAATAAATTAATCGAAAGGCGTTATAAATTCTCGTCTCTCATCTATACTGCTCAATTTTCAACGTAAACCACAAGTAACATCACATCAAATCCTAATATTATATCATCATAATTCCTTCAAAATAAACTTCAAAATATTGTAACCGCTTTTACCAATCAGTATTCAACACTTTTGTTATTGTCCAACCAGTATTTAAACAGTTCCAACTACTATCCAACCTGGATTTGTACACGTTATGTCACAGTTCAACACACAGAAAAATGGCTGAAGGTTGATCACATCATTAAACTCAAAGCTGAGAACATCATCAAATTACTCTTAAGTCCATAAATTAATCACTTTGCTTAGTACACACACAACATCGACCCTTCCTCAAACCTCCAACGTCTCCATTGAGCGTTGTCACACCACACAGGACACGCTTATACCAAGCGTTTCCACCCCATGTGTCACTAAGCATTGTGTTGGCCCAACTGCCTCATCACCATCATGCGAAAGGCCGCATTGATCTCTACTATAAACATTTGACCTTCAGACAATTTAAGCAGTCATGGCTGTTACAGATAAAGAGACCTTATTAAGCCACGCTTAATACGAATTCAACTGAGCATACTGGTTAAACAATTTCTCTCATAACATAACAGATTATAACTCTAACCTAGACTTACCTAACCTTTTTTTTACCTTACCTAACCTACCCTTTTTTAACGTGTGGAAAGACCTTCGTCTCATCCATCTGGCCACGGGAAGCCGGAGAGATATGTAACCTACCCTAACCTATCATCCTAACCTAATTTAAGCTAAGCTAAACTTATTGGTCCGCAGTGGTTTGGAGCACCGCAGTGCTGTTTAGAATCCATACGGATTGATGTTGATGATGTGTATTCCAAGAGACTCGAAAGTGCTCAGAAACGCTTCTCATAGCATCTTACATTCCCATACAATTTGGGCAAAACTATTCCAAGCTACGCAGATAATTAAAGCACTTCAAGATCTCACTATCGAATCGAACACGAATGCTTGACCTCTCGTTTCTTTACAAGCTTGCCAATGGATTACTTGACGCTCCTAATATTTTCTCTCAACTCAACTTTTTCGTTCCATCCAAATTACCTAGATCATCATGGTTCAGAATTTTCAATGACGCACAATATTATTCTAACCTCGAAAAAGTACCACTTACTAGAATTATTCGCATAATTAAGAATATTTCTAATAATTATGACATTGACTTATTCACAAGTGAAATTCGCAAGTTTCAAAAGGCTTTAATTAATTTGATTTCTTCAGATGCACTCTAATTTTCAATTCAATACTATTATCATTTTTGTTATTATCAATGTTATTATCTTACTGTTAATTCGCCTTAGTTAAATGCATGACCACCAAGAAACGGCCATGTAGTCTACACCTATAAAATAACACTTATCTTGCTTCTGTTCTTACCTATTGTTTATTTTCTGTAAATGGTTTGTATTATGTTGGTGTTTACTAAATAAAGTAATAAAATTTAATTTAATTTATTTTAATTAATTAGCATGGGCAATTTTTCGAACGATCCTCAAGAAAACATCATTATTTACATACTCTGCCACTGTAAGTGACGTCCATTCGGACACAAACTGTACTCACCGAATAACCTCCATCAATTTATATGAAGAATAAGATTTAAGTTCTAAGACCTGGTGTCTATAAATTTTGTAGTAGGGTTGTAGGATATTTGGAGAATTAAACGTTTTTCTTTCTTTCTTTTTACTAACTGATCAATTAGGTAAACATTAAATTTCAATTCAATCAACAAATAATCATCAGTACCACAGAAATTATTCAATTTACTTTTGAATTAATAAAAATAAAGCTTAACGTCGCATTAACAACTCATCTCGTCATCGTACCAACAAATCCTGTTTCATGACGTCGCATCAACAACTCATCTCGTCATCGTACCAACAAATCCTGTTTCAACATTTTACCTTCTTAGAATTTAGGAAACGGCACCGATCATTTCCGAGAAAGTAAGAAACACAGTGATTTGAAATGGGTATTTGAATTTAGGATCCAGCTTGATCTGATTGCATTCATTATATCTCATCACTCATCAATTTAATCTAACGCTAATTTGATCATATCCTGAATTGTAATAGCAATACCAATCAAACATAATTTCAAATACAACTCTATTGAAGTGAGTAATTCTGTAGGAGAGTGGTCTGTAGTCAACACGACATTTCAAAATTTATTTTTCATCGTAATCGTCGTCAGTTGTCACTTCGACAGATTTTAACACTTACGTCAAAACATAATAATAATATGTCATAACAAACCTTGATGACAATTTTGTCCTACTAACCCAAAAACTATCAAAATATTATCACGAAGTTATGCAGGCAAAACACGAAATGAAATAATGTTACTATTTAAATATGCAGTTACCGTTACTCGTCCACTGAAGATATTAATTTACCATTCAGTCTACTTTGCAACAATCCATAATATGTGATTGTGCACGATCATTAAAGTTGCCAATAAACAAATCAATATCAATCTTACAAAACAGCTATAGGTGGTAGGGAACGCTACCGTTATTATCAAGGCATCTACATGACCATCTTACCATGTTGAAAATCAGAATGTAATCAATGATAGGATTAGATGCATATGCTAAACTGACGTGACCATTTGATCATTGGTGAACATCTCGTATAACGTAGCATCACAAATAGGTTGGTCTTTCTGTTGCGTTATATTTAACGGTGTAGTGAACCAGAAGTATACCATCTTACAATTGCATATTTCACCAACTCTAAAAGTAAATGAAATGTTAACGACTAAAAGCTTTATGCCAATCATGCCGGGGCTCGACCATGCACAGGTTGACTCAGTAATCAGCACAGGACACAGCGCTCGCAACCCGTTGCAATTTAGCAGAAACCAGCTTCGCTCCACACTCGTAGCTGTACACATTCAAATCTCGCCATTTTTCCTAAGCTGAAACATTTAAGATAGGTTACTCTCAGTTGCATGATATCGAGCATCATATTCACTGGGGCTACTTATCTTGCATTCTTTTCGTGAAAAACCTGAAACCAAATGCTCATTTCCATTTATTTCTCGAATTTTAGTCATGAGTACCAATGCGCTGTGGATTTTTAGATAAAGCCCAACTTTGCTATCACACTCCATGATCTCATCATCTCCTTTATGTTTCAAATGTCATCCGAACTGTTTTGTCCGTCATTTATTTTCCGACATGTATCTCTTAGATTCTCATAAAAACTGTATCACCATCTGGGTTTTTTATCCCACGCCTGATATCGTAGAAGGCTAGATTGGAGTGTATGCTTTCGTATGTTCAGATCATCTCTGTAAACCATGTTTCAAAGGACACTTCAGTACTATGAACATAGATCTCTCTCTGTGGGCGTAGTTATATGTCAGGACTGCCAGGATACTAAATAAAACACACTGTTCGACAGGCACAAGGATACTCTTCGTTTATTGCCTGATAACACCCGGTTTCATGAATTCAACGTTATTTAGATTTTCTTTGGTTTCGCGATCCTATACCTATCTGTCTACCGTAATGTCAATTCTCCTTTTTCTTAATTTTGATAGATTACTAACACAGACATAAAAAAAGAAAGAAATTAAATTAACAGATAAAGTTAGACATACAACAAACTAATATTAACAATTAAAAAATCTAAATCTAAATGTAACCAATTGGCGTACTTTTTCTAAAAAATGTCCAACACTTATGTGCAGATGTTAATTGCATTTGAGCATCAATAAAATATGTTCGTCATTGTATACATAATTTTTCCTCCTTTTGTTTGATGTGGAAGGTATCTGATGAATATCATTTCGATATGAAGACAATACAGAATCGTCCTGTAAAGCAATATTTGCAATAAATTTACATGGCCTTTCGTTATGAGGTTATTTTATTTTCTTTTTTTTAGGTCCGTGATTACTAAGAACTTATTTTACTACACGCCGACATATATATGTATGACACCAATAAAGTAATTTTATCTACATGTAGTTTTATAACTCAGCATCATTTAATTTTTTTCAAACATAAATAATTTATAACTCGTCCTATATTTTTGATCATCAAAATACCTAAAATTATCATCAAATATATTTAATTGTCATCAAAACATACCTACTAAAATTAAGGCGTGTAATAGTTAGTATAATAACATTTAGTATAATGTAACTTGAAATAATGTTCACATGATATAATTTTCACATGCTATAAAAACAAATAACAAAATTTCATGTGATCTAATGCTTATTTCATATTATAATGTTATAATTCATTAATTTGCTCGAATAACATTTACTGCAATGATGTTGTATGTATAGTTTACTGTAACGTTTACCTCATATAAATTTTATATAGTATAATGCTCTTTTTGTATAACGTTCATTTGACTTAATTTTCATTTAATATAATTTTCAAATACATAATCTGATCTTCAAACGTTACACACCCTTAAAAGGTCTACAGCATGTGGCAAACAGCAAGAAGCATTCCGCATGCAGCAAGCAAGCAGCAGACATGGCTTCTGTCACGGCTCCGGCGCTGCGGGGCTCTGGCGGTCCCACGCGATCTTATCGTCGCAGATGCTATTAACGCTCACCACCGCAGCTTCGGCTTGCTGGCCAGCTTTGCCCTTTATGACTGAGACTGTATTTCACTCACACTTTATGTGGGTTATCAACCACAACCACTTCAAGAGTTCACTATCCTCAATTTTCCTCTTCTTTCCCTCTTCTAAAAACTTCAGCAAAACCAATGAATTTGGTTGTAAAAGAGGGCTGCCCTTGGATAAATCTTTTGCTGTCATATATTTAACTCGAAATTTGGCATACCTATTAAGGACCAATGACAATTCAATATTTAAAGAAAAAAAAGAAAGAAAGAAAGAAACCTAATTACCCGCTTTATATTAGCTTTAAACGGTCAGATTTCTTTCAAACTTCGTATACTTATCGAGGATCGATGACAATTCAATATTTAAAGAAAAAAAGAAAGAAAGAAAGAAAAAAACCTAAATTTCATTTCAAAAAATCAAACTAAAAATGAAAAAATAAATAATAGTTAAAAAAATAAATAAAAAAACACGCTTTTATAGAAAATTAACTAAAAAAATTAGAAAATAAAATTGAATTAAGAATCGTGTAATTGTAATGAAAGCGTGGGGTGCATTGTGTCAATGAGTAGAAGGGATAATATCTTTAAAAGCACCCCACGCTTTTTTTTTAGTTGGATTTTCTATAAAAGTGTGTTTTTTAGTTTTTTTTTTTACTATTATTTATTTAATCTTTACCTATAGTAGGTACATACCAATTATTCGATTTTGAAATGTGACGTCACGAAATTAGGACCCCCTCCCACTCCTTGTCACACAATGTCACACTACATTGACCCCTCCTCATCCTCACCCCTAACGTGTGACGTAATCTATCAATGGCCCCTAATTAATCAGTATTGCCATACAAAAAATAATAATTTTCATACAAATGTATGATCTTTCTATGCATAATTTCAAGCTTTAGCCTGCTTTTGATGTCATTTAAATGTACAGAACTATCACAGTTTATATATTATTACATCCAGTATTCGCTCTTCATACAAACGGTCGGAACACGCGTCATACCTACGCACATCGGAATAAAGCTAGTAAAAGGAAGAAACTGCTGCCGCCGTGTGGCGATTGGCGATCGAGCGGAGTTTGTACCACGGTCGGTAAGGGCCCTCGCCGACGACGACTTTTTGTAGCGATGCTGTCGCGCGTCCGCATCGATACAGCGGCGAAGCGGTCGCTAGTTGTGTGCCCTCGCCCACGGGCTGAGATTCAGTCGCGATACAAACGCGATACAAACGCGCTTCTGTCGCGATGCAAACGCGATTCAGTAACGGCACCATGGTAACTGCGATCGCTACAGTTGCAAGATACCGATGTCGTCCGACACGGTCGCGCGTTGAATCGATACAGTCGCGATGTTGTAGCGCGTTAGTAGCGCGTTGGCATCGCTTCTGTAGCGCGTTGCAAATGCGACTAACAAGCGTTAGTAGCGATGCTGTTGCGCGTTCATGAAACGCGCGACAGCATCGCTACAAAAAGTCGTCGTCGGCGAGGGCCCTAACTCGGTACAAATAACTAACTCTTCACTATTTTTATGTACCTACCTACAAGTACGTATTGCAATAAGTACCTAAATTGTTTATTTTTCATAAGTCCACCGAGTAAAATGCCTAGATTGGTAAATAAGGGGCTAAAAAAAATCAAATGGTTGATTATTATTACTTTTGCCGTATTGGGGCGGCTTAGAATACCAACCCCAATCTCACGCCAGATGGGTGTCGTAAAAGGCGACTAAATCCGGCCCGCTGGTGGTAGGGCCCCTCGAGGGATTATATTGGTAATATTGATTTTAATTGTTAATTAATACCATTATTACTATTATTATTTCTCCATGGGGTTCGCCTGGATAGCTACCACCCTTGAGCATGATGAGTCAGCCGCCAAACGACTCGTGTTCCGGCTGGGGGCTTGAGAGCCAGTTCTTTCTTTCTTTTTCTTCTCTCTTTCTTGGCCGGCAACACATCAGTGATGCCTTTGGTGTTGCTGGTGTCCATGGGCGACGATATCCACTTACCACCAGGTGGATCGTCAGCTCGTTTGCCGCCTATTTCCATAAAAAAAATATTAAGCAACGTTTGCAGAAGTTGGCGACCTCCATCGTGGTACTTTACTGTACCTCCATATTGTAGGTATTACTCAAATACAATATAAATACAAAACTACAAAGAAACTCAAGTCGTTTGATAAAATTAAAATACTGTCGGCGGGCAGCCTTATCGCGCGGCTACTTCCGCGCGGCCGTAGGCAAGTTTTTCGAGAATAGGGCCGAGTCACGTTACTGGATATCTCCTTATACTGTGGAACTATTGTTGGATGAGGTGGATCTTATAGATACACTTTGGCGGAAATAAATGTCAGTATTGCCATACAAAAAATAATTTTCATACAGTTATATCCTTGTATGTACATTTTTAGGCTCTTTTCTCTCTCTTTTCTCTATTTGATGTCACTATAATGTATGGGGCGATTATAGGACAGATCGTACACATTGATGGAAAAAAAGTGTTACCCTACAAACAATAATTATTTTCATGAGGCAAAATCAACGGCTTCCTGGCTATTGATTTTTCAAAAATCTAATTATGCATTTTTGGTTTTCGTGAAAATCGGCTCCGAGACTCCTTTGCCCACTTTTCGCTATTCCTCATAGTTTTGAATTTATCCATCCACGCCCACTTGAAAAATTCACCCTGTATACTCTTCTGGCAGATACTTGTAACCGCTAGAATCTTCTAGCTGTTTATATATACTTTTTAACAACTGAAAGAATGTTCCCTGAAAATTTGAGCCATGTGGGAGCAGGTTATGAATTGCACACCCGATGACAACTTTGCTTTGTTCTGGCACATACTTGCAACCCTCAAAATGGCTTGGCAATTTTTTTTACACTTAAGCATAATTAAATTACAACCTATTAAAATTATAGCCTTGTGGGAGAAGGTTAAAAAACAATATTTTTTGCATTTTCAAAAAATTAAGGGCGACGCAACGCGAGATGCCTGCCAGAATGGTACTTTCTTATTTGACTGATAATAAAACATCGTAAAAAAAATTCGAGCTCTGTGGGAAACGGATTAGTCAGATGGTTCAGTAGCTCTTATACATATTGCTGCATATTGGCTGTGTTAGAGTTAGAGCAAAAAAATTCTTGATCTTGACGTACCTATCGGGAGTAAAGCACAACTTCAACCGCTTCGCGGTATAAGGCGTGCAATATTTAAAAAAAAGTTTACTTTACAAAAAGATATGAAATCCGAACAAAAACAGTTTCACTGTAAAAAAAACAGGACAAGTACACTTCAAAAGATAGTTACAAAAATGATAATTAAGTTCTTACAAAAAGTTATGAAATCAAAAAACCCAAGTACATATCCGTTTTAGATTAGAAAAAAAAAATTGCTGGTAAAAGTAAAAAAAAATGGTGTACTTGGTGTGCATAATACTTTATAGTGCGCGCTTATTTCAAAATAATCTTAAATTAAAATTTAAAAAATCCCGTCAGTTTTATTTACACTAAACATAGATAAGAACACTCGATTAAGTCACCTTTCAGACAAAAAGGACGAGATCAAAATCGGTTCATCCGTTTGGGACATACAGATACACAGACAAACAGATACACCGATACACAGACACGCCAAACTTGTAACATCCCTCTTTTTTCGTCGGAGGTTAAAAAGTTTAAAAAAATATCTTCCAAATTCAGTGGCGTGTGGTACAGCCATACAAGCCGAAAAGCCCAGCTTACTATCATTGCTTTACTATTTCGCTCTGCAGCTGTTAAATATTAAACCTATGGAATGGAGTGTTCTGTGTTGTCGGGCCAAAGATCCCGAGATCCTGGGTTGTACGACACAGCTGGGCTTGCCTTGTTCTGACGGCCTAGGCTTCCAATGTCAAGTCAGATCGAAAATCATAATTATGCACACCAAGTACACCATTTTTTTTTACTTTTACCAGCAATTTTTTTTTTCTAATCTAAAACGGATATGTACTTGGGTTTTTTGATTTCATAACTTTTTGTAAGAACTTAATTATCATTTTTGTAACTATCTTTTGAAGTGTACTTGTCCTGTTTTTTTTACAGTGAAACTGTTTTTGTTCGGATTTAATATTATGTTTTATTTCAATTAACATCGCTAAAATATAATTCACCATGCAATAAAATTCCCTCCTCAGTCGAACCGACCCATATTGGGTCACTGCCATATTTCTGCTTTGTTCACATATGTCGGTGACCCAAATTGGGTCACTTTTAAGTGGTCCATTTGCCACTTAATATAGGATCTAATTTACATCCTATCCCTTTGTGGCATACGAAAATTGTTTACAATGACGCAGGTCTCTCAGTAAAAGTACCATGTGTTCTCTTTCGTTCGAGGCTTAGTACTTAGCGACCGCTGTTTATCGGTGTTATTATGCATCATCACTCCTAAGAGGGTGTCATGTTACGAGTCAACTACATAACAAAAATAATAGACTTACGCCCCAACTCAGAGTCACTAACGGTTACTTAAATCGCTCCTTAGTACAGAAGTTGTATGGTGATTCTTTACTAAGGAGAGATTAAAGTAACCGTTAGTGACTCTGAGTTGGAGCGGTAATAAATAATAGTTAAGTATAATTATTTTAATCATTAAAATAGGGTTTAATTTATTTATATAATATAAAATAGTCACGACGTAGTTTGCTAAGGAAAACATTATTTAGCAAGCGGTTACCTTGGACTCGGATACTTGAACTTGTTAGCATTGCAGGCTAAAGAGGGATAAGATCGTACTACTTAGAACATTATTGTGTAATACGTGCTAAGTACCGTCAGCATAAAAATATAATGCAATCCGCAGATACGTATATACATGTCTGTGATGCAACCAAACCAAGAAATTTTTAATTTCTGATGAATATTTATACAGGTACAGAAACTTGTAATAATCTGTTACAATTTTGCGTATTTTATTGAAATGATTATTGAATATATTTTTAAAATGGGCAATTTAGTGTCTAACACACTTAATTCAGTTCAATATCGCATGACGATTGAGTGGGTCAATTTAAATAGATATTTATAGAGGAAATTCATTCATTTTTGTAACGGTTTCAAATTTTTAACGTCTTCCTAAGTTCGATTCTCGGTTAGGGTGTATGAGAGAGATAACTTTTGTTATAGCGATGTGAGTAGGTACTCATTTATGAACATACTTAAGCTGATATTAAAGACATGATTATTATTTATAACAGAAAATATATGAGGATTGTTTCTACAATTTACTTACTGAATGGTTTACAGTTTGTTGCAAATTGTTTACCTCTAGTATTACGATGTGTTTGCAATGGGACAAAAAAAACTAAGTTATATTCAATTAATTTACAGATATCTAAAACTAACAGAAAAATAAATTACTATAACTTAAAATAATAAAAAGAAATATGTTAACTAAAGTAAGTAATATTTAAAAAAAAAATTGTTTGCAATTGATTGTGTTGAGCAATCCCATTGCAAAATAGCATATGGTATGCTTCATTAAATATTTGTGTAATATTTCAAGGTTTATAGCAGCCAGTAACGCGTAAAACAAGTATTCTAAGTAAACTTGAACAACTTGAACTTGACATCGAAAAATTAAGGTAATAAGAATGTAGTTGGCTGAGATATCCATCTGTCTTAAATTTCCCTGCGACGCAATTACTTTTTGAACTTAAGTTATTTTGCAATAAAATTTTCTGCTATAAGAAAATCTTCCATTTCAATTACCATTTCTAAAGAGGGTACTTTTACCAGTATTCGTTCTTAACATCATCAATTCAATTTTAAAAATTCTCAGTGGCAGTGAGAGTAAAATTGATTAATAAAACTTGACTGCACATCACTATGATATTGATAATAATTACGGCAGTAAATTGCTCTTCTTAATTTTCTCGTCAAAATCATCAAACGTTGCCGCCATTAGCTTATAGTTGACGGTCAAAAAAACTGTTCTGTTTACGAACCACAATTGAGACGCGCCTACAAGAAGGGAGCCGTAGCACTGCTTGTTAAATGACCGGCGACCCTCCGCTTAGCAATCAAATCACATAATTATAAAGAACAGACTGACCAGAAGGTAACTAGGCAAATCAATATTGGGATTAAATTGGAGGCTACAGTATCACGCAGCCTTATTATAGAGGAATCTTGCACCATTGATGGCTATGACAATTTTGGATTATATTATGTTCTCCAAACATATCAACATCAAAAATTTGGCTAATAACTTTATGAAATAAATTAACAATACATACCCAAATACTTATATGCTTCGATTAGGTGTTCCTGTTTCTTACACCATTCTTCTATAGCATCCAGCGATTCCTTTATCATTTGCACATCACTAACACCGTAGAACTCTCGTGCTTTCTTCAGATCATCTGGGGTGACTATGACCAAAGGATGGTACGGGACAGTATCCATTTTAGACCTAAAATGTTATAACATTGTTTATTAGAGAATAACGTTGATTTCAACATAGACGCTTCCTGCAAAGTATGATCTCTTCATAATTGAAAACGCTCACTATGTTTTCTACCACAATGCTTACGTACAGATTAAGGAAAAAAGTGGCCCATCGAAATGTTGAAAATTCTTGCGTAACCTGATTATGATCTTGTCTGTCTTCAAAAAGTATGGACCGATAGCAGAACAAAAACATTATTATCTGTCCTTCATCTGTTTTAACTTTTACAGATGCCACAACGCGTTATGAGCTGTTTTTCAACCGACTTCAAAAAGGGGGGAGGTATTCATTTCGACTGTATTTTTTTATGTTTGTTACCTCAGAACCCTCAGAACTTTCGCCTGGGTGAACCGATTTTGATGATTTTTGTGTATCGAAAGCTGGTGCTTGTCATGTAGTTTCACTTAAATTTGAGCTAGATCTGATGAGTAGTTACTGAGTTATTTTGAAGTCGGTTATTTTTTTATTGGTAAGATTCAGATTATTTGCTTGAGCGTTTTCGGTCTTTGCACGTAACATATACCTACAAAATTGCTGAACTTTGTTGTAATCAACACATAAATTGTCCACTGCAAGGCACAGGGCCCAGGGCCCAAGGCTCGAGTATTGATTGGTGTTTAGTCTACTCTCAAATCATGTTACCTTGCAATTTTTGTACCCTATCAAGTAATCAACGTATCACAGTTTAAGAGACGTGTGCAGAATTTGATAATGGGACATAATTGATGTCCAGTATACCACTCAGCGGGCTTACCTATTTATTACTGCTCCATTATGTCTACAATTGTATTAAATTATCGTAACTCACAATATGAGTTCATGTAAATGAAGGTATTAAACCTATTAAGGTAATTCATAAACTAGTGCATTATTAGCTTCTGCCCTCTATGAACAATAAAATTGCACGATACTTTAAAAAATAAGATCCGATAAAAAAAAATCTTTTCACTTTTTAGTCATGCATCTACGTAGATACAAAAAGTTTTTAATGTTGATGCTATTTAATATTTTTACGTTAATTTACATTCAATGTTTTTGGTAGGATGTATTATTACCTCTTACCATTGTATGCAGCCTTCGTAAATCATTTTATTGGCATAGTATCGGATCAAACTTATTAAGCTATAAATAAATTAGTGGTATAAATAAGGACGGCACGGCAACTCAATGTTTACCAATATCACACATAAGTTATCATCTTCTGTTTAGTGGTTTCCGCATGACATTCACACAAATAAAAACAATAATAGAAAAAAAATACGCTCTTATCGAAAATCCAACTAAAAAATAGAATAGAAATAAAAAATAAATTTGAATTAAGAATCGTGAATTAAAAGCGTGGGGTGCTTTTTAAGATATTATCCCTCTTACTCTTGACAACATGCACCCCACGCTTTTAATTCACGATTCTTAATTCAAATTTATTTTCTATTTTCTACTTGGATTTTCTATAAAAGCGTGTTTTTTAATGAAAAAAAATATAATTTTAAACTATTATTTATTTTTTCATATTTTAGTTTGATTTTTTTAAAAGAAATTTAGGTTTTTTTTTTTCTTTATTTTTCTTTAAATATTGAATTGTCATCGGTTCTGGATAAGTCTACGAAGTTTGAAAGAAATCTGACCGTTTGAATTGGGTCAAAATCATGTCTAAAGAAGTCGGTCGGTTACAAGTTACAAAAAACAAACATACATACAGGTGAAGCTAATATAAAGCGTGTAAAAAAGGGTTTTTTTAACTGACTTTAAAAAAGGAGGAGGTATTCAATTCGACTGTATTTTTTTATGTTTGTTACCTCAGAACTTTCGACTGAGTGAACCGATTTTAATGATCCTTTTTTTAATCGAAAGCTGGTGCTTGTCCTGTGGTCTTACTTAAATTTGAGCTAGATCTGACGTGTAGTTGAGTTATTTTAAAGTTGGTTATTTTTTTCTTGGTAAAATTCAGATTATAATAACAACATGTTTAATGAGCCTTTCAAAATGCTAAAATTATGCAGTGTTAAAATTTCAATATTATTAGTATTATTTATCTTTTCGTTAATTTAAATATTAGATAATATCCTGTTTTTCATATCCATTTAAAACCGATCAATATTGTTCTTTAGGGTTCCGAACGAAAAAAACGAAAAACGGAACCCTTATAATTATGATTACTTGTATGTACGACTGGACGACCGCCCTTCACAGCCAATTTTCTCCGAAACTACTGGACCAAATGAGTTGAAATTTGGTACTCATGTACATTTTTGTGACCCAAGGACGAAGATAATAATATAAATAAAACAATAGAATTTTGAAAAAAAAATTTTTTAAACACATCTAAATAAAAAAAAATCTGTTTGGCAAACCGTATTAAGTGACATTTCAAATCAAAGGACTTATTACCTACAGGATCTCAAATATATTTCTGTTATAGTTTTACACTGGATAGTTTTAAAATTATTCAAAAAAGAACGAAAATTGACCATTCCCCCCCTTAACTTCGTAACTACTGAGACTAGAATTTAGAGAAAAATACAGTAAATAGTTCTTTACTTGCATATTACAGGAAAATCTATAAGATGTCTATGGTCTTAAAAAAAGGCGAAAATAAATAAAATTGAAAAATAAAGGTAATCAACGCACGGAACCCTCTCCAAGCGAGTTTAACTGGCACTTGTCAAGTTTTTGTTATTAACGTGAGGTTAATAATTGTTACTATTATTATATATAAAATATTTCCTTAAATCCAGTACACCTACCAGCTTTGAGTTCGTAAACCATTCATTCACAGTAAATTCATTCGTTCATAAATTTACTAGCACTTACGTTATGCCTGTTATGCAGTCATGTGATTTCGCGGAACTAGTAATAACATTAGTACGTATTGTTTCCGCTGAGTAAATAAAAAATCGTATTGCCAATATACGGGTGGGAACACACTTTGGAGTGTGATAAATGTGCATTGCTAATTTGTTTACTTGAGTTTTAGGTAAAGATGGATAAATAAATAAACGCTAACACATACACCGCCTGTGTCGCGGGTGGCATGGACGACACAAATAACAAATCATAATCACGCCCATGACCCTAATAGAAATATTTATCTGTCACATAAATATTTGCTCCGGCCAGGAAAAGAACCCGGGACCCCTCGCTTCGCAGTCAGGTTCGCTAGTAACTAGGCTACAGCGTCAGGATGATGATATTTTACGTTCGAAGTGTTGTATTGAACATAATTATTATTCAAATTAAATTTTATTTGATGTCAGTTGCAAGTTACTCTATTCACCTGGGTTAATTATTCACCTTATTTGTAAACTTTATTCACTTGAGTGAGCTAAGTTCATAAAACACTATCCACCTTATTCACCATGCTAGGTGCATTGTGTGCACTTGGTAGTACATTTTATTATCTTGTTTGTCTGTCTTGATCTTGTCTGACCGTTAATCGAAAACTTTGATAACTACTTGGAACGATGTGTATATAATTTAAAGATTGCAATATTTTGTAGTAAACGTTGTGTATAATTATAGGTTTTAGTAAACTTTACATTTCATTTTTTTCTGTATTAAGTAATGATTCAAAGATTTCATCACAGAATCCGGGGTGACTTGCCTAAGTCCAATATGTTTGTACATCTTATACTGAATAATATGTACTATATTATATTTATCTGTGTAACCGTCTGTGTGACTTGCTGTGTGCCGGTAAATTCATCACACTATAATAGTCAATAAATCCGTTTGATTTATTTTATTAAAGTTTTACTAAGAGATAGGTAATTAACATTTTATCTGCTTCAGCTGTATCTATTCTATAAAAGAGACCATACTCTACCCTATGAAATAAATTTATATTATATTTTAACATGCAATAAAAATTAACTATAATAAATAAAATAATGGTTTTGGGAAAGCACACTGTGTATATGTAATGAATATTAAAGTAGGTATCTTAAGAGTGAACCAAGGTGTGATACCACTGAAATATAAATAGGGTCGATGTGCCAGTAGCCGGCCATGTGCTAGTACCCGGCCACTTGACGGACTACGTTTCTTTAATTAGAGATAATAAGATCTCTACATGATATACTACTAAAGTGTAAGTTTTAATCGTATTTCAGATAATGTAGTAATAACAATCTGCAATATTCACAGCTATTCGCTTAACCAGGTAGCTAAAAAAATCCACGCAGTTTACCTCTTGTCTAAATGTTGTGCGCAAATGCGATAAACAAGCTAAACAATAAGAAGCAGAGCGACGTCCGAAGGGAAGTTTTATTATTTTGTATTAGTTATTTACATAAGGTTGTTATTACTTTCATTATTGACTGATCTTTATCATTAAAGTGTATTTTTTCCAATTATAACATTTAATTATACAAAAATGAAGTGGCCGGGTACTGGAATACCAATTTATGTGAAATGCCAGTATACGGCCGGGTGGCCGGGTACTGGCTCACCCAGTCATAAGTGTACAGATGCCGTATGCCAGTATTCGGCCACATGTTTTCTTTGCAAAATTTCTGATTCACTCACAAATAAACGGGTACTAAATAGATATCCGCTTACATTTAGCGATAGCGATTTTAGCGAGCTATACAGTTAGTACCCCGTGTGGTGTCCGGGTTCACTTTGTAGAATAGCACCACTCCCGTTCTTCCTGGGATGTCGTAAAAGGCGACTAATAGGACAAATCCAGGAAGGTGGGCAGCAGCATCTTTCTGTGTGTGACGAATGCCAGTCAGGTCACCTGCGGTCACCAACACGCACTAGCCAAGCGTGGTGACTATCGGCTAAAACCCCCGCATGATAGTCACGAATGAGCCTCGGCCCCCAGTCCCCGGCAGCCCCGCTATTCCTAGTTACGGTAGCGGCTATGGTAACGGCGGGGCAGGGGGTGCTAAGAATCGCCGGCAGAGATCGGGCTACCAATCCAAACGACGACTTCTGCACCTGGCAACATACAACACCAGGACACTGAGGACCGACGACAAGGTAAAAGAGCTGGAAGAAGAGATAGACAAGTTAAACTGGAGTATTGTGGGTTTATCTGAAGTCCGAAGACAGGGGGAGGACACGATAACACTCAAATCCGGAAACTTGTTCTATCACCGGGAGGGCGAACATCTGTCCCAAGGTGGTGTCGGGTTTCTCGTTCACAAGTCCCTCGTCAACAGCATTGTGCAAGTTGGGAGCGTGTCGGCCAGGGTAGCGTACCTTACACTCAGAATATCCAAACGGTATTCGTTGAAGGTTGTACAGGTATATGCGCCGACTTCGACACATCCCGACGACGCGGTTGAGGTTATGTATGAGGACATAAGTAGAGCCATACATACCTCTAAAGCTCACTTCAATGTTGTGATGGGGGACTTCAACGCGAAGCTGGGCACGCAAAGCGGCGCCGAGATGAAGGTGGGTCCCTACGGAATTGGACGACGGAACCACCGAGGACACTTGCTGGCCAACTTTTTGGAGAAGTGTAACGAGGTGTACTAATACCTCGTTCAATACTCCTTGGCTGGCAGATTCATTTTTGTCTAAATTTTTAAATATTGACAATTACGTTGATTTTTCAGACAGGATCTGTCAGCTGGGTTCCCTTCGGGAATGATGTAAATATGTACAATATTTTTATTTTGGATATTTTTATCACTTTTATAAATTTTGTATAGTGCCTAATTATGTAAATATTTTGATAGTGATTGTATAGGATATTTATACCTTGCAAAATAATTATACCTTGAAGAATCTGAGTTGTTCCTAATTGAATAATCTCTTACCCCGCCCTGAGCTACCTACAATTACTACTGTCGAGGATCTGCCCCCTCGCACTGGCGCCCAATAAGGAATACTTATACACAGGACCTCAGATGAAAATCCCAGGACAATTAATCTTCATGAAAGTATTGGATTAATTGGACATGTATATTTTGTTTGGAAGACTACATACAAATTTTCGGAAAACAAGGATGAAGAATTTTGAAGGTTACCACTTCACAGGTTACCACATAATTATTATATTTATTTTATTTTCAAAATTCTAAAAGACATTATCGTCCCCTCCCCATAGCGGCCCTTATTCGAATCATTTTTATACTGTATATTATTGTAACAATAGGTACCTACATGTTCATATTTTATTATTTTTATATTTTGTACATATTTGCATTTAAATTTATTGTGACACAAGAATGGCATTTTGTGTCGTTGCCTAGTAACGATTAATTTTATTATTGATTGTTATTAATTTCTATTATTTTATTTTAATGTTACGTTCACAGTAACAATTATAATTCTGTTGAACGGAACTACCTAATTCTGTAAATTTGTAAATCTGTAAATACTACTATTATTTACTATAGTTACAGAGCGGATTACAACTCTTTAAATAAGCCTATGGTACGAGCGGGTTGGTAACGAGGTGTACTAATACCTCGTTCAATACTCCTTGGCTGGCAGATTCATTTTTGTCTAAATTTTTAAATATTGACAATTACGTTGATTTTTCAGACAGGATCTGTCAGCTGGGTTCCCTTCGGGAATGATGTAAATATGTACAATATTTTTATTTTGGATATTTTTATCACTTTTATAAATTTTGTATAGTGCCTAATTATGTAAATATTTTGATAGTGATTGTATAGGATATTTATACCTTGCAAAATAATTATACCTTGAAGAATCTGAGTTGTTCCTAATTGAATAATCTCTTACCCCGCCCTGAGCTACCTACAATTACTACTGTCGAGGATCTGCCCCCTCGCAGAAGGAAGATCTCTTTATGATGAACTCCTTCTTCAGAAAGAAGCCACAACGCAAGTGGACTTGGATAAGCCCTGATGGTTCCACGAAAAGCGAGATAGACTTCATTCTGGCAGACAAACGGCACATATTTAATGATGTCTCTGTGATCAGCAGGTTCAAAACCGGAAGCGATCACCGACTTGTGAGAGGCACATTAAATATCGATCTGAAGCTGGAACGGTCACGCCTGATGAAGTCTACGCTCCGCCCAACATCCGTCCAAATCCAGGGATCCGAAAACTTTCAACTGGAGCTGCAAAACCGTTTTGCGTGCCTAGAATCGTGCACGTCAGTGGACGAGTTTAACACCAGGATGGTAACAACTGTCCACGAGGTAGGGTCGAAGTACTTCAAGACCCACCCTAGCGGTAGATCTCAAGTTCTCTCAGAACAAACTCTCGGTCTTATGAGGGATCGACGAGAACTAGGTGTGCAGTCTCCAACCTCTATGAGGGAATACCGACGGCTCAATGAGCAGATCTCCAAGGGCAGGCGACGCGATTTGCGAAAACACAACGCAAATCGTGTAAAAAACACAATTGAGCGAAACCAAGGCTCCAAAGTGTTCGCCAGGGATCTGTCTATTGGGCAAAGTCAGCTTACGAGGTTGAAGACCGAGTCCGGCACCATGGTTTCGTCGAAACCGGAAGTTCTGAGAGAGACTGAGAGATACTACGGACGGTTGTATGCCTCCTCTCAAGCTCCACCTCCTAGCGAGGAGAGCGATAAGAGAGCTAAACTGACCCGACACTACACAGAGGATATCCCGGACGTCAGCCTGTATGAGATTAGAGAGGCTCTCAAACAGCTTAAAAACAACAAGGCACCGGGAGATGACGGAATCACAACCGAGCTTCTAAGAGCTGGAGGGAAACCCCTTCTAGTGGCGCTCCAAAAACTGTTCGATTCCGTCATTTACACTGGAATTACCCCGGAAGCGTGGGGCAGAAGTGTGGTGACGCTGTTCTTCAAGAAAGGCGATAAAGCCCTTTTGAAGAACTATAGGCCCATTGCACTTCTGAGCCACGTTTATAAGCTGTTTTCGAGGGTGCTCACAAATCGCATTGCACGCAGGCTTGACGACTTCCAGCCTCCCGAACAAGCAGGATTCCGAAAAGGCTACAGCACCATAGACCATATACACACACTGCGGCAGATTATACAAAAGACCGAGGAGTATAATCTGCCGTTGTGTGTTGCCTATGTGGACTATGAGAAAGCCTTTGATTCTATCGAGACCTGGGCGGTACTAAATTCTCTCCAGCGGTGCCGGATCGACTACCGGTATATCGAGGTGTTGAAGTGTTTGTACTCATCTGCCACCATGTCCGTCAGAGTACACGACACAGCAACGAAACCCATCCAACTGCAGAGAGGTGTCAGGCAAGGGGATGTCATATCCCCAAAGCTGTTCACCGCTGCGTTGGAAGACGTGTTCAAGCTGATGGAGTGGAAACGACGTGGCATTAACATCAATGGCAAATACATCACACACCTGCGATATGCCGATGATATAGTCATTCTGGCGGGTTCCCTGGAAGAACTTGGTACAATGCTCGGGGACTTGAACAGCGCCTCACAACGGGTGGGTCTTAAGATGAACATGGACAAGACGAAAATCATGTCGAATGTCCATGTTACACCCGTACCGGTTGTTGTTGACGGCGCTGCTCTTGAAGTTGTAGACGAATACAATTACCTGGGACAAGTGATCCAGATGGGTATGTCCAACTTCGAGAAAGAAGTCACTCGTAGAATCCAACTCGGATGGGCTGCGTTCGGGAAACTGCGTCATATCTTGTCGTCCAAAACACTACCTCAGTGCCTGAAGTCGAAGGTGTTCGAGCAGTGTGTGTTGCCAGTGATGACATACGGATCCGAGACGTGGTGCTTTACTATTGGCTTGATCCACAAGCTCAGAGTTGCGCAGCGGGCTATGGAGAGGGCTATGCTCGGTATTTCTCTACGTGATCGCATCAGAAATGAGGAGATCCGTAGACGAACAAGGGTAACCGACATAGCTCAAAGAATTAGCCGGCTGAAGTGGCAATGGGCTGGCCACATAGTGCGAAGGACCGATAACCGTTGGGGAAGAAAGGTCCTTGAATGGCGCCCTCGTCTCGGAAAAAGGAGCATAGGACGCCCCCCGACCAGGTGGACTGACGACCTGAAGAAGACAGCGGGCATCCGCTGGATTCAGAAGGCTCAGGACCGGTCAGAGTGGCGCAAGTTAGGGGAGGCCTATGTCCAGCAGTGGACCTCTAAGGGCTGATGGATGGATGGATGGATACAGTTAGTGAGTTGTCGTTATTTTGCGAGATTAACATTTAGTAGGTACTTGAATTAAAATTAATTTTGCCTTTCATTAAAAAAACAAGCCATGTGCGAGTTACACCCACGTGGAAAGGGTTCCGTATGACCAATAATATATGTATGGGTAATAGGTATTTTACTCCAGTTTTTCTTTCATTTTCCTCATCTGTTAAAATTGAGTACCTTTTTGTTTTTTTTTCGATCGTTTGGCTTGGTAGTTTTGGAGATTAGGGGAGGGAGGAGAAAGGATAATTTGTATCTATATTTTATATTTAATTTTAAAACTATGAGAGACCCCTGAATGAGTTGTTTATAATAATCTTACGGAACCCTAAAATATTATATATTTATTATTAAATGTATTTGACAAACCTCCAAATGAATAAGAGGACAAAATGATTGCCCAGTTCTCCTATGAAAATCTAAAAAAGCTCTTCATGATATTCGAAAAAAAAGGAAATGGCAGAAGAGACCTCTCTGGCATACGAAGAACAGAACAAAATTTTACATACACTTAGGGTTCCGTTTCCGAATGGAAAAAAGCAGAACCCTTATAGATTCATTATATCTGTCTATCTCTGTCTTTCTTTCTATCTGTCTGTATATCTAAAGTTTCATACATAGATTTTTTTTTCCTTCATGTAATCTATACGTGCAGGATGTCTGTAGATAGGTCTTTAAAAATGACATTGAGGTTTTTAAAACCATTTTTTCTCAAAGACAAGCATTTGAAAGATAGCACATCCAAAGGTGGTAAAATGTGTCCCTCCTCCCTTACTAAATATATGCTGAAGATCTCAATGACCACTTTCAATGAAAATTGGTTTGAACGAGATATAGTCAGCAGTTTTTGAGATATAGCACATTTTCAACGGAACACTTCAAAGGCGAGGTCGACTCGCACTTGACCACTTTTTTAGTAATAAGATGTGATTAAATGTTTATAATAATAATAAATATTGTATATCAGTAACAATTCCTTGTATTCTGAGCCTATTATTAACTTTTAAGGGGTGGCCGGATACTGGTACACTAGAGTCCGTATACCGGCACAGGGGGCCGTATACTGGCACATTCGCTAGTTTTTCACTTTATCCGTTATATTTTAAAATTTATACATGTGAGTGCAATGGTTTCTTTTTTATTTCACATCTTGACTATATTAGGGATCCAAAAAATAGATCGACTATTTTGCGTGTAGACAACATATATTTTCACTCGTCCAAAGTGCTCAACTCCGCTAAGAGGCCGTATACTGGCACATCGACCCTACATAGGTAAATTATATTTTCAATCCTGGGTTTTTAAAGCCTAGATAGTAAAATCAATTAACGCTTCCCGCCCACGTCCAACTTTTTGTAGGAGCCGAATTTTTCTTCCATATTATTTCTGACCGACTTTTTGTAGGACGTGTGCGTTGCACTATTGCTATCAGTACGTTCTATTTTTCTCCTACAAAAAATCGGTCACCGATTATCGGACGTGGGCGGAAGCGTTAGGTAATAAAATCTATTAAATAGGTAAACGTGAACCATTGAAAATAATGACGTAAAAATTTAGTAATGAACTATTCATACAGTTTGAACAAACAAACAGAATAAACAAAAAGCCTTTTAAGTACGTAATGCATTAGTATGTACATACTAACACGTGTTATTTTCCTCAGAACGTACTATAAGTAAACCACCATTTATTTATCATCAAAACCCACATAGGCCCATTAGACCCCAAAAACTATTTTGTGGATTTCACACACTGACGCCCCAACTCAGAGTCACTAATGGTTACTTAAATCGCTCCTCAGTAAAGAATCACCATAAAAATTCCGTACAAAAGAGCGATTTAAGTAACCATTAGTGACTATCAGATTTGGAGCGTAAAACTTATTATGAAGAACTTATACATATTTTATTTTATATTTGCACTATTAAATAATAATAATAATAATAATAAACGCTAACACACTCATACCCCCGCAGTAGGTATTTATTACCTGTGTCGCGGGTGGCATGGACGACACATATAACACATCACAATCACACCCATGACCCAAGTACAAATATTTATCTGCCACATAAATATCTGCCCTGGCCGGGAATCGAACCCGGGACCCCTCGCTTCGCAGGCAGGGTCGCTACCAACTAGGCTACAGGGTCGTCATAATAAACGTACGTCATAAATAAACAATCTATACTAATATATAAAGAGGAAAGATTTGATTTTTTGTTTGCATTGAATAGGCTCCAAAACTACTGAACCGATTTGAAAAATTCTTTCACTGTTGGGAAGCTACACTATCCCCGAGTAACATAGGCTATATTATATTTTCAAAAAAAAAATAGGGATCCCTAATAAAACTCCAATAATGTAACCCAAGGTGTAAAAAACCGAAGCAAAGCGAGGGCGGTTACTCGTTATTTAATAAAACGCTACTGGCAGTGACTGACAGACAACGCACAGCCTAAACCAGGATGAGTGGACGCAGTTTATTAGATACTAGCTGTGCCCGCGACTTCGTTGGCATGGGAATTATCCCGCGTAAATCCCGATCCTGTAGGAATTTCGGGATAAAAAACCTATATGTTACCCTATTATTATTTACCTTCTCTACCTCCCAAGTGTTGAAACACCTTAAAGTCCCATTAAAATCGATTCAGCCATTTCAGAGATTAGCAGAAATTTGTGTTTTAATATTGCTAAAAGCACTTAAGAAAACGGGATTATTTTGAAATTTCAGACGGACACTTCAATTTTATTTTTATGTATTGCATAGATTTATTACGGTAAATGGGTATACATAGGGTTCATTAGTGTGCTATTATTTTGTCAAATTCTGAGCTAGAACCCTGCACGCAAAATTAACGCAAAAAAAACGCAAATGTTGTGCAGATTATAACTTACTTAACACTTGCTTAAGTGAAGGAAAACTTCTATCTCTTATTTTTAACACGCCTTATATTAGCTTCACTTGTATGTTTGTTTGTTTATAACTTCTCTTTGAACTTGATTTTGACCCACTTCAACCGGTCAGATTTCTTTCAAACTTCGTGGACTTATTGAAGTCCGATGACAATTTATTTTTTTAAGAAAAAAGAAAGAAAGAAAGAAAAAAACTATTTCACTTCAAAAAATCAAACTAACAAATAAAAAAATAAATAATAGTTAAAAAAAAACTAAAAAATATGCTTTTATAGAAAATCCAACTAAAAGAAATAGAAAATAAATTTGAATTAAAAATCGTGTAATTGTAATAAAAGCGTGGGGTGCATGGTGTCAATGAGTGGAAGGGATAATTATCTTTAAAAGCACCCCACGCTCTTTTTACAATTACACGATTTTTAATTCAAATGTATTCTATCCAAGGCAAATTGAATTAGCGTAAAAATAAAATCAGCATCATCATAAAACAAAATACAAAAATATCAAAAACATTTTAAAACAAAAAAGGCTTTATACTTCTTTCTTTAATTCAATTTTGCTTATCAATGAACTTATAAACATTATCTTTCTCACTTTTAGTGCTGCATGTTATAGAAATAATTAAAAAAAAACTTACCTTTAAAAAAAACCTTTACACGTCAGAAAATGGTAATGACACAAGCTAGCGTTGTCGTATTGTACCCGTATTAGACTGATCACTAGATACGACTTCGTCAACATTTACCTTATAAGATTTTATAGGTAGGTATTTTATCAAAAAAAACTTACCTTTAAAAAAAAACTTTTACACGTCAGAAAATGGTAATGACACAAGCTAGTGTTGTCGTATTGTACCCGTAGACTGATCACTAGATACGACTTCGTCAACATTTACCTTACAAGATCTGTTATTAGCGCAAGTACAAACTAAAGGTTACGTGTATGTTTTCGTTGCAAAAACGTTTGTCCATGCTCTTGTCTACACAGTTTCCTTATTCTTATGCCTGAAATATAAATATAACATTCAAAACATTAACATTGAAATATAAATAAAGGTACCCGATGTTCATGGACGGTGGCGGATATTTACCTTCGAGTGACTCTCATCCTTTTTTCGTCCAAATGCACTATCAAGATGGACAAAATCAATCGTTGAGCTTGGGCGGGTTTCTAGTCTATAATATTTTCTATTTATGATTTTAAGTGGCTCACTGTATCATCAAAATCTAACCATGGTAAACTTAATATAAAGATTGTAATTATCATAATAGAATAAAGGAAAATAATAAGTACTGGCAACAGGCAAATGTATAACTAATTTCCCTATTACGTCTGTTTAAACAATTAAATAACCTACAATTACTTTTTTCATTGACCGGAAACATAATGATAATTACAAGTGTCATTCCACGTAAGGTGACTCAGGTCAATAACATAATTATAATTTATATACTTAACTAGTTTGTGCCCGCGACTTCGCACTTACAGTAGTGGTTTCATAAAACGAAATCACAAAAGAATAAACGTCCCAACTATCCCAGCGAAACATACAACCGGAACATACAACAAATGTTACCTGTCCCTATTTTCTTGTCTTGTATCTGGACCATCTGTGTGCTAAGTTTCATCTTAATCCGTACGACGATGCTTAGCAAAATAAAAAAAAAAAACATCAACAAACATCATTTATTTATTTATTAAATCCTTATTGTACACCAATAAAATTATGATAAAATAACAATCAAGAAGTAGACGTGGGGTTCAAAAAGCGGTATTATCGGTACACAACGATCTCTTCCAGACAACCTTAAGATGTGGAGAGCTGATTAGATTAAAAATTGAGCTTGATTAGATTAAACATGGAGGAAATTACAAATGATATCATTGACTGTAATAAAACTGTAATTTTAGTTATTGATGTTTGTAATTGATCAGTATCTACAAGAAGGGTATTTGATAAAACTATTGAGATATCAATTAACACAGTGTAGATTACATAAAAAATATAGTATTTTTGTCTGTATGTCTACAAATGTATGTTATACAAATAGTGTACTATTTGTTTAACTTACTTCGGCGGTGAAAAACCTCGTTATTGAACTGGCAATCCTGATAGAATAATCGTAATGGTAAATGTGTGAAGTCATGCAACTTGCACTTAGCCAGACTTATAGACCCCTTATTTTGTAAGTGCAGAGACTAGCAGTGAGACAGTGGGAAGGTGTACAGTATACAGGGTGTCCAAAAAGTGGTAAGATAAACTGAAAATCGAGATACCTTGGGGACCTACAAGATTCAGTTCGTCGTACTACTTTTGGGACACTGTATAGGCTGTGATGAGCCTCTTACCTATACAAGATTCGCAATAAAAAAGCAACGATTAATTAAACATTTTCTTGGGAATTTTGAAATAAAGATTTTTCCACGTACCGCCCATAATACTCGAGTCGAGTAATAAATTATTTTTTATCCCTCATAACGCTCCCGAGGTGTAATTAGCCTAAAATGGTTATCCTTTACTACAGAAAACACCTGAATTCTTTTCCATTAATTAATTTTGTTTTAGGATTCCATAAATTATATTGTTGATATTTTGTATAAATACTTATTTAATTTTTAATTTTCAATTTGATGATTTTTATAAATATCCATGTCTATTCACCAATTTTCCATTTGTATTTAAAAAAATCTATTAGAATGCTAAAATAATAATATTTTATTGTTTTCTATAAACATTATATTTAAAAATAAATATTTAGTTACGTTCCCGAAATGACGATTTTTGCTGTCGAGTTACCTTAAAATCGCTGTAATTTGAAAAATTGTGAAATCTAAGCGCGCCCCTTTTAAATATATTAAGTTGAATAACAAACCAATCATTTGTACTTCTTTAATTGGCTATTGCTTTTCACTTTTTATGTTGAAATTGCAAACCTGAAATTCGCCACCTTCGTGATTTCGAGCCTTATATTGTTGTGTGTATAACGATTTACTCTCGTACGTTTATGTCGGATTCAACCAACTAGTTTCAGACCTGTCCGAGGTCCTTTTTCAAGAGCTTTTTTCTTTTTCTTTGTTTGAATGATGTTGATGATGAATGATAGTCAAAATGTTACCAAAAAAAAAACAATAAAAAATCTACCAAAATTTAACCAAGTTTCGTTCGACACGGGCCAATAAAATTACTGCTAAACACTTAAAAATCATCTGATACATATTCGAGGAGCTCCTTTAATTCCTAATGAATCCCATCAACAGATCAGAATTTTGAAAAAATTACCGACTTCAAAAAAGGGATAACTCAAAAACTACTCGTCAGAAAAAGAATCATCAAAATCAGTTTACCTACTCAAAAGTTCTGAGGTGACAAACATAAAAAAAATACAGTCAAATTGAATACCTCCTCCTTTTTTTAAGTCGGTTAATAAGTATGGGACCAATCTGAAAGTTGCAAGGTAGCAAACATAAAAATACAACCGAATGACAACCTCCTTTTTTAAGTCGGTTCAAAAGTAGGTTGAAGATTACTTAGTTCTCTTCTAACTTCTTGTAAATATACAAATACGTTACGTTCTTAAAATTACAAGGATTTCAACAATCTACACTCTACAGGAACGCGAAACGTACGCCACTAAAAGCTTGTACGTTTTAATGCGCCACAGTAACTACATAGAAAAAATTTGACTGAAATTGAATCATATTCCTATCACAATAAGGTTTACAGTACAATGTATATCGAGGTAATTTTTAATATTCATACGCCGGGACACATCTTGCGTATACAGCTCAAAGTAATTTAAGGTCCTGTTGTCGTATAATTGTATTACGTGCCTCGAATGTTGACGCTGTAAGAAATTATATTACCTTTTAAACACGTTCATTAATATCATTTTTTTTTTAAATAAAGTCTTTATCCCATAAGTAGCTAGAGGCCTAGCCAGTACGAATAGATTTGATAATGACCAGCCCCCAAGTCAAAAGTTCCTACGCCCCTTATGGTAACAATAAGGAAGTCTACATAATAATTCTTAATATCTAATCCATCCATCCATCAGCCGAAGTTGTTAAGCTGAGGCGATCACCTATGTAAATTATGAATACTTACGCGCATGTTCTGGAAAGAGCTATAGGCCAACGCTGAAAACCAGTAAAGCTGCTAGGTTTTGGACATTTTCGGGGGATGAGTTACAGTAATTTGTTTTTGAAGTTATACTTCTTACTTATGCGACTTGCAAAAAGGTTGCGTTAAACGGTTGCGTTAAACGTTTGCGCTACCATGGAGGGGGTATGAAAGCACTGGATAGATGGCCCTAGCTTCTTATTATCTTTACCTCTTTTAAAATTTTGTGTTATTACTTATACAAATCTTACAGAGTCTCAACAGCGTGATTCAGGTTCATGAACAACGCCATCTAGTTTGTACTTGTTTATTTTTATTTAGTACAAAAATAGTTTTTGAAAGATAATTAAAACTGATACACGTTATTAAATTAAACATTTATTTAATTGTGTCAAAAAGTACACGCACCCTTTTTTTTCTCTCTCTCTTTAGTGTGGGGTAAAGTTGTATTGGGCGTTTAAAAATAATGCAGATGGTGAAGATCATTTTTTATTCAGGAATTAATTTGCGTAATATTAAGATCTGGCAAGAACTTTGGTTGGACTGAGGAATATGGAAAAGTAGCCTGAATATGTATATTGAAGTAACAAAAAAAAAACCATCACCGCTAGGCAGGCTATGAAGCCTACTTAACTAACTACTTTTCCTTAGTAAGCAAGTTCCATCCATCCATCCATCAGCCCTTAGAGGTCCACTGCTGGACATAGGCCTCCCCTAACTTGCGCCACTCTGACCGGTCCTAAGCCTTCTGAATCCAGCGGATGCCAGCTGTCTTCTTCAGGTCGTCAGTCCACCTGGTCGGGGGGCGTCCTATGCTCCTTTTTCCGAGACGTGGGCGCCATTCGAGGACCTTTCTTCCCCAACGGTTATCGGTCCTTCGTACTATTAAGTACTAGTAAGCAAGTTATTAAAGGTAATTCTGAACACTACAGTCTGCCCCAATATATTGCCCAGTTTTTAATGGAAGTTTTCCAAGTAGCTTTTTGCGACTTGTTTTGTTTTTTTTTCTGTTTATGAAAATCGCCTCTAATTACGAAAACTTTCTTAACCTTGTATTCTAGAAGACTAAATTTACGTGGTCGAACAATTAATTTAATTAGGCTCTATTTTTACATCAATATTCCCATACAATTCGAAACTGTTTCCCGCCGATACGGTCTTTTCTACAACCTTTTAAACATAAAACTTCAGCGCTAATATTCTAATGCTGTCAATAGTGTGTTGTAAGCTATCGACGTCTCAACTTAGAATAACAAAAGTTTCTTGCTTAATAAAACTCTCGTTCTCTTCAAGACAGTTTGACAGGGGTTGCTCAGTTTATCTATATATCGCTAACAACATCTGAGCCTTTACAATATTATCGCATTAACTTGTTTCTTTATACATGTAAAATATGGTAATGTGAAGTAACGTTCAATTTAATAGAAATATCATAATTCATAAGTATGATAGTATGATAAAGTAAAGAATGGCAATAATCATAATAAAATATAGTCTATGTCACTCAGAAATAATATAGCTTTCTATTGGTGAAAGAATTTTTTAAATAGTTCTAGTAGTTTTTGAGTTTATCCATTACAAAAACTTTGTTCTTTATAGTATTACTAGCTTTTGCCTGCGGCTTCGCCCGTGGTAGAGTCGTTTCGAAATGAAATTTTTAATTAATTAATATAAATTTATAGACCCATATTAGATGATACCCGTGACTTCGCGCGAGTGGATATCGATTTTTTGCGAATCCCGCGGGAACCCTGTACTTTTCCGGGATTAAAAGTAGCCTAAGTGTTAATCCAGGGTATAGGCTATCTCCATTCCAAATTTCAGCCAAATCTATTAAGTAGTTGTGGCGTGATTTGGGTGTGCGTGTGAATTGAGGGCTCTTTTTTAAAAGTTACTCAGATTTTTTCAAAATCAAGGAGGAATTTAGGAAAAAATTGTGAAAACATCGTGGTGAAGATAAAAAATTTGTGCAACGTATGGTAAAAAAGTTGTGGTCGATTAACTGGAGCTCTCAATCCGCTAACCTAAGAAATTACTGTTACCTCGTATCTCAAAATATACTACGTGTATGCTTAACTATTTTATATGGAAAAATTGTGCGTAATTTGTGAAAGCTATTCACAATTTCTCAATTGATTTTAACGGTTTACTTTGATTTTATAAAGGTTTATTTGGAGCTCTCACTCCTCCAATGTGTGGTTTGAGTGTTGCCAAAATTCTCTAACTTTGGCTGAATATTTGTTTATATTTTTACTCCTATTTCACGAGTATAATTAAGAGTGATTTTGTGAAACAAAAACCATGACTTGAAACATAATAATTAGAGAGTAAATGAAAAAAATACTTTCTTATAAATGTCCCGTCTGAGAGCTCCATATTTTAGCGTTTATTTATTGAACCCGAGCTTTTATAGAAATGATGGATACATCAGAAATTGTGAAAATGTTGTCACTAAAATTTAACACGATTAAATTTTTTGTGAACGTTTGATTTTAAAAATAATCAACATTATTATATTTTCAATAGAAAAAATATGTAGGGTGACCATGCATATAGTACCTAAAGAAAGTAAAACGTACTTAAGTATAAATATTTTATTACAAAACAAACTAGAAAAAGTGAAACATTAGTTATGAAAGAAAGAAAGAAAGAAAGAAAAGAAGGAAAATATTTATTCACGGCTTTTAACAGCACAACATCCAGGATATAAAAACGTAAATATCTTTATATGTAGAAATAAAACAACAAAACAAAGTCTTAATAAATTATTCAAATCAAATCAAATGTTTTTAATCAAAATTGGTTTAGTTCACAAACACTTTTTGAAAGTCATGCAAGTTACGCCAATGCTTCAACAAGGCCCTACTGTTAGAGGGCCCGAGAGAAGAAGCGGCAAGAATTTTCCGGGTTTTTTTTTCCTGCTCACTGCTCATAGCACTTATCATCTACTACAATCTATATTCATAAAAGTCATGTCCAAGCAGACTTGTCTTTAAAATAATCATCTAATTTGTAATATCCTTTCGTCATAAGAATGCTTTTAATATGAGTATGAAATTTAAGGTAAGGCATTTTATCTGTATTGCATCTGTAAATTTTGATGGAAAGATGATGATGATGATACTGATGATGGTAAGTGGTTACCGTCGCCTATGGATATGAGCAATACCAGAGGAATCGCCACTGCAAACGCCAGCCCTGAAGAAGAACTCTTTTTACACCTTTTTTGAAGAACCCCATGTCATACCGCTCCGGGTTACGTTTTCAGTTTTTAAAAATTTTGCATGTAAAAGAAGAAAAAACAAAATAATGTCAAAATATTTATTATTAAAAAATATTTATAGCATAAAATAATGTTTTTATTGTTATTGCTGTATATGACAGGAATAAAAACAGGAAATCACTCCACGTGCAATGTTGGGTTCCGAAGCAGTAAATTTATCGACTATTACTCATTAACTAATGCTAACATAACTGTTATAATTTTCCTTATAAATTCATCATGTAACAACGTATTTTTGAGAATTTTTTCACTAGTCCAACTCCGACCGTTTAGCCGGCAGGAAGGGTGGGGGGAGAGACACGTGACTCTAAAAAAACTTAGCACGTTAAAGCCAAATATTTCGTGCAAATGGACCTCTAATTCCAAAAATGGTCTTAGAAGACCTATAATATTTTTGAAAAACCTTTTCACGATACCCAAAACAAAAATTCATCCTCACGTTAATTGTAGGGGAGGTACCCAGAAATTTTTTTTTCAATATTTTATTCTACGATTCTGGAGTTTTAATAACTATGTATATCCATGATAAATTACAGCTTTCTAGCACTAAGGATCTTGCCGCTTTGCTTCGAATAGACAGACAGACGGACAGACGGACGGACAGAAAGTTATAAGGATTCCGATTTTACTTTGGAACCATAAAACGCGTAATTACGTATACGAAAAATGTGTCCGACAATACTATGTCCACCCTACACGATTTCGTCGCTTGGAAATATAATATTGTGGATTATTTTTTAAATCAAGCGTTCACAAAAAAAATAATCGTGTTAAATTTTAGTGACAACATTTTCACAATTTCTGATGTATCCATCATTTCTATAAAAGCTCGGGTTCAATAAATAAACGCTAAAACATGGAGCTCTCAGACGGGACATTTATAAGAAAGTATTTTTTTCATTTACTCTCTAATAATTATGTTTTAAGTCACGGTTTTTGTTTCACAAATTCACTCTTAATTATACTCGTGAAATAGGGGTAAGAATATAAACAAATATTCAGCCGAAGTTAGAAAATTTTGGGAACACTCAAACCACACATTGGAGGATTGAGAGCTCCAAATAAACCTTTATAAAATAAAAGTAAACCGTTAAAATCAATTGAGAAATTGTGAATAGCTTTCACAAATTACGCACAATTTTTCCATATAAAATAGTTAAGCATACACGTAGTATATTTTGAGATACGAGGTAACAGTAATTTCTTAGGTTAGCGGATTGAGAGCTCCAGTTAATCGACCACAACTTTTTTACCATACGTTGCACAAATTTTTTATCTTCACCACGATGTTTTCACAATTTTTTCCTAAATTCCTCCTTGATTTTGAAAAAATCTGAGTAACTTTTAAAAAAGAGCCCTCAATCCACACGCACACGTGATTTGGGAATAAACAATCAAACATCTTCACAAACTTTCACATATTTTATAATATTGAGAGAATAAGTTTAAATAGCAAATGAAATATATAATTATTTTAATAAATTACTTAATTTAATCCTACGCATCCAATGAAATGGTAAATTTGCACACATAATCTGATGTGTAAAATAATATTTATTCACACACTTTTTACGTCATTGCTTTTGACGTCAACCTATGATAAACAGTTTATTTGTTGGTCAAAAGGACAAGGATCTCTTGTCGCGCTGTTTATTTAGCAGATTTTGTTGAAGATGAAAAATTACTTCGGCCAAATTTAAACAAAACACAACCTTACACCTTTGCTTTAATGTTCAATCGCATTCTGCAGACCATTGAAGTTATGACCTTCATTATGATTTTGATGTTGTGAACTCGCATGTCATGAATACCATTTGGACATCTTGATGATAGATAACAAAGTGTCAGGAAAATGTTCTAAATACGAGTATCTGTACTACAAATAATAACGAGATCAAGTTTGTGAGTTTGTATCTGGGAAGTGTGTGACTGTGGAACTACTGAACTGATTTTGAAAATTCATTTAACAGCAGAAAGTTACATTATTACTAAGTGACAGAGGAATATTATAGAGAATATTTGATTATGATTAATATTAATTTTGAATCTTATATAAATATTAAAACCGGCCAAGTGCTTGTCAGGCCACGCCCAATGTAGGGTGCCATAGTTAATTTGACTATTATTCATTAACTGGTTAAACTACCCCAGCCGTTAGTTTCTGTTCGTAACGGCTAGTAATAGTCGATGAACTTACAAGTAAGGTTCCGTACCTTACATTGCGCTTGGCCAGACACGCGCATAGCCAGGTTATTTTTCCTTTGTGACACCCAGTTTTCACGGAAAAACGAGAAAAAATAATATTAGGTAGGTTTATTTACATATTTTTAAAATTTTAAACTTAAAATAATATATATAATATCGCCACAACTCAGAGTCACTAACGGTTACTTAAATCGCTCCTTAGTACAGAATTTGTATGGTGATTCTTTACTAAGGACTGATTAAAGTAACCGTTAGTTACACGGGCGTTAAAAGAAACTTGTAACTATTTCAAGTCGGTAGTTTCCGCACCTGTCGCTGTACACAATAATAAACGTACACTTAATATATTTATGAGAAATATAATATTTAAGAATTTGTCTAGGCGTTGTAAGGTATTTTTATTTAAATTTAGTGACTTAAGGACGGAGGAAAAACCTCTCCAAAACTCAAGAAATATTCATACATGGGCAGCGGAGGCAAGTGACCATCAAATGACCATATACCTATATGTATATACTATACTAGACGGGCTGTTCAGTACTAAAAGTTTGGACACCTACGTTGACACCATATGGTGCTAACGCATTTTAGTCGGCTGCGAGCAAGAGAGACATGTAGATGTCATTTTTGAGAAACCCCGACCGTTCAAGGACATAATAACGCATATTGTTTATTGTGCATATTTAAAACGTCTTCATTATTTACGTTTGAACTTTATTTGTAAATAACTATATTTTTAGTTACATCTTTAAAAATTATTTAGTGCAAAATGTTTGATATCCGCCATCTTGAACCGAACCTGGCCAAACGAACGCTGTCACCATGCTGTCAGTGAGTATGAAAAATGTGACACGAATTTTGTTTGGAACAGCCCATCTATACATTTAAGTCTATGCAAATGAATGCTATGAGAAAGCCTTTGACTCTATCGAGACCTGGGCGGTACTAAATTCTCTCCAGAGGTGCCGGATCGACTACCGGTATATCGAGGTGTTGAAGTGTTTGTACTCATGTCCGTCAGAGTACACGACACAGCAACGAACCCCATCCAACTGCAGAGAGGTGTCAGGCAAAGGGATGTCATATCCCGAAAACTGTTCACCGCTGCGTTGGAAGACGTGTTCAAGCTGATGGAGTGGAAACGACGTGGCATTAACATCAATGGCGAATACATCACACACCTGCGATATGCCGATGATTTAGTCATCCTGGCGGGTTCCCTGGAAGAACTTGGTACAATGCTCGGGGACTTGAACAGCGCCTCAAAACAGGTGGGTCTTAAGATGAACATGGACAAGACCAAAATCATGTCAAATGTCCATGTCACACCCGTACCGGTTTTTGTTCACGGCACTGCTCTTGAAGTTGTATACGAATACAATTACCTGGGACAAGTGATCCAGATCGAGAAGTCACTCGTAGAATCCAACTCGGATGGGCTGCGTTCGGGAAAATGCGTCATATCTTGTCGTCCAAAATACTACCTCAGTGCCTGAAGTCGAAGGTGTTCCAGCAATGTGTGTTGCCAGTGATGATAATATACGGATCCGAGACGTGGTGCTTTACTGTTGGCCTAATCCACAAGCTCAGAGTAGCACAGCGAGCTATGGAGAGGGCTATGCTCGGTATTTCTCTACGTGATCGCATCAGAAATGAGGAGATCCATAGACGAACAAGGGTAACCGAAATAGCTCAAAGGATTACCCGGCTGAAGTGGCAATGGACTGGCCACATAGTGCGAAGGACCGATAACCGTTGGAGAAGAAAGGTCCTCGAATGGCCCACGTCTCGGAAAAAGGAGCATAGGACGCCCCCCAACCAGGTGGACTGACGACCTGAAGAAGACAGCGGGCATCCGCTGGATTCAGAAGGCTCAGGACCGGTCAGAGTGGCGCAAGTTAGGGGAGGCCTATGTCCAGCAGTGGACCTCCAAGGGCTGATGGATGGATGCAAATGAATTAGTAATTTTACAGCTGTTAATATTAAAAGTGGCTGTGATCGCCAAAGTATTTGTTTGAAACACTGTCATCGTTTATTAAAAGCGACAAAGCCTTTGTACATTATATCAGCTATAATCTTATTCTTAACGCTTAGTAAATCCACAGCTAAAAGTAATTTAATTTTCAAAGTGAAGTGCGAAACATCTCATACAGTTAAATTGTTGAGATTTATAATCCCTCCAAAAAGTCACTGTTTATATTTTAGACTCGTATCACTTGCTAAAATTCAATTTTGCCCGAGAAAAAATGTCCCAATCCCCCTGATCAAAATTCTTGTATTGTCACCAAATTCGATAAGCCTGTCTCGTCTTCATTTGCATCGAAGTCTGTTTAGGGAAACCGTTCTTGTTGTATTACAATAAAGTCTATTTCAGCGTCAGCGTTTTCTTAGACCTGGTCCAGTATTGAATCAATTGTGCTGACTCTTCGCTGCACGTTACAAGACTATTGTCAGTATTGAATAGTATCAACAATTTTACTTCTACGACTCAGCTTATGGGAGTTGCTACGGATGTTTTTATGTGTAAAGTCCCTTTGCCTTTATTGAAAGTTTTTTCGTTATATCATATTGCGCCAGTATACACCAGTTGGTATTGGTGCGAGTTTGTTAATACAATTTGTGAAATCATGGGGATTTCTTTTAGTGAACATTCACACGTTGTTTCTAGATGAACCTATAAAAACAAATGAAAACCGATTTGTTGCTTCGAAATAACGTTCGAGAAGTTATACGAGGTAGTGCTTTCGATTTTATTTGGTTGAGTAAGCAAAACTAACTAATGAAGTCAATGATGTAAAATATTTCAGGCGTTTTATGTGGAGCACTTTGCAGGCATACCAATGGTGGCAATATTTTAGGTACTTATTTGAATTAAAAATCCTATAGATTTTAGAAAAAGAACATCCTAATCTTTAACAATATTAACAATATTATTATTAAATCTTTAACAATATTATAAAGAGGAAAGATTTGATTGTTTGTTTGCATTAAATAGGCTCCGAAACTACTGGACCGATTTGAAAAATTATTTCACTGTTGGGAAGCTACACTATCCCCGGGTGACTTAAGGTATAATATATTGTCAAAAAATTAGGGATCCTTAGTAAAACTCCAATAATGTAACCCAAAGTGTAAAAAAAATAAGAAAACCGAAGCAAAGCGAGGGCGGTTAGATACACGTAATATTATAAATGTGAAACTTTGTGAGGATGTTTATACTCTTTCACGCAAAAACTACTGGCCTGATTTTCATGAAATTTAGCGCACAGGTAGACCATGATCTGAAATAATTTATATAGGGTTCTTATTATCTCGAAAAATGTGAGCAAAGGCGCGGGCATAGCACTAGTTTAAAATAAAATAAATCATCATAATGGGCTTACAAATGTATAGGGAGTAGGAACGATAGATATAGCCAATTTTGTTCCTATACTGAAATTATTTGATCTGTTATTATTGATAAAAGCAAATACCCTAAAGCAGTGATAAATTAAACTAATTATCTTCAAAACACAAAATCAGGGTTCTATTGTAAAACGGCCCGAGTAATTATATGAATAGCAAATTAATTGACCTAGACTCCGTCTTATCATAAATCTTCCCGAATAATGGGAACATCAATTTCATTGCGCTGTTTTATTAAAAGCCGTCTACTTGCAATTTATCATAGTGAAGCCACAATAAGGATTTTCTTATAACTTGTTACGGATCGCATGCTTTAGCTGATCAATTTACATCAAATTATGAACCTACGACACTGTATTCGTGACATTTCTTATAGCGTTAAATGGCAAAGTCAAATTAACTATTTCGTTACGAAGGATTACTTATCGAAACTACGGTACTGGTAAGTAGTGACCACCTCTATGGTAGCAGTAACCACAATAATGATCACTTACCATGTTGATTAATCTGCTTATTTCTCCTTCTTGATCAGATAACTCATCAGTCATTACACTTACTTCATTACTTAAAAGTTTCTCAAATTAATTATATACCTATCCATAGGTAGGCATAGTTTACGATAACAATTATTTTTCAGAGCAAAGCGAGATTACTTCGCTATAAATATATTGTTAAGATCTCTCCGTGCTCTGGATATCGTGTGCGTGTATCGAATGGCACCGATAACGGGTGTAACGCAAGACGGGTTGGGCTGTTACCGTCATATTACTAATATCCTCTCGAAGGTAAGCCTCTTATTGGATTTGACCATTGATTTGTGATCGGAGCAGGTGTTTCTTGAAACACGTATAGTTCTACTAAGTCATCGGCTGAGTTTTTTTTTAACTGTTCGATCCGTATGTATATTATTATAACTGTAAAAAATCCATATAAATATCATCTTCTTTAGTTAAAACTAAAAATTGACTTCAAAGAAGTAAACTAGTAAGTATGAAATTAATCATTTGCACTACGTATACAAACTACCTATACAAACTGCATCGACGTCAAAAAAATTGCAGGCTTGAAGTTTATTAATTTAATACAGTTCAGTACTTTAGATTTTTTAAGTCGATGAATATTTTTTAATTAATGCATTATTTGCGAGGTTTATTTAACGCTTCACAATGTTTTAAACGTTTCAGTTATAGTCAATCTCACCTCGATTTTAATGATAAGTTTTAATTTAACATTATGTATTGAGATCGAACTTTTTATGAGGAATATTCTTGTTCGATAATATCTTTATAGTTTATTTTCATTCTGGATATACATTCGCAAGTAATAATTTGTTATGCATCGATTTGGGATCTACCCTCCTATTTTTCGTTCGTCGTGCACAAGCACTGCGGACCGCGTCTGTTGAGTTCAATTCGCGGTTCGGTTAGTGACAGAGTGCAGTTGAGTACATAATTCGATGCACCGTTGTAATTCGTTTTGTTCGTCATCTTTTTTGGTAATTCGGCCGCAAAGATCTTTCTGCTATACGGGCTAGTCAAACTGGTGCAAAGCAGGACAACAGCCAGAACCATCTCGGCGCCGAGGTATCGACCGACGCCACGCGACGGAATAGGTTAGTGGACTCCCTTATTGGTGTGTACATTTTGTTGATTGCTGTGTATAGCCCAGAAACACTAAAATGCCTATAGTCATTAAAAAAATACAGTTCACGTTCGATTCGATTCGTCACCAGCATCAATTTAGGAAACTGGGTTTAAAACCACTAATACTCGATTACCGAGTACTCCGAGCCCGGGCAAATGACAATCACTAACTTCTTAACACATTACTCTTGTTTTCACGTTTATATTTTTGCTCCAATACATTTTTTGCTAGAGCCTACTGAATCTAAATTGAGTACATAAATTGTCTGTGACAAAAGAAACGATACATTCTTACTTGAACTTGTATGATAAATTAGATTCTATTTTGTTTTTACGAAATATCGTATCAGTAAGTCACAAAATCCTCGGTTTTATTGAAAAAGTTAATAGTTTAAGACTGAAACAAAAATGATTACGCTTTTATAGTGTCAATGAAAGCAAAGCAAACATTTTGTGATTTTGCTGTTTTGGAGTAACGATTAAAGATTTCCTCTTCTGGACCCAAATTTTATTGAAGATTAGGCCATGCTTATCATAAAAAATGTATTGCTATGAAAAACTAAAGCGATATAATGTAAAACCTCAACTCCTTAGAGGAATTAGTTCTAATTTAAGCTTGCAAGATGTGTCTCATATTTAAAACCGGTGGAATAATTGTCTAGATACTGTAAATACGTCTAGAAGCATTATCTGATTCACGTAAAATTGAAGGCATTGAATAACCTGAAGATCTATTCAGTGAATAAAACTTTTATTCTCAATGATTTTGAATCAAATGAACTAAGTACAAGTAGTTTAATAACTTATTCATCATCTATGATCAACCTACTTGATCATAATTAAGTGTAGGTTAGGGTGTCCCTTATTTTTCAAAGTTTTTATTTTTTAACGTCTTAGTTTTGTTCATATGTTCCTAAAACACTCGAAAATACATTTTTACCTCATTTGGAGAACGATAACCCGTGCCGACTTGCATCGAAACATGTTCATACAAGTAACGCCGAAGTAGCGGCGCGCACCCGTCGTATTTGTCATTTGTTCACAGTAACTCTCGTGATTAAAATATTGTTTTAATGTTAAAAAAAATGGCAGTGGAATTAAGAAGCAACAAAAAAAGTATTTTCTTAGTAGGTGACGTGAACCATCAAATAACTGGAGCAAAGTTACCGTCTAATCGTCAAGTTCTTGCAGTCCTCTTTTTTAATATTCGCGAAGTTAAATTGACTGTTAATGAAAGCGCAAATCTTGCCATTCGAGAGTGTATTATATTCTGGGAAAAAGCTAGAATCCCTACCAGAGCTGTGCCTAACTGTGTAAAAAAACTTGTGGATCTTCACCGTGCTTGGAGAGAGTTACAAAAAAATTCAAAAAAAAGGCAAGATGTTTACAAGCGCCGTGAGGAGGACTTTCAAAACAATTTAGATAATTTATTCGATATAGCACACGCAAATGCTTTGGAATGGATAAAAATAGAACAAGATAAAATCTTTTTGCAAAAACAAAGAGAACCAGGGCGTCCAGGATGTTTAGCGGGAGTAGATAAAAAGTTAGCCGAGAAAGAAGAAAGAAAAAGACAGAGAAAATTAAAAGAAGAGAAAAAAAGACAGGAGCAAATGTGTTCCGAAAGTTTGTCGTCATCTTTAACTACAGCAGATTTTATCGAAACACAAGAAAATCCCAATCAACCTACCAGCTCTGACGAAAGCCTTGAGGAACCCTTGCCATCGACATCTCAAATGGTAAGTTCTGTAACAACTTCAAAAAGAGGAAGGAAAGACTTCATCACTCCTAAGTTAGTTGCCGCTTTGGATAGATGTCAATTAAGCATAAGGGACTCTGTCTATATACTTCAGGCTGTAGTTGAAGCCCTAGGTCTCAGCTGTGATGAGTTCCCGATAAATAAATCGTCTATTCAACGCATTCGCACACAGAGTAGAAAAGATAGAGCGGAAGCTATAAAATTAGATTTTCAGAATAATTTGCCTGAAACGGTGACCGTTCACTGGGATGGGAAATTATTACCCGGACTAGACGTAAGAAGTTCTAAAGAAGAACGCCTGCCAATTCTTATTTCATTTGAAGAAAAGGAACAACTTTTAGCTGTGCCCAAACTGGAAAGCTCTTCCGGTCAAGATCAAGCTAAAGCTATTTTAACTGCAATTCATGACTGGAATCTCGAGGACAAAGTACAAATAATGTGTTGTGACACAACTCCATCTAATACAGGGCGACTGAACGGAGCTTGTGTACTTTTGGAACAAAAATTAGACAGGGAATTATTACTCTTTGCTTGCCGCCATCACGTTTACGAACTGGTTTTAAAATGTGTATTTGAAACAAAAATCCACCAAACCACAAATAGCCCTGACATCCCGATGTTCAAAAAGTTTAGAGACAACTGGAAAACTATTAATCCTGCTGTTATTGAACCGTACACCGACATCGTTACACAACATTTTTCTAAAACAACGATTGATGAATTGTTGACATTTTATAATCAAGAACTGCAAAAATCTATTGTTCGTGACGATTATCGGGAACTAATTGAATTATCTATTATTTTCTTAGGAGGAGATAATGAGAAAAAGATTAAAGTAAGACCTCCTGGAGCAATGCATCAAGCCAGGTGGATGGCTAGAGCCATTTACTCTTTGAAAATATGTTTGTTGCAATCTCAGTTCAAAATTAGCGCCAAGGATAAACGCGCCGTACAAGATATTTGTTTATTCATTGCAGTTATGTATGTAAAACCATGGCTTGGATGTAGTCTGGCGGTCAAGGCACCAAATCAAGATTTGCGCTTTTTAAAAAGTCTTAAGGAATATGAAACTGTTAACAAAGAGATCTCTAAAGCAGCCCTGAGCAAGTTTAGTCAACATCTTTGGTACTTGTCAGAAGAAATAGCTGTTTTATCACTCTTTGATGATGAAGTAGATGAACAAACTAAGACAAATATTGTAGCGAACCTACAAAGAGAGAGTTTGTATGATTCTGTAAAGAGATACATTCCATCAAAAGAAGATATGTCTGATTATTTGTATGGTAAGTGGAAATACATAATGTTTTCATATGTTTTCGCGATTGTTACACATTTAAATTAAATAACTTAATACGGTTTTATCGCGTTCATCACATTTTTTATATCTAGAACTGACCTGACTAAAAAATGTAATAAACGCGATAAAACCATATAAAGTTATTTAATTTAAATGAAAATACATAGTTTTACGTCTTATATCCTTCTTAATAAACTGATAATAATATTATCTTGTCTTTTTTTGTAGGAAAATCATTAAATGATTTTGTGTCTGTTAAGAGCACAAGTTTATTTGCGCGTTTAAACATTGATACAAACTTCTTGAAGAGACCCGTTTCTACATGGGAAGAAGATGTAACCTATTTGCAGGCAAAAAGAAGGGTTCTTTCTTTAAGGGCCGTGAATGATACAGCTGAAAGAGCTGTAAAACTTATGCAAGATTTCCATGGTCTAGTCACTGCAAAGGAAGAACAAAAACAATTTTTGCTGCGCTGTGTACAAGAGCATAGAAATCTGTACCCAGATTGTAAAAAAGAGACCCTTAAAAGAAAATATCCATAATAACATATAAATTGCTGATTTGTGATGTTCTTTTGATTAATAAATACCTATTTTCTAACTTTCTCTTAGATTATTATTTTTATAAAATATAAACATTTTATTCCATTTTATTACACATACACAACGATAAGCGTTAAAGACAACGATTTTTAAAATCTTCAAGGCTCTGTCGGCACGGGTTAATGTTGACATATAAAGATAAAATTTTGTATTTGATTAAGTTTAGGTAGTTTAAAAAGAATTAAGGGGTATGCATTTCGATATCTGAAAAAAAAATTTTTTCACCTTTATAAGGGACACCCTAGTGTAGGTATTAAAGTTAAGAAAGTTTTAATGTCCTCATGTTCAGAAGCAGGAACCTGTCTTAAGTGTGTTGAAAGTATAGTTTAATTATGTAGATGCATGTGAATATTTTGCCGTGGTGTTAGACGTAATACCCCATGAGATGAACCCGGAATCCCCTCGGGTGGTTTAATCAAGACGCTTCCGTTGTAGAGATTATCATTCTGCATAACGACGTCAGACGTAATTTACTCACAAGTTGCAAGTCCTATGTTAGTATTTAAGGTTAGGAAATTAATTATTATTTCATCCAAAAACGTCTATTAAAATATGTCCTTTAATATTCTCCATTTTTTTAAGTTTTATATTTTTTGATGTTACGTATTTTTTATCGTTTGAAGCTGTGTTTTAACTGATCACAATACAAGGAAATGTAAACAAAATAATCGTAAATGGAAACACGATAATTATTCATTCATAGATATTGATATTAATTAATATATCTCAGTGGCCAGTTTGATGATTACTATGATAACGGTTACTGATACATATTTCACTTATTTATGAATCTTCATCACGTGTGATTTTACATCATACATACAAAATAAGAAATTCATAACAAAGATATAGGGGGTCGAAAATGGCCTAAATTGCTCCGAGAAAAGGATGGTACGGCCGTGCCGCCTTTTTGCTCGACTTGGCGGGGGCACTGCCGTGCCCCCAGAAAAGATCTTTAAATTGTTGCGCTTTATCATCAAGACCATTATACACTGTATTGTTTTAACAATAATCAGTATTTTCTTCAAACTCAGATCAATTAAAAATCAGTTCACAATACCGTAATATGTATGTCTTTTTACCATACAAAGAATAATCTGTATAGACCTATCCTCAATGCTTTCAACTGTGTATTAAACTTACGATATATTGAACACAATATCGAGATTGCTTGAAGATAACACGATGCGGGTAATGGCAAACGCTGCATACTCCATAAACTTTGATTACAAACTGGACCGAGATAGTTATGGATTTATGGGAGCCCTATGAAGCCTACATACCAATAACTAGATGTAGACGAGAGATAGGGTTGTCCCTTTTGAGCTAGATATTTTTTAAAGCGTGAATGTTATCCCTAAATCCTACAAAATAGAGGATAATACCGCTCTTCTGTTTGGCCTTAAGGTTAGCTGATAGAGAATGCTTTAAGCTTGCCAATGTACCGTGATTTTCTGGTCACTAAAATCTAAATAAATAACTATACTAAATGCCCTGGCATCGGCGAATTCATTATAATTTTAATATTTTTTTTATTTCCGCGCGCAAGGCCGCGCCTCCGCCTTACCAATGTTACTTAGCAATATACTGTTTATGGTAGTCATTTGTGACAGATCCATACAACACAGCATGGTTTTGGCTAGCTAGCCAGGTCTCTCTCTTTCTTGTCCGGCAAAGCATCAGCGATGTCTTTGGTGTCGCTGATGTCCATGGGCAACTATTTTATTGGCTACTTACCATCAGGTGGATCGTTTGTCGGATATATCCATTTATAAATGTGTCGCGTTTCGCACTGATTTAGGGATGTCAGCGGTATACTATACTACGTGAATATTGATTACGTTAAAATGATTACAATTTTTAAAGACAGTTCTTTGTATACATAATCCGTATACAAATTCTAACGCATTTACATGTAACTTTTCAATTTACATAAGTAGCTAGAAATTACAATAAGCTACTTACAATGAGAGTTTACATTTGCAAATTTACGATAGGTTAATACGGTAGTTACGATAAGTTATTTACGTTGTTAAAACTCAATTATGTAAAGGGCTTTGGAGAATGTCCCAAAACAATATTTTCTAATTTATGTAACAAGTAGAAAAGAAACATCTTACCCTCCAAAAATAACATGTTAAAGGCAATCTATCCAGTTACATGAAACTTATAATAAAAAGCGTTACTGAAGGAGATTAGCAAATATCTTACCACTTCAAGTAACAGTTACAGATGCATGATAAACAAACGCTCCAACTCAGAGTCACTAACGGTTACTTAAATGATTCTATAATCACCCTACAAATTCTGTACTAAGTATGGACTAAGTAAAGTAAAGACTTAGTAAAGACTAAGGAGCGATTAAAGTAACCGTTATTGACTCTGAGTTGGGGCAAAACCACGGTGAAACTCACTTTCTCACTAGCGTCAATAGAACGATGACGCTGATCGAAGCGGATTCCAGCAAAATTTTTCAACCTGTACGATTTCACTCTTCGCTACAGCAAAAACCAGCGATGCGGGTTTTAAAATATTGCGAAAGGCTAAAAAATCCGCCTGAGTGCATCACTCTGCTGCAGTGAAAAGACAAACCTTATAGCAAGGCCTGCGGCATCCTATGGACATCAATTGTTAAGCCCCAAAATAAATTTAGTACATGAAGTACGTCTACAATCAAATAATTACTTCAATGACAGCTTAAATCAACATCTTAATATTGCGAGGGTGTAGATCCTCCACAAGTATTAGGTAAGGCTCTCAGGGCGGGGTAGGTAGTTACCTACCTATTACTTGAATTAGGCACGACACTGGCTTTTCAGAGTATTATATTGATAAAGCAATCAGCAATTATCATATTAAGTAGGCACTGTTATTAAAATTAATGGATTTTAAATAAAATAAATAACGTTTATAGTCCCATCCTCGATGGGAACCCGGCTGACAGATGCATTTTTTGAAAACCAACATGTCACGATTTAAAAATCTAGAATAAAAATGCATCTGCCAGCCAAGGAATATTGTACGAGGTATTAAACCTCGTTACAATATCTTAATAGCAATATCTCTTAGAGCCTGTACAAATTGTGTGGTCTTGATATTATTATCATTTTTGCATCTTTTCCGAAATAATTGCATTCCTCTTCTTTCTTACTTCTTCAGTCTTTCAGCTATTCATTAATGATTGCAACGTGTTAGAAACAGTAAGTAATAATAATTATATGCAGTTAATAACTATGTAATTATTATAATATATAAGTTATAACTATTATAATACTCACACATTAATTTAACTTTGCAAAACTTTGTAAACAAGTTCCAAGTAATATGGCTGCCATATTGGTTTCAAATATTGGCTTCGGTGGGAAATCAAGGCTCTAGGCAGAATCTCTCAACCACAAAACATTTTTACAATTACAAATCATTAAACCCCGATGTAAGAAGAAGGGAATATGTTAGTGTCAGTATGTCTGTCTGACCGATTTTGATCCATTTTTGTTTGTTACAAAGCTGATATTATTAAGATTAGGAAAGATATGTTTAAGATTTAGATAAGGGAATGTATGTTTTGTAAAAATTAATCTGTCAGAGGTTTTTTATCTGGGGATATCTGAAATGTGATACGATATTTCCTACGACAAGATTTTAGAAGAAGTAGTTAGTGTACGAATGGTTATTTATTCTCATCCATACTTTCCATCGTAAAACCTTCATATTATATCTTGATACTCACCAGCCCTACGAAGATAGCGTGTTATTTATTGGTCGGCTTTTTACCGCCCACTTAATGTACGCCGATTGCCCGTATAACCTTATGAATTATTGCTGTCCTGCAAATAAGGCCCCTTAAGAAGTATCCGTGCTTTTCGTGGGTAAGATTAATTGGTAACATTTTAGTTAGGTATTTAACAAATATATTTCTGCAACCCAAAAGTGTCTAAGGACTTGTTCTACTTGTACATTGAGAGTGTTTAAGGCCAAAGAGCTCTCCAGGTGGACTTAGACCGAAACACGTAAAGATAACATTTAACGGTAAAATCTATCCTCTTGAGGCCATGAGACAGACATAATTATATAGACTTCAAAAAATCTACCAAAAATGGTTTAATTTCATACGATGCTAGGTGGCAGCTGGGTGGATAAAATCTTCCAGCTGAAAGGACCCTAATGTAGCTAGTTATGGAGGGATCTGAGCTCTTTTTAATATTTTTACATCAACAAAAAACAACCTATAATCTAATACCAATCCACACATAGTATTATACACAGCAGGTACACTTTTTATATTCCAAGCCGATAAATGCAATCCGTTTAACTATAATCGAAGTACATTTCAGATGGCCATTGCCACTAATTAAGTACTTATGTTTTTACATTTTTGCTATAAAAAAGGAAGTAACGGAAATCCCGAACTCATGTTCCGTAAGTCATATTTAATGCATGAGCATCGTTACTGTTATAAACATCTTTTCAAATCCTGGGAACAGACCCACATAATTTTCAATAAACACCCCTAAATATGTAACAACATGAAGGCGATAGCGACAGTATGAATATAAACATGATCACGGAAGTCCATGAAATCTTTTTTTGCTGAACGTGGGAAAACTTCTTGAACATTTACTTTAATAACAAAGATTGCTTCGGGAGTTTAAAATTTAAGTCTCTGCATTCTATATAAATATGAATTCAGTTTTACTGTCTATAAAATATAAAATATAACGATTTAATCTATACATCTATATACATATACAAGTAAATAAAATTGGAGTGTCTGTTTGTAATATTAAAATAACCGCTTTTTACTAAGTTCATTTGGATATATATACATGCACATATACATGTACATATACCAAAACAACTTTGTCTGTCTGTCTGTCTGTCTGTCTGTCTGTCTGTCTGTCTGTCTGTCTGTCTGTCTGTCTGTCTGTTTGTTTGTTCCGGCTAATCTCTGAAATGGCTGGATTGATTTTGACGGGACTTTCACTGGCAGATAGCTGATGTAGCAAGGAGTAACTTAGGCTACTTTTATTTAAAAAAAATAGTTCGTTAGGCGATACGAAGTTCGTCGGGTCAGCTAGTAAATAATATATTTTAATCACACACGTAGTTGCAGACGCCTGCTAAGTAGGTAGGTATGTGCTTAAGGAAACTCAGAATCGATAGTCCCACGACGTCCTATTCTCTTGTTTTAGGATTAATCCATCATTCTTCCGAGCGCAGAGGATCCATCACTCCATTATGTTGGGCAATTTATGATTGATTTTGTCATATTATAGACAACTTCCGTAGCTGAGGCAAGAAAAGAATAAAATATATTATTATGAAATTATTAGGTAACAGTCCTTTGTTTCTTTGATATATGAAGAAAATTCATCAATATCATCATCATAAAAACCTAATTGTGACCGTTATCACCCTGCTTAAGGCACGTAAGAGTTTACTAATGATAATGATAGACTTCAACCAATCTGCACTGAAGCAGTGGGTGTCCTCTGCAAGAGAAGAAACTGTGGAGTGAGAAGAAACGGTGGAATGAAAGAGTCCTGGAAGGTGTATGGCGTCGACTAATCCACACTTGGCCAGGTTTATGTTCTGTACCCTCACACTGTGAAAGGAAACTTAACTCCAGAAATAGCACATTAATGGTTTGCAATAAGGATGATGAGAAAACAAAAAACAAAATCTTCTAGAATATTCTTTAAAAGACCTCAAGTTATTTAGTAACATGATTGGCATAAAATCAGGAACACGTACAATTTTTACGACAACAGAAATGGGTGGTTTATGAAAAAATATACCGTTATATTGAGTTTTACAGCTTTCTTTCTCATGTTAAACCCGTAAACTGTTGTTTGGGAAATAACAGGCAGTCGTTGTATGAGAATGGGTCGATTTATATGAAAACTTGGGAGTTTAGGAAGGGTCTTTGTGTATCGAAAACGCTGTAATAGCGGTGACCTAATCTCCCAACACAACACCGACTGAATCAATTATTGTTTCTATCGCAATACTTTATTTTTATCATCCCCATCATTCGTGCAGTGCCTCACTGGAATTTTTGTGTACTTACCCTGAATCAATTAAAAATCTTGGAGTATAAAAACAGATATAGTTAGTTTATAGAAAACTCTGTCTTAAGTAGTTGGTATTGGTATTGGTATTGGTGATGGGCTCCGATTTCCGCGCTTAGCCTCTAAGTCGGGCCATTGCGCGTGAAAATGTGTGCCGGCTAGATATCTAGCCAGCCTAGCTCCGTCCAGAAGCGCAGGATCTTCCTGGTGTCTCCACAGGCTTCGCGGAACGACCTCGGGGTGCCGAGGATTTCCGCCCGTTGGGTAGCTACGCCCACGCATTCCAGGATCACGTGAGGGGCCGTTTCATCGGCCGACAGACATGCCCTACATAGAGGGCTGTCGGTCATACCTAGAACATATAAATGTTTGTTAAGTGGACAGTGTCCAGTGATGTTACCTACTATTATTCGCAGGTCCTTCCTGTCAAGTGACAGTAATCGTCTGGTCAGTCGTGCATCGGGGCAGGGCACTGTTTCCCGAGATTGTCTGCACGTACTGATTTGTGCCCATTGATCTGCATGTTGTTTCAATGTTCTTTGACGTAGCCAGGACCTTAGCTGATTGAATGCTAGTGGTAGCATAGGGGCCGGGCCGACCGCAGGTTGGTCGGTTCCCCTCCTGGCCAACTGGTCTGCCATGTCGTTTCCTAGGGAGCCACTGTGCCCTTTAATCCATTGCAAGATGACTCGATTTTTTAGTCCGATGTCTTGCAATGTTTGGTGACACTCTAGTATGAGCCCAGACTGTATGATATTACTGTCTAGGGCGTGTAGTACTGCAGCGCTGTCGGAAACGATTCGTATTTTTTGGCCCACCAAGCCTCGTTTAACGACTGCGTTAGCTGCCTGTATTATGGCGACACATTCACATTGAAATATGGAGCTATGCTCACCCAAGGCTATTGATATGTGTATGTTTATTTCAGGTGAGTACACTCCTGCACCAGTTCCCGTCTTAGTTTTTGATCCGTCTGTATATATGCGTAGTTCATGTATACCTGATAGATCGCTAATCTCTTCAGTGAGCTGGATTTGGTAGCTCTTATCAAAACTGAGTTGTTTGGGGACCTTATCATTGGGGGAGGCCATCAGCGGTTGATTGACTATTGCCTCCTCCAGGATTTTGGTGTGAATCCCGTTTGTTGCACCCCAGAGGTTGAGCGACTTCAGTCTGATGGCTGCTGACGCCGCTTCTTGCTGTATGAACAGGTCGAGGGGCGTCAATCCCAGCAGTACCTCCAGTGCAGCTGTGGGGGTAGTTTTCATGCAACCCGTTGTAGCTACACAAGCTAGCCTTTGGAATTGTTGCAGTTTGGTTTTGGCTGTGGTTAGTTTGGTTCTAGGCCACCAAACCACCGCGCCATAGCTGATAATCGGCCGTATTACTGCAGTATATAGCCACATGACAATTCTGGGGTGAAGTCCCCATGTCTTGCCAAGTAGCCTTTTGCATTGCCAGAATATGGCACAGGCCTTCTGTAATTTGTTATCTAGGTGTTTGTTCCATAGCAACTTGTCGTCTAAAGTGACGCCCAGATATCTGACTTCCCTGGTCAGAGTTAAGGTTGTGCCTAGGAGTTTTGGCAAGCGGTGGATATTTGTGATCCGCTTTTTTGTGAACAGTACAAGTTCTGTTTTTGATGGGTTTACCGACAATTCATGGTCGCTGCACCATCGTTCGACGATTTTTAGGGCCCTTTGCATAAGGTCGCTAAGGACAGCCTCAAATTTTCCTCTTACGAGGATTGCTACATCGTCTGCATAGCCTACAGTGTAGAAGCCCGCCTCATTTAATGAGGAGATTAACTCGTCCACTACTAGGTTCCATAATAGTGGCGAGATAACTCCTCCCTGTGGGCAGCCCCTTGACACAATGGCTCGTGTTGTGCCGTTCACTGTAATTTGTACAGCCCTTTGCTTTAACATGGCGTCAATCCAATTGATTGTAATTGGGTCAGCGCCATGGTCTTCATGTCTTAAGTAGTTATGCATTGACTTTTATAAAGGACAGGGCATTTGCACGGTTAAATTGAGGCACCTTGCGACAACAGAGTATTTGGTTGAATAACAGAAACGTGCATATTTTTTCAATTTTGGTGGTGAAATTTTTTTTAAGTTTTCGTGAAAAATGAGAACCTGGTATAAGAAAATAAAGACTAATTTACACTTTCTTTTCTTATACCAGGTCCTCATTTTTCACGAAAACTTAAAAAAAATTTCACCACCAAAATTGAAAAAATATGCACGTTTCTGTTATTCACCCATTTAAAGTAATAAACAATCTTGCAATGTCCTTTATCGTAATTCAAATTTAAATTACCGACTTCAAAATAACTCAAAAACCACTCATCAGATATCATTCAAATTTAAGTGGGACTACATGACAAGCACCAGCTTTCGATTAAAAATAGAATCATTAAAATCGGTTCACCCAGTCGAAAGTTCCGAGGTAACAAACATAAAAAACAGTCCTAATTGAATACTTCCTCCTTTTTTGAAGTCAGTTAAAAATGGGGTCCTTCGAGAAGTGGTTTTAGGTTTCCTTCTAGGCCGGCAACGCGTTGGTGATGCCCCCCGCGTTGCTAATGTCCATGAGCAGCGGTGATCACTTACCGTCAGGTGACCCATGCGCTCGTTTGCCTACTCAAGGCATAAAAAAAAAACAATTTTTTAAACCATTGTGAATTAATAAGAATATTTTTTAATCAGTTCTCCGATGCGGTACGCGGCGGCAACGTTGACCTCACGTAGTTCGTAAGTGTTGCACTAGGTGGCGCCACTTTTATGAAGTATCGTTGATGCCCACATGCCTTTGGTGTTACTGATGTTCATGTTTTTCGGCTAGTTACACAAAAAAATATTGTTAATCTAATATGTGAGTAACATCAGGGTTTATTCAGTGTATTTGTGTTGTGTCAGTAGGTAAATAATAACCCTATTTCGGATAAAATACATTAGGTGTACCAAAATTGAGATCAAGCGGAGGTATGGATTAAAAGAAAGTACACCTCATATTTCTTTTGACTTGGATTCAGAACTGATCAATAGATCAGAATAGAAAATCTTTAATAAAAGATTTTACATTTTAAAAATAAGAAAAAAAAATCAAATAAATCGTCACAACGAAAACACGGTTTTGATACCGTATTTATTCGTCCAATATGAAAATATCTTTAGATTCAAAGGCTCCGGAATTCCCATCCATCATCAGTTGTAAATGCGTGTCCCTCACAGTCACTTCCTGACTTGGAAATTTCCGACGAGAGTGCTAAGTAGAATTCATGAAAATTTCAACGCTTCGTTGTGCGTTTGTTGACTCAAATGAAATTTTTTTTAAAAAAACAATGACGTTTGGCTCTACTGATCCTGCCAATCGAAAGGACTTTGAGTCCCGATGGAGACCGAAGTGCCGAGGAATTTGGGATATTTACTTCACAAGCCCACTTTGACTTTGTACAGGTGGCATCTCCCTTCATCGAGCACAGTATAATTTTATTATGACGTAATACAAAACTACACAAATATGAAACATGAGGGTATGTTGCAACGCATAAGCCTACGATGCGTCCTACGTGAGCGATCAAGACGCGAATGCGAAGCGACGCGGTGCGACGCGAAGACAACAAGCAGTCGAAATGTATTGAAGTGTCCTACGCTTTTATTTTACATAATAATATCATAGGTCCTACGTACGTAACGCAGGCACTTCACATTTATAATATTAATAGGATTAATAGGATAACTATCATGGATAGACCGGTCTGTGTGTACGGCTGTAATATTGATCTGAGGGCTGTAATTATAAAAATCTAAAAATTTAGAGATATTTACAGGAAATATGTATAAGAAACATTGAAAGTAACCATAGAATTGTTTTCTTCTTTACATTAAAAACAAAGTGGGCAAGAAGACAATCAGCTCATCTCTTACAAAGATTCGACAATATTTCACCCGGTCAGTCAGGTCCCTGTGGAATCCTACTAGGTATACATCGAGAAGAAAGCTACGTCAATTTGTATTTTTATTTGTACAGTTTTATATTATGTTTTGCGTACTTCTTGCAACTACTGGATTAAGTTTTAATTATTCACAATTATCAGAATTAATCGTAAGATGATAACGGGCCCAGTCTGTTTAATTTAGTATGCTTTGTTAAATAAAAAACACAGGGCAAACTTTATTTTTCTTCCTTTTTGTAACGTTTGGTTATCTTTCTTTTTAGGGTTCCGTAGCCGAATGGCAAAAAACGGAACCCTCATAGATTCGTCATGTCTGTCTGTCTGTCTGTCTGTCTGTCCGTCCGTATGTCACAGCCATTTTTTTCCGAAACTATAAGAGCTATACTGTTGAAACTTGGTGAGTAGATGTATTCTGTGAACCGCATTAAGATTTTCACACAAAAATAGAAAAAAAACATTAAATTTTGGGGGTTCCCCATACTTAGAACTGAAACTCAAAAATGTTTTTTTCATCAAACCCATACGTGTGGGGTATCTATAGATAGGTCTTCAAAAATGATATTGAGGTTCCTAATATCATTTTTTTCTAAACTGAATAGTTTACGCGAGAGACACTTCCAAAGTGGTAAAATGTGTGTCACCCCCCCTGTAACTTCTAAAATAAGAGAATGATAAAACTAAAAAAAATATATGATGTACATTACCATGAAAACTTCCAACGAAAATTGGTTTGAATGATATTTAGTAAGTAGTTTTTTTTTAATACGTCGTAAATCGTAAACCGCAAAAAACATTGATCAAAGTTACAACGAACTACAAGAACTTTTATATTATGTTACTTGCTGCTACGGAACCCTTCATGAGCGAGTCCGACTCGCACTTGGCCGCTTTTAAGGATTAAATATAAGGATTCAATTCTTGGAAGTACAAAAACCTATTGTAGAATTAAATAGAGCGTATACAAAATTTATTAAATGCCTAATAAAATTGACAACCTACTCGTCTAAGAAATCTGCTTTTTTAGACTAGCTCTTTTCGTTAATAAAAGAGATTTCAATTTATTAAATAAGTTATTGAAACTCCTAGTACAAACACAAATTAATCATACTTTTCTTCAACTTCAGTCCCAGTATGAACGGGTCTTTATACAGGTCGTCAGTCTTCAAGTTAAAGTCTCATCGCCACAAACTTCTGATGCACTTAACGAGATAACTTTGTAGACTTGAGAAAATGGAAGTAAGAATGAAATGTTTAGTCCTTTGCTAATGGATGAAATTAATTTAATTAAGAAAAAAAAACGACTAAATGCGAACCAGAAGGCAGAAAAAAACATTTTTATTCATTAAGTAGTAAATACCTATATTATCGTTAAAGCGGGCCCAGTAATAAAATATTCTGTAAAAATAAAAGTAATAAAAATATTCTGTGTCTATGTAAGATGGTTTACGAATGCACTGACATACACGTATGTCTATGTCTATGATTATGGTGGGGTTGGCAACCTTTGTCTAAGGAACCCTAAAAATATCGATTATGTTTTGGAAATGTTTATCAGACATAATAGTGCCGTATTAAGTAAGTGGCAAAATCTTTAATCGATGATCGAGATAAAACCTTTGCATATGTATATTAATTGTTTTATGTAATTGTAGATTATCTTAAAATAGACATAAACATGTCTTACGTTCGTATAGCCTGATATTTCGGACAGCTCGTAGAACTGAACTTTCATTCATTAATTTTCATCGAGAATGCAAAAAAAATAGAGTTTGCTTTTTTTATTGAAATAGCCGGAAAACGAGCTGACGATCCACCTGATGGTAAGTGGCTATCGTTGCCCATGGAGATCAGCAACACCAAAGGCATCACTCATGCGTTGCCAACCAAGAAAGAGAGTAGAAAAAGAAAGAAAGAACTGGCTCTCAAGGTCCCAGTCGGAACACGACAAGTCGTTTGGCGGCTGACTCATGCTCAAGGGTGGTAGCTATCCAGGCGATCCCCATGGAGAAATAATAATAGTAATAATTGTATTAATTAACAATTAAAATCAATATTACCAATATAATCCCTCGAGTGGATATAATCCCCCCCCCCCTACTACCAGCGGGCCGAATTAGTCGCCTTTTACGACACCCATCCAGCGTAGGATTGGGGTAAGTATTCTAAGCCGCCCCAATACGTCCAAAATTTGCTTGTTAGTCAATACTTACTTTCCTAGCTGTAAAAACAATCCTTCAAAGATCCTAAATACAATCATTAGATACAATGCGTTATATTCATAGCGTAAGTGGTGCAAAATAAGTTGATGTTGCAATCATTACTTACGGGCTATTACACTGAGTAATAAATGTATACGAAAAACGTTTAAGATAAGCGGTGATAAATTATGCAAAAATGTTTTGAAGGCGTTGTTCCCCGGAACTTGAGTGTATATCATTAAACACTGGGCAATCAGATAATGGTGTTCATAAAAAAGCAATAATCAATACTGTAGATAGATGAGAGTAGAGAAGAAAAACCGAAACGTAAAAAGAAATGTCCTTTTTATCGTGTGACTCACTCATGTCGTTAAATGGAATTATGTTAGATCGTACAATTTGATTTCAGTGATGTTAGGCTTCGCAGCGTATGATGTTATGAGCTTTGAGTATTTCGAATAATGGTATTGACTTTGAAAACTCAGACGGTTTTTTATGTTAAGAATTTACAAAGTCACAAACATCCTTGACCTTGAGCCAATCTCTTCTACAAGGCAGCACAAGATTCCATGCAAATTAGCCTTGAAAGAGAGTTCCTTATACACCTTTCTTGAAGAACTATAGCGCTCCAGGCAAACTTTATAAGGAATTCCATTTCACAGTTTGCAATCGAAATAATTATGGAGAAAATGAAAGAAAAAAAATTCATCAAGGCAATATGTAACCTAAAACAGAGTGATACCTACAGATCATATTTTATTAAATTAAACATCATGACATTACCTTGGCTTTATATATTATAGCTATATGTTATGCCAGCCAAAACTACACTACTCAGATAAAGCTTTATTGGAATGGCACCAGTAGTTTATAATAAACTCCCAACTTCCATACGGATAATCGACGACTTCAGACTATTGAAAGATAAGCTTCGCATATATCTAACTAGCTGTTGCTTCACCCGCGGTAGAGTGGTTTTGAAATAAAATTTTAATTAATTAATTAGATATTAAATGATGCCCGTGGCTTTGCGCGCGTGGATATCAATTTTGCACAAATCCCGCGGGAACTCTGGACTGTTCCGGGATAAAACGTAGCCTATGAATTAATCCAGGGTATAGGCTATCTCCATACCAAATTTCAGCCAAATCGGTTCAGAAGTTGTGGCTTGATTGAGGGACAAACATCCAAACTTCTTCACAAACTTTCACTCACATTTATGATATTAATAGGATAATAGGTATCTAAGCAAATGCTACTATGACATAAATAAATTTATGAATTAATGAAAATAATGAAAATAATCGTTGGATGCTGCAATTCTGTGTTGTTTTGAATTTTTTAACTTTCGTTGTACTTTGACTAATTTCATTTTATTTTATATCTGCTGAAATTTTAGTATTTACGTGACATGTTAGTTTAGTTGATAATACATTTTGAGAATCAACTTATAAAACTTAACCTTAAATAATTTTGTACCCCAATTTTATTATTAGCAGAATAAGCTGACTATGTCTATAAGTACCTTATTTCATAAATAAAATATTGATTTATTAAGAAAATTTTATTATCGAGATCTTCTTAATCATGTCAATAAATAACTTTTTTAAGTTACTATGGGAGAAAGGAAATAGTCGGTAGACGAGCTGACGATCCACCTGATGGTAAGTGGCTATCGTCGCCCATGAACATCAGCAATATCAAAGGCATCACTGTTGCGTTGCCGGCCATGAAACAAAGAAGAAAAAGAAAGAAAGAACTCTCAAGCCCCCAGCCGGAACACAACAAGTTATTTGGCGGCTGACTCAAACTCAAAGGTGGTAGCTATCCAGGCGAACCCCATGGAGAAAATAAAAAATAATAGTAGTTAAAATGAATTCCCTGATCTGCACTGCGCCAGTGTAGACAGTGTAGTCTTTAAGTAAGACATTAGTGGGTTGTTATAATATCTAATAGTAATAAAAATGAATTCCCTGATCTGCACTGGGCCAGTGTAGTCTTTAAATAAGACATTAGTGGGTTATTATGGGTCACCGATGACTTATTGGTGTAACGACTGTAGAAGATGATTACTTCTTCGATTTACGAACAAGAATTAGCATAGGGAAGTAATAAAACGAATAGATGCCGGCAAAATCAAAGGAACGAACCATTTCAATATAAGACACTATTTGTCTTCTTCAGAAACATTGAACCCTTTTCAAGCTAAGATTACTTTCGCGTGCGGATATACATTTTATTTATTTCCCTTTCTGTTTTTGCGTGTCATTTTATCGCACACCATATTTTACATTGTTATTTGGTTCCTTATACAGTTTTTACATAAGCTTTCTATCTGATTTATGTTCAACGTTCAACTGAAGCCACTTCTACATTTATATGTATAGAAATTTTTAAGTTATACTACTATTATAAGGACTATTATGTCTTCTGTGGTTATCTATTAGGTTATTAATCGTCATTATCTCACCGGAAAGCAACGTCGAACCCTGAAACTACTTCTTATTTCAAAGTAATGTGCATATAACGTGGTGATGATACAACAAGACAATGCACCGTTGGAGGGACTTACTCTCGTGGCTTAGATATTCCAACAGTATAAGATGAAAAGTGCCACAACAAATAGTATGCCAACGCTATTCTTCATTACGCATCCACGCATTAGTGGCCATAGCGTGCCAGCGTATTAACGCTGCCGTGCCATAGTACGCAGTAAATTTGTTTGAAGTCATCAGTAGAGCCTGACCTTCATGCGGAATGGTGAATGAATTAGTGACTAATCATAGTGATGCAAGTTCTATTGCCACCCAGAACCTTACCTTACCTTGCTTCAACTAATCGGCCGAGATTTTCAAAACGCCAACGCCACACGCTGCTCCAATACCTTTATATGAGTCCTTTATAGGATATACGTAGGCTTATTTATTATTGAACATTAATGTGTTACTATTATGGTCTGAATTCTAGGGACGAAGATAAAATGTTTCATTCGTAAGCGTCGCTTGTTATCAAATCACAAGATTGTCTTACCTAAAGTATTGGTTCATTTTACGGTGGCACGAATGATACATGCCACCGCCTGTCGTTCCACCATAATCAATATGAGGCTTAAGAGTTAAGTCTCTCAAATACTTGCTTAAGTTTAAATTATTTCTGCATTGGAGATAGCTTATGGATCGATGTAAGCGACGTCCCGGTGACCAACATATTTCAAATACTTAAAAGAGCCTATCTTTACCAACGATTATCAAATTATTGGCGTAGAACTATGCATTAGTATCATTTAATTATATATCCATTTCTAATTATAAGATTGATGGAGGTACGTACTAGAAATTCACTTGATTCGAAGAGTAAGATTTCTCCCTATTGTTTTCGAAGGTAAATGAAGTCCGCACATAGTGCTAATCCACTTTTGACTAGCATATAGGTATACGGCATTTGAACTGGGAAGGCAAATAAAAATACTAAGTATAAGATATTATTTTTTTAATAATGTCATATTTTTACAAAGATTCTATTCACATGAAAATTTTTACAACTATGTTTTTGATATTAACACTCGACAATCAGATTGAGATAAAAGATGTCACACATCATTGTAGTAATTCTAAAATTTATTTATAATAATTACATCTATGTACAAATATACAGTTGTCTTAAAAATATTGTGAAAAGTAAATTCGACAGATTTTTCTGTTATTAAATACAAGTATAATATGTATGGTAACAAACTCATTGTAAGAAACTCACAGCCTGTAAAATAATTATATAAACTATAAAAACCTTAAAAATCTATAAACACGGTATTTACATTAAATATCACTTCTACTACAGCTAGTATTTATTATATTTACATTTGAATAATAAAAATACATAAAAAACATTGAAATGATACAATATAATCATGCATTATAATTCTTGATTTATGATATGATAATGATTATATTCATAAAATATTTATTCAAATACCACAAAATGATAAAACTAATAATATACGAGACAAGATGGCGATGAAACTTAAAGGACCATAATTGCCTCTTGTTTAGATTGACTTGATACACTTCATGTAATATTGTATACTAATTCTATGAAACAATAAAATTATGTATTGACATGATCAAGCATCTCTGGCAGAGCATTGTAGGCTACCATATTACCGAAACCTGTCTTAGGTTCCTTTTTTGTCACAATTGCAACGATTTCCTCCTCAGGGGGAGGCGGTGGAAATTCAGCCTGAACCTCCATTCCTATTGACATATCATCTACACTAAGAACTACTTCCCTATTGTCAATTTCAATTCTGTTACGATCTACGGAGCTATCCTCCATTATACTGTACAAATTTTCAGCTTTGTTTTTATACATTTGTCAGGAGGTCATGTAAAATGGATCACTAATGTTAACTTCATCGTTGACAGTGTTACCCTTTTGTGACCATTCTTTTTGTTGATGTTTTATTCTATAAATTATTTCATCATGAATAACACCAAAACACATTGCTGTCAACGCTAAGCCAGTCAACGTGTAAGCGGAACAGAACCATAAAATAGTAGAATTAATTGTATAGTATCTTACACCATGGATTGTAGTATAACTCATTCCAGGAATTATGTTACCAAAACCAATTGTACTTAAAGCCATAAAACAAAAATAAAACCCATCTATTATACCCATATTATCTAAATGAAACAGTACAATGGCTCCTAACGTTATATAAATGAAAATTGCAACAAGGCAAAGTAAAACTGGAGCTAATATACTAAGACCATGCATAGACAATTTTGAATCTGTGTCAGGCCAACTTATGATATCATCTTTGGCAGTACTCGTTGTTGGTCGTTCTGATATGGATGAGTCCTTTTGACTATCTGCTTTTAAAACATAGCACTCTTCTGTAGGAGTTTTGCTTGTATTCTGACTGTTTAGTATTTCTTCCTGTTGTCTTTTTAGTTTCATTCTTCTTTCTTTTTCTGCCATTCTTCTTTCGTCATAACAACAGTATCCACAATTGGAGCAGAGGCAACAGCATAACGCCTTACTGAAGACACTTCGGGCCATTTTCGACAGAAGTGAGCCAACACTCGACAGGTATACAAGCGTCAAGGGTATTCCGAACAAAGCATAAAGAATGGTAACGCCTTTGCCAAGAATAGTGCGCGGTGCAATATTTCCATAACCTGTAATACAAGTAACACATTTTGAATTAAACACCGCAATGAATGCGTTGACGTATAAAAATAATTTTAATACAAGATGCATCAAATACGCTTTGAAAAACGGGGCACTTTTTTGGTTGGCAACGAGTCGGTGATGCCTTTAGTTGTATTAGCTGGCAAACGAACTGACGATCCACCTGATGGTAAGTGGCTATCGTCGCCCATGAACAGCCTTTGGTATTGCAAAAACATCACTAGTACGTTGCCGACCAAGAAAGAGAGAAGAAAAAGAAAAAAAGAACTGGCTCTCAAGCCTCCAGCCGGAACACGAGTTGTTTGCCGGCTGACTCATGCTCAAAGGTGGTAACTATCCAGGCAAAGCCCATGGATAAATAATAATTGTAGTGCTTGCTCGTTTGCCAGCTATTAACTTAAAGAAAAATGATGTCAAGTAGTCAAAATTAAATTGAGTAGGTTTAATGACATGAAAAATGAAAATTAGTTTATATTCAGTGCTTCATAAATGATATTTATGAAACCATGATATAAACTACTTTTGATTTTTCCGAATCTCTTTTCAGCTAGTTCTTCATTTTGAAACCGACTGTTAAGGCTCCACAATATCTACATAGTTCTTACCTATAGTCGTTAAAACGGTTAACGAGTAGAAAAACGCTAGGGCTAAATTCCACTCATGCTCCTCATAATGGTTGCTAATGTCGCTCCCACCAAATTCACCCAAAGCCATTTCTTTGTAGCTGACGCCATATTGTGACGCCATTTCAGTCGTAACCCTTTGCATCAACTCGTTCTGGAATTTCAAAATTTCTTGTGCTGCCAAACGCGTCCAGTTTTCTCTGTACAAGATATTCAGTGATACGGTTATTTCCCAAATGTTTTCCACAGCTCTGCTTCTGGCATCCCAAAAGTAGTTTGCTGAAAGGGTTAAGTTGCCATAGTCGATTTCGTCATCTCCGTCCTTCTTATAAGTATTATTCTGATCTTTGTAGGTAATTTTTTGTCGGTCAGGTAGCAACCTCGGGCGGACCGGCACTTCGGCGCCACCCTCTATTGCGAGAAATATAAACGAACCCAAGAAAGTATAGGCCAATAAAATCGAAAATATCACGACATTTGTCAGCGAGCCGATAATGAATTGTTTTCTTCGGTACTTGGTTGTTTTAAAACAAAAGCAACAAACAACTTTCTGTCGTGAAGTTTGTGCTTTCTTTTTGCTATTAGATGCCATCGAGTCACCATCTTGGCATTTGTCCAAAGGGATGCCCCCGTTCAAAGTTGGTTTTGCCAACGTATATTGCTCGAATCGGTTGATAGCTTCCTTATCCAATACCGCATGGTTTATATCCATTTTTGGCCACAGATGTTATTTTTCACCTTTGTTTATTGACGTCATTATTTTTCAACCAACACCTGGAACAATATTTTACTTGTTATTTATGCCACCAATTTCGATGTATTCATTAACTTAAGTAGGTAATGGAGGGAAATAAATGAAGAATTTCTAGAAAATTAAGTACTGCTATTTATGATTCTCTAAATTATTATTATCAACTAGCTGTTCCGCGCCTGGATTTTAGAGATAGGAGGGATTCTTTTTTTACATCTTTTGATAGTTAAAAAAATAATCTTATCATAAAAAAATCTCATCTTATTAAATGATACCACAGCAATAAAAGCAACAATGTAACATAATTTATAGACATGATTTTTGTTGCTTAGTGCACTTTACTGTTGGCGTGAACGCTTGTTTTTTTTAAGATTTTTTTTAAGATTTTAATCTACCACTGCAGTTTTCATAAATATGTATGTATATCTATACCAAATTATGGCTTTCTAATTAGTACTGTAATTTTCTGAGTCTTGGGGGCCATGGACAATACACACATCCAGACCGAAAACAGAAATTCAAAGTCATTAGGAAAAGATACATTTAATTTTATCGCTACCAGGTAACAAAAATGTCAAAAGGAAAATAAGGCATATAGTAAGTAGATCAAAGCATCATTGTGACTTAATCCACAGAGTACTAATATTAATAATAAAATACTCGTAATTATGTTCGTACTTCCGTGCTTTAAAAAGGAAGTTAATTTTTATAATTAAATAGCAATCCTTAAACTATTTTGAAAGTTGGTCTCTGAACCCTCAGATTATAGCAAATAATTCTTCAATCCGCACTACAGTAGCTTCTGTGGAGTTTACTATCATTTCCCTTATTAACGAGGATAAGCCAGAACTTTAAGTTTATAAAAATTACACAATAAGTTTATATTACTCCTACTTTAATGCTACCTGTATACGTAAAGTATGATTTAACATTGATATATACATAATACAAACATTAAGTAATATTATGTTTAAACTTCACAGAACTTTTTTTACATATAATGCGCTTAAAGCACTTAAAGTCAATGGTACCCTAACAAAACTCGTTGTTGATTGATAAATTTGTATGTTATATTTAAAGTGTCGGTTGTACGCAAGCCAAATAACATTACACAAAAACTATTTCATTTCAAAAGAAAATAATAAATACTCTCCGAGGATCGAAAAATCCAATAGAGTAAAAGGGATTTCCAATTTGGACTTATTTGAAACAATAAATGAGAAACTTATAAAAATGTACCGACTCTTACGAATGAATAATTCAAAGACAGGGCTTGCTTGCTCGATAAAGCCACAGGGTAGATAGAAATTCATTATATAAAGGAGTAAAGGTGCGTAGCCGAGTTTATGGGATGGAAACCTCCGAATTGCTAACAGGAATTTGAGGCTAACACGATATTTTAAAGAAAGATTTCTGCAATTTTACTATGGCACCGGTATTATGCGTGGAAATTTTGATCTAGTTGTATCAGTGTGACGAGTAGCATTCGTCATTTCATTCGGCATGAAGAAATTTGTTTGATATAACAATTTACTATAGTTAGTCTTGTTGGCCTCAAGACCAAATTATAGATAACCTCCAGACTTTGGATTGACAAAGACAATATGTACTACTATCTTGAAACATTTTTTTATGTTACTACATAAAAAATGTTGGAAATGAACAATTTAAACTATTATAAAATACGCAATATTTGGTTTTCATAACTCGTTTGCTTCGACCCTTTTGATTTTCATCACAGCAAGTGCGCGTGTTATGAATATAAAATATTACGGTTTTATATCTAGGAAATTGTTTTACAGCTTATACCTACAGGTATAGAAAATTGATAGGTATTTCGATAGATTGATTAATTTGTAACTCTCGGGAAATAACCTCGGGGAACCTTTGCAGATCACATTGAAGAGTTATCTTGTAGTAATCTTGTAGTTTGTGTAAACAACAAATATTAAATATACTTTCAACTTTCAACGAATAAATGTATCTTTCTTTCTTTCTTTCAGCAAATACTTTTATACCTACTATTAATTCATATCTGCCCCGGTCGGTTTTTGAACTCAAGACCCCTTACTTCGCAGGCAGGGTCACTTCCAACTAGACTACGGGCTGTATGTCATAGATAAACGAACTATACTATTTCTTTTACCTCTCCAGTGTTCAGTAAATAAAGTGACTAATAAGCTATACCCTTCTCAAGAGCATTGACAGGGGTGACGGATATCTAACATGGGATTAAATATCAACACCTGATATTTTACAGTCGGACATTTAGTATAAGACTTATACCATAAGCAGATTATAACAGGTTCCGCGTATTAAGATGGGTAAAAATAATGAATTTTTACGTTTTGTCGTATCTGACCGCCAGCGTCGATCCCTTAAAGCTGTAATAAGTCAACAAATTGGTAGAATAAATATTTTTAAGGGAGGTGTACGTTAGTTGTAAAGTTAATTATCACTTGCTTCGGTGAAGGAAAACATCGTGAGGAAACCTGCACACCGGAGAGTTCTCCATATAGTTCTCAAAGGTGTGTGAAGTCTACCAATCCGCACTTGGCCAGCGTGGTAGGCTATGGCCTGTACCCCTCACATTGTGAGAGGAGACCCCGAGCCCAGCAGTGGGACAATTATGGGTTGTTGCTTTGCTTTTGCTTTGCTTTTGTACGTATTATTTCGATAAAAAAGTAGAATTTTGGTACATATTTTTATAATTATCGAAATTTTACTTCAGAAATTTTCAGAATAATTTGCAATATGTGTGACTTAGTGACTCTAAAAGTGACTCTAAAATAAATACGAAATTTACTTTTTAATCGCACTTCGACGCCAGACTTATTCTGTAGTTTACATCCACTAAAATTTAACCTTTACGAAACAGTGTAACAGAGTTATATTATTTTTTGAGGGCTATTAATGTAATGTCTACGTATTACCCTTTACGGCTGTCAACAGAAAATAAAGTTAAACTAAGCACCCGCTAGAAAACCCAAACGAACGGTGTATTTCTTTTAACCTTTAACCCTATTAGTTATATATTTCGTTGTGTTATAACATCTCGGAAATGGCTGGACCGATTTTGACGGGACTTTCACTGGCAGATAGCTGATGTAACAAGGAGTAACTTAGGCTACTTTTATTTAAGAAAAAAAATAGTTTTAGGCGATACGAAGTTTATAATAAAGTCGAAGTATAACTATGTTTCCAATAAAATAAAATAAATAAAAATAAAAATAACAATAAAATAAAAATAAAACATTACCAAATGAATTATTTTATAATTTATTTTAATTAGTAAGCCCGCAGTGGAAGTAATTCGGTTATACATCATTACGGTAATACTAGTACAAATACGAATAATTTCAGTTTGCATAATAGCATTCGATAATTTATAATAGCTCAGTTACATCAGCATCTTATACCATACTTATATTAAGCTATACAAAACAATGTAATTTTATATCTTAAATCTTTGCTTTTACCTGATATTTTTTCCCAGTTTCACAAGCCTGAACTTGTAGACTACGAGTAAAATGACTTTTTCAAGTGATATTGAAAATCCTCAAAAATAAAAAAATGCTAGCAATCAAACAAAAAAAGGACTGAATTTGGTGTTTACAGTTCACCTATAAGGAAGTTATTTAATACACGTACTCAATTCAATTTTATTATTCACTTGTTAAATAACAATTCAGTTAATGTATTCTGATTGTTCTTAAAGTAAATCCGAACTTATTCTTCGTACATTCATAATATCTCAGTAACATTAGTAATAATTTATTATCCCATCTAATTTATTATCCTACACTAGGATATTGCAATTACTGTTTAGTAACGAAGCTTACCTATTCAATTATTATATTATGTAATGAGTGGGCCCAACGAGAGAACTTGTATTTCTTTGTTCTTGGAACTCATTTCGATGTTTGTTTTGTTTATTCGCAAAGGAAATAAATTGGAACTTGTTGATTCTTCTCATCGCTTTTATTTGAGAATTCAAATACTCGTATACTTTTTCGGTACTGATTTTTATAATGAGAATCAAGGAATGAACGTACTTTGTAAAGTCTATACAGAAGCGTGATTATAGCCTAGTAGAATGAGAGACATTGTAGGTACTATACCTCAAACTCAGCGTCGAGTGTTTCGTCGTATAATCATTTGTCTGTGTTTTATCTGTAACAAAGAAAGACAAGATTTTAGTTGATATCTATTATGTTCATCATTTATTTTCCTATCACAAGATTATGCGTGACCGCAATCCGATCTGATGGTAAATGAAGATGGAGCTTAAGATAGTGATGGCAATAACGCGATAGACGGGCGGGAACTATTATGTATTTAAAAAAAGACTTGATACCATTTTAACAATTATGGCTTAAAATTTATTATAACTTGTATCCTTGTATAGATGACCATCTTAGATATTATCATCTTTTATATCAACTTCGTACATTTCATTCTATATCTTATAAGTTAATGCTTGACCACAATCCCACCTGATGGTAAGTGGCGATGTAGTCATGGGTGATAAAACGCATTAACGTAGTAAACGCCTATTCGCTCTTGCCTTGAAGACAGTTACATTATAATCGAGCGGAAACTCCGACGTGGGCAATTTATTCCTTCGCTGTACATAATAATAAATGATGAAGCGAAGCGCGTCGTCCGCACAGAGGGAAGTTAACCAGGGAATAAGTAAGTTAATAAGGGATGGATGGATACCCGCCGTGAGTCGGGAAGTTCGATGGTGAAAAGGAGATGGCGGAATCAAATCAAGTAATTCCTGCGCACACTCCAAAATGTTTCCTGTAGAACACGGAGAGGCTGGCAACTCTGCGCCTGTGCTCGAGGCTCTGAAGATTGGTTTCAACCAATTGTTATTACTTCATTATTACTGTCATTATTACTTCATAAGAAGATAATGATTTTTCTTTCTTAGTAGGATGTTACAATTATTTTCAGAATTCAAAGACTCATACAACCGCACCTAAATCGATGAATAGCTGGATTAATTTATGAAACAATCAATCAATTATTAAATTAATCAATGGTTGTAAACAAGGATATATACTTGATTAGGTAGAGTAATATTAATTAATAATTGATCAAACTTTAGTGACCTACGCTCGCAGATTATAGGAAATCTGCTTATTACTTGGGCCTAGACGGCCTAATAACTCTATACACTGATTACATATTATGGACTTCCTATCTTGTATTAGGAAGAGCTTGATATTCAGTAAGACGACAGGATTAGTCACGTGTGAGTTGCTTATCCGTTTGTAGTGGAACGTGCTCTGTGACGAGACTTGTGTTGCCCTTAGAAAACGATCCTTGCATTTTCGTTCGTCTCATATATTTCCTGTATTTTTACTAATATTCGTATCACCCTACTTTTTAAAGAAACGTACTTCTTGAACTTTTTAAAGTATTTTATTATAATTTATTTTATCTTCCTTTACTTTATTATTCTTTATTTTTATTTTATCGTTTTATGTTATAATATCGCCATCGCTACTTACTGCAAAGATTAAAGGTAGACAAGAAGAAAATTCTTTTAGCATTAAATGTCAGATTATAGAACATTAAATCCGCTTCCTCTATTACATTGATATTGTAACAAAGTTTAAATAAAATAAATTAAGACTTGCTGTGTTAGTATGCATAAACGCATTTATCTATTATATATATATATCTATTATTTTAACTGTTTCAGTTTAATTAGGTATATTTTCCAAATACCAACAAGAATCAAGTCACCTTGCAATTTTAGAATTGACGCAACACATCGGTGATGCCGCGTCTGCGGCATCCGTCCAGCCATACTCAAGTTTAGCGAGACAAACGAACAGAAATTGATTTTTATATATAAAGATAACTTCAAAGTATACCCTATCCAATAAAAAAATAATCATAGAAATTGGATCATCCAGTGTAAAGTTATTGGGTTAACCGGTAAAAAATCCGTGGATGAAAAACCAATCACCCCCTATTTTCGTACCTTTTGGAGAAAGAAAAAAAATATTCTAAATAAAATATATAGTTGCGTGATCATACATAAAAAAATACATATACGTGTCGAATTGAGAACCTCCTGAACGGCAAAGTTAACTTTGTTACTGAATTCAGTTTTCTTTTCGTTAGAGCAAAGTTCTACAAAATTGTACGAAACCCTCGAGTCGGACTCGAACTTGGCAGATTTTTTTCATTAGTGATACTTTTTTCTCTGCACCTAAAGTCAACGCAGATGAAATCTAGGCTTGAAACTAGTATTATAATAAATTTCAATTTAAACTTAAAAGGAGCGGGAAAACCGCGTGTTAACGTTCTATCCGTACGATTTTCGGTTTCATTCTTTATTACATTATTTATAGGGCTGTTAAACAGATCAGATATCTTGAACGTAAAACTCAGCAAGTTAGTAGATTTACATCCAACAAAACTGTTCTTTTACTCAATGCCACAAGTCGTGAAACCCGTTTTTGTATCAGCAATTCAGATGAAGTTCTCGTGTTAAGCTCTTGGTTATTTATGCATTCCATGCATGGGTTACTAGTGATGGCACAATGTATTAAAATTCTGGCGCTTTCCAAATTCGTCCAAGGTTAGTGATAGCGTGACTGATGAATACCGATAGACGATTAGCACAATAAAATTACAATACTCTCTTTAAATGAGAAGGTATTGATTGTAGTATTATAGCTGGAATAACTAAATCATCAAGCATTAGATAATCTTATACATACATATAATATAATGCACAAAAAGTTTGTACGAATGTCATTTAACAAATTTGAAACCATCCAACCGATATGCCTCAAAATGGTTTCATTTGAAAGGCAATAATCGAAAGTGGTTTGAGACTACTAAAACAATGCATTAGGCACATTCTGTCCATTGATAAAGTCGATTATGTAAAGATGGCGCATCAACGTCAACACAAAAACACTGATCATCTGTCATTCTCATCCGAAAAGTTTTACGTTACGTATGAAAATACGTTTATAGACAAGATATGAAACATAATAATGTACCTAAATAACGACAAAAAAGTATTTTGTCTGGTAATTATCCATGTAACTAATTTAATAATTATTTTAATGTTTACTAACAAAGTGTACCCAGTCCTAACTTTGCTTTGTAACACAATTCGTGTTAGGAAACCAAAGACAGATAAGGTTGTAACTTAGAGCTTGTCAAAAAACTAAAATCACGTTTTAATCACTAATACTTTTAAAAAAGCAATAAATTATAAACGAGCTGGTGCTTTCTGTTCTGTCCTTTAAACCAAGTTGCTTACTGACTTAGGCATGATCTAAGTGCATTAGACTTTGTTTCAAATAGAAAAATATCTATAAAAATATGGGGTGTTATTTCTTAAATAGTCATTGTTACACAATGTCATTAAATTGTGTTTTATTAAAAGCGTTTTCTTCGGATTCATGTTATTTTTTTTTTCTAATTATGAAGACTTTTTTTTTAACCCAAACTGCAGTGCTCTGTTTCCTGGTTAAAATAAAAATATCCTATCTGACATAAATTATAATGTTTATATTCGGCTATTGGCGATGTGTGATGTTAAATTGTGTGACTTGCTAAAACTACAATTATTTTAATGCTGAGAGAAATATTTTGGAACAAAAACATGTATTGTGGCAGCCCTCTGACATTATACGTAGTCCTAAAGTTAGTAGCGATAAAACTTGGTATACGCTGCCCGCGAACGAGATTTTATTATGAATATCTTGTTTTATCCGAATAATGTTTAAAGATGAATATCTAAATGTCTAAAACAAAGTATTATATTGCTATAATTAAGGAGTCTAAACAAGATGACATAGATTATACTCTCAAGGTCAAATACACAAAATGACAAAAAGTAAAAAGCTTTAGGCAAAATGTCAAATACGCATATTGTCAAACTCGTAAATTGACAGGTAGGTACAATGGTAACTATACTCCCTTTTGGATGATCACGACAGTTTTACAGGAAAAATCTAGCTAACGTTACTTGAACGAGCCCTAAAGAAGACTACGCTGGGATTTAAGAAAAATAATATCCTCATTCATCTGTTGAATCCTTTCTTTTTCTTCTTTCTTTCCTGGTGCTCATGGGCGACGTTAGCCACTTATCACCAGGTGGATCGTCTGCTCCTTTGCCGGCTATTTCCATAAAAAATCGGTCATGATTCATCTGTAATGTTGATCAACACAGTAAGGCCAGATCCTCACTATAATGCCGCTCACAGTCTGTTCTCGATCCGATCTAGGTCTGGTAAAGTCGTATCACGTACAAATTAATACAATTGGAGCGAAACTGGACTGTCACGGATAGTATGAATGCACACATATATTTTATACTTCATAATATTTTATCAAACCGAGAACGAACTGTGAACGGCATTATAGTGAGGATCTGGCCTAAACCCTCCTGGTCCCTACCAGATATATTGATTCGTATAAGTAGCCTGGACTAAGGAAGTATAAAACCCGAAACAAAGAATTGCGGCCAACAAAGAAAGATTTCATCACCGTAATGTAACTAGTAGAAAAGCGTTTTAGTGCATAGTAAACCATAGCGGGCTATTCATTTTTCACATCGTGTGACAGTTTAGAGGCAATAAAATTTTGCAATGTTGTGTCCAATGTGTATAGCGGCGTTGAAATGTTTCTGTAATCTTATGAAATTGCTGCAACTTGTGTAATACAGAGGCCTGCTTCATGCCTCACGCCGGGATCTTAGAGAACGATGTAATTTTGTGAAACCATGCTCAGAGCGTTATGCTATGATAAAATTATGATTGTATCTTATTCAATTCCTAAAACAGTGAGATTATAGAATTTATATCAATGATAAATATAATTTACACATAATCATTATCAAAATTGTAATGTTTCTACACGTTTTATAAATAAAATATATTATCTAATATATAAAATTCTCGTATCACGGTGTTAGAAGTTGAACTCCTTGGAAACGGCTCGACCGATTTTCGTGAATCTTTGCGTGCATATCGGCTATGGTTGAGAATCGGACAACATCTATTTTTCATCCCCCTACCCCTAAATAATTTTTGGCAGAAAAACGTTTGCCCGGTCAGCTAGTTTTTATATATTATATTATTTCAGACAACTTATTGAGGCTGAAACTGGCAGTTTAATTGAAGAAACCAAGCAGACTTCAAAGGGAATGAAATAATTACCCAAAAGTATTAATCTGAACTGATTAGCTTCTACGAGTATTCATTAGCAACCGAGATCGAGGTTTGGAGCTTAATCCATCACACTGTTTAAATACGGCTTAATGGTAGGCTTATTGACTAAACTAAGCATCAAAAATTGCTGCCTTAAGGCTTCTCAAATGGTTTTAACCACCATTCTTGGTTTATACTCAATAGTTATACATAGTAACTAATATTTATACTTAATAGTAACCGGGTTCAACAAAGATGAAATTAAAAAAAAGCAGTGAAAAAATTCCCGGTTATCCATCAAAATACTGATCTTGCTTCTTTTTTTATTAGAGTTAGATATGTAATATGTACTTTCAAATCGGACAAAGATTGTTCTTCGAGGACTTTTGTAATAGAAGGACGCATTTGTAAGTTTCAATGTAAAATGTAAATAGAATTCTTCGAATAGTATTTTGTCCGTTAGTTGCAAGTATTACTCTCGTTAGCGGTCGTGTCTGCATTTCAAAGAATTCCCTTTCGTTGGACATTTAAATGCATTTCTAAAATGAATCAGTTAGTTGACAAAGACTCAGAGTAGTAGCTCAAAGAAGTACCTAATTTATCGGAAAATAAATAATAAATGTAGAGGGGTAGAAATTCTTTTAATTAATAGTAGAAAAAATTATACATCGATATCTTTCCAATCTATACAAATAAATAAAATTGGAATTACCACTTTTTACTCAGTGCATTTGGATGTATACGGTACGTATACCAAAACAACATTTTTTACAATTTTTGTCTGTCTGTCTGTTTGTTCCGGCTAATCTCTGAAATGGCTGGACCGATTTTGACGGGACTTTCATAGGTAGGTAGCTAATGTAGCAAGGAGTAAAGGTTACTTTTATTTTAGAAAAAAAATGTGTGTTAGGCGATACGAAGTTCGCCGGGTCAGCTAGTATAATATAAATTTATTTCATAGGGTAGGGTATGGTCTCTACCCACCATAAGTAACTGAGGTTACTTTTATTTTAGAAAAAAATAGTTTTAGAAAAAAGAACAATAACTTTTTTGTTAAATACCACGCGGGCGAAGTCGCGGGTAACAGCTAATTTTGAATAAAATTCATATTCTGAAATCCAAACAACTGAACAAATGAACTTTAGGGTTAGCAATTGTCTGAAATGAAACGATATTCTAGGATTAGACTCGCGTGACACTGGTTTTAGAAGTACTAACAGTAACATAGACTAGTATGATCCTTAGTTACCTAATAGGCTGTAGTGTTTGCTATGCTATCGTATTCTCAAAGACATCCTAGATTACACAAAGGAACGTCTCAGACATGTTTCGGGAGTGTAGGATATACCAATGTACATAATAAGTCAGACTGCCAACAAGTGTAAAAATATTTAGATACATCAGTTACATTGTCTATGTCAAAGGATGACAAGAAGACCGTGGTATACCTATAGTAACGATACCAAATTCTCAAATGAGTATGTATAACACTCAGATTAAAGAACAAAAGGCAGATTGATACATCCCAATACAATTTAAACCTATCACAGCAAATACAAACTAAAAAAAGTACTATTATTTTTTCTGTGCTAAAACACCAAATACAATCTCGAGTCAGTACTAAAGAAAACATCAAATAGCTTACACGTCACAGTTGTCAAAACTTATTAAGTATTATTTTATGTACAAGTTACTATTATGTTTTCTGTGATAAGTATAACATAACTACTATTATTTCTTCTGTAGTATAACACATATCACTATCCCTCAAAGATGTATGTGGGATTGGTATTTTAAGATGTAAAGAATGTGAGATGCATGGAAGGGAACGTAATGAGTGAGTTTTGAATGTAGACCTAGGCTGAATGACGATTTGCTAAGACGAATGGAATGGAAGGAAGAATGACAGAGTCGTGGACGGAACGTGGTGTGAGAAAGTTGTGTGTTAAGACGAAGACGAATTGTAACGGTTGATTTTCTTGTAAATCGTGTATTCTGCAAGAAATAAAGAGTTGTGGTGTCGAAGACGTCGTTTCATTGAAGAAACCACCACAAATTTTGGGGGCTCGTCCGGGATCCACGCTCCGAAAGACGTAGTAATTTAAGTACTCTGTGGACGTTTTCAACGAGCAAGACGTTACGCGAAGTTCGAAATTCAAATTTGGCTTGACGACGAATTCTCCATTTTGTTTTTCAAGAAATTTGTTTTTAGTAAAAAATTATTTTCCAAGAAATATGCCGAAAACTACTCCAGAACAGGCGCATGAGCAATATTATGAGGCGGCTGGATCTTCCAAGGGAATGTTTTACTTCTCGGAGGAGTTAGTACCAAAGTTTAGCGGCCTCGACAAGACGTATCCCGTTACGCGGTTTATCCAGGACGTTGAGGATAACACCGAGATTTTCGGATGGACAGCGCTACAGCAATTAATAGTGGCTAGACGTTCACTTGTGAACACGGCGGCGTTATGGCTGAAGGCTGAAAAACCGTTTAAGACGTGGGAGGAGCTGAAGGCGGCGCTAACTAAGGAGTTCCCGGATACCTTGGACATCAAGACTGTACATGAGATGATGTCTACACGCGTCAAACAAAACAATGAATCAGTACTTGACTACGTGTTGGTGATGAAAGAAATGGGTAAACGCGGAAAAATGCCCGACTACGTCGCGATTAAGTATATAATCGACGGCATTAAGGACGACGAGACGCATAAAATTGTGTTGTATGGAGCTACAACGTACGCGGAGCTGAAAGAGAAAATAAAGATCTACGAACAAGTCAAAGAGAAGATACGGGAGCAGCGTAATTATCGGTCAGTAGACGCAAGGGAACCTAGAAGCAGAAATCCAAAAGCATTGACGGCATCATACAGTGATAAAAAACGGTGTTTTAATTGTGGCGAAGTGAGTAATCATATATCTGCAAATTGTCCATACAATTACAAAAATGGCGGCCAAGGAATGAAATGCTTCAAGTGCAATCAATTCGGTCATTTGTCGACTCACTGCAACAATAACCGTTCATCGACGTCACAGGTGAACAAAGCCGCGATTGGAGGACAACGAAGTTCCAGTCAGTTTCCGGCGAAGCAAACGATGTGCGTCGAGATCGAGTCCGGAACAACGAAAGAAAGAGATGGCGATAACAATGGCGAGTCACTTGCACAATCCAGCATGGCGGCTTCATGTCATTGCCAACAAGAACGAGACGTGTGTCATGTGTCGACGTCACCGACGTCACTGTGCGTGAATGACAGATCGACTGTCAAAGACTTGTGTTTACGTGAATTAAGCGGCGATGTGAAATTAAATGAAATTAAAAAGCCATTGAAAGACGTTACGATCTGCGGGAAAAATATAAGTGCGTTAATAGATACCGGCAGTGATATTAACTTATTGTCGTACGAGTTTTATAAAGCATTAGAAATACCGGTGTTTGAAATCTGTAACGTAGTAATGAAAGGTATCGGATCAAACAATATCGTATCGTTAGGACGGATTAATGCAAAAGTATGTATCGATAAAACTACATATTATGATGTTGAGTTTTATGTAATTCCGGAGAATAGTATACCGTATTCTGTAATTATTGGTCAGCAGTTTTTACAAAAAGTTGTAATGTTTATGGATAGTGGCAATGTTTTGTTATTACCCCGTAACGAGTGTTGGCTACGAAATATTTCATGTTGGGTGTCTAATGTTGAATTTGATTCCATAGGTACAGGTGTCAGTATGGGTACACATTGCCAAATAAGACGTATGGTTGAAATGTATACACCTAGGAAGACGAAGGAAGCACCTATACAGTTGCAAATCATTTTGAAAGACGATATACCAGTAGCTCAACGACCGCGACGTTTGGCATTAGCAGAACAAAAGGTAGTAGAACATCAGGTCCAGGAGTGGCTTCAGAATGGAATAATACGGGTGAGTTACTCGGAATATTCCAGTCCTGTAGTATTAGTTCGCAAAAAAGATGGGAATACTCGTGTTTGCATTGATTATAGACAGATTAATAAAAAGATGGTCAAAGATGAATTCCCAATGCCTATAATTCAAGATCACATCGATAAGTTGTCAGATGCCAAGGTGTTTAGCACATTAGATTTGAAAAATGGATTTTTCCATTTATCTGTTCATGAAAATTCTATTAAGTATACTGCTTTTGTAACACATAATGGACAGTATGAATTCCTAAAAGCACCATTTGGTCTTGCTGTGTGTCCTAAAGTTTTCACTAGGTTTATTAATATCATCTTCAGGGATCTAATAGCCAAAGGTATAGTGTTAATATTCATAGATGATTTAATAATTCCTTCAGAGAGTGAGGAACAAGCTGTGCAACATTTAGAGCAGATTTTACATGTAGCTTCAGATTATGGACTGGAGATTAATTGGAAGAAATGTCAATTGGTATGTAAGAAGGTAGAGTATTTAGGTCATTTGATTGAGGATGGTAATGTTAGGCCTTCTCCAGATAAAACGGAAGCTGTGGTCAGATATCCAGTTCCAACGACAGTCAAGCAGGTGCATAGTTTTGTTGGGTTGACGTCTTACTTTAGGAAATTTATACCTAATTATGCATCCATTGCTCAGCCGTTAACAGATCTACTCAAGAAGAATGTACCTTTCCAGTTTTCTGAGGAGCAATTAATAGCTTTTAACAATCTTAAGTCGAAGTTAGCAAGTAATCCAGTATTAAAGATTTATAATCCTAAATATAAAACAGAGTTACACACAGACGCATCTAGGATTGCCTATTCAGCTATTTTAATGCAGTGGAACATTGAAGATGGTTGCCTACATCCAGTACATTATATGAGCTGTAAGACGAGTGAAGCGGAGAAAAAGTACACAAGTTATGAACTTGAGGCTTTAGCTATTATTGAAGGAGTGAAAAAATTTAGATGTTACTTGTATGGTATAAATTTTAAAATCGTTACAGATTGCAAAGCCTTTGAGATGACGCTGCGTAAAAAGGATCTTACAACCAGAGTGGCAAGATGGGTGTTACTGCTTGAGGAGTATGACTTCACAGTGGAGCATCGAGCTGGAGAAAGAATGAAGCATACTGATGCGCTCAGTAGGAATCCATTTATTGCATTGAATGAGATAAGTTTACACAATAGTATCAAGAAGGCTCAAGAGCAGGATGATGGTATCAATGCTATTAAGGAGGTGTTACAAAGTAAAACATATCAAGATTATTGGATTAATAATGGTTTATTAGTCAAGGGGCCAGAAAAGAAGTTGGTTATACCAAGAAGTTTTGAAAAACAGATTATAAGCAGAATTCACTCTAATGGTCATTTTTCAAAAAAGAAAATGATTGAACTACTTGAAAAAGATTATTATATTAAGAATTTATCGCAAAAAGTAGAAGATTTTATTGTGGCATGTGTTCCATGTCTATTGGCAAGTCGTAAAGAAGGGAAGCAAGAGGGATACTTGCATCCAATTGAGAAAGTTGATTCCCCATTGCATACTCTGCACATTGATCATGTTGGCCCATTAACTGAGACGCGCAAGCAAGTAGATGCTTTTACGAAATTTGTGTGGCTATTTCCTACTAAGAGCACATCCACAAGGGAAGTTCTAAGTAAATTGGAGATCCATCAACAAACGTTTGGTAACCCTGAATGGATAATTTCTGATAGAGGGACTGCCTTCACCAGCAACGAGTTTCAGCAATACTGCGAAAGAGAAGGAATTCAGCACATTAAAATTTTATTTTTATTGGTTTATTTAAATATTTTATGACGTTACGGTTAGTAGGGAAACAATGCCACTATGCCAGCTTATTTTCATGTTTATTTTAATTGTAAGATTGTTAGTATGTTTAATTAATTTTAAGATGTTTAGAAGTACGGTTGTGTAACTGTATAGAGTCTGAGGTCAGCCTCATGCAGGATGGCCGAATGTGGGATTGGTATTTTAAGATGTAAAGAATGTGAGATGCATGGAAGGGAACGTAATGAGTGAGTTTTGAATGTAGACCTAGGCTGAATGACGATTTGCTAAGACGAATGGAATGGAAGGAAGAATGACAGAGTCGTGGACGGAACGTGGTGTGAGAAAGTTGTGTGTTAAGACGAAGACGAATTGTAACGGTTGATTTTCTTGTAAATCGTGTATTCTGCAAGAAATAAAGAGTTGTGGTGTCGAAGACGTCGTTTCATTGAAGAAACCACCACATGTATATTTAAAATTTTTCAACAAGGCTGTCTTTTACTTTAAATACATAATCATACAAATTTTAGTAAGGTGAAATTTTCAATTATGACAGCTTTGTTAATCAGTTGTTTTAACACGCCCAATTTGGACTGAAAGATGATCTTTTCACTACTGATATATAGATAGATAATTTTATTAAGTTTTAATATCATCATAAAATCATTAATATCATTTTAAAAATTAAGGAATGATATTCAAGTTTAAATATGCCTTTAAAAACTGAGGAATGATGAGGATGTAACTACAACCTGTCCGAGGACATCATTACGGAAAACACTGAATTCAAACAAAAGAAAATTTCATGTTTATTTTTTCAAGATCTCATCTTCAAATGATCAATCGGCATCTTTGAACTTAATGTACTATACCACGAGCAAAATCTGGGAGACTTTTAAAAACAGATAATTTCTGTGTAAGGAAATCATCTACAATTGTAGAAAATTGTAATAATTTTGTGTGATGTAGGACGAATGTGAACTGTATATATTTAAGCTTTGGAAACCATAACACAAGTGGTATAAATAAGTTAAATATATCCTTTTACCGTATGAACTAAGTCGGAACTACTTGTGACAGTATGTCGATTAAATGTAAATATATATCAAATTTAAATAAACGTTATTTATAACATTTCATTTCATTTAAAAATCATATTGTTCCCCGCGTTACTCAATGCGTGTGGTCGTATCTAATTTCATAAAGTTTATTAAAACCAATTCACATATTTTGTGAATGCTTGTAATTTGTTGAATAAATATCAACGCACTACCAAGAATTTCTCAAGCCTTTGGCAGGAATTTGATGGAATCAATTAGAAGGTAAGTCTTTCTGAAAATATAGTTAAAAATTAATTACAATATAGTTTTGACTAAATTACATCAAAATGCTAAAATTGTCACTTTTATAGCCAAAACACTGTCCCAAATCTTTCGTGGTAACCGTGCACATCGTTTCAAAATCTAAGCGTCAAAATATAAAAAATTAACGCCCAGATGAAATGCTCTCATAATGGCGGGACTAATACTAAATTCCGTCGCTATTACACTCATATTTTACAAAACGTAATGTGTCACGTTGCCTTTATTACTGCTCTGCTCGCGTGACATCGCGATACATATTTTTACATAAACATAACACGGTGTTTCTCACATGCCCTCGTAACGAATAATTACTTCCACGACGATGTGACGTTAGCAAGAAATTGAGTTACATCTTAATTATTCTGAGTACCTATCACATCATCGCAGAGTACAATACGATGGTAATAGGTATTACATTTTTAGGGTTCCGTAGGCAAAACTTAACCGGATAGTTTTATCTTAATTTTCAATTCGTCTGTCATTAAAAAAATATATTATTTTGTTGTAAATCACAGCGGACGAGCCATTTATGGTAAATGACCACCATCGTCCATGGACATCAGTACCACCAAAGGCAAAACGCATCAGTATTGTGTTGCCGTCCAATAAAAAGAGAGAAAATGAAAATGATCAAAGATGCATTATCGACCAATTCTTTGAAAAAACTTCGCAGTTACCACTAGAGGCACGACGATGGACATTATATCATATTACAAAAGGAAAAAGGAAGATAGGTATGCAAAAGATTACCGTTAAGTATAAGTACTGTCGGAATCATATATTTTGCTGGGTAAGGTATAGCTGCTTAATTTTATTTTATCTTAACGTGTCAATTATTATTTGGAAGTTCAACTTGATTATTTTGATTAATGTGATTTGATAAATGTGTGATTATTGTATTGATTTTATGTCTACTAACACTAGCTTGTAAGATAAACCTACTAAGAAAGTAATTATTGATTAAATCTGAAATAAAGGATATTATTATTATTATTAATACAGAACCCATCAACCTCCAACAGACCCTACAGATTATCTTAGTCTCCCTTTATTGATCAGCTGCTACAAGCAGAAAAAAATGGCTTAGACTAAAAGATTGATGAGCCCCTTATACCCCGATGAAGAATTATGGTTTACAAATTAGGTCTTTATTGAAACATCAGCAAATCATCTATACAAATAAATAAAATTGGAGTGTCTGTTTGTAATTTTAAAATAACCGCTTTTTACTAAGTAAAATTTATTAATTCTTTGTTAACAGATAATATACAGTTTTATTAAAACTAATTGAACTAAAACTAACAAAAAATAAATAAATTACTATAACTTAAAATAATAAAAAGAAAGATCTTAACTAAGGTAAGTAATATATTAAAATTTTTACTAAGTGCATTTTGTTGTATGGTATATATACCAAAACAACATTTTTTACAATTTTTGTCTGTCTCTCTGTCTGTCTGTCTGTCTGTTTGTTTCAGCTAATCTCTGAAATGGCTGGACCGATTTTGACGGGACTTCCACTAGCAGATAGCTGATGTAACAAGGAGTAAGCTAGGGTTTTAGAAAAAAAATAGTTTGTTAGGCGATATAGTTCGCCGGGTCAGCTAGTCTACAATAAAATTAATTAATAGCATTTATTATCGAACTGCCAATTTCATCATTTTACCGCCGATTTTTTTGAATTGATTGAAATTACTGACCAATTTTCTATTTATTATTGTTCTGTTTTATTGTCACATTGATTAGTGAACCGCTGAAAAATAAAACTACCGCCCGTGGTTTGAGATTTAATGGGGAGTAAAATCCATTTTTTTTCCGTTACGTTATACGTTATGTTTGCAATTTGTAACATAGAATCTAGATGGCGTTGGATGGCTGATCAGTAACAACGCCACCTAATGATAATAATAATTTTGGTACATCCTATTCTGATGATGTGAAACATCATCATCATCATCACCATGGCGTTGAACTCCAGTCGTGTGTCGGGGCTGACACACACATTTTTTACTACTGATTATCTTCAGAGTAACTTCTCAAATATTTACAGAACAGTCGTAAATGTATAATTATTTCCTTAATTATTTTTAGAACTGATTCAAATAATTTTAAGCATTTAATAAGACAACAAATAAAATAACCTCAATTAAACTTTGAATCTGCAATTTATTTATTTATTTATTTATTTAAACTTTATTGAACCATACAAAATGTATTAGTACAAAAGGCGGACTTAATGCTAAAAGCATTCTCTGCCAGTCAACCTTAGGGTAGTTGGACAGCAATGAAGGCGGTTGCAATGAAAAATTATTAAAAGTGTATAAGTTTATGTAAAAGTATGCAATCAACAATAATTAAAATTTATTTCCTTACAGTGCAGGGAACGACAGGATTGGATTTCGCTTCAACGTATTTTCATTCCATACTTCATGTAACAACACTTAAAATAATTGGACAGTACTCAGAAATATTCCTTTTTGCTGCAAATTAATTTTACTACGAGTAGGTATGCAAAAATAATACGTTTGAGTAATTATTTTGAGTCAAACTATTACCGACTTTTAAACTTATAAACTGCTTATCCATGCCCGATGTTGAGCACGCATGCACTTGTATAATGTATTATTTTAACTATGTATTTAATATTTTGAAATATGATTGTTCTGTATTACAACAATATTGGTGTACAATAAAAAGTTGTTGTATTGTATTAACGCAATTTTAAAATAATATTGCTGCGACGTAGAATAATGCTGAAGGCACATTTGTCCGCACCGCCCGCGCAGGACATATAACGGATATATGACGGATTATATAATATGTCATATTATGCGTCCTAACAGTTCAGCAAAATGTTGTTTCACAACAAAAATCACTTTATTAGAATCCTTACTTGAATGTAATATCTACATTTTAAAGGGCTATCCGTAGTTTAGAGCTCATAAAAGAAAGCTCCTCTCCAGTGTCGATAATAATTTCTCCTGTTACTACTCAATAAACTAGACAAAGTACTTTTATGTAGGCACTATCGCAGCCTTTGATATAAAATAACAACGGTTTCATGTTACTGAAGTGAAAACTTCTTTAGCATCGTTATGATTTGAAAGTCGATGAAACGAAAAAGCGACAGTAAAAAAAGACAGACACATAAATTCATAAGATTCAACATGGGAGAAAATGAGATAGGAAGCATTAAACAGTGTTTCTTATGTTCGTGGTTCTCTTTGTTACTTTAAAAAATGCTAAATTGTATTCATAGATGGCACGAGGAACAAGATAGAAGATTCGTTTTATTGCTGGATAGATGGCGCTAGCTGCTCATTTTACTCTTCATAATATGTTAAGAGATAACGTTAGTTACCACTTTTTTAATTTTATTTTCTAACTTTGCATCACTACGATCATTACTAAAACCTAAAATTATCATCTTCCCGAAATTTTACATTCGTCTCATTATCTTGAAACCAAAATTTTTAAAGATTTCACTTCTATCACGTGTGAATTGCACACATTTTCAATTTTTTTTTAAATTATGTGACTATGTGTGTGTATTACAAAAAAAAATATTATTTATTTATATTTAAAACTTTTTGATAAATAAATTCATACTCTAAAATTATTATTTTGATAAAACAGAACATTTCAAATAGAATTAATGTAACATCCAATAAGCCGTAAATAATGATAAGTCCAGTCAGTGTATTATTAAGGCCAACTTCACCACTAAACTATTGGAAAGGCCTAAGAACTTTGAATAGGCGGAGCATCTAGGCCTTTTGATAAATCGTTATTACCAAAAGGGTTATTGCCAAAGCCATTGTTGAGAGTTTGAGTGCGTTTGTAGTTTAGTCCTCTTTTGTGCTTCTGGACAATTGAGCTGAGGTTATAGGATTAATTTATTACAATACGACTAGCATAGTTCGCAATAACCGGAATAAATAAAGTAAGTAGGTATATAAAATTTCAGAATTAGTATCTAGGTGACTATTTATTTATTCTTGAGATTATTTTTTGTTCTTTAGGTATTACGTTTTAAATATTTTGTCATTGAACCGTTTCTTTGGTTTAACTGTGAGTTAATCTTTATTCTATTGCAGCAACATAAAACGTTATCCATATATTAGTTTCATCAATTTCACGTCGTATTTCAACATTTTAATAATTCAACATTTTTTCTCAAATATTTAAAGAACGGTCGTAAATATATTATGAATTCCCTAAATATGTATTTTATTAGCTGATAATCTTAACTAATCCACTCTTTCGTGCGCTCGGGCCTGTATTCAATACACGAAGTTCATTAAATTCAGCCTTACCCTTTGCAATACAGTTCTTAAAATCCCCGCTCCAACAGTTGTCTATGAACTTTAAAACAAAACGTTGAATTCAAAAGTTCCACAATAGGAAATTTTCTTCAAAGCAAATTTTGAAATGTGATAATATTGAAGCTATTTTCAGACATTCTTTATGAGAAGAAACTGGTTTTCATGGAAGAAAGGTTCGCCTGTTCTTCCGATTTTACTAAGACGATATTTTGTAATTTTAAGTACTATTATTCATATTCATTCATATTATTCATATTCATTTAATTTTTAATAATTGTATTTAGATTTAAGCATATTGTTGTATCTGTTACAGTGCCATGTGAGTGAAATAAATGTTTTCTTTCTTTCTTTCTTCTTTCTATTAAAATTTAATAAGTATCTACTTGATTTCGACTGGCTAAAATCACGTTATTTTTTCCTGGGTATAAAGATACTCCAGGAAAATATTGTAAACTTTTTTCAGAAAAGTACTTGTTGCAATTTTAACGGGGATGGACCTCTATACATTTTTAACCAACTTCAAAAAAAAGGGGAGGATCTCAATTCGACTGTAATTTTTTTAATGTTTGTTACCTCATAACTTTTTACTGGATGTACCGATATTGATGATTTTTTTTTATATTTGTAAGCTGGTGCTTGACATGTGGTCCCGTGCAAATTTGAGCAAGATCTGATAAGTGGTTTTAGAGTTATCCCTAATTTTCAAGTCGGTCATTTTTTTATACTGTAATAAAATTTCTACTGCTTGACCGGTTAGCCAAGTGGCAAATAAGGGTTGGTATCCAAAATGTCAGAAGGTTCTTAGGTCACTCAAAGGCCCCGACAGAGATTAACGACTACTATATTACGATAACAATCGGGACCGACTCTCTTGTCCGATACAATAGAATGTTGGAAATAACATTTCAATAACAAGGAAACTTGAGGGTTAACGGAAAACCAAATTACTAGTACACCTCCTTAAGTAGATATCATCAACTTTAAAAATAAACGTGCGGAGGCAAAGGAGAACCCCATCTTCCATAGAAACACCGGCCTAGATTAGACAAGAATGAAAATTGGTGGTCAATTAGATCATTGTAAAAGCTTTAATTTCTCCAATTTTCACATCTGCTAGCAATGGCCAACTAATGAAATCCTAGAATTTCCACCTATATATGATTATGTCACACTCATGTCACTCACAGCAATATCACCAAAATACTATTACGAAAGCGAATGCAATAAAAAATTAAAATAACTGTGTGCGTTTCGAAATGTTTCAGTAGTAAATAGGACTGCAAATACGATGAACATATTAATTTAATAGTAAAAATACACAAAAGCGTACACAGTTGAAAGATGCAAGATGAATGACAATGGTGTTATTTATAAATATTCAAACTGACAGTAACCAAAATGACATTAGATAGGGTGTAGCATACGCATCCACCGAAATCAGGATGGCTTTAATGCTACCCTGGGACAGACCGCTTGACGGGTCCACGATTACGATCTTTTGAGGTTCTTTGATATAGGCCACAACAGTTAGGCAAATGCACGGCACCTACCTGGTCTGCTGCGTGTACGCCTCGATGATCTTCCACCCGATGTGATGAGGTTTGTGATAGGTTTGAGTGTTGACACGGCACTGCTGATGATGGATTGATGAAAATATACGCATTCGCGCCCGATTATACACGATTTAGAATTTTGAATAGCGAGATTGATTTTTGATTCGCGCGCGCCGACAGCGTCGTTGTACCGAGTCGAAAAGCTAGACGATAGTGGCGCCCTCTTCATGACAGGCGTCAAGATTGACAGGAGTGCCGGCAAGACAGATTAAAAATAACTGCCATCCGTCACTGTTGTGGCAGGCGAAATTAATAAGAAATTGATATATTTTTACGGTAACGAAACATTCCGCCCACCAAAATACCTATGGTATTTTCTGGTTAATAATACAAAAAAGAATATGCTAGATTATATACGATAAACTTGATATTGATATTGATACAGAACTATAACGATTACGATTCTACGACTACGAATATAACGATTACGATTTTGCTATTATGATTATGTTATGAGACTAAATATAAGAAACGAACAAATTTGCTTATAACTAAAGTTTGATACGATTTAAACTAGTCTTCCGTAGGCAGAGGACATAGTTTAACCAACGGTCTTTTGATAAAATGATTGTTTGCTGTTCTCACCACAGCACTTCTGGCTACACCATCCACACCATGATTTAGTTCCACGACCCTAGCAAGCGCCCATTGCAAGGGGCTACGATTTTCGTCCTTAATTATCACCATCGAACCTATCGATAACGGTTGAGAATGTTTAGTCCATTTGGCTCGTTGTGTAAGAGTGTTTAAATATTCGTTTTTCCATCTGGACCAAAAACTCTGTTGAAATGCTTGCAACATCTGCCACCGATGAAGCCGATTTATATTGATATTAGAGAGATCCTCATCAGGGACAGCTGATAAAGGCTCTAGGGTGAGAAAATGACCTGGTGTCAAGCAAGAAAGATCATTGGGATCGGAACTAATAGGGCACAAAGGTCGTGAATTTAATATCGCTTCGACTTGAACGAAAAAAGTTGTAAGCTCTTCAAATGTAAGTACTTGATCACCTACAACTCGATAAAAGTGTGATTTAGTCGCCTTAATTTGAATTTCCCACACACCTCCCTGATGCGCTGCACCAGGAGGGTTCTGTATAAACTGAATGTGTTCCGCGCTAGAAGCCTGGTGCATTAAAGACGATAATTGATTTCTAGCACCGATGAAATTAGTACCGCAATCCGAATAAATAACATTGCACCGGCCGCGACGACTAACAAAGCGGCGAAGCGCAGCGATGAAGCCCTCAGTCGATAAAGTTGAAACTACCTCGAGGTGGACCGCCTTTGTTGCGAGACAAACAAACAAGCATAAATATGCCTTGTCTATTTTTGCACCACGGTGTGAACCTAGCTTGATGCGAAAGGGTCCACCGAAGTCTACTCCTACCTTAGAAAACGGTTTAACTTGATTAACTCGCATAGAAGGCAGGTCGCTCATGAAGGGCTGTAACGGTAGCGGGTTTGTGCGGAAACATTGAACGCATTTAGAAAGGCGACGACGAATTGTTCGCTTAGCGGCGATAATCCAAAATTGTTGAAGGAGTAAAAAATGTGTAGTATTTATACCTGGGTGCAGGTAAGTCCGATGTAGATTGTCGATTATTAAAAACGTTAAAGGATGGTCAGAAGGAAAGAAGGCTGGATGCTTGTGTTCGTATTGTAGCCCAGATCGAGATATCCGGCCGCCCACCCTGAGCACACCCTGCTTGTCGAGGAACGGATTAAGCTTACGAAACGGTTTTGATAACGGTTTGTTATTCCGTAAGTGAGATATTTCTTCGACAAATGAATTCGATTGTACATGTTTCACAAGTTGCATTAGAGCTGAATGACGTTCGATATTGTTTAGAAAATTAAAACGATTTGCTTGTTTTGGATTTCGAGAATTGTTAATGAAACGATTAATGTAAGTGATAATATTAACAATTTTTTGTAACGATGAGAAACGATTTAAAAGACTGTCAAAAAAGTTTGATTCGATATTTACGCTATTTTGAACCTTGCCAGGAACTAGATTAACTACTTTACGTTCTTCCGATTTAACTATTACTTCATCGTCCGCGGTGTACGATATGGTGTTTGAGTTCAACGGCCACGATTTGTGATCCTTGGAGAGCCAAGAAGGACCCGCCCACCATAGCGAATTGTGAAGAAGCGCACTAGGGAACTGTCCACGGGAACAGATATCTGCGGGATTGTCTCCCGAGCACACGTGATGCCAACATTCGGTAGGTGTTATGTCTTGGATTTGACTGACTCGATTAGCGACGAATGTGGCCCAACGAGATGAAGGAGAACGCAGCCAGGAAAGAACAATGGTTGAATCTGACCATAAGTAGACAGCATCGATATTGATACGATCAAGATACGTTTCGCGTACGAATTTGTACAACTCGGAGAGAAAAACAGCCGCGCACAGCTCTAGTCGGGGTAAGGAAATACGTTTAAGAGGAGCAACACGAGCCTTTGAGCAGACAAGAAATACTTGGATTGCTCCAATGCTATCAGTGACGCGTAGGTATATAACAGCACCGTACGCAGTTTCTGAACTGTCACAAAAGCCGTGCAGCTCATACGATTTGGCCTTGATACACGTGAGCTGGCGAGGTATAAGAAGTTTAGTTAATTCTGGTAATTGAATTTTATATTTGTTCCAAGTACTAATGACCTCATCAGGTGGTGTTTGATCCCATCCAACACCGAGAACCCATAGACGTTGAATATAAGATTTGATTTGTATTGTGATGGGCGATAAAAATCCCAATGGATCGAAGATTCGAGCGAGTTCACTCAGAATCGCACGTTTAGTACAAGGCCGATTTGAAGGTTTGATTTCAAACATAAATTTATCCGACGATGGATCCCATTTCAATCCAAGAACCTTTAAAATTGATGACTCAGAGTTATCGAGTGATATAGATCCTGATAAACAAGCCGAACTAGGAAGATCAGAAAGCAAATGTGGATCGCTGCTTACCCATTTTCGTAGCTCAAAACCACCAAGGCGAAACAGAGCTATAAGCTGATTTTTAGCAACTTGAGCGTTGTCTAACGTGTCACATCCAGTCACAATATCATCGATGTAGACATCCGACAGAACGATATTCCTCGCTATAGGGTACGAATCCCCTTCATCCTCAGCAAGCTGTCGCAGAGTACGGCAAGCGAGAAATGGAGACGAAGAGACGCCATACGTCACAGTATTCAGACGATACTCTTGGAGTGGATCGTTAGGTGACGCTCTCCAAAAAATACGCTGATAGTCACGATGTTCAGGCGCGATAAGAATTTGGCGATACATCTGTCGGGCGTCAGCCATAAAAACGATGTTATGTTTCCTAAACCGGAGAAGAATTTCCAAAATATTAGGTTGTAATTTCGGACCGGTGAGTTGCGAATCGTTTAAGGAATGGCAGTGGAGATCCTTGGCCGAGGCATCGAAAACCACTCGCAGACGGGTTGTTTGCGAATCAGGACGTAATACACAATGATGTGGTATGTAGTACTTCCCTTGATTTAATTCCTCATTTGGAACCAAGGACATGTGACCAGAGTCGATGTAGTCAGACATAAAGTTAACATATTGTTCACGTAACGTTGAGTCACGTGACAGACGTCGCTCAATCGCATGAAAGCGACGCAAAGCCACTTCACGGGAGCCCTCGAAGGTGGGTTCTGAATCGTTTTTAAACGGCAAGCGCACAGTGTAACGTCCAGATGAATCCCGATAATGATCTGATACAAATTTTTGTTCACAAGATGATTCATCGGACGTTAAAGATAAAGGCTTCGGAATTGAATCGAGTTCCCAAAAACGTTGAATTAGTGAATTTAAATCGTTATCGATGTTTAATGCAGTCGTCTGCAGTAAAGAATTACAAGCTAAGCGTGTTTTACCTAAAAGAAGCCACCCGAACACGGAATTGAAGGCATCAGGTTGATTTGAGGTGCCTTTTATACGTTGCTGGAGAAGCAAAGCAAAGCAAAAAGCAACAACCCATAATTGTCCCACTGCTGGGCTCGGGGTCTCCTCTCACAATGTGAGGGGTATTAGGCCATAGTCTACCACGCTGGCCAAGTGCGGATTGGTAGACTTCACACACCTTTGAGAACTTTATGGAGAACTCTCCGGTGTGCAGGTTTCCTCACGATGTTTTCCTTCACCGAAGCAAGTGATAATTAACTTCTAATACGCACATAATATTTGAAATTAGAGGTGCGTGCCAGGATTTGAACTCGGGCCTCTTCGTTTGGGAGACCAACGTTCTAACCGCTAGGCTATCACTGCTACTGCTGGAGAAGCGATTCGGTAAAAACGTCAGCGGCGAACAATAGATCGATGGATCCTGGTACATCAAATCCTGGATCCGCTAAAGGTAACGATTTGATATGTGACCACCCCGATGTGTTTAATTTTGCGATAGGTTGGTCGCCACATATCCTTGATATTACGTGCATATCCAAAGTAAAAAGGATTTTATCGTTAGTACCGACAGAACAGGTGACGTCACCAATAAGTGACGCATCTGCGTCTCCGAGTCCACTTACAGTGGTGGAAGCCGCAGTAGGAATAAGATTAAGACGTTTAACGGCTGCCTCCGTGATAAAATTACTTTGGCTACCAGTATCGAATAATGCACGGAACGATTGCATAACGCCAGACGCATCCCGGACTTGCACGATAGCAGTCGCCAGCAAAACGGTCGTGTGAACCGGGTCCCTTGTAACCAACGACGATACGGTTTGATTTGATTCGATAGATTTATCGCAATGGAGCAAGGTGTGATGTTTCCGTTTGCAAGTACGACACGAAAAGATTGATTTGCAGTCCTTTAATTGATGGGATGGTTTCAAGCAATTAAAACACCATTGTTTATCATTAGCAATCTTCATCCTTTCATCGATAGATTTTTTGATAAACTCCGAACATGAAGAGATCGAATGTAAGTCACCACAGAACGGACATTTACTGGTGTAAGTTACGATTTTAGCTTGCGATTGGTCAGTCGGTCGGTCGCGGTCGGTCGCAGCGACAAGTGTATGAGACATGTTTAAACGTTTGGGTTGAACGGGAGTAGAAGACCTTTGAAAAGATTTTGATTTGGTTGACTCAGAGAAATGTGTGTCACGTAATAATGCTTCACATTTCGATTGTAAAAAACTTTTAAGCTGTTCATACGAAGGAAGTTCAAATTCTGAATACTTTTCTTCAAAGCTACGACGTAGATCAGTATCGAGTTTCGATAAAATATGATAAACGAGTATAAAATCCCATTGACTAACCGGTAAATTAATCGTTTTCAAAATACACAAATTTTCTTCCAATAAGTCAAGTGATTTTCGAAATGCATAACCATTATTGCATTTGAAGCTAATATTCAAAATGTCACGCCAACAGGTAAATGCTAAATCCCGTTTACTTTTGTAGCGGGCGGTGAGAGCGTCATACGCGCTGCGATAATGTTCATGAGTCATCGGGAACGTTTTAACGATCGACAACGCATCGCCGCTAAGGGAAGATATAAGATAGTGGAACTTCTCCGTGTCACTAAGCGAGGTTGAATTGTGTATTAACGCATTAAACGTGTCGAAATATTCAGGCCATTTTTTAATATTGCCGTTAAACGACGGAAGTACAATTTTTGGTAACCGTATGTTAGATGATGAACAATTATGAGGTTGCGGCGTATCACTTTTAGTCAAATTTCGATAAATCGATAAGACCTCATAATAAATTTCATCGAAACGTTCCTGAATTTCACTATCTGTATCGTTTTCCGAATCATTTAAAAGTTCCAAAATTGTAAAATGCGCGTCTTCGAAATTCTCGGCGATTTGTTTAGCGTTTTGATGATATGAAAAGAATAAATCTCGCTTAGATGAGTCAGTTGTAGCTAAAATACCTATTTCTAAGGCCTTTGTCATACGATTGTACGCAATGGTACGTCTTCTACGCAAAGAAGGCAAGTCTTGAACGTTGTAACCGATATCCACAGATTTCGACTTTGACTTCTTTAAAATACTTGCTTTACGTGTAGAATGTTTACTTAAAAGCGACATGATTACGTTAGGTAATTTGTATAGTTGATATTAAAACAATAAGTGAAATCCTTAAAATTGTTGTTAGAACGTCAATGCGATATAAAACGGTTGAAGGTAAACAAGTAGATTTGATGCATAAAAACAATGTCTCAAACATAAAACGTTAAGAATGCAACTCAATAGATAACGAGTATTGACCTTGACCGTGATTTCTTTATAGAAAATATTACCATACGATAATGACATCTAGTTACTGTGAACGCACATACAACGCAAGGTCTTCTTACACTGGACGGGTTATACCCCAGTTGGTTGTACACCCTGCGATACAGGACGTATGTTATTCGATACAAAAAGATACAGATTAATGATACAGATACTTGAAGATAGGGTGTACATGCACTATGCAGTAAGATGAACGATTATAGTCTATGACCAAATTTATATGGCAAGACAAGTGATTTACTTACTTTCCGAATACTCTGTGGTAACATGTAATGAATTTGCGTTTTTGATGCGTCGAAGCAAGCGATGACGCGCGTTAATATTTCAAACTACCTCCTTGATGTTAGATATTTTGTACGATTGAATAAACGATATGGAGTTTGAAATGAAGTTATTATGTTTTAAGATAACGTTTTAAGGATGAATTTTTTAATGTATGATGTGTAAGTATGTTAACAATGTGATGTGATTGGACTATTGCGAGCCGATATTAAATTAAGCACCGATGTGATTAGTGATTGCCTAATTTGTGATCCCACAATAATCTACTCTTTTTCGAACTTGTTCGATGGTGATAGGTAACATAGATATTTGATATGTATTTCTGATCGGATGGAACAGCCTAGAATGCGATGGGTATCTACAGTTCTTTGATAAAACAATAGATCGATAATTATATTCTAAGCTAACGATTAATAACCAGAAATACCACAGTAAATTGATGGCGGTTACGATGTGAATTGGTGGAAGTCCCGGGTTTCGGCACCAAAAAAAGGAATGTTGCATACGCATCCACCGAAATCAGGATGGCTTTAATGCTACCCTGGGACAGACCGCTTGACGGGTCCACGATTACGATCTTTTGAGGTTCTTTGATATAGGCCACAACAGTTAGGCAAATGCACGGCACCTACCTGGTCTGCTGCGTGTACGCCTCGATGATCTTCCACCCGATGTGATGAGGTTTGTGATAGGTTTGAGTGTTGACACGGCACTGCTGATGATGGATTGATGAAAATATACGCATTCGCGCCCGATTATACACGATTTAGAATTTTGAATAGCGAGATTGATTTTTGATTCGCGCGCGCCGACAGCGTCGTTGTACCGAGTCGAAAAGCTAGACGATAGTGGCGCCCTCTTCATGACAGGCGTCAAGATTGACAGGAGTGCCGGCAAGACAGATTAAAAATAACTGCCATCCGTCACTGTTGTGGCAGGCGAAATTAATAAGAAATTGATATATTTTTACGGTAACGAAACATAGGGATTACACCAGAGATCTTTGTTGTCAATCGATTCAAATGTCTCGAAATCGATGTCAAAATACTCGAAATGTCTTTTAATTAGCGTAACGATTTAATGGTAATTATAAATATATTACATAGTTTAGCTATACAATGAATAAGAAAACATGTAAAAAAGGAATTAATCTTGTACTTACAATGAATAATAATTCATAAAATATATTATTAAGTTCCGTAATCAATCGATTTAATCGATTATAAAATTGTTTGTACTGAGGTAAATACTATGAAAACTTTTTTGTGTGTTGCTCATTTAGCAAATGCAGATGAGGCTCAGATTTAAATATGTTTATTTAGTAAATAACACGAATTTTTTGGTATATAGTTTCGTCTTGTCTAGTCTTATGCCTTGCACAGATTACATATAATTCGTGGCCGGAAATCGGGTTTCTCCTTTATTTATCATTTATCGGAGGATAAATGTTATTGTTATAAATCACGGACGTAAAAAAAGAACGGACGTAACCTTGTCTAATCGAGAGTGAAGCTGACAGCTGACAGCTCGCTTACCATGTGTGCGTAATTTTGTAATTTTTGATTCGCGATGGTGTCAATGTGTGGGTGTGTAACTTGTACAAATACAGAGTTGTTATTACTATGGGTGCTTCACTGAATTTGTTCTTAGGATTACGTCCGTCTTTTTTTACGTCCGTATTATAAATATGGAAATATTTATATAGTAAAACATGTTTCCTAAGTATTGCCACTTTAACGTTGTAAATGTTATAATAATTATAACGCGCCTCCACATTCATTTTTAAATTTCTCAGCTCACTCTCAGTTGTCACGTTCTCAGTAGTCCGTGTTGTAAAGTAGGTGAATATGAATGTTGATAAATTAATTGTTTATTTACTACTATTAACCTACCTTGTATGCGACAGGTCTTTGCTCGGTATTTTTTAGGGTACTGTACAAAAAAACGAAAAACGGAATCCTTAAAGGATCATTCGTGCGTCTGGGCGATCGCCGTTCATAGCCAATTTACTCCGAAACTACTGGATTAAATGAGTTGAAATTTGGTACTCTACATGAGTACCTTTTTGTGACTCAAAGACGTAGGTATAAAGTAAATAATTTAATTTTGAATAAAATACAGAAAATAGTTCTTTAATTAGATATTACAGGAAAACCTATTAGAAATGTATTGTCTTTAAAAAACGGCAAAAATAAATAAAATAGAAAAATAGCGATAAATACATAATCAACGTACGGAACCCCCTCCAGGCGAGTTTAACTCACACATGTCAAGTTTATTTAGCAAACAATGGCATCTACTGAAGTAACTTTCAGGAAGAGTTTACTGTAGCAGTTTTTCATTACCTGAAAACACGGATAAAACGACATTTTCTAAAAATGAATCCTAGCTAGATCTATTAATCGCCCCCGCAACTCCCTGCATACTAAATTTCATGAAAATTGTTGGAGCCGTTTCCGTGATTCAGATTATACATACAAAAATTGCTCCTTTAAAGATATTAGATTAGATTAATCAACAGCATAGTAACCTTTACTGATGACACGGCCTTAATGGCTGTAGGCAGTATGCACAGTGAAGGATTGAAAAAGTTCAAGACACTGTTAGACAGGTAAATAGCTGGACTAAAAAATCAATGATTAAACTTAATGAATTCAAATCCAAATCGTTTAATAGATCCATGTAGATTTTACCAACAAGAAAAAACAATATTTTCCCGTTTACGTAGAAGAAAAGCTTATGTTGTATAAACAGGTCCTAATGCTAATATGGACCTATGGTGCACAGCTGTGCATACATTTATGTTTCAATTTATTGCCAGGAACTTTTTATCGCCCAAGGTACAATTTAATTTAATAAGACACTAACGCCCCAACTCAGAGTCACTAACGGTAATTTTAGTAACTCCTTAGTAAAGAATCACCATACAAATTCTGTACTAAGGAGCGATTTAAGTAACCATTAGTGACACTGAGTTGGGGCGTAAGATTGATTAATAATAACACTCATCTAAACAAAGACCTAGATTTCCTGAATTTAAGCGAGGGCAATGACTAATAAAAAAAAATAGTTTGTAATATGAAGTTATTCTCAAAAGGAAGACTAACGCCCCAACACAGAGTCACTAACGGTTACTTAAATTGCTCCTTGGTACAGAATTTGTATGGTGATTCATTACTAAGGAGCGATTAAAGTAACCGTTAGTGACTGAATTGGGGCGTAAGGTTTGTATTAATAAACCGATCTTAAGATCTCAAGATTCGCTTTGAAATGGTGATGTATCACAGATCTTATGTAAAAGTGACATTTGTAAGATCTGAGATCGCGCGTTTGAGTCGAGATGATGCTGGTGTGCGAACTTAGTAAAAACAATGTAAAGATAATATAATAATCACTATCGGTTAAAGCCTATTCATTGTTTTTTCCAAATCATCGTTAACATATAATCGTAGTTTACTGAAAGCAGTCAGTTCAAATTGAATACTACTACCCACTACTAATGACTTCTTTCTCGAACTTTTACCAGTTCCCAGTAATTAAATTCGTCTACTTCCAGAGCAGCGCTGTAGACAAGAATCGTTAAGTGTGCGATACAAGGATTAAGATCAAGCAAACGGTCTCTTAACGTTTAGCATACAAATAAAACAGAGGTAGCTGACACTAAGCATATTTACACAAAACATAAACAACGCCGTGAATAAAGCACTCAAGTCTCGAAGAACTTTTATTCGTTTCTCCAAAATAATTTAAACAAAAGCCGTTAACACGTAGCCGGAACACACCGAACTCGCAAACTTCGCGCCCAAAGTGTCGGCTCATTTGTAAAAGAAATTCGCCACAATAGGGTCGTATAAAGATGAGTAAATGCCGTTCTTCGACGAAAATTGCAGAAATTGCGTTATAGTTGGAATAAGGTAGAATATCTCCTTTGTAAGTACACAATGAGGGTATTGTGAGCGGAGACAGATACTAATTTCAGATGTTGCTTTTGTATGTTCGGCAGTTGACGATGCTAAAACGGCTGGTAGGTATGAGGGTGGAATGGTCATATCAACGGCGTTGAACTTTTAGCGTGTTAAGACAAAAATACCAATAGTACATGATACATAACATAACCCTTGGTGCGCAAGTCCGACTCTTACTTGGTTGGGTCTTTTAAGTCTGTTTGGTTGATATGAAACTTTTCGATTTTTTTGAAATCTGGAGGACTGTTTTCATTTGTCAGAAAATATAATTGCCATTTAAATGATAAAATTAGCAAAAAAAGCAGGGCGTTAGGAGGGCTCACGGTGTTTTCTACCTAGTAATTTTGAAGGCAATTTTTGAAATAGAATAATTAACTCTTAATATAATAATATATATTATTAATATGGGCTTCTGTAAATAATTCATACGACAAATGGTTTTTATTTATTTTTATTTCATCCCAACAAAAATAACAACATTACTGTAAAACTAAGAAGTGTGGCATTTTAATGAAACAATAACATTCGATGTCATTAAAATTTCCGACATTTTTTCAACCTTTGTCAGTCGTGTGACCGGGAGCCAGTTGGGACCTACACTTACAAACGACACGTAAGCGTAATATAATGATGATAATATGAAAAGAAAATCCTACGATAAAACAACACTGAAGAAATGTAAACAGAGCTATCTACAATTTTAGAAGGGAAACTTACATGAATGGGAAGTTACATGAACGTATTTTTTTTTTGGTTTTGCTGCAGATGGCATTAGTAATAGATTAAAAATCTAATTAATGAAGATTCTATTTTTTTTAAAGTGGATAAAATATTATTTTTATATTTGATAACAGTTCTAGATACGAATAGAAAATACTATGTCTTAGCACAAACCTCTAAGTATGATAGTTTCTCAATAAAGTGTACTACAAGAAAGTATAGATTGTGGAATGGTATTAGGTCTCGCTTCGCTCGCCCTGATTATTAGTTTATTAATTTTTATTGTAATTAAAACACCCGGTTATGATAAAAAGATCTAATTACAATCCATAGATTTTAAAACAATCGAAAGATTTTGGTATTAAAATCTAGTTTATTAAATGGACTACTAATTATCTAAAAAACAACTTCATTAAAACTGTAAAATTATCTTTAACACGATCTTTTTCATATTTTTTTATATCTAAATAACATACTCGTATTACACTTGTTGTAATCACTGTATATAGTTATATCACGAAAGTTAGAATGTATTTAGTATTCATAGCAATTAAAATGTTAAATAATGTACGAAAGGGCGGCAAAAGCAAAATTCAACACTCCATTTTACAATTAGGAACAACAAAAGCGATAAATCCTCACTAAACAGCACGATAAAAAAAAATTTCTTGGTCAGGTTAAATCGTTTCCAGCAAATTTATTGCCTTTATAGGACGATAAACCCTTCCATTATTGTTATTTTTCTCTCCCTGTTAATTTTACGGGATCACGAATAAAACCAACCAAATTGTCTGTTTATTGTCAATTCATGATGAGAAATCATATAAGGTTGTATGTGTTTCTATTCGATTCAAGAAAACACGGATCAGGTAATCTTAAAAAAAGAGTCGTAAAATAAAACATAAAACGACTTTTAAACACAATGGAAAAAAGTTTTCCTTTATCAAAGATATAATAATATCTATCCAATTAAAATAAAAAAAAAATCAATTAAATTTAAAAGCGCGGTTTTAATCTTTAAATTCTAGAACACCGTAAACCGTTGTAACTGAATATATTCCGTGGAGTGGATGATTTGTGATGTGTCAAAATTAATTGGATTCAATTTGAGGTTAATATTTTTATGTAACTAACCAAAAACCTAGTGGATGTCACCTGATGTTAATTTGTACCGGTTGTCGATAGATTTAGCATAAGCATTACTGACGCGTTTGGGACCAAAAAGAAGCAAAATATTCTTTTTTATTTTCCAACATCGGAACCAAGTCATGTATTTATTGGTAAATTTTTGACGAATCTTATGTAGTAAACAATATTACAGGATCTTTTGTCGTAATTTGTAATTTAAAAATAATGCAAGCAAAAAATTATTTAACGATCAATTATCATTTAATGGTAAAAAAATGTTTGATATTTTATTTCAACTAATAATTATATCAAAATAATGCCAAAATAGTGCCAAAATAGTTTCCCAAGAAACACGCGTTTAAAAAAACGTACTCACCACAGAATACAACTACAACAATAACAACATTTTAAACTACCGATGCAGAGAGACGAAGCGTTTTAATGAAACATAATATCAGAAATATCTGTGCGATTGTAACTTTCCAGCGGAGGATCTGATTTTGATGTTATCTGTTTTGATTGAATTAAGTATTTTCATATAATTGACCAAACAGATAAATTCAGTGTTTAGTGTTAATAGTAATAACATGAGAATTTAGTTTTCTGTATTTTTTATCAGCTTTCGCAAGTTAATACCTTAAACAGCTCTAATTTAGTTTTCCTTGTCCTTTTACTTGCCATTTGATTAAAGAGTGATCTATATGATAACAGGCTCAATGTCCTTTATATGGACTCATTTCATCTAAATGACTGGTCCGACTTAACCTTTCCGTAAAAACCACCCATAAATCCGAACGTTACTACGAATGTTTCATCGTTTTAACAGTTTATCTTCTATAAAAACACTGATGTTATGACAATAATAAATTCGTTTTCTGGTCCCCTCTTTGTGTCGACACATAAAAATGTGATGTTCTGAATAAAAACCATTCAGATTCAATGTAATAAAAAGCATTTTCTTAATGAAATCTCTAGGGTAAATATTAGAATACTTACTGCTGAAATCTCGGTTTGCGGTTGTCACATTCATCATGTATTTGGAAGATTCGTTTTTCTTTTTGACACCTACTTACTAAAATTAATAGTTAACCTCGATTTACTTTGCATAAAACCCATGCTTTTGTACTATACTGGAAAAAATGACGAGACGTAATTCTTTAATCTTTTTTATAAATCGAACCCTAAATGTTACCTCAAGCTTACTACAAAATATCAATGCAAACCCTATCCAAAATGATTAATTAGTTTTCCGAAAACAAAAATACAGACAAGCAAGAAAAAATTCTGAAAGATCATATTATGAGTATTATATTATGAGTTCTTTACAGTTTCATTATGAAGAATACATTTACAGAGCCTTTAAAATATCATATTATAGTTTTTACTTAGTATTCCAAAACATAACGCTAAAGTAACATGTCCGTACTTGCTTAGTAACTTTTCATCGATATAACGCCATTACACACACATCACGTATCAAACCGAATTCTTCTCGGAGATGAAATCCATAATAATTTTATGCTGCAAGGATCTTTACGAGTGCTCTCGAGAAGAATCACAATGAGGTCATTCTTCAAATATTTAAGGCCAATAAGTTATTCGGAAGCCGGTCAGGTACAATGATTACTAATTGAATTATAACATCTTTCCTTAAGTGGCAAGCGACGATTTTGGAATTTAACATATTTATCGAAAATTATTTCAATTTAAAAGTAGAATTCGTCAAGCTTAAACTTATCGACAATAATTTTATAATGGCTTCAAGTAACTAGCTTGACGTCAATCTAAACGCGATAAATTCAGAATCTACTGAACGGATTCTCATACCGTTTTCAGTTATACACGAAATGTTTCATGAGAAAAGTGATGTTTGTTGAAGATGTCGGACAAAATCATGCCAACTGGGTTAGCGTGCACCGCGTAAACCAATAGTTTTACTTTAATAATAAACAATGCAAGATATTATAATTTTCTTCTAATGCAAAGGTGGGGAGGATTGATATATTAAAATTCAAGTCACATGAGCCGTACGTGCGTATCACGGAACACAGTCTGTGTTCCGTGGTGGTACGTATCTTATATTGATCTTTAATTGGCCATACTTATCTATTTGTAATTAAATCAGTATTCCACTTACGAGCCGATATTAGAAGAAATTGCTGAGGAGAAATTAGTAAGAATATTATTAATAAGAGTAGTGTTAAATATCGCCTTTCAACAGAAATCTCTTCTTTAATAAATTAACCTTTTCGGAACGATGGCTGATGCAAAATAATTTGAATACTTGGAATGAACAATTTTGAGAAAGATTGATGTAAATAATTGCAAAGAAAGCATTTTTAATTTCACTAAATTATTTACTATCGTATATTATATAAATCTTTCCTTTTATTGTCGTTTGAACTTAAATCACACACAAGACCCAAATTATCACCTACAGTAATGTGATCAAGTTTGCAAGAACAATTTCCCTTTTCGTTCTTAAAATTAGATCTTCTATTAGGGTAGATCGGAAGAAATATTTTTACGAACATTGTTTTATTTTCGTGATTAAAGTCCGCGTTCAAGTAAAGTTTCGAAAAGACGTATAAAATCCTACTTGAATATAGTTTTGTTACTTATTAGATGTAATACTTCAGTTATAATTTTGAAATTTTTATTACGGTTTTTCACATTCTCTCCCAATGAGTTAAACATTAACTTTGAAAGCATAGAAATAAATAGGTACATGTTTTGATTATATTAGCAAATTATTTTTATTTTAACGGTTACAGGTAGTACGAACGAATAGATTAATCGCGTTAAAGGTAGAATATCAGGGCCATCATGAAAGGACTATGTGCATTTTCGGCTATTCGTGGACAGGATGCTCAAAAATAAATAATTACACGAAAAAATATATTTTGTTTTTTAACTTATATACGCGAATTATTTTTGTATCAATTTACTTTTTTAAAATAATATGTTTAATATAACGTTCTACTGATAAACACTTCCTCTTATCACCTACACAGAGTAGTCACGTCAGTAGAATTGCAACATTATTCCTATAACGATAATAAAAACGATATATCGATGTTATTTCGAAGTTTTAATTCTCACGACAAAAAGTTAAGTTTGGTAAAATACACGTATAAAAAGCATATTTATATAAGCATTATAAATAAGGTATTATGTTTACTAGAATAACATATTATTTTATGTACGTTGCTTTTATAATAATACACGATAATGAACAATATATCGATGTTTTGCAAACATGCTCGAATCGATGCATTGTTTGCATCCCCAACTGTCAATCGTTGGACATAGTAATCATATAACAATGTAGTAATCTTAACTGTCAATCGTTGGACATAGTAATCTACGTTCAACTTTCAAGTCGCATTCGCGATGTTTTTCGCACCGTGTTTCGTCTGTGTTTTTCATCATTAATATTATTACGACCTTTGGCTTACGAAAATGGATTTGGACCCTGCTTCCCACGTTGACCTTGGCACGCTACGGACCCTGAAACTAATCCTATGGTCAATGATATTGTATGTATAACTATGGTTGACCCCGGTTGGATTCCATATTGTGCATCACTTGCACACGGACACGATCCACACGGAGGAATCAGAGGAGATACATGGAAAATACAATACATGGCAGTGGGCCGGAGAACAGTAGGTTGCTGTACTCATGTAATGACTGTTATTTGGTTTCTGAACTGGGCAAGGTACAGAGATGATATAAATGCACCAGCCCAGTTCTTGGACAATATATTAATAACATACGAGTCAGATTAATAGAAAAAATGTCAAGGAGATTGGACGTTTTCTTTAAAATACCTACAAAATATTTATTCAAATAACCAGTATAATAAACATCTGGTTACAAAACAATTATTATTTTCGTTTTTAAACTGAGTAAAGGTATATAATATATAATATAAGCCAATATAATATTTATGTTAAAATGTGGTGTCCACTGATAGCCAAAAGTCCAAAGTGGACATTGTCCTTTTAGCTCAAAAGGAAGCAATAAATGAATAATATAATATTATAAGTACACACATACATAGAGGCTTATACATACCATAGGTAGCTAGGACTCCTGAAGTTGTGACAATAACAATCGAACACCTACAAATAACTGCATACCTTGCAACACAACTACAAACTTCAGAAAGCCAAAAATAATATTTTGGAATATTAGATTTCTCTTATCAAGCCATTTTTTACGGATGAAGTCAAAATAATATTTGTATTTTACGTAAATTGTGGTCATAAGGAACGGAAGAAAGAAGAAATAAGCAAAGCGTGTTTAAATACTTCATGCTCCTACTTCCAGACTGTTCTTCTGCCAGTCACAATGGTGTTTCATAAAGTAGATTCAAGTCTGGGCCATTTTAATTTAAGTTAAAACTATTTTCAGGAACATAAAGTCCAAAATATATTGACTTCTCTAATTTCCTTCTGTTGCACACGGTTTAAAAAAAACCACATAGTGTGAAACGTTCGTTATTAAAAATGTTTGTCTTTTATTGAATGTTACCAATTTCAGTCGCTGATTTCAATCCACGTTTATTTACAGAAGCTAATGTAAATAATTCAAAGAATTCATGAATACAGATTTCAATTCATATTTCAATATTTATTGGAGAAGGAAAGCTAGCAACAGGGGTTTTCAAATATTCACTATGCAGTCTCAAGCAGTGTTCGCATAAGTAGAATCATCTCCAATTGAAAACTTGGCACTAAGGCCCGATTATCATTGAGAGCACTTTATAGTCTTAACATGAATTGTTTTATTCATTTAACCTTGCAACAATAAGCTGAAGACTTCTATGTCCTTTAAGGATTATGCGTGGTTCTTCAAAAGGTGGATAATATTATATTGCTTTAATGTTTTGCTGGCTCATGGTGAATAGTCGCTGTTGAACTTGAAATTGTATTAATAGGTGGGTCACTAAACCAGATTATAAACAAATACTGAAACCAGCCAGTCTCAAAAAATTAAGTAGCGATTCGCTATTTGCCTTCCTGTCTAAATCGTAGCGTCACCGGCTTGACAACGAACTTTATTGATTGAAATTGCGGCCGAATTGTCTCTAAAATTATGATATACTGAACCGTTCCCTCTTTAAAAATTAACGGCACCAATTTTTAAAACAAACTTTTATGAACATAATTCTAAGTATAGGTTTCATACTCGTAATAATTTTTTTATTTTTCTTGAAATCAATGTTAGTGTTTAAGTCCTCTGTGATTCAATATTTTTGTTTTATTCAGACTACGGCCAATTACTTCTCTCGATGAGATTTTGTCGTCTTTATACTTCTCCATGATGAAGCATGTTTTCAAAATAGTATTAGAAACGAAAAACAACATACATCAGATAACTTCTCGAACTTCACAAACTAATAATTAAAACCACAAAACTGATAATTTTATTTAAATATTATAATATAATAATAATATATTCGTCATTTAAATATTATTTTGATTACAAATAAAATTCATTTATAGAGGACTGCTATATTATACGAAAGTACCTCTATTTAGCAATGCGATCAAAATTTCGGGAGACACAAATTTTGTCCAAACTTTGTTGACCCACTTTGCAACTTTCGGTAACCTGTTTCGGATGTAATTCATGTAAATAAATAATCTTGTTATTGAGACTTTTCTATAAATAAGCAAATAAAAAACAAAGTTTCGTCTATTTTATTGCGTTACTTTTTAATAAAATTAGCTTTCAGGGATCTATTTTCTTGGCGTAAATTTTTACGCCATCCGCTAAGATCCGATATTTATCGGATCTTAGCAAAGCTGTGAACTTTATTTGTCTTTTTGTACATTATTTTTGTGTTGGTTACATCAAAATCATGCTTAAATTTTACATAAACTGCTGGACTTATTAAAGTGAACTCTAATTAAATATTTTTTTTTTAAATTCAAATGAAACCTGCAAAACTTACAAGAGGCAACGAATAAGTTTACATACTTTTCAATAAAAATGTACCTCGTTCTTCTTTTACCAGGTCAGTCGACCAGTTCTCTACATTATTTCCTTTATGAACCTTCTTGCATATGATAGGACTACCACGATTTCCTAATAAATTGGGATATACCATGGATATACCCGAGAAAATGTGTAATTCTACTTCTTCTTTTTACGGTCTGAAGTTGTTTTACTACAGAGTACACACACACTACTACACAGTACTACACAATACTACAGAGAGCCACAGTATGTGAATTTAAAATGTAATATTGAAAGAAGAGCTACCTCCAGCAGTGGTCATGGCAATAATGTTATTTTAACATTAATACCAGGTTAAGATATTTTATTGTATATTTAAAAAAATCTGATAAAAATTTACTAGCCATACTTTAGAGGTCAGTTTCTTTTTCTGTGTTATTTTATATTCGTTTGAAAGATTTTTTTGACACATTGATGATATTGACGATATTTTTAGAGTGGTTTTGAAGAAGAAAGGATTTTTATCACTGTTTTGTGGCGGCATACTGAGTCCAGGTACGTGCTGACAGAGCAGCGTGTCACAGGTGGCGACAGAAGCCAGCCCTCCTGCTTGATGGTAGGAATAAGCAATAAAATGATTCCATCAATATTATTAAGAATTAGTTATGTTTTTACTGGTGTTTTTGTTTTTAACTTCATCAAATAATTTCACGTTTTATACATGTAACACAGTTTTCATGAAAAATATAAATCAACAGCATAATGAAAATTGTTCTGGTGTTATTCAAATTATGTATTCCCTACTATCGCGAACTGAAAAAGAGTAATGGCCTGGGAAATAGAGTTGTGTTCGGAGGAAACATTCTTGTACCTTTTGCATTCAGAAATAAAGAATAGTTTTCCGTGCATAAATAAATGGGGTACGAGGAAAGAATGGCATTAAATAAACTAGGAACTGAGACACTGTTCAACGCGTGTTCACTAAAAAATATAGGGGAATTTTGCAATGTCAACTAAGTTTTATGAGTTTACAAGAATTTTCATCATACGCGCTCATAAATCAAAAAACGTTGTTATAAAACACTCGACAGTTTGGTGACTTACCTTGCTATTATAATATACCATGTTATAAATATTACGTTTACTCTCCTCTAAATATTAGGTACTTTACTAAAGAACGATTGAAAATTTCGAAAAATATATTGAGGTGAATGATGATTATCCTTGCAATAAAAAAAATATTTAAAAAAAGAACAAAAAACGAATTTTTCAACCAATCAAATCTTGTTTTTTTTTTCTCAAGCAACCCTATAAAATTTAAATGGGTCCCGACTGTTAATTATTCCATGGTTTAATTGTTCAGTACTACTTTAAACAACATTCTGAACTACTGGGCTTGTTTTTTCAATTTTTTTTACGCAGTCAGTTATTTTGTTTTTTTTTTTAATAATTTTTTTATTTTACACTTTTTAGTTAGGATTCATTGACTTCTTTATTAGGATGATACGAATAAGGGGGTAAAATTCGCAATGTTGTCATTTCATTAAGGGAGAGTAAATTAACGAGAATGTTATTTAAACAACTTTATACTTACGTAGTATTTTTTACTATAATATGAGTACTCACGATATTTATTTTGTATTCCGATATTTCGACCCAGTTGCATTGATCGTGGTCACGGATGAACCTTACTGATACGGATTACCTTCCTGTGCGTCACGCAGTCGGGTAAAAATTGGTGAACAATAGATAGAGCCCAGGTGACAAAATTCATCATAAAATTGCGCCGAATTAATTTCTTCATAACGACACCTAAATCCAACTGTTACAGCGTCCCCTCCTATAGAATAATTTGTTTAAAAGTTCCCCGAGGAATTGATGAATTGTCCCCTGTAAGTTTGTCTTTGGAAAATTGTTAATTATGGTAATTTGAACACTGGATCCCGAAATAAAGCTGTTAGGATATAAATAGAATTTGTCGTTCGGTTCGAAAAACTTTTAATAGTTTTTATTTAGTTAGTCAGATGTTACAGACAGGCATTATATTGGAGGAATAAATAGATAATATTGTAATCAAAATTAAGTACAAATTACTGAAATAAAGAAGCATTGTATTAAAAAAATGAGTTTATCTTAATGTTCAGTAGTTGTACCGGTAGCTTATAAATTGTTAATTTTATTGGAGTTTATTTTAAAGTAATATAGAAAATTGATTTGTTTTTTTAAATCTGAAAAGGTCTTTGTTGTTTTTGTATTCCCAAAGAGCCAAAATTAAAGCATAAAAATCTATGTAAAAATATCTACATCTTAATGTAATGTTTTTGGAATACAGTAACTAATATCAAAAATTAAACATAACTTTGGATCAAATCCCTTTTATCAGTGCTTATAAAACGTTATTTTCCATCAATATGCAAATCACGAAAAAACTTGTTTGAGCTTGTCTTTTAGACTCACACTGCTTACAACCCTACAAATTACGCCAAAACAATATTATTTTCTCGCTTTTTCTCCCTATAATACTTTTAACACAAATAAGCCGATAAAAAACGACCCAAGTTTGTTTCCAACGATAACGCTTTTCTCTCAGTTACTTGAATAAATCGTGCGAGTGCCCTTTTTTAAACATTATAAATACAATCGCCAAATACCCTGATGCTAAAGAGTTAAGTATTTTGGAAGAGACATTGTATACATATTAACTTTCTTTATTATCTCTTAGCTAGCATAGAAGTAGCTAATGTCACTGGTCTGGGTAACGCTATAATAATTACAAAAATTATAGTAAAGTTGGTCCAAATCTCTTTTTTATATTCTAGGTGATATTTCTATTAATATCGATAAGGTATATTTTATACATCAGTAATGTCAAAAGAAATCTATTTACTCAAAAAATTCTATGAATTTCTTTTATAAACTTTAATAGGTACTGTTGATTACTTATAGAAATTTAGATTGGTCTCGGTTGGTACTTACCCCGCCACGCCGCCGTAATATTTGTAGTTTGGCTAATAATGTTCCAGGTCTTGAATATTAGGAAAGTTTGTTTCATATCACACACACACAGGTCTCAGCTATTGAAGTTAGGCACACACAAAGCACTAGGTTGATTTGATACTTGGTTTTAGGTAATTTGTCGCGGAGCGTAAGCGGACGCGTTCGTTGGTAATACGGGAAGAAAATAGTTCCTTGATGGCTCACAGGTGGCAGCACTTGTTCGCTTTTTAAGGCGCGAACGCAACGGCGTACGAATTTTGGCGGGAATTCGAACACCAAGACCAATATTCTACATTCCCCCCACCGAAATCCGTCAGGATTTCCCCAGTTACGACACCAATTGAAAACCTTTGAATAATTAGTACATAACTGAAAATTGAAATATAGTATTGTTTGTTAGAGAGCGGACTGTATAATAACTATAATTAGATATTTTATGTATCTTAAATTGAACTTACAATGTATGTTATAATAATAAAACACTATGCTACTTGAAATTACATTGAATATATGAAATAAAATTATATGTGTGTACCTGTTAAGCTGAATCCTCCTGCAGAGGCAGTGGACTAAGCTTAACCACTGGTCGAGTAAATTCCGAATTCTGTGTCCGGACGGTTACTACGCGAACTATACCGTCAGGACCGGGATGTAAGCTAGTAACGCGGGCAAGACTCCATTGCAGAGGTGATAAATTATCAGAATTGACGAGAACAAGATCACCTACCTTAATGTTTTGACATTTATTGAACCACTTTTGACGTTGTTGAAGTAAGTGCAAATAATCTTGCTTCCACTTTTTCCAAAATAATTGTGATATTTGTTGGACTAGTTGCCAACGATTTAAACGAGAATTAGAAACTTCTGTAATTTCGTATTCTGGTACAGTAAGTAATTCGCGGCCTATTAAAAAATGCGACGGAGTCAGAATCTCAAATTCGTTAGGATCGCTTGATAACGAACACAGAGGTCTGGAATTAAGCACAGCTTCAACACGTGCGAATATAGTGCTGAGCTCTTCGAACGTTAAAGCTCTGGAGCCAACTGTCCGTTTTAAATGTAACTTTGCCATTTTTATGGCGGACTCATAGATACCGCCGAAATGACTACCTGTTGGAGGATTATATTTCCACTGCACATTACGCAAAATGAATTTATTAGATAATTCTTTGACATTTGAACGAAAGAATTTTGATACTTCAGCGATATATCGACCAGCAGCGACAAAGTTTGTGCCGTTGTCGGATATAACAGAATGGCAGAGGCCTCGTCTAGCAGTAAATCGATCAAAACATGCTAGAAAACATTCAGTACTTAAGGAAGATATGACTTCACAGTGTACTGCCCGAGTTGCACAGCACACAAATATGCAAAGATATGCTTTAGTGATGCGAGCATTTTTACGAGTTGATTCCTTGATATAAAAAGGACCTCCGATATCAATCCCCACTGTATGGAAAACATGAATATCGTCGGAACGAAATTTAGGCAATTCACCCATCATTGGTTGTCTAATTGAAGGTGTAGCACGAAAACATGCGATGCATTTAATTGTGCGAGAACGAATAATACTACGAGCAGATATAATCCAATACTTCTGACTGAGAATGCTTTGAAGTGTACGAGGACCTACATGCAAATGTAATTTATGATAATAATCAATTAACATAGTAGTAAAATTAAACTTCTTAGGAAGAAGTAATGGATGCTTTATGTGAAAAGGCAAGTTGGATTGAGAAAGCCTACCCCCCACCCTGAGGAATTGTTCTGAATCTATAAAAGCATTAAGTTTTCGAAGGGGTAAACTACATTTCTCTCCCTTGGACAAGGCAACAATATCATCGGAGAAATGTTGTTGTTGTACAGATCTGACTATACTAGCTTGCGCTTTTCGAATATGAATAATTGAAAGAGATTTCCTGTTAGCAGGCTGCTTACGGAATTTAATGTTATCTAAAAATAAATAACAATATGCTACAATATTAACAAGTTTATTGTAGGAAGAAAATTTTTCTGTTAGTGAATATAGAAAATTTGAGTCAACGGATTGCGTTGCAACCAAGCCGTGACGAGCTGGTTTCAGTTCAGGAGGACTCTCATCCTTGAACTCTTCAATAGATTTTATAGGCCATTGTGAAGTGTCACTATAAAGCCAATTTGGGCCATTAATCCACTCTGGCATCTCGAGGAGTGCTGACGGTAAAGCCCCACGAGAACAGATGTCAGCTGGATTACAAGCACCCGAAACGTGATTCCAGCATGAGCTGGGCACTGCATCAATGATTTTTGCAACGCGTGTAGCTACAAAAGTCTTTAAAGTATAGCTAGGAGTGTTGAGCCAATTTAACACAACTGAAGAGTCAGTAAACAAAAGAATTTCAGATATTTGAATTCTGTTAGAAAGAACTGAACTAACATATATGACAAGTTTGGAAAGTAAGTGAGCAGCCATTAATTCCAAGCGCGGAATTGAAATAGCTTTTAAAGGCGCTACTTTTGATTTTGCAATTAATAAGCTAACTTTAGTATTCATGTTTACAGAACGCAAATAAACTACAGCTGCGTAGCCACTAGAAGAGGCATCACAAAAACCTACAATTTGACAGTCAGTATGATTTTTGATCACGACATGTCGATCATGTTTAAAGTTTGTTAATAAAGGAAGTTCACGAGCATAAGAGTGCCACTGTGACTCAAGCTCTGCAGGCAAGCTTTCATCCCATCCTAGCTTTTGGGACCAAATCTTCTGCATTAAGCACTTAGCAAAGAACACACAAGGGGCTACAAATCCCAGCGGATCGAATTGACGACCAATTTGAGACAAGATAGTTCGCTTAGTTACCACAGGGTTCGGAGGCAGAGCCGAATATGTAAAAGTATCTGTAGCCGGTAACCACTGCAGACCAAGAACTTTGATAGAATGACTTTTCTCGTCGTCGAATGATAATGGGGTCTCTCTGTGATCATCAGGCAAATGCTCAAGCACCTGTGAAGAATTACTGGACCATTTGCGTAATAAGAAACAACCAGATGTTAACAGCGCTATTAATTCTTCTTGAAGCTGAATAGCCTCTTCAACAGAATCTACAGACCACAGAAAATCGTCCATAAAAAATGCTGTCTTAAGGATCTCAGCAGCCAAAGGAAAGGAAGCCGCTTCATCATTTGCTAAGGTTTGTAGCACTTTGATTGCTAAATACGGACTACTGGCAACACCGTAAGTGACAGTGTTCAATTCATAAACCTGAATAGGTTGATTTGAAGAATAACGCCATAAAATATGTTGATAGGGTCGTTGACTTTTGTCTAAGTTAATTTGTCTGTACATTTTAGCTATGTCAGCAGACAAACAAATTTCTTTCAGTCGAAATTGTATGATTAACTGATTTAAATCAGCTTGAAGTTTTGGACCTGGTAAGACAATTGAATTTAATGAATTACTGTTACTGGTTTTACATGAGGCATCGAACACTACACGATACTTCGTGGTAGTACTTGAAGGTTTCACAATACAGAAATGAGGAATGATATATTTCGAATTCACATTTTGTATTTCACCTAGACAAGTCATGTGTCCGAGAGACTCATATTCACGCATAAAGTTGTGATATTCAACCTTAAGTGCTTTTTCGCGCTCTAATTTTGATTCTAAATTGATGAGTCGGCGAATTGCGATTTGACGCGAATCACCAAGTTCAGCAAGAGGACGCATTGGGTACTTTACAATATACCTACCGGTGCTGTCACGCCTATGTTCTTTTGAAAATAATTGTTCCGCTAACACATCATCAGGGTTTTGAGGCACCTCGGTTGGTATATTTTCTAAGTCCCAGAAGGAACTCATAATATTATCTAAGTGTATTGAAACACCGCAAAAGGAATTACATTCATCACTTTGATCAACTGGAAGAAAAGGAATTTGTGCAGACTGATTCGAATGTTGAAACAGCACAGTCTGGTCACAAGCGCTTTGTTGATTCACTGGTTGAACGATAGAGGGCGCAGACTGATTCGAATGTTGAGATAGCACAGTCTGACCTGCTATGACGTAACCGAAAATCGATTTCAAAGCTACTGGCATACCACTATTCTGGGGTAAAATCCTGTTGCCTTCGTAAATATATGGGAACAAGTCACCCGCTAATAACATGTCGATAGGACCCGGTTTATAGAAGAAAGGATCGGCTAGACATAAATTTTTAAAATTACCAACCACTCTTTCAGGTAAAGGCATGGTAGGTAAATGACCCGTAATTTTTGTGACAATGACTGTATCAGTCGACAAGACAGGACCCATTTGATTTGTGGGCTTGACTGTACACGTGGTTAACCCGAAATCTTGAACCGCGTTACCACCTAACCCGACAGGTTGAAAATGGCATCGACGGCGAGCTAAACCTAAGCGCGCAGCACATTCTTGAGTAATGTACCCAGTCATAGCCCCACTGTCAATTATAGCACGTACGGCGTGGTACTTGCCCCAACGATCTGCGACGTGTATAACAGCAGTACCAAGCAAAACAGTCAATGTCGCCGAGCACGTTAATGAAACCGCCTTATTTGAAATATTATTATTTGAATCCATGTGCAAGGTATGATGATGATTTTTCTTACAAACTGTACAACGAACCAAAGAGGGACACTCGTTGACAGTATGGTTACTCCGCAAACAATTTTCACATAATTTCAACCTAGTAATAGCTTGCAAACGTTGAGAAGGTGAAAGGTCAATGTAATCTGGACATCGATAAATTGAATGTAATTTTTTACAATATAAACAATCTTTAAAATTATTATACTGTGTGCAGTCACCTTTAGATTTATACTGTGTGTAATCTCCTTTAGATTTAACATTGATAACAGCTGACGACGACAATGTTGGCTTACGAACATTATATTTATTTGAAACAGTTTGTTTTGAATGTATAGATCTCTCACTTAACTGAGATTGACTCTGTTTATTACTATTAATGAATTTAGAATTAATTTTACAATCGGACATTTCGAGTACACGGACACGATTTTCGATAAATGAAATTAGCTCCTTGAAAGTTGGAATTTTATCTTGTTGCGTGGACTGTTCAAACTCCCGCCTAGTAACAGGGTCTAAGTTACGTATTGAAATATAAAATAGAATAAATTCCGACAATTCGCTTATGTTCAATAAGTTAAGTGCTCTAACACTGTCTTGAAAAGTTTGTAAAAACAAATTAAGGGACGTAAAAGATTCATTTTGTAACGGCTTGAAGTTAAATAATTTATCTAGGTAAATAGTAGCCAACGCTCGCTTATTTTCATATCGCTTAACTAACGTATCCCAAACAATAGAATAGTTCTCAGACGTCACTGGCAACGATTTGACGATAGTCAACGCAGGACCGCTAACAGATGACAACAAGTAATAAAACTTTTCTATGTCAGCTAAATCCGGGTTATTATTAATTAAAGTCGTAAACGTATCACGAAACGTAGGCCAATTTTCGAGCGAACTATCAAAATGAAAAATTTCTAATTTAGGTAACCTAGGTTTTACTTGAACACTAGACTTTTCTTTCGACTTAATGGAATGTTTACTATCGGAAATATCGATGCAAATTGATGCTACTGATTTAATCGAATAATACAGTTGATCGAAACTTTCAATATCGCTATAAGAAGGAACATACTCAGTGTCGTACTTTCTTTTTAAAGTTATAATTTCATGAACAGCCGTTTCATACGCACTACGCCATGACTCAATGTCCTTAAGACGTAAACAGAATTTCTCTCGAGATTCGGAACTGTTTTCAACGTCTAGTGATAAATCATACAAAGATTGAATACGAGTAAAATATAATTCTTTAGTTACTATGTGTGATAACAATAACTTGTGGAGATCTTGTTCCGATTTAGGATTTTTCGCCATCGCGAATTATTAAAATGAATAAGTGTAGGTAGGTTACTCCAAACAGCGCGAAGCGCGTACGCTAAGCCCGTAATGGCGTCTTCTCAACGTTATTAGGTTAATTATTTATTAGTTACGAAATTGAAGAATTGAATATCTCTTTGAATACTGAATATTGTGATTGATACAATATATATGTATGCCGCTGTGTAGTGTGTAAATAATAATAAAATTGTATTATTACGAGGTTATTAATGGCGTCGTAAGTGGAGATTCCAAACCGATTATTTGGTAAAATAACCAAAATGCGACCCCGGTTCAAAACCAAAATGCTATCGCGGTTTGATTTAGCAAAAATGGTATTATATCTCGGCTCGATTGACCAAAAATGTTGATTACTTATAGAAATTTAGATTGGTCTCGGTTGGTACTTACCCCGCCACGCCGCCGTAATATTTGTAGTTTGGCTAATAATGTTCCAGGTCTTGAATATTAGGAAAGTTTGTTTCATATCACACACACACAGGTCTCAGCTATTGAAGTTAGGCACACACAAAGCACTAGGTTGATTTGATACTTGGTTTTAGGTAATTTGTCGCGGAGCGTAAGCGGACGCGTTCGTTGGTAATACGGGAAGAAAATAGTTCCTTGATGGCTCACAGGTGGCAGCACTTGTTCGCTTTTTAAGGCGCGAACGCAACGGCGTACGAATTTTGGCGGGAATTCGAACACCAAGACCAATATTCTACAGGTACCTAGTGCCTATCTCTCTTGCGATAGTTATGGTTAAGCTACTTGGTATCGATACATTTAAACACAAAACATACATACATTACTAACCGTTACGCTCTTAAAATAAAATATGTTGCGATTGGTTTTGTCTCTTCTAGCACGTCTTTATCAGTGACGCGACAGTAAATAACAAAGTATTTTATCCCTTGCCTGTTAACGGGCGAGAATTTTTTGATATTAATCATGTCTTTCGTTTGGGATTTATTGTTTTCTTTGTATAAGACTTAGCTTTAATGTTGTATCGTATTTAATGAAAACATATCATTATTTTTGACCTTATGAGAATAAGAAGAGAAGTATAAGAATCATAATCGAAATCAGACCTTGTACATCTTATTTGGAGAAAAAGAAAGAGATATTGTTTTTACGCGTGTAATATTCTTATGTTGATTGAACATTCGTGAAAATCTTTAATGACTATTATTTAACAGCCATCACTTGCTATTTTCAGTCACACCAATATACTTGCGGGGTAGCAAGGTTCCTTGAAAGCTGAGATGTTCAGGGAATTAAATACGCTGAGTCGTAATAGTACAAACTTTAACAATAAATATATTTAAAAAAAAAATCGTGTACTAGGGTTGCGTTTTGTACATTTTGCGAATTGTACATTTTGCGAATTGTACATTTTGCGACTTGTGTTCGTTTTGCTTTTTGTACATTATGCTCCGAAGGGGAGATATTCTACCCGATCAATAGTGTTAAGTTAAATCGAAGCCAGCGTTTCTTGTCCTTAAGTGTATCGGTGATATCTATATGAATCTATCTTCGAATACAGGATGATCGAATAATGGATGAAGCTATGGTTACAGGTGTCGGTTGGTAAACATTAGTTACTCTTGATGATAATACTTCATAATATTATAGTACTGATGTAATATAGATAAACGTAAAGATAAACGTAAAAGATAAACAACAGGCATGTAATATACACTTCAATTATCCTGAATCGTATTTTTGTTCCAATTTATCTTCTCGTGAAAATAAGTAATTCACAACACTAATTCCGTAGCACAAACCTATTAATTACGGCTGCCGAGACGTTTGAGATTACAGCCGAGATGACTTAAGATTAGTGGATTTTGGGATTTAAAGCAGGTATAATGTTAAGGTTCTAAGAGATATTGAAAATTCTACCCAGGTCTGCCTTTAGTAGGAGTCATAATTACTTCAATTATAGCAAGCCAAGTCGTTGTTCGAATGTTCGGCGGCTGATGAACTTGTTCGGTTCATATTTACTGTATATTTTAGTTTTTCAAGGTGGTTTCAAAAAAGTTTTTTAAACACGTTTTAAACCATATGCACCCAGGTGATAAAATCAACGTACAATATAAGCATATCAAAATGCTAAGTTATGTGCAGTTATTTCATAACAGGTAATCTGACTACATAGAAGGATGAGAAATCTCGATTAGTTCCTTTATAATAATTTCGTAAACACAAAGTCCTAACAGCTTTGTTACTATTTGCCACGGACGTAAAAAAAAAGACGGACATAATCCTAAGAACAAATTCAGTGAAGCACCCATAGTAATACCAACTCTGTATTCGTACAAGTACACAACTACACACACCCACACATTGGCACCATCCTGATACGACATTGACACCATCGCGAATCAAAAATTACAAAATTACGCACACATGGTAAGCGAGCTGTCAGCTGTCAGCTTCACTCTCGATTAGACAAGGTTACGTCCGTTCTTTTTTTACGTCCGTGCTATTTGCATAATTAACACTAACGAAAAGAATTCTACAAGAGCATTTACATATATAACGATCACATTTTTGGATCTTATACGCACTAGTACACACCTTTGCCCAAAATCCTCCTTATTTTTATCCTTAATCGAAACGACAGATTCCTCCCTTTCACTCTCTCTTTTTGGGTTAAGGTTTACAAGAAATAAAAATGAAAGCAAGTACCAATTATTAACGTATGTACATTATACAACAAAGAACCATTGAAACGAACTGTGTAGGAAAAATGAATGGTATTTTGTCGCTCATATTTTTCACCTCAGTTGACCGTGTAAGGCTCATAGGATTATCCGGAAAATCCCTATTGGGTTACAATGTGTATTGTTTATCGAGGATACTAGAGAATAAATCTGATACGAAAAATTTGGTAATCCCGAACGAGGTTTGATAGGTATTATATCTTAACATAAGTAAAGAAAACGACTGTTCATTACGTACATTTCGAAAAAGTGAGCACATTTTGATATTAATATAAATATCCATGATCGTCAGTTATGCAAAAATTCGAGCCAAGATTAAAATGATATTTGGTACAATAAGTCGACCAATATTCGGGACACATTTATCTCGAGAAATATATTTGTTCCCGCATATGAAATACAAGTTAGCATGAAAATTCTCTTCAGAGTTTAGAATATAAAGTTTTGACTGCTTTTCAATCACTTGGAATACATGAATACGTTTTAGAGTGAACATGACATTTACAAAATGCCTGAGAAATATGAGTTACAATTGTTTCTGTTGCATGTACTACTTGTTAATGTCAGGAAATGTTTTCTCGGAGAAAAATTGGAAGGCTGTCTATCTTATCAATCTATAATAAAACAAAAGAAAATGTTTCTACAGATGTCCTTTATAGACTCTGACACCGTGTCCTACGTGGGCGATTCAACGCGAACGCGATCAAGCGAAGCGTACCGATGCGGATTCAATGCGACGCGGAGCGTAGCGGCGTCTCTGTCCTACGTGCACGCGAATTGTTACTTCACCGCCATTGACATACGCCAGGCCGCTGAAGTTCACGCGAAAATATCAAACCAACTAATCGCGTTCGCTTCAAACCGCGCCGCACCGCAACGCCCTCTACGTGCTTTTGGTCACGTAGGACACTTCAATACATCTCGACTGTTTGTTATTTTAGCTTCGCGCCGCTTCGCTTCGCGTTCGCGTTGATTCGCCCACGTAGGACAGCGCGTGAAACTATCCAACCGATATGCCCTAAACTGGTTTTATTTGAAAGGCAATAATACGAAGATGATTTGAGACCATTAAAACAATGAATTAAGAACATGTTCTATTTAGACTTTTCCCCATACAATTTTTTTTTGCATAGTGCAACCTGTGGAACACGCCGGGTATCCACTAGTTAGAAAAATAAAACCAGCCAATGTAAGGTTCCGTACTTCATCGACTATTATTCATTAACTACTTAAGCTACCCCAGCCGTGATAGTTTTCCTTATACATATATTCATCATATACTACATATCTACGGCCGTGAATTTTTCCACATGCCTAACACCTACCAGAGAGGTCGAGTGTCCCACACACTTGACCCTAAACAAATTAACACTTTAAACCCGAATATTTGAATGACATGCCTAAACTTAAGGGTTTCGTTTTGACTTCGGAACTCTAATTAGGGGAAAAACAAATGTTTATACCACGGAACACAGACACAAGTGGAAATGGTACAAGTGTTGATTAGTATGGGAACCGTGCTAGCCAAATAAACACAAGGAAATCCATAATCGTATTATTTACAACTAAGAAACTCACATTTTAATTGGTTGTTACTTGTCAACTACGAATAGTCTAAGAAACTCGCTGTTTATAGTTGAAAATGCACCTTAATCTTTGGATTTAATTCTTATTTTTCCATGTCTTATTCAGTGACCTTAGAACCTTTATCAATTATAATCATAATACTTTTCAAGTTTATCTATCCACCGCTAGATGGCAGTATTCTGCGTTACAAGTAATATATACTTAACTTCTTTACTAATAAGGTTGACAAAACAATATCAAACAATGTCAATCTTATGGAAAATAATTAAATAATTCCATCTACTGAACACTAGATGTCGTGACTGGAATCTACAATAGATTGAATAGCAACCTTACAAGTAATTCGGTAAGTTACATTTTTGGTTAACAACATCATACTGTGTTTGGTTTAGGCTTAGAGATGTGCGTTGTGCTTTTTGCCGCGTTATCGATATTTATATTGAAATTGGTACTGTCCGAGTGTCCGACATCATAAGATGTAGATCCGTCATATTGGTACTTAAACTTCTTGTTTTTGTACTGTCTATGTGAACACTTGATCATTATTTTGAAAGCTTATATCTCAAACACACGGATCTAAAAAAAGACGGACGTGATCCCAACAACAAATTCAGTGAAGCACCCATAGTAATACCAACTCTCTATTCGTACAATACACACACCCACACATTGACACCATACTGCGTCAATCGCGAATCAAAAATTACGCACACATGGAAAGCTGGCGGCCATTGCTATGCTTCACTATCGATTAGACGAGGCATTACGAGGCGTAGACGTGACCGTAGCAATTTTTATCAATGTTAGCTATCTAAACAGTCACGGAATACCAAGCCTAGGCATTTTTAGCAACGAAAATAAATATAATTTAATATGTCGATAAGTGAAATTTCAATGAAGCTAAACGTAGCTACAAAAACATTGCTGATATGAACTGGAATGCATTTCAACCTTAACATTATACAAATAAGGTAAATTTATTTTCTTGGAATTACATTTCTTAGACATGCTGTGCCAGTCACGTGCATGCGCTTATATTCCTCGTCAGGATCCTAGATTATGTACCAATGATTTCAAATAAAAAAATTCATTCATATTAATTTTATACATTTTTATGATACAACACAATACTTTATTGCACACCAAATAGCAGAACTGTACATACATAATTATGACACATATCCCTAAAATAAAAAAAGAATATTATTATTATTATAAATTGTAATATTCATATTATGAAATACTTTTAACTAAAAATAAAATTACAAAACTGCCGATATTCATATATTTGTACCCCATCCCTGCCCGAGTAGCAGAAAATGTTCTAGAAAACAATAGCCGAGTAGCAATATTATCTAAAACATAAAACGAACCTTATTGCCAAGTGACTGAGTAGCTTTTTGATCATAAATTATATTATTTCCTTTATTTATGTGTTTCGAATTTGAATTATTACGAAATAAATTAAAAACTAGGCTTATTTGTGGTATAAAACACGGCCATTAAATAAATTCATTGCTCGCTATTATTCCTGACCTCCAAAATTGTACAGTAAGGCATATTTACGTAATTTAAGACAAATTTTATTTTACGTAATGCACAACCGACGCAGCTCAGTGACAGTTGAGTTATGCCAGCAAGTATGCGGAGCTCCTCTTAATGTTAGTCGCTGTGCCACGCCCACATCGCACTTCCACTGGTGTCTGTGTTCCGTGGTTTATACCTATAGGTAAATAACCGACAAAAGAATAGGTAATGCACCGGATGGTAAGGTCGTAAAAATTGTTTTATTTTTACTTACCCCTTTAATTATTTTTTTATTTGACTAGTAAACAATTATTATGAAATGAAATGAAATGAAATAATCTTTTATTCATGTAGGTATCACTGATACACTTATGCACGTCATTTTTTTAATTTACCAGCTTTTCGCAAAGGTGCTTTGTCATGGAGGAGAAAAAAAGCCGTAAAGAAACTCCTCAGCACATCTTTTAAAAATAAAATTTATATTTATTACAAAAATAGGTATTCTCTAACCTGAGCAGAACTGGTTGCCTAGCTGGTCATTTCCAAGCATCCTTATCATTTAAATAATCATCTATGTTATAATAACCCTTGCCTACTAGTTGAATTTTTACACGTTTCTTAAAAGATTCCACCGGCAAGTCACGTATTTGCTTTGGGACTTTATTATAGAATTTTACACCGAGTCCCATAAAAGAACGCTGCACAGCAAGACGGTACGAAGATGTAGCCAATTGATGCATTCTTCTTGTTTGCCGATTTGATAAGTCACAATTTTGTTTATATGCAGTTATGTTATTCCTTATAAAGACTAAATTACTATAAATATATTGGGAAGCTACTGTAAGTATACCTATTTCTTTAAATTTGACACGCAAGGACTCCCTTGATTTTAGATTATAAATAGCTCTAATGGCTCTTTTCTGTAGTACAAACATTTGTTCTATATCGGCTGCTTTGCCCCACAGCAAAATGCCATAACACATAACACTATGGAAATATGCAAAATAAACAAGCCTAGCAGTGTCGACGTCAGTGAGTTGTCTTATTTTTCTAACAGCATAAGCAGCCCTAGCGAGTTTAGTTGTGAGAGATGCTACGTGCGGGCCCCATTGCAGTTTACTATTTAAGGTTACCCCTAAAAAGACTGTGGATTACTCTATATTTAATGTTTCATTATTTAATTTAAGAGATTTATGGACTTTTTTTACATTTGGTAGCACGAATTCTAAGCATTTGGTTTTCTTTGCATTTAAAAGTAAATTATTTATAGTGAACCAATGTGAGACATGCGACAGAGCACTATTAGCACTTATTAGTTTATTTATACTATTTGACGACACTATCGAGGTTTATTAGTTTACACTAAACTTATATTTACACTTACTGTAGGTATTACTGACCAAAAAGTTACCTCAGTGCCTGAAGTTTTGCACTGATATTTTGCACAATTTTATTAATTATTAATTCTAATCTAATGCAAGTTTACTGACCAAGTTTTTATGCAATTGATTTGCATCTATTATTGAAGTGACACTCACCTTTATGTTATAGCTTTTAACTATGTGTGCATGTGCAGGTGTTGGCTTTGTTGATGCAATAAAGAAATAAATAAATAAAGTCGAAGGTGTTCGAGCAGTGTGTGTTGCCAGTGATGACACACGGATCCGAGACGTGGTGCTTCACTATTGGCCTAATGCATAAGCTTAGAGTCGCCCAGCGGGCTATGGAACGAGCTATGCTCGGTATTTCTCTACGCGATCGAATCAGAAATGATGAAATCCGTAGACAACGAGGGTGACCGACATAGCTCAAAGAATTAGCCGGTTGAAGTGGCAATGGGCTGGCCACATAGTTCGAAGGACCGATAACCGTTGGGGAAGAAAGGTCCTCGAATGGAGACCACGCCTCGGTAAAAGGAGCACAGAACGCCCCCCGACCAGGTGGACCGACGACCTGAAGAAGACAGCGGGTATACGCTGGATTCAGAAGGCTCAGGACCAGTCTGAGTGGCGTAGATTAGGGGAGGCCTATGTCCAGCAGTGGATCTCAAAATGCTGATGGATGGATGGATGGATGATATTACTGACGCAATTTCATGTTTTAATAAATAGCTCCATGTATACTTAACAATTAAGATACTAATCAAGAAATAATCTCTACTTTTTATTATTTTAGCTAACAAAAACGTATACAATAATTGAAAGTAGGTACTTGTAGCGCTTTAATTCATCATTCGTAAAATATCAACACAATTAAGGGACGTCGCACACGGTCCGAAGTTGGGTGGGTGACTGCTAATGACTAAAGTTTCATAAGCGCTTACATGCGTTGCAGGGCACGTTAAGCTGGCTGACCCAATTGTTATCGCTATTTAGCATATTATGGTTTTGTTGAAAGGTATTCAGCTACAGAAGGTTAAATAAAACCACAAACGTAAAAGATGAACAATCCTTTTCTGTTGGGACAACAAGCACCCAGTAGTTCAAAGAAAATCGCCAAAATTGGGCCAGCTTCATTATTCATTACAGAAATTATTTATCTAAACATTATTTATCTAAACCTCAAAAAAAAAACTAGATTTTTGCCTGATAAAATATATCAAAAAGAAATTATAAAGATACAATTGGAATGTGTTTTAAAAGTAAAAAAATAAGTTTATTCCAATGAAGAATTTCAACGATCGATTTTTACTACAAAAATATCGACTTTATGAAAAAGGATATTCAGTGAAAAATCAAAATATTTTTCCATTCGTCATTACTTTCTTAATTATGGAGTTATGCTGAGTAGACGAGGAACTATCAAATAATAGGAATAGTTAAATAATTACAATCCTAAAAATATTAACGAGAAATCAAACAACTCCATTTTTATTCGAATCATTCATGTTCGATTTACTTGAACAAAATCATAATCAAAGTGAAACTGTCGATCACAAATTAATGATCATTTGTTTTTATAGTGTCAATGTTATTCACTTACCGATATTTTCTTTCCTGGTTCGGTGTTTTTTCTAACGAATTTGGCTTTGTTTTACGGATTTGACGATTTCTTCTCTTATTTTTATTTTATTTTATTTAACAATTTATGTACACAAACAGAGCATATAAAACACAGTAAAAGATATTTTGTACAAAGGTACTGCTTATTTCTATTAGAAATCTCTTCCAGCAGACCTAGGAATGGACCTCTCTTGTGTAATGACCTCTGATTGGATGATATATTGCCTTAATAATTATGGAATTGCAACCAAGAAGTACGATGCAGTAACCATATTTAACCATTGCTACTATTATTTATCTTTTTTAATCCCATAGAATTTTTGAAAACTTGTTTGAGTTAATGAAATATACTATATTTATATTTATGTATTAAATAACATACGAACGTTCCAAGCCAAGAGATGTATGGGATTTTGGCGATCTCCTTTGATTGTTGACAGTTTTGTGGCAATTCTCAGCCTGAAATCGGACGGCAAACAAAGACCAGATCTGTAACATCGACAAATATTAGTACGGATAAGAACATTGCCACTCTCGTAAATTGACTTACGTTATTTATGTAGGAATTACAAAATTAATCCAATGCCTTTAAACGAGCAATTGAGTTGTTTCCTAAAATTTTTTTTTGTTTTAAATGGAAAGTTCATATATAAGTTTTATAACAAAGTTATTTTAGTTTTTTTTTATTCGCTATAATTTAAAAGTTACATCAAATCAAAAATACGTTTTTGAATCCAGTACCGAAAACACGCCGACAATTCCCGAATAGACCCGAGCGCGCGTGTGACGTCACTTTGTTAATTGCTATTCATTGCAGCATACAGCTGATACTGTGATTTGACTTTTAACTGATAAAATCTTGATATTATCGTCAATATATTGATAAATATATCAAAAATGCTAAACCTTAAAAGTTATCGTGCTTTTTTTGTACCATCACGTGGGAATACTACAAAAAAAACACCCCAAAGATAGTGTTAAATGTGTACCTGTGACCTTTTCGGTTTTCCCGAGGAGTAAGAGGTAAAATTTTAGTTTTCGTTCATAGATTCGTTTTAGGGTTCCGAAGTAAAATCGGAATCCTTATAGTTTCGTCATGTCCGTCCGTCCGTCCGTCTGTCCGTCCGTCTGTCCGTCTGTCCGTCTGTCCGTCTGTCCGAAGCAAAGCGCCCAGACCCTTAGTGCTAGAAAGCTGTAATTTGGCATGGACCATTTTTGGAATTAGGGGTCCGTTTGCAAAATGTTTGGCTGTAAAGTGCTAATTTTGGTTACAGTTAAGTGTCCCCCCCAACTGTTGACTAAACGGTTGGAGTTAGACAAGTGAAAAAATTCTCAAAAATAGGGTATATGATGAATTTACAAGGAAAACTATCACGGCTATGTAAAACATAAGTATGAGTCATAGTCGATAAACTTACTATTTACTTCGGAACCTTACATTGCCCGTGGCCTGACACGCACATGTCCGTTTTTTATGAAACAACTCATGGTTTTATTTTATTAGGTTAGGAATTTTGCAACGTTGATCCTACTCAAATTCAATGATGATCTGATAATGGGTCCTGGGGCTACAAAGTGGAACACGTGGTAGAACAATGGTAGAGTAAAACGGAACCGTGTTTGAAGATATTAGTTATTATTATCGTTAACATTGTAAAACCAGTAGGTACATAAATAAATAAATAAACGCTTCACACTCATAGCCCCATACTAGGATACCCAGTGTCGTGGGTGCCATAGACAACACAAGGACACACACTCAGACCAAGAACAGAAATACAAACTAATCATTCAAACCATCTCGCAGCATCCACCTCGCATCGAATCGAACCCAGTACTCTTGACTTAGCGATCTGGAGTGGTAACGATTCGCCACACGAGTCGTGATCATTGACCAACTTGGCGTATTTCGGAGACAAAAAAAAATATATATTGTACCAGTTTAATGTACAAAGCTCGTACAGACCCATACCACCGCAGTAGGTTTCCCTGTGTCGCGGGTGGCATGGTCAACACAAATAATACGTCACTATAATACCCAAGACCCGAGTACAAATAATTATTTGTCACATTTTATTAGATATGGCCGGGAATTGAACCTGGGACCCTCACTTCGAAGGCTGGATCGAATCGCTATCGACTAGGCTATAGGGTCATCATAATGTACCTACTACTAGCATAGAATTTCTGTAGTATTGCATTGTGCATTTTTTTATTAATCACATTCTTCACTTCTCTCACGATCCATATGTGAAATTTAGGTAGACGAAGTCGCGGGTAGAAGCTAGTTGTATGATAAATGAAATATAATTTTATCATACAACCTTGATTTATACCCCTAACACCCTGCCCTGATTTCTCCCAGACATGATTTACCAGTAAACAGTGTAACCTTAGGTATCTAAATTTATTTAGTGTGTACAATCAATAGAGTTTTATTATAATATTTAATGAAGAATAAATCATTTAACATTTAAATTTACAATAAAATTACGTGTTATGAATATCTTTTTGCACTAAATTCCGAATATTTTTACTCAATTCACGTAGAAGCTTCTAACACTGTGTAATTGCTTTAACAAAATGACGTCACTAACATGGCGACCAAATCTGGCGCGTTTGTAGTCACGTGATTCTTTTTGAACTTTTATCAGTTTTGAATTCATTATTATTAATATTAAAAATAGTTTTAAAGCGTTTTTAACAATGCCAATTAATATAATTTGTGTTAAAGATTTAAAATACATTAAAAAAAAATATATTTTTTTAAAAATGAACAACTCAATTCTTGTAAATATATATATTCTCGGAACATCGGAAACGGCGCCTAAGATTTTTATGAAATTTAGTATGCAGGAGTTTTCGGGGGCTACAAATCGATCTGGCTAGGATTAATTTTTAGAAAATGTCGTTTTATCCGTGTTTTCAGGCAATGAAAAACTGCTACAATATCATAGACTCTTCCCGACATCTATTGGCGTGTAATAATACTATTCTTATTGGGAGCAAATAATTTTATTGCTTTAATGACACATAACTACTTCAGTAGATGGCGTTGTTAAGCAATTCTAAAATACCCAGCAAAGCTCGGTCATCCAGATATTTAATATTTATCCTACTACTTTGTAAGCGTGATGACTACTTATGTATATCAATGTCAAATAGATAACAGCTTTCTAGTATAAAGGAGTTAAGCTACACTGCAGATAGACGGGCATAGCGACGGTATAAAGATTGGGATTTTGCTACGGAACCCTAAAAACCTGACATGATTTTTACCGCTGTTTTTGTGAAAACTTTGAAAACATGTTTGTTGAAATGGATAATAGAACGGGTAACATGGTCTGGTTTACTATTTAAATTATGGCAAAGGTTATTTTTAATGTTCTGTTTTTCATATGTCTACCTACTATATTATCATAATTGATACATATATGTGTTGCCATTGTTCTAAGTGCAATAAATTAAAAAAAATATTTTAGCAAGTGAAAACCCTCGCTTCGCCTTGGGAAAACTACCTCAATACCCTCGCAGAAATATTATTACCTATTTATAAACAAAAGAATACGACCTGACGATCCTGTAGCCTGATTGGTAGCGACCCTGCCTGTGAAGCGATGGGTCCAGGGTTCGATTCTCGGCCAGGGCAAATATTTATGTGACAGATAATCCTATCTGGACATCCGTCCAGTGGTAGCAAATTTGAAAACCGAATTCTTCCACCGGACAACCTGTATTTGTACTCGGGTCATGTGTGTTATTTTGATGTGTTTATAAATGTGTCGTCCATGCCACACGCAACACAGGTAAAAACCTACTGCAGGGGTATGAGTGTGTAAGCGTTTATTTATTATGTAATAACCTTTTCTAAAGTTTTGACATGTAACAAGTATACTAAAATAAATCTCAAATGTTCCCTCAAAATTACCTCAAATTTTCTTTAGAAGAGACGATTTCTTGAAATATTATTCACTGTGGACATTTTTACCTTTTATCCTCTACAGCGTTTACCTCAGAGCTCATTACAGCACTTGACAAGAGGTCAAGAGTACCAAATAGCCAAGTTACTACGTGCCAAAAGATTTAAAGGGTATAAAAACACGGCATTTAAAACCTAGTATTATTATGCAGCTTTTTATGTTCGTACTACTTGTATTACTTTGGATTATCACAATCTATTAATATCCAAATGTATAACAGCTTACTGTAATTTGCAGGTGCATATCCTCTAACAGTTGCAAAATAAAGGTAATACAACAAAACACAAATAAAAACAAAAACAACATAACACAACAACAAGACACTAAAACAACTTTACAACACAACCTACTGCCAGTTAGGTTGCTAACATACCTTTTAAAATTTAAAAATATTAATACAGGTATTCCATTTGTTTAATTGGGACATCTGTTAACGTCATACACGGAAAATGTGACAACAAATCAGACATGACACAAGGCTACGCGTTCTAATTTTATTCGCACAATGTAATATTTATCAAAGGCTTTTTTAACGTTATTTGTAAACACAATCTAAAACGGTACAGGAAAATAGCATCATAAAAATGTCTCAATTACGGAACAAGGGTATTCCAAACATGCGTGTTTTAATGACTGATTGATAAACACTTTCTATTTGAATTGTTTTAATATTGGAAATTCAGACTACACCAAAACAAAAGAGATTGATTAAAGCCCAATGCATACGTTACGGGCTTTTTCCCGTACGGGCCACGTTCCGTACAGGATTCCGCTGCGTATGCACTATCGTATACATTTTCTATGAAATTATGTTTCCAAAACTTTACGTCCCGTCTCGTACGGGAAAAAACCCGTTACGTATGCATTGGGCTTTAGTGATTCCAAGTACGGCGGACTTATCTGTCTGTATCTACGAATGAGTATTTATTTTTAAATTATCTTATCCGAATAACACACTTCATTCTCTCCCATTGCTAATACCAAACAGAATCCGATTAATGACTAATTTAGTCACAAATCCAAAGTCTGTCACAACAACATGTCATATCTAGTGAGGAATGAAGTGGGCATGGGTTTGATGATTGTGATATTCGTAGGAAATAAGTAGCGTCACAGTGATGTAATTATTCCGTCTAGTAACACAAAATACTAGAATTGTTGTGTCTTGAGAAGGCGGCAACTACTGACAAATAACTCGTCTACCAATTAAGAAGTTGCGATTGTAGTATTAGAGTAGTTGTAGAGTTGTGAAGCAATCCTTAAACCTTCTTACTTTGTGGAGAGACCTGTATTATATTGTACTAGTTGACCCGACGAACTTCGCATCGCCTAACAAACTTTTTTCTAAAATAAAAAAGCCTAAGTTACTCCTTGTTACATCAGCTATCTGCCAGTGAAAGTCCCGTCAAAATCGGTCCAGCCATTTCAGAGATTAGCTGGAACAAACAGACAGACAGACAGACAGACAAAAGTTGTAAAAAAATGTTGTTTTGGTATATGGATCGTGTATACATCCAAATACACTTAGTAAGAAGCGGTTATTTTAATATTACAAACAGACACTCCAATTTTATTTATTTGTATAGAAGAATTATACATTTTCAAAAGTATGTACTAAATCAATGAAATTAATGACCGCTTTTGTTTGTAATAGAATTCTGAAACTATTCATAATGGTCATGAAGACCCGAGCTCTTCAGTGTCATATTTTATGATGAACGAACGATCAATTTAAGTTTTCTCGAGCATGCTTTCTCAAGCAGCAAATGTCGTAATAGAGTAATTACCTCCATCGGTTACATCACTCGATTCTCCATTGAACGTCTCAATAATGACCAGTTCGACGCTGAGCAATGGCAATGGCAATTGATTTTATCTGAGCTGTCTTGATAATAAAAGAACTGAGTTTTCTCTAAAGTATCTCTCTTCTTTAAATCTCATTCAAATTTGATTTACGTAAGCACTTTGCTGAGCAGTACTGGAATTGCAGAAGCAATTTGAAGAAATATCTACATTTTAATAGCATTGCAGCGTAAGAGAATACAAAGCTTAAGCCTATTCATAGTGCATCTATCTGACCTACGGATGAGCCATTGCGGCTAAATCCCTCTTATTGTCGCAGCTATTAGGGACATTATACTTGTACTAAGTTTTCTTTTTTATATCTTATAAGTTAATGCGTGACTACAATCCCACCTGATGGTAAGTGGCAATGTAGTCATGGTAAAACGCATTAACTTAGTAAAAGCCGTAGTAAAAGTAGTATTCACTCTTGCCTTGAACATTATAATCGAGCGGAGAAACCGATGCGGGCAATTTATTCCATCCTTCGCTGTACGCATAATAAATGATGAAACGAAGCACGTCTTCCGTACAGGAGGGAGTTTGTGACGTCTCATTTGTATCTGTCTATATGTATACCACCCCCAAAAAATAATCCTACGAGAGTTAAGTGTGTGAAAGTTTTTTATAGATTCCGAATCAAATGTGGCAGACCCACGAGTGAATTCCATTTTTCATCGAATAGTAGGATCCCTAATAACACGTTTCTTTATTACGCTCAACTTTTCAAACTTATGAAAATTGTAGATAAGTTTCTAAACAGAAATCACGAAGTTTCACCCAAGCCCGTCTTCAAGAATCAAAAAAATAAAATGATTCGCAAACTTTCCGTCCCGGAATGTAGTTTTGAAATGGAAAGGTTTTGAAGTAAACTTATACTTAAAGAATTGTAGTTTAAATTAATAATAGTGACTTCATCAAGATTTAGATCTCTACAGATTTGATCGGAATTATATGTATTTATATTGTATACCAGGATGCACGAGCGTAGATTGGTTATACCCTATTATTCAGACATGGGTTACATACAAGACTCCACAGTTTTCTTTTTATGGAAATAGCCGGCAAATGAGCTGAATATCCACTTGATGGTAAGTAGCTATCGTCGCCCATGGACATCAGCAACAGCAAAGGCATCACTGATGCGTTGCCGGCCAAGGAAGAGAGAAGAACAAGGAAGAAGAAAGAAGCTCTTAACTAATGATAATAATAATGCTGGCGGCTTGAGAGCCAGTTTTTTCTTTTCTTGTTTTTCTTCTCTCTTTATTGGCCGGCAACGCATCAGTGATGCCTCTGGTGTTGCTGGTGTCCATGGGCGAACATACCCACTTACCATCAGGTAGATTGTCAGCTCGTTTGCCGGCTATTTCCATAAAAAATATCACCAAGCAGGCCGGTTTCTATCGCCTTTTATGACATCCTAGAAAGCCTCCCCAATACAGCTAAAAATGATCTCTGCAAAACAATGCCGAGGAAATACGGAGTGCACAAGTTCACTGTGTTATCTACGTATTACCGGTTGAATCTTTACGAAACAACTAGGCACAACCTGTCCTAATTGGAAAACTTTAAAGGTGTTCTCAACGTACCCTAGAGATGACCATTTCGGCTTGGGTTTTGAAGGCTTATCGCTAATCTTATACAAGCATAATAAGGCTCCCTACACATATTAAATCTTTTACTCTCTACATAATATTTTTATACTAAAACCATGGCCTATAGTTTTGTTTGAATGACAATTTTATTTGCACAACATGAAATGTTTATATGAAACGTATTCCTAAAGAAAACATTATATTACTTACACACGTTACCTACTGCAATATTGGCCTTAAGTTTGTAGAAGAAATGTAGAATTTATAAATTCTCTTTTATTTCCTTTAATTTTAAACTTCCTTGAATTAAAAATGTCAAATCGGAAGGTTTTAAGATTTAAAAACTACTTTCAGATACTTACACCCACTTCTTTGCGTAATGCCTTGTATGTGATGTGCTTTTGAAATGTATTTACCTGCAAAGAATAAGAAAAATATAATGTAAAGTTTCACATTTATTACACATCATAAATCTCGTATTGATATCAAGGATTGATTTACATAGTTAAATACATTTAAAAAAGATGGTTGTCTGTAAAGTTGGTTTACGGACGGTAGTTTAACGTGACAACGTCATGACAAAGCTCCGCTCCGCCCCGCTCCGCTCCACTCAACTACGATCGCCTACGGCTCGCCTGCGGCATCTGCAACGATACGCCGATCGTGCCTCTCTCTCGCTTTTGCTGCTCTCTCGCTCGCGGAACGCTAATTTTTTCGAGCGTGCGCCCGGCGTTCATCGTTTTAATAGACGTTATCACGTCAAAAATTAAAATGTGTGTAATTCACACGTGGTAGAAGTGAAAGCTTCAAAAATTTTGGTTTCAAGATAATGAGACGAATGTATAATTTCCGGAAGATGATAATTTAATAGGTTTTAATAATGATCATAGTGATGCAAAGTTAGAAAATAAAAATAAAACAGTGGTAACTAACGCCATCTCTTAACATAATATGAAGAGTAAAATGAGCAGCTAGCGCCATCTATCCAGCAATAAAACGAATCTTCTATCTTGTTTCTCGCGCCATCTATGAATACAACTTAGCACATACAATTTTTTTTGCGTAGCACACGCTGGGTATACACTAGTAACAAATAAAGAAAGAGCACGTCTCGTCTAAAAGAGCATAGGACGCACGCCGAAATGGTGGAATGAAGTGGACATCACTGTCTTTATTCATAATTCTTCTTCGCGGCATAGTACGCTGGATTCATAAGATTATGGACTGGTCAGAGTGGTAAAATGTAGGAGAAATTGATGTTCATACGCTTCCAAAGGCTGATGGACGGCTAACTTAGAATTTTTGCATTCGAGAATTTTAAAGTTTTACTATGTAAACCTGAAAAAGCTGGAAAGGTCGATTCTCGTGCCCGGGAGCGTATTCGCGTTTTACACATGATTGTTTTTGTGGATAGCATAGCATAGGTCATTTTGTCTGATGATGCTCCGTTGCAGGGATGACAACCACTTAGTGCGGTATGTTTGTTGCTCTTTAATTTGTTATAGGGTACCTAACCTATGTTTCCTTTGTAGAAGCTATGCATTGCTAGATGAATATTCCAGCGTGCATTTATAAGCAAACTAAAGTTCTGTGGTATTTGAAAAATTTGGAAGGGGTCATCTGATGTTACAATATTTCATGACCATCCTACGTGCTAATTTGGTATTCGGTTATAAACAAACCGACATACTGCCTATCGTATAAGTAAGATCTTCACCTCCACGGCATAAAAATATTGGAACCTACCATAATTTCTTGCATGATCTTTGTGAAAGTTCCCCAATTTTGTACGATACAAAGAATGTAAATCATAACGAATGAAACCATTACGCTTTTATTTCACCCCCGTTCCTCTGAAACAGTTAATGGCACCTATTGAATTATGGAGCTCTACAGCTTTCAAACTTATTGCCCGTAACTAGGTTAGAGTACGCAACGTTTGTGGAACGGTGATTAATAGATTCCGTTTGCAGCGTTGACATTTAAATACGTTTTCGTTTTGCATTATTTATGGGAAGTTTTATTTGCGTTTATGTTTTGTAGACGTTGGTGCAACCCTTTTAGGGGCTTTTCTTCTCATTCTTTCCCACTTATTGTCATAGCCAGTAATTTCTTGTTTGCTGTCAACACGTCGCTGATGTTTTTGGGAAGTTATGTCCTTGAGTTATCAAGGGGTATGCTTCTCGCTGTTTACCAGCTATTGAGAAAAAAATGTTTATAATGGTAGAACATACAACAATTTGTAACATCTTTAATATATGTATCTGTACTTTCATCAAATCAAAGCTATGGAATATTTTCAAATTACACCAACAGGTGGCGCTGTATTATATTTTTTGTAAATTTGTTTTTACGAACGATTTTCGATTAGTGTTTAAAATACTAAACAGTTGCAGGAAATATGCCATATAAGATTTATCTAATAGGTAGGTGCCGTAGACTAATTGTAATTTTATTTACACTGAAATGCACTTATTTAACTAATTTGATGATTCACCTGAAGTTTTATCGGATACTAGCTGACCCGGCGATCTTCGTATCGCCTAAGAATGTAAAATCGGTACAGCCATTCTTAGCCGTTACAGTTTCTATGTGCTCCTCCCTCTCCCTCTCCCTCTCCCTCTCCCTCAAACTCTCCCTCTCCCTTTCCCTCTCCCTCTCCCTCTCCCTCTCCCTCTCCCTCTCCCTCTCCCTCTCCCTCTCCCTCTCCCTCTCCCTCTCCCTCTCCCTCTCCCTCTCCCTCTCCCTCTCACGCTCCCGCTCCCGCTCCCGCTCCCGTTCCCGCTAATAGCTATCTATCAACTACACATAACAAAATTGTACCTTATCCCGCAGGAACAGATCTATTTTCCGGGATAAAAAGTATCCTATATCCATCCCCGAGCTTTACTTGATATCAGTATAAATAACTAATCTATCAACTACATATAACAAAAATTTACCTTATCCCACAGGAACAGGTCTATTTTCTGGGATAAAAAGTATCCTATGTTCATCTCCTGATTCTAAGCTGACTCCCCACCAATTTTCAGCCAAATCGTTTCAGCCGTTCTTGAGTTATAAATAGTGTAACAAACACGACTTTCTTTTATATATATAGATTGACGACTATCTCTTTAAATTTAGCTGATACATCTGCACAAAAAGTAATATCACTTAACATTGATATTAACAGCCTTATTTTATAGCACTTAACACAGCTAGTTAAACTGCACAGAGTATACACAACAGCTATATAGGGATTAAACGTCCATCTGAACGAAATTTACGTCACTCACTGGTTGAGATCAAAAGAATACCTGAAATTCCGGTATATTTTTCGCTTTCTTCTTTACGTACCGAGAAATATTACATTTCTTGGAACATGTTTTATGTACTTGAAAATTATAATTAACAAACGCTCCTGTGATTGATTCCAAATCTTGCCTTCTTTGAAGTTATGTATGTATGTACACTATTTTAATTAGCTTCAAACCCTTCGGTTCTTAAATACTGCAAACTACATTCATCATACCTATGTAATGTTACTTTATTATTTGTTTATTTATATCAAACTTATTTCACGTTGCAGTTACATACCTACTGTAGTTAAATAATTTAGTACTAAAAGCATTTTCTGTTAGTGAACAACAGTTTCTTTCAACAGTTATTAACGATGACTACATTAAAGAAAAAGGAATAAAAATTAACTAAAATGTTACTGTACTATACCTACATATTTTTTGTGCAAGCCTAAGTTATCTTCTCTGTAGAAATAAAGAGAGAAAAATATTCTCTACGATCTCCAAGTGATGGGACAAGGCGAAGGCAAAGAAGAAGAAGATCTCCAGTGACAATGGAGCCACTTTGAAATCGGTATTTTTTGTTGAATGATTATAATTATGTTTCTAAATAGTATAAGTTAATGTTATATTTCCACCTATCATAAAATAATATATTATACAACTATAAACTATGTTCTTACTAACTTGCCCCCTACTTGAAGACCATAAATATACCAAGCAGGTAAGCAATTCCACCCCTTCATGGTACGCATAAAGAATTATAAGGCAAATGGCGTCATACCGGAGGGATCTATAATATTGTTTTTATTGTCACATGCGCAAGATATGTACATGAATATTATATGTATAGTCCTTATTAGAATTCTTCTCACATGCTTTATAGGAAGTTTATCGTAAAGTTCCCGGTTATCTGTACCTATTGGTAACGACGAAATTGTATCTAAAAAAGTCGGAGGCAATTGACACCATGACCGGTCACCGAGCCGTTGGTGAAACCAAGTGACCGCATTCACCGGTCTGCCTCATTCCTCATCAGCATCATCATCATCATTCACCGGTCTGACCTTAATAGCCGCTGAAGAAAACCTAGCATAACATAACCTTGTTATCTAATTAAGTGCGATGTAAATCTTACATTACTGCATCTAAAAACTCCCAAGTTTTCAAGTGTACATTGTTTTTTATCCGAATTCAAAAAAGGAGGAGGTTCTTAATGAGTTTTTTATCCTCGTAACTTTTTACTAGGTGTACCCGATTTTGATGATTCTTTTTTATATTCGAAACCTGGAGCTAGTCATGTGGTCCCATTTTTTGAGCGAGATTCTGACTAGTTACTTTTTGAGTTTTCCCTAATTTTGAAGTCGGTTATTTTTGAAGTTATACTTCTTTAGGCGCGTTATGAAATAAAAGGAAAAAATTTTGAGAGTAAAATTATAAGATTTGTAACACGGACGGAGACACAAAAACGACGGTCATGATGGTCAGGGGATAGGGAGCGGGAGGAGGGGGGATGGGGGAGAGGGAGCGGGAGGGAGAGGGAATTTAATGGTCATTGGTCTCTGATTTCTTAAGCCTACCAAAACTATAAAAGTTACAAGTAACAACAAAGTACATTCACTGATTTATTAGGCGATACGAAGTTCGCCAAGACAGATAGTGTTAAATATTTATTTAATGATGTCAAAGAAGTATAACTTCTCACGCGCGTACATAAGAACACGTTTATGTTTTTTGTTAAGAATTATTCTTAATGGACTCATCTAAGCGATATTCATAGCTAACCGGGTTATGAGTGTGTCATATTACACAACACTTTGCCTCGTTAACATAGGCTTATTTCTCATTCTCCACTCATTAACATTTTCAGTGTGCTTGGGCTATAACATCTTCTTAGGCACCTACTTAAATTCAATGAATATCAAAGGGAAGGAAACATTAATAAATTTATATTACTGTTGATATTACCGTTGATTATTATTACTCGTCTGCTAGGAAATGTATGAATGGATGTGTGTAATATTCTTTATTACCTCATATCTTCCAAACCGCTGGACCAATTTATAAAATTAAGATATCGTTAGATGCTTCTTAACAGCCCAAGTGTTCTTAGATTAGTGAAATAAATAAAAAACAAATATGGTGGCTATGAGATGCCATTGTTTGAAGAATCAAAAAATTATAATGAATGGCATAATGCAATATCGAAAAGGCATAATATAATGATAACTCTTTTGATAGCAGGCGGTTTTTTTTTTAATTTATATCTACTTTTATACTTTATAAATATTTTTTCCGAAATGAGTTTAGTCAGTAGATAATAAGTATTAGGGTGATGAGCATAATACCGTAGTGTAGTTGGATACCATAAAAGCAGTTGAAAGGGCCCGAACAGGAAAACGTATTTCAGTGATTTAGTTACGTAGCTACACAAATATACATAGGGTTTACACGAGTCAGCTAGTTTGATACTGTGAGATTTAATCCGCACAGCTTTGTGATGCGATGTTGATGTGATGAAGTGTTGTTGCCTTGTGTTCAAGCATGTTAGAAATATAATTATATTATCCTTATATACAGTATGGATATAATAGATCATAAGTGATCATCAGATGTAAGCAAGATTAGGCGTGCATGATCGGTAGGTGGGATAAACAAACGCTTGTGACTGTGTTGGTACCGTCAGATAGCAATCAAACTACGTTGAAGCATAACAAAGACATTCAAAAAGTATTAAATCTTCTGTCACATCGGTTCGTCATTAAACTGTCCGCTAATCCCTAGCAGCATGGTGAATTATGCTCTGGGCCTCCTAATTTTTGGCCATATCGATAACAAAAAAAAAACTAAATCAAAATCAGTTCAACCGTTTAGGAGCTACGAAGCCACCATCAAACATTCCTATAAAACCCTTATTTCTGCAACGGAACTTGAAATGCGAAACTTAGATAAACAAAAAGATAATCTGAGGGTAAAAATATCTTTATAAATAAAAATGAATGTTGCTAAGCGCGAAACTCGACAATGGCTCGGCAATTCGACGAATTTTTTTTTGTATGTTCCTTAAGACACTCGGAAGGTTTTTATGAAAAAAAATGACAGAACGAAGTCTGTCCGGGCAGCTAGTATCTAATAAATACACACAAACCACTAACATTAATATGTCCATAATAATATGGTAAAACTCTGCGAAACTTAAGCGTGACCTAATTCAGGAAAACATAATTAATTTCGATAATTGTTAGCAACATGCGTTAGGATTTTAGGTTACCATTTTCGTATTACGACATGTTTGTACATACTCGGCTGCTTACGTTAATTGCGACACGACGCTTGAAACACGTAGCGTTAAATTTCGGACTTAAAACGGTCATAATCATACAATAGGGTTATAAAATTATCATATAACTTTCAGCTGGTTTTAATTGTACATAGGTAAATTTAATAAAGAAATTGGTATAAATAAAGCTGATCAAAGGGTACAGGAAAGGAAACAGGATGAAGTATAAACAATGAACACTAGTTGCATTGTAATCTAACCGGCTTAAAAAGCAAAACAATAACCCATCATTGTCCCACTGCTGGGCTCGGGGCCTCCTCTTACAATGTGAGGGGTACAGGTCATAATCTACCACGCTGGCCAAGTGCGCATGGAGAATTCTCCGGTGTGCCTGTTTCCCCACGATGTTTTCCTTCATCGAAACAAGTGATAATTGACTTGTAATACGCACATAATATTCACATATATTTGAAAATAAACACATAATATTTGAAAATTAGAGGTACGAGCCAGGATTTGAACTCGGGCCCTTATGCTCGGGAGATCAACGTTCTAACCGCTAGGCTATCACTGCTCATACTCATCAACAGAAAAAATGTAGTCATTATTACCTACATGTAACTATCTAGACACGCGGTAGCGTGACAAGCCAAATTCAAGCTAATAGAACTGGCGAGAAGCACCGTGTGTAATATTACACGAACTATTTGGAGCCACTTTTGACCCCCTCATAACTCAAAAATTATTCTACATAATAAACCTGTCAAATTTGGCTCATATTATTGAGACTTGTGAAATACATATATTAATAGTTTCGATTTATCTCAGAGAATTACCAAAAAAATAGAACATCTGCCAAAGCGCACTAACCCTTTATCTGTCCATCAGACTCCTATAGTTCGACACATAGCAATAACACATAGCAGTCGCAGGACTAGTTGTGGTGTCTGCATGATGTCTCTCACAAATATCCAAGAAGCAAAATGCCCAGAAATCAAAAGCACAGAATAGTCGCCACAAGTGTAGTTATCAGTCAGTAAAACAATTCTAAGGCTACATGTTTCAGGCAAGGCTGCAGGCTACAAAAACAAAAATAAATAGAAAACTTTTTTGTGGCTACCTATAGAGATATTTCTTGTGTTTTTAAGACCTTAAAAAATAAGTGTATTTTTCATATTTATGTCACACTGGGACGCCATCGTTTCGTTGTCTGGTACGATTTGGCCATCCTTCTTTAGATCCAAGTCCAATGGCCTGCGCACGTTATACCCCCCCCCCCCCCTCCCCGACTTGGCCAAATTCAGTATAAAGAGAAAACGCGTAAAAAAATTACGGATACTGTATTAGCAATTCACTCGAACAATTCAAAGGTACAATAAAGTATAGAAATAACACAAAAAAGGTGTAATTGCCTTTTTGCCGTAAACGTAGGGAAATATACTCGTAGTAGTTTAACAAAAAATCATTTGGCATTAATTTTATTATGATATGATAAGTACCTACTATATAATTTCTGTACAAAAAGTAATGATATCCCATCAAAAATATAAATGTAAAATGAGAACCAAGTTCAATATTATTATATAATTGACTTCAACGACAAAAGAAAAAGCACTCATTTAGTGCCAAGTTCAATGGTCAGTCATGAAATTTATTTATAACAACATAAAATATTTTATAACAAATTAAAATATCCTTTTTTCTTATAATTTAGGATAATATTATTATATTGAAGCCTAAGGTCTGACTTGGCTAGTTTTCATATGAATTTACGATAGACATCGATAGAGATAAGTGCATTCTAAGAGCGTCTAAGAATAAGAGAGCTAATTTTATATTCATTCTCGGTTTCTTAGCGTCTTAAATCTGAATAAATAAGATATATTTCATTCTTGGTTTCTTTTAGGCCAATCAAGGTTTCAACATGTAAATCAAGGTTTATTCAGCTGAATAAATAAGATATATTTCATTCTCGGTTTCTTTTAGGCCAATCAAAATTTCAGCCTGAATAGTTCTTTTTCCTGGAATAGTTTTATTCTTTTAAGAGACAATAAAAAAAGTTTAAAATTACCCTAGAATTCCACTCATGGACATCTGTTATCAACCTTGAATAGGACTGTATGAGTGATTATTGGGTGGCATTCAGGCCGGTCATATGGTTCAGGTATTTTAATCATAACTATCACTTTCAACCTTTTAAAAAAGTAAAGCAATTATATTCTAACGCAAGGCTGGTTCAGTATCATAAGTATTTATACATTCAAGCTTAGCTTCGATGACGCTACAAACATTTGCACTACCCTCGTGCGGCGTTAACCGGAATTAACCGTATTTACCGGACAGTGCGATGATTCACTTTGGACGAGCTTAGAGCAGTGTACTTGACGGACAGAGTAGTTGACGAGGTATACTGAACATATCATTCGTCCTGTGATAAATATATCGTGGGATAGAGTTTTATTAGGAAATCTGAAAGATGTTAAAAACATGTGTGTATATTTATTATTTATACTGGTAATGGGCATCGCTTCGATTTGAGAAACCTAACATAGTGCCCACGCTCTTAAATTCACAAATCTATTTTATTTGTGATTATCTCAAATTACTTTCATGTACAGATGTTGATCAGTTACAGTTTTATTATATACCTAACTAAATTATACAGGATGGAAAAAATACTTTTGAAAGATTTTTGAAAATTCACCTGCTTTACCCATTTTCACATAGACATACACAGCTTTATTCTACGAATTAATTCTCATTGTGTTGCCTTTAGTATCGAGTTATTGGTGAATATTTAAAATAATATTTTGAACTTCGATTTTTAAATCTTCTTCTTACGTGAAAATGGCTCTCATTTTGAGCAATTCATAGGTTAAATACGTGTCAGTGAACTATTTACTTTTGATATTAAGTACATACATACATACAATAAAAAAATTTCAACTGACTCATTTTTCTTGGTCTTGTCTGAGTTAAATATACTATGTTGCTTAAAAGAAGTTGATCTTTATGAATAACCTATTCGGTTGGCATCTTAAAATATATGATGTTTTTTTTCACATTTCACCAGTTTGATTCCCGGCTCAAGCACATGAATTTTCAAAAATATTTGAATGCAGTTTTACTTATTTTTGAAAATAAAGGAATGTTTCTTTTCAGTAAAATTTACTATCATCAATATTCACGATCCATTTCCTCCAACTACCGTCTTTTATTTCCAACCTGTATAATTACCTATATTGATAGAGCCAACACTTTTGTACTAGTGTAGAAGTAGTAGGGAAGCTTATCCTTGTATTCTTCTTCTTACTTTCAATTTAATGTTTTTAAATTTTTGACTTCACATCATAAAGGTGATCAAAACGTCAGAGTGAGACAGAAAGAATAGAAGAAAAGAAGAAAGGACCCTACACCATAAGCTAACGAGCAAGTGTGCTCCTTTTGCTTAGTCATCACGTTTCTTAATCATGTTTCATGCATTACTTACTGGGATACAAATCGTCTTTTATAGTTTATTCAGTTACAGTGTAACGACCAAGAACGTGATGTAACTACATTAAGGGTCCATTATCTTCCCCTCGCGTGATGTGTACAGCCTTCCGCAATGATAAATGATGTAAACATCCATTTAGTAGGATGCTTGTAGCTTCTTTTGATAGCAGCTCAGCTGAATCAGATTCTGTGCACATACTAAATACTAGTAATTCGACTTCAAAATAGGTTTCAAAAAACAAGTCCTGCATAATAATTCAAAATTATAAAAGAAAAATAGAAATTACAGGAAAATTAATATAATTATATTGACTTAGATTTATTCATTGACATATTATATAACACAGTATTTAATTCTGAGGGTGGACGTGGGCGGTGGGGAGAAACTTAAGTCCAAGTCAACGTCCGAAGCTCGTAGTACTGAACAACCGAAGAAACTGGTGCAATCCCACCAGATGGTAAATCACGATGTAGTCTTGGATGGTAAAGGCACTAACTTCGTAGAAGCCTATTCACTCTTGCCTTGAATATATCCAAATCATAATTAAACGGAAACACCGATGCAGGCAATTTATTCAGTTCTTCGCAGTATATATAATTAAAGACGAAGCAAAGCGTATCATACGTGCACGTGGGATGTTAACGACGAAGATATGGATAGTATGAATACCCGGCGTGCGATGGTACGCTCGATGTTGGAATCTGGATGGAGGAATTAAATCATGTAATTCTACTAAGTCTAATTAGCTAGTATTTATCAATCAAAGACGCAAACAGTCTATTTCGCTATAATTCCCTTAAATTGATTCAAAGACGAATACTTTGTAAGAAAATAACCTATAACTATGATATATCCATGAAACTCGTATGAAATTCTGTTGATACGCTTGTCGCTCGACTATAAAGTTGACGGATCATTTCACACCTACGTGACCAGTAACTGAATGAGCTGTCCGTTTACAGTTTTCCTGCGGGGTTTACTCGTACTAGGTGCCTGGCTATATAGGCCTTTTGTCGATTTTGCTGAAGCTATGAACCGTGCTACGGTCTTCTCTGAAAGAGACTGTTAACAAGACGGGTAAAGCTTCATTGTTATTTTTTACTTTATTGATCAGTACAGACTTAAATCTCAGATCGTCTGTAAACACGATAATCTCAATCACTATGGCACAGGTTCGGTGTTGATTGGGTTTAGGAAACAAAAGCGATTTACTACAGTATAGGGTTGGTTATATGAATAATACTTATAATCGGAGTTAGTAGTATATTATAAATATACTAGCGCTCTGCCTGCAGCTTTACCTACGTTTGTACAGTCGACAAAAGAATTAGATAAGTATGCAGGACATAATTCTAAAATCCTCTGTAATGTTGAATATTACGTATTGTTATATTTATTATCAATGTTAATTCATAACTTACGTATACATGTATCATTTAACATTGATCTCATAAAAAACATAATTGTGAAATGAAAGCCAATAAAAAAAATTGAGATCTAAATGGGTGCCAAGTTCTGTGTAAAAAAAGCCTAAAGTTTTTAGTCCCAAGAACATGTAATTCAAGCTCTACATTTGATTTAATTAGTTTTCACGTACCTACCTAGGCTATATTATAATTGTTAAGTCTGTAAGTTTGATGTTATACTTATGTTACTTTTCTAAAATTTGGTTTGTTGGTTGCTAACTAATAAAAACTAGACAAGTCAAATGTAAAGCTTGAATTACATGTTTTTATGACTAAAATTTTAGGCTTTTATACACAGAACTTGGCACCCATTTAAATCTCATTTTTTTTTAAATTGGATATCATTTCACTCTTATGTTTTTGATGAGTTGTCCTTACTTTTTGTCTAGAGATTATAAGTATTTACAAATAATGAATAAACCTATTGTTATTTATAAAATAACTCTATACAGTTTAACCGCTAATTCACTAGTTTCACCAATTATCAATAATTTTCAGTTTTTAAATTTTTTACTTTACATACGCCTAATAGTCTACCTTGATACCAAATATCAAGTTTTTAAGTCATCTGAAACTGGGTTAGAGTTTTGATCTATATGTCAGTTGATAACAATGACGATTTTTGGACGTTAACATCTAAATAACCGTTTGAGGTGTGTTTATGAAATTTGGAGCACATATGTATTTCGCAAGTCTCAATAAATGAGCTAAGTTTAACAGGTTTACGTGAATAGTTTTTAAATTATAAGGGGGTCAAAAATGGCTCCAAATGGTTCGTGTAATTCTGTTAGCTTGAAATTGGCTTGACACGCTACCGCGTGTCTAGATATTATCACAAACAATGTATATTAAAAATAATTACAGAAGATTTTAGAATCATGCCCTCCATACCTTATTCTTTTGCCGACTGTATGTAGCGCTCGTAGTCTGGTGATGTGTGTCGATCCAAAATTATCGACCGAGTGAAGCAACACGGGGCGCGGTCTGTATTTGGGTGTGTGACCGCTAGTAGCAAAAAATTCCTTTTTCGTGCTTCGGTAGCCACGTGAAGTAAGTCCCGGTTGTTCTCGGAAGACAACTGTGGCTTCGGGCAGCGTAAAAACGAGCATCGTGGTGGTGTATGCTCAGGCCTCACAAGGGCCTCATGCTCAGTAGTGGGCCATAATGGATTGAAAGCACTTAAATGAGTGTTATTATATAGTAATCGTCACTCCCTTTTCAGACCCTATTTACATAAAGAATGATGTAATAAAGATATTTATTCACTCACTTACGTGTATCTTTCGTATTCAAAGTTGGCCAACACTGACGCTATAATTACAGATATTACAAACTGTTTGAACCGGTTCTTAATAGTTGTATATAAAATTAATTCGTGTTATTATGTTGTTCAAACACAGGGTGAAAAGCCGTCAGCTGAACTGTTATCTAAAACTAGGCATTGGGGGATATCCGGGCATGCTCAATGATGTCGTAACAAATAAGTAGGTTCCTAATAGATCATTATCTAAATGATTAGGCCCTGATATCAACCAAATGGCTCGCCAGTATCAGGAACTTACTGCACAAAGTAATGAAATCTTTATGTAATCTTTACGTTCAGAAGGTAAGTTTTATCAGTAATAGGGACGTTGACACTAACTGTAATTTAATATAGATTTATGTTTAAAGTATTAAGGGAGACATTTAGGTAGTTAAAATATAATTCTTTTGTCGAAATATATTACAATAAATGAAATACAATTAATTTAATATGTTCAAAATAGTACTCATTGTCACGTGACCTCAAACGCCATTTTGAGCTAATGCTAAACTTCAGTCGACCGATAGTATTGAATATCGGTTAGTGACGTCACGTGACGTTTTTGGCGGGAAATTTGATAATGATTTTTATTCATCAATTTTTGTTTTTAAATTGAAGATTATAATTATTATTATATTTCTTTCGTGAATAATAAGGTTCCATCTATAAAATAAAGTTGAATCCTAAAACTAGTCAACATCCCTATTATCATTACTAGGACCGAACGCCAGAGCATGGCCGTTCCCCAAGGCCTTGTCTATGGTTAGTTAGCTCGGAAGAACGTGGTATAGTACCTCGTTTTACATCAAATACAAATATTGTTCATTGTGCACACAGAAGTGTTTCATCGGCAAGGTAATTTGCTTTTGAAATGATATTATTGTCTAATTTAAAGGGATTAATATTATTTCTGTATGCTTGTGATCTTTGTTTCAGGTGAGTAATTTTATTAGATTTAGGGCTTGTTTCACAATCTTCAAGTAAGTCCGAAGTAAGCTATTCGTTGGTTAAGTTGACATTTCGTGTATGTAAAATGACACTTTAACGTCACTTTAACCGACGAATAGCTTATTCAGGACTCTACTTGAAGATTGTGAAACAAGCCCTTATGTTTTCATGCAACATTGAGTCTGTGAGTTGAACTATTTTATTTACAGGAGTCCCTGCCCTAAGTATTTACCTAGTAGATTCCTTACTTTCAATTTATACTATTATGTGCATAAGGTGTAAATGATACCTATATGTATAATTTAAATATTTTTTTATTTGAGTTGAAATTCGGTGTTGTTCTCTCATTTGGAGCTAAATCTGAGTATTAATATACTCAGCAGGTCTGGCTTATCTTTCTATCTTCAGCTCCATAGCAAGTGAAAGTAGTTCTAATTCAGCTCACAAGATTTGATTCAAACATGTACCTTAATTTTGCAAGTTAAATAAGAACATTAATTTAAAAAAGCTTTGAACCATCGAAAAATATTCCATTGCTTACTTACAACTGAAATATCACATTAAATTTTAATGCAAACGAAATATCTCAGAGTACTGTTACAAAGAAAATTGTACCATTAAAACAAATTTCAAATCTCTGCTTCCTCAAGATGAAAGAACACAACGACCTCTATTTGCAGTCAACAGAACCCTCTGGCTTTATGTCAACATCCTCAGCGAGCTTTACAGCGTCCTGTTTAACTTCTACTAAAGGTATCATTTAAAAGAAATAACTTGCCCTTAATGGCTTACTTAGAATAACTCAGGCTGGGTTTATAAAGCTGGGAAGATGAAGAGTAAGTGCGCATGTTAAGGGCTATTAAAAAACCGTGTTTGCTCTAAGAAGTTTTACTTTGAAGAAATCATAATTTTAAAGTGTTTATCTTTCATTATAATTTAAATACATAGATAAAGATAAATAATGAAAAGCATATCAGTTTTTACTTTTTCTAAATACTAAATAAGAGTCTACTAAAAATTCCAAAAAAATTGTAGCCTGAAAATTTTACTCCGTTTTTGTTATCTTTAGTTTCTAAAGGTTCAAAATCCTCATACGATGACGCGCCACGCAATATTTTAAAAAGGATTTATTTATTTATTTAGAGCTCATTAATTAAATGTCTAGATAAAAAGTTCATTTTAGACTAAATTGCTTACAAGTGCTTGTTTCCACTGCAAAATATTTACATTTAATTGTATGTATAATTTTTTCTCGTAAGCCGAAACACAAGGTCCTTCAAGAATCGCTTAGCGGTGTTTTTGAACAAGTTAGCAATAGTGGCTATTATCATTATAGCCATTCGGGTCTCGGTGCGCTAAAAGGCGCAGCTGCAAGAGATCTTAAGTTTCATTAGATAAAGGCCTTAAACATAAGCAAACACCTGTGTATGTATTAAAAGTAGTGTGCAGTGGCAGCCCAGTAGTTTTTTTATGTAAACAGCTGAACAAACAACCACCACTGGTAACACCAGAGGATCATTGATGCGTTGCCGGCCAAGACAGAGGAAAGAAGAAAGTAATTAAAGTTTTAAAATCACGTTGAGACAACTAGTCCTTAATTTTGCGCTACGAGTAATTACCATAAAATATGACTCGATGAATGAAATTAGGAACAGAAAAAATTACAATTCAGCTAATTATTATTACAAAATAAAACCTTCAGCTTCAGCTAATTGAAAAATGAATTAAATACGCTGATGACTTAAAATAAGATTGTAATTAATCCTATTTAGTATGTTCGAAACCACATAATTTGCTTAATCTTAAACTAATCTAGATTTGAACTGTAAACGTCAACTCCTTCACTTGGAGCATTCACCTGTAATGTAACGTTTCAGATTCAATTTCGAGCATTACATTACAGTATTGCCTCCCTGACTTATGAGCATTCGCGTATAATGTTAGATTTGATTTTGAGAATTTAGTTGATGATTAGACGCTTCTGGCGAAGAAACTAAGGTGTCCGCGGTGGATGGAAGTGTTGACGATATTGGAAATTACAAGTGATGCGCATTGATGTTACAAGTTGTATAATACACATTGTATCATTAAGTTGCGCACTGTAACGCTCGGTTCTCCTCCCTCACTGATGTAATTCTCGACTCTGTAACGTTACGTTACAGGCGAATGCTCCAAGTGAGGGAGCACCTTAAATATTATAAGAATTGAAACTTGTGTCTTGATAGAGCCATTTTAAAAAGAAGATCAAATAGTTAACTTACGAACATTCAGTTCTATTAATGAAATCAATGAGGAAGTGAAGGGAACTCAAATTTTATCAATTTAAACATGGCCATTTTGTTAATTTATGTTTATTCACAGAAGGCATAATAGTACTTATAGGTTTATTTGAAGTCGGCGGTAAAATTTTCATCATCATCACAAAATAACTTATACAACAAAAGAAATTAATTTATTTTTATAAATTAATATCCTAAATTAACAGTAAATAAATAATTTTGAGGCGGTGCCAAACAGATGAAAAATAAAACCGACAAGTGCGAGTTAAACTCGCGCGGAGAGGGTTCCGTAGGTACGTTGATTATGTATTTACCATAATTTTTCAATTGAATTTATTTTTGGCGTTTTTCTTTTAGGAAAGAACTATTCTCTGAATTTTTTTCAATTCTAGCGTCAGTAGTTTCGGCGATAAGGGGGAATGGTCAATTTTTGACATTAATTTTCGTATTCTCTTGAATAATTTTAAAACCATCCATTGTAGAACTATAACAAAAATATATTTGAGATCCTTACAATAAGCCCGTGTCATTTGACACTCCACACGATACCGTTAGCAAAACAGTTTTTGCTAAATTTTGATTTTGTTAAAAAAAAAATTTCAAAATTCAGTTGTTTACTTTGTACCTTTATCCTTGGGTCACAAAAAAGTACATGAGTACCAAATTTTAACTCCAGTGTTCAGTAGTTTCAGAGTAAATTGGCTGTAAATACCGAACAGATTCCGTTTTTCAATTTTTTTAAACAGGTTCCGTTTTTCAATTTTTCGTACGGAGCCCTAAAAAACAATAGCATGTTACAATTAACGTTTTACATTTTACGTTTTATGTAATTAATTTTGCTTGTTTATTTAGTGCCGTTTTAAAATTATTCATTTACTGTTAATTTAGGATCTTAATTTATTAAACTAAATGGTTTATTTTATTTTTGGATTTTGAGTTTTATTTTTCGTTAAATAATAATAAAACAATTGATGTTCAAATCAAAAAGATTACAAGCTAAAACTCTCATAGGAGTAAAATTTATGTCCATTCGAAACTTTTAAAGTAATATGCTCGAATATTCTTTATTGAGTGTAAATGGCGTTTTCGTGCAACTGGGAATTGAGTTGCGGTGAGTTACAAAAGAAATAACAGAATCTTAGAGGACAAATATTCGATGATAACGTCGACAAAAAAAGGCGGCATACATGGTTTTCCTTTTGAGAAAATAAATATAAATGGCATAGTGTCTTTTATACTCTAGATAAACCTCTTTATAATTTGTAAATGTGTTTTATGAAAATGTTATACACATTGAGTAGGATTATGAGCGATAAGATAACTAGGATTAAATAAATAAACAGAACTAGATTTTTGTGTTGTCTTCTTTTTTTTTGCCCACTGTTAAACAGCGGATGAACCAGTAACGGTCTGACGGTCGGTAGGTCCCTTTAGAGGTAGCAGACTTTGTGCAACCCTCCTTAGTTTCGAAGTTAATCATGAGTGGTAGGCTTTTTTACCTGCTCTCCTTCTAGAAATGAACCGAGAATAGTTATAATGTGTTTCGATTGTAACGCTAGAGAGGTTGTAAAAAGGCGCATTATTCCTTTTTGACTGTCAACGTGTTTTTCATATTTTCGATAGTACAGAAACTTATGAGACAACTAGGGATTGCAATCCGGTGTCATTTTCAATCCGGCCGGATTTTACCGGATTTTCACCAATCCGGCCGGATCCGGCCGGATCCGACCGGATTGATCACGTGATCAGAATTTTTCCTTCTCGTTCCAATATAGACTGTTTTTGAGGTAATTTTTTGATGTGAAACATCTTTACGCGAGGGGTAAACCTGATTTTAGACTTGGCGATCGTGGCGATGCATTTCGATGTTTCACATCTGTCAGCCGTCCCATGACAGCTGTTCTTTTTTTCGATTATAAAAGAACGCAAATGCGAGCCGTAATAAAACCGTAGCACCTAATGATAATCATCTTAATATTATTAAGAGGAAAATTTTGTTATTTTATTCATTTTTTATAAAGGATATACTCAAAAACTATTGGAGCAATTTCAAAAAATTTTACACTAATAAAAAGATACATTATTCCTTAGTGACATATGCTATATTTTAGTTTTACTGTGATTAATAATATATTTTTTTTTACTTCATCAGAAGTTCCCCAGCGAAGTGGGTACGGTTCAGCTAGATTATCATATAGGGTGGCGCCAAAGTTGCCACCCAAAGTTCTTTGACTGTATTTTTTTTAATTAATGAAAAACTTTAGTTTTGCTATTAGATTGTGTTTATTTGATGTCTAAATATTTGTTTTCATTAAGTTGAAAAATGATATCAGCCAAGTGGCTGCCGCCAGAATCGGGCCTGTATGGTCCCCATTTATGGCATTGTCCATCACTCCTGCCAGAACTTTTGCTGAAAAGTTTCCGCATTTATGACGGATATTCTCTTTGAGGGCTTCAAGAATCTGAGGCTTGTTGACACAAACTCGTGACTTCAAGAAACCCCACTAAGAACCCAAAATAAGTCTAAAGCGGTTAAAACGGGCGATCTTGCCGGCTAGTGCAAATGACGAAAAACGAGAGATTATTATGATTACTCCGCGTTTTTGAGGAGTGTAGCGATTCATGTCTTATTAACGTTTTTGAAGTTTTTCTTTTAAATTGACACGTTCTTTTTGTATTGTCACATATTTTTCTGACTTTTAACAATCTGCTCTGCAATAAATCTAAAACGTAATTTTTCTATTTTGTGGTTTAATTTCAACAAACGTGTATTTTATATCTATTTTCTACACAAATGTCACAGCAAAACTGATATTTACCGCCATTTGAAAAAAATATAGCATATTCCAATGGGGTGATGATAATGACTCTTGCACCACCCTATATTATACCTGCATCTGGATGTAAACAGTCCGAAAACTGTAATTTTAGTTAGAAGTAAAACAGATTGTCACTACAAATTATCTTCTAAAAAATACGTATATATCAATTGCTGTATTTGTTTCTCTTTATTTTCTTTAAGGAAGCTAATAATAAGTGTACATGCATTATAATAATATGTTTTAGGGGGTTTTTCTATTGTAGTGTTATCGCGCATCAATTGAATGAAATACACCTACAGCTTACAGCTACATCCATTTAGGGCAAATATTACAAATTATAAACATGAAGTAATATTAACGAGAACATGATTTCATACTTTTATAACTTACAATTTATCCATTCAGTAATTTGTGTTGTACATAACATCCTTATTGAACGTTAGGAATACTGGAATGCAATACTAGATTAATTACAACATCTAAACCAGGCATTTTAAGCATCTACACTAGCAACAGGATGGTTATTTTATCAAAAATTTGCGGGACCGGATCCGGTCGCCGGATCCGGTAAATTCGACCGGATCCGGTATGCGCAAAAAACGCCGGATCCGGCCGGATTACCGGATCCGGTTTTCCGGATTGCAATCCCTACTCTCTCTCTCTCTCTTATAGAAAGCAAGCCAGATATTTTCGTTTCTTGCAATAAGTACTAGGATAGCAAAAACATGCAACGAGTGTGCCAAAACAAATCTGGGGTAAGTATTAAATTTCTCATCGGCTTTGTTCACCTAGTAGAAAGCTACTGCTGCATGTTTTTGCCTACTTACTGCAAGGAACTTCGTTCCATCCGGGTGTCCCTTGACACCTCTCAAGTTTTTTTTTATTAATATAAATGGTGCCGACTATTCGATAAAACAATCGTTAAATACTTAAAACAACAGCACCCGATTGCTATAAAAACGTCACCTTACGTTTGGGAAAGAATTGAAATGGTCGCATAATCACTTATTCATTGTGACCGAAACTTTTTGATACCCTTTTCAGGCGTTTAAATAGGTCAGCGGTCGCACACCCAATCTTTTAAACAATAGTTTGTTGAATAAGTAACGAAGCATTTCTTTGTAACATGTTTGTGAGGAGAATTCTAAAGCATATAAAGTTTAGTATGCTCACTTGATTCTTGCTATAATAAGCAGTGGGTACATAAAACATTGTTGTGCAAAAGATTGGCAGCTAAAGATTTGTGTGGGGCGGTGACGGTGTAAAACTTAGGTACAATTCAAGTTAACTTCTAGCTTACTTCAGTACAGTGGTACATTGTGTTCTTTAAGACTAACCATGTTTTATAATAAGGTCATACACATTATTTTAGGATACAGACCACTTACCAGTGGTGATTGTCACTTAGTACACGTAATGTACCACTTTTAGCTTGAGGAATTTTTTTTTTTTTGCGGTTTCATTAATTTTTTTTGCAGTAATTCGAAAGTTCAAAATCTACATCAAATAATCTAAATTTTACTACCAAAAAATAACCGACTTCAAAGTTACTCTAAAAGTACTTGTCAGACCTCGTTCAAACTTATGTGGGATTACGTGACAAGCACCTGCTTTCGATTAAAAAACAATCATCGAAATCGGTTGGCGTGATATTGAGTTATTCGTCCATTTGTCGCGCTTACTTAATACAAATTTAAGACTTATATGGTTTTATCATGGATGCCATTGTCAGATCTCAATAAAATTTATATGGGACCACATGACAACCACCAGCTTTCCAAAAAAAAAGAATCATCAAAATCGGTTCGCCCAGTCCAAAGTTCTGAGGTAACAAACATTAAAAAAAACAGTCGAATTGAGAACCTCCTCCTTTTTTTGAAGTCGGTTAAAAAATCTGAAAACACCTATACGAGTGATAGGTAATCGTTTTGGGTTCAGTTACCAAATGGTTGGCTATCCATCTATGGCTGACTGCTATGGCTGACCATCCGTTGGCTCACATCGAAACACGACGTGACGCGAAGATGCATGAAGAGGATACACTTTATTTATTTTAGCGACATAGTACTGAGAAAACGAAGTTGCGAGTAATTAGAGAAAAGCTATTAAAGCTGCATTCACAATGTAGTTGCAGTTAAGCAGTCAACTTTCCCAACCTGTGATTAGCGATGGGCAACTTGACGAAATTTACTGGAGTAAGTAACTCGAGTAAACTCTTTGGGTGAGTAACTCGAGTAAATTTTAACGTACTCGAGTAAACTCGGCCGACTCACTCGCGAGTATACTCGTAAGTAGTAGTAGTAGTAGTAAGTATAATTCGTAAGTAAGTATAGCTCGCGAGTAAGATCGTTGCGACGAACTGACCGAGTTGAACCATCTCCGTGTGTATATATCTCCGCGAGTATATTTACTCGCGAGTATATTTACTTGCGAACTCTCGAGTTTTACTTGAGTAAATGGATACTTTTGCTCGAGTAACTCGAGTTGTAAAAAGTATTACTCCGCCCATCGCTACCTGGGAAAGAAATGTGTAGTGCTAGTTGCTAAAATAGATAGAGTATATTATGCTTCGAGATCAGCGCTGCGTTACTTTACGTATTTGCTACCCCTTTTTATGTCTCTGATTTATACTATTCGTGCACCTTACCTCATTTAATCTTAGTCTAATCAGCTCTCCACATGTTAAGGTTGTCTGGAAGAGATCACTGTGTAGCTATAAGACTGCGTTTTGTACTTCATATGTCTACTTCACTTGTCTACTACTAGACTGTTATTGTATTATTTTATTGGTGTACAATAGAGAGTTAAATAAAATAAATAAATAAATACCTCTTTATGTAGTTCACTTTCGACACGAAAGCTGTTTTGTAATGTTATAATTAATGATACCAATATTGACTATTACCACAATTTCCAGATTGATTGTTAAAAGTAAAAAGTAAAAGAAACTACAATAAAATTGACCATCAACATTTTCTTTGACAGCATGCTCCACTTTAACTACAAACAAGTTTCATCGTCACGTTTAATTAATTAAAAGTATTTGATGAAACTCTTAGAACTTTGAAATAAAGCAAATAATTTAAGTAAAGGCTCACTCAGAATAATTGTATAACGAATGTTGCTACAGTTAGCAACGGCGAGAGCAGAAATGAAATAATATTATAATTTCAAGAAATAATAATATAACGTACGTAGAAAAATACATACTAAAATTTATTCTGTTTGATGTGTTATAATTATGTGGTGCGCGAACATTACATAAAACGAGGTGATAAATTATTTATGAACGTTGTGAAGTGATATTAACTATGTAGACTATAGATGACATAATTATACGTATAATGATTTATTAATTTCCGTAATTTAATCGTAGCATGGCCAAACAAGCGGAAAAAATTTAAGCAATTTAAGTACCAATTTGTTCTAAAAACATGGGTTAGGATAATAGAGTTATCAAAGAAAACAAAATATTATATCCAACACACGTACAGCACGTATTCCAATCACAGAATAGAAAAATAAGAGAAGTAATGGCGCAATGTATGTCGTTAGACGTTTAATGATCATTTACTGAGCCTACGTGGTCGTTTGCTGACGGTGTCATTTGAACACCATCGAAGAAAGCCATGGTAAGCATTTCGCTAAGTGCCCCAATTCTTGAATGAATTTCGGTAGTAGATTGTATTTTACCATTATTACAAACCTTTGAAATACACTCTAAGGCTGTTTTACGCTATTTATTGGTAACTGTACACATTCTGTAAATTATTTTAATGAATGTCTATGCATCTTATTAAAAAACGTCAAGTTCATTGGTTAATGGCATACGCATGCATAATAAAACGAAATACTTTATTTTAAATACGCTGTCAATCAAAGTTTGTCTTTCAGAAGATTTTACTATCTACACTTGGGTTGGCCATAAAGTAGCGTAGATTGACTCTAGGCCTTCTCAGGAAAAGACACCGGAGCCCGGTAGGAGGACATTAATTGCTTTACACCTTCATGCGAAATAATAGCGGAAGCAAAGAGTGATAAGAGGGTCCTCCAACTGCTTCTTATTCTGCAACGTATCGGTTAAACCTTTAAAGTTACAGATAGATAGGCGGTGGTGAATATTTACAAAAGGACCGTCATTTTTCGACTTTTGACACAAGAAAAGCAAATAAACCCGACAACTCGTACTTCACACGTAAAATAAAGCACCAAAGAGTCAGCCCCAAAAATGCATTGAGATAGAAAAGAGTACTAGAATTTTAACAAATTTCGTTGCTAACAGAGAGACATGACTCTGTTTTCAACTCTTTTAAAGAATTTCAACTGAAAAAAGCGACGTGTAAATGAATACTCAACACAAACTCGAAACAGTAGTTGTGGGATTAAAGTGACCATTTTCACTGTACGATACTTAGGATTTGGTGAATGAAAATTACTACAGAATTTGAACAACACAAGTTAGCAGCAGACAAAATATTTATGACAAAAGTTCTACGAGAAATATCACACGGCCATTTTAATCTCAGTTAGCTTATTAAGTCCTCTTTTGTACAATATTTATTTTGCATAATTTTTTTAAACATATGATATACCATTCCGGACACTGAAAATTTTTATTTTGCATCCTTTACGCTCTATTTTTTATTACTTCTTTCATAAATCAAAAACTTTACCGATGTTTGAAAAATAAATCAATTTAATCCAAATAAAATTAAATTAAATAATCACTCTCTCCTTTTCTTTCACTTTATAGGTAAAAGATCTGAAGCAGACATTTGTTATAAATTATTATAATTGATCATATGATCACAAGCTCATGATAAGATAAACTTAAAAAAAATTAGAACAAAAAGCTTTAGTTTGTTTTATATATTATATATTGCTTATTGTTTTATATATATATATATATATATTAACTTTATTTAAAGCAAATACAAAAAAATGGAGAGTGATCGTCGTGTCGGTGTCGTGCGTTCTAAAAATACGACGTAATTTATGCAAATTCCGCTCCCACCGCTAGTCTGGAGTTTCTCTATTAATTCGTCCGCGTTCAGTTTAATTTATTTTGAACGTCACCAGTAACTCTTTTAATGCATCTAGTGCATCTAGATCGGCGTTTCAATAGTGCCAATTGAAGTTCTGATGGATTTAACTGTCGTTGATGGTTTTATTCTGCCATTTATTTTAGACAAATACTAAAACGACAAGCAGAAAGACACATAAATGTTTTGGCCTCTTTATAGATAAGAAAGACCAAATATAATTTGTACATAGAATTTTTGATGTACAGTTTCGGCGTCAACTTTTATCATCTAAAAGTATATGTTTTTATAAATAAGCAGACCGATTTTATCGAGCTTGAAAAAGGTATATTAATAAAAAAAAATACTTTTTGCAAAAGAATTGCCCTGGGTATATATTTTTCTGTCCACTTCATTCTAAAATTTCGCGTGACAGACAAACAACGCTACCTACTACACAACCCACAAGTGATTTTAAATAAACGTTACATTTTTGCATTTTACAACACCCTAGAAAATTAGAAGCGTAAGCATAAGAGGTCAATTGGCCCAATCATTATTAAGAATCTAACCGAGAGACAAACATAAAACGTCAGTTCATATTATTGATCGTAAATGCCTTTTATGGATCACAAGACGTTTCAGCGCAGCCCTATTACCACTTGTTAGAGATAAGTTGGGGAAACGACGTACTTCAAACTCAACTCATAATTAGAACCATTTTTATATTCTTCTTTAGTCTCGGATAGTCATGAAAACGATATTAATGACACACGTTAATGTGTTCTGTAATAAAACGGTAGAAACTGCCTTAATTATTTCTACTAGGAAGATATTTCGTAGACAAAGTATCCCTAAATGAAATAGGATCCATTTCATTAATAATATTAATAGATAAGATTCCGAAGGACTCGTCAAGCGATGGAAACAAGAAAAATGTGTACGTTTATTAGTGTACCTCTAAATAAGTTAGCTGTTTTTGACATTTTAATACTTTTTGAAGTGAAAACTTCTTTAGCATCGTTGTAATTTGAAAGTCGATGAAACGAAAAAGCGACAGTAAAAAGAGACAGACACATAAATTCATAAAATTTTACATGGGAGAAAATGAGATAGGAAGCATTAAACAGTTTTTCTTATGTTCGTGGTTGTCTTCGTGTTACTTTAAAAAGTGCTAAGTTGTATTCATAGATGGCGCGAAGAACAAGATAGAGGATTTGTTTTATTGCTGGATAGATAGCGCTAGCTGCTCATTTTACTCTTCATTTATTATCATTACTAAAACCTACAATTATCATCTTCCCGAAATTTTACATTCGTCTCATTATCTTGAAACCAAAATTTTTGAAGGTTTCGTTTCTACCACGTGTGAATTGCACGCATTTTTATTTTTTGACAGTTTTTGAAAATTTACCATTTTTTGATGTTTTTGCCGATTAATTACATGTAGACTGTAAAGAAAACGGACGGACGAATGAATCTGACAAAACTATAAGCGTTTTTTTTTACTACGGAACCCTAAATTCGACTACCACCTACGACGTAATAATTCATAAACATTCCTATTCCTATGATCCGTCTTACGTTAATGATTATTTTGATGTCATTAGAGTTTATAGCTGATGATAGACGATCAGCCACTATTTTATTAGTTGGATCATCTGCACAAAAAAATAAAAATAAATAAGCTAGAATTTTTTATACCCAAGTCAAAATATAATTGTCACATAAAATTATTTAAAAAAAATCTATGACTAGACTAGAAACAAGATACATAATATATTGTTGCATTGGTCACGGATCATACGTTGAGAACCACTTGGCTCAATTCCAATTCACTGCTGTCCGAGCTATAAGCCTCAAAATTTAAAATTTTCGGAAACAGCCAAATATAATAAATATTGTATCATCCTTGTATTACTGCCAAATTGTGTTTGCCCACAGCTCTCGATTATATTATTATAGTGGAATTAAAGAAACGTTGAATATTACTCTGTTATCTCATATACTCGTAATTTTGGTAGATATTTGACCTATTAAAAACAAACATGTACAGAATGTAACTTATTGAAGTTATACTTCATATGACGTTTGGAAAAAATTGAAAGTAAAATTTTTACGGTGCGACAGCCAATAAGCGACATGATTAAGGTGCATGATACTAGGCGCACAGCATTCCATCCATCGGCCCTTAGGGGTCCACTGCTGGACATAGGCCTCCCCTAACTTGCGCCACTCTGACCGGTCCTGAGCCTTCTGAATCCAGCGGATGCCCGCTGTCTTCTTCAGGTCGTCAGTCCACCTGGTCGGGGGGCGTCCTATGCTCCTTTTTCCGAGACGTGGGCGCCATTCGAGGACCTTTCTTCCCCAACGGTTATCGGTCCTTCGAACTATGTGGCCAGCCCATTGCCACTTCAGCCGGCTAATTCTTTGAGCTATGTCGGTTAGCCTTGTTCGTCTACGGATCTCCTCATTTCTGATGCGATCTCGTAGAGAAATACCGAGCATAGCCCTCTCCATAGCCCGCTGCGCAACTCTGAGCTTGTGGATCAGGCCAATAGTAAAGCACCACGTCTCGGATCCGTATGTCATCACTGGCAACACACACTGCTCGAACACCTTCGACTTCAGGCACTGAGGTAGTGTTTTGGACGACAAGATATGACGCAGTTTCCCGAACGCAGCCCATCCGAGTTGGATTCTACGAGTGACTTCTTTCTCGAAGTTGGACTTACCCATCTGGATCACTTGTCCCAGGTAATTGTATTCGTCTACAACTTCAAGAGCAGCGCCGTCAACAACAGCCGGTACGGGTGTGACATGGACATTCGACATGATTTTCGTCTTGTCCATGTTCATCTTAAGATCCACCCGTTGTGAGGCGCTGTTCAAGTCCCCGAGCATTGTACCAAGTTCTTCCAGGGAACCCGCCAGGATGACTATATCATCGGCATATCGCAAGTGTGTGATGTATTCGCCATTGATGTTAATGCCACGTCGTTTCCACTCCATCAGCTTGAACACGTCTTCCAACGCAGCGGTGAACAGCTTTGGGGATATGACATCCCCTTGCCTGACACCTCTCTGCAGTTGGATGGGGTTCGTTGCTGTGTCGTGTACTCTGACGGACATGGTGGCAGATGAGTACAAACACTTCAACACCTCGATATACCGGTAGTCGATCCGGCACCGCTGGAGAGAATTTAGTACCGCCCAGGTCTCGATAGAATCAAAGGCTTTCTCATAGTCCACATAGGCAACACACAATGGCAGATTATACTCCTCGGTCTTTTGTATAATCTGCCGCAGTGTGTGTATATGGTCTATGGTGCTGTAGCCTTTTCGGAATCCTGCTTGTTCGAGAGGCTGGAAGTCGTCAAGCCTGCGTGCAATGCGATTTGTGAGCACCCTCGAAAACAGCTTATAAACGTGGCTCAGGAGTGCGATGGGCCTGTAGTTCTTCAAAAGGGCTTTATCGCCCTTCTTGAAGAACAGCGTCACCACACTTCTGCACCACGCTTCCGGGGTAGTTCCAGTGTTAATGACGGAATCGAACAGTTTTTGGAGCGCTACTAGAAGGGGTTTTCCTCCAGCTCTTAGAAGCTCGGTTGTGATTCCGTCATCTCCCGGTGCCTTGTTGTTTTTAAGCTGTTTGAGAGCCTCTCTAATCTCATACAGGCTGACGTCCGGGATATCCTCTGTGTAGTGTCGGGTCAGTTTAGCTCTCTTATCGCTCTCCTCGCTAGGAGGTGGAGCTTGAGAGGAGGCATACAACCGTCCGTAGTATCTCTCAGTCTCTCTCAGAACTTCCGGTTTCGACGAAACCATGGTGCCGGACTCGGTCTTCAACCTCGTAAGCTGACTTTGCCCAATAGACAGATCTCTGGCGAACACTTTGGAGCCCTGGTTTCGCTCAATTGTGTTTTTTACACGATTTGCGTTGTGTTTTCGCAAATCGCGTCGCCTGCACTTGGAGATCTGCTCATTGAGCCGTCGGTATTCCCTCATGGAGGTTGGAGACTGCACACATAGTTCTCGTCGATCCCTCATAAGACCGAGAGTTTGTTCTGAGAGAACCTGAGATCTACCACTAGGGTGGGTCTTGAAATACTTCGACCCTACCTCGTGGACAGTTGTTACCATCCTGGTGTTAAACTCGTCCACTGACGTGCACGATTCTAGGCACGCAAAACGGTTTTTCAGCTCAAGTTGAAAGTTCTCGGATCCCTGGATTTGGACGGATGTTGGGCGAAGCGTAGACTTCATCAGGCGTGACCGTTCCAGCTTCAGGTCGATATTTAATGTGCCTCTCACAAGACGGTGATCGCTTCCGGTTTTGAACCTGCTGATCACAGAGACATCATTAAATATGTGCCGTTTGTCTGCCAGAATGAAGTCTATCTCGCTTTTCGTGGAACCATCAGGACTTATCCAAGTCCACTTGCGTTGTGGCTTCTTTCTGAAGAAGGAGTTCATCATGAAGAGATCTTCCTTCTCCAAAAAGTTGGCCAGCAAGTGTCCTCGGTGGTTCCGTCGTCCAATTCCGTAGGGACCCACTTTCCTCTCGGCGCCGCTTTGCATGCCCAGCTTCGCGTTGAAGTCCCCCATCACAACATTGAAGTGAGCTTTAGAGGTATGTATTATGTCCTCATACATAACCTCAACCTCATCGTCGGGATGTGTCGAAGTCGGCGCATGTACCTGTACAACCTTCAACGAATACCGTTTGGATATTCTGAGTGTAAGGTACGCTACCCTGGCCGACACGCTCCCGACTTGCACAATGTTGTTGACGAGGGACTTGTGAACGAGAAACCCGACACCACCTTGGGACAGATGTTCGCCCTCCCGGTGATAGAACAAGTTTCCGGATTTGAGTATTATCGTGTCCTCCCCCTGTCTTCGGACTTCAGATAAACCCACAATACTCCAGTTTAACTTGTCTATCTCTTCTTCCAGCTCTTTTACCTTGTCGTCGGTCCTCAGTGTCCTGGTGTTGTATGTTGCCAGGTGCAGAAGTCGTCGTTTGGATTGGTAGCCCGATCTCTGCCGGCGATTCTTAGCACCCCCTGCCCCGCCGTTACCATAGCCGCTACAGTAACTAGGAATAGCGGGGCTGCCGGGGACTGGGGGCCGAGGCTTGTTTGTGACTTGCATGCGGGGGTTTTAGCCGGTAGTCACCACGCTTGGCTAGTGCGTGTTGGTGACCGCAGGTGACCTGACTGGTATTCGTCACGCACAGGAAGATGCTGCTGCCCATCTTCCTGGATTTGTCCTAATAGTCGCCTTTTACGACATCCCAGGAAGAACGGGAGTGGAGCTATTCTACAAAGTGAACCCGGACACCACACGGGGGAGTGAACCCGGACACCACACGGGGGAGTGAACCCGGACACCACACGGGGGAACAGGGCACAGCATTCACTGGAGTTATTTTGGATTGCTAGCGCGGGTTGTGGGTGCGAGCGAGAGGTACGTGGTTGTAGAGATTCATAGTTATAGGCCACTTCCATTATATCATTTGTCATGCGCGTTCCTATTGCTTCTTCTTTCAACGCTTATTATTTAAGTTCCCAAGCCTATTTGAGGCTGAAATACGTTGAATGCTTATTCTATTAGACTTTTCGTTTAAAAACTTAGTGTAGTTATTATTATGAGTGTATGCCTTAAAAGGAGTAAGGGTTTTTTACACATGCACATTATACAGTTGCTCTTGGCCTATCGGCCTTTAAGAAGAGATTAGAGGCACGAGGAAGTAACTTTAGGGTTAACGCTATAGCGGAAATAATTTATCAGATAAATCGATATCTTCACTCTACATAGTTATATGAATGATGACTATTCGTTTAGTAGGGTCTTCGAATCGTGACTACCGTAAGAGGATAAGGCCGACCTTCAATTTAATACTAATGATCTGAACAGAATTTTGGGTATTGGATGGATTCGGCCAAAAATTCCAGTAGTAATCTAAAAGCTAAAAAATATTACTGGAATTTTTTGCGCCTTCACCTATTACTTAAAAACCTGTTATTTAATAGAAATAACAGTGATCGATACTTCATCATTAGCATAAAGCTTATGATTATGTTTACCCTCATTTATTTCCACATGCCACGATTAAGATTAAAACCAAAATTTGGGTGAAACCAACTAAAGTTTTCAGGGAGGTAATTATGTAAATGAACCCCAGTAATGTGCATAACTCGCATTTAAGTAGGCCAAAACACAAACAAGTATTTATGAGGTTAACGACATTTTGAGATGGCTTTATGGTCAGTATTTTAATCTCTGTCTTTCGTATTTCAGTTTGACCCTCATTTTTGGTCAAAAACTATAAATAACGTTTTCCAAAAATGGCTTCAGAAATTATTATAAATATTAATAAAAAATGGAAATAAATAACAGTAAGAAATTTTGTATTGCTTTCAAGTTTCAGAAAATTCCATCACTAAAATACTCTTGCACACAGTCATTATGTTTGGTTATAAACTGAAAATTCTCACCCTTCTTCATACAACATAACGTGTAACCCTACAAGGCTTATTCTGAACGGATAAAATCGAAGAGGGTGGCAATAAAAAGCTAGTTTCATAATCAACGACCCTGTTAGCCTAGTTGGTAGCGACCCTGCCTGCGAAGCGAGGGGTCCCGGGTTCAAATCCCGGCTGGGGCAGATATTTATGTTATGACAGATTAATATTTGTATTCAGGTCATGGGTGTTATAGTGATGTTTAATTTGTGTTGTCTATAGCACCCACGACACAGGGAATCCTAGTGTTGGGCTATGAGTGCGAAGCGTTTCTTTATTTAAATTTATAACAGATGAAAATCTGGGAGCTCAAGCTCAAGTCATACGTCACATGGAGTACTGCTCCCACTCATTGGCAGGGGCGCCGCAATACCAGCTTAACCCATTTGACGCCATACAGAAGCACGCGGTCCAAGTTGTCGACGACCCACGAGTCACTCACAGGTTAGAACACCTGAGCTTCAGAAGAGATATCAGTTCTCTCTTTGTGTTCTATCGATTTTACAACGATGAGTGCTCTGAATAATTGTTTGACTTGATGCCTACTTCACCTTTCCATCATTGCATCACTCGCCGAAGATTGAAGTTTCATCCGCACAGACAGGATTCGTAGAAAACCTCTACGGTCCGATTCTCACGATCTTTTTTGCCACGTACTTGCAAACTAGCGTATTACATACGAAGCTGTAGAGAGTTTCCTTCTGAGGTATTCCCGGAGCGCTATGACATGGAATTCTTCAAAAAGGTGTAAAAAGTGTTTTCCTTCAAGGCCGGCGTTGCATTGGCGATTCCTCTGGTATTGTTCATGTCTATAGGCGACGGTGACCACTTACCATCAGGTGGCCCGTCTGCTTTTTCGTCAGCCACTCAGGCTATAAAAAAATATATTGATAAACTAAAATGCCTTTATAAGAAAAATATTAATAACTTTTAATGTGAACGCATACGTATGTATATGGAATTTATGTATGTGGAATTTATGCGGTAACATTAGATGCAGCGAATATTTAAAGTAATAACTGTTTTAGGCCATAAAGACTGTTATTTTTAATACTGTTCCATTATATTATTTACCCATAATATAAACCTTGTTCACCATTTAATTTAATTTCATCGCAAAATAAAGTTGGTTGCGTTTAATAAATCTTCATCGTGTTTATCAATATTTACCCGCATTGTCAAGGTTGTCAATACTCTTATAATTGCACTAATATTATTTTTCAATTCCCTATCGACTTCGTTGACAATACGTTACAGGAAGATAAAACGTTTATTTCCAGGAAAATACCGTAAAATATAACATTTAAATTTTTTATGTTCTAAATTTGATATAAGCAGACGGGTAATATGATGATGATCATTATGATCAATATCAACGCTTCCCATTAAAACCCATAAACATAAATCATAAGGTCTGAAATGGGGAATTACTGGAAGACTCATAGAATAGCTAAAGTGGGTTTAAAATGATTCCCAGCAATGTAATATCTAATATGTGGTCGCAAGTAGGGTACGATGACTGCTAGGGTGCAATTTCATTTCAGTATTTTATCTTTGGACTTATTAAGCCTTGTCAGATGGCATATAAAAGTTCGAAGGACCGATAACCGTTGGGGAAGAAAGGTCCTCGAATGGAAACCACGCCTTGGTAAAAGGAGCACAGGACGCCCCCCGACCAGGTGGACCGATGACCTGAAGAAGACAGCGGGTATCCACAGGATTCAGAAGGCTCAGGACCGGTCTGAGTGGCGTAGATTAGGGGAGGCCTATGTCCAGCAGTGGACCTCCAAAGGCTGATGGATGGATGGATGGAGATGGCTTCATCTAACCAAAAGGGTAGACTTTCTGGTTGACCAGAAGAGTCTTCTTCATCCGAAGTGTAAGGTTTTTTTACGTTCTACCCTCATTGGTACCTCGGTATAAAAAGTATCATGAAGTAGTAAGTATCCTAATTGATGGCCGTAATAAGCAAAAATAATTATTAAACAATAAAATTTTTGCTGAATTTTAAATTAGAAATTAGTATATTTCAAGCACTCTCGAAAGTAATCAACGACCTTACTGCCAAGACTCGGGCTTTCTTTACAATTAGTATTTAAAAGGAAATTTTTCCGTCTTTATTTATAAGGAAGATACAAAACAGATAAACATGTGCCCGCATTTTGATTGTTGGACAGAAATAAGTTGAATAAAATAAAAGCATTATTATACTTATTATCACATACATTTCATACATGCTATCTCACTTAATATCCTTGGAATGTAGAAAGACTCAAAACTGTGAGTAAGAATCCCATGTGCCATTAGAAGTTTCAGATTGTGAACCATATTATTGATTCAAAATCAGAAGTTTAATGACCCTGCTTTAGTGGTATCGTGCCGCTATATCAGAACCAAAGAGTAAGCGAGTCAATAATTTATCGTAATAAGAATAATAACTAAATATGTCTTTATTACCCATTTTGCTATTTTTGCACGAAATTGTAACAATAGTCAACTTTATTTATCTGTGTTAATTCACTCAGGTACTACTCGTATTATTATATTTTTATGATTCAAAATCTACAAAATTATTAAAATTTATTGTATCTTGTGACTAAAATGTGAACTAATCAGGCAAACAAATCATTATAACACCGAGTGACATCAGAACATTACTAAGGCAACTCAACTAAATATCCGTTGCTGAAATCCGGAAAGCCTGTGAATATTACCTACAAATATTAAGTAACGTGGAAAGTAATTGTAATACACGAATTGTCCTCATTCCTCTATGATTTCCTCCCTCACAAAGTAAACAGTATTTTCACTAATTTATTTACAAATAATATTCATACTTAGATACCAGCTTTTTAATTAGAATCGTGTCTCATTGTTCCTTATCGAATCGTTTGACAATCTGAAAAGACGATTATGAATTCCTTGAACAATAACATTCCCGAATATTCAAAAGACCCCAATCCCAAGAGCAGTGACAATTACAAAACAAATGGAAATATAAATAGATCACAAGACTATAAGAAGAATCGCATTGAATAGTGTAGCCTACGGAGACTGTAAACAAATAGGGCACTTAATCTCTGGTTCAATGTATCGTTTCCTACCGAAATAGGTCCCCTCGAATAAATGGCACGGAAAAGGGTTTGGTTACCTTCCGATAGTAACAAATAACAGCCAAATGGAGTCCCGTAATCGATCTTTTATGTGCCTTCGATCTGACTTACAGTGTTACTAAATAGCTTAAGTATTAGGGCGATAGGAGCTTAGCCAAAGAAGCTTGCCGTTGTCCTTGAAGATTTCTGATATTTTTTGTGAAATTTCCTCTTTACTTTTGTTTGTTTTGCGCACAAAGTTCTTATAATAATATGGTTATCGACATTTAGTGAGGCACTTTATCTTTAACATCATTTTGTACGCTGATATTTCTTGGTAACAACCTCAGAAATTTTGTATTCTGAGGTTACAGCTAAAATATGACAGAGCGGAAAAACTTCTGACTACGAGAGTAACTTTAGGAGATCTGTGATTTACTATCATTGACAATTTAAAATTAATTTGATAATTTAATAAACATTCCCTCGATATTAAGAAGAAATTTATAAATCAATTTAATTCAAATATTCCGTAAGCTAAGTTGTCACTGCAAGTATTTATCAACCCGGCTCTAGCTAGACTTCGTCACAGATGTCAGCCGCAAACAAGTTTAGTTCACGGCTTTTGTAGCAACTTGTGCCACTGACATGACGTGAATAAATGTAATAAGCAGAAATGCGGTAAGCGCAATCACGACGAGTGTCGTAATGAAGAAAGTTACATAAATTTATCAAATGGAGATAAATTATAAGTTTCGCTTCCCAGTACATATTAGTTGTAAGCTACAAAGTGTCATGCGTACGCTTATAACACGTTAATATTCAGTACTGCAGTTTTATATTCGATCATGGATTAAAAAATGTAACATACAACTCACCTGAATTAACATACAGTCCTATTTTCACACGTGTATTCTGACACACAAGCGTCAAATACAAAGTCAAACTTATTAACACCCCTCTTTTTGCGTCGGAGGTTAAAATGGCGAAACGGTAATGATGAATGTACCTCAATATGTACATTGTACCTATACCTAACAACCAGCTAAGTAGCTCAAGTTCCCAGGGCCCTTACCAAATAAACCAGACACAAATTAATAATCTACAAATAATATTAGTGCACTCTCATGGTCATTGTGCCTTAAAACCATGAATGATTGTTTTTAATAACTTGTTTGTCTAACGAAAAATTATGGGTTTTGATCTGAGCAAGCATTTGTATCAAATAATTTTTATGTGATCAAAAAGCTATAATTGTTTTTTTATGATAAGTTTAAACTGTGTTAAATTTTTTATCAACCTGAAGTTCAGTAAGCAAATATTTAAATACCCTTTGAACCAATGCAAAATCACAATGCGGTAGTTAAACAACAAACTGTGGTGAGGTGTAATTAATAGTATTCTAAAATAGTAATAATTTAGTGAATTACTTTGACTCCGCGTTATGAATAATGGCTACTTATTAGTATTTGCAGGTGTAAATGACGTTTAATATGGCACGATTGTTCGCTAAAGCAGCGGTGCTCAACTTTTCCCAGCACTTGAACCGCAAACATAAATATTAATGTTAGCTATTCAAAGCGGGTTGCGAACATTTAGATGTAAAAAGTGACTTTTGGAAACTTTCGCAATTTATCATGAAATCCTTGAATAAATATAAATTGTTTCAATATTTTAGTAGTTATATATATCAGTTCATATAAAATATATATTAAATGTTGTTTCTGTTTTGTGACCAAATAACCAAATAAACACAATATAATGGGTGGTTTTACTCGGTATCTCTTCAAAGTTTTTTTTTAATAACCAGTTTACAATCAGGGAAAAATAAGTAAAGTAACAAAGCAACATAATAAATCTGGGGGCACAGTCGTGCCCCCGCCGAGACCAGGGCACTACCTACCTTTTCTCGAAGCGCTTCGTCGTTTTTTGAACCCACATAACTTGGTTTTGGATTACACTAGATAAACAAAATTAGCGGGATATGATGTCAATATTAGATTTATTAAGCATAATATAAAGTTTTAATTGCATAGCTCTCAGACTTTAGAGATTGATAATCTAAAAAACCCCGAATTCGTCAATCACTGAATATCATCAAAATTAATTCGTACTTCCTGAATTCCTAAAAAGCTGGAATTTAGTATGTGAGCTATTATTTGTACACAAACAACAAAAAAAATCTAAAGCTTGGAACTTTTACCCCCAAACCCCTTAAACTAGGGGATGGAAATATGTATGAGACATACGCAAATATTGATGCTAGAGGTCTGAAACTTGATGTAGGGACTCCTTGCTGTAAATAATAAATTATATATTTCAGGATTTTTTTTTAATAATCGTATATTGTCTTAAGCAACAACACAATTACAAAAAGAAGTGAAATCCTACCAAAACATTTTCTTGTAAAATTTTGTACATCAAAAAGTTATCAGTTTTCATGTAGAGCCAAGCTTCTAACTCTACACGCCCTAACTATACAAGTCCTAATGTAGAGTTAGAAGCTTGGCTCTACATGAGATCTGATAACTTTTGGATGTACAGCCATATCATGCTCTCGTCTGGTGGCAAACCTTAAAGTACGTTGAAAATAATTACATGCATTACCATTTATTTTTTGAACAATACTTGAATATTTATACGACAGATGTAAATTTAAATTAGTATGTTTATAAGTTATTAAAATATTTTTTATGTTAATTTTAGGTAAACTCCTTACTTATTATGTTCTGAGCCGCGATCAGTGGATATATCTGCATGAAATCTGTTTTCATATATTTTTTAAATGGACACGTATACTCAAAATTATCTTAGATGCCCATAATGATAGCTACCATTTATTAATATGAACTCACCTTGTATGGGCGTCTTTGAGCGAAATGGAATAATCATTTACTTGACATGAATAGTTAGATACTTACAGACAAAGGAATCTGCCAAAATTTATTAAAAATCCCTACTGGTTTTCATTTTCGTTATTTATCAATCATTTTAAACGTTATAATCTAGTAAAAATCCCATCCTATCATAATTTATGCAAAATTGAATAAAAATATAAGGTGTCCAAACAATGTTATATAAAGAGGTATAAATCTACACTGACGTTAAGTGATATGACGACTTAAAACTGCTTAGAAAACCAATCATGATCGATAAATTACTAAAATCGAAACTTAAAAATAAAAATGAATGTATTTTATTTCTTTCTTTGTGAATAAGTACATTTCACAATTTAATTTCTTCTCTTTTATAAGGACATGACCGAAAGTGTTTAAAGATAATCTTTAACCGCAGCCATTTCAACTAATAAGAATAGGGTTAGAAAATTCATTATTCAACGGAAACTGGCCACTTGGCTGATATTTTTTTTTACTTCATGAAAAAAAAAACATCAAATGAAAAAAAAACATCAAAAATAAATACAATCCAAAAGCAAAACTAAAGATTTTCATTTATTAAAAAAAATACAGTCAAAATATCATCGGGTGATAACTTTTGCGCCACCCTACAGATTAAGTAATTTACAAAATAAACAAGAATTAATTAATTGCAGATTTTATTCCTGACGCTCATAATGATTTAAAAGTTATTAAGAAATTGAGTGGGTGGGCTTATTCTATCATGATACCTAGCAGCGAGTTTTTTAGGAAAAAAATATTTTATTATGGTCGTAAATACATTATTCAGAATATAGGTACGGTGTAAAGTAACTTAAGTAGTTCAATGAAGGCAGTAGGTTTTAAGAATTTACAATTTAATGATTGAATCGATTAGAAAGTCTTACAATTTTGAATCGATTTGTTGCAAAAATTGGTTTCTTTTGTGAACCGATTTTTTGTACATCTCTAGTGTCACTGTGATGACAAATGACAAATTCGGCCTCTTAGTTCACGGTGACTATAGGTAATTAAATTTGTCAATTCCTACCTACAACTTAATGTTATTTTGTTAATTTATACTACCGGTCTAATTTATCATCCTGAAACTACCAAATATAACGACTTTGGTCTTTGCAAGATTTACTTTAAGTCCAAATGATGACTCCAGGCTTAAGCACGCGCCACAACTAAGTTCAAGCTTAATAATGCGGTCGAGAAATCCTTTAACGACGACCGTGACCGTAAATCTTAAAAAGGTCGTGTAATATACCAAGCTACTGAAGGTGGTAGAAAGATGAGGAATGGAAAGGTACATTTGTATCCGACTTTAAAAAACCAAGCAAGTGCGTATCACGCCACGCGCAATGTAGGGTTCCGAAGTAGTAAGTTTATCGACTTTTCCTTTTCCTTATAAATTCATCATGTAACCTATTTTTTCACTTCTCCAACTCCAACCGTTTAGCCGGCAGGAGAAGAACACTTGACTCTAACCAATATTGACACTTTAAAACCAAATATTTCGCAAACGGACCCCTTATTTCAAAAATGGTCTAAGAAGACCCATAATATTTTTGAAAGACCTTTTTTAACAATACCCGACACTATAGGGTACGCGACTAATAAAAAAATCATCCTCACGTTACCTGTAGGGGACATACCCTGACAAAAATATTTTTCAATATTTTATTCTACGATTCTGGAGTTTTAATAAAATATGAATATCCATACCAAATTACCTAAGTTCTTCAGCCGTCATATGTCATATTAGGGCTCTAACAGCTGTCAAGACCATTAGTTTATATTTAACGCTATGAAATGTAATTGTACTGATACAGAAATTAAATAAATGTAGCGATATTCTGTCGTGCTTTTTATTTAGTAGGTTAGATTTTGACATGTTTATCCAAGCAATGAATCAAAAACGTGCAAGCTTACATCTCTATTCATGAAAGTAAAAAAGGCGTTTAATTTTATGACCTACGTGAAAAGTTTTAGATAAAGACCCGATTTGCTTGTATTTGAAGGCGCTTTTATAGCGGGGTAAAGGTTGAGTGCCACTGCCCTGGTATAGGGAAGGCAATTCAGACATCTGTAATCAGCGTAATAGCATCGTTTATTGCAATTACGCGCTTGTAATACGCTGTAATTACGAATGTGTTATGTAATTAAGAGTGGGTTAAGTATCTACAAGTGTATGCAATTTAAATGAGTGTGGTAACTAACGAAAAGGTTATTTGGGAAATATTTAACCATTTACCATAAGATGGAAATTCCACTTTTAATCAAATAGTTGTTATTGGCCCTAGCGGCTTTTATAGTTTCACGAGAATTGCACTCTGTACATTTGTGCTGATGAAAAAGGTTTCATACACCATACAAATACAATAATTTACTATTTAGTGGATTTTATTAATCTTTGTGCTTTTACCACAATAATGACCGAATGTCAGAATTTTTGACCATAAAATGAAACTTATTCTAACGACATATTATAATAATTAATAACTTTGATCTCTGCTGCCAAAATATATTTCCCGAAAAGACATATTTAGCCATTATTCTTCTTTAGTACTCACATTTCACTCTAACATGCTAATGTGGTTGCAAATTTTACTAGAGGGACAAAAACAGCAGTAATAACGTGCTCTCACGTAAATATAGCTGAATTATGTAGAAGCTGGGATGAAATCTATTTAAATGATAATATACGTGCGATTTCGTGGTACGAGTATGTGAATGCGTCGTGGTCAAGGAAGAATTTTTCGGTTGCGCTTCGCGTGTGGGAAGAATGGTATGTATGGACTAATTTATCTATACTATATTAATATAAAGAGGAAAGATTTGATTTTTTGTTTGCATTAAATAAGCTCCGAAACTACTGAACCGATTTGAAAAATTCTTTCGTTGGGAAGCTACACTGTCCCCGAGTAACATAGGCTATATTATATTTTCAAAAAAAAATAGGGATCCTTAATAAAACTCCAATAATGTAACCCAAGGTGTAAAAAAATAAGAAAACCGAAGCAAAGCGAGGGCGGTTACTCGTACTCATCATCATCATCAATTTATAATAAAATCATCAATTTTTGAAACAATTGCCTAAATCAGCTTACAGTGACCGCAGTGACAAAGCGTTCTTTCCGTTGAGTCAATGTTAATATTTTCTAGTTTAGCAATTTCTAGATCGAAATACGGTGATGAGTCTAAAGAAAAAAATACAACCTCAATATTTTTGTTGGCTCAACTTCTTTTCAACCAGTATATAACCTGAATTTAAGAACTTAAAACCACGTAACCGAGTTTGTATATTGATTACTTTACACTGTATATTTCCCAGATGAAAAGCAGTTTCCAACCAACATCATGCTATACTTACTTCAGCTGCGTGGTATAGTTCAATCGATGTTTACCTGAAAACGACAAAACTGACTGCATAAAATTGCTCTCTATCACAAACTCGCGTTTGTTTTCAATTTTGCCCTAGTTTTTCCGACTTAATCTGTGCCGAGTTTGCTTTTTAGGGTTCGTTGTAAGAAAAAGTTTTTCTCTTGATGCATTATTGTATAATCATTCGACAGAACGGGTATTTGATCAAATAAATATAACATACTTGACGCTTTACGAAAGGTTTATGAGTAAACACATAATTATATGTTAATTAAAGTTGTGATTCGTGTTTACTGTTTTCACTGTTGATATTGTACTTACACCGATGCTAGCTTTTTATATTTTAATTCAGTTTTTTCTTTCATTGTGTTCTTTTTTTTAATGATGTACATTTCTTATAATTGTGTTCGTGACCTTCGAAATAAAATCTATTCTATTCTATTCTATTCTATTCTATTCTATTGTATCCGTTCTTTAGTATAAGAACTTTTAGTGATGACTAGTTTTCTACCACTACGTTTACTCTCGACAATATGGTGTTACTTATTAACATATCGGGTCACACATCGGTGATGCACTTTGTTATAAAAATGGAGGCTATGACCAATTACCATTAAATGGACATCATTGTGTTGTACCTATTATTACGATTGTTAACAATAGGTTATGTTCTTCGTAAAACTGTTATTATAAACACGTGTTCATGGCGATGCACGTTTGTTAACTTGAATCCGAATAGGTGGTATTATATTACAGATAAATTATTAGCAACTAATCGCAGCACACTGCACGACTGCACAGCTCAAAGCAAGAGCAGTTAATGAATGCTTCTTCGCCTTGCTTCTTGGCGGGGAAGCCTCGGCCGGAACGCCCCTCTTTTTCTTTAACTGTCAAAGGGCTCCACAATCACTATGTTAAAGTAGTTCTCGTCGGTAATCACAGATGGCAGTACAGGCAGTACAAACTGCCGGTATTTAAAATTGCCACCACGATATAGGAAAAAATAAGCAAGTAGCATGCTATTTTGAGACATGGGTTGTGTAGAAATGTTTGCAGCCCATGGCCTGTGTGGCAAGCCTTGAAAAGAAGGGACTTTAGTCAGTTAGTAGGTAGTATTTGTTAATGTTAGATAGGTAATATATGTATATTCCAGTCGGTCTGTATGTACACACCGACCGGAACACAATTGCTTTTAAGACCATTGTTACACCGCAGAAATGGGTGTGGTGGTGGTACCACCCCGGGCGAACCATATAGGTTTTTTATCAATGTACAGGTTATAAGTTGCATAAACTTGATAGGTTTCTTCTTTTAACAAAACAACCGTATACGCTAAAACGGTTCGGTGAAAAATTCACGCATCGATGTGTGAGCTATTACATTCCGTCATGATATTAAGAATTCATGAAACTTGAAAAATAAAACATTGAAAAACAAATTCAAGCAGAACCCGTGACATACGGCAGACGTATGATTTGAAACTCGTTTCCGAGAACTCCGCCTGTTATGGATCGATGACAGTTGATGTGTGATCGTTTTGTTGATATCCATATGTATTACCGCTCTGCTCCTGACTTTGCCCGCATTTTTTCGGGATAATAAGTATCGTATGTCTTATTATAGATTATGGTTGTTTGTTATGTGCAACATTTTATGAAAATCCGATCTTTAGTTTTCACACAAACTTTCACATTTATAATATTAATAGGAAAGTAGCAATAGAAGGATGTTTTTACTCCTTGATTTTGTATGCCACAAATATTCCGCCAAAATTAAATTGAATTTAGTAGGCGTAACCACTTAGGCACTTTAGTCGAATTTACATAAATGGAAAGTTCGACCCCTGAAGTAATAAAAGGTGGTTGTTGTGGAACAAAAATATCTATTCTTATAGTAAGAGAAGTGATAGGGCATTTAAGGAATTATATTCGACCGATATTATGACATTGGCAGACATCAAAATTAAATACTATGGGAAGATAAATAACTTTCAAGTAAGAATCTCATTGATAAATCGGAGATGGGTGAATATCAGAAACGTGCATTTTTTTTACTTTTGGTGGTAAAATTTTTACTTCAGTTTTCGTGAAAAATGAGAACCTGTATAAGAAAAGAAAGTCGAATTGTTACACTTTCATTTCTTATACCAAGTCCTAATTTTTCACGAAAACTGAAGAAAAAATTTCACAACCAAAATTAAAAAAAATAAAAATTTTAAAATAACGCTTCACACTCATAGCCCCACACTAGGATTCCCTGTGTCGTGGGTGCCATGGACAACACACTAGACAAGGACATTTACACCCAGACCGAGAACAGAAATTCAAACTCATCATTCAAATTTCCGCCTCGCTGGGAATCGAACCCAGGACCCTCGGTGCGGCGATCCGGCATGTTAACCATTGCGCCACACGGGTCGTCAAAATTGAAAAATTAATGCACGTTTCTGATACTCACCCAGATCATTTGGTTTAATTTGTATGGTGTAAAACGAAATTTCTTTTTGCTCTAGGGAAAATTCAATTTAGAACAATCACGAATAAATAAATTTAAGTCAAGTATTTTAAACGTAGATCAATTGGATTCGCAGGATATAGCTAAGTCACTTAGTGCGGTGCATAAGGGAAATGGAAAATTAAGTCGATATCAATGTTAAATGCCTTTTCGACTAGTTTTAGCACTTCTAATATCACTAGATATAAGACGACCTTTATACCATTGTCAAAGAGCTAGAATGCTCTACATAGTATGTTATAATACAAAGATTTATCTTCAAACTATACCAAATGAGTTTGATAAATAGACGGTACAAGTAGTACTAAGTGGATAAAGTAGAGAATTATCGGTTTTATGACTCGAGTCGGGAAATTTTTCGATATTTTTATCGTTCGTACTTATTTTTATGAGTGTTAGTTTCTACTTTGTATAAAAATGTTCGTTGATAAAGACTAAGTCAAGGTAGAAGCAAAATTACTAATATTATTCTAAAAATGTTATGGTGCAAACAGTTCAATGTAAGCCTATTACAAAACAATCTAATTTAACTCATTCACAACCTAATTTTTGACAAAATAGTTATGCACCGGTTAATGTGATATTCTAAAATATCCATTAAAGTAATTCAGACAAAACATAAAAATCCATCTAAAAAGCTCTAAAACATCGAAACTCCCATATGGCGTCAAGTCATCTACGTGAATAGTTATCATAAATAAGACTAAATTGTCCATTCCGATTTGGTAGGTCAGCGTTATTTGTGAGCTATATCGGCCCGTCAATAGCTTGCGTAACGGTCCAGAGCTTTTTGCTCAATGTGACAAATAGGGCTTTTAAGCCACACCGACGGTAGGGCCGCCAAGTGTTTAGGTTTTGCGGGATAAATCTCGCAAAAACTAAGCAAAAAATACTAGTGATTGAGGATTTATTTTCAATAGATTTCGGAGAGTTAGAGATTGAATAGGAATGTGGTATTAGAATCAATTCAATGGATATTTATGTGAATTCGAGCTGAAGATACGATCATTTACGTTACCTAGAAGAAGTCAAAAAACATAATGGCCAAAGAGTCTAGTATATTTATATCATGCGTTGACTATTTTCGTCATAATAATAAAATTATCTGAATGCCACCAATTTCCAAATCAACTTGTGAATGTATGCTAATTATTTGGATTTTTTGACGACACCGTGTTTCTTAAGTTAGCAATGACCATAAAGCCATTATGGCATTATGATTGAGAAAAACTTTTTCATTATAATAGTAATGTTAGCAGACAATCTTAGCAGTTTGAGAGGATTACGCTCTAATTTTAAAATGATGTTCTAATTACAAAATTTACTAAAATAAGAGTACTTTAGATAAAGGCATTTTAAGGAACCCCGCACATAATTATGGATATAACGATTTCAAATATAGATGAAGTATACCAATCCACATTTGGCCAACCACACTTATATTATGACAGGAGATCCAAGCCTATGTATATAATGGAGGCAACTCTGTCCTGTTTTATAACATAATGTTTTCTTAACTTACATACACGGTGTACTTGAAAGCGTTTTGGAAACGAAACATTTTGATTTGGAATTATCTATAGTACCAATAAAAACGGATAAATCAATTGTAATGTTGACTAAAAAAAAGTTTCAGTTTTAATATTCATTTATAATCGATCGACTTGGAAAGTAGTAACGCACTGATCATTCATTCCGCGCGCCGCTGACGCTAACAACAGCTGTGCCGTCACGATGTTATGGTGTCACTGACCTACTGAAAGCCAAGGTCCAAGGACGCCTGACGACGACAGGTGAGTCCCGCGCATGCGTCTACGGGCATACGACTCATTGCAATGCCGTCATTGGTTGGACGACTCCGGCGCAACTCAGTAGCTTTGTTTTTATTGGCGAATACGATTTTATGTGACTTGATAGTAAAACGCGTAGTATTTCTATTTGTAGTATGTATCTACGTGTGATTGAATAGCGCTACTACTGGTTCTCACTTTTTCTCTGTAAACTCTGTAAATATCGACTTTGATGAAAAAAAAATATACATATTATTAAATTAACGTTATATACAATCTGTCACATATATATATGTAACATAAGAAAGTACATGGCTCAAAATCGGCAGCTGAATCGATTCCACGTATTTTTAATGTAGGTAATTTTTTTTCCCTAAAAGAAATTAAAATTAAGTAAATGATGTCACCCAATTCTTTAAACAGTCGAAACAAACAAAAATGAAACTTAAGTCAATGCAATAGGGTCCTTTCAAGCATTATTATACTGAGCCACAGCCACAAACGCACACTGCCAAACGTACGTAGTTGTACGACGTAAAAGAAATTCACTACAAACGCAATAGATCAAAAAAATATTATAAAGAAAGTTCGCACACTTCCTTACGTTTTCTCTCTTCCGCATATTTAAAAACAGTCGGGAGGAAGCGAGACGTAACGATGGTATCACTCCCGGCCGGCGGTCACGTCCCGGCCACCGGCGCCGCGGCGGCTTTTATGATCTACGATTTAGTAAATTAAAAATTAAAACAGTCACCCCGCACGCGCCGGCCTTATCAGTGAATGGATAGTGTTTAGGTACAGTTTCCTAGGTCAGCTGATTTGACCCTAGTAGACTTTTTTCTGTTTACGTTTACTGTTTTTTACGTGTTTATTTCAAACATTCCATTAGCGGTGAGGATCTAAAAAATAGAATAATAGCTGCATTTGACGTAGTGAAAAGTGACACTGTAGTATTAAATAAACTTAAACGACAATTACAAAAACGTGCATCATATTTGTGTATCGAACAAGGTGGTGGACAATTTGAAAATGTCATTAAAAGACGACGCCGCAGGAGTTGATAGGAGTATAGGAGGATGAGGAGGGAAGAACCAATTATTATCAGACTTGTAAGTTACCTACCTACACTAACTAAATTTAATTGGTTGTTTAATATTTGTAAATATTTTTATAATTCACAGCTTTCAAACACGCAGTCTTTTTTAATTTGTTGTATTATTACTTAAGTCCGATTTAAACGTATTATGTAGTTAACTAAATTTTAAGTGAATAATTTATTAGTGCGCGTCCAAACATAATAATTTAGTAAAGCTCTTTAGTTCATACAATTCTTCACAACCTACTTATCAAACTTATGCATTTTACTAATTTTAATTAAAAAATGCCTGCTCAAACGTGTTAAGTGATAAGCCCCGCCCATAGAAAAATTTCTAAATCACTTGTTTCCTTGCGTACTAAATTTTAAGTACTAAATTGTCCGTTTACACCTACTAATTTACTTAAAATTTAGTTAAGTTTTTAAAACAATAAATATTTCAATAAATATCTTATCATCTTAATGCCAAAACGATTGACATTGTATTAATCAAAATGATTCAAAGTCGACAGTCCAAAGCTTGTAAAAAGTGATTGAAAGAGGGAATCATAATTTGTTTATGAAACAATTTATCTTAGTACGATTACCTACTATTTTAGGCATAATTCGTTTTCGTCCATCAGCTGCTATCGCCGCGCGCGCGCCGGCCCCCGCGGCCCTCGTTGTAGCCTGTGACGTGGGTCTCACTCTCATGTGTAGGTACGTGAGTCTGTATGCTTGCGTAGAATATTATGAACATTCTTATGACTTATCCCTCTACGAGAACAACTAATATCTTGAATAAACAATTATTAATAAAGCTAATAAAAAATATTTCAGTGTATGTATTAAGATTAAAACTGAATAGGTATTCTAATTGGGGTGTTTAGGGGTGTACGTCATTTATGCATTTAATGTAGTGAAAAGTGACACTGTAGTAGGTATTAAATAAACTTAAACTTATAACTGACATTGTTTAATTCTTTTGTTCTTTAATGTGAGGTTTAATCAATGAGTTCAAAATTGTTCACAGTCTACAGTACAAAGCCTGAAAAATGTAATGGAAAGAGAGAATCATAATTGTTTAGTATTTAATCTTCTTACCATTACTTACTACATATTTTATGTAATGAATAATGATCGCTCGATCGCTAATAGTCAGCTGTTTTCGTTGGGGTGTACCTCACACACGCGCGCACCGACCTTGTATACGTAGCGCTCGTTCGCTCTCATGTGTGCGTGCGCCGCTGGGTAGAATGTTCACACTTTTCGTTCGAAATGAGTATAACTCATTTCTTAAATAAAAAATTATTAAGCTATAAAACACAATTAAAAATACGTGGAATCGATTCAGTTGCCGATTTTGGACAAGGTACTTTCTCAAAGTGAGTAAATTCTGTTATACGTTGTATAGCTTCTGTTATTGATAAATGATTCAAAATCTTCGGTTCCAAAACGCTTTAAAATTCTCCGTGTATAATACAGAGGAACGTTTGATGACTGCAGGATAATATTAAGTTAACGTAAGTTTTCACACATTTTCGTCGTGTTTTCTTATTCCCAACGTGACAGAGACTGCGATAATATTGCAACTTTATCTATTTAAAAAATTCAACACAAATATATTTTAGATTTCACTTTCATTGCATGTCTATTGAGTCTATTCAGAAACTATGTCTTAAGACTTGCACCCTAAACAATTGCTCGTCCATTTTATTAGGCATTATACTATTTATATCGATAGCCTACATTTAAATTTTCAAACAATCTTTATCATACAGACTTGCAGATAACTATAATAAAAATACAAACGTATCTCTTAAATCAATAACTATAATTTTTAAAAACTCACGGTACTTTTATTTACACTAAACTAAGAATCATCTTGATTACGTCAGCTTTACACAAAAAACCGCATCATAATCGGTCCATTTGTTTAGGAGCTACGATGCCACATTCAGACACACAAACACACCATCCATCCATCCATCTATCAGCCTTTAATATTATGCCACTCAAACCAGTGCTGAGCCTTCTGAATCCAGCGGATACCCACTGACTTCTTAAGGTCGTCGCCGGTCCACCTGGTCGACGCCAGGGGGCGTCCTGTGCTCCTTTTTGTGCACAAACACACAGACACGTCAAACTTATGACACCTATCTTTTTGCGTCGGGAGTTAAAAAGACGCCATTTTTAAATTACAATCACGTCTTAAACTACAATACAGCTACAAAACGGTATTCAGTTTTTATTCACTAATTAGTTTAAGAAGCGGGTATAAATCACTTCAGTGCGAAGTGAGTGTCAAAAGCAGCTTTATGCCTAGTCTCGAAACACCCAGGTCGTGCTAATGACACAGCTGAATGCTCTGAATAACTAATGAATCCGTTTTGACAACTCTACGTTTCTATTAAGTTTTTGGCAATACACGGTTCCATGATATCTCTTTCAAAAGTGTTACGTAGTTACAAGTTTCTGATGAACTGATGTAATTTTTGGTTGGAGTTAACGTGTTGTGACAATAAATTGAACATACCGTTAAAGGTTTTAAATCAGTCTTGTATAAATTATCAGTCAATCAATACTTTTCGAAGAGAAACACACTGTTGTTCTTTCAATAGTATAAAAGTTTTAGTAATTATTTTAAGCCTCTAACTAAAGCTTAGTAATGAATCAACTGTAATTAATATTATAAAATGGAAATGAACTTCGATTAACATTTTTTTTAAATTAACAAACAGTTATTATAAAATTATTATCAAACTAGTAATTGTCCTTACTTACCCCCGTATTCAAGAACAATACTTGTTTAAGTAAAGAAGCAATACTATGCGAAGTAAGGCATTTCTCAGTGCGTTCGTCATGGCAACCCTTATGTTTCACAGTCGACCCTTAAGTATCACTTGGCTGTGCGGACGCACAGGCTGTATACAGCCCTCTTATTGGTCCATTTGATGCGGCTAACTTCACTCTAGTCATTTGACACAAGCAAAAGACAAAGATAACAATACAAACAATCGATCCTTTCTTTCTATTTTGATAGAAGTCAAACCAACACTATGCGTTCGGTAAAGTAGCTCGGCAGCCACTTTATCGATTTTGACAAACGCACAGCGAAGGACTTCAATCAAGTATTGTTTACGAAATGATTTTAATGCACTATGCACTCGCAAACACTGTGAGACCTCACAGTGTTGTTCTTGAATACGGGGGTTAGTACACACAGTCCACGTCTAAAAAAATTATTAATGGGATTCTTCTAATTAACATTTTTTTTATTTATGTACGGTTTAGCCCGAACAATTAAGCCCAATGCATACGTAACGGGTTTTTACCCCGTACCGGACGGGGACAGGGTAGGCGCGCTCTATAGCTTGCTTATGTTTACTCTAAAGGAAAAACATCGTCGCCGACGGGGCGTGAGGTTTTGGAAACATAGTTTCATACAAAATGTATGCGATAGTGCATACGCAGCGGTAGCGAAACCTCGTCCCGTACGTAACGTGGCCCGTGCGGGACGGGGTTTTCAAAAACATCGTCGCCGACGATGTTTTCAAAACCCTGTCAGTGCCACGTTCCGTACGGGACGGGGTTTCGCTTCCGCTGCGTATACACAGTCACCCCGTTCACGACGGAGAAAAAGTAGTAAGGAATGCCCCGTCCCGTCCCCGTCCCGTACGGGGAAAAAACCCGTTACGTATGCATTGGGCTTTAATGCACAAACAGACAACGATTCTAATAATTAATGTTGTGGGTAATGAGGGTACCCATTAAAAGTTTTTCTCAAATGTCTTCCATGTACATAACAGACATCGATCACTTATAGTTTTATTATAATGATAATGATGATGATGGTATCAACGATTTTTAATTTCATGACCATAGGGAGACAGTTTTCAATTTTGCCTACAATGGTAAATATTTAAATATCCAGTCAATCTGTACAGTTAAATTAAATAGCTTTACAACTGGAGTCAGCATAAGTAGATTTTGTCGGAGATAACGCAGCGCTCAACTTTATCTAGTCAATTTTATTACCACAGTGGGCTTAAATGTGCACATTTAAATTTTCACTGCCCATATATTTTTCGTAACACACAAAAAGAAGTGAAACTTCAAATAAAACTCAAATAAACTTTATATATTCTGACACATGCATAGGATTTTATTCATTAAAGCTAAACATAAAACCTTACGCTGACACAGAGCCGACGAAAGCTACAACGATCAACAGATTAAACACGAAAACAATTTTATTGTGTATGAATAACGTTGCCTGTGTTCTTTGTTTCATATTTCAAAATAATTGAAGCCAACGGTTATTTTATTCATATCTAGCACGTGCATGCGTCCAAACTGGCATCATATGAGCATATCGACTGTTTTTAGTATTAGTTGGCTTATTTCCGTAAAAAAAGCGAGAATTGAATTAAAAGAATTTATAGACGTCAATGCACAATAGGGACGGTGATTTAAATATTCGTAGTAACTATACGTAACTTTGTTTCATAGTTACACTCACGGAATGACGTAACATACTATTTTTTTTAATTGTTCAGTTTTCTAATGGTAGTTGGAATGTAATTATCTCCTCCTTTTTACCCGACTGCCAAGGAAGGGTTATGTTTTTTTTTTTAATTTTTAAATTTATACTAGTAACAATATTCTAAACTACTGGGTTTATTTTTTTTTAGTTTTTGAAGTTATACTTCTTTAGGCGCGTTATGAAATAAATGGAAAAAATGATGAGAGTGAAATTTTAAAAGGGCTTCCAACATTTTTGTATGGAGCCTGGCATACCTACAAGTCCGCCATTTTGAAAAAACCTCGATTCCGCGGCCAGTGATGAAACGTGAGTCAATCGATAGAGTAAATGATTATGATCAAAAAGTATTCAGTGATAAAATGTCGTAAGTGATATACTTTCTGAGATATTTGGGTTCAAAACCATAAAAGAATAAAGTAAAAAACTTTTTTTTGGCGGATATTGATAAAACAGATGTTAATCGATAGAGTAAGTGATTACGATCAAAAAGTATTAAGTGATAAAATGTCGTAAGTGATATGCTTTCTGAGATATTTGAGTGCAAACCCGTACAAAAATAAAACATTTGTAGTTATTTTTTTTTTATTTTTATTATACATATTATATTATATATTAAGTATATAAATATTTATAAATACGTATATATAACATCTTGTTGAAGACCACGGGCGACGACATTCTAATTGCTTCAGGTAGTGCTGCCGAACGTGATTCTTGAAGGAGCTTTTGGTAGTCTATGATTTTTTGATGTCTACAAGCATGGAATTCCAGAACAGTATTAACTGTATTGTGAAGGAATTCCCGAAATAATGCTATGGGTTTCATTTAAATAAACAGGAGAAGACACATTATTCAAAATAGCATAAAATATTGAGAGAATTCTGTAGTTTCGCCTGTGTCAAATGGTAGCCATTTAAGTTAAGAATGGAACTGGGAAATATGGTCATTCTTACGTAAGCCGAATATATATCTAATAGTTATTAAGAAGGCGCTCCGATTTATTGAGAAGTTCCTCTGACAAACCTGTACAACACACATCAGCATAATCAAGGTGAGGGATGACCAGAGCCTGCATCAACATAATTTTGGTCTTAAACGGTAAGAAGTGTTTATGGCGATACAGCAATTGAAGTGTACCGGTCACTTTTTTCCTTACCTCAGTTAAGTTATGTATTATAAAAATAAAACAAATTCGTCAAATAAACAACTTAAGGGTAGAGATAAAATCGCGGGATGGTACGCTCGGTACTGCTCATGCTTAGTGGAAAAAAGAACCTTGTCCTCTTGTTCCCATATAATGTGTGTTATATCGTTCTTGACATGGGCTCGACACCAGGAAACATTGCCTTTATCACCAGCGGAATTTTTAGATTCAGTAATTGTCAGAGATTATATAGAAAACGAAGCCAATAATGAATTTTAACTTTTGGTTTAGAGTTGCCAAAGCTGTAGCCGCTGGTGGCAAACAAATTATTTATAAAACAATTTAGTAGTTTGCTTTGCTTTTTTTTAATTCAAACCTACCCGTTATTAATAAATCAAGTACCCATGCAGCACAAATACATTTACGTATTTTTCATTATTGACCCAATAAATTCAAAAGAAGTAGATAAATGATATTTTTTATTGCATTATTTTTGTACGGTTTTGAACTCAAATATCTCAGGAGGTATATATATCACTTACAACATTTCATCACTGAATACTTTTTAATTGTAATCAGCCTATCGATTGACACATGTTTTATCAATGTCCGCCGAAACCAAGTAATTTTGCGTTATTTTTCTACGTTTTTGAACTCGAATATCTCAGAAAGTATATCACTTACAACATTTCATCACTGAATACTTTTTAATTGTAATCATTTAGTCTATCGATTGACACATGGTTTATCAATGTCCGCCGAAACCAAGTATTTTTGCGTTATTTTTCTACAGTTTTGAACTCTTTATCTCAGAAAGTATATGACTTACGACAATTCATCACTGAATACTTTTTAATCGTAATCATTAAGCCTATTGATTAACATATGTTTTATCAATGTTCGTTGAAATGAAGTTTTTTTACTTTATTTTCCTTCGGTTTTGAACTCAAATATCTCAGAAAGTATATCACTTACGACATTTCATCACTAAATACTTTTTGATCATAATCATTTAATCTATCGATTGACATGTGTTTCATCACTGGCCGCCGAATCGAGGTTTTTTCAAAATGGCGGACTTGTAGGTATGCCAGTTAAGTTCATTGCCCTGTAACACGGACGGTGACACAAAAACGACGGTGACGAAAAACGTCACGCGCGTTTTTAAAAACGTTCGTTTTGAAAAAATGATTATTATTATATTGTTATTTTTGAATATTGTTAGAATATTGTTTTGGAATGTTATTTTTGTTGATGTGAAACATCTTTACGCGAGGGGTAAACCTGATTTTAGACTAGGTGATCGTGGCGACGCATTTCGATGTTTCACATCTGCCAGCCGTGACAGCCATGACAGCTGTTCCTTTGTTATATATTTTTTTTTTTGAATAACTTTTTTTTAATATTGTTTTTCTTGAATGTTGTTTTTTGAATATAGCTTTTTTGAAAATTGTTTATCATTTTTTTATTGCTTTTTTGATGCCAAAGAAGTGTAACTTCTCACGCGCGTACATAAGTACACGTTTGTTTTTTACGCAGTCGGGTTTTTTGTTTTTTTTTTTTTATTAATTTGAATCTGGTTAAAAGAACACTTTCAGTATATCGATGGTCATACGTTAAATGAGTTACATATTATGTAACTCATTTAACGAAAAAATGTGGTTACATATTATGTAACTCATGCGTTTACTCATTTTGCAAAAAAAATGTGGGTTACGAGTTGTCAACGTATGACCATCGATATTTCATCTCACGAATAGGTTTTCAATTGTTTTGATAGTTATTATTGTTACGAATGTGAGGGCACACTGCAAGCCTTACCTCATCTTAACTTGAAATTCTCTATTTCAGAAGATTAATGGTTAAAATTTCTTAAAATTACAATGTGCTTTTCTACTAAGAGCTATCTTCCAAACACTTAACAAAATTAAATTTTATTTACTGGTAGCTCAGATACTGGTAGTTATATTTACTTTTTGTATAATTATCTAGTCGTTCGTCTAATAATACATTACTCTTAGAACCAACACATTTTAAGGGGATTGGCTCGCTCAAATCTCAAAAATACTGTAAGTTTGAAGAAGATTGCAGATGAATCCTTTTGTGCGATTTCCATATAAAAAATATATGGTATACTGAAGGTCATCACAATGATATTCTATTATTTAAAATTTTAATAACCTCTCCCAAATATTGGGAAAAAAAATTGTTAAATAGGTCCTTCTTCAACCTAAATTGTAAATGTTCTCTGTAACGGTTAAATAGTTCGGCATGAATATTGTACTAAAAAATATGTAATGACGTGTTTCACAATTTGTATGGTTTTTTTTTTCTTAATTATTTTAATATTTTGAAAAAATGAATAAAAACCCAAAACTTCACCAGTACCCCGCTGGAGTGCCCCCGCTAAGCCCTGCGTCGCGTGCTCGGGACTCTCGGAACGCGATACATTAGTGTCTCGATGACTCTTGTGACGGGTGGATTGTACGCGCGCTATTTTTTCCAAATAAAAACTAAAACCTCACGTTTTGAAAATTTTTTGAATGAAGTCATATTGTAAATAGTACAAATATAAATATTTCGTAAAAGAACAATAAAAATTAAGTTTGTAAATATATGTAAAGTAGATTATAATTTCGTTTAGTTTATTGACCCTATCATAGAGTAAGACTGACTGTGGCTAATATAATGAATAAATGTAAGTGAAATGTGACCGAGCTCTCCAAAACTATTGGTAAGTACCTACCCTATTGAGTATATTATTTCTAGTGTGTTTATTTTTTTAACGTTTTAGCTATCTTGAGAATTTCGTTTGACGGCGCCGCGGCAGATGGAGACCTAATATGATGATGGACTCCGAAGGTGGGTATTAGCATCTCATTGACGGCACTACGTATAACCATCGTGTTTGGATTCATTTGAATTTTTGAAAGGTCTCATGGAGACCTTGGTGACTAATGATGTCACCTACCTGATGGTGGACTCCGAAGGTGGGTAAAGGATCTCAGTGACGGCACTACGTAGAACCATCGTCTTTGGACTCATTTGAAAGCTCTCATTAAGACCTTGGTGACTGATGATTTCACCTACCTGATGGTGGACTCCGAAGGTGGGTAAAGGATCTCAGTGACGGCACTACGTAGAACCATCGTGTTTGGATTCATTTGAAAGGTCTCATGGAGACCTTGGTGACTAATGATGTCACCTACCTGATGGTGGACTCCGAAGGTGGGTAAAGGATCTCAGGGACGGCATTACGTAGAACCATCGTGTTTGGACTCATTTGAAAAGGCTTTTGGAGACCTTGGTGACTGATGATGTCACCTACCTGATGGTGGACTCCGAAGGTGGGTAAAGGATCTCAGTGACGGCACTAGATAGAACCATCGTGTTTGGACTCATTTGAAAAGGCTTTTGGAGACCTTGGTGACTGATGATGTCACCTACCTGATGGTGGACTCCGAAGGTTGGTAAAGGATCTCAGTGACGTCACTACGTAGAACCATCGTGTTTGAACTCATTTGAAAGGTATCATTGAGACCTTGGTGACTGATGATGTCACCTACCTGATGGTGGACTCCGTAGGTGGGTAAAGGATCTCAGTGACGGCACTAGATAGAACCATCGTGTTTGGACTCATTTGAAAGCTCTCATTAAGACCTTGGTGGCTCACGATGTCACCTACCTGATGGTGGACTCCAAAGGTGGGTAAAGGATCTCAATGACGGCACTAGATAGAACCATCGTGTTTGGACTCATTTTAAAGGTCTCAGGTGACAGATAATGTCACTTACCTGATGGTGGACTCCGAAGGTGGGTAAAGGATCTCAGTGATGGCACTAGATAGAACCATCGTGTTTGGACTCATTTGAAAGGTCTCATTAAGACCTTGGTGGCTGACGATGTCACCTACCTGATGGTGGACTCCGAAGGTGGGTAAAGGATCTCAGTGACGGCACTAGATAGAACCATCGTGCTTGGACTCATTTGAAAGGTCTCATTAAGACCTTGGTGGCTGACGATGTCACCTACCTGATGGTGGACTCCGAAGATGGGTAAAGGATCTCAGTGACGGCACTAGATAGAACCATCGTGTTTGGACTCATTTTAAAGGTTTCATTAAGACCTTGGTAACTGAAGATGTCACTTACCTGATGGTGGACTCCGAAGGTGGGTAAAGGATTTCAGTGACGGCACTAGATAGAACCATCGTGTTTGGACTCATTTGAAAGGTCTCATTAAGACCTTGGTGACTGATGATTTCACCTACCTGATGGTGGACTCCGAAAATGGGTAAAGGATCTCAGTGACGCCACTACGTAGAACCATCGTGTTTGGACTCATTTGAAAGGTCTCATTAAGACCTTGGTGACTGATGATTTCACCTACCTGATGGTGGACTCCGAAAATGGGTAAAGGATCTCAGTGACGTCACTACGTAGAACCATCGTGCTTAGACTCATTTGAAAGGTCTCATGGAGACCTAGGTGACTGATGATTTCACCTACCTGATGGTGGACTCCGAAGGTGGGTAAAGGATCTCAGTGACGGCACTACGTAGAACTATCGTGCTTGGACTCATTTGAAAGGTCTCATTGAGACCTTGGTGACTGATGATGTCACCTACCTGATGGTGGACTCCGAAGGCGGGTAAAGGATCTCAATGATGGCACTGCGTAGAACCATCGTGTTTGGACTCATTTGAATTTTTGTGTATGGCTTATTACTGACTGTAGCAGCAAAAACATTACATTTGCTCACTTAAGTTATTATGTTTCAGGCAGTTCAGGAACCAGCAAAACTCAGAATTACAAAATCAGGAACTTCAGCCGTTAACAAAAACATACGATCTGTCTGGGATGGAAGTTGATGAGGGAGCAGAGCAAATTTTGCTGGTAACTTATTGTTTGCTTACACTATGGTATTTGTTAGATACTAGATAGTTTCCCTAGCTAATTTAATTTGACACTGCATTGTTTGTTTGTTTTAGGTTGAACAAGATGAAGAAGATTTACAAGATTTGATTATTGAAGAAGAATCACAAGCAGAAACAAAAAATATATCTAGAAGACGAGTTATAGATCTAACTTACTTTTTTCCAAAGTACAAGAAATAGGCGGCCATGGTGCTTTAAAAGTTTAAATTGCATGTCCCTGTGACTAAAATTTTAGTCTTTTTTACATAGAACTTGGAACCCATTTAGATCTCAATCGTTTTTTTAACTTGGCTTTCATTTTACATTTATGTTTTTGATAAGATATCATTACTTTTTGTCTAGAAATTATTAGTGTTTATAGATAATGAATATACCCATTATTATTTGTAAAATTACTCTACACAGTGGAACCGCTAATTCACTTGTTTCACTAATTATCAATAACTTTCAGTTTTTAGATTTTTTCCTTTAGATACGCCTGATAGTCTACCTTGATGCAAAATATCTAGTTTCTAGGCCATCTGGAAGTAGGTTATGTTTTTAATCCTATGTCAGTGACTCAGTCACCAAAATGCGGATTTTTAAACGTTAATGTATCAAAAACAGGTTTAGCCACATCTATAAAATTTTAAATTTTAAATAAGCTAAGGGGTTTTAATAAATGTGCCAAATTTCATGTATTTAGATGAAATAGGTCTCGAATTATGAACGGGTCAAAAGTAACTCGAAATGATTCGTATAATATTACACATTATAATAAAATTATAAAAATTTGCTAGTTTCTGATTTATTCCTTGGTATTTGTATTTGTATACTCAACTACCTATCTGGAAGCCAAATTTTAACTTTCTAGGTCATCTGGAACTAGTTTAGAGTTTTGATCTATAGGTCATTCAGTGATAAAAATGACGATTTTTGGACGTTATCTTAATAGCCGTTTGAGGTGTGTTTATGAAATCTGGAGCAAATATGTATTTCGCAAGTCTCAAGCAATGAGCAATTTTACAGACTTATGTCGAATACTTTTTGAGTTATGAGGGGGTCAAAAGTGGCTCCAAATCGTTCGTGTAATTTTACACGCGGTACTGATCGCCAGTTCTGTTAGTTTGAACTTGGCTGGACACGCTACCGCGCGTACCTGCTAGATATAATGGTGATATTTGAAAATTTAAACTCTACAGATTTCTTGATGCCCCCATAACCTTATTTCCTATTTTTTTATATATTTTTTTATTTTTATTAAAATACACTGATCTCCTTCGGCAGGACCAATGACCTTGATTACTCCTTATTTCCTATAGAATTAATTAATTATTGTAATTTAGAAACAATCACAAAGGGCCATCCATAAATTACGTCACACGTTAGGGGGGAGGGGGTTTCGATGTAGCGTGACATTGTGACAAGGGTGGGAGGGGATCCTAAATTTTGTGACGTCACATTCCAAAATCGAATATTTGGTATATATACATATGTATATGTATTTTGGAACTTAATTCATAATATGTGACGTCACACTAGGGGCGGAGGTCTCACAAATGTGACCAGCTGTGACAAAGAGAGGGGGAGGGGTCAGAAAGTCATGAAATTAGTGTGACGTAATTTATGGATGGCCCTCAATGGCAACATTAAAACAAGGTCATCAACTAGGTCATCCTAAGTACTTCCGTTACCGAGAACCTATAAGCACTTACCTGGTCATCATCAGACCTTCAGAATGTTTCATGTAGTAGCACCCGTGCTCAATTAGATAAATGTTGAAAGCTAGGTCATCCTAAGTACTTCCGTTACTGAGAACCTATAAGCACTTACCTGGTCATCATCAGACCTTCAGAATGTTTCATGTAGTAGCACCCGTGTTCAATTAGATAAATGTTGAAAGCTAGGTCATCCTAAGTACTTCCGTTACTGAGAACCTATAAGCACTTACCTGGTCATCATCAGACCTTCAGAATGTTTCATGTAGTAGCACCCGTGCTCAATTAGATAAATGTTGAAAGCTAGGTCATCCTAAGTACTTCCGTTACTGAGAACCTATAAGCACTTACCTGGTCATCATCAGACCTTTAGAATGTTTCATGTAGTAGCACCCGTGCTCAGTTAGTTAAATGTTGAAAGCTAGGTCATCCTAAGTACTTCCGTTACTGAGAACCTATAAGCACTTACCTGGTCATCATCAGACCTTCAGAATGTTTCATGTAGTAGCACCCGTGCTCAATTAGATAAATGTTGGAAGCTAGGTCATCCTAAGTACTTCCGTTACTGAGAACCTATAAGCACTTACCTGGTCATCATCAGACCTTTAGAATGTTTCATGTAGTAGCACCCGTGCTCAATTAGTTAAATGTTGAAAGCAAGGTCATCCTAAGTACTTCCGTTACTGAGAACCTATAAGCACTTACCTGGTCATCATCAGACCTTCAGAATGTTTCATGTAGTAGCACCCATGCTCAATTAGATAAATGTTGAAAGCTAGGTCATCCTAACTATTCCCGTTACTGAAAACTGATCAGTACTTACCTGGTCATCATCAGACTTCAGAATGTATCATTTAGTAGAATGAAAGCTACATAATATATCAGCAGGCATAATGCATAGTGTAGTTCAAAATAAATAAATTATTATCATGTAGGCAGGTACTCGTACAAGACTACAAAAACTATAGGAACAAAATGTATTCGAAGATCTCTCAGAGAGCGAATATAAATAGGCAAAAACGATGAAAACTCTGTGCCACATGTTTTCTTGCTTTATCTTCAGTTCGTTTTATTGTAGTATAGTCGTTGGTCGGTAGATGGCGCTTAGTTAAAAAATACTAGTAGAGGGACCAAATCTCCAAGGTCATCGGGCAAGGCAATCCCCTTAACAAGTTTTTATTTAAGAGAGTTAAATTAGCGAACATAAAAAGTCCACAGCTTTTAGTTTTTAACTAAATTTAACTGTCAAAAATATCATGGATTGTTCTATCCATAGTTACAGTTTTATCATTTAGTTTAATTCTACACACTTTGTATTCTTAGGTAACAAAATTAAATTGTTTACAGTAAACCAATGTTTTTTTTTACACGAATAAGTTAATGCTTGACCACAATCCCACCTGATGGTAAGTGTCGCCAATTACCTAAAGGTAGAAGATCCTTGGCGAAAGTCTGTGTTGAATGTAACATCTATACACACCATATGTATATGTTACCGGATATCTGTATAATATAGCATTCTATACAATACCTACGCAATGTATAGAATATCTAAAACGTTCAGGTAATGTTTTGAATATTATTTATTTCATACTTAGCCCAGGCATTCTATACAATACTCCATGCGTAGTTGGTAATGTGTGTAAAAGACGGTTCTCTGCCTTTTTGGCGAAAATTGTTTGGCCGATTATCACTTGCCAACTAACGTTTTGCAGAATTTTATTTCGCCGAATAATCATTTGCCAACTTATCACATATTTTTTTTTATTTCCCAACCTAACAATTGCCAACTCTACGTTTGGTCTGCCTTTTATAATGACACTTTTCAAAAGGCCAACTTTCAAGTAGCGAATGTTTAAGTTAGAGCAATATTCATTTACTCGTAGTTGTATATCTATACTTCTATACTAATATATAAAGAGGAAAGATTTGATTTTTTGTTTGCATTGAATAGGCTCCGAAACTACTGAAATGATTTGAAAAATTCTTTCACTGTTGGGAAGCTACACTATCCCCGAGTAACATAGGCTATATTATATTTTCAAAAAAATTAGGGATTCTTAATAAAACTCCAATAATGTAACCCAAGGTGTAAAAAAATAAGTTGCTCGTTGTTTATAAACCTAGATTTGTAAATTTGCGGTTCTTGTTATCTTCCGGTGACATATGCACTTTTAGGGAGAATTTAGGGGTTTTTGATACACAAAAAGGCTTCCAAACGTCTCCGGCGCTGCGGGAAGTGCAGCCCCTCCGCCCTTGCATAACAAACTGCAGGCACTCCATGCTCGCCTACGCAGCTTCGGCTTTTTGGTCGCCTGCGGCGACCAGCCTCAGCCGCTTCGGCTCACATGGTGCCTGCAGTTGGTTACAGCGGGCGGGGGCTGCTCTCCCTCCGCGCCTCCGGGGTTTACATTCACTCTAGGGGTAGGGCAGACTAGTACCACGTGGGGTCGGGGTTGACTAAGTCGGTTCTGTCACCAATTTTGAAAAAACTGAAGCTGCGTAGGCGAGCAGTGTATTGTAGGAGCCATTAGACTGCATCTCTCCTTACCATCAAGTGTTATTTCGGTCAAGCATTAATTTAAAATGTATAAAAAAATATCTATTCATGCAGGTTACAATTTGTTTTGAGTGTGTTTTTAAGTAAATTCTTAATTCCAACCTCCATCCAAGTTGACTACACATACCCAAATCTAACTTTATTCATTGCCGGTGGACCTGCAGGTATTCTGTACAGTAGTTGGGAAACGTATACATTACCTAGGCAAAGTATGTAATGATGAATAATATTCATATAATTTAATACATTGCCAAAACGACCCAGGTATTATACGCATTTCCTAGGAATTGTGTTGAATACCTGCATTATACAGATATCCGGTAACATATATATATTCCTGACATAACATAAATATAGGTATAGCGGTGTAGCAAACTTGTGCATCTAGATGTATTGTCGTTCAACGACATGTATAAGGATGGAGAGGATCGATGTAACCGAACTCGTATAACGAACGACACGGTCGAACCTGACAGTACAATAATATTATACCTATATTCTGTTCTGCCCTTACTTCCACTCATATTCAACACTGGGCCGGTTCAACCTGAGTACCACCTGACAACAACTGTCTGAGGGCTGATTCCCAAGTGACATCCAAGCCTCCCCCGATAGTCACCCCGAACCTCGCATACTGATTAGAATCTGTTACTGGTCCATCTGTTTATATCTGAGTAAGAATACTGTTCGTGAACCGGCCGCCTGACTCTTCGGCAACTGTATCCGAATATTATTTGCAAACACGCTTTCCGACTCCTCGGTAATTGAGACACAACCATCACAATAATCTATTATTGTGCGCACTGATATAACTGCTACGAAACAATACTTTTTACTTCTCTCACATTTAAAACCTCGTGTGTGGAAAATTTCCATTCCTCTCTGCTGAGTGCTGGAAAACCAATTGACAATATATGTCAAAACCCAAGCACAGACTGCTTAAACACATTGATCCAAAGTCCACAGACTACGTAAAAGCTCTATAGCTCCATTTATGGTTCGCATTTTTTTTTTATTTTATTTATTTATCCTTTATTGTAACAACCTTAATATAAAGGAGTACAATGGGCGGACTTAATGCCTATTGGCATTCTCTGCCAGTCAACCCTGGGAGCTGGTGAAAAGGTGTAGTAGGTGCATACAATGCCAGATATGAAAAATTGCGAATAATAATTATAACAATATATTACAATATACATACACAAATACATATTTATTCATATATACAAGTATAAATATAAAGTACATACATATATATATATATATATATATACATCTAGTTGAAGACTACGGGCAACGTCATTCTATTTGCTTCAGGTAGTGCAACCGGACCCTATTCTTGAAGGAGCTTATGGTAGGCGATTTTTTGATGTCTACAGGCAAGGAGTTCCAGAGCAGTATAGACTGTACCGTAAAGGAATTCCCGAAATAACCTGTGCTATGGGATGGAAGAGAGATTTTAAGGTTTTTCGATGAACGAAGTCCTCTGTCATGTATCGAGCTGACGAACTGAAAATTTTCCTTTAAATAAGCAGGAGAAGACACGTTATATAAAATAGAATATAATGTGGAGAGAATTCTGGAGTTTCGCCTGTGTCGAATAGGTAGCCATTTAAGTAGGGAACGGAACTGGGAAATGTGGTCATACTTACGTAATCCAAAGATATATCTAATGCAGTTATTAAGAAGGCGCTCCAATTTATTCAGAAGTTCCTCTGTCAAGTCCGTACAACAGACATCCGCATAATCAAGGTGAGGGATGACCAGAGCTTGCACCAACATAACTTTGGTCTTAAACGGTAGGAAGTTTTTAAGCCGGTACAGCGAATGAAGTATACCGGTCACTTTCTTACTAACCTCAGTTACGTGCGTTCGCCAGCTGAGAGAGGAGTCGATGTTCAGACCAAGATTTTTAACGGACTCACTCCACGGAATAACGACGCCATTGTACTTGATGGGGGGCAACAGTGACTTCTGTACCTTGCTTAGCATCCTTGTTCCGCCTGCCAACATGGCTTGGCACTTAGTAGGGTTAACAGAGACGCCATACCTTACAGACCAGTTCCTAATAGCTTCAAGGCTAGCATTGATTTTGGAGATCGCACTAAGGATATCTTCAACATTAGCTTGTGCATAAAGTTGCAGATCGTCAGCGTACAGATGGTACGAACAGTCGAAAGTGGTACAGATAGAGTTAATAAATAACGAAAACATTATCGGAGAGAGAATACCGCCTTGCGGCACGCCATTATGGAGATATGTCCAATCGGAAGAATTGTCTCCAAGTCGAACTGATTGCTGGCAGCCGCGAAGATAAGATGAGAACCAGTTCAATGCTGAGGGCGAGAATCTGTAGAAGGAAAGTAAGGATAATAGGATGTCGTGGTCAACAGTATTAAACGCATTAGAGAAATCAACTAGTAACAACTAGTAACAAAAGAGTAACTGTGGTGGTACAGTTACTCTTTTGTTATCCATGCCACGTCTAATATCGTCAACTACTTTGATAAGAGCTGTGGTAGTACTGTGACCAGGGTGGAACCCAGACTGGTACGCATCGAGTAGGTTATGATTGGCGAAAAATGTGTAAATTTGTTTGTGTACACAGGCCTCTAGCACTTTTGACAGAAAAGGGAGGATCGAAATAGGACGGAAGTGGTTAGGATACACAGGATTAGGTACTTTAGGGATAGGACGCACATATGCTTTTTTCCACATTGATGGATATTGCCCCACGTCTAGGGAGAAATTAACAATATGCGTCACTAGGGGAAGAAGGGAGTCAAGGATAGTAAGTATCATTGTTCTACTGATTCCATCGCAGCCTACAGCATTTGAATTGATCGCTAGCATCGCATTTTTAACTTCAGCCTGTTTCACGAAAGAAAACTGAAAAACAGGTATGTTGGGAGGTTGCATTAACACTATGGAAGCAATGGTTTTGGACCGGATTGTCGGATCCAGCAGAGTAGTGGAGGAGAAATGAGCGTTGATGTCATCTAATGAGAGAGAAGGCCCACATTCCATTGTGTTCGGCTTCCCAATGCCGAGTGTTTTAAGAAATTTCCATGTATTGTTAGGAGAAGAATTAGATATAGTATTGTGGATATATCGGCGTTTAGCAGTTCGCACCATCTGGTTGCATCTGTTTCTAGCAGTCTTAAATTCCAACCAGTTTTCCTCAGTACGATCTCGTTTGAACTTAGTGAAAGCTCGATTGCGCCTGGACATAGCAATACGAACTCCTCTAGTAATCCATGGAGCAGGAGGACGTCTCAACCTGATTTTGTGTAGGGGGGCGTGGGCATCATACAATTTCAGCACATTGTCATTAAGAAAGGAGATTTTCTGGTCTACTGTAGATGCCGACGTTAGCGCCTCGAAGTCAATGGCAGAGGCGTCCTTCCTGAGGGCATTGATGTCAATCCGAGAGAAGTTACGCATCTGCACGACAGCCGGTTTACACTTTTGAAGTTGCGCTTTATATGCCACATAAACAATGTCATGGCGTGAAAAACCTGGTGCTAGTAATTGGCCATGATTTATGACATGATCAGGAGAACCTACTATAGCGAGATCTATCCATGTATCATCAGTTACAGTGTTATGATGGGTAGGTGATAGAGGTAGTAAAGAAAAATTCACTGATTGTAAAATATCACGGAGTTTGTTTGACCGGTGTGAGCTTTTTAGCATGTCGGTGTTGAAATCACCCATGATTATGAGGTGTGTGTATACGGACCCCAAAGAGTCAAAAGCCGCTTCTAAAGAATCATAGTAGTCGGTAGAAGGAGGACAGTATACTACCCCTAGAAGAACCTTATAAGCCTTGACATCAAGCTCCACGAATAAAAATTCAGCAGACGCAGAGTAGGAGGAAGGCGATGTCATTAAAACCTTATATGGGATATCTGCATGAAGATAAATCGCCACGCCACCGCCCCTCTTCTCTTCGCGGTCGTTTCTAATCAGAACGTAGCCCGGCAGTGGATATAAAGTACAAGATAGATTGGGTTTCAGCCAGGTCTCTGTTATAAGAACAGCTTGAATGCATTGATTCGTAAAAGCACATTCTAGCTCCGCATTCGCGACAGTAAGTGTAGATGTGGTCCAAGATGGTGAGCACATTAACTTAGAAAAAGCCTATTCACTCTTTTCTTGAAAACATCCACGTCATAGGCTGGCGGGAACACCGACGCAGGCAATTTATTCCAGTCCTTCGCGGTGCGTATAACGAATGACGAGGCAAACCGCGCCGTCCGTACCGGCGGGATGTTCACGACAAAAGGATGGATACCCGCCGTGCGTCGTGTCGTTCGATGGAGAAACGGAGATGGGGGAATTATCTCTACAAATTCATTTCTCCTGAGCCAATCAAAACTTCGTGTAATTCCCAGCAAACAACAACAAAATGATCCAACAATCGGTGAAACTAAACTGGCTACAAAAGTTTTTCCCTTCACTAATGGCTACGTGATAGGAATTGTTTGAAACAATTCCTGCGCACACTCTCCGAAATGTGCCCTGTAGAAAACCGAGAGGCTGGCTACTCTGCGCTTGTGCTCGAGGCTTTGAAGATTGGTCTCAACCAAATCTGGGTCACCAATGAGCCTCTTCACACGCTTCTCCATCGAGTCCAAAGCAGAAAGGTGACATTTGGCTGCACCTGCCCAAATGTGCGAACAGTACTCCACACACGGCCGAACCTGAGCTTTGTACAAGCTTAAGAGTTGCCTGGGTGTGAAGTACCGTCGCACCTTTGCAAGGACACCAAGTTTCCTTGCAGCAGCCTTAGCTTTGGTCTCGATGAACCGCCCAAAGTTGAGTTTCGAGGATATCTCTACTCCTAACAACTGAAGGCAGTCGGTATAATCCAAGGACACATTCCGAAAAGTAGGAGCCAAGGTGAACGGGCTCTTCTTGGCGGTGAATAGACACGTCTGCGTTTTAGTGGCGTTGAATCTCACAAGATTGGCTTCGCCCCACTCGGACACAGCCCGAAGTGTGAGATTCACACGAGCCACCATGGCCTCTCTTTCAGACTGAATTTCGTCCCGACTGGCCCTGGAACTTGGTAGGTATCTCTCTACCACTGTGCTATCGTCTGCGTACCCATAGCTACCGGGCATAAGCAGGTCATTATTATGCACGATATACATATAGGTATAAATCTATTTAAAAGTTCCATTTTCACCGGATCTTGCAAATACTTGCAAACTAAATGTATTATCTAGCTAGTTCAAGAGACAGAAGTCTGTAACTTACATATTCACTTCAATGAAAGTACAAGAGTAAAGGTGTCAATCCATGAGATTTATGTAACAAATTCATTTCTCCTGAGCCAATCAAAACTTCGTGTAATTCCCAGCAAACAACAACAAAATGATCCAACAATCGGTGAAACTAAACTGGCTACAAAAGTTTTTCCCTTCACTAATGGCTACGTGATAGCTGTACAGGGTGTTCATTAATTTGTTGCCTGAGTTGGCTCGTGAACGTGTTTAACCAAACAAAGTAGGTATGTGGTTATATTGAATTCTAGCAATTTCTTGCTGACATCGGCTTCCGATTTAACTCAGTTCCCTTATAATCAGGTGACACAGCTTTCGCATAATAACGTGGGCCTTATAGACAAATCAAATGATTCAGAAGTGACCTTACTGACATGACCTTCTTCAAGTTGTATAATATATCTAGGTTCTTTTTCGTCTTTAAATAAAGGTACGACCTGATAATTCTATTCTCCAGTGACAATAATAATTACAGCTCTTCTGCAGATTCAGGCTTGCAGAATAATCAGTACAACGTTATACTTAAGTTTTATGATTTTATCTACAATTGAAAGGTCCTATCCAGATTTTTATATTAATATTTAGGTTAAATTCTAAAATTAAATCACACACTGATCTATTGTAAAACACAAAAAATGTTTGTACAGATGTCCTTTATAAACTCTGAAACCATCCAACCGATATGCTTCAAAATGGTTTCATTTGAAAGGCAACAATCCGAAGGTGGTTTGAGACCACTAAATTATTGCATTAGGCACATTCAGTCCATTGATAAAGTCAGTTTTCCACTTTTCCCATACATACAACAATTTGAAGATAATAATGTAAAGATGTCGCATCAACTTCAACGTCAACACAAACACACTGATCTGTCATTATAAAAAAATAGCATCCACTGGTATTAAATATAAGTCGTATTTTCTATGATGATATAAGTATAGACTATCTTTAAGTAAGCAATATGTGTGCATTGTGCAACTCAAGACCTCTCACATAGAATAAAGTTCATAAAACGGTCATCGGTAAGTCGATTGCTTTATTGTTATCCATAACCTTTATAGAAAATAGTGTGCGTTGTGTTATACTTATGAAGTGTAACGTCCATAAGACTTATTCATTTATTTTCGTATTAAATTAAACCTGTTTTTCCTTGTTTTTTTTATAACTTTAAAACTTTATTTTTTTGACTTTGACTAATACTTTGTCATTATGGTATACTCATGCAGTTGTAAGTGTAAAGTTTCACAATTTTTTTCTGAGCTCCTGACAATAATCATAACAGAAGTCGAATACCATACGAATTAAACTTCACTCGGCAGTCAACGTAACCTTTGAACCAACTTTAGATCTCATCAGGTGAGATTTTACGTTCACCAAGAGGCCTTCAATACTGTTAACTGCCTCAATTCATTACGACTCGAACCCCATTTGTTAGAAAAGGCCTAAGTAATTGCGCCCTCCACTCAATTTATGTCATTCGATGCAAAAACTTAAAACACGGCCATATTCAAACTCAGATTTACATGCCATGGTTTCGGTGATTATTTTAGTTGATTTGTCTTAGAACACTATCCTGCGTCCGTGTTCCCACCCGCCTATGACGTGGATGTCTTCAAGAAAAGAGTGAATAGGCTTTTACTAATATAATGCGCTTACCATCCTGGACCACATCTACACTTACCATCAGATGGGATTGTGGTCAAGCATTAACTTATTGTAAGTAAAAAAAATGATGATTGTAAGAAGTCCTATTAAGGACATAGTCCGAACTAAATTCTTCAGCTAATAGTGTATGCTGCTGAAGAACAGAAAAGGTGATGTTTTCATCTTTTTTGATTTTCTTAGCGCATAGTAGTTGCATAGTAGCCGCCACTATTGTTCTAAAATTACCCGTGAAATGTTGTTTACTTTTTTCGTTTGCAGTACGAGTATCGTAGCCAGCGATGAGGATTTTTCTCTGTTTTCTTATTTTAACAGACTTTTTTATATTTTATAAACCTTGCTGGTGAAACTAGCAGGTAGCTAGTTTGTATTATTGATACAAACTGCTTTTAAATAACTATCTGACATAGTAGCTGTTGACGCCACCTGAGTGTAAGTGCCTACCTTCGCCCATGGACTAGATGTTACTGATAACATCAAAGGCATCGCCAATGCGTTGCTGACCAAGAAAAAGAGAAACACAGATAGAACTGGCTCCCAAATCGAAAATAGGCAAATAGGGTGGTGGTTAACGAAAATAATGTACTGACATGATAAAAATAATAATGATTATAATATAATCTTTATGTGAACTTATGTGCCTCTTATGATACTCTAGGCGGGCATTAGACTGGGGTCAATATTTTCAATATTGTCAAGTCTACCTACCCGCCTATGGAGGCCATACACGATGAAGTGTACTTGTCAAATTTGATGTTTGACTTGACGCGGCAACCAGTGTGCATGAGAGAGCTATATGGCCAGATAGCTATACCGTGGCCATCCAAGATCAAGTTTACTGGATGCCACGTCAAGTCCGCTGCAAACTTGACAAGTATACTTGATCGTGTATGGCCTCCATTAATGATAATTCTTCGTCATGAAATATGGCTATGATACACAAAAACATTGTTTCAATTCCGACAGGTAGCTCCAGAGAGTAGCGTGTTCAAACAAATCTCGTCAGCTTTATTATATTACTATAAAACCACTCAAGTTACGATATTCAATCTATAGAAAGCATCCTGAGATAAAATTCTAAGTATGACAGTCAGACATGACCTAATTTCTGTAATTTGATTACGAAGTCCCAAAGTTATGAGGCAAGAATAATTCGTACCTGATAAATGAGAGATGACCCTTACGGAAATTCTGAAACAGTTACGCCACGCTGAAACATAATTATATAATTCATAATTATGATGCGTAATTAATGCAAATTATAAAGGGTTATACTGTTTTACGGGTACGGTAAAACACTGTAACAAGCTCACACGACTAACAAACTTCGCAATATGCATTCACAAACTTCAAACAGTGTTCATTTGTGAAACTTAACGTAGTAACGGTTCTTAATAATGTTATAAAGCATATAAATACAATGTCTTAGAATTAACAACATTTTAATTAGCTTCTAGTTTTAATTAGCCCGTTTGTTAAGAAACTTTGGGTGCGGTGGGGATTTGAGTTATGCACTTTTTAGTGTTTCAGTGCTTTGTAAGATATTATAAATCGTGCTTCATTAAAACGCTATTTGCAGCTTTCAATAGTCAATGCTAAACTGATTGAATGTTTAAGTACGTATCTTAGTACCTATAATAAGTGCAATCTGAGACTACTTGACAAGTGCTAGTAAAACTCGCTTGGAGAGGGTTCCGTACGCTGATTATGTATTTATAGTTATTTTCTATTTTATTTCTTTTTGCTCTTTTTTTAGGCCATAGACTTCTTATAAGTTTTGCTGTATTATGTAACTAAACAACAATTTTCTGTATTTTTCTCAAAATTCTACCCTCAGTAGTTACGGAGAAAAGGGGGAGGAATGGTCAAAGTATCCATTGTAGAACTATAACAAAATATATTTGAGATCCTTACAACCTTACAATACAAGCCCTTTCATTTGGCATACCACACAATACAAACGGTTTGCAAAACAGTTCTTTTTTATTTTGATATCGTTATTTTTTTTTTCAAAATTCATTTGTTTACTTTATACTGTTGTCTTTGACTCACAAAATAGCCCATGAATATCAAGTTTCAACTCATTTGGTCCAGCAGTTTCGGAGAAAATTGGCTGTGACGGGCGATCGCTCGGAACCATAAAAATCAAGACTATAAATCTATATCTAATACGAGTAATATACAGTCGTGGATAGCCGCATCATAGTTACCGTAGATAAGTTACAATGAGTCTAAACTACTAAAATCCAAAGCAAATCTAGAAGCTAAAAAGGTTTTAATTTCCTTCATAAAAGCAAGAAAATTATGCTAATGATAAACGTGTTTACTGTTCCCTGATGAGATTACTAACACGACACCAAAGTTCAACAGTTAAAAGACTGTGACTTAACTGCTAAAACTTCATGTAAATATCTATTACTAAAAGTAAATACCTAACTGTTCCCATTAAAACTTAACCCGTCGTTTGTTTAAATGTTTCAAAGGGATTCATTTTCATGATAATATCGGTAAAACAACTCTAGCAAATACCTCTACCTATACCTGACCTATTATACCTACATCTGTGATAACGTAGGTATCTAAGGCAAGAGTGAATAGGCTTTTACAAAGTTAGTGCGCTTTACCATCCATAACTTCATTACCCCTTACCATCAGGTGGTGTTGTGTCACGCATTAGCATTAATGCTTATTTATTCGCTCTGGGAAGAACCTACAAAACAATAGCAACAGCTCGGACTTTCTTTCGTTCTTACTTTCTTCTTTCTTTCTTGGCTGATTGCAATAAATTGGTGCGGACTTGTCACAGTGGCCACTTAACTCCAGATAGCTTGATACCATCTTGTCTTTATGTCGACAAGACTAGTACCTATATCCTGTACTGTCAAAAACCAATAAAATTCAAATACCAAAATACGCAAATTTTGGTTTTTGTTAGTATTTCGCGTTTCTTATAAAAAAATTAAAGCCTCAAAAATAAGCAAGGTCATTTAGAAGCTAATTGCAGCCGTTCAAAGTTATGTATAGCCTTTTTATCATGCATCCTGCAAATATTGAAAGCATTGACACTCTAGTTAATCCAATTCAGTGCGCTTTCATGATCTTAAGTCGCCTTTACCTATCAGGTCAACCTACGTAAAACGTATGCTATATTGTTTGCATAGTTTATGGTACATACGTAGGCGCATGCGCTACGAATGAACCTGGCAATAAGGTGAAACTTTTTCATACATGAACTTAGCAAACTGGCAAATTAAGTGGGTCTTCCTCTTCCTAATTCGTTGCCCACGTAATAGTGATGCTCTTAGTAAGCCTAGCTGACGCCCAGGCGACAATAATCATTCACCGACAGGGTTGTCTATTAGTGATCGGCTATTTACTAAAAAATGAGAACAAATAATGAATATCTAGTTATTTTCTGATTTGGGTGCCATTTCGTAATATGCCTCTCATACAACGTGCCACATTTACTTTACATTTTCGCCTTATTAAACCCCAACAAACTTCGAACGTAATACAGATGCTGAAAAACAAACTTTGCGAAAGACTCCCAAAGGCGACATTGTGAGAAAAACTTACGTAAAACTACATGCTACATTTGTAAGTAAGTATTACAAAAACTTTATGACTATGGTTATAACTTTTACAAAGAATAACATAGTGTTTCTTACGTTGTAAGGTCAGGAAGTACATCGGTTCTTAGGGGAAGATTGTTTATTTTGTAGCAAGATCCGAAGAGCTGTTTAGAATATATTCAAGTAGTACATATTAAGTACAGTAAACTGGGTTGTATTATAATGATAGTAGAAGGAGATTGTCAAAAAATCATTCGTTACCCAGCAGAGTACACCAAAATCGGGTATTGTAGCTTTACTAATGATAAACGGATAGTATGGATACACCCTTATAGTATACAAAATTTTGTCTACAAACTTTTCATGATTTTTTTCCTTTTTGTACTTTCGCTTGCGAGTCTTCTGGTGTTTCAATTTAAATTTCGAGTCGTCCAAATTTTTAACGCAAGTAAAATGTTCGGATCGGAAGGCTTGTAGTTTGTTGGGAACTCACACGCTTCGTTTAATAGTTTTCGCTTCGGATTAAACTGAATGTGCAACTTTTTGTTGAACCCATCTGAAGCATTTTTTACACAGCATACTTTTAAAAAGTGTATTTTCAAACAAATACTTCGCAAACTAGCTATAAAGTAGACTGTATAAATATGAAAAAAAATGTTGGTTATGATGCTATACTTTTATTTCCTTTGAAATGGGTTGGTTTTGTTTTTAATATTGTATCATGTCAATACACAAAATATGATAATGTTTTGTTTCAAACGCACAGACGCAGACATGGTTTAAAAAATAATATTTTATTTATTATTTATTTATTTTTGTACACGAAGGAAATCTTACACAAAAACAACAATGATAACACAATTTGCACAAAGGAACTGCTTATTTCTTTAAGCGATATTTATGGAATCTATTACTAGATATCACTAGGTACCTCTATTGACCTCTACTAAACGTTTTATTTTAACATATTTAATGATATTTAATGTATCTACTTATGTATCCATTAGTGACAGATTCATAAAAATATTTATGTAAAGATTTCTTATAGACTAAAATTAATAGGAATAGTTTATTAAAAACTAATTAAAACACCAGTAGCCAAAACTCGTCAACAATAGATAACCCGTCCGTAACATGGAAAGTTCAAATTAATTTGATAGCCAATAAAACTCCGGACCCTTGTGGTACTGTGCCTTAATAACTTCCCTTCGTCTGATTCGAATTAAAGTTAATAAAATTTTATGTTCTCTTGTTTCGGCGACAAGGAGAGTAAAGTAATTTGTTGCGGATTGAGTTTAAAGCAGTAAGAACTTCGAACATCAATAATCATTGTTTGGAATAAGGTGCTTCATCGATTTCTAGGGTTTCGTAAACAAAGTTTTCCAACGAGACCCTTTATTCCTGATAGTCCAAAATAATAATGCATATCTGTGCATAGATTCGTGAGTAAAATTGTCTTCGCTATATTATATAAAACATTTGTTTGTGGCAATGTCCTTTATAGACTTTGAAACCATCCAACCAATGTGCCCAAAACTAGTTTCATTTGAAAGGCAATAATGCGAAGATAGTTTGAGACCACTAAAACAATGCATTAGGCATCATTCGGCCCTTAAATGAAGTCGATTTTCGAATTTTCCCATGCAACATTTTTTTCGGAGTAGCACAGACTGCTAGTTTTCATATAAATAAACGTTTCAAACAATATATTTTAAAGTCTTTTCGATCTTCTCACCAGAATAAGCAAAAATGAAAAATAATATTTGAAAATGAAATACCATTAAGATCTTGATTTGCGTTAAAATTAATCTTATTAATGAAATAATCACCGACACTTACATATTCCGCTTACATTATCGGTAAAATTGGCAATATCAATATTGAAGCCGATCGGGTAATCCAACGTCATTATTATTTTTCATTGCACCACGCGATACGTTTTAATCTTTTTTGTAATTATAAGAATCAATCAAACGGATTATTCAATCGTCAATCAATACGAGCAAAATTAATATTCCTGGTCTTGTGACATCTTTACTAGCAGTTTTAGATGTGGCGACTTTTTATTACAGGAAAATAGATGGTGAAAACCTATCCTAAAATAACTTAGTTTAAAGCACACCCAATACCAAGATATCATCACCTCGCTTGAAAAGAAAGAAAGAAATAGAGAAGGTGAGAAATAAAAAGACAGAGAAGAAGAGAGGCAGAGGAAAAGAGCGGGAGAAGGAGGTTTGTACAGTATGTTTATAGTAACATGTTATTACGAATCTTAAATTTTTTAAATCTAATCAAGAATTAGCGCTTAATATAACTTATATTTTACTAAATTCTACCGCTAACCAACAGCTTGGGTATCTACCGTAATTAGTTTTCCGTTACACTCTAATTAACTGCAAGTGCTAGATTTTAGGCCGAAATTAAAACAGACTTAAATGCCTAGAGGCATATAAAGCTGACGGTCCGCAAATCCCATCAAAAATATACGGTGAACGGTGTGGAAACTTTTAATTTATCGTGTCCACACTTCGTACCCAAAATTTTAATCTAATTTGGACCGAATTAAGGCCTTCCTGAAATTATCAACATCGTAACAATTATTATTTTATTTGAATATAGCATTACATTTAGATAGATAATTCTTTATTGTTTTCACATCACAGAATACTACAATGGTACTGAATAGAACAATGGTACAAGGAGAACAGAATAAGTTAATAAGAAGTACAAAACAACAGGCGGCCTTTTCGCTACGTAGCGATTTCTTCCAGGAAACCTAATTAGGTATCTTTTGACCAAAAAAAAATGTCCTTATAACCATGATGGGCTACTGAACACTTACCACAAGTCTGCTTTATAGAAGACTATGCACATAAAAAGATAAGAAAATGCAAAGAAGAAATTAAAATGAAATACCATTTCATTTTCATCAAAATTTCACCTGTTTCATAGCTCCATAAATGTTTCCTGATACCTAAATGTCTTTTGGGCTTTCCCCTGATGATTAATGTAGCTGAAGCTACACGTCCGGTCCCTCTGAAATTTTTATACATGGCCGGATTGTGGGAAGCAGATCCCTTCAAAGCCTTAATGTTTCTTTAAACAAACGTAAGGGAATTTATGTCCGTTGAGATTGTTCTTTTTTTATTTGGTTGCTTAATTTTATTTATGAAGTCTTATTAAAGTTTAAGGTTAAATTAATATGAAAATTTTCATTTTCTTAATTACACTCGCATTTATCTATTCTGAAACACTATAATTACTAGCAAAAAAGCGGTGCTTTAGGAGGGCTCGCGAAGTTTTCTTACCTAGTAATTTTGAAGACAATTTCAATTTATAATACTAAATGGTTTATTTTATTTTTTAACCGACTTCAAAAAAAGGAGGAGGTTCTCAATTCGACTGTACTTTTTTTATCTTTGTTACCTCAGAATTTTGGACTGGGCGAACCGATTTTGATGATTCTTTTTTTAATCGAAAGCTGGTGGCTGTCTTGTGGTCCCACATAAATTTTATTGAGATCTGACAATGGCATCCATGACAAAACCACATAAGTCGTAAATTTGTATTAAAATGTGCGCGACAAATTGACGAATAACTCAATATTACGCCAACCGATTTCCATGACCTGCCTGGTCGTTTTTAAGCTCAACTTATTTTGGTGGAATTATATTTCCTAGCTTCGAAGCGCTCATAGCCCGGCAGCTTGCGTCGATCCTAAGCGATCAACAAAGTTAAGGAACAGCGCTGCAGCGGGCGAAAAAATATAATCGCCACTTACCATCAGGTGGGATTGTTGTCAAGCACTAACTTATCTTATGTAAAAATAAATAAATAATAATATTCAAATAATTAATTATTCATAATAATGTATAGACCAAGTTGACTGTTAAAGATTGCCAACTGGCATTAACTACTTATATGTATGAATTATAGGTTATTTGCGAAGATATTTTCTCTATAAATAGCCATTTTAACCCTTATCAGTCGTGTCTTGGTCGTATAACATTACATGGTAAATAAAATTACAAAACTACGGTATCGATAAAGTAGCTCATCCCTGCCCGAGTAGCGGAGAGAGTTCTGATCAATAGACGAATAGAAATACCATTTAAAACATAAAATGAACCTTATTGCAACAGAACTAAAGTAGGTTTTTGATCATAAATTATATTATTTCCTTGTATCTGTATTCCGTGGGAAGTTACATTGAAGTATTTTTTTAGTTGTTCTACATGTCCATAGATGGCGTTAGTAATACGATAAAAATCGAATTTCTAAAAAAAAATTTTTTTTAAAGTGGACAAAATAATATTTTGATGATAGATAACACATCTAGACACGAATAGAAAATTCTGTGTCAAAACTCAAACCTGTAAGTGCAATAGTTTCTCCATAAAAGGGATAGAAAATTGTATGGATTGTGGACTATTATTTAGGGCTCGCTTCGCTCGCCCTGATTATAAGTTATATGCTATCCTATAGTGCCTGAAGTGCAATGTTTAATTTGTGATCGTACATTTAATTCTGCTGTATAGAGTGTTATGCCCCGAAACACAATTGTACAATCGAATATGTACAGGGTTTACACCCGATAATGTTTCAAAGTTCATTAATTTTCGATAAAATTTTGCATTTGATTAATTACCAATTTTCAGATCGGGAATTAAATACTTTGTTTATATTGTAGAACGTCAAAGGTTTATTATTTATTTTATCTATAATTACGGTGTTCAATTTATCATTCATAAAGTCGACAATATTGTTATTTGTTTTCTACACCGAGGAACGTATTACACAAACTAATTTCTCAGCCATCGTATGTGTTCTCGATGATAAGCAAACTATAAAGGTACAATATGGAACCTGAAAACTATGATACACTATATGAAGTAGAAGTAGAAGCAAGAAGAACGAAAAGAAAGAGGGGCCCTCTTTGGTTCTTGTCAGATATCAAAATGCTTGAGTCATTACCATATATTAATAGTTACGATTACCCGATCGCTTGGTACTGTTGTGCATATGAAACTAAAGGTAGAAAGGCGTGAGAGGCAAATATATTATTATGTTCTCGTAAATCATAGCTGTACATGAAAAAAGATTTTAAGTTTATTTTATTATTTTATTCAACACCTTGGGCTACCTGGCTGGAAACAAGCACAAATATACATAATTCTTCTAAAAAATAACCGGCTTTAAGATTAGGGATAACTCAAAAAATACTCATCAGATCTCCCTCAAATTTAAATGGGACCACATGACAAGCACCAGCTTTCATATATAAAAATCAATATCGTACACGCACTAAAACCCAACAAAAAAAAAATACGGTCAAATTGAGAACCTCCTCCTTTTTTTGAAGTCGGTTAAAAAAGCTGATTTAAATACCATACATTATATTATTATTTTCATTATTTCACTCAGTAATAAATAAGGTAAGGAAAATAGACGGCTTGTGTATTTCTCGCTTCGCGAAGGATTTTGGTATAAAAACTTTTCTTGCTCTCGGGATCCGAACTTAGTTCCTCATGGAAATTACCTTTTTTTCTCACTTGTTGTGTAATCATTATAGATTACATATAACATACTCGTATAAGAAAACAAATAATTATCATATGATGGATATAATGTATCATAACTATGTATCATAACTATGTATCATAATGTTCAATTCTAATTTAATAATAAATTTTTGTCGGAACTGCACCAACTAATAATCCTGAATCTAAAAACACTATTAAGTATATCTATAACACATTACCCTTAAGAAACCAACTCTACAATTCTACAATATCCTCTTTCACGTCATGTATCTACTTCCAATGTACTAATAACTCAGCAATACCAAAGGGTTGTTAAAATGTCTACTGCAAGTCCCATACATGTGTACGAAAACTTAAATAGAATAATAAACGACAAACGAAACTCTTGTATGCATACCTCATTTATTTGCCATTACAATTTATTACCCAGATGCCGATGATTTCAACTTAGGTACTTAACTTAGGTAATGGTAATTAAAACTTGCGAATAACATTTTATAAGCATGAGTAGTTAATAATAAGCATTAAACTTTTGAGCTCTCTTAAATAACCAAATAATTTAAAGATCAATTAGGCTTAATGTCCCTATTAATTTGATTTATTATTAAAGTGAGTTCTCGCGCACTAACTTCATGATTGGCAACGCGTTACCGGGCCTTTTGGAATTGGTATAATACACAGTCATATAACATGTTAACAAAAAAAATTATCATTAGTCGTTAAATTTATTTGAATCAAGACAACAAAAGTGCCTATTTTACGTAATATTCGTTCTATAGAACTTATCTGATTGTTCTTAACATGAATACAGCGAGAATCATCATTACGTTTCAGATTAATGTTCCAATGAATTTTCCTTCTTGTTAATCTTTCGAACGTATGTTACGTATTACATAACGCTTATTCCTTGAATATATAATTGTATATTTTACATCGATTTTGAAGAAACAATGCAAAAAAGAGAAACAAAGAACAAAATATTATGCATAATTAGGATTATTTAACAAAAAAACAAATAAGAGTTTTAGGCCCCGAATAAAATATATCTGAACTATTTATAATTGCCCCGAATTATTTATAATTGCAGCCAACCAGCGGGCCAGACATTTAAGTGACAAATGATAGCACATGCAGGCAGTAATGTAGGCAGTTATAGCCTAGCGGTTAGATCGTTGGTCTCTCGAACAGAGGGGCCCGAGTTCAAATCCTGGCACGCACCTCTGATTTTCAAATATTATGTGCGTATTAGAAGTTAGTTATCACTTGCTTCGGTGAAGGAAAACATCGTGAGGAAACCTGCACACCTGAATGTTCTCCATAAAAGTTCTCGAAGGTGTGTGAAGTCTACCAATCCGCACTTGGCCAGCGTGGTAGACTATGGCCTAATATCCCTCTCACATTGTGAGAGGAGACCCCGAGCCCAGCAGTGGGACAATTATGGGTTGTTGCTTTGATAGCACATGAAAACCTAGTTCAGCGATATCTGTTTATTTCAACGAAGTTGTCGAAAATTGCATCTTTTTCGAACGCTAGTTTGGGGGTGTACACACAAATAACCCCCATTTTTGTGTATTTTTCTTAATTCGAATAAGTTCCTTTGACGACCCGTGGGGCGCAATGGTTACCATGCCAGATGCCGCACCAAGGGTCCTGGGTTCGATTCCCAGTGAGGCGGAAATTTGAATGATGAGTTTTAATTTCTGTTCTCGGTCTGTGTGTGAATGTCCTTGTCTAGTGTGTTGTCCATGGCACCCACGACACAGGGAATCCTAGTGTGGGTCTATGAGTGTGAAGCGTTATTTATTATTATTATAATTTGATATTGTATCTGATAAAATATAATATTAGGTACTTTTTACGACTGACGATCCACCTGATGGTAAGTGGCTATCGTCGCCCATGGACATCAGCATCACCAAAGTCATCACTGATGCGTTGCCGGCTAAGAAAGAGAGAAGAAAAAGAAAGAAAGAAACAAAGAACTGGCTCTCAAGCCCCCAGCCGGAACACGACGAGTCGTTTGGCGGCTGACTCATGCTCCAGGCGAACCCCATGGAGAAATAATAATAGTAATAATGGTATTAATTAAAAATTAAAATCAATATTACCAATATAATCCCTCGAGGGGCTCTATCACCAGCTATTACTTAATCATCTTAAGCATATCATCATACATAATTGTAACTTCATACTAAGATGGCAAACAGTAATTAGTTCTAGCAAATGAATATTCGTTTACGTTCCCTGAGAAATTCCTGGATATTGAAAGAGATATAATGAATATTACTTTGTTAAGATCAGTTTACTAAATGTTATTAGTATTTTGAACACCAACTACAAGTGTTACTATTACAAATAAATTTTGTCTTAATTATTGTCTAGTAATGTCAAATATATTAGGAGGGAAGGTAAGTGGTAAAATTTCCAGTATTTATATCAAATACTTGTACTGATTACTTTATTATAAAGTAGTTTTTCTAATTGAATAGATTTACATTATAATCGGCTGGATAGACAGACAATAGAGTGATTCTATGTGGGTTTTGTTTTGTCAACGGATACAATGTACGAGACCCTAACACATGAAATTTCCATGCATAATTTACTTTCACAAATTAATTCATCTTTCACAAACGCCGATAACCGAGCTGTTGACGTACAATCACGGTTATTTATTAACGTGTGGCAAAAACATTTTATATTATATCGACATTAATTGTTTGATGAATCACTTGTTTCAAACAATGGGTACAATGACGGAAATCAGTTTTAAACTCCACACATGTACCTAAGTGTTGTTTTCCTATCGACTGTCTATACAAATAAATAAAATTGGAGTGTCTGTTTGTAATATTAAAATAACCGCTTTTTACTAAGTGCATTTGGATGTATGTATAGGTACACTGGACATATACCAAAACAACATTTTTTACAATTTTTGTCTGTCTGTCTCTCTGTCCGTCTGTTTGTTCCGGCTAATCTCTGAAATGGCTCGACCGATTTTGACGGGACTTTTACTGGCAGATAGCTGATGTAACAGGGAGTAACTTAGGCTACTTTTATTTTAGAAAAAAAAAATAGTTTGTTAGGCGATACAAAGTTCGCCGGGGCAGCTAGTATAAACTATATTTAAAGCAATATAAACTATATTTAAAGCAATAGTCGAAAATTTAATTCTACAGGGTCTAAAAATTACGAAGACAATAACAAATATTGAGAATACAAAAATTAAGATCTATTTTAGATTTCGTATTCCCCAGATTTCCAAATCCACTGTCGTGAGTTGACATTCGCTTAAAACAAGAAAACTTTTTATTGTTTTCCATTATGCCGTACAAAGGCACACACGCTTGACAGGTTATTTTCCCGGGAAATGAAACAGTGATATTGTGGGGACTGTTTTTAATTCTGAACGCATGGAGTGAAAAGAATATGGGAAGAGGGCCCTGTGGAATTGGATTCACTTTGCCCCTCTCGAGGAGAGTAATTGGTAAATGAAAAATTGGAGATAGGCTCAGGATCATCGAATGTTATCAACACAACTATGTTACGTATATTTCATTGAAGACATTTAATACTAATGGTGCTTCCCATGTTTTTTAAATCCAGACAAGAAGAACCATTACCCTCAAATGTGATTACAGAATAGTTATCATAATAAAAACAATAGATATAAAGAGTTATATATTTTAAAATGCGCTTAACTTCAGACCCTTTCTCTTACTATGAAAGTTTAATATAATCACAATTATTTCAACCACGCAAAATTAATATTTAACAAATACGTTCTTTTAACGCAGATAAATATATCTTTTTATCTGACTCATAAGAATCTATTAAGCTTCGTAACCCATAAACCCATAAACTGTTAGTCCAGAAAAACCCAAAATGCTGTTACGTGATCAAAATTAAAGTATAGATTAATTTTAGAAACAAATAGCTGTATATAGATAATTCTGCGGAAAAAAATAATATTTGTTTATAAAAAAAATTGTACACACTTATATTTTATTTACGCTATTCCATAACGTCCATTTATTTGTACGCTTGAAACCCTGGCAGGTACGGACAGTTCCCATCAAGTCGATAACATCGAATGTTCATTCGATCCTCGTTTAAAAACAGAAGGCGGAGTTTGTTTGCGAATCAAAAGTCAATATTGCTCCCGATCAATACAAGCTTTTACATATTTGCATAATAGGATTTCGTGGGACCGCTGAGTAGCGAAAGGTTGTGGTCTTGCTCGTAAGTGTGTTTTGTTTAAGTATGTTAAATGTTGAGTGTTGGTTTGTGTACTTTAGGTAGTTTTTCGTACGAGTGGGCTCTAGATCTCCTCAGTTACAAAAGGAGATTTTAGGTAGAAATTAGGTGGGTTGAAGACAACTAGATTGAAATTGTTTTGGTTGGTAAATAATCATTATGTTGGTGGTAGCAGATTCAGCGCAAAGGTTGGATCAGTCTGTTGAAGGGAAAAACATTAGGGCTTCGAGAAATTTTGGTCTTTGCCTGTCTTTAGGCTTAGTTAAAGTATATTGATGTTCTGGCCTCTAGCCATGAATACTGGAGCAGCATGAATGGCTGCAGGCCTCATCTATAATGAAGAAAGACCCATGTCCGGCAGTTGTGGATATAAGAAATTTATGAGTGCTATATTTATGAATGCCAAACCGGACTAAGCCATTGGGACTATGCAGTTTACATAACTCAAGTCTATATTCAAACACTTTTATGATACCTATCATAATTTCATGTTCGTTCAGTCCGTGGGTTGAGAATAAAGGCTCCATATAAACTTGGCAAAGCGTTGCGTTTGTTTTTATTGTTATCTTAATCTGAATACATTCTCGCTCGCCGTCATTCACTCCCTATCGGATATCTAAATGTGCCATCACGTATTATGCTTTATTCAACACTATAGACAGCCTTCTTATGTTTGTTGCTTTATCTTCTATAGCTTAGTTTGTTGCCTTCTTTAGGCTCACTGCCTGAGGGTTCCATTTTCCGGATTCTATATCTTGGAATGACATTTGACTTAAGCTATGTCTTGGCCTATAAGACTAATATTATTGTTCTGTCCTCTATAAAAAAAAGTCATGATTGCTTTCAACTAATCTACTTGTTGATTAGTTTAGATTAGCCTATCCAACTTATAACTGCTAACCATTTAATACAACTGAATAAATAGCCTACATTTGAGTTGCATAAGGTACTCACGAGGTATTCCCACTCATTTAAATGGATTTTGTTCACCATGAAACTACGGTAGCGTAGAGAACTTTTTAACAGACAAATAGAATGCCAAGTTCATTCGTTATCAAACGGTCTATTGTTGATGAAAATGACAAAAAATGACATCACATACCTTTTGCCAGACCGTACCAATAACAAACTGATATTTCTATTTACACCTAATATTAACAGGACTTACTAATTGATCACAGTCCCTCCTACAGTAATATTAAAGACTAGCTGACCCGGCGAACTTCGTATCGCCTAACAAACATTTATTTTCTAAAATAAAAGTAGCCTAAGTTACTCCTTGTTACATCAGCTATCTGCCAGTGAAAGTCCCGTCAAAATCGGTCCAGCCATTTCAGAGATTAGCTGGAACAAACAGACAGACAGACAAACAGACAGACAGACAAACAGACAGACAGACAAACTGACAGATAGACAGACAACAGAGACAGACAGACAGACAGACAGACAGATAGACAAAAATTGTAAAAAATGTTGTTTTGATATATATGTACCGAGTATACATCCAAATGCACTTATTAAAAAGTGGTTATTTTAATATTACAAACAGACACTCCAATTTTATTTATTTGTATAGATTTGTGAAATATGTCCATGGGTGGCAGGGAATCACATGAAAAAATCCAAACAGATCGCATGGCCTTAGGAATGTGACTTAAGTTCATATTAAGCGCTTTTTTCATAGTATTCAATCCATGTTAGTGGCGATGGTTAAGGTATGATAGATGGCAGATACTTGGTGACCCCGACTTGATTTATATGACTTGCCCAAGGATCATTATACGCTCGAGTTACTGCTGATTTATACGTTACCTTTTCGCAGGGTGGATAATGATTTAGGAATAAAAACGTTTTTCCCTGGTATTTTATATCAAATTATTTCAAAATAGTGTGTAGTTACGAGTACTAGTTATTTGTTATGTGGTTTGGTATTTGGTTTTAAACCAAATGAGAATGAGTTTTAAGAAATACAAATTCAGAATACAAATTCTGTACTAAGGAGTGACTTAAGTGACTCTGACTGCGGCAGGGTGTTATACAAAATCGAATCGGAATAACATTCCAACATCGTGAATTAAGTCTACTTATATCAATTCACCTGCGGCCAGTAGATTAAAATCACCTAGGTGCATAGGTGAATAAAGTACACTAAAAGTAGACTTAAGACACCTGGGTGAATTAACTCAGGTGAATAAAGTCGACGTCACCAGGGAAACAGGTAATAATTATGTTGACATTCGTATTCCATTATAACAAGGGTGTAAGCGATTCCATGATCCCTTGAGACGTAGACTTTTGCTCGTAGATACATCATACGAACAACTTTCGTAAAGTCAATATCCTGATGATTGTAGTTTGTGGGATAGTGGGAACTACTAAACATAAACTAAAGATATAAATCATCTTAATAATTTCCTTGCGAATCACTTTAACGACTAATATTACTAACTTAAATTATTGATCGAAATTTCACCAATTTCGACAAGAAAAAGAAAAGTTTTTCTAAATACTAGGTACCTACTGGCATATTAACCAGTTTTAGCAATATTTTTATTTTCTATATACTCTTGGAATAACTAAATGAAGTAAGAAGTAGTTTATATATGGGGTATTCCGAGTAATTAGTAGTAAACATAAGATCCCTTCCATTCCCTTCAGTTCTATTTCGCAAGATAACGAAGTGCCGGCCAATCTCGTGTGTGTCATTCAACCAGATTTGGAATCTCAAGACGGATTGCTTGGCTCCGGTAAAGTAAAAAATACATCAACGAACTCTCAGTTAATGTAAAAAGAAATAAAAGAGGAATTTTCGTCGTTCTTTTGTTTTTAGAGTATAAAAATAATAACTGCTCTCGTTTCGAGAAACCTGTCTTAGTACACAGACAGGAACGGTCACAGGCTGAAAAAACTTTATGGACTGTTATGATGTATAATTAACGTTACCTTATTTAGAGGTCCAATTCAAAAGATACATTTACTAAATAATCTGAAAATGAAAGCAAAAGTAAACAGTAAGTAACTTAAAATCACATAACACTTTTTTTAAATTGAAGGAAGCCATGCTTCATCCAAATAAGCATTTTTAGCGGCAGCACCCATTAGATACTCCACCACGCTGCTACATTGTGGATTGGTGTGAGGATCAGAGATTAGGTAAAATAAGAAAAATATTAGTCTCTTACTCTGTTATTTTCTGTCACCAAGCAACTGTATAATTTACAGACGTCGCGATCCGTAGCTAATCCCGAACAACAAGCTAGGATGTTCTCAGGATTAAACAAGTTACATTTATTATTGTAAGACGAAGTTGGGAGTGACGCTGGCCAACAATGGGATACTGGGTTTGATTCCCGGTTGGAGCAGAGTTTGTTCCCTAGTTCTTTGTGTTCAGTAGTCCATGCCATGAAACAAGGAATCCTTGCGCAACGGAATCGTATATTGACTAATGTACCTGATTTATTTTGTTTTGTTTTGAAAGAAGTTTCTAATCCGAAAATTGCAAGGTACAGGATTTGTCTACCAAGTCAACCATATTTTATCTAGTGCTGCTTCAGAACTCGTAACTTTACTTATATCAACAGTAATTCCAACAAGAATTTTAGATAAATGAACAGTCTAACAGACTCATTTTCAACGTAAAGGTGTGTTACTTTAAAAAGGTGAAATTCATTTCGAAGTAAAATAATATCGCGCTTCCAGACAAAGAATAATGGATAGAAGAGAGAAGAATAATTCTCCAAGATAACTCTAGTATTAATACATCGTCAGGATCAAATTTGAAAGCTCTTTAGTCGAATGAACTACGAATCTGTAGATCCTTTTTGCTAAAATTCGGTACGATATGTGTTTAATGTGTTTGATGTTTTTAACGGACTTATGAACAGGAGAAAATTATAAAAAAAAAACTTGCGTAATTGTCTGTTTTTTTACCACTGATTGCAAAATACAAGATTCACAAGAAAATCGTTATTTATAGCTTATGTATTTAACAATCAACAAGTTGAATATTAGTTGTAATTAATGGGTATTCAAATTCACTCAATTATTAGCAAAAAGTAACAGTCACATTTCTTATATTAATTAGATCATCTAAACGCTACTAATTGCTTTTATAGCTTCTTCCGCCCCTTGAAATTATTTTGTGCCCAAATGGGGTCACAATTATATTACCTTTGAAAAAGGCTACTTCATACTTAAACATAAATATATAATAAAACAAATTAAAATATATATAGGTATGTTTAATCAATTTGAACCCAACGTCATAACTTCCGTAGCAAATAAAACAGGCACATGAAAACATCACATTTAAAATCCAACAAACCCTGAAACAAATAAAGCGATCCCTTACGCAGCAGTGTAAGCAAAATTAAACAGATAAATCCACTTGTATATGCAACTTCACTTCACCCTTCCAATCCCACCTTTTATTCTCGCATAAAGGGACGCTCCCGCTGAGAACGAAAAACGATATAAGATGTTTTTTTATACGTTTCTAGCCTTTTTGCGAAATATTTGGCGTAAAGTAGCCCGCTAAAAGTAATTTTGGTTAGAGTCAAGAGTCAGTTCGTGGGGCGGGACACGCCCTCCTGCTAGCATAATGGTTTATGGACAAGTGAAAAAATTCATGACGGTATCATATATGATGAATTAAAAAGAAAATCTATAACGATTAGATAAGCGTAAGTAGATAGTGAGTACCTTACATATGATGACCAACGGAACCCTACATTACGCGTGGCTTTACACGCATTTGGCCGGTTGACTTTAGATTATTTACATAATTGTGGTCGAGTTTCAATAATGATTATGACACTGGGAGACTCACTCGCTTCACGCTGGAAGTCAACAAGTTCCTTATTTCAGCCCTAAAACATATGGAACGTTCAAGATAAAACGTTCCTATTTTTCTTTTACGAATTCGATACCAAGAAAGCTTACCAAATCCAATAGGTTTAGAGCTTCCATTATTCATTTCATTATACGTATATTGGTTCGCACGTGTTCTTTCCCTAGAGTTTTCGATTTTCATATATATATAGTGGTGTTATTGGAACCCTTTGTTGAGAATCTATCATTTCCCCATACCAATACATCTTTGATTATTTTCATTTCGGTTACTGTGTATTTTCATGCACCTCTAAATGGGAAATCCTTTTATGCCTATTGTTTGTTTTGGTAAATAAATAAGTAGATAGATCCTTGTTTGCCAGCTAAATAGATTTATAAACGAGGTAAATAAAATCACAGATATACCAGGTACGACCCCAGTGAATGAGACGAATTATAATTTTTTTTTTTCATTTTTCATTTTAGCATTTTATTTTAGTGTAAATTCATGTTACTTTCCATTTTTATTCGTAGGTAGGTTCTCCACTCGCCAGTCTTTTAACGACTCAATTTACATTTAAATATAAAATTTAATGTTTTAAATATATAAATAAAAAACTTTAAAACATACTTTAAATACTCGGTAATAACAAAGTCTATAGTATCATTAAAAATACATTTCCATTGTAAATCAAATCAGATAATCATTTATAAATTATTTTTAAATTAGTTTACAGATAGGTTCTTTGTCCTTAAAAATCTTAAATCTTTTTCGTTCGGAGAAGACAAATTCATTCAATAAATTATTGAAATGTGTTACATAAGAATGCACTTTTCAACGTAGTTTTAGTCTCTTTTATTTTGTTTTTCTGTATCTTATTATTAAAAGCCATTATTGATACTCCAATGTCTGACCATAAACAAATCTACGCTGAAGTTAAGCGGTACAGCTCGGAGCCCCTGAAGAAAATAAGCTATGAGGCAGTTGATTACAAGCTACTTTATAAAGCTGTATCTCAAAATCAGTTAAATAACTGGGATTTCGCATATAACATCCTGGAGGAAAGACTGATAAAATGCGTAAAAGACAGTAAAATAACGAAAACAAAGATACTGAACCCACCAAGACAAAACTGGATAAACAAAACAATTATAAATCATATAAATAATAGAAACTCATTGTGGCAGCAACATAAGAAAAGTCCAGAAGATATAAATAAAAAAGAAAATTTTATTAACAAAAGAAATGAAGTAATAGAGTATATACAACAGACAAAATCAAGATATTACCTAAAAGCCTTTACTGACTGTAAGAAAAAACCCTCAAAAATGTGGCAACTGATAAATAACTTGTCCTGTAATAAACTAATGGGTAATAACGAACCCACGAAACTGCAGACGCATAACGGCCTGACTACGAACGAAAAAGAAATTTGTGATGGTTTTAACGAATTCTTTGCTAATGTTGGTTCCATACTTGCAGAACAGATCCCTAAAAAACATCACCCACCTAGTGCATCTGAGGTGTGTGATTCTGGAACTCGGTCTTCTACACTCAACACACTCAAACCCGCAACAAAAGATGAAATTCTCAAAATAATACATAAACTCAAATCTAACACTAGCTCGGGTCTGGACGGTATTAATACAAAGTCATTAAAATGTGTCGCAAGCCTTATCATTGACGAGCTTACATGTTGCATCAACAAATGCCTTGAAACGGGAACATTTCCAGATAGCCTTAAAGTCGCTAAAGTTACGCCCATTTACAAATCTGGAGCTAAATCGGAACCGAGCAATTACCGTCCCATATCCGTGCTCCCGGTCCTATCAAAAGTATTCGAAAAAGTTCTTTACAACCGGCTTGAAGACTACTTAAATAGACTAGACTACATATACTCTAAACAATATGGCTTCAGATCGAAATCTAATACTCTGTCAGCTACTATAGATCTCGTTACGAACATTAAGCTAAGAATCGATAAAAAACAAATAGCTTTAGCTATCTTCATCGATCTCAGAAAAGCTTTTGATACCGTAAGTCACGAAATACTTTTGAATAAATTAAGTGCTATTGGTTTGGAGGGAACCGCTTACAAAATTTTCAAATCATATCTTTGTAATAGATATCAAGTAGTAAAGATTGGTAATTCTGAGAGTGCTCCGAAAATAATAACTTATGGCGTGCCACAAGGTTCAATTTTGGGTCCTCTTCTCTTTTAGCTTTATATAAATAGTGTACATCAAATTGGACTTAAAGGTGATGTTACACTATACGCCGATGACACATGCTTACTCTACTTTGGTCATTCTATTGGCACTATTATTAACGATGCCCAGGGCGATCTGGACCTATTAAATATATGGTTTCAACAAAATATCCTTACAATTAATACAACAAAAACTAACTATATTATATTTACATCAAAAAATAAAAAGATTGAAAATTATTCTCCATTAAAAATAAATAACCAAATAATTCAAAGAATTGATCACGAAAAGTATTTAGGACTTATATTAGATAGCAAATTGACCTGGCTTCCACATATTCAGAAAGTGAGGCGTAAATTAATATCACTAACCGGAGCGCTACGAGGTATAGTTCGCTGCCTACCTTTGCAAGTACGATACTTAATATATAACTCATTGGTAAAACCTCATATCGATTACCTAATAGAAGTCTGGGGCACTGCGTCGAAAACAAATCTAAATTTACTACAAATTGCACAAAACAAATTACTAAAAACATTGTTTAATTATGATTATCGTATGCCAACCAAAACACTTTATAATAATACAAAATTAATGAATATTTCCCAAACATATTCTTACTATAATTGCATACTAATACGAAAAATATTGAATAAACATATACACGCTAACATTACACTACAAAAGAAAATAAATAAAACTCATAAAATGAAATTAAGAAGGGACAATGACCTACAGTTGTATGTTCCCCGAACCAATCAGGCTAAGCGAAGTATTATGTATGACGGATGCAAAATCTATAATCAGCTACCGAAAGACCTAAAAGAAGCAAAATCAATGTTAACTTTTAAAAAAAGATTAAAAATTTTCATTATGAAATCCCAAACACCACCTTAGCATGAGACACTTCCAGACATTCATAACTCTATGTTACCTGACTGAGCGCGAGTATGGAACAAACGTACGTTTATTAAAATACCCTCAATAGTTTTTATATTTTATGTTTACGAGTTTGGATTGTTAACGCAACTCTGTGCAATGTACTCAATGTTATTTTCTATAATATTGTTCATTCTCATGTAAGTGAATTGTATTCTTTATGAGAATAAAGTTATCTCAAACCTCAAAACCTACTCGTAAGTCACCAATGCATTTGCCAGCGAAAAAGGCAAGACGCTATGACCGAAACATGTTACAAAGATCTAATTTTATGGTTTATTTTAGAGAGAAGAATGTAAATAGCCTGGCGGGCAAAAACCCTACCATCATGACCTCTAACAAGAGAGACCTTTTGTGATAACCTCATACTATGTTGTTCAGCAGAGTGTTACACCGCGAGCAGAAAAGGTTGATATTGACTCACGGATGGATGGATCACATAATCTTCAGTTACTGAAACAATATAGGTGACTTTTATTGTAATGTAGCATTACCATGCTTTACCATCCAATAATTTTTTCCTGATTTCACTATTTAATTGAAATAGAAATTGCTATGTTAAAATAATTCAAAATAAATATTAAGTCACATTCTACTTGAGACTAAACTTACCCCCATTGTAGCTCCGTAGAAAGTTTTCCTTACCAATCTTGCCCCAATATGACCCCAATATAACAATCTTCTCATTAATTCAATGCCGACTGAAGGAAGAGCACATTAAACTCGCCCGAACGTGAGCTTTATGGCGACGCTTTATTAATGAACGCTTTTAATTTATATCGCATCTTACATTACTCGAACTACGGTATAAAATGAATTTGTTGGAGCGATTGTATTTATGGGGTTGAGGTTTATAGGAAATTTATGGTACTGTATAAAGTGATGTTGTACATGAAGTGATAGTATAATTTTGCCTTATATAAAGGAGTTATTTTATATCATGATGTAGGTACATCCGAGATACACTGGTGCAATGTGATACAAAAGAAGGAAGAAAAATGTTTATGCCGCCAATGATAATTGGCGCTATTGGCGTACACGACACAGCAATGAACCCCATCCAACTGCAGAGAGGCGTCAGACAAGGCGACGACATATCCCCAAAACTGTTCACCGCTGCGTTAGAATACGTGTTCAAGCTGATGGAGTGGAAACGACATGGCATCAACAACAATGGTGAATACATTACAAACCTGCGATATGCCGATGATATAGTCACCTGGGGGGTTCCCTGGAAGAACTAGGTACAATGCTCGGGGACTTAAACAGCGCTTCACAACGGGTGGGTTTTAAGATGAACATGGACAAGACGAAAATCATGTCGAATGTCCATGTCACACCCGTACCGGTTGTTGTTGACTGCGCTGCTCTCGAAGTTGTAGACGAATACATTTACCTGGGACAAATGAGCCAGATGGGTAAGTCCAACTTAGAGAAAGAAGTCACTCGTAGAATCCAACTCGGATGGGCTGCGTTCGGAAAACTGCGTCCTATCTTGTCGTCCAAAACACTATCTCAGTGCCTGCCTGAAGGCGAAGGAGTTCGAGCAGTGTATATTGCCAGCGATAACATACGGATCCGAGACGTGGTGCTTTACTATTGGCTTATTCCACTAGCTCAAAGTAGCGCAGCGAGCTATGGGGAGGGCTATGCTCGGTATCTTTCTACGTGATACGGGATCATACAATGAAATGATAGAAATGAGGAGATCCGTGGACGAACAAAGGTAACCGACATAGTTCAAAGAATTAGCCGGCTGAAGATCACTAGGGATTCTAGGTTCCGAACAAACATCCAGAAGGTCGCGTCACAATTAAGAGGTTAAGAACTTAATTTTCTGTACTTGGATTTTCCATACAACGAATTAGTAAAGTACCTAAAGAGACCATCTTTGACCTGCTGTAATTAGTAAATGCGCCACCAAAGTGTAACTCGGAATTAGATTTTTATATTTTATGGGTTATTTAAGAAATCAGAACTAAAATATTAAGTTCGTCATCATAAAACTGCCTTCAAAATTTAAAGAAAAAATATTGTCTATGAAATCCCAATTCCGTGGTATACATCGGAATTAGGAATCACATAAAATATTTGGCACTTAATTCCGTGGTATTTTAAAACCTTATTTTCTCTTCAATTTGTGAATAAAATGCTCAAATGTTGAGTGTTTTCGATAAAACATGTAACCCTTCCAATATTTCAACCAAACAAAAACACAGCATAAAACTGTCTTCTAAAACACTAGTTAGTAAATCGTGATACTCACGTGCATAAGGTCCAAAATGTATGAAGGGCACGTTCGAGTCGGCTACTTGCGTTGATCTGGCCGATTATTTTAAAACGTACATATACTAAAGCACTCCTTTGCTCATATACATACATTATGAAACATAATGTATCTGGCAGGCTAAAAGACTTGTAAATTGCTTGAAAACGCCACTTTTCGAAATACCTCGGAATTAGGTGCATTTTTTAAAGCCCGCGGAATCAGGTGCCTTTACCTTAAGCAATAATAAACATTACGTAATTATAACGTACCCTAACAAATTCTTAGCCTTGGCTCAAGCAAGTTAAGATGCTAAATAAATTAATCCCAAGGAAGGTACATCCTCAGAAATTCATGAGGTAAAGTAAGAATTGACTATTATCAAGAAGATACGGCGCCGAATACATCTAGCGCGGCAATTTACCGCCCATCTTGTTCCTCTCTATACCTTCACACGAGGAGGCGGGTCTAACGACCTCAATTAGGTGTTAATGTAATGCCTGTCTAGGTCTGTGGTTATCTCATACATTTCACCGTGAAAAGCAATAATAATAATCCGGATAGGCGTCTGCTGTGGTCATTCTGGCATTCACTAATTCGAGCATGGCTTTGCTCAAAATTTTGTTGAAATACAGAACATCAATTCGATTAGCGGAGAAGAGGAATCCTTTAAATCTGACCTTAAATATAATAGAGTTGGAGTTCCTCAAGGAAGTATTTTAGGACCGCTACTATTTATTATTTACATAAATGACATTGTTAAAATTACCAATCAACAATATTCCCTATTTGCGGACGATATTGCAGTAATTGTACATAATAATCTTAATATCAATTATAATAATGTAATAAACGATACAATTAGTAAAATAGTGACATGGCTTAAAGACAACAATCTTAAAATTAATATAAACAAAACGAAATATATACAATTCGGAAATAGAGGATCAAAAAAACACAATCTAAAAGTGCATTACGATAATAATACGATAGAAGAAACTGACTCTATTACATTCCTAGGCATTAATATAGATCGATCTTTTACTTGGAAAGAACACGTAGAAAAACTTTGTACAAAAATTTCTCGTTTCGTTTTTGTTTTATGGCGCCTACCAAAAATAAGTAATATGTCAACAGCCTTAAAAGCCTACCACGGCTATGTTGCCTCTAATTTAAGGTATGGTATAGTTTTATGGGGAAACTCTACAGATTGCAATAAAGTCTTCATTGCTCAAAAACGATGTATACGCGCTATTTGTAATGTTGCCCCAGACACAAGTTGCAAGCCTCTCTTTAGGAAGCTAAAATTATTAACATTGACTGGTTTATACATATATGAGATTTGTATTTTTGTGAGAACTAATATGCACCTTTTTCAGGAAAAAAAAGATAATTGTTATTTTGCAACCAGATACCCTAATCGACTATGTGTACCACCTTCTCGATCAGCGATACGTTCAAAAAATTCGACTCACATGTGTGTAACGATATATAATAAAATCCCTGAAAACATAAAAATTTTAACTTTCACTAAATTTAAAATAGAGTTACATAAATGGTTAACTGACAAATGCTACTATTCAATAAAAGAATTTATATGAAGATTTTAATTATTATTGTTTTCCCTTGAAATTTGATATTGAAATTTGTTATAATAAGATGTAAGTAATGTAAGATAAATAAAATAATATTCTCATTTAAAGTATAATAATAAATATTGTAAACTTATTAAACTTAAACTATTTGTACGCCATAATATGGCAAATGTGAGATAGATTGCATAATACTTGACCAACTTTGTAACCACATTTCTACAAATAAAGATATTTCATTTCATTTCATTTCATTTCATTTCATTTCATTTCATTTCATTTCATTTCAAGTGACCCACTGTAGGGCGTGAGCCTTTTTTGTAAGTAGTCGTTACTTTTGCCAAAGGAATTTGATTTCCGGGAAAGATGAAGGATTCCGTTTATTACTCCCTCTCGGTTTTATAGCACAACATTGACAAAACTACTCCATCCCATAAAGATGGCGAGTACCCAATTATGGAAAACCCGACATAAAATAACAATGGTGACAGTACTAAAATGAAGTATGTGGAAATATTCTATTATTAATATTACTGAAATTAGAAAAATTCTAAGAACGTAGAACAATGTCTATTAAAGCAGTGAGGATAGTAATAATAATTATTATTTAAAGCGAGTCTTTGCATGAGCATTACTCTATTCTTATTCTCCAATAAATTTCGACTAAGAAGTAAATAAGGTGAGTAATTTGTAAGGTGAGGTATGATGTAGGTTTAATTAAGGTTTCCCTAAACTTTAGTCTCAGACGATTTAGGGTTGCATTCTGCTGAACAAAGGAATCTATAGCAGCTGGTCCTTAAAGAAAAAGCACTGGGATTTAACATGCTTCGGCTTAGAGATCCTACAGTACAGATACAGATCCAGATCCAGACCCAGACCCAGATCCAGATTCAGATCCAGATCTAGATACAGATACATATACAGATACAGATACAGATACAGATACAGATACAGATACAGATACAGATACAGATACAGATAAAGATACAGATACGGATCCTACGAATACTTAATATTATAAATGTTGGGAAGATATATGGATGTTTGTTACTCTTGCACGGATGTTCATGATATTTAACACACTGGTAGATAATAAGATATAGGATAAGACTTATTATCCCCGAGCAAAGCCGCGGGCAGAACGCCTGTGATATAATTAAAGAAAATGAAAATAGTTTCAAAGCAATGTTTACTCACAGTTCTGTAAAATACTGCAAGCTAAATATCTCCAAGTCACACGGCGAAACAAATGCTGTTGTTGTTATTAGTACCACCGAACAACTACAACATAGAAGGATTAACCGTCGGGACCCATTCTTCAATCAATCAAAAAGATTTGATTGATTTTTCCCTGACTACGCAAGAAAGAGGGTTATGATTTTCGAGTGTATGTATTAATTGAAGTCGGTTAAAAAGCCACTCATTCACTAATACCAGACGACAAGCAGAGCTTACGGTCTTGGAACTCAAATGGTCAATTTTATCCTAAACCTTCAAGGACTATCGTCACAATTACCGAATATTGGTACATCGGTGGCCTCGAGCCGTGATATTACCATGATTATGTAAATTTGCGTTGCGCCAAAGGTTTGCTGTATTAAGCCAAATTGTGGAGCTTTATACTTCGTTCCGCTTTAATGAGGCTTCATTAAACGCTTCTGGGACTGGTGTGAAACGTAAAATTAAAAGCTTTTTTATGCAAGTAACTCTTGTGAATTTCCAAGCAGTCGACCTGCAGGTAAATACTTACTCTACAATCATTAGTTTATATAGTTACTTATATAGAATGAACCTGATAATTATGTAGGTATTCATTTATCATCGCGCAGTGTACCGGAAATCATTAATTTATAATAGTGTTAAGGCAGTTTAGGGCATCTGTGAATTACGTCACACTAATTTCATGACTTTTTGACCCCTCCCCCCGTCCTTGTCATAGCTGGTCACACTTGTCAGACCTCCCCCCTAGTGTGACGTCACATATTATGAAATTTTACACCTAGAAATTAATAAATTAAAACAGCAGTTCCAAAATAAGTTTTATTTCCATTAATTATTTTTTAATATTACACGCTTTATATTAGCTTCACCTGTATATATTTGTAACTTGTAACCGACTCCTTTGGACTTGATTTTGACCCACTTCAAACGGTCAGACTTTTTTCAAACTTCGTAGAGTTATCGAGGACCGATGACAATTCAATATTTAAAGCAAAAAGAAAGAAAGAAAAAACCTAAGTTTCAATTCCAAAAATCAAATTAAAAAATGAAAAAATAAATAATAGGTAAAAAAAAAACTAAAAACACGCTTTTATACAAAATCCAAATATATCTTATAAAATAATATCTTAAAAAGCATTTTAAAATGTGACGTCATAAAACTTAGGACCCCTCCCACCCTTTGTCACACAATTTCACACTACACCGACCCCCCCCCCCCCCCCTAATGCGTGACGTAATTTATGGATGGCCTCTTAGCATGTATCCCAGAAGAAAACAAAAACACATGCAGGAAAAGGGAATGAGTATATTTTTCATAAGCTATATTATTACTGATTTAATTAGCAATAACTGTAAGAAATTAAGATAAGATTATTAAGATAATATTATATTATGAACGTTTGACCCTATGTTATGTCTGTTATACAATTAATAAATACACATTCCGATTTACAAAGATCACAAAAAAACGTCTTAATCCCTACTGATCAAACATTAATCTTGTTACTATCCCGTCAGCAGTGGCCCGCTAAAGTCTTAAAGCCAAGTTATTGTACCGATATCTACCTAATGTTGAATTCTGTATTGAAAATAAATAACTCGGAATCCTACTACATGAAATAGATATTATAAATGTGAAAGTTTGTATCAATGTTTGTTTGCCTTTCACGCAAAAACTACTGAACGGGACTTCATGAAACTTTGCACACAGGTAGACCATGATCTGGAAAAAATAGTGTTCTCGTTATTTTTAACGGAAATATGTTTATAAGATAAATTAATTATTTATTTGCCTTATGGAGGCCATACACGAACAAGTGTACTTGTTAAGTTTGCAGCGGGCTTGATGCGGCATCCTAAACCTGCCTTATTTTCAGTATTTGTTCAATCTGAACAGCAGTGCCCATAGTTTCTCATAATCCATTTACTAGCTCCTCGGAATTACACCCCAATAGCCCAATCAACAGCTTGAATTTGTGTTTTTAAATAGTTTCTGTGCACATAGCGGAGATCATTTTCGGATGTATCAAATTATGCAATCGAAGGGCGGATGCCCGTGTAACACACAACAGTTAAAAGGTCTCAAAGGGGCCTCTACGTGTTGGACCTGTGTCCCCACGAAAGCCTTCCGAAATACCGGGTCCGATTACATCTTGGACCCGAGATTCTATCAGGATATAAAATAGTAATAATGGTATTAATTAACAATTAAAATCAATAAATAATCAATTGTTTAATAAACATACATACGTGATACGGTTTTTTACTACAACGATTTTCTGAAGTGAAACTTCTATCGACTTAGTGGAGACAAAAATACATTCTTCCTTGCTTTCCAAATCCTACAGCAAAATCAATACCCAAGGAAACAAAGTCAATGCACGTACGAACGAGCATATAAACATTTTTATTAAAAAAATAATTTCCTTTTCAAAGAAAATCTAAAATATTCGTTAGGGATATGAACTAAGGCGGGCAGGAGTACGCGAAACTTTTTTAATACCAGAATAATTTCGCCCGCAAAGCTCGCGAACCCGTAAGAAATTTGCTCTATTGAGTCAAGTGTGCTTATAGTGCAGCCTACCAGAAACTGGATCGCCGCAAAGTTGGCGCTCTGTACTAGATAGCACGCTTGTCGAAATAGCCAATGATTGCTGTGCTATGGCTATTTTTTACTTTACTTCAACAACAACAACTTTTAGTTAACACAGAGATCATCTACTTTAAAAATTAACGCCTGCGTTATGTTATTGTTATAATTGTTATAGGAAACATTTTGTACTTTTTATTATAAACATTATCCATTAAATAAATAGAAATGAATATTTCCACTCACAGATTGTAACAATAATACTACATTTACAGTGTTATTGTGTATAACTAGAAAATTAATCTGAATTAGATTATGCTTTACTTTGCGGAGTCTCGAATGCTATCTTTAAGGTATGTCGAAGACCTTCAAGCGTCTTAAAAATGTGTATTATGATTATGTACTAAGGAGCGATTTTAAGTGGCGTGGTGGAAAGTGGTGGAACTGGTGGAGTTTAGAGGAGAGGCCCGTGCTCTTTAGTGGTGCATTAATGCTTGAAGCTATCCAATCTAAAAACTTAAATACACTTAAATATATTAATCGAATACATTTACGACATCAAAGGCCATCATAGGCGCGACAAAATAGCGTTCAGTGGAAATCAACAGCTTGACGTATCTGCAACACGTAGGTAGTTACGCCCCAACTCAGTCACTAACGGTTGCTTAAATTGCTCTTTAGTACATAATTTGTATGATGATTCTTTACTAAGGAGCGTTTTAAGTAACCGTTAGTGACTCTGAGTTGGGGCGTTAGTTACACTGCACATAAAACATTATTATATTTCCCAATATTTTAAATAAATTATTTGTTCATCCAAAAATTTTTCGTTCCTAAAATAAAATTTTAAAAGTACTTCAAACGTAAAAAGATACACTGTGTATTTTCCATTTTTATTACCAAACAACAGCAAACGAAAATTTTGCCAAATCGCGATCACAGAACGCTTGATGCACGGCAAGAATTGTCCCGATAAACCGTTATTGAACGTGTTAAGTCCTTAATTGGATTTTCGATTAATTGGAAAGGGTAACCGTGGGAAAATTTCAAAATCCTCCTTGTATCATCGAATTCACCTAACTTTACTATTGTAGTTATTGGAGAAGCTTTGCAATTAATGATAAATTAGGGTTTTCGACACACGTCGATTTCAACACAATCTTTATGGCTTTAGAATTGAGCTGGTAAAGCGATGACTTGATGAGCAGTTTCGGGTACAATATTTGAGTTCTTATTTAGCTTCATTATAGTGACATACTGCACGACATGGGTCTCTCCACCTTTCGAAAAAGGTTTAAAATGCACTTAACTACTCTGACCCAGTCTGATTTGAAGAAGGTTTAAAGTCCAAATTATCGAAAGGAAATTGGCATGACTTAAAGATTCTATCGATGATAAATGTACAGTCATCTTAATATACTTCTGTGCTTCAACACAGAAGCGTTCCTTTGAATAAAATTCTGCCAGTATCAGTAAAACACAATTAGGTACTTCAATTTTATTTTATATAGTAATTACTATTTTTATAATATATTTAGAGATAACCATAATTAAAAACATTTGTAAGAGAGCAGAAAAGTAGTTAATTTAACAGAAGAACCAGTCGCAATTAAACGACTAATTCTTCTTTAAGCGCTACTGTGACCGGGGAAGACGTCCTATTATTTCTGTCGCGAGAAAATCTTTAGGAGATACTTTTAGCTAATTGCAATCATTTGTCATGTTGTAATGTGGTACGCAAACAAGACAGTCGAAGAATTAAACAGTTAAAAGGTTATTTCGTAACAGTAAAATGGGAAATAATTAGTTTAACTTTTAATTATTATAATACGCGGCAATAATAGTATAAAAATGCTTAAAGGCTTACATACTCATACTCCCCACAGTAAGTTTTTTCCTGTGATGCTAGTAACATAGATGTTACCCGAGTACAAATATTTATCTGCCACATAAATATGTATCTGGCCCGGGCAGGGAATCGACAGTATTGATTATGGTGTGCGTTTTTGGTCCATAATTCTGGTGACTAATATCTTTTATTAGCAACAGCAATAGCATTAGATCTCTTTCCTCAAAAGTGGCTGGATTTATGGTTTGGTTTTCTACCGCTAAGATAACCTTTAACCGATTTTGATTAATCGTGAAATATTTTAAACGTGTTTTGGTTGCAATTTTGGACAATTAGTTAATAACAAACTGGTTAATTGTTTTTATCTTTAGCAGCAATATGTCTATGTTGTCATTTGAGTTCAAAACGGCGATGACCAAAAGAATCATCAATTTGTTTCCTAACAACGCCGGAAAATAAAACACAATTTATATCAGTCTAAAATTTTTTAAATTGACTCTTTATCTACATATTTGTGAAAATGTAATAAATAATAATGTAGTTTCAAAAAACGAGACGCAAAGGTTCCTCAGGTAGAAACTAGAAACCCTACCAAACGGAGACTCATTCATTAATATAATGACGTTGCAAATACCGTGAACGACAGAATGAGATGTGCGGCAAAAACTATTCAGATGGGACGGAGTAATTTCATTTGGAAAGAACTGACAGAAATTGCATAAATCGTTCCTTGGAGTTGGGAGTCGCTAAAAGCTGTACTTTAGGTTCCGAGAATGAGTATGAAAACTATTTTAATGTTTGTTCGTTATTGAGAATGTTATTTAAAACTATATCTTGCATTCTTATGAGGTAAAAACATATAGCTTTTTAAGTATGCTGCAAGCCAATGATATTATATTTTCATTATAATACACGATGAAAAGACAATATTTTGAGTTCCAAAAATCACAATAACTTAACATGGTTCAATGTAAAGTTATTGTAGTTTAACAAAACATTTTTCAAGCTTTAAAAACGAATCTCAATAGGCTTAGAGCTCTCAACAAGTTTTAACTCAGTTCAAGAAAACGTTACTGAAATCCGTAAATCTTTTGAAATGGTATCCGGATAACAATTTCAGTTGAATGAGAAAATACAACCGGTTTGGTAAAATATTATGACTTTAAAATCGAAAAACCGGGTTTTATGTCACAACTTGTCGTGTCAGTTTGTCATAACAAATAGAAATATTGTTTACTAGTGAACTAGTGGATACCCAGCGTGTTCGACCACGCAATTTTTTTTTCTGATGACAATGACAGATCAGTGTTGATCTTGCTGAGTATCATATGCTTAACTTTACTCCTGAAAAATAAGAAAAAAATAAATGCTCACACTAATGTGTGACATGTTAGTACATGTCCAGGACAATCTCTTATATAACGATCCAAATTCCAATACTGTACAAAAATGTGCTTTTATGAAGCGTTCTATACAATATTTATTTACAGTAACAATTTTAGCAAATCCGCTATTGTAGTTCGATGAATTCAAGTACGATTTTTGTATATTGTAGTATCTAAAAAGATGCGAAACAATTCAAAACTAACCTTTATTTTATTTTCTATTCCGCGGGAATATATCGATTTCCAGGAATGAAAAGCAATCCTCTGTCCTCTGTTCAGGTGTTGTCATTTAATATTTGAATCAATTCCGTTGTATCCGTAATAAATTCAGTCATAGAAAGACAAAAAATTCAAAAATATGTTTTTTCGTGTTGTTGATACCTACAAAAAAAGTTGTGATCTTGGCTTCAACCCATTGATGCCAACAGGGCATGGTAAAGGAAGGCCTAGAGAATACTTCATCACGATTGGTGTTAGGATTAGGTGATGTTATAGAGTCTAACTAGCTGCCCGGACAGACTTCGTTCTGTCAAAAGTGTTTTTTTTTTATTAAAACCTTCCGTCTGTCCTATCTTTCAAGTTGAATCAAACTGCACACTGTGTGCATAGATTAAAATCGGTTACGTAGTTAGGAGTCCATCGCGGACAAACAACGTGACACGTTATTTATATGTACATATTAAGATGATGACAATCGTTGATTTTACGTGCCCACTAAAGCACTCAATTTTTGCCACTAGCGGTCTAACTATCCAACTATCAATCGCGCCTTTGTTGCTTATCTCAATTGATCATTAAAGATTGACTCAACCCACTAGGTTATGAGCGCTATCAATCAGATGAGTGTGATTCATGTCCTCATCGATTCCAAATCGTAAAAATCTTAGCTTGTTCAACAGCTATGATGACAGATTAAAAATTTATCACAACTAATCACAAACATGACAAACTTCTTTGAATTCATACAAAAATTACGGCCAGAATTGAAATTTTATTTTCAAAATACTTTCCGGTTACAAACATCAAAAATAAATTAGCAATCTACCGCAATCGAATATCGAGCAAAAGCTTAATAAAACGCAATTCGTGTCGAGGTTAGTGCCTCTTGAACGCCAGGCTCAATCACATGATATCGAATACATGCCAGCTATAATTTTATTACTCCTGCGCTCAGTATCCATCTTCTCTCCTGGGATATTATGCTGGGTAATTTATTTGAGTATCTTACGTTACCTTCATGAGGACTAATGTTCATGAATTATGGAATAAAGCCATTTCGTGCTCAACCTTTCTTAACCTGGAGTGCATTCTTGGTGTTGCATAATGTATCGTGTTTGAAATTGCTGAGGTTTATTTAGGTACTTTGAACTGGCAGTGATAGTAACGGAAAGGAGGCTTGAGGCGAATTGTCGGTAGTATGTTTGTAGTCGTACGTAGGTACTTGAGAAGGATTTTTTGAAGTTATACTTCCGGGGCGTTTGGAAAAAAAATGTGAAAGTAAATCTTTTTAAGATGTGACAGCCAAAAAGCGACATGACTTAAGATACCTGAATTCTGTGATACTAATAGCTACATACTAGTACATACTAGGCGTACAGCATTCGCTGGAGTTGTTTTGGATTTCTAGCGCGGGTCGTGGGTGCGAGCGAGAGGTGCCTACGTAACTGGATTGCTTTGCTACTTATAATGCTGAACGCACATTTGTCCGCACCGTCCGCGGCGGACGCATCGCATTTGTATGAAATCATATGAAAGCCCGATGCGGATGACATATGCGTCGGCATTTAAGTATAAGGTAAGTATGCCTTCTTACGTGCGTACATAAGTATGTGTAGTCCGTGAGTCTATATTTTGAGTTTATGATGGCCTCTTCTCATGATATCGTGTTGACCTACAGACTACGGATCTTAGACCTAGCTTTGGAAATTGTTGAGCTCTGTAGCACTCTGTTTATTATCGACGGAATTCTCCTCATAGTGCTATTTATGGCTGTTAAATATTTTAATAGGTTTCGGTTTCAGTATGAGAGCCAGTATTTTCTTCGTCGGCAATGTATCAAACATATCTTGTTACATCACATGCGCAATGTAGACATGCTATGTAGACTATCATTAATTAGTAATTAACATCTTCGGTGACGAAGAGGCTAACGGTGTTTAATAAAAAAGCTGATGATCTGTTGTTGTAAATGCTATTCTACTACGCAATATGTAGTAGAATAAATAAAATGTACATAACTATAATATTATGTAAAACAAAGCCACAATACAGAAAAGACTACAATCAAACAAATCCCCTTTTAACTTATGACGCGTAAAATATAAAATACCTATTAAATTATGTTTTAAAACTATACGAGTAAAACAACAGCCACTAACAATGCGTTCAGTAATGTGAGTCGTGGCTTTGCAGCTTTTGTGTTGGAGACTACGCTCAATAGACTCATAGGAATTTGTTAGAGTACGATGCTTTATAGAAATGTGGTTTTTAGGTTAATACTGACGACTATTAGTGACTTTCCCACGAGCAAAAGAGCGATAGTAATATTAGCTGTCATATTAAGGGTTTTAGAATATGAACACCTTGAATAATTTTAACAGATATTAAAATAATTAGAGCATTTATTACCTATACAAATACTTCTTACTAAGTTACTAAATTGACTACGGCTCACAAGATTACTCTTACGCCCCAACTCAGAGTCACTAACGGTTACTTAAATCGCTCCTTATTACAGAATGGTACAAAATTTGTATTGTGATTCGTTACTGTAGTGTTTGTACTGCTATTATAGTTATAGCAGTAATCACGTTATCTCGGGAGCACGGGTAGTGGGGCAACACTGGGTCAGTCACGAGACAGCCGTAGACGAGAGCAGACGTGTTTCCCTACCTACTGGTGTCGTAACGAGCTAATGCAAGTCAACCATATCACTATATCCAAATATTACGTGAGCACGTAAGTACAACAACTACTACATAATGGCGACGAGGTCAAAAGGTCAGTGCAGTAAATATTTTTATTTTGTGTTGATAAAGGAAGAGTTGGAAGGAAAATAAAACGTCGATGCAAGAAATAATCAACAGACGAATATATTAGTGCCGAATAGTTATCTCGAGAATTTGTTTATGTGTGCTGTAACTTTAAATAATGTATTGAGCAACATCATCATAATTATCGAAGTTCTCTCTCTAATTAGGTATAAAAAATTGCCGCCATTACCGCTACCTACACAATTCCCTTTGTTTTCGGTAAATGGCATTGATTGACATTGTAAAAACAACTGTGCGTGAGTAAAAAAGTGGCATTTTGTGTTATAAGCGTAATTCACGCTACTGAAGTAATAATAACATAAATGACATTTTGGATATAGTGTCACTTATTTAGCTGAAAGTGATAGCGAGACAGGTTTTGTTGAAATAAGAAGTGATATTTAGTGTTTAGCTGTGTCGTTTTAAATATAATATACAGTATCGATCTGTTGGAGGGATTGCTACATAAATGGCGTATTGCGTGTGGTGCCGCGTGTTTGGTTAAAGTTGCGTATGTGTGCCAATGAGAAAAAGTGGCATTATGCGGAACTTTTTCCGAATATATTTTTTGAATAACTACTTATTTACTAGCATGTTTTTAGTGCCTAACTAAAAGTAGGTTGGGCGAACCGACGAGAGAGGCTAATTGCAACGATATATTTCAGTTTTCTTTATAGATATTGATCGCAATGTTGAGTTGAAAACTTTGAATGGCTATACTGAAAAACTACTATTTTTGTAAAGCACCATTTTCGTTTTAAATGTGCGAATTGTGTCCGGCATCCATTCTTGCGTGTGTGTGTTGCACAACAACACTTAGTACTAAAAAGGAGATAACATTATACAAATTATGAACTTAAATAAAGGAGTAGGGACTTTAAAATATTCAAGAATAAAAAGAGAAAGGTTACCTAAATTAGTGAAATTTATTTAGGACTAGCTGTGCCACGCCGTTTCGCCCGCGTTGGTTTGTGGAGAGACTGGCTGCTGGAGGTACGATGCTGTATGGCCTGTGGCCTTCCTCGGTGAATGGATTGTCGGACGGAGTTTTTCGGTTCGAACCGGTGGTTCCTGGGATTGGCGAGTTCGGCCGGGCGGACTCTTCGACTTTATAAAGTATAGATTTTACTACCATTATAGATGGCAGCACATGCAAGTTAAGTTTAATTGTTGAGAGTGAGTTTGCTTCTTCGCTGCCATAAAACTATAACAGTAAGGGTGATTGTCAATAAAATTAGCTGTTTTTATGACTATTAGTTATATTCTACGCAGGTCCTGGGTTTCATTCAAACTTAGTTTTGCTTTAGTTACAAAGTACATGTGTGGGTATAATAAACTGAAATAATTGCAGTCGTTTTGATATGAATTCTGATAAAAAAACGGAACTGAAGTTGTTTGATGAAAAATTATGTTCTGTTATGAAAGTATTGCATTGGCAGTATCAAACAGACATACATGCCTAGCCGCCTTGGTATACATGCAGCCATGCACTTGTATTTCTTTTGAAAATAATATACATAAACTAGGTATAACGGTTAACGTAATTTAACGTTGCGGCGCCGGGTCCATATTTCAGCTTGTAAGTTCTTTGTGATTCTTTAGCAGTCTTTCCTTTTGGTATTTGACCATCACGGCTGTACTACACGGCTGAAAATATAATAACATAATGTGAGTAATCATAAATAAAGTTGGTTTGATGGGCGGTAGCGTAAGAAAGAAAGAAACATTTATTCCGTCATAAGAATAGCAACAACGTTAGGGTTCTATGGTGGATGTGTCACTGGCGCGCCGACGACGAGGAGCGCAGGAGCGGGTAATTGACCGTTATGGTCGTGGTCGCGCTGTTAACACATGACGCTTTTGTTGTAGTCAGAAGTGCTTGACATTTGACATACAGCGTTAGAATGCCCTCGTGTATTGTACCAATGTGATTGGTGTAGTGGAGCAAAGGATGGGCGTGTGTGTGTTGTGGCTCTTTTCAGAACGGAGTTCTTGGTTGGTTTGTAAGGGCATAACGTATCTATATTTTTGAATATCATTGCGTATTGGGAGATGATAGGAAGTTCCTATCATCGTTCCTATTAGGAACCATTATACAAGCCGCGATACCGGAGTTCAAATCTTCACGATGAGACAATTTTATTTTTCTAATTTAGTTTTTGTGTTGAATTTTATAGAATCTATTGAGGCAGTGAGGATCAAAAGCGCTTGCGAGCTAGACGCGTTCTTGTGTTGTTACTGTGATTAAACTAAGTTGTGTCACGAAAATCATATTATATATTGGTTATTGAGTTATTCGTGCGCAAAAGGAGTAAGTTTTTACTTTTAAATTGAGAACAATAATTGTATTTTGTTCGAATGGGTGCAGCAATGTTTAAAATGTTGCTATTTATTATTGTAGCCTGAGGAAAGCGCCCTTTTGAAGACGCACGATTTGATATACTATAGTAAATTCATACCCCTGGAGAAGCCGAGGCTTGGTTTTGACAGAATTCCACAAAAATCGTGAAGGAGAAACTCTCCTGACGTCCAAAAAAATATTTATTAAGCTGGATGTATTTAGTTATAAATCGAGAAGTCGAGGATCCTCTTTAAATAGTTTTGCAGGCAAACCGATTGTAGTTTTGTATCGATTTACAGCTAAATGTTGTAAACCACTTGGAATTTCATTTCAATAAGATGACCCGTCACAATACCTAAAAAAGTTCATAAAAAAAGTGAGGTCAAGGTAATGTTGAGTTCAAGTGAAAAGGGTAAAGATAAAGATAAAGTTTAGTGAATGTTTAAGCTATAGTCCGAGTTGAAGTTTTATCAGGCCTGGCACACTCCGCATTTTACCATAACGTTACAAGTAGGTACATGCCACGTTCGACATGTCCTACTAATTCAGAAAATTCATAATAGCAGTCACACGTTCGTAATCTATCACACATAGTAAAAATTTTGGTGTTTGTCTATATGTTGATGCGTGTTCTTCAGTAAGATGTTAAATAATCAAGTCCGAACTGATATATATTTAATTATCGTTTATACATATATAATAATACATGTGTAACACATAAAAATAAACTTTCAGAAAAAAACGCAAAATGAATTAACTTTTATAAATGTTAGTTTCCTTCAGGTCATCACACATGTCACTAAACTGTCAGATTAATTTTATTCTTTCAAAAAAAGGCAACCCTGACATTGCCAGAGAGGATAAGCGACAGTGTTAGAAAGGAAGGCAATTCAGCAGTGATAGCCTAGTGGTTAGAACGTTGGTCTCCCGAACGAAGGGGCCCGAGTTCAAATCCTGGCACGCACCTCTAATTTTCAAATATTATGTGCGTATTACAAGTTAATTATCACTTGCTTCGGTGAAGGAAAACATCGTGAGGAAACCTGCACACCGGAGAGTTCTCCATAAAGTTCTCAAAGGTGTGTGAAGTCTACCAATCCGCACTTGGCCAGCGTGGTAGACTACGGCCTAATACCCCTCACATTGTGAGAGGAGACCCCGAGCCCAGCAGTGGGACAATTATGGGTTGTTGCTTGCTTGCATTGACTTGATGGAAGTAGTGACCTCATGAAATTTAGAATCATACATACATTACTTGACTAGACGGCAGTATGGGCCCTCATAACTTTGAAAACCATACAAAATGTAGTGATTTTGTGAATATATTAGTTATTTGGCGTGATGGAGTCGAGATGTAGAATAAAGATAATGAATAGACGAGGTATTTCAATAAATGACTGGTGTGTGAATGATTGGTATCTGCAGTGTCTGACTCATATGTGACACCGTCGGGTCCGTTGGGCCCATTCAGAAAGGACGCCTAAATAAAGGAAATTCCTGTTGCGAGTCTAGCCATGTTTGGCGTGTTATGGTCGTCGGTGGGACCTAGTTTATATTACGTATATAAGAGGATTGTCTCGCAAGTAAAACTTTAGTCTTTAAAAACGAAAGCAGGTTGTAAGCTGTACATAATTTGTTGTTGACAGTAAACCACTTTTAGTAATAATATAAATTTTCATCGAGTTTCTCATATTTCCTGTATTTGTTTTACCAGTAAGTTGTCTATTTAAGGACAGAAATGACGAGGTTCGTTTGTATGTTGGTATGAAACCTAATAACTTGGCGATCTTGATCAAAGAGAGAAGAAAGAGGGAAGTATGAAAAGCTAAGAGGTGATGCAAATAATTATTATTTAATAAAGATAGAAGGAGAATGGGTGAGAATGGGAAAGGTGTAAGACGAAAAAATGCTGGAAGAGGTCTCAGGTGTTGTTTCAATGTTTAAAATAATTTGCAGTGAAGGTATAATCTACATAAGTAATTCTATACGAAGCATGCATATGACAGTTTGAGTTTGTTGAGGCTAGTGAAGGCACTCAGATGGCTACAGTTTACAAACCGTAGCCTGCTTCATATATATAGTGCGTGTTACAAATGAGTTTATCTAAGTAACTGGAATATTGAATGGTGTAGACGTGGAGTGGCCTTTGAAGGCTTGAGTTGCGATCAACTGCAGAGTCGACTGTGGATCGGGCTCCAGATTAAATAAAGATTTTAATAAGGAAGGGATGTAGTGTTTGTACTGCTATTATAGTTATAGCAGTAATCACGTTATCTCGGGAGCACGGGTAGTGGGGCAACACTGGGTCAGTCACGAGACAGCCGTAGACGAGAGCAGACGTGTTTCCCTACCTACTGGTGTCGTAATGAGCTAATGCAAGTCAACCATATCACTATATCCAAATATTACGTGAGCACGTAAGTACAACAACTACTACAGTTACTAAGGAGCGATTAAAGTTACCGTTAATGACTCTAAGTTGGGGTGTTTTATATTTTAAGCTTTAAATAACACCAAATTAAACCAGTAAGTAAATCTTTGTATTTCATTCTGCCTGAATGCAAAAACTTTTGCCCTTATTTATTGATAGATTGAAGATAAAAAGGGTTGGATTAAACAAGAAAAAAAGTTATAAATTGTCATATTATGACAATGTAATATTCAAAATAAGGCCAGTCGTCTTTTAAATCTGTTCAAGGGTTTTCGGGTGATACAGCACTAATACAAATACGGTTGAAACTTCGAAAAATATATGTTTTGTTTTCAATATTTTTGGCCTAGTCGGTGATACTGTTAGAAAAGGATATTGTATGACATTGACGTTACCGAATCAGCTACAAATAAGAGACAAGTCCTAACTTGGACCAGTGTAGTTGTCAGCTAGTTTTAAATATACAAGTTCCCTATTCGGTCAGTGATTGATTTACGGTGTTAGTTTGTGGTCGACCCTTTTGCGACCCAAACTTCTTGTTTGAGAGAGTTAGTATATTTGATATAAGTGAACGAACTCACGCAAGTTGTCCATCACAACATAATAGTATGACAACCAATACGAATCATAACGTTGGCACTTCACTCAGTTCATTAGCTGTGTAGTGATGTGATATGCTACAATAAAAACCGGGATATACCTTGATTTCAGTGATGTACTCCTAGTAGATATCTCAGGCAGTATGTGATCATGCACAAACACAAGCAAACACGTTTTCATCTATCACTACTTGATACCCAGCATGTTCCACTACGCTAAAAAATGTCTGATGACAATGACAGATCAGTGCTGATAGTCTGTATCGCCATCTTCACATATTATTATCTTCAAATTTTGTATGGGAAAAGTGGAAACTCGACTTTATCAATGGATCGAATGTGCCTAATGCATTGTTTTAGTGGTCTCAAATAACCATCGGATTTTGAGGCATATCGGTTGGATGGTTTCAGAGTCTATAAAGGACATCCGTACAAACATTTTTTGTGTTTTATACATATAGAAGATTAGCTTGAAGTGTTACTGATGTCCATGAGCGACGATGATCACTTACCATTAGGTGAGTTGTCTGCTCACGTGTCGTCTACATACATAAAATAATATAATGAATTGCATGCACACGCTTATAAACTTATAAGCATTAAAGCATACATCTTTCAGTTACTATTTTAAAGCTTTCTCGAGCGAGAAAAAAACAGTATTTCTCGATCCCGTACTACAAAAAGCGGCCAAGTGCGAGTCGGACTCGCCCATGAAGGGTTCCGTAGCAGCAAGTAACATAATATAAAAGTTCTTGTAGTTCGTTGTAACTTTGATCGATGTTTTTTACGGTTCACGATTTTTGACGTATTAAAAAAAAAACTACTTACTAGATCTCGTTCAAATAATTTTTCGTTGGAAGTTTGCATGGTAATGCACATCATATATTTTTTTTAGTTTTATCATTCTCTTATTTTAGAAGTTACAGGGGGGGGGGGGGGACACATTTTACCACTTTGGAAGTGTCTCTCGCGCAAACTATTCAATTTAGAAAAAAATGATATTAGAAACCTCAATATCATTTTTGAAGACCTATCTATAGATACCCCACACGTATGGGTTTGAGGAAAAAATTTTTTTTGAGTTTCAGTTCTATGTATGGGGAACCCCCAAAATTTATTGTTTTTTTTTCTATTTTTGTATGAAAATCTTAACGCGGTTCACAGAATACATCTACTGACCAAGTTTCAACAGTATAGTTCTTATAGTTTCGGAGAAAAGTGGCTGTGACATACGGACGGACAGACAGACAGACAGACATGACGAATTTATAAGGGTTCCGTTTTTTGCCATTTGGCTACGGAACCCTAAAAACGAAATGCTCCGCTCATGTTTCTGAAAATCAAAGTTAACGAATGTAGATTACAATCAGGGATTCCGACTGAGAGCCAACAGAAAATGTGAAATCCCGAAAATCGGTCTTCTCTCTAATTTGACACTTCACTAGTTTTTCACACTAGCGAGGTTTAAGGGTACGATAGATTTGCCAAAGCGCGCCTAGGGAAATTGGAAACATGGATTTCAATTCGAAACTTCCCGTTGTAACGTGTAACCTGTTCTTTTTATTAGTAGCAAACAGTTGTGTAATTTCACCGCCGCGGAAGTTATAGGCTTTTAATCATTTGCACCAATATTAGAGTCATAATAATATTTAAAGTCGCTTACAAACTTATTGCACTTAAAACATGTAAATAACTTGGAAACAAACTGAGCAAATAAATATAATTGACAGGTTCAAACATTCCAATAATTATGCTTATTTTGGTACACTGAGACAACAATTTTATTAAGAAAAAATCTTATATCACAAAAAAATATAGGTCTGGCTTGTTATAATTTCCGAATAAAATATTGTAGAGTTAACTGCTTTTCTCTATGCATCTCGCTTGTACGAAGAGGATTCCTGTTAGTTTGTTACATAATTATCACATTTCACATTAATTAACCACGGCCTTTCAATTGAAACGTAAAATGGTAAAATCGTCACAAGTTTCACTGGAATATTATGTATTGAATTTTGCATGCTCTAAAGAAATTTCGTTAGTGTTACTAATCAAACTGTACATACAGACCACATAGAAGGCATTTGCCACTTTAGCGCCCAACAATTTAACCCCTGTCCACAAATCGATTAAAATGACAACCACTAATGTCAAAGTTGGAAATAATGATACCAGCTTTGTGCGATCTACTTTTCAGGTATTTTGGATCGTAAACTATGTCGTAAGAATAGTGACATATTGGAATTATTTGTCAAATATGACACCTAGATATGGTATTTAGTATTTGGCTAAATAGAATTAGCTGTATACCGAATGTAACGACGAAGGTGACGAATCGAAACCGGAACCCTTCATTCAAAAGCCATAAATATTTTCGGAGTTAAACTGGCTATACCCCAGCACCATTTCCTATTAGAGCACGATAAATAGAAAAATACAAGCGGGTTGTTAAATCGTCCATTACAAAAACTGATAAAAACAACACAATAATAACAAAGCCTTTTGTCGTTTACATTAAAGATTAATTCAAAAATTCGTTTAAGAAAGTCGCACAAAAGAAAGTTAAACTAAATTTCCTGGCGCATCGTTTCTGTAAACAAAAACATCGCGAACACAAAAGGGGTATCATTAATGAATCTCATCAATCAATCGTGCCGCAACATTTGTACTACGTAACAAAAAATTACGTATTTTGTGATAGCCGAGCAAATGTAACTTTGCTTAGATAAAAATGATTTTTTTATGATAATAGCGAAAGAAGAAGTTTATTTTCCTGCTTTGGTAGGTACGTTTAGCTGTAATCTGTGTTTTGACAATTAGGTACGAACAGGACTTATCTAAACTAGCATTCCTAACATCACAGACCTCTTGCAAACGAACAACATCTAGCTAACTGGTATCAGAATAAGAATATTCTTATTAACACCTAATACTAGGTAACAGGATCTACTAACTGACGTCCCTCCCAACTACATAAAATATGTACAAATTTCCTGCAATATCAATAAAATAAAACAATATCTATAAAATCTCACACTCACATTGCACTCAATTTATTTTTATGAATGTAATGCATAAAATGGTTAAATGAAGTAATGTTCACAAGTAGTACAGATTGTTGGACAAATGTGGGTTACAAACTTTACACACCTTTAACTACTCTTTGAAACTTCGCAAACTTTGAAGGTTTGCTAAATTTAACCCATCGAAGGAAAACTGATATCAAACAATCTCTAATATGCGCACATAAGAGATATTATGTGCGTGCACAGGATTTAAACCCAGATGTAGGTAATATTTGGTTCTATCACTTAGGGTCTCTTTGCTGTGCTGCGGACGGACGGACGGACGAACGAACGAAGAGATGGCTATGTCAAAAAAAAAGGATTCCGTTTTGACTACGAAACGTCGCGGTATTGATGTTTGTGCTGTGGTGTTAGTAGATATGTATGTTCACAGATAATTTTATTAATAATTATCATATGAATAAAATAATATTATGATATTAGTAAAATAATAGTGGCATGCCTCATCACCTGTTAATAAAAATAAAAAGTCATAGTTTTCACCTTTCTCGGATGTTCTACTAAATAATATTTTCGAAGACCAGTAATGCATTATTTCTTTTTAAGTTAAGAACACATCTTAACAGAACGGGTGTGTGTGGTTTGGACGTTGATTTACAAGGATATTTATATAACAATACGAAGCAATGTAGTTCACAAAAACCAAATTTGCAACTCCATTTACGAAACTCGTTGCTGGTAACGAAAGATCGATCCATTGCCATATTGTTTCGGAACAAGTAATAGCATCTGGCAGTGCTCTTACCTCAAATTCTGTTACAGAAAACTAGACGTTGTGAAGTTAGAGAAAAGGCTGAATTTTGTTCGTGAGAAACCGTTGACCAAAGTGCAACATATTTGGCAGGGAAAGGAGTTTACATGTATGATGAATATTGACGCAGACAAGGTGGAAACGCTATTTTTAAAATAGTTATCAGAAAATGCATTCTAGTAAGAACATTTGCAGCAGTTTATATCTTCATACAAAATCGATGTGAGTTAGTATCGTACAAACGTCTTCGCATTTAAATAATTATGTTTAAAATGTCTCATTACGTACTGGTTTTAAACGTTTTTGTCTAGTTTGCTCCCGTTTATGGCTTTGCTTCAATCTTGTAAAAGATTTTCCAACTTCTTATACCATAACAATTCTCGTAAGGAATGAAAAAATGTACAGGTTAATCTCACACATTACGTCAGTCTCAACTTGATTTACGAAGGTGATGATGGAATTATGAGGTGGAGACTGGAATTCTTCAACATCATCATCAGTGTTCGTTCCAGCAGTTACTCAAGAGGTAATTACGGATCACAATGTACTGAGGCGAAGCCCTCTCAAATTTACGACTTCGAACCGAAATAAATTTACCGAAATTCGAACCGCCTAAGGTTTTATTGATTCCCCGCTTTATTGCCTCTTAAAATTACGCACAATCAGAGCATTTGACTTCTAACAACAGTTAATGTCGTTGTTTATCTCCTTGTTACGATTTTATTGTGTCCATAGGCAATGTTACTGAACTAGTAATTTATCGCAATTTATTCTGAAGAGTAAGCTATTTCTTTCCGAAACATTATTAGCAATATCAGTTATTACGTACTAAAACAGGACCTTTTAAGTTCCTTTCTTATTAGAATAATATCGACGATTGAAAGGCAATCCTTCCTATACGACATTTACTAAATTTTACAAGAAAGTAATTTAAACTTCAAATATAAATTTGTTAAAATCAAGAATATTATTGGTTAGTACCAGTTAATACGAATCATTTCTGCTCTGTTTCCAAAGTTTCTCTCTAGATAGTAACTAAGTACAAAATCTTCAAGTACCATATTTACGGTTCTACAAGAAAGTGAATACAATAAGATTTCTTTTTGAATTTAAACTTTTTGAGAAACTTTCTGGATTTAAGTTTTTTGTTGAGAACTCGGTTAGATACTGGAGATGGAAATCAGAACGACACCGTCATCTTTAAAAACCTCTTTAACCTCTTAAACTTAAAATCTTCGATTTTTGTTGGTGCGGGTCTACAGTGCCGTCTTCGACATAATTATATATAAGAGCAGATGTACACCTTCTATCAGCGTTAACTTGGTTGCTGATCGCCACTGATGACATCTCTTTGTATTAATTACCTTATACATGACCGTTTCGAACTCATAATTTAACTCTGACTACGGTGTTACGCCCTTTTTCTCTATTTTATTCACGTATTAAAATACACATTAATCTATTCATTACCCAAAGCCTGAGTAAAATTTTGCTTGTATCGAAATTCCTCTAACTTTTTCTTATTTTAAATGACACATTAATCTATTCATTACCCAAAGCCTGAGTAAAATTTTGCTTGTATCGAAATTCCTCTAACTTTTTCTTATTTTATATGACACATTAATCTATTCATTACCCAAAGCCTGAGTAAAATTTTGCTTGTATCGAAATTCCTCTAACTTTTTCTTATTTTATTTGATACATTTCCACTCATAACTGATTGGTTTATCCTGTTCTTATTTCTCATGAAATTTCAAAGCGGACTGCAGTCCCAGCTGCAGAGGTACATCAGCATACTTACTTGCGTCATCGTAAATTTGCATTAACTTAGATGGAGTGTCGAACGAATCGATCATAGTATCCAAAGTCTATTACTAAACAATTAGATTTTGTCCAACTAGTACTTCTACTAACCAGACAGCTTTTCCCTTCAACTTTAAACATTTCAATTTGGGTTTAAACGATTTTACTTGATCGTATTACCCACTAAAGCTCGATTCAAAGTGAAATTTAATGAAGTTAAAGTGACCGACCATTTTCTAAGTGGAGGCTGGTAACAGAAGGGTTACAGATTCTTCTTACTATCAGCATAAAAGTAGGAAAATTTGAACGAAGGTCACATTTATGAAGTACATTTTCATAATTATGGAATCTGTTTTTATCTTGTCGGTTTTGATCTTGGATGATGCAGAAACAAAATTCCTAGTACACGATGGTTTCTGTTTCGAAACACTCTGTTTGAAATTGTTCTTAACTCCGGCAATTTTTTTTCAACTGATGAACGTAATAATAACGTTGATTTTGGAAAAGTGTTCTTGAATCTTAATTACAGTTACTAAGCCATGTCGGAGGCCCTCGGGCGGTTTGAAAACTTTCGACACTCGGGTTGGCCACTATCCCCTCCACCAATCCCCACTGGAGCAGCGTGATGGAGTATGCTCTAGGCCTCCTCAAGAGGAGAAACCCGTGCCCAGTAGCCCACTACTGGGTACTATTAATGGGTTGAAGCCAGTACAGTACAGTTCTTGAATCTAGAATAATCGTTTTCATTATAATATTTTTATTCGAACTCCTAGTTTCTATTCTGAGAGGTTTGAATAAAAGACTTAAGAATCTAGATTTGAATTATCTTTCTAAGAGTGATTTTATCAGTTACGACTTTGTAGCCGTATCGTTGTATCTACTTATGTACTGAAAAGTATTTTCAGAAATTCAACATAATAAGGAGGCAAAATAACTAGCGGAATGTGGTAAGTCTTTGAAGTTAGGAAATATGGTAAGTGGTACCGTATTAAGGTATTCCGGTACAATATAGAAGGATGCCTTTAAGGATGGCATAGAGAGTGCAATAATAGTAAAAGCATTTTTATAGTTATGGCAACTTAACATTTTCTGCTCGTCCAGAGCCGAAGTGGATTAGGAACAAAATTTCTATACAGTAGAGAGGTAAAGAGCATGCATAAACGTTTTAAAATAAAATATCAGTATCTGTAACATATGCTCGTTTTTAAAGATTTAACGATTTTTAATTTTATCAATTTAATTTTAAGAGGGAAACGTTTAGAAAGTGTAGCTTCTACAGTCTAGCGACATTTTGCGGTTCAAATGCGCTACATCGCGAGTCGCGACAGAATGGAACAGAAATGCGACAGATGCTAGTATGTGCGGTGCGTCAAGTGACAACGCGACGACAACCCGATTAGAAAAGTTCAGTAAACTGTCATTGCACACTATGTGTGCGTAACACATCGCGTGTGTCATTTTGTCGTATCGTTGTGGTATAGCTGTCGTGTTGCTTTTGTAACGCTGTGGTGTAAACATACACTAAATGTGGAGGGTGTAAAGGATGAAGATTAGTACTGTAGTGAAGTCTGAACAACTGAATCACGGACCTAAAAAAAAGACGGATGTAATCCCAAGAACAAATTCAGTGAAGCACCCATAGTAATACCAACTCTCTATTCGTACAAGTACACACACCCACACATTCACACTTCACTGCTTCAATCGCGAATCAAAAATTACGCACACATGGTAAACGGGCGGCCGTTGCTATGCTTCACTCTCGATTAGACGAGGTTACGTCCGTCTTTTTTTCAGGTCCGTGAACTGAATGAGATCAAGTGTAAAGTTTACTAAACTATATTTAAACATTGGGTCATAACCCAAGCCCAATGGTACAGCATTGTTAGTAATGTCGATTATATCGATTATGTTGATTACATTCCACATCGTTACAACAGCGTTTATTTGAACAAGAAGCTGCGAACGGAATATATAAAGCAATTAATCGAATTTTACAATTAAGCCTAACAAACAGGGTGGTTGATCTAATTTACTACGGCACATTGTTACCTGCGAGACCCGCCGGCACATGAAATATATATATAATAAATTAACAGGGTTTGTACGCCTGATTGTTAAACCTGTAGCCGTTGTAAACGAAATCTTGCTTAACGGACCAATAAATACTTACAAAGGTCGGGAAACAATGCTTTTAAAGTTTAATTCTTTCTTTTAAGATATAAATTTAGGTAGCCCTTTTCAGTGTAGATATTTATAGACTGTTCATCAAGAAATGGGCAGTTTATCGTCGTTCACTCGTAGAGAGTTAAAGTGTAAACACATTTTTTCAGTTGATTTTTAATGGTAGTTATCAAGTCAATGCATCCGTAATATATCCGTATAAATCGGCTGCATGGTAAAATAATAAAAAAAAAGGTTGGACACTAAAAAAAGTACAACAACCTGCATACAAAAAATAGGCAGTTGTAAGGACTGCCGACAGAAGTGAAAACTCAAAATAATGGAAAAACTGTGTTCTTTTTTTTAAATCAATTATACTTAGTCTGAATTATTTCAATTTCATTATTATTTATAAATTTCAGTAATGATTATCGAAAACACAGTTAAAACAATGCATAGTATACACAAGATAAAATTATCAAGTAGTCAACATAACTTCACTTATTGCTATTACCGCATGTCGGTGACGCGAAGTTACAAGATTTTACCCACCCAAAAACTCAAACACGCATAAATATGATGCAATCGAGTATATACAATGTATTAGTGTATATTTGTGTAAACATGTACACAGGCCGCTATACTGTACGTCCCTAGTCTGCTGCAAGCGCGTATTGCAAGCATGTCGGTGACGCGAATCCATAAGATTTTTTCCCTACCAAAAAGTGCCCAACGCGGCTAGAGAAATTTTCACTTCAAAAAAACGAGCGAGCCTTACAAGATACAGTGTACAGTGCCACCAAGTTCACAGAGAAATGGCGAAAACTGGAACTAATGCCGCGCCATTAATAAGTTCTTTGTGCTCATTCATTTGACATTTACTACGTCTCGAATTGCGTCTAATGATTGGTCCAATGCGTCTGACAGTGCCCTCCTCCAATTCACAGATAAGTTGGTGGCACTGTAACTCGCATATGATGTAACATCTGACATCTAACCTTGGTAATTAGCAACATTAACGTTATAACCTAAGCAACTCTAGCACCGCGCGCGCTCATTGGTGAAATCGAATAGCGCGCGCTTCCCTGGCTTCCTGTTACACATTTCAAATCATTAGGGGCCATCAATAAATTACGTCACACGTTAGGGAAGGGGGAGGGGGGGTCGATGAAGTGTGACATTGTGTGACAAGGGGTGGGAGTGGTCCTAAATTTTGTGACGCCACATTTCAAAATCGAATAATTAGTATGTATAAAAGTTATTTCGGAACTGCTGTTTTAATATACTCAATAATTTCTAGGTGTAAAATTTCATAATATGTGACGTCACACTAGGGGGGAGGTCGCACAAATATGACCAGCTGTGACAAGGAGAGGAGGGGTCAAAAGTCATGAAATTAGTGTGCAGTAATTTATGGATGACCCCTTACCACAGATTGCTGGAAAGCGAGAGGTTACTTGTTACTCATCAAAAATACTTGAATACAGGGATGAAAGAAGACCTTTACATTCTCAAAAGTATTAATGCTTGCCTGGCTGACGATCAAACAGAATCGTATACCTATTATTTATTAAATGTTTCGGTTATACTGTGGAAAAGCTGGTCAAATAGTAGGCTCACAGGCTCGCAGGCTTCTTATAGGTTGGTAACGCGAGCGTTAGTGACCAGAGTTACATGCATGAGTATTGGCAGTGGGTAAAAACTTCATACATATGTACATAATCCAGACGGCAAGCTATGAAGAGATACCTGAAGACAAAGTATATTAATTTAAAATCACGAGAAGTTTTAAATAAAATACTCTTCCCGTGAATTTGTCATGCAGAGTAAGCGTATTTAAAGATTTTACTTACATATTCTGCCTCGCATCTGAGAACGTAAATATTTAGATAAGTCTTTGCACTCTGTTGAGCATAGAAAGCTTATTTAGGTTTTACATCATTGCAAAATAAATTATACCTATAGGATGACGATTTACCCGAAGAACCATAATATTTTTCTTCTGTTGTGCCTGCTCTGGTAGTCCTTACAAGTACGCACACACTTAGGTACGTAAAAACTACGCTAGTTTTTGCCAGTTCATCCCGGACTATTGTGATGTAATTCTTTCTTTTTCTTCTCCCTTTCATGGCCGGTAACGCATCAGTGATGCCTTTGGTGTTGCCGATGTCCGTGGGCGACGATAGCTATTAACCATCAAGTGGATCGTATGCTCGTGAATCGAATGATTAGTTGGTGGGCTGTGGAGGACATAATTATATATTATTACGAGCCGTTTCGGAGGAGATCAACTTCTAAAACCGTGACACGAGAATTTTATATATAAGATGTATATATTATATTATTTGTAAGACACCATTATATACCCACTTTCGAGCAAATAAATAAATGATTTGTATTTCCTACGGCTCTCCGCCGTGCCTTCGAAACTTGATCCAGTTGTAAACTCAAATTGGAAAAGCCTAGAATAGTAGATTCCTAGGTTAAGTCAAGAGTTAGATGGCCTTAAACTGCATGCATCAATATCAATAAATGTTTAATCACATATTGCACGCAAATTGTGATTGACCACTGTAACAAAATCCTCTATAATTAAAATCATGATGATGATTGTACAAATATTGATCCAACCGGCGGTCTTATAATCTCTTTAGTTAAATACGAGTAACCGCCCTCGCTTTGCTTCGGTTTTCTTGTTTTTTTACACCTTGGGTTACATTACTGGAGTCTTATTAAGGATCCCTAATTTTTTTTAATATGATATAGCCTATGTTACTCGGCGATGGTGTAGCTTCCCAATAGTGAAAGAATTTTTGAAATCGGTTCAGTAGTTTCGGAGCCTATTCAATGCAAACAAAAAATCAAATCTTTCTTCTTTATATATTAGTATAGATAATGACTTGCGGAATGAGTAATTAATTGTATTTTATGTTTGTACGTGAGAAGATTGTGATGTTTTGTTTTTGATAGTTTGCGTGAATCTTACAAATTTTTAAACAATACGATATTTATTTACAAAGGGATGGTTACAGACGTTTTTTCTTTACGTATTATTACTATAAATAGCGCAAATGGTCTATTGTTTAAAATAGTATATCAGTATAGCAATAAATTACTGATAAATGAATCCAACTAATAACGAATACGTAACATGTTATCTAGTTTTGTTTAGATAGCGCAGACGAGGGTGGCTTGACGGGCCGACAGATGGTATCTTCCGATTACATTAGTGTTATCTGAAATCGATTCTGTCATGCGAATCTCTGGAATACTTCCTAATTTGTACAGTAGGCATTACGGTTGTCGCAATTAATATAGATTTATAACTCTAACCAATTCGCACTGGAGCAGCGTGGTGAAGTATGTCCTAGGCCTTCTCACGAAGAAGTCTTACAGTTGGAACCATAATTCGACGCTTGAAAGGCAAAATTTACCAAGCAACATGTTGGGCGATATTGAATTACAAACCTTATAAACATCACTAAATTATCACATATTATACTCAAAAAATGTTCGTAATATGATCGTATTATGATCAACCGACGCAGAATTTTTTGTTAATTTAGTGATTTTTATAAGGTTTATAATTCAATATCGCCCAACATGTCGCTTGGTAAATTTTGCCTTTTAAGCGTCGATATGCAAACAATAATAATTATTATTATTAATATTTGCGTCTCCCACTAATATCATAAACTAGCTGACCCGGCGAACTTCGTATCGCCTAACAAACAATTTTTTTTTTTCTAAAATAAAAGTAGCCTAAGTTACTCCTTGTTACATCAGCTATCTGCCAGTGAAAGTCCCGTCAAATCGGTCCAGCCATTTTAGAGATTAGCCGGAAGAAACAGACAGACAAAAATTATAAAAAATGCTGTTTTGGTATATGTGGTGTATACATCCAAATGCACTTAGTAAGAAGCGGTAATTTTAATATACAAATAGACACTCCTATTTTATTTATTTGTATAGAGTATAGATGTATAGAAGATGTATAGATGTGTCAGTTTGCGAAGATATTAGGAGGTTTACGCTTCCCGCCCACGTCCGATAATCGGTGACCGATTTTTTGTAGGAGTAAAATAGAACGTACTAATAGCAATAGTGCAACGCACACGTCCTACAAAAAGTCGGTCAGAAATAATATGGCAGCAAAAATCGGCCAGATTATATCGGTCCTACAAAAAGACTGACGTGGGCGGAAAGCTTTAGATGTTTGTCTTCATCACGCATTAACAGTACAGATAACAACAACAAGAATATTTTGTACTGATTGAAATGTTCCCCTGGGATGATTGGGATCTTTATGAGTTTTGGTGATTTAGTGTGGGAAACTACTCTCGCGCGGGTGCTGTAGCTGGCGGAAACTGGTAATATTGTAAAGAAAATATTCCATATAATATGTAGGTACATGTTATCCTAGGCTACTACAGAAGCTCGCTGCCTGATGGTAAGTGTTTAAATCCATCGTGATAAATCAACGACATGACCATTGTGTAGCCGGATAAGGACTATTTTGCCAAACTGCGGAATACTTCAACAAAATTAGTGTTTCAAATAATTTTTATTCCTTAATTTCTGATATACGCTAGGGTTATAGCTTGAATAGCAGTATCAGCTTAATATTATTACGATTATCGGGTTTATATAACGGTACACTATGAGTGCCAAATATCAAGTTGGTCGGATGCGTGAAATTAAAACGTATATCGAATATGTAATCGACATAGCCTGACCAGTCACGACAGAAACTGATTATTATCTTTAACTTAAAAAGAATAGTTCAACTTAAATCGGATCTTATTGCACTAACGTCGTCTAATATAGCATGGGTGTAAAGTTAACGCTCAAGCACAGTGAGGAAGTAATACTAGTGCTATAATCAATGATATTGTATGTATAAGACAATAACAGACTGCATTGCATACGTCGCAAGTATGGTACCTATATTATTTGATAGAACAGTGTGACTTAAACCCGCAACTAGAAGTCACGTTTTATCGTCCGTACGTCCTTAAGTTGTCTAATAATGCACGCTCTAATATTATTTAGCTTTCTAACAACGTAGCGAGCTCTGTATTCATGAACTCCTTTAAAAAAATCATTGTCTTCTTTCACTTGCACTTCCAAAACACTTTTATATATATAATATCCTTCACAATATACATTATAGTCCTATTTTTGTTTCAGGTCTCAAAATGTATAGGACTGTACGTTTAGCCTGAGCAACGGTGATTTATATAATTGACGTCATGTTGTTAGAAGTTGAATGCTTTGATTAAGCGTAATTTCAAGAGGTAGTAAATACCTGAGGCGGTCTGTGTTTTGAGCTGTTTATTTCAGTTCGAAGTTGTAAATTTGATACTTAGCTTAGAGCATTGTGACCTGTAGCTAATTACTTTGACAACAGAAATGAACAGTAGCCTTTAGAATATATTTTTATGTTAGGTATAATATTATCGAAAAAGTACGTAATTCTTTAACAATGTAGTTCTTTATTTTGTTGGTACATTTTGGTATAATTTTTGAACTTATTAACATGATTTTCTTACATCCTTACGCCTTATTTTTTATATATAACGAATAAAGGAATTAAAATATATCACGGATTTTCGATCTGTAGACGCGTTATGGAAGATTGCTCAGAATAGTGGAAGTTATTCCCCATAATGCTATAATAAAATTATAATGATTATCACTGCTATATGATTTTACATTTATGAAAATGTTAAGGATAACATCAGGTAGACATCAGGTAGCCTAGCCTGTCTCTTCATGAAGTCTCTGACTCGCATAAGACTCAAATTCCTTTAATCCTCGCCATATTAAGATGCATCTAGCCTGGCTACCATCAAATATATGTATATACGAATACATTATTGCAGTGAACCACGTCCGTAGCAATATCCATCATACATGTAAACTGCTTCTCACTGCCAAGTACATAGAAAATTGGTCAAATGCCAAGTGCAAAGAAATTTCAACTCTGTTGTAACGTGTTAAAGTACAATTTGCTACAATCCTCTAATTAGGAAGATTTATGCTAAATGGTGTAATTGTTCCGCTAAATGATACAGCGCTGCATCAACCTCTAGTACGTATAGTGTCTTAACAAATTTTGTTAAACAAATTTAACCAGGAAGTTGCGACCCGAGAATGCATAATAAAGAAACGCTAACACACCCATACGGCGCAGCAGGTTATTACCTGTGTCGCGGGTAGCATGGACGACACATACATATGTATAACACATCACAGTCACACCCATGACCCGAGTACACATATTTATCTGTCACATACATATTATGTAAATATCTACCCTGGCCGGGGATTGAACCCGGGACCGCTCGCTTCGCTACCAACTAGGCTACAGGGTCGTCTAAAATCTTAAATAATAATCTCATCAAAAACATAAATATGAAATGAGACCCAAGTTTAAAAAAAAGAATTGAGATCTAAAAGGGTGCCAAGTTCTGTGTAGAAAATCCTAAAATATTTGTCACAAGAACGTTAAATTGACTTGCCTAGTTTCATTACTTAGCTACCAACAAACCAAATTTTAAAAAGTTACGTAGGTGTTATATCAACCTAACAGACTTAACGAAGATTATTATACAAATATAATATAGCTTGTAGGTACGTGAAAACTAGCCACGTCAAATTTAGAGCTTGAATTACATGTTCTAGTGACTAAAAGTTTAGGAATTTCAACACTGAACTTGGCACCCATTAAGACCTCTATTCTTTTTTTGAATTTGGCTCTCATTTCACATGTATGTTTTTGATGAGATATTTAATTACTTACATATAATATAATACGAAGTGCTACGATTGATTATCTGCTTAATAACACTGTTAATATAAACTCGCTCGTATTCATTTAGAAATAACACACCGAATAACACACGCATCAAATCTATATATATAAAATTGAAAAGCGACACACCGCTGATTAAACAAAAAATCTCAGAAACTGCCGAACCGATTAAGATGAAATTTGGTAGGTAGATAGTTCCTGCTAAGGAGACGTCCACTAAGAACGGATTTTTGGAAATTCATCCCCTAAGGGGTACAAATAAGGGTTAGAAGTCACTTTCATACAAACCAACTTCGTCAGTTTTAGAGTTATAAATATGAAATTTTTTATGTTAGTTTATAGTAATAAACGAAAGTTAACTTTAACACATTTTTTTGGAAAATCATCCCTTAAAGGGTTAATTTCTTCAATTTAACTTAGTACGCAACTTCGTCATTTTTGAAGTTAAAAACATGAAAATTTATATATTAGTTCAAAATTAGAAACAAAATTTAAGGGTTATGTGTTTTTTTGGAAAATCAACCCCTAAAGGGTCGAATAAGGTTGTTCAAATTTCTATGGGAACTTCGTCAGTTTTGAAGTTAGAAGGGTGAAAATTTATATATAAGCTTATAGTTAGACACAAAAAATAACTGTATCACTGTTTTCTCGAAATTCATCCCCTAAAAATAGGGGTTGAAAGTATTTTACATATAAATCAGCTTCGTCAGTTTTAGAGTTATAAGTATGAATTTTTTTATGTATGATTATAGTAATAAACAAAAGTTAACTTCAACACATTTTTTTGGAAAATCATCCCTTAAAGGGTTAATTTCTTCAATTTAACTTAGTATGCAACTTCGTCATTTTTGAAGTTAAAAACATGAAAATTTATATATTAGTTCAAAATTAGAAACAAAATTTAAGGGTTATGTGTTTTTTGGAAAATCAACCCCTAAAGGGTTGAATAAGGTTCTGCAAGTAGTATGGCAACTTCGTCAGTTTTAAAGTAAGAAGGGTGAAAATTTGTATATAAGTTTATAGTTGGACACAAAAAATAACTGTATCATTGTTTTCTCGAAATTCATCCCCTAAAAATAGGGGTTGGAAGTCTATTACATATAAATCAGCCAGTTTTAGAGTTATAAATAGGAAATTTTTATGTATGTTTATAGTAATAAATAAACAAAAGTTAACTTCAACACATTTTTTTGGAAAATCATCCCTTAAAGGGTTAATTTCTTAAATGGACTTTAATACGCAATTTCGTCATTTTTGAAGTTAAAAGCATGAAAATTTATATATTACTTCAAGTTTAGAAACAAAATTAAAAGGTTATGTGTTTTTTTGGAAAATCAACCCCTAAAAGGTTGAATAAGGTTGTGCAATTAGGTAGTATGGCAACTTCGTCAGTTTTGAAGTAAGAAGGGTGATAATTTGTATTTAAGCTTATAGTTAGACACAAAAAATAACTGTATCATAGTTTTGTTCGAATTCATCCCCCAAAAATAGGGGTTGGAAGTCATTGACTGTATTTTATAGAGGAAGAGGGACAGGGTGCGTGAGAGGGAGAGGGATAGAGAGGGAGAGGGACAGGAAGCGGGAGAGGGAGAGAGAGGTACAGGGGCAGGAAGCGGGAGAGGGAGAGGGAGCGGGACAGAAATAATAATATAATATAATAACGCTTCACACTCATAGCCCCACACTAGGATTCCCTGTGTCGTGGGCGCCATGGACAACACACTAGACAAGGACATTCACACCCAGACCGAGAACAGAAATCCAAACTCATCATTCAAATTTCCGCCTCGCTGGGAATCGAACCCAGGACCCTTGGTGCGGCGATCCGGCATGGTAACCATTGCGCCACACAGGTCGTCGAAAGCGGGAGAGCGACCGAGTGCGAGAGAGGAACTGGGAGCGAGAGAGGGAGAGGGTGAGGGACAGGAAGCAGGAGAGGGACCGTGAGCGGACAAAGGAGAGGGACAGAGAGCGGGAAAGGGAGAAGGAGAGAGAAAGAGAAGGAGAGAGAGAGAGAGATAAAGAAACAGAGAAGGAGAGAGAGTGTGTGAGAGGGAGGGAGGGAGGGGGTTTAAGTGGGAGAGGGAATGGGAGCGGGAGAGTGAGTGTAAGTGTCCGGATGGAAAGATATTTATACTGTTCATGTTGACATCGTAAAACCAGTTCATCATTGATCCATTTAGGATGGTGGTATTACTTGGAGACAAGATTTGTAACTCCTGGATGGATGGAAATAACGGAACCTTTTTGATTTATTTGATTACATTAAATATTTTTTCAAAATTTCGGTTAGGGGCACTCAAAAAATTTGTTTTTAAAATTATTGTCTGTCTATCTGTTTGTCTGTCCAGGCATCACATGAAAACCCTTGAACTAATTTCGACGGAAATTAGTTAAGTTGTTCCTCATACTTTGGATCACGTTTTTAAAAACTTTTTGTCCCGATAAAATTTATAGTTTTCCCCGGAAACAAGATGAAACTTAGTATGGAATATTTTAAAAATATCAATGATTTGCTTTAAATTTGCAACAAACATTCCTCATTAAATTCATGGAATACATGTTTTCGAGTTTTTCAAAAATTTTTTCTGAAAAAGAAAAACTAATTAATGTCAATGTTGTTTATTTTTCATAATCCGTTCCCGGAGGAATGATTTGTGATTGTATCGTAGGTTTCCGTATATAAATTCCTAAATATTAGTACTTCAATATAAATTAACCTGTTTTTAAATTTTCTTCTGCAAGGGGTACAAATATGATAAGCATAATTTCCGCATGCGAAGCTGCGGGTAACAGCTAGTACTATATAATAGGTTCAGGTTGTTTACGAATTTCAGTTCAAAATATTAAATGAAACATTGCTTAAAGCACATTTGAATTACTTGTTAATTGGCTATCCAAAATTGCAACCAAATATGAGGTGTATTCGAAGCACGCATTATTAGTGGTATTTAATTCTGCAAACCTGTTATACCTATTAGCGTGGAATAAGGTATCAGTTATTCTACCGATGTTTACAGATACGTTTTATTGCATGTTATAAAACTGTTTACTTTTAATTGTTTACGGTATAAGTTGTTATGACACACACATTTAATATTCGTCAAAAATCATAGATGTACCTATTCGATATTGTGCTGTTCTAGCCTTAGTAATTTAGTATGTACGAGTAACTTGTACTCATAGGTTAAATAAGTATTGCGTGTACGTAAGGCCATTGTAAACTATTGATAGTTTAGCTAGTATACAATAAAAAAAACCCGTCTACTATCGAAAAAGCTATCATGATATACCCTGTAGCCTAGTTGGTAGAGACCTTGCCTGTGAAGCGAGAGGTTCTGGGTTCGCGATTCCAGGCCGGCGCATATATTTATGTGACAGATAAATATGATATTTGTACTCGGGTCATGGGTGTGATTGTGATGTGTTATTATGTATCGTCCATGCCACCCGCGACGCAGGTAAAAACCTACTGCGAGGGTATGAGTATGTAAGCGTTATATTATAATATATAATATATAGCTATTTATGTTTATTATTTTGCCACTTTGCCGCCCAACAATTTACAGGAGACGCTTCATAACATGCTTGCAAACAATATTTTACTAAATGTGCTGTTAGCGGTTAGCCGTTAGCCATTCTCTCGTCTGTAGCGAAAACTGAGTGTGGTATCAGGTCATAGCTACCTTCTCACGAGAATTAAAGTACCCTAATCAATGATATTATAAAAATAGAGGTAGATATGTCACTAGCGCGCCGAAGATGAAGAGCGTAACTTGGGCTAATTAGCCCAACTGCTCGCAGTCGCTCTGTCAATACTCTGTCGATACGCACGCTTTTATTGTTGCCAGAAATCCTCGAGATTTGACATACAGCGTTAAAATGCCCTCGTGTATTATGCGTAAATGCACTAATTACACAAGTAAAAGAATTAAAATTCATGGAGTAACATACCGCACGTCAGTTATCATGATTTATTGCATTTTATATAATTTCAATATTTCTCTAACAAAATAAATATGGCAGCATGACAACGCCGGCCGAACATAGCATAAGTCCAGTTTTTGTGCAAATTGACTTTAGACCATATCAGTAACTAAATAAGGTCTTAAATCAATTTGCCCAAAAACTGGACCTATTGCACTCTTCGTTAGGACGGCAGATAGAGCGGACATAGATTAACATATACAGAAGTGACGATATATCGATGCTGTCCCCATTTGTATGTTTATTGTTAAGTACAGAGATAATTTTCTCACGAGTACACGTATTGTCATAAAACCGTACCGTATTAGTATCGAGTATTGTAATAGAGCCTAACATAAAGAAATTCATGAATAATCTATACTAATATATATAGAGAAAAGATTTTTTGTTTGCATTGAATAGGCTCCGAAACTACTGAACCGATTTGAAAAATTCTTTCATTGTTGGGAAGCTACACTATTCCCGAGTAACATAGGCTACATTATATTTTCAAAAAAATTTGGGATTCTTAATAAAACTCCAATAATGTAACCCAAGGTGTAAAAAAATAAGAAAACCGAAGCTACTCGTATAATTTAAATTAAAAAGTATATAATACTTATAACTTTTTTGTATCCGTCGATAAGCACATAGAAAAATTTAACCCTTATTGTAAAAATATTCGTATAATATATATATATATATATATATATATATATATATATATATATATATATAGTAACCCTTAGTGTAAATATATATTAGATGTGAAGTATGTATTGATGAGTTGTTTACATGCAATAAATTGTGGTTTCATAAATTAATCGTATTCGTATTAAGTACGTCTTTCACCATACGCGATTACGGTTCAACCACAATAAAGGAATCTAATATATTTAAAGTGTAGTTCAACTGCGTTGCCAACATAATAAATTAATGTTTTAAAGAAATGCGTTTTATTATCTACCTACAGAATAAATAAGATGCTATGTAATAAGTTATTTAATGAATAACACGCCATACCTACTGCTTAGGCTGACATATAGGTACATGAAAAAGGTCGTGGTCCCTATAAGTAAGCGTATTTACTTTATTCGTAAATGTGTCACCATATTTAATATTTCATCACCGAAATCCCAAAATGTTGCTTAAAATAGTTTTGAAATTACAACTTCCTTCCTTAAGTTTATTTTTAGGTACTTTCAATCTACTGACTGTACTGATAACTGAATTTGTTAGTCTTTGCCGAAAGCCAACCAATCAAATCATCTGCACGATAATCTCTACAATATTGTGGAAATGGGCAGAGTTGCCAACACTAAATTTTTTTCGATATCTTCACAGTTTTTAGTTTAGACCACCAAAATTAAATCTAGTTTAAACTGAAAATCAAGAGGATGTGCAGATTGAAAACAAGTCAGTTTTAGTAGAAATTGTTAAGATTTAAAGTTGATTTACGAATATAAGTATAATTTTCTTAACGTAATATTAAGTTGTTTTGCACAATTTTATTTGTTGGCAACACTGGTCAATGTTTGATGACGCGAACAACAAACACTAGCTGTCTTTTTCACTATTATGGTTTTAGTAAAGCTATCCCTTTTACATAATTTACCAATGTAGTGATTGCCTGATTGGTGTAGGGAAACAAAAGATAAATGTGTGTGTGTTTCGGAACAAATTTTTCGGCTGATTTGTAAGGGCATAACGTATCTATATTAAAACATCATTGACCCTAATACGCAACCCAAACCACCTACCGTAGGTTACAGTGACTCTGATAGTTTTTCTTTTTTTTCAAATATTTCCATTTTAATTCTAATTTTTCTACTTCCCCATCAGTACAAGCTTTGTACTTGGTAGAACAATACAAGTGCGCATTCAATGATTATCTTAGTCTAGATCATAGTCTAGATCATTCAGTAGTTTTTACGTGAAAACGTAACAAAATTCCTCACAAACTTTCGCATTTATAATTAAAGTGAATTAGCAGGATTATATTTTAAATTTTATTAAAGTGAAACTTTTATTCTATCGCCCCAAAAATTTTCGTCCATCTATCGCATGTTGCATTACAGCCGGCCCTGGAGTAAGAATAATAATGGAGATTTAATGATTTAAATAAATATTGCTCTTAGTTTTTAATATGCGTCTATAATCTAAATGATTGTATTAATTATGTACCTATTCCGTACTCTAATACGCAAATTGAAATTAAAGGGCTTCCAACATTTTTGTATGGAGCCTGGCATACCTACAAGTCCGCCATTTTGAAAAAACCTCGATTCGGCGGCCAGTGATGAAACATGTGTCAATCGATAGACTAAATGATTGTGATCAAAAAGTATTCAGTGATGAAATGTCGTAAGTGGTATACTTTCTGAGATATTTGAGTTCAAAACCATAGGAAAATAAAGCAAAAAACATCGTTTCGTCCGATATTGATAAAACATGTGTCAGTCGATAGTCTAAGTGATTACGATCAAAAAGTATTCAGTGATAAAATGTCGTAAGTGATATGGTTTCTGGGATATTTGAGTTCAAAACCGTACAAAAATAAAATATTTGTAATTAACTATCTTTTTATTTCTAGTGTATCTGTAACTGTATCAGTGTTATGCCAGACAAGAAATATTATGAATATTTAGAATAATTACTATATACATATAAAATCACAATATAAATAAACAAAATTAAATAAATACAGTTTTATTCAGATTTACATATAAACATCTTATATATTAAGTAAATAAATATTTATAAATACATATATAACATCTGGTTGAAGACCACGGGCGACAAAATTCTAATTGCTTCAGGTAGTGCTGCCGGACTTCTTGAAGGAGCTTTTGGTAGTCTATGATTTTTTGATGTCTACAAGCAAGGAGTTCCAGAACAGTATGAACTGTATTGTGAAGGAATTCCCGAAATTAGCAGTGCTATAGGTTTCCTTTAAATAAACAGGAGAAGATACATTATTCAAAATGGCATAAAATGTTGAGAGAATTCTGAAGTTTCGCCTGTATCGAATGGATAGCCATTTAAGTTAGGAATGGAACTGGGAAATGTGGTCATACTTACGTAAGCCGAAGATATATCTAATACAGTTATTAGGAAGGCGCTCCAATTTATTCAGAAGTTCCTCTGACAAATCTGTACAACACACATCAGCATAATCAAGGTGAAGGATGACCAGAGTGTTTATGGCGTACTTATGGTTAAGTTTTTATGGCGATACAGCAATTGAAGTGTACCGGTCACTTTTTTCCTTACCTCAGTTACGATAGGTATTATAAAAATTAAACAAATTCGTCAAACAAACAACTTAAGGGTAGAGATAAAATCGCGGGATGGTACTGCTCATGCATAGTGGGAAAAAGAACCTTGTCATGTTGTTCCCATATAATGTGTGTTATATGGTTCTTGGCATGGGCTTGACATCAGGAAACATTGCCATTATCACCAGCGGAATTTTTAGATTCAGTGATTGTCAGACATGATATAGAAAACTAAGCCAATAGTGAATTTTAACTTTTGGTTTAGAGTAATTGACACAGCTGTAGCCGCTGGTGGCAAATAAATTATTTATAAAACAACCTAATAGTTTGCTTTTGCTTTGCTTTTATTTAATTCAAACCTACCTGTTATTAATAAATCAAGTACCTATGCAGCACATACACATATGACATAATATACTTATTTTTCATTATTGACCCAATAAATTCAAAATAAGTAAATGATAATTTTTAATGCATTATTTTTCTACGGTTTTGAACTCAAATATCTCAGGAAGTATATCACTTACAACATTTCATCACTGAATACTTTTTAATCGTAATCATTTAGCCTATCGATTGACATATGTTTCATCAATGTCCGCCGTAACGAAGTTTTTTGCTTTATATTTCTACAGTTTTGAACTCACTTATCTCAGAAACTATATCACTTACAACATTTCATCACTGAATACCTTTTAATCGTAATTATTTAGCCTATCGAATGACATATGATTTATCAATGTCCGCCGAAACAAAGTTTTTTGCTTTATTTTTCTACAGTTTTGAACTCACTTATCTCAGAAAGTATATCACTTACGACATTTCATCACTGAATACTTTTTGATCATAATCATTTAGTCTATCGATTGACACATGTTTCATCACTGGCCGCTGAATCGAGGTTTTTTCAAAATGGCGGACTTGTAGGTGTGCCAATTAGGTTCGATGCCCTTTTATAATTGAATATTTTGTCTACTATTGATTTCCTATTAACATTCCCATTTTTCAATAATTAAGTTAAGATTAAAAACGCAATTTTAATAGGTACCCTAAATCGAATAATTTTCGAATTTTTTTTATTTAAATTCCTACAAACCGAAAAATGTTTCACTTGCATCGTAGTTTCATAAAACCACGCTTTCTCTTTTTTTTCCTTTAATATATTTTTTCATGGAAATAGCCGGCAAACGAAGTGACGATCCATCTGATGGTAAATGGCTATCGTCGCTTATGAACATCAGAAACACCAAAGGCATCACTTATGCATTGCCGGTCAAGAAACAGAGAACAAAAAGAAAGAAAGAGAAAGATAGAACTGAAAGAATCAAACTCGAATTACTTCCAGCACAGTTATTTGGCGGCACCGCAGTCCTGTCTCAGCTTACCTACCTACAAATTCCACGTGGAGTGATTGATTGATGATGCTAGTCCGGCTAGCGGCGGCGGTCGCCCCTTTGTAACCCCCAACTTTTTGCGCACTCGGAACTGAAGGGAATTTCGGTTCACTTCATTCGCAACATACTAGAAACTTTCCTTTAGGTATCTATCTTTAGAACACATTGCTAATTCAACAGTATATATCTATATCTACGTATAATACGTGCGCACCACAGACATGTGCGCACACACTTTCTCTCTCCTAGTCTCATTCTTGTTGTCAAGTCTTACACACACTGGAAACACATTAGACAAAAAAATTTGAGCTGTCAAATGTATGTAACCGCCAATTATTATTAAAATATTAAATATTACCTAATTTTTTACAAGTATTTTGAACTACTTCGCTACAAATAACTTGTAATCACGACTAACAACAGATCCTTCAACGTTGTTGTTTAAACTCTTAACTATTTCGTAAGCTTCGAACAAATCTCGTAGAAGACTCGTTTATCCCGGAGAGATCTGATTACTGAAACTAAAACTATACGCTTTGATAGATGATCCTGAAGAATAATAACCCTTTCTTAACCTTAAAAACCATTTTTTAGGGCATGAGCGTCAAAATGTGACGTATGACTATAGAAATATGAACGCTTATAAAGGCATAATGCTCTCATACACTCAATCTAGAGTCACAAAACACTGAGAGACATGACTACATGAACTGAAATTTCATATTTCTTTACTTTAGTAACGATAATGCATTTTTAGCGCATTAATTATAATTATATTTCATTTTAAAGAAAACCAAATTAAAATCTGATTAATCGTTTTTTAGAAAATTGCGGGCATACAGACATACGGGTCGAATACATATTATATTATCCTCCTTTTTAGGGTTCCAAAAAAATTTGGAACCCTTATAGTTTCGTCATGTCCTTCCGTCATTCCGGAGCATAGCGCCTAGACCCTTAGTGCTAGAAAGCTGTAATTTGGCATTAATATACATATTTATTAAAAATCCAAAATCGTAGAACAAAATATTGAAAAAAAATTTTTTCAGAGTACCTCCTCTCCCCACCCATACAGGTAACATGGAGAAGATTTTTTTCGTCGCGTACCCTAGTGTGGGACATCGTTGAAAAAGTCTTTCAAAAATATTATGGGTCTGCTGAAATTTTTAATTCAGGGGTCAGTTTAATAATAATAATAATTTATTTATTTGCATAAAAGTACAAAGACATTTTTTACAGGACACGTAGTTCCCACACTAGGATACACTGTAGGATACCCTAGGTTTGCGAAATATTTGGGTTTAAAGTGCCAATTTTACTAGAGTTAATTGTCCCCTCCCCCGCCAGCTAAACGGTTGGATATGTACTAGTGAAAAATTCACAAAAATAGGTTACATGATGAATTTACCAGGAAAACTATCACGGCTAGGTTAGCTTAAGTTGTTTTTGAGTTATAGTCGATAAACTTACCCCTTGGGAACTCTACATTGCGCATGGCCTGACATGCACTTGGCCGTTTTTTTAACTCTGTTAGAAAGATTAGAATCCGTTGATCATTACAGATCTATCTTATAAAAATTACGCGAATAGCAGCCATTAAAGTAGTCGCAGTATCTCGCTGCGCTCGTTGACATATTGCGCGCTCTCTCGCACTTATACCTAATACCTATGTGCGAGTGAGCGCACAATATATCAACGAGTGCAGCGAGATGCGATTGGGCGCGCAATATGTCAACAAGTACAGCGAGATACTGAGACTACTATCGTTAATAACACATCTAACTACTCCAGGATACCTACTATGTATGCTTGCATGAAACACAGAAATGCATCATTCATTTGCTCATAACTTTTTAAACATTTAAAAATACTTCTAATTATTTATATCTTTCATTTTGATAGTACATGAAAAAAATGAAAATGTACATGAAAAAACTATTCAATAGTCGTGTCCTCTGTATGCATCGCACAGAACTGATGTTACGAACTGTTTTTGTTGCGTTATTTCACGTCGGATCTCGTGTTTAAAAATTAACCTAATTTACCTTATATTCAAAAAATATTATGTTAACATCAGAAAAAAACACACAATCACATGTGACCGCAGTAGTAGGTACTTATACGTACCTAGCCTTGGAATACCTACCTAAGGAATATACTAGATTATTTTTCCGACCCAAATATCGACCAATAGAATTGCACCATTCGACGTCACGTGGTACAACCTACATGGTATTATACTGATAATTTTTTGAAAATTTTCTCTGGTAGTTGCTATATATAAAAAACAAAACATGATCCAGTCAAATTAACAACACGTCAAACTGACAGGTTGAATTCAATTGTGAAAATTGGAGATTTTGCATGAAAATGAGTCGATTTAGAGTTTGTTTTCTGTCCACCATCGATAAAAAAGTCAAAGGAAATGTTCCCATTGTACATTTCGTCTCATGGTGCAATTCTATTGGCCGACATTTGGGACGGAAAAATAATCCCCCGAATACCACACGAGCTTCAAAATTATCTGGCATTTCCCTCAAGGTTCCCTGCAAACAAATAAACTCCTTCATTTGTTTGCAACGAACCTATCGGGAAATACCCGATAATTTTGAAGCTCTTGTGGTATTATAAGTGAATAATTATTTTGAACACATACCTTGCTTTCGCCAGTATCGAAAAAATCCGGACGTCTGGAGTTTATTATCTGAAACAAAAGATTTTCCTTTTTATACATACAGAAGACATATTTATAGTTTCATGATTTCATGATTCAGAAAAATACACTGTTCTGTGTTTCTCGAAAGCAGAATTTGATGTATAATAAAATATTCAATTATACGTTAGATAACCTAGGTATGTACCTACATACAAAATTTAATAATTAATAATATCGACGCTTGAAAGGCAAAAATTACCAAGCGACATGTTGACAACTTTAGAGCATTTTAAAGTTTTTAATTTTAGAAAAAAAATCGTAAAAATCGCTTTATAAAGCATTTAAACTGCATGTAAAATTCATTGGAATTGAGTAGCTATGACTAATAGGCGATTTTTTACGATTTTTTTTCTAAAATTAAAAACTTTAAAATGCTCTAGTGTAAAGTTGTCAACATGTCGCTTGGTAATTTTTGCTTTTCAAGGGTCGATATTATTTTAATTGTGTTACATCAGGCCTGACGCACTCCGCACTTTTGTTAAATAGGTACTCTTAAGTATTCTTTGGTTACATTAAAGTTGTTCATCATCTTTCTGTAAACTGGTAACACAAAAGTACTTAACAAGTATAATACGAACTACTTCACATATAGGCTATACTAATAATTATGCTAATTATGACTTTTATTTTCTTATAATGGTTAATTTTTTCATGTCAGGAAACAAAAATTACTTATTAAATTTTCATGCATGGTACATACTCGAAGCAGCTGTAAAATTAGAGTTCGTGTGAGATATCATTTCAACGGGATGTTACGAAAATATAATGACGTTTATTAACGTTCTGCATATTTAATGATAAATGAAAGTCTTAAAGGATCATTCATACACTGTAGGTAGGACAGGTACGATCTGTCGGGTATTTTAAGGTAGAGTTTTATAAGTCTCACCTAATTGTGTAAGTTTTAAAAGTAATTAGCTTTTTATCTAGATCTAGTGATCTTGCATATGTCTGCAAATTATTAATAATCTCTCTCCCCCTCTTAGAAGAATATATTTTACACAAAGGTTATTGCAATATCTGTTAGTCGGTTTATTCATACTTCAACTGGACATAAATATAAAATACTTTGTTTTCATAATGTTATTTAAATGTATAGTTTGAAGACGTACATGATTTACGAAAGATCACTATTTAATTCAAATAAAATTAGTTGTTATAAAAAGACACAAACGATATAAAAGATAGTTAAAAATAAAACATTCAACATTTATAAGTTAGTTTTTATTTTTATTTTAAGTATGTCAAGGATAATCTAGAGGTGGACTATTATATTAAGTTTAGCTCTGGCGACCGCTAACGAGGAGCAATCACACTCATTTGCAGAGTTGCCCCTGAGGATTTGTGCCCGACTGCGAATAAATGAGTGGTGGTAATATTATAATATAATCTCCAGAAGTAATAATTATAAACCCACTAGTTTCCCCCACGGAGAAGTTGTTATACAAAAGGAAAAATCTTTGTGCCAAGTTTTATGTTAACCCGTATAATAGTTAAAGCGTGATGAAAAGAAAGACAGCCGTACATTCAAGCATCTAAATATCTAAACATCCGAACATCTTCACCAAATTTCACATGGAAAATGTAATAATATTATTGTATAATATTACCTCGATAAATTATGTAACGGAGAATAATATTCATAATACTAGCTGACTCGGCAAACGCTGTTCTGCCAAAAAAATTCTGGATAGGGACCTAAACACCTAGCGGTATGAAATATAAAGTATATTTAGCTATTCTCTTAAATGCCAAATATAAACAAAAAAATATATAAAAATCATAAAATGAAACGTCAAGCCGGAACTAGCTTGGATGTATTACGAGTAGGAAGTTGAGGATGGCAGCACCGTGCAAATTGTCTAGAGAGTAGAACGTCGTTCGTTACTATGGTGGCCAAATTTAATTTGCATTATCATTGCACAACTGGGTACAGTACGGTCGACGTATCTTGGCGCGTCTGAACTTCGCGCAGAAGGCTGCGCAGTAACACAATTCGGCAATGCTCGGTACGCGGCGTAATGTCTCAGTCACAAGTTAGCATGTTTGTGTCACTATCTCTGTCTTGCATGCACTAAAGTTCGCAGAGCCTATGTTCAGACGCGCCAAGATACCTCGTCCGTACTGTACTGTGTGTACTGATGGACTGCGATCGAGCAGGCATTGCGTGTGTTGACCAGTCAGTCGCGCAGTTTGCCGGAACCATAGTCATACCCTTTGCGAAGAGTAGCACTCATGCGGCTGTGATGATTCGCTTCTGATGAGATAGGTCATGGTGCCAGCGATTGTCGGATTGATCACGCGGGTTTTGGTAAGCGCGGGAGGCGCGGGCATGTTGTGGAGCCGAGATGGCTGTGAGTGTACAATGCGACGTGTGAATTATGGTCGGTTATCCTGAATGCCGCACCGCGATGTAAATCTGACTTCACCGCGTTCCATTAGTGATTGGTTATATTAGTGATTCGAGTGATATAATAATCTGTTTAGAGTCTGAATTAGTAGCGAGTGTAAAACCTGTGTTTCAATGAGTTTCTGATAAAAAGGTGTAAACGCCCACAGTGTATTATTTTCTGGACAACTTATTCCCGACATACATAATTATTACATTTCATAAATTGTCTAGACGATCCAAGTATTCTACACAATGCCTTTGGAATGTATTGATAATGGCGAATTGATAAACTGCTTCTTTCAGAAGTCGATAAAAAATACCCGTTAAGGGTAAAGTGTAAATAACAATGATTTGATATAATATTCGTACACTCAGTGAGTGTAAGTATGTATGTAGCTATGTGTGTGCAGACATACTGCATAATGTGGATGAGTATTCGTGTGAGTGTATAAAATGATAATCATTATACCTGAATGACCATTAAAACTGAGCGACAGTGTAAATTTTAAGGCCATAACGTTAAATCTATTTCACATGCCGTAACTATGCAAGCTCTAAACCTGTATATTAAACTTCAAAACTAGAGTTGAAACGGATTTAAAATTTAAAGTGGCATAATAAATCCGGTGTCCCAGACCGCTTGAATTTCAATGCGTCTTTATACCATGTAACAGGATATAAATTCAGCTCATTAAAATATAAAATAATTTTTTTTTCAACATAAAATTTTGTTCTTAACCATAGGTACATTAAAAGTAATAATTATTATAATAAAAATAACGACACTTTCGTTGGAAACCTGGTTGGAACAGTTCCTTTGTTTTAAATTATGTTTTTAAATTAATACTAAAGCCGCATTCAGATTTGTTTCATTTGCTTTATTGTTGACTATTATTAACCATTCGTCCATTCGTGTAGCATAGTATTATTGTTTATGTATAGCATTTGTGTAACTATAGTTGTAAGTTTTTTATATTGTATTATTTTATTTTTGTATTATCCTGTATGTATTAGTTTGTAATATTTTTATGTGTGTATTTTATCTATGGGCCTTAGTTGCCTGAAAATAAAATTGAAATAAATAAATAAATAAAATTAACATAAAAAATTACCGTAGTCTAAAACATTATATTAAGATAAATAAATAAATAAATAAATGCTTTACACACTCACACCCTAATTGACGACCCGTGTGGCGCAATGGTTACCATGCCGGATCGCCGCACCAAGGGTCCTGGGTTCGATTCCCAGCGAGGCGGAAATTTGAATGATGAGTTTGGATTTCTGTTCTCGGTCTGGGTGTGAATGTCCTTGTCTATGTTGTGTGTTGTCCATGGTGCCCGCGACACAGGGAATCCTAGTGTGGGGCTATGAGTGTGAACCGTATTATTAATTATATTAAGATACACTGATATACTGTACTTTGTATCAATACTTCAAATATAACTCAATTATTCATTACTTACTGGTGTGCTACCGCTCTTTAAGGGCAATAATTAAAGTTGAGTTTTGATCTGAATGAGAACCACTTGGGAGCTGATTTAGTAATTACCTATTTTCATGTTTACGCGCTATAATGAATGTAATATCGATAGATCGGTAGCTTCGAGTTTAGAATAATTCCTGTTGAGTTCGCTCGCGCCTGCGTAATAACCCCCTCGAGTGCAAAACTTTCAGCAAAATTAACAAAGTTCGTTCTCCGCACTGGGATCTCAACGTAAATTGTGATGAAATTTGAAAATAAAAATAGGGCTTTGGAGGTTTAAGGCGATCCGATTTGGTTCGCGTTTACAACTGTGGAGAGCCTAATTCCGTGTAATTTGTGCTGTTTTTATTCCTTTGGGGGATAATATTTTGACTTTTCTTAAACTTCTGTAACGATGAGGAATATCGCTGTATTTTACCGTATAATCTTCATACAGTGTAATGATACTTGGGATTGAAACGGAGTCTACAATTAAGTTTTATTGATTTAAAATTACAAAGCATTTAACTGTTATGTTTACTAAAAAATACAAGCAATATGTAATTTTATAGACAATTTCATTTTTATTACGAATAAATAGTATTTAATATTCGTTTACCAAAATCATTTCGTGCAATAAAAACATATAAGTATTCAGTATATCTACCAATAAAAGTAAAATATTTATTATAATACTTATACAAATTTTTCATTATTTTGAAAGCCAGGAGAATTTTAACAGCCGTGATTAATATTGAAACTCGCAAAACATCCGCAAGATTGATTGTTCTAAAAGACTATTTGCTTGGAATTTTCCGTTACCGCGGACTTTGTCATTATTCTAGGGTTAACACTAACTCCTATTTCATTAATTCCCTATGTTTCTTCGTTATGTGATTATTTAACATTTTCTTCATAACTAACGTAACAACGTTTTGTTTTGCGATTTTAAACTGTCGCCAGACGAACAGGTATCCTATCAATAAGTGGACGGTCCACATAAATATTAGTAACGTGAAAAAATATTACTGATGCGTTGTTGCCCTAAGAAAAAAAACACTGGCTCTCAAGCCCCCAGGTGGAACACGAGGAGACGCTAGACGCCTGACTCAAGCAAGAGGATAGGAGCTAGGCAGGCAGGCTACACAGAACGGTAATTTAATTTATTTAATTTATTTAATTTTATTTATTACTATTTTTTAAACACGAGGAGACACTAGGCACCTCACTTAAGCAAGAGGATAGAAGCTAGGCAGGCAGGCTACACAGAACAGTAATTTAATTTATTTAATTTAATTTATTACTATTTTTACTAATTTAGTAAGAATTATATAAGTGGTATGAACGGTAAAACCAGTAATATAATTTGTACTTGGATTTCAGGCTTTTACTAATTTAACATACGGCATTTTTATTACTTTCTCTACCTCACAATTTTACATTGATTCTACTATTAACCAACATAAGTAGATTTTCGGTCACAAAGAAATACAACCCGTAAATAGGACAATACACAACAATTATTTTTTATTATTGGGCAATGGCATCCGATGATATTTTGGCTATATAATAATTAATTATGGGCGACTATTAACACTTATGATCACCTTATATAATAATATCATCACCGGAATTATTTGAAAACTGTTAGCGATATAACGATCTGTTTCTAAGAAACTTAGAAATCGCTTTATTTTTTCCTGATGTTACAGTACCTTGTACCTGGTTCTTGTACAAGTTGTTGTAATGAAATGGCAGATATTGCGACAAATTTATATCAAAAAATTATTAATTCATTCGTTCGATTTCAACCAATTTATTTGTAACGAGTAACCGCCCTCGCTTTGCTTCGGTTTTCTTATTTTTTTACACCTTATTGGAGTTTTATTAAGGATCCCTAATTTTTTTGAAAATATATTATAGCCTATGTTACTCGGGGATAGTGTAGCTTCCCAACAGTGAAAGAATTTTTGAAATCGGTTCAGTAGTTTCGGAGCCTATTCAATGCAAACAAAAAATCAAATCTTTCCTCTTTATATATTAGTATAGATATATGTTTTAATTATTGAAATGTAGAAATTAATTGAACTGAAATGTACAAAAGATTTATTTTTGTAGAGTAAAAGATTTTTTATTCACTTTATATTTCTACGTCAATATCCGTAAAAGAAATAGGTATAATTGATCACCTTAATGGTCGGTAGTCACCAAAGCGTTCTCGACCAAAAAGTGAGGCTGGCAAACACTGTTGCTATCTAATTTAATACTGAAATTTATTTTATTATTTTATTAAATATATTTCACAATTAATTGGAGGGCACAGATATATTTACAACGTTTTGGTATTATGATTTAGTACTACTTGTAAATGGTAGGTAATCGTTTGAACCTGTCTCAAGTATACTAGAAACTACTGGAAACGACAGAGTCAGCGATCTTCTATAGAAAACGACTAGTGCTATCGGCATTCTTTATTAAGGCGTCCCTCAAGAGTAAGAATTAATAATTAAGTAAGAAGTTGACTAAATATTTATTTCGGAATTACGCTCTAGCATAGATAAAAAGTCTCATACTTAGTCATGACAGAAATGACATTACGAGCCTCAGACGGTTTGTTAATTAATCTATATGTTACCGGATATCTGTATAATTCAGCATTCTATACAATACCTAGGCAATGTATAGAATATCTAATACGTTCAGGTAACGTTTTGAATATTATTTATTTCATACTTAGGCCAGGCTTTCTATACAATACTCCATGCGTAGTTGGTAATGTGTGTAAAAGACGGTTCTCTGCCTTTTCGCCGAAAATTTTTTAGCCAATTATCACTTGCCAACTAACGTTTCGCAGAATTTTATTTCGCCGAATAATCATTTGCCAACTTATCACATTTTTTTTATTTCCCAACCTAACAGTTGCCAACTGTAGGTACGTTTGGTCTGCCTTTAATAATGACACTTTTCAAAAGGCCAACTTTCAAGTAGCGAATGTTTCAGTTAGAGTAATATTCATTTAGTTGTATATTGTTTATAAACCTAGGTTTGTAAATTTGCGGTTCTTGTTATCTCCCGGTGACATATGCACTTTTAGGGAGAATTTAGGGGTTTTTGATACACAAAAAGGCTTCTAAACGTCTCCGGCACTGCGGGAAGTGCAGCCCCTCCGCCCTTGCGTAACAAATTGCAGGCACTCCATGCTCGCCTACGCAGCTTCGGCTTTTTGGTCGCCTGCGGCGACCAGCCTCAGCCGCTTCGGCTCACATGGTGCCTGCAGTTGGTTACAGCGGGCGGGGGCTGCTCTCCCTCCGCGCCTCCGGGGTTTACATTCACTCTAGGGGTAGGGCAGACTAGTACCACGTGGGGTCGGGGTTGACTAAGTCGGTTCTGTCACCAATTTTGAAAAATCCGAAGCTGCGTAGGCGAGCAGTATAGTGTAGGAGCCATTAGACTGCATCTCTCTTTACCATCAAGTGTGATTTCGGTCAAGCATTAATTTAAAATGTATAAAAAAATATCTATTCATGCAGGTTACAATTTGTTTTGAGTGTGTTTTTAAGTAAATTCTTAATTCCAACCTCCATCCAAGTTGACTACACATACCCAAATCTAACTTTATTCATTGCCGGTGGACCTGCAGGTATTCTGTACAGTAGTTGGGAAACGTATACATTACCTAGGCAAACTATGTAATGGTGAATAATATTCATATAATTTAATACATTGCCAAAACGACCCAAGTATTATACACATTTCCTAGGAATTGTGTTGAATACCTGCATTATACAGATATCCGGTAACATATACAAATAAATAAAATTGGAGTGTCTGTTTGTAATATTAAAATAACCGCTTTTTACTAAGTGCATTTGGCATATACCAAAACAACATTTTTTACAATTTTTGTCTGTCTGTTCCGGCTAATCTCTGAAATAGCTAGACCGATTTTGACGGGACTTTCACTGGCAGAAAGCTGATGTAACAAGGAGTAACTTAGGCTACTTTTATTTTAGAAAAAAAATAGTTTGTTAGTCGTTACGAAATTCGCCGGGTCAGCTAGTTCTATATTAAAGTTCCTTTATTAATAATCTGACGTTTCGGAAAAATTGTTTTGTAGATCACATCCCTAAATGCTACAAGTAAAGACTTGAGTCTCATCAGTATGAGACTCCAGTCTTTAGTTCCTGAAACAAAGACATGAAACTGGCACACTGGCACAAATCTGTTTGTTCTGCAAAAAGACTACAACTGAATGAAGAATGGCCGTGCTTAAGTTAACAGTAGCAATTAGGATGAACATAAATAAAACAAATCCTATTGATATAATATTGAACAAAAACATATTTCAACCAAATAAAAATATATATTTTTTATGTTAACTTTGTTCTAAAGCAACTTTCTTCACTATGCTTTAGAATTACAGTTTTTAAAATTGATTACATATCAAGGTAGGAAAACTATAATTCATTCATAATAATATTAGCGATTAGGTAATTGGTTTTATTTAACTTTACACTGAACTGAACGTTTGAAACTTAGCCCATTGTAATTTTATGCGGTCACACGTTCTTATGTACCAAACCGGTTTGTGACTGTGATATAAAAATTAAGGCATTTTATCTTTTTAAATACATGACTCCATCATAATCAAAGTTTATTTGCCTGTTCGTTGGTCGACTCAAATCTAAAAAGGAATGTTGCAAAGAAGAAATTGTAATATGTACACCTAAATGGATTTCTGAAAAATACAGATAAGGCCTGATTCAGCAGTATTTATTGAATTGTATTCTACAAAAAATATTTCTAGTATTAAATTTTGATAAAATTATTCATTGGGGTAACTTAGTTTTTACCCACAAGATAATTGTTCTACGTCCAATAAAAAATGTTATTCCGTCGTTAACATTCTTCGACATAGTAACCATTTACAAATATTGATAAATTCACGCTTGTTACTGTCTCCTCCAGCTATCGTGAACTTTGCAACCGTTCACAACTTGCCTAACTATTAAGTACTGCATCTAAATAATTAAGACATTGGAACTTTTAGTGCCTACCGTGTACATTGCCTTCAAGGTAACAAGAACGTTACAAACTTTATATACTCTGAGTGCAAGTCTGTGACATATAAATGAGTGTGTAGGTACAAATATATAGGTAATATATAGGTATGTAGGTAGGATCCTTACGCGAGAAACTTCTTGATCATTAGTGACTCTGTGACACAATGTGTGCTAAAATAGATTCTGTAATTAGAATAAAATGATATAATGTGGATGAAACATTCGTAACGTATCTAAATAAATAGGAAGGTTTTTTATGACATAGAAACAAATGGAACCTAAAGGATGTTAGTAGAAACATACATACATAATTACATGTTAATTAATAACTTAGGCTCTACTTTATTTATTACTTTATAATTAGGAGAACACGTACGTTGCCACACGCCACAAATGTTGTGTTTAATTAATTTTAGTGGGATCTATCCCAGTGTAAAGGGATGACATAAAATAATTTATCACAAACACAGGCCACGCGATAGAACGTGCTAGGATTTATTACGTGTTATGTTATACTATAAAGTAATAAAGTTCACGCTCTATTATGAGTACATTACCAGGTTGACACTGAATTTGATGAATAGTATTATATTTCATCAAAAACATAAATGTGATATGAGAGCCAATTTAAAAAAAAAGAATTGAGATCTAAATGAGTGCCAAGTTCTGTGTCGAAAAGCCTAAAATTTCAGTCATAAGAACATGTAATTCAAGCTCTACATTTAACTTGATTAGTTTTCACGTACCTACCTAGGCTGTATTATAATTGTTAAGTCTGTAAGTTGTATGTTATACCTATGTTACTTTCCTAAAATTTGGTTTGTTGGTTGCTAAGTAATGAAAACTAGTCAAGTTCGAATATCGTCGGAAACAAATCGACTGGTATTCTATTCGACTATCTGTTTACAGTAGAAAAAAAACTACACATTATATTCCTTAGGACTTCGTTATTCTTAAAAACCACCATGAAAAAAAACTACTCATGATATTATAACCAAATCGAATGAAACTACGTAAAATACGAGGCCTCGAATAATATATGTTGTTTCAAAATAAAATACCGACTTTGAGCAAGTAGGTCAAAATACGTAATGAAAATTCGTGCAGGGACCCCGCACACCACTATTCATGCATACGAAACCGACGCCTAGCAAGTTGTGTGCAGATATTCCAACGAATTATTTAAAGCTGGGATCTTATTGAAAAATATATGCTAACGAGCTTGTGGTGTATGTTAACGGGTTTGTGCGATTTCATGAAAATATTATAAAACGCTGTTTTTGTGATTAGCGATTCGAAATTTGAGTAATTATACGAACATACTCCTTTTTACGTAGTTTTTATTTGCTCTGATTTCGCGCTTTAATTTACATCACATCGTACACCTGGCAACATTTAGGCCGTTTTTATCAAAAGTTTTAAGGCTATTTTAGCTCCATTATGTATAATTAAAGGTTGTTTTCGTTATAGTTTTTGAATTACACATAGAACTATTAATTTTCAGGCTTCAGCAACTAGTGAGCAGTCAAGATAATGTAATCTCTATCCTATGAACGAAACATAACTCTTATTCTACCTTGTCATAAACCGTTTAAAGGTTTTCGCGTCTCCTCTGTCACTTTGAGATTCGATCTCAGGCGTCGCGTCTGCCTGATGGAGTAAGACAGCAATATAATACGTGTAGTATTTTACGTAACAATAAAAAAAAATCGTAATTCAGTGTGTTCAGGAATTCAAAGTAACTTTTCATGGTTCGGCACATGGGAATTGGAATTAAATTCACCGTCAGCCTTGCTCAATCGGTATCAATCTCTGTTTATTGTTGTTTATAGCCCATACTGAATTATCTTAAATTAAAAATTAAATGACTCTCGACAGTTTTCTTAATATAGGTAGCTACGAAAATTCTCGATTATGTCATCTTTCAAACAAAAGTAGATCAAAATCTGTTCATCCATTTGGAAGCTAAGATGCCAAAGACAGGCATACTCGTAGGCTATTCTGTTTTGTAACTTGACAGCGGAATCCACGATGAGTTTCAAAATTGAAGATCGAGTTCGAGACTCACTTCACTTTGCAAATGCGTACTAGATGATTAGAGAATGATATATATTATGTATTCGGTAAGAATACCATACCGAGGCCATCTTTAGTCGTTTGAAGTTCGAGTTCGAAAGTTAGTTCACTTCGCAAGTGCGTACTAGACGATTAGAGAATGACATATCAAGATGATGCAAGTTCGCTTTCGAGTCTCACTTGAGTGACCTTCGATTTCGAGTTTGTATTTTAGAGAATAGCCCTCCATACACACCCTTCAGTTTGTGTCGGTTATTAAAAAAGTACGACGCGAAACATCATTCAATTATATTTCCTAGAGCAAGTTATTCTAGAACCATCCATGGATTACCAAGAATCCAGTTCACGTCACCAGCAAGTGAATAGCTAGTCTTAGCTGTAAATGGTCCGCTTGCGACGAGATGATAGCACATGGATTACTCTGAAGACAGATGAGACTTCGATATGCTTGGATTACGTATCGGTTTGCAAGCTCGACTATCGAATAATATCAATACTATATTTGGTATCTACTAGGTTATAGTTGAGTAGATATAGATTTTTTAAATTTTTCTGACTTCTAATAATCTAAATTCCAAAAAAAAAAGGAAAAGGCACTCCGTCCGGAATTGCCGACAGAAGTGAAAACTTGAACAATTACGTGTGTATTTTTTGAATCGTTAGGAAATATTTTATCGTGCAGGAAATACTTTTAAATGAAGTGTTTTTTGTTCATTACTTTTCTAGTGAATGGCTGCCAACGCCTCGTAAAATATATGTAAACTACAACCTTGATTATTAATACGAGCTGTAAATTAAGTAACTATAGTTCTGTACTTCACTCAGAGATAGCGCCACAGATAGGTGTCGATTAAAACGATGATGGTGTCGCGAACCGTATGGCTTCATCCCATCTCAAAAAATGCTCAACGCACCTATAGTATTTTTCACTTCAGTAACAGGCTTCAAAGAAGCAGTCTTCGAGAAACATATTAATATTAAAATTCGCGTACGTGTCCTTATAATATTTGAGAAATTTACTCAATTTCTGAAAGATCTCATTATCAGAACTAAATTTTGATAAATATAGGTCCAACATGAAAGTATATAAAGTTTCTTTTAAATAAGAAAATATTTTTTAATTCAGTTGATAAATGATTAAGTATCCAGGTAAAAAACAACAAAATCGAATTAACGTCTTTTTTTGAGGCACTTTAAAAGGAATAGATTATTTTATACATAGTTAATCTGTTCTTTTTGGTTTACTCTGAGGGAAATGGTAAAAGGTGTGTTGAAAATCTGATGTTGATATCCAGAAATAGTAGAGAAATTACCAAATGCATTCCATTTGGTACGCTGCTTCAGCCTTGTTTTGTCGCCAGCCAGATTGCCAACCTTTTTTAGGATAGCAAATGAGCTTGCAGAGTCACCATCTCTATCCATATCCATGTCCTAACACCCTATCTTATTCCATCTCAGCCAAGAACAGATAGTTACTAAGTTAATAAACTTACTTTCTGTTTCCAATCTTTCTGTGGTTCAATCAATAAATTATTAACATGTCCGATTTATACATGATTGAGGTTAGGTTTCTGTTTTATTATTTTCACAAGCTTTTTTTGAGTTTAGACTCAACAAAGGAATCACAACTTCACTATGGGAAGAAATAATTTGGTATGATGTATATGAGGGTGGCGCCCTGAATCTCCAGTAAAAGTCCTGTCGGACCTCTTTGGAACGCTTTGGTGGCTGTCACATAAGAAGAGTCATGAAGAAAAAGTAATATTTAGAATCAGGAATTATGTCAATCTATTTGGAATTTGATTTGGAACATAATTACTATAGGCATGTTGTCTAGAACATTTTACTATTCTGATTATTGATGTGATCGTGAGGAGAACTGGAAATATACCTATCATGAAGCTAAGTAACAGTAATATTATTTAAAAACCAATACCGTAGAATACCCTTCTGTGATATACCTACATCTTGTGAATTTATCGTTTTAATGGTAAAAACTCATTAATGTTTGAATTAAATTTCTAAATATAGGTGTCCACTGTCCAATCATTGATGAACGTAATCGCAATAATTAAATGGAAATTGGATTGATGGTAATAAGTTCAATGAACTCTAAATTAATTTGGACGTAATTTGTCATGGAATAAATTTTCAATAAATAAAGTTTAAAAGTTTCTGATAAAGTTTCATAAATTTAAAATTTATGTCTCTCTATTTATACCTACTTATTAACTAATAATATTCATTTCAACATTTTTGATAATATACCTACATAATAAAGGTTAGGTTAGGTTGTAGCTTATCACTACATATTATAAAACAAAGTCCCCCACCGCGTCTGTCTGTTCGCAATAAATTTAAAAACTACTGATCGGATTTTCATGAATTTTTTACCAGTGAATAAAGTGATTGTTCAGGAAGGTTTTCGTATATAATTTATTAAGATTTTATATAAATTGGTTGTAATATGACGATTAATGTCGAAGAAGTCGGAAAAATTCAAGCCGTCTGGGACCTTTCATCGAAAACTTACTTTACTTTTAATTAATTTACTTAAGTAGAAAATAATTAAATTTGAATGCATTGCATTATACTGCTATGATTAAACTGGTATAGGAACGGATGGCATTGCAATGGATGTTGGTTTTTACTTACCATTGAGTAACATTTTTACTTACCACGTATATTTCAGGAACAAAGACTTCAGATAATGATAATGAATGAATACCGAACAATTGATTTGTCAGTCAAATACACCACAACGTCTTAAATATATTACAACAAATATTCTGTTCGGATTGCTTTCAACAATCTTTTGATAGATACTAATAAGTAGATTGATTTTGATTGAACATGAAGAAAGTTTATTATCGTCGATGGTAATTGGCAAATTGCCTTAATCCAATCAGACTGAAGTCCATTTGGATTTCTCTAAGTTCCCACTTCAATTAATTCTCTGCAGATACATTAATTAATTCCAATAATGTGTTTTGTCTTGATTTTATTTTTCTCCCCGGAGTGCCCCAGTTTAGCCTAAATCAAATTAACTTTATTATTACTAATTTTAAGCAACCATAAACCGATTCAAAATATCCACCCATATACCCATATTGTAAGACATTATTTTAAGTGTATCCGTAACAGCGTTATACTGTTGGTAAACCAAATAAATAAATATTACCTAATGTGGCTAAAATGTTCATTGGACTCAGTATGGGCATCATTTTAAGGTGCCTTACACGATCTACCAACGTAGTATATAAAACACGCGATGGGGTAAGAAAAAATCACTATTTATATCTTGATTTATACGTACATATTGTTAAGTAAAGAGATATATAAATACAAAAATATTCACGCACACCACATGATTAGGCAATAAACAAAATGAGGGTACATGCATACGGACAAACGTATCTAAAAATTTAAATAATTTACAAAAAATAAATTTTGGCGACTCAGAACCCATTTCAAGTCTGGAATTATGCATACCAAGAGGGAAATTATTAAATTATCATTCATTGTGAACCTTCAACTTTCACAAAAGAAACACGGCTTTCTAAAGCAATATTTATTACAGTTTAGTGAAGTCGCAACACGGATAAATAACAAGACCCTGATTTTTCTTTTTTCGTTCAAACACGCCACAGACCAAATATTTATAGTGTTGCCACTGTTATAAATTATCATTTAAAATGCCCCTCTCAGCTTTGCATTGTGGTTTGCAATGCTTACAAATATTATAGTGAATAAATTTAGGGTTGCTACTGTGATATATTGACGCATTACATACCTTTTAGTTACGGTAATATAAGTATTATGTAGAATTAGCCTGGACAGTTTTTAAGAAGAGATACAGTTTAATTGTGTTTTTTAGTTACTTTCAAAACAGCTTCTTGAAAATATTTTCTTCTCTTATTTCTACATAACAAGATATAGTCCAATCAAGGAATGACTCGAAGGAGGGTGTAGAGTGCGTGAGCGGGAACCTGAGCGATTTCTTCAGAAACTTATTCAGGGTGCTTAGGGAGAAAACATACTAAATGTCCTGACGTCTAGGAGGCGAGCCGAAGAGGGGAGGGGGGACAAAGGTCTCAAAGACTGCTATTACGCACTTGTGAAGCCTATCAGTTACCCAAAACTCCAGAAAGCTGAGATCCCTAGAGATTCCCATGTCGTAACTCCTAGAGGCTATGGAAGAAATTTTGCTTACATGGAGGGAAGCTCTGATACTCAGTTTTCCCACGATGAGATACTCGGTGTTGTAACCGGTGCCAAAGCTGGTGACAAAGCCGAGTTGGAAAATAATATGGGGAATTGGGGGTCGAATACTGATCACACCAGGGGTCAACCACTCACAACTGAGGAGGGCAAGGAAGAAGATACCGCAGAAAACGAAGATTTACCAGGACCCTCACAATCTAAGAGGATAAGAATACCTATAGTCACAGAATCGGATTTGGAAACGAATATTTGAAAAAAAAAAACTTTTTTTTGTAATTTTCATTTTTCCAGAGCGTGTAGCTCAAAAACGGTTGGGAATATGGAAAAACTGTATAGAATCAATGTTATAGAGAATTTTATAAGCTTTCATTTCATCATAGAACATTTTTTGCTACAACGCACCAATTTTGAGATATTGGCGAAAAACCTAAAATTGAGACCTTTGTCCCCCCCTCCCGCCTCAGGCTCGCCTCCTAGACGTCAGGACTTTTAGTATGTTTTCTCCCTAAGCACCCTGAATAAGTTTCTGAAGAAATCGCTTAGGTTCCCGCTCACGCACTCTACAACTACTTTATTGACTGAACTAATAATGATTTCTAATTTAAGTTATTTTATCAGTTTAACGTTATAAAAATAAATATCAAGGTCAAAAGATTTTATCAAGAACGAAATGAGTTTTAAATCGACAACCCTACAAACGCTATCTATGGTCGGCCAAAACATTTAAATGTCAGAGGACGTGCCAAGTTATCTTCAATGCTTTTTGCTTCCCGCGAAAAGTAGTCTGATCTCGAGGACTGCCAAGTTAACTTGATTTTTGAATGTTTAAGTTGGCAGATTATTAACAGGAATTAAACCAGATTCCAGATTATTTACAAACTTTGTAATCCACAACGCTTCATTTCTTCACTAATTGTTGGTTCTCATTAACTTTCGAACTACGTGGAAATCACAGAGTCAAAAAATATAGACGTTAGTTCTTCATGCGTCAAATAAAAAAAAATGTGCCCCATGCCCCATTATAGATAGATATTTTGTATTTACTCTTGTACATCCTATCCTATAATCCTATAAATTATACAAGGGAAATTTTGTGAAAATGTTTAGATTTTTTTATCTTTATTTATCTAGGGGTTTTGATATGGTTGCATACATATATGTCAACTCCATTATTTCCTTACACTTATTCCCCATTATATCCCCCTTATAGTTTAGATGTTTCGATCTTTATTTTTTCATCGTGCTCTAACCGCTGAACAGATTAAGATGAAACTTGGTATGCAGATAGTTTTCATGTCCAAGACAAGAAAATTGTGTAGATTTTATTCTGGTTGTGCGTTTCATGAACATAAAACGGTGAAACACTGGAAGAAAACGAACTCAAAGGAACCTTATTACTAATGTAATTATTTATCTCAGACAATCTTCGCACAAAGGAAATGAGCAAACTAGGAATGGGGTTGCAGGAATGGTTTTTTGTCTATAATTTGTATTAAAAATATTTCATAGTATCCAACAATACTAATAGCATTGTTAACAACAACTGGATTTCACAGATACTTTTTTACCCCTGCTTACTCACTACAATAACAACAAACACGTAGATATAACAACCATCTCAACCTTTTCTTTGCTGTATTTAAAAATTCTAAAAGAGCGTTTGAGATATAAAACTAACGGCCTTCATTATTGCTGCACTTGCCATTAACTGCCTGTACATAATGCTCGACAAAACGATACGCCAGAAAATTCATGCTGAAGAAAAAATAAAAATGAGGGGAGAAAAAATAAAGTCTAAGTGCTTTGTTTCAAAGACGACGGAGAATTTTATGAAATATTGACGAAATAAAGGCATGGTTGTGGGAGACGATGTCTATTTGCAAGACACTGTTTATTCAGTAATAAGAAATACGTAGGGATGATTCAGAAAGTATAAATCAATACATAATTTTAATTGTAACGGGTGTATAATTCCTACGATCAGGGTTGAAATTACTGTAATGTATGAAATAAATGAATGGGATTACATAAATTATCTTTACTATTACATAATACGATTTTAAAGTAACTTTAGTATTTCGTAAATGGGTATCCAAGTCAAAAAATGGTCTTAGTACATCCGTAATATCATTAAACTACCTATCCAACGATACTCAACATCATGGGAGAGATGAAAAAACCAGCCAAAGCCGTGTCAGGCTACGCGCAATGTAGGGTTCTGTAGCTCGAGCACGAATATTTGCGAGAAAGTATTCGTATGGTTAACGTAAGCAATTTGTCAAATTTGTATGGCATTTTAGTACCATTTACGTACGATAGGGGTGCTTTTGAAAAAATGCCATACAAATTGCTTACGTTAACCATACGAATACTTTCTCGCAAATATTCGTGCTCGAGCTACTGAAGTAGTAAGTTTATCGACTATTACTCATTAACTACTCATGCTAACACTGCCGTGATAGTTTGCCTTGTAAATTCATCATATAACTTATTTTTGAGAATTTTTTACTCCAACCGATTAGCCGGGGGGGGGGGGGGGTGAACATTTGACTCTAACCCAAAAATTGCACTTTAACAAACCTCTTATAAGTGTTCCGATTTTATTTCGGAACTCTAAAAAGATCATCCCGACTTAACACACAGGCGTAATAAATATGCATAAATATATAATATTTAGTCTCTGACTTGAAGCCTTTGATGGACGGACGGACGAACATGGCAAAACTATTTCATCTCGACTACGGAACCCTTAAACAGAACGTACGTACACGTAACCGTAAAGTACTACATCATTGTAGCAATTTTCTATAGAACCAATTAACCTGCATATACTGAAACACAGGCGTCAAGAAATATGTCATGGATGGCAACGTAATGTGAAGGCAAAAGTCACGTTACACGAAATGTTTCCCTTAGGGTCATCCTCGAGATATGCTATCGAGCAGGTAATAGCAGGGATACGTGCGTGCGTTGAGCCGGCAGTTTAGCTAGTAACCCATTTGAGGGCTCAATTCTGTCTTGTATAACTGTGTTCAAGGCATAGATGAAAAAGCTTTTACTGACACTGATATCTCTGGATTTTTATGCCCAATAGATGAAGAATGAATATGTTGCTAAGTTCTATTGCTATTCACAGATGTACGAATACCGAAAACATTATCGACACATTGCTGGCCAAGAAAAAGCAGGGAATATTTGTTTCAAGTGTCTCAACATCATTGTAATCAAAATACTCTGAATACTTACTAAATCATTTAAATTCTAACTTAATTTTAGCAATTTACGTAGCAAAACCCAGCTTCAAACTCGGTTCCCATGCTTCCCATGATTGAAATTCAAAGATTTGGCTTATGTCTAAGTAAATACATAGATCTTAGATTATTCATCTATCCATTAGCCTATGAAAGTCCATTGCGTGCTACAAATGCCCTTAACTTGCGTCTTCTAACGTATACCGGCTGTCTTTTAAAGGTTATCAGTTCACTTTTGCGGAATCATTCCATACTTGTTTAGCGTGTTGTGAGAGTGTTACTCTGTTTGTGAGAAAACTCATGCGATGTGCCCACCAAGCTAAGTCTGCAATAACATCCCCTATACCGGGTGTTTTTGACGTTGTGCACAAACTTTACCAAATGATTCTATAGCATTTACTTAACATATCTTATACAGGTACTAGTGTATTATAAAGCTTAGTTTTTAAGTTATAGATAATTCCATTTAATACATTGTAAAAGGGTCTTTATTTGTGCTACGTTGCCGCTCAGTACGGTCATAATCATTCAAACTATACTTGTTTCATTTTAAATGTCATGTCATTATTGGCTTGACTTGTCAATAAAGGCCCATTTAGACGGAGAGCTTTTCGTCTCGAAGAAGCCACGATCGAATTAATCAAAAAATCTTTCTTACATTTACACCTCTCGCTATTTGACGACAATTTCCTCGCAATGGAATATTGATTGTAAACTTAACTCCAATGACAAATTTCGCACTCAAAACGTTTTCAACCGTCTTGTATGATACACATAATTATGAATTTGAAAAATGTAAGTCGAATACAAGTCGAGATTGTCGTAAGTCTTACGTACAATGTGTACCTAAATAGACGTAGGAAATTATCGCCTTGATCGATAAGTTACGAATGTCATATGAGATAATTGTAGGTGAGAATTTAGTTCTTTCCTGTATGTAAACATTTGATACGATAATGTTATGGCGATTATTACCAGTGATAGTAGTGTACGATAGATACTAAAAACTCTCCGTCTAAATGGGCCTTAAAGTAAACAAACATCGTAAAACTTTTCGATCTATTATTATTACCTATTTGGTTTTGTTAATGTCACTGGTCGCACAGACAGCAAAATCCATGAGAAATAATTGTTAACGTCAATAAAAGTTTACTAATGTCAAAGTTTCATATCAATCATAATGCGACGTTGCCAGCTTGCGTAAAGAGATTACACATCAGGCAATTTACGTTAAAGTATTTAGTTTGTATGAAAATGAAAAATAAAAAAAAATTAAAATTTCAATAGTGAATCCATAACGAAAGATGACCAATTAAATGGTCTGAATAACAGGCCGAAGTTCGTGCACAACCTCAGGAGCACGGTGTATACATGAATACAACCGCATGTCTTTTATCGAATCTGGTGATAATGACAAATAATGAGGTAAAATAAGACTGGTTAAATTGCCCCCCGAAAACATCATAATTATTATGATGACCCTTAACGACTCTGCCAACAGTATTACGGTAAAAAAACGTCCATTTCAAAAACATTCTTCCTAAATTCCATCGGACTTTCGACATTTAGCTATCCCGGCCATGTACAGCCTCCGGCCCCATACTACACATGCGCTGTACCTATTTACTTAAATTCTGTATTATTCTGCGCAGTCGGTTCATTATATTAAATGTAGTAGTTATAAACAACTTTATCACAACATGGTTTTGCTTTGTGCCAGCTAATATTCTGAGCTTTGTCTCTTTCATTACTCATTCTAAAACGACTTTATTCATATAATGGCAGTGCATTACTACATCCAACGTTAATATTTGTCATGCCATTCTCTTAATGCTGCAGTATCCTCTCTTATACTGTACCCAGATAACAACTTACACCTTACTAAATGTTACGCATTGGGTTATAAATGTTATTCTTTTTAACGCTTACGATATAATGCCAATGTTATAGCATTCAAAGTCACTAAAAATAGTCTATTTCTATCATTAAACGTCTAAAAAAACGGATTATAGATAAAATTAGGCTTTGAGTAGAACCTTGTAGAAAATGCTATTAAAAATTATAAAAAGAAATGAACATAAATCGTAAACAGCGTTGTATGTTCGTATAAAATCGCGGAATAGAGATTGTAGGAGCTTTTGATCAACTGAATAAAAAACGAGGGAAGAAAAGTGAAAAATGGCTCGTTCAATCAGATAGACCGGCGCCGACTTCAATCGGTATCTCCTTGAATCTATGAATTAATCACGACCTAAGCTTTTGTATCCGGACAGCCAGCCTAAATGTATTAAAGTATACACATTCTTTATAAATATAATCGTTCACGTCTCTTAATAGCCATGAAGCATCTAAACGAATGATTGATTAAGCAAATCATATTAGTCTTGATCTAAGTAAGAATAGAGAAAACTAATGGGGCTAGATTGTTCCCAAAGTATTTTTTTAAAACGTAAAGAACGGTGACACTACTTTTTGCTTGTTGCTTGTATAAAGAACATTATTTTGTATCCTCTCTTTTGCAATCATTGTTTATTTACAATGTATTGCACAGTGGCTAATATTAACAGCTTACTAAAGAAAATAAAGAATTTCAGATGGTCAACTGAAACAGAACTGGATTCCGGCCAAAAGTTTAAATTTCGAATATGGCACGCTATTCACTCGTAAAACATTGCACGACTCGCTTCGCTGGTACCTTGGTAGGTACCTTTCTAAACTTAATATTATAAAGAGGAAAGGTTTGTTTGTTTGTTCGTCTGTCTGTAATAGATAAACTTAAAAATTACTGGACTGATTTCAAAAAACTTTCACACATATGTATAATGCTATATTGTTTTAAAGTAAATCTATACGAAAACTCAAGCAAAGCTAGGGTGATTAATTGCTAGAATGTATAAACCTTTTGGATGCGTCGTTCACTCGAAACTCAAAATACTTAGTTGATCTGATGCATTGAAAATGTACAGTTCTGCAAGATACAGCGGCAACAGAGAGATTCTCCTTAAGGAGAATATTTCATTACTCACAACTTTAGATTTTTACTTGACACAGTAAAATTGTCTATCAGCATATGTAATTTTATTATGTAATACTAGCTGTTACCCGCGACTTCGTCCGCGTGGTATTTAACAAAAAAAATATTGTTCAGTTCGCAGAGTTTCGCACTTAGTAAAAAGCGGTTATTTTAATATTACAAACAGACACTCCAATTTTATTTGTTTGTATAAATATTTTAATATTTTTATTAAGCTTGTAGAATGTTTACATTATATGACTAAGGAATACATCCATTTATAATAATTTTATTAACATACTCCGTTTTTATTTAATTTTGAATTCCAAAAATGTCACCACAAATTATAATACTCATCCTAGAATTGCTGAAAGCCTCCCGTCGTTATATTTTGATATCTGCTTAAATCTTTTGGCATATTGTAGTAACTATTTTCCAATCGTTATTGGAATTTAGCCAATCGTAAGGAGAAACTTACCGTCATCAAAAAGTCGTTGTTCGAGGAAACTATTCGATAGGTAAACATCGGAACTTGCTCTATGATTTAAATCTTACTGTACCAAAATTATTTTCCTACGTTGTTGCCCGTAATTTGGTTTAAATTCTACTTAAACTTAAAATACATTTTTGTTAAGACATTTCATCGATATTCTGTCGATTAAATAGCAGTAAATTAAGTAAATTAACAGTATTAAAAAGGAATAAGCAAAAAAAAATCGGGAGCAATCAAGTCGTGTAATTGACGACTTAACAAAAAGGTCAACATTTGCAATATTTTGCATGGGGACAGTAATCTAATGGCGACAACGCTTTGGTAAAATTAGCATAGAAAGCCTAAATAAAATGGACTAGCGAGCGAAATCAAGAAAAAAATAAGCCCAAATTATAGGTAACGTTTAGAAGTGACCCTCCAAATGCTTTTGGATGGACAAACAGTTACCATAACCAATCAATTAATGACTTAACCAAATTCTAACTAATTGCTCAAAACAATTTTGAATAGATTCCAGCTACATTAAATGCCGAATGAAGTTCGAATTCTCCAAATAGGAAGCTTCGCATTAACATATTTAACGGATTAGTAAGTGATTTGCTCACTAACCGGCTAACGGGAATCTGTTTGAATATTTTCAGCAGAATTATTGTGGTGTGTAATGTTTAAGCTTTATTATGAATATATTTTGAAACTGATATTTCCGAATTTGTGATTTCTATTTTCACCGCAATTTTTTAATTTGCTCGTGCATTTTTTAACTGACTTCAAAAAAAGAGGAGTAATTTTTTTGTTTGTTACCTCAGAACTCGATAATTTATCAAGCGGTATACAATAAATAAATGAATAATAATATATTGTTGATGTGCTGTTACTAAAGCTGTTCACCATACAGTGTGGTCGTTTGTCAAATAGTTTCACATCAAATTCTTTAGTAGCTAATTTAGCATTATAAAAATGTATATTATTATGTCACATTCACAAAATCATGTTCTATCTTTAGCCGTGATTGATCATCAGGAGACACAGTAGTGTCTAGGACAAGTACACACACACATACATACACCCTCTCAAAAATGTCACTTGACGCTATAGTCTCTTTTCTCGAAACCTAGTGTGACGTCACCAAACAAGCCGTCACGAAATTTTTAACTCCATATTTTTCATTATTAGCGAAACGTCAAACGTCAAACGTTTTTTTGTACTTTCACACATGAAAATGATTAATAATTGTGTGCATAAAACACTAAAAATTATTTCGATCTTTCAATTATTTAATACTTTACAACAATAAAAAATTTGGCCCGGTCCCTTTTTGGAATCTGAGCAGCCTAAATCGGCAATTTCGGATGAATTTTTACTAGAAGGTTGGTATTGAATTTTCTTTTTTTTTCTTCGTACATGGCATTGGCGTATTATATATTTCGATATTAATGGCTGTGACCACAGACACATGCTTAGTAAGTAGATAGCGTATACAGACTATACATTGAGTGCTTGCTTCAAGGATATAATAGTCTAACTGGATCACAATCTTCGAAGATACCTGAAGATGACAAAATTGACCATTTTTCTATTGTGTTCATGTTATCTATAGTCCCAGGATATATTATTCGATGGTGTTCAAATATTTTTATAATTGCAGTGCACTTAAAAAAATAGATGTAGGTACCTTAATAAATAATATTGTTTCATTTTATTATTACCTTGCACAAAAATAATCATAATAATACATCAGTTTTCATGACAAAGATAATTTTGAAGAAATTATTAAAAATACTAGCTGACCGGGCAAACGTTGAACTGCCTCTTAAATTATATCTAGATATAGGGACACCCTAATCACAACCCTTGGGTTAAAATTATGAAATTTTTCACATTTATAACTTTAAATTACATCCCTTATTTTCACCCTCAAGGGGTGATTGTCCAAATAAACTTGTCACAGTACTTTTGTCTTTATAGGTTTGGTAAATTATTAATTTAATTATCGATCGCCGAGAGTCGATATTAAAAAATAGGGGTTGGTGGTAGAAGGGTTAAAAATTAAAATTGTGTGTATTTTTTATGCCAAATCCTAAGAAAATTCAAATAAAATGTTTTGTCCAAAAAATAAAAAAAATTGGCGTGGACCATACATATCACTTAGGGGTATGAAAAACAGTTTGCGTCTTATTTTCAGACCTACTGATTATATACACAAAATTTCTTAACAATCGGTCAAGCCCTTTCGAAGGAGTTTGTAACTAATACTGTGACATATGTATTTATCTTAATATATATAAACTACGTGTCACGTTGTTTGTCCGCGATGAACTCCTAAACTAAATAACCAATTTTAATCAAATTTGCACACCGTGTTCAGTTTGATCTAACTTGAAAGATAGATAAAATAGATTGTATAAAATTGCAATAAAGGATTAAATAAATAAATAAATAAATAAATAAATAGATAACATCTCAAAAAAAAACTTAAAGAATGAAGTCTGCCCGGGCAGCTAGTATATACATATAAAAATAAATTGCTTTTTGTTTGTGTCACTTAAACTTGAGATTGGCTGGACCGATTTGGCAAATTTTGATCTTGAAATATTTGTGTAACTTCAGGGAAGTGCGTTTCAACCATAGATATGTTACTCTATCTGGATCAGAGACTTTGTACAGGTACCTGACGATCGATGATGTCATATCGGAAGGACCATTCGACCAACCCCAGGCCGGATTGAGGTTGTCTTTCTTAAATTGTAGGGTGTCCACACTTAGAAAAATTATATTATCCTATTTTGATATGGTTCTTCAAAATGTTTTCTATATGTAATTTTTCTGGTAGTAATCATGATAATATTGAAATAATATATTTTATTATAATTTCTTTAAAATTACCGACTTTATATTATTGCATTAAGAGTAAATTGAAAATTAAGGTACACCATTACGGTACATCTATATTTTAATTTCATCTTAGATGTTATTAAACCATTATAAAAAATCGCATTCTAATGGTATAATAATATAATATATCCTGGGACTATAGATAACATGGAAACAATACAAAAATGGTCCTTCTTAATATGACGTCTTCGATCGTCAGGTACCACTACGAAGTTATGTATCCAGTTAGAGTAATATATCCATGGCTGTAAATTGTAAATTAAGTACTCTGTGGTGTAGTACTCTGTCACTCTGTGTTGGTAGCATTGATTATTTGAATTGGCTATTAGACAATTTTTGGAAATATATTTTAAAATTTTCGTAGGTTTATTTTATACCTCTTACAATATTTATTTTTTCAAAAAAGTGATATTTAGTAGGAATAAAAATAACTTTTAGTCCATTAATTTGAAATTCGCGCGAAATAGTCGGCCATCTGTCACTTGCTGGCTGTGACGTAGCGATGGGCCGAGTAATACTTTTTACAACTCGAGTTACTCGAGCAAAATTAACCATTTACTCGAGTAAAAACTCGAGTAAACTCGAGTAACCGAACCGAACCGAACCGACGCGACAGCGAGTTCAGCGAGTAGCCGACGCGAGCGAGTAATGAGTTGACTGAGTAAAATCGTCGCAACGCGAAGCGCGTCGGCGGCAACTCGACGAACTCGACGATTAACACCGACTGAGTTGAACCGCGTCGCCGCGTCGACTCGCGTTCGTCGCCGAGTTGAATCGTCCGAGTTTACTCGAGTACATAAAATCGTTACTCGAGTTACTCGACCAAAGAGTTTACTCGAGTTACTCGAGTAAATTTCGTCGAGTTGCCCATCGCTACTGTGACGTCATATTTCAATAAACAAAAGTTTATTCTGTGAGTTTATTTAGGACGCTCTAACTCTGAAGATATTTTAACTGAAAAACTTACACCTTTTTCACTGGAATTGTGAAAATGACAAGCTACAAGCCATGTGCAGTGCTTATGTGTAGAAGTACTACAATTAAATTTCCTAACAAATTGTTTAAACACGTTCCTAAAATGCCCTCAAGTCTCAACGTCGAAAGCAGTGGTTACATTTTACAATTAGCACGTCGAGACCCAGAATTAACATCTGATAAATCTGCAATATTATTTTGTGAAGATCACTGATGTAAGTATTTAGAAGTAATCAACTTAGCCTCTGATTTACAAAAAAAAAAAACAAATTAAACCTAACCTAATGTTGTTCATAAAACATGATCAAAATAAAAGTAAGTAATTAATATATTTGTTTTACTTTACAGCTGCCTAATGATATGGAAAATTACATCCAATACAGTGTGATGGGGTCTGTTGGCATAATAAGACTGAAGCCAGACTGTTTACCATCAAAATTTCAATGTCAACCAGACAGAATAAATCGCACCGCACCGCCACAGTCTCGATCAGCCGCAAGCAAAAGACAACGTATGAACATTATACAAGGAATATTTTCAGAGGAAACTCAAATGCCAACAACATTAGCCATGACAAGCAATAACGGTGAGTAAAAAAACAATTTAATAATACATGACCCTTTTATTTTTTAATCTGAGTACACAACAATATGTTGAAAAGTTCATAAGTAGTACCTTTGCCATGTACCATTACCATATAGGTAAGTATGTAATAAATAATATGTTTTGATTTTTCCAGATTTTTTCTGAGAAAGATGACTGTTCAAACTCAGATCAGGCGATACAAGTATGCCCTGAAATGAGTAATAAATTAGTTCGAGTGTGTATGTCTGCAAAGAATAGAAGCAGATATGTACAAACTATTACTCAAAGTAAGGATAAAAATACTTCTTTAAAGACTCATGTAATAACCACTGCAACATCACATTTTAAAATAAAGTATAGGATAGAATCAGCAGGGCATTCCAAAATCAGGAGAAATTTACTCTTTACTGAAAAGCTAGAAGCGTTGTCTTCAAACAGTTCATCACCATCAAAATTGCAACTTAATATTGACAGTTCACCATCTGTTCAATCCTTATTAACAAAGACATCTACAAGCAGCGATCAAGAAACTCAATCTGAATTATTAGAATTAAAGAGGAAAGTTGAAGCAGAGAAACTATGTTGAATGTCAATTGAAAATACTGTACGACTGATCAAGAAAAATCTAAGATATTAATTAGGTTTTTCGAAGGATTGTTATTTTTTGATTGAACTTTTGAAAAAGCACATTAACCTTCCTGAAGAACATATTATTGTTATGTTTAAAAAAATAAGACTAAATACACCATTTTCTGAGCTTGGAGACCAATTCTGAATGTCACTGTCGCTAGTAAAGTATTTATGAAATCTGTAATTCTAATTGCAAGTGTGTTAAATCCATTTATAATTAAATCAAATAAACAATTGGTAAATCGGAACCTACCTATGGCGTTTAGACATATGTGTCATAATATCTATTGTATCGAGAATTCTCTATGTTAAAACCTCATTCTGTAGTGAATATGAAATTGTTAAAATATTTAGATAAATGTGTTATTGTTGCATGTGCACTGATTAACCTACAGGATAGTTTAATTAAAAATACATGATTTGTTAATATAAATTGTTTTATTTGGTACTATTATAAATTAATGGATATTTTTCTTCCAATATGATTCTAAGAGTAAATCTTTTACATATAGGTACATAATCATATTCTACAGGCACCGTGACGTGATTTTACCGTGACAACTGTCAAATAGCCAATTGTTTATTTTTCATAAGTCCACCGAGTAAAATGCCTAGATTGATAAATAAGGGGCTAAAAAAATCAAATGGTTGATTATTATTACTTTTGCCGTATTGGGGCGGCTTAGAATACCAACCCCAATCTCACGCCAGATGGGTGTCGTAAAAGGCGACTAAATCCGGCCCGCTGGTGGTAGGGCCCCTCGAGGGATTATATTGGTAATATTGATTTTAATTGTTAATTAATACCATTATTACTATTATTATTTCTCCATGGGGTTCGCCTGGATAGCTACCACCCTTGAGCATGATGAGTCAGCCGCCAAACGACTCGTGTTCCGGCTGGGGGCTTGAGAGCCAGTTCTTTCTTTCTTTTTCTTCTCTCTTTCTTGGCCGGCAACATATCAGTGATGCCTTTGGTGTTGCTGGTGTCCATGGGCGACGATATCCACTTACCACCAGGTGGATCGTCAGCTCGTTTGCCGCCTAATTCCATAAAAAAAAATATTAAGCAACGTTTGCAGAAGTTGGACATTGAATGGATTGGATGGGCAACCTCCGTCATGGTACTTTACTGTACTTCCATATTGTAGGTATTACTCAAATACAATATAAATACAAAACTACAAAGAAACTCAAGTCGTTTGATAAAATTAAAATACTGTCGATGTCGGCGGACAGTCCTATCGCGCAGCTACTTCCGCGCGGCCGTAGGCAAGTTTTTCGAGAATAGGGCCGAGTTACGTTACTGGATATCTCATTATACTGTGGAATTATTGTTGGATGAGTTGGATCTTATAGATTCACTTTGGCGGAAATAAATGTCAGTATTGCCATACAAAAAATAATTTTCATACAGTTATATCCCTGTATGTATAATTTCAGGCTCTTTTCTCTATTTGATGTCACTATAATGTATGGGGCGATTGTAGGATCTCAGATCGTACACATTGATGAAAAAAAACAGTGTTACCCTACAAACAATAATTATTTTCATGAGGCAAAAACAACGGCTTCCTGGCTATTGATTTTTCAAAAATCTAATTATGCAGTTTTGGTTTTCGTGAAAATCGGCTCCGAGACTCCTTTGACCACTTTTCGCTATTCCTCATAGTTATGAATTTATCCATCCACGCCCACTTGAAAAATTCACCTTGTATACTCTTCTGGCAAATACTTGCAACCGCTAGAATCTTCTAGCTGTTTACATATACTTTTTAACAACTGAAAGAATGTTCCCTGAAAATTTGAGCCATGTGGGAGCAGGTTATGAATTGCACACCCGATGACAACTTTACTTTGTTCTGGCACATACTTGCAACCCTCAAAATGGGTTGGCAATTTTTTTTACACTTAAGCATATCTAAATTACAACCTATTAAAATTATAGCCTTGTGGGAGAAGGTTAAAAAAGAATATTTTTTGCATTTTCAAAAAATTAAGGGATGACGCAACCGCGAGATGCCTGCCAGAATGGTACTTTCTTATTTGACTGATAATAAAACATCGTAAAAAAAAATCGAGCTCTGTGGGAAACGGATTAGTCAGATGGTTCAGTAGCTCTTAGACATATTGCTGCATATTGGCTGTGTTAGAGTTAGAGCAAAAAATTTCTTGATATTGACGTACCTATCGAGAGTAAAGCACAACTTCAACCGCTTCGCGGTTTAAGGCGTGCAATATTTTTTAAAAAAAGTTTACTTTACAAAAAGACATGAAATCCGAACAAAAACAGTTTCACTGTAAAAAAACAGGACAAGTACACTTCAAAAGATAGTTACAAAAATGATAATTAAGTTTTTACAAAAAGTTATGAAATCAAAAAACCCAAGTACATAACCGTTTTAGATAAGAAAAAAAAATTTGCTGCTAAAAGTAAAAAAAAATGGTGTACTTGGTGTGCATAATACTTTATAGTGCGCGCTTATTTCAAAATAATCTTAAATTAAAATTTAAAAAATCCCGTCAGTTTTATTTACACCAAACATAGATAAGAACACTCGATTAAGTCACCTTTCAGACAAAAAAGACGAGATCAAAATCGGTTCATCCGTTTGGAACATACAGATACACAGACACACAGATACACCGAAACACAGACACGTGAAACTTGTAACATCCCTCTTTTTTCGTCGGAGGTTAAAAAGTTTTAAAAAATATCTTCCAAATTCAGTGGCGTGTGGTACAGCCATACAAGCCGAAAAGCCCAGCTTACTATCATTGCTTTACTATAATCGCTCTGCAGCTGTTAAATATTAAACGTATGGAATGGAGTGCTCTGTGATGTCGGGTCAAAGATCCCGAGATCCTGGGTTGTACGACACAGCTGGGCTTGCCTTGTTCTGACGGCCTAGGCTTCCAATGTCAAGTCAGATCGAAAATCATAATTATGCACACCAAGTACACCATTTTTTTTTACTTTTAGCAGCAAATTTTTTTTTCTTATCTAAAACGGTTATGTACTTGGGTTTTTTGATTTCATAACTTTTTGTAAAAACTTAATTATCATTTTTGTAACTATCTTTTGAAGTGTACTTGTCCTGTTTTTTTACAGTGAAACTGTTTTTGTTCGGTTCATTTTTCGACTCACTGGCTTTCGTAATAAACTCCTCTGGTTATGAAAGCAAAGATGGATTAGCGAGATGATATTACCAATCCGTGTTGTGATATTCTGTAATATAATTAATAACATTATATTAATTAACATCGCATAATATGTCTACTCCATTGTTTTTGACGAGTCCTATTTGGTAACCAATCTTATACTGTCTTTTTATCGTAATTTGTAATTTAATAAAAAAAAATCCGCCTGCTATCAAAAAAGCTATCATGATATAACTTTTTAAAATTCTTATGATGAGCTCTTTAATTTGATACCCATATTGCATTATTCGATTTATTTTTATTTTTTGATACTTCAAACAATGGCATCTCCCAGCCACCATAATATTTGTTTCTTTTTTTCATTCCAGTTACGTATCTAACAACACTTGGGTTATCACGACGAATCTAACGATATCTTAATTATGTTTTTTTTTTTTTTTTTTTACACGAATAAGTTAATGCTTGACCACAATCCCACCTGATGGTAAGTGTAGATGTGGTCCAAGATGCTGAGCACATTAACTTAGAAAAAGCCTATTCACTCTTTTCTTGAAGACATCCACGTCGTAGGCTGGCGGGAACGCCGACGCAGGCAAGTTATTCCAGTCCTTCGCGGTGCGTATAACGAATGACGAGGCAAACCGCGTCGTCCGTACCGGCGGGATGTTCACGACGAAAGGATGGATACCCGCCGTGCGTCGTGTCGTTCGATGGAGAAACGGAGATGGGGGAATTATCTCAAACAATTCCTGCGCACACTCTCCGAAATGTGCCCTGTAGAAAACCGAGAGGCTGGCTACTTTGCGCCTGTGCTCGAGGCTTTGAAGATTGGTCTCAACCAAATCTGGGTCACCAATGAGCCTCTTCGCACGCCTCTCCATCGAGTCCAAAGCAGAAAGGTGACATTTGGCTGCGCCTGCCCAAATGTGCGAACAGTACTCCACACACGGCCGAACCTGAGCTTTGTACAAGCTTAAGAGTTGCCTGGGTGTGAAGTACCGTCGCACCCTTGCAAGGACACCAAGTTTCCTTGCAGCAGCCTTGGGGGACGAGCTGCTCGCGTCCGTAGGAAGTTACTTGAAGACATGATTACCCTACACGTGTACCCTGGGTAGTGCTAAACGAGCAGCAATTCTGGTGGTAGGCCACAACATCGGCTGCCGGCTTTTAGTTACCACCCACCGGACAAAGCCATGCCGCCAAACGATTCGTCGTGTTCCGGCATGATGTCTGGTGAAGCCGAATGGGAGATGGGTCTGAACAGTTGCGCTGCATTAGCGGACCGGCTGTGACGGATTGGTTTTTGCTGTGTCGGGAGCTTAGTCGCGGAGGGCAGCGGGATCCGAAGCACGGTGCACCGCTGGCCGACCGTAGTCAGTAGGGGGCCCAAGTAGTGGGAAAGCCACCCACGAAAGGCTGCCCCGCCAACTGCGAAAAATCCCGGAGTGGCTCCATCATGCCGGTTGGCGACCGGATGAGGGGACCTGATGGCGATCTCCGGGGGGGTTCGGGCGTCCCCGCGGTCTCCAGACTAAGCCCCCAATGACACAGCGATCCTGATATCGCCACTTGGTCAGCAACGTGACGCCTCGTTCAACTGCCATCTCCCATCCTATTCACTCCAAAATACCTACCAAAATGAGAAAAAAGAGCAAGGGAAAAAGTTTTGTACAGCGGTTGCACGTCCCCTCACTCCAAGTGCAGTTTACAAATATCCGTGGGCTGCACTCAAATCTCACTGCAGTCCACCACCACCTTGAGACTGCTAAGCCGCACCTGCTCTTTTTGACGGAGACGCAGATTAGATGTCCATTGAGCGCGGCATACCTCGACTACCCAGGATACACCTTAGAGCATAATTTTCACCCTCGCGCCGGAGTCTGTGTGTATGCCCGCAACGACATCTGCTGCCAGCGTCTCCGTCACCTTGAAGACCCCACTCTCTCCACAATTTGGGTTTTGGTAGACACAGGTGCGGACAAGATCCTATATTCCTGTGTCTACCGATCGCACAGTGGTGACCAGGAGACAACTCGTCTGTTCCAACATCTCAGCGAGGCAGCTGATATGGCTTTACATCGGCACCCCATAGCGCAGCTGGTTTTTCTGGGGGACTTTAACGCCTGTCATCAAGACTGGCTGTTCCCATACCAGAAAACCGACCATGCTGGAAGAGAAGCGTGGAATTTTGCTTTGACGCTTGGACTCTCCCAGCTGGTAAGGCAAGCGACACGGGTGCCCGATATCGATAGCCACACGGCCAACTGCCTAGACCTTCTGCTGACAACTGATCCAGACAGGTATGATATTCAGGTTTCCTCCCCGTTGGGAACTTCTGATCACTGTCTGGTGAAATCTGTATCGACATATTCCCCTCCGGACTGCGAGCCCCGTGGTAACCGACGAATGTGGCGATACAAGTCAGCAGATTGGGATGAGATGCGACACTTTTTCGCATCTTATCCTTGGCGGCAGCTTTGCTTCTCTTCTGACGATCCGTCGAGCTGCGCGGATGCTATAACCGATGTGGTACGTCAAGCGATGGAGTATTTCATCCCTTTTTCTGATGTACCCATCGGTGGCAAAGCTCGCCCATGGTTCACCGCCGAATGTGAGCAAGCTGAGCAGCGCAAGCATTCAGCTTACTTAGCCTGGGTGGATGCTCGAAGCAGCAAAGCTCCGGATGTCAGCGCTAAGAAGAAAGCTTTTAATCAAGCCGCCAAGTCTTACAAAAAGGCATTACAGAAGGCAAATTCCGTCCGCATTATTCACATCGGCAAAAAACTCTCTACCCAACCGTCCGGTAGTAGAGCTTTTTGGTCTCTCGCCAAAGCGGTCGAGAATAATTTCTGTCGGCCTACACTGCCTCCGCTGCTAAAACCGGATGGTTCCCTGGCTCATACAGCTAAAGAGAAAGCGGACTTATTCGCATCTCTTTTTGCTGAGAATTCGCGTCTGGATGTCAGCAATAACGTACCACCCCAGTTGACTCATTGCGGTATCTCTATGCCGGAGATCCGTATTACAAACAAAGAAGTCCTTAAAACCTTGCGGTGTCTAGACGTGAATAAAGCCAGCGGACCGGATGGTATTCCAGCGATAGTAATCAAGAAATGTGCACCCGAGTTGTCTCCTGTATTGACACGTCTGTTCCGCCTCTCAATTGAGACTGGATCAGTGCCTCAATCCTGGAAGCTTGCCAACGTGCAGCCCGTGCCCAAGAAAGGTAGCCGTGCTGACCCCGCGAACTATCGGCCTATCTCAATTACCTCCATACTCTGCAAGATTATGGAGCGTATATTGAATAGGCGCCTCATGGCATACCTAGAACAGAATGATCTCCTTAGCGATCGGCAGTACGGGTTCCGCCGAAACCGATCAACAGGAGATCTTCTAGCGTATGCCACACATATATGGGGCGAGGCCCTCGAGAAAAATGGGGAGGCACTTGCTGTCTCCCTTGACGTCTCGAAGGCCTTTGATAAGGTCTGGCACGCTAGCCTTCTAAGCAAGCTTCCAGCTTACGGCATATCCCCTGGCCTTATCGACTGGGTAAAAAACTTCCTGAGCGACCGGTCTTTCCGCGTTGTAGTCGATGGCTGTTCATCGAAGACGATGGCTACAAATGCCGGAGTTCCTCAGGGGTGCGTTCTCTCTGCCACTCTATTTCTGCTACATATAAATGACCTGCTTATGCCCGGTATCTATGGGTACGCAGACGATAGCACAGTGGTAGAGAGATACCTACCAAGTTCCAGGGCCAGTCGGGACGAAATTCAGTCTGAAAGAGAGGCCATGGTGGCTCGTGTGAATCTGACACTTCGGGCTGTGTCCGAGTGGGGCGAAGCCAATCTTGTGAGATTCAACGCCACTAAAACGCAGACGTGTCTATTCACCGCCAAGAAGAGCCCGTTCACCTTGGCTCCTACTTTTCGGAATGTGTCCTTGGATTATACCGACTGCCTTCAGTTGTTAGGAGTAGAGATATCCTCGAAACTCAACTTTGGGCGGTTCATCGAGACCAATGTGTATAAATCCTTTCAGCGGTTTGGAAGATACAAGGTAATAAAGAATATTACTCACATACATACATACAACATACGTGTAAAAAACTAACCCTTCCTAGCAGTCAGGTAAAAATAAGGCTAACACAAAATAAAAAAAAATTCAAGACAAATAATCATTTAATGCCAAAACTTATTTCGGTTGATGTTTGTACCGCAATGATCCGAAAGTGCAAGTGTTTAGGTAGACCCCTCTTTCCCACTGGGGACTCTGGGCACGTGCCCAGGGCCCCGTGATCGATAGGGGCCCCCTAGTTCCTGCCAGATAACTAAACGATAGATAACCGATATATTTTTTTTCTAACAAAATAGTGTTCTGACAAAGTCATAGGGGCCCCGTTATCCTAATATGCCCAGGGCCTCCAGTAGGTTAAAGACGGCCTTATGTTTAGGTTCCAGGCTCGTTTCCACGTATCTTGATTATGAAGATGGACGCAGCGTTGTCTGCTTTATTAATTACTTATGTCTTGATTGTAAATTGTATGTATGTTATGTTTATTATATTAATAATTACTATGTATATTAGGCATATATTTATATTAGGCGTTTTATAAATGGCTTGGTTGACAATAAAACAACAAAAATATTTTAACAAACTGTTATTTAGTGTCCAAAAACAGCAGTTCTCACAAACCGCTGACCATAAATTTCGTATTCAATGGCGGGTAATCGCCGTGTTACAAAAAAATACAACCGCCCATTTTAGCACAAACTATTGACTAACCGAAACAGCCATTTACAAATAGTTAACATAAATTGTACACCCACTAATGCCTAGTGCGGTTAAGTTAATTGACTAACATGTTCTATAGATCATGGTGAGCCTTTAAGCTATGCTTATCTGGAAGATAAATTCTTGATTTTAATTTTAACCTGCACAAGTTTATGCTTATGCTTGGATTACGCTTGGATTATAAATAATATTCGTTAGCTGCAGGAATATTTACTTTTGTGAAATTGAAATCCACTTTTACATAACGTAACTGCATAATGCTACTTATGTGAAAGTCTGTATGGATGTTTCTTACCCTTTCACGCAAAAACTACGGATTTTCATGAAATTCAGCATACAGGTAGACCATAATTAAATAAAATAATAATAAGACATAGAGTACTTATTACCGCGGATAACGTAAGCAAAGCTGCGGGCATTGCGCGAGTGCACCGTAAGAATTTAGGAAGCTTGGATTGATTAATATCTCCTGAAACAATTCATTTTGCAGAAGCATGGTAGAATATTAATATCTCGGTTTCCTCAATTACGAGAACACATTGGCACCTGCAGCAGCCTTGTTGTGCGCTGCTAATGAACTGAAGTTAACTGTATAATAATAATTCGCATATAATTCAGGCAACACACACAGGTATATTACTTAGACATAATTATAATTTTAATAATTTGACATTTATTTTAAGGTATTCGGAAATTATGACTTATCTATATTTTTTGGTTTTAAACAACGTTTAGGTAACTAAATTTTATATTTACTGATACGGTGAAATATTTATAATAATTAGACTGGTTCGGCTTTCTCATTGTAAAAATGTATTATTATTTTATTACGAGTAAGTAACCGTCCTCGCTTTGCTTCAGTTTTCCTATTTTTTTACACCTTGGGTAACATTATTGGAGTTTTATTAAGGATCCTTAATTTTTTTGAAAATATAATATAGCCTATGTCACCCGAGGATAGTGTAGCTTTCAACAGTGAATTTTTCAAATCGGTTCAGTAGTTTCGGAGCCTATTCAATGCAAACAAACAATCAAATCTTTCCTCTTTATAATATTAGTATAGATTACATTGTACGCCCTTGACTGGACGTAGCAATTTTATAAAACTATCAACACTGTACCACATCTGTATACAATAAACTATTTTAATTTGATTTGATTCAAACACCAATTTGCTTAGTTCCATTAGCATAACTACAATATACCCGTCCACCGTAGTCTATACATCTATAATATATATATATTATATTACCGGCAAAACCCCGATTTCAGGTTAAACTAGTTTGGCCTAGGCCAAACTAGTTTGGCGCGACACGATTAGGCAAAACTAGTTTCTCGTCAATAAGTTTGGCTTATGTTTAACTTACCACCAAATAAATCATTGTTAACCCAAAAGTAGTAAATGATCACCAAAATTAAAACAGCATTTTAATGTAAAATTATAACCAAAAATGGTAATTCATTTTTTGATTCACAAAAAGGCTTCCGAACGTCTCCGGCACAGCGGGAATTACAGCCCCTCCGCCCTTGCGTAACAAACTGCAGGCACTCCGCGCCTCCGGGGTTTACATTCACTCTAGGGGTAGGGCAGACTAGTACCACGTGGGGTCGGGGTTGACTAAGTCGATTTTGTAACCATTTCGACCTACATCTGGAAATTCAAAGAATCCAAAAGAAAAAATATATACGCGAGCAGTTAATTTGGTGATCATTTACAACATTTGGTGTTCGAATACAATTTGAAGTGCAGTCGTGACTAAAATAGCTGTAATTTAAGAGGTTTAAAGCACAAAGATTTGTCGAATAAATATAAATCCGTAACAATTCGGTTCTAATCAGTTTTAGACTGACGAGAAACTAGTTTTGCCTAATCGTGTCGCGCCAAACTAGTCTGGCCTAGGCCAAACTAGTTTAACCTGAAATCGGGTTTTGCCGGTAACATATACATCTATACAAATAAATAAAATTGGAGTGTTTGTTTGTAATAATAAAATAACCGCTTTTTACTAAGTGCATTGGGATGTATACACGGTACATACATATACCAAAACAACATTTTTTACAATTTTTGTCTATCTGTCTGTCTGTTTGTTCCGGCTAATCTCTGCAATGGCTGGACCGATTTTGACGGGACTTTCACTGGCATATAGCTGATGTAACAAGGAGTAACTTAGGCTACTTTTATTTTAGAAAAAAATAGGCGATATGATAGTCACCGCTACCTTCAGTAGTAAGGGTGTCCAGTTAGTCTGCCACTTTAGACTGAAAATGCAGCGAAAGGAATGCTCATATTATATCTTTAATTAGGACAAAAAAGAAAAAGCGGGCAAAAGATAAAAGGTCCATTAAAATTAAACAATGAAACAAATGCAAAATGTTATTAAAACAACCAATCCAAAACTTCTCCATAACTTTTTCTTAAAAAAAGATCTCCAAGCAAATATCAAGGAGCGGAGTTGCTCATATTTTTCCTATTAAACTTTTATCTCTTGATTCGTCCCTTCGTTTAATCTATAAAGTTGGTCATACCTTTAATTCCAGTCACCTGGAATGAGAACTGGAACTTTTCTAATTTTCCAATAAAACTTACACATTCCGCACGGAAATCCTGTTACGGGCTAGATGACATTGCGACATGTCGATAATTAAAATCCGTGGAACTTAATACCTGTTCGTTTAAAAAATATTTCTCGTATTAGCGATCGACTGAACACGATTCGCATTCCTTGCACGGCTTTTTCAGAATTTCTGTTATTTTATACTAACGGCTTATCATAAACGCCTTTTAGCTATTGCACTGTTATCGTATGATTTTTCTTTATCGTTTTTCATAAGAATGAAAGAAACAAAACATAATAAGCATAAAGCTGTTCTATTCACTCACAAAGGAGTATCTTAGTGAACCTTTTGATAAATTACATACGTAACTTTAATTAAAAAAAATCTTTATCGACTGATTGAAGATAATTATGCTGTACCTCCTTGAAATGTAATGTTTTCTTAATAAAATTATGAAAGTGTAATCTATAGAGTGCTCTCAACCCTAATGTACAATCTTTACTCAAAACACCCAACAAGCTACCAAGTAAATAAAAAAACGAAATGTGTGCTGCTGGCACATATTAGAATATATATTAGAAGTGAAACTTAAAAAAAATATTTCATTAAAAAATATAAAAATAATATTTATAAAATATAATATAAAAATATATAGTATGTGTAGTATGTTGAAGTTTCACTTCAAAAAAAAAGCTTGTTAAGCGAATAAAACAAGAGTCATTTAAATATCCCGTTAAGAATTTTATGCAAAGAAGATTAACGTCAACCGCCTTGTTTACAACGGATGAGATAAACAAGGTTTGTGCTCAAGAGATTCCCACGACGTTTCCTGTAACTCATAGCGGAGGGCTTTTCAAATTAAGCGTGTTTGGTGCTGATAACGTAACGTTTACCTACTCGTTCTATAAGAGTTTACGCATTCTATAAGAGTTTAAGCGTTAGTTGCCACACACTGTAAGTACATTTTTAACGGTTTTTATTTATTGATAAGTAAAAAAGCAAGTATATTTGTTATATGTTTTGGGAAAATCGCATGCAGTCAAGTCCCGAGAAAATGTATTTGTCGATGACGTGAATTTTGCCTCGTGGAAATCAAACCTCGGACATAAAAGTGTAACAAACTATCTTTAAAGTCAATATATTATAGTCAAGGATATCGGCATTTCTCAAAACACCTTGTCGTATAAAAGTTTAACCTTTTCACCGCCCGATTTCCTAACAGTTGTTGTGCCCAGAGCGCCCGGCAAAGTGAATCATAAAATAAATGCCTACAACAAAGAGGGATGTGCAATACTCTAGTTTTTTTGAGGTCGATATTCCGTAATAATATCGATTCCATAATTATTTATTTATTTCCAAAGGAAATTATTAAAATACACACAATTTTTTTATAAAAATATTTCATTACAAAATGCTATAGTTGTTTTATGGTAAATTTGTTAATTTAAAGCGAAATATTTTGATTTATGTTCATTTTTCTATCGGTAAAACTTAGCGAATGTCTTGCTCCTACTATCGGATTTTTTCGTCACGGGCATTCGACGTCAATACAATGTTCTGAAAAAAATATATAAGTGATCCATCTAAATTCAAACATTATTTTCAGGACTTTTGAATATGAGATTAAAGTGTATTATATTATTATGATGACTTAGTTAAATCTTTACCTAATATATACATATTTTTAATAGAACGCAACGTAATAAAATAAAAAGGCAGATTAAACGAGCACTAGTATTTGGTCGTAAATATACGACCCTGGCGAAATGAACACGGAAACATTTATAGGATTAATCCGACCTAGGCGATTAAAGGGTTAAGTCCAAAGCATTACCGCAAGAAAAGGTCAAAGTATAAAATGTTGATAAAAACTTGATAATTACATTAATGAGTATCAAAATTGTTATTATTCGGTTATAGTTGAAAATTTTCTTACAGTTTTATCTAAGGTATTATTCAAATAACTTTTTTCATACGTATTATAAACTTGTATAAAAATATTTTTGTATCCACTCCAGTCATCTGAAAGAAAGCTCACGGTTTGTCTTTTTTGTTTTTTCCGAGTCACCGAGCATGTTACACTGGGTTCCGAATTCTATAGCTGGTTGTGACTCGTGAAAGTATCCGTCGTATCGTAACAAACTCGGTATATTCAAGAGATATTATTTTTGTTCTTACTTTCTTAGTTGAGCCGTTAGAGTCTGAATTAGTGGATTTGAAAAACCACTCGGTACATCGTAGGTAAATACAGGTCTATACTGAGAAATACCGGGCATAGCCCTCTCCATAGCCCGCTGCGCTACTCTGAGCTTGTGGATTAGGCCAATAGTGAAGCACCACGTCTCGGATCCATATGTCATCGCTGGCAACATACACTGCTCGATCTACTTCGACTTCAGGCACTGAGGTAGTGTTTTGGACGACAAGAATTCCAATAATACTTAATAATAAAATTAATATTACATTAAACAATATAATCATCAGACCAGAAATAATACAGTCAAGTAAAGTAAGTAAATTTAAAAAATTGTATGTGTTCCACACGCAGACTCACTTATAAAAGTATTGTAATAACATCATCATCCTACTACGTTTAAAGTCCAGTCACTTTCTCTCCTTATTTTCCGGTAAAACTACTCTAAAACGACTGGAAATAATTCAGTACAAAACCGGTTTCCTTGAGTATTTACCGTACAAAGAGTAAAGTGAGAGCTGGCAACACGCTTTGCCAAACAAATTGCACGTACTTGGTCTCAGCTGCTAAGATCGCTCGGTACACTGGTTCACAATGTTGTCTCGGTGAGTTACACTCTAGTAGAGGTTTCAAATGTAGATTTTGTCGGTAATCGTAAATGATGATTTTTCTTGAAATGTGAATTTACTGCAATGGGATTCAAGAGGAAAGTGAATAGGCTGTTACTTAGTAAATTGGACTATATCGCCATTTACCATCAGTTGGGATTGAAGATTGTAGTCCAGCATTTACTTAGTTTATGATAGAAAATAAAATAAAAAGGTTGATGAATAATAACACTATTTCACTATTCAGCAGTGTTACGGGGTTTACAGGGTTTTATTTTATAATCCGTTACAGGCTACAAATCCTTTTTCAATGGATTCATAGTCTTGTTGCTTTTATGAATCGCAAAAAAAAATCAACCGAGATAAGAAACTTTGGTATCGGTCAGTAATTGGACAGATCTGGAGGGCTTTTCTCTAAAATACAAACTCGAAATCGAAGCTCACTCAAGTGAGACTCGAAAGCCAACTTGCATCATCTTGATATGTCATTCTCTAATCATCTAGTAAGCACTTGCGAAGTGAAGTGAGTCTCGAATTCCAACTTCAATTTTGAAACTCATCGCGGATTACGCTGTCGAGTTACAAAACAGAATAGCCTTGCTGGTGTTAGCGTGTTATTATATAATTACAGTGTCATGCATTCTCTTTGTATAACTATTGTGAACATCAGTATAGTAATTGACTTAAATATGCAGCCTACTGTCATCAGGCTCTGTCAGGCGTATTGATGTATTGATTCAACGTCATTCAGTATTGATTACATTATAGCAAAGAGCCACCGAACGCGATTCATTCGTTTTTCGACATTTGGCCTGAACGGTCGATTGCAAAAGTCATGTATCTCTGGAAGTTAGTAATATTAGAACCTAATTTTAGTCTTAAGATTATCTTGTGGAAAAGTATAATAAAATAGCTGTTGGATATCGTCGTTTCATTGGGCTGAGCCCAATACTGGTTTTTGTCTTAAAGTTTCTTATACAGATAAAAAAACAACGTCATTAAGTACATGCGCTTTGCCCGCGGCTTTGTCCACGTTTATCGAAATAATAAATCTCCTTTAATCTATTCTAAATCATGGTCTACCTCTGTGCAAATTCAATAATTTTTGCATGAAATAGTAATCAAACATCCTCACCAACTCTCACATTTATATTAGTAGGATTATTTTCGTGTCACATCTAAAATTGTCTTTGACCTTTAAAAAATCTCTGTCCTAAAATTAGCAGTGGCTGCACGCTGCAGTGCTTACTCAAGCATAAATGAACCAAAAACAGAGAGAGCCTTCTAAAAGCAAATCGTTCAAATTCCACATACGTAACCTTTGTCCTCCGCTTCACGTGTACCTGTTTAATTGGACTTCACCAAAGCAAATGAGACTTAACCGCAACGCGAAGTTTGTCGGCAGCGAACTACTTAGCAAAACAAGTTTAGATATGTCCGACTTCGTAACATGAGTAAATTTCAATTGACATAACTAAAAGTACAATCGCTTGCTAGATTATATGATAGGTGTATTTAGGGCGTATATGTACGAGAGATGTATTCGGTCCTCAAAATAAAAAATGAAAAACTTTACCTTATCCCTGTCTTACAGATATCATAAATAATTTATTTTGGCATAAACAATTAGAATCCTTAACATCTGATTCGTGAACGAATAATTATTAACAAGCATGCATTACGTGAGAATACGATTTATTGGAGACACGCATATCCAGACTTTTAAGTCTGGGTGCGATTCCATTATTGACACTACTTCTTGAAGAGCTGATATAATGACTATATGTAATATAAATTTTTTTTCTTAAAATTTACTATAAGTATTTTAAATAATGTTTTTTGGTTCAATGTATTTAAATTATAATAATTAGATACCTAATTTGTTATATGCCATTCTACAATTATGTAAGTAGTCATATTTATCTCATTAAATGAAGTCACGCGTTTGCGGTACAAAAGAAAAATCTGTAAGTACTTTCTTAATATATTTATAGCTAAAAGCTCTGGCTCATAATAGAATTCGGTCACGAGCAAACCATGTTAACCGTTCAAATATTTTATTATGTTAATGTAAAAGAAGTTGGGTGTGAAGTCGGAACAGGGGCTATGAAAGAAAATACCATGGAGATTTTTTATAAATGAATAGTAAATTCTAAATGGATAAACCTAATTATAGTTCATATACATATCTAATATTCTAAGAAAGGTAAAAAGATTTAGACTGTATATTACCTCTGTCTATTATACATGAGCTGTAGTAATGAAAGTTTGCGCGGTTTTGCGAGTCACGAGGACGTTTTGTTTTCGTTGTTGTGGACAGAAATGGGGCAGACGACCAACTACGAATGCGTGTTTCACAATTTATTACAGTTTTTACAATACCGCCCACATATGGCGCGTCGGCAACGACAGTGTCGTAACACAAAAAGTGTCAAGCAACTGGGAAGTATTGTGACACTTTTGTAAAAATGAAAAATGTTGCGTTGTGACAGTTTCAATTATTAATTTACCCCTTTTTGGTTTGTTACACTAGCCGATACTACTATGTAGATGTAAACTTTTCAAATGTGACACTATTTTACTGTCGTACCTACTAAAATTTAAATTATTATCATTGTGATGTGTTGCAACATCAAATTAATATTATAGTATTTAATATAAAAATATGTATGTATAATAAAATGTCAAATAACAGCTGAAACTAAGTTCACTGATCTCTGCAACGAATGCGCAATAAAAATGCTTGAATGGAAACAAAAATAACACTTTTTTGAATGGATTTCCCGTAATTTTTTTAGGCAATTGATGCTTTATTTTTAAACTAAAATTGAAAGCAATTTAATCTACAATTTATTTTTCTATAAGCCTTTTTGGGTTGACTTGTTTTTTGAACCCAAAAGTAGTCAAACTAATAGATAGGCACTTGCATTTTTTCATAAGAATAAAAGGGCACAGAATTGTATTAATATAGTATTAATATTTACTTTTTTCATAGTAATTATTAACATTTATACAGTGGTGTTACTATTTCTTTTCCGTATTTTTAATACAATACTTCAATATTATAATTCTTGATGATATTCAGGAACTTTGAGTACCACTCGAAGCGGTTTCCCTTCAACTATTTAGAAGCTTAGTAGTGTTTACCCGAGGCGTTTAATTTGGAATTGCTTGGAGGTTTATCTAATCTCGAACAGGATATCGTTTAGTGTAAGGTTAACTTTGGGATCACGCGGAAGTGTTATAATGTAACGATTCTTCCAACTTAAATATGGTTTTCCACTCGACTAGGTTTTACAAATATGTACTTAACTTTTTGTTTCTTTTCAAATCTCTGATATGGAGGCCCGAAAAATAAAAATATTTTAAAATTCTTCACATTTTTTATATTTTCCTAAAACTCAGCCCCAAAATTAAAATAGATCTTCATTATTTAAATAACATAACTATGAAGCTACGTTTCTTTTATAGAACTTTGATTATAGAACAAAGATAGATGAAATTATATTTTCATCAATAAAGAAACTATTAGACAGGTTCATAACTTATTAAAAACTCCAATAACTTTCATGCCCACGCCACTATTATATTTGGATATTTTCGCCAGAGGTCCAGTGAGACCAATATATTGTACTAAGACTTAGTGCTACTTATTTATTTAACATCGGAACTGAGCTTGCAGATACGGTGGCAGGTTGCCAATATTTTTACCTGTAAACACAAGAAGATATACGGTCAGAGACGTGGAAATGGAATTCTAATTCGATTTCAAATTCTCTCGGTTTTGTTTTAATGCTGTTTTCTTGTTTCGGTCACTTGTTAAGACAATTTGGAATTTATACTAGCTGGCAAACGTTGTTCTGCCAAAAAAATGAGAGGTGTCAAGGGACACCCGGATGGAACGAAGTTCCTTTCGATTAATACTAAGCGACCAGAAGTTTTCGAGGGTGCGTCAGTACAATTATAGTGTGTCGCCTAGTAACTCGCTTTAATTAATAAACGACGGCAAAAAGTGTCGTTACAACTTTTCGTCCCAATTTTGTCCGCCTAGCCCCCTTTAGCAACGTGCGATAAGGAACTTCGTTCCAAAAATTTTTAGGGGTAGGGGGATGAAAAATAGATGTTGTCCGATTCTCAACCCTAGCCAATATGCACGTAAAAATTCACGAAAATCGGTCGAGCCATTTCGGAAGAGTTCAACTTCTAACACCGTGACACGAGAATTTTATATATTAGATTTCTGTTGGAGTATTGCAATTATTAAAAAGGACAATACGAACATTTATCTCTCGTAAAACTTAAAGCCAATCACTCCTATTCGTTATTCAAAGTACTGAACAAACGAGATATCTAACGTGGTGGTGACGTCTAAGATCGACGTGAAATGTTTTGAACCCCACAACGCAGAGTTGTGTTATAAGTTTGGCGGATCTGCGAATAGTGTGTGTCGTGGTGTCAGACCGCGTATACCGCTATACAGTACTATATTACAATATAGTACAAAATTTGTATGGTGATTCTTTACTAAGCAGCGATTAAAGTAACCGTTAGTGACTCAGAGTTGGGACGTAGGGCAGTTAACACATAAATCCTCGAATATTATTAGTGTGAATATTATTAATGTGTTTGTATTAATGTTTGTTATTCTTTTACGCTAACGGATTCTGAACGGATTTTCATGAAAGATAATAATTATGATACTTATTATAACGCGAGCAAAGTCGCGGGCAGAGCGGTAGTCATATAAAACGACGACCCGTGTGGCTCAATGCTTACCATGCCGGATCGCCGCACCAAGGGTCCTGGGTTCGATTCCCAGCGAGGCGGAAATTTGAACAATTGAAGTTGAATTTTGAATTTCTGTTCTCGGTCTGGGTGTGAATGTCCTTGTCTAGTGTGTTGTCCATGGCACCCACGACACAGGGAATCCTAGTGTGGGGCTATGAGTGTGAAGCGTATACTTGTCGCCGTGGTACCAATAGTCTACAATTTAAAATTGTGTCATTTCTACAATCGTTTACAGACTACGCTTCTATTTGATCCACCCACACAGAATGGAGCAGTACTCTCAAAGATTTCGCTATCGGTCACAAGATTTTATTTTTATCCCTCGCCTCAGGTCGTCATCAGTTTCGAGCGATTTATCTTGTCCTGATGCACTTGGAAAATTCTTCTGATCTATAAGTTGATAATGTATATTTCTTGTCTATATTTTATTAGTACTTATGAACATAAAACTTTAAATTGGATTACTTATTAGGAAAAACCTTTCGATAGGATTTTTTAATGAATATTTCATATTTTATGTGTGAACTGATAAAAATAAAACGAGCAGTAAATACTAAATATACCAAGCTTATTACAATATGAAATCCGCATCGAAATCGGTTAAGCTGGGATAGCGGAAAATCTTGTGAGTTCTGTAAATACTTCTAGTACTTAATAGTTTTTTGTTCAAGTATCTTTTACGTCTGTAACTGATCAGTTACGACCCTGTAGCCAAGTTGGTAGCGATCCTGCCTGGGAAGCGAGGGGTCCCGAGTTCGATTCCCGGTCGAGGCAGATATTTATTTGATAATAAATATTTGTACTCGGGTCATATGTATTATTGTGATGTGTTGTATGTGTCGTCCAACTCATCCGCGACACAGGTAAAAACCTATTGCAAGGGTATGAGTGTGTAAACGTTTATTTTTTTAAAGTATTAAGTTTTATACGGCTGCAAAAATTGATTATGATCCAATCCGTTACAGCAAGGCCCAGCAGAATAGTGCGAAGGTCATTTAGTGGACTAACTGTCGGACTGGCGGATAGATGTGCGCTGCATTGTCACCATGTGATTGATGATTCTGCAGAAATAGAAGCTCTAGTTCTATGTGATAACCGAAAGTGTATAATAGAGAGTTGGTTACGCGTACACATATTTGGCTCGGCGTTATTTGTTGAACAACATCTCTGACCCCAACCAATTACACATATAATCGTCAGGAACCGATTGACAAAGCCATTCAGCACTTCAAACGGCATACCTTCGCCAAATTGGCAGTGCGGATTGATGGAGGGGTTAGTGGCCAACCCGAGTGTTGGTAGTTTTCAAACCGCCCGAGGGCCTCCGACGTGGCTTGATGACTGTTATCTTATGATAACAATCGGGACCGACGACTTTACGTGCCGTTTGAAGCACGGAAACGCTCAAAATTTTTTTGCTACTAACGGTCACCCATTCAACTACTCACCGCGCCCGCTGTTGCTTAACTTTGTCGATTACATAGGATCGACGCAAGCCGCCCGGCTATGAGCGCTTCATCACATGGGTTTGACGAATGCCGTTGGGCTATGAGCGCCGCAAAGCGAGCTATTAGCGTCGCAAAACAAACATAAAATTTTACCGCCCGGCTACGTCGATTAATGCTGAGTCAAATTCAAATATTTTATTCAAAACTGGTTTGGTTTACAAACACTTTTTGAAAGTCATGCAAGCTACGCCAATGCTTTAACCAGGCCTATTGTGAGAGGGCCCGGGAGATGAAGCAAGTCAAATATGTGTTAGCAAGCACCCCTAACGTTAATTGTAAAGAAATCACATTTAGGCACAGAATACATAACAGTACAGGTAAGGTTTCAACTTAATTTCTCTGAATGGGGCTTAATTTATGGAGTGCAGGAACTATTTGTTTCAAAGATCCTACAGGGATAAAAATTTATTTGACTGAATATATACGTATTTTAGTCGTGTCATACTATTACGACACCCATCCAGCTATAACTAATACGGCTACTAGCCATAATAAATAAATTAATAACTCTACAATAGGTAAATAAACTACAGTTCAAATATCAATATGATATACTAGGACAACAGAAATGAAACAAAATGAAATTCCGCCTGCAGATAAAGCATCGACAATCTCTATACTACGTAATAGCACAAAAGAGTTCTTTTTGAGAACTTCTCTCCGCAATGCTGCGAATATAAGTAAGCGATTGAGCCGAATACGTACTGTGAGTGGAATCCAAGAGACATGAATACAGGGATAAACAAACTTCCACTGTTATGGAATATAATGTCCAATTTTCCTACGTACGAGACAACAAAGAAAAATGAATAACCTTTACCTATGACTGGTTGAACAATTGATATTATGATATTTATACATGATAAGACATATGTCTTTTTATCCGTGAGTTTCTTTGTGACTACCCACAGCTTAACCCGTCAATTTTGATAGGGAGACGGTTAGACAAATCAATCGTGAAAAAAACCGGGCAAGTTCGTGTCAAGCCACGCGCAATGAAGGGTTCCGAAGTAGTAAGTTTATCGACTATTACTCATTAACTACTTATGCTAACATAACCGTGATAGTTTTCCTTGTAAATTCAACATAGTTAAAACCTATTTTTGACAAATTTTTTCACTTGTCCAACTCCAACCGTTTGGCCACCAGAAGGGGGACAGAGTCAAGCTCTGACCAAAATTAGCACTTCAAAGCCAAATATTTCGCAAACGTAATAATCGATAAACTTACAACTTAGGTTCTGCCCTACCAGTTACCACCTACCAGTTTGTTTTCTTTTGTTGGACATCCACATTGACACTATAAAATCATATACTCATATTTAGTTTTTAAACTATTAACTTGTTCTTCAACTTCAAATGTCACTTGTCTGTTTGTAAAGTGAGCTAGATCGGTGAGATGAGTCACTAAATGAGAACTCAGAGTCACGAACGGTTACTTAAATCGCTCCTTAGTACAGAATTTGTATGGTGATTCTTTACTAAGGACAGGTTAAAGCAACCGTTAGTGACACTTGAGTTGGGGCTTTAGGTTATCAATTGTAGAAACCTACCTATAAATATCTATAGACACGAAGAGATAACAATACACAACAATAAAAAAGGAACAATTACAAAGAGTAAGATTGTACAAAGAAAAAAAAGGTGCGTGTACTTTTGTACGCGCGTGAGATGTTATACTTCTTTGACATAATTAAATAAATATTTAATTTAATAACGTGTATCAGTTTTAATTATCTTTCAAAAACTATTTTTGTACTAAATAAAAATAACAAGATGGCGTTGTTCATGAACCTGAATCACGCTGTTGAGACTCTGTGAGATTTGTATAAGTAATAACATTAAATTTTAAAAGAGGTAAAGATAATACGAGCTAGTGCCATCGATCCAGTGCTTTCATACCCCCTCCATGGTAGCGCAAACGTTTAACGCAACCTTTTTGCAAGTCGCATAAGAAGTATAACTTCAAAAGTATTGGTAAATTGATCAATAAAATATCTTTTAGTCGTTGCCAAGAGTTTCGCGTGTCGCAAACAGACGACTTTTTCCATTTAGGAAAATATCCAGAACTTTCGGTACCGCATCAAAATGCACAAGTTGTTTCAAAGTAGCATCTGAATACACGGACAGACTTTATTTTTATTTCACTCAAAAACAAAATAATCTAAATTTGTAAAACTTTTGCTATCATCTGAATAAAAACTTAACTAACGTTCACTACAAATTGAACTGTGTAAAGGCCAATTCTTACGTAACGGGTTTTTTCCCGTCCCGCACGTGCCACGTCCCGTACGGGATTCCGCTGCGTATGCACTATCGTATACATTTTCTATGAAACGATGTTTCCAAAATTTCACCCGTTACGTATGCATTGGCCTTAAGAAGACATAAAGTTTTATATATAGTAAAGTGAATCAAGTATTTTGGGGTAATAGTGACCCCATCCATCCTTGAAGGCAAGTATCCTTGCTTAATATACACACTGTTGGCTATCATCCTTAGAAAATCGAACGTAAAATAGTTTTTACGTGTGCGGTAACAGTGTTAGACAGCCATTAATAATATGGTTACCCCGCAATGTTATTTGCCGGCAACACATATAAGAGTAATTGGAATCGAACTTAGATAAAGCTTATGGAAATCGTATCCACTAATAAAATCTTTTATTCATGTAGATCCCATTTAGACGCCTGGAAATAATAGCACCGGAACCAGCTCATATTATGTTCGATTCTTTTTGTACTAATTACTTTATATTACTATCGTTTTTGCCTCTCTTTCATACTAAAATATCTCTTTCGTACGGTAAAATGTAAGAAAAATTTAAATGCGCAAGTGTGTTAACAAAAAATGAATAAATCATTCAAAATTTTCAATAGATTCCGTAACTTAGTACGAGTTGGTCAAGTTAAATCTAAACTAACCCCAAAAAGTTTCACCACAGGGAAGTAAAATAATATGATATTAATAGAAAACACTGAGATTTCACTGAGAATTTCACTTTTGACTGAGAGGTTCAAAGCAAATTATGAGCTAACAAAATTTAATATGCTTAGTGCCTGCGTATACAATATAACAAATTTATTTAGCGAAATCTATTTGTTGTTAGAATAATAACATAAATTGTTCAGTGAATCGAGATTTCGCTTCAGTGAAATTGCTTTAAGATTCATTCTGTAATCTTGTTACGGGTTCAGAAGGATTAATAGTAGTTTACGTGAATGTACTTAAGAAGGAACACGACATAAAATTGTATTGCTGTAAGTTTCTCCATCGAAATCACGAGCCGTGAACCCGTTTCAAGTGAATCAGAGAGGAATTATTCTAAATTAATTCCGTTAAATAGTGAACTAAAATTCCTTACATTAAATGCTACTAGACAGCGCTTTTAGGCCACTGAAAAACGTTTTGTTTTTATTTCCACGTCCTTTTAATAAAGCAGTTTTCATGTTAACATAATGCATATTCATCAAATTTGGGGTCAATACCACTTAGTAATAAGTAGGTATATCCAATCGTATAATATACCTACTTACTACTGATGATTGGTTGGATCTATTTGCAATTTTTTTTAAAACGGCTTCTTTGCAATAGAAGCGTACACGCTGACAGAAATGAAAAATATTATAAAGAACCTGCCACTAAACATTACCAAAAAAATATGTAACTTCAAAGAAAAATTCTTCGTGAGAGGATCACAATAAATATCGCAGAAAATATAACATAAAATCGGCATATTATTATGAATTCTATAATATTTAAGTTCCCTCAATTCCTCGTAGATCCCCTCATCAGAACTGACTATTGATAAATATGAAACCAATCTGGAAGTGTATTCCTTCTGATGAAAAAATAATTTTCCTAATCCGTTCATAAATGAAGAAGTACCTGCTAAAATAACATAATTAATAATTATTATGCAATCAAAAACATTACTTGTAAAAAAAACAAGTCTCGCAACTCAGGTCTTCTACCGTAAAAAGTTGTGAGATCCATGCAATACCAAGTCAGCTAATTTATTCAGTCCCTACTTAATAAGGGTCCTTCTGTCTTAAGTTATTACGTAATTAGCTAACCTAACAACATCTACTTGTGACCATATCAATATTAAAAACCTTTTATGTTTTGAATTAATAGATTATTTTGCCATCGCATGAAAACGCAATGTATCTCACAAGTAATAATACATATTATATTAAATTAGACTGTTTAGCGCGGGTCTCTATTAAGGATCAATTAAGATACTATCGATATAAAACCGAATTTCCGAATTTCCGAAATGAAACAGGTAACACTTACGGGAATATCAATCACCTTTTTAGGGGAAATTTTCTCCATCGATCATTCGATGTCGATGTCATTTACGATCAGTATTTTATGGTCCGAATTTTGAACGGAGATATACGTTCATTGTATTTTAATAAAATTATTTTTATATGGGCATATACCGTTATATCTGTTGCAACGCTGTATATCTATATATGTATGTATAATCAATTTTTTTTTACTTTACAAATGACAAAATCAATAATGCTTACCACAGATATATGCATACTTTTAACTGGCCCTCTGACACAACGACAGGAAACACGTATAGAAAATAACATCACTTCTCAACAACCAATATCATTGAATAGAGAGCTTATTATAATACACGATAAGAATTATTTAAACTCACAGAACTTCACTAAAATTACGCTGATACTGGGCGAGTTAAATGAGGCACCCAATAATTTTATTTTCCTTTGTTTTCTAAAAAAAAGTATTAAAAAAACATTATTTAAAGAAAATTACAAAGTCGCTCAAAGTTAATTAAAAATTTATAAGCTTATCTGAGGGAGCAATTTTAAATATCTGACTAAATCATGATTTTTTTAAGTACTTAGTACATCAAAACTTTAGTAATTTCCATTATTATAATGACCACTTATATCCCGCTCGCATAAATATTAAATTTCTTAAAATTTCCCTATTCAGATTTACTGTACACCTAAATGTTTAAGTTCAGACTAAATTTGTCTGAGCAATTACTCTACAAATTGATAGAAAGCATCGTGGCATATTGTTCACAATAACTGAATTAATAATGGCTATATTGAGAAGGACACTATGGCTGCAATTTCGTAGTAACAATATAGATAGAAGAGGTGGGCAGCCCATATTAAGTTCATAACAAACCCATTAGCAAGATGCTTCCCTGTATATAATGCAATAAAGTCGTCATCTTTATTGCATTATATACAGGAAAGCATCTTGCTATATTTATATTTATAAGATATAAAGCTTAGTTATATTTATAAGAGGAATTTCCAATACAGTTTGTGTATATTATACAGGTGTCCCGTAAGTAGTGGCTCAAACGTAGAGGGCAGATAGCTTGAAAATGGGCCTACCATATGTTAAAAACTAATCTTGTACCTTTTTGAAATCTGCGTTTAACACACAAGTTTTTAAAATTCTAGGCCGTACTTGCCCAGTACATTTTTGTTCGACCACCGCGCATCAAAGTTGTGTCAAAGAAAATCAAAAATATCCAAAGTATTTTCTTAGCATTTTCTAATAATTTCAACAAAATTACATACTGATCTAATTCTAAGAAAAAAAAAGCGGCCAAGTGCGAGTCGGACTCGCCCATGCAGTGTTCCGTAGCAACAAGTAACATAATATAAATGTTCTTGTAGTTCGTTGTAACTTTGATCGAGGTAAATTGCGGTTTACGATTTATGGCGTATTAAAAAAAAACTACTTACTAGATCTCGTGCAAACCAATTTTAAGTGGAAGTTTGCATGGTAAAGTACATCATATATTTTTTTTAGTTTTATCATTCTCTTATTTTAGAAGTTACAGGGGGGGGGGGACACACATTTTACCACTTTGGAAGTGTCTCTCGCGCAAACTATTCAGTTTAGAAAAAAATGATATTAGAAACCTCAATATCATTTTTGAAGACCTATTCATAGATACCCCACACGTATGGGTTTGATGAAAAAAAAATTTTTGAGTTTCAGTTCTAAGTATGGGGAGCCCCCAAAATTTACTGTTTTTTTCTATTTTTATGTGAAAATCTTAATGCGGTTCACAGAATACATCTACTTACCAAGTTTCAACAGTATAGTTCTTATACTTTCGGAAAAAAGTGGCTGTGACATACGGACGGACAGACAGACAGACAGACAGACATGACGAATCTATAAGGGTTCCGTTTTTTGCCATTTGGCTACGGAACCCTAAAAATCAAAATATCTGCTCATTTGTGGACTCAGCAGGAAAAAATAGAGTAAAGGTGCCGAATTTTCGAAAACGGTGACACTTTTACTAAGGTCATTTTTTGACATATGGTAGGCCCAATTTCAAGCTATCAGTCCTTTACGGTTGAGCCACTACTTACGGGACACCCTGTATATTGGTGTGTATAGCATAGCAAAGAAAACTGTCTAACTGCCGCACTCAGAGTCACTTGGTTACTTAAATCGCTTGGTTACTTAAATACTAAATTAACACTCATATTATTTGTTGGTAAATATTATACGTATAGAGTGGAGTGTTCTGTATTGTCGGGCCAAAGATTCCGAGATCCTGGGTTGTACGACACAACTGGGCTAGCCTTATTCTGACAGACTAGGCACGCCATTGCCACAACCAGATTAGATAAATAACAGTTTTATTATATGAGAAGTGCGTGCATATTTCGAATCAGGACGGCTATTCTGTTTTGTAACTTGACAGCGGAGTTTCAAAATTGACGTTCGAGTTCTAGGGTCACTTCACTTCGCAAGTGCGTACTAGATGATTAGATAATGACATGTCAATATGATGCAAGTTCACTTTTGTTTTGTAACTTGACAGCGGAATCCACGATGGGTTTCTAAATTGAAGTTAGAGTTCGAGACTCCCTTCACTTCGCAAGTGCGTACCAGATGATTAGAGAATCACATATCAAGATCTCGGACTCGAACTTCAATTTTGAAACTCATCGCGGATTCCGCTGTCAAGTTACAAAACAGAATAGCCTTCCTGGTCTCCTAAAGATTACCCTCCGTTATTTTTTCTATAATTATCACTGTCACTTGCTCTTAAATAATATGAAGTGTGAACAAAATTCAAGACCTAAGCATTAATAATGCTTTTAGCATTATCGAAATGCAAGCTTTCCGATATAAATCCGTGCACAATATCCCATAAAGAGGTTAAACAAACCATAATCCACTGGTACCGAGCTATTACAGGTAAGCACTAAGCTGGAACGCCAGTAATTTGCCACGTTCCGCAAATGATAAAGTTTGAACACTATTCGCGCAAAGCCGAAACTAAAGCTGGACTATTTATAACCACAATGCTAGCTTCTTTGAAACTTGAGCCAAAAAGGCAGTAAGAAAATCGATCAGTTGAAAAAAATGAATAAAACAAACTCGTTATAATTTTATAATCATCTAATAATAATTGGTGTGGGTGTAAAATCGAACAGAAAACATATTTGAAAATAAAAAAAAAAAAAATTTTTAACACTATAGAATTTATAGTAACTCTATCGGATTTTTTTTATAAATTTGATACACCTACCCATGAATATAAAATGTTCAACTGGAAAATAAAATAAAATTTCACCGTTATATCGAATAAACTCTCCAAACGTATTGTCACTAACCATTTTGTGCGGGCAAACCTAATGTTTAGATGCCGATGTAATCCACTTTAGTCAAAGCCGTTGTTTTTGTGTGCAATAAATTTTATAGCGGCCACGTGATCGAAATAGCTGCCTCCGGGAGATCGATGGCTGTTAGTGTTCATTTGTTTTCACAAACACGAAATAGGTACACAGGTTAGGGTTGTAGGTACCAACTTTATACCTGCGGGTTTGCCCACGTCCGGGATACAACAAACAAACAAACAAACAATTTTATTTACCCTGGGATAATACGTACTCTATGTCTTATTCCAGATCATGGTCTACTTTTGTGCAAAATTTCATGAAAATTTGTTCAGTAGTTTTTCCGTGAAAGGCTAATAAATTATCCATACAAACTTTCACATTTGTAACATTTCTCGTAGTAGGATTCCCAGTTATTTTCAACACAGAATTCAACATTAGGTAGATATCGGTGCAATAACTTGGCTTTAACACTTTAACGGCCCACTGCTGACGGGATTCTACGTCCGATCAGTTTTTGTAAGCGTAATTGCTGACAAATCTCCAAACTCGCACATTTATAATATAAGGATCTTAATTATTTTTTTCTTAAAACTATGAAATATGGTATAAGTAGTAATAAAGAAGAAAAAATATTTTAATTTCCCAATGTATATCAGAGCTGAACAAACGAAGCTAAAATGTTTCAGCAAACAAACGTAGAAATAATCTCACAGTTTCTGTCTTCAGCCCTTAAATGAACCAAGCAACGCTGAACCGTGATATGGCAACAAAATGGAAATACTGGTACTTTGATAAGCCTCGTAATATTATATCTGGGATCTGAATAAGTTGGACGTGTCCGTCTAATGGCTGCTAGAATTGATTACACACATACGAGTGATGATCTGTCAGTATTAACAAATATATCGTAGGAATTTCGTGTATATTTTTTCATAAACTAACGAGTCATCGCCCCGGCTTTGTGCAATATAAAATGTACGCTTTTCAAACAGTTTAGTTTTTTTATACGGGCGTGTATCCTGCTACCCACCTGGTGTAATTTGTTCCGTTGAATTTAGGATTTTGAAACATGTGCGAGTTAGACTCGCTTGGAGAGGGTTCCGTACATTGATTATGTATTTACAGTTATTTTTCTATTTTATTTATTTTTGCCCATTTTTAAGAGCATAGACTTCTTATAGGTTTTCCTGTAATATATAACTAAAGAACTATTTTCTGTATTTTTCTCGAAATTCTAGCCTCAAGACAATTTTTGTCTTCAACTTTCGTTCTTTCTAGAATAATTTTGAAAGTATCCATTGTAGAACTATAGCAAAAATATATTTGAAATCCTTACAATAAGCCCTTTCTTTTGACACACACACTCATTTGTTTTCTTTATTCTTTTATCTTTAGGTAACAAAATAGCACATCTAAATTTCAACTCATTTGGTTCGAAGAAAATTGGCTGTGAAGGGCGGTCGCCCAGACGCACGAGTGATCCTATAACGGTTCCGTTTTTCGATTTTTCGTTCGGAACCCTAAACATATTAAGTAATTATTTTTCTTGTATTGATTGAGATATAATAACGACCAATCGAAAATGTACATAGTATTCTTTAGAAAATCTGTAACACATTTAAGTAACACAGATGGTATTATTATTATGTAAAACGTAAAACATCTTTGGTATATTTTAAACATTTTATATAATACTAGTTGACCGGGCAAACGTTGTTCTGCCAAAATTTTTTTAGGGGTAGGGGGATGAAAAATAGATGTCCGATTCTCAACCCTAGCCGATATGCACGCAAAGATTCACGAAAATCGGTCGAGCCGTTTCGGAGGAGTTCAACTTCTAACACCGTGACACGAGAATTTTATATATATGAGATAAGTAATTGCTGATTACTTCATATATTTTTTTAGCGTGCCCAGCGATGGATTCTAAATGATGGACCGAGTGATCATCGCCTGGATGAACGCAAGTGGCCTAATTATTCACGTTTGGTCCTTCAGCAGAAAAACGGGTACCTAAGGTTCTTAGAATACTTCATTTACGGTAATCAGAAGCTTCAGTGACGTCACTTTTCAGACTATGTAAGTAATTTAATTTGCGTGCTGCCAAGTTCGCGAGCACGTATTAGTTTCTATGTAACTTGAACCAACCAGGTGCTCGATTGCTAATGCTGCAGAAAAGGCATCCTGTTCAGGGAAATGTATTCCGTGTCTTCATCAATGAAGTTTGACTTTGTAATGAGGGGTTTCATCCTCGAGTCTGTATCGACATTTTACCTTTACGTGAGCATATAATACGAGTAGTTAACGTAAGAGCTAACTCTATTCCATTCATCAATAAGTGTTACAAGTCTATTGTTGGAAATACTCCTTTCCTAAGTTGCGCTATTCTGACCAGTCATAAATTTTACTAACAAAAATAACCGACTTCAAAATTACTCAAAAACTACTTTTCAGATCTCGCTCAAATTTATGTGGGACTACATGCCAAGCACTTGCTTTCGATTAAAAAAAGAATCATCAAAATCGGTTCACGCAGTCCAAAGTTCTGAGTTACAAACATAAAAAAATACAGTCGAATTGAGAACCTCTTCCCTTTTTTGAAGTCGGTTAATAAATCTTCTGAATCCAATAGATGCTTGCTGTTATTCTGGTCATCCACCTAGTCTTTTGCTTAGGCGTTATCTCCGTCTGAGAACCTTTTTAACTTTGTGGTCTGGGTAGCAATCTACAAAATTATTCACCCTTAACTAATTATTACCCTTAACTTAACTAATTATTCACCCTTGTTCATCTATGTAGATAGAATACGACATAAGGTATACAGAAGATAAAAGTCCAGTCGTTCTATTCTTCTCTATCCCCACAATATTCACGCTCCTTGCAATAACCATGAAATGTGTCATTTAAGTAGGTAGTTTATTATTATATTAGAAGACCTTAGAGAAAGCGTTGATGACATGTAGGATCTTTTCTTTTTTATCAAAAAACAAAACCGATATTTGCTATCTGTATTAAAAGTCAAATTTTTATACTTAAAATATACGTACAAAACATTTAAAAAATTTACAGAACATTCAAGCGACACATATTTTACGCAAAAATAAATTCTTATTGTACAGTAAAGTAAAGCAAATAAATAAAACACAAGGTAGGCGAGCCGCAAACCAAAGAATGTTCCATACGCTGATTGCCCTCATTGTTGGACATGAACACGATCGAGCTCGCCTCTTTTATTGTCACCATCTGTCCCAGAATACAATAGGAAAATCAACCATTAACTGTTAATATTTCTTGCGATGAAATAAAATGAAAGACAGAATTAACCGAAATGGAGGTAATTTTGTTTTTAAGAGAAAATTATAAAGATAAAAGACAAAAAAGTACAAATCGTTGGAAAACTAGTCCTAAATTGCTTTTAAAGCATTGTGCAGAACGAGTTTGAAATAATTGACCAATAAATAATAAATCATTGTTTCATATCTAACAGTAACGATGAAAACCGGGACTGACGACGGTTTCACGTGCTCTCCGAACCAGGATAGCGCTCAAGAAATGTTTGTTCATTCGAATCACATCGACCCCCTGTCCACGGCCCTTCGTTAACCAGACTAACAACCGAACTACTAGACCAATTTGACGAATACAATATGCAAGCTGCATAATGAAATATAGGCAATAGGCCAGTGATGCCGCTCCAAGGTTAAATTTAATACTTATACTACGCAAAAGACACGTAAGTTGCAAGCAAGAGACAATTAACAATGGAGTGTTTATGACGTGCGTCTACTTGACCAGAAGACCTTAGGATCGAGACAACCCGCCAAATCAAAGTTTAACCTACGGTGAGCGGCTGCAACTACATAGTTCTAGCCGGTATGATGAAGGCTAAACCAAGTTCTAATCGAAGATAAGTAGGATAGATCTACCACCTAGTTAGTCTACCACGTCATTATCTCTAGTTTTACCACCTGTGACCGGCTGCACCTAGCTCTAGCCGGCTAAAATTAGGTGTAACTACACTTCGGCTTTTAGCCGTAACACATAATGTTATGCAATAACCCATATTAATAATCTATATTTAGACTGTAACACGACCGCGTTATTTCAATGTAAATCGAGGCCTTTCACATGTCGTACTTAAAAAACCGGGCAAGTGCGTGTCAGGCCACGCACAATGTTAGGGTTCCAAATTAGTAAGTTTATCGATTATTACTTTTTAACTGCTTATGCTAACATAGCCGTGATAGTTTTCCCTGTAAATTTATCATATAACCTATTTTTGAGAATTTTTTCACTTGTCCAATTCCAACCGTTTAGCCGGCAGTGGGGGGGTCACTTGACTCTAACCAAAATTAGCATTTTAAAGCCAAATATTTCGCAAACAGACCTTTAATTCCCAAAATGGTCTTAGAAGACCCATAATGTTTTTAAAAGACCTTTTCAACGATACCCCACACTATAATACAAATAAAAAATTCATCCTCACGTTACATGTAGGGGAGGTACCTTGAAAAAAAATGTTTTTTAATATTTTATTCTACGATTCTGAGTTTTAATAAATACGTATATCCATGCCAAATTACAGCTTTCTAGCACTAAGGGTCTCGGCATTTTGCTTCGAACAGACAGAAGGACGGACGGACATGACGAAACTATAAGCGTTCCGATTTTTCTTCGGAACCCTAAAAAGGAGGATTTACTTGAATCATCATGTCGCTTTGTTTTATATCCTTTGATATCTTATATTCAACCTACCTAAAAAAATAGCAGATTATTACGTTTTCTTTGTATGTTCACCGATTTCTTCGCGATCTGTAAACCGATTTGCGTTATTTGTTTCACAGTAGATACCCAATATAGCCAATATAAGCGAGATATTCTATAACTATAATACTGTAGAAACATGCGACGATGTTATTTGCGCCAAAAATTAAAGTAACAATTATTGATCTGTATTTTATGTTGTTGATATTTTTGTATGTACAGATTCATATGGTGCCTTAAATAAACAATTAAAAAATGATATCAGTTCCTGATATTCGTGACCTTCTTAAAGTAATTGTAATTAATTGTAATAGTAATTGTAATAGTAATTGTAATCTTTTATTTAAGTCACTATTATTAAATTAAACCTTTTCAGGGTGAGAAGGCCTGGAGATCTGTCATACAGGTTACTCTTGGACGGACTCCAGACTCTCACAAAACAATAACCTTACTTAGAACATAAGATAGAATTACTTAGCTCTAAGTCTGTTCTATTTTGTGAAGAGAGAATTAAAGATATTATTATTATCATATTTTCGACTCTCACACCCGCGTACAAAATAAATACCTACATATAGGATAAAAAAAAATATAATAAACATAAATATATATCCCAATAAATAAACTTACATAAACTCTACATAAATAATTTATTGTAGCGGGTGGAGGATTACGCCCCGGCAGGGGAGACCAAACGGCCGGGGGTCAGGGCGACAGGCTGAGAAACCGACGGACCATCCTAGCAGAGTCTAGCAGCACCGCTTTCTGCATCTTGGCTGCGAGCGAACTGCCACGGAACCCCAGTCGCCTCATATGGTGAGCGAGGCTGACTGGGATCAACCCATTCGTAGATATGACGATTGGGATGGTTTCAGTGGACTCCACATGCCACATGCTGGAAACCTCCTGAGCCAGATCTAGATACTTTCGTTTTTTCTCTGTCTCCGCTCTCACGAGGTTTTCGTCATGTGGGATGGTGATGTCCACTAAAAACACCCTCGACTGTGCCCGGTCCATCAGCACGATATCAGGCTTATTCGCCAGAATCGTCCTGTCCGTGATGATGGACCGGTCCCAATAGAGCCGAACTCCGTCACGCTCGAGTACTGGCATCGGTGTGTACCTATAATACGGCACTCTCTCATCCAGGAGACCGTACTTCAGAGCAAGCTCTTGGTGAAGGATTTTGGCCGCTTGGTTGTGTCTGTGCAGATACTCAGTGTTAGCAAGAGCCGAACATCCCGACAGCACATGCCTGAGTGACTCACCGGGATGGCGACAAGCTCGACAAATGTCGGTAGTGCCATCTTTCAGGATGTACTTTCGGTAGTTTCGCGTCTTAACCACCTGATCTTGTATTGCACACACAAAACCTTCGGTTTCCCCAAAGAGGTCACCGAAGCGCAGCCATTGCACGGACGCTTTTTTATCTACGTACGGCTCATGAAGAGCTTTAAAAAAGCGTCCGTGCAACTCCTTCTCCTTCCATACGGTCTCCCGGTCAGAGGTGTTTAGTACCACCGGTTTCTGCCACTCGGGTTTGGCCAGAGATAGTGGAGTAAGTCCTTTATCACATTCTATGACGTCTCTATGCATTGGGGACTCCCTCTTCGTCTCAAAGTAGGTTCTGAGGTTGGATATCTCCCGATTATGCATGGTCTTGACGCTCAATACGCCTCGACCGCCACATTTTCGGGGGATATACAACCTCATAACAGACGATTTCGGGTGGTGCATGCGATAGAGAGTCATAGTCGTGCGGACTTTTCTATCCAGGGCGTCTAATTCGGTCTGAGTCCATCTGAGTACGCCAAAGGTGTACATGAGAACGGGCACGACCCAACCGTTATAAGCTCGGACCTTATTGGCACCCGACAAATAGCTTTTACAAACTTTTGTCAGGCGTCCAAAAAAGGCTTCGCAAACTGATTGTTTCATGTCCGTCTCATGCACCCCCACAGACTGTGACATACCCAGATACCGGTATGATTCAGCCTCAGAGAGTGTCCTGATGCTAGTCGGCTCGAGATTAATCTCGGCCGAATGAGTAACCTGTCCCCTCTCCACATGCAGGACCGCACACTTGTCTAGTCCAAGCTCCATCCTGATGGAGCTACTGAACTCAGTGGTGATATTCAGCAACTCCCTCAGGCGGGTGGCATTGGGAGCTAGCAGCTTGAGGTCATCCATGTAGAGAAGGTGAGGCACTTTTGTCCCTCCTCTCCGAAACTGAAAACCTGTCCCTGATCTCTCCAGCAAAGAGCTGAGCGGGTTCAGGGACAGACAAAACCATAGTGGACTCAGACAATCGCCCTGGAAGATACCCCACCGTATCTTTATCCGGTCATCCGCAGCCGCCAACCGCTCACCATGGAGACAAAGCATCGTGCTCCATTGCCCCATACACTCCCTGAGGAAGTCTTGAACTGTACTGTCGACTTTGTACAGCTCAAGGACCCTCAGGAGCCATGAATGGGGTACCGAGTCGAATGCCTTCTTATAGTCAATCCAGGCTGCGGAGAAGTTCCAGCGATTGCGTTTGACCAGTTGGCCCGCGACGGAGTCGATGAGAAGGAGCTCCTTAGTACCACGACTACCACCCCGACATCCGTTCTGAGCCCCAGATATTATGCTGTTCTCGTCTACATGACGGGAAATCTTGATGCTCAGAACGGATGTCAATGTCTTGTAGATGGTAGTAAGACATGTGATGGGGCGGTACTTAGCCGGGTCAGCGGCATCGGTGGACTTTGGAGCTAAATGAGTGATCCCGGTGGTGAAAAGGCTCGGGAGTGCCCTTTGCTCGAGAGCGTCTTGGAACTGTCGAGCCAAGGTAGCATGGCAGAGCGAAAAACCCTTCAGCCAGTAGTGATGCAGCCCATCGGGTCCCGGACTTTTCCAGTTCGCGGCCCGGCGTACTGCATCAGCTACATCCTCCGGAGAGATGGCGACTGGGTTCATCTGCTCTATTGAGGCAATTATTATTATTATTATTATTATTATTATTATTATTATTATTATTATTATTATTATTATTATTATTATTATTATTATCGGAAAGAGATTTTATTCTCAGCTTTTCACTGGTTCTACTGCCACATTTACGGGTCGAAGCCAAGTAAATGCAGCGTGTGGTGTGTAAATTAACTTTTGTTTACGGTGTTATGGGATGCTAAATTATTTTCATCTATTTGCATTTATTATTATTATTATTATTATTATTATTATTATTATTATTATTATTATTATTATTATTATTATTATTATTATTATTATTATTATTATTATTATTATTATTATTATTATTATTATTATTATTATTATTATTATTATTATTATTATTATTATTATTATTATTATTATTATTATTATTATTATTATTATTATTATTATTATTATTATTATTATTATTATTATTATTATTATTATTATTATTATTATTATTATTATTATTATTATTATTATTATTATTATTATTATTATTATTATTATTATTATTATTATTATTATTATTATTATTATTATTATTATTATTATTATTATTATTATTATTATTATTATTATTATTATTATTATTATTATTATTATTATTATTATTATTATTATTATTATTATTATTATTATTATTATTATTATTATTATTATTATTATTATTATTATTATTATTATTATTATTATTATTATTATTATTATTATTATTATTATTATTATTATTATTATTATTATTATTATTATTATTATTATTATTATTATTATTATTATTATTATTATTATTATTATTATTATTATTATTATTATTATTATTATTATTATTATTATTATTATTATTATTATTATTATTATTATTATTATTATTATTATTATTATTATTATTATTATTATTATTATTATTATTATTATTATTATTATTATTATTATTATTATTATTATTATTATTATTATTATTATTATTATTATTATTATTATTATTATTATTATTATTATTATTATTATTATTATTATTATTATTATTATTATTATTATTATTATTATTATTATTATTATTATTATTATTATTATTATTATTATTATTATTATTATTATTATTATTATTATTATTATTATTATTATTATTATTATTATTATTATTATTATTATTATTATTATTATTATTATTATTATTATTATTATTATTATTATTATTATTATTATTATTATTATTATTATTATTATTATTATTATTATTATTATTATTATTATTATTATTATTATTATTATTATTATTATTATTATTATTATTATTATTATTATTATTATTATTATTATTATTATTATTATTATTATTATTATTATTATTATTATTATTATTATTATTATTATTATTATTATTATTATTATTATTATTATTTAAGTTAATTTTCATTATTTCCTTCTTCTTTCTTAGTCGGCAACACATCGTAGATGCCTTAGGTATTACTGATGTCCATGGGCGACGGTGAACACTCGCCATTAGGTGGTACATAAGCCGCGCTCCTAGGAACCCCTTCACAAAGTTTCATACTTCTAAGTTGCTAACAAGCTGAACGTTGTCAGTCAGTCGGTCTAGTGATGTAGTGTTTTATTAGGTACATTCACACGCGAAGATAAATTTGTTACCTAAGATTAACAAGTATGAGATATTACCTTTGTTATTGTCATAAACAAAAAAAATTGATTTGATTTGTGAATGGAGCAAGCAATACAACGAGAAGGTCGTACGAGTGTATAATCGACTTTAACCCAAATCGCTTAACCAAATTTTAAGGTATATTGATTACTGAATTGTTTATTTCTGATTGTAGAAGGGATAATAATGTTGTGGACATGGCTTCAACCCATTAACGGCCCACTGCTAAACACGTTTCTATCTTTTTGAAGAGGTCTAGAGCGTACCTGACTACCTACTCTACCATACATGTTAAGTGATAAACCCCGCCCACCTACTTAACAGAAAAATAGAAGACTTTCTAAATTACTTGTTTACTTGCGTACTAAATTTTAACTACTAAATTGTCTGTTTACAAGTATTAATTAACTTAAAATTTAGTTATCTACTTAAGTACTTAATACGTGTAAACCTAACATTAGGGTAGCGGTGTAACTTTACGCTTAAACTCCGCACGTATCGCCAGAGAATAACTAGGCTAATAAATACTGACTAACAACTTTAGTCTAAATCTAAACTGATGGTTTTAGAATGAATAGTTTTGTCATTTAAGATTCTGCTGTTACTAATTAGGCAGATATTTGTGTGTATTGAAACTAAATTTTCATCCCCTTCTGCATGTGCAAGTAGGTACCTACAATTACAGGTAATTACCCCAATTACAGGTAATTACAGGTAAGCAGTGATAGCCTAGTGGTTAGAATGTTGGTCTCCCGAACGAAGGGGCCCGAGTTCAAATCCTGGCACGCACCTCTAATTTTCAAATATTACTATATGCGTATTAGAAGTTAATTATCACTTGTTTCGGTGAAGGAAAACATCGTGAGGAAACCTGCACACCGGAGAGTTCTCCATAAAGTTCTCAAAGGTGTGTGAAATCTACCAATCCGCACTTGGCCAGCGTGGTAGACTATGGCCTAATACCCCTCACATTGTGAGAGGAGACCCCGAGCCCAGCAGTGGGACAATTATGGGTTGTTGCTTGCTTGCTTTACAGGTACCTAAAGCATCAAGCGCTGTACCAAAAAGTTTCAAAAGCAGTTAAAGGCTCGTTACTCCCCTTTACCTTAGCTTCCCCTCCGAAGGACAACCCTTTAACACCTAACGGCCATACCGCATAGTTTATTCTCTTAGGTACAAATAACCCTTGCACTGGCTGGTTTAATTTTCGCATAGCGTTGTTACCATTATTTCTAATTATTCTCCACACCTTTAATTAAAATCCGGCGAGATGAACATCCATCTCTCGTAACGGTGTTGTGGCGACTGCATGGAGCGGGAATAACGACGCTAAAATATTTATGCCAGTGACTACCTGACGACACTTACTTGTTTATTACAAATACATGGACCAGCTGAAGGTATAATAGATACGTTATTAAATAATAATAAGTGATTAACCCTACACCGTAAAACGTTGAGCATCTATAGTATTAATTATACAGTTTCCTTTAACTAGTGGAATAAAAACAGTGTTAGGTACTTTTTAACCGACTTAAAAAAGGAGGAGGTTCTCAATTTGACTGTATTTTTTTTATGTTTGTTACCTCAGAACTTTGGACTGGGCCAACCGATTTTGATGATTCTTTTTTTAATCGAAAGCTGGTGGCTGTCATGTGGTCCCATATAAATTTTATTGAGATCTGACAATGGCATCCATGATAAAACCATGTAAGTTTTAAATTTGTATTAAGTAGGTGCGACAAATGGACGAATAACTCAATATCACGTCAACCGATTTCGATGATTCTTTTTTAATCGAAAGCAGGTGGTTGTCACGTAATCCCACATAAATTTGAACGAGATCTGACAAGTAGTTTTAGAGTAACTTTGAAGTCGGTTATTTTTTGTTAGTAAAATTTAGATTATAATACATACCTACACCAAATTTTCGTTTCAAATTTTTAACGAAAAATAAATGATGACTCATTTGTTAAATTATGACAAGTAGTTTAGAAACTCCAAGGGAACAGAATGATGGACATACAATACATACATAATTATACCGGTCAAACACATAACCTTCCTTTTGGCTTCGCCGGACTCGAATAATTGATTCTGTATGCATTTAACTCTCATTGTGACTTGTTTTGTGAAGGAGCAAGGATATAACAAAAAATTCGTTAATCCCATTAATGGTGTATACCAGACGATGAGTAACTAAGTAGTAGTTTAGATGATGTTGAGATGGAACGCTTAAATTAAACTTTAACTCGCAATACGTTTCTTGAAAAGTAATAATTTTACCTAAATACCGATTTTACAAAATTAGAAGCAAGGAACGACCACTAAGAATAATAAAGGCGTACCCAAAGAGAACCGGCCACAAATGCGTAACCCTTTTTGGATGAAAACCGCAAAAAGCTCTTGGTGAATGTCATTTTGAATAACATTACTTTTTAAAAATATCAACATGTGAACAGAAATTTTCTTTTCATTGTTTAAAATACTTGTATACTTAAGTATACATTTAACTATGGGAATCGCAGTATCTCGCTGCACTCGGTGACGTAAAAGGTGCAAGGGGGGCAAAGAATATTGCGCCTAAGTGCGAGTGAGCGCGCAATGTGCTTCGTCCTGGCAACGAGTGCAGCGAGAAACTGCGAGTACTATAACAATGAGCGAGCAGACGAGCCAGCTAAGAAAGTGTACCGTCGTCGCCCACGGACATCACTATAAAACAAAATCACTTTAGGAAAAGAGAAGACAGCTCTGAAGCCTTCAGCTGAAACACCATGACATGGCACCTTGGTATGCTGCATTGGATTTGGTGTCACTATTCTAAGCCGCTCCCATAAGGAAAAGAGGATTCCGATTACTTTTATTATATTTTAAATTATCTAGAACTCGTATTAATTTCAGCGCCGACTGCAAAATATTTTACCTTCTAAGTTTCAGGTCTTACCGCGGAGTAGTTTAAACGAACAGATAAACATACAGACAGACATACGGCACCCTAAAGCCAAAGAAAAAAATTCGTAACCATAAGAATGTTAGGTAGACATTGTTACTTTCATTGAGGCCAGAAGCTTTATAAACCTTTGGTTAAGGTTTATAAATGAGGCGAAAAATGACATTAGCAGTGGCGTGAATTCAACTTTTATAACCTAATTCTGTTCTGACCTAATCCCATTCGAGTTTAGTTTGATAGGGATATTAGAGTTCCGTAGCCGAATGGCAAAAAACGGAACCCTTATGGATTCGTCATGTCTGTCTGTCTGTCTCTCTGTCTGTCTGTCTGTCTGTCTGTCTGTCCGTCCGTATGTCACAGCCACTTTTTTCCGAAACTATAAGAGCTATACCATTGAAACTTGGTAGGTAGATGTATTCTGTAAACCGCATTAAGATTTTTACACAAAAATAGAAAAAAGCAATAAATTTTGGGGGTTCCCCATACTTAGAACTGAAACTCAAAAATGTTTTTTTCATCAAACCCATACGTGTGGGGTATCTATGGATAGGTCTTTAAAAATGATATTGAGGTTTCTACTATAATTTTTTTCTAAACTGAATAGTTTGCGCGAGAGACACTTCCAAAGTGGTAAAATGTGTGTCCCCCCCCGTGTAACTTCTAAAATAAGGGAATGATAAAACTAAAAAAATTATATGATGTACATTACTAAGCAAACTTCCAACGAAAATTGATTTGAATGAGATCTAGTAAGTAGTTTTTTTTAATACGTCATAAATCGTAAACCGCAAAAAACATTGATCAAAGTTACAACGAACTTCAAGAACTTTTATATTGTGTTACTTGCTGCTACGGAACCCTTCATGGGCGAGTCCGACTCGCACTTGGCCGCTTTTTTTGAAGTCGGTTAAAAAATAACTTCAAAATAGTACAGAACTTTTATGAACAGCAACAAAATAAAACCATCGGTGTTGCATCGCTAAACCACAGATGCAATAGGGATTAGTGTTAGCTTTATCCCCATGCAACTAGTGCACTGATTTGATCGAATGGCCGTCGTGTTTGCGGTCAGTTACAGCTATTTGCTATCACCATGTATAATTACATACGAATAATTCTTCTAAAAAATAACCGACTTCAAAATTAGGCATAACTCAAAAAGCACTCGTCAGATCTTGCTAAAGAAATGAGAAATGACAAGCACCAGCTTTCGAATAAAAAAAGACTCACCAAAATCGGTATAACCAATAAAAAGTTATGAGGTAACACAAATAAAAAGAATCAAGAATTTCCTTTTTTAAGTCTGTTAACTAGTTTGTTCCTACCTTTAAAGTCTTTTAAACCTTTTCCAAAGGAAGGTTGATACCCAACCCAAAATGTAGGTCACCTAACTCAGTAAGCACACATTTCATTAAAATACAACCCAAACTAAGTCTAAGTCCTCACTAATTAGACGGACAGGGTTGCGAAGTTAAAATATCCGTAACTCTGTATTAGGATAATGTAGTCTGGGACTTTTCGGGCTATTTTTAGACAAAATAATTATGGTCTTTCTGAACATATTTTCTTCGTAAACATTTTAGTTTTGGCTATGTCTCTTCATGTTGAGGAATTAAGTAATTAGTAGCAGTAATTCTGTAATTAAATACAATTTTATTCACAGGAAAAACCCATGTACCATGAGACAGGATATGTGAGATGGCAAATGAGTGATCACCGACTAGGTAGAGATACTACAACAATTTCCAATTACTTAACATGAAATGTATTTGGTGCGATACAAAGTATGTCATATCATCACGATACGCCGTATCAGCAACGGATATGGTGCGCCGAGGCGCCGGTGTCTGCGTATCTGTAGACTGTAATGATTGCAATATAGCGAATACAATGTACTCGTAAGTCATAATAAGTCATAACACAGAACCCTTTTTTTAGCGTCAAATTCACAGATGAACTACCTGCAAGGCTATTTTGTTTTGTAACTCGACAGCGGAATCCGCGATGAGTGTCAAAATTGAAATTGAGGCCGACAAACTGACAACGAGGGAGGCCGAGGCGCCCACCATGGGTCCTGAGCCTATGGTGGGCATCTCCAAAGCAGTTTCTCGAGCCGCACTCAAAGCCATAGCCCTGAAGAGTGGAGTTGAGCTGACACCTACTGTTGATAGGTCTGAACAACACTGCAACTTGCAGATTCTGCAGCGAGGCAGAGTAAACGTCCATCCACATACTCTCTGATCGCTCTGCCATAAGTCACTGCAGGAGTCGAATCTTGGGAGGCCACCTAATCCCACCGCTCTTACCCAGCCGAGTAAGAGATCTGGAATCCAGGAACATCCTATTGTCCGTCCGAGCAATAGGACTTGGAGACCAGATCTAACTCAGAAACGGATACGGCTACAATAGATCAAACCTGGTCGCAGTGGCCCTTGGGACGGCTGTCCTAGGCCCGAAATTTCAAATAATAATAATAATAATCTATCGCTTTACAAATTATCACTTAGGCCTCAGATATGCTAATATAGCACACGTCATGTTAAAATCTGTTCTTGCCTGCTACCACCCGCAACTCAGATAGAGGTCTGCATTGCGCATGCTCGTGTACTAGAAACTAGCATGTGTATCACAGACATTATTTTATGTTTTTTATCATTAATTGTTTCGTGCTTCATCAGCAATCATATGTATATTTTTATTATTTAAAATATACGGTAAACAACATGTTTTTATTTACTGTCCGCACAATACCGCAATATCACATATGATACCTTAAAACAATAATACTAAATTGTCTGTTGTTTTACTACAACAACTGCAGTTTATTGTTTGGATACAAAGCGCTCGTTTAGCTGAGACCTCACGTTTGGATCACGTTGTATCGTAATCAACAACAGTTTAAACAGATTTGTTGGAAAAATAGAAATAAGTAGTACCTATGTTCAACATATATTTTGATTACATTTTTTTTCTTTTTTATACTTGTGCAATGAACATTATTAAATTAAATCAACAAGTTTCTTGATGTATAATTATTTTTTGTACGCCCAAAAGTGGCAGGGATATAGCGGATAATTTACCTATGTAACAAATTTATCTGTGTACCTATGTTCCACAATAAATTGATTTGTTTTGAAAAAACATGGTTTGTCACTGCAGCATTTTATGATTCACGCACTACACTCGCTTATACCACGAGAATGGTAAACACAAGAAGACAGTGAGTACCTGGTTCATTCAATATGCGTGCTATGTAAAACCGCTTTCTCACAGACACGCTGTAGCACCAGGCTGGTTGCGGAAGGAAACTCACGGAAACCACATCCTTGAAGCGCTCTACATGCTTCTATAGAGTCAAGAACAATACTTAATTATGAACGTGAAAATATCGTTCATAAGTCGATACGACAACGACATTTTAAGTATGTTTGTATCCCACCAGAAACATAAATGTAAAAAAGGAGAGCCAAGTTCAATACAAAAATTATGCTTGGCTGTGGGCTTCGCCGCAAAAAGAATGGAGATCTAATGAGTGCCAAGTTCTATGCAAAATCGGAATGGAAGTAGGTTAGGTTTAGGTACTATATGTCAGTCAGTCAGTGGTAAAATTTACGACTTTTGACCTTCATATCTTTATAACCGTTTGAGCTAGCTTCATGAAATTTGGGTTTCTACATGTCCTTATGGATATAATTAAACACACCTAGTTTTATGTGTTTACGTTGAAGAGGTTTTGAGTTATAGAAGGGTCAAAAGTGGCACAAAATGGTTCGTGTATATAACACTCGGCGCTGGCTAGCCCGTTCCTTTGCTTGAACTTGGCTCGACACGCTGCCGCGTGTCTAGATACTCACGCAAACTTCCATTCTGTGTGTGAGTAGTGCGGTACTGCCACACGAGTAAATGTTATCGTTTTAAGACTTTTAAGTAATGTTTTGAAAAATTTTATAGCTGCAGTGTGGAAGCACCACAACATTTTATGAAGAAGCAATCAAAAGTAAATTAAGTAATACTATTAGTAGGTACGTTCAGGCCAAATATTTCCCAAACGGACCCTAAAATAAAAAAATTATCTTGGCAGACAAATAATGTTTTAAAAAACCTTTTCAACCATATCCCACATTATAGGGCGGACAAGAATAAATATTTCATCCCAAATTTACTAGTACGGGAGTTATCCAGAGTTTTTTTTTCTTTTAGATTTTATTCTATCATTTTGTTAACCTATTAAATATGTATCTTTGCAAAATTGCAACTTTGTAGCATTAAAGGTCTCTGTGCTATGCTACGGACGGAAGGACATGACACAACTATAAGGATTCCGTTTGAATGTTAAACTCTAAAAATTTTAATCACAGACAGATTCAGTTATATTCAAAAAATATTACTGAAACAATAATGGTTGTAAACCATAAACAACTAAAATAATCAATTATTAGTTGTTAAATACAATATTGTTTTACAAACATTAATTCAGGATTCGAATTCATTCATTGTTCGTATGCAATCACCTTGAAGCTATTTCGTCCCTTTTCGCTATTCTGATTAAAATACAAAGTCACTGAAAACGTTTTACAGCCCTATTACGTTGGCATTTATTTCTTTACCTTCGTATTTTTACACTCTATATTTTTAACAACAGGATAAATTTGTTTTGATTAAAAGGCCGTAGTAGTAAGTAGTGTAGGTATAAATATTAAAAGAATGTAAAATAATAAAGTATCCAAACCTAATCAACGGTAATTGCAACTAAATCAACGATTTATTAACAGCAAAGTACCTAATGTATTTTTTTTTATTTACAATTCTCTTAGAGACCTGTAATCAAATTTTTCTATTAAATTTTTCTCGACCCCGATTAAGTAATTGTGTTTACATAAAACCACAAATAACCTATGTATGTAAGTACTATACTTATCTCTTCGCCAATAAAGTAAGTCAATCCAAACTGAGGATAACATAGGATTTATTCAAGGCAACGTTTACTTATACACATTATAGAATGTTACTTTTAAGACACAAGCACAGAATTGGTTTACGATTTTCTTACTTATTTACAAGTAGTATATTATAATTTTCAAAGCTCGATTTAAATTTCCAACGCAATTTCTGAATAAAGATTAAATTAATTAATTGAGCAAGGAAGTCTCAATCAATAGCCGATATTATTTTCCAAGTTAATTAATACCAGAATAAAAGAGCCTTTTCATGGAATGTTTTGGCCTCAAGCGAACTTTTGACAAGGAAATATGTTATTTTCAGTGATATAATGAAACCTTTTAGCTTGGCAAGTAAATAAACTGAATTTAATACTATTTATTGTCGTCGTTCTGGGAAATATTAGACTTCCGAGAGGGAGGTTCGAAGAGAAATTCGGTAGTCGTATAAACTTAAACTTTTCATTCTATCCATTAACTATTAAATAATAATTGGACTTATTGCTCCACCAACCTTTCCACCAATTCATTAATACAGGTTTTTTAAACCCCGACGAAAAGTGGTGAAAAACCGGGCATCTTAACAAAAACTTAACGGCCATAACCATTCTAAATAAATTAATGTAGGTACCAGGTACTAGGATAACATAAGTTCACGTAAACCAATTCGCTCTAGAGATGACATATTAATATCGAGAATTAGCTCAACATCCGCGAAATGTACCAATACATAACTCAAACAAAGCGCAGCTCATTCAACTGACAAATAACAGTTGATTTATCATATGTAACGCCCCACGAATTAATCTCAGTAATTAGCTACGGAACCACAAATCCCATAACTATTATGGTAGGTGGGATTGCAATTAATGCGTTTGGGTTAAATGACGATTATTCTAATAGCAGTTGCTATGTTTCTCTTAAATTACCTCAATCAATGGGAACTTCACATTCCACGCCTACAGGGATTGGCTTACTTCTCTTTTAATTAAAGAAACCTTAAGACTCCTAAGAGTAATTAATACTGCTCTAGTGATATTTTGTAAAAGATTTAGCGAATAATCAGTCCAAAGGTTTTTTCCTAGATTGTTTACAATTTATATATTTTCGAGTTATCGATTTTGACAAAAGCATTGAGCGATGGATTTCGCCCAAGTATTAATTATGAAATGGTTTTAATGACACTATGCACTCACACTCGCACTACCACATTTAATTATTTGGTTTATCTTTAATGAAATAATGACGCCAAAGAAAATATAGCTTGTAATGTGTTGTTTGTGTGTTTATACACAGACAACACATATATTTCCCAACACGGGATCCGCAGCATTTAGATCACGTGTCACATTGTGATTGCAAATATTAATGAACACGCACCGTGTTATAACGCGGGCTTGAAACGCACGGTTTAATTTCTGAACTGGGAGCTACGTGTTCACATTAACATTGTTATTTGATTTTTATTCTAATTAACGGGACTATGTTATTAAAAGCATTTATGCTTTTAATTAAAATTATTAACATTTGGAATACTTTTAATAAAATTTGTAAGTATATCTCCTTCATAAATTCCATCGTGAATTTTTTTACGGGGTTCGGTAGTATTTTTGAAGAGCCAGATAATACGGATCCTATCTTTCTGCTGACAACATATCGGTGATGCCTTTGGTGTAATTTGACCAGACTGTCCGACAATGTGTATTTTTAAATTGTTTTTGATATTGACTTAGGTGGTTGTAACGTAAATTTTTATTTGATTTATTTTAATGTAAATGTAATGGGCTTTTACTTTTCCCTGCAGTTTTTCAATTATGGTATTAATTATTGTGGAATTTTTATTGTATTATGTAATTGTGGTATGTATTAATAGTAATTCCATAACAATAGAATTGTATTCTATCCTAAATAAATAAATAACCATTTACCATCGTCGCTCGTCTGCTTCGTTGTCGGAACTAGATAAAAAAGTGTTTCAAAATTACAACAATTTTATTCAAGACATATAGTTAAAGACATGACATATAGATATGTCTAAAGTTACATAATAATTCAATATTTAAAGCGACTAGTTCACACTTTTTTATCCCTACCGGGCTCTCAGCGCGGAATTTTAAATTTTATTCGCGTGACGCTATATGGCGCGAACATTTTACAAGATGAGTTCATTTCATTTATTTGACGACGTGAACCGGAGCCTTGTTGTCAGACTTGTTCGAATTAAATTTAGACGGCGCAGAGCAGTTTCATCAAATGAATTTGTAACTAGCTCTAATGAAAAAGTTTGGGGAATCTTGCGTAATTATAGCGCTATGTGTGAATTTTAAAGTAGGATCCTCTTAGTTGGTTAACTATATGTGAAAACGTGAATTAACTTAGGTATGTTAATATCAAAGTAAACGAGTTTGTTACGTTTAGTTCACAATCATGATAGTTTCAGTTGATCTTTCGATTTGAGGTAAACTCAATCTATGTTAGAAACTGCTTTGAACGTATTAGAGAGAGGATTTGACGTTCAAGTAATAGGTATACAAGTGAAGTCTATTTCTATTCGAAACTAATTGAAGTATAATCTATACATCTATACAAATAAATAAAATTAGAGTGTCTGTTTGTAATATTAAAGTAACCGCTTTTTACTAAGTGCATTTGGATGTATACATGATACATATTATACCAGAACAACATTTTTTACAATTTTTCTGTCTCTTCTTCTAAAATTTGTCTGTCTGTCTGTCTATCTGTCTGTTTGTTTGTTCCGGCTAATCTCTGAAATGGCTGGACCTATTTTGACGGGACTTTCACTGGCAGATAGCTGATGTAACAAGGAGTAACTTAGGCTACTTTTATTTTAGAAAAAAAAAGTTTGTTAGGCGATACGAAGTTCGCCGGGTCAGCTAGTATTAAATAAAATAAGTATAATATAAAATAAAATAAAATAAAGTAGACGACTAGACGTACCATTTGGAGACATAAATTCTTACTCTCTCTTACACACACACACACACACACATACATACACACACACACACACACACACACACACACACACACACACACACACACACACACACACACACACACACACACACACACACACACACACACACTTGTTTTTATTTTCCGTATAGCAAAACTCATTACAAAATTTCATTAATAAATGCTTAACGCTTATCCACTCATACCCCCGTAGTAGGTTTTCACCTGTGTCGCGGCTGGCATGGACTACACATAATACTAATACACATCACAATAACATCCATGACCCGAGTACAAATATCTATCTGTCACATAAATATCTGCCCCGGCCGAGAATCGAACCCGGAATCCCTCACTTCGCAGGCAGGGTCGCTACCAGCTAGGCTACAGGGCTTTCTGCCTTGACAAATCGTACACTCAGAAAGAGAACTGAACGAATTAATCTCAGTAATTATAATTAGCTGGAGCCACAAATCCCTTAACTATTACATTACGTGGGATTACAATTTATACGTGTTTTATTTTGTTCGTATTTTATCGTAAAATATTATTACGAATTTCATGTGAAAAGCTTATCTGTCTTGACAAATCATACACTCAAAAATGGAACTGAAATTACACATTTGTTAAACTGGCCCTTCCACACCAAGCGCTTACGTTTTAAATTTACAAATGTAGAACATTTATGAAAAAGAAACGTCTTCTTCTTTTTTCAAACTTAGAGAGCGTTCACGTCGCCATTTTCGTCAGCAATTAGCTCATAAAGTAAGACTTTCTCCGAATTTTAACTTTATATTCATTAAAATACTGGGTGAATGTTCCGTTTTAATTTCTGTTGGCTATGGGCCTATTTCAGGTTATTACTTGCTTTTATACAAAAAGCTTTTATACAAGACAAAATATACAAATACTCAAAAATGCCACTCAAAGGCTCATCAATTAACAGTTCCGTATTTTAAAAAAAGAACAGCTGTCATGGCTGTCACGGCTAGCAGATGTGAAACATCGAAATACGTCGCCACGATCACCAAGTCTGAAATCAGGTTTACCCCTCGCGTAAAGATGTTTCACATCAAAAGTTCAATCTACAGATTCGGTATAGCGAATAAGTATAAATTTTTCTAAACGCAACAAATACAACATATCACAGCAACATATCCATCCATATGTGCAAGCATGTTACAGGCACTACGAAGGTTTCACCTACTATGTAATAAACTTTCACTCCGGGACAAATTGTACAGATTTATCTCAGTGACAATGATATAGTAAAGAGAAAGAATGTTTCTGTTACTAAACACAACGAACTTTGAGGAAGTGCTTTTTGTGCTCAACCTTATAACCCAGATTTTATGTTGGTTTTAGACAGTTTTTAATACCCTGTCATCCTCATTATATTTAATCGCTGCTCGGCTTGGATTTCCTGCCTTCTATCTAATATCTAAGTAATATCTAGGTATCTAAAAGTATGGAAGACTCTGGATATTTAAATTCACAACTTGATTACTTGTGTTTCATAATGTTGCATAAATTTATCGTTATTATTGTATTCAATGTAATTGGACGTCTCCTCGACGTGTCTATTCTCGACTTTTCAATGACAATTAAAAATCTCGACTTGAATTGTTTTTATCGCTTAAATGGTACGCTTTCAGGGTAAAATGAGTTCACGTATATCAAGAGGAACAATTTTTCGTACTGCTAAGCAATTTTTCTCTCCCTATCCCACGGACCTAAAAAAAGACGGACGTTATCCTAACAACAAATTCAGTTAAGCATCCATGGTAATACCAACTCTCTATTCGTTCAAGAACAGACACCCACACATTGACACTTCACTGCTTCAATCGCGAATCAAAAATTAGGCGCACATGGTAAGCGGGCGGCTATTGCTATGCTTCACTCTCGCTCGACTAGACGAGGTCTTACGCACGTCTACGCAGGTCTTTTTTTTAGATCCGTGCCCTATCCAAAATTTTTTTAGCAAAACAACGTTTGCCAAGTCGGCTAGTTTTATAAAAAATACGGATGTAAAATATGTTCAGTATTATTTTTATTCTATACATCCGATATAAAACAAAACTGAAAGGATTCCTCACATAATAATATGTCTCTGTCCAATTTTATCCATTTTTATGAAACAAATTACATTTCTAGTTCACATCTAGTAGGTATTATGTATGTATGTTAAATTAATTTTTGTTTTCAGAGTTAACTTTAAAAAACTCTCATGTGTATGTATAAAATATTTTTTTTAAATATTTTTTATAGTTTGGAAAAAATATCTTTAAAAAATACACAACGATTCGTAAGCCTACCCTTGAAAATCTGCAACGCGTTTCGTTCCCTTAAAAGAGCAATACCATAGATAGACAAAGATAACATTACAATAATATATTATAAGGATAACATAAAGCCTACTTCTTAAATCCACTGATATTCTAGAAGACGTACTCCGCATGACAAAACTGCTGATTGTATCTCTTTCTTGTTTCCCGGAATAAAAATAAAACAAGCCTTCAACTAAATCCGGGATAAAAAATGTATTGGTAGGCGCTGAGCGATCACAATCAACGAAGTGTCGAACCCTCTTTGCAGGACGGTTGACACGGGGTTACGTAAACGAAATTCAAATAATGAATCAGAATCCGTTCGTGAATTGATGGGGACGGCGTCAAACGATTTGAAAACTCGCTACAAAACAAATCAAAGACACCTTACATGAAAGACAATATAAATCATGTGATGTGATGTCAATTGGTATTTTTAAACGAAGGTACGTAATTTCTTTGATTATTTAATTAAAGAGCGATGAAAGCATATCAAAATCATTTCGAAATTAAAAGAATACGAGTATAAGGATTTTATCATCGAGTCATCCTTTAGAAAGAAGATATTATACAGTACAGGACTATAAGTACTTATGTTTGTACGGCAAATTAATTAACACGACAATTATCAATGCATGTAGGATCACATGATTATTGATGTCTAGTAGCTGCGAAAGCAGTAACAGACTGCATGACTTGCATGATTTATTTTACTGAAAAGTCAAGATTTACTTGCCAGAAGAACAAGGAATCCTGGGTTCGATTCCCGACCTACAAATTTTATATGTGACCAATAAATTTATGTTTTTTCTTAGTTCATACGTTTTTGTGATAGGGTTAATTGAATATGTCGCCCGCGGTACGAGGATTTTCAGTTCAACGGTATGTATGAATGTTTATTTAATTTTTGACGTGATAACGTCTATTAAAAGGATGAACACCGAGCGCACGCACGAAAAAATGTAGCGTTCCGCGAGCGAGAGAGCGGTAAAAGCGAGAGAGAGGCACGATCGGCTACGATCGGCGTATCAAAGCCGATGCCGTAGGCGAGCCGTAGGCGATCGTAGTTGAGCGGGGCGGAGCGGAGCGGAGCTTTGTCATGACGTTGTCACGTTAAACTACCGTCCGTAAACCGACTTTATTTAACTTATATTCTATTCATTGGTGTAGGAATTGTTATATGGCTCAATTTCAATAAAAAAAAAATATAAACCAAAATCTTGGTAATAACATTAATAAGGACCACTTTCTTGAGGTCGCCACTCTTACTTTCATAAATAACAAACCTACATCCTGAATTACCTCCTCATATTTTCCTGCCAGAAAAAGTATTACACCCTTGTATTGTGTATTATTGTGCCTTTATCAATGTCAGGCTTTTACATGGCAGCCAGAAATAGTAACGTGATACACAAAACAACAGCCAAGAGTGACAGTTGAAAGGTGTGAGGTTGTTTCCGGAATCACAAAGGTTGATTTTATTAGCGACATTCCAGAATTACCTAACCTGAATTGTTGCTTCAAATATATCTAAATGCGTTGATACTAAGTTTAGTAACAGTAACCGAGATTTTATTTTTATAATGTAGTGGTCCTTATTTATTTTTATATTTTATTTTGTTAAGGTGTCAGTTTTTGTGTGGCAGACTTTATATTCAAACTAGCTGACCCGGCAAACTTCGTATCGCCTAACAAACTTTTTCTAAAATAAAAGTAGCCTAAGTTACTCCTTGTTACATCAGCTATCTGCCAGTGAAATTCCCGTCAAAATCGGTCCAGCCTTTTCAGAGATTAGCCGGAACAAACAGACAGAAAGACAGACAGACAAAAATTGTAAAAAATGTTGTTTTGGTATGTGTACCGTGTATACGTCCAAATGCACTAATATAGGTAAAAAGCGGTTATTTTAATATTACAAACAGACTCCAATTTTATTTATTTTTATAGATGTATCTATAGATAATCAGTCTTGTCGATTTTCATTATTGTTGCCGTGGCCAAAATTCAACGACAATAATATTATGACTATACCACAGAAGAAATAATAGTACTTATAATAAGTACAATACTAGACAGTACAAAATTCGTAATAAAATGAGAAATCTGTATCAACGGGTAACGGTTGGAAAGTTCTAGAAATAGAAGCAAGCGTACAAATAATGGGTAAAATTGTCCCGTGCATTCGATATTCAGACACATTCGCAACTGCAGGGCTATTCAGATTTGTAACTTGACAGCGGATTCCGCGATGAGTGTCAAAATTGAAGTTCGAGTCCGAGATCTTGATATGTGATTCTCGAATCATTTGGTACGCACTTGCGAAGTGAAGGGAGTCTCGAACTCAAACGTCAAACAACTAAAGATGGCCTCGCCTCGGTATGAATAAACGAATCGGTAAAATTAAATAAATAATTGAACACAAATAAACGAGCCATGGTATTTATTAGTACCTAATAACTAAAATATAACAAAAATAACTTATTTTTATTTCAAAAATCTTTAGTTTACTCGAGAACGCGATAGCTCTTGACTAACTTTTCGTTTGACAATTGGACACGAACTTCGACGGTGACGTAATTCGATGATCGGGAATAATAAATATGTCATCCTCTAATCATCTAGTACGGCACTTGCGAAGTGAAGTGATCCTAGAACTCGAACGTCAATTTTGAAACTCCGCTGTCAAGTTACAAAAGAGAATAGCCTTCCTGCACCTAAAAATTGATAGTAATTATGAAAACATCACGTGCCTATAGTATTAAGGTCTATATTTATCAACGTCGAATTAACCTAAGTCAAGCGAAACTCTTTTCAAAGATAATTTATAGTCTTTGCCAATCTACCTCGGTGTTATAACGCACAATCAAATCTTGGATACCTAGACAATGTACATCGTTTAGGATAACGAAATTACGAGTATAATAAGTTAAAAATGTTGCGAGTGACATCGCTAATAACAATAGAGACTTTGGCTAGCTAACGCTAACAATAATATACAACTTACTCATGTTTAGCTTATTTGAGATTCGCCGGACTAAGTTCGAAGCACTCTTAGGTTCCAAAAACTTTCTGCAATGAATTGGCTTGCGACCTCTCGTACCCATAGGTCTGAAACTAGTCGGGAGAATCCGATATTATCATTATCATACAACCCTGTAGCCTAGTTGGTAGCGACCCTGCCTGCGAAGCGATGGGTCCCAGGTTCGATTCCCGGCCGGGGCAGATATTTATGTGACAGATAAATATTTGTGCTCGGGTCATGGGTGTGATTGTGATGTGTTATATGTGTCATCCATGCCACCCGCGACAGAGGTAATAACCTACTGCGGAGGTATGAGTGTGTTAGCGTTTATTATTATTTTATTATTATTATCTTATTGTATATGAAACTGTACTGTGAAAGCAATCATTCTGTACATTGAATATATCTGAGAAAAACTGTAAGTAGGATCTTTAATAAAGTAACAGATCCCATTAAAATAGAATAAATATTTTTTATCTGTTTGTAAATTTACCTGTTTTTCTGTGTCCGGCTAATCCCAGAAAACACTAATCGATTTGAATACGGTTTTCAGTTTTTTTGATTTCAATAAATAAAAAAGATTCAAGTGTAGTTGCTATGATATAGGTTTTCCAAAGTGAAGTTTCTTTGTATGTGAGGTGCATAAAAAACCTGAGTGGCAGTGAAAACTAATCATCAGAATTTGATCCGACTTTTCCGCTTGTCTAGAGATCTTATTAGAAAAAAACCTTAGAAATTACTCTGAAATGCTATAATTTAAACATTATCGACATTAAAGCAAACCCTTGCTTGAACGCAGAAAGTAAGCCTTTCAAATCTACTTTTAAAAGACGTTTAGGATACCAAAAGAAGGCTTTTATCGACTAATCTCAACTGTATTTGTATAACGTTTCGATCCCTTTGATGGAGTTAAGTCAGATTATTCTTTTGGATCCCGCAAGATAATTTTGATATAAAACGAGCAATATCCAGCGTTCAGAGCTTTGTATATGTTAAAAGTAATATATTAACTGACTCCAAAAAGAGAGATTCTGTACCTATTCACCATGTATGTTTGTATACATCTTATGTATACATGTGTAAGTATACTTAATGTATAGATGTACCCACAATTTTGCCTGAAACTAAACTGATCCATCTGGATGGGATTTTCGTTACACAAATGCATTTTTAAGGAAGATTTTAGTATTTAATATACTAGAATCTGATGAAGATCTTGTCGATGGAATACTTAACAAAAAATGACTCGCGATTGCTGCGATCGTGCGTCCACGTATGGTTTTAACTATTCCTTTACATCATGTCTGTACGCTCTGAAGATTAGGTAAGCAGATGTAATACGTATAGAGTACATACTTGACCACGTAAATCATTGATTACCATTTGATATCATCCATTGTAAAAAATGACACACAAAATCATTTTCTTAATACATGACACAAAGATGAGTGTGTGACGTAATGGTTACCATGCCGAAGCGCCATCGTTCTGAGACTCTTGGGTCCGATGCCCAGCGAGACAGAAATTTGGATAATTTTTGAAGTTATACTTCTTATTTTATGTTCTTACTTTTGGTGTGTGATATTCATTCACCATTAATTGCATCCACGGTTATTTAAAGATTTATAGCCCCAGTTTATGTGTGTATTATTCAAGAGAAATACAAATAGGTACACTCCTTATCCTCCTGTATTTGTCTACCTATTTTATTTATCTTTAGTGTCTGTTTTTAGTGTGTATTTTAGTACTGTTATTTTAGTGTGATTAATAAAAATATTAGAAAAATATTTAAAAAACAAGCTCAATTTATTTATACTTATTCATGAATTTTCAACAATGTTTTTGCGTAATGTTGTCACGTAATTTTACCTTAATACATATTTTCGTTAACATACACATACGCGATGAGGATGAAGGATGCGACCTAAGTATCCTTAAGCTCTCGACGTCCTTAAATGCAAAACATTTAAGCTTAGGTATGTATGAGGAAAACAAGAATTTCTTTGAAGATTGAATAATACCACGTAAGCAGTACTTGTAATAAGGATTAACAGAGATAACATCTTGCTTTGAAGATGAATCCTAGTCGTATGTTTTGGAAATCCGGAGCATTTTGCAAGATATTTTATAATGCATCTTGGAAAAGCTTTAGATTTTAAACCTAGTTGCCTAATAGTTTAAAAATCAAATTTACGATTTCGTAGTATCAATCTAAGCACTGATCAAAAAAAATGTTAATGTGCTCTTAAAACACTCGTCGTGTTCCGGCTGGGGGCTTGAGAGCCAGTTCTTTCTTTCTTTCTTTTTCTTCTTTCTTTCTTGGCCGGCAACGCATCAGTGATGCCTTTGGTGTTGCTGATGTCCATGGGCGATCGTCAGCTCGTTTGCCGGCTATGTCCATAAAAAAACCGTTAAGAAATTCCCTAGTCTAGGTCGCATCTTGCTTAGAAAAAAATGTATTGTTATGGCATTTAAAGCAATATGTAAAATTTCAACTTCTTGGGATAAGAGGAAGTATACTTAATTTGACCCACATAAATAGGGTCAGCTAAATAAAACTGTTCATTAAGTTTTTATAAAACGACGTAAAAACTAGTTCAATCGAAGGGAACGTACTGTTTTTGGGATTTAAATGAAAAACGGAATGTAGATTTGTAAAACTTGCATGTATTTGAAGCAAAATAATTCTGTGTTGTGGCTTCATCCAAGCAGAATTTGATTGCAACATCGAGTATGCTTTGTTAGGTTTTACAAAGCATAACCCAAATGTAGCGCAAAACTTTGCGGAGAAAATATTCTGTAACAGCTAAAATATATTGGGGTTGGAGTTTAAAACTTTATAACGATTTCCTGTAATGATTCAAGTCACTAAGTTACTTTTTCTTCAGTTATTAGATAATTATTTTTTTTATGTTATAGGATAATAATTAACCACTTTAAAGCTATATAGCTTCCTAAATAGCAATTTTTATACATTTACGGCCATTTTCTTTAAACTGTATTTTCATATATCTCACCCATTATCCTCAAGCATATCCTCAGCTGTCAAAAGTCACAACATTATACAGTTACGCCCCAACTCAGAGTCACTAGCGGTTACTTTAATCGCTCCTTAATAAAGAATCACAATACAAAATCTGTACTTAGGAGCGATTTAAGTAACCGTTAGTGACTCTGAGTTGGGGCGTATGTCATTAATAGGTACTTAACCTACTAACTTATCCCGGGATTATGGATGGATGTGGTGATTTTGAAATCGACTGTAAAAACCAATAATACCAACAGCGATATCCATAATCGACTAAAAAGAAGATTGCATTAATAAGTTACATCTTCTTATTACTACTTCTTATCTTCTCCCCCCGTGCGCCCCGCCGCCGCGCCGCGCTCGCCGACACGCGCACGGCACTGTTTGATACACACACACACACATAAACACAGAGAGAGAGACACAGAGAGAGAAAGGGACACACTAGTCCAGTGAAGTGCAGCGATTTTTTTTTATGCTTGGTGTACAAATAAACTCCCAAATTTAATACGTTAATGTCGTGAAATCGTTCAATGCACTAGCCTTGAGGTTGAGGTTTAAAACCCGACTGGACTGAAAACTAACCGTAAATTTATTTTTCCACTACAAATAGATGAGATGTCAGTTTTATATCGATGACAGTATATCAAGAGAAAGAAATATTAAAGGCAAAAGCAAAGTAATTTATGGGCTACTTTTTAGTTTTGCTATATAATAAGCAAGCAGCAAACATGCAATCCCATAATAACTAGCAAAAAAGTTCTTTAGGAGGGCTAGCGAAGTTTTCTACCTAGTAATTTTGAAGGCAGTTTTTTAAAGAGAATTAACTTTGATTCGTCTTGTTTGATCGTATTGATTATTAAAATGGGCTTCTGTAAATAATTCGTACGACTAAATGCTGCTAGTATTATCCAAAAATATTTCTCATACGAATTTCTTCTTGTTTTCTATATTTTAACGTGGTATTTTGATGAAACAATAACATTGACTTCATTAAAATTTTCGACATTTTTCAATATGTTATGCTCCATTTATACTGTAAATGTATTATTTAGTATTCTTACAGACGGCGTTAGTAATAAAATAAAAATCGAATTAGTGAAAATACTTACAACTTCTATTTTTTTAATGTGGATAAAATAATATTTTTATGATTGATAACACATCTAGATATGAATAGAAAATACTATGTCAAAGCCCAAACCTGAAAGTCTGATAGTTTCTCAGTAAAGTGTACCACAATAATGCATAGATTGTGGGATAGTGGTGGGGCTCGCTTCGCTCACACCGAAAAATGAACAGTAGGAAAGTTACGCACCATTTTTAAAGTTGTAAAGTAAAATCGGAATCCTTATATTTTCGTCATGTCTGTCCGTCCGTCTGTCCGTCTGTCCGTCTGTCCGTTTGTCCATTATTGTCCATTTGTCCGTCAGTCTGTCCGTACGTAAATAGCCGACTAACGAGATGACGATCCATCTGGAGGTAGTAGCACAATATAGGAATCTAACAGTATTCGCTCTTCATACAAACGGTCGAAACGCGCGTTATACCTACGCACATCGAAATACGCGTGCGATATGTAGGCAATTGCAGCCGCCATGTGGCGATTGCCGACAGGCGAACGAGCGGAGTTTGAACCACGGTCCGGTCGGTACAAATAACAAACTTTTTTAGTTTTCTACTCTGGTTGAGCTGTATGGTCGTGTGCGGCTGTAGATTTAGAAAATAGATTAAGAAATATTTAAGATGGCAGTAGAAAAAGGCTACAGAAATAGACAATATTGTGCTGTTTTTGGGTGCTTTAATTCGACATTAAGTCACCCAGGAATATCATTTTTTACGTTACCTGGAGACTCCGAAAGGTAAGACACTATTTTTATACACCTACCTACAAGTACGTATTATATAGTATATATAATACTATATAATATACTATATAATACGTACTTGTAGGTAGGTATATACCTATAATTATTGTAGGTAAGTAACTTAGGTAGTAGGTATTGTATAATTATTGCGATATTGATTAATATTAACTTTATTATTGTATTGTAATTATTAATAAGAAATCAAATTATTGTATTCAAGGTCTTCGGTCCTGCCAAAGGAGATCAGTGCATGTAGGATAAATAAATAAAATATATAAAAACAAGTACGTATTGCAATAAGTAGGTACCTAAATTGTTTATTTTTCGTAATTCTATAGATATTTGAGACACTAACAGCTATTACCCATACGTCGCTTGTACAGAAATCTCTTTCAGCAAATAAAGGCTCGTCAAATATTGTTAAGAGTATTTGACGATTCATGTGGGACAATGGTTACAATGCTGAATCGTGCCATAAATAGTCGATGTCCAGGACAAGAATAGGAAAATAGGGTACATTATAGGGTACATTTGGCTGTTTATACATATATCTGTGTTTTCGTTTTGTCGGTCACTAGATGAACGATACAATATACAAATTATTCATTCGTAAAAAACGTAATTATGTTCATGACTTATTCTCAAGGTCTTTATAATTCAAGTTCAACCATCTATAAATAACAATTCTTGAATATCTTATGAAAAAAAAATCCTTTAACTTAAGTAGGAGAAAAATTTTATAAACATGAACGGCCAATCAGTTCTGAACAAAAAGAATGGAGACAAAATCTTAATAATGGCTGGTTTGATGGAATTTATTTTTATTTATTTTGATGTTACAAACAGTCAGATTTTAAAATTATGGGAAGTGATTTTTTTTATGGCAATGGCTGGCAAAAGAGCTGATGATCCACCTGATGGCAAGTGGTTATCGTCGCCCATGGACATCAGCAACACCAAAGGCATCAAGAAAGAGAGAAGGAAAAGAAACAAAGAACTGGCTCTCAAGCCCCCAGCCAGAACACGACGAGTCGTTTGGCGGCTGACTCATTCTCAAGGGTGGTAGCTATCCAGGCGAACCCTATGGAGAAATAATAATAGAAATAAGAGAAATAATGGTATTAATTAACAATTAAAAATAATACTACCAATATAATCCCTCGAGGGGCCCTACCACAAGCGGGCCGGATTTAGTCGCCTCTTACAACATCCATCCGCGGTGGGATTGGGGTTAGTATTCTAAGCCGCCCCAATACGGCTTAAAGCAAAGAAATTTAAGTTTTTATTGTTATTACATAGTTTCAAACAATTTATAATAGTCACTTGTTGTTAACGTCCCAAATTACTATTTTTTATTTTAAATTAGTTATTTGTGATAAATTGGTATTACATAGGTAACTTACCTTATGTAGATGTTGATATAACTAGATTTGGAAAAAACAAAATTAAATATTATGATGTGACGAATGGACTGATAAATAGACGACCAGCGATCTTTTCAGAGTTGATTTTGTCATCGCATCAACCAAAACGCTAAAACTTTTCAAAAACATTCAATACTAAATTACCAACGTTATCTGTTAAAAGTTAATTAATATTAATCACCGGCAAAAATATTTCCTAAAAGTAATTACGAATACCTACATTTTTAAGGAAAATGTTAAACAGTTAATGAATACACATTCATTTGAATTAGAGTCTCTGTTGGCGTTATAAAGTTAATTTATTATCGTGACGTTATCGTATTTCGAATGTTAGATTTGTAAATAGAGAATAATTTATTGCTACTAATTCATTGCCATTATTTGCTTCATTTATTAAGTTTTGTGTCTACTAGAAATAAATTAATCTTTGAATTCTTTATTGTTACTTCGTTTACATAGAATCTATAGAAAACCATTAATTTACTACGATACGATAATTAGGATACGAAGATAGTTTTAATAATTAACGGTTCCCCATAAATAAGGCACATTTCTGGACCCAGTACAGTCAGAGACAAAATCTCCACAGCGTAACACACAAAACAAACTCATTTTTACCGAAAAAAAAATAACCGATTTCCTAGAACTAGACTTTGAAACACATATCTATATCCACATATTATTATATGTATACATATAATATTTGAGAAGTTTCCTCAATTCCTCAGGGATCCCATTATATATAATTAAGATGGATAATTGAAAACGGCTGTAAATCGGTTACCTCTCCAGAGAGCGCTTACCTTACATCTCAGTCGATTACTTACGGCTGACATAAGACGTAACCCTTCACGTTATAGAGAAAAGAGGTTATTTGAACAATAACGTTTACACAATATTTACAATACACAAAGTCATAGCTATTTCGAATACAATTCCTGTAAAATGAAATAAGCTATCGTTATTCTAAGCGACGCGGACGTGCCATATTTATACACGCCATGACAGCGCAATCTGTTTCCTGACAATAAAATATAGTGGAACGCCTTACGGACAACATACACGGGACGAAACCGAATAAACGTAACCCAAGTAATTTCAGTCTTTCTCAGTTCACGTGACGGACGCGTTAGTTGAGAGAAACAAAGTAAACAGACGAACCGAAAATTTTAAAAATATATAGTTCTGTGTCTCCGCCTTCGGTGAAGCTAAAAAGAATGTTATGATTTTACCTCAAATCTTACAAATTACAAATTTCACTTTTACATGCGATCTGACATATTTCAGCCTTTCAATCCGAATCTTGAAATCGCAGAAATCTTAAGATTGTTATTATTAAAATACAGGTCTAAAGATAAATATGATTGCCTCATTAAGGCAGCATTGCCTAATGTCAAATAAGCGACCAACTGGTCAACTGGTCACCCCTAAAGTTTGTTCTAACTCATGCGCCAAATATATGTTTAATTAGTAATAATTTGTCACATCAAAAAAAGGTCCAATTTGTCACATGTAAGTATACTCGTAGTTCCAATTCGTCATGTACTAATTTAAGTCTGCAGTGTCAATTCGTGTAAAAAGTAGGTCCTGTTGATTTTAAAATGCGGCTCGTATGTTAATTTTACTACTAAAGCGACATCTCTGTCGGATTTCCCAATTAACATACATAAGTTAATTGGAAAATTGAAAAATATTTATTTAATTCCAGAAGATATTATTCTCAATAGTGAAATGGGATTACTGTAAAGGATGTGTATGACATTTAACACAGAAATTACCGCAATGAGCTAGTAGAATGAAAAATTAATTAAACACTTGAAATTCGACCGTAATTAAATTTCTGTAAGGGTTACTACTTACTACACATTGACAAAGTGGAATGTTTATTTTCATTAATTTTAACTGCAACACACATGTAATTATTATTTTAAAATATTACTTTATTCACTTCTCTGCGTTAACAAAGTCTAATAATACTCTCATCTCAGACTTCTATACACTATTCATAGAACAGAGGTTTTCCCTGTACGTAATACGTAATAATATAATTATTGGTATCTAATAAATTAGATTCGAACATTTCTTTCGTAAATACAATGATTAACTATTATTACCTGGATGACCGAGCTTTGCTCGATATATTTTTTTTTGGTAAATCGTGTTTTTTGGAAATCATTAGCTAGTGTCATTAGTGTTGCTACTCGCCAATAGATGTCAGGAGGAGTCTATTGTAGCAGTTTTTCATTGATTGAAAACACGGATAAAACGACATTTCCGAAAAATAAATCCTAGCTACATCGATTTATCACTCCGGAAACCCCCTGCATACTAAATTTCATGAAAATCGTAGGCGCCGTTTCCGAGACTCAGAAAAAATATATATGTACATATATACAAGAATTACTCGTTTAAAGGTATTACATATTAACGGGTATGTAAGTATTTCAAGAATAAATATTGAATTGAAAGCGCGATCGGTTAAAAACCGAGTCCTCCCTTGTTTGGATAGAATTTAGTCAATGCTTTTGTTTTTGCCATGCCATATCCGTCATTAATCTTTATTTTGGGAGTGCCACTTCCGTTGTTTGTATACGGATGTCAGACGATGTTAGCAGAGGGTAAAACTCGGTATTGTTTGGAAAAAGTTATACCTACCTATATGATGATATTGTTTGAAAGAATCTTTCATCTTTCGTTTAGTTTTTGACACGTTTGTTGCGATTACGATCATCATAATATCATAATACCTAATTATAGTTTTTTGTCAATATAGAGTTTTTTTTTATCCATGACATGTAATACAAAGCGCTATATTGATAGAAAACTATAAAATTTAATCCATATTACGCTTCAAACTAATCTAGAGAATACTCCACTTTGCTCCGGTGCTCATTGGTCGAAAATCGAACGAAAATTTTAGTATAGGAATTTTCTGCGAATATAATGAGAAATATAATCATAAGTCTGTTTTAGTTATATTAACAGTAGGTATATGTATTGTATATATATGTACTGTATTGTGTGTTCAACAGCATGTGGTTTATTATTGTATTAGGGGAAGGATTCGACAAATATTTAGGTCAAATAATTTTATAAAAGTAAGCGATGAATGATGTAATGAGCCGGAAAATACGATGATTTAGGGACTTAATACTCTATAATGTAAATTATTATTCCATTTATCAACGCTTAATCCAATGAATCAGTGATTATCGAAACATCGTATTAAGCATTTAATTTTCATAATGATATAGTTAATAGTACCAGGCGTTACTTTGCGGAAATCCATTGTTATTAAGTTAGTATTAGTCTACTTTGCAACAATCCGCGGATAACTTGTTTCAGAACAAACAATTCTTTGCAATCTATAACAAACTGTAAAGATAAAAGAGGTAGACATGAACAATCAGGTGTCTACAAGATTGTTTGTCCTGATTGTAATGGCGTGTACGTGGGTCAAACTGGTAGAAATTTTGACACACGTTACCGGGAACATATGGCCGCATATAGGAATGGTCACGTGGATAAGTCTAACTTTGCTAAACATTTAATAGAATCAGGTCACAGTTTAACTAGTAACCATACATACAATATATTACATAAATCGGAAAAGGGTTTTAAATTAAATATACTAGAGCAGTTAGAAATAATAAAACATAATAATAACCCAAGTTTTACACTGCTGAATGAACAAATTAATGTATCCAACTCGCCTTTACTGAGGATTTTCAACAGTAATAATCACCAGATTACGTCAGACCCGGTTTCTGCCGGCGTGAATCACTAATTATCAACAACGTCATTAGATAACCAGTGGGCGAGTAGGGTATAAATACGCCACGCTCAGTGAACGATGTTCATTTTGCGACTAACCATCGTAGAGTCAACTTACCCTGATGATGCTCCGTTTCGGGGCGAAACACGTGTTGGTGCTGGTATGTATGTTGGTATATACTTTTAATTATTGTAGTGCATGTTTCCGTTGTAGGAGGGAGGGAGGTGCCACGCATGTCTTAAAGTATATACCATCATACAAGTTATCCGCGGATTGTTGCAAAGTAGACTAATACTAACTTAATTTCATAATGATGATAAATCTACATCTACGGACTAATCTAACACTAACAGTGTTGATGAATACAGACTATTGTAAAAGGCTATTGTCAATTAAAGCATTACTATAAATTACGATACCTATTTGCAATAATTCGAGTGATTGTACAATAACAATGTTCTTGATGAAACTAGATCATATTATTGGTCAAGCATTTAATCATCAACAATACCTTCTAATCGACGCATAAAACCTGCATAATTATATCCTCGTCAAAGGTAAAATAAAACTGAAAAGAATATAAAAAAAATTAACGAAATCAAAATTAAAATAGAACCGTTTTCCAAATCGTATCGTGTGGTATGTTTTTATAGTTCTACAATAGATACTTTTAAAATTTTTCATGAAAGAAAATTGACTATTCCCCCCCCCCCCCCCTATCTTCGTAACTACTGAGGCTAGAATTTTGAGAAAAATACAAAAAAGTTCTTTATTGAATACCTATAAGAAGTCTATGCTCTTAAAAAAGGGCAAAAATATATAAAATAGAAAAATAACCATAAATACATAATCAACGTACGGAACCCTCTCCAAGCGAGTCTAACTCGCACTTCTCAAGTTTTATTAAGATATCGTTAGATTCGTCTTAATAACCCAAGTGTTCTTACATATGTGTAATTGAAAAAAAAATGGTAGCTGTGGTGGTTCAAATTAAAAAGCTCACCTCACATAAGGATTTCTTTTTATTTTAAATTTATAAGACAAGTACTAGTTTAATGTCAATCAAACAGTCTATTTAAAATCATAATTAGAACAGCACGCCTTGAAATCCGAACCTTTTAAAACTACACTATTACTGATTTACTGTGTCGAAACATAAAATTCAGTTTATTCTTCTATTTAAATGTTAAATGGAGTTGCAATGCTTTAGAATTTCCAGAGCTTTCCGCAAATGATTTAACTGATGTAGAAAGCTTGAGGAAATAATTACAAATTCGATCAGCGCCAGAGTTTGTATCAATACTGAGTTTTACATTGCTCATTTAGTGAAGGGCCTTAATGCGATCGAATGTTCTGATAAGCATGACCTCAACAGGAATTCAGTTTAAAAATTCAGAAAAATTGGACGGTTGGACGCCTAACGGATGGACTTTTAAAGGCTGAAATAAGTATTGATGTGTTTCAAGAAAACCACTTAACAGTTAATATTACCGTCGGTCACCAGCAATTCCTTGTCGACGTTTTATAATAATCTAAAACTTAATGAAGTGAGTGATTTATCTACTGTAGCTGTCAGTATAACCAAAAAACAATAAGTTTAACTTATTGTTTTATTGTATTATTTATTTATTTAATCTTTATGGACCACAATACAGGTATAAGGTACAAATGGTGAACTTAATGCTTAATCGTTGTCGGGCATAACATAAAATAATAATATACGTTTAGCTCTACCAATCAAAGACATACAAGAGCATATAAGAATTAAACTCTAATGACTAATCTACATTTCAAACTTAACAAGTAAGTTAGCAAAATCTTCATCGCAATCTTACATGCTCAAACCAGTCCAACTTATTTCATTAACACCAAAGAACTATTTGAATCTGTTCAAAAAAGTTTGCAGAAGAGCAACACGGTCTGCCATTAAGTTGATTAAATTTTCCTAAATACCTACCAGTGGCAGTCGACGTCTTTCGATTTTAATTAGTTGTGCTCTAAATAAAATGGTCAGAGCAAAATGTTGTCGCTCCACTGAATTCTGTTCAAAGTCCCGATTCCATTACTATAACTTCGATTCGCTGCTTCTTAAACTGAATTAATATGAAAGAGCAGTGGATTTCAAACGTTCTTCATACCTTTTTCTGCTTGCCTGGTTCAATTAGAGAACATTAGCTACACTCTTCCTTGTAATACAAGCTAAGTAGGTGAATGCACAAAGAAAATAAATTATTAAATTTGATCTTTTTTTAGAATTATTTTCGCAACATAAATAAAATCAGATATTAATCGAAAAACAAAATGTTAAGTCTCAAATATTTTTACTCCTTTTACTAATAAAAACCTTTAACAGTTCGATACAGATTTATTTTTATGAATCTGAATGTATGTCACACATAAAAGTTTCTAGATCTATAAAAAAGTTTTTATAGATCTAGATTCTTTGCAATGTTTGTTTGTAAAATATCATTTACAAATTCATTCTTCATGAAAAATTATCAGAAATTGATACGAGTTATTTTTATATACCTAAGCCCGAAAGACCTTAGTGATTTTTCAAAGTAAGACAAATGATTTTGTTGGACAGGTCAGTAAGAAACTAAAATTCACTTTTCATTAATCACTGTCTCGTTTGGATAAGTTTATTTTATTTCGAATGAATTCTCATATTGCTCGGCTGCGACCAAACAATCCTATTAATGAACCAGCAATTAGAAATAATACTCCAATCTGATTAACTCAATACGGGAAAGGAAACTTATTTAAATCACTGGTCTGTAAATTTTAGGTACTTATCTCACTAACGTTGGGAACCAATGGAGAATTAATTCGAAACTTAAATACAGGTTTAAAACTTTGGTAGGAAAACCTTAAAAAATTATAACAATAGTGCTTACGTGATTTTTTTATGTAACTAGCCGACAATCGATGCCAAAGGCATTACCGATGCGTTACCGAACAAAAAGAAAAGATTAAAGATAGAAAGAACTGGCTCCAAAACCCCCCAGCCGGAACATAACGAGTGGTTTAACGGTTCACTGAAACAAGACAGTAGAAGCTAGCCAGACAGGCTTCATGGAAAAATAATATACCAGTAATAATATTAACTACATAATAATAATATTTATAATAATTATAATCCTTACTAGCTTTTGCCCCGAGCTTCGCCCGCGGTAGACATCGATTACAAATCTTACTTTACAATTCTTCTTTTACTTAGTTAGATTTATTTGCCTATGACTTAACTAATTTACATGTATGATATTTTGATAGCGTGATGAATGATACATGAATTTTATTAACGCCATCTATTAACAACATCCGGAACTAAATATCTAGCAACTAACAAAATATCGATCTTCCCACGGGGATGTTTTACCGCGGTAAAAAGTAGCCTACGTTACTCTCTACCCTCCTCACTATCTCCATACACAAAAACCATACCATATAACAGCTTCGTTGCGACGTGAAAGACGGACAAACAAAGAAACAAACACACTTTCACATTTACATTTACATTTATTATGGAAGTATGAAAGTATGGATAGTATGGATGTGAAGCGGGCCGGCTTCTGTCGCTCTTCACACAGTCATTATAAACAAAACACTGTACACAATACCGTGTTTTGTTAAAGCTTGTGGCGCTTCGCGTTCTGCTTTGTCGCTTTGATTTCTAATCTTATTCAAGTTGATTTCTTCAGATTACTTGTTCCTGCGAGAGGACGCAGTGGTCCTTTCACCAATCCTGCTCACACTGTTTGTTCTCGTCCATTATCAATTCAATTTACAAAAAGAAACAATAGGTACATTGTGTTGCTGTCTAAACTTTGAATATCGAACAGAATTGCACTTTTCCGCACACCTGCTCGGCGCTTAGGTCGTTTACACAATATGATTCATGTTTTTATTCCTATTATGTTTTACTGCTTGAATAATTGATAATAATTATTTTTAAATACTCCTTGCTTCTGAAGAGACTTTTTCGTAGAGACTAGTAGTAGAGGATATGAAGAATCATATCTTCGTTTTGACCTATAAAGACTTACGAAAACTACTGGCTTAGTTCATGCATGAAATGACATGCAATAATTGCAGCACTACACATCAATATATTATATCCCTTGAATGAAATACCCACAAGTATAGCCGTTGTGGCAACAGTGGGTCAAGTGGACACACTGGGTCATCGCCATATTGGACATAAAGAGTTAGGCAATAGTTGCGTCTTTTTAACTAAATTCAAAAAAAGAGGGGGTATTCAATTCGACTGTTATTTTTTTACGTTTGTTACCTCAGAACTTTGACTGGGAGAACCGATTTTGATGATTTTTTTTAATTGAAAGCTGGTGCTTGTCATGTAGTCTCATTTAAATTAGAGCGAGATATGACTAGTAGTTTTTGAGCTATCCCTAATTTTGAAGTTGGTTATTTTTTGTTTACAGTAGATTCACGCTTGAACATGACTCCCTGTGCCAGTTAGTGCGCCGCTCGGAGGTGTAGTGTAGGTAAATGTAATTTGTATTTTGAGAGTATAAAAGTAAAAAAATCACAGAAGTTTTGTTCTTTCCTTGTTCCATAGCTATTAATTTACTTTTAAGTTATCATTTCTACGCAATAAGTAGTTATTGAGATTTAATGTGATAGTAAACTAAGTATTGTCATCATAGTCAAAGTTTCAGTTATTCCGTCATTAAATTAAAATGGCGTGAGTGGTACACAGTGAGTCGTCTCTAAAATGGACACAGTGAGTTGACCCACTGTACATCTACTAGCTGGTGTCACTAAATACAATTCAAGATGATTATTAGTTTTATTACCATAATAATTTTATTTTACAGAATGCCAAACAAATGCTAAATAATATTTTGTTACATTTAAAACTAAAGAAAGCTTTAATTTGGTACAATAATTTATTTTTTGTTATAATATTGATGTTATTAGGTTAAGAGTAACCTAATATCTTTATTTAATAATAATTAATCAAAAATATAGGAATTTCCTGTTTTTTTTATATTTCAATATTCTCATTATCCACTGTTTCCCCAGGGTCGACCCACTGTATACTCACCTAAGGACGCAGTGGGTCAAAACACTTTTTTTTACGGAGATATTTATATTTTAAAAACCATCAGATATAGACAAATACTTTTTGACCAAAATGCAGCTAAGAACCTTTCTTTCATTGAAATTTGACGTCAATTTCTCGTATAGTTACGGAGCTGTCATTTAAAAAAAATTGTGACCCACTGTTCCTACAATGACCCTAAATCTAAATTAATAAGAGTAATCTACGACAATATAATTATATACAAATATCATAATGTGAATAAACCCTTACTTACTACTTTAGTACACAATCGCGTACCCAATTCCTATAGCGGTTACACCGTTTTGCAGTGCCATCGGCGTAGGTAACCACAATTACAGAGACATTTATGTAGGAAATATCTCGCATAAAATAAATGTCGTAATATTTGTTAGTATCTCGAATATTTCGAAATAATATCTGTTTATTTGCGATACAATATCCTAATGGATCCGTTTAAACCGTTTGTCATATCAACTAACAATATCTTCTAATATCTTGAGATATCTTTGCCGCAGAATAGATAATTTATAGTAGTTTGTAGCACGTCGCTGTCTTCGAAGTTCTTTCGCGCATATACTGGACTGGCAACACTGAAATTGCCGAAGTAAGATCTCCTCCGTATCTAATAATGTAAAAAATACAATTTACTGCTTTAAAATACTCCAAAAGTGAAAGAATATGCAAACAGTGAAGTGATTAATGTGTGTTAATGTTAGCAAACAATTTAAACTGCGTAAATTATTGGTGCATCCATATTTACATTTCGTCAAAAACTAAATAATTTAACAATAAAATTGTGCATGACGTGTGAAAAAGAGAACATAATTCGCAAAAAAACTTACAATGTTCAACTTAAAGTGTTAAAATCAACAACATATTCACAAAACCATAGATTTAACAACAACATAATACAAGTGTAACAGTAGCAGTAAGAAGGTGATCAAAATAAAACTTAGTTTAAAGTACCCTCAGAACTATCACACTAAACAGCTGATACAACAGATGATTTACACTGCTGCCTACAATAGGATTGTAAATTTCAAAACTCGACTAAGTAACCATCTGGCCCGGTGGCTTAGACCGTTGAGTTTAACTACAGAGATCGGAAGATCGATCCCCACGAACGGCACATATTTTTTTCGATTCTTAAATTGTAATCAAGCAAGCTTGGGCAAAAATACAATGAACTAAATTATAAAGACATTTCGCACAGACAAAGATTTAATGCAAGAATCTTAAAAATTGAATTTATCCTGATTGTTACATTGTAAATTTTGCGACTTGATAAACTTACCTATACACTAACACTTAGGAAGTAACGAATTTGTATACTTACAACGAAAATGGACTCCGAAAATATCACATTTAGAAAAATTCAACGGGCAGCTTCACTACAAAATATCTCAGCATCCTCTACTTTGCTAAATGAAACATTATTGAGCCTACCAAATGCTACGTTAGACGACAGTCAGACTATAGTTGAGTTGAATGAAACAATAAAAAAGCTTACCATAGAACTACAGAGTGCCCACGAGGAGATAATATCATTAAATACTGAAAATATGCAGCTTAAATCGGATATGGAGAAATGTCAAAAAATTATTAACACCTATAAAAAAGTGCATGACATAAAAATAAATACACCTTTGTCAAACCGAAAATTGAAAAGCAAACTATTCTCAACTCCAAAACAATTGGAACCTCGAACACTGTCATTAGAAAACAGTGACCCTTACGATAACACTACAGAAATCACCAAAACTATTCCGAACACAGACCCTACACAATCCACAAGTACACCAGAAAATAACGAACAACAAAAGAAGCGCACAGACTCACCATCAACACCACTGAAAATAGAATGCACAATACCTCAAGCTGAATCAAAAACCTATCAAGACAAGATTGATACTAAACCAAAAATTTATATTTTGGGAGACCAATTAGTAAAAGGTTTATCAATAAAAATGAGGCAAACAAGACAATTTAAGTGGAATGACATATACGGCGTGGAATCGCTTATTAAACCAAATGCGACTAGTACTGAAATTTTGAGAAATTATAATGGACTTTTAAGTAATTTAACGAAACATGATATTATTATATTAGGATTAGGATGTAATGATAAGAATCCATATGAATTAATAATAGAATATTGTAATTTTTTGAATAACTTTAGAAACAATAATATTTTTGTAATTAATGTAACTCACAATCCATACCTTAATGAAAATATATTAAATCAAAAATTAAAAATATTTTTAAAACATTACACAAACTGTCACTTTATACAATGTGAAAATATCATAAATCAGAACAGCTCATACTCAAAATATTTACTTACGCAGATAAATTATAAACTAAACATACAAATTGACTACATTAAATATAAAGAATTATATCTAACTCCTAAATATGATATAATTAAAACACATTTAAAGAAAAAAAATATCTCGGTACCAAAACATAGCACGCACAAACATAATTTACTGACCCAAGCATGTAGACCAGGAACAATACCCTACTATTTTAAAAAAGTTAATTCTCCAGACCTTACTAAGCCCCCGTCCAGCATGTTTTTTCGAGAATAAAAATACCTCACTTAATATATATAAAGTAATATTACTCCACCAAAACATTGCAGGCGTTCTAGCAAAACGAGACTTGCTTGAATTGGCATTAGAGGAGCTTTCGAAGGACATTGGTATAGTAGATATCATATGCTTATCTGAAACATTCATAAAATCAGGTAGAGAATCAAATTTAAGATTAAATAATTATAACTTATGTGCCTATTTTTCTCGGTCCAATGAGTCTAGAGGAGGGACAGGGATCTTAATCAAAAAAGGACTAGATTTTAAACCATTAAATATTGTAAGCCCAGTACCAATAGACTTTGAATGCTGTGCGTTAGAAATCATTTGTTACAATTTGATTGTGGTATGCATTTATCGAAGTCCCTTATCGAAACCGGAATTCTTTTTAAACGAGTTACAAATTTTACTGGACAAACTTACCAATAGCAAAAAGTATAAGAAATCAATAATACTATGTGGTGATTGGAATATTGACCCCCTGAAGGATAATAAATATTCTAATGAATTGAAATCAATTATATTAAACTATAACTTAAAAAATTATATAACGACTTATACTAGGAAACAATCCTGTCTAGATCTGATAGTAAGCAATGTTTTCAACGCGCACTCAAAAATACATCTGTTAGGCCTATCTGATCATGAAACAGCCCAGTCTCTTACCATACAAATTAATAAAAAAGATACATCTAAAAAAACGACTTTCTGGTTCGAAAAGAAATTAGACTATAGTACTGAAAATATAATAAAATTCAAATCGGCAATTAAGGCTCTATCTTTTAAAGAGGTTTTCGAACAGAAGGATGCAAATGCGTCTTTTAATTGTTTTCATGATTATCTAACTTTATTTTATAATTTATGCTTTCCATCTATATATGTGAAAATTGTCAATAAACATGCTAAAACTAAATGGATATCTAAAAGTTTAAAAAAATGTTGTGTAGTAAAAAGGAAACTATACCTAACATATCACCTTTCCAAGTGCAATAAAAAAAGAAATAAAACGCAATACATAAATTATTCTAAGACACTTAAAAAATGCATATTAAAAGCTCAAGAGATTGAAAATAAAAAGTATATTAAACGCTCTAAAAATACCGCAAAAGCAGCGTGGAACATAATTAAAGATGAAGTTCAAGATAACAATGCTAGTCATGACATCGTCGAAATTAATGTTAATAATAAACAACTCAAGGAACCGTCTGAAATATGCGAATCTTTTAATGACTTCTTTATAAATATAGGAAATAATTCTCATAACAGTTCCATAACCAATGTATACAGAAAACCGCTAGCAAACAAAGAAAAAACTATCTTTTTAAATCCCATAGACGAAAAAGAAGTTTACAATATCATTATGACATTAAATAATACAAAAGCTACTGGATACGATCTATTAAACGTAAAAATGTTAAAATTAATAGCGACATACATAAGTCACCCTCTAAGTTATATTATAAATCTAACATTTGAGCAGGGAGCCTTTCCAGAGAAACTGAAAATGTCCATTGTAAAACCTATATATAAAAAAGGTAATCGTAAGGACATAAATAATTATAGACCTATAACTTTAATACCAATTCTCTCAAAAATAATGGAAAAAGCGATGTACGTCAGACTGTATAATTTTGTAATATCAACAAAGATTTTAAGAGATGAACAATTTGGCTTCATAAAACATAAATCAACTACGCTTGCATGTTTTTCCCTAATAAAATATGTCACAGAAAGCCTAAATGATGGTTTTCCTACAACAGCGATATTTCTGGACATGAGCAAAGCATTTGACCTGGTTTGTCATGAAAAGCTACTGAATAAATTGTATAGTTACGGGATAAGAGGATTATGTTGGGATTGGATAAAAAGTTACCTAACCAATAGGAAACAATGTGTGGAAATATCTAAAATAATAGAAAAGCACAAATATATATATAAATCTGACTATAAAAACAATAGCACCGGTGTACCACAAGGAAGCATTCTAGGACCTTTATTGTTCATCATTTACATTAACGATCTTCCTGATTGTATCGAAGAAAAATGTATCCTATTTGCAGACGACACGACTTTAATGATAAAATGTACAGACGTTAAAAACTACAATTGTAAAATCAAACAGACATTAAATAATATTATATCCTGGCTTGTTGACAATAATTTAAAAATCAATATTGATAAAACTAAATTAATACAATTTCAATATGTAAATAGTAAAATACCGAACATTGACGTAACATTCAATAATAATAAAATTGAAAATGTAGATTCAACAATATTCTTAGGTATTCATATAGATAAATATCTTAAATGGGATGTACACATTAATGCAATATTTAAAAAAATGGATAAATTTATATACGTACTAAAACGTTTAAGGCAAACTGTATCCAGGGAAGCGGCTCTGATAGCATATTACGGTTACATTGCATCAGTTCTACGGTATGGCTTAGTACTTTGGGGTAATACAAGAACAATAGATAAAGGACTTAAATTTCAAAAACGTTGCATCAGATCTATCTGTGGTTTAGGTCCACTAGACAGCTGTAGGCAACACTTTAAAGATCTAAATATATTACCCCTACCGTGTATGTACATATACGAGATATGTCTGTTAGTGTCTAGAAATAAACAGTTATTTAAGACATATAATGAGGTTGGTCTTGATAGATGTAGACACAAAAATAAATTATGGCTTCCCAAACAACGACTAACACAATTCAAACAAAATGCATATTGTATGGCTGTTCGAGTATATAATCACTTACCGGACAAATATCATAAACTTACAGTTAAAAACTTAAAAACGGAATTGCTCAATATGTTGCTAAGCAAACAATATTATAATTTAAAAGATTATTTTAGTGATAAGTTTTTATAAGAGATTTAGCTGAATTTTATGATCTTATTATTATTATGACATTTATTATGACAATTACTTTATTATTATTTTTGGTTATAATTATTTTGGATGACATTAGGATTTTTGTAATTTACTTGGACATTTGTACGCCGGATCCACCGGCAAAGTGTGCTGGATTTCAATGTACTGTATACGACCGAATATGTACGCATACTTGAGCAAATAAATTCATTCATTCATTCATTCATTCATTCATTCATTCATTCATTCATTCATTCATTCATTCATTCATATAATATCCTTCTCCCATGCGATCTATATCACAGTGAATATTAAACGTGACTAGAGAAGATGATGGATATGGATAAAGGACAACGATATGCTTGTAAACCTTCCAGTTTGATTTGTTGAAAATATTATAGAATTTTCACTTGAGTTATGATAAAACATAATATTTATTATTAGGAAAGTTATGTCCAGATCGGTCACTTATGTATAGAATTGCGTACAAAAAATATTCAAATAAAGCCGACCCTTGCATTGGAGTTTGCCTTTAAACTGTAGAGCCTTTTATTTAACCCCAAAAGTTGGCCCAAGTTTGGGATTAAATAAAAATTTTATCACAAAGTCAAACATAAGGTTGTCAACTTGCGGAAACAAAAAATTGAGCCATGGCAGTAGGGTAACGTTGAAACTACGAGTATTTTGTTTGGAAATATGCGTCAAAGGATAGCATAAAAATTAAGTACGTATTGTTTAACGTCTCTCATTGGGTCACTTCTTTACATAGTTATTGTATCAAATTTAATGTGACAGATGAACTAACACGCCGAACACACGCGAATGATTTCATGAACCGTATGACAAACAAATGTTTGGTATAATCAAAAACGATTTATCTCATTTTAGCGATTCGAACGCGGCTATTTTGTTGGACGGATCGTCATTTACATTTTATGACGAAATCTATCATTAAAATGAGGCTGAATTTGGGACAATTTTTACATTCCACGCTTTTTTATTTCGTATCATTATATTTAGTTCAACACAAAGTTTTCATATTGGTTATCTAACCGTTTGTGATTTAATATTAAGGAATTCTATTCCAGTCCCATTCGTGTTGAAGAATGTGCTGTTTTACATTAGGATTCACTGAAAGAAGTAGGTTACCCGCGTGTGTTAAGGTTTTAATCCTTAACGTATGATACGTGTATCCTAAATACAGCATTCTATCGACATTAACTTGGCCCATCCGCTTGTGCTCATCGAAGCTCAAAACCTAATAAAAATTTGCCATTAATTGCCCATCTCACATTATCTCGGTCGATTGCTTTCGATTGTAATAAACAGGCATGTAGAAGTATCATAACATTATATAATAATGTACCTTAAAATATTTACGAAAACCAACATTAAATTGCTATGAGTAAATTTACCTTTACTTCTCTTATCCGTTATTTCGTAAATGTCAAGGAAAAATGAAGGCAAAACATTTTATAGCACCAATAATTGGAGCCCATATCAATCTGGGGATAAGTTAAATGACCCATATAAAGCATTCACGAAATAACTTGAGAGCTTCAGTGCCAAGTCAATTTCGGCAAGTAGGACACTCTGCTGAGATATAGCTAAGCTTTTAGCAAATACTGTTCATAGTGAAGTGTGGATTTGAATATTAAAACGAGAAGAGTGCGAATATTCAATTTCTTTTACCTACCTTAATCTCCTCTCATCTGTCAATCTTCTCTATTCTTATTCAACAGATTTAATAGTTTAAGTTTAAACCTGTTGATAGGTTATAACTAGCATGTGTTATATTATCGATATTAATATCTTATATGTAAGTTCTTTAAAGTTATGAATACATTATTATCCGTCTGCGGAAAAATCATCGAAAACATTTCATCGAATTACAATTCGCCGAACACAATACATCGAAAAAATATTTCGTCGAATAACAAAACGTAGAACAACCAAGTCATCGATTGACATTTCTTCGAATAGCATTACGTAGAACAACCATTTAATCGCATGACAATTAACCGAATTACATTTCGTCGAATGTCATTTCATCGAATATCATTTCATCGAATGTCATTTCATCGAATGTCATTTCATCGAATATCATTTCATCGAATGTCATTTCATCGAATGTCATTTCATCGAATGTCATTTCATCGAATGTCATTTCATCGAATGTCATTTCATCGAATGTCATTTCATCGAATAACAATTCCTCGAATTGCAATTTTTCTTGTTTAAAAGATTTAAAGATTTTATTATAAACAGAAACAATTTAATGCTTTTTATAACTTTTTTGTATTTCTTATTTTTTGACCAATAACAATTTAACATTTTATGTACATAAAAATTTTAGTTTTACTTTCTTCCTTGAATCATTTTTTTTCAAAACGTTTACGTTAGTGACAGAAACGAATCGCTGCAAAACCGACTCCACGTAGTCTTGTTTGCCCTACCCCTAGAGTGTAATGTAAACCCGCGTAGGCGCGGAGGGGCGAGGCGGCCCGCGAGCTAAGGAGTAGGTGGTTGTAATGCTCGCCGCAGCAGCTGAGGCTGGCCGGCACAGCCGGCCAGCAAGCCGAAGCTTCGGTGGTGAGCATTGAAAGCATCTGCGACGATAAGCTCGCGTGGGACCGCCGGAGCCCCGCAGCGCCGGAGCCGTGACAGAAACTGTGCTTGTTGCATGTTGCATGCTGCTTATGTCTTAGTGCTGCCTTTCAAGGATGTGTGACGTTTGAAATAGTAAAAAAATATTTATTAATGATCATATGAAAATTATATCATTCGATTCGGCCAACTGTGATTCGATATATTGTCATTCAATATATTGTCATTAGATATATTATCATTCGATATATTGTTATTCGATATATTGTCATTCGATATATTGTCATTCGATATATTGTCATTCGATATATTGTAATTCGATATATTGTCATTCGATGAAATGACATTCGATTAATTGTTTTCGATGAAATGTTAATTCGATTGAATGTGTTTTCGATGAAATGATCCTTCGATTAACTGTGATTTCGATAAAATGTCGATTCGATTAATTGTAATTCGATGAAATGTGTTCGATTAAATGTAATTCGATGAAATGTTTTCGATGATTTTTCCGCAAATCATTATTATCATCGATTTACAACCGATCAGGTACGTTTCAAACAAAAGATACATACAAATATAAAGGAACCTGTGTACATATATACATTCATACTTAAATACATAGGTCACGCATCTGACATACATAGGTTATATGGCTTATAGGGTGCGCTAATAAAGCGTGTAATAAGTAAACATGCAAGGCCACTTATACATAGATGGTGATGGGCAAACCGTGAAAACCATTAATCTATATTTTTTATGAGATTCTGGCCAGCTAACTTCTGTATTCGGTTATACATGTAGTAATGCACCTATGCCGTCGTACTCAAATCTATTTATACTATTTTTACATAATAAAACTAACTGATCAATGTCCGCAGATGGAAAATATTTGAGAAAAACTTTAAGTGAGATATTTATAAATTTGAAGGTTCCATTTCACAATCATTGTTTGAGTTCTTGTCTGTTTATCATAAGTTTGTTCTTGATAACATCCCAAAATGGCTGGAACAATTTGGATGCAGTTTCCATTGATGTACATATACACATAAACCATGATAAGTAAGTTTGGGGTACCATTTATTGTTTTACTTGCTTCAATCGGTTCTAAGAATTCCATAAACTTATGTTTGAAAGTGTACACTAAAGTAGAGCTTTCCCAATGTTAAGTGAGGTGATTAGTGAGAATATAAATAAAAAGAAAATAATTTTCAGTCAAGCATTAAATATAAAGAATAGAAAACGTAAACCTCTTTGAATCAAGCATTCGTTACTCTATATCTCACAGTAATGGAATTCTCATACTGAGAGCGTGGCGTTAGGAGAGCCAGATATTTAATTACTACATTTAACTCCTTTGAATTACTCCTGCAGTCCGCTGCCGATGCCAATATTCCGATTATGTACTCGAAATACACTTTTAACCGTTCGGGGGGCTTTAACTCCGCAGACAAAAGCATCTCATTTGCGCAGCGCAGACGAGTAGTAATATACCATTTACTACTATTTATTACCATTCAAATTGAAATCTCATTCAGTTTTTGAATGCAATATGTATATGTAAATGTTAGCTGTAAAGGAACAAATGTTTAATTTGTTAGTTTCGGGCAACTCGTGTTTGAGAAACTCAATTGCGTATTTGTGTGTGTTTTAAGTTGCTACATTAAACTCGTATAACAATGCTAAATAACCCTCACCTTATTTTTCAGGCGCTTGACGGATCAGTGGAACTGGCAGCTCAAAATGTTTCAAGTAACTTAGTTTATCTTGTTCAGTTTTCCTTTAGCCGGTACCTGGAAACAATTGGAAAGAGAGGGATTAGAATATAAACATTTTACATAACATATTTTTTTATTTATCTCTTTTAAGATCAAGAGGATTTTAATAATTATTTTCATTGCTAGGGGGCATTTTCACCGGTACCTCATAAAAGTTCCAAATATTTATCAGACCTCTATCAAACGCTATCTTACAAATAAAGCTTTCTCATAAGTTTCTAATCATTGTATAAATTTTGTTGGATTTTAACAAAGTTTTAATGCTAAAATGTTTTTAAGTAATTAATACTTAATATTCATTTTTCATTTCAAAAATATTAATATTTGAATAGGTACATTTTTACTTATACATTTACCTCTCTAAGACACCGCAGTTATATTCAGTCATGTCACTTTGCTGTTTAACATTTAAATTAGAATGTGATCATCCTTGCATTAGATAAGAGATGTTTGAACGTATAAATAAATCTAATTCAACGAAGTTAGATCCTGTTACGTATGTGGTACGACAGTTTTAACTCCACTGAGACGAGACGATCGGAGTCAGGAATTCACGTTTCTCCGCAAACTGTTCAGAGATTGACTTGGGCTTCGTAAAATATCAACTGAAATTGTTCGGAAGTAGAAAGTTTTGGTTGTAAGCCTTCTTCTGATGCAGTCTTCCGAATCGGAGACTGGTGTAGGTACGCATTTTTATTTTAATATCAAGCTTATATTTTTTTTTATACTTTATTCAGTTTAATTACATTTAATTGTAAAATTTTAATGTCTAACACCTATAAATAAACATCTAATTCTTGAGAAGTCCATGTAATTAGTATCCTTACTGTCCATACAAGGTTATTTAGCGCTCATGAATAATAAAAGATTTATTAGTCTTATTTCTGTTGGTGTTCCTTACTGATCAAAGAACGAAGCTCTGAATTACTAATTAATACACGTATCTGTACAACCAATTTTACGCTTATTCCTATTTTATGTCAAAGAAAAAATGATAAGTAATAAGTAACCCCGACGAAAAACCAGGGGTGCTATAAGCTTGACGTGATCTGTATATCTGTATGTCTGTCTGTGGCATTGTAGCTCCCAGACGGATTAACCGAGTTCGATCTAGTGTTTTTTTGTATGAAAGGTGACTTAATCGAGTGTTCTTAGCTTTATTTAGTGTAAATAAAACCGTCGGGGTTTATTTATTTAAATTTAATCTTTATATTTGGATACTCTAAAAAGCGTAGGAAGCCTGTATGGTAATATTAGAATACAATTTTTCATCTTTCGGAATTTTGCTTAAACTCCTACAAAACGTCCCAGGTACTAGGTACTTATTATAAATTGTAGTGCTGTGCTGTGATAGTTTAAAAACAATCCATTTGAAAGAACCCGAAAGAGATTTTGAAAGCAATATCACGTTTGAAACGTAACGCTCAACGAACACCAATCGCCAATGTAATCCTCTTATATTACTTTCAACAGACGTTCTGAAGGAGCGGAAAATCCACGATAATCTGTCGACGACATGGTTTTGAAATTAGGGTATTCGCAGGGTTTTTACATTTCAAACTAATTCTGAGCTTGATTTACTTATACCATTGCGTGTTTTGCCTTCACCGCTTGTAAGTAGCCTTTTCACAGTGGCCTCTTTTCAGTATAGCTTTTGATAAAGAAGACAGTAAAATGACGACTAAAATCCAAGGGTTAAGTAACAGTGGGCGCGGCCTATAGTTGGATGGGTGAGCGCCAGTGGCAAAAAATTCTTAAGCCCTTCGGTGCTTCGGTGGGCCTGTATAGCCGTCGGTCCCGGTTGTTATCGTATTAACAGTCGTTAAGCCACGTCGGAGGCTACGGGCAACATGAAAACTTCCAATACTTGTGTTGGCCACTCACCCCTCCACCAAAACGCATTGTACATCATGGTGGAGTATGCTCTAGGCCTCCTCAAGGCCGTAGTAGGCCGTTAATGGGTTAAAGCTACCAAGCATCGGTACTACACTTTCCATCTTGCATATTTTATCTTGATTTCTTTCGGAATGTACCTAATACACACATTCTAGATTCAAAATAAATAAATAAATAACGCTTCACACTCATAGCCCCACACTAGGATTCCCTGTGTCGTGGGTGCCATGGACAACACACAAGTCAAGGACATTCACACCCAGACCGAGAACAGAAATTCAAACTCATCATTCAAATTTTCGCCTCGCTGGGAATCGAATCCAGGACCCTCGGTGCGGCGATCCGGCATGGTAAACATTGCGCCACACGGGTCGTCAATAAATAAACATCAAGTGCAGGGATATTCAGTTTATTTTCATAAGAGGGGGTGGAGGTTTGCTTGCACGTACGCTTAAGTCGCCTAACACACAGTATCAGAATTTAATTATGAGTTAAACCGCAGGTAATTACATACCAGGAGCCTATTCAGTGGTATAATTATAATTTTGAAGCACAGAATTTGTGTAGATCAGTAATAATAATTTTATCAATGTGATCGATATCTCTGCAACGGTACATCCATCAATCCTTCAGCCCTTGGAGGTCACTGCTGGACATAGGCCTCCTCTAGCTCGCGCCACTCTGACCAGTCCTGAGGCTTCTGAATCCAGCAGATATCCGCTGTCTTCGTCAGTCTACCTAGTCGGGGGAGTCCTATACTCCTTTTTGTGAGACGAAATTTATACGTTATATTAATTAATACGTCGCCTTAAAATTAAGTTATTTAGTTAACTTAATACGTGTAAACTAGGCTTTAAAGATCCCATGTATTTACAAAGTATTAGTAGGTAGCCATTTAATGTTCTTGAATAGTTCTAAGGTTGAACATAAAGGACGTAAATGAGTTCTCATCGCATTAGGGAAACGACTAGACTAATCCAATTACAACGGCCCTTGCGAATCTGACGTGTCATCTTAATGTTATTTCCAGTCTTTTTTCATTTCATTTCTACACTAATGGATATTAAACTGTCGGCAAGGATCTATTTAGATGAAGCCCTAGAAATTAATGAACTAAAAGAATCAATAAATGAATTGATATTTTAAAAAAGTAACAATTTATTATTAACTAATATTTTTTTATTTATTTAACAGTATTAATAAAAATTATATTAATTGCATTAAATTTTGTTGAATAAATCAATAGACAGCTTTAGTTAGATTAATGTCTGAAAAATACAAACCGGAAAAGATAGACGAATTTAATTAATGGTTCAAATAGGTTTAGATAAAATCTCTGATCGTTAATAAATCGGCCCAGAACAAAGCAGATTTTAAGACATAAATCAATGAAGTGCACAGCGGTCTAGGGAGAGTCACAAAATGCAGTGTCGTCTATTTGGACCGCTGCAACTTATCCGTAGTCCGAAATGTCCGCCCCGGGCTAACTTCCTATAGACCCAACCACCCGGAAACAGTAAACTTTCAATACCTACATCTTTGTAAAACTTCAGAACTGTGTGTTTTTCGCTTCAATGTGTCTTTTTCGTACTCCTTGTAAGTGCTACGCTATGGTCTGTATAATATGTTCGTAAGAAGTTGTTCTGCATAATAATCGAACTCTTCAAAAAACACAAAAAAAAATCATTAAAATTCATCTAGCCTTTTTACACCACGTACCGTAGTAACTACATACCTAACCTTAAATGAGAGATAAAATACGAAGACAAAAGAAAATTGATTAAAACCGTCGACATACGGTTGCTAAATCATCACAGAATTAAAATCAATTAGTATTCTTGTTCAAAGAAGAATACTAAAACCACTTCATAATTTTGAGACGGTTTTAAAACGAGATGCGAACAATTCAGCCAAACGCGCCAACTTTAGGTAAATATATGGCTGAGAGTTTGCACAAACTACGGATTTTGATACGACTTCAAATGACAGGTTTATAAAATTTAAATTAAATTTATAACTTTGTTACTTTCTCGCAGTTTAGTTAAAAAAAGTACTTACATCGGTGAAAATAGGAGAAATCCTGTACAGCTTAGAGGTCCATAATGTCCCCAAAGATGGTGGCATCTTATAGTAGACTTCTAGTATACCAAAAATATTTTAATTCTGCGAAAATCATATTACAACATGATTCCAACATAGCGACGGATACACTGGATTAACCACACCGTAGTATGCTCGACAATCGAACAAGATCGATATTTTGATATGCTCACAATATAGGCATCCTAACTTTTAGAAAGTACGTATGCTGCTATCACGGACCTAAAAAAAAGATAGACGTAATCTCAAGAACAAATTCAGTGAAACACCCATAGTAATACCAACTCTCTATTCGTACAAGTACCCACACCCACACATTGACACTTCACTGCTTCAATCGCAAATCAAAAATTACGCACACATGGTAAGCGGGCGGCCATTGCTATGCTTCACTCTCTATTAGACGAGGTTACGTCCGTCTTTTTTTCAGGTCCGTGGCTGCTATGTATCAATTAGTTAATAATATCAAAATTTCGTGCTACTAATGAACATTACTACATGGGCATGTGATGTAGGTACGTAAACAGTACCGTTATTACTACAAACACCGACCCATGGTCTGTTAAAAACAAATGACTATCGAAGTGCATAACTAAAAATCGTCAGTTTGTGCTGTCACTCAAAAGGCAGTAAAAAGGTTCTGAAAAGTTCGCTATCAAATAGAGTAGGTATGGCTCGTTAGGGGTGGCGGAATTTTTTAATTATACAGAAGCGAGTTCGCGCATTGCGGTTTAAATCAACCCCGCTTTTATTTTAATAAATCAGTCGGAGCTATAGTGTTAGCATGAAAGTATTTCGAGAGAGATCTTTTGAATTTTTTTCAATAATAGCTTCTATTTTTTTTACTTGGCATAAAATAACTCACTTCTAACTATTATATTATTGTATCTATCTAAACGTTAAATGGTAAAGAGGTATTACGTAGCTAGTTTATTAATGTCTGTTAGTATTTCTATGGTCGATCAAAACAGAGAATTAAAAAGTTAAGAACCCTTGATAGTTTTATTTTCAAAAATCATAGTTAGCAACCATCTCGATCACGTCAACTTTCAGACAAAATCGGTCTATTTTTGACGTGATAACGTCTATTAAAACGATGAACGCCGGGCGCACGCACGAAAAAATGTAGCGTTTCGCGAGCGAGAGAGCGGCAAAAGCGAGAGAGAGGCACGATCGGTTACGATCGGCGTATCGTAGCCAATGCCGTAGGCGAGCCGTAGGCGATCGTAGTTGAGGCGGGGCGGGGTGGAGCGGAACAGGGTGGAGTGGAGCGGGGCGGAGCGGAGCGGAGCGTGACGTTGTCACGTTAAACTACCGTCCGTAAACCGACTTTACAGACAACCATTTTTTTTATGGAAATAGCCGTTTAGGAGTTTTGTTGTTTAGGATTGTTTAAAAGAAAACACGCAATGTCATTATATGGTAACATAATATTCTTTTAGTACAACAATGCTACTTCGATATCCTGGAAATAACTTTTCTTCCGTATAACGAAAAACAGACTGTTATGAAAGGGTTGTAATAGGCAGAAATAATTATCACCCACTTCATGCCGAAGTTGAGCCATTCAGAAGGGATTATCAGCTAAATAACAAGATAATAAAATCTAGAAAGTTTTGTTTCATGCAAACTCAAAAATTATTTCAGAATGTTTCACTTACGTATTACGCCAATGTAATTACTTCTGTGATTTTGCTGAAATATAATAATAATCGTTCGCATATTTATTTTTTAAGACTCATTTATTATGGACTAGGATGTTCCCTGTGGAATCCTAATCTAATACTAACATTATGGATAGAAATCATTAATTTTCATTTTTATTTGTAGTATAAGTCTAATTTTAAAAATTATTTCAGCAATATATTACTAACATTACGTTATTAAAAAAAAGCGATCTGTGGTCGTGTATGGTTACATGTACTGCCATCTACGTATTTGTCGCCGGTAAACCATTGTTCCCACAACATTTTGTTTACATGTTCCCCCATCATCTTCAAGTTACAAGATGTAGTATGTAGACGTATCCCATAACACTTAACAATAAATGCCCTGCATACTTAATTGATACTTTATTTGTAGTTTTTATATGTGTCGTCCATGCCACTCGCAACACAGGTAAAAACCTACTGCTGGGGTATGAGTATGTAAACATTTTTTTCTATTTTATTTTATACTTTAGTGTTATCTAAATCAATATTATATTCATAAGACGGAATCAACGAGAGTGCGAGTATTAAATTCTACGAATTTATTAAGATTCACTTATTAAGTCGAAACAAAATACCATCTCTAAGTCCCCGGGAGTAATATTTCGGTAGCTTAACATTTAAATATTATACACACCTCTGAGACTCTACATTTTGCAAGTCGTAATGTAAATTTGTTTTGTTCCGGAGGGAATTTTACTCCATTTTTCCAAGACTTTACAGGCAAAGTACTGGTTATATCTCTTAGGTATTACTTTGAAATAATTTTAATAGAAGAGGATGGTACAGTAATCAGAAGTTAGGTAACATATTTCATGATTAAATTGCATTAAATAACCGAATAAGTAATTTATTTTTTCGAGAGCTGTATAAGTTAAAATTAGTAGTAGATTTTTTAGTCATACCTAATTTATATTAGACGCCTTTAGAGACTCGATTATTCTAATAATTATCACTAATGTGCACTAGAGTAGTGAGGGGGAATATACTCTACTACCTTTATTAGAAGGAGAGAATAAATAAACTAATACTGCTAAAACTTTTTACTGTTACTCAATATTCAATGATATTTTTTATCACTTTTATAACCTTTCAAATAAAATGTAATAAATCTAGACAGAAAACCTTTGATATTGATTCGTAGCTATTCTGTGAAATAGATAATCTTTTCAATATTTTTGTATTGAATAAATATAGAAAGATTTTTATTGAAAATCATAAAATTTTCATTTATTACGAATCAAAGCACTGTAGGTCCTTCAAATAACATTGCAATAATCGGAAAATATTCCTAGAATAACCTTTTCCGTAACAAGATCTGCAATCTCATATCCTGAAATCTCCAGTTGGAACGAGCTGTTCAAATAAAGATTCAAATGACGCTTGCGCCTTTTTAGAGTTCAGTGGGTCTGATGAAAAAACGAAGCCATAAACCTACCAGTATGCTGTTGACTATTTACATAAAAAACCTATACTCTATACAAATAAATAAAATTGGAGTGTCTGTTTGTAATATTAAAAGAACCGCTTTTTACTAAGTGTAATTGTAAAAAACAACATTTTTTGCAATTTTTGTCTGTCTGTATGTCTGTCTGTCTATCTGTCTGTCTGTTTGTTCCGGCTAATCTCTGAAATGGCTGGATCGATTTTGATGGAACTTTCACTGGCAGATAGCTGATGTAACAAGGAGTAACTTAGGCTGCTTTTATTTTAGAAAAAAAAATAGTTTGTTAGGCGATACGAAGTTCGCCGGGTCAGCTAGTATAAAATAAAGACAAATACAAGTTCTTATAAATTTTCTTGTATGCGGAAGACTATTTTATTATATTTTTAATACCTACTTAGGTACATTTTTGCAGGAAACGGACAATATCTTTGGGTAACTACTCCTTCATTACGGAACCCAGGCAGCCGGTATCCTCTTTCGGATTTTTGTCATCTTAAAATGCCACTCTTAGCTCTTAGTTTGTAGTCAAATCTAACAACTTTATTGGCTTCAACTCATTAATGGCCCACTACTGGGCACGGGTCTCTCCCCTTGAGGAGACCTAGAGCATACTCCACCACGCTGCTCCAGTGCGGATTGGTGGAGAACAACTTTATTGAAAGTCACTGTAGTGTATGTGCGATAGCAAACATACACTGTCTTGTGTGTCTCTGTATTAAATAGCAAATGTCACTGTCACTTATGTAGCGGTTACCTACTCAGAGTTGTGCGCTGGTGTCGCTAGATGACGCCTCGCTTGATGATGGAATGGACGAGTCCATTCGATCATCTATTCGATTATTGTATTATTTGATTACTCGATAACATGACCCAACTCGGTACAAGAGAGTAGTCTCTGCGGAGATCCCGGAGTGGACGGATGTGTCCCTATAGTGACAGTGACGTGCCATAGTAAAATACGTAGACATAGTCGAGCCAGTGAACAGTGATTATATTAATACACATCGGATCTCCTACAGTCACCAATGAAGAAGCCAGTTGGATAGGACGTACAAAGGAACGTTATGTGTAGGATTTATGGAAGCTATACCTAATTATCAAATAATTATTATACCTTCACTTCGGTAAACTACATCGATCACACTATGGTTCAACCAGCAATGTTTAGACAGGATTCTGTCGTATCTTTTAACTTGTGAAGTGACTGGAATAAATGGAGCACTTATGATATCCCAGGCCTAAAGATGTATACGTAAAAACCACATATAAATAGGTTCAAATAAATAATTCAAAAATTTCCACGGAAAATTATAGACATAATTCGAACTTGACCAACTTGTTTTCCATAATCTTAATAAAAAATATTGCAATTCTGGCATAAATTGTCAAACATTTGAAGATATTTGCATATCGCAAACAAACCTTTCATTCGTCTCCACCAAAGCCGATCAGATTATGTTAATGGGGATCAATCTATAATGGTCTTCGGAGAATATGCTTTTGTTCCATTAATTATAAAGGACGAAGTTACAATAGTCACAATTTAGAGCAATAGTGGTGAAAGGATAACCGTTTTATCTTCTGATTTTACGTGAAGCATTTTGCTTCCAATATTCCACCACTGTTCTTTGTTCATCAGTGTCTGAACAAAAACAACAATAGGACTATTTTTGAAGTTGATCTGACACATCTGATCGGAACACAGATCCTCTTGTTCTTATCATACCTAATATCAATAATTTCCAGGATTTGAAAACGCTAATCTTGTAAACAGTGTTTTCTTTTTTTTTTACTTACAATAAGCCAATGCTTGACCATAATCCCACCTGATGGTAAGTGGAGATGTGGTCTAGGATGGTGAGCGCACTAACTTAATAAAAGCCTATTCACTCTTTTCTTGAATACATCCACGTCATAGGTGGGCGGGAACGCAGACGCAGGTAAGCTATTCCAAACCTTCGCGGTGCGCATAATGAATTTCTTATTTAATGTAATAACTAGTATATTAATAATCACTCACGCAGACACATCTACTAAAGTAACACAAGTGAGACATCTACCCACGTAAGTAAGGAGCTAGGAACCTCAATACGAAACTGGTTTACCTCAGAAAAGTAATGAACGATGATATTACATATTGAAGCTGAGCCGACTGAAGGTACAATTTAATGTACTCCTGAATCTACACAAATATTTGCTAAGGGCTTCTTACACAGGGACTATGTTTGTGTTTTCCTAAGCGTACGCAGAAATAACACAATTGGGACGAAACGTGATCGTTAATCTAATTAAACCTTATTTTGAATACCTGTATATATTTCTTCACTTTTAACTGTGAAAACTTATGAGTTATGAGTAAGGCTCGAGGCTAGGCTTTGCGTAAAGATAATTTAGTAATGCAAGCTAAACAAAAACTGAAATGGATCCTATTCTGTATCCTTATTTTTTTTAAATGTGGAAACAAACCTAACGAAATAGAGGTCAAAATCTATATCTAGATTATCCATTAAATATAACCATTTTAATATCATCCGAAAACCATTGAACAAATTGCAAGATTGTTTACGGTTATATATACTCTGTGATCCCATTACGCACATTGCCTGTCCTTATATGCACATAAGTCAATGGGGTTTTGTAGGAATAAAATATTTATGGAACGCTTGACAATAGATCAAACGCACTATAACTCAACAGCATCCTTTGTAACAAACGTCGTGGCCCTTGTGAAGCTAAGAAGACCGAAGATATAATTACACTTGTGAACCCACATGAATGTTTATAAAGGACTCTATTTGTGCTCGCTCCGTCATCACTAAGTAACAAGACTACGAGTAGGTCCCGAGGAGAACATTAGACCAAATGTAATTGAATTATTATCTTTCCATTTAAAAGATATTTTTATTTTATAATACTACCCGCACTCAAAACAATTGCTATTCATTTTCATCAGGCGTAAATAAGCTGTCAAAAACTCGTTGATTTATATGTAAATTTTCACAACGCTAATCAGTATGTAAACTATATTTAACTAAAACAACACTTCAAATGTCTTCAGCACACTACTTAGGCCCACTATAAAGCATAAGACCTTCCATCAAGTTTCCTGCTTCGTCATTCTGGAGTCGGATTACTATGGCTATTGTAAGGACTGTACTTCAAACTCAAATTGACCTTACCCTGGCTTACTTCGAGCCGGGTTAAAGTTAATTAAGAGGCCCCTCAATCAAATCTATGTTTTATTTGAACGAATGTATTGAGGCTTGTAACCTTAATTGTACGTGAAGTGTAAGTGGCGCAGCTTTGAATTTAGAAGTTTCATAGAAGTTTTTGGAAAAAAAATGTTATTTTTTCTTAATTATATAAAAATATTAATTTCTCAATTAAAACGGACCACTTTTTTCTGTTATTTATATTGAACGCACACTGCCATTCAATCGTATTAGATTAGATACTAAAGAAGAAAAGCTAGTCTTACGCCCCAACTCAGAGTCACTAACGGTTACTTAAATCGCTCCTTAGTACATAATTTTTATGATGATTCTTTACTAAGGAGTGATTTAAGTAATCGTTAGTGACTCTGAGTTGGGGCGTTAGATATTTAAAAATATTTTCTTTTTTTATAAAATATTTTTCGTCTTTTATCTTTTGATTTAATTCTTTATTTTAAACCAAGACATAATTAAAATATTAATTTAGTCTTCTTAGCTTTATTATGAGTTTAAAGTAAAAACATGTTACCTTGTTACAATTATGATAATTTAACTCAAATCCCAAGATATGCAAGCTAAATAAAAAACATTTTTCTGCAAGTGTTTTCATCTTCATCTCTCTGATTTGTTAGTTTAAAGAGCCCTTACATGGCCTTGTTTCATAAACGACTGCCTTGCATACAGAACGCTTGACATAAAAATAAACTAAGATACTGCATTTTATTTACTCATAAATCTAGTATTTGTCAACAGCTTTAGTATTGAAATGAACTGCTAGCGGCACGGAAAGCGAAAAAAGTATACGGAGTCCACACAATGATACTGATAAACACAGTGATGTATTCAAAAATTAAAATGATTGTATTCCAACAAATCAAATCAAATCAAATCAAAATCTTTTATTCATATAGGTATCACTGATACAATTATGCACGTCATTTTTTAATCTACCAGCTTTTCGGAAGGGTGCTTTGTCATGGAGGAGAAGAAAAGCCGAAAGAAACTCCTCGCACATCTTTTAAAATCATGAAAAGTTACATAATATCTTCTAACCTACGCAGAACTGGATGCGGCATTAATTTCCAGGCGTCTTTGTCATTAATATATTCATTTATGCTATAGTATCCTTTTCCTACTAGCTGAGATTTCACATATCTCTTAAACATTTGGATAGGTAAATCACGTACTGACTTGGGTAAACAACAGAAGTTATTCTTTCCTAATCGGACACTGAAGGAGTTTTTACATTTACTAAATTCAGTGACCAATTAGTCGTACCTACAGCAAGCACAAAAACACATAACATTTCAGAAACTCGATTATATGTAACAGAGCTGTTAAGTTAACTTACGTGTTAGTTGATTTTGATCAGCCTTTCAGAAACCAGCGGTAAGACGATAAGTGAAGTGACGAAATGATTTTTACATAATCAACGTATCCTATGGACATCAGTTAGGTATACCAATGACATCACTGATATGTTGCCAAAAAACGCAATGTAAAGAATTTGCCTCTTTCTCCTTTTTCATCGATAGAGATAATTTTCATACTACAAAAGATATTTCGATATGATATCACCAGATTATGCGAAACTGTTGTTCATTAAAACTTGTCGAAAGCAATCCGATGTAATTAAAACGCTCTAAAATGTCCGTTTGAATTTGGTCATATTTCTCAAAAGTATGAATTAATACCTACGCTTTATTAGCAAACAATAGACGACAATCAATACAGAACCAATTTAAAAAAAACGTTAAAATCAAATTAATTATTTCGTCATGAGAACAAACGGCCCACGTAAAAGTCAAAATTTACAAAGAATTATTACGACTAAAGTATTTTAAATATACATTACAAAAACACATTTTAATTATTTTATTACATTACTTGACGCAACCAACCAAAAGATTTAAAACAAGAATTTCGTAGAATGTTTTCAGGAGATACGCCACTATTTTTCTCCGATGCATGCACAAAAACTGTAATTTTAAACCTCGCTCGGGTATTCTTACGCCTATCAGCTTCCTCGCTCTATTTCTATAGCATTCTCCGTTATCCACAGCTGAGGACGAACTTGGCAACACATTTCGCGGATAAGCGCTTTGATAGTGCAAATGAAACGGTAGCGCGGTCGCCAAAACTATTTCATGAGACAAGTTAGAAACAGAAAGTCCATTTTAAATCTGTAAATCACCTAAATATAATTTACAGTGAAATTTATGTAAAAAGATACGTAAGTAAATTTCAACAGAAAGTGGAAAGTATTTCCGATTATTTACATTACAACTATATTTCGAATCAGATTTGGACTTAACAGATTTCTTTCTATAAAATGACAGGGAATACAATTACAATGTTTTACTTTTCATCTTTTTGTTTTTCCATTTCACTAAAAATAAATTATTCCACTGTACAAACACAACACTAAAGTTCAAGTCTCGATTCGCAGAATTTATGTCTTAATAGTTTTCTATACCAGAATCACGATTGACTTCTTGTTTAACCTTTGAAAGTCTTACTTCAACCACGACTTCCCGTCAGGAAATTGTACATCTGTTGACGATTACAAGGTAATTTTGTTGCGAGATTTCGTGCGTATTTTCATGCGGATTATAAATAATAAACTGAATCAAAATATTTCCTTACAAAGAGGCAGATGGATAACCAACTCTATTTCTATAACTCTCCTTATTATAATGAAGGGATAAATTTATTGAATTAATAAAATGAATAAAAACAGGTGAAGTCCCATTCGGATCTACGTGGAATAGGAGTTGTTAAATGTTTTCGAGAATTTTTCCCTTTTTCCGGTAGAACTTTTGAAACTCACCATTTTAATTTCTTTGTGAGTATGATTCGTTTCTGTTTGGCTGGATTTCAAGAAAAATTAAAGCACTTTATACTGCTTATTACGGACTTATTAGGCTACTAATTAACAAGCGCACATACAAAATATTACAATAACTACGATAATTTTACCAAACGTTTAAGTTTAGATTCAGCTCAACAAACACTCAATATTTTAATTGATAACGTAATCCTAATAGGATGAATATCAGTTACATTATAATCTAACCGATCGCTTGTAACTGTACTACTAGAAAACACACGATACACAGGCATATCTACAATCTGATATTGTACGTTTTACAATCTATTTTATTTCTAAATATGCCGTGAAAATAAAATTTCTATTCCATAAATAAACTTCAGGACTTCAATAATATTGTCGGACAAATTTTCTCTCTCAGTCGGCAGCCCATAAAATTGTATACAAAACGCATTTTGCAAGATTGCTGATGCAATTTTCGTCCATTACGATCACAATGAACCATTCTAGCATCATAAAAGGAATACGATTTGCACAAAATTTGTTGCCTTCCACACGTCCGATGGGTTAGAGTCACAGCGGTCGCAGTTGGTCCTAATAGAATGTAATAACTGTCTTCAGAATTTTTAGTATTTTATTATTTACTAAGTAAAGGTGCTTCGTGGACCATTACGGTATATAGTTGCGTGGATAATTGAGAGATCATAATTGGGAACATTGGATCAATCAATATATAATATTGTTGCGTTCAGTCTAACCACACTTTGCAATTTTTTCATCCCACAAATACTGCTATAGTTGTGCATTTATAACAGTTTTTACTATTGAAAAGTTTATTTACATACCTACTTTGGTATCTTAAAACGCATACAAATAAATACATCATACTTTCCCATACGATTGTATTAAACCCTTTGCTATATAAATCGAATTCCTCACTAACTTACCTACACTAAAACGTTGTAACCCAATGTATTTTCCAATCAGGTACCGATCCAAACCACTAAATATATCAATAGAGGGTCAGTTCACCACTTAGAACATTCCAGTCGAATATCTGGCGGGCATAGATCACTCAAACAACAAACCCTCCAGTATCGGAATTCCTTCTAGGGTAAACTCAGATGTTACTGACAGCGTTTATTAAATGGATTAGTGTTGTTGCCCTTTTACTATACTAAAAATAATTTCAGTTATTATCTATATCTATATCTATACTCTATACTATTATATAAAGAGGAAAGATTTGATTTTTTGTTTGCATTGAATAGGCTCCGAAACTACTGAACCGATTTCAAAAATTCTTTCACTGTTGGGAAGCTACACTATCCCCGAGTAACATAGGATATATTATATTTAAAAAAAATTAGGGATCCTTAATAAAACTCCAATATGTAACCCAAATGTAAAAAAATAAGAAAACCGAAGCAAAGCGAGGGCGGTTACTCGTCATAAATAAAATTAAATACAGGGGTGACTAGTTACTGGTAAAAAGCCTTTTTTACTTTTTTATGTTTACTTGGCTTCAACCAATTGATGGAATGAGCTCGGTTTTCACCTTTTGAGGAGGACGCCTAAAATCTAGCTCAAATACGTAAAAAAGAGATTATGAGCTATCCTTATTTATGAATATCTATGCATAACAATACGAATACCTTTGCTATGATATAACGGAGATATATATAACGGAACGAATTGTTGACTTAAAGCATACATAGTGGCCAGTTACAACTGAGATTACCCTAAGTTACCTCAACAATGCCCTGATTTAATCTTTCATGTTGTCTCTTTTGCGCAACGACAGAAACTGTAATTTATTTGCATTGGGGAGAATTAGAATTGTTCACATTGTACTCGTATACTTGACTTAGAATAGAAAACGTTTTGATTCAAGAATGTTTGAATTTCAATGTAAGGCTACGGTCACACTTTACTCTAGACACTTTGAAGAATGACTGATGTAGTTTCAGAAGCAGCAGGTTGCAGAACCAGACTAATTTTGATGGTCTTACATACATATCTCTCCAACTCTCATATCCCTAAGCTCGGCGCTTGCAGCTCTCTCACACAATATAATAAGCTCATCTAATAAAGTATAAATTTTGCGAGTTGCGAGTATTTTGTTTAACATAAAGAACTATTTTTCTTTAAAACTTCTGAATATTTTGTTTTTGGTCATGCCAAATTTATTTTCTTTAATGCAGGGTTTTTTCATACATATTTTCTATACAAAATATTATTGTTTATACGTTACTGTGCCTAACGATAAATTAGCATCTTATTTAGAAATGGTGACTAAAGCAGGATATTAGTAGCACTATATTGACGCATGGGCGATATGAACATTAGAATTGAATGCTACGTCACAATGATACTATAATGCAAAAAAGAGGTAGATATGTCACTAGCGCGCCGACAATGAAGAGCGTAAGAACAAGACAATTAATACGCAAGCTTTTGTTGTTGTCAGAAGTGTTTGACATTTGACATACAGAGTTAAAATGCCTTCGTACCTATACTAAACCAATACGATTGGTGTAGTGAAACAAAAGATAAACGTGTGTGTTGTAGCTCTTTTTGGAACAGATTTTATGGTTGATTTTTAAGGGCATAACGCATCTATATTTTTTATTTTTTAAATATCATTGCTACGTCACTGAATATATTGGATGCAAAATTCAAACACGTACTGCTTGCTTCTGTATGCAGAAACTCCACACGTACGACTCAAAGCCGATCTCTGGCGGCAAAGGAGCTCTGCACGGATTCCCGATAGGTTAATGGACATTGCACTCGGAGATTTAATTGTATGTACTGATACGAACTACAATGTATGAACCGTCAGCTTTAACTGCTGGATAGCCGGTTGAATTTAAACACTTAGTTCGATGAAGATGTCAGTTACATCCATTTTGTAAGGAAACTAGTTTTGTAACAAACTAGTTGTCTGATAAAGTTATTTATTGTGATTAAGGACTTCCATACGTATTACTGTTACCAACAACTTTTATTATAAATAAATTCAGGTATCATGTATAAGATATGAAATAGTAAGATCCAAATCTTAAATCCTACTTAATCCACAATGTACACTTTACCACCGCCTTAATACAATATCCCCGTACAGCAAATTCAATTTTTTACATTATACGTATACCATAGTCAAGGGTCATCATTATCTCCGTAATAGATAGTGAAATACGCAGGTAAGAATCCTCTAAGAGGTAATACAAAAACATAAAATGACACTAAGTACGTACTTACAAATAAAAAGTTGAGTACGTAACCCTTAAAATCTGCACGAAAATCAGAATCAAAATCAAATTATAAGATGTAATAAAACGTGTTAGGTAATGCGACAGAAACTGAACGAGAGTTAAATAACGCATTAGGGATCGAATCGACAGTCTGACGCCACACACGCTTCCAATATCAGATCAGTCCGCTAGGTTCATGCATTAGAGAGTATGGGGTGACGCCCTAATCACCAAATTGAAAATGACGAAAGATTAAGAGTTTTTTAGCGAATTTATATTAACTCCGATCGAGATGGTTTTTAGCTATTTACAATTTACATATTATTGTCGTGAACATTAAACATTTTAAATCCAAAGTGGTACTCACGGTTTTTGTAAAATACAAAGTAACATAACATAGTAATATAGTAAATAATATTAACATAACTACATAAGCACTAAAGTCGACGCAAGTATAAAGAATGAAATTCGGCTACGAACCAATAAATAGCTCACACGCTACTTGATGTCACAAATTAATTACAAACACGAAAATAATGTAAAGTAAAATAAATCCATAACATTTAACTACATAGGTGCACGGCACAGACCTAAAAAAAACGGACGTAACCTTGTCTAATCGAGAGTGAAGCTGATAGCTGACAGCTCGCTTACCATGTGTGCGTAATTTTGTAATTTTTGATTCGCCATGGAGTCAATGTCGTAGCCGTATGGCGTATGGCGATTGAAGCAGTGAAGTGTCAATGTGTGGGTGTGTGTACTTGTACGAATACAGAGTTGGTATTCCTATGGGTGCTTCACTGAATTTGTTCTTGGGATTACGTCCGTCTTTTTTTACGTCCGTGGTGCACGGATCAAAACGATTTATGAATGTTAAATGAGGAACTACCCGCATGGGATTTTAACAAACGGCTGCGAAGACGACTAGGGAACCTGCAACGAATTCGCATTTAATGAAAGGCACCTTCAAAGGCAAGCTTTACGCTTTATTGAATTAAACAATTCAAAGCTAATAATTGTAAATAATTAATAATGTCTAAAGTATTAAAACTGTGTGCAATATTATTATATCGTATCTGACTTTACTTTCCCTTCCTTCAAGAAAGTGTTACTTTCGTATTAACATTTCGAATATTCGTTGTAAACATTTCGAGTTAGTTACAGAGTTACTTTATTTTTGAGTTTTCCCTGGGGATAAAATAATACACACATTTATATAAAATACATATATAAATTATATATAAAATACAATAACATAATATGAAATACAATAAGCATTACTTAATTGACATACGTTTAATAAATATAGGGCATTATCCATCTGATTAAAGAAACGACAAAAAGCTAGCATATTTTTAGACTCATTAGTGTCTTAAAAGTTCACAAAATATTTAATCGTGTACACAACGCACGACGTAAGAACGTTCTTAATCAAAGGAAAATCTTTCACAACGGTTTAACAAAAGCTTTCCGCAAGAATTAAAGCTTTCTCATTAATATTAATAGCCGAAGCAACCAACACGAAGTAAATTCTTATATTCTTTACGAGCACAAAACAGCTGTTTAATATCACTAGACCCAAAAGGCCATGAAGCGTCCAGTGCTTTGAATTATTAAAAATGTTTGTGATGCCTCAATAGCTCTGACGCTATTATGAGATATTATTTATTCATGTTCAATGAAGTATTTTATTCAATGAAAAACAGCTAGAAGATTGCTGGTTCGCTGGCGTGGAATGTATGTGAGCAAAGCTTTTCTTCGCCGATAGATTTGCATATAATTTTAATTGCGTCTCTCTTATGTTTCTGGCCGAGTACATAGTGTAAATCTGTTGGCTGAAAACAAGCTCAGATTCTCTAGTACAATAGACGGGCTTTACAGCCATATACATGACAGAAGCGATTTGTTAGAGGTTGAAAGGTCGACGAACTCGCAGTCGTCAGTTATTTTCGTATTGTTACTAACCTTCACGTTAACTTATTTAATTGTTGTTAAATTGTGGAAACATTAGCTCTCAGACCCCACATTATGTTGATTGTAATAGATTTACTAAGTTTTATGCCATTCCCAGGTATAGGTAAATAACGTGAGGGTAAAGTGGTGATAAACGAACACCATTAGCCATGTAAATTTGTAATACAAAGTTACCAACACAATTCTTGAAGATTAACATCATCAGACGCTAGAATTTCAAAGGGTCTTTCTAATGGCTTCATTTCTTTAGTTTCAAAGACACTGCAATGTAGTCTTTATTTTTAACGATAGCAATCGTTAAGCGTTGTCAGAGGACTTTAAGGTCTTTAGGTACGCAATTTATAGCACAGAGCAGTACAATGAATTAAGGTGTAAATCTTTTCAGTTGGGGTAGATATTAAATGACGAGCCCAGTATCGGACTGCTAAAGGTTGATAAGTCAGTAAGTACAATAAAAGTAGTAAGTAAAATATGAGTTGTCGAAAATTCATTATTCGTCTATTTCTGCAATAAATAAAACAATAATCAGTTTACACTTGAAACCAATAAACAAACAACAACTAGAAGAACGCAATATAAAGTTGTGTAAACAATAATAAAATTGTTTCATCGTGTTAAGTCGTACAACTTTTAATGAGCTCTGTAGCAAACAATGATTGCTAACACTAAAAAAGTTACGCTTATTTTATTGCTTCGTTTACGTGGATACTTATTTAGTTACACATGAGTATATTATCAAGCTTTTTGTAAGTTTTAAAAAGGTTGGATCGTTTAAAGCTGTTTAAAACTCTCATGTATTTTATGAGGCGACCAGCTAGCATGAACATAAAATTTTAAATGGAAGATAACAACTGCGCCCTCTACTTTATGTTACTCGCCTTTGAAGACATTACTGCAGTGCACATGTGTACTTTCAGTTTTATTAACTTTTTAACAGCAGTTCGGTTCTGACGTGTACAGGATTCTGATTTTTTTTATATGGAAATGTAACTGTTTTCCTTTTTATAGCCAGTAATTTATGGTTTTGTACACATGGCATTATATCATTGTATATTATGTAAGGATGAAAATCGACTGTTCCAGACCTAATGGACTTCAATGCGGTTTGATCGATTCTGATAATATTTTCAGGCAATCTTTAGATGAGCCTAGGTCATCTTGCGTAGTTGGGTAGCGATCAGATCAACATGTTTTTTTAATAATGCTAATCTTGCGAAGCTAATGCGGGTCGCTAGTGATTGATGAAAACAGCTAATCTGTGTGTTTATCTGTCATACGATAATTTTACTGCTGATAGTCAAAAGCTTTTATTTTATGTAGGTCCGTGTATCTAGAATACTCGTGGGTACAATAACGCGACCTGTTTTGTTCCGTTAAGTTCGCCGATGTCACCCGATTCGTTTCAATAGAATTTAATTATTCTATTTATGTACGAAATCTAAATCTAAAAATTATGTCTTCTGTGATAACAATCTATTGGTTCCATTTATAAAGTCCAGAAAGAGGCAATTCAATTGAATAAGAGTTTTTTTAACAATTAGGTAATTAATGATTATCTGTGTAGCACCATGTATTTGTCTAAATAAATAATCATGCCCTTGTACTTACTTTGAACAAGTATTTTATTATGCATACAATTTTACAGGACATCAAAAGTTTTTATTTTGAGAAAAACGTCTATCATCCTTTTAACCTGTATTTAAAGAGAGGTAGTTTTATGGTAAGCCAAGTAATTACCAATTTTCATGAAATTAACTACATATGTAACGTAATTTTTCTTTACATTGGCAATTTATTCACCTTACACATCGATCTATAATCTTTATCTTTATCTTTAATAGTTTTATAAGTGATCGAAGACCTTACAGGTGAAGTTTCTAAAACTCCTTTCTTATCGAATGATTACCATATTTAATCATAGATTTAAATAACCATAGATTACAACTGTGAGGCGAAGTTTGACACAAAATCTCATAAAAACCCGTGTTATTAGAAAAAGTTTTTACAATAAAAGTAAAATATATACCATTCTAATCCCTAACCACTCGTTGGCAATCGGTATTTTCAATACGTATTAAACGAGCCCAAATTAAACATCGGGGAGTAATTTAAGGATAAACTGACAAAGATTAAAAAAATCTAATATATATTATTCAACCATCATAACGCTTCCCGCCCACGTCCGATAATCAGTGACCGCTTTTTTGTAGGAGAAAAATAGAACGTACTGATAGCAATAGTCGGTCAAAAAGTCGGTCAGAAATAATATGGAAGAAAAAATCGGCCCGATTATCGGTCCTACAAAAAGACTGACGTGGGCGGGAAGCGTAATGTTGAGTTGACAACCCTCACATTATAACCTATTTAACCGACTTAAAAAAAGAGGAGGAATTCAATTCGACTGTATTTTTTATGTTTGTTACCTTTCGTTCGTTAACTTTCGACTGGGTGAACCGATTTTGATGATTTTTTTTAATCTAAAGCTGGTGCTTGTCATATGGTTCTATCTGACGAGTAGTTTTTGAGTTATTTTGAAATCGGTTATTTTTTTCTTGGTAAAATTCAGAGTATATTATGGAAGTAGGGTTCTTGTTTCCTTTTTTCGGTCAGAGCGGTGAATGTTACGGAAGAATGGATGGATGGATTATGATGGATGAAATAGCCAACATACTAGCAACCGAGCCACCTGGTAGTAAGTACTTACCGTCATCAATGGATGGAAAGAAGGAAAAGAGAAAACCGGGCAAGTGCGTGTCAGAACTCAGAGCACGCGCAATGTAGGGTTCGGAAGTAGTAATTTATCGACTATTACTCCAAGGGCGGATCCAGGGGGAGGTCATGGGGGTCATGACTCCCCCCCCCCTGGGCTGGGTTCAGGACCTAGGTGGACCACTAATTAAAATTGTTAAACATAATGTTTTTATATATTTTTTGTCACAATATAGATTTTATTTAAGTACTTTCAATTTTTAAATAATTTAATATAATACTTTGTTTGACGGCAAACACAGTATTTGGGAATGAACGCATCGAAAACGCGTTTCGAAAGAAGACGTAAAAGAAAAATTGATTTTGTTATTCAAATATACGTAGACTTTTCTAAGTACAGTACTTACAATTATTAATAACTAGCTGCCCGGACAGACTTCGTTCTGTCAAAAGTTAACAGTGAAAATTAATTTTTTTTTTCCGTGTGATCACGTTATTTATATTTCAACAATAAACGACGATTACTAAGAAAAATAAGTTTTAAATTTTGTAGACTGCAATACTTTATAAACTTGATGATAGTCATTTTAATGCTTTATGGTATACAATATTTTTTGTTTGGTTACTTGGCGCGTAAACAATTATAGCTGACGGTTTCCCAACGCGGGAGCAGGCAACATACAACTGTCCATGAGAGAAGCATGGGTTTTCCAGATTAACGCCGCAAATACTTAAAGACTATACTATCATAGGGTCACTATGATTTATTTATGGTCATTGCGAAAGCAAGCCGCACTAAAAATTGCACTCGTTTATTAATAAAATACCTATTTTTTACTTGTATCTATTATTATCAAAATTAAATTATAACTTCTTGTGATTTGACCACGACTATGTGACCCCTCCTGACGCCAAAGCTGGATCCGCCCTTGTATTACTCATTATGCGGGACTTATTTTTACAGGGTTGCTTGGGAAAAAACAAACAAGATTTGATTGGTTGAAGAATGGGTCCCGAGTGATAATCCTTCTATGATGTAGTTGTTCAGTATTACTTTTAACAACATTCTAAACTACTGGGCTTGCTTTTTTCTTTTTAGTTTTTTTACGTAGTCAAGTTTTTTTATTAATTTCCATTATGTTCATAGAGCAATGCATCACGGCATAATAATATGCAATACCTGTAATGAGGCAGTTCTGCTAGAGCGAATGCCGTAATATGAAATAAGAAGGCTTTGTTTGCTTTGTGATATTGTATGACTATTCAATACATTAATTACTATAATGGTATGCTGTCCTATTTAATGATGCACAAACGGTTATTATACTGTGACCTTTAGAACCTTACCTACGTGGATTGTTTATATAAGAGGCCAACTGAAATTGGGATTATTTTATAGCCTGAGAGGCTAACGAAAAACCAAATGGGCCACCTGATGTTATATGGCAACCGTCTTCTACCTAATATTTTTATGTATTTTTTCACTTTTTACACCTTTTTGGGAGAACCCCATGTCTTAGCGCTCCGGGAACACCTATGCATACTTCATCAACTTTATTTTTATACATGTATTTTGTAAGTTCGTAATAACACACCTAAGTCATCTGTAAAAAACTACAAAAAACTGGGATTAAATAATCTTTTTTTTCAATTTTTAACGGGTGTCTCCTCTTGAGGAGGCCTAGAGCATACTCCACCACGCTGCTCCACTGCGGATTGGTGAAGGGGTTAGTAGCCAACCCGAGTGTCGGAAGTTTTTAAACCGCCTGAGGGCCTCCGACATGGCTTAACGACTGTTATCCTATGATAACAACCGGGACCGACGGCTTTACGTGTCCTCCGAAGCACGGAAATGCTCAAGAATTTTTTGCCACTAGCAGTCACCCATCCAACTACCGACCGCGCCCGCTGTTGCTTAACTTTGTCAATCACATATAATAGGATCGACGCAATGCGATATGCGATATGATATATCTATACTAATATATAAAGAGGAAAGATTTGATTTTTTGTTTGCATTGAATAGGCTCCGAAACTACTGAACCGATTTCAAAAATTCTTTCACTGTTGGAAAGCTACACTATCCCTGAGTAACATAGGCTATATTATATTTTCAAAAAAATTAGGGATCCTTAATAAAACTCCAATAATGTAACCCAAGGTGTAAAAAAATAAGAAAACCGAAGCAAAGCGAGGGCGGTTACTCGTCTTTAATAATTGCTTAATACAGCTTAAAATTCTCTTGACACGTGTTTCATATTATCGTATGTTTCACATACATTTGTCGCCGGATTGCATTGTACTATTGTATCCAACATAATCCCCCGTGATTAATTATATGCAGAGACAGTTCAGCTGCAGAGCGTCAACACAGCAAGGTTAAAAATTAATTAAAGCACAATTAAGAAGTTACTATGCGATATGATGTATCTGTATAATATTATAATTCTTCTAAAAAAATAACCGACTTTAAAATTAGGGATAACTCAAAAACTGCTCGTCAGATCTCGCTCATTAAATGGGACCACATAACATGACAAGCATCAGCTTTCAAATATAGAAAGAATCATCAAAATCGGTACACCCAGTTAAAAGTTATGAAGTAACGTAAAGTGACGATCCTGTAGCCTAGTTGGTAGCGACACTGCCTGCGAAGCGAGGGGTCCCAGGTTCGATTCCCGGCCGGGGCAGATATTTATGTGACAGATAAATATTTGTACTCGGGTCATGGGTGTTATTTGTGATGTGTTATATGTGTCGTCCATGCCACCCGCGACACAGGTAATAACCTACTGCGGGGGTATGAGTGTGTTAGCGTTTATTTATTTATTTTATTTAACTTACACACATAAAGTGAACCTCCTACTTTTTTTTAAGTCCGTTACAAACTTAGAATTCATTTTTAAAACAGAAAGAAAAAAATGTTAATATAAAAAGAACCATAATATTCACAAGTGTACCAATACATCCCCATCTGTTAGTTTCAAAAATGAAACTTGAAGTTCGGTGACGTATTCCATAAAGTTAATAGTAATAATAGTCGTAAGTTCCGTATGTTAATAAATTGAATTTGAGGATACAAAAAAAATATTTTTGGCAAATTTTAAGATGTACCTAAATACCTACTATTGTTTTTTAGTAGGTACTTATAAGAAATTTTAAACTATTATCTATTTCACTTACCACCTTCTGAAAGTATTAAGTAAACTTAATTTATTATTATTTTATTAATTTTAAGATAACTGCTCCATCACAAGAAGTGGGTTTTGTTTCCGACAGGTATCTTCGGTTGTGTTTTGAGAAGGAAATTTAATTAACTTCGCCTTATCAATGTAAGTAAATATAATTATTAATAATGATGATGCCAAATTTATGTACATCTTGAAATCGTCGTCAGATTGCCATATTGAATTAAAATAAAAAATTAAAATAAAGAACGCTTCACACCCATAGGCCCCATACTAGGAATGCCTGTGTCGTGGGTGCCATGAACAACACACAGAGACAAGAACAAGAGACCGAGAACAGAAAATTCAAACACATCATTAAGTTTCCCTGGGAATCGAACCCAGGAAGGACCCTTGGCGCGGCGATCCCACATGATAACCACACGTGTCGTCAATTTTATTCAATCTTGCGTTTTTATGTGTACCTACAGTAGAAACGTTTTCAGAGAGAAAATTGATCTTATCCGTATTAAAATCACTTCGATATATAGAAGAATACTGGATCAACAGTCCGTATACGTTAAGCGGTTTAAACCGTACGTGTGACAACTCGGTGGTTTAATTTACATGTATGGGCCTACGTGATAACGCACGGTTTTAACAATCGTGCCCAGTTTTTGACAACCACGGACAATTACCGATGTATCTCTGAAAGCGATGCACGATCCAGGCGTTCAACGCAATGCAATCCGCCTGAGTGCATGCGTTGATTATATGTCAACAACAACTGAAGAGTCAAAAATACGATAATAATATTATTATTAACGTAGATAAATAAACACTACACACTCATACCCCCAAACTCCGTTTTAATATTCCTTGTGATGAAGAAGGCGGATGGAATAGACAACACTAACTTGGTTAAATTGGAATTAAACATCCGCCTTATATACACATGCTAGTTTAGCACACATACAAAAAATGTTGAATACATACACAAACGCACACACACAGAGAGAGACTTACACTTAGAGACATTAGACTACATTGCGCATGCTCATGTGCTGGAAATAAACATGTGTATCGCAGGCTTCACAGACACTTAACACTGTCGTCTGTCACATAAAATAAAGGTCACTATCAAGTACCGTGGGCTACGTTGAATGTTATGACATTCTACTGTATATTATGTTGTTCTGTAAATTATATTGCAGGTTTCAAACATCCTTTAATCCAAGTTAACCTCGTCTGCTCCCGGTACCTGCTAAAAAATAAACAAACGGATCCTTCTCTTGAAGATCTTTCTAATTCGTAGTGCTGAGGTTAATCCCGACAGTACTCAATTACTCATGCTTGGTAGCTTTTTAACAACGCTGGGAAAAACATCCATCGGTTAATTTGGTGACCTGTCCACACTTGGGCCACTTGGCTATTATACCAGTTCTGTCTTGTCAGAGCCAATGTGAAGATGTCTAATACAGAGGTCAAAATATCTGTGAACGCATTCATAGTACTGAACAGTTGTTCAGTACTATGGCGACAACAGTTAGCAGTTGCTGACTGTTGTCGCCAATTCCTTTGATAAAACTGACACGTGATGGCCAATCACCAACTCTCTCGTCAACGTCGGTATCAATGCATATGCCGATTCAAACATTGGACGAGTAGCATTGGTACCAACGTTGATGCCCACGTGTGGATCCGGCCTTACTGATATAGATAGTCATCGATGAGTTACCATCAAATGGCTTATTTGTAACTAGACATGATAAGCTATAAGCCAGAAGATCAGGCTAGCCAGAGATTTCTCTTTGTTACAATCTAAAATCCACGCGTATTGTACAGCGGAATTCTACAGAAAACAACAAGTTATTTTACTGTTATTTTAAACATATTTTATACCAAACAGAACTTTGTCAATATTGTTTCAACTAACTTGTATATTGTAGGCGAACAATAGCTCCGAGAACTTACTATGTAATCGTATACAATATGGGATCGTATTCGCTGTAGCTGAATTACTCGCTGTGTATTATTAATCACCAGGGATTATTCTGGATGTACTGCATTGCAATCCACTTTGAACATGTGTGTAGTCGATCACGCATCCCTTAAGGATGATGACGTGCATTGTGCTAAAATCGTCATCAGTACTGTTAACATCTGTTTAATAAAGGTTAATAATATTTCACGTGATTGTTTTTGTAAGTTATTTCCGTTAATCAATGGTTTTTTCAATACATTTTTAATAATTATAACAACAATTTTAGAACAAAATTTTTGTAACCTTGCATGTAGCACTAAGTTTAGAGGTATGAAATTTTAATCTGTGACACAGGTTTCATAACAGCTATCAATTTTATTATACTCGTAGTTACAGAAATAAGTATTTCGTGCTTAACTGTACTGTTTCATACAAGAAAGAACTCCGTTTTCATCAGCAACATTTCACTCCATGCAAGGCTGGCAAATATCAAAGTAAAACAATTGCGTATTAGAAGCAAAAACGAAAAACTGAAATTCTCACGTACAAGAACTAGTTCGAAACGAGGTGAACAGTGAACACTCGACTAAGGTGAACATTCAAGAGTGTTGTTAAGAATTCCCAATGACTGTAGCAAGATATCCCCGGAGGCGTCGGCGATTCAAACGAGCGCCGTGGGCTGAATTCTGAAGTGATTGTGCGGTTTAACGGTGAATATTAGTAGCAGGATTTAAAGTTACAAATTGTTTAAAATACAGTTGTGTATTCGATGAAAAATCGATATCCCGAACTCGTGTGTTCTTATTGCCTGATTTACTCTGAATCCCAATTTGCTACATAAATTATAAAGTTTATCCTATGATAATGTTGTTTTAAACCATCTGAAACCTTGAGTAAATAGTTTCCATAAGTCTATAATAGTACAGTTATGTTGAAGGGGGCATTGGAAGGGATCTAATTTTTTTAAAGTAACTAGGCGACAAATGAGCTACCTGATGGCAAGTGGCCACCGTCTACCCAAGCAAGAAGACGGTAGCCAGCAAGGCAGGCTTCAGGGAAAAATACCAGTAGTAATATAAAAGACTTACCAATAATATATATACAATCTGTCACATATATATATGTAACATAAGAAAGTACATGGCTCAAAATCGGCAGCTGAATCGATTCCACGTATTTTTAATGTAGGTAATTTTTTTTCCCTAAAAGAAATTAAAATTAAGTAAATGATGTCACCCAATTCTTTAAACAGTCGAAACAAACAAAAATGAAACTTAAGTCAATGCAATAGGGTCCTTTCAAGCATTATTATACTGAGCCACAGCCACAAACGCACACTGCCAAACGTACGTAGTTGTACGACGTAAAAGAAATTCACTACAAACGCAATAGATCAAAAAAATATTATAAAGAAAGTTCGCACACTTCCTTACGTTTTCTCTCTTCCGCATATTTAAAAACAGTCGGGAGGAAGCGAGACGTAACGATGGTATCACTCCCGGCCGGCGGCTTTTGTGATCTACGATTTAGTAAATTAAAAAGTCAGTCACACCGCACGCGCCGGCCGTATAAGTGATTGGATAAATTAGGTTTCCTAGGTCAGCTGATTTGACCCAACTAGACTTTTTTCTGTGGGGACGTGTTTATTTCAAACATTCCATTAGATTTGACGTAGTGAAAAGTGACACTAGTATTAAATAAACATAAACGACAATTACCAAAACGTGCATTAATGTGTATCAAACAAGGTGGTGGACATTTTGAAAATGTCATTAAAATACGACGAGGATGAGGATGAGGGAAGAAACCAATTATTATCAGACCTGTAAGTTACCTACACTAACTAAATTTAATTGGTTGTTTAATATTTGTAAATATTTTTATAATTCACAGCTTTTAAACATGCAGTCTTTTTTATTTTGTTGTATTATTACACATACATTACAAACTTATGCATTTTACTAAATTTTAATTAAAAAATGCCTGCGCAAACGTGTTAAGTGATAAGCCCCGCCCATAGAAAAATTTCATAATCACTTGTTTACTTGCGTACAAAATTTTAAGTACTAAATTGTCCGTTTACACCTATTAGTTTACTTAAAATTTAGTTATCTACATATCTACTTCTAAACAATCAATATTTCAATAAATAGGTATCTTATCATTTTAATGCCAAAACGATTAACATTGTATTAATTAAAATGATTCAAAGTCGACAGTCCAAAACCTGTAAAAAGTGATTGAAACAGGGCTCAGCTACTATTTTAGGCATATGTAGGTAATAATGTTTATGTTCAATAAAATCTTTGAATCGTTACCTAATTGGATGAGTTCAGTAAGTGATACGAGTATAACACACCTACCAATTAAATGAAATGAGTACTCAGGTAACAAACATGTTGTGTTTAACAATATCTAATGTACAATGTCTAATTCGTTTTCGTCTATCAGCTGTTATAGCCGCGCGCGCGCCGGCCCCCGCGGCCCGCGTTGTGGCCTGTGACGTGGGTCTCACTCTCGTGTGTGCGTGAATCTGTATGCTTGCTTAGAATATTATGAACATTCTTATCCCTCTACGAGAACAACTAATTCCTTGAATAAACAATTATTAAGCTAATAAAAAATATTTCAGTGTATGTATTATGATTAAAACTGAATAGGTATTCTAATTGGGGTATTTAGGGGTGTACGTCATTTATGCATTTAATGTAGTGAAAGTGAGACTGTAGTAGGTATTAAATAAACTTATACTTATTACTGACATTGATTAATTTTTTTGTTCTTTAATGTGAGGTTTAATCAATGAGTTCAAAATTATTCACAGTCTACAGTACAAAGCCTGAAAAATGTAATGGAAAGAGAGAATCATAATTTGTTTAGTATTTAATCTTCTTACCATTACTTACTACATACATATTTTATGTAATGATCGCTCGATCGCTAATATCAGCTGTTTTTGTCGGGACGTCGGGGTGTACCGCACACACGCGCGCACCGACCTTGTATACGTAGCGCTCGTTCGCTCTCATGTGTGCGTGCGCCGCTGGGTAGAATGTTCACACTTTTCGTTCGAAATGAGTATAACTAATTTCTTAAATAAAAAATTATTAAGCTATAAAACACAATTAAAAATACGTGGAATCAATTCAGTTGCCGATTTTGAGCAAGATACTTTCTCAAAGTGAGTAAATTATGTTATACGTTGTATAATATAATAAATGTGAAATATTATAAATGTCAAAATTTGTGATGATGTTTGGATGTTTGTTCCGCAATCACACCACAACTTCTTAACCGATTTTTCTGAAATTTAGAATGGAGATAGCTTATAACCTGGATTAACACGTAGGCTACTTTTTATCCAGGAAAAGTTCAGGGTAAAAAAATCAATATTAACGCGCTCGAAGCCACGGATATAAATCTAAATTAATCAATTAAAAATTTACTTTCGAAACCACTCTCGCAAGGGCGAAGCTGTGGGCAAAAGCTAGTTGATAATATAATCGTTACGCGAAGCCCTACCACCAAGCAGGGGAGCCGCTTTCTACCGCTTAGCCTAGCTACACTATCGCTTACACTAGTCGGCCGCCATAGGATTGGGGTCACTATTGGGGTGGCCCACCCCAATACGCCAAAAAAATTGCCATTCGGGAGGCATAAGGTCTTTCGATAATCGAATAACTACTAATCACAGATAGTTACTAACCTAACCACAGGAGCATGCGCTAGGCCTCGTCAATAGACGGTGAAAACAAACTTAAGCAGGTGCAGCTGGTAGTAAGTTAAAACCAAACGGTAATTACTCTGAAATGCGTCACGTCATTTTCAACAAAAAAATAACAATTTCAAATAGCGCTCAAATCAATATGCACTAACACGAAATATGAAATTCAACAATAGGAGCAGCAGGAGAAAGTAAATTTTCAGAACACTTTATTTCACGAATATCGGCCGTAAACTGAGTAGTCAGAATCAGGTTTGTCGACGATAAAAATGTTCATGAACGAACTCTAGACAAACACAATCATTCATGAAATCGGATCGAATCTGGCTTTGGACATGAACCATTAAAACGCGAATGGCCAAATAAAAATATCAGAAGTAATAAATTTTCTGGGAATCCGGCAACGATAGAAATATAACGGTTAAAAACTAAAAGAATATACATAGTTACGGGTCGATTTAGACGGATGCGTTCGTGCAGCCAAAAATAAGTGTAGCTAATGCCTATCTTTGATCCCTACACTCCAACAAGTTTTAGGTTGGAGTGTAGAAAAAAAATTACCAATTTTTGACTGCCGAGCGGCGAATACATTTATTTATTCAGGTGACCGAAATACTAAATTAAATCAAATCAAATCAAAATCTTTTATTCATGTAGGTATCACTGATACACTTATGCACGTCATTTTTTAATCTACCAGCTTTTCGGAAGGGTGCTTTGTCATGGAGGAGAAGAAAAGCCGAAAGAAACTCCTCGCACATCTTTTAAAATCATGAGAGGTTACATAATATTATGTTCTAACCTACGCGGAACTGGATGCGGCATTAGTTTCCAGGCGTCTTTGTCATTAATATATTCATTTATACTATAGTATCCTTTGCCTACTAGCTGAGATTTCACATATCTCTTAAACATTTGGATAGGTAAATCACGTATTGACCTAGGTAATTTATTGAAAAAACGTACACCGAGCCCCATATAAGAACGTTTTACTCTACTTAGGCGAAAAGATGACGAAACCAAATTATGTCTGTTTCTAGTTAAATGATTATGCGTATCACTATTCTGCTTGAACATGCCTAAGTTGTTTTTTACGAATATAATATTGCTGTGAATAAATTGAGATGCTACTGTTAATATGCCTACTTCTTTAAATTTCTCACGCAGGGATTCGCGTGATTTTAATTTATAAATGGCTCTGATTGCCCTTTTCTGCAAAACAAATATAGCATCAACGTTAGCCGCTGAGCCCCACATCAATATACCATAGGACATGAGACTATGAAAGTATGCAAAATAAACAAGTTTAGCAGTTTCTACATCAGTAAACTGTTTATCTTTCTAATGGCATAAACTGACCTACTTAGCTTACTCGCGAGAGCCGTTATATGGGTGCCCCATTGTAGTTTAGAATCTAAGGTGACACCCAAAAAAACCGTGGATTTTTCCATAGTTAGAATTTCATTATTTAATTTGAGGCTTTTACTAACATTCCGTACATTAGGTAATGAAAATTCAACACACTTAGTTTTTTTAGCATTTAGCAGCAAATTATTTGTAGTAAACCAGTGTGATAAACGAGACAGAGCACTGTTTACATCGTCAAAATTAATTTTATTTCTATTCGTCTTAAATATAAGGGAAGTGTCATCAGCAAACAGGACAATCTCTGCATATTTGTTAATATAATACGGCAGATCATTTATATATACTAGAAAAAGAAAGGGGCCTAGAATTGAGCCCTGAGGTACACCCATAACAGATTGAGATCCCGATGACTTGGTATCATTTATACTAACACATTGGATTCTACCCTTCAAACTAAAAAATAATATTATGATTCTTACAATTTTTGTTGGTTTCTGGTAGAAAAATGTATATATCTATCAGTATGTTCAGCCAATATCACAACTTGCTGAACAAAATCAAAATGTTTTTAAGGTGCCGTAGTCAAATCGGAACCCTTATAGTTTCAACATGTCCATCCGTCCGTCCGTCGGCATCGGACCGCAGCATAGCGCAGAGGCCCTGCGTGCTAGAAAGCTGTTATTTGGCATGGATATACATATTTATGAAAACTACAAAGTGATAGAATACATTCCTGGTAGGTTAGTGAGTAATAGTCGATTTACAACCCTACAGTGTGCGTGGCCTGACACGCACTTGGCCGTTTTTATTACCTAATAATTATATTATCTTAAGTGTAGTGTTTGATTTTTAATGTTCTGATTTTTTGATTTCATGTATTGTGCTGTAATTCTAACTTACGTAAGGATATTTTAAGTGTTACTAGAACGATGAATTGCAGTGTTCACGCCGCGTCGCAAGCAATCGTCGAGTTATGAACAGCTGAGATGTAATACGCCAAACTAACGCTTAAAGTTTATCTTGGCTGAGTATTAGGTAACTGTATACTTATCTATTCGAAGTGTTAAACTAATCATACTTTAAGCAGTAACTTGAATTTGATGCCATTTTTATAAAAATACTAGCTGCCCGGACAGACTTCGTTCTGTCAAGTTGTTTTTTTGTTAAAACCTTCCGTGTGCCTTAAGGAAGATGTAAGCTATCCTATCTTTCAAGTTAGATCAAACTGCACACGGGGTGCAAATTTGATTAAAATCGGTTTAATAATTTAGGAGTCCATCGCGGACAAACAACGTGACACGTAATTTATATATTATTAAGATAAATAATAATCGGGAAAATATACTATAGACAAAGAATCTGAGATAACTTTTCTGTCGTTTAAACTACAATAACTGGGTTCATTTGTACAAATAGTCATTTTATAACATTAAAGATGTGACGTGACGTAGTGTAAATTACATTACATATATTAATATTAATAGGTAGGACAGTTTTATTTAATTAAAACCAGCGCAACGGAAACAGTCATCAAGTTACGAAACATTTAGACGTCTGTCCAAAGGACCTAATTCCAGAACATAGCTTACATCATGAATTACGTCTCTGCTTTGAATGTATGTCTCTGGTGCATTATATAGCAGCTGTAGTAACAGTAATATAATTAAGGCCCAAAGTTCTACCGCACTGAAGCCAGCGCAGCGCAAACTCGTCAAGTAGCAAAACGCCCAGATGTAATAATCTGTCCAAGTTTACGGAACTATAATATTACTTTGTAAGATTTACGTTCTAACTAAGTGACGTTAATTTGATGCACGAAAACGATCAGGAAGCCTTGGTCACTTATGTTTTCTTGGCGATAGGGAATTACGAAATCGTTGGAAATAAAAGTACAACTGGAATGGGGCAAATTTTTTTTCGTACCAACCATTGAACAAAATTAGACGAAATTTAGAATATTGATGTCGTTTAAGTTTTTTATTTTAATAAATGTAAAATCATTTCTTAGATATCTACCTGCTTTTTTAACGTCAAACTTCATACGTCATTATAGCCAAATGGTGAAATTCCCAAAGTGCCCCAGCTGCAAGTTGTCTGTCGAAATACCCAAAACGTATTATTTAGTTTCCAGTATATACATATTTTATTCTGTCTGGATTGTAACGCGACCACTAACTTGTTTAGTAACAGATGCGGTGAGTGAGTTTCGACATAAAAGTTAATATTTTTGAAGTCTTCATTGTTTTTTGTTAAAAAACTTTGCTTTTACTTTAAAATTTTGTATTTACTTAAGTTTGCTCTTGCTAATGGCGACTTAGCAGGAATAGGTTCTCTTACGCCCCAACTCAGAGTCACTAACGGTTACTTAAATCGCTTCTTAGTACAAAATTTGTATGGTGATTCTTTACTAAGGAGCGATTAAAGTAACCGTTAGTGACTCTGAGTTGGGGCGTTAGTCAAGGAAGACACGAGTTTTTTTAAGTTCCGTCATCCTAGCATAGAGTATTGCCACTAATCCCTCTTACCCCTCTACAGCTAGGTGGCTAGCAGCGCGGACATATTATGGCTCTACATCTCCTCCAGAGGAGAGACCCATACTCAGTAGTAAACCATTTATGGGCTGAAGTGTTCAACAAGTAAATGTGTTTCCAGTTCATTGAAAAAACCAACCACTTACAAGAAAAAATTGGGTGTGTATAAAATATACAGAACGCCTGATAGCCGAGCGGATAATTGTTTCGAGAGCGGGTACTATTTGAAACACTAAGTATAATTCTCGCGAGCTTCAGGTATTACCTAACTAAACTGGTCTTACAAAAGTTAGATATTTAAAGTGCAAACTATGTCTCTTGCATTTCTTCTTCCTAATATTGTTTTAAACTTAAAAGCGCAATAAGCTACTTACCAAAGGTTACAAATGAAAGATCCTTCTTTTGTTTGCGAGAAGTAACTAGAGAGGTCGCTTCCCTTGGCTTTTTTAATTACACCGAGAAAAGCTTTTTGAGAACTTACTTAATTTAATCAGATGTTGCTTCAAGTAACTTAATGTTTTATTACATCGAAACATAATCAAATTAAATCTTTCTTTCACTTGTATTGTTGTTTGTTGAAAATGTATTACCAGTATCTAATTGTTTTTTTTTACTTTTTATATTATTATTTTTTAATTATATCTACCCGTAGCGTAAAAATTAAAATCGATACATAGTATCAAATCGGAGAGGTAAATTAAAAAGTTCATACCAATATTATTAATTTTAATTGTTTATTATTTATCTTTCTCTTACGTCAAAAAGTGATGGATCGATGTGATTCTTTGTGTGAAGGTAGTTACAGGCCTGGAGAGTGGTAAGGCCTACTTTTACCGCGGGAAGTTATCTCATTCCCATGGTAAAAGAATATGTCACTCATAGTTACTTCACCTTTGCCCTACAAGCTAATGGTTAGTTTTAAAATATATTTTTTACCAATACACAAAGAAATAGCAAAAAATCAACAATAGACGTAATATATTTTCTTGAATAGTAATTGTTGAGATAAACGAGGCTCCGTGAGCTGGTGTCTGTAAAGTCTGTTGGTATAGTCAAGAAGCGATGAAAAAGAATATGAATTAATTTTATTGTCATTGAGAATGTAAAAGTCAACACATTTTAATTTTATTAAAATACCTATAATATTGTTCACAAGTTGCTTATTTCTTGTGCCCTAATAGTAATTAAAGCAAATTTAAAAAATATTATCAACGATTTTACCGTTTCAAAACAATTCCACAATGAATCATCAGTGATTAAGCACGTTTCTGAATGCAAAATGTATCTCATACAAATTGGTTGAATAAATAAAAGGCAAGGGTTATAAGCGGGTGGGCTTTGGGATTTGGAAAGAATTTATATTTCAAACAAATTTTCATTGAGTTTTATACTAGACTAGCTGACCTGGCGAACTTCGTATCGCCTAACAAACTATTTTTTTTTCTAAAATAAAAGTAGCCTAAGTTACTCCTTGTTAGATACATCAGCTATCTGCCAGTGAAAGTCCCGTCAAAATCGGTTCATCCATTTCAGAGATTAGCTGGAACAAACAGACAGACAGACAAAAATTTAAAAAAAAAATGTTGTTTTGGTATATGTACCGTGTATACATCCAAATGCACTTAAAAAAGCGGTAATTCTAATATTACAAACATACACTCCAATTTTATTTATTTGTATAGATATAGTAGTGTAATTATAAAAGAAATAGATATTTTAAAAATACTCTTAAAAACAAACTGAAAATTTTGTGTTTGTGCTGTTAGCTACTGAGGAAGTAATGCAGGAGTGCAGAGATAGAGAAGCAGGTATGGAGCCAATTGAGCTGCTGTGCGTAGCAATTAGGTTATGATGGAGTTTAGAACGAACGGTCACACGAACGTCTGTGTGACTGTATGAATATCAGCTTCATCTATAGAATTATGCATGTGTTTTTAAAATAAAAATACAACAACAGAATCAATAAAAAAGTTTTTATGGGATTATAGAAGCTTTAAAACAATTTTACGAAAAAAGGAGACACTTTTCTATACTAATATATAAAGAGGAAAGATTTGATTTTTTGTTTGCATTGAATAGGCTCCGAAACTACTGAATCGATTTCAAAAATTCTTTCATTGTTGGGAAGCTACACTATCCCCGAGTAACATAGGATATATTATATTTTCAAAAAAATTAGGGATCCTTAATAAAACTCCAATAAGGTGAAAAAAAATAAAAAAACTGAAGCAAAGCGAGGGCGGTTACTCGTATTAGATAACTTCACTAAACGATACCGAAACAAAGCGCTGATCCTTCGTAGATTATAAGTAGAAAGGGTTTTTATACGTCCTGTCCAGACAACTTTAATAATGTTTCCAAATTCCCGACTCACTGTACATGTCGTAGTTCGTGACTCGCATACCTTAACCTAGCTTTGTTTGTCGTCATTATCGGATTTGTACGGAAAATGTCAATGTTATCGACCTCTGGAAAGCTTTTGTTCTATTCTGTCGACGACAAAACGGTCGCAAAAAATGTATCTGTCATTCCGACAAGATCGATTGGTCGCTCGGTTTGTCTCATTATCCTCAGGATCTTAGTCAGGAGTTTTGCGTAAATCTGAGGTTTTCGTTACTAGGACGTCTAGATTTGTTTATGTGGTATTAATTGTATCATTCAAATGAATTTGTTAGACGTTATGGGCTATTTATCTAAATCTTTTAAATACCTTTAAAAATATACGTATTTACATTATACTTATTACAGACACAAAAAAAATCATTTGATTAAAATAGAGGCAAATATATTAAAGAAACAAACAACAAAATTACTATTAAAAATAAAATTAATTGAATATTAAAAATATAATTTATAATTAAAAATAATTAAATAATTAAATATTAAACAAACAAAGTGACATACTTTCATGCATATTTAATTTCAACAATGTTTATTGGGTACTTTAAATTTTTATGTTTTCGTAGTCAAAACGAGTTTCGCACTATCCATTAGTGTGTGGAATCGTTGAAAAAAGCTGTAAATGATGAAGCCGTTCTCTCATTTCACAAAACACTACCTAATAACGCACTACACAGCTTTCGTTGGCAAATTATCAATCATATCAGATTTACCAAAAAAGTCACAATGGTATTTGAATAAATTACAAGAAAAACGTCTTCATCACTCTAAACGCTTCCAGGACTATCTCCTCGCCCAGACGAAGGCATTGAAGCAAAATTATTAATAAAGATAAGGAGAGAAATGTCAGCGTCAACGAAAAAAATTCGGTGACCATCAATTTAATAAAGCAGTCGAATAACTCGAGCAACCTATTATTTTTGTAAAATACAGCCTTCTTTCGCTTCTAAACGAGGGCCCAAGATTAACCCCTCCGAGTTTTCGTCCTGAATTTGCAGGGTTCAGTTATTTCAGCTCTTTTAATTTTGCTTCATTACTCACTGGCGCTTTGCGAATCATTTGTTGGTTTAAAAATTCTGCGTTACACATTTTGAAAGAGCTATCATTGAAAATTTGTACGCCATTAATTAATTTGAAGTTTTTGTTCTATAAACAATTATTCTCTGTCGCTGTGTTTATGGAGTGTAATATGTTACTTTTCCTTATTATATGGGATTTTAATCACAAAAGCCTTAGTAGTCTTTTGAAATTAAGGATGGTAAAGGACGAAGCGAGCCCTTGATATTACTTGGTGTTACATCACATATTTAGTTCGGGCTTGTCGGCTATTTAAATAAAAAAGTTTTCAGGCCTCTGCTGCAGTGCTTATTAAGAAACATCTGTGAGATTGCCTCGATGCAAATATTGATTTGCTGGAAAAACTTAGTTTACATTTTTATAAATCCTGGTCGATTTATAAATTCCAGTCCAATCGCAGCTACAAGTACCTTTGTGGTACTCGACTGTCTAGTTAATTAATTGGCTTCTTTTGTACGATAGTTCAAGACGACTCAATCAAAGATAAATTTTCTAACGTTTAGTTTCGCTTCGATCAAATGAAAGGATCTTTAAGAGAATAATTGTAAAGGAAATGTCTAGTAATAAAAAGCGTAAGATAAAAATTTAAATATAAAAATAGATATATTACTAGAATCTGATAAAATAATAAAAAATGAAGAAATAAAACCGGGCAAGTGAGTGTCAAGCCACGTGTAATGTAGGGTTCCGAAGTAGTAAGTTTATCGAATATTATACTCAGATAATTTTCCTTGTAAATTTTTTATCATATTTTTGAGAACTTTTTCACCTGTCCAACTCCAACCGTTTAGCCGGCAGGGAGGGGACACTTGATTCTAATCAAAATTAGCACTTTAAAGCCAAATATTTCGCAAACAGACCCCTAATTCTAGAAATAGTCTCAGAAGAACCATAATATTTCTGAAAGACCTTTTCAACGATGCCGCACATTATAGAGTACGCGACGAATAAAAAATTCAACCTCACGTTACCTGTAGGGGAAGTACCCTGAAAAAAAAAGTTTTTCAATATTTTATTCTACGATGCTAGAGTTTTAATAAATATGTATATCCATGCCAAATTACAGCTTTAGTTAATAGTATCAGGCGTTACTTTGCGGAAATCCATGGTTATTAAGTTAGTATTAGTCTAATTTGTAACAATCCGCGTTTAACATGTATGATGGTATGGTGGGAGGGAGGGAGGTGCCACGCATGTTTTAAAGTATATACCATCATACATGTTAAACGCGGATTGTTGCAAAGTAGACTAATACTAACTTAATAAATTACAGCTTTCTAGCACTAAGGGTCTCAGCGCTTTGCTTCGGACAGACGGACAGACGGACAGACGGACAGATGGACAGACGGACGGATGGACATGACGAAACTATAAGGGTTCTGATTTTACTTCAGAACCCTAAAACCGGAATGCCTAGCCTAGTGACATCATTTTCACCCTTATTACTATAGATATAAAGCTATTTATAATGAGCGTAAACTGATTTAGCTAGTATAATTGGACCCTTTCAATTAAAATATCGTTAAACGAAATTAATCATTTGGGAAATCCGCTTGTTAATTTACAGTAGCCTGAATCTTTTTGAGAAGCACAACATTCTCCATTCTTGTTTACAAATCCGCAATACTAAAACTTAAAACTAGTAGATCACACACATCCCTAGGCGAGTAATAGGCCAAATTTCATGAATAACTATACTCTTCTATATTAATTAAAGCTTTTTAATCATCATATAGCACAGCGAAATTAATCTGAATAAAGTCAAGAATTGCCGGTAGTCGATGTTTAATAAACGGTAGCAGAGAAAACGAGTTTTCATTGAAGGAAAATTGAGGGCTCCTGAGTTATAACCAAATAAAAGGAAATTCATTATTAGAAACTTGGAATCTTTTTTCTTTATAGGCTTCAAAAAGAAAAAGTAAGCAAATTAAAGTAACTCGGTACGCTTTGGTAATGAAATTATGTCTTTTCATGTTTTGTATTTTTGAAATATTGATGTGTATAATGAACAACTTTGGGGTACAGACCCCTGGAGTAACACCAGCATTGATAGAATTCATATTCGAGCAACTACCGTCGACACGACAATGACCATAAGGGTCAAAATACATTTATTCAGCTCCATTCGGCTTTTGTCCATAGTAAACAACGATTTTGTATGGAGATGCGTACGCATCCTTTCGACTTTTCGGCGTCGTTTCCGCTTTCGCGGTAAACAAGTAGAAAACGACGACAAATGTGTTTTATCGTTCGGCCGCGTACGCCGCTGTTCCGCCGCGTACGACGTCGAACCAAGGAACATATACTCTCTATGGCAGCGTATTCAGCGCCGTACGCAGCCGTTCGCATTCGCCGAGCCGAATAAGTGTAACCAAAATCATTCGGCGAAACGCGAATGGCGCCGAATAAATGTGCAATGACCCTTATATGTCGTTCGGATAGAAAACTACCAATGTGCATAACCTCTATGTAAGGCCGTAAGATGAAAGCTTTGAGAAAAGGGCCATATATCAGACCTGTTAAAGGCTTAAGTATTGCTTTTGAGTGCTTGGGTCTATTAGTTTGAGAGGTAAACCACAAGAACCCGCTGACCGATCATGAAGGAAACCATATTGGCGGCCACTAATCAGCTGGTTATTCTGGAGGTTCCTTAGGTTCTTCACTTTCGTAAGCAGTGAAGGCCTAGTATCCCTTTTCTGGTACATGGTGGACGAGAGCAAGCTGCGCGTTAAGACGGAGTTTCTCCACAGTGGGACGCTCTGAGGCGTAGATTTTTAACATCAGTGCAGGAATACCATCTGGCCCATTCCACTTCTTGGTATTGTTATAAGCGAGCGACCACAACTCCCGACTACTCCGCACTAGAGAGAAGAGTTTTTTTTTCATTATTAATTTCATCATTGATTATGAGTAACTCGTTTATTCTGTACGATAACTAAAAATCGATACGTATTGTAACATCAACCTGTTAAATAAAAGTTAATTGAAATGCCGGCTGTATCGCTGATAGCGACATCTGGTATGCGCAATTGATTAAAAAGTTTCGTTTTATCTACAACCTTTTTTATATTCTGCCATGTGACTCTTACAATTGTATTGCAGCTTGTTATGAGCGGTGGTAAAAGAAATCTTGGCTGAGTAACAAAAATTTGCAATTGGAATACTTTGAAATTTCGAATCACAAATAGTTGCAGAGTATCGCGTAGGTAGGTACTATGTAATGAAGGTTTTCGGAGATTTTTTCATACCTTGCGTTTTCCAGGTTTAAATTTGAGAAACGTTGATATATTTGAAATATTATCAGAATGTTGTATAAACGATTTTTGTATTTTATATCGATATATTATCATTAATTTTTATGTACGCACCCTCAGTGGAAAAAATGTATAAGTCGTGTTACTTTGAATTTTAGTTATTAATATGATTGGAAAGAGGGACTAAAGCTGCATACGCTCAATTTATTTTTTATTTTTTTATTAATCTTGACGGTTTTGTGCAAGAAATCGTAATTGTAAATCGTTTGACTACTTACTGATACTTTAACAGTTTTTTTTGTTCTCCTGTAAAATTGCAATTTTCATCATATGCCTTTTTTCCACGGAGGGTATGACTACTTATGTATCGGTGAGTTTTAAAAGTTTCACGTTCGCGATGATTTAAAAAATCACTGAAAATTTTAAATATTTGAAACAATATTTTGTCACAATTTTTGTCCACGATCGAAACTTAAGATCACAGAACTGTTCAAGACAATTAAAACAAATTCAAACTCGATAGAGTTGCATCGTTTCATTCCAAATCATTTTTAAAATACATCAAAAACCCACCCACTTGTCAAAGCTCACCTACCAGCTTTATTATCAAGTTAGTTCTATGAAATTATTATAATTACATTGTCATCCAATTTCCACATGTATACAAAATTTCAGCTCGAAGGTTTACACACCGACACCACAGTATCTGGGGGCACGGCAGTGTCCCCGCCAAGTCGAGCAAAAAAGCGGCACGGCCGTACCATCCTTTTCTCGAAGCAATTCAGGCCATTTTCGACCTCCTGTAACTTCGTTGTGGATAAATCTAGAAGCCTGAATTTTTAGTAACCAAGCAGGCATTGTATAAACACGGTATATTTCAAATTTCATTCAGTTCGAACCAGTAGTTTAAGAATTATAACTAGTCAAAGTTTCTTAATTTCGTCACTCACTGACTGACTGACCGATCATCAAAACTCTAAGGCACTTCTAGCAGACATAGAAGCTTCAAATTTGGAACACAATTAGTGTTTAGTGTATAGATCAAGGAAAAACTAAAATATTTTGCAATTTCGGTCCAGTTTTCTAGATACATTAACTGCATAAATAACTTTGTAATCCCATATAAATATATAGGATTACAAAGTTAAATTTGCAGTTAATGAATTACTGTACCTGTATAACAAAGTTACATTTGCAGTGAATGAATCAGTGTACCTGTATATAATCTGTATATAATAGGTGTAGATAGGTACCTACATATAATTATGTTCAAAGGTAACTTGTAAAAGGAAAAAAAGTTGAACTATCTACAAAAAGAAATGAGATGCCATCAAAAACATAACTTGTAAAAAAACCAAGTCTCGCAACTCAGTTCTCCTATCGTAAAAAGTTGTGAGATCCATGAAATACCAAGTCGGTTAACTTATTCAGTTCCTACTTAAGGGTCCTTCTGTCTTAAGTTATTACGTAATTACCTAACCTAACAAGTAACAACATCTTATAGTGACCATATTATCAATATTAAAAATCTTTTAATTATGTTTTAAATAAATAGATTGACTTGGCAATCGCACTAAACAATCAAATTTAAAATAATATGTAGGTATTACTTGTGAGATACATTATGTTTTCATGCGATGGTCAAGTCGATCTATTTATTCAAAGCATAAAAGATATAAGATGTTGTTACTTGTTAGGTTAGCTAATTACGTAATAACTTAAGACAGAAGGACCCTTATGTAGGAACTGAATAAGTTAACCGACTTGGTATTACATGGATCTCACAACTTTTTACGATAGGAGAACTGAGTTGCGAGACTTGGTTTTTTTACAAGTTATGTTTTTGATGGCATACAATAATAGTACCGGAAAATGTGAAAATAATAAATCTTGTACCTTTTACCACGCTATTACGCAAATTTTACAACTACCAAAATTTTACACAACTGATTCGAAACAAAAGTCATATTCTCTGGACAGTCAAAATCTTTTATAGGACAAAGAAGAGATGATTTACACTCGTACGCCCGCAGTCCCGGATGGCTATGCAAATGCAACAATGGCCACAAATTACTACAAAAAGCCGGCAGTGCGATACTGAGCGCTTTTCTTGTCCATTCCGCCTAAAAACGTGACCATAATAGAGCGTGTAAATGAATTGTGCAAGACCATTGGCTATGACAAGAGCTTATCGATACTATGTAAAGTAGTGCAATTAATAAAAAAATATATGTAATGTCGTAATTAATATCCCCGAGTATTTATTGCCGCATACGTCAGATTTTTGTATCCAAATCAATTTAAATAAACCATTATCTAAATTGTCTGGATTTGCGTTTATACTTAGTTGTGTATTTTTTCCATCATATACATTTGAATATCATCCGAATAATGGACAGACATCAGTTTGTCTATCAGACAGACACACAAATGCAACACACGCAAAACCTATTTTAGGATTCCATTTTTGGTTCTACGAAACGGGTTCTACGAAACCCTAAGAAATTAAGTAACGTAGATAGGTAGTACATGATGAATTGCACATTGTGCAATTGTGCAATTCATTTGCTTAAATCTTACATCAAATAAGTAATGGGTAAGCAAGTTCTTCATTAGCTCTTAAGGGCTAATTTAACATAAGCTTAAACCCAATCATAAACAAGCTAAAACTGAAGAAGAAAGTCCTAGGCCGTAGAGAAGTTCAGCCACTCCAATGTACAGTTCAATATTTAAAATAAATGTTCTGAATACTGGTTGAAAGCGGCGCTACAGTAACAAAGCGACGTCGGCTCTCGATGCAATGGTCTGATCGCCATTTCCGCCATTTATCTACAGACTGCTAATTATTTTTTCATAGACCAGTGATCGAGAAACAAAGTGACTGGAAACTTAAAGCATCCACGGCTGAAATAAAAGTAATAAGAACATTTTATTACAGCCCGGTCTCTGAAAGAATGCAATTCTACGTTTGTCGGAAATTTCAGTTTTGTAATTTATAAGTTAAAAAAAAAAGAATTATCACACTTTATTGACAAAAGTGAAGTGCAATATTACTTATGTCACTTAATTATTGAGTCTATAATTTCACATGAAATAATAGTGTATTTATTGCAATGATATTATAATTTTTGTAATGAAATGTTATCGTTTTTTCAAGAATACCAAAAAATATTTTATTAGTAGCTATATTGATATAACTGCTTATGCATAAATTATAGTGTCTAAAAATGAGTATGGTTAACTTATTTGAAATTGAAAATTATTTTTCTTCAGTCTAAAATAAAGCGTCAAAAATGTGCCTAGGGCATCTTGAAATGTACAAATTCGATTCAGGTCTACAATTAATACAGGTAAATGGGCGTTGTATGAATCGATTAACAGATTAACGGGCTTAACGGTCCACTATACATAAGTAGACGTACACGATGATCTGTTGTTTATTGGTCAGATATTTATTGGTTAATAAATATGACGCCCAGGATGTTTTATGCCTCTTACGCCCCAACTCAGAGTCACTAACGGTTACTTTAATCGCTCCTTAGTAAAGAATCACCATACAAATTCTGTGCTAAGGAGCATATTTAAGTAACCGTTAGTGACTCTGAGTTGGGGCGTTACATGCCTTATATTATTCTCTGAATACACAGCTTTATCTAAGCTTAGCTTAACTAATGCGTTTCGATAAGTTTATCTCCTAGTTTAAGAGTTATGTCCGTTACTTATATAACTTTTTGTTATTATTTTTTTTACAATATTTCCTATATTTAATGTGATAGATATTTTTGCATATTTAAGATTAAACTGTATAATTTTCCCTCACAAAATATACGTGTTGGAATATACCGCATTTCAATCTGGAGTAAGAAAACACATTAAATTTTTGCAAACTTTATCGAAAGGCCAGAGCGTCGTTTAACCTTTGGTAACGGAAGCCTAATTGCACCCAAATTCCTGCCGCACTGATTCACTCCGGAACGAGTCGAGCTTCGTGTTGCGATATTAAATGAAATTGATACAAGCTCAAGCCATCAGACACGCACTAACTTCCAATAGATACCCGTATATCCGTCAACTGAGGAAATGTAGTCACCGTCTTCTATGGATGTGGTTTAAGATAAATAGCCTAACTACAGAAGACACTTACAGGTGGTACGTAATACCCAGCGATATCAGTAACATCAAAGTCACCAATGCGTTGCTGGCAGATAAAGGTGCGATCGACCCCTATTTCTGACTCTTCCACATCACGGCTGAAAACTTTTTTTTTTATGGAAGTAGCCGGCAAACGAGCTGTCGATCCACCTGATGGTAAGTGCTATCGTCGCCCATGGACATCAGCAACACCAAAGGCATCACTGATGCGTTGCCGGCCAAGAAAGAGAGAAGAAAAAAGAAAGAACTGGCTCTCAAGCCCCTAGCCGGAACACGACGAGTCGTTTGGCGGCTGACTCGTGTTCAAGGGTGGCAGCTATCCAGGCAAACCCCATCGAGAATTAATGATAGTAATAATGGTATTAATTAACAATGATAATCAATATTATCAATATAATCCCTCGAGGGGCCCTACCACCAGCGTGCCGGATTTAGTCGCCTCTTACGACACCCATCCGGCGTGGGATTGAGGTTAGTATTCTAAGCCGCCTCAATACGGCTAAAACTTATTAAACGTGGTTACAATAGGCATGATGAGAGATTTTGAATTACTGTTTCATATTGTTGGGAAATATAATAAAATTACAACGTATATCATATTTCCGCAAAAAAAAATAAGGTTTAGTGTAAAATAAATACACTTCAACTTATAACTTTGAAATTCGCACCAAAACACTTCAAAGTTTGATGGCGTCGCTTGTGACCACACGCTTCAGTAAAGTAATAGACGAGACATATTCGTTTGTTTACTGAGGCGTGACTTAATTCGCGCTGATTGAGACTGATTGGCGTTCAAGATATATTATCATGGCGGCTTGCCGTAATTTGTAGTTTTATTTTATCAAAATATTGTTAATCTCACTCATATTAATACGATAAATGCGTGTTTTGTAATCCATTAATAGGGTTTCAATAAATACATAATTTTAGTGATTTTTACTTACTGTCATCATGCCTATTACGTAATTTCATTACCGGAGGAAACACCAGTGAAAGATAAGTTTTCGTTCTTTTTTGAATAATTTTAAAACTATCCATTGTAGAACTATAGTCAAAATTATCTAAGATGCCCATAATGATAGCTGGTATTTTTTAATATGAACTAACCTTGTATGGGTGTCTTTGAGCGAAATGGAATATCCATTTACTTGACATGAATAGTTGAATACTTACTGACAAAGGATTTTGCCAAAATTTGTTAAAAATCCCTACTCATATTCATTGGCGTTGATTATAAATCATATTATACGTTAAAATCTAGTAAAAATCCCATCACAACATAATTTATGCAAAATTTAATAAAAATATATGACGTCGAAACAATCTTATATGAAGAAGCCTAAATCTTATCTGACGTAGGGTGATGTGACGGCTTGAAACCGTTTATAAAACCAATCATAATCGATACATTACTATAATCGAAATTTAAAAATGAAAATTGATTAATTTAATTACATTGTTAAAAATGATTTGCTTGCATTTGAATTTAAAATTAGGTACCCAATAATACCAAGACGGATTGGATGCTAATAAAGTACATTTTCCATTATGTATGGGCACTTCGCCATCCATGGACAGTAACTGCAGATAATATGTTATATGTAATTATGTATTTAAGGTTGCGGTAAACATTTTTTTTCAACAAAATTATAATTATGTATACGTACATGAATGTGTCTTACAAAAGAAGCAAGAATTTATTCACTGCAGTTTTTTCCTGACGCTCATAATATAATATTATGTCAAAATATTATTATGAAACTGAGTGGGACTTTCATAATCTATCTATCTATATATCATGATCTATCTTTCTTTCTTTTTCTTCTCTTTCTTGGCTAGCAACGCACTAGTGATGCTTTTGGTGTTGTTGATGTTCATGAGCGAATGGATAAAAGACTATTTTATTGAAGTCGTAAATAGGTACATATTAAGAATACGCGGTACGAGATAGCTCAATCGAGGTAGTAGGTAGGTAACTAGGTACCTAAATATTACGGTTTTTAGTTTAAAATTTAAGTATCGAATCGATTAGAAGATCTTATAATTTTGAATCGATTTGTATTAAAAATTGGTTTCTTTCGTGAACCGATTTTTTTGTACATCTCTAATGTCACTGTGATGGCAAACGACAAATTGGGCTTCTTAGTTCGCGGTGACTATAAAACAACCCTTTTATTTGACTTGCCACACGATACGGTTGGCAAAATAGTTTTTATTTTTTTATTTTATTAAATTTAAAAAAAATAGAGTTTGTCACTTTATACATTCGTCTTTGGATAATAAAAAAGTACATGAGCAAAAAATCAACTCATTTGGTCCAGTAGTTTCGGAGTAAATTGACTGTAAAAGACGTACAGACAGACTAGTGATCAAGGGTTCCCTTTTTCGTTTTTTCGTACGAAACCCTAAAAAGAACAACTTATGTCAAATCTAATACGTTTTGCGAGCTACATTTCCCATTTCCATATCTCTTAATTTAATTCAGTTCAAATAACCATTAAAAGCGATTGTCATCAATTGCAAATAACCCAGAAAGCCTTTATATTCCGGTGTTGGGACCGATCGTTCAGTCAATGGCACCCTTTGTATTTCACGTCAACACAGTTACGATACGGCCACGATGGCGACACATTGAAACTATTCAAACTATTCAAATATTCATTTGACGTACCCACTGCAGTGTTGGGTCCGCCCCTACAATTGATTTTATAGACCGTTGAGAATGAGGCAGAAAACTGTAAAATTTCTTTTTACACTGTTTTCTGCTGTATGTAATTTGGCTTATGTTCGCCTTTGCGATAATACAAGGTAAGCCCATTACTTTAAAGCTTGTTTCAATTTTCAACTTTATTGCTGTACCAAATAATAACCATTACTTCTTGCTTTCCACGCCTGAGAGTTCAATAAAAGAAACAAGAATATAGTAATGTTAACTTCTAATGTTAAAAAAAACTTACCGGTACTTAATCAGTAATAGAAGATTATCCTACAACAATAGAATGTTGATAAAAATTCTGTACCTAGAAAAGAAAAGAAACGCATGAATCAGACTGGAAAATCTCTTCTTTTGTTACTTTATTGTTCTTCCAAAAGTAGTTCGTAGTGGGATCGATGATTCACTTAGTTGAAACCGTTTGTACTGGTATTGCTAACAATTAACGCACAGTCACAGTGCTTACAATATCATATATAACTTGACTGACGCAGTTTTTGTTTGAGTACAATAGATATTTTGAAAGTGTCAACAGCAATTTTGTTTTCATAAAGTCAATTTAAAAATATTGGAATACGCTTTTTATGTACTAGTTTTTTTTTTTTCTTAAACAGCCATGAAACAAACAGACGAGGGACCCGTTAGTACGTCATCGTAGCTTATGGACATCAGTGTCACCTTGAGCATCACCGATGCGTTGTTGCCAGCTGAGAAAAAAGAAGAAACTAGCTTCACGAAAAGATAATAAGGATAAACTTCCTTTTAGCCCATACCCCGATTGATCTGAGTTTTGGTATACCTATGTATTTCGACGCATTGACAACGCATATCATAGGCAAAATACTCTCATATTTCACATTATATCTCACATTATTATTTGTTTTTCACGTTTATTTGGCAAAGTATTATATAAAAATGTTTCCTAAAAAAGTTACAGCCCATTAAAAAATTGTCATTTTATGTCCAATACATATTTCTTGTAGAGCCAGTGTTTTGGGAGAGAAATGCGAAATTCGTTCCACATAATTTTTTGTGTACCTACTATTTCACTTTACATACTATCACAAAAGAAATAATAGTACTTATTGATACTACTCGTATGAAGATGGCAGATTTTTATTTGGAATATTTTATTAGGCTTATTACCATTTGTATACAATTACAATAGCATTATAAACAATAATCTAAATTTTACTAACAAAAAATAACCGACTTCAAAGTCTCAAAAACTACTTTTCAGATCTCGTTCAAATTTATGTGGGACCACATGACAAGCCCCTGCTTTCGATTAAAAAAAGAATCATCGAAATCGGTTGGCGTGATATTGAGTTATTTGTCAATTTGTCGCGCACATCTTTAACAAATTTACGACTTATGTGGTTTTCTCATGGATGCCATTGTCAGATCTCAATAAAATTTATGTGGGACTACATGACAGCCACTAGCTTTCGATTAAAAAAACAATCATCAAAATCGGTTCGCCCAGTCCAAAGTTCTGAGGTAACAAACATAAAAAAAACAGTCGAATTGAGAACCTCCTCCTTTTTTTGAAGTCGGTTAAAAAGTCAATATTTCTTGAGTGTGTGTCAAACATTAACTTATTTTAAGTAAAAAAAAGTGGGTAACCAACTTCGCAACAATCCTATCAAATTATGAGTCGAAGGTCGCGTGGATCAAAACCCTTGATCTTTAGATTAATTTAACAAGGGAGTGATGAAGCAAAATTAAAATACAAACGGTAATGGACCCTGCAAATTCAGAGCAAAAACTGAGAGGTGTTAATATCAGGGCCTTATTTATGAACGGGGAACGTTTGCATTTTACAAAAAACAATATTCAACAAATTCACGGCTTTATTAAACTGATAGTCTACGAAAATTTTATCGACTTCAACACATAATACGTGCTAAATAATTATCAATTTTCGTATGAATATCGCGGATAACTAGAATAAATTAAAAAATTAAAAAATAACTCGCCTGCCATCAAAAAACCTATTATGATATACCTTTTTGAAATCCTTATGGTGAGCTCTTTAATTGATACCCATATTGCATTATTCGATTTATTTTTATTTTTGATACTTCAAACATCATTCATCTCACAACCACCATAATTGTTTTTTTTTATTTTAATTATCTAAGAACCCTTCATGGCAGACGGGCGTTAATGATCCATTTTCGTCTGAATATCTCGGATAAAAAGAGATAAATTCAGCACAAAAGTAGTTTTGCAGTTTACATTTACATAGGTAGTTTTTGTTGTTATTTTATTTATTTATATCTTTCCTTTTGTCTATCTGCCTTTTTGGCACCCCATTTTCACGATATCACCGGCTTCTATTCTTTATAAAAAAACCTTTAACAATAAAACTTAACAATATCACTATTACGATTTACCAGGATATTCAGACTCCGAAAGATATCAGTTTCAATAAACATCTAATGGATTGTATCCAGACTAGATAGATACCTCAATTTCCTTCAATAAAATAAACCGGAATGATGCCCTACTTAACGTTAGGTATCGTACTCCAAAAAAACTCAGAAACACAAATTGACATAGTCTGCAATCAATTCAAAGAGCAATCCGTGATCGTTGCTGATTAATAGAATTCTGCTAATGCTTCCAAACCACTCAACGCCCGGCTTAGAGCAATTAGCTCGTTACGTCACTAAATATCCGTAGTAAGGAATCTTAAACATTAAAGTATCAGAATAAGGAAAATCTTTGTTAACAGTAGAATCGTATTTCGTTGCCTCTGTCTCTACCACGCTGCACAAAGACTTTGTGCCTTCATTTTTCAAAGTGAATTTCGCTCAATCTTGTTATAGGCGAAGACTACACTGCTAAAGCTTGGATTTTCAGATTTCATAGCGAATTTGCGTGTTGTTTCTATAAAATGAATTTTATTATATACTGATACAGAATAACTTGTGCATGCATTCTTAAAGATACGGAAGTAGCGAATGATAAGGCGAATACGATTCTTCATCAATCCGCTCTGGAGCAGCGTCGTGGATATGCTCTAAGCCTCGTCAAGACAAGACTCATGTTCAGTAGTGGGCTGTTAATTAATCGGTAAATGCCAAGACAAATACGACTATACGTTTGGCGTTAAAATTATTTATATACGAAGCTTATGTATTACATATTATCTAATATCTAATAGAAGCGCTCATAGCCCGGCGGCTTGCGTCGATCCTATGTGATCGACAAAGTTAAGCAACAGCGGGCGCGGTCGGTAATTGGATGGGTGACCGCTAGTGGCAAAAATTTCTTGAGCGTTTCCGTGCTTCGAAGGGCACGTAAAGCCTTCGGTCCCGGTGGTTATCATAATATAACGGTCGTTAAGCCGTGTCGGAGGCCCTCGGGCGGTTTGAAAACTTCCGACACTCGGGTTGGCCACTAACCCCTCCACCAACCCGCACTGGAGCAGCGTGTTGGAGTATGCTCTAGACCTCCTCAAGAAGAGAAAGAAGAAGAAGAAATCTGTTGAAGCCAATAAGCGTACCTGCTCTTTACTTGACTAACTACAGTGCTGCCTACTTCAACCCTCTTTTTATACATATTCATTGATTGCAGTAATTATTACCAAGCAAATTAAATGAGACTACTCAAAATTCTCTCTGTTGCTTGTCTATAATAATACATAAATGAATTATTCATTTGTTAATTATTTCGTATAAAATTTATCAGGTCATTTTAATACAACTACGAAACCACTGGCTAGCATGATGGTAATAAAATTTTACGAGACTTAAGACTTGAAACGTTGAAGTCCGGAGCTCAATTATAAATAATTGAAAGTTCGCTTGTAATGCTATAAAAGCGATCAGGTTGGTTTAAAAAGAATAAAGTTTTGAACTGGTACTGGAAATATCACCTGCAAAATTTTGTTATGTCTCGAAATTTTTATAATTATTATTATCTTTCTCTAGCTGACCTGAAATATCTTTATCTATTTTGACCATGCGAATATATTTTATAAAATGTACCGCTTTATAAATGTAGAAATTCCCAATACCCAGAATCCTACTATCCTTCTTAATAGTCAACTTTGATTCTACAAAACAAATAGTAAATATATTACGGCTTAAACCGGTTTATTTCAGATGCATATACCTATTTACCTATATAAAGAACCTTCATAAATTGTTCTATTGCATGAACGTGGAGTCTTATCAAAACCAAAACATTCAACTCTTTAGGAAGAGAGGAAGTAGTTCTCATTCAGCTTGCAAGATATTACATGCTAACAAACCAACGAACAAAGCACGTTTTTTTATGGCAAAAGCCGGCAAACGAGCTGACAATCCACCTGATGGAGTGTGATTATCGTCGCCCAATGAACATCAGCAACACCAAAAGCATCATTGATGCGTTGTCAGACAAGAAAGAGAGAAGAAAAAGAAAGAAAGAACTGGCTCATGCTCAAGGGTGGTAGCTATCCAGGCGAACCCCATGAAGAAATAATAATAGCAATAAATCATTAAAAGCGTTCAAAAAAAGCTTCTCATAAGGTTGTACGTATTGAATCATGACATAAACGAAGTGCGATGTCTAGTTTATTACGCAGTCCTAATGCAAATGAGAAAAAGCGGTCAATCTGAAACTCATTCGCTCGGCTCTACCCTAATTGAATTATTTTCTAAGAGATGGAACTGCCAAAGGGCGCGACGGATCCTATTTAAGGCATTAGATGTACGCGAAGTATAGTTAATGCAAACAGAAATTTTGTACAACACTTTTGACAATTTTATGCTGTATATTGATAACATATTTTTTCTTTGCCTACCTCACATTTTCCCGATAAGCCAGGGTCAACTGGTAGAGAATGCATTTAGAAATTAAGTTCACCCTTGTAATCCCTACTTTAAATGGTTTAAAAAAAAAACAAAAACTATGCCTATATTAGATAATGATTAAAAAAAATTTGTGCAGTCAATTTAGTCAGTTTCTTATACAATTATAAATTTACTCCAACATTAATACTATATTACAAAGGCTTATATTGGATTGAAGTGGTATTTCTCGTATTATGAATCAATCAACAACTCTGATTTTGTCAACTGTGTGTGCAGATTTATGTGTGTCCGACCGTCCGTCCGTCTGTCCGAAGCTTAGCGTTGAGATCTTTAGTGCTAGAAAGCTGTAATTTGGCAAAGATATACATACATATTTATTAAAACTCCAAAACATTAGATTAAATTTTGAAAAACATTTTTTTCAGGGCACCTCCCCTACAGGTAACGTGAGGATGAATTTTTTACTCGTCCCTATACTGGGGGTATTGTTGAAAAGGACATCTAAGACCATTTATGCATTTAGGGGTCCGTTTGCAAAATATTTCGCTTTAAAGTGCTAATTTTGTTTACAGTCAAGTGTCCCCCCGCGCGCTAAACGGTTGGAGTAGGACAAGTGAAAAATTCTCAAAAATAGGGTATATGATAAAACAAGGATAAATTTACTATTCGGAACCCTACATTGCACGTGGCCTGACACACACTTGCCCGGTTTTTTACTCTAATAAACCGGCCAAGCGCGTGTTATTACATCAAGATCATGTAATCTAAAAATTTACGTTGGGGACGATAATTTTTTGTTATAACGGGTAAGTGCCAATAGTAACAGTCACCTATGGATAAAGCCAAAAAGCGCGGAACACTGGCATTATTAAAGAGGTTGTATTAAACGGAACTTCTGTAGCTAGTATTAGCGCCAACCAGCTCGATGACTGGCTGAAAGTCGCGACTGACCCGATTTTTTTGCTTCCCAAGCAGTTCCAAGTTTATGATGTAATAAACCCGCCTCATATCTATAACGACTGTGTTTCACTGGGTCGACTGTAGATTTGTATTACGTTGGAGTTCATGAGCTACATATGATATGACTTGTCAAGTGTAAGTCGGGCTTGTAACTTGCGAGTTCCTTACAGTTTTACATAAATTAAATAAAGCCCATTTAAATTATTATAATCGAATAAAATATTCGGACCTTTATAATAATTATGTAAAAAGAAAAGTTGGAACAGATATTTTTCTTCATGTGTGTCCTTGGTTAAACGGAGTCCATAACAAAATTATCATACTAGACTCATTACCTTATTCTGCAACTATGATAAACTTTTAAAGGTCACTCATAAGTTCTATCTATTGTTCACTGGTCAATTGAACAAAGAATCGATGATATACAAAAGGGACAGGAATCTTCGTAATTGATAGTCTAAGGCCCCAACTCGGAATCACTAAAAGTTACATAAGTCGCTCGTTAGTACAGAATTTGTATTGTGATTCTTTACGTACTTTCGTTCTTTACGTTTAAGTAACCGTTAGTGACTTTGAGTTGGGGCGTTAAACATTCCATGTCTGTAAAATCTAAAAAACTTTATCTAACCAGACCAGGGCCGCAAACCTTATCCGCTCTCTTCCTATAAGAGATTCAAGTCGAAAATCCATTTTCATTTCCTGACCACCGTATAGCCTAGTTACGTTGGTTGGTAGTAACCCCGCCTGCTAAGCAAAGATTCCCATGTTCGGTTGCCAGCTGGAGCAGATAGGTTTTTATGACAGATTCCTTGTTCTAGAGTCGATGTTTGTTAGTGATACTCGTATCTTATTACCCGACTGCTAAGGAAGGGTTATCGTCGCTGCGCGTGCGAATCCGCGTAAGAGCAACTTGTAAAGACCGCGTATTTGCTTTTTGATGATTTTACAGGAGGAAGATAAAACTTAATATCTCAGCGATATTAATTCTTATTACCGACTGAACTTAACAGCTAGTTAAAATAAAGAAAGTTGTAAAGAACTAGCTGTTAAGTTCAGTCGGTAATAAGAATTAATATCGCTGAGATATTAAGTTTTATCTTCCTCCTGTAAAATCATCAAAAAGCAAATACGCGGTCTTTACAAGTTGTATGTATGTATGTATGTATGTATGTATGTATGTATGTATGTATGTATGTGTGTAATATTCTTTATTACCTCATATCTTCCAAACCGCTGAACGGATGTATATAGGGTAAAATACCCAACGATTGTCACCCTAAGCGTTTTCTCAACATTTTTTGTCATTTTAATGTTGTTTGCTTTAAAAATCCAATATTTTTTTGTTTTAAATATAATGTTTAATTATCAAGGAGAAGATTAATATGAATTTTAGTGCAGTTTAAATAATTTAATCAAGGAAAAATAATGTTTCAAACTAAAAGAGCGCAAAACTATATCGATTGACACCCTGATGTAACGATTGACACCCTGCGAGACTGTAACGATTGACACCTAGTGTGTACATTAATTCGCATTGAAAAGCTAAGTACCTATATGGAGTTTTAGAGTTTATGTAAATGAAATGATTATTTTTTATTACTTTTTATTTATTTATGAGTACACTACCTTCTACCCGCGACTTCGTCCGCGAGAATTTAGAATCAGATCCAGATTCTACTAAAATTTAGATGTTAGGTTTAGATGTTTGGATGTTTGTGAATTAAAATTACAGTATCCTGCTTTTCATCCCAAAGAATGGATATCAATGATGATGATGAATGGTTATGATGACTGGAGATGATGGTGATGATGATGAAAAATGATGATGATGAATGACGATGCTAATTATGATGGTGATAATGATGAATGGTGGTGATGATGATGATGAATGGTGATGATGATGAATGATGATGTACGATGATGATGACGAATGATGATTATGATAATGATGACTGGAAATGGTGGAGGATGATAATGATGATGAATGATGATGATGGTGATAATGACGATGATGGTGATAATGACGATGATGGTGATAATGATGAATGTTGGTGATGATGATGATGATGAATGGTGGTGATGATGATGATGAATGGTGATGATGATGATGAATGGTGATGATGATGATGAATGGCAAATTTCGTACAAGCTAACAATCAATCAACAACGTACTCTAAAGAGTAACACTTAGATCTTAATTCTATTTCAATCGGTTTACAAATAAAGTCACCAATTTAAAAAATCGCGTGTAAATTTTTTTTTGAGTTGGGTAGTGTGGGTACTAAGGCATAGGATACCTGAAGCGAAGCGAGGGAAATTGCTCTCTACTGATAAATAAGTGTGTATTTCAACAGTTTCTAATTTCTGCGTAAAAATATTTTGATCCGTACGGGGTGTCAATCGTTACAGCCTAGTACAAATAAAAATGTAATGATTGGCACTAGCAAAACGTAATGTTTCCTGAGGCAAAGTTAGTAAAATCGTGAAAACCACATCTATTTACGATATAATTTAACAGAAACAACACCAAACTTATATATTTACTTACCAGGGGCGATAAAAATCGTCACACAATGTTAGTCCCGCTTCTGTTTTTCTTAATTTTCATCAGTCTACTGCAACCCACGTGTCCCGCTACTTTTAAAAAATCGACAGATACAAAATGGCGGGAAAATCAACTACGAAAATGTTGCCATTTTATGAAATGAAAATTTTACTAATTAAAAGTAAAGTTACCATACTTAAAAATAATAATTTATGCTTAGTTTAGGACATAATACGAAAAAGGTGTCAATCGTTGGGGGAGTGCCAATATTACTAGACTTTACCCTAATTAAGATATTGTTAAATTCGTCTTGTTTAAACCTACATTGTTCATTTGTGTGATCGTGAGAACGTTATTTGTTAATTATTTCCACGATTTCAAGGCAAATTTCTATTACAGTTTAGTTAAAGACACCAATGCAATGGCTACTTATCCCCAAGCTGATGCCCTCAACGGTCATATGCAACTTCCGTTACGTGAAGCTTCCAGAAAATTCCATAGATATTTTCAATGGAACGATCTCTGCGCGGAGAGTATTTGATATTAAAAATGAAACGTTTATAAAGTACTTTTTCAAACTTCGCTCTTAGCAGTCTTTCAATTCTTTTATATTCAATGCTCTATATAACTAGATGCTCACTATTTTAAGCCAAACACAAAAGACTGTTTTGATTGAGTGGATAGCGATCGTTCACTTACAAAATTGAAGTTGAGTAATCAAAATCTTAACAAGATTAAAAGTTTCTTATTTTTGTTTTGTTAGTCTTTTGAAATGTTAAGTTTTTTAATTATAATATTATATTGAGTAAGGTAGTGATGACCACAGAGTAAATAAGGAAAAATTGTTGTTATTCAAAGATAATGCAAAGCATAAATTAATCTCAAAAAATCTTATTTATTGAGTGAATAGGAAAAAAAATACAAAAACTTTCTATGAGAATAGATAAATATGGAATATTGAGATATTTAAATATGAAAGTATTTATCATATCTCTTAAAACTGTTATTCTGAATATAGTTTACATTACATACTCTTAAAATTAAGTTAAATTAAGTTAAAACTTAAACTATGCCAAATCTCACATTACTACGTGCATTATTTTCGAAAAGGGGCACGAATGTATTTTCCTTAACTAATAATAGATTATATTTGTATATATATGTATATGTTGATATATTTGTTAGTTGAGAATTGCGGAAATCATAACCGAAGCAATGCGGGTATGTTTGGGAGTTGAATGTGTTTCACCAAAGCCATTGTTTAAATGACCTCATAAATGTATTATTACATATGTTTCTTTATTATCGTTGGCAGTCTATTGCATACATGAATAGTAGAGATGCATTACTCGGTTTTATTAAAATTATTTGGAATATTATGAATACAGATTCATGCATTATTTAAATGTAATGGTGAAAAGAAACCTTTTTATTTATAGTTTGGATTTGGAAGGGTTTGTTTGGAGTTCTTTTATCAAAAGTAAGTATGGCTGTAATTTGAACGGAAACATCTGAAATTACTAAATAACCTATCCTCGCACCTATCAATCGAAAATATAAGTAATAGATAAATTATTTTACAAACTTTTTTTTTTCATTTGTTTAGCATAAAGTTAAATAAATGCAGTTTATTAAATCGGTGTAAATGGCGAGTGCATTCTCTGCTAACTAACCATTAGGCCAAACAGAAAGACATACTTAAGCATAGTTTAAGCTTTAACGAACTATATTATATATATTTTATAGCTTTAACGAAATATATTATAAATATTGGCATAGTTTAAGCTTTAACGAACTATATTCAGAATAACATTTTATTATAAAAACGCGATCAAATTTATTATGAAACGGACAAATATAGCGAATAAATACTATATGTAATCCAATACCAATATTGTGAGTTATTTTATATCCATTTACGATCAATCAAAACGCCAACAATATCCGCCCGGATCAGAGTTTATCCCCGATAAATATTATGATATCAGTATGATCTATGAAACACAATTTACTTTTAATTTATTTTATAACATAATAGGAAAGATCTAAAATGTTATACCACACATTTACAGTAATGAGTTTTCTTCCAGTGTTCGAAATTCTTACTCCAAGGGTAACTACAGGGTTACATTTACATGAATGTTTTAATTCTATAATAAATGTATGTATTACGTGTATATTTTACTTAAAATAGAGCCCTCTGCTCATCTTGTGTTGTAAACATAGCTAAGCCATACCATAATATAAGCCAGGTTATCTCTTTACGTATACATATAATACACTTATACTCTTATATACTTATCCCCTTAAACTATTATTTATACTTATACTCTGCCCACGGTTTTGTCCGAGTTTTACGGGATAATAAGTACCATTATGTCTTATTCCAGACTAGCTAACCCGGCAGACGTTGTCCTGCAACATGCTATTTTTCCTAAAATAAAAGTAGCCTAAGTTACTGCTTGGTACATCAGCTATCTGCCAGTGAAAGTCCCGTTAAAATCGATCCAGCCATTTCAGAGATTAGCCGAAACAAACAGGCAGACAGACAGACAGACAAAAATTGTAAAAAATGTTGTTTTGGTATGTGTGCCGTATATACATCCAAATACACTTACTAAAAAGCGGATATCTTAATATTACAAACATACACTCCAATTTTATTTAGGTATTTGTATAGATGGTCTACCTGTGTGCTTAATTTCATGAAAATCAGTCAGTAGATTTTACGTGGAAGGGTCACAACTCACAAGCATGCAAACTCACATTTAAATTTATAATTTATATTTATAATTTTAGTAATATAGATCCTATATAGATCGAAAAAACATTAGGTTAACATGAACTCATTATTATGATTCGACGAATCATAAACTTAAAGAAGGAAGTCGATTGTAATCCCTCAAAGTATGCCGTATTTGATCTTAGGACCTCGTTATGAATCCCTCAGATTTTCCGCTCCCTGCCCCCTGTGCCAACTTTAAATGACTTTTTAAGACCATTCAGTTACATTTACTTTGCATTTAGGAAACAAATTTAACTTATCTTAATTATAGACAGTACAAATAGAAGCTTCGTAACATAATGGCAGTTGAAATTTTATCTCTCTGAGATAACTTGGGCCCTAGTTAAATATAGGGCAGAGGAAGCGGCCTGACCACAAGAAAAATAATGTCTGATATTAAGAACTGCTCATGACGTCATTTGAAATCAAATCAAATCAAATGTTTTTATTCAAAATTGGTTTGGTTTACAAACACTTTTTGAAAGCCATGCAAGCTACGCCAATGCTTCAACAAGGCCCTACTGTGAGAGGGCCCGCGAGAAGAAGCAGCAAGTAACTACCGGGGTTGTTTTTTCCTGCTCACAGTATCAGATAGCACTTATCATCTACTAAAATCTATATTCAAAAAACTCATGTCCAAGTAGTCTTGTGTTTAAAATAATCAATGTAAAATAATCAATACGAGTAAAATAAATACCAAAGGCATCACTATCGGCAGACTCTTGGATAAACTTTTAGACGCTGTATTATTTTGGTAGAACAGAATAGGATTATACAAACAGTATTTGCCTAATAATTAAACATGAACAACTCACCACACGCTCTCATATATGACTGTTTATACTTCACAATCTCTCTTTGTCATGACAGTTTACCAATTCTGAAAGTGCGTAAAGTATGCCAAGTAAGTATTTATTCTAGACGTAAGTTGAAATTTCGTTGTTCTCAAAATAATTCATTGTTGTAATATTAGTGTATTTACTATATGCTGTCACTAAGCTTTGAACGAAGCCTACCTTACCAACATGTTCACATCCCAAGTCCGTAATTAAGCCAAGTTTTATTTATGCCGTAACCCATTGCTCCACTAACTCAAACAAGCTTATTAAAACAAAGCGTATTACGCCAACTTAAACTGCAAAAAATATGAAAATACCCGCTTTTATTTACTGTTATGAAGCTGTTATATTAGTGCGGTCGGCGGATTTCAACTTACGATGGTTTTACCGAAATATTTGCCTTACAATGTTTCGGCAAAATATATGCTTACTTTTAAGCCTCGCTCGTGCTATCGTAATTTTATCGTTCATGCATATTAACAAATATATGTGTTGGGTTATTATTAACTTGTTATATGTATTTATTTTTATATGCCCTGTATTTGCTTGTTCTGAATGCATTTACTTTAAAAAAAAATTGGATGATGAATACTGTATAAATTGTAACCAATCCATCAGCCTTTGAGGTCCAATACTGGACATAGGCCTCCCCTAACACTCCCCACTCTGACTGGTCCTAAGTTTTCTAAGTCCAGCGTATTCTAGGAAGTCAAATTTCTTTGGCCTCAGATGACAAAATCTCGAAACTACGAAAGTCATGTTCCATCTTAATATATATAAACTACGTGTCACGTTTTTGTCCGCGATGGACTCCTAAACCACTTAACCGATTTTAATCAAATTTGCACACCGTGTGCAGTTTGATCCAACCTGAAAGGTAGGATAGCTTACATCTTCCTTAAGGCACACGGAAGGTTTTAAGAAAAAAAAACTTGAGAGGTGTCAAGGGACACCCGGATGGAACGAAGTTCCTTGCAGTAAGTACTAGGATAGCAAAACATGCAGCAAGTGTGCCAAAACAAATCTGGGATATTAAATTTCTGAACAAGCCAACAACAAACGGTGAACAAAGCCGATGACAAATTGAATACCCCAGATTTGTTTTGGCACACTCGCTTGCATGTTTTTTCTATCCTAGTACTTACTGCAAGAAACGAAAATATCTGGCTTGCTTTCTATAAGAGATAGAGAGAGACAGACAGAGAAACATGCGCTCGCCGCATGACATGTAACGACGCCGCACGAGTTGTAACGACTAACGACGGCAAAAAGTGTCGTTACAATTTTTCGTTACCAAATTTTCCGCCTAGCCCCCTTTCGCAACGCGCGATAAGGAACTTCGTTCCAAAAACTTTTGACAGAACGAAGTATGTCCGGGCAGCTAGTTAATTCATAAATATTTGAATTCATATTAAAACGTAGTATGTTTGTAATATGATATCTTAACAATTTGTTAAGATATCATACAAACTTATATTTACTTATATTTAAACCTACATTAGTTTACAGTTTAGTAGTATTAATAACACTCACAAAAATGAGTAAACCAATTGGAGATTCAATCGCGTGTGTTTGCTCTCATGTACTGCGTGTACTCTCTGCTTCATGCACGTTATTTTACAAAAACATATTCATGCACTTCCGTTAAAATGTACATACATTTTGGAAGCAACAACCTCTTCAAAATATTTACTTACTCGTTGCTCACTGCGAATCCGACAAAGTTTACGTAAATCGAAATTGTACGAAAGTTTTATTGAGCTTTGCTATTTACAGCCGGACGTGTACCTTGGGGTTTTATAGATTGGTTACTGTAGTTCCGGTAAGCTTCTTTAGTTTATACTTTATACATTCTACTCTAGATATTATGAGCGTAGTGTGAAATTGTTTATCTGTTATGTAGCCAAGGATTATGTAACTTCTGGTTGATATAACCGATTGTATATTATACATATCTAATTATGTTGTGAACACGGATCTGAAAAAAAGACGGACGTAACCTCGTCTAATCGAGAGTGAAGCATAGCAATGGCCGCCCGCTAACCATGTGTGCGTAATTTTTGATTCGCGATTGAAGCAGGGAAGTTTCAATGTGTGGGTATCTGTACTTGTACGAATAGAGAGTTGGTATTACTATGGGTGCTTCACTGAATTTGTTGTTGGGATTAGGTCTGTTTTTTTAGGTCCGTGGTTGTGAAGAAAAAGATGTCAAGTCAATAAAAAAATTTATATATCGTAGAACAAACACCTGTCAGTGCAGCTAGTGTCATATGTAATAAACTACTTAAAGTTAAGTTCCTAATATTTAATTTGTGGAAAATACGCCCAGAGTATTAATTCTATTATATTATTTCATTATTAAATTTCAGCCTCTAATTAATAAATTACTTTTAAAACTACTATATCTAGAAACAAAATATACTTAAATTACATACTAAACTGAGTATAAGAATTTGTTAAATATAAAGATGATAGGTACTCAAATAAATAACTTACCTATGTAACCTAATTTGCCATTCCTTTTCACGCGATTTCATTAAACTTTGTTACGAAAGATATGAACCAATTAGGTACCTGCGGAAGGCTTCACTGAGTAAAATTTGTCATTAGATACGTAGGAAAATTAATTTCTGGTATATTTCAACGCTCTCCCGAAATTAAGCGATAATTCAACCCCTTTTCTGGAAAATGTAATTATCTGACCCCATATCGGCAGAAACCATCGGTAATTAGGTAGCCTAAATGCTTATTCCATCTCATGCGGGCATGATTAACAAATCAACACATTAACAGAGACATATACAATTATACAGGGCCCAAAATATGCAGGTTTCTGAACTTATACTACTTGATTCATTTTATTAATCTACGAGTATATCATTCTAGATCTCTATATATAAATCACAAAAATGTTTGTACGGATGTCATTTATAGACTTTGAAACCATCGAACCAATATGCCTCAAAATGGTTTAATTTGAAAGGAAATAAAGCGAAGATGGTTTGAGACCACTAAAACAATATCGACATCAGGCACATTTTTCGACTTTTTCCGTACAATTTTTTTTGCGTAGTAGCATACGCCGGGCATCCACTAGTATTATAATAAAACTGTAACCAATCTATGGGGTTGGAATATTTTTTATAATGATTTTTTTTCAATTGCCTTTGTTACTGCCAATCTAAGAAACGACGTGACCGAAAATTCATCCAAATTATTCCAAATATTGTGAAAGTAAAGTCAATCAATACGTACGTAATCAGAGCGATGAACTACGTCCTTGAACTTTCCCTTTATAAAAGAGACCTAAAATAGCAATGAGACAAATACTATATAGTCTGGTATTTAGTCTGGTCGCTGAATGAAGAGCTAAGAGGCTCGTGTACTCGTCATAAAAATTCCTCATCCTCATCCATCAGCCTTTATAAGACTAAGGCCTCTTCTTACTTTCGCCACTCTGACTGGTGCTGAGCCAACTCAATCCAGCGGATTTCCGCTGTTTTCTTTAGGTCGTCAGTCCATGTACCCGAGGGCAGCCAACGGAAATTTTTACGACGCAGTCTTCATACGATAAAACTCCTTCGTAACAATTAATAAAAGTCGACACTCATAGCCAGTTCGCGTGTAGCATAGAGACACATAGGAGATAATAATAAACTCATACATAAGAATATGACCGAGAATACTGAGGAATATTCGTTCGGCATAGACGATCACCCACTGAAGTGTATCATTAATACTTGCGATAAAGATTCATTAACAATGAACACGCCGATTGCCTCAATCTGTCCTTGAAACATGGAAAATGGTTTGACAAATTGCCATTATGTAGGTGCCCCGTCAACAACATCGTTTGGCAATATCGGTTATGTATCGCAAAATGTCTCGATATTATGAAACATTAAGAGGTATGTAGATTTGTTGTATGCCTGCCCGTCATAAATAAATCAAAAATATAACTATTATTTATAACAAAGTTTTAAGATAAGAAACTGTAAAATTTTGTAGCATTTTAAAGGTAAGGAATATCTCATCAAAAACATAAACGTGAAATGAGAGCAAAGTTAAAAAAAATTGAGATCTAAATGGATACCAAGTTCTATGCAGAAAATCCTAAAATTTTAGTCACGACAGCATGTAATTCGAGCTCTACATTTGACTTGGCTTATTTTCGTATACCTACAGGCTATATTATATTTGTATAATTATCTTGTTAACTCTGTTAGGCTGATATAATACCTGTTTCTTTTCTGAAATTTAGTTTTTTGGAATCTAACTAATGAAAACTAGCCAAGTCAAATGTAGACTTGGCACCCATTTAGATCTCAATCCTTTTTTTTGAACTTGGCACTTATTTCGCATTTATATAAATGGGTTTTAAATATGTCTAGAGTTGTGCTGGGGTCAGAAGTAGCTCGAAATGGTTTTTTTACACAAATAAGTTAATGCTTGACCACAATCCCACCTGGTTCGTGTAATATTATACACGTCGCTGCGTCACCAGTTCTTTTGCTTTGAATTTGGCTGGCCACGCTGCCGCGTGTCTAGATCATATAATATCATAATATAATTGCTCTTAAAACAGCGTTCAAATTATTTCTTGATGAGGAAAGTCTTTGAATTCTTAAGTCCGGTTTACACGTATAAAGTAGTTAAGTAGATAAGTAAATTTTATCTAAATTTTAAGTGAATAATTTTTAGTGTCCGTCCACACGTAATAATTTAGTAAAGCTCTTTAGTTCATACAATTCTACTTAAGCATTTTACTAAATTACTTAATTACTTAAGCATTTTACTAAATTTTAACTTAAAAGTGCCTGTCCAAACGTGTTAAGTGATAAGCCCCGCCCACCTACTTAACAGAAAATAGAAAAATTTCTAAATTACTTATCTACTTGATTACTTAACTACTAAATTACTAAACTACTAAATTTTCCGTTTACACGTATTAATTTACTTAAAATTTAGTTACCTACTTAACTACTTAAAACGTGTAAACCGAATATTAGAGTAACTCCGACCATAGAAATTTGAATCTAATCAAGTCAGGATGTTTCCTGTTTATTCCAGGTACCGTACGCCGTAAAACATGAGCAACAAAATCGGACGTCAAGATGTAAAAAAGGGCGTCGTAAAAATAACTAGGTCGCTAACAAGAATATGGTACTGAGAATACGAGACGCAACATGACAAAAGCATTTAACACTAAACCGGGCTCAAATGGACTGTAATAAAACAAAGATGGCTGCTAGAAAGCTGAAAAGATTTTGTGTCGGGAAAATGGAAACCAGGTAAGACCAATCTTTTGTATGTATCTCCGAGACTGCAAATTCTCTTGATATTTTCATCTTCAAATATGGCTTGCACTTAAAAATATCTCTCATAACTTTAGCTACAGTTTTACAGAAAACAGTAACTTATTTATTGAGAAGTGGAAGTGAAGGAAGGAAACACAATGGGAAGGAGGAAGGAAAGAATTAAGAAAGGAACGAAGATCACGTAGTTCAAGACTGAACGGTCAAGCGGGTCACATTTTTTCAAAAGAATTTAAGATATTACAAATATACATTATTTAAACGTTTACCTCATAAGAATACTTTTGATACAGGAGTAGTGCGTTTGCCTTTTGCTTACTTCTCTTCATTATGATTATACATTAAAAAAATTTGAACTCAATAAAAATAAAAATATATTTTTAAAACCTTGTGAGCACATTTTCAGAGATACTACTAATTGAAATAACCCTCATAGTTTTAAAGGAGCCTTCATACTTTTGAAGGAGGTTTAATGCACTCTGATCAAAAAGAATACTTCTACAAAATGTAACGTGAAAGGCAATCACGCCGGCACTTACGGCGCGTGATTGAATTTCACCTTTCGTTTCATCTGATTAAATTGCGGTAAGTCGCTTCTCACGGTTCTTGTTAAGTAACGTCGCCGTATCTCTTGTATTTACTCGTATGTTATACTCGCTATATGTTTTACCTACTTGATAAAGAATTATCTTTAACAATATTGTTTGGCCACTTTAGACTTAAAAATCATGAAAAGTTTGGTTGCATTTTAGATTGCACTTCTTTGGTATTGTTTTTAGGGTCCCGAAGTAAAATCGAAACCCTTATAGTTTTATCATGTCCGTCCGTCCGTTTGTTCGTCTATCCGTCTGTTCGTTTGTCGATCTGTCCGTCTGTCCGTCTGTTCGTCTGTCCGTCTGTCCGTCTGTCCGACCCTTAGTCCGACCCTGTCTGACCCTTAGTGCTAAAAAGCTGTAATTTGCCATGGATACACATATTTATTAAAACTCCAGAATCGTAGAATAAAATATTGAAAAACATTATTTTATATAGTGTGGAGTTTTATATTTTTATATAGTGTGGAGTATAATATTTGAAAAAGTCTTTTAAAAATTAAGTATTACAAGACCTTTTTTGGAATTAGGGGTCCGTTTGCGAAATATTTGGCTTTTGCTAACTCTGTTTAGAGTTAAGTGTCCCCCTTCTGGCGGCTAAACGGTTGGAGTTGGACAAGTGAAAAAAATCTCAAAAATAAGTTATATGATGAATTTACAAGAAAAACTATCACGGCTATGTTAGCATAATTAGTTAATGAATAATGCACACTTTCACATAATATTTACTGCATATAATTATTTGAGTTTTTATTATTAAAATGCAGTATGCTCAATATTGTGTAGAAGTTTTCAACACATTTCTTACTTTAAAAAACAAACATATCAAAACATGTCCAATCAAAAACACATAAAATATTACGCACCAAAAAGCATGCTCATAAAAATATCACGTCCTGTGGTGATAAAACTAAAACTTACTTTACATATCAAAAAGCTGAATAAAAACTCAATTTTACGTCAATTTAAAGTTGTCAGTATCGTTAACCGGACGGTGTCCCCAAAACTGATGGAAACAAAAACTGGGTCAAACATTACCTTTGAACCGGCAATGTCACGTGACTGAAAGCAAGTAAACCTTAAGAAATCGATATTTAGGTAACTCGCCTTAGTACCGTGTAAGAAGGTAAGTACACAGCCAATGACTAGCCTACTTTCGTGTGAAAATATGTTGCGCTTTATGCGTTGTATGCGCTTGGTTCAAAACTTTGTGACTTTGTGAATTTTATTTTCAGAATGTTATTAAGATTTAATTTTATTACTTTTTTATTATTGACTAGCGGATATCCGGCATGTGTAGCACACGTACGTTAAAAAAGAAATACATTTTTAAAGTGAAACTTTTATTCTATCGCCCCAAAATTTTTCGTCCATCTATCGCATGTCGCATTACAGCCGGCCCTGGAGTAAGAATAATAATGGAGATTCAATGATTTAAATAAATATTGCTCTTCGTTTTTAATATACGTCTATCATTTAAATTTTATGTATTCCGTACTCTAATACGCAAATTGAAATTAAATTTTATAATTGAATGTTTTGTCTACTATTGATTTCCCATTATCATTCCCGTTTTTAAATAATTAAGTTAAAATTAAAAACGCAATTTTAATACCCTAAATCGAATAATTTTCTAAAAATTTTAGTTAAATGCTTACAAACCGAAAAAAAACTTTCACTTTCGTCGTGGTCATAAAACTACACTTTCTCTTTTTTTTATCCGGGCTTTTTTTTATGAGAAATAACCAAGTTTAAAACAAGATATAACTGCAATGTAATTAGGTATCCTACAACAACAATGAATGGTGGTATTAAAAATCACATTCAAATAACTAAGTACTTTCTCGAAACGCCCCAACAAAGTGTTATTTACAATAGCGTCGCGCGAATGTGTACGATTCTCATTCGCCGGGATTTAATCTTATTTATATTGATTACGAAACCCGCCCGAATTAGTTCTCGGCTTTTGTATTCAGATTTAAACAAAAGTCGTTTACTGCGTGAAAATTCTATTATTTCCAATGACTTTAAAATAATATATTTTAATAGGACATTAAAGGTATTCGTCATTGTGACGAGAACCTGTGTGGCGCGATGGTTACCATGCCGGATCGCCGCGCGAACGGTCCTGGGTTCATTCCCAACGAGCCGGAATTTGAATGATGAGTTTGAATTTCTGTTCTCGGTCTGGGTGTGAGTGTTCTTGTCTCTGTGTGTTGTCCATGGCACCCACGACACAGGGAATCCTAGTGTGGGGCTATGAGTTTGAAGCGTTATTAACTATTATTATTGTGACTGTTCAAAACGAAATGTTTTCAGCCTATGTAAATTGTAAATTTCTCTGTTCCACTATGTTTCTAATTGCCATAGCAGATTTGGAACAAAGTTATGTTGCGATACTGGCATGGGTTATAATGTTTAAAAATATTCAAATCTTTCTCTAACTTATGTACCTACCTGCCTATAGATTCAAAGGATTTTTATTAACGACTTCAAGGCTCTGCTCGCTACAGAAAATTAAGTAAACGAGGCAAAAACTAACGGCCAGGGCTTTTCAAATCGTAACTTTATATTATTTTTTTATTTAATTAAATCTTAGTCTAGTCTAGGCAGATGTGTACCTATTTAATCCATACTCTATAGAAATAAATAAAATTGAAGTGTCTGTTTGTAATATTAAAATAACCGCTTTTTACTAAGTGAATTTGGATGTATACACGGTACATATACCAAAACAACATTTTTTACAATTTTTGTCTGTCTGTCTGTCTGTCTGTTTGTTCCAACTAATCTCTGAAATGGCTGGACCGATTTTGACGGGACTTTCACTGGCAGATAGCTGATGTAACAAGGAGTAACTCAGGCTACTTTTAATTTAGAAAAAAAATAGTTTGTTAGCTGATACGAAGTTCGCCGGGTCAGCTAGTTAAAAATAAATATGTGTATAGGATCCTGACAGAAAACCTCTAGACTTTTCAATTTATGGAGAAAATTGAAACACTCCAGCATAATAATAGTACAGAACCTTATTCGAACTTAACAAATCCTGCTTCACACTTAATATTATCGGGAACGTTTGTAACAATGTCTCGTTGTTCAATAATCTTTCACGAAGAAACCACTAAACGGATTTGGTCATAATTAAAAATAAAATATTTGTGTTTTCCTGTGGCATAAGAGGTATAAATCGGTATGGAAGCTCTGTTAACAGATCAGTAACAATAAGACTTTTGGTAATTGGTTTCCCGAAGCGGAGCGAAGGTTACTAGTTTAAAATATTTTTTGGTATTAAATAGAAGCCACAGAGCGTGTCAAGTCTGATACTTGAAGAATGTGAAACGCTAAACACAGTGAATAATGTAAAACGTGATTCAATAATACTATGACAGGAAGCGTTTGAAAATTTACCAATTTCTCGTCAAAAACACTTTCAAATTTTGAAAATTCGTCATCCTCTAAAAATCCAATTAACAGAGTTATGAAAATACCAAAAAGTAGAGATTTCCAAAGTGTAATTGAATTGAATAATTCCGTTAACGGAATGAAATTGCTGTAGGGTGAGAGTTTCAGACGGTCCCGGTGGTAACGACATCGAGGATTTTATCGGCAGTACCGACTCTCGCAGGATTTCAAATTAAAATAGGAAGATGAGATAACAGTATCAGGCATTACTTAACGGAAATGCACGTGAAACGATTACGGTACTTTACTATTTACGCATCCCGCCCACGTCCGATAATCGGTGACCGATTTTTTGTAGGGAAAAAATAGAACGTACTGATAGCAATAGTGCAACGCACACGTCCTACAAAAAGTCGGTCAGAAATAATATGTCAGGAAAAATCGGCCCGATTATCTGTCCTACAAAAAGTCTGACGTGGGCGGGAAGCGTTAGATTGTCGTATTTGACAACCCGTTTGGTGCAATGGTTGACAGGATCGCCGTGCCAAGTGTAGGTACGGTTTCGATTCCCAGTGAGGCGGAAATTTTAATTATGACTTTGAATTTCTGTTCTCGGTCAGGTTGTGTGTTGTCCATGGCACCCACGATACAGGAGATCCTAGTGTGGGGCTTTTAGTGTGCAGCGTTAATATTTATTTACTTTATTTAATGGTAATACCCGGAAATTAGCAGATAAGTTCTGGAGTGTGCATAAAGCAGAGATTAGTACAGGAAAACAGTAATTCCATACAAAATTTCTATAAAAAAGTATTTCGATATAACAGTGCCGTATTCCCATAAAAAAAATAGAAGAAAAAATGGCGAAATAAATTGCAGTCATATCTCTCTCTACCGTCCTTCTTACACGAAATACTCAGTACAGTACCGACAGATACACGAGTATCAATTTAACCAAATATGTTCAAGATTCGATATATTTAAACGATATTTATTATATTATTATATAGTACTAGCTGACCGGGCAAACGTTGTTCTGCCAAAAATTTTTTAGGGGTAGGGGGATTAAAAATAGATGTTGTCCGATTCTCAACCCTAGCCAATATGCACGCTAAGATTCACGAAAATCGGTTGAGCCGTTTCGGAGGAGTTCAACTTCTAATACCGTGACACGAGAATTTTATATATTAGATTAGTAATAAAAACTATCAAGTTCGTATTATGATATATCGGGCTTATGACACTATCAAAGTTAAACCTAGTACACACGACATGTCGGTAATAGTGTCGTACGCCGTGTGACAAGCGCAGATAATTTAATGACGTGATTAGCGCGCTAGCCAACGTCGCATATCATGTCGTGTGTGCTAAGCCTAATTTAGTTTATTGCGTATTACATAATAGTGTGATTATCGTCATTATTTTGCTTCTAGTGGCTACTTGTGTTTAACCGGTCTTGAATAGTTCTGTAGCTTTAAATTGTTAAATTGCAATTAGGTTCGCGCTTCACTTTGGGAAATTTTATCTATTGTTTGCAGTATTAAGTAGTAGCATTAGTTAAGAAACGCAGTACAATGAAAAATCGACATCCATATAAGGCACTTAATACCTGGACGATCAAATCAGTTTGGGTGAAAATAGAGAAAACGAATTTTCCCAGATATGAGACCTAGCTAGATTGGTTTTGGTACCCGACCAAATTGCAGATCGAAATCATTAGTCGTTTTCGGGAATATGGTTACAAATATTTAAACAAATATTTCTCGTTTAATAGTAGATATTATACGATTTCAAAGTAACAACCAGCGTAATAATCTGATCTTTTTGTTCATAATGTTCTCAAAACAGGGATAAATCTTTTCACCGTTGGCTATCTGTGAATCTTAACATCTATCTTGGTAATAAACCAACATAACCAATATTGTAGTTATGGCCTTGTGTACATACGTAACGTACATGAATACATATTCACATACAAAATTGTATTACATAACACAGCCACCACTACAATTTAATAACCAGTTAATATGCATATTTGTTCATAATGGATATATTCAGCTCCAATGCAAAATAACACAAACCAAAATTTCATTACTTCACTCCAAAAAATAACACAAAAGTCCTTAATTAATCATTTCACTCCAGTCTTTTCAACTACGACCACAAGCACATTATTTTTTAACCAACGAATCACCCAAACTCGTCCATCACTGTAATTTTTGATTTTATAATGAACGACCAATAAATAAATTAATATACAAATAGAGCATAAAATTAAATGTACATCCATTCACCCCATTTTGTCATTCCGCCTGATGGAATTGAACAAAGCATACTCGTATGCATAAACAAACGCATGAAACAAATGAAACGTGGACTGAATATCATTTTATGGTTAAATAAAATTAGGGGTTAAATTTTAATCACGTAATATTTGATTCACTTTATGTTATTACGAGTTGTAGTCGTATATGTATATACGAGTAATATCGTCTACTATCTCCAACATAGTGTCTGTTACGTAATCTATACACAAAAATGAGAGGTGTCAAGGGACACCCGGATGGAACGAAGTTCCTTTCGATTATTTAGTGAAGGAATTGTAATAAAATTTTATTTACCTTCTCTTTAGTTTATAATGATTTCTGTAATATTTTCTTAGAAATATTTATTAATATGCTTTTTACATATATTCATTAATTTATATATGTAAATAAATATAAATTATATATTTAAATATATTAATTTTACATATATAAATTAATTTTAACATTTATTAATATGCTTAAATATGCGTAATAAAAATTGTACGATTGTATTAGTACAATAAAGCTAAATTTTAGATATAATCTATATAAGATAACAAGGAAACATAATATAATCTATGGAAATTTAGAAAATATTACAAAGACATTACTACATTTACTACACTGTCATAACACGTCAATCCTGTCATGTATGAAATACAATGAGCATATTAATAAATGTTTCTAAGAAAATATTACAGAAACCATTATAAACTAAAGAGAAGGTAAATAAAATTTTATTACAATTCCTTCACTAATAAATAGAAAGACGAAACGAAAATATCTGGCTTGCTTTCTATAAGAGAGAGAGAGAGAGACAGAGAGAGAAACATGCGTCGACTTGTAACGACGCCGCACGAGTTGTAACGACGGCAAAAAGTGTCGTTACAACTTTTTCCTCTTATTTTTTTGCCGTCTAGCCCCCTTTCGCAACGCGCGATAAGGAACTTCGTTCCAATATAAAATAACAGTAACTAGTGTGTAACATGGAAGATATTTTGAAAATATATATTTTTACTGGCTCTCCGACATTATAACTACGGGCACCTCAGTCTAGTGTAGTATAAACTGTATTCTTTTGTTCTTGATTTCGGGAATTAACCTTATTGCTGGCGCACCCACACTTCCACACCACACGCTATCTCGTTATTAAGGAATAACGAAAGCAATTTTTCAGAAATTAAATTTTCACCGTTGTTTATAGAAATGAAGAGCTCTATTTTATTTTAACAATATTCAAAAATGACTGTCGTCCCCCTAGACAATTGAAATGGAAGCTGAAAGAAAAAACGCTTCGTCGGCGAGCCCTGTTTGCATATCAGCAACTTTAAAATCATAGTATCATAAGCCTTCGTCTTCGGAAGATTATTCAAATTGAATTTTTCTAGAGGAGAAAATTAAAAAGTGTTCGCAGTTGTTCGTAACTGATCCATTTCTTTGTTCAACACTGTCGACTCATCCTATAAATTCCAACGATGCTCAGCAGTAATAAAGGTTAGCGGGAAATGCTTATAGCTCTATCTATTCTGGTCTCATTTGCAATAACAACGTCCGGTTATTTAAACAAAAAATCTGTATTTTAATTGCAATTTAAACTTTGGTTAAGTTTAAATCACATTAAAAATTTAAAATTCGTAAGCCTGTAATAAAATATACTTAACTCGATAGTAATATCTTGCTCGAGTCAGCCGCCAAATGATTCATCATATTCCGACTGGGGTCTTACTGGTCTTAGGACCCAGTCCTTTCTTTCTTTCTCCCCCTTTTCGTCGCCAATATATCGATGATGCCTTTGGTATTGCTGATGACCATGGGTGTCAGCTCGTTTGTTGGGTAGTAGCATAAAATAATAATTATGTGAAACCATAAAAACTTCGGCCATAAAAAATGTAACGCGCAGACTCTCCAGAAATTATTGTTAACACGCTGTCTAGTCGTGGGATTTCCCTGAAACTCCCTGGCGGTAATGTTACTGCTGGAAATTTCATAAATACCTACATTATGTACGTAACATATCGCCCTCTTAATTACTTTGTGTATCGGATTCCACAATCCAGTGTAGTTCAAATAATAATAGCAGAAGTAGAAGTCTTAATTGCTCCAAGCTAATTGCATATTGCAATTAGTACGTGTACTACGGTACAAATAGGGAATATCGTATGAGGGGCCGTGTATGATCAGTATGTTTATAATTCTACTAGAATGCAATTGTATATTTCTTACAGAAATAAACGTTCCCAGGGTCGGAAAAAAAACTACTGTGCTTCTTTCGCGTTTTTTTTTTCTTCTTTTGACGCTGCTCATGTTCATGGGCGATATAGAGCTATATTGACCATACGTGCGACGTGACGCGGTAAAACGTGACAGCGATCTCAAGTCTAGCACCAGCTGTTCATCTATTTAATAATAATAAATAACGCTTCACACTCATAGCCCCACACTAGAATTCCCTGTGTTGTGGGTGCCATGGACAACACACAAGACAAGGACATTCACACCCAAACCTGGAACAGAAATTTCAACTCATCATTCAAAATTTCCGCCTCGCTGCGAATCGAACCCAGGACCCTTAGTGTGGCGATCCGGCATGGTAACCATTGCGCCACACGGGTCATTTATCTATGTTTATTGCGCGACGGTGACTTACTCTATCCGTCGTCTCGCCTTATAGGGCAGGTAACTAACCAGTTTGGACTAGTTCGTCGGTATTCGTAGAAAGACTTTGATAAAACAAGTGTGAATGTTTTTTTTAATTGCTGATAAACGGGTAGACGACATAAGCTAGTTCCCTTTTACAAATAACGCCTCCTCACTAAGAAATGTTGAAGGTTACGTAAACGGTGTAAAAACATAATCATTACAAAATGTTAAAGGTTACACGAGCTATATTTATATCCGATCTGTAAACCCTTGTAAGTCTTAAAAAAATGTAATTTACGGATAATTTCTTCTTGTGAATACTACTGGAATTCCTCTTTTATCCTTTATCCCTGTTTTCATTTAATACCTAAAGGTCGTGAGGGTAGTCACATAATCTAAGAGGAATTCTTTTTACAAAAAGAGGCTTTGTTTGTAGAGGACTGTTGGCACACTCGCTTAATGCCTATGTATGAAAAAGACATTCTCCAGTTTCACATATTAAATTAAAAATATTTCTATTTCTAAGCGTGACGAGATGTTTGTTGAGATTAAAAACTCGTACAAAACGTCGTTGAAAGACTAAACAAGCTAGTGGGTAATATGGGGCAAATTATCTTAAATAATGTTGTAAAATTGGAGGCAAATTGAAGAAGATAATCGAAATTTAAGAAATAATTTAAATTTTTCAAGAGTAGGTATATAGGTAGGTAGTTGTGCTCTTTATGTATATTATGTTTTGGTGTACAAACAATAAAGTGTTAAATAAATAATAAATAAATAAATATATTATCCTATCCGAAATTAGTATACTAAACCCCTTTCGGTAGAGTTTGACCGCAGAGCGGGTCACTAGTATTTTTAACGTCGTCACGAACTATAAATGTACTATACCGATGAACTCGGGTCTCGTCTAAGAATAAATTATTATGAAGAGTAAAGGTTGTCATTTAGTACCAAGTGCGATTGGCAGACTTCAAAAATAACATTGGGAAAATTATGTTGAGATTTTAGAACTGCAGGTTTATATCTTTTCCAAAGGAAGTGCCGTTGGAAATTGAATATAATATACACGGATTTTTTGTTATATGCATGGATTCGAATTCAGATTCCAGTTTGGACTTAAAACATTCAAACTACTAAGCTACTAGCGGATTTACCTTATCTTTTATGTCTTATTTATTATGAAAATTACTTTGGCAAGAATTCCTAGAAATTAAATTATTAAACCCATTGTAATCGCTCGTCTAGAAATGGCTGACAATTAAATTACAAGATTCAATTACGTTCATAACAGTGATAGTGTTTGAAAGCTTCGCTGTCACACCACTGGCAATAAGCGAGTCTTCTCCTTCCTTCATGGCCAGTATTGGCTCATTCTCACACAAATCTGTCATTGACGGTTCCATTTAACCCGTCGGTTACCGGGAACGTTCCAGCACGTTCGAACTCAAAGGTACCGCGATCACGCGGATCTTTAAGAATTAATGATTTATTTTGGAAAATTGTATTTAATACTTGAATGATGTTTACTGAATACATGAATTAATGTTCAATTCATTAGAAAGGAGTGTAGGTCGCCCCCCGACCAGGTTGACTGAAGACCTAAAGAAGATAGCCGGAAGCAGCTGAACTCAGAGGGTCCAGGTCCGGTCGGAGTGGCGCTAATTAGGAAGGTCCATCTCTGCACTTTAAATAGCTCTTAGACAGATAGATAAATTGTTACCTGTTTTAAATCACGTTCCGGGAAAATAATGATTCGTCCAAGTGGGAATGTGAATGCGTCGATTTATTAATGTGACGTGTTAAAAGAGTAAATAGACAGTAGATACACACGAAATTAACACATTGTCAGCAGACAATAGGAAATGTACTTCCACTGCCCACTTTAAGCGACTGCCCCTAGCAAATACCGAGCTAAGACCAAGTTCGCGACAAGTCCAATGTAAAACTGGCACTATAATAGGTACTTAGGAAAACTGAAACCCCGTCCTTATGCATGTTAGACGCGTACAGCTTTTCCTTTGTACGAATAACAAATGGTGTGTTTAACATCATTTGTATGCAGAGAAAGATTTAAATTGCAGGTACTGCGGGCAAAAATCATCTTTCCTGGAATTCGTACAAAGAGAATTCTTAGGTGAAATTTGCTAGAATTCTGTGTCTCACCATCTAAAATATTACTCTACGATTCTAGTCCTACTTCATAAAAAGTACGCGGTAAATTTATTTACATCTGAGGTGGGTACTTACTGCAAAATTCTACGAGTATAAGTTACGCACAAAATTTCTGACATGAAATTTCTTAATTATTATTTAGCTATACTAATGTTACAGCTGAAGAATTTGTTTCTTTTTTCAATAGTCTTTAAAATTGTCAGGCGGATTTGAATAAATATTTTATGTAGGTATAATAGTCACTATTAAAGGCAAATATTTTAAAGACAAATTATTTAATTCTTGACAAAAAGAAATTGTTTCAGGGGTACGGGTATTAAGACTTACGTACCGGACCGATAATAATAAATAATTTATCTTGATTAAAATAATGACATCAGCAAAGTGTCAGCATTTTACCTGACATTTATTAAAAAGTTTACATCAAGTATAATTACATAAAACTATAGACGCCTATGATCGACTGTAATTATGTCTTGGATGATGATGACCCCTTGCCATCAGGTGGATCGCCTTCTCCTTTGTCGGCCTTTTACATAGAAAATAAAGCCTCAAAAAATAATCCGTGTGCGTAAGCCCAAGGTTCACCACAGTCTATCACTGATTTCGAAAGAAGAATACAAAAAACAAATTGAAACGAAACGTTGAATCTCAATTACACTCGAAGAAAATAACTTATGCGTCATGCTTGCTTAGAACCAGAACAACATTTTTTTGACAGCTGCGTGGCCAATTTTTCAAGTAACTTTCTTCGACTCCGCATTTTTATTTTGTGAATATCACAAAGAAAAAAATATATAAAAATGGCTGTAATGCGATAACTCGCAATTACTACGTTGAAGACATGATTTTGTGGTAATTTTGTAACAATGACGTGTTTGTCTTCGCAGCCACCCCAATATCGGACAAAAGTCCTGTAGCTGCCAGTCTGCCTGCTCCCAGTCTCTAACAGTAACTAAAGCCCAATGCATAAAAAAAAGCAAAGCAACAACCCATAACTGCTGGGCTTGGGGTCTCTTCTCACAATATGAGGAGTACAGGCCATAGTCTACTACGTTGGCCAAGAGCGGATTGGTAAACTTCACACACCTTTGAGAACTTTATGGAGATCTCTTCGATGTGCAAGTTTCCTCACGATGTTTTCCTTCACCGAAGCAAGTGATAATTAACTTCTAATACGCACATAATATTTAAAAATCAGAGGTGCGTGCCAGGATTTGAACTTGGACCCTTCCGTTCGGAAGACCAACGTTCTAACCGCTAGGCTATCACTGCTATTACAATTACCTCCTTTACAAACAAACAAAATCTCGTCATACACGTTGATGAAAGCAGAATCATTAGCCAATCAAATTACAAACAATTACAACACAAATGGAGAAAATCGTATTGCTAATTAACTTCATTATTGAGTTTCTTAGCCATGTTTACGAAATCTAATATTTTTAAACGAGCAATTCTTGTATATGTTACCGGATATCTGTATAATGCAGGTATTCCACACAATTCCTAGGAAATGTGTATAATACCTGGGTAGTTTTGGCAATGTATTAAATTATATGAATATTATTCACCAATTACATAGTTTGCCTAGGTAATGTATACGTTTCCCAACTACTGTACAGAATACCTGCAGATCCACCGGCAATGAATAAAGTTAGATTTGGGTATGTGTAGTCAACTTGGATGGAGGTTGGAATTAAGAATTTACTTAAAAACACATTCAAAACAAATTGTAACCTGCATGAATAGATATTTTTTTATACATTTTAAATTAATGCTTGACCGAAATCACACTTGATGGTAGGGAGAGATGCAGTCTAATGGCTCCTACACTAGACTGCTCGCCTACGCAGCTTCGGATTTTTCAAAACTGGTGACAGAACCGACTTAGTCAACCCCGACCCCACGTGGTACTAGTCTGCCCTACCCCTAGAGTGAATGTAAACCCCGGAGGCGCGGAGGGAGAGCAGCCCCCGCCCGCTGTAACCAACTGCAGGCACCATGTGAGCCGAAGCGGCTGAGGCTGGTCGCCGCAGGCGACCAAAAAGCCGAAGCTGCGTAGGCGAGCATGGAGTGCCTGCAGTTTGTTACGCAAGGGCGGAGGGGCTGCACTTCCCGCAGCGCCGGAGACGTTTGGAAGCCTTTTTGTGTATCAAAAACCCCTAAATTCTCCCTATAAGTGCATATGTCACCGGAAGATAACAAGAACCGCAAATTTACAAACCTAGGTTTATAAACAATATACAACTAAATGAATATTTCTCTAACTGAAACATTCGCTACTTGAAAGTTGGCCTTTTGAAAAGTGTCATTATAAAACCAACCAATCGTACAGTTGGCAACGGTTAGGTTGGGAAATAAAAAAAAATATGTGATAAGTTGGCAAATGATTATTCGGCGAAATAAAATTCTGCGAAACGTTAGTTGGCAAGTGATAATCGGCCAAAAAAATTTCGGCGAAAAGGCAGAGAACCGTCTTTTATTTACACACATTACCAACTACGCATGGAGTATTGTATAGAATGCCTGGGCTAAGTATGAAATAAATAATATTCAAAACGTTACCTGAACGTTTTAGATATTCTATACATTGCCTAGGTATTGTATAGAATGCTGAATTATACAGATATCCGGTAACATATATATATAATCTGAGTCTCGGAAACGGCTTCAACGATTTTCATGAAATTTAGTATGCAGGGGGTTTCGGGGGTGATAAATCGATCTAGCTAGGATTCATTTTTAGAAAATATCGTTTTATCCATGTTTTCAGGCAATGAAAAACTGCTACGATATACTCTTCCTGACATCTATTGGCGAGTAGCAACACTAAAGCTACTTCAGTAGGTGGCGTTGTGAAGCAATATAATTTCAAAAAAAAGACGATTTATAAAAAAAATACCGAACAAAGCTCGGTCATCCGGGTACTTGATATTATATTTAAAACGATAGGATTCAATTGTTTTGGGTGTAGGTTTTTTATTACATGCAAGTAACTGTGAATTTAATATTCGTTGAAATAGCTACAAAAACTCTTACATTTCTAGCCTGTAACAGAAGTAAGTAACTCTGCTTTTAGTAGTGCACTCAAAATATTATACTTTGTCACTTACCATCAGGTGCGTCATTGTCGAGCAATAACTTATTTTGTGAAAAAATACTTCCTTCCTAACTTTTATCTTTTACTCACGGGAATAGATCAATTTCCGGAGTTGAAAAGTTACCACGATATTGACTCTTAATAAAAGCTGTACGTTTATTACAAACTTGAACTAAATCTACTCAGACAGATAAAATTGTAAGATTAAGGGCTTGTTTCACAATCTTCAAGTAAGTTCGAAGTAAGCTATTCGTTGGTTAAGTTGACATTTCGTGTATGTAAAATGACACTTTAACGTCACTTTAACCGGCGAATAGCTTATTCAGGACTCTACTTGAAGATTGTGAAACAAGCCGTAAGTGTTATGGTCTATATTATGCCAATAACATTAAAGCCAAAAACAAAAAAGAACTTATATTACTTTACATAATAAATTATATCTTGTCACCTTTTTGTTCGGTCTATAAAATACCCATTGTTTTTTTATTCTTATATGAGACGTTTCAAAATAAAGTAAAATGACTTAGTTCATCCATCCTCTTAGACATAATCTCAAATTACCATCACGTGGGATGGTTATCAATAATTTATTTAGAAAACGTTAAAAACAAGTGAATGTTACATCAATTAATTAAAAAAAAAACTGCTACCAGCTATCAGCCTCAATGTTTTTCCTCTGCTATTTCTCAATTCTTCAATAATAAATCATTCGCACTCAATTCAATAGAGCCTGCTTTTCAATTTGCCTAAATTAGACAAGATGACTGAAATTTGATCGACGTCCATTATGTAATTTATTTTGTAAATTATATTCACTCAATATTACAGAAGTGAGAAAATAAAACAAGTGGTCGCCTGTGAAGGGTCCCGAAGGGTACACCAAAAACTTACCTTTATTCTAGAGCTCTCTTAGAGATAAACTAAAAGCGTACGTTTTGACGTGATAACGTCTATTAAAACAATGAACGCCGGGCGCACGCACGAAAAAATGTAGCGTTCCGCGAGCGAGAGAGCGGCAAAAGCGAGAGAGGCACGATCGGCTACGATCGGCGTATAGTAGCCGATGCCGTAGGCGATCGTAGTTGAGTGAAGCGGAGCGGGGCGGGGCGGAGCGGAGGGAGGCGGAGCGGAGCAGAGCTTTGTCATGACGTTGTCACGTTAAACTACCGTCCGTAAACCGACTTTACAGACAACCATTTTATTGGAACGAAGTTCCTTATCACGCGTTGCGAAAGGGGGCTAGGCGGAAAATTTGGTAACGAAAAGTTGTAACGACACTTTTTGCCGTCGTTAGTCGTTACAACTCGTGCGGCGTCGTTACATGTCGTGCGGCGTGTGCATGTTTCTCTGTCTGTCCCTCTCTTTCTCTCTCTCTCTTATAGAAAGCAAGCCAGATATTTTCCTTTCTTGCAGTAAGTACTAGGATAGCAAAAACATGCAAGCGAGTGTGCCAAAACAAATCTGGGGTATTAAATTTCTCATCGGCTTTGTTCACCTAGTAGCAAGTTACTAAGCCGATGAGAAACTTAATACCCCAGATTTATTTTGGCACACTTGCTGCATGTTTTTGCTATCCTAGTACTGCAAGGAACTTCGTTCCATCCGGGTGTCCCTTGACACCTCTCAAGTTTTTTTTTATTAAAAAAAAGATCATTATAATATTTTCTTAAAACCTTTTTCTTATTAAGAGTAACGTATAACAAAATAATAACATTGTTAGGTAGATGTGCACTAATGGACGCAAACAGATTAAATTAGTGTCCAATGTTGAAAATAAAAATATTTAAAAATAAAGTTTTTTTCATGATTTGGGATTTAAACTTTGCCAATTAAGTTGGTAAGTGGTCACGATCGGCTTTGCCGTTTGCTTAAGACGAACAATAATTCCATGGGGAGTGCTGCATCAACATGTGTGCTAGCACGCCTTACCTTAGCATTAAATAAAAATAAGAAGTATTAGGATTTAACATAAAACTAACCCGACTTGAGTCCAAAAACCATGAGATAGGTACTGTTTTATGTTGGATAAGGCACGATCATTTATACATCTATACAAATAAATAAAATTGGAGTGTCTGTTTGTAATATTAAAATAACCGCTTTTTATTATGTGCATTTGGATGTATACACGGTACATATACCAAAACAACATTTTTTACAATTTTGGTCTGTCTGTCTGTCTGTCTGTCTGTTTATTCCGGCTAATCTCTGAAACGGTTGAACCGATTTTGACGGGACTTTCACTGGCAGATAGCTGATGTAACAAGGAGTAACTTAGGCTACTTTTATTTTAGAAAAAAAATAGTTTGTTTGGCGATACGAAGTTCGCCGGGTCAGCTAGTATTTTATATAATAATTTTGGATGACGAAGTGTGTCGGATCACGGTTTGTATAAAACTTCGGTTTTAATTCTTTAAATACCATCAGTATTGTGTTATACGAAATTGGTGGGTATAATACAGAGGATGAATAGAGTTTATATTGAAATATGACTATTCAGTCTAAGTGGGCGTTAGTAAAGGAAGAATTTCTGTTTTGTGTTGTGTTCTGATGTACGTGACGTGACGTTACGTGACGTGAGATTTAATCCGAGTTTTCTATACACTAGAGATAATAATAAGTTCGAGTAACATGAGTGATAGCATCAAACTTTTGTTTTCGATGAGAATCCTTTCGTGACATCAAGAAATACTTCAGTATTTTAAATGTATTATCGGGTGTAAGTAACTTAAAGTCGTCTTTAACCCTGTAGCTAGTTGGTAGCGACCCTGCATGCGAAGCGAAGGGTCCCGGGTTCGATTCCAGGACGGGGCAGATATTTATGTGACAGATAAATGTTTGTACTCGGGTCATGGGTGTTATGATGTGTTATATATTGTGTCGTCCATACCACCCGCGATACAGGTAAAAACCTACTGCGGGGGTGTGAGTGTGTAAGCATTTATTTATTTAAAAAAACATCTAAGCTCTAAAGCACTCTCGGACAACCGAACGACAAGGTTAAAATGTTTTTAGGTGCTCTATTAGTCTATATCCTTCGCGTTAAGTTTGAATATTATCAAACTCAATCTACCCTATCTGTCATAATCACCTTGTGAAATATGAGGTAAGTACAATCATAATCAACATTTTATCAAAAAACCTGGCTTTTTATTGTTATCGTTCTTTCATTAAGTCTACATTTGAATAAAGTGATCATGATACTCGATAAATGTAGTTATGTACGAGACATTTAATTATGTTTTAATAACACGAGCCATGACGTTTCCAGGAATGTTATATTGGGATACAATATTGAAAAGCTTCCTTTCCCGCCAAGGTTCACTACCCTAGTACTCTGCTGGGACAAAATCTATTTAATGCGAAGGCTGAATAAAAAGTAGACGGTCTTTTGGGTACGGCTTAGAAATTTTACTAGTATTTGTCGACGACGAACTAGAATAGCGTTCCTTTTAAGATCATAGATTGGTAGCTCAATACTTTTTCGCTTTCAAATATTTTGTATGAAGTAAAGAAATTATTTGTGATCGTCAACAGAACAGCACAATGGACCGTGCGTACCGAACGAGATAAAGAATTTTGTTCACAAATATGAGGTAGCATAAATAAATATTCTTACATTAAAACATTTTTGCATTTACCAATCAGGCGCGTTTTAAGAAAGTATTTGTATTTAATGGATGTTATTGACTTAGGTACATATTTTACTTTTCCTTCCTTGCATTGTCCTTCACAGCCCCTAATTGTGTTTGAAAGTCGAATTTCCTTATCTGTTGCTTTAATAATTTTGGTTTGCCTGGAAGAAATAGCTTTGAAGCGATAACACCCTTTGTGTTGCATATTTTTTGTTATAGTATACAAATGCTTATATATTTCGGTATACAAACAGTAAAGAGAATAAATAAATAAAAAAGCGGCCAAGTGCGAGTCGGACTCACCCATGAAGGGTTCCGTAGCAGCAAGTAACATAATATAAAAGTTCTTGTAGTTCGTTGTAACTTTGATCGAGGTAAATTGCGGTTTACGATTTATGACGTATTAAAAAAAAAACTACTTACTAGATCTCGTTCAAACCAATTTTAAGTGGAAGTTTGCATGGTAAAGTACATCATATATTTTTTTTAGTTTTATCATTCTCTTATTTTAGAAGTTACAGGGGGGGGGACACACATTTTACCACTTTGGAAGTGTCTCCCGCGCAAACTATTCAGTTTAGAAAAAAATGATATTAGAAACCTCAATATCATTTTTAAAGACCTATCCATAGATACCCCACACGTATGGGTTTGATGAAAAAAAAATTTTTGAGTTTCAGTTCTAAGTATGGGGAGCCCCCATAATTTATTGTTTTTTTTCTATTTTTATGTGAAAATCTTAATGCGGTTCACAGAATACATCTACTTACCAAGTTTCAACAGTATAGTTCTTATACTTTCGGAAAAAAGTGGCTGTGACATACGGACGGACAGACAGACAGACAGACAGACAGACAGACAGACAGACAGACAGACAGACAGACAGACATGACGAATCTATAAGGGTTCCGTTTTTTGCCATTTGGCTACGGAACCCTAAAATGATTGGATTTCTTGCTTTCTTCCTTCCCTAATTTGAATCATTGCCTCGTATAATATCGAAACCTTAAACATGTTGACTTATACAACAAGCCAGCCAATCAATTATTTCATAGTGAGTATGGCTACATTACATCTTATAACATCTCAATAAATAAATACCCGAGCCCAGGCAGTGAAACAGAATGAAACCAATTATGGTGACAAATAAATACTTCCTTAACATCACATGTTTATTCACATTCTCCAGCGGTGAAAAACGCAAATAAAACACACTCACGTTTACAAAAGGTAAAAGTTCTCCATAATTATGATATTCTAAACAAATGAAATAGCGATGAATTTTCCCAGACCCCCACGTAGACACTAAACGAGAAATGTTGAGAAATTCTTTCGAGAACAATTATTTGGAGCATAATTTCGAGGGGCTCGAAAGGGGTCGACAAGGGAGAGGCTGACACAAGTGACAGGAGAATAAGGGCGAGTTCAGACAGGAAATAAATCGTGGTGTTTCAACCGTCTTGATTGCTTTTAGTTAACTTGATCAGATGGTTCTGAGGTTTGAAAACTTAACGTCTGATTCTTGGATTTTCAGTTTTAAAGTTTTTTTATACTAAATAAACTAGTGCTTGACTACAAAACCATCTGATATTAAAATTTAAGTTGAAACATTTGAGAGTAACCAAAGTAGTTTTAAGCTTTATAAATAGTGTATAAATAAATGGTTGAAATAACTTGCACTCGTTGATTGCAGGATGAATATGTCTATATACGGCTTACTCGTCTGTTTCAGAGGAGAATCTATTTTGGGTAACATAGAAGTGTCATTGATGCAATCAGCTACGTAAACAGTGTGAAGCGCTTTGACGTACTTGACTTGATAAAGCAAGCGCTCGCAACAGTATTTTGAAATCCTCATATGACACAATAATACTTGACAGTTTAAACATCTTAATTAATTATATTAAACCTACATTTTTTCTTTGCCTTTGTTGAAAATTAAAAGGTTGACACCTATAACCTTATAACATTTCAAAAGTAGCGCGTAATAGAGCGTATAATTTTACTTAGGTATACGCATTATTATATTGTGAAGTCGGTTCAACTTTTTATAATGTTTTTTATGTAAACAGTAACGACCACATACTCGAATATCTTGCTGCTTAATTGTTAGTCTGCAATCATACACACCTGTCATCTTGTTTATTAGTTCTCATGTCGTAGTTAAGTATTATGCAAGGCAGTACCATTTCACTTCAAAAAATCATGTGTGAACAGCCTTAACTTGGGTGAATTTGTGGCTTTATTTTTATACCCAGGCAATGTTGTTATTCTCTAAACACGTTGAAAAAAAACGATGGTTTCATGATAATGAGTAAGACGCTTTTCATGACTCTGTAAATATTATAGCAGTATAATATTGTTCTATACTAGTTACCACCCGCGAAAAGTGGTTTCACAAGACGAAATCATTTACACGTTCCAATCACCCCAGACGAACATAAAACCGGGAGATTAGTCCCAAGTTTCAACTTAATCAGTACACCGGTTAATATATTATGAAAAGACATACATCCAAACATCTTCAGAAACTTTTACATCAATAATATTAATAGTAGGATAAAAGAAGTCTTAAATTTGCTCAGGTTTAAGCTATTACAAGGTCAGGGTTCAATAAATCATCGATATCGAGGGATGTAAAAAGGCTCCTAACATTGTTCATGTTTACTAAGGGCGTTAGAGTGTCTGGAAAGACTTTTCTACTTCGGTATTATTTTCCCCGTAAAGCCTTAAAGCTCACAAGCTTTATTAGGGTCTTCGTCATAACAACCATCGGTCACGCGATGTTTTACACTATCCTAAATAACAAGACGGAAAGAAATGCTCGGGGTTTTGTCTTGGCTTCATTAAAATATTTTAGCGTTTCTGGTAACCTTTTTAGGGCGAGTTTAAGTTGTTTTTGGAATCGTTTCATTAAAGTTAAATAGTAGGTTTGTGTTGGCGTAAATGGTCGATCGAATTAAACAATCGTAACCGCTAGTTACAAAATATTTGAATGTTAGCGTTAGATAGTTCTTAAAATTTTAGCTTTGGTAGGAATCATAATAACTTGAGTTGGCCATATGATTTTAAAATTTTGTCATACTGGTCGCTGCCATGTTTTCCTGACCGTAATGCAATCTCCGGTATAAAATCTGATTAAAGTCTTTGGTTGACCCCTAAATGAATCCTAGAGAAGCTTCATAGTCTAGACTAAACAGCAGCTAACAAGTTAATAGTTAAAAAAAAAATTAAATACTCGGTTTTATAGTGTCAATGTAGATACTAAAGAAAAACATTGGGACTTAACTGGTCTCAGCTGGGGCCAAACCTGTGTTTCAGGTCATGTTGATCACAAAAATGCATTGTCATCGGAACTAAACAGGGGGTGGGGGGTGAACTGAACATCTGTGGAACTAAAGCAATAAGTATGTAAAATTTCAACTCTTTACAGTAAGTGGAAATAGGTCAAATTAGGCTTGCAAGATTTGGTAGGTACCCAAACAAACAGGGCTAAATAAAACCGTTTAAAAAGTTGAAATCATATTAGTGTAAGAAACGAGAGGAGAGTAATCAATAAACTAAGTATGCTTTTAACGACAGTAAGTATGTTTTCAGCAACATTTCACTAAGCGATCTATCAATTTTGCACAAATATCGCAAAACGATAAAACCTCTTTATTCTCATTTAAGGATATTCAAAGATTACAAGTAATTCTTATATTATAATGCATTGTATCGAACTTCGATCGGTATCGCTAGAGACGTTCCGGGCGACCGGACGGTATTTATAAAGGAAAAAAATATGGCCACGCTCCATAACATATTCTCGTAGATAAAGTATCTCCATCATTTTGAGCGGCATTTTCCAGTTAACCTATTTCGAGCGGGCTATAGTTCACATTATGAAACAAGCTCATTTTCCGCGCCAACACTCTGATTCTGATACTATCAACTATAAAGAGTATGCCGAATAAAGATATGGTGTTAAATAGTAAGCTTCATTTTATGTAGTCTGTTTTAACTCATTAAGAGCTCCAGGGGTAACGTTCCAGTGCTATTGTTGCCAGGTTGTTGCCAGGGCTAGCGTTCCAGTGCGGATTGGTGGAGGAGTTTGTGACCAACCCAAGTATCGGAAGTTTTCATCCGACATGGCTTAACGACTGTTATCTGACGATAATGTTCTTGATTCATTAGCCTTGATTCATTAGTCGAAAGATGCTTCCATTTTTATCTCAAATCAAAAGATTTTGTGGAATTATTAGTGACACTAATTCGCTAGATAAATTGATCAGTTATTTTTATTATTTACTTATATTATTTGTTGCCTTCAATAATTAGCGGATTGGTGGAGGAGTTTGTGACCAACCCAAGTGTCGGAAGTTTTCATCCGACATGGCTTAACGACTGTTATCTGACGATAACAACCTGGACGTGCTGTTGGAATATGGGCATAAACAAGAACACTTTTTTTAATCTGTGCTACTCGAGCACTGCATTATCTGTGTATGTTCTATGGTACTCTATGATTTCTCTCTCTCTCAAAAATGTTCCAGTTTTGTTCGTTCGTTGCCAATTTTTGTAAAACGTTATTTGCAATAAATCCCGTATTTTTCCATTATAAACTATTTTATTTCATCACGTGCCCTCCAAAACACGGCAATGCCCTAGAAATTTTTGCCACTAGCGGTCACCCATTCAACTGCCGACCGCGCCCGCTGTTGCTTAACTTTGTCGATCAACACAAGCCGTCGGGCTATGAACACTTCAGACGGTGGTATTAAATAGTAAGCTTAATTTCATGTAGTTTACTTATTAAAAAGAACTCACTGAAATTTATGTTAGTATTACGAGTTATTAAAATTTCGACTTGTGACAGCAACGTAAATTGATAACGACGTACCTATTAAGCAGTAAATTAAATTCAAATCTGTGCTGTTCTGGATCCCTTGGTTCAATAGGAAGAACCTAGCTGGCTGGGCTACAAAGTCATCTGCGTAAAACTTATCAACAGTTCAACCTTAGTTAAGTACCTATTATAATAATGAATTAATAAACAACTCAATTTTCATGTCACCTGAGTGAATTCGCAAAGGTGATATTATATTTATTATGTTATGAATGATACGCAATAAAGTTATTATTTAGTTTTAGATTTAAGTTTTTGTAAAGTGTTTTTTAAATATTTAAAAGTTTAATTATAAGGGCCACTCTGTCGCATTGGGTTTGTAACCTGTAATGATAGATGTGTGTAATGAATAAATAAATAAATAAATTATGCAAAATCTTACCCAAATATAGCGGGCCTTCCTTTACACGAATCTTGAAAGTAGGTATATTTTTCACAATACCTGCAAAAAATACTCAATTATAATAACTCTGAAACGATATTAAAATAATTAATAAATAAAATTTGCTATCCCTATCGAATGTTACGGAAAATTTTCACACAATAATTTATAAAAGAAAAATATTAGCTTTCCCTGATCCCTTTTGAAGCAATTAATCGCCCAGTTACTCGCAATTTCCCCATTTAAATAATTTATCGTATTATTGCCAAATATTTAGCCAAAATGCTGCGAGATAAAACAGATTAAATAAATAATGTATTTATCGATCGTTCATTAATGTAATGATAAATAACGAATAGTTAACAATATTGTTACAATAGCTACACGAGAAATAAAATAATAACGCAATCGATTTTTTAGTTTAATTTCGGGCGCAATAGGTGTTTCTATTTCAAACCAGTTCATGCGCAGAATAAAACAATCTTTAGGACACAATCTAACAAGAAAACAATGACACTTTAAATCATATTAGGTACCCGCTGACTATTTCGTCAATAATAGAAACATCGTCAATCAAAATTAAATGTTCCCGTCAGCAAGCATTAAATACATTTTCTTATATTTCCTGGAGTACCTACTCCACAAAAACGTCTCGAGTTTGTTCTTGATTTATTAGCCTGTTAGTCGAAAGATGCTTCCATTTTTATCTCAAATCAAAAGATTTTGTGGAATTATTAGTGACACTAATTCGCTAGATAAATTGATCAGTTATTTTTATTATTTACTTATATTATTTGTTGCCTTCAATAATTATGAATTATGCAGAATAAAGTAAGCGACTTTATTAAGTTTAATTAAGTAAATTTAGAAAAGTTTGACATAAATAAATAAACGCTACACACTCATAGTCCCACACTAGGATTCCCTGTGTGATGGATGCCATGGACAACACACACAGGCAAGAGAACACACCCAGACAGAGAACAGAAATTCAAACTCGTAATTCAAATTTCTACCTCGCTGGGAATTAATCTCAGGACCCTCCGTGGTCCAGCATGGTAACCATTATTTTTTTTAACTAGTGGATACCTAGCGTATTCCATTACGCTAAAAAAAATCTGATGACAAAGACAGATCAGTGATTTTGTGTTCACAGTCTGTATTCACTTATAATCTTTAAATTATTGTATGGGAAAAACACTACCTCAATGCCTGAAGTCGAAGGTGTTTGAGCAGTGTATGTTACCAGTGATGACATACGGATCCGAGACGTGGTGCTTTACTATTGGAATAATCCACAACCTCAAAGTAGCGCAGCGGGCTATGGAGAGGGCTATACTCGATATTTATCTACGTGATCGCATCAGAAATGAGGAGATCCGTAGACGAACAAGGATAACTGACATAGCTCAAAAAATTAGCCGTCTGAAGTGGCAATGGGCTGGTCACATAGTGTGAAGGGCCGATAACCGTTGGAGAAGAAAGGTCCTCGAATGGCGCCCACGTCTCGGAAAAAGGAGCATAGGACGCCCCCGACCAGGTGGATTTACGACCGGAAGAAGACAGCGGGCATCCACTGGATTCAGAAGGCTCAGGACCGGTCAGACTGGCGCAGGTTAGGGGAGGCCTATGTCCAGCAGTAGACCTCCAAGGGCTGATGGATGGATGGTAAATGGTGCCTAATGCATTGTTTTAGTGAACTCAAATCACCTTATTGCCTTTCAAATGAAACCATTTTGAGGCTTATTGGTTGGATGGTTTCAGACACTTTAAAGTACATCAGTACAAACATTTTTTGTGTTTTATATCGAATAGATAAAATACATTTGTATAATTATACTGTGTGACTAGTAATGTTGATAATTAAATTTTATTAAGTCAATAAGCCAGCTAGCATAACCTCTGTTGTTTCAAATCTATGATTTATATAAATTAAATCTATGTGGGGATTTCAGTACGGATGGGCAAATCTACCAATGCGATAAAATTACAGTAAATGAAACCAATAACTCATAAACATTATTAATTTTGATGCATATTGAGTCAGAATATACGCTCTGTATTAGGTATAAACAGATTTTATAAACAGTTTCAATAGTATTAAATTAATGCCAGTGTTTAATCGTAATGAAAAACCGGGGTATTATGATAACTATGATATTACCTATACGGTGGCACATATTAATTGTACAGCTTAATCTGCTCTCAATTCGATTTGGTAAGCCTATCACTATTACAGTACCCATCAGAAACAATTGCTAATATTTTTTGTCAATATGCGAAAAGAACAAAAAGTCCAATCGCACCGGTAGCTAGACAAATCTAATTTAAACCACAGAAGAAATAATATGTAGTACTTAAAATAAGTATTTAAACTTAAAGTCAACTCTCATTACCCATAGACGTGTTTCCGGTGTTGTTTTTTTTTATCCTTTTTCTTAAACAAACATTTTTACTTTTTGTTTCGGCTCGTATCTCCCTGCAATGGATCTCCTAATGATGTAAGAGTTATGGCCCAGTAAAAAATATATATTCCACCATCATTAATGTTCAAGCACTTTTTACGACCAAAGCTACGTTTCACATTCTTTATTTTCGAAGCCATTGTCTGTTGTCTCGCCTCTTTAAAATTTCCCCCCACACTTGGTAGCACAAAGTTTGGCACAAGCCAGTCCTTGTGCCAAGACACGCGCGAATACGAAGCGGCCTTCTTTTCAAACTGAACTGATAATAATCATATTGTACTGACACTTCCACATCTTCGCTTTTGTAACACAAACAACAGTTCCTCCTTTCGAGTACGAAAGTATTTGTAAATGTTGTTCTCGAACCAGTTGTACAGTCTTATTAAAAACTTTTCTCCGCGAACTGGCTACACAAAACTTTGACTCCGTAACTTCTGTAGAACGCGGTCTTGCATTACGCCAAGCTTACAATCAGGCACCGACAACAGTTTTAAGGACAATTTGACTTATATAAGTGCGCACACTTATAAAAGAATCTTGCTCTTACATTAACGTCACTCTTTATATTTCTTTAAGTAGGTACTTCGCTCTCAAGCTCTCACAAACTTCACCCTTACTTTGAGACAACTGGAGCATTTAACTTAAATTAACTTCGAGACTCCAATTATGCGCTACGCCTAAATGGTTTGAAGCCATTTGTGGTCCTACGGCAGGACATGAATCTTCGTAAATAAGATAATCTAAATTTTCCTGAAATAGTCGGTTACATCACAGAAACAAACTTCGAGAAACATCAAAATTTCCTAATATCTATATCTATAATCTGTATACCTATAAGTTGTATGAAGAATTTCCTGATAGATCACATCATCGAAACTGAATTTTGATAAATATGGAAAAAGGATTTTGTTTAATTAAAAAAAATATAGTTAACTTGCGAACTTCCCCCTTTTTTTGAAGTCGGTTAATGAGCCTCAAAGCACACTGAACCACGGTGTTCCAGTGCAAATCGATGAACAGTAAAAACACCTGACGATAACTATAACTGGGTCTGTCAGCTCGACTCCGAAGCTGAGAAACCTTCAAATTCAGCCACTTGGGTTCAACCATCTAACAACCAGCATTCGAAGTTGCTTAACTTGTTACTGAATATATTAGGCTTACCCACTTCGTAGTTTAGACGGGCTCACCCGACTACTTGGTCGTTGCTTAACTTGGTCGATCATTCTAACTTGACACAAGCAGTCGCTCGCTTTCACACCTAAATGTTGATTTAGATTAAGACTGGATAAGGCAATCCATCCTACTATCTTACTTCCTGCTACTAAACTAGTAATGCCAAGAGTCGCAGCAAATAACAATGACAAAACCGCATCATTGTTCCTTTATTAAAATAAAGATAAATTTCTATAAATATGTGGCCCAATAGAAGCACATTTGAAGCTTTTTCGTTTGACCTTGAGTGGTATTTACTGAATTTTACTTAATTTGCTTAGTTCGTTGATTTCTTAGCATATATACCTAATATGTATGGGTCAAATCTTGCAAGCAATTTAAACTATTTTTAACCGACTTCAAAAAAAGGAGGAGGTTCTCAATTCGACTGTATTTTTTTTATGTTTGTTACCTCAGAACTTTGGACTGGGCGAACCGATTTTGGTGATTCTTTTTTTAATCGAAAGCTGGTAGCTGTCATGTGGTCCCATATAAATTTTATTGAGACTTGACAATGGTATCCATGATAAAACCATATAAGTCTTAAATTTGTATTAAGTAAGCGTGACAAATGGACGTATAACTCAATATCACGCCAACTGATTTCGATGATTCTTTTTTTTAATCGAAAGCAGGTGCTTGTTACGTAATCCCACATAAATTTGAACGAGATCTGACCAGTAGTTTTAGAGTAACTTTGATGTCGGTTATTTTTTGTTAGTAAAATTTAGATTATCTATCATCCTATAGAGTAGAAATTTCCCATATAGGCTGTTGGCTCCAGAGGAGCGATCTCCTTGACATATAACTTACAGACTTGAAATAGTTCATACACTTACATTTATTTTCAAATGGACAGTTGATGTTGTTCCTAGCGGCCTTTACATCTTCGCGCAGACAGAGGGACGAGCTTGAAAAGGCTCAGCGAAGAAGATTTTTAACCGACTTCAAAAAAAGGAGGAGGTTCTCAATTCGACTGTATTTTTAGGGTTCCGTAGTCGAATGGCAAAAAACGGAACCCTTATGGATTCGTCATGTCTGTCTGTCTGTCTGTCTGTCTGTCCGTCCGTATGTCACAGCCACTTTTTTCCGAAACTATAAGAGCTATACCATTGAAAATTGGTAAGTAGATGTATTCTGTGAAACACATTAAGATTTTCACACAAAAATAGAAAAAAACAATAAATTTTGGGGGTTCCCCATACTTGGAACTAAAAACTCAAAAATTTTTTTTTCATCAAACCCATACGTGTGGGGTATCTATGGATAGGTCTTCAAAAATGATATTGAGATTTCTAATATCATTTTTTTCTAAACTGAATAGTTTGCGCGAGAGATACTTCCAAAGTGGTAAAATGTGTGTGTCCCCCCCTCCCCCCTGTAACTTCTAAAATAAGGGAATGATAAAACTAAAAAAAATATATGATGTACATTACCAAGCAAACCTCCAACGAAAATTAGTTTGAATGAGATCTAGTAAGTAGTTTTTTTTAATACGTCATAAATCGTAAACCGCAAAAAACATTGATCAAAGTTACAACGAACTACAAGAACTTTTATATTATGTTACTTGCTGCTACGGAACCCTTCATGGGCGAGTCCGACTCGCACTTGGCCGCTTATTTATGTTGTAACTTTCGACTGGGTGAACCGATTTTGATGATTTTTTTTCGAAAGCTGGTGCTTGTCATGTGGTCCCACTTAAATTTGAACTAGATCTGACGAGTAGTTTTTGAGTTATTTTGAAGTCGGTTATTATTTTCTTGGTAAAATTCAGATTATTTCATTCAATTATGAGTTTGTTCTAAACTCTATTTAGTCTTAACTGCGGCACTCAGGGTTGGCTCCATACCAGAAATCTTTTCATCAGCCAACAGCACAAACATAAAATTTTAAGTTTTTTTTTAATATTATTTCTTTTTCTTCAACTTTTTATTCCCTCTTTCGCTGATTGCTAATTGCTTGTATTGGCTATGATATAAATAACCAATATAAACAATTAGCGCATAAAAAAGAAGATAGCCGCAAAATAATACTTACGCCCCAACTAAGAGACACTAACAGTTACTTAAATCGCTCATTAATAAAGAATTTGTATGGTGATTCTTTAGTGACTCTGAGTTGGGGCGTAAATCATTTAATTGTATGAATATGGAAGTTAAGAAATTTTATAACTTTAAATCTTTGTGTAGTGTCATTAAAGATTTGGTACTCATGCTATACCAAACTTTGACAGTCGCCTAACTTTAAGAACATCCCATCTTGCACTTCGCCGAGCTTACATCAGGTGTGGGATGGAACTTGGCAAGCGCACTGACTTTGTAACTAAGGTAGAAGTTTTATATTTTCTTGATTATTTAAGTGATAGATGTAGAAATAGATTATGTACTACGGTAACTACAGAGACCTGGAATTTGGAATTAAAGACTATTAATTATACTTTGTTTACAGACAGCACGTCACTTGAGGAAAAATATTTCATAAACAAACAGTACATGAAAAATTGTTATTTATTTGTATTCCTGGCGAACAAATAGAATTGCAACCCCACAGTTGTTATTTAACAGATGTTTTACTTGCAGGTTTGCCCCAGTTATCGATATTTATAAAATATATTCAATAAAATCTTTGCTCGCTTACTTTCAAAAGACGTTTAAATTATATGTATTGCAATATCAATTATAGTGTTAAAGGCTGTTAATGATTACTTAAGAGTACGTAAAGACAAATATTACAAAATATATTATTTCGACCTCTAATCATCTCAGTTTTGAAATCAGTCTATGTTTCGAACATAGAATATAGTCAAAGAATGGAACTGAAGAACAAAAATGGGCTTTGTTTATAAATTCTGTTCTTTCGTGCAAATTCCAATCATCGCTAACAACTCTAGACAAAACAGTGCATCCAGTTTTCAATCCAAAATTACGTCTAGTTCTTTCATCCGTACAAAATGTCGCGTCACAAAAGCCATTTTTCTCTGGCTATCAGTTGAAAAACACCCCGGAGACCGGCAACGACCGAACGCTCTTCTGTATTACGTAACTATAATTTAACGTCTATGACCTTCACAGACTTTCTTGTAACTGTGTGTTTGAGTAAGTGTTTTTTGAGGAAACTTGTGTCTAAGTGTGATTATTCACACTTCTTTCTAGATATACCTGGACTAAACTTCTCGTATACATGTAACTACAAACACTACTCATTTATTTTCCGAAGTTCCGATATACTCGTACTTTGAAGATTACAAATGTTTCTGCTATGAAGAAGAAACGCTGTACTTATACATAGTTACAGATGCTGTGCTTCCGTTGATTTAGGATTCCATATTTGTAAGAGTCACTTGTAATAAATGCTCAGTCCGAAGTTCAGACTATAGTTGTGTAATATACTAACGTATAGACTGGGTACAACATAGACATAGTGCTCGTAACTATACTATGCCATCAAAAACAAAACTTGTAAAAAAAACCAAGTCTCGCAACTCAGTTCTTCTACCGTAAAAAGTTGTGAGATCCATGTAATACCAAGTCGGTTAATTTATTCAGTTTCTACTTAAGGGTCCTTCTGTCTTAAGTTATTACGTAATTAGCTAACCTAACAAGTAACAACATCATAAAGTGACCATATTATCAATATTAAAAATCTTTTATGTTTTAAATAAATAGATCGACTTGACCATCGCATGAAAACACAATGTATCTCACAAGTAATACCTACATATTATATAAAATTTGATTGTTTAGTGCGATTGCCAAGTCAATCTATTTATTTAAAACATATTTGATCTATACACTAAACACTAATTGTGTTCCAAATTTGAGGCTTCTATGTCTACTAGAAGTGCCTTAGAGTTTTGATGATCGGTCAGTCAGTGATTGACGAAATTAAGAAACTTTGACTAGTTATAATTCTTAAACTACTGGTTCAAATTGAATGAAATTTGAAATATACCGTGTTTATACAATGCCTGCTTGGGTACTAAAAATTCAGGCTTTTAGCTTTATCCACAACGAAGTTATAGGGTGTCGAAAATGGCCTGAATTGCTTCGAGAAAAGGATGGTACGGCCGTGCCACCCGTGCCAGCCGTGCCGTCGACTTGGCGGGGGCACTGCCGTGCCCCCAGATTTGCTGGCTGTGCACATGAGACGAGCATTTACGAGTCATGATGAAAACGAAAAACCTTTAAATTATTATTTAGCCGTTTCTATAAAGCTATTAACGTTTTTGAGACAGCCTAGTTTTTGGAAATCCTTTAAATAAATAGGCACACTAAGATCAAAAGTAATGTTTGTTTGGCTTCTAATTCGAATCTTAATAATAACCTACTTTCTTTCATTTGGTAGTAAAAGGTAATATTACAATTTCGTCTTCTGCCTACAGAATGAAGCATAATCAGCTCATATACGAGAAATACAAATGCCATATGTGACTGACAGCGCGGCTCTTAATAAAATGAGGTTACAAATATTATATGAAAGTCACGTATTTGACTTTCTTATACATTTATGATTAAAATGAAACGTTTTCCCAAAGCTCGTTACTAAAGATCATGAATTAGATTGTTTGTAAAAAAAGTAACAAAAAAGTACAAAAGTAACGGTTACTTTAATCGCTCGTTAGTAAAGAATCACCATACAAATACTGTACTAAGGAGCGATTTAAGTAACCTTTACTGACTCCGAGTTGGGGCGTAATTTAGGTACTTCGTTTTTAAACGGATGGTTTCGTCTCCATTTCCGATTGTGCTTTGGTGAAAAGACACCAGATGTCGCTGCGATAGCGACACATGGGAATGATCATGGTTTTTCATTAATACCAGTCTAGAGTAGAGCATTAGAACAAGGAGGGTTGCCTTGGGCTCACGGATGAATGAATAAATAAATAAATAAACGATAACACATTCATACCCCCGCAGTAGGTTATTACCTGTGTCGCGAGTGGCATGGACGACACATATGATACATCACAATCACACCCATGACCCCAGTACAAATATTTATCTGTCACATAAATATCTGCCCCGGCCGGGAATCGAATCCGGGACCCCTCATTTCGCAGGCAGGGTCGCTACCAATTGGGCCACAGGGTCGTCAATGGAATGAATGGAACCTTTTGCACCCCAAAAAGAAAACTCATTCAAAATGTTGTATAAAATGTATAAATAATTACTGTTTTTTCCTTTATTCGTTTAAAAAAACTCTATAATAATGCGTTCTCTATTTTTTAAATTATTTAATTACAAGAACGTGCTCCATACTGCTTTTGGGAAGTGAAATGGGTAGCGGGCAGGACTACGACTTAATTTTCTGTGCTGAAAATATCATTACACTATCTCGGACACGTGCGCCGTACTGGATGCGACAACAACACTTTCAGTGGACACATTAAACGAATTTGTGTCCCTTACGCTTTTAGTATGTAGTGTGTCGTAAAATGTAGAACAAAAATACAGTGTACAGTAAAGGTAATCCGCTGGCTTTTTGGAACTTCGCAAAATTAGACATAGTAGAACCTTTAAAAGATTATTTTAACCCCCGATAAAAAAGAGGAGTGTTATAAGTTTGACGTTTCTGTGTATCTGTTTATCTGTGGATCTGTATGTCTGTCTGTGGCATCGTAGCTCCCAAACGGATGAACCGATTCTGATCAAAATTTTTTTTTGAAGGGTGACTTAATCAAGAGTGTTCTTAACTATGTTTAGTGTTAATAAAAATGTTGTTGTTTTTTTTTTTGTTTTTTGATTATTCTATCTTATACTATTGCAGGGAAATATTTATACCTGGCTTCAACCCATTAACGGCCCACTACTGAGCACGGGTCTCTCCTCTTGAGGAGGCCTAGAGTATACTCCACCACGCTGCTCCAGTGCAGATTGGCGGAGTAAATATGTATACAATTTAGCAAAATTCAGTTGTACACCTTAATAGTCTGGATACTGTAGCGTGGCTTAAACTTCCTAATCACGGGCTTAGCACAACAACTCCAGTCCACTTAACTAGGTCACAGTTTCTGCTTCCATTAAATACGATTGGATTTAGGAATTAATAATTACAGGGCCGAATTCCTAAATTATTAATATTTTATTTCAATATCCTTATTATACTTCCATCACATGATAGGACTGAATCCGTAAATTGTAAATATTTTTATTTCAATGTAGGTAAGATTTTTACTGATATAAATATATTAGTACATATTTTTACAATATATTTATTTATTGCCACAAACGTGTGTTAATTTTCCAAGATCTTTAAGACATAGTGTACACGCGACCCATTAATACATTTTTTTTATATTACATTTTTGTCTGTATAACTTTTTATCTGTTTTTACGACGTCACACGGAAACGAACGTAACTTGAAGTACGTGGTGATTGAGTTATACGCCCTAATTCAGTAGTATTATTATACCCGCGGCTAATTTAAGAAGGAGGGTGGTAGCACCATCAGGAAATGTTTAATTACGTGTTTCGGTTACAGTGTCAAAAAAACAGTTATAATATGTGTTTCTCGTGTCACTACAGACGACCCTGTAGCCTTTTTGGTAGCGACCTTGCCTGCAAAGCGAGGGGTCCCGGGTTCGACTTCCGGCCTGGGCAGATATTTATGTGACAGATAAATATTTGTGCTCGGGTCATGGGTGTGATTGTGATGTGTTATATGTGTCGTCCATGCCACCCGCGACACAGGTAATAACCTACTGCGGGGGTATGAGTGTGTTAGTGTTTAGCGTTTAGCGTTTATTCTTGGCCGACAACACAACAGTGATGCCTTTCGTGCTACTGATATCCACTGGCGACGTAACCATATACCATTAAAAAAGAAGTTTATAATTTATAAAACTCATAAAATTTAAGTCCCAGAATAAAAGTGTGGCAAACATAAAATTAATAAAATCTCTTATAAAAATGTAGTTAAATTGCTTCCGGGACAGAACCGTTTGTAAACTTGAGGATTATGTTTACCGAAGCGAAGCGAGGGCGAATCATTAGTACACGAATAAAGTCCCTAAGTGAATTTCCAACGTACGCGTTGGGCAACTTAATATTGCGCGCGGTTAGCGATAAAACGGACAGTCCTCTCTTATCTCGTTAATGGTTATGCTTCCTTTTAACTCCGACTAAATTCGTTTTGGACCTTTTTATTGACAAACGACGCCTTTAAGGAACCCGTAGACGCTTCAAAGGGTCTATCTAGACTATATTGGAACATCAATATACAAATACATTCGAACATGTAAGCTCCGTAAATTTCATTAATGTAAGTAGATTGCCGAAATTTTCTCTAACATGTTTCTTTTTCAGTTCAAATTTTTAATTTTTTTTATGACTTGAGCACGACGTTTTTGCTCTTAATGAAATATGTAGAATATGTACATTATTATCTTGGTATAAGGAGTGACGTATTCGTGTGTCCGTAAGTACTAGATCAAAGGTCTTTTCCATACAACCAAAGGGGCCATCCATTAATTACGTCACACGTTATGGGGAGGGGTCGATGTAGTGTGACATGGGGTGGGAGAGGTCCTAAATTTCGTGACGTCACATTTCAAAATTGAATAATTGGTATGTATAGGTAAATATTAAAATACAATTAATGGAAATAAAACTTATTTCAGTACTGCTGTTTTAATTTAATAATTTCTAGGTGTATTTAACAATATGTGACGTCACACTAGGAGAGGGAGGTCTCATAAATGTGACCAGCTGTGACAAGGACGGGGGAGAAATCAAAAATTCATTAAATTTGTGTGACGTAATTTATAGATGGCCCCCAATATGAAAGCCAACCAATTTGTAGGAACCCTGTGTATTAGCTTATTTAAATCGTTTTTTTTCTACTTTATATGCATTCATTAATTGTATATCTGACACCGCTTTTTTATAAGTTTACCTACCCGACATGTATACAAAACGATTTAGAATACTAAGGGCTTGTTTCACCATCTTCAAGTAGAGTCCTGAATAAGCTATTCGCCGGATAAAGTGATGTTAAAGTGTCATTTTACATACGCGAAATGTCAACTTAACCAACGAATAGCTTACTTCGGACTTACTTGAAGATTGTGAAACAAGCCCTAAGTAATCGGTTGATAAAGAGGAAAGAAATAAGGATGTAACTGTTTGCTCTAACTGTATTTACAATTAGATAGATTTTATCGAAAAGCTACGGTTTTGGTGTCTCTCAGTGTCACTACAGTTCATATGCGTTTGAAAATATTCTGCTAGACGCTGGTAAAAGAGTAGTAGCAACACTCCTGACATTTTTATTTACTTCATAAAAAAATGATTTCTAACATACTACAAAGAGAGTATTCGAACCTGGTACTTTAAACTGATGTTCAAACAAGCTATTTGTCTGCACAAAGCCTTGTATCATTAAAATATATTCAAGAACATTAAAATCAAATTGCATAAATCGCTTACATTTTCAACACAAAATTACTATTGTGTATAGAGCTACCGTTTCGAAAGTATCATTTGGAACATGCTTTGCGGGGAGGAGGCTTTTACGGAGACAAAGGTGCTCCTACCGCCTTTTGTGCCGCATAGTAATGGGAGGCTTCTGGGTATTTCGTTCCTTCGTTACATTAGCGGTTTTGTTTATGAGATCTGCTGATCTGAATATATATTCCATCTGAATAGGAAACTATGAAAATTGCAGCGTCACAATTGGTTGGTAGACGTAACTTGTTAGTGTGTATAACCCTACACAAACAACGACAACGACAGTAGAAATAAAGCATCCCTACACGAACAACGACAACGACAATAGAAATAACGCATCCCTACACGAACAACGACTACGACAGTAGAAATAAAGCATCCCTACATGAGCAACGAAAACGACAGTAGAAATAAAGTATCCCTACACGAACAACGACAACGACAGTAGAAATAACGCATCCCTACACGAACAACGACAACGACAGTAGAAATAAAGCATCCCTACACGAACAACGACAACAACAATAGAAATAAAGCATCCCTACACGAACAACGAAAACGACAGTAGAAATAAAGCATCCCTACACGAACAACGACAACGACAGTTGAAATAAAGCATCCCTACACGAACAACGACAACGACAGTAGAAATAAAGCATCCCTACACGAACAACGACAATGACAGTAGAAATAAAGCATCCCTACATGAACAACGACAACGACAGTTGAAATAAAGCATCCCTACACGAACAACGACAACGACAGTAGAAATAAAGCATCCGTACACGAACAACGACAACGACAGTTGAAATAAAGCATCCCTACACGAACAACGACAACGACAGTAGAAATAAAGCATCCCTACACGAACAACGACAACCACAGTTGAAATAAAGCATCCCTACACGAACAACGACAACGACAGTAGAAATAAAGCATCCCTACACGAACAACGACAACGACAGTTGAAATAAAGCATCCCTACACGAACAACGATAACGACAGTAGAAATAAAGCATCCCTACACGAACAACGACAATGACAGTAGAAATAAAGCATCCCTACACGAACAACGACAACGACAGTTGAAATAAAGCATCCCTACACGAACAACGACAACGACAGTAGAAATAAAGCATCCCTACACGAACAACGACAACGACAGTAGAAATAAAGCATCCCTACACGAACAACGACAACGACAATAGAAATAAAGCATCCCTACACGAACAACGAAAACGACAGTAGAAATAAAGCATCCCTACACGAACAACGACAACGACAGTTGCAATAAAGCATCCCTACACGAACAACGACAACGACAGTAGAAATAAAGCATCCCTACACGAACAACGACAACGACAGTAGAAATAAAGCATCCCTACACGAACAACGACAACGACAGTAGAAATAAAGCATCCCTACGCGAACAACGACAACGACAGATGAAAAAGCACTCAAAACAAACTATCAATAAGATTGATGAGAAGCATTAATAATATAGTCGTGTAATAGTTGTTACAAAGACTCTATCAAAGCACCAATTAAAAATACGAGTCAAATTGTAGTGGGGTAGAGTTCTCAATATATAGGTCAGGTTATCTTTTGATTCCACTTCACTCTATCCTTAATAAGTGAATTATATCATCAAACACCAATTATCACTTACCCCATATCACTTAGAAATTATAACTTAAGTTCCAAACTTGAACGACTAGTACTTTTTTCAATAATAACCAAGAAATATATATGTAGTGCTTTCATATATGAGTGAAAGGAAATTAAACAATTAATGTATAAAATTCTATATACAGATGCGATACACAGATAACATATGTATGTCAGCTGATGGTTCGTTCAAACAAAGGCTGGATTATAACTGATCGTCATTAATACCGCGATGGATTTTCCATTTTTCACAGCTCGAAACTGAATTGGTCGTGTGAGTTAATCAAGCGTGGTTAAGCAGTGTCGTTACTATAACGAGGAACCCTTCATCAGAGTACATTGCTGTCCTTCTAAGTGTTGACATTACTTTAATGAGGCCTTTATCATCGGTGTATGTATATTGTCACATTAAACAAATGTTTGCTTACTTACACCCTCAAAAGGTTTCCTGTATTGGTGGCATGGACAAATTAGTCTTCACTAACACCGAAGATTCGTGAGAGCTAACATACTTGTACCTGTCACTTAAATAAAGGTTTGGCCAAAAATCTATCCCCAGAGCCTTCGACTGGGATTCAATAAGTAGGCACTTAAAGACATCAATTCATTGTAAAAAAAAAAAAACGAGAAATCACTAATAAATAAATCACAAACATTTTCTCATTGTATATAATCTTATCGGCATCGGTTTTTTTTAAATCTATTTTTTGTTAAAGAAAAAATTAATTTAATCTCATATTGAGAGCTATTAAAACAGAACTTGTTCGTTTTAAAAGTTAAGCAAGGATAAAAGTCTGCGAATACAATTTAGAGCGGTCAAGTCTGTACCATAACTTGTATCACAGTATTTTATATTTTATGCATTGAATAAAGTTATTTTAGAAATTACTTGTAACCGCGCTGGCTTTGCTTCGGTTTTTTTACAAACACCTAATGGCTTTTTATTAAAATATAGCTCATGTTACTAAAAGAATTTTCAATATCGGTCCAGTAGTTTTTGAGCCTATTCGGTACTAGTAAAAAATAAAAAAAATAAAAATATTAGTATCTTTAAGTCCATGAATTTAACCTACTCATAGTGCCCTTTGCTGTACATTAGATAAGTCTATGGTGCGAAGTGCCTTCTATCTCCTGTTGGATTGGAGGTGCTGCAACACTAAATCCCGTACATGTTTGTTTGAGGTCGTTAGTTACCAACCTTTTAGAATCAAATACGATTTGTTCAGCTCTCTGGTTGAAGTATAGAACCGGTTAGCAAGGAATATCCCAGTTTCCTACCACTGAACTACGTGGCTCTTCTGCATATTTCAACAAAAAATAATTATGAATTTCCTACAACCCGAATAAAGCTGCGAGAAGCAAAAGAAATTTATTTCTAGAATAAATGCCATGCCTTTCTCCTTCCCAACTGTCTGTATTTGAATAAGCGCTGTCGATTGAAGCGTTAAACTATTGTAGGTAACTGTCAAAACACAGGCCGTTATTAAAACCCTGAAAACCAATATCTGTCAGGAAATCCATTAAAACGGGGTAAATTTTCAATTCGCATAGCTATGAAAGTACAGACAGAGCGATTTTCTGTAATCGACAATTCTTTCTCTCAACCAATCGCGAAATCGCGCTTGGCTGGTATTAATATAATCTTTTGTTTCGCTCTTAAAGCATGAATTTTATTACGTACTAATTTAATTTTGCTTTTATAAATGGATAGTTGTCTTAACCAATTAGATATCCTCTGCAGGACTCTCCTCCTGAATGAAACTTGTAGCATATCACATTGATCTAATGATTATTAAGGTTAGCTAAATGCCAATGGCTCTTTCTTAAGTGAACTACTGGTGACTCAGGTGCTGGGGGGACCAGGAATAGGCTTTCACAGATCACTAATTAGTATGTGCGCATTTGCAAGGCATATTTTAACTATTGTTAAGTCATATTTTGAAAGTGAATATTCTTTTCTTCTTCTTCAAGGTATTGTTTGCCGTGTGAAACTAAGTTTTAACAGACAGACTCATCGGTTGCTCTCTGATTACCAACGTATTGATGACGTAATACATACGATTATAATATACAATGTCTAAAGTGCTAGCTAAAGATAAAAATCGTCACGATGTCTTACCAAGCCCTCCGTACCTTAAGAGTGTTCCCAGTAGCGGTCATCTGTTTCCCATCAACGTAGTATAATAGAGTCCATCTTATTATCGACCCAAGCAATATCATTACGTCTTACTTAACTAAACTAAATAAACCGGTTTATCCCCATTACCTACAACTTGTGTCGTTCTCAATCATAATCAAGATGGATTCAGCTCGCCAAAGAGATATACGACAGCAATATTTTTATTTATCCGCTCGTAAATACTGTTCCTATTACAAGTTAGATCACGTCACCACATAACAACCGTGCAATGGATTCGGACGAACATAACCGGCGCTACGTACCGAGTTCTCACACCTACTCCTACGTAATGTACGAATTCGTCTTATTTATTCTCTACTAGTAACATGAGAGAGAAACTCAATATCGTGCGCGTGTTTCTGGAAGTTTTGAAACTTTTTTATTATGTACAGATACAAATAAAAAGTTGTAATGATAACACCAAACTAGTTTACGTGCTTACGTGATTATTGATTTGGGAAGTAAGTAATAGTAATCAAAATAATATTTACAACATGGCTTAATAAATGATTAAGTTCTCAAAATTCTGGAATTCTCGAAGTTCTGGAAATCGAAATAGGTTCAATCCAATTTCATGATATATTCTTCTTCTCTGACGTTATCTCGCTTATAATAACTCAAACAGTTGGCTAATATATGAGCTTTTAATCTGCCAATGTTTTCCTCACCGAACAACTTAATATTTCTTTTCCCTGTTTCAAAAAAGTACGAACATTAAACTTAACTTTCACAATCTGTAGTGAAATCTGTAAACTGCCGGAAACAATAAATAAAATGGTCAACCTTGATATTTTTACAATTTGATAATGTAATTATTTACAAATTAGTAACTCACTTCCGCTTTGCATCTGGAGTATGTTTAATTTTTTTATTTCATTATTTGAGTTTTTTGTCTATTCCATAAACTTATACAAATTATAAGTTCTACGATATTGGCGGTTACGATCGCGATAATTAGATCCTCATTTTTATTTTTCCACATACTTTCCTTCGTGTAAATTATTATTTTTTATAATTTTTGTTATTATGAATTTCAGTTCCAAAATTTATGATTAACGCCTTTAAAAAGTTACTAGACTGTCCAGCCTAATCTTTTAATACACATATCTATATTTCCAGATTGTGTAATAACACCCAAATCTGTTGAAATAGCAACCAAATCTCAGTGGTCAATGTTCACTCATTGAATTCACTCTAGGATCGTAGGGACCTATTTCATTTTGATGGTGAATTTTGATGATCATTAGATGGTAAAATGATAAAAAGGTTATATTAGGCATGTCTATTTTTGGGGCTCCCCAAATACTATAAGCAGACATACCTATCCAACAGCCAAAAACACTTTTAATATCTCTTAACAATCCAAAATAATATCCAATATCCATGTTAAATTTATAAGCACACTCACGTTACAACTTTGTTAATTAAGTGGCTAGAATTAATATATTTTTTCATTAACTTTCATTATAATTGTACCTTGTTATACATACGAAACGATAATCGCTATTTGGCATACCAACGTATGAACAAAACATTATCCTTTCGTCGTACATTCTTTTTTTTAGACACTGATTATACGCAGAGCGGATGGCTTCCCTCAAACATCCGCCCTTCCCAAACAAACGCCAATTACTCGATTTGTCCGCTTTATCTCAAAACATTTATTCTTAGTCAAGGAGCTCAGTGTATAATATTTGCACTGTATCATATTTCAGTGAGTAATTATCATGGTACCGAAACTACCTAACCAGCCTATTAAATGACGCAGAAATTACAATCTTACCTCATAGTCTATCTCCATAAGTCTCTCTTTTTATGGTTCTGTCTTGTAGTTTCTCCTCATGACACTCCAATATATTGATAACTCAGTGTCTAGCTTAAAATAAATCTGTTGTTATTGTGTAGCCCTAGCAAAGCCAAGATCACTTATTATTCTGTGTCTAATGCGGAAAACATTATTAAATTTCGGTCCGACGCCCGACCCGTTTTACTTAACTCTGTCAATCGAATAAAATTGACACAGAGCGATTCGCTGTTATCGGCTGCTTATTATTTAGTAAATTTAAAGAAATAGTGAAATAATTGTTAGTTATTAAAATGTGAACACGAATTCAAATTTAAATTGATACACAATAAACTAGCTTAAATATGCGAATTCCTTTGAGTATTCGCCGAAATGTTTTTTGATGAAAATAGGTTTCATTTCTGAAATGAAGATGTATTTAGTGAGATATCATCAATACGCATAATAATATATAATAGTCTCTATAGAAAGTATATTGTGTAATAATTAACTGAGAACTGTATAAATAAAGCCATTAAGACGCACTAAGCTCTCGGTCCCAAAACGTGCGCGTTACGCATCAATGGCGGCACGTACACTTTTCAAAAACTCGACTATTTTCCCTACAAAGGTCCCGGGATCGACAAGGTTTAGATAGGATTCACGACATGTCCGCCACTCAAATTCTGAAAGAGTAGATTGAGGTTTGAGGAGAACGAGGTCATCTACGGGCCCCCAATCTCCAGGCGAATCTAAGGCGAAAAAGGCCGGCAACGATCTATGAGATAGGATGAAATGTAAATGGACTCAAATGCCACTCGAAAGGATATCCTTCGAAATGTATTTATATTTCCTGGTAAATGAAAAAATAATAATCTGAGCGTTCGGTATCCCTAAATCATTACTGTTAGAATTCGTATTTTTAATGAAAATCTCTTTCTTATTCTTCGGCTTTGGCTCCAACCCATTAAGAACTTATTGCAGGGTTGAGGTTTACCTTCGCGAGTAAAGAAGCTTCGAACTTGTACAATGCTGAAAGAATTAATGTTGCTGTTAAAATTGCTGGAGAAATTAATATTGAAATCAAGAACATAGGTTAGAATATTTAGGTTACAGCACATACGAATTAATAGTACTAATAATAAATTGTTACAGTTGACTTTAAGAAGGGTTAATTAGTCAAATAAATAAAAAGAAAGAAATTAACGTCATTGTTTCAAATGTTGCTCAGCAGAGTAAACTGGACAGACTGGCCTAGACTTATGAAAAAACTGATTGCATCCCAAAAACATAATCTAAAAGAAGACACGATATGCGGTACACAGCACGTTAACTAAAATCGTAACTGGATTTCATTGTTGCTTTATACATTTTAATTATTTAAAAAAACGAAAAAACCCGACCGATACGGTTGAATAAAAGCTGTCACCAAAATATTTTCCACGTTCCCAAACTATATTTCATTCAAAGCAACCAACGGTTCTACGACTTTTCCTGTAGAAACAAAATATTATTTGAACATTGGAATTTGATATTTGTCCTGTGTTTTATAAAATATTACATCTGTCTATCAGCCCTTTCAAGTCCATTGCTGGACATAGGCCTCCCCTAATTGGCGCAACTCCAGCCAGTTCTGATCTCTTGAATCCAGCGACTTCCCGCTGACTACTTCACGTCGGGGTATACCTGGGCTGCTTTTACCGAAACATGGGCGCCATTACGTGGACTTTTTATCACAAAGTCATTTTAATTCATAGGGAATATAAAACGACCCATATTCTTTATGTAAATAGCTGACAATCAAAAGCCAACCGAAATGAGTTGTCACCAACTCGTATGATCGCCTACATCAGTAAAGCTATGTTCCAACCGTTTCAGACCTAGCATACCAATAGCAAAGCCACTGCTTATACGACATGCTGTGAAACTGCAGTATAAACTTTATACTTTTATACGCAAGTTGCACTTCATACAGTGGCACGTTGCGATAACCCAGCCTACGAATTGCTATAGCGACGTTACACAATGCGAACTATTTTGTCTATATAAAACAATATACCGGCGGATGCCGTCGAATATTAATATATTTTTTGTAGGGCAAAAATTTCCATACGTTACGTCATACGTTAACGATACTGCAGTCAGTTTGTAGGGACTGACTCCTGGGGATAAAAGTTTATGTATACATTACAATGATCTTTGTTATTTGATCGGGCAGAGTAGGTAGTTTCCAGCGGCTATAATGGCCAGATTTGATGTATTATACGTAGATGTTCTTGGTTTTTCTGATGCTTTTATCTTTGCACCCACAGGATACCTTCTTATCTTACAATTTAAATAAATACTTGTAATTACTGAAATTAATGCTTCTAGATTTTCAATATGTACAGAATCATGTATAAATAATAATAAGCTGCCATCGTATGTTATAATGTAATAAAATGTCGTTGTGACCAAAATTTACGTTCAGTAAATACCTAGATAAAACACTGAAACGTCTGTAAAAACAGACAGCAAAGTTATTAAAAACCAGTGTTTACAATTTTGGATATTCCCGTCGAAAAATTTTCGCCCGGCGGAGCTTTGAAATAAATTGCATTCGGTCATCATAACCTACGCTCTCTGTGGTGCGATAAAAAAGTATAAATCAATCCGATTAAAGCGTTTCAAATGGCTTTTGGAAACGAGCCGACACATTTTTTATACGCTTAGGTTTTTTAGACACCTGCTTTTGCTGTAACTTACCTACTGATGTCGCTTGCCACTTTTAAACGTTGCGAATCTAATGAATAAGGAATTTGATTTCTATAACACATCCAAATTATGTAATTTGTGTCTTAATATCCTCGAATTAAAATACGACAATCCATTTTACAAGTTAAGTATATTTAAAAAAATACTACCCTTGTTTTCTATCTCACCGTCGATTCACCTGACTTCAACAACACCAAAAGAATCACAGATGCGTTGCCGATCATGAAATAAAAAAAGAAATAAATGAAGAACTATCTCTTAAGTCCCTAACCGGAACACGACGAGTCGTTTGGAAGAAGATTGGGGTCAATATTCTAAGCCGCCTCGATACTGGTTTAAGATTGCTCTTTATGCCCTCAAAAGCATAAAAGCTGTCTAAAAATGGCTACTAGCATGCTTTTAAATACTGACTGACAAAGGTGCTATAACGGGCGATCATTTACATTCGAAATACAATAAATCAGACTATGAGAAATTCTTACAATTATACAGAACCCTAATCCAATGTTGGTTAGAAGTGTCGGAGCATAACCTAACTTAAATTGGAACTTAATTCGCAAATTAATCGTTTTCTATTAGATTATTAATAGCTCTTATACCCCGGCAAGGAAATAGATTTATAATTTTAATTGCATCGAGCGCTTCTAATCCGGTCTTACGTGGCCTTAGCTTAGAGGATTGAGCCGCAACGATGAACAAGTACCACTTTAGATTTAAAGGTCAAATGGTTCTAAGTTTAACAGTACGATATCAATTGTACCACATTAGTTACGTGGCCATTAATACAAGCACGAACACACACAAAATCTAAATAATTTTCCTTAATATTTTGATATCACATTAGCCTAGATTATACTAAAACTGAATAATCATCACAGACTAATGCATCCTGAATGTTAAGACGAAATCAACCAAAACATTTAGGCTAACGTGAATCAACTAAATAAAGTTTGGTAGGTATATGAATTTGTTTTAAATAGGACCGCTTATACACTCACGTAACATATATTTGAAAGAATGGTATTTATATCTCAGAAGAAACTAAAACTGCTGATGCAGTACACATTATATTACGATCACCATGCATTACTATTTAAAATACAATACAATACAATAGAATACAATTCACCTTTGTTGTTCATGGCAACAAAATAACCATGGCTTATAACCGTTAAACACACAAGGCAAATATATCCCTAGATTTGTAAAACTTAAAATTTATTCGGTGCTTAGATGATTTATGTAAATCTGAGATCTGTTTACCTAGATCCACTCGTAACTTGCGTTTTAATGTAACCAGGAAGTCTTGTATTTGTAGGACATGTTTGTAATTCTTGGTACTATATGATATTTTAGGTCTCATGAAATCTTTTTAAAATTATATATTTTCTTAGAATTATTACTATTTAACGATCAGTTTATTTATATACAGACATTAAACACATCAGATAATAATGTAAGTCACTATCAGACCAGTTCCAATTTGCAACCATTTTGATATAAAGACAACAGTACAAACCAATGGTCTCTCTTAAAAGCCATGAATAATAATAATAATAATAATAATAATACTTTATTTATTTGCTCTCACAAAAGGTTGTAACAAAATTGTGCCTTAGTATATTACATAGTAGTCTTAAACCTATACTGTGAGAGCCTGGTGCCTGAAATAGGTATTTTATAATAAAAACCTGTAGTACAGGTCACCAGTGCCCCCCCGCAGAAGTTTTTGGAACAACTATATAAATTTAGAAAGTACGAATACAATATTAATAAAGATTAAACTAATTGTAAGTACAACGATATAAGGATAGTAAAGATAGGTAAGAGTTAACTGCAGATATAATTAGTTGGTATATTGTAATGTAACTATTTATGTGTGTGTTTGTGTGTTATATTAATGTGTGTTGTCTATAGTGTGATGTGTTTGTGTGTTTGTAGTACTGTATTTTGTGTATGTTGTGTTCGTGCGTGTGTGTATGAATCTACTGAAAGTATGAATGAAGAAGATATAAATTTAGATGCCTAAAAATTTACACAACACATAAATGGATCCGAATGCAGAATTGTGTTTTATCAAAAAAACAAAAATTTATAAAATTTTATATTATATACCGAGCCACATTTTATAAAAACGCGTACTTTACTAAGAGGTTGGCAATTCTAAAAGATATAATAATATGAGATTTTTTTCCCAAAGAAATTTTTGATGTCCCATTTTTTCTGACCTCGATGTGGTTAACACACGTTAAACTGTTTGTTTAATGTCCGCGTAAACTGAACAGATCAAACTTTGTTCAACGAGGGCAATGAAGTATCACGGAGCGATTACAGTTAAGAGTTCAGAAAAGGTGCCTCAGCTAACTCAAACAGTAAATATTTTGGGAGTTTAAAAAAACTCGTTAAAAGTTGTTTAACATGGTGCACCACACACAAAAGAGGTATTTTTATGGAAATAACTGAAATACGAGCTGACGGTCCACCTGATGGTAAGTGGGTAACATCGCTAATGGACATCAACACCACAACACAACACATCTGGGGGACGTCTGACTGCGACCCAGCTTGCTTACTTGACGAATGATAGGATCCCCCGCTCAACAGCGGGGCCCGCCCCTCCACCAGGAGAGCCTAGTTCTCCTGAGACCGCCCGGGTAAAAAGGTGACCCTTGAGACCCGCGTATCCCTCGCCATAGTCCCCGCAGTGAGCGCGGAAGCGAAGGAAGACCCTCTGTCTGTCTGTGACACAACACCAAATGCATTACTGTTGCGTTACCGGCCAAGAAAGAGAGAATAAGAAAGAAAGAACTAGCTCCGAAATCGCCAAACGACTTGTCGTTAACTATTATTTTATTGTTACAATTTTTGCAGTCATTTTCACTGTATTGTGTAAGAAAGTGCCACAGCTAGTGACCGTATGAAACGTCACTCGCACATCCAGTACACAATGAGTTGGAAAGTAATGCTTCTGAAAAATATCAATCAATGTCGGCGCTGGCTAGCGAAAGCGTTTCGGGCACTACTTGGCACATTGTTTCATATGACTTACATAATGTTAGGGTTGCCACTACTTCCGTCACCCAAATATAGTTAGTTATTCTTGCTTTTCATGATGTAGCCATAGACAATAAACGATTTCATGACTAATTAATTAATTACGATTTAATTTCAAAAACCAATGGAATTTTATTATAATCGTAAAGTTTGCAATTTTGCCCGCATTTTTGTGGGTACTAACTTTGTTTTTCCTCAAAGTATAATTATGGTGAACAACAACATTGCATGAAAACTTTGTGTTATTTTCACAGAATTTTTTACTATATTCTATGGTTTGTATAGCCTCCCAGAGGACTGCAGTCTACGTTACCTCTTTGATATTGAGAAATCTGAACCCAGGATGCCTGTTGTTTGTTAGCGATGATGAAATCCTAAAACAATATAAAAAGTAATATGTAGAAAGATCGATTAGATACATTTTAAATGCTATAATACGTTTTGCGACTAAACATTGTAGAGTCAACTGACCCTGATGATGCTCCGTTTCGGGGCGCAGCACGTGTTTGTGCTGGTATGTATGTTGGTGTATACTTTTAAGTACATATTGTACTGCATGTTTCCGTTGTGGGAGGGAGTTGGCACACATGTCTTAAGGTATATACCATCATACATGTTACCCGCGGATTGCTGCAAAGTAGACTAATACTAACTTAATAACTATAATACGTTATAATATGTTTGTAGATATATTTCTAGTGGATGCAAGCGTTCTAAAAAGTTATACAATCATCAGTGTATTTTAATGTGAATTGTCAACAAACAAGCAACCTCCCTGGTGGTAATCAAATTTGGCCATCAGATTTAATTCTCTTATTTCGAAGTTATAGGTACAGTCAAAAAATTTGATGACCCTGTAGCCGAGATGGTAGCGACCCTGCCCGCGAAGCAAGGGGTCCCGGGTTCCATTCCCGGCCGGGGCAGATATTTATGAGACAGATAAATATTTGCACTCGGGTCTTGGGTGTTATTGTGATGTGATAAATGTGTCGTCCATGCCACCCACGACACAGGTAAAATAACCTACTGCGGGGGTGTGAGTGTGTAAGCGTTTATTATTATTATTAAGTCAATAATTCTTGACAAAAAATAATTGACTTCAAAATTAAGAATAACTCCAAAGACTACTCGACAGATCTCGCTCAAATTTATGTGGGACCACATGACAAGCACCAGCTTTCGAAAAAAAAAAGAAGCGTCAAAATCCATTCATTCACCAAGTCGAAAATTCTGATGTAACAAACATAAAAAAAATACAGTCAATACAGTCGAATGGAATACCTTTTCCTTTTTTAAAGTCGGTTAAAAATATCATGATTTTTGTCAAAAATGTTTATCTACGGAAAATAAATAGCTACTCTTATATTTATTAATATCAAGACACGACACGACAACGACGTCTTATTTATATTGTGTATTTATATGTTATATTTATATTGTATTGTATATTTGTATTGTGTACTATTGCTTAACGTGTACAAACCATGTGTGTGTATGGGTGGGGCGTACTTATAGACGTACTTCTGTACGTACTCGTAGACCTTATAGGTCCTACCACACCAGTAAATTTTATTGCTTCAGTGTTCTGTAAAGTTTTAAAACATTTAAACTGTAGTGTGGCAGTACCTTGAATTATAGTCGTTTCATTTTCGTGTCGTCCGATAAAAAACACCCAATGGGATTAAGATTTGTATTAAACACAGATTGAATTTTCTTCAATGATTAAGTTGTTAGGTAACCCTATTCGTCAGCAATTTCACCATTCTTGTTACTTCAACTACATAGATTAATTGACGCGATAGATAGAGGGATGTAGCCGAGCAATAGATTGGAACCAGTCACTAAACTTTAGATAAATTACATATTATATCGTATCTTGCTTTTCACACATAAATTCTAAGAGTCTTATATCCCAACTCAGAGGCAGTAACGGTTACTTAAATTGCTCCTAAGTACAGAATTTGTATGGTAATTCTTTACTAAGGAGCGATTTAAGTAACCGTTAAGTGACTCTGAGTTGGGGCGTTAGTAATTTTACTATATCACTACTACTATGGTTTATAGACAATAATTTGTCTAAAGTATATAGAAAAGGATTTACCCCGTAGAAGGGCATGGGGCCCTCAATTTCTGTAAGAAAGAATCTAAAATGTACTAGTTACCACCTATTTTTTCACTCCATCAAAGAATCACTTCAATTTACAATTATAATCACCTCATTACTGCTGCATTTTTAGGCCAAAGCAAATAAATTGTGAACTTAACCATATAATGTAATAATCATAGTAATATAGAGATAATAAGTTCGGTCTTCTATGTTGTGGCCTCCTATTTGGCCACTTTCAAATTGTAATTGCAACCGCGTCCTTTGTTCACAGCAATGTCAATCCGAGGATTACATGTTCGGAGAAATTCTGGTTTGACAAGCTTTTATCAGATTGCCGTTTGGTTGTCCTATAATCAAATATGGAAATCGATGAGCAAAAAATAGCAGGGTAGAACCCAAATCCATGTATAACAAAATATCAATTACGAATGTATTGACGACCCTGTAGCCTAGTTGGGAGCGACCCTGCCTGCGAAGCGAGGGGTCCCGGGTTCGATTCCCGGCCGGGGCAGATATTTATGTGGCAGATAAATATTTGTACTCGGGTCATGGGTGTTATTGTGATGTGTTATGTGTAGTCCATGCCACCCGCGACACAGGTAATATAACCTACTGCGGGGGTATGAGTGTGTTAGCGTTTATTATTATTATTACTATTATTATTGCCCGAATGAAAACAAACTACATAGATATTACCGAACATAAATATCGGGAAATTCTTTTCCCCATGTAGCCAAAATTTACGCACAGGATTCTTCATAAAGATTTATTTATGAAATATGAATGTTGTTGAAATCTGGTTAACTCAATGTCACAATAGGTGCCGTCGACTTTATTCACCTGAGTTAATTCACCCAGGTGTCTTAAGTCTCCTTTTAATGTACTTTATTCACCTATACAATACAAAACAATCGACACCAATAAATAATAGGTAATAAATTTTACGATACTACGAGTATATCAAGGTATCTACACTAATATTATAAAGAGGAAAGATTTAATTGTTTGTTTGCATTAAATAGGATCCGATAGGAACCGATTTGAAAAATTCTTTCACTGTTGGGAAGCTACACTATCCCCGGGTGACATAGGCTATATTATATTTTCAAAAAAATTAGGGATTCTTAGTAAAACTCCAATAATGAAACCCAAGGTGTAAAAAAATAAGAAAACCGAAGCAAAGCGAGGGCGATTACTCGTATATTATAATTTAACGAATGAAGCAGCGCTATTTAACTCTAAAATCTTACGGTTTCATGATAAGTATATACGTGTACCTTCTACGTAAAGTTACTCCAGCGTTAAGCTCACAACCGGAAACTCATGTACGTTTTATCCCGTAATACAAGAGGTTGTTAGTTAGTCGGCTACATTAAAATGTAAGAAAGAAGAGAAGAAAAAATCTAATTTATTAATTTAGATACCACCCGTGGTTTTGTTTTACTCGTTTCTTATTTATTGTCCTTCTTATTTGCGTGGTTACGCATTAGATTTTAATATGGTTTTGTAAAGAAACTTATACCCTTAGTAAAATTGTAATTATTTATCATATATTATTTATTATAATAAAGACAATCAAAAGCCTAACGCCGACTTAAGTCTTCGCAACTTGAAGAAATAAAGAAAACGACAATATACTTCATGAAATAAAATACTGATAAATTATCCAACTATCTCAAGATATTTTTTTCGGACAATCTGAGTCAATTGTTAAGTGCTATGGAATTTCTGATATGAAATCTAAACTTTCATGATATACCTACCTACTTGGCGGCTTCGATAACTGCTTCGATGGCGGATTCGAGTCAGTGATATTGTATGGTATTATATTATTACTAGTAACATTTTCTCGTCGGCAAAGATTATTTATTAATGCACCAAATGATGTTAATCTTTAAATGAAGATGCAACAGTATGGAAAATAAAAACCATTTCAAATCCGAATCTTCGATTCGGATTCGAATCTTAGATGGGATTAGTCCCATCGTTACGATTCCCATGAGTTACGACCATGAGTGGCGACAAAGCATTAAAAAAATGCAGCTGACTAATTTTACGCGACTCACAGCTCAAAAAATATGCTTGTTTGGCCTCACCCTAAAAATTATAAGAAGACAACTTATAGCACAGATATTGAATCCAAAATACCTTTTTTTGTTTGTTTTGCATTACCCAAATTATCTACGCGCGTTTTCCTTAACATTCCAATATAAATGATTTATTTCCCATTCTAACCAAAAATGTATCACTCATAAAAACAGTCAACAATAAAATCAGCCAAATGTAATAATACTCCGAAATAGAAGTACTTGAACAAATATGGCGAACATATAAGAATCTCTTCAGATATTTGTTCGAATAAAATGGCCAATTTATCAATCGTAGCATCGTATAGAGAGTAGAGACAGAACGTCTGTTCAGTAAGTAATTTCTTATATGAAACACATCGATCGAAATCATTCAGCTTTTACGATACGCCAGTACCTTGGCTTCGTCAGTAAACTGCTGAGTTATACTCCCGTTTTATTTTATAACCAGTAAAATTATCTCCATTGAGGCTAATAAAATTATTTATTAGTCAGCCAAATTGGATGACGTAAATGTTATTTTAATGCAAATAAATGTTTTCATTTGTTGCTACTTCATTTACTGAAATATAAGTAGAACTAGAAATGCATGATTAAATGACAGATATTTATTGCAAACTAGTCGCATACTCATATCGAGTCGCTATAGGCAACATTATCCTTATGTTGGCAACTAGTTATATGATAAACAACTGTTAATATTATTAATTACTCGTTTTATCAGGCATTTAATTTTACTGAAAATGTGTTGAAAAATACTGACTCACAAGAGGTGTTAAAATCCTACAACCATAAAAATAACTTCTTTCAAACAGCCCCTTTCAACTTGCTCCATAAAAACATAGAATTCGTGATTTAAAAAACACTATTATAATTTTTAAATATTCATAAAATGTTACAATTTTTTTATGCCTGTGTTTATGAAATTATTTCAGCTAAGAAAAATCTACATCTCAAACATACTTCGGCCAAACGTGGGCCAAACCTAACAAAAAAATATCTTGTCAATCCTATGTTCTCGCCTAGCGTACAACAGTTACTCCCAGAAAACATAAGTTTTAAGTCCAAAAGAAAATTGGATCGTTGAGTTGACCCACTCTTCTAAATCAGCAAAAAAGACCGTAAGGCAAAATGAGCACTTCCCACAATCTTGACACATTTCCGGGGCTTTCTTATACACTACACCACTTCACACGTAGTGGTAAAGTTTCATATATCGCACCGACCTTTTATTGCGTAATAGATGGCACCATCTGTTCAATTCAAGTATAGTAATACCAATAATACGAGTACCAATGCTCAAACTATTGTACTGTAAAACAGCCTTCCCAAAACAATCAAGGAGTTTGACAATATCGAGGCAATGACTTTAGACTATCATAACTGACAACTCGTCATGTATTCTATTCTTGTTTGCTTGATGCTTTGTTATTAAGAAATATTTTAACTTTTCACTGTGTAATTACACTGTCTTTTTAAAAATAGTGAATTTTTATGAATACTTTATCTTATTTCTTATTATTATAAATTTAATTCTTTTACTTTACTCTTTTACTCTTAAAATAACGTTTTTATTGATGTACGAAATGATTAACATGTCTTTGTATCGCGCCTTGTCATTAAAATATCGTGTTATGTCATTGAGATACATACATAGAGGAGACATCTCAAACAAAATGTGTGTTCCACCGCCGGCTTGCCCTCCGTTCTCTTTTCAAACTAGAAGCCTTGTTTGCACACTTGCCATAGAGTAACTTTGTATATGAAACTTGCCGAACCAAGACGGCAACCTAAGCAAGCTTATATATTCCATTAACACGCTAGTGGCTTGCCAAGTTCAAACGCTCCTTATGATTTTTTCATTCCAAAATAGCGGGAACATTGCACAATAATTTAATTAAATTCGTTTTAGTTGATTTAAGTTATTATTTTGTTTTCTTAACGATGATATTATGTGATACCATTATCTTTTTTGTTTTTTGTCGTGCAATTGTGACACGTTCTTATTACGCACGACGGCATTTTTTCAGTTTTTTTCATAAACAATTTTGGCATGCGGCCGCCATGAGCGCAGCCGAGTGACAGCCGAGTGACAGAATGAAATGCAGCCGCCCGGCTGCGATGCACAACCCCGAACCCAATGTTCGCGGTGTCTGTTCTATACGCTAGTAATACTAGTTCAATGTGTTATGTATATAAATACAATAGCAACGCCTTCATAAAACAGAATGAGTTCAAAAATATGTATTTTATTCTTGAAAACACTAACAAGTTCGCAAGCGCAAGGCTAGTTTAATAAAATGTCATTTACACTCCCACAATGCCGCAACATTGCATTACCAAGGCCAATATAGCACAATACAAGAGTAACATTTAATATATTTTAGGCTGAAAAACAATAATGTACTCGACAAACGAGCAGCGTAACAAAACTCAACCTTAACCTAGTATCGAGTTTGTATTTAATCAGCGTTGGATTGCAAATTCTGGTTTAAGGCTACGGCTGAAAATTGTTTCGATATTATGAAATGTATTTCAGCAATATCACATCGTGTAATATTCCTAATGCTTGAATAGGTCATCCTGTAATAATGAAAGGTTTAAAGGCCAAATTGACGTCCAAAATTGTTTTTTTTTTTCACAAATTTATTTTTCATAGTAAATAACATAGTATTAAATGCTCGTTTAATTCAGAAGGACCCAGGACCGGTCAGAGTGGCGCAAGTTAGGGGAAGCCTATGTCCAGCAGTGGACCTACAAGGGCTGATGGATGAATTGATGGATGGAAATGCTCATGTAGCCTAGTAGCCGACCCTGTAGCCTAGTTGGTAGCGACCTTGCCTGCGAAGCGAGGGGTCCCGGGTTCGATTCCCGGCCGGGGCAGATGTTTATGTGACAGATAAATATTTGTACTCGGGTCATGGGTGTTATTGTGACGTGTTATATGTGTCGTCCATGCCACCCGCGACATAGGTGAAAACCTACTGCGGGGGTATGAGTTTGAAAGCGTTTATTTTTATTTTTTTTATTTTATTTCTATTTCACCAACGAGCCCACCAACTATTGATGGTAATTGCATCTAAGATACGTCATCAACCAAAAAAAAACGTTATATCATCATTAAACTTTGCAACTAAACAACGTAAAAATTCAGGCGGGTAAAACACCCAATTACCGTGCATTACCGTCGGGATTAAATTTGATGGTGTCCCAGTGACCTTAAAAAACAGGGACTGGGTAACAAAGCCTCGTCCGATGCTCAATAGTTTTCGCCACGAGCACTTGAACTCTTGGTACCTTGCATCTTAAAAACAAATGCCTTTGTTTCATTTCTTTGCAAGTCTTGTATAAAGCATTGTTGATTTCTTGTGTGCGAAAGAAATGGCAAATCGCAATTCATCTACAGTGTACTCTGTCTACCGTGGCTTCATTCAAATTCAACATTGAAATAAGATGTCACATTTCAAAGAAGATATCTCCGAAGAGAATAGAAAGAACCGAAAGAAATGTGAATTGTATGAAGGTTTGTTTTATGAATTCATTAATACATAGTTACGGTTGAATAAAAACCAACCTGGCCTACTTTATAATTATGAAAATTTAAACAAAACCGTTTCATTTTTCGTTGAAAATCTATGAAGGGTTGAGTATTGTACTTAGCTCTTTTAACGATCCTCTTTTGTATGGATAACTTTAAAAGATACTTATTGAAAATATATTTATATAAACTATCACTTGCAGCAAAGAAAGCATTATGAAGAAACCTGCATACTTGACAACTTTCTATATTCTTCACGAAGTTGCGTAAATTTTGCTATTCTTCCTTGACCAACGAAACGGTCTAAAGCGACACCATCTAATCGGTAGTGGTACATTGAGATGTGATGATAAAAAGATCATAAATAATAGTAATAATATCGAGATAAACGTTTTTTGTGTTCGGAAGATCCCATATCCCTCGGGAGTATAAGAAATTTCTACCAATTCCCTTAACCATCCCGTTTTATAATATTTTTCTCTCCCTTTCACGTTCATTATATTTTTTTAAACAATAAAGTTTTTTCTCATTGCAATGTTTCGCTTCCCCGCGGCTAAGGACTCATAATGAGTATGGTAAACACTTCATCATATTTAAAGAGCTAATTAAACTAAAGCTTAAATAAGGAGTTTAGTTTTTATTGTGCCCCTATTTTAAGTTTTAAGTGATGAACATTGTAATCCAGGACGCGCAGACAAAACGTGCAAAATAAGGGAAGTGCTCTTCGCGAAAAAATGAAAGAAGAATTATAGCGACGGGAAGCTTCTGGCTAATTTGCATGCTATTACATTCTGCCGGCTGCATAGTTTCAGCTTCTCAGACTTTAGGTCTAAATTTTGATATTTTGAAATCATCTAACGAGAAATGTACTGTAACATCTTTTGATTTTATAAGAAAACTTTTGTAAAATTCTCTTTTATGAAACGATTTGCACTCGGACATTGAATGTGAACATATATCGTATATATGATAAAACTATAAGTGACAAATGTTTTTGTTCCAGCTTATCTCAGAAACTGCTTGGCTGATTTCAATGCAGTTCTCACTGATGTATTTTAGTTAGCTTTGGGAAATATTTTAGAGTTTTATTTCAAATGTTAAAAGAAAAATTTAAATTTAAAATCCTATTTAATTTTCGACTGAGGTTAAGACATGTGGTTTCCTAAGCGAAGCAAGGGCAGTTACTAGTATTAACACAACTTTGAAGCCATTTCAGTTTCTTTTTATATTTTTGACTGTGAAATTATTTACTAAGTGATGTCTTAAATTTGACTAAAATTTATAAACTAACCCCCTTATTCATAAAAACAAGCAAACTTGTGGAAGGCTTATAAAGTGTTTTATTTCTTTCAGTCTTATGAAATAAAGTAAGTTCATTAAGCGTTTATGAATTAGACCGTATGATTAAAACCGTAACACATTACCTGAGCGAGAAAATTAACATATAGAAATGTTCTGAAAGGTTTATAATTATTGCCATTATTGTTACTCGGTTCGTTACCACGCCAAGATCTGCTAAATACAACATGACACGTGTAAACAATTATACGAAACGATAACCATATGGAGGTATTTCAAACATATAGGGTGTTTGCTCCGGTGATGGATATACATTCGTCGCAATGAAGATATATTATCTGGCCGTTTGTGACCTCTCAGACAAGCTTTGAGTGAAGTACACGTCTATCCCGGACTGTATCACTAACCAGCGTCAAGTAAAACTTATCATAAATAAATAATTCATATAATGTATGGCCATGTTTATGTACGATGATTAAAGGGATACAAACAAGACAAATTTGATGAGTCAGTGCCTTATTTTTAACCGACTTCAAAAAAAGGAGGAGGTTCTCAATTCGACTGTATTTTTTTTTATGTTTGTTACCTCAGAACTTTGGACTGGGCGAACCGATTTTGATGATTGTTTTTTTAATCGAAAGCTGGTAGCTGTCATGTAGTCCCACATAAATTTTATTGAGATCTGACAATGGCATTCATGAGAAAACCACATAAGTCGTAAATTTGTGTTAAGATGTGCGCGACAAATTGACGAATAACTCAATATTACGCCAACCGATTTCGATGATTCTTTTTTTAATCGAAAGCAGGTGCTTGTCATGTGGTCCCACATAAATTTGAACGAGATCTGAAAAGTAGTTTTTGAGACTTTGAAGTCGGTTATTTTTTGTTAGTAAAATTTAGATTATTTATTCCAGAAACTTTCTCTAAGCATGTCCATTACTGGCACAAACACCATTGCAATAAGCTACGAAACCAAATATGGTGCTACGAAGTCGGCCGCTACGATCTGTAGCTGTGATAGGATATGGTAGAGTGAATTTAACATGCATGGCACGTGATTCGACTGTTACGAATATTGCCTTACCATCTACATGTAAACCCCTACATGTTACACGAGCCCTATAAAATCCTGTCCTATCATCCTATCCTATAAAGTCCTGTAAGTATAAATCTGCCTGTTTGAAATAATCTAAATTTTCAAGCTAACTAAATGAAGATGTTTGATACGAAATTCATAAAACGCCTACTATATCCCTATATTTGTTTCGGGTGGGATTACTAATCGTAAACATAAGGGTCATGTTTGCCGAAGTGAATAAATTATGCATTAACTCAGCCTCTTAGCGCATTACATTAACATCACAAATAATATTTGTTTTGTTTTTTTTACTTACAATAAGATAATGCTAGACCACGATCCCACCTGATGGTAAGTGCAAATGTGGTCCAGGATGGTGAGCGCACTAACTTAATAAAAGCCTATTTTTGGATTTTTATTATTACAATAGTATTTTTATAGTTTTAATATACTTACAGTTAAAATAACTAAGCTCCCCGTCCATCAGAGGACAGACACAAATAGGAATGAAGAATTTTTCGCTGTGTAGCTGCCGTCGATATGGGAACATTGCGAATCAGTCGGCAGCTGGCTCGCGAGCGATCCGACATGTTCTGATTAAACCCACTGGCATGCCACACGTCACTCGCTCCTCAATGTGAGACTACACTGGACACGTGGCTTCGGCTGACACTGTTCACTTTTATAACTGCGGCTGAAAACCCGCTCAGTAGTTTTTGCATGAAATAGTAATAAAAGTCCAAATAAACAATTAATGAGAGCTGGGAATTACGTGCGGATCTTACGCGATATACAAATGGTGTATATAACGTGTATATACGTGTATATAAACGATGAGTTAAAAGGTGTGTTAAGGAATACTCGTATCTTTCCTAAACAGTAGAAGCAAAAGCTGTGAACTCAATGACTTACAAAATGTTTAAATAATTCAATGGTTTTGAATACAGTGGTGTTTCCGTTACCTTCTGATATATTATAAAATTATTACAAAAAAAAACCGACTTTAAAATAAAATTACAACGTCATCAACATAGTCGAAGTTAATTAAATACTCACGCATTATTAGGGACGAGTAATCGCCCTCGCTTTGCTTCGGTTTTCTTATTATTTTTTTTACACCTTGGGTTACATTATTGGAGTTTTATTAAGGATCCCTAATTTTTTTGAAAATATAATATAGCCTACGTTGACCGGGGATAGTGTAGCTTTCCAACAGTGAAAGAATTTTTCAAATAGGTTCAGTAGTTTCGGAGCCTATTCAATGCAAACAAAAAATCAAATCTTTCCTCTTTATATATTAGTATAGATAACTCAAAAACTACGCGTCAGATCTCGCTCAAATTTAAATGGGACCACACGACAAGCACCAACTTTTGAATAAAAAATGAGTACAGTCAAATTGAGAACGCCCTCCTTTTTTTGAAGTCGATAAAAATAGTTTAGTACATCTTTGTCATATCCCTAATTGAATTTCGTAATTGTGAATAGAAAAACGTCTGTGTACATATCTTTTGAATTGCTTTTATGTTAGCTAAATTGTTTGCTTTCTCTGCCTTTCAAAGCCTAACAATAAACATACCGGGATCTGGCCAAGGCTCTATAGAAATCTATTAACTCCCTGTTTTCCCAATAATGGAAAATTCATTTTTTGTTAAGAATTTTCTCTCAGACGATTAGGAGATTTTTTTTCATGTTCAGTTTTGTAGCAATACGATAATACTAGAAATATATTACATTCAAAATTTGTTCTTCATGAAAGAACAATGACAATTATTATTTTTGGAAATTATTAGTTTCCATCGCGACTCAGCGAATCAAATTGACGAGCCGTGTGGCGCAATAGTTACCACGCCGAATCGCCGCGCCAAGGGTCCTGCGTTCGATTTCCAGCGAGACGGAAATTTGAATGAGTTAGAATTTCTGTTCTCAGTCTGGGTGTGAGTGTTCTTGTCTCTATGTGTTGTCCATGTCACGAGTATCATGAGTGTGAAGCGCTATTTATTTATTTATTTTAAAATTCAAGGATTCAAATTAAGTAAAAAAACAGTAGGCAGTTGTATGAACTGCTGACAGAAGTGAAAACTCAAAACAATGGAAACACTGTGTTCTTTTTTAAATTTTTAAAACAATTATAGTCTGAATTATTTAAATTTCATTATTTGTAAATTTAAGTAATGACTATCGAAAACACAGTTAAAACAATGCACAGTATACACAAGATAAAATTATCAAGTACGAGTAGTCAACATAACTTCACTTACTGCTATTACCGCATGTCGGTGACGCGAAGTTACAAGATTTTACCCACCCAAAAAGTCAAACGTATATTTGCGTAAACATGTACACAGGCCGCTATACTGTGCGTCCCTAGTCTGCTGCAAGCGCAATACGCCACGAGCATGTCGGTGACGCCAACCCATAAGATTTTCCAATACCAAAAAGTGCCCAACGCGGCTAAAGAAGTTTTCACTTCAAAAGTATACCTTGTAGTCACGGACCTAAAAAAAAGACGGACATAATCCCAAGAACAAATTCAGTGAAGCACCCATAGGAATACCAACTCTGTATTCGTACAAGTACACACACCCACACATTGACACCATACGGCTACGACATTGACACCATCGCCAATCAAAAATTACAAAATTACGCACACATGGTAAGCGAGCTGTCAGCTGTCAGCTTCACTCTCGATTAGACAAGGTTACGTCTGTTCTTTTTTTATGTCTGTGCTTGTAGTCAGGTCCTAATGAACTCTAATTTCTATGAAATTTACACTTTAAATGCACACCTCCACAGTCCACGCCCCTGCGCTTAGAGTCCCTGTAGCGAATGACGGAGACATCTACAAAATCGAAAACACAAATAACCGATTCAGGATTCAAAGATGAAGGATTCAAAGATATGAAATCCAAAGTTTTACAGTAAAAGAAATCTTAATAATGCTATTGAATGCTGTTGAATTTCACGATTACTTTTAAAAGCTTCGATGATCTAGAATAAGAATGAAATCGAAGTGGTCCCAAGTCAAAATAGGTTGGGAGCTTATTCCTAGAACAATTGTTACCTAATATGTCTGCTAACATAATATAAAAATGTAGGTTAGTCCAGAGTATTGAAGCTAAAATGTAACATGATATAGTTATAATAATATGAGATCCGAATGCCCAGAGAAATTTCTGTTTTAGGTAGATGTCTGGCGCCAGATACATTTAATAGAAATGCTTCTCGAATTTCATGCGGTGAAGTAGTGGGAATACGCTAGGTCTATCCAAATGTAAGCGAATTTACATCCCTAATTTTTGTCCTTTGTGATATAAGTACAAAGTGTTCAAAACTATTTTATTATGTATGTGTTTCCTGGTATTTCTAATATTGTGATGACCTATTTCTCTTATTTGACCTTTAGCTTTTTTATCATTATCGGTGTGCAAACGAGTTTTCAGATCACTATTAATTTATTTAAATTGCGAAACACAGTGACTTGCATAGAGACTTGTATAGAGATTAATTTTAACCATGACTATAATTAACATTGGCACTGGTTAAGATTCTAATTACTTCGGTGTTTTAATATCAGCTAAATTTAATGTTAGTAATTTTAACTATAATACAATTCATAAAACACTGTGACAAATCCGATTTCGCGATCGCATCGCAATTTCCGAATAACCCACTGGTACTCAACGCATATAATCCTTGGCCATTTCATTCCAAATAAGCCGCTTCCATTTTCTCCCGAAAAATATCGCAACGAAAATGAACAGAAACAAGCGTTCGAATGTAAATATCTTGTAAAACGGACAATGATTGTACAGCTGTGGTAATATTATATGGTTATATGTAAAATGTAATAAAAATCGATCTCTAAATTTAGGAAAATTAAAGCAATGGAGCCGAATTTTGGTAGTTCTTTACGCTTATTGATAATATAACTATCATGTTTCTCAGAAATAATAACGAATACATCAAATCCATTGAAAATCCTGTAAAGTTTGTGCAAACAAATACATTCAGATCATAATATTTTTAGAATTCGTGTACCTTTTATGAAATGGAATTGTTCCCGCGGAACAAGAGATACTTTTTAATGGGAATTCTGTTAAAAGGGAAAAATAAATAAGAATCTGTATAGCTACTGCAAAAAAATAAAAATATCCAGTAAGGTAAACGAGAAATTTAAATTCCAGTAACAACTATTTAGAGTGCACTTTAATGAAAATAAATAAGAAAGTAATAAGTCTTCCTTCTGCTTGACTTAACATAAAGGAATGATCATAATCATTATCCCAGTCCATAATGGTCTCAGTAAGTAACCCATAAGTGTCCCAGTCTTTCTTTCTTTTTCTTTTCTCTTTCTTGGGTGGCAACGCATCAGTGACGCCTTTGGTATCGCTGTTTTCCATGGGCGACGATAGCCACTTACCATTAGGTGGATCGTCAGCTCGTTTGACTTCCATATAATTATTTTTTGACAAAAAATAAAACCAACGAAAAAAAAACTGAAAAGCGAAAAATAAAATAAACCATTTAGTATTATAAATTAAGATCCTAAATTAACTGAAAATAAATAATTTCGAGACCGTGCCAAACAAACAAACAAACAAAATTAATTACGTAAAGTTCATTTTATAAGGGCAGTGGCATGCGATGCACACGGCAGCAGCAGCGCGGCGCACATCTTTTCACCGTTTGTTTTTTCATTGGTTTGGCACCGCCTCAAAATTATTTATTTTCAGTTAATTTAGGATCTTAATTTATAATACTAAATGGTTTATTTTATTTTTCGCTTTTCAGTTTTTTTTCGTTGGTTTTATTTTTTGTCAAAAAATAATTATTTTTTAATTTTTAGTTGCTATGAAAATTATTAAGTTATTGGTGATATATTCAGTTACCAGGTAAAAATATAGTAGTTGAAACATAAATCATCTCCTATTTTCGTACCTTTAAGGGTAAAATTTTCTTTCCAAATTTAAACAAGAGTAACTTCAAGGTATACAATATTCAATAAAAAAAGAATCATCGAAATCGGATCATCCAGTACAAAGTTATTGGGGTAACAGGCAAAAATTCCGTGGGTGAATAATCAATCATCCCCTATTTTCGTACCTTTAGGGTAGGAATAAAATTTTCAAAAAAATATGGGACCAACTTCAAGATATACCCTATCCATTAAAAAAAGAATGATCAAAATCGGACCACCCTGTGCCGATTGCTGAGTGATCATACATAAAAAAAATATATATAGGTACGCGTCGAATTGAGAACCTCCTCCTTTTTTTTTCGTCGGTTAAAAAAAAGTACAAGCCACAGTCATCCATCCCACTCAAGTGCGGATTGGCAGACTTCACACACCTTGGACAACATTATGGAAAACTCTTGGAGTGCAGATTTCCCAACGATGTTTCCCTTCACGCAAGCAACTTATAGTTAACTAAAATATAATTTAAGTAAAAAAATATAAAACATAAATAAGACATAAACGAAAAATATAAGACACACACGAACACACATAATTATAACAAATTCTACTACTACACTGCCGTGCTGTAGTAAAGCATTGGGTGAAGCCAAACAAAACGCGAATGAGTAGATTTCAAAAAAATATACTCTTTTGGCCTCACCCAAAGGTAAACAATGAGAAAACTGAACGAACCGAAAAGCGCATTCAATCACATTTAGTTTAAAAATCCCGTCTCGCCGCCCCTGGGGATGTGTCCGAGATACATCGTAGCTTTGTTTCTCCGCCGATTTACATAAGCCAACTCACGTGGACGCTTGCTCATTCAATTTCCTACGTGGAATTAGCTAACGTGTCTGCCGAGCTTTTCTGCAATACGCATTTAAAAAATACTGAGATTTTTTTTGGTGGAAATATTCATAGCGTGGATTTATTGTTACAATTGTATATCGACCATTTGACTATGAGATACCGTAAGAGATATTAGACTTGTCATGTATATTATATCGACGCTTGAAAGGCAAAAATTACCAAGCGACATGACAACTTTACACTAGAGCATTTTAAAGTTTTTAATGTTAGAAAAAAATTGCTTTATTAAGCAATAATTTAAGAGGCAATTTTTTACGATTTTTTTTCTAAAATTTTAACTTTAAAATGCTCTAGTGTAAAGTTGTCAACATGTCGCTTGGTAATTTTTGCCTTTCAAGCATCGATATATAACCGACGTTCTCTATTCAAAATCAATGACGTAACGTCACTGGACTCCCACTATTAGGTATGTGTTCGTTTTTTCCCTTCAATTATAAAATACAGCAAACTGACTTATTTATTTATTATATCCTCATCATCAGTTTAATTGAGGAGTGATCTTTTATCTTAATCTCGACAATTATAAAACTATACTCACATTTAGGTAGAATTATGATTTGTATCTTAACCACTTTAGATACCCTGTATTTTCCCAGATACCCTTTTAATACCCTAGGACAAATATTACAGCGATGTGAAATGAGGTCAATCTTTTCCTAAAAATTTTGCGCTACATGTATGTTAGAAGAATAAAAAGGAAAAGGTGAAGAATTTAGAAGTAAGGCATTTTTGTTAAAAGTTAATTAAATTTGATATTGAATATATATTAAATTATATAGCACATCTAATAAAGTGATAAGGGCCTATTAAGCTTTAACGGGTAAAGTGCTAAGTGAAAAGCTAGCTAAGTCTATTCTACGTATAGTACAGTCGATGTAGTAAATATTGGCTAACGCACCCACTTAACAGCAGGTGCAATGCAGAGCCTTGAGTGTCTATAATCATGTCTAGCATGTCGGCTCATCGAGTATGTTTACATCTTTAGTACGTGTTAAAGTCCTTTACTCCTAATAACTAATAATAATGCTCTAACAATAAAACTGTCGATGGAATTAGAGGATTTTTTTTTAATTCTAAAGTTCCTTTTGTGATCGATATTTAGCCTTTGGAAAATTTTGTCATGGTTATGGATAAGTGATGGATCCAATAACTGCAGTTGCTAAATCCGTCCGATATATTACGATATTATTATATATTATGACAGCAGCAAAAGAGTTAAAACGGGTGTGTTATCATCAACGTTAAATCATAACTTACGTATATAGTTTTATTTTGATAATTACACAAAAAATTTGTAATATTAAACGAAACGGAACGTTTTTGTATAATTTCCTGCATACTGAGCCTGTATAATTCCTGTATAATTCCTGTATATTGAGCGGTTAACTCTTTTGCTGCTTGTAAGTGTTGAAAAAAGCGCAGTAATTCAAAAATATTTTACAAATATCCAATTGAGCAGATACAATTTCTTGTCCGACTGTAGCAGTCTCACATATTCGTGATGCGATGCGACACATTCCGTATTCCCGTCTGACATCAAAGATTTATAATGGAAGCGAACCCGAAAAGTGCTACGTTTCGTAGCACATCTACTTTTCGTAGCACATCTACGAAACGTAGCTACGTAGGCGTGGCTACATTTACGGAATTGAAGATTAGATTGACTACTCACGCGGTATGTAGATGTGCCGACGATAATAATGAAGAACGATCGTAAGAAATTGAATCGCATTTCTTTGGAATTAGTAGATAAGTGTTTTGAAAGTAATTTTTGATTCGAAAATAATTACAAATCAAAACTGGCTATCATGAGTCAGTCGAGTCACGGCCCATTTTCACTTACTATACAACTTTTGAAGTAGTTCGTAATCACAGACGTACGCTATAAGAAACTAAATGCAGCATGCCTGTTTAAGTGCATTACCTGCATGTAAAAAATAATTTTTTGTAGTAATTATATTAAAAAAAACTTTCATTAAATTATTTCAAATGAAAAGGCTTGTTAATTAATTTGTTGTTTTTGTTTTTTTATTCAAGTTAAAAAAAAAACCGTTAGCGATAATGCAAATTGAGAACAAATTAAGGTCTTGTTCACACAAAACACATTTTATAGCGTATCTTTTGTTACTTCTAAAATCCGCTAGATGGCACCGACCAACCTTAATCATTGAGTTATTTACAAATTCTATTCTTATTTAGAAACCAATACTAAATTTACAGCTAACAAGCTAGTTAATTGTTTAAATGTAATAAGAAGACAAACGAACAGACGAACAACTTGATGGGAACCTAAGCCCTAAGGCATCATCAATGCGTTGCCGGATAAGAAAGAAAACAAAAGAAAGATAGAACTGGCTCTCAAACACCCAGCTGAATATTGGCTGCCCCAATACGGATTATAAAAAAACTTGAGAGGTGTCAAGGGACACCCGGATGGAACGAAGTTCCTTGCAGTAAGTACTAGGATAGCAAAAACATGCAGCAAGTGTGCCAAAACAAATCTGGGGCTAGTAGCAAGCTACTAGGTGAACAAAGCCGATGAGAAATTTAATACCCCAGATTTGTTTTAACACACTCGCCTGCATGTTTTTGCTATCCTAGTACTTACTGCGCAACGCGCGATAAGGAACTTCGTTCCAAAAATATTTTCATTAAAGTGACATTTAAATTCTAAACTTTCATATTCTAAAATAGTCCTCTGAAATGTCCTTTAGTGGTATTAGAACTTTAAAGGTTATCAAAAGGTCGTCTTACAACAAGGCCCCTGAACTTTGTGATATAATCTGTCAGTTTTCTGGCAAAAAGGTTGTCCGCCTGCGCAATGTTTGCAAATAAAGCGGCAAGAATGACAAGTGTTAATTAAAATTAATTCAAAATTATACGTTGCGCTCATCGCTTGACGGCTTGTATATATTAGATCTATTTAGCATAAGCTACATCTTTCGCTTCAATAGACCGAACACGGATTATAGCGAGAAGATGCGCTAACTTCAGCTTGTACTAACAAGAAAACCAGTTCAGTTCAACAATTCAGGACGAAGAAAAGTCGTAGGTAGCTCTCGTGTATAGCTAACTAACTTTCTTACGTTAGGACAAAGCGTATATCATAATATAATAATAATAGTTCTAGTCAAATATCTTTCAATTATACAGAAATCGATCAGTTACAGTTTTATTACATGTAGTACTCGAATGACCGAGCTTTACTCAGTATTTTTTTTTGTAAATGGTGGTTTTGGAACAATTGATTTTCTTGGTCTAACCTCAAACCAAACACTTGTTGGCTTAATGTTGCTTAACAACGCCATCTACTGAAGTAGTTTTAGTATTGTTACTCGCCAATAGATGTCAGGAAGAGTCTATTGAAGCAATTTTTCATTGCCTGAAAACATGTGGATAAAAAGACATTTTCTAAAAATGAATCCTAGCTAGATTGATTTATCGCCCCCAAAACCCCCTGCATACTAAATTTCATAAAAATCGTTTGGGTCCGTTTCCAAGACTCAAATATATGTATATGTATGTATATATATAAATATACAAGAATTGCTCGCTTAATATTATTAGATACGATGATTTTTTATTAGTGGATTTTTAGTAGTATAATTTATTTATGTTCACGCTATACACCTAGGTGATTGCCTAGCCAAACTAATAATGTTTAGACCCTCAACATTGGCAGTCAAAAATTTATTAGGTATAAAAATATGTCACCAATGATGTATTAATATTTCTCCATAATACCTTGCGAGTGTCATATGACAACGAACATACTCATTACAAAATATATTTCGCTATCCTAAAGCCTCAAATTAGACCTTTCCAGATAACAATGTTTGAAAGGGCAGAAACAAATATTCAAAAATGATTTATTATAGAGCGTTCGGGCAAACTTTATCAATATTACTATATCTCTATCGCTAGGGAAAACTTTGAATTTTGGATTATAATATGTATCAATAGGAATAGTACATCTGAAGGTCTATTTGTTTGATTATATCGATATTATAATAGTACTTAACGATTCGAACGCCTTTTTTATCATTCTTTGACTCTATCACTAAACATCGAACTAGTAATAAATTAATAATTAATTCATAAACTATAACTTATGTTGAACAATGTTAAATAACATCTAAAGGGACCTCAAAGAAGACTTTGGCCTAATTGCAGGTCAATCATAAATCCTTCTAAATTTGCTAATAGCATCGTTTGTAACTGTCGAACCCATTGGAAAATTACAACCTATCCTAGTACATATAACGTCTCATATATTTACTAAAACATAAGTAACAACTAAGTTTAACCGCAGACCGACCTCAATGCCTAATTGCCAACCAAGTGGAGGGCGACATGACACGCCTTGACGTAAAATATGTTCGCGCGAACTACGATCTGGAACTCTAGTAAAACCGCAGTGAACTTACCGTTGTATGCGACGCGGCTTGGCTCGAAGTTTCTGATGTTTGGTGGTGTTTTTGAGGTCAGACTGAAATCTTATGAATAAAAATAATGTGTGTGTATGTAACTTATGTACGCACGTAATAAGTTATACTTACCTCTTACGTATAAGTACATCTCGTTCGCACCCACGACCCGACGCGCGCTATCCAAGACAACTCCTAGCGAGTGACGTGCGCCTAGTATCATGCACCTTCATCATGTCGTTTTTTGGCTGTCGCATCGTAAAATTTTTAGTCTCATAATTTTTTCCAACGCTCCATAAGAAAAATAACTTCAGTAATTACATAAGACCGAACGAAGACTACGATCCAAATCTATCCATAACTATATATAATTATTATTTACCAACACTACGAAATTCGGGTTCACGTAGTAGGTCAAAGATAAAAATTCAAGTGTAAGTATATTCGTACACCGCGAATGCAACCTGGGCCTACTTACCGGCGCTTTGACGAGTAGCGCAGAAAAAACTTGCTCTAGGCTAATTACCCACCTTACCTAGTACCGCAATAGGCGTAGTATAAAATACACGATAACATCTGACTGCTTATATTAACATTAACATATTATTTACGTAAATACACAAACGAGTAGATGAGCTATCTGATTATAAGTGGCCACCGTCGCCCGTGGTTTCCAGTGACAGCAAAGATATTATCACCTTTACATTGCTTGGCAAGAAAGAAGAGAAATAATAAGCAAAGATTTTTTTGTTTAGTAAGGCTTTATTTGTAAGGCGCATAATTTATTATGTTACTCTCCTAATATATGAATTAAGAAAAATGTGTAAAAAAATTTACATATTTAAAATTTATTGAAATTTGTTACCTTACAAATGTACCAAAAGACTAATTTAGAGCCTACTGGTAATCGTATCATGGAAAATATTTTTATGTGTATAAATAATCATTCAATGAACCTGTGGTATAAATTATTCTGGCCAGTAATAATCAAATCAGGAAAATCGTATTAGCAAACGAGTTAACTCCAAATTAGGCTAACCTTTGTGATCTATAATATCTACACTACAAGATTTGGCTCCACGGAGATCAAAAGTAAGGCTTGCAACGTGGGAAATCCAACAGAGAATTTTACTTTGGGTGATGTAACAATTAATATAGACCGGATAGAATAAATATGGCGAGAGGACAATAGTCCAGTATTGTGACACTTCATCAAATAGTCAATATCGAACATTTTTGCTAAACTTCATCTACCGATAAATGATAATGTTCCTACAAAAATTATGCTATGTTTCGTATTACAATCGCTTTCGAGTTTATTTACCGAAGGCAAAATTCTGATATTATTAAAATCGACTTTCACGGAAAGATACGGTAACAGATACGTTAAGTTTTCTCAGCGATACAATCGTGTCGAGTGAGATTCAATTGCACAGGCCCATTACAAATACCTGAGGACGTTTAGCGAAAACTTTCGTCGTTATTCACCAAATTATCTCCCTCCCCGTCGTTGTCTAATTCCTTTAATGTTTTTCGGATCACAAAGAACAATTCGCCTCGGCTGGCACGACTCGCATTTTCAGTAATGGCGGGGCCAGTTTATGTAATTTTGTAATACATCGTCGCGTTACTAAATATGTATAATGTACATGTATACAATTATTTACTGTGTAATGTTAACCCCTGCATCGACTTATGTATACCTTTCTAAATTCCAATGTATACATAGTATACATTTCTATATAACCAGATAACCGCGTGAGCTTTTTTGAGTAATGTATATAGAGTGTATAAAGAAATGTCTATAGAATGTCTTTAAATTTAGGAAATGTAATAAGCTCTTTAGTATGTCTTTATCTATCAGTATTAGTAGTATCAGTTTAATCCACTGATGGACATAGGCCAATTTCATTTTTTATTACTAATACAATATTTTACATCAATTCCATAAGTTCAATATAGGCAATATGTTCACTAAATAAAATAAAAAAACGTGTGTGTGTACTTATATACGCACGTAAAAAGTTATACTTAACTCTTACTTATAAGTAACTCTCGCTCGCACCCACGATCCGGTGCGTGCTATAGTAGTCGCAGTATCTCGTTATACTCGTTGACATATTACGCGCTCACTCGCACTTAGACCTAAGACCTAAGTGCGAGTGAGTGCGCAATATGTCAACGAGTGCAGCTAGATACTGCGACTACTATAGCAATCCAAACCACGTACGTCTTGCTCGCACCCACGAACCGGTGCGCGCTAGCAATCCAAAACAACTCCAGCGCATGTTGTGCACCATCACGCAACTTTATCACGTCGCTTTTTGGCTATCGCATCGTAAAAATATTACTCTCATAATTTTTTCCAAACACCCCATAAGAAGTTTAACTTCAAAAACTATTTCATGCTCGCAAGTAGAGGTAGTAAAGTACTGTATTGTTTCATAATATTCCTGTTTACATTTTATCAATTTAGATTATTTTTACTTTATACGCTTTCTACACTCTTTGTTTACGGTACGGTCGTGAAAGATGCTATCGCAATATTCGTAAAATGTGCGAGGCGTTTTAATGATAAAAGAACAAACAACGTCGACATCTTTTATGTTGTAGCTTCTATATTTAAAATTAAAGTACATTTTCAAACAAGCTTGCGTCAATAAATTATAATGATAATTTCACTGCGACACCAAGACATAAAATAGAAAAATTCCTAAGGAGTTGAAATTTTATATATTGCTTTAGCTCTTAAAACCATAGACTTAAATATACAGACGGCCTGTTCCGAACAAAATCCGTGTCAAATTTTTCAAGCATTTTTCATACTCTGTGACTGCGCTTCGTTCGGCTAAGTTCGGTTCAAGATAGCGGATACCAAATATTTTGCACTAAATAATTCAAACGTAAATAATGAAGACGTTTTAACTGTGCACAATAAACAGTATTATGTAAACAGTTATTATGTGTTCTTGAACAGTCGGGGTTTACCAAAAATGACATCTACTTGTCTTGCTTGCTCGCAGCCGACTAAAATGCGTGCCACCATTTTGGTGTCAACGTAGGTGTCCAAACTTTTAGTACTGCCTAGTATAGTATGTTAGCCTGTCTAGTATAGTATATACATATAGGTCTATGCTGAAAGTAAATTATGGCATGACCTGATACTGCTCAGATTTTACTTCAGACAAGGGAACTCCTTGACAGTTGACAGCAGGCACAATTTTTTTTGCTACCACTTTACTACCACTCATTCACATAATAATTACCAAAACTTGGCATCGTTACTTTTTTAGTTACTTGTGCGTTCAGTGTGTGAGATTCCTTAAAATCATTGAGACCATAATTCTGTATTGGAGGGTACAGTTTACGACAACAACGAAATGCTATCAGCATAGGCATAAATGAAATCATTTTTATTTTATACCGCTTTTATTACTAGGCACAAAAATTATATGGCGTGAAATGTGTTCTGGGTTTGAAAGGGAACATTTTTTTTGCATAATTTTTTCATTCACATTTTTACTTAAATAGAAAATGTAACTAGGTTCTTCTCGGTAATATTATAGTGAAACAGATACGGTCAAAACCTTGATGGATGACCGCTAGTAATAAAAAGTTGTGACTAATTTATTATGTGTCTAATCCGTCAGCTCTCTTATCACTCTGATTTATGGCTCCTCCTTCAATATCCCCTTGACTATGCTAAGTGGCTAACGGATTTAAACCAAGGCTACACTTTTATTGGTTGGTACCAAAGGTTGGTAACAATGGTATATTACGAGTATAGTGCTGGCTGTCCCTTCACGGCCCTATAGTTTTCAACTCAACACTACGTAAAATGATCCTAAAACTTCGTAAAACATCCATTTCTACACCATTACAATACAATTCACAATCAGTACAAAGTTCACATGTTTTATATATCTAGTTGATAAATTATATTAAAGGATCCGAAGCCCGTTGTGGTGTGGCCAGCGCGATACAAAACATTTCCATTAGGACCATACAAAAGCTTACAATATAAAGTTATGCGGCAAATAAATCGCATCCTCAATACGCGGTGACAACGGATGGACTGGCACTCTATTTAATTACCTCTTCATCGTCACACACTTTGTAACAGTATTTTATATTTAGATAGAGATATAGTACCGCAAAATAAATAATTTTATTATATGTCAATAAACCGCATACATGACGATTCAGTTCATTGTTGTGATGTCATAAACGGATGTCAGAATAAATTAATTAATAAGAGAACGTAGGTAATTGGAGCGGCTACTCCAATGGGATTGCCAGCATACAAGGCAGATTTCGAAATTATCAAGATATTTATTTTCTTTGATAATTATAATGATATAGATGTAATTTATTTATATATGTAATTTATTTAGTTTTAATAATAATGAACATTTTTTTTAAATGATTGAAATAACTGGCAAACGAGCTGACGATCCACCTGATGGTAAGTGGCCATCGTCGCCCATGGACATCAGCAACACCAAAAACGTCACTGATGCGTTGCCGGCCAAGAAAGAGAGAAGAAAAAGAAAGAAAGAATACATGGAATAAAATTGGATTTTTTAATTTATTCATTTTTGATTCAACAAACGATTATACGGCGCAATGACCATCATATTTAGTGCAAGTAGGTATAAACAGGTAAAAATAGAAGAGCTGCAGCAGCTAACTTGTCAGTATTTCACAAGATGTAGAAGCAAATATAATTTCCTCCAAACCTCCTCAATCCTCCCCCTATATTAGACCGTTAATATATTATTATATCTATACATATAAAACACAAAAAATTTTTGTGCGGATGTCCATTATAGACTCTGAAACCATTCAACCGATATGCCTCAAAATGATTTCATTTAAAAGGCAACAATCCTAAGGTGGTTTGAGACCACTAAAACAATGCATTAGGCACACTTTCGATTTCCGACTTTTTCCATACAAAATTATTTTGCGTAGTAGCTCACGCCGGGTATCCACTAGGTCAGGTATACTCAACCAGCGGTCCGCGGGCCGCATGTGGCCCACCGGACTTTTATGGTTGGCCTACATGATGTTACTTTTTTAGGGTTCCGTACGAAAAACGAAACCCTTATATGATCACTCGTGCGTCGGGGCGACCGCCGTACACAGCCAATTTACTCCGGAACTGCTTGACCAAATGAGTTCAAATTTGGTACTCATGTACTTTTTTGTGACCCAAAGAAGAGGGTATAAATTAAACAACTAAATTATGAAAAAAAAAATACGAAATCAAAATTAAACCAAAACTGTTTTGCAAACCGTATCGTGTGGCATGTCAAATGAAAGGGCTTGTTGTAAAGATCTCAAATATATTTTTGTTATAGTTCTATAATGGATAGTTTTAAAATTATTCAAGAAAGAACGAAAATTAAAGCCTAAAATTTACCAATTACATCAGAAACACCAAAAGTATCACTGATGCGTTGCCGGCCAAGAAAGAGAGAAAAAAAGAAAGAACTAGCTCTCATGCCAAATTTTTTGTGGTCCCTATGAGAAAAAGATTGACTACTACTGCACTGGGTGGTTTATAAATATAAATATCAAAAGTAATAATATAAGTAGTAATATCATAACTAATTCAGAATTTAAAATTTTGTTTTCAAATCTAGTGGTCACTTGATCAGGGTAATCCTCTGTGACCCTATGCTATGACCTTCATTAAACAAGTCACGTGAAGGAAAACATTTTGTGAGGCCTCTAATGTTTTCGTAGTTTACAAAGCGCTAAGCCAGCATGAACTAAACTTAAAACTACTTTCTAATAGAAGACCCGAGCTTCAAAGTAGAATAATAATGTACCTACGAGCACAAATACATGGATGGGACCTAAATAAACCTACAACTAATTACAATACGTTTCATATAAATTAAGCCTAATAAACATTGAAGATAAAGCCATAGAACAGACATCTCGAACAAAATGTGTGTCCCGCCGGGAGATTCTACTTTCAAAATTGAGCCCCGTTTTCCTTTCAAAATCGAACGAATCCATTGAAAATTGGAGCCGATCGGCGCCAGTTCATTGGGATATATATTGTGTACGCGGTGTCAGTTCTATATGCTAGTAATAATACTTCAATGCCATTATGTACTATTATTTCTTCTGTCTATTACAAAAAGATTCCCCCGTGCGGTGCCGGGTCCACTTAAGTAGAATAGCACCACTCCCGTTCTTCCTGGGATGTCGTAAAAGGCGACTAATAGGACAAATCCAGAAGATGGGCAGCAGCATCTTTCTGTGTGTGACGAATACCGGTCAGGTCACCTGCGGTCACCAACACGCACTAGCCAAGCGTGGTGACTACCGGCTAAAACCCCCGCATGAAAGTCACGAACGAGCCTCGGCCCCCAGTCCCCGGCAGCCCCGCTATCCCTAGTTACGGTAGCGGCTATGGTAACGGCGGGGCAGGGGGTGCTAAGAATCGCCGGCAGAGATCGGGCTACCAATCAAAACGACGACTTCTGCACCTGGCAACATATAACACCAGGACACTGAGGACCGACGACAAGGTAAAAGAGCTGGAAGAAGAGATAGACAAGTTAAACTGGAGTATTGTGGGTTTATCTGAAGTCCGAAGACAGGGGGAGGACACGATAATACTCAAATCCGGAAACTTGTTCTATCACCGGGAGGGCGAACACCTGTCCCAAGGTGGTGTCGGGTTTCTCGTCCACAAGTCCCTCGTCAACAACATTGTGCAAGTTGGGAGTGTGTCGGCCAGGGTAGCGTACCTTACACTCAGAATATCCAAACGGTATTCGTTGAAGGTCGTACAGGTATATGCGCCGACTTCGACACATCCCGACGATGAGGTTGAGGTTATGTATGAGGACATTAGTAGAGCCATACATACCTCAAAAACTCATTTCACAGTTGTGATGGGGGACTTTAACGCAAGACTAGGCACGCGAAATGACAACGAGATGAAGGTGGGACCCTTCGGATTTGGACGACGGAACCACCGGGGACACTTGCTGGCAAACTTCATGGAGAAGGAGGACTTATTCATGATGAACTCCTTCTTCAGGAAGAAGCCGCATCGCAAGTGGACCTGGATAAGCCCTGATGGTTCAACAAAAAGCGAGATAGACTTCATTCTGGCAGACAAACGGCATATATTTAATGATGTCTCTGTGATCAGCAGGCTTAAAACCGGAAGCGATCACCGCCTTGTAAGAGGCACATTAAATATCGACGTCAAGCTGGAACGGTCACGCCTGATGAAGTCTACGCTTCGCCCAACACCTGTCCAAATCCAGGGTTCCGAGAGCTTTCAACTCGAACTACAAAACCGTTTTGCGTGCCTAGAATCATGCACGTCAGTGGACGAGTTTAACACCAGGATGGTAGCAACTGTCCACGAGGTAGGGTCGAAGTACTTCAAGACCCACCCCAGTGGTAGATCTCAGGTTCTCTCAGAACAAACCCTCGGTCTAATGAGGGACCGACGAGAACTATGTGTGCAGTCTCCGACCTCTATGGCGGAGTACAGACGGCTCAATGAACAGATCTCTAAGTGCAGGCGACGCGATTTGCGAAACAACAACGCAAATCGTGTAAAAAACACAATTGAGCGAAACCGAGGCTCCAAAGTGTTCGCCAGAGATCTGTCTATTGGGCAAAGTCAGCTTACGAGGTTGAAGACCGAGCTCGGCACCATAGTGTCATCGAAACCCGAAGTTCTGAGAGAGACGGAGAGATACTACGGACGGTTGTATGCCTCCTCTCAAGCTCCAGCTCCCCTCGAGGAGAGCGATAAGCGAGCCAAACTAACCCGACACTACACAGAAGATATCCCGGACGTCAGCCTGTATGAGATTAGAGAGGCTCTCAAACAGCTTAAGAACAACAAGGCACCGGGTGATGACGGAATCACAACCGAGCTATTAAGAGCTGGGGGGAAACCCCTCCTAGTGGCGCTCCGAAACCTATTCGATTCCGTCATTAATACTGGTACTACCCCGGAAGCGTGGAGCAGAAGTGTGGTGACTTTGTTCTTTAAGAAAGGGGATAAGACCCTTTTGAAGAACTACAGGCCCATTGCACTTCTGAGCCACGTTTATAAGCTGTTTTCGAGAGTGCTCACAAATAGCATAGCACGCAGGCTTGACGACTTCCAGCCCCCCGAACAAGCAGGATTCCGAAAAGGCTACAGTACCATGGACCACATACACACGCTGCGGCAGGTTATACAGAAGACCGAGGAGTATAATCTGCCGCTATGTGTTGCCTATGTGGATTATGAGAAAGCCTTTGATTATATCGAGACCTGGGCAGTACTAAATTCTCTTCAGCGGTGCCGGATCGACTACCGGTATATCGAGGTGTTGAAGTGTTTATACACATCAGCCACCATGACCGTCAGAGTACACAACACAGCAACGAACCCCATCCAACTGCAGAGAGGTGTCAGGCAAGGGGACGTTATATCCCCAAAACTGTTCACCGCTGCGTTGGAAGACGTGTTCAAGTTGATGGAGTGGAAACGACGTGGCATTAACATCAATGGCGAACACATCACACACCTGCGATATGCCGATGACATAGTCATCCTGGCGGGATCCCTGGAGGAACTTGGTACAATGCTCGGGGACTTGAACAGCGCCTCGCAACGGGTGGGTCTTAAGATGAACATGGACAAGACGAAAATCATGTCGAATGTCCATGTCACACCCGAACCGGTTGTTGTGGACGGCGCTGCTCTCGAAGTTGTAGACGAGTACATTTACCTGGGACAAGTGATCCAAATGGGTAAGTCCAACTTCGAGAAAGAAGTCACTCGTAGAATCCAACTCGGATGGGCTGCGTTCGGGAAACTGCGTCATATCTTGTCGTCCAAAAAGTTACCTCAGTGCCTGAAGTCGAAGGTGTTCGAGCAGTGTGTGTTGCCAGTGATGACATACGGATCCGAGACGTGGTGCTTCACTATTGGTCTAATACATAAGCTTAGAGTCGCCCAGCGGGCTATGGAACGAGCTATGCTCGGTATTTCTCTACGCGATCGAATCAGAAATGATGAAATCCGTAGACGAACGAGGGTTACCGACATAGCTCAGAGAATTAGCCGGCTGAAGTGGCAATGGGCTGGCCACATAGTTCGAAGGACCGATAACCGTTGGGGAAGAAAGGTCGTCGAATGGAGACCACGCCTCGGTAAAAGGAGCACAGGACGCCCCCCGACCAGGTGGACCGACGACCTGAAGAAGACAGCGGGTATCCGCTGGATTCAGAAGGCTCAGGACCGGTCTGAGTGGCGTAGATTAGGGGAGGCCTATGTCCAGCAGTGGACCTCAAAGGGCTGATGGATGGATGGATGGATTACAAAAAGAAAGACGTCACACACAAATAAAGAATACAAACACGATTTGATATAAGGTTTCCATTAGCTACATATAAATTAGAGAAACCTTATTAAACTCTGATCAAAGCAATTACTTATCGTCGACATACTTTTAATTAAAGTCGTGAACTTTGCCTAAAAATGATTCCTTCCGGTTTTTTATGGCCACAATAAAGCAATAAATAAATTACTTTGAAAAGTAAAGAATAATGCGATGACTCACTTAATTTTATTGATGAAATGTAATTAAAAAAAAAAATTGGTCGTATACATAGGTATTATAACTACTACAACAATTATTTATAAGTTGGCTGATCCCGTGTTTAATAACATAATTATAAACTTAGCACATTGCAATGATGTTGTAAAATATCTTTGACATTAAGTAACTTCACTATCTGAAAAATGAAATCTGAAATGTCTTACTTAATCTGTGACGTAGGGCCAAAAGCCTGGAAGCCCGGGAAGTTAAAAACTAGGCATTTATAAACTGTGTAATATTAAAATTAGGTTGCAGAATTCTTTTGCGATTAATGGAGAGTATTTAGCTCACTACTGAGCACGGGTCTCTTCTATTGAGGAGGCCTACCGCATACTCGACCACGCTGCTCCAGTGAGGATTGGGGGAAGGGTTAGTGGCCAACCCATGTTTCAGAAGTTTTCAGGCAAACCGAGGGCCTTCAACCGGGACCGATGACTTTACGAGCCCTAGCACGAGCTTAAGAAATTTTTGCCACTAATGTTCGGTTTACACGTATTAAGTAGTTAAATAGTTAACTAAATTTTAAGTAAATTAATACGTATAAACGGACATTTTAGTAGTTAAATTTAGTACGCGAGTAAACAAGTAATTTAGAAATTTTTCTTTTTTCTGTTAAGTAGTTGGGCGGGGCTTATCACTTAACAGCACGTTTCGACAGGCACTTTTTAGTTAAAATTTAGTTAACATTTAGTAAAATGCTTAAGTAATTAAGTAGGTTGTGAAGAATTGTATGAACTAAAGAGTTTTACTAAATTATTACGTTTGGACGAGCCCTTATAAATTATTCACTTAAAATTTTGTTAAAATTTAGTTATCTACTTAAGTACTTAATACTTAATGGTCACCCAGTTGTGTATTAGCCGTTTTATACTTTATACATCTTCGTGAGCATGTCTCAGATACATAAGTCACTAATGCTATATACTAATGCTATACTAATGTTAGTACTAATTATACTTCGAAGAATTATTTTACTCCTTACTTAATTATTTAAAGAATTATTTTTGTTTTTCTTTCTTTGTGTCTGTTTGTAAACTTATATTTCTTTTTTTTGATATCTATGTTCGTGTGTGTACCTACGTAATTGGTACAGGAATAAACGTTTTTCTTTCTTCCTTTCTTTCCTTGCCTTCAACTTCAATTATTACTATATAAGTCTTGTTAGGAGCTCAATTACTGCCAGTTGATCCCATACCGTTATTAAATTGCGCATATTTTCGAAAATGGTCTAAAATGTTCCGATTTTTGATGCAATTATACTTTCGATAACTTCTAAATTATAAATAAGCAGTGTCGAATAACTAATAGGCGCTTAATAATCTGTTGTTTATCCTCTACTTGATTTTACTCTCGATCGAAGATAGCTGATACTGAATGCTCGATCATGAAATTCAATTTCAAGCTGGAATTCGGTTTTGAAGGGAATAGGTATACCAGATCATTTCTTCGGCCCCGTGTACCGTATCAAGTTTCAATTAGTAAAGCAATTAAGTAATTGATTGAAATCTTATCGTTTGAACCTTAATCTTGCTAGCTGTAGGTAGTGTAAAAATAATGTTCTACGCAGATCAATGACTTTTTTAGGCGAAAGACAAAATTCCTCCCAGAATACATATAATTATAATGTACATGTATATCAGCCACTCAAAGCACGCGGTGTGTCATCATTGTTAATCAAAATAAGCATCCGTCGATGTCCGTCGATGTCTTCGCAATATATTAACTACTAGCTGCCCGGACAGACTTCGTCCTGTCAAAAGTTTTTTTTAATTAAAACCGTACGTCTATCCTATCTTTCAAGTTGGGTCAAACTGCACACAGTGTGCAAAGATTTAAATCGGTTAAACTGTAGTTTGGGAGTCCATCGCAGACAAACAACGTAACATGTAATTTATATATATTAAGACGCGGTTTTTTCAATCTCTCGTGTGCGTCAGTGAACACAGTTGTGAGTGTTATATTATGACGAGGACAAAAGAACGTCAAACGAATATTGTCCGTAGTCTGCGCAAACCACATAACAACGCAATTATTTACTCCAAGAGTTTAAACAAACAGCGAACTCATATAAATAAACCTCTAAACATAACTTTCACAATAAATATCCGCTCTGTATTCCGCGAAACTGACGATTTCCGGGGACCAATACGAAAACTAATAATATAAGTCATTAATAACATTTCACATGCATTCGAGAACATATAACTCTCAGTTGCATAGCGTAAGTAAGATGTAGGGAGGTCTCCTCAAAATATTTTACTTCACCTAAGCAAATAATAAGTTATTTCAGATACGTTTACAATTATAAAAGTACTAGATGCAAGGGCGGATCCAAGGGGGGTCATGGGGGTCATGACCCCTTCCCCCCCCTGGGCTGGGAACGTAAAGAAAGATGAAAGTTTAGATGTCGTGGTTAAGAGCTTCAATGGTTGAAGAATATCTAACCAGACTGGTACTTCTCCACGTCCATGAAAACGTACCCATTGAAGTAGATGAAGTGATAACGCGTTTCGGGAGAAGACTATATAAGTCTTGGGGAGTCTTCGGGAGAAGACGTAAAAGAAAAATTGATTTTGTTATTTAAATATGTAATCCCCCCCCCCCCGGCGCCAAGGCTGGATCCGCCCTTGACTAGATATGTATGACAAAAACGTCCAAGGCTTATAAGTACTTATTAGATCATTGCTAGGCTGAAAATTGATTCCAATATCGGACAAAGATATTTAAATACAAATACAAAACGTCGGTAAAAATTTCCACGTGACGACACCACCTTATACCTCACGATATTACGATACAAGAATATGGAAAAATAATTGGTACTCTTTGTTATGATTCCCCCAAGGTAACGTAACGTAAGGTAAAGGCAGGCGGCCTATATTTTTGTTATGCCATGCTAAGGCTCCTGTCTTTATTGCTATTTCACTTTGGCTCGCTATACCGTTTCTGTGTCGTACAACTTATATTTCGGAAGCAATAAAACTACGCGATCAATTCAGACCAACCGAAAATGTTCTTTTTTACTAGCTTTTATTTAACTTGCTTTGATCATTCGTAATATGTATGGGTCAAACCTTGCAAGCTGAAATACAAGTACTTACTCAACAAAATTTGGTCCAATGACAATGCATTTTTTCCGCTTATATTCGGTTTACACGTATTAAGTAGTTAACTAAATTTTAACTAAAAAGTTACTAAATTGTCTGTTTATAAGTATTTATTTACTTATTTAGTTAAAATTTAGTTACCTACTTAACTACTTAATACGTGTAAACCGGACTTTAGGGTTGTCTCAGGGAACTCATCAACAACCAACACCCCAAATATTGGTTATTTTATATTAGTAACTAGTGGATACCCGGCGTGTTCCACTACGCTAAAAAAAATTCTGATGACAATGACATATTAGTGTTTTTGTGATGACGTTGATGCGCCATCTTTTTTAAATGAAAATATCATTGGTTATCTTAAAATTGTTGTACGCGAAAAGTGGAAAATCGACTTTATCCAAAGATACATACAACATCATTGACTTTATCAAAGGACCGAATGTGTCTAATGCATTGTTTTAGTGGTCTCAAACCATCTTCACATTATTGACTTTCAAATGAAACCAGTTTGGGGCCCATCGGTGGGATGGTTTCAGAATCTATATCTAAAGGACATCCGTAGAAACATTTTTTATGTTTTATGTATACGCTTTGTTCTATAATCTGAGTATATATGGTACTTCTAAATCATTATGAGAAGCCAGTATCTTACAACGAACGAAGAAATAACAGCCAAATTTTATAGAGTTCGCTTTTACAATAGGTTCCAACGGTTTCCAGCCTCTTTAGTGGTGAAGAAGGTTCATTCGTTTCGAAGGAATTCGACAATAATTTTTGCGTCTTTGCTAACTTCAAATAATCCTGTGTTTATGTAAGGACGGTTAAGCCAAGGACAAGGTTACAAAGGAATTTTATCTCAGCTTCAAGAATTCAATAGGTATACACAAAAGACAGTCTTCAAAGAAACAATAATTATACATGTATTATAAAGATGGTTACTGATGTCCATGCGTGTTACCACATAATACTTAGCAAGTGGAAATGTACTATTTCCACTATCAATAAATTATATCAGTGAATACAACCATATCAAAGATCAAGCTCTTTCTGTATATAAAGATAAGTAATAAGATAATGTAAATGTAAGATAATTTCTCTATAAGATGCAACGACCGGTAAAAATTATGAATGAATTCCGTACTTAGGGATAAGGCGAGTTGAAATATGTCTAGTATTTAGTGAAATTACACGGTAAATATTTGGTTAGCTGAAAATCTATTATAAATTCCAAGAAACATTATTATCTACCCTAAAGCTCTGAGAATTTCTCATGAATTTTGATATCACCTATAATAATCTTGTACCTATAAATCTTTATTGTAGGTACATACATGTATATCGTTAATCCAGTAAACATTATATTTTTTGTAATAATATGTGATACAAAAAAAATTGATCCTTTTATTTTTATATGAAAAAACTACCTATACCTACATATAAGAATTTGTTAAAGTGAAATAAAATGTAGGTACTGACTCCGAAAACTACCCTCAGTATTTATTAGTAAGAAGGGTGAAGTTTGCTTTCGGAGGTATAAAAATCAATTCGTACATTTTTCCACTTGCAACAGAATTGTAAGCTCACGTTTTCAAGATTAGGCGATGATTCTTGTGACCAGATTACAATGAAATGCTGTTCTAATTTGGGCTGTATTTATTCATTAGATGCAGACTGATAATATTGACCTACGTTATGTTAACAAAAAGACTAAAAACTGATCATAAATAATAAATGAGTAATAAGCCAGCGACTTAGAAATTCGCCTAGAGGTTTTTATGGAATTATTATCTACATCTAATTTTTTTCAGATATAATTTATTAAGGTAAAAAAATAACTTTATTCTACTTAATATTTTAAATAATTTTATTGAATAATATTGAAAACTAACATTACATTATTGCATTCAGCGTCGTTTGTTTATAGCAGTGATAGCCTAGCGGTTAGAATGTTGGTCCCCCGAACGCAGGGGCCCGAGTTCAAATCCTGGCACGCACCTCTAATTATCAAATATTATGTGCGTATTACAAGTTAATTATCACTTGCTTCGGTGAAGGAAAACATCGTGAGGATACCTGCATACCTCAAAGGTGTGTGAAGTCTACCAATTCGCACTTGGCTAGCGTGGTAGTCTATACCCCTGACATTGTGAAAAAGACCCCAAGCACAGCAGTGGGACAATTATGGGTTGTTGCTAGTTTGGTTTATAATATAACCAAAAAACACAGATTCCTAGATATCTATTTACAAATCAGAAAACCATAATTAAACCAAAAATGTTTAAATAAAACGTAGGTGATTAATTAATTCTCTAAAATAGAAGCCAAAATATTACAATTTAATCTGACAAACAAATTAATTTACCCTATTACCCAAAAGCGTTAGTTTGACAAGCCACACAATTTAAGAAAGTTTCCAACTCACTCTCAACATTTCGTAGAAAGGGTCTTACATATGATCAGATATTAAGCTTCGTTTACTTCCGAAGTTCGAAGTAGAGGATAAGGCGAATATTAGCAAACATAACACGTTGGGAAGACCCCAAACGGTATAGAATACTTACCCGCAATAGTTAGGCACCAACGAACGTAGATAAGCACATACACAGTCACTAAAACCTTAAGTTATTATAATCGTATGATATCTCTTAAACTTTTATTCAAACTAAGTTACAAACACCGACTAATAAACTTACGATAACATTAAAGGGTTAACTAAACTAACACCTCACGGATATAGTATTAAAACTAAGTACACGTCACGTTTTAGCACTAAACACGACCACTCACAAACACTGTTGTCGCAATATTTTCGTAGTATATTTCGTTGAGAATTTTTTTAGCCACACGTGCGTTCCGTCCGCTACCGCGCGCCACACTGCCTGAAATTTACAAACCGAAACTTCCCGACGGAACCCGTCTTTAGGCTGTCTCTTTCGCTGTCGTAAGGCCTTCTTCAGAAAAGATTAAGTTTTCCAAAACAAAACAAATGTTTATTTAATCAAAGGAAGCCATTCGCTTAACAGATTGGTTCAAATGTAAACAACAATCGCTTCTGAATCGTATAAAGCTTTGTTCGCGTCACGAACGTAATGTTTTAATCAGAAAATGTACGTATTGCCCCACGTTTCGTGTGGTCGGAGCAAAAGGGTTGATTACTGCTTATTTTCGGACTCTACGAACTACATATTAAACCGCAAAAAAACTACAGTTCTTTGATATTTCACTCAGTGTACTGCAGAAATGACGGAGGCTCATTTCAAAGAGGTTAAAAATCTACATCTACATTCAGCACGGTATTTGTACCAGTATCGGACACTTTTAGTGTACATCTAAGAATAAAATAATATCTTGATCTGACATTATGCAATTTGAATTTATTACGGGTGTAAACCTCACACTTCTCCTAAACTAAAAGTCTGAAATTACTCCGGTTCATATTGATATGTTGTTCAACTTATGATAAACTTCAAGCATATGTACGTAGCAATTTCTAACAGGCAATCCATTAAAGTGAAAGAAATAGAAAAATGGTAGCGGCGTACACAAACCAAAAAAAATCAAAGAGAAAAATATTAAAAACAACTTAACGTACCCCAATTAAACCCTAGAGTCCGGTTTACACGTTTAATACGTAGTTATAATTAACTAAATTTTAAGTAAATTAATACGTGTAAACAGACAATTTAGTAAATTTTTAGTTAAAATTTAGTTAACTACTTAATACGTGTAAACTGAACATAATAGCGATAAGAAGTCTGTCTTCTTCTTATTATCTTAGTACTAGAGTGATCGATTGGAGAGATCGAAAGGAAAGAATCATTTTAAAAAAACTATAGCAAAACCAAGCAATCTTGCTAACAGTCGGCACAAATATTCTAAATCCATTTGAAGCACGGCTGCCCGCGTTACTCGGTCCTGTTCCAAACCACCAATGTTTCCACTTCACAGTAGATTAACAAAGTCATTTAGCATCGTCGTGCAAACCAATCAAACACCTGATGCGTGTCCGATGGGACCAAACGACGGGCTCAACCTGTGCAACGGAATATTCTACATGTTCCCAACTTGGACGTTCGCGTCATAAAACAAAACACAAAATAAAGTTTGAATTTCTGGCAAAATTTGAAATAAAACTTCCATCAGCCTACTTCAGTTATGTCTCACGAATTTTGTGTTTTAATTTTAATATAGATCCAATTAATTAGGTCATGGTCACACCGCTTAGGCATGATAACCAAATAAACACTAATAAACAGTAATAATATTATCATCTTGAGATCCAAAAAAGTTCCAAGCTAAGTAGATATAGGCCCCTGTTAGAAGTCATTCCTCTGTGCAGTAGTCATGGTGCATAGCACTAAGATAACTGGCTATCAGACTTCTTGAACCATGAACCATGAACAACCTTCCATCAGTACTGGTACGGACGGAAGGTTGTTCATGCTCATGAAATCCACTATTTTCAGCGAAAATCAATCAAGGGGTATTATTATTCATTCATTATAATGAAAGCGGTTTATATTATAATTTATAGGCAATTCATATTACAAGCGGTGCTTCCCCTTTACTGTAGGGTAGTAGTATGTACCTAATTACGCGTTACCACGTCTGATGTTGCCAATCAGCATGGACAATTTAACCACCTACAATCACGTGATCCGACTCTTAATACTAATCATTTTCCGTTCAACTACCTACAAGAAATTCAAAAATATTTGCACTAGATTTGCACAGAGTTATTCCACGAATTGCGTTAGAAATTCATTTTGTACGTTAGTTGTTTAGAACATGAAGAATTCTATAAACAATTCTCCTTTGCAGTATACACTTGGAAGCTAAAAGTATCAAGGCATTCTTTATAAGATCCAAGTCTTGCAAGTTTCAAACGATTCGCTCGGAAGCTAAATGCGCTTAAGGCTCGACGCGTACTGAAAACGTCGTAAAAATCACTAATTCTACAAAGGTACAATACAATTAATCATTTGTTTTTAATAGATTTACACTTATTTCCTAGTTATTTACGAAAAAGCAGCTAATGATAATTTGGTAAAAAACTTAGTAAAAACAAACAACAACCCACTGTTGTCTAAAAATCTTGTTATTTAGTTACAGTATTAGTATACAGTTATAAAAAAAGTAGCTTTTATTTATAAAATTTTAACAAAACAACTAGATAGATGGCCGTTTAGCTAGTTTACAGTTTTAATTTAACAGAATCATAGCGACAATCTAATCTTAACCACAATAATGTTGCTATTGAAAAAGCAAGCAAAAGCAAAGCAACAACCATAATTGTCCCACTGCTGGGCTCGGGGTCTCCTCTCACAATGTGAGGGGTATTAGGCCATAGTCTACCACGCTGGCCAAGTGCGGATTGGTAGACTTCACACACCTTTGAGAACTTTATGTAGAACTCTCCGGTGTGCAGGTTTCCTCACGATGTTTTCCTTCACCGAAGCAAGTGATAATTAAATTCTAATACGCACATAATATCTGAAAATTAGAGGTGCGTGCCAGGATTTGAACTCGGGCCCCTTCGTTCGGGAGACCAACGTTCTAACCGCTAGGCTATCACTGCTATATTGCTATATATGCTATGTTATATATGCTATGCTATATATGCTATATATATGCTATGTTGGTACTGAACATACCAAAATTCTTATGACGAATATTATGGCCTTTTACATGATAATTTAATATTTTTTTATTGTATTGTGAATTATTTTCAGAAAAAGGTCTATGGAAGACGACAAATAGGAACCGTGGACGATTGTTCCCTTTTGGGTTAAAGAAGAAATATTTCTGTATCGTGAATTTTTATATTTTGACACATCACATTTTTCTGTGCCCATTACTGGAAGTAGGTTGTGAACTTGTGACTGAGTAGGTACTATTTTGTATTATTATAAGTAATAATATTATATGTAATAATTATTAAATTTACTCTTCAAATTGTGATCATAATAATAATAATAATAATAATAATAATAATAATAATAATAACAATAAAATTATTTATTGCCACACATAAAGATTAAAAATTACATAATTTGAAAAAAAGAACAACAAAAAAGTTTGTGAATGGCCAAAAGGAAGTGGCTCAGCTTGTGCTGTCATAGGACGATGGTCCAATGTAGCGCTGTTTTTCAGCCACTCCCTATTTAGGCTTATTTTAAAATTTTAAAATTCCCCGACTGTTTTATTTTATACTAAACATAGCTAATATCATCTCGATCACGTCATCTATCAAACAAAAAGAATCGCCTCATAATCGGTCCATTCGTTTAGGAGCTACGATGCTACAGACAGACATATAGACATGTCAAACGTATAACACCCCTTTTTTGCGTCGGAGGTTAAAAACTAAATATTTCATTTCAACTGTACGTTTAGCCTAAGTTTCCTAAGACGCGTGAAGCTCTCCGCTCATGAGCCGCGTGACTCAAATGCATCTTGAGGATGCATGCAGCCTTTATAAATTACGCACATATTATGGAAAAATTTCAATTACAACTTTACGATATTTTCTTTTCTCAAAGGAAGTGGATATCTATGGAGAGAACGGACAAAACATCACTGCTGCAAATAAAATTATAATTCAAGCGTCCATAGCCCGAATTGTATCAATCGTTAGTGAATAGGCTTTTACTAATTGTAAGTTAGCGCGCTCACCATCTTGGACTTCATCGCCACTTCATTAGATCAGTAGAATTGTTATCAAGCAAGCAAAAAAGTGAAGTAGACCAAATTTATAATTATTAGGGGCGGTGGGTATTACGACTAATGAGTGCTTACTCACAGCATGAATTTTTCAATGCTTTGGAGTGCACATTAGCTGTTGGTCCGAGTTACCTTTAGAAATGGTTCTCTGTTAGATTTTTTTTTTGGGTATTTGTGATGTCTTATTGTTTATATCCATACTCTCGCCAATGCGAATGTTTGTGTGAGAGTGTAATAAACAATAAACTTACTTATTTAATTACTCTCAACGCTCCAGTGTATTATATTGTGTACATAAATGGCATTAGTGTGCTCAAACGAACAGCACGCGATATAAATGTGTTCACACACGCTTTTCTGAATATATGACCTCTATTACGTATAAAGCAGCCCACTTCATACTTCCGTACTCTGAGCCGGTATTCTTGGCTTTACGGATTATAAAATTTATATTTCATTCCGCACTTAAGTTGAAGTTCATGAGAAGTAAAGATTCATGTCTCTGGTTTTATACCACTCTTTCTCCATTGTTTGTTTTTAGAAAACCTTCTGTTATTGCTTCCATGATTTATTTTTACCACGTACGCAAGATAAATAACTAAAGTTATAAATTTTATTCGATACCTACCCATCATAAGATAGGAAAACTAACTCAGTACTAAATTGAGTGCGAAGTAAGGTTTCAAGAAACCATGTGTTCTCATTCCTCAGAGGTACCTATTACCAATATCTTACGCAACCTACATAATATCTACTTCACAGTAGCGTAGCTTGCCCTAAGGAGGCCCCATATCAATATTTGTTGTGGGGCCCCCTCAATGTCAGTTGTCAAATATAAAAGGAATGCCAACTGTAGCGGTCTTAGGCCACTGGCGAGCTTTTTTTGGGAGTGTCAGTGGGGGCCCCGATACGCTGGGGGCCCCGTATAATTGATACGGCTGATATAGCGGTAGCTACGCCCCTACTACTTCAACTAAATCTCTCTTAACTCATATACCTACCTGCTCCTGGAGATAATGAATCGAATCACCTTGTACCACAAATTAACATTGATTGCACGTGGTCCTTAGGTCCTTAGGTGTTTTCTGCTTAGTCCTACCGGGTAGTACCGTGAAAATAATCTGTTCGAGGTCTTGCTAGTTGTTAACTTTTTACGAAATTATAAAAATATTTTGAAATTCATGCATGTTTTGGGGATCTCCTTTCTGTCAAGTGAATCTTGTCGTATGAGTTTGTTCGTCTAGAAATATTACAAAATCGTTGGGCTTGATCGCCACTCATAACGCTTTCTGGCCCGGTTTTTAAATAAAATTTGGTAATTAAAATGCCAATTTTAAATATTCCATGTTTTATTTGTTTCTTTGGTTTAAGTTTTAAATTCAAAAATCCAGATTTAGTTGAACGTATACAAGTTTCCTTCTTACCTATTCAAGTGCCCCACTTCAGTGCCTGTATAGTCTTAACGTGCGCACTACAATACAATGTACGCGACTACCTCAATGGTTAATCCTTAATTCTATTCACGCAACCATAGTAATTATCCCGAACATGTGGACACTCATTCGCAAAACATATTCACGCCTCATAAATCCACACACATCCAATAAGGACAAATCTCTTTTCTCTTCGGTTCAGTACAAACAAGACAACATTCTATAGATATCTAAGCCCACGGAGATTTCCAAAGCGTTCTCAAAGGCTGTATTGAAAGGTGATAGGCGTTTGAGGATTAAATCAGGCATATCGAAGTGTCTCTCAGCTTCCACTGACATCCTGCACGAGTATCGATTGACATCTGACGGATACACGAGGAGAAACCTGAGATTGGGATTATCGACGTGGGGATTATTTAGGATTCTAGTGCTAATTGAAAATTTAACATCGTTATGTTAAGGATTCAAAAGTAATTAGAGGTTTACGATTTAAGCGATAAAAAATTGGTTGTAATCTAAACAGAGATTGTAAACTAAACCTGGCTTAATACTGTTAATTGGATGGAAAGGAGTTGCATTTATATTATTTAAGTATGTTAATTGAAAAGTAAATTACGTCTATTATTGCGATATTTTGTGAAGACATTTGGGTAACAATCACGCACTAAATAGTGTAAATTTTATCCCGGTTATACGTTCCCGTGGGATGATTTATACCTTTATATTTATGAGAAAACACGCTTCTGCGGGCAGAATCTAGTAGGTATATTTTTTTTGATGAAAATTTGTGTCAAAATTAGGCTACATTACTATCCTTTCATACCAATGCAACATAGTCTAGAATCTAGATTGTAAGGCACAATTACCTATTCATCCTAAAGAAATCTGTTGTAGTTTTTATATTCATTTCAACTTACTCGAATCTGGTCCGCAATATAATAAGAATTATTGTAACGTAACCTACACACATAAATTGCAATATTGGGAACGAAATAAAAAATATTCCAATCTCGACAACAGATTGCCTGGGATGGTATCCCTTATAAATATATTAAAGGAGGAATTATGACTTGCTAGGAAGCCAATATGTCGGCCCCTTGATCTGAAGGATGCCTTTTCAAATCGAGGTCTCGATTAACGCAGCCTCGGATCTTTCAGGTCCTCAAAAGCCCGTTATTGATACGGGGAAAGTTAAATATTTAGTATTGATTTATTTTAAGAAGTCATTTAATTCAATACCTACTTCATAATTCATTTAAACATAATATTAATCTCGACAACAGATTGCCTGGGATGGTATCCCTTATAAATATATTAAAGGAGGAATTATGACTTGCTAGGAAGCCAATATGTCGGCCCCTTGATCTGAAGGATGCCTTTTCAAATCGAGGTCTCGATTAACGCAGCCTCGGATCTTTCAGGTCCTCAAAAGCCCGTTATTGATACGGGGAAAGTTAAATATTTAGTATTGATTTATTTTAAGAAGTCATTTAATTCAATACCTACTTCATAATTCATTTAAACATAATACATATTTTAAAAAATAATCCTTACAGCACTCGAAGACGCAGTTAATAATAAGTGTTATTTTAAGATTTTAATTATTCCGTAACCTAAGTAGTTGGTAGTGTAGTACCTACCGTGCCCGCGAAGCGAGGGGTCCCGGGTTCGATTCTCGGCCGGGCAGATATTTAGGTGACAGCTACTAATATTCATACTCGAGTCATGGGTTTCATAGTGACGTCTTATTTGTCTTGTCCATGAGACCCGCGCGAGGTAAAAGTATGCAAGTTTATTTATTTAAAAAAGACATGTGGGTGTAGTTACCTATTTTTTATGTAAAATTACGACCAAACAAGCCACTCCTGTGCCAACTGTTCTAAAAATACACAAATATCTTTATTACAGCCTACCTAGGTATTTAACCAAGTAAAATCGAGATACTACTTAGCAGAAGTTGAACAATTACAAAACTCAGTCAGTTTACGGGCATTGACTAAACTTTGTCCACACTCTACAGTTCGGTTTTGCAAGCGCGCTCTTCAAGAACACTTACTCGCTAATTTAATTTTGCAGATGAATTATGTCCGACGATATTGGAACCCCAAGATGTGGAGACCGAGGATGAATTAATAATGAAACTCGTAATGTATGCGGTTTTCATAATATGTTCTTCCGAGAGGCCGAAGCAAATTTTAGGATTGGGTCTAAATGTAGAACCATTTACTGTGAATAATTATATTATTTCCTTTTTATGTCACCGGTCAAGCAAGAAAATACAATCTTGATATTAATACGAGCTGTAAATTAAGTAACTATAGTTCTGTACTTTTCTCAGAGATGGCGCCACAGAAAGGTGTCGATTATTTGACATGTCGCCAACTGTATGGCTTCATTCCATCTCAAAAATACCCAACACACCTAAAGAAGTTTTCACTTCAAAAGAATCACCGGCGCCCATGAACATCATCAAAAATCCAAAGGATTCTGTTGACGTGTCAACAAGGAAGGAAGGAAGCCAAGAAGGAAGCGGAACAGCTTCTTTTTTTATGGAAATAGCCGGCAAACGAGCTGACGATCCACCTGATGGTAAGTGGCTATCGTCGCCCATGGACATCAGCAACACCAAAGGCATGACTGATGCTTTGTCGGCCAAGAAAGAGAGAAGAAAAAGAAAGAAAGAACTAGCTCTCAAGCCCCCAGCCGGAACACGACGAGCCGTTTAGCAGCTGACTCATGCTCAAGGATGGTAGCTATCCAGGCGAACCCCACGAAGAAACAATAATACTAATAATGGTATTAATTAATAATTAAAATTAATATTACCAATACAATCCCTCGAGGGGCCCTACCACCAGCGAGCCGGATTTAGTCGCCTCTAACGACACCCAGTCGGCGTGGGATTGGGGTTAGTATTCTAAGCCGCCCCAATACGGCATAAAACACTTCTATGTGTATAACTAGAGCTCCAATTATTTCAAATATACAATATAGTTCTAGAAGATAACGCTCACCACCGGGGTAAAGAACACTGTGTATAGCGACACAGGAAATAATGGCTTGAACTAATCAAAGGCACTTTTGGTAGCTCTTCAATTGTTTATTTGGATTCGAAAATGAATAAAATGATAGATCTCTATCATCTTCCCTATTTCCTAATTTATTACACCGTTATCTCTACCTAAGGAAGGGGTCCTTAGGTTTCATATCGTCCCTCACACAATCCCTCTATCTTTAGTCGTCTTCATGCCCTTCGTATTTTCACATTCATATTCATCATTTTTTTGTCATATGCGTTTCCTCTTATCTCATCACATGCCCATACCATGGTTCCCTTTCAACTTTTCTGGCTTTTGCGCCGCTTTCTAACTTCCTCTAATATGTTATATATGTTACCGGATATCTGTATAATGCTGGTATTCAACACAATTCCTAGGAAATGTGTATAATACCTGGGTCGTTTTGGCAATGTATTAAATTATATGAATATTATCACCATTGCATAGTTTGCCTAGGTAATGTATACGTTTCCCAACTACTGCACAGAATACCTGCAGGTCCACCGGCAATGAATAAAGTTAGATTTGAGTATGTGTAGTCAACTTGGATGGAGGTTGGAATTAAGAATTTACTTAAAAACACACTCAAAACAAATTATAACCTGCATGAATAGATATTTTTTTATACATTTTAAATTAATGCTTGACCGAAATCACACTTGATGGTAAGGAGAGATGCAGTCTAATGGCTCCTACACTACACTGCTCGCCTACGCAGCTTCGGATTTTTCAAAATTGGTGACAGAACCGACTTAGTCAACCCCGACCCCACGTGGTACTAGTCTGCCCTACCCCTAGAGTGAATGTAAACCCCGGAGGGTGGAGGGAGAGCAGCCCCCGCCCGCTGTAACAAACTGCAGGCACCATGTGAGCCGAAGCGGCTGAGGCTGGTCGCCGCAGGCGACCAAAAAGCCGAAGCTGCGCAGGCGAGCATGGAGTGCCTGCAGTTTGTTACGCAAGGGCGGAGGGGCTGCACTTCCCGCAGCGCCGGAGATGTTTGGAAGCCTTTTTATGTATCAAAAACCCCTAAATTCTCCCTAAAAGTGCATATGTCACCGGAAGATGACTATTTGCAAAGCATGCTGTGGTTACCTGTAATTGTAGGAACAATACAAAAATTTTATGCCACCATCGATCTTCAGGTACAACTACGAAGTTATGTATCCAGTTAGAGTAATATATCCATGGCTAAAATCAGTGATTCAAAAAATTACTGGCCTAAACGCATGTACAGCTATAGAAAAATAAAGCAATTTTGACATTAGGCTAAAACCGCACTAGGATTTTAAAGACGTACGCACTCATCCGACATTTTAATAATGACTTGCTCAATCGGTTCAGGAAAATTGATATTTTTTACTATAAAGTAAATATAAAAAATAGAAAGACATTTACGAATGTTAAAAACCAAATTTGATGATCTTTTGCAATCAGTTAAACCTGATACGATATCTTATAATACTTCGATAGCACTTCATATTGAAAGGTAGGAAAAAACTTGATAAGCTACATTGAAGTATTATTACTAGCCTATAGAACCGATACAGCGAATACTATGTTTGGCCCAATAAAATGGCTGCAGTGGGCTTCAATTTTCAATGGATTCGTTCAATTTAAAAGCAGAATCTACCGATGCCACACAAATTTTGTTCGCGTTGTCTGTTCTGGTACTTTACTACATTATACTTCAATGATAAGCTACCAGTAATTTTCTTTATCGTAAAATTATTATTTTTTGTAACTCATTGATTGCTCATTGGGTGCATGAAGCGCTTTATAAACGCTAGTATGTAAGCAGCCTTAGTTTTCCACAAAAAATGTTTTGTTGATTTATTTGATTTTATACAAGATCGATGGCTATTAAACCTCGCATTGTATGATAAAAATTGTCACAATGGGCATCACCGCACAATTGGTATAATGTTAGTTATTAAAAACAATTAACCATATTACAACTTAATCACTTAATCAGCTGATTGAAGTTCGGCCATTTTTATTTCGTTCATCTGTCATGTCAGTGTGACGAAAAACGGCAAACTGTTTTTCTATAACTAAATTGTACCTCTTATCCCTCAGGAACAGGTATATTTTCCGGGATAAAAAGTAGCCTATATGGTAAGTTAGGTTGAAAGCTATCCGTGTGCCAAATTTTATCCATATCCGTACAGCCGTTTTTGCGTGATTGAGTCACAAACATCCAAACATCCAAACATCCAAACATCCAAACTTTCACATTTATAATATTAAGTAGGATAGGATATACAACCAAATGAATATTACTCTAACTGAAACATTCGCTACTTGAAAGTTGGCCTTTTGAAAGTGTCATTATACAAGGCAGACCAAACGTACAGTTGGCAACTGGGGAAATTAAAAAAAAATGTGATAAGTTGACAAATGATTATTCGGTGAAATAAAATTCTGCGAAACGTTAGTTGGCAAGTGATAATCGGCCAAACAATTTTCGCCGAAAAGGCAGAGTACCGTCTTTTACACACATTACCAACTACGCATGGAGTATTGTATAGAATGCCTGGGCTAAGTATGAAATAAATAATAGATATTCAAAACGTTACCTGAACGTTTTAGATATTCTATACATTGCCTAGGTATTGTATAGAATGCTGAATTATACAGATATCCGGTAACATATACATATAATTATATAACTAATTCCTTACTTTATGCATTATCGTCACTCCACACATCCACCGTAACATTCTCATCACATAGCATAGTGTTTTATATATCACAGCAGGTTTACAAATAAAATTGGTAAAATTTACATTAATATAAGACCAAATAGTTTCTACAATGACATGTCGCCATTTAATCTAATCTGCTTTGATCCGATTTGTAACGTCCAAGACGATTGAACCAGGTCAATTGAACCATTCTCTAATAAAGTGATCGATAAAATATCGATATTCAAAATATTTATCATGATTAGACTCATCATTACAAAAAGTATATCTTATCATTTCATTTTGAGTAATTATTATAAATATGTAGAACAGATTGAAATTACAAACTTTGACAATGACTGAGCAATCCCTACAAGTCCTTGACCTTCTGTCCGTTTGCTATAATTTTGGGCACGTACAATTATTATGCTTATGACTTCAAGATCGTATCAAATCTTGAGACGAAGATCGTATGAAGCATAGATAAGGCTCCAGATGCCTATTAGAAACTTGAGGACGTCGAAACTATTGGTAATGAATACCAATTAGGTGCCACAGATGTCAGACAAAATAACTAAGAGGCAACGCGATCAAACGTGAAATTAATTTCTGAGATAATTTGTAGGGTGTAAGGGGCTCCAACAAGAAAAGGACCAATGGCACCAGATCCCTCGGGTGAAAGTGGGCTGGGCTCTGTAGTCTGTACCACCTAACTTAATCTCGACAGTTTCATGGTGTGATGGTGGTACGGTTTATTACCCACTTTATCCTTTGAAAATTGACCATATACATGTTTTGATCGCAGTGTCGGGGAAACTAAAAAAATATTCTCATAGTCCAGGATATTTTTGGAAATTACCACTGAGTTTTATTGTATTGCAGCAGGATATTCATCTAAAGACATTCCAGCTAGATGGTCACGTCAAAGTTGTCCTCCGCTAGGCGAGTTGATCATTTTATGTATTTTGGGGGCAGTGTGACAGGTGATAATCGAAACTGTCTCCATCAAAACAAAAGACAGAAACATTATTATGGTAGAGTGAACAATACTATAAAAATGCCAGCATACATCTAAATAAATAAAATGTTTCCCAATTTAATGCTAACGTAAAGTTTTCAAACATTCAGTTTTGTAACGTAAATTGGAATTGCGAATGGAAATTTATTTAGAACAGTTACAAACTTCCAAGTGGTTATAACGGGCAGCGACAAACACGTTACAGTTTAATGGGTTGGGCAAGTTGCAAGATTAAACATTTTGACACCTTAATGAAAGGGGGTGAAACTTTCATTTACCATTTTACACCGAAAAAAACGGGTTGAATCAAAGTTCCATATCGCAAAGTTGCGAATGACCGGAATAACGTGACTTATTTATATTTATTGATCGTCATACAATTTGTAGTATAATTTTACAAACGAGTATAACTGAAGCTGGAAGTGAGTTTTAAACCCAGTCTCTTCACACATATTATATCTTCTTTATCATTAAATCACCTCAACAGAAAAACAACATTTATCGAGAAAAGAATTAAAAAGAATATGGAATCCGTTTTTTAGAAGAGCAGAATGATATTTGCCAGCAGTTTTGAAGCCGCTTGGGTTCTCCGATAAGGATTAACGACTGCCTTCGAAGGATAATGTTGCTACGTGACATATTCAAGACGAGTGCAAATCGACCAGAAAGGAACAGAATACGTGATAATATCCGTAACTCGCGTCGTTTTGTTCCTTACACGATCAGGATTTAAGAGCATACTTAGATTATAATTCTTTTTTTTATATACGTAACTAGTCTACAATCTACCAGAGAACCACTAGTAGGTAAGTGATCACTGTCGCCCATGGACATCAGCAGTAACATCAAAACGATCACCGACGCGTTTCCAACCGAAAAAAAGGCCGAAATCAGGGACCACGGACGGACTCCCTGACACTGCGACCAAACGACGCATAAAGATTGCAATCTAGTGGTCGAAATTCGATGAAAATTTGAGAATTATCTTCTATTGGTAACGTATACATAGGTACGAGTAAATTATGTTTCCACATTTTTTTGACAACGCTAAAGTTCGTCCACAGACAAAAATTTACTTGTTTTATGGTATGACTATCTAATTTAAAACAGTGTCGAAACACAGCTTAAAACCCGGTTTTAAAAAAAAGTGCGTATCAGGCCACTCAGTAACTACTTATGCTAACATAGCCCTTATAGTTTTCCTTGTAAATTCATTATATAACCTATTTTCGAGAATTTTTTCACTTGTCCAACTCTAACTGTTTAGCCGGCAGGGGCGGGGGACACTTAACTCTAACCACAAGAGAAATAATATTATGGTCTAAACAAAATTAGCACTTTAAAGCCAAATATTTCGCAAACAGACCCCTAATTCCAAAAATGGTCTTAGAAGATCCATAATATTTTTGAAAGACCTTTTCAACAATACCCCACACTATAGGGTACGTGATGAATAAAAAAAATCGTCCTCACGTTAGCTGTAGGGAAGGTATCCTGAAAAAAAAAATGTTTTTCAATATTTTATTCTACGATTGTGGAGTTTTAATAAATATATATATCCATGCCAACTAACAACTTTCTAGCACTAAGGGTCTCGACGCTTTGCTTCAAGGACGGACGGATGGACGGACGGACGGACATGACGAAACTATAAGGGTTCCGATTTTACTTCGAAACCCTAATAAAGGGAAGGTACCTACTGTCCATCCATAAATACAAAATGAGTTCAAGGCTTAAGTTGCTTACGAAATTGAGACCTCAACCCGCTAGAATTAGAATAAGATCAACCTATTATAGTACGATGTTAGCAGTGAGCATCTTATTTATTATGAGTTTTTTATGTACCCACTGCATTTAGTATTGTCCGTAAGGTTGCCAGATGGCTGGGAAATTCGGGACTGTGCCGCAATTTTACGGCTTGTCCCGTGTCCAGGAATCAAACTCAAGTATGTCCCGGATTCCGCCGACCAAGATAGAAGAGTGCAATAAATATTATTGGTACAGTAAATACAGTAGGTAAGTAGTAAGTAGGTACCCTCCATAATGAAGGTACTTACTACTTTACGTTTCCATTTTTCTAATGCAGCTGGGGAAACAGGGAGGAAATCCCACATAAATAGAAATCACCCAGAAAGAGGCTAACAAAATTGCAAATTCTCCCCACACTCGCCCCTCGCCCCGATACAAAAAGAGTTGCGACTTGCGTTTACATTGTGACAAACAAAAGTTTAAATTGAGAACTGTGTGCTTCTGCAGCGTTTGAGGCTAACGTGTTTCTGCATAAGCCCATAAGGTATGTTCGCAGAAAGCACAAACGATTCTAAAATAAGAAAAACACAGGAAATCATTTCAAATGAGGCCGCGCGACCGCTCTGCAACCCCTAAGGCGCCGCTTTCAAACATTCTTGACTATAGATGTGATGTGATGTGTACATTACGCCCATGGGCGTAGCCAGCCATGGGCTCAGGGTGGGGCAGCAGTCTAAAATATGTAACTAGCAAACTATACCCGCGGTCTTACCCCGGTTAATTTTTTCATACAAAAAGGTTACACCCTATAGCACCCTGTATCTGTATGTATAATTCGAATTATCCAAAATACTTTCTTAGTGCTCACCTACCTACACCACGAAATCTTCCATCCAAAAATGTCTCTAACATCAGCCGTTTGGGCTCTGGGCGTATGTCAATTTGTTAATCAGTCAATTTCTCTAAATTGACTATAGATTTCTCTAAATTGACGGTAGATATAAACCTCTGTTTATATCTACCTATGGATAGTACTTTCAGGTACAGTGTAAACAATTACACATAGGTATTATAGGTTGTTTATTTATTTAGAGCGTTATTAATGTAGTTAGTAACTAGATAATTAAGTTTTTAAGTTTGATACCTACAGGTCAGAGCTAGGGTGGGGCAAGTGCCCCACACTGCCTCACCGTGGCTACGTCCATGATTACGCCTCATGATAACATACATACTTACATAATTGCAGGAACTATGTCCGTATCTAATATATACAATTCTCGTGTCACGGTGTTAGAAGTTGAACTCCTCCGAAACGGCTCAACCGATTTTCGTGAATTTTAGCGTGCATATCGGCAAGGGTGGAGAATCGGACAACATCTATTTTTCATCCCCCTTAATGTTAAGGGTGGTCCACTATATTTATGTCAATGTGGTACACCCCTAAATTTATTTTTTTTATTTTTTTAAACTTTTGACAGAACGAAGTCTATCCGGGCAGCTAGTATGACTATACATTGGTATTGGTATTGGTATTGGTGATGGGCTCCGATTTCCGCGCTTAGCCTCTAAGTCGGGCCATTGCGCGTGAAAATGTGTGCCGGCTAGATATCTAGCCAGCCTAGCTCCGTCCAGAAGCGCAGGATCCTCCTGGTGTCTCCACAGGCTTCGCGGAACGACCTCGGGGTGCCGAGGATTTCCGCCCGTTGGGTAGCTACGCCCACGCATTCCAGGATCACGTGAGGGGCCGTTTCATCGGCCGACAGACATGCCCTACATAGAGGGCTGTCGGTCATACCTAGAACATATAAATGTTTGTTAAGTGGACAGTGTCCAGTGATGTTACCTACTATTATTCGCAGGTCCTTCCTGTCAAGTGACAGTAATCGTCTGGTCAGTCGTGCATCGGGGCAGGGCACTGTTTCCCGAGATTGTCTGCACGTACTGATTTGTGCCCATTGATCTGCATGTTGTTTCAATGTTCTTTGACGTAGCCAGGACCTTAGCTGATTGAATGCTAGTGGTAGCATAGGGACCGGGCCGACCGCAGGTTGGTCGGATCCCCTCCTGGCCAACTGGTCTGCCTATACATATAAATTACATGACATAATTACATGACTGGTATGACTATACATATAAATTACAGGATAAGCAAATAGTGGCATCATGAATCAATGCATATTTGGATGAGATTCCATTGCAATTGACATAAGTAATGTTTATTTTATCACAGCAACTAATCAGTGGACTAGCGGATGGCAAGGGGTCTCCGTGACCCATTCTGTCCACTATCAGACATAGCACATTGTGACATTATACAGATTGACCATTTGGTTGTTCAGTGGTGAATGAATGGACTCTATGAGAACATGTTACATCATCTTTTTATTATGATTTTTTTTTAACGCATCACACTCATAGCCCCACACTAGGATTCCCTGTGTCGTGGGTGCCATGGACAACACACAGAGACAAGGACATTTACACCCAGACCGAGACCAGAAATTCAAACTCATCATTCAAATTTCCGCCTCGCTGGGAATCGAACCCAGGACCCTTGGTGCTGGGATCCGGCATGGTAACCATTGCGCCACACGGTTCGTCAATGATTACGGATTATCATTTTTTTTATAACTTTGTAACATTGCAAAGGCACTACCTGCATATTTCACAGAACTCACAGATTACTTGGATAATAATTACTACACCATATCAACCACAAAATGACTTAAACTCCTTTAACATAAACACTATCTGTCTATCTATCGTCTGCCCTAACCAGGTTTTGAATCCAGGACTGTTTGCAAATGGCCATTCCCAATATGTTGTTTATTTGTTTTCCTCAAGTGAGCGTTCAAAGAAACGTTAAATTATTGTACAGGAGAAACAAAATTAAACAATTTTTGTAATTTCAAAGGCTTTTTTTAATTATATTTACTACAGCTAACTAAAACGCTTGCATAAAATTGTTAAAAAGCTATTTTAAGTTCACAATCCTTATCAATTTGGCCCATCTTATTTTTATTTATATTGCAATATATCTTACTGGCAAATCCATACTCATGTTCCTATGAAATAACCCATTCATACCACTTTGAGGGGTAAAATACCTTCTCAAGGCTTCTCTCACTTCTGCCACAGTAATCGCTGGGACGCCCTCATACCCTGCCTTAATGTATACTGAGGTGCTTAAGCAGAGAGGATTACAAAAGTATCCACCCTCGAGTTTGCTAAAAGGATCTCCGCTCTTCTTTTTACTGTCCTGTCTTACTAAAAACACAGCATCGACTATTTCAGCTACCGTTTCATAAGCAAGAAAACACAACACTTCCAGCGCAGATTGTGAGATCCTCAGCTCTTTCGTTGGATTCAACCATCGCTCAAGTTTTGCATAACCCTTGCATAAAACATTACCAGCTCGGAAAGATATACACCTTGCCTTGAAATAGGCTTCGTACTTGTCAAAGGGCATGGACTCTGTGATCTTTGATGCTCGAACTTTTCTCAAAAAGTCAATAGAATCAAATGTAATTTGACTTACTTCATCCATTTCATCAAACTCCTGTATTACATCTATATGAGTTCGTCTTTTCTTAGGGAGGTCTTTTTTATCTTCTATAATACCGTTAGTTGGATCCCCTTTTGTTCCAACATTCTTGTCGATTTGATCCAACTTCATTTGATAATCGTGCAAACGTTTTAACTTCAGGCTATTTTTTCTCATTAAAAAAATTATGTCGTAATTTGATATAGATTTGGCACCTCGTAATGTTGAGTGGTCAAGTGCTTCCTGAAGCATACTCCGCATTTGTTGTAGTACAATACTTTCCACCAGGACCACAGTCGCTGCGTTTGGATTTGGGTTGTCTCCGAAACCGTGCATCATTTTGGAAATCTCTTTCTGAAAGTTCGTACATTCTGTTGCATCATGTCCAAAATACGACACCATTGTAAAATATAACCCTGTGAATGATGTGGGAATAATTAATTTTAATTAAGTATTTTGAAACTCACAACACAACAATGTAAACAAATTCAATTAATTCAACCATAGTCAAACTCAATACCAATTGTGTACATTGACATTTGACAGTTGTGAGTTGACACATCTATGGTTGACACATGTGTTTGACAACGTTGACATTTTGTCAAACATCCTTTTGTAACGTCAAAGTCAAGATAGTCAAGTGTCAATACTGTCATAATCTTGTCATTAGATTGTCAATTTGACATGAATATGAAAAACAAAACTTAAAAGGTAAACAAATACTTTTAAAGGTTAGGTATTACACAAGTGAAAAAAGATAATTGTATGGAAAAGATTAAGTGCGTTTTAAAAGTAATAAACATACAGTTAAATGCGAAGCCTACTAGAAATGTGATGAAGATCAGTATTTGTATTAATGGTATCAACGTTTGATTTATAATTATTGTTGCCAAAGTTTAAAGTTATGAACGTCGGAAAAAATATTTTGAATTTGTCTATAAGGCGCTCTCTTCGTCAAATTTGCTTTGTTTCTTGTTGGTCTTGTGGAAAAAATAATGATAAACTCGTTGCAAACTTATTCTGTTCTCATTGTAAAACCTTACAAAAACCTGATGGAAAGGAGAATTACTTCAAGCTAATGGGAGTTAGGGAAACGTATGATTTGGATGAAAATGATTTGGCGAATAAGTACAAGAATCTTCAAAAATATCTGCACCCCGATAAATACTCAAATAGGTATGTCTCTATTGGTTGTTTAAAATAATTGATTAAAAAAACATTTTTATTGCTATTTTTAGCATGAAACTCAACAGTACTATTGCCAAAAAATGCCTACGGCACAAGCAATTGTCTACTTTACTTGTCAGTAACATGTAATCTGAGAAAAAATAATTTATTGACAGAATTTACTGCAATGTTAATGTAAAGCTGTTTAATTAATATAATAATAAGTCAGTTGAAATTTTCATTTATTTCAGTGCTAAAGAAGAACAGGAAGTATCAGAAAAATATTCATCTCTAGTAAATGAGGCTTACAAAACTCTGTTGGAACCATTAGCCAGAGGTAAGAGACATTTACAACATTATATGCCTTACTGAGGGACGCGGCGTTAGTATTGAAGAGGTGTCTAAGATTTTGCTTATAAGTGGTCAAATGTTTAGAACATACCTGTTTTATCTGTGGTTTCTTATTTAAAAGTTACCATAATCTCCTGCAGGGGGCGCCGCAGTACCTTCCCGCGCGACCGTTGACGTTTATACATAGTGTTTTTGGATTTTGCGAGATACGGAGTGAAAATTTTTCAAAGTTGAAAGAAATCTATTAATACCTTGGATTGGTTTGTTTTTACAGCAATTATTCGTAAATACGAAGTTTATTGAGTAAAAGCTGTCAATTTTAGTGCAAATAGTGATATTTGTGTTTTTGTGGTTGACTATTCGGTGAGTACCTAAACGTTTTAAATTATGAATTCTTCGGAGGATTTTGAATTCCAAATCGCTACTCCGGATGGAGGGCGAAACAACGTGTTCTCTAGCTCTTTGCGAGACAATTTTTCTTCATCTTCGGCAGATGAAGAAGGCCTTGATGGGCCGCCATCATGCAAGCGTTTTAAGCGCAGTAAACGCATGTCGAAACTTGTCGAAACTTGCTCAGATCCACAAATTGTTCATGCCTTAAATTCAAATAGCATAAATAAACCTAGTATTCAACCATCTATTATAAAGCCTCTAGGAGATATTGCAATAAGTTTTGACAAAAATAAAATTATACCTGTTGCTGATCCTCAAAAGTTAGTCGAAATATGTAGTCTCCAACAGTTTGACTCTCAAGCTTGGAAAGGCATTAAGTATAAGAAAGCCTTACAGTCACATATAGCTAGTCCTGGGTTCTCAGGTTTGAAATTAAATGTAGAACTCTGCCATCTTAGCAAGGGAGTAGATTATTTAGCTGAAACTGATCATTTTTTAGCCGGATTATCAAATGCCATTTTGGATGGTAGACATCTTTTAAAAAGTGGATTGCAAGAACTCTTAAATTGGGCATCTAGCCCGGGAACTGAGCTTAATGCTACTACGCTTCATTGTAAATTTTTTGAAATTTTTGGTCCATCTTCAGCGTCTTATAAAAACATACAATCATGTATGCAAATGATTTGTGGCAAGAGGGCAGAATGCATTGAAGTTAGGCGTAATCATATACTTACAGAGATCAATAATTTAAACCTTAAAATGGCCCTGCAAAATATTCCACCTAGTTCGGAGTATCTATCTATTCAATAAAGAGGCCCTTGTCCCCTTGGTAGACTCTCTAAGGGGAACTCAGAGGTTGAACACACATGGCTATTTGAAGGAGAGGAGGAGCACAAAAACTGTTGTTAATACTAATTATAATAATATGAAACATAAAAAATATTATAAATCTAGAACTATTACTAAAAATTTTGAAAAAAATCAATTAAAAAATCAAAATTCAATCAAAGCAGTCAAGCCTTTTGTCTGCCAGGCAACAAAAGTAATTCCTCCAGTATTAAAAGCAATTGACAATCAAAGTAGAGTCTTTGAAGGGGGATGTTTGAGGCATCATGTCCAAACATGGAAACAGCTGGGAGCAAATCAATATATTTTAAATGTAATATCTCAGGCGCGCATACCCTTTGTATCAAAACCTCCATTGCATTTCCCTTACGAGGGAGTTCTAAAGAAATATGCAACAAAGGAGTCAAAGGAAATGTCACAAGTGATACATGACTTGAAGAAAACTGGTATTTTAGAGAAACCAAGTCGGGTCTCACCAGGTTTTCATTCTAAAATATTTTTAATTAAAAAGCCAGATGGGGGGATACGCCCAATTTTTAATTTAAAGCGCCTCAATCTTCACGTATCGACACGTTACTTTCAGCTGATTTCTAGAGTGGATGTTATTCAGTTCCTGCAAGACAAGGACTGGATGACAAAAATAGACCTTCACCAAGCCTATTTTCACATTAGCATTAAGGAATCTCACAGACGCTTCCTTCGCATAATATATAGAGGTGAAATATTGCAGTTAACTGCCCTACCCTTTGGTCTTTCATCGGCTCCCCACACCTTTGCATCAGTAACAAATTGGATTGCGGAAATCCTCCGGAGACAGGGCATAAGAATTATAGTTTACCTCGATGATTTTTTAATAGCCTGCCAGGACAAAGCTCTACTTTTAAACCAAACAAAAATTGTTGTGGATTGTCTTAATCAGTTGGGGTGGGAAGTGAACCATCAAAAGTCAGTTCTTACTCCAACTCAAGAATTAGAATACCTGGGTTTAACATGGAATACACAAACTAATTTGATTACTCTTCCCTTAAAGAAAGTTCAGAATATTAAAGAATTGATAGCAAATTTATTAAGAAAAAATATGTCCTGCCTCCGAACTCTGCAAAGGTTGTTAGGAATGCTGAATTTCGCCAATTTTGCAATGCAAAGTGGTCGCCTCCATTGCCGTAGAACACAAATTTTCCTCAGAGCTTTCAGAGGGTGCAAGCTGCGGCAAAAGAAAATATTACCTCCTTTAGTAACCCAAGAGTTACATTGGTGGGTAAAAAATATAGGGAAAAGTGCAAAAACAATGCACATCCCGAAAGTGTCCCACTTTCTCACCACAGACGCGGCGGACGCGGGCTGGGGTGCGCACCTGAACAACGCAATGTTGTCGGGTAAGTGGAGTGGCCACCAACATAAATGGCACTCCAATCTTAAAGAAATGTATGCAGTGTATGCAGCCTTAGCCCAGCAAGGTGCACACATGAGAAATGCACATGTTTTAGTGCAATCCGACAATCGGACCCTAATAGCACACGTCCGGAACGAAGGGGGTACCCGATCATTAGCACTCTTGGCTTTAACATACAAACTCCATCTGCTAACAGAGCAGTACAATATAACGCTATCAGCTTCTTACCTTCCTGGAAGGTTTAATGGGATTGCAGACCGCCTCTCAAGAGGAAAAACTGTTCCCGAATGGCAACTGAAACCCCAGGCCAGGTTGGCAATATTCAAAGAATGGGGGATACCAGAAGTAGACTTATTCGCGTCAAAAGAAACTGCGGTGGTCCCTAGATACGTGACTTGGGACTCCACAGATGTATCTGCAATTTTTTGCGACGCATTCAGTCGCGATTGGAATTTTCAGTTGGCCTGGGTGTTTCCTCCACCCAATCTTATTCCCAGAGTTCTAGCGCATCTAAACCGAGCGATTGGAACATATATTATAATAGCACCACTGTGGGACCAGTGCTTCTGGCTGGCTGACCTTCAAAGCAGAGCCCTATCAGACCCATTACCGATAGAGAATCTGCGGAAGAATCTCATAGATCGGACAACAGGGTTATGTCCTCCACAGGTGGACAAGTTGGCCCTCCAGGCATGGAAAGTTGGGGGTGGTCAGCCCAAATCTTAAACGGAAGTGCAGATGATTAAAAATTATTGAGTATGACTTGGCGGACAAGCACTCTCAATATTTATTTTAAAGTACCTAGTACTTAAATTAATATTTTATAAAATATACTTATTCTTCATATTATATTATTATAATTGATATATATTAAAGTAAGATGGCAAAGATTCATACAACGCCAATTTATTATTATATGCTTGATTTAAAATAAATAATGTTTATTATTTGTTTATTACTAAAATAACAATAGGAATAATATTTAAATTTCATTTAATTTTATGATGTTATATGGTTACTCCTAATGCTGTTAAGCATGTAAATATTTACTATGAGTCAGTGATGTAATGATGTTATATAGCATTGTGCTTAGTTCACATAGTGTTTTGGGTTACCATAACCAGCAGATATCAAACAAGTCTTCAATACTAACGCCGCGTCCCTCAGTAAGGCATATAATGGTACTGTTTTACACTACAATAAAACAGTCATTATGTGCCGAAGGAGGGACGCGGCGTTAGAGCAAGAATCTTGCTGGTTTGTGAAGACCTATGTATAAACGTCAACGGTCGCGCGGGAAGGTACTGCGGCGCCCCCTGCAGGAGATTATGGTAACTTTTAAATAAGAAACCACAGATAAAACAGGTATGTTCTAAACATTTGACCACTTATAAGCAAAATCTTAGACACCTCTTCAATACTAACGCCGCGTCTCTCCTTCGGCACATAATGACTGTTTTATTGTAGTGTAAAACAGTACCATTATGTTGCCGCATCATGTCTTGTCAAGTGCAGGCTTTCATATTGATAAATAATGTAGCCATTTAACTTGCAATCAAATTGTAAATCTAAAAGTTTCTAATTCTGTGGTTATTGGATTGAAAAACTGTACCAACATATAAGTTATCTATCGCCGTATTGGGGCGGCTTAGAATACTAACCCCAATCCCACACCGAATGGGTGTCGTAAAAGGCGACTTAATCCGGCCCGCTGGTGGTAGGACCCCTCGATATTAATAATATTGATTTTAATTATTAATTAATACCATTATTACTATTATTATTTCTCCATGGGGTTCGCCTAGATAGCTACCACCCTTGAGCATAAGTCAGCCGCCAAACGACTCGTCGTGTTCCGGCTGGGGGCTTGAGAGCCAGCTCTTTCTTTCTTTTTCTTTTCTCTTTCTTGGCCGGCAACGCATAGGTGATGCCTTTGGTGTTACTGATGTCCATGGGCGACGATAGCCACTTACCATCAGGTGGATCGTCAGCTCGTTTGCCGGCTATTTTTCCATAAAAAAAAAAAAAGTTATGCCGAAGCACTAACAGTAATCTGTAATGGTCCCTATATTAAAAGTAGATAAAACTTGCAGTCAATGAAATATATGGTTCAAGATGACCAATTACTATATACCTCTCTACTCACCTAAGTTCAGCTTTTAGAAGTTGGCCCAGTCTGCAGTCGTAAATAAGCATAAAATCATTCTGTTAGTCTGTTAGAATTTATATTGTGGATAATCATGATACCTACATTAAATTATTATTGCAGGTATCTACATGCTTAAACTAAGAGGCAAAGAAATACCGGAAAATACTGAGGCAGACCAAGAATTCCTAATGTCAATAATGGAGAAGAATGAAGAAGTGGAAAATGCTGAATCTGAGGAAGAGATCATGAAACTGAACAAAGAAAACAAAGCAGTTATAAAAGATCTCCAAAAGGAACTATCAAAGGCCTTCTTTGAAGGAGATTTAAAGAGAGTAACAAAATTACTAACTCGTATGAAATATTACACCAGTATTGATTCTCAGATACAAGCTGCTATTCGAAATAAAGGAATTATCAGATAAAAATAATTTTCATGTATTATGTAATATTTTCTAGATTTCTTAATTATTATAATATAATGTATGTATTTAATTTAGTTATGAACTGTAGAATAGAAGCTAGAAATTAATATAATAGAGATCAGTTCTGTATTATAAAATATATTATGTACTATATAGATTTATATGTATAATATGTATATAAGTTTACTTATGAATGCATATTTATAATAACTTTTAATTTAAAATATTTCTTGTTTTGTGAGTTAACTCATTCAGCAGTATAAAAATTATGTAGTAGGTATACTGCTGTATAAAAATTATGTAGAAGTATAGCACTGTAAATAGAGACATAGATAGAGTTATTTCAATGAAATTTCCTTGTGCAAAATAAATACTATATTTTATTTTTCTTCCTTACTTTCCTACATCTTAAAAATTGGTTATTTAGCCAGTAAACATGAAGTGTATTTATTAGATTTATAAAGTACACAGAGTTGGAAATTATGATATTTATTTAACTGAATTTTTGGACTTTTTGTCATAGGTTTTTTTTTATTTTTAGTCGCATTAGGGGGGGCCTTGAATACTAACCCCAATCCAGGGGTGTCGCACCCGCCGTATCAATTATACGGGGTCCCCAGACCACAGGGGCGCCGACTAGCAGCTCCGCCTCTGAGGACCAACCAAGCGCCCTTTTTTTGTATTTCGCTACATTTCTACGTGACACCGCTAAGGCCGGTGCTATTGGCGCCCCTTTTTTTCCCCCAAAAGTTCAGCTTAAGTTGCAACGCAAGCCTCTCAACAAATATTAATACAGGGCCTGGGCATGCTACTCCACTGCCCCAATCCCACGCCATGCTGGCTGAGTGTCATAAGAGGCGACTAAATGTACTTTTCCCAACTCGACGTAACGGTAATAGAAAGCGTAAAATAGCAATATTTTGCGAGAACAGTAGAATCGACGTAAAGGGAACCAACCATTCGGACTATGTAGCAGGCTCATTGACACTTCAACTGGTTAATTACCTGAGTTACATCAATCACCCTTGTTCGTCTTCGGATTTCATAGTTTCCCTATTACAGACAAAAAGGTATAAAAGTTACCTAATCTATTATATTCATTAGAATTAATACAATATCTTAATATCAGACTTCAAAGTCGACAATATCTATCATGTGGTCAACAGTGTTCATCAGGACAAAGTTAATTATTTTATTACGAAGCATACGAATTTGTAGGTAGGTACCAGTACCAGCAGTGGCGTAGCGTGGGCTCCCGCCGCCCGGGGCCGACCGAAAATTTGCCGCCCCCCCAATGAACTTTGCCGCCCCCATATTATTTAAAATATTTTTTTATTAATTAAAAATGCACTTTTCTTGTTTTTTTTTTTTTCATAACACAATTTACCTTAAAAATATAAAATAATTAATTTTAATACATATTTTTTTTATTAAAAATCGAGTGGCTTGCCGCCTTCTCTTCATGTGCCGCCCGGGGCCATTGGCCCCCCCGGCCCCCCCCACGCTACGCTACTGGGTACCAGTAGGTCGAGATAAGTATCTCGCAAACTGCTACGGTCAACTCATTCGTATGTGTAATGTATAATATACGTTTACGAATATTAACGTCGCGTCGTTCTTCACGGCGAATTTTAAAATTTTGTGAGATATTTATTTTACATAATTGTACGTATTTTATGTTTTTGGGACGCACATTTTGAAACTCCAGGTTTGAATTACCTATTTCCTTGAAATGTGTTAAGTGCTCATTTCCCTCTTGATCGAGTTTGGACCATCTGTCGAGAAGGTTCTTAATTAAACGAAGTAAAAATAAATAAATAGGAGGCACCGCAGTGCCGCATGGCGTAATAAGGCACGGTAGCTAGTTAGATACCTAGCGACAGTAGCGAATTAACCGTACCTCATTGGCCAGCAACTCGTTGATGACGTTTCTAATGTTCTTCTTCATACATCGTCCCACTTATTAAGTACCTCTAGTCCTGTATTGACGATAACGCGAAACGGTGATTACATGGCCCGGGCTGTCTACCGACTATAAACATAAAAACAAACATGTTTTTAATAAGTTCAGTGTTTCTTCGGACAAATCATCTACCAGCTAGACAATGATTAATGGTTAGAAGTTTAACCGTACGCTGGGTATTTTTTAATTTCATGCGAAATCTAGTGCGCCTTAGTAGACTTGGTAGTATTTGTGATTTAAATAAGAAGTCTTTTTGCAGGCAGCCGAAATCCTATCTGATTCTACAGCAACGGTCGGCAACATGCAGCCTTCGGGTGTCCTACTTGCGGCCCGTGATTATATTGAAAAGAATAGTCATAAATATTATCTAAATAAAGTCATTAATTAAAAAGTAAGTTTTCAAGTGTCAAATACAGAAAAAATAAATATGCTTCTCGTCTCACAGTTGAGCATTTGAGATCTATTGTACGAATTTCAGCTACGAATATGATAGCTAATGTACAAAAAATAGCCTTCCAAATACAACCTCAAACATCACACTGAAATTTGCATAAAATCAGTTAATTAATTAGGTATTTTGTAAATTTCATATCTGTTTTGTAATTCTTTTTCATTTCTTTTTATTAATAAAATAAAATAAAATTGTTTACGATTATTATTTTCTCTACTTTCATAGCCCAAACATACGTTAAGTGTCTATCTATATTATATGGGATATAACCAATTATACATGGATACATTGGGCTTCTATAGTTAATACCACAAGTGCGGCCACAAGGTTGCCGACCGCTGTTCTATAGCATCAAGCGACCTCTAACAATAAGGAACTTAATTATGCTATTGGGATACTTTACGGCTCATAACGACCAGACCAGGGGAAGTAGGCTTGACTTGGCTTATAATAGTAAGTGGAATCTCAGAATCCCAAAAATTGTCGCATTTCTTCGTAGTTGATTTTTTTGCTTCAAGGGCTGCTCGCCCTTTATGCTTCAACGATACGGTTTCACAGGTGGCATGGAAATTCAAAATTAAAATTATCTAACAAATCACAAATGTAACAACGACGCTACCCGCAAACAAAATATACCTTTCACATGCATAATATATTTCCTGATTATCCTAGAATTCAAAATCAAACGCGGTCCTAAGCGTCCGTCAATCGCTTTTTTTCGAATGTAGAGTTGATGTTGGCCCTATCACCCTTTACAGATTTACACGGACAGAGACAACCAATCTATCTAACAGCCTTTTATAGTCCACTGCTGGACATAGGCCTCCCCAAATTGGCGCCACTTCGACCGGTCCTGGGCTCTGAGGGAACCAATGGTGTAGTGTAAATAGTATGTGTCTCCTATGTTAAATCAATCACAGTATGGTCCAAACCTTCAGATTGAATGAGTTGAATAATGAGAATGTACAAGTAGCTTAACAAAACTAATCAAAGCTACCAGCTGCTCAAGACTTCAAAGTCGAGCTACAATCCAGAGGTCCGTTATAGTTTATGGCGTATGCTGTTACTACAGTAATGTAAATACGAGTACCATCATTACCATCATCCATCGATCAGTGTATAGGATACATGTCAGGAAAGCAAGTGTGTTGCTTTACAATAATTTATTAGTTGTTACGCTTACGTGTAATAATGTGCGTATCGAACTTAGTTCAAACCTTGGTGTTCCTTGTGGTGCTTGATCAAGGTATGTTTTTGATTTAATTCTCTTTCAATGTGGATAGGATTGTCTTTTTTATGTAAATGTAGACGAAACGAGCAGACGAGTCTGATGTTAGTGGTCACCGTCACCGGAAATAAGTATCAAACAACAGTCACCATCGAGGGAGGAGCCACTATGATTGAGGAGAAAGGAAAATAAAAAGAAAGGAAAATAATCTCACAGTTGTTTTTTAAGTTAAAATTAAAATTATTATATGGTTTTATGAAACCACGATGCACGTGAAACTTTTTTTCGGCTTGTAGGCATTTAAATAAAATGTTTTTGAAAATCAGCTATTCGCTTTAGGGTATTAAAATTGCGTTTTTAATCATAACTTAATTATTGAAAAATAGGAATGATTATGGGAAATCAATAATACACAAAATATTCAATTATAAAATTTTATTTCAATTTGCATATTGGAGTATGGAGTACATAATAAATACAATCATTTAGAATTTTAGAAGATAGACGTATATTAAAAACTAAGAGCAATATTTATTTAAATCATTGAATCTCCATTATTATTCTTACTCCAGGGCTGGCTGTAATGCGACATGCGATAGATGGACGAAAAATTTTTGGGCGATAGAATAAAAGTTTCACCTTAATAAATCCTGATGGTACTCATTAGCTGTTGTAACTCGAATGCCGACTAAATACTTCCATGAAATTTTTTTTTTCTGGATTTTTTCTGACTAACGAGCTGACGATCCACCCGAAGGCTAAGTGGCTATCGCCATTGAATCGGTATTTCATATGACATGGGGTTTTTCAAAAAAGCTGTAAAAGAGTTCGGAGCGCTATTTTATCTGCTTCTTTATCCCCTTTAAGGCATCAAAAAGTTAATTAAGAGACTTCAGTACCAATTTACTACTTGGAATCAACTTTTTCAGGAAATACCCAATACCAGTTAAGAGTCCTAGGTGGTTCTCCTACGACAATTCAACAGTACCCAATCTTGGCCCAATTGCTGCTGGACTCCTGGGGCACCCAGCAATTCACACAACACTGTGCTGGTGTTATCCTCACAGCACGCCATGTGATATCTTCGGCTCATTGCTTCCAGGTCAACTTGAACACGGGTAGAAAGTAAGTTTACCTGCTATATTCTTTTAGTTCTTAGTACTCTTTACAACCGTTTTTTTTAAAGAAACAACGAATTTATCAAGGGACTGATTAATTTGGTGCAGCCACAAAAATGAGTATTCCTTGATTAAATAAATACGTAGTTATTTTAAAGAAAATTGATTGGTACCTAATCAGAATAGATAAATAAATAAACGCTTAGACAATCATACACCCCGCAGTAGGTTTTTACCTGTGTCGCGGATGGCACCATAGACGACACATGTTACACATCACAATCACACCCATGACCCGAGTACAAATATCGATACCTCTGGGCTCAAAGGGCGTAAAGCACATTTTGGGCCATATGGAGTTAATAATACCATCGTATTCAGTTTTTCATTCTCTATCGATTGGTATATACGAAGTTGCCAAATTCGCACAAAAATGTTCTTTACGCCCCATCTATTTTGGGCTGCTAAACCAGAATGAAACAGGAAATCGGGCTGTAAATGACATTACTGCACAAGTTAAAAATGTCCTAGGTTGTATAGGAATCCAATTATGAGTATTAGGGCGTATAACACATTAAACCTCAAAATAATTATAAATATTACCTGAAGTTTAGGGTGTAAAGCACATTATTCTATTATTCCAGACTCAAAAGGCGTAAAGCTAATTTTGGGGTTCATGGAGTTTATAATAATTTTATTCAGTTTTTCATTTTTTATCGACTAGTAAGTATAACTACACAAAGTTTCAAAATTCTAAGAAAAATGATGTTTACATTCCATGTATTTTGGACCGCTAAACCAAAATAAAACAGAAAATCGGGCTATATGACATTCCTGCGCAAGTCAAAAACCTCGTAGGTTGTTAATTGTTATACATAATATTAAGACATAATAATGTAACACATTCATTCTCAAAATGTTATTGTCCCTTACAATCATTCAACATAATCAGCAACTGGACACACATAATATGCCCGTTGACTCTGTCCACGCCACGATTGAAAGAGAAGTGCAAAAAACTAATTGTATGGAGTCCATCGCAATGGCCGACATACTTTGAGACCGCTCGGAAAAAACCTAAGCCATACCACAGTAAAGGAATCTATTTATACTGTGGCCATACAAAGTCATTGTTATGGACTACACTTATTTTTAACCGACTTCAAAAAAAGGAGGAGGTTCTCAATTCGACTGTATTTTTTTATGTGTGTTACCTCAGAACTTTCGACTGGGCGAACCGATTTTGATGATTCTTCTTTTAATCGAAAGCTGGTGGCTGTCATGTGGTCCCACATAAATTTTATTGAGATTTGACAATGGCATCCATGAGAAAACCATATAAGTCTTAAATTTGTATTAAGAATGTGCGCGACAAATGGATGAATAACTCAATATCATGCCAACCGATTTCAATGATTCTTTTTTTAATCGAAAGCAGGTGCTTGTCATGTAGTCTCTTTGAAGTAACTTTGAAGTCGGTTATTTTTTGTTAGTAAAATTTAGATTATCTGAATTTTGATCAATTAACTGCCAATACTTTCACACCAAGCACATTGAAAAATATAAAACTAAAACAGATTAGAATAGCTACATTTAAAAAGAAATATGAAAACTAAATATTTATTTAGTTTTCATATTGTGTTAAATATTCCATGGTAGAGGAAGCTGAAACTCAAAATATAATGTTAATGGAAAAGCCATCGGTCAAAGGAAAAGGAAAAGGCAAAGGCAAAGGAAAAAGTAAAGCAAAGGACAAGTCAAGCGGAAGCAAAAAAAAGGAAGCGGAAGAAGTTAAGCCACTATCATAGACTTAAATATATAGACACGCTGTTCTTAACAAATTTCGTGTCACGCTTTCGTGCCACAGAGTACTCAATCACAGAGTCAATATGCGCCCAGTGTTGCCAACACCCTACTCCGAAAGAGATCATGGATACATTACTATAACTGGACATATACTCTGTCTGGATTACTTTTTAGAGGTACCTGAGGATTAATTACGTCATAACGGAATGACCATTGTGTTCATCCATTCATTGTGCATCTGTAATCCCAGGATATATCATTCAGCTGTGTTAATTTTTTTTTATAAGTGTTGTGCACTTAAAATAAAAGAAATTTACCGTAATAAATTACATTGTTTCATTTCATTATCACCTTTAACATCCGTTTTCATGACGTAAGGACAATTTTGAAGAAATTATAATAAAATGTGTTAATACAATAATATATTTTTTTACTACCAGAAAAATTATTAGAAAACATTTGGAAAATAGGACATAACACCCCACAATTATGAAGGATAATCTCAATCCGGTCTGCGATTGGTCAAATAATCCGTTGTGACGTCATCTGTCTTCAAGTACCTCGAAGTTATGTATCCAGTTAAAAGTTATAATTATATCCATGGCGACAATCACGTTTTATGCCTTTTTCCAGTTCATCTCGGAGTGACTACTATATATTTTTTTAACATCGTAATCGTAAACATTAAATTTAAATATGTATTTGTATGCATTGTTAGAAAATTATGTACGAGTATAATAGGTTCATGATATAATTATTATAGATTCATAGATTTATCAATAGATGGCGCACATTATAATTACCTATGTCCCGATATTTCTACATTTATAATTTTGTATGTTATTATGTAAATTTATATTATAACTAGCTGCCCGGACAGACTTCGTTCTATCAAAAAAAAATTGCAATAAAATAATATTGCGACTATACATTGAGATGTAAGCTATTCTATCTTTCAAGTTGGATCAAACTGCACACGGTGTGCAAAGGGCAATGAACCTAGTTGGCATACCTACAAGTCCGCAATTTTGAAAAAACCTCGATTCGGCGGCCAGTGATGTAAAATATGTCAATCGATAGAATAAATGATTATGATCAAAAAGTATTCAGTGATGAAATGTCGTAAGTGGTATACTTTCTGAGATATTTGAGTTCAAACCCGTAGAAAAATGAAGTAAAAAACTTTGTTTCGGCGGATATTGATAAAACATGTGTCAATCGATAGACTAAGTGATTACGATCAAAAAGTATTCAGTGATAAAATGTCGTAAGTGATATACTTTCTGAGATATTTGAGTTCAAACCAGGAAAAATAAAACATTGGTAATTAATTGTCTTTTTTATTTATTAGTGGATCAACACTATAACTATATACATATAAAATATCACAATATCATTAACAAAACTAAATAAATACATATTTATTCATATTTACATATATACATATTATATTATATATTAAGTACATAAATATTTATAACTACGTATATAACATGTGGTTGAAGACCACGGGCGAGGACATTCTAATTGCTTCAGGTAGTGCTGCCGGACGTGATTCTTGAAGGAACTTTTGGTAGTCTTTTGATGTCTACAAGCAAGGAGTTCCAGAACAGTATTGCAAAGGAATTCCCGAAATAAGCAGTGCTATGGGTTTCTTTTAAATAAACAGGAGAAGACACATTATTCAAAATAGCATAAAATGTTGAGAGAATTCTGAAGTTTCACCTGTGTCTAATTGGTAGCCATTTAAGTTAGGAATCAAACTGGGAAATGTGGTCATACTTACGTAAGCTGGAGATAGGTATATCGAAGTTTTTTTACTTTATTTTCGTACGGTTTTGAAATCAAATATCTCAGAAAGTATATAACTTACGACATTGTATCACTTAATACTTTTTGATCGTAATCACTTAGTCTATCGATTGACACATATTTTATCAATATCCACCGAAACAAAGTTTTTTACTTTATTTTTCTACGGGTTTGAACTCAAATATCTCAGAAAGTATACCACTTACGACATTTCATCACTGTATACTTTTTGATCGTAATCATTTACTCTATCGATTGACACATGTTTCATCACTGGCCGCCGAATCGAGGTTTTTTCAAACTGGCGGACTTGTAGGTATGCCAGGTTCCATACAAAAATGTTGGAAGCCCTTTGATTAAAATCGGTTAAGTAGTTTAGGAGTCTATCGCGGACAAACAACGTGACACGTAATTTATATATATAAAGATAAGAAGATTTTATTTTAATTTATAGTTTTACTTATTACTTTTCTTTCAATTTCGTTTTGTAGACCGCCATCTAAAACTAATTAAAGTTTTAGTACCTACATTAAATGAATCGTACTATTTTTTTTCTGGAGCCATCTTAGGAAATACGACTTTTATTTACCCACCGTACGATCTCTCACTCCGCGACGTCTGGCAACCCTGTTCCGTAGTGATTAAGTACTCTGTGTTCGTTCTGTCAAGTTTGGTTCACGATGTCGGTATTAAATATTTGACACAAAATAATTTTTAAGACTGTAAATAAAAATATAGTTACTTACCAATTATGATTAAATAAAGTGAAATAAAGTTCAAACGTAAATAATGAGAACGTTTTAACTGTGCTCAATAAACAATAATACGTTATTAAGTGTTTTTGAACAGTCGGAGTTTTTCTAACGTGACATTTACTTGTGTAGCTTGCTCGCAACAGACTAAACTGAGGTGAACCCAATTGGGTTAACCTCAGGTGAACAAACTGTAAGTACTGAACAGCGTGTCTATATTATTTAGGTCCATGGCCACTATATACAACTAAGTTAAACATAAACAAAAAAAAATACGTGGATTTGACACGTCTCTGTGACAATGGTGACAATGTGACAATACCATGAAGAATATAGAAAGCTTCCATGGAGCTCTTATGTTTGTGATACATTAAAATAAGAAACTGATGAAGATGATAAAGAAGAAGATAAGGAAGATGAAAATAATACTGAAAAAGAAAATAATTCTAAAGATGAATAATCCAAAAATTGCTTAAAACTTTCTTGTTTGCCCTTTTATTACGTATAATAAAAACTATTAACAATAACACTTTAATTAATTAATTTTAAAAAAGCTTTTTGGTTATTCCCATAATATCCATTGGGATGGGGATTATGAGAATAATCCATCAGGATGGGATAGGATACCCCCCACCCCGTTTAACCCTTTTTATTATGAAAGTTGTACAATTTTAAATGCAAACTTTGTGATTTACAACACAATTTAACATTGCTATTATCATTTACTACATAATATTATACAACTTTTTTACGCTAGGTTATCTTTACTGCCAAAGTTAATAACGTTAGCTGTTTTTAAATGGGTGTAAAGGACATTTTGTAGTTTTTTTTAGGTCGTAAAGCAAAACTATTTTGGAAACTATTATATTTAGACTTCTTTTAATAATATTAACTTAAAATATAGGAAAATGTAAGTATTTCTCTCATAGAATGTTTTTTTTATAATCATTGAGACAAAAAAGTTATAGCTAATTTTGTTTTATTTTTTAGGTTTTTTGGCTCTCCTGAAAAGTAGCTGTTTTGTGCTATACGCCCTTTGAGCCCAGAGGTATCGATATTTATCTGTCACATAAATATCTGCCCCAGCCGGGAATCGAACCCGGGACCCCTCGCTTCGCAGGCAGGTTCGCTATCAAGTAGGCTACAGGGTCGTCATATACTTTTATTTACGCTATTCGACCGTTATTGGTCTACCAATTCTATTTTGTTTTCAGCCAGTACATGGTAGTACATGATGGAACTTAATTAAAATACATGATATGGTTTGTCGAATAAATACTTCAGTCGAACACTACAATGGTATTCTTTATTCCAGCTATTCAATACCACAATACTGGAAAATTCGCGTAGGGTCGACTTTTCGGACCAGAGGCGGGGTTCTGCACAAACTGAAAAGTATTATACCACATCCAGGATTCGATAGGAATTATTACACAAATGACGTCGCTGTAATAGTGGTGGCTAGACGATTTACGTTGGGAAACTTGGTCAGACAGGGTACTATTGTCAAACCTTGGAAAGAAATTGGTGCTGAATCAGTTTGTATTTTGCCCGGATGGGGTGTTACACAGGTAAATGAAGATCCTTATTAGTTTAACGATCTTAACGGTCGGTAAGTGTACCTATCTCGTGTACGTGCGAAAAGGGCCTAAATAGTTTTAGGTACCTATGTTTTAAAACTTGTGAGCACATTTCGTGGATCAATAGGTAGGGCGGATGTTTCATTGGGATTTTTTTGTAAAAGCTGACAAACGAGCTACTTGATGGTGGTTTTAAGAGGTTATACATAGCTCCGAAATACCAAAAGCATCAACAACATATTGCCGAGCACAGAAGATACGATTACCACTACCACAACCAGCACCGAGTGTTTTTTCGTATGGCCAAAAATGTGCAGTTACAGTGTAATCAATATTTCAAGTCACATTTAATAAAAATTTCAAGCTTTAAGACATTCTGCGTGTTGTAACTTAATTTTAATATTAATCTTAATTGACGACCCGTGTGGCGCAATGGTTACAATGCCGGATCGCCGCACCAAGGGTCCTGGGTTCGATTCCCAGCGAGGCTGAAATTTTAATGATGAGTTTGAATTTCTGTTCTCGGTCTGGGTGTGAATGTCCTTGTCTATATTGTGTGTTGTCCATGGTACCCACGACACAGGGAATCCTAGTATGGGGCTATGAGTGTGAAGCGTTATTTATTTATTTAAAAAAAAAAATTTTCAGAAAGATGGTCCACAACCAGACCAACTACAATACACAACAATGTACACAGTAGACCAAGAAGATTGCAGAATGCGTTACAGAACGATTGGAGCGATCATTGCAGACTCCATGTTATGTGCCGGTCGCATAGATATCGATGGAGTGGACGGCTGCTTCGGAGACTCTGGTGGACCTCTCATCTACAAAGGTGTTGTCGTGGGCTTAGTGTCCTTCGGCTACGATTGTGGCCTGAAGTATTATCCAGGAGTGTACACTAAAGTTTCTCATTTCACGGATTGGATTATTAAAACTATTGCAACTAATAAATAAACTGTTTGTCCATCCATCCATATTTATTTATGAATATAGTGTTTAACGGCATTTTATTGTCTCATTTTTTTTGCTAAACATAAATTGAAACATTACCGTACCTACAACATCATTGACCGTACCTATTTATTTTGTGCTTGTGTTCCTTACCGTAACAGTGAACCTGATGCTCGAATCTCCGAGATTAATCTTGAAGCTCTCCAACTACCCCAACTCACAAAACCCAATTATTTAATAATAGTTAAAATTATAATGAATTGAGTATAATTAAATGAAATTAAACTATGGTAAAAATAAAATAAATTGTCCCCGTCACCGTGGCCAATAACATTAAACATAATTAATTATTATTTGTCACAAGTGCAGAAAATGGTAAGTTGTGACAAACAATGAGGAGTGAGCTGGCTATTTGGAGATTTAAAGTTTCAGTTTGTTTTAAAAGCAGAAATCCTATATTTATTGTAAAGCTCAAAATGAAAAAAAATCATGTAATTAAAAATGAAAATATTTTTTTTTACAAATCAAAGACTGAACATGCAACCTAAATTAAGGTTATTTAGATTAGAATAGAAATAAATTAATCCTCCTTATTTATAAACAAATAATCCAAGAAAATAACGCAACAAAAAAACTTGTGCATTTTTAGAACGCATAGTAAACGTCAATGTCAAACCACGACTCACGAGTGTCAAGTGTCAGTCCAAGTTGAAAAGCAAAGCAATTAGCAAAGTCAAAAACTCAAAATATTCCTGTCAAGTGTCGCACTGCAGCAAACTAAATTAAAATTTTATGGAATAAATACAATCCAACTATAAAAGTTCTTTTATCTGCAAAGTTTTCTGACTAATCATTAAACCATATAATGGGCAAGAAAGGTGTTGTTGCTTTCCTCAAAGAGTTCTACTACGACCCCTTCAAATGGTGAGTACTGAGTTAACTATAACCTCAAAAAATTGTACCCAATACGTTTTTCTTGAGTTTCCTATTTCATCGATCGCTTAAAACCTGAGTAGTAATTAAATATAATATATATAATAAATATATAAAACATGCTATTGTGATAAATGTAATTACAAAAATAATAAATTATGCTGGACAAATGCAGCTCAAATTATTGGTTAGATTAAACTATTGATGACCAGCAGTAACGAGTTATAACTTGATTGACTTCATGCTTATTTACTACTCTGTAATCAATTATTTATTTATAATTAGATACACACTGGTCATACGCAAAGAATGCAATGCAAATACATACTAACTAAAACATTAAGTTGTTGTTATACGTTATCACTAGCACAATAGTTTGTTAGTTTTTATAAAGTTTATCATTATTTATTTTAAAAGCTTATCAATAAATAACCTTTTATCTTTCAGGTCAGTCGTAAAAAGCATCGGATTCTTCTCCATTGGTGTTGTGATCGCCAGTGAGTGTACTGGACTTGATTTGATGCCAGCTACACCTCAGTAGATTAACAAAATATTTTCTGTTGTTTATAAGATAAAAGAACTGTAAAAATGTTTATTTTTATGATGCTAACATTATTGTTACGTCCTGGGCTCGGCGAGGATGTAAAAAAACCAAACTTCGTGATCATTCTGACTGATGATCAGGATGTCTCCCTCAACGGCATGGTTAGTAAACAAAACTGTTAATATGGTTTAAGCAATAAATAGAATAGTAAACCGACAAATGTTGTTTCATTTCATTTTCAGAACCCTATGAAGAATGTGCAACGTTTTATCGGAAAGGAGGGTGTTACTTTCTCTAATTCTGTAAGTTTTAGTTTCAGTCATGCTAGTATTTTATCTCTGCATAAAAACGTTAAACATTACTCATATTTATTAGTAGACAATTATAAATATTGTACTCCCAGTATTTAGTTATCTTTACCATTTTTAGCTTTAACATCTAAAATCAATTAATATTTCAAATTTTTTTAGTTCAATATGCTAACAATGAAACTAATAATAGTTTCTACCTAATACACAAAAAAATAGTGTTTAACCCAAAAAAGCAAAGTGATAGGTGATGTTGTTAATTTAGATGTCTGGGGGTTTTGATGAAAAACCAATTTTATTTAATGCAATAAAAGCTATGTACTTCAATTATGAGAAAACAAAAGTAACAAAATAACCTTAGAAACATATCTACTGTATGACCCAGAAGCTCGAGCAAGCAAACCAAAGTCATCTACTTCCAGCTGCGACAAAATTTAAATAAGGCAATTTATTTACGCAGCTTGTTCAAGCCTCCTGGGACAAAAGCTGGGTACGCCCATGATAGTGGCCATAAAGTTGTTTGATAGAAAATGCTTCGAGCTATGTTGTGCAATGCACCACAGTGTTGTACTAAACAAAGTGTGTAAAATGCGGACTATGAGTTATTATAATCTATTTATAAAATTATTGCCGAACTGCTTTTCCTTGTGCAGTGTGGTTACTACACTGGCGGCAAAAGGCGGCTTTTTTATAAGACTATTTTAATAAACTCCCGAGTTTTATTTTCACTGAAAATAGCTAATAACCACCTCTTACGTCAGGTTTTAAACAGAACAAACCGTATCATAATTGGTCCATTCGTTTAAGAGCTACGATGCTACAGACAGACGGACACGTCAAACTTATAACACTCCTCATTTTGCGTTGGAGGTAAATATAATACAAATACACAATGCTTACTAAATACAAGCGTCATCTATACTAATATATAAAGAGGAAAGATTTGATTTTTTGTTTGCATTGAATAGGCTCCGAAACTACTGAACCGATTTGAAAAATTCTTTCACTGTTGGGAAGCTACACTATCCCCGAGTTACATAGGCTATATTATATTTTCAAAAAAATTAGGGATCCTTAATAAAACTCCAATAATGTTACCCAAGGTATAAAAAAATAAGAAAACCGAAGCAAAGCGAGGGCGGTTACTCGTGTTAAATATAAATTAATTCTTCAAAGTTCACAACATCGCCAATATGCTGTCCAAGTCGCGCCAGCCTGCTAACTGGCCTCTACGTCCATAATCACAAAACCTGGAACAATAGCCTGTCTGGGGGCTGCTACAGTCACCAATGGAAGGCTCTGGAGACTGAAACATTTGCAACAGAACTGCACAAAACTGGCTACAACACGTTTTATGCCGGAAAGTATTTAAATGAGGTAAGACGTTAAAAAGATTTATCTAATCAGATCATAGACTTAAATATAAATCAGATCCATAAAAAGTAATTAAAATTTTATTGTATGGGCTATTCTTGTTTAATCATAAGTAGGACTGGGCTGTTATGGAAATGACTTGTAAATCGATTTTCGTTTAAGATTTCAGGTAAAATTGACTGAAAGAGTAGTAGCAGGTAGAACCTACTCTGTTAATTTGTAGGCCGGTGGCTCATGCTGATCTTATGTGAACGTAAGGTTCATTGACATTAACGCCCCAACTCAGTCACTAACGGTTACTTTAATCGCTCCTAAGTAAATAATCGCTATTATATGATCGCTATACAAATTCTGTACTAAGGGGCGATTTAATGAGTTGGTGCGTAAGTACTTACCTCCATTTATGAATGGAATCAATGTGAAAAACTAATTTCAGTATGGCGTAAAATCAGCTGGGGGTCCAGAGCTGGTACCCCCCGGGTGGTCTGAATGGCACGGGCTGGTCGGTAACTCTGTGTACTACAACTACACCCTGTCCAATAACGGTGTCCCCACGCATTCTACGGATTTGTACCTTACTGATGTTATTGTGAGTATTAAGACCTCCACATATAGCCTTACAATCTTACACCTTACAACCTGGATTTCATATACTTATCGTTTTGTTGCTACTTTTGTCCATAAATGTTTTTTTTTTTGAAATAGCCGGCAAACGAGCTGACAATCCACTTGATGGTAAGTGGCTATCGTCGCCCATGGACATCAGCAACACCAAAGGCATCACCGATGTGTTGCCGGCCAAGAAAGAGAGAAAAAACTGGCTTCTTTTTTCTTATTGGGAATGTGAACAGACCCCTCTTTCTCACTGGGCACTCTGAGCATGTGCCCAGGGCCCCGAGATGGATGGGGCCCCACTAGTTCCTGCCAGATCACTAAACGATATGAAAAACTTTTTTAATTCCAATAAATCGAACCTAAATTACTGACTACAATACGAATTTGCTTATTAGCTTTTGCATAAATCTAGAGGCTTGCTTATCTACTTTCTTTGTTTATTCTAACAAAATAGTGTTCGGACAAATTCATAGGGACCCCAATAATCTAATATGCCCAGGGCCTCCAGTAGGTTAAAGACGGTCTTGAGTGTGAAGAGTTTATTCCCCTAGGCAAAAAAATCTGAATTTCCCTCCCGTTTTGTAACAGTGCGTCGCTGGTAGCTAGTACGGGTTCACTCTAAGCTTGCCCTTACCTCCCGTCCCGCTTCCTCGTACCGCAGCTCATTTAGTACGGACAGCAACGCTAGACGCGTATTTTTGAGGTACTGTGCGCCGCGTGCATTCTTGAGTTTGTTGTTGATTTTGATGTTACTTTCGTTAAATTATTTTTCTATTGATTTATTTTACGTTCGTTGATTTTTGTCGCTACAATGACTAAAATAGAAAATGATTTACACAGTGGCAAACGTAATTTGTTATTTAAGTTAGTGAAATTATTTGATTACTTTTTTTTCTACAGTACCGTTAGCTGTTAAATCGTAACGGTCGACGAGGGCAAACTTAGAGTAAACGCGTAGTAGGTAATATAATACCTCCCGTAACAAAATACAGATCGATTGTCGCTTGTAAATATCTAATTGAAAAGTTGGTCACAACTTTATAACACAGACATTTTGATGATGATTCTAAATCTACGTACAGAGAGACCTGGGCATCAACTTCATAGAGAACCAGACAGAATCTCAACCCTTCCTCATGGTACTGGCGCCCCCCGCGCCGCACCAGCCCTTCACCCCCGCGCAGAGACACAAGGGCGTGTTCAGCAACGTCACTGCTGTCAAACATCCCAACTTCAATGTTGTTGCTACGGTATGTAACTAATCACACAATGGTAACGGGAATAAGATACCTTAATGATTATCCGTAGATTGAAAGATAAATAAATAATAAATAACGCTTGACACTCATAGCCCCACACTAGGATTCCCTGTGTCGTGGGTGCCATGGACAACACACTAGACAAGGACATTCACACCCAGACCGAGAACAGAAATTCAAACTCATCATTCAAATTTCCGCTTTGCTGGGAATCGAACCCAGGACCCTGGGTGCGACGATCCGGCATACATAAACTTCCGCTCCTGTCTTAGCCGTGTGTTACTAACAGACTAGTACTCTGTAGTCTGTACACGGTGTTACAGACAAAAGTCGCTCGACTAACGGCCGTTTTCAATATTATATAATATTCACAATCCTAAAGTTCTTTGCCTAGCAGTTGTCAAAAGGTCACAGTGCTTGTTATTATTTAACCTATTAAGTTATCCAAAGATAATGAATAGACAGATTTTAAAAACGATCTTTAGTCGAACGCATAGTTCGTCAACCCAAACAGAATATATAAGAATTCCGAACGGGGTGCTGGGCGGCTTTGCCGATACGCTTGAATCCAATATTTATGTAGCACGCCTTAGAATATTGAATTAAATATTCACCAGTAGGCTTTAATGCGAACATTAACTTAAATAAAGTAAAAAAAAAACTCATCCAGGATAAACATTGGCTGATGAAGATGCCGCCATCTCCGCTCCCGGCAGACATGTTGCCGGAGCTGGACCAGGTGTACCGCAGCCGCTGGGAGACGCTCCTGGCGGTCGATGAGATGGTCGCTGACGTAGTGGGTGCTCTCGAGACCACGGCACTGCTCACCGACACCTACTTGATATATACTTCGGATAACGGGTATCATGTTGGTTAGTAACATTAAATTAATATTTAGTATTTTATAAGCGCTCATAGCCCGGCGGCTTGCGTCGATTCTAAGCGATCGACAAAGTTAAGCAACAGCGGGCGCGGTCGGCAGTTGTATGGGTGACCGCTAGTGGCAAAAAATTCTTGAGCGCTTCCGTCGGTCCCGGTTGTTATCGTAAGATAACAGTCGTTAAGCCATGTCGGAGGCCCTCGGACGGCATGAGAACTTCCGACACTTGGGTTAGCCACTAACCCCTCTACCAATCCGCACTGGAGCAGCGTGGTGGAGTATGCTCAAGTCCTCCTCACGAGAAGAGACCCGTGCCGAGTAGTGAGCCATTAATTGGTTGAAGCCATTTTATAAGTACGCAATGATTTTGCCTCATTCAATCCCTATTCCACCTATGGGCCGCCTACTGGAAGAACTATTAGAAAACTACTTATTAGAAATAAGTTAAGCTCTTGTACTAACTGTATTATAATTATTTTTGTTTTTCGGTAATTGTATTGTGTACAAAATAAATAAATAAAAAATAAACACTCTCATGGCCCCTGCTACATCTGTGTTAACTGTAATGTAAACGGGTGCGTCAGAATGCGCTTTACTTACGAGTAGTACGTTTGGTCGCAGATGTGGCAAGCTGAATTAAAATCCTTTGATGTGACGAAGAAACCGCTGACCGAGTTATCACTTAACTTGTATACAGCATTAAACGGCCACGCTTCTTAGCGGGCTTACTGTTGGCCACACCTGCGTAATGTCATTCTTAAGGCGTTAGGGCGCTGGTAATGATTGAATCGTTACTGGTATTTTAGGTACACAAAGAGAACATAAAAAAAGCAATGAAAGAAACATAAATAAAGATGTGATTTTCTTACTGTACATATACCTATGTGCGTGTATTGAATAGATGATTCTTCTCGAACATAATAAAGCAACCTTCCTGACACTAATTTACCTTTAACTTAAACAGGTCAATTCTCGCAAGTGTACGACAAACGTCAACCGTACGAATCGGATATCCGCGTCCCACTTCTGATTCGTGGCCCGGGCATCCCTAAAGACGTCACATACGATCAACCGGTGCTCAACATAGACGTGTCGCCTACCATCTTCAAGTTAGCTGGAGTGACTCCTCGGAGAGAGATGGACGGCCAGCCAATACCGCTGTTCAAGGATGAAGGGGTGGTGGAAAGGAATATGCTGATAGAATATTATGGCGAAGGGAAAGATGGTACTGTGGATCCGACGTGTCCGTGGAGTTATGATAGGGATAATCTAGCTGTAAGTAATTGAAATGATCGTAATTAATAGGCTTTTATAAATTACTATTTCTTGCGCAGTTGTGGACTTGATCTATTGAATACTATTGGGACTCTTAAATTTTTCAAGTACGTAATTAAAGCTTTAGATAAAAATTGTGGAATGTTAAGAAATAAATAAATAACATTTCACCTAACGAATTAAAAAAAATTGACATGTCTTCATATTTATCCCACAATCTATACGGCTGTTTTCTATAATCTATCTATGCATAACCGCCAGATAAATGAGTAGCTAACGTAATAACAATCGACGTAAAAATATGCACAGTTGATTATTCCATTGTTATGACAACCTTTTAAGAAAATGAATATCTATGCCAGGATGTCCCACTTTCCCAAATCTTCTAACAAAGTACTTAATCAGTAAAAAATTTCAGGTTATCTGTGTTCTAACTTTTTGACTTGATTATGGATAGATAGAATATTGAAAACTACCATCAGTCGTCAGCGATAACCTTACTAATGATGTTGATTATTCCGTATCACAGCAATGTCACCCAGCGTACGACTGCAAGTGTCAAGACGCTAGGAACAACACGTACGCGTGCTTGCGACACCTGGCTCAACGGATCAACATGAAATATTGCCTCTTTGCTGATTCAGAGGTATTATAACAATTTATTATTAATATTATTATTATAACAATACTAGCCATGCTCCGCGGTTTCACTCGCGTTAATTTGTGGAAATAACTAACTACTAAAATATATGATGTCATATAGCCTATATGTATATAGCCTTTCTCGATAAATGGACTATCAAACACAAAAATAATTTTTAAATTCGAACCAGTAGTTCCTGAGATTAGCGTATTCAACCAAACAAACAAATACTTCACCTTTATAACATTAGTATAATAATAATAATAATATCGTTTATTTGCTCTCACAATAGGGTCTTAAACTAAGGCTTAATTACATAGGTAGTTAATGTTCTATAACCCTTCTTAGCGAGAGCCTGGTGCCTGTTGTAGGCTTTTTCAAGCCTGTGGTACAAGTCACCAGTGCCCTCCCAAGGACAGATTATATAATTAAGTACCCAGAACTATTGCTGCGTAAACAATACCTTTACATATTTTACTTAAGTTTAAATTATATAGTTAACATCTTATTCTAGTATGAAATATGTTTTACACGTGTGTGCATGACTGTGTTCGTGTGTATGCGCGTGTATAGATTTAATTAATAAGTAGCTAGCTAAATACATGACTGTTTGGCTTTACAAATTCCTAACCCATCATATAGTACAGTCGGCCGTAGAAGTAGCTTAACATTTTAGTACTTTGTAATAGTAACTGTTTCGACGGTTTCCTAGCAATATCTATGACAAATTTAAGAAATGTAATGTGACAAGGTACTAAAATGTTAAGCTACTTCTGCGGCCGACTGTACAACTTAATATATCACGGCGGTAGTCTCACATGTAGTTGTAAAGTGTTTTTACAATGGAACTATCTGTTTTTTCTAACCGCTTCGTTATGTAGTAATGATAGAACTGAGAGACGAATTTACCAATTGCAATAAAAAACGAAAGTAGTTTTCGTCGTGACGTCAAAATAATATTTTTTTTTTATCTATATTAATCTATACTAATATATAAAGAGGAAAGATTTGATTTTTTGTTTGCATTGAATAGGCTCCGAAACTACTGAACCGATTTGAAAAATTCTTTCACTGTTGAGAAGCTACACTATCCCCGAGTAACATAGGCTATATTATATTTAAAAAAATTAGGGATCCTTTATAAAACTCGAATAATGTAATCCAAGGTGTAAAAAAATAAGAAAACCGAAGCAAAGCGAGGGCGGCTACTCGTTTTTGATATTTTCATTTACTGTGTATTTTTGTTTACAGAGTTTCACGGAAATGTACAATCTAGATGACGACCCCTATGAATTAAACAACATAGCGGGTCACGCGATGCCATCCCTCAAACACTGGTACAAACTGACTCTGGCTTTCATGCTGGCTTGCAAAGGAGCGGAGAATTGTAACAACCCTTTACAAGACATTAAGGTTTTCACTTAGAAAACCTTATATGAGAGCTAGGCATTAAGTTATTTTTATAAATTTTATTAAAATTCCAATAATATTGTTTGTGATAATAGTTGAAAAACTGCTTCAATGAATGGCTGTGTTGCACTAATATCAGATTATCATTTGGTTGGTTTATGGAGGAAACGATATTGAATAGTTGTGTGGAATGTGAGAATGTTACATGCATAAACGCAAGAAAAATAGTTTCTAAGCTTGAGGGTTTATTATTGTTGCTTATTTAAGCCGAATCGTAGGCTTTCAGGTTATTTGGTAGAGTCTGAATCAAATTTCTAAACTTCAGACGCTCCTTTAGTAGAATTCGGCAATAACCTTCACTTTATCTGCGTCGTGGAGTATCCTATGGAACACCCAGGGGCCCTTGTGCTGCAGTGAACCAATAATTGGTTTTATCTGCGCCGTGGAGTATCCTATGGAACACCCAAAGGCCTTTGAGCTGTAGTGAAGGAATTGGTTTCAATTCCTTAGAAACTCATAAAAACCATGGTATCTCATAATCTGCCAATAACGGCCGTATTAACTATATTCTATTTACACACGCACGCATGCACTTTCGCACAATTAGTCAGCTAGTGAAAATCGTCACTGATATTTGCACTATTTATGTTAAACTTGCACATTCAATCCCTGCACCTATTATGTAAAATCAATGATTTATATTAAAAGAGATAGATACGTTATGCCCTTACAAATCAACCGAAAAATTTGTTCCGAAACACACACATTTATCATTTGTTTCCTTACACCAATCAACATCTGACGGTACGTACGACTGAGCTCAACTGTGCTAATTAGCCCAGTTTTTGCGTGCCACTTTTGGTGCGCGTATAACCTATCTACCTCTTTTAGTATAAGATCATTGTGTAAAATAGTTTACGTACACAATGCCCCATGCATTCAAGAGCTGGAAAAAAATATTCAGAAATTATGTAAAACACTTACAAATCTTTGAATGTGAATGTGAATTGCTAAAGCGGCGTTTTAAATCTTTTAATTGATATTATCGTGATAATTGTTAAATATAACGGGTACTCATGATTCGTGTTTTATATACCAAAAAGTTTTCAGTACGTAAGCATTTAAAATATTCAGTGTCTGCGATGATAAGTTAAAATCATATGTTATCGTGGTTTCTTTGCGATATAGCGGGCATTTATTCTTGATCAATATTCAAACAATACGTAGTAGCATCGTAATTGTAAATATCCGTTATATTAAAAAAATATTGTTCCTACGTGTACCACAAAATGTTATGTTAATTTAAGATTTATATCGATAATAAACAAATGAGAATACGATGTGTTAACAATATATTTTAATCACAATAAAACACCATAGACTTCACTAAAACATAACAATATCAAAAATAGATCACAATTCAATAGAGGCCGCTTAATTTTTACCTGAAACAAAAAAAAAAACTTTACTGGATACTATAGTCACCGCGAACTAAGAAGCCCAATTTGTCGTTTGCCATCACAGTGACATTAGAGATGTACAAAAAAATCGGTTCACGAAAGAAACCAATTTTTACAACAAATCGATTCAAAATTATAAGACCTTTTAATCGATTCGATAATTAAATTTTAAACTAAAAACTGTAATATTTAGGTACATAGTTACCTACCTACTACCTCGATTGAGCTGTCTCATACCGCGTATTCTCAATATGTACCTATTTACGACTTCAATAAAATATTCTTTTTTCCATTCGCCCATGAACATCAACAACACCAAAAGCATCACTGGTGCGTTGCCGGCCAAGAAAGAGAAGAAAAAGAAAGAAAGATAGATCATGATAGAATGAAAGTCCCGCTCAGTTTCATAATAATATTTTGACATAATATTATATTATGAGCATCAGGAAAAAACTACAGTGAATAAATTCTTGCTTATTTCGTAAGACACATTCATGTATACATAATTATTATTTTGTTGAAAAAAAAATGTTTACCGCAACCTTAAATAAATAATTACATATAACATATTATATGCGGTTACTGTCCATGGATGGCGAAGTGCCCATATATAATGGAAAATGTCCTTTGTTAGCATCCAATTCGTCGTGGTATTATTGGGTACCTAATTTTAAATTCAAATGCAAACAAATAATTTTTAACAATGTAATTAAATTAATCAATTTTCATTTTTAAATTTCGATTATAGTAATGTATCGATTATGATTGGTTTTATAAACTGTTTAAAGCCGTCACATCACCCTACGTCAGATTAGATTTAGGCTTCTTCATATAAGATTGTTTCGACGTCATATATTTTTATTAAATTTTGCATAAATTATGATGTGATGGAATTTTTACTACATTTTAACGTATAATATGATTTATAATCAACGCCAATGAAAATGAGTAGGGATTTTTAACAAATTTTGGCAAAATCCTTTGTCCGTAAGTATTCAACATTCACGTCAAGTAAATGAATATTCCATTTCGCTCAAAGACACCCATACAAGGTTAGTTCATATTAATAAATAGCAGCTATCATTATGGGCATCTTAGATAATTTTGACTATAAGTATATAGTTTAAACCAAAGACTTAAAAATTATATTGACGGGCTGTTCTGAACAAAATCCGTGTCACATTTTTCGTACTCACTGACAGCTTGGTGACAGCGCTTCGTTCGGTCAAATTCCGTTCAAGATGGCGGATATCAAATATTTTGCACTAAATAATTTTAAAAAATGCAAGTAAAAATATAGTTATTTACCAATTATGATTTAAATAAACTCAAATAAAGTTCAAACGTAAATAATGAAGACGTTTTAACTGTGTACAATAAACAATACGCGTTGCTATGTGTCCTTGAACTGTCGAGGTTTTTCAAAAATTACATCTACTTGTCTCGCTTGCTTGCAGCCGACTAAAATGCGTTGGCACCATATAGTGTCAACATTTAAGGGCACAAAAAATAGATGTTGTCCGATTCTCCACCCTAGCCGATATGCACGCTAAGATTCACGAAAATCGGTAGAGCCGTTTCGGAGGAGTTCAACTTCTAACACCGTGACACGAGAATTTTATATATTAGATACCTCAACTAACCTTAGTTTAACTGACAGCAGATATCTGCTGTCTATTTTGTACATTGAAGAAATCTGTGAGTTTGGTCTGACACTGCAATTCTTCCTTGTAGACTAGAGGACACGGGAAATATTTCTGAAAATAATAAACCACTATTACAGTTTATGTTGTAGAATTACCTAATTATTTCGATGTGGATTAAACTTTGGATTTCATGTACAAAGGCATAACATTCATCCTCCTAAAATTTACCCTGAAATGATTTTACGTGTTTGGGTCAAGTAATTTTAGACTTTCTTTTTATCGTTATTAATTGTAATTTGAAAATAAAGCTGACACAAAATGATAATAATTTAAAGATGAATAAACATACGCCAAAACTAATTTATGTTTACCATTTTATATATTTAAAAAAAATTAGAGGTGTCAAGGGACACCCGGATGGAACGAAGTTCCTTTCGATTAATACTAAGCGACCAGACGTCTTCGAGGGTACGACATCAGTGATACTGTACAATCATAGTATGTGGCTGTCTTATGCACCCTCGAACACTTCTGGTCGCCTAGTACTCGCTTTAATTAATAAACGACGGCAAAAAGTGTCGTTACAACTTTTCCTCTTAATTTTTTCCGTCTAGCCCCCTTTTGCAACGCGCGATAAGGAACTTCGTTCCAATTAATTGAAATTAATATTTCCAAAAAAAGAAGTGCTAAGTTTATTTACATACCAAATAAGTCTCCTCTAAAAAAATACTAAAGTTTAATGTTGAGTAACTTTATAATCACCTGAACAGCTTTAACCCCGCCAGAAATATCCACCGTCGGTACAACTTGCTTTGGCTTCAAGAAGTTGACGAAGCGAATCATCTCCGAGAAACTGGAATGCTCGCTGTACGGTATACCTGACAGACATACAGTTTTACAATACAAACTATGTTTAACAAATAACTAAGAAATAAATTGTCAATTCACAAATGTATGCTTGCCAGACTAATCAATAAAAGCAATGATATTTTCCTAGTAAAAATGTGCTTCAAATTGAATAATAATACAGATACTTTTATTACTTTTAGGTACGTTTAAGAAAATCGAGTTTACTTTTGGCGTGTGTCGGTAGCAGAAAGAGCCGATGTAAACCAAATTTTCGACATATGGCGTTTGCCAAATAAATATACTTAAATAATAATATTGTAAGTAATGTGGTTTTGTAAACGATATTCGAGAATACGAGCCCATAGTACGAGGCATGATAATTAATATATACACACATAATTATGTTCTTAGTCAAATAATGTTGAAACTCACCATGTACAGTAACCATGTCTTTGGTGGTGGGGGTGGTTTTCCCGTTCTCCCACCCGCTCGGTTTGAACGCCACGACTTCGCTGAACGGACCCTGCAGACTGTCCAAGTAACTTCGTAACTTCTGAAATATGGAAATAGAAATATAATTATACTAATATTATAAATGTAAAAGCTTGTGATGATGTTTCTTTCAAGCAAAAACTATTTAACAATCATTCATGAAAATCACACAAGCAGACATGATCTAGAAGTATTGTTTTTTTAATATTGCTTTTTAAAATATATAAATCGTCGTTGCGACTTTAAGACCTCTTATGTGTAAAAAATCTGCTTTTTGAGGGAATCGATAAAAATCGATAAAGTTTTGTTTAGCAAGCACATAGGTGATTTTGAATTTGATGAATAAATTTCGATGGAAATGTCGTACACACATGAGAGTTTTTGAATTCGATAGTGCTTTAAAATGTAGAATCATTTGACGTCAAAAAGTGATTTTGCCAAAAGTGGCACATAACACATAAGAGGTCTTAAAGTCGCAACGACGAAATATTGCTTTTTTATTCCCGGAAAACGTGGCCAAAGCCGCACGCTACCACCGTATATTTCCGGCCTGATATTATAATAATATGCTGGTCTATTAAAAAAGGACATAAAATTGTTCTGGTTCAGGGCCAACATAGCATTGGCTACTCCCCTGGAGTTGCTCATGTCTATAGGCGACGGTGACCACTTACCATCAGATGTCCTATCTGCTTTTTCGTCGAATATAAAAAAGTGTACGCAGTGTATAAACGCAACTTACGACAACAACGAAAACGTACGCGTCTTCTCTTGGTTAAAAAATCTCTCCCAAAAAAAAGTCTCTACACCAACAAACACACACACACACTCAAACATATATCAGACGTCCTATACCTAAAGTCTACGCGTACCTCATGCGTGAGATCTCGCATCGGCACGACGTGAAGTTGGCACGACTGCGGGGAGGCGTGGCTGAAACTCCGCTTCTCCACCGTCTGGAGAACCTTGTCCTTCTCCGGACACGCCCACACCGCGCATCCCACTCGCTTCGCCAGACCGAGGAAGAACTTCTCTTTACCTGCCAATAACAGTATACCTACTTATTATTTTCATTTGAATTAAGCATATTTTGTTCGTGGAATAACGTTGGTCAAGAAAAGTGTTCTAATATTTTTAGAGTAGCTGGCCGACAATTGACAATGCAAGCAACGAACGGATAATTTTAAAGGTCTTTGGCTTAAGTGAGACAGTCGTAATCTAACCGAAAATTCCTATACCGGTATTAATAACATACCGGTATCAACCTATATAAAATATTGCAGAAACGATATTTCTTCACTACATAAACAAATAAGACAGCGATTTTAAATTTCTACAAATTATTGACTTCCTATATAGGACTTATATTGGTACTTACAGTGCGCCCAACTTATCTGTGAAATGGCGAAAATTGGAACTAATGCCGCCCCATTCATAAGTTCTTTGTGTTCATTCATTGACATTTACTACGACTCGAATTGCGTCCAGTGATTGGTCCAATGCGTTCGACAGCGCCCTCCCTCAGTTCACAGATAAGTTAGTCGCACTGTAATAAAAATTACTCCAACATACTCTGTACGCAGACGTGACCAAATTACAACCGTTTCGATTTAGACATTTGTCTCCGGAACTCACCAATAGTGTAAGTGCCGCAAACTATTAGCACCGACGTGAACTTCTTGCCAACTTTCTCGAGCGCCATTTTCTTCTGACGCAGAATATGCAGAGCCATCTCCAGACTTTGGTCTTGTGTGGGGAAATCGTACCGAGGGTTGCAGTAGCTGTGGACATTACATATTACAGTGCCTCCAACTTATCTGTGAATTGACGAAGGGCGCTGTCGGACGCATTGGACCAATCACTGGTCGCAATTCGAGACATAGTAAATATCAATGAATGAACACAAAGAACTTATGAATGGGGCGGCATTAGTTCCAATTTTCGCCATTTCACAGATAAGTTGGTCACACTGGAATTATATGTATAATCGATTTAACCACGTCTTCACACTTCGATAACAGAATCAAAAGTTGCCGCCACGGTAGAAGTAAAATAAATAAAGATTTTTTTTCTGTGAATTAAATTCCTAATCCTTTCGATTCTTTATAATATTTAAAATGTCACGAATTTAATGAACATAAGGTGTCTAGTCTCTGACTATAGAATAACCAGATAAATGCATATTACACCACAAATAACTAAACTTACGTGGTATCGAGGTATATAGTATGTATGTCACTGTTCCAGAAAGCCGGGTGTGACTCCATAGCGGGGGTGGCTCTGAAGTCACCCGTGTGGAGCAACGTCTTGCCGTTAGGAAGCGTAAAAAGTAGCATCACAGCTCCGGGACAACTTAAAATAAATAAAACATAAAATAAATTTAAATAAACTTTCACGTACCTAGGCACGTACGCTCGCATGCACGTACAATACGGCCGACGTATCGTGGCGCGTCTGAACATAGGCTCTGCGAACTTTAGCGCATGTAAGACAGAGATAGCGACACGAACATGCTAACGTGTGACTGAGACATAATACACCGCGTACCGAGCATTGCCGAATTGTTACTGCGCGGCCTTCTGCGCGAAGTTCAGACGCGCCAAGATACGTCGGCCGTACTGTACGTACGGATCCAATAGACATAGAGTGCTAGACACCTTATAGCTGGCTGACATTTGGGGTCAAAGTTATATCTCCATAGTTCCACACTACCTAAACAATAATTTAAGACACCACAATAAAATAATAATGTAATAAATAGGTGTTGACGACTTACTGGTTCGCGTCAATCGCAGTCACCTCCACGCCGTCCACTCTCACAGACTCGTCGATGTTTATCACGTGAATGTGTTTCACATTTACCCCCAGGCGGGAAATACACAGATCAGCTGAAAATAAATTTATTGTGAGAAACTGTGTATCGTGAGTTCGTGAGCGAGATCAGACACGATTTTTATCAGGCATACCGATGGTAAAATAATTATGGGACAATTCTTATCGAAATTGTCAACAGCTTCATAAAAAATGTTTAGCCATTAGATTAGAGCCATCAACATTTTTGTGACAAGTGTGTTAATATTTGAGAACAATGTGAGGAAACCTTGACGACCCGTGTGGCGCAATGGTTACCATGCCGGATCGCCGCACCGAGGGTCCTGGGTTCGATTCCCAGCGAGGCGGAAATTTGAATGATGAGTGTAAATTTCTGTTCTCGGTCTGGGTGTGAATGTCCTTGTCTAGTGTGTTGTCCATGGCACCCACGACACAGGGAATCCTAGTGTGGGGCCCATAAATCTGTAGCGTTATTTAAAACCTGTCTCATGAAAAAAAGTACCGTACAGTAAGTACAGAAGATCTTGTGATAGGTACTTTAATAGTAATATTTGAAAATATACGCATAATTTTTAACAGTTATAAGTGCGTGAAGAATTTGAACCCAAGCGTTCGATTAAAAAGACAAACTAAACAACTATACTATACTATACCATTTACCTGTAATTTGCGTACAAAACAATGCCTTATTGAAGCTCTTCTTCAGTCCAGAATAGTGATCCGAATGAAAGTGAGTCAGGAAATAATTCTTGACTCCTGGTATATCGCCGTAACAAAATGCATCCACCGCGAAATGAGTACCTGAAATTATTATATCAAAAATATGTTATTTTATCACAAAATAAAGTCAACGAAATGGTCACCGTCTTACGTGCATATTAGTAACACCAAAGCCGGTACATAGGTAAAAAGTAAACTTCCACTATTTTTCTTGACTGGCAAAGCGTGTGTGCCTTTTATGTTACGAACGCGGAATAGCTTAGGTGATTACCTACGATCGTAGTGATAGTTGCCATCATGTGAGCAGTTGTTATAATCCTTGTGGTTAATTGAATTACTCCCAACACACAAGTTAAGTAAAAAAGGATTATTCAACTTCAACATGATTGGAATGTTATTATTATCAACAACTATCTAGCTTCTAGTAGTGCCCCTCTAAATATTATACTAAAGACTCGAGTTCGTGGACTTAGCCTTTATGTGACAGATTTTCTGTTCGATGCTTGCGACGGCCGTGAATTTCGTTATATCTAATAGTGTGTATCAATGCGATCCGCAACACAGGAAATTCTAAAGCGGAGGTGGAGATATTGCAATTGTTTACTATAATCATTATACCTACATATTATTATTTAACTCACCAGCAACAATTTTATAGTGTGGAATATCTCTTGGAACGACTGCAGTCTTGCTAGTTTTGGTCTTACTCGGCAAGTTAAATTGCAAAGAATCTATGTTTCTTCGTCTCGGACTACACGAACTGGCACTCTCGTTTTTGCATCTCGGCGACGGTAACTGAGGAGCCTCAGAGTTAGATGCCCGTATTTGTGACCTCGGTGACATTTTCGACGACTTCGACAACACATTTTCTTCCTTACTAACTCTACGCGACAGTCGACCGATACCATCAGATCGAGCGGTATCGGCCCTCGCAATCCTGCTCATGTCATCATGCCCTAGTACATCATTTTCACAATTTCGAACACCATTACGCAATTCAGAATTTATCTTCTCTTTATTAACAGTTATTCCATTCAAATCTTTGGTGCTTTTAAATAAAGTGTCTATACGAATCTGATTTAGTTTGGCACCATGCAGTGAGACTTTCCCATTCTTCCGTGCCGATCTTGTCGCAGATTTGCTCTTGTTACCGCTAGAAATTTTGCTGGGCTGTTGGATTTTCCGCCTAAATGATTTATAACTTGATGGTTGAACAATAACATGAGATAATTTCTCAATGGCATTTGTGTTTAAAATAAGAACTTTTGACTGATCTTCTGAAGTTGACAGATTTTTCTTTTTTATTTCTAAGTTGACAGACACTAATTGCTTATTATTTGGGTCCAGAATTAATTTGTTGACATCAAGCTCTTCTGATTCTTGCGAGTTGCCAGTTAACTCACAATCGACATTTGTATTGTTTTCTACATGAGACACCAACATTTTTTTGATGTTACCATTTTTCATGGTTACATTCACATCTTTACAATCAGTGAGAGCAAATGACACAGAATAGAAGGATTTTTCGTATATAATTGTGTCTTGAGATTTGTCTATATCATGGCCAATTTCAGTAGCAGAGGATAAAGATACTAAAGATATCTTATCACTAAGAATAACACAATCTTCATTTTGTTCTGATAGACAACTTTGATCAGGAGTACTGAGTTTCTGTGGAACTTCAGGTGTAAAATATATTGTATTACTGTTCAAATCAGTTGCAGAAGTTTTTACTAAATTGCTCTGTACTATATCTAAATCAGTCTCATTTATAAATGAATGTTTAGCATTACTTGTACTGGGATGTGATTTAACTAAGATGTTTTCTTCAGCCTTTGAAGCAACATCCTAAAATCGTAGATAATAATATTATTAGAAGTACAGAAACATACTTTAGTTAAATTCTCACGCATGGTTTTTATTTAATACGAGTAACCACCCCTGCTTTGCTTCGGTTTTCTTATTTTTTTACACCTTGGGTTACATTATTGGAGTGTTATTAAGGATCCCTAACTTTTTTTGAAAATATAATATAGCCTATGTTACTCGGGGACAGTGTAGCTTTCCAACAGTGAAAGAATTTTTCAAATCGGTTCGGTAGTTTCGGAGCCTATTCAATGCAAACAAAAAATCAAATCTTTCCTCTTTATATATTAGTATAGACTATATATCAATTAATTATTTACCTCACAAACCAAATTCGGTGGGTTCTCCAATACAGGAATACCACTGGAGATTTCAGTAGACTCCCCCGGCTTCAGAATATCAGGGACCTAGGTCAAGAATCCAAAACAAATAATTATTAAATGTTTATATACAGAAAAGTTCAGAAAATTATATATAACTTACCTCTTCCAAAGGCTTCTTTGGTACTTCATTTTTTCTCTTAAGAGACAGTAACCGTCGCTTGAAAGTTGGTTTCTGTAACAAATACAATACATATAGTGCAGTAAGTTTCTGTTCTCTATTAGTATTGGAATAGTTACTGGATTATTTTATTTAAATCACACAGGCATGATGCCTGTGATACACATGCTACTTTGAAGCACACAAGTATGCATAAAGCAGTCCTCTAACTGAAGAGCTGGTGGAAGGTGGCAGGTTCTAAAAATTCTGTGAATTTTGTATCTTCTAAATTTTATTGACATTTAAGAATTTGAAATTCATCTCACAAATGCTCAGCGGGGTAAAAATAAAATAATGTCTTTTTTAGTGCTTGCTACTAACATACACACATATAGCAGGTAATAATATAATCAAGACTAACAGCTTTGTTTACTTTAAAACATAAATAATCTCATTAAATATTATTAACCTCACCCACCTCCTCAGCAGATTCTTTCATTTGCTTAAAAGCTATAATAAATTAATATTTTTACCTCCCCCATACTTTCTTTGACATCCTTGGCTACACACTGCTTTCGCTTTAGTGATAATGATATATTTCTTGGTGGCTGGAGAAAAAATAAAATAATAATTAAAATAATTTCATTGGTGATTTACAGCAATGGCCGGGCAATACCATTTCATAAAGTTGTAACACCATAATTTGCAGTAGTTCTTCCAGTTCGTGAATCATGTATTATTTAAAGATTATTTACTTATTTTCTCAGTCTGTTTCACAACTTCTGGAGAGGCAGGATTATGCTCCAGCCCTCGCATTTATACATTTATAAGGTACCACACATTTATACATTGTAAAGTTACCATAGACTCTTTTTAGATAGATATAATTTTTTAGAACTTGGTATAGAAATTATGTACAAAACCAAAACTTAACAATTACGGTTTATGAAACAAGTTTACCTGTGACAGTTCACAACTTTGGCCGACCGCGGAATTCACTAATGGCGAAACAGTATTATTCATATTTTAAGAAAATAAATTCATTGTTCATGTAAATATCCATCCGGTTATTATGTTATATTATGGCTTTATTTGAAATATTTATTTTTAAATTACCTACGGTACCTATTTAAAATTTAGGAATGCAGAGCAGAATCACAGAACGAGAACACAATATACTTGAGCAGAATGCGTGCGGATTTGACAGTTGACTTAAGTCTTGGCTTATTTATTGATGTTTGTATTGACAATTTGACAGAAGTCTGCTGTCACAGACGTTTGGGGTTTGTTTGTCGTTTGACTTTGACTTGACATAAATGACACATGACATTGAAATGAAATATGAATCATGGAAGATAGAGAAAAGGAAGATCATCGCTGAATATGAAAAGTGTCCGTAAAAACCATAGACATAATACTACTAGACTAGACAAGCGGGCCTTCTTTGCGTCACGCTATCGCGCTATTAGAAAGAGAAAGAGACCAAGGAGACTCGCGTAACTCGTAAGTAAGACAAGGAAAAAGGAAAAAAAAAAAAAAAAAGGATAGGTTTACCTCCTGCCTTTCTTCGCAGCGTGACGGTTTCACTTACATATGCTCAGTTACCTTGGTAAGACAAGGATAGGTTTACCTCCTGCCTTTCTTCGCAGCGTGACGGTTTCACTTACATATGCTCAGATACCTTGCCTAGTCTATTATTATTATGTCTATGGTAAAAACGCGTAAAATTACGGGTATCGCATATCTATTTTTCAGACACTAGCGAATTCATTACGAATGATTCACACTACTAAAAATTACGTTTTCTCATAGTAGTATTTTGGTTATATTTACTAAAACATTGTAAGTTTAACATTACATTTGACTACGTAAATAGTTGGGGTTTTGTATAAATATGGACCCTCAAGACCATCACCATGAAAATTTTTAAATATTTGAACTCAGCAAACTTCACTTCGTCTACAACAACTATGTTCATGGTTCATATCACTATTTGTCACACACTAGCGCCATTCAGAAATGACCATTATTGGAACCTCTATTTTCTGTAAACAGCTGGACACTTTTTCATCTTTCCCTTCATATTAGATGGCCCTCCTTCTACCTCAAATCTCCATGGTATGAATGAAGTAGGTAATGTAATATTTGACCACAGACATATAATATGTCTGTGTACATAGTATTCATGTGCTTAAAACCACATGAATAAAGTTTCCACATGGTTTCCACCAATAAGATTTTCAGATTTTGAAGGCTGAATCCACGTCAGTGTAACCATAGAGTAACTTATATATAGGGAGTGTAACGTCTTGAAAGTATTGCCATATTTAGTATTATTTTGTATCAGAAATATTTTAGTAAAGTAAGATAAGCTTTAGAAAATCAGTACCTATTTAATAATGTAAATTTTACTAACAAAAAAATAACCGACTTCGAAGTTTAAAAAACTACTTTTCAGATCTCGTTAAAATTTATGTGGGACCACATGACAAGCACCTGCTTTCGATTAAAAAAAGAATCATCGAAATCGGTTGGCGTGATATTGAGTTATTCGTCAATTTGTCGCGCACATCTTAACATAAATTTACGATTTATGTGGTTTTCTCATGGATGCCATTGTCAGATCTCAATAAAATTTATGTGGGACCACATGACAGTCACCAGCTTTCGATTAAAAAAACAATCATCAAAATCGGTTCGCCCAGTGCAAAGTTCTGAGGTAACAAACATAAAAAAAAGAAAAAAAAATTTAGTCGAAATTAGAACCTCCTCCTTTTTTTGAAGTCGGTTAAAAAGTAAAAAGAAAGTACTTATATCCTTAACTTAATTTAAATTTATAACACTTTACAACTTTTATTTATAGTTTTGGCTGGTATAACAAAATATCAGGCATTTTAAAAAGCCGTTCTTAGCCGTAATAGTTTGTGTGGTCGTATCTCCTCTCCCTCTCCGCTACCTCTCCCTCTCCATATCCATCTCCGTCTCCCTCTCCCTCCCCCTTTCCCTTTTTTATCATATAAATATGATATTAAAGAGGAACAATTCCATAATACATGATTTTTGCATAACTTAAACCGTTTACGCAGCGCCCGCAACGGAAGCTCTCTTGAAGGAATCTATACTAATATATAAAGAGGAAAGATTTGATTTTTTGTTTGCATTGAATAGGCTCCGAAACTACTGAACCGATTTGAAAAATTCTTTCACTGTTGGGAAGCTACACTGTCCCCGGGTAACATAGGCTATATAATATTTTCAAAAAAATTAGGGATCCTTAATAAAACTCCAATAATGTAACCCAAGGTGTAAAAAAATAAGAAAACCGAAGCAAAGCGAGGGCGGTTACTCGTATTTAATAAAGGAAGATAATTTACGGATTTTTGAGTAACGTTCACGGATTTTTAAAAATCGGATCTGGCAACATCGCTGTGCTGTGACACGAATCACAGAGTACTTTAATCACTACATGAATTGTGACGAATTTTTAGTTTGAGATACGTTTTTGGTAGGAGTGTAATCTTTAATGTTGTGTGGAATTTTTTCGGAAATTCCTATGAAAATTTAATTATTTGAACAGCAATATTTTTATCCATTAATCTCAATTTAACCTGGAATTAGTGTGGATGTGAGTACATTTTTGGATATCACTTTTGTTAGGTTAGACATGCATCAATATCCGCTGACTGTCCAGAATGATTTCCAATAATTTATATTTAGCTTATTTTAATTAGGGGCTGAAAGTGGCTTTTTTGTTTTGTAAATGCTGACAGTAATATTTACACTTACGGGTTGAATTCGTAACATTTTTTACACTTCAGTGAATGTCTGTAAAAATCGATATCAAACACCCGAAGGCGAGCATTGCAAAACGTAAATAGTGTATGTAAAAAATATGTTTTAACAGTATCGTTAATTGGCAAAACACTATTACTCGATAATCATATAACTATAGTAATTCTGCATGGAATTACACAGTTGATTTTGTTAGCAATCTATCTTTTTTATGTTATCTCCATGAATTTATGCAGGTATATATTTTATATTCATTAGAACCCTTGACACACCTTTGTAGTGTCTGTATTTATTTCATGATTATTTATTGTATATTTTTATATAATTATATTATATATAAAAATATGTTAAAATATTGCTTGGGTGATTTCCACAACTTCCACACAAGGCGAAGAAGACAACAGACTTATGGAAGTTATTTAATAGACACAAAGAGTTTGATGTAGTGTTGTGAAAGAACAATAGAAAATCTGCAGAGATGTCTAAAATGGCGGGGACAAGACGAGCCCGTAATCAGGCAACATCTTTGGCTATACCTCGTCAATCTTCTGTGTCCGATAATGGCAAGACACGCCAGAGTTTAAGTCCGGAAGTCCTCGCAGCGATGAACAAGGAACAACTTCGAGTCGAGTGTCGGAAAAGGGGTCAGCGGTCATCTGGCAACAAAAACGAGCTGGTATTATAACGGTTACGTTTTGGTGTGCTTTTTTATTTATTTGCGGCCAGTCCTGTGATGCTTTTCTTCATTTGTACTTAGAACACAGGCGTGCAGTCCATACACGCACTTAGGCAACCCTTTAAGATAATCCATTTGACTATACATGCTTTTACAGAGTATTCATTAATTGTATTAGTTCAATAATATTTCTTTTTTTTTGTTTGTATTTGCAGCGTGTTGGTAAACTTGTGTGGAGTCATTGTTATTTTATTAGTGGGTAAAGCCTAACTGCTAACAATGGATAGCATGCTACAGATTTAGGAACCTATGTGAATTATGTTTCACATCACACAATAGAGAATATTGTTTGTTATTCATGTTTTTATTATTGTGTGATTACTATACTGCACTTATTTATTTGTATTTAGCCAAGCCTGTTTATGTTGCGTTGGCTGCAATGTGTGAGAGATGCCAAGGTAAATAATTATTTACTGTTGTTTACATTAATGTATCACTCCATTATTTATTTATTCGTTTATTGTAATACATTAATCACATAATATAATTATGCCATGTTCCCAATAGTTTATAAATTTTATTTAATAATGGTTTCACATAAAACTACATGAATTTATAGCGCACTGTGATCTTACGTCGGTCAACTTTTTCCGTGCGTAAAGTAGCCTTTTTACATGGTGCGGAAACACACTTTGCGTTATAGTACTAATGCACTACGCTTAGCACTTTCGCTGTGCTCGGTTGCTAACTTCACGCCGTGCAATAATAGACGACTTAAGGCACATAGGTAGGTATACGTAAGATGTAAAAAACCGGGCAAGTGAGTGTCAGGCCACGCGCAATGTAGGGTTTCGAAGTAGTAAGTTTATCGACTATTACTCAATGCTAATATAGCCGTGAAGGTTTTCCTTGTAAATTCATCATATAACCTATTTTTGAGTATTTTTTCACTTGTCCAATTCCAACCGTTTAGCTAGCGGGGGTGGAAGGGGGGGACACTTGATTATAACCAAAATTAACACTTAAAAGTCAAATATTTCGCAAAAGGACTCCTAATTCCAAAAATGGTATTAGAAGACCCATAATATTTTTGGAAGACCTTTTCAACGATACCCCACACTATAGGGTACGCGATGAATAAAAAAAAATTCATCCTCACGTTACTTGTAGGTAGGGTTGCCATACGTCCGGAATTTTACGGACATGTCCGGAAATATAGGTCTTTATCCGGAATGCGGAGGGAATCTTAAACTGTCCGGAATTTCTACAAAGAAGTGCGAACCAAATTATTTATTATTTTTATTATAAATTAAAGTATAACAACATTATAACCTTTTAAACTGAAAACAACATTACATATATCTGTTAAAACTGACAACAATATTAACTTTTATAACAACATTACTTCTGATATTTAATGCTCCTAGTAATATTGTTCAACACTTCCGAATCTTGAATAATGGTTTTGTAGAACATTTCGCAAGTCATATTCTTTTCCTTCTTTCAAAAAAGAATATTTGGTTTTCATCACTTCAGTAGGTAAATGTACATTGACTTTTTCTACCACTTGAACCTGATGACATTGTCGTAATCTTCGACACAAATACACTATGAATCCACAGTACATACGAGTACGTACGAACTCCAAAATCGCCTTTAAATTTTAATCGCTGCAAAGACAAACGAGAGACTAAAATCAAAACAAAGATAAGCGCGCGGTGTGCGGGTGCAGGTGCGCGGGCGAACGCAGGTGACGAAGAGGCGCTTCCCCCTCACTCCTTCTCCGCGCGTGCGTCAAAATTCGAACGATTTGGTTTGTTTAATATAAAATTTAATTAATATAAAATTGACAAAAAAGTCCGGAATTTTCATCAAATGTCAGGAATTTTCTCCGGATTTTTGATATTTTGATCTGGTAACCCTACTTGTAGGGCAGGTACCCTGAAAAAAATGTTTTTCACTATTTTATTCTACGATTGATAAATATGTATATCCATGCCAAATTACAGCTTTCTAGCACCAATGATCTCGGCGCTTTACTTCGGACAGCCAGACGGACGGACGGACATGGCGAAACTAAGGGTTCCGATTTTTCTTCGGAACATTTAGCAAGTAAAACGCAATAGAGAGTTTGATAAAATAATCATTCCCACTTTTATTTTCACATACTACTGCCATTATTGCCATTCAGGGTTTGAAGTAGGTATTTGCTCTCATTTTTAATAATAAGTGCATGTATACCTAACATCAAATGGTAACAATGTAAGCAATATGCAATAAATAAATAATGAGACTTGGTCGAAAGACTGTCTTGTCATAGCGCACGATTGAAATTATACGCAGTTATTTACTTATACTTTTATGTGTTAGTATTAGATAATAGTTACGTAAATATCTCGACGACTTTCTACCAAGTTCATTTCAGTTCATGCAACACCGCTACCGGTGGAATCTCCATCATTTTGTATTCACCCAACGGTTTTGCTCTGTATTACGTGGTATCTAAATATTATGGGCTTCAAGTTCCTCGTAGCATTGTTGAAATTGCGTGAGGGATTCTTCGATTTCGTACTTGGCATTCTGCGCGTTTTGTATTCTGTTATCCCAATGTTTAAAATCCGGCTGTACATGTTGCATTATAAATTTTACGGTAGAAAACAGGTTTTTGCAACCCAATTAAGGAATTACTGAGCACTGACAAAATTTTAACTCCACTGAAAGAAGATGTGATGAAGATATGCCATTATTGACAGAGGGCTTGCTTCAAAATCGGGGTTTTTATGTACATTTTTCGGGATGAAGAAAAAATAGTATCTTGAGCAGTAAGCAGTCATTTTATTAAATAGGATATTCTCTGCTCCAAAATTATGGTCCAGTCGTTTATCTGCAAAACTAAAATTTAGCCGAAACTAACAAAAATTTTAAATGCTTTTATTTTTTCAATTTATCCAGTCGTCAGGTGCTATAAGTTGGTCTATTAATAAAATATCTCTGTTAATCGTAATCTTCATTTAAATGATCGAAACGAGAACAAAGCAGCAAGCCAAAATACGTCAAACATCCAACAACAAAGGAGTTGCAAGTTGTTTAATATAATTAAGTACAATGTACGAAACACGAGAAATCTGTTTTTAGCGGTAGTATTAATAAGCGCACCGATATTTTCATATTCGTTGTTGTATTCATTTCCATTTTTCTCACTTACCACAAAAAGCTATAATAATCTAAATTAATCTGTAATTCATGATCTGATAATCTGTAATGCATGATACCATGATGCTACCATACACACGTGTACATAACAAATATTATACTTCTTCTTAACCGACGTTAATATCAATGACATTCAAACTGAATAGATTAATCAACATGTCATTGATCAATATTAGATAATAATACTTACTGCAGTTACTGCATTTTGCCATACAATATTTTTATACATGTGTATCTTTTGGACTTCAATCAAGCTTTGCGTCTGGCAATATGTCTATAGTGCCAACTTATTTTAAATTATGTACCTATGCAAGAAATATTAATATAAAAATAGTGACGCAAATATGATACTGAATGCAAGATACAAACATACAGAAGCAACCGATATGGGCCATTAAATGTTGTAAAAAGAACTTCAATACAAAGCCAAATATATATATATATATTTACCTCCCAATACATTATTGACTTTGTTAGTTAGATGGCATGTAGAAAAATTAATGTGGATTTCGTTTCGTTATACTTTGTTAGGTTTACGTCCATTCCATTTTTAACCGACTTCAAAAAAGGAGGAGGTATTCAATTCGACTGTATTTTTTATGTTTGTTACCTCAGAACTTTCGACTGGGTGAACCGTTTTTGATGATTCTTTTTTTAATCGAAAGCTGGTGCTTGTCATGTGCAGTGGCGGATTTATGTTTGATGTTGCCCTAGGCCCCATAAGATATACCGCCCTTTTTGCTCGGTGAGGTGACTATCGATATTAAATATGCAATTTAAAAAAATATATTATGTATCAAATTTTATTAACTGAAATACAACGTTTTATTAACCGACTTCAAAAAAAGGAGGAGGTTCTCAATTCGACTATTTTTTTTTATGTTTGTTACCTCAGAACTTTGGACTGGGCGCACGCACCGATTTTGATGATTGTTTTTTTAATCGAAAGCTGGTGGCTGTCATGTGGTCCCACATAAATTTTATTGAGATGAGATCTAACAATGGCATCCATGAGAAAACCACATAAATCGTAAATTTGTGTTAAGATGTGCGCGACAAATTGACAAATAACTCAATATCACGCCAACCGATTTCGATGATTCTTTTTTTAATCGAAAGCAGGTGCTTGTCATGTGGTCCCACATAAATTTGAACGAGATCTGAAAAGTAGTTTTTGAGACTTGAAGTCGGTTATTTTTTGTTAGTAAAATTTAGATTATTACTTAACATATAATTTTATAATCGTTTATAGTTGCCAGTTAATTGAGATAAAAATGATCAAATGTAATAACTTTCCATCTATAACTATCCGTTATAAAAATTATGTCGTAATGACGACATCCACAAAAAATAATCTTGTGTAATTTTTTTGCCAAAAATGTTTTTCCTTCTACTTTTTATATTTTGGAATATAATGTCCAAAAAATGTATGAACGAAGAAAAAACCAAACCTGGCACTTTGGGTCAAGTTACACAATCGCTTCATACAAAGAGACCCACTCAAATGTTGCCAAACTGTAAATAGGTACATAATTATTACAACTTGTAATCTTGTCCAAAAAAAAATATCATAAAGATATTAAAATTGAGGATACACTCAAGCGAACACAAAAAAAAATATTGAAAAAAGTTGAAAAACCTCTAAAATCGAAAAAATTCAAACTCAAATATCTCAGCAGCCATCTTGTTTTTTCATGTTTTTTTTTTCAATTTTTTTGGTAAATTTGTCTCAAACTTGTTCAAACTCCCTAAAAATATCGGGCAAAAAGTCGTAAACAAAAAGATTACAATCTCAACTCGGCCGCCATCTAGAAAATGTGAAATGTCAGATTTTTCCCTAGGTGACGGGAGGGGAAGGAGAAAACCCGCCATAGACAACAAAATCCCATCTCACCCCCTTGTGTAAGAACAATTATATAGTTATCACGGTGGAAAATGTAGGATAGAATATAGATTAAAAAATATAGATTGAAAACTTTTTTAATTTAATTATAATTTACTCATAAAGGTTATTGAGACAGCAAATAATCTAGTAACTATCAGTGTTATAAAAATTAATAATTTGCGAAAAATCAGAATATTCTTCTTTTCAAAGTAATATACATTAAAAAAAAATCATATTGCACCGACAGATTAAAAGGTAAACTAAACATTTAAAATATTTTATAAATCTTTATCAATTTGAAGCAAAAATAATCCACAAAAATATGTTACCGTTCCTCATTAAAGTATTATTACTAGCGTACCGCTCCTCAGTTTTTGGGGTTTTTTTTTTTTTTTTTATGCTTTTAGCAGGCAAACGAGCAGACGGGTCACCTGATGGTAAGTGATCCGCCCATGGACATTAGCAACACTGGGGGCGTCACCAACGCGTTGCCGGCCAAGAAAATGACGATAGACCCGCTTTTTGAAGGACCCCATGTCATAGCTTAGAGGGAACACCGATGCAGGAAGTTTGTTCCATAGTTTACACGTACGAGGTAGAAAATTACGTGAGAACCGAACTGTGGACGAATGCCAGGTATCCAGGTGATGTTGGTGGAACCTGGAACCCCGTGATGTGCGGTGTCGAAAACCAACTGCAGGTATTAAGCCAAATAGTTCTTCAGAACATTCCCCATTGTACAGACGGTAGAATACGCAGAGAGAACCTACATCTCTCCTCAATTCGAGTGATTCTAGTCCGTCTGTAAGCATGGGATCGTCGACAAGACGAATAGCTCGCCGTTGAATTCGATTGAACGGATCCACTTGGCTAGCTGGGGCTCCAGCCCAAAGGTGGGAGCAGTACTCCATGTGTGGTCGAATTTGCGCCTTATAGAGCATCAACCTGTGCTTAGGCGTGAAGTACTGCTTAGCTCTGTTGAGCACTCCCAATTTCTTTGCGGCTAGTTTGGCCTTACCAACCAAGTGGTCTCGAAACTGAACTTCATTCGAGATGTCGACACCAAGGATCCCAATGCTTTTAGAGATGTTAAGAGGAATTTTCTGGAACTGTGGTGCTATGACAAATGGGGTTTTTTTAGCGGTTAACGCGCAAACTTGTGTTTTCTCGGGGTTGAACTGGACTAAATTTAGTCTGCCCCATTCTGAGACCCGCTCCAGAGATGTCTCGACTTCAGACACAAGTTTCATCCGCTTCTCCTCAATCTGCACCCGAGAAAGGTTTGCTCGGCCTGTATAACGGGCGTCACCCGTGCTGTCATCAGCATAGCAATGAATATTCTCGATGTCCAGCATATCATTGATATGCATGATGAACAGTGTAGGTGAAAGCACAGAGCCTTGTGGGACGCCAGCATTTATGGGCTTCGTATCTGAGCATGTTCCGTCAACGACGACCTTGATGCTCCGCTCCGATAAAAAACTGGCAATCCATTTGCACATTTTCTCGGGTACTCCGTAGGAAGGAAGTTTAGACAATAATGCCTTATGCCACACCCTATCGAAGGCCTTTGCAACATCCAAACTTACAGCCAATGCTTCTCCCTTGCTCTCGATTGCTTCTGCCCAGCAATGAGTAAGGTATACTAAAAGATCGCCAGCTGACCTGCCGTGGCGGAAACCGTATTGACGGTCACTAATCAGCTGGCGATCTTCTAGATACCGGAGCAGTTGAGTGTTTATTATACGCTCCATTAGTTTGGAGAGCAGAGAGGTTATGGCGATTGGTCTGTAGTTGGATGGATTTGACCTGTCTCCCTTTTTGGGAATAGGGTGGACCAGAGCTACCTTCCATGGAGACGGGACAATGCCGGCAGAATAAGAGAGTTGGAATAGGCGCGTTAAAACCGGGGTCAACTCCGGAGCGCACGTTTTTAGCACAATAGCAGGTATACCATCTGGCCCATTCGACTTGTTGATGTCAAGGGAAAAAAGAGCTTGACGCACGGCATTCTGTGTGAAATGCACGTCAGGCATCAGCTCACCACACTGCGGGATGGTTGGCGGTGTGTTACCCCCATCATCAACAGTCGAATTCGACGCAAAGAGGGTGCCCAGTATTTCGGCTTTCTCTTTTGCGGTGTGGGCCAGGGTATTATCTGCTCTGCGCAAAGGAGGAAGGGACGATACACAGAAATTGCCTTGAATGGCTTTGGCCAGAGACCAGAACGCTCGGCTACCACACGGATAGCTCAGCAGTCTCTTGCCGGTTCTGTTAATGTGCTTGAATTTTGCCTTGGCTATTTGCTTTTTTGAGGACCACGAGGCAGCATTAAATTTCTTTTTCAGCCGACTCACAGATGCGTCTCCGAGCTCACGCGCCACAACCCAATCCTGAAAAGCAGATTGCTTCAGGCTTATTGCCTTAAAGCAGTTTCTGTCAAACCAGGCTTGGGTTTTACCACCAACGGGTACCACAGAGTTTGGAATGTAACATTCCATGCCCTGGAGTACCACATCGGCTATGGAAAGCGCACAAGCATCGGGATCAGCTGAAGAGAAACAAATGCGCCTCCACGGGTACGATGAATAAAATTCCCGCAAACCATCCCAGTCCGCCGATCCAAAATGCCAGACCCGACGAGACGCGCAAGGTCGTCTGTCAACGGGTTGTGCCAATCGTACCCAAGATCGTACGAGGCAGTGATCAGACGAACCAAGCGGCGCCTCGACGGATACAGCATAATCGTTAGGGTGGGAGGTTAGCAGGAGGTCCAAGGTGGAAGCAGCATGGCCGTCAATGTCAGGGATCCGAGTTGGGCTGGACACCAACTGACTGAGGCCATTAGCCAAGGCAAAGCTCTGAGCAGATTTCCCTGCGTAATCCGTTGTACGTGATCCTAGCCACTCAACATGATGGGCGTTGAAGTCACCCAGGACCACCACTTCGGCACGAGGGATCTGCTCTTGCACATAGTCGATCGCCCCTTGAACGTGCTCGTAGAGTCGATCAACTTCGGTATTGCCGCTATGAGACCTGTACAAACCGATGTAGACACGTGTCTGACCACCATGGTCCACGCGTACACAGATGGTGGACAGGTCTCTTCCTTCAAGAAAGTCGAGACGTTGACAACAAATATCATCTCGAGAAAACAAACAGACACCGGCGTGTGGTATAAATTTGTGTTCAAATTTATACCCCGGATAATGGAGGTAGGAAGTTTCTTCTCGAGCTGATATTTGTGTCTCCGTCAGAAAGAATAAGGCCGGCCTCGACGTTTCAAGATGGTGGTGAACGGCGTTGAGGTTTGAATGTAAGCCCCTAATATTACAAAAGTCCACAAGAAATGTGGAAGGGGGTGCCGCTGGTTTTAACTTTTTTCCTTTTTTCGACTTTCTCATTTTTGCTTGCGGGGAAGAGTTGAAAGAATAGGAGTAGTGCATCGTCAGCACTACCCGAGTCAAAGAGTAGTCACAAAAAACTATCTCGGAAAGGTGGGTAGTCTGAGTCACTGGCTCGGCGGACGGAAGGACCCCCGATCCGACCCGCGATTAAAGTCCTCGTCCACATCCGGCTCCCTAACCGGCAAGAAAATTAATCGACGGGCTTTTGACATTGGCGGCGGGACAGCCTCCCAGGGCGGGATCACCTGGGTTCGGGTCCCCTACAACCAACGGGCGCCAGCGGTAACGTTTCATCGGCTCTCCCTGGCCGCCGAGCCAGTCCATCATGCCCAACCGCACGAGATCAGTTGCCAATGACAATACCGGACTCGGAAGACACCAACAGAAGTACACCTCTCCAGGACGGGTGACAGACGAAGAATGGGAGGGAAAATGTATAAAAGATGGGGGAGAAAGAAGAGAAGAAGACTGGCTCTCCGACACTACAACCGAAACACGTTAGAGAACATTTCACGGCTGACTCTAGAAGGAGGGTGGTAGCTATCCAGGCGAACCCCATGGAGAAATAATAATAGCAATAATGGTATTAATTAACAATTAAAATCAATATTACCAATATAATCCCTCGAGGGGCCCTACCACCAGCGTGCCGGATTTAGTCGCCTTCTACGACACCCATCCGGCGTGGGATTGGGGTTAGTATTCTAAGCCGCCCCAATACGGCTAAAATAACGGGGTTCTGAAAATTTTGCCACCCCCAAAATTATGCCGCCCTGGGCTCGGGCCTCACGGGCCTATTAGGCGTAAATCCATCACTGGTCATGTGGTCCCTCTTAAAGAGCGAGATCTGACGAGTAGTTTTTGAGTTATCCCTAATTTTGAAGTCGGTAATTTTTTGTCAAGAATTTAAGCTTTTTATGTTTACTATTTTCCACGTATCCTCTATTACAGTCTATTTGAATTTTGAAAATCCTCGATTTTTCTGAATAAGTAAATAAAATAGTCTAAGTTCAAAAGCAACGTTTCCTAGACCATCTCTTGAAAGTGAATGTGAAAGTTTTACGTGACAATAAAAAGAAAGAACACTTTCAAGTGAAAATAATCCCAACCTAAACGGGTCTGAAGCATGAAATCTTGCTCAGAAGTTTGTAATAGGTATTATGACATAGCGAATAATTTTTTGAAACAACTTACGAGATCAATTCGACTGTCAAAACTTGTCCTCATCGCAATATCGGTCTAATGTGAATTGGATTTAGTGCTCTTTGCATAAATCCCAGACAGACTTGCTGAAGATTATAATAACCCGCATCTAAATAATATTTATAAATTATTATAGATGAAGATCCTGTAGAAGCATCGAGTTAATAGACATTACACTTAATTGAAACAAATTAGGATAATCAGAAGTGAGTTGTGGTTAAAATGACTAACTAGATTGTGGGTCGGCAATAGTCAAGAGGGATACTTAATGAAATCGTTTCATGATAAGTATTTTTATGTCAATAAAGAGTCACGGTATACCGCAATTTAGAATTTGTCTTTTTGTTTAATTAACGCAATGAATGTCTCTGTAATTTGTACTGGATTTGGGTTAATGAAGCCTATTTCTATAGACCAAGGACCTTTTGCCTTTGACTCTATTTTATTCACATGTGGAGGCTATCCATATCCATATAATAAAATAAAAGCTGGTTAATATCGCCGTGTTCAAAGTAATTCTTTAGGTTTGAATGTAAAGGCTACATGAGACAGTAGATATGTAGTGTGATTCATTATTGTGATATCGATATTGATGTGGCTTTTGATATAAGTGATTTATATTTAGCTAGTCACTAAGTCTAGAGTGTCTAGACTGAAGTTTATTTTAATAGCAGAAGATAAATAATATTGTCTAGTAGTAAAATCAGATACTTATTAAAATAACTGGTTTTTGTGTCTAGATTTGGTAGCCGTTTCCTTAAAAGTATATTTAATTTACATTTACCCAAGCATCCTCATCCAATATAATCGTTTTTTTTTTTATAATAAAAGAGACATTTCGGAGCCGAGATGTTTGCTATAGGGTTGCCAGGTGGCAAGAATGAAATATCTGAACAAAGCTTAAAAAAAACGGGATTTGTCGGGATTTTTTTTTTTTGAAAATGGCAAACGAGCTGACGAAAAAAACGAGAGCGCAAGCCGCGGCAGCAAAAGCATTTTGTTGAATCGAGTGGATTGTCGGGACTCTGGACATCATGTGAAATGTCTAGACAATCCAGACGGATCCCGACCATCTGGCAACCCTAGTTTGCTAGCCATCTTTTGCAAACATGCTAGCTATTTTTAACTTACCAAATAGGTATTATACTTTATTAGATATTAAAACCAGTTTTTAACATATTATAGTCTCCAACATAAAAATTATATTAAAGTATTTTTATGTATGTAGGAAATTTATGAAAACTAACAATAAGTTAAAGCTGGTACATAGCCGTACATTAATTAATTAGTAATTACGTACCTACATACCTACTAGCTTACGTATGTACATTACATACTAGATTAATGAGCGCAGACTGTTATAATACTTATAATTATAAGTATATAACCTACGTGACGTCTCAGCTGACAGCGAACTATCGTGTCACGGTCCTTCCGTATGTTTGTTCCGTATTAGTGTTAGAATAGGAAAGATCACATCATTTTTACAGATATTAAAATAAAAACAGACATACATAATTAGACCACTATAATAGTATGTAATACTTAATACAACGATCAAACAAACGTATTATTTGAATGCAGGTCAGTGGAGCTGCGCACGCGCCTGTCACACGCGATGATCACGCCACTAGCCTATTTCCGTAAAACAACCTGCGTTGTAGTATCATTATCAACCGTAACGACGAATCATTAGAGTGTTTTTTTAGATTGTCAATTGTCTTTCTAATGTTATTGAAAACACTGCCCTGAGTTGTAGTATTACAGTCTAAAGTACATACATACACAGGATATGGATGCTCGACATAGTTGCGCAAGAGCTATGTACTAAATTGTGTCTACTTCAATTTGGAGGGGCGCCACGAATACAGTAATCAGCTGTTGTCAACAATATAATTATTACAGGCGAACAGTTTTGTTTGCACGCATGCTTTATTTTTGATATCATCTGATCATGATATGATAAACAACGTCACGGTGATACACAACGCTGCATATGTGCAGTAATACTCAAAGTGACCCAGGAAATCCGATTTGCCAATTCGCAAAGGGCAATTCACATCTCAAAGTTCAGGTCAACTTCCTATGCTGGTCAATATGGATCTATGTCGTCAGCGCTAATTACACAACTCAACTATGTATTATACGTGTACGTAAACTGCGTGTATGTTGATAACTCATAAATAATGACGTTGAGCATAATGACGTTGACACAGTTCGTTAATCGATTTCAAATACATAGTTCTATCAAATTATCAAATAATGTTTACCTTTCTAAAATAGGCTCGTCACCAGTCACCACAATGTATAAGGTTAGGTTATAATTTATATGGTTATATCTGTATTTTCAAAGGAATGGATGCTTACGATTTTTGTATCTTTATATATGACTGTTGGCTTCAACCCATTAATGGCCCACTACTGGGCACGGGTCTCTCCTCTTGAGGAGGCCTAGAGCATACTCCACCACGCTGCTCCAGTGCGGATTGGTGGAGGGGTTAGTGGCCAACCCGAGTGTCGGAAGTTTTCAAACCACCCGAGGGCCTCCGACATGGCTTAACGACTGTTGTCCTATGATAACAACCGGGACCAAGGCTTTACGTGCCCTCCGAAGCATGGAAACGCTCAAGAATTTTTTGCCACTAGCAATCACCCATCCAACCGCGCCCGCTGTTGCTTAACTTTGTCGATCACATAGGATCGATGCAAGCCGGCTGACTATGAGCGCTTCACATATGATTGTTATTGTATTAATATTTCGAATTTTCGACCGAATACTTAATGCGAATCTTGGTTTAGTCATCGATGAGACTACGGTAGTAGCACAGAAGAAATAATAGTACTTAAAATAAGTAGTAGTAGGAAGAAACACTTGACAGGTGACACTTTACAGACACTACTGACGCAGAAGCCTGACAAGTGACAGTCAACTATGTTATGTCAACTAAGCGAACGTACATTTTATTTAAAACGAAAATCATATTTAAAATTCTTTTAATTTTTGCGTTGAAAGTGAAGTGGGGAATTTAACATCTAGAAGTAACTAAACAGAGCGGTTTTAAATATATTTCATAAAAACAGATTAAGCTTTTAGCAAAACTTTTAGCACTTTCTGCAATGTATTTCATTTCTAATAATATTTTAGCACAGGTTTCAGCTTATATTTCTGTGACAATATTTTCCCTCGTCGCAACACAATTGAGTTTTAATCGATAAAATGATTTGAGGCCAGTAGAAAATTGTTACGTTAGTAACGTTCATTATTTATGCTGATACTAAGTGGGCATTAAATTTAAAATAACTAGAAAGAAATACCTACGGTGGTTTATGGCAGGGTAATCGATTTAGAACCGTACGACCAGAGCGAGTACGGTTCATTCGTCGTTGGAATGGAATGCTAGTGTCAAAAAGTTTTAATAGGCTGTAAATAATTTAGTAGTGAGTAGATTTAATGATGCTCACAGAACATAATTATATACCTGATGCTGCTTAGCGTAGCGAAAAATTACAAAGAGTACCATCTATTCGTAAGACGAAGGAATAGAGTTTTATAGGTAGGTACTCATAATTAATCTTCATTAAATTACATTGCTTCGGAGGTTAAAAATGCAGAGAAAAATTTTCGGAACAAACAGTATGAGATCAAAGTCTAGTTAATGGAAAACTATAGATTTTTTATACCTACTTCAGGGGACTATTAATATTAACACACAATTTATCTTTTCTAGTTCATGCCCGAAAAGAAATACCGAGAAAACAAATGAAATAAATAAAATGCAGTGGTATATGTAGGTCGATTTACTTTTATGTGATCAATTTTCTTTATCAAAATGTAAGAGTCGTTATATTTAAACGAAAGTGAAACGAGTGAGAGTCGAGTCAAAAGCGAGTCTGTTGGAGGCTTGAAAGTGAAACTGATTGCGTGTCGTCAATGTCGTCATGGATTCCCATTGATGACACAACTATTTATCAGTGTGTGTTAAGCAGTAGTTAAGCTAATTCATGTTTATATTATACGAATAACCGTCGTCGCTTCGATTCGGAAATCTGTGCCTTAGTAGTTAGTAGTGTAATTTGAAATATGTCTCGTAATTCGAAATTCAAAAATTGAAAAATGTTTTACCGATTGGACTAAGACGAACATTAAACGTTAATACATCAGTGAAAACCGCATCCATACTGGTTAAGCCGTTTCTGAGATTAACAATAGGAACAAACGTGTAAACAAACAGACAAAGATCTCAGAATCATTGTTAACATAATACTTTGTAAACGTCGGCAGTTTGCAAAGTATTATGTTAAGATTATTGCCTTTTTTATTTGCATATTTTTCGTATTTTAACTTATGGGAGCTTTAAAAAAACCTCAACAGTCTCAGACAAGTTTGAAAACCTGTGTTATTTTTACATAATTATTATGTTCTTTTATAACCTTATTTTTATAAAATCGCCATCCTACAGTGCATAATAATTCATCATCATATCACATTATTTTCATAATTACATGCTATGGATATTAATTTATGCGCTTAAAAATATACTTAGGTATTTTTTGCCATATATCTTAATTTTTCCAGGTCACTGTTGGTTTACATAAATTGTTTATAAACATAATATAAATGTACTTATACACATTGTTATTTACATAATTGTTATTTTATCTGTTAATAACATTACATTTCGACAACATTGTTATTTATGTTAATTGTTTTCATTGTAATATAAACACTCGTAACTTCAGTCACAATAGACGATTTAAAGATGTCATTTAAATCGGTGTAAAACTATTTGGAATAACTGTAAGCACATTTTAATGAGTAGACTATGTTTGAAAATTTTATTTTTACACCGAATTGCATGTACGGTTTTATTATTCGTAGTTTACACTAAATGCACGAATTAGATTTATGAAGCACGTGTGAGAAGTTGATGTATCTAAAATAAGTATTAAGGTTGCGATTACACTACGAGTATACAATTACATTTAAAGTTAAATATCGTTTGTTGTTTTTAAATATCCTAGATCGCAATATTTATTTTGCCCAAAAAAAAATAACTGTGTACACGTAACCTTAGGTAATTCTAATTACCTAATTGTTATTAAAATTTATTTTATGGATTTTTATTCGTTATTTTCTTAGATTATTTAAGTTATATTTTGTACAATGCCTGTTGAATTTTTATAGTTTGACTATTTTCAAATTGTAGTTGTCATGATCGATGGCAAATATGTTAGAAATATTTTGAACTATGATTATAAACTCAAGAAGTAGGAAGTATTACTTTTATGTTTCAAATGTGGAATTTTAGATAAAAACAATGTTTTTTGTCTCATCTGGATCGAATGTTTTAGTTTGGTGGAAATAACTGGATATAAAAATGATTCAAACCTAAATAATAGGTCACCTAATTCTTTAAATACAATTTTACTGAGCACCAACTACAAGGTCTGTGACTTTCAAATCTAGGTAAAAAATATTATTGGTAATATTAGTAGTAGCAATAAAATTAAGCAAGTAACCAAACAGTTCACATGACGGTTATGTTCGTATAGTTACTTGGCATCTTCTGCAAATTAGTGGTCGGTGTCTTAGAACTCGGGTACTTCTAACGCAAAGACCTCTCGCAGATATCCGTAGTAATTGAACGCCCTCTTTTTCCTCAGTTAGCCCGCCTCGGGTACTACAAACTGGCGGCCGCGGTGCAAGCAGACTCAGAGCAGCGCCCGAGGAACGGGATCGCACACTCGCCTCCCAAGGAGATCAGGTACCTACTGATTACTTAATGCGTTAAACTTCCAGTACTAATTGATAGGAATGAAGATGATGAATGAATGATTATCAGTAGAGTGATCACTCAAATGATGTTAACATCTCAATATCTACTAGGCTGGAGGGAATTATACATTACAATACCCCCTATACAACAGTAAAAGGCACGTTTAGAAGGCAGAAAGGAAATTAATCCAAGATAGTCCAGGGTAGATAGACCGACCTAGGGTAGTCTTGGTATTCTGAGGCGAAAAATATTCAATGTCTATGGCATTACCCTGAATTACCCAACCAAGATTACCAAGACCAAGATTACCCAGAATTTTTGTTTCGTGAACATGCCATTTTTTTAGGTTTTGGTCCCTATTTATAGGGGTTTTTTTTTTTTTTTTTTTTTTTTTATTAATATATTATCTCCCTGATTTTATTTTTCAGAGACCTTGATTATTATTTTTTTTATTATTATTATTTATTATATTAATCTCAAGTGTGGACAGGACATGGCGGGATAGCGCATTACCTTCATCGATTTAAGCTTCGCGATGACCCCGGATGCTTATGTTTCCCTGACACTGAACAAACAGTCGAGCATGTCCTGAATGAATGCCCGCGCTTTAGTGCCAGAAGGATGCAGCTCGAACTCGAGGTCAATATGCGTATCGAGACCTCGAGCTGGAACTCCCTTCTGGCTGGGGAACGTTCAGGACCAAAGTTCGTTGACTACTGTATCGGTGTCATGAAAGCAGTAGCACAGCAAAATAAATAGAAATATTAATTATGGTTTAATAATAAAATTTATTTAGTAACTATATTATATTTTTATGATTTATATAAAAAAAAAAAAAAAAATATTTATAGGGGTATCCAGTTTCTGGCCCATAGTTAAACTCCACATTCTCCCAGAAGTGGACTATCCTGGCACTTCGTAATCGACTTCGATGGATTAATATAGTACCTAAATGCATATAAGTGGCTTATAATTTAATCTGCAGGATATTTTTAACATAACTGCCCTAGTAATACGCTTTAATACGTTCTAGTTTCGAGTATAATTATATTGTAATTGACATATTGGCAAGGACTGAGGATGGTCTGCTATATCCCAGCCGATAATAATCTTGGCTCTGCAAACTCGAGGGAAGCTTTTTTATGTGAGCTATTGATAAATCTGTTTTACGAAGGAACACCAAAACGATTTTTCTTTTTATTGATCTGCAGAAGTTTTACGATATAATATTGTTAAATAAATGGCGCAGAAAAAATTAGCGTTACCCGTTCACTTTTAAACATGTTAGCCGTTAAAACATCAATATACCGTGTTTTAAATTGTGAAAAAACAAAATGGTTGTCTGTAAAGTCGGTTTACGGACGGTAGTTTAACGTGACAACGTCATGACAAAGCTCCGCTACGCTCCACTCAACTACGATCGCCTACGGCTCGCCTACGGCATCGGCTACGATACGCCGATCGTAGCCGATCGTGCCTCTCTCGCTTTTGCCGCTCTCTCGCTCGCGGAACGCTACATTTTTTCGTGCATGCGCCCGGCGTTCATCGTTTTAATAGACGTTATCACGTCAAAAATTCTTTTTGTGTCATAAATCTGATAGCTGACACTTATTTCTTTGAAAAACGCGAATCGGAATGTCCTTATTGAAACTTAGGCTTCATTTACGGAGACGCGGGGCGTCACGCGTTTTGATGGGCGACGCGGCCCGCACTGAGTTCAAACATAATATGGCGTTGTATGAGTATGAGTGCGTTTATGGAGAAGCGATTTTACACGCCTACTGAATTGCGCCGCGATACGCCACGCCACACGCGACGCGCGACGCGCGACTCCAAGCGTCTCCGTAATTGAGATCTTACGCATGAAGGCGTAAATACGAGACGAAAAACTTCTACATAGAGGCTAAAGAGTTAACATAATTTCAAGCAGATCAAAGCAAGATCTACTATTAGCAGATCAACAGTTTTGCATAGTAAATAATTGTTGACATCAGATCAATCACGTTTAACCTGTATATATTTTATTAACGTGGTAAGATCTGTTTAGCGTCAGCGAAATGTTGAAACGTCGCGTGAAAAAGCGGTCGAGAGTCTCTCTGTAGACTTTTAAATTTAAATTTCAGTCATTCTACACTAGGACTCGATATCGATGAGTCGATAGTTTTACTCTGAACCTGAACTAACTGTATTTCGCTGCGACGCGTGAAAACTTCGTAAGTTGTAATTTTCGCCAAAGTAAAGAACATGTATAATATTTAGAGTTAATAGACTTCTATTAAGTTATGAGCTTTAACACCCAAGACTTCAGATCCAGTCACTATCAGGCGAGATTGTAGTCAAGCATTAATTTATTTTTATTATACTTAGAAAAGCTCATGTCATATCGAATACTTTAACGCACTCAAATTGAATTATAATAGTTAACAACACTTTTGTGGTAAAACATTATGACAAAAAAACGTGCTCATAAAATATTTTAGGACACTTTTCCTTTTAATTAATTTTAGTGGTTAACGCATACGCGGTTTTTGCTCGTTGCCGATGATTTGTGATTTTTCAATATGGTATAATTTTTTGCAGCAGAAGTAAATCAGTCCCAATGGATACTGATAGCCTGGTGCTCTGGCGGCGGCCCTTCACCACGCTGGAGTACTTCTTCCGGGAGTTATTTATACTGTGCTCCGCGGGACTGCAAAGGTAAGCAGTTCTTATTCCACCAAGACCATAATTAATACCCAAGTAAATAGATTAAAACTTGTCATGAAACAACTTGAAGGTAATTTTAATTACATTTACTGTAATTTTTCTTCAAAAAAACACATTTACAAGGTTTTTTCCTCAGGTATGTAAGGGCCAAAAATCAACCAATTGTTCTGAAACAGTTTAAAGATATATTTACTTTGAAATTATAGTACTTTTCTTTTGTCAGATTACAACCATGCATCTTGTTAGCCCAAAATTGTATGAAGATGGCCCAGTCTCCTTTTTATGTTTGTTTACATGTTTGAAAACTTAAAAAACATATGTACTTAAATATGCATGTCTAAATTCAATTTCCTCTCGTATTACAGGTTACTAGCATACAAACTACTGGCACTTGCTGCGGTCCTGTTGACCATCGGTACAGCCGTGTCGTATTATGTCAATGGACCTCATCAAGCTTATGTGCATGTAAGGCTCTATTATGTTCTCTTTTTATGTTTATGTTCAAAGTATTCTGGCTCTGGGACTTTCACCCTCACCCATACCCTCAAATAACAATAATAAGTGACTATGACGACCACTCCAGCTAGCAGTGTCGACGCTGGCGTGGTGGGGCTGGTGGGTGGTGCTCGGTGTGTGCAGCTCGGTGGGGCTCGGCACCGGGCTGCACACCTTCCTGCTGTACCTGGGGCCGCACATCGCGCGCGTCACGCTCGCGGCCTACGAGTGTGGCTCGTTGAACTTTCCGGAACCGCCGTATCCTAACGAGTAAGTATTAGATACGCATTAGATACGCTCAGTCAAATTTTTCCTTTAAACGACAGGTTAAAGCGCATTATATGTCGCTTTGACCTGCTCTTATTTGCTATCCACTACCTCTACTCATCTTTCCTAATAAAATTATAATCTATAATCTTACTCTATACTTTTCTCTCTTCACATGTTAGTTTCGCATACCTCATGAACATCATACGTATATTAGTTGTGCTTGTACACCTTTACCAGTAATTTATTTGTCTACTAATATAAAGAGATAGACTCAGACGGATAACGATTCGATTCGATTAACGCGCACACGATCTTTTTTGCCACGCACTTGCAAGCTGTGGAATTAGCTTCCTTCTGAGGTATTCCCGGAGCGCTATAACATGGGTTCTTCAAAAAATTGTAAAAATATTTCTCCTTCAGGGCCGGCGATGCACTGGCTATTGCTCATGTCTATAGGCGACGGTGACCAGTTACCGTCAGGTGGCCCGTATGCTTTTTCGTCAGCCCCTCAGGCTATATAAAAAAAATACAGACATTGTTCACGTACACGAAAAACATTACGGACGTATGTACGGGACGTAATGTTCGGTTTACATGTATTAAGTAGTTAAGTAGTTAACTAAATTTTAAGTAAATTAATACGTGTAAACGGACAATTTAGTAGTTAAAATTTAGTAATTAAGTAGACAAGTAATTTAGAATTTTTTCTAATTTCTGCTAAGTAGGTGGGCAGGGGTTATCACTTAACACGTTTGGACAGGCACTTTTTAGTTAAAATTTAGTTAAAATTTAGTAAAATGCTTAAGTAATTAAGTAGAATTATATGATCTAAAGAGCTTTACTAATCTAGTTAACTACTTAATACGTCTAAACCGGACGTAAGGGACGCACGTATGGGAACATTAATTAATGTGATAGAATGTTTATTTTCAGGTCCTATCTATGTGTGTGTGCGAGCGCGTACGCGTGTGAGTCTGTCTATTTGTGTCCATAAAATTACCTCCTATCCCCAGCATAATCTGCCCTCCGGAGCCAGACGGATCGATAGTGTCTATCTGGAGCATCATGTCGAAGGTGCGCATCGAGTCGATGATGTGGGGCGTGGGCACGGCGCTCGGGGAGTTGCCGCCGTACTTCATGGCGCGGGCGGCGCGGCTCTCCGGGGGCGGAGTCGCCGAGCTCGCGCAGAGCGATGACTCGAGGACTGGCAGGTGGGTGTAGCTTATTGACACTTTAAAATAATAATCATCAAAATTGAGAATCTAATCCTTCTTTCGTCAGTTAAAAAGTGGCATTTTTTTTTGTAACTAGCGGATACCCGGCGTGTGGCTGCTACGCTATAAATGTTTGAATGGGTAAACGCGAAAATGTTCATGAAAGGACCGAATGTCCCTAATTCAACGTTTTAGTGGTCTAAAACCATTCAAATGAAACCAGTTTGGATTATTTCAAAGTCCATAACAGACATAGGTTGAAACAATTTTTTTACACGCCTGTTACATACGCGACCTAGATGGACACCGCGGAAGCCAGAATGTGGGTTAATTCAACGTGCGCGGTCAATTAAGATGTCGCTGACTCGACATCGAAGACCACGGAAGCGGCAGAGCGTGCTAACTCACATCGACCACTATCAATCAAAAATTGTAATTTTAATTATTTTAGTAAATTAGTTTAATTGAGGGCCGATGTTCACGCATGTCAAAGACACACGCGTGGCAAAACTCCAGCCGTCCAAGGCAAGACGTCTTCGAGGACTTTTTATTTTATTATAATTCTTTATTTAAATCGGCGAGCACTAATTTTATATTCTTCTTTTGTTTTTTTTCACTGTAAGTATTTTGTAAGTAATTTTGTTATATAAGCTAATGTCCTGAATACATCCTATATATAAAGGCTAAGAATAAAATATACCGACTTTTATACCACTCACTCCGTAGACGATACCTCCCATCCACCTATAGCCTTCACGTAGTACGGGACACGGGGCTATTATTCCAACTTCACTTATATTTGCTGGTTATCCAGTAAATCCAGTATTTCCAGAAATCCAATAAATCCGGCTCGAAGATGACCAAAATGTTAATGACGGGGATGGTCGGTGAATTAAATAAAATATTATAACCGTTTGGAATGAGTGAAAGATTTTTTAATACATATTAGGACACAGAAAATATTGCAAAACAATTGAAACAAACCTTTAAAGTCGGTAATAACTGCAGGCGGGCTTCATTACTCAACGCTAAAAACTCAGGACAGTTATTTAGTCTGTGCTCGCCGCTGCACTTCGGACATGTGTCCTTTGAAACTAAATTACTTGGTATATTTTCAGTCGTTACCATAGCCTTTGCTTTTAGATGCTTATTATTATTAATAGTAGTTGTATTGTGAAAATGCCGTGAAAAGTCAATCGTATCCAAAATGTTAGTTCGTATACGCATGAACTCAATGAAATGTTGAAGCTCCACGCGCGTCTCGGTATTCAAGCGACCCTTGTACTCTTCCCACTCACGATAAGTTTTACTATCTAACTTATGAGTCATTAGGTGAATGAGAAGCGTGTCCCAATGTTTAGTGGGCTCGCCTAACGCATCTAGTGCACGGATGTTTTTATTAAATTGATCTAAAATGTTTTTCAAATTACTGGCGGACTCTCGTGTGACCGGTTCAATATTAAATAACGAAGCAACGTGATGTTGAATCAACAACCGCTTATTGTCAAAACGGTCACATAGGAGTTTCCAAGCGACACTGTAATTACTAGACGAAAACTCGATAGATGAAATAACCACCGCCGCAGCGCCCTCCAAGGATGTGCGCAAGTAGTGAAACTTGTTCACATCGTCTATCTCGTCGTTGTCGTGAATGAGGCTCGTGAAAGTGTCTCGAAACTCCAACCAATTATTAAAAGAACCAGTAAATTTAGGGATTTGAATAGTAGGTAACTTGACCGGATTCTGCCTACCGCTACGAGAGCTATCACTAGGCAGAGGCACTTGAGATATTTTATAATTACTAAGGGTCTCTTGCGCCTGGCTCAATGTACTGTAATACCTACTCTCAAATTCCTCCCGCTCAGCTAGCTGTTGATCTATATTATCAGAAATGCAATCCAATCTGGTTTGGGTTTCATCGTATTGGGCATACAATGCATCCAACTTACTTAAACGCAATTCTAACTCACCGATGTTCTTCACGTCCGACGATTGAAATGATTTCAAATATGTAATAAAAATTGTGATCCGACCTTTATAACTGCTACGCTTCCTAGTCAATTCAATAATCTCTTTTGAGATTTCAGCTTTTTCAGTCATTTTGGGAGTCGGTTGCACAATCCTGAAATTGACATACAATTATTCACCAATACTACTAAACAGGAACTTTACTTACTAGTTTATACAATTAATATACGAGCAAAGTGAAGAACTTATGTGACTTAAGTTATTTATAACATCAGACCTGATACTGAAATTATATAATTCGCAAGTACAAGGGATCATGAAAATAGTTATCTAGCTATTACAATAATAAACTTATGTATCATCTTAATAAAACGTTAGTAAATGACATTCAGTACAATTATTACTGCACTTGAGTAAAATATTTTAAGTAATTTTGTAAGTATTTTGTAAGTAATTTTGTTATATAAGCTAATGTCCTGAATACATCCTATATATAAAGGCTAAGAATAAAATATACCGACTTTTATACCACTCACTCCGTAGACGATACCTCCCATCCACCTATAGCCTTCACGTAGTACGGGACACGGGGCTATTATTCCAACTTCACTTATATTTGCTGGTTATCCAGTAAATCCAGTATTTCCAGAAATCCAATAAATCCGGCTCGAAGATGACCAAAATGTTAATGACGGGGATGGTCGGTGAATTAAATAAAATATTATAACCGTTTGGAATGAGTGAAAGATTTTTTAATACATATTAGGACACAGAAAATATTGACAAGTAATTTAGTTTCAAAGGACACATGTCCGAAGTGCAGCGGCGAGCACAGACTAAATAACTGTCCTGAGTTTTTAGCGTTGAGTAATGAAGCCCGCCTGCAGTTATTACCGACTTTAAAGGTTTGTTTCAATTGTTTTGCAAAATCCCATTTTTCAAATGATTGTAAGAAACAGGGATGCAGAATTTGTAAGCGTAAGCATTCAGTTTTGGTACATGTTACCAGTAAGCAGATATCAACTGTGCATGGTGAGCGCACTGACGACGTCAGCGCGACTCCCGCCACCGATCATAACAACTTAACGTTATCAACGAGCGTGTCGTCCGCGAGTCCTGAATCAAACGGTTATCACGGAGACGTTATATTAGCGACTGCGTTAGTTAAGTTATACGATTCCAACGATCGCGCACATATAGTACGCGCTGTCTTGGATTCCGGTAGCACATCCTGCCTACTGTCGGAGAAAATGTCTCGACAGTTAAATCTGCCTTTTAATCACATAAGTCAATCTGTTCAGGGTATCAATAATGCAACCACGCATATTAATAAAATGTGTAACTTGCGTTTGCGTTCATTAGATGATACGTTTATGCGTAACGTAAACTGCTTTGTTTTGCCTTCCCTAACAGATAATGTACCGAGTCGTACAGTTAATATATTACACCTTAAAATACCTAGTAATGTGCGTTTAGCGGATCCTCATTTTTATAGGTCCTCGTCAGTAGATTTAATAATAGGTGCTGATATTTTTTGGGACATAGTTGGATCTCAAAGAATTAATTTAGGTAATAATAAACCGATCCTTTGCGAGACTGCTTTAGGGTGGATAATTTCTGGTCCGATGAATAACAGATTTACATCTCATTTGCCAAAGCCTATTAAGTGCAATTATGTAAACGGTAATTCGAGTAGTGATATTTCTAATCAAGAGATACAGAGTCAGCTCGCACGGTTTTGGAATTTAGGAGAAAAAACTTATTCAAATAATTCTAGTTATTCACAGGAACAGAAGTTACGTGAAGAATATTTTATGAAATTACCACATGGTCGTTTTCGTGTGAGAATTCATTTAAAAGAAAACCCTAGTGTTTAGGAGACTCGTTGCAGCGAGCTAAGCAGTGTTTTTTTATCTTTAGAACTTAGGCTCTTAACACAACCCAAGCTTTGTGCAATTAATCGCGAGTTTATGTAGAATTATCAGTCACAATAATGTAATAATAATAATAATGTAATGAGCCTCAGATAGTGCCAGTGGCCAGTTAGTCCACGCACGATTTATATTTTGGGGGTAACGGGTCAAGCATAACTTTAGGCTTAGGATGGCTACCTGAACCTGATCTGCTGCATTTTTCTATAGGTACATCCGTTACAAAGGTAAACTCAAACTGTGAGATCCTTTCCGTTATCTTTCAGATCTTTGATCCGCTCGGTCTTGTCTCTCCAGTGGTGATCAAATTTAAAATAAAATAATAATGTAGAGTCTATGGTTGTTAAATTTATCATGGGATTATCCCCTAACGCCAGACATTAAAGAGACGTGGTTAAAAATCTTAAATATTATTATTAAATATTTAAATATTATCTTAAATATTTTAACTCAGTTATGAATACCGCGCCGCGTGATAATTGATTATTTCGTTCAATTAGAATTTCACGTATTCTCTGACAGTTCGGAAAATGCTTACGGTGCGTGCCTATATTATGTACGTCCGAAGTATAAATAATAGCGGTAGGATATTAGTTAGATATCGCTCGAATCAGAGTAGGTAGCGAGGACTGTGTTTTAGACTGACTTCACTATCGTTTTGAGTTGGTTAAAAATGTAACCAAATAAATTACATACGTTTGTCTGTAATCGTGTCGGAGATATTTTAGAAAGGACTGGTAATTGTGATGTGTCACGTGGAGTTAATGTTGACGCTATTCAGTCTCTCGACATGTGGTGGTCAGGACCACATTTCTTAATACAGAACTATAGTAATTGTCCTGCTATTTTAGTACCTCGCGAAGCGTTACCTGAAATAAGTACAGAAGTGTCGTTTTTAGTTGAGTCAGATAATAATAGTTCTTCTGTATTTATTAATTTTGATCGTTTTTCTAATTTAACCGGCTTTGGACGTGCAGTAGCTTATGTACTACGTTTTGTAAATGTATGCACAGGACGCCGTGTTACAAATGATTTTCTTTCTGAAACTGATTTAATTATTCTTTAAATGTTATTATTCGCACAGCTCAGAAATAATCGTTTACGGAATACGATAATTTATTAAAAAAGAAAACCTTGCCTGCAAAGAATGCTTTGTTGAAATTTAACGTTTTCCTTGATGATAATGATTTGATGCGTATTTGTGGTCGAATTAATAATTCTGAATTTTTGTATGTTAAAAACTTTATTTATTATTACAGTCCATTTATCGATTAACAAAGTTATTATTTACATATGAACATACGAAGCTCATGTATGTAGGACCACAGTTATTATTAGCATAAATTAGGGAAGTTTACTGGCTAATAGGTGGACGTAATTTAGTAAACGCTACTTACCGTCGTTTACACTGCGTTAGGTGTGCAAGAATGAAGTGAAGGGTTGAAGCTCCTCTGACGGGTAACTTACCGCGGCAGCGTCTTACTCCAGGTGGTTATCCATTTAAAACTGTCGGTATTGACTATGCGGGTCCCATTGCTTCCGCAAGTCGTCAAGGTCGTGGTTGTCGCATTGTGAAGGGTTACATTGCATTTTTTATTTGCCTTACTACAAAGGCTTGATATTTGAAACCAGTAGGTGACTTGACCAGTAATAGATACATTCTAACACTACGTAAATTCATTGCACGTCGTGGAAAACCACGTCATATTTACTCTGACAACGGGACTTCATTCGTTGGGGCATGCAATGATTTAGCCGGCTTCTTGAAACGAGATTCTAACTCACTATCTAGTGATCTTTTTAATGAAGGGATAAACTATACCAGCTTACTACCATATTTTGGTGTCATTTGGGAGGCGGCTGTAAAATCTACTTTTCATTTGTTACGTGTGTTAGGTAATTGTCATTTGACCTACGATTAATTGTATACCACTTTAACATAAATTAAGTCTATTTTTAAATTCGCGACCACTCACTCCTTTATCATCGCATCCAGAGGATTTAACCCCATTGACACCTGGCCATTTTTGATTAGACGTCCACTGACAGCCATACCGGCCCAAACTATGAGGGACGGAAGGAAACACATCTCACGAGATTTCAACGAATTGAGCTTATACGTCAGCATTTCTGAACAAGGTGGAGCAATATATTTCTGAGCTACCAAAGCGTACCAAATGGCAGAATAATATAAAGTTTATTATAAAAGAAGATAAGTTGCCGCCCATGAAGTGGAGACTGGGAAGAATTGTGTCTCTCTTTCCTGGTCCAGACAACATTAGTCGAGTAGCAGACCTCAAGACGGCTAATGGGATTATCCGGAGATCATTCGCTCGAATCTGCCCACTTCCAGTAAATGAATGAAGTTGGTTGAACACACAGTGTTCAACGCCTGGGGGCATGTTCACGCATGTCAAAGACACACGCGTGGCAAAACTCCAGCCGTCCAAGGCAAGACGTCTTCGAGGACTTTTTATTTTATTATAATTCTTTATTTAAATCGGCGAGCACTAATTTTATATTCTTCTTTTGTTTTTTTTCACTGTCAATATTTTCTGTGTCCTAATAAGTATTAAAAATCTTTCACTCATTCCAAACGGTTATAATATTTTATTTAATTCACCGACCATCCCCGTCATTAACAGCCGATAACAATTTAATATTTAAAGAAAAAAAGAATGTAATAAAGAAGGAAAACATAATTACACGCTTTATATTAGCTTTAACCGGTCAGATTTCCTTCAAACTTCGTAGACTTATCGAGGATCGATGACGATTCAATATTTAAAGAAAAAAAAAGAAAGAAAGAAAAAAGAAAACCTAATTACACGCTTTATATTAGCTTTAAACGGTCAGATTTCTTTCAAACTTCGTAGACTTATCGAGGATCGATGACAATTCAATATTTAAAGAAAAGAAAGAAAGAAAGAAAGAAAAAAAACCTAAATTTCATTTCAAAAAATCAAAGTAAAAATGAAAAAATTAATAATAGTTAAAAAAACGAAAAAAAAACACGCTTTTATAGAAAATCCAACTAAAAAAAAATAGAAAATAAATTTGAATTAAAAATGCCGCCTTTCGTCGGTTAGTAGTTAGGTATTACTTTCTGACAGTTTATTGTACAATGTACCATAGCTTTGTTGGTTAGTAATTTGCCGTTTTTAAAGTATAGTAACGTATTCGCAGAGCAAAAGAGCTAGTCCAGAAGCTGGTCCAGCGCGTGGGCTTCGCGGGCATCCTGGCGTGCGCGTCCATCCCCAACCCGCTGTTCGACCTGGCCGGGCTCACGTGCGGCCACTTCCTGGTGCCCTTCTGGACGTTCTTCGGCGCCACCGTGCTGGGCAAGGCCGTCATCAAGATGCACATACAGAAGATGTTTGTCATAATCGCGTTCAATGAGATGCTGGTCGGGTGAGTGGAGCTTCTTATATTAAATATTGCAATAAGTAGAATTAAGTGCTGTCTGTAACTGTGAGTAGGAAAAAAATTATCGCGGGAGTTTCTTGCCGCTTCTTCTTCCGGGACCACTCACGGTAGGGATTTGTTGAAGCGATGGCGTTAAGTGACTTTCGAAAAGTGTTTGTAACAAACCTACTTCGAATAAAATTCATTTCATTTCTTCATCTACAGCTAATCTATACATCTATACAAATAAATAAAATTGGAGTGTCTGTTTGTAATATTAAAATAACCGCTTTTTACTAACATTTGGATGTATACACGGTACATATACCAAAACAACATTTTTATAATTTTTGTCTGTCTGTCTATTTGTTACGGCTAATCTCTGAAATAGCTGGACCGATTTTCACGGGACTTTCACTGGCAGATAGGTGATGTAACAAGGAGTAACTTAGGCTACTTTTATTTTAGAAAAAAAAAATATTTTGTTAGGCGATACGAAGTTTGCCGGGTCAGCTAGTTAGGAGTAAAGAATCGACTTATATGATAACAAGGCAAATTACAAGTTTTCAAATGCAGCAATGTTTGTTGTTATCTTGGCAACATTGTACTTTAGGCTTTGTTTTGAATTATTACATTTATTTATGTTGGTAAACATACAAGGCGAGATGGTATATGCACGTACATAATATAGAAAATATCTTGATTTGCAAACAAAATGCATTACACTTTTCTATAATAAAAGCGGCCAAGTGCGAGTTGGACTCGCCCATGAAGGGTTCCGTAGCAGCAAGTAACATAATATAAAAGTTCTTGTAGTTCGTTGTAACTTTGATTGATGTTTTTTGCGGTTTACGATTTATGACGTATTAAAAAAAAAACTACTTATTAGATCTCGTTCAAATCAATTTTCGTTGGAAGTTTGCATGGTAATGTACTCAAATCAATTTTCATTGGAAGTTTGCATGGTAATGTACATCATATATTTTTTTTAGTTTTATCATTCTCTTATTTTAGAAGTTACAGGGGGGGGGGGGACACACATTTTACCACTTTGGAAGTGTCTCTCGCGCAAACTATTCAGTTTAGAAAAAAATTATATTAGAAACCTCAAGATCATTTTTAAAGACCTATCCATAGATACCCCACACGTATGGGTTTGATGAAAAAAAAATTTTGAGTTTCAGTTCTATGTATGGGGACCCCAAAATTTCTTGATTTTTTTTTTTCTATTTTTGTGTAAAAATCTTAACGCGGTTTACAGAATACATCTCCTTACCAAGTTTTAACAGTATAGTTCTTATAGTTTCGGAGAAAAGTGGCTGTGACATACGGACGGACAGACAGACAGACAGACAGACATGACGAATTTATAAGGGTTCCGTTTTTTGCCATTTGGCTACGGAACCCTAAAAATGAGGCATACCTATTATATAGGTAATATTCTGTCGGATAAAAGTGAAAACATGACAAACTTTAATAAACTCATAATAATATCATATTTGCATGTCTTTTATTGTATTTGTCTTATCTGTTATAATTTGTCCCGCGTTAACTTTAGATAACAGTGTTGCCCTATCTGATTTTTTAAATGTAATGTAAACGCACTACATTTTCATGTCATAGAAAAAACCTACAAAAAGTTTAGATTAATTTGAAAATAATTAAATGGTGACGTCATTATCCATGTTAGTAGTACAAAAAGGTGTATATCTGTGTTAACAACTGACTTAAAGCTTCCTTGACAGACTATAACCAACTATAATCTACGTCCTGTCCAACAGGCAAGTCCTATCCTGGGTAGAGAAGATCCCGCACGTGGGGCCGAAGCTCGAGGCGCCGCTGTTAGAGTTCCTCCGCAACCAAAAGTCGCGGTTGCACAAGAACAACGCGTCGTCGCCCGACAACCAGGGCTCGGTGTTATCCAGTGTGCTAGAGAAGTTTGTTCTGGCCATGGTGTTCTACTTCGTGGTGTCGATAGTGAACGCGCTCGCACAGAACTATAGCAAGCGCGCGGGCAAGAAGAAAAACAAGAAGCGGGAATAGGGGTTAAAGACGCCGGCCGATGCGGGCGCCGACCTTGGTGAGTGGATTTTAAACAAATTTGAAAATAAGGTTTACCTCAAAAATCCGATATTTTAACCGATTAAGTATTTTTGACGATCTTGTAGCCTTGTTGGTAGCGATCTTGTCTGCGAAGCGATGGGTTCTGGGTTCGATTCCCGACCGGGGCAGATATTTATGTAACAGATAAATATTTGTACTCGGGTCATGGGTGTGATTGTGATGTGTTATGTGTCGTCCGTGCCACCCATGACACAGCTAATGACCTATTGCAGGGGTATGAGTGTGTTAGCGTTTATTTATTATTTATTTATTCTGACGTCATCCCCCTAGCACGGCGGCGAGCGGACCGAGCGCAGCGACGCAGGTAGCACGCGGGCGCGCGCTGCGTGACGCGGCAGCCGCACGCCTCCGCCGTCACCTGGCACTGACCTGTCATCTGTCACCTGTCAGCTGTCACCGGTATGGAGCGGCGGGGACCGACGTGCCACCTGTGAGCTGTGACGTGGACTGTACTATCATACCGGCACACGGTCGTGGACTTGTTAACTAGACAATGCGAGTTGGGTTCGGATCAATATCCGAACAACCGAACTTGAGGCAACCCTCAAGCACGTGACGTCGCGTGTGATGTGTGCGTAATAACAACGTTATCAAATTGACGCATTGCTATCGGTCCTGAAATATGTGTGTTATTTTTCAATATAATATCAATGTAATAATGGAAATGATCAAAACTACAACTGTAATGTAAACAAACTGTTACACCGAACTATCTGGCTACATTTATTCTATTCATTTATCTGGCACCAAATATTATAATCGCCTAATTCGGAGGTAATGAGGCTTGTCTTAAATTGTTGCTTAATTAGCGCAGTATGCTACTCACTTGCATTGTCTAGTTTAATTATGTCCGTAGATCCATAGATTTCTTAATAATAAGACAGTTAAATATGTCCTTAGACTAATAGATGATCAGTGCTAGAAAGTTCAAAAGGGTATATTTGAATGTTCTTTTAAGACATTTATGAAACTAGAATAACAGCATTCACAATAACATAAACAGGGTTTAATATAGGATTGAGTAAGATGGAAGTTGAAATTCGAACTGTGTGTGCAGTGCATAAGGTTGTTTTTTGTGCTGGCAATGATTAAATTTGTTTAATGACTGCTTGTAACATAGGCTGTATAACATTGTTCGGTTACAATTTGCATTAAAATACTCGCAGATACCAGAATCGATCTCAATTGTTCTTAACAATTAAAAAAATTAACTAAACTATCTGTTTCATATTAGCATGTTGTTCCAAATTAGAACTTTGGAACTTAATTTTTTTAATACATCAAAATGGTTTCGTGAATCTAGTATCTGGGTCCGTATTTAAGTGCAGTGTGATCGAAAAATGCATAAATATAATATTGAGGGCCTGAATATGTTACCAACTGCAATTTATCGATCTACATAAGTCCGCAGAGGTAGTGCGTTCAGACCTTTATATCGAAAGACTATGTCAAATTATAATACAAATGAATTATTGTATGTGTAATTTACATCGTTAAATATGTTAAAATACTCTCAGTATGTGATAATTACATGAGGTATATGGTATATATTTAAGAAGTCAAACAATGTCAAGTCAACATATAACATTTTTAGTATTTTATTTTCATAACTTTCTAAAAAAAAAGAATTCTTCTTTAAATTTCTATTAAAACCTTGTTTATCTTCTTGTGCTAAAAGCAATTAATCCAGAAGAATAACAATATCTCTGCACTTTCTTAAAACATACACAGACTTAAATGGTATGTACTTGTATTAATTTAATACTATAACTCGTGTTATAACATTAACTTAGTGTGAAATATTATTTTCAATATTTACATTCATGAGTGAAATCAATATTTCTACCAATATTAGTTAGAAATTTTAACTTTTTAATCTAATAGTAGGTTATTTCTTCGCTATCTATTCCTAAATTTCCAATCTATAAAAAACTCCAAATCTGTTTTTAGTATTAAGAAATCCAATATTTTTATTATTACAGAACTATGTAGTCGATTATGTAGTTCAAATTAATATATTCTTGGTAGGCTATGGATAAATACCTGTTATTATTATTATTTTGATGTTAGATAAAACGTTGATTTTAAAGACATTGTGTAATATGCTTTAGTCAAGTACCAAAATTAAATATGGTAGGAATAACTGTATTGCCGTAACGGCTTTTGTCACAGTACGGATGACTTCAAAAAAGTAAAACTTATATTTAAAATCCAGAATAACGACATCGTTAATTCGTTCTCATGCTGTTAATAATTAATTGTTTTAATCATTTTGTACATACAAAATTTAGATACTGGTTTATTTATCGGATCCAAATTCTACTAGATTCAGAGATTATCAATTCAGTAACAACTTCCTCATACATCCTGCACTAAAACATCGCAGCACAAATTCATCCAAACGCTTATGCAAAACTTGAATTAATTCATCGACTTACAAAATTCATCGCCATGCATTTCTCATCTTTCTATGACGTCCAAATCAACTACTGAAGTGAGAGTAGCGTATAACCGCTAAGTATGTACAGATCAACTAAGGGGCCATCCATAAATTACGTCACACTTTATTTCATGTACTAATTTACATTACTTAATTTCATGACTTTTTGACCCCTCCCCCCATTGTCACAGCTGGTCACATTTGTGAGACCTCCCCCCCTTCTAGTGTGACGTCACATATTATGAAATTTTACACCTAGAAATTATTAAATTAAAACAGCAGTTCCGAAATAAGTTTTATTTCCATTTTTTTTTAATATTTACCTATACATACCAATTGTTCGATTTTGAAATGTGACGTCACGAAATTTAGGACCCCCTCCCACCCATTGTCACACAATGTCACACTTTATCGACCCCCCCCCCTCTCCCCCCTAACGTGTGACGTAATTTATGGATGGCCCCTAATCTCAACCCTTACCCTGCCAGTGATTATTGATGGTATATTAAAGTGGAATATACTTAACAATAAGTTTACGATTACAAAGCAGCTATTGCGCGACCAAACGTATCTTGCCCTGCTAATAGGAATATGTTTAAATATGTTAGGTATAAAGTTACTTATTATTACGGCTTAGGTTTTATTGGCATTGCCAGTTTTTACAAAATCTATTCTGGAGAACCTGTAATGTAAACATAATATTAGTAATGTTGTTTATGCTTCACAAATCTTAAATACAAATCTATAATTTACGTTAGAAACAAAATTACTACAGTAAAATTGTTATCAAAGGGACGATGACGATTATTTTTATTCAAAATATCGTTGTTAGTCAAATTAAAATAAAGTATTTTACATTTTGTCAAAACGTATTTTTTTTATTGGCTCAAATTTTGTGTATTATAGAAATTGGTGAAGAGTATTTGAGAATTCTACTACTTTTTATAAGAGGGCGTGCTTTAGTTCGCACAAACTTAAACACAATTGAAATACATAGTAATATCTAGTAATACAAAATCATTTGGCCCATAGATTTTTCTTCATTTAAAATATCACTCAATTTAATCATTTATTTGTCTACACTGTAAATATGTTATCTTGATTTAACCACTTTCTTCAATTTTATAAAAAGCTAGCAACAATGTTAAATATTAATTATAAAGAAAGAATTGCATCGATGTTGTGTATTTTCGCAGTGTTGTTAGAATTTTCCGTGATAAAGTTTTGACGTGCACAGTTTAAAATTTGGTGTTTTTGGTGTATTAGCCAGAACACAATTTTCAGTAAATGCAAGACTGCAAGACGTAGTCGCGGGTAGTCTAGTATAATATTATATTAGTTATTATAGGGTAGTTAAGGAAAGGTTAGGTTAGGATAGAAAAACAAAATGTCTGTTTGGTCGTGCCAAAACGAATGGGACGAAATTTGTTACCAAAATGTTAACGTATTCTTACGATAAAAAGTAAATAAAATTGATGTAAAATATATATTTCAGTTATTGATTCAACTTATTTGATGTTATTATTATGTTTATTTATGATAATTGAAATTACTTTGGTGCTGTTCCTAATTATCAGTTACGTTATTATTATTCAAGATTGAAGTCATGTATATTACAATTATTAAATTAATTATTATAATTTTATATACACCTAGTCTACTTTATAAAATATCGATTTATATATTTCGTTCATTATCAGCTCCATTATTGAAGTGATGTGTAGAATATATCAAGAGGATGTAGAAGAATTAATTTGCTGTAGTGAAGCCTCCATTACCGGCTATCCATGTGTCTATGTTCTCTTCATTAGTGCTATTATTTTCACTTTGTAGAGATACTGCTAGGGCCAAATAGAATTATTTGTAAGGAGCTTTGAAATAAAGACATTTTTGTATTTATAACTAAGTGATTGATATGATCATGTTGTAGTGAGTATGTGGGTAAATGGAGTCCAGTATTAAAGTAAGAATTAAAATGTGTTTATTAAAATAAGTACTGGAATTTTTGCCGGAGTTTGTATTAGAGGCTGATTCACTTTTTTATTTTACCTGAAAAAAAAATAACCTGTTCTTCTTTTCTACTCTTCTTTCTTTAAAATATCACGCTTGTGGCTACTGTTGTGGCTCATTAAATAATTAACTGTCGCGAGTGTATGTAGAAGAAAGAAACAGCATGTCTTTTTTGTCTCACCTTGTATTTTATATTCTTGCGATATTGTAAAAGTATTATATATTTTCTTAATCGGTGTTAGAACATGCACTGTTAGTCTGTTATGTATAAAACCACATTTTTTGCATTTTATTACTATTCATACCGTCGTGTATATAGCATTGTATGTGTATGTATTATTAATTAATGGAACATTTTTTGAATATAAGACATTCCATACATTCATTTCATATTTTAGTTACTCATTTAACAGAGTAAGAAGTTTAGTTAATTTTATACGAAATGTTGCGCCTGAGACATACAGAAAAACTGACAAATTTTTATGATGTGATGTCTGTTTCTCTGTAATTGGTATCTCAATTATAACATTTTATTGGTGTAAAATAATTTCATGTATTGTAAAATTATAATTGTTTATTATAAAAGAAATTATTGGTGCATGATAATTTTATTTTATGAAATATTTTACCAAAACTTTAGAGGATAAAAAAATATGGCTCCAATTGCGGGTAAATGTGATTTGCTCCGTTATTTTTTAAATTATTTAGGCATACATTTATTTTTCTAATTTTGAAACCTTGATATATATTTAAATGTTCTTACTTAAAAAGAAATTAAGCAGTCTAATTACGGGGCTCAGTTCTGAAGATCACTAGCTTTCGTAAATTTGGATTTGTAGTCTTGATATAATTAATGCATAAGTTGTTCTTTTCTTTATACCATTTTCCATTGGGTACTTCAACATTTTTACCAAGAGAACACAATAAATAATTCTATACTGGAAGATAATTATATTTATACAGAATTAGTTGACTTTCCGAGCGAAGCCAGTGAATTTCTTTGATAATTATGTTTTGTGTTAGCTACAAACATATGGAACAGTACATTTAGTACAAAACTGCTATGTTATAAGTTTAAGGTTTCAATTCCTAAATGCAATAAAAAATTGAGTGGTTATAAAAAAATCTTTTATTTAGCCGTTGTCTCATTCGACATTTAGTTATGGATGGATTAAAAATATATCCTAATCCCACTACAATAGAAGAATATTATGATAAAATGAAGTCCATTATAAAGATAACAAAGCAAATGCTTAAATTATGTACCTACTACACTACGCGGGTGTATTAGTACTCTGGTCTCGGTGTGAGCATGCATCTAGACTGGAGGGTAAGCTTCGAAGAGTTGGAAGACGGATCATGATACAGTCTTGGCTTTTCGAAGCTTGTCCTCGAGATATTAATACAGGTTGAATTTTTCAAGTGGGCGTGGATGGCCAAACTCCAAACCATAATATTATTGAAAGGTGTTCAAAGGAGTGTTGTGGCCGATTTTGATGAAACTATATAAAAGTACGTCATTAGATTTTTGAAAAATCAATATTCCTGGTCAGAAATCGAACCCGTTGATTTTGAAAAAACGCTACCTGTATTAATAAACCTGTATTTGATTTCTACTCTACCTTTAAGTATGTATGTATAGTCTGTTCAGATGCTAATTTGACAGAGAACTATTGACACTGACAGATGACAGCTACGTTTTAGTGTTTTTAACTTTTTAGTGACAGAATAACCTATTTGTCTATTTGGTGTAGATTTTATTATTTATTTTACATATTTTTATGTAACTTACATGTGAAAATGCTACGACGAATAACTTCGTCTTTAATTCAGGTCCGCGGTATTAAACAACAAGTAAACGTTAAATGGGAGAAACCGCCTTACGTTCCTGCATATAAGGCAGAGAGATCTGGGGATTTGGAAGGTCTTCCACCGATCCCGGAGACCGCTGTGGGAACGCACTATGATTTATGTGACGAATTAAAAAGGTAGTTTTGGTTTTCATATCGTTTCTATAAATTGTAACCCTTAACAATGCTTTTAGGTTATGATGTAGGCTATTAGTCAATACTTATGATGAAGAAATCAAGAAAATAGTAGTGTAGTGCAGTAGTAATAACCTCAAGTAAAGCCCAAAAAAAGAGAAAATGGCAATTTTTTTCTGGAGCTTTTGTATCTTGCAGGGAGAAATTCATTAATGCTTATTAAAATCATAGTTATAACGAGCTTGTTGTATGTAAATGACAGATACTAATCTGTGTAAATAATAACACTGTAATTATAATCTCTACAGTGCACCAGAATCCGTCCAACGAATTTTCTCAGTGGCACATCTTGGTAAAAAGGAGTACAAAGTTCTTGTTAAAAAGGAATTAATTGATAGAGTTCGGAGACATCAGTACGATGAAAATACTGCAGAAACTAGAAGTAAGTTGATAATTAATACACATTAACGTAACAAGTTTGAATATACATACATGTCAACTATACTGTCCATATTGATGTACATGGCACTCTTGGCAGCAACATAGTTGCATATCATTTTGTTTTGTTCCAGTTGCTAGATTGACTGGTCACATACGCTGTTTACAAGACACCTTAGAGAAATTCCCAAGAAATGTGCTAGCTAAGGTATGGACTTAACTTATTTAACAAAGCTTTACAGTGACAAAAGATGTCACTTATAATTGGAACTCTGAAATACAACAATGATTTTTTTTTGTTTTTTTTTCTTGTAGTATCCACAATTCCAAACATCTAAGTACACATGTTATGAATTCAGTAAAATATTGGTTTATTTTTGCAGCAAATATGTCAGGAGATGATAGATAAACGGAAGAAGCTTCTTAAGTTTTTAAGGCAGTATGACTACAAGAAGTTTGAATGGCTTCTGGAAAAACTCAATATTGAATACAAAGGACATCCAGAGTATGTAACTAACTTTAAAATTAACATTCCCCCACTCAATTCCACCGACATTACCTCTGTTGAGGAAATGAGACATAGAGAATAATATATTTGTAGCGATGTAGCAGAGCTATGTTTTATTTAATACAGACAGATGTAAAAATCTATATTCTAAGTTCTAATCTATAAATTTGCAATCAGTCTTCGGTCGGACAGACATAAGCTTTATATATTAATGTGTCATCTGATGCACTTTTCACTCGGCTCTGCGAAGCTGCCCGATCGCTCTTGAACAAAGTGAGCATGCAGGCTGTTGTTCGGCAGTGATCGGATGGCTTCGCGGAGCAGAGCGAAATTCGTAAGCTTTAGTATCAATACTTTTGACCTTAGTAGCTAACACTAATAATATTTATATAGGCTACAAATATTAAAAGATAATAAGCATAATTGTTTCATCGGTGTAAGATAAGTCCTCTTAATTTATAATCTCTAATTACAATTTTTCCAGAACATATCACAAACTTTCGCGCAAGGAATCCCTACGTAAACTGACAGAAATGCATTGTGAAGACATTCGCCAGGGAAAGTTAGATGAGTACAGGAATCTTCTAGAAAGCCAACAGGGGCCATTCTTGAGAGATAAGATTGAAAAACTGAAATTTATCAGAAGTGAACAAATGGCACTACAACTGCCCATAACAGTTAATGAACAGGATATAAAGAAAGTAGAAAAGCAGTTGAAGGACTGGGAAATAAAGGATGAAATCAAACAGCAGGCCAAGCAGAAGAAGAGAAATTTGCTTCTAGAATAGAATATTAGTTATGTCTAAATAAATAATGTAATAATTAAATTAGTACGAAAATATACTGTTTCCTTGAGTATATTGCTTAAGCACTAAACTTCATAAAATTAGTGTTAAAAAAATGGTAAATAAAACAAAATCTAAAAACTTTAATTTTTATTTAATATTAAAGCCTTAACAATTAACAACTAAAATGAGTATAAAAATATAAAGCGCAATGTCAAATCAGTCAAATTTGGACGGAAATTATATTACATAAATGCAATTTTTATAGCGTTATAATTAGTAAATAGTGGTATAGTTAGGACTATACTGGAATGTTAACCTTACAAACAAGGAAGACTTAAGTATCTTTACACGCATAGCTAATCGACATACAAGTGTATACCTACATATAAAAACTTCAGCGAAGACTAAGTAAAAGAAAGAAATACTTAAAAAAATTGAAATATTTTATCTGTCATCTTTCATTTGAAATTTTTAACAGCTGTTTTACTTTAAACTAGATGGTAGAATTCGCTTACAGGTCCATACCTTCAAAATACAACATTAGTATGGATCATTTTGGAGGCTACAATAACGTAAAATCGAATAATTATCGGATTTGTTGTAATTTTTCAGAGTTTATAGAATTAAACGATCAATGAAAGAAATTCTGGGAATTGGAAGAATTAAATATACGAACAAAGCAAAATATACACAAAGCTTTAAAAACTATGTTTCTAAGATCACTAACTTATACAAATAATCCAATTATGAAAACGAAATATAAATCTTGTACTCTCTATTGGCACTTGTTATTATCTTACGATACATTGTTTTCGATCAATTAATTCAAATCAAATTTGAACATTTTCTGATCACCCAACAGTCTCAATTTTACCGTCTTATTTCTGAATACAAATTAACAATATCATATATTTTTATGAGATTCCTAGATGTCTAAAATAATTATTTTGTTACCTCTGGAGCAGAATAATATGTAGTTTACATAATATAATTCAATGACATGTATTTCCTCAGTAGACTATCTGAAACTATTGTTTTGTTTGCAAGGAAACTACATGCAGTTCGGCGAAAAAAGGTCTTTCATGATGTACCTAGTAAATGGGTATGACTAACAACATGTAATATGCATTTTATAAAAGATTACGAAATTGAAAACTAAAATTCATGGACTTGGGCCTGCAACTTCGTCCGTGGAAATTTTATTCCAATTCCAACCTCATTTTTACCTGTGCAAGGACTACAAAGTTTCATGCTTCGGTTAGGTAAACTCCATTTTTTAGATGAGTCCTATTTGGTAAACATTCTTGGTGTCTTTTTATTGTAAATTGAAATTTAAAAATAAGGCTGACACAACATGAAAATAATTTATGGATTAAATAATTTAATGTCAAACTAATTTCTGTTTACTGATACATAGTTTGAGACCACTAAAACAATGCATTAGGTACATTTTCCATTTTCGACTTTTCCAATACAATTTTTTTTAATGTAGTGAAACTGGGTATCAACTAGTACTTCAACAAAAAGTAGTGCTAAAATGTATTACCAAATAAGACTAAAGATCCATTCTTTATAGATATACAGTACTGTATAGATATACCATAAGCTTTTGATATCATCCCCACGCACAACTTCTTTGATCCTGCTACTCCCTGTGTGATCTTCTGATTCAGTACTCTCGATAAAGACGTAGTGGGCGATTCGTCTGTTCCCTGTCTACCTCTCCCTCTCTACAGCGACGTAGTGTGCGGCGCCCGCGCGTACGCGGTGGGTATGAACCCGGAGCGGCGCGACTTGGGCGCGTGCGCCCACAGCCAGCCCTCCACCGTCTGCTGCGTGAGGTCCGCGTACACCCACTCGCCGCGCTTCACCGACAGGTCGTCCGGCGCTTGCGCCTGCAAACATAGTGCAAGTGCAAGTATGGTTTGTTGTCACAGTGAAGGTACCCTTTTAAAATTATTGTGATAAATGTTATCTGTAAATGTGAGTAGGAAAAAGAAACATCTCGGTAGTTTCTTGCTGATTTTCTCCCGGGTCCACTCACTGTAGGTCTTGTTGAAGCAATGGTGTAGTTTGACTTTCAAAAAGAGTTGGTAAACCAATCCAATTTTGAATAAGCATTTTCGATGATAGTTACCCACAACTTGTGCATCAGATATTATCATGCCACACTAAAGGCACCAACGATGCATTGACATTTGACAGTCAAGAAAGATAAGAGAATGAAAATAAGTAATCAAGATACAAGGAAATTAACCAGTAATCACTATGTAATACACTACAAGTAAGTTATACTCCCTTTCTTATATGATGCGGTTTGTCGTATTGACATAACGCAGACATAATAGTATAGTTACTTGATAGTTAGCAGTAACCAATACCATTTTAATCTTACCTTATAATCATAAAGCATGACTAGCTCCGTACCGTGGTACCGGCCGTCCGGGTCCTGTTGTGTTGTTGTGTTCAGGTTGTTGTTGTTGTTGTTAGCAAGCAGAGTGTTGTTGGCGTTGGTTGTCGGTGGCGCGTGGATCGGTTGCGGGTTGTCTTGTTGTGTCGCTGGAGATGTTACAATTTTTTTTAAAGTTGTCTTAATTCTTTAGACAGCTAATGATATCTCCTTCTGTGTGAATAACCGACAAACGAGCAGATGACCAATCCCAATCCCATGCTGGCTTACATGGGTGTCGAAAAAGGCGACAGAAGCCGGCCAAATTTTGCTCAGTGGAGATAAATTGCTCTCAAGCCAGGTGTTATTACTCTTTTACATAATACCGAAAAGAATACTTAACATGACAGACATGTAAAGAATTGCAAAATTAATTAGATTTATTTAATAAACATCACTCTACTTGTTAAGTTGAATACCATACCTTGCACCACTGCAGGGTATACAAAGCCAGACGGTATGAATCCTTCTTGCCCATCGCTCCTTACTATCCAGTACCAATCTGGGTCTTCTCTGTTCAGCACTGTAATACAACAATATTTTATTATACGTTCCTATTATTTGTGGCACACAAATATTACAGAACAGCAACAACAATTTTAAAATTTCTATTTGGAATCAATAAAAACGTTTTAGATCTTCAGACTTTATTACAAAAGCACAGCATTGAAATCTTTAAATATCTCTTATTGCAATGGAAGTTGAAATCGTAATTAGCTATAATTTTATTGTATGTATTAGTATAATATAAGTCCTAGTATAATACAAGTCCAAACTTTCATTCTGTGAGTACCTCACCTGTAACAAACTCTCCTCGTTCAACATCCACATCGTTCTCATCCCGAGCGGTGAAGGTGTACAGCACTACATATCGGCCTGAGGGGTCCTTGCTAAACGGACAGGCCTCCCCCTCGCTGCCCAGCTCTGAGTGACCGTCGTTAGTCGCACCGTCTGATAACGACAATCTGTAATTGAAAATTGTTTCATTTATTAATAAGGCAATATAAATAATATACATATTTAAAAAAACCCTGACAGTTTCATTTACACTAAACCAATCTCGATCATGTTAGCTTTCAAACAAGAAAAACCGCATCATAATTTGTCCATTCGTTTAGGGGTTACGATACTACAGACAGACACACACATCAAATAACACTGCACTTTTGTGTCAGGGGCCATAGTGTTTAAGTACTCTGTGCTAGGGGTTAAAAAGGAAGTAATAATCGGAACCTAACAAAAGGGCCAGTTCATGATATTGGTCTTGTAGTGGTTTTAACACCTGGTGAATAAGTTTATCAAGAGATAATAAGGTAGATCTTATCTGGGCGACATACATATTGTAGAATAATAAGAAGTCTTATTACGTATTTTGTGATTCCAAAATACCTGTCTTGAGACATAGAGTGTGTGGTCTTTCTCAATAGAATAAAAAAAGTCTCAGCGTCACTTAAGAAGAGAAACACAATATGGCGTACATATTCATTTGGAGTTCCCTTTCCTGGTTTGAATATTAACTGGTTATTACATGATATCACTTTAGAAATGAAATGAAATACTCACTGTGAAACATCCCGATGGGCCAAATCTGTGGGTGAGCGACTCCTTGGCAATTTTTTCTTTAGATCATGATGTTCGCAAGGCGCACAGTATGAGTGTGGAATGAAGCCTTCTCTGCGAGACTCTGCTACAATTACATACACCCAGTCATTCTCCCGATATAGTACATTTACTATTTGGCCTCGTTTCACCTGAAATTTTTTGATAACATAAATAAAATATTTTTGCCTGAAACCAACGAATTGAACAAGAGTCACTACACTTCTTCGCCTAATTTGCCTCTGACTGATTAGATTATTGATTTAATCACACTGACAATGCTTTCTATCACTAAAATTTACATGCATAAAACTTCAAATTCAGACTAGTGAAAATTTTATCCTTCACACTCTTGTAACAATTTTTTAATATCATCAGTGGCTTCATATCGTTGTTGCGACTTCAAAACCTCTTATGTGTTATGTGCCACTTTTGGCAAAATTACTTTTTTACATCAAATGATTCTACATTTTGAAGCACTATCGAATTCAAAAATTCTCATTTGTGTACTACGTTTCCATCGTAATTTATTCACCAAATTCAAAATCACCTATGTGCTTGCTAAACAAAATTTTATCGATTCCCTCAAAAAGCAGATTTTTTCACATAAGAGGTTTTGAAGTCGCAACGACGATATAATTTTCTTTGCACACTTTATTTACTCAGCAGCTTGAAGTGGTTGGCATAAAAAAAAACCTGTAGCAAGCGAAAAATTGTCAAAACAAAAGTTAATGAAAAAAAAGATCAAGTTTATACCTCTAATTCATCGTCAACACATGGAGCAAAGTCATGCAAGACAACCATTTTGGAATCTGGGCTCAATCCATGTTCCTTCTCGATTCCCACTCGGACTAAAGTCTCAATGCTGGCAGAGCCTGTGATCCTGCCCATTCCAGGACTCAAGCCTGATCCGGGACGGGACAGCTCCTTCTCTGAATCACCACTGCTAGCTGTAAACAAAAGAATTATACATACATTGTGATGTTCACTTAACCAATTTCTTACTTTTTTTAGTTACCTACCTCTAGTTGTATTATATGTATACAACAAAATATCGTATTTTACAGTCTAGAAGGTAGTCAAAAGTTAGAAAGCAAAAAGTAATATTATAAAACTGATTTAATTTTAAATATCTAACTGTTCACCAAGGGCAAACTGAATAGTACAGTACGGCCGCTGTATCTTGGCGCGTCTGAACATAGGCTTTGCGAACTTTAGCTCATGTAAGACAGAGATGGCAACACGAACATGCTAACGTATGACTGAGACACAATACACCGCGTATCGAGTATTGGTGAATTATGTTACTGCGCAGCCTTCTGCGCGAAGTTCAGACGCGCCAAGATACAGCGGCTGAACTGTAAGATCGAGTAATGGACCTATTTGAAAGTTTTGTTAGGATTTTGAGATCATGTGTCACAACACTAACAGTTTTAAAAACAGAAATGGGTATATCATAAAATAAAAACTGGAAACTATCTGGAGCTTATTTAATTGAGTAAGAATGGAGATTGGGAAGAGAAAGGGAGACAACATTGTTAGAATGAAAAGAGTCTTTAGTTTTGATATAGATCTTTTTGTTCTTTATAAGTTTATTTTTCTACTTGGCTATTGTTTTTTTTACCTGTCACTGTGTTTGAAAATTTTTGAGTATTCTCGTGTCAATATATGAATAAAGCAAACTTACGTTTTTATCTAAACTTTATTCTACTACCAGTATAAACATATTGTCTGTAATTTCTACTTGCTACGCACTCTGCACGTTAGTGGGACTTGAGTTGCCCCCACTAACAGGTTATGAGCCCAGAACCTACGGAAAAATGTTATCTGGAAACGGGAGTTCTCAAAGAGAGCAGAACTCAATGGCACAGAATTTGGAAGGTAGTTCAGGCAGCAGTACCTTATCTATGGAGAAACTAGAAGGTAGCAGTAACTATACTACATGGAAGTTTCTTATGGAGATGCATCTGGTACATGACGACTTGTGGGAGTATACAAGTGTTACGCCTGAAACAACCGACACGCAAGGTACGAGAAAAGATCAGAAAGCTAGAGCAAAGATTTGTTTAATGGTTAAACCTCATTGCTTAGTGCATGTACGCAAATGTAAAACAGCGAAAAGCGCTTGGGAAGCATTAAGAGATGCGTTCGAAGATAAAGGTCTGAATGGAATGACGCGGAAGAGCTGCGCAAAGTAAAAAGAGACCTCATGAGAAAATTTGAAATGAAAGATCTTGGGAAGGCAGAGAATATTCTGGGAATGCACATAACGCAAAACAATATTGGAGTCAAAGTTGACCAAGAGAAGTATGTCAACAAAATTTTGAAGGTTTTTGGGATGGCAGACTGCAAAGTTGCTTCAACACCATCAGTTCCTGGTCAAAAGCTAGAGAAACCTGGACCGGAACACAAACCTGATTCGACGATTCCATATCAAAATTTAATTGGTTCACTGATGTACTTATCTGTTTGCACAAGGCCAGATATTGCACACTCAGTAAATTATCTTAGCCAATTTAACACCTGCTATGCTGAGGAACACTGGATAGCAGCTAAACGAGTGCTAAGATATTTAAAGGGCACTAAATGCCTAGGGCTACAATACAAGCGGACAGGCATGAGCAAAGTGCAGGGTTATGTAGACGCGAGTCATGCCAGTTGTTATGATAGGAGATCATACTCAGGTATGGTTTTTCTACATATGGGAGCTGCAATCTCGTGGGAAAGCAGAAAACAGAGGACAGTTGCTCTCTCCACAGCGGAAGCTGAATACGTAGCAATGTCGGAAGCTGCTAGGGAGGGAATTTTCTTAAAACGATTGTACTCCGAGGTCACTGGTCAAGCTGAGGCGACAGTGAAAATGTTCAGTGATAGCCAGTCTGCTGTGGCCATTGCGCAGAACCCTGTACATCATCAACGTACAAAGCACATAGATGTGCAACACCATTTCATAAGGGAGACCGTCGAGCATGGGCATATTGCACTGGAGTATATAGAGACAGCTCATATGGTTGCAGATGCTTTAACGAAACCTTTATTGAAAGGAAAGTTTAAGTGGTGCGCGCTGAATATGGGTGTTGTGTAAGTGTGTGATGGATGAAAGTAGAGAAATTAACTTAAGGAGGAGTGTTAGAATGAAAAGAGTCTTTAGTTTTGATATAGATCTTTTTGTTCTTTATAAGTTTATTTTTCTACTTGGCTATTGTTTTTTTTACCTGTCACTGTGTTTGAAAATTTTTGAGTATTCTCGTGTCAATATATGAATAAAGCAAACTTACGTTTTTATCTAAACTTTATTCTACTACCAGTATAAACATATTTCCTGTAATTTCTACTTGCTACGCACTCTGCACGTTAGTGGGACTTGAGTTGCCCCCACTAACAAACATCCCTTGCAGAACACCGGCATTAGAGTCGGAGCAATTAGAGTTTTGTCTTGGATCTGGACACATTGTCAGCACTCATAGAGGTAACTATGAATTCAATCTACTGGACATGAAAATTATTAAGTAGATTAAAGTAAGAAAGTTAAAGTCTACAGTGTCAAACATATTTGTGTCAAACACGTTACTGAAGTCTTCTGGCTGTCCATACCCTGTCATGCCCTGGAGTATGCCGTCACTGGTCAGAAACCTGAAGCAAAGCAATAGCTGTGCTGTGATCTGGACGGAATCCGAATTGCATGCGGTGAAGGAGAAAGGAATTGGAAAGCTATAATGTATGGCATGTTTCTAGAGGATTTATAAATAAATGGGAGTATGGATATTAGTCTTTAATCAGGAAGGTTTGATTTTTCTGTACAGAGGATGTCTTAAATTGTTCCAATTCAATGGTACATAACACCTGTTTCAGATATACATATTTCATTTACATCAATTTCTATACAAAATCCATATGATTTAATTGATTTGACATCACCACATAGGGTTGTAGCACGATAAAACGAGATGGATTAACTCGTTTTATATTTGTAATTATACATAAAGTTTGAGGTCATTGACTCAACAAGTTTTTCTAAGAAAGTTTTAGTTACTCACATTTCTTCTTTTTGCCCCTTCTGATTCTGACAGGACATAAAAATGCCATGCTGCCAGGTAAAGAACTATATCATATTTTTGTTAAACAGGAAAAAAATTAATAAAATTTCTTTGGAATCGCACGCAAGATTTTCACACGGTTAATTCCTTTTTTTGTTCGCAATTTACGTGCACAGACTACTAAGATACGTGAATGACACTTGCACAGACTCATAAAAAAAAACGACAACCACAGACTAAGTATATGCCACAGACAAAAAAGCAGCAGCTATGCATCTGTATCCCGCACAGATTATGAATATTTCGTGTGAATGTCGTCTAAGGGTCAATACCATAGATATATACTCTAGCTAGATCGACGACTTTGTAGAGGTACCTGAAGTTCGATGACGTCATACCCTAAAGTTCATTTTTCCATTGTGTCCATGTTATCTATAGTCCCAGGACATATCATTCGATGCATTTGATTATGATTTTTTATAATGATATAAAACATCTAAGATGAATATTATAGGTACCGTAATTGTATGGTAGTTTGCAACACTGCGCCAAAAATCAATGCAATTTTTCAGAGTGGCGATTATGGTCATCGGGGATTTGTAAAGATTGTGGCCGTCATAGGTACTCGTCGTTTTTGTTTGTGTTGCATAAAATGTGGTGTTGTACTGTTGTCGATAGTCAGTGATAATCGTGTTAATATCCTTTCCTAACTGAATAATTCGCAGTCCCTTCCCGAGTCTTGTTTAATGGTAATCAATATTGTCATGGGCAGCAGACGATCGGTGGGTTTGCTATCGTAAATCTAAAAACACGTAAAGCAACTTAAAGTGGAGAATAATAACATAATACTGTACATTTAATATTATTTATTACATTTCATTAATAAAAAGCTGGAATGTGCAATTCAGTAATTTTGAAGAAATTTTAATAAAACGTATTATTAAAATATAATTTTTACCTATAGAAAAATTACCTACAGAAAACATTTTGAAGAACCCAGCGATCTTTATATTCTACTAGATTGAGCATTTGGTAACTTTAATATGGTCCGTTGAGAATACCTGACGAGGCAACAACGGTTGCAGTGTACTATTAGCACGCGCGGAGTTAAAACGGCCGCATTGCTGCGACAAAATAACGTAGATGTGTATTAAAAATCTAACAATACTTTATCCTCTCATCAGTTGACGCCATTTTATGTAATATGACTAGTATTAAAATAAGTATTAATGACTATTCATTGATTAAGTGATAAAAACTTCGTAGTTCATAACAAAACAAACATAATAAAAGGTATTTCTTGATTTAATCCAATATTTTATCCAAAATAGTCGGCAGCCATATTATTACAAACCTGACGCTAGTCTTTCTCGTTTGCACGACGACAATCCGTCTATGCGTGCGAAAGAGAGAATCGCTAGGAATAAAATCGTACGACTCGTACATAGACTTAAAAATGTACAGATGTTCCATAGCGGAACTATTGTAAGTATTAGAGACGGAATAAATCTTATTGCGTTTTTATGTCGTTAGGTACAATTGATTACAACTGAAACGTTAATCCGTATAATTCTGTGTTCGCACCCTCATCGTTTCATAGAAAATGTATACGATAGTGCATACGCAGCGGAATCCCGTACGGAACGTGGCCTGTACGTCGCCGATGATGTTTTTTTCGTCCCGTACGGAAAAAGCCCGTTACGTATGCATTGAGCTTTTTACTCATGAGGGCAAAAACTATTAGGCAACATAATCTGTAATGAGGCAGTTGCATGTCTGTTTCTATCTGTGTCTATGACCATAGCCTTCCCCCACTCTGCCGCGTTCATTTCGTGCTCGGCCGTTTCGCTAGTACTCATGAGCGTTTCTAGTAGAACATATAATTCATTGGAAGAACCATATCAAAATAGGACAATCTTTCTAAGTATGTAAGTGTGGATACCCTATAATTATGAAGGACAACCTCAATCCGGCCTGTGATTGGTTCTTTAGGGACTTTAGGTTATGACGTCATCGATGACGTTTTATCGAAATCGAACTTCAGGTACCTCTACAAAGTCGTCGATCCAGCTAGAGTATATATCTATGGTCAATACACACATTGGGGACGGCAAATTTTCGGTAGGCCTCGTGCCGCACTGAATTAATATAATTTTAATGCAGTGCGAAACGAGGCTAAAAACGTCCCAAGCCCCCTCGTGCCGCACCCTACGCGAGCTCCCCGCGACTAGTGCGTTGCGTCGATAAGTTGAATACTTGCTTTAATTTTTTTCAGCAGACGGGACCCATCGAATTCATAGTATTTTTATTTGTATTGTATTTGTATTGTTACATATTTTTATTATTATTTTTAATTAAGAATTATAATTATCTTGACCATTTTTCTTCGTACACTCATTAGAAACCTGTCTGTATAAATTGTGATTATTTTTGTACTAGCGTTTTAAAGCCCGTTATTTTGATACCCATTTATATGATACTCGAAGGTATAGGAAGAAAATTTTTAAATCTTTTTGTTCTATATGGCCCCTTGTAACGCAATTTTGATTATTTTTATAAAATTATGTTTCTTGATAGCTTTGTGGTTTGCCCTCAAAACGAATCTAATGAGATATAGTTGATCGAAATCGGCCAAGTCGTTGAAGAGTTATGAGTGCTTTTAGTAGATATCTTCAATAAACAGTTTAAATTAAACACGTAGATATTATTTTCCCGTCACTAAACTCAGCGAACCTTTGCTCTCAGTACGTTACGAGGTGAATAAAATCCCATATTTTGTTTTGCCTATAATTCCTAAACTAGCTAGCAGATCCCGGGGCGATTAGGGTTTATCAATTCACTGTCTTTATTAATAAAGACCAACATTTTCATTTATCGTTGATTTCGCACCAGAACCTTAACCCAGGTGGGGTCTAAAAGACCGCGTGTCGCCCCAACGCGCAACGTCTGGTCACGGTGCGGGCCGATAACACCTCGTGCCGCAGGAATCTAAAGTATGCAAAAATTGGTGCCGCAGCGAACGTGTTAAAAATCGAGTGGCTTGTCCCCTCTTCATGTGCCGCTCGAGGCCATGGCCCCCCCGCCCACCCCCCCCACGCTACGCCACTGCCACGACGCTGCTCCAGTCAGGATTGTTGGAAGGGTTAGTTGCCAACCCAAATGTAGGAAGTTTTCATGACAATATCTGAAGGCTTCTAAAGTGGCTTAACGACTGTTATCTTATGATAACCACCGGGATCCATCCAACTACCGAACCGACCACGGCCGCTGTTGCTCAACTCGGTCGATCACGTAGGATCGATACATGCCGCTACGAGCGCTTCATTTCCACTTTTATGTCCACTTAAATTTATGATCCATGAAAAATCCTTTAATGGATTTTTTGCACCCTGATTCATGATTTCTTGTGATGATGATGAAGTTGCAAATTTATAAATAACATTAGAGCTAAGCTTCAGTAATATTAATTGTGTTATTGTTAATGCTATGTGAAACTACCATAAGCTTCAGTGTTTGTGTTATAATATTATTGAAGGGAATCGCTGTTAAGTCCGGTTTACACGTATTAAGTAGTTAAGTAGATAAGTAAATTTTAACTAAATTTTAAGTGAATAATTTTTAGTGTCCGTCCACACGTAATAATTTAGTAAAGTTCTTTAGTTCATACAATTCTACTTAACTACTTATAAGTGCCTGTCCAAACGTGTTAAGTGATAAGCCCCGCCCACCTACTTAACAGAAAATAGAAAAATTTCTAAATTACTTATCTACTTGATTACTTAACTACTAAATTACTTAACTACTAAATTGTCCGTTTACACGTATTAATTTACTTAAAATTTAGTTAAAATTTAGTTAACTACTTATCTACTTAATACGTGTAAACCGAACATTATTGTAGAATCTGGAAAATAATTAAAAAAAAAATCACTGAGTGAAACATTTTTATTTAATGATATTTATTTTGTCATATTTTAACATTCATAATATATTTTTGTCTTTCAGTGACTTAAATTACGTATAAACATTTGGCACGTGGACAGGGACGTATAAAAATACTGTTGATTAAAATTTTAAAACATTAAACATAGTAGGTAGGTACATAAACATTGTGTTGTCCATGATTGTATTAATTGTATCCCATCATTGATATAATCAATAACGTTATTATTATAAAACAATCAGAGTTAAAATCGCCATAAGGCGATAAATTTGATGGATTCTTGGGTCCATATGGAAAGAGTAGTATTATTCTAAAACTAGATCATTTACAGGTCAAAAGCAAGCTTTGTAATTACATTATTCTTATAACATACATAGAAATTGCAACGTTTATAACATTAAATGATAATAATGACGACTAGATACCTACTTTAGTTCCGATAAGCACCAAAAGGATTATACATTTCTGAAGTTCATGTAAGGATTTCTTTTGGTACATTGATCATAATTACCTATGGTTCTAATATTTTTTGGTTAAGTTGATAAGCACCAAATTGTATGATTCCTAAAATATATTTATTCAATACCTTTAAAAGTATAACTTCTCATTTATTTTGTGCAAATATAACATTTATCTGTCCTTACTTGTGGCCACAGCTCGTGGCTTAAATTGTTTTTGCTAACATGATAAACATAAGGGTATTTCAGGAATTATATATGCTGAGTGTCGGTTAACGAATGCCATTGCTCATGACGATGATCAGGGAACTTAATACAGTCCATCCAATGCTTCAGTCTCCGTCCCTTGCTATTAGCGCCCAAAACGAGGCTTCCCAGAAAGTCGTTCGGTTTGCCATAGTCCTTATCCCAAATTGTCAATGTCAAGTTTTGGCGCGAAAGCTCTGTCGGCCGCGTTTCAAAAATAAATTCTTCGTTCCATACTGGATTTAAATTCCGCCATTTTATTGAGGATTTGTGCTTTTTGTGATAAGGATCGGGATCTAGATGTCTGTAAAATAGGTAAATAAATTTTGTTAAGATTATGAAGTTTTAAAGTAATATCTATTGTATCTAAATAAGATTCTAAACCATTTCATTGAACACATTAACCCACGTGTATTGTCCCATGGGACTACTGAGACTACTGGTAATAAAATAGTGCCAATTGTCCCATCATGGGACAACTCAATGGGACAAGTGGGATAGACCCGGTTCTACCCGGTAGATGTAATCCTGGACATCTGCCACCGAAACCCAGTGGCAGACACCCACTAAGAACATTTGGAATTCAATTATATCTATAACAAACAATCCATTAAGAAGTGAAGCATGGAGCATGGAGATGAAGAAGGTATCATACAATTCACTCGTTTCTTATAACTCTACTTTAATATAATATAACACTAAGGAGTGATGATAACCGAACCTAATAACCATGGCAATGTCCAAGTGCGGTAAGATGGTGGCACTGCAGGCTAGTTTACTTCCTTCATGACATTTTACACTTACAATTTAACAAATGGATCAGAATATCCATTGCTGTCTTGTGGCGGCAATTCTGCAGCTCTGCAAACGGTGACCACTAAGGCTCTTTTTTTGGTGCTGTAGCACAGCGCCAGTAATAATCTAGGGCCAACGGGTTCAGAGTTTGAGGACCCTGACAGAGCCAAGCGCAGTTGGGCGGGAGATTTTAAACATTCTCGCAGCGCCACTGTAGCTGAGCCCATTTCGTCGCAACCGTATCTGAAAATAAATATTTTTATGAAAGATTAATACGTTGTTCAGAGAGGAATAAATTTAAAAATACCATTTATTAGCGGTATGCTCAGCTTCATTTTCGTTTCTCGGGATAAAAAATTCCCTACATATTCCAGATCATGGGATCATTGTCTACGTGCGTGCTTTTCATCGAAATCCGTTCAGTAGCTTTCATATTTAGGTACCTTTAGCATTAGTAGCATTGTATGCTGTAATTGAACTACGCAATATTATACTCATGACAATGAAGTTTCTTAACATAAGCCATTCTTCATAGGTAGGTACGGTACATACCTGTCATCATCAAACAGAACTATTTCCAATGACTTTACGTCGAGGTCTGATTCCGTAATGCCGAAGAAATGAACGGTCTCGTTAAATTCAGGATTCTTTGTTTTATGAACAGTTTTAGTTCGTAGTCTGTTGGAGTAGGAAGCCTCTGGAATCATTAAAAATAAACATATTGTATAAAATTGTAGTACAACTTTTTGGTAATTTACAGTGGCGTAGCTAGCTCTAACGAGGCCCCATATCAATATTTCTTGTGGGGCCCCCTCAACGTCAGCTGTCAAATATAAAAGGAGTGCCAACAAGTACCAGGAGTGCTAGCGGTCATAGGCCGCTGGCGAGCTTTTTTTTGGGGCCCCTATACGCTGGGGGCTCCCCGTGTGGTGTCCGGGTTCACTTTGTAGAATAGCACCACTCCCGTTCTTCCTGGGATGTCGTAAAAGGCGACTATTAGGACAAATCCAGGAAGATGGGCAGCAGCATCTTCCTGTGTGTGACGAATACTAGTCAGGTCACCTGCGGTCACCAACACGCACTAGCCAAGCGTGGTGACTACCGGCTAAAACCCCCGCATGCAAGTCACGAACAAGCCTCGGCCCCCAGTCCCCGGCAGCCCCGCTATTCCTAGTTACGGTAGCGGCTATGGTAACGGCGGGGCAGGGGGTGCTAAGAATCGCCGGCAGAGATCGGGCTACCAATCCAAACGACGACTTCTGCACCTGGCAACATACAACACCAGGACACTGAGGACCGACGACAAGGTAAAAGAGCTGGAAGAAGAGATAGACAAGTTAAACTGGAGTATTGTGGGTTTATCTGAAGTCCGAAGACAGGGGGAGGACACGATAATACTCAAATCCGGAAACTTGTTCTATCACCGGGAGGGCGAACATCTGTCCCAAGGTGGTGTCGGGTTTCTCGTTCACAAGTCCCTCGTCAACAACATTGTGCAAGTCGGGAGCGTGTCGGCCAGGGTAGCGTACCTTACACTCAGAATATCCAAACGGTATTCGTTGAAGGTTGTACAGGTATATGCGCCGACTTCGACACATCCCGACGAAGAGGTTGAGGTTATGTATGAGGACATAAGTAGAGCCATACATACCTCTAAAGCTCACTTCAATGTTGTGATGGGGGACTTCAACGCGAAGCTGGGCACGCAAAGCGGCGCCGAGAGGAAAGTGGGTCCCTACGGAATTGGACGACGGAACCACCGAGGACACTTGCTGGCCAACTTTTTGGAGAAGGAAGATCTCTTCATGATGAACTCCTTCTTCAGAAAGAAGCCACAACGCAAGTGGACTTGGATAAGTCCTGATGGTTCCACGAAAAGCGAGATAGACTTCATTCTGGCAGACAAACGGCACATATTTAATGATGTCTCTGTGATCAGCAGGTTCAAAACCGGAAGCGATCACCGTCTTGTGAGAGGCACATTAAATATCGACCTGAAGCTGGAACGGTCACGCCTGATGAAGTCTACGCTTCGCCCAACATCCGTCCAAATCCAGGGATCCGAGAACTTTCAACTTGAGCTGAAAAACCGTTTTGCGTGCCTAGAATCGTGCACGTCAGTGGACGAGTTTAACACCAGGATGGTAACAACTGTCCACGAGGTAGGGTCGAAGTATTTCAAGACCCACCCTAGTGGTAGATCTCAGCTTCTCTCAGAACAAACTCTCGGTCTTATGAGGGATCGACGAGAACTATGTGTGCAGTCTCCAACCTCCATGAGGGAATACCGACGGCTCAATGAGCAGATCTCCAAGTGCAGGCGACGCGATTTGCGAAAACACAACGCAAATCGTGTAAAAAACACAATTGAGCGAAACCAGGGCTCCAAAGTGTTCGCCAGAGATCTGTCTATTGGGCAAAGTCAGCTTACGAGGTTGAAGACCGAGTCCGGCACCATGGTTTCGTCGAAACCGGAAGTTCTGAGAGAGACTGAGAGATACTACGGACGGTTGTATGCCTCCTCTCAAGCTCCACCTCCTAGCGAGGAGAGCGATAAGAGAGCTAAACTGACCCGACACTACACAGAGGATATCCCGGACGTCAGCCTGTATGAGATTAGAGAGGCTCTCAAACAGCTTAAAAACAACAAGGCACCGGGAGATGACGGAATCACAACCGAGCTTCTAAGAGCTGGAGGAAAACCCCTTCTAGTGGCGCTCCAAAAACTGTTCGATTCCGTCATTAACACTGGAACTACCCCGGAAGCGTGGGGCAGAAGTGTGGTGACGCTGTTCTTCAAGAAGGGTGATAAAGCCCTTTTGAAGAACTACAGGCCCATCGCACTTCTGAGCCACGTTTATAAGCTGTTTTCGAGGGTGCTCACAAATCGCATTGCACGCAGGCTTGACGACTTCCAGCCTCCCGAACAAGCAGGATTCCGAAAAGGCTACAGCACCATAGACCATATACACACACTGCGGCAGATTATACAAAAGACCGAGGAGTATAATCTGCCATTGTGTGTTGCCTATGTGGACTATGAGAAAGCCTTTGATTCTATCGAGACCTGGGCGGTACTAAATTCTCTCCAGCGGTGCCGGATCGACTACCGGTATATCGAGGTGTTGAAGTGTTTGTACTCATCAGCCACCATGTCCGTCAGAGTACACAACACAGCAACGAACCCCATCCAACTGCAGAGAGGTGTCAGGCAAGGGGATGTCATATCCCCAAAACTGTTCACCGCTGCGTTGGAAGACGTGTTCAAGCTGATGGAGTGGAAACGACGCGGCATTAACATCAATGGCGAATACATCACACACCTGCGATATGCCGATGATATAGTCATCCTGGCGGGTTCCCTGGAAGAACTTGGTACAATGCTCGGGGACTTGAACAGCGCCTCAAAACAGGTGGGTCTTAAGATGAACATGGACAAGACGAAAATCATGTCAAATCAAATCAAATCAAAATCTTTTATTCATATAGGTATCACTGATACACTTATGCACGTCATTTTTTAATCTACCAGTTTTTCGGAAAGGTGCTTTGTCATAGAGGAGAAGAAAAACCGAAAGAAACTCCTCGCACATCTTTTAAAATCATGAAAAGTTACATAATATCTTCTAACCTACGCGGAACTGGATGCGGCACTAACTTCCAGGCGTCTTTGTCATTAATATATTCATTTATGCTATAGTATCCTTTGCCTAGTAGCTGAGATTTAACATATCTCTTAAACATTTGGATAGGTAAATCACGTATTGACTTGGGTAATTTATTGAAAAAACGTACACCGAGCCCCATATAAGAGCGTTGTACCCTACTTAAGCGAAAAGATGACGTCACCAAATTATGTCTGTTTCTAGTTAGATGATTATGCGTATCACTATTCTGCTTGAACATACCTAAGTTGTTTTTTACAAATATAATATTGGTGTAAATAAATTGAGAGGCTACTGTTAATATGCCTATATCTTTAAATTTCTCACGCAGAGAATCACGTGATTTCAATTTATAAATGGCTCTGATTGCCCTTTTCTGCAAAACAAATATAGAACCAATGTTAGCCGCTGAACCCCACATCAATATACCATAGGACATGAGGCTATGAAAGTATGCAAAATAAACAAGTTTCGCAGTTTCTACATCGGTAAACTGTCTTATCTTTCTAATCGCATAAACTGACCTACTTAGCTTACTCGCGAGAGCCGTTATATGGGTGCCCCATTGTAGTTTAGAATCTAAGGTGACACCCAAGAAAACTGTGGATTTTTCCATAGTTAGAATTTCATTATTTAATTTCAGGCTTTTACTAATATTCCGTACATTAGGTAGTGTAAATTCAACACACTTAGTTTTTTTAGCATTAAGTAGCAAATTGTTTGTTGTAAACCAGTGTGATAAACGAGATAGAGCACTGTTTACGTCGTCAAAATTCATTTTATTTCTATTCGTCTTAAATATAAGGGAAGTGTCATCAGCAAACAGGACAATCTCTGCATGTTTCTTAATATAATACGGCAGATCATTTATGTATACTAGAAAAAGGAAGGGGCCCAAAATCGAGCCCTGAGGTACACCCATAACAGATTGAGATCCCGATGACTTGGTATCATTTATGCTAACACATTGGATTCTACCCTTTAAGTACGACGCAATCAAGTTAAGTGAGTTATTCTTGATACCGTAGTGGCTGAGCTTAAGTAGAAGTGTTTCGTGTTCAACACAGTCAAATGCTTTAGACAGGTCACAGAATACCCCTATGGCATTTTGTGAATTCTCCCAGGCCTCAAAGATGTGTTTGAGAAGCCTAGCACCAGCATCTGTTGTACTACGGCCTTTGGTAAAGCCGTATTGATCAGGGTGGAGTAAATTACAAGTGTTGAAGTGCATCAGCATTTGATTTAATATAATTTTTTCGAATACTTTACTAAGAGTTGGTAAAATAGAAATAGGTCTGAAATTATTAACGTCTGTTTTATCCCCAGATTTAAAAATCGGTATAATCTTACTATACTTCATAAGATTTGGGAAAGTACCTAAATCTACACATTTATTGAATAACCTAGCTAAATAAGGGGCTATCACATCTATTATATTATTTATAACTTTGACAGACATTCCCCACAAATCACCCGTATTTTTAATGTGCAATGCTTGAAAAGTTCGAACTATTTCCAATGAGGAAGTATATTTAAATTGAAACGAAACACTACATTCATCAACGGTATCTTTTAAAATAGAATGTGCTGCTGCCGGGGATGAAGTCAGCGATTTAGTCAACCTAACCGGATTATTTTGAAAGAAATTTTCAAATGCATTAGCCACCTCTTTATCAGAGGTTATTTTATTTTCATTAACTAATAATTCATATTTAGAATCGCGTAAATTATTACTACCAATCTCGTTTCCAATAATACTCCAAGTGGTTTTTATCTTATTGCTTGATTTGACAATTTTTTCCTTGATATGCATAGACTTAGCCATAATACACACGGCTTTAAAAATTTTTGAATAACTTTTTACATGTTCAAGGAAAGATGGGGAATGGTTATATTGTTTTTCTCCATATAGCTCAAATAATCTATCTCTACTTTTAAAAATACCTCTTGTGGCCCAATCACTAAAATTCAAATTTTTATTTAGTTGAACCTGCTTATATTTAAAGATTTTATTAAATTCATTATTTATAGTATCGAAGAGGGCCCTATATAAGTTATCGGGATCAGTCTGTTTTAGTGATAAGGTATTGTGGATTCGGGCTGCGACTCCTACTTTAAAGCGTGTCATTTTGCTTTTAGTTATAGGTCTATAATTATTTAGTTATATGTCAAATGTCCATGTCACACCCGTACCGGTTGTGGTTGACGGCGCTGCTCTTGAAGTTGTAGACGAATACAATTACCTGGGACAAGTGATCCAGATGGGTAAGTCCAACTTCGAGAAAGAAGTCACTCGTAGAATCCAACTCGGATGGGCTGCGTTCGGGAAACTGTGTCATATCTTGTCGTCCAAAACACTACCTCAGTGCCTGAAGTCGAAGGTGTTCGAGCAGTGTGTGTTGCCAGTGATGACATACGGATCCGAGACGTGGTGCTTTACTATTGGCCTGATCCACAAGCTCAGAGTTGCGCAGCGGGCTATGGAGAGGGCTATGCTCGGTATTTCTCTACGTGATCGCATCAGAAATGAGGAGATCCGTAGACGAACAAGGGTAACCGACATAGCTCAAAGAATTAGCCGGCTGAAGTGGCAATGGGCTGGCCACATAGTTCGAAGGACCGATAACCGTTGGGGAAGAAAGGTCCTGGAATGGCGCCCACGTCTCGGAAAAAGGAGCATAGGACGCCCCCCGACCAGGTGGACTGACGACCTGAAGAAGACAGCGGGCATCCGCTGGATTCAGAAGGCTCAGGACCGGTCAGAGTGGCGCAAGTTAGGGGAGGCCTATGTCCAGCAGTGGACCTCTAAGGGCTGATGGATGGATGGATGGATGATACGCTGGGGGCCCCGTATAATTGATACGGCTGATACGGCGGTAGCTACGCCCCTGGTAATTTAGTAAGTATCCTACCTATCTAATTTATTATGAAGAAATGTACAAAACATGAAAGGCATACCCGAACTGTAGTAGACTAAAAATTGGATTTGATGATTTTTTTTTGTATTACATTTCTCGTGGCATTCTTACTACAAAAATCAGGCTCAATTATTTGTTCTAAAATTAAAATTATCGGATATGTGAAGTCACAGCATTCGCAAAGAATTGAGAAAGATGTTTCTAACAACTCTGAAATCCGTGACCCGTATGACAATTTTATATTGCTGATCGACTTTGAATAAAAGTAACCGACTTATAAATACGTCGTAGCCGCACCACCCTGTATAACATCCAGAGTTCTTGCATTGTTTCAACTATCTTGCCTGCGGGGTATTGAATTTATATCAGGGCGAAGTTGTAGAACAAGCTTATGTTACTAATAGTTAGTTTACAAGTAGTAAGTTTAAGTCTGAAGCTGTATAAACTGCGAAACGTGGACTTTTAATCGAGTATTATTTATTGTAAGTACACCAGAACAAGAACATAATAATAAAGTGATGAGATGAGCAATTTAAATTAGAACGAAATTTTGAATCGTTTCGAAACTAAGTATCTAGTACTTTTACTGTTTATTTAAATATACCTCTATTCAAAATAGCAGGAGGTTCTATGTTGCACTGTATATTTTTTTGTATGTTCAGCGATTACTCGAAGACGGCTCAACCGATTTGGATGATTCAAATGGTATTGATTATTTTGGAAAAACTAAAAATTGAAAAATAAAAACTTAAGGTAAGGTAGAACCGCCTTCAAAGTTAAAACAAAATGATTTGAAAAAGTGTAAATTACTTTAATGAAAAACTGAACTTCTACTTGTACGCTATGTATTGAAATGTAAGTCGGTGCCATAAGTAAAAAAGTGCTATATAAAAAGTGTTCCATGTTTTTAAGAGAGATTTGATCCTTATGATTGACCCTATCGATTGATGACATACCATATCAGTGTAGTTTTTTCGAATTTTAGCCTGTTCGATTCCCGGGTATGACAAGCATATTTTTAAAAATCATCGAATGCAGTTTTGTTTCTTTAAAAAAATAAATGAATGTTTCTTTTCAGTGAAATTCGTTATCTCCAGTATTTAGTGAGTACTCCAGTAGAGTACTTTCCCTCCAGTTGGCGTTAAAAGATTCCATCCTGTATATTCAAATTATTTTTGTAATGTTCGACCGTTTTCCTTATAGCTTCCGTATCTTGTTTAATTACGTCACCTATTACGCGTTCGACTTACCTCTCGGTAATATCTCTAATCTGCAAAATGGATCTGACAGGCCCGTCATATCCATTCCAATTAGACCTCTCGCCCTGAGAACAGTTACGGCGAGCGAAGACGTGCCATTGTCGTATGCCAGTTTGATCTCCAGCGTGCCGAATCCAGCATCGGGAATAGTCGGCGGTCGTTCCACTTGCGTTGTGGCTTTAGCTTCTTTCCTAACACTCCGTAAGCTGTAAGCGCTGCCTTTGCTGTTCGTTCGCTTTAAATTAGCAAGCGACCGTTGGTTCAGGCTGTCGGTTCTGTTTAGGCTCAAACCGCTGACTCCGTGGGAGAGTATGTCCGTCTCGCTCCAGTCGTAGTTGGTCTCCTGTGATTAAGGAAAGTATACTTTGAGAAAGTGTAATAAGTAGATAATGAGGTCTTACACGGATTTGTAACAGAGGGAAGATGTTCTGAGTGGTATATAAGATGCTACCTCATGAGGAAAACAGCCTCGTGGAAAACGTTATTTTAATATGGTGAAACTTAGCCCCGGAATCGGAAATCATCTAAATATATTGTAAATTTCCTATATACCATTCACTCGATAAAGAAATACGAAAGGGTACAGTTTAACTAAAATCGGAACCCTTATAGTTCTGTCATGTCCGTCCGTCCGTCCGTCTATCCGAGGATTTAGGGGTCAACTGGTCACCCCAAAAGTTTGTTCTAACTCGTCATTCGCCAAAAATATATTAAATTAGTAATAATTTGTGCATAGCGCCGAGATCATTAGTGCTAGGAACCGTAATTTGGCATAGATATACATATGTATTTATCAATACTCAAAAATCGTAGAATAAAATATTGAAAAATATTTTTTTTACCTCCCCTACAAGTATCGTGAGGATGATTTTTTTTCGTTGCATACCCCGTAGTATGGGATATCGTTGAAAAGATCTTTCAAAAAAATTATGGGTCTCCTAAGACTATTTTTGGATTTAGGGATTCGCTTGCGAATTTTTGTTAGAGCACAGAAGATATCTGTAAAATAGTACATATGTTAGAGCCAAGTGTCCCCCCCCTCTCTGCTAGCTAAACGGTTGGAGTTGTACAAGTGAAAAATCTCAAAAATAGGTTATATGATGAATTTACAAGGAAAACTATCACGGCTATGTTAATATCAGTAGTTAATGAGTAATAGTCCATAAACCTATTACCTAATACTTCGGAACCCTACATTGCGCGTACCCTGACACGCTTCTCTCTTTCTTGACCGGCAACGCATCAGTGATACCTTTGGTGTTACTGATGTCCATAGGCGACGTTAGCCACTTACCATCAGGTGGATTTTTAGTTTGATTGTCGGCTATTTTCATAAAAAAATAAAAACAACAAAGTTACAAATTATGCTTTTTAAGCACATCCTTATAATAGTAGAGGATATTAAGTAGCAAATAAATGACATAAGGTGCATTGGGGTATTTTCGATAGAAATTCATATGAGATGAACAGAGGTTTATGTTTCGGATTTATTAATTATTTTCATGATACTGACGTATTTCCACGGTATGAGGAATAACGCCTATTTGTTACCTTGATTCCATTATTAAATCGACGCAAGCACTGCCGCGAACAGTTTTAGTATTTCTTATACATATAAAATAACTTTTATATACTCCTGAATTAGTACGGTAGTACTAAGTTTACCTAGTCTAATCTAGTAACCTAGATTATCTAGAGTGTAGATAATCTAGATTCTAGATTATCTTGGACAGTCATTGGATTGATTGACGAAGGTTAGGTATAGTTTTCTCAACAATACGCAAGATTTCAACTTGCTCCTATTCCTCTGTGTGTCCGACAAAAATAAAAAATCATTTTGATAGCTGATAGATATATGTAGTTCAAGTGAAATAGAGACATTAAAACCTTATTTAAAAATTATTTAAAAATTAATAAATATTTCGAGAGCACAATTCGCATGTTTAAAAAACAGAGTTTTCTAATTATGTAATCCGAAATGGCCATAGAAATCCTTAACTTGGATAACAATGTAAAGAAGTTCAACATCTCAATTGATATTAAAATTCATGAAACTTAACTATTGACTATTGAGTTATAATGAAGCAGTTCTACTGAAAAAAATAATGGGGTATATTTCCATCAGCGAGTTTAGCGACGCCATTTCCCTTAAACAAATACCAGTGGGGAGTCATCCCCGCGGATACAAGTGACCTCAATTAACCCTATAAATCAATAGCATGAGATTTATTAGAAACGTTTTTCGCTGACATATGACGCACTAGCTATTCACGCAGTTACATTCAACGCGTTCTGAAGGAATAAGACATTAACTTTGTTTTATAAACAATGGCAATCGCATCCGATGCTTTCCGTTTTTGGTAATCTTCAAGATCAAACTACAACTACACGTTATGTAGATAAAAACAATAATTTTAATTACCTGTAAAAGGAAAAAACGGAATCCTTATAGGATCACTTCGTTGTATGGGTTATTTTGGCGGTCTTAAAAGAATCAAAACCTATAGCGAATACTTCCGGTAGTTCCCGTTGATCTACAATCATGAAATTTGGTAAGTAATTTCTCCAGACAGGGAGACCCATTCCTAAAATTAAAAACAAAATATTATTGTGATTAGGTAATATTTTTATGATTGATGCGCAAATAGAGGTACCTACTTGATTTGGAAATTAACTGTTTTCGTTTCGACATTAAGTCAATGGCTCTTAATCTGTGTATCCAATCTGTGTATATTTAAATTTATTTATTTATTTTATTTTATTAAGATTACACATATTCAAGATTAGATACACAATGTTTGTGCATATACATAGACCCCTCTTTCCCACTGGGCACTCTGGGCAAGTGCCCAGGGCCCCGTGATCGATAGGGGCCCCCTAGTTTCTGCAGATCACTAAACGATAACCGATATTTATTACCGAAGAACTTTTTTAATTCGAATAAATCGAACCTAAATTACTGACTACAATACCAATTTGCTTTTTAGCTTTTGCATAAATCTAGAGGCTTGCTTATCTACTTTCTTTGTTTATTCTAACAAAATAGTGTTCTGTCAAAGTCATAGGGGCCCATTATCCTAATATGCCCAGGGCCTCCAATATGTTAAAGACAGTCTTGCATCTACATCACTCTTAAAAACTAAACAGTTTTATACCTATGTGAAAATCGTTCATACGAATATTTATTTGTCTTCATAAATGTTATATGACAAAATTAGTTGTTTATGTAGGTCATGTCCCGGAAACAACATCCTGCCGGGTTAACTAACTTAGGGAATAATATAATTGTCCTCAAAAGGCTTGCTAATTGATTGTTTTGATTGGCGAGAACGGTATTTTGACGAATCGTACTTAAATGTAAAAAAAATTGCATGTCAGTATTGTAAGTAACTACCTCAGGTAACTACCTATGTTCTTAGACATCGAGAAATTCACGCGAACTAAGTTGCGGGCAATAGCTAGTAATTAGCCTTAACCGCTTCCCAAAAATACCTCAAAATTTTCTGTTGTAGAATGAAAGGGTAACAAAAATCGTACGATATATCAACAAACATACCCAACAAAACAAAACACGTGTAAGGTTTTTCTCAGAACGCTTTCAAAGTCGAAAGAAGTTTTTTTAAACTCGCCCTGTGGCGAGTTGGTAGAATGAAAATATTTAAATAGAATTAAGTAGGAAGACATAATTATCTTGAAAACCCAAAAGTGGTCCGCTTTTTCTTTTAATTACGTACCAAATTACGGTAGAGTGGACTCAATTATGTAGGATACGGAATACGGATAAATAGAGAAGTCTGAAATGTATCTACCTACTTCTGTATCACTTGCGAACTGCGGATGATTTCAATGTTGTTATATTATCATCTATTTCATCTTGTTTTTGTCTTTCAATGTTTTTTATCCTGTCCAACATGGCTTTTAACGATTATCTCAGCATTGTCTCTGACAGGGCTTAAAGATTATAACCGGGATTATATATATCTGAGCGTGCTTTTTTCATGCACAGAAGGTCTTGTGGCAACATACCTGAATCACGCTATAAAAATTTATACAATGTGTAAGTAAAATATAGGTACGTATGTACACTTACGTACACGTACTTGAAACAATGAGAGCACTTCGGGATATCTTCCTTTGTGAAACACTTGAAGTTTCTGGCTTTCTGATAATCTCTGGCTTTCACCCATCTTATGCGCCCGTCGTAGCTTAAATAGGTCGATCGCGTTTTACATGAAATCTTATTAGTAAAACAGTTAAATGTTATAATTCAGTGAATTTATGCCGAGAGCAAACTTTCTTTGTTTTTTTTTTATGGAAATAGCCGGCAAACGAGCTGACGATCCACCTGATGGTAAGTGGCTATCGTCGCCCATGGACATCAGCAACAACAAAGGCATCACCGATGCGTTGCCGGCCAAGAAAGAGAGAAGAAAAAGAAAGAAAGAACTGGCTCTCAAGCCCCCAGCCGGAACACGACGAGTCGTTTGGCGGCTGACTCATGCTCAAGGGTGGTAGCTATCCAGGCGAACCCCATGGCGAAATAATAATAGTAATAATGGTATTAATAAATAATTAAAATCAATTTACTAATATAATCCCTCGAGGGGTCCTACCACCAGCGGGCCAGATTTAGTCGCCTTTTACGACACCCATCCGGCGTGGGATTGGGGTTAGTATTCTAAGCCGCCCCAATACGGCGAATTTTCTCTTTTTTCGACGGCAACGTACCGTATCTACTGTATAGGTGATACTTCTGATGTAGCTGGTGTCCATAGATGACGGTGACCGCTTACCATCAGGTGGCCCTGCTCGTTTGCCGGCTAATTACCACTGTCCCCACCGGACTCACCGGACCTTGCCCCAACAGATTTCTACTTTTTTCAAAATTTAGACAATTTTTTAAATGGGAAAAAGTTCAACACCCGAGAGTCAGTACAAAACGCTTTTGCTGACTTCACCGCCTCACGTCCGGCAGACTTCTACAGTAAATGAATAAACAAACTGCCATCAAAATGGCAAAATTGTATAGATAATTTAAGCCAGTACTTTGATTAGCTGAAATGAAAAAAAAATATATCAACATTTTATTATTATATTTTAAAATTTTCATACAAATCTCCAATTTGTAAAGGCCTAATAATGTTAGATATTGCAATAAATGGCTACTCTTCCGGAACTCGGGTACAGTAAGGCCTCTACGCCTCTACGTGAACACTTGTAATCATGTCGCTTGATAAGTTAGGTACCAACTCGGGGGAATTATGTTATATGTAGTAAGTTATGAATTATGATACTATGCCATGTCTTTTATTTTGTGTGGAAGTGTACTGAAGGCTTCGTGTTTTTTCTCTTTAGGCTTCCATTTTATTCGTAACTGAGGGAAGATGTTCTGAGTGGTAACATTCTAGCAGGTTCATGAAAAATGTTCACTAATACCTACGTTATTAATCAATAATCATCATCCAAATATATTTTAAATTTCCTATAAATGCTCCCATTCCCTTCATAAAGAAAAACGAAGGGCTAAAGGTTAAAATTTACAAATATTTGAATTTTCTCCTTCAGCTCCAAATAGAGTTCGTAACTTCTTACATTTTCATTGAAGATCACATCAATCAAACGTGAAAGACGTGATAAAATCGCCAAGTCCGACGTGCTCATAATAGAATGACGCATGAGCGAGCTTTCCTCACATACATAGCTACTCCGTTCTAGGTTGTTCAATGGACGATCTACTCTAACAGCGATTCACTGACAAGAGGACACTATTGCCCAGTTATAATCTGCCTGAGGCTGCATATTGATGTTATGGGTGAATATCAAATCGGCAAATTTTACGTGTCCAGGTTGAGAATCGAGGTGTAAAATGATAGAATGTTTCTAATTTTTTTATATAGTAAACTACGTAACTTCTTTTAATTGGGGCCACATTGTTTTTTAAATATATGTGTATATAAAAAATCAGGGTAAAAAAATGCCTTAAAATTCAAGTTTGGTGGTATGTCCCAGCTCCATTTTTTGATATAATTTCATTCACCACAGTGACAATTGAAGTTAAAATAAAAAAAATATAATTTCGTTAGTATACGCATAAGACACATTATCTAAAAATAACTAAACCATATTATAAAATCTTATTTAACATCACAGGATACTCGATCAAAGTTTGTCCAAGAAAAAACCAAAATCTTGGGTGCACTTGTTCAACTTACTAAAACATGAACTTTATTGCGTATGCGATCATTTAAGTTTTATTATTTCGCATGGCACAGTTGTGTGGTAACGTTTTAGTGTTACGGGTATGTGATTAGAGCTGTGACTTCCCTCCAAAACAAAAGTACCCGCTTGGGTGGCACAGGGGGACAAGAATTGTTCAATTTTTGGTGGATCGATTTGTTGTTTATTTTAAAGTGCTTTTATAGTAAGCTACACGTTAAAGGTAGTGATTTGGATTACGCATAAAACAGTTATATACATTTCATTGTAACTTTAAACCTCTATTTTTAAAGATTTTTTTATGCATGGTTCCAAATTTGGTGGCTCTATTTTGGTGGCTTTGGTGGCGTTTATGCGTGACCAAAATTTAAAACGAGCCACTTGAGCGAAACTAGGGCTTCAAAGAGTTCGCCAGGGATCTGTCTATTGGGCAAAGTCAGCTTACGAGGTTGAAGACCGAGTCCAGCACCATGGTTTTGCCGAAATCTGAAGTTCTGAGAGACGGTCGTATGCCTCCTTTGAAGCTCCAGCTGCCTGCGAGGACAATAACAAGCAAGCTAAACTGACCCGATACTACACATATACGATACCACAGAATATCCCGGACGCTGCCTGTACAAGTATAAGATAAGAGAGGCTCTCAAACAGCTTAAAAAGAAAAACGCTCCGGGAAATGACGGATTCACAACAGCTGATGGGAAACCTCTACTAATGACGCTCCAATAGCTGTTCGTTTCCGTCATCAATACTGTAACTACCCTGGAAGCGTGCAGCAGAACTGTGGTGACTCTGTTCTTTAAGAAGGGCCAAAAAGCCCTTTTGAAGAACTAAAGGCCCATTGCATTTCTGAACCACGTTTGTAAGCCGTTTGCCGTGCTCACAAATCGCATGGCAGGTTTGATGACTTCCAGCCTCCCGAACAAGCAGGATTCCGAAAGGCAACAGAACCAAGGACCATAATATACACACACTGAGGCAGATTATACAAAAGACCAAGAAGTATAATCTGTTGCTACGTGTTGCTTATGTAGACTATGATAAAGACTTTGATCCTATCGGTATCAGTATCGGTACTTAATTCTCATATCGAGGTGTTGAAGTGTTTGTAATTATCAGGTACCATTTCCGTCAGAGTATATGAAACAGCTGCGAACCCTATTCAACTACAGAGAGGTGTCAGGCAAGGGGACGTCATATCTCCTAAGCTGTTTACTGCTGCGTTGGAAGACGTGTTCAAGCTGATGGAATGGAAACAACGTGGTATCATCGTGGTCAATAGAGACATTACACACTTACGATATGCCGATGATATAGTCATTCTGGCAAGATCCCTGGAGGAACTTGGTAAAATGATAGGGGACTTGAACAGCTCCACAATTGGTGGATCTTAACATGGACAAGATGAAAATCATGTCCAATGTCCATATAATATACGTATGTACGTCCAACTTCGAGAAATAAGTCACTCGTAGAATTCAACTCGATTGGGCTGCGTTCGGGAAACTGCATCATATCTTGTCGGTAACACTATCTCAGTGCCTGAAGTCGAAGGTGTTCAAGCAGTGTGTGTTGCCAGTGATGACATACGGCTCCGAGACGTCGTGTTTCATTACTATTAGCCTTATTTATAAGTTCAAAGTCACACAGAGGACGGAGAGAGAGAGAGAGCGGATGGAGAGAGTTATGCTCGGTATTTCTGTACGTGAACGAATCAGAAATGACGTAGACGAACAAGAATAACCAACACAGCTCATCGAGTAGGCCGGCTGAAGTGGCGATGGGCTGACCACATAATTCGAAGGACCGATGACCTTTGGGGAAGAGGTTCTCGAATGGCGTCCACGTCTTGGAAAAAGCAGCATTGGAAGCCCCCCAACCAGGTGGACTGACGACCTGAAGAAGACAGTAGGCACCCGCTGGATTCAGAAGGCACAGGACTGGTCAGAGTGGCGCAAGTTAGAGGAGGCCTGTGTTCAGCAGTGAATCTCCAAGGGCTGATGGATTGATAGATAAATAATAATATCTATGTTTTTTAACAATAGAGAGTTTTATAAAACGATGAAAGTTATTGATAATTCCCGAGAATTCGTGATATTAGCCACTTTGAGCTTTATTTCATTGATTTTAGAGCTTATGTTCCAGAAAAATCCAATTTTGGTGTCACTGATTTTCAATTTTGGTGGGTACTTTCGATTTTGGTGGGCGATTTTCAATTCTGGTGGCCACACTAGACTTTGAACTTAAATATCTCAAAAAGTTATCGACATATTCTCATACCTCTTGAAGGTTCTTCTAGCTTAGACTTTCTATTCTTATACCAGATCCTCATTTTTCACGAAAACTGAAGAGAAAATTTCGCCACCAAAATTGAAAAAAAATGCACGTTTCTGATATTCACCCTTATCTACATTCTGTAGAGTCATTGTCGGATGACAGGTTGCGCAATGTCGTTTCGTGTTCTTACTGCGACCATTCCACGTCAAGGATTAATTGATATGGAAGGCAATGATCGCCAATGTTCACTCATTATAAGGTAACCCATCTACTAGTAAGTCATCACAACTGTCAGGTCTCCCCCCCTCACAATGTGAAGGGTTACAGCAATGATATTATAATGTAAAAAAGAGGTAGATATGTCACTAGCGGGCCGACGATGAAGAGCGTAAGAACAGGCAATTGACCGTTCTGTAGCTCGAGCACGAATATTTGCGAGAAAGTATTCGTATGGTTAACGTAAGCAATTTGTCAAATTTGTATGGCATTTTAGTACCATTTACGTACGATAGGGGACTTTTGAAAAAGTAAGTAAAAGAAATAAAATTCATGGAATATAAAATACCACACATAAGCAATCATGATTTATTGCATTTTATTTATTTTCATTATTTCTCTAACAAAATAAATATGTCGGCATGGCCGAGGCATTGCGGATATAGATTAACATACAGAAGTGACGATATGTGGATGCTGTCCCCATTTGTATGTTTATTGTTAAGTACAGAAGAATCAATGGATAATTTTCTTACGAGTACCCGTCCGCCCTGTTACATTTTATATTATACGGCGTGACTACAGTCACAGCCAGTAGTCAAAGGAGTGACGCACGAGCTTTTGCGTTGCTCGCGTTACATTACAAGAAAATTATATTAGCGACGTTGACCCAAATATAAGCCCCAATAGGCCTATGCTGAAATGACATGCTGCGTCGATGACAGGGTCAAACTTATACAGCGAGTTTTGTATTGGACATGATTGAAGCTGAATTGACAAGCTGACCTCCGGTTACGTTCCGTTGGTACGTTTGTATTTTAGTTTCGTTTGAAACAAACGTTCGTAGTGAGTACTTAACATGTTTTATGAAAATAAATAATTCTAAATTATAATTTATGCAAAAATTGAGATACTAACACCGATACATAAATGATTGAGAAAGGAAAAAATAGAGAGAGTAAGAGAATCCCATCGCGAAAGTACTTGATACAGGTATTTATAATTTGACATTATTAGGACAACTTAAAAACGTTACTTAATTATAGTATGACCTTAACAAGGTACAAATTTTACCCTTATTCTATGCACAAAACGAATGTGGTAACAGGGCCTCATTTATGAGTTACTCAAAAATAGACAAAGAAAAACTTTCTGGTAGGTACTTAATTTATTAATAAACCCTTAGTAAACCCTATAAAGTCGAACAGAATTATCTTGTTGAGGTGGTTCCGCCCCGGGCAAACAGAAAAATAAGTAAAAGTAAACACAGCAAAGATTCTAAAACCGAAAGAATTTTGCCCACACAAAGGATATTTTAATTACATTGTCTAAAATAGGCACTGTTATTTTTTAAATACATCAGGCACGAACAAGTTTATATCTTTATCTGTATATCTTTAGCCATCACATTAGTCAAGCTTTCTGAATCGCAATCGATATAGTTTTACTAAAAACAAAAATTATAATATGATTATTATTTTAAGTATTTAATTAAAAACATAATTATGTATCGTTTACACTAAATAATTTATGTTAGGTACTATCATAAAGGTTATTTATTGAAAAATCAAAATTTACCCAAATGACTTGAGTCAATGGGTTATCTTCGATAGTTGTAATATTTAAATAGAAAGTCATCGTGAAATAGCCACATCATCCAGATAAATAATTTATGTTTAGTTAATAGTCAAGTTCTTATATCTATAATAATATATAAAGAGGAAAGATATGATTTTTTGTTTGCATTGAATAGGCTCCGAAACTACTGAACCGATTTGAGATTTCTTTCACTGTTGGAAAGCTACACTATCTCCGAGTGACATAGGCTATATAATATTTAAAAAAAAATTAGGGATCCTTAATAAAACTCCAATAATGTATTCCAAGGTGTAAAAAGATAAGAAAACCGAAGCAAAGCGAGGGCGGCTACTCGTTGTGGGGGAGGGGGTGAGTACAAGAGCTCTTTACACGAGGCCTATATAATAAAAGACTATATCGCTCACTTAGTAATACAACGGCACATCTACATTTGTCATGTTTTACAGAAGCGAATTTCAAAATTTATGTTAAAATGTTTAAAATTAATTTATGGGTTCTTTTTACGTTTTTTACAGATTGTATGGGTTTGGTTACTAGTATAGACATTAATACATATTTATCACTATGTAGATTATGCACTTTTAAATAGGTATACCATATAAAATCTATTTCGCATTTTTTGCAGATGTGCCATTATATTACTAGGTAAGCGATATATAAAAGATGTAGTCTTTTCAGGTGATTAAAGCATCGTCTATAGTAGAGGGGCAACGTCAAGGGCTCTTTAATGTTTTCATCTATACTAATATTATAAAGAGGAAAGATTTGATTGTTTGTTTGCATTGAATAGGCTCCGAAACTACTGAACCGATTTGAAAAATTATTTCACTGTTGGGAAGCTACACTAACCCCGGGTTATATAGGCTATATTTTATTTTCAAAAAATTAGGCGTAAAAAATAAGAAAACCGAAGCAAAGCGAGGGCGGTTACACGTTATTAATAAAATATTAAATTATTAATCAAGTTACTTGCTAAAGGAAACTCTAACCTAGAATATAATTGCCTATGTGATCGGCTGGAAGAACCTTGTAGGAGGAAGCATTGAATGCGGGTATTCGGAAAACAATTTCCGCTTGTGATACACCGTATCACCGAGGAATAGATCTACAACGACTCATTTAGAAAATTGTATTTGCTTATAAAAAAGATCTGATAAATAAACGAGTTTGGATGTTATGTGGTAAGCAGCGAAAATCATTTTTTTTTACATGGAATAAGTTCGTGCTTGACAACAATCCCACCTGATGGTAAGTGGCGATGAAGTCCAAGATGGAGAACGCACTAACTTAATAAATGCCTATTCACTTTTCTCTTGAAGAAACCTACATTGTAGGTGGAGGGAATACCCACGCGGGCAAGCTATTCCAGTCCTTCGCTGTATAAAACTAGAGCGGTCCCACGGATCTGAAAAAAAGACGGACGTAACCTCGTCTAATCGAGAATGAAGCATAGCAATGGCCGCCCGCTTACCATGTGTGCGTAATTTTTGATTCGCGATTAACGCAGTATGGTGTCAATGTGTGGGCGTGTGTACTTGTACGAATAGAGATTTGGTATTACTATGGGTGCTTCACTGAATTTGTTATTGGGATTACGTCCGTCTTTTTTTTAGGTCTGTGAACAATCCCTATTACTATCTGCAACTCTAATGAAATATTCCAGTTTCAGGAACCAAGAGGACCTGGATTTCAGAGCTGAAGGGGAAAATAAATTGATAAAATATGAAGTTTATGTTCATTGTTATGCTTTAAATTATTGAGTGATGATTTAATTAAAATTTAGATGTTGTTCAACACGGTCAGTCCACTACGGTAGCGAGTTAAAATCACATTAAAGTTCCGGTATTTGTTGCTCTTGAAAATTATGTTTACTATCTGAAAATTATGTAATAAATATATATTTAAATGTTTTCTTTGTTCAAACTAACATATTATTCACAGTAGACAAAACGTTAATTAAAATAAAATTAGTGTTAAATTGTAAGCGTACCCTAAAGAAAATATTTTAGGTCACATAATAAACACTAGTGATGTTTAAAAATAATATATTTTTCCAATGTTGCGAAAAAGGTCAAATGCGATTTCAAACCCAACCCTACTGCTCCCGTGTTTTATTAAGTTTATTCCTTACACTCCATATGTTTACAAAGGGTGTTTTCCTTGGGGCGCGTGTCTCTCCTGTTAATTCAACATTATCACCCGATGGTCGGTTCCAGTGGCGAGCGAGTCTCGCAAATCGCAGGCTTCTTCGAGCCACGGAGGAATGGATTAATATTTTTTTTATTCTAAAATACATACTTAGTTCTTTTGTAAAATTAACATCTCGAAGTTGATTGCTATTCTGTAATTAGTCTCAAGCGGGGATCCGCATTCTCGCGATTTCGTTACGTCATGTCCGTCCCTCCACTATACATAATATTTATCACGCCGACAAAGTGGTAAAATAAAATCATGAAATTTGTTTCAAGATACCTCCCCTATGTTTTGGAAGACTATTTTTGCATTAAGGATCCATTTGCGAAAAATAAAGCTTTAAAGTGATAATTTTGGACAGTCCCACCTCTCCACTGGCTGCTAAATCATTGGTGTTAGACACAGAAAAATTAATATTAGCATTTATTCCGTTTATATTTTAGATTTTTTTCACACTTTACCGGTTCGATACCCGGCTTAAGCAGGTGAATTTTCAAAAATCTTTGAATGCAATTTTATTTAGTTATAAATATAAAGGAATGTTTTCTTTCAGTAAAATTTGCCATCATCAATATTCAGGTTACTTTTCCTCCAACTTTTTTCTCTACCCTGTATAGGTTAACTGATTAATAGTCGATGAACTTACAACTACGGAACTCTACATTCTGAGTGGCCTGACACGCACTTACAGAGCCGGCACCTTTACCTAAGCCAAGGAAAACCATAGGCGTCTAACCAAGTCCCATTTCTACAAGTGTTGCTCATTATCATTTGAGTCAAAACCAGCTGAAATGTTTGTTCCATTGTCCATAAAGTTTTTCATCTTTAGAGTACAAATTAAATTCCTTTGAAGTTTCGTAATTAATCTTAATTAGAATTACGTTGCTAACTTCCGCCCCTCCGTTTATAAAATTGTCCAAGTTGTAGCTACTAGATACTCTTGTATTGTAACATTTCTAAGTCCTATTTTTATGCGACTCTTTTTTTGTTTTCAGTGTGTTTTTGTTTCTGTTTTGACGATCCTGTAGCCTAGTTGGTAGCGACCCTGCTGGCGAAGCGAGGGGTCCCGAGTTCGATCCCGGTCGGGGCAGATATTTATGTGACAGATAAATATTTGTACTCGGGTCATAGGTGTAATTGCGATTTGTTTCTTCTATTTTTTTCTCAGCCGGTAATGCATCGGTGAAGCTTAAGGTATTATTGACGTCCATGGAGACCATGGGTGGCGCTGAACATTTACTGTCAGGTGGCTTGTGTGCTTGTTCTTGTTTGTAACTCTGTATCGCCCCAACTCAGAATCACTAACGGACATTGAACTAGTATTATTAGCGTATAGAACAGACACCGCGAACATTGGGTTCGGGGGTGTGCATTGCAGCCGGCCGGCTGCATTTCATTCTGTCGCTCGGCTGTCACTCGGCTGCGCTCATGGCGGCCGCATGCCAAAATTGTTTATGAAAAAACTGAAAAAATGACGTCGTGCGTATTAAGAACGTGTCACAATTGCACGACAAAAAATAAAAAAGATAATGGTATCACATAATATCATCGGTAAGAAAACAAAATATTAACTTAAATCAACTAAAACTAATTTAATTAAATTATTGTGCAATGTTCCCGCCATTTTGGAATGAAAAAATCATAAGGAGCGTTTGAACTTGGCAAGCCACTAGCGTGTTAATGGAATATATAAACTTGCTTAGGTTGCCGTCTTGGTTCGGCAAGTGTCATATACAAAGTTACTCTATGGCAAGTGTGCAAACGAGGCTTCTAGTTTGAAAAGAGAACGGAGGGCAAGCCGGCGGTGGAACACACATTTTGTTTGAGATGTCTCCTCTATGTATGTATCTCAATGCTAACGGATACTTAAATCTCTCCTTCGTACAGAATTTGTATGGTGATTCTTTACTAAGGGAGCGATTTAAGTAAGCGTTAGTGACTCTGAGTTGGGGCGTAAGTATATAATATTTAAAATGTTTTGTAGGAGTTACGAGTATTTCCAAAGTTCCGTAAACCGCACATTAATCCACACTAATCCGTGCTCTAACTTTCTAAGTAAAACCTCGAGAACATCTGCTTACTTGTATTCCTAATTCATGAGCAACCTCAGGGATATTGCCTATACTATATCATCCAATAATTTATTTTAAATGGATAGTTTAAGTAGCTTTCATTTTTTATAGCTTGAAGGGTCATCTCATGATAAGTGGTCACCGCCACCTAAGGTTGGCGGGCGAATTTATCTAGACACTTTATGCCCTTACAAACTGCCACTGTTTTTCTTTTAATACAAAGAAGATCGATATAAGTTTTGAATGAACAGATGATATTTTGTGCGGCTTCATCGGTTAATTAAGTACGATACGGTTGATGAACTTTGTAGGCCACATTCAACCACCAAAAATCATGTGGGCTGAATTGAAAATGAAGCATTGTGGCATTGAACGTAGGCGTCTTGAATTGAAATCAGACGAAGCGAAACACATATTAAACTTATAGGTTATATCGAAATAATAAATAATAATATCCTGAATAGCTGCTATCATAAATTAGGATAACTTGATTTATTGAGGTTCACTGTACTATTGTACTAAGGTAGGTATACAATATACATTCTTCTCGCAAATTAACATCTCTTATTCCTTTAAATTATAAATATTATTTTCATCCATTTCAGTTTACATTTTTATATTTTCAGATTTCTAAAACCGTAGATAGGTAGGTATATCTACCTACTACGTAATAAAAGTCTATGGAGACTGTTAGTTTATATAATTATAACTTTTGCAAATGAGATTGTTCAACATAGCTGGTGACTGGCAGTGCCCTCGATCTACATATGTGAATATTCTATAAGTTTCTATAACTATACATAAAACGCAAATGACAATGCGAATGTAACTCAGTTCCGAGTCAAAGCATAAACGTCGTAGCAGCCTGCAGGACTGTAATAAAGTCATTACCCGGAAAATACAACCGAGTGAACTGGATAAACGTTTCCGGGTTGTTTAATTAGGGGGCCTTTTCCCGGAGTATAAGATAACGGCCATTTTGATGTTGGTCTGTTTATCTAGAGGAGATACCCGTAGACCTCATTAGACAAACACCTTGGAAACACCTATCCTGTAGTGGGTCATTAATGATTGAAAGTTATTTATTCTTTCCTATTATGATTACCTTTCCTGATTATACGACAGGTCGATTGTATGGTCATCAATCAACTAATATACTATGGTCATGGCATCTATACGTTTGCGGTAAAATAAAGGGAAAATTGTACTGCAGGTCAGTTGCTGGTGACCCTGCCAAATTAATACCGGATGCGATCTGAAATGGGGCAGACGTTATGTTGTAATATACCTTTACCTACTATCTCATAGTGTTTTATCCGGCCTTAGTTGCTTGTGTTGTTATTTAAGCACGTTTATTATTATTTTAATAAATAAACTAGCTCGTCCAGTGTACGTTATTCTACAATAGGTTCATTTAATTGAAAGCAGTCGACTACGCACTTGACCAGCAACGGCAAAACACGCATTGATCTCAGATAAGAAGATAATGATACGATTAATCAAGTCAATCATTGATTAAGAAGTTCGTATTTAACGAAAATATTGCACCTTAGATATCTTTCATCGGTAATGACGACTGTAGATCGTTGTTGGTTGTCATTACCTATTGAACGTCGGAAGCGTTTAGATTGGTCAATCAAGTGCTGCTTTATATCACCTCATTGATCAAGCTAGGTGATATCTCCCGTATGAAATACCTCTATGAATTCATATATCGACGACTGATTTGTTACAGTCATTACAGGGGACGACATACCAAGCTACTATAATATAATGGGAGATGTAAGCATGCTATAGGCGCATAACATGTATGTTATGAGCTTTAGGTGCTATCACACTACATTCCTATGTCTCGAGCTTTTTAAACTAGAAAAAACATTCAAAGTAAACAACGCCTGGTTCACCAGCATTTCAGTTTGCTCGAGTTCTATTATTAATTATCCATTCGTAATAGCCTGAGTTATGATATCAACAATTAACGATCTAATTGCGTTTCCGAGTGGCACTATGACCACTTGACCTATTTTGGTAAGTACCTGTTTTGTTGTATACCTAACCAACTTACTCTTTTAACAATATTGTCATCATTTCGCTTCAGGGAATTTATGTCTCCTGCTACTTTATGGCATTAGATATGCCTATTAACTTGTACCCGAAACATTTTGTCTGGTTTCTTATACCTACCTACTTAATTTATGAATATGGCAAGTATCATCTTTCAGTGGTTTCCGAAAATCGTACAGGAAGACCAACAAAAATATGTTTTGGATTCATTATCGTTCATACAGAGAACGAAACGAACAAAGATGACGAGGACATGAAGATAATATTACATTTCCAGAAAAATTTTCAGTGATTTGGCCTCTTTACATTTTTATTATTAGTAGGTACTTCTTTACAACTAAAACACGGACGATTTCCTTGAACAAATTTAATTAGAAGTAATTTTGGGAAGACTTACTAACTGAAAAAATTGAATAATAACGAAGAGATCTTAGATTTGAAAGGTCTGAGTCGTCAACACAGGCAAAAAACACAGGATCAATAATATTAATTTCGCAATGAATACACGACATGAATGATGAACTACGTGCAAGTGTTAACTTACACAATCATAGTCGTCCGTAATATGTAAGTTAATATAACTTACCTTAGTTCTCTGCGCTTTAAGATAAGGTTCATTGTAAGGCGAGCACGAGAGTCACATCATATTTACAAAGGTCGGAAAATAGAACTTTTCGCTCTACAGCCTAGATCCAAGCAAATTAGGTATCGATTGATAGCTGTAGTTGAAGATAACGCGTACGTAATATATGGACGTAGTTTCTCAAAAACGTTCCAAGCTATACATATAATATGTGTGGTGGCTTGGAACGTTTTTCAGAAACTACGTCCATATGACAAAACATCATTAAATATGAAAGTATCCGAATAATCCGAATCCGAGCTTTGCTCGGTTTTTTTTGGTAAACCGAGTTTTTTGGAAATCATTGGCTTAGTGTTGCTTAACAACGCCATCTACTGAAGTAGCTTTAGTGTTGCTACTCGCCAGTAGATGTCAGGAAGAGTCTGGTATTGTAACAGTATTTCATTGTCTGAAAACACGGATAAAACGACATTTTCAAAAATGAATTCTAGCTAGATCGATTTATCGCCCCCGAAATCCCCTGAATACTAAATTTCATTAAAATCATTGGAGCCGTTTCCGAGACTCATATAGTATATACATGAATCGGCTCGTTTAAAGGCATTACTTTAGATTTGTTGTATTAAATTATTAATTCTATTTTAACTTAAAAGCTATGGAGCATAGCAGTTACGTGATTGTGTATTCATGCAAGTCTCTAAAGCGATACCAGCAAAAAGAAACTGAAAACGTTTGTTGACGGATATATCTAACACAAATTTATGATTTGATTCCTAAAATAAAATCAAGTGCGTACTACCTACCCACAAGTAGATAAAGATCCTTACCATCGAAGACAAAAAATAATCTGAAAAACAACCCAGAACTCTTCAGCGCGGTTAATTAAATTTTTCAATTCGAAAATACGAATATAAATATTAATTACTTCCCTTTGTAAGTTTTTGCTCGTCTTGTCAAGTAGCGAAGCCACAAGACCGAAGCTACATTTCTGGCCTCGCTTGATTCGACTAGCGAGAGCTTTAGTAGGTAAGTATGTCCTGTAATAATTTTAATAGTTCTTTTTAAAAACTACCTGTTTTTTAAAGTCTGTTATTTCTTTTCGTATAATTAACAACGAAAAGAGAGGGGTGTTATAAGTTTCACGTGTCTGTGTATCTGTGGATTTGTGTATGTTTATCTGTTTATCTGTTTATCTGTGTATCTATATATCTCTCTGTGGTTGTTCCTAAATGGATGAACCAAATTTTGATCTAGTTTTATTTGTATGAAAGGTGACTTAATGGAAAGTGTTCTTAGCTATGTTTAATATTAATAAAACTATCGGGGGTTTCTTATATATTAATTTACAATTATTTTAATCGATCTTGTTTATCGCATGAAAACACAATGTATCTCACAAGTAATACATTGTATTAAATTAGGTTGTTTTGTGCGATTGCTAAGTCAATGTATTTATTTAGAATATAAAAGATTTTTAATATTGATATGGTCACTAGAAGATGTTGTTAGGTTATATAATTACGTAATAACTTAAGACAGAATGACCCTTAAATAGGGACTGAATAAATTAACTCACATCGTATTACATGGATCTCACAACTTTTTACGGTAGAAGAACTGAGTTGCGAGACTTGGTTTTTTTACAAGTTATGTTTTTGATGGCTATTATTAATTTCAGTAGGATCCGTGATTATAAGAGCAAATGAGTTGGGTGAGCTATCTCTATTGGATACCTCACGGTTCGAAATAAGCGGAGTGGAATTTGTAAGTCGTTCAGCCATGATTTTGCCTAAGTTACAGAATTGCGAATATAAAGTTAGCAGATTCGATAGGGGAATTACAAATGGTTGCAAGTGAGTCAATGTTGTGAGTGTGAGTCAGAATGTACATAGAAAGAAAGGTCTTAAAACAAATTGCATCAAAGCAATATAATTATGTTGAGTTCCAGTCATATGTAAATAGAACCAAAAGACCTTTGAATTGAGCCTTGAAACATACGAGTACCTCACTAGGATCCCATGGCTGTATCGTCAGCTACGTAAGCATAAATAAAATTCGTTACATTGAAATGTACATGGTGACCTGGGCTAATAATAATAATAATTTTATTTATTTCAGACAATTTTAGCCCATAGAGTTAGTAAAAATTTACTTATAAACTATGTTAGTACAATACAATTTAATTTAAAATACATTATGTTCCATTAATTACATTGACTTTCATTTAATTTAGTTTACATTTAATTTGATGATACGTCTAATACGTCTACTTGGTGGCGACACATTTTGAAAAGAAATATTTGGCTTCCTCAGTACGCAATAAAAGGCGGTAATAATGGACTCAACTGGAATACTTACATGTGTTGAGGAGATGGATTTTCTGCTGTCGGTATTACTGGGTTGCCTGGAAACGCTCGGGGGGTGGATGCTGACGGGCGAGCCGGGCTCCGAGTCTGTTTTACCATCGTTGCTACTGTTGCCGGCCTCCTTCAACAAAGTAATTTTTCATTTACACTTGATGAAAATCTAAATTTTACTAACAAAAAATAACCGACTTCAAAGTTACTCAAAAACTTTTTGTCAGATCTCGTTCAAATTTATGTGGAACTACATGACAAGCACCTGCTTTCGATTAAAAAAAGAATCATCGAAATCGGTTGGCGTGATATTGAGATATTCGCCCATTTGTCGCGCACATACTTAATACAAATTTAAGACTTACAGTAGACCCGCGTTAATTCGACAAACATTTTGCAGGGCGATGTCGGATTATCGAATTTATCGGATTATAGAGTACTGCCTACTATTACTGCCTAAGTCCCTCTATAGTCCGGAATTTTTTGAATAAGAGTACCTTGTAATCCGACAAATTACATATCAAAGAATCAATTTTTATGTACAATCAACAGTGATAGGCGTGTCGGATTACAGGGGGCGCCGGATTAGACAGGGGCCGGATTACCGCGGGTCCACTGTATATAGTTTTCTCATGGATGCCATTGTTAGATCTCAATAAAATTTAAGTGGGACTACATGAAAAGCTTTCGATTAAAAAAAGATTCATCAAAATCGGTTCACCCAGGCGAAAGTTCTGAGATAACAAACATAAAAAAATACAGTCGAATTGAGAACCTCGTCCTTTTTTTGAAGTCGGTTAAAAAGACACAATTGGTGTTTCCACACATACACACACAGGCATAGACACTGGGACAGATGATTTATTTCTACTAAATGTATTTATGTCTTATGTATAAACCGAATAATACCGTAAAAATGTCCGTGGTTTACAGGGAATAAAGGAATTTTGATTGGTGTGTTGTTAAGTATATAGTCGAAGGACTGGGGAAACTCTTCAAGTGTGAATAGGCTAAATTAGAACACTTTACCATTCAAGACTACATCGCCACTAACCATCATACCTATAAGAATTTTAGGAATGTATTCAAATAATATTTTAATAAATAAGTGAAAAAAATTGGGTGGAAAATTTGAGGGAAAGAGGCGTGAGTACTCCCTATTTAATTAAATCAGAAAGTTGCGATGAAAAAGTTCCCTGTATGGAACACATTTCTGTGAAATATTCCAACGGGCCTATCCTTACGTTTGAAATCATGAACGTCTGAAGTTTTAAAGTAGAGAAGAAAGGTAACACGAGTAAGAATTTATAAGGCGGTACTTATTAAAATATCAAAGCCGAGAACTGGCGCCTTGGGACTTTTAAGGTTTTAAAGGCTCACTCTTGTTTATTTATGGATCATGTTTACCAACGCGAAATATTTGAGATATTATTAGGTACCTGTGCTTCTATTTACGTTTTAGTTCCCTCTTTAATAACGTCGTTGCGACTTTAAGACCTCTCATGTGTTATGTCCCACTTTTGACAGAATCACTTTTTGACTGCATTTTGATTCTGCATTTTGAAGCACTATCGAATTCAAAAATTCTCATGTGTGTACGATGTTTCCATCGTAATATATTCATCAAATTCGAAATTACCTATGTGCTTGCTAAATAAAACTTCATCGATTTTCATCGATTTCTTCTAAAAGCAGATTTTTTACACATTAGAGGTCTTAAAGTCGCAACGACGATAAGCAAGTTCCTGTGTGATTTCTACGTGAGGATATAGGTCACCCGTATTCAGAAATAACACTGTGAGGTTTCATAGCGCTTACGAGTGCATAGTATCATTAGTTTAGTAAGGTACCCAAGTTTCATTACAGTGCCTATAACAAAAATATATTCTCTATCATGTGTATAATCGGAGGTGGATACCTATACCTAAAACATCTTGTAATAAAATCCAAAGTAGGAAATCTAGGTATTCAATTACTTGTAGCAATTGAATAACATAACATTAGTCTATTTAAAAATTCCTAAAAACAATTAATTTACCGAAGTGTATTTTGCCGTACCAATTTAAAACTTAAAATATTCTACTTAATATTTGCCATAAAACCTGAGTTTCCTCGAAGGCTCGAACTGACCAAAAGGTGCATATTGTTTTATAATATAATGCAGAATTGATTAAAGAAAACCCATAAACCGTTATAAACCAAAAAATCATTGAATGTGCTACAATTCCTCGTTCCGATATAAAAATTTGCATTATACGAGGAACGCCAATCAGAGATACCAATTATTATATGCAATTGACCTGATTTGATTTATTGAATGCAGTAATAATAGATGAGTAAATCGATTGTTGCCAACTGAAATCCAATACTTTGATACTGATAGAGTGATCCGTTGCTGTTCAAAACAATTCAAGGATTTTATTTATTTAAACCTACTTGACCTATTTATTTATTTATTTATTTATTTATTACACTTATTACCTACTAGCTGTTGCCCGCAGCTTCGCATGCGGAATTTATGCTTATCATATTTGTACCCCTTGCAGAAGAAAATTTAAAAACAGGTTAATTTATATTGAAGTATTTATATTTAGGAATTTATATACTGAAACCTACGATACAATCACAAATCATTCCTCCGGGAAGAGATTTTGAAAAATAAACAATATTAACATTAATTTGGTTTTTTTCTTCTTCATGAAAAATTTTGAAAAATTCGAAAACATGTATTCCATCAATTAAATGAAGAACGTTTGTTTCAAATTTAAAGCAAGACGTTGGTATTTTAAAAATATTCCATAATAAGTTTCATCTTGTTTCCTGGGAAAACTTTTAATTTTATCGCGACGAAAAGTTTTTTAAAACGTGATCCAAAGTATAAGGAACCACTTAACTAATTTCCGTCCAAATCAGTTCTAGGGTTTTCATGTGATGCCCGGACAGGCAAACAGACAATAATACCCCTATCCTTTTCTCTCCCTCTCCCGCTCCCTGTCCATCTCCTTCTCCCTCTCCCTATCCCGCTCCCGCGACCTATCCTGCTTCCTGTCCCCCTCCCTCTCCCTCTCCCGCGCCCTGTCCCTCTCTCTCTCCCTCCCTCTCCCTCTAAATCTCCCGCTCCCTGTCCCTCTCCCTCTCCCATTCCCGGTCCCTCTCTCGCTTCCTGTCCCTCTCACCTCCTGCTCCCGTCCGTAAAGTCCTCTACACAATTTTTTTGTTTCTCACTATAAGCTTACATATTAATTTTCATATTTCTGAGTTAGAAATTGACAAAGTCCTGGAAAAACTTGCAACCTCTTTATTTACCTCTTAGGGGATGAAATTCCAAAAAACCTGTTACAATTAACGTAGTTTCTTAAATATTTATAACCCCTTAGTATTACCCCTTATGGGAATGAATTTCGAGAAAACAGTGGTACAGTTATTTTTTGTGTCTAACTATAAGCTTACATACAAATTTTCACCCTTCTTACTTCAAAACTGACAGGGGAGGATTTTTCAAATAACACATTACTGATTCTTTCTAATCTTGAGCTGATATAATATGTTTTTTTATGTTTTTAACTTCAAAAATGACGAAGTTGCGTAGTAAGTTCCTTCCCCTAAATTTGCCCTTTAAGGGATGATTTTCAGCTAAATTTTATCTTTTGTTAATAACAATAAACTAACATAAAAATTTTCATATTTATAACTCTAAAACTGACGAAGTTGATTTGTATGTAAATGACTTTCAACCCCTATTTTTAGGGGATGAATTTCGAGAAAACAGTGGTACAGTTATTTTTTGTGTCTAATTATAAGCTTATATACAAATTTTCACCCTTCTTACTTCAAAACTGACGAAGTTGCCATACTAAATTGCGCCGTCTTAATTAACCCTTTAGGGGATGATTTTCCAAAAAACATAATACTTACAAATTTTGTTTCTAAACTGGAGCTAATATGTAAATTTTCACGTTTTTAACTTCAAAAATGACGAAGTTGCCTACTAAGTACCATCCATTAAATTAACCCTTTAAGGCATGATTTTCCAAAAAATGTGTTAAACTTAATTTTTGTTTCTTACTATAAACTAACATAAAAAAAAATTCATATTTACAACTCTATAACTGACGAAGTTGGTTTCTATGAAAATGACCTCCAACCCCTATTTTTAGGGGATGAATTTCGAGAAAACAGTGGTACAGTTATTTTTTGTGTCTAATTATAAGCTTATATACAAATTTTCACCCTTCTTACTTCAAAACTGACGAAGTTGCCATACTAAATTGCGCCTTCTTAATTAACCCTTAAGGGGATGATTTTTCAAAAAACATAATACTTACAAATTTTGTTTCTATACTGGAGCTAATATGTAAATTTTCACGTTTTTAACTTCAAAAATGACGAAGTTGCCTACTAAGTACCAGCCATTAAATTAACCCTTTAAGGGATGATTTTCCAAAAAAAATTGTTAAAGTTAAGCTTTGTTTATTACTATAAACTTACATAAAAAATTTCATATTTATAACTCTATAACTGACGAAGCTGATTTATATGTAAAAGACTTCCAACCCCTATTTTTAGGGGACGAATTTCGAGAAAACAGTGATACAGTTATTTTTTGTGTCTATCTATAAGCTCATATACAAATTTTCACCCTTCTTACTTCAAAACTGACGAAGTCCCCATACAAACTTGAACAACCTTATTCAACCCTTTAGGGGTTGATTTTCCGAAAAAACACATAACTTTTAAATTTTGTTTCTAATCTTGAACTAATATATAAATTTTCATGTTTTTAACTTCAAAAATGACCAAGTTGCGTATTAAGTTAAATTGAAGAAATTAACCCTTTAAGGGATGATTTTCCAAAAAAATGTGTCAAAGTTAACTTTTGTTTATTACTATAAACTAACATAAAAAATTTCATATTTATAACTCTAAAACTGACGAAGTTGGTTTGTATGAAAGTGACTTCTAACCCTTATTTGTACCCCTTAGGGGATGAATTTCCAAAAATCCGTTCTTAGTGGACGTCTCCTTAGCAGGAACTATCTACCTACCAAATTTCATCTTAATCGGTTCGGCAGTTTCTGAGATTTTTTGTTTAATCAGCGGTGTGTCGCTTTTCAATTTTATATATATAGATGTATGTCATTAGTTTTTCAAGTGACTGCTATTAAAGGCTAGTCCACCCGGCTTGGTACATCGTTAATGATGCAGATGGAACCATCCATCAGGCCTCTTAGCATTGGGGCCGTTGTTTAAGGGGATTAAGTATCATTTGCTTTAGTGGCGTTTACCGGGGAAAATAACACAGTTTAATGTGCTACTTACATTGTACGAGGACGGAAATTGTACTTTTGCGCTACAGTAGAATACTAATAGCAGAACTCTTACATCTGTTTATAATATAGATATTACCTTCAAGATAAACCTACAATAGCAATATTTTTCTTATATAAATAGCCGGCAAACGAGTAGACGATAACCAAGTGGTAATCGTCACTTGAATATCGACAATACCAAAAGGCAGAAAAGAAAGAAAGTATAATAATAAAAAATGTAAGTAAATTATTTTAATTCTTTGTTTATATGCTATCAGCATGAATAAAACGGGAATGCAACAAGGAGATCAGACGTAAATATGGTAGCAATTAGTAGTCATTTAGCATCGTTCAGCATCTAAATGTATATCTAAAGCAAATAACCCTTCCTGATAGTGGGGTAAAAAATGTGTACCCCTTTTTACCACAATTATGACGGAAGAGCATGAAATTAGTTTACATTGAAAAAGGGTGCGGAAAGCTTATATTTGTACGTGATTTGCATTAAAAACACATCAAATGAACAAGAAGTCTTTGTTCTCCATTGTAAACCATAGGTTTGAACTGTTTATTTAATTCTACCCACAGTGCGTCACGGGATCTTGTAAGACAGACGTATGCTTGCTTCCAAGTGAATATAATTATCTATACTAATATTACAAAGAGGAAAGATTTGTTTGTTTGCATTGAATAGGCTCCGAAACAATACTGAAATGAAATGTTACAGTAACATATTAATTCGTTGTTGAAACAGAATCACCTTTTTTGTGTTTGTGAAAAAGTATTTTTTTTTTATGGAAATAGCCGGCTAACGAGCTGACGATCCACCTGATGGTAAGTGGCTATCGTCGCCCATGGACATCAGCAACACCAAAGGCATCACTGATGCGTTGCCGACCAAGAAAGAGAGAAGAAAAAGAAAAGAAGAACTGGCTCTCAAGCCCCCAGTCGGAACAACATTAACGGTATTAATAAACAATTGATTTTGCATGTGGTTTTAATTTGTTTAGTAGTAAATCCTAATTCCTATCTATTATAACTTTTAATTCCCCAAATGTTTTAAAATACAGTGCTACGAGCGGTTACGAGTTGCTACGAACTAACGTCGCCGCTACAAACTTTTTGTAAAATATTAAAACCATTTACATTTAATACAAATAACCTCGTACCAAACCAATAAAGAGGTAACTATACAAAAGTGCTTTCTTTAGTGAAGTTCTCTGAAAGGGTAATAATACACTGTCGATGAGGTAATATCGAGCTAGGAATTATGGGACCAGTTTGGACATTTATTAAGGTGGATTAATACAGAGCACTCAGCGTTTCGCATTTCAGTGTTACAATTGAGTAATCTTTGTCTTTCACTTTGATGTGTGTTAAATGAATGGAATGGAATCCTAAAATGAAAAGATGTCTAAAGAAGATACTCGATACCTTTCCCGGGAAAGTACTCAGGTTGGATGTGATTTCTACTCACTAAAATCACAAAATAGAAAAACCGACACCGCGAACACAATGTACATCCCAATGAATTGGCGCCGATTCGTTCGATTTTGAAAGGAGAACGGGGGCTCAATTTTGAAAATGGGACTTCCCGGCGGGACACACATTTTGTTCGAGATGTCTGTTCAATGACATTTATACTTCAATGATCCCTCGTATTTTTCGCGTACTTCGTATACTTCTGTTGTTTCTGTGTTTTGTCTCGTCAATCGCCAATGGTCTCTTCGCGACAATACGGAATTTATAATGTTACGTAACGTTTTGGATATAATTCTATATTAACAGGTAATCAAAAAGGAATGAATCATTATTTTAATTTAAGATTTTAAAATGTAAATGTTACATTCGACTGAAATTAAAATGAAGTAAATAAACGTAGGCTTTGCTTTTATACATTCGGATTCGAAAAAGCAGTGATAGCCTAGCGGTTAGAACGTTGGTCTCTCGAACGGAAGGGTCCGAGTTCAAATCCTTGCACGCACCTCTGATTTTCAAATACATATTATGTGCGTATTAGAAGTTAATTATCACTTGCTTCGGTGAAGAAAAACATCGTGAGGAAACCTGCACACCGGAGAGTTCTCCATAAAGTTCTCAAAGGTATGTGAAGTCTACCAATGCGCACTTGGCCAGCGTGGTAGACTATGGCTTGTATCCCTCACATTGTGAGAGGAGACCCCGAGCCCAGCAGTGGGACAATTATGGGTTGTTGCTTTGCTTTGCTTTTATACATTCGGAAATTAAAAGTCTAAATAATAATTTTTCACTCGTTTTTTCGATTTTATTTATACGTATTATATAAAGCACAAAAAAAATTATAGCTATGTACGTTATTAACTTTGAAACCATCCAACCAATGTGCTTCAAACTGGACTTTGAAAGGCAAACATAGTAATTAATAAAAAATCACACAAATGCATTGTCATCAGAACTGAAGCCAACTGAAGCTAAAATTTTCACTCCTTAGGAAAAGAGGATGGAGGATCTCATTAAAAGATTTCACCCACACCAACAGGGTAAGCTTAAGAAAGCATACGAGTATAATAATTATAAAAATAACATAAACTGAATTTTACCAAGAAAAAAATAACGGACTTCAAAATAACTCAAAAACTACTCGTCAGATTTATCTCATATTTAAGTGAGACTACATGACAAGCACCAGCTTTCGATTAAAAAAAGAATCATCAAAATCGGTTCACCCATTCGGAAGTTCTGAGGTAACAAACATAAAAAAAAATATACAGGCGAATTGAATACTTCCTCCTTTTTTGAAGTCGGTTAATAAGATCCGTGAGAAATTTATGTAAATTTTATTAAACTTATATAGGCTTTATTAAATTGTGGCCAAAATATATTTTTATCGTGTAGCATGGAAAATGGAACGTTGTGGAATTATTAGAATAATAACGTTACTAAAGTTACTTAGGTATTTCACGCGAACGAAATGGTAACAGCATTTTACTACGAAGATTCAACTCAGGACGATATGGTAATTAATTAACGCAGTTTTTTCTGGGTAACATTTTTAAAAATTTTACTGTTGAATAATATCTTTAAAACCTGGCTTGTTATGATTTTACTACAGTCTCATGACGACGACCTTATTCATGAATCTTCAAGTCTTCATCTACAAATGGATTTGTTCCCGCGAGGTTCGAGACAATATGAAAATAGAAGCCCTGTTAATACATTCGTGAATCATGTTGTAAATATTATTAAATTTATACTTTTTTGACGCTTTAGGAAAAAAATATGAGAGTAAAATTTTTACGATGCGCGCGCACACCGACAGCCAAAAAGTGACATGACGAAGTAAGCTGATAACTGTTTTTTTTTACAAAAAATAGTTGTAGCACACGGGATGAAATCTTTAGCTATTTTTGTTTTGTTACGCAAAAGAAGTATAACTTCTTACGTGCGTACATAAGTACACACACACGTTTTTTTGTAGTTATTTTTGCACAAATTATTTATTTGTGTACGAAAAATATATACAATATTTTATACTTAATTTAAAAAAGCTCAAAATCGACATAAAATATTTAATACGGTAAATATCCAACACCTGCGAGAAAGGAATAGCATAATTTTTGGTGTGGGTAAAGTTTGTTAACGTTACGATCAAGTTTTTCAAAGCGAAGTGAGGAAGGATAAACCTTACTCTTATTTTTAATCTCAAACTTTTATACAGTTGAATCTCTTTTACAAAAAAAAACTTGCAGTCGTTATAAAGGAAAGGGAAAAAGAGCTTTAGTTTCTTTTATAAAATGATCAAACTTTCTATAAGCCTCAACTTTAAGCATGGTTTCCACCTCTTGTACGTTCTTCCTCATTTATTTATCTATAGATAACATTGTGCTGTATTTTTAGTACAAAGTAAGTTATTTTAATAAATTCTATTAAATGTGTTTATTAAAATACGGTTGATAACAATTTTATTATAAATCAGGTTATATCTTCGGTTAAAAATGTAAATTAATAAATAGAATATTGTATGTGGTGGTCTAAAAACACCTAGAAGTATAAGTAAATTTTCACGTTATTATATTAAATCCAAAAGAGCATCTGCTCTATCGCTATCTTCATGTTTGGATAATAAGAATTCTGTCCGCGTGAAACTGCAAAGGCCGCTAGGGCCAACAGCAGCTGTCCATTCGACAACAAAAATACACTTACGCGTATCTTGCAATACAAAAAGGAAATAGTTTCTTGTTAGTTGTCTGTGATTAAAGTAGGTAAGTATAACAATAACATTCTCTCTACCCTCATGGGGCTTAGGTACTTACAATTGATATTTACTATCTTCTGCTCCGCAAAGCGTTTGGCCAGATCCTCACTATAATGCCGCTCACAGTCCGTTCTCGATCCGATCTCGGTCTGGTAAAGTCGTATCACGTACAAATTGGAGCGAAACTGGACTGTCACGGATAGTATGAATGCACACATATATTTTATACTTCATAATATTTTATCAAACCGAGAACGAACTGTGAACGGCATTATAGTGAGGATCTGGCCTTTTGCTTTGAGAGGAAGCTGCGGAAATATTTCAATTAGATATGTATAACATACTCGTATTAGGTATATCTACAACTCACAAAAACACTTTTAGTATGTTTTATTTATACTAAAGTTTACTATGGTAAATGTTATGTTAAACTTTATTATTTAATAACACGTGTGACGCATTCTAATTTAGAAACAATTATAAGGACAAAAAGCTTTTTGTTGCCTAAAAGGACGGTTTTAATCAAATGCAAGACGGATAACGGACCCTCAGTAATACTAATGAAACAAAATTAAGCTTTCGGGTCTCATACAGAAGTTGTGAAAAGGGCTCGTATAGTTACGGATGCACATCATACGTACATGATTTATTACGATCGTAATAGGATTTGATAATTAATATAAAATTGTGTAAATACTGAACAATAACTTTTTAGGAAAATTCACAGGCTTCAAACCCATTAATGGCCCACAACAGACTATAATAGGGCATGAGTCTCTCCTCATAACTGAGGAGGCGTAGAGCATACTCTACCACGCTGCTCCATTGCGAGTTGTTGGAGAATCGGTCTAAATCACTACTTTTTTAAGTCCCCCGCCGAGTCTGTCTGTCTGAACGCGATAAACTCAAAACTACCGAACGAAAATTTCATACCATTTTCACCAATAAACGGAATTCATGAGGAAAAAAATGTTTTATGCAAAATAGTTGATATGACGTTGATTGTTGAAGATGTTGGGAAAAATCATGCCGCCGATGTGATTATATTATTATATCTATCTCAATAAGAAAATAACTTTGCCTGCAATATAGAAATCTTGTACGCGTGTAGGCTCTCGCTTATTAAATATTTGAAATATGTATTTGAAATGGAACATAGGAACGCAATTTACACAAAGCTGTCCATTTCACGAAAGTTGCAACAGTATTTATTATAAACGTTTATTTAACAAATATCATGAATGCTTTTGAAGCATATTTGTATTTCCATCACGCGCTAACCGTTGTAAAGAAAGAAGAAAGAAAGAAAAACATTTATTTCGCACACAGGGTACTGCAACAGATACAATAATCTGCTTAAATTTACTGTTATGCTTAAAAAATAAATACAGTGCCATGCAGATGGAACAGAAAAAGGTCACATTCAGCGAGGTCGCTGATTTTCAATGTGGTGCGTGGAGAACTTGCTACGGATTGTGCGGATTAAGATGAAACTTGGCACGCTTATAGACCTTATCCAGGATTAGGACATAAGAGAGGAGCGATGAAAGTTATCAAGTTTCGAGGGCATACGTATGACATACGTACAATTAATAAGTGTCGGTTCTATAGCATATGGCTTATATACTTTTAGGAAAAAAGAAATTATACAACAAAATTACTGAAGTATAAACAATGGGCGATCATATTACGAGTACTCTGATCGATCTCTTCTAAAAAACTATGTAGAGAATAACGTAGCAAAACACATATCCAGCCAATATGGACATACAAATTACAAAGACAGATTTTCTTTTCTGTTACCTGTTCTTCTAGAATTATTGTCATTATGCTAAGAAATACAAGACTAATAAGACGCATAACAGAGAAAATAATGGTTGACTTTCATCTGATTTTTTTTATCACACGCGGTTACCTAAATGCGCACGCAGATCACCCTTTTCTGTGTATAAAGTGCCAAAACATGGTGCGAAAATTTGTGACTTTGAGTTTCCTATTAATGCACGCGGCCTCGCTAAGCTCGATCGACATGCAATAAGTAATAGACTGCTATGGTCTCAAATCTTTGCAAGGTGTAAAAAAGGACTACTTTAGTCATTAAAACCGTTACTTTTGAGTGCGGGTTTAGGTCATATTGTGCTGTAAAATAAAATAATATACGATACCCGTGACGTAATTATTTTATGCTGCTGCACCTCTACGCACCGGATTATTTATGATTTACTTTTCGGAAAATATTGATTCCTTCTTACCGATTGCGGTACATCACTATTCAATAAATGGAAAAACCCAAAATGTCAAATTTCTCCGTGGGAATTCAAAACAGACTTTAAATTAAATTCGACTTTGAATAAACATCTACAAACGAAACCGGAATTACCAAATTAATTCTTTTCGCGCGTTATTTATTTCTGACAAAAATAATTCGGCTTACTCCTGATACTTGTTCATAAAATGTTCGCGATTGAACTTTGGCGATTGGAACTTTTATAACGATATCGACATTCCAAATTCTAATCACTTTTAATCCTAAGGATTTAAGAGTCATTTCGGTCCCTGTTAACGGAGAATGAACTCTTTCCGATGATACGATAAAACATTTTTTAAATTTTCAATAATAATGAAACAATAATAACCATCTCATGAAGGATCTAAAGTTATTTAGTGATATCCATGTTCTTATCCATGGTTCTGATTTAACAAACAGATGATAACTTTATCTTTTAGCAAGAAGAATAATTCTATAAATAGCGTAACTAGCAGTTCTTATTTTATTCGGTTTTATAACCAAGGATTTAAAATCGTTTGATAGGATCGGAAGTTCGAGATCTTAAAGTATGATCGGAAGATGTGGATCGCGTCTTAAAACTACAACCATAGACTAAAAAATATAATATCAATCTACGACTACAACTTACTTGTAATGTTCTGGCTAGTTCCGAGTCAGCGTATCTGCCAGTAGTCTTGCGCTCGGGCAGAATATATTTGGGCAGGGACTTGAAGAACCAAGCGCCGGACTTCTTCCACATCTCTCTTGTTTCCGCACAGAGGGCGCAAGTGTAATGTTCCCGGGAGTATATTGTGGATCTAAAAGTTAAGATTTTGACTTAATGTTTATGTTATAATATTTATAACTCGGTGGTAATTTCGACACTATTCAACATCCTATGTTGAATGCGTCAAGAAAAACGTAAGAAATACTAAAAAGGTAGAAATAATAAAAGAAAATTATTTTATGACTATTGTGAATTGTGATGATTCGTCCAGGGCTCATACTCGCTTTACAATATCACCCTTAAAAATAAAAATTTGAATACATAGGTATATCTTCGTGCATTATTAGTAAGGCTGATCTGAATGCGGTATATGTGATACTAGCCCACCCACTACCCACGGCTTCACCCATGTGTTCAAAGGAAACTAACAATGAGTTGTTTAACATGCATGACACATTCCTGGTATAAGAATAAATAAATTTAAAAGATACTAAGAGAAACCAATCTATGACCCTCTAACCTTCCAACTATAAATATATAGTTATATCAATTCATATTATAGTAAAATATATTTAAATACATACTATATAAAACTTATATCAATCCATAGCCTTTTCGAAGTTATAAAAGGACCAACACATTGTTACTTTTAGTATGGAGTGATTCTAATACGCATCGTAATGGATCTTCCCATGGGAATGAGATGTTTTACCGCAGTAAAAAGTAGCCTACGTTACTCTCCAGCCTCCTAACTATCTCCAAACACTAAAATCATACCATAACATCGCTCCGTTATGACGTGAAAGAAAGACAAACAAACAAACAAACAAACAAACAAACAAACACACTTTCGCATTTACAATATTATAATATAGTAAGTAATAGTAATAGTAAAGTATATAGTATATAGTATAGTATGATTTCTTCAGAAAATTCACAAAAGGTCATAAAATATCACAAAAAGCAGGTCTAGCAAGGAACCCTTCAACAACTACTTGGAGCACATGCTCCTCATATCATGATGATGATAACAGGGACAGCCTTATTCTTACGTCCTTACGAATCTCTTTTAAAAAATTATTACAATTTTAAAGATTTGCCGGCATACATTTATATGACGGTACATTAAAAAATAAATTGGACATTACATTTAAAATTTAAAAAATATTTTCACTTAATTACATAGTAGATGTAACTTAAATTTCGAAAAAGTAGGTAGTTTTCATGATGCATAAAGAGAAACATACATAATTCACAATTAGTAGGTACCGAGAAAATTTCAAAAGCCTAGCAAACGGTTCTGGCTATAATTCTCTGCCCGAGACAAACACTTATATTATGGTAGATTAATGTTTATTTTTTGTTTTTTAAATAATAATCCACAAACAGACGAAATTCTTATTGATATGGTAATTGTTGCTAATAAAAATTCGCAACACAAAACATAGGAAACAAAATATTGTCTTCCAAGAAGAGGGTAACGAGTAACATAGCTTTTTGGTAATGTAACGTAAATACATTACACGGAATCTAGGAGGCGAGTGAGGAAAGGAGCGTTTACATACGATACAACAAACAATAACATTTCTGAGAAATTATTATTATACCGATCCATGAAAAGCTGACCTGTGTGGGGGCGTGTCGATGACGCATTTGGAACACGCCGTGTGTCGGCAGATTGAACACGTTCTCAACGGGGACAGCAGTCTAGCGGTGTCTCCACAGAGGAGACAACTTCGGGGAGCTGGCCCCTGAGCTAGTCGCCGCATTCCTGGGAACAGAACAGTGTCTGCTAAGCGTCTGGTAAAACGTTTCAGCTAAGCGTTTGCTGGTTGCTGTTTGAAGGTACCCCACCTTTGTTGTGCACAACACAACGTAGCACAGACTCAGCAGAGTACGGCTATCGGTGCAGACGGTTCAGGCAGGTATTGGTCACGAGCGTATGCTGCTACGCAGTTGAATGTCCAAGCTACGCGTCCTAACTGGTGCCAACAACAGTAGAAGCCTAAACTTGGTAAACAGGTTGCTCATAAATTCCACTGTAAAATCATTCCCTAATGGGGCAAAATGGAGGGTTAAAATAGTGTATTAGTATAAAAGTAATCCTCGTCCTACTTACTATAGACTTGTGATTTAGAGTAAAATACGAGGTGAGCAATTTATACGGCATAACTCAGACTATAGAACAAAAGGTATAATCTGATATGAATGATTATGACAAAACGCATATTCTTTATGGCTTTAAAAGGAAATTTTACATAATTCCTGAAAATAAATACCAGGAACTACTCGTTTCTTCAAAATTCTCTTTGTGTTCAATAGTCCATTTATCAAGGAAGGCTACAGGCTATATTACATCACGCTACAACCCATAGGAGCGGAGCGTCAATGCAAAATGTTGAAAAAACGGGAAAAATTATTCGGCTTACTGAAACGAAGCGAGGGCATTATCTAGTCCTAAATAAAGTAGGTACCAACCTTCCAGTCTAGCAACCAGTCGTCCGATGCGTTTGGCTTCGATCTCGTCCACCTTCTCAGCCCTCATGACGACGGCGGCGATGGCCTCGCGCTCGGCGGCCGTCAGCGGGGGCTCGCTGCGGGCAGCGCTCCACCCGGTGCGCAGTCTGCCATTAACGACAACTACATTACTACAGTACTTACTGTATATTGTTATGATACGAGTGAAGGCTAAGTAGGTACGAGTAGTGTTTTAAGGGTGTCGCAGTCAAAACTGAAATTGTATAATTTCGTCTTGTGCTCGGTCCGGGCAGCACTCATAGCGACAACGACATTACTACTTATGTTCGGTTTAGACGTATTAACTTATTAAGTAGTTAACTAAATTTTAATAAAAAAGTTACTAAATTGTCTGTTTACACGTATTAATTTACTTAAAATTTAGTTATCTACTTAATACGTGTAAACCGGACTTTACTGTGTATTGTTATACGGCCTATACGGGTGAAGTTTATGCGGTTTTGGATATGTACAGGGTTTTAAGGGTTACGTTAGGTATAATTTGGTCGTGAATTCGTCTGCGGTTTATCACAGCGACGTAAAGTTCATTTGGTTTTATTTGATTTGAGCGAGATATCCAGGCGGTGCGCGAAGATAGCCTTTCTTTCTTGTTCTTCTCTCTTTCTTGGCCAGCAACGCATCAGTGATGCCTTTGGTGTCGCTGATATCCATGGGCGACGATAGCCACTTACCATTAGGTGGATCGTCAGCTCGTTTGTCGGCTATTTCCATAAAAAATTACCAATATTGTTACTTTCGTAGCCGCGCGTAACGTAGCTACATAGCGCAATTAGCGTAGCTGGATTTTTACTCTAACCTCGCACATTTCGGGTGTATTCCCAGCCTAAAGTTCTCTACGTACAATAAGTGGTATTAGAAAGCTGTAATTTGGCATATACAATATATATATATGTATTTTACTAAACGTAATTTTAAGGATCATTCGTCATTCGACTGTTTTTAATGAAATTTAGTTTAAACAAGTTTAAACAAGCTGTGTTAACGAATGAAATAAATCTATCAGCAGGATGATCATTATTTAAGACTAGCTGTTACCCGCGACTTCGTCCGCGTGGTATTTAATATTATTAAAATTTTCATTGATCCTATTTTTTTTTTCTAAAACTATTTTTTTTTTCAAAATAAAAGTAGCGTAAGCAAAAGTCCCGTCAAAATCGGTCCAGCCATTTCAGAGATTAGTCGAAACAAATAGACAGACAAAAATTGTAAAAAATGTTTGTACATCCAAAAGCAGTCAGTAAAAAGCGGTTATTTTAATATTACAAACAGACACTCGAATTTTATTTATTTATATAGAATACATTGATTGAAATAAAGTAAGAGACAAGACAAGCATTAAATTTATTGATAGTTGTAATTTTACTTCAAAGCTCAAAGCAGTACCTGACGCGAGTTTTTCCATATTGCATACATTCGCCCTAAACTCAGGTGCAGTAGAACGAGCAAAATGTTTACGCGCAGCGCAATATTGTTCTGAGCACAAAGCAAATTCCTAACAACGTTTTTCAGCTCTTGGGGATATTAAAATGCCACACAATAAAAAGTCGAAGAGAGCATGAGTTGCACCATTGTAATAAAACTTTGAGTTGTTAAGAATAGAAAAACATTCTTTGAAGATCAACTTTTTTGATCTTAAGTTGTACTTAGTAAAATAATAATAGGATTCTCTATATTTATTTAAGTAGACTTCGTAGAAGGTGCAGAAGAAGAGCCATCTTATGACAACACTAGGGTGTGAGTGTGCTGTACACTGATGGGTAATGTTAGCTTTATTAATTTTATCGTAAATTAAGAATGATTTGTATTGTATAATAGTGGATTAATTTTAAATGATTTTGTTTTTATGTGTTGTTCCGGTTTGGCAAATACGTAAATATGTAATTAAAATAAAGAGCAATATTCTAAAAATATTATTTAGCTAAATAAGTGTTTTAATAAATAGTTTTATTAGGTATTATTGTTACAATTGATTGGCCTATTTACAATTACCAGTAATATTAATTTTATCATAGACTGCCTTGGTTCCGCTTCCGGCGCCATATTTTCTCGTTACTTCCGGCAAACACCACGTGGAAGATTTGAAAAATAAAACATGGCAGTCTCTTGTAGACATCGAAAGACGAAGCACACTTCTAAGCGGCAGTACTGTGTATTTTCTAAGTAATTATTAAAATAAAGCTGTTTCGATTTTAAATAACAATAAAATACTAAAGAGTGTATTTTAAGAATCAAATTGTGCAGTGTTATGTGAAAATAAAGGAGGTTTAAAGTGAACGGCGTTTGGATTTTTCGGGCTGTTTCCCACAGTTCAGAAGACGGGATATTCGAAAAGGATATATAAAACTTCCTTCCACGCCTACTTGTAACAGTAAGTAAATAACAAGCTGATTTTATCTTAAACTTCTATAATGCTTAGTGGAACCTGCATAACCCAAGACTAATCTGTTTTAACTTACGACGTACTCTTTTCTGCTGCGGCAGAAGATTATGATATATAGCTTTTATTTGCGCATTGATTATTTTATACCTTTTGAATAAAATAAAAATAAAAAAATAACTATTATACATACACTGATACTGTGTATATTATATAATATACACTCAAATGATTTAGATATCCTAAGTTTTATTAAAGATAACACTTATACATATACACCGGTTTATTTATCAATACTTGACATGCCCTACAATTACCCTCGTACCTATTGTACGTATTTATGTATGTGTATTTAAATCAAAATTAACTAATTTAACTATTATACAATGAAGTTTGAAATTCACTCGTTTAATTTGTAGTAATGTATTAGATAATTATGGTTACAGAATACATTCGTCTGTCATTTGGTTGACGGTTTTTATTTTTATCTTTTTAAGCTTATTTGTTTCGAGTTTCAGAAACATGGACTCTGAGGATGCCCGAGATTCAGGGCCTAATGATTTTAATGCCCAAGGTCAAGGGCTAATACTGGATAATACCCGTGGTCAAGGGTTAATACTGGATAACACCCGAGGTCAAGGGTTAATAATGGATAATACCCGAGGTCAAGGGTTAACAATGGACAATACCCGAGGTCAAGGGTTAACAATGGACAATACCCGAGGTCAAGGGTTAACAATGGACAATACCCGAGGTCAAGGGTTAAATGTGGATGATACTCAAGGCCAAAGGTTACAGGTGCACAACTTTAGAGGTCAAGGATTAACTTACGGTTATACTCGAGGTCAAGAGTCGCGAGTTGATGATGCCCAAGGTAAAGGGCTAGTCAACGGTAGCAACCCAGATCGAAGGCGCTTAAACCAAGAACCTGGGACAAGCGGTATGTTCCAAGGAGTGGATCGTGGAGGTATATCGGAAGGGAGGCGTTCAAGACGGGGAAGATCAATGGCATCATCGGAGGAATCTGATTATGGTGGCGACATCCGAGCTACAAGGACTGGAGGAAGAACGGAAAGACGTCGTAGAAGGCACATACATAATAAGCGAACAAATCACAGAAATTCGTCAGAATCATCAGGTGAGTCCATTAAAACTACACGTACCCATAAACGGGCTAAGATTTTGGAAGATAACACCATTCTTGACAAGGTTATTTCTATAATTAAGGATGTAAGGAGCTCAGATAGATCTAAATTATCTTTCAATACCAACGTTATCCCAGACTTTGATCCCATGAGTAAGGAACAATCCATGTTAACGTGGATTACAAAGGTTGAAGAATGCGCAGAGATTTACAATTGGGATGAAAGGGAGATAATACACTATTCCCTCCCTAAATTATGCGGTGTTGCTAAGTCATGGTATCAAGGGCTGCCTACACTATTGTATAGTTGGACTGAGTGGAAAAAGAAGTTAATAGAATCATTCCCATGTCGCGAGGACTACGCTGAGCTCCTTACAGAAATGTTGAGTAAAAGGGTACGTTACGGGGAATCGTTAGAGCACTATTACTATGCGAAAATTAATTTGCTAAACAGATGCAAGATAAACGGCAAGCAAGCAGTAGACTGTTTACTTCATGGAGTAGATGATAGAGCGATTAAAGTGGGTGCTAAGGCTGCACAATTTTTGGAACCGGAACAGGTGTTAAAATATTTTAGATCAGTTAAAGTGGGTCATACCAGAGATAACAATGACAGCTTCAGAAAAACTAGACTAGATAGACGTAACCTCAGCGATGATAGCATGCCTAACAACTCTAAGTTTCCCTCCAATAAACAAAATGCTAATATACGATGTTACAATTGTCATCAAATTGGGCATCCAAGTTTTAAATGTGACAAACCTTTGAATAAATGCACTAATTGCGATAAACTAGGGCATAGAACAGTAGATTGTTTTAAGAACAGAACTAATGTATTAAACAAAAATAATTCCAATAGTAACGCTTCTTCAGATAAAACCGAAAAGCAAGTATCGCAGCTAAGCTTGGATGATAAGTCTAACACTAAATATATAATGGATATAAAAGTCAACGAAATCGTTTTTAAGTGTCATGTTGATTTAGGTAGTCAGGTGACTTTGATGAGACAAAGCGAAGCAGAGAAGTTGGCCATAAGTTTTGAGATCAATGTAGAGTTGCCTAGGTTAAGAGGTATCGGTGCAAACTTGGTTACGCCCTTAGGCTTAATGGTCGCAACAGTAGAGGTACAAAATATTAAAGGTACTATTGATATTTATGTTGTAGAGGACTATGTTTTAAAGTATCCGGTACTACTAGGACATTCTTTTACCGAAAGGCCCGATATTATTATTACTAAAACACCAGATAAACTTGTTTTTCAACAAATCCCCAACAACAAAGTTAGTCTTATTTCATGTGAGCAAACCAAAATACCCATTAATAATTTATGCGCTATACCAGTCACTTGCTGTTCTTTCATGAACGGTTACGTTGGCGTTAATGGATCCGTCAGAGGGCCTTGTGGCAACGAATATTTTCTCTTGCCCGGGGAGTATAGTGTTAAGAATAATCGATGTGCTCTTCTTATTTGGAACTTATCAAATTCTGATATTACGATCTCTAAAGATATTCTGTTGACACGTTCAGTACCTGCGTCGCCTATAGTTGACGTTAGCAAGGTGACCATTACCACAACCCAAGTCGACGATACAGTCATTTGTGGTCCCAAATTAAATGAAGCAGAACGTCTAACCCTTCAAAATTTACTTTTCAAGTTTAACGACTGCTTCTCCAGTAGTCTTAAAGATCTAGGATATACTGATGCCGCCGAAATGACTATTGAATTAGAGGATTCACAACCAGTAGTTTATAGGCCTTACCGTATGTCATATTCGCAAAGATGCTTAGTTCGGGATATGGTCCAGGAGATGCTGGATAGTGATATAATTCGGGAATCGTGTTCGCCTTATGCTAGCCCAATAGTTCTCGTACAAAAGAAAACGGGCGATAAGAGGTTATGTGTGGACTACCGGGCTTTAAATCGCAAAACTAAAAAGGATCACTATCCATTACCGCGTATCGAGGATCAGTTAGACCTCCTCGCTGGGAATAATCAATTTACATCACTAGACTTGGCGTCAGGTTATTACCAAATACCAATTAGCGAAAATTCTCGTCCTAAGACAGCATTCGTCACACCAAACGGTCAATTTGAATATAACCGTGTCCCATTTGGACTAGTTAACGCCCCGGCTGTGTTCCAAAGAACGATTAATAAGATCTTATCTGAAGCCAAAATCAAATACGCTCTAGTTTATATGGACGACATCCTCATACCCAGTAAAAATTTTAATGAAGGTTTGTGTCGTCCGCAGGAAGTACTCGAATTATTAAGAAAGGGAGGATTGACGTTAAAATTAAGTAAATGTAAATTTTTCTTTGACACCATAGATTTTCTCGGTTTTGAAGTGAATGAAAATGGCATTCGACCAGGCTCCATAAAAACTGATGCAGTATCGCGTTTTCCCCAACCTAAAAATCAGCATGAATTACGACAATTTCTTGGATTAGCAGGATTCTTTAGGAGGTTTATAAGAGATTATTCTTTGATAGCTGCCCCCTTGACGAACTTATTAAAAAAGAATAATGACTGGTTATGGAACGAACCCCAAGAAAAAGCATTTAGGTATATCAAAGAGTTATTATCGGAACGACCACTATTAGCCTTGTATGACCCGGAGGCAGAGACACAGCTTCACACGGACGCTAGTAAACATGGCCTAGCTGGCATCCTACTTCAGCGAAATAGTAACGGCGTATTGCAACCGGTGTCGTATTTCAGCCGCAAAACTACTACCGAGGAGCAGAAATACCATTCGTTTGAATTAGAGACTCTCGCAGTTATAGCATCATTAAATAGATTCCGCGTCTATCTTTTAGGAATTGCATTTGTTATACAGACTGATTGCAATGCTCTAAGGTCAACAATGACTAAGAGAGATCTAGTCCCGAGGATTGCACGCTGGTGGATCCAATTACAAGAATATGACTGTACAATCCAATATAGACCGGGTACAAAAATGTCCCATGTGGATGCCCTCAGCCGAAATCCAGTCGATGTTCCACATGATAGCGAAGCACATATCATTGATGTTTTGGAAGTAGAGTCTGAACAAAATTGGATCACCACCGTGCAATGCGTCGACGATGACATAGTTAGAATAAAAAACATACTTAGCGATAAGGATACCGAAAATATAGCTGAAGTATACAAAAATTACAAATTAAAAAACGGTCGTGTATATCGGATTATAGGGGATGAGTTGAGGTGGGTAGTACCAAGGGGAGTGCGATGGCAGATAGTCAAAAGAAATGACGATGACGTTGGACACTGTGGGTTTGAAAAAACTCTAGAGCGTATAAGACAAAATTACTGGTTTGGGCGTATGGCACGCTTCGTAAAGAAATATGTTTCAGCCTGTCTAGAATGTGCCCACCACAAGGCACCAGGAGGGAAACGTGAAGGTAACTTACATCCAATTGAAAAGATTAGCGTACCTTTTCATACAATTCACGCTGACCACTTGGGACCTTTTATAAAAAGCAAAGCTGGAAATTGTTATCTTCTGGTTATCATTGATGGTTTTACTAAATTTGTAAATATTACACCTGTTAGGAACACAAAATCTACCACAGCAGTCAAGATCCTAAAAGACCATATTAGCTACTTTGGAGTTCCAACGCGATTAATTACCGATAGAGGATCTTGTTTTACCAGCAAAACATTTAAAGCTTTTGTCTCAGAGTATGGTATAAAACACGTACTAAACGCAGTTGCAACCCCAAGAGCTAATGGTCAAGTAGAGAGGTTTAATCGCACGATAACGGAAGCATTAGCAACTTCAAATCACGGGAAAGATGAAAAGACATGGGATGAAAATGTACACAGTATTCAGATGGGTCTCAATACAACAATACACAAAACAACACAAAAATCCCCATCACAACTTTTATTTGGCTTTAATATTAATCATAGCAGTCAAGGTTTGTTAAGCTCCGTAATCAATGACACATTTCACCCACTATCGCCCGACGAATTAGACACAGTAAGAGAAGAAGCGGCTAAACGTATAGAATTACAACAACAAAAGGACACAGTACGGTATAACAAACATAGAAAAGCAGGAAAGCATTATAAAGAGGGTGACTTGGTTAAGGTTGAAAGGCAAGTACCACACGATGGCCGGTCACAAAAATTGACGGTCAAATATCAGGGTCCTTACCGTATAGTAAAAGTGCTCGAACACGATAGATTTGTAGTCGAGGATACCCCACTGTCGCGTAAAGGCGGTCGTAGATATGAAGGCATTGTAGCCCTAGATAAGATACAACCATGGGTGACGTTTGATCAAAATTTTGGTAGCAGTTCAGACTCTGACAAAAACCCTGATGATTCGACGAGTGACGATGTGATAAATGTAAATGATAATAATACTAGTGAGAGAAATGATGTTATAAATGTAAATATTGACAACTAATAATATTAAATAATTACTTACACCATTTAATCATTATGAATTACTCGTTTTTTTAAATTATATTCAAATTATATATTTTTTTAAATGTATTGTTGTGTAAAACAAAATTTAATTGTGATTTTAATTGTGAATTAATTTCAGTAATCCATCTTAATAAAACGCAAGTGAAATTTTTAAGTAAAATGTCATTAAAAAGGAATTCATTTTTATTTATATTTTTGTTTAACAATAATAATAATAATATGTTATGAAAAATGTTTTTTTTTTGTTCTTCGCGATGGGACTCGCGATATACAGGAAGGCCGAGCTGTTAGAGTTATTGATTTTATCATTACCTATTTTTTTGTGTTTTTTTATATATATATATAATTTTATAAAATTATACATGTTATGAAAAATGTTTTTTTTCCTTCGCGATGGGACTCGCGATATGCAGGAAGGCCGAGCTGTTAGCTTTATTAATTTTATCGTAAATTAAGAATGATTTGTATTGTATAATAGTGGATTAATTTTAAATGATTTTGTTTTTATGTGTTGTTCCGGTTTGGCAAATACGTAAATATGTAATTAAAATAAAGAGCAATATTCTAAAAATATTATTTAGCTAAATAAGTGTTTTAATAAATAGTTTTATTAGGTATTATTGTTACAATTGATTGGCCTATTTACAATTACCAGTAATATTAATTTTATCATAGACTGCCTTGGTTCCGCTTCCGGCGCCATATTTTCTCGTTACTTCCGGCAAACACCACGTGGAAGATTTGAAAAATAAAACATGGCAGTCTCTTGTAGACATCGAAAGACGAAGCACACTTCTAAGCGGCAGTACTGTGTATTTTCTAAGTAATTATTAAAATAAAGCTGTTTCGATTTTAAATAACAATAAAATACTAAAGAGTGTATTTTAAGAATCAAATTGTGCAGTGTTATGTGAAAATAAAGGAGGTTTAAAGTGAACGGCGTTTGGATTTTTCGGGCTGTTTCCCACAGTAATCGGCCCAAAAGGGAGAGATTAAGCCACTTTAATATTTCAACTATATTAAACAGATATCTTTTATTCTACTCCCAGTTTACTCTTATCCAAGGGCTTGGCTTGGCAATAGTCCATGCAACTGGGTCCAAACTTTAGTGTATAATTTTACTTTATAACTTTCCGTATTAAAGTAAGAACATCAATATTCGGTTGTTGATTTAATTTGTTAGTGACTATCAGAGGTAATTCATAAGATATACTGAGGATGTACATAGATATACAGCACCGAGAAACATCTACTGTTAAGCTGCAAACAAACTGTCGGACGCGTCCGGCCGGACGCGGCTGACAGCCGCGACTGATAATGTGCACAGTCTCTTCGGACGTGGCTTGCGGACGCGTTCAACGCCTATTCCACAGAGTACGAGTAAGAGTATTCCACAGATACGTACAGCCGGATTTAAATTTGTCTGACGTGTCGTGTTGTGATGGGCTCTGATGAAATGGGTAGCGTTCACATCTATATGTCGCGGAACTGATGCCTACTGACACAGTACTTTCATAGCTCTCGGGGAGATTACACATTTTGCAATGTTTTTCGATAAATCCTCAGTTTCTGATTCAGATTTTGAAGAAGGTATTCAGTTTTTAGTGCTGGCAAATCTGCTAAAAAAAGAAAGAAAGAATTCTTTACATTTACATTTTACATTTTGTATCATATATCACTTTAAATTGTCGTACTATTTTGATCAGGTCGTCCATACTTTCAAATTTAAATTTCAATAACAACAACACGTCACAACAGTGAGGCTCGTGCACACTGCTCTGACGCCGCCACTTTCCCACCTACCTCGCCTCTCCCACCCCGGCACTCTGTCGTAATCGGGATTGCTTCTGATGCGACACAACACAAGCCATCACAACATATCGCGTCACGCTAATTTTTATCTCACCTTTAAATATATGAAACCCATACCATTCTGACGCATCACAATACGACACGTCAGACAAATATAAATCCAGCTTACGTTATTCCTTCAGACACAGAGTACTAATGCCTTCTGACGCATGGACGCGTCCCGCACCCCGTGCATACTATGAAATACCGTCCGCGGACGTCCGACAGTTTGTTTGCAGCTTTACTATCGTTTACACTGATGTATTGTCAACATGGATGCTGCGCATGAATCTGAATATTCATCAAGTCCATAGACTACAAAGGGGCATACTGGAATTTATGTCACGGCATAATGTTCACTGTGCGTTTTATCGTCCAGTTAACAAACAACATTTGTACAGGATTTTATTTATTGACTTCAAAAAAAGGAGGAGGACCTCAATTCGACTGTATTTTTTCATACCTTTTTACGGGGTGTGCCGATTTTGATGATTCTTTTTATATTCGAAAGCTGGTGCTTGTCATGGTCCCATTTAAATTTGAGCGAGACCTGACAAGTAGTTTTTGAGTTATCCCTAATTTTGTAGTCGATTATTTATTGTCAAGAATTATTTTAAAAAGAGCTTTAAATCTTTTAAAACTAAGGTTTAATGTCAGTAGACGGCATGACATATCATCACTGAAGCGTTAGCAGGTAAAAAGAAAGCGGCGAATCTGTTTGTTAGCAGATATTCCAACAAAAACGCGTTATACTTTTTATGGTAAATATTATACAGATGACAGTAGCGCGATGAACCATAAAAAAATCTCCCCCTATAATACACAAGTGGTTATTTTAAATATAGATGGCGCCTATATTTATAAAATGTACGCTTGTCTTCAGCTGCCGCTATATTTTTATAAGTATTTGAAAAGAATAAGCTTTATCTGCTATATGTATATTATTTAGAGTTCTCATTTTATGTAAGCCGTATGACGTAAACAATAGGCCTTGTTGTTCGTGAGAAGCGTGCAGTCAATAAAATATTGTTTCTTGGTAGATTCACGGTAATAACATTCGGAAAAGCTTCTTTCATAAGTTGTGCTGCACATAGGTACTCATACATAAGTTATGTCTTCGGTAGGCCTTCCTACTGTACTGTATATGTGTATAAATCAATATGCTATTAGGTATAATAAAGATTGTCCAGTGAATACAGTAAACCTCGGAGTTATTTATAGATGTGCGCAAAATAGATTACCCGTCGATACTATAACTCCTGACAGATAAGGCGAGGGAATCGATAATATAAATGAACTTTCTGGGTTGCACTGTCAAAGTAATTTTAATTATAGGAATGTGCTGCCACTCTGACTACAGTGACAACAATGGGACTAATGAATTGAAATTGAATTGAATTGAAATGAAAATTGATAAACCTGGGTTCATAACAGTTTTTAATTCGATATAGAGTCACCCTAGGCCGAAATTCATTGCACAAATTCACTTGACATAATTAATGAGACATATATACCTGTAATGATAATAAGATATCCATACTTCCATACTTCCATACTAATATTATAAGTGTGTTTGTTTGTTTGTTTGTCCGTCTTTTACGTCGCAACGAAGCTGTTGTATGGTATGGTTTTTGTGTATGGAGATAGTGAGGAGGGTAGAGAGTAACGTAGGCTACTTTTTACCGCGGTAAAACATCCCCATGGGAAGATCGATATTTTGTTAGTTGCTAGATATTTAGTCCCGGATGTTGTTAATAGATGGCGTTAGTAAAATTCATTTATCATTCATCACGCTATCAAAATATGATACATGTAAATTAGTTATAGAGCAAGAGCCCGCGACGGCCAGACCTTCCTTATTTTATAAAAGCTGAAAGTTTCTCTGTACATGTCCCCTATATAGGTAAGAACGACCAGCGACTATAAAGTTTGGGTTGTGGTTCCCTGGGCAGGTAACAGGTAGTAAAGGTGTATAAAATAGTACCTAAAATTCGTTAAAGTATAAAGCTCAAATTTTTTATATTTTCTTGGGGATACCTTTAGAAATCTCGTCATCCATTGCCGGACACTTATGACAGTTGCTACCCCCTGCCAGACACCCCTAAACTTTAATAAATTATAATTATACTTTCGTTATAGTATAAAAGCTAAATTTTATATATGTTACTTGGGGACCTATAAAAAGATATTACCTTATTGGACGGACAGTTTTAATGGTTTTTACATCTTGCCAGACACATTAAAAGTCTGCTGTAAGTGCGAGCGGTAGTGAAGGTGTATAAAATAGTACCTAAAATTCGTTAAAGCATAAAGCTCAAGTTTTTTATATTTTCTTGGGGATACCTTTAGAAATCTCGTCATCCATTGCCGGACACTTATGACAGTTGCTATCACCTACCAGACACCCCTAAACTTTAATAAATTATAATTATACTTTCGTTATAGTATAAAAGCTAAATTTTATAAATGTTACTTGGGGATCTATAAAAAAATGTTACCTCGATGGACGGACAGTTTTAATGGTTTTTCCATCTTGCCAGACACATTGAAAGTCTGCTGTAAGTGCGAGCGTGAGGTAACAAGGTATGCGAAGGTACAACCATGGATATATTATTGTATCTGGATTGCTGACCTTGTAGAGGTACCTGAAGTTTGATGACGTCATATCTTAAGGACGATTCGACCAATCACAGTCCGGATTGAGGTTGTTCTTCATAATTGTAGGGTGGGTTATGACGTCATCCGACCTCAGGTACCTCTACAAAATTACTTATTCAGTTGGACTAATACATCCATCGGTACAACCAACGTTTTATAATTGATATTTGTGCAATTTTTTTTGTGAAATAAAAGTGTAATTTTAGTAAAAAAAATCATGGGAGATACATTAATTTGTTTCCTTTGCAATAAAAGTGATGGTAAAATAATATTGTTCTCGGAGGAAACTTTAAAAAAATGTCAAACTGTTTTGAAAGTCAGAAAAAAATATAACCTTAAATATAAAGACATACTTTGCCTGATGAGTATACAGGCCTAATGAAAAACTGGAAAAACGACTGGAGTAGTAGTGATGAAGAAAATGAAAATATCGACGACAGTTAAGAAATTAATAAAAAAGTTTAATCTTTTTATATGTAATCATACTTTTTATCTTTTTATGATACAACATGGTTATGAACGCAATAAAATTGTTTTTTTTTTATTGGATATCTTAAAAAATCGTAATCGACTAAGCATTCGCGCTCGCACTTACAGCAGAATTTCAATGTGTCTGGCAAGATGTAAAAACCATTAAAACTGTCCGTCCATTGAGGTAACATTTTTTTATAGGTCCCCAAGTAACATATATAAAATTTAGTTTTTATACTATAACGAAAGTATAATTATAATTTACTAAAGTTTAGGGGTGTCTGGCAGGGGGTAGCAACTGTCATAAGTGTCTGGCAATGGATGACGAGATTTCTAAAGGTATCCCCAAGAAAATATAAAAAACTTGAGCTTTATAGTTTAACGAATTTTAGGTACTATTTTATACACCTTTACTACCTGTTACCTGCCCAGGGAACCACAACCCAAACTTTATAGTCGCTGGTCGTTCTTACCTATATAGGGGACATGTACAGAGAAACTTTCAGCTTTTATAAAATAAGGAAGGTCTGGCCGTCGCGGGCTCTTGGGCTATTAAGTTATAGGCAACTAAATCTAACTAAGTAAAAGAAGAATTGTAAAGTAAGATTTGTAAAAAATCGATCTCTACCGCGGGCGAAGCTGCGGGCTAAAGCTAGCTATCTACCTGTCTATCTACCTGTAATGATAATAAGATATTATAAATATATGCCAACTTATAGACCAACTGCTAAGTGGTAGTTTTGAGGTGTCCCTGATCTTGGAATCTTTTAGATTAACAATGGAGGAGGCTACTACGTCTACTACGTCAGGTAACTTCTGTTAATGGGTCAATTTCAACAAACACGAATTTTGCCTAATTACAGTGGCGAATTTAAATTTGCTGTTTTTGATAAATTTTTTTGGCTTAAATAATAGGTAAATATTAGTACTACTTAATCATATACTAGAGATCAAAAAAAATATATTAGTTCATGAGATATTTTCATTTGAAATTATCAAATGCCACCGAAATGATTAAAGGGCCACCGGAATTAAAATCTGAGCCACCGAAATTGATTAAATTTAAACCTGCTGTTTCTAATACATTTTATTTGGCACAAATAATATGTAAATAGTAGTAATAATTAGTCACATAGTAGAGATCGAAAAAATATTATTAGTTCCGGAGATATTTTCAAATTATATTATCAAATGCCACCAAAATTAGGACCACTGGAATTAGAATCTGATCCACCGAAATTGATTATGCCAATGAGAAATAATAAAGGCAAGATCATCTAATACTTTAAAGATACATTTTGAAGAGTAGGAGTCTAGATGAACGGACTCCTTTTAGCGGTGATTAGACACGCTTGTGTTTCTGTGGCCTATTAGACCAGTGCTGATAGCTTCAAAAACGCTAAAAAGTGAAAAAAAATATAGTAGGATGAAACCCATTGCAAAAGGAAGAGGATATAATAAAAATTAAAGGAAAAATAATTTACGGGCGATCTGAGGTTGGGAGTGGGGGGGTTTAGGGTAAAAAAAACCAGTTTATCTCGATTTCCAGCAAAACAACAAGTCCTATGGAGAAAAGTTAAATGGCAAAGTTTTAGGTAATAAAAGATCTACAACTTTTGTATTTACACTTTTTTACATAACCTCAAAATTTATGTGAAAAATTTAAATAACCAATTTTTTGGTTTTTTATTTTTATCTTTTACAAAAAAAAAATTCCATGAAATTTAGTGAAAACTTACCTTTGTATGTCCTTAACATACTGTAATTTTTTTGATTTAAAATATTTCTTTTTTCATCTTATTTTTACTTAATATCGAAAAAGCAACCTAATTTTCAATCGAAAATTCTCACGTCAAAATGTCTACTTTTAAAAAAAATCGGTGAGATTTTTGTTCGTTAGAATCTCTACTTTCTAATGATGAATAAAAAACTATAAACTACTAACTACTACTACTACTACTAACTACTACTACTACTACTAAATACTAACTATAAACTACTATGGTAAATGTTCTACGAAAATGCAATGAAACGACAACTATTTTCGCATGTTTTTTGCAATTTTTATGTTTTATGGATTTGTAATTTTTTTGTCTAACAAAGTAACATGGAATCTTACGTTTTTCGATTAATTAAAGTGTAAATTTTAATAAATAGCTCAAAATTGTACACAACGATTTAAAAAAAATTAAAAACTCGAATACGAATTTTTTTTGCGAATATAGTTGTCGTTTCATTTTCCCCAAATTTCGTGAAAATATTTTTTTTTAAATAAAGCAATGATAGCCTAGCGGTTAGAACGTTGGTCTCTCGAACAGAGGGGCCCGAGTTCAAATCCTGGCACGCACCTCTAATTTTCAAATATTATGTGCGTATTAGAAGTTAATTATCACTTGCTTCGGTGAAGGAAAACATCGTGAGGAAACCTGCACACCGGAGAGTTCTCCATAAAAAGTTCTCAAAGGTGTGTGAATTCTACCAATCCGCACTTGGCCAGCGTGGTAGACTATGGCCTGTACCCCTCACATTGAGAGGAGACCCCGAGCCCAGCAGTGGGACAATTATGGGTTGTTGCTGCTTGCTTATTTTTTTTTGTAAAAGATAAAAATAAAACACCAAAAATTTGATTATTTGAATTTTTCACATAAATTTTGAGGTTATGTAAAAAAAGTATAAATAAAAAAGTTCTAGATCTTTTTATTACATACAACATTGCTATTTAACTTTTTTCTATAGGACTTGAGTTTTGCCGGAAATTGAGATAAACTATTTTTTACCCTTAAATCCCCCCTCCCCCACTTCCCAACCTCAGATCACCCGTAAATAATTTTTCCCTTAATTTTCGTTATATTCTCTTCCATTTGCAATGGGTTTCATCCTACGATTATTTTTTTCGTTTCAAAAATTATTGGCACTGGTCTATACACGTCCTTATGTGCTTTGATTTGCCACCGGATCCACCGAGATTAGGCCACCGGACTTAGAATTAGAGTCAAAACTTGAATTTTAAAGAACACCGTTACTCACAGGTTAACTTTTATTTCACAATTATGGCTGAAAACCTTTAATGGAAGCCTCCATAAAATTTCTTGATAATCTGCTTTGTACTTTTACTAATATACATGACATCGGAATTGGATGATTTTGTATTCCTGCGCCACCGCAGTGAGTACTTACGTGGTTGGCAGGAAAATTATGCAGCCAGTCGGTTATCCTAACACGCAGTTTGCAAGAGCACAACTGAACGGTGCGGGGAGAGCCAGTAAGGTGTCTTCCAAATCGTGTCGTAACAAGTAATGAAGTATACAAAATGTGCCACCGGAATTGCTTTTTTTTGTAGGACATTTTTCAAAGGTGTTTTAAGAGCTGTTGCACTATCTTAAATTACTCCGTAAATATATATTAGTTGTGTTATTTAATGTATTTCTAAAAAACATTCCTTTTTAATAAAATTTATTTACCAAAAAATAAAAAAAATATAAAATATGTAAATAAATGGAGGTCGGACAGTACACCGGAATTAGATTTTAGGTCTTAGATATTTTTTTATTAAGAATCTATGTATTAAATACATCTGAATACTTTACTATCATGTAGATCACTACTTAAACTACCTATATAAAATTATGCATAATTGTAGTTTACCTACACATTAATTTTCAACCTCGCCGTCTCAAAAATGCACTTGGGAAATTCACCCTAATCCTATTGGAAATAGCAGGATTTAATTTGATCCCGCCTGTGCTCTTGCAAGGTAGGACGCTGTAAGTCACGCCCCTGAAATATTCTACACATGTTTCGATCGCAGTGGCAGGGAGTAAGCAATAAGTCTCCCGGTTAAATAAATAGCTTGTCCTATTGCACATTCATTATTTATTCAACTCAAAGAACGGTATGATAAGGGTATTGGCATAAAGGTACGATTATACGATCAGTCATGTATGTACATGTTTAACTAGGAAACATGTCGTCTATAAATAGTGATAAGTTATTGGCATACATCTCTCAATTACTTAACTACATCATGAAAGCAAAGTGTCAACGATACCTACTTCCAAATTAGGATTAAAAAATCAACGGCGTATCTAGAAAAATATCATCGTAGAAAAATTAAACCCGAACCATGCGATGAAGTATTTTTTTATGGATTTTTATTTTTATTTTTACGTAACTAAAAACGAGCTGAATATCCACCTGATGGACTAAATAAATACATAGAACTTGATTTAATAAAAATGGTTGTATATAATACCTTCATTGCTGAATGTTATTTCATTGGACTGCTACTTTACTTAAGTAGGTATAATATATGTACATATAATCGGCTATTTATGTACTGTTTTGCCGTGAAAGTTGACGTGAATAAAGTTCTTAGTAAGAGAAATTTTACGGTTTTCTGTCTAAAATCCAAGAGGATCTTCTTACAAGTGAGAGGTAATGTTTCTTCACACAACTTATCAAAATGAAGAAAACAGGTTTCTTTATGATAATAATTTACTTAACCGCGAGATTTCCTTAATTCATAGTACTTAAGTAAACTTAAAATAAAATTGGAAGAAACATTTATTGTGCCAATATTTGCTAATTGGACTAAGGCTTGTTAAGTTTCCTGTTACCGATTTAATTAATGGTTTTCGTGACATCTTTGTTTATCGAACGAAGCCGCAGAAAACATCTTGTGTAAACAGCCTTCGAGATATTTACACATTGTATATGTTACCGGATATCTGTATAATGCTGGTATTCAACACAATTCCTAGGAAATATGTATAATACCTGGGTCGTTTTGGCAATGTATTAAATTATATGAATATTATTCACCATTACATAGTTTGCCTAGGTAATGTATACGTTTCCCAACTACTGTACAGAATACCTGCAGGTCCACCGGCAATGAATAAAGTTAGATTTGGGTATGTGTAGTCAACTTGGATGGAGGTTGGAATTAAGAATTTACTTAAAAACACACTCAAAACAAATTGTAACCTGCATGAATAGATATTTTTTTATACATTTTAAATTAATGCTTGACCGAAATCACACTTGATGGTAAGGAGAGATGCAGTCTAACAGCTTCGGATTTTTCAAAATTGGTGACAGAACCGACTTACTCAACCCCGACCCTACGTGGTACTAGTCTGCCCTACCCCTAGAGTGAATGTAAACCCCGGAGGCGCGGAGGGAGAGCAGCCCCCGCCCGCTGTAACTAACTGCAGGCACCATGTGAGCCGAAGCGGCTGAGGCTGGTCGCCGCAGGCGACCAAAAAGCCGAAGCTGCGTAGGCGAGCATGGAGTGCCTGCAGTTTGTTACGCAAGGGCGGAGGGGCTGCACTTCCCGCAGCGCCGGAGACGTTTGGAAGCCTTTTTGTGTATCAAAAACCCCTAAATTCTCCCTAAAAGTGCATATGTCACCGGAAGATAACAAGAACCGCAAATTTACAAACCTAGGTTTATAAACAATATACAACTAAATGAATATTACTCTAACTGAAACATTCGCTACTTGAAAGTTGGCCTTTTGAAAAGTGTCATTATAAAAGGCAGACCAAACGTACAGTTGGCAACTGTTAGGTTGGGAAATAAAAAAAATATGTGATAAGTTGGCAAATGATTATTCGGCGATATAAAATTCTGCGAAAAGTTAGTTGGCAAGTGATAATCGGCCAAAAAATTTTCGGCGAAAAGGCAGAGAACCGTCTTTTACATACATTACCAACTACGCATGGAGTATTGTATAGAATGCCTGGGCTAAGTATGAAATAAATAATATTCAAAACGTTACCTGAACGTTTTAGATATTCTATACATTGCCTAGGTATTGTATAGAATGCTGAATTATACAGATATCCGGTAACATATACATTAATGCTTGAAGCTTTTGTGTGTGAGCTTCATTTTTCCGGGTCAGTAAGTCCTCCCTGCTAGAACAAAATTAAATGTGTACATTGTCTCGCCGCGTCTTTGACGTTTGCTGTGAGAGGATCTTATTATAGGTTTAGTGCAATGTTAACAACGAAGATATCATTTTAGACCGTCTCATGCTTGGATTAATAAATTTAGCGTTTCACATTTGGTTAAGGTACTCAAAATGTTACGCTTATTGATATTGGGATAAAAAAATTTCACAGGTTTTTATTTGACTCGCTTTTTTCGTTAGTTTGTTCATATGTAGATAATATATAATGGTCAGCTCTTGCAAGTTAAATTAGAACTATTTCATCTCTTCGTACGGAGGTCACAAATTGTTTTAGCTTCGATGATAATCTAAATTTTACTAACAAAAAATAACCGACTTCAAAGTCTCAAAAACTACTTGTCAGATCTCGTTCAAATTTATGTGGGACTACATGACAAGCACCTGCTTTCGATTAAAAAAAGAATCATCGAAATTGGTTGGCGTGATATTGAATTATTCGTCAATTTGTCGCGCACATCTTAACACAAATTTACGACTTATGTGGTTTTCTCATGGATGCCATTCTCAGATCTCAATAAAATGTATGTGGGACCACATTACTATTAAAAAAAGAATCATCAAAATCGGTTCGCCCAGTCTAAAGTTCTGAGGTAACAAACATTAAAAAAAAATACAGTCGAATTGAGAACCTCCTCCTTTTTTTGAAGTCGGTTAAAAATGCATTTTTATGATAATGTTGACCTGATAACATGCTCGGGGCTGGCTGAGAGCATAACAAAGTTTAAGCTTGTTTTTAAAGTATTTAAAGAAATTAACATATTTAAAGAACTATTTTTTATTTATTTATTTATTTATTTATTTATTTATTTATTTATTTATTTATTTATTTATTTATTTATTTTACAACTCCCAACTATGTCATTACAGGAAACCCCAATTCGACAGGGGGGGGGGGGAATTGAATTGAATTGAATGAAACACAAAATCGTGTCAGTAACAAAAATAATGAAGTACCTAACTAATAAATATTTTTAAAACGTTTGTTTTATTTCTAAAATTAATATAAATATTGATAAATATAAGTAGCGATTGTTTCGAGTTCAGATCATTATAAAATTAAAGGATTACGAGTACATTCCAGGAACTAAAGCGAGAGTAACAAAATAAACAATTTTCATATTTTAATTTAAGATTCGCTGCCATAGAAATTAAATAAATTTATTTTTATTTTTTGTAGAGTTGTTTTGTATGAATATAAATATTATACCTTATTAAACCCTATTTTATCCTACCTACCTACAAAATTTAGCAGGAAATTCTCTTATATCTCTTCACGCATTATCTGTTATACCACTGAGTATACCCAGATAACTTCGATTAGGAGGAATACATGATTAATGTGGCATGTCTTATCTATCCCTCTTGTGATATCAAGTTTCAATCGATACTTTTTGTGTCGTTACTGAAATAAAAGCGGCTGCTTGTGAGTTATTTAAGTTTACTTAAAAAGTAAATTATAGGTAGGAGTTGCGAAATCTAAGCATCCACCATTTCAAGAATAATTAAATTGCAGTTACCTGTAAAAAAATGTTATATCTAAATAAAAAAAATAATAAATAATCAGCCTGGCAAAACTAAATTCACAGATGTATAATAAACTCAAAGACATACAGTATAATATTTATATTTCATTTTTCCATTTAGTCTGCATGGCTATACTTATTATAATTATGTTCTGGATGGGAGCTTTAGAGCCAGTTTGTTCATTTGTTTCTTCTCTCTTCTACCATGGCCGGCAACGCGTCGGTGATGCTTCTTACGATCAAGTTTCTGATCTGCTGGTTTGCCTACTATTCACATAAAAAATAAAATATTTTCCAACTAGAAAATCCGCCCTCACATCGCTTCGAAAAAAGCGGTCTTGGAAAAATTCAGTATGTGCACACAAAATTGTTTTTATTTTCTTCCAAAATATTGAAAAATTTGGAAATAACTACGTACTACTTAATAATATTATACTTAATAGTTATAATACTTCAATTAATTTGAGCAAGGAATGTTTGTTTCAAATTTGAGTCAAGTTGTTTGAAAAAATCCATTCAAATGTTCCTCCTGTTTTCCAATGGAACCTCTTTAATTCCCGGGCTAACAACTTTTCTCAAACATGACCTGAAGTGTGAGTAATAAGTATACCATTTAACATTGTAATCCGTTCACAGATTTTCATGAGATGCCCGGACAGAACAGACACACAGACATTAAAAAATGTTTGCGAGCTCTTTTTATTATATTATACATATTTATAAAGTTCCCCTTTATCGAAATTTAGAAAGAATATCACATTAACAAAAATAAACGTACTAAAGTACGCGCGTGAGAAGTTATACTTCTTTGGCATCAAAAAGATGAACAAAAAATAATAAAAAACAATTAAATAAAAAAAACAATATTAAAAAAATATAAAAAACAATATTCTAACAATATTAAAAAAATGTTTTGATTTTTTAATAAATATAATAATAAAGTTTTTTTCAAAACGAGCGTTTGAAACGCGCATTAAAAAGTCGACGTTTTTCATCATCTTTTGTGTCACAAATCTTAAAATTTCACTCTCATCATTTTTTCCATTTATTTCATAACGCGCCTAAAGAAGTGTAACTTCAAATAATCCCACTGAGTTTTATTATAGTATAGATATGGCATGTGCTCAGAACAGATATTATTGTTTTGTGTATATCATACAATGCAAGTATATGTATATGTTATAGGCAAACTCCGAAGCTCCGGCGCTCCTAGGTTGGACTGGTCAATCCTCAGGTCAGACTGAATGACTTAGTCAAAGCCCAAACAAATGTAAATTTTCGGCCTTTGACTAAACAATTTTCGTCAAACCTGGGAGAGACTAATTTGGTCAGGCAAACGTCAAAACACAATTTTATTAAATCGGGGTTTGACGAGTCAAACTCCGATATAGGTATGAAGTGTCTTATCTTCGTATATTTGGAAGCATTTTATCATTTAAGCAGCTTTCAAGTCTTAAAAACCGCTTAACTCTGCCAGTTCTGACACCTGATTGGTCAGCTTACGTGATTTTCACTTTTATATTTGAGATGCTTTGAGAGAATGCCGTGTGGCATTAGGCCCGCCTTTTGTACGATGTGCAATAAAGTATAAAATAAATAAATAAATGCTTTGGAATATACGGAGGTTAGTTTGTAAGATTAGGTATAAAAAAATAACATTTTTAAAATTTTGATGTTTATTGTTTTGTTACCGGCAAAACCCGATTTCAGGTTAAACTAGTTTGGCCTAGGCCAGACTAGTTTGGCGCGACACGATTAGGCAAAACTAGTTTCTCGTCAGTCTAAAACTGATTAGAACCGAATTTTTACGGATTTATATTTATTCGACAAATCTTTGTACTTTAAACCTCTTAAGTTACAGCTATTTTAGTCACGACTGCACTTCAAATTGTATTCGAACACCAAATGTAGTAAATGATCACAAAATTAACTGCTCGCGTTATATTGTTACAAAACCGACTTAGTCAACCCCGACCCCACGTGGTACTAGTCTGCCCTACCCCTAGAGTGAATGTAAATCCCGGAGGCGCGGAGGGAGAGCAGCTCCCGCCCGCTGTAACCAACTGCAGGCACCATGTGAGCCGAAGCGGCTGAGGCTGGTCGCCGCAGGCGACCAAAAAGCCGAAGCTGCGTAGGCGAGCATGGAGTGCCTGCAGTTTGTTACGCAAGGGCGGAGGGGCTGCACTTCCCGCAGCGCCGGAGACGTTCGGAAGCCTGTTTGTGAAACAAAAAATTAATTACCATCTTTGGTTATAATTTTACATTAAAATGCTGTTTTAATTTTGGTGATCATTTACTACTTTTGGGTTAACAATGATTTATTTGGTGGTAAGTTAAACATAAGCCAAACTTATTGACGAGAAACTAGTTTTGCCTAATCGTGTCGCGCCAAACTAGTTTGGCCTAGGCCAAACTAGTTTAACCTGAAATCGGGTTTTGCCGGTAACAGTTTTAATAATTTCTTAAGTAATTAAAATGGAAAATTAATCATTTTTCTGACATGGTGAGGCATTAATGTTAATGTTAATTGTTTTAATAATTTCTTAGGTAATTAAAATGAAACACGCTCAATGAACGAACATGAAATGACAAAACAATCGGTCGGAACACCGCGAGAGACATTATGAACCTGTTTAAACATGTTCAGATCAACGTTTGACCGAGTTTTGCAGTCGCTTCTAGGATTGACTAGGCCAAAACCGAAACAGAATAATTTACTTTCGACGTTTGACTGAAAAGTTAGGAGCTCCTGGGTTTGACTAAAAATACTTCAGGCAAAGGGCGAAATTGAAATGTATTTCGGGGATTGCCTGATGGCTTTGGCCAAACCTAGGATAAACCAGTCCTTCCGCGAAGAGACTGTGTATCGGACTTTGACTATAACATATATACACCTGTTATATATCTTGTATTGACGAGCTGGCGCTAATTTGCTGATTGGTAGGCATTAAAGTGGATGAACCATTTACGTGTATCAAGATACACGTCTGTGGGATAAAACTACAATGTATCAATGTACGTAGGTATTACAACAGTCTATATAGTCAGCAGTCTGTAAAGTTACTAGCTTAATAAGCTAATTTATTGTAATAAAACGATATTTTGTATCTACGTAGAAATAAGAAATATTTTAACATATGGACCATATGGTCCATAAAATCCCTATGCTACCATATCGTAGCATTGGTAGACCTACATAGAAACGACAAAAACTTCAAAGCGCTAAATAAATATTCAAATAATATCGGGGTATACAATGTTTCGCTTCCAACGGCTTTAATATTTGTGAGGAAATGGACTCACATCACTTTATTTTCAATATTCCCAACCATCCTAACATAACACTGCCATAGAATAAGCGAGAGATTAGTTCTTGAATCCTAAGCTACTCAACGTCAAGTTCAAACAGTATCGCTTCACAACTATATGTTGAGTTTAACGTGCAGACGGTACACGTCACTGCTCAAACGCCTATAACAAAAACAGCACATTATGTACCACTCTCAGGTTAATAGGTTTCACGAGACTATTCATCAATCATCACCGAAGCCTCGATGAATTTCAATTTAATTGTACTTTGAGTACGAATAGAATTAATGGCATTAATTAACTTTGTTTCCATCCACCCGGTCCTTTAGAAATCAAGCGTATGACATAAATGTTTTACACGTGTTTCGGGTTCATTGAGGGACCATTATGAAGGTTTCATCCAGTTGTGCATTTTTACTTGGGGGAGAGGGTTTAATCCGCTTTTTGTTCTTTTCTGTTTGGGGAGAGGCTTGCTGGAACGTACGAGATATCGTATATAAGTTTGGGATTGGTTTGAATCCCCTAGCCCACTCCCTGGTTACATTGGTGGTAATTTGCCATGCTATTATACTACAATGGCCGTTTGCAGTCTGTTATAATAAAAGAGTTGAAACTTGGCGCTTTTTAGAAGAATACCTTAGCTTAAAATGTCCAATTTGCAAGGTAAGAGATTACTTTGAATTGTTTGGAAAGCGTACAACTTAGTAGCTTTTTTTGTGGACGAAATCCGTAATATAATTTATTGCCAATTAGTCTTACGCCCACAGCAAATCAAGTTCTATATTTTTAAGAAAAACAAAACCAATTTCAAGTTAGGGAGAAGGTACCTCTCCTACTATGTATTTTGTAAGTTTATGATTGTTGGATACGATTTTTTACATTATAACAGGGGCTAATATTCACTGCAATAATTCCGAATGTTAACGCCCGTTAAGGCTCCAATGTGAATCTTAAATGTTCACCTTCAGGTGTTAATTCGTTAAACTCTCGATTAAACGAGGTTACGTCTATCTTTTTTTCAGGTCCGTAATGCAATCAAATTAAAATTCTCCTTTTTTTAAGTCCGATTAAAAACATAAACGTGTACTTATGTACGCGTGTGAGAAGTTATACTAATTGGCACCAAAAAAAATTCAAAAAAACCATTTCAAAAAAACAATTTCAAAAAAACAATATTTAAAAAATCAAAAAAATCAAAAAAAAAATAAAAAAATCAAAAATAATTTCAAAATTAAAAAAAAATAAAAAAAAATTCAAATAATGTATAAAAAAGACAATATTAAAAAAATATAAAAATAATAATCTAAATTTTACTAACAAAAAATAACCGACTTCAAAGTCTCAAAAACTACTTTTCAAATCTCCACATGACAAGCACCTGCTTTCGATTAAAAAAAGAATCATCGAAATCGGTTGGCGTGATATTGAATTATTCGTCAATTTGTCGCGCACATCTTAACACAAATTTACGACTTATGTGATTTTCTCATGGATGCCATTGTCAGATCTCAATAAAATTTATGTGGGACCACATGACAGCCACCAGCTTTCGATTAAAAAAACAATCATCAAAATCGGTTCGCCCAGTCCAAAGTTCTGAGGTAACAAACATAAAAAAAATACAATCGAATTGAGAACCTCCTCCTTTTTTTGAAGTTGGTTAAAAACACAATTAATAATCTAAATTTTACTAACAAAAAATAACCGACTTCAAAGTTACTCAAAAACTACTTGTCAGATCTCGTTCAAATTTATGTGGGATTACATGACAAGCACCTGCTTTCGATTAAAAAAGAATCATCGAAATCGGTTGGCGTGATATTGAGTTATTCGTCCATTTGTCGCGCACATACTTAATACAAATTTAAGACTTATATAGTTTTATCATGGATGCCATTGTCAGATCTCAATAAAATTTATATGGGACCACATGACAGCTTTCGATTAAAAAAAGAACCATAAAAATCGGTTCGCCCAGTCCAAAGTTCTGAGGTAACGAACATAAAAAAAATACACTCGAATTGAGAACCTCCTCCTTTTTTTGAAGTCGGTTAGAAAACAATATTCAATCAATATAAAAAAAAAATATAATAAATATAATAATAATCATTTTTTCATCGCACGTTTGCTAAAAACGCGCGTTAAAAAATCTGTGACGTTTTTTGTCACCTTTTGTGTCACAGATCTTAAAATTTCACTCTCATAATTTTTTCCATTTATTTCATAACGCGCCTAAAGAAGTATAACTTCAAAAACTTAGGTAACTTATCGTGTAAATAAAAATTGTTTTTTTTTTCTTTTCTAGAAAATAATAAAATCGGTGTGGTGTTGGAGCAATCGTTTCTTAATTCAGCAAGTACGTTCACGTTAAATAAAAAAATTAAAAGAAAATTGCTACTGAATCGTTGACGGAAAATCATTTGATGAGTACATGGAAGAATAGTCGCAAAGTCGCAACTGTCACAAGTACTTAGTATTTTTATTGTGTAACATAATTGGATTTGTTTTCCTTTTCTCAACTTTACCGTGGGTTTTCTTGGAGAGAATACCTCTATTAAATTATACTGTATCCCACCACGTTGACATAATAATTTGGAATCCTAGCTATTACTAAACACTCGTTTGGGAAACAAAGTTTTATTGGTGAGAGGTTAAGTTTGACGGCTCATGTGGCGCAATGGTTAACATGCCGGATCGCCGCACCGAGGGTCTTGGGTTCGATTCCCAGCGAGGCGGAAATTTGAATGATGAGTTTGAATTTCTGTTCTCGGTGTGGGTGTGATTGTCCTTGCCTAGTGCGTTGTCCATGGCACCTACGACACAGGGAATCCTAGGGTGGGACTATGTGTGTGAAGCATTATTTTTATTTTTTAAGTGGTTATACAGGTGGAACGTTTTATTCCACAATAAAGCGTCCGAGAAGGCTAAATAATTAAGACCGTGCCGATTTCTAGCCTTCTGAAGCACAGTATTTGAGTATCGCTTACATTTGTTCTGCTTGCACGTCTAGTCAAATTTTAATGTACCTTGATGTTAAATCAATGTAAGTTCTAATCAAAGGGTATAAGTATTTTTACTGCACTCCTAACAAGAGTATTTTCAGGTTTTTTTGCGAAAGGAAATGGATCTATTTATATATAAAAAATCTTTTCAAGTTAGATCCGATTAACATGAATTGGTGGTATATTTTAACAAAAATATTTGCGCTAAAATCAGAGGTGGTAAGATGTAAGAGTACCTATAAATAAGCTTGCCCTTTGCTTTGCAGTAAGCAAGTAAATATAACTAAAGTGATGAAACTGATTACGTTTGTATCGCAAAATCTATACTCCATGCGATTTGCAGCCGAAATAAATGTAAACAAACCATTAAAATCGTTTTATAGGGTTTTTTACCAACTGAATGAATTTGTACACTAAATGCGTTTTATTTAGACAAACTACTCATTAAGGTATTTGTGAATTCTTAAATAAATACATATTGATCGATAACAATTATAAATTCCGAGTAAAAAAAACAAACAAAATTAATTAAATAACACTGTCATCATTCAAGTAATCACTTTGCAATGACAATCTTATTTCCAAGAAGCGATTTGAAACTTTTAACATAATGTACTATTTTGTTTTAGTGAGTAGTTTGTCTAAATAAAACGCATTTGGTGTACAAATTCAAGTCAGTTGGTGAAAATACTAGAAAACGATTTTAATCGTTTGTTTACATTTGTTTCGGCTGCAAATCGCATGGAGTATAGTTACAGCAATGTTTAGCCTAAAAGCGCTGCAAACCCGCGACAGAAGAGATTTTAAGCTCCAAAGGCGTTTGTAAGAACTGCTAAATGGACTGGATGAGAACTGCAAATGGGGTGTAAAAGCAACTCGAGCAGTTTGCTTTAGGGATGATAAAGGCTGTTTTAATATCCGTTACAAGAATATTCGTTTGAAGAAAACAATAGAAACGTTTAATTTACTTTTCCTAATTTATTTTACCTAAGCAGTCTAGCCCGCAACTTTGATCGCGTTGATGCTTCAGTATTTTTATGTACCTTTTTAGGGTTCCGTAGCCAAATGACAAAAAACGGAACCCTTATAAATTCGTCATGTCTGTCTGTCTGTCCGTCCGTATGTCACAGCCACTTTTCTCCGAAACTATCCAGAACTATACTGTTGAAACTTGGTCAGTAGATGTATACCGTAAACCGCGTTAAGATTTTCACACAAAAATTGAAAAAAAAAAACAATAAATTTTGGGGGTTCCCCATACATAGAACTGAAACTCAAAATTTTTTTTTTCATCAAACCCATACGTGTAGGGTATCTATGGATAGGTCTTCAAAAATGATATTGAAGTTTCAAATATCATTTTTTTCTAAATTGAATAGTTTGCGCGAGAGACACTTCCAAAGTGGTAAAATGTGTCCCCCCCCCCCTGTAACTTCTAAAATAAGAGAATGATGAAACTAAAAAAAATATATGATGTACATTACCGTGCAAACTTCCAACGAAAATTGATTTGAACGAGATCTAGTAAGTAGTTTTTTTTAATACGTCATAAATCGTAAACCGCAAAAAACATCGATCAAAGTTACAATGAAGTACTACAAGAACTTTTATATTATGTTACTTGCTGCTACGGAACCCTTCATGGGCGAGTCCGACTCGCACTTGGCCACTTTATTAAGGCGTGTTTTTTCCATTCTTAACCTTCATAAAATCCCCCCTAGCCCCCTAGTCTACTAACAGAAACTAAAGACCTAGTTTGACGACTCTGTAGCATAGTTGGTAGTGATCCTGCTTGCAAGGCAAGGGGTCTCGAGTTTGATTCCCGGCCGGGGCAGATATTTATGCGACTGATAAATATTTGTACTCGGGTTTGTGAATTGTGATGTGTTATTATGTGTAGTCCATGCCACCCGCGACACAGGTAAATAACCTACTGCGGAGATATGTGTGTGTAAGCGTTTATTATTATTTTATCTGTGGTCACACGTAACAGTTTATATAGTTAAACGTTACAAATAAATAAAGTCTCGGATTTCAACTCTTTTCTACCCCAATATATCATGAAAGAAATAGATGGCCGACACTATAACCCTTACAACCCTTTCCGTTTCAAATGACTACGGATTTTCGAGAAAGGTTAAAGAGGCTGACCCGTATCGTTATTTTTTCACGTTATCAATCTTCTCTCCGTATTGATGTCTCTTGTAAGCAATACGTGTGATTTAGGTAGATAGATGTTATTTTTTTATTTATTTTTTTGTATTTCGTAAACAAACGGCATTTGTATTACAGATTCAACCATACAGTTACAAGAAAAAAAGCATGTAACAGTTTCCGCTAAAACATTTTTACATAATAATAAATTGGAGTATTAGTGGACTTTATAAACCGAGAAGTTAATATAACAAGAAAAAAATATAATAAAAATAATAAACGTGCAAAAATAGGACTAATCGAGATCAGTTAAGATTTGTCGTATACCCCTTTTATAAGTAATTAAAGATGCATTAAATGGATCCATATTTTAAAGGTATTTATTATAGAAGCTGCAAGACCGTGATACAAAAGTATTCATTGTATAATTTATTTTTGTAAGAGGGGTATAAAACAGATCTACAGCGTGAATGGATACGGGGGCAGCTAAATTTAATGTGGCGTAGCAAAAAGGGAGAATCAACATAATTATTTAATATTTTAAACAAAAACATTTGGTCTCGCTCTACTCGCCGGTTAGATAGGGTTGTGATTGCTTAAGTTCATACACAAATAATATCCTTCCGTGTAGGGGAGTAGCTGTATCTGCTGTATCAATATTACGGGGCCCCCGGGTTACAAGGGCCCCAGTGCCAGTCTTGGGGTAATGTGAGAGGAGCTACCGCTCTAGAGTACCACCACTTTTAAAAGTTTAAGTACATGCGTTGACAAAACTGTTAATTGACAAAATTAACTTTAAAAATAAATAAATAAATAACGCTTCACACTCATAGCCCCATATTAGGATTCCCTGTGTCGTGGGTGCCATGGACAACACACTAGACAAGGACATTCACACCCAGACCGAGAACAGAAATTCAAACTCATCTTTCAAATTTCCGCTTCGCTGGGAATCGAATCCAGGTGCGGCTATCCGGCATGGTAACCTTACCTTTGCGCCACACGGGTCGTCAAAATATGAAGATAAGTGGTGCGTTTACGACTTAATTAGATTTTTATTCACTTTGATTTGATTGAAAAAATAATTAAATATGTTTTATAACATTTAACAACACATCTTTATATTACTTGAACGACAATTTTCATGTTTTTAAAAGTTTTGAGGTTTTTCAGCCGTAACTACCTAATGCCGAATTAAAATATCTGACTGTAGGTAAGCAACTGTAGAGTTGATTTTTCTATAGTCTTCAAATGTTGCCAATCGTTTAATTATGTTTCCACTTCATGTAAAATTACCGTTTTTCGCGAGAAGTATTTCTAATATATTTATTAGGTTACATTTAATAAGTATAATGTAACATAATAGGTATGTCCTATTGATCATTAGCAAAAGAGAATCGTAAAAGTGTCTTTATATGTTTCAGAGACTAAGTTTTCTTGATAAACTTACTTGACTTGTTATCAAACTAAAATGTTGTGTTATGAGTTCAGAAAATACGCTTTTTCTTTTCTCAGCAAAGTCGGTAGATGGTTCAATCAATACAGTACACTACAATATATATTATTGTATTTCAGCAAGATGTTGATTGCTAATTGATTTTTGTAACGCCACACATAGACAAATAGGGGAGACCGAGGCAGATTGTGATAGTGGTGAGTTGTGACAACGTCGATTTCTCGAAACTTAAAACCGTTAGCGAGTTGGTAATGTTACGCAATTATTACTTTTCGATGCGCTATTTGTAGCGGGATTCACCACCGATGCACGGGAAATGTTTAGGCGTCTACAGCATTCAAGTGACAAAAATCCCCAAAAGTAAGTTTTCAGCTAAGGTTTTCAGTAAAATATTTTTGTTTCATATATTATTATACTTATGGTTCTGATTTTCTGAAGTTGTGTCTTTAGCTCTAATATAGGTACATTTAACTATTCAGCTTTCATATTATAATTTTGTTTCATATAATTCTAATTCATCCTAATTTCAAATGCGTTTTAAAGTTAAAAGGTACTTTATTTTGATGAGGCGGTTTTCGTACCTGGGTGAGTTGTGACATCCTGTTACAGTATTAGTCTACTTTGCAACTATCCGCGGTTAACATGTATGATGGTATATACTTTAAGACATGCGTGGCACCTCCCTCCCTCAACGGAAACATGCACTACAATAATAAAAAGTATATACCAACATACATACCAGCACCAACATGTGTTTCGCCCCGAAACCGAACATCATCAGGTTAAGTTGACTCTACGATGGTTAGTCGCAAAGTACCATCGTAGTCAAATTAATTTTGAGACGATGCCAAACAAACAAGCAAAATTAATTCCATGAAGCGTAAAATTAGGGCAGTGGAATGCGATGCACACGGCAGCAACAGCGCGGGGCACATCTTTTCACCGTTTGTTTTTTCATCTGTTTGGCACCGCCTTAAAATTATTTATTTACTGTTAATTTAGGATCTTAATGTATAATACTAAATGGTTTATTTTATTTTTCGCTTTTCAGTTTGTTTCGTTGGTTAATGTTTTGTTAAAAGGTATTTATTTTTTATTGTTATAAAATTATTAATAATTATGTATTAAAAATATCGAAAGTTATTTCCAATATTTTTAATGAAAATTAATTACCATAAGTTACTCATAGGTTACATATTATATAATGTAGTAGGTGAAATATCAATCATCCCCTATTTTCGTATCTTTAGGGTAGGAATAAAATTTTCAAAAAAAAAAATAGGACCAACTTCAAGACATACCCCCTACGTCAAAAAAAGGGTACGTGTACTTTTGTACGCGCGTAAAAAGTTATACTTCTTTGGCCTCATTAAATAAATATTGAACTACAGTATTAATTATATTATTATTTATATCAATAAATAATACATACGGCACGGACCTAAATAAAGAATACGGATAGTTAGGGTATAATAAGAATAATAATAATAATATAACAAAAATACAAAAAAACTTACAAAATATACTTGGACTCCAATTGAACTCCTTTGGTGTGTTAACTTAGTGCCGTTTTTGGGGGTACAGTGGGTCAGGGGGTGGGGGGGGGTAAAGGATAAGCTTAAAAAATATTAAAAAAATATAAAAAAAAAAAACAATATTCTAAAAATAAAAAAAAACGTTATCACGTCAAAAAACAATATAATAAATATAATAATAATCATTTTTCAAAACAAGCGTTTTTAAAAACGCGCGTGACGTTTTTCTTTGCCGTCGTTTTTGTGTCACCGTCCGTGTTACAAATCTTAAAATTTCACTCTCATCATTTTTTCCATTTATTACATAATGCGCCTAAAGAAGTATAACTTCAAAAGAATCATCAAAATCGGACCACCCTGTGCCGAAAGCTGCGTGATCATACATAAAAAAAAAATACGTGTCAAACTGAGAACCTCCTTTATTTCGTCGGTTAAAAATGTAAGAAAACCAAAAAGATGCCTGCCTCTCTACGAACTAAAACCGTTCGGCAGCCTTCAACTCACATTTAGGAAAATTTTGAGATCTCGTGTAAACGCCTTATCATTTGGTATTGGTATTGTGATTGTAAATGAAAACGGAACAAAACAGGAAACGGATGCGAGCGTGTACTGATAACGCGAGCCTGTCGCCGACGCAAGGGCGGCGCAGCCTTGAGTTTATTTTTAGAAAATCAAATTACCCGATAGAAACTTTTTTCCTCTTAACACCATTAAACATAATTTAGGGATCTTCGGAAATTAAATGACACGAAGTTCATAGAAGACGTGTTCTTGTTATTGAAGGTGTTAGTACCATCGATATACAATCTTCGTTATAATTGATCGAAGGTTAGTACAATAGGTACCTATTACATACCGTTATTTATGTAGGTACTAAAAAACGACACTAAAAACATTGAAGTATAATGTCATAGAACAGACATCTCGAACAAAATGTGTGTCCCGCCGGGAGGTCTATTTCCAAATTTGAGCCCCCGTTCTCCTATCAAAATCGAACGAATCTATTGAAAATTGAAGCCGATCGGCGGCAATTCATTGGGACATACATTGTGTTCGCGGTGCCGGTTCTATATGCTAGTAATAATACTTCAATGACTAAAAATGGTTATTTTAGTTTTGGATTAAAACTCTTTGTGCCAGATAAAATTGACGGAAGGAACTGAAGAGATAAATTAAAAATTCAAAGTTTATAATTTTACTCGTAACTCGCCCTAGCTTCTCCTCGGATACCGTAGCACGTAACCCTGAAGCAACTTCTTTTTCCAAAAATATTTTTTCAAATCCGTCAGCCAGTTTCTATGATAAGCGCGTTCAAACAAACAAAAAAAAACTGTTTAGTTTTATAATATTACTTTAGATAAGGTCCTCCGTATCCTTGTATTTAAGTACCTACTGGTATTAAGACCCCCGAGGGTTGAGGGATAAAAGTTTGGGAGTGGATCTCTATAACTAAGGATAAAATGCGGTTAGTTCATAGTTGGCAAGGTATAAATTGTTATGCGGGTCTACATTCACACGTAGATTTATGTTTCCGGATTTTCCGGAAGTAAACCGAGAGCATGAATAGCAAAAGTCAATACTTCTATAGTGACATTTTATCTCACTTACCTACATCTAAATAAATAAATAAAATAATAAGAACATTGTTCACTAAAATTATAATTTTTCTTTAAGTATTTAAAATTTTATGTATTTCTAAAATGTACCTTAAGGTCCTTTAAGTACATACACTACCTACCTAGCCTAGGGGAAAATTCTTAGATACCTATACTTACCTAATGTTTTTACAAAAAATAATATTTTATGTGAGTCAGAACGGTTCATATCACGAAACTAAAAAACCTAAGTTTTCCGTTCCTACATCTACAAAATATACATATATACAACACAACAACAATATTACAATACAACAATAATAATATATAAACACACAACAACAATACAATTATAAAAACTTTCCCGCGTGTTTTAAACTTGGAAAGTGAAAACAGGATACTCACTTGGCTCGCAATGAAAGTTGTCGGTCATTAGGACAGACGAATTTGTTTGCTTTATTTTGATAATTCATTGCACTAATTTAAAAAAAAACACTAGCAAAAATACATAGTCGTTGCCGGGATGAGTTCGGCCCGCGCGTTCCCGCCTGTTGATTCCATCCAACTGTTGCGCTGCTTTACTTTCGCAAGCAGACTACTATTTAATCGATATTTCTACGCTCCTTTAAAACATTACATAGAGCAGTTAAATTTATCTATTATATAAAAATAACCAATGTTTGAAGATTTATTTGTATTAATTGAAAGATTTTAAATTGTACGTACCTACTGTTTAAATATTTTTTTAACATGCAAGACATTTTTGTGTCACAATTCCCTGTATTCATAGGGAAAGGGAAATAAATTTCAAGTCAGTTTACAAAAACTGTTTTCTTGTAGTAGAATAGTCAACTACAGAAGTAAAGAGAGATAAAATTCTGAAGAATGATGGAAGAATGCCTTTTTTTATATCCATTTGTTATAAAAATATTCAGGAAAGCAACAATTACCTACTTATTCCTAATCGGTATCAAATAATAACGATTGTTAAATCGTTTTAAGATTTATTTTTGTTAAAGCTAAAATGTGTTAGAATGTTAACGTAAATTTCGTCGAGTATTCATGAAACTTAATTAAATTACAGCATAAAGTAACTCGAGTTGTAAAAAGTATTACCGCTCATTTACACGCGCGTGTAGCGGATCGTCTCGTGGCGCGTCCGTAAGCCACGCCCCCTACGCGCGTGTGAACACCACGCGAGCGCTCGCGCGAGCCCCTTTGGCCGCGCCTAACAAACCGCTCCCGCCGCGAGCCCGCGAGCCACGAGACGCGCCGCTGTCTGGCCCGCGAGCGCCCTGTTCACACGCGCGCGCACGCGCGCGTCTCGCGGATTGTCTCGTGACTCGCGCGCGCGTGTAAATGGGGTATTACTCGGCCCATCGCTAATTGGGATTGGGGTTGCCATGTCACACTTCTGTTCTTTCTTTAAAGTCGAATCCATTTCAACGGATCACCGACAGTAGAGGTACCTGACGTCCGATGACATCATATCGGAATGACCATTTGACATTCCTAATTGTAGGGTGTCCAGGGTGTAGTTCTTCAAAATGATTTCTACTGGAAATTTTTCTGGTAGTAAAAATTTTAATATTGAAATAATACGTTTTATTAAACTTTCTTAAAAATTACCTAATTTAAATGATTGTATTAAGAGTAAATTGAAAATTAAGGTACACGTTACGGTTACGGTACATCTATATTATAATAATTTATATTGTTCATTTTAGCTGATGTTTTATATCATTATAAAAAATCACAATCGCAATATCCTGGGACTATAAATAACATGGACACAATACAAAAATAGTCATTCCGTTATGACGTCATTGACCTTCAAGTACCTCCACTAAGTCTGTGATCCTCGTCTGTGAATTTAGTTTTGTAGAGGATCTTCAGTTGAAGGTCTACTAATGTTGTATCAGGAAGGTTGCTTCAAGTAATACTTCTGCTGGTTATCGGAGGAATAATGATAGCTGCGTCAGGCAGCTACATGACTCTCCCCCTAGCGAAAGCGTACCGGAAGCTTGCTGGTGCGTCCAAGTCTAGTGGTCTTCAGAATTGATGACTTAACTGGGCTTGACGATGTACTGGAGCTTGAGTAGGTACTTGTAGTTCCATCGTTGGTTTTCGCTGGTGACTGTGAGTATGTAGCTGAGGTATCCTGAGTGCTTGCTTCAGATGTTGAGTCCTCTGGAGTACTGATTGTGTAGGCAGGCTTGAGACGGTCGATCGAAATAACTGCAGATCGCCTCTCAGGTAACAAAAGTTTAAAAGTTTTGTTATTACGCTCTATTACTTTGTATGGACCTTCGTACGTAGGCATTAAAGGCGTTTTTACGGCGTCTATTCTGATAAAAACATACTCGCAGTTTTGTAGATCTTTGTGAATGAAAATAGGTTTCTTGTTACTATGTGCGATTGTAGGTAAGGATGGCTTCGTCGAGTTTATTGTATTACGTAGCTGTGTGACGTAATCATAGTCGAGATTTTGTTCCTTATCTATAGTAGTAGTGAAGAAATCGGATGGTAAACGTAAGTTGTAACCGTAGGTAAGTTCTGCGGCGCTAACACCTGAATCGGAACGAGGTATTGCGCGTAAACCCATAAGTACTGTAGGTAATTCGTCTATCCACTTAGTACGTTCTGATAGACGAGTTTTCAGTGCGGTTTTCAAACTTCGGTGCCATCTTTCAACCATACCGTTTGACTGAGGGTGATACGGACTTGTACGTATTCTTTGAGTTCCCATGATGTTAAGTAGTTTGTTGAAAAGGCGACTTTCAAAGTTTCTTCCTTGATCGGTTGTTATCAACTTCGGTGAACCAAAACGTATAATCCAGTGCTCATAAAATATTTTAGCGATTGAGTCGGCTGACGTGTCATCAGCTGGTAAGGCTTCTGGCCATCTAGTTGCTCGGTCGATCATTGTAACCAGGTATCTGTAGCCTTCGGGTGATGGTGGAAGCGGTCCAACTACGTCGATGTGGACGTGTTGAAAACGATCAGCTGATGAAAACGATGTAATGTTGCTCGTTGTATGGCGCTGTACTTTACATTGTTGACATGGAATACACTGTTTTGCCCACGTTGCGACATCTGTGTTCATTGACGGCCAAAAAAATTTTTGAGTTATCAGTTTTCGAGTTGTTCGTATACCAGGATGGCTGACATTATGTAGCGCGTTGAAAACGAGTTGTCGATATTTCTCTGGTACGTATGGTCGAATGAACGATGTTGATGTCTCGCAATAAATAGATTTTTGTGAATTTGGTAGAGTAACTAGTTTGAGTGATAGATTACTCTGTTTTGAAAGTTGATCTATGGTACTTTTCTCTTCTTGTTGAGCTTCTGCGATCTTCTCAAAATCAATAGCGGTAGGGCATGTGATACTCTCGATAGGTATTCGGCTCAATGCGTCGGCAACAATGTTATCTTTTCCGCTGACGTGTCGAATATCCGTAGAAAATTCCGTAATGAAGATTAGTTGTCTCGCTCGGCGCGGTGTCTCTGAAGTTGAAGGAGGTTTTTGAAGTACGTAAGTTAACGGTTTGTGATCAGTGAAGATGATGAGGCTTCGTCCTTCAAAAGTTTTTCGAAAATGCTTTATAGACATGTAGATGGCGAGTAGTTCTCGATCGAATGTACTATAGTTTCGCTGTGTACTTGAAAACTTTTTCGAAAAATATCCCAGTGGTTGCCATTTGTTATCTATGTATTGTTGTAAAACGGCTCCAGCGGATAGATCAGATGCGTCGGTGAAGATAGCGAGCTTTGCGTGATGAGATGGATGTGCGAGTAAGTAGCGTTTGAAATAGCAATTTTACACGCTTCAAATGACTTAGTTGAGTCTTCGGTCCATTGAATTAGAGTTTTATCACGCTTCTTTGAATTATGGAGGTAGGCATGGAGTGGAGCTTGAAGTTCAGCGGCTTTCGGAATGTGGTCACGGTAGAAATTGATAATTCCGAGAAAGCGCCTAAGCTCTTCTATAGAGCACGGTTTCGGGAACTGAGATATTGCCTTTACTTTTTCGACAGGCGGTTTGATTCCTTGGCTGTTGACTGAGTAACCCAAAAACTTGACTTCAGGTTGTCCAAATATACATTTTGATGGATTAATGGTGATTCCATTATCTTCCAATCGACGTAACACGGTACGTAAGTGTTGTTCGTGCGTTTTTTCGTCGGAACTTGCGATTAAAAGATCGTCAATAAATGCATAAACGAAATCCAGTCCTTGTAAAACTTCGTGAATAAAACGTTGAAAAGTTTGAGCTGCAGTCCGTAGTCCAGGTGGCATCTTGGGAAATTCAAATAGTCCCATCGGAGTGATGATAGCGGTCTTCTGTATATCTTCTTCGCGAACATTGATTTGTTGATACGCTCGGTTGAGATCAATAGTTGAAAAGATATTTTTTTGTGACAATTGATACGTGAAATCTTTGATACGCGGTATTGGGTATCTGTCAGGCGTTGTGATTGCGTTTAATCTTCTATAATCACCGCAAACTCTGATGTCACCGTTCTTTTTGGGTACGATATGAAGTGGTGATGACCAAGGGCTCTTGCTTGGACGGCAAATACCTTGTTCAATCATATTCTCGAATTCTTTTCGTACTATTTCATAACGATGTAGTGCGATTGGGCGCGCACGACAATGTAACGGGGCTCCCGTAGTTTCAATATAGTGTTCGACGTTATGAATGGATGTAAGTTTCATTGACGAAATTCTTGTAGTACCGGGGAATTCCGATAAAATGTTGTGGTATTTATCTTGAATATCAACGCTTCGAATAGTAGGTATGTTTGATGCTTCTACGTATGACTGCGTTGATAGGTTGGTAATACCATCTATTAATTTTTTATTTTTCAAGTCGACGATGAGTTGGTGATGTCGTAGGAAATCGGCTCCAATGATAGGCTTGCTCACTTTCGCGACGATGAATTTCCATTTAAATAATCGACGTAGGTTAAAATCAAGTTCCAATGTTTTCTCTCCGTAGGTAGGTATGACAGTGTTGTTCGCCGCGTATAGTTGAAAATTCAAAGGGCTTTGTAGTTGACCTTTGTACGGAGGTATTACGGATATGTTGGCTCCTGTGTCGATTAAAAACGTCATATTGTTTTTCTTGTCGGTAATAAATAGGCGGTAATTAATATCTGATACGCTAGGTTCCGCCGTGGCTAACGTATAATTCAGTTTTCCGACTTGGTACTTTCTTGCTTATAAGTACATGGCTTCGTACATTTTCGGGCTTCTGAACCAAAACGTCGATGATAATAACAGTAGGTTGATCTTGACTCGCTTCGCTGGCGTGTAGGTATTGATCTGTCGCGACTCGTAGATCGATGTCGGTTTTGGCGGGCGAATGGTCTTCGACTATTATTATTGTAGGCGTGCGGCGTAGTACTATTTTGTGACGAGTTGTAACTTTTGAATGAATGGAAATTATTCTGTGAATTCTTGATAGCGGCAACTTCAATTGATAATTTTCGAATTTCTTCAATTAAAAATTGCGTTTCAGGATTTTTTGATGAATCGACGGCTGAGATGTTATTGTTCGTGTTCTCCATCATTTTGTCGGCGAGAAGTGCTTGTTCGTCGAGCGATGTTTTCGTGGAGAATGATTCGCTGACGGTAAGGACTGAACGGACGTGTGGTGGCAAATGGTTTGACCACATGAGTCGGAGAGTTGAATCTGGGACTTTGTCTCGAGCCAGGCTTCGCATTCGTCGTAGTAATTGAGTAGGCTTTTGGTCACCTAACTCGACTTCTGATAATAATTTTTGAAGTTGGCGATTGTCCGATTCTTCGTAAGCCGATATGAGTCGATTCTTCAACGTAGTGTATTGCTCTATAGCTGGCGGGTCGTATAGCAGGTCTGAAATCTGCTCAATATCTTGCTTCTCCAGCTGTGCAATTACCATCTGGGCGAGTTGGTTTTGTCCTCTTTTGAGTTCGCTGGTCGCTGCCTCAAAAGTAATAAACCATAGTCGTGGCTTGTCTCTCCAGAATGGCGGAATACGCATGGAAAGAGCTATTCCAGCGATTTCGGGTTGCTGCGGCTGTGGACATGCTGATTGGGTCTGTGGCTGGGAAGTGGCTTCGGCGTGCTGTGCGTGCTTCTCCATGACGATGGGTTGACGACAGGTTGCGGTAGGTAGGTAGGCCTAGTGTGAAGCGTGACTTCAGCAGAGACGGATCAGCAGGGTGTCGTTCGCAGAGCTTCGACGAGGGATTCGTCGAGCAGGGATTCCTCGTGTCGGGTGACTTGCTTGAGAGTCACCGGCGTAGGTTGGTCCAGCAGAGATTCTTCTGAGAAGGAGGTCTTCTTTCAGAGTGCAGAGGTTCTTCGGAGGTCACCAATGTAGAGGATCTTCAGTTGAAGGTCTACTAATGTTGTATCAGGAAGGTTGCTTCAAGTAATACTTCTGCTGGTTATCGGAGGAATAATGATAGCTGCGTCAGGCAGCTACAGTTTAAATTAAACACAATTTATCTTTACTGATTTTAGCTAACATTTAATCATTTAACCGGAAGGAACTTTAATTCGATAAGAAATGCAAACATATTAATAGAACACCAATTTTCTGCAATAGATAGCAACATTCTATTATTATAAAGTGCTATTATTATTATATTATTATTACTCTAGTTGTCAAAGTGGATTGAATTATGAATTTTACTATAGTGAATTACTTCAGACATAAACAGTCTGCAGACGCTCGTGTTAACTTTGCAACTAAACTTGCACTACACAGCCTAAGATGCACTACAGCTCCAACGCCTCCAACGACTCCTACATAATTAAAAAAATTGTAATCGCTCATTCGTTACATTTTTAGTTAATGATAATTCAATGTCATTAATTAGTGAATAGGTATGACTATAATTATAGATACTTTTAATAGACTTATAGAAAAACATATGCTATCTACTATATATTATATCCAAATAATAACAAAAAGTAAAAATGAATCATAAATAATTATGAGTAAAACAAAACAACATTGATGAAATAACATACAGCATTTGTCTTAATACACCATATGAAAATATGACAAAATATGCTTACGGATAATCTTATTATTAAAAAAACAACCTGGTTTCTTTTTCTTATAAATTAAAAAGTGACTCAAACCACGAGCGAGGTACACCATACATGAGCGGAACAACCACAAAAAATACAACCGAATTTAGAACCACCTATATTTTTTGAGGTCAGTGATTAGCTAATAATAGAAAATTATTTTATTTCACTAGGCAAAAAATAGTTAGGCAAAACAGATCGTTAATATGAAAATGGCAAATAATTTACGTGGGTTGATAATAATTTTATTTTTCACTGATCTCCTAAGAAAAACTGTCACAAACAAACACACAGACAAGTCAAACTTAAAACATCTCTCTTTTTGCGTCGGGGGTTAATAACGAATATTTCATTAATCAACTTTTTAAAAACGAATGAATTGTATTACTTTTTAAAACGAGTAAAATGATAACGAAGTTGTAGTTATTTGTCAAACCGATTTTTAATAATGTCTAACCGGTTATTACCGTTATTAACGAAAAGCCAGTGTTGGCAATACCTCACTTGTGTACTTCAAAATTATTATCACTCAAAAGTTTGACATTTCTCTTTTTCAGTAATGATGGCGCACTTGTTAGAGGTGGTTAGTTTTCAGTAACTGTGAGTTTAATTTGTGCGGTGGGGTGAAAATAAAGTGAATATTGATGCCGTATCACAGGCGCTTCTCCGCCAAGATGCCGGATTACGACGACGAGGTGACGGTCGTCGATGTGTACGATCTGGCGTCGGATATCGGAAAGGAATGTGAAATAATTATCGAGAAATACGGCCCTGATGCTGTTACAGCTATGCTGCCGAAGGTAATCAATGCCTTGGAACTGCTGGAGAACTTGGCAGTGCGTAACGAAAAGGAGAATCAAGCATTGCAGGAACTAACAGCAAAGATATCCCAACTAGAAAATGATAAGATCGAGAAGGCGGAGTATCGGCAGCGCTTCGAAAAGGTAAACGTTTAAAACGTTTGAGGTCATTGTTATTTGGTGATTGAATTGTAAGTACGTGTTGTGGCTAGCGCACGAAATACACGTTGTTTCAACATTTCTGTGTGTATTATGCTCCCTTGCAAAACTGGAAACTTAGGCTGTTGTTTATTGCGCGACATTGACATCGCTGATATTAATTAGACTATTCACATCGATATGATAATTAGCATTTGTAAAATAAAAACATTATTGTTTATTGAAACAAGATGTTTGCAACATACAATTGTTTTATTTCAATTTAAAATAAGAATCAACAACCCATAGATACAAGAGTACAGATTAAATATACCTACATATTTTGATAGACCTATAATATCGTATAATAACACCCCCAACTTTATCAAAATAAAGTAGCTAATATTTAATCAGCTTATTGAACATTACATTATTATTATTACAAAGATACAATGTCAAGCATTTTTATTAAGTAATGTTTTAAAGAATAAGTATAGAAGAATATTCTGAGACTCGCCTACTGAATCTCTATTCTTCTCAATAATGTCTGCTGTTGTCTCTTTGTTAGTAATCCAAATAATCGTGTTATCTTTCGGTTCCTTGACTCGCATCCTTTATCTCTATGACATCTCTGCTGGTCATAACAGTGTTCTTGGTAGGTATTAACATATCAACTTTTTACATGTCCAATATGTAAATCAAAATCCATAATTTAGTTATCAGAATTTGCTACATTCTTGATAATGCAGATAGATCAATGGATCTATCATCACAACTTACTGAGCTCTGGTCCTTGCGTCTGTAGCTCCAAATTTTCATTCTGAATCCGGCTTAACACACTTAAGCATGCCAAAACTAGGAAATTCTGTACAGCAAATCATCATTCTTCATAGTTTTCACATCCACTCAGCTTAGAAACAAATCACGAAGTCTGAGCTCATAGCCATTTACCATTCATCACCAATTTTCTCATACTGAGACTATTACCAACAATCTAGTGTTACGAAAAACGTTAAACTACGAAATAACACAATTAGTTGTGAGTATATACGTATTTTATATTTAGATTAATCAAAAAGTTAAAATGATCTATTTTAACCTTAACTTTGAATTAACAATGTCCCAATTCAATCAAGGGTAATAATTGTTGCTCTCCTTATGATGTTAGTATATACTTCTTTTAAAAAGAGCCTTGGATGCAAAAATCAGTGCAAGTATACATGGTCTTCCATAAGTAGTGGATTAATGAAAATCCAAGCATACAAAAGTAGTTTGCCAAGACTCAGAAGCTCCTTAATGTTATTGCTCTTAAAAAGTTATCAGCCCCCAACTTTATAAGGCAGTATTTTGTACTATACAAATCTTATTAGATTATGTATCTCATAAAATGTTATTTTAATCTCCTCATGTTTTTAAGGTTCCATTGGCAAAACGGAACCCATATACATAGTTTCATCATGTCCATCAATTAATGCGTCATTCCGTCTGGTACTAGTAAGCTATAACATATAATTGTAATTCATATTTATCATGCCAACAGAGCACTAGAATAAAATATTTAAAAAATATTTTTCACAATGCCTTCCATTAAAATAAATAAAATTTTTGTATGTTCTATGGCATAGCGGGTATTGTTGAAAAGTAATTTCAATAATACTATAAATATGTCTTCCTAGACTATTTTTAGATTTAGGAATCCGTTTTCGAAATACTAAGCTTTAAAGTGATAATTTTGTTTTGAGTCGAGTGTCCCGTGTTGTGTGTTGGTTTATTCACAAAAGTAATATGTATTATGAACTTCAAAGGAAATCTATTATGGCTAGTTATGGTCTCCAAGTTAACAAGTAATAAATCAATCAATTTGCTCGTGGCCCAACAGGCACTTGGCCGGTTTTTTACATATTTAAAATTACATAAGTGTCGAAAAAGCAATTTCATCTTGACAAACTCACAGAAGTGCAGACAACTGCTATATACGCAGCACTTAGATGTATCAAATCACAAGACATCTCACTTGTGGTCCTGTAGAATAATTGGATTGATTGATCATATCCTGCTTGATTGCTCCATGTCAGTGGAGTTTTATGATGCTATAACATCTTTATTGACTTATTGTTATTTATTTAACTCATAAATAACAATTTATTTATTTATTTAAGCTTATTTTTCTACACATTCAATAATTAATTATTTAACATAACATTGACAATATAAATTTATTTGCCATAAATAACAATAAAGAGTATAAATTAATTTTTCTTGCCATATTTCGACAGGTGCAAAATAAAAAGAGTTATATATAAAAAAATAACTACTTTTCAGGAGAGCGCGTAATAGGAATAAAAATGCTCCCATTTTGTTACTTTTAAACCAAGTTTGTTGATATTTTCATTAGCACTTTATTATTGAATAAGACATCCAGATGTTATTAAAAGTATAAATTAATTTTTCTTGGCATATTTCGATGGGTGCAAAGTAAAAAGAGTTACATAAAAAACAGCTACTTTTCAGGAGAGCGAGTAATAGGAAAAAATGCTCCTATATTGTTATTTTTAAACCAAGTTTGTTGAAATTTTCATTAGCACTTTATTATTGAATAAGGCATCGATAATTATGCATAATTTTACTAATTATGTTTACTCTATATATTGCAGTTGTCGGCATATATACCATATAAAATGTGGCAACTGTTTTAATTAGCCGTTTCTACATTGAAATTTAATAATATAGATTAATTATATAATTTAATAATATAAATCATTTACATAAAGGCTATCAATCTAGCTAGGATTCATTTTTAGAAAATGTCGTTTTATCCATGTTATCAGGCAATGAAAAACTACTACAATATCATTAACTCTTCCTGATATCTATTGGCGTGTAATAATACTATTGTTATTGGGAGCAACTAACTGCTTTAACGATACAGAACTACTTCAGATGGGGTTCGCTAATCTCAGGAACTACTGGTTTGAATTGGAAAATTCTTTTGGTGTACGATAGTCCATTTATCGAGGAAGGCTTTAATAGGCTATATATAACATCATATATTTTAGTAGATAAATGAGTCTTCCCAAGCAATAAAATTTAAATGAATATAAATTAATATGCGTGTGCACTTAAGGAAGGTAGGAATTTATGTTATCTTGATAATGTATGAACGCTTTATAATCGTGGTTGTATTACAAAACCTAAAAATTACTTCGGATAAAATTAAAGTGAATATATCATGAGGAATAATATCATGATGAAGTTCCGTAAATATTATACCTATCACATATCATTACATTAATTTATGGTGCAATGGTTTACCTTGCCAGGTCGCCGCACCAAGGGTCCTGGGTTCGATTCCCAGCGTGGCGGAAATTTGAATGATGACTTTGAATTTCTGTTCTCGGTCTAGGTGTGAATGTCCTTATCTAGTGTGTTGTCTATGGCACCCACGACACAGGGAATCCTAGTGTGGGGCTGAGTGTGAAGCATTATTTATTATTATTTATTTATATGTACATTCAGGAATAATTTGAAATCTTTGGGTTTCTAATAAAGAATTTTAATTATCTCAATCCCTTTTTAAAATTTTATTACAAACTTGTACCTACTGTTAGTAATGCCGAGGCGTAAAAAGTACCAAATGAATTGGCAATCTAAAGGAAGGCGAAACGAGGCTCGGGACGAGTATTAGATTAAAAATGGCTCTGGGGGTGGTCTTGCCGCCCCCTAAGTATGATATCATTGTGCATTGTTATTTTTACATTATTGTATTTATTTTCTGCTATTTTTTAAATCTAGGTTTTTGAGTGTCGCTAAAATACGTTTTTTTAAATGTACATTGAAAAAAGTATAATTTTGTATTAATGTAATAACTAAAGGTCGATGCATACGTAACGTGGACGGGACGGGGACGGGACACGATGTGAAGTTTTGGAAACATCGTTTCATAGAAAATGTAAATGATAGCGCATACGCCACGGAGGCACGCACGGGGCGGTTACGGGGCACGCACGTATATTTATGCCCCGTCCACGTCCCGTCCCCACCTTAAGATTATGAGATTAAATAAAAACCTACTCACTGTTTGAAATACGTAATAGATATTGAATTAAAAACAATATATTATTTTAGATTTTCATGTAAGATACGACAGTAAAATGTGATATGATAATAAATGATAGGATAGTAAATTCTAAGAAAAAGCATAAATAGATCCCTACAAGCTTCGGAATGCCTTTAACGGCATCTACATTCTCAACGTGATTACACTGATGTGTCATACGATACCAGATGATTCTATGATGACTGAAGTAAAATCACTTCGGTACATATTATTCCTTATACTGTGCTTAAGTTGTATTAACAACTAATAACCCGCCCTCGTTGCGCTTCGGGTATCTAAGTCTTAATAATAGTCCAGAACTCAATAGTCTCATACCGAGAAAATTACAAAATATGCAGACCTCTCAATAGAAATAAAATCACAGTGGAGAGAATACAGTAAAGACAGTACCGATAGTAGTATCAGCAACAGGAGTCGTTCCTCGGACATTAGACGACAGCCTGAAAATGTTAAATATTCAACCTTTAACATTTATTCTTCTGCAAAAGGCAATAATAATAAACACTTGTAGGATAGTTAGAAAATTTTTATCCATAGCTGGTTAATCGGTCAATTACTTAATATTAAATAAACTATCTGTTGTCGTTTGGTCATAAGCCCGCATTAGATTTGTCCCCCAGAAAACTTTGTTATTTTCAAACTCAGAAATATGAAAATTAATATCTAAGCTTATAGTGAGAAAAAAAAATATGCAGAGGATTTTACGGACGGAAGGGGGAGGGACAGGAAGAGAGAGGGACCGGGAATGGGAGAGGGACAGGGAGCGGGAGACGGAGAGGGAGAGAGAGTGAGAAGGACAGGAAGCGGAAGAGGGCCCGGGAGCGGGAGAGGGAGTGGGAAAGCGTGCGGGAGAGGGAGAGAGAGAGAGAGGGATAGGAAGCGGGAGAGGGCCCGGGAGCGGGAGAGGGACAGGGAGTGGGAGAGGTAGAGAGAGGGACAGGGGCAGGAAGCGGGACAGAAAGAGGGAGAGGGACTGAGTGCGAGAGAGGAACTGGGAGCGGGAGAGAGAGAGGGACAGGAAGCGGGGGAGGGATCGTGAAAGGGCAAAGGGGAGGGACAGAGAGCGGGAGGGAGATGGAGAGAGAGAGAGAGAGAGTTTGAGTGGGAGAGGGAGAGGGAGTGTAAGTGTCTCGATGGAAACAACAGAACCGTTTTTAAAGATATTTATACTGTTCATGTTGACATCGTAAAACCAGTTCATCATTGACCATTTAGGATCTGGTGGCGTTACTTGGAGACAAGATATGTAACTCCTGGATGGATGGAAATAACGAAATCATTTAGATTTTTTAAAATAAAACTTAATAGCCAGTTTTTCGGTACATTAAATATTTTTTCAAAATTTCGGTTAGGGGTACTTCAATAACGTGTTAGAGCACCAAAAAATTTGTTTTTAAAATTATTGTCTGTTTGTCTATCTGTTTGTCTGTTCGGGCATTACATGAAAACCCTTGAACTGATTTCGACGGAAATAAGTTGTTCCAAAAACTTTGGATCACGTTTTAAAAAACTTTTCGTCCCGATAAAATTAAAAGTTTTCCCCGGAAACAAGATGAAACTCAGTATGGAATATTTTTAAAATATCAACGATTTGCTTTAAATTTGCAACATTCCTCATTTAATTGTTGGAATAAATGTTTACGAGTTTAAAAAAAAAATTCATGAAACAGAAAAAACAAATTAACGTTAATGTTGTTTATTTTTCAAAATCCATTCCCAGAGAAATGATTTGTGATTGTATCGTAGGTTTCAGTATATGTAGCTAAATATAAGTACTTCAATATAAATTAAGGGGACTACAGGAGCTAAACGCGAATTTTATAATGCATAAAAGGATTTGATTCACGGCAGTAAATCAAATCAGAAAAATATATGATATTCTTCAGGATATATGCTTGTTAGATAGCGTGTTGAAAACATAATACAACTAGTTTTACTCGATAGAAAAAAATCACGAAGATACATCTAAAAAAATATTTTAACGATTAAAAACCATACTTAAATACATGCGATCATTCTGATTTTTTGGAAAATAATTCTACAAGCAAAATACTAACGTAATATCGTTTTATATTCTTAGTCCAATCTATAGATTTTTTGAAAATCACATATTCTTATTCCCGAATATAATACGTACGCATGTGTGCGTAAACGCCTGTGTACCGACAGTGCCGGCTGAGGCCTGTTGCTATACGGTTGTGTCGCTCTTTTCGCCGACCATTTCCCCAAGAATTGTTTATTATTATTGTAAATTCAATGTTTTATAATATCTTTTTAAGCTAAATATTTTTCTTTCTTGTTTTTCTTTCTTGTAAATATAAAAGACTAAGTTAAAATAGCGTAATAAGGTACTTTGATATAAATTTTGCGATTTAGCGATTGTGTCAATGTGTGCTTGCATTATTGAAGGTCAGTTAGCTCTTGTAGTCCTCTTAACCTGTTTTTAAATTTTCTTCTGCAAGGGGTACAAATATGATAAGCATAATTTCCGTATGCGAAGCTGCGGGCAACAGCTAGTATATAATATTTGTATGTTAGAAATTCGACTGGCAGTTCCTGAGATAGCGCAGTTATACAAACAACTCTTCAGCTTTATTTAATGACGAGTAACCGCCCTCGCTTTGCTTCGATTTTCTTATTTTTTTACAACTTATTGGAGTTTTATTAAGGATCCCTAATTTTTATGAAAATATAATATAGCCTATGTTACTCGGGGATAGTGTAGCTTCCCAACGGTGAAAGAATTTTTGAAATCGGTTCAGTAGTTTCGGAGTCTATTCAATGCAAACAAAAAATCAAATCTTTCCTCTTTATATATTAGTATAGATGACGTAAGGCCACATTATGATTATTATATACTATAATTATTTTACTATAGTTTTGTATCTACGTAATACTTGGGCGCTAATATTCTGGTACCCCTTTAAATGAAGCATGAGACCAGCTATGATAACACTTCATTTGTTCTAGGAAATAGAAGCGATCGAAGAACAATGGCGGACTGAGTCGGCAGAGCTGGTAACGGCAGTGGCGAGATTACAGGATGAAAACAAACGGCTCAGGCGGACTATCAATTCGCCTGGTGATGGTAATTATCACATGTCAAGTAATCTTATCTACAGTAGGCGCGCGAGTTGAATGCAGTCGGGGTCTGAGGTACTTCTTTCGTTACTTCTTTCCTCGAACGCCCGGAGTGTAGTGTCAAAGTAGTGTTGTATATAATAATCGCGCGCATTCGTTGATATCGATTCAGGTATATTTAGTGTGCTTGAAAATAAAGCTAAATGAGAAGCTAGTATTGATTAAAACATAAGTTTTAATCAATACTAGCTTTCCCCTCCGTGTTTCATGGTTTAATTTATATCTACATACCAAGCATCAGAAAACTCATTTCAGTCAGATTTTATTTTTTATCAAAATCGGTTTAGTTACGAGGACACAGTACGTCGTACGTGGTAACGAACGTTCACATTTATGATTGGCTTCAACGCATTAATGGCCCACTACAGGGCATGGGTCTCTCCTATTGAGGAGGCCTAGAGCATACTCCACCACGCTGCTCCAGTGCGGATTGGTGGAGGGGTTAGTGGCCCGAGTGTCGGAATTTTCAAACCGCCCGAGGGCCTCCGACATGGCTTGTTATCATAAGATGACGACTGTTATCTTATGATAACAACCGGGACCGACGGCTTTACGTGCCCTCAGAAGCACGGAAACGCTCAAGAAATTTTTGCCACTAGCGGTCATCCATTCAACTACCGACCGCGCCCGCTGTTGCTTAACTTTGTCGATCACATAGGATCGACGCAAGCCGCCGGGCTATGAGCGCTTTTTTGATGATTATATGTATTATGTTGAATTTCAAATTCCAATTTATCGACATATCACAACACTCCTCTCTCTTTATTCTATACTCGCTACTGAACGTTTAAGCTTTTCAGTGATATGGAAGTGGCCTAGGTTATGAATCATTATCCATGACTTAGGCCACTTATTACTAGGTATACCTAATATTTTTATCATGTGCCGTCGTATGACTTTTTGTATTATTTTTCTTGTTATTAACTCTTTATTGCTTTTGCACATTCTTCTTTTTTTTGTTAATATTCCGTCATTGCCGTCGTCTTTTTTATATCTTACTAGCTGACCCGGCAAACTTTGTACCGCCTAACAACTTTCGCACTATTTTTCTTACTGTGTCGTCTTATTTTTGCGATATGATCTAAAGTTTAGAGTGAAATGTACATTTCACTCGTTCAGTGTGCAAAGGCTCAGTAGTTATAAACATAATAATGTACCTATATCTTACATTTTCCTCTGAAATCCAAAGATTTTTCTTGTGAGAAGTAGGGTTGTATTATCTCCACAATGCCAATCTAATGTCGAAAGTTTGGATGAAAGGCTTTTCGTATTTTTATTACCTCGCACATCTGTATTTTTCAATAGGTATCACACATCTGTTAGCTTTCAGAGTATGAGGAAATAGCAGTTGGCATTTTCATTGATGGGAAATATCTTGATCTATACACGTTTATTTCATTAATACTCATGACCTTTTAATCTTTTAATTATGATGAGTCTCATACCCAGCAGTGACGTTGGCAATTTTACGTATACGTATACGTCACGGACCTAAAAAGACGTATATAATATGTAATCGCTATAACATTTTGCCTGCCTTTCAACTACTTCGCACGTGTGACCATAAACGCTAAAGACAAATTTTGATATCAGAATCAAATAGTTATTTAGTTTTGTTATTGAAGAAATTAAATTACTCCAGTCGGAATCGGACTGACTTCCTATGTGGCGTTGTAGAGAACAAACGTGTTGATCGATTTTCATGATTCTTACGTCAATCGATTCGTCTTAACTTTGCGAGTGTCACTAAAGACATGACATTCATCAAAATTCATCACAGCGACAACCAGACGTCATATTGTCAAAAAGAAAAAATAGAACTAAGTCAAGTAGAGTATCATTACATGGGTATTCAAAAATGATTTGTAGGTTCCTTTCATCATTTTTAATTTTAAGTAACAGTTTAGGATATATAACGGTTCAAAGTTGTTTAAAAAACCATTCTCGCTAATTTATTAACTCCTTTAATGAAATGAGAATAATGCGAATTTTGCCGTCTTATAATCCTAATAATGAATCCTTACAAAAAAGTGTTAAATAAAAAAATAATTAATTTTTCTTATTTTGAGCGTCATTAATTTATACTGTGACTTACACTTTGTAATTAAAAGTAATTTTCATAATGAAGATCTCTAAGTAGTATAAACCATGTAAAATTTCACACTTTTAAACCAAGGAAATAGTTATGAAATCAATAATTTTTAAAGTACACGAGGATTTGGTACTTTCAGCTGGTGGTTTTCTGTCAAATACTAATTGAGCCAGAGGATCATATGGGATTATGGGATTGATGGTGTTAGTGTTTTCCTCAGGCACAAGCGCCCCACCCTCGCCCGCACGAGAGCACGACCAGGAGGTGCTGTCTCGTCTGAGCAGCACAGCGGAAAAGCAGCGAGCCACACTCCGGCTCCAGGAGTTGCAGCTTCAAGAGAAACAGCAGCTTATTGATAGCGTGAGTTATTCTTACTTTTTTTTAACTAGACATCGACAGCTGACTTGGAGACCTGCTTTATGATAAAGAAATTGTTATAGGATAAAGTGTGCCTGATTTAATACAATAGTAGAAAGAAGTCCTTAATAAGGCTTGCATTAGAAATATACTGTTATTATCATCTGCACTGTCTATGTAAATCGTGAAATTTCGATGGAATTTGCAACATTTGGACCCCCATGGGGTGGAAAGAGTTGGCAAAGAAATATTTTCATCCGACCAGAGCTCGTTCGCTCTGGTACTATTTTATTGAAATACGTCAAACGTTAAGTCTTATAACGGAATGTACTTTGCCCCAACCCAACCCGGTTTCCCATGATACCGCTCTCTTTTTATGTACCTACCCAGTACAATTTAAACTTAAAATTTCATCATCCCTACTAAATAGGAAGTTACTTCTTGACCCTCTGCTCTGGATCGAAACAGCTACAACCAAACCATAAAATGCTCTATTCAGACTTTCAATGCCATCTGTTCATATTCGTACGACGTTCGCAATAAAACTGATCGATCAATGACATACTAATTCAGTAATTTAATGATAACTATGATATACTGTTCATTTCAATCCACTGTTGAAAAACCCACGTTTAATTTGGTTGTAAACACTAAACATTATTTTCTAATCTTAAGCTCTTCATGAATGATACAATAGTTTCCGAGATAATTATGTTCAAATTAATCGTTGTTTTCAATCATCTCGCGTAATATACTCGCACTTATCTGTTATATTGCATTTAAGATCACTTACTGATTGTCTAGTAACAAGTTTCGTAATTTCTGACGTGAACACACGATCGTAGTCGGTCGTAAACAGTCTCCATAGAAAAATGATTTTCATTTTAAGTAGTAGTGCTCTCGTGTAGTCCGTATTTTTTATAACTAGACTAGCTTTTACCCACGGCTTCGCCCGCGTGTTCAAAGGGAACTAACAATGAGTAGTTTAACATGCATGACACATTCCTGGTGCAAGAATAAATAAGTAACAGTTCCAAAATTTAAAAGATACTGAGAGGAACCAACTGTAAAACCTATGACCCTCTTTAACCTTCCAACTATAAAATATAAACTTATATCAATATTTATATTCATATTGCAGTAAAATATATTTAAATACATACTATATACAATTTATATCAATTCATAGCCTTTACGAAGTTGTAGAAGGACCAACACATTGTTACTTTTAGTATGGAGTGATTATAATACGCATCGTAATGGATCTTCCCATGAGAATGAGATGTTTTACCGCGGTAAAAAGTAGCCTACGTTACTCTCCAGCCTCCTAACTATCTCCAAACACTAAAATCATACCATAACATCGCTCCGTTATGACGTGAAAGAGGGACAAACAAACAAATAAACAAACACATTTTCGCATTTATAATATTGATATGGATTGGTATGGATATATTGTTAAAATAAGGTCTATCTATAGTCTATTCCTTATCTGTTGAATGACGGTCATTCCAAAAACACAGATTTTTTACAGAAAGATTTCACGATTATCTGTACTCTGTACTAATATATAAAGAGAAAACATTTGATTTTTTGTTTGCATTGAATAGGCTCCGAAACTACTGAACCGATTTGAAAAATTCTTTCACTGTTGGGAAGCTACACTATCCCCGGTTAACATAGGCTATATTATATTTTCAAAAAAAAACTAGGGATCCTTAATAAAACTCCAATAATGTAACCCAAGGTGTAAAAAAATAAGAAAACCGAAGCAAAGCGAGGGCGGTTACTCGTTTTGTAAATAAAATATTTAAATCAAATGCATTCCGGTACGTCACAGTACAAATTGTTGGACGTTCCATCCCGTGACACTCATTTTAATGGGAATATTATTAAATTATTATGGGTATGTCTCGCTTATGAAATGATACGCTCTTCGACTTTGCTTAACTTGCTACTTTTTATGTTGCAGCAAATTTAAAACGATTATTATATTGTGGCGAGTGAAAGGGTATATTGATATACGTATTTCGTTATTATATTTTGTTAATGAGTTTTAGTGAAAGCTGTAATACTTTGATACGGTGTTTGGGTCGACAAAATATAAGAGACTAGCTTCTACCCGCGACTTCGTCTGCGTGGACTTCAGAATTAGATCTTAAGAAGAATGAAGAGTATGATCAATAAAAGAAATGATAAAAAAAATATATGCTAGCCATTTTTAATTATACCACTTATCTTGAGGGAACGGTCTATCCCCGATATAAAATTTAAACTTAACTCACCCAGTTTTAAACTTTACCACCGTGGAACACGATCTATGCAACTGGGTCGAAATATCGGAATACAAAATAAATATCATAAGTACTTGTATTATAGTAAAATCTATCCCCGATATAAAAAGTACCCTATCCTTTAATGCGGGATATTAAATATCTGGGAGCCAAACTGAAATTAAATTCGTTTAGCAGTTTAAGCGTTAGTGAATACGAAACATTCACATAATTTCATTTTAAAAATGGTTTAAAAACAACAACAAATATCTTTGAAATCAATTTCGTTATTTCCGTTCGTTCAGGTGTTACATAATTATTAGGTCATAAATTATTAGGTTATATATTATTATGTACATATATTTAGCACGCGCCTCATGGTATATCTAGAATACAATGATGTTCTTAGCGACAGGCAGTACGGGTTCCGCCGAAACCGGTCGACGGGAGATCTTCTAGCGTATGCCACTCACATCTGGGACGAGGCCCTCGAGAAAAATAGGGAAGAGCTAGAAGTTTTTCTTGAAATCTCGAAGGCCTTCGATTGGGTCTGGCATACCAACTTTGTGAGATTCAACGTCACAAAAACTCAAGCGTGTCAATTCTCTCTTACTCTTATAATACGGGTGTCTTCAAGTGAAGAGAGAATAGGCTTTTAGTAAGTTAGTGCGCTTTACCACCCATACTTCATTCCCGCTTACCATCAGGTGGCTTTTTATTCAAGCATTAGCTTATTTCACATAAAAGTTCCATTTTTTTACATAAAATAAGTGCTTGACAACAATCCCACCTGACGGTAAGTGGCAATGGAGTCCAAGATGGTGAATACACTAACTTAATAAATTCCTATTCACTCTTTTCTTGAAGACACCTACATTGTAGTTGGACGGGAGTTGCAGGCAAGCTATTCTAGTCCTTCGCGGCACGCAGTATGAAAGAAGACGTGTATCGCACCGTTCACATCGGTGGGATATTCACGACATATGGATGGATGCTTGCCGTACGACGGGTTGTTCGATGGAGGATCGGGGATGGGGGAATTAGTTCGTGCAATTCCTGAGCACAATCTCCAAAATGCATCCTGTAGAATGCCGAAAGGCTGGTTACTCTGCGCCTGTGTGCGAGGCTTTGCACGTTGGTTACCACCAAGTCTGGGTCGTTAATGAGCCTCATTGCACGCCTGTTCATCGAATCCAAGGCTGAAAGGTGACATTTTGCGGCACCGGCCCAAATGTGACAGCAGTACTCCACACACGGGCGAACCTGAGCTTTATACATTGTTAAAATCTGCCTCGGTGAGAAGTACTGGCGCACCCTTGCAAGGACTCCAAGTTTTCTTGCAGCCACTTTATCTTTGGATTCGATGAAACTTTCATAGTTGAGGTTCGAGGAAACTTCGACTTCCAATAACTGTAGGCGGTCGGTGCATTCCAGGGATACATTCCGGAAAGTGGGAGCCAAGGTGAACAGGCTCCATTTTGCGGTGAACAGACACGTCTGCGTTTTAGTGGCATGGCATAATTATTTTGTGTACCTACCCCAGATACACCATCAGGCTCAAGTTGCTCAATGATGTATATAGGCTTTGCAATTTCAACGTTACTAACAAAAATATTTTTAAATCTTGTTCAGATATTCCCATCCGTTTGAGATATTTAGCCTCCAAGATAAGTAGGTACACCAGCAGGCCTTAAGTTGGTCATTAATGTGCTGGTTTTGTAATGTCAACGTTACTAAAAACAAATATTTTTTATTCCTGTTAAGTAATTTGCACCCGTTCAGGAGTTACCTATTTATTCTCCAAGACACGTCATGAGACCCTTAGTTGGTCAATGAAGAGCTGATTTTACAATGTCAACGATAACGAAAACAAAATATCTTTAAACATGGTTCTACCTATTTTTTTCTACCATTGAGGAGTTCCTTTATCTCCAGATATTTAGTATTCTTTATCTCCAGATACCATCATCAGCTCCTCACTGAATTTCAATAGGATTTACTTGACAAAATACCCAATGTTATACAAAAAAGCATAATCCAAATTGCTTCTTAAACAAAGAATTTACTCGTATTAACTAAAATCATGGATATAATATAACTCTGTCTGGATCATAGACTTTGTAGAGGTACCTGAAGATCAATGACGTCATATCGGAATGACTATTCGACCAATCACAGGCCAGATTGAGGTTGTCCTTCATAATTGTACGGTGTAAACACTTAGAAAAATTATGTCCTATTTTGATACGGTTCTTCGAAATGTTTTCTATATGTAATTCTTCTGGTGGCAAAAATTGTAATATTGAAATAATATTCATTTTATAAGAATTTCTTAAAAATTACCTAATTTAAATAATTGCATTAAGAGTAAATTGAAAATTAAGGTACACAATTATGTTACATCTATATTATAATTTCATCTTAGATGTTTTTATACCATTATAAAAAATCACAATCGAAAGATAATTTTATTATATCCTGGGACTGTAGATAACATGGACACAATACAAAAATGGTCATTATTTTATGCCATCATCGATCTTCAGGTATATCTACGAAGTTATGTATCCAGTTAAAGTAATATATCCATGACTAAAATCAGTGATTCAAAAAACTACTGGCATAAACGCATGCACAGCTATAGAAAAATAAAGCAATTTTGACATTAGGCTAAAACCGCACTAGGATTTTAAAGACGTACGCACTCATCCGACATTTTTATAATGACTTGCTTAATCGGTTGAGGAAAATAAATATTTTTTACTATAAAGTAAATATAAAAAATAGAAAGACATTGACGAATGTTAAAAACCAAATTTGATGATCTTTTGCAATCAATTAAACCTGATACGATATCTTATAATACTTCGATAGCACCTCGATAGCACTTCTTATTGATAGGTAGGAAAAAACTTGATAAGCTACATTGAAGTATTATTACTGGCGTATAGAACCGATACAGCGAATACTATGTTTGGCCCAATAAATTGGCTGCAGTGGGCTTCAATTTTTAATGGATTCGTTCGATTTAAAAACAGAATCTACCGACGCGACACAAATTTTGTTCACGCTGTCTGTTCTGGTACTTTACTACATTACACTTCAATGATAAGCTACCAGTTATTTTCTTTATCGTAAAATTATTATTTTTTGTAACTCATTGATTGCTCATTGGGTGCATGAAGCGCTTTATAAACGCTAGTATGTAAGCAGCCTTAGTTTTCCACAAAAATTGTTTTGTTGATTTATTTGATTTTACACAAGATCGATGGCTACTAAACCTCGCATTGTATGATAAAAATTATCACAATGTGCATCTCCGCACAATTGGTATAATGTTAGTTATGAAAAACAATTAACCATATTACAACTTACGGCCGGTCTCAATAATGTACTAACAGTTATAAAAATGTAGATAAGGCTACCATTAATACGTCATCTGTCATATTTGTCAATTTTTGCGTCTCAATAACCTTCAGTGGATCGAAAATATCTATCGATGACATTGATCTACCGTTCGGAGGGCCAAGTCATACCGTAGGTATGTTGGTCCATACAAAAATAAATACTTGCGTCTCAATAACGCTTTGACAGCTAACTGTCGGTAATAAAAGTTACCAACTATCGGAAATTTTCACATCGCTCGATTTCGACGGATAATTGGTAGATTTCTCATATTGTAAAGAAAATTAATCAAAACATATTATTTCAAAACATAGATATTAATCAGTGATGAGTGATAATGAATTTTGTGAAGCCTGCTTACTTGATTCCGCACTTTTTACGGTACCAAGATCACCGAAATTGTCCTCGTATAAAATATATGACTACATATATGACTGAATTGTGTGAATCCAATTTTGTTTATAACTACCTAGATTCAGATTAAACAATCCATATAATCTAAATTTTACTAACAAAAAATAACCGACTTCAAAATTACTCAAAAACTGCTTGTCAGATCTCGTTCTTTATGTGGGACCACATGACAAACTTTCGATTAAAAAAAGAATCATCAAAATCGGTTCGCCCAGTCCAAAGCTCTGAAGTAACAAACATAAAAAAATACAGTCGAATTGAGAGTCTCCTCCTTTTTTTGAAGTCGGTTAAAAACGGTAGTGAATGAGAATTGATAACAATTCCTATCTTTAAAGTTTTAGGTAAGTAGGTATTTTAATAAAACAAGAACACTAAGCTTTTTAAGTTAGATTTATTTTGAAATTATAACAAAAACATTTCGCCTTTTCAGAAATAATGGTGTATCCCTGCTACCTCAATAGCTATTGGCAACTATTTTGGCCTTATGAAGAAAGGTACTTCATCTTTTGTGAAGGGTCTGGACTTCATCTGAAAAGAAACTTCCTTTAGTACATTTGGCAACATTTTTTTGTTTAAAAGCAAAAACCTCTCGCAATGTGAGGGGTATTAGGCCATAGACTACCACGCTGGCCAAGTGCAGATTGGTAGACTTCAAACACCTTTAAGAACTTTATGGAGAACTCTCCGGTGTGCAGGTTTCCTCGCGATGTTCATTGTTTTCCTTCACCGAAGCTAGTGATACTTAACTTCTAATACGCACATAATATTTGAAAATTAGCGTGCCAGGATTTGAACTCGGGCCCCGGACATGTGGGAATAAACACTTCGTTCGGGAGACCAACGTTCTAACCGCTAGGCTATCACTGCTACAATTACAACAATTTACAATTCCTACAATTTTTTGTTTACTAAACATAATAATATATTTTATTTTATTAACAAATAAAGTCTATACTCACGGTAATTGTTGAGCTATGTGTTTCAATATATAATCCTAGTTTATTCATAAAACTAATTAATATTAAGTACTAAAATTATGAGAAAATACACGTTGTTTATATTTTGGGCAACCAAGCGACATAAACGAATGTCAAATGACAATAACATGTCATCGTCGTCCGGGATACCCATGAGTGATAAACGTCAAATGCTGCGTTTTGTTACTAGTGAAGCATTGTTCCAGGTTACACATAACATTATTTTATTAACTTCATCTGCGAAATACACAGTACATTTGGAACAAATTATCATTTTAATATTAAAATGAAATAAGTTTATAATCAAAAACACTGAGTTCCTTTTTATGATAAAAAGTATAAAAAAGTATAAAAAAATATATTGTTATGCGAAAACTAAATTTTGAGAGGGACGTAAAAACCAGAGGCAGAAATGTCACTGAAATATTATCTACCGATGATCTTACTTTTGTTTGCTTACTTTTGATTTGAGAGACGGCAGTTGCCGGGAGATCAATCTTTACTTTTTATCTCTGTTATGTACCAGAGCTCAACTGATAGTATAATATTGAGACCGGCCGTTAATCACTTAATCAGCTGATTGAAATTCGGCCATTTTTATTTCGTTCATCTGTCATGTCAGTGTGACGAAAAACGGCAAACTGTTTTTCTATGACTAAATTGTACCTCTTATCCCTCAGGAACAGGTATATTTTCCGGGATAAAAAGTAGCCTATCTGGTAAGTTAGGTTGAAAGCTATCAGTGTGCCAAATTTTATCCATATCCGTTCAGCCGTTTTTGCGTGATTGAGTCACAAACATCCAAACATCCAAACATCCAAACATCCAAACATCCAAACATCCAAACATCCAAACTTTCACATTTATAATATTAGTAGGATAGTAGGATTAGATAATTTTCTTAGTAATTTGATGTTTAGGTATATCTAACAGACATCAAGAAATTAGCAACCCAATTGATTATAAATAATCTTAATCTTTTATTCCATCTACATTATCAGTATTTACATTTGGCGTACTTAGTGTTAAGTCATATATAATTCTATTTGGTTATTAGTTTTGTAACTTTTTTGCGACATTGTCGATTTATTTTCTAAAGTTTTTGTCTCTTTCTCCAAGCCCTTGTCTATATATCGCTCACCTAGTAATACAACGGCACATCTACGTTTGTCATATTTTACAGAAGCGAATTTCAAAAATTATATAAAAATGTTTAAAATTAATTTATGGGTTCTTTTTACGTTTCTTACAGATTGTATGGGTTTGGTTACTAGTATAGACATTAATACATATTTACCACTATGTAGATTATGCACTTTTAAACACGTATACCATATAAACTCAATTTTTTGCAGATGTTCCATTATATTACTAGGTGAGCGATATCTTGTCATTTGAGGAGACTTGGAAATTTAAATTAGCTTATCATACTATACAGTCGTATAATATCACCATAGTAGTTAATATGTTTCTTGCTTAGATCCCTACTTCAAGTTTTAAAAATTACTAATAAAAGTGAGAGCAATTTAGATTCAGATGTCAGGGGCATGTAATTTTTCAACAAGAACGTTGTATCGCATGTAATTACTATGATGGATTTGCGACGTTTCGCGGTCTAAAATAGGGCTTAAATCTTTTCACCAGCGGAATTACACACCGCGGGCGAATGTCGACCTCCAGACTCCATCCATCCTTTCACTGCACAGACCATGCATTCACTCGACTTTCTTTATAACGTTTGAAATGTTATATCTTTTCGAAGAAGAGCTAAAACTGAAGCTTACGTTTTTACTGGAAATGACATTTTATATTCCTACTGTGTTTATGTAGCTCTAAAACTTAAAACATGTATGTACTTTGATATAAACGACATAGAGTTACCTATTTTATACGTTATTTTTATTGTATTATTGTTATTTTCATTTACATAGGATTTTTATCAATACCCGTGAATAATTATATTAGGTACATTATTACGCGAAGTAAGAAATTATTAAGAAACTTTAATGCGTTATATTATTTTATTTTTTATTTTAAGTCCAGCGAGCGCGTTGGTAATTAATAAAAATTGTGTGTGTCAGCTCCGACGCACGAAAGGAGTTTTTAACGCCATGGTGATGACGATGATGTTGTTTCATATTATCAGAAATAAATGGAAAGATCCCACAACTATGTAATAAAAAATATAAAATTCTGGAGTTATAAACGATTTTTGGAATGAAGTTCCTTATCGCGCGTTGCGAAAGGGGGCTAGGCGGAAAATTTGGTAACGAAAAGTTGTAACGACACTTTTTGCCGTCGTTAGTCGTTACAACTCGTGCGGCGTCGTTACATGTCGTGTGGCGTGCGCATGTTTCTCTGTCTGTCTCTCTCTCTCTCTTATAGAAAGCAAACCAGATATTTTCGTTTCTTGCAGTAAGTACTAGGATAGCAAAAACATGCAGCAAGTGTGCCAAAATAAATCTGGGGTATCAAATTTCTCATCGGGTTTGTTCACCTAGTAGCTTGACTAGGTGAACAAAGCCGATGAGAAATTTAATACCCCAGATTTGTTTTGGCACACTTTCTGCATGTTTTTGCTATCCTAGTACTTACTGCAAGGAACTTCGTTCCATCCGGGTGTCCCTTAACACCTCTTAAGCTTTTTTTGATCAGAATAGGATTATCATTAGATGGCGTTGTTACTGATCGGCCATCCAACGCCGTCTAGATTCTGTGTTACGAATTACAAACATAACGCATAACGAATAACGTAACGGAAAAAGTTTAATTTTACTCCCCATAAAATTTCATACCGCGGGCTTAAATATTATGAAATCGATAGATAAGGAGTTAAACTCCAAAAATATAATAACTTGATATGGCATAATTGAGAAGGACTAAATTCCACTTGCTGCAACGTGGTAACTGGAGGGGTTTACAAAATGTCGATAAACATAACAAAACTAATTGTAAGATAAATGATAACGAGATTGTTTATCATCAGCAATCCCCCATCCGTCGATAAGCGCTTATATTTTTTTGTATCCTTCACCTCAGATACTTTTTTAACCGACTTCAATAAAGGACTTGAATACCTCCTGTATTCAATTCGACTCTATTTTTATGTTTGTTGCCTCATAATTTTCGACTGGGTGAACCGATTTTAATGATTCTTTTTTTTTATCGAAAGCTGGTGCTTGTCATGTGGTCCCACTGAGCGAGATCTGACGAGTAGTTTTTGAGTTATTTTGATGTCGGTTATTTTTTGTCAAGAATTATATTTACTGCATGCCTTCCGTTTCTAGCAAATAAGCTTGTGTAATAAATTACGATTCGGTGAAGGAAATTACCTTGAGGAAACCCGCATAACTGAGAAATGTTCACTTATAATACCACAAGAGCTTCAAAATTATCGGGTATTTCCCGATAGGTTCGTTGCAAACAAATGAAGGAGTCAAGTTTTTCAGGTTAAAAAATCACGAGCGCGAAGCGCGAGTGATTTTTCCTGAAAAACTTGACGATTTTATTTGTTTGCAGGGAACCTTGAGGGAAATGCCAGATAATTTTGAAGCTCGTGTGGTATTCGGGGGATTATTTTTCCAATTTTCACAATTGAATTCAACCTGTCAGTTTGACGTGTGGTTAATTTGACTGGATCATGTTTTGTTTTTTATATATAGCAACTACCAGAGAAAATTTTCAAAAAATTATCAGTATAATACCATGTAGGTTGTACCACGTGACGTGACGTCGAATGGTGCAATTCTATTGGTCGATATTTGGGTCGGAAAAATAATCACAATAATATATTAGGTAGAGGTATGTTGTAGGCTAATGCTATTTCCCCAAGCTGACACAAAATTGTAATTAATGTAATGTGTAAAAGTTTTAACTGCATTTGTAGCATAACTAAGCATTTTTATGAGTTATGAGCGTGAACACTTAAATATTTTATCATAATCATGTTTTGCAAACATTTCGTCTGCAGACTGTGAAAATGTAGCTCAACCGTTATATCTTGTCTGATACTTATTTAAAATATTGCAGGTATTCATAATTTTGTAATAAAAATAATAAAAAATAAATTGGCTTTGGTTACAATTTACAGATAAACAAGTATCGATGAAAAACCGCGTTGTAGGCTAAGAACTCACGGAGCGATTTTCACCCGCGCCTGCTGCGATGGCGGAAATTTTAAGAACTTTCAAAACTCACGAGACCGAAGTTTTGTGCGGTAGCGCAGCCGCCGCGGTTGCGATTATCGCCCGCAAACCTGGCGGGCGAATATCGCAAGACGGGCGGTATTTACGATTAGATTGTTTAGGTCGCCCACCAACCGATCGCAGAGCGTGCGGGAGCAACCCGCCGAGGCTGCGGCTGACCGCGGCCCACACGATTCTACAAGTTGCCCGCTGTTTGTTGCCGCCGCGAGTAAACCGCGCCCGCCGCGGGCGTAAACCGCGTCGTGAAATGTGCCGCTCAGTTTTACATACATATCTGCATCTACAGGAGCTGCGGGCCCGCTACCGCGGCGGGCGCGGGTGAAAATCGCTCCGTGAGTTCTTAGCCGTAGACGTTTTACAGATGCCACAGCTCGTGAGTAATTTTTTGACTCAATGAGGGTTTTCGGTCTTTGAGCGTAACATATTACACAATTCCGCATGATGTCGAACTAGAATTACAACTATTATCACCATTATAAAAGCCATGACTCAGTCCTCTAGATCATTCAGATGTAAAATAAAGATGATGATGTAAGATAAGACCAAGTCTTCATAATTCCCAAATAAAAATCTTTTTAGCTCTTTAAGTAAGTACCTACTATATGTTAATTGCTACTATAAAGCAATTTTTTATGACATTAATTCTCCCCCAGTGATATTATGACGTCACTGGACATTGCTCCCCCGTCTGTGACATTTACAGAGCAAAGAGGGCGGGGAAATTTATTGCCTATTAACCTATTTGTAAGGAATAGTACTGTAGTAGTGGTATACATAGTTTTTTGTGATAAGGATAGCTATTGAGCTAGCAGTGCCATCTGCTACCATCCCTTACCGCCCGTGGGCACCTGTGACAAAACTTGAATATACCTAACTGTAGTCAGCTAATTCCTGGTCCTGTTAGTATGAGGAGATAATAACAATACATAACAGTTGTTATTTGTTAGTAAGAAAACTGCGTTAGGACTGAAGTTAGGGCTGCTAGTGTAGTAGTAGGTAGTAGCTAGTGTAGGTTAGTAACTATTAGCAATCGTCCAGTTAATAAATAATCGTTAGTATTTGTTCCACTTGAAGTTGGTCACAGATGCGATGCTACGATGCTAACCCTGAGGACAAGTAGTCGCCTCTTGTATGACAATTATAATTGTAACCAACAACCAACACCCTTTTGACCGAATCATAATTGATTACGACAGTAAAATTTAACACGGTAGAAATAAGTTATGCGGTACTACCACCCAGGGCGAACTGTATAGTATAGAGGTTCTACCACCAAACCGAAACATGTTCTATCAACGTGGTAATACCTTTACTAAAAATAAACAGCAATTTTGTTGCAGTACCTAGTTACACCCTTACAATTAATTAACTAGCGCCCACGCACGTGATCTTATGGCGTCATAGCTTTGTACATAACATGACAATATACGTTAAACTAACGTCCATTTTACGCTCGGTAAACCTAAACTTGGTTTAGTGCCGTCGTAGCACCGAAGGGCTCTAAAGACTCAACATAAAGACTTGAGATGGTATGGCTGTAATGTCTGTAATCTACTTGGATGTTTTGTGTCCGGGTACAATACGTCAAACTAGTACTGTACTTTACAGTACGCAGGCTTTAGTTGTTCATACAGCAAATTATTGCTTGGATTACATAATAATATGCATATGAGCTTCTTTATGTAATTTTGACTAAAGATTTCCGTACGTTCGGGTATTAATTTAGGTAATTAGTGAAGGATTTATATCGAATCTTCTAAAGCCCATAGGGCCATATGTACCAACATTACATAGGTACGCATACCTGGGGGATGATTACGACATTAATTCATTAAACATGAATATCAAATGCAGAGATATCAGTGAATTGCTCTGCAACCATGAAGTGACTAAGGCATCATTGACTCAACAAGTCGCTTTGAGTCGCGATGTGTCATTTAAATGCCGTCGTTGATCGTGATTAATACAATAGTCTAGGCTTGTTTAGCTGCAAAATGGTAGGTTTTTTTCTGTTTATATTATCGATTTAAATGTTTGCTATTCGTGTAGCCATTGAGATATACTGAGGGTGCTTATGTTAAAAATAACGTAGGTTTTTAAAAGAAAATGTTTATAGTGTGACAGTATAGTGCAGTTGAAAGGCCCGTCTGGAGTCCGCGACCGACGTTGACATAGGAAGAATTCAATTCAGGCATTTCTTAGGCGAATTCTTGTTTGGCGTGGGTTTGGAAATTCTTAGAATTTTCTCGGAGTAATATTTTATGTAACATTTTCTGGAACTTCATATAATTATCTTAAGTGAAACGTATATATTGTATATTGGAATATAAAATAATGTTCACAACAACCCGACGAGCCCCAAAACAAGCCAACAGATTACATGATCACCGCCGCTCATAGTCTATGCGTCATACGTCCCAACTCAGAGTCACTAACGGTTACTTAAATCGCTCCTTAGTACAGAATTTGTATGGTGATTCTTTACTAAGGAGCGATTAAAGTAATCGTTAGTGACTCTAAGTTGGGGCGATAGACATCTGTAATACCAAAAGCAATTACTGACGCGATTCCAAGCTGGCCGAAATAAAAACAATACACTTTAACTGGCTCTTAGACACATCCGATAAAATAATCAGGATTGCTAAAATGAGAGTGGCAGGAAGCTGTCTAGGAAAATACCATGCATGAGTACGATCGGGATAAAAATATGCTCTGTACTGTACCACAAGCTCAGTGCTCTCCCACAAGGAATTGGGTGTTATTTCCTCATTTGTTGCTCAGCAGGATGGATCAGCAGGAAGGATCCACAAGGAGTGCTGGGCTTGGACTTTAAGACATCATATTATTTCCTTTTTTAAAAGGTTTACTTATCATGGAGTAATTTTTCTGTATTCCGCTGTTTCAAATAACTTACGTCATGAGCACAACTGAATATTATGCAAATTGATGCGCAATCGAGATAAAAATGAAACTATAGCACAGCGCAGAGATTATGACGTTTTATCTTTTGTTTGTTGTGCTACACCTTATAAATTACAACAAAGTAAATACTAATGTATTGGAAGTAGTGGAATTCATATTATTGTTTTACACACTTCCAGAAATCTGCACCAGTATTGTTATTAGAGGAATCTAATATAATCATGGGGGATATGAACAAGCAATCAAACCCGGGACCACTTGCTACCAAGTTAGCTACTTTGTCGACTAGTCATCTATTAGAAGGGGCCATCCATAAATTAAGTCACACGTTAGCGGGCAGGGGGGGGGGGTCGATGTAATGTGACAAGGGGTGGGAGGGGGTTCTAATTTTCATGACGTCACATTTCAAAATCTAATAATTGGTATGTTGAATATAGGTAAATATTAAAAAAAAAACAATTAATGGAAATAACACTTATTTTCGGAACTGCTGTTTTAATTTAATAATTTCTAGGTGTAAAATTTCATTATATGTGACGTCACACTAGGGGGAAAGGGGTCAAAAAATCATGAAATTAGTGTGAAATAATTTATGGATGGCCCCGAATTATAAAGTTTAAAATTACAAAATGTTTTTTAATAATTCCAATGACGAACCGAGCATCATATTATAATTATTTTTAATATACGACCGTCGAATGTTGCAGAAGAAAATGTTACAACTTTAAATTTATTTATGCAACGCGACGATATGAATTTTAAATTTTATTACGAGACATGCATCACACCGCATTCTACTTTATAAGTGAATTTTTGCTGCCGATGCATGGAAACAAGCACGCCTTAGTATAATGTTTGGTTTGAAAACCTTAGAAAATTTTCTACACGATTTATCTGTCACATGCGGATTTACATATTGCATCTTCAATTCTCATGTTTTGGTAATTGTCATGTCTCCCTTTTACTTGTTGACTAAATTATAATTGAGTCAGTATAAAAGAAGAGTAATCCACAGTTATTGTGGGGATACAATAAAAATAAGCTAAGGGATCATCTTTTGTAGGTACCATTAAAGGTACTTACAAAGTTATAAAGTCTCTAAAGAATGTGTATGTATGTCTTATAAATATTTGATGATAATGATGAATGGTCACAATTCAGCAGGAAACTGGAGGTTAATCAGGAGATTGCACCATAAGCATGGGAGGTTAACTCGTACTCAATATCGATGAAGGTCCTTACCATGTATATGGTGTTTGGCCCATGTCTGTAATTTGGCCATATGGAAAGCTGGTAGAGAATGCATTTGGCATAAAGCTTGCCACTTGGAAAGCGATATTTAGTTATAGTCAATAAAATTAAAATTTTACCGGTTTCATTTCCTGGAGGTATTTGCAATCACCAAATGTCAGTCAACTGCTAAATTGCCATGTCGTCAATTTGGCTATTGGCCATTATATAAAAACTGTTTGGACGGACAGGTTGTTGACGTAAGTTGACGTAACCCGTAGAGGATGTTGCGATCTTGAATAATATTCGTATCTTATTCAGATTTTCAGCGATAGCAATGGTCAAAATGATCGAAGTTGACTTTTTCGAAAGAGTTGAATTTCCATAAAAGGCAATCGTATAGCTGAACTAAAGGAGTTTATTATGTACCTACACACAATATTTGTGTAGAAATATAGAAAGTACTATCACAGAAGAAATAATAGTACTTCTAATAAGTAGCACTACACAAAATTATCATTATTGGGTTTTTATATTCGTTTGATGCGTCACTAGCATTGATGGATACAGAGATCGGTGAAGTTACCTTTGCCGTAGTAAATTCATCCTCTTTTGTCTCTTATCTTGCAAAATTAGAAGGGTTCTTACTTCTTATAACCTTTGGATACAGATATCTCGAATGTCCATTAATAACGCACATCCTGAGCCTGACTAAGGGGTTCTGTGTCATGCTGAGATAATTTGTTTCGATAGATGGTATTCGCATCGTTTCGTTTCGAGGTATTAATTTGGGAAGTGTGGAATTTAGCTCCTTGTTCAGTCAGTAGATTTAATGTTGCTTGACCTGTGTGTGATATCTCCTGTTATATCTGTGCAGGAATTTGACAAATATAATTGAGCTATATTTACTTTAATAACGGTATTTAAAAGATTTTCCACGACTTTTGTACATTATGTTATGAGTATAGTGTCTAATTGTTCCATGGATGAATGGAAAAATATTGTCTAAGTCCGAAATAAAAATCGTTTCTTACACGATTACACAAAAAGAATACAGTTAACACAACACGAGATATAACAGATTAATAAGAAGAGAGAGTTTGATATAAAGATAAATATAACAAAAAAACTAGTAAGAATACTCATGGAAAGAAGCTGTAATATTAAACACGAAGAAACAGTCTAGACGCGTGTATTAGTACTAAGTATGCGCGAGGTAGTGAAGCTATCGAGCGAAGTTACAAATTAATTCTAAGACCGTAAGTAGGTAACTTGGTACGGTACATTTTTATATGCAATGTATCCAAAAATATGAAGGTTCCAGTTTAGCTCTACCGAAGCTGGAATGTCCGTTATACTGGCCATACATATTTTTAGGGTTCCGTAGCCGAATGGCAAAAAACGGAACCCTTATAGATTCGTCATGTCTGTCTGTCTGTCTGTCTGTCTGTCTGTCTGTCTGTCCGTCCGTATGTCACAGCCACTTTTTTCCGAAAGTATAAGAACTATACTGTTTAAACTTGGTAAGTAGATGTATTCTGTGAACCGCATTAAGATTTTAACATAAAAATAGAAAAAATACAATAAATTTTGGGGGCTCCCCATACTTAGAACTGAAACTCAATAATTTTTTTTTCATCAAACCCATACGTGTGGGGTATCGATGGATAGGTCTTCAAAAATGATATTGAGGTTTCTAATATCATTTTTTTCTAAACTGAATTGTTTGCGCGAGAGACACTTCCAAAGTGGTAAAATGTGTGTCCCCCCCCCTGTAACTTCTAAAATAAGAGAATGATAAAACTAAAAAAAATATATGACGTACTTTACCATGCAAACTTCCACTTAAAATTGGTTTGAACGCGATCTAGTAACTAGTTTTTTTTTAATACGTCATAAATCGTAAACCGCAATTTACCTCGATCAAAGTTACAACGAACTACAAGAACTTTTATATTATGTTACTTGCTGCTACGGAACCCTTCATGGGCGAGTCCGACTCGCACTTGGCCGCTTTTAGGTTAGATATTTCATTCACAGGAATGTGATGTGACTGTGTAGCGCACTTCGTATGGAACGGCGATGTAGCTATTTCACGATAGAATGCCAACCCTCTCACTATCTGTGAAAGAATGTACACCATCGTGATTCAAAGTCATGTAAGGAAAGTTTAATTAGAGCATAGAACATAGAGCATTTATTTTACGCATCACGTCTTGCAGCGTGAGTCTTGCATAAGGCACAATTGTAGAATCGTTAACTACGATCGTAAAGTATCGTAATTCTTTAAATTCTAATAGGCAACGAGTAGATGTGACAACGGACGGTAAGTCACTGCCACGTATAATCGTCTATAACGTCAGGGGATCAAGTGTTGATGGTCGAGAAGGAAGCAGTGAATCCGGTTGGTATTTGATTCTACTCAAACTGTTCACGAATAACCGCACTACTACAGTTGCCCCAGATGCATGCTCCTTGAGAGTTGTGCGGAAATACGTCATTTGCCGAATGAATTGGTGTCCTTTACACGGATTCGCTTCCGAACAATTCGCGACCAATCCTCTACAGTTCTACACCGAAGAGTCTTGATTTGTTCTCTTTTCTTTGTAAAGTTAATATCTAACTTAAAAACACCGCTTTGAAGCTGATACTGAACCCCTTCTAAAATCTTCGCGTGTTGCGAATAAACCAACCAGTAATTCCTGTGAGCAGTATTGGACTTGTCTTTTCTCTAAATACGACCTACCTCTACTCGTCCACGTATATTAAGGTGATACTAACATTTCCAGTTACATTTTAAATTAGCTCAGGAGCGATAACCCGCTTGCCAGAAAATTGTACTTATCTAGTTACAGGACAGACGTTTCCAAACTTAGAACAGAGAAGCGAGCTGTTTTTAAAGTTGCAGAATAATGAACGCGAATTTGCACGGCTAATTATGTAACTTAATTCTCAGCAGCCCGTAATCTGATAGCATTAATGACTAAATTGGCTTGTTCTGGAAATATGAAGACTAATGGACCAACAATAAACACTCGAGGTCGTTATTTGGTAGCAATTAATATCCTCAAAATATTTGTAGAATCTGAAGTGATGTTGTTAGGAAATAAGGTAGGTATATCATTTCGTGTTCATCTATTGTCTTGTAAGATAAACTGTACTGTTTCCTTATACATTGAAGCATCATGGTGGAGTACGTTATAGGCCTCACATCTCATACGAGGAGAAACTCTTGTCTTGTTAATGAACTGCTGGGTAGAAGTCGATTAATTCATAATTAATGCGTAGCTGATTAGTGATGTACGGAAATAGGCGTAACGATGGCTCAGTCGAAAGCGAACAATGTGCCACTGCGGGATACGAAGTATGTTAAATTGTGTTACTGCAATGTTAATACCGAAACATATAATGTACCTAATAACATATGTACCTGCCGCAAGCAGAATCACTTTACGGTTATTTAAATCGCCCTTTAGTACAGAATCAAAATACAAATTCTGTACTAAGGAGGGATTTAAGCATAGATTACCCCCAAAAGATACCGCATACAAGGCAACTGACGCGCGGCAACATAGAAGTGCTTTTGCTATGCACATAAAGCTATACTAGCATTCACGACATTAGTATCGACCAAGACCTTCGACCCATACACACGCGGATCTTTCAGAATTTAATTAATTTCAAAAAAGAATTTGCTGATGAAACCATGGCTTATTGTAGTGTTAAATGGTATGGAAAATCAGTTCGAAAAAACAGTTACCCAAAAGATGCCATATCATTTAATAAGTTAGTAATTCATATTTATTTTACAAATTTTCTTATAATGAAGCAGAGTTCAACTTAAGCTGGTTTTGAGAGTGACATTTTGTAAAAAATTCATTCCTAATTCAAAATAGTTATCTTGTTTCTGACTAAAGACAATACTAGGGAAGTGAACTTTTCATTTTAAAGACGTATCGATATTCATTTTGAGGATATTGCTATGAAATCGATAATTTTGAACAGGTTACAAGTGGGACAAAGGTTGCTGTAGTCAAGGATAACATTATTTATTATATGAAAAAACATTGTGGTAATGGTTTTATAGATTTCCTAGATGCCCCGAGAGGAAGGAAAAATGGAAAGAATCAATACACCGTGGACAGGGATGGTTTCCTACCAAATACAGTGTCGTTTGTTCAACACACTTTTCAGATGACAGTTGATGGATTCAGTTGTATCATAGTTATACTTGCCAGTTTTGTTACGGATCTTATACTTCTTATCGAGAATAGAATAGAAAAGAATAGAATACATTTACTTTGTCTAAGTATAAAAAGTAACAATGTTATTGTATGGAAAGTTTCAAATTCGTGTGCTTTCCTATAGTTATGGAGAAATTATGTGGAAAATGAGCTAAATATTGATTATATTATTATTTATTATTATTTGCGCGAATATCAGGTAGGTAGATAGGTACATATTATATATATTTAACTCGATATGTTATACATATTTTCGTATTATAATTATAATTATTTTTCTTTTCTTTCCTTTTTTTATACCATTTTGCCTACTAAGCAAAAGTTATTCACTGTAATGAGAATTTAAAGTAAAATAAAAATGTAATAAAACTAGAGGTCTGAAGTTCTTGATGTGGTACATTAATAAGGGTCCAGTTAACAGTTAGAGATATTGGAATGCTGTTATAACAAAAGTAATAAATTGTGATTAGGAATTACTATAATAAATTATGGTTTGTTATACTTCATTTGGAAGTTAAGGGATTAGCCAAACAATAAAATAATAATAATATGAAATGACAAACATCGAAATTTTGAAACCGTAGCAGAAAAAACATCAGTGTGATGAAAATAATATACACACGAAAGGAAAAGTAACAAACCTAATGAAATTTAGATATGACAGCATCGGTCGGGTCAACTAGTTTGTAATAAAAATAATTCCTAAAAATGATGTCTTAAAAACCCAAAAATATAGTTTTTAAGTTCATGAAGCTTAGAAGCAGTCCTACTACGAACAGTTATGTTATTATTTTAATGTAATTAGCCGCGAATAGCATTGTATATTTGATTTATCTAATCGGGCACTGTTAATATTATAATTAAAAGTATCGATATTTTCATGGTATTGTTATTCATTATAAATGCCCTGAAAGTTAATAATGATAATCACAAACATCGATCGTACGATTTATCGATCATACATACTCAGTCACTATGGACAGTGTTGAGCTCGATAAATTCCAAGTTTGAATTTTAAATATCCAATCACAGCGCATCTGTTTCGTACCCCGCAAACCGCACCTTCCGCCAAATTGTGACTTTGAAGTCTAAGAAATATTCACTAATGCGGAATCTATTGGGGGTAATCTATGGATTTAAGTAATCGTAAAGTGACTCGGACGCCCCAACTCAGAGTGACTAACGGTTACTTTAATCTCTCCTTAGTAAAGAATCCCCATACAAATTCTGTAAGTTTAAGTAAGCGTTAGTTACTCTGTTGGGGCGTGAGTGTGGTCGAAGTATGTACAAGCTAGGTACATTAGTAATGTTAACGTAAGTGTTAAAAGTTTGCGTCTTTGCTTTCATTTGCGTTTTTGTCGTCAGGTGAATAATTAACACATTCCACTAATTGTACATACATGATTATACAATCATGTGATTGTTGCCAAATTTACGTTTATCGTCTTTCATTATCAATGAAGTATTTGTGATATCGCTGTTCAGAACACAAAATGTTTTCATTGATAGCGATGCGGTATATTATTAACATATTTTGTTTGAAATCTTAAATTATATTAAATACTTCAAATAGAGTATACGGGTAAAGGCATAAAGTCTAATTTTGAGTGGATTTAACGTATAGTTGTAGGCTGTAGCTCAAGCTTATAATTATGACTGAATGAGCACATGAGAATCGCACGATTCATATGTAATTTAATTATAGATAGATATGATTACGTGCCACAGTACATTGTGATGTTAATGTTTTATATTCATGTCTTTCATTATAATGGATAAATAATGGATAATCAAGTATTAATAAAACAATTTAATTACTCCTACGAACAAAATATTTGAATACATTTCGTGTAATTATTTACAATTTTTGCTATCAGACAATACAGTGTGTCAGGCTACCGGTGTCGGAGCCTTTAATGGTATAAAATATGATCAAATTTATCGAGAAATCACCAGTCATATATGTTGTTTTTCTCCAAACATGATGAAATGGCAGCCATTTAAATTTTTGTGTTCCAAAAAAAGGGCGCGTGTGTTAATTTTGCCATAACTTAACATTTGGTGGTCCTAGAAGCACTAAAAAGGCCTTAATTTGTAGCTAAAGACATAGGCAATTAATTAACGTTAAAAAAACATATCAAAAATTTTCAATAAAGGACAGAAAAAAATATTCAATTACTTTCTTTTCAAAAAAATGTTGTATTTTTTTTAATTTTCGAGGTTTACTGAAAAATCCAAGCCATTAATCTATTTATTTTTTATTTTTCGTAGATACTAGGGGATATTTCCTAAAAATTGACACCAAAGTGGTAGCTCTAAGTTAAACAGTTTAGGGGCTATGACAATTTGAATATGACCCTTTTAAGACGGCGTTTATCCCAACAGCAGGTAACTAGTAACAGAGTTATGATTTTGAGATTTACAGAGTATGATTTTGAACAATGTTATTATATGGTTTTTGACAAATTAAACGCATACAATACAAGCAATATTTTTTTTATTTCTCCCTACTGCCGGATCACATTATTCCAACAGGATCACAGCAATATTCAAATTGTCATAGCCCCTAAACTGTTTAACTTAGAGCTACCACTTTGGTGTCTATTTTTAGGAAATATTCCCTAGTATCTACGAAAAATAAAAAATAAATAGGTTAATGGCTTGGATTTTTCAGTAAACCTCGAAAATTAAAAAAAATACAACATTTTTTTGAAAAGAAAGTAATTGAATATTTTTTTCTGTCCTTTATTGAAAATTTTTGATATGTTTTTTTAACGTTAATTAATTGCCTATGTCTTTAGCTACAAATTAAGGCCTTTTTAGTGCTTCTAGGACCACCAAATGTTAAGTTATGGCAAAATTAACACACGCGCCCTTTTTTTGGAACACAAAAATTTAAATGGCTGCCATTTCATCATGTTTGGAGAAAAACAACATAATATGAGTGGTGATTTGTCGATAAATTTGATCATATTTTATACCATTAAAGGCTCCGACACCGGTAGCCTGACACACTGTATAAATTAAACACGATGACGTTGTTATTTTGTTATACATAATAAAGAATTGAAATGAATGTTTGAAGATACTAAAATACTGTTCATGTAAAAACCTTTTTATCAGCATAAGAACAAAATACGTTAAAATTAATTTTATTCTCTTCGTATCGGAGAATTGCTGAGTTTGGAGCAAGTTTTCCCAGGGACGACTGAGAAAATTATATCGCTTCTCGTGAACTATTTTAATATCTACAGTTAAATTTGAAATATACGAGAAACTTTACCTTTGCAAATGAAAGAGAGAACTAGAAGGTAAAGTGTATGCAGTATTTATACGCAGCGTCGATCTATTTTATTAACCTTTTGGGAATATTTGTGTTGGATGTTAATCTCGTGCTTTGGAGTTTGAGCCCCCATCCTTGAGGGCAACCCAACCTCAGTAGTGCACCCTGCTGAACAACGCACGAGCTTCAAGGCTTGAGGTCGCTAGGTTAGGTTAGGTAGGTACCACCCAGTTGAATCCCCACGGTACTTGCATGGTCGTAGTTTTATTCTTCTAGCTATCACCCTCCTAATAGTCTATTCATTCTAGATTTTTTAGCGGCATAATTTATAATTTTATAAAACTTTTACTATGTTGTACCCATATGTGAGTACATTAAAAAAAACCACTCTCCCCCTCCCCCTCCTGTCCGCATAACCCCTCCCCCCCTTGAAATGTGTCCCATTTTACAGATTTTGTCAATTTTCAGGAAAACTATACAAGCTAGGACAAAATGGTCAAAGAGTAAATTATTTATTGATAAATTATCTACAAATAACTTCTAACATTTATTTTAATACGAATTATAGTTTCGAAGTTATGGTGCGTCAAAGTTTAGTGAAAATCTGCGCTTGGCAAAAATTCATCATTTAATAGGCAGAAAACGGTGATATTTTGTATTAAATACAAGAAACGCGTTATAAACATTAACTACTCATAATAAAATTGTGAAAGGTTGGTGCTTGTAAAATCAGATATTAAAAACAGAATAATATGAGGGATCTTTATAGGAAGAACAGAAGCAAAAACAATTATCTGTAGAATTTTTGTCTTTTTGTCTGTAATGTTCAATCGCGAATCGCACAAAAAGTACTGGACAAAATTGGATTCGGTTTTCAGCATTGTATTGCTGGACATCTAATTTTAAACCTGGCGCTTGATTTGTCGTGATGCGTTGCTTAGAAGCCGAGGTAACCTATTTTTGAGAATTTTTTCACTTGTCCAACTCCAACCGTTTAGCCAGCAGGTGGGGGGGGGGGGGGGGGTAATATTTTTGGAAGACCTTTTCAACGATACCCGGCACTATAGGGTACGCGACGAATAAAAAATTCATCATCACGTTACCTGTAGGGGAGAGGTACCCTGAAAAAAATGTTTTTCAATATTTTATTCTACGATTCTGGAGTTTTCATAAATATGTATATCCATGCCAAATAATAGCCTTTTAGCACTGAGGGTCTCGGCGCTTTGCTTCGGACAGACGGACGGACGGACGGACTTAACGGAACTATAAGGGTTCCGATTTTACTTCGGAACATTAAAAGTAGATTTTGTACGTAATACCTGATTTTTAACAGACGTTACAAGACATGAGATTACAAATGACAGAACTTATTAGAAAATTTGACAAAATTTCTTTACCTTTACCGATAGACTTAGAATTACATTCGTAGCTCACTATTGACTGAATAAATCAAGAATAGCTTTCGAGAACTGGTATCGGGTTTGCGGTACAGGTAATACAGGTAGGATTCAAAGTTAGAATCACGAAGGAGGTAATGGGTAATGTCAAAGTTCGCGAGAGTTTAGAAAATAGATCCGCTTGCATTAAATGATAGCCTGGTTATTTTAAGGCTGTACTTTACCGTGTTATTTACATTGTGGATAATGTATGTGAGGATTTTTATAGAACAATATAATTTTCCTACTGTAATTAAATCCCTCCCAAGTCATGTGACAACGATCAACAATGAGGTCACCTTTTCTTATCATATTTTATGTAGTCTGTGCTTGTTCCCCAAAAATCCAACAACGACTGATATTTAGGTACACTGCAATATTTGATAATATCGGCAACTCGACCCAGGCTTCAGCTACAGAGATACGCAGTGACCCGTGAAATACGGTATAATTATGATTGCTCACACATGCGAATAACAGGCAATGGTGTGGATAACTCGGTAACATAATATTTGCGTTTCCCGCCTGCCAGTTGCAAGCACAGTTTCTTTAATCTATATCGAATTTTAATGTATAATAAGATAATAAATAATATACCAAATTCTTTTTGTTTTGATTAGTAAATAGATAAACTTATATTCTACTTAGAATTGCTTTTTAGGAATAACTTTTGGTCAACTTACATTCTTAACCTAATAATTTCAGGCTCCAAAAATAGAAAATTACTTCCAGTAGTTTTATGTTTTGTTTATCTTTCTTTCAGTTTCTTAGTTCTCTTTGCTACAAAACTGGGGTTTTAACAATTTTATGCCATATTTTACTTAATATAAGTATTCGAGTATTTTGATATTTAACTGCGTTGCCAAAATTTGGACATGCAGTTGCAATTAGTGCTGTGAGTGTAAATATCGATTCGAGAGGGCTCAAAGCGGTACTTGGACGCCGTAACGAGGCTTCGGCAAGTGAAATGAAATACAGTCGAATACAGTAATGGAGCTCTATTTTTAGCTCGGTCGATATTATTTTTGCATTTCACAATATTTTTATTTTGGTCGCACAGTAATGAAACGGTATACTTGTATTTTAATAATTTAGATTGCTAAAGGCTACATACAACTTGATTTAATCTTGCACTTGGCTATGTCAGTGTTAGAATTTTATCAATGATCTGTCGTTTCGGCGGGAAATAAACGTTAGCAATGAATTAGAGCTGCTGTAACCAGAGCAAGACCTTTTACTAATTCATTATCTCGGGTAAACGAAACTGCGACCTTCTTTGTACAATATTGACATTACCAAATAAAATTTGGTTCAAAATTTACCAAAGTATATGTTTTGATAATGCGGTATAAATGGGTCAGTGTGTATTTTTTTTACTGGGTTTAAAATTGTATCCGCTGCAATTACTATTTGTATATAAGGATCTCGTTTCCTGAAGTAAAGCGAAGGCGTTTCTAGTCTGTGTAACATCTATGCAAATAAATAAAATTTGAGTGTCTGTTTTAAAATAACCGCTTTTTACTAAGTGTATTTGGATGTACCTATACACGGTACATAATACCAAAACAGTATTTTTTGTAATTTTTGTCTGTCTGTCTGTCTGTTTGTTTGGGCTAATCTCTGAAATGGCTGGACCGATTTTGAAGGAACTTTTACTGGCAGATAGCTGATGTAATAAGGAGTAACTTAGGCTACTTTTATTTTAGAAAATTAGCATGTTGCAGAACAACGTCTGCCGGGTCAGCTAATATAATAAAATAAAAATTCATTTAGCTAAGTATTTTGAATCCCAATGGACCATGAACAGTATAAAAACTTTCATCCCGTTTTTCCGTCGAGCCGGTGAAAAATGCGAACGTAATATAAATCTTGATTGAAAAGTCCATTAACCTGTTTTTTAATAAGGTCAATAGTACGAAGGTACTTGGGTCCACTCTGAAAGTTTTATCATCGAGTCGCTTTGAGGTGAATTATACCGCGTTTACCCACTTGAGGCTTTCAGCTTTAGCTTTTTGCAATGTAGTTTTAGACGGTCAAAGTGGTTGGAAGTACTCTTTTAATATTATGTTCATGTTTTATTTAAATACAAAATGTTTTATCTAGTTGTGTGTCTACTATGTTATGTAAACGTGAATTAAAGTGTTTAACACGTGCAAGCTACATTTATATTTATTTTCGCTACGCTACTTCGACTTTATTCGACTAAGTAGATCGTCTCCTGCTGCTTTATAACTCTCTTATGACAGATTATGACAAATGACAGCATGGGCGAGAAACGATACACTGAGTAATTTATGCCCCCTATGATTATTATCAACAATTTTCTAGACACCCTCAAGTGTAAATAAATTACGCGTAGAAATGTTAATAAAAATAAACTACTTACACTAATAACTAGTAGGTATAACCTACCTTTCTTTGGGATTAGGACGAATAATAATATTAATTATACTAGTTTTAATTACATATTATGTAATAAGTGTTCATTTTCAGTTAGAAATATTAGTAACACCAATAATATAATTTTTTTACCTTGTTCCGCTCTCCTGTCTACCGCTCCCTGAAGCACTGGTGACCACAGAGCGTTATACTTCAAGAAAAAAATTACTACGTAGTATTTTAGTAACGAATTATATTTATTGTATACTTGAATTACAGATTGATATTTTGCTTCACGAAAGAGTGATTTGTTTATTTCGCATTGAGTCGATAAAAATCAGGTGAATGGATTTTTTTATTTACAAAACATGCTATTTTTCAGCAGATTTTCCGCGGTATTGATATTTATATTGTTATCAGATAATAAATAGCACGATAAGTATAAATTTAAAACCCATAACCTCCAACGAATCTCACCCATCAGTCATGGGCCAGATAAAAAGTATAATGCTCTATATCTTAATCTTATAAATGACAGTATCAATTTGTGTCTTTCCATACTGTTTTGGAGTATTTGTCTTTGTTGAATTGTCTTTTTTATCTATAGTACCTAGTGTTATATTTCGTATTTGTTTTATAGCCGAAACACGTTGAAGTATTTTTTAAATTACATTCAATGTAACGTAGGAGCTAAGTTACACAGAGTCTACGTTTTATGCACTGACATTTGGTAGTTAAAATGGCAATTCTGGATTCATTGCAGTTATCGAATCAAGTGGAGAAGTTGGCGCAGGTTAGCCGTGATCTCCGTCGGAAACACAAGCAGCTACAGAATCAGGTGAGTGTTCGTATGCCAATAAAAAATCTGAGAAGAGGCTCTTCAGAGTATTTGAAAGTTTTAATTAGGCTGGCTGTGAACTGAGATCGATATATCGTTTCGGGAAAGTGGCTTTTGATAGGGAAAGAAACTCCCCAGCACAGCAACATTATAATCGTGATAAGACTCAACAGTATAATCTTGATAAGTATTAATCTATAAAGACAATTTATATCCCAGAAAATGCAGTATGGAAGTATTATAAATATAAATTATGTTGCAGCTATAACAATACATAAATGTTACAGTAATAGTTCAGTCAATAAAGTAGTTGTAGAGTGCGTGAGCGGGAACCTAAGCGATTTCTTCAGAAACTTATTCAGGGTGCTTAGGGAGGGGAAAACATACTAAAAATCCCCACGTCTAGGAGGTGAGCTGGAGGAAGGGGTGAGGGGGGGCAAGGTCTCAATTTTAGATTTTACGCCAATTATGATGAAATCAAAGCTTATAAATAAAATTCTCTATAACATTGATTCTGTACAGTTTTTCCATACCCTCCTTCGAGTCATTCCTTAACTGGACTATAATTCATAGGACTCCAATGACCGACACACAAAACATGCGATTAGTATAATTTATAGGTATTATACCTATATATACATACATACATATGTAATAGTTAATATATATATATACATACATATGTAATAGTTAACTGTCGAGGGAATAATAAAGTATCTGTTCGATATAGATTAAATATTACAGATATGCATCATAATTCATAATGCAAATTAGGTTATCGGCAAATCATGTTTTATTCTTATTGAGTAGCAAATAGCAATTGAATAATAAACATTATCATAGTAAATCGTTTATAACGTAATTCATATTATATTATGACGTGTGTGTTGTACATTGTACAATACCCGTATGTATTCCAGATGCGTTTAGTATGCGAGGAGCGCACGGAGCTGACGGCGATAGTTCAGTCGCAGCAGCGGGACATCGCCGCGCTACAGCAGTCCGATGCACAGAACAAGGTTCGTATCGTAACGCTACTAACTAATGATATTAGCCATGTGAGCAGGTTTGAGTACGAGAATGTGCTTTTCTTTTTTATTTCTTTTTCTTCTCTTTTTTGGCAACGCATCAGTGATGCCTTTACTGATGTTCATGGGCGACGATAGCCACTTATATCGGGTGGATCGTCAGATAGATAAAAAATGATAATAAAAAAACTTGTTTTTGGTTTTTATTTGGATATAGCCACCGGCTCAAAGTTGTATACTTAGTTGGATACTGAGAGTTACCATAATGCCTTTGGGGCCGTCCATTAATCACGTGACCTTTTTTTATCATTTTTTAACCCCCCCCTCCCCCTTGGTGATATGTAGTGAGGTTTAAGACTACCCCCCCCCCCCTCCCCCAACATCACGTGTATTTATAGTACCTACAAAGAATCTTAAAATTTTTAGAATATTATCTTTAAATACAAGTATAAACTATAATCTTATTTTATTCTAAAATTAAGGACCATGATAAAAATGTCTAGACTAGGTTGCAAGTTGTTTTTGATTGCCATAAAAATAATGATAAACGAAGGGTGTAATCATGCGAAAATCATGTATTGTATTATTACAAGAACATATAGTACTAGTACATGAACATATTTATTGTGTATTGTCCTCGGACAACGGATTAGCAAGACATTCTTCAATATTAATAACTGGATAAGCATCTTGCAGTATTTTTATAATACTGAGTACTTCTATTTCTCAAGAAAGTGATATGAAATTGAGTGCCGATGACCTTTTTTTTTAGCTCGTAATGTGATCCTCGGGAGTACTCGATACTGAGTAGTATCGATACTTTAGGGCCGATACTTTTTGGGTATCGATACCTTACCCTCGATACCGCACAAGTACTCGGTATCGATAACAGAGGCCAATACTTCGAACCCTAGCGAAGTGGCGACTGCATGTCGAGCCGGGCAGTCGGTGGCGGCGCGTGAGGCCTTCGTTCGTTGCCTGGCAACGGCAAGTCAAAGTCACACTACACGCTGCTTTTCTATTTAAAAATCGCGCATTTGACGAAAAAATAAATACACGTGATATCTTACTACACCCCCCCTCCCCCTTTGTGCTATTTTCGTGATTTTTGTCAAACCCCTCCCCCCCTTTCAAGCCTCACGTGATTAATGGACGGCCCCTTTGAGGAAGTAAGCTTTGTAGAACAAATTATTTGGTTTCTTTTGTAACTGATCTCAACATAGTCAGCTAGCAGCAGTCTTAAGGTCGATGCATATGTAACGTGTTTTTTCCCGTACGGGACGGGACGTAAAGTTTTGGAAACATCGTTTCATAGAAAATGTATACGACAGTGCATACGCAGTGGAATCCCTTACGGGACGGGAACGGTGCACGCACATATATTTATGCCCCGTCCCCGTCCCCGTCCCGTTTTACGGAGTAAAAAAACGTTACGTATGCATCGACCTTTACTAGTGCAAAATAATGCTGTGAGCGCAAAATATTATCTCTTTTGTTTGAAAATTTAATGCTAGTCGTATTCCGGCTTCTGTGTTATAATCTCTTTTCTTCCTTGACCGGCAACGCATCGATGTTGTCGGTAATGCTGATGTCCATGGGTGACAATGACCACTTAAAAAAGAAAGCATACTACATAATATCCTATTTTATTATAATACGGGAACTCACGATATTTATTTTGTTCAACGATATTTCGACCCAGTTACATGGATTGTGGTCACGACTAATCTCTTCAGTGTGACTATTACAGTAAAAATTGTGTTCAGTTCACGATGAGTTAAGCTTAAAAATAATAATATATTATCGTATGTGAACAGAAGTGCACAGCGTGCGGCGCGGTGACCCCGGACGGGCCCGAGGACGAGGACCAGTCGTCGAAGCCGACGTACAGCGTGCGGGACATGCGCGCGATCCTGCACGAGCGGAACGAGCTCAAACAGCGGCTCAAGCGGGCCGAGGAGCAGCTGCAGGCGGTGCAGGTTGAATCGCAACCGGACAGGTAGGGCGATTGTTTGATATCGTCGTTGCGACTTTAAGACCTCTTATGTGTAAAAAATCAGCTTTTTGAGGGAATCGATAAAAATCGATAAAATTTTATTTAGCAAGCACATAAGTGATTTTGAATTTGGTGAATAAATTACGATGGAAACGTCGTACACACATGGGAGTTTTTGAATTCGATAGTGCTTCAAAATGTAGAATCATTTGACGTAAAAAAGTGATTTTGCCAAAAGTGACATATTACATAAGAGGTCTTAAAGTTGCAACGACGATATATCGATTACGAATCGATTATTTCCACGGCGCCACATCGAGTTTGGATTCGACAGATTCGAAACATTACATTATGATATTGCACGGGTGTTTAGTTAAACGCCGGTCATTAATTGAAAACTCAGACACGAATTTTTGTAATGTGTAAAAAGGGCTATTTTATGCACGAAATAGGGTGACCGAAGTGCCCGTTCATGTCACATAAACGTTTATAGGATGGGTCAATTGAAAATCTATTATATTGTCTCCTCGTGCAAGTCGGCGCGATATTAACTTAATCCGATTAGCCGACAACGTCGCGCCTGAACAGCTGTTGTTTTTGTTCTTAATACTATTGACACAATGCTTACTGCTTTTTCTAATGCTCATAAGCTAATTATATCTGGATTGGTCTGGGGAGACCTTTAACTTTCACGATATAGAATGTGCGAAATTAATTAATTAAATAAAGAAAGAACATACTCTTACAGAAGATACTCTCTTCACTCTCATTTAAATTTGTCTTAGTGAATACATATTATTTGCTTTACTGCTGAGCAAGATTTGTTGTTCAATATCGTTAGATACTGCATATTTCATTTGAAGGTTTATACATATTGTAAGGAATAAACAGAAAAAGTTTTTAACGAACTATTATTTCACTGCAAATTCAAGGGGGTCAACGTAAGCTGGTTTCGTCGATAAGTAATATGAGCGATGGTATTCCAGCACGAGTTCAGACACGTCGCCGTCCGTGAGCACGACGACGGTGGAGGAGGAGGAAGCCCCGGTGCAGGGGCCCCTGCCGGCTGAGCCAGACGACGCTCCTTGGAAACGTAACAGCGGCATCAGGAAGTTGTGAGTATACGTTTTTGTTCACTGTATAGTACATTGGTACTGTATATTAGTGGTGTGGGAACATACGATTTTAGATCATTTTATCTAACTTAATAATATTGAATGAAGTTTTGAAAAATATATAAGTTTATTATTAATTTAAGTTAAATCGTGTATCAAAGTTTACGGTAGACATCTCTGCGCGCAGCCAAAATTAGATCTAAAATAATTATGGAGTCTGATTGTGGACATGAGGCATTTGATTTTTTTATATGCAAAAAATCATTATTGGACTTTATTAATTTGATGACGCGATTGTGTTTAGCCCTTGCCCTTTAATAAAAAAATATTAAAATAAAACTATGTTGTAGAGATGGGCCGAGTACTACATTTACCGAGTAACCGAATACCGAGTATTATTCGGTTTTACTTTTGCAAAACCGAGCACTCGGCCGAATAACTCGGTTCACTTTTTACGCAGTTTGCTAGTTTAATGGCGCGAAAACAGGTTTGTACCTGTTAGGTGCAGCGCAGACGGCACACTGTCCGTGACGCACTTTTAAGTCTGTGAAAATAGAACCTTTGCAATTATATGCAGTAACGCATACGACGCGCAAAAAAGTGCGGCTGCGCGCCATATAAACATTTGTGCGTCCGCACACTCGATCGCACAAAAAGAGCGTCGTCTGCGCTGCACCTTAGCGGGTAACTCAACCAAAAGGCGCGAGCTGCAGATCAGCTCGTGAGTCACGAAGTTGAGCTAGTTGAAATCAAGTCAATGAGCTGAAAGAGTCTAAAGAGCCGAACGAGCCGTTCGAGCTGTTTAAGCCATTCGAACCGTTCGAGCTGTTCGAGCCGTTCGAGCTGTAATTACAATACCAAAGTTGCAGATCACGATAATAATAATAATAATAACTCTTTATTGCTTTAAACATTGTTTTACAATAGTAAGTGGCCAGAGCCTCCTTTTAAGCAAAGTAGTGCCTGTATTAGGAGCCTCTGCTCTTCCGATGGCTATCTATTATCTTACGGCCGGTCTCAATAATGTACTAACAGATGGAACACTGTGGATAGGGCTACCATTAGTATGTTATCTGTCATATTTGTCAATTTTTGCGTCTGAAAATTTGACAAGTATGACAGATAACATACTAATGGTAGCCCTATCCACAGTCTTCCATCTGTTAGTACATTATTGAGACCGGCTGTTAGTCGACGCTGGCACTGTACAGGTCAGGTGCAGGTACGGCTCGCAGCTCACGCGCAATCTGATTCACTCTTGAGCTGAAATGAGCCGTGAGTCGGTCGAGCTGTTGTAGAGCTGCAGGTCAACAGCTTAAGTTCGTGTGAGCTGAATATTTGAACCGGTTCAGATCTGAGTTACACACCTCTAGTCTTTTGGTATCTCTACGAGCTTGCAGCCATAAATTCGTACACAGCACACATTATTAATGTAACATAATTCATTATGTCTCTAATCTAACAGTTTTTAAATCAAATACTCGGTCACTGGAACCGAGTTATTCGGCCGAGTACGAGTACTAAATAAAAGACCGAAAACGCCGAGTACCGAGTAATAAACGAGTACTCGGCCCATCTCTACTATGTTGTTATGTTGTTTGAAATGTTAACCTCTCCAAATATATTGATTTATATTATTTTACTCAAGAGGACTGAATGGGGGGCGGCTGGCTGATTTTAATACTTACGAGTATACAATTTTTGAGAATAGTTTCAAAACCTTTAGAAACATGTTGTTCATATTTCTTTAATATGGCATCATTAAGAAAATGCCTCCAATAGCGCGCAGACTTATCTGGATAGCAATAAGCACGAATTTTCCACATGCCAAAGCATTAATAAATTTAAGCTGAAAAAATGTTTATAAAAAGTGTGTAAATATGACTTTTGTGAGCACGTCAGCATGCCGTCGTTTTATTATTATTGCACGCTATCCAAATAAATATTTTGATTGAAAATAACATACGATAATATGGATTGTAAAGATAAGTTTTGGTTTTGGGTGCTGTGGGAGCTTCCACGAATATATCTGTCCTTGACTATATGCTTCTGCATTATTTACACTTTAAAATTGGGCGTAATGAACCCATTAACTTTAAACGCATATTTTGACCCCTGTTATATACATTTGTTTTCATTCAATGAGCCAATTGTAAGATCACGGTACGCTTTCTGTGTGCAATATGAATTGGTTGGTGTTGCTTCCTTTTATAAATTCAAAATAAGCCAACGTAAATCTTAGTCTTCATAAATGCCTCCTCATTCATATGTGACTGAATTGTAGCTATATTTGAACTTTGCTACAATATAGTCAAATCCATAATTCGACGGACCACTTTGACAACTCAAATGCAAAAATTTTGCCAGGACGTAAGAATTGCTGTTCATATCGACGTTATGAAAATGTTATTATCGATATTTTGCGTGACCTTTGAAATTAAATTAACTCTATCTCTATGCATTTTTCGTAATAAAAATGTGACTGAATTTGGTTTAAATTAAATAAAACTTATCTTAATTGATTTTAGCTGGCATCGAATCATTGAACGGAAGATATTTTAACTACATAAGAAGTACAAACACATTAATTAAAAAGTATTTTATCAACGTAACTAAAGGTTTTCCATTGCACACCTAAACAAAAGTTTTTTCACCGCTCACTTGCTCGATGAATCAAGCGTCGACACTGAAATATCGATTTTCACCTCTCACTATTAATTTTCTGCAATAGGTAGCAACAATCTATTTGTCGAAGTGGTCCGTCGAATTATGGATTCTACTCTAGTCCATAAGCTACAGTCATTGAGCAATACACTTCTTATTACTTCCATTAACTGAAAGATGTATAAACTAACAAAAACTATATTTTAAGGCCTGTAACATCACCTTGCATGAAACTTCCAGATTTTATTCACAAAACGCGTTAAAGCATCATCGGCATTATTACTAAATATACTTCATACGGTTACATTTTGATACTACAAATATTTTATCCAAATAATTTCTCAATTTAATTAATGATATTAGTGTAGAAATATTGAAATATCAACATCACCAAACTAAGATAGAAGAATTGATTGAATACAAATTAACTTTAAATAGTTTTTAATAAAATCGATTTTTTTAATACCTAAGGGATCGATAAAAGTATTGAAATTAGTTGACGTACATTATTCTGTGATTTTACTGTAAGATTACTTGAATGTAGATCCAGCATCCTTAATACAGTTAACTTACGGACATATAAATTAATTTTTTCGTCATGCAACTCTAAAACGTTACTATTTTTGTATAATGGCTCATTGTTGTTTCCATACTTACTGTGGGCAGGATACCAGTGTAAGTTGCATGATAACTGGGACATTAATAAAAAAACCCAGTTAATTTGCATGGTTGAATTTATAGCAAATATAGTTGATTTAGTAAATTAATTTTAATATTACTTACATATATTTATGTAACACAAAACGATAATTGGATATATATAACAATAATTGGGTGGGTTATATTTACTTAATTATATTTCTGATAATATTTTTTAATAATTCTTATTCACAATGTCATAACAATACCATACAATATTTGTGATTTTTTTTACTATAGGGCTTCAAGCTATTCAGTTCTAGTCAGTTACGTAAAACATTGATTTTGCCTTTGTAGCGTATTGAGAGTAATAAAGATTTTTATTGAGACATTGTAATAACTATTAATATCTTTAGTCACACCTCACTAGGCTTTATTGAATATACCTACTATTGCCAACTATATTTTAAGAGAGAAAAACAAGTAATGTGCTATAATAGTGATTTATATAATTATGTCGCAGGAAAATGATAAGGGGTTTAATCAAGTCTCGCAGAGCTTTAGTGAAATGTGAAATCTTGTTTTTGAGCTAGTAAATGGGTTCAGAGGATCTGTTTTGTTCACACTTCTAACGTTGTAAAGTGACTACGTCACAGATGTCGACGGGATCCCTATTGTCGGGGCTCCTTCCGCGTAAATAAATTCAGCGACTTCACTAACCTAACCGAAAACTGTCTTTAGACTTGAGTTGCGGTTACTAGCAAAAAGCCTGCGCCCAACCCCTCGCCAAGTAAAACTATATAAAATCAATTTCGGTTTTTAACCTTTTTCCTGCGACAATGGATTGGACAATGTCTAAAAAAACAATAAGCCAAAAACATTAAAAGTAGAATACAACATTGTTATGTTAATGTATGTTAATTATTCGCCGAATCTTTAATATCAAAGGTAAATATTATGACCAAAGTCAAAGTCACATTCAAATTCTTAAGTACAATAAACGAATGTATTAGAAAATTTCATAACATAAATGTAATCAGCGGATCCTAGACGTGAATATCTACCTTTGTTGTTCCCAATATGCAACAGGCAACTACTATACTGTTCCATTTCAAAAAAAGTTAAATCTACTTTATAAGGAAGGGATTTATCGTCAGTGGGAAAGGTCTGTCTACTTCTTTCGCTGTAAGTCACACAAATCGATTAAATGACAAATTGTTGACACATAACTTCATCGTCGTTGAAATCAACTTTAGTAAGTTATACATATTTTGAAATCAAATAATATCGTTTAAAATAAAACATGCAAACTACAAACAACGTACAAACTTTGTACTACTAAAATAGAAGTTATGTGTCAAAAAAATCCATCATAATGATGTCTCATATACGAACGCTTGAATTGGTTCTGGTACATTTTTCTCGGTTATTTATATAGTACGTATAAATATTAAAACGTAAATTTAATTATTTGGGTAGCTCTAATACGCATGATGAGTTCGTTGACGCTGGTAACAATATATCAAATCCTTTGGCATAATTGTGTTGTTCAAAATTGTTTTCTTTAACATTATTTGTTTTAGGTGTGTGATTGTATAAATTATGTGGAAAATGAGACCAGGGCCGAAAGAGATCTCGCATTGAACACGAAACAAATCGAACACTAAGCACGAAGCACCATGAGCATGGAGAACAAGAAATTCGTAACACTTACCTATGACGCTTGACCGCTTCAGAGTGTTCCCTTTATGTTTTGTTTTTTACTCTTTTTTTCATTTAACACGAAAGCACCAGAATTAATGTCTTAATCAATTTTCATTCCTTGATCATTAATCTCATCACAATGTCAAAATAACCAAGGACTAACATTAGATGTCCTCTTGTAAATTATAGGTTTAATTTTGTTTTTAATTTTTGTGATACTGCTTTAGTTATTTGTTTTAAGTGTTTCCTTTTGATTTGAATGACGTATTTCAGTCAACTTTTGTTTTTGTTTTTTTTTCTTGTTCTATATAAAAGTAATAAAGTCGTAAATAGTTCAAGATGTTTTTCTTTTATTTTTGTTTGTGTTTTGTTTTGTAATGTCCCCGATTGATGGAGTGTGTGGTTAGGTTTCGGCTGCTGACGTCACGCGTGGAAGGTCGCCGCTCGCCGCCGCCTCGGATCTCTTTCGGCCCTTGGTACTGAGTGGGACAGTCAGGTATTGACGAGTGGATAGTGGTGGTCGAAATAACGCTGGTTTTACAACTTGTTGTGTGACAAGTTGAAACAACGGTTTGTTTTTATGCTTAGATGGGTAATGGGTACTATTTAATAGTATCAAATGCGTTTAGTTTTGACATGCAAGCTATTGATTATTTTCGGTAATCTCAAGTAAAGTTTGCCGTGTATGTACAACGGATACTATTGTAATTATCAGTGGCGTAGCCAGCCCTAAGGAGGCCCCATATCAATATTTGTTGTGGGGCCCCCTCAACGTCAGCTCTCAAATATAAAAGGAGTGCCACCTGTCGTAGGCCGCTGGCGAGCTTTTTTTGGTAGTGTTAGTGGGGGCCCCTATACGCTGGGGGCCCCGTATAATTGATACGGCTGATACGGCGGTAGCTACGCCCCTGGTAATTATTGACTTGGAGTTGGGATATACCTACTATTTTTTAGTTATCTTGCATAGTGTTAAAAAATAAAGCTGAAAATTACTCAATGTAACTATATAAAGCTACCTAATACAGTATGATAATAATGGATGCGACAATTTCGACCACGCACTATATATGTAACGTGTGCGCAAGTGGTGAGCTTCTGGGTGCTGCGCTTGGCTGAGGCTGTAGGTGGTCGTCTGTACACTTGTCACTGTGGTAGTGCGGTACCTCACCGGGACGCCAAGGCGACGTCCCCGGCCGCGTATCCAAACAGTTTATATTGAAATGTATGGCGGCTACTTCACTTGGCGGCGGTGTGGCAACGTAGCCAATAGTCACAACTCAATATAAACTGTTTGGACACGTGGCCCGCGACGTCGCCTTGGCTTACGGGTGAGGTACCGCACTTAGGGCTGATTTTATCTGCGCACAAGTAGCTGCGCAGAGCGGTTATTATCAGCATTGTCAGCAGCGACGGGAACTTTTAAGTGAAACGAACTAAACATGCATTTTTTTTTTAAATTTTGACAAAGACTCCGTTGAGATTTGGAAATAATACAAAATGAAGGTCTTGATCATTGAAGGGTATCTTTATTTTCCATAAGCCAAATGCTAACGTGTTTTACAAAACCGTTTATTCCATATCTATGCAATGATTACTAAATAAATTAAATAATTGCTGAAAACTCGAATCTAAAGAACCCTGCTTAAGATTTAAAATATATTAAAACATTTTTAACATACCAGTTAATGACTCGGTTAGTACAGACGATTACTGCGGTTATGTAACCTGCTTACGAAGCTTATAACTTAATGGCCTTTCACATATTTGAGCATCACACATATTTCGAGTACACTACAATTTTATATCAGAACAAAAAACCAACGTTACATCATCAACTTTTTTTTGAATCTCTCCACTCCTTACATTCAAGTTGAAACATTCAAATACACGTACACTTATAGTAAAGAATACACAACATATTATCATCATATACAATTCATAGTAACGTACTTACCGTATCATTTTACTTCTGTGGTTTTTATAAGCAAGCAATTATTACCGATTTATACATAATATATCCGTAATCCGTATATTCACAGTATAATATTTATATTCCTACATATCCATTCACTGCTCAACACTGAACATATTATTGGTTCCACAGTTTTCGCAAGCTCTTTGCGGAGTCTGGTATCACCGTGGGCACGTTCCCTGGACGCTCGTTATCCTCGCTCGCTGGCAAGATGGCCGCGCCCGGTGGCACCACCTCCGCCCCCGCGTAGAAATTCCGACCCCACCACCACGGCCAACAATACCCAGAAGCACAGACGACACTCGGAAGTAAGAAATCCTAAACCCGAGGTTGACCTCAGACAGGAGCTACTCGATCTCAACCTCAACAACCGTGAAGTAGATCGCTGGTTAGGGAGCAAGTTCACGGAAACAGAAGAAGATGCCCGATCCGTGGATACAGAAGTGGAAATCGACTTTAGGTTCAACCACGACATACCGCTTCAGAGATCGATATCCCTCGACCGTGGCATAAAAATCTTCAACTATCTACAAACTCTAAGCTCCGATTCGGAAAGTGACACTAGTTCAGTTTGGTCTATACAGTCCGAAGAACAACAGAATCAATCCGAAGAACAACAAAATAGATTGATAGAACAGTACAGGAGTTTCGAAGATATTCCTGCTTCTCCTTATAAGGTGAAAAATAGACGTGCTTCTCTGGTGGTTCACAACGAAAATTATGGACAAAGTTTGGCACTATTTGTTTTAAAGGAAAGCTATAAGGGGATGGATAATGTACGCGATGTTAATAATGCATCTCCAATAAAGAAGCTACAGAAAACATATTCATTTAAAAATTTTGATGACATTAGAGAACTAGAGAAAAACTCGGGTGAGAATCTACGTGAAAATGCGGATTCCGATGATACTTTAGCCAAACTTACAGATCATAATACTCTTAGCGATAATCTTTCATCACCGACTAATAAATTGCGAAAAATATTTTCATTCCCAGCTTATAGTGATGTTAGAGATAGCGAACAAGGTTCTGAAAAGTATCCGGAAGAAATAACTGACTCCGATGTATTTTATTTAAGAGAGCGTACGTGCAATGATCATCTTCAACCTCATAGTAGTAGGAAGCCAAAATATTTATTAAGAAGCCAAAGTTATGAGCCTGATAAAAACTCGGTTGAAAGCTTAGAGGCAAAATCCGATTTTGATAATAGTAAAACTTTAGTGCCAATTTTAAAGACAGTATCTTTTAAAGCAAACGAACAGGAAGACGTAACTGCAGAAAATAAGAGTCCGCGTCAAAGAAGAGTTGGCGTAATCGGAAAGCCGCCGCCTCATATTCTATTAGATATCAATAAAGACGGCAATAAAAAGCAGGATTTAAGAAAAGAACTGATGATAAAGCGAAATGTACCACATTGCAAGAGTTGCGAAGAATTGATAACTTTGAAAAAAGGGGCAGTACCACGTTCAGGTTCAGCCGAAAATTTCTTGGAGTCCACTCCGTCTACCTCCGGTGTAATGAAGCGAAATAAAGATCAAAGCATCAGTAACATTAGAAAACTAAAAAAGAACTTTTCATTCCGAAACTTGACGGACACTAAACGTCTGATTTTACCTACTGTAGTTATTTCAAATGTTAATGATCCACATGATCCAATAGTTGAGAAAATCGTAGTGGAAAATAAACATGTTACTGTAGCGAAAGTTTCCAATAGAGTAGAATCAAGTACTGCTTGTAATTGTCGGATTTGTACGGAAGATCAAGTTGAAGATAAAACGTCTTATTTACGTAGAAATTTGAAAAACCTCTTTATTAAAATAGTGTCCTGTAGGAATTACGGTAAAAAGTTGGCATACTGGGACGTGAATAATAATTTGGATGAAAACGAAATGTACAATAGCATAATTCATCTTTTAAAGTTGATGCTCGGCCTATGGTTACGGCATTTCGATCATAATTGACGATGAGTTGGAAAAATATTATGTATTTATGTTTTTGTGATAGTTTTAAGACACATTTGTATAAAAAATCGCTGAGGTATTTCACGATACATTGATAGGAACTCTTCTACATGCTCACCTTATTTTTTGTAAATTTAATCTTATTTTGAAGAAATTCCAATATTCTGTTTTAAGTAAAACGTGATATTTTTAAACATTGAGTAACGCGGATTTGAGTGTGATGATGGCTCAGATTCTTGAATTCCAATTTAGTGGCTGGTTAATCAGCTTTAATTTAAAATATGGTTTTAATTTATGATATTAATTTATTATTGTTTTGTATATTTTTTACCCATGTCTCATTGACACTAAACATTAGTTGTTCAACATACTTGTTTTAACTTTCTAATGACTATCTGTCTTCATTTTAATGGAAAGATTTGTTGCCAATTTGTCATAGTATATATCTGTATCAATATAAAGAACATATTTTTAGCTCATAGACAACATGACTGACACGATGATATTCGGCTGTGTATGTATGAAATTTTAATATAAATATTGTGTATGTGATAATGGCATTGTAATACTGTAATCGACTTGATTAAACCTCTATGTAAATTATTTTTTTGTATTTTTCCTAACTTTCAAACCTTGAATTGAAGGTTGAAATTAACCTTTAAACAAAGCGACAGTAGGTATTACATAAAATCTTAATAAACGGCATTAACCTATACCATTTCTAAATGTGATGTCATTTTATGACCTGCGTTAACTTCCTAAATTTTGTGAACAACGTTCAAAATTGCAATGATAAAATCCTTATTACGATATCATGTTGGCAAACCCTCAAACTAATCGTGAGGGATGGTCTGTACTTTGAGAGCCTGAAATAATTTACATAAAGGTTTATTCTAAGTACAATGTCAGAGACGAAAGTGCATACGTCAATTGTAAATCTGAATACTTGGATTCATTGAAGTAATATAGTTGCCTCCATGATTAGTGGCCCGAACGGCGAACTAATATTGAAAGGCGACACTTAGGTCAACGAAATTAAGCATATCATTAAGTAACTGGAGGTTTGATATTTGAAAAGTGATTATTGCTAATGGATGGACCCAGTGAAAAAATTAGAAATAGTCAATTATTACAATCAAATGATTTCAATATGGCCTAAAGAATGTTCATTCATTTTGCAATGTAATCACCCAGTCATAATTTGTTATTTGGAATAATTTAAAATTGATTAATTAAATTATATTCATTTGATATTATGTTAACAAATTATATATTGTTTCATAACAATTTTAGCATTCGACAATAATGTAAACATTTTTTGATGTCCTGGGCCGAAGAACAATCGGATCACTTAAAACTTGTTATGAATAAGTATGAAGAATAATAGTCAGTAGATATTTCCTAATAATATTCGTAATATAATTAACACAGTTAAATACTGAAGTAGAATTTAAATTTAACCATTGGCTACTGTAATGTATTTACTTTATGTACCAGTAATTATCGTATATTAAAGTTAATTCTATGTGTTATCTTATTTCTTACCACTATGTTGTAATTGTGTATGTGTATATATGTGTTCTAGAGTGTAAGTTTTAAGAGTCAATGGTTAGATTGTCCTTTCTTAGATTCAAAACGATTCCGATTTCCAATAGACTAGTGGGGAAGATAACTTGTTAATTATTTTACCGTCTAACATCGACCGATGTCACTTGAAAAAACTGATTGTAATGTTGTAGTTTTCGTGTATGCATAAATATTTAATTTTAAGGTATGTTATAAGGGCGCTTATTATTTCGCCCTGTATTATAAGGTATTAGCCATTCCGTTGCTGTTTTATAACTGTGTATTGCTGGTTCTTTGTGGCAAAAGGTAGGTATGAAGAAATATATATTTAACCAATATTAGGTACTGATAGTATAAAATGCACAAGCGACCAGTTACAGTAAGAAAACAGCTAATAGTTAAGTTACATTCCGTGGTTGTAACGTTTCGATCATGAGACAACCATTACAGTTTGGCTACTTCAATATCCGTCTGTTACGAGGTTAAAATTTATACATTGCTTACGTAGGCTTTCTTTACTAACACTTTTCGACTAAAATTTCTCGTTTCTCTGTCTTTGAACATCCTTTCCTATCAGTGGCGTATCGATGACCGCCAGAGTTGATAGAAAATAACAATTTTAGTGAAAAGGTTTTAGTAAAAAAGGCTGGTATTGTCTCAAAACACTACGAAATACATATTTTAATTTTATTTTGGATCCCGTCCACGAGCACTTGAATGATTGTAATGTGGTCGAAACGTTTATTTGAATGGTGTTTGTTAATAATGCTAGTCACAGTAGTACTGGGTACTAGATTAAGGTTTGTTTGATGATCGATGGTATATTTGTTTTAAATGTATTTGTATTCAATAGCTGTTAATTATTTTAATTGTTTTTCTTTTGCTCGCTTATAGATTTTTTTATATAATTGCAATAACTTGGTGCCGCAAGCGAATATTTAAATTAACGAATATACCATCGTTATTATTACGAAAATTAAAATAAATACTTTTGGGTTATTGGGGAACACTGAACACATTAATTTGAAAGTTTATTCTATTAACATGTTTTTTATCAGAAATGTTTTATGTTAATCACGTAGAATGTTACATGTTAGAAATGATTATACCTAATTGCAAAATTTATAACTGACGGTGTCAAAATAAATATAATATGTTTATATAACTGTAGTTTTATTTGCTAATACCCTTTCGTCTTAGCTCATCAAGGTTACTATAATATATCAATGCTAAATCAATAACCTGGATCCATAATGTTGCATTGGCAAATAATAATGTAGTTTTTACATCATTATGTATATCACTTTTTGTTGCAAAAACATGTCTGCTGCGTGTGATGTAGGCTGGTGAAATTCAAAGGAAATATTAATGGATGGAGACAACGAATGTTTGGTTAGAAATCGAATGAATCGAAAGTAAATATTTCATTGGGCCCAGTCAAACGGTTTATGACCACGAAGATATTGCCGGGTCGAAATTTCGTTATAAAATACATAATATGGTATAATGGGGTAACAAATACATAACAGGAATAAAATACCTCACTATTAAATGACCCCGATACAATTAAGTTTTAAAATCTAATGCTATTATTAAGTAGATACGATGATATGTGGCGAATATCTACAGTTCATGGATGGTAACCTAACTGTAAATAATTGTTACCGTAAGCATATTTTAATATTTAAGTTATACATTTTGAACATCCGCATTATTTGAATAAATATTTCTTTGTTATTTGTGCCATTTTCATTGTAAAGGTTGAAAGTTCAGTCGTATAATTAACAGTAGGTAGGTACCTAGGTACACATTTTGTAAATAAGTAAAAATCACAGGTAGATGTGACCTAAGTTGTTTTTAGGGTTCCAGTGCTAGGGGCCCCTTGAGTTCTTCAACCTCTTCTGCTAATGGTGTATCCTGCTTAACATCGGATGAGGCAATCATGCCACGCCAATCCTGATGAAGGTAAAAGGCTCTGTATCCAGCTTATTCTCAACTGTAACTGTGAATTAAACATGTTTCGGATGCTGTGATTGAAACCCGCTTAAAAAGCAAATGTTGGCCGGATCAATAATGCTTTTGGTGATAAGAACTTAGTATGAATACACGACAACAGTAGCCACTTTCCTCCTACACGTGCGATTTGCACATGAATATTTTTTTAAATAGATACTTATTGTTTTATAAGTGGCAACACTTAATTCAATCCTTTTTGTGTTACCATTTACGAGTAACAAAAAGAGCTCTTCCTGTCTGTTGGAAAAAACCGCATACGTTCGTGAAGTAGTTTTCGAGAGTAGGTATCCCGTTTATAGATAGAGAGAGATTTTGTCTATGTAAGGATTTCCGCATACCTCATCAGGTGTTGCAGTATTGTGTTCACAATACTCTGCTGTCATTGAGTAATCGATGAGTCTAGGCAAGTGGACGCACCTTACCTCCACGACCGGTTTGCCACAGGTTTGGGCTACACAGTTAAGTTCACGGCTTTTTGACCCAGTTCTGAAAACTTTCTTCGATCATAAAAAACTGTCCCACACTGCCGGTTTATAGCCATTGAGTGAAATTTAAGGTACATTTCGGAGATAATAATCAAAGTTTAATTTTATCATTATTGGGTATGCACTGTATTTAAGAGTCCATACGCTGTAACACGGTGCGGGTGACATTTAAATGGGTATGATGTAAAGTTTGTCTTTACATAAGGTAACTGTGGATGTAGATTGTAGGTAAATTGATATATACCTATGGCTATAAAAATATCGTTATGAAATCCAATGTAATTATTTGGTAAAATCAATAGATCATTGGGTAAAATAGTACATAATTTTTTAAAGAACACAATTGCCTCAAAAATCTTTAATAATAAAGTCTAATGCTATTTTAAGAACGCGTACTAGAACTGTGCATTTGTGCGATCATAGTTTTTCAAAAAAAAAAAATTTTTTTCCTTCAAAGCTGTAACATCTATTAAGGATGAAAATGAATTTATTTTCATGATATCAGAGTTACGTGATTATAGCATGACGGTCCTGATGAAAAACTAAATATTTTTAATGTAAGTTAGTTATATCGCACATGCTTTTCTCATATCGACGTTACATAGATCCCACGTTAGTTAGAAGGAAAATTATATACCTGACTTTAGTCATTTGCATTGAAAGTGTAAACGAGTAACAAAATATTACTTAGGTACCTCAATTTATCACCGTCGAAACCGGACGTTGTAAATAAGCCGGTTCATCTCGTCGTCTGTCTGTAGCTGCAGCAAGCGACCTCACATGCGAATACCTTTGAAATTTGATAGACACATAAGATATTAGGAGTTATTATGTGTTATACATTACTAAATATTTTAAGAGTTGGTGTAGTCTTCAAAGTTTATGATAACATCAAGACAAATCGCTTTTGAAGGTGATGGAGAAAGTAAGTAAGAACATTTACTAGGTACCTGTTTGAGCTGGCAAAAAAGCAAAACACGGTAATAACAATAAATAAAAATAAAATGTGTGCAATTCACACGTGATAGAAGTGAAACCTTCAAAAATTTTATTTTCAAGGTAATGAGATGAACCCTCCCCCTCCCTCCCTACTTCGAATAAAACTAATTTTATTTCTAATTGCATCATCTCATCTCATCTCATCTCAACTCAACTCCCCTCCCCCTCCTCTACCCCTGTACAATGCTTCCTATCTCACTTTACAATTTATGTGTCTGTCCCTTTTTACTGGACAGTTTCGTTTCATCGAATTTCAAATCACCCCCGTACTAAAGAAGTTTTCACTTCAAAAATCGCAGAAAAATACTCAGATGAACAGGCCATTATAAAAGAAGATAAGATCTGTACAAATTTTGAAGACAACAGATACCTAATACTGGTATTCTGGATCCAGCTTAGGGGTGGGCAGCTGCTAGGAGATCAGCAGTAATAGCCTAGCGGTTAGAACTTTGGTCTCCCGAACGCGAGGCCCGAGTTCAAATCCTGGCACGCACCTTTAATTTTTTTGTTAATTATCACTTGCTTCGGTGAAGGAGCAACATAGTGAAGAAACCTGCACACCGGAGAGTTCTTCATAAAGTTGTGTCAAGTCTACCAATCCGCATTTGGCCAACGTGGTAGTCTATGGCCTGTACCTCCCACATTGTGAGAAGAGAACCCGAGCCCAGCAGTGAGACAATTATGGGTTGTTACTTTGCTAGGATATTCCTAGTGGACGTTCACCATTGGATGTATTAAACCTTCATTCACCTTCCTAGTCTACAGGTTTAAAAGTAAATTTAATTACAATGATTTTTACAAATACAATATTTTATAATATTTATTTAATTGCATTATGATAGTTTGGTAGGTACCTCATTACAAAGACAACGCCCTCAAATTTGATTTCATTGAAAAAAAAACTCTTAAAGTGTAAGTATGGAAAATAAAGAACACTCATGCTCAATCTTTACAATTACTTTACTCATTGATAACATTAAATTCTTCCTATTGTTTTATGATCATCTCCCCAGCGTTGAGCGCTCATCTTTGTTATTTTATGGTTGAGCTATAAAATCCTTCCGTTACAGGTGTCTACCGAGGTCAAAATAGGCAGTCTACAGCCTACATAATACGAGTAAGTACGAGTAACAGGGAAAAAATGGAAACTGAACTACTATGATTTCCGGCCATCTTCAAATCCAAGCTTTACTCTCCTGCTGAAGAAACGAGGTTTTATAAGCCAGGTCCTTTTGGAGGTTTGTAAGGTGTATACCATTAATTTTTGTGTCGTTTAGAATTATATGCGAGATTCTACAGGCAGGACCGCTGTCATGTTCCTACCGAAGATCTACAGGTAGGATGTTTTTAAGATTTAATAATACGGTATTTTTAATGGATGAAATGGATCGTCTTAATCTATTGCCTAATGAAACTTTATTAGGTGTTGAACTTTTAACACTGGGATGTAATAAAAACGTAACATTTTAGCAACTGATATCTTTGGCAACAGTTCGCTCTGTGAATGTGGAAGAAGGTGTGTTAATGTGTAATATTAGATGGAGCGTAGAGAATTGTTTGTGTGTGTGTCCGAACATCGAGGCCGTACGCCGTACCACGGGATGTCAGTGGTTACGTGCGGACCGAAAGTTTTGATACTTGGACATTATATTTTTTTATTTTATTCACTAATTTAACTTTTGCAAGCTTTTTTAATACAACAGGACTAATTACAGGAATAGGACTTATTCAAGGTTTGTTTCAGTAAGGTATAGATGCCCATAGGCGGTGGGGATGGGGGCACTGCAAGCTCGTTTCGTTTGCTATCTTTATCATATAAAAAACGTTTAAAAATGGTCTGAATAGCTTACTAAATTTTTTGTATGTTAAAATGTCTATAAAATGGAGTAATCGCGAAATCATCAAAATTTGCAAAAGTAAAATACTTACAATAAAAAAGTGCTTGCGTTTTAGTTTTTAATTTAGTGTGAACGTATTATTTTTTGTGTTGTAAATACGAGTAAGATAATTCATTACATCGTTTAGGAACAATCTAAAAAATATTCTTGTACCTATCTATATTTCGTAATACAATACAAAAATATCACAACGCACGTGCTCTGTTTCACAACTTGTTTATTTTTTGTTTTATGTTCTTCCCGACTAATATCGTACAAATATAACACTTTTAAATAAATTTAGTTGGATATTTTTATTTGCAATTTAAAATATACCTAAAATAATGTCTATTCTACATACCGAATTTCTTTTATATTTTCAACAATTTGGTTAGTTCATATAATCAAATAAATTACCTAATAATTGATCTGCGTATGTTCTAGATTAATGTTATGAACACTAAAGTTTAAATATTTCCTAATCCCTCTCAGAATTACCAAGATCGACAGGTCAATCAACAGCGAAGTAAAGGTGAGCTCGGCGCGGGCGCACCAAGTGACATGTCTTTTCCCACTTCTCTTCTCGAGTCAGTATATCGCGGACCGTCGCACAAGACGAACGTGTTTCACGAAGAAAAGACTCCTCAAGTAATTAATGCTAATTAGTGACAAAACAGTGAGATATCAAGAGTTTTATCTCAAAAACATTAACTCGGTTCGCATATAATCGCTATTGAAAACTGTATTTCCAAAGCTCGCTAAGTTTGTTTTTGATAGCAAGGACGGTGTTTTGAAAGTTTCCTTGGAGGATTACTTAAAGTGCGTTAAATTTAGTGAATTTCGGGATTGTTGCGTGCTTTTATTGAACGGATTTATCGGTAAGAAATAACATTACATTATATTTAGTTGGTAAACAGCTTTAAAGATTTAAAACTTAGCATATAAAATCGACCTGATCAATCAATCAGAGACGAGAAACTTTATGGATAATACATGAATATGATTTTATAAGTTTAACGAGCAAATCATATCGTTGTACAATATTTTTGAGGCCAAAAATAAAAATATAGTTAAACAAAAATGGAAGGTAGAAGAAAAGAACATTGCCCCCGGTGTCGTTCCTGTGAGCATTAGCCTCTCACTTCCACACATGTCCGTGAACTATAACTATAGACAAACCACTCGCAAATCGCTTGAATGCTTTGAATGATCTGTTATTGGCAGTCAGTCACCATCATTATATTGGCAATAATCATTAGTATATGTTAATCACCATTTCCATCTACCTGTAATAGAGCTAATATTTCAAGACATTACCCGGTTCTATTGGTATGTTTTCTTTATGTGACTGTAAAAAATCTAAACTCAGAAATAACAGTAAAAAAATATTTGAGCCCAATGAAAGTTATCAACGTTGTAACCTAAATACCTATCTTCTTATATAAACATTAAGCTTGAAATTCTTTATACCAAATAAGCTTAACAGTTGATCAATATTATGAGTTTCTTTTTGGAAGTATCTATCGCTGAGCAAAATGCAAACTAAGCTCTCAAACAAAAAAACATTTATTTTGTTAGAATGTCCTCCGCTAGCCGTTTGAGCCGATGACGTAGTAACAATAAGAGATTGTTATCATAAAACCAACATTCTAAAGAATTTTTTCTTCATCGATCGAGAAGTTACTTTGATAAGATCTTATCAGCTGCAATGCTCACTACAGTTGAAGCAGATGTGAGTTTTATAGGTTAGTAGTGGCGTCTGTATGTATTGAATTTTGCATAGTAATTTTCGAATAGATCTTTACAGAATTGGTCATTATTTTACAGGAACTTTTACTAGGGTTGCCAGTTGATTGAGATTCGTCTGGATCGTCCCGACATTTCACATGATGTCCAGAGTCCCGATAAAATACAAAATGTGCCGACAATTCACTCGATTCTTAGTTATTTTTCGTCGTCAGCTCGTTTGCCGGCTTTTTCCAAAAAAAAATTTTTTGTCCCCACAAATCCCGACTTTTTTAACTTTTGTCATTTTAGTCTTACCATCAGGCAACCCCTTTTACGCATAAGATATTTGAGCATAGATCTACATTCTGTCCTGTACTATTATGTATTTTGTGGTTCTGCCGAAGAGTTACATTGACATGAGGTTCCCCTTGAGGTATTATTCCCAGGGAGCTTTAACATGGGGTTCTTGGTGTAAAATGAGTTCTTGGTCAGGGCCGGCGTTAAGTTGGTGGCTTCTCTGATGTTGTTCATGTGCATAGGATGGACTACTTACCATCAGATGGCCCGCCTGATTTTTCATTTACACTTTTATTTAAAAAATACTTCTTTGGGCAGTTAGCATCACTAGTAGATATCAATAACTTTCTGTATCAATAACGCCCCAACTCAAGTCACTAACGGTTACTTAAATCGCTCCTTAGTAAATAATCATCATACAAAATCTGTACTAATTAATTATATTTTAGTAAATAGTAATTATATTTAGTAAATATAATTAGTATATACTTATTAAATAATAATTAGTAAATAATCACCATACACAATCTGTACTAAGGAGCGATTTAAGTAAACGTTAGTGACTGTGTTGGAGCGTAAGTTAATTTTCGAAGGTTACTGCTGCATTATTATGCAGCATTGTAAGTGAAAGATGAACCTATTGGTTCGTCTTTCACAATTTGTTTTGGTTCAAATTTTTGTTTTCACTTTAACTTTATTTGAGGACCTTGATTTATTGATACATGTACAAATTAATTGGTATCGAAATGGCTTATTGACCCGTAAACAGACAACGTGCAGTATTACAAATAATTGCAATGGATATTAATGTTGAGAATATGATCTTCGATACAAGTGTTAGCTATTGTTTTATTTATTACGTTGTATTACCTACTTAATTTTCAATATTTTAATAAAAAAATAATTTGCGTCCGTTTTTATATGTATGTATGTATGTATGTGTAATCATCTAAACATGTAACACGTAACTATTTCCAAAAATTATAATTTCATTTTCAAAATATAGCTTCGTTAATATGTGATTTGATCTCTCAGTAGCTTTTCTTCACGTTGGATGAAGCCTCTTACTTTTTAGGGTTTCGAAGTAAAATCGGAACCCTTATAGTTTCGTCATGTCCAGCCGTTCGTCTGTCCGTCCGTCTCTCCGAGGTAAAGCGCCGAGACCCGTAGTGCTAGAAAGCTGTAATTTGGCATGGATATACATATTTATTAAAACTCCAGAATCGTAGAATAAAATATTGAAAAACATTTTTTTTCAGCTAACGTGAGGATGAATTTTTTATTCATCGCGTACCCTATAGCGTGGGGTGTCGTGGAAAAGGTCTTACAAAAATATTATGGGTTTTCTAAGACCATTTTTGGAATTAGGGGTCCGTTTGCGATATATTTGGCTTTAAAAGTGTTAATTTTGCTTAGAGTCAAGTGTCCCCCCCCCCTGCCGGCTAAACGGTTGGAGTTGGACAAGTGAAAAAAATCTCAAAAATAGGTTATATCATGAATTTACAAGGAAAACTATCATGGCTATGTTAGCGTAAGTAGCTAATGACTAATAGTCGATGAACTTACTACTTCGGAACCCTACATTGCGCGTGGCCTGACACGCACTTGCCCAATTTTTACTTATGTAAAAAACACTGCATAAAGAGTATCTCGCAAAAATAACGACTCGCAAGTTAATAAAATATTGCGTGTAAAATCACTTCTCATTCTGAATGCAATACGATCGCTCGCTGTTTATTATTCATTGTTTTCCTGCAACTGCATAACAAAGAAATGCATGCTGATAACAATGCGCCTGCGCAGCTGACTGTCCACTTGTTTGCGTGTTTACACTTGCACTGACCATCGCTGTTTGTTGGATCGATGAAACGTGACAATGTACATCTTACCTGATCTGTCAGCTGCATTCTTTGTCCAATACACGAATTATTTTTTGACGATTTTACGACAAAAAAACGATTGATTAAGAAATTATGTAAACAAAACTGTAAGCTTTTACTTATTACATTATTACGTTTTTTTCTTCAGTAAAAGCAAATATCGAAATAGTGAACTAAGACGATAGTTCATGAGTTGCTATTTTTGCCTGTAAATTGATAAAAATGTACATAACTATTTTACATAGAAAGTATTCTAAATGTAATGTACACATACGGCTCCGCTATATTTTATATATTTCCGTTATATTTATATTTGATAACGTTATTATTGTGTGTTCCATTTACAAATCAAAGTGTATCTAGGGTATTGATTACATAGAAAAGACTTCAACGGGTTGCCTATATCTGCCGCCTCAATTTATCTAAATCTGTCGTATCGTCGGTAGGCACCTTGAGATTGAAGTTATAATTATACATCTGCTACCTAAATCCGACCATGCTTCGATATAGCGTAAAAATAAAATAAAAATGAGATACTAAGTCAAATTATATGTTAATCGAATAGTTGAAATTTCCCTTTCCCGTAGAATTTTGAAATTAAACGTAATATTGTGTTAAAATTCTTCTTGTATCAATGTTTCTAATCAGTCCGTCAATTACTTTTCGAGATTTAAATCGACCTTGTGAATACCTGTTAGCTGATATATTTATAGTGAATTTCAGTAGGATTAACCGAATTCATCAGGTCAAACCTTGAACATTTCAAATGCTGTCAAACTTGTAATTATTAACAACTTTGTTTACGTTTTTGGTTATTGATATCTTTGACAATTCGAGATTTTGATAGTTTGACTGTTTGACATTAGGTATACGTATTAGACCTTTCGCGTGTTTCGCGTATACTCGTAATCCATTCTGTATAGTGAATTTTGAGAGTTCGTTATCAAGGCTCCTCGCTTTCATTGTAGCTGACGAAGCAGCGGTGACGTCAGATCAGGTCTTACTAAAATCCACTGTCCCGGATATAACAGCCTACTAAGTTTATAAATGTGAAAGTGTGTTTGGATGTATGGATGTTTGTAAGTCTTTCACGCAAAAACTACTGAATGAATTTTCATGAAATTTAGCACACAGGTTTGCAGGCAAAGCCACGGGATGAGCGCTAATTTATACTCTATACATACATACAGACATACATACAAATAAATAAAGTTAGAGTGTCTGTTTGTAATATTAAAATAACCGCTTTTTACTAAGTGCATTTGGATGTATACACGGTACATATACCTAAACAATTTTTATTACAATTTTTGTCTGTCTGTCTGTCTGTCTGTTTGTTCCGGCTAATCTCTGAAATGGCTGGACCGATTTTGACGGGACTTTCACTGGCAGACAGGTGATGTAACAAGGAGTAACTTGGCTACTTTTATTTTAGAAAATAAAGTTTGTTGGGCGATACGAAGTTCGCCGGGTCAGCTAGTGAATAATAAAACTGTAACTCAAATAAGTATGTCCCAGCTTGGTTTGAATGCGAAATGTCAAAAGCATGCGAAGTATTTGGTTAGAATACTTGTTAAGGGTATCTAGGCATGCATCCGCCCGATAATAAATGGCTGAGCGGTTGCATGTTTCCTTCCCATATTAGTGAAGCCAGGTTCCACTTCTGATTTAGAAGTGCTGTGGCCTAATTGCGTGTAACTGCATCAAAGATATGCAGTTTGGTAAGCTTCTTTGTTGACACATACTGTATTACTCGTAAAATCTCTTGGTTGTAAGTAAAAAAAAGTTTTGTTTAGAATACGGATTTTTAAATTAAAAAAACCTGAAGGTTTTATGGACATTCTCAGATTAAAGAACAAAAGGCTAAACATAGCTAAGAACCATCTCAATCAGCTTTCAAACAACAAAATGAATCGTAATCAATCTATCCGTTTAGCAGCTACGATGTTTCAGAAAGACACTGACACGTCAAACTTATAACACCCCTCTTTACGTTGGGGGATAAAATAGTTTTAAACAAATTGTTTTCGAGAGATTACGTAGGGGGATTCTTCTGAGTTGCACGTTAGACGAAATTTATTTTACCTACAAACAGATAAAGAGACGGACGGACGGACGTAATAACGTTATTGCAACATTAAATTCCATTCACAGTTAATGACAGTTACATGATTTATTGCATCATGTCACCGGTAACAATAACAAAGATTTGACCATGCATTAATACCCGTAATAATTTAAAAAGAGTGTCTGATAATTTAAGTAGGGTCGATGTGCCGGTTTTCGGCCACATAGTAGAGTTGCGCACTTTGGGCGAGTGAAAATATATTTTTTCTACACGCAAAAAATGTGTAAATGGCTCACTAATATAGTCAAGATGTGAAATAAAAATAAACCAGTGACTCTCAGTATAAATTTAAAAAATAACAGAAAAAATAAGAAAAATGGTTTTAGACACCTTTTAAAAATTAATAATAGGCATAGAATGAAACAAATTATTACTAATATAAAAATATTTATTAATTTTTATCGCAATACTGAGGAAAATCTTAATCTGTTAATTGTATGTAACTGTGCGCATGAAAAATGAAAATGTTTTCCGTATCTTTCTGCTTTTTCCTGAAACTTCTTAAGGTAATGAACTGAAGACAATGAAGTGATGGCGTAGTGTCTCTCAAAACTGTACGTTCTATTTAATAACTCAGATTTATTATTCCTATTGGCCTATTACATACACTTAAGTCATAAATTTAATGCATCGTTATAAATGCTCTCCATTCGGTACGACAACAGGTGATCGCTTAAGTACCCGACTTGTCATGAATACATTTTGAATTACTGCCTACTTAGCACACAACTAAACTGGCTAATTAACATACAAGTGGCAAGTAGATGCAACGCTATTCATCACACGAGTAACGCACGAATAAAAGACATTCTAAGAATTGTAATAGTAAGGACACAGCGACCATGCCGACCACCCATAACCTGTAGTTCTTTTCTTTTTCTTTCGCAGGATTTATTATGTTCCCGGCCTAACAGTGTCCGGTGGATGGCAAGCTTTAAGCAAATTAAGATTCTACGACCTATTCTTTTGAATGCAAATTGCTTAATCAGATCGTTCATAGAAATTTATAAACATGAATATAAATAACACATTGCATTATGGATACAAATGTATTCTTAATCTGACGTATATAAATAACTATAAATACCTTCATATTTTACATTCTTATACATTATCAAGTGGGATTACTTTATTCAAAATATATGGTAAGTTTAGTCACGAATAAGGAGATTAAAAAACGTTAAATAATAATTTCATTTCAGTAAAAATAAAATATTATAACGTAAATAATCCTCATTCAACTTCAGAACGTAATAAAATTATTTGTTCAGAAATTCGTTAGATATGCTTATGACTGTTGAAAAACACTTAATTATCTAAAAACATTATTTAAGAACCTGCGTGTGTCTTATGACCTTTGTTTTTATATTATACGGTACGTTGCCGAAAATAGCTGTGATTTCAATCGAGGTACTTCCAGTTCAAAGTCCAAACGGTTCATCGAAGAAGATTCTCGTGATTTCAAAACACAGTCAAGTCACAGGCTTAACGCTATTTTCAAAATAACTATCTACACTTACTACACACAAAACCTATCCACTTATTTTAATTAATTGTTTAATTAATATTTAATAATTAATATTTCCTATATACTTATTTTAATTAATTTCAGATATGCAAAAATAAGAATTAAGATCTAAGAGATACCAATTATTCACACTATCTTTGTCTTAGGACCAAATAAAACACTACCAAACGGAAAAACTCATTCCCTAAATTTTACGTAAAAAAAATTGCACGCTTTTCAATTAGATTATACCTAAAAAAGTGCATAAATATTGGTAAAACTTTATATTAACAACACCAATGGTGTTATATTATTAATTATCCTTAGTAAAATTAATGCATACGCACCATAATGTGCATTAACTGTTAAAATAATTTCCTGTCGGTGACAAAATCGTGTCGTTGTTCGCGCCGTCAACTCTCTGGTTGCGGTCGGCGACGATGAAAAATGATGTCCTAATGGCAGTACCGTGTTCTCTATCTCAATCTTAATGTACAGTCGGCAAAAGAATTAGGTATGTAGGGCATGATTCTAAAACCTGTAATTATTGATATTATAGAATGTTTGTGTTATTATCAATGTTAAATGATAACTATATACGTAAGGTATAATTTAACTTTACTGATAACGTAAACAATCTATATTTATATAGATACAAATAAATAAAATTGGAGTGTCTGTTTGTAATGTTAAAATAACCGCTTTTTACTAAGTGCATTTATACACGGTACATATACCAAAACAACATTTACAATTTTTGTCTGTCTGTCTGTTTGTTTCGCGGCTAATCTCTGAAATGGCTGGACCGATTTTGACAGGACTTGCACTGGAAGATAGCTGATGTAAAAAAAAGCAAAGCAACAACCCATAATTGTCCCACTGCTGGGCTCGGGGTCTCCTCTCACAATGTGAGGGGTACAGGCCATAGTCTACCACGCTGGCCAAGTGCGGATTGGTAGACTTCACACACCTTTTGAGAACTTTATGGAGAACTCTCCGGTGTGCAGGTTTCCTCACGATGTTTTCCTTCACCGAAGCAAGTGATAATTAACTTGTAATACGCACATAATATTTGAAAATTAGAGGTGCGTGCCAGGATTTGAACTCGGGCCCCTTCGTTCGGGAGACCAACGTTCTAACCGCTAGGCTATCACTGCTGGAAGATAGCTGATGTAACAAGGAGTAACTTAGGCTACTTTTATTTTAGAAAAAAAAAAAAATAGTATTAGAAAAAAACAGGATCAATGAAAAATTTAATAATATTAAATATCACGCGGACTAAGTAGCGGGTAACAGCTAGTATGTAATATTAAACATAAAGGTTTTAGAATCATGTCCTGCATACCGAATTCTTTTGCTGACTCTATTGGCCACTATCATAAGCAAAGCAAAGTAACAACCCATAATTGTCCCACTGCTGGGCTCGGGGTCTCCTCTCACAATGTGAGGTGTGAGGTACAGGCCATAGTCTACTGCACTGGCCAAGTGCGGAATAGACTTCACACACCTTTGAGAACTTTATGGAGAACTCTTTGGTGTGCAGGTTTCCTCATGATGTTTTCCTTCACCGAAGCAAGTGATAATTAACTTGTAATACGCACAATATCATATTTGATAATTAGCGGTGCGTGCCAGGATTTGAACTCGGGCCCCTGCGTTCGAGAGACCAACGTAATCTAATCGCTAGGCTATCACTTCACTGTCATACTTACTTGTAACCTACAACGGATCATATTAAAATTAATATGAGGGTCTTTATACAGCTGAAACAGTCATCATTGTCATATTTGTATGTCTGTCTGCCTTTTTGTTTGAACGTGCAGCACACCAGAATTTCTGGACGATATTGGACGCGATTTTCACGATAATATTACAAGAGGTCTAACCTTAAAACTGAGGCTTGTTTCACCTTGATACGTCGCGGTATCGCATCGCTTAGAATCCGTGATAATGAATAGGAATTTCAACACATGTAAGAAATCGCGAATAAAAGCTAGTTTTTGCACATAAATAGTCGACAAACCAACATATATGCCACATGATGGTAAGCGGTAACCGCCACGTATGGACACCCATTGCCGGCCAAGAAGGATGTTGAAGACCCGTTTACTAGCTCACGGTAGCACGATCCTATTTTAGATAAGTTACAACATTTGCAACAGATGCGGAGTTAGTAACAAAATTGGCATGCCTCCGGAATTATTGTTTCAAACCTATTATGTTGATATCAAAATGGTAGACTTACCACAGCGGTGGTTACCCTGTCTTACTGTGTATATGACTTTATAAGCGTGTAAATAGTTTTGTGAACTGACTTATATCTGTAATAGGGTTATCACATCTTGTCTATTTTAAAATAATAATTATAATAGGATTCTTTTACATTACCAACCAACGAAGTGGATAACGTATTATTCTGACCATTTAAAAATTTTACATTTTGCAGAGGACTGGACTTTTTAATTGCCATTTCAGATGCATAAAAAATTGGCAAGTCTTGTAAGAGCTTACGAAACTCAAGCTGTTAGCATCCTCACGTTATTAGCGTCGGATGTACTCCTTAGGGTAACCTGGTTTGTGTTCAGTGAACGAATGCGGAATTAAACACATTACGTAACAGCCAAACGAGTTGAGAGGAATGATTGAGAACGTCCATTATGTTTTGAAGTTGCAATTTGAATATTCTACCGAGAGAGTTCAATCATTGGCTGTCGCATTTCCGTGATTTTGGACACGTTCTGTTGAAATTTATTCAACTAAGTATCGAAATGATTAAACACCTTGATATTATTTTTTTCTTTCTTGTCTTTATTTTCGGGCTATTACCCGTGCACCCACTGCATCAAGGTTGGAAATTTAAAAATATCGATAAATATATGAAAAATAACATGACAAGGTCAATTTTGTATATATATGTACGTATACTGTCTAAACATTCGTTATAATATTAATAAGTTGCATCTGTCCTAGCCGGCAACGTATCGATGATACCTAAGGTGAGATGTCCATAGGCAACGTGTTCACTTATTATCAGGTAACTCGTCATCTCATTTGCCGGTTATTTACATACATTATAAACAGCATATTAATTAGCGCACACACCGAGTCAAGATTTCTCTGAAGGTGTTTACTAAACTTTTTTAACTTCTTTACTTATCTTAAAGTGCTAAGGTTACTTTTTGGTAATGATTTATTATTCAACAGAAAGAAAATTTATGTTTTAAATCATGATTTGCGTGACTGGACTGTTTGATCGAGCGCTGTGACCACAATTACAAGAAGCGCAAGTAAATCGACGTTGAACACCAACTTGTCTCCTCTATGTCAAGCCCTTCACTCCGTAAAAATGTGGTACATGGTACAAGATCAGTAGATACCTATTACTTACATTATACAAGGTTACGTATCGGATGGTGAAACCGACACGAAGGCCAATTAATTGACATGATTAGACACGGATACAATGATACATAGTTTCATCATTAAATATTTCGACAAAAAAATAATAATAGACCCTGATCAGATAGTAAAAAAACATTTTGTTGTTGTCTGCAAGGTTAGAATGGCTACAGCCCATTAGCGGCTCTGCATGGTGAGGGTATGAGTATTATTTAATCTGTGGTAAGGCTTTTACCTCGTAAGTAGTCCGTTGTGGAGGGTCGATTGTCGAAGCGAATTCCTTAACGATTAGGTGAACGAGTTACTAGTTAGGCTACGAGTTACTTACAATTGTTTTTGCGGCACAACGTGCCTTCTTTCGTTTTTTATGACATGAACGATGACTGGTTCGAAATAATGACTTACGACTCCGTTGGTTATGCGGTCGATAAAAAGCCATAATTCGAAGGGCTTCGAATTCTAGTGCTGCGTTCATAGATACTCGTATGCTATTTCTAGCGCAAATAAACTCGGTACCAGATAACTACGAGGAATTGTCCTTAGTTTATCCAGTAACAGTTTGGACAGTTAACCAACAAAACTAGTAAACTTCAAACGAATGACAAAATAGACACTTAAAGGGCCGGAAATTAAATATATGGGCATAATTCAATGTCTGTAAAGGAATAACAAGTGCGTATTACATGACATGATTAATGAGAACTATAACTTGGCCGTTAACTATAAACAATACGTTAACACGTTAGTGGCAGTTACATAACCCTTAACACATCAACCATTGTTCTTTTACTTTCTACCATATAATAAGTACCTGATGCTAAACAATTTATCTAAATTGATCCGGCAAGACGTTCGAAAGTTGCCGAAGACTCGTATCTGCAATCGATCGGCCGTACTTGACCATTGCGTAATGTCATAACGTTGAACACTAGTTGGAGAGCAGAAAACTTACTGTTTCGGTGCTTGTATTTATCGTGTCGTAAGAGGCGACTAAATCCGGTCCGCTGGTGGTAGGACCTCTCGGAGGGATTATATTGGTAATATTGATTTTAATTGCTAATTAATACCATTATTACTATTATTATTTCTCCATGGGGTTCGCCTGGATATCTACCACCCATGAGCATGAGTCAGCCGCCAAACGACTCGTACTGCGACGATAGTCACTTACCATCGGGTGGATCGTCAGTTCGTTTGCCGGCTATTTCCATAAAATAATAATAATAATAGGTACCTATAATTGGATAAGTTTTGATCTTAATTATTGTGTTGTGGTCTCAGTCGGCAGTAAATTACCAATTAATTAGTATCTATAGATTCGCCCTCTTATGATAGTTCTTAATATAACACCACAATATAATATACTAGTCTTTGGATGAAGTCGATTACATTAAATATCATGTGCATATAAAATACATATTTTCAGTTTTGTATAAGTATTACTACATATTACACTACTATAACTTGTACTATGTTTGTAAATTTTAGAATCCAGTACTTTTAAACTATTGCAGAGGTAGTTGTGACTAGGTTTGCAGTCGGAAGTCGGTTACAGTTATATTATATTGTATCGATTGGCGAATCACTGGTAGCCGGGGTGACTGCTCGGTCGAGCTAAAAATAGAACCGACTAAACTACAGTACTATACAGAACCATCATGCTAGTTTAATGTAAAGGAGAGAACATTTAACTTTCGTAACGTTGTTATTAACATTATGCGTTTTCAATTAACTGTCCAAGAAGAAATTTTATAATTTTTATCTCATGTTTAATAAATAAATAAAAGCGGCCAAGTGCAAGTCAGACTCGCCCATGAAGGGTTCCGTAGCAGCAAGTAACATAATATAAAAGTTCTTGTAGTTCGTTGTAACTTTGATCAATGTTTTTTGCGGTTTACGATTTATGACGTATTAAAAAAAAACTACTTACTAAATCTCATTCAAACTAATTTTCGTTGGAAGTTTGCTTAGTAATGTACATCATATAATTTTTTTAGTTTTATCATTCCCTTATTTTAGAAGTTACAGGGGGGGGGACACACATTTTACCACTTTGGAAGTGTCTCTCGCGCAAACTATTCAGTTTAGAAAAAAATGATATTAGAAACCTCAATATCATTTTTGAAGACACCCAACACGTATGGGTTTGATGAAAAAAACATTTTTGAGTTTCAGTTCTAAGTATGGGGAACCCCCAAAATTTATTGCTTTTTTTCTATTTTTGTGTGAAAATCTTAATGCGGTTCACAGAATACATCTGCATACCAAGTTTCAATGGTATAGCTCTTATAGTTTCGGAAAAAAGTGGCTGTGACATACGGACGGACAGACAGACAGACAGACAGACATGACGAATCCATAAGGGTTCCGTTTTTTGTCATTTGGCTACGGAACCCTAAAAATACTCTGAAAAAATTCGTGAGATAAACCTACCTACTCGTATCTATGATATTCAGAAAATTAATAATTGCTCATATTGTTTGCTAATAACATTTTCGGTGACTTAATAGGCTTTTGAAAAAAGTATGATTAAAGAAATTATAATATAATTAAATAAATACCTACTTCGGTTTTCTTTTCGATATTTTATTTTGACTGCCCAACACAATGTTGGTTGATATGCTGGCAAATAGGATGTTATCGAGAAACTTTAGTGAAATAGGCGCAGCGTATAATTTTCAATACGTTTAACATGATAATGTACTCACGTAAGTTCACTTGATACCTACGACATGTTATAGCTATCCATATTCAGTGAATTGTCGATTTTTATTATGCGGGGAGTACAGAAGATGTAGCAAAACAAGTTTTTTGCCGTCTTCCGCGTTCCGAGCATGATCTTTAGGTACTTCATAAAGAACGAGTTCACGTTAATAAAAAACACCGAATCATCAGTAGATGTGAATTGTTGATTAAAATAAAATATGTAACTTTTTTCTCGTTTCTGGAAGTTAACCTTTTCCTGTGAACACTCACCATCACGGTGCCCATCTATTTGAATTTTTTGTCAAAAACGGAGCGATGAAATTGGCAATATTTTGACCATACCAGTTTAAAGGATTTAGTTTAAAAGGATAATGAGAGCTAAACTGCTAACCAAACCTGTAATGAATCCTAATCGCTATAACAATGTAGCAACATAAGAATTTAACTGGATGTAACCGAGTACAAAGATTTCCAATAGAGACTTAGCGTAAGAGCCGTGTTCGTTGTCCAACAGAGACTGAGAGCATCACGATTTTGCTCTGCATTCAAGTATGGATGGAGTCTTATCCTTGTCTAGAGACCACGCCTCGGACGGAGCAGCACATGATGCACCCAGACTAGGTGACCACCTGAAGAAATCTGCTGAATTCAAAAAACTCAGGAATCGTCAGAGTGGCATATGTAAGGGGCGGCCTTTGTTCAGTAGTAGACCTCCAAAGCCCGATGGATAGATGGAAGTATAAATAAAAATCATAGTTTTAATAGTAAAGAGATTCTTTAGTATTAAAACTTACTTTAAAATTACTCGTAACTAAACATAACACACGATAACAGAAGATACTTGTTGAGTCAGAACAATTACCTGCATGACCTTCAGTTGCTGTCTCAGCTGTCTATTAACAAAATTGCAGTAATTTGTCGCTATATTAAAATGTATTGTTTATAATACGAAACAATTATCGTACAATAATGTACACATATTGGAATACTACAAAAGCACGTACAGATTAAACCAATTTATTTGTTCAAGACATACTTTGTTTTTGCGTTGTTTATCTTAAAATACAGGCTTCTTTGTTGGGATTGCTTGTTCAGATCCCCTCGAGCGGTCTCAAGAGTATTTAGGAAGGATCCGGTGCATATAAACGCTGTATAATTGAAATTACAGTGTATTGTCCCAAAGGCTCGTCCTGAAGTAAGCGTGGATTTTGCGTTCCTTGTAGGAGCACGATACCTTCAGGTGCCTGTGTGATAGGTACCACATTATATGAATTCTTTATTCCATTACATCAGATACTTTAAAGTAAAATGGATGGATAAGTAGTAAAATATAAATACATGATAAATATCCTTTACTTTAAATGTTGTAACAAAGGACCATGTCACATATTTTACTATTTTCAGTCTCCTGAAGTCTTGACAGTTATCTGTATTATAATATTTTACGTGGCCAAGAATTTTTTTTATTTTACAAACCTACGTGATATGGTATGCAATGTAAGTTTATGGAGTACTATAGACTCAAAATTTTAAGATGTAGAGTCAATGAGAGAACTTATTCAAAGCATGTCATCCAGCTTCTCATAGCGCAATTATTATGTAAACAAAGTCAAATATTTAAATGTACCAATTCTAAATTTTAGGGTCAAGTAAAATGCATCAAATCGACCTATTTTATTACTGCGTAACAATACGGTAGGTTAGCTTTTCCGATTCATTTTGGAGGCAAGAACTATTTTCATGGGGATTAGCGATTGGAACGCACGAACGAGTATTGATTAAGTTATATTTCTCAATGGATCTGCGCTCACCCTCGCGGCTCGCCAGTATATAACACTCGAAATAAAAGAAAAATACGTTTTACCTAACTACTAATTAAGGAAGTTACTCAAACTGACCAGATGTCGCTAAACTCAGCTGTTTATGTAATAGCCTAATTCTTTAAATTAAGATGGTAAATTTTATTACCAGTTTCCAAAGTAATAAGAAAATTATGATTATGTGTTTATAGTGTGTTGGATACAATTATTCATGGTTCGTTGTTCGTTTCAACAATATAATGTTTGCTGCATTACTTCGCATGTATAATAGTTTGTACGAACGAGAATACGAGAGTAACCAACGATACAGATCACTCAGAATTATTTCAAGCTTTGTAACTTCAATGATAAGTTTGAGGTCTGATTCTACTACGAGCAGTCGGGTAACTGGTTTATGATAAGATGTTAAAGTGGAGGTAATGATGATAGCTCAGAGTAACCTTTTATCATAAACCATTCCATATATTACTGAAAACTGTATGAGACTCCGTTCAGCGGTTTTTGAGATCTTGCGTTACAGAGACGAAATCAGACGCGGCGGGGGACTTACTTTTATAATAAGTAAGGATGTTCATCTTTACTCATCAATTTTAACACTCAGACGTACGTGTAGTGCAACTCTTTCACATAATCATTTGTTCATTAACACATTAGTGTCACAAAGTATGGATTAACTTAATGAGACGACGAAGTGAACAGAATTTATTAATCGCTGTGCAGAAGTTGACCCCAATTAGCGGAGTCGAGCGATTTGAACTCGATCGCGCTCTCGATATGGTGTGAAAGTTAGTTCGCAGTGTTGTTGTCCACTTGAGAATTAAGTTTACATGACACGACATCAGAGGTAAACATATTAATGATGATGATGATATTATTATGATGATGATAATATTATCTTAGATAAAAGAAAGAGAAAATTGGGGTCACTTCATTTTCAATGTTATGTTATTAGGTGCGAGTAGAATTTGCCTAGGAAGCTAGTTTATACTTACATATACACGTAGATATTACATCTTTTATTTGAACAAATAACTACAATATTCTGATTTTGTTATAAATGCGTCGATTTCATTTTATAAAAGAGAATAATAAAAGTGCATTTTTTAAATAAAAGGATTCTGTGGTAAAGGGTTAGCATGTTAATATCCCTATGTCATGTAGTTGCACGAAATGCACAGTTACTTAATAATATCAACAGCTAATTTTGAGTCGATCGAGCGAGAGCGGCACATGTCGTTTTATTATACAAATTGTGCGTGAACTGACTCTTCTGCTTTCACCTGCATGAGTATAATTTTGAGCCAGTCGTGAGACTGGCACTTTTTTATTTATTTCTTTACTAAATAGCCGGTTTCATAAAGGCTTTCATATAATTTTCACAATTTGAGAGTTAACAGTGTAGGTACCTATGTGATTAGCGGTTTAAGATAATAATATTTTTTTTTATAAACTCAATTAATATTCACTTAATGTAGAAGAAAAGAACTCCCGAGTATAAGGTCAACGGCATTGATCATATGTATTTTACGAGAATGCCCAGGTGGCTTTTCGCAATTTAAATACAAAACCCGCGAGTAAAGATTAATGATGTTATCTGAAAGATAATTGAAATAAGTTAAGATAAAATTTAAGTGCTTCACAGCTAATGGAATTTGTCCAAATAATACCTACTTTTAAAATGTTACGCAAGTTAAAATGAACTTTTTTTAGACGGATTTTCTTTTTACAGGTTTCCTGCTTGCAGCTTCAGAATTCTACTTGGTAAGTATCAGTTTTAATATTTGCTACAAAATAATTTATTGTAGGTACCTATTTTATATATTTATTAAATTACTTAGAACGGTTTAAGTAAACTGGTAGCAGAACTAAGTTCATTTATTTCTTTCTTATATTTTTTATAATCAACGCTTGTTTAATGTTTAATACAATTACATCAGATTGAAAACAAAATAAGTATCTAACAATTTAATGGATTGGTATCAATGACGAGGTCAAACCAAAGTTGAAGTAGTCGAAAAGTGATTAACACTAAAAAAGAAATGCCATTCACAATGTACTTACAGGACAAAGAAAACTGCATTGCACATCAGTGAAACTGTACAGAAGAACTTTCAATATGTTTCGAGGTTTTCAAGGGTAGACAAAAGGCGGATTTATCGCTGTTCATCATCTCTTTCGCAACTAAAAAGTCTTGAGGAATTGCATAGGGAGATAAGTATGAGGAGGAGCGCATATTTTATGTACTAATGTTATCAAATTAGTAGATACAATTATCAACGAAATTATAATATACCTACCACTACATACCATAATTACAGACTTAAAATAATCCTAACAAAATGAAATGACGTAAGAAACAAAATATGAAGTTGTGCAAAATGATATCGAAACTATCGAAAGTCATTCAATATAAATGCTAACACACTTACACTTCGATTATGCGCCAGACGCTGTAATCGACTGAAATAAGAAATCATTAAGTACTAAAATATTATAGTGTACTTATAAAACCAGAGGTGTTAACAGATATAATACTACGCGTATGGCTTACATTGAGAAATCAGCGGCGGCCGTCCATTCCCACACTAATATTTATTTGTTATGTCACACCGTACCGCAAACAGCCAGACGCAACCACTTGCTGCAAACGTGTGAAACTTAAACAAGAATTAAAGAAATCTAGTTGGATCTTGTGCATGTTTACGTAAAACTTGCTCTTATGTGTCCACTGATTTTATATAGGTAGATAACTTTTGGGGTGTTCAGCCGTCAACTTTATAGAATATGTGCTTTTCCTGTTTTAAAGCGGTCCCTAGACGAAGATGCAGCGTGAAAATCATGACATGCATTTACATAGCATGTACAGTTCATGCTATATAACCATAAAAATGATTAAGGAAATATTCGCAGTTATGGATTTCAGGAAGGAATATACAAATGTCGCATTAGAAATTAGAAAACAGACGAGTAATTGAGTCGAATATTCGCGTGTCAGACAATGAAATGTAATAATAGAAGTCTTTCACATTATTAGTGACATTTTGTTACACACTATTACACAAATGCACAGTATACCAACTATATGGAAAACATATTGTTACCTTTAAGGATAACATAATGAAAACGTAAGGTGACCTGCACGCCTGAACATTTAACAGGTAAAAATGTTACTAGAAAAAACCGGCCAAGTGCGAGTGGGACTAGGGCGCCGAGAGTTCCGTACAAAATAGTTTTCTTATGTAACAATAAATTTAAGGTTTTTGGACTTTTTAGTTTAGTTGTGTTATAAAACATTACTTCTTCTTGCCAAATTTCAAGATAGGTGAATGAGAAGTATTCTATAGCCTTTTTTAGGTTTTTATTTCATTGCAAGTGCGAAATTAACATCATAAACCGCGGTATCTTTTGATTGCGTTGACTGAGAAGCTTGATTTTTTTGATATCCAAGGGAATGCAGACTTAAGTGTTGGATATTAATTTTAACTTGATACCTCCACGCGTTCCTGAGAGAATGGATCTTATGTCTGTGGTCTTCACAGACAGACCACAACCATCTTAAGTAAAAGTTTTTTCCTTTTGTCCACGGACCTAAAAAAAAGACGTACGTAATCCCAACAACTAATTCAGTGAAGCACCCTAAGTAATACCAACTCTCTATTCGTACAAGTACGCACACCCACACATTGACACTTCAGTGCTTCAATGCGAATCAAAAATTACGCACACAAAGTAAGCGGGCGGCCATTGCTATGCTTCACTCTCGATTAGATGAGGTTACGTCCGTCTTTTTTTCAGGTCCGTGCTTTTGAGGTACAGAATCCTAAAAAGTGTAGGTATCACATCAGTAATATAATTACCTACCTTTAGTTTCTGGTAGGCATGTGGTAAATATTCGTATAATTGCTTTTTTAACAATAGCGATGAAGTATTCGTTTGGCACCTTGGCATGGTTTTAAGGTCATCACAAGGTGTTTCCATGAAATAAAACGAATGTCGAACGTTTATAAAATCGATCAAGTGTGAATTGAACAGAAGGTGCATTACTAAAATATTAGTTTACGTGTCTGAAACAGTAGCTGTATGACTACAATCTATACTAATATATAAAGAGGAAAGATTTGATTTTTTGTTTGCATTGAATAGGCTCCGAAACTACTGAACCGATTTGAAAAATTCTTTCACTGTTGGGAAGCTACACTATCCCCGAGTAACATAGGCTATATTATATTTAAAAAAATTAGGGATCCTTAATAAAACTCCGTAACCCAAGGTGTAAAAAATAAGAAAACCGAAGCAAAGCGAGGGTGGTTACTCGTTTTTTATATTAAGAGTAGGTATGGTAAAAGTTATAGGCCTATAATGTCGATATTTTTAAGCTTATGAAAGATGATAAACTTTACGTTCCTGATAGTGACTGTTTGTCAAGCAAACTGACTAGGATTCGATTCTCGGTCGAGACAAAAATCAATATAACTTAAATTATTCTCCAATCTTCATTCTTTCAGAGTTTGTGTAAGTTGCGCCGCGATCTTAATATTGTGAAATATGTGTGAATGGTTTTATTGCAAGGCATTTCAAGTTAGATCTTACGGGTAAACTATTTGTAGCAATGAAATAAATCTTATCACTATCATAAGTAATGTTTGCGCCGGTAAGCCTTAATTTCCTTGAAACCTGCTAATCTTCCAGTTCACTCGGCCGCTGATATCATCGAGATCTGATAAGCTTACGCGGTGCTGCGTTGTAAAGATGCAGTCACATTTCGCACGAGAAAGTTTATATTAATGACTAGCTGTAGCTATTAAAACCTGGTAAGGATTTAGTTTAAGATTTAATATTTAATAACCAGTTTAACTGCTTAACTTAAAAGGTTTATTTTGAAGATGTTAATTATTATGTCGTGCCGCTTGCGATGTTTCGTAACTCATTTAATTTTGACATTAGTTTCAACAAATGAAAAGTTACGTTTTGCATTTTCATACTATCTAGCTTCAAGTTTCGGCTTCTTAAAAATGACAAAACTAGAAGTTTTTCAGAAAAATATTACGATAAAATTTTTACGTATATTCACTTTATAAGGCTTATTGTGTAAATATAGATAATAATGATAAATTGGTTATAAAATTTGTAGCTTTACTGTTTGGTTTGAATAAAGGATAGACTACGATCTTGGAGCTAAAGCTGAAAAAAGCGCGTTATTTTTGTATGGTGTTGGATGTAAACTTACCTTAAGACAAATTAACCATCCAGGTAATATACACGCCTAACGCATGCCTATGTATTAAGTTGTTTAATAACAGTAATGACATATAAGGAAGCTAGAGATGATATCTACCAATTACTGAACAGTTATTTTAACTGGGTTATACTAATAGGCTATAACAGAACGAATAGCTGAGTTCGTGAGATCTAGTCGCACTTACCTACGTTTATAGTTTGTTATTAGAGATAAGGTTATCAAAATATTATTATTTATATAATATAGCTGTACATATCCAAGTATAAAAAAATTACGTTATTTTGGAACGTAAAGTACGAATTATAAGGGTAAAACATATCTCCATATCACATCAGTTATTCCGTATTATATTCTTCTAAATATAAAAAGATTTTATAATATTTTTTGCCAGCGATTGCTAAAAGTAAATAACTTCGCATTCTTTAACTAAAACTTCTAACTTTAACATTTTTACAGCCATTTACTTCCGTACAAAAAATAAATGACATAACTTGCATATTGTAAAAGAAAGCTGAAGTGTAATTTAGCATCACATTTTGTCACGTATTACGATGTTTGTTCACTTGCATTTTTTGTTGTTAGCGACTCATTCGAACTTGTTATTCAAGCATTACGTAATTTTAAAACTTACTTCAGCAATTTAATAAATGAAACTGCATATTGCACATGAAATTTGGATTGCTTACGAACCTGGCTAGCCCGAATAAGGAAATAAGGGAAATTGTTTTTAACTGACTTTCTTGTACTATAGAAGAGTTTATTACATTTCATGCTTGAAACTAGAAGATACATTAAGATCAAAGAAGAAGATAAAACTGGCCACATATCGTTGTTGCTAAAAATAATCGTAGCAATATTTATCGAAGCAATGAAAGTAACGATTCATACAAGCGAAAAGTATTGCCATCTTTCTCACGAATAATATCCTGAGATGCAATTTTTTTGAACCAAAGTACCACGATTAGAGCGCGCTTAGGCCAAGTTCGATCAATCCAAATTACTTACTTTAATTTCCTATTTTGTGGTAACTTCGGTAAAAGTAACAACCCTCTATTACTGAAATGCATCAACTACTTTTAAAGTTTTGCGGTGACAAAATAGAAACTCTCGTTTCAAAATTTCGTGTTGGATTGTATCGTGCCACGCTATCAAAAGCTGTCAGGATATTTCGCGAAGTACGTGGTAAAGCGGAGAAAGTGTTGAGATGTTGGCTAGCTTGGCTGATATCTCTCACGCACAGCACACGTGTTTTCTAATATCGACGCCGCATGCCAATGAAACTGTACCTCACTGTCCTCACTTGCATCTTCGTTGTCATGTGGTTGCATGGTTGCACTGAACACACATTGCAAGATAATAAACAGATTTTTATAATGTTTGAAGACCGGTTTAGACTACGTACGTTTATCAGGAAAGGAAAGGCCACTGCTACATAATTGTGATTCCTATTATTTTAAGTGTGAAACCTAATATTTTAAATTTAAAAAGTCGATTGAGTAGGTTTTATAGACCTGGTGGTCTCTATGTTTATGTTAAAATTATAAGTGTTCACTAATTCTAATTTAATATCTCATCATTAGCGTTACCTATAATTTATTAACTAAGTAATCCTCTTATAATTGTACTTAGAGCTTATCTGTTATTTTTCGCGTATTATTATCTTTTTATAAGTAATTGTTAATTTTTGATAACTATTATTTTAATTTTCATTGTTATTTTATTCTTATTAAGGCTCAATTTTATTTGTAAAAAAATTTCAACAAGTCTGTGCTAGCAGATCCCTTTAGCAACAAGCAATAAATAAGTATACCTACATACATATACATATGTACCTACAACCAATAGAGAATCGACTTCATTGAAGTCTGTTAAAAATGAAATACATGAGTCATTAGCATTCTGCCACCGCTACACTCTGCTTCATTCACTTTTACTATTAACATTCACGCGATGCGGTGAAAACAATTGATATGTCCGTATCAGTACTTAAGTAGACATATCAACACTTTCACTGACGGTGCACAGAATTCCGCTCTTGACCTTAAAACGAATCCTGTTTTCGAGAAATTATCATGAAGTATTAAGTCAGCAGTTAAATTATTAATTTTAGTATGCGAAATCTGACAAAAGTTTAAGAAATGTCTTGGCATTTAAACTTAGGGTTACAACATATTTTTGTTTTCTCCAGTCTCTTAATTAGGTACCGTTATAACTGTGCCTTCCGTGTGGGAGGTTGATGTTAGGACTACTTATGGCAGGTTGTCTCTGCTAAGATTGACTTAACTAAGTTTATTAGCATTTTATCACCTTTCAAAAGTACTGCACAAAACCACCAGTATGTTCTTAGTAAAGTACTCAGTACCAAAGTATTCCAGAATTATATACCTGGAGTTCAGGGTAGCAGGAGAGCAGAGGAGCAGGTGCACGGAAGGAATTCTTGATGGGTAAACTGTGCCATTACAATTGCATAAAGTGCTCTGTTGATTGTTGAACTTGGATTAAGAAATTACAATTACAAAGGATAGAATTGACCCTATCTATTTACGCATCTCTTCCCTTGACTCCGCTCTCTCTTGACTTTTTAACTTTTTACCATTTACTGTAATTCTGATTCTGGTGTTGCATGATGGTATAGTTTTTTGACATGCTTGACTCGCCGTAGCCTCTAACTAGTTAATTTAAATCAAGCGTGAAATGTTTTTAGCGTATTTCGGTTGGAAATTTGACAATTAGTTAACAAGCTTACCGATAGGTCATGATAGTCATGACAGGTCATGATAGGTCATGATAGGTAGGTACTACGGATGTCCATAAGCTGAATAATAAGAGAAAATGTTGAAGGGAACGCATGTATGAATACGTTTTTGAGGTATGTATTATCTCTCTTCATGAGTGCTAGTGCTAGGCTATCACTAATTATAATTAATTATTTAATAATAATTATATAATTGCTCAGCCTTGCTTAGGCCGAAGTCCATCTAGCAAGCTGTACGCATCTTCATAACAACCCATCCGGTTTTATAGATCCTTGTATAGGCATAATTATGTATCTAAGCTTATTTATATGATAATAAATAAACATAAATTCCAAGCAATAATTTCAAGCAGGAATTAGCTTTACATTAGGTTCTCAAAAAGGTAAAAAATTTAAAATTTAACAATAAAAGGTCTCATGTATAGGGACGCCTAGGGTCAATATACTGTATGTAAATTAAAACCCGATAAATTCAAACAAAATTCGGATGGGACGAAGTTTTGTATGGATGTTTTATTGGCAGACTTTCAGTTGTAGAGCTTTGTCCGAGAAGAAAATATTTTCGTCTTTAACCATAGTATCTTCTTAGTCCTTTGTCCAAGTGCGGATTAGTGCTTTAGAGTTCTGAGCATTCGTTAAAATATTGAAACTTATAGAATAATCGCGCTTGTAAGTCGCACCTAATTTTCTCCACGTCTGCTGGACGGAAAAGCTAAATATAAACATTCTTAGAATTATGTGACCCCCATGAATTTTAATTTACCATTTACATAAATATATCAAACGTGTTGATGGCGGTTATATGTTATGAATATTTATGCTGTGTTAAGCTTGTTCTATACTATAATAAATTAATAACCTTGACATTAAAATTGCTTTAACGCACGAAATAGTCGAGTTTGCTAAAATATTGCCTTAATGAGGTATTTTCTTTTGCTAGTCACTACCCTGACGATAATTATGTTCTATTCTATTAGAAGAGTAGTAGGTATATAACTCAATACATTGCAAGTGTTGAAGGTTCAAATCCCTATTTTGATCGCACGCACGTACAATCCCCGCCAGGCCAGTTAATGGACTGCAATGTGGATTGTGGGTAAAGTTACTTCAAGTTAAAAATTTACTTGTTTAAAAATAAAAATCGTTTTTTAATCCCCGACGAAAAAAGAGGGGTGTTATAAGTTTGACGTGTCTGTGTATCTCTGTGTCTGTGTATCTCTGTGTCTGTGTATCTGTATGTCTGTCTGTGGCATCGTAGCTCCCAAAGGAATGAACCGATTTTGATCTAGTTTTTTTTGTCTGAAACGTGACTTAATCAAGTGTTCTTAGTTATGTTTAGTGTGAATAAAACTGTCGGGGGTTTTTTAAATTTTAATTTATGATTATCCCATCGTACTATACAACACTCAATATCTGTTTAATATGATGTTCTTGCATGCCGTCATTTCTCGATATTTCACAGAATGATCGCACAATTAAGATCCACATTATCACGCTATCTGAGTAATGGCATCGAGAAACAAGGGGATTAGCGACGTAAAGTCATAGTTCTTACAACAAATTAATACTTCTCAGTTAACTATTGAAATTATGTTAAATTGAACTGAAGATATATGGCCGTACGAGACAATTGTTAGACTACTTATGATTACGTTAAGACTCCTTTAAAATATATATTTACATAATTGCATATCTTACTAAGTATTAATATAGTATCAAGATAAAGGCACCAGTCTTGGTGTAAAACAAATCACTCATTCATACCCTAATGTGGACCATGCATGAAACTTGTAGCATCTCGATAGAAAAGGGGATACCCGGCGTGTTCCACTACGCTAAAATTTTTATTCTAAGAATTACAGATCAGTGATTTGTGTTGCGTTGTTAAATATTATCTTCAAATTGTTTATTTACTATTAACTTTATCAATGGACCGAATGTGCCTAATAACCACCCTCGGATTATTGCTTTTCAAATGAAACCATTTTGAGGTATACTTCGGCCGCTGTATCTTGGCGCGTCTGAACTTCGCGCAGAAGGCTGCGCAGTAACATAATTCGCCAATACTCGATACGCGGTGTATTGTGTCTCAGTAATACGTTAGCATGTTCGTGTTGCTATCTCTATCTTACATGCGCTAAAGTTCGCAAAGCCTATGTTCAGACGCGCCAAGATACAGCGGCCGTACTGTATATCGGTTGGATAGTTTCACAGTCTATATTATAGGACATCCGTACAAACATTTTTTGTGTTTTATACATACCTATTAATACATGTAGAATAATGTAATGTCCGTTAGTCCCGTGAGGTTGTTTAAACTGTTAATTGTAGCAGTATAAAAAAACCGGGCAAGTGCGTGACAACATAGCCGTGATAGATTTCCTTGCAAATTCTTCATATAACCTATTTTTGAGATTTTTTTTCACTTGTCCAACTCTAATATTTCGCAAACGGTTCCTTAATTCCAAAAATGGTCTTATAAGGCCCATAATATTTTTAGAAGACCTTTTCAACGATACCCCATACTATAAGGTATGCGACGAATAAAAAATTCATCCTCACATTAGAAAAAAATGTTTTTGGATATTTTATTCTACGATTTTGGAGTTTTAATAAATATGTATATCCATGCCAAATTACAGCTTTATAGCACTTCTCAGCGCTTTGATTCGAACTGATAGTCGGACATGATGAAACTATAAAGGTTCCCATTTTACTTCGGAACCTTAATTACTTTGGAACCTTAAAAACGCATTAATAACTACAAATTGTAAGCAGTATTAACACTATTACTTTATATAGATGTATTTTACTTTACGTTTACCTATCCATATTTCCTTTAAAATTACGATGATGTCATAAATTTTAACAGGCAACTGTTATTGCGATCGTTTTTTATATCGTAATTGTTACTCATCTTAAAGTTGTATACATTCACTTAGATATCTTATATCACTAAACTTGTTTAGTTCTCTTCTTAGTACACTCCGCCACAAAAGTGACTATAGCAGTTGTGTTTTATGTTCTACTTTAAAAAACACAAAAGTGCTTTATTAAACTATAATTATATTAATTATGTTCATTATTCAATGAATTTCTAAGTTCAACATGTATAAATAACGTTGGATTTAGAAACCATGAGATTAACCCGAGCCGTATTGTGTACCCTGGGTATAACGCAGTAATATTTTTGTCTCTAGTCCATAAGTAGTTAACTACATTTTGAAATGCTCTTACTCAAAGTAGCAGATAGGCCAAAATTACGGTCGCGGACGGTATTGGATAGATGGATGGCTTCATCAGGAGGGTTAAGCCGAGTGTTGTTAACCGGGGCTGACGTCAGTCAACTCTTAAATCTGGTATTGATGGGTCAGAGTCCTTCGGACTGAATAAGAGCTTTCGACTTCTCCTTAATCACGATGAGTAGCCTCTGCTCTGCAATCGAGTGCGTTTAAGCTGTCAGTAGCTTGTCTACATTACTTTTCGATCTAAGCTACGTTCTGGCTCTAACACAGATAAAAATGTCAAGAAAAAACGTCTGTGTTATATTTGTATTACTTGTTTAATTTTACACACATTCAATTTAATGGATTTAATTCTGCGTTTTATTTGCAAGAATGTTTCAAGGATTACTAAAAATCTACATTCGAGTAATAATATATTTAGATTAAATAATATTTTCATCTCAAGATGTAATATTATTACAGCTATTATTACTTTTCCGTGAAACTCGTTATTTTCCGTCCTGCCTGGTTAACAGCCGCCAAACGACTCGTCGTGTTTAGGCTGGGAAGCCTATTCTTTCTTTCTTGGTCGGCAACGTATCGGTGATATCGAAGGTGTTCTTTATGTCCGTGTACAAAATATTTGAGGAGGAGACTTAAGAGTGTATTTTTAAAGACTTTGTAAGAGGCAATTAAATGGATAAAAAATGTTTTTATTCAATAAAAGAAAAAAGAAAGAAAGAATAAAAACTCCTCCTGTATCATAAAAAGTTCTTACTTTTTATATTTATAATTAGTAAAACGTTCACACAAAGTAGCAGCCGCATACCCGAAAGTCCCATCACAGTTTTGTTCTCGTCTATACTTCACTTATTTTTTTACGGAACAGGTACGAGGAGGTGTGGCCGGCACGTTAATGGCTCAGGTTCGATTCCTGATCGCGTGCCTCGGCATCCAGTTTTTTGTATGGCTCTTTGTTATTATTTTTTGTGTTCCTTATAACTTTACGTTGCGCTTAACCTTTTTTGGGATCAAAATATTTTATTCGGCCGCGGAAGGCGTTGGAATTTCAGTGTAAGGATTACCTTGAGTGATACTGTTTGGGAAGCAGGATGTTAAGATTGTGAACGGCTCGTATTACATTTTTTACAAGCGTACGGTTTGTTGGTGCCACTATTAAAAATGTAAATAAAAAGTTTATACTAATTGGCAGAACAGAAAAAAAAATTCTTAAATTCCAACACTTTGTACCACCTTACCTACATTTTATTACATTATATTAAAATTCAATAATTCAATTATATTATATTTATTATCGGTAATATTTCAATACATAAGTCCACATATTGTTTCATTATACGTCCTCACATTTTTCTATGCTCACATATTATACGTATAATTATGATATTTTTGAAATATATATTAAGTAATAGTATTAATCGTAATTTTATTATAATGTGCACAATTTATATAATTATTATGTATTTACTGTAGCTGTTACCTACTGGCCGAACTACCTCACTATTCATGGGGCTCATTCTGAAAATCAGCGCCGTGGTCGTAGACTGCTGCATTAGCTGAGAATGAGCCTTTTTTCATATTGCACTGCAGCACACACAGACTATTCTGGTGATCAAAATGTCTTCATTTTATTGTATTTTTGATATTTTTTTCTTTCATTCTTTTTGTTTGTGTAATCAATCGTATTTATGTATTAAAATAAGTCCCTTTTTCTCATTAATATTTGTGTACCGTGTGTTGCTATTGTGATGTGAAAATAAATATTTTCTTATTCTTATTCTTATTCTTATAAATCTAGACTTACCATACAGTGCCTACTTAAATGAAACGGTCGGAAAGAACAGCTTTATTACGGAATTGAAAACAATTTGAATTTTTATTTAGTTTTTGGATCGATCTCGTTTCTCTCTCAAAACAATTAATTTTTTTCATTTCTAATAATATATCTATATATTATCTAATAATATTGAATTTAAGGCATGCTATTCACATTTGATTATTGTTTTATCTCAACTATTGTATCCTATACTTGTAATCTTTCTAGTTTGTCACTTTCAGAAAGGCCGCATTTAGAGCATAGGTATTTGTTCAAGTTTTATATACTTTAGATTTATTATGTATAAAATCGTTGACCTAAATCATTCATTTCTGTAGCAGATCTCAATCACAATCACAGTTTAACTTCAATGTGTCGGGTCGGCTGATTTCACATTTCAGATTGCTAGCTCTTAGCTATCGTTAACTGAAAGTAACACGGCAACTCAATCTATCGCTATCTACCCTGTCATACTGAACCAATTCTACAGCTTCCGATGTTCACCTTCGAGAAGCATGCTATAATTTTCCCACCAGCTTCGAAAGAGGCCCTACGTGTCTTTAGCCCGGTGATTTTCTACATACGGTCTGTAGTTATCGGCGAAAGCTATGCAAGGTCACGTGAATAATGCTAAATCCAACTCGTAGTCCGTGGTTACTTGTTATTCGCTGGCCTCGCTGTGAAATGGGTTTCAATTGCACACTCACTGAGAACTTTATGTCAAGTGTAGGGTTGGGCATTTGTGAATGGTTAAAGTTAAAGTGCATTTGCTGCAATTTCTGTAATCTCATCAATTTAATAATTTACATAATATTTTGGGCCTTTTCTACGCTACGGACTTAACAGACCACCCATAACGTTTTTATTTATTTATTTATTTATTTATTTATTTATTTATTTATTTATTTATTTATTTATTAACTTACTTCCTAAGCTTGTACAAACATTACAGATTACCCAAGTCGTTTGTCAAGCTTTCAATGTATTCACCTGCCGCCCTGCGAAATGCAGCAATCGGTGTGCAAAATATGTCTATGTCAGGGCGATGAGTCATCAAATCGTTGAGTAAGGTCAGTGTTCTGACCAGCGGAGACTCCTTGATACGGATGAGCCTGCACCCCGGTACTGCAAAAAGTTTATGGCGTCGCGCTCGAAGGTATTTGTCCGGGACATTAAATGCGATCAATTTCAGCACTGATGGGTTGTAGGTATTTCCCCTTATTAAGTTTATAAAATATTCTATGGATGCGATATTACGCCTGTACTCCAGTGTGTTATATCCTAGCATTCCTAATAAGAAAAGGCTAGGATACACATACGGATAACCGACGTAATACCCATACAGTCTGAAATACAATATTCTCATGAATTTCTTTTGGAGTTTCTCCAACATGAGCTTATACTTTGCTTCATGTGGACTCCAGATAACTGCGTTAGTCTCAAGTATGCTTCTAACAAAACAGTTATATAACAGTTTCATAGTAGCAATAGTTTCGAGGTGGTTAATTTGTCGAATAACAAAACCCAAAGATCTGTATGCCTTAGTGCATGTGGCTTGAATATGGTCGCAAAAACTTAGATCTGTTCTCATCAAGACACCAAGGTCGTTGATAGAAGAACGTCGCGGTAACACCACATCATCTAGATGGTAATCGAATTTGATTATATTTTGTTTTCGCGTAAAGGACAATACAGAACACTTGCTTTCATTGAACACCAGCTTGTTCCGCCTACTCCATTGCAGAACATGATTTATATCGTTCTGGAGCAGTTGGCAGTCTGAATGCTGTTTAATATCCAAAAATAGCTTTAAGTCGTCTGCAAATAACAGGCACACAGCCGTACTGACCACATCCGGCAAGTCATTTATGAATATTAAAAATTCTAGAGGTCCCAGATTAGAACCTTGACTGATCCCAGAAAACGTATTATACGATTTTGAAACATATCCATTGTACTGCACATACTGCCTCCGGTTACGGAGGTAGCAGGAGAAGAACTTAAGTAGTGGGGGAGTAAATCCGGCAGCCGCAAATTTGTGGAGAAGTACGTCGTTATCCACTGTATCAAATGCCTTCCGAATATCAAAGTAAGCTGTATCGACTTGTGAACCACCATCCACTGCCTGTGTGGTATACGACCAGAAAGACATTAAATTTGTAGTAGTAGATCGACCTACCCTAAATCCATGCTGGGAATCAGCGAGGCGACTCTCTATTTGAACTTTGATCCTTTGACATATTACTGATTCAAATAACTTACCAAATACGGACAGCACGGCTATAGGCCTGTAGTCACTTACATTCGACGCAAAGCTATTTTTTGGAACTGGGACTACTCGCGACAGTTTCCAAGCGTCAGGGTAACTACCACTACTCAAACACATATTAAAAATTGCTAGCAAAGGCTCCGCGAAGACTGCCCTACAGTCTCTCACGATGTATGGTGGGATGCCGTCAGGTCCCGCAGAGCGCTTTGGCTTAACAGTTTTCAACGCTAGGTCTATGTCCTCGCGGGTTACTGAATCAACACGAATCAACGCATCGTTATAAATGTAAAGTTAATAAAAAAATCGAAGTAATAAGTTGAGTTTTTCGAAAGATATCTTGTTTACATCCATACAAACCAACTGACGTCCAAGTGAAATTTTTTTCAATTAACTTTTTTTTACTGACAATCGAAATAAATAATCTTATAACTATGTCACAAGTGTTAATTGAAAAATCCTATTTGTTGGTGTACTATTTAGGATTCCGTACGAAAAAACGAAAAACGGATCCCTTATACGATCACTCGTGCGGCTGGACGACTGCAGTCAATTTACTCCGAAACTACTGGACCAAATGAGTTGAAATTTGGTACTCATGTACTTTTTTGTGACCCAAAGACGAAGATATAAAGTAACCAACTGAATTAAAAAAAACGAAGTCAAAATTAAACAAAAACTGTTTTGCACCGTATCGTGTCGTATGTCAAATGAAAGAGCTTGTTGCAAGGATCTTAAATAAATTTTGTTACAGTTCTACAATGGATAGTTTTAATGTTATTCAAGAAAGAACGAAAATTAAAGCCAAAAATTTACCATTCCTCTCCCCCTTATCTCCGAAACTACTGCCGCTAGGATTTTAAAAAAAATACAGAGAATAGTTCTTTACTTAAATATTACAGGAAAACGAAAACAGTCTATAGTCTTAAAAACAACGGCAATAATCAACGTACGGAACCCTCTCCAAGCGAGTTTAATCACACTTGTCAAGTTTATTTATTATATAAATGCAATATAGGTATCAAATTAAAGAGCTCACCATAAGGATTTGAAAAAGGTATATATTATATCATGATAGCTTTATTTGATAGCAGACGTTTTTTTTAATTTTTTAATATACACTACTTTATTTATTACACTCACCGTAATTGCAGGACAAACAAATATTTACTTCAGAGAAGAAAAATCTAACATCTACTGTCTGCCATGTGCAATGGGCTTTATTCACGACTTGCACTTAGCATACTAACGCCCTAACTCAGAGTCACTAACGGTTACTTTAATCGCTCCTTAGTAAAAAATCACCATACAAATTATGTACTAAGGAGCGATTTGAGTAACCGTTAGTGACTCTAAGGTGGGGCGTTAGATATTCTTATTTGACTAACTACTACTTCCACGTCACGGACGTAAAAAAAGAACGAACCTTGTCTAATCGAGAGTGAAGCATTACAATGAAAGCTCGCTTACCATGTGTGCGTAATTTTGTAATTTTTGATTCGCGATGGTGTCAATGTCATAGCAGTATGGAGTCAATGTGTGGGTGTGTGTACTTGTACGAATACAGAGTTGGTATTACTATGGGTGCTTCACTGAATTTGTTTTTGGGATTACATCCGTCTTTTTTTTACGTCCTTGTTCCACGTAAGAAAATAAAGTATGTATTTCTAAATATAAAAGTAACGTGAGATATGGTTAATGCAAACAATGATTTCAACTCAAATATCTCACCGAAGTTCACAATGCGGCGTTTCGTTTCACTTATATTGTTTAAAGCTCGCTCACTAAAGAGAGCATGTGAAAATATTTTGCCACTTTCTTTCGGCATTTTGTCTCAAGTCCAAACATTTATTTGCATACTACGGCCACAAAGTAAATAACCCAAGTTCCTACTATTTTAAGACGGTAAGTTTTGTGGCCGGATTTTCCCCGCTAACTCGTTACAACTTCCTACACAATTCACCTATATTTTTATCATCTTTATTGAAAATTTTATTTGTAAATAATATAAGAGTACTCACGTTATTTACAGCGACAGGAATCACTTTCGCATTGAACGTTCCTACCTTTCAGTGTATTTTTAAATAAAAAATGAGAGGTATCAAGGGACACCCGGATGGAACGAAGTTCCTTTCGATTAATACTAAGCGACCAGAAGTCTTCGAGGGTGCGACAATACAATCATAGTATGTGGCTGTCTTATTCACTCTTCGGTATTTAGCATAGGCACAACAGGGACGTCCATACTTGTCAGAGCGACAGTGATAAATTTATTCTATCCTTCTCGCTCTTCCGCATATAAATTGGCATGACAAGAGAAATAGCAATAATAACTTAATGTGCATGATCGTAATATAGATATCCTTGTTGTGCCTATGCTAAATACCGAAGAGTAAATAAGACAGCCACATACTATGATTGTACTGTCGCACCCTCGAAGACTTCTGGTCGCCTAGTAATAGACATGTACGGTAAAAACTATAAATAGTTTCAATAACCCTTTATTTGCATAATACCACAAATAGGGTATCAGGTGCTACAAAAACTGTTTATTGAGAGAAACCATTTATTCGTGAATACAAGGAATTGCGCGGTAAGGTATGAAGATGTGGTATAAACTATAAACAGTTTCAATATTTCAATAAACCTTTACTGGTATAATACCACAAATATTTCATTTAATCAGTTATTTCGTATACCGACATTACTGAGAATAAGCGTATACCAATGATACCGTAAACCTGATATACCGAGTACACATTTTTTCAATAGATGGTTATTAAAATAAACAGTTTTAAAACCCTTGATCCTTAATATCGACTTTATCGAGAATATGAGAATACCGATGATACCAGATATACCGAGTGAACGTTTCAATAAATAGTTATTAAAATGAACAGTTAACCCTTTATCCTTAATACCGACTTTACGGAGAATATGAGAATACCGATGATACCTGATATACCGAGTGAACGTTTCAATAAATAGTTATTAAAATAAACAGTTTTAAAACCCTTTATCGGCGACAATACCAATACATAGTTATGGTATTACGAAAACGCGTACCGACCCATGTCTACCTAGTAACTCGCTTTAATTAATAAACGACGGCAAAAAGTGTCGTTACAACTTTTCATCCCAATTTTTTCCGCCTAGCCCCCTTTCGCAACGCGTGATAAGGAACTTCGTTCCAAAAAAATATCTGTAGTAATTTACAGGTTACATGATTTGGATAACATAATTTTATTACAATTTAATAAACTATGCTATAAACAAAATAATAAATAACTTCCAGTTACTTATTGATGCCACAGATACCAACGTATCATAATTTATTCCTCCAGTTCTGCCTAACATCACAATGCTAATCATATTATCTTGTAAACGATCGATGCATCGCCATCATATTTATCTATCGTCCGATTCATGCTAAAGCTATACTGATAGCTGTCACACTTGTATGATCGTTTAAACGAACATGTTTTGCGATAGCATCGAATACGGCGGCGAAAAAGAAGAATAAACGACAAGTGCTTTTCGACTTTCACTGTCTCGACGCTGTTTTAACTGTAATTAATTTTGTCCGTGTATCTTTTTTGTCTTGGCGTATCTTTTTTACGATGTTATGAAGCAGTAAACTTATCTTTGATTATTTGGTGTTATTCAGCTCAGTCTGATTGCTTATATCTGATCGATTTAGCAAAGCGGATGCGGTCGCGGTTGCGGGAATGGTGACAGCAGAGCAGTACTCATTGTATTGCTGTCACATTAGGGCTGGTGCTGCCCAACGTCACCTATCAGGATTGGTTTCAACGGATAACCGAGATAAGAGGGTTATTGGTGACCCTAAGTTGGCTGAAACCTATAACCTATGCATGGTCGAGAACTGTGTCGGAGGTTTGCTTCACTTTCTACACTCCCGGTTTATTATAGCACTGCAACCATTAAGCCATTTCAAAGGAGTTTTGAGCAGCATTTGAGTTGGCTTGATAGGAATTACTTAGCACTTTTCTACTGATATGTACTGTAGGCTGTAGCCTTATGCTATATTGTTATATTATGATCTGGCCAAATGTGTTTATATTAGACGAATAATAATTACAATTTAATCATAGAATCTAACTATTGATGGATAACGTCCTAAATAAGTTTGCCAATTTAAAATAAGTAGCTTTATCAGGCAATTATTCTGTTATGACAGAAAACAATATTAAAAAAATCAGTACTTCTCTTAAGTGTTGAGAAAGGTTTTAAAAAAACTTTTAAAAGATATTCCTCTTTAAACTCTCCTGTTTTCTTAGTGAAACTTGTGTTGTTATGTGTTTTCCTGGACCGACCCAAACACATTCCCGTTTTGATGCTGCACTAACAATGCTGAAACCTTTTCTAATCCCAGTAAGTTGTATATTCGCCAATGACCACAACACAAAAACGTATTACGCAGCATTCTCCGTCACGCATCCGCATTGCTACAAGTAAGATATAGATTATTTCCTTCACTGCAAGTTTTATTAACCTTTTAGAAAAGGCAATTGCGTTATTTAAAAAAAATCTAAGTAGGAAATATGCAGACAAAGGGAGTTTTGTTTAATACCTTTGCCAATTAAGTTAAAATCACCATTCTAAAAACCGATAACTGCATCGTATTAATTGGAGAAAAAATTTAGTCTAGCTTCACAGTTTTGTATCTAATAAACATTAACTACACAACGAATACACTTTAATGTTTCGAACTTATGATTATTTGCTCAGCACCATATAACGCGTTAGCGTTATAATTTGGCAGTATTTTCAGTTAGACCGCCATTGCCAGAAATCAGTTCATTAACAGAAATTGTACTTAGTTGTGTTAGGCAGTAAGTGATCGCTCCTTGCCTTAAATATCGATGGTGCAGTTCACCAGTATCGCGTATCGCCAATATCAGTTGAAAGTTCGCCACGGGCCGTGTCTAGAAGTCTAGAACACTACTACTATTGTTCACCCGCTAACCGGGCGCCCTCCGCTCAAGGTGAGGCGGTTGACCGGCAACATTCCGTTTAAGTCATCGACTATTTTTGTTATGTGCCGCATTCTAGGCAAGTAAGTTGATTCGCAAATGTCGCATCCTATAAAGACTTCAAATTTTGCTGGACTCGGACTGCATTCCGGCGTAAACTGCAGAAGCGCACTGTTTACGTCACCGCATGTCTATTTTCTGTAAATTTTGTTGTCCATTACGCGTAATTAATACCGGTGTATATTATGTATTATGTTATACAAATACAAAAGCCCGTGATTAGAGAAGAAACAGTGGCGGTGTCAGTTGTTAACGGTTGGTGTACTTGGTGTTCCGGATGAATGTGGCCTTGCCGTTGTCTTAATCTTTAAGTCATAAAGCAATAGTACAATTTTAGATCCTTTATTAAACACTGAGTTTGAGAACATGAAAATTTTTATTTTATCTACTTATATTTTTATTACCGTATGAATATTATCTTGTCCACGTACAATATACATACAATGTAATTGTAGAAAATATCTACAGATTCTACAGAACATCTTACCTACCAAGTGGTAACAATTCTTCGCTAAGTAAAAGTAATTCACGTTCCTTCGCTAAATATGTCTAAAGTTACCTGAAAACTGTTACATAAATCTACACAATACTCTATTTCCAACCCACTTCTAATAGTTTTATTTAAACGTCTTGACTACCGACTATCAACTTTCTAGGAAATAAACATTGATGTTTTTGTATGGTTGTAAAAATTTTAACTGTAAATTATGTTTGAAAGTTTGATATCGTAGAATATTTACCCGAGATACTAACGATAATTACTACTGACTCTTTGTAAGTCAAAATGTTTAATGATTATCTAATATTACTTAGTTATAGAAGAAATTGAGAAGTTGTAGAAAAAATTATGAAAATTGGCACACTTAAACTTTTCATGTAGTAGGTAGGTACATCTTACTTACGAAAACTATAAAGCTACACACACTACCAGGCATTTGAGACACATTCATAATATAAACACAAATGTCAATGCGAAGTAACCCTTTGGCACTGACGGTCAAATTTGGATCGTATCTTCTACTTTCGTTTCGGATAAATTCGTATAATAGAGGAAAAGAAACTGCAAGAAATCACAAACGTGACACTAGCACTGACGCTCACATCAAGGAATCTTTATGATAAACTCTTATAGTATTGGAATGTTTCTAGCATTACATTGAAAGCCTCAAGACAATAGCTGTTTACAGGTGCAACTTATTTGCGTTCGCGGTATTACTGACACGTTATTCTAATACAAACCTTCTATTAATCTACACCTCTTAACATTTTCTCTCGCGTTCCTGCAGTTTGAGGTCACGTAGGAGGATTTTACCATTAACGTGTTTTGCCGTGCGATTTTGCGATTTCTTTTTAATCTTTGCTACGTCGTGGTTGGTAATTTATGAATTAATTATCGATTTATTGACATTATTGACTCTATAGCTCAGTTGCGTCTGCAGATTAAAGTGTTTTATTCCCGGCAGAGGCAGACATTTGTGTGATAAATTACGGTTTGTGGGTTTTACTTCTTAGAGATTTTTAGAGATTTCGTACAGCCAAGTCTCATCGTAATCCGTACCGATAGAGAGACAAATATCCAAACATCTAAACATCCAATCATTTTCGCATAACTTTCACTTCATTTATAATATTAGTAGAATACAGAAACAAAATCGTATCACAAACCTGCTATTATGACGCATCCTAATGAAACGGCAGCAACAGACAAACATATGCAAATCTATATGATAGAAGGGAACAGGTATTTGTGCTGGCAACAAGGACGAGAGCCTTTATTAACATACTTTGATATCATTAGCGTGAACGTGCCACACTAAAATTCAATGCGGAGATGATTTTATCTCTCGTGACGTCATCTTTATCATGTTTTCCTTATCTTCGATAGTTCTGTGACCTTTAGCATTTTTTATGTTAAAACGTACTTAAACAACAAGATTCTTCGGGTGCAGGTGCAGGGTAATACACGGACATACCTACATATTATTGACACAATATAGCAATCGACGACGCTGTAGCATAGTTGGTAGCGACCCTGCCTGCGAAGCGAGGGGTCCCGGGTTCGATTCCCGACCGGGGTAAATATTTATGTGACAGATAAATATCTGTACTCGGGTCATGGGTGTTATGATGTGTTATATGTGTCGTCCATGCCACCCGCGACACAGGTGAAAACCTACTGCGGGGGTGTGAGTGAGTGTGTAAGCGTTTTTAGGGTTCCGTAGCCGAATGGCAAAAAACGGAACCCTTATGGATTCGTCATGTCTGTCTGTCTGTCTGTCTGTCTGTCTGTCTGTCTGTCTGTCCGTCCGTATATCACAGCCACTTTTTTCCGAAACTATAAGAGCTATATCATTGAAACTTGGTAAGTAGATGTATTATGTGAACCGCATTAAGATTTTCACACAAATATAAAAAAAAACAATAAATTTTGGGGGTTCCCCATACTTAGAACTGAAACTCAAAAATGTTTTTTTCATCAAACCCATACGTGTGGGGTATCTATGGATAGGTCTTCAAAAATGATATTGAGGTTTCTAATATCATTTTTTTCTAAACTGAATAGTTTGCGCGAGAGACACTCCCAAAGTGGTAAAATGTGTGTCCCCCCCCCCTGTAACTTCTAAAATAAGGGAATGATAAAACTAAAAAAAATATATGATGTACATTACCAAGCAAACTTCCAACGAAAATTGGTTTGAATGAGATCTAGTAAGTAGTTTTTTTTTAATACGTCATAAATCGTAAACCGCAAAAAACATTGATCAAAGTTACAACGAACTACAAGAACTTTTATACTATGTTACTTGCTGCTACGGAACCCTTCATGGGCGAGTCCGACTCGCACTTGGCCGCTTTTATTTTTTACGAGTAACCACCCTCGCTTTGCTTCGGTTTTCTTATTTTTTTACACCTTGGGTTACATTATTGGAGTTTTATTAAGGATCCCTAATTTTTTGAAAATATAGTATAGCTTATGTTACTCGGGAATAGTGTAGCTTTCCAACAGTGAAAGAATTTTTGAAATCGGTTCAGTAGTTTCGGAGCCTATTCAATGCAAACAAAAAATCAAATTTTTCCTCTTTATATATTAGTATAGATAATCAACCAAGCTACGGACTACCAAGCTTTTATTTTTCAGAATTTTTGTTTGTGGGATATGTTTACGTTCTGGTCGGCCTCGTGTTGCCTACTCATATACTATTTTTATTTGAATGAATCATTTTGAAGGCGTTGTCGTGTCGATTTTTTTCGTAGCCCATAATACTTAATCCTATTGTTGGGCTCGAGTTTATTTACTTATTAGAATACTAAGAACTGGTCCATCCTCAACCATACTGGTCCATTGTAATTGACAGACTTGAAGACTTCGAAGCTGAGATTAAAAATTCATAAATATGTTATAACAATATCTGCCCTGATAAGGCATCGAACCCAGCCCTCGCTCATACCGACTAGTTCGACAACTATATAGTAATTATTTGATAACTGATTGTATCTGTAGAACTCTATACAGCTCATTGATTTGCAATTAACCTTGTGTGGGAACTATTCACATTCAACTGAGCTTAAACACAAGGTCAAGAGATCAAATTCTTCTGTGTATTAATTACATTTTAGTAGATAGGTATGTGCATAAAAGACATGTATTTTGGCTTTATTATTACTATCAAGCCTGTTTTTGCCTGAGATTATAAAGTAATGACTATAAAAGATATAATAAAGACATTTGTTTTTTTTCGGGTGTAGTTTATAGTCGCCTGTTCATTCTTTTATTAACAAGGCAGGGAATGGAATAAAGGATTTTAATTTGTTGAAAGTGTATATTTTTCTTGGTTTGAGGGAGAGAGTTACTTCTACGCTTATCTGAAAGTAGATATATATCTACCTACTTAATAATTACTAATTTATATTACAATCGGCTTTTTACGAAGTAGACTAATACAAACTTAATACGATTTTCGCAAAGTTAGGAACTTATTATTTTATTAATTATATTTTTAAATGTTTTCAAATGTTTTCATTTTACGAAAATTATTGGTTTAGCTTTAGGCAGACAGCGGTATATTCTCGTAATAAATAACAGGGTTTTCACTTCATTAAATGATGAAAGTGTTTGCTCGTTTGACTTAAACCCTGACCGCGCACTTTCCAGACAACTTGTTTAGAAATTGTTTCGAGGATGCAAGTAGCTATCAGCCTATCAATGTTCCATGATACGTCCATTGAAATAAATCCGTTCTCACGTTAAACATTTCTAGTGATTGCAAAATGGAATTTTGAGGAGCAAGGGTTTTCTAGTCAACGTAATTGACTTAACTGTAATTATTCCTGTAAAATTTAAGGAATAAAGTAAGGTGTGGACTAATTCAAAAGTAGTTAGCTTCAATGGTAATATTAAGCGAACAATGAGTTTAATACGAGTAAATCAAAAGCTACTTCCTCGTGTTTATGATTTTATGTATGTCATGTGTGCTATGTATTAAGTACTATTATTTCTTCTGTGGTCTATTATAGCTACTGTGCATGTAGCAAATTGCAAATTCTTTTTTAGTAGATTCGAATAAAATCGCGTGTGATCTACGGACATACGAGTTTATCGATAGATGTTCTGAAGCTTGCTCCTACCGTATTGGCTAACAGAAGATCTCTAAGAGCTAAACGAAATCCTTCATTACAAAACATCTAGCCAGCATACCGACTTTTCCTTTACCACGATTTTGGTCGCCTAATTGATGGTAACGAGCACTTAAATCAACGCATTTGCCATAAAAACCGGCTATTATACTATCGCAATAATTGAGATTATTCAGCTGATACATTATTTATTTATTTATTATTGACAGTTCCTGATTAACAGGTAGTTTTATAAATCTAGAACAGATTCTGCGTACATAATTTTTTGTTTATAGCTAAGAGTATGTCACGATTCACGCTTATTCCTTTCTAATATATTGTGGAATTATTTATATTAAAGCTCTGAATGTATTTTTTATGTCGATGATGTTAGATAGTAACTAAACACATTTAGAATTATATTATTGCATTTTACAGCTACACATTAGACAGATTTATAATTCATCATAAATATTGCGTAATTTTGTATCTAATAACACAAATATAATCCAGACATAATCTAAATTTTACTAACAAAAAATAACCGATTTCAAAGTCTCAAAAACTACTTTTCAGATCTCGTTCAAATTTATGTGAGACCACATGACAAGCACCTGCTTTCGATTAAAAAAAGAATCATCGAAATCGGTTGGCGTGATATTGAGTTATTCGTCAATTTGTCGCGCACATCTTAACATAAATTTATGACTTATGTGGTTTTCTCATGGATGCCAGATGGATGTCAGATCTCAATAAAATTTATGTGGGACCACATGACAGCCACCAGCTTTCGATTGAAAAAACAATCATCAAAATCAGTTCGCCCAGTCCAAAGTTCTGAGGTAACAAACATAAAAAAAAAATACAGTCGTATTGAGAACCTCCTCCTTTTTTGAATGAAACATTTATTATCGTGTGAATAATATTAATCTGAAGTAGTTATATTTTTATGGTCACGGTGGTAGGCTGTTTACTCGATTGCCAATTACTTATGAACGCTAAAGCACGGAGTATAGAGTAGAAGAGGAGCCATCTCATCAAGTTGAAAAAGTGTCCTGGTGTTTACTGAAAATAGAGGTTCCAGTAATGGCCATTCCAGAATCATGGCGCTAGGGTCTGAGAAATAGCATTATGAGCATAGCTGTTATAGACGGCGTCAAGTTTGCTGAGTTCAAAGATTTAAAAATTTTCATGGTGAGTACCATAATGCTTGTATACAAAACCTCAACTATTTAGCGCACTGCAGCGCCACCCGTTATTGGACGAGTTTTTACGGACACTTTTCATACACAGAGATGGCTCTCCTTTTACTCTATCCTCCATGTGCTAAAGGTTTGGTTCACCAATACTCTATTTCCAACTAAATCGCTATTAAACGAGGTAGGTGGGGTTTCGCTAGTCAGTTCATATCGCAAAATCTCTCAATTAGAAATTAGTCTGTCCACTTTTACGCCAAACTAGTCGGGCTTTTGCTCGTTATTCTGGCCCTTATATGGATAGATAAAAGGTACAATTTATCATTATGTATTGAACTTTCTACGTTTAATTGAAACTACAAGATATGGTAATAAATTGAGCTTTAGGTATTGAGAGTTGTTTAGATTACGCTTAGGGTGTGGAGTTCAATTACAGAAGAAATTTAATTATTCGTTTTAGTTATTACACAGTATAATTAATAATTTAAGCAGGTAAATACCTGAGCGAGCTGTTCTCGCGCGCGTTTTTCGGGCAAATTATTGCGTGAAAATATGGCCCCCGTTAACCCTTGAATTGCAATTGGCAACCAAATCGTTTGGATAGATTTAGAGGAGGTAAATGAAAAGTAGAATTTGGGATTCCACTATTGGGCTCGGCCTTTCTTCTCTTCAGTCTCCAAGCAAAAACTTAACCATCCGATTTGGAACTTTTCCTACAAAGCTCCTTCACCGGTTAATGTAATTTAAGTCACAAATTATTTATTTAGTACCTACTTCGTTTATTCCACTAACCCTTGATATAATCGATTTCATGTGCTTGATCAACCATTTATTGTCACGAATATCCTATTTACTCGTTTCTTTTTATATACTGAGTTATAAAGACAATAAGAATAAAGAAACTAAATAAAACAAATTATTCCTCAAGTAGTAACTTTAACAATCAGTAGGTACCCATTCCCCTTTAATCTTTTAGTTGGAAGTTACAAAATATTGTCACATTACTTTCATAAACTAGTATTACGTAGTCATTTAACTTTAGACATGTACGTAAATTCTACTAACATAGTTACTACAGAACTCATAAACTAGTTACCATTACTATTTAACCTCATTTAATATTAAATAACATTAATTACGTCTCGATAACTCAATCTTATGCAATGTACTGACATCTCGGCGAGTTTGTGCACTTGTATGTAACATTCCTCGAATAACAGTTATATAAGGAATCTTGAAAAGTAATATTATTAGGAATTATATTTATTACCAATCTTGTATAACACTTTTCCGTGTTCCGTATATCACGTTTTCAGGTATTTGCAATACTATTGGTTTATGCGTACGTTAGGAATTTGTTACATCTAATTTATATCTGAATAACATCATACCTAGTTCATAACGCAGATCGTGGTCATTCTCCAATACTTTGCTTTCATAAGGTCATTTGTAGTTAATTTGATTTATTTTCACCAAAATATGGGTCTTCAAACCGGCCGTAGCGATCGACTCCGCTACCGCCGTATCAATTATACGGGACCTCCAGCCTGCAGGGGCCCCGACTAACAGCCTCGAATGATCAACGAAGTACCCTTTTATCGACGTCCTTCGCTACATTTTCAAAACGTGATGCTCCCAAAAAAGCTCGCCTGCCGCCCTGGGGCCGTTACTGCTAGGGCCCCTTTAGTAAAACCCTTAAAGTTTAATCATATACAGTCGAGTATCTGTATAACGACTAATATATGGCGATATGGACCATTTCTCTCATATCTTTCAGACAAATCAAGATATTTAATTCGAACAAGTCAACTTATATAAATAAATACTGCTTGTAAAAAGAGACCAAAGGCTCATTAAAATATAAATAAATAACAGTTCCTTATAATGCAGTAGTATGAAAGGCGACGCATAACGGAGATTACTCTTAAATCAATGTAAGATCGTGACTGCTGGTTGTTCAATGACGCGTCGGTACCGTGAAAGGTGTTTGTACTAAGATGGAAGTCGGTATGTGGACTGCATACTCTGTTGTTCATTGTAATGTAAAGATTACGACATCTCATTATTTTATTGCTGTAAAGTAGGAGCAATCCGCCGTTGTTTACGTACAACATAACAGTTAAAAAAAAAACTTGACTATTCTCAATTCGTATTTCAGCCGTTTCTTTCGGTTATCTTTTAGACAGATAAAGAAGATTAAACACTAACTAGTCAACTTACATTATTACTTAATTATAGGAGGAAAACCAAAGGTTTTCTTATTTTGTTTTTTTTCTTCTTGACAGTGCACATCTGGTGTCATTGGTGTGGTTTTCACAAAAAAATCACACCCACAATGTTTTTCGTCTCTTCGCAATTTGAAACCGCTAACGGCCGGTCTCAATAATGTACTAACAGATGGAAGACTGTGGATAGGGCTACCATTAGTATGTTATCTGTCATATTTGTCAATTTTTCAGACGCAAAAATTGACAAATATGACATATAACATACTAATGGTAGCCCTATCCCACAGTCTTCCATCTGTTAGTACATTATTGAGACCGGCCGTAAATGAGTTGTAGTTGAGATTTGCTGGTATTTCTGTGATTGCCACGATGCGTCGTGAGTGTTTTCATAAGAGAGCCACAACACGAATTTCGCGATGTTACCGTTTTACAGATACCACAAAGCGTTGTGAGCTGGTTTTTCCCTCAATGAGCGCTTTTGTCTTTGAGCGTAACATTGTTTGACTCATTTTATCGATTATTGCATATAAATATCGTAATCAATATTAAACCAAATTCCCAATGAACTTAAACAAAGTTCTAATTTTGTCTGATTGTATAGTGCAATGTACGTAGGTAATATTTAATTATGTATGCCTATAACTTTTACTTATTTCAAATGTTGAAAAGGGGAGAGAACTATGTCAGAACAGAAAGTTATTCTGTTCAATATTACCCAAACATCCGCCAAAAGTATATAAAAGTATTTTTTATAATTATACTTTTGGCGGATGTTTGCATACCAATTTCCATGATCACAGCAATGCGGAAACCCGGTCCAAAAGATTACACAAATGGTATCATGTTAAGATGTTGGTAAACGCTCATTGATTGATGGATACGATACGGTCAGCGATAGTTAAACGTCCGACAGCAACTGAATTCCCAAATCCGGAGATAAATTGTAACATTTTGGAATGCTGCTATCGATAAGAGATGACATTTCTCGGAACAAGTAGAGTATGTCTTCAAAAACGGATGTATGTAGCAGAGCGTACTGTTACGGGGAGGATTAAGGGAGGCTTTTTAAAAAAAACAATTATTCAGATCAGCACGGATCTGGAGGCAACCGTTCCTGATGAAGTTTAGACGTAGACTGACGAATGGATCAAGGTGGGAACTGGGACTGGGCACCGGACCGCTGACTCAGCCACACGAGTCAGCAGGACTCCCTACAATCCCCGGATATAACACCTCCCCCTTTTAGAGGAGACTTTGGGGTTCAAATACTCCAAAGTATCTGTAGGTATTTAGGAGTGTCAGGATCTTTAGATTCTGGTCCTGAGTGGAGCAGCGGATTTACTTGGAAGGGTTTCTTCTACTTCTGTTAGTTCTAGGGCAGGATTAGGTTGTGGGGGTGATTTATTTATATTAAATTTTAATTGGAAGGGTTGGTTGCCACCAGATTTACATAATTTATTATAAATTGAATATGATAGGAGCAGAGATACAATTATTGATATTATAATTAAAGTGATTGAATAGTGTGTCCCATATTTAATTATGTGCGGTGTGTGTTCCTTCTCAAAATTTTGTAGATTATTCAAGATTGAATTTATTTTAGTTTTGTGTTTAGAATTAAAATCATCGAGATCTACATTATGCAGATAAACAGGAGGCACACTATTTACTATTTTATTTAACTTAGGCAAATTACAACAGGTGTCGTTGATCAGATTGAACTCTGGAAAATGGTTAATAGGTGAGGTAATATTAATGACATCATGTTTGGGTATTAGCGTAGCGCTTTTACAATAAACTGTGCAATCTTTAGGAATGGTAAGTATTCCGGTACCCAAAATATTAATTTCAAATAGCTTAGTGTTCAGACAGTCAATTGATATCTTATTAGGTTCTGATTGTATGTAAATCCACTTATTGTTTATTAGTTGTTTCCAAATATCGAGTTTTCCGGATATAATTTTCGTTTCACACTGTACTGGTTTTTCACTAATAACTTTCGCTAATAACTCACTTTCACAAGTAGTTTTCGCGTCGGTAGGATACACATTTTCAACATCACAAAGAAAGATTCCGGGCGTCACAGATTTACAGATTTCTAAGCTATCGAAAACACAATAGTGGGATTTGTCTTTGGTCATTGCTATGTATTTGTTATCGGGTAAAATTAAGCTAAAAGAATTTGGGCTGGCCGGTTCATATGGCGTCGGCAGTGCGACGTTATGAAATAGTACATATTCTTTTATGTTAACTAAAGGCACTTGTAGTACAAAAATAATCTTATCATTAACATAATAACATATTAACCTAGAGATTCTTAAAATAAGATGTATAGAATTTATATCTAAGGAAACGGGTAGTTCAAGATCGCTGGGTAAGTGTCTGTAGTTATTAATAAGCTCTTCATATAACTGTTTCGGCGTTATTATTGCAGGGTGCAAAATATTTTGACTGCTGAATAGGATAGCGTTAACTATATCCTCTAATTGAAAAGAAAGGGTGAGTATTGAGGATTCTAAAATACCAAGTATTTGGTTAACGTCTGCGAGTATTCTTAAACCATTAGTTACTTCCGTAATGTTGCCGACACTTATTGAAAGCTTATCAATAGCTTTATTTAGATTAATTTCATTATCCTTAATTTTATGTAGGGTGTCATTATAATAGGTCAATGTTGACGAAGTGATCAAAATGTTCTCTTTCATCAACGAAGCCAACTGTTTTTCATTATTTTGTAAAGATTTTATAGCCTCATCATATTTCAATCCGTCGTTTTCATCCAATGAACCAAAAATGTGTTTTAAGATTGTACCTATCCCACTTATCCAAGCACTACGTTTAAATCTAGTATCAACTAGATGTGAGATGGATGCGAAATCTCTTCTCGCATCCTTGAATCGCGCTAATAACGGTTGTAGCTTACTATTGCATTCTGTGTCAATTTGTGTTATTCTAGTTTGATTACATAGTTGTCTGGTTACATCCAAGGCTGTTTCAATATTCTGCAAGTGTGGATAGAAATGGGAAATGTCTACAGGTAATATAATGTTTAACTCAACGTTATTAATCTTTAACGTCCCCAAATAGTCATAGTACAACCCCGAACTTGATGTTATCGGCTGGATGAAATCTTGATGACCTTGAACTGAGCTGCAAATAATATAATAAAAGGTAAGTAGATATGTATAATAATATAAAATAATAATATAAAATATAAAATAGTTATATTTTACTTTACTCTATTTTTACTCTATTCTATCTATTCTATATATTCGATCTCTCATTTCTTTCTTCTTGACTATTCTATTCTTATCCTATTCTGTTCTTATCCTATTCTATCCTAATCTATGTTATGTTTCAGATAACTACCTTAAGTATAAGGTAAATATAAGGTCGGTATAGGGTAAATATAAGGTCGGTATAAGGTAAATATAAGGTCAGTATAAGGTAAGTATAAGGTCGGTATAAGGTAAGTATAAGGTCGGTATAAGGTAAGTATAAGGTCGGTATAAGGTAAGTATAAGGTTGGTATAAGGTAAGTATAAGATCAGTATAAGGTAAGTATAAGATTTTATATAAGGTAATATAAGGTTATAATTTTCATTATCATAATTATAATTAATTTATATTATTAAATTTTAGTTAATAAAATGAATATATCCTATTCTTAAGTTTAATTAAAATTATAGGTTTACTTCGGCTAATTTCACTTGGTCAAAGTGGTGTGTAACATGACGTCGATTAATAAGCAAGGTAAGTGTGTTATTACCGTTTATCTTTACCACTTTATAGGGTCCTTTCCAGGTGGGTGAGAGTGCTTTACGCATTCTCAAGTGGTTTTTCAGGTATACATAATCACCAATTTTGTATCTAACTGGGCGTGTATGATTGTCATAATAGGTTTTGGATGATTCCTTGGATCTTCTAATAAAGTCCAAGGCTTTCTCTCGTGAATACTTCAATCTACTTTGAAGCATCCGGACATAATCAGGGTATGTAGCTCCAGGAACTTCCTCATAAATTGAGCTTGGAATCAAAGGTTTATTTCCGAACATTAGTTCGTGGGGTGTAAAGTGTGTTGTGGAATGGATAGTCGTGTTGTAGGTGAGCATGGCCGTGTAAACATACCGTGGCCAATTTGATTGCTCTTCGTCAACGAAAGATCTAAGGTACTCTTTTAGTGTAGAGTGACTTCTTTCCAGAGCACCCTGGGTCTGTGGATGATAAGGAGAGGACCACAGATTCTTTATCTTAAGGAATTCGCAGGTTTTCTTAAAGAGTTCTGAAGTGAAGTTGGTTCCCTGATCCGTGAGGATCGTCTTTGGGATACCGAATATAGAAATATAATGAAGAAGACACTCACTCGTCTCTTCTGCTGTGATACTGCGAATTGGATAAGCTGAGGAGAATTTTGTAAGATCATCCTGTATTGTTAATATGTATTTTAATTTTGCAGGTCCCGCCTCGGGTAACGGCCCGACAACATCCAAGGATATGCGTTGACAAGGTTGGGTTGATGTGCTCGTAATTTGCATGGGAGCACGATTTATTTGCCTAAGAGCTTTATTAGTTTGACATTGTGGACATCTCTTCACGAAGGATTCTATATCGCTGCGCATATTTCTCCAGTAGAAGGTCTCCTGGATCCGCTTAAGCATTCGATTACTACCAAGGTGTCCGGCAATTGGGATATTATGGTTTTCCTTGAGTATTTTTGGAATTTCGGACAAGGATGGATATATAATTATTCCCTTGTATATATGCACGTTAATATTTGTATTATTAAAAAGATAAAGGAGCATGTTGTAGATTTTGACGAACTGGTGAGTATCGAATGGATTTTTGAAATCTGTTACAGCGATATCATGTGTAGAATTCAAGGTCAAATCAAGGTTAACGATCAATTCATTTCTGATAGATTTAAGGCTTTTATAAATATCTCCATAAGGGGAATTATCGAAGTGATGAACCTTGAAAAAGAGAAGATAATATGTCTTGTTTTCATGTGTGAAAGAGATAAAAGAATGAAGGTTTCTTTCTTTATTAATGATTTCCGAATTATTGGGTATATTGTCGATAACGTTTTGTACAAAGGGGTTGGATTCGTCTAAGTCTATGGAAGTGGGTAAAATAATAACTTTATATTTTGATTTTGTTATATCTTCGTTATGTTCTTGGATAATTGTATTGAAAGTAATGTCTTTGTTGGACATTTTCTTCAGGAAGGAAGAATAATCATCGTCAGGTAAGTCGAGGATCTCTATTCCAGGATCGTTAGGAATATTGGGTGACGGCTCTACGTCGGGTAAGTCGTGAATTTCTTTTCCAGGAGCATTAAGGATATCAGGAGATGGCTCTACATCAGGTAAGTTAGGGATTTCTATTTCAGGTAAGGGTAAAATATCACCAGGATTGGGGGCGAGAGGATCTAGGGAATCAAGATTGAGTTCCTCAGAGTTGAATGAGGGTGGCGATATTAAGAGATCCATGAGATCCCTATCTAACCCTCCTTCCTGCTCAATTTCTACTCCTCGATCAGGTTGGACTGGATTGACGGGAAACCGTGATAGAGCATCGGCATTGGCGTTTATTTTACCCTTTTTATATTTAATATTATATTCAAACTCTTCCAGTTTGAGTCGCCAACGGATAAGTCTTGAACCGGGATCTTTGCAGCTAAAAAGCCATTCCAGGGGCTTATGATCCGTCAGGATCGTGAAACGGTTACCATAGAGATAAGGACGGAATACTTTAGTGCCGAATATTATGGCGAGGCACTCCTTTTCTGTTACGCTGTAGTTGCACTCTGCTTTATTTAGAGTCCGGGATGCGAATGCAATAGGTCGGTCTTGGCCTATTGTACCCTGGGATAAGATAGCGGATATCGCATAATTAGAGGCATCACAGGTGAGTAGGAATGGTTGAGTAAAATCTGGATACGATAATATTGGGGAAGAGACAAGCTTGTTTTTAAGGGTTTCGAAGGATAATTGCTGTGCGTTTTCCCATTTGAAAGGTACATCCTTTTTAAGCAAGTTTGTTAAAGGTCTGGCTAATTTGGAAAAATCTTGTATAAAACGTCTGTAATATGACACAAGGCCTAAAAATGATTTTACGTCTTTAGGAGACTGAGGAATGGGAAAATCAGTCACCGCTTTTACCTTGTCGGGATTTGGTTGAACACCCTTTTCATTAATTATGTGTCCAAGGTAAACAACTTCCTTGCGCAGGAATTCGCACTTTTCAGGTTGAAGTTTTAGATTAAAGTTACGAATCCTATCAAAAACAGCTTTTAGGTTAAGGATATGAGTAGTTAAGTCGTGAGAATAAATGACAATATCGTCGAGATATACAAAGCAACGAGTACCCTGAAGACCAGAAAGGCAGGTGTTCATGAGCTTCTGAAAAGTGGATGGGGCATTCTTAAGCCCAAACGGCATTCTGTTGAACTGATAATGTCCTTGAGGTACCGAGAACGCCGTTTTAGGAGCGTCTTCCGGGGAGATGAGAATCTGGTGAAAACCAGAAGCGAGGTCTAAGGTAGTAAAGTATTTGCTGTTCCCTAGCTGATCAAGAATCTCGGATATCTGCGGGATAGGATATGTTTCTCCAATGGTAATGTCATTCAGTTTTCTATAATCTATGACAATTCGCCATTTGCGTTGGCCCTGGGAATCTAATTTCTTGGGAACTATCCAAATTGGTGAGCTCCAAGGAGAGGATGAAGGTTCTATGATGTTCTGATCTAACATTTTGTTGATTTGAGTCTCCACTTCTGTCTTGTGACACTCTGGGAATCTATAGGACTTAGTATGAATAGGAATATCACTATTCGTTTTAATTTGGTGTTCAAGAGCAGAAGTGTGGGTTAATTGATCTTTAGGTAAATGAAAGATATCTGAATATTGGGAACAAAGTTCTATTAGAGCATTTTTCTCTTCTAGATTAAGATGATCAGTTCTTAATGATTTTATTACTTCATTAGTTCGATGATATGTTTCTTGGATGTTCATATTAATTGGGAAACAATCAGATGACAAAGGTTCTATGTTTAATTTTAAATTCGTTTTTACATTTATATAGGTTTCTGAAGTATTTGCGACTGTTAGATTAATACGGTTATTATTTTTGACTTTAACGATACAATTGGATATTAAAATGTTATCAGATAAATGTTGATCGGTAACGATACCTTCTTTGAGATTAGTTTCCTGGACAGAGCACTCTATAACAGCTTCGCTGCGTGGAGGGATAACATAAAAAGGTTCAGAGAAATGTAATTTAACATCTAATTTGTCTATTTTCAAGATATCATTAGTATAATCGATTTTACAGCCGAATGCAGTTAGGAGGTCTGTACCTATAATACCGTCGTAGGGTAGGTTAATGTCCCTTACGACATGGAACTTGAATGAGATAGATTTATTTTTGTCTAATTTGAGTTTCAATTGGAAATGACCTTCAGTTTGTGTTGGTTCATCTCCAGGGTCTATACCTTTGAGTTTTATGGGCTCTTTATTTAATTTTTGGGTTTTATGGATACAGGATTCTTTTAGTAGACATATAGCAGAGCCCGAGTCTACCAGTAAGGAGAGAGGTATATCTGAGGCTTGTGAATCTAGTAACACATGGGGTAATAATCTCTTTGATGTATCTATATTTATTTCATAGACTTCTTTGTTATCCTTATTGGGTCTTGAGGATAGGACACTTGTCCGGGGCTGGTTACCCGTGTGGTCCCTTGGTTCTGAGGATAGGGCACTTATTTGGGGCTGGTTACCCGTGTGGTCCCTTGGTTTTAAGTATGGGGCACTTGTTTGGGGCTGGTTACCCGCGTGGTCCCTTGGTTTTAAGGATAGGGCACTTGTTTGGGGCTGGTTACCCATGTGGTCCCTTGGTTTTGAGGATAGGGCGCTTATTGGGGGCTGGTTACCCGAGTGGACCCTTGGATTTGAGGATAGGGCGCTTATTTGGGGCTGGTTACCCGAGTGGACCCTTGGATTTGAGGATAGGGCGCTTATTTGGGGCTGGTTACCCGTGTGGTCCCTTGATTTTGAGGATAGGGCGCTTATTGGGGGCTGGTTACCCGAGTGGTCCCTTGGATGTATAGATTTAGATTCGGTGCCGATTTTTACGTAACGTCTCGGACGACACCATGACGAGACTTCTACTCGTTTAAAGGTTCGAGTTGGGTATCAACTTCATCGTGACCATCCTCCTCATAAGGTTCTTGGACAAAATGGACACGTGGAGGTGGTCTATAAGGAGTTTGATTTTGTTGGACTCTGAAACGGTTATTATTGAACTCTCGTTTTTTGCACATTGAAATATCGTGTCCAGGGGTTTTGCAATATCTACAGAAATTATTAGGATTTTGTGGTGCGAAATTGGAGGGTTTAGGTATAGAAGGAGCTGTGTAAGTATTTGGCCTTGAAGGACCTGCCTTGAATTTATTAATATTATTGCTAGAAGATTTTTGTTCGGCCTGTGGACGTCTGTATAGTGTCTGCTGTATGCGCTCTTCCGAGATTGCAAGGTTAATGGCCTCATTCAATGTTTTGGGGCCATTACATCTGACAATGTTAGAGATCCGAGGATGGAGGCCCATAACAAAGTGATGGAGAGCGAGGTCCTCCATAGCTGCTGTACGGCCAGGTATTTCCTTGGCCTTAGAGGTCGATAATGATATTTCTGTTAATAACTGCGAAAGGTAAGTTTCCATGCGCAATGCATATTGCCTAACATTATCTTGCGGACCTTGTTTGCTCTCCTGGAGATCGGCGAGCAAATGCGAGTAGTGCTTGCGTTCACTAAATTGGGTCTTTAAAAATTCTTTCAACTGTTCCCAGGATGTAAACTCCTTTATAGAGCAAGCAATCTCCGCTTTACCATTTAACTGGCTTAGGATATATTTGAGTAAAATGGGTTTCTGATTTTCCGACGCAATTTCAAAAGCGTTATCGCAATTAACAACAAACGAGTTTAGGGTTTCTCTGTTACCATCGTAAGGCTTAATAAATTTGAATAGGATATTTAAATCGATTTCGGCCATTGCGAGGGCTGCAGCAGCTTTCCTAGTTAAACGAGGAGAAAGAACAGGTGACTTCGTTAAATTGTCGCTTGTAACCTGTTCCGGTAAAGGAATTTCAATAGTAAGTTTTTTATCTTCCACTTTAGGCATTTAGAAATAATAAATTAACGTAGTATTAAAATTTACGTGTTAGTTCTGATTTTTAGTTTCGAAATTTAATTATAGGAATAAGTTACAAGTAGCGACTAAGGGTTTACAATAGTTTAATACTGAACTCTAAATATCTCAGCCTAGACAAAACAATGACCAAAGACTTACTGCATCAATAATGCGTGGGCGACCGATAAGAAGACGACGTCCGTCGAATACATTCCGTTGTATAATTTCTTCGTCGTTTATGATTTCTTTCTTTATAGGATGACACTTCTTTTTCAGGATAACGGGAACCAGAGCTGGAACCAGGATACGTCGAGGACAACGGCAAGAACAGGTAAGTCGTTGCAGTCAGCAGGTAAGTAATTTTCTCCACAGGTTTACATCAGACGCAGTCAGGATATCGCAGGTAAGTTTCACAGGATCACGACACGAACAGGCCAGGACACAGCGAGGACACGGCGAGGACACGGCGAGGACACGGCGAGGACACAGCGAGGACACAGCGAGGATAGTTGTCACGGTAGGTATAACGTTATACGCTTTTCACAGTTTTCACCACAATTTCACAGTTTCACACACGGACACTAGAAAATCCGGATTTTGGGATTCAGGGCGAGTCTACAGAAACGGTGCCTGGGTTACTGGGGATTTCCGAATCTTTAAAGATCCTTTACCGCTGCCACCAAAATGTTACGGGGAGGATTAAGGGAGGCTTTTTAAAAAAAACAATTATTCAGATCAGCACGGATCTGGAGGCAACCGTTCCTGATGAAGTTTAGACGTAGACTGACGAATGGATCAAGGTGGGAACTGGGACTGGGCACCGGACCGCTGACTCAGCCACACGAGTCAGCAGGACTCCCTACAATCCCCGGATATAACAGTACGTATGAACCATGTTATTAAAAGTTGGTCTCAGGTGGTGATCAATGTTGAAAATTCAGGTGACACCGCTTCTTGTTGGCGGGCATTAAATAAATAAATGAACGCATACACATTCATACCCCCGCAGTAGGTTTTTACCTGTGTCGCGGGTGGCACGGACTACACATATAATATATGATACAATATAACACATCACAATAACACCCATGACCCAATGTATCGGTGGTGCAACTGGCAATTTAGACATGTATGTTAGTAAAACAAATAGGACTACAGTGACTAGAAACTTATTTGTGATGGATTTAGGATTTTCTTATAGGTACTTCAAACACTCAAAAGAGGGCAAGTCTTACGTTACTTATGAGAATAAGCTCTTAAATATTTTTATTTAATCTTACCTTAATGCTTTTAAATCCTTGCTAGATCCTCGATGCGATTGTTTTCCTATCTTACCGTGCTTGCCGCATTCTTTCCTGCCAATTACTCTGTCAACACCTCCGACGTTGCGAATAACGGGCGCGGTCGATGACAGCGTCCTACCACAGAATAGATACCTATAGTACTCCTGCGACACCTCTGAGCCCGGCGAGCCTGCTATTTGATTGGCTCTTGCGATTATTTCGTGCTCTCTCAGGCCTGGCGCACTCCCCAAGTCCGCACTTTTGGTATGAAGTTACAATTACATGCCACGTTCGTTGGGTCGGGCGTTCGTAATCACACATGACGTCATCACACATGTGACTCGTTAGTTCGATACAACGCGCTGCGTCGTGCTAAACGTTATTAACTAAAATGAAAGCAAAAGCATATAGCATCGCATTCCGCTACCTAAACAATAACGAGGATCCGAATCTCACGTTTTTAGTCGTATGTCATTTCAGATTTGATATGCATACCTGCTTAAACCTAAGAGATAATATTTGTTTCATAGACAAGATAAGTACACACCAACATAATGCCGTATGACCATCTTCTTAAGTTAAAGTACCTATACAGACATTGTCAAATAAAATATTTTTTTGATCTACATGCTACAAAGTAAATATCTACTCACTTAGCCTAGATTTATTTGAAACGACATTTGTTCATAAGAGTAGCATGGGCATTTATGTAACTGGTAATTAAACTCTCAGATTAATTTTATTCTTTATATTTATTCTTTATATTATTTTGAAGATAAGAGATAGCGTTAGAAAGAGAGGCAACTCATTTCGCGTTTTTGATTAGCGCTATGCGACCTGAATCTTTAATAATAACATGAGCTCTGAGCAAGAGTCACTGTTTATTTAAATGATTTTGTGGAGTGCGTCTTCTATACTAAATATTATGTCTTCTGTAGCGTTATGAATCTATCATAGAATTCACAGACACTTTTCACATTCTAAATTCAATTAAAATCGAACTGCACGTACTGAATGATAAGTGGCTGTCTGGGTAATTTTTTATCAATTCAGTGAGATAATTTTGACATTTTTCAATTAGTTTCCAAAAGCTTACGAAACTAGTTCAACCCCACCCTCATGTCTCTCGACTGTGTTAAAATAGTGCATTATACGTGTGTCTTGTTGTTGTGAATTATTGTAATTTCATGCCATGCAATAATCGACAACTTAAGTCACTAATCTTCGCATGGTTTAAAAAAGTTATTCTTAAGTAACGGAAAAGCGTGACTAATGAGTTTAGGAAATACACTAAATAATAGTGATATGAATTCCAGTATTAAATATTTCGAATAATGCTTATCGCATGTCGCTTAATCCTTGACCAAACTGCTTCAACTACAGGCTTATTTACCTCGTCGACACAAATTGGATACAATGTTTTTTGGTTCCTAAATACATTTAAATGAATCATAAAGCAAGTATACACTTAACTATCATTGCAAATGTATGTAGATACGATCTTCTTTCAATGAATGAAAACCACCTGATTTCTCCTCCTCAGTTAAACTACGCCTACGTATGGTCACCGTTAAAGATCGACATTAATAAAGCCAATCCCTTATTACATAAGCACTTTCGCTTATAGCTTAAGTAACGAGAGCTTCTGAACATTCATGACTCCGTACCGACTCAAGTTCACTTCGAGTTAACTGTTAAAACAATTGACATTCTACCCTTCTGAATGCTTCTGTGTTGATGTTGATCTTCCTGAAATTGACACCATTATTTTTATGTTCATTGGAAAATCTGTAGTCTGTGGTAGGGACGCTGCCTGCCGAGTTATTGGTCCCGAGTTCGATTATGCGAGAGATATTTGTTTATCCTCTTATCGCAGACGTTTGTCATGTCTCATTTGTCTATGCCACCCACAACACAAAAAATCCTAGTTCGAGTATTTGAACGTTTGTTAATTTTAATATTATTATACCTACCTAACTTGAATTCTATAGTTGCTCTAATAGTGTATGAGTTAATCTATGATCATCTTTTATAATTAAGTCAGCTTAAGAAAGTGGAGACGCATTGATGTAAATAACGTAAATAATATATCTAATGTAACTTAAGATGTCTTCATACACTAGAATTAAAATATTTAAAGCTATTATTAACCATGTTGATTTAAGTATTAAAAATTGTTATTAAAGAACCCTAATTCTTCATGAACTCCAAAGAATGAATGAATTGTCAAAAGTAATGAATCGATGAAATGATTTATAACTTTCTCTGCCCATCATTCTTATGAATAAAATGAATCAGGAGGTCACTCCATAACGAGTTTTCTTCGCCATTTGTTCATTTGGTATCCGCTTATTCATAGTTATTCAAATGTATAATGAAGCCTCATTATAACAACTCTATCGATCGATGTATTGTCATACTTGTGGCTAGAAAGGTGTCTTAGTTTAACGCATAAAATTTTCTTTGGTTCTTTTTTAAGGTTCCGTAGTTAAAACGGAATCTTTATAAATCTCGATCTATCCGTTACTTAACTAGATCTGACCTTAGTATTTGTGAAATATTAAACTTTGTGCTTTTGTTTGATTCGTATTATTGCATGTGAAAAAATTACGATAGTAGATAATGAAATGAAAAGCGAAATTAAAATATCACAGCGAGATAGACGTAAGTTGACGAGCAATAAGTTGATCAACTTACAACTATTGGAATAATGAATTTCCTTTATGGGTCAGTATTCATTTTGTAACATTAGCAATGCCAACCATGGTCAGCCATTCATTAAGTGACTGCTTGTGAGATTTCATCACTCTCAAATTTTATTGTGCGTGTCTCAACTCAATATTTAAAACAATATTGCATACTATATTTCTTAATTTAACTTGCATTTATAGTGTTTTATGTTTTTTATTGTCCATAAAATTGGCATTAAGTTTTTTCTAATGATATGTGTAAGAATCATAATCATTTACCAGTTAAAATTAGTTTAGTTTTGAATTAGTTGCGGTTACAAAAGTCTTAACAAATAACCCGACATAACTGTGTATTAAAGAGTAGAAAATAGTTTTGGTAAATAATTCTCAACTGATTTATTTAATTATTATTTGTAGGAATGAATAAGGTGGTTACGGACTCACAGACCATTGTGACTTTGATCAATTATTGTCTTTACTAATATATGTAGGTATAATTATCAAAACGCACTGATAAGCTGAAGGATTTTCTTGGGTTCCTAACTTGACCAGCCGACATAATTTACTTCTTCTTTTCTAATATATGAGTCCAATAGCAACTTATGTCGGCAGGATATGAATGGATGTTTCCTGTAAATCACTGCTACTAAATGTTGCAGTGTTAGACAGACTTTTAACGTGGCAGGAAATAATTAAACAAAATTTATTGTGAGTCTGTGGAATTGAGTGAAAATTCGAGTTATCTGTTCGTGAACTGAGCACTGAACCTTGGGCCACTTACAAGATATATCGCACAATATTACACGCGGTCGTGTGCAATACTACGCTGGTTAGAGGTACTGTCGACAGAAAAGTATTATAAAAAAGTAATTCTTATAAACAGTATTTGACTATTTCAAATTTGTATTCTCATGAAACTTACATTTTATATAATCCATATCTTCAAGAGACAAGTACCTGTGTTTTTTGAATTTCCGTCATGAATAAGATGAAATTTGTATGTAATTCAATCGTTAGGACTTACATTTAGTTTTTTTAAATAATAGGAAATCATGGTTAATGTACAGGACATAAAGTCTCAAAAGTTAAAAATGTCGTAATTTCAACCGTTATTTCATAATGTTATTCCATAAATCTTTTCCATAAGTTTTTATCTTGATCTTGGGGTTTTAACTGGCGTTTAAATATTCTCTCATTACCTCGCGTTATAGATTAATATCATGTGGCGCAAATTTCAAAATGTTTTTATTGCTAACCGTACATTTTTAATCTAACCAACCTGTGTGAATTTCACAACGCCGCTCTAATAGTCGCGTAGGTCGCAATACAATTTTAATTTTAACTGGCATTTTGTTGTCTTTTTAATGAAGAACAATTTGCTTAACAACAAACTGACCAGTAACCACATCTCAACCGCTTAGTCTTTCATCATGTCGTTCAGGTTCGTACAAAATAATTAACTTGCGCTCAATCGGGCAACGAATAATTATAATTAAAGGTTTATGAACGAGAATTATACATAATGTTATTTAGAAGGTATGGTGCAATATGATTATTGTTACTTTAATTATTCACACGTGTAATTTTATAATGTTTGTAACTTGGAGTATCTTATGTTATAAGTAGGTGTGTTATTTATAGGTATATATCTAATGCAGTGAATAAAGCTTATCTCCGGTCAGTCACCCCGCTGGGCCCCGCTGATAACACCTGCGTATTACACAAGACTATATTTTATTTACGCGAGGCACTTTACGGGGAGCCTACGAAGCTTTAGTTGATAACACTAATTACACATCGTCGTTGCGATTTCAAAACCTCTTATGTGTAAAAAATCTGCTTTTTGAGGCAATCGATAAGAATCGATAAAATTTTGTTTAGCAAGCACATAGTTGATTTTGAATTTGGTGAATAAATTACGATGGAAACGTAGTACACAAATGAGAGTTTTTGAATTCGATAGTGCTTCAAAATGTAGAATCATTTGACGTAAAAAAGTGATTTTGCCAAAAGTGGCACATAACACATAAGAGGTTTTGAAGTCGCAACGACGACATACACTTTATTTACTGGTTTCAACGTTAACCACCAGCTGAAGGCATTGGACGATGAACGATCCTCTTGGTGATCTTATAACTCAGTTAGTTGATAATATTCTTGTATGCCGAGACGTTCGATTACTGGATTTAAGTGACAAAATAATCATTGTTCATCGGACTATTGTTCATATACGTATAAAACACTATTACTTATCAAAGTTGTCAATGTATATTACAGCTAAAAGCTATAAGATGTAGGGTATTCTTTCGTCTGTCGGCGAGCCGCGGCAGCTGCCGGCCGGGTGGAAATGACGCCATCAGCTTCCTGCAAAGTTACGTCAACTGGCATTCATTGCTATTGTATAAGATTTATACATACATATAACAATTTCGCCTCTCTAGCCAGGTGGAAAAGCTTTGACTTCCACCTACCACAAGTGTATTACTTGGTTTTATCGGTTGTAAACGTTTGAGAGTACACAAAGCTTTAGTACGGTAAACTAATATAAACATTAACGTGGCTTTAGCGGAAGATACTAACACAACTAGTTTCAATAGAGCTGTTTTGTTCGCTGCATTTTCATTTAACATGGATATATTACTGATGCCGACTCAGGTTAATAAACAATAGGTAATAGAATCAAGTCGTGATTTACATCAACAATGCAACATTTACGATAACGTTCGATCGCGGCCGGAACATCCGGCAATAATGGGAAGATCATGGATTGTGGGTATTGCGCGTAATGCATACTAATATAACAGTGTTAGAATTCGTTAAATTTCATCGATTATATCACTTATGTTTTAAGGGACCCGCTGATAGCCGGAACACTTTTGGGTGAATATCAGAAACGTGCATTTTTTTTTTCAATTTTGGTGTTGAAATTTTTTCTTCAGTTTTCGTGAAAAATAAGAATCTGGTATAAGAAAAGACAGTCGAATTGTTACACTTTCTTTTCTTATACCAGGTCCTCATTTTTCACGAAAACTGAAGAAAAAATATCACCACCAAAATTGAAAAAAATGCACGTTTCTGATATTCACCCTTTTGCTGTGTCATTTGTAAGAATTCGTAAGGGGTATTTCTAGGGGTGATTAGAGGGAAATGTTGAAGCGCTCATAGCCCTACGGCTTCTGTCTGTGTATGTAATTCATGAGCACAGCATGAAAACTTTCAACACTTCGGTCAACCATTAATCGTAATTAATTGAAGCGTGGAGAAGTACGCTCTAGGTCTCTTTATGAGGAGAAACTCATGCTCAGTAGTGGGTCGAAGCCAAGCATCAAGAATTGCACGTCAAAAATATTTGTGCTGGAGTGTCGAGACAGTCAGACCTATTGATACAGACATGAAATAACTATATTTAATATCAGTTTTCATGTCAAACCTGGTGTAACGGTGCACGTGGACGCGTACGTAGCAATTTTAAAATTATTAGCTTCACCATGGTTACAGAACACTATGTAATTATCTTTGACTTGATTTACTGACACATCGGTTGATTTAAAGCCTCGTGTAGGATGTAAACTGGGTACGAGGCGGCTGAGATCTTGCTTATTTAATCAATTTATGCACTTATTTTATATTTATGAGGAGAAATGTTACTGCCAGCAGGCTTTTGATTAAATTTAATGACTTACGTCTAATACTATGGTTGAGCTTTCTGTATCGCGTTTTCTTCTCTGTAATGCACCGCGATCGCAACTGATAGATTTTGTATAACCTGTCACCGTTAGTGTCAGATGAGTTTCAGTGTCTCGTCAAGAGGTTTCCCATCGGGTATGTCAGGACGTCGATGAGGTCCATTGAGAGCGGCGATTTGAACTATTGCAATGGCCCCTAATCTATCCACCAACCCACGTGAAGCAAGGTGGTAGTAATAAGCCTCCGAAATAAATTAGAAGAAATCATGCCATGTGGCGGGCAGATAAAGACTGGAAGCCACTTTGCGCTATTACACTCCGCACTAAACTACCATGACCTCATCAACGATACGCTAATGTATTGAAGCTAACAGCCCCTAACGGCTTTATACATAATCATTATTGGAACTAAACTTCCCAGAGCGCACCAGCTTTCCAACAAGGACCCTTGTTTATTAATAAATAAGTAACAAGTGTAAACAAATGTATCGTGCCCATCACAACAGGTAATTGTCAAAGGCTGCATCGCTGTTACATAACTGAACCGGTAACGGTGTACGACGCGACGGTAACGGTGGCAGCGGAGGCCGCCCGCCATGCGCCCGCGCCGCCGCGCCGCACTCGCACACGATTATCGACATTCACACTTAACACACGTTAAGGACACGCTAATTCTGAATAACACACGATAAGGACAAACACTAAAATTCTACTTTCGGCATTCAAACTTAGCATAAATGATTAGGTACGTGTACTTAACTGAATTACACACAATAAGAGAGTGTTAAAAACATATTATTTAGACATTTCGAATGATGATGATGATTATGAGCCTCGCTGAAGTCCCTATCTAATCTTTTTATGTATTAAACTGATTCAAAATATATGTAAAATAAACATGAAATCTTCTGAATGCTACAGTGAAGCGACGCGGCGACGTACTATAAAATATCATAGTTACAAAATGTCATTGTTTCTGTAATGCAACAGTTATTTCCATTACGTCCTGAAGGTCTAATGACACAAAATACATAATTATTGCTAATCTTTCTGAAGCTTACTTAAATTTAGTTATAGATCCTATAGATTTCAGTGATAATTAACTTTCTGACTACAAACATAGTAAATAACTTCTACGTGTATACTTAACAAAGGTAAAGAATTCGCAAAAGTATGCAAATGTTGTCACAAGTTTTCTATTTATATTCGTATGCCTATCTGCGGTCGTTGCCCGCTTTCCGAAATGGTCAGTGAAGGCTAAATCTGATTGTATTCTTTCACTAATCCTGGGAACGAACGTCCGACTGCGGTTTCTAGCTATACTCTGGCTACTTACTTAGCGTGGCATATTAAGTCATGGTAAAGTGCTATGAATGATAATGTATTGTGAGGGATTACGCGAACTACTTGTTTATAGACTAACGATCGCGGCAAAAAACTTGTTACGCGACGCAAACGGTTATCTTTTATAATTAACAAACAGTACAAGTTCTTTTAACCAATTAAATATAAACACATAGATAACAAAAACATGAATTTAAAGATAACACAACGGAAATGGAACGGTTTCCCTACAGTGAACAGGAAATAGTTAAATAGAAAAAATAGAAGACAAAAAAGAAAACAACAGCGCTTTTAGCCTTATTTACATCGTTTTCTTAGCTATCGTTTAAATCCATGTTTTCCAGAATTTGCCCTTTGTACCTATAGATTTTATATCTACCCAATCCGTAGACAAAGCAAGCCCGATTTACTTACACTAAATCAGGATACCTATAAGTCTACATATATCGTAATATCATTCTCTGCTACTGTTATCGCTATTAGAAACTAATTTTGGCCAGTGGGACAGAGTGAATATCACAGGGTTATGTGATTGGTATGAATTGTGCAACGGTGATTAAGGTAGACAAAGTTTTGCAAAGGCAAAGGCTTTCAAGCCACGGTCATTCAGCGCAGCATTACGTTATGTTCATGATCTTAATTCGTTTGGACGATCGTCTGAAGCTCGATGATGGCGCAGAACTCCGGGAAATCAGGGTTTATATATTGTAATGTATACGTGTTCTACCGTGGGGAATGTTTTATTTTGGACAATTTCCATTGATGTGTGAGGTAGGATGTTACGCGGGTGAGTGACAGAATAACTCAAACACAGCGTTGCGTAACTCTCCTTTATTAAATGTTGAATGTTGTTGCCTAGTAAAAAGAGCTCAAAATTGTTGTTACTGAATACATTAATATGTAGCATGCGTGTTGAAATAAATAGGACTCCGAACAAGATTAAAGAATTTAATAAAGTTAAAGACGTGAAAAAGATGAAGGAATGACCATGGTGTTATTTATAATTGCATATACTCGTACATATATGCGTATTTACAATAATATACAAATGTAGGGTCGCTACAAATGCAAGCACGCGGTTAATACGCGCCCACCGCGGAGTAAACGCAGGAAAATTTTCGCATCGTTTAAATGCAACCTAAGCAGTTACCTACTTCTTCAGTTCTCGCATTAACATAATTCGTTCATCAAGTACATTTCTCCGAATCGGGGTCTTTGACTACCTAACTCTGACAAGCCAAAAAATTTCTTCTCGACTGAGCCTTTCCCATCTCGCATCCGCGGGAAGCTTTGAAGGCCGATAGGACTAATAGCAACTGTCTATTCGAAAAAAGTGGTTGTCTGTAAAGTTGGTATACGGACGGAGATTTAATGTGACAACGTTGTTCGTGGTATAAGTTTGTGGAACATAGAATTAAATGAAAATCACAATTTTAAATTCATAATTTACTGACATAATTCATTGACGCCAGAAACGCTCGCGTAGAAGAGAGACGCAAGGCGCGCGCCGGTCGAGCGAGCCTCTCTCTCGCGCGCGCATGCTAACGTTCCTTACACAGTTTTCGTGAATGACACCCGAGTCAACCAATTTATAAGACGTATCACGTCAAAAACCATGCAAGTCTCGATTGTCTCGATTAGTTAGACTATGTAATAAAATAAAATACTTCTTATGCGAGTATGCAGTGGTAAATGTCAAGGAATTGTAAATTGTATATATGATATCATAGGTACACTTAGAGAAAAAATATTGTGTATTTTCTAAACAGTGTCCTGTCTAGTCTAGTTATGATTAGTGTTGAAGGAGTTTAAATCATTATTCGATTCGCTTTACTACTTTTTTCCTGTGTAGGTAGTAAAGTGCTATTCTGTGGTACTACTTCTTTGATACATCTCTTCTTTCTTTTTATTCTATATCTTACTCTTCAGGAAGACATTTGTCACCTTAACTAAGGGTCTTAATTCTATTGGGTGCTAAATTATCTTTCGTTTTATTATGAGCATGGATTTCATTAACGGTCACAAATAAAATTTTATATCCATGTAATATAGCTTTTTATGTGTAAATTTGGAACATAGCTACCGATGAAGTTCCATAAAATGAAAGCATCACTAACTCGGTGCCGCAAAGAAAGATGAAAAACCCGCTTAAAAATTAACCTTCTGCCGCTGCGTTCTTCTAATATTTCTTTGCTTAAACATAAAGATGCCATACAAAGCAAAAAATAAAATAATAATATATTGTTCTGTTAGCTAGAGAGTCTGGGAACCTGGTAACCGAGTGGCCTGGATGCTTGACAAGCGCGCTTTATTTCGTTATCCGAGCCTATTGTTGGGTGAACTTCACATTGTTATTGTTTCCTAGTGAACATAATTGGAGTTTACTTTCGACTATAACAGTGATTCCCAAAGTGGTCTATATCGACCCCTAGGGGTCTATGACAACCTGCAAGGGGTCTACGTTAGCGAAAAAAAATTTGGGGGTCCATGAAATGAAAATGGGGGTCCACGATAGTGGATCTCAACACATACACTGATAGTACCTATTTACTTACATCATACTATCTTATAATATCAAAACATATACATTATTTATAAAAGTACCTATGAAGTAAAAAAAATATTATAATATGTTTATAAAATTGTGTAAGTTGTAGGATGTTGGTATTCGCTTTGTGGTCGCAATACATTTTGAACTTGTAAAAATGTTTATTTAATGCTACGTATATTTTACATAATAGATACAAAATTTTATTTTGAGTAGTTTTAATTTAAATTCAATTAATAAATGTATAAATAAACATGTGTTTTTACTTTAACCCTAGAACCGTACCCATAAAAGACTTTAAGTAACAGTACCCAGGGGTACTGGAGTACCCCTGTAAATAATACATCATTTTTACATAATAATAAACATTTATTAATTATCAACTTGCATAGACTTTTATGTTATTTATTTCAATCTCACATATTACAGTTAAGCTTAAATTAAAGGAACTTTTCTGAACAGTTTTGACAAATCTTTTTTTGGTGCTCTAAACAAATAAAAGTTTTACATTTTTCACATTGAGTGCATGATTTACGGTCTTTTGATCTGGAACAAAATAAACATCTTCCAGATTTTTAATCTGAAGTAGTCGGAACATCAGATGACCGGTTTTTTCCTATTATACCGCCAATAATTATTTTGAGATGCATCGGTAAAGTTTTGTATTGAAATCGATCCTCCAAGTGCGGTGTTATAGCCAGGTCGAAAGCTATAGTATTTAGAAAAGTTCGTATATTCTTGAAAACTTGTTAACCAGTAGCGCTAAATGAATGCAGTAATATAATAAAATTGATTCCGACAATATTCAAAATTCTGTAGAAGACACAAAAGCTTCAGCGACGAATTTTCCGAGAAACAATGTACGTGTGACAAAGTTGATCAAAAGTAATCAACACTCCCCTTCGTTTGGTTGTAAAAATTAATTATGCAAATAAAAAAAACATTCAAATGAAAAGCATGGATCAAACAGCACAATAACATACATTATTTCATAGAATCACTAAAATCATAGTAATGAATATTCTTACTTTAACTGTACCCAGGGGTACTGGAGTACCCCACGTATGTCTTGCCACGATCACACACTAACCCAGGACTCCCACCCGACTGATGGTTCAACGCGACCTCCTGCCCCGCGTAAATACGCGGCAGCGCGAAAAGATCCGTTGTGTAACAAAAAAGTTATCGACAAATTATTATTTTATTCCTGATTTGTACCCCAGGGTACGGTTCTAGGGTTAAGTTTTTAACACCAAACTTCACTACAGTTAGAAATTTACAGGAAATCAATATCAGGTAAGTAGGGGGTCTACCCAACACGGAAAAACATGGCAAGGGGTCTACGACACAAAAAAGTTTGGGGAACTCTGGACTATAACCTTTAACTGGAGTATATTAATTTTTATTTATTTTCATAATATAATTGGGCAACTAGGTGTTGTCCTGCCCGTCAAACACGTCGATAATAATAAAATATGAATCCAATAGACTAAATATCCTAATCTTTATAAATTGAATATCTAGAAGTATATTGTCCTTAATTAGTCAAGTATTAAGCCGGGTATAAAAACAACAAGTTTTTGGGCACTTTTTATGTAACTAGCCGATAAACGACAAGCCAGAGCAGCTGATAGAGCTGCAAGCTGACAGAGAGTGATCAACATCGCCCATTGACTCATTGACATTTCAAAGTACAGGCAAAGCGATCACCGATGCTTTGCCGGCTGACTGTTTTCTATACTAAGAAACAAAATAAAAAAGAAAGAAATTAACTATATGTGAAGTTTTAAAAATATTAAGAACAACCCTGCGTTAATTTTAAATTAAATATTACAATTTAAATTGCAACAAAATTAATTACTAACACAACACAAAAATTAAGTACTAACGTCGAACCTTAGAATTACCTCAGATAAGTACATTTCGACATAAAGTACTTTTAATGAATGTCTATAATTATAACCATAGGAAGTGTCACCGTGAGAAATCAATAGACGCGAAGGTGTGTTTATCTCGATGTCAGTGTACAAAAACTAATTACCCATTGTTGTTTTTGTATGAAGATAACTCCAGTAATTTTGCCGTAAGTAAATTCACAATGACATATTGTCATAGGCATAATTATCATATAATAAACATTGCATACATTTGAGGTAGGTGTAGAACGTGATAATTATTTTAAGTGATATGTACATATATATGATATGATGTGTGTGTATATGATATGAACATTAATTTTAAATCTTAGAGAACTAGGAATATTGAATAAAATTTTATTATAGCTCTCTCTTAGGTAGGTACTTTAAGATGGTTAGACGCTGCAGTTCAGCAGGAATAAATTGGTTGACATCGTACACCGTCATCGAAGCAAGTGGTAATTAGTGTTAAAGATTTAAGAAATCGAGATACCTTAGTCCTTTTGTAACACAATGAAACCACTACTTTACCACTTCTAATAACAACATATCGCTCACCCAGTATTACAACGGCACATCTACGTTTGTCATATTTTACAGAAACGAGGATCAATAATTTTATAAAAATGTTTAAAATTAATTTATGGGTTCTTTTTACGTTTTTTACAGATTGTATGGGTTTGGTACTAGTATACACATTAATACATATTTACCACTACGTAGATTATGCACTTTTAAACACGTATACCAAATAAACTCGATTTCGCATTTTTTTCAGATGTACCTACCTACCATTATATTACTAGGTGAGCGATATCTACAATTCTACTAAACCGATCAGAGTTCTAACGCAATACGCAATAAACTCCTAAACTAAACTGTTACGGTATTTGGTTTTAGTACACGTTAAAATAAATGACCATGGCATGTTCACTTTCAGACGGCTGATAGCTGTTGCCGTTATCACGCTCGTACCTCCGAAACACTAACGGTTCAGACACTCCATCATCAAGTTGTCGAGCAATCATTTTGAGATGCACAAAAAATACAATGAGAGACGAGTCCCATGCACTCGCATCATACACGATTACAATAACTGTTACGAAAATTACATATGAAATTAATATTATAAAAACTATATTTTGTATTAATCTTTGCTCAATTAAACCATATTGGGAATCATTGGGAACCCTCTGAAGTAAAACAATTTAACAACCTCTTCAGTTTGTGTTCAATATTCCATCAGCGATATTTTTCGCACTTAAATGCATTAAACTTTCTATTGCTGTTATCGTGCGTTATATTATTTACCATAACTTAACTTATCGTAACGTAACGTAATGTATTCCCGTGTTAAATAAACATGCTAAACAGATTAGTGGATCAAGTGAAAAGATCACATACTAATATTATTGAGTTGACACACGTTGTTTTTTGTACCTTTGTAACTACTTCATTTATTAATTATATCTATTAGTTTTGTTACACAAGTCATAAAATTCTAAATCTTTAGGAGTAATCAAGAATCGGTTCGGGTTGTGAATTACAACAAGTTAACAATCGTTATTTCTGATGCCTTATTAACGCTGCACGCTTCAACGTAAGACGAGCGCTTGATGAGAACATAAAAACTGATCTAATGACCCTAATAGCGGAACGAATTCACATGTCAAAACTACATGAGGAACGCAGTAATGTAGGACTCTCTTACTATCTGATTTGCCGTGTCGAGTATAAATTATATTAATAGGATTAAATCTATTCAAGTTGACTTTATAATACTTAAATAAGCAATTGCTTGAGTTATTGTGTTGTATTTACAGACTGAAAATATTCATAGAATGCGCGAAAGTGTGGTGGCATGACTTAACCAATCCCAGGGCCAGGGCAGGTTACCATCATAACGCACAAGGCCTGAAGTAGTGGCCAAGTTCACACCGTAGCAAGTTTTAAGTTGTAACCTGCTCCTAGGTCAAAGGCAAAGCTCAATGAATTCTATCTTACACTAACAACAGAAGTAGAACGAACTATGTATCTGCATCTGACGATACGAACGTTTGTTTATATCGCTGTACGACGAAATGTATCGCGAATAAAATACACTGGAATGGATAAAGGTATCTTGCAATGGACCTTTGCAATTCAATAAAATTACTTGTATATTATTGCAGAAGGTACACTATGCAATTCAGATAAATTTGTGTCATCAGACATCCAGTAAGCTGTTTGAATGGCCTTACAAAGTTGCACATAATCTATGAAGTGTCTTTACCTGTAGCTCCCATAGGTTGTTATCTTTGCACTAGTGCGTAGGTACAGTATTTCATCCGCTCCGTAACTTTGGTAATTTTGGCGTCAACGTCTGATGTATTTGTCCACGTTGGTGCGTAATGTGTTTACGCTAAATCGACAGTAATACTAATTGTATTATCTTATTAAGTAGCAGAATTATCTTGCAGTAGAATTATGTACAGTGGCATGAACGTACATCTAAGCAGAAACTGTAAATACATTCTGCAATATTTCATACATATACATTAATATGTACAGCATACATAAATAAACTATCAAAAAAAAACCTTAAAACCTGTAAATCACGAGATCATAATAAAATTCTTAACACAAATAATAATAACATATACTTACCTAATTACCCAACACGAAAACTCGAACACGTTCGAGACACAATATCATTGCCAGCTGCTGTTATTATTTTCGCTTTCCTAAAATTCTCAAAACGCAATTAACAAAGGAAGTCAAGGTTTGAGAACGAGATTATCAAGTATTTACTTGCGCGTGAGAGAATTCGTAATTCATGAACCTTACTGCACTGACCAACAGATTATAGCGTGCTTAGAATATTTAACAAAATGTATAAGTGAACACCAATATTATTCCAATAAAATTAAAATATACTCAGACGTTCATCCTTTGACGTGCTTTCGCGAAATACCAGATGAATCTCTGAGTGATAATTTATTTAAGTATAGAACCTACTTGTTACAGTTTAATCTTTTATCCCCGCAGTAATATACTAAAGTTGAAAATATATAATTAATTTAAGTTTTATTCACTGTAGAGATAATACATGGGGGAAGAGAAGAATGTCAACAAAATATTTCGTTTTTCACCGCAAAATATTTTAGGCCTGGTTTAGACATGGACCTCATGTGGGAGTGTTTTTATATCAGTTTTCTATCAACACTGGTCATGGATGCCATTTTCATTGCCCTTATTTAGCAACTGTGCTACGTGACTCTATAAATATTATGGACAATTTGTCAACTGTCTGTAAATCGCGTCGGATGCTGAATTTTAATACGGAACAAGTATTGAATACGTAAAAACATCTTACGAACCTTGCTTGTTTCTTGACGTGAGGTAATTTTTTTGATACTGGCTTACAAGAAACAACGAAAATTACTTATGTATTAAATAAAAGCTATGTATTAATTCAAATATGATGATTAATAGCTGCTGCCAAAAGTGATAGTGTGAAAATTATGTAAATGATGTCGTAGAATTGTAGGCAAATTCTATCTATCTATCTATTGATTACATGTCTGTTATCTTACATCCCTTGGCAATTTTCTTTTTGCCTACACATCAATTTAATGACAGTCAAGGGTCAAAACACATACAAAAACCTAAACTTAAAATTAACAGTGGTTTATTTTTTTTTCTTATGGTTTTTTTTTGTTTTGTTTTATTTATTTATTTTGGTTTCTGTACCATTCCCGAAACCATTTAAACATTCAAACGACGATGAAAACATTCATTTGAAGTGTCTAACTTTTATTGCTCTTTAATTAATCATGATGATTAGACATTATTCGTATTTATTTATTCGTATTTAGGTTAATCATCTCAGTTGTCGTTTTGTTTACCTAATACAAATTTTCTGTTGTTGCAGCCCCCCAACAATGACATAAGGGGCCACAAGATGGCGCTGCGACTAAAAAAGGACATAAAGAAGGCGTCATACTACGTGTGGTTCCTCGGCGCGCAGGAGTCCCGCGGGTTGAGGGGAGAGGAGTTCGCGCTACCCGCCATACGGTTACTGGAGGAGAGAGCTAAAGATCTTGAACCTTTCAAGGTTACTTTACAGGTAAGGTTACTAAGCAGTAGTAAACACTTAAGTAGTACTAAACAATGGCAGGCATGGACGTACAGAACGGAAGGCAGAGGGGAAGGCAACCGCTGTGAAGATTATGAATGCGTACGAGAGTCTGAAGCATTGATAGTAAAATTACCTTGCTCATAATATGATACTTACCAGAGGAGTTACTTAAATCAGCACGAGAAATTAATAAAAAAGCAGAAAAGAAAAAGTCTATTGTTAAAATTTTGTTTGAAAGTGTAAACGAAGCAAAAACAAGTAACCTTGATTAAACTTACATGAAACCAGTGGGATTTTATCTAATTAAACGGTAAAAAATATTGTATTGCAAATGCGAGACTTTTACTTTATTGCGTTTGGCAAATTGAACGCTAACGTTGCTTAATCAACGCGTTCGCTTGTGATTTAACACGTTCATTGCGGCTTGGGATGAAAATTCCTCAAGGTAGACTTTAACATAAGGCGACGTTTTAGATTTGCGGCACTAAACTCGTGATCTCCATTTTGCGCAGGGGCTAGCTAAGTTTCTTCATTATAAAACCCAACTGATCTAAATAAAGAGCAAGCATAATATCAATAATTTCGTATAAATTAGTATTGTGTGGATATGATTTATTTCTTCATTCTAACTTCAATTTAATGCATCTGTTAGGTATAGGTGTTTTGCTCTCTTTATATCTTTTTGTGTTTCGACTTAATTTCTAATTAATCACAAAACTTTACTATCGCAATACATCAGTACGTATTCGATTACATTTGTGAGTATGAATGTGTCAATACCAATTCTGCCGTTCTCTTCTACTTGTGCCTATTAAAATACCAATGATCGATTGATTCGGATGAACAATTCAAGCAATTATCGTTAGTCAAACAGCGATACATTCCACATCTAGTGGTTGCTTAATATTAGGCGACTGATTGTAATTCAGTCGACGTTACGTAATCATTCGTTACATCTTCATCATTATTTGATAAATGGTCATTATTGTTTTGCTGTCAGAGATAATGATCGTCAAGCAAATCAAGTGATTCCTCTTCATTTTACGTACCTAACAAAACATAATATAACGTAACTACAAAAACTTAATTACTCGTTTGTCTATTAAAACATCATTGTTTTAATTCGAACTTTTATACATAGATATTTAGCTTTGTTCGTTTGTCAACACAACATTAAACATTATTAATTAGAGGAGATCTTGACTGAATTCTAGAGGTCTATCTATACCTTGCACTATAGCAAAACGTCTCTCCCACCATGCTACTTTTGATTCAAAGGTTCTTAAAAATTTAATTATTATAAGAACTAACAAGTATACTTATCAAAACTTGCTTTTCAAACACAAACAATACCTTCATTTATGTTAATTCAGTTGGTCATTTAGAGTAGACACCGTAACGATATAAGCGTTAAATCGAAGTCTATATACACCATTGCTTAAGTAACTTTGACCTTGCCAATCAATCACAGGTATCCCACAAGGGGCTGAAGATAATCCAGAATGTGACGGCGAAAGGCAAACAGCAGACTATCAAGCACTTCATCCCGCACGGCAGCATCACCAGCGCCGTGGTGCAGGGAGACGTGGTGGCTTGCGTGCTACTCCTGTATAACCCCATCACTGGCTGCCCGGTGCACGTACATGCTTACAGGTAAGTAAAGTCTTCTCTGTAGCACTTAAGCTTACAAACGTCGTAACGCCAATGGCACAGACCTAAGTTCATGTGTTCCACCAAAGAACATTATTACTAAAGTAGGGAGTTCTGTTGTAGGTATATTTCTATTTCAGTTGAGTAACTACTAAATTCTAAAGGCAGTCTTGCATGCGTTTATAGAAAAAGCTATTATACAAATCACGATGGAAAAAACCATAACTTACACATCACGTTTCGTGTTTGAGTATGTTGCAATATAAATATTTGAAGATCCGAGAAATTTCTTGGAAATGTACATCAATAGCGTCCTCAAGAAAAGTATTTGCATCAATCTAACTGCAATTGATACACGCAAATCTTAAATGGAGGGACGGACGGGAAGTGTCGTGGATGAACGCGCGCGTTTGTAGACCATTATGTTTTCATTTCCCCTTATTGTTTTGTTTCTTTTGAGAGAAAACTCGTTTCCTAATGGCATTAGAGCGGTTTTTGCGTTCAAACCATAATGATAGTGGTCTTCGGCGCTTTTTTTGCGTAAATAACAACGTTCGGATGTATGGATTTTCGTATCATTAAAACCGATGAAGAAAACAAATCGATCGGACAAAAAAGAAGTTCCCAGATTTTTTTATTTTATTTTTTCCAATTAAATAAATCAGTGCTGTGTAATATCATAATTTATTAATGATGGGTTCGATTGATTTTTTTTATCTTAATGACGTAGCTAATATCTACTTAATACGTACTATATTTAATTTTTAACCGGTTTGTAATATTGTAATATTTTGTCAGAATACACAACAAAATTGCATGATCACCTTAATTTGATATTTTGTGATGTATTGTATTATTTGCAAATTATATTACGTAATTGCACGTTTTATCTGATGATTTTATGATATTAGCAACATTAATCGATTGCGTTTTGGGTGTGTTGTAAGGAATGCCAATGCCAACCGAGGTTCCAATAATACCGTTATTACAAAACATATTCACACTCAAAACATTGAATCCAAAATATTACCGAATGTACCTTCATTTACATTTCATTGGATATTTCCAAAGTAATTGATGATAACATCTATGACAAGGTATGCCGATGTTAAAGTTCCCCTTATGTAATGAAATAAAATTAGAATATATTTAACCTGTTCTTCAACACTTGTTTTGGCAATATAACATTGAGTTTCCCAACGTGACCGACAAATATTTGGAATGGAATAATTAACCGGTCTTATTGCTAAGACATTAACACATACCTATCTACTGACAAAATTTATGTTTTTGTTTTCTTTATCAGTCTTTCAAACATCATAATCTACGTCTTTACAATTTACATAATTATTCAATGATTCCAATCTTAATCATTAACTTTTTTAATTGAATGGATGTAAATTGATTGTAATGATTAAATTACATTAATGTTCAGATAAGTGACAAGTTTTTTTTTTTTTAAGAATTGTGATAGAATTTGGCTGAATGTCTGCTAAATGTCAGAATCAAATTCCATAGCGATGCATACGAATGAGACAAACTGTGCAATTCACGTACTGAGAGAAACGTGTCCTAACGCATTTGAAGTGCCTACAACAATTTAACAATCAATAAAGGAATGCGTAGTATAAAAGGTGCAATAAATATATTTTATGAGACCACTGACCCACTAACCGTGCTGTCTCGTTGACACGAAATATTGCAGGCTTGCGGATAAAATTTCCAATGACTGAATTAGCAACACATCATAAAATATTTATCTGTAGTATGCTTAAATTAATGTTACGGTTATTATTTTGTAGTTTGCTATACATATACATTATAATGTATTTACTAACGATCATCACTTTGAAAGGTCGAAGATCCAAAGTGCCATCTATTCTCAAAAGTAACAAGTCCATTTGATTCTCATTAGATATGCATAACATTTTGACGATTGAATTCCATGTTACAAAAAATCTATAAGCATCATTGTCGTCAGTGGATGCTTTGTTCTTCTAAGCTTTCTTATTAAAACCTAATGTAATGGATGAAAATATTTAGCTTAAATTCGATTCGATGTTAATTAGAAGTCAGACATCGATGTATGTCTCTTCCTGAAAATTAACTTTAGCGTACCTAACATATTTCACACAGAGCTAATATTTCTGGCTGGCTGTAAGTCAGCAGTAATACCAATTTACACTTCTCATATTTTATTCAAAGTGAGGTTGATGCTTAATGCCCTTTACCTACAAAGTGGTGGGACAAAACAAATGAATCTGACATTTACCGCGTCTGAATGCGTGGCGCAATGCGCACCACAGCCTCTCCAAGACCCTCAAGGCTCGGAGCGCATCTTCGCGTCTTCGTGTCGTGTCGTAATGACATCGTTAAGATTTTCTCAAGCGATTCGCCTCCATTATTTATGGTTTTAGAAAAGGCAACGGATAATTTAAGTTGTTATATCAAAAATATTTCTTATAGTTTCATTAGGAATTTTATCTTTGTTCCCTTAAAGTTTAAGGGATGTTCTAAATTAAAGTTAATCATTATCATCAATATTAGAGGTAAAATAATTTGAATAATGGAAATAATCTGTTTAATACGACCATTGACGACCAGTGTGGCGCAATGGTTACCATCCCGGATCGCCGCACCGAGGGTCCTGGGTTTGATTCCCAGCGAGGCGGAAATTTGAATAATGAGTTTGAATTTCTGTTCTCGGTCTGGGTGTAAATGTCCTTGGCTAGTGTATAGTCCATGGTACCCACGACACAGGGAATCCTAGTGTGGGGCTATGAGTGTGAAGCGTTATTTATTATTATTAATATTAATATTGTAACGATATTGATTTATTAAGATTGCGATTTTCTCTTCAGATATAGAGCGTTATTATTGTGTGGTTAAAAGGAGTTTCTAATCTGTAGTAAATCATTTATGATTTATCACACACATAGCAGTTTTAATAGCTAGTTTTCTTACAATATGATGAGATAATAACATAATACAAAATCTAATAGATTTCCAAGTGCAACGGAGTAAACGAGTTTCCATGGTCTTTTACATGAAGCTGAATAACTTAGGAAAGTTAGAGGTACGCGTAGAATTCAAAGCCGTTTCGTCCGTGTGGGAGACCTAATTTAACAATTAACCTGTAACTGCTTAAATACCATTAAGCACTTGTAAATGTAAAAAAGCCTAATATGACGTTGTTCACAGGAAAAGGGTTAGATAGGCCTTGTCACAAATACCGTGCGAGTCGACAGATGTCGCCGTGCTCGACCCGGCGCGGCGCGGCGGCGGCGCGGCATACGACGTGATATGTCAATGTAGGGTTGCCACAGTCACGTATTAATTAATGTCTAGCTTTGTTAAAACAAAAATGTTTCATTAGTATGAAATAGTCATCTTAACATATGGTCTTTTGCTCTATCTTAAATTGTAAATATACTTAATTTATTATAACAAGTTAATAGATTTTTTATTGGAAAACTACGAAAACTCATTTAAGAATCGTTTGTGTTTTTATTACAGCGATTATTTAACAGATAATAAATGAAACTGAAAAGAAAAATGTTCACAAACAAAAAGTTCTGAACCGTTCGAGCAAAATCTTTTGGCCCGTAATGAAAAACAAAGAAAGTGATTTTTTAATGATGTAATAAAACGCGAGGTGTACTCAGATGATGAAGTTAGAAGAGGAAAGTTCTCAGATATTATCATAATGTTAAGATGTTAGTCGAGTTGAAAACATGCTTGATAAAAAGGTATCCGCCATGTCCTTTTTAGGTAAACCCAGGAAGTAACGTACATTACAATGTAACTGTGTTTATAAATCTGTATTATATTTTTCTTTGTGTCTTATGACTTCCTTGAGTATATTTGAATTCAACTAATAGAAATAGTATTATTGTGAAGTTAAAATATTCAAACTCGCTTATGAAGTTCCTCACCATTCACCACATCAACTTCATATGATAGCTGGGATAGCTGTTTTAAGTATATTTATGATACGCTATTAGCTTGTGTCGATCCTGAATGATCAACCGAGTTAAGCAACAGTAGTAATAGTAAGAACAGTCAGTAGTTGCTTGGGTTAGCCTCTAATCCACCAATCCATAATGGAGCAGCGCAGTATGGTTTTCTCTAGGCCTCCACAAAACATAATATCTTTTATTATTAAGGGTCTTTATTTAATAGTAATAATTTAATATTAAAACGTTATTTTTACTCCCCATGTTTATCGGTTACAAAGATTTTGCCTCTACAATTTTAATTATAAAAATTCAAAACCACCTGTTGTAAATTCAAACATTCACATCCTTCGAAAGAAAGCTATACGAATAATCATAATTTCAATCAACATTAATAAGAATACATGCAAAGGAAACCGAACTATTACAGAGCAATTTTATAAAACAAACAACCAACCGAGTAATGTAATCTGTACTCGTATGTCGGTAATAGACTGACTAGAATTATTCAGTATTCCAAGGTGGACGACCGGGCAAGGCGGGCGACCGGCTAACGAAGTCACAGGAAAAGCGAATCGTATCCTGAGATTGCAAGACCGGAGACCCCGTCAGTCTGGTTTCAATTAATAGATACAAAAAGCTCTAAGGGAACCAGGACAGCACTTACCTAACGCTAGCGGGTGCTCCTGCATCCTCTCCGCTGTTTTATAGGATGCACCTTCTATGGAATCAGTGGCTTGGATGAAGTTAAGTGCAAAGCGATTGTTAAGCGGAAAGCGATATGCGATTGCAAAAAGTTTGTTTGGACTTTGCATGCAATATTTCAGTAATTTAAAGGATTACTTTTAAGGCTTTACATAGGGTGAATGTTGATTATTTTTTAAATATTGCATCACATTTTATCAGGGTTAGTAGTAAGCTGTTAACTACTTTGTTGGCAACATTTTACCACGAAAATGGCAGCAAGTACAAATCTTGCTTAATTTGTGGGATACCGTACAATCACAGGTGTTTAATAGCATGCAAAATGTAGCAAAAGATTTTGCAGAAACTATTTATTTTGGAATAAAAATATTACTAATATTAATTAAAGTAAAGAAAAGAAATACAATTTAATTGCGTGTATGTACGTATTCGTAAATTTTAATTCAGTGTATGTATTTCTTTCATTGATCATACACATCACTAATTCAATGTCAAAAAGTACAGGCACCTAATAACTTTTAAATGCAAATAAATGAGTTCCGCGTGAAAACGTGTTGGTTTACACATACCTTTACCGTAACATGCAATCACAGTGCATAAATAATATAAATACCTCACTTTATGGGATTGGAAATGGTAGTTGCAGATATTAAATTATTATTCAAATTACTGCGTTAATAGTCTCAGGCTCCAAGCCTGTAGAAAAAGCATCCGCATATTAATGGGATAAATTAACATCTTTCGAGACATGTTTTCTAATGTTAGGTACTAAACTTGCATATTATTCCTGTCCTTTTAATAGCCGGTTCGCATGGTGACGCCATTGTTCGGTGATATGTTTAAAACTAGTAATTCGCTTTCGCTTCGCCAAATCTGTTTTAAGACTACAACCGAATCGACTTATTTTTTATCAAATTAAAAACACTGATAATATTAATTATACACCTTTAACCGGGACTTCATAACTATATCCGTTTCGGAGGGAACCTGGTGGTTATAAACAATCTATGTATGTGCCAAGATTCACCCAAATCTGATCGGAATTTAGTAACAAACATATTAACTTTCACATTCATAATATTAAGTAGAATAGTTTGGTACCTTAAAATATTAGACATAGGATTAGTACCCAAGTTTCCGCAGCCTTAACAATTTCAAACCAAGGCTATCACTGCAACGATATTTTAAATATGGCTATAAAGTACCTCAGCGTTGATCAATAATTTTGTTGTTGAATTTATAAATGTACGATACACGTCGACCTTCTGTTAGCCTGTGCTAGTACCACATAAGAGTAATGGTCGTAGACAGAAAATAATTGCAATAATCTGTACTTTCTAATTGAGTAAGATATGGGAATCGATCCATGTTGTCTGATTCAGAGGTCGCAGTCACCGATCACAATTACTCCTGGGAACTGTTACAGCTAACGGCTTGAAGGGTCAGTCGATGCACCGTGCACTCTTCAAGGAACATAGTGTGGCCTTGATGACATACAAATCCAGGAGAACATCATACACTGATGACTGTAGAACGGTTGTGAGTGACCCTACCAAGCGTGAGGTTCCAGTTTTGATTCTCGGCTGTGGTTGAGTTTTATATTTATAGAGAAATGTTTGTCTTCGTATTGTGTCGCGTTTTTTTTCATGTATCGTTCTCCCTAATATTTTCAAAGAAGTAAAATACCTAGTCATTAGCTTATATGTATAAAAATACTAACCTAGCTAGGAGTGCATCTAACAAGGTGGACTCTTATTCAGAAAAGACACGACCCCAAGAGACCTAGTTGATACATTAGGAATAAATACAAATAACCAGTTCATTGAACTGAGCTCTTAAAAAAGATCATTATATTGAACAGATAAACGAAAACCAATATTAAATAAAAAGTATAAAGTAGACAGTCTTTTGATTACAGTATTGCGTCAATGGTTTTTGTCAAAAACTCTCCAGTGAATGAATGCTAAATAAAGTAAACAAATCTTTAGAATAATATAGTTAAAATGTTACAAACAAAATAATGTACTGCTTGATTTAGATCGTTACGTAACATGGATGAACATAATTATTTGCAGAATAATTCATTTCAATCGATAAACTTACTTTCAGAAGACTTACATAGATTAAATATACTATAGATAATCTAGATACAAGATAAAACAGATAAAATATTATAAGGCATTAAACAGAATTAAACAGATTTTTTTGGATTAAATTTTACATCTTTGGTACCAAATTACTAATCATATTATAAAAAACTAATTAAAGAGATATTTGATCAATTATTAAAAAAGTTTTGATCTGATTTTGAAGTTATTACTAAATATTACTAGTGCGCGAACGAAGTATTGTACCATATTTATTATAAAATTTTAATTTAAGCCCAAATATGAATATCAGCACTTACTTGTGTTCAATTGTAAAAGCTCAATTTAGTGCTAAATATTTATCTACAAATGTTGTTTTCTCTTCACGGCCTGTTATCAATTCATTGAACCGGGTTTTTAGCTTCCAAACATGTTCTGTGCTTGCTAACAAAAGAACTTTTTCTACAAAACTGGTGACAACTTCGGTGAAAGTAATACGGAATTTTTATGACTATAAAGGTACGTTTATATGTGCGCGGCGGCTCGTCATTATATTTGCAAAAACATTCGATCATTAATAACAGAACCAAAAATACATATAAAATATGTAGAAAAAATCCCGAGATATAATATTTATTTATATATTCCTTCATAAAATTAACAATTAATAACTTTAAAACAACCATTGCAGTATTATTACTAGCGTATAGAAGCGACACCGCGAACACAATGTTTGCGCAATGAATTGGCTACAATTTTCATACCCCATTTACACGCGCGCGCGAGCCACGAGACAATCCGCGAGACGCGCGCATACGCGCGCGTGTGAACAGGGCGCTCGCGGACCAGACCGCGGCAAGTCTCGTGGCTCGCGGGCTCGCGTCGGGAGCGGTTTTGTAGGCGCGCGCCAAAGGGGCTCGCGCGAAAGCTCGCGCGGTGTTCACACGCGCGTAGGGGGTGTGGCTTACGGACACGCCACGAGACGGTCCGCGACACGCGCGTGTAAATGAGCGGTCAGTGGATTCGATTTTGAAAAGAGAACGGGGGCTGGATTTTGAAATATACCTCCCGGTGCGACACAAATTTTGTTCGCGATGTCTGTTCTGGTATTTTAGTACATTATACTTCATTATAATTCAATGATAACAATCCAGGTTTGATTTTTTTATAAAGACTATATTTTCTCGTATATTATGTTTCCCCTATTTACTTATTTATTATACCTATATAACCTAGTCACTTATTATGGTCAAATCTATTATAAATTTTTCGCTATAAAAATAACCATTCATTATAAAAATAACCTCATAAACATTTTTATATAAAAGTAAATTTTAATTACGATTTTGATAAAATTTTATATTATACAGTCGTGATGCCAAGTGTCAACAATGGGCACGCTGCATTACGCAGTCAGTATTGAAAGAGTTCACAAAATTGTTGCGAAAACAAAAAAATCATCATCAGTAACCAATTATTACGAATTTTCTCTTATTAGGCGGTAACACTCTTTACGTTACTGAATTGCACGGATGAAGATGATGTAAAAATTAAAAATTATTGAATATTTGTCAGCGAAATCTACCTACAGTAGGTACGCGCGCGAGTTGAATGCAGAGTTCTGCGTACTGCTACAAGTCACTGTTTATCAAAGTATAACTCATGTTTTTTGTTTTCTTTTTTTATGGAAATAGCCGGCAAACGAGCTGACGATCCATCTGATGGTAAGTGGCTATCGTCGCTCATGGACATCAGCAACACCAAAGGCATCACTGATTCGTTGCCGGCCAAGAAAGAGAGAAGAAAAAGAAAGAAATAGGATAATTCTTACATTACATTTACAATTTTAAACGAAAGGAACGTAAAATTGTCAATTTAAACCATTGAATTATTATTACTAGCGTACAGAACCGACACCGCGAACCCGATGTTTTCGCAATGAATTGGCTACAATTAACTACAGTTTTCAGTGGATTCAGTCGATTTTGAAAAGAGAACGAGGGCTTGATTTTGAAAATAAAACCTCCCGGCGCGACACATTTTGTTTACGATGTCTGTTCTGGTACTTTAGTACATTATACTTCAATGATTTAAAGTGCAGTACATATTTTTAAATAGGTACCATATTCTTAATAAATTATTAGTAATAAATATCAGTGTTTTCTGTATCCGACACAATAAAACCTTAATTCACTTCGTTAGCAAAAAAAATGATATCAAACCTTGACATTCGCGCAGTGGATGGAACTAGATGTACCCAGCCAGTACACTGGTGAGTCAGAGAAACAGGATTTAGCCACGATTTAGCACATATCAATGCTAACGCAACTGAAACCCGTTTAAACTCACTTATGTACCTTGATCTACTGGTGGACTGTAAAGCTATAACATATTTATTTTGTTTTAGTATCTTGTAAAATAAATATTAAATAAGGAAATTCATTTTTAAATTATAAAGATTGCTTTACTCTGTGGCCAATGTTCTAGTCAATGCACCATTAGCGCCACGTAGCGGTATAGCTAAGGAACTAATTTGGTGTAAAATTATATTGTATTAAGCTGTTCATTGTCTCGTTAGCTACTTATTTGTAGCTGTCCATTATTTTCGTTATCTACGTCCAGTTCATTGTTCATTTCATAATTCCAGTAGGTACTTCATCACTATATAGGATTCGTACACCAAAATCGCACACAACCAATGAGAAAGTTGCATTTTGTATAGATAGTAGGGTTTATATTGAAATCTCATTTTGCAACCATGGCGACATTGATGTCAAATTTATGAATCCTAATTTACTTCCTACTACTAAAGTCTGTGCTTTTTTTCATTTAGTGTTCCAGTTGACAAATTTCGTGACTGCATTGTTAATAAATTTTATTTAATTTTTAAATCCATGAACTGCCAGTCATGAAAGCATTGAATTATAAATCAATGTCGCTTAGAATCGAATGCAATTTTCGTGTCTAATATACCAAGTATAGCATGGATTTTTTACTACTTATGACCGATTGTAATGAAATTGAAAGTTTTATTGTAAAGCCGCGACGAAAAGGAGGTTGCGTGAAATCCAATGCGTGCTTTTACCAAAAAGTGGTATCGCCAAACAGGTTTACAAATTAACATAGCTATTGTTATCAACGTGATATTCTAACACCGTGATAATATAAAAAAAAAGAAAAACCGTTAATAAATAGATTATGTTAACAAATAAACAGTTTATAAGTACCTAATAAAAAATGAAATTCTATATAAAAGTACCATGGCAACGAATGTAAGAAAAAAATATATTTTAGTACAATCAAATTATAATGTTAATCCAACATTAACATTAAAACATCTCATACAAACTACACACAAAATAAACCCACACGGGGCAACAAAATCAAAACTAGTCCACGTAGAATACAAAGCACCATATGTTCGTCATAACAATGTAATGAATAAAATATAAGCGTAACAGTGCAGCAATTACACAACATAATATGTTAAGGTGGATACTACATCACTACAAGCCAGGACTCCGCCCATCTGGTGCGCCAGTGCCAGTTCTCATTTACATCACATCCGTCGTAAGTCGCACGATTGCACAGATGTGAACATTAATCTTATTCAAGGGCTATTTTGACAGTGTTTCTTAAAAAACACTGGCTTTGAAAAAAATGCGGCATGATGTCATGTCTATTTTTCTTTTTGGTTATTTTATTTTGTTTGGTGTTGGCCATTTCTAAACTAGTAATACCAAACCAGGGTTGAAAATCTGAAGAAGAACCTCTGAGAGATGAAACCTTAGATAAAAGTATAGTGCCGAAAGGATAAATGGACCTAACTAATTTATGAATCACTTAATTCTATCTCAAAATTAATTAAGCTGTTGATATGAAAAAATACAGGTCCTAAAATTATTGAACAAAGTTTCACAGGCAAATGCTATCGCAGACACAAAAAAAAACACTCGACTAATTTAAATATTATTTTATTTGAATTAATATTCGCAAACGACTTTAGTATTTCGTCAATAAATACCAAAGCGCTTCATAAAATTTGAGTATATTTTGTCCTTATTGACGATGACTAAATACGTATCATTAGATTGTTTGTCCTAAATGCCTGTTGCAAATTCAAATTAAACTTGACAAAAACCAACGTAACGTGGAGCCTTGACAATATAATCGTTCAACTTTGACATTACTCACTTCACAATACCAACACTTTGGTATGCGGCTCTTGACTTTTGTATCGAGTGCTTTACGTTGGGGGTTTCGTAATCACATCATTGAAAATCAGTAGGTACCTTCGAAAACTGTCAATACATCATTATATGCGGATCTTTGATGTTCACGAATGTGTTAGCGGACGTAATGCTTCGATTTTTAGGATTATGATTATTTTAATTGTAGTCACTGACCTGAAAAAAGACGGACGTAACCTCGTCTAATCGAGAGTGAAGCATAGCAATGGCCGCCCGCTTACCATGTGTGCGTAATTTTTGATTCGTGATTGAATCAGTATGGTGTCAATGTTGGGTGTATGTACTTGTATGAATAGAGAGTTGGTATTACTATGGGTGCTTCACTGAATTTGTTGTTGGGATTACGTCCGTCTTTTTTTAGGTCCGTGATTGTAGTCTATGAATTTTATTGGTAATTTACACCAGCTATTTTATAGCACATAACGCGTAACCTTTAATAAATAAATTATGACTATAAATACAGATATAACAAAACAGACGGCTCATTTGCTCGTTTAGCGGCGAACAAACAGAGCAAAATAAAATGTAATAAATAAATAATAACATAGCAAGGATGTCCTAAATAACACGACAAAGTGTCTTAATATTGAATGACAAGTTTTTCTGACGCCAGAGCAATACCGGATTCGCGAGGAATCTCGTCCTAGCGGCCGCGCGTAGAGCCTCCCATAAGCAGTTTGCCGGCCTAATTTACTAAGTATGCACTTTTTAAACGCAAGCATAAATTGCGCGCACTGACAACATTATAATTTTGCTACCATGTTTGGTTTTTATGGTGCGAAATTAAGTGCGGCAAGTTTTAGAAGCTGTTACTTAAAATACTGCTGGTTTTGAAACTATACCTTTTTTATCAATTAATTCATATTATATTATTATTAAACATTTTTTTATTATTAACGTTTTATTGCCAATGGACTGATGTTAAAATATTGTTTCATTTTATATTACACGAACTGAAAACAAAATTTTATCACATAGGTTAAATTCTGAAAGGTAAACCGTGACCAACTGTATGTAGCTTAGTCGATGGTCATATTTCAGAAATAATAACATTCAATGTAAAAATATGGATAAAAAGTAAAAACTGTAAACGACATGCGTAAAAACTGTAACCCAATTAAAACATACTATAGGTTTTAATAGATCATAGCCATCACAGCCATCCCAGCCGGACTTATAAAGAATCTCTGACTTGTGCCTAGCGACAGCGATCAGCGTGACCGCTCGTGGCGACGACGCAGCAATCGCCTTATGTGGTCGCACTGGCCACGCACTGACCTAATAAAGATAGCTTGCTTGCTAATTAGCTACTAACTAGCGAACTGTTTAAGTGGAATAATTACATATCAAAAAGTGTCATGCACTATCTTGCATTTCAAATTGATATACCTGAGACCGAGATACTTATATTCATAATTAAAATTATCGACTTAATTAAAAATGTATACGCCATCTTGAATTCGAATTAATAGCGTTCCAGTTCGAATTTTAAAAATAAATGACATATTCGTAATCTACGTCATTCTTTAATTTATATAATTAAATTGTCAGCTAGCTAAATAACGTTATGGACATAGTGCGGTAGAGAATGGGTAGAGATAAAGGTTTGGTTTTGTCATAGAGGTCTAAAACTGATTAAGTATAATTATTAACGGTATCACCACAATCTTTTTAAAGAACAATTTTATTGTGCTCATTATAACGATGTAAAATTATATTTTACTTTTTTAACTGCACAGATGTGACTCGGACCATACGGCGGAGATGCTCTACACCCACTTACAAGCGTTGATCGAAAGACCAGAGAACCAGAAGAAGTTCGCTGACATCGAGAGAAAGCTGCAGATGAGAGGAGCCCTGCCTTCGTCCAAGAAGCCTCCAGACTCGTCCCTGGGTAGCGAAGTGTCCCGGGAGTCCGACTCGGGCAGCAACGAGGAGCGCTGCGTTGCGAACCTGTACGACAGTCTGGCAGCCGAGCTCAAGCAAAAGTTGTCTACAGGTAAAAAAGGCATAGGTCAGTCAGTTTTTTCAGTTTTACGTAGATAGATCGGCTTCCACGCAGCTGTAGCAATGCACCGACTATGGACTTGGGTTTGTTAATGTTTGGGTACTGGTATGTTGTCACTTTACGTTAGCAAGCTTGATAACGATCACGTATTGATTGCTATGACCTACAACTTATTGAAGTTATACTTCTTTGGGCGCGTTATGAAAAAATTATGTGAGTGAAATTTTAAGATTTGTAACACAAAAGTAACAGGATGAAGTTGCCCGCAAAAAGCTACCAACAAAACAGAAATAGAACTTCTATTATTCATGTATTATTTATTAAATTATTAGTTAATTATTAAATTATTAATGTTTAAATATTTATTTAATGATGCCAAAGAAGTATAACTTCTCACGCGCGTACACGTTTATGTTTTTAATTAATACCCATTTTATATGTTACGGATGCGTCAGAAATCAAAATTTATTTTTTCCTGTTCTAAAGGTTAATGAGGCTTAATTAGATCTCCAATATAATCGGGTGTACTTTTTAGCAGAGATTGCCCTGTAGAGCTTCGAGCAAAAGGAGATATTTCATCAATAATTGTGAATATTATGTTTAACAAAAGTAGTCACAACAAATAGTAGAACTCTTAACAAAACTTTGCTTTCTGTAGTTATAATTCAGTGGTTAAAATGGTTAATGTAATGGAAACTATGACATAGTAAACCTGTAGTGATGTAGAAGTATGTTATTCATAGAAGATTCTATCTTAAAACCACTAAATCTCTTTCGTTTTTATCTTAGTTCTTACATTCTTATTATCGATCCTTATAAAAAGACCTTAGTAATAGTGTAGTCGTAGCTACAACCTAGCTTACAGACATTTGTTGCATTTGTTACACTGCCAGAATTATTAGTAAAAGCACTAGTAGTTGCTATAAACCCAGCTTGCAAATGAAACGAACTTCCCAACCCTAGCTTAAAATTGCAGATCTAACGAGTACGGCCTAACGTTACAGGTAAGAGCCCAATCCTGCTGCCACCTCGGGACTACGACACGGTTCACAGACAGAAGGGGAACCTGAGCAACATCGACACCCGGCGGTGCCTCAATCAGAACATCGTGGGGGTGAACGCGAGACGTAAGCTGGAGTCGTCAGGAGGCAGCTCTGGCATCGGAAGCGACCTAGCTCCCTCGCCGGAGAGGAATGACTACAGGCAACACGATAATCACAGCACTAGCGGTGAGTTGAGACTACGACTACGTATTGTTTACAGTCAGCCAATACATGATTTTAAACCTAACTCATCGTATTTAATCCACGTTCAATCGTGGTCACGGCTGAACTGCGGTGTACAAAATAAATATCGTGAGTAAAAAAACAGCTAGTTAGTAGCTGCGATGTTACTTATCCGATCTTACAATCCTTTTTGTCATGTACATTCAAAATAATGAGTTTTCTGTATACTTAAGGTCGACGCATACGTAACGTGGACGGGACGGGGACGGGACGTGGACGGGGTAAATATTCGTGCGTGCCCGGTTCCCGTCCCATGCGTGCCTCCGTGGCGTATGCGCTATCGTTTACATTTTCTAAGAAACGATGTTTCCAAAACTTTACGTCCCGTCCCGTCCCCGTCCCGTCCACATTATGTATGTATTGACCTTTACTGAGATGATAATTATATAGATGATAGCCCTGTAACAATGGGTTGTTCAAAAATGTATAAAGAATACTACTATGGTTTGCGCTGCATAAGTATGGCCGGATGTAGCCTATATCCACAAACCAGTGTGATCAATAGCTTGTTTGTTTTTTTCTGACTTCAAAGTATAAAAAGATCACTAAACGAACACAGACATATTTGCCAAGCTATTAAGAATTCTTATTGAATATTCGCTGAATCTTTCTTTAATTCTTTTTAATCGCTACGTTGTTTATATAAATTAAATTTCACTTGTTATAGTCTAAACAAGGCTTGAGATCGGCTTTCTACGTACATACTTAACTAACTATAAGAAATATAAGAATATCAGTACAATTTAAAAGAACGATTTTGTTTTTTCTGTAGATGTACCTACGTGTAGATGTCGGTGCTAGTGTAAAATTGTAAATTGTAGTAATTCTAGAGTCTAGACAGGAGTAAGTTAAGATATCGTAAGATACATCGTAATTATACGAATGATCGAATGATGGATCGCTGTGATACGGAGAAAGTACCTAGTTGTAAAGTAAGAGAAGAGAAATGGCACGACAGTTCACAACACGATATAAAATCAAAATCTTGATTTATTTTATTAGTAGCTGATGTCAGCCGCGTCGCACATTCGAGGTAATGACCGTAGAAAATTCTGTTTCCTCACTAAATTACTATTACGTACCTTTATTGTAGGTTCTCCACAAGTATTGTGATTGATCATCATAATCATTAAATAAGTTGGTAGCTACGCAATATTATTATTTGTAAAAATCTTATAAAATTTTGAAGAGCTAGAACTTTGTAAATCGTTAATGAACTCGTTTTCCTTGTTATTTTACTGTGTAATGAGTAAGGTGTTAAATTAATAATAAAATAACATATAAAAAGCTAAGTCATCAATCGTGAAATCCCAATTGGCTCATATACATAATATATCAGAAATCGAATGGACTCGCCTGAGATTAGGTTTTCGTACAGTCAATACGCATTTGGACATCCAAAAGTAATTATATTACTATGAATTTGAATGTTACAATTTTATTTTCCATAGATCTTCCTGTTAACTATTGATATCTAACTATATAGAGATGTGCGTCTGTTAGCCTTCCTTACAAAAAATACAGTAAGTAGGTATATGTATGTACCTACTTTATATGAAAAAAAACATAAGCTGTTAGGTCATCTACCACATATCACAGACTACCATTAGTTAATGATGACGACCTGTTCGCTCAAAGAACATGAAAAAGGCGTTAAAGTAAAAAACTTAGGGGCATTTAAAAATGATCTCATTGATAATGGTATGTTGTTGATTTTTTGTTGATGAGAATATATCTATGTAGAGATACATACGTCCTTGCTTATTTATCTTAGGAAGTTTATATCAAATTTAAAATGAAACTAAATCTTTATTGGAAATCGTTACAAGTTGCAACTTTAAGCTCTCTTGACAGAACTCCTCATTAAACTAATATGATTTGTGTACTAACATTTTCAGTCAGGCACATTTTATTGTTAGCTGTAATCATTATCCTTCGTGTCGAAATATTAGCCTATGATAAACCTATCGTGCCTATTTAGGGACCATCCATAAATTACGTCACACGTTAGTGGGGAGGGAGGGTTGATGTAGTGTGACATTGTGTGACAAGGGGTGGGAGGAGGTCCTAAATCTCGTGACATTTCAAAATCGAATAATTGGTATGTATAGGTAAATATAAAAAAACAATTAATGGAAAAAACTTATTTCGGAACTGCTGCTTTAATTTAATAATTTCTCTGTGTAAAATTTCATAATATGTGACGTAACACTAGGGGGAGGTCTCATAAATGTGACCAGCTGTGACAAGGAGGGAGGGAGGGCTCAAAAAGTCATGAAATTAGTGTGACGTAATTTATAGATGGCTCCTTACATGACAGTAAAATTGATTATATTTGAACGTCTATAGGGATCTGGATTTAACCACAGCGAAGAATTTAAATAAGTTGTGATATTCTCATAATGTTTGCCAACGACGGCCTTACACTCTGGAGACACTTACAACTCATTATAATTCAAGGCACTTTTCTGTACGATTGCATGTACACATTTAATCTAAAGTAGGTGTGTATATCACCTTACAACTCGTTAACAACCAAACGAATAGGTCCAAGCCAACCTTCTCTGGCCACTACACAATAGTCACCGTCCGAGGTTATGAAACCCTAAAATTAATTACATTTGTACTACGAAGGTATCAATTAAGGACATTGTTTTTGTTCCACTCCTTCGAGTGGGCTTAATGGCCAATTTGAGGTGTTCCCACGCCTCATTGAAGCTGAAACAAAGCTGTGAACAAGAACAGTGTGTACTTTTCTAACTACGAGCATCTATTTCTTAACATAAAAAATAATTAGTCACTTCGTAAGGTGTTTTACATTACGTCGTGTTCATCCTTGGACAAAGATTTAAAAGATATTGAAATAAAGTACACAATGATACAGAAGCCGTTATGACAAAATATTTTTTCCTATCAAGGGAACCCGATTTATGAGTAGAGATTTTAGACATTCTGAAAATATCTTCAGACTGTCGACTGCTTTAAAATGAAAATTATTTTTTACTTGAGAATCCTATATAAAATTCTCAAGTGTGTATGCAAGGCCTAAAATATGGTTTAATTTGAAACCTGGACCGAACTTTGAGACTTATGACTTTGATAATGATAATGGAAATTGAATTTAATTATTTATTTATTTATTGTTACCACTATACCCGTGACATATATTAGCAAGAAACATCAACAATAGATGTAATTCCGAACCTCGGCAGTTATGAAACACCAAAAAGACCTGTCCAACAACGGCTTCGTGCTCGAACACGACCTTCCCTTTACAATCTATCAAATCGTGGTTTTTCTATCACAATAGACCCATTTCATAAGGCGTTTTATATAATTATGTCAATTTTACAGCATAGAAAAGATTTTTTCCTTGCCGTTACTTTCGATTTAATCAGTTTGTATTTTTTATCGAAACGAACGGCAAAAATTATACAAACATTTTAAAATATTCGAGTCTCTCTCTGAAGATTAGAAAAAGAATTTTGAATATTTTCAAAACAAAGCTCGATACAAGCGACCCAAATTGAAAACATGGTATAACCATTAAGCGCTATGTAGGGTTGTCACTCGACAAGTATAATAATAATAATATGTTGTCTTCTGTGGTTTCAAGTATGTTTGAAATGTATATGTATTTCTTAATTTCTAAGAACAGATCAGAAAAAATACCCTAAAATGAATGATTCTGCTTCTCAATAATTTATAGACATTGTGGTTACTAAAAGCAAACACTGTGGTTACTAAAACAAATTACGTAATTATGCTCAGAATACTATCAGATTGATTAATTAAAAAAATACAGTTGTAAAGTTTCAACAGCAAGGTTGTCAGTGATGGGAAATCATATAACAATTAAATCATCATTAAATCAATTTCATTGTCCTTTACATTATTTTCATACTTAACTTTTGTTTATTTAATTGCAAATTAATTAATTGCTCTGGTTTTTAGGATTCTGAAGTAAAATTGGAACACTTATAGTTTCGTCATCTCCGTCCATCCATCCGTCTGCCTGTTTCTCTGTTCGGAGCAAAGCGCCGATTAAGGGTCCGTTTGCGAAATATTTGGCTAAAGTCAATTTTCCCCTCCCCCTCCTGCCGGCTAAACGGTTGGAGTTGGACAAGTGAAAAATTCCAAAACCATAAGTAGTTAATGAGTAATAGTTGGTAAACACTACTTCGGAACCCTACATTGCGCGTGGCCTGACACGCACGTGCCCGGTTTTTCAGTATTCAACTTTTACTCTGTAATCACAATCACTCACTGCAGTCACTCACAATGGTTACTGGTAACCCTAATGACTATCGCCAATGTAACACCCGGGACAGCTTATCATATATTATGTAAATAATTTGTGTTGACTTTTTACCTGATATAGGTACTCGTATAGGTACACTTTAATATTGTGATCGAATATATGTATTACTTAAGTATTATGATCCTTAATATTTTATTGGTATTAACTATTGTAGGGACTATCGTTTATTAAACTTGTTTTTCAACTTATTTTAAAGTAAAATGCACATCAGGTAATATTCTGAGTATGTTGTTCTTTCAGTGACGTTTTGTAGTAAGTATGCCTAGTGTTCTCGATAAAAATAATTCTATTGACCTAGTAACTAGAATATAGTAGATAGGATAAGACAAAAATCATTTGCATATTAATAAGTAAGCAATATTATAACATAATTTATGACTATGTTTAGTCATACATCATTAATCATTACTGTACGAAAGTGTGTACTAAACACCTATGACTTTTCATTAAAAAATTTGAATTAAGTCATATTAAGAACATGTATAAATTTTCTTCGAGTATTGAATGCAAGGAATTTCAAAGAGCTTGCCCGAGACCTACTTAAAACGAGTATTAGTTGGTCGCTGGCGTGTTTTTCAGCTAGTTTTGAAGATGAGATGGCGGTCCCGTTAGCTACGTTAAAGTGAAGAGCGACAATGGGTCAAGTCCGAGTGACTGTTAGTGAGGTGCGTTGCATAAATTAAACTGTTAAATCTGTGCCGGGGGAGCGCGGGCGACGGACAGCACACGTGAATAATTATGCAAATCGCTTGCAAACATTTTTTAAGAATACCTAGCCACTGATGTGTGTAACTGTATTGTCAACTATGCTCCGAAGTGAATAGAAAAGTTTTAAGTACGTTTTATAGTAAAATTCAAGTATTAGGTTAACTGAGATATATGTATGTACCTATGTTTTTACTTCTTAATATTATTTAGAGATGGTTTCTAATGGTTTCGGGTTAAATCTTTCCGGTTTGGCGTTTTCCTTTTCGTTAACTTCTTGTTATGTACATGTAGGTTTAATTACAACCATCCTTATGGTTTTTTATGTAACTAGCAGACAAACGAACTGATTATCCATCTTATACAAAGAAAAGAGAGAAAGTAATGAATATGGCTCCCCAGCCGGAAGAAGACGCATTGTTTGACTGCTGACTCAAGCAAAAGGTTTTTGTAACCATTATTATTCGTGTACATAAAGCATTAAATAAAAAGGTGGTAGCTAGCCAGACAGGCTTCACAGAAAGAATTTATCTTTATACGAGTATCTACCTAATAAAGAATGAATTAATAATATTATTGATATTATATTTTTATAACTTCGGTATTAAGTTGTTAAAACTTCAATTGAATAAGTCTCGCGTGTTTATGCTTTTTAGTTTTAGTGAATTGTTTTGCAAGTCCCGCACTACGATAAAACCAAATAAGTGTCCACTTTCTACGAAATGACAATGTTTCTTAGTTTGTATATGAACTAATGTTTGAATTATCTTCATTTCAGAGGATGAATGGGCAGAGAGCACCGCTTACATGATGCACGAGGCTTTCGAGTCTTCACCTCCGCGTCGTGCCACCTCCCCCCGCCGCGCCTCCCCTCCCCGCCGCACCCTCTCCCCCCGCAACTACGATCGCACGCCAGCCTACAATGACGACTTCAGCGACCAGTTCAGAGACCAACTCGCACCCTTCCGGGACCAAGCCTTCGATCGTCGGTTTCGCCACGAATCACTCGAACGCGTTAACAAAGACAAACCAGAAAAGTTCCCCGAGGAAACGCCCAATTACAGGAGAAGGTACGTCGCTGACACAAAACCGTCGAACCGAAGCATAGACAGAGTTGAAGATCGCCGCTTCGGCAAGCTTCAGAGAGGGGCCAGCGAGGGCAGCTTGAAACTAGCGGAAGCCTCGCCCAAGGACCGATTCAATGTCGCAAAGGAAAAGTTCATGAACCTGGAGAGGGAGAGATTCAACAGGGAGCTAGAAGCGCACATGGCCATAAGGAGAAGCATGCTGGAGAGAAACAGTCGCTCGACTTCTTCCCCCGAGGAAGAACGACGTGACGAGCGTCAAGACCGGCACAGGGAGTTGGGATCCCGAAGGGAACCCGAGCGTTCTCATCGGGACTTAGAACGTTCTCACCGGGAGCCGGAGAGACGTAAAGATGCGGAGCGCATCCGCGACGTGGGTCCCTCGGAGTTGGCACACCGGGAGATAGAAAGACTTCCTCGCGTTGGGCGAAAACGCGATGACTTAAAACGGTATGAATACGGTAACGAGGATTACTTGAACAGAATCGAACCTAAGCCGCACAGGGAGGAGTTCGATCGATACAGAGAGAGGAGGGAGTTGGACCGGCGTATCGACGAGGATGAGGTTATGGAACCGGTGTTGCCTGTCGAGGAGAGGAGGAGGGATTGGACCGACAGGCAGCGGGCGTTCAGCCGCTCCCGCTTGTTGGACGAGCAGCGCCAATCGTACGCAGAGGGAGACAGAGATAGGTATTACGAAAGAGACTACCGAGATTTCCGTGAACTGGCCGACCGGCAGCCGACGAAGTTCCGTCACAGCTACGCAGAACCCATACCCCGGGGACGCCTGGGTACAGTTAGACCCTATTGAAATGCCATAGTAGATTTTTAGAATGGCAAGCACTGTGTGTGGAAGCCAGCTGATGGGACGGATATACTGACAGATCATGTTGTCAACATGTTTGTATATAGAAAACCTATGTGTTATTCAATCTTTGACTTTCTTATATCATTCCGTAGCTAAGCTTATCCTTTACGGAGAAAAATAACTATAATTTCCGATTAGGAAAACATTATTAACGGAAATCTCAACAAGTGTACACGAAAATGTAATTTCAATATTTATTATTGTTTGTTTTAAAATTCTGTGAGCACCAAATTTTTAATTGATTTTTTTATTTGTAGATTTAAGAATACCGAAGATTGAAGTGTAATAAATCAGTTGGAAGCCAACTCAAGTGCCTGTCTGATGTAACGCATATAAATAGAATAAAATACTCAGTTCGATGTCACAGAAATAACTTGTAAATATAAATTATGTACTACATAAATAACCAATATAAATTACTCTGTACCTATATAATATAAAACCTATTGTTGATTTATATGAAAGTAAATGAATATAAAGCTCATTCTATTTAAACGTTCGTGCTAAATATAATTTTGTTCTAAATGATTTATAAACGAATTATATATATGAAAATATATCGATTTAGAGATGTATGTATCTATATGATTGTTGTATTTTAACTTAGGTTTAATAAGTAGGTACCAGTGACAAATAAACCGGTCCGATCCGTCCTGTAACTTGACGATGCTGTATTTGTGGAATGTTAATAAATGATTATTATATACACGTTTTGTAATTTAATAACCTGTATAATGATTGAAATAGAGCCCGCTCACACTTCGAAATTGTAACTTGTTCCTACGTTCATTCTTAAAGTATATCTATCTGTTTCGGCAATCCGGTATTCGATAGAATACCTACTTGTCATTAGACATAATAATATTTACGCAGTAAGCGTAATTTAAGCTGTAATAATAGGGTATGATATATTTATTTATTTATTTATTTATTTATTTATTTATTTAGGTCACCAACATTCCATACACCTTAATATATTAAGTTAACAATACATTAAAGTACAAAGGTAAGTGTTGGAATAATTATAGGCAACGACAGCATGGTATAAGACATTATCGTCATTACAAAAACAAAGACTTACATTAATAATTACAGGACGAGTTATTAATGAGTAATATTAATGAGTAATAAATATTTCTTAATGAGGTACTGAGTTTAAAAAAGACTTATAAAAAACGTATACGTGTGCTTATGTACGTACGTAAGAAGTTATTATACTTCTTTGGCGTAACAAAACAATATTAGTGATATTGACTGTCGGTGTGCGCGCGCATCGTAAAAAATTACATTAAAATTAAAATAAATATGTATAACAATTGATGACTTTATCTACAGAAGTATAAGCTAAAAAGTTTTAAATACCTAGTAAATATATAAGTAGTAGTAAGTATAAATAAATACCTTCAGTAAAAAATTTACTCTCATATTTTTTCCCAAACTGGGGTCCACGGACTTAAAAAAGACGGACGTAATCCCAACAACAAATTCAGTGAAGCACCCATAGTAATACCAACTCTCTATTCGTACAAGTACACATTGACACCATACTGCGTCAATCGCGAATCAAAAATTACGCACATATGGTAAACGGGCGGCCATTGCTATGCTTCACTCTCGATTAGACAAGGTTACGTCCGTCTTTTTTTCAGGTCCGTGCTGGGATCAAAGGAAATACTATAACTTCAAAAATCTAGAAATAACTAGGGTAATGAACATGGTCTATGGTTAATATACGCTACTAAACTAAATAGCTTTGATAGCTCTTGATTTAGACCTTTTTATGTAAGTAATCAATGGAAAGGTTATTCGATGGTTTTATTAAAGAGTGTCGTTAGGGTAGTTACTATCTTTAATCTTAACTGTCTTAACTAATTGATTAGTGTATGTTTAAAGTGTTTAAGCGGGTATAGTCATAGAGTATGACTCAACTCAATCCATCCTTGAGTCCAAGCCAAACTCCAGTGCTCGTGATGCCGCTGCTGAGCAACGGACAAGACAGAGATTTTAAATAAATAAATAAAATAAAAATATCCATATATATGACCCTGAAATGTTTACAGCTTCGCTCGTCATGGGGCGGCCTCGAGTTGCTCATGCGGGTTGGTGGAGACTGCGATTCATGGCCAACACAAATGTCAGAAGTTTTCATGCCGCCCGAAAGCCTCCGACATGGCTTAACGACTGTCATCTTAACGATACGATAACAACTGAGACTGTCGACTTTACGTGCCTTCTGAAGCACGGAGACCCTCAAAAATGTTTGCCACTAGCGGTCACCTATCCAACCGCGCCCGCTGTTGCATAACTCAACCGCCGCCCGCAAAGCCAAAAAAAGCACATCATCTAATCACTTCCCACGAGGTAATTCGTCTATTGTCCATTTTTGTATACGAGTCCTATTTAGTAAACAAACTAACAGGGTCTTAACGTAAGTTGTAACAGAAATATTGAAATGAAACAATGTATTTTTAAAAACTTTCAAAGTGATTTTAATTAAAAGATTAGTCTATTTACAACAAAAATATTGCACTTGAGAAAGGACTTTTACAATGAAAACGAGCGAAAAGCGAAAAACAAACCATGATTTTATTACAAAAAAAATAATTAAGAAGAAATTTAGACATTTTGTAATCAAAGTATGTATTTAACTTCTAAAAGGTTGAGGAGATCAATTTATATATTAAGAAGATTAGCTTCGCCATTTCGCTTTCCCCATTTATAAACGTTTTCATTAAGTACGAGTAAAATATTGCACACGGAACATTGCACACCGGTCAACCAATCTGTCCTATAGGCACAGATAATTGCACATTTAGAAACTTAATAAACATCTTAATGTCTACAGTATTACCACGAGACGATCATTTAAATCACCATAAATAAAACCTTAGTATGCAAAACAGGAAAACAGATTGCTCACGCTCAGATTGTAAAAAAATATCACAAGTAAAAAGTTTGTGTCCAGTTTATATTTTGAATAAGCAGTATTACACACTTTACTACTACAAATTATTGTTATTATTCAATAAATATACCTACGTATATATTTACATTATTTGATGAAGGTTTATTTAATTAGTTAAATATCGTCTCGTGGCAAAATATCGATGATACCATAAATAGCTAAGCTTACATAAATATGACTTTATACTATGCATAACGGTTATTTTACTCAAATAAATAACTACATACATAGAGCCAACATAAGACGCTACACTATATACCTAACTTACATCCTTATTTCAATTAATAAGGTGGTATACTTTTACTGAGATACTTGAGCTTATGACGTAGGATGTAGATTATCTTCTAGATGTAGAATAGTTTCTATAAGTAAATAGGTAGAACATTTCGCTTACCTAGTAATACAACGGCACATCTACATTTGTCATATTTTACAGGAGCGAATTTCAAAAATTATGTTAAAATGTTTAAAATTAATTTATGGGTTCTTTTTACGTTTTTTACAGATTGTATGGGTTTGGTTACTAGTATAGACATTAATACATATTTACCACTATGTAGATTATGCACTTTTAAATACGTATACCATATAATTATAAACTCAATTTCGCATTTTTTGCAGATGTGCCATTATATTACTAGGTGAGAGATTTGTTTAACCACGTTAAAAATAAGTATACTTTACAAACGTTCCAAAACGTTGATCTTAATACATTACCGGCTGTTAGCGGTTACAACGGTAGTTATACCGTAACGATTATTACTGGAGTTTTATATTTTAACACACACACACATCTAAAAATACATAGTTGTAAAAAATCTATTATAAAATAAAAGAATAACGCAATACTTTAAATAAAATATTTACATAATTTGCTTTACCATTCGCTCTTCTTAATTGACTTGTTCAATAGTAGAATGTACCCGGCTCACTATACATTCCATTTATTTATATAATCTTCGTTTCTCAAAAATAGGAACGGTAATTTGTGCTTAATTCCAAAAAAAAAACTATGTTAAAGCAAGTTTAAAGAGACTACAAAATATTATATCAATGTACAAAAACATATAAAAAATATCTCCTTTTAATTTGGAAGGATATTAGATTTCTTACATAGTAGTCTAATACTTAGATACCAGCAGTAATGGGCCATCCATAAATTACGTCACACGTTAGGGGGGAGGGGGGGTCGATGTAGTGTGACATTGTGTGACAAGGGGTGGGAGGGGTCCTAAATTTCGTGACGTCATATTTCAAAATTGAATAATACGTTTGTATGTATAGGTAAATATTAAAAAACAGAATGGAAATCAAACTTATTTCGGGACAGCTGTTAATTTAATAATTTCTGGGTGTAAAATGTCATAATATGTGACGTCACACTAGGGGGGGGAAGTCTCACAAATGTGACCAGCTGTAACAAGGACGGGGATGGCCCTGGATGGCCCCTAAGTACATCTGATGCGCTAAAATAAGGCAAATACTAGATTATAATACCATTTGCAATTGTTGTTCACAGATAAAGTAAAAATCGGTCACTGAATAATGAAAGAAGTATAAGTTGCTAAAAACGAACGTACTATGAAGACCGGCTTGCGGTATCACAAATACTAGTGCTGCCATCTATACTTTAAATATTGAAACTGATATTTTTTTTATTTATTTACGGTAGATATCCAAGTGTATCCTCGAGGCTAGCGTTCCTGCTGAGCGGTCGATGGTCGAACATCCTCGCGATAGGCGGGCCGGGGGCGGCGGAGGCGGGTAATGCGTGGTGCGAGGGCGGCAGGGGCGGCGGGCGGGGGCGCCGATTGCCTGCCAGCGAGCGCACGTCCGTCCGCTGCGAGAGGCGCACGTCCGCGAACAGCGCCGCCATCTCCGCTGACTTCTTCACGCTCAACGCGTCGTGGGACCCGGCGCCGGTACTGCGAACTGCAATGAAATATGTATACTTATTTATGCTTAATTTTTTATTAGTGACCTACATAGTTTAGAGAATTAGCCGACTGAAGTGACAATGGGCTGGCCACATAATTCAAAGAACCGATAGCCATTGGGGAAGAAAGGTCCTCGAATGAAGACCGCGCCTCGGTAAAAGAAGCACTGGCCGACGCCCAACCCGATGACGACCTGAAGAAGACAGCGAGTATCTACTCGATTCAGAAGGATCAAGACCAGTCCGAGGGGCATATGTTAGGGGAGGCCTATGTCCAGCAGGGGACCTCTAAAGCCTGAGGGATATGCATGGAGTTATTATTGACGCCCAATTTTTAATTTAAACATTTTTCATATTTGTCTCAGCCCCTATTTCACTCTCTCAGCTTTGTTAGTCCCAGCTTACTCGCTTTCTCACGTCACTCTATCTCTCTAACACCTATGTCATTCCTAACTATATCAGTCCCAGCTTTCTCATTCCCATCTATTTCACTCTGGCAACTCCCAGATTTATTACTTTCCATCTACGTCATTGATACTGAACTATTTTCACTTTCAGTCTCAGATTTGTCATTGACATCTACATATATCACTCCCAGCGGTATCACTATCAGTTGTATCATTGAAGAAATTATGTTGGAGCTAGAGTCATTATTAAAGTCTTTAGCAGTAACGGTACAGAACCCTTGCCGGCTTACAATGGAACAATTATTTAGACGACCGTGAGTCTAGTTGGTAGCGACCCTGCTTGCGAAGAGAGGGGTCCCGGGTTCGATTCCCGGACGGGGCAGATATTTATATGACAGATAAATATTTGTACTCGGGTCATGGGTGTGATTGTGATGTGTTATATGTGTCGTCCATGCCACCCATGACACAGCTAATAACCTACTGCGGGGGTATGAGTGTGTTAGCGTTTATTTTTATTTTTTATTTTATTAATTATTGTAATATATCTAGACGTCGTTATGGACGTTGGTTGTTCACACAACAAACAGGAACTAACCAGTGAGGCGTTGCATGTTGCGTGACCTGGTGTCCTTGGGGTTCTGTCTGTTCTGCAGCAGCAGCTCGTAGTCGAGCGCCAGGCTATCGGAGCTGCGCGTGCGCCGCGCGCGCTCCTCGCGCCGTCGGCCCGCCACCGACGCGCCTCTGGAATTATAGTGTTCATTGTTACTTTTTATTTGGAATGACTGACGAATTCTAGAATTTCTAGAATCGGCTTTACTAGTACCGACCTAAAAAAATTGTTGTTCCCTGTTATTTATAATTTCCTGCTCTTAAGTTAAGTTTTTTTGAAGTGAGTTCGTTTTTTTCCTTTCTTGAAGTCGGTTACTAAGTATAATGAAAAGAAGCAGAAAAGAAAATGAGATTGCAAACGTGAATTCATTGACACTATAATAGTCGCTAACAAAAATGACGACAGTAGCACTGTAATTGCTGTCCGCACAGCTCTCACGGTCGACCATGGAGAGCAACTTTAATTCGTACTGTAAATTCACACCATATTAATTATAGGTAACACTTTGTCAGGTGCATTGATAATAATACTAGAAATACAAAACAAAATCAACAATTGCTACCTGGATCTATTGCTTTTGCCGTCATAATCATCGATCACTCTTTTCAGTCTATCGGAGTATGTCCTCTGCGAAGGGCTGCGCAGGTACTCCAGGCTCTGTGAGCTCTGCATGGTGGTCCTTCGCGGCCCGGCGCAGTAGCACTTGTTGCTGTCCGCGCAACTCTCAGAGTCGCATGAGCAGTAACTGTAGTCCCCTTCGAATATGTCCCTGAAAAAATAATATTACGTTACATTTCGTCGCGATCTATATTCGAGTCAAAAATGTCATTGGTGTTTACAGTGCGTTCCATTATATAAAATGTTACAATGTTATAATCACTGACAACTAAATTTTACCACGCAGCTCCAGTGTTTGATTGTAATCAACTCAAATCGATTTTTTTTTATTGATCTAAGGTAATCAATAAGGATTAAATATTCAGAATTGCGGAATTTGCTAATAGCTATAAAATATTTCACTGTAGATCATTTGTCATTTTTATTTAATTTGAAAACCTAATTATTCTTAAAATCACAAATTCTAAGTATTGCCAATTCTATTATTCGATTGTAAATGAAATCCATGCAACGCAACGCAATTTTGAACGTTCTCTTGATTCTTTTGAAAAGTTCAAATTTGCTTGTACAGATCCTTACCATGTTATCGATCACTATGCTGATTACGATCAGTAAGTAAAAACCGGGCAAGTGCGTGTCAGACCGAAGTAGTAAGTTTATCGACTATTACTCATTAACAACTTACGCTAACATTGCCGTGATAGTTTTCCTTGTAAATTCATCATATAAATGTTTGAAAATTTTTTCACTTGCCCAACTCCAACTGTTTAGCCAGCAGGGGGGGACACTTGACTCTAACCAAAATTAGCACTTTAAAGCCAAATATTTCGCAAACGGACCCGTAATTGCAAAAATGGTTTTAAAAGACCCCTAATATTTTTGGAAAACCTTATCAACGATACCCCACACTACAGGGTACGCGACGAATAAAAAATGTATCCTCACGTTACCTGTAGGGGAGGTACCCTAAAAAAAGGTTTTCAGTATTTTATTCTACGATTCTGGAGTTTTAATAAATGTGTATATTCATGCCAAATTATAACCTTCTAGCACTAAGGGTCTCGGTGCTTTGCTTCGGACGGACAGACGGACGGATAGACAGACGGATGGACAGACAGACGGACGGACGGACATGACGAAACTATAAGGGTTCCGATTTTACTTCGGAACCCTAAAAACGAGATTAAAAATGAACGTTGATATCATGTATTACAATTATGAATTCATAGTCAACTGTAAATCATTTTAATTTGGTTTAGTTACTCATAAGCCGTCGCTCGGCGCGGACGTGTCACGCTCTGATTGGCAAAACACACGTTTCATTTCTGCACTCCTCGGATCTTACTTATAATGAACAATGATTAGTAATAAATAAGGTCCACATTCCTTTGAAAAACTGACTCACTGTTCTGTAATTAATTCCAAACAGTCTCCTCGGCAGATGCGTTTCTATTAATGTTAAATGAAATGTAAAACGAAGACTAACGAAAGCAGAGAAATGTTAAGTGCACAATTATTGACGAATTGTCTTCAGCACACTACTAGCCTTTTAAAAGTTCTTACTTAACAGTGCATATTTCAGTCGTATATTTTGTGGTAAGTCCTTACAAACTAGGTACTTACTTGGAACACTCTTTACACCCTTTGCTGATGAGTTTCGTTTTAGCAGAGTCTTTGCTGAGGTCTACCGCGGAACAATAGCACTTAGGTTTGTAGTCAGCCTTCAAAGAGCAATAACACCGATCAATACAGCTTTCCGATTCACATTCAGAACATGATACATATCCACTTGAACTATTTCTATTTTGACAACCTAACCTATTACTCAGCGTTAAAAAATCTGAATCTTCGGATGTAGAAGTCCTCTCTCCAGGTCGTGAGACTTTTCCGTTTCTTTTTGACACATGAACTGTTTTATCAGAACGTTTGGAATTTCTCTGCCGCATTGTTTGCCGTTTCGATGGTGGTAATATAGGCTCCTTAGGTCTAAACTGCCGCAAATCGTAACTCGTAGTGGAAACAGAACTTTCCGATACTGGTTCCTTGGCACACTCAGTGGAAACAATAACGGATTCCAGTTTCTTCTTTTCCTTCTTTCGAATACTTTTACCAAAAGGCAACCGAAAAACCATTCGAAGACCACTAGCACCTTTAAACATTTTCCTCCTTTTGTTTTGAAATGTACTGTTTCGCCTTAGTATTTTCTTCTTCTGTTTTTTCATTATTGCTTTACTATGCTGGAATATTTCGTCTTTTGTCAGGGTGACTGCTAGTTTTAATAAGAATTCTTTATAAATCGGTTTTAGATCGTTAAATGACATCCCTTCTGGGTCTATTATGGCGTTTAAAATTTCATCCATTGAATGTAAGTTCTCCTGGACTTTAAATTCATTAAATAACTCGTTAAATCCTAACGGTGACCCGCCACCCTTCTTCCCATTATTTCTGAAATAAAAATAGTTATTAAACATTTTATCAGAAGATACTTAGGAAGATCACCAATGTTAAAAGGTGGGTTTGGTAATTCTTAAACAATTTGAAACGAATAAATCAACTAGTGTTGTTCTATTATTATATCGGAAGAATGTATCGGATGCGCTTGCATTGGCGCAATTAGCTGCATGCAAGATGTCGAAACACTTCGCTAAGCATGTTCTATTCGGTCTCATTATTTAGTTATTTTAAGTACTTAAACTCACCGATGAAGTGTAAAATAGTGTTAATAGTCAGCGAATACATTTTTTGAATAAATACCTATTTTAAGAAGTAGTAGTAAGTAGTAATCTGTTACATTTATATCTTAAGAGTATGAATAATTGAAAGAAATAATAAAGCAATTAAGGAAGATATACCTGTGTCCGATTGATTTGTAACGAGTGAGTCCCCCTGCATTTAAAAAACTTCCTGAACGGGGAATCGCTACCTTGGTCAAAATATCTCCAGGTTCACTTAGCGATTTTCTGCCACTTTGCGTTCTTCTCAAAGGTTCCTTTGATACATCTGACGATGTTTGCGATGGTTTTGTAGGAATGGGTGGTGGTAAAGTTGGAGGTCTCTGTATACTTTTACGTCGTTCTAACTCTCTAAACAATTCTATTTTCTCAGATACTTTACTTCGAACTGAAGAGTCATTACTACTTCGAGGATTTTGGAGAGACTGAATTTGCTTGTGAATAAGCAAATTGTTCGATTTTTTAGAGCCTTGTGTTTCACTACCACTTGTGTCTATATTCTTAATTGAATCTAGTTTAGCTTTGACCTCTTCAACAGTAATTCGTTTTGATTCGATTGGGATTATGGATGACGGCATGTTTTGTAGTAGATTATCTTGAGAGATTTTGTGCCTATCAAACTTTTCATTATATGACTCATTAGCTGAAAATCCATCGGCTCTATCACTGTCTCCGCTCAACGAAGATGTACTACGTTTTTTCCGCGGCGGTCTTACAGGGACATCGTTAGCGGGTAAACTACTTGTTACACTCATGCAACTTACACCATTTCGATTTCTCAGTTTCTTCTTGTCGGTATGGCCTTGCCGGCTCATATGTGACATAAGAGATTTGTATAGCGTGGCTGCTATTACTATAGCGTCCTCTGTCGTCTGACATACAAACCCATGACACTCCAGTTGTTTGGCGACACCAATTTTCCTCATCACAACAGCGAAAAGCGGTGAATGTGAATTTTCGCTATGGGAGAGGATATACTTTTTTTCGGATGATTCTAAAGTTTTAAACAATGCGTTACGATCTATATTATCTGGATCAGTAATTAAAGGCAAAAAAGCGTAGCTTAGATCATTATGATTATCTTCTAAAGATTGGACTACAAATTTTACTGCTGACCAAACTGCTATCGTTGGAAATGGATTAAGCTGTTCTAAATCGCCCTTTTCTCCTTTATACCTGACTTTCAGTCCACTTTTTGATATTTCTAATCGGCCGGTCAAATTGCTTTTGTACCTAAAATTTCTTCTATAGGCAAAATACAAGTCTTTAAGAGGAGCTTGGAGACCTGATAAACTGGTCACTTTGCTTTGTAGCGGTGTAGACCCTAGGTAGTGAACACTAAAGACATGTACTCCTATGTTTTCAGGAGTCTGTCTTGAATCACCCGCCATATCTGCAAACATCCTCTCTATACGATCTTGAACAGTATTGTTGATTTTCTTTATCTTTTTCTGGCAATAAGTGTTTTCATCTTCGTATATTGTCGCTTTGTTGTCGCATGGTAAACTAACCTGAAAAGAGAATACACTTCTATTAAAAGTTAAGTAAATAAAACAAATTACTTAAAGCAATTATCTAACTTTATCTTTACCAATTTGACTATTGCAATTAACTAAATTGTTTAGTTCTCAGGCAAGCAGCATATCTAAAACTACTTATGAATGTACATATTATTCTTGCGCTCATTGTAAATTACATTTATTGATAATTCCGTAGCGCATTTGTTATAACTTTATCTGGATCGACTGGGTAGATTTTGATAACAGTTTTCAGCGGATAGGCTGGATCAACCATACAAGTTGCTTGAAATATGACATGTTTGGAAATGCTAGTACAAAGATATGTATTTATAATATTGTTCAATCAGTACCTTGCTATCCCTCCTTCCTAGATCGGACGTTGGAGCGTACTGTGGGAGGCTAGCGACGGATCGACTGTCGTCGAAAAGGGCATCAATCTTCTGTTTGTACAGAGAGAGGGAGGAGACGCTGGGCGCTCGCGTCCGGTGCGTCTCATCGTCGCGGATACCTAGATGGAATCCGCCTAATGACGTACCCTCGTTATCGCACGTCACCATCTGGAAACACACGTCACTAAATCTTTAGGTACTTTTAAATATGCCGTTTTAATGCCGCTTAAATTACTCAAAGTTTGATGAATTGGATACAACAAAAAGATAACTGCATCACTGTTAAGTAATATCCAATTACCGTCCAACTCGTATGACCAAACGAAATACAAAATCTTTTTTAACACAAGTATATTCACAATCTGCTTGATAGAACGTCTCTTTATAAATTTAAGCATGCCTAGGTAGGTAAAGTTCCTTGAACCAACTTCTAAAAGTTGAATCTCATCTCGCCTTACGTCATTATCGAAATCCGTTAACTTAAATCATAATGATTGGTATAACATTTCTAATCATGCACACTATAATAAAATATACATTTTAAATTAATATTACTTGCTTTGCTGTAAGATTTGAGTAATCATGCTATATTAAGGATGCATTATTACTATTTTGAAGAACATTACGAGCATTTTGCAATGCCGATATTTCAAAATCGGATGACCTACAATTAGATTCTCGAGAAGTAATAAAATAATCGAGTACTGCAAATTGATAATCATTTTGACCTACGTAGCTGCTCGTGTGTAGACATCGTAAATAGAAGGGATAGTAATAACGCAACCGGAACAGATTAACTTATATTGGATTATAAACCAGCTGGAAATAAAACCCACCATGTGAATATCTTAAAGACATGCCATCGTATAGGAAACAAAAAGAGTGGGGTAGAGCAACTCACAATACGAATCGAGACAATCGTTTCAGTTTGAAAGAGAAACTACGAAATACGGACATTTTATGTTTGATTTCTTATATTAAAAATATTTTATATTGTAATACATTACAAATATCACTTTGAAGAAATACCGGCTTTTGCAGCATTCAGTAAAATATAGCGCCGAAACTACCAGCTACTAATCTAGTTATAAAGAGTAACTAACTAAAGTTCTCTGATGAAAATTGCATGTCAAATCGCTCCTCAGTTTTCAAGTCAAAGGTCTACAAGGCTACAAGCTCTAGAAATCCGGCTTTAGAAGATGGAAGGTAACTTTCACCAGCCGTATGTTTTGAGCCGACTATACATGTCTGTGGAGCCGACCCTGGTAGTGTAAAGGCTCAGAATTCAGAAAGGGTAATGAAACTAAATAGTCAATATCAAAGGCAATTAAAACAAGTGATTTGATTAAATCTTTTAAACATGTGATATTTTAAATACAATTCGGTCACTCGATTGAACTGGATTAGAGTCAAATAAATAGGCATAGAAATGAAGCATTAATCTCCCATCCCATCATTATAATCCAGCTGTAATCTTTAGTTGAGACGGTAATCAATGATGTCGTAAATATGACATATATGACATACTTTTCGTTAGGGATTTAAAACAGTATTAAAAAACCGATTAAGCCGATTTAAACTCGCGTCTGATAGGGTAACAACAGACATTACAGTATAGTACAGGCGCTAGAGGTAGTTGAGTATGCAAAATCCGAGTGACGGCAACTATGACCGGATTCTTATATCTGAGACCCTAAATAATGACAAAACGTCATCATGCCGGTAGCTGTGATGGTCCCTTCCCGCTTCCTTAATATCCCCTCTTCACCCAGTGGCGTAGCGTGGGGGGGGCCGGGGGGGGGGCATGGCTCCGGGCGGCACATGAAGAGGGGACGGCAAGCCACTCGATTTAAAAAAATAAATAAGAAATTTACATTAAAATTAATTATTTTTTATTTAAATATTTATGTATATTGTGCTATGAAAAATACAAGAAAAGTGCATTTTTAATTAATAAAAAAATATTTTATATAATATGAGGGCGGCAAAGATCATTTAGGGGGCGGCAAATTTTCGGTTGGCCCCGGGCTACGAAAGCCCATGCTACGCCACTGTCTTCACCCATGCGCTATGCTTATAGCGCGCGTACGCGTTTAGTGTGTTTCTACATCTATTGACGTAAAGACGTTACTTTATTAATTACAGATAATACCCTGGCCCACAATGCAAAAAAGATAGCCGTAATACTGAGCACACTCTTTGCGTCGAATTACATCATGTACTCAATACATTCCCTTTACGAACAAGAGAAGAGGAGTTAAAAAAAATGGACCAAAAAATGGACCGGCAAGATCCACATTATTATTCCTTGACCTTTTCTTCACTTAAATCCGTTGGCGAAATTCGTCACTCATATTATGCATACTCACTTACCTCTAGCGCCCGCTCTAGTAGCATTAACTTCACATGTATAAAAGACGTGTACTATCAAACACTGTATATTGTTTTTATACTGTGATACTGTTGAGTGACTTTTTTAATATTTTCTATCCTCTTCAGTCAGTATTTAAAGACATGATTAAATGAGTAAATTAATATGTATAAAAAATAATAGTTGACGATGGTCTTGGGATATAACTGCTCCTACAGATATCAGTCACATCATCATAAAGAAAATTAAAACTAATCATCATAAATGAAAAAAATAGAGTAGTATGGGTAAAGAATTTTAATGGAAAAACGGTTTTAAATTAAAAATTGGTAAATTTTATTCACTTACTTCTTCGATAGTCTATGGGCCCTGGGCCCAATAGTTATAAGCATTTTGATACGCTCCTACTGGCTGTCCGGAAAAACTGAAACAACAAAAACTCTAATTAAATATGACGTATACAAGTGTTATATATAAGTAAGTTTTAAATCGTTATAAATTAAGGAGGTACATGCATTGTGTAACTATTTGGATTCTCTTTCATATTCTTTTTATGGGCCAAGGCAATGAGAAAAGTGACTTTCGTGTTAACAATTTTACATTACATTACAGATGACGTATTAAGTAAGTGTAAAGTAATATGTATGTAAGTATAACTGCAGGTATTCTTGTGTTGTTCGTTCGTTCATTCATCAAGCACGTGGATGAACATTTTCTTTTTAACTTAAACTAAACCACATTAAAAAGGGGCTCGTTATTGTGAAGACCATAATTCCGTACATTGTGGCTTACAAGACGCGTTTATTTTCAGTATAGCCGATTATTGTTAACACATCCATATCCTGTGCAGTTAAGGTTTTGTCCAGACTACAGAAAAAATTACGACAGTCTTACTTTGTAAATATAAAATGCGTTTGCTTAGATAACTTCAAATTGTAATGTCTGACGTGTTCTCTTGAGTACTTAGATCTCGTCTGCTAGTTTGTCGGCTTTTGACAAAAAAAAATAAGAAAAAAGTTCATTTAAATGAATGTTAAGATTTCGGAAACAAATGTTAGTGTTAGATACAGTGTCGAAACAATTATTTAAATTCGCAAAACTTCAAAATCTTGCATAACTTATTTGCATTCAATTGCAGTTTTCGCTAAGCTGACTATTTTTTCTTCTTGCCATGTACTTATTTATGCCGACGAAGCGAAAAACCTAAACACCATTCCATAATGTGTGACGCAGCTACATGAATAAACTTAAGAGATTATTCTGATTTTGTAATCACCAAGAGACGCGTAAAAATAAAATAAAATTATAACAATATCTTCAAAACCGCTAAACGAATTTATATAATTAAGATATCATTAGATTTTTCTTGATAACCCAAGTGTTCTTAGGTAAGTTAAATTAAAAAATATATAATATAATATGGTGGCTGTGAGATGCCATTGTTTGAGGTATCAAAAAATAAATATAATATTAATCAAATAACGCAACATGGTTATCAAATTAAAAAGACCACTATAAGGATTTCAAAAAGGTATGATAGGTTTTTTGATAGCAGGCGGGTGTTTTTTTTATTTTTAAATTTATACTTGTTTTAAGAATAAAAGGTTTAGCAGTTTTCACTCGGTAGAAGTGGAACCTTCAGAAATTTAAATTCAAGAATGCAGATTATCAGGGGTAGGATAATTTTAAATAAGAAGGTTTAAAACTTATTGTAATGTTTTCAAATTTTAATTTCATTTATAATATTTTACATTTTATTAAACTGCAAATGCATATTAAGCTACCTACTCTAAGTTTTCAATTTCAAGAAATTGCCGTTGTTCGCTGTAATAATATTGGTGGATTCAATCAATTTAGTTACAACTTTCATGCACGTTGTATTTTCTTGCTGAATGGAAACTAGTTACGCTTGTAATTGTAGAGTCCTCGTTTGTTTCGATTTAAAGTCACTCACACAAAAACAAACTTAATTTTTAACAAATAAAAGTTATCAGAATCGACCTCAAGTAGAACTAGAACAGATCTATAAAATGTTGACGCTATAGATGTCTGAGGACTGTGACGTCACTTCGAACTTATTTGACAACTTCCATATCAACGAAAAAAACTTCTTACACCGTTATATTTTTTCTATTTGTTAGTTATATAAAAGGAAATCAATGCCCTAATGTGATGCGCAGGCAACCAGCGTGCAACACACAAGTGAATTAATTCTCTACGCTTTAAATTAAGTAATGGTTACGTTTATGTAATGCATTTATATGCATGGGACTAAATCTGCACTTAACGCGGCGAAAGGCCAGCTAATAAATTTTCTTAAGGAAATCAGCGGACCATGTTTATACTGATAACACCAGTTTTAAATATTTTATGTGCTTTCAGGTTTGGTATAGTGAAAAAGGAAATCCTTCCGTTAAAGAAGATAGAGATTATTTTATTTGAAACAAATACTGAGCAATAAAATTTCTTACGACCGTATTTGTATTTTTTTAATGTAATGCAGTCAGTTTAATTGAATTATTCAGTACTTAAGTAATTAAATTAATTTATTGAGCAGACCAGAAAGGAGTGTCGGGCATCGAACTCTATTACGTAAACAGTGTAAGATGACGACAAGCAGTATGTATACACCGGTGTACTAAGACAAAGGAACCATGATCATCCGTTAGGCAGTTTGCCTCTGTGACCCAGTTGTAGCATTACTGGCTGGGCTATTGATACGGTCTTGTGAACTCACGCACAAAGTTATTTTATGGATATTGCAACTAGGAACTAGGAACAGTAAAGCTTCAGAGTATATAGCTTGCTACTTTTGTCTGAAAACTGTTACGAACCACGCAAGGATCATTTTTCCATACGTAGGTAAATTGGGGATATTTTTTTTACTGTCGTCTACCCTATGGCGTCGGGGATCGTTGGATAGATTTTTCAAAAATATTGTGATTTTGAGAAGACCATTTCTGGATTTAGGAATAAGTTTGCAAATATTAAGTTTCAAATTGCTAATTGGGTTAAGTCAAATAACCCCCCTAATTAGTTGGTGTTAGACATGTGAAAAAATTCACAGCATTAGCCAGATTAGCCTATATCAATAAATTACAGGGAAAACTATCGCGGCAAGGCTAGGTTATAACCTTATAACGACGAAAACGTACACTGTGCGGATCCTAAGCTTAACACGCACTTGGCCAGTTTTTATTTTTCTATAAAACTGCCAGCATATAAGAACATATGCAACATAAGACGCTCCGTGCACATATTACATATATGAAACATCATTGCATTAAAATTTACCGACTCACTTTTTACGATTGCCTCAGTTACTACACTTACTACAATTCTTAGATCGTTTTCTTTATTAAAATAAAGGTGTAACATAATTATGCGCATTTATTGGTGTTTAGATATAATTTTCATTTTAATTAACACATTTACTTATCAGGATCGAATTTAGACAGCTAAGGGGAATTAATTTTGTCCCTCTTGAATTATTATCAGCGTATACAGTATGATGATGTATTTGAACTCTTCAAAGAGTTACACGGCACTTCACGGCAGTAACAGATGGTGAAGATTACTTTAGATAAACGTTCATGAAATCAAAACGCCGCTATGAATCCGATCGCCTGATGCGTCAAATTCAATCAAAAGCTCGCGCTCGAGTATTATAACGGAGATAACACCGCTAACTTGGTGCTACCCTGTTACCTTACTGTTACATCTACCCTACTTGCCTGATTCTTGGTGAATTTTAACTGCGTGCGTTATCTTTAATTTGTGCGCATGAGTGCAAATATGGTTTATAAAGTTTTCAAAAACATCGCCCATATTGTAACTTTAGTATTGCTTTACACAGCATTTATAATAATTAAAGGGAAACTATTCATTATTAGGTAAGTAATGGGTAAATCATAATTTGATCTTGCACTTCTTTTCCTTTATACCATAGATATTCGTTCGTAAATATCCTCATCCTGTTAGTTTCTGCAAAATGCTTTTCACAATTTTTTTGTCTCTCTGCTACTAAAATTTTATTTCATCGACTTTCGAAGCAATATTTGGAAGTAAGTGTAGGTGTGCAAAAAAGAGAATAACGCAAGAGATCGGATGGAATCAGTCAAGCTGATTTAGTAGTGTAAATGCGACTAATGTCCAGTTTCACTATCGCAGTAAATACACCCGCGGTGGTTTGAGTGAAACGGCTATAAAACTGTTGTTACGTATAACTCGTTAGCTTTCCTTACATGTAGTTGATACGTTATAGAATTGTATTTTATGAAGCATGGTGTTTCTTCAATCGATGCGGAAATACGAATGATGAGTTTGAATTTCTGTTTTCGCTCTGGGTTTCTGTGTTCTTGTCTTTGTGTGTTGTCCATGACCACGACACAGAGAATCCTACGAGTAGCACGCGCTATGAGCATAGAATACTATGAGTGTGTAGCGTCATTATCGTTGTGATAAATACAGTAAAATTCCTGTTGGTATTTACGTATATCTCATGCATTAATAGGTAATCTAAATTGTGTGTAGTTTATTTTCTGTCTACAATTAGCGAAATTTCTCCATTCAAATTATAAAATATCTATTTATGTATGAATTTAAATGGATTTATAAATTGCACTAAAATATTTAGTTTCTAATAAATAATTGTTTTATATTTGAATCACAAGTGTTTATGTAGTAATTAACGATAACTGCATGCATATTAATCTTTGAGTATCGATACTATTAATATATTCAAGCATGTTATATTACAACCTTACTAATATAGGCAGATATTCTCCTTTGGCTGTTTAATCTGTATAACTTATGCAAACAAAATCCTCCTATTCAATTAATCACTAGTAATACATAGAATTAGCGACGTTGCAGTTATATTATGATTTCATTGATATAGTCGCACTGAACCTTGTACACAACAAGCAACGAACGTAAATAAATCTATACATATAATTTCAGCAAACGTAATAGTTACTCGTAATACGTAGTTCCAGGTTTTAATTTTTCTGTCACTGCTATCATTGAGGCTATTACCTAACTACAGAGTGAAGGAAAGCCAGCATGATCGAAGTCATTAATTTATTACAATTTCTTAATATACGACTTATGATAGATTCATTCAATTCATTTCGAACGCTAGTGAGAATTTTTATCAAATGTTATACCTATTTAGTGTGGTCTTATAGCAATTCAAAATACCCGCAAACTACTTACACAATAAGATGAAATCGCACTTATTGGTCAGCTATATCATTAAGATTTGAAGCATTGTTTGAAAGCTAGCGGTTCCACTGGGCAATTAATGATTACAGCGACATTAAGACAAAGTACGAGTGCATTCCGAATCCACCGAAGCAAATCACGGAATCTCGTAACGAGCTGCTAATTGCAAATAACACCAGTTCCTCTGCGAAGAACGTAAGTGATGACAGTTATGAAGCACTAGTTCGTGCCCGCCGCGACTGCTTTGTTTTGTCTTGAATAGGCATGATGACTGATTTTGAAATACTGTTCTATACCTATTGTTGGGAAATATATTATAATTACAACGTATATCATATTTCCGCAAAAAATAAGGTTTAGTATAAAAAATACATTTCAAATTATAAGTTTAAAATTCGCACCAAAACGCTTCAAACTGTCATGGCGTGGTGGTGACGTCATGCCTCAGGAAAACAAAAGACGATACGACATTTTTAGTATGGTGATATTCATTTGTTTTAAGACGTGTGACGTAATTTGCGCTAATTGAGACTGACTGGCGTTTTAGCCAAGATGGCGGCTGGCCGTATTTTGTAGTTTTATTTTATCAATAATATTGTTTATCTCGCTAATAATAATACGATAAATGCGTGTTTTGTAATCCATTAATAGGGTTTCATTAAATAAATACATAATTTTAGTGATTTTTACTTACTGTCATCACGCCTATTAGGAAAATACCAATGTAGCTTTTATCAATAGATACTTTTATCTGTTTTGTATTCTTTAAAAAATATCTGTATTGTAAAAACTACAAAAAATGTTAAATCATAGAAAGAGATTGTGAAATAATAAAATAGAACTTATTTTTATTTAATTATTTTACACGCATTTTACTTTATAATACAAGGGTTTCGGACCTTGCAAACCACGCAGGGTTTATAATGTCTCACGAGTCGTTCATAATACATACGTAACTTATTCTAAATATCGGCAATCATTGTATAAGTAGGTAATTCGTGTAGATTCTATAGTTTTTAAGGTATCAGGTAACTCGTTTAAGTAAGCTTGAATAACACAATTTAACATTCCATGTAGTTCCATGACTATTGATACATTGAGGTATATTATAATTGTCCAGTCTCGGTAATTTTCTCAGTTTCTCATATCCTATTTTTAAGTTTAATAAATCGGGTTTTCAGTGAGAATTAAAAATTTCGTTTTGTTATACAATTATGTTCATAACTTCACAATATTTAAAATGTTCGTCACTATTGCCCTGAAACTTATTTTTAATAAAATATGTCAATATTATACTACTGTTTTGAGTATTCTGCGTTGCAAACGGTAAATATCATTTACACTATATTCATATTCGAATCAGAATTTACATAAGCACTGTGTTGCCTAGCAACCACAAACAAACAGGTGCATGAAACTTTTGGTCGTATAAAGTACGTTTGAACTAAATCTGGAGTTCGCAAGTCGCGTTCCGTTCCACTCTTTGTAATTTTATTTTATTTTTAAACATAATATTTATTTTGCAAAAGTTTAAAATAACACGGAATAGTTACGTATAAAATCGATATAGACTGTTTTAAAATACATAAACATAAATATAAAATGTTATTCGGCTTTGTTTAATGAAATTTAACTTATAAATAATTTTATGCTCATGCATATTGAGTGGAATGAAATATCTGTATAATCTGTACAGTGCCATCTCTCAAGAACTTATTTGTGACGTGGCGAAAATTGGAACTAATGCCATCCCATTCATAAATTACTACTATGCGCACTATGATTGGTCCAATGCGTCCGGCAGCGCCCTCCTTATAGTCACAGATAAGTTGATTTCACTGTATTTCGAAATATAATACGACCAAGTTGCAAAGCATGTAAGCGCCATTATAGCTGTGAGGTTTTCGTAGTCATTTCTATTTATAGTCATAGGTAGGCCGGCCTCAAAACAATAAGTTTCTACAAAGGTTTGAAGTCGCTTCACGAAATTAAGGATGTGCGAGCGTGAGTTATTCATGACGAAAATTGTTTTAAGATGTTGGTTTTTACGTCGTTTTCTCTTAGTGTGTTGTTGTTATAGGTCAATATTAAAATAATGAAGTTGTCACAAACGTTATAATGATTATTTCGTTCTTTAATAGTTATTTGGTGTGCGAAATACAAATCAGTTTGTGAAAACCCTATAAAGGAATTTTTACGATTTATTGACAAGTATTCTGATACGAGTTTGACTCAAGTTATAAGTTAGTGTTCGATGAGCTGCCATAGCTGCTGAGTCCGTAGCCGACGAGCGAATCAGCTAGGGCCATGTAATCTCATCGAGTGTGTGTATGTGCTCGATGAGTAATCTTAACTATTTGCAGTCTGTACTTCTCTCATCATCGTAGGCTTTTTGTATCGTGATTTTATTTTAAAATTATGCGTAGAAAATTATTCACCTTATTAAATTAGGTATGTACCTTATACAATTTTGTGAAGTCATGAATTCAAATTTTGCTGAATAGAGTTCCGGAGCCAAATAACAAAAACAGATCCCTAATAATTTCGTCACGACTTTAATTATCATTAATGGGATATTTTTGAAGTAACTTCAGTAAAACCAAAATTCTATGAGTACCAATTAAGTTTTAGTTTATTAAATTAGTACATGTTTAAGGCACAGAAACAGGTATTTACTAAACGAATGAAACTTTACGTTTTCACGAGTGAAGATTGCGGTCGCTTTATATAACGGGCGAGAAATTCATACATAGCAATGTGTGATGAAGAATTCGTGTGGTGCGGCACGCGACGCGATCGCCCAAATGTGTCACGAATTTGTACTCACGCAATAAGTACACTGGTAACTAAAGCTTGCAGTTTTAATTTTATTCTTAAGTTTTAGTTTTATTCAATAACGGAACGCCAACTGATCCTTCACAATGCAAGTGCAATAACACAACTATACAGGAGTTATTTAAGAATGTCTAAAGCTTATTACTCTGACGTAAATTAACTAACGTAATTAATGCATAGCGTCATTTATATTTCCTACATTGTTTGCTTAAAAGTAAAAATAACCGGCCAAATATTCATATCTTTACATAATAGGTATAAAACAAATTCGCGACCCGTCGTCTGTACGCTTAGTTCTTTTGAACTACACAACGGATTTTAATGCGGTTTTCATCATTAGACAGAGTGATAAAAGTACACACATATTATATTAAATTAATTAGTTAAAAGAAGTTACGCGCGGGCAAAGCCGTGGGCAACAGCTAGTTAACTAATAATCTAAAATGATTAACAAAATAACTTAAATAGTTATGTAGTAATAGTCGATTAAATTACAACTACTGAACCCTACATTGAGATTTGAGTGTCCTGACGTACACTTGTCTGGTTTTATCATGGAGTATAGAGTATAAGGAGAGCCATATCTGTGTATGAAATGTGTCCGTAAAAACGCGTCCAATTACGGGTGGCGCTGCGGTGCGCTAGGAATGCTAGGATACATTTTATTGAAAACTTCATATCGTAGATAATGCGACGCCAGCGCTATTGGACGTGATGGTGGTAGGTACTGGAACCTCCATTATCAGTACACGGCTGGACACTTTTTCAACTTTCCCCCCATATGAGATGGCTCTCCTTATACTCCATGGGTTTTATTTATTTAACTATCCAGTACTAGAACAGGTATGCTATGACTGCTCTATTCCAATTCGGTTTTGACTCGATGTAAACAAATCATTAAAATTCCTTTGTTGGGTTTTTACCAACCGATATGTATTTCGCACACCAAATAACTATTATAGAACTAAATAATCATTAAAATGTTTGTGGCATCTTCATTATTTTACTGTTGACCTATAAAAACAACACACTAAGAGAAAACGAGGTACAAACCGACATTTTAAAACAATTTCATCATTGAATAACTCACGCTCCCACATCCCTAATTACGTGAAGCGACTTCAAACCTTTTCACAAAATTATTGTCTGTATTATTATTAAATTGGACTGCCTGCCTATGACTATAAATAGATGTGACACCGAAAACCTCACAGCTATAATGGCGCTTACATGCTTTGCAACTTGATCGTATTATTTTTCGAAATACAGATTATACCATTATACCATTAAGCACGAGCATAAAATTATTTATAAGAAATTAAACAAAGCCGAATAACATTTTGTTTATTGTATTTTAAAACAGACTATATCGATTTCATACATGATTATTCCGTGTTATTTTAAACTATTGCAAAATAAATATTATAGAATTTAAAAGATGGAATTTATGTATAAAGAGTGAAACGGAACGCGGCTTGCCGGTCTTGCCAGGTGGTTTTATTTCAATGCTACTCGTACCAACATTATACCGAACTGCATATTTAGTTGAAACGCACTAGATTATTACCAAAAGTTCCATGCACCTCTTTATTTACAAGGCAACAATTTGTTAACATCGAGTCCAAACCAAATTTGAATAGAGTATAATATATTAACAAAGCTCAATTATAGCAGAATAGAGAGAGAGCAGAATTATAAAATAGTTTTACGATTGAATTATAACTAATTAGACGAAGTTCAGTTTTTCATAAATCAAATCAAAAATAAAATAAAAAATCGTTTGCAAGCTGAAAAATCAACGACACTCGAGTCAGTTACATAATTAACTACTTTTGCCGTCCAAAAACTTGAATCATGATTAATGAAAGCAATGAAAGTAATGGCAAAAGCATGGCAATAGAAACTGATTGGAAGTAGGAATATAATCTCATAATTTGTGTATCGTAACGTTCATCAAAAGAAAAGAAAACACGAATCAAAGTATGATATCTAAGAGTACAGACGCTAGGAACGCAGCATATTTTAACAATTTCTAACCCGGTAGCTACACCGGATTAACTTGCCTAAAAGTGTTTTACACAATGTATACTTAAAGTAACATAAACAAGTTAATATTTACGAGTTTTCTCGAAGTAGTGACGCGCGTGCTTTCACCGCCGACGTCTTCACTTGGCGTTGGCGCCCCTGTCGCTTTATGCCTATTCCGACAGACATATTATTCGTGTACTGATAAAAAATATAAATGTGTTAGTGCAGGCTACAAAATAATAATTAAGTGTATTTAATTTGCCTTAAATCGATTTTTAATAATGCAAATTCTTCATTGTATTTTTCTTGATGCTTGCTAGTCAAGTCTCGTTGCTGTTGGCTCTAGCGGCCTTTACAGCTGCATGCAGACAGAGGTGGTCCATTATTATTATTATTATGAATTATCCCCAAGGTATATCTGTCAACACTCTTTCTTTCTGTATGTGTTCGTAACTAGTTATTCAAATTGAAAAATCCGAGGCATAGCGCCGAGACCCTTAGTGGTAAAAAATCTGTAAGTTGACATGGATTAAACATTTGTTAAAACTCCAAAATCGTAGAATAAAATATTGAAAAAAATATTTTTTCAGAATACTTCCCCTACAGGTAACGTGAAGATGAATTTTTTTTCGTTGCTTACCCCATAGTGTGGGGTATCGTTAAAAAGGTATTTAAAAAAAATTATGAGTATCCGAAGACCATTTTTGGACTTAGGGTTTATTTTGCGAAATATTCTGCTTTAAAGTGGCTTTACGGTGGGAGTTGGACAAGTGAAAAAAAATCTCAAAAATAGGTTATAATGAATTTACAAGGAAAACTATCATGGCTATGTTAGCATAAGTAATTAAGGAGTATTAGTCGATAAACTTACTACGTCGGGACCCTAAATTGCGCGTGGCCTGACACGCACTTGCCCGGTTTTTTTTATTAATTATTATTAAGTTTATGATTTGATTTAATTTGATTTTTGACTGGAATCCACCCTAGCTTACATATCAACCACATAATTATGTCTTAGTAGCCTCACTCAAAAATAATATTTAGAGGAGATTCTTTAAATTGAAATATACTTTTTATAAGCCGATTGAAAATAAACAAACCCTTAATGTTACCCCAAACTTACTACAATACACAAAATTAAATGCAGACCCCATTTAAATCGGTTAATACGTTACTTAGATTAACTGGAACAAACCCACAGACAAATACAAATAGACAAACTGACAAACAAATATTGTAAAAATCAATGTGAGATTTATTGCGTTACTAATAACCGCGCTAATTAATTATTTAAACATTATCGTTATGCAATATGCGAGTAATATTAAATTCACTCACCATGCATATACTCATTTTAGTAGAAACGGCCTATCCTTTAACTATGAATAATACCATGACGTTGGACTTCATACGCCGTTAGTGCTAAATGGACCATGCGGTTCAAGCTACCAGTGGATCTAGGTTTATATGCCCCATACTGGTTTCATCTCTGCCATTAAACGTCATTTCATAGTACTTCGTCGAGCTATGAAAGTTTCTAACAATAATATTTTTTCTAACATTATGTCCAATTTTTGTGTAATGCTCGGAACAGCTTGATTTTAAGTAGGATTTTAGTATACAGAAATTAGGATTTTGTTTGAATGCGATAAATAACAATCATCATGAAAATTATAACATTTAGCTAACGACAAAATAAATTCCAAAAATCATAAAAGAATAAATCAAAATAAAAAAAGTCGCGAAGCTATGAGCGCTATTATATGAAAATATGATAAATCAACAATGTTGTTAAGACAACATATACCTACCATCCATAAGTTAATACGAAAAGTACACAACGTACTAATTTTTATGACACTAATTATATTTCTGGAGTTTTTATTAAGACAACCATAATAAAAATTACAGGTGTTCCCATTATCCAAATGCGTTGTATCGCAAGTAACGGGGTAGCATTATGCAATTCCGTCATGATTACTCCCAGTGACTGTCGCAGTCACCACTTATGCAAATGACGCTTATAAACCATGATTCCGCTACGATTCTACGAATATTCCTATTGCATACTCTTAATACGTCCTCCGTTCAATCATAATGTTACGAACCACGGAACCCCGTACGGAAAAACGGAACCCTAAATTGTCGAAGACGTCTTTAATCGTTTTATTGCACTATTGTGTTCCGGGCGAATGACCTTCGTTCCTTTGTGTCTTGACCTTCATGCTAACTTTTATGACTGTGTTTTGTTTAATTATCTGGATTAGCGCGGAACCTTCTCGAAGGCCCGCGAGTTGACTTCGGCCACCTATAAAAGGACGCGAATTGGTCGTCGTGACGGATTCCAGTTCGGGATACCAGTTCGGAACGATCGAAGCGATAACAGCGATACGAGCGATAAGGGAGTCAGGTTTGGGACTCCAGACGGGTCAATACGTGATCAGGGCGATAGTAAGAGGGTGTTGCGCGTTCGTGAACGAGTGAGTGACTCTTACGCGGTTGTTAGTGTTAGTGTTACTGTCTAGTAGTATTGTACCACCTTGTGAGTGAAATAAAGTACTCATCGGCAACATCAGTGGTATCCTTTACGAACCCACCCACTAGTAGGACGTAACAATAATTTATACATTTCTACTTTAAGCTTCTAACTCGATGACACATTCAAAAACAACAGCTCTTAAAGTTGTTTTGCATTGCAATGAAAGGTTTTTATTTGTGTTTCGGTGGCAGTTTCTGGGAGTCAAAAAAACCGGCCAAGTGCGAGTGGAAATGTGTGAAAGTGGTCGGAGGGAAAATACCGAAAATATGACATAAAAAAGCGTATTAAAAACGGACTCTGATGTGCGTTAACCTTATAAGTTCTAGATTTTTTTCACAGCCCCATTGGGGCTGCAGGCTGAGCATTGGATATTAATTTCAAACTGATTCCTGAGATAAAGAGGGTAGACATACAGACAAACAGACAGACAGACAACAAAGTGATCTTATAACAATTCCGTTTCTTCCTTTTGGGGTATGGAACGCTAACAAATGCAGAATCCTCGCTTCTTTTTTGACCGCAAGTCGCAACAAATGGATATTAAACTGATGTCAGTGCAGCAGTGGCCAACATCAGATGGGTCGTCTTCTCGTGTGTCGGCTATTTAACAGTTAACTACATACAAAAGTGAACATCATTATCGAATACGTATGCCTTACGTTCTCCAGTATACAATGTTAATCTATGGCTTTACGTATGCTTGCTAAGTAGGTATATAGATGTATCTATTGCTTAGTTGCAAGAAGCGAGATTACACTACAAACTTTAGCAAAAACTATCCGAGCTAGGTATGATTTATTACTTTTGTATTGTGTTCAGTCTTCCTAAATAGAAAGTATTACGTTCGTTACTTTTGAAAAGTACAAGTTGTTTAATGTTTTATTTAAAATATAATAAGCATAGAGCAGTCATGTGAATAGCCAACCCAAACTTTTACATAAATATTCCCAGAGATTACCATAGTATCGGAAACAACAATAAAAGGTCCTACGGTCTCTGACTCTGAGATACCTACCAATTTCCAAATATCCCTAGGAGATAGCTTTGGACATAAGTTATGGCCAATAACCCATCGTGAAAATAAACGGTTTCTTAAATGTGCAAGCAACACAATTATGTAAGTAAGTATATCTAATATGCCCTTGGGTTTCACTTTTTTTTCTTTTAGACAACTTGCCTCAACCGGATATAATAACTAAAGTATCTACGAGTAGTAACGGTGTGTATTCTAACGCATACACATTAATGCTATTGCGGTTAAGTCCCATTGCTGTTTTAGGGTCAATTATCCAGATAAGTGCGATTAATACACCTTACATCCACAGACCTTTCATATATGGATCCACACTTTGGACACTGATCATTACTTATTGAAAGGTTGATTTCATATTAATCTATACTAATATATAAAGAGGAAAGATTTGATTTTTTGTTTGCATTGAATAGGCTCCGAAACCACTGAACCGATTTGAAAAATTCTTTCACTGTTGGGAAGCTACACTATCCCCGAGTAACATAGGCTATATATTATATTTTCAAAAAAATTAGGGATCCTTAATAAAACTCCAATAATGTAACCCAAGGTGTATAAAAATAAGAAAACCGAAGCAAAGCGAGGGCGGTTACTCGTCTATACTAATATATAAAGAGGAAAGATTTGATTTTTTGTTTGCATTGAATAGGCTCCGAAACTACTGAACCGATTTGAAAAATTCTTTCACTGTTGGGAAGCTACACTAGCTCCGAGTAACATAGGCTATATTATATTTTCAAAAAAAAATAGTGATCCCTAATAAAACTCCAATAATGTAAACCAAGGTGTAAAAAAATAAGAAAACCGAAGCAAAGCGAGGGTGGTTACTCGTATATTATAAAATGTGTCATGATTGGTAATAGGTAGGTATTAAGTTCGTCTATCACACATTATATCAAATCAAAGTTTATATTCTTATGTTTTTTTATGGTTATATTCATGTTGTATAACTTTATAGTTTTAACAGAAGAAAATAAAATATCTTCTGTAATAACATGAAGCTATAATCGGCCACTAGCTACTACCAATAAAATTATGGAATAATATTCAAATCAGTGAGCGGCATGTGTTAAAATTCAAGGAATTCTACAAATAAACACAAATGAAAACAAAATGCAATACTTAAAAAGCTTTTATAAATGTTAATATAAACGCTTATTTCTGTAAAGAGCAAGTTTAAATTTATATGTATTAAGCTCAATGCCACTGGAACTAGCATTCGATTTATCATACCTGAAACTAGTATGCAATTCTGATGACATCTTAATAACACCCCGTCTCAGGCTCGTGGTAATTGTATCGATTTTGTCACGACACATACCGTGACTGACCGTGAGTACCGTGAGTACCGACTGTGTTTGCATAGTGTTACAATGTTACGTGTCGGCCGTCGCTTGTACACTATCCGTCAAGTTAAGCATGTTAATAAAGCTTGGAAATCTCATCAACCGTTTAATGATGGTTATCTCATCTTATCATGGAATAATCCTTATGTTTAATGGATATTTCCGTATTACTTTATCAAATGTTGACAAATCTGTAGTAGTTTAAACGTTCTTTACAATTCCTTTAAAATTTGTAACTATATATTACAGCGAGATTGTAGGTCGCTAGTCTAATTAGTTTTTCAATACTTCTGTTATATATTTTCAGCTTTGGGGCGAGGCAAATGTTGATTTACTTTTAATTCTTAGGTATTACGTGCTGTTCTCTTTATGGGAGTAATAATATTTTTTCAGAATAAGTATTCCATATTCGTATTAGTAACAATTTTATCTTACTCGTATGTGCAGTGCTTATTAGCACTGCACAAAATAGCAGTGAACAAAATAAATTAATTAATTTAATTAAATTAATATTTTATATAATTAGTAAGGTAGTTGCTATGCTTGTCTAAAAATTACGAGTACGTATTCATTCTCACTCTGTGCTCAAGTTTTGCTGTTAATAATATTCATAATTTTGCAAAATAACCCTCGAAAGGATTTTTGTCTAACTTAAAAAATTATAAAAAGACCGCGTTTTGTGATAGATGCTTTTAAGATTTTTTTTCTTGTTTCCCAGTAATTGCACAATAAACAAACAGTATTGTATTGTAAAAATATAAGCTCTTTTTTAGTCAGAAATAGATTAATTATAAATTTCAATCCACAGAAAGGCGATATCCTTTTATAATTTATTGCATTTTTCGATATTTTCTACATGATAAGCGTTACGTAACAAACACACGGGTAGAACCAGTCTTACCCATGATTATTATGAAAGGCTTATAACAGTAATTAGTTTATATTACACGTTAGGCCACAAACATAATATATCTATGGATTTTTCTCATATCTCTCGCACTAGAACCGGTAAGCATATGCAAATCTGTATTGAACCGTAGATTAATATTCGATTCGTTTTCGAATAGGAGATTTCGAGAGAATAAGTAAAAGCGGCTTGTATATTTATGAACACTTTTATAAATCGTTATTATAATACGTCAGTGAAAGTGATAAGGTTCACGGACAAATTAATATGTACAGAAAATTGACTCATCATGCAAGTAGCTGTGGAATAGACTTTTATCGTTTTCGAAATTGCATTATTCATAATGAATATACCTTATGCGCTTAATTCACTAAAAACTATAAAGCAAATTGATTACTAATGTAAATAAACATGATAAGCTAAGCTTTATAAATTTAAAAACGATATAGGAACCTATTACATAGATAATACTTTAGAATAAAATATCAATGTCATAGTTTAATAATGTAGCACTAATTATAGAATCCAATAATTTTTTAATCAATAAAAGAAATATAACGTAACCAATTTTACATAAATATGATTTACGTAGAGGGAAAATATAATAATTAAGTTCAAATATTAAAACACGAGTACACAAATATTGCGTACTGAAAAGTAAGTACCGGTACCTACCTATATCATAATTATACGATAATTATGTTATTATGTCCTACTTTTATCTTGTTGTATTTTGAAGTTATTCTTTAATATCTACGAAGACCGACGTCGTGCATCTAATAATTTTATTGTTTCCTTTAATGATCAATTACCGCGTGAGTGCGTATTTGGTCAAGTACCTATTCTTTGAACTTAAATATGTACAAAATTCCACTTTATAATAATATCTATAGATGTACTCTTGTACGATCTAAGTACATTATAGATCTGAGTACTTAACAGGTACGTGAGTTATTTGAATTTCTAAAATTGTTGCTAGGTATGGCATTGATTTGCAGAATGTCTTTTTTGTTGCATTTTGTGCACTGTTTATTTATTGACATTTATTTCTATTTATAAAATTATTTCTATTTATTATTATTTTATAAAAAAAAAATCTTTTTTTAAAGCCATATCAAAAGCATCGTTTAAATTATTTGGATTCCAAAAAGGATCATCATAACTTTAATATGAGGATTAACTCAAAATAAATGCGTGTAGAGCAAGTTGATTAGTATTCTATATTTGTCCAGACGATAACGAACCCGGGACCCCTCGCGGCCCTCACTTCGCAGGCAGGATCGCCAACAACTAGGCTACAGGGTCATCCACCTGTGCTCTATCAGTCAATTTCGTTTGAACTTATGTAAACAAAATATGTTCCTGGTTATCTCAAGCTAATTGGAATGTTGTTTCACAGATAGACAACCGTGGACTAAGATTGTGCTATTTCTGTAGATATTAATCCATATACATATTTTGCTAGGATGAATTCCTATTGATAATAATTTGTTATGGGATTGGAATTTCCCACAACATCATAAGATTGCTGTTAAGTGCTGAACTTGTTGCCTATGTATGAATTCAATATGTATATTATGTATAAATCAATTAGTATGATTAAAATTGAAATTATTAAAATTACTAGAGTTTGAAGACCTCCAAACAGCCACACCCTCGGGACATAACCCTACTGTCATATAGATTTAGTGTAACGTCACATAGTCTATAACCAGCTGACGAACAAGAGACTCCTAACGATATATCATTTTTCAAAGAACATAATTTAGAAATTCTGCGGGACTAGCTAAACAAAAATACAAAGGGGTAAATAAGAGCCGGATATGCTGAAAAACCCTGGTCCTAAAATATATTTCAACTCGACATAATCTTCGTATTAAGCGAACATTCAATCAACATCCACGAGATATTGCAAACATGTTCAACGTAAGTAAAAGCTTTGCTGCACAAGCATTTCTCTTGGCTACAGATCCTGCAATCTACATTAATAACTGGATTGAGGTCGAGATACTGCGATGCGTAAAACCTGGTTTTATGCATTTAATGTGACACGTACCTGATTTGTAAATATACAATATATTTAAGCTCTATATATGAGCTGTAAACTTACAAATGCTTAAAAATTTAGGGTAGAAAGTAAAACTTTCAATATATTATTAATTAACTAGAGAGTAGGTAACGATTTCGTGTTATTCGCACCTGAGTTAATGAATTAGGTAATTAAGTTTTCCTACTTTTTAGGGGCTTGTCAGGTTTATTAACGAACTCAATTCATACAAAATGACTGTATGTTGTACTTATATATAAATACACATCACATATAGCTATTTCTTGGTCGACCGCCTACCAAAACATTCAATTGTACGAAAGTCGTGATTTTATAAACAGTAATTAACTAGTTAAAGTTATTTGTTTGTAACTAATTACAATGTCAAAACCAACCGTGCACCTTTTTGTAGCTACATATAAATAAATTTTTGTAGCTATTAATCCGCAACACATTATTTTAGGTCATTCGTTCATGTTATGAAAGGAGTACGCAATTAACTGAGTAATCACATATATGACATGCCTGACGTGTGTAGTAACGCTTGTAATAACTTATTTTTATTCAGTATTTTCTACTTTAACTGCATCAGGGTAAGTCTGTTTAATTATGTGGAATATTTTCTTCCAGACTCTGTCCAACTCATCATGTATGTAATTTTAATATAATTAAGGTAAATGCACTTTCCTCTCCACAAAATTTATCATAAAGAAAATTCTAGATTATATTGAAGGAAGTAATCAGGCTTTTCATTGCCATATAATATTATGATATGAAAATAATACAAATAGTAATAATATTGATGAATATTCACATCGTCGAGGTAGTGTCAAAATAAGCATTAAACATCAATTTTAAAGAAATAACGAATGAGATTACAACACATCGATTTACAACTGAACGGAACTGATTAAACATAATACTCGCATATATCATATTGCGAATGTCGATAACCGGTTGTTATGTATATTTCTATTTTCTAGATATTATGGATTACATCCGACTATGAAAACCGACCTAATCTAAACTCTGTAAAACCGATTTAGTATTATGATAATCATCAGTGAAGCGCGTAAGTAGTTAAGTGGTAATGGTAACGCACTTGCCTAGCTAATTACCATGTAGGCGTAACCTGACAATATGCGGTTACACCCAACTATTAACACATAGTGCAATGTTTATGCACAGAACATTTAATTTAATACCAGACCTCTCCAAACCAGACTTTTCCAAACCTCTCAACTATTTACGTTAAGTAGAAGGAATTATCTTACCTAATTAAATCTACAAAATTCCTTACTTTAATATACCTAATGCATGGATATTTCTTGTTTAATATTACGATTTACGATTATTAAATTTTTATTTATCAAATCATCTTTATTTGTTAAAGTACAGGTACAATAGATGTAAGTATAATAGAATTTTGTGTCCTAATATACTTTGCCAATTAATGGCGTACGAATATTCATTATTTTCATCAGATTAATAATTATAATGTATTTTTTACCCAAACGATACCTTTTACAATTTACCCAAACTATACCTAACTATCTCACGGTATCGAATAAAGAAGTCTGTCACTAGGTATCACACTATTGGGTTAACTCGTTTCCATAATGAGACAGGCCATTTAATGTCCAAGAAGAGTAGATTTTCAGGCTTCACGCATCCTTGGGAACATTTTGAAGAACTCTCAGATACCTTTGAAGATTTCATTGACATGTTTTTCTAATTAAAGTATGTATCAATAAATTTCAGAAGAGCATTTTAGCGAAAACACAATATAAATGTATGTTGTCACTTGTTGGCTTCAACCCATTAATGGCCCACTACTGGGCACGAGTCTCTCCTCGTGAGGAGGCCTAGAGCATACTCCACCACGCTGCTCCAGTGCGGATTGGTGGAGGGGTTAGTGGCCAACCCAAGTGTCGGAAATTTTCATGCCGCCCGAGGGCCTCCGACATGGCTTAACGACTGTTATCTTACGATAACAACCGGGACCGACGGCTTTACGTGCCCTTCGAAGCACGGAAGCGCTCAAGATTGTTTGCCACTAGCGGTCACCCATCCAACTACCGACTGCGCCCGCTGTTGCTTAACTTTATCGATCGCTTAGAAGCGACGCAAGCCGCCGGGCTATGAACGCTTCACTTGTCACTTGTTACTGACGAAAAATGGTATCCCAAGCAGTGTTGCCAACCCTAATCTAAATTAAAACTGTAAAGAAGCTTTCAAGCTGTAGAAAACTGCAAAATTTTACTTAAAGAATTGTAAATCTACAGTTTTTCTTATTTTGTATTATTTAATACCTGTAATCAATAAAACAACATAATACTCGTATAGTAATAAAATTATACTTGTATTCGTAAATCAACTTTAAATCTTAACAAATTTACACAATTTCTACTAAAACTGACTCGTTTTCAATCTGCACATCCTCTTGATTTTTAATTTCATCTTTATTTTTAAAATCGTACATATTAATATTTTTATGAAATCTCTTTAAATGGTAATCGGTAACAATGAACTCATAACAATTTTTAATTTCTGACTTTGTACTTAAAGTCCCTTTTATGGTGGTGGTAGACCGTTTATTTCTAAGTTTTGGTTACGCAGCGAATAAAATAGCATCTATTTTATTTTTTATTTTATTTTATTTTATTTATAATACTAAGGTCATCGACCTTAGTATTATAAAGAAACAAGTGCGTGTCAGGCCACGCGCAATGTAGGGCCCCGAAGTAGTAAGTTTATCGACTATTACTCATTGCTCATGCTAACACAGCCGTGATAGTTTTGTAAATTCATCATCATAACCTATTTTTGAGAATTTTTTCAATTATCCAACTCCAACCGTTTAGCCGGCAGGGGGGGGGACACAATTGACTCTAACCAAAATTAGCAATTTAAAGCTAAATATTTCGCAAATGGACTCCTACTTGTAAAAATATTCTTAGAAGGCTCATAATGTTTTTGGAAGACCTTCTCAACGATACCCCACACTATAGAGTACGCGACGAATCAAAAATTCACCCTGAATTTTTCAATATTTTATTCTACGATTCTGGAGTTTTCATAAATATGTATATCTATACCAAATTACAGTTTTCTAGCACTAAGGGTCTCGGTGCTTTGCTTCGGACAGACGAACGGACGGACAGACGGACAGGACGGACGGACATGACGAAACTATAAGGGTTCCGATTTTTCTTCGGAACCCTAAAAACTGTGATGATATCAAAAAAACTGTAAATCTACAGTTAAAACTGTAGAGTTGGAAACTCTGATCCCATGTCCCACCCAACATGTTACATTATAAAATATGCGTGATATCTCCACTAAGCTACACTCAAGTCATGTCAGCAATCTCTCTGCAGACACTGAAGTAATTACTATCACCATTGCAGCAAATCTTTAGAGTCGGTGCCTAAGTGTTGGTGTGATTTGAGATTTCTATTATTATTTAAATTAATAAGCACCAACCGCTTGAAGTTATGAAAACATATTCAAGTACGAAACGCTAACCCGCTTTCAACACGACTGTTCGAGACAATTGAATACATCTTTACAATGACCATGCAAAATTTGAGTATTAAAATTTAAAATCCATGTTAGAAGAAATGTAAATGAATTCTTTAAATAGTTCCCTTACGAAGCGAATGTTTAGAGTAGACGTACGAGCTTCACAGCTGATTTAAACAATGAAAAATAAATGATGATTTCAAAGGATTTTCCTATACCGTTTACCTAAAAAAATTAAGACAGTAAGTTACCGTTTCAAGCGTTTTAAGCTTTGGCCACGGCGAATAGCAAACCACAGTTACTGTTTAACCAGTATTTCATAGCGATTTCCTAGTATTATATTCACATTACGAGGTGTACGTTCTTTGAGCAGCGGCCTGTCTGTAGATATGGCGGAAAATATTAATTTGCCGACGGACTAGAAAGTTAAGTTGAACCATGTAGATTACGCGATTTTGCTCGCTTGATGATGAGATATTCCACTTTTAATTCATAACATTACACAAGACAAAATAGTATGTAATATACATGGTGACTTTCAACTTTAAAAGGAGATCCCCAATTTTCGGCCACGAACCATATGTAATCTGTGCTAGAACATAAGACTAGACAAGAGTAACTATATACCAAAAAAATCGTCTTATTTACTAGATAAACATATTTAAATCTAAGCCTCATCTGCTGTTGCTAAATGAACAAAAAAATACAAAAAAGTTTTCATAGTATTTACCTCATTACAGACGATTTTATAATCGATTAAGGTTACACCCTCCTTGCAGTTACAACCCTTTTTTCTAGGTCCAGTGTAGGTTACAACTAGATTTCACATTTTATTATTGTCTTGGTTGATCTTGATATAAGTACGTAATGCGGATGTTGTGTTGTACCTACAACAAAATAATTGAACCTACTCGTGCCCTATATTATATCAAACGTAAGTACCTACGTTTAGATCAAAACGTACCATATGCAGTTATGAAGAAAGTGAAACATTCAATGCTTTTCTTTTAAAAAATGCTTTTAAAATATCTTTTAAAAAATTAAGCACATGTAGATTGAATTGAACAATACTGAGTAAAATTTTTCATGAATTGTATTACTTTTATTTTCATGACGAAATGTATGCCGCCGTGACCCGTCTAACCTTTACTTTCGCTGACGATAACCTTATAAAAAATAACAATGTGATTTCCGCCTCGTCATTCTCAAACTTGAAAGACTGAACGCAGCCAATCCTTGACCGGACTACCTCTAAACAGACGACACGTTCGGTTTGAAAAGAGAAATTTTATTATACCATGTGTTATTTTCATATTTTATTCCATATTGATATTAATCCAAGGTCATAGTCATATTCTTTATTTTAGAAAATTCTAGATTATTTCATCAAATTAGATACATATACTTATGAGTAAATTGGTTAAAAAAAACCTTTTTGTTGTCAGTTTGTCATTTTTCTTTATTGATATATTGTCGATTTTTTTATTCTTTTTATTGGTACCTCTATCAAATTTCGTTTGAATTTTAGTTTATTTAAACCTTAAACTATCCTAAAAAAAATGATCTTGAAATGTTACCTACGAGAATATAAATTAGCTTATGATATCTGAAAATAGTTACGTCTGTGCTGGAACGGTATACTTACCTATTAACAGGTTTTAACAGAATACGTTAATTAACCATAAGTAGTAGTAGATAGTTACCACAAGTTAACGATGAGATAAATTTCATGACTTATTATTGTAGTGAATTAAGGTTTAACTGTTTAAGGCTGTTGTATGTATATGGTAAAATATCTTTGTTTAACTCATACCGAATAATTATTTATTTATTTATCCTTTATTGTAACAACCTTAATATAAAGGAGTACAATGGGCGGACTTAATGCCTATTGGCATTCTCTGCCAGTCAACCCTGGGAGCTGGTGAAAAGGTGTAGTAGGTGCATACAATGCCAGATATGAAAAATTGCGAATAATAATTATAACAATATATTACAATATACATACACAAATACATATTTATTCATATATACAAGTATAAATATAAAGTACATACATATATATATATATATATATATATATATATATATATATACATCTAGTTGAAGACTACGGGCGACGTCATTCTATTTGCTTCAGGTAGTGCAACCGGACCCTATTCTTGAAGGAGCTTATGGTAGGCGATTTTTTGATGTCTACAGGCAAGGAGTTCCAGAGCAGTATAGACTGTACCGTAAAGGAATTCCCGAAATAACCTGTGCTATGGGATGGAAGAGAGATTTTAAGGTTTTTCGATGAACGAAGTCCTCTGTCATGTATCGAGCTGACGAACTGAAAATTTTCCTTTAAATAAGCAGGAGAAGACACATTATTTAAAATAGAATGCCATCAAAAACAAAACTTGTAAAAAAAACCAAGTCTCGCAACTCAGTTCTTCTACCGTAAAAAGTTGTGAGATCCATGTAATACCAAGTCGGTTAATTTATTCAGTTCCTACTTAAGGGTCCTTCTGTCTTAAGTTATCACGTAATTAGCTAACCTAACAAGTAACAACATCTTATAGTGACCATATTATCAATATTAAAAATCTTTTATGTTTTAAATAAATAGATCGACTTGGCCATCGCATGAAAACACAATATATCTCACAAGTAATACCTACATATTATATTAAATTTGATTGTTCAGTGCGATTGCCAAGTCAATCTATTTATTTAAAACATAAAAGTTTTTAATATTAATAATATGGTCACTATAAGATGTTGTTACTTGTTAGGTTAGCTAATTACGTGATAACTTAAGACAGAAGGACCCTTAAGTAGGAACTGAATAAATTAACCGACTTGGTATTACATGGATCTCACAACTTTTTACGGTAGAAGAACTGAGTTGCGAGACTTGGTTTTTTTTACAAGTTTTGTTTTTGATGGCATCTCATTTCTTTTTGTAGATAGTTCTACTTTTTCCTTTTACAAGTTACCTTTGAACATAATTATATCTAGGTACCTATCTACACCTATTATTCCATTATATTATATACAGGTACACTGATTCATTCACTGCAGATGTTACTTTGTTATACAGGTACAGTAATTCATTAACTGCAAATGTAACTTTGTAATCCTATATATTTATATGGGATTACAAAGTTATTTATGCAGTTGATGTATCTAGAAAACTAGACCGAAATTGCAAAATGTTTTAGTTTTTCCTTGATCTATACACTAAACACTAATTGTGTTCCAAATTTGAAGCTTCTATGTCTGCTAGAAGTGCCTTAGAGTTTTGATGATCGGTCAGTCAGTCAGTGAGTGACGAAATTAAGAAACTTTGACTAGTTATAATTCTTAAACTACTGGTTCAAATCGAATGAAATTTGAAATATAACGTGTTTATACAATGCCTGCTTGGTTACTAAAAATTCAGGCTTCTAGCTTTATCCACAACGAAGTTATAGGGGGTCGAAAATGGCCTGAATTGCTTCGAGAAAAGGATGGTACGGCCGTGCCGCTTTTTTGCTCGACTTGGCGGGGGCACTGCCGTGCCCCCAGATATAATGTGGAGAGAATTCTGGAGTTTCGCCTGTGTCGAATAGGTAGCCATTTAAGTTGGGAACGGAACTGGGAAATGTGGTCATACTTACGTAATCCAAAGATATATCTAATGCAGTTATTAAGAAGGCGCTCCAATTTATTCAGAAGTTCCTCTGTCAAGTCCGTACAACAGACATCCGCATAATCAAGGTGAGGGATGACCAGAGCTTGCACCAACATAACTTTGGTCTTAAACGGTAGGAAGTTTTTAAGCCGGTACAGCGAATGAAGTGTACCGGTCACTTTCTTACTAACCTCAGTTACGTGCGTTCGCCAGCTGAGAGAGGAGTCGATGTTCAGACCAAGATTTTTAACGGACTCACTCCACGGAATAACGACGCCATTGTACTTGATGGGGGGCAACAGTGACTTCTGTACCTTGCTTAGCATCCTTGTTCCGCCTGCCAACATGGCTTGGCACTTAGTAGGGTTAACAGAGACGCCATACCTTACAGACCAGTTCCTAATAGCTTCAAGGCTAGCATTGATTTTGGAGATCGCACTAAGGATATCTTCAACATTAGCTTGTGCATAAAGTTGCAGATCGTCAGCGTACAGATGGTACGAACAGTCGAAAGTGGTACAGATAGAGTTAATAAATAACGAAAACATTATCGGAGAGAGAATACCGCCTTGCGGCACGCCATTATGGAGATATGTCCAATCGGAAGAATTGTCTCCAAGTCGAACTGATTGCTGGCGGCCGCGAAGATAAGATGAGAACCAGTTCAATGCTGAGGGCGAGAATCTGTAGAAGGAAAGTAAGGATAATAGGATGTCGTGGTCAACAGTATTAAACGCATTAGAGAAATCAACTAGTACCACCACAGTTACTGTTTTGTTATCCATGCCACGTCTAATATCGTCAACTACTTTGATAAGAGCTGTGGTAGTACTGTGACCAGGGCGGAACCCAGACTGGTACGCATCGAGTAGGTTATGATTGGCGAAAAATGTGTAAATTTGTTTGTGTACACAGGCCTCTAGCACTTTTGACAGAAAAGGGAGGATCGAAATAGGACGGAAGTGGTTAGGATACACAGGATTAGGTACTTTAGGGATAGGACGCACATATGCTTTTTTCCACATTGATGGATATTGCCCCACGTCCAGGGAGAAATTAACAATATGCGTCACTAGGGGAAGAAGGGAGTCAAGGATAGTAAGTATCATTGTTCTACTGATTCCATCGCAGCCTATAGCATTTGAATTGATCGCTAGCATCGCATTTTTAACTTCAGCCTGTTTCACGAAAGAAAACTGAAAAACAGGTATGTTGGGAGGTTGCATTAATACTATGGAAGCAATGGGTTTGAACCGGATTGTCGGATCCAGCAGAGTAGTGGAGGAGAAATGAGCGTTGATGTCATCCAATGAGAGAGAAGGCCCACATTCCATTGTGTTCGGCTTCCCAATGCCGAGTGTTTTAAGAAATTTCCATGTATTGTTAGGAGAAGAATTAGATATAGTATTGTGGATATATCGGCGTTTAGCAGTTCCATTACCATATTATGAGAATTTACGACGACTCTAACAAAGTAGCATGGGTATACTAAACTGACAAGTCATTCTCACAAACTATGATTACTGGAATTTAATTGTCAACTGCGTGTGACGATTAACATAACCAGCCAGACACTCTTCTCTCGTCGTGTAGAAACTTCACTAAATATATCTAATTGTAAGATCAAATCGCTCTATCAGCAAATGCGAACTTGAAATGCGTTCCATAAAGTTAGTAATGCATTTAACTTTTTTCACTATAGGCACCAACATCATTAATCGTTGTTATTTCATACAACCATTTTCAACGGAAACTATAACACACGACACTATCATGATATAAGTCATGTCACAATTTGGAACATCTGTTCTCACCGAATTAAAAATTCAGGCAAAATTCAACCGAAGCCGCGAAATAAACTTTGACTCCTAATTTATAGTAAGTATGGTAATAAATGTTTGAGTAATTTACAACTAAGTGCTGTAGCCAAAAGCCATAATAATGTCTGCTCGTAGTAAAAAATATGCACGCTCTAATTATTAGCAGCTTTGTTTAGTAAACAGCAATATTTGAACATTTCATGATTCATATTAAATTAAAGAAAGTGTTTTATCTGACCATGTTAGCAAGTCATGTAGGAAAGTGTGCCTAGTTTCGGTTTAACTAGGGCGCAATTCACACATGTATGAGACATGGTCGTCTTTACTCCGTAGACAGAGATAAGCCACCAAAAATCTACATTTGATTAACTTGCGAGTAATCTGTTTTACTTCCGTGCATGTTGAAGTCGTTTGATTTTGTGTACGACTTGTGCGAGTACATCTTTCGACCACGTCAATATTGGTGGTTACTTTTACTTTGTTTCTGCAATTACATCTTCACATTCGTTAGCGTTCATCTTACTTTAAAATGAGTTCTGAAGTGAGTATCATGGTATGATGATTGGTTCATTATGCGTCTTATTGTAAGTATTTATTCAACGCTACACGATAATAATCTAGGGAATAGTGTCCTAGCATTTCTTCACTTAAAAGTAGTTATTTGCTTAAATCAACTTGTAACATTTTCATGTTGACATGCATTTCCATGTGATGTATTTATATGTAGATACGAACTGCTGGACCAATTTCGAAAATTATTTCAATGAATGCTCTTACTTCTTAATAACATGTATGTTTATCATAATTAAAAACCCATTAAGGCTCTGTACGAAAAGCGAATCAAAACGAGGGCGGTTACTAGTGAAAATATAAATTAAAAAAAACATTGACATGTTGTTCGCTGCTATACTGGACGCAGTATCAGTGACAGAGTTGTAACTGGCTCTGCAACGCTGTAACCGATACACGTTATAACTTTACACGACCGAGTTTAGAAAGTAAAGAACCTAACCACCATGCACCATTATTATATATTATAGTATACTATGTAGCATATACACAGAATTATCGTAATTATAGAACAAAGTTGACAAATAATTCTTGACAAAAAATAACCGACTTCATAATTAGGGATAACTCAAAAACTACTCGTCAGATCTCGCTCAAAAAGTGGGACCACATGACAAGCACCAGCTTTCGATTATAAAAGAATCATTAAAATCGGTTCACCTAGTCGAAAGTTTTAAGGTAACAAACATCAAAAAATACAGTCGAATTGAATACCTCCTCCTTTTTTGAAGTCGGTGAAAAAGGCTATAAATTCGACGAAAAATTATTTAAAAATACGAAACGTCTCAATTCTCATTTTTATTATTTTTGTTATGGAAAGCAATGAAAATTGACTTATTTAAAAGTTATGTATGATTTTGAAAATAATATGACATCTAATATCTTAATAATGATAACGAATGATACAGGAAATTACAGACCCTCACCATAACGGTCCCCATTTTGTTGCACCGAAGCGCGACGACGCAAACGCATGAATACTTACATTAATATGTTAATAAAACCTGTGTCCGTCAGTTCAATACAGTGATTAAACAAGTTGCAACTAAGCACTCAAGTTCACTGTGACTCAAGTGAGACAATTGTTTTAATGACTGGGATGACGTGCAATATGGGCTACTTCGCGGCTACTGTACGCTTTTGAGGCAGGGCTTAAGATCAAGTGTGTCTCCACTTGAGATTAAGTTAAGAATATCTACCTAATCATACCAAAGAATATGTATAAGCGTAACTGGCCCATAAGTATATGAATTTGAAGTTCATTATCAGATCCCCATTCGTTTCGATTAACCAAATTGACTAGATATTACCACAGAAAACATAATATATAGTACTTATAATAGTATATTATAATACTTACTATTTTTAATCGAGTTCAAAAAAAGGAGGAGATTTTTTTTTATAATAACCACATTGGCGTTGCGTAGTAAGAACACTTAATAATATTGATAATAATTGACAAACGTTGAAACGTATTTAAATAGCTCATTCAGGTTCTGAGTAAAACACATCAATATGCCACTGGCCAAAACAAGATTGGTATAATATATGTATTTGTTATCAATTCACATACTAATGTAAATATTTAAAGTAACTCTGTTCAATGTTATTTTTATTGGGCGCAAATAATTTACAGTCAATTTTACTTAATTACATTTTACATCTTAATACGAGTATATACTATGTATAAATTACGTGTCACGTTATTTGTCCGCGATGGACTCCTAAACTACTAAACCGATTTTAATCAAATTTGCACACCGTGTGCAGTTTGATCTAACTTGAAAGATAGGATAGCTTACATATCCCATAAAGCACACGGAAGGCTTTAATAAAAAAAAAACTTTTGACAGAACGAAGTCTGTCCGGGCAGCTAGTCTTAATATATAAAAATTACGTGTCACGTTGTTTGTCCGCGATGGACTCCTAAAATAAATTACATAACCGATTTTAATCTTTGCACACCGTGTGCAGTTTGATCCAACTTGAAAGATAGGATAGCTTATATCTCCCTTATGGCATACGGAAGGTTTTAATAAAAAAAATATTTACAGAACGAAGTCTATAAGTCAGCCAGTAAACAATAAATCATTGCTATCTGTTTTGTCCAAATAACAAAACGGAACCATAGAATCTTGAAGCTATCCGTCCTTCCGTCTCTCTGTCATTTTTCCGAATAATGTACCTTACCAATCTGGGTAACGTTTTGGTTAAAAGTGTGTGTGTGTTGAAAGAAGACAATTATTTTAACTTTCCTTGTATACGCTTTGTTCAAGCAAATTATTAGGAATAATTATAACGTTTTATGTTCCTGTTGTGTGCTATAGATTTATGTTGAAAAGTATAATTATACATTTAAAGATTGTAATCAGGTTAAGTAAAACTTATTTAAACTGTCAGTAAATTTATCTAAGTTCCTAAATTTTTTATATCATTCTTAATGTACATTTTAGTTGATTGAGGAAATTATTGACGCAAAATTTTGTAAGGTTACTTTTACATTTTTTTCCTAATTGTTTAAGTAAAACGCTTTTAAACGTTTTGGTGGTAAAAATTAAGTTTCGTAACAACACTTTAAAAACATTACGAACTACTTGGTAGTTTTTAGTTTTTTAATCACGTTGCCTTATTAAAAGTATAGTAATTTAATGTAGATTGCTTTGAATAATAGCTCTACTTTTTATCTCAACTCACAACATTAATTAGAAACCGAAGAAATACCTACATTTCAGTAAATAGCATTCCAATTTACGTTCTTAAGCTGTATGATACAAAATATAAAATCAATTCATTTTTTTCTTATTTTTAATCGACTTCAAAAGGATATTTTTAATGTTTGTTACTTTGGAACTCCGCCACTTATCAACCTACTTCCAGAGTGGTCCTATGTTTATTAAAAGTCTCATTATATAATATGTCATGGGTTGGCCAACGACTAGTCTCCTGAAGATAATTAGTCATCTCCTCCCACAAACATTCAAACATCAAGAGCATCACGAACGCTTTGCCGATCATGAAGGAAGCGTTAAAATTACTTAAAATAAATCCCCATAGATTCAGAGTCCATACTATGCGGTTTTTCAGCTCATTTCCAAGATATTTTACAGATCTGATTAATGCTTTGCAATTTCTTGTTTTATATTGATTTAAATTCAACTTGAGTCTTTTGTTTTATGTATTTAACAACATAGCAATTAAATGCCCCCTTTGTTTTCGCGTAATGTAAAATTGCTTCTTTCCAAGAAAAAAGTTAAGTGATTTCCGAGATTCTTTTAATACCGAATGTTACCGGTTTTGAAATAACTTTATCATATCGCCTCGTAATTACGGATTTGCGGCCACTGGGTTTACGGTTCAAATCTCTTTTTGATTCCGTTATAGCTCCTTGCTCAATTAACTCGATACAGATAGGTACCTACCTACCCACCCATAATAACTACAGAATATACAAACCAAATCATTTATATTAATGGCAATACACAAATTTTTATTGTATGATAATTTTGGTAATGGTATTTGTTAAGGTTTATGTGCTGTATTGATATACATAGACTATCTTATTTTTGATCGACACATGTCTACGCCGCACCAACCTTTCGAAATTATTTGCCAGTCACAGGTGTTCTGGAAGAAATTTCTAAAGAAATAAGCAGCAACTCTATAGATACGTCATTACTTGTAAATAGTCTGTCACTGTTATGTGTTATAATGTTTTTTTATAACATGGAAGATAGAGTAGAAAGAAGGAAGGCCATCTCTGTATATGAAAAGTGTCCGTAAAAACGCGTCCAATTACTATCTATATATCTATTTTTCAGACACTAGCGCCATTCAATACGAGTGACGCTGCGGATGCACTAGGCATAACTCAGCAAACTTCACTTCGTCTACAACAGCTATGTTTATATCGTAGTCATTAATTAAAAAAATTCACACTACAAAAAATCACGTTTTCTCATAGCAGTATTTTGGTAATATTTACTAAAACATTGTAAGTCTATTACATTTGACTACGTAAATGGTTGAGATTTTGTATACTGGCATTATGGAGAGTACCATGAAAATTTTTAAATATTTGAACTCAGCAAATTTCACTCCGTCTCAGCTATGTTCATGTTTCATATCGCTATTTGTCACACACTAGCGCCATTCAGAAATGGCCATTATTGGATTACTTTTTTATCTTTCCCTTCATTTCAGATCATCTTACCTCAATACTCTATGGTTTATAAATAAATAAATAAATCTCCACGGAGGAAGAAGTGGCTGCATTGAGCTAGTCTGAAACCTTCAGTGAGAACTTGTAAAATGATTTCGTAATTTACCTAATTAACATTTTATTGTTTGCCTATACATAAAATTACAAGGAAATAAAACAAAACAATGGACGATATTTAAAAAGTTTTTAAACAAAGACGTTGTGGAATGTTGTTTTTAACCATGGTTTTTACATAATGCCACAGAAATTTTCGAAATATGCCAACACAAAAATAACTAAATTGAAATTAAAAAAACATTTAATTACCCTTCTGAATTTTCATGCAAGCTTTCAAAATGATATGGGAAAATTCACGATTAAAGGGCAATTTATTTTCTAATGGAAATTAAATATTAGTAATTGTAAAGTAACTTACCATACTAAAATTCTGAAATATCAACGTGTACAAATCCAAACTATGTTGCAAATCCGCAGATAAAACTTGAAACTTTCAAACCGTATAAAACAAATTCAAAGTCGGCGAAATAAATCACTGAATGTAAGACACATCACATTTCAAATTCCTGCGTTCTAAAATTGAATCGCGCGCGAAGCAGCAGTTGATGTTTTCTTTTAATTGGTGGTTGTCGCGTACCAGTAACTTGATGTTTTGGTTGTTGGTGAGAAACGTGTTTAGTACGTGCCGGACGGTGGTCAACTGGCGAGGTGGTGGTACCGAACGCGCTGAGTGCCATACCACTCGAATGTGGATGTGATGCACTTCGCTAGATGGAATCGCGAAGAAATGCCATTTTAATATGATTTATTGCGCTTCTTGCCGTCTCGTCTCTGATATGATTGAGAGGAACACATGCCATTTGATAATTATCTCGTGCGTAGGAGTTAAATATACAAATAAATACTGTAATTTTTAATCTATAGTTACTGAAACTGCAAAAGGGCCAAATGTGTAAATTAATAATGTTTCAGTTTTATTTCGCACATAGATGGTGGGTACTCCGTACAAACCTACGAAAATACCTACCACTGATCAGATTAATTGCGCAAAAATAAAAGATACTTTCGATCCGAGAAATGGCATAAAAACTTTTTTATGTGAATGTTATAGATCGTCATAACATTCCTCCCCTATCACCACAGTATGGTCCACTAAATCATACATACATCATCCTAATTAGTATGTGGTCTTCTTTGTATGACAGTATACAAACACTAGCCAGTATGCAGGCATAAACTTTAGGCTTGGGAGACAGTTCTTTCTGTTTATCTTCTCTCTGGGTCTCTCTTATCTTTGATACCTTTGGTGTCGGCTGTCGCTGCTGTCAATGGGCACTAATACCACCAGATGGATCGTCAGCTTGTTTTACAACTAGGTAGTTAAACAAACTTGTAGGATGTGAAGAATGGGGACACTTTGGACACAATGCTAACTAAATACTTTTAGTTGTACTTGTACCACAGAAGAAATAATAGTACATACTTATAATAAGTTTGTACCAACTTGTGAGGTACAAGTGTGAGTATTTTATCTATATTTTTTTTCTTTTGTACAACAAGTAATATATTTTTAATTCGTAAAAAAACTCAAATTATATTAAGATTATACTATTCCATACAAAAGACTTAAACGCACTACGCGGTATTACCATTCATGCTACATTCAGTACAATAGCTTAAATCTTCCTTTTTAATTTAAACAAAATACTAAGAACTATCGCCTCAACTCAGAGTCACTGACGGTTACTTAAATCGCTTCTTAGTACAGAATTTGTATTGTGATTCTGTACTTTAGGATCGATTTAAATAAACATTAGTGACTCTGAGTTCGGGCGTAAGTAATATGACTTAAATCCTACTAGTTCTACTTCCCACAAAAATTTTGAATGTGAAAGTTTGTGAGGATGTATAGATGCTTGTTACTCTATCACGCAAAAACTACTGAACAGATTTTCATGAAACTTTGCACACATGTAAGAGCATGATCTGGAATAAAATATAGGGTACTTATATTTTCCAGGAAAACGCGGGAAAATCTGCGCGCAGCTCTACTATGCCCTACCTTATGCGAAGCCCTACCATCAAGCATGGGGGGCCGGCTTCTATCGCCTCTTACGATATGAATGTCTTTCCTGTCGGCATAGGAATGGGGTCAGTATTCAAGGCCCGGCCGCCATATTAGTGGAGAAGGAAATATTTTACTTTAGTACTTTAACGTCCTTTAAACAATTTCTTCGGGAACTTTACTTCTTAAAAGTAGATAAGTATCATCATTACAATACACTAATGTAATGATTAAATGCTATTGTATATGCAGGGAAGTTTTAACTATGTAAAAATGTTTACTTTTTAGTCACAAAATATAATCTTTGAATTGAAAACTTGCATGTCCAATATAAGTAATTAAGTAAAGCGCCACCTGTAACAAATCTTGAACACTAATGAAACATAAGGCCATTCTGAACCTTAGCTCTTTGCTAGTCTTTCATACTAAAGTCTATAACGTTTGGGAGCTATAAAATAGATGGCGTTGTTAAGCTTTTCCTTCCTTTTCTATGTTACCTTGATTTATAAAATGTCTGTAGTGCTTGCAGGTTTCCATCACAGAGTACTTTGTTATGTTTCCATCCACTGCCATCCAATATGGATATACCTACTTTATTCAATTTTTCAAGTATGTGTATTTATTGTTCGGAATAGGTAAGCAATTTTATGTAGAAAACTGGCAATCAAACTGTTGGCGGTATTTTTATTTTGATTTGAAACAAAAGAGAGTCGAGAAAAATCTATCAGGAAGGAAAAAATGTAATGCATAAGATCGATCCCGAAATATACGTTATTTTCATTGTTTTGGCGGTTTATAAAGAATTATTTTAGTGAAAGTGCCACTTAAACGTGCCACTCCCACTCTTACCGGAGTGGAAGTGGTAGACATGGCTGAAGCGAAAATCCTGGTGGTACTGCCTACCTGTGTGGGTGGCAGAGGAGGTCACGCGAGAGAACACACGAGTATCCTTTAACACCTTAACTTTTTACTCTCTTTGGTAATTTTAGAATATTTGGTACCCCTTGGGGAACCCCAAATCCCTACACACATACATACCGTTTAAGTGCTCGTTTTAGCATTTGTGTTTTGGGGCCCACCGACCCCATTTTTACGATACAGATACCTATAACTCTCCTTTGCAGTTATGGTGCTCTTGAACTCTCTTGCTGGAGATTCTGACTTGGAGGGGCGCTGTTCAACCGACGGTGGTCATGCATTGTTTTAATCCTTCTGGCTATCCAGGATAACAGTATAACCCCTATCTAGAATGAACCTTGTTTTTTTTATTTCTACCCTAATTCAATAATGGCTTGCCAGCCACGTGTTGACGATGCCTTTGCTGTTGGCTTCAACCTATTAATGGCCCTCTACTGAGCACGGATCTCTCCGTACTCCTCCTCCGAGAAGGCATAGAATATACTCCACCACGCTGCTCCAGTGCGGGTTAGGTGGCAAGTTTTTATGGCACGCAAGGGCCTCGAACATGGCTTAACAACTGTTATCTTACCATTAAAGCTGGTGAGCTTTACGTGTCTTCCGAATAACGGAAACACTCAAGATGTGAAACATCTTTACGCGAGGGATAAACCTGATTTTAGACTTGGCGATCGTGGCGACGCATTTCTATGTTTCACATCTGTCAGCCGTTGACAGCTGTTCTTTTTTTGCCACTAGCGGTGAACCTTGCTCGATCACTTAGGATCGATACAAGTCACTGAGCTACGAGTGCTTCACTGACTCACCAACGCCCAGCCAAACATAATGAAGCTTGAAATTGCTATGAAGCATGGTCGATTTTAAATGATTCTTGTGGTAGGTTGTTTTACCGTTTTAGTACCGTTGAGTAGTGTAGTACAGTCACCTGCAGAGAAAAGTAATCCATCTGTTACTGTGTTTATTATAAACAGATGGGTTACTTTTCTCTGCAGGTGACTGTACCTACACAGGTAGGTCAGTGGCGTAGACAAAAGTGTTTGAGCCAGATTATTCGAAATCTCCACGGGATAGGAAATATAGGTTTAATATTTTCACTAGTAATTTGCTCTCAAATTACTGTGATCAATTAGCGACCTCAATTTTTGTATGTAAATTGGCCCTCATGATCCTCAAAAAGTATTTTAGGAGTAAATAGAATTTATATTTTTGATTTGAGGCTGGCTTATTTCGATAACCTGTACTGGTTAGTAATGACCGCAATTCCAAATCAACGTGAGCGCACCCACAAGCTGCGGCTAGCTTATTGTATTTACATTAAGTATTCACAATGCATAAGTTTAGAGACTACATTAAATCCTTATTATAATGTTGTATAGCTAGCCTTTTACCTATAAATACTGGCTGGAAAGTTAAATAGAATATTAACTTCCGACTGTGCAAAAAACGACGTACGTCAGTTTGAAAGGAGAAACGCGTAACAAACGCACTAAAATACACGAAGATTACATGCTACAATTTTATTTAAAAATACGTATTAAAATTTTATAAAGGAATGGATACATCGTTGTCATTTGTAATGATTTCTAATTTTTATAGATTATACTCTTATAAAAAGTTAAAATACCTATATACAAACAATAATGATAGACTTACATTTACTTGAAATAAATGTTCAAGTAATTCGATGCTAATAAAAATGTTAAAACAAAATAACATTAATGGCACTCATAGCCTAAAATATTTAAGTGAACAGTGTAACTGATGTCTTTAATATTTCATTATTTACATTCTGAACTTTAAGAGACATATTAATAAAATATTCATAAAACTGGAACGCGATAATATTTTTTCCAAAAATTATTCACTTACATGCAATAAAACTATTTGACATTTAAACATACTTTTCTTAGGCTTAGACTCGATACTCAATATAATTTTCATATGACAACTCTTCCCTTACCACGCATAGAATGCTCCTAAATTTATTACCGCGACCTAATGTTTATATAATTTCCTAAAGAATACAATAATGTGTTTAATTGAATTAACAAATGCAATAATATACCGAAAATGTTAACTAGTATATGTATAGTACACTTTTACCATTTATATTTTAATATCTAGCATGCTTAGTACCTAAATATTTTATTTTGTACAGAGCCTTATGTACAATATTGACCGTTAACTAAAATTAAATCTGAGGTTATATTCTGTACTTTCTAAAATAATTTATTTACTCGTAAATTCAAGTGACCGTATTGATTTACGAAAATCGGATACCAAATATAAAAATACTGTTGGTTTAAAACGTGACAATTCTTTGGCCTGTAAGCGAACACTTATCATACCATTGACCAAAACATATGTACAGCTTCGTTATATATTATTTACTAAATGGAGACCTCGACAGAGTGTGTTGTAACGTGTATAAATGAGTAATGTACCATTGAGGTATAAGTATACATAGAGAAGACATCTCAAACAAAATGTGTGTCCCCGCCGGGAGGTTCTATTTTCAAAATTGAGCCCCTGTTCTCCTTTCAAAATCGAACGAATCCATTGAAAATTGAAGCCGATCGGCGTCAATACATTGGAACATACATTGTGTTCGCGGTGTCTGTTCTATACGCTAGTAATAATATTTCAATGTAATGAACACTATTCAGCGAAAATATGAATTTACAGAATAATAAAGAATGTTATGATAATACAGTAGCATCTTTGTTTAGTTTGTCTAGTTTATCATTAAATAATAACGTTCTCAAATTGAATTTTGCGGTTAACTCCTAACTCAACTCCTCATCAACTTTATAAGGAATGTAAGAATTTACTTTAAGTGTTCACGTGCCTAATTTTAACTGATGTACTGTCCATTATAACGGATATTGGCAGTACCTAGAATAAAACTAATAAAAACAAAACACTAATACTTAAATAAACAAATGCAGCTAACAGGAAATATTAATTTTATTATCGATCCAGTTAATGCACACTGTTATTGCAAATCGTATTTTTCAAGCTATAGATTCATTAACCTCCATTAGATATAATAAATTTCATAATTAATTAATTTAGAATGAGACCAACAAAATCCCATTCAAATTTGACTATTAATTTCTAAAACAACTGCAACCAATCAACATATAGGTGTATGTTTAAAAAAATTACTTGAATGAATTGAGACAATAGCAAATTAGTTAAAATAAGTAAAAGTTTTGTATATTTCTTATATACAGTGTGGTTTTCTTTCGTTATATTATTTAAATAAAAATTAACCTCTATTTAGAGATATATGACTCTGTCGAGGTCATAATAAGTGAGATATATTAAAAGTATATTAAATTAATCTTAAAAGCTTATAATCGGTATCCGCTCGTATCATCGTATGTTAATGGGCGTTCATAAAATGGATCACGTTCGTGACAAATCGATGCTGGAACTGAGTCGATCGCCTGCGAGTTGGCATCGATTCAATTAAGCGTATCGATATTCTGTGACCGTACGAATCGGTCGAGGTTAGATCGATAAAGTAACGTACAGTAGCTCAACTCCATATTATGTTGATAGGATTTAGATTTTTTACTGGTAGCGTTTGTTTTGAATTGCTTTATAATTAATAAACAACAATATACAAAGTACATACTTGTAGCTCAGGACAGAATTAAAATTGTAAATGTAAAGTTCCAAATCAAAACAAAATCCGAATAAAATGTATTTTAAGTGTTGCATAATTTTCTAAAAATTATATTGGCATAACCTTTAACTTTGATGATCAAACAGTACATCCAATACAAACAATACATCCAAGTGTAAAAAATTATAATTTTGAAAAATTATTTATTTGATTAAACCTCTCATATTACAGAGTAGTGAAAATATAGAGCCATGGTAAGTCGTAATTGATAATACGAGTAAAACACAGTAAAGTTTGTTCCACTTGATCAAATAACATGGAATTGAACAACTGTACCATTGTATTCTATGGTCTGTGGTTCACAAAGGTAATGTTCGCTCGCACGCACGACGCCGCGCCGCGACGGTTGCTCGGTACGTTGGTTGCAGTCTTCGTCCAGTCGGAGATGGCACAACCGATGTCGTAGCGATGTGTTATCTGAAAGTATAACAATTTTTTTTTTATTTGATTCAAAATACTCTCAAAATATAGCCTATACAACAAACTGTTTATCACATTCGGAAAACAATAGATTTTTGTTATATCCCTTATATTAAAAACATTTCCCGCAAATTACTCATGGGCTGCGTAAAAAAGGCATCTACCTAGCAGGCAGACAATAAAAATCCGTGAATTTTCAAGTAGAGTCTGTTTCATTATGTATGTAGGTACCTTTTAATTTTCCTAGAACATAGGTACACCTTTGCGAAGCGGTGTTATCAACAATCAATAAAATATTCAATAAACATTTTCATATTATTATAAAGATTTAATTACCAGAAACCATGGACAGTTTCAAGGAAATAACAGATTCGAGTTTCTAAAAGTACTGATGTAGTATTGTGCAACTTCATAATTGCCACTACCTATCAGCCCTTAGAGGTCCACTGCTGGACATAGGCCTCCCCTAACTTGCGCCACTCTAACCGGTCCTGAGCCTTCTGAATCCAGCGGTCTGTCCGCCCGCTGTCTTCTTCAGGTCGTCAGTCCACCTGGTCGGGGGGCGTCCTATGCTCCTTTTTCCGAGACGTGGGCGCCATTCGAGGACCTTTCTTCCCCAACGGTTATCGGTCCTTCGAACTATGTGGCCAGCCCATTGCCACTTCAGCCGGCTAATTCTTTGAGCTATGTCGGTTACCCTTGTTCGTCTACGGATCTCCTCATTTCTGATGCGATCACGTAGAGAAATACCGAGCATAGCCCTCTCCATAGCCCGCTGCGCAACTCTGAGCTTGTGGATCAGGCCAATAGTAAAGCACCACGTCTCGGATCCGTATGTCATCACTGGCAACACACACTGCTCGAACACCTTCGACTTCAGGCACTGAGGTAGTGTTTTGGACGACAAGATATGACGCAGTTTCCCGAACGCAGCCCATCCGAGTTGGATTCTACGAGTGACTTCTTTCTCGAAGTTGGACTTACCCATCTGGATCACATGTCCCAGGTAATTGTATTCGTCTACAACTTCAAGAGCAGCGCCGTCAACCACAACCGGTACGGGTGTGACATGGACATTTGACATGATTTTCGTCTTGTCCATGTTCATCACATCACATCACCTGTGTGTGATGTATTCGCCATTGATGTTAATGCCACGTCGTTTCCACTCCATCAGCTTGAACACGTCTTCCAACGCAGCGGTGAACAGTTTTGGGGATATGACATCCCCTTGCCTGACACCTCTCTGCAGTTGGATGAGGTTCGTTGCTGTGTCGTGTACTCTGACGGACATGGTGGCTGATGAGTATAAACACTTCAACACCTCGATATACCGGTAGTCGATCCGGCACCGCTGGAGAGAATTTAGTACCGCCCAGGTCTCGATAGAATCAAAGGCTTTCTCATAGTCCACATAGGCAACACACAATGGCAGATTATACTCCTCGGTCTTTTGTATAATCTGCCGCAGTGTGTGTATATGGTCTATGGTGCTGTAGCCTTTTCGGAATCCTGCTTGTTCGGGAGGCTGGAAGTCGTCAAGCCTGCGTGCAATGCGATTTGTGAGCACCCTCGAAAACAGCTTATAAACGTGGCTCAGAAGTGCGATGGGCCTGTAGTTCTTCAAAAGGGTTTTATCGCCCTTCTTGAAGAACAGCGTCACCACACTTCTGCCCCACGCTTCCGCGGTAGTTCCAGTGTTAATGACGGAATCGAACAGTTTTTGGAGCGCCACTAGAAGGGGTTTTCCTCCAGCTCTTAGAAGCTCGGTTGTGATTCCGTCATCTCCCGGTGCCTTGTTGTTTTTAAGCTGTTTGAGAGCCTCTCTAATCTCATACAGGCTGACGTCCGAGATATCCTCTGTGTAGTGTCGGGTCAGTGTAGCTCATAAGAAAGAAAAACTTATAGAAAAAGAAAATAATGGATTCTTGTATTTTGCCGTGCCTAACTTATGCATGCCAGACATGGATATTTGACTCTAAATTAAAAAGTAAACTTTCTTCCTGACAAAAAGCTTTACAACGCAGCTTACTTAAAATAAAGTTAACAGATAGAGTACGACATTGTAAAATTAGAGAAAGAACCAAAATAATAGACGCTCTATCATTTGCTCAAAGTTTGAAATGGAAGTGGGCTGGTCATGTGGCTCGTTACACGGACGATAGATGAACTAAGACTGTGTCCTTATGGAAAGGTCCTTATGGACATAGAAGAAGAGGCAGGCCAAAGTCAAGATGGAAAGATGAAATAGAGAATATTGCAGGTCACGACTGGTCAAAAGTAGCCAAAAATAGGGACATTTGGAATTCTCTGGAGGAGGTCTTTACCCGTAGAAGGGTCCTGTAAGTCCACTTAAATGTAAAACACAACTATAAGAAAATACAATTTAATTGATAAATACTAATTACAATTGTTTGATAATATTAATGTTGTAATAATTTGAACTTATAATATCAATAGTGATGAAATAATATTTAAATTATAAATTAATTGACTGTTTTTGCCATTTTGACTTCAAATTTATTAATTGTCACTAATGAATAATAATAATAAAATTATAACAATAACTTAATTATTTATTAAGTGATTGACTGTTGGATTGATAAATACATATTAATATTTTTTTCTTTGTATTGTAACTTACAGGAATAAAAAGGCTTTTTTATTTTTTTATTTTTTATTTTATTTACATATTAATTATTCAATTAACATTTCCGTGATTTGTGTTTCCCTCAAAAATCTAAATAATATGTTTTTCTTGTTTCAGTTACCGTGTTGAGAAACTTGAGAAGCCAGTTAAGAAGCTGGTACAGTGATTCTTTTTTGGCGTGAATCAGTGATTACCCTGGGGCCCAATTCTCGCCTGATAGACATTATCTCGCATAGTGACAAATTAAAAAAAATAGCTATGTCTATAGAAACCTTCATTTCTGCTTTAATTTAGGTTTTTCATTTGGCTAAAGTAGTGACCATTTTTGAGTGGGATATTAATGTAGGTAACAATCAGGTTAAGGGAGAGTTAATTCGAACGACACGACGTAGCCACGTCTATTATTACAGACATGAGACGTCAAAGAGCTCCCATTAAGCACACAAGGATGCAGTTACAAGCGACACCTACAAATGAAACGTTCCATCTCATTCCACATGAGTAATAAACGAGTAATATATCCGTATATATGTAAGTATGTGGGCATGTAGTATGCAACATCAGATGAATCTCTATCATCGGTCATCCAGATTGAAAAACGCAATATTTTTTTCTTCTAATTTTATTTTCTAAACAATAATTCTAATTAAATCGCACAACAAATTCATAACTACCTAAAATCTCATATTGACATACCTACTATTAACTGTTTTTATAAATAAGTAAACTCTCTATAATCTGCTTCGCCCTGCTCGCACTGTTACGTTATCGAGTGCAACGAGATACTGCTACTACTATAAGGGGCCATCTATAAATTACTTATAATTTCATGACTTTTTGACCCCTCCCCCCCTCCTTGTCACAGCTGATCACATTTGTGAGACCTCCCCCCTCTATTGTGACGTCACATATTATGAAATTTTACACCTAGAAATTATTAAATTAAAACAGCAGTTCCGAAATAAGTTTTATTTCCATTGATTGTTTTTTAATATTTACCTATACTTACGTGACGTCACGAAATTTAGGACCCCCTCCCACCCCTTGTCACACAATGTCACACTACATCGACCCCCCCCCTCCCTCCTAACGTGTGACGTAATTTATGGATGGTCCCTATTCCCTAATGATAGAATGATACGAACCTGGGCGCGTGCCTCGCTCGCATCATGTGTGGCGGCACCTCGTCCGAGTTGAGCTGCAGCCCCGCCACCAGCTGCATGATCTCCCGCTCCTTCTTCAGCTCTTCACGTCCTGACTCCACCTGGAAACGATTGACAAATAATTTACATTTTTTGCGTCCAATAAATTAACGTTATATGGATTGAAAAATATTCATCATCCCAACTTATGAGTAGAGATATTATGACTTTAGAGACTTCAGAAAATAATTTAGTTAAAGCTTGTTCCAATATTCCAACTTAAAATTTGGTAGGAAAAATAGAACATCATTGTACATCGTTAAAAGATACATGAATTTTCAAAAAATTGTATTTGTGTAAGAATTTTATATTCCTGCCGCTCACGCTTTACCCTTGCTGTTTCTATTTGTACATATAAAGTATAAATATGTAAACCCTGGATATACAGGTTCTGTAAGCACCTAAACAAGTGAAGATAATTGCATCACAAAAACACTTTTCTGCAACCAACTAACTAACTTTTCTCCTGTTTATATCAAAACAATATTTTCACACACACGATCAATCAGCAAATGCAATCAGCAATCATAAAACACATAAATTGCAATTGCAATATCGCTTTAGGAGAGTATCACGTAACTCGTTACGCAAGGTGCGGTGCGACTAGTGCGAGTGGCGCCGGCGCACGCGCAGCCTCTACGGTAACTAGGGGTGCCAGGTATAGGACTAGCGAGTCCGGGACGATTCTAGGGTATCATAGTTGGATCCTCCTTCAACCCATTAACGGCCCACTACTAAGCAAGGGCCTCCTCTTGAGGCTCACGCTGCTCCAATGCTGATTGATGGACGTGGCTAGTTAAAATATATTAAATAAATATTAATAATAGGTTTTAGCTAGACCTCGATATTTTTTTACTAATTAACCTACAAATGAGCTTACGATCCTGACAGTAAATGGTCACCGTCACCCATAATCATGACTTATTTGTAATAAGTTATTACTATAAGCATCACCTATCCCTAATCAGCCAAGAAAGAAAATAATTTGCTCACAAGCCACCAACTGAAACATGACGTGTAGTTTGGTGACTGACTCAAACAGGGAGGTGGTAACTAGCCTAGCAGGTTTTCACAACTTTGTCTGAGGAATGATAGTTGGACGCTAGCAATAGAAATGTGAATAAACCTGACCTCGACCTGACCTTGACAATACGAGAGAGTAAAGCCTTATTTATGGAAATAGTCGGCAAATGACTTCACGATCCACCTGATGGTAAGTGGCTATCGTCGCCCATGGACATTAGCAACAGAAAAGGGTTGATGAAACACTGATGCGTTGCCGGCCAAGAAAGAGAGAAGAAATAGAAAGAAAGAGCCTAATTACTTAAGGTCTAATTACGCAATTTTTTAGGACAGTCCAGGATTTTCCGGACGCCTTGCAACTTGCCTGCATTATTTTTAAGGTTGCCAACCTTAAAAATAATGCAGGCGCAGGTATTGCTTCCTTGTGAACGTACGTGCTACAATGTGCCCATAAGGTATGGGTACAACTGGTACAAGACACTCGGCAGGTTTCATTAGCTATCTTCGTAATTCGTAATAGAATGTTAGGTGAGCCCGTCGTTGCTCGCAAAACCCAGTTTATATTACTTTTGGAAATTATAACACTGTTACTTAAGTTTCATTTTTATAATGAATACTATTGACAATACATTTGGGTTTGGGTTAAGGTGTTTTTTTTAAGTAATACTTCACAAGAATGCCACCTGATGGCACATAGGATTAAATTACCGCCGTAATATAATATGTACTGTTCTGACATTTGATTTTCATCTTAGATGTGTTTATAAACAAAGAGTTTTAACAACAAAAAATATGATTATGTAAAAACAAAATGATATGCAAAATGAAGCTTAGCAAAACAAAGAAAAACAACGTTAATGTTAAGGTACATAAAAACGCAATGGAAAGTGTAAATGAATGAATCACGATTCACGATGAAAAGTACGTTGCGCCTGCGCACCACCGCCTCCGCGTCATCATAGCGTGCGCGCACCGGTCATGATGCACTCTTGATCTTCGATTCTACTCGTATACACTCGCATTGTTTTTACAACAGGACAGATCTTGTTGAATCTAGTATCTACACGAGTGTATTACTTCTACTGCATCCATTTGGCATGAAGCAACAGAACCTCTAACGCAGTTACGATTACGCCTATTGTCGTTTTGTGATCGTGTGGGACTAATTCACTCTTATCGATATGCTAGCTACTACGGGATTACTTAGCATGCGGTGAAACGATCTCCGACGACACAAAACGACATAAGACTACGAAACAAATTTTTGTTTTGGCATTAATGATTTAATGTCTTTAAATTCCTTTCATTTTGTTTTAATTGTATTTTTAAATTACAATATTACAATAAAAATACACTGTAAGATTGTTTACCAAATAGGACTCGACTAAAAAAGTGTACACTGTACAGTATAATAATATTTTTTTCAATCTATGTGAATATCTTACAAAATCACCATCACTCTCATGTAAACGTCCGGTAAAATGAAATAATCGTGTTCATCTACATAACAATTTATGTGAGACCCGTCCGGCCGAGCGTCCGTGCGATTACGGAAAGTAATAAATATTAATGTTACACAATTAATTACATTATTATATGTTAGCAAACGGACACACAAAGTGGCCATCACAGTCTTTTTATTCAACAATCGAACCACAAAACTTATCCTTAGCTGTTTCTCATAATAGAGAATCTGCGGTCATACGCACGAGGTTTACTGTAGATTGAAGGTAATGGTCACCATGCATGCCAGAAGGAATAAGTATATTATGTCACTAGCGGTCACCCATCCAACTACCGACCGCCAGCAGTAGCGCTCTGAACGCTTAGAAGACATACTAAATTGTAAAATATATCATCGTCCAGGGTGACTTGGAGAAAATAGCACAAAGCCGCCACAGACCATTCATTAATCTATGAATTTTCAATAAAGGATAAGCAAACAACAAATCCACTTTCCGCAACTACAAGAAATAGTCGATACGTAGCATTCAAATGAATTAACTAATTTATTTATTTAAATTTAAAAGCCCAACTCTCTTGAATTTAACTCCAATACCTAGTAATAAAGACTAAATTTTATAAAGTCACATATTCTTGTAGATGAAAGATAATGTCGTCTTAATGTACGTTACTACCTACAAAAAAAAATTGAAGCTTCTAGCTTTTGCTATTTTGCCTAGGCGTTGATATGATATCAATGAAGATTAACAATTTAATAGAATAAAATTAACAATTAAAGTATGAAATTAATTCTTACATGACAAATTCCCAGCAATACTCGCGAGTTACACAACTCGTACGCAAAACGTAATTCTGCGTCAAATCGCTAATTGTTGGAATTTCTCTCTCAAGCTTTCCGTTTCCCATTCATCGGTGGTACCTGACCACATTCATAGATAAAGGTGCTCACATATTACAGCGCAGTGATGTCGTTTTGCAAGAATCTATCATTTCCGAAAATTTATCAACTTTCGTGTTCTTAATAAAGATAATACTTTGTGAATTTGGGAACATGGGATCCTTAAGCAAATTAGGTGTAAGAAATAATTCGAGAATAAAATAACTATAGAGGTTTCAGATAAGTTAGAAATGATAAAATAAATAAAAAATATATAATCGAGGGCATTTTTTTAATAGCCTTACTTACTACTTGTGACAGTTGCATGTAGGTATAATAATTTTAATGTCATACATTTTTAAGACCACCAAAAATGTAAATGCGATGCAATATATTCAGACGACTGACCGGGCTGACCATCGCATTAATGTGTATCGGCCCTAGGTGCTAAGAATGAAGCATTTAGAAATTGGAATCGGACAGAAGTGTGAAAAAATGAAGTTGTGCAATGAACCACACATTGCTAGCGATGGAAAGTTGATTTGTATTTGTCGTATGTTAAGTAAGGCCGGCTGGCTGCACTAATGTCGTCATCAAATCAATTAGTTATGCGGATTGGACAAGAAATGAGGAACGTTATTAGTTTATTAAGATAATGTGTTGACAAACTCTCTGACCCTTAATATGTAACGATCGTAACTTAATTAATTTAAACGACGGAAATTATTTTGTTTTTAAAATATTTTTATTTTTTTCTGTTATTAACAGGATGATCAATTTTGGTTTTATTCCAACGTGATTATACGATTGGCTATGTATGGAGATAGTCCCCTAAGACGAGCAACAATGAGTTTCTATTAGCCTATCCAAGATTGAAAAAATATGTCAAGGATATTATTATTAGTAAAATACCTATTAAGAAAAACATGCTTACAAAATTAAAAATTATTTACTTGGTTAACGAATAATAATTAGGTAACTACTATACCAAAGTTAAACAGATATTTATTTTGAAATATGAATATTGAATAAGCTACGGGCTTGTTCAAACAGCCTTATGCGGGTCGAGATGGTAATGAATTAGTAAACAATCCGATAGAGAGTGACGCCTTTAGCCTATTAATGATTATAGAAAACCGAACATGATACTTAGCATGCCCTTACGAAATCAGCAATACACGAGGTATCCCACACAGCCCTGCGAACAGAGCGAGACAAGTCCAATACCAATGACGTTTCACAAGACATCCACCGTGAAGTAGGCGTCAAGTTATGTTAATTCAGTAGATAAAATGCCGACGATATATCGAACTAATAAGTTTAAAATGACATCCCATTATTTCTATCGTTTTCTTTCATTACATTTCGATTTAAGAGTTGCGATTTGGCATCACGAATCCTTGCGAAATCGTGCCATCAGCCTTGCGCCATAATCCATTTCTTCTTAAGCAGCATGTAGACTACTCGCAAAGCGAAGTTTATGGAATTCAGGTTAAACGAGAGTGTAGACAGCCATTTCAAAACCTTCAAGCTTGGTCGCTTCACCTCTTGCGACTTCCGATTAATGTTACTTAAACGAGGAATTATATAAATATAAATAAGCTCCAGATATTAATACATTGTATACACAGAATATTTAATGAACTCTAGAAGATTCATGGAGCTCCGTCGTGGTATAGTTATATCACAAAAGCAACGAGGAAACGCCACACGTAAAATACAAATTAAATGAGTCTATAATTACGATTCATCACTAAGTTTTTGTTACAATATGGTTGAAACCTTTGAACTTTATATAAATGCAAGTGAGACCAGTTTCTATTGATGATTATCTCCAAGGCGAGAGAATTCTCGAAACTATAAAAAGACGTCTAACATCACTTCATAACCATAAAAAGACACGCAAAAGAAAAATTATTCCCATTAAACTGGCTAAACAACTCGAAACCTCCTAAGAACGGTGATACTTGTAGTAATTTAAAATGTTAATAACAATATGCTTCTCATGCGCCACAATAAACATTTTATAACATTATTAACTTGTAACGAACAATAAGTATTTCTTATTAAAAATGCAAGAAGCAAGATTATTGTAAGTAAACTTAATTGTTTGGCGCCCACGGAATTTTTATTTTTTATTTTTATGGAAATAGCCGGCAAACGAGCTGACGATCCACCTGATGGTAAGTGGCTATCATTGCCCATGGACATCAGCAACACCAAAGTCATCACTGATGCGTTGCCGGCCAAGAAAGAGAGAAGAAAAAGAAAGAAAGGCAAGAAAGCTCACGAGATTTAAGTATTAAATCGATAGTTTGCACAAAACGTAGAGATTATAATAATTCAAAAATTGCATACAAGCAATATTTCTATGTGAATCTGCAACTAATAAACCCCTTGTAATTAAAATGATGATCATTATACTTAGAATGGTCAGCGAACACAAGTTAGACTGGGTTAGTTAAATAGACGGTCAACTAGAAAACTAGTCAAACTCTAACCAGAGTCCTGTTGTTATATTGTAATTCATCAAGAGATAGTTTCAGTTATATATTTCCTTTAAATGTTATGGCAATATTTAAAAAAATATGTTATATGATGGTCGTGACGAAATTTTATAGCAAAAACGTGGACAAACAGGTGATCTTCATTTTAATGTCTTTTTTATCATGAAATGTGTGGAATCCTTTAAATAAAGTATTTCAGTTCACTAAATCACGATAAACTCATGATACATTTGCTACAACTAATCATCCAATCATTTGTACCTATAGATACCGCTTACGAGTCGCACATGATATGACAAAGCGGGCCGTATGATAAACGACAGTGCCAACACTGCCAACTGGTTATTGCAACTTATTTATAAATGCAAATATTTATTTCTCAACCAGCAACAATCAATAAAGATGTATGTCATACGCGTAGATAGATAATGTTGTATTTGTATGACACGTCTTACTTTCTACTAGGTGCTATGTAAGTGGTTTCGATTTGCGCCGACTGCGCATAACACACCGCGGTGTTGTGACTTATGCGTATGCGCATACGACGCTCTACTGGTAATGATCGCGTACAATTATACTTTACAATTTAAAGACAATTAGTGTAGCTATAATATTTTTTTAATAGTTTGTGTTCATGGACCATTACTCGGGAATTCTAAATGCATTGATTGCTATTGCGATTTGTTAAGTGCAACATGATTATGAACACGAGCAATCGAAGTAAAATAATTTTAATTAGGTTCCATAAGTAACCATAGTAATTATTTAGTTTTTATTTAGTCACAGGGTACCTAAAGTATAAAATAATCATCGTCTGTAATTTTGTGGAGTATCCACAAAAACTTACCTATTTAACTTCTATTCTTGAGGTCACCTCAATTAAAATCGATTTATACAGTAATTATAAACAGTAAATCGTTACCATAATAATTATAAGATCAATTCTATAATAGTCTAATAGGTAAAGTGCCTCTTAGAAATAGTATTCTTGTTTTTCATATAAATTATAAGTATTCTTCGATTCTACTTTTTGCTTATCTTGCGTATGCGGTGTTAATATCTCACGCACATTCATCATTCTTAGAGTTTATTCGATGCGCGTAGTTAAAAAGAAATTTATAGCCATGTTATTGTTTAATATGACATGATAAAAATCAAACATTATCTTTTTCTAACTTAACACATAACATGCGATTAACGCTGTACTAATGTTGCCAACAAAATAATGATACAAATAAATGTAAAACCAAAAAATATAATAACGCAGGATTATAAAGGAATTAATATTGTTTATGCAACATGATTATTGCATTCTGTCATTAAGTTACCATGTAACCCGTGGTTGAGAAGATTCGGCAAGTAACTTCCAAGGATTTTTTCTTGCCCACAATTATAGGTACACCAACTAGATTCTCTATAGCATTTTCAGTAGTTCCTAGGGAGGACCTTAGTTCATTTTAAACATAAACCTACTGGTAATATTCACACCATAATATTCTCTAAAGTGTCTAGCAAATTGTATTCGCGCTACATCACATTACGGTACATTTACTGACTATACCAACTTGACTACATTATTTTAAGGGGCGTGGCCGTTTCGCACTCGATGTTACAGTCATGGATTAATATTAATGAGGAATAAATGACTAATTTATAATGATTTCAACATAATTTCACTCTTTGTAACCTCTACTAAATGTAGATAGACTCTACCTGGTACAGGGACGAGACGCGAATTAGCAACACTCCAACCGGTCCTGTGATTTTGACTGCATTTCGTTTATCTCCAGGTGACCTGATTCTGCTTTTATCTTTAGGAACCATTGTTACTAGGGAATAATAGTTGTAATATTGATACCGCTACGAAAATATCGAATACAGTTCAATGATGACGTTTGTAGGCCACTCTGTCCATTCACGAACGACACTGCGCCGTTCAAGGTTACCGCTTTCACATAATCAGCTGTCTGCAGCCTAACTTAACGTTTCCTGTCGTCTCTTCACTTCATTGACTTTGATTACATCAAAGTTTGATACGACGAATTCTTCTGTACATCGAAATATATAGATGATTCTCATGTAAGGTCAATCAACATAAAAAATCATGAATAACCTACCAATATATAACATAGGTAAATTCTTGATTCTGTATTTAAATAATGATACGTAGGTAGGTAGGGACTCTTCATTTATTACGATGAAGAATTTTCAACCAATGCAATGTTCTCCGATTTTCAATTTCGGACCATGAGAAAGTAAAATACACAAAAAAGTCGCCAAGTGAGTTTCTCCCGCCAAAACAGAGATCACTGACCGATTGACATTCAATAGACTCGTTCGATACGGGGCCAGGTAGGTAGGTATGCAATATAAAAAAAATATGTTAGCAAATACATACTCCGGCTCGTTACAATTCGATAGATAAATGCTCCCAATTTTTATTCGTTGATTTTAGACTATCTAATTCTTAGACGAACTTCTACTGCTTCTTGAAAAGAGCGATCACAATAATGAGGTTCCCAGTGTCCTCACTTCTTCCAAGAGCTTTTTGCTTGTAGCAAGCATTCAATGCCAAAAAGATTTCCTCCAATCAGCAAGAATTTCCTTTAATCAGCTAAATTAATTTAATACTTTACTTACTAATGTCCAACTAAGTCGGATCAATATCTATACTAATATATAAAGAGGAAAGATTTGATTTTTTGTTTGCATCGAATAGGCTCCGAAACTACTGAAACGATTTCAAAAATTCTTTCACTGTTGGGAAGCTACACTATCCCGGAGTAACATAGGCTATATTATATTTTCAAAAAAATTTGGGATCCTTAATAAAACTCCAATAATGTAACCCAAGGTGTAAAAAAAAATAAGAAAACCGAAGCAAAGCGAGGGCGGTTACTCGTATTGAATAAAAGAAAAAGTAATTACTTAAAAATTAAATAAATAAAACCGGCCAAGTGCGTGTCAGGCACGCGCAATGTAGAGTTCTGTAGTTGTAAGTTGATCGACAATCATTCGTTAACTTGCAAACCCTTTGTGGCCATGATATTTTTCCTTGTAAAATCATAATGTAGCCTATTTTAGTGAATTTTTCACACGTCCAATTTCAAACGTTTAGCTGGCAGGGGGGAGGGGAGAAACTTGACAAACCAAAACTAGCACTTTAAAGCCGTCACCGGATCCCGCTTTTTGTGTTTTTCTATGTATGTACCTATATAAAATATATTATTAATAAAAACGCCATCTATTAATGTTAAAAAGAAAAAAAAAACAATCATTTATAACAACTTTAGCTACTGGACAATAGATATCACCACAGTTGTATGTTGCAGAAATCTTAAAATTCCGACTTTTTGTGAATGTCTGGTTAGTTTGGCTTTTAGATAACAGATGACGCTGTTAATGTATTGGCAGATACTTGTTAATATATTTAAAAAATACAGCTTTCTAGTACCTACTAAGGGTCTCGGAGCTATGTTACGAATGAACGAACGGACATGACGAAACTATAAGGGTGCCGTTTTGACATTTTTTTTAGGAAATAGTCGGCAAACGAGCTAACGATCCATCCATAGCCATAGCCAAAGCTAAGCCCGTTAAATTGGTTATTCCCTCCAGCCGGTGAAGGGAATATAATCAAAAGGTTTAAGTAATAGCCGTAGTACCTATAGACTTTGCCAAATCTCTTTGGAAAATGTAAGATAAAAAACATGTGAGATTGACGGTCGCGTTGATCACGAAAGTTGGCCAAGAAAAAAAGAAGAAAAAGAAAGAAAGAACTGGCTCTCAAGCCGGAACACGACGAGTCGTTTGTTGGCTCATGCTCAAGGGTGGTAGCTATCCAGGCGAACCCCATGAAGAAATAATAATAGTAATAATGGTATTAATTAACAATTAAAATCAATATACCTATATAATCCTTCCTTGGGCCTACCACCAGCGGGCCGGATTTAGTCGCCTCTTACGACTTCCATCCGACGTGGGATTGGGATTAGTATTTTAACCGCCCCAATACGGCTAGACTACGGAAAACTAAAATGATATTGGTTATTTTTTCAAAATGTCTAAGTTTACTTTTATGACATTTTTTATCTTTCAACACGCTTCAACTTCCTACCACAAACACATATACCTACTTTCTTATTGATTTATAAGATGAAGCAAATTAAGACTTGACAATGAAACTGCAAAGAGTTATTCTAGGGGTAGGCCTTTGTAGAGTAGCCCAATGCCCAAAGGCAACTTACCTAGAATACCTACCTATATATAATGGTTTTTATGCGAGTTGGTGACAACAGCTTGTTTATGTAGGTACCTATTATAGATGTTTTTACAGAAAGAGAGGGAGTAGGTACGTAGGTACCTAGACTTCCTAAGTAGTACATAATTATTGTATTTTATAAAAGTAGGTACCCTAATATTCTTCTAAATAAACTTAATAAACACACGTCGTATATCTAATTATTATTACATCTTTTATTCATTAATTAATTGAAAAAAAGCTCCGTTTCAAACACTTAACCGCTAATCCCTCCAAGAATTTGCACTTGAGAGTTTTAGTGAACGAAGCCTGGCCCTGTTGGCAGTAGGCCGCTAATAGGTTGTAACCAGCGAACCGAAGGAACAAAACAGGTTTTATAATTTCAATCCCACACAAGCCATTTTTTATTAAAGCCAACAACGCCGACTTCCGGCAAGTTATAACAAAGACTTCCCTGATTGAGAAATTTGCCTTATTTAGACTCAAGGAGCATATCCATCCACAAAAACTAGTCTGTAACAAGAACCTATTGAAATTAAAACCGATAAGAGTTAATGAATGCAAAATAAATTCCTGCTGTCCATCAACAATTAAAACGACGAGCGGCCCAAAGTACCAAAGGTCTGTAATTTCTTTTGCAACTCCTTGTAGACTCGAGTTACAGAAGGATGATTCTTATTACGTAAGCTTGAAGGTTTGTATTTGTTTGTGTGAACATCAAAGAGAACTTGGCTAGCAGGCTGTATTCGGAACGCGGCGGGTTCCTTCGAAACCCGCATTCCAATCGACGTGCCACTTGCGTGACATTTGCATTAACGTACTTAAGGCTACATACAAATATGCAAATCCATTCAGCTTATTTTGTACCCTATTCTTTGTGTATGTAGGTTGATTGTCGTTGTAGTTAAATAAGCCTCTGAGCCTATACATATGTATAATCATTCGATTAGAGGTATCCTATGTTTCATTACGAATATCTAATTGTGATTGAAAAGTAATTTGCAATTTAAGCGTATGCGTTGCTTTTGTTACTTATAAATAAAATGATTCCCACAACATTCGTTAACAACAGAAACAAGTTAAGGATATATACAAAATAATCAATTGCTTAAGACTGGAGCTGCCGAAATCAGAAGAACTCAAAAGAGATTCAAAACAACCACTTTGCTATAATTTGGTGAGTATTTGGATATCCTACTGATCTAGATGATACTGCAGCGTCAGAAAAATCAAGCCAGGGTCACTGTTGTGGTAAAACCATAGAAGACATAATAGTACTTATGTAAAACATTAACTAACAATAAATAAACAGGTAATTGTAATATAATTGGAGTTACAAATATTATATTGATCTATCGAATATTACGGGGAGATTAGACAAGTTGCTCACATCTTTCATTCACTCATAGCTTAGGAAAACTGAATCAACTGCCAACATAAAAACTACTAAATCAAAATTGGTTGATGCGACAGACAGATAAACATATTAAACTTGTAAAATATTTCTATGTATACCTATTGCAGCCAATGCAGAAAATCGGAATAAATTGAATTGATTTTAAAGGCGACCTAGCTTGAACCCAAATGTCCATGTGATAAATCTATACATATAAATAAAATGAAAGTCTGTTATTTTTAAATTACTGCTTTTTCTCAAGTGCTTGTTTACATACAATAGTTTACACGGTACTAAAACACAATTAATAATATTAATATCATCATTGACATAAAGACATCGTTTGAGTACTTCTCATATTAATTCAATCGACAACCAACCCACGATTGTAACACAATGTTATAACATATCGATATATTATATGTATATAGTCGTACCTCGACATATGTAGTTGCGCAAGATTCACGCATGTTCTCTGCATAATTGTCTATGCTAAGACACCGTAAAGAAAATTCCTAAAGGTGGATGTGGGAAAATGTGCTGTACCACTCAATGTTAGAGATCATTTTATACATGGCATGAAATGTCTTTAATTAGAATGAAATAATATCAGGTACAGTTGTGTTAAATGACATAACAGATTGAATTACGAGCAAATTCTGGTTACCTAATTACGGAACCGAATATCAATTGATTTGTTACCTGACCTTAGTGGCATTGCTGAATTTAGAATCGACTAGCTGTTACCCGCGACTTCGTCCGCATGGTATTTAACAAAAAAGTTATAATTCATTTTTTTTAATAAAATAAAAGTAGCCTTAGTTATTCCTTGTTACATCAGCTATCTGCCAGTGAAAGTCCCGTCAAATTCGGTCCAGCCATTTCATAGATTAGCCGAAACAAACATACAGACATACAAAAATTGTAAAAAATGTTTTGGTTATATGTACCGTGTATACATCCAAATGCACTTACTAAAAAGCGGTCATTTTAATATTACAAACAGACACTCCAATTTTATTTATTTGTATAGATATAGATTAAAGAAGTCTGAATTCCAGAGTAAATCTATGAGAATTAAAAGTAACGGTAAATTTTATTAAATTAAACGGTAACTTCAGCTTACGTAACTAATACACGACGTACCTACCTACGGAAGGCCTTAATATTATTACTAGGTGATAGATTTATGTTAATCTAAACTGCAATAGTAAGCTTTACAATTAGGTCTAAGATTCCAATAAAAATTAACATAAGAAATACTTATCACCGTCTGCGGTCTGCCCTCGGATCAGTAAATTTTAATATGTTTAGATAGTAATGTTACCGCCTAAAGCAAGCTATTTTAACCAAACGTAATACTCGTTTTAACCAAACGTAATATACTCGTATCTCAGGTAACCACATGATGAGAATATGTGTTCATTAATCTATCATTGTCAATTAGAAGCAGCCGACTGCTGGTTACTGGACTCACTGGTTGTCTGCTAAATATATTCTTAATGCAGTTTATTAACTGGTTATAAAAAGTACACTAGTTGACACTAGGTACCTGAAGGTAACATCTGTTTTGTGCCTCGGCTTCGGCGCCTTCGACTCACGTCCGTGACATAGATATAATGTCCCCGGATTAAACATACGTATAAAGAGAATTGATATAAAATCAAGGAATAAATTATGTTATTTACTTACACCAGCTTCCAATAAATTAATATTTATAGGTAATTAATGCCTCGACTCGATTAGGTGAAACTTTAATCTGGCAATCAGTGATGGGCTAGTGAGGAAATGTACACCAATAAGGGTTCTCCATAATGTTCTCATAAGTCTGTGAAGTGAGCAAAACCGCACTTGATCAGTGGTTTTAAGTACCTAACTGGCCTACAAACGAGCCACGTGGTCGTAAGTGGCATCGACGTTAGTAACACCATATGTGTCACCATTCACCGATACGTTGCCAGTCAAGAAATAAGAGAGAAGAAAGATGTTAGAAGGATAGAACTCGCTCTCATGCTCCCACCCGGAAGTAGCGGAACACAACGAGTCGACAGGCTTCATGTAAAGTCAATAATAATATTAATGTTATTAATTGCTTAATAATATCAGTAAAAATATAGTCCTTACGTGAAGCCCTATCACCCTACTAGGTGGATTGAGACCGTCATTGACAAAGGAGATCAGAAGTCCCACTTATTCTTCTTCATCACTACTTATCACCTTCTACTCACTTCTTATGGGTTTTGTGATATCTGGGACGAGGTATTTAAAGAGTTTAAAGACATTATGATTGAAATTACTATAGAGAATGTAAACATTTAAATTCATACTGGTTCGCTTTCATTTCATACGGGTGTAATTTTGTCAGTTCAGATGCTACACTACTCCTATTTGTATTTCCTCGAAACGAGGTCATGTTACTGGTAATAAAAAGACCCACTTTATCCGTAAGTATTGTTTTCGCCAGACCTGTTGCGCTTATCAGTGATTTCAAACAGGCTTGCACATTCTCGGTTTTGCAAGCGTAATTTTCATTCCATCAGCGGTACCGCCAGTACCTATTGTAACTGTTTCCATAGACAATACCGAAATTCTGAGAAATATGAACGAGACGATTTCAAGCGAAGATGTTAGATGACGTGTTAAAATATCATACGATGCTTTAAAACCTCAAAGCTGGACATTTTAGTCCCATTGATGCCTACTTATTCAAAATAAAAAGTCACAAACAGAACCAGTGGTCTAAAAGTGATTCCATCACTCTGGTCACTGGTTCTATTACAATTTTAGCTGTTTTAAAACAAAATTTCAGTATTGTAAAAAAGGTAGTTAGGCTGTTTTGGCTATCATGGCCAATTTTAATTCATATTTTGCTTTTAACTTATTTATTTAGCTATACGCATACATGTATACACGTTATATAAGGAATCTGTTAATTAATTTTGATGCAATGCGATACAATTTTATCAAAATAGAAAATGTAGCGCTTGTTTCCAGTGTTTCCACCTGACTTTATCATTATATCAACAGAAAATAAATCAAGCAATATTTTTTTACTTTTGTAACAGATTTGACTATGGAAACAATGCCTCAGTTATTCGACGGTCCGCAAAGTTAGCACGTGAAAGTGACAGCAATTCTCTTCAAACGTTAAATCGCAGATATAAACGACAATATTGCCACGCTCGAAATGCTTAATATTACGTGATAAACGCTGAAATATTGAATCTATTAAAAAAACTTCTTACAGAAATATGAAGAAAATATTTTTGTTACGTCGACAACCAATTAAAAAATAATAAAATTAAAAATTGATTTTAGTACTTATAACCTATGCAGACACCTAAGTATGATTTCGAAGTAAACTATACATATGATGGAAGTGATGGGACCCGTGTATTGCCCGTAGACCAAATGATTTTAATATAACCTATGTAGACACCTTAGTATTATTGGATTTCGAAGTAAACTATATGATGGGAGTGATGGGACACGTTTATTGCCCGTAGCAAAAAAAGATCCCGTGGATCGACCTACTAGAATTTTACGTTACAATTATGAGAACATTTGGAACGTTCAAATTATTGATAAAAAATTATTCATGTCACTTAGTACATTACGTAGAGCCGAACTCACCGAAATAAGTTATTTCTCTAAAGTACCTAATTAAAAGTTCATTGACCATTATTTACATATATAAAAAAGTGAAAACAATAATGGAGGTAAATAACACATAAATATACTAGTATTGAATATAACTTTTTACAGTGGCTTACAAAAAGAAATATTTATATTATACTTGTATTTATATAATAAACATTCATTTTTCCGCAATTTTTTGTAAAAATAACTAGTTCATGTGTTAATTTTTTTTTCAATGTATACACATAACACACAGTATACATAACGACCAATTTATTTAATCGGGCAATATAAAACGCAATAACAATTAATAATTAAGCAAGATTTCTCATGATACTGGCATCCATTACATAATGACGCGGCAATCACGGCCAGTGAACCCGCAGCATTATTTTTATATTATAAGATTTATAAGTAGCCATAGCTATAAACAGCTTACGCAATACGATTAAAATACCGAATTAATTTATCAACGCTATGATCTCATGCCAATATTCTTGTTGGTTAGTTGGCTTAACAGACAATTCAATGAGCACTTTAATGAGCGCTTCTAAGAGTATCCTGATATCTTAATATGTTTGGTTGTTAATTTCTTCACATACTTTTTTTATGTCATGTTTTTAAAAAATCAAGAAGATGAAATACATATATATGTGAACGTATTAACAATTACCCTTTACGATTTTATTAACGATTACCCCCAAATATAGACATAAAGGTATTAAAGTAAATTCATGTCTAAGTTACTAATAGGATGATTATTTTTATACTGAGCTATAAACACGAACAAAAAAACAACTGAAACCAAATAAATATCATACTAAACCTATTTTACCTTTAAAGTCATTTGTTATAGACATAATCTTAAATTATCATTATACACTTAAACATCACTTTATTGTCTTTCGGTTCGTAAACTCCTCAAAAGCATAGCCATGTTCGAAAGTAAGGTAAATGATCATAACTCGTCGTTAATGCCGCGGCCGTGTAAATATTGCCTCAATGCTTGTTTGCTGAAGGTGAGATTTCAAGCTTTCAATGACACCAAATACTTAGATACTGCGATACGATACTCAGATCGAATTGTTTTGTGATAAATTAGTAATGATAACGTTGCTAGAGATTGCTCTAATCTAGGTAGGTTTAATTAATTATACATTTTATAAATGATCTATTTCTCTATAGTGCTTTTAAAGGTGGGAGTAAAGTGAAGTCTGCCAACCCGCAATTGATCAGCGTGGTGGACTATTGCCTGTACACTTCACACTCTGAGAGGAGACTCGATCCGAGGAAAATAAAAGGGGTTGCCACGATCATGATTGCATCAAAAACGATGACCACTTCTAATATAAAAAACTGTCGTCACTGTGCTTGTGGTCGCAGTACTCCGAAACGGTTCTAACAATTTTTATGAATTTTTTGTGTATATTTGGTAGACATTTTATGATAGTAGGTCGTAAAGTATATTTCATACCGCTAGGTGATTGGGGGTTCCCAGGGGATCGGGATTTACGCGGGAAATGCTCCCACGCAAACGAAGTCATGGGCACATATAGGTACGTACATTGTATATAAAAAAGTAATAAAAGTCTATTATAACATCCAACTAATATTATAAAAAAATGTTTGTATGGATGTTTGTTACTGTTTCACACAAAACTGCTGAACAGATTTTCATGAAATTTAGCTCACAGGTAGACACATGATCTGGAATAAGATATTACTTTACTATCCCGATATAGACCGGAAAACGCGGGGAAAGCTGTAGGCAGAGCGCTAGTGTAATATAAATTACTCATAATAAGTAGTCATAATAAATGTTTATGATATAAACTGAAACCTACTATACTATTTATTTGCCAATAAAAAGAACACAAACCCATTGGCGACCTGTTACCGTTTTATTAATTAACCTCGGCAAGTATACGATACGCTGATTTATTTTATGAGACACATCGGTAATGGTAATTGATACTGTGATGCCATTTGTAACTATACCCTGCAGTGGCCTCTCCTTTCTCTCACTGTCTCACTGGCCATGATCACTAACCGTAAAACAAATAAAAAAATTGCAAAACATATTTGGAATTTTCTTCGATCGACCACGCAATCACATTCGTTATAAACGCTCTTTAATGTGGTAATAAAACACTTAGAAATAATGTAATATTACGTAAATAATGACAAAATTTAAAATAAAAAAATACCGACTTCAAAGGAACAGTCCTCGAAAAATATACCAAATTCGCCACGTGTATTTACTAAATTCCTCATCAGAATCAAATTAAACGCAAAGACGCTATGCTAACGGCGAAACTATTAAGGATTCCGATTTAACTACGAAACCCAAAAAATTGCGATCGTAAATCGTAAAGCCTTCTATCAAAGCCTCTGAAACACCAATAATTATATAGCTAATCATGTACCTACACACGCCTACCTTTATGAAACAACAAATTCAACTTAATAAATTAAATACATGACAAAAAAGATACGAGTCTGCCACTCTCTGATATTAAGTCATGTATTAAGAATTTGTGAGAAATCGTGATGATCACTAACGCCCGCTTACTTGTAAGCGATTTTTAATGATACAGTAACGCAACCTCGAAAATATTAAGCAGGTTATAGATTCTTATTACGAACTTCGTTTCATGATATCAGATCAGGAACAAAAACTCAAACCTGTTTGTATTTAACTCATAATCGTTTGCATCTCACGATTACACGTTTTGTGTACGGACTCAAGTATTTTAAAGGTAATTACATGCATACAATAGTGCATGAGCGGGAAAAACAAAGAGTCCATACAGGAATCAAAAGCACGAAAGCTTTTTCGCGAGCACTTCGAGTTTAGTGTCATAAAATATTACAGTATCAGGTGAATTTATTTAGGTAATAGGTACTTACTTATTCGCTAAAGAGCAGTACCTACCAACTAATAGGTGTATCGCCTTTTGCAATGAATGTGTAATTTTGTAAAAGTGCAATTTTTAGTAAAAGAGAAAAAATATCCTTATAACTTAAAATTATTATTAATGAAATTAACAAACAAATAGAATTGATTGAATAAATGCGCAGAAAAAAGTATATGACGAAATAATGTCGGTAATAGGTACATCACAATTTATAACATACCTTAACAAATTATCTGTAACCTTCAATTGCAAGCAAGAGGAATCATCAAATTAAATTTTGTAAGTAACAAACACAATAGTCGGTCACTAACTATTCTTTGTAGCAGACCTTCATAGCTTATTTATTTATAATTGGTATAGTAGGTGTTTACAATACACGACAACTGAAGTGTAACGAAAATGAAAAACAATAGCTTGTTAAGCAGATAACAACACTTTGTAAACAGAATACGTTTCATGGTTCACTGCGAATTGTTGCTTTGAGAATAAAGTAAATACTACCCGGCATTGATATGGTGATTCATGTATCTTACGATGACGCAAAATTTCTAACTGTTCCATGTAGTACCTAGTGGCTAATACCTACTTCTTCCTGGTTTCAACCCACTTTAACCCAATGAGGATCCGTAACGTTTTTAGTTGAGAATGCAGATTTATAGAGCTAAGAAATCCTTAACATACAGTGAAAAAATTTTTGTTCTACGACAAAAATTGACGAAGTTATGACCAAATTACTTACAAAGTTCACTGCGTGGCTGTGACGTCACGATTACCGTCGCCGCCAGTTAGCCGCTGGCAGCGATACGGCGCGCAATGTTTTGTTTCGATAATTGTGACTTTGAAACAAATTAAGTGTCCCATTTGTGCCTAATTCACCTTTTAACTATGTATCAGTATTGTATAGTGCTTAAACGTTCAAACACTTCTATGAAAACGCCAAAAAAAACTATTTTTTAACGTGCCGAAAAACTCAAAACTTCGTAGAAAATGGTATTCCGTTGTAAAAAGACAATATATGATTTATCTTCAATAGTAACTGAGCTGGGAACCATATCTTTAACTTATATAAATTTCGTAGTTGTATCTATATAGCCAGCTGTGGTTGGGCTCCGTAACATTTTTTTTCAGTGGCAGATGGCTCCTCGCTGCGTCTATGGAGCCACATCAAAAATGCTACGCTATGTTTGCAGCCTCCCTTTTGAGCAGCACAGTCATGGAAATCCACCTTCTCTACCGTTCAGCAGCAATACGCTTTACTTTTTAGGGTTCCGAAGTAAAATCGGAAGTATCGGAACCCTTGTAGTTTCGTCATGTCCGTCCGTCCGTCTGTAATTTTGCATGGATATACATATGTACACATTTATTAAAACTCCAGAATCGTGGAATAAAATACTGAAAAACTTTTGTTCAGGGTACCTCCCCTACAGGTGTGAGGATGAAATTTTTTATTCGTCGCGTACCCCGTAGTGTGGGATATCGTTGAAAAGGTCTTAGAAAAATATTATGGGTCTTCTAGGACCATGTTTGGATTTAGGGGTGCGTTTGCGAAATATTTGCCTTTATAGTGCTAATTTTGGTCGAGCCCCTACTACTACTCAAAGGATGATTTGTAACGATGAGTGAGAGGGAAATAAAAGCGGCCAAGTGCGAGTCGGACTCGCCCATGAAGGGTTCCGTAGCAGCAAGTAACATAATGAAAGGTAATTTGCGGTTTACGATTTATGACGTATTAAAAAACTACTTACTAGATCTCGTTCAAATCAATTTTCGGTAGAAGTTTGCATGGTAATGTACATCATACATTTTTTTAAAGTTTAGAAGTTACAGGGGGGACACACATTTTACCACTTTGGAAGTGTCTCTCACGCAAACTATTCAGTTTAGAAAAAAATGATATTAGAAACCTCAATATCATATTTGAAGACCTATCCATAGACCCCACACATATGGGTTTGATGAAATAAAAATTTTGAGTTTCAGTCCTAAGTAGGTATGGGGAACCCCAAAATTTATTGTTTTTTTTTCTATTTTTGTATGAAAATTTTAATGCGGTTCAGAGAATACATCTACTTACCAAGTTTCAACAGTATAGTTCTTATATGTAGTTTCGGAAAAAAGTGGCTGTGACATACGGACAGACAGAAAGACAGACATATGACGAATCCATAAGGGTTCTGTTTTTTGCCATTTGGCTACCGAACCCTAAAAAACAGCCATTGACAACCAATATTAAGGTTTCTGTCATAGATCATCAGCGTAGGGAACTATGCACTATAAAGCGCAAGTAGGTTAAAAAGCCATCCGCGAAATGATCTACATAATACCGAAAACAACATTCGTTTATCAATAAACTATAAACACTTCATTCATATGTTCTGAATATATCCCTGTACGTATACCTACTTTACATTCATTCTTTCTTACCCCTACCTACTACTAACAGCTTAGAAGTTAGACCTAAAGATTCCTAATAAGTACCTACCTACCAACAGTCAGCTTCAGAAACAGCTTAACATTATAGTACTTTATAATAGTAACTGTTTCGACGGTTTCCGAACAACATTATGACAAATTCAAGAAATATGTAACAAGGTACTAAAATGTTAAGCTACTTCTGATGATAACCGTACATGTAGATAAATAAACAGCATATAATTATATATATATAATTTCAGCATATAATTTCTAATATCATTTTTTTCTTAACTGAATAGTTTGCGTGAGAGACACTTCCAAAGTGGTAAAATGTGTGTCCCCCCTGTAACTTCTAAACTTTAAAAAAATGTATGATGTACATTACCATGCAAACTTCTACCGAAAATTGGTTTGAGCGAGATCTAGTAAGTAGTTTTTTTAATACGTCATAAATCGTAAACCGCAAATTACCTTTCATTATGTTACTTGCTGCTACGGAACGGAACCCTTCATGGGCGAGTCCGACTCGCACTTGGCCGCTTTTATTTCCCTCTCACTCATCGTTACAAATCATCCTTTGAGTAGTAGTAGGGGCTCGACCAAAATTAGCACTATAAAGGCAAATATTTCGCAAACGCACCCCTAAATCCAAACATGGTCCTAGAAGACCCATAATATTTTTCTAAGACCTTTTCAACGATATCCCACACTACGGGGTACGCGACGAATAAAAAATTTCATCCTCACACCTGTAGGGGAGGTACCCTGAACAAAAGTTTTTCAGTATTTTATTCCACGATTCTGGAGTTTTAATAAATGTGTACATATGTATATCCATGCAAAATTACAGACGGACGGACGGACATGACGAAACTACAAGGGTTCCGATACTTCCGATTTTACTTCGGAACCCTAAAAAGTAAAGCGTATTGCTGCTGAACGGTAGAGAAGGTGGATTTCCATGACTGTGCTGCTCAAAAGGGAGGCTGCAAACATAGCGTAGCATTTTTGATGTGGCTCCATAGACGCAGCGAGGAGCCATCTGCCACTGAAAAAAAATGTTACGGAGCCCAACCACAGCTGGCTATATAGATACAACTACGAAATTTATATAAGTTAAAGATATGGTTCCCAGCTCAGTTACTATTGAAGATAAATCATATATTGTCTTTTTACAACGGAATACCATTTTCTACGAAGTTTTGAGTTTTTCGGCACGTTAAAAAATAGTTTTTTTTGGCGTTTTCATAGAAGTGTTTGAACGTTTAAGCACTATACAATACTGATACATAGTTAAAAGGTGAATTAGGCACAAATGGGACACTTAATTTGTTTCAAAGTCACAATTATCGAAACAAAACATTGCGCGCCGTATCGCTGCCAGCGGCTAACTGGCGGCGACGGTAATCGTGACGTCACACGCGCCCGCGTAGTTTGAATTTTAGCGGCCGGAACGGCAATGTTTATTACTTAATATCTTCGTAAGTAATGGTCCGATTTGGATGATTCAAAAAGATATATCATTCATATGCCATAAAGAATCGCGTGGATACTAGTTCTATAGAATTTGCTATAACTTTACTGATCCTCATTGAGCACGGGTATTCTCTAATTTCTTTATATTTTAGCACCCCGATACGGCTTACCTAACTATTGTTATCTTACGATAACAAACGGGACTGACGGCTTTCCACGTCCTCCAAAGCACGGAAGCGCTGAAGAACTTTGTGCTGCCCAGTGCCCATCCAACTACCGACAGCGTTCGCTCCTATTACCACCTAGCACCTTCTCTCTACTTGACCAAGTCTACTCTCACGATGTAAATTCAATTTCTATCAATGTTTACGGAGTACTATATTTTCAATTTATATTTTAAGAAAGAGTCTTGATTATTTACACGATAGCATCTAAATCAATGGTTCATTTTTCGTGGATTATTTTTCACCGATAATAACAAAAACCTAATTTCTGTTATTATTTGTGCAATACGTACGTAGTTCGTCATTAACTACATACATAGCTATATTGTAGTGAAGGGACTCACGGTTAACATTATGACATAATGAGTAAAGTACACGTTTGGAGAGGTGACTTGTCTCGAATGAAATTGACATCTCAGATACCTCGTCTTGCTACATGTAATTTCTTGTAAAATACATAGCAATAAGCTGTAAGTACGTATTAGACAACATTGCAGTACACATAATATTCAAGTCAAACAAGACTCATTCTTTTACTACCTTACTTGAGAAGTAAGTAAGTGAAGTATCTGTCCAAAAAGATCGCTAGAAGAAACCGTTCTATAGCAATAAGACTTACTTTTGACCTATGTTTGTTAATCTACCAATGAAATTATCATTTACTCATTTACAACATATTATATTACAGTTAAGAAGTACAATAAAGTCGATCAACTCTAGAGAACTCTATCTATAATAATCTGAATAAGGTTTATTTCACAATAAAAATATTATATTCTACATAATTATTACCCATGGAGAACTCTCAAATGTGTAGGCTTCCACACACAATTATCTCACACAGTTTGGCAAATTGAATTTGGACCTGAATAATTATGCAACAAAAAACTGAAAACCTAAATCGTTAAGCCATTAAACAGTCCAAGGACAGCGCTAAAGCGGTTGCACACTTAAATAATTAGTAGATTGTACTTATAGATAGTTGTGTTGGAGTACAATCAACAATGTGTGAGAGCCTTTTTAAGTCTCGGTCACGCTTTTGAATTCGTAATTGACTAATATTTCTGCTCCTTACGTAAAGTAAATTACAAATAGCTTAAAGTTATAATTATATTGAACAGCTATTCGGGATCCGCTATAAACATGTTATTAGAAACGCTGTCCAGAGGTAGTTTGTTGATCGCAAAACAAAATAACTGCAAGTTCCTATAAGTACCGAGTAGCTCATTACCACCCTCACCCTAGAATCAGGCTTGAAATCTACGGAACTCCATCGACAACGATGGTCACCTAGCAACAAGTAGCTTTTATGCACGTTTATCTGGGAGCACCCCCCCCTTCCCCCCCCCCCCCCGTTTAAAGTAGGAGATGGAAGTTTGTATGGGTTTTTCGTATATTTTCATACGCAACTTACAAGCGAAGTGAATCCAGACGAGACCAAAATATGGCTCTAGATGAAAAAATATCAGCTAAGCTTCTAACTCTACACGTCCTAACTATTCACGTCCAACTATACAAGTATCTCCACAAACGCTACACCTGAGTCAAAATATGTGGATTGGCCCCTTCGCTAACAAAAAGGTAACAAAACTTCTTTTCGTAACAAAAAGGCTAAGCCATAATAATTTTAATTATAGATAATGCTTGATGAATCTAATGCTTATGAATGATGATGAATTTAATTTTAATTTTTAATTAAATTTTAAATGTAATAATATTACTGTAACGCATTGGAAAGTATCTGTAATTTTAGATGTATGTTGAATAAATAAATAACATATTTTGACTAAGGTGTAGTGTTTGTTAAGATAGGACTTGTATAGAAAGGGCGTGTAGAGTTAGAAGCTTGACTCTACATGAGATGTGATAACTTTTTGATGTTGGAGCCATATGGTCAACTATTATATAATATTTTTTTTTTTAAAAAAGATCGAAAGCCTCGCTCGGCAGCGTATAATATTCTATTAGGTATTTAATTCGTCGACATCAAATTCCTCCTCAGCATTTTGCAAGAGCATTGCTTAATGTAAGCAGACCGCTGCGGGCTGCCACCGTATTGGATTTAAGCAAAGATTACATTTACAAATATTACGTACGGCTTGGACTTGGTAACACAATACGGTAAGTGTCTTATTTCGTATTCAAACTGCATGATTACTAAAAATTGGCTGCCGTAAAATCGACGTGATTTATCTTCAAACTATTGCTAAGCATTGCAATCCTATTTTAATTTGATACTAATGCCCCAACTCAGATCAGAGTCACTAACGGTTACTTAAATCGCTCCTTAGTACAGAATTTGTACGGTGATTCTGTAATAAGGAGCGATTTAAGTAACCGTAAGTGACTCTGAGTTGGGGCGTTAGTCTTTGACGTATTTTTTTAAAGTACTTAATTTTATCTGTAATTAAATATTGATATTCAGATCAAAAGCCGCTGGTTGTAGATTATTTTTACTGCAAAAAATTCTTCCTTCAAAAATAGCACATAGACGTTACTGCCGGTCGAAGTATATTCAACGCAGCTTTGCTTATAGAATCATTGACCGTTGTCGGGCGACCGCCCCGTGGGATATAATTACACAACCTTCTGTCGATCACTTCTAACACGCTTAATACGTTCGCGTAGAGTCTCATTTCACGGTAGTAATAGCAAAGATGTGTTAACAAAGACGACAATAGAAGAGGGTCGCACGCGTGTTGAATCACGACGTTTGAGTAAAGTAGTGCAGTGTAACTGTGCCCTGGGACCGCGGTGGTACTAAGTAACGTTCGTAGGTTTTTTAGGTATCCTCACATCCGATGATACTATAAATACTATATGATAATGTTACGTAACAATGAGGGCGTCTTAACTCTTAAGAATCAAGAGTGCATCAAGAGTCTGTGTTTTATCATACTACATCGCTATGACACTCAAGTATATGGTAATAAGTATTAATTCTTGATGAAAAATAACCGACTTCAAAATAACTCAAAAACTACTCGTCAGTCGTAGCTCAAATTTAAGTGGGACCACATGACAAGCACCAGCTTTGGATTAAAAAAATAATCATCAAAATCGGTTCACCCAGTCGAAAGTTGAGGTAACAAACATAAAAAAATATAGTCGAATTGAACACCTCCTCTTTTTTTGAAGTAGGTTAAAAAACCATTTCCAGCTCGATTTTTTTACTATCGGCAACTTATCTTCTATCTCACAAATCAAAGTCATACGACATACGAAAATGTAGTTATTCATCCCCGTAAGTAGCTAAACTACAAGTAACAACATGCAAATTAAATGAGTAATTAAAATGAATGGGCATCTCCTCACTCGGCCTATTTTGAAATTTTTGAAGCAAAAGAGTTCAACGCGCTTCGTCTTTTATCATTACATTACATCGAAATATTACAATTATACGTATGTGTGCACACTATTAATTAACATTCTCGACAAATGTTGAAGGCTAACGAGGAAAATCTGAGTAAAAAACACTCTTTGTAAACATCACTCACTGTCAGTCAGATAATATTTTCAAGCTGATAAACAAACACGATTTAGAACCAATTTTATAGCAAATAGTATTAAATACTGTTTAACAGCAAGGTAGTTGATCAAACTTAATTTGTATTAATACTGCGTTATTAAAGGAAAACATATTAGGTTAAATGTAAGTACCTATCCTGTTTTGCGCATGGACCAACTATCCCATACTTCACCCGATGAAGAGCCTAGGCGCAGCACGGCCCCGGACCCAACTAAGACTTTGAAAATTAACACTAACAGTGATGAAACTGATAAATATGTCTTGATATATATAAACACATCAATTTCTGTTTCCAAAAATCACGAATGTGTTTGTTTTATACATAAATCAAGTTCTCTAATCATGTACAAACAATTTCAGCTCGTAATCGTCATCGAACAAAGAATATTATTGAAATAGCAACGTGCCTGCATACATTTAATGTTCAAATGTTCGAAGATGTTTATATCAAATAAATTCCTACATTTTTTATTTGATGCTTACGTAACTATTTATGAGCTCATTCTCAATTACGCAGTACCATTTATAAATATCTATAGAGATATTAAAATAAAATAAATATGTACATACATTCATTATGCCCATGAAGATGCCAGTTTTCTAGTAGGTATGTAGTAAAATATACTTATCCAATCTTTAAATTCAATAATTCACCTTCTGAATAACCATTTTAGTTTTTTCCTATCGTTCCTACCTATTGGTAAGTGTTCACAATAAGTTATAAGGATAATGTTATTAAAAAGTGTTATTGAAGTGAGCCTGTGTCCCTAATTTCCCACTGTTTTTCCCAATTAATACATATTCCAGCAACTATGTAGGGCCTATCTACTACGGTATTAATGGTATGTATAATTTTATTAGTTATGCCCTAAAACTGTGTCAAGTTCTTACGTTCAATGGTTACCTAAACAACTAACATTAATACAGTGTATTGAAGATAATCCTCTGTAATATATTGTAATTGGTAACAACGATGACAATTTCCCTCAAGTTCTACAGAAGATGAACTTTAAAAAGTAACTTTATCTTACCTAACTTACCTAATACCTAATAACGTTATATTACAAGGTATTAAGTGCGAAGACAAATCTGTGGTAACGTCGACGTCGACAACATTTCTAACTGGTTTGACCGCGTGTGACGCTGTTCCTTAATCGACGTTACCGCAATCAACCGGCAGGGAGCGACCATCGACGACATGATATTACTCAAATAACAGCCCAACGTATGTATATAGTGCCTGTGTATGGATAGATGGATTAAATACCTGTGGTTGTCAATTTAAGTCAACTTGCAAAAGTTTGTGCAGAATCCGTTAGCGAATTTTAGCAGGCTGTCGCCGGTGATTTTGATTTCGTGAATGTTTAGCTCGGAAAATTATTTAAAATGAAGCAAAAACCACTCCTGCTGCAGAAGTGTAAAATGATCTTTGTTATCGCTGTAGGTTTGCGAATGTTGTTTGTCAACAACTTAATAGTTAATAGTGGCTGTTTTCCAGTGGCGTAGCTAGCCGTAAGGAGGCCCCATATCAATATTTGTTGTGGGGCCCCCTCAACGTCAGCTGTCAAATATAAAAGGAGTGCGAACTGTAACGGTCGTAGGCCGTTGTCAAGCTTTTTTTAGTGTGTTAGTGCCTTGAGGATCCCATTACACTGGGGGCCCTGTATAACTGATACGGCTGATACGGCGGTAGCTACATCCCTGCTGTTTTCAAAACATTTTTTTCATTTATTCACCTACAGCATTACGTTATAATGTTCCGTTTAGAGTCCTGGCAGTGAAAGGAAATCCGCGCAGCCAACACATGGCTCATTGTCAGACGCGCTCGAGTCTGGCCGCTCTGACATGCATGCATGCAACTTATATTGCTTAATGATCCGTACAACCAACGCATATGAATGAAATGAAAATGCACGTAGAAACAACTGAGATTGCACTAACATCCTCTCCATGTGTACAGGATGGCTGGCTTTAGAAAATTTGGTAGACATGTTAATCTATTAAGATTTCATAATTTGTTATTGAACACGAAGAGCTAATTTTAAAGAATTGCACCTAAACGCAACGCAAAGTTCATAAGTCATTGGTAATGACTCATTACAATTCAATTTAGCTCGATAAATGTAGGATATTGGTTCCGATGTATTTCTTTTTAATATCAAAATCTCCAAGTTATAGACCAGGAGTGTGGCATTAATCTCGGGATTACTACTAGCGCTGAATCTCCAAAGGATGTATTTATGGATACGCTAGGTAGAAAGACTATAAACCCAGTGAATGGATCGATTAGGCCACAAAAATCCTTATTCAAATTAAATTTTAACTAAACATCTTTAAATAACTCACCTCAGGTGGAGCAGCGAATTTCAGATTGGCGAGAGATCCATGCGATCGACTTCTGTGCTCTTGCCTGATACTGTAAGAAAATGCGCGTTCATTTAGATGTCCTTTCTTCCTGTAGATTCCCCCAGAATCTTCCACCGCTTCCAGGCCCGTCATGCTCTGGGCCGCCTTCATGGCTTGCGGGGGCGGCTTGGAGCGACGAGGGTCCACCGTGGCGTATTGGAGTCGACCGCGGCCGGGCGGCGGTCCGGGGACGAACGGCGCGGGGGCCAGCGCCGCCGGCACCCGTCCTCGGTGACCCAGCGTCGCGTGGCGGGCGTGGGGCAGAGTAGCCGCCGGATGGGCCACTAGCACCATCGGGTGCGCGGCCGCCCACGCCGGCGGCGCCCGCCCCAGCGACCTGCCGTTCATCACGGGCGCCGGCCCGGGCATCGTCCCGTATAATTCGTCCGCGGACGCAGAAGACTTCTTCTTAGTTTTCTTCGTAGTCGACTTCTTCTTGGGCTCCTCGGGCGGCGGCGGCGGCGGCGGCACGGACGCCGGGCGGGTGATCTGCCGCGGGCGCGGGGCTCGCGCCGGGTGCGGGATGTCGTCGCTCGCGTCGTCACGATCCACCTCCCCGACCCATACCTTGTGGTTCTCATCGCCGTCGTACACCTCCAGCTCCTCGTCGGGCTCCGGGGGCAGCTGCGACGGAGACCGCTCGGCCTCCAGACGCTTCGCGTACGAGCTGTCTGCGTACGCGTGGAAGCAACATCGGACTAGAGCGTTCGCCGCTGCTTCGCGGCGACAGATAAAAGCGTGACATTCCAAAACCTTTATACCCTGCGTGCGTCGGAGGACGGCTGCGAATAAAGGAGGTCGGCGCGGCGCCGGCGCCCGGGCGAACGGCGAGTCCAAGGGTAGGAATCTGGGCGCACCCTCGACGCTCACGCGCCTCACGGCCGCGCAGTAGTGCAGACTCGATATTGGAAAAAACCTAGCGACCCTCGATCCGCTCTCGTCGACGTTCTCTAGTAGTATGCCGTTCGACCAGACGGACAGCCACGAATCGATTCCGCCGCTCGTCGCTCCCTTTTCCGGATACAACTCGCGCAAAGGTTCCTGAATTCCTTGCAACCCGTCCTTGCTCTGCTGCGGGACGGCCGAGCCGAGGTACAGGACGCGGCACCGACAGATCGGCGTCGACTCCATTTTGACACTGCACTATCACATGACACTAAATCACTGGAAGGCACTACAATTTGATAAGTTATTGTTCGGTGGCGTTCGACGTGGACGTGCGCTGGCCGCGAGACGGGCGCGGGTATGAGTGAACGGAATTCAAGATGGCCGGAGCGGGGCGCGGGGCGCGGCGGAGCGGGCGCGGAGGCTATACCTGCGCTTACGCACCTGTGATACCCCATTTAGACGCGCGCGCGAGCTACGAGACAATCCACGAGACGCGCGCATACGCGCGCGTGTGAACAGGGCGCTCGCGGACCAGACCGCGGGAAGTCTCGTGGCTCGCGGGCTCGCGTCGGGAGCGGTTTTGTATGCGCGCGCCAAAGGAGCTCGCGCGAGCGCTCGCGCGGTGTTCACACGCGCGTAGGGGGCGTGGCTAACGGACGCGCCACGAGACGGTCCGCGACACGCGCGTGTAAATGAGCGGTGAAGACGCCTCTACGGGTATAATAAGTACTATAGACGAGCGGCCGGGCGGAGGGTAGTGGCGATGAACCGGCATTGTGTCAAATGAATCGTCGCGAATTCGTCCGCATTTCTCTCAGCGCCGCGTCATCAGCCCGCGCTGCCCGCGCCCGCAGCCGACGTGACGGAATGCCACACTTTTGTCTTTCTGTAGTGAAATCTGAAGGTCAGTTGACCGATGGGAGATAACTATTTTCATTGTGGCTTCATTGCATATCAATTAGCTCCGGTTATTTTGCCATCGCTGACCCAGACCGCTATTATGAAACTTTTTTATTGGAAAAAGGTACCGTCAACAACCGCTATTTTCCCACAGTATAGGTAGGCTACATTACCACTGATAGTATTTAAATGGCATTTTGCATTTTAAGTTGTTCATCTTTTATGTTAATTTACTTACACTCTTACGATATAATATGTGTGAAGTTAATTTAATTTCTAGTTAATAGATGGTCAAATTGAAGTTGCATATTGCGAGTATCAAGTCATACACAACACATAAAACTGCCTATTTTAATGACTGCCCCGCGCCGGAATCGAAGTTGAGACGCTCCCCTTGGCCGACAAAGTCGCTATTAGGAGGACTTCAACCTCTTGTCCATTATTTAGATTACATTTGATATGGAGTTAATGTTGGTGATGAAAACGTCTCGCAAAAAAGCAATCAAACTCGTGGTAAAAGGCTGATATCACAGAAATCATATAAAACAACCAGATACAATTCAATTGGTTTATTCCAAACGCACTATTTACAATATCCATTATCATGTTGAATATAAAGCGTGAATAATTTGAAATGTCGCTGTTGTGAAGTATTCCATACTTTTAAAATTGTAGATCTATTTTATTTAAATAAGTTGCCTATTTGATTCATATTCAAAATTTTACAGCAAATAAATGTAATATAAGGCCCCTCGGAAAAAATGAAATAAAATATTTATAGGTATCAGTCAGTCTCCTCTTAAAATCATAGAAAAACATTTAGTAATCTAAAGTTCATAAATTACTGGTCATATGAATTTCATACATCGAAGTTTTATTTCGATTTTTACTTCATTTATCTTTTACTAGCGGATATCCGGCGAGTGCTATAACGCTAAAAAAACAGAAATATGTACATCTTGTTTATTCAGAAAAAAAATTGTATGGGAAAAGTTTAATATCAACTTAATGAATGTGCCTAATTAGTTCAGTCAATAAAGTAGTTGTAGAGTGCGTGAATCAAAATCAGGTGCTTGTCATGTGGTCCCATATAAATTTGAACGAGATCTGACAAGTAGTTTTTGAGACTTTGAAGTCGGTTATTTTATGTTAGTAAAATTTAGATTATTGTAATTTTCACTTTTCCAGAGCGTGTAGCTCGAAAACGGTTAGGAATATGGAAAAACTGAACATAATCAGTGTTATAGAGAATTTTATAAGCTTTCATTTCATCATAGAACATTTTTCGCTACAACGCACCGTTTTTGAGATATTGGCGAAAAACCTAAAATTGAGACCTTTGCCCCCCCCCCCACCTCCCTCCGGCTCACCTCCTACACGTCAGGACTTTTAGTATGTTGTCTTCCTAAGCACCCTGAATAAGTTTCTGAAGAAATCGCTTAGGTTCCCGCTCACGCACTCTACACCCTCCTTTGAGTCATTCCTTGACTGGACTAAATACACTGTTTGTGATCTAAAATCTTCGCATTATTGCCTTTCAAATTAAACTGTTTTTTATGCCTTAAGCAGGAAAACGAGCAGACGGGTCGCCTGATTGTTTGGGACACATCGCACACATGGGAAGTCTATAAGGTATAGGTAGAAACAATTGTTGTATTTCATTATATAGATTTCCAACATTCCGACTTATCAAGTTATTCACGCTCACGCCGTGTAAATATAACACTACTTAAAATATAGGCTGAACTATAACTCAGTTCACAGTAACATTAACAAGTCCATATTACTGAGGCAGTAGATTCCGTACAAAAATTCAATTACAATTAATATCTTGGCGTCTTAAAACTTGGTTCGTCGGAACTCTGCAGCGGTGCTTTCCGCTTCTGGATTATATTTTGAATCTGTGAATAAGATAAATATAATTAAATGTTGAATTTGTATAGTGTAGGTAAGGAGAAAAATAGGAGGCATACATACTTTCATAAGTACTATTATGTCTTCTGTGCTTTAATTCAAAAGAAAGTAAGAATTTGAGATCAGCAGGAATCATGGATATAGAGCTATACTATAAACATGGATATATTACTCTATCTGGATCACTGAATTTGTATGAAGTTCGATGATGTCATATCGAAATGACTATTCGACCAATCACAGGCCGGATTGAGGTTGTCCTGCATAATTGTAGGGTGTCCACACATACTTTAAAAAATTATGTCCTATTTAGATATGGTTCTTCAAAATGTTTTCTACTGGTAATGTTTCCGGTGGTAAAAATTATAATACTGAAGTAATACATTTTATAAAAAAAAATTAAAATTACCGAATTGAAATTATTGCATTAAGAGTAAATTGAAAATTAAGGTACACAATTATGGTGCATCTGTTGGTGATGGTGCTGGTCAAGTGTGGTGCGAAATAAGAAAAGGCGAGATATTGGTTGAATAAGCTGAACCGAAAAATACTGGGAAAAATTGTGTTCGCGGATATAGGCTTGTGTCATTTGTCGACTGGTATGTCATCTTTTTTCTCAGTAATTTTCGGCTAGTACTTTCTTTATTGAAAATTCAGACAAAGGTTACATTCTAATATTAACACGTAAGTAATTATTTAATTTACTTATTATTATTAACGAACTTAGTTAACTCTTTATATTTTTACAGGTTCTACACAGGTAAGCATAATTTATTATTATTTTAGTGACACATAGTTATAATAGGTACATTTTAAATATGTTTTATGTTATTTTTTTTAGTTTCAGGTATTCAACCGGAGGACCGTTTATCCGTCGGTAACATCCTGCCCCTCAGTGTCGTGATGGCGACACTCATCACGAAGAAGCAATGCTAAACGCGACGCAGGACGTTTCCTAACACCATTGTTTGTTTTAACATCAACAATTCTTACCCGTCCATCTGGTCCAGGATACACCTTCTGAACGACTCCTCTGGGCCAAACATTGCGCGGCGAAGCTGGATCCACAACTACAACAAGGTCGCCGACTTTCAGCTGTGTGCCCTCGCGGTCCCACTTTTTTCGAGGGGCCAACGATGGTAAAACTTCCTTCATCCACCTAGACCAAAAAAGATCCGCAAGACGCTGTGCTATACGCCACTGCTTCTTGAGGTAAAGGTCGCCATCGTCGAAGATGCCTGCTATTGGTAAGTTGGAAGATGAACCGAGTAAGAAATGATTAGGTGTCAAGGATTCTGGGTCATGTGGATCGACTGAAACATGTGTCAATGGACGTCCGTTTATCATATTTTCTACCTCACATAGGAAAGTAGTTAAAGTTTCTTCCCTCGGAGCCCGCTCCCTTAATACAACCCTAAGGGCGGTCTTAACACTACGAATCAGACGTTCCCACGCTCCAGCCATATGTGGGCTAATGGGAGGTAAAAATTGCCACCGGACTCCTTTGTTTAGTGCTTCAGACACTATATGCTGCTTACTTAATAATAATTCCTGGTATGCGCTTTTTAATTCCGTATCGGCGCCCCGTAAATTAGTCCCATTATCAGAGAACACTGTGTGTGGCCACCCTCGTCGAGCGGCCATACGCCGCAGTGCCATTATCATGGAATCAGTTGTTAGAGATGGCACCATCTCAATGTGTACGGCACGCACTGTGAGGCACGTGAATAATACGCCATACCTACGAGATCTCTGCCTACCTACAGCCACCTCCATCGGTCCAAACAGGTCTACGCCACACATAGTGAAGGGCCTCTGATGATGAGTGAGTCTACATTCAGGTAAGTCACCTAGTCGCGGGGGTTTAGGTAAAACTTTATTAAAGCGACATACTAAACAATTTTTAGCAACAGAACGAACTGTTGGTCTTAGTTTGAGTAACCAATATTTTTGTCGCAACTCATTTACAACCATTTCGTTAGATGAGTGAGCTGCGTTTACATGATAATGCATCACGATAAGTCGCGCGATATGATCTTTACCATCTAAAATGACAGGAAACTTGGTTAACTCGGCTACGTCCTTCGTGATACCAATGCGGCTACCAACGCGTAGTAAGGTGTTCTCATCCAGAATTGGGGTAAGTGAACGCAAACGACTATCGCGCGGAATCTCAGTATTTAATTTTAATAAATTTATTTCATGTCGAAACGATTGTAACTGCGAGTGACGGAGCAAGAGTAATTCCGCTTTACGCATTAATTGATCATCACTTTTAATCTTTATTCGTAAAAACATATCTTTTATATCTCCAATTACTGCAATAGGATTTTCACGAAACCTAAACATTATACCATACAATGACTTTAATAAATCGGGTCCCTGAAGCAAAAGGTCATTAAGTGATAATTGGTTACATTTAGCTGCGGCGTAAAAAACTAATCGTAATTTTTTCTTATTCGGGTTGTCGACCCCGAAATGAGGCAAATACCATATGCGAGTAGCCGACGCGTTGCTACACTCAGAGTCGCTGAGTTTTCTTGCGTAGTCGTTGTTGAATAAATGATCGATACGTTCTCGATAACGTGATTCATATTCCGAATTTAATAACATTTTTCTTTCAATTGACTTAAATCTATTTAATGCTAAATGGTATGAGTCTGGCATAGAGGACTTTTCGGACTTCCAAGGAAGACAGACTGACCACTGACCGTTGTCCAATTCGGCCGACTCGTCAAGTATATTAATGGCTTTCAGCTCATCAATATTTGAACGAGGTTTGTTACATAACCCAATCGAATCCAATGAAAAAGAATGTTTTATTAATTCATGTAAATCTTCATCTGTAGTTGATAACGTGTTAGGGACTGAGTGATGTGATGACTCGTTATGTTCATCAAAATAGGTAGTGTTTATGTGTGCGCTTGTGTGTACGCTGTCTGAGTGAGAGATGCAGTGTGTATGTTCTTGTAACGTACCTGTATGCTCGTGCGACGCCGACGCGTTGCTGACGCGCGCGCCGCTATGCTGCGGCCTGCGGGGTTGTTTACCTCGAGATTCACCGAAGCGTAAGGCTCCGTGCATACACCAGCCTAGTAATGTCTTCGTGATAAACGGTCCGCCCGGCATCTCCCTTTTACAAACAATTGGCGCAATTAAATCATAGTTATCTTGACCTATTAACAATTTCGGTTTAATTACAGATTTACAGGGGTCATAATTAACACTACACAAATTATTATAATGCGTACAATCTACGTTAGAGAAATATTGTACAGGTAAATTTAATTCTTTTAATTTTCTAACTTTTAAGTTAAACTTATCACCTTTATTATTACTAATATTAACATTTATTATTTCAGTCTTACATACCAGCTCGGAGTCCCATGCGCTAGTCGCTCGCATGGTAAAGCACTCACCATGCAGGCCGGCCTTATCGGCCACGTCCGCCGCTATGAGGCTCACTGTAGCCCCATCATCAAGCAAGGCGTGCGTTTCTACGTCACCTCGGGGGCCGTGGATGGTAACCGGCACTATTTTCAAAAGTATCATTGGTGCGCGCGGGGTTCCAGGCGTGGGGCGTTGCTGTTCTGTCACGTTGGCAATTAGTTTATCGTCGTGGTCGGGAAGCGAGCAGCTGTTGTCAGTCACTGGCTGGCGTTCTTGCTGCGGCGGTACCCAGTGCAGCAGACGGTGATGTGGCTTCTCACAGGCATCGATGTCACAATTTTCAGCTGTGCATGGTGATTGCGGTTCGTGACGAGGTCCGAGACATTTATAACACAGTTTATTAAATTTTACATATCGCCATCTATCTTTGCGAAGGGCTCTTTTAAATTTGTTGCAGTCCGCTAAACTGTGGATACTGTCACGTTTGCAAAAATTGCATTTTCTTGAGACAGTGTTGGCCTTGACCTCCGTGCACATCAATACTGGCTCCCTACCATCTTGGTGTTTATGAAATCTGTGCATTCCATCACTCTTATTATTACTGTAGTAATGAATATTACTCACACCTGCTGCTGCTACCATTTTGGCTTCCTCGTGTATGAATGTACTAAGTAACTCCAATTTTGGTGTGTCCTGCTTGTTTTTGTATAGGTATTCTACCCACTTAGCGATTAGTATAGGGGGCAGCTTCGAAGTAACAATTGTAACTAGTTCTGGGCTTCGTAAATAATCCAATTGATGAATCATCCGAGTGGCCGTAACACAGTTTTTCAGTTTTATAGAAAAATTGACCAGGTCGTGATGATATGTACCAGATAACGGTTGTAGTTTCTTCAACTGCGTAGTGATTTTATTGATTATGACTTCAGGGCGTCCAAATTTTAATTCCAGGGTGTCCATTATCTCCTGAGGTGCCGGGGCGCTCATCAGCAGTGCAGCTGTAGCCTCCTTGGCTTCTCCTCGGAGGCATTTTCTTAGCCTCCATATGTTTTCCGTGTCGGTGTAGCCACACAAGCGCGATGAGGACTCGAAGGCTTCTTTGAACTGTAGCCACTCCATGGGATCTCCAAAGTAAAGTGGCAGATCTTTTGATGTGGCCAGTCGTGTCAGTAGTTCCTGGTTGCCTCTTGAGTTTCCGGTGCCCATGGCATCTCGTAGTGCTGATGTAAGTGCGGTGATGGCGGTATCCAAACCTGCCCCTGGGTGTGAAGGATGCTGATCGGTCGGTTGTTCCAATGAGGACCCGGGGGCGGCTACCGATTTTTCTAACCATTCTTCAATTTTACTGTTGAATGAACTTTCTGACTTTTGTGAGCACTTTTCTATCACGGCCAAGTCAGCCGCCAATTTCTTCTTAATTAAATCTTTCTCGATGCGAGCCTTACTTGCCGCCAGTGCTATCTCAGCTTCTTTAATTTCTAGTTCTGCACTTTTTTGTGCCGCGATGTATTCAATTTGTAGTCGACGTGCGGCAGATGAACACGACGACGCGCAAGATTCGCGAGTGCTTGGGACGGGGCCGCCATCTTTTTTCACAGTACGTGGCGGCCCGATGTCCGATTTTTGTTCCGTCTCCGATAATCCCGTTTTGTTCGATTTGCATTCGATTTTATCGCCTTCCGTCGTTTTCGTCATTGTATCAAGTTTCGTTTGTGCACGGGTTTTCACTCGCGGCTGGGTTTGAAACAACGACATGTTTGTTTCGCGATTTTTAACTTGCTCCGGCTCGATGGACCACTATGTTGGTGATGGTGCTGGTCAAGTGTGGTGCGAAATAAGAAAAGGCGAGATATTGGTTGAATAAGCTGAACCGAAAAATACTGGGAAAAATTGTGTTCGCGGATATAGGCTTGTGTCATTTGTCGACTGGTATGTCATCTTTTTTCTCAGTAATTTTCGGCTAGTACTTTCTTTATTGAAAATTCAGACAAAGGTTACATTCTAATATTAACACGTAAGTAATTATTTAATTTACTTATTATTATTAACGAACTTAGTTAACTCTTTATATTTTTACAGGTTCTACACAGGTAAGCATAATTTATTATTATTTTAGTGACACATAGTTATAATAGGTACATTTTAAATATGTTTTATGTTATTTTTTTTAGTTTCAGGTATTCAACCGGAGGACCGTTTATCCGTCGGTAACAGCATCTATATTATCTCATTTATAAAATTCTCGTGTCACAGTGTTAGAAGTTGAACTCCTCCAAAACGGCTCGACCGATTTTCGTGAATCTTTGCGTGCATATCGACTAGGGTTGAGAATCGGACAACATCTAGTTTTCATCCCCCTACCCCTAAAAAATTTTTGGCAGAACAACGTTTGCCCGGTCAGCTAGTAATAATATATATATGAATCATCTTAGATGTTTTTATGTCATTATAAAAAATCACAATCGAATGATATATCCTGGTACTATAGATAACATGGACACAATACAAAAATGGTCATTCCGTTATGACGTCATCGATCCTCAGGTACCTCTACAAAGTCCGTGATCCAGATAGAGTAATACATATATCCATGACTATAAATAATGAACAGTCTATGATATTCTCAATAATTTATATTTTCCTTCCTAGATTTTTATATAAAATATAAACTTTATTGTTTCTTCTTTATAGGCAGTTAATAGCTTGCGAAGGGGCATATAGATCTATTTTAAATGTTTCGAAAGCAAGATCCACCTATAGCAAACAGGGTTGCATCCTAGAGTATGTTCATTAGGTACACATTTTAATATGAAGAACCATCATATTAAAATTATATGTGTGACCCACCTGTTGCCATTCCCTATCGAGTTCTGCCTTCTCACTCTTATCCTTTGTCTTCCTTGTCTTGCGTCCGTCCTGTGTCTTAACGCCGTACTGGAAGGCAGCTTTCGGCAGCGCCTCCTTGCTACTCATGTACGCCGAATACTCCTCTTGCGTGTCGAAGTCCCAACGGCCTAAGAAAGACAACAACATAAAGATAACACACCTTTGTGTAGTGGTTGAAAACGATTATAGTGTACTATGCCTTACCCAGTTTACTTCCAACAGTAGTTATGCAATGATTGCATTAAATTTGATCTGCATAAATTTTGTAAAAAATGTATGAACGCATGACCTCATCAGGTGGTGTGCCAGGTAATAAGGCTATAACTAGAGAAATGTAACAAATGATGAAAATAAATGAGTATGTTTAATCAAAATTGGCTATTTATAGCACTTCTTTTTAACAATATTCTATATGCACTGTTAAAATAGTCTTACCAATAGGTCCTTTCTTATTGCCAGCGTCCATTTTAGTGTAATCAACTTCATCATCCGAGTCGTCGATAGCGTCATCCATCTCACGGAGCCCTGGATAGCACTCCGCGTAGCCCTCGGGCTCCGCCGCGAGCCGCGACAGGAGCGCCGCCGAGCGCTTGTCACGGTCCTCTGCGGTCGCCGCCACTGGGCGCCGGGGCAAAGGCCCAGGGCCTGTGGATAATTAAATTAATTGTAACAAGGTGTGTATACTTTTGCGACTGTTAGTGAAATTTCTCGACCGCTTCCGTGCTTCAGAGGGTACGTAATGTCGTAGCGGTCCCAGATTTTATCATTAGCAGTCGTTGGGTCATGTCGGAAGACTTTATCAATAGAAGATAGCAGTCATCAGGTCATGTCATGTCGGAATCCTTCAAACAGCGTGAATAATTTCGACATACACATTTTTAGTTGTAAGCCGGTTAACAAACCCATGTCCCGTAGTCCTATAGTGCACCATTAAAGGGTTTAACTTGGGTTTAAACCAAGGATTCTCAAAGTCAAGGGGTCGAAATCAGTTTCCCTTGAGTCAACATAAACAAAAACTAATTTTGGGATTGATGAGGTCTAAAAATCGTACACCCTATTAATTAAAACAAGTTCTTATTTGAAACTATCAATATACTGTATAAGTTGTGTTACTTGTAACAACTTGTTAAAAGAATTACTAATATTTTAGTAGAAAGTATCATTGTTGTACTTTTAAAATAATTTGTTCCTATCAATTGGAAAAAACTAAAGATAGGATTTTTAAAGTAATTTGTCTGTGGAGGTCTGAGGTACCAGTTCATTTTGGTAAATGGTCTCTTACCAAAAATTGTTTGGGAATCCCTGGTCTAAACTCAGGCAATAATTTTACTGTCGGTATCAGTGCAATGAGTAAAAAGCTACAAGTGGTACTGAATGCTACGAACCCTCTTCCTTCTCGATGTCGACAGGCTTGTCGAAGTACCCGGCGCGCGGCCGCTCGTCTCGCCGCTCATCGCGCCGCTCTGCTCGCCGATCGCCCGGCACGTAGTCGCCGATCTCACCGTAGATCGAGTCCTCGTTACGACCTTTTTCTAAAGGCTTGTCCTAGACATAAGGAAAAACACTGAAGTTAACAATACCGTTTTGTATTAAATGAAATTATCGTTACATACATTGTTATTGTTTTAATCTTACTAATAAATAAAAGATCTTAAGACCTTTAGATTTTTCTATTTTTTTTAATGTGCTGAGGAGATTATCTTGTCATTTCTTCTCCATGACAAAGCACTTTTCCAAAACGCTGATACCATCAACAAAAATTATGCACATAAATGATTTCAATTCAAAATTCAAACTCATATTCAGTGAGCATTTTTTCTTTACACTTACGAAAGTATTTTTTTTAATCTACCACCATTTTAAAACTATTTTACAAAAATCAAAAAAATTTTGCACAAAGCACCGTACAAAAGAAAGGACGAAAAAACTCTTCAATTAAAAAACAAACAACCTTAGCCCGCTTCAACTTCCGGTGCCTCCCATGGCGTAGATAGGAGAAGATCTGCGCGAGCTTATCGAGCACTACGTCGTTAGCAGCGGCGGAGGAGGCGCGCTCGTCCAGCTCGGGCACGTCCGCCTTGCTGCGGGTCAGCGTGGTGGGGATGTCGCTGTCCACCCCCCCCTCCTCCTCTAGCTCCACCACGTACGCTGTACGACCTGGCGCGAACAACTCGTTGCGAGGGACCTTCTTGCTTCTGTTACGTCAATGTTATGGAATGTTTATTATTTTTTTTATTTATTTATTTAAACTATTTATGTATTGTACACACTAAAGAAGACATTTACAAAAGGGTACACTGTTAACTGGTCAGCACAATACAATGGGCGGCCTTATCGCTTGCAAGCGATTTCTACCGGACAACCAATAGAAACGAGAAAATCATATTCAAAGTAATTTCTTGTTATTATAACAAAAGTTGACTGATTAATCGGAACATTATATCTAAGTTTTTACTGTACAACTAAAATTAACACTGCATGTAAATGCAATGCAAATGTAAATGCATGTAAACACATTATACCAGAAGATTTTGGTGGTTTAATTACGTCAAAATTTTATTGGTCTCTCATTAGCCCAATTTCCAAATAATGAATATAAAGAAGCTTTAGTAAAACCTTACATAATACAGTCTAATCACAAGTTAAATTTACCATTACATTACTAGACTTGTTACATCCTTACATAACTATTAAACACAATTTGTTACAGATACAAAATAAATTAGTTTAAATTAATTAGTTAAATTCAATGAACTAATCACTGATTAAATTACATAAGAATAGAAAATAATAAATACACTTACTTTTGTTCCATTACCAGGTTAAATATATTTTTACCCATAGGAGTCTTAAATTGAATTTCTTCTTCCTGAAAAAAAAATTTGTGCAGTGTTTGTTGATATAGACTATAGATTGTTGATGGATTTTAGCACAATTTAGAGAAATATTTAGTAGAGATTCACGGTAACCACCATTTGTTCAACGAGGTTGAAATATCTGCATACAGTACACTGGGAGTACCCTTATACTGGAATAAAACAGTAAAATGTAATTCATAGATAAAATGTATTTTTATTACTTTTTATTCTAATAATGTGAATGAAGTGGTCACAGCCTGATGTAAGTTTTGATTGTAAGTGATTAAACCAAGGTAAAAAGTATGATTGCAGTCAATATTTAAACTACTAGAAACAAATTTTTCTTCAGCATATCAGTGCTTCAAATAATACTTTTAAGCCTTAGGCCTGGTTATTATTAGTTCTCATTATTCCAAGTCAAGCTGACAAGCAGTAAAAATAGATTTCCAATCTTCAGTTGGTCACTAACACTCAGTCCTAACAGAACCACTATGGGAGTACACAATAAGTCTCCTTGATTAGAAGGAGAAATTCATACGGCACATTACGGCATGAAAAGCTCAAAGCCACAATACATATTGAAATTGTAATTAAATGCAATTTTGTACTGAGTTACAGTAACTCACCGGCACAACTTCCTTCTTCTCTTTGACTGCCTCAATGGGCATGGAAACAAGCCGTTCCATCTCCGCCTCTTGTTCCTGTTCACGAGTCTGAATTTCCGAACGCACCTGCAAATATACAAATTAATTGGTAAGATGAAATAAATGGCAAGATGAATTTTATTCCTTGTCCAAAAATATTTCTTGGATTTGTTTTTACCTTTTGTAGCAACGCATAGTCCAGCCCCTTTACCAAGTGAGTATGCTCCATATCACCACCAAGATATTTTGATTCCTGTCAAAAAAGAAATATGTGTATATTACCTTACTGAGTTAACAATCATACAAGAATATACCAAAAAAACTAAAAACCCACCTGAATCATTTGCCTCCTTCTTTCCTTGGCATCCATTCCTGACTTCAAGTCTGGAGCGACAGCCCTGTAATCAAACATAATATATGATGATTCAGTCATGTAACATTTTTAATAGTATTTGATCATATTGACACTTGAAAGGCAACAATTTCCAAGCAACATGTTGACAACTTTACACTAGAGCATTTTAAAGTTATAAAAATCGTAAAAAATCGCCTATTAGTCATAGCTACTTAATACCAATGAATTTTAATGCAGTTTTTTTTTCGATTTTTTTTTTCTAAAATTAGAAACTTTAAAATGCTCTAATGTAAAGTTGTCAACATGTCGTTTGGTAATTTTTGTCCTTGAAGCGTCGATATGTATTTACTACTATCAGATTAGTATTAAATCCACTCAGTTCACTTACCTATATGCACTACTTGTGTTACTAGTGGGGTCTGTGGGTCCCAAATCATGGTTTGTCCCATCTCTTCTCTCTCGTGCTCTGTCTCTGTACTTCTCGGCCAGTTCAGCTAACTTATTGTCTTCTTGTTTCTTTAAGGCAGCATAGTAGGACTTTTTTTTTCTTCGTAACTCACTTTTATTCTCAGTTGGTGCCGGCATTGATCTGAAAAGTTATAAACGCCCATGATTTTTACATTCCGGTGCAATTTGTACTTTGCTTTATGAGAACAAATTAAAAAATGAATACCCGGAGTTGGCCATGGCTTCTCGCACAGATCCTGCAGGATGCGAGCCTCCTGACGGAGTGGACCTGGGCGTCATTAACAGTTTTCTAAAGTCTTCATTTGTAAGCCTTTGGGATGCTGGCGTATCCTCCACGCTCCTATGATCTTCCATGTTGCTGGCTTTTTCCAAGTGCACGGTAATTTAGAGCTATGAACTAAGTTTAATTTTTTAGCTCATTTACTAGCACATTAGAAAAACATACAATACACATTAGTGATTTGTTAAAGCAATTAATATAAAATTTTATTTCTCATTCGCTAGCAAGCCAAGTGTGAAGTGCCGTCGCCGTCTGTCACTTCCAGCAGTGTTGCCAGACCAAAATTTCAAATTCCAGGAGATAAGAGCAAAAAAATCAGGAGATTGCTCTGACAAATCAGGAGATAAATAAAATACTTACTGAATTAAATTATTGTTCATTTTGCTTATACATTTGACTATTCAGTTTTGCTGTCATTTTTCACTTACTTTGAAATCAAAACAGTTATTGTTTTTTGAAGTGAAAACTTCTTTAGCATCGTTGTGATTTTAAAGTCGATGAAACGAAAAAGCGACAGTAAAAAGAGATAGACACATAAATTCATAAGATTTAACGTGGGAGAAAAAGAGATAGGATATATGCAGTGTTTCTTATGTTCGTGGTTCTCTTTGTGTTACTTTAAAAGTGCTAATTTGTATTCATAGGGCGCGAGGAACAAGATAGAAGATTCGTTTTATTGCTGGATAGATGGCACTAGCTGCTCATTTTACTCTTCATATTATGTTCAGAGATGGCGTTAGTTACCACTGTGTTATTTTTATTTTCTAGCTGTGCATTACTATGATCATTATTAAAACCTACAATTATCATTTTCCCGAAATTTTACATTCGTCTCATTATCTTGAAACCAAAATTTTTGAAAGTTTCACTTCTACCACGTGTGAATTGCACACATTTTAATTTTTATTTAATATTCTTAGCTGTCAAAAATCCGGCAATAACTCTGGTACTCTATTAAATTTATTTCTCAATTTGATCTTTGTTATGTTAATTTGTTAAAATGGTATTTCCACCGTCGCGCTTGAATGCGGTAAGCGGTAAGTATTTTAATATATATATATTTTTTTAATTTTAAACAATTACATGCAAAATTTAAATGTAACCTACAACATCAAGGTACCATCGTAAAACATACCTATTTAGTTTAGTCGCGTAGTATTGGGAGGCTTTACCCGGAGAAGCGGGCTTTATCAGAAGATTCAGATTTTTACGCATAACTCGTGAATTATAGTTCATTTACTAAGTTAATGTGCTCACCATCTTGGACCACATCTCCACTTACCATCAGGTGGGATTGTGGTCAAGCATTAACTTATTAGTGTAAAAAAAAAAAAACCAAATATCAGGAGATTTATTAATAAAATCAGTAGATCAGGAGAATCGTAGAAAAATCAGGAAATCTCCTGGAAAATCAGGAGATCTGGCAATGCTGACTTCCAGTCACTTCTGTCAGGTCTGCGTCTGTCTCTGTCCGACGTCTTTGTGTCAATGTCAAGTCAAATGGTCAGACAGTTCAGACACAGATTACTTATCAATGTCACTTGTCAAAAAAATGTATCTGTCAAATATGTACAGATTAGGTAGAGTCATGGATATATTACTATAATTGGATACATAACTTCGTAGAGGTACTTGAAGATGGATGACGTCACAACGGAAAGACTATTCAACCAATCAAAAGTCGAATTGAGGTTGTCCTTAATAGTTGTAGGATGTCCACACATAATAAGAAAAAATATTTCCTATTTTGATATGGTTCTTCAAAATGTTTTCTAATTTATAATATGGAATCAACAAATTTTATTACAATTTCTTCAAAATTATCTTTATATCATGAAAACTGATGTTTTTTAAATGATTATTTTTGTATTAGGTGATAATGAAATCAAACAGATTTTTATTTTAAGTGCACCGAACTTATAAAAATATTTTAATAAAATCGAGTGATATCTCCTGGGGCTATAGAAAGCATGGACACAATACAAAAATGGTCATTCCATGAAGATTTTCAAAAGTTTCAGTTTGTTTTTTAAGTATATTAATTTAAAGTCTATTATTATTTAAAGTACGAATGTGGGTAGCACCTTAGCACCATAGTAGTAGTAGGTGTAGGTGTTTTGGGCTGCTTGTTAAATTTTGTTACATTTCTATAAAAATAATCTCAAACAAACATCAATTCCCTGTCTCATGTGCGGCCACGCCGCTCGCCATTGCTGAATCTATTGGTACTACATCTATGGCACAAACTCATTAGTTTACACCAAGAAGCTTAAATACTAACCTTTTAATTAACATTATATTCACATTCACAGTTCACACCCTACAAGAGCACTTACGAGACGGTCACCATCTTTGAATGGTCGAAACTGTTCATCCAATGTCACGTATCCGTCTTCAAAAACCTCTTCGCGTCATCTCCAGGTTAGCAATAAGTTTCTTGGTGTTCCCAATAACCCCAGCCAGCGGGGTTCAAAGGGTGAACAGTGGACCTCTATTTCTACTACTTTGCTTGCAGAAGTGCAGACTTGTTTATTACGCACTATAGTCTATACTATACTTGTTACACGGCCCTTACACCCCCTACGTCACAGCGTAATATTTACACGCTCGGGGAGCCTTGCGCAACGTCAGCTGCTTCTCCCCGCTCATTTACACGCGCGTGTCGCGGACCGTCTCGTGGCGCGTCCGTAAGCCACGCCCCCTACGCGCGTGTGAACACCGCGCGAGCGCTCGCGCGAGCCCCTTAGGCGCGCGCCTAGAAAACCGCTCCCGACGCGAGCCCTGCGAGCGCGAGACGCGCCGCGGTCTGGTCCGCGAGCGCCCTGTTCACACGCGCGCGTATGCGCGTGTCTCGCGGATTGTCTCGTGGTTCGCGCGCGCGTGTAAATGGGGTATCCGAAGACTACGGCCACCCGTGAAACATTCACAAGCTCGGGGAGCCTTGCGCAACATCAGCTGCTTCTTGGAGGACTGCGGCCACCCACGGACCAGTGACGCCTCGCGCAAGCATCTCCACCACACGACGCTCTTGCTAGACATGGGTCGGTACGCGTTTTCGTAATACCATAACTATGTATTGGTATTGTCGCCGATAAAGGGTTTTAAAACTGTTTATTTTAATAACTATTTATTGAAACGTTTACTCGGTTTATCTGGTATCATCGGTATTCTCGGTAAAGTCGGTATTATGGATAAAGGGTTTTAACACTGTTTATTTTAATAACTGTAGGTGCCATTACACTCAAGTAAAAATAATGATTTTTCAATATTTACGCACAAAATTAATTCGCAAGCAAACCCGAGCTGAGAGCGTTGTTTATGAGGGAACGTTCTGTCATCGCGTCGCCGACCTTATATGGTAATGTTTTAAATTTTCTTTGCGTGACAGATCGGACAAGCTCCGCCTACCGAGGCGCCGGGCGCCTTACACTGGTAGTGCTAGACTAGATACGACCGCGAATGCTCACGCCTTTTGTTATTACGTTTCCGCGCTTTTTCTTATGTTATTTTAATTAATCTCTGTTAACTATCGTGTCTAACTGTACTCGTTCTTCAAGTTTCTAAATTTCCTTTCGTATCTTCTATAATTATATCATTTATATAGCATCTGTCCTTCACATTTCTATCGCTGGCTTGTATATAACTTACGTGCATTAAACGCAATTTAGTGTGGAACATATCGGCGTTTTTAATTGAAGACTCCCGATAGGAAATCCCCACAATAACCATTTATGAATGAAATATTTGTGGTATTATACCAGTAAAGATTTATTGAAATATTGAAAATGTTTATAGTTTATACCACGTCTTCATACCTTACCGCGCAATACTTCGTATTCACGAATAAATGGTTTCTCTCATTAAACAGTTTTTGTAGCATGTGATACCGTATTTGTGGTATTATGCAAATAAAGGGTTATTGAAACTATTTATAGTTTTTACATATATAGTTTTGTATAGTGTCTAGCTCTTGCCCGTATCGTCAAAGCAAGCGGTCGCCTCCGCTGCTGGTGCTCTTACTCGATCGTGTAGTAATTGAGACCAGTTAGTTAGGTTTAGATAAGTTAGGATTAAAGTTTTATTTTATATTCATTTTTCTTTGCAATAAATCTATTAAGCACAGTCTATCGTCTTTTGCAACCCCCATCGACAGCCAACATCCATAATTTACTCTACGAAACTTGTAGTCCAATTGTAAATAAATAATTCTTTGGTCTGCCTGCGCTGTCAAGTGTCAGCAGACACTGTCACTGTCACTGTGGGTTACTGTCCACAACATACAAAATGTACTCTGTGGTCCACAATGTCAGCTGCCAACCCTGTCAGGCAGCAGTGTTGCCAATGCTACGGCAATTACCGTGTTCTACGGCTTTCAGGCCAAAAAATCACAAAATTTACGGTCTACGGCTCGAACCCTAGAGCCGTAGCAAATTCTACGGCTTTTCACAAATTCTACGATCTTTTTGTTATTTATTATTTTTGCAGACATTTAACGAATGTTAAAACCCTTAAAACAGCGCCAATAGGCTAATATGAAAAGTGTTCCTTGTTTTGTTGACATCAGATTCACTGCCGACGACCTTTTTTTTTAGTCCGAGCGCTGAACCGATGGTATAAATTGGCATAATCGGATAGCATAATATATTGGCAGCTGTGGACACGGCCCACAGTTGATCTTTTTCCATACAAACACGGCTTTTTTATCTAATGTACACGTCCTTCCAAAAATTTTCATTGGCAACACTGTCAGGCAGTCAGGCTGTCAGCTGGCTGATGGATCATAGATGGCGGATGGCTCTGCTTCTCCGCCAGGAGTATATTGTGTTCTGTGCTCTGCTTGCTGTCCTCAGAGGAAGAATAATTTTTCACTGAATTGAATAATCAGCCATTACCAAACGATTATTTACTATTTACAAACATGCCTCATTTTAGAATTGAAACAAACGTGCCTAAAAATAAAATTCCTCAGGATTTCGTATCTAAAGCCATACCGGTGTTAGCGAAGGCTCTTGGAAAGCCGGAGCAGGTATTAAATTATATCTAAATGAAACAACAGAATGGTGTTATATATTTCCAGTAATTTAAGAGAATCTTTTTATATTCTAGTACTGTGTTGTCTCCGTAATTCCTGAAGTGCCAATGAATTTCGGAGGCTCTACTGACCCCTGCGCCATTGCAAATCTTATGTCTATCGGATCTCTTGGTGTGGAACAAAACAAGAAACATGCGAAAGTCTTATTTGAGTTGGTAGAGAAAGAACTAGGGGTGCCTCAAGATAGGTATGATTTTTAATTATAGCATTTTCCATAGATCATTATCTCTGCTTTTATATCTTTTCTTAAGTTGAACCACAGAAGACATAATAGTACATAATAATAGTTGGATGAGACAGATAAGAGACAATGTTAACAAAGTCATTAAGGAGCAGAGGCGGCTGTACTTTAAGTGTGCTCATGCTCCAAACTACCAGATTTTAATAAGCCTAGAAAAAAACAAAATATGTTTAATAATATCTGATTAACGATCTATTCAATAAAAACAAAACTAGAATTAAAGCTTCAACCTTAAAACAATTTTAAAATGTCTACATTTGTTAAAATATCTATTTTTACAATGAAAATCGCTGTAAAACTATTCCCCGTGCACTAGACCAAAGTGCACACTGCGCCGGCCAGCTCGGTTACTGGACACGTGTTTATTTTGTGTTTATGAATTTAAAATTGTGATTTTCCTTTAATTCTATTACCAAAAACTTATACCACGAACAGATGTTGTCACGTTAAATCTCCGTCCATATACCGACTTTACAGACAACCATTTTTTATTATAGCTGTATTGCTTGCGGGTAAAAGCCTCCTCCTTTTTATTCATTCTTCCATGGAGGAAAGAGGTAAAGGAGAACTGTAAATAAAAATAGCAGTAATTTTCAAAAATGCTCCACAGTGGTGCTAGCATAGACAAAGGGTGTGGTACGAATGTAGCAGTTGTTGATAGATTGAAGTTAGACAGTGATAGTCCAGTATACCTAACGTCAATTATTTACGTAGTACTCTACCATGTTGCTTCCGTGGTGCCACAAATTTCACGCAGTTTGAGACATTTCTCCTTTAACTCTAACTATTATTATTAAAAGTTTTATCTGCACTAGATTTAGGTCAGATTTTTTCACAAAGAGATTGTTTCAGTCAGAAGTAAATATTTACGACTGCTATAATAACTGTTTTTGTTGCAGGATGTACATTACTTTCCAGGATGAACCTACTGGCAATGTCGGGTTTAAGGGCACCACATTCCATTCCCTTTTTGGATAAAACTTAATCATACCTAAACTATAACTAATATTACTCATACCTGTCATATTGTGTGAAACTTACATTCTATTTTATGATAAATGAATGTTATTTCAAAAATTTTAATGTTTCAAAAACTAGACTGTTCTGACAAATAACATATTAGTTGATTGCCATTGTAAATGGGTTATTTGAGTCAAAAATTGTGTAGAAATAATAAATAATGTCTATATACATTGTTAGACTAGCTATAATCCCTTATCAATAAGTATATTTTTCCCTTAGTGTCATATTTGTTTAATAAATTGTGTCCTTTAAAAATCTTGTCTTTTATTTATAACTAGTTGACCCGGCAGAAGTTTTGTTCTGCAACGTAAGTTTTTAGTCGCTGACGCGAAAAAACCATCCTTGAAGCGTATAGTATATTTTGTCAAAACTTGAGTTCAACCGGTGAAAAACTTTTCGAGTTTTTGAAGCTTACATAAACCAACTTAACATTTATATATATTAAGTAGATTATATATTATTAGTGGCAATGGGCTGGCCACATAGTTCGAAGGACCGATAACCGTTGGGGAAGAAAGGTCCTCGAATAGAGACCATGCCTCGGTAATAGGAGCACAGGACGCCCCCGGACCAGGTGGACCGACGACCTGAAGAAGACAGCGGGTATCCGCTGGATTCAGAAGGCTCAGGACCGGTCTGAGTGGCGTAGATTAGGGGAGGCCTATGTCCAGCAGTGGACCTCAAAAGGCTGACAAATGGATGGATGATATATTATTAACTATCATATAAAATAAGCCTTGTCAGTTACACGGGTTACACCACTCTGTAAGTGTGTCACGAACGGCTTTATCGATTTTAATGATCTTTGATTTATGGTATTTGTCTCCTCCCTGAATAGCAGAATAACAGCTAGTAAAATATCTAAAAACTAGATAAATTTAAAAATTAAAAAAAGACCCGCCTGCTGCTGCTGGTGGTAAAAAATTATAATATTGAAATAAAACATTTTATTATATTTTTTTCTAAATTATCTTTAAGTAATGAAGATTGATGTTTTTATTATGATTATTTTCGTATAAGGTGATAATGAAATCAAACAATATTATTTATCACGTTATTTCTTTCAAGTGCACCGCACTCGTAAAAATATTTTAACACAGTCGAATGCCCTCTAGGGTATAAGTGTTCTGTGGTCGAATGATATATCCTGGGACTATAGATAACATGGGCTAGCGATGGGCCGAGTAATACTTTTTACAACTCGAGTTACTCGAGCAAAATTAACCGTTTACTCGAGTAAAAACTCGAGTAAACTCGAGTAAGCTTAATGTCAAAAGTCACGAGTAGCGAGTACTGCGAGTAGTCGCGGGCTTGCGAGTAATTATACTCGTTGCGTCGAACTTACTGAGTTACTCGAGTTAACCGAGTCCGAGTAGGTACCGAGCTGGCTAGTTGGGGAATAAATACGAAGATGTAACCGTGTCGAGGTATGAATGGTATGATTTAACTGGATATCTATCTCCTAAAAATAAAAATGAAATATAGTAATTGTTGATAACCAAAAACCGCGAAAACGAACCGATTTGGATATTTTTTGTTTTGTACTATTCATGATAGCTTTGGCCCATGATCATAACGTCAAATCAATGGATCAGTCCTTCGATCACTAATTATTAACAGAACTACAAGTATTACAACAATCGAGCAATCCCATATAAAAATTAGCTTGAAAAGTGTCGTCGACTGTTTTTATACAATGTACATCTAGTCGAAATAAAAATACGTTAGTACAAATTGAAACCTTATATAATTATGACTTAAAGTTGTATTCATAAAGCCATGCACAAAAAGCAATATTTTTTGCGACCGAAGCAAGCTGGTCAACATCCATCATAACAAGTTCAACCTTATACGCAAGATTTAAGGTACGATTTACAAAGCACAAAAAAAACAATAACATTTTACGACTTTACGACTGAGGTTCGCTTCTAGGACAAGGAAGGAGTGTGGAGTCAAACTGTTAAATATTTTTATACTGTATAATAAATGTTTTTTTTTGTAAATTTGTTAATGGCGATATGTGTAATGAACATATTATTATAATTTACCTGAATGTAACTATTTATTTGGATACGGAAGTACATTAATTTATCAATGACACTGATACAAATAGTCATAATTTATTCTTTTTCTTTCTTACATTTATTACGAGGCAACTAGGAAACTGACTGGTGATGGTAGGCTTCGTAAAATGCTTCGAACATACAACGCTTCCCTGGGTTGGCTTAAAGAATTCTTCGAATCTTTGACGTGCTAAAATAGATATCTATTTTCCACGCCACACGGGATCTCGAGGAAAGCTAAAAAACAATATAAAATCTCACATCTTAAATTTCATTACATATTCTTATTTAAGAAAAGAATAACAACAAAAACAAACTTAACATAACAAAACGAGAAAACATTAAACACAATTAGGTATCGTTTTTCAAAACAGCAACTCGTGTTTACTTTTTAAAATAATTAAGATTATTGCACTTGCACTTGCGTAACCGGGCGTAATAAATTTAATTAGTCTCCCCCGTACCGTATCCCGAGCCGACTGTCCGAGTACAAACAATACAACTCGCAACACGGACCGAACCGAACCGACGCGACAGCGAGGTCAGCGAGTAGCCGACGCGACCGAGTAATGAGTAGATTGATGAGTTGACTGAGTAAAATCGTCGTGAGTAAAAGCGCGTCGGCCGCGGCGGCAACTCGACGAAGTTGACGAATGAGTAACACGTCGCGTCGCGGTCGTCGCTGAGTTGAGTCGGCCGAGTTTACTCGAGTACTTTAAATTGTTACTCGAGTTACTCGACCAAAGAATTTACTCGAGTTACTCGAGTAAATTTCGTCGAGTTGCCCATCGCTCACATGGGCACAGTACAATAACAAGTGCGTGTCAGGCCACGCGCAATGTAGGGTTCCGAAGTATTAAGCTTATCGACTATTACTCATTATCTACATTATGCTAACATAACCGTGATAGTTTTCCTTGTAAATTCATCACATAACCTGTTTTTGAGAATTTTTTTGTCCAACTTGTCCAACTCCAACCGTTTAGCCAGCAGGTGGGGGAGGGGGACACTCGACTCTAACCAAAATTAGCCATAATATGTTCGGAAGACCTTTTCAACGATACCCAACATTATAGGGTACGCGACGAATAAAAAAATATTATATTCATGCCAAATTACAGCTTTCTGGCACTAAGGGTCTCGGCGTTTTGCTTCGGTCAGACGGATGGACGGACGGACATGATGAAACTATTCTATAAACTATAATGCCCCATTTACACGCGCGCGAGCCACGAGACAATCCGCGAGACGCGCGCGTATGAACAGGGCGCTCGCGGACCAGACCGCGGCGCGTCTCGTGGCTCGCAGGTTCGCGTCGGGAGCGGTTTTTTTGGCGCGCGCCAAAGGGGCTCGCGCGAGCGCTCGCGCCGTGTTCACACGCGCGTAGGGGGCGTGGCTTACGGACGTGCCATGAGACGGTCCGTGAGACGCGCATGTAAATGAGCGGTAAGGGTTCCGATTTTTCTTCGGAACCCTAAAAATGATCATTCCGTTGTTACGTCATCCATACCTCTACGAAGTTATTTAATTTTATCCAGTTAGAATAATATATCCATGACGTCTACCAAGATTTTTATCCAGTTAGACTACAATATCCTTGATTTTTCCTCTGACAATTCTCTGTATAGGAAAAGTGTCCGTAAAAACGCGTCAAAATGGGTATCGAATATCTATTTTTCAGACACTAGCGCCATTCATTACGAGTGACGCTGTGGATGCACTAGGCTAACTTAACTATTATAAATCACGTTTTCTCATAGTAGTATTTTGATTATATTATTTACTCAAACATTGCAAATCTGACATTACATTTGACTACGTAAATAGTTAAGGTTTTGTTTATTGGCATTGGAGGGTACTATGAAATTTTTTAAATATATGAACTCAGCAACAAACAGCAGCTATATTCATGGTTGGTTAATATCGCTATTTGTTATACTTAAATACGCCTCTATTTTTGTAAACAGCTGTCACTTTTTCATCTTTCCCTTCATATCAGATGGCCCCTCCTTCTACCTCAATACTCCATGATTCTTATACCCCATTTACACGCGCGCGTGAGCCACGAGACAATCCGCGAGACGCGCGCATATGCGCGCGTGTGAACAGGGCGCTCGCGGACCAGACCGCGGCGCGTCTCGCGCTCGCAGGGCTCGCGTCGGGAGCGGTTTTGTATGCGCGCGCCAAAGGGGCTCGCGCGAGCGCTCGCGTGGTGTTCACACGCGCGTAGGGGGCGTGGCTTACGGACGCGCCACGAGACGGTCCGTGACACGCGCGTGTAAATGAGCGGTTATAATTTCATACCAGACTATAGTTGTTCTCTTTTATCGTTAATTTGTCTATTCTCGGTACTTTCCACGTTCCAGCCAGCATTCAATTTCAATCGTATTTCGTATCATGTTGCATTTAAAGTAGGTACCTATTAATGACTGCAATGAAATTGATTTAGATCTTTCTGAATTTCTGTTGAGTGCAGTGTGCACTGTGCAGAGTTGCAGTCATGATATGTAGGATATAAGTTTAAGTTAAAATTTTTGTGTGAATCAGGTGAACCTACATACATGGAACACAGATTTCTTCGCTTCGCATTTCGCTTGATTAAAAGTAGTGTGTAGTTTCTTTTTAAAATTTTGTAGGTAAATAGGTAAGTTCACTTTTTAGTCTATTTAACTATTTATGCGAATCCAGTTATTTGACAAAGTAGTGATTTATGAATTAATTGAGTAAATACAGAAAATATTTACCATGGATGTGTAATCAACTGTTTACAAGTCATTAATTCAAATTACTTTGTATTTATGTACCTTTACTTAATTCATTTAGCTGTCATAAACGGACTTGAATACCTACATCCTCTATCAGTCAAGTAATGGTCAAGTAGGTAAGGGATTGGATATTCGTGAGGGTATACAAAGGTAATACATAGTAGTTAATCCATAGGTTATTCCTTTCACAAAGTAAAATATAATTTAATTTTCATGTAGGTAGAAATTCTCTTTATAGGATTTCAAAATATTATACTGTACATGTTAGATCTGGTGGAAAGAAAAGCTATTACTTATATGATCATTTGGTGAAGGAAGATATAAGGATAATTTTATTATAAAACCTGTTACAATGGGTGCGGAGCAATCAGCTGAATCTAGGAAAAAAAAGTAAGTCAAAATTGCTTTATTCACTTGCCAACTATATCATCATTATCATACTTCCTACCTGCTACTAATATTATAAATGTAAAAGTTTGTGAGGATGCATGAGTGTTTGTTACTCTTTCATGCTAAAATGGATTTTCATGAAATTTAACACCAAGGAAGAACATGATTTGGAATAACATAGGACTTAACTCGGAAAATGTACTAAACGGATAAATTTAAATATAATAACTATAATTAATTATATTGATTTTTATTATTACTTTATTGTTAATTCACTCACAGTGATGAAAAATATCAGAGGATGTTAAAAAATGCACTTGAGCAACAAAGAAAGACCTATGAAGAGAAGTGTAAGGAGTTGCTGCAAGCACAACAAAATATTCAAACAAGCCAGGAAAATAATGAAAGGTAATTATTGATCTTGTACAATTTACTGTTAACACTTATGAGCAAAATATCTGTTAAACTAACTTGAAAAGTATAATATTATCTACAGAGCAAAATATTTCAATTATGTTGTGGGTGCATGTGGAAGTAGTTAATTTATTTTATTATACATAGTTAGATTTTTAAATAATATGCACTTATCATTTACAGTACTCTGAAACAAGAGATGATGAAACATGCATTGGAGAAGCAACAGGTTTATGAAGAAAAGTATAATAAAATGTTGGAAGAACAAAGAATGAAAGAATTAACTGAAGCCCCTAATAAACAGTTAGTATATTTTAAATTCAATTATTACTATTAATTATTATATTACATTAATAATTATTGAAGATACAGTTAATATAATCAACATTCAATTGTGTTTTTCCATAGGTATTTACACCAAAATGCTACTTTGAGTGTTGAAACACAAGGAAACTATGCACCATTGTATCCAAGCCTTCAGCAAGTCCCCACGTTCGAAACACAGCCTTCAACATCCAGTGCAACCTACCATGGATATTCCAGCAGTACTCCTACTCAAAACAAATCAATTTTGTAAGTACTATTTTCTTGTACATGCTATGTTATGTAGGTCTATTACAAGGTAATATTAAAATAATATTTATAAAATGACAATGATACTTCAAGACTGATATAGAAAATACCTATTGTTTGCAGCTATTAAGATAAGCAGACCTGGCATAAATATAACAAAGTGTCTGTATACATTTATGATAGTTGATGTAAACTAATTTAAGTTTTTTTTAATTTGCTAATGTTCCAAAGCCTTGGGTTATGTATTTTCAAGCATGTACATTGCACTTTTCATTCGCATTGCAACATCATCATTTTATTAAATTCACTAGTTTTGTAATAAATTATATTCAGTACGATTTCGGTCATTAAGAGCACCGCGCGATACTCATATTTTACTCCATAGTTATTTTCTATTAATTTTAGTTTAATATAGTATTATTATAATATTCCCTATTTTATCTTTTATTATTTCTTAATCTCATATTAGTTCTGTTATGGCCAGTCCATACAATGTTATGTATCCAAATGGTAATAAAAATGAAAATTCAATTATATAGGTACCTACACTTTAATGAGTTTACTTTATACTATAGACTCAGCTTCAGAGTAGTCTGAGTAGTAGAACATAATTATTATGCCTGTTTTGTCTTGCTTAAGGTAACTAAAGTATTTAAATTGATAAGGATTAATACTGTATCCATTTAAATAACTTTCCAGTCACTGCATCGTGCATACTCTTAAAAATATAGACATATGCCATCGCGCAGTCCAATCGTTCTATAAACTAGGACAAATCAGGGGAAACCCAGATAGATGGCAGCACTAGTTAGAACTGCGCAATACTTTGAATTATTTTAATAATTATTTGATTTTATACAACACGAAATTGAATTTTAAAAAGATTCATTTAAGAGAGGAATTATTGTCAACAATTGGTTTATCGTTTATAACAGATTACTCGCAAAAGTAGGTACTCAAACAAAGTGCTCATCTTACTCTCTTACTTACCAGGTTACTCACTGGACATTGCAGTCTCAATAGACTCGACACCATGGCACCTACACACGATAGGCCTGAGAAACATTGCAACAGAGTACACCCATTAACATATTCTGTGAATGCGCTGCCATAGGTCACGGCAAAATCCGCATACTAGGAGGAAACTCAATCCTTTTTATCGAGATAGAGATCTGGAACTCAGGATCATCCAGTTTGGACTCCAAAACGAGTATGGCTACAATAGATCAAATCTGGTCGCAGTGGCCTTTAGGATAGTTCTGATATCCCTTGCCCAGATCTCAAATAATCAATAATTAATCTTTTCTAGCTGCCAGCCTTCTGCGCCAATTGCACCAACAGCTCCTGAGACTAGTTCTACCAACCAGAAGCAAAGGTAAGAAACATTCTAGAATTCTTAGTTTTGCGGGTCAGGTAGTTAGTTCATCACCATCGAATTCAAAATCATTTAATCATGTGGGTATTTTATCGACACACTTATTAATGTAATTATTTGATTCTACAACTGTTTCGGAAACATGCTGACAGTATCATTGAGTAGAAAAGGGTAAAGAAAAGTGCTAAAGTGCCAACTGTGCCATAAAGAGCAATTAATTCTTGTTAACATTAGATGGTATTAAGCTTTGAACCGTTATTTGAAGCCTAATTAAACTATTTGAGAGTAGCGTATTTGATTTCCGGTAACGCGTCGGTTTTATCCTCGAATTCTCATTGGTCGTCCCCCGCCATTTTGCCTATTTTAGTTCTCCAGCTGTACACCAGGTGGCGCCGCGTGCCCGAGGAGGCCAGACTCGGCGCATTGCTTCATTGGCGATTTGTTTTTCGTAACAGTCGGTCGTGTCTTTAGAGACATCCAAGTAATTCCTAACCTTACTAGAGTTCTAAAAATTAGAAGTGAATTACTGAAGAATTTTAACGATTTTATCGTTCGTATTTTATTTAAAAATTATTCTTAATAAGAGTGACGAATTCTTCCTCTTATGACTCGAGTTCTCGGAACGTTGGGAATGTTGAGACGGTCATCAGTAGCAAGCGTGTTCGTCAGCTCAGCCGAGCACCGCCTACCAGTACTGCCGCGGCATCCCACCACGTGCGCCGCAAAAGGAAAAATTTCGTTCAGGAAAGTACAGTAAGAAACTGCTTTACCTCTGTACATTTTTTGGCGTATCAGGTATGTGGTTATTACAATACTTAATTACATTGCTAATAGTAGCGTTGCATTTCAACCTATTTATCTACTGTAGTGCTATGTAGCAGCACAGGGACACGTGCAGACGGCCCTAGTCAAATTGACAAATTTTGCCTTTAGTCTAAATCTTGCCTTACTGAATCAAGGTTGAAATGAAACCATATACTATGACAAATACTCTTCACTTACATTTAGGTATTGAGTAGGGTTTCGCCGCTATTACCAAGAGAATCTAGCCGCACAAGCGGCTCCTTACATCCTTCAAAGAGATCGGACATTTACTAACAGTAAATTTGAAAAATTTATGGTCATTATTATAATCATTTATTGCCAGAAATGGTACAATCATATAGGTGGTTCACAAACGTTATTTCTTACGTTACGCCTCTTTGGGCATGCAAATTGTCACACGTGGCTCTAATAAAAAATAAAACAACCTCAAACTCTTAATATTTGCTGTGGACATGAAGGTATATAAGGTCACAATAAAATAAATAAAGTTAGGGTCATACTAATAATAATTTTTTACAATACAATTAGCAATATTTTCCGATTGATATGTTAAAGTTCATTAATAAATTAATTATTATGTAACGAAATAATTAATGTCAATTAATTATTGCTACGACAATGTCAAAATATAAAAGGCACTGACAGTCTCAATAAATGTTAAATGAGGTTAATGATGTTTTACAGCTTATGGGTACCAGTGCCGAATTATTAATTTGCTGCATTAGCATCAAACTCGATAACATTTTGCAGTTATGGATAATTTTCTGAAGGTCAGTTTATGTAAGATTCCTCCCACTAGCGAGAATCTTGGAATCTTCTTCTTTCATAGAAGTTGGTGATTAAAAACTTCTGGCCGCTCCCAGCGCCGACACAAAATAAAACTGCTGCGCAAGCACAGTGCTATCAGCAGACTCAGGTCACGCCTAGTCATGCTTTAAAGTTCAGTACAAATATGTATGTACCTAATATGTATTGAATTATAATAACCCTCGTTTAGATTACGTAAGTAAACCACCTTTTACAAGGCGTCGGAAATGCATTCAATATTAAGCACCACGGGCGCAACTACCCTCGCCCCATGAAATATCTAAAAAGTTCTGGCCGCTCCGAGCGCCGATACAAAATAACTGCTGCGCAAGCACAGTGCTATCAGCAGACTCAGGTCACGCCTAGTCATGCTTTTTAAGTACAGTACAAATATGTATGTATTACGTATTAAATTATAATTATCCGCATTTAGATTTGTATAAGTAAAATGCCTTTTCATGGTGCCAGGGATGCATTAAATTTTAAGAACCACGGGCGCGACTACCTTCGCCCCATTAACAGATCAAACGCCCATCAAATAACTTTTCGACAAAGATCTGGCCCTAAGAATTTTTATGGCTCCGAAATGCACCAAAACATAAGTAAAAGTTCATCATTTCAAGCGGTCAATTTACCAGAATTGGTAGAATAATATCAACTTCTACAAGCGCCACAAAGTGGAAACTACAAATTCATATAAAATTTTCGCATTCCATTTTTGGCCAAGCTACGGTTAACAGTACCGTGCCGAACCGTACCTAGCTTTGTCCTCCTTGAAACGCCTACCTCGAAGGCCATCGATACAGGCTAATTAACAGAAAGAGGGTTTTCAGAAACCATGCGATTTAGTCCCAGCTTGGTGTTACAGATATTTTAAATAACCTAAATTATGGTGTTTTTTGACAAGTTCAAGCTCAAGCTCATAATGATACATAGTAGTAAACTGTTTGCAACTATTGGATTGAGTATGCATAATAGACTTATTCAACGTACATTTCCACCTACCCATTAATACCGAAGCACATCAAAACTTCCTTGGAGAAGTTTACAGAGATTGTCCTGTAAATGACTTGTGGTTGCGTTTGGCGTACATATAGGAGAAAGTGTATTCTACGGTATTGCTTATTCAATAATATTCATTTTACTTTGCATCATGTTATATTTCCAGTTCACCTAACGTTTACATCAATATTCCAAAGTGCCTACCTCAACACAACGTGATCAATAAATATTCATCTATTCCACGTTAATGACATATTAATCATTCTAAATATTTAGTTTTTCTTCATGAAATGTCTTATATGGCAACCTCTGCATCGGACGAGCATTGTAGAATAAAGAGGTCCATCCCGGACCACCTTCACTAAGGATTCATGGCCTCGCCGAAATATACACCACACATTTTTGGCATCTGATGAATTGTGTTACACAGTTACCTATAACGGCAGATTATCCACTAAACTGTAAGGACCTTGTCCCCTAACATCAGATTTAGCAAGCCACAATATTTTTTAAACATTTGAGTTGGCAAATGAACTTTGATAAGTCGATTTTGGTACCACAGACCAACATTTAGTATCTAGGAATCGTTTAGGATCGGTTGTCATGCAACCGAATAAGTCTTGCCTATTCTCCTAGTGGGCTAATAGATAACATAATAAGTAAATTATATAACAATACCTAGGTAAGACGATCCAAGATCTTCAAGAAAATATTTTATCTTTGTTGAGAACAGCTAGTCGCAAAGATATCCAAACTTCCAAAGTATAATAGGATAAATAACTTTTGCTATTTTTCCGATAGTCGGAAATCGCTTCATTATTAAGCCCTCCTAAGGCATAAGTTTTTACCAAGAGTATGTAACTACTACATAAAATGCTCGCCATCGGTATCCACAATATCAGCGAGTGCCTTTAATTATTCGAATTGATGGAATGCCAACCTATCTCGGTTGATACTTCAACACCCTTCAATTCTGGATTGCCTAGTGATAGACATGAGTTGAAATAACATGCTAAACTGAAGAACCGGAGTTTGTAGTGACATTGGCTCTGAAAGAAGCGGCTCCATAGTCCATAATATACATACATGCGCGCTGTATGTTATGCTCTAAGGTTCGATCCGCACCTAGTAGGTCAGCCACTGCTAACTCAGAACGTAAACCGAACGGCTAGTACCTACGAATAGGAAGTACCAAATCAATGTCTTTGATGGAAATAACATACTCAATTCATAATAAACAAATGTATTAATTTATTAAGGCAGTTTGATCAGTTTCAATATTCAAATTCAAGCTCATTATTTAACATGATACAACGGAAAAACTGATCAGTTATATGGGGCTTGACTCTGCTGCCGGAAAGGCACCTTTTTCCCAGATTGCAACAGTGATTTTTACCAGATGTGTTTACCACTAGAGACCCTTTTTGCCTCATGAACAACTCGTGTAGAGTAAGTTTACAGCATGCTGGATCTGACAGATCAGTAAAACCATCGTGAAACATCACGATTCTATTATTAATACTTACAAACCTTCACGGTATAAATGAGTCACATTGGCGAAAGTAAATCCAATTCCTGTAACTAACCCTAACGAGGCCGATTTTACTAGATATTTTATAGACCGAAATAATATACTAAGTGAAGGGACTTTCGTATAGAACTAGACTATTTTAGTATATAAATCTGCCATCAATTTTTTGTGGCTATATTATTATAATCTAACGTTCATAAAATCGAACGCGTCTATTTGTGACGCAGACGTTCTTACCTATTATTTGATATGACCAGAAATAATGTTCTGCGCTATGTAAAGCATGCCTTTATAATGCTGTATGGTCGTTAACACGATCTCACTTCACTAAGATAATTGCTTATTTTCCAAGAACTATAATGTTCGAGCCTAAATTTGTGTCTAAAACGGCGCGGCGGCGGTGTAAAACCACGTATCATGTTGAGTCATAAAACAAGAGTTGAGTTATCAATATAGACAGCTTCACATACTAAGTAATACAGAAGGTTTTGCTTCGACCAGGTATTAATTTAAGGCTTACACAGGTGGTCTTCGACCTGCAGTTGCGCCCAAGAATCTGATACGAGTTAGAAGTTATGAAATGATTTATTATTATCAGTTATAATAATTATATATGTATATGGATTTTAATTTATTCATTATTAATTAGTATTTGATTACTAGCGTTCTACCGGCAGCTTTGCTGCGTTTTCCGGGACTATAGTGCCTGATGTCTTATTCCAGATCATGGCCTGTCTGTGTGCTGGACTTCATGAAAGTCCGTTCAACGTCTTATGCCTGAAAGACTAACAAACATAAAATTTCACATTTATAATTTTAGTAAAAATTACGATATATTTTTGTAGTTTTAAATTGAAACTATATACTTACGTTACTTAAGTTTGCATGTAACCCGATTCCAGGTACAAAACTTTTAGGCCTACAATAAGGTATACTGCACTCATATGTTAAAAAGGCCTTAAAATCATTTTCAGGATATCATCACATCGGCGATGGCTGTACACCAGGCGATAACAGACAAATCTCAAATAGTTTAATTAGGCTTCAAATAACGGTTCAAAGCTTAATATCAGCGTTTTACCTTACCAATAAAACGCTTATTAAGCGATAACCTTATTTGAAGCCTAACATTCTAACCCTGCCTGGTGAAAACATTTGTTTATATTTGAGATCCAATGAAGCAATGCGCCGAGTCTGGCCTCCTCGGGCACGCGGCGCCACCTGGTGTACAGCTGGAGAACTAAAATAGGCAAAATGGCGGGGGACGACCAATGAGAATTCGAGGATAAAACCGACGCGTTACCGGAAATCAAATACGCTACTCTCAAATAGTTTAATTAGGCTTCAAATAAGGTTATCGCTTAATAAGCGTTTTATTGGTAAGGTAAAACGCTGATAATAAATGCCTTACAGTTGGATTAAAGTATTCAGAAAAGAAGGAAAAAGTAAAACCTAACGTAATTAACAAGTTCTAAAGTTCCGATTACTTATAAATTAAAAAGGAGATAAAATTAAAGTTATATATTTTTTCATCTTCCAGATTTAGACCAAAGAATAAGGTGGACAATAATGTGTACCAATGTCCTTCGTGCAAACTCCATATCAAGACCGAGACCAATGTATTATTCCAGTGTCAAAAAGGCCACAGTTCTTGCACTCGATGCAAACAGAATGCGGTCAATTGCGGTATTTGCAAGAGCACCATTACTGACATGAGAAACATTGAACTAGAAGGCATCATAGAAAGCCTGCTCAAAAACAATACTCAAATTGCAGAGGTACAATTTATTTCTTTTAGCTTTAATGTTCTGTTGTTTGTGCTTATTTGGATAGGTAACGAATACTAAAAATTCTAACAAAAAAAATATCCGACTTCAAAGAAATGGTCTTCGGGAAACATAATATACCATAATGCCACTTTATACCTTTAACTTTTGAGGAGTTTCCTGAATTCCTCATGGATGTCATCAAGAGAGCTGAATTTGGATAAATAATATGGGAGCAATCTGGAAGTTTAACGCCAAAATGAAGGTGTATACAGGTTTCCAGCTAGTAATTCTGTAATTATTAATTCACAATATCAGTTAATTCCCTTTTTTTTGGGCGCCATCTAACGAAGGATCGGAACGCTCATTCTACCTTTTCCCACAGCGTTAGTTTATAATGTGAGATGTCTGCAGCAACGCTATGTATTCTGTTTCACTATTGATGTATTATCGTTAGGTATTATTAGCTTCGAATGTCCATAACAAAAATTTAATGATTAATACGCAAAGAAATTATTGTATTCACTAATTCTTTTTTTTTTCAGAAAGTTAATTGTCCAAATAAAAGTGATGGCTGTTCTCTATCCTTTAAGCCAGAAAATTTGCAGGCCCATTTAAAAGAGTGTGTCTATAGAGATATGGAATGTCCGTTAGCTTCTGCTAAGTATAGAGAATGCTACTGGCGAGGTGAGTACCTTTTCGTTTGTAAAGTTAAATCATTTTGTAAATATTTTTGACTCTTTGAAGGAATAGTTAACAAGTAAAATTAAAAAATAGAAACTTTAGAAACCCAAACCAAATTTTTTTTTCAGGTAAAATAAACCACATGCAAGCTCATTTCCTTGAACGTCACCCGCAACAAACTGGTGTCAACGTGGACACAGAAATATGCTTCGACCTGACTTCCAACCATTACTCCATTCATCATATTGCTATGGGGAACTTTCACTTTATAGTACATGTCAAACTAGACGATAACCTGCAAACCTTATTCATGACGATACAGTTCATTGGATCTCGAGTCAGCGCCTCCAAATGGACATACGAATTTCACGTTTATGAAAAAGGCGAGCCTCGGAGGAAGTTTACGTATTTTGACGCTTGCCTTCCCACTAGCATCCCTTTCAGCGATGTTGCCAACGAAGCTAAGTGCGCCGCGTTACCATTGCAGTATGCTATGTCTTTCTTCAAAGCTTATAAACTCACCTATAAATTTTATATTAAGAGAGACGAATCGAAAATACGTGCATATCAGCGTCGTAACAACAGAGAACGTTGTGCTCAGCCTGAAAACTGAACCCACTAAAATGATGAATTCCCTATAGCGTCAGTATTATCGCGTTGATAATATTTCAACATTTACTATTAGCTGGGCGTATGATAAGACGCAGGACTGCATAAAGCCTTTTACTTATTTTCATCACTCATCTACTGTTTACAAACGTTGCCGCGTCGAGTTGTGCGTATAGTAGGTATACCTTCTCTGTAACGAGGCACGGGTATTTCCGAAAAGTGGGTCTGTAAAATCCAGACAAGTTTTTAGTAAAGTTATCATAACTACAAAACTTTTAACTTAAGAATAACTATAAACGAATGATGTTATTGTGTTACTGTTTATATGTAGTCAATTTTTTATTTTTATTTTTAGCACTGACCTAATTATTTTCATAACCATTAGAATTAATAAATGTATTTTTTTTCTATTACTTCTCAATCGAGAAGTTTATTACTTCTTTATAGGAGTATATTTTTTGAGTGAAAAGAAAGGGAGTTTATTGGTGGTCATACTAGCATGTCGGTAGCTTTGATAATTTACCTAGGGCATTTTTACCACTAGTAGAACAGTGTGATTTTTTTATTAATGTATTGTCTTGTTTATGGGTTATCATACAGTTTATTGCCTTAAGATTTTCATTGATTCAATTATAGCTGTTAATCATAATAAAAAAAATCCTAAAATATTATTTGCCCATTCTTATTTCATCTAGCGTTTACAGGAACAGAAATCCTTCAATTATTTATATAACTAACAACAGTAATAAGAAATCATTGAACTAGTATTACTAGCGTATAGAATAGACACCGCGAACATTGGGTTCGCGGGTGTGCATTGCAGCCGGCCGGCTGCATTTCATTCTGTCACTCTGCTGCGCTCATGGCGGCTGCATGCCAAAATTGTTTATGAAGAAACTGAAAAAATGCCGTCCGCCATTTTGGAATGAAAAAATCATAAGGAGCGTTTGAACTTGGCAAGCCACTAGCGTGTTAATGGAATATATAAGCTTGCTTAGGTTGCCGTCTTGGTTCGGCAAGTGTCATATACAAAGTTACTCTATGGCAAGTGTGCAAACGAGGCTTCTAGTTTGAAAAGAGAACGGAGGGCAAACCGGCGGTGGAACACACATTTTGTTTGAGCTGTCTCCTCTATGTATGTATCTCAATGTAAGAAATATACATCGGGTTGTTGTTATTAAATACAAATCATACATAATTTATTCAGTTTTATTCGCATTAGAATTAATTATAAGTAAGCTTTGTCGTTAAATGCTACAGTGACAATCGCTACATTCACAACTGCTAATAACGTGTTAACACAATTGTTTTTCGACCTACATTTTAAACACGATAATAATTATGCAGTTAACAAATAGAATTTAAAATAAATGAACACATCATAGTTCGTATATTTTGGTATAAATCAAGGACACTTTCAAATCAAGAAGAGTGGACGGCATTCAAAGCGACCTCAGGATATCTAGAACCAGTCCACCAATTTAATAATAGGTACCTACTATAGGCTTTCGCCCGTCGTATATAGTATCTGATGCAACAAGATCATTTATCTACAACACATTATGGAATGTAATCCAAGTGATTGAATAGGTACATTTTTTTCATTGACAGTGTTTACTTACACTGAACTAGTTTTCTATTCTAATTGTTACTTTATGGTCTGGGCACACAGGAGATAAGTGACGTGACGTGATCAGCTTGTAATGTACTAGATAATTATGGAAAAGGTTACAAAGCGTCACTGACTCAATATCGATACAATCACACGACGCTGGCGGCCGATTCACGACATATATTTCAGCTGATCGCGTCCCCGCCGTGTCTGTCAGATCAGATCAAACTATTATTGGCTCTGTCAGTGGTTTAAAACCATAACTTTATTTGTGTAATCGTTTTTAGATTTAATATTGATTTTGTAATCAGAATTATTACCGTTGGCCTCAGCAGGCTCTGGAGGTTGGTTGAATCAAAAATGATGTCGAGTAATAATTCATAGTATTCGGATATTTGCTCTGAACGGTTTATAAATCTTCTAATTTACAGCTAATAAAGCATGAAATATGAGTTACTTTGATAGATATAATTCCGGGAAAATATTTTTTGTTTATTTGTAGGTAGGTACCTACTGTTTTTAAATCTTCCCAGATTATCTTTGACCAGATGGACTGATGATCTGAAGACAGTGGGCATTTTTTTCATTTAATAAAATACGTACAGTTCGGCCGCTGTAACTTGGCGCGTCTGAACATCGCGCAGAAGGCTGCGCAGTAACATAATTCGCCAATACTCGATACGCGGTGTATTGTGTCTCAGTCACACGTTAGCATGTTCGTGTTGCCATCTCTGTCTTACATGCGCTAAAGTTCGCAAAGCCTATGTTCAGACGCGCCAAGATACAGCGGCCGTACTGTAATATACAGGAAATTATAAATGCGTTAATAAACCGTTTTATTAGAATATTTTAATGAAACGATTTTAAAAGGCTAACGAAGCTTAACGATAGCTACCGAAATTACTTTACCTATTTAAGTGAGTTGTTACATGTAGGTAGGTACAGTCGGCCGTAGAAGTAGCTTAACATTTTAGTACTTTGTAATAGTAACTGTTTCAACGGTTTCCTAGCAACATCTATGACAAATTCAAAAAATGTAATGTGACAAGGTACTAAAATGTTAAGCTACTTCTGCGGCCGACTGTACCTACTAGAGTTCAAATTGTAGGCAGTTAGGTACCGTCCGATTAAAATTTGAGCTAAACTATTATAAGGCATTTGGGCATGGGTATTAATGCGCGACTATGATTGATTCCAATTACAAGTTTCGTTCAAAATTTCCAATTTCGAATTACAAGAATTTAGAAACCAACTCACTAGAATCGTGTAAAAAATTAATTAGTTAACAAAGGTACGTACGTACCTGCGATAACCGTCTTATTTACAGTAAAAAAATAGGTATTTAAATACATTCATAACTGACTATGAACAACATAATATTTATAGAAATGTACGTACATACGATTAAGTTAACGAATGTGAACATCAATAGTTGTAGATAATTCGAATAAATCATTCACATAGTCTTACACATAGACATAGTCTTTTACATGTACAGTCACGAGCATAAATATATTACTATGGGCACGTCAGCAATAATATCTACCCCAAGATGTGTTCAATAATATCTGTCTGCACGGACGCAGCAAAAATATCTGATATTCATAGACACCATATTAAAGTGACGACAAAATTATCTGATAAAAAAAGTACATCAAATAATTGTGACAACCGCCCAAAGCAAAAATATGTGACGACATTAGTCACAAAATAATGTGATCACTCTTAGAGTGCAAATATATTTTTGCTGTTCACTAATTCTGTGTTTCTGTAAGCATTTACATTTATTCTTCAATCATAGATAAATGTATGATGTTCTAAAGCAAAAATATGTGACGACATTAGTTACAAAATAATGTGATCACTCTTGGAGTACAAATATATGTTTGCCGTTTACTAATTCTACGTTTCTGTAAGCATTTACATTGTTTCATATGCATTAATATATGACGTTCAATAGTTGGCAAAAATATCTGACGTAAATCTTTTATTATTTTTATACATTTGCCCGACTGCGCGACGCAAAGGAGGGTAATGTGTTTATCAGTCTATGTATGTATGTATGTTCCTATGTGGCGTTATACAGCGTGGTCAAGAAATGTTAATAAATATTTCACCCCCCGCTTCTCCTCGTGATTCTCTGACCGAATACGCAAAAAAAATCTGACCTTAATTTTTACCCAAATTATCCTTTAAAATACGTTAATCATAGACACCGCTCGAGAAACCGGTGACCTAGTAACCTACATATTGCAAAGGAACACCGCCTCTCAGTCGGCACACCGCAAAGGCACGCCGCGCCGCAAACGCTCGCTTTTTTCCAATGAATCATGCCGCCTAAGGCGTGGTACACATTGGGTGCTCTGCACTGCGCTGTGCGCGGGTTGATAGCGTCGTAGATACATCGCTTTCGGCACGGCGTTCAGCGAGCGTTAAGTAGGATGAGCATTTCTAGCTCAGTTCGAAAATGGATGTCGAAGTGATTACTTGTGTGTTTTCATATCCCAAATAGCTGGTCGCTTATGGATTTCGTCAATAAAGAAATGAGTATTGAAATGTTCGGTCTCCATTTTCAACGTGCTAACGTACTCTACTCTACACCAAAGCGCGCGATTAAATGTACAACAAGATGGCGGCTCATGTATCTCGAAGCGCGCAGCTGACGCCCGCGTAACGCGCGTTCGTATGAAAATATGTGAACGCGCGTTTGACGCACGCTTGACCAGAAGCGCGCGCTTGCATGTGTACACTTCAATAGAACTCCTGATTCTCAAAACTCGTGTTAGTAAAGCGCCCGTTTGAAAGCGCCCAATGTGTACCCGGCCTAAAAGTCGCACCGCTTTGTCGGCACGTCGCAAGGACACGCCGCAAACGCTCGCCTTTTTCTAGGGATGTTCGAACCAGGTATCGATTTGCTTTGATACGATTTTTTGGATCAATCCGGATCGAATCAAATATTTGAAGATAAAAAACATTTTGTATTCTTTACCTAATCCGAACTCAAAATTTCGATTTCAATTCTATCCACCTTTAAGTATCGATCCGCCAATACTTTCCCTACATTTATTTTGTTTACCTCTAATTTAAAACTACTACTATCTCCATATTTCGATCCGATCCTCCTTACTGCATTGATCCGCCAATAACGAAGTAGATATTTTGTTTAGCTCTAAGTTTAAAACAATTAGCCAACTCCATATTTCGATCCGAGCCACGTGTCATGTGTATCGTCTGTCAATTAATAGTATTTTGTCTAACTCTAAGGTTAAAACAATTACTTTACTTCATAATTATGAAATCTGTAAGGAGGATCGAATTAACATAATTATGTTAATTCGATCCTCTTTACAGATTTGTCAAATAATCGATCAGCTAATATTATCTGGCTAAGTATTTTTGTTTACCTTTTCTAAATTTGAAACATTACATATCTCCTTAATTCGGTCCGAATGATCCGATCCAACTTACATAAGTTTCGATCCGCCTGTGGATCGATTGTCATTGTATCGATACAAAAATCGAGCGGATCGTATCCCACTGTATCGGTCCAAAAAAGTATCGGATCGGATCGAACATACCTACGGGTGACGGGCCACACCGTCTGTCTCTGCAAGTCCGTCGCTAACGCTTGCATTGCATTAACGTGTATCGCGAAAACTATCCTTGGTGCTTTGCATCGTAAATGTGTTTCATTAGTTCAATTAATTTAATTAAAGTTAATAATTTAAAATTAAGTTTTAATTTAGTTCAGTTAGTGTTATTTCAATACTAAAAGTGCCTGTCCAAACGTGTTAAGTGATAAGCCCCGCCCACCTACTTAACAGAAAATAAGAAAAAATTCTGATTTACTAGTTTACTTGCGTACTAAATTTTAACTACTAAACTGTTTGTTTACGCGTATTAATTTACTTAAAATTTTGTTACCTACTTAACTACTTAATGTAAACTGAACATAACAGGTCATTCACCTAGCGGAATCCGCGATGAGTTTCAAAATTGAGGTTCGAGTCCGAGATCTTGATATGTGATTCTCTAATCATCTGGTACGCACTTGCGAAGTGAAGGGAGTCTCGAATTCTAACTTCAATTTTGAAACTCATCGTGGATTCCGCTGTCAAGTTACAAAACAAAAGCGAACTTGCATCATATTGACATGTCATTCTCTAATCATCTATTACGCACTTGCGAAGTGAAGTGAGTTTCGAACTTGAACTTCAATTTTGAAACTCCGCTGTCAAGTTACAAAACAGAATAGCCTTGCTGATAACGTGAGTTCAACGCTCTGCTAAGGCGTCCACACGTTTTGAGATTTTTTGTATTTAGTTTGATATTATTATCTCTGTGATTTATGGATGTTTTTATTATTTCTTTGTTTATTCGGTCAGAGAATCACGAGGAGAAGCGGGGGGTGAAATATTTATTAACATCTTTTGACCACGCTGTAGAGATCAAATGGCTTGACCGATTTTGATGATTCTTATATCAATCGATACGCCTTAATCTTGCGAGTGTCATTAAAGACATGACAATAATCAAAAACCACAGGGACAACCAGACACCTATTGTCTAAATGAAAAAAAAAATTGACGACCTACGTCAAGTGGGGTATCGCTAAATAGGTATTCAAAAATTTTTTTTAGGTTCGTTTCATCATTTTTAATTTTAAGTGATAGCTTAGGATATGTAACGATTTAAAATTGGTTAAACAACCATTCTCGTTAATTTACTAACTCCCTTAATGAAATAACAACATTGCGAATTTTACCGTCTTATAATCCTAATATAGAAGTCAATGAATCCTAACTAAAAAATGTAAAAAAAATAGTTAAAAAAAAAAACAAAAAACCCGACAGCGTAAAAAAACTAACTGTCCCGACTGCCTATGTATAGTCCTTCTAAACCCATCAAAAATCTCATATGTTTTTTTTTATCTTTCTTTTATTGCATATCCTCTACTAGTACACTACTCTATGTTCTTGTTACATTTTCATATAATACTTTTATTTGCGGTCAGACATTGCATTAGGCAGCTGCGACGGTTTGGCAACGTCGCCAATTTGGAAGCGTAGCGAGCTGGCAACGTCGCCAGTAAAATGTACACGTGCATTTCACTCACTCAGTGTCCAAACCTGCTGCCAATACCAGTGTCCAAGCTGCTAATACGGACGCGCACGCGTGTTTTTTTTTACAAAACTATTTTATTTATTATTCTTATTTATGTTTTTCACATAACACGGTTCCATTTTTCAATAATGAGTTTCGATACAGAAAGGTTTATTGTAGAAATAACAAAATCGTCCATGTTTATGGGATACCGCAAGAACTGATTATTCCGACCGCAATTTAAAAATAAGATGTTGGGACGAAATAGTCAATTAATTTAAATAATTTAAAAAAGATATGAGATCTGAGAAAACTGACTGACAGAGGGTAGGTTGCTCTTTTGGCTACTCTTTTGGCTACCTTCGAACGCCAAAGGTAGCCGTGGCAACTACGCCGGCGACGTCGCCATGGCGTCCCGGTGAGGTAGGGCTCTGCTACTTCTCTTCAGTCAGTTCGATTATGATGTCAGGAGTGGACGTAGCCAGTCTCCACTCAGGGAGCCGTTATGTGGTTACACTTCCAAATTGGCTACATTGCCACACCATCGCCAAGTGAGGTAGCCGCCATGCATTTCAATATAAACTGTTTGGATACGTGACCGGCGACATCGCCATGGCGTCCCGGTGAAGCACAGCACTTATTCTCACAATATGTAACACCGCGGTGAGTTTTCCCAACTATTGAACGTCATAATATATTTATCTATATGATTGAGGAATCAATGCAAATGCTTACAGAATTAGTAAACGGCAAACACATATTTGCACTAAAAGAGTGATCACATTATTTTGTAACTAATGTCGTCACATATTTTTGCTTTGGGGGTTGTCACAATTATTTGATGTACTTTTTTCGTCAGATAATTTTGTTGTCACTTTAATATGCTGTCTATGAATATCAGATATTTTTGCTGCGTCCGTGCAGACAGATATTATTGAACACATCTTGGGGTAGATATTATTGCTGACGTGTCCATAGTAATATATTTATGCTCGTGACTGTACATAGTCGTAGTTATTCAAAGTGTATTTGAATCAGTTTAGTATATTAGTTCATTGATTTGAATAGGAATGGCAGTTATTCTGTTAAGGTAAGTTAATATTTATTATTAATTTAATGTATTTATACAGAATACAAAAATAAAAATGCTACAAGTGATATAATGAACACAGTAAGACAATTGAGTGTAAGTAAAAATATATAGTAATGCTACACACACCACACTACCATTTCTTGTGCGGGTGGTAATAAGTGAATATTAGTTATTTGAAATGTTACAAAATATTGAAACCTTTTTATACCGATACGGGACTTCATTACAGTACGCCTTGATTCCTCCGTGCCTGTGTCCTGCAGTTACACACACAAAAACAGTAACCGGTAACCGGTAAGTAGCGACAGCATATCAGTTACTGCACTGCATACTGATACGGTACTGTCGGTACTCAACGGAGAATTTTTAAAACAACAATGAAATTTTATTTCCTTACAATCTTTACCAAACCCCAAACCCTGTAATTGTTGACAAACATTGCACTTTCTTTGGTTGTCTTCTCTTACATGTATATTTCAATTTGTTTAGAAAGACCATCTTTATCACGTTTAGGGGTTTCGTCTAAAACTTACGTGTATATTAATGACTAGAATAATTTCAGGATCGTGTAAACCATTCACTTATTAACTATACAAAATACAAACGGTGAGACACATCAAAAATATATCTAAAATTCGTGATTTTCGAACACGTGCGTAAAAGTGTAAATAAGTATTAGGGAGTCCACACATTTCTTCGCGTCAAATCCTTTGGTTTGAATACAACTTACCCTTTTGAACGACGTGCACAGGCTATTAATATTTCCATTGTAGTGCGTAAACTCCCGATCAAACACAAGTTTAGTCAACATGACTATTTAAAAATCCACAAGTTGGATTAGTTACAATAAGTAATTGTATTTAAAATAATATTATTGTTCTTAACAAAAATTGTATCGAGTCTGCGTCACCAACCTCAAAAGTCTTAAATACTCTATTATCAGATAAATGCGTCAACTGGAATGCTTATTCAAATCACAGTTCATAATATTATGTATTATTAATAAGGCAATGACAAAGAGTATGTATGCTGTCAAATTTTCGTATGCTTAGTTTGTACTAGGCCATCCTATGTTTGTAAAACCATATACCTATTATAATTCAAATTGGAATGTCTTATACATACATAATTAAGTAGATTAATCTTGAAGTAAAAATTAAGACATTGCAACATTAAGTACATAACAATATTTTTTTAAATAACAATAAAGTGCCAATGTGTTAAGTTTCAAATCGATGTACCCAAAATTTATTTTAGTGAGATTAGAATTAGTGTTGTACTATCTCTGAACGTAACAAAGTGACCATCAGTGTATATAATAATATCTATATTATTGAAGATTGGTGACAAGGGTTGTAGACAATATTTTTATGCTTTTTCCTATGTCTAAAGCTTTCTACTAATTAATTCTTTCAAAAATATGTTTTGAAAAATTTATATAACACCTTATGGCTCATATTAACCACAGACATGTATCAAGAGAAAAATAACTCAGACCTGAAATTTTTTCCAAGATCAAAATAGAGAAATTTGAATACCTACATTGTTTATGATCCCTATGAATATAATCCCTAATATCCCCGTGTCTAAAAATACACTGTTTAGGCATATAATATAGGAACAATATATACCTATAGGTCCATACAAAACCAAAAATATATTTTAAGCAAAAAGACATCCTTATTATTCTGATATTACACTGTAAGTGGTAATTAACAGGTACTGTAAAACATTTAAATAGAACAAATGTTTTTTGACCAGGCCATATTTCCTTTTTGTGTACTTTTCAATGTCTACAACCCTATCATAAATCCAAGGCACTTTTGCTATGTTGAGAGTATAGCATTTACTTTCACTTTGCCTTTTAATTGTTAATACCTCCATTATATGCGTAGTCAGCTTTATTATGCATCACAAGATGATTATCCACAAAATAAAAGCTGTCGGAGCATGTCTCAAAAGGGGCAGCTATCATTTCTTCAACTGTAATTGTAAAAAATAAATATTTGAGTGCAAAATTCAAATATTTCTTGATTAAATAGTTCTGGTTACCATGATTTTTGGCACTGTCCATGAAAACATTGAAAAAAACTATAGCACTCACAAACACTTCTTTATATTGTCAGAAGTATTGATCTACTCATAAAAAAATCACAACCACAAAGACTTTTCCAAGTTTTTTTAAATACATTGATAAATGCAATAGCAAATAGTGAGCAACAAAAAGTCATCATCATCATCAGATCTCTTTGTATACGGGGGTTAATGGCTATAGTTCACCATATTGATAAAGATGTTTTTTCACAAAAATATTATGGAGTTGTGTAACACATACATTTCTTACAAAATGTTTTCCTACATCAATTTTACCATATATAATAAAACTAACATACTGTGAATGAAATAATTGCATAATCAATTAAACAACAAATAGAAGTTACTCACCCAGTTCTGGAGGCAGTGTTGGAAATTCGTAAATATGCTCACAAGTGTTCCTTGAAAATGGAATACAGAATCCAAATTCAAAGTCAAAAGTCTTAAGCAGGGTATCTCTGAAGAAATGTTTCTCTATCATTCGAAAATGGTTCACTGGACGTGCCCCCACCGTGAATTCAACTCTGAAATAACAAAAAATACCGTGCGTACAATAATTATACTTATGTATATCATTAGAGCATTGTTTCCATTACTTATTTCTATCTATACTGATAGTAAAAGTGTAATTTCTTTAGCAAGTAAATGATAAATGCCAATGGCATTCTTAAGCTTTTGATGCGGCATCCAATTTGTATGAGATAGCTATATAGCCATATGCCGTCAAGTTTACTGTATGCCGCATCAAGTTCGCTGCAAACTTGACAAGTAAAGCAATAGAACATTTGTTAGGGGTAATGGGTATGTGTGGCAGTCTACACTAATAACTATTTGCATAAGATATATCTCATTAATATAGGCGACAAGTAGCTTAGGGTTTCTCTGTCTTGAAGAATTCAATGAAATAAAAGCTTGCATAATGAAAGCATACATAATGTCAGTGTGGCGTTGCTAGGATAAAGATGTAATTATAATACAAATGAACTTAGCGGGTAAAAAGCAATACTAACGTTGCACCCACTGTTTTCAATTTCAGAAACTGTGGCGTAAACTGGTATCGGACGAATCTTCCTGCGTTAGGATCGAGAGGTTCTTCTGGTACCTCTTCGGCACCCTCATTTTCCACTCCGAAGTCTGTTGGGGGTTTAGCGATCTCAAATAACACGGTTCCAGTTTCTAGGTCACGAATTTTAAAGCGCGTAAAATCTATGTCATACACATTCGCCTCTGGACTGCAAAGATATGTATCGGTGATTTTGTCTAACCGCAATACATCCTCTGGCGTCACTTCGCTAGCGATTATGTCGTCTCTGTTATGTTCATTGAGCGTTATCGATTCGCACTTTTTACCAACCAAACTCATTTTTAGGGCAATAAATTTAACGATTTAACAAAGACTATCTACTTGTTAGCAAAATATAGTGAGTTTGCAGGATAAGGTATTTTTAAGGCATTTTCTTAGGTTGTAGTAAATAACGGGATTGCAAAAGTAAATTTAATTGAAATAAATAATTTAGAACAGAAGTGCCCTGCAAACGAACCCTTTCTCTAAAATTGTCAGCACTTGTCAGTCAACTCAGTCATAAAAGTTGTCACTTGTCAAATGTCAGAAGGAAGACAACTTGCCAAAATTGACAAGCTGCGACAAGCATAATGTTGTCATGTACGTGACACAGTGTTGCCAATGCTACGGCAATTACCGTGTTCTACGGCTTTCAGGCCAAAAAATCACAAAATGTACGGTCTACGGCTCGAACCCTAGGGCCGTAGCAAATTCTACGGCTTTTCGCAAATTCTACGATCTTTTTGTTATTTATTATTTTTGCAGACATTTAACGAATGTTGAAACCCATAACAGTGCCACTAGGCTAATATGAAAAGTGTTCCTTGTTTTGTGGACAACAAATTCACTGCCGATGACCTTTTTTTTTTAGTCCGAGCACTGAACCGATGGTATATATTGGCATAATTGGATAGCATAATATATTGGCAGCTGTGGACACGGCCCACAGTTGATCTTTTTCCATATAAACACGGCTTTTTTAACTAATGTACACGGCCTTCCAAAAATTTTCATTGGCAACACTGACGTGACATTAATTATATTAAATTTAATATAGCGCAAATCTTAATGCAATTATTTTATTTGTACGTGAAAATAAATTGAGAAGTGCTTGGTCCATTTCGTAAACATTAAATATTGATCGCGTGTGAACGAAAAATACGAGAATTGTAATTCGTGAACGCATTTGTAAGCATTGACGTAATATCCGTTGCATCATGGACTGAAGCAAGCATGCGCCTTGTCATTTTCATTTTCAGTCATTGGCTGGTCAAAGATTTTTAAAATTACAATAATCGGACAATCGAGCCATCGCTCAAGTGTTGAACTGTGATAAGTCTATTTTAAGTTTGTAGTGAACTGTCTGATGTGCATTTAAGTGAAAAAAATACATTGCCAAAATGCTTATCAAAGAATAGTAAGTATCTCGAGGTTATTTTATGTTCAATTGTGAATATGAATCGATTTTTAGACCGTCACCTAAATCTCTTTTTATGTCATTTATCAGCCTATCTCTATTGAATTCAACTTGATAATTCATAATTTTTATTTAGTACATTTCATTCAGATACAATGATTTTGGGTTCGATCAGTAATCTGACAATGACAGATCAGGTCAAGGTAATAAGTTGGCAGATGGCCATTCAATAGAGAATCGTATTGAATACCTGGAACTCCTGGAAATATTTACATTTACGATTTGTTTCTAAAACATTACTTTCTTTGTTCCAGTCGTGTAACTCTGCCCATAACAGTAGAAGAGGTAAGATCTTTCTTTATCGCCAAATTTTCGTATTTAGTACTTTGGTCGCATTTTATAGACGGAACCTCTATAAAAGTAACAAAAATATTATTTTTACTTGTATCTTAAATTTTTTAAATAGTGTGTGTAGTGTTACAGAAAAATATATTAACCATACCAGTTATTAAATATAATGTGTGTAGAAACATAATATTTTCCTTCACTCATATACAAAATCACTGCATGCACTAGTAAGCACTAAAGCATACTTATCAAATTAAAAAAGGTACATACATGGATAGTGGGAAACATTTAGGAAATTCCTCTCTAAACCTTTTTAAAAGATAATTGATTTAAAAGTTAATCCAATAATGCTTAATATCTAGGCAGGGTGTTTTCTAGTCAAGATCAGTGTAATCACGGGATTAGGATAGAAATTATTTTATATGTAAAAGTGTCATACATAAAGGTAGTAACGTTTTTATGTGCCAACAAGCACTTCTTGTTTCTAAAAGTTTTTTCTGTGTATTGTGCTCATTAAAGAATCTGTGTGTCTATGAATGTACTATATTAAACATATGTATCTATATTAAACAAAGAAGTGCTTGTGTAGCAAAATAACTATATCTTGACAATACTTTAACACAGTTAGTTATATCCCAAGAATTATATTCTTTTGTGAATAGTATTCACTGTAACCCTTTATATAAATTCTGTGTCAACACCATTTATTATAATAAATAAACATTTTATTGCATAACCCGACTTCTATACTATGTTGTAATACTTATCCTACAGGAATATATTTATTTCCCAATATACATTGTGTTGTTGATTTTGACCTCATATTATTACTTAGGAAGTATTAGTAACAGGCTCAATTGTCATCAAAAATATTTGATATATAGTGCCTGTGAGTTAACTTGAATGCTGGCGTGTAAGCCCATTACCACTATGAAAAAATATGTAAAGTTCACATTTCGTATCAGCTATACAGTTTAGTTGTTAGCATGTTAGTGTCTTTTGACTTTAGAATCAGATTTTGAGTGTTCTTAAAGTATTAGTAGTAGTATAAGTAGTATAAGTAGTACTGTGTGTTCTGTATAGTAAACCTAAATTAAATGTGTTTATTAAAAATTTTGGAGAAAAATTTGCCAGTACACTGATAACAATTGTCGGTTAAGTACTATGATTAATATTTTATAATCTTTTTAGATAGTGGTGTTGAATGATTAGATAATTCTAAAGTGGGTAATTTTATTATATTTTATCATGCCTACATAATGTTATATGACAGAACATTTATTTATTTATCATTATGCACACTAACATTACAGGTCCTTAACCTAATGCGTTAGTATATTAATTTATTTGCTAATTTTATTGTTAGTCAAACAAACATAATTCCAGGAAGACATATTTTTCACTTGTAACTGTAGTGACGAATTATAATAATAATAGTTATGAATAGCCATAGCAATACTACAATACTGCATGTCTGTTAAAATGCTGTTCTTACGTCGATGGACCTTATGTTTATGAAGTCATGTCTAAAATAGCAACTTTTTTATTGCATATTATGGCTTTAGATTGTCCTTACACTCGTACCCATACAAGATTGTTTTAATATAATGTATTTTATGTAATTATAAAAAATAGGTACCATAGATGCGGATATGTAATACATAAATATAGCTTTGTACGGCGATTAAAAATGCGCGCGACTCGGTGCGAAAGCGGTCTTATCTGACTTAACAGAAGATTAAATTATTGGTGCATATTGCAAGCTCCACATATAATGCATTGTGCGTTTCTAAGCCACAAAATTTTATTAATTCTATTTGGACAAGAACACACCAAGAACAAAAATTTAAACTCATTAAAATTTCTGACTTGCTGGATCAAACCCCGGATTCTTTTAACAGTGGTTGGGCTTGGTAACCATTGCTCAACAACTTACAAACAAGCAAACTTTACACTCAACAGTAGCTACTCAAAATTACTAAAAAAAACATTAACGATGTGTTACCATCACCAACACCTTGCTGGCAGACAAGAAATCAGGAATCTGCATTTAATTATTATACAAAACAAATAATGGAATTTTAGAAGCCCTTGTCTTGCTCAAGATTAAAAACGCAATGTAAAAACCATTTTGTTGGTGAGGATTAATCTTATTTGCCTGGTGTTATTTTAATCCCTACTCATGACACATTAGTTTTGTAGAGATCTCTATAAATAGATTTATTACTTTGCATCTAACTAAGATTGACGACTCTGTCAATGTTTCATATAACCTGATTAAAGAAGCAGGTTATGTTAATGTTAAAGAAGAGATTAGCTAAATATTTAACACGAGTAACCACCCTCGCTTTGCTTCAGTTTTCTTATTTTTTTTACACCTTGGCTTACATTATTGGAGTTTTATTAAAGATCCCCAATTTTTTTTGAAAATATAATATAGCCTATGTTACTTTCCAACAGTGAAAGAATTTTTGAAATCGGTTCAGTAGTTTCGGAGCCTATTCAATGCAAACAAAAAATCAAATCTTTCCTCTTTATATATTAGTATAGATAGATGATGAAAATCAATGAAAACAATAACATAACATTATTTATTGATAAACATACATTTATAAACATTTCCACCAATAATGATTACCAAAAATTAATAAAAAAAAACCCGACTGCGTAAAAAGAAAAAAATAAGCCCAGTAGATTAGAATGTTGTCACAAGTAATTCTGAACTGAAGTTGGGACTAGGGATTGCAATCCGGTGTCATTTTCAATCCGGCCGGATTTTACCGGATTTCCACCAGTCCGGCCGGATCCGACCGGATTGATCACGTGATCAGAATTTTTCCTTCTCGTTCCAATATAGACTGTTTTTGAGGTAATATTTTTTTTGGATTATAAAGGAGGTCCTGGCTGGTAACCCTTCTATGGTTTAGTTGCTCAGTATATTACTTTTGACATTATTGTAAACTATTGGCCATTTTAATTTTTTTCAATTTTGATATACCCAGTGTCACTCTTACAATTAAGACAAATTTAATGGCACCTCTCAAGCTGAAATCTATCAAGCCGTTTAGGCTTGTATAAATAGAAAGTAGTATAAATTTAAAAATTAAAAAAGAACCCACTTGTTGTCAAAAACCTATCATGATATTCGTTCAGTCAATAAAGTAGTTGTAGAGTGCGTGAGCGGGAACCTAAGCGATTTCTTCAGAAACTTATTCAGGGTGCTTAGGAATAAAACATACTAAAAATCCTCATGCCTAGGAGGCGAGCCGGAGGGGGGGGGGGTCTTAAAGGTTTCAAAAACGGTGCGTTATAGCGAAAAATGTTCTATGATGAAATGAAAGCCTATAAAATTCTCTATAACATTGATTCTATACAATTTTTCCATATTCTCATCCGTTTTTGTAATACACGCTTTGGAAAAGTGAAAATTACAAAAAAAGAGTTTTTTTTTTCAAATATTCATTTCCAATTCCAGTTCTGTGAATCATATTTTTATCCTCTTAGATCGTGAGGGTCCTGGCAAATCTTCGTTTGCAGTGGTATCTTCTTCCTCGCCCTCCTCAGTGGTGAGTGGTTGACCCTTGGTGTGATCAGTATTCGATCCTCATATCTATTTTCCAACTCGGCCTTGATAGTTTGCCACTGGGGTTTGGCACCGGTTACAACACCGAGTATCTCATCGTGGGAAAACTGAGTATTAGAGCTTCCCTCCATGTAACCAAAATTTTCTTCCATAGCCTCTACGACATAGGTATCTCTAGGGATCTCAGCTTTCTGAAGTTTTGGGTAACTGATAAGTTTCACAAGTGAGTAATAGCAGTCTTTGTGATATTTTGCTTCTTCAGCAACAAGATCGTTACTCCAGGACACGACCAAGAACGTCGTTGGGAAGAAGAACCTGGGGTAGACATTATTTCTCAGGGAACATACTTCTTTGATACGATATTTCACAGTTAGAGTCTCAACTGAATGTACAACCCTCCTTTTGTTCAAAGGCTTTTTTATATCTTCATTAAGGCAATATGTACATAAAAAACAATGATTCTTGAAGTCGAATGTTGGAGCAGAAGATCTGAGCTGCGACGGCCCTGCCTCTTCATTACATAAAGAAGGTTTATCCTGCCTAACATATTTTTTAATGGTGCCAGATCGGGTGTAATTTTTACGGCAGCTGGTGTGAATCAAAAGGGATGTCAAGTCAAGGAAACCTCGATACCTGTCGTCTTTCCTTTCCTTACTAGCTTTAATAAGGCCCAGTATTCTTTTTTCTTTCTCCTCAGAGACTTCCTTACTTCCTTCAACGATGTCCTCGTCACATACAGGACACTTACCTCAAGTTGGATAACCCAATTGTGCTACTAATAACAGTGTATATCTGAAAAGAATATTTTGTGGCTGCTCTCCGTGCGGCTCTCACTGCGTTACCGGGTAGGCTTCCGTGCTAAACAAAATAAAATTCCAAAAGACTATAAACTATAATAACAAGCCCGAAGGCATGTATACGATGTTAATGAGATTTTTAGCCAGTAAGGTCGCTTTTCCTACAGCGATCATTAGAAATATTGAGCGAAAAGCAGTCTTCATCAATATCATGATTGTTTTTCCCGCCTCAGCTCAGTTATCCGCTGTTATAAAAAACGCAATGTCTTACTGTTACCGCCTTCACCACGTGGAAGTACTCAGTACGCAGTTAATGGTCATCACGCTGAATAACTTTAATTTCTACATTTCTTGAGCGTGTAGTTAAAAAACGGTTGGGAATATGGAAAAAGTGTATAAATTAAATTTTAAAAAATTTTATAAGCTTTCATTTCATCTTAGAACATTTTTCGTTACAACGCACCGTTTTTGAGATATTGGCGAAAAAACTTAAAATTGAGACCTTCGTCCCCCCCCCCCCTCTCCCTCCGGCTCGTCTCCTGGACATGAGGATTTTAAGTATGTTTTCTCCCTAAGCACCCTGAATAAGGTTCCCGCTCATGCACTATAAAAAAAGGAGGGTATCCTTTGAGTCATTCCTTAACTGGAATCCCTATGGTGAGCTCTTTAAATTGACATCCATATTGCATTATTCCTTTATTTTTATTTTTTGATACTTCAAACAATGGCATCTCACAGCCACCATATTTGTTTTTTTTTTATTTCACTTTTCTAAGAACACTTGGATTATCAAGACGAATCTAACGATATCTTAAGATCCGTTCAGCTGTTTGGAATATACAAGGTAATAAAGAATATTACACACATACAAACATACAAGATACGCGCGAAAAACATAACCCTTCCTTGGCAGTCGGGTAATGAAAAATAATGCTAAGATTGTTTATATTATGTAACTATCTATAGAAAATATTGAATTTTAAATGACATCAATAATTACTGTCAGAACACGTCATTTATTACATGCTAAGCATGCAAGAGCATGCTGTACACCTAATATCTTCAAAGTATGGATTTATTAAAATCTTATACAGTTATTACCAAATAAGCGGCCAAGTTGTTTTACCATGCACAATGGTCTTTATTGTTTGTGGTACTGCCAATTATGATCCATGAAATTAGAAAGTCATTTCATTAAATTTAAAATGTAAATTTTTAAAATAAATGTGATTACTAAGAAAATAAGTATCTTAAATTATCATTCATTATTTAAATATATAATTATATGTTTAACTGGAAAAAGCGTAAATACTTGCCTTTTATTTATAATTACAAGGTTACAAAAGTGATTTGTAGCAAGAGTTATGAATATTAAAAATATATTTAAACACAAATGTTGAAAAACACTATTTACAATAAACTTATTGGAACGAAGTTCCTTATCGCGCGTTGCGAAAGGGGGCTAGGCGGAAAATTTAGGAACGAAAAGTTGTAACGACACTTTTTGCCGTCGTTTATTGATTAAAGCGAGTTACTAGGCGACCAGAAGTGTTTGCGGGTGCGATATCGGTGATACTGTGCAATCATGGTGTGTGGCTGTCTTATTTACTCTTCGGTATTTAGCATAGGCGCAACAGGGATATCTATATTACGATCATGCACATTAAGTTATTATTGCTATTTCTCTTGTCATGCCAATTAGTGTGCGGAGGAGCGACAGGGATAGAATAAATCTATTACTGTCGCTCTGACAAGACACTTGTCAGAGTGGCAGTGATGGATTTGTTCTATCTCTGTCGCTCTTCTGCATATTGATTGGCAAGCAAAGCAATAAATTTTGGGGGTTCCCCATACTTAGAACTGAAACTCAAAATTGTTTTTTTCATCAAACCCATACGTGTGGGGTATCTATGGATAGGTCTTCAAAAATGATACTGAGGTTTTTAATATCATTTTTTTCTAAACTGAATAGTTTGCGCGAGAGACACTTCCAAAGTGGTAAAATGTGTGTCCCCCCCCTGTAACTTCTAAAATAAGGGAATGATAAATCTAAAAAAATTATATGATGTACATTACCAAGCAAACTTCCAACGAAAATTGGTTTGAATGAGATCTAGTAAGTGGTTTTTTTTAATACGTCATAAATCGTAAACCGCAAAAAACATTGATCAAAGTTAAAACGAACTACAAGAACTTTTATATTATGTTACTTGCTGCTACGGAACCCTTCATGGGCGAGTCCGACTCGCACTTGGCCGCTTTTTTAAACCTTGCTTTGTTCGTTAGTTTATTATCACTAAACATGTATGGGTTAAATCTTGCAAGCTGAATTAGAACTATTTCCTCTCCTTAGAAGTTGAAATTTTGTATATTGCTTTGGTTCCAATGACAATGCATTTTTATGAGCATAAGCATGACCTGATAACATTCAGGGTTGACTCCAAACAAGAAAACTCCTTAACGGTTAACAATACATACATTTTTATATTAGCCCATTCACATATTATTAGCCCATTCTAAAATCTTTCATAAACTGCCTGCCATTCCAAGAGTTGGCGGCAGATAAAGGAATAGTGCTCAATTCATTTCATTGAACTAACACTATGAATATAAAGGTTTTTTTTTTTTAGATTTTTGAATTAATATGAAGTCAATTTTTGCTTGACAGTCGTCACTTCTATTCACATAATTATCTTCACGAACTCACGCGCACGCCCGCACACACAAACACACGTACGGAACATCAATGTCTCCTAAAATCTTAATCTAGACAATAGCGAGTTACATTGGAAAACGTAATGTAACGGAAACAACACCTGCAGCGACTTAACCTAGTGACCCTTGCGCTTCTGTCGCCGCAATTTTATTGCTGTCAGATCTATATTGCTAAATAATTTTAATAATGAAAATGTTTAAAACGACATTAATAATGATGTTGCGTCGCATGCATTCAATCTTTGCGTTATTGCGTTTAGATCGTACCAACCTATTGTGTTTTTTTATGTATGACGTATGTATGTTTGACGTACATTTACCTGAATGGAAATGTGTTTTAAAGATCCTTCCTGAACAGTTTTTAGGGTTCCGTAGCCGAATGGCAAAAAACGGAACCCTTATAGATTCGTCATGTCTGTCTGTCTGTCTGTCTGTCTGTCCGTCCGTATGTCACAGCCACTTTTTTCCGAAACTATAAGAGCTATACTGTTGAAACTTGGTAAGTAGATGTATTCTGTGAACCGTATTAAGATTTTCACACAAAAATATAAAAAAACACTAAATTTTGGGGGTTCCCCATATTTAGAACTGAAACTCAAAAATGTTTTTTTCATCAAACCCATACGTGTGGGGTATCTATGGATAGGTCTTCAAAAATGATATTGAGGTTTCTAATATCATTTTTTTAAAACGGAATAGTTTGCGCGAGAGACACTTCCGAAGTGGTAAAATGTGTGTCCCCCCCCCCCTGTAACTTCTAAAGTAAGAGAATGATAAAACTAAAAAAAATATATGATGTACATTACCATGAAAACTTCCAACGAAAATTGGTTTGAATGATATTTAGTAAGAAGTTTTTTTTTTAATACGTCATAAATCGTAAACCGCAAAAAACATTGATCAAAGTTACAACGAACTACAAGAACTTTTATATTATGTTACTTGCTGCTACGGAACCCTTCATGGGCGAGTCCGACTCGCACTTGGCCGCTTTTTTAAACCTTGCTTTGTTCGTTAGTTTATTATCACTAAACATGTATGGGTTAAATCTTGCAAGCTGAATTAGAACTATTTCCTCTCCTTAGAAGTTGAAATTTTGTATATTGCTTTGGTTCCAATGACAATGCATTTTTATGAGCATAAGCATGACCTGATAACATTCAGGGTTGACTCCAAACAAGAAAACTCCTTAACGGTTAACAATACATACATTTTTATATTAGCCCATTCACATATTATTAGCCCATTCTAAAATCTTTCATAAACTGCCTGCCATTCCAAGAGTTGGCGGCAGATAAAGGAATAGTGCTCAATTCATTTCATTGAACTAACACTATGAATATAAAGGTTTTTTTTTTTAGATTTTTGAATTAATATGAAGTCAATTTTTGCTTGACAGTCGTCACTTCTATTCACATAATTATCTTCACGAACTCATGCGCACGCCCGCACACACAAACACACGTACGGAACATCAATGTCTCCTAAAATCTTAATCTAGACAATAGCGAGTTACATTGGAAAACGTAATGTAACGGAAACAACACCTGCAGCGACTTAACCTAGTGACCCTTGCGCTTCTGTCGCCGCAATTTTATTGCTGTCAGATCTATATTGCTAAATAATTTTAATAATGAAAATGTTTAAAACGACATTAATAATGATGTTGCGTCGCATGCATTCAATCTTTGCGTTATTGCGTTTAGATCGTACCAACCTATTGTGTTTTTTTATGTATGACGTATGTATGTTTGACGTACATTTACCTGAATGGAAATGTGTTTTAAAGATCCTTCCTGAACAGTTTTTAGGGTTCCGTAGCCGAATGGCAAAAAACGGAACCCTTATAGATTCGTCATGTCTGTCTGTCTGTCTGTCTGTCTGTCCGTCCGTATGTCACAGCCACTTTTTTCCGAAACTATAAGAGCTATACTGTTGAAACTTGGTAAGTAGATGTATTCTGTGAACCGTATTAAGATTTTCACACAAAAATATAAAAAAACACTAAATTTTGGGGGTTCCCCATATTTAGAACTGAAACTCAAAAATGTTTTTTTCATCAAACCCATACGTGTGGGGTATCTATGGATAGGTCTTCAAAAATGATATTGAGGTTTCTAATATCATTTTTTTAAAACGGAATAGTTTGCGCGAGAGACACTTCCAAAGTGGTAAAATGTGTGTCCCCCCCCCTGTAACTTCTAAAGTAAGAGAATGATAAAACTAAAAAAAATATATGATGTACATTACCATAAAAAATTTCCAACGAAAATTGGTTTGAATGATATTTAGTAAGAAGTTTTTTTTTTTAATACGTCATAAATCGTAAACCGCAAAAAACATTGATCAAAGTTACAACGAACTACAAGAACTTTTATATTATGTTACTTGCTGCTACGGAACCCTTCATGAGCGAGTCCAACTCGCACTTGGCCGCTTTTTAACCGATTGCGCGTCGTAAGGGGGTAATGTGTTTTATCAGTCTATGTATGTTTGTTCCTATGTGGCGTAGAGTTAGAGACCAAATGTGTTGACCGATTTTGATGATTCTTACTACAATCGTTCGTCTTAACTTTACGAGTGTCAATAAAGACATGACAATAATCAAAATTCATCACAGCGACAACCAGACGTCATATTGGCAAAATGAAAAAAAATAATAATTTAATATTGTTTTTTTCAAGTGGGTTCGCTTTCCCCTAATGTAATTTTTTTTAGGTTTTCTTTTATTGTCTTATTAACATATTAGTATTGCAGTACCGTGGTTTTAAAGTAGTACCTATGTTACCATTTGTTAAAATATTGATGCTGTGAAATTCAGAGGTGGAGATTTGTAACATTAAAATGAACCACATTAAGTGTTCAGTGAGCCGCGCCCCACATAGCTGACTGGGTCAAGATCACATCCCGCCAGATTTTCTAAGTGTAACCAAATAACACGACAGCTATTGAGCCATGTTCGGTGTTAATCCTAAGCTCGGACAAAGAAACATTTTTAATTGACGTTATTGTAATGTAAATGTCCATTACTGTAATTACGTACAAGTACATTATTTTGACTTTTTCAATTTCGAAACTTTAGACAACTCCTTCAAACTCTTTATATTCAAACTCCTTTTGAAGTTCTACTTCTTTAGGCGCGTTATGAAATAAATGGAAAAAATGATGAAAGTGAAATTTTAAGATTTGTGACACAAAAGGTGACGAAAAACGTCACAGTTGATTTTTAAAGCAATTTTTAACAAACGCGCGTTATGAAAAAAATATTATTAGGTATATTTTTATTATATTGTTTTATTTTATATATTGTTTGAATATTATTTTTATCTATACAGGGAATCGAGTTAATTTAGGTCAACCTGAAAATGCTAGTACAGATTGTGCAGACCTATTTTGATTTGCACACAGGGTTCGAAAATATTTAATTTGTTTCCTAATAAAATTATCATGATAAATATGGGATACTCATTACATGAATTATTCATGCGGATTTTATTAAATTATTCTCGTTAATTTTTGTTTTACCTATGTTAAATACATTCCTAAACAGTAGTGTAAGAAAGACATTTATAAAGTAGTAGTGGATACCCAGCGTATTCCACTACGCTAAAAAAATTTCTGATGACAATGACAGATCAGTGTTGACAGGCTGTATTATGCGCCATCTTCACATACATATTAATATTATCTTCAAATGTTTTGTGTGGGAAAAGTGGAAAATCGACTTTATCAATAGACCGAATGTGCGTAATGCATTGTTTTAGTGATTTCTCACCATCTTCGGATTATTGCCTTTCAAATGAAAGTAATGAAACCATTTTGAGGCATATCAGTTGGATGGTTTCAGAGTCTATAAAGCATATCCGTACAAACATTTTTTGTGGTTTATCTTAATATGTGTAAATTACGTGTCACGTTGTTTGTCCGCGATGAACTCCTTAACTACTTAACCGATTTTAATCAAATTTGCACACCGTGTGTAGTTTGATCCAACTTGAAAGATAGGATAGTTTACATCTAAAAATATTAAAAAAAAAAACACTTTTGACAGAACGAAGTCGGTCCGGGCAGCCAGTATATTTATATAGATTACTTACTGTTTTATTTGAATGTCAAACATTTTTAAAATCTTATCATCTTTATACTAGTGATACAGAATATATAGTCTAATTGCGGCAAAATTATTAATAACTAGCTGTTGCCCGCAGCTTCGCATACGGAAATTATGTTTTACCTTATTTGTAACTCTTGCAGAAGAAAATTTAAAAAACGGTGAATTTATATTAAAGTACTTATATTTAGTAATTTATATACTGAAATCCACGATAAAATCACAAAGGATTCCTCCAGGAGTGGGTTTTGAAAAATAAGCAATATTCACATTAATTTTTATTTTTTTCCTTTTATTTGCAAAATTTTGAAAAACTGAAAAATATGTATTCAATCAATTTAATCAAGGAACATTTTTGTAAATTTGAAGCAAATCGGTTAATGTTTTAAAAATATTCCATACAAAATTTCATCCCGTTTCTCGGGGAAACCTTTTAATTTTCCGGGATAAAAAATATCGTAAAATATGACCTGGAGTATTAGTAACAACTTTACCAATTTTCATCGAAATCCGTTCAAGGGTTTTCATTTGATGCCCGGACAGACAAACAGACAGACAGACAGACAATATTTCTAAAAAAAACAATTTTTGTGCTCTAACATGTTATTGAAGTTTCCCCTAATCGAAATTTTTAAAAAATATTCAATGTACAGAAAATTTTCCCTCTGAGTTTTATTATAGTATAGAATAAGATATATCTTATCCATTCTGTGTTATTGGTTATTAATTTATTATCATCTGCAGAAATAACTAGCCGCCAAAAGTATCCATACAACCGCGCATTCAGAAATCGGTTTACATAGGTTCGTACTTTGCCACTACAAAAAGTAACTTTGGCAATTGGCGCTACTATAAGTTGATTGGGACGTCCTTTAAATGATGATTTTATCCTAAACACTTGAATAGTCTCCTTATTAAACCTGTTTCAATCTTTATCAATGAATGTATTTATTAAACCATTAATTTTGTCCACAGTACCAAGTGGCTCAACTGTATTGTGTGGCAGAGGTTTCCAAAAATGAAACAGGCGGCGGTGAAGGCATAGAGGTCATCAAAAATGAACCATTCAAAGACTACCCTTTGCTCGGTGAGTACAAACATTTGATGCTCTTGATACAGAAGGACGACCCATGAATTCCTACCACTAATTGTACTGCTAAGTGTACATTGTGTGGTATGGACCATACAATTAATTGTACATTAATTATATAATAACAAACATCGAGAACAAATATTATCTGTTGTATATCGTATGACGTCTGTCCCAGCGGGACGAACCCGGAACCTCGCTCCGTACATATTTATTACTAACTAGGCTTCAGGGTATTCTTAACTGCATGGATGTTTATTTCAATAAGAGTTAAATATTCTCCCAAGTAGTAGGTACAGTGTTTCAAATAAATTTACCGTATCTATTTTAAGTTACTTGTTAGGTATTTAACATTTAAGTTTTGTAAGTAGATGGGTAATAATTTTGGTAATTATTAAGCAAAAAAAAATTAAAATAACGTTGATTAAATATTTAAATATTGTTAGTTTATTACTAATTTGTATTCGGGACCGTTAATTAAGATAGTGACCATTTGAGAAGCTATTATAATATGAATAGTTTATATTCACTGGTTAATTATTTATCTCCTGGAGCCGGAAATTTTTAATTTAATTTCTTACGTCGTATTTTATAGTAAAATGTAAATTTTATCCATTGAATGTTTAAATACTACCAAAAAGCCGTGTGGTTACGTGACTTTGTCGTCATTTCTTTGTTAATAATAAAATTGCTACTTTTTAATATTTGCAAATTTATGGCATGTTTGTAGTCATAATCGAGGGCCTTTCACTTTGTTATATTTTTCATATGAGTATTATTGATGAATCATCGACCAGTTTGTGTAACTAGTACGACAAAATCTGGTCCAAAGTCAATCCGTTGACAGCTATTTTGTTTTTGTGAGGTCATTGTGTCTGCTGCGGACACAGTGTTGCGGCTTAAATGGCCATATACATACTCGTAGTTTATCATACAGATGCACCAAGAACATACCTAATATGTACAATTATATGTAACGTAAAATATTGTTTCATTGCTTGTCCAGTGTCCAAGCTGCTAAAGTTTTATGCAATATTTAAGATTTACACTATTCAGGTCCTAACTCCACCATCTGATCAGCTCCAATATACCAAATTATTGTATTGCCATTGAAATTACATATTACTACAATCCTACAAAATTACTTCTGGTTAGTTAAAATTCACTTCCAGTTTTTGTTTAGATTGTTAGTTAATTCTTTAGTTAGTTACAAATGAAGCTAATAAAAACGTGTTAAAAATACAAATGTATGCTAACTCCCAAATTCGATAGTAAGTTAAATAAAATATTTCAGTGGATAATGAAATAAATAATGGACAGTAAAATTTTAAACGAGCAGTTACGCATGGTCAGTTTGTTGTCTGAAACTGAAATCTTATGCTTAGCGATTAATACGGGCGGCGCCGCGGCGGCGTGCTTATAATATTAATTAACAGTGTCTTAGCGACGACTTTGTATAGGTCATTCAGTTTTACGTATTACCTTACGTTTCAAAATTAATTGATATGAATATGAGACTGCTTGGTTTTTGCCAATTAAATCCATAACATAAAAAATATTACTTAACATTTAACTAAAGAATTGGGAAGTAAAATAATGTTAATTTAACTTTTATTTAAATTAACTCGTAGAAAAAGAGGACAAACTTGTCTATATTTTTGAAGACATGATAGTTATGACGTTAAGAATGACCAAAGGTCAAGGCATAGGGGGGGCAAGGGGAGGAGGAGGAGTTGGAGTATAATTATTTAATTATTCCGTAATTGTTTTTCAAGAGAAGCAACTTTACGATACTTAAATGATGGGTAGATTGATTAATCAATTTAATCATATAACTACTCGTTTGATATAATTTATTGGAAAAGTTTGATAATATAATTTCTTGGAGATGTTCACTGTTCAAAGTCCGGCGGCTTATCATCTTTAATTTGTCGATCCTACCTAACTCATTGACCTAGTCGAGCAACTTACTACGGGCGCAGTCGGTAGTTGGATAGGTGACCGGTAGTGGCAAAAATTTCTTGAGCGCTTCCGTGCTGCGGAGGGCACGTAAAGCCGTCGGTCCCTGTTGTTAAATATCATTCGTAAAACCATGTAGGTAGGCCTTCTGGTGGCAAAAAAACTTCAGACACTTGAATTTGCCACAGTAAGCTGGTCCGCACTGGAGCAGCTTGGTGGATTATGCTCTAGGCTTTCTCAGTAAGGAGAGAGACCCATGTCCAGTAGTGGGCCATTAATCGGTAGAAGCCACTGAGTCTTTTATATTGTACAAAAAATAACGTCTGTAACTTTTAATTAAAGTTGTACGTCAAAGTAAAGAAAGAATCTCTAGAATTTTGTTAGTCAGAATAGTAATTAAGTCACTCTTTTCTTCACTAACTTTTAGTTGGAAAAAAAGAAGCTAAGAGCTCAAAAACTGCCGACGACGCAGACTCTTGTGCCACCTGCACTGCATGCATTGAAGAGGGTAACCTAACTTTGTTCATAATATTATATTGTACTGAATTGTGGTGCACATTACATTATAATTCTTTCAATTAAAAAAATTTTAATGCTCTATATTTGAAACCTTTAAAATATTTGCGTTAAAATATAAAACTGGCTCGAAGGACCAACATTATTCAGTTGATTGAAGAACAGCATAGGTAATTTATCGTGTAAATCTCGTTGATTAACTTAATAAAAATAAAACTTAAATCTGCCTAAAATTTCAGTACCTCACCAGAATAATCTTGTATGTATATTATTTTATACTAGTATTTAACCCAATGTAGCATCAAGTGAAGAGTCAAAACTAAGGTGTTACAACCACATTTGAAGAATTTGTATCTGCTTGAAATTCACAGTAACAAAATTTTCAATTTCGGGATTCCAAAAGGCTATAAATTTCCTTAAGTTTATCCGATCTGTATTTCTAAGTTCTCAGTATTTTTTCTATACTTTCAAGGTGGTTTAGGAGGTAAAGAAAGAACAACTACTGAAACTGTAGGATGAATTGAGGATTATGAATGGATAGAATATTTGAAACGACGTTAATAGATAAAATATGGCTTTTATAGCTTTCAAATTTAAATCTAAAAATAATCATCAAAATGTATTTAGCTCAGTATACACTGCATATTAATGCTGTTATAAACTAATACGAACAAATACGACTCTGTAAATTTCATCAAAGTCCGCTGGTTTCAACGATAAATATAAATAAAATATTGTCATAGAAATTAGAAATCATATACCACTTAGATTTAAATTTTTATTTTAAATAGTCAGTAATGTTCAATTTATGGTATTCAGACCTACAGCATTATACTTTTAGTTGTGGTCCTTTGTAATGACTCTCGTTTAGGTATAGTATATGATATAATAGTCATAGTAGTATAGTATATAATAGTCCTAGGGCAATTAATTACCCCGAGTTAATAGTATGTATTTATTTTCACTACTCATATAGGTTTGTAATTATCTTCTTTCTTTATAGTAAATTATATATATTTGGAGTAAAATAATTTTGAATTCTTAATGTTTTATCAAATAATGCTCAACCTTGTTAGACTAAGTCCTAGACTAGCGTAGTTATTTTTCATTGTAAAAGTAAAAAATCACATTTCAAAGAAACCTTTTGAGCACCAGTTGTTATTTCGATATGTCAGATTACTTCTAATGTACCTGAAATCGCACAAATTGCGCTTAAAAAGTCACAAAGAAACGCAAAGAAGTTTAGGTTTTCTTTTTCTTTAAGGCTTCTTTCTTTATTTTCAGGCTCTTGACAAATTCTTGTCTTATCCTTTAGCTTTACGTAATAAAGTTTGTGGATTTCTTCCAAGTTATTATTGTTATTATTGTGATGAGGCATAGCAAACCTGAAAAAACGGGTTCTTAAATATAAAAATCGTAAAACCTGTTGTTGTTAAGTAGTACCTAGTGGTCTCTATCGGTCGCAATCTACACATGTACTTGGAATATCAATACTCTATGGCATGCATTGTATATTTGAAAATCTAAAGTATGCGAATGTTTTTTTTTCCAATACTATTATGAACTATTATTAGCAGAATTAAGAATTGCATGACGCGTGCTGACCACACACGCCATTCGATCAGCCTGTGCAGTCGGCATCAAAAGACGATAACCAGAAACAGGATGACAATTTGTAGTGAACAAAGCGCAACCCGACAACAGTATTAGCAAGACATTAGTATGATTAGTTTCATCGTGATATGGCTGTATAATGTATTATGGAATGGAATGGTTGAATATGCGGCGCAGTTTATTGTTACTGTTGTTGGCAACATCAACGCAGCAGTTATAACACGGTCCCTACGTTTGTTTTTGCGCATGCAAATTCTGAGGGGGATCCAGTCCCAACGTAAAAGTGCTCTAATAAATGGCCAGCGTTGCGAGTGACGGTAAATCCCCCTGCCTTTCGGTCCTGAGTATGAAAAAATAATCAGTTGAAATCTGTCCCGCAGGATTCAAACTGTAAGATTGAATTGTTTTGGAACATTCTTCCTATACAATGTTCATTGCACTAATAAAATACGTCAGTTTAATGCTATACTGTATGCGATTGAAGCTTGCTGTAGGAAATCGTCATTATGCTTATCCTTATTATGCATTATCCTTTTTAATCGTCATTATCAAGCTTCATTTAACGTCTGATTTAAGCCTTATTTTATTTTGTTAAAAGCACAATAATCTGAAATGTAATGTGCATCACATTCTAGGTTTACGTAATTTTTATCACAATATTATTACCAGTATTTTACTTATCTGCAATAATATAATATATCTCTACATTCGTTACAATCTAGATTCCATTGTATTGGATAAGTTTAAAATTCATGATTTTCAATATGAAATCGTAGTCATCATTATCAACGATTATAAAAAGTAAACGGCAGTTGATAGCTGTAGGTACTACGTTGAATTACATATCAGCTGTAATCGCATCATAACTATTTCATGCGCCGCCGTGACACGTTATTTAATTTTATTGCAGAATTTTATTCCATTAACTTTTAACGAATTGGTATTCACTTTGCAAAATAAAATTTTATATAATGTTACTGAAAGAATAAATACTTAATTTCACCAGTCATTATGTCATAAAAATATAGAATTTGTGCGGTTGGCCTAAATTGGTAGTGCCACTACCACTTTTTTCTTATCATAGGTGGAGGGATAAAGGTCTCATTTTTTATGTCAATGGCTTTAAAGGAGCCATCGCTCCACCTGATGGTAAATGGTTCCAATTTGTAACACCATAGACATTAGCGAAGCATTAGCGTCAGCGCCCAGCAGTATAGTAGGAAGCGGAGAATCTACTTTTTAGCGAATTTGTGGTAATTTGAGTTAAACCAGTAACGGATGTGATTTTAGCTCATTGTCAGTAAATATATCGTAATAGTCGCTAATTGTATTCTAATTGTAATCATGACAAGACAGCATGAGAACAAAAAATACAGCGTAGTCTTCATAAAACGAAAACATTCGACGAAATAAATATAGACGAAAAAATACAGTGAAATGAATCAATCGATCTGGGGATTCTTAAGATTTAAATGTTATTTTTTTAATCACTTCAGGTCTATTACTGAGCTGAAATACAATTTATACTCAACCGATGGTCTAGTACTCTAGTCTGACGTGAGTTTGTCTACCAGATCCACGCGAAGTTCCGTACTAATGTGATGACGTGATATTCGTTAGTTAGCACAGATGTTGTAATACAATGTAGTGTTTATTTAGGTGTGGTACGGTACACATTACCTATGAACGAGAACAAAGGCTGTTTAGTTTAATGTTGCTTTAAAATCTCTTAGTATGTAGGTATGTTACTGAAATGTAGCGATAAAAATCATTGTTATCAAATACGTATTTGTCTAGGATTATTAATAGTCTAGTCAACAAGTGCTTTTTGGTTAACTTTTTTCAAGTCTCGGAAAAATATGAACGAGGTATCATTCGATTCGGTATAGAATGTAGATGATTTTTGAAAAAAATTAAGTTCCGCTTGAAAAAATTGCAAGAATTATAAACAGTTAACTGAAATAAAAAGGCGTTTAGTTAATTGCAAATATCTCAAAAAACAATTGAGATTTTTCGCATCTAAAAAGATTCAAAAAGAGGAGAAAAATTCCTAAAAAAAAATCTCGACCCGCGGAATTGTAGGACTAATATTTATAATTTTCCCAGAGGGATGAAAATACGGCCGAAAACGGGTACTCGGTCTTGCCCAAGCCACGCCTACTCCGGACACTTAATCAATAAAAGTTATTTAAAAATATTAAATATGAAATTTTACAAATAGAAAAATTCCGGGGCCTACTATCCAGTATCTATCCAGATAAATGAACAATTATCCGCCGGTTTTTTTTTAATCACAAAATTCAATTAGTTATGCAAGAGTTAATCAATTTTTTTTTTCTGCTTGAACATGAACATTGCAAGTGTGATGATAATTGTTAAACTATGAATTTGAGATTTTTTCTTTCTTGGAGCTATTCTTGAAAGGCTTCAGAATAGACCTCCGTTGGAAAAAAAAAACATTTTACTACCTAGTTCCTATACAGTTACCGGAATAAATGTTACTCTTTTTATGCCATACATTATAATAAATAATGTTAATAATTAATGACAATAATTATCATCATCATACATTACTATCTTCAATATCAAATAGTAGAATCTACCTCAAAATCCGTGCACTTATTGTTAGTGTTTCTGCTGTTGATTGACCATTAGGTTGCCCGTTTGCTTTTTCAACCATGAGTCAGGCTAAAAAAGTATTACTTACGTCACGTTACATAAAAATAAATAAAATGCCATATTTTGTTTACAACCTGAAACGTTCACCAATATATGTAAGACAACCAAAGATATTTTCGATGGGTATTACTACGAGTACGAGCTACGAGTATGGAGGCGGAACGGAAATTTTCTATTGCGTTCCAGCAACGTTAGCATTTTATGATTTCTTTAAATTTTTAACGTCGAACATAAAAGTAAATATATAGAGCAGCTAGCTACTAGCAATCATTGTGTACCCGGCATACGGCACGGGAATATTTCTTATCGTTTTGCACGTTGCAACAGTTATATTACCTAATAATAGCTGCCGACGTGTAGCATAGTGTAACTTTTGTGTAACTTATAAAAGCTGTAAATAAAACAGTTTACGAGTAGTTTCGACCCGCTGACACAGCACTGGTCATCCACAAAATACTGGAGCGTACTTTGAAATGCTACATGTTTTGCGGGAGGCGAGGGGTGATCCGTTCCCGACCGAAGCTTTAGAAGATGCTATCCCTTACCTAGGCTTCCAATGCGAATGAAGTTTACCTAACAACCGACCGATACTAAAGTATAACGTCCCCTCCAAAGCATAGTAAAATAATTTCAATTTATAATTAATTATGTTAATAATATAACTTGTCTAGCGTTATTATATTTTAACATAAAATCCAAAAGTTTATAAACAGCCAGAAATGCAAAATTTTATGTGGCGTTAATTGAATTTAAGCAATCATAGCATGAATTGATGTGTATTATTGCTCGTGGCGTAATTAACTTTACGTCAAGCTTCACAGGCCATTAATATTCTTATTGAAATTCGTGGTTTAATTAGATTTGTTACATATAATAGTAACTTATTATAAGTACTACATGAATAGGAAAATCAGTCTACAGTTAGGGCGCACCGCGTAATAGGTGCGGACTGCGGTGTTTTTTTCGTAGTCGATTTATGAATGACGAGTAATCTTTGCTTCGGTTTTCTTATTTTTTACACCTTGGGTTAAATTATTGGAGTTTTATTAAGGATCCCTAATTTTTTTGAAAATTTAATATAGCCTTTGTTACTCGGGGATAGTGTAGCTTCCCAACAGTGAAAGAATTTTTCAAATCGGTTCTGTAGTTTCGGAGCCTATTCAATGCAAACAAAAAATCAAATCTTTCCTCTTTATATATGGGTATAGATAAGTGATAACAGTACGTACAAGAAATTGATAGCATTGTTTTGCGTTCCACTTTTAGCCCAATAGCCCTACCTTAAATCAGAAGACCAGCAAAAGATAGTTGTACCTCCAAAAGATAATAAATTAGGTTAATCTTGTCGAAACATATTCTTGGTGCCCGGATTTATGAAACGAAACAAATATTTACAAATCAATTCCAAAGTGCAATCGCAAAATGTAATTATGATGTATAAATCTAAAGTAATATCAATAAATATGACTACAATTGCTAAATATGATAATGATATAAAATACAGAATTCCTGTCAAGAAAGAAGCTAGGATCCAACAACTTTGATTGATGTATGGATCAAAACAAAAATTCTTGTTAGTTACAGAGATATTGACAAAATACATTTTTTTTAACTATTACCCGGAATTTGGCTTTTATTTGCTCATAAAATAAAAACTGTTTTTTAAAACGTTATAATTTCAGTTCATTTTAATATAGTAGATATATTGTAATTCAATTAAGCTAAAGTTTTATATTTGAGACATAGCCACAAGAAGAAACACAATTATTTAAAATTGAATGTTAAGTTTCAAAACATGTTTAATTCAAAAAAATCTTAAGACATATATCATGTAAATAATTAAAAAAAGCGGCCAAGTGCGAGTCGGGCTCGCCCATGAAGGGTTCCGTAGCAGCAAGTAACATAATATAAAAGTTCTTGTAGTTCGTTGTAACTTTGATCAATGTTTTTTGCGGTTTTTTACTAATAATTAATGTTAACTTAAATTAATGTTTTTACGATTTATGACGTATTAAAAAAAACTACTTACTAGATCTCATTCAAACCAATTTTTGTTGGAAGTTTGCTTGGTAATGTACATCATATATTTTTTTTAGTTTTATCATTCCCTTATTTTAGAAGTTACAAGGGGGGGGACACACATTTTACCACTTTGGAAGTGTCTCTCGCGCAAACTATTCAGTTTAGAAAAAAATGATATTAGAAACCTCAATATCATTTTTAAAGACCTATCCATAGATACCCCACACATATGGGTTTGATGAAAAAAACATTTTTGAGTTTCAGTTCTAAGTATGGGGAACCCCCAAAATTTATTGTTTTTTTTCTATTTTTGTGTGAAAATCTTAATGCGGTTTACAGAATACATCTATTTACCAAGTTTCAATGGTATAGCTCTTATAGTTTCGGAAAAAAGTGGCTGTGACATACGGACGGACAGACAGACAGACAGACAGACATGACGAATCCATAAGGGTTCCGTTTTTTGCCATTCGGCTACGGAACCCTAAAAACATGTCCATTTCATCATCGATCCAAAAAGGTATTATTTATCATTTAACGTTTTGTTAACACTGGTAGAGTTCTTAGCTTAGAACAGGTATTAAAAATATATCACATAGTAAATAGTAAATCCCTGTTTGAAAAGATCAGAAAAAAGTTTTCAATATTTTTTTTGCAAAATTTATTTGTATAATAAAATTTACTTCACACGGGAAAATGGTGAAAACAGGAAAGTTATTCGGTAGAATTTATACGTATGTGTATCTTTATTATTATTTTTGTTAACTATGGTATAAATGGATCTTACGTAAGACAGTAACAACAATAACACAATTAAAAGGTAACAATAAGACAAACGCTTCTATCGACCCTACAGAGACTGAGATAAATAAATGTTACAGGATCTAAGCACGTCAGGAAAAAAATTAAAATTAAGTTAATACTAAAACTAAATTTATATTATACAAAAATTTGTTGGCGGTTGAGGAGATTTCTGGTATGGAGCCAACGCTGCGCGAGGCAGTTACGTGATGATGGAGTTTAGAACGAACTATCATAATTGAATGCGTATTTAAAGTTTCATGGCTGTAATATGCATATGAAGAGTTCTCTCGTTGAACCAATCCCGAGCATAATATCTGGTCATCATTATCATAAAAATGCATTGTTATCGGAACTAAATTTGAAATTTCAACTCCATGAGAGGAAGTAGTTCGGAATTCAGTTTGCAAGATTTGACCCATATATTTTAACAAAGTAACAGACAAAGCAAGTTAAATAAAAGCTTGTCAAGTGACAAGTTGTGATTTTAAATAGCTTAATACAAATAAAAAACAGATTTAATTAAAATAATACTTTTAATCGCGTTGCTCAGTGTAAGTTACGATAGCAACGGTTGTGACTCAGAGATAGATACAAACACCGGCTGTTGATAAAATACCGTTCTTGAAAGTGTGATACTAAGTACCTTTTAAAGAAGATTGTAACTAGTCCACCTATTAATAACTTCTACAAGAGCCGCTAAAAAGTCTTATCATTAGGAAATTTAATATCTCGCTATGAAAACTGAGTAACAGATAAATTAATAATATTTTATCGTTTCCCTTTCCAGTTACAGATATGGAATTATTTCGGATTATCCACAGACATAAAAAAAGAACAGACGTAACCTTGTCTAATCGAGAGTGAAGCTGACAGCTGACAGCTCGCTTACCATGTGTGCGTAATTTTGTAATTTTTGATTGGCGATGGTGTCAAATTCGTAGCCGTATGGTGTCAATGTGTGGGTGTGTGTACTTGTACGAATACAGAGTTGGTATTCCTATGGGTGCTTCATTGAATTTGTTCTTGGGATTATGTCCGTCTTTTTTTTAGGTCCGTGGGATTATCTAATTGATTCGGTTACGTTGCGGAAATTAGACTATTTAGGGAATTGTTAAGGGAAAAGGAAGAAATTACATGATAACAATTTCACATTAATTTGTAGGTTAGATATTTTTTAGCAGTGTAATAGTTACAATGACAGAAATACGAGTAGTTGGCTTAGCATACTTAAACAATATGCAAAAAATATATATATTATGTAATAAAGGGAAATCTCAAATTATTAAAAACTTTTTTTATTCGGATACTCTAGTTTCGGTAACGGAGCTTTATACCATAAATCTGTATTGCCTAGTTGAGCCAATAATTTTAATAGGTGTTGTTACGCAGGTGGTAAATATTCGTCCGGGCAGTACACGTACAAGATCTACCACTTGGCGTCGAAGGTGCCCGCCTTCATCAGACTGCTGGCGCCGAAGGGTTCGCTCGAGGTGCACGAGGAGGCCTGGAACGCCTACCCTTATTGCCGGACTGTGCTCACGGTGAGGATATAATTATTAATTATAAACATAATTATAATAATTTTTTTTTAAACGCCACACACTCAATTAATTAATAATAATGTAAAAATATATTCTTTATTAAAAAACGTTTTACGCATAAGCCCTTATTACATTATCCTAAATTCAGACAAGTTACAACAAAGTATAAGAAATTGTTCAGAATTATTTTCTGAATTTGAAAAAAGTCTACATAATTTTCACTATTTCTAGGTTTAGTATATTAGTAAAACGTTTTAATAATGTTTTCAAGTCCCAAGTATGCCAACTATTAGTAAAACGTTTTAATAATGTTTTCAAGTCCCAAGTATGCCAACTATGATAGCAATTGAACGGTTTACGTCGACTCTACAGTTCACCTCACTGTTTTAGTAAAGTTAATATTCTAACATTTTTCGTTTACTCAAAAGAAACGAACCAGCGCTATTTACAGCGTTGGTAATGCTATAATGTATAATACTTTTAACAAAACGATTACAATTTCATTTTCGTGCTAAGTCAAATTGTACTTCTCAGCCGGTGGATCTCAATTGAATACAAAGTGGAGACGAAGCTCTTTTTTCTCCAACCTATTTTTTTGTACAAATGAAATGATACCTAGCTATTATCCTTCAATAAAAATGTTTCAGCTCGTATATTTGCGTTTTACACATGTCGTGAGTGAATGCCAATTTTGATACGTTATAGTTATTTTATTATACTCGTACTAAATACAGAGTTACCAGGTATTATAAAATAAATATTATTATTTTTATAACAAAGTATTTAAGAAAAAAATTGCTATAATATATGAGTGTTTTTGTATGTTTTATGTAAACGTTGTATATCCTTTACGGCTACGAGTATTCATCCAGTGGTCGATATTCGAGCAAAATTAATAAAAATCGTCATAGAGATATAATTAAATAAAATCAATAATTTGCATAATGGAACATAGTTTTTACTCCTATACATTTCGTTAATTGTATAGCTGGAACCATACTATTTTTAGGGTTTTATTTTTTTATATAATTTGCATACATTACCATAAATAATCTAAATTTAAAAAAACCCCGACAGTTTGATTTTAACTAAACATAGTTCAGAACACTCTCGATGAAGTCACCTTTCATGCAAAAAAACTACACCAAAATCGGTTCATCCGTTTGGGAGCTACGATGCCACAGACAGACATACAGATACACAGACACTTATAACACCCCTCTTTTTCGTCGGGGGTTAAAAAAGTAAATCGGTTGACCAAACAGTTTCTCTTACATATTTAAAAATATAGATAATAAAGAATAGAATAAATAATAATTAATTTGATTATTTAATAAATAATAATTAATATTTTTTCAGAATCCCGGCTACATGAAAGACAATTTCGTCATTTGCATAGAATCCTTGCATTTACCCGATGTGGGCGATCAAAATAATGTAAGTAATGATGTCATTAATCAGTGTACTCTCGTTTAATCCGGTTAATGGTTACCTAGTGAAGTGACCATGGGTTATGCCTCGTAGAGGAATTTTATCGCGTGCTTTCAGTCGTGTAGAAATTTCTACGCTCTTCTAAATATTTACTAAATTTACATTAGATTGTATGGAATTTCTACTATGGGCATAATATTAAAATTGGATTGATTTCCGTACCACACTCAAAAATACCTTGCGCTTGAACCTATCGTCAATTTTTCTTAATTCTCTTACATATTATTTACATAAATTATAATTGAACCAATAATAAAATTAATATTAGTAGGTATTTGCGTCGATTTATTACTACGACAAAAGTACTATTATTTCTTCTGTGCAATCTTGTGAAAGGCTTTATAATCTATTCTGTGCTTATAGTGCGATTTTTCAGCCTTATAGATAAGCTAAGAGGGCTATGCTCGGTATTTCTCTACGTGATCGTATTCGAAATGAGGAGATCCGTAGGAGAACAAAGGTAGCCGACATAGCTCAAAGAATTAGCAGGCTGAAGTGGCAATGGGCTGGCCACATAGTTCGAAGGACCGATAACCGTTGGGGAAGAAAGGTCCTCGAATGGCGCCCACGTCTCGGAAAAAAGAGCATAGGACGCCCCCCGACCAGGTGGACTTACGACCTGAAGAAGACAGCGGGCATCCGCTGGATTCAAAAGGCTCAGGACCGGTCAGAGTGGCGCAAGTTAGGGGAGGCCTATGTCCAGCAGAACTCCTACAAAGGCTGATGGATGGATGGATGGAGATAAGCTTTTGAAATACTGTGACTGCGTATCTACTTTCTAGTTGAAAAGACAAAGAACGACTTTTAGGTAATTCAAGCGTGCGTGTGTCTGCGACAACTCGGTTCGAGCCAATATTAAATGATTTTTCGATGCATAATTTCCGTGGTATTTTTGTAACTATAAACGATAAACCAACGTTAATTGGTCGGGGGCCGGCTCGCGTCGGCGGTACTGATTGCCCTCGCGGCGGAGGTCAAGTGGCTGTAGGGTGCTATGCAGTTTGCATACTGCTGGTCTGCTATTAGCTTTGAACGATGCCCAATGATGCCATCAAAGAGTCGTTAAAATATAAGATAAGTTTAAAATTAGATCACCGTGTCGCGTGTCTCAATAATCGTTCGAACTCTCGAATGTGTGGTCCGAAACAGAATCCTGTACGCATCTCAAATTTTAACGTCATAATAATGTGTGCGCGTGCACACTCATGCTAAAGTAACATGCGAACATCTTACAAAATTATTTTGTTATAGTGGATTTCATCATCATCATTATCATCGACTGTCGAGTGTACGAAAGAAAAATAAAGACAGTAAATTGACGTCCATATAACAATTAAATTCATTTGATTTGATTTGATTTGATTTTGATTTGATAGAAAATGTATACGATAGTGCATACGCAGCGGAATCCCGTACGGGAAAACACCCATTACGTATGCATTGGCCTTAAGTAGCCGAAACTTTTTGAATTTCATAATATTTGTTGATTATACATAGCGTAATAACATTCTATCAATGTGTTAATCATGTTCATGATATGGGAAGGCTTTTGTAAGTTAGAAACTTCGAACGCGTTCGCGTGTTGAATGGGTTCCAATACTTCCAATAGGCAATATTTTTCAGTGGCTTCTTGCTTCTGCCCTGGACTCTTAGAGGCCTATTATCATTACAATTTACATATCAGCCGATAAGGCAGGTCGAAGGCTGTGGCCAAAACAATTTCCTACACTTGGTTAAGCGTGGCAGAGATATCCATGAATCAAATGTTGCCAAGACGGGCCAAATTTGCATCGTACATAGTAGCGTAGCACATAAAAAATAAGCTGATGACCTTCAAAAAATTCAATACTAAATTGCGGATTTAGTTGACGTGCAGTATTCGAATGGACTTCAGACTGGCTCGAGTTAAAATTATTCTTATCGAAATTATCCATAATAATAAAAAGAAATATATGAGAATATTTAATTTTTATTTCTTGTTTGTATTTTAAAGGAAATAACTAACTACTAAAATGTAGGTAATGGTATATAGTATTACCTATAGGTATAGCCTATAGCGTTCCTTGATAAAAGGACTATCAAACACAAAAAGAATTTTTCAATTCGAACCAGTAGGTAGTTCCTGAGATTAGCGCGTTCAACCACAAACTCTTCAGCTTTATAATATTAGTATATTTAGGGTTATTTTTTATTTAGTATATTTAATATATATGTCGCAGATAGGTGGTCCAGAAAATAATAAACTGTGGGCGTTTTCATCATTTTACTTAGAAACCCATTGAAACACATGTTTTACACTTGCTACTAATTTAGTAGGCAATTACTACTGATACACATGGCTCTGAACAGATTACTATGTCGCTCGAATAACATAACCAATCGCTAATGGAACGCGGTGAAGTCGGATTTACAATTTTACATCGCGGTGCGGCATTCAGGGTAACCAACCATAATTCACACGCCGCATTGCACACTCGCAGCCATCCCGGCTCCACAACTTGCCCGCGCCTCTCGCGCTCATTAAAACCCGTGTGATAAAACCGCCAATCGCTGGCACTATGACCTATCTCATCAGAAGCGAACCATCACAGCCGCATGGGTGCTACTCTTCGCAAAGGGTATGACTGTGCATAGAAAACAGACCACGTGCACTTCTCGCTGGCTCTGGCATAATGCGCTACTGACTGGTCAACACACGCAATACCTGCTCGATCGCAGTCCATCAGTACACACTGTACCCAGTTGTGCTCTCCATAAAGTAAACGTTGTGCAATGCTAATGCAAATTAAACTCGGCCATAATAACGACGTTCTACTTTATCGTCCGCTCAGCTCGGAGGCTGTCTAAAGAGTGCCCGCTGCCGGTTGGCAAGTCAATAGCTGTCCTATGTGACCCCCGCCACCGCGTGTACTCAAATGACAGTAGACAATTTGCACGGTGCTGCCATCTTCAACTTCCGAATACACCCAAGCTAGTTCCGGCTTGACGTTCCATTTTATGATTTGAAATTACTGATTTCCGACATATAGATATTTTAACCAAGACCGAGATTGCGTGTAAACAACAACTTCTCAGTCCTAAACATATTGAACTGGTTCGGCATCAGGTGCACGAGCTCCCGCCGGAGAAGCTAAAAACCCGCGAGGTGGTGCACATCGACATCGCGAACGACCCGCTGCCGGCGGCGGACTATAAGCCGGAGACGGACCCCACGAAGTACAAGTCGCAAAAGACCGGGCGCGGCCCGCTCGTCGGCCCCAACTGGAAGAACGACGTCAAGCCGGTCATGACGTGCTACAAGCTGGTCACTGCCGAGTTCAAGTGGTTTGGACTGCAGGTGAGCTGTGAGCTATACATTTGTATAAATAAACACGTTTTTTTATGTAGCTACTGGACAAACAGGCTGACGATCCACCTGATGGTAGGTGGCCGCCGTCGTCCATGACCATCAGTAACACCAAAGGCCCATGCATTATCGACCAAGAAAGAAACAGAAACAAAGAAAGAAAGAGACTTACTCACTTTTATGAATAATCTAATCTTCCGAATCTAATTTTCCGCATAACTTGCTTATTTTTTCTTTTATAAGAACCAGCTCCTGACAATAAAAAACACAACAAAAAAATATTAGCGAAATTCGTCCAGCCCTTCTCGAGTTTTGCGCTTAGCAACTCATTTGGTGATTCATTTTTACATATTTATATGGATAATTTATAATTGATGTTGATTGTAAAATTATTTTTTTCAGAGTAAAGTTGAGAATGTGATACAGAAGTCTGAGCGACGATTGTTCACCATATTCCACAGGTAAGTCAGTTTATTAGTATAAATGAAATAGAGATACACTTAATACACAAAATCGCAAACTCAAAAGAGAAACGCAAATATAGAATCGAAGGATCCGCTTTATTAACGATCATTAATAAGAGCCGTTGTTTCCAGACAAGTGTTCTGCTCCATGGACGACTGGTACGGCATGACGATGGCGGACATCCGCGCCATCGAGGATCGCACGAAGGAGGAGCTGGAGCGGCTGCGGCGCGAGGGCGAGGTGCGCGGCATGCGCGCCGACAACGAGTGAACCGTGAACGGCCAGTGGCTAGCGGGGAGCGCGGGGCGGGGCGGGGCGGGGCGGTGACGTCACTACACAACACACACACACACACATATACACGATTCACTCGTGTTACGGCTCATTCCCACTTGACACATTCTATTGACCATGTTCACAAATGACGGGTACTTCGTAAAAATTATATTAAGGACAGATTAATTACGGACTGTCATAACTGTCAGTTGGTTTTGACTCAAATAATGCTGAAATATATCGCATCTTCGGTGCAACAAAGTCACGGCAGCTCTTTTTTAAATTTTACAGGAGAAGACTTTTAAATTTTTTTTCGCATCTATTTGTTCATTTCTGGATTACTATTTATAGTAGGTTTAAAATCTTTATAATATTAATTGTTTATTTAGTTTACTATAGTTTTACGTAAAAATCTAATGTTTCTTCACAAAAAATCCTAATAAAAGACATAACAAAAAAAAGTGTCCTGAATTGTGATTTTGTTGCACCAGAAGTTATTTAGTTTCATGACTTAAGTATATAATTTAAGGTAAGGTTTTAAATGAAATAAAGTGTCTTAATCAAACATAATCATATATTTTCTTCTCTAAAAATCAACTATTAATAAAAAGGTAACTCAAAACAATTAAATTCTTATAACTACAACATTGTTTGGCATCATTTTCATACTTTGAGTTGGAATCAAATTCTAGGATAAGCAGACTTACGTAATACTCAGTCTTTTACACTTAGGAACTTACGAACAGTCTCATTTTAAGTCTTATAAATGGTTACATAATAAAATCTACCAACTTATAAACAATAAAAATCTTAGAAAAATAAAAAAAAGAATGAAATTGGAATGTTTTTTCAAAAATCAAAAAAGGTTCTTAACCATCTTTACTTTTTTTATACTTTTTATGTTATTATATTTTTTTTATACTTTTTTCATTATAACATTGTATCAATCAAATAAACTGTTAAATGTGTTTTCATAATACTTTGGAACTATATTAGCAGTTATTAGTTGTCGAATATCTTGCTTTTTATTGTTCGCAATTGGCAACTTAGAGCTGTATGCCGCACTCAAATGAATATCTGCTATATTTTTTTTGCCTGCACGACTAATTTTAATTTTAGCTTCTTGCCAATTTTCAGTTTTATACGTGGTTTTGTACAAATAGGTATCAGAATCTTTAATGAATTTCACAACTTTGACATCAGAAATTCTGATTGTTTCGCCATCAATATTCTTGCCAGTGTTCAAGTTGATATCGTTAGAAAGTAACTTTAAATCATAAAAACTATCGTAACTCATTTCAGTAACAGTGAAACTGTTACCGGTTTTTTTGGCATTACGGATTAGAGCCACATATTGATCTGGGGTGTAAATTGGTCCAGATTTTTTTGCTCGACGAATATTTTTCTCTATTACCGAGTGGACGCTATCCGCTTCGTTTTGTGTGTGCCCACGAATTAGAAACTTATGTGTAATGGATTTAATTGGCAAGGTTGAAACGGCATAATAATATAAACTAAGAATGAATTTGTTTTTCTGTTGGCCACAACAGTTATCTGAGAAAAAAATTATGTCTGTATTAGGTTTAGACGAAGAACATTCTTTTAAAAAATTGTACAAACAAGAACCTATTTCATTGGCTCCACGTTTACCCAGACCCTCATGCCAAAAGAAGCAGAATGTTTTCTCATCCTTAATATCTGATACTGTGAAGTTATAACAATTCAGTTTACTTTTATAAAAAAATGCCGACGATTGACCTATAGGACAAGGCAATACGGCTTGAAGATCGAATATAGCCACAATGCTGTTGCTATCAGGCCTTTTACACTCGTCTACATCTTGTTTTTTTTCTATTCTACTAAGACTCTTTTCCTCTTGATGAAGATTATAGCTGGCACTCAACGGTTCTTTATCTACAGCATTCTTAAAGGCCTCACATACGTCACATTGGTCTTTCCGAGGAATAAAAAAGCTGATATTAAATTGGGTATTGAAAATCCGATGGTATGCGTCGTAATTTGCTGGTTCCTTGTGGTCAGCTATACGTTTTTGACTATAGTTACGGTGTAGTTCGGCTACAGTCAAACCTCCATCTATATACTCTCTTGATGAATTGGCTCTTATGTAGTGACTTTCCATCCGAGGAATGGAATTAATGTGGTCACGTACAGATTGTATAATCTCAGCATCCAGCTTTGACTGTTTTCCGTGCTTACCGCGTTTATCTGTTGGAATTACACTAGTGCTTGCAAATTTGTTTTCAATTACAGTACGTAGTGGTTTATTACTTATAACCAATGTATTTAATAGGAATGTTTTGCAAATCCTTATTTCAATACCTTTATTTACAAGGAAGTAAGATGTGTTCGGTTTTCTACATTTTCTATTGACGTCTCCACCTTTTCGAATCTTTATGGTACGGAATTCAGGTTCAACTTGCTTTACACAAGAAGCGAGGAAGTCACGCTGCCTTTGAAAAGAATTAAGGCCCCAGTATGTCTTAAATATTATATTCCTATCGTCGGTGGAAAACTTATTTGAACAAGACAATCGGCAGGTACTTGTACAAGGTGGACGAATACTTTTTTCCGGCATGGCTTTACCTCTACTTGATATGTATGCTTGACCAGTGTTTTTTAAATATTTTCTCTGGTTTTTTTTCCATTGACTTACGTTTCTGGTTCTTTTTTTAGATTTAACAGTACTTGCTTGTTCAGTACTTGGTCGAATATTCTCAGAGGCTGCATTAAGATGTCCAATTGTAACATTAGAAACACGTTTGGAGCGAGATGTAGATTTAGAATGCTTGGAATGATTGCCAGAGCTAGACGAACTTGAGCTGGATGATGCGCTACTTGAGCTGGAAGAACTGCTGCTAAAGGTGGAAGAATCACTGCTAGAGCTGGATGTTCTACGGATTGGCTGAAAAACTTTCTTTTGTAGCTTTTTTTGCGGAGGTTCATATTCAGATCCATCACTCACGGAAAAATCTTCATTACTGTCAGGGTCTATTTTATTGGCATTCGAGATATTGTCTTGCTTTAACATAGTTTTTTCTAAGGTATTTTCTGGAATTATATCTATGGTAACAATATTGGAAGAAACTATTGTTTTATCATCTGTAAGGTTCAATCTTTTGCTATCTTTCGTTGCGATATTCTCTACTTCGGTAATTGGTAAAATTGAATCAGCGTTTACTTCTTGTATTAAAACTGTGTCCACGTCATTATCACATATTGTGCTCCTGTCAGTAGCCGACAGTTCATTTTTTGTATCGTAACAAGTACTGGTGATATTATTTATTGAAAAACGAGAGGATTCTAAATTGGAAATTTGATCATTGTCCTGATCTTCCGAAAAGTTTGCTAACCAGCTTTCAACTAATGTATTATTTTCCTTTAAATTATTGTCTTGAATGGGAATCAAAGAAAGAATTTTTTTACTACGGGAACCCATTGCTCTCTGAAATAAAAATACAAGTATTTAATTTTTTTTTATATATTGCAAAGGTAACGCCTGAATTGATAAACAACAGTAGGGAAATTAGGAACGGTTTATGAGAGGTCTTTGCCGCAACGCCGAAACTAAAATTTAAAACGAACTGATTTGGTCTTCAGCGACGAGCGTATTCAATGGATTTTCAACTTTATGCTTTAGGGCATAAAGTCGAAATCCATTGCAGACATACTAAGGTCGCACAGTCTTTCAGAGAATAGAATAACGTTGCTGATTATCGCTCTCGTCATCAAAGTAGCATTTAAATAAAAACAATGTGGTATATGTAACATTTATCTTTGACAAAAAAATTAATAACTAAACGATTACGGGGTAACAAAGTCACAATTTTGTTTTTAAACTAAACAGCTAGAACTTATGATACAAAAAATGGAATTACAAAGTCACATGTATTTTTATTATAACTTTCTTAATACTAATATTGGACCAATACAGCATTTTTATAGTATAAGACTTTATAGATCCAATGGAATATTTCAAAAAATTATATTAATGAACCTATAAAAACACTTTTTAGTTAGTGACTTTGTAGTTCCAATTTGTATAGTTAATTATAATAATGTTGGATCAACAAAAACGCTCTGATAACAAATGCCTTTGTAGCTCCAAAATTTTTGTAATTTATATAAAAGAATTGAGGTCTTAAAAATAGATACGTTTTTGTCGCTCCAATAAGTAAGAATAAAAATGGTCATAAATACCTTTGTGCGGCTATAGCTCCAACGTACGTCAAACACTCGCGGGCGCGGGGGCACTACTGGCCAATGAAACGTTGTCGGCCCAAAACGTATGAGAAATCCACCAATAACCACAAAGGCACTTGCGACATCTAGCAGAATTTTGAGATACTTTCGCGGATGTTTTTGTTGCCCCAAGTATAGGTATGATTCAGAAACTATTTGGCATACTTAGTTCGATTTTGCAATTTTGGCTATTTGTGACTTTGTTGCACCGAAGGTGCGATATGAAGATCATCTCACTATTTGGCTCCAATATGAGAACATCTATCTGTTTGTTGTCAATGATGGATCTATGTGGGAAGGAGCCGTTACATGTACCTGCTCTTACTGTAGGGTGTGATCCTTAAGTGCTGCCAGGTTTTATTGTTAATAGAAAGTGTTTAATAGATTTCGACTGTGCTGTGAAAACAATGTGACTGGTTTACTGCTGTCACTAACGTTTACGGTGGTCGCCGCCTGGTGATGGACGGTTCCACGACCATGTTGCAATCATGGTGCAAGTTGTTTTTGCCAATTTATCATAGAAAATTCTTTTTATACATTTTTTTATTTGTTTAATAATGCACTTAACGATTACATCCTATTTATAAATGGTGCAATGACGCTATAGCCAATAATGTGTTTGGATTCAGAATGATTTTTTATTAAGCAATTAATATGAATGATAAAGTAACTTTTACAAATGAATTGTTTCAAATAATTGTATGTGATTTGTAATCAAAAGATATTTAGAAAAAAGAATCAAATTGTAACCAAACCCGATAAAGGCACCATTGCACCATTTTACAGAACATGGTGGATTTAGTTTGGTTCAAATATTATTATTTGTTGTATTAAGTTGTGAATGTAAAATTTTCCTCAGATTTCCTATATAAGGAACGCTATGGGGAATTCATTGTGGAAAAATTTGACTTTGTGCCAACGAGTCTATGACAGACCAAATTCATATTTAATAAAATGTTGTTATTATGTTAGTGTGTTAGATCACAGATAATGATATACTGTTTATAAATATGAGTGGATTGTATGTTCCTTGTTCGTTACTTTAGATCTTACGATAAATTATTTTCAGATAATAATCGCGTCAAACCATAAATCTAAACGCCTCTCAGTATTGTGAATCGTGTATACTCATCTCAGGGGAACATAATTAGGTAGTAGAAACAGCTTCGAAAAATATATTCAAGATATTTGTAGAATATCCTATTATAGTCAAATAATGACTTGGATTATTAATCCAAGACAGTATATAATGATTCTGAGATGAAATCTGATTATACCTACGTCCTCTCGTTCTGCGCTCGAAAAACTTTTGTAAAGCCCTCGCACACTATCCGAGTTTCGGAGTCGAGATTGCGGCGCGCTTGGCTGCTGGCAGCCAACAGCTCATTGGTATAGATGCGAACGGTTTGTCGAACGCTAAGATATGTTAATACCTTGAAGGCTAGAGGAGTAACATTATTTACCGTCCATTATCAGTTACATTCACCACGATGTACTTTCGGATAGCTTTCATTGTGGAGAAAAAATTGTAGTTTCGTTCCTATCATTCAAATTATATATATAAATATGTGCGATAATTTTAATATTCACCGCATTATTTAATCCTCTCGGAGTGTTGTACGCGGCGGGAGTCGAATGACCTTGGCGAACCACCTCAATGTGAGCGATCTCGGTATGAGCGAGGGCTAAATTACCATTAGAGAAATTATTTCACTAAAATATGGTATATAAATACTATTTAAATAAATTATTAATAAGCGTCGTAGCCAGCGGTTACAGGTAGTGTTGTCGTTAATTAAAATATTAAATAATTCAAAATAATTTTGGACAGATACCTTATTCACTAGCCGAAATTAAATCGGCGTTTTTAGCTCCGAAATTTTGGACATTCGCTGTTATAATACAATGTTCTTACTTTAAGTAATCGACCCGCCTAGGGCGGGCATCGTTTGGCTGTTGTGTAATATAATTATAATATAATAGATACTTATACTATATAAACATGTTGCAAGTAATTTCGCGAAATAGTCAGTTATTTAGTCCAGGCACGAATATTGTTAAGTGAATGGTATTGGTGCAATAGCGACGGTCCCCGGTTCGGGATACGTCGCTCGGATAATTAATTTATTGGAGGGATGTTGCAAGGTGAATTAGGTACAGGAAGGGCGGGGGCGGGCAGGTCTCGGGTATTTGTTCATTAACCTAATTCAATAGGGATAGGGTTCAATTTGCAACATCTCGGTGAAACTATTGCATGTACGTTTTATTTAAGTTTCTTGTTTAACAAATCAGTATTTTTAATATTTGTGTGACATTCCAGATTCTATATACCGATAGAGACGTTTGTGAACTTAGATGATTTGGCAATTGATTGGTATTTTGTATGTATTTTAGCTCTCTGCCTATTTTGTTGTGAACATGAAATATGTATGTGCATACAGATTCAGTTTCATTATATGTATTTTGAATAATCACAATGTAATTTCGATGAGTTCGATAATTTTCGATGTTCCTTTGTCGATGTATGTTTTGTTTTACATACAAAAAGGATATAGAAATCTTTGTTTATGTGTATAGAAAAATTTTAGGTTACCGATGAGTTAGAAGATATTTAAATTGCATTTGTGTTTAACTAGTACTATGTAAATTATTTTTTTCTCGCTTCTCATTGTTCGTATAGAATACGTTTAATTAACAAAATCGTTATAGATTAACATTTAAATCGAAGTATGACATGTGTCCCTGTATATTTTTTTCAGTGTTCGATCAGAACTCTCGTAAATGACGTGCTCAATCATGTAATAGATCTTTTGTTGGAGATATGACCTGATTTAGTAAACGCTAAAATATTTTACGTGTACTTGCGAGAGTTCTGTACCAAGAATCTTTTAAATCTATTGCACTTTATTTTTAAATATTTTTATAAGTTGTAAAAACGTTTTACATCAAATACAGCATGGTATATATATTTGAGAGTAGTCTTTTATTGGTAGAAGATAGTAAATAATTGGCAACCCGCTTCTAGCATCGCTTAGAGCTTACTGGTTTCTTAATAGTTGGTGTTTTTTTTTATTTTTCTAAAGGTTCTTGTGTTGTAACCGTACTTAATTTTAAAGTTTGGCCCGCGGTAATAACTAATAAGATAACGTTAAGTTTGGTCACGAGTCACGAGTCGACGAGGAATCGTGCGGATGTGTTAATCCATTATTGAAATATTAAATTAATCTTCTGGACGCCATTTAAAGCTTTTCGCTTATTATTGTAGCTTATTTTGTTGCAGTTACCAAATAAAATTAAGTACACCATAGACAATTCTTTTTATTTATTTTTTTAATTTGCACAGTCCGTTATTGTTACGTAATGTTATCGAATTAAAAAAAATGGATTTCTTATTTACGGCATTCATTGACTTATTGTGCTATGGAATATTGTTCTTTAGCCGCCTTTCAATTACAACCATACTTATTGTACCTACCTTCAGCAACTACACTTCAGTAGAAAATTAAAATTTAAAATAGACTACTTATAAAGTTGTCAGACTTATAAAACGTATCCCACATAATATTTGCATTACAAATTTATTTAATACTAAAGTTAACTTGAATAATCGATAGCCGTAATCTTTTACATCAAAGAAACTGAGTATTAACATGACTCTTTGCTCTGGAATAGTATTGATGGCCCCAAACTATAATGTAAAGGTAGCTTAGAAATATTATGCACACGCAATTAAAGAAATAATATAGTAACTACAAAAACACTTAAGTTGCAAATTACTATGAGAAAATTGATAATTAAATGTATTTCAGAATTTGTAGATATAGTGATTATTCAATCTGTCAGTAGCACATATTAGTTTCAGTGTACCGTATGTATAGAAGACAAGAGTTGTCAATTTTTAAATGTTTAGCTAAATTAATGTTTTGACGAGTTCTCGCATTGAATGTAAGTAAAGTAATGAATAACATTTGTTGTAAAATGTATTATGGATATTTTGAAAGCCAATGGAAATAAAATACTTTAACCTGACTCCCAATCGTTTGTATTGTAGTTAGAGCTACATAGAATATACACAACGATATAATACTGTAAAACATCTTCACATTTCAATAATGAAACAATCGTACTATGAACTATAAATAAGTTTTTATACTTGATCATTTAACAAACAATTTTTATACTTCACACATTAAGCTGTCACCAGACCACTAGGCTCTAACTGTAGCATACATTCTAAAATCTAAGGAATTGCTCTTCTGCCTTATAATAAGGTCGACAAAATGTAAATAAATATTCTGAAAGATTAACTTACAGTAAAAAATAAATGAATAAACATGAAACTTGTATTTAAACAACTGCTGCACTGAAAAGAGAAGGATATGGTGTTTGTTAAATTGTTGACCTTTTACAAAAAAAAGTGAAACAGGAGAAGTTGGCAATCCCATCAATTTTTATTAAAGTATACAAATATGCATATAAATATTTAGTATTTACTTTTTACTGATTTCGCATTCATCAACCACGAGAAAATAGGAATTACACTTACTTATTCTACGATTTTTATCAGAAATCAGTAAACCAATAACATAAATTCTGAATCCTTTCAGAATGAATTTGTTCACAAAAGTAAAAAAAATAGCACCAATTTATAATTGAAGTAGAAAGATACGCACTAAATTATAAGTCGTGAAATGTATTTTTTTTTCTCATGATAAATCCTTTTTGACAATTTTTATCTGACAAACACCTGACCACCTAAACATTTCTAAACTAAGCTTGTATCAAAACGGTAGTAAATGCAGTTTTATAATTTGTACCAAGCTTTGAAAAACTTAAATATCTACCAAATAAAACTTCGATACTGAGTGTGTGACTCTTTAAAATAAGCAATAATATTAATTTAAAGTTTCATAAACAATAATTAATTCATACTTTCATTTATTGTGGCGTGGCGCCACCTAGCGACACACAGCGAATTGTAATAACCATTCTTTTGGAAATTTGCTTGTGCTTATACATAGCACTAGAAAGTTTAACTTTTGCAATAAATACAACTTTACACACTTACATTGTCTATTGGTCTTTAGTACCATTTTTGTAGGACAGTATCAATCATTTATTAATCTCAATACAATTATAGCCATAGCAAATTTTTAAATCATAATGCACAATAACAAAAAGTAACAGACAAATTCTAGTCAATTTAAAAAGTAATTGGATGGATTCCTTAGGTAAAATATTATCCAAACAAATACTAAAACTAAATTTCATACTATTATAAGTACTATTATGTATTCTGTGATAATTCCAGCATTATTTTTAAATGACAAAGATTGCACTCATACTGTTAAATAGTTCTTTATTAAATGTTAAATGAAATACTCATTCATTATGTTGTAAGAATTAATGAGACATAGATTTCCAACAATTCCATTTTATTCCATAATTCAGTTTATTTACAGATATGTAAAATTATATTCTGAGAGAAAAATAGGACATAAACGACAGGTAAAAATTTTGCATCTGTGTAAAAATCTAATAAAGTAGGTACCTATTAACTCGACGATTACCGGGAACGTGAATTCACGTTCGAACTCAAAAGTACCGCCGCCGCCGCGATTCTCAGGTATTAAAAGAGAGGATGCACAAAATACACAATAATTTCATACAGCAAATCTCATATAGTTGCTGTGCCCACACCGAAAGTGTGCCTATGCTTTGCTAGAAGCTTTTTCTTTGCCTACCGTCAGTTTAGCGTCATACGTCATACCACACCTCAATCATCAACTTCAAGTTCCAACTCAATATCAGCGAGGTTTATCTTACGGAGGGTGTTGATGATGACATATCTAGAAAACAATAGGTAAAGATGCCTGAACCACACCATTTGTGATTTGTGCCGTTTCATAGCGCGCGCTATGCGTCGACTTTCTGTCCATCGCAGGAAATATCTAGAAAAAAAAAACTTACATTAAAACTTTGATATACACTTGTCATTTCTAACACAGAGTACTTTAACATTTCTATATTTTAACATTTCTGAAAATCAGCAACAGTATTATTAAACAAAACTCAGGATTAATCAATTAAATTGCTCCTATTAAAATGTAGGGTGTAACCTATCTCTATCTAATACCTTTAACCGAGTAGTTCTTGTATATATACATATTATTAATTATTATATTTAAACTAGCTGCCCGGACAGACTTCATTCTGTCAAAAGTTTAAAAAAAATTAAATAAAAAAATTTTGGGGTGGGACCACCCTTAACATTTAGGGGGATGAAAAATAGATGTTGTCCGATTCTGCACCCTAGCCGATATGCACGCTAAGATTCACGAAAATCGGTCGAGCTGTTTCGGAGGAGTTCAACTTCTAATACGGTGACACGAGAATTTTATATATTAAATATATCGCTCACCTAGTAAAACAACGGCACATCTACGTTTGTCATATTTTACAGAAGCATATTTCAAAAATTATATAAAAATGTTGAAAATTAATTTATGGGTTCTTTTTACGTTTCTATCAGATTATATGGGTTTGGTTACTAGTATAGACATTAATACATATTTACCACTATGTAGATTATGCACTTTTAAACACGTATACCATATAAACTAAATTTCGCATTTTTTGCAGATGTGCCATTAATAATGGCCCATTATACGAGTATTACTAGGTGAGCGATATATGTCTCGAGTCTCGGAAAACGCTTCAACAATTTTCATGAAATTTAGTATGCAGGGAGTTTCGGGGACGATAAATCGATCTAGCTAGGATTTATTTTTAGAAAATGTCATTTTATCTGTGTTTTTAGGAAATGAAAAACTGCTACAATATACTATTCCTGACATTTATTGGTGAGTAGCAACACTAAAGCTACTTCAGTAGATGATGTTGTTAAGCAACACTAAGCCAATTCGTATCTAAATATAATTTCCAAAGAACATGATTTACCAAAATAAAAATACTGAGCAAAGCTCGGTCATCTGGGTACTAAGTAATAAATATTCACAACAGGCTTGAAAAACATACCTTTTAGATGACAGTACAAAACTAAGTGGCAGGTCCAAAAATCCAAAGTACTTCCTTAAAATATTTACAGAGTCTAATGTGTACACAGCACATTCTGTAAAAGAGAAATGGGATAAATTACAAATATGATTTTTTTGCTTCATAACAAAAATGTATTAAAATATTTCAATAACTTGGGTTGGTACATAGTGCATTTAAGAGGGTTTCTAACAAACAAAATAGGCATATTTGGACAATAATTTCTATGGAACATTTAAGATTAGATACATACTCTGTGGCATCATCTTCTCAACAAACATGTAAGCAACGGCATAGAACACCGCAGAGTGATTAGGATGTGAAGAGGCCCCTCCTCGGTCAAATGTAACCAGAGTATCAATATCATATGCCTCCACGTTATGGTGTATCAACTTTGCTATGATGGGAGCTGGCCAGTGAGCCTTGGGGCTATCTGGAAGCCTGGTATCTGTCACCAAACAAATGTTACTGTCTGGAACACCCAGTTCATGACATGCATCCCATAGTTCTTGTCGCCTTATTTTGCCTTTGCCTTCAAAATTACCTAAAGAAAAAAAATAATAATTAACATATCAACTGGATATTTTTGTTGAATTATAGTATAATTATCAGTATGAAAACCAGCTACAAATTACATTCTATTTTACTTTTCGCTTAGATGTTGTGTCAATAATATCACTGGAAACTGTTTTTTTTATCTATTGTAAGTGGCTATCGTCGCCCATGGATATCAGCAACACCAAAGGCATCACTGATGGTTTGCCGGCCAAGAAAGAAAGAAGAAGAAGAAAGAACTGGCTCTCAAGCCGCCAGCCGGAACATGACAAGTAGTTTGGCGGCTGTCTCATGCTCAAGGTTGGTAGCTATCCAGGCGAACCCCACGGAGAAATAATAATAGTAATAATGGTATTAATTGACAATTGAAATCAATATAATCCCTCGAAGGGCCCTACCACCAGCGGGCCGGTTTTAATCGCCTCTTACCACATCCATCCGGCGTGGGATTGGGGTTAGTATTCGAAGCCGCTCCAATACTGCTAAACTATGTAAACATATAGATTATAAGTGTTTCATTATTACCATCAGATAGACACAGGATATACACTTCTGCGCCCTGTTCACACAGCCTGAAGATGGTGGGCCCAAAGAACATGCACTCGTCGTCTGGGTGCGCTATTACCAGCAGAACCCTCTTAGCACCGAGTGCACCGCGAGTCCTTGTCGGTAACTTTCTGGCGTACCGGCGATACACAAAACAGCACACACATAAGTAACTAACTACCCATAAACTTATGTACAAAACGAAGTTCCGTAAATATAACAAGATCTCAGCAACGAATTTCAAGTAAAAATTGTAGATTAATTCGAAATTGTTGGAGGAATCACTAAATAACATTTCTGACTAGAGAAATTAGGAATATATTGCGTTTAGCGGAAAGTGATCTCATCTGATTGATCACTGTATGAACATTATTTACACATATTCATATACTTTGATATTAAATATTTTCTTTTATTTTGATACTTAAAATAGACATTCTCCAGCATCTTTTATAAATTTAATTTTATTTAGATATCTAACTTGTACAACAATCATCATCAAGATAATCAACGTTACTCAACGTACATATGTCGTATTGTCAAAGTTGTCAAACTTGTCAAATTGTCATGTCAACTCTTTGAATAAAGAAAAAGTTCTTTAATCAATGTGTCAACTCAACAGACAGACTGTCATATTGATATTTGTCAACCTCTTTGATTAAAGAAAAAGAGAGGATAGGAAATAAGGTCACGTGATCTGAAGCCAAAAGTTTCTCAAATATGGCGTCGACTCCGCCCACAAAATAGTGTTGTATTTTACACATATCGATATAATATTTTAAGAAAAAAATATATGATGATATGAATTTATTTGATTAATTAGTTTATAAAACACAAGAGTTCTAAATCAAATAAACTGTTATAGAGTGAGATATTATTATTTATATGATGTTCCTACAACATACCACATTGTTTTAAAAAACCTTATGTAACTTTTTCAGTATTTAATTAAACAATATTTTGAATAAAATTAAATCTAATATAAAATTTTATCTAAAACGATTAACCTTAATACTGGCTTAAATATATATATATATTTATTTAGAATTCGAGATTTTTATTCGATTATGAATCGATACAAAACATCGTATTAAATTATAAGTATTAAATATAAATAAAATATAAAATATGTATCATGTTTCATTTATTAACATATTTCTTTCTTTTTTTCTCTTTCTTGGCTGACAACGCTTTGGTCGCTGATATTGATTGGCCGCGATACCCACCTTACAGGTATATTTAATTATATGAATCGATATTTGGACTATTTATTGAGATATTCATGACGAACCGGACTATCGATACATAAAACACCCGGATTAAACATTCGTATTTAAAATTTTATTTTCTTCTTTTTCTCTCTTAGCCGGCAACGCATCAGTGATGCCTTTGATGTTGCTGATATCCATGGGCGACGATAGCCACTCACCATCAGGTGGATCGTCAGCTCGTTTGCCGCCTATTTCCATTAAAAAAAAATCATTCGATACTGGATCGATCAGTATCAAATCAAATGTAAACTAAAGATTATTATTATTAATAATAATAATAATAATTTTATTTCGGAAATTCATCCATATTATATATTATCTATATTAAAATAGATTTCTAGGGTTTTCACCAACTGACATGAATTTGTACACCAAATGCGTTTATTTAGACAAACTACTCATTAGGGCAAAATAGTACATTATGTTAAACGTTTCAAATCTCTTCTTGGAAATAAGATTGTCATTGCAAAGTGTTTGAATGATGACGGTGTTATTTAATTTTGTTTATTTCTACATTTACTTGGAGTTTAATTGTTATCGATCAATATGTATTTATTGAAGAATTCACAAATACCTTAATGGGAGTTTGTCTAAATAAAACGCATTTGGTGTACCTGTCATGTGTGGTGTATCATGTCAGTTGGTGAAAAACCATATAAAACGAGTTTAATGGTTTGTTGACATTTGTTTCGGCTGTATAGAGTATCGATACAAGGCACCTGGATCGAACATCCCTAGAAGCAACTGTTTTCATAAAATGGCGTCCGAAAACAGGCTTCAAGGCGGAGCTTAGATAGATTTCTTTAAAATGTTGCCAGAAAATAGAAATATGCTACATGTATTGTACTCTTTCTTTAAGTTTACATTGTCGCGTGTAAGAACAGGACAGATGTATTTTTGGTATTTCGGGTCATATTTGCATAATATATGTATAATGAAAAAATGTATATGCAATTTAGGGCATATCCTCTACTTTTTCTTTAATCAATGGTCAACCTACTTTTCTTTAATCAATGTTGTCAACACTGAACCCACAGACTAAAACTGAAATGACGACAGATATAAAAAGACTTTAGTAAAAGATTATACGACTTAGGGTAAATTCACACCGAGATGCAATGCGAAGCGACCAAGTCACAAGTCTACAAGCAACGCAACACGCCCCAGCGCACTGTATTAATTTTAAATGGCAATATCAATTAGCCCTTATCAATGACTGCTTAAAAAAGTAAATAATTTCAGGGAAAGGGTGAATTTTCATTTTAGCATTTTTTATGACAGTTTTTTAGTAACTTTATATTTTGTCCAAGAAAGTAAGGTATAACAACTAAATTAAATTAGTTTTTGATAGAGTTAGCTCGTGATAATTGCAACTATGATTTAAACAGCAAATTCATGAGAAAATCCAGAAAAAAGGAAAAACCCTTGAAGGAAATGATGTTGTTGAGGGTAATGATAAATAGTGCGAATGCTCCCTATTGATTATGACCACAGACAATAATAATAATAAAATAGTGAACGGTCATGTCAGTGATGTCAGTAATGTACTGTGGTCTGTGATGTCATTTCACTGTCAGACTGTCAAAACTGTGATCAAAACCTTAATCATTTTATTGTTTTGCTGTTTTTGGGGATTTACCGTTCAATTTCTATTCTAATATCACTATTAATATAAATATTGTTATCATTATAAACAATTATGTGCCCTTTAAAAGCCATATAACATATTTAATCATTAGTTTTTATTGTAATTAAACAGTACCCCTATTTGTCTTTGCAAAGTAGTTACGACGGTGTAAAGATGATTCAACCGGATTACCCTTCGGCGATGGGGCTTTTGGCCCATTTAAATTCTGACGAGCTAAAAGAGATGTTAAATGATGATGCCAAGTTCGATACAGTGCTAAAGGATGTGAAACAGGTGCCTATTACTATATTGTTCAATCTTTGTTCTTTGTATGCTGCAAAGCATTTAATTACACAATTATAGATAATGCGAGTGTAAGTTTATTTCAATCACAAGTTATAACAAAGATGTTAATTGTTATTGTTGTATGTGTAACTAGAAAGTAATATCAGGATACTGTTTCCAAGGTTGTAGATTGTCTCTAGCAAATTGTACAATTTTACTGTTGTACTGTAAAAGACTTGAGCTTAACTTGATTTCCTTAACACTTCATAACACGAGCGGGGCACAGGCGTGCCCCTGTCGTATATTTTTGCCCATTATTTCTTAAATCATCTACAATCTTGCAGTTCCCAATAGCTGTTGTAAATTTTCCTATGTATCCAACAGTGCTTTTTTAGTAACATCGGCTCACATCGGTTCTCTAGAAACAATAAGTGTCATTGGGGCATGCCTGTGCCCTGCTTGTGATATAAAGGGATTATTTAATTATTGAAGGTCACTTCTACTGTTTTCTCATGTATTTTGCAAGGGTACAAGACGACCTTGTAGCCTAGTTAGTAGCGACCCTGCCTGCAATGCGAGGTGTCCCGGGTTTGATTCCTAGCCGAGGCAGATATTTATGTGACATAAATATTTGTAGTCGGGTCATGGGTGTGATTGTGATGTGTAACATGTGTTATCCATGGCACCTGCGACACAGGTAATAATAACCTACCGTGGGGGTATGAGTGTGTTAGCGTTTATTATTTATTTATTATTATTATTATTTTGAATTTTATGTATCGATAATTATATTTATATATTGTTTTGATTAAGACTAGCCTTATAATCTTGCAGTAAAAATTGAGAATTCCTTGTTTTAGGTGCTAACCATAAGCATACTCTAACTTGACATGCATTTTTCAACGACAAATAATTATGCTTGCACTCTCAAATAGTCTGTTGAAAAAAATATGGCTTTTCTCCTAAAAATATTTGATTTCTCCTAAAATATGTGATTATTGTTATAAATAATCAAGTTCAAAAAATTTCAATAGGGTAACTAAAGAAGACTCTAAGCACTATAAGGTTACACAAAAAGGAATTTTATTTTTGTTTCAGTACAAATTATATATTTTTTTGTTTTTATTATAATTTTTTATAAAGACTCATTATGTATGCTTATATTTAATTCAATAATCCGTCAATTAGTTTGGGGCACAGGTGTGCTCTGTAAGTGTAGTTATGCACTTATTTGGTACCTGTGAGTGTTAATTTTGTGTTACATGTTAATCATTATTACGTTTAATGCTTGTTTTGTAACAATTTAAAACACAAAATAAAAGATCAAGTAACAAAATTTTCAGGTCAAAGACTGGGAAACAGAAAAAGAAATGATTATAGCGAGCAACCGATCCTTAGCAGAGTTTAACCTGTCCAAAGAACCGGAACTGGAGCAACTGAAGGCAGAGGTGCAGGAGAAGTCTGCAAGTGGAGAACAGCTGTGCAGCCGTATACAGGAGTTGCTGGAAGAATACAGTAATGATACCACTTCATTCAAACTTACCTCATTGTAGACTGAATGAAAACATTTTAAAATGTTATGTTCTCACTTTATTTTTTTTGGCTGATGTTTCGTCTAAGAGAAATGGGACAAGTGAGACTCCGTTGTGCTAAACTGTGCCAGTTGTCCCCTCACGGAACAGTTCGACAGCTCGCATTAGTGGGATAGACATAGACCTGATATTTCGACACAGTTTCATGGATGTGGTCACAATATTTTAATTATTATTACAATAAAATCTTGTGTTAGATTCTATTCTAAAAGTATAATTTAGAACTCTATACATTTTTATACAAATGTTCGATTACCTAATATGTAAGTAGTACTAATACTACTAACATAGTCAGTAGTTTTAGTGCTATGGCCCGCCGCAGGGATTACATTGGGGCATAAGGTCTCCATGTTTGACCCATATCTGGCAGACTCAAAGCAGGCTTCTCAGAAAGATAATAATGATACTATTGATAATATTATCCTGATGTGAAGCCTTAACACCCAGCAGACCTGCTTCTGTCGCCTCTTACGACACCTTAGTATGCCGGTATAGGATTAGGGTCTGTAGGTATTCTACGCCACCCTAACACAGCTAGAATGTAACTGTCAAAATATTTCACTATTTCAGAGACCAAATCAGCGGGCATATCACCAGACACAACGCACGCGCTCCTACAAACTGCCGCAGCCGAAACTGAAGAGCAATCTGAGAATATAGCGCAAGACTTTTTATCGGGTAAAATTGACGTGGACAAGTTTCTGGAGGACTTTGAACCGATTCGCAAAAAAATGCACTTGCGAAAGTTCAAAGCAGAGAAAATGGGTGAACTTTTGAGAAGTGGTAATCAAAGTTCCTATGGTAATGGATTCTCAAAGCCATACTTGCCGTACCCCAGCTATGGCCCGCCGCAGGGAGTGCCAAGCGTTCCATACCCCATGGGACCATTGAACATGCCGATGCCCGGTATGTACGGAAACCACTTTTGAACAAATAAAAAAATATTATATTGCTTAAATGTCTATTAAATTCCTTTTAATAGTAGGAAATGAATTAATAATAGATGAAGTAACTGGTTAAACCTGTTAAATGAATAGCTGTTTAAAAATAATTTTATTATTAATAGACTAAATACTATTTGAATTGAACACAATAACAGAAATGCACTTACAATGTGTGTTGCATTCAGTGGTTTGTTATCCGATACTTGTGTTCTACAAGATATGTTTTTTTTTTTAAGTTTGGTATATTTTTTAAACATTGATTTGTATTACATAAATTATGCATTGTAACAAAATCTTTGACTAAAGATGTTTTTTATTGGACTGTTGGTATGCCTGTGAACAATGTGACAAAAATCATATACAACAAATGTTACTAATATCATCTAATGTAAAATCTATCTACATATATGCATTTACTGTTAAGATTGGAGGTAATATTTGGAAAGCCACCTTGTACAGTGGTATTAACTGGAATTCCAAATAATATATAAGATTTCCTCATTATTTTACTCAATAGAAACCATAACAAGATAATTTGTGCAGGGCGCAATATGAGCAATTTAAATGCAAATTATTAGGTAATATTTCAAGTAAGTACATAAAATAAGATGAAAACAAAAATATAAAATATAGACGACCTAGCTAGGATTCATTTTTAGGGTTCCGTAGCCGAATGGCAAAAAACGGAACCCTTATAGATTCGTCATGTCTGTCTGTCTGTCTGTCTGTCTGTCTGTCTGTCTGTCTGTCCGTCCGTATGTCACAGCCACTTTTTTCCGAAACTATAAGAGCTATACTGTTGAAACTTGGTGAGTAGATGTATTCTGTGAACCGCATTAAGATTTTTACACAAAAATAGAAAAAAAGCAATAAATTTTGGGGGTTCCCCATACTTAGAACTGAAACTCAAAAATGTTTTTTTCATCAAACCCATACGTGTGGGGTATCTATGGATAGGTCTTCAAAAATGATATTGAGGTTTCTAATATCATTTTTTTCTAAACTGAATAGTTTGCGCGAGAGACACTTCCAAAGTGGTAAAATGTGTGTCCCCCCCCCTGTAACTTCTAAAATAAGAGAATGATAAAACTAAAAAAAATATATGATGTACATTACCATGAAAACTTCCAACGAAAATTGGTTTGAATAAGATCTGGTAAGTAGTTTTTTTTTTAATACGTCATAAATCGTAAACCGCAAAAAACATTGATCAAAGTTACAACGAACTACAAGAACTTTTATATTATGTTACTTGCTGCTACGGAACCCTTCATGGGCGAGTCCGACTCGCACTTGGCCGCTTTTAAAAAATGTTGTTTTATCCGCGTTTTCAGGCAATGAAAAACTGCTACAATAGACACTTCCTGACATCTATTGGCGAGTAGCAACACTAATGCTACTTCAGTTTATTCATAGTATTTGAGTCAATTTTAATGGTTTTGTGATTTCGAATTAGTGCCTGTTTTTCTGTTAGGAAAATAAAAATATATTTCGTGATAATGTACTTCAAACCAGGTGTTTCAATTGGTCTACTGTTTGTAGGAATGGAAGGACCACACGTAAACGGATACATTGAAGTGTTTCACAGGTTATGGTAATATGAGTTTTAGGGCTGGTTTCCGCCAAAGAAAAAAGGGACAAAATCAGATATCAGTCTGGCTTGTATTGACTTCAACTCATTAATGGCCCACTACTGAGCACGGGTCTATCCTTTTTGAGGAGACCTAGAACATACGCTGCTCCCGTGCTTATTGGTGGAGCTTGTATTAATCAACTCGATATCATTTAGGTAATTCTCGCCAAATTGTGCTACTTCCCGATTTTTTTCCCAATGGCGCAAGAAACAGTCACGAGTTAGTGCGATACTGTATCGCTTACTATCGTTTATTACAATGTATAGTGTGATTTGGCTACGTACGGTTAGACATTAAATAATAAATAAATAACGCTTCACACTCACAGCCCCACACTAGGATTCCCTGTGTCGTGGGTGCCATGGACAACACAGAAGACAATGACATTCACACCCAGACCGAGAACAGAAATTCAAACTTATCATTCTTTCTGCCTCACTGGGAATCGAACCCAGGATCCTCGGTGCGGCGATCCTGCATGGTAACCATTGCGCCACACGGGTCGTCCAAAGTCCCCATCTATCACTTTATGTGCCATATTGTAATAGCTGACCAACCAACTCACTTGCACTCGGACTGACGAGAAACCTGCTTGCCTTAGAACCTGGTCGACGGTATCACCCTCGAGCTTGAGACTTACGTTGTGAGAGAAACCAGAGCCCAGCAGTTGGACAGTTGTTTTGGTCAAATGCAATGGATTTATCGACCTTCAATATAATGTAAGCTAATCTTGAGGTCTTCGCACGTTATATTTACTCAACGACAGTATTACGAAGCTCGGTAAGCTCACATTTAAATGCTTTCCTACGAGTCGAAGTGACGAGTTAGTCTGAGAGTCAGACGAGTTTATGTCGATTTGGAGTAATGTGTGAATACCTTTACTATAATATTATAGACACCGTTGATGTGCTAATTTATTGTTTAAAAAACTGTATGCACCCATTAAAGTAATATCCTAGTAATCCTAGGTATATAACAGTAACAAAAAAATTAAGATTTTCAACTGAAAATTTTTTTTGGGTTAAATTTTATATTCGAAATGAATATTCAAGTAAAATGAAGAATGGGGCTACAAATACATTTATTTTTGTTAGTAGGTACCTATTTTATAAACCAAAAACATTGATTTTAAACAAAAACTGTCCGCTTGTTGTTGGTGCTTGTAGATAAAATCGTAAAATATGTAAGAAAAACTGATTGGATTCCGTAATCTGTATAATACTTATTTCTTTATGTACCAAATCGATTTGGGTAGTTGGAGGAGAAAAGCTGCTAGTTATTATGTAAAATTGACTAGGGGCAGTGTAGATACATTGAATTAACTTTTATTTAATCCTCTTTGTCTTCTATTCAATGTTTTATAGATAAATAATTCGTACACAAATGTTATTTAAAATGTATAAGTGAAAATAAACATTATATCATAATTTTTAATCCATAGTTTCATTTTATCTCTTGTAGTTTAAATTGGTTTTATTAAAATTAAATGTATTGCATCATTGATTTCAGTTTTAGTTCAGCATAATACAATACAACCTCATACAGTAATGATTAAAGTAATAGGTATGATTTAAAAAAACCATCAGGAACTCCAAAAATTTCAATATTAATTATTATGTTCTTATATTAGCTACTGGAGTAGAGTGTAGACTACTCAATTTTATTAGCCTCTTTATTGCTTCACGATTTTTTATTATGACAGGTTCTACTGAAATGTAAATTTGAATAAAGACTTCCTTTCATAGGAAATTTTAAACAGGTGTAAATAAAAATCAGTGCAGCAATTACTAATAAGGCAATAAATAATGTAAATAGTTTCACCAAAAAATATTTTATTTAACATAATTTATTAATTACTACAGAGCTATATACATTTTTACATTGCTTCCTAAAATCCCTCAATTTTATTTAATAGTTTTGATACTCAAAGTGTTTTCTTTTTGAGAGTAATTTCGTTCACTCTGCGAAAAATAATAAACACTAAAAAACAATGAAGACGCACTACACTAGAGTAGCTATGTCGAAGAGAAATTAAACACATTCCAATGGTCACATGAACCCACAAATGACAGGATTAATTTCCTGCTTGCATCAACTATCTGTTGGAAAGCCCCAAAGTGTTCTTTATAGGTTACTCTTTTAGTATGTAACATTACACTAATTTTATTGTGAATCTACATAAACTTAAAAACAAATCTTCAAAAAAATAATCTTGATTATTCCAGTCGAGCAATGAAGCGTAACCTACTAATTAAATATTTTAAGATTCAAATTTAACTTTCTATGTTCACTATAAATTTGCTAACATTTTATTGATAGAGTTGAAACAATTTCAACTATTTGTAACACTCTTTATATTATCATTTGATTTACTAGCATTTTCTATTTTTTGATTTTTAGTTGTGTCCAAATCATATTCACTTTTTCCATAGGATACAAGGAATATGAAACTGATACATATAAATGATAAGATAAAAAGTATAACTTCTTGATTGACATCTCCTGCATAGTCCATCTCCTTAGCTCTCCTTTTTCTTATAAACTCCTTGTCAGATTTTGCTTTCTTGAGTAAGTCTCCATAATGATTTTTGGCCCTGCAAAGTACATCATCATTTATTTTCAAAACTTCAATTAAATACATGTACTCTCCATTTCGTGATCTGATAAAAAAATTAAAGTGCTTTCATTTATATTTAACTGGCTTATTGTAACCATATTACTAGGATGAGTATTATGATTTAAATTTTAACACAGATTAAATGTAGGTTATGAAAATTTAAATTCTACAAAATAAAGTCTACATATAAAAGAGAAACAAATATACCATTCATCAAAATCATATATTGGTGTCCGCCCTTCAAAGGTAGGTGTAATATGTCGTTTTCCACGCGACTTGTAAAACTTTAAAGAAGGATCTGTTGGCTCTGGATCCACTTTATATTCTGTTCCCATACGAGATTTATTCACATCACCAACTAGAAGCCCTAAAATAAAAAAAGACCTCTGTGAACAGCACAGCTGTAGAAATTAAATAATTTTCTTAATTATATTAATCTTTATGAAAATTACAAGTTTAACAATTTCATAATAATAAACAAAACTTATATAATATGCCAAACCTTTGTCATACATCTTTTTTAGCTTGATATTTCCTAATACCTCATAAGCCTCAGTGATAGCTCGAAACTTTTTAGCTGATTCTTCATCCTGAAAATAATTTCAGGATAATAGTGTTTCCATCTACCCACATTTACGTTCATATATTGCTTAAATATTAACCTTACATAATTTTATGTCGTGATAGGATTAATGTTTTACAACTCACACTTGATTTATCAGGGTGATACACCTTTGAGAGTTCGTAGTAGGCGGTCTTTATGTCGGCTTGTGTTGCTTTTGGAGTGACTCCGAGAACATCATAGTGACTAGCGCAAACTCTCTGTGATGTTCCAAACGTACGTAAAACAACTCCAGTTAACCTTGATTTCGTATGATTGAACATTTCATTCCAAATTATCATCTTTAGCATTTCACTTGTCACTAAGAAGTAAAATATATTTAGTACTACTACTATTAATTTGTATCAGAAAAGGACAATAAATGTGACTAATAGGTAAAATATTATACATAGTTTAGAAGTGATGAAGCTAACAAATTCTACATGTTTTTAGTTTTTCGAATCGGAGTCTTTATAAAGAAGACAGTCTAGTTAGACAGCTGACAAATGACAATATTTGACGTTTAGAGGTTATGACTACAAAATGACTGTCACACAAAACAGACACACGAAATACAGAGTACCTATGTATTTACGTTTTGTTGTTATAACAGAAATATGTAACCGGGTGAATTCGCCAAAGTCACAAAAAAGATGTTCCGATTGATAAAAAATTTAATTTACTACTTTTATAATTTTTTATTTTAGAAACTGCTTTTATACATATTTTTACATAAGCGCCCACATATTTCATTACATTATTTGAAGTAATTTATATAAAAAAATTGAATAACACACCCAAAACATCATTACCATTTGTAGGGAAATTGCTGATATTGATATTCCAAAATATTTTTTGAAAAACCTGCCTTACACATTGCGTGTTTAATTTTATATTTTGAGACAATACTTAATTAGGTACATTATAACATATAATATTATGGAATCAGCAGTGCAGAACTAGTAAAAAACATCAATTAAAATTTAGTCACGAAAATTCGTCAACTCCATGTCAGTACCGTCAAACGTTATATTTCTCAAATGTTTTTTGGGCTACGCTTTAAAGTACCCCTCGTTTCTCCTCGTCTGGTCCATTGTAAAACGTGGAACAGGCCAACTTTTTACTGCTGCATGGAGAAACAACTTTTATTCATGTAAAACAACGACGTTCAGTACTTTGTCCCGATTTTGAATCATCGCCATTTACTGGACTTACAAGGTAAATATAAATTATACATTAATTTTAATACTCCACACGTATGTGTAATAGGAACATGATTTTCACTGGCACAAAGAGTTCATAAATTAATGATTAACAAAATGAATTTTAAGCAAAAAAGAAAAAAATATCATTACCATATGCATCATTCCCACTTGTTTTTTTGTAAATGGGAATGATTTTGTGTGAATGGTAATGACGATTGGAGATTTTGAAATCAATTTTGATTGAGTAATGAGACCTAGCAATTTCTTTTTCAACGATAAATTTTTGATATGTGTGTTGTAAATTAAATTTGAGCTACAAGTTGTTGGTAAAGAATCTACAAAACTTTTTAATTTTGCAATATCTTTTTAGTAAAATAAATTATAAACGAAAATTTAATGCAAATAAAGGCAAAAACCGATAAGAGAAACAAAAAATTGCTAGACGGAGGAGATAAACCGAAATCAGAGGAGATTGTGCATTGTACGAAGAGGAGAACAAAGAAAGAGATAAGAAGAAAAGAAAATAAAGAAAAGTTTCTGAAAAAAATTATCTGAAAAGAAAAATAAATTATAGTGTCCTCGTTAGTAGCAAGCTACTAGGTGAACAAAGCCGATTAGAAATTTAATACCCCAGATTTGTTTTGGCACACTTGCTGCATGTTTTTGCTATCCTAGTACTTACTGCAAGAAACGAAAATATCTGGCTTGCTTTCTATAAGAGAGAGAGAGAGAGAGAGACAGACAGAGAAACATGCGCACGTCGCACGACATGTAACGACGCCGCACGAGTTGTAACGACTAATGATGGCAAAAAGTGTCGTTACAACTTTTCGTTACCAAATTTTCCGCCTAGCCCCCTTTCGCAACGCACGTTAAGGAACTTCGTTCCAAAAAATGTAATGAAATAAGATGAAATAATCTTTTATTCATGTCAATATCACTGATACACTTATGAACGTCATTTTTTAAATCTAACAGCATTTCGGAACGGTGCTTTGTCATGGAGAAGAAAATCCGTAAAGAAACTCCACAGCACATCTTTTTAAATAATGAAATTATTACACAAGATGTTCTAACTGACGCGGAACTGGATGCATTACTAATTTACATGCATCTTTGTCAATAATATATTCATTTATACTATAATATCCTTTGCCTACTGGCTGGGATTTCAGAGATCTCTTATACATTTGAATAAGCAAATCATGTACTTAGGTAATTTAATGTAAAAACGTACATAGAGCCCCTCAAAAGAACGTTGTACTCTACGTAGTTGAAAAGAATCCTGTATGTCTGTTTCAAATTTGATGATTTTGCGTATCACTATTTTGCTTGAACCAACCGCCGTTGTTTCTTTATGAATAAAATATAATTGTAAATAAATTGAGATGTTACTGTTAATATGCTTATTTCTTTAAATCTCTCCCGCAGGTAGTGACGTAATTTTAATTTATAGATGGTCCTAATTGCCCTTTTCTGCAAAACAAATATCGCATCAATGTCAGCCTCTGCACCCCACATCAATAATATCAATATACCATAGGACATGAGGCTATGAAAGTGTGCAAAATAAACTAATGGCATAAACTGACTAAGCCGATACAATTATGATTGCCCCATTGTAGTTTAGAATCTAAGGTGACACCCAAGAAAACCGTAGATTTTTCCATAGTTATAATTTCACAAATATAAACCGGACTTTTTTACTGGTCTCAGAGTGAAGTGACGCGCTTGGTACTGCTGTACGTGTTAAAGGGGACTGTCTTGTATTATTCCATCGTCGTATTAAACATTCAATATACGTAGTTTTTTAGCATTTATCAGTAAATTATTTGTAGTAAACCGGTGTGACAAACAAACCTGAGAACTTTTACATCGCCATTTATTTTATTTCTATTCGTCTTAAATATAAAAGAAGTGACATCAGCAACTATGATAATGTCTGCATATTTCTTAATTTAATACGGCAGATCATTTAAGTATACTAGAAAAAGGAAGGGGCCCAGAAACGACCCCTGTGGTACACCCATCACAGATTGAGATCTCGATCACTTGTTATCATTTATACTAACACATTGGATTCTACTCGTCAAGTACGACACAATCAAGTTAAGTGAATTGTTATTGATGCTGTAGTAGTAGCTTAAGTAGTAATGTTTAGTGTTCAACACAATCAAACGTCTTAGACAGGTCACAGAACACCCTTTATGGGATTTTGTGAATTCTCCCAGGTCTCAAAGATAAGTTTGAGAAGCCTAGCACCTGCATTTGTTGTATAACGGCTTTCGGTAAAACCGTATTGCTCAGGGTGGAATAAATTACAAGCGGTGAAGTGCTTCAGCGTTTAATTTAACTTAATTATTTTCGAAGACCGTAGGTAAAATAGAAATAGGTCTGTAATTATTAAGGCCTGTTTTGTCCCCAGATTTAAAAATCAGTATGATCTTTCTGTACTTCGTTAGATCTGGGAAAGTATCTAGATTTACACATTTATTTACTAACCTAGCTAAATAAGGGACTATCACATCTTTTATATTAATTATAATTTTAACAGACATTCCCCACAAAATTTCAAATTCATATGCCCCCCTTTACCAGAGGTAATTTTATTTCCATGAACTAATAATTCATATTTAGAATTGCGTAATTTATTACTGCCCATCTCGTTACCAATAATACTCTAATTAGTGGTTTTAGCTTGACATTTTTTATCTTCATATGCAACTTATAGACATAACTATAATACACACGGCTTTAAAATTTTTTTGAATAACATTAAATTTTGTCATTCCCATTAACAAAAAATCATTACCGTTAAATAAAAGTCATTACCAGGCTGCTCAATATCATTACCATTTCTTATAAATTTTTTTACGACCCAATAACTTTTGATTAGCTTAACGAATTTTGAGGACTTTTGTAGGCTTAGAAAGGAAATTTTATGTGCTAATTTTTTTCATGGTTTTGCACGCATTTCCACATACTTTAAAAAAAAAACACCAAAATAATTCAAAAACGCGAATTCACCCAACCATAGAGCAAAGTTTATGAGAACAGAAGCTAACTCTAATTGAATTGAATGCATTTTCTTAGTAAAAAATGTGATTCTATTTGGTTTAAATCAAATACAAATAATGATTTATGCTGACATCGAATCATTATATTGGAAGGTATTATAATTAAATCACAAGTACAACCACACTAATCGAACACTATTTTATCAACACGTTTTTTTGCCGCTCACTTTCTCGGTGGAATGTGGATCAAGCGTCGATACTGAAATATCGACACTTACCCCTTACTATTATTTTTTTGCAATAGAAAGCAACACTTTATTTTTGTCAAAGTGGTCCATCTAGGATTCGACTAGTGATTCAATTAAATTATATTGTTATACCATGAATATATTACTCTAATTGGATACAAAACTTCGTAGAGGTATCTGAAGACGGATGACGTCACAACGGAATGATCATTTTTCTATTAATGTATGTCCATGTTATCTACGGTCCCAATATCTATAGTATCGTTCGATGGTGTTAAAATATTTTTATAAGTGCGCTGCACTTAAAATAAAATAAGTGTACCATTATAAATAATGTTGTTTCATTTCATTATCACCTTGATAAAAATAATCATCTATATATATAAAAATTCGTGTTAGTTACACTATTTATAACTCAAGAACGGCTGAACCGATTTGGCTTAAAATTGTTGGGGAGGTAGCTCAGAATCAGAAGACGAACATAGGATATTTTTATCCCGGAAAATAGACCTTTTCCTGTAGGATAAGGTAAATTTTTATTATATGTAGTTGACAGATTAGTTATTTATACAGATATAAAATAGAGCTCGGGGATGGATATAGGATACTTTTTATCCCGGAAAATAGACCTGTTCCTGCGGGATAAGGTAAAATTTTGTTATGTGTAGTTGATAGATATTAGCGTCTTTTATTACTCCTTTTTTTACTTGGGAGCGGGAGCAGGAGCGTGAGAGGGAGAGGGAGAGGGAGAGGGAGAGGGAGGAGCACACAGAAACTGTAACGGCTAGCGATACGAAGTTTGCCAGGTCAGCTAGTATTACAATAAATAATAGTTTAAAAAAACACGCTTTTAACAAAATCCAATTAAAAATAGAAAATACTGGTAAATTCGAATTAAGAATCGTGAATTAAAAGCGTGGGGTGCTTTTTAAGATATTATCCCTTCTACTCATTGACACCATGTACCCCACACTTTTAATTCACGATTCATAATTCTAATTTTTTATTTTCTATTTTTTAGTTACATTTTGTATAAAAGCGTGTTTTTTTAGTTTTTTTTTAACTATTATTTAATTTTTCATTGTTTAGTTACATTTTTTGAAATGAAATTTAGATTTTCTTTCTTTCTTTTTTTCTTTAAATAATGAATTATTGTCATCGGTCCTCGATAAGTCTACGAAGTTTGAATGAAATCTGACTGTTTGAAGTAGGTCAAAATCAAGTCCAATGGCGTCAGTTACAAGGAACAAGTTATCAACAAACAATCATACATACATACATACAGGTGAAGCTAATATAAAGCGTGTAAAAACATCAGTTTTCATGACATTGGATAATTTTGAAGAAATTATAATAAAATGTGTTAATTCAATATTATAATTTTTTACCACCAGAAAAATTATTAAAAAACATTTTGACCATATCTGTCTAAGTGTGGACACCTTACAATTATAAAGGACAACCTCAATCCGCCCTGTGATTGCTTGAATAGTCATTCCGTTGTGACGTCATCCGTCTTCAAGTACCTCTGCTAAGTTATATATCCAATTAGAATAATATATCCATGGGTTATACAGATATATCTTCTTTGAGTTAGTCTGTGGAACAGCCGAGTTGCTGTGTCATTTATCTATGTATACAGTTCCCATGTTGACAAATGACAATGTGATGTGACATTTTGAATCAGTTTTTATAATACCAACATTAAAAAAAAGTTCATCTTTTTATACTTTGTATCAGTGTTGCCAATGCTACGGCAATTACCGTGTTCTACGGCTTTCAGGCCAAAAAATCACAAAATCTACGGTCTACGGCCCGAACCCTAGGGCCGTAGCAAATTCTACGGCTTTTCTCAAATTATACGATCTTTTTGTTATTTTTATTTTTGAAGACATTTAACGAATGGTAAAACCCATAAAACAGCGCCAATAGGCTAATATGCAAAATGTTCCTTGTTTTGTGGACATCAAATTCACTGCCGACGACCTTTTTTTTTTTTAGTCCGAGCGCTGAACCGATGTTATATATTGGCTTAATTGGATAGCATAATATATTGGCAGCTGTGGACATGGCCCACAGTTGATCTTTTTCCATAGAAACACGGCTTTTTTATCTAATGTACACGGCCTTCCAAAGATTTTCATTGGCAACACTGCTTCTGCTTTGTATTTCCAAGTAGTTCTCGTAAATGTTCTTGTGGCCTCTGTAATTTAATAACTGTTTTAGTTGCATTTCAACTTAATTTAACAAACTTCGTATTTCGTTTGTGTATATTTGTCAGAAAATGTGAGTATTCTATTGATTTGAACACTGAAAAGTAGGTGCCGTATGAGAATCGCCGTCGCCAGGTGGCTCAGATATAAAATACCCTTGAATTTACCAAATTTGGTATGTTATCGTGTTAAAGTAGCACCATATATGGAAATGTTTAATGTTAAGTGTGTGAGAAAGCACAATTCCTATCTCGTGCCCTACATAACTTGCTGCTCTGTTATCCTATCGTTTAGCTTGTATTCATGGTGTGAGTCATACGTTGAGAAATAGCCGTCTAACGATCTTTGTCAAGTTATTTTGAAGTGAAACCATTCGTTAAATTGGTTTTTAATTAGTAGTAACCGGTTGTATTTATTAGTAATCACATAGTGTGTAATGTGGAGAATTTAGTCAAAGTTGTCGCTAAACTGATGTTGATACTTGAAAAGTAGAATATTACTATTTATGAATACAAGTGGTTCATATTATTGTAATTATTATTAAAATTAGAGTTTCATGTGTTACATCAACCAACAAACAGAGGACATAGTTCAATTATCTTATAATATTATTTAATTATCTGTGATATTATAAATTATGCATACCTATTAATATTTTGTGAGACCGTCCACGTAACGTAAGTATGACTAACTGTGTAGTTCAATATCCTTATTGTCTTCTAAGATTTTTGGAAGCATAATAATATAATATTTTAAATAAAAGTCATTATATGATGTCATCTATTCAAAATATAATAGGTACATCAATTTTAAAAAGCAGCAGGAAAAAGTAGTGCAAGAAATATAAAATCAACAATATTATCATATAACATACAGCTATACTATACAATACCATATTAAAAATAGTCCATACTGCTTGAATTTAAATAGAAACTTTTGATAAACTAAAACATCTTGAGGAGAGAAAACATTTTATTAGGTTCTATGCTATGTACAATAATGATAAATATTTATTAGAGCTAGTCAAATATTGCAATGTTACCTTTGTAAAATCTGTACCACAATCCCTTACATTAACCCAACTACCACCAGAACTCATTCTTTCTAATAGGATCCCATTAATAGACCTTATTTTTCTAGATAACAATGTCTTCCCGCAAAACAGCAGGCCGTCGCGGCACCAACAAGAAACGCGCTCAGCGCGCCACCTCCAATGTGTTTGCCATGTTTGATCAAGCACAGATTGCTGAGTTCAAGGAGGCGTTCAACATGATTGACCAGAACCGAGATGGCTTTGTTGATAAAGATGATCTCCATGACATGTTAGCTTCTCTGGGTATGTGTTCTTTTTGTATTATCCAGCTCAAAGTACCAACTTGTATTACAGCATACATACACATGGAAAATTAACTCAAGTAAAAGTATCCATATTCCTTCTTCATCTTACTTCAGTTTTTTTCCACAGTGACAATGACATTTTATATTTTACTAAGCCTAAAGGTATACAGTAGAATCTATTTAATATGATACTGCATTTATTGACCAACGGCTTAATGTGATGTAATTATGCAGAAAATGGAGAAAATGAATATGTAGGAAATTGCAGACAGATAGAGTGAGATGAAACATTTTTTATCAGACAATTTCCCCAATCGTCATCAATCATCATATAGCAGTTTGCGTCTGCAGTGTCTAATAGACATAATAGCTGATAATAAGTTTTATCTAACTTGTGTCACTCAGATGCTAACCTATCTTGAATCATCCAAATCCAAGCCAATCAATATGTTGTCAGATCATCAGTCCACAGGTGTAACAGCCCTTGAACACGGAAATGTATAATTATTCAATTCAATTTAATATTTTATTGTTGCCAGGTAAAAATCCAACTGAAGAGTATCTGGAAGGGATGATGAATGAAGCCCCTGGACCCATCAACTTCACTATGTTTCTGACTCTGTTTGGTGAGCGGCTGCAGGGTACTGATCCGGAGGATGTTATTAAGAATGCATTTGGGTGAGTGAATTCTTTAGATCCATTTGTTGAAAGAAAGAAAGAAACAAAGAAAAAATATTTATTTACGACTCTAAAGAGCACAGGTTAAATAATTTAACAAAAGAAAAAAAAACATCTTAAAAGTAATACGAAACAAAAATTCAAACATAAAAACAAAGAAAAAGGAAAAAAGATTACAATTATTATTTTTACCCTCCACCAACTAAACTAGAAAATCTGTATTTGGTAACAATTATTTCTCAACATTAGAACCATATAGTTGGATTTCCAATATTGGCTAAGTTCCATGGTCCTATGGCTATGGTCCAACCATATGGTTATACTGTGGTGCATAACCATAATGCATAAGCATAACCATATGGTTGGACCATATGGTTATACTGTGGTGATTTATCATTAAGTTCCTTGGGTATTGATATTTATGGGGACATAATAATATGTTATGCTTATGAAAGTAATAAATTGGATGATGGAAAATAAAAATTTTGATGTGAAATTATATTTGAATATTACTCGTTGATTTTGAGTAAAAAACACACCTGTATAAATTTTGAGAAATAATAACATACTCTTTCATGATCAGTTCTTTTTTGGAATTAAAAGTGTCGGGATTTTAAAATTTACAGTTAAATAAGTATATTATAATATATTTCATATATTGATTTTGTAACAAACGTATCTATAAATTAAAATAATATAACTTCAAAAGGACCTTAAGAGATGAGTCTTCGCCGTACTAGTACTATTAAACGTCAGTGTATTTCGCACAGTACACTTGACGTCAAAATCGCTCCAACTCGAACGTGACTCATAGAAAATTATCTAAATTACTAGAACTAGTAGCTGTTGCTCAACTGAATGTTAGAGTTATCCAAAGTACTTGATAGCGCAACATTCATAACATGTAAAAATAATATTATTTATTTTAATCCAAACGCTCCTAGATGCTTCGACGAAGAGAATACAGGCGTGATTGCCGAGGAGCGTCTCCGCGAGCTTCTGACCACGATGGGCGATCGCTTCACTGACGACGACGTCGACGAAATGCTTCGCGAAGCGCCCATCCGCGACGGCATCTTTGACTACGTCGAGTTCACGCGTATCTTGAAGCATGGCGCCAAGGACAAGGATGAACAGTAGATTGACGTGTTTGAGTTCAGGAATCGATATACATGGGTATGATTGTACCATGAGTTAGAAAACTCTCTATGTCTGTATATTTAATTATATTTATTATGGTATGATAAGAAACGTACCGTTTTCTTTCGTAGCAGCAGCATGCAAAGTTCCTTCGTGCGTCGTGTAAAAGAGTTAAATAGAAAAATTGTGTATGAAAAAAATTGTTGCTTAAACCATATTTAACATAAGTAGGTTAAATACCTGTGTTAAATACAAAATGAAATAAAAACGAAATTTTTATGTACTGAAAAATGTGTATGTACTTCTAAAATACAGACAGACTTAAGTTATTGGTATATTATGTCCATGTATATTCATTAACCTACATTTCGCGATTTTATATGATTATGTAGTTTATATCATTGTATGCCAAACTAATACAAGTGCATAAGATTATCTCCCTATTTGTTAAGTTAGAATGTTATGGATTTCAGTATAATCTCGAACTATACCGAGGTGCTAAATATAGATTTAAGAATCGCACTGTAATTGATTTAATAAACATGCATTTCACTGTGACTAATTATTTCATAGACTCATTTACACAAAAAAATATTTTGGAATAATATGCGAGTTGAAAATGATTCTAAAGCTTATCTATTTTATATTCAGTTAAATGAATAAAGCGTATTTGAATCGATTTCATTAAGTGTTGAAAGTCTGCACAGAAATTCGTACGTAAATAACTTGAAGAAGGAAAAGGCATTTATTAAACATATTTAGTTGATGTGCAAAGTGAGTCTAGTGTATAATCTGCGTCTATACTAATATTAGTATTTGCCTGGAGCAGAACAGTATTTTATAAATGATTAAGGTAATGTTTTGATTTGAACTGATAAATGTTTTTAGTATTGATGAACCATTCCCAAAATTACGAGATTGAAAGATTCTGTTTGCTTAAGAAATGTTTTATATTCAATGTGTTTTAGTTTATATTTATGAAATTGTTAGGAGCCATATATACTATCTCAGCACTTAACTACCTACCTACTAACAATATTCATGAAAAATATTTATTTGTGTAACCAAGTTATGTACTTATTTTAATATTTGATTAAAAGTTTTTTTTTTATCAAAAATGTGTTTTATTCTATGTACCGCAACGGCAAGTGGCAAAGTAAAATACTTCTTATGAGATCCCAGATTTTTTTCATATGGGCCAAATAATGTTTTTGACGAGAAACTGTCGGTGGAGAACATCTTTAAAAGATACCCGTCCCGAGTATCTTTCCTTGCTATCAATTATACAGCATTAAGATCAACAAAATTAATTTAGGGCATTGGCAGCGTACGTTAACGTTACATAAAGAACGGTAATTACTGGCGTACGGCTCGACGTAATGGGACTCGACGTAAAGGGAACCAACCATCTTTTCATGTTTATGTTTGATGCCCAATATTACAATGATTTATTATTATTAGTCGGGTTGTCCACCGAGCTACAAAAGGCCCCTACGGCTGATTTTACCTACCTATATGTATATTAGTTCCTTTTGTCTCCATTTTAAGATGTCCGTTAGGACTTAGGATATTCCTGGGTTTCATGTATTTGATTCTATAAAGCAATACAAGGTTTCCGTTTCCGCCTCTTAAAAACGCCTTTATCAATGTTTGCAGTGCAAATGGATGGATGTTTTTTAAACCTGTTTCAATAAACACGATCATTTTGTAAAATAGCCCCGGATCATGATTTTTTTCGAAGCGGGGCCAAATCTGAAAAATGCCGCTCCCGCCCGCCAATATTTTTACTTTTATTAACATTACAGCCATGCCCTTATGACACTGACGGAAATAGGCCTCCCATAAACAACGCCACAACGACCGTTTTAGCGCTGTTTTTTCTCTGATAAGCCTATATTTTTTCTAAATATACATGGACGTGTCAGACAATAAAATTATATTTTAATTAGGATAGGATAGTATAGGATCTGAAATGAAACGTCATGTTAAAAATACTTAATTGCACATTGAAAGAAATTACAATTTTACTCTTCGAGCGTTTTCTTCTGCAGTCAAATAAATATATGGCCTTGTCATATTTAATCTCATGAGGAGTTTGATTTTCTATTGCCCATATTTTGATTTTCTATTGCTAATATTGCGAGACTCGATAAACGTTCCAGAGCGGGCGCTAGAGGTATCTAAGTGAGTATGCATAATATGAGTGACGAATTTCGCAAACGGATTTAAATGAAGAAAAGGTCAAGGAATAATAATGTGGATCTTGCCGGTCCATTTTTTGGTCCATTTTTTTAACCCCTCTTCTCTTATTCGTAAAGGGAATGTATTGAGTACATGATATAAAATTTAAGGTGTCGTGATTCTGGCGGTTGTTCTGGGTTGTTCTAGGTTTGTTCAATATTGTTCCAAAATGTCACGTTTGAAAAAAAAAAATATTTTCTAAAAATTTCAGGAAAAAAAATTAGGAAGTTTGCACCGCCGTGATTCGTCATCACACATTTCATCAAATTGTTTTTTGCACTTCGGAATTCGTTTATTTGGCAGAATAGGCTCAACGCCAATTTTTCCAGCAACTTCTTTATCCTCTTCTATCCAATACTCAATTGAATTTTTTCTAATTTTTTGGAAAGTTTTCATCAGGCCTTCCATTAAACAGACGGAGTGTGCAAGGATTATATCTTCCTTTTGAATTTCAATATTTATTCGATTGATTTCGCGGAGAATAGTTGCCGAAATCGTCAGGTTCAGAATAAATTTATTTATTTATTTATTTACTCTTTACTGTAAACCTATAAACTAGATCACAATGGGCGGACTTAATGCCTGATGGCATTCTCCACCAGTCGACCCTGGGCGATAGGTTAAAAGTTGCGGTAGGCAGAGGCGGCCTTAGCCCTTGCGAGGCTCAGGGCGGCAAATCTTTGCGAGGCCTTTGTGCGTTCCGTAAAATGGGCATGATGACAGATTTTGAAATACTGTTCTATATTGTTGGGATTTTATATTATTATAATTACAACGCATATCATATTTCCGCAAAACAATAAGGTTTAGTATAAAATAAATACATTTCAATTTATAAATCTAAAATTCACACCAAAACGCTTCAGTGTCATGGCGCCGCTTGTGACGTCACGCCTCAGGAAAATAATAGACAAGATGTCATTATCTGTATGTAGACAAGTGCCGATAATTTTTGAAACCAAAAAAAATATAGTAGAATGAAACCCATTGCAAAAGCAAGAGAATATAACAAAAATTAAAAGAAAAATAATTTACGGGCGATTTGAGGTCGGGAAGTGGGGGGAGTGGGGATTAAGGGTAAAAAACGGTTTAGGTTTCCGGCAAAACTACAAGTGCTATGGAAAAAAGTTAAATGGCCGAGTTGTAGGTAATAAAAACGTCCACAACTTTTGTATTTTTTTACATAACTTCAAAATTTTATGTGAAAAATTCTAATAACCAAGTTTTTGGTTTTTTAACCGACGAAAAAAAAAGGAGGAAGTTCTCAATTCGACACGTATATTTTTTTATGTATGATCACGCAGCAATCGGCACAGGGTGGTCCGATTTTGATGATTATTTTTTTAATGGATAGGGTATATCTTGAAGTTGGTCCCATATTTTTTTGAAAATTTTATTCCCACCCTAAAGGTACGAAAATAGGAGATGATTGATTATTCACCCACGGAATTTTTAGCCGTTACCCCAATAACTTTGTACTGGATGATCGATACCATCAGAAAGTAGAGATTTCAACGAACAAAAACCCCACCGTCTGTCTGTCCGTCCGTATGTCACAGCCACTTTTTTCCGAAACTATAAGAGCTATACCATTGAAACTTGGTAAGTAGATGTATTCTGTGAACCGCATTAAGATTTTCACACAAAAATAGAAAAAAAAAAAACAATAAATTTTGGGGGTTCCCCATACTTTATTAGAACTGAAACTCAAAAATGTTTTTTTCATCAAACCCATACGTGTGGGGTATCTATGGATAGGTCTTCAAAAATGATATTGAGGTTTCTAATATCATTTTTTTCTAAACTGAATAGTTTGCGCGAGAGACACTTCCAAAGTGGTAAAATGTGTCCCCCCCCCCTGTAACTTCTAAAATAAGGGAATGATAAAACTAAAAAAAATATATGATGTAGGTACCAAGCAAACTTCCAACGAAAATTGGTTTGAATGAGATCTAGTAAGTAGTTTTTTTTTAATACGTCATAAATCGTAAACCGCAAAAAACATTGATCAAAGTTACAACGAACTACAAGGACTTTCATATTATGTTACTTGCTGCTACGGAACCCTTCATGGGCGAGTCCGACTCGCACTTGGCCGCTTTTTTTCGATATTAAGTCAAAATTAAGGTTAAAAAAAGAAATATTTTAAATAAAAAAAATTACAGTATGTTTAGGGACATACAAAGGCCGACCTCAGATCGCCCGTAAATTATTTTTCCTTTAATTTTTGTTATATTCTATCTATATTTGTAATGTTATTAATCGGGCGAATAATAAAAAAAAAACGTACATAAAACTCTTAAAGGTAGGTTAAGTATACTTTAATACTCAGCCAAGCGGGGAAATTATGTATTTGCGAAAAAAATATCTTAACTGGCGATAATGAACATTCATTCATAAACACAAGAAAAAGAAAATTCACTCCTGGAAGTGCAAAATAAACCTGACAAGTGCGAGTTAAACTCGCTTAGAGAGGGTTCCCTACGTTGATTATGTATTTACCATTATTTTTCTATCGTATTTTATTTATTTTTGCCGTTTTTTAAGACTATAGACTTCTTATAGGTTATCCTGTAATATTTAAGTAAAGTTTCGGAGATAAGGGGTGGAATGGTCAGTTTTTGACTTTAATTTTCGTTCTTTCTTGAATAATTTTAAAACTATCCATTGTAGAACTATAAAAAATTATATTTGAGATCCTTACAACAATCCCTTTCATTTGACATACAAGATGATACGGTTTGCAAAACAGTTTTTGTTTAAAGGGCTTCCAACATTTTTGTATGGAGCCTGGCATACCTACGAGTCCGCCATTTTGAAAAAACCTCGATTCGGCGGCCAGTGATGAAACATGTGTCAATCGATAGACTAAATGGTTATGATCAAAAAGTATTCAGTGATGAAATGTCGTAAGTGGTATACTTTCTGAGATATTTGAGTTCAAAACCATAGAAAAATAAAGTAAAAAACTTTGTTTCGGCGGATATTGATAAAACAAGTGTTAATCGATAGACTAAGTGATTACGATCAAAAAGTACTCAGTGATAAAATATCGTAAGTGATATGATTTCTGAGATATTTGAGTTCAAACCCGTATAAAAATAAAATATTTATAGTTAATTATTTTTTATTTTTATTATACATATTATATTATATATTAAGTAAATAAATAATTAAAAATACATATATAACATCTGGTTGAAGACCACGGGCGCCAACATTCTAATTGCTTCAGGTAGTGCTGCCGGACTTCTTGAAGGAGCTTTTGGTAGTCTATGATTTTTTGATGTCTACAAGCAAGGAGTTCCAGAACAGTATGAACTGTATTGTGAAGGAATTCCCGAAATAAGCAGTGCTATGGATTTCCTTTAAATAAACTGGAGAAGACACATTATTCAAAATAGCATAAAATGTTGAGAGAATTCTGAAGTTTCGCCTGTATCGAATGGGTAGCCATTTAAGTTAGGAATGGAACTGGGAAATGTGGTCATACTTACGTAAGCCGAAGATATATCTAATACAGTTATTAAGAAGGAGCTCCAATGTATTCAGAAGTTCCTCTGACAAATCTGTACAACACATAGCATAATCAAGGTGAGGGATGACCAGTGTTTATGGCGTATTTATGGTTAAGTGTTTATGGCGATACAGCAATTGAAGTGTACCGGTCACTTTTTTCCTTACCTCAGTTAGTATTATAATTATGTATTATAAAAATTAAACGAATTCGTCAAACAAACAACTTAAGGGTAGAGATATAATCGCGGGATGGTACTGCTCATGCATAGTGGGAAAAAGAACCTTGTCCTGTTGTTCCCATATAATGTGTGTTATTATGGTTCTTGGCATGGGCTCGACATCAGGAAACATTGCCTTTATCACCAGCGGAATTTTTAGATTCAGTGATTGTCAGACATGATATAGAAAACTAAGCCAATAATGAATTTTAACTTTTGGTTTAGAGTAATTGCCAAAGCTGTAGCCGCTGGTGGCCTGGTGGCAAATAAATTATTTATAAAACAACCTAGTAGTTTGCTTTTGCTTTGCTTCTTTTTTAAATTCAAACCTACCCGTTATTAATAAATCAAGTACCTATGCAGCACATACACATATGGCATAATATACTTATTTTTCATTATTGACCCAATAAATTCAAAATAAGTAAATGATCATTTTTAATGCATTATTTTTGTACGGTTTTGAACTCAAATATCTCAGGAAGTATATCACTTACAACATTTCATCACTGAATACTTTTTAATCGTAATCATTTAGCCTATCGATTGACATATGTTTCATCAATGTCCGCCGTGGCGAAGTTTTTTTGCTTTATATTTCTACGGTTTTGAACTCAAATATCTCAGAAATTATATTACTTACAACATTTCATCACCGAATACTTTTTAATCGTAATTATTTAGCCTATCGAATGACATATGATTTATCAATGTCCGCTGAAACGAAGTTTTTTGCTTTATTTTTCTACAGTTTTGAACTCACTTATCTCAGAAAGTATATCACTTAGGACATTTCATCACTGAATACTTTTTGATCATAATCATTTAGTCTATCGATTGACACATGTTTCATCACTGGCCGCCGAATCGAGGTTTTTTCAAAATGGCGGACTTGTAGGTGTGCCAATTAGGTTCGATGCCCTTTGATTCCGTGTTTTTTTTTTCAAAATTCAGATGTTTAATTTACACCTTCATCTTTGGGTCACAAAAAAGTACATGAGTACCAAATTTCAACTTATTTGGTCCAGTAGTTTCGGAGTAAATTGACTGTGAACGGTGGTCGCCCATACGTATAAGTGATCCTATAAGGGTTCCGTTTTTCGTTTTTCATAAGGAACCCTAAAAATACAGTAAAATAGCATATTGAATTTAAAAAGGGGGCTTGGGTAGCGAAGCCAAATAGTATAATAAGATTTTATTTTATAGTTTTAAATAGTCAAATAACCAAAGGTTATGTATTTTTATTGTTATTTCACTGTATATTATGGTATTCCGTTCTTAAAGTTATACAATCATATTTCTGTTTTGCTGTCTAAATTTTTTTTTAACTCGGGTGATGGCGCGAGGCCCCTGCAAGCGCGAGGCCCCGGGCGGTTGCCCTGTTCGCCACCCCCTAAGGCCGCCACTGGCGGTAGGTGCTACAGTAGAATTAATATTTAATTTATATTTATATTTATAAAATTATTTTCACTAAATAAATATCTAATTACACACATACTTAAATACATACATACATATACAAAATATATACATATATTATACATATATACAGTGCACTTACATATATATATAAATATACACAATACAATTTATATCAACATAAATTCAAAGTTCTTACTACGCGTTCACTCCAAGTTTGCCCTTACCTCCCGTCCCGCTTCTTCATACCGCAGCTCATTTAGTACGGACAGCAACGCTAGTCGCGTATTTTTGAGGTCCCGTGCGGCGCGTGCGTTCTTGAGTTTGTTGTTGATTTTGATGTTACTTTCGATAAATTATTTTTCTATTGATTTATTTTACGTTCGTTGATTTTTGTCGCTACAATGACTAAATTAGAAAATGTTTTACACAGTGGCAAACGTAATTTGTTATTTAAGTTAGTGAAATTATTTGATTACTTTTTTGTCTACAGTACCGTTAGCTGTTAAATCGTAACGGTCGACGAGGGCAAACTTGGAGTAAACGCGTAGTAATAGCATGTAAAAGATGACCTGCCTCGTACTTTGCTTCCGAATCATGAGAAGTTTGCTTAACTTCTTCCAAAGATTCCACCACTTCCGGTAAATTATTTAGGAGGGCTTTGACATGTTTCGCCGACAAAGCTTCAATTTGCCGGCCTCTGAATGTGCCGCAACAAGGGGAAGGTATTGATAGAAAGGACGGACATATGACATATTTCCTTCTAATTATAGCATCGAAAGGAGGACATGTTCTTGTTACTAAATTAATACGTGTCATCGACTCAACATCTTTACGTTTTTCGTAACTACGTCACTTCACTGCATATGGTAATCAGTAGTAAAAATGAATGGCTACATATTTCAAAGGTATGGTGGTATCGAGGTTATTTTACCCGCCTAGCTACATAGCTATTATCCTCATAAAATCCAAGAATTGTTTTTGTACGTGTTTAATTCAAAGTATTCAGACGTTTCAGTCGGAGTGTCGGAAAACCAGAAATAGCGCGTGATTTCTAATTTTTTTTGACCGATAACGCATCGGATCGTGGCATAGGTGATGTCTTTGGTATTTAGGCGATGATGACAACTTACCATCAAGTCATCCATTCGTCTGGGGTCATATAAAGGGAATATTCAGGAATATTCAGTAAGTATTGCTTAGAATACCGACATACAATACAATCGGACGTTTATAATTTCAACGTATCTAAGCACACAATGAGCACAATGACACATCAGGATGAATCTTTAAAATGAAAGCATCTGTTACAATGTTCCTCGAGAACATTGTAGCATTCACAGTCGGCTCAGTGTTTTGTTGTTATAGTTACGTACCTATTTGGTGAAATTTGCAAATAATTTCAAGTAGTACTACGACCTACTAGAAAGACAGACAAAAATTTGCATTTGGCCTCTTTATCGATAAAAGCTACCATTTTCGAAAAAATAAATGTACTTAAGGTATAGTTAATATCTAAGTGTGAAGAAATCGATATAGCTCCGCTTCCAGGCACCTTTTCTAAACGATCCTTATACCGGAAGTAACATAAAAAATAAGATATTATTTTTATCAGGCGCTTTACCATGGGATGGGAGTCTTTATAGGTAGGTAGTCCCCACTGTAGATAATGAAGTAAGAATATACAATAAAGTGTTATTATTATGTATCATATATTTATAATTTTCTGTAGGTATGCTAAGACTCTATTATAGTGTTTATAATAGGACGTAGTTTCTGAAATACGTTCCAATCCACACTCATGTTAAAATTTAATTAATACCTACTTATATATTATTAATACTTAAGTATTAATAATAAGTAAGTATACTAAGTAAGGAAGTATTATTAAGTATTAATACTTAAGTATTAATTCAATTTAAACATGAGTGTGGATTGGAGCGTTTTTCAGAAACTACGTCCAATAAATCTTAAGAATCACAACCAGTCCTGTTTGATGAAGGCGGCGCCTCGCTCAGCCACCATCATAATGGCCCCTTGTGGATTTCCTGACGGATTTATCGGCATTGATGACGCGTCGATCACTCGCAGATCTGTCAAGTTTATCAATTTGTTAAAAAAAACTCAAATGAGATTCTCACTATATTCTCCGGAACCATCCAAGGAGTAGAGTAGTAGATCCAATGACGGCAACAGCTTTTTGAACCTCTGAGTAGTAACTTGCTTTCTAATTTTGTAATCCAGCTTTGAAACTAAGTCAACTAACTACGGAGCTATTATAGGCGGCTCAAGCCCCCGCAACTTCATAACTAAATAATGAATGTAAATAAAGTTGTAAGTAAGTAAGTAAAGCTGTAAGTTGTAACTTTAGGGGAGGTACCCTAAAAAATGTCTTTCAATATTTTATTCTACGATTCTGGAGTTTTAATAAATATGTACATGGGTGAATTTCCCAAGTGCATTTTTGAGACGGCGAGGTTGAAAATTAATGTGTGGAGGTAAACTACAATTATGCATAATTTTATATAGGTAGTTTAAATAGTGATCTACACGATAGTGAAGTATTCAGATGTATTTAATACATAGATTCTTAATAAAAAAATATCTAAGACCTAAAATCTAATTCCGGTGTACTGTCCGACCTCCATTTATTTACATATTTTATAAATTTAATTTTTTTTGGTAAATAAATTTTATTAAAAAGGAATGTTTTTAGAAATACATTAAATAACACAACTAATATATATTTACGGAGTAATTTAAGATAGTGCAACAGCTCTTAAAACATCTTTTAAAAATGTCCTACAAAAAAAAGAAATTCCGGTGGCGCATTTTGTATACTTCATTACTTGTTACGACACGATTTGGAAGACACCTTACTTGCTCTCCCCGCACCGTTCAGTTGTGCTCTTGCAAACTGCGTGTTAGGAAGACCGACTGGCTGCGTAATTTTCCTGCCAAACACGTAAGTACTCACTGCGGTGGCGCAGGAATACAAAATCATCCAATTCCGATGTCATGTATATTAGTAAAAGTACAAAGCAGATTATCAAGAAATTTTATGGAGGCTTCCATTAAAGGTTTTCAGCCATAATTGTGAAATAAAAGTTAACCTGTGAATAACGGTGTTCTTTAAAATTCAAGTTTTGACTCTAATTCTAAGTCCGGTGGCCTAATCTCGGTGGCTCCGGTGGCAAACCAAAGCGCATAGGGACGTGTATAGACCAGTGCCGATAATTTTTGAAACGAAAAAAAATAATCGTAGGATGAAACCCATTGCAAAAGGAAGAGAATATAACGAAAATTAAAGGAAAAATAATTTACGGGCGATCTGAGGTCGGGAAGTGGGGGAGGGGGGGTGGCTTCAAGGGTAAAAAATAGTTTATCTCAATTTCCGTCAAAACTACAAGTCCTATAGAAAAAAGTTAAAAAGCAACGTTGTAAGTAATAAAAAGATCTACAACTTTTTTATTTACACTTTTTTTACATAACCTCAAAATTTATGTGAAAATTTCCAATAACCAAGTTTTTGGTTTTTTTATTTTTACGAAATTTGGTAAAAATGAAATGACAACTATTTTCGCAAAAAAATTTCAGATTCTAGTTTTTAATTTTTTTTTCAATCATTGTGTACAATTTTGAGCTATTTATTAACATTTACACTTTAATTAATCGAAAAATGTAAGATTCCATGTTACTTTGTTAGACAAAAAAATTACAAATCCATAAAACATATAGATTGCAAAATACATGCGAAAATACTCGTAGTTGTCGTTTCATTGCATTTTCGGAGAACATTTACCATAGTAGTTTATAGTTAGTAGTTAGTAGTAGTAGTAGTTAGTAGTTTATAGTTTTTTATATAGCATTAGAAAGTAGAGATTCCAACAAATCTCACCGATTTTTTAAAAAAGTAGATATTTGACGTGAAAATTTTCGATTGAAAATTAGGTTGCTTTTTCGATATAAAGTCAAAATAAGGTGAAAAAAGAAATATTTTAAATCAAAAAATTACAGTATGTTAAGGACATACAAAGGTAAGTTTTCACAAAATTTCGTGAAATATTTTTTTTGTATAAAAGATAAAAATATAAAACCAAAAACTTGGTTATTTGAATTTTTCACATAAATTTTGAGGTTATGTAAAAAAGTGTAAATACAAAAGTTGTAGATCTTTTTATTACCTACAACTTTGCCATTTAACTTTTTCCATAGGACTTGTAGTGTTGCTGGAAATCGAGATAAACCATTTTTTACCCTTAAACCCTCCCGACCTCAGATCGCCCGTAAATTATTTTTCCTTTAATTTTTGTTATATCCTCTTCCTTTTGCAATGGGTTTCATCCTACTATATATTTTTTTCACTTTTTACCGTTTTTGAAGCTATCGGCACTGGTCTAATAGGCCACAGAAATACAAGCGTGTCTAATCACCGCTTAAAGGAGTCCGTTCATCTAGACTCCTACTCTTCAAAATGTATCTTTAAAGTATTCAAATATGATCTTGCCTTTATTATTTCTCATTGGCATAATCAATTTCGGTGGATCAGATTCTAATTCCAGTGGTCCTAATTTTGGTGGCATTTGATGATGTAATTTGAAAATATCTCCGGAACTAATTATTTTTTTTTCGATCTCTACTATGTGACTAATTATAACTACTATTTACATATTATTTATGCCAAATAAAATGTATTAGAAACAGCAGGTTTAAATTTAATCAATTTCGGTGGCTCGGATTTTAATTCCGGTGGTCCTTTAATAATTTCGGTGGCATTTGATAATTTCAAATGGAAATATCTCATGAACTAACAAAAATTTTTCGATCTCTAGTATATGATTAAGTAGTACTAATATTTACCTATTATTTAAGCCAAAAAAATTTATCAGAAACAGCAAATTTAAATTCGCCACTGTAATTAGGCAAAATTCGCGTTTGTTGAAATTGACCCACATATATCCATGCCAAATTAGATACAGCTTTCTAGTACTAAGGGTCTCGGCGCTTTGCTTCGGCCAGACGGACGGACGGACATGACGAAACTATAAGGGTTCTGACTTTACTTCGGAACCCTAAAAAAGTACGCCAGTAGCCCTAAGGCGACTATTGTTGGCGCCCCTTGTTAAAACTTAAGCCCTACAAGCAAGCAAAATTAAAAGCACAAGAAATTGACTACTTATGCAAAGAACATCTTACTGGGTATATCATAAACTCTCAAGTGGGAGTCGATGACGAGGCCTATGGCAGCGGTGCCCGCCTGGTGGTTCTGAGGGTCGGTGTGCTGGAGAACCATGCACTCCAGCCAAGCGTCAGACCAGCTCTCCCACAGAGCACAGGCCTCCGTACAGGACGGGTCCAGCTCGATTCCGTACTTGTTCTTCATTACCTGATGAAAACAACGTTTCAAGGAAGACCGAAACGCGAAACTATAATTATATGAAAATCACCGTGAGAAAGTGACCTTTAACCATCAATAATCTTAAATTACAATTCAAAAAACCCCCGACAGTTTTATTTACATTATACATAGCTAGAACACTCGAAAGTCACCTTTCAGACAAAAAAAAACTAGATCAAAATCGGTTCATCCGTTTGGGAGCTACGATGCAACAGACAGACATAGAGATATACAGATACGATACACAGACACGTCAAACTTATAACACCACTCTGTTTTTGAGAAATTCATAGTCTAGCTAGTGACATGCAATTTCGCCTATCTAGCTAATATATTTTACAAATTAGGCTACTAAATTGCATTTTTAAAAAACTTACGTCGGTGTCAAAGATTCTCTGCAGGTATCTGGCGCCATCCTTCACCACGACCATGTCGTCTGGGTGGGAGAAGTAGTTGGGATAGAAGAGCGGTGCGTCGAAGGGGTCCGTGGAGTTGAGAGTCACATAGCCGACGCTCTTAGGCAGGAGAGCTACTGCATTTGCTCTGGAAACAAACTCGTAACTTATTATTAGGTACATAATTGAGTGACGGAATCTGTCTTTGAATATGTCCTTGAATCAATGCTACTTCTATTTTTATACATATAATTCAAGTTCCAAGGAATATGGTACTATGAATATGAATATCCTATGCATCTTACCTTACACCATGATGACTTGGTTAATCTTCATAATATGAGAGAAGTGAGAAAATAGGTTTTATTGTTAGGACGGCTTAGAATACTAACCCTAATCCCGCACCGGATAAGTGTCGTTAGAGGCAACTAAATCCGGCCTGCTGATGGTAGGGCCCCTCGGAGGGTTTGTATTTGTAATATTAAATAAATAAATAAAGCTTCACACTCATAGCCCCAAACTGTCTTGGGTGCCATGGACAACACACAAAGTCGGAACACTTCATACCCAGACCTAGAACAGAAGTTCAAACTCATCATTTAAATTTCCGCCTCGCTGGGAATCGAACCCAGAACCCTAGGCGCGGCGAACCGGCATGGTAACCATTGCGCCACACGGGTTGTCAGTATTGATTTTAACAGTTCATTAATACTAGTATTACTATTATTATTTCTCCGTGGGGTCCGCAAGGATAGCTACCACCTCCCGTCCATGGGCGATGATTGCCACTTACCGTCAAGTGGATAGTCAGCTCGTTCGATCGTCAGATATTTCCATAAAAAAGGTCAGCAGGGGTAGATGTTATCTGAAATCTATGGAACAGGGTTTCGCAGTCCATCGAACTACCCTCGTGTAGTGTACCCTAATAGTGCAGTTTGCTAGAATTCAATATTCATACTCATTTCGACGAGGGAATTGTAGGTTTTCAGTTATTTTACATCACAGAAACAAGTCTTAACTAAACAAGTCATATCTAATTTCAAAACTTATGAAAACTTTACTTTCAAAAAATTATGGTGCGAACGATTTGAATTTACTTCCTACAATAGAAGATTGATCGCGACGTTCAAACAACAAGCTATCATTAAAATTTTATTATTTTAATTAATTAAAAGTAGTTAACTAGTTAAACAAAAATTCAGGTCCAATTCCGTATCGTCTTTCAAGATCGGAACGTGACCAAAAATAAAGAAGCCAAAATCTATTTTTACAGGGAGCCTACAATATATTATTAGTTACATCGTCATATTAAGGGATTATCGTCAGTCATCCTGTCATCAACATCTTTTTGCTGCCAAGTTTTATCGTGTTCAAGGATGTAATGTTTAAAAACCGGGCAAGTGCGTATCAGGCCACGCGCAATGTAGGGTTCCGAAGTAATAAGTTTATCGACTATTACTCATTAAACTAACTACTTATGATAACATAGCCGTGATAGTTTTCCTTGTAAATTCATCATATTATAGCCTATTTTTGAGATTTTTTCACTTGTCTAACTCCAACCGTTTAGACGGCAGGGTGAGACACTTGACTCTAGCTGAAATTAGCACTTTAAAGTCTCAGCACTTTGCTTCGGACAGACGGACGGACGCCCGGACGGACGGACGGACGAACGGACAGACGGACAGACATGACGAAACTATAAGTTTTCCGATTTTACTTCGGAACCCTAAAACGGGAAAAACAATATAATGATGTGCTTTATCCCTATATATGTATACTTCTAAAAAAGTGTCATCCTCTTTAAAGGGGTGCACAACTTTACTTTTTACAAGTTACTGACAATGAGCTAAAAAGTATGAAAGGTTAATTTAATTGTCGCAAAGTTGTAGAACAAAAGTTATTGGTTATGACACTTACGACGTCAGTAATAATATTGATGCAATGAGTGTTATATAATATGTTATGTCTATCTACATGAGAGTGTCCACTATAATTTTACATACGAAATGTTAGAGCCTCTTTGTGGGCAGTCACCGGATTTTTCTCCTACTTCGCCAGTCTCGGAGCATTCAGCGTAAAAACCGTTGAAGAAGAATTGCAGATCAGTCTGGTTACGCTCTCTGTCTGCTAGACTCGAATACAGGAGACCTGTTAACTGCGTAGGTATGACATAAATATAGGCAAATCAAGGTTTTAAACACTTGTAGGTAAATACCTAGAAGGATCCACAACGGCTACGAGAACCGAGAATCGATGGTAATTTCATAATAACCATATCGACGCTTGAAAGGCAAAAATTACCAAGCGACATGTTGGCAACTTTACACTAGAGCATTTTTATTTTAGAAAAAAAAAATCGTAAAAAATCACTAAAATTGTTTTTAAGTTACCAAGCGACAACAAAACTCTTCCTAGTATCAATCGATCATAATATTATGATCAATCGACGCAGAATTTTTTGCTGATTTTAGGGATGCATATATCTCAATATCGCCCAACATGTCGCTTGGTAATTTTTGCTTTTCAAGCGTCGATATAATAATAGCTGTCATACCTGTGTAATACCAGTGGAGCTCATAGGTCCTCGCCTGGTCAGCATATAGTCGGTCACCACGGCCCAGTCCAGTACTTTTGTGCTTTCTATTTTCGTCGCTACAAAGCTCAAAGTTATTCCAAGGTGATTTCTCAGATTTTGTCCTACTGGCAGATCTTTAACGATGGGTATATTAAATTGCTCAAGAGTCTCCTTAGGACCTATGCCGGAGAGCATCATGATCTGGGGGCTGTTCAAGGCTCCCGCTGAAAGAATAACCTGGAAAAACAAATAGGGAGCAGGTTTTAAAGTTTTTCTTACTCATGTTAAAGTGATATTCTGTTATTACCACTAAACTTAGAAAGAGCTTAGTCGAGAACAGATCTATCTGGTAACACTACATGCACAAAACAAAATTAATAGTGTATCTAGAGCACCATAGCGACTGTCGTTCTCGTCTAATCCATCAAAAATATTTGTTACATAAGATAAGACCTTGGAATCTTTATCGTAATGTAACATCTTTATTTTAGGACTAGCTGTTGCCCGCGGCTTCGTCGTAGAGATCGATTTTTACAAATTCCGCGGGAACCCTGAACTTTTCCGGGATAAAAAGTAGCCTATGTTTTAATCCAGGGTATAGGCTATCTCAATTTCAAATTTCAGCCAAATCTGTTAAGTACTTTTCGCGTGAAAGAGTAACAAACACACTTACTTTCACATATTTTACAATATTAAGTATGATGATTACCTCCTTCAAGGCATATACAGTTCTTAAAATTCCCAACTCGTCGTAGTACTGGACACCGATCGCTCGTGTTTCCTCTCCCACGGTCTCCGTCAGAATTTTGCTCACGTGAGCGTTAAGGGCCAAGTCCAGATTTCCTTTTCGAGACAAATATGCTCTGGCTGTCGTGTATCGCTGTCCATGTCTGCGTCATAAAATAATAATAATTATTTACTATACTAAATATTTACCTAATTAACTAACTATTTTTCTTTAGGTGTCATTGTAATATATGATCGTATTTTTATCGGTTGTATTGTAAGTTTTGAGTTGTAAGTATCACTATAGCCATTCAAGCCTAGCTAGTCTGTTCTTCCGAATGATCGAAGTATTATAATTTATATTAAAACTTGCACTACTTGCAAGTTGGTAGTAAAATCACAAGTGAATCAAATCAATATTTTACTCACAAGTTAAACGTCTGTGCGATGTTAAATCCCTCTGGAGTGGCGGGGTCATTCATATCCTGGATGAGAGGCAGTCCACTCTCATTGATCGCGTTGATTAGCTCGAACAGAAACGGTGGCTGATGGTTGAACTAAACAAGGAACTTTAATTACTTAAAATTATTCTGATTGCACCAATCAATTAGTCTAAAGAACATACCTACCAGCTACCAGCTCACGTAAGCTGACGTAACTAAGGCAGTTCTTATTATTTCTCAACGTGTACAGTACGGCCGCTGTATCTTGGCGCGTCTGAACATAGGCTTTGCGAACTTTAGCGCATGTAAGACAGAGATGGCAACACGAACATGCTAACGTGTGACTGAGATACAATACACCGCGTATCGAGTATTGGCGAATTATGTTACTGCGCAGCCTTCTGCGCGAAGTTCAGACGCGCCAAGATACAGCGGCCAAACTGTACGTTTTCTAAATAAATAAAAACCCACATATTTTTGTCTAACATTTACTTCAAATATGTTTCATGGTAGACAAGATAAGCTTATAAAGCATTGTATAAGTTGTATTTACATAATTTGCGACCATAATGTTATTTAAGTAGGTAGTTTTGCTTTCTATTCTAATAATAGTTTTCAGGGAAAACGTTTTTTTATTTGTTGTGTCCCAACTTTTCTTCTGAAATCATGCAGCTTTTGTATAGCCTTTGAACATAGAACCATTCAAGTCTGACCAGACTGCTATCACCTAGGCTATGAGATAGGTGATTATGATTACAGATGATCCTTAACGTACTTATTGTTGGTAAATAACAGCTTAAGTACCCGTTTCACAGGCAAAGGACCAGAGGCCGAGTGATGTTCTGCGCTGACGACAGTGCCAATCTCTTTGTTTCCTTCTGTCATGTCGAAGTATGGGAGGTTGTCCTCCCAGGACCAGCCCTTGGCACCCGCATTCACCCAGTCCTCGTAGTCAGCCGCGTGGCCTCGGTGATACATCATACCGTTTAGGAGAGCAGTCCCGCCTGAATAAAACTTTATGCTTAGTTAAAGTTTAAATTACATTTAGGTTTAATTAAAGTGTTATTGTAGTGTCTAATTAGTAGATACAGTAAATCGTAGATTTATACAGTCTTACTACACTTTGTACTTGACAAGTGGAATTCTAGAATAGTAGATAAATCTTTATGACTATAAACAATTCCATTTTACTATATTATGACCCATGAGTTCTCATTGACTTTCCACACACGAATTGAGAAGTAGACGCATCTACTACGACTAGTCGAAATCAAATTGTAACGACTGAAAATCATCATATATAAGACTTGATAGGTAGAATCAGAATCCAGATAGATTCTGAGATGTAATAACTTTCTGGGTACATGTGAGATTCCCAAACACTAAAACATCATGTAAATTACCAAGTGCTTTTCCTCGTGGCCACATGCATCCATTTCCGTTTTGGTCCAAGCAATAGTTTCCAGGTTCTGTACGATATGACCAGTCTACTTCCGGATGCGACCAGAAAGTTCTGTAGAAAGATGGTGGTCGAGCCCCAACGGGTTCTGCTCCGCCAGCTTCTAGTAACAACACCTGTAATATTTTTTTATATTACACTAGCAGTAAGGCTGTCTGTGTCAAAATGAGGTGTCACAGTGATTAAATTTCTCCTATGATTTAGAAAAATGTACGATGATTGCTGATGACGATATTATAATATGATTATATTATGCCATCATGATTCATGCAGATTTTCCGAAACGAAGCAAGGATTTTTACTGGTTAACATTAATTTGAGTGTTAACACAAAAAGATTGACCTATCATGGGTGGGTAGTTAGGTACTAAACGTTTACCGTGAAATTATCAACTTCGCTGAGCCGGCCTGCAACAATGGATCCAGCCGTACCACCTCCAACTACAATGAAGTCATATTCCTCGCGCACACGAGCTGTCGGCTTAATCGTACTGCAAGGCGTGGAAATATCGCACCGACCCCGCAGAAAACCCTCCAGAAGAGCCATAAATAATATCGTCCCGCTGCATATTGGCGTGTTGACAATCGATGCTCCTCCTGCTACTATCGGACAGCCGCAATCCTTGGGTTAAATACAAGAAAATAAACCATTGTCATCATTCTTATAACATTAAAATAATTGTCAATGGCCAAACAGAACATTACACCAAACAAGAATTATATCGGGGTGTATCCCACTATTTCCATTATGTATTTCCATTGATGGAAATACTGGGGTAGTTTTTCCATAGCGATTTCCAACGAGAGTCATTAGGCGAGGTCGGACTAGAAATGAATTCTATTTCGTTATTAAGAAAATCGGCATTTGGCAGGTTTAATGCGATCTTTACGTAGGTACCTAACTGAAATATAATTATGTATTACGCTTTCGAAGAAGTGTTCAGTGGTTCCTGTAGTTTCAAAAAATTCAAAGTACTTTCTGAGACTTATGAAATGAGTAACTTGAAGCGGGTTCAGAAATAAAATTATTGATATGATATTTTTTTAATTTTTTTTTTATCAACCCTCATTTACCTACGATATGACATCGAAACGGGGCAGTCAGCATCAGTCAGTGATCATACTATCATCTATTTTGTGTTCCTGTTTAAAATATGGATAAAAATACTATTATCAAAAAGTTCTTACCTCGGCTGATAAAATCATGATAGAGATCGCCCACTTGCTGCTAAATACCTGAAATTAAAAAATAGGTAGTTAATATTACTCACCTACTAGAAGAATAAAACTTAGAGGGCATTTTGTGGACATTTTATCTATATATATACGTATATATATTATATATATATATATATACCTATATATATACCTATATATATCTATCTATATATATAAAAATGGATGTTGCTAAGCGCTAAACTCGAGAACGGCTCGACCGATTCGGCTAAAATTTTTTGTGTATGTTCCTTGGAGTCCACGGAAGGTTTTTATAATATTAAAAAAAAACATGCGCGGACAATACTAAAACAATACTTTTCTTTTTAAATAAAAAATTGTTTCAGCATGTATAAATATTCGAAACGGTATCCACGGGAATTAGTAGTAGAAACAATTAGGTACCGGGAATAATGGCTAACCGCTATATCGTCGTCGATCAACTGCAGATAAAAGAAGATCAACAGTTGTAAAAGTAAATCAACAAAATATCGAAATTGATAATCGTTCTATCAAAGACTTCCCATTCCGTAAAATCTGTAAAATACATTTGCAAATATGTAACGAAAGGAAGTAATATGGCTGTGATTGTAGTTAGTGCTGTGATTTCTATTGATGAAGTTAACCAATACCAAATGGGCCGTTACGTTAGTATTAATGAAGCAATTTCGCGCATTTTTTCTCTTCCCATTATATATGTGACGATATCTTGCATCAAATGCGCACTAGAAAAGGGAATATACATTAACAATATCTACACAGAAGAAATTTACAACGAGGCATTGATAATAGTTAAGGACATGTGCTTGATGATGTCAAACAAAGTATCATCTCAATTAGGCATGGCCGTGCCTAATCGCCCAATGCACGACGTTGCTTTAAGGGAATCAGAATAAATGTTCCGCTGTTGAAACAACAACAAAAATTTGTAAGTGATGTAAATGGAGGAATTTACTATTTGGACGCTCCAGGTGGTACATCTTCATCTGGAATTGCAGCCACGTTATTGAAAGGCGGTCGAACAGCCGATTCAGTACTAAAATTTCCATTGAATATTCAAAGCAATGAAACTTCGACCTCCAACATTTCGAAGAACACTGCAATGGCAAAGGTTTTGCAGCAATGTAAGTTGATAGTGTGGGATGGATGCACGATAGCACATAAAAAGTATTTGGAGGCATTAGATAGAACTATGGAAGATCTACGAAACAATCGAAACCGATTTGGTGGAGCGATGATTTTATTAGCAAGATATTTCCGTCAAACATTACCAGTGATTCCTCGGTCAACGCCAGCGGATGAACTCAATGCATATTCAAAGTCCTCTATTTTGTGGAAATACGTGAAGATACTAAATTGAAACAAGAATATACGTATACGATAGCAAAATGATCAATCTGGAGAAATATTTTCAAAGCAACTCATTGACCTTGGTAATGGCAAAATCCCTGTTAATGATTCGACTGGCTGCATTATATTTTTGTCAGTTTACTGAAACAACAATCGAGCTCATACAAAACGTGTTCCCAAACGTCTCTCAAAATTACAAAGATCATTTGTGTCTGAGCCATAGATTACCCCCAATAGATACCGCATAAGTGAAATTTTCCTAGAGTTTGAACTCACAAAATTTGGCGGAAGGCGCGGGTTGCGGGGAACAAAACAATGCACTGTGATTGGCTATTTCTTATTCATACTTGGACTTGACGGGTCAGTATTGGTCGACAGTGTCGACACTATTGTCGTCGACTTGCAAATGCACGTATGTGTTGGCGCGCGTCAGTTGCCTTGTATGCGGTATCTATTGGAGGTAATCTATGGTCTGAGCGAACGTGCTATATTAGCTTACCAAAATTACGGATGTAGATAAAATAAACTTCAAAATTCAAAATGAAATTGCCGGTGAATTAAAGACATACAAATTTCACATACAGTCGATTAGACAACTAATCAAGATGATGTCGTCAACTATCCATCAGAATCGTTAAATTTTCCGGGATTGACACCTCATAATCTTCAATGGAAAGAATTAGACGGTAGTCATAATGTTAAGAAATATTAAATATTAACTTATTTTTGTAAGGAATCGTCGTTTATTGTTGAGATATAAATAACGTGATCACTCGGAAAAAATTATTTAATTTCTACTGTTAACTTTTGACAGAACGAAGTCTGTCCGGGCAGTCGTCTTTTATTGTTGAGATATAAATAACGTGATCACTCGGAAAAATTTATTTAATTTCTACTATTAATTTTTGACAGAACGAAGTCTGTCCGGGCAGCTAGTACGTATATATAAATGAATGTTGCTAAGCGTAAAACTCGAGAACGACCAACGACCAACCACCAATTCGGGTAAATTTTTTTTTGTATGTTCCTTAGAGTCCACGGAAGGTTTTTTTAATATTATAAAAAATATCTAAATTGATAATCGTTGGATTGTTCCTTATTTACCAATCCTATCAAAGACTTTCAAGGCGCACATCAATGTTGAATCTTGCCATTCCGTAAAATCTATAAAATACATTTGCAAATATAAAGGATCAAAAGGAAGTGATTTGGAGTTAGTGCTGAGAATTCTGTTAATGAAGTTAACCAATACCAAATGGGCCATTACGTTAGTATTAATGAAGCAATTTCGCGCATTTTTTCTCTTCCCATTCATGAAAGATACCCCACTGTAGTTCATTTAGCAGTCCACTTAGAAATTGGCCAAAGAGTATATTTTACTGCACAGAATGTACTACAACGAGTTATAACCACCATCTACAACCTTGACCAGTTTTTTTGGTATGTGTCAGAATGATGATTTTGCCCGAACACTGCTATACTCAGAAATGCCCAAAAATACACTTGGAATCAATCCTCAAAAAAAGTTCAACGACGGATGCAAAGAAATCCAGTTCCAGGCTAGCGCAATGTATATTCCACTGATGCCATTGGTCGAATTTATTCAGTCCATCCAAGCAATAATGAGTGTTCTATTTGCGATTACTGTTAGTCAATGTTCTGATTAGTCAATGAACCATGGGGAAGAAAGGTCCTCGAATGTAGACGACGCCTCGGTAAAGGAGCTCAGGACGCCCTCAGACCAGGTGGACCGACGACCTGAAGAAGACAGCGGGTATCCGCTGGATTCAGAAGGCTCAGGACCGCTCTGAGTGGCGTAGATTAGGGGAGGCCTATGTCCAGCAGTGGATCTCAAAAAGCTGATGGATGGATGGATGGATGGATGGTTAGTCAATATTCGGGGCCCAACATCATTCTAATATTTACGAACTGTAAGTGGCGAATTATGCGGCTCTTACAGACAGTGGCGTAGCGTGGGCTCCCGCCGCCCGGGGCCGACCAAAAATTTGCCGCCCCCCCAATGAACTTTGCCGCCCCCATATTATTTAAAATATTTTTTTATTAATTAAAAATGCACTTTTCTTTTTTTTTTCATAACACAATTTACATGAAAATAATATAAAATAATTAATTTTAATACATATTTATTTTTTATTTAAAAATCTAGTGACTTGCCGCCCTCTCTTCATGTGCCGCCCGGGGCCAGGGCACCTCCGCCCCCCCCCCCCCCACACAACGCTACTGCTTACAGAGAAGCCTGTCAGCGTTTGCAACTGTTAGAAAATGATTCCCATCGGGATCAAACCTTAAATGATGCTATAATTTCTTTAAAACCACAGCAAATACGAACATTGTTTTCTATAATTATATCGACATGCTTCTCGTCAAAACCAATTGATTTATGAATCAAATACAAAGATGATATCGCTCACCTAGTAATATAATGGCACATCTGCAAAAAATGCGAAATTTAGATTATACTAGCTGCCCGGACAGACTTCGTTCTGTCAAAAATTAATAGTAGAAATTAAATAAATTTTTCCGAGTGATCACGTTATTTATATCTCAACAATAAAAGACGACTGCCCGGACAGACTTCGTTCTGTCAAAAGTTAACAGTAGAAATTAAATAATTTTTTCCGAGTGATCACGTTATTTATATCTCAACAATAAACGACGATTCCTTACAAAAATAAGTTAATATTTAATATTTCTTAACATTATGACTACCGTCTAATACTTTCCATTGAAGATTATGAGGTGTCAATCCCGGAAAATTTAACGATTCTGATGGATAGTTGACGACATCATCTTGATTAGTTGTCTAATCAACTGTATGTGAAATTTGTATGTCTTTAATTCACCGGCAATTTCATTTTGAATTTTGAAGTTTATTTTATCTACATCCGTAATTTTGGTAAGCTAATATAGCACGTTCGCTCAGACCATAGATTACCTCCAATAGATACCGCATACAAGGCAACTGACGCGCGCCAACACATACGTGCATTTGCAAGTCGACGACAATAGTGTCTGTATTATGTGTAGGGACAGAATCCCTTACAAAAAAATAACATTTCAAAAAGATATCGGCCAAGAATTGTGTTTTGAAATTTGCGGTATAGAATTAGTTAATATTAAGTATACAATTATTTGCATTTATAGGACGCCCAGTAGTAACCCTTTCATATTTTTAGACAAATTAGAAAAACTTTTAACTAGTCTTCGCTATAAATTAAAACAAAAAGTTGTTTTAGCAGGAGATTTTAACATAAATTTATTAAAAAATACCACCATTACCAATCAATTCATTCAATTAACTGAGGCCTATAACATGACTCTTCACATTAAGAAAGCTACACGGGGCAATGCTTGCCTCGATCAAATATTAAGCAATGTTCCTGAAGCATCAGGTAAACTTTTATATCTAAATTTATCTGATCATAATACTGGACAGCTACTAATCACTCCAGTTTGCGGCAAAAAACTCACTCCAAAAGCACAATTCATTAAATATAGAGATTTTGACAAAGAGAATATTTTAAAATTCTACAACTGTATAAGTCAATTATCATGGTTAGAAGTTTATAATGAGTCAAGCACAGATAAAGCATTCAATAAATTTCATGAACTTTTTAAACTTTTCTTTGATCTTTGCTTTCCTATTCTACGGAGAAAACTTCGAAAGTCTTCTAACATGGTCTCATGGATTACTAAAGGTATAAAGGTTTCTGCTAAACATAAGCGTCGATTAAGGTATAAATGTTACAAAAACAGTAAAAATACTGGACTTAAAATAAAATATATGAATTATAGTAAAATTTTTAAAAAATGTATGCTATCTTCACATAAAATAAGCAATCATAAATATATCGACTCTGCAAAAAATAAATGTCTAGCGTCATGGGACATTATAAAAAATAATACGATTAATAAAAAAAATGACAAATATATTGATGAAATTCATTATAATAATTTAGTCGTTACTAATCCAATTGAAATTGCAAATAATTTTAATGACTTTTTTATTGACTTGACATCTGAATACACTATTAAGAATGACATATACAAACATAAAATAGACTTTAATAACAATTCTTTATTTCTGACTCCTACTAATTCTCAAGAGATATTTAATATTACAATGAAACTTAATAATACCTCATCCGTTGGCTTTGACCATATCTCAACTAAAATAATAAAAATTGTTTCTAAGCTGATAGCACCAATCTTAAGCCATATTATAAATTTATCTTTTGTTACTGGTGTGTTTCCTACGATCCTTAAAGTATCTATAATAAAACCTATCCATAAGAAGAATGAAAAAACAAGTATGAATAATTACCGACCTATTGCTCTCATATCCATATTTTCAAAAATTTTCGAAAAGGCCATGTTTGCGCGAATCACAAACTTTATTGACAGAAACAATGTACTTACTCCAGATCAAAACGGATTTCGTAAGAATAAATCGACAACATTAGCTGCCTATCACTTAGTAGGTCGGATACTTGAAAATGTGGACAAAAAGCGTGTATCAACGGGAATATTCTTTGATATGAGCAAGGCTTTCGATTTTGTCTGCCATAAGTTGTTACTATGGAAGTGCGAACGGTACGGTATCCGTGGCCAACCACTTGAATGGCTCAATAGCTACCTAAGTGACCGGAAGCAATTTGTTGAAATACAGAACATCAATTCGATTAGCGGAGAAGAGGAATCCTTTAAATCTGACCTTAAATATAATAGAGTTGGAGTTCCTCAAGGAAGTATTTTAGGACCGCTACTATTTATTATTTACATAAATGACATTGTTAAAATTACCAATCAACAATATTCCCTATTTGCGGACGATATTGCAGTAATTGTACATAATAATCTTAATATCAATTATAATAATGTAATAAACGATACAATTAGTAAAATAGTGACATGGCTTAAAGACAACAATCTTAAAATTAATATAAACAAAACGAAATATATACAGTTCGGAAATAGAGGATCAAAAAAACACAATCTAAAAGTGCATTACGATAATAATACGATAGAAGAAACTGACTCTATTACATTCCTAGGCATTAATATAGATCGATCTTTTACTTGGAAAGAACACGTAGAAAAACTTTGTACAAAAATTTCTCGTTTCGTTTTTGTTTTATGGCGCCTACCAAAAATAAGTAATATGTCAACAGCCTTAAAAGCCTACCACGGCTATGTTGCCTCTAATTTAAGGTATGGTATAGTTTTATGGGGAAACTCTACAGATTGCAATAAAGTCTTCATTGCTCAAAAACGATGTATACGCGCTATTTGTAATGTTACCCCAGACACAAGTTGCAAGCCTCTCTTTAGGAAGCTAAAATTATTAACATTGACTGGTTTATACATATATGAGATTTGTATTTTTGTGAAAACTAATATGCACCTTTTTCAGGAAAAAAAGATAATTGTTATTTTGCAACCAGATACCCTAATCGACTATGTGTACCACCTTCTCGATCAGCGATACGTTCAAAAAATTCGACTCACATGTGTGTAACGATATATAATAAAATCCCTGAAAACATAAAAAATTTAACTTTCACTAAATTTAAAATAGAGTTACATAAATGGTTAACTGACAAATGCTACTATTCAATAAAAGAATTTATATGAAGATTTTAATTATTATTGTTTTCCCTTGAAATTTGATATTGAAATTTGTTATAATAGGATGTAAGTAATGTAAGATAAATAAAATAATATTCTCCTTTAAAATATAATAATAAATAATGTAAACTTATTAAACTAAAACTATTTGTACGCCATAATATGGCAAATGTGAGATAGATTGCATAATACTTGACCAACTTTGTAACCACATTTCTACAAATAAAGATATTTCATTTCATTTCATTTCATTTCGACACTGTCGACCAATACTGACCCGTCAAGTCCAAGTATGAATAAGAAATAGCCAATCACAGTGCATTGTTTTGTTTTCCGCAACCCGCGCCTTCCGCCAAATTTTGTGAGTTCAAACTCTAGGAAAATTTCACTTATGCGGTATCTATTGGGGGTAATCTATGGCTCAGACACAAATGATCTTTGTAATTTTGAGAGACGTTTGGGAACACGTTTTGTATGAGCTCGATTGTTGTTTCAGTAAACTGACAAAAATATAATGCAGCCAGTCGAATCATTAACAGGGATTTTGCCATTACCAAGGTCAATGAGTTGCTTTGAAAATATTTCTCCAGATTGATCATTTTGCTATCGTATACGTATATTCTTGTTTCAATTTAGTATCTTCACGTATTTCCACAAAATAGAGGACTTTGAATATGCATTGAGTTCATCCGCTGGCGTTGACCGAGGAATCACTGGTAATGTTTGACGGAAATATCTTGCTAATAAAATCATCGCTCCACCAAATCGGTTTCGATTGTTTCGTAGATCTTCCATAGTTCTATCTAATGCCTCCAAATACTTTTTATGTGCTATCGTGCATCCATCCCACACTATCAACTTACATTGCTGCAAAACCTTTGCCATTGCAGTGTTCTTCGAAATGTTGGAGGTCGAAGTTTCATTGCTTTGAATATTCAATGGAAATTTTAGTACTGAATCGGCTGTTCGACCGCCTTTCAATAACGTGGCTGCAATTCCAGATGAAGATGTACCACCTGGAGCGTCCAAATAGTAAATTCCTCCATTTACATCACTTACAAATTTTTGTTGTTGTTTAAAAAGCGGAACATTTATTCTGATTCCCTTAAAGCAACGTCGTGCATTGGGCGATTAGGCACGGCCATGCCTAATTGAGATGATACTTTGTTTGACATCATCAAGCACATGTCCTTAACTATTATCAATGCCTCGTTGTAAATTTCTTCTGTGTATTGTTAATGTATATTCCCTTTTCTAGTGCGCATTTGATGCAAGATATCGTCACATATATAATGGGAAGAGAAAAAATGCGCGAAATTGCTTCATTAATACTAACGTAACGGCCCATTTGGTATTGGTTAACTTCATCAATAGAAATCACAGCACTAACTACAATCACAGCCATATTACTTCCTTTCGTTACATATTTGCAAATGTATTTTACAGATTTTACGGAATGGGAAGTCTTTGATACAACGATTATCAATTTCGATATTTTGTTGATTTACTTTTACAACTGTTGATCTTCTTTTATCTGCAGTTGATCGACGACGATATAGCGGTTAGCCATTATTCCCGGTACCTAATTGTTTCTACTACTAATTCCCGTGGATACCGTTTCGAATATTTATACATGCTGAAACAATTTTTTATTTAAAAAGAAAAGTATTGTTTTAGTATTGTCCGCGCATGTTTTTTTTTAATATTATAAAAACCTTCCGTGGACTCCAAGGAACATACACAAAAAATTTTAGCCGAATCGGTCGAGCCGTTCTCGAGTTTAGCGCTTAGCAACATCCATTTTTATATATATAGATAGTATACGTGTTTAAAAGTGCATCTACATAGTAGTAAATATGTATTAATGTCTATACTAGTAACCAAACCCATACAATCTGTAAGAAACGTAAAAAGAAACCCATAAATTAATTTTAAACATTTTTAAATAATTTTTGAAATTAGCTTCTCTGTAAAATATGACAAACGTAGTTGTGCCGTTGTATTACTATTGAGCGATATGTGTGACGATGTCTTGCATCAAATGTGGACTAGAAAAGGGAATATACATTAACAATACATAGAAGAAATTTACAACGAGGCATTGATAATAGTTGAAAACATGTGCTTGATGATGTCAAACAAAGTATTATCTCAATTAGGCATGGCCGTGCCTAATCGCCCAATGCACTTAGTTTTTAATCAAGAGTTGCGACGTGAAAAGCTGCATGATCTCGATGCTTTAAGGGAATCAGTTAGAATAAATGTTCCGCTGTTGAACCAACAACAATTTGTATTTAATTTACTTATGAAAGTTGTAAATGATGGAACTGGAGGAATTTACTATTTGGACGCTCCAGGTGGTACATCTTCATCTGGAATTGCAGCCACATTATTGGAAGGCGGTCGAACAGCCCATTCAGCACTAAAATTTCCATTGAATATTCAAAGCAATGAAACTCCGACCTCCAGCATTTCGAAGAACACAGCAATGGCAAAGGTTTTGCAGCAATGTAAGTTGATAGTGTGGGATGAATGCACGATGGCACATAAAAAGTCTTTGGAGGCATTAGACAGAATTATGAAAGATCTACGAAACAATCGAAACCGATTTGGTAGAGCGATAATTTTATTAGCAGGAAATTTCCGTCAAACATTATCAGTGATTTTTCGGTCAATGCCAGCGGATAAACTCAATGCATGTTCAAAGTCCTCCATTTTGTGAAAATACGTAAAGATACTAAATTTAAACAAGAATATACGTGTACAATAGCAAAATGATCAATCTGGAGAAATATTTTCAAAGCAACTCATTGACCTTGGTAATGGCGAAATCCCTGTTGATGATTCGACTGGCTGCATTATATTTCCTGTCGATTTTTGGTATGAGCTCGCGAGCTCATACAAAACGTGTTCCCAAACGTCTTTCAAAATTACAAAGATCATTTTTGGCTGCGCGAACGTGCTATATTAGCTGCCAAAATTACGGATGTAGATGAAATAAACTTCAAAATTCAAAATGAAATTGCTGGTGAATTAAAGACACACATATTACACATACAGTTGATTGGGCAACTAATCAAGATGATGTCGTCAACTATCCACCAGCATTGTTAAATTTTCCGGGATTGTCACCCCATAATCTTCAATCAAAAGTAGGATCGGTAGTCATAATGTTAATAAATATTAACTCACCGCGTCTTTGTAACAGCACGCGGCTATCAGTGGAAAATTTACTTACCAATGTAGTCGACGCAACAATTCTAAAAGGAAAATACAAGGGAGAAGGGGTTGATCCACCATCCCAATGATACCAACTGACGTACCATTTGAATTTAAACGACTGCGATTTCCAGTGCGGCTTGCTTTCGCAATGACCATAAATAAATCGCAGGGTCAGTCTTTAAGTATTTGCGGCGTTAATCTGGAAAACCCATGCTTCTCTCATGGACAGTTGTATGTTGCCTGCTCCCGCGTTGGGAAACCGTCAGCTTTATTTGTTTACGCGCCAAGTAACCAAACAAAAAATATTGTATACCATAAAGCATTAAAATTACTATCATCAAGTTTATAAAGTATTGCAGTCTACATTTTTGTAAGTAATCGTCGTTTATTGTTGAGATATAAATAACGTGATCACACGGAAAAATTTATTTAATTTTTACTGTTAACTTTTGACAGAACGAAGTCTGTCCGGGCAGCTAGTATTTTATAAAAATGTCTTTAAATGTCTTTCTTTCTGCCTGTAAGTCTGTCTGTTTATCTGTCTGATTTCGATGTCATTGGGTATACATACGTCTTAATACTCCAGGTCATATTTTAGAAAACTTTATAAATCGGGAAATATAGTCCAAAGTTGTCGAGGGAAACGGAATAAAATTTTTGCATGGATTTTTATTGCAACATCAACGGATTTGTCACAAACTTACAATAAACGTTTCTTGCTTAATGTCCGGTTTACACGTATTAAGTAGTTAAGTAGATAAGTAAATTTTAACTACATTTTAAGTGAATAATTTTTAGTGTCCGTCCACACGTATAATTTAGTAAAGCTCTTTAGTTCATACAATTCTACTTAACTACTTAAGCATTTTACTAAATTTTAACTAAATTTTAACTTAAAAGTGCCTGTCCAAACGTGTTAAGTGATAAGCCCCGCCCACCTACTTACCAGAAAATAGAAAAATTTCTAAATAACTTATCTACTTGATTACTTAACTAATAAATTACTAAACTACTATATTGTCCGTTTACACGTATTAATTTACTTAAAATTTAGTTAACTACTTTACTACTTAATACGTGTAAACCGAACATAAATTATTGGAAAATACATAGATACTCGTAGATCCCAATTTTTCAATATTTCATGGAAGAATAAGAAAAAACCGGCCAAGTACGTGTCATTGTCAGGCCCGGGCAATGTAGGGTACAGAAGGTGTAAGTTTATCGACTATTACTCTACTCATTAACTACTAGCTAATCTAGCCGTGGCAGACGCAGCGTGGGCCGTCCACCAGCTCGATGGACCGACGACCTGGTAGTTGCTGGATGAGATCAGCGGAGGACCGTGCGTTGTGGCACACCTTGGGAGAGGCCTATGTCCAGCAGTGGATAGATAAAGGCTGATATGCCGATATGGTGATGATTATGAACCTAGGCGTGATAGTTTTCCTTGTAAATTCATCGTATATAAGCGAATGATATTATAAAGCTATTTTTGTGAATTTTTTTACTAGTCCATCTCCAACCGTTCAGCTGGAGGGGGGGTTCAAACTCATAATATTTTATGAAAGACCTTTTCAATGATTATGGAGTAGGTACGCGACGAAAAAAAAATTCATCCCCATGTTACCTGTATTGGAGATACCCTGAAAAAAAATTTTTCAATATTTTATTGTACGATTTTGGAGTTTTAATAAATATGTATATTTACGCCAAATTACAGCTTTCTAACACTAGGGCCTAGAGCCGGATAGGGAAGGGACAGACGGACGGATGGAGGGCTTGAATATCGGAATCTCGAAATATCGGAATCTCGGAACATGAAACCCGATATTACAATTCCGATACTGAGTGATTCGATATCGTAATATCGGAATCAACATTTTTTTTATTTTAATTTAAACAAAATGATTTTAATGCGTGCCACAAGGTATATAGGCCACTAGGTAATAAAATTGAGCAAGTAAGTATATATATTTTAGCTGTGTAAGGAGGTAGAGTTCATATTTTAACGGTATTCCTGTTGTGAGCCTGCTCAGCATGAATAATGCGATACGGAAAAAATCTATCCCATCAAAAACATAAATGTAAAGTAAAAGCCAATTTAAAAAAAAAGAATTGAGATCTAAATGGGTGCCAAGTTCTGTGTGGAAAAGCCTAAAATTTTAGTCAAATATAATAAATAACATAATACTTCGAATCACTTTAAACTGGTATTATTTCGGAAATAATATAAAATTTTGTGGTGTACAAGATACAAGATTAGAGAAGAATAATTGTTTTTCACAAATTAAAAATAAAACAACGTAATACACTGGAAATAACGGCTAATGACGTCTCAGTAATATTTACGTAAATAATACGTACGTGCTTCGCACTTTCCCACAGGCACTTCGGACACTGAACATCTTCCCCCCGTTGAAAGCTTCACAAAGTACTAAAACTGATATGTTTCGATAAAAAAAAATTAAGGGTGGTATTCCACTCGTTATATATTCCACATAATGACCACCTGTCATCAATTTTGATTGCTGTTCATAAATTTCAGGCGTTATAAGTAAGTGTTCCTAATAGAATCAATTTTTTGCAAAATTATAATAAAATGATAAAAATTTACTACTTTCAGATTTATTCCTTTGTATTCACCCGACTACCTATCTGCATGCCAAATTTTAACTTTCTAGGTCACCTGGAACTGGGTTAGAGTTTTGATCTATAGGTCAGTCAGTGATAAAAATGGTGATTTTTGGACGTTAATATCTAGATAACCGTTTGAGATGTGTTTATTAAATTTGGAACACTTACGTATTTTGCAAGTCTCAATAAATGAGCCAAATTTGACAGGTTTATGTTGAATACTTTTTGAGTTATGAGGTGGTGAAAAGTGGCTCCAAATGGTTCTTGTAATATTACACACGATGCTGCTCGCCAATTCTGTTAGCTTGAAATTGGCTTACACGCTACCGCGTGTCTAGATTCCAAATTTAATTTATCCCCTTAATCTCGGTATACGTAAGTTAATCATTTCACCATCTTCTGTAGATCATCTGTACGAATCTCTATTTGCTGAGAATTCGCATCTAACTGTCAATGACCATTCACCGCAGATACCTCATTGTATATCGGAGATCCACATCTACAACAAAGGTTCTTAAAACCTTACGATGTCTAGACGTGAACAAAGCTAGTGGACCAGATGGTATTCCAGCTTTCTCCGGTATCTACTGTTTTGCCACGCTTGCCAACGTGCAGTCCGTGCCCAAAAATGGCAATCGAGCTGACCCTGCTAATTATCGGCCAATTTCAATTACTTACATACTCAGGAATATTATGGAACGTATATTGATCACACACCTCATTGCATACTTAGATCACAATGATCTCGTCAGTGACCCTAGCGTTATAGCCTAACGCATACCACTCTACCCCAGTCTATCGTATGCCACTCGTATCTGGGGCGAGGATCTTAGAAATAATGGAGAAGCGCTTGCCTCTTCTATTGACATCTTATAGGCCTTCGATACGGCTTAGCATATTAGCCTATTGATCATGCTTCCTACGTATGTCCTATTCCCTGGCCTGATCAGCTGGGTTTAAGACTTTCTGAGTGAACATTCACTGTCACAAAAATCCTAAAAAATTTAAGCTAGTGATTTTTTAATGCGAAAACCAAACCGAATTGAATAGATTCAGGTGATGTTTGCAACGAACGAGAATAAAATAGTATAAAAAACGTTATTATTTCATTATCCTATTGATTAAAAACCTTTTTACTATCCAAGAAGTCCTATTTTACAATATAAAATTAAATTTAAATTATTAAAAAAAAATGTATAATTCCGATATTGATATCAGAATTCCGACATTAGTATCCAATATCGAAAATCAATATCGGAATTGAAAACCTTCCAATATTACAAGCCCCCCGACGGACATGACGAAAGTAAGAAGCAAAATGTCGACATTTTTGATTTTAAAAACCGCTTTTCCCGAAACGGAGCGTTGGCGGGTTTGTAAGTTGTAACTATAAGCTGTGTACGTACCTTGCAGTTTTCGACTAAAAGTAAATAGCACGTGCTGCTAACTAGCAGAAACGTAAGAAACTTCTCATATATATACCTATATCATTTTTCAATACCAAGAGGGAAATGTTATTGATTTCTAGTCACTTTTCTTCCTTTAACAAGCGTGGTCGGCAACAACATTGTCTCGTTACATAAATGTAACAAGAAGACAATCCTAATGTAAATAAGGTGTGATCCGAAGCACGACGGCCAGATATATGTATTTATCACAGAATCTGCGGTATTTATACTCCGTTTTTACTCTGACGCCGCAACTCAGAGTCACTAATGGCATAGTAAATTTATACTGTGCTAATGGTTACTTAAATCGCTCCTTAGTACAGAATTTGTATGGTGTTTCTTTACTAAGGAGCGATTAAAGTAACCGTTAGTGACTCTGAGTTGGGGCGTTAGTGCCTAAGTAACATTATTATTTGGTAGAAAATGTCACCATTACAAAGACACCTGCATCGTGTTACATTGTTTTTGTGAAACAGACTCGTTTGATTAATATGTAGTGGAAAACGTTTTAATTACAAAATAAAGTACATAATAGATTAGACTAGTAGGTATGTATGTACCTATAACAAGAACGGGTAAATGTCGTGACGTCACATGTTTTTAGGTATAGACTATAGATAGAGTCGTTATAAATTATGGAGAGATTTGATGCTGCAGGGTTTAGTATCATTTAAGCTGTGAACCAAATCACTGAACTACTACATATATACTGAAAAAGTCACTCCTTCAAAACTTTCAAGCCTTTCGAACGTGCCTAATTGTAATACTAATGCCTCAAACTATAACTAGGGTTGCCAGACGTCCGGATAAAGCCGGATATGGTTAGGCTTTTTGAATGCGTGTCCGGCCAAATTTAACGGTGTCCGGCTTGTCCGGCTTGCTAGGCTTTTTACATTTTACCAACTTATAAGACACTTATACAAGGACACAAAACAAGTTATATTGATGACTGTTAAAAGACGTTCCTGCATGTAATCAAGTTTCCGAAACTATTAGTATCCACGAAGAAAACGTTAAAGTTGACGATAGCAAAGGTTTTGACCAATTACAAAACCTTAAATATTTTCTGATCAAACATGGGGATGTTGATGGTTGATTTCAAGAAGCTGTTAGTATACAAGAAATGAGTAGCCTATTTTAAATCGATGAGAGCAGTCCAGATGGCTTTTAATTTAAAATATTTGACGTTTAAAGATAAAATTCTTGATAATTTATGATGTCCGGCCATTTTACCCAAATGTCCGGCCAAACTGGCTGGTCTGTCCGGCTTTTTGGTTGGCCTACCTGGCAACCCTAACTATAACCCATATTCGAGCAAATAAAGTGATTTGAATTGAACTGATTTACCCAGTAAGTAATAAGTAATAATAATGTCATCAAAAACATAAATGTGAAATGAGACCCAAATTAAAAAAAAAGTATTGAGATCTATGTAGATGGGTGCCATGTTCTATGTAGAGAATCTAAAAAATTTAGTCACAGCAACATGTAATTCAAGCTCTACATTTGACTGGACGAGATCGCCTTTTATACACAAATATCGTTAATTTTTACTTAAGTATGTGTCTCTTGACTGTTGATTGTGGTGTACAATAAAGTTTAATAAATAAATAAATAAAAAAGCTAGAACACATAATATTAACCAAAAAAAAGAGTTTCCAGCCAGGGAAGTGTGTTAGACTTAGCTGGATATACAGGGTGTCCCAGGGCCAAGTGACCGCCCGGCGTCTATTGATTATTTGGACAAAACTATTAACAAAATTCCAATAAAGTACAAGTCTAATCGGTTTAGTTTTTTTTATTAGCTTTTTAATTTTTTTGGAAAAAAACCTGACTTGCTGCACTATTTTCGACATAATTTTTTTTGTTTTTACATTTATTTTCATTCTGTTTTTTTATTTACCAGTTGTTATCATAGTTTATCTATTCGAGGTATAAAATTTACCCAAAATTAAATGGAATATATTTTTTAAAGACATTAACTGATTTTTTTTTAAATTACCCTTTTTTATTTAATTTCGCTAAAAAGTTGGAAAAATGCCCCATGAACATTATTATTTTATTAATTATTATTAAATGACATGATATTACCTACAAAATCTCAATAACATGTTTATAGTTATCTAAATCATTTACCGAACTACAAACTCTTCAAATATGCACCCTATTTTCGATAATAAGAAGAGTAGACTTTTAAAACCAGTCTAGTGGAACATTTAAGTGTCTTACTATCAAAAATACCTTTTGCCCTTTGATAGAATAATTTTAAATGTAAGGAAACGATTAAAACAAGTCAGGTTTTTTCCAAAAAAATTAAAAAGCTAATAAAAAAAACTAAACCGATTAGAACCTGTACTTTATTGGAATTTTATTAATAGTTTTGTCCAAATAATCAATAGACGCCGGGCGGTCACTTGGCTCTGGGACACCCTGTATATCTACTATATTTCTACCGGGAAGTTATGGAAAATCTTTTGTCATTTAGTCCCATCATTTCATGTACTAAAAATTAATAAAACAAAGCATTAAAAATCAGTAGTAACAATAATAAATAAATTGAAAAAAGCTACGTTTTTGATAATTATGAGTAAAATTTACTCACCTATTCTACAAAAGCGATCTTAGCTGTGATCTGAGAACTGGCCCTCAAGCCCCTAGCCTGAATACGACGAGTCGTTTGGCGGCTGACTCAGAGGGCCAGACAGGCAAGCTTGATACGATAGATAGCAAGATAAGATTAATGAATTAATACTAGTTGATTTAATAATAATGTTGATGATATTACCCTTGTTTACGGACTTCTATCGTCGTTTATTTCCTCATTTCTGTCGTCATTTACGACACCCTAGTAAGTAGTATGCCATGAATGGGACTTGAGTCAATATTATTTATTATGTTAATGCAGGTCAGTAATATGAATCGTTGAAGTGAATTAAAACATCGCTTTTAAATGTAATATGTTTTGATATTTTTTATTTGAAAATAAATTACATCCATTCATTCTTGATGGATTCAGCGCCTCGCTCTGCCACCATGATAATAGCCCCCTCAGGATTGCCAGACAGAAGCGTGGGCATCGATGACGCGTCAATTACACGCAGATCTGTAAATTTTACAATGACTTAATTATTCACGAAAGATAATTACTTTTTAACAAAAAATAAAACCAACGAAAAAAAACTGAAAAGCAGAAAATAAAATAAACCGTTTAGTACATTGAAATATTATTACTAGCGTATAGAACAGACACCGCGAACAAAATGTATGTTCCAATGTATTGAAGCCGCGCGGCTTCAATGTCCAATGGATTCGTTCGATTTTGAAAGGAGAGCAGGGGCTCAATTTTGAAAATAGAACCTCTCGGCGGGGACACACATTTTGTTTGAGATGTCTTCTCTATGTATACTTATACCTCAATGGTTTAGTATTATAAATTAAGATTCCAAATTAACAGTAAATAAATAATTTTGAGACCGTGCCAAACAAACAACCAAAATTAATTACATAAAGTTCATATTATGAGGGCAGCGGCATGCGATGCACGCGGCAGCAGCAGCGCGGCGCACATCTTTTTGTTTTTTCATTGGTTTGGCACCGCCTCAAAATTATTTATTTACTGTTAATTTTGGATCTTAATTTATAATACTAAATGGTTTATTTTATTTTTTGCTTTTCAGTTTTTTTTCGTCGGTATTATTAAAATTTATTGTTAAAAAGTAATTATTTTTTAATTTTTAGTTGCTATAATATTATATTTTATAATTAACTAGCTGCCCGGACAGACTTCGTTCTGTCAAAAGTTAACAGTAAAAATTAAATAAATTTTTCCGTGTGATCACGTTATTTATATCTCAACAATAAACGACGATTACTAAGAAAAATAAATTTTAAATTTTGTAGACTGCAATACTTTATAAGCTTGATGATAGTCATTTTAATGCTTTATGGTATACAATATTTTTGTTTGGTTACTTGGCGCGTAAACAAATAAAGCTGACGGTTTCCCAACGCGGGAGCAGGCAACATACAACTGTCCATGAGAGAAGCATGGGTTTTCCAGATTAACGCCGCAAATACTTAAAGACTGACCCTGCGATTTATTTATGGTCATTGCGAAAGCAAGCCGCACTGGAAATTGCAGTCGTTTAAATTCAAATGGTACGTCACACATATAATCTTATCTTTGTATTTGTATTGTCCGCGCAATTTTTTTTTAATGTTACAGAAACCTTCCGTGGACTCCAAGTAACATACAAAAATAATTTTAGCCGAATCGGTCGAGCCATTCTCGAGTTTAGCGCTTAGCAACATTCATTTTTATATATTAGAAGATAATAAACTATTGGTGGTAGATTCAGTTACCAGGTAAAATGTAGTAAGTAGGTGAAATATCAATCATCCCCTATTTTCGTACTTTTAGGGGTAAAATTTTGTTTCGAAATTTAAACAAAAGTAACTTCAAGGTATACACTATTCAATAAAAAAGAATCATCGAAATCGGATCATCCAGTACAAAGTTATTTACTAAATTTGTAGAAAATACTTTGCTGCCTTTCTCCAATTTACCTCCTGTTATGTGACCAATAGAATTTGTAAAGTATAGATATTTTAAATTGCATTTGCAGTTGCAATCGTTATCAATAAAGCAAAGCAGTTATAATTTTTTTATTAAAAATATGTTAAAAATAAATTTTACTATTAATTTTATATTAAACAATGTCACAGTAACGCATTTCAGATTTGAGGTACATGAGCGTAAAACTTACTAGGTATATCATAAACCCGCAAGTGGGTGTCGATGACCAGGCCGATGGCAGCGGTGCCCTGCTGGTGGTTCTGTGGGTCGGTGTGCACGCGAGCCATGCACTCGATCCAGTCATCACTCCACGTCTCAAAGTCTTCGCAGGGCTCCATGAAGTCTGGATCCAGCTTGATTCCGTACTTGTTCTTCATTAACTGTCAAAAAAATAATAAAAATATGAGTATTTATTTCGCATTGGCGCAGTGTGGACATAATATGGATATTACAGCTTCTTTAACAAGAGATCCATGCTTTGAAGTTGGCGATTAGTGAGACCAAACTCCAAACCGAGTATAATTATACTTGTTCAAAGCCGGATTATCTACTTACAAGTTCTTTAATATATTCATCAATAAAGGAGTTGAAATTTTAGTTACGCATTGGAGAACTTACATCAGTGTCAAGTATCTGTTGCACAATTCTGGCGCCATCCTTCACCATGACCATGTCGTCTGGGTGGGAGAAATAGTTGGGATAGAAGAGCGGTGCGTCGAAGGGGTCAGTGGAGTTGAGAGTCACATAGCCGACGCTCTTAGGCAGGAGAGCTACTGCGTTCACTCTGAAAGAAAATATTGCACATTGCAGCACGTTGGAGAAATGTTGAGTATCTTTACCATGTTCGAACTTAAACTCTACTACATAGTGTAGTTCTAGTCATAAAGATCTACTTTAAACCTTGTATAATATCTAAACCTACTATCATAGCTTTTTGAGTTTATCTAACCACTTAAACTGAAAGATACTTTATTTAGTATCAAAAAAGAGTTTCGACAAACTGTTCTACTTACGAAATATTTGTGCCTCTTGCACTGCAGTCGTCAACTTTTTCTCCCATTGCACCAGTGGAAGAACATTCAGCATAGTAGCCGTTGAAAAAGAACTGTAGATCAGGCTGATTGCGCGATCGGTCTGCGAGACTCGAATATAGGATACCAGTCAACTGCGCAACAAAATTATATTTTAAATGTAAAAAATGTACAGTTGTACAGCTACTTATCTTACTGTTAACAGCTTGTTAACTTCTTATTTATTTATTTAATCAAAGTTTTAATACACATTTATTTTGCTAAATTAAAATGTTTTTATTGCCTGAATGGCTGACGAAAAAGCAGACAGATCACTTGATGGTAAGTTTTCATCGTCGCCTAGAGAGAGACATGGGCAAAACCAAAGTTTTTTTTAATTTGAGAAGAGGACAAAAATATTTTGAAAAATACATTCTATATTAGTGCAATAAGCACGTTTTAGATTGTTCACTCTTACAAAAAATAAATGAACCTTAGAAATAACTATGTTTTTAGTTGGTACATAATATACATAAGTAGGTATATCATTTTAATCTTTGTTCAGCGCGAATTGTGCACATTTGACTAAGTATAACACGGGATACGGGTACTGTATGTATAATAAACACCGATATTTCGACCCAGTGACGTAAATTGTGTTCACGGTTAAATTTTACACGTCTCAACATAGAATTTCTACGGAATATACGGTGTCGAATAAATGTGAACAGCTTCATAAGTATACAATATTCACGTAATACAGTCGACATAAAAAAGATACATTTTGTGGCATGGTCATCTTTCGTCGTGGTCCTTCCGTAGATATGAGCAACACTAGTAACTTATTCGTATGTCAATCATCGTACTGTCCAATGAAACAAAGGACCTCCGACATCCTCGTGCACTTATTCAAATTATCGTGACTTCATAGTCGTAATACAAGGACATAATTACTCTAAAGTCTTCACCAACTTGCTATTTATAGACACAATAACGTGCATGAATTCATAGAAATGTACTTTGAATAATATTTATTGTTTTATTTATTATTAGCTATCCCGGCGAACTTCGTAATCTTCGTATCGCCTAACAATCCCCAATAACCTCTCCTTTTCTCTCTTCCGCTTCCTCTCTTTCTCTCTCTCTCTCTCTCTCCCTTTAAGTTAATTTTAGTTTCTAACTATAAGCTTACATATAAAATTTCACATTTCTGAGTTCGAAAATAATGAAGTTTCGTAAAAACTTACATTAACTGTTTTTACCCCTTAGGGAATTAATTTCCAAAAAAAAAACTATGTATTACAATTAATTTTTGTTTGTTACATATTAATTTTCATATTTCTGAGTTCAAAAATGACGAAGTTCCTTAAACATTTACAACCCCTTAGTTTTACCCCTTAGGGAATGAATTTTGAGGAAACCGTGCAACAGTTATTTTTTGTGTCTAATTATAAGCTCATATATAAATTTTCACCCTTTTAGCTTTAAAACTGACAAAGTTTCCATACTAACTTGCACCTCCCTAATTAACCCTTATGGGATGATTTTTCAAAAAAACGGAATATCTCCCAAATTTTGTTTCTTATCTGGAACTAATATATACAAGTTGAACTTTTCAAGTGTGCGTGGATGGCCAAATCCGAAACTATGAGGAATGGCGAAAAATGCTTAAAGGAGTCTCGGGCCGATTTTGAAGAAAACTAAAACTCACCCTATATTATTATACCATTCGATAGTGTTGCTAACAAGGATCCAATTCTAGCAAGTAATGACATACGGCAAACTTAAGCCAAGGGTCCAAGTACTAATAGTGGTAGGTACTTCTAATTTTGCGGGGTAGGAAAATTTGCTCTTTTATTTTAACCAACCTGAGTAATACCAGTAGAGCTCATAGGTCCTCCTCTGTTCAACATATACTCAGTGACAGCGGTCCAGTCCAGGGTTTGTGTATTTTCAACCTTCGTTAGGAGGTAATTTAAAGTCATGCCGATATGATTCTTCAGATTTTGTCCCACGGGAAGAACTTTAACAATAGGTATCTTAAATTTCTTAAGAGTCTTCTTAGGTCCTATCCCGGAAAGCATCAAAATCTGGGGGCTGTTAAGAGCGCCAGCGGACAGAATAACCTGGAAAAAATGAAAAGTATATACATCATCAAAAATGTTTTAACAAAACTTTTATGTTTTTAGTATGTTCCAAGGGAACAAATGAATATACATGCACCGGTCGAACACATAACGCTCCTTATCCAAAGAAGTCTCACATTACAGTAATTGTTCTAGCTTGTTTAGTCTCATCATCTCGTCATGGTACTATGACCAGTGGCGGCCTTAGGGGGTGGCGAACAGGGCAACCGCCCGGGGCCTCGCGCTTGCAGGGGCCTCGCGCCATCACCCGAGTTAAAAAAAAAATTTAGGCAGCAAAACAGAAATATGATTGTATAACTTTAAGAACGGAACACCATAATGTACAGTGAAATAACAATAAAAATACATAACCTTTTGGTTATTTGACTATTTAAAACTATAAAATAAAATCTTATTATACTATTTGGCTTCGCTACCCAAGCCCCCTTTTTAAATTCAGTATGCTATTTTACTGTATTTTTAGGGTTCCTTACGAAAAACGAAAAACGGAACCCTTATAGGATCACTCATACGTCTGAGCGACCACCGTTCACAGTCAATTTACTCCGAAACTACTGGACCAAATAAGTTGAAATTTGGTACTCATGTACTTTTTTGTGACCCAAAGATGAAGGTGTAAATTAAACATCTGAATTTTGAAAAAAAAAACGGAATCAAATTTAAACAAAAACTGTTTTGCAAACCGTATCATCTTGTATGTCAAATGAAAGGGATTGTTGTAAGGATCTCAAATATAATTTTTTATAGTTCTACAATGGATAGTTTTAAAATTATTCAAGAAAGAACGAAAATTAAAGTCAAAAACTGACCATTCCACCCCTTATCTCCGAAACTTTACTTAAATATTACAGGATAACCTATAAGAAGTCTTAAAAAACGGCAAAAATAAATAAAATACGATAGAAAAATAATGGTAATTACATAATCAACGTAGGGAACCCTCTCTAAGCGAGTTTAACTCGCACTTGTCAGGTTTATTTTGCACTTCCAGGAGTGAATTTTTTTTTTCTTGTGTTTATGAATGAATGTTCATTATCGCCAGTTAAGATATTTTTTTATTTTTTTCGCAAATACATAATTTCCCCGCTTGGCTGAGTATTAAAGTATACATATAACCTACCTTTAGGAGTTTTATGTACATTTTTTTTTATTATTCGCCCGATTAATAACATCACAAATATAGATAGAATATAACAAAAATTAAAGGAAAAATAATTTACGGGCGATCTGAGGTCGGCCTTTGTATGTCCTAAACATACTGTAATTTTTTTTATTTAAAATATTTCTTTTTTTAACCTTAATTTTGACTTAATATCGAAAAAAAGCGGCCAAGTGCGAGTCGGACTCGCCCATGAAGGGTTCCGTAGCAGCAAGTAACATAATATAAAAGTCCTTGTAGGTCGTTGTAACTTTGATCAATGTTTTTTGCGGTTTACGATTTATGACGTATTAAAAAAAAAACTACTTACTAGATCTCATTCAAACCAATTTTCGTTGGAAGTTTGCTTGGTACCTACATCATATATTTTTTTTAGTTTTATCATTCCCTTATTTTAGAAGTTACAGGGGGGGGGGGGTGACACATTTTACCATTTTGGAAGTGTCTCTCGCGCAAACTATTCAGTTTAGAAAAAAATGATATTAGAAACCTCAATATCATTTTTGAAGACCTATCCATAGATACCCCACACGTATGGGTTTGATGAAAAAAACATTTTTGAGTTTCAGTTCTAATAAAGTATGGGGAACCCCCAAAATTTATTGTTTTTTTTCTATTTTTGCGTGAAAATCTTAATGCGGTTCACAGAATACATCTACTTACCAAGTTTCAATGGTATAGCTCTTATAGTTTCGGAAAAAAGTGGCTGTGACATACGGACGGACAGACAGACGGTGGGGTTTTTGTTCGTTGAAATCTCTACTTTCTGATGGTATCGATCATCCAGTACAAAGTTATTGGGGTAACGGGTAAAAATTCCGTGGGTGAATATCAATCATCCCCTATTTTCGTACCTTTAGGGTGGGAATAAAATTTTCAAAAAAATATGGGACCAACTTCAAGATATACCCTATCCATTAAAAAAATAATCATCAAAATCGGACCACCCTGTGCCGATTGCTACGTGATCATACATAAAAAAAATATACGTATCGAATTGAGAACCCCCTCCTTTTTTTTCGTCGGTTAAAAAACCAAAAACTTGGTTATTAGAATTTTTCACATAAATTTTGAAGTTATGTAAAAAAATACAAAAGTTGTGGACGTTTTTATTACCTACAACTCGGCCATTTAACTTTTTTCCATAGCACTTGTAGTTTTGCCGGAAACCTAAACCGTTTTTTACCCCTAATCCCCACTCCCCCCACTTCCCGACCTCAAATCGCCCGTAAATTATTTTTCTTTTAATTTTTGTTATATTCTCTTGCTTTTGCAATGGGTTTCATTCTACTATATTTTTTTTGGTTTCAAAAATTATCGGCACTTGTCTACATACAGATAATGACATCTTGTCTATTATTTTCCTGAGGCGTGACGTCAAAAGCGGCGCCATGACACTGAAGCGTTTTGGTGTGAATTTTAGATTTATAAATTGAAATGTATTTATTTTATACTAAACCTTATTGTTTTGCGGAAATATGATATGCGTTGTAATTATAATAATATAAAATCCCAACAATATAGAACAGTATTTCAAAATCTGTCATCATGCCCATTTTACGGAACGCACAAAGGCCTCGCAAAGATTTGCCGCCCTGAGCCTCGCAAGGGCTAAGGCCGCCTCTGACTATGACGATCATGACCAAGGCCGTCTTTAACCTGTTGGAGGCCCTGGGCATATTAGGATAATGGGGCTAATATGACTTTGATAGAACACTACTTTGTTAGAATAAACAAAGAAAGTAGATTTATAAGCAAGCCTCTAGATTTATGCAAAAGCTAATACGCAAATTGGTATTGTAGTCAGTAATTTAGGTTCGATTTATTCGAAAAAAAAAGTTTTTCGGTAATAAATATCGTTATCGTTTAGTGATCTGGCAGGAACTAGGGGGCCCTATCGATCATGGGACCCTTGGCACGTGCCCAGGGTGCCTAGTGGGAAAGAGGGGTATGATCATGACTGCACTTGAAGTTGTTGATCAATTCTGATTTTTAAAGTTTAAGATAGTTACCTCCTTCGAAGCATGCACAGTTTTCAGTTTTCCGGACTGGTCATAATACTGGACACCAACGGCACGCGTGTTGCCCTTAACTGTCTTCGTCAAGACCTTGCTAACATGGGCGTGGAGGGCGACGTGGAGATTGGGTCTCCGTTTCAAATATGCTCTTGCTGTCGTGTATCGCTGTCCATCACTAAATTGTAAATTTATACAAAAAATTAAAATTACTTTGTAATGTTATTTATTTGAGACTCTCAAGAGCTGATAATACTAATTATTTAGATGCTCTTTTTTTGTAAACAGCCGGCAAACGAGCTGACGACCCACCTGATGGTAAGTGGCTATCTTCGCTCATGAACATTAGCAACACCAAAGGCATCACTGATGCGTTGCCGGCCAAGAAAGAGAGAAGAAGAAGAAAGAAAGAACTGGCTCTCAAGCCCCCAGCTGGAACACGACGAGTCGTTTGGCGGCTGACTCATGCTCAAAGGTGGTAGCTATCCAGGTGAACCCCATGGAGAAATAATAATAGTAATAATGGTATTAGTTAACAATTTAAATCAATATTACCAATACAATCCCTCCGAGGGGCCCTACCACCAGCGGGCTGGATTTAGAGTCTTAGCCTAAGAACTCACGGAGCGATTTTCTCCCGCGCCCGCCGCGGTAGCGGTAATTTGAAAAAGTTTCAAAACTCACGAGACCGAAGTTTTGTGCGGTAGCGCAGCCGCCGCGGTTGCGATTATCGCCCGCAAGCCTGGCGGGCGAATATCGCAAGACGGGCGGTTTTACGATCTGTACCCCCCCTCCCCCCCGGCGCCCACCGCGGTCGCCCGCCAACAAACCGCAGAGCGTGCGGGAGCAACCCGCCGAGGCTGCGGCTGATCGCGAGCCGCGCGGTTCTAGAAGTTGCCCGCCGGTGCAGCGGGCGCCGCGAGCAAACCGCGCCCGCCGCGGGCGTAAACCGCGTCGTGAAATATGCTGCTCGTTTTTACATACAAATCTGCATTCTACAGGAGCTGCGGGCCCGCTACCGCGGCGGGCGCGGGAGAAAATCGCTCCGTGAGTTCTTAGGCTTACAACACCCATCCGGCGTGGGATTGGGGATTCATTCAGATTGCTATCAGGATTACGTATGCCTGGATTACGAGTACGAAGTCTGTGAAATTTACCTCCCCTTGATTTAAAAAAATCTGATTTGATGCGGAAAAAATCAGTTATGCCTCCCAGGGCCACGCTAATGTTAACTTTTATACGTGTTGTATAAACATACTCACAAATTAAATGCTTGGGCGATACCAAAACCTTCAGGGGTTGAATGATCATTTATATCGTCGACAACAGGCACTCCACTCTCGGTGATAGAGTCGATCAGATCGTACACGAATGGCGGCTGGTAGTTGAACTATGGAAAAAAATGAAATTGTCATTAATAAATCCTATAAAAATAGGTTAGGTTAGTTTAGGTTAACGTTATTTTCGTAAATATTCGACATACGAGCAGACGATTCAGCTGATGTTGAATGGTCTATATCGAATATGGACATCAGTAACACCAAACGCTTTTCAGATGCGTTGCTGACATTGCAAAAAAAAAACATAAATAACACGGGGTACCTACTACACGCAGTAATAATCGTTTTGAATCTCTGAACAGTCTGAACTGCTGAAGCCACCTCACTTAATTATTCTGCGTCAGTATGAGTAAACGGCAGTGGCGTAGGAGGCCCCATATCAATATTTGTTGTGGGGCCCCCTCAACGTCAGCTGTCAAATATAAAAGGAGTGCCAACTGTAGCGAGCTTTTTTTTGGGAGTGTTAGTGGGGGCCCCTATACGCTGGGCGCCCCGTATAATTGATACGGCTGATACGGCGGTAGCTACGCCCCTGGTAAACGGACCGGGTAAGACGAGCGCTGCTTGTGTAAAATTATTAACTCCTGACGAAAGAAGAGGGATGTTACAAGTTTGATGTGTCTGTTTATCTGTACATATGTCTGTCTGACGAATGAACTAATTTTGTTTTTTAGGGTAACATGTTGATGCTTTTTTTTTCGTCACGTACCACATAGTGTGGGATATCATTGAAAAGGTCTTTCAAAAATATTATGGTCTGCTAATACCGTTTAATTCAGGGGCCTGTTTGCGAAATATTCGGCTTTATTTCACAAATAAAATATTTGATTGATTAATTGATTTAAAGTGCCAATTTGGCTTAGAGTCAAGTCAAGCGTGCCCCTCCCCCCCTCCGTGCCAGCTAAACGGCTGGAGATGGATGAGTGAAAATTCACGAAAATAGGTTATGATTATGATGAATTTACAAGGAAAATTATCACGACTATGTTAGCTTAAGTAGTTAATGATAAACTTACACCTTCGGAACCCTACATTGCGCGTGGCCTGACATGCACTTAGCCATTTTTGTATGAAAGGTGACTTATTCGAGAGTGTTCTTAGCAAAAAACTGTCGCAGGACGGGGGATTTTAAATTTTATTTAATTGTAAGTAATATTTTAATTAATATTTTTTATATTAAAGTCGAACATATTGTATAGATATTTTTTTACGTTTTATATTCATCTACAGAGGAATGACTTTTAAAGTTATGTCTAACGAGGAGAGAATTTATAAAGATAAAAGACGAATGTATGAAAATTCAAATTATATTACGTAGCTGTGCGGTATATAGGTAAGAACAATAACTGTTTGTCCAAATATTGTAGACGAGTAACCACCCTCGCTTTGCTTCGGTTTTCTTATTTTTTTACACCTTGGGTTACATTATTGGAGTTTTATTAAGGATCCCTAACTAATTATTTTTTTTGAAAATATAATATAGCCTATGTTACTCGGGGATAGTGTAGCTTCCCAACAGTGAAAGAATTTTTCAAATCCGTTCAGTAGTTTCGGAGCCTATTCAATGGAAACAAAAAATCAAATCTTTCCTCTTTATATATTAGTATAGATAATTATGTCATTATTGTGTGGTGCATTACTGTGCATTGTTTAGCAAGGGGGATCTCCCACCAGGCGAAGTGGTTTTGCTTGGGGGTCACCACATCACACATGCATACCTACCAGCTTGTGCAAATAATTTCGAATGTAAACAAGGTGATAACTATGAGAGTAGGTAATTGTTAGAACTGAAGACATAAATACCCGTTTCACAGGCATAGGCCCAGTGTCCGAATGATATTCGGCGCTGACGATGGTGCCAATGTCCTTGTTGCCCTCCGACTTGTCGAAGTATGGGAGGTTGTCCTCCCAGGACCAACCCTTGGCACCCGCATTCACCCAGTCCTCGTAGTCAGCCACGTGGCCTCGGTGATACATCATGCCGTTGAGAATACATGTTCCACCTGGTTAACAGTTTACATCGTTAGAACAAAAACATCGAAAAAAATTGAGTTTTTATTTCAAAAATTGGGCTTTGATCAGCGTTGAGATTCTACCAGAAGTGTGAGACAAAAAATAGTATTAATTAATACGTAAGTAACGCCAATAGGATTAGCAAATTAGGCTCGCGTATTAAAAATAAAACTTCTGTCACGCACAGACGCACACATTAAATTGTAAGTAATTTAGATTTTCAAATGAGTCGTCTTGTAATAATTTTATAATCATCAACATTTATTAAAAAAGCACTGAATTACCAAGTACTTTTCCTCGTGGCCATTTGCAACCTTTATCGCCTTCGTCCAAGCAATATTCGTCACTTGGCACCGTGCGGTAATCCCAGTCCACTTCCTTATTAGCCCAGTATGATCGATAGAAACCCGGCGGTCTATCTCCAATAGGTTCTGGTCCTCCAGCTTCCAATAACAATACCTACAACGAACGAGAAAATGTCATGAGGTCAAATCAGCACTTACAATATTTCTGTAAGTTTAGTAATATAATAATTTCTGTACGCCTTGAAATGTTCCTACAGGTAGGTAAAGAAAATTTAGTTGGGTAGGTAAGTACGAGTAAGTATAATAAGTATTGCCAATACATGTTTGTGTCTATCCCATTAGTCTCTACCAGAGGTGACGAAGGTTGTAATACTGCAATGAAATTGAATTTTGGAGGATGATCTACTCGAGTTCGTAAGAGGTTACTTATTTTCCTAATGTAGGTACTTGTGCTCTACGGGTGCAGGGCAGAGGGCTGTAGCTAGAGTGGAATTTGGCAGCATTGGTTACAGATAGGGCGGAAGTAAAAAAATTATCATAATTTTATTGATCTGCTCCGAAGCACGGGCTCCTAAATCAATCATCATGTAGGTATATCACTGACCTGTAGGTCAGTGATGTACCATTGACTTATTTTTCCTGTAATATTTAAGTAAAGATCTCTGTATTTTTTTTTTAAATTCAAGCGTCAGTAGTTTCGGAGATAGGGGGGGGATGGTCAATTTTTGGCTTTAATTTTCATTCGTTCTTAAATAATTTTAAAACTTTCCATTGTAGAACTATAACTAAAATATATTATTTGAAATCCTGACAACAAGCCCTTTTTACTGAGTTCAAAAAAGGAGGAGGTATTCAATTCGACTGTTTTTTTATTTTTGTTACCTCAGCACTTTCGACTGGGTGAACCGATTTTGATGATTCTTTTTTAAGTCGAAAGCTGGTGCTTGTCATGTGGCCCCACATAAATATGAGCGAGATCTGACAAGTAGTTTTTGAGTTATTTTGAAGTCAGTTATTTTTTGTTAGTAAAATTTCGATTATATTTGACATACCACACGAGATGGTTTGCAGAACAGTTCTTTACTTTATATACCTTCGTCTTTGGGTCACAAAAAGTACATGAGTACCATTTGGACCAGTAGTTTCGAAGTAAATTAATTGGCAGTGAAAGGCGGTCGCCCAGACGCACGAGTGATCCTATAAGGGTTCCGTTTTTCGTACGGAACCCTAAAAATAATAATTTCGTGACGACGCCGCGACGTGAGTGATCCTATAACGGTTCGGTTTTTCATTTTTTTCGTGTCGGAACCCTAAAAACAAGCTACTCCGAAACTACTGGACTAAAATGAGTTTAAATTTGGTGCTCAAGTTCTTTTTTTGGGACCCAAAGACGAAGGTATTTTATTTTCAAAGAAAATCATGAAATCAAAATAAAAAAAAAACTGTTTTGTAAACTGTATCGTCTCGTCTCGCTTGTGGCATGTCAAATGAAAGGGCTTGTTGTAAGGATCGCAAATATATTTTATTATTTGATAATTTTAAAATTATTGAAGAAAGAACGAGAATTAAAAGCGAAAGTTGACCACTCCGAAACTACTGAGACTAGAATTTTCAAAGTCAGTTTTCAATCAGCACTATATTGTACCTAACTATCTAATTGCGTCAGTGTTTCTACCTGTGAGATTTAAAAGCGCTAAAGTAAACGGTCGAATCGTATATAAATAAGTAATGTAAAAGAAGTTGGCACCCCACTTTTAAGGTATCGCGATTCTGGCGGTTGTTCTAGGTTTGTTTATTTATTTAATAATTTATGCACACAAAGATACAGGTACAGATAAAACATAATGTAAGGATGGTACAAAGATACTGCTTATTTCTTATGAAATCTCTTCCAGCAGCCCTGAGACTGGAGAGCGGTATGTTTAGATGGCAGAAAGACTGTGCACACAAAATGCATTAAAAAGCGGCCAAGTGCGAGTCGGAGTCGCCCATGAAGGGTTCCGTAGCAGCAAGTAACATAATATAAAAGTTCTTTTAGTTCGTTGTAACTTTGATCGATGTTTTTTGTGGTTTACGATTTATGACGTATTAAAAAAAAACTACTTACTAGATCTCGTTCAAACCAATTTTCGTTGGAAGTTTGCATGGTAATGTACATCATATATTTTTTTTAGTTTTATCATTCTCTTATTTTAGAAGTTACAGGGGGGGGGACACACATTTTACCACTTTGGAAGTGTCTCTCGCGCAAACTATTCAGTTTAGAAAAAAATGATATTAGAAACCTCAATATCATTTTTGAAGACCTATCCATAGATACCCCACACGTATGGGTTTGATGAAAAAAACATTTTTGAGTTTCAGTTCTTAGTATGGGGAACCCCCAAAATTTATTGTTTTCTTTCTATTTTTGTGTGAAAATCTTAATGCGGTTCACAGAATACATCTACTTACCAAGTTTCAACAGTATAGCTCTTATAGTTTCGGAAAAAAGTGGCTGTGACATACGGACGGACAGACAGACAGACAGACAGACAGACATGACGAATCTATAAGGGTTCCGTTTTTTGCCATTCGGCTACGGAACCCTAAAAAGGAACTACAGACATATATATATATATATATATATATATATATATATATATATATATATATATATATATATATATATATATATATATATATACATATATAAATCAAGTCAACCATAAAAACACAAAACAATCATCCATAAAAATACAAATATACATACATAAATAAATACATATAATAAAACTACGAATACTGACGATGAAACAAAATAGTAGAATCGTAATAGTGTACTGTGTAAACCGACAGTAGGATAATATTATGTAATAGACAACAAAACACTTTACGCAGCTAAGGAGAGATAATGCTCTTTCACTCGTTTTTTGAATATTGAGATAGTTTTAGACTGTCTAATATTAGGCGGAAGCGAGTTCCACACTTCCACAGCCTCACTGCATGCACAGAAAAGGAGGTGGAGTAAAAAGAACTCTTATGTGAAGGGAACTTGAGTAGGGATTTAAGGTAGGTTCTGCAGGGAGCGATAGACGGACGAGCGAAGCTAAAGCGCTCTCGCAAATAGGATGAAGTAGAAGGACAGTGGAGAATGTTAAAGAGGAGGGACAAAATCCTAGAGTTTCTGCGAAAACGGATTGGGAGCCACTTGAGATCTTTGCGGAATTGAGAGACATGGTCAAATTTACGAATACCGAAAATAAAACGAATGCAAAGGTTTTGCAAACGCTCAAGTCTGTTCAATTGCTCCTCGGTGGCATCCAAATAGCAGGCATCAGCATAGTCTATAATGGGCTGAATTAAAGTTTGGGCAAGGGAAATTTTAGTTTTCAGGGGCAGCAAACTCTGCAGGCACTTCAGGGAATGGAACGAATAGTGAACCTTGCGACTAACTTCACTGACCTGTCCATTCCAAGAGAGATTTGAGTCGATGATAATACCTAGATCTTTGACAGTATCAGTGAACGGTATATCGATGCCACCCAGACTTACTGACGGCAATTGCGACAAATTAATTAAATTGCGATAATGTCTGCTGCCAATTATTATAGCTTGCGATTTACTAGCATTAATGTTGAGACCAAAAGATTTGGCCCAACTGTCAATACGACTCAAATCGTCGTTAATACAGGAGATAGCCGATTTTGTGTCCGCTATATCATTGTTCTATATTGTTCCAAAATAAATATCAATGGAGAATGCCCATAGCCAGTACTCTCAAAAAAATAATTGTGTCACAATGACTTTTGTACAAAAAATTAAGCTAAAATATTTTAAATATTTTACCATATTTCCTAAAAAATTCTCCCTGGGCTTAATTTTCTTAAATTAATAAGTAACTTTACTTCCGTTTTACAACACAAAAGCAATCGGCCATTTATATTGGAATTAGAGCCAATCAGGGATCTTTTAAGATCCTTCGGGCCAATAGGTTGCGTTGATTCGATTATGACTATGATACAACAAACTATAGTCACCGCGAACTAAGAAGCCCAATTTGTCGTTTGCCATCACAGTGACATTAGAGATGTACAAAAATATCGGTTCACGAAAGAAACCAATTTTTACAACAAATCGATTAAAAATTATAAGACCTTCTAATCGATTCGATAATTAAATTTTAAACTAAAAACCGTAATATTTATGTACCTAGTTATCTACCTACTACCTCTATTGAGTTATCTCGTACCGCGTATTCTCAATATGTACCTATTTACGACTTCAATAAAATATTATTTTATCCATTCGGCCATGAACATCAACAATACCAAAAGCATCACTGGTGCGTTGCCGGCCAAGAAAGAGAAGAAAAAGAAAGAAAGATAGATCATGATAGAATGAAAGTCCCGCTCAGTTTCATAATAATATTTTGACATAATATTTATATTATGAGCGTCAGGAAAAAACTACAGTGAATACATTCTTTCTTATTTCGTAAGACACATTCATGTATATGTTACCGGCAAAACCCGATTTCAGGTTAAACTAGTTTGGCCTAGGCCAAACTAGTTTATCCTACTTGTGTCAGGACAAACCAGTTTGGCCTAGTCTAAACTAGTTGGGCCTAGGCCAGACTAATTTGTCCCGACACAATTAGGCAAAACTAGTTTCTCGTCAGTCTAAAACTGATTAGAACCGAATTGTTACGGATTTATATTTATTCGACAAATCTTTGTGCTTAAAACGGGATCCTGCTTTCTCGCCGAAAATTGTTTGGCCGATTATCACTTGCCAACCAACGGTTCGCCTATTTTTCACTTTGATAACTATCGATTGTCAAATTTTTGTATGACAACGTTTCATTTGGTAGAATTAATGGAGCTGATTATTATGATGACACAACACGTTCAGAGCACTTATCATTTGTCAAATCCTTCACTAGGCCAGACAACTTTTAGACGAATAATAACGTTTCGTCTGTGTAACGGTTCCCTATTCGTACATTTATATTATGATAAAAAAAACTAATTTTTACATGCAATTTTTATTTAAGAATTACAAAAAAACCTTAACACATTAAATTCGTAGCAATGCACATTAATAATTTTTCCTCTGAATATGAAGATTTGTGTTCAAAAGAGCTGTTGATTCTTTCTTCTTTCTGCTTTGTCCAAGTACTTTTTTTTCTTGGGTTCTGGTGGGGCACCTGTTAATATTTTTTCTATTTCCCCCTCGTTTGTAATGGTTTCCTTTATTAATTGTTTTATCAATTTTTCAAAATTGATGACAGAACCGACTTAGTCAACCCCGACCCCACGTGGTACTAGTCTGCCCTACCCCTAGAGTGAATGTAAACCCCGGAGGCGCGGAGGGAGAGCAGCCCCCGTCCGCTGTAACAAACTGCAGGCACCATGTGAGCCGAAGCGGCTGAGGCTGGTCGCCGCAGGCGACCAAAAAGCCGAAGCTGCGTAGGCGAGCATGGAGTGCCTGCAGTTAGTTACGCAAGGGCGGAGGGGCTGCATTTCCCGCAGCGCCGGAGACGTTTGGAACCCTGTTTGTGTATCAAAAACCCCTGAATTCTCCCTAAAAGTGCATTCAAAGCAACTTTGTAATTATAATGATTTGTCGTTTTCTTTATAAAATTGGTCCGAAACCTTACTTAATACATCATTTTGGTAAACAATATGCAACTAAATGAATATTACTCTAACTAACGACTAGCCTGACAAGAAACTAGTTTTGCCTAATCGTGTCGGGACAAACTAGTCTGGCCTAGGCCCAACTAGTATAGACTAGGCCAAACTGGTTTGTCCTGACACGAGTAGGATAAACTAGTTTGGCCTAGGCCAAACTAGTTTGACCTGAAATCGGGTTTTGCCGGTAACATATACATAATTATTATTTTGTTGAAAAAAAAAAATGTTTACCGCAACCTTAAATACATAATTACATATAACATATTATCTGCAGTTACTGTCCATGGATGGCGAAGTGCCCATACATAATGGAAAATGTCCTTTGTTATCATCCAATTCTTCGTGGTATTATTGGGTAGGTACTAATTTTAAATTCGCAAGCAAAATTTTTAACAATGTAATTAAATTAATCAATTTTCAATTTTAAATTTCGATTATAGTAATGTATCGATTATGTTTGGTTTTATAAACGGTTTCAAGCCGACACATCACCTTATGACAGATTAGATTTAGGCTTCTTCATATAAGATTGTTTCGAAGTCATATTATTATATTTTTATTAAATTTTGCATAAATTATGATGTAATGGGATTTTTACTAGATTTTAACGTATAATATGATTTATAATCAACGCCAATGAAAATGATTAGGGATTTTTAACAAAATTTGGCAAAATCCTTTGTCCGTAAGTATTCAACTATTCATGTCAAGTAAATGAATATTCCATTTCGCTCAAAGACACCCATACAAGGTTAGTTCATATTAATAAATAGCAGCTATCATTATGGGCATCTTAGATAATTTTGACTATAGATGGTGTTAGGGGACTGTCAAATGAATTTTAAACTTAAATGTATACGACTTAATGCGCCTGCAAAGAGTCCATATTACTGTGTCTACTATAACCTAAATACAAAATAATTTTGTTGAAAATCTCGTAACTCCTACGATTAAAATTGACTAAAGTTGGTTTGTGCAATGTATTAAGATAACTTATTCAAATAAAGGTATTTTTATCAGGACACAAAAATATTAATGTCAGTACATTTCTCCATACAAAATGGGCATTCTCCTTTCGTAAAAACAAATTAGGAAGTTCTGGCGGTTGGTCTGGATTGTTATAGATTTGTCCTGATTATATTGATCCAAAATATCGCGTTCGAAGAAAATTTATTTGTAAGGTGGCATCATGTGGGTGAAGTTGGCCCAGTCTTTCACGTGGAGGCGCATTTGTTTCTCCTCAGCTGATCCCGACTTTTATGCGCTTTTCATAGCTGATGTGGTACTCCAGGGCATGGAATGTCACATTTCAAGCTCTGTGGTACTCGTTGGGGTAAAACCCAAGGCTGGTTTGACTGAAACTGCATTAATTAGCCTGAAGCAATCTTCTTATCAGGATTGGGTAGAGGCACGTGAGCTCAGAGGCACCACTGTGAGTCAGCTGAAAAAGAAATTTAATGCTGCTTCGTGGTCCTCAAAGAAGCAGATCACCAAGGCAAAGTTCAAGCACATACACAGAACCGGCAAGAGATTGCTGAGCTATCCATGTGGCAGCCGAGCGTTTTGGTCTCTGACCAAAGCCATTCAAGGCAATTTCTGTGCATCGTCATCGTCGCCAGAATCGCGATACCTTGAAAGTGCGGTGCTAACTCAAAACTCGCGTTTTTTTTTATTTTCTCTGAAAGTTTCATTCTCAGCCCTATGGCGTTTTGGAACAATGTAGGGCAAACCTAGAACAACCTTCAAAATGTTTGTAACTTCAAAGTGTGGCGCCAACTTCCTGTAGGTGAGTAAGTATAGCCCGTGAAAGCGGGAGATTCCATACTGACCACGTGACAAAAACCTAACCCCCCTCCCTCCCCACTGTGACCAAGCGTGGTGTTTTGCAGACCCCCCTCCCCCCCTAAATGTGTCACGTGGTTTGGGAACGTTCCCTTATTGTTTCTGCAAACTTATTATAATAATTAACATAATATTAAAAATATTTAAAACAGCTGAATTCTACTATTCGCCATGTTATTAAAAATGCGAAGAATCGCTAAAAAAAATTTATCTCAAACTGTGAACAAACGATTTTATTATAGTAATTTATCTTAGTTTTTAGTATTTTTAAGGGCATTGTGATTTCAAGGTAGGGCATTGCCCCACAATGCTCCCCCCTTGCTACGGCCGTGTACGCGTGCCCTAAACGAGCAGCAACACGGTTGAAGCCGTTGTATTGTAGGTAGGGCTTACTATCCGGATATTCGGATATCCGAATTATCCGGATTTCCGCCGAATTTAATATCCGGATATTGGGCTTGTTGCTATCCGGATAATCCGGATAATAATTAATTTTATTATTTTATACGTTTCTTCAATTGAAATATGTAAAAAGCACCGAGATATAACATTTTAAACTGTATTACTGTAGAATAGATACAATATTCGCAAAAAATACGACTTAATGTCAAATAAGAAACGCCAACCCGATATTTCTTCACAATAAATGCAAGTGTACAAGCCATGTCCCAAAAATGTTCGCAATTTCAATAATAGTAACACAGAAAAGACGACGTAATCAATACATAATATGTGGTTAGGTAATAAAGGCAACCTCTGGTCTGGGTGGTTGAGCACTCGCTCACGGTGCTCCTTCGAGGAGAAACCTGGTTCTGGCGAATCAACATGCCGTGCCAAGCTTACTATAAAGCACAGCACTGCTCAAAAACTGAGCAGAAGACGAGCAGTTGTATAGCAATTGACTATAGAAATCGAACAGCGTTGGGAACTGCTGGAGGGAGAAATAAAAGGCAAAGCCACTATCACTTTATAATTGATACTTTACTTCTGTGTCGCATCCTTATTACTGAGGGTCGTGCCCTTGATGAAGGTCCTTCACTGCTCTTATCAACTCCCTTCACTTTTCCTGGTGACCAACTTTCTCAGGACGATTGCATTGCAACAGTATACATAACAGACAAGGATTTCCTGATAATATTTTCGTAATCTTGACAGACCGTGGTATGCAACGCTTGTTGATCGAACATAACATCTCAAAAGCATCTATTTTCTTTCACTCTTTTGCTCTATGCGCCCATGATTCCCTGGCATATAAAATATCGAGAAACCGAATGTCTTGAGCTGGTCTTGGTGACATTAGAGATCTTTAGATCTTGCCATATTTCATTAATTTGCTTATAGCATTTTTAGCCAAATTTCTTGCTTTTGACTCGATTTCCTTCCCACATCCTCTTTGATTGGATATTAAGTACCCCTTCGAGGTATACAAACTCGTTGACGAATTCAACGTACGCAAGTTCTCTACTCCTAGAGAGTTGATCAGTTCTGTCGATAAGCATTTCGGTTTTCTTTTTGTCGAGAGTGATTTCGATAAGTTCACTTCTAGTTTATCTTAAGTGCTGATGGGCTCAGGCTCTTGATCGCAATGGGGAAGCTCTGGCGGTCAACCTACATATCGCTAAGGCATGAAGACCGGGTCTGGCACAGGGGCCTTCTCACGAAGTTACCATCTCTGAGAAGTTATGCAGTTGGGTAGCCAGTTTTCTATCTGAGCGACACATCAAGGTAATTGTAAACGGTTGTTGCTCAGATAATTATGAAACCTATAAATACCGGCGTTCCCAAGGGACTGTGAAGACACAAGTTTGCGCGTTTACCGCTAAGAAAACCCCATTTGTCATAACGCCTCAATTCCCGTTTTGGGACTCTGGGAGTTGACGTCTCGAGTGATGTGCATTATCGGCGTCATTCAGGAGGTAAGCCAAGCTAATCTCCCAAGAAGCTTTCTGTCCTGAACCGGGCTAAACAGTATTTCATTGCGAGGCACCTACACAAGCTCAGATCAGGCCTCACATGTAATACTGTTCCCATCTCTGGGCAAGGGCACTACAATACCAGCTTAACCCATTCGATGCTATACAGAAACGCGCGGTCCGAGTTGTCAACGAACCACGAGTCACTCACAGCTCACAGGTTAAAACACCCGAGTTTCAGAAGAAATATCGGTTCTCTCTGGGTGTTCTACCGACTTTACAATGGTGAGTGCTCCGAGGAATAGTTTGACTTGATGCCTACTTCACCTTTTCATTATTGCACCACTCGCCGAAGTTTCATCCACACCGATTGGACTCGTGGAGAACCTCTATGGTCCGATTCTCACGATCTTATTTGCCATGCACGTGCAAACTGTGGAATGTGCATCCTTCTGAGGTATTCGCGGAGCGCTATGACATGGGGTTTATTTATTTATTTAAAAAACTTTTGAACCTTACAACTATGTAAAAGGTACAAAGACGGACTTAATGCTAAAAGCATTATCTGCCATTCAACCTTCGAAAAGTAAGAGAAACATCGGGGTTCTTCAAAAAAGATGTAAAAAGAGTTCTCCTTCAGGGCCCGGAAACATTGGCGATTCCTCTGGTATTGCTCATGTCCATAGGCGACGATGACCATTTACAAAACAGAGTAAAAAACAGTGATGCTAGCAACAAGATCAGAAATATTGGTATGCGTTAGGTTTTAGATAAAGACAGTACCAGCTCGATGTGGTGGAAAAGTATCAAGTACCCTTAGGTTACTTCATAATTACCAAATGCAATATCAGGGTGAAACTCGAAACTGAAAGCTTAGCAGCGCGCTAATACATCTACCGAAGTTTTGAATTTAATTCTGAATAAGTATTTGTATTAAAAATATTGATTTAATCTATAAATTATTTGAATTTAGCCTTCTAAAAGTGTTATCCGGATATCCGGATAATATCTGGATAGTATTCAGGAATTATCCGAATTATCCGGATACTAAAATTAACGGATAATTGCATGCCCTAATTGTAGGCCATAATATTGTGTTCCGGCATGATATCATATCATATAATAAAGTACTCTGTGATGATATCTGATCTGATGAAGCCAAAATAATATAAAGGCTGTGAAAAGTTGCGTTGCGTTGTGCTATCTTTTGTGATGAATTGGTTGTTCACGGTGCACTGCTGGCTGACCTTCGTCATCATCACGGGACCCAATAAGTCAGACAGCCGTCTACGAAAGGCTGCCGCGTGAATAGTATTTACGACACGATGAAAAGCAATTACATATACATTTAACTACCTTGAAATCCTTATCTTCACTGAGTCGGCCTGCCACGACTGCTCCAGCGGTACCACCTCCGACTACAATGAAATCATATTCCTCGTTCACTTTCTTAACAGGTGTCATTGTTTTGCAAGGGGTTGAGATATCGCATCTCCCACTCAACACGCTATGCACTAGCGTCATGAACAAAAGCGTTCCATTGCACATCGGCGAGTTCGCCAAAGACGGTCCGTCTATTAGCGGGCAACCGCAATCCTAAAAAAGAACATCATTAAGTATATTTTGATTTGAGGATTTGTGTTTATAATAAAGGGAATGTGGTTTATGTGACGTCTACACACCGTTTATCAAAAACCCCACTAATAGCTCCTTGTACATTGCAGGCTATGAAGTTTTTACGGAGATGCAAGGAAAACGTCCCAATAACCTCTAACCCAATAAACTATAGAGGTCCTCTAAATAGAAAGCAAAAGTCTACGTCTCTTTCTACTTTGAGACACAAAGTCCGTTCAATAACCAAAATAAGAGCTGCTTACAGAAATAAGCTGCGGGATGGTCAAAAAACTAGAGCTACCTAACTACTAATTACGACGTAAGTTAATCATTTCTACGGAAATAGGTAAATCATGAGTATCATGACTGTATTTAAAACATAATAATAATACAAAAATATTTTCTTACCTGCGGCGTGACATACATTTTCGGACCAATTATTTGTCTACACTCCTAAAAAAGATCATTTGATTGAAGGATTAGTGATATTTCATTTATTTTTTGTGAATAAAAATAATAAAATGAGAAATGGTCACCGTCGCATCGTCCATGGACACCGGCAGCAACACCACAAACATCATACCACCGATGCACATGCATTGTCGGCCAATAAGAAAGAAGAAAAAGTACATACTGGCTTGCAAGCTCCTAGTCTATTTATTTGAATGGTTCATCCATTAAACATTTTAATGAGAAAATAATAATACTTAATAAAATAGAAAATAATGTTACTTAATTATTTTAATCCTAACGTAAAATAAAAAATATATTTTCTATTTCATCGATGTAAAAAAAAAATGAGGGGATCGCAACTCTGTCAGTTCTCAAAATTCAGTTCTGATAATGGGATCCATGAGGAATTGAGGATGCACCTCAAATATTGGACTACCAAATTTTGGCAGAAAATAATTTAAAAAATCGCTTTAAAGTGGAGTCCTGCTAGCACAGATTATCCCCTCGTGTTAGTATTAAAAAGGAAAAACCTCAGAAGCCAGTTATGTAAGTACTTTGAATTTACACTGGACCTCTGTTACCTTGGAACTCTGTTACGATTTTCTTAAAAAGTAGGTATAAAACTTACAGCTAAAAAATTATACCTACAGAAAGTGCTTTTCATGATGATTAAGAGAGAGAGATGATTAAGAAAAAAGATCGTTTTAGTGGTCCTTTTCGAAGATTATTTCTATGTAAAACTTATATATGTATAATTGTATAAAACGTAAATAATAATTTAATATACCAAATATGACTTAATAAGTTATATTTTTTTAATTTTTAATATTTTATGGACTGAACTGTACTTACTCAAAATATAATTTCAAGGTGTTCAGTCCACTGCTTCCCAAAAATATATGATGCAAAATAAATGAAACGAGGTTTTTATATTGTCTTCTGTTTAAATAATGATATACGTATTGTAATGTGTAGTAGAACAGCCAAGTTCGGAAGTAATTAATGAGTGCAGTTTTGCGAAATTTTATTAAATAATATTTTTTAGTTTTATTAATCCTTTTGATGACCTGATTAATAATTTATCCTGATAAGATTCTTCATTTATTAGGTCTCTACCTAATGAAAGCTATCTAATAAATTATTTTCGTTTCTAAAATCGACCATTAAAGTACCTTTTTGATAGGGTACCTTGAAGTTATTAAAATCGAATTTAGTTTTTTTATTAATTTGCTTAAACACAAATAATCCCGAATTTTTACAAAAAGTAAATTTAAATATGTTATACGCTGCTCCGTTTAATCTTGTCAATTCTGTCCTGTTTTTTCCCCCACTTCTTTAACTAAAAGTTCTAAAAGACATATTCTTGAACAGAATTTCGTAATTCTTCCACTTATTATTTATCTATAAACTGTGACTCATTCGACTCAAAGCAATACCAATAAGTTATACTTAGGTCGTTTGTAGTATAATAAAGTAGATATTGATCAAAACAGTCTCGATGAAACAACTTGTCTTTTCAAGCTCTTTAAGAACTTAAGCTTCTGGTCACAGATTTACTGTTCATTGTCGTAGGGGGATACTTGTAGGATAGTCAACTAAAATAAAACAAAATATTTTCATGGCGTACATACATATTATAATTTATTACTCGCATAAACTCGGTTTGCCTTCATTGATAAGGATCGCCCATTCTAGAACGTTGTAGATTCGCATATGTGGGTTCTCACTTTTGACTGAAAAATAAAATAAAAAATGAACGCTTCGACAGTCCAGCTAGGCTTGCATTAATATCCTGTAGGATTTAAATACACCTATCATTTGGACCTAACTATAATGAAATGACAAATCGATAATACCTAATCAATTGTTGGGCCATTGTTGAATGCTTCTCTAAAAAAACTAATTAAACAAAGTTTTGGAATGGCTTTTAAAGCTGTTATAGTTAGGTATGTTTTGTGCAACAGCAATGTCGAACTATTTAATTTCGTATTAAATAAATTAAATTTAATACGAAATTAAATAGTTCGACATTTAAATTGTTACACGTCTTCTGTTCTTGGCCCCTGATAACACACACAAATTTTATATTTGTTGGGTGTCTCGCTCTGGCGTCGTGGCCAATAAATAAGACGAAATAATTATTATAGTTATTATAATTATTATTACAGTAATTATTTTTAAAATCCTACAAGCTGTTAACTGCGGCTTCTCTTGTTTTTATAATACAGGATGATGAGCCAAATAAGTCGTACCTACTTTATTCAACTTCAAAACAAAACGAGCTTTAGGGTTAGGATTTTCAATTACTTACCAAAGTTTTATAAAATCTCCGTACAAATTTTCATCCCCTATTAAGCGGAAAATCTCCGAAAATCCTATTATGTATTAAAACACGTCTATTTGCATATATCCGATATTATAAGATTCGTAACATATAAGACCAACCTTGTGCTCTAACAAATTGTTTCGTAGGCACGTCAGCAATCATCCATTTCGGTCTTCCTAGTTGAAAATGAGTTGTTGACGGTATGCTCTTGTGAACTTCCTAAAAAGTAAAATATATTACAATATTATTTATGCATACAAGGTAATAGCAATTGTTAGCGATAACTACTTTTACCCACATTATAAAAATATTTGCAAGTACCTAGAGAGAACCAGAGAACAGAACCGGCGGCCATTGTGCACTTTAACGTTAGGTCTAACGTGATTTAAAACTAACTGTAAACATTTAACAGATTAAAGTACTTATATTTGGAAGACTGGATATTCATTTAACCTGACACGATAATACAATGTACTTGGCATAATTTATTTCCTTAAATTTTAACCAGATCATGGCAAACTCGAAGAAGTCCCTGACAGACTGACATCCGTAACTTAAAAGTACAAGTACCTGTACTTAGGTAGGTATATACTTATACATATACAATTATCTCATATCGAATAAGACATTATAATAACCGAGCCTATGATCATAGGTAACCTCAGTGGCGTAGCGTGGGCTCCCGCCGCCCGGGGCCGACCGAAAATTCCCCCCCCCCCCCCAGTGAACTTTGCCGCCCCCATATTATTTAAAATATTTTTTTATTAATTAAAAATGCACTTTTCTTCATAACATAATTTACATTAAAAATATATAAAATAATTAATTTTAATATTTACTTTTTTTATTTAAAAATCGAGTGGCTTGCCGCCCTCTCTTCATGTGCCGCCCGGGGCCACGGCCCCCCCGGCCCCCCCCCCACGCTACGCTACTGGGTGACTTGTTGGGTGGTGAATTATTCTTACTTGTTCCCATATATTTCTTCGTATGATTTTTGGCTCTTGTCGATCAGATCTGGCTGATTTAGGATTATAGTCAGGGGGGTGGTACAACATGTCATACGCACACAGCGGTAGTTCTTTAGGTTTCCACTTCGTATTAAAATATGTTTCTTTGGAAACCGGTATCACCATTTGTGTTATTAGACGATCTTCTAGTGCGGTTTCCGGCATTTTGTAAAAAACTTTAGAACTTTATCACCTACCCAATAATTTTGTACGCCAAAAGGTTACATGAAGAATTTTAAATGCTAATGTTTCACAGGGTTTTGTAAAATTAAACTTTACGTTACTTAACTGACTTTTTGCATAGGTCAAAAGATCGGCTTGACGTAATAGAATGACAACGTAGTGTTAAGGTACTCTGTGTGACTTACAAAACGTAGATAAAACGCATGTAGTAGGTATAGAGGTTAAAACGTAGGTACTCTATAAAATACTGACGAGTAAATGATTTGTGCTGGTAATGTAGTAATAAACAAGATACAATACGCAACTCATTCAAGGCTTAATTTGACTTTAGTAGACAAACTTACAGACTTTAACAAATTTGAAGATTCCCTTATGATTTTCTAAGCCTTATTTACTCTTTTCTTTTCTTAACAGCAGTTATAAAGACATCCTAGAGAGAAGATCTCCGAAGCTTTGCGATAGTTTTAACCTTTTAGCATTTAGCCAGGTTCAGCTGAGAGAGGGAAAGTATCCGACATATCAGGTTAAAGCACTTTGAATGGGCTCGTCCCGGAAGATAAAATTTGCCTTCCTCGCAAGGAACGAAAACTTCCCGCAACCTCAAGGAGACATGACAAAAAAGGTGACGATCGTCGATCGGTTTCCTCGAAATCGCAATGATAGCCAAAGCCCCAACTCTGATTGTTCATCTAGAATTTAAATTGTTGGTACGGTATCCAGTTCAGCTATGGTAGAATAAAAATAGTGAAAGCTTGCAATTTTATTATGACATTCCAAAAGGCAATGTGCACCATTGTGCAATTTGTGCATAAAGTTTACATTCCTTACAAGTTTTAAGACATTCATAACAGAATATCGTCCACTCATGCTACCCATAAACATACTACCAAAACCTCACGGACCTTATCTACACTAGAGATCAGTGAAAATAATAAATAATTTCATTGTTAACTGAAGGCTAATGTAATATATTTATACTGTGGCTAATGTCTCATCTATCTCGTTGTGTTTACGTACTTGTGTCTGTGTGATATTGACAATAATGACAGGCATGGAAAACATCTATAGTTCGATCAACTTACAGTGCCACCAACTTATCTGTGAAGTGGCGAAAATTGGAACTAATGCCGCGTCATTTATAAGTTCTTTGTGCTCATTCATTTGTCATTTACTACCTCTCGAAATGCGTCCAGTGCACCCGACAGCGCCTTCCTTCAATTCACAAATAAGTTGGTAGCACTGTACATAAAGTGACATAAATATGATTAGGTTAAAAACCATCATCATTACAAGGAATTAATTATATCAAAATTAAGAGAAATGAATTATGGTGTGATATAATCAAGTGTTGATTTCAGCTATGTGATATGGATTTATTTTTGTTTTAAATATATTTTTATTTTTTCATAATATAGATACATTGGATTACTTAATCCCATCCGTTCGAAAAAGGATTGATAACGACGAATTAAGGGAAGAACACAATCTTACGGGTGAAGTGCGGCGGCTGAAACTGTTGAGTACAAAACTAGCGAACTACAAAACACAATTTTCCCAAAGCGTGAAAAGTGACGATGGTTCCTTTACAAGCTTAAAACGTAGGGCTAGTAAGGTTGGTTATTTTTTTAAACATTACATATATAGGTACTACAAGTTCGTATTTATATTATGTTTGTTGTTTAAGAATTAAACAAAATTTATAAAAACATTTGCAGATTCTTGGTGATCAAATAACAGTTTCAAATTATATTAAGAAAAAAACGGCGAAAAATATTATTACCACGAACGCCAAGTTTCCAATATCAAGTTCGAACATTATAAAAATTACAGTTGTTCCAATAACGAAAGAATCTTCCAAAATTCTTTTAAAACGTAACCAAATAGAAAAGAAGATACACAAAACAGTGTCAAATTCAAATACTTCAATAAAAACAAATATTCTCACCTTAGCAAAATATCGACAACCAAATCACGATATTAGGGAAACAAGCAGTGCCGAATTGTTTAAACCAAGATGGGAAAGAAATACGAAACATGACGAAATTACTTTAAATCGAATGACCTATGCTAAAAACATTATCGACTCTTTAAATATGAACCATAAGGGAAGACAAGGTAGAGTTAATCAAGAGTTTCGAGAGACACAGGTTTCACCTAAGAGTACTAGGAAAAGTTATCAAGCATTAAAAGAGGGATGCGTTTGCAACGAGACCAAAATAAATAGTGTGTTAGATGATATGACTGCTCGAAAAAATCGACTCACGATAGTCGGCCGTCTTGGGATCACTGAAAATGACCAATATATCCTTAACTGTGCTGCAACAGTTAATAACAAACCAAGTATGTTGGAACTAATAACAAAAGTAACTTTGGTAAAAACAGGTAACTGCTAATAAGAACAACTATTTAAATTATTATTTTTACAGTTGAAAATTACATCAGGCAAAAAGTAAGCTCTGCTTCAGTTGATGACTTTGAGAATCGTGGAGTCAAGTAAGTATCTTGAAAAGAATATATAGATACGTTCGTATTTGCTTTTTTTAAATTTAATACTTTATAATATATGTATGTTATGCAATTATTACAGTAAAATAACAAAAGCTACACAAGCTGATATAAATATATGTTTTAGTAACAATAAAGCCAAAAATACAAATGAAAATTATAAAAATGTACAATGTCACTGTAAAGATGCTGCAACTACTATTAGTGAACATAAGTTAAGGCAATCAACAGAACACAAAAGCCCATTGATCGTTATATCAGTATATCCCACAAAAGATACAATTGAAAGTATTAAAGACTTGGGTGATCTTATCCAAATCAACCAGTTACCAGAACCACAACAGAATGATAAAAACCTCGTTATGAATTTTAAAACTATGAAGCAGACAGAAGGAAGGACAGCCGATAAAAAAAGCACGACAAGAATCCCTGAAAAAAGATCAACTTCTCCGCCATTGAAATCTTCCAATAAAGTGGAGAACGGAACTACTAGAAACAGGTCACCCTTTCCACCAATTAAAAACAACAAAGTTGAAAATAGAATTCTAAGAAGTCGCTCACGTTCACCACCAGCTAAAATAACTACTAGAGAAAACAGTACAAACAAATTAAAAAAGAATACTAGTCAAAAATCCATTAGAAATCCTGATCGACAGAACCGTCAACCAAAAGTAAATAAGGTTTTACCTCAGAAGGGTAAACCAAATAGAAACCCAGTTATTGTAAACGCAGCTTTGACTTCAAAAATGTATCCACCCAAAAGTTCTTATGGAGGAATAAAGGAAACAATTTCGAAAAAAAATAAAATAAAAAAAGCCATAGTAGACAGTTATACACAAAAAGTGTTGATGTCAGAAAAAGGCAAAGATGGATTTAGGAGAGTAGAAGCTATTCCAGCGAGAAATGCATCTTCGGTGACAATTGATATCGATGGTGAGAATGAACGTTATCGCGTACTATTTCTTCAGGATAAATTAAACACTGATTTAAACATACGAAAGACCTTGAAAACGCACCAGCAAAATATTTTGAACGATTTGAAAAACAAGAATAGAACTAGTGATGAAAATTTCACGGAAAATGACATGATATCAAGGAAAGATGTGCCTGGAAAAAAATTTGACCGCCATTCTAAAGTAAACAATTGTTTTTTTTTGTTTTTTTTTACGATAATACGAGTACTCACGATATTTATTTTGTATTCCATTGTATATTGGAATACAAAATAAATTCCATTGTATATTGGAATACAAATTAAATATCGTGAGTACTCGTATTATCGTAAAATGTGTTCAGTCCACGATGAGTTAAGTTTAAAATCTTTTTTTTTGTTCTTTATTAGAATGGATAAAATTAAGCAATATTTTACATACATAAATCTATTTACAGCAGTTAATTAACTCACAAGATTTAAGCAAACGCACACCGGGACTTAAAATACGTGATAGTCTAGAAATGTTCAACAGGTAAAAAATTGTATACTATTAATACTATAATTAAATAATAATAATAGTATGTATTATATATTTATAGGCTGATTAGTTAGTCTCTCATATAAAATAACCATCGAAGGCAATTATTGTCATCTCGTTGGCAAATACATACCTACCTACTTAATCCAATATAAAAAAAATATAAAAAAGAAAGTAAAGTAAAAGATATTTATAAGGGTAAATTTTGATTTTGAAAGGCTCTGTTTGCTGTCCGGGTAAAAAAAACACCCTTAAACCCGTTAATTTCAAGTAATATAAAATTATATTTTTTTTCATGTTTTTTTAACGTACGATCGCTAAACGAAGCACGACAGATATTAACTGAATGTGCGGAATTTCAAGATTAACCCTTAGTGTCTATTCCATATTGTAGAAAAGTAATACCTAAGCAATATGCATAAATGTTAACACTGACGAATTGACGAACAGTATGTAATGTAACGTCTATATTTTGTCTGCAAAGGATAATACTAAGTAATGTAGTCACAAGGCTACTCTTCTTATTAGTCAATCGGCTAAAATTTACCCCATGATTTACTTAGTTTACTCCCGATTTATAGAACACACAATATTATATGTTGACTTACCTACATCTATTTAACAAGAAATTGTTTATTATATATGTGATAACGATTTCAGGCGTGAACATGATGAAGATGTTCAGAATAAAAAGAATTCCTATAAAAACTATGAACCTACTATTAAAATTATGCATAAAACAGTTAACAAATATACGAAGGACGAAGATGTATCAGGTATTGTTATTGTCATTATTATTAATGACAACGGACCCCTAATTCCAAAAATGGTCTTAAAAGACCCCTAATATTTTTGGAAGACCTTTCCAACGATGTCCCACATTATAGGGTACGCGACGAATAAAAAAATCATCCTCACGATACCTGTAGAGGAAGAGCGTGAAAAAAATGTTTTTCAATATTTTATTTCACGATTCTGGAGTTTGATTCAAATGAAATGAAATGAAATGCATTTATTCAAGGGTATTAGCAATTACAGCACAAACAAAGAAATGAGATGCAATAAGAAATACCTAGATACATAAGAATTGAAGGAATCTATTTAAGAAAAAAAATTACATCTAACATTAAGCCGAAATAGGTGCCTGTGCTGCAGCGTGACCCCTGAACAGGCCCAGACTCAGCATAAGCTGTGCTGCACAACATAAGCCGTGGAAGCACAGCGCTGATATTTCAGTCTGGTCCTTTTTTCTTTCTCCATGAAGGAAGCTCGGCCAGACTAATTGCGCGAACATCAGTCAACAACGTACTTTAGACAAAACAATACTTTATTTAATTTCTTAACCCTAAAAAACGACCATTCCCACTTTACATGAAGGGGAGTAGCCTGAAAAATATACTTTTTTAAATTTTATTGTACCACTTTGTAGACATGATAAATATGAAGGCTATTGCTAGACGCCATCCGAAGTCCGAACACCGCCCACATCTCCGCACATGTGTAAGAAATCTTTGCTCGCAGAAGGGTTTTCTCCGGCCTGGCTGTAGCTACCAACTTCCATCCTAATTGCTAATATCAACTTTGAAGTGTTTTTTACATATTTTTCCGCCTACGTCGCGGCGTCGCAGAGACAGAAAAATGCGGGTCGCGTCCCACGCGTCTCTGTGGCCGGCTAGGCGTCGGTCATGCCTCTTGGTATAATTGATGTCCCTAAGGGACGTTAAAAAACAAATTATAGGAAAGTTATATAAAAACTTACTTTCCTCTTTATAATGTTATGTACTTTAAATATATAATATAATATAATTATTTTATCAGCACCGGTAAAGCATTATCGTGGGGATCAGTGCTGCGTTCCTAGTCCTACTTTAAGAGACCAAGAAATTAGGGACTTGCTGGGGATCAAAGGACCTCGGTCAGGAAAGTCCGAATTTATCCAGGTGTGTACTAGTTCATTATAATTATTATGGACCGGCATAAAAACTTGTTAGTGACGTTACGCTCTTTTAAGAATGTATAATTAAAATGAAAAAATTAAATGCAGTATTAAAATAAGAACAATACATATGCTTTGTTGATAAAATAAATATATTTTTCTCATTGTTCTTATTTTAATAATACGTGTAGGTACCTACGTACATTATTGTAAATAGTAAATGTTATAAAGGTAGTAAGTAAGTATTATTAAAAATGTAAAAATAAACCTACGTATATCGTGTATGTATGTCAACAAAGATCAATTACTATGGTGTGTGATAGTATTACATTGCTTTTGTGAGTTGTGAGGTGTAATGTACCGGCGTTTACCTATCCTAAGGCAATTGAGAATCTTAGATTAATAACCATTTATCATCAATCATCATAATTTCTCTCATCGTGGGCATACCAAGGGCAACTGATACTTATCAGCACGTATCCATATAAGATTTGTCCCCCTCCCCCACAGTAGTCCAAAAAAGTTTTAATACTGAACCCCTTTCGAGGCCTGATCATAGGGAAGAAGAGGAGGCAACGCTCTTGATCCCATCCTCTCAGATCTTAGGCTGGTCGCGACCGAGAAAAAGCACCCACCGGTAGATGACCCTGACGCCTGTAACCAGCGCTTGATTGCTGGTTATCTTCCGTTAGCTTTCCCACGATCGGAACTTACATAGTTGAGTTTTGAGTGCGGTGTGAAGGCGTCACTAAACTGGATTGGATATTTACTGTACAGCCAAGAGACTTCGTTTAGTTAAGAAAGCCTTTATTTTATGTATTTTTTGTTTTATTTTATTTTGTTGTAGGAAGTCCTTCCTGAACTCATCGGACAAAAACTGCATTATACCTTGCACCCTGAGAAATGGTACCTATTTCCTTGCATGTAGTCTCTTTTTTTACAGAAATTCTAAGACTGATAAAATTTATACTATAGAGACGATATTAATGTACTAATTACTTTACTTTTCTTTTATAGCATAAGAAGTAATTCGTCAGTGTCAATTCAATGTAACAGCAGCTTAAACAAAATTAGAAATAAAATAAACATTAGGGACCAGCCAAAATTTGTAAACACTTGGACACAGTGCGAAGAAAGTATTATAAATTCAAACAAGCAAATGGTACTAAATCGAAATATTCAAGTATTTCTTCAAGTGGAACAATTCACGAAACAAAAACCTATAATGTTATCTCGAAAACAATATGAAAAAGTTAAGAAAACTATTCAGAAAAACATTTCAAAGAAGTTTAGTCAAGAAAGGCGTAAAGTTAATAATTTTACTAAATGTAGCACGGTGTCAATCGGCGAAATACGTAAAACAAGGAAACAACAAACCTCCAATGTAAAAATTTGTAGAACAGTGCAAGTTGAAAATAATTTCATGCTTAAACACGAAGATGAATGTAAAAAAAATAACCATGAACAATATAAGCCATTACTTCCCTTACAAACTCCAGAAAATACTACCAAAGATGACATGCATTCAAATATTTTAAATGCAAGTCCAAGACAAGTTGTTTCGTCAATGGAAGTTCGTTCTGCTAGCCTGGAACATTTGAGACATGTTACTTTTTCATCAAGTAACATAAAGAGTAAACCCGGATCTCCGTTATGTCTTAAACCGAAGAATTGCCCATCGATCCAAACAATCTTTAAAGGTAGGCAAGATTTTTTATGGAAATAGCCGGGAATCGAGTTGACGATCCCTCTGATGGTAAGTGGCTCTCGTCGCCCATTGACGTCAACGACACCAAAGGCATTATTGATGAGTTGCCGGCCGAGAAAGAGAGAATGATGATGGGGCCGCGGCCTTAAGAATGTTCATCGGATCATAGGTGGCAATTACCAGGTGGTCCATCTGTTCATTTATGGGCCATTGAAACTTAATTTATTCCAGGTCATAAAAAATGTGCTACGCCTAATTTGGGCACATCAGCGTATTCTCTGTACTCAGATGAGGAAATGGATGATTCTGATAATAAGTATCCTTCATACAAGCATGACGAAAAACCAAAGAAACCATTTCTTAGGAGGCTCATGTCCTGTCTGGTCATGCGATCGAACAGGGCGTCGGAAGCGATATTGCCTCGGCAATACGATAAACCATGCTTGGTGAATTCGTTTGACTCATATCACATTAACACGTCACTTGGGGTAAGCCATTTTAATTTAAAGCTAATTTGTTGTATACGTATATATATCTGTAGGCACCGTATTGTATTATATATCTAGCTGCAAGATAAGTAATAAAACCGGTCAAGTCTGTGTCGGGCCACGCGTTATAAGATCGACTATTACTAATATGGTAACTATCTATATGCTAACCTAGCCGTGATAGTTTTCCTTTTCACCTGGTACCAATTACCAATGCTACTGCCATGAATTTTTTCACATGTCCAACACCAACCTTGACTCGAACCAAAATTTTCTCTAAGAATAAATAAATTGTTCATAGAAAACAAACCCTTAATAATTGTATTCCAAAGACCTGTCCAACGCCACTTCACACAATGAGGTAGACAAGAAAAAAATCACCACTTTATTTGATGGTAGGGGAAACCCCCTGATTTTTAAGGCTGGTTTCACAGCTATATCGGCGCCCGGTATGGGCTCCCGGAGCGGAGACACGTGTGAGGCGCTTGAACATCGTACTTCAACTGCACTTATCAAAATTACAGACGATATCCGGCGTGGGATGGATAACCAGCAACTTACTCTTCTTACATTGTTAGATTTCAGCAATGCGTTTCATTACGTTGACCATGAACTCCTAATAGATGTGCTTAGGTCCCATAACTTATTAAAATATCGTTACATTGGCTTGCTTCCTACCTGAACGGTCGTCGACAATGTACATGCATTGATAGTAAATTCTCTGATTGGGCTGATGTCACGGTTGGAGTACCCCAAAGCGGAGTACTATCACCGTTATTATTTTCTGTATTCATTCCTTCTATCTCTGCTACATTAGCACACAATATCAACAGCATAAGCTGATGACCTCCTGTTTTGCAAATCCAAATTCAAAATAATTTATTCATATAGGTATCACTGATAAACTTATGCACGTCATTTTTTTAATCAACCAAGTTTTCGGAAACCACCTTTTATTCATTTTCTATGCGACTGTTTCCCGCTAGTACCTGTTTCAGAGCACATTGGGCGCTACCCGTACGGGTCTCCCGTATAGCTGTGAAACCACACACCACTTTGTCGGCGTGGTAACTGATACATAATACATTACTTGTGTAAATGAATGAAATGAATATAATAATAAAATTATAATTATGTTAGATCTTACTTAGGTAGGAAGGTACGAATTAACCATTGATGGGTGGGTAAGTACATAATTCGTTTTTACCCGTGCACCCACTGCATCAAGGTTTGAATTTTAAAAATATCGATAAACATTCTCGATAATCTTAAAATGAAAAATATTATAATTTGAAGATTTTAAGGAAAAAAAGTTGGGGCTCCATTTAAAAATTTGTCATTTTAATTTTTTATTAAATAAAAATATTTTTAACGAAGACCACGCGACGACCAAAAAAATTCAGTACGGTCGGTACCTAATGGCAAACAGCGCCGCACCAAGTGTCTTTAACAATGCCCATAGTGACACATTTTTTTTAACTTTTTAATGAATTAATTAACTCATTATGCAACTTACATATTTGCACATTTGGCCTTGAATGCCTGATAATACAGCGAATGTCAACCGACACAAAAGACATTTTTTTAACAAAAAGATGCGTGTCGAAAATGTAATAAAATAATGGCTTTTATTCCTCAATTTTTTGGGGTGTTTTTTTATACAAAATTATGTATTTTAACATTTCTTTATTATGTGCATTTATAAATACATACTGATAATACTAAATATTAATATCTATGTTGATAGTGTTAATATTTATTACAGCTTATTATACGGTCTACCTACCACACGTGACCCGCGGCACCCGCTACGTTTTTAGGGCTCCAAAGTAAAATATGAACTGTTTGTCCGTCCGTCCGTCCTTAGTGCTAGAAAGCTGTAATTCGGCATGGATATACATACATACATATTTATTAAAACTCCAGAATCTTGAAAATCAGAATATTGAAAAACTTTTTTACAGGTAACGTGAGGATGAATTTTTCATTCGTCGCGTACGCTATAGTGTGGGGTATCGTTAAAAAGGTGTTCCAAAAATATTATGGGTCTTCTAAAGACCATTTTTGGAATTAGGGGTCCGTTTGCGAATTTTGCGTACTGACCGCGTATAGTTTGTATCGTAAGATGCTCGCGTCTTCGTTCCAAACTATACTACACTTAGGGATCTCTACCTTTTTGCCGAATATTGTTTGGCAGATTATCACTTGCCAACTAACGTTTCGCAGCATTCATTTAGTTGTATATATTGTTTACCAAATGATGTATTGAGTAAAGTAAAATGACAAATCATTATACGATAATTACAAAGTTGCATTATATGCACTTTTAGGGAGAATTTAAGGGTTTTTGATACACAAACAGGCTTCCAAACGTCTCCGGCGCTGCGGGAAGTGCAGCCCCTCCGCCCTTGCGTAACAAACTGCAGGCACTCCATGCTCGCCTACGCAGCTTCGGCTTTTTGGTCGCCTGCGGCGACTAGCCTCAGCCACTTCGGCTCACATGGTACCTGCAGTTTGTTACAGCGGGCGGGGTACTCGTGAGTATATTTACTTGCGAGCTCACGACTCTACTCGCTACTCATGATTTTTGATACCGAGCTTACTCGAGTTTACTCGAGTTTTTACTCGAGTAAATGGTTACTTTTGCTCGAGTAACTCGAGTTGTAAAAAATATTACTCAGCCCATCGCTAGTTGGGTTTGACTAAGTCGGTTCTGTCACCAATTTTGAAAAATTATCCGCCCCCCACTCCCCCGTCACGGGGGTTCCGATACACACACGATTAGTCCGTATGCGTAATGGCGCTGTACATTATGGAACAAGATATACTTCTACGTCTTCTACGAAGTATACGCGATTATTTGCGTACTGCCCGTGTATGGATTGGAAGAACTTAGTAAAAAAGTTAGTTCCAATCTATACGTGGTTAGTTTCATACCCCTGCGTTCTGGCCTTGTACAGAATGGCAAAATGCGGCTGCTAATGGATTGAAATCACAGTACCTTACTCGCTATACTTACCTTTTGAACTAGCCACATTACAAAGTGTACCAGAGTGAAAATATCTTTAGGTAATTATCTTATTGATTTTAGGCTATAGAATTAACGTCTTCTCTATATGACACCTCGGCGTCATTCTACAGCAACCACACCATATTGCCAATCACCAGAATGAAGCGCGGCTTCCTCAGTTCCGTGAGAGGATTCCTCACGAACCTCAAGAGTAGATGAAAATTAAATTGTATCGATTTTGTAACAAGTTTAGTTTATTGTGTATTTAATTTAGCTACTTTGTTGTTTTTAATTAAATTCATCTTTTATAATTATGTTGACGCATTTTAATTGTTATCGACAGAGACAGGCTATCTAGGTATTTTCCACTATCTTTTAAGTTGTATGGAGCTTAAGTATCTTGACTGTCCCAAACCAGCACGGTGCACCCTGCTGAATGCCTCTACTCTTTTGTTTAATGTCGCTGGGCTCCGTATCATCCAATTCAATCCTGATATTCCTAATGATAAGTACTCACTACTCATGCACTGAGATGGGGTTCTTTGTTTTACTTTTTCTACTTTTTTTTTACTTACAATAAGTTAATGCTTGACTACAATCCCACCTGATGGTAAGTGGAGATGTGGTCCAGGATGGTGAGCTCACTAATTTAATAAAAGCCTATTCACTCTATTCTTGAAGATATCCTCGATCATTAACGTGCGGACAAAAAAGCTGAAGATCCATTGATTGTAAGTGGCGCCACCGTTACCTACGGACATAAACAATACCAATTACATCACTGATGCATTGCCCACCAAGTAATATTAATAGGAAGAACAAAAGTAAGAACTGGCTCCCAATCCTTAAATCGGAACACGAACGTAATAAATCGTTTGGGCGTTTGGCGGCTGATTAGGGCACTAGATTCTTATATTGTGGCACGAGGGTGGAACTAGCTGGTAGTTAGCCAGGCAGGATTCACGAAAAAATAACGGTAGATGGTACAAGTAGGTAGGTAATAATATTATAATAGTTATCACCTTCTAAAATCAAGAACTGTCATTAAAAAAATAGCAACGCCCAATAAGTGGCACTTCGGTTAGCATACTGTATTTAATTTTACCACCTTTATTTGATTTGATTTTATTAATTTAATATTTGATTTGATTTTAATAATTTTCAACGTTTTCGGTGGCATTATCATGAAACAAATAATGGCACTACTTGCTTTTTGATAGGCAACGCATCGATGACGGTGATCTACTTGTCGTTACTTTAAGCTCAAGGGTGACGAAAATTATTACGTATCTAGCATCAGGAATCAGGAACAACTAGAGAACGTCTGATCACGTCTGTTCGCTTATCGGCTATCCTCTTGGTTTCTCAGAAACCGTTATTATGATTTTGATGAAAACTGCAATACCTACAGCAAATTGGATTGTTAAATGGTGTTAATTTAATTTAATACACTAAAACATATTTCAAAAAATATTATTTCATAATGGTGTACGCTCAGATGAAGGAAATAAAAGGCAGATGGAACATTCGCAAAAAAATGTAACGAATGACGTGAAGTCACTTTTTCGCTATGTGTGCGTGACAACCTTAATGTCAACTAGCAGTGGCACCGTATGGACACGTAATTCTTTGTGTGTGTGAGGATGCCAAATGAAAAGTCACAAACTCCCGCAATTTTGTAAATGTTGTTTGACATATTTCCAACTTAACACATTATGCACAATTAAATTGGCAAATTATTTATTACTAGTCTAGTGAACGCCCTTGCTTCGCTTCGGTAAGGCCATAGTCGATAAAAGTAGGGATGGTATTCTTTAAATTGTCGTGATTTTTTTATTTGTAAACCGATTCAAATAAAAAAAAACACTAAATGTTAACCCAAACTCATTACAATACGTCAGTGAAAACCGAATCTTTTATTAAGCTGTTCCTGAGATAGGAGGAACAAATGCATAGAAAACCAGACAAAAATTTACGTTGTAATAAATTAATGTGATAATCATAATTGATTTTAATTTCATCACTAGTTATCAAAAAGTACACTTATCAAAATATATGTAAATGTTCTTTTAATATAAAATAATACTTAAATATATTTAATTGTCTTAATTAACCTATGGACTTTTTTATGCAGAATAAGTTAGTGTTTGACCACAGAACCACCTGAGATGGTAAGCGGTAATGAAGTCGTGGATGGTAAATCACACTAACTTAGTAGAAGCCTATTCACTCTTGACTTGAAGACACCCACATTATAATCTGACGGGAACACCCACGCGGACAATTAATTCCAGTCCTTTGTGGTACGCATAATAAAAGACGAGGCAAAGTGCATTTTTTTTTCTCTTGTAATAGCAGCTGTCGGCAATCTGCAAAATTATAATTGAAATCATTTTAGTGAGTAGGCTAAACTAAAAACAGAAACTAAAATATAATATAATATTTTCTTTCAATCATGCATTTTATCGTGGGCAAACGTGACATTTTCAATTAACCCGGTTATAATATCCCAGCGGTAGGTGTTTATGCATTGGCTGTATTTCTTGATTTTTAAGGTTTAAATAAATACAAATATTTACTTTTTAAATATATTTATTTCGACATACATTTATAAATCGACCAGTGCTCAAATAGCTCATGCATATTTCCCCAAATTTAGGGTAACCGATTTTTACATAAAGCTGGTATACAAATGAATAATTGTCGAGGTTTTGTGTTCCGAGCAAACCGCAAAAATATTATTATAAATAAATAATAAAATAATGAACAGATACCTGTGAAAAGATATTCCATCTTCTTTTCTTTGATTTTGCGAACTACTTTTAAATTGTTTAAAAATACAAGACGGCATTTTAACTGATAAAATTATTTAATAAATTTTGACAATTGCGATGTTCATGCAATTTGACGCTTTCTTTAGTAGTGACACGAGATTGTATTAGTTTTTTATTTTGTATTATTCTTGGTAGGCTTACGTCATATTCGAACGACGTTATCTGCCTTTCATTCCTTCATCTAAGGGTGTACGTTATTCACCATAACAGACTTTGATACTGGGCCGGGTAATAAGGACCTTAGCAATAACCGGTTTGATATGTGAACTTCCACACTGGTGACACTACTGTTATCGCCTTACCGGTAATGACAGCCACGGGAAATTCACTGTTTAGTAGCTGGTAACACTTCAAAGCCGTAGACATTGATTGTCAGTTGTCACTGTCTATTTCATACTTTTTACTTTTTAGCTTGATTTCAAGTGTCAACTGTCAAATCTGTCAAGTCGAATCGATGTTTTATTTTATTGAAATGAAAATGAACTAGAAATACCTAATACTGTGTTTACGTTTTTATTTAATTGTAACAGTACTGCTACCATGGCATTTTTTAGACGATGTGTACCTATTGTAACAAAAATAATAACGAATGGATCTCTCTCAAAACAAAGTATATATTCACGATATAACTACGTATCAAATCGTACTTCATAACCTCTTCATCACGGAATATTTATTGAGTTTCAGGACAAAGCATACATCGATGGGTGGCACCTACATTGATAGATTTTAAAAAGCGGGAAGAAAAAGCTGGCGGGAAAAAAACAAATCCAAGAAATACATTTTTAGAATGGAACCTCGAGGCAGAGTTATATGCATTTGGACGCAGATTAAATGAAGAATTTGATTCTGATTTACTTTTACAAGCATTTACAGATCGTTCGTACGTAATTAAAGAAGAAATGAAGCAAAAGGAAATGGAATTTGCTATAAAAATGAGAGACAATAAAGAGCTTGCAAAAGAAGGTAAGATTATAATGTGTATATTTCTCAGTTCATCTTAGAAACATGGTAAGGTACCAGGTAATTATGGAATCCTATTCATAGGATTATGCACAAGTATTGTTTGGAATAATTGGGAAATTAAATTGGTGTTGTGTGGTATAACCGGGAAGCTGATGCGGGTCTCATCTATTGTTCAGCAGAGTGCACCAGCTGCATGGTCGATGAATAGAACTTTAATCAACCATTACAACTTAATGTTTCTGATTTAATAAAAATGGTTGTCTGTAAATTTGGTTTACGGATGGTAGTTTAACGTGACAACATCATGACAAAACATTGATGAAATGATTGCATACTTTTATAGATAAAATTGAATCTTCACGTGTAGGTAAGGAAGTAAGTTGTGTGCTGCCGCTGTCTCTCTTCTACTCGGACGCACGGGCTGATCGAGAGGAAGAGAGATACATGCGGCACGAACCGAGCGCTTCGGCCGATCATAGCCGATCGTGCCTCTCTATCGCTTGTTCCGTGCTCTCGCTCGCGGAACGTGACATGACGTCACGGAACGTGACAGTGAGTCACGCTTTTTCGTGCGTGCACCCGTCGTCCGTTTTAATAGACGTTGTCACGTCAAAAATTTTATACATTCAATATTAAATGGCATCATTTCACATTATTTTATAGGTGAAAAATTCATGGAGGAATATATCCAACGTTATTTAGAAGCGGTGCTACCGAAATTCCCATTGGAAGGAGTGAGAGGTGTAAGAAATCACCTTTTGAGTGAAAGTATTTTGGCCCATGTCAGCTTGCATCTTGGTACTAAGGATATTGTTCTAGCTGCAGTAAGTATTAAGAAACCTTTTAACAGAACCAACTATAGGGTTACTTTACCCTGTTGGGTTTTTTCAGTATTCTGATTGTCTTGCCTTAATTTTGCATCACCTGTGAGGTCAAATAATAAATTTGTGCTCATAATTCAGATAAAAGTAACTTATTTCCAAATCCTGAAGTTTTTACAATTTGCGCTAGTTCATTCCATGTAACATCAAGTTTCTTGAAAACTGAATGTAAAATATAACATATACTAGCTGTGCCCGCACCATTGTTTACATGGGAACTTTTCCTGCCTAAATCCCGGTCTAAACTATTCTCATATCTGCCAAATATACACAAAAAAAACATAAAATCAGTCAAGCCATTTTGGAGGAGTGCAAACTCAAACACTCATGTCATGATAAGATTTTTATATATTAGATTTTATTCACTGATGCTCACCATTTTTCAATTGGTATTTTGGTTTGTATACTAATAAATTTAAAATATATCTCTTTTTCAGGAATACCCAGTGGATAACTATATATTAGCAATCACTCTTAAAGCAATAGTCGGCTGCCTGATACAGTCGGCAGGAGAAGAGAGGGCAGCACATTTTGTTAGAGATTTTGTCATCACACAGCTTCAAGGTATGAATTTTGATTACACAATACTACTGTCCACTTGCAAGCCAGCATAAGGAACCATAGGCAATAAGCAAACACGATGATTCCACTATGTGGACAGATTTAGTATGTTTACTATGGAAGATACAAACAAGCGTCAATTGACAGTAGCAAGCAATGACGTGTTGTGTATGTGGGCTGTAGGCCTTATACAACTTTTGTTCCTAACTTTCTGCTCTTACAAGTTTGTATCTGCTCATAACATCTTATTTTTGCTATGTACATATTCATAGCTATTATAGATTTTTTTATTTTTTATTTTATAAAATTCTCAGCCCAGACTTATTGTGAGCAGACTTGTATTGTGGTAATATTTTTTACTCATACTTGAATCATGTACTTTCTAGGCAAAGACGTAAATGATTATTGGGAAATAGAAGATCCATGGAGCATGCTTACTGGGCTACTGTCAAAAAGCAAGACTGTCATAGAGCCACGGTTGATAGCTGAGGTTGGGAGGAACACATTGCTCGCCTGTTACCGAGTCGGTCTTTACATAGACAAGAACATGTTGTCTTCAGGTAGGAATTACAATAATTATTACGAGTTATAGTCGAACGCGACACATACTTGCAACATCAAACAAAAAGTTCGGAGTGCACCGGGCCTGGTTGTCCACTAAATAGATGATTAAAAAAAAATTATTGGCTCTAACAGATATGCTTGTTCTTCCAGTAATCGTATCAAAACATGAGTAATACATAAATCTGCCCTTTAACCAGTAGTTATTGTTGACAGTAACATTAAATTTATAAGTTTATGGTTGTATAAATAGGGTCAGAAATAATAATGTTCAATGGACTATGTCATAGTAATGTGACTGTCACAGATGACGACGGAACCCCGCAGAATAGCGAAGTAACTGACTTATTAAACTAATTTATTTTATTCATACTATTGGCAGACCACTAGACACTTTGTGAAATAAAATAATATCCAGCAACACTTTTTTTTATCTTTCATAAAAAAATCACAATGTTGTTAATAGTTATTATTATTTTAATTTTAATCAGTGGCCAAACTAATTTTGCAGGTTTTGGTGAAGATGTAAAAACTGCGAAAGAAATGGCTGCAAGAGAAGCTCTCAAAAAAATATTTGGCACTGAAGATAGTATGGCTCCGATAAATTTTAAACTTGAAGGCATACCAAAGGCTATATCCCAGAGTAGATATCAAATTTCCGCAAGTTAAACTTAAAATTTATATAACGAATCACGTTTGTTTGTTGTATTAATAGCTTTTATTAAATAATGATAGTAACATAATTCTTTTACTTAATACAAATATTTTAATTACATAACAGCTCTACTTTACAAATTCAACAATAAAATTAATCATTTTACAAAGTTTTACATTATAATTACGCACACGCATTTTAACAAAATAACTACATATATACGGAAAGTGAAAAGGCACTTAATAATCACAGATTGAAGATTTTGTCAATCTTCCTCTAGCCTGGTGCAGAATCCATTATAAGATTTCCGTGTTTGTCCTTGATGCGCACTCTGCCCGATGCATATCGAGTTTCTGAAGTACCATCGTTGTAAACTAGCTTCACTGTGCCATCAGGAAACTCACGGCGCTATAAAAAAAAAGTACATTACTTAAAAGGATTAGTTAAAAGGTCATTCATAAATAGTTTTTAAAAGCTATTATACCCTTCCTACTACACCAGAGGTTGCTATTTCTGGCGGATATCATGATGTATGTGGGGTCTTGTACCCCATAGGTAATGGACTGTGCAATCGTACTTTTGCCGTCGCAAAACAAAGTACCCAAACCAGGAATAAAGCATGCGGTGTGAATGTGTAACCTAAACACTGTCAAATTCTCTTCCTCTCGAAGGACAACAGGGAATCAAGCGTGCGTGGTACTTTCAGTCCCTATTGTGCGTCAATCAATACAGTAGTAAAAGTTTTATTATAACGGTTGTACATATATATATTATTACCTTATGATCCTTAGCATGAACTTCAACTTGTCCGTTGGTGAAGACGATCCGTTGCTCGCCGGTGGCGGACACGGTGAGCGCCGCGCCGTCGGGGAACCGCCACTCCTCGCGCACGTGCTCGTTCTTCGGGTCGTAGTAACGGACGCTGCCGTTCGGGAGGCGGATCTCCGACGAACCGTCCTTGTAACGCTTCTCAATTTGTCCACTATAATAGAAAGTTATAGTGGACAAATTGAGTATTAATTACATTTGATAAGCAAGTGGTTCAATACGTAGAGTTAAGAAAGGTTTCGGTGTAAGAGGGGGGGCCATCTTGAACCCAAACCAACCTCCATTGCTCGCGGGGAGCGAACATCTAGGAGGCTAAAGACTCCCCTGAATTTAAATAATGATAATTTTATTTCCTCCACTGGTTCAAGCAAAAAGCAAAAATCGGTTTGGGCAGATCCAAAACAAAATCCTGCATCTGCAAATGCTTGTGCATCCTACTGAACAACGGAAAAGGCGGTAGGTATATCCTGTTGGAGATCGCTGGACACTGTACCACAGTTTTTACAGCCAGAAATAACATCTTGCAAGAGCTGCCTTTGATGAGACCAAAATAAATTTTACGTAAGTGAAAGCGTCGACCAAAGGGCGCTGAAAGACAACTTCACTCTCCAACTATGGAGCAGAACCGACGATAATTAACTAATTAAAATAAATTCGATAATATGAGCTACTACTTACTCTGAAAATTCCAAAACTTCTAATCCATCTGCATGTGTGGTGTGATATGTCTTTGTCTCTGCATAGAAATATTTTATTCTGCCCTCGTCATAAAAATTCTCTTTAACATCGCCATTGTAATAAATAAATTTGCTATATCTTCCGTCGGCCGATATTTGTTTAACATTGCCATTAGGAAATCTAAGCTCTTTTGATCCATCGGGATTTCTAATTTCCGTTGGATTTAGATTTGTTTTAGACGTTCTGGTCGAGGTCGGCTCGGGACTCGGAATCATGCTTTTATCGGAATAAAAATCTTTATTTATAACTGTTGCAGTTCTGTGATTTCCAGATATCCGACCGCTTAGTATTGAAACAGGGGACTTAGGTCTAGTATCTAGACACTGTTTATTTTGCTTATTAATTGTACTGTTGTATTCTTCTGAAAGCGTCGCTCCATTTATTGGCGATTTAGACCTACGGTACGATCTATAACTTGGGATCGTAACAGGAGATCTTGAAGAATTTACACTTGCCTCACTAGAATTGGCCTGATAAGGTGATAATGAATTCTTACTTGATCGATCAAGTGATCTACTAATGGAATCAGTCCTTTCAATGAAAAATCCATCAGTGTTATTGTGTGTGTCTGTACGTTTTGTACCCTTTGGATGAGTTTCTTGTTTATTAAATGATGAAAGTGATTGAAACCTTTCATTGTAAATTTTCTCCAAATAATTTTCTTCGCCACTGTCATTTTCATTTATTAGATCACAATCATTAAAATCTTCATTTTCGTTATTGAATTCTTCAATATCTGATTCATTGTTTATAACTAAGTGCTTATCTCTAAGAATGTCTGCTTCTTTATCACTAGCACAATCTTTTTTACTAAAATATTTTGCATATCTAGATGTAACGTTTAAATTAGGAACACTTTTAGCTCTGCGCCTTGTAGCTGCTGGTGGCGGTTTCTTAATTCTACTCTGCCTTTCAATTTCAAAGGCTTTATATTTTTTATTACTGTCAACATCTGTTTCGGAATGTACATCTTTTGAAGACATACTGGTAAGTTTTTTATTTATTTGCTCTAAATATTTGAGGTTAGTTAATCTTCGAGTAATATCATTACTATGTTGAATTCTCCTATTTTCCTTTTTAAGCTTCTCAATTTCATCCTGTAGTGTTTTCCGCTCCTTCTCTATAATTTTTAACTGGTTTCGGAGTCTAGCGATCGTAGATGTTGACTTTGCATCTTTGTTTCTAATGTCTTCTTTAAGCTCGATTATTTCCCTTTTTAAATTAATAACCTCTTCTTTATCTTTCTTATTAAGTCTTCCTCTCATTTCTCTAACATATCTATCATAAATCTGTTTTTGTTTATTAAGCTTCTCTTTCTCTTCAGCTAGGTAATACTCAGATAAAATTTTTTCCTCATTATATTTTTGTTCAAAAGTTGTTTTCTCTTCATAAAACTTTTGTCTTTCTATGTCAAGCTCCTCACGCATTTTAGATAAGTTTGCATTTTCTTTCCTAAATGTTTCTATTTCATCTTCTAATTCCCTAAGCCTATCTTTTAAAAGTTCACTTGTAGCAATTAATTTAGCATTCATTTCTACCATATCAGCATTAACACCATCGTCTTTTTTGACACTGTCATCAGGACATTTTTCATTTTCTTTAAAATTTTTCTCCTCTTTTCTTGCGTTTTTTTTCATGCCTGTATTTTCTTCCTTAGTTTCCTCTTCATTACACTGACTTTGATTTATAGTTGATGGGTCACCTTTTTTACACGAACAACATGTTGACACAGAAGAACAGGTTTCACTGCCCTCTGTCAGAATACTGCAGGTTTCACCATCACAGCAAGAAATATTCCTATTTCTATTTGATCCTTCATGATGATGCAAGTGCAATAAACTCGGATTATCATATAAACATTTTTGCATAACGATAGGAGTACTTTCACCAGAACATTCTAAATTATTTTTTCTTAAAAAACGATTAAAGAATGAATTGTTCAAATTAAAGTTCTCATGTGTCACTTTATTTTCAAGTAGTTCAAACATGTTTTGCTCAGCTCTTTCTTTATCTTGTCTCAGTTTTAAAGGGGTTTCATTACAACTTGATTCAGAAATACTGCTTTTTGCAGGAGAAACAAAATTTTTATAGTAATCACTTTGCTTGAGTTGCCTTAAAAACATGTCTTGTTCTTTCGTCAGTACCGAAGCCCATGTCTGCCCTTTTGCTATTTTAACTGGGTGTCTTCCATTTGGCGGACCTTGGGTTTTGAGTGATGGCTTACTATTTGTAGGTTCCATGATTGCTTCTGATGCATTGCCATTGCAACTATGACTGTTTACATTGCTGTTTCTTGCATCAATAATAGGTGGTAATCTGCTGCGTTCCTCCATTCCATTTGCATTGCATTCTTTAGTATGTTCTATGGGAGAAACAACTTTACGCTTAGGTTCTACAATTTGAACATGAACTGGTTTTTCTTTTTTACTAATTTTTCCTACTTCTTTAGATTCTAAATTAGGTTTTGTGGTTTTCACAGATGTACTAGACTTTCTCCATGGCAGCGCTTTGGTGTTTTGAATAACCAAATCATTTTTCCTGAGGCCAAAACGAGCCATGCCTTCACCACGCCTTAAAAATGGTTTCTTACTTTTGGAAGAATTTTGTTGCGTATTTCTGGGACTTTTACTTTTAGTGTTTTTTTCACATTTCAGTTTTTCTATGATAAGTTCTTCAAAATTCTTTTTAGGTGACAATATTGGCATTTCATCTAGTGCTATTTGTTGTTTAATTGTAGGCTTCGCTTGTCTTACTTCGACTGGTGCAGAATTACCAAATTTTGCAATACTTGTAATAACATCACTAGCTTGTACCACAGCTGTTTTTGAAACTTTGCTTGAGACACTTCTGGATGACATTGGTGAATTCGTAATAAACTCTGACTCTTGAGACAGATTCAACGCCGAAACACCCTCGATATAATCTTGCTCTATAGCTTTTCCAGACGAAACATCGGCTTTTAAACATGAGCTGTCCTCAGTATGTATTATTTCCTGCGACGACTGTAACAAACTTCGAAACGTATTGTAACTGGTGCTATTACTGAAATGGCTAACTATTTCTGTTACACTAGAGGAAATTTCAGGTGAATCTTGGTATTGTAAATTATGCTTTTGTAGCTTCCCGCGCTGCATTATTTGTAGTTGCCGTAACATCTGCAAACGTTCAAATATTTTTGAAGGAGACAAGGAAATATCACTTTCCGAGTATGACTGATCCATTTTACGGAAATATATAATATAAAATCATATAATTATAAACTTTTCTACACGCAAAAAACTTATAATATACAGTAACGAAGTTTCAAAGTTTTGAATTCCACTTGTCTTTTGACTTGAGTGTCAATTGACAGCTCAGTGCCTCAGTCAGACTGTTGCTTAAAGGGCATAGATAATGATTATATTGACAGCTATGGATGCTTGGAGGAATGATAAACATGGAGTAGTAGCAATAAGTAGAACATTCTATACGCTATCTGTATTTCTCAGACTTACGTCATTTTGGCGTGTGCTAAAAAAAGACAACATACGTCATCTACTCTGTTCCCAAATCGTCAAGCGGTGTATGTCGCCGGTTTTTCGAGTACGAGTCACCAAGCTGGTCACTAAGTGGTATAAACTTTTACGGCAATTTTTAAGTAAATCTTTGTATATTTGCGAAAAGTTACGAATTAACTAACAAGGATATACATTCAAGAAATCATGGCATGTGTGGTTTATGGGTGTAAAAGTCATAAGTTGGAAGAAATCCGAGGAAAACCTGGAGTTGTCATTTCACAGGTTTGCTTTTTCTATATTTTTCTCCGAGTTTAAGAGTTATTTAGGAGAAAGAACCATAATATGACCAATTGTTGTGTAAATAAAATCTTATTGACCGGAACAGACACCCTATTTCGTCTTGGTTTTCGAAAATTTTACAAATATTTGTTTTTAAGTGTTGTAGACAGCCATGTTTACGATATCGATACACTGATACTTAATAATTATTTGCAAATAACTTGTCATTACGTTTGTGAGATGCGTGTTGATGATGTAAAAATAAACAGGACTACAATTACATTAGGACACAACATTGTTATAACTATATTTAAGTCCATGGTTATAACATGAGCTAACTATGCCTGTACAAAACATAGTCCATGGCCAGCGTAAGTCAGACTAAAAATATTATCAAGTTTTCAATAAAACTCAGTAAGTTAATTTTGCTTTGACATTTCTCTAAAGTTGTAGCGTCTAGGGAAGTGAAAGATTGAGCTAAATGTAAAATGAGCTCGCAATTACTCCCCAGAGAAGAGCTTGGGCCTCAAAGTGATAATTTCTTGATTGCAGATTTCCACAGGATGAACACTTGAAAAATCTTTGGGTAAAGGCTATACACAGGGAAAATTGGAATAAAATGAAAATTATAACAGTAAAAATGGTTGTGAACTTTTGATATTAATTATGTAATTAACTAGATTTATACTTATAAATACAAAACTTGTAAAGGTTGTAGCGTTCACTGTTTTATTTCCCGGCCTGATTCTAACAGGTCCCACGTAGGTATAATTCAAATTATCCAAAACAATTTCTTATTGCTCACCTACCGAAATCTTCCATCCAAAAATGTCTAACTGCAGCCGTTTGGGTTCTGGGCGTAAGGGTTTATATCTATCTATAGATAGTACTTTCAAGTACAGTAAGTAAACAGTTACACATATGCATTATAGGTTTTTTGTTTTGATCGCATTATTTGATATGAAACATCTGTATATACATATATAATATGGGTCTACCTAACTGACTGTTTAACATTACTTTTAAATAAATTATTGTACAGTTTGATTGTCTTTTTTATAAAAATACTTCGCTCTATATATTTTTCATAAATAGAATAAGCTGATGTCGTTGGCGTCTTCGCTGCTGCGTCGTGGTAAGTAAAAAAATCGCGAAATAATAGGTAAATTTCATATTATTTGTGTGGGTTTTAACTCTTAATTAAAACGAATGACTTAAAATATTGCAATATACAATTAATTCAAAATACAATCTCAACCTGTAACGTAGCTTTCTATATGTACATAATTTATCGATAGCTCAGAGGAATAATATCGATAGAATCTAATATTTCCGTATCCATCCCTTAACTGATGCCGCAAAAAATGGTTACATCAGTATTTGACGTACATATGGATTATACATGTTTATCTCTTTCTGACACGTGCGGACGTGCGTAAGTTAAAAGACTACCGCTATAGAGAAAACATTCATTTTATTGCTATTACTCCATGTTTATCATTCCTCCAAGTATGGATGTTATCATGTTCCCATGGATATAATACTGTAACTGGGTGATACAGAGTACTTAATCACTGCTGGGTGACAGAATTCGAAGGGGTGCCCTGAGGCCGTGACTTCACAATGGAATGACCATTTCGGCCAATCACAGTCCGGATTGAGGTTGTCCTTCATAATTATAGGTCATCCACACATAGAAAAATTATGTCTTATTTTGATAATTATTAAGGTTCTCCAAAATGTTTTCTAATAATTTTTCTGGTGATAAAAAATAGAATATTGAAATAACACATTTTATCAACATTTTTTCAAAATTATTCTTGGAAAACTGATGTTTTTATATGATAATTTTTGTATAAGGTGATAGTGAATTAATGAAACAACGTTATTTATTGCGGTACATTCCTTTTATTATAAGTGCACCGCGCTTATAAAAATATTTCAATACAATCGAATGATAATTATAGTCCCAGGATGACTATTTAAACGATAACATGAATACTAGAAAAATGGTCATTCTGTTGTGACGTCATCCGTCTTCAGACTTTTTAAGAACCTCTGCTAGAGGTTGCAATTAAGACCTACACTTGGTCCGGTATTTCGGTATTTTTAAAAACCGGGATCCCGGTTTGCGACCCCTAACCTCTAGGAAGTTATGTATCCAGTTAGAGTAATATATTCATGGATGTTCCAGACCTGACCACAGACTATAAAGATAAGTAGGCGAAAATAAAAGTGTTGCCAGTAATAATTATGTGTGTTTGCATAGTAGAATGTCAAATATTTTTGGGATTTCTATGGGTGCATATCAATAGCTAACAAAAAGCTAATTATTACACACCAGGGTGACTGTGGTTGCAAGCTCACCACAATTTCCTAAAGGCAACCTATTCACGCTCCCAAGTTCCCCGAACCGTCATAGATTATCTTGGCTATACAACTCATGAACACTGCGATGTCTGATTTAATAACTAATAAGTTCTTGCTTGAATGTATTATGTACATACATGTGCATGAATATATTATGTGCTTTTTTTGATTTATTGTACTAGTCCAGATATAATTTTATAAGCATAATTTGTCGGATAAATATGAAGACATATAAAAATTTTAATAAAAATTAAAAAATCAGACAATATAATCGTCTTAACTGAAATAGGTTACCCTATTCGAGCCTGTTAACCGCAAAATACAACAGATAAGAAAACTACAAAAAATACTATAGTGTTCTTCAACTGAGTATTAACTTCGGTGTAATGTTGGTAGAATTAAGTATCATTGAAATAAGTATCTTTTATATTAAAAAAAAAAAAACATTTTATGGACATAATAATAGCTTTGTTATTAAGTTTATCAAAGGTTATAACTATATATATTACGAGATAATATTATAAAACATTACATTTAATATTATGACATTTTTAGGGTTCCGTAGCCAAATGGTAAAAAACGGAACCCTTATGGATTCGTCATGTCTGTCTGTCTGTCTATCTGTCTGTCTGTCCGTCCGTATGTCATAGCCACTTTTTTCCGAAACTATAAGAGCTATACCGTTAAAACTTGGTAGGTAGATGTATTCTGTAAACCGCATTAAGATTTTCACACAAAAATAGAAAAAAAGCAATAAATTTTGGGGGTTCCCCATACTTAGAACTGAAACTCAAAAATATTTTTTTCATCAAACCCATACGTGTGGGGTATCTATGGATAGGTCTTCAAAAATGATATTGAGGTTTCTAATATCATTTTTTTCTAAACTGAATAGTTTGCGCGAGAGAAAATTCCAAAGTGGTAAAATGTGTCCCCCCCCCCCTGTAACTTCTAAAATAAGGGAATGATAAAACTAAAAAAATTATATGATATACATTACCAAGCAAACTTCCAACGAAAATTGGTTTGAATGAGATCTAGTAAGTAGTTTTTTTTAATACGTCATAAATCGTAAACCGCAAAAAACATTGATCAAAGTTACAACGAACTACAAGAACTTTTATATTATGTCACTTGCTGCTACGGAACCCTTCATGGGTGAGTCCGACTCGCACTTGGCCGCTTTTTATTTTTTTATACTCCTATTTCAATGGTACTAACATTACGCCCAAGTGCATATTTAGCTGAAGAGTATATTGCAATTGTCATAACATTTAACATATTGTGCCAACCTTGCCTCTTAATAGCCTCTATAATAGATAAGAATGATGTCTTAGCCAATTTATAAAAGTTTATTTAACTTTGACTTGTCTTTATTTCTTCACATTATAAAATAATCGATAGAACGATAGTAGAATTTGGACTCTAGAACTGGTAACCCTAATTTTTCACATTTATAAATGTCAAAATTTTTGTTCAGCCTTATTCAAAAAACATCTGTTCTTCTGCAGGTTAAAAGTGTTACAGCTATAATGTCTAAAAGAAGTTTTCATAAAAGCCCAAAGTTTAAACCTGAGGTAAAAATGGTTAACACTAGATCCAGGCAAGTTGTATCTGTTCCTAACAAAAAGGAGAAAGTTGAAATTCTAGCAGAGCCTATAAAATCTGTCTCTGATAAAAAGCTCTACAAGTGAGTAAATTTTAGAATTTTCATTTTTAATCAAAATACAATGTAATGCGTGATTATATTGATTTAAGCTTAGTCTTTTATATCTTTTAAGATGGGTTTAGTTGTGTATTTATAGGTGAAAAAAGGCACACACCCCACGCCTAGTTTGTGAAGCAACTCAAAAATATAAATTCTTAATTGTTTATTTACATAGGTATCACTGATACACATAATACTTCCCACAATCTAGAAGTGTTTTATTTGTATATTTTACTTTATTCCATTTTCAACTTAATGTGTTGGAAAGACTATCAGGTTGTACTCATTACAACCTGAATGATGAAATGATGAAATAAGACTCATCTAAGAAAATTGAGTATATTATGTAACTGTGTGTCTGAAAGCTTTTGGGGTGATTCCAGTGGCGCAGCGCAGGTTCGCGCCGCCCGGGGCCAACTGAAAATTTGCTGCCCTCCAATGATCTTTGCTACCCCCCATATTATTTAAAATATTTTTTTTATTAATTAAATATTCACTTTTCTTTTTTTTCCCTAGGCACAATTTACATTAAAGATTAAATAAAAAATAACTAATTTTAATGTATTTTCCTTTTATGTAAAAATCAAGTAGCTTGCCGCCCCCTCTTCATGTGCCGCCTGGGGACATTAAAATTTAAATAAAAAATAATTAATTTTAATGTAATTTGTTTTTATTTAAAAATTGAGTGGCTTGCCGCCCCCTCTTCATATGCCTTAATTTTTATTGTCCTTTTAATATCTTGTGTTAACTAATTATTAAACAAAAGATATCAACTACTTATAAATTCAAATGAATTATGATTATATGATGTTCTTTTTAGAACTATACGGTTAGAAAATGGTCTAACAGTTCTTCTAATATCTGACCCGAGTCGTGCTCCACTACTTGAAGAGTCCAGCTCCAGTGAGGAAGGGTCTGGTTCTGACGAGTCAACTGACCCAGAGAGCGATGGGGCTCATTCTGACAACTCTGCTGCCAGTGACCATCACGGCACCAAAAGACGAAGTGAATTTGATGAAGAAAAGCTTGTAAGTACTTATTTGTTTATTATTATATTCTAGGAAGCAATTGGCCAGTAAGACACAAAATTTACAAATTACCAACAACTTAGTAATCTATTAAATAATATGTGGTGATGAAGTGGATCTCTGTGGATTTTGGCTCTTTAGAAACTATTTCTGTTTGTGTCATAAATTGTAGAATTAACATAAATCATGGAATTTTCTGAAATGATCAGATTTCATTTGAGAATACTAGTGGATCACAACAACCATTTCTTGGTTTGTTGAAAATCAGTATATGTATAAAGTATTTAAAATTGTTTTAACCGACTTCAAAAAAAGGAGGAGGTTCTCAATTCGACTGTATTTTTTTTTATGTTCGATACCTCAGAACTTTGGACTGGGCGAACCGATTTTGATGATTCTTTTTTTAATCGAAAGCTGGTGGCTGTCATGTAGTCCCATATAATTTTTATTGAGATCTGACAATGGCATCCATGATAAAACCATATAAGTCTTAAATTTGTATTAAGTAAGTGCGACAAATGGACGAATAACTCAATATCACGCCAACCGATTTCGATGATTCTTTTTGAGTGGTAATTAGACTTCTATTTAATAGCATTATTGTCGACTAAAAATCTACACTGTCCTCTAAATTACTAACTTAGCCACCATCAATGCGCGTCTAAAAAATACTCTTTTAGCCACTATAAATCTTCAAAGTAAGCTACTGTAAATACAACTTAGCATGGTAGTTATTTTTTAGCATCTACATTTGTAACATATATTCAAATAGGAAACTTCTAAAATATTGATATATGACACCAATAAAGTAATTTTATCTACATCTAGTTTTATAACTCAGCATCTTTTAATTTTTTTGAAACATGAATAATTTGTAACTCACCCTATATTTTTCATCATCAAAATACCTAAATTTATCATCAAATATATTGAATTGTCATCAAAACGTACCTAAAATTAAGGTGTGTAATAATTAGTTTAATAACTTATAGTATAATATAACTTGTAATAATGTTCACATGATATAATTTTCATATGCTATATAAACAAATAACATAATTTCAAGTGATCTAATGTTTATTTCATATTATAATGTTATAATTCATTAATTTGCACGAATAACATTTAGTTCAATAATGTTTACTTCATATAATTTTATATAGTAATGCTGTTTTTATATAACGTTCATTTGCCCTTTTTCATTTTCATTTAATCTAATTTTCAAATACATAATCTAATCTTCAAACCTTAAAAGATTAAAAGACCCTTAAAAGCATGCGGCAAATAGCAAGAGGCATTCCGCATGCAGTAAGCAATCAGCAGTCATGGTTTCTGTCACGGCTCCGGTGCTGCGGAGCTCTGGCAGTCCCACGCGATCATATCGTCGCAAATGCTATTAACGCTCACCACCGCAGCTTCGGCTTGTTGGCCGGCATCGCCGGAAGCCTCAGCTGCTGCGGCGAGCGTTAAAAGCACCTGCTCCTCAGCTCGCGGGTCGCCTCACCCCTCCGCGCCTACGCGGGTTTACATTACACTCTAGGGGTAGAGCAGAGAAGACTACGTGGAGTACAGATACACAGACACAGATACAAAGACACACAGATACACAGACACACAGATACAAAGACATACAGATACACAGACACGTCAAACTTATAACACCCCTTTTTTTTCAAAAATTTGTAGTAAATAGTTCTATATTACTACCATGGTCTGTTAATCCGCCTTGATTCCTCCTTTTAGGCGCATTGTTCACTGTCTCAACTTATAGTACCTAATTGTTATAATTCTTGACTTTTATCACCTTTAGATTAGACACATTAATTAAATTTATTACAAAAAATAATGTAATAGCAAATATGAACATATTGGGGTAGTTTGTAAAAAAGTAAGGTTTTACCTGATTTAACAGCTATGCATCAAGTATGATTGAGGTTGAAGTGTTAGGCAATAGTTCAAAATCTATGCCAATACTACTCTTGTATGTTTGAACAACCTTCACCTAACCTTAAACTATTATCACAACAAAATTGTTACAATAGATGTTGAGAAATTTGACAATTCTTTTGTAATCTTATATTGAAAAATGATGAAAAAATATTCATTCATTATTATTTGTAATATTGTAGATCTTGTGATCTTGATAATAAACAACTTGTGATTGTTGTGTGCACTGTGCTCAGTTCTCTTCTTGTAGGAGTATTATACAAAAAGTGATATCCATCCATAAGTACAAAGTAACTCTCCTACTCATGTGCTCATCCAGGATTTTTGTATGCCGGAGGCTTGAACCGATTGTTTTTCTTCAATCAACTGAGGAAATGAAATGAACCTTATTTAAATTTTATCACAAGATGAGTTTGGGAGTGGCTTAAAACTCGCTTGTACCTAAATTATATCCATCCATCCATCCATCCATCAGCCCTTTGAGGTCCACTGCTGGACATAGGCCTCCCCTAATCTACGCCACTCAGACCGGTCCTGAGCCTTCTGAATCCAACGGATACCCGCTGTCTTCTTCAGGTCGTCGGTCCACCTGGTCGGGGGGCGTCCTGTGCTCCTTTTACCGAGGCGTGGTCTCCATTCGAGGACCTTTCTTCCTCAACCGTTATCGGTCCTTCGAACTATGTGGCCAGCCCATTGCCACTTCAGCCTACTAATTCTCTGAGCTATGTCGGTCACCTTCGTTCGTCTACGGATTTCATGATTTCTGATTCGATCGCGTAGAGAAATACCGAGCATAGCTCGTTCCATAGCCCGCTGGGCGACTCTAAGCTTTATATGCATTAGGCCAATAGTGAAGCACCACGTCTCGGATCCGTATGTCATCACTGGCAACACACACTGCTCGAACACCTTCGACTTTAGGCACTGAGGTAACTTTTTGGACGACAAGATATGACGTAGTTTCCCGAACGCAGCCCATCCGAGTTGGATTCTACGAGTGACTTCTTTCTCGAAGTTGGACTTACCCATTTGGATCACTTGTCCCAGGTAAATGTACTCGTCTACAACTTCGAGAGCAGCGCCATCAACAACAACCGGTACGGGTGTGACATGGACATTTGACATAATTTTCGTCTTGTCCATGTTCATCTTAAGATCCACCCGTTGTGAGGCGCTGTTCAAGTCCCCGAGCATTGTACCAAGTTCCTCCATGGATCCCGCCAGGATGGACCTAAATTATAACATTTTATTAAATAAATCCAAAATCATTTAGCCATATAAGTATTTCATATGAATTTATGAACGTCATTTTATTGTACCACCATTTCGGAATGGCGCTCTGTCATGGAGGTGAAGAAATGGCGAAAGAAACTCCTCGGAACTTAACAGATTTAAAATGATATTATTTTCCATTACATTAAATTCAATAAGTCGATGAACGATAACGATGAAGTAATTTTTCGTAAGAAATACGTACCAACCTTTAGAGGTGTTTTCTTAATCTGAAATTCAATCATTGTCAGTATTTATCATCATTTCTTTTTATTACGACATACGAAATAAGCTGGCATGAAGAGTGCACTTTTTGCATCGTTTGATAAATAGACCGAGATGATTATTCAATAGCAATTGTATTGTCAGTGACGAAATGCGTAGAAGTTTTTATAAGTGACTCAATATTGTGCATGTCAGTACATAATTTTCTTTTTACTGTTACACAGACACGCATTGACAAATTGGCTATAGGGGAAATATGCTATCAAGTATCAAGCTATGTTTAGGAAGCGCTATGTAGTGCAGTGCCTAGGGGTTTTGGACCTCGGACTTTTGTTATAGTGAATGAATTTAAGTTATTCAAGTGGGATTTTCTTTTTATAGTATAAAGTGCAAAGATTACCAAAAGTTTTTTTGTGCTTTTGATTTTTTTTTTAACAAAAAACTATGAAAAATGAATACAATTTTCTGAATAAACTTCCTTTTACCCATACCCCCGTTTGATCTGAATTTTGGTACCTACCTATGTATTTTGACGTGCTGATAACGAATATCTTATGTAAAATACTCGCATATTTCATTTTCAAGGTCACCTTGAAAAAGACATTTTTAATTTGTCACGGTTATTTGTCAAAATATTAATTTTACCTACAGAAAAATGTATTGGACATAAAATGTCAGTCTCTTTTGAATGAAACATTTTTCTGTAAAATCAATATTTTGACCTTTGACAAATAAACGTGAAAACAGAAAACTTGAAAATGAAATACGCGGGTATTTTGCCTATGATATTCGTTATCAGCGCGTCGAAATACCAAAATTCAGATCATACGTATGGGCTAAAAGGAACTTTTTTTAATTTTTTTTTTATTGAGATCACATTTTTTAAATAGGTAAACTTTTTTATATACATATATTATAAGCTACACATTCAGTTTAAATTATAAAATTTCATTCACTATAACAGAAATCCTACGAGTACTATAATACTATGATGTCATCAAGATGTAGCATATACAACATTGAACCCTAGCCCAATCGACTAAATCCTATCAAATAACTACGTTCTAGACATTATGATAAAGCATTTATCAGTCTCCAAAATCACAAAATTATAACCATCAAAAACAAAACTTGTAAAAAAAACCAAGTCTCGCAACTCAGTTCTTCTACCGTAAAAAGCGCGGTTTCCTAACGGACCAACTACGTACGCACAACTAGTGGAACGGCACAACTAAGTGTTCCCATCGGTACAACTATGTACAACTAAGCACAACTATTTTTCTAAAACCATTCCTAACGGTACAACTAAGTACAATCTGATAAATACGATTAATAAGAACCTCTTCAGACATTATCTATGATGTTGGCTACTTCTGTCATATTATCTTTGAATAAATTAAATAAGAGAATTTTAAACGTCACTTTATGCCTGTAGTAAAGTGAAATTAGCATCAAAATATTCGTGTACATTTATTACAGATGTATTACAGAGAATAGGCACTTAAAAAGTTAAAAAAAAGCCGTGTGTAGAGTAATGTTCCCAAATTTGGGCAGGTGTAGCCAAATGTCACCTTTCTTTTTTTATCTATACTATATACAATCTGTCACATATATATATGTAACATAAGAAAGTACATGGCTCAAAATCGGCAGCTGAATCGATTCCACGTATTTTTAATGTAGGTAATTTTTTTTCCCTAAAAGAAATTAAAATTAAGTAAATGATGTCACCCAATTCTTTAAACAGTCGAAACAAACAAAAATGAAACTTAAGTCAATCCAATAGGGTCCTTTCAAGCATTATTATTCTGAGCCACAGCCACAAACGCACACTGCCAAACGTACGAGTTGTACGACGTAAAAGAAATTCACTACAAACGCAATAGATCAAAAAAATATTATAAAGAAAGTTCGCACACTTCCTTACGTTTTCTCTCTTCCGCATATTTAAAAACAGTCGGGAGGAAGCGAGACGTAACGAAGGTATCACTCCCGGCCGGCGGTCACGTCCCGGCCACCGGCGCCACGGCGGCTTTTATGATCTACGATTTAGTAAATTAAAAATTAAACAGTCACGCCGCACGCGCCGGCCTTATAAGTGATTGGATAGTGTTTAGGTACAGTTTCCTAGGTCAGCTGATTTGACCCCACTAGACTTTTTTCTGTTTACGTTTACTGTTTTTTACGTGTTTATTTCAAACATTCCATTAGCGGTGAGGATCTAAAAAATAGAATAATAGCTGCATTTGACGTAGTGAAAAGTGACACTGTAGTATTAAATAAACTTAAACGACAATTACAAAAACGTGCATCATATTTGTGTATCGAACAAGGTGGTGGACAATTTGAAAATGTCATTAAAAGACGACGCCGCAGGAGTTGATAGGAGTATAGGAGGATGAGGAGGGAAGAAACCAATTATTATCAGACTTGTAAGTTACCTACCTACACTAACTAAATTTAATTGGTTGTTTAATATTTGTAAATATTTTTATAATTCACAGCTTTCAAACACGCAGTCTTTTTTAATTTGTTGTATTATTACTTAAGTCCGATTTAAACGTATTATGTAGTTAACTAAATTTTAAGTGAATAATTTATTAGTGCGCGTCCAAACATAATAATTTAGTAAAGCTCTTTAGTTCATACAATTCTTCACAACCTACTTATCAAACTTATGCATTTTACTAATTTTAATTAAAAAATGCCTGCTCAAACGTGTTAAGTGATAAGCCCCGCCCATAGAAAAATTTCTAAATCACTTGTTTCCTTGCGTACTAAATTTTAAGTACTAAATTGTCCGTTTACACCTATTAATTTACTTAAAATTTAGTTAAGTTTTTAAAACAATAAATATTTCATTAAATATCTTATCATCTTAATGCCAAAACGATTGACATTGTATTAATCAAAATAATTCAAAGTCGACAGTCCAAAGCTTGTAAAAAGTGATTGAAAGAGGGAATCATAATTTGTTTATGAAACAATTTATCTTAGTACGATTACCTACTATTTTAGGCATAATTCGTTTTCGTCCATCAGCTGCTATCGCCGCGCGTGCGCCGGCCCCCGCGGCCCTCGTTGTAGCCTGTGACGTGGGTCTCACTCTCATGTGTAGGTACGTGAGTCTGTATGCTTGCGTAGAATATTATGAACATTCTTATCCCTCTACGAGAACAACTAATATCTTGAATAAACAATTATTAATAAAGCTAATAAAAAATATTTCAGTGTATGTATTATGATTAAAACTGAATAGGTATTCTAATTGGGGTGTTTAGGGGTGTACGTCATTTATGCATTTAATGTAGTGACACTGTAGTAGGTATTAAATAAACTTAAACTTATTACTGACATTGTTTAATTCTTTTGTTCTTTAATGTGAGGTTTAATCAATGAGTTCAAAATTGTTCACAGTCTACAGTACAAAGCCTGAAAAATGTAATGGAAAGAGAGAATCATAATTGTTTAGTATTTCATCTTCTTACCATTACTTACTACATATTTTATGTAATGATCGCTCGAACGCTAATAGTCAGCTGTTTTCGTTGGGGTGTACCTCACACACGCGCGCACCGACCTTGTATACGTAGCGCTCGTTCGCTCTCATGTGTGCGTGCGCCGCTGGGTAGAATGTTCACACTTTTCGTTCGAAATGAGTATAACTCATTTCTTAAATAAAAAATTATTAAGCTATAAAACACAATTAAAAATACGTGGAATCGATTCAGTTGCCGATTTTGGACAAGGTACTTTCTCAAAGTGAGTAAATTCTGTTATACGTTGTATAAAGAGGAAAGATTTGATTTTTTGTTTGCAATAGGCTCCGAAACTACTAAACCGATTTCAAAAATTCTTTCACTGTTGAGAAGGTACACTATCCCCGGGTAACATAGGCTATATTATATTTTCAAAAAAAAATAGGGATCCTTAGTAAAACTCCAATAATGTAACCCAAGGTGTAAAAAAATAATAAAACCGAAGCAAAGCGAGGGCGGTTACTCGTATCTTATAATTTAATGCTTGACTGCTATCCCACCTGATGGTAAGAGGTGATGTAGTCATAGATGGTAAAACGCATTAACTTAGTAAATGCCTATTTACTCTTGCCTTGAAGACACATTATAATCGAGTGGAAACACCGACGCGGGCAATTTATTCCAATCCTTCGCTGTACGTATAATAAATGGTGAAGCAAAGCGCGTCGTCCGTACAGGGGGGATGTTAATAACGAAGGGATGGATACCTGCCGTGCGTCGGGACGTTCGATGATAGAAAGGGGATGGCGGAATCAAATTATGTAATTCCTGCGCACACTCTCCAAAATGTATCCTGTTGAACACCGAGAGGCTGGCAACTCTGCGCCTGTGCTCGAAACTCTGAAGATTGGTCTCAAACAATTTAGGGTCACCAGTAAGCCTCTTAGCACGCCTTTCTATTGAATCCAATGCTGACAGGTGGCATTTGGCAGCATCAGCCCAAATGTGACAGCAGTACTCCACACAAGGCCGAACCTGTGCTTTATACTAGGTTAAAAGCTGTTGTGGTGTGAAGTACCACCGCACCTTCGCTAGGACTCCAAGCTTCCTAGCAGCTACTTTAGCTTTGGATTCAATGAACCGCCCAAAGTTAAGGTTCGAGGATATCTCAATGCCCAATAACTGAAGGCGGCCAGTGTAATTCAGGGATACATTCCGAAGAGTAGGAGTCAAGATGATCGGACTCCTTTTAGCGATGAATAGACACGCTTGTGTTTTTGTGGCGTTGAATCCCACTAGGTTGGCATTGCCCGATTCGGAGACTGCCTGAAGTGTAAGATTCATACGCTCTACCATAGCCTCTCTTTCAGACTGTATATGGTCTTTACTGGCCCGACCCTTTGGCAGGTATCTCTCCACAACCGTGCTGTCGTCTGCGTACCCATAGATACCGGGCATGAGCAGATCGTTAATGTGCAGCAGAAATAGCGTTGCAGTGAGAACAGACCCCTGAGTAACTCCGGCATTGGTTGTCATTGAATGCGACAAACAACCTCCGACAACCACTCGGAATGAACGGTCACTCAGGAAGTCTTTGATCCAGTCGATCAGGCCAGGGGATAGGCCATACGCAGGAAGTTTGCTCATAAGGCTAGTGTGACAAACCCAGCTGTCAAAAGCCTTCGAGATGTCAAGGGAAACAGCAAGTGCTTCCCCATTTTTCTCGAGGGCTTCGCTCCAGATGTGAGTGGCATACGCTAGAAGATCTCCTGTCGACCGGTTTGGGCGGAAACCGTACTGTCGGTCACTGAGGACATCGTTCTGTTCTAGGTATGCCATGAGCCGTGAGTTCAATATACGCTCCATAATCTTACAGAGTAAGGAGGTTATTGAGATAGGCCGATAGTTAGTGGAGTCAGCACGAATGCCTTTTTTAGGCACAGGCTGCACGTTGGCAAGCTTCCACGATCTAGGAACTATCCCAGTCTCGATAGAGAGGCGAAACAAGCGTGTCAACACAGGAGACAACTCGGGTGCATATGTCTTTAGTACTACCGCTGGAATACCATCTGGTCTGCTGGCTTTCTTCACGTCTAGACTTCGCAGGGTCTTAAGTAACTCTTTATTGTGAATGCGGACTTCTGACATAGAAGTACCGCAATTAGGTATCTGTGGTGGATGGATGTTGCTAGTGTCTAGACGTAAGTTCTCAGCAAACAGAGAAGCGAAAAGGTTCGCTTTCTCTTCAGCTGTATGAGCCAGAGAGTCATCTGGTTTCACCAGCGGAGGCAGGGTGGGACGACAGAAGTTAGTCTCGACCGCTTTGGCGAGGGACCAAAAAGCTCTACTGCCACATGGCTGGCGAGAGACTTTTGCGCCGATATGTCTAATGCAGTCGATACCTACTTTCTGTAATGCCTTTTTGTTGGACTTCGCGGCAAGGTTAAAGGCTTTCTTCTTAGATCTAATATCCGGAGCTTTGCGGCTTTGAGCATCAACCCAGGCAAGATACGCCGAATGTTTACGCTTCTCAGCCTGAGCGCATTCGGCGTTGAACCATGGGCGAGCTTTGCTACCAATGAGAACGTTGGAAAAAGGAATGAAATACTCCATCCCTTAACGAACCACATCGGTTATAGCATCCGCGCAATTCGACGGATCTCCAGGAGAAAAACAGACCTGTCGCCAAGGATAAGATGCAAAAAAATGTCGCATCTCATCCCAATCTGCTGACCTGTAACGCCATACTCGCCGAATACCTCCCGAGTCATATTCGGGGGTTGAGTACGACGAAACAGATTTCACCAGACAGTGGTCGGAGGTTCCCAGCGGGGAGGAAACCTGAACAACGTACCTGTCTGGATCGGTTGTCAGCAGAAGGTCCAGGCAGTTTGCTGTGTGGCCATGAATATCGGGCACCCTAGTCGCTTGCTTTACCAGCTGGGAGAGGCCAAGCGATAAGGCAAAGTTCGTCGCTTCTCTCCCTGCATGGTCGGTTTTCTGGTATGGGAACAGCCAGTCCTGATGACAGGCGTTAAAATCCTCCAGAAAAACCAGCTGCGCAGTAGGGTACCGTTGCAAAGCCACATCAGCCGTCACGCTAAGGTGCTCAAATAGACGAGTTGTCTCCTGGTCCCGCTGTGCGAACCATAGAGACAAGAATACAAGACTTTGTCTGTACCTGTGTCTACCAAAACCCAAATGGTGGAGAAAGTAGGGTCTTCGGGATGACGGAGGCGCTGGCAACAGATGTCATTGCGGGCATACACACAGACTCCGGCGCGAGGGTGAAAATAATGCTCCAATGTGTAACCAGGGTAGTCTAGGTATGCCGTGCTCAATGGACATCGGATCTGTGTCTCCGTCAAAAAAAGCAAGTGCGGCTTCTCAGTCTCTACGTGGTGGTGGACAGAGGTGAGGTTAGAGTGCATACCTCGGATTTTGGTAAAATGCACTTCGAGCGAGGGGACGTGCAACCGCTGTAAATGACGTTTACTCTTGCTCTTTTTCTCATTAGGTTAAAATTGGGAGTGAATAGGATGGAGGATGGCAGTTGAACGAGGCGTTGCGTCGTAAACCAAGTGACAGAATTAGAGTCACTATGTTATTGGGGGCTTAGTCTGGACACCGTGGGGACGTCTGAATCCCCCCGGAGATCGCCATCATGTCCCCTCATCCGGTCGCCAACCGGCATGATGGAGCCACTCCGGGATTTTTCGCAAATGGCAGCCTTTCTTGGGTGGCTTTACCACTACTTGGGCTCCCAACTGTCTACGGTCGGCCAGCGGTGCACCGTGCTTCGGATCTCGCTGCCCTCCGCGACTAAGTTCCCGACACAGCAAACACCAACCCGTCACAACCGGTACATCAACGCAAGCAACTGTTCAGACCCATCCTCCATTCGGCTTCATTAGACATCACGCTGGAACAAGACGGATCGCTTGGCGGCATGGCGTTGTCTAATGGGTGGTAACCTAAGCCGGCAGCCGATGTTGTGGCCTACCACCGGAGTTGCTGCTCGTTTAGCACTACCCAGGGGACACGTGTAGGGTATTCGGTATCCAAGTAACTTCCTACAGACGCGAGCAGCCCATCCTCCTTTCTGCTTTGGATTCGATGGAGAGGCATGCGAAAAGGCTCATTGGTGAATCAGATATGGTTGAGGCCAATCTGCAAAGTCTCGAGCACAGGCGCAGAGCAGCCTCTCGGTTTTCTACAGGGCACGTTGTGAAGAGTGTGCGTAGGAAATATTTGAATTAATTCCCCCTTCCCCGTTCCTCCATCGAACGACACGACGCACGGCGGGTATTCAACGTTTCGTGGTGAACATCCCATCGGTACGGACGTCGCGGTTCGCATCGTCTTTCGTTATGCGCACCGCGAAAGATTGGAATAGCTTGCCTGCGTCTGCGTTCCCGCCCACCTATGACGTAGATGTCTTCAAGAAAAGTGCGCTCACCATCCTAGACCACATCTTCACTTACCATCAGGTGGGATTGTGGTCAGGTATCATTAAAGTATAATGTCATAGAACAGACATCTCGAACAAAATGTGTGTCCCGCTGGGAGGTTCTATTTTCAAAATTGAGCCCCCGTTCTCCTTTCAAAATCGAACGAATCCATTGAAAATTGAAGCCGATCGGCGCCAATTCATTGGAACATACATTGTGTTCGCGGTGTCGGTTCTATACGCTAGTAATAATACTTCAATGTCAAGCATTAACTTATTGTAAGTAAAAAATAATAAAAATAAAGGATGATTAGAAAATGCTATCCCGGGATACCAACATCCAGAAATACCGGGATGCCGCATACATTTTACGGGGCTAATCACGGTCGACTTTTTTGCGTGAAAATCATACTCTGCGCGCAGTAGCGCGTGCAGTGTTGCAAAAGTTAAATATTAAAAATCGGTAAGATTGCCAGCTAAAAATCGGGAGAAATCGAGAGATTCTTAATCTGAATAAAAAAAGAGTTTTTTATGTTACTATTACAGTAATTTTATTCATAACTAGCTGACTCGGCGAACTTCGTATCGCCTAAGAATGTAACAAATCAAAGATCATTAAAATCGTTCTTAGCCGTTATAGTTTTTATGTTCATATCTCCCGCTCCCGCTCCCTCTCCCTCTCCCTCTCCCCTCCCTCTCCCTCTCCCTCTTCCTCTCACGCTCCCGCTCCCGCTCCCGCACCCGTTCCCGCTAATAGCTATCTATCAACTACACGTAACAAAATTTTACCTTATCCCGCAGGAACAGGTCTATTTTCCGGAATAAAAAGTATCCTATATCCATCCCCGAGCTTTATTTGATATCTGTATAAATAACTAATCTATCAACTACATATAACAAAAATTTACCTTATCCCACAGTAACAGGTCTATTTTCCGGGATAAAAAGTATCCTATGTTCGTCTCCTGATTCTAAGCTAACTCCCCGCCAATTTTCAGCCAAATCGGTTCAGTCGTTCTTGAGTTATAAATAGTGTAACAAACACGACTTTCTTTTATATATATAGATAAAGACAATCATTTATTAATTTTTTTAACGCTACTCAATCTTATACCCACACTAGGATTTCCTGTGTTGTGGGTGCCATGGACAATACAACTCACAAAGACACTTACAAATTAGTTGTGCCATATCACTAGTAGTGCGTATGTACCTCTAGGGTATAAGTGTTCTGTGGTATGTACGTAGTTGGTCCGTTAGGAAACTGCGATTAATTGACAATAATGTAGTTGTACCGATGTGAACACTTAGTTGTGCCGTTCCACTAGTTGTGCGTACGTAGTTGGTCCGTTAGGAAACCGCGGTAAAAAGTTGTGAGATCAATGTAAGTCAAACCAAGTCGGTTAATTTATTCAGTTCCTACTTAAGGGTCCTTCTGTCTTAAGTTATCACGTAATTAGCTAACCTAACAAGTAACAACATCTTATAGTGACCATATTATCAATATTAAAAAATTTTTATGTTTTAAATAAATAGATCGACTTGGCCATCGCATGAAAACACAATATATCTCATAAGTAATACGTACGTATTATATTAAATTTGATTGTTTAGTGCGATTGCCAAGTCAATCTATTTATTTAAAACATAAAAGATTTTTAATATTGATAATATGGTAACTATAAGATGTTGTTACTTGTTAGGTTAGCTAATTACGTGATAACTTAAGACAGAAGGACCCTTAAGTAGGAACTGAATAAATTAACCGACTTGGTTTGACTTACATTGATCTCACAACTTTTTACGGTAGAAGAACTGAGTTGCGAGACTTGGTTTTTTTTACAAGTTTTGTTTTTGATGGCATCTCATTTCTTTTTGTAGATAGTTCTACTTTTTTTCCTTTTACAAGTTACCTTTGAACATAATTATATCTAGGTACCTATCTACACCTATTATTCCATTATATTATATACAGGTAAACTGATTCATTCACTGCAAATGTTACTTTGTTATACAGGTACAGTAATTCATTAACTGCAAATGTAACTTTGTAATCCTATATATTTATATGGGATTACAAAGTTATTTATGCAGTTGATGTATCTAGAAAACTAGACCGAAATTGCAAAATGTTTTAGTTTTTCCTTGATCTATACACTAAACACTAATTGTGTTCCAAATTTGAAGCATCTATGTCTGCTAGAAGTGCCTTAGAGTTTTGATGATCGGTCAGTCAGTCAGTGAGTGACGAAATTAAGAAACTTTGACTAGTTATAATTCTTAAACTACTGGTTCAAATCGAATGAAATTTGAAATATAACGTGTTTATACAATGCCTGCTTGGTTACTAAAAATTCAGGCTTTTAGCTTTATCCACAACGAAGTTATAGGGGGTCGAAAATGGCCTGAATTGCTTCGAGAAAAGTATGGTACGGCCGTGCCGCTTTTTTGCTCGACTTGGCGGGGGCACTGCCGTGCCCCCAGAGAAATGAAAATATGATTTTATTTGTAGCGAATGTATAAAAATGGTATGTTAAAGTTGAAATATTTAGTGAAACTCCAATTAAAAACCAATCTATTTTATTGTCAAATAACTAACTAGTTTTACTGCTATTTAATGACTTGCAATCATCCTAATAGTCAATTTCTGGACAAACGTGCACTTAAATGTGCAAACTGAAAGCGTTAGCTCGTCGACTTATCATAATTACGCCGATTACATACTGCTTTTGTAGTCACGCTAGGGAGAACACGTGATGACTATGTAGACGTTAGTAGGAATCAGTGATTTCAATGATTAAATATTCAAAAACCATTTAGATAATATTGTAAGATAAGGGTATTTTCAATACTTCTTCCTAGCTGGAAATGTAAGGGTGCTTTTGGAAAAAGGAAGACCAAGACAAACCGGCCAAAATTAGGCCAGCCCTTCCGACTTTCGTCCCTTAGCTAACAAAACAGCATAAGTCATTTTTACCAACTATATCATATGACCAATGGTTAGACGCGCAATGAGCAGCTCCATCTAAAGGCATTCAAACGTGAAATCCGTCAATTTTCCACTTGAGCGGTGTTGTAAACTAAGGGACGCTTTGTGACCAACGGTTACTTAGAGATGTTCTTAGGGGTAAAATCAAGCTATAGCCCATTTCCCTAACCAGAAAAAGCACAATTATTTTATTTTCATGATTACCTCCTCGATACTAAATATAGAGGACTTACATATACTCGTATTATCTAGTTCTCTTCTCTTTATTATGTGTTGCTATAAGACCTAAACCAATCTATACAATAATAAATAGATTAATTTAAATTTAAGTCATCGCGACTCATGTACATTGTACTTCTGAACTGTCGCATAAAATAACAATAGAACTTGTGACTTTAATGTCCTACTTTCTTTCAATAAGACAAAATAATGCGTTCTTATTTTAATTCTAGATGCTTTCGACAGGTGTTTCGCTACAAGCGAAACTTGGTTAAATTTTTGAAGAACACCTATGACAAAATATCTACTAGTAGAAAGCGGTGCAAGATATTTGCTAAAGAACTTTCACTTGACACGGTATGGATTTAACCAGTATTTCATGTGGTCTAACCGGCCGATAATGATTTAGAACTGAACTTGTAGTCGTAGAATTAATCCAGTAGATTAATTAATTAAATTAATTGGAAAGAATTTTAGTCTCCATTTCGTAAGACCCCAGTGCTGATATAAAAATGTACCTACATAATTCCAGTTCTGTCTAATCGATTTTTGTACTGCTTATAATAATACCATCCTACCTAAAAATATTATAAACGCGAAAGTTTGGGAGTTTGTTGCTCCTTCACGCACCAAACAATGAATGGACTTAAATTTTTGGCAAACCGATAGTTTGTATTGGATTAACACATTTATTCTAGGAAATTGATATTTTCCCGTGGGAAGATGTATGTAACTCAGTATGGTAGGTTCTAAATGTTTTGATTGCTTTTATTTATTTTATTTATTTAAACTTTATTGAACCATACAAAATGTATAAGAACAAAAGGCGGACTTAATGCTAAAAGCATTCTCTGCCAGTTAACCTTTGGGCAGTGGGAGAACAACGAAGGCGGTCATATAAATACAGACTAAATATAAATTCCAACAGAATAGCGCAAACAACATTAAACTATAGAATAATATTATTTAAAACAACATAGATACATACTACGTACATTTAATATTAAAAATAATAAGATAAACTAATACATATAATATATATATATATATATATATATATATACTTATATACATACATCATAAATATATGTAATATAATGTATTAATGATGACGTAAAGTACTCAGGATATGAGCAAGTAGCTGCTTCTTGAAGATGAATTTGCTGGAAGTTTGTCTCAATTGACGAGGTAGTGCGTTCCAGAGTCGGGTAGCTTGGCCGGCAAAAGAGTAAACTGAGAAACCAGTACGGTGAAGTGGAGTAGAGAGAGCCAGAGTTTGAGAAGAGCGGAGCAGTCGGTCATGCGTATCACATCGGAACTGAAATTTACATTTCAGATATTCCGGTGCAAAATTATCGAAAAGAATAGAAAAAAGTGTAGAAAGAATCCTGTACTGCCTTCGTTGGCGAATTGGAAGCCATTTCAGTTGCGAACGATATGAAGAGATGTGATCGAATTTTCTAAGACAGTAAATAAAACGGATACAGTTATTTACGAGCCGGTCCAATTTATCTAGTGGAACTTCATTTAGATCAGGGTAACATACATCAGCATAATCGATAAGGGGAAAGATAAGAGCATGCACCAGAATTATTTTTACCTTGATCGGAAGAAAGTTCCTAAGGCGGTTTAAAGCTCTCAACTTTGCAGTAACAGAGCCACAAATGTTTTTTATTTGTGTTGTCCAACTTAGTGTTGAGTCTATGTGCATACCTAGGTTCTTAACAGTAGGAGAGAAAGGTATTTGAGAGCCATCAAAGATGATAGGTGGGACAGCACTGAGATCGAGCTTTGACAGTTGGCGGCTACTACCTATTACAATAGCTTGACATTTACGTGTGTTGACTCTTAAACCAAATTTAGTACACCACTGGTTCAGTGTGTCTAAGTCTGAATTTAACCTGACTATAGCGGAAGTTATGGAGTCTACGTTCACTTGCGCATAAATTTGAAGATCGTCCGCGTAAAAATGCAATGCTTTTAGGGCATTGATTTCCCGAAGCGAAGCAAGGGTGGATTACTGTAGTATTTATTAACACCAATAGAAACGTTAGCAAAAAAATTAAATAATTAATGGAATGATTTAACAATGACACAGATATTTCCTCAATATTACGATCAATGTTATCTTTTTGCTTTTTAAACTCATTTAATGTTATCTTATTATACGAGTATGTATAAATAAAAATGAATTTAAAAATCGTAGTTCTAATCTAGTTAGGTGACGTGGAACATCGAGGGAGGGATAAGCCAGATATTTAAATGCTGCCATGGAAAAAAATAGTGTGAGGTGATGAGCACAATAAGTACTATTATGTATTCTGTGACAATTGAGATTATTGAATTTATTTGTCGAAGGCATGCTTGTAGCTAAACTGCTTGTGGCCTATTTGAAACATCCTCTTACAACGTTTCGACTAGTTATGGTTGACCTATGACATTCAGCTGTTACTATTCGATATAGGTCAAAGTTAATCAATCGCATTGCATAATTATGTCAGAAATAACTCAATGAAAACTTCGAACAAAATGTCAGAGGTCAATTAGCCCGTGCTTTTAAAAGATGGTGGGACTGCAAGCTTGTTTACTTATCACAAAAAAAAAAAACCAGCTAAGTGCGAATAGGACGCTCGCACCGAGGGTACCGTACGAACTTATAGGAATCTATAATTGGTCTTACCTATACTGAATACTCAATTCAGTATTACAAACTTAACCTTGCCGTTGGAAAACTGTCGTCCCCATACATCGACATAGGTCGCGATAATTTACTTACCTGTGATCCTGTAAGGTTTCCGTTTATACAATAAAAATTTTTGCTGTTTCTTCTCTATTATTAATTCTAAATGTACCTAATACAGCAAATCAGTAACGTAGAACTAGAAATGGAATAGGACCAGAATTGAGCCCTGCGAGATACCAACACAACTAGTTGTTGCGATGATTTAACACAATGATAACCTTGCAAGCTACATACAGCAGCTGGTTCGAGAAAATCCCTCTTCACTGTGTGATGATCTGTGTTGGTTCATGGCCATAATTATGATAAGCCGGTCAATCGGCTTACTGCTATTAAGGGTAAACGTGGCTTGTATAGTAAGTAATCCCATACTTTGTTGACAGGCAGCATGCGCGCTGTCAGTGGGCGTGGGCAGCTACAGCGACCCCGCCGATATCCAGGGGTTGGCGCACTTTGTCGAACACATGGTCTTTATGGGTAGTAAGAAATACCCGAAGGAGAACGAGTTCGATTCCTTTATTAAGGTACGTTTTTTATGTATCAGCTCGTAATGGATAATATGCAACTTGGGAGGATATAACACTAAAATCATGTACGAAGTAAGGGATATCAGAACCAATAAGTTGTTGTTTATGAAGTTTAATTTATAAAGTTTTGCAAGTTAAGTACACTACTTTCTACCATAACTGTAGGAAAATAAATAGTAGTTTTGTAATTATTTTTTTCTGGCCAAACTGCCTTCATACTTACAATGCGCCTAATGTTTTGAATAAAGATTTCATCGTCTTTTACCCTCTTATTTCCGTTTTAAACTTTTAAGTATGTCGTTAGGTTTGTGCAACTTTTAATATCATAATAATATGTCCTGATTGATACTCACACTTTCTGGCCAATATTATAAGTCAAAAGCGATACTTGACAAGTAAAAAACTAAATTAACCAAACACGAAGAAATGCAGTAATCTTAAATTATTTTCTGATTAATGATAGAAAAAAGGCGGCTCCGACAACGCGTCCACAGACTGCGAAATGACAACGTTCTACTTCGAGATCCAAGAGAAGTACCTGCCGCACGCGATGGACATGTTCAGCCAGTTCTTCGTCAGCCCGCTCATGCTGAAGGAGGCCATGCAACGCGAACGGGAGGCCATCGAGTCCGGTAATCATTATATTACCTTAACAAGATACAAGAAACTAAAACCCGACTGTCAACTGTGTGACTCAAAATCGCGCTCTGAAAAGTCCTTTTATAAATATACATTTACAGAGTTGAAGCCCTCTTAATTAATAACCAACATAGCAACATTCATGTATTTTTATCTATTCATCATTTTATTTATGCTATCAAGAATTTAGAACTTCAGTGAATGTGAAAATTTTATGCCTAGACGCTTTGTACAGAGTTCTCAATAGCTGCGCCGTCGGATTCGAACCGTAAAGACCAGCTGCTGTCGGCCACGTTCCCCGAGGGTCACCCCGCCAGGACCTTCACCTGGGGCAACCTGAAGAGCTTGAAGGACAACCTTCAAGACGACGAGAAGCTCTATAACGCCGCGCACGAGTTCCGCAAGAGACACTACAGCGCCAATAGGATGACTGTTGCCATACAGGTAATGATAGTAAAATATTGATGTTAGTATGTTCCGGAAAAGACTTACTAAATATAGTTATTGATTCAATGAGAATGTGACCTACTGAAAAGTTTTAGCTTACGTTATGACCTTTCTGTTATCCATTCTCCCTTTCCCCTCCACCTATAATTTCCCCTATTAATTAATATTTCTTATCGACTAAAAAACACTATATTCTCTTAATAGGAGCCATCCATTAATCCATAAATTACGTGACACAAATTTCATGACTTTTTGACCCCTCCCCCCCTCCTTGTCACAGCTGGTCACTTTTGTGAGACCTCCCCCCTAGTGTGACGTCACATATTATGAAATTTTACACCTAGAAATTATTACATTAAAACAGCAGTTTCGAAATAAGTTTTATTTCCATTAATTGCTTTTTAATATTTACCTATACATACCAATTATTCGATTTTGAAATGTGGCGTCACGAAATTTAGGACCCCCTCCAACCCCTAGTCATACAATGTCACACTATATCGACCCCCCCCCCTCCCCCCTAACGTGTGACGTTATTAAATGGATGGCCCCATATCTGTGGGTCGAATGGATTTAATAACTCCAAAACTACAATCTCCTTCAAAATTTGTTACAATGTTGTACTTAGACAATGTATAAATACAGGACTTTTTCAGGCTCGCATGGACCTGTCGTCATTGGAGCAGCACGTCGTAAACACCTTCGGACAGATCCCCACGAACAAGCTGCCCTCTGAAGACTTCTCGCAGTTCATGTTCAGGCCCGACGCGGTCACTCCGGCGTTCAAGAGCATTTACTACGTCAAACCAGTTAGTGACACTACAGAGGTAAGATTTGTACTCTTTTTTTTTTACACGAATAAGTTAATGCTTGACCACAATCCCACCTGATGGTAAGTGTAGATGTGGTCCAAGGTGGTGAGCACATTAACTTAGAAAAAGCCTATTCACTCTTTTCTTGAAGATATCCACATCTTGGACTGCACGTACTCAAACATTGTTAACTTTAATCGTATTGTGAAATTATACGTTCCACTTGCAATATTTTTTATTTGGCTAATATCTTTTGATATTACCTATATGAAAACGCTGCCGGCTTGCCTTCCGAGGTTCGATATCTCAGCCCATAGGCATAGTAATGACAATATGTTTTTTATTGATCTAATTTAAGAAAATTGGATTACCTTAGATGTATATTATTCCAGTCTTAAACTGTGATAATTCTTGGTGAAATAAAAAAAAGTCCAAAATGTTCTATACCATCATCTTTAAAAAGTTCAAGTCCTTTTATACTTAACGATTCTCCATTATATACAAATATGCAAAAATGGACATTAAATATAACATGAAATATTTGCAGGTGAATCTGACGTGGTGCATGCGCTCGTTGATATCCGAATACGAGTCCAAACCACATCAATACATTTCGTACCTACTGGGCCACGAGGGGAAAGGGAGTCTTCTATCATATCTCAAGAAAAAGTAAGTACAAAATATATTCTATTAAGTATTAAAAGTATTGTAGTAGTATACTCAATTTTTCTGGATGATTTTTTTTAGAAAACTATGTTGGCAGTACTTTTTGTAATTAACAAACCGAAATTCGTTTTGGCACCGAATGATTAATAATTGTCTTTAAATTCTTTTCGTTTTGTATCAACTTTAAATTTAAATTTACGATAAAAAAAATGTAACACTGTTTGCCAAATAGGACTGTTTACTAAAAAAATAGTATACATACATTACCGAGTGCTTTAATTTAGCTACCTAAGTACTAGATATAATTGCCATTATGTCCATGTACTCGTGTATTATAGGTATTTTATATATTTTGTGTATTTTAGGGTGTGGGCACTGGGAATCTACACCGGTAATTCAGAGAGTGGCATAGACTATACCTCAATGTACAGTCTTTTCTCGGCGCAGGTCATTCTCACCAAAGATGGGCTGGATCATATAGATGAGGTACCGTTTCTTTCTAATACATAGTTTAATGCTGTGGCAGCTACGAATAAAATGTAGGAACAGCAAAGTAGTTTTTGCTTCGATCATATTATGTACAATTTCTAATTAATATTTGTATGTAAGTAAACATACTTACTGTGATCATTAAATATTTTCAAAATATTAATTGTTTATTGGTCGTAGCTGCTGGAGCTGTCGAAACAAAACTAAATAGTAAACTACATAATTATAAAGTAATCATTCATATTTTCTTTTTAGGTTTTAGAGGCGATTTTCTCTTACATAAGTATGCTGAGAAAAATTGGACCTTCTGAAAGAATATACCAAGAGATTAAGGTAAGTTAATACAAGGTTGATTATCCATCAGAAATGTGCGAGATAGCTAAGTGGCGCGCGGAGATAAAAAACACCCTTAGTGTGTTATGCTAGTCAAAAGTAGTAGGTATACTCCATTTTTTTTAGACAAAATTTATTTGGTAAACAATCTTGGCAACACTTCTTAATGAAATATTATTTTAAATTAGTTAAAAAAATAAATAGCAAGTAAACAGAAATTAGTTTGATATTAAATGATTATTTGTCTTTAAATTCTTTTCATTTTGCGTCAGTCTTATTTTTAAAATACAAATTTCGTTATTAAGTTAGTATTAGTCTACTTTGCAACATCCGCGGTTTACATTTATGATGGTACATATATACTTTAAGACATACGTGGCACCTCCTTCCCTCCTACAACGGAAACATGCACTACAATAATAAAAAGTACATAATATACCAACATACATACCAGCACCAACACGTGTTTCGCTCCGAAACGGAGCATCATCAGGGTAAATTGACTCTACGATGGTAAGTCGCAAAATCAGCAATGGATTGGACAATGGATTTCCGCAAAGTAACGCCTGATACTATTAACTATTACAAACGATAAAAAGACACTGTAAGATTATTTACCAAATAGGACTCGTGTAAAAAAATTGGCTATAATGGTGTGATCTTTCGTGAACCTCCTAGCTACCCCGAACATAACCTAAAACTATTTTTAAAGCTTACATGATCTAGATGTCTATGTCAAGATAGTTCTTTATAAGGGGCCATCCATAAATTACGTCACACTAATTTCATGACTTTTTAACGGGGGGTCCTTGTCACAGCTGGTTACATTTGTGAGACCTCCCCCCCCCCCCTAGTGTGACGTCACATATTATGAAATTTTACATCTACAAATTATTAAATTAAAACAGTAGTTCCGAAATAACTTTTATTTCCATTAATTGTTTTTTGCAATAATATTTACCTATACATACCAATTATTAGATTTTAAAATGTGACGTTACTAAATTTAGGACCCTCTCCCACCCCTTGTCACACAATGCCATACTATATCGAACCCCCCCTTCCCCCTAAAGTGTGACGTAATGGCCCCTAACTATGTTAAGTGTTAATGTTAAATGTGGGGGGTTACTTAAAATTTAATACAATTTTTAATAAAACTCCAGACGATAGAGGAGACGAGCTTCCGGTTCGACGAGGAGAGCCAGCCCGCCGAGTACGTGGAGTCGCTGGCGGAGAACATGCACTACTTCCCGCCCGAGCACTACATCACCGGCGACCGCCTCTACTACAAGTACAATCCTAAGGTACGGAACTCCTTGTTCGTTAGTTTGTTATATTAGTCGCAGTATCTCACTGCACTCGTTGACAGGGTGAAGCATATTGCGCGCTCACTTGCACTTAGGCGCAATATGCTTCGCCCTGCTCGCACTTGTACGTCGACGAGTGCAGCGAGATTCTGCGACTACTATAGCATATTATATTGTAATAATAAGCATTGAAGTAGAAGTATCCAACATAACAGCGAAATACTACAAACATAATAGCGAAACGCATATTTATGTGAAACGCACTATAGCCTTGGGTCCTACAAATGACATCCATCTTATTCTATCATAATTAAATTATTTGGACGTAGTTCCAGAAAAACGTTCCAATCCACAAACATAACATTTTGAGAAAATCGAGGTTTAAGTTCAATCCTGTATTACTTCATGAAATCATTTTAGTTTAAACTTCAAGTATTGTTATACTATACATAACATGTTAAAATGTTTAGTTAACCTTATTTAAGATTTCCAACATTGATATATTTTTTTTAATATTAGCAAAAACTTAGCTTTGGAACGTTTTTGATATATTGCAATATCTTTGTCACGTTATAAAATATCAATTCATAAAAACGTTCCAAATATCATTAGTAACTGGCAAAATAATAATAATACGAGTTTATAATCAAAAAAAGATAGCATATATTCTATCTTCATGAAATATTAAGATATTGGTGAGTACAAAGAGTTATACATAGGGAAGAAATTCAGAGGAAACGTGCTTCCTTTAAACCCAGAACTCTTTGTTCCTCTTTGGGCAAACGGGAAGCCTATTACTCAGACTAAATTAAATTACCTTTAGTCAATGTTTCACTTGATTCCTAAGGATTGTCTGTCATTTTATAAACAGTTAAAATGCATAGAACTGTTGACTGATTAAACAGAAGGATTTGGGGGTGAACCAGATTTTCATGCTGAAATAGAAGATGAAGATGTTGATTAGGAGATAATTTAACTTAAAAAGATTCACTTAATTTGTTTTTGGTTTAATATACATGTCTTTTTTAGGGTTCCGTAGCCAAATGGCAAAAAACGGAACCCTTATGGATTCGTCATGTCTGTCTGTCTGTCTGTCCGCCCGTCCGTATGTCACAGCCACTTTTTTCCGAAACTATAAGAGCTATACCATTGAAACTTGGTAAGTTAAGTAGATGTATTCTGTGAACCGCATTAAGATTTTCACACAAAAATAGAAAAAAAAAACAATAAATTTTGGGGGTTCCCCATACTTAGAACTGAAACTCAAAAATGTTTTTTTTCATCAAACCCATACGTGTAGGGTGGTATCTATGGATAGGTCTTGAAAAATGATATTGAGGTTTCTAATATCATTTTTTTCTAAACTGAATAGTTTGAGCGAGAGACACTTCCAAAGTGGTAAAATGTGTCCCCCCCCCCCCGTAACTTCTAAAATAAGGTAATGATAATGCAAACTTCCAACGAAAATTGGTTTGAATGAGATCTAGTAAGTAGTTTTTTTTTTTAATACGTCATAAATCGTAAACCGCAAAAAACATTGATCAAAGTTACAACGAACTACAAGAACTTTTATATTATGTTACTTGCTGCTACGGAACCCTTCATGGGCGAGTCCGACTCGCACTTGGCCGCTTTTTTCATTATAAACTCATTTTATTATTATTTTGTCAGTTATTAATGATGTTTGAAACGTTTTTATAATTTAGATTCTAAGTGTGTATAATAAAAACAATATAAAATAAAAACGTTTCAGGACACTTGGACTGTTTTAGTTAAATAAATATTTGTATTCCCCATACTATGTGGGTTGGGCTACTAGGTCGTACATGCCATTTATAGTGAAAGTAGAGTTTTCAAATTTTGACAGCTGGTTAATGATCATCCCATAGTCAATTAGGCACTATTAACTCAATTTCGACATACGAGTGGCTTGGAACGTTTTTCAGAAACTACGTCCATTTGAAGTATTGTATTGTACGTGTAACTTCCGCCAATAAATGTTTTTAATTAAAACTATATAGTTTTGATCCAAATATTAATTATATTTTCGTTACACATACTAGGGCATCAAAGAGCTACTGGAGTGTATGCGTGCGGACTCAGTGAACATCATGATCCTGTCCAACAAGCACTCCACGCCCATCGAGTACGACGCGCAGGAGGAGTGGTTCGGAACTGAGTACAAGAGGGAAGGTGAGTTTTGACCTTCACTTTTACATAATGTGAACTTACATGGATAGGGATTTTTTAAAGTCTTTACTCTCATCAAGCTACGATTCTTAGGCTTTTCTCTGGGATCGATATATTAATACGAGAAAGGATACAATTTTAAGATGGTGGGTGCACTTACTTATTAAAAGCCTCTTGAAGACACCCACACTATAACCTATTTTTTTTTTCAGATATACCTCAAAATTGGCTGAAGCGCTGGCTGGACGTAGAGCCCTACAGCCAGTTCCACCTGCCGGAGAAGAACATCTACATCACGACGAACTTCGACCTGATCCCGCCCGCGCAGGCCTACCTGGACGAGGCGGACCGGCTCGGCGTTGACCTCGTCTCCAGCTCCGTGAAGGACGTGTACCGCAAGGTGTCGGCGGGCGGCTCCGGTGCGCAGATACTGAGGGAGGGGGATCTTATCGCCAGTATCAATGATTTCAGGTGGGTGTGTATGTAAAGTAACAAACGTCGTTGCGACTTCAAAACATCTTATGTGTTATGTGCCACTTTTGGCAAAATCACTTTTTTACGTCAAATGATTCTACATTTTGAAGCACTATCGAATTCAAAAACTCTCATTTGTGTACGACGTTTCCATCGTAATTTATTCACCAAATTCAAAATCACCTATGTGCTTGCTAAACAAAATTTTATCGATTTTATCGATTCCCTCAAAAAGATGATTTTTTACACATATACACGATTAATGTTGTCTTAAAGTTGGTTATGTATTCAATTATTCACTCATTATGTTATTTTTATCTCGCCCCTGGTTTCTATATACGCAAATAAACCAATAAAATTCTACCTCAGGTGCAAATAATCATTTTATTGCCAGAATATAGTTTTACATAGGTGTTTTTACGTAATCTACATTGATCGCTCACTCCCTCGCTATGTTACCCGCGATATAGAAAACATACTGTGGGGTTGAGTGTGTGTTTACTAAAGTGGAACTTCTGTGTTGATGTTCTGAAGGACGAAAAAACGCTAAAAAAGTGACGTTTTTTTGTGAAACGTTTCACCATCCGTCACTGTACGTACCACAACAATGTACAAATCAAAGTAAAAAATGACAGAATCTTAAAAAGCTATAAACAGCATCTTTATTTAACAAAAATAAACGATATATAGAAGTTTCACGTTGTTACACACACTAATAATGCACATCCGTTTCTTATATATTTCTTCTGTAACTGTGTGCGTGTGCGTGTAGGCTGGACCAGCCCAACCTGCTGCGCCGCAGCCGCAGCATGGAGGTGTGGTACAAGCCGGACTTCAAGTTCCGCTTCCCCACCGCGCTGCTGTACTTCTACTTCATCACGCCGCTCAGCCTGCACTCGCCCAGAGAGTAAGCCTACAGCATACACTATAGTTATACACTCACTACTAATATAACGACCTTATTCGTAATCGCTTAATAAACCTTTTTTAGGCAATGCACTGTTATAATATGTTTTATGTATCCTTTTTCATAAGAGCCAAAGAAACAAAACACTTTATAAATCTTATATAACTTTGCTTTATGAATAAGGTTTTCAAATTAAGTGTTCAAATCAAATCATGTTATTGCCAGAATGTAGTTTTACATAGGTGTTACAAGTATAGAAGACCAATATATTCTACTTAATTGCATAGAAATATTGTGTGGTTATAATAATTTAGGAGATACGCCATGATGTTGACAATACTATATTTAAATGGAATTAAATACAGATCAAAACTAATAGATCATACAAAAAAGTTTGAAAATCCATCAATAAGTAACTGAGATATAATATGTAGATGTTTGAAGTTTACGTATTGTGTTGCGGCACATTATGGGCACATTAGACGCAAATTGAATTGTGACTTTAAAAACCAGATGTCACGAGTCATATTACGTGACTGACAGCTCAAAAAAAAATACGCTCGTTTGGCCTCCTAATCATGCGAGGGTCTCAGAAAATATAAATTTATTTTTTATTACCGCTAATTTTATTTATAAATTAATTAATTTTATTACTTTCATTTATAATATTATATAATTAGAGCGTAATATTCAATTTGTTAACAGTGCCTGTTTGGTTGATCTCTACACCGATGTACTGCAGCAGAGCCTCAAAGTATGTAACATTGATAATGTTGTTATTAGCTCTTTCAAAAACATTTCTAAATACAAGTATTTTCTGTTTTAGGAAGAAGTATACCCAGCTAATATGGCCGATTTGTCTCACTCACTGTATGTCTCCGATAAGGGAATAACATTGAAAATCAATGGGTACAGCCAAAACTTACATGTGAGTTATTTTTTATTATTTTTCAAATTGCCACTCCTCTTTTGATACCGATAGCAATTGTTTGATGATTTCGTGGGGCTATTGAAATTGGCAGTTAGAATAGACGATTTCCTTTTTTTTTCAGAACCATGTTTAAGTAAGAATCGGTAACTATTGAAGGTTTTATATATAGCAAGCATTTTGTAATTGAATCCATGATATATAATTTATTCTGTGCTGTTAACCACTGAGGAGGTCCCTTGTCTGGAGCCAGTCCTGAGTGTAGTATTAGGTCATGTTTATCATAATATACTTACAATGTCTACTGAAGCAATATGTAAAATTTCACAACAAATTGTAATTTTTATCTTTCATGTACCTGTTCTTTCTTTCGCCTTTCTTTTCTATGATAAAGTACCTTTCCTGGTTTAATTATTTTGCAAATTAACGGGTTGTGGCCTAGCCTTGAGAATAAGTGCGGTACCTCACCGGGACGCCAAGGCGATGTCGCCGGCCACGTATTCAAACAGTTTATATTGAAATGTATGGCGGCTACCTCACTTGGCGACGGTGTGGCAACCAATTTGGAAACGTAGCCACAATTCAATATAAACTGTTTGGATATGTGGCCGACGACGTCGCCTTGGCGTCCCGGTAAGGTACCGAATTAAGAGTGACAAATAATGATGTAAAAAATAATTTTGTAATGGCACGGCGCCATGCTATACACGCCACGTGTATGCCTCCAGCTGCTGGTGGAGCTGGTGACAGCGGGCATGCGCTCGTGCACGCGCGACCTCACGCCCGGCATGTTCGAGGCGGTGCGCGACGTGCGCGCGCGCACCTACCACAACGTGCTCATCAAGCCGCACAAACTCAGCAAGTCAGTATTACAGTAACACACAGTGGATACTAATTCTGCTCAGTGTTTTTGGTGTTAGTCGATTTGTGTGTGTGTGTGTGTAAGTTGTGTGGCTGTGTAGTGCAGTGTTGGTAGTATACCTATGTCCCCTGCAACTCTCACTTGACTTCGCGCGCGTTATCAATCATCACATAGGCACGTTAAACGACTCAGCACAATATATTTTTTAAGATAATAATTATGTTTAAATGTATGAACAAGTAACGCTAAAGTGTAATCTTGATAGTAAGAAATCATAATATGCAGGTTTCAATTCGTATAGTGATAAAAATGTTTTCAGGGACCTGCGTATGCAGATCCTCCTGGAACCGTACGTGTCGCCGCGGGAGAAGGCCATCGCGATCCAAGACGTCGACCTCGACGAGCTGCAGCGGTTCAGCGACTCCTTGATCGACACGCTGTATATGCAGGTCAATAAATAAATAAAATTACTCACCACACACTCATAGTCCATAAGATTCCCTGTGTCGTGGGTGCCTTCAACAACACACAAACACAACAACCCACCCAGTCCGAGAACAGAAATTCAAACTCATTCAAATTTCCGCCTCGTCGAGAAACGAACCCAGGACCTTTGGCTCGGCGGTACAGCATGGTAATGGAATTTGTAGTGAAATGATAATTTAATTGTTAATACGCATACACACACGCACACACATGCACAGCCTCATGCAAGTAACAACAACTCTTACCTATAGTTGGCATTGATCGCAGATTAACGCTTCCCTCCCACGTCCGATAATCGGTGACCGATTTTTTGTAGGAGAAAAATGGAACGTACTGATAGCAATAGTGCAACGCACACGTCCTACAAAAAGTCGGTCAGAAATAATATGGCAGGAAAAATCGGCCCAATTATCTGTCCTACAAAAAGTCTGACGTGGGCGGGAAGCGTAAAGAACACACGTAACTAATAAACTTTATTCGCATGCGTTTGTCTATCTAATATATAGTATAACAATATAGATTGAATGTAGAATAGAATGTATTGGTAGAATAACATCATACAAGTAGGACCAATTACTGCAATATAAAATTTGTATTGTTCTCTTTTCAGGTGTTGGTGCAAGGAAATTTGCCGTGGCACGAGGCCCTTAGAATATCGCAGAATGTCCACAAGACCCTCGGCTGGAACTCAGACGACAAAATGCCAGCTGTAAGCTTAATCAATTTATAGAGAACGTTATTTGATTTGACATTTATAATAAGCGGAATAATGTGATTTTAAATTTGGTATATTTAAATGTATGTAATTCATGATAACCTTTCGCCTTAAGGGCCTACGCTGACTGGCGGCATGGCATGCCTAGGCATTTTTTAGTGACGAAAAGATACCTTATAACTATTCTAACGCTTACCTTGTACTTTTATGTAATGCAAACTTGAAATGTAATGGTGTATTGAATGTTGGTGACCTTAATAAATAAATAATTAATGGTTGACGAAAAGGTTGAAATTCCAATGAAAACAGTGCTAGGAATTTTTATGCGATAAAAAGAAATATACCTTAAGTGTATAAAAATAAGGTTGAAATTCCAATGAAGCTACAAAACAGCTACCGATATGTAGACACTAATTTCAACCTTAACGCCATACAATTAAGGTCGTTTTCATAAGTTATGTTGTGTGTTAGCTGAAAGTGCACCAGCTGCCGCTGGGCGAGCGGCGCGTGCGTGTGCTGAGCCTCAATCCGTTCTCGAGCAACAGCATCGTCACCAACTACTACCAGGGCGAGGCGCACACGCCCAAGGACACCGCCGCGCTGGAAGTGCTCATGGTAACTGCTGTATTAGTATTATTACGTATTAGTATTATATTAGTATTAGTAGTTAGGTATTAGTGAATGACAGACAACGCACAGCTTGAACCAGTGGGCTGGAATATGAAGCTTTATCCAGAGGTGTAGTAGGAAAGGAGGGTTTTTAAGAAAACTTGAGAGCCATTTCTTTGTCTTCTCTCCTTTTTAGCCGACAACTATTAACTAACGTCCATGGGCATTGATATTCACCATTAGGTGGGTCGACAGCTAGTTTGGTTGGTTTGGTGGCGACGGTTACTTCAAAAAAATATATATTTTTGGAAATTCAACTCATGAAACGGTAAAAGTGTATTAAAGTAAATTTCTTACAAAAGTTGGATGAAGTCTCAGGCATCAAATGGACAACATTTGAAACGCTTATTTAACAAATGTTTACCCAACTTAAACAACTATGTCGACACTAGACATATCTTATGTGACGGTTGGTGACGGCCATGTGTGTAGATGCTGATGGAGGAGCCGGTGTTCGACGCGCTGCGCACCAAGGAGCAGCTGGGCTACAGCGTGTTCAGCAGCATGCGCTACACCTTCGGCGTGCTCGGCTTCTCCGTCACCGTCAACACGCAGGTCGACAAGTTCAGGTGAGGTGAACGTACTCGTCATCATCATCATCATCATCAACATAAAATCATCAACTTCAACATCATGACACTCATAATAAAAGTATCATACATGTTTGTTTTATATTATTTTGTGTTTGTTTTATTTTCTTCATCTCATAAATTCGATTTTATAAAATTTCTGTTGTGGCGAAAGATCGATAGAATGTAATTATATTGCAGCTTCAGTGTATGTACCAGCTTGAGTATTAAAGCTGTGGCGTTGTGTCCTCAAATAAACAAACGCCCCATGTGTAATGTTGTCTCATATCCGGTCTATACGTATTAAGTAGTTACTTGGTCGTACGCTGAGATGCGGTCAAAGGTCACTATAGTCAAAATTATCTAAGATGCCCATAATGACACCTGTCATTTATTAATACGAACTAAATTTGTATGGGCGTCTTTGAGTGAAATGGAATAATCATTTACTTGACATGAATAGTTGGATACTTACGGACAAAGGATTTTGCCAAAATTTGTTAAAAATCCCTATTCATTTTCATTGGCGTTAATTATAAATCATATTAAACGTTATAATCTATTAAAAATCGCGTCAGATCATAATATATGCAAAATTAAAAAAATATATATATCGTCGAAACAATGTTATGTGAAGAGGGCTAAATCTAAACTGACGTAAAGTGATTGACGGCTTGAAATTGTTTATACAACCAAACATAATCGATACATTACTATAATCGAAATTTTAAAATGAAAATTGAATTATTTAATTACATTTTCCATTATGTATGGGCACTTTGTCATCCATGGAAAGTAATTACAGATAATATATTATATGTAATTAGGTAGCTAAGGTTAAAACTTTTTGCGGTAAACATTTTTTTTTCCAACAAAATAATGATTAGTATCTATACATGAGTCTTACGAAGTAAACAAGATTTTATTCACTATAGTTTTTCCCTGACGCTCATAATACGAGTATGTCAAAATATTATTATGAAACTGAGCGGATGAGTTCATTCTATCATGATCTATGTATCTTTCTCTTTTCTCTTTCTTGGCCGGCAATGCACCAGTGATGCTTTTGGTGTTGCTGATGTTCATGGGTGACGACAGCCACTTACCATCAGGCGGATTGTCAGCTTGTTTGCCGGCTCGGCAATTTCCGTGCATAACTAGCAGCATGTGTTGTTAGGAAGAAACAATAAAAGAATATTTTATTGGAGTCGTAAATACATATTGAGAAAACGCGGTACGAGATAGCTCAATCGAGGTAGTAGGTAGGTACCTAAATGTTATGGTTTATAGTTTACAATTTAATTTTGAATCGATTAGAAGGTCTCACAATTTTGAATCGATTTGTTGCAAATTGGTTTCTTTCGTGAACCGATTTTTTTGTACATCTCTAGTGTCACTGTGATGGCAAACGACAAATTGGGCATCTTAGTTCGTGTTGACTATAGCACTCTTTTTTTTGCGCTGAGCAATCTAGCGGATAACTAAATTTTAAGTGAATTAATACGTGTAAACAGATAATTTAGTACTTAAAATGTAGTATGCAAGTGAACAAATAGATTAGAAATGTTTATATTTTATTAAGTTAGTATTAGTCTACTTTGCAACAATCCGCGGATAACATGTATGATGGTATATACTTTAAGACATGCGTGGCACCATCATACATGTTATCCGCGGATTGTTGCAAAGTAGACTAATACTAACTTAATAACAATGGATTTCCTCAAAGTAACGCCTGATACTATGTTTATATTTTTCCGATAAGTCACTGGGGTGCTTGTTGCACTAGCAGCAAAAACTTAACCATGGGTCATTGTTGGGAACAAATAAAACAATGGACTGTATGGACTTAAAAATATATTTCAATGTAATTCACATTTTACAAATGCAAACGCTGCTATACACTCGTTAACGTGATTCAGGAACCTGTACAAGGCCTTCTGTTAGCACGCGTCATAACAATTATACAGATGGGGCTTACGACTTAACACGTGTTTATTTGTGTGGCCAGCGTGGGGCACGTGGAGCGGCGCGTGGACGCGTTCTTGCGGCAGTTCGCGCACGAGACGCGCCGGCTGAAGGAGCGCGCGCTCAGCGCCGTCAAGACCGCGCTCGTGCAGCTCAAACACACCACCGACTACGAGCTCAAGGAGGAGGTACGCTGCCTTCTTACTGTTAACTGGTATTGACTGACCAGTGGACCGAGAAGCGAGAAACTTTACCTGTTCCTTATGTGCGTGGGGTAGCATTATGAACGTACTTTTGAAAATTCATCCACTTAAGGGGTAAGACAGGGAGTAAAAATGTAACCAAATATTTCATAAATTTTAACCTCCTTCCTTTTCCCTTCATTGGGAGATAATGACGAAAACCAATCAATGTAAGAGAAGATCGGTAGATGAGTTAAACCAAAAACAAGATATACTCTCTGTCAGGAAATTTATGGGCATTGATAAAGTCTGATATAAGTCTATTCATTTAACTGCTTCTATTTAAGCATTCTAATCCTCGCCCCTATTAAAACTGACTTTTCTTTATATCTTACGTCCGTTTATATCCGCATGCCACGTAACAGTCTGTGTAAAATTGTCTTGTAACTTAATGTTTCAGGTGGAACGAAACTGGAGAGAGATTGTGAGCGGGGAATACCAATTCCAACGATTATTCATGGAGGTAAGAACATTGTAAAAACCTGTATAGGCTTAGAATATGATTATAAAGGCGCATTTTCACTAGGCGACATGTCGCAGATACTTGTCGCTCGACATTCACGTAGTTGTCTCTGCAAAAGTTGTGGGACAATGTCCCGCGATATATGACTCGTTCTCATTGGCCACTCGTGATCAGTATGTCGCCCGAGGAAGTAGTGTTGTTCAGTGCAGCTTACATAATTATTCGGAAGACATTAGCAAAACGTAAAAAAAGAGGTGATGGGTCCGGGAATATTTGCTCCAAAGGGAAAGTTCAAGTTTAATAACCAGTCTTCGAATGCACGATGGATCTTTCAAAAATTTTACTAGAATGTGTAGAACCGATTTTGAGATACTTTTAAATATGGTTGGGCCGGCCGTAGTCAAGCAAGATACAAAGTTTCGGAAATCTATCGACCCTCACACCAGACTCGCTATAACATTGAGATACTTGGCAACTGGCGATAGTTATGGTTCATTGTCCTATACTTTTAGAGTGTCAAAACCAGTAATTTGTCATACTATACCAGAAGTTTGCAAAGAATTGATAAAGGCATTAAATTCTTTTGTTAATTTTTATTTTGTTTTTTTTTTATATGTTTTTTTTTTGTTTTTATAATCACGATGTGAAGTGTCCCACAATAATTGCGAATTTTGACACATCTCGATCAGGATCAATGTATTCTCATTGGACCACACTACTGCCATTTTCGGAACACAAAGCGACACAAGTTCTCACCACTCAAAGCCTGTCCGGCGACTGTCGAGGGACACGAAAGTCGCGCGCGTCGACGCTCGCAGACCATCGACAAACGACTTGTTCCCCGACACGTAGATGTCGCCTGCGATGTCCCACGCGACGTCGCCTGACACGTAGAATTCGTGTCGGGCGACAAGGTCGCGGGACAAATGTGGCTTAAACAGCATTATTATGACCACCTTAGTTTCATATCATGGTAAACGTATTGAATTACGTTTCATCATTTAAAATTAATTGTGAATTTAATCGAGTAAAACAATAATATACTGTTGTAAATATTTTAAATCAATATTTATAAAATAAAATGTTATTTCAGGCTGAAGCGATAGAACAAATAAAGTTAACTGATATAAGGGAGTGGATCGACAATCACTTTAAAACCGGAAATAAAACCAACTTCAGGAAACTATCCATTCAGGTATGTTTTAAAAATTGTAATATGATAATAAACCATGATAGTTTTTCAATAATTAATAATAATAATTTTAATTATTAATAATCATTTGTTATACAGATAGTGGGACACCCGCAGAACAAGGACACCAAGGACAACGAAACAAAAGAGATAACAGAGATTGAGCCGAAGAACTACGAGTTGACGTACTTGGACGCGTCCCCCCCGCTGGGAGACTCGGAGGAGAACGACGCCGAGTTCATTATGGACATCGTGGAGTTCAAGAAGGGTCTCCCCGTGATCCACGTGTCCAAGCCGGAGCTGCCGCAATGCTGACGATACCTGAAGGTCATCGCGGGCTTACTCCTGTTCGCAATGCTCAACTTCTTCAGTCTGCTACTCTGTGGCTCGCGGCTGTACAACTAGGACCGCTCATCGAACCGTTTGGAAGTATGGTAAAGGGGGTAAAATATTCCGTCTTGAAAGTGATACGAAAATAGACTTTGAGGTATAAAGCTGGGAATCGGTACTTTATTATAAAAATAAGAATGATTTTAGTAGATTATAAATTGGTATACGCATTTTAAAGCGTTATGTTCGGTTTACACGTAATGACACGTATTAAGTAGTTAACTAAATTTACCCTTGGGCTATGCAAACAGCTTACAATAAGGTGGCTATCTGCTGCTTTGTACGCTATTTACTTAACAAGTAGTGCAATGTGTTAAAAATCAGTAATAAAATATGTTATAATTACCATAATATAAAAAATATATGTGAACTTACTAGGTGTTATTATGAATACATATAAAATATTAATGTTTTAACGGTGCATAGTTATTATGATAAAAGAGTAAAAAAAATATGTTCAGTTTAATTTAAGTTTGCAATAAATTGTGGCATTAAAATTAAAGAATAATAGATAATATAAAGAAAGATACTTCTATTACTCGATGTTCAATGTTAGGCGTGTTTATGTTTGTTTATCTTAAATAACTGTCACTAGCAACACTGCTACTATACTTTACAATGTTACCATAATCTTGTAATATTTACAGCCTGTAAATTATTTTTTAAATCAGATGTTCCTGTTTTAAATTCTTTGAACAATTTGTTCTCGTGGATTTAAGTATTATTTATAGATATAGTTCTTATTTTTTTATTATTATGAGCAAAATTTTTGATGACTGTTAGTAATAATTTAATAACTAAGTGACTCCCGGAGACTCAAATCGCGCTACCAAGCTTATATTACTGTTAAAGTAAATAATACAAAACAATTTTAAGCATCTTTATTTTGGCATATTAAATTAGTAGATTATTAAAATAATATGCCGTAACTTATAATGAACATTGTTTTAATTTTTTATGTTTTAGTACATAATAATATAATGTAAAAATGCGAAGTGGATCGATTTCGGAGTCCGGTAATATATCTACGTATGTATTTTGTTTTTTTTTTATATTATAGTGTGTTTTACAAATTTACTGTAATCTGCTAATAATGTGCACCTTTCCTGAGTGCACGTATTGCAGTAAAAATATACGTGTTGTTCCACTTGTGCTGTCGCAGAAGTGTTTCTATTAAAGTAAGCAAATAAAATATATATTAAATGTTTCAAAAAACTATTTGGATATATTTTTATCCTTAGCATATGACATCAGCACTACTTTAGACCTTAAATTTATATACATTTAAAATTTGAGCTTGTTTAGAAAATCACGTAAATACTATAAAACTACAGACAAAGTATGTGACAAATATTATAAATAATTTAATCTATTCAATATCTAAATGTGTAGCAAGAGTAAAAAATAAAATATAATAAATATGTCGAATTAAATGTATTGAGCATTACATTATATATTATTTAATGTAGTTATTATTTTATTTTTTCATATTTGAAGGTAGATAACGTGCAATCGATGACTACGCTGGTAGCTTGTTATCTGGTTATCTGCTACCTTTAAAATAAATGTCCGTACATATAAATTACAAGTGGGGATAAGATACGTGGCCATTTTTCCGCACAAATTAATTCTCATACATAATAATTTCTTCCATTAAATACAGTATATTACATGTCTGTGATACATTTTAATTAAATACGATAGATTATATTACAGTACGTCCGACGTATCTTGGCGCGTCTGAACTTCGCGCAGAAGACTGCGCAGTAACATAATTCGGAAATGCTCGGTACGCGGCGTATTATGTCTCAGTCACACGTTAGCATGTTCGTATCGCTATCTGTCTTACATGCGCTAAAGTTCGCAAAGCCTATGTTCAGACGCGCCAAGATAGGTGCGCCGTACTGTACATTTGTTTTTTTCCCTATTAAAATCTGTGTCATACATTTGAATGTAACTTTTGGTATGCGCGAACGCTATAGTAGTCGCAGTATCTCACTGCACTTGTTGACATATTGCGCGCTCACTCGCACTTAGACTTAAGGGCGCGATAACTGAGTTTTGTCTAGAGGCAGGGTGGAGGTATGGGGTAGGTCAGTACACGATCTGTATCCGCTGGTCGAGTCCGTGCGCCGCGCTGGCCTGCCGCCGCATGTAGCGCTGCAACATCACGTAGTCCAGCTCCACGTTCACCAGGTTCTCACGGTTGACTGATAGCATCTGGAACCAGATTGTGCGTGGGTGCAATAGATCATTCTTGGTCGCAGTGGCCTCTGGGACTTAAACCCTCACCCATACACTCAACCAGATCGCCAGATTAGTGAGCGAATATATGCGGCGCTTGGATGGTATGGGGAAGGACTTTTCTAGTCTTCAAGTGTGGTGCTAGGACGGGCTTGGAGGGGACGGGGGACATAGTCAAGATTTTGTTAGGAAAGGCTCCTTAGCGAACAATATTTACTAGGGGCGTAGCTACCGCCGTATCAATTATACGGGGCCCCCACTAACACCCCCAAAAAAAGCCGCCAGCGGCCTACAACCGCTACTGTTGGCACTCCTTTTATATTTGACAGCTAACGTCGAGAGGGCCCTACAACAAATATTGAAATGGCGCCTTCTTAGGGCTAGCTGATATTTACCACTGATATTTATTCATAATGAAGACACTATATCGCAGTTCAAGGTGTTTGATTTGGCCTTGATGTGGCAACATCGCATCATCATGATCATTGATGTGGCAACATCGTGAAGATCTTCAGAACCGACAGAATGCTATCGAAATTTTCTACAACACTTTCATTACAAGTTCCGAACCCGACGCAGTAGAGCACGACCGTCTACGCTAGTTACGGGCCCCTGATACACTAGCTGGACTTCAACACAAAAAAAATCAGATAAAAAAATAGAGCCTATTAATAAAATTGTTGAAGCCGGACTGACCGTGTACCCGCCGCCGCCATCGCCGATGTAGTTCTGCGAAACGACGCGGTAGATGGCGCTGGTGTCGAGCGGCTCGTAGCGCGGGACGTCGCACGCCACGCAGCGCACGCGCGCCGACACCACGCGCGCGCCCGCCGGCTGCGACGCGTTGTATACCACGCGCATTCCTGCCAAACAGATATAAGTATTATTAGTATAAAAATATTACAGTAGTAGATAAGTACTATTATTTATTCTGTAATAGTAGTAACAATCTCTGCTTCGCTGCGGGAAATCTGTCTTAGCCTAGGCGCGCACTATGCGTTTTTTTTGCCGCGCGGCAAAACACGCAACATTTACTTCTGATTAACCTTTAATATTTTTTACGTATGTAGTATTTAAGCAACTTGTCTTTGTTATACCTTCCAATTAGTCAGATATTCTACATATTAATTACAAAAACACGTCCCCGATGTCTATAGTAAAACGATCTGCAGTGCAGTTATAACTTAGACGCACTTTGTAAATGTTGGTTTAAATCCCATCAAGAGGCATACATTGCAGGTGGGCGTACCTTAAGTGCAACTTGATCATATTATGTAAAGTATATTTAGTTATTGTTACCTCCGATCTGTAGCATCCGTCCACTCTGGAAGTTCTCGGGGTCAGGGACCGCGACGCCCACGGAGAACTCCAGCGCCTCCAGCAGATGGCGCCCCTGCAGGTCGTACACCTGCACGGTGTTCTCGAACGGAAGGGCCATTAGCAGCGCCTCCACTGTCACGTCTGTAATGCATTGTTTTTTCATCCGACTGCTAATACATGCCAGCTTAAAATAAAATAGGTGTGTGTCAGCTCTGACGTACGACTGGAGTTTAACGCCATGGTGATGATAAGGATGATAAAAAATTGACATAAAAAGTTGACAAAAACCTAAAAATTGTCAAAAAAAGAAAGAAAAATTACATAAAAAATTGACAAAAATTAACAACTACTAAGCGTTAACAACTACAACGCGTAGGTACTAAGGTGCGGCGAAATGCCGCTACGGCAAATTGTCGCATACTCAAATAAAACAATGCGTTTTAAACGGTTTTATTTAGCTTGCTCGGTTTGGGTCAAATCTTGCAAGCTTAGTGCACACATAAAACTTAGTGCATGCCTAGGCTAAGGGGTCAACTACTCATATACAACGGCGAAAAAGTAGCTCTGGAAGCCCAAGGTGCTCGAAAATTAGTCACGGTTCTTGACTTGAACAATTTCGTCGCTGAATGCGTTGTGGGTTTGCTACGTGATAGGTAAGTATTACAGAATAAGGTGCTGTTATTCTTACCTCCAGAATTGATTTGCGTCCTTAGTCCACCGGAGTTAATCAGGCACACCTGTCCATCGTTCCAGCGAGACCCACTGGCTCGAGGTATTAACTGTCAAATGTAAAATACGTATAATATTATATTGAATGGTACACAGTTACGTGCCAGATGCATTTACAATACAAAGGTAAACCATAATCTCTTTCCCCCTATCCTTCCTGCAGGACGCTACCATTCGGTGGTTTAAGTCAGTATGGTTGATATCCACCATTTTGTGGCATTGTTCTCCGCTTGGGCATCGCTGTTATGTTTCCAAGTGCTCCTATGATAGTGTTTTGTTTCGTCGCTTCTGCAATCCATCTTATCGCGTAAGTATACCACGTTAATAAGCAACGTAATAGAACAACACGAAAACGAACAGTACCTATTATAATAACATAGACACTGAGATCTAAAGTATTTAACTATTTAGTTAATAATCAGAAATGTATAACATGATTAACTGAGGATATATGTACATATAATCTTAAAGTAGGTCAGAACCTACTATGGTACTGTTCAGAAACATCTACGGTAATAGCTGAGCGCTAACCTCCTCGAGGAACCCGTCGCAGGCCCAGCTGCCGAGGTTGCACTCGCGGCGTGAGCAGCCGGAGCGGCTCAGCGTCACGAGCGAGCGGCCCAGCACCTGCTTGCCCACCGCGTCCACCTCCTGCCGCCACGGCTCCAGCTCGCGTAACATGCCTGGGTCTGCAACATGCCACGTCTTTGAATGCAGGTATGTGAAGTCCTTACAATTATTAGCGCTTATAGACGCGGATAGGAATTAGTGGTTAAACTCTGCAATCAAAAATTTGCCATGACATCGATGTCGTGGGTTCCTCCAGACAAGCACGATCGACTTCGCTCGATTGTACTTACCGTTAATACCGATTTGCAATGTCGTCCAAACTCCAAAATCGAGAATCATCATCACCAAAAATAGACACTTCATCAAAATAGATGGATTATCGGAATACCCGCCGCCACAAATATAATTAGATATGCCGCTCGATTGATCGCATCGAATAGGGTTGTAGGCACCTTATTAATTTTACCTATTTATACCTATCCTATCGAAGCAGGTTGATATATTCTGTACCAATCCATCCATTGATACATATTTTATCATCAATCCATCTTATAAGCTACCATAGAAACTAAAGGGTCATGGTTTAATCAGCAATGACAGTCAAGCAGGTATGAAGATAAAGGGTCAGCAGTGGGCCTTTAAATTATGAACGGTACCCACCTTGGACGATAGAGGTCCCTAAATAAATGGGTGCTCCTTCCCAGCTTTCAATAATGCCATCGTCGTTGAAGTATAACTTGATGTTTCCCAAGTACCTCGTATAGCAAGAAGCTTGGACCACGAGGATCTGTTAAAAGAATCGTAGAGACGTCTATTAACATGAGACACATTATAATGGTAGAGATCGTCTACTTGAAAATGCAATTGGGGGAGGCACGTTATATTATTGTTATATTTCAATGTTGTATTAAATAAACTCACACAAATAATTATTTTTACTTTCAGGTTGTACCAATAACATTTAATGGAGGCACGTTCATTTTTAAAGTAGACCATCTTTGTGTAAGTAGATTATGTAGGTATATCGACTGCTGATTAATCGTATTATTAATTTTTTTGAGTTACAAGTATTGCTATTGAGACTTAATTTAATCTTATCTTAAGTATTACCATATATTGTTGGCAATTTTAAGTACCGGCAGTTTGTACTGCCTGTACTGCCATTTGTGATTACCGAAGAGAACTACTTTAACATAGTGATTATGGCGCCCTTTGACAGTTGAAGAAAAAGAGGGGCGTTCCGGCCGAGGCTTCCCCGCCAAGAAGCAAGGCGAAGAGGCATTCATTAACTGCTCTTGCTTTGAGCTGTGCAGTCGTGCAGTGTGCTGCGATTAGTTGCTAATAATTTATCTGTAATATAATACCACCTATTCGGATTCAAGTTAACAAACGTGCATCGCCATGAACACGTGTTTATAAGAATAGTTTTATGAAGAACATAACCTATTGCTAACAATATTAAGTACTATTATGTCTTCTGTGGTATTACCACAGTTTATTCTAATCTAATTATATTATCGCGGTGAAAGGAACTCAGTTTCTGAGCCAAAATTCAAGGCAAAATTAGAGAGAGATGTTTAAGTATCCATGGATGTGGAGCTTGAATTTGGATGGGAACTATGTCTACTAACCATGGGCGGATCGTGAATTTGTGGGGCCCTGGGCTGAAACAATTTAGGGGCCTACCAAATTACTCAACTAATATCCATTTTGTCAAAAAACTGTTTTCGATAGTGATGTAGGTATATACAAAAAATAGGACAATAAAATAATTTGATTTATTTAATGTGATTTAGTGTTTTTGTATACAGACAGCAACTGTACAACATTATTGCAAAATAATTCTGTGCCTCCTGTGATACGAGTGAAAAATCGACACTTTAAAGGAGGACGAAAACAAGTTCAAAAAAATTCTAGTTCATAAAGTAAGTGAGCTAAGTGTAACATGAGTACCTTCTTTTGTATCTAAGTACAAACATTTACTGTCACCGTACATTTAGTTTTTTGTAGTAAATATTATAATATTAAAGTAATTCATCAAAAACCTGTGAGTTGTACCTTTTTTATTTCAAATGTGTGCTAATATTACGTGATAAATGATACAAGTAGAGTTAAATTATTTTGCACCTATAAATTGTCTTTGTGTTAACTGATATATAACTGATTAGGGTACAATTCTATATAGATTATAATTGTACCGTAATTAGTATTGGTTTATAGTGATATAACTCTGAATAAATCAATATTCACTATAAATATATTGAAAAATAAAATAAAAAAACTATCTGTAGAGCAATTATTTAAGTATATAGGTTACAACTTTAGATTATATCCATATTCACGGTTTTTTTTTGCCAAAACCTGTGCAATTATATCAGTTTGCACAAAGTTATCTCCAAAACTATAGCAGATAGAAGAACGTGAGTTAGACCAAAAAAATCGTAATTTTTTCTTATACATCTCTATGTTAAAATCACAAAAAGGGTACAACTCGACTTAGATCACTTATCAGTGTGCATCTGGATTGAGGGCCCACTTTTTTTTTCTTGGCGTAGCAAATTGAAATTTATAGAGGATTTAGTTAAAATTAGTTAAAACTTAAAGCAAACACTCATAAACTTCTTAAACGTGAATAAAATATGTTATGGCCCTATGGGCATATGTTTTGGGCCCTCAGTTCAGATGCCTACAGAAAGTGACATAGTATAAATCTCAGAAAGTATAACCTTTTTGTCAATAATTTTTATTTTAGAATTTAGTTAAGAATTTCTTAAAATGATTAACGTCATTCTCAACTGGCTAGAAAATAACGTTACAGATTTATCGCAGTTTTACTTGGGCCCTTAATCCAGACGTTTATGAACTGAGGGCCCAGGCCAAACAAAGGCTTAAAAGAAGAAATACATAAATGTACATTGACAACCCCTTAGATAACATCCCTATGAATTAGTTAAAAAAATAACAGTGAAAAAAAAGTAATGGCTGAAAGGTAAAACGGATTCGAATTTTCGGATAATGTCTGATATTTTCGGCTTTATCGACTAGGTACAACCTCTTAGTTTGAAATAAATTGGCTGAAAAGTTTTTACTAATTTTAACTAAAATTTTACATACGGTTTTTGGTTCAAAATGCCATACTTTACGAGAAAATGAAATTTTCATTTTTAATAGGAACAATTTTTGTAGGGTAACCATGATGGTTAGTTTTTTCAAATAATATTTTTTAAAATTATTAGGCGGTATTGAATATGTACCTGCATCTCAACCGAGTGATATCGCTCATTACAAAGGACATGGGTTTGTAAATGGTCGCATGGTTTGCTATGACGATTTGATGGTAGAATTAGTGATAGCAGAGAAGAAGAGCCTGTTTATTTACATACTCTGTTGTACGGGCTTGCTGATGCCGAATGCTGATTTTGAAGATGTCATAATAATTAAGAAATAACAGTACAGAAGTGTAATAAATAATTTTTTTTTCAATTTACAAAACTGACTTAATTATTTTCCTATTCTGTAATCATGGTAACCCTACAAAATTTGTCCCTATTAAAAATGAAAAGTTAATTTTCTCGTAAAGTATGGCATTTTGAACAAAAAACCGTATGTAAAATTTTAGTTAAAAATTATTAAAAACTTTTTAATTAATTTATTTCAAGCTAAGAGGTTGTACCTAGTCGATAAAGCCGAAAATATTGGGCCCTCAGATCAGACGTATCCGAAAATTCGAATTCGTTTTACCTTTCAGGCGTTACTTTTTTTTCACTGTTATTTTTTTAACTAATTCATAGGGATGTTATCTAAAGGGTTTTCAATGTACATTTATGTATTTCTTCTTATATGCCTATGTTTGGCCTGGGCCCTCAGTTCATAAACGTCTGGATTGAGGGCCCAAGTAAAACTGCGATAAATCTATAACGTTATTCTCTAGCCAGTTGAGAATGACGTAAATCATTTTAAGAAATTCTTAACTAAATTCTAAAATAAAAATTATTGACAAAAAGGTAGCACTTTCTGAGATTTATACCATGCCACTTTCTGTAGGCATCTGAACAGGGCCCAAAACATTTGCCCATAACATCTTTAATTCACATTCAAGAAATTTATGAGTGTTTGCTTTAAGTTTTAACTGATTTTAACTAAATCCCCTATAAATTTCAATTTGCTACGCCAAGAAAAAAAGGGGGCCCTCAGTCCAGATGCACACAACTTAACACAGGAGGCACAGATTTGTTTTCTATATATGCCATCCACATAATAGACGAGAAAAAATACACTGAGCAAAGACAAACGACGGGGAATTCCCCGTTCCGTAAGTACGATAGACGTGAATTGATTGATCTCAAGAGTTGCCAACCTTATGATAGGATTTTTTAATTTTTTTCTTTTAATTTGAAACATATTTTTAATTCAAAATATCGCATATTGTTTTTAGTGGGGGCTGGGGGCCCTTTCTATCCACGGGGCCCTGGGCTACAGCCCAAAAAGCCTATACGTAGATCCGCCCCTGCTACTAACCATAGGTTACTGACAAATTCAATCCTGCGGAAAAAATCGGTCGATGGTTAAAATTCCTCATCTTTTCTCTGTATTTTAATTCCGGACAGCTTGGTATATTGTGTCCCGCTTGTACCCTGCTACTCATGTGGCTTATCTTTTTATTGATATTGATACTATAATAATATGGCACACGGACTCCTGGGCACATGATACATTTTTGTATTTATGGTACTTTTTCTTTCTTTTTCTTCTCTCTTTCTTGGCCGGCAACGCATCGGTGATGCCTTTGGTGTTGCTGATGTCCATGGGCGACGATAGCCACTTACCATCAGGTGGATCGTCAGTTCGTTTGCCGGCTATTTCCATTAAAAAAAAAAACCTACTGACCCTGTGTCCATTATCCTGCGTCACAACAGTGGGGTAGGGTCCCACCGGCATGGAGCCGTCCGGCGCATCCCCGGTAAACAGCAGGGTGTGGGAGTGGGCGCCCACTATGATGTCCACTTCTGGAGGCATGCGGGCGGCAAGGTCCCTGTTTTATAAGGGCATATCTAGTCTACATTAAGTATACTCTCGAAGACCTGAATCGAGTCACGTATTTTTTTTAATGAAAAATTTGTAAATAGGTACTCGTAATGGTTAAGAATAAAATGAACGGTTAAAAATGAAATGAAGCGATTTTGTTACTGTATTACTGTATTATTATGTTATATGTTACTGTATTATTGGTACAAATTATAATTTGGGGTTTTCCTTAGTTCAAAAGATAGGTCCGGGTTCGATTCTCGTGTTTGGAAGTAGGTATAGATTTATCACAGCAATTAATCCTAAAACAGCAATGAGATAAAATTTTATGTAGGTTGTCGGTAAGAAATAGATTGTAAGCGATAAGGACGCGAGCCCATTGTGTTTTACTTCCTTATCAAACAATAAGGTTACAAATTACAATTTTTCTGTTTGGTTTATGCTCTTATTAGTAAGAATTTTAATTAGTAAAAAATTAGACCAAATTTTATTCTGAACAATCCGTATCTTCTCGGCATTTGCAAAGGAATATTTACTACTCCATATTGAAGAGCACCTACTACTTATTCATTCCTCCTCTTCTTATTTGACTGATTGTTACTTGACTGTAAGGCAAAAATTGTCTAGCCAAAACTAATGAAATAATGTATAGATATTTACAAATCTGGGACATATCCGACGTGGGACAGCACTATGATGATATCGACTCCGAGTTCGGTGAGGATGGCCGCTTCACGCCGCACCGCCTCCAATTCGTCTTCCATTATAACATTTCCGATAGGCGCCGAAAACTGTGTAAGAAAAGTTAATCGTGTAGCATTAAACAGACGAATGGGTACTGAAGTTTATTGTAATGTAACATTACGTACCGATCGCAGAAGGATGCCGATGACTCCAATCTTTCGTCCCTTTCTTTCCACAATGACATGATCCTTAACGTATTGCCCCAGTTCCTCTTCAAAGGTCGTATTCACGTTGGCCCCGAGCATGGGAGACTCCAGGTGTGACAGGTACGGTATTAAGCCTTCCACTCCGTGGTCAAATTCGTGGTTTCCTAGAACCTAGAGTAAAACTAAAGTCAGTGGAATTCATGTAGGTACATGTAGGTACTTAAGTTCAAAAATTTGGCGCATGTTTTGCCAACCACAGATTGGTGAAGTCTCATTTAGCCTACCAACATAGCAGTAAGTAAAGGTACTCCGGTTCGCTGTATAAGTATTGTCTGGTATACTTAGAGATTGTTTGCTGTGTAATACATAAAATGTTTCACTATCACTTTACTTTTTCATTAATTTCACAGTAGTTAAGATTTTATAAAACGTAAAAAAACCCAGGTACATGAGCATCATGCGGCAGTAGATTCATGAAGTGCTGCGTGACGTTCCAGCGCAGGAGGTTGTACCAGAGGGTGCCCTGGAAGGTGTCTCCGGCGTTGAACAGCAGCGACTCCGGCTCGGCCTCTCGCAGCTGCCGGATGGCCGTGTACAGGCGAGCGAAGCCACCTATGCAGGCCACGTCAGGAGTACAAGTACCGCCCGAAGGACTGATTTCATCGAAACTGGAAAAAAATTTAAATGTGTGCAATTCACACGTGGTAGAAGTGAAACCTTCAAAAATTTTGTTTTCAAAATAATGAGACGAATGTAACTCAACTGAACTCAACTCAACTCCCCCTCCCCTACCCCTGTACAATGCTTCCTATCTCACTTTAGAATTTATGTGTCTGTCTCTTTTTACTGGACAGTTTCATCGAATTTCAAATCACCCCCGTACTAAAGAAGTTTTCACTTCAAAAATAAAATAGATACTTGATATTAATAAATACAGTACAAAAGTACACATCTTAATTCTTAGGTATTGTAAAATACCATGCTTAAATATGTAAGTACTTAGATTAAAACTTACTGCGCGTGAAAATCATTGTAATGTATGATGTTCAGGTCAAACAACTCCGCCCTATCCTGAGTGGCCCACGTGCCCACCGCTAACAACCACGATAACCGCAATAACTCAGTTACTCCCCTCATAGCACTCACTGAAGCCGACTCACCAAATGTAGTGCAGCAGCTTGTGCTGAATTATATCAGCGTATCTAAATCGTCTATCAGCGAATTAAATATCTAATAAATCTTGATGTTATAAACTATGCATTATCTAACTAGACATAAATTACTTATCTTGATAAAATTAAGATATTGTAAAACGATCGGGAATTATTTGTTGTGTTTGGTTGCCGTAGACGGCAAGATAATGTGAGTAACACAATAAAGTTCATGTTATCAAATCCGACCACGATGCAATGCCGAGATCACGCTCGTAAACATTGCTCCGGAACAAGACCTCCAAGCGCAGCGTCGCTGCCCGGGGCGACGAGGTCCCATATTTCACACCGGTTCACCTGTTTAGCTGAGGTCCGATGCATGCCCCAAGGATGCATTAGTCCTCCCTCTTTTCAAATATTGTCTCCCCGGCCGAGCCTTTCCAAGGTAACCCTTCTATCCGCGTGAAACTGGAAGACCAACAGGATCAACAGCAACTGTTCATTAATCTCGAGAAAAAAACAAATACCCAACAAACGAGTAGACGAGAGAGACCTAATAACTTAAGAGTAGTGACCAGCGCCAGTTGAACATTTTGTTAATCTAATCATGGAACATAGAAAGGTAACGATGATATCTATTGATATGGATTTATGAAAAAGTAATCAATTTTTTAACGGACTAAACTAAAAGGAATAAATGGTATAATATTTTAAAAATACTTTTAAAAAACAAAATATTAAGCTTCTAAAATTGTGTTTGTCTTGTTGGCCGCTGAGTTCCCTCGTCGGGACCAACCCTGACCGTGGTGTCAGATCATCAAAGCAACATGTATTGTGTAATTTCAACTCCGTAGGATGAGAGGAAGTGTGGTAATAATTCACCTTGCAAGATTTTACCCATCGGTACCCATACATACCAAAAAAAAAATAACGAACAAAGCAAGTTATAAAAAAGCTACAAAATATTTATTTTTCATGCCTGAACGTATCGTATTGACATCACGCTATGCCCAACACTTAATAGTGTCTGAAACTCCAGTATACAATATTAATCTATGGTCTGAAATACAAGTGCGACCAACTTATCTGTGAACTGAGGGAGGGCGCTGTCGAACGCATTGGACCAATCACTGGGACGCAATTCGAGACGTAGTAAATGTCAATGTCATTCATTGACATTAACACAAAGAACTTAAGAATGGGGGGGCAGCATTAGTTCCAATTTTCGCCATTTCACAGATAAGTTGGGCGCACTGTAGTGTCTTGATTGTTACCTACCTCTCACCTGTCTTCCATCCAATGATTATCTCGTTCTCACAGGGCTGCTGGAAGAGATTTCTTAAAAGAAATTAGCAGCTCCTTTGTGCAAATTGTGTTATCATTGTTGTGTTGTGTAAGATTTTCTTCATGCACAAAAATAAATAAATAAATGTTTGTAGGTGAAACAAAAATACTCCTCAGCAGGATTTTTAATATATGTAGGTATAATAAAACAACGATTTACGTAAACCATTTATTGTGTAATAACAATAGAATATTTATAATATTAAAAAGTTAATGATTAAAAAAAAATTAAATGCAATTAAAATGTCTACGTTAAACTACAACACCAAATAGCAATGTACCTACCTAACGACATTTTAATTTCTAAATAGGTTCTAAATAGTTTTAAAGAAACCCAAAGGAACAGTAATACATTTTCCATAGATATCGTCTCATGTTAAATAAATCCCCATTACCCACCATATTGACTGTCAGAGTAAGCACAGCCTGAACCAGTAGCCCTGAATCAATGATATTTTAAAAATATAGATACTTACAAATCAACCAAAAAATCTGTTTCGAAAAGAGCTACAGCACATACACTTTTATCTTTTGTTTCACTACACCAATCACATTGGTATAATACACGAAGGCATTTTAACACTATGTCAAATGTCAAGCACTTCTGACAACAACAAAAGCGTGCGTATCGTCTTGTATTGACAGAGCGACTACAAGCAGAACGGTCTATTGCCTGTTCTTACGCTCTTCATCGTCGGCGCGCTAGTGACATATCTACCTTTTTTTACATTTTAATATCATTGCCGTCAATAAGATACATGAAACATTGTTCAGGGTTTCAGGATTCAAGGTAAAGTTTGTATGAATATAAACATAATTCATCTGAATTATCTGATATTTCCGCAGTCGAAGTCGCAGGCATCAGCTAGGGAAATACACAAAAAGTTCATAGGAACTTTTTTGGTATATTCAATGACTAGTGAATACCCGACGTGTTCCACTACGCTTAGACTTGCCTTTGAAATGAAACCATTTAGAGGCATATGACATATCGGATGGATTTAAGAGTCTATAAAGGTCATCCGTACGAACATTTTTTTGTTTTTTATATATATTCAATGATTACCAATCACCATACTGAGTATGTTATTAACTTCAGGCAGAATTTAACACTTATCTGAAGCGTCACTGATGTGTTTATGTTAAAAACTATAATTTATAGCTATTGGCACAGTAGTATCCTAGTGTCCGAATAAAGGTCTATGCATACGTAACGTGGACGGGACGAGGACGGGACGGGACGTGAAATGGAAACATCGTTTCATTGAAAATGTAAACGATAGCGCATACGCCACGGAGGCACGCACGGGAAGCGAACGGGGCACGCATATATATTTATGCCCCGTCCACGTCCCGTCCACGTTACGTATGCAGCGACCTTAAGATACACTAAATTCCTATAGTTTTGAATATACAAGACTTTTAAACGAGTGTCAGAATAACGAATACATAAATATTAAATATACAAGCTATATAATTATAAGTATTTATAAATCTTACCAAAGGCACTTTTGATTATTTCCAAGACTTATTTTAATCGTTTGTGAAATCTGTTTACTGTAAAAACTTTAGAAAAGTTCATAGATGATGAAAAGATCTTTTATTATTCACAAACATTGTACTTTAAAATTACTTTTTTAACATAACATTATTTAATAATGATAACAATAATAGTAACTATTAAATTTCAATCTAAATTACAGCAAACATAAATAATTGGTTAATTTTCTAGCGTCTAATATTTATAAGAATTACATTTTTTATTAAGTTAATATTTATAAAATATGCGAATAGTAGGTAAAAGAAAAAAAAATAGAAAAAAGTCCATTAACACAACGTACTACATGTAGGTATTTTTACAAAAAAAAAAAGTTTTTTGCAAAACTTATGTTTTATGTGTGACCATACAGCATACTGACCATGCACATGACTCGAACAAACGACCCAACTACAGGGCTAAATTTAATCTAATCAAATCAAGATAGGAACCGATTAACATCGAATAGTTTTATTTTAGTGTCATCTGCATCTCTAAATCTAATGCTACAGAAAACATGTTGCCTACTTACATTGATGATAAACTATTTTTTATTGATATATTTTATTAGTATTTCCGAAAACACAGTACCTTATTTCACGCTGGACTTTACTACAATATTATATAAAATTATAAATACTGTTATTTTTATAAAGTAATCTAACTACAGCGTACAATTATGTAGATACTTTACTTACTTTTATTCTTATTATCCAAGAGCTTGGGTTTTTTGACGTGACATAAAAGATATAACGACTAAAACGATAACGAAATAGAAACTGCTAAATTGAACATAAAACAGTATCGTGGACGTACTCCAGACCCCATCAAATGCTTCCTTTACTAATTACAATATTAGGTATTGTATGATATTGTATTAAAGGTTATTATCAAATATTGAACCTTGTGAAAGTTTAAGTACAATAAAATTGTATTTATTTTCTTATACTGTAGCATCGTAACAAATGACATAATTCATGACATAATTCCAACTAGATTGTGCAACTTTACTACGTAACAAAGCAACATTTGTCTACAGTCCAAATGAGTTTAAGAATAAGGAGTGCGAGGGTTCACGTTGATCATCTCCGTGGTGCTGAAACAAACAATTTTTTTATATTAATACATTCAAACAAAGACGGCGACCCGTGTGGCGCAATGGTTACTCCTGGTCCTGGTTCGATTCCCAGCGAGGCGGAAATTTGAATGATGAGTTTGAATTTCTGTTCTTGGTCTGGGTGTAAGTGTTCTTGTCTCTGTGTGTTGTCCATGGCACCCACGACACAGGGAATCCTAGTGTGGAGCTATGAGTGTAAAGCGTTATTTAATTTTTTTTAAAGATTTAAATATTCTAAGCTATTTGTTCCATAAATGGAACAAATAACAATAATCAACTGCATATTAGTAAACAACGGCAATAGTCAGGGCTGTGTCGCAGAATACAATGACACAGTAAATGACTATAATCATCGATCACTCATTCTTCATCATTGTCTCAATAACAATAAAATTCGGACTCGGGTGTCCATTCGCAATAGAGAGGGTAATAAGACCATTCCAGCTTTGAGTCTGAGGTAGATTGGTCTTGGCACGTCTTTTAGAACATGATGGAGATCTCTTCGATTTTTTCCTTCTCCGAAACATGTAATAATAAGGTAATTTCATATATAAACTTTCTTCGAGTGTCCAGCGAGCAACGGATAAATATTTTGTGATGATTAATTTGTGTATGTCCATGCCAACTACAGGGTGGGAGTGATAGTATGTAAATATTGTATTTTTTAATGGAAATAGCCGGCTAACGAGCTGACGATCCACCTGATGATAAGTGGCTATCATCGCCCATGACATCAGCAACACCAAAGGCATCACTGATGCGTTGCCGGCAAAGAAAGAGAGAAGAAAAAGGAAGAAAGAACTGGCTCTCAAGCCCCAAGCCGGAACTCGACAAGTCATTTGGCGGCTGACTCATGCTCAAGGGTGGTAGCTATCCAGGCGAACCCCATGGAGAAATAATAATGGTATTAATTAACAATTAAAATAAATATTACCTTATTTAATTTATCAACAATACTCTTTAAAAGCAACTGCTAGCCTAATTCAAGCTATTAACATAATTGCTAAGATTTAATACATTACATAAGTAGAAGTTAATATTATTATCACGGGGTCAAATACTCCTAGGTTCGAAATGTACGTACTACATACTATGATATTATTTGATTAATGTGAGCAATTTAATCTAACGACATGATAACTGCGTAAGGGGCTATCCATAAATTACGACACACTAATTTCATGACTTTTTGATCCCTTCCCCCATCCTTGTCACAGCTGGTCACATTTGTGAGACCTCCCCCCTCCTAGTGTGACGTCACATATTATAAAATTTTGCATCTAGAATTATTAAATTAAAACAGCAGTTCCGAAATAAGTTTTATTAACATTTTTTTAATAGCTATACATAGCCTCCCCCCACCCCCCTAACGTGTGATGTAATTTATGGATGGCCCCTAAGCTATAACAACTATTGTACTTTAATGGTCAAATCTTGTCTACATTACTTTTAATTAATAATTTAATTTTTTGCTACGTGAGAGGCAAAGGCTTCCTTATCAACAGGCCCCCAAAAAGGAGCTTGTGCAAGTGCTGTACGAAAAGTTCTGGGCGATTACCCCCTCCAATTTCCACTAATACCGCCTCACCTAATGTCACTACGTTTATAAATACAACAAACGTATTAAGGCGCCCCCACTCACAGCATTTTGTCTGTAATGTAACAAAATGCAAGCTTCTATACTCCATGCGATTTGCAGCCGAAACAAATGTAAACAATCGATTAAAATCGTTTTCTAGTATTTTCACCAACTTACTTGAATTTGTACACCAAATGCGTTTTATTTAGACAAACTACTCACTAAAACAAAATAGTACATTATGTTAAAAGTTTCAAATTGCTTCTTGGAAATAAGATTGTCATTGCAAAGTGTTTGAATGATGACAGTGTTATTTAATTTTGTTTGTTTCCACATTTACTCGGAATTTATAATTGTTATCGATCAATATGTATTTATTTATTTAAGAATTCACAAATACCTTAATGAGTTTGTCTAAATAAAACGCATTTAGTGTACAAATTCATGTCAGTTGGTAAAAAACCCTATAAAACGATTTTAATGGTTTGTTTACATTTGCTTCGGATGCAAATCGCATGGAGTATAGTTTGGAAGTATTACGTTGCAATACAAAAGGAGGATCATTTACAGTAGAGAATTAGTCTGTAACGTAACAATCCCACCAAAATTTATAAATACTGGATCTTAACCTGTTACATCGCAGACAATGCTATTAGTGAGGGAGCACCTCTATGTTCATACAATATAATAAAAAACGGAACACCTTAAGTACCAAACTTACGAAGTCATTGGAGCGTTCTGGGCGATCGGTTCCTCGTCCACAAAGTAGGATTGGGAGATGGGAGAGGTATATCTATCGCACAACATCATACACATTCATTTACAAAACTATTAAAGCAAAAATGTTTCAATGAATAATTAACAATATAAAAGTAAAAGTTACAAAATAAATTAAAACTTAAGCTCAATTCAAACCAACACATTCATAATTCTGATCATAATATGTATATTTTTTATACTACAGCATCCAAAGATTACTTAAGACTGTACATAATAAAATGATTAAATGATAAATTATGTCACCAATGTGTAATGTAGTCTATAAATTATTTTTATTTTAAAAACGGCGTATTTTAGAATATGTCGGTTGGACGTTTTATTCAGATTTCTTTATTGAGACCGATTATATCTGTTCTAGAGCCTGTATAGATAGATAGACATTGGGATAAGGGTCAGCGCACACTTCAGCGCCATTCGTGTTTCGCTGAACGATTTTAGTTACACTTATTCAGTTTTGCTTCTATTAGCCGCGTACAGCGTCCTAAGAATGTAAACCTTCTATCTACTGCGTACGGCGCTGAATATATTGCGAAGATGTTAAGCTACTCATTTAGTAGGTATTGTGCCCCGGACATGGACAGTTCTATGTGCGATATTTTTATCTCGGCCGCGTTCGACGCTGACGCTGTACGCGGCGGAACAGCGCTGTACGCGGCCGAGCAGCGCTGAAGTCTATTATAGCACTCGCAAGATACAAAAAAATATTTGTCCTCATTTTCTACTTGTTTGCCGCGAAAGCTGAATAGACGCGAAAAGCTGAACGGATGCGTACGCGTCTCCATACAAAAGCGCTGTTTTCTATGGACAAGAGCTGAATAAATGTACTTCGACCCTCAGTAACCTTTGAAACGCACTGACTTCAATCACGCTTGTGTCGGTTTAAAAGGCAGTAAGAATATTCCTATTATTTTGTGTAAAACGTTGATGTTGTTCTGACAGCAAAGGCGATGCCACTATTGAAAATTTTTGCATTATGATTGTAATAATGGTGCGTCTAGATCTGGCGAATGTAGGGCGTGGGTAGCACGCACGCATTTCTGCGCCACTCGCGTACGGCGCGTAGTATGTACGCGAACGTAGACGTAGGTAAAAGAAATCAATAGCAGAACGTGCAGAGTGCAAACATGCAGCTCATAAAAAAGTTGTGATTTTGCAGCGTGTAAGTCTGACTTAAATCGGTTGCAGATACAAGTCATTGGAGAACAAACAGAAGAGCTGAAAGTAGCTTCCAGAAAATATTTTATCTATTGGTTCTCACCTCTTGGAGCAGCGCACGTGTATGACGAGCAGCACGATGCCCAGCAGCAGACAGAGCGTGCCGACCACCACGTACGCCACGCCCAGGAACGGGTTCTTGCCGCCCAGCAGCGACGTCGTCGATATCACGAACGACTTCGTGCCCTTGAACTCTTTCACCGGGTAGTCTGCGGACAGATTGGAGAAAGTTATCAAATCAGATTTTGAAAGAAAGGGCGCTCTCTCACCGAGAGTATTCGCCTCTAACGTGAAAATCAAAAATTCGGTTTTGTGCATACAGGGCCATCAATAAATTACGTCACACTAATTTCATGACTTTTTGACCCCTCCCCCCTCCTTGTCACAGCTGGTCACATTTGTGAGACCTCCCCCCCTAGTGTGACGTCACATATTATGAAATTGTACTCCTAGAAATTATTAAATTAAAACAGCAGCTCCGAAATAAGTTTTACATCCATTATTTTTTTTTATATTTACCTATACAAATTCAAATTCAAATTCAAAATCATTTATTCTTGTAGGTATCATTGATACACTTATGCACGTCATTTTTTTAATCAACCAGCTTTTCGCAAAGGTGCTTTGTCATGGAGGAGAAGAAAAGCCGTAAAGAAACTCCTCAGCACATCTTTTAAAAATAAAAATACATTGGTATATTTGTTACAAAAAAGTATCAATCACTAGCTTGTACGGAACTGGTTGCAGAGCTGGTCATTTCCATGCGTCTTTGTCATTTATGTACTCATCTACAGTATAGTAACCTTTGCCTAAAAGTTTAGATTTTACATGTTTCTTAAACAATTCCATTGGCAAACCACGTATTAACTTTGAGATTTTATTATAGAACTTTACACCAAGCCCCATAAAAGATCGCTGCACTTTAGAAAGACGGTAAGATGGCGTTACTAACTGGTGCATTCTTCTTGTTTGGCGAAAATTGATATCACAATTTTGTTTATACGCGGTTATATTATTCCGTATAAAAACCACATTACTATAAATATATTGTGAAGCTACTGTAAGTATACCTATTTCTTTGAACTTCTCACGCAAGCTTTCCCGAGACCTAAGTTTATAAATAGCCCTAATAGCTCTTTTTTGTAATATGAAAATTTGTTCTATACTGGCTGCTTTGCTCCACAGTAAGATGGCATAAGACATAATACTGTGAAAATATGCAAAATAAACCATCCTAGCAGTTTCGACGTCAGTATACTGCCTTATTTTCCTAACAACATAAGCAGCCCTACCGAGTTTAGTCGCGAGATTTGTTATATGTGGGCCCCACTGAAGTTTACTATCTAAGGTCACCCCTAAAAAGACCGTGGATTCCTCCATATGCAATATTTCATTATTTAGTTTGAGAGATTTTTTGAAACTCAAACAAACTCTATACATTTCGTTTTTTTTTGCATTTAAAAGCAAATTATTGATAGTGAACCAACGCGACACATGCGAAAGAGCACTATTTACGTCGTCAAAATTTACTTTATTCCTTTCACACTTAAATATTAATGATGTATCATCAGCAAATAGTACAATATCCGCTTGGTTCTTTACATAATGTGGTAAAACGTTAATGTATACCAGAAAAAGAAACGGACCCAAGATCGAGCCCTGCGGTACACCCAACACAGCCGGTGACCCCGATGACTTAATATCGTTTATACTAACTTTTTGTATCCTATCACTCAAATAAGACGCGATCAAGCTAAGGGCCTTGTTTTTTATACCATAGTGGCCAAGTTTAAACAGCAATGTTTCGTGCTCAACACAATCAAATGCCTTAGATAAGTCACAAAATACACCTATGGCATTTTGTGATGATTCCCATGCTTCAAATATATGCTTTAAAAGCCTAGCCCCTGCATCGGTTGTACTACGGCCTTTAGTGAAACCGTATTGATCAGGATGTAATAAATTATTATTGTTGAAATGGGTTAGCATTTGATTCAATATTATCTTTTCAAAAATCTTATTATGAGTTGGTAAAACAGAAACTGGTCTATAGTTATTAAGATCGGTTTTTTCGCCCGTTTTAAAAAGTGGTATAATTTTGCTGCATTTCATAAGATCTGGAAAGATACCTAGATCTACACATTTATTAAAAACTATGACCAAATATGGAGCTATAATATCTATAATATGCTGTATTATTTTTACCGAAATGCCCCACAAGTCACCCGTGTTCTTTACCTTCAGAGACTGAAATGCTTTAAGTAAGTCTCTAGTGGTTATATGTTTAAATTCAAATAAAGTATTACATTCATTAACATGATTTTTTAATATGGAAAGTGCTTCCGTCGGTGAAGAAGCTAATGAACTAGTTAACGTTATAGGAATATTACGAAAGTGGTTTTCGAACTCGCTTGCCACGTCTTTATCAGCAGTGATTATATTTCCATTAATTAACAATTCGTAACTAAAATCACAGGACTTTGCGCTACCGCTACCTACATACCAATTATTCGATTTTGAAATGTGACGTCACGGAATTTAGGACCCCCTCCCACCCCTTGTTACACTACATCGACCCCCCCCCTTCCCCCCTAACGTGTGACGTAATTTATGGATAGCCCCTTACGTTATAAGAATCCTCACTGACTGACGCCGGCATTCTACGCCGTCGCGCCTTTGGTGTTACTGGTTGAGCCGCAGTGACCACTTACCTTTATGTAGATTGCATAGATCAAGTAGATCTGGTAATTTTTCAGTTACTTACATAGAAGACTAGTTAAATAGTTATAAATTTACCAAAATTATCGATATTACAGTTCATTAACTCGGTACAAGAGGGTCGGTGAAAGTAATTAAAGAGCAAAGTTATATTAAAAACTCACTATATTCAACAGTGAGGACATAGGGCCCCTTCATGAGCCCCGCGCCGAAGCCCCGCTTGGTGTGGTCGACGCGGCGGTACAGCTTGCGGAACGTGGGCAGCGCCGCCGTGCGCATCCACACTATCAGGTCTTCGTTCTGAAGCACAAGTTGTTTTATGCTCTATTCGTGTTCAATAAACAATTTTTAAGATTACTTATTCTTCACTTTTAGTGGCACAGAGTAGTCGAAGTTCGACGGTTTTTTTTTCTCAATTATTTTCTGACTACTTTGGCGGCTATTTATGTAAATAATGAATGTTACACTTTCTTTAATAAATATATTTGAAATATATATCTATGAGTATACCAATATGGTAAAGTTGAATAGTTTGAACAGAGTGAGAATACTTTTTCACGTAATAATATAAAATACGGAATGTGTTACCAGAAATCCATTGTTTTCAGTGTTGTTGGGGTCCAACATCCACACAGGCTGCCGCCAGTTAACAGGTTTCGTGAAGTTGGCAAACGCTGCAATGAATATCATAAACCTCTAATCATTATATTTAGCTGCTTAAGCGAATTATGAAACAAATACGACGTAAGAGTACCTATGTATATAAACAAAATATTTAACGCTTCTTACCTGTTTTCAGATCAGTTGATGTATCTGGATTTCTGAATTTGATTTCCTTATCAGAAGTCCAAGCGATTCCTGTGTTCAGCACCGATACCGTCGTTCGTAAATCCAATGAGTAAACAGTCAATGTATCTGAAAGCAATTTAAAAATGCTGTATTTTACGTTAATTGTGATGACCTTGTAGCCCAATTGTTAGTGAATTTGCCTGTAAAATAGAGATAGGTTGTAACTAGGGAATGCAGCCGAGATCATGCAAAATCATAGAATTTGAAATCTTATTAGATATCACTTTTTTGGGTAACCTTGTTAAATCAGCCTTCTGCAGCAATAATTAGTTTTAAGTTAGTATTTTTAGTTAGTTTCATTAAAAATTTCAAATATAATTCAGGATATTATTTTAGATACTCAAATGATATATGAAGTATGCTTCTGCCCCCTCAGTTTTGGAGAAAGCCTTGTCTTACAGTAGGCTGCAGAAGGCTTGTACAAACAGCTTGTAAATGAAATGTTTCTTAATTTCTGTCTTAATTTACATATCCTGAACTAAATAATTACCATTAAAAAGCGAGTTGGCGATCGCTCCGCAAGGTGCAATTGGCTTCCTTACTCCATTTTCATCTTCTGCAAAGGCAAATGGCTCACAATCTGATGAAGGGAATGGGGAAAGCCGACCCAGAAGTTGGCTGTCATCACTGTACAGAAAAAGTAAACACAATTTAAGATTTCATATGCACTTAATTTTGCAGGGTTAGTGATTGGTAGTAGTAATAGTAAAAAAATATGTGAAACCAAAATAAAACTATCAAACTTACCGCGACTTGACATATCTACGATGATTTTGGTAGTAGTTGCTTAGCCCATAATAGAAGTAAACATCTCCCTTGAAGTTTTCACTGAGGTTAAAATGGATCTCACATTTACATGGCTCCATGCCATTTTCCTTAATATATTCCGCGCATGTTATGTTCTCAGTATCCTTCATACAGTCCGTGTAGTCTATCACATGTTCTTTGACCTTAAACAAACACAAATAAAAATCATAAATACAATTAATGTGCTGTGATTTTATAGTATTATACTACACGGATTTTATACTATTTTATAGTAGGCTGATGTGTATCCTGTAATGTGATTAATCTTTTTTGTAATGCAAGATAATTATTTTAAGTTATTAAGTATTTTGTTATCACAATACATGCTTCCGTATGAGACCGTATGTATTGGCTGTACAGTAACTTTAGGATAATTAAGTTCTCATGTAAATGAATTCTGCAATAATTCAAATGAGAATTAAGTTCTTAAACCATAAATCCAAACCAAACATTGAATACATCCAACATACTTATATTATGTATATGTAACTCATAACTTTTTAGATGTAGCAAAGGTTATCTCTATGTAACTCATAACTTTACAGATGTAGCAAAGGTATTGTAAAGCTATTGCCTCAAATATAATAATCATATCATAATCATAGACAGATAGATGTATATCAACCAACTTCCGATATATTCGACAACAGTATTTTAGCATATTGCTAGTGGTAAGTCTAGAACGAAGAATGAATAAAACATGTACATATTTAAATGACTTACCTCATCAGAGAAGTAAAGTAACCCAACTCCTACAGGAATGAAAGCGATTCCAATGACAAAAAACGTTGGCAGGACCGTTCCTGCAGTTAGAATCGGTTGCCAGGCTGGTAGCCTCTGTTGCTTGAACGCAGATTCTACATGGAATATAACATTATGAAAATTAATCGATTTTGCGAGGTCATACAAGGTGTTTGCAAACCTGACATTATCTTACCAGCAGGACGCCTAGATTTCACATTCTGATCTGAAGTATCACTAGAAGTCGCCATATCGACAAGGTTCTTAAGGATTTGTCAATTTCTCCACCAAACTAAATGGAATCTTTCGTTTCGATCAATAAAATTCTGCAAAATTATTACTCATATTTAGTAATATTAGTATGTTAAATAAAATGTCACTTTACTGTCTCTGTCACCCTCAGTGTTGCCAACTTTATTTTAACAATCCCACTAAACGCACCACCAGAAAAGGCAAGAAAACCACTAAAAAACTAAAAAAATATATATAAAAATAAAATCACGTGCATAAGTGTATCAGTGTTACTGACGAATTGAATTGAATTGAATTTGAATTTAACTAACTGAACTTGGTAAAGATAGATCATCTTTCAGAAGAATCGGATTCAGATCGTAGATTGCAAGGAATAAATTTCTTTAGTTCCAATGTTTAGGGTTCCAAAGTAAAATTGGAATCCTTATAGTTTTGTCATGTCCGTCCATCCGTCTGTCTGAAGCAAAGAGCCGACACCTATTATTGCTATAATTTGGCATGTATATGCATATTTATTAAAACTCCAGAATGGTAAAATAAAATATTGAAAAATATTTTTTTTCAGTGTACCTCCCCTAACAGGTAACGTGAGGATTAATTTTTTATTGGTCCTGTACCATAGGGTACATGAAAAAAGTGAGGTATCGTTGAAAAGGTCTTCCAAAAATATTATGGGTCTTCTAAGACCATTTTTAGGGTTCCGTAGCCAAATGGCAAAAAACGGAACCCTTATAAATTCGTCATGTCTGTCAGTCTGTCTGTCTGTCTGTCTGTCCGTCCGTATGTCACAGCCACTTTTCTCCGAAACTATAAGAACTATACTGTTGAAACTTGGTCAGTAGATGTATTCTGTAAACCGCGTTAAGATTTTCATACAAAAATAGAAAAAAAAACAATAAATTTTGGGGGTTCCCCATACATAGAACTGAAACTCAAAAAAAATTTTTTCATCAAACCCATACGTGTAGGGTACCTATAGATAGGTCTTCAAAAATGATATTGAGGTTTCTAATATCATTTTTTTCTACATTGAATAGTTTGCGCGAGAGACACTTCCAAAGTGGTAAAATGTGTGTCCCCCCCTGTAACTTCTAAACTAAGAGAATGATAAAACTAAAAAAAATATATAATGTGCATTACCATGCAAACTTCCAACGAAAATTGATTTGAACGAGATCTAGTAAGTAGTTTTTTTTTAATACGTCAAAAATCGTACACCGCAAAAAACATCGATCAAAGTTACAATGAACTACAAGAACTTTTATATTATGTTACTTGCTGCTACGTAACCCTTCATGGGCGAGTCCGACTCGCACTTGGCCGCTTTTTTACAATTAGAGGTCCGTTTGCGAAATATTTGGCTTTAAATTGCTAATTTTCGTTAGAGTCAAGGGGGGGACCCCCTGCCGGCTAAACGGTTGGAGTTCGGCAAGTGAAAAAATTATCAAAAATAGATTAAAATTATAATGAATTTACAAGGAAAACTATCACGGCTATATTAGCGTAGATAATGAGTAATAGTCGATAAAATTACTACATTGCGCATGACCTGAGACGCACTTGCCCGGTTTTTTATACTTTCATGAGTTTTGAGTTTTCGGGCAATCTGTTTTTAGTTCATAAATCAAAGCAATGAACTGAATACCCCTATTAAGGATTATCTCTTCATCATTGCGTGGAAGCACAGATTGTTATACTCGTAGTGAGTCCTTTATCTCTCATCGTTGCCAAATGAATTTCAAATCAATTTTGTAAAATCGTCCTAGTGGTTAAATATCATGCTCTACCACTAAAGGAAAAAATCTTTTCCACTAGCCACTAAAATCAATATATCCCCAATAAAAGGGGTGAAGAAACCACCAGATCTAGTGGAAATTCCACTAAGTTGGCAACACTGGTCACCCTCACTCACCAGCAAGGTCACCAGTGTCAAACTTCCTAGATTAATATCATTAATGTCAAGTTGACATATTATATTTATGTTTAGGGTTACGCAAAATTTCAAAAGTATCGATACTTTACTCGATACCAGTATCGTATCAAAAGTATCGATACCAGTATCGTATCAAAAGTATCGATACCAAAAAAGTATCGGAACAAAAGTATCGATACCTGAAGGTATCGAGTACTTTTTAAAACATTTATAAAAAACCTGAATGGAATGTTGTTTGCGCTGCAAGATTTCGCAAAAAAATCTAGCAGGAACGTGTGTCACAAAATAGTCACTAATATCCAATCTATATGTATAAAACACAAAAAAAATGGAGGGATGTCCTCTATAGAAACTGAAACCATCCAACCGATATGCCTCAAAATGGTTTAATTTGAAAGGCAATAATACGAAGGCAATAAACCAAAGCAATATATATAATAAGCACATTCAGTCCATTGATAAAATCGATTTTCTACTTTTCCAATATGTACAACAATTTGAAGATAATATGTAACGATGGCGCATTAACGTCAACGTCAAAACACAAACACTGATCTATCATATTTATCAGAAAATTTTGCGTAGTGGACACGCCGAGTATCCACTAGTAGATATATATCATAGAGGATTGAGTAGAAGGAGGGCCATCTCTGTGAATTTACTCTCTCCTTACATCTCTGTGAAAATTACGGATGGCGCTGCGGTGCGGCCTACAACAGCTATGTTCAAATATCTACTTATCAGACACAAGCGCCATTCATTACGGTAACTCAGCAAACTTTACACACACATACTAGCGCCATTCTGAAATGGCCATTATTGGAACCTCTATTTTCAGTAAACAGCTGGACACTTTTTCAACTTTCCCCTCATATGAGATGGCCCTCCTTCTACCTATCAATGCTCCACGATATATATTAAGAAACTGTTAGACAGTTATATTTACGGACAATTTTCATGCACAGATGGCTCTCCTTACCTCTATACTACATGAGTTAGTCATAAGCGTACCTATGTCAGAGAAGTACTTTCCTTTAACTAAGGAATTGAAAGATGCTGTGCAAATAACGCAATAATATTTTTAAGGGCTACAGTTATCATAAAACTGAATAAGTGAAACAGTTTAAAAGACAAAAAACACTACACAGATTATTCAACCCGTAAAGGTTACTCGTAAAAAACTTCTAAGATAGTTGAATGAAATAAGATGGTAACACACATAAAGTGCTCGTCAATGAGTGGGAATTAACCGAATCATGTCTTAGGTTTAGTAGTGTTGTGACAAATATTTTGTTTAAAAGTTCGAATAATAATTGTTATTTTTCATAAATCTAATAATTTATTGGAAATGGGAGAAGGAAAGTATCGATACTTCTAGAAAGTATCGATACCTCAAAAGTATCGGAACAAAAGTATCGATACCAAAAGTACTTGGTATCGCAACAAAAGTATCGATACCTAGAAGTATCGATACTTTTTGCGGATCCCTATTTATGTTGTATGTGTTTTTTTTAAATGGACTTGGATTTTATCGTTTTGGCCCTGACAAGTATAATTTATCAAAAGTCAACGAATCCTCCACTTTCAGTGGCTTCAGTATGGATCTGCAGTGAAATCTAGTCACGCCTGTGCCATAGGGCAAAGCCTGTGTCTCCAGCGGCCAGCCGTCAATACCAGGGGTGTCGTGCTCGTAGCAGTCGCCAGTCATGAACGTGAAAAAATCTGCATCTTTATAAAAGTAACTGTCCAGGAACCAATAGGATTAAGAACAATGTAAAATAAAATAAATACAGTAAGGATTCAAAAATGTTTATTTCAAAAAATATCAATCATGGAAGTAGAATTTATTTATTCATACAACTTGGCAAATAGGTATCTCAGATTAAAGAATTTTAATCTGAGGGTATAATATACATTTTTTTTCGGATTGTGTCAATACTTTTTGTACAGGATTTTATTCTAATTATATGTATTTAACATTAAATAACACAATACTCAATTTTGTGACATTTACTTAATGATGAGATTTAACTTTAGAAAATAAAACAACCAACTAACAATAAAATCAGAGTGAAGAAGTTTTCATAATAAAAACTTTTGAAATTAGCACCAAGATTTTCACAAGATTAAATAATTTGTTTGTAATATGGATGTATATGTTGATACTAGTTGATTTTAGATATTGGGATGTCTTATTTTATGGCACAGCTAAGTAGGTACAAACGAATTAATTAATTTGATCTTTTGACCCATACTATAAAACTATATTACGTAGGTAACCCTTCAAATAACTATAACAAAGAACTATACAGGGTGTAACAGGGGTGGTGGATCAACGGTGGCCCAGAGGTGGAGGACCTCAATACCTACTAATTTAACCCTCATATATGTTCAGCAATATTCAGTGGTTCAGCTGATATTTAGGAATTTGTATTTTTTTTTAAAGAAATCCGATTTTTTGAGAAAACTTGAAAATACAAACTAGCTCAATAGTAGGCCTTTTGTACCATATAACCGCTTTAAATCATTGGTTTATAAAAATCGAAATAACACTGATACAATATTTATTTTTTATAAAATTAAATGTTTAAGTACATTAAGTTTCAGAGGCTGTAGAAAAAATATTTCACTGATATTTTTTTTCCATAAACTATCTTAAAAACTACTAGAATTCATGTAGAATAATCCCTGAAATTTTCATTTGGCTAGCAATACAACATGTAATAAAAATATCAGTCGATTGGTGATAAATGAAAAAGTAAAATAAAACAATTTTCATGTGAGTTATTCTCGTAATTAGTATGAAGGATTTTCGGTGCTTTTTGACTCAAGTAATTATTTTCACATGTTGCCGTATTGTTAGCCAAATGAAATTTTCAGAGACTATTCTACATTAATAAAATTGTAGTAGTTTTTCAGATAGTTTGTGGAAAAAAATTACCAGAGGAATATTTTTTCTACAGCCCCTGAAATTTAATGTTAAGATTTAAATTGCTAAAAAATCAACATTGTTTCAATATTTTTTGCGATTTCGATAAATCTATGATATTTAGCGGTTATATGATACAAAAGGCATACTGGCATAAAGCTAACTTGAGGAAAAAATCATGAGCCTAGACCTAACAGTTAGGCCGTATTTTCAAGTTTTCTCAAAGAATCTGATTTCGTAAAAAAATCACAAATTCCCTAATATCAGCAGAACCACTGAATATTGCTAAACATACATGGTAGGTATTGAGGTCCCCTACCCCTGGGCCACCGTTATCCACCACAATTGTTACATCGTGTATAATATATTTTTTTCAAAGGCTAGTTCTTGGCAGTCGGTTTTTTTTTCGCACAAATTCTAGGAAAGATGAACGAAATAAAGGCACTTAGTTGGACGTCATAATTCGTTTTGAAATAAGTATAACCACTACAATTTGTTCTATCTTTCTATCTAACGACTTTGATAAAAGCTTTCTATAATGAAATCCGCATCAAAATCGGTACAATAGTTTTTTCAAAAACATGTAAAATAAATAAAAAAATGCATCTGAGACCGGAACCAAGCTAATAAAATAATTAGTATTTTTGTATCATCTCCAGTGCAGCCTCGTTAGACTTTTAGTTGTATTAGTATAGGGTTGCCAAGCTCCAATTTAAAAAACCAGGATTTGAAGTTGGAGAAACCAGGACAATTCAGTTTGAAAACAGGACGCAGTAATAGTGTTGCAAGTTGCGAGCCGTGAGGCCGCCCGTAACGTAAGAATTTTAAAAGAGGCGCGCGAATTTAAAAATTTAAAAACCCAGGACGCTGCTTGAAATCTATTCGGGACGTCCCAGGGCATTACAAAAACTAGGACATGTCCTGGAAAAACAGGATGGTTGGCAACTCTATATTAGTATAGCATTTCATCAAGGTCCATCTTTGTCTTCAGTAAGGGGCGACGATGCATTATTTTTATCATTGGTTAAACGAGAAGGATTCGTATCATGGACATTTTGTCTCATTTTTTCTTCTCCGTCGCGTCGGACTTTATCTGTAAAATAATAACAAAGCATTTAAATGTGTAAGGCATGAAATCACATTATATTTGGATTTAAATTTAAATCTCGAAGTTATTTACAAGGCATTCACGGACATATTATCTATATACAAATACTTTTAACTAAGTGCATTTGGATGTATACACGGTACATATACCAAAACAACATTTTTCACAATTTTTGTCTATCTGTCTGTCTATCTGTTTGTTTCGGCTAATCTCTGAAATGGCTGGACCGATTTTGATGGGACTTTCACTGGCAGATAGCTGATGTAACAAGGAGTAACTTAGACTACTTTTATTTTAGAAAAAAAATAGGCGATACGAAGTTCGCCGGGTCAGCTAGTTTTTTATATGGATTGATATTACTATGTTATCCTATTTCTTGAAAGTTGGTTAGTCTCGTTTTGAACACATCTTAAAATAAATAGATTTTTATCCAAATATAAGGTGATGAAATGTAAGTTTATACACTCTGACGCTTAACGGGAGAAGAACTGTAGTATGTAATCTTACATAGGTATCTGCTAGTGTACGCACCTGAATATAGCTTCATTATTAAAGGACGACTATATATTAGACCTGCAGCCAACATCACAAGCCCAAAACCTAGCAATATTCCGCCATCTGTGCGTTGGCTAGTGTCCTCAATGGTCTCTTCTGCGGCGAATATCAAATTTCTCTGTCCATTATATCCAAGCGGAGACGTGTCTGAATTAAAAAAAACGTGTGTGTGTACTTATGTACGCACGTAAGCAAGTAAGAAGGCACACTTAACTGTTACTTATACCTCTCGCTCGCACCCACGACCCGGCGCGCGCTAGCAATCCTACCACGTACCTCTCGTTCGCACCCACGACCCGGCGCGCGCTAGCAATCTACCGCGTACCTCTCGCTCGCACCCACGACCCGGCGCGCGCTAGCAATCCTACCGCGTACCTCTCGCTCGCACCCACGACCCGGCGCGCGCTAGCAATCCTACCGCGTACCTCTCGCTCGCACTCACGACCCGGCGCGCGCTAGCAATCCTACCGCGTACCTCTCGCTCGCACCCACGACCCGGCGCGCGCTAGCAATCCTACCGCGTACCTCTCGCTCGCACCCACGACCCAGCGCGCGCTAGTAATCCTACCGCGTACCTCTCGCTCGCACCTACGACCCGGCGCGCGCTAGTAATCCTACCGCGTACCTTTCGCAAGAACCCACCACCCGCGCTTGCAATCCAAGCTCCAGCAAAAGTTGTGTGCCTAGCACCACATATCACGCATTTATCATGTCGCTTTTTGGCTATATAACTTCAAAAATATGTATATTGTATGGGGTCATCGCAGGATCTTCCTGTGAAGTGGGGATTACCAAGGCAGAGACACAACTGTCATCTAATGTACTTAACGTAACGTAACATGTAGGTACTGAAAGATTACTTAAAGCGCGTCTATCTATATTGCGATGAATACAAAAGAAGGCAAAGATTATTTATATCTCAATTACACCGCCGTTAAGTTGACCTGAAAAAACCCGAGTGTGCTTTTCAAACGGGGATATTTGTAAAAGAAAAGTGCACGGGTGATTTCTAGACACAAAAATTTCTTGAGCACTTCCGTGCTTCGAAGGACACATAAAACTGTTAGTCCCGACTCCAGGTTGTTATCGTAACATAATAATCCTTTTAAACCATGTCGGAGGCACTCGAGCCGGGGCGGCATGAAAAATTTCAACACTTGATTTGACCACTGGAGCAGCGTGGTAGAGTATGCTTTATGCTTCCTAAAGTAGGTACGTTATGTATTATATACGTTAAAAGGTACGTCCTACCTGAGACAAAAGGAATTCTTGTGGGGCGATATGAGTGAGAAAGTCTATCTTACATCATAGAAAGTGACTTACAGTATTCAACAAAAAACTGGTAAGAGCCATTGGGCAGGCCTTCTCTAAATCTGTCATCTGTTTGATTCAGTCGGGCTAGAAGCTTACGTTTCCAATCAGGTCTCATCCACGATATGAAATACTCATTCTGTAAATAAGAAAGATAAACGGTCAAAAGATAAAAAGGTCAAAAGGAAAATTTTGGCCATAATTTCTTATCAATTGAACTGTATTATTTTCTTTATAGACGTAATAAATAAATAATTAACGTTTCACATTCATAGCCCCATACTAGGATTCTCTGTGTGGTGGGTGCCATGGACAATACACTAGCCAAGGACATTTACACCCACACCAAGAACATAAATTCAAAGATATCATTCAAATTTCCGTTTCGCTGGGAATCGAACCCAAGACCCTTGGCGCGGCGATCCGGCATGGTAACCATTGCGGCACACGGGTCGTCACACATATGTGTCTTATTCGCAGAATATATACATACATATTTGCTCAAATTTCCATCCTAAATTTCATAAGTTAGTTACCTAATTAACTTTGAATCATAAATGAGATTAATTTGATGTTCAAATCTTACGACCAGTGGCGTAGCTAGCCCTAAGGAGGCCCCATATTTGTTGTAGGGTCCCCTCGACGTTAGCTGTTAAATATAAAATGAGTGCCAACTGTAGCGGTCGTAAGCCACTGGCGAGCTTTTTTTTAACCGACGAAAAAAAAAGGAGGAGGTTCTCAATTCGACGCGTATATATATATTTTTTTTATGTATGATCACTCAGCAATCGGCACAGGGTGGTCCGATTTTGATCATTCTTTTTTTAATGGATAGGGTATATCTTGAAGTTGGTCCCATATTTTTTTGAAATTTTTATTCCTACCCTAAAGGTACGAAAATAGGGGATGATTGATTATTCACCCACGGAATTTTTGCCCGTTACCCCAATAACTTTGTACTGGATGATCCGATTTCGATGATACTTTTTTTATTGAATATTGTATACCTTGAAGTTACTCTTGTTTAAATTTGGAAAGAAAATTTTACCCTTAAAGGTACGAAAATAGGAGATGATTTATGTTTCAACTACTATATTTTTACCTGGTAACTGAATATATCACCAATAACTGAATAATTTTCATAGCAACTAAAAATTAAAAAATAATTATTTTTTGACAAAAAATAAAACCAACGAAAAAAAACTGAAAAGCGAAAAATAAAATAAACCATTTAGTATTATAAATTAAGATCCTAAATTAACTGAAAATAAATAATTTTGAGGCGGTGCCAAACCAATGAAAAAACAAACGGTGAAAAGATGTGCGCCGCGCTGCTGCTGCCGTGTGCATCGCATGCCACTGCCCTTATAAAATGAACTTTACGTAATTAATTTTGTTTGTTTGTTTGGCACGGTCTCGAAATTATTTATTTTCAGTTAATTTAGGATCTTAATTTATAATACTAAATGGTTTATTTTATTTTTCGCTTTTCAGTTTTTTTTCGTTGGTTTTATTTTTTGTCAAAAAATAATTATTGGGAGTGTTAGTGGGGGCCCCTATACCCTGGGGGCCCCGTATAATTGATACGACTGATACGGCGTTAGCTACGCCTCTGCTTACGACAATAGCCAAATTCTTACAATATGAGTAAAAAATCGAATAATGTATACCTGAAAGCCATTATTATCTTCATTTTCTAAATCCAACTGGTAAATATGTTTGGGCCAATGTATTGGCTTACTAAATTTTTGTAGTGCTGTAAGAATAAACAAAATAAAAATAGCTTAATTTTTATGCAGTGTGTGATTCTAAGAATATAAATTCAAAGTAACGTAGTATTTCATTTTACATCCCCTTAACATCTTCAGCTTCAGAATTCGTATATAGAAAACCAATTAATACAAACATACCTACCATATGTTAAATTTTCAGGATTGCGAAATCCAATTTTGTCTTCCGCTGACAGCATTCCGTACCGCAGTAGGCTTACTTCGGGGAAAGTGTTATTGACGTCCATTCGAAAATCACTCACGTTGTCTGAAAATTAGGACAACATTGATAGACCGATATAATCAATTTAGATGTCCATTTTAGGTGGTTCACCTTCTCGTTTGTACGCTTTTTACATAAATTAATAAATGAAAACTCCATTCCCATTGGATCCATAGTTTTTGAGAAAATCGCACACACACTATACAGTGCTTTTATATATATGGTTAATATGAAGCAGGTGATAGGTTCTTAATCTAGACACGCGGTAGCGTGTCAAGCCAATTTCAAGCTAACAGGACTGGCGAGCAGCACTGTGTGTAATATTACACGAACCATTTGGAGGCACTTTTGACCCCCTCATAACTCAAAAACTATTTCACATAAACCTGTCAAATTTGGCTCATTTATTGAGACTTGCGAAATATAATTATGTGCTCCAAACATAAACACATCTTATACGGTTATTTAGATATTAAAGTCCAAAAATCGTCATTTTTATCACTGACTGACCTATAGATCAAAACTCTAACCCAGTTCCAGATGACCTAGAAACTTGACATTTGGCATCAAGGTAGACTATTAGGCGTATGTAAAGGGAAAAACTAAAAACTGAAAATTACTGGTAAGTTAGTGAGTTAGCGGTTCCACTGTATAGACTTTTACAAATAACAATAGGTATATTAATTATCTATAAACACTTATAATTTCTAGACAAAAAGTAATAATATCTCATGAAAAACATAGATGTGAACTTGAATTACATGTTCTTGTGACTAAAACTTTAGGCTTTTCTACACAGAACTTGGCACCCATTTAGATCTCATTTCTTTTTTTTTAATTGGCTCTCATTTTACATTTATGTTTGTGATGAGATGAATATCATATAAACATTTTGTACTGACCAAACAACATAGAATCCGCCAACGCGCCGCAGGGTGCTATTGGCCTGCTATTATTGTCATATTGGAATGGTTGGCAATTATCAGAAGGCCGTTCTCTGATAATGCCTCTGAGCTGATCATCGTCTCTGAAAACAGAAATCATTTAAAAAAACATGAAAAGACGCTTACGAGGAAAATGAATATTCCTTAAACTAAAACAATTGACGCCAATAATGTGGACTCACGTGCAAAATGTGAATAATATTTATTTGGGGTTCTATAAATAATTTTAACAGCACATTTTTTTATCCCTCTTCAAAGCCAAAGACTGCCTGTCTGTCCGAAACAAAAGAAAATTTGAATTTTGCAGGATTATCGAAGGACCAAACCTTTTCATACTAGATGACGCAGTACATTGCACTTTTGATAATTTCTAACGTTTTTGCAAATTAAAATGTCTTCAAGGTATTCCTTATACATGGACATCAGCAACACCAAAGGCACCAAAGGCATACGTTGCCGGCCAAGAAAGAAAGAAGAAAAAGAAAGAAAGAACTGGCTCTTAAGCCCCCGCTGGGACACGAAGAGTCCAGGCGAACCCCATGGAGAAATAATAATAGTAATAATGGTATTAATTAGCAATTAAAATCAATATTACCAATATAATCCCTCTGAGTAGCCCTACCACCAGCGGGCCGGATTTAGTCGCCTCTTACGACACACATCCGGCATGGGATTGGGGTTAGTATTCTAAGCCTAACCTAATACAGCACATCAATTGAATGTTCCATAAATTATACTTACTTTGAGTTGACAACATCTACTGAATTCTGATCAAAGTTTGGCAGTTCAAGGTATAGAGTAACTTCACCCTTCAACATTACATCAATGTTTATTAAACAGAAGCAAGTAATTGATTTAATTTGATGTGTTCCTAAATAATCCTGACATGATATGTTTGATGTATCTTCATAAACAAAGTATTTACATTCTGAGTAAACAACCTTATGTTCAGTTTTCTCAATCTGTAATTAATGAATGTAAAAATTAGAACCATGTAAATAAATATGCTAAACATGCAAAAATTTGGTGGAGTCCGAAGCGCTTTGTATGTGCTCATTATATTTTTATATTATTATTCAAAGTATAAATTCAAATGGTCCATACTAACATTAAACAAAAAAGCAATTTGCCTAAATAATAATGAAAAAATATTTACTCTAGTGGTAGAAGTATTCAAAAGGACAGCGCCTATTATTAATAATACCACACTCAGAACTAGCCAAATGATTAAAATTACATATTTGTATTTGATTAAAAAATTTCTAATATTCTCATCTGAAATAAAATAAAAAATTTGCTAAGTAAATTTATTAACGGTTGATTTAAAATCATGCAATAATATAAAAAATATAAATCTGAAAAATACAAAAGTATTATGCAATTCATTTTAGGTCTGCGTCAAGAGGTTTTTACTCAATGAAATAGAATAAAGCAATACGTAGTTCAATTTAGTATAATTAATTCATAATTTCACAATACTTTTAAACCTCATTTCACACTACTTTAAACGGAAACATAGTTACATTATTCATCATATTTTCCTCTTTCATCTAAAAATAGGAACATAAAATAATTGCCTTAATTTTAATATTGCTATTCTACCGATTATGGTTTCAAGCACAAATGTTTAAAAGTATAATTTTAGTTTGGCCTGGTTGGGTTAACAATAAATTATTCAAAAATTTTAAGAACATGTAAAAAGACTCGTAAATATATCAAACGCTCATATTATGGTTCCCACTTCACTAGCAACTATGTATCAAACATTGAGGTATCTATGTTAGGATTTAAAACAAGTTTTTAACCGACTTCAAAAAAAGGAGGAGGTTCTCAATTCGACTGTATTTTTTTTATGTTTGTTACCTCAGAACTTACGACTGGGCGAACCGATTTTGATGATTCTTTTTTTAATTGAAAGCTGGTGCCTGTCATGTGGTCCCACATAAATTTGAACGAGATCTGACAAGTAGTTTTTGAGTAACTTTGAAGTCGGTTATTTTTTGTTAGTAAAATTTAGATTATCTTATCTTATATTTAGATTATCTTGTAAACATGAAGGGGCTATGAATCAGATGCTGGTGGTCCATGAAGACATCCTAAATATTGTTCTATAGTAAGTAAAGTTTATGTTAGAATTGGCATTACCAAAAAGCACACACATTGTGTTTTTCTCGTAATTATTAAAAATTCATTTTTAAAGATCTTGGATATTTCATTATACTTAAGTATGTAAGGACTCTGTCAGATTATTTATTTCGAGTGGACCATGATAATAGAAAGATTAAGAAACCTTAGTCTAAAGCAAAATCAAAAACGTTTCTGCGTTGCCAGGCGGCAAATTGTTGCTACCTAGTAATAAAACAATGCATTATTTTTGCACACACTGTGCGCAATACAGTTCAAAATGCTGCATTTCAAAGACTCAGCATTTTTTTTATGGATAAAGCCAGCAAATGAGCTGACTATCCACCTGATACAAAGTGGCTATCATCACTCATGTACATCAGCAATACCAGAGGCTTCAATGATGTGTTACCGGCCAAGATAGAAGAAACAGAAAGAAAGAACTGGCTCTCAAGCCTCCAGCCGGAACACAATGAGTTGTTTGGCAGCTCGCTCAAGTAAGAGGTTGGTGCGAAAGGCAAACCCCATAGAGAAATAATAATAGCAATAATGGTATTAATGAACTATTAAAAGTTAATATTACCAATCTAATCTCTACGAGGGGCCCTACCACCAGCGGCGTTTCGATGCGGAGAAAAACCGTAATGCACCAGGAGTACATAAGAGTTTCTAGTTATCCTGGAGGTGCACCCTACTGAACAATGGACAGAACTGTAGCGAACATTCCTCCTGTTGAAGGTTTCTGGGTATCACCACTCATGCATGGCGGTTTTTTACCAGGCTGGCTTGGTAGTTGCCACCCAAATGTTTTTTCCTTGTTTCGTTCCGACAGGCTTCCTTTGGTGTAGACTTCTTGATTAACCCTTTGGTGTAACTGATGTCCATGGGCGATGGTCACCACGTTCTATCGGATGCTGATCAAAAAAATCTACGTGCAATATTATTAACAATAACAAAACATAAATACCAATCTCTGCCATTTGAAAAGAAATACACAAACAAAAACAATATTTTGTAATTCTTTCTCGTAAAACGTAGTTATTAAGTACTCTGTGGCTCTTTCTAGCATTCAAGTTACTCTATGCTAGCATTGACGCCATTGACACTAAGCCATAGATTAATTGACTTGACTGGACTTGACAGGACTACAGAGTTGACAGTGTTGACACAGTCATGTTCAGTAAGAAGTCTTAGATCGACGACTTTGTAGAGGTACCTGAAGTTCGATGACGTCATACCCTAAAGTTCATTTTTCCATTGTGCCCATTGGATGTTATCTATAGTCCCAGGACATATCATTCGATGCATTTGATTATGATTTTTTATAATGATATAAAACATCTAAGATGAATATTATAGGTACCGTACCAAAAATCAATGCAATTTTTCAGAGTGGCGATTATGGTCATCGGGGATTTGTGAAGATTGTGGTCGTCATAAGTACTCGTCGTTTTTGTTTTTGTTGCATAAAATGTGGTGTTGTACTGTTGTCGATAATCAGTAATAGTCGTGTTAATATCCTTTCCTAACTGAATAATTCCCAGTCCCTTCCCGAGTCTTGTTTAAAGGTAATCAATATTGTCAATATTGTCATGGGCAGGATCGGTGGGTTTGCTATCGTAAATCTAAAAACACGTAAAGCAACTTAAAGTGGAGAATAATGAAAGAATACTGTACATTTAATATTACATATTAGTATTACATTTCATTAATAAAAAGCTGGAATGTGCAATCGTCTCAATTTTGCTCTTAATGCAATATTTTAAATACAGTAATTTTGAAGAAATTTTAATAAAACGTATTATTAAAATATTATTTTAACCTATAGAAAAATTACCTACAGAAAACATTTTGAAGAACCATATCAAAATAGGACAATCTTTCTAAGTATGTAAGTGTGGATACCCTATAATTATGAAGGACAACCTCAATCTGGCCTGTGATTGGTTCTTTAGGGACTTTAGGTTATGACGTCATCGATGACGTTTTATCGAAATCGAACTTCAGGTACCTCTACAAAGTCGTCGATCCAATTCGACTATAGTCATAGTCAAGGATATTGTAGTATAACTGGATTGCATTCTTCATACCTGACTGAAGACAGAAGAAGTATTGAGGTGGTCCTTCATAATTCGTCCATTGGATACTTAAATCGATTATGTCCTAATTTGACCACGCTTAACGATTTTTGTAAGGAAACTACAATATACTTTGGGGCAGTGTTACCCGGTCATGTGGTCCGTAGACATTAAGATAAGGTAGAAATATGGTAAGTAATTTGAAGTAAAACAACATGTAAATAAACTTGGCAAGTGCGAGTTAAACTCACATGGTGAGGGTTCCGTACATTGATTTAATTATGTATTTACAGTTATTTTTCTATTTTATTCGTTTTTGCCCTTTTTTCTAAAATTCTAGCCTCAGTAGATACGGAGATGGGGGGGGGGGGGATAGCCAATTTACTCCAAAACTTCTGGACCAAATGAGTTGAAATTTGGCCCCCTGTACTTTTTTGTGACTCAAAGATGAACGTATAAAGTACAAAACTGAATTATGAAAAAAAAAACTGTTTTGCAAATCATATCGTGTTGTGTGTCAAATGAAAGGGCTTGTTGTACGAATCTCAAATATATTTTTTTATAGTTGTACAATTGTGTCTATTAGTGTTACTTTGAATTAATAAAGAAAAGTTGCCAACAAATATGCCTTGTCTAAAATACGGTAGATTTTGACACTGTAATTACATCGTTACGGTAGACGGTAAATCGGAGCTGAATACGGTAGATCTACCGTAATTATGGTACCTGGCAACACTGCATTGGGATGATTCACAAAGTTGGTCAGCGCCATCTATTAGCTCATATTAAAATACATACAGACATTACCTCCTATTAAACAACCAACTCCCACACAAAAATAATGTTTGATTACGGTCCTAAAAAACAGACGGACGTAATCCCAACAACAAATTCAGTGAAGCACCCATAGTAATACCAACTCTCTATTCGTACAAGTACACACACCCATACATTGAAACCATACTGCGTCAATCGCGAATCAAAAATTACGCACACATGGAAAGCGGGTGGTCATTGCTATGCTTCACTCTCAATTAGGCGAGGTTACGTCCGTCTTTTTTTCAGGTCCGTGTGTTTGATATTTAAAATTTCGCTGCCAAAGTCTAGAGCTATTTTTTTTAATTTCACTCCATATTTGTTAAAAGTTATTATTATTATTACTTATAAATTTTATTTCATTTCATTTATTTATTTACTTTAAATGTGGCGCAGCTCGAGGCTATCGGGCGTCCCATGACGGCCTATTTTTTTCTAGTGGTAAAGAAGTATAATATTATTTTTTAAAAGTTCTTCTAAATTAGTAGAGATGAAACGGATAGTGGCTGGATACCGAATATTGGGCCCTTTTAAGTTTTTCTTAAAGACATCTCGAATCGATCGAAATCACAACCCATACATTTGGTGGTCAGTTAATTTGAATCAGTACACACAGTTGTTAAGGTTTGCTAAAGTTTATCTTTCAGCACCTGGCAGTAGCCTTTACAGCGTAAGGCTATTTTCAGAAGTTGGTCTGGTATGCGAAGCCAAGTGGAATCGCCTCTTACTAACAAATGTGGAAAATTTGATATTCATTCACTAGAATTTGTCACTTGTTAATTTTGAATATTAAACTAATTAATTAAACAAACATTTTTGACCTGCTATTAAAATAAATAGTGTCCATATCTTATTGTGGTACGATTTGCTTTGGGTAAAAAAATGACAATTTTTTGAATTTTACTATCCGGTATCCGGGCGAATAATCAAAACAAGGCCGGATAGGCCGGGTACCGGATAATTACCGGATGTCGGTTTCATCTCTAAAAAATTCTTCACGTAATGGAAACTGATGTTTTTATATTACTAGTTTTCTATAGTGATAATGAAATGTACAGTACCCCCAACTTATCTGTGAATTGGAGGAGGGCGCTGTCGGACGCATTGGACCAATCATTGGACGCAATTCGAGACGTAGTAAATGTCAAATGAATGAGCACAAAGAACTTATGAATGGCGCGGCATTTCACAGGTATAAACTTGGTAGCACTGTGACAATATTATTTATTATATACATATATACAGTATAAATACCACAGTTAGAAAATAATTTTTAATGCAATCGAATTTTATAACCGGACTTAAGATAACATGGACATTATAATGCTCCATGCATCACAGAAAAATGGTCATCCAATGTTGTAGTCATCCATCTTCAGGTACCTCTGTGAAGATTACAATCCAGTTATACTATAATATCCTTGGTCATTGTAGTATAAAAAAATTATGTACCACAGTAAAAGACTTTGTGATGTTTGTAAAGCTGAAAACAAACTGTCGGACGCGGCTTACGGACGCGGCTGAAGGATGTGACGTAATAGGTATCTAGATAATGAATGTACACTGAGCTGTGCAAACTATCGGAGGTAAAGCTGCAAACATACTATAAGCCGCGGCTGACAGCCGCGACTGATAATGTGCACATGACAAAAACATCTAGCGCGCTAGATAGCTCTTGGACGTCCGAACGCCTCAAGGTGCCACAAGGTCACGTCCGCGACTTACCTCCGATAGTTTGCACAGCTCAGTGTACATTTATTATCTAGATACCTATTACGTCACATCCTTCAGCCGCGTCCGTAAGCCGCGTCCGACAGTTTGTTTTCAGCTTAAGTCGCGGACATGACCTTGAGGCACCTTGAGGTGTTCGGACGTCCAAGAGCTATCTGGCGCACTGGATGTTTTTGTCATGTGCACATTATCAGTCGCGGCTGTCAGCCGCGTCCGATCGGACCGCGGCTTATATTATGTTTGCAGCTTAACCCCGGACCCCACCCTCCCCCTGCGTCGACGGAATCTCTATGTCTCATCTGTGATGTCTCAGTACTTAGTAGTAGTCTGTGCGACGTGCGTGGTCTGTGCTAAAAATTAAAAGTACTCTGTGATTGCTACATAGATTTATCAGATTTGTGATTTAGGAATGTTATGATTTTGTAAGTGATTTCTAATTGTGAATATTAATTAAACTTTTGTTTTTTGTTTCGTATCAGTATTGCCGTTCGTTATAGAGGCAGTGTATAAGCTAAATTAACAGTTACGAAAAGTAAACGTAGCAGCGCTTAATTTATTTCGACGTAACTAGGACAATATTGCGGTGAGCCTTTGGAGAGATGTCTAACGAAACCAATAAAAACGTAAGTTTGAAATCTACATTATTCGGATACATTAATATCTAACAACTATTTCTGTACAAAGATAAGAAAATACGGATTGAGTACATATCCCGATAAGAAATGAGTCATAACCGAGTCTGCATTGTGCATACCTAATACTTAGTTTGGTTTATTGCTATGCATACCATTTGTGAAATGGATACTCGATACAGTTAGCGGCGGATGTATGCCAGTGTTTATGCATTCCAGGCGAATGTGCCCCTCTTTCTTTGTTACAGTTCATATAAATCACACAAATATTTAGTGTTCATGTAGCATACTTCTCAAGTAGCCAATAAAAACTAGCTGTGATCACAATCATTCTAAATTTTTGTTTTTTCGATGTTCTTATTCCAATAGATATTTACCTGGACAGTTAGTTATTTAAAAAAGTTACTCAGAGTACATGTACCTCTAGTTAAATATATATTAAATTTCACTTTTCCTAATAATTGTCTCCTTGTTTACATTGATTTTAGTGTCAGTGCAGCTTTTGCATAACTTGACCTACTGAGATCATATTGAAACAAAATCTATATAATATCACTTACATTCAATGAACCAAACATGTAATTGGTAATTATAAAAATAAATTTCCTTGTTGTCCAATGCGGTGGTATGTGTGACAACTGTATATTTGTTCATGATACTAATGTTTATTGAAACAATGATCACATCAAATTCAATTGAAGTAAACACTATTCATAATTTATTGTAGAATGTTATTTACCATTATGAATAACTTTATTGTTCTAGTCTTTTACTTTTCTCTATAGCTTATAAAATGGAAGTAAAGTAGTTCTTGTGATCATCTTCAATATATCTGTTTCTCTCACTTCTACCATATGCCTGAATATACAATATTATTTAATACATTTTGATAAACTGTAAAGTAACTTGTAAAACTGTTACCTTAATAATGCTGTCTGAGAATTGCGAGCTATAATATCTAAATGAAGGTATATTAATAACAATAAATAAAAAACATAATATGTAATAATAATTAACTTATGACAAGAATATTTTAATTAAATAGAAATGTATGTATTTTTATTTAATTTACCTATTTAGGTTTCTATGTGCAAAGCTTTATAATTATTGCATGTGTAACATATAAATTCAATGATTGTTTATCTTCTATTAAGTATCAGTTTAAGTCTAGCATTTTGCAAAAAAAAAAATATTGACTCTATACCTAACATTTTTAACAACTCATTTTTAACAATTCATGGTTTCTATTTTTGTGTGCCTACACTCAGCGGGACCCCCTATCCTAAAACGATATGAGTATATCTAGGATTTAGTTCCAAATTAATTGTATCAAATGCCGTCAAAATTAGATTTTGTTCCGTCAAAATTAAAGAAGGGCGTTGGTTTTAATTCAACCTCCAGCCAGGGGGACCCTTTTCATTTATAGGTAACAGAAACTTGAAATGGGTGTCAAACTTTAGTTCTACTTTAAGTTAATATGATCTAAGTAAAAACGATGTACTAGCGTTGGCCGCCGGCTGGAGGTTCTTTTGAACCTTGTTATTTTTGAAATTATTTATGCTAGTACATCGTTACATACTCATATCGTTTTAGGATAGGGGGTCCCGCTGAGTGTAGGCACACTCTATTTTTTTGCTTGTTTATAAATTAATCTTCTTTTCCAGTTTTCCAATCTGGAGACCCCGGGCTATGTAGGATTTGCTAACCTGCCCAACCAGGTGCATCGAAAGTCTGTGAAAAAGGGCTTTGAGTTTACGCTGATGGTTGTGGGAGAGAGTGGGCTTGGCAAGTCCACTCTTGTTAATTCCCTGTTTCTGACTGACTTGTATCCTGAACGAGTGATACCTGATGCTATTGGTATTTAAAAAATTTTACTTTATGTTTGTTGTTTGTATGTGTAGCACATTTCACTGCTTTGCCAAATGTACATTTTGAAAACTGGACAAACTGATAGATACACAAAAACTTGCAAAGTTATGTCTCCCTGTTTTTTTCTGTATATGAGAAACCCTAATAGTGGATGATAGCTATGGATACATTCCTAATAATTTAATATAATAATGCATGTCATAATATATTGCTGTGTTGTTACAATATTGTTGTTCCCACAGAAAAAACAAACCAGACAGTACAGTTGGATGCATCAACTGTAGAGATTGAAGAGAGAGGAGTAAAGTTAAGACTGACAGTAGTGGATACACCTGGCTATGGGGATGCGATTGACAACACTGATTGCTTCAGGGTAAGTAGTGCCTGAATTTTTTGTTGATAATTACTATATCTGATACCTACTAAAACCCCCTCAGCTTAAAATGCTAGTCCTACACATTAATCATTTATTTAAAATTAAAGATACTTCATATAATTTTTTTTTTTATTATTTTAATGGACATTGAATGCTTATCGCTCTCACTTATATTTGCTATAAACTCTGTAGTTTCTACATCTCTTTATTTATGTTTTATTTGATACCTTAATTAAAATTTTATTCTATTCGCCCTCTACTCTATTCAAAAACAATTCCAAGTAATAACAAAAAAATTCTTTACAGAATAAAATTTAATGACATAATAATATCATTCATTTATTCCCAGAAAAGTGTTTAGAAGTAGTAATATGTGTATGTATGGATGAGCGCCACATACTAACTAATCCGTAACTGAATACTATTTTTGTTCACAGTCAATAATTAAATACATCGACGAGCAATTCGAGCGATTCCTACGAGATGAGAGCGGCCTCAACCGGCGCAACATTGTCGACAACCGCATACATTGCTGCTTCTACTTCATATCGCCTTTCGGACATGGGTATGATGTCAATGATGATAATAGATTATATAAAAGTTACTCCTAATTAAATAAACTCATTTATTTATTTATTTAACCTTTATTGACCACAATAAAATATCACGGTACAAATGGCGAGCTTAATGCTGAAAGCATTCTCTACCAGCTAACCATTGGCCAAAGTAGAAATGCACGAAAGGCGGTTTGGGAAGGTATTTACAATGTTACACATATACATACATATTAATACCTACACAAAAATACACAAAATACATATATAAATAAATACATAAATATTTATGTTTGCCATTCTCTATCAATCACTTCTACGTCTGGACGTGGACGGTTAGATAAGTTGGTAAATGCATGTTACCAACTTATCCAACCCTACAATTAAAATATCTGCAAAATTTCGTGGATGATTTTAAACTTGTAAAATTCTAAAGGCGTCAGTCATTAGATACAAAACCTCAATAATATTGAATTTCATTTTAGCTTGAAGCCCTTGGACATTGAATTCATGAAACAGCTACACAACAAAGTAAATATTGTGCCTGTCATCGCTAAAGCAGATTGCTTGACTAAGAAGGAGGTGCAGAGGCTTAAATCAAGGGTGAGTACAATTTAAAACGATAAGTAAAATTAGAAATGGTAGAACAACGGGGGCAATATATGATTTTAAACTTAACTCATTGTGGATTGAACATATTTTACTATTTTGCAACTGGGTCGAAATATCGGAGTACAAAATAAATATTAATGAAAACAACTCAAGAAGTCAAGAATAAAAGTAAATTTCAAGTTCTCTTTTTATTAGGTGATGGAAGAGATTGAGAGAGAAGGTATTAAAATCTACCCCCTGCCTGATTGTGACAGCGACGAAGATGAGGATTATAAGGAACAGGTGAGTGGGATGGAGGTCATTACCACAAAATAGAGGGACATTTGTGTATTTCACACAAATGTTGTTCATATAAGAAGAAGTTGCGCCATCTGTCTCTCTTTTACGAACTGAGTGAGATCAGTGTCGCCATGTTGAATAAATGTACAGAGTCGTCATTGTTCCTTCTAAAAATCTTGTTTTCCTTAAGTATTCTTATTATTCTAACTATTCTAACAGCCTTAACAGTTTCCTTATTTAAACGCTGTGATGGTAATAATATTTTAATTATCCTCTTTAACATCTATAATGATAATAATTTGAGTGGATATGCCTGTCGATTTATTTATTTTTTTATTTAGTCTTTATTGCACCATACAAATGTATAAAAACAAGAGGCGGACTTAATGCTAAAATCATTCTCTACCATTCAATCTTTGGGCAGTGGGAAAACAACGAAGACAGTCACTTAAAAACGAACTAAATATGAATTGCAACAAAAAAGAATAGTATATTATATCAAATTATATAATACGAGTAACCGCCCTCGCTTTGCTTCGGTTTTCTTTTTTTTTTACACCTTGGGCTACATTATTGGAGTTTTATTAAGGATCCCTAATTTTTTTGAAAATATAATATAGCCTATGTCACCCGAGGATAGTGTAGCTTCTCAGTGAAAGATTTTTTCAAATCGGTTCAGTAGTTTCGGAGCCTATTCAATGCAAAAAAACAATCAAATCTTTCCTCTTTATACTCGTAATATTGGTATTAGTAGTAGTAGACAACATAAATACATGCTACGTACATTTGTACTACGTCGATTGTAGTTATACTATCTGTGGTTATACAACTAACTGCGTAACTTTATGGCAAAAATATTAAAAAGCTGAATTCATTTTTGAAAATATTGGCGTAGGAAAAACACCGTCCATCCCTGTTATAGACTACACTAGTCATATTCGTATCAGAATGAATGTAAACAAACCATTAAAATTCCTTTGTAGGGTTTGCACCAACCGATTTGTATTTCGCACACCAAATGACTATTATATGGTGTGCACCGTGCAGGTCCGTCAGCTGAAGGCGGCGGTGCCGTTCGCGGTGTGCGGCGCGGGGCAGCAGCTGGAGGTGCGCGGGCGGCGCGTGCGCGGCCGGCTGTACCCCTGGGGGGTCGTCGAGGTCGAGAACCCCGAGCACTGCGATTTCATCAAGCTGAGGACCATGCTCATGTTAGTTGACTTTTGAATTATATTTTTAGGACAGTCCAAATAGACATTCAAGTTTACAATATTTCACATAGAGCTGAAACTTAGTACACACTACACAATATGTTGAGATCACCACTATGAATAAAAATTAAAAAGAGCCCATCGATCGAGTCTGGAACGGGATGGATACTCCGTTCTACGGATAAATCCGATTGCGTCATAATAATTATGTTAGCAAATTATAATTTTGTACCTTCGCTTTATAAAATTTATTCGAAATAGTTTATTTATTCACATAATAAACTAACCTTTATGTATATCTGTGTGACAGCACCCACATGCAAGACCTGCAGGAAGTGACTCAGGAGGTACACTACGAGAACTACAGATCGGAGAGGCTCGCTAGAAACGGCCAGGTGCCTAAGCGACATACGTAAGTCATCCACCTGATAATGATTAACGCCTACCATTGCCACGTCACTGATACACTACGTTATTTTTGATTACATCCTTTGGCAACGCACTTTACGCCCCAACTCAAAGTCACTAACAATTACTTGAATCGCTCCTTAGTACAGAATTTGTATGATGATTCTTTACTAAGGAGCGATTAAATTAACCGTTAGTAAATCGGAGTTGGGGTGTTAATAATAATAATAATTCTTTATTTGTGATCATAGGTATTTCAGGTCTTAAAATATATTAAAAGAACTCTATGTTCGGCCCTTTCAGTCATACAAATATTATTAAAAAATTAATTCAAATTATAAAACAGTCAGAAAAGCCGTATTGGGGCGGCTTTAGAATACTAAGCCCAATCCCACGCCGGATGGGTGTCGTAAAAGGCGAATAAATCCGGTCCGCTGGTGGTAGGGCCCTCGGCGGGATTATATTGGTAATATTGATTTTAATTGTTAGTTAATACCATTATTACTATTATTATTTCTCCATGGGCATATTCGCCTGAATAGCTACCACCCTTGAGCATGAGTCAGCCGCCAAACGACTCGTCGTGTTCCGGCTGGGGGCTTGAGAGCCAGTTCTTTCTTTCTTTTTCTTCTCTCTTTCTTGGCCGGCAACGCAACGGGTTATGCCTTTGGTGTTGCTGATGTTCATGGGCGACGATAGCCACTTACCATCAGGTGGATCGTCAGCTCGTTTGCCGAGTATTTCCATAAAAATAAAAAAAAATTGTAAGAATACCTCCGAAGCATGGAACCAATCAAAGATTTTTGCAACTGGGTTTTCTACAAAGGCCTGCCCGAATGACAAGTGGCTTTATTCAGCCGATCACAAATAACATAATATGGATGGAGTATGAACGGGGTTTTTTTAAACGAATCGACTTAACAGGTCGACCGAGAGCGGGCTCAGCGAGGCGGACACCAACGGCATGGCGAATGGTTCCAATGAGGACCCCACTGAACGCGAAAGGGCTCTGATTGAAAAGGTACGTTTTGTACCTAATACTCGTTATTAATATTATAATATTACAGGCTTTAAACCCTTTATCCTCCTATCTATATCAAATATTTTTTCAGTAACACTTACTCGTTTTGTTGCACATTATTTGACTTTTTGTAATAGAAGAGTAACATTTTACCGACACGCTCATTAGACAACTACAACAACATAGTTGAACAAAAGAGATAATGTACGGTACGGCTTTTGTTTTATTTCAATCGTATCATAAATGAAAAAGAAAATATGTCAATTTAAATAATAAACACGTTTCGAGTGTAGATACTAAGAGATTAATGGTTTCTAGAAACGAACTAAGGGTTGTTAATTCTTTAGTGGAATAACTTGGTTGTTTCCTCGAATAATAAAACCTTTTCGGGAGCACACTTTTAATTTTTTCTAAGAAAAATACAGAGAGAATGGACTTATTGAAGTGACGGTCGACAAATAAAAAGATCATAAGTTTGCGTGGGTAGAAGAAACGCGAGGCTTGCAAACATTGCATCCCAATAATCCGTAGGCGCGGCAATAAGGGTCATCTACTAGTAAATATATGAACATGTTGTGTGTGTGTCAGGAGGCGGAGTTGCGTCGCATGCAGGAGATGCTGGAGCAGATGCAGCGGCAGATGCAGCTGCAGGCCGCCGCCAGCACCACCAGCGCGTAGGGCCCACCCCCTGCCCCTCCCCCCGCTGCCAGGCAGGTACACACACACATGTCCGCCACGTGACATGTACACACACTACACACATCGTGTGGACGTGACTGATCAATATCTGTTAGGCAGTCTTTAGTAAGTTTACTCACGTAAGTAATTTATGTGATTAACTTACTGTAAAGCAAATTAATGTAAAATTGTAAACACACTTGGTAAGTAGCTTATGGTAATCTGGGGGCACGGCAGTGCCCCCGCCAAGTCGAGCAAAAAAGCGGCACGGCCGTACCATCCTTTTCTCGAAGCAATTCAGGCCATTTTCGACCCCCTATAACTTCGTTGTGGATAAAGCTAGAAGCCTGAATTTTTAGTAACCAAGCAGGCATTGTATAAACACGGTATATTTCAAATTTCATTCAATTTGAACCAGTAGTTTAAGAATTATAACTAGTCAAAGTTTCTTAATTTCGTCACTCACTGACTGACTGACCGATCATCAAAACTCTAAGGCACTTCTAGCAGACATAGAAGCTTCAAATTTGGAACACAATTAGTGTTTAGTGTATCGATCAAGGGAAAACTAAAATATTTTGCAATTTCGGTCCAGTTTTCTAGATACACCAACTGCATAAATAACTTTGTAATCCCATATAAATATATAGGATTACAAAGTTACATTTGCAGTTAATGAATCACTGTACCTGTATAACAAAGTAACATTTGCAGTGAATGAATCAGTGTACCTGTATATAGTATAATGGAAAAATAGGTGTAGATAGTTACCTAGATATAATTATGTTCAAAGGTAACTTGTAAAAGGAAAAAAAGTAGAACTATCTACAAAAAGAAATGAGATGCCATCAAAAACAAAACTTGTAAAAAAACTAAGTCTCGCAACTCAGTTCTTCTACCGTAAAAAGTTGTGAGATCCATGTAATACCAAGTCGGTTAATTTATTCAGTTCCTACTTAAGGGTCCTTCGGGGTGTAGTGGAGTGTTCTGTGCTTTATTTAACCTCCACAATCTCTTCTCTAGTGGCTCCAAGAAGCTGTAGTCACAGCGGCCACACCCCGGTAACCACGTCAGTGGGCTAAACCTAGAGAAGGGGCTATGTCTACGAATATCAGTAGAATAGTCGTCGGTGATCCCCGCTACTGAAGTCTGTGTCGGTATCACAGTACCTACTACTGATGCAGCAAGGTAAGGCGAAACACCTCAAGGGCGCTTGTCAGGATCCATGTTGTGACCTGCGGCCTTTCGCTGCATCCCAATCTCTGCCGATCGTACCGGTTTACCGGTCCATTGGACTACAGAGGGAGGGACGAGAGAGTGGACTTGCGCCCGCGCAACCGTTTGTCCACTTAAAATAAATTCACGCGCAGATGACCCTAGCTATTCCTCCCGGATTTGAGTGTTGAAAAGTCCTGCGGCGATGGGGTGTTGACGGTGGGGTTAAGGTATCGATGTACTGAGGCTTTAGTTGACACCCTGCACGTAGGCGGCCAGAAGAGAGTGGTCGCTCCCGGAGCCGATTGAGGCGGGGCTCAGGGTTCGGCAGCACTTCTGGCGACAAAGCAGCCCTATTTAGGATCACTCTGCTTTCCTCTGCACAGAGGAGGGGCCTAGAAAAGGTGGCCCAAACATAGTCTGCCTCACTTTCACCTGGGTGCCTTACCGTGGGCGCCTGGACATCGGATAATGCGGTCGCAAAAGACACGAAAAATTTGATAGGTACCTTAAACTTAAACGACTAGGCATTGCTACATGGAACGTAAGAACTCTTCTAGATAATGACTGTAACATCTGTCCGGAGAGAAAGACTGCTCTCATTGCAAGGGAGCTGGCCCGCTACAACATTGACATAGCGGCAATCAGTGAAACTCACCTGTGTGACAGTGGCGAGCTCTGTGAAGCTCTTGGCGGCTACACGTACTACTGGAGCGGGCGTCCCTCAAGCGAAAGGGCGGGCAGCGGTGTAGGATTTGCTATTCGCAATGGTTTGGCTAGAGATCTGAGAGAGCTACCAAAAGGCATCAATGACCGTCTTATGACTCTACGCCTTCCAATCACAAATAATAAACACGTCCATCTTATAAGTGCCTATGCCCCTACCTTACCCTCACCGGATGAGGATAAAGAGGATTTCTATCAACAACTACGCCAAATCCTCGAAAATATTCCAAAACATGACAAAATTATTTTGCTGGGGGACTTCAACGCCCGTGTTGGCACCGAACATGATCTCTGGAACGGTGCTCTCGGCAAGCATGGAATTGGTAAATGTAATGATAATGGATTCAGACTTCTGTCATTATGTGCTCAACTCGATCTAAGTATAACAAATACCTTTTTCCGACTTGCTGAAAAGTATAAAACCTCATGGATCCACCCCAGATCGAAGCACTGGCATCTTTTAGACTACGTCATTGTTCGTCGTAAAGACCTACGCGACGTCCTTATCACCAGAGCAATGCGAGGGGCACAGGGCTGGACTGATCATCGTCTTATTAGATCCAAATTCCAACTGTCACTTAAAGCTCCACGCCGAGCACCCCACAAAATTCCACCAAAACTTGCATTCTCGAGATTTATTACCTCACCGGTACTTGGTGAGTCTTTAGATGATAAATTTGCTGTTAATGTCCCACAAACTTTTTCTTCATCAAACGATGAGTGGCAATTTTTTGCGAAACGCCTTCATAGCTGTGCTCTTGAGACTGTTGGTAAGTTACAAAAAAAGAACCAAGACTGGTTCGACGATTCAGACCAAGAAATAAAAGAGCTAGTCGAGAGACACAGACATGACCTTAAAACAAAGTGTACAGACATACTCAGTAGAAAAGAAGCACATCAGAAATTACGATTAAGGATACGCGAACTTAAGGATAGATGGTGGAAGGAGAAAGCAGCTGAGTTGCAACATAGCGCGGATACAAATCAAACTGGCAAATTCTTTGAAGGCATAAAATCCATTTTTGGCCCACGAGTAAGAAAAACTGCACCAATGTATTCAAAAGACCGACAACACCGAGTTACTGACAAGAACGAAGTAATAATGCGATGGGCAGAGCATTTTAATGAAGTCCTTAACCCTAATACTCTCAGCGTTGATCTATCTTTTATTAATATGCTTGAAGAAATGCCGATCTGCCAACACCTAGACGATCCACCATCTTTTGAAGAGTTTGTAGAAGCAGTCAACCGTCTCAAAAACTTAAAGACACCAGGCATAGATCAACTTCCCGCTGAAGTATACAAATACAGTGGCAATAACATTTTAAATAGGCTCTACAATCTAATCAGGAGAGTATGGACAACTGAAGAAGTCCCACAGGACTGGAGAGATGCCGTTATTTGTAAGCTTTATAAAGGGAAGGGAGATGTCTCCGATTGCAGCTCTTACCGCGGTATATCGCTCCTATCTTGTGCTGGCAAGATACTTGCGCACATTATTAACACCCGCCTGAGTAAAATGGCAGAAACGTACCTACCTGAGAGCCAATGTGGGTTTCGGCCCAGCAGGGGTACTATCGATGCTATTTCAGTCGTGAGACAACTCCAGGAGAAAAGCCTAGAACATCAACGGCCCCTCTACATGTGCTTTGTCGATTTAGAGAAGGCATTTGATAGAGTTCCACGTGAGGCCCTGTGGATTGTTCTCCAAAAGTTGGGATACCCAAAGAAGTTTGTAAACATCATACGCCAATTCCATGTCGGCATGAAAGCGCGGATTCAGCACGAAAACGAACTTTCTGAGGAAATCCCAATTACAAGTGGAGTAAAACAAGGCTGCGTTATGGCACCTACTCTCTTCGCCATATACTTTTCGGTTGTCATGAGAGACGCACTGCACCATTGCACTGGGAAAATTCTACTAAATGTTCGAACAGAAAAAGGCGTATTTGACATTTCAAGATTTAAAGCGAAGTCCAAAGTTCAAAAAGTATCAATTCTGGACATACTCTACGCAGATGATGTATGCCTTATGTCTGACAACATGGCGCATCTCCAAAGGTACATTGATGCACTCCACTTGTCATGTCAACGATTTGGGCTGGTCATTAGTGCAACTAAGACTCAAATCCTCAAACAACCACCACGGGGTTGCGAAGCTGACAAAGCAACACTCAATCTAGATGGGAAATCACTTGATGAAGTGTCGCACTTTAAATATTTAGGTAGCATTATTAGGAACGACAACAGACTAGCTTCGGAGATACCATCGCGCTTTGCCAGTGCCGCCTCCAGCTTCGGCAGACTTACTGATCGAGTGTGGAGATCGCACGATCTTAGATTAGAGACCAAAATTAGTGTTTACAAGGCATTAATAATACCGATCCTTCTATACGGTGCGGAGACTTGGTGCTTGTACAAAACCGACATAAAAAAACTTGACACATATCATCTTCGGTGTCTAAGATCCATCCTGAAAATTAAGTGGCAGGACCGAGTGCCTAACACTGAGGTTTTACGTCGGTCTGGGATGTATGGCATGGAGTCTCTGCTCATGCAGCGCCAACTAAGGTGGTGCGGGCACGTCCTTCGCATGGATAACCACCGCTTGCCTAAGATTGTATTTTATTCCGAAATGGCTGAAGGCAAGCGGAAACGCGGTGGCCAGCATTTGCGCTACAAGGACGTGTTAAAGAGACACTTGAATGCTTGCTGCATTGAGCCTTCACGTTGGGAGCAGCTTGCTATACGAAGGTCATCTTGGCGCTCCACCATCTACAACAAGGTTAAAGACTTCGAGGAAGCTCGACTCGAAGCGCTTGACGCAAAACGCCAAATTCGTAAGGAAAGACCAAAGCCCTCCTATACGTATACTTATAACTCGATTGGTGAACCATATTGTATTTCATGTGATCGAGTTTTTAAAACAAAATTTGGTCTAGCTAGCCATATTAGAGCTCATGCTAGAAAATAGTGACATTCAATTTGCATTCGCACTCGAATCAGTTAGGGTCGCCGTCATCGAAATCGATGAGGAGGACTATAAGGGTCCTTCTGTCTTAAGTTATTACGTAATTAGCTATCCTAACAAGTAACAACATCTTATAGTGACCATATTATCAATATTAAAAATCATTTATGTTTTAGATAAATAGATTGACTTGGCAATCGCACTAAACAATTAAATTTGATATAATATGTAGGTATTACTTGTAAGACACATTGTGTTTTCATGCGATGGCCAAGTCGATCTATTTATTTAAAACATAAAAGATTTTTAATATTGATAACATGGTCACTATAAGATGTTGTTACTTGTTAGGTTAGCTAATTACGTGATAACTTAAGACAGAAGGACCCTTAAGTAGGAACTGAATAAATTAACCGACTTGGTATTACATGGATCTCACAACTTTTTACGGTAGAAGAACTGAGTTGCGAGACTTGGTTTTTTTTACAAGTTTTGTTTTTGATGGCATTTCTTCTTACTTGTGTATACTTTTGAGAGCCACATACGTAAATTTTATGGAAGCAACTTACTTGCGGCCTTAAAGTGGTCAAGAGTAGACTTGTGTAGCGAAAAAAAAAATTAAATTATAAGTTGTGTCACGTTGCCAGTTGCCATATTCTTTGACGCCTCTGGTTGCCAATAGGTGATGGTGATGGGATCCAATTTCCGCACTTAGCTTCTAAGTCTGGCCATTGTGCGTGAATGTGTATGCCGGCTAGTTATCCAGTCAGCCTAGCTCCGTCCAGAAGCGCAGGATCCTCCTGGTGTCTCGATAGGCTTCGCGAACAACCTCGGAGGAGGTGCCGAGGATTTCAGCCCCTTGGGTAGCCGCGCATTCCAGGATTACCTGAGGGGCTGTTTTGTCGGCCGACAGGCATGCCCTGCACAGGGGGCTGTCGGTCATACCTAGAACATATAAATGTTTGTTATGTGGACAGTGTCCAGCGATATTGTCGCAAGAGTTGCCAATAGGTGCGCATAGACGTCGGTCAAAACTTACCATAGTAGTCTGTCTACTCGATAATCGATGTTGATAGTATAAACAATAAAATGTATTTATATATTGCATTACAGTCGGAAAGCTCGCAGTCTGTCCGTCTGGGGGCGCGTGTGGCGTCTTGCATTCCATCCTGCGCGCCATTCCTCACTGCGTTGCACCCTCATAGCCCTCCGTCAGCCAAAGGGTGGGCACTGAGGTGATACTTCAATTCACTGAACAAATAACACAAACACAGACTTATAATTACTTGTATACCATTGTGATGCTTCCATTAAAATATACTGATTGAGGTTTATGTAGTGTGTTAAATTGTTTTCAAATGATACAATTAATTATATGAACGTAAAAGATGACCTTTATTTGTTCTTAGTTTTAATGAAATAAAACCGCTTTTTTGTGTTACGCATATTATTTTTTATATACGGTATGTATGGATAACATTTCAATGGCTACTTGTATGACTACAAACTCAATGTGCTAACACTTTTGTACTTTATATCTTAGAAATAGAGTTAATAGTAGCAGTCCATAATTATAGTCTGTTAATGGAAATTGTTCATGAAACCAGTTTAGGGTACACTATTAAAGTTAGGACAACATTGAAATAGAATTTTATAGATCAATGTCCTACATGATGTTGAAGTAGGAAGGCTTTCCGATATTTTGACTAATATGTCTAAAAGATTTGTTACTTGAAGATATTAAAACCACTCATGATTAGTTTAAATTAACTTCTTCAAGTATAGAAGGCTAGAAAGTAAAAAACAAAGATTATCTTATTTCAACATTTTGTAAGACCACTAGATTTAGGTTCAAGAGAAATATACAATTTAAATAAATAACCTACTCGAATTCTTGTAGTTGTAGAATCGCTAGAGCATCCACTGAGGATAACTTATCTCAATAAATTAAAAATAAATAAATGACTATAGATCGAATACATCTATGATTATGTATCACAAAATATATTATGATAGATGAGACATGTTATTATGATACATATATATTAATATAGTTCTCTATTAGTATTAAGGAAATGCAATATATTATTTGCAATAATATTGTGATTTGTGTTTATTGAGATATTAACAGAATTTTCATCAAATTATATTAACTTTGTATTCCATTATTAATCTGTATTCCATTAAAACTGCTGTTTTAAATCATTATAAATATCTGTAGATGGTATATGGTTAGTTAAATTCATAAAAATATTTTTTTTCATAATAATTTCCATTTAGTAAATTAATAATTTATATTGTCTATGTGTTAATCATCAACTAATTTTGAGGTTACATTTTAAAACAATGGAAAAGAACATATTCGTATCCCAATAAACATTAAACACTTAAAAATGCATAGGTAAAGTATTCCTAACATAGAAATTCTAACATAATAACAACATAATGTTCTGCCAACTCATATTTTAAAATTAGGATTCTTATGGACGTCAATTTGTTCAAGATAAATATACATTATAATTATTATATAAATATATTCTAACTCTACATTGTATTATTGTGAATGTTATTCAAATAGGAGACTTTGTAGGTCTTTGGCTTATTTTTATCGATCTGATGTATTTAAACCAATGTGTAATGTAAGTCTTCTGCCGTAATAAAAACTCGATCATTTATGTTTCTTGATAAAAGTCGAAAAGCAGTATCTTTTTATAGTTATCTCTGTATTTCAGCATTAAACTAATGTTAATGAAATAATAGATTATTGCGATAAACCAAAATATAGAAGTCCAATTAAATAAGACAATGAAAATTTCCAAAAGTCTGCATTTATCTTTTTGGGTAAAAATAATTGTGAAAAGTCATTGTGTCCAGTGTATTTTATAGATTTCATTCTGCTATCCACCATTTATTTATATTAAATTGATATGTTCAAATAAATGTATCATTTTATAATCAAATTTATAATATTAATATAATATACTCTCATTGTTTATAAGTAGTGACCGGGTATTTGGGCGTTTATAAAGTTCACCTAAATTTTCAATGAATAATGTGGACAATGAAAATGCCTTTCTAGACGAATTAAAATTATTTCCAATATCTGAGTAATAATATAATAATAAAAATAATAGTAATAACTACTAACTATAACAAACCCCCATTCCATTCGGTTTTTTTTTAAATCAGAAGTTTAAGAAAACGACTATTTCGAAATAATACATTTTAAAGTACGAGTAAGTATGAAAGTATTATAAAATGGAAATAGATTTGATTTACAATTAAATTTGCAATGTATGCGAATTTTTATATTTACTAATTTAGAAAAAAAAAAAATTAAAAATCAGTATGTATTGAACTTTTAAAGGTATGTCTTTTATCATAATTTGTTACATTGAATGTACAGTATAATGGAAATAGATTTGATTTACAATTAAATTTGCAATGCGTGCGAATTTTTATATTTACTTGTCTTAGAAAAAAAGAATTAAAAATCTGTACTGGATTTTTAAAGGTATGTCTTAATCATAATTTGTTACATGAATGTCCAGTAACAAGGCGAGTAGAATGCAGAGCGATTGTATGCGGCTAGATACAAAAACTCTGCATTCAACTCGCGCGGCTACTTAGGTAAATAAGCGCTCAAATACTCGATCTACATTAGCATTAGTATCTTATTGACATTGGTGTCATCTTTATGACGGTTCTTGTGTGATTAATAAAATGACCATGTATCCACGCCAATTCAATATTCGATTAAATTTAAATGATATATTTTTTTTCTTTTTATATACTTTAATCTATAAAAGTATGTATCTGTGGATATTCAGAGTAATCTAAACAACTTGACTGATAAGTTTTATCTTCCATGAGTATTTACCAAGTATTTTGTATTGTCTTATTATTATTATTTTTTTAGATGTAAGAATTGTAACCATGATTTTTTTTAAACTACTATTGTATCTGGTTTCTTTGATATTACAATAATTGTAAACGTGGTGTAATTGGAAGGCTGATATTGCTTGTGATTGAAATGGTATTGACTGCATTACTGAAGAGATTGAGATTGAGAATGTCTCATCTTAACTTTAGTAGGTACTTAAAGATACTGTAATATGAAAAGTTATTTGGAACTCATGAATTGCAACAATCGGGTAAGAAAAAATATTCTCACATGTCACATATTTGAAATTCAATATAAATATTTCCCGGAAGCTTGAAAATGATTTCACATGTAAATAATCTTTTAGTTACATTTTCCTAATTCATTAATTTTACTTTAATGTTACTTTTAGTAAACCTGAAGTTTTATAGTTCTGAATGACTTTTATTATTACTAAAAGAGATTAAATATTCCCACATTGGTGCATTTATTATTATTATTAGAATGATATTATGCAACCTTTTATTAATAAAATTATTTAATCGAATGGATGTAACAAAGAATATTGGCTATATGAATAACACATTTAATACAGTTTCTGTATCGGTGCCAAAGTTATGATACTGATGATTACCATATTTTTCGGTTTTCGAAATTAAAACATCAACGAAATACTTTAGTTTCCATTAGTATCTATCAATTAGTTATACGTATTATAATTATGTAATCTTATTTTTTTATAATAAAAATAAAGAATATTAATGACAATAGTGTTTTTTTTAACATAATTAATATAATTCAGTTCAGTTATTAATAATTGAAATAGGAGTATAAAAATTAAAATTTTATATTAAATGTAATATTTTATATTATCTCGTAATACATATACATATATCGTTATTACCTTTGATGAACTTAATAACGCTATTATTATGTTCAAAAATGGTTTTTGAAATATAAAAACACCTATTTCAATGCTACCAACATTACGCCCAAGTGCAGATTTAGTTGTCCTATATGTCCCACAATATGTGGTTCCTAAAGAAAGAAAACAATATAAAAATGTAATATTGATTAGAGGAGAGGTTTAATGTTTTTTTTTTACATAAATAAATAAATATTAATACATACACGATGCCATTTTTTACTTCATTTATGTTTCATCCTCAGATGAAAGAATCTTTCATCTGAGGTTTCATCTAAATAAAACTCGTGCGTCAATTTTACGCCTGATTAACTTTTGCGTATTAAGATTATCTTTCTAGGGTTAAAATAACCTCAAAGAAAAATAAGTTAACCCTTAATCAAATAAAGGAAAATTATTTCCCAGCCTACTATGGTGTTTTTTATTTCTGAACGATCATCGAAATCTTGAAATTGTTGAATGAATCCTAGGCATTATATTATTCACTTTAATTTGATGGCAACACTGTTTCTCAAATGTCATTCATCTGACATCAAAGTCCATTCAAAGTGACAGTTCCAGTTTTTTGTCGGATTTTGGTTCAAAATTTGAGCTGTTGAGCAGTGATTTTCATTCAAAATTCTGAGAAGTACATGAGTGTTTTTTTGACGTGTTAACGTCTTATAAATCGATGAACACGGGCTGCATGCACGGAAAAGTGTCCCGTTCCGCGAGCGAGAGAGCGGCAAAAGCGAGAGAGAGGCACGATCGGCGTATCGTAGCCGATGCCGTAGGCGATCGTAGTTGAGTGGAGCGGAGCTTTGTCGTGACGTTGTCACGTTAAACTAGCGTCTGTAAACCGACTTTACAGACAACCATTTTTTTTTGTTATTATTAGACCATATTCTCAGTATAATTAAGTAGAAAAAGGTATACACATAAAAGTAAAAATTGTGATAGGTTTGCGACTTTAAACTTTGTGGGAAATCTCCGCAGTTCCGCTTCAATACACAATCTACAACGTCTTAATAAAATTCAGTTTCAGTCTCCTAGAACTACTAGTATGTTGTCTGATTTTTGTTGCGGCCTGCCTTAGTTTTTCACGCAGCTCTGCTTCCGTGTTTATTTCGCGTGCGTAAACCATCTCTATATATCCCCAGAAAAAAAAGTCGATGGGGATAAGATCTGGTGAACGTGCAGGCCAAGGAATCGGCCCGCCACGCCCAATCTACCTTCTGGGGAGTCGTTGATCCCAGGTGCTCTCGTACCGTTCTTGTATATGGCAAGGAGCGCCCCATGGCCATCCATAGCCGGAGTCACAGAGTACATAATCACTACGGAGTTTTACACAACATTTTTTTATTATTATCAATTTTCTCTCTGGCAACAATAATTTTAACTTCTTAATTTTTTAATAAATGTCATCTTATTTCGATTTGACAGTTCCGCCCGCCATAGCGTTTATGTTTTGTGGTGTGTTATCAAACAGCAGGTTTCAGTAAAAATTACAATTTTCTTGTAGTGTTGCAGCGTAGAGACTATGGCTATTGTTGAAGATGGTGTGCGGCACGAGTCGGAAGAAGAACATGAAGTAGTGTTAGAAGAGGATCATGAAGAAGATGGAGATGGAGAACAGGATTCGGACAGCTCGGACGTAAGCTTTTTTAGCATTTCATAATTCAACGTACTTGCATTAATAAGTACAATAGGTTTTATTGATAATTATACCTATCCCTAAGATTTACTTTTTTGTATATAATTAATTAAGTACTAAATTGTAGATCTGTGACATTAGTTTAACTATTGTTGTTTACTGCTTCTTAAGTCTGCTCTTGATTTCTGTAGATTAAGAATAGGTAATTTAATTTTCACCACGAAATTTCTAAATATTTTAGCAAAATTTAGTCCTTTCAATTATGAACACATACAGAAGCTCCAGATGTTTACATTCTTTAGATGGGTGTTTTAGTTATTAGCAATAAGATCAGGCTTGATCTAAAGTTTATATTGTTTTTTTGATCTCAAATAATAAAGAAACTTAAAATAATCAAGATGCATTTGTAATTTTGAATTTTCATTATTTCACTAGATTATTTGAGTACAATAAACAATGATATTGTAGGCTTAGGCCAAAAGGACACCGAAACTTAGGCAGTTAAATTTAGTCAGGTGTAGCGATTTCTTATAGACAGTTGATAGCTGCCTTTGACAATTATAAGTATTATGACATGTCAACGTGAAACAAAACACGAACCTCATAATGTACGAATATAACATATCGCCGTATTAGAGCTAAAACCAACTAACTTGACCATTTTAGGGAAAAAATATTTTAGAGTTATTGCATTTAGAAAGTTTGTACGAATTTTTTATATGATTCCGAGGACGTACAGGCTCATTTTTATTCATATTCTTATGCTCTAGAATCTGTAGATTACAACGATATTCACTTTTGGTATAGATATGGAATAAATAATACAGTAAAGACCTAAAACTGTTGCAAGGTACCTCAGTTAGTTGGTTCTACCACTCAAGTTTTATATGGTTAAACAAACTATCTCTGGTTATCGTGTTTTATTACAGAGATTTATTTCATATTGAACTATGAATTTAATGCTAAAAACCACTATCCGTGGTTGTTGTGTTTTATTGTCTTAATCTTACACAAATATGTACGTTAATAGATAGAAAAAAAAAAACGTTTATATGAATAGTTAGACGGTTTTAATGGTACACAAAATTGAAATACCGTCCAAATTTTTCAGACCTAAGACGTTTTAAAATGACTTATTCGTGTTTATCACAGGAAGATTATGGAATTTTATGTACTATCTCGATATAATCACTTTTAGAGTAGGTAGTTTTTGCAAAGTAAGCCAATTTAATTGATATTACCATCGGATCTAAGCGACTTACCTTTAGATTTGTTTTACCATTCGAAAGCAGAGATTTTTCTGAGTCGAATGGTGTAAAAAAGTGTTTTTAGCCCAAAAATGGAGATAATTGGTTTTAGCTCTAATACGGCGATATTCTATACTAAAATATCTTTGATAAATAATGGGCAGAATTTAATTTCATGTTTGTTTTTGCAGTTTTGTTTTTTGTTTCAAAGGAACCATAATTTTGCAGTAATATTCTAAAACATTTTTAAAATATTACTGGAGCCATCACCGAGTGTAGTATCATGTCACCATTACCATAGAAATACATTCAAATCAATTTGTGAAATTACAACTCTGTAGGATGAGAGGAAGTAGTTCCAATTCAGCTTCCAACATTTGACCGATACATGCTAATAAAGTAATGAACAAAGTAAGATAAAAAAAGCTTGTAAATAGATGAATGGAATACAGTTTGTTTATAAGGAGTTTATATTGTTGAAAATACCAACCTCCTGGTTGGTGTATTAATAATAACAGAAGATATGTTTGCCTAGCAGATTATATCCAATAACTGAGTTTAGTAACTTTCAAAGTACAGTTTGTATTATTTTACATGGGTATGCGCTAGTGGACTTTCTTGAGTGTTTTTGTGCTTTGAAAAACATGTAAATCTGTTCTAGTTGTGAAGTAGATGTACTTGTTTTTAAATCTAAATGCTTTTAACAATCCAGATTTTTGGAAATCCTGTGAATGACAGTTTTCAGTTACATACTTGTTTGTTACTTTGAAATGGATTGTTTTGAAATAATACTTTGGTTAAACTTTTTTGTTTTTTAGAAGTAAAACACCAATTAATATATTTTCTTTTATTATGAGGCTGAAATTAGCAGTACTAACCTCCGAGTACATTTTTGCAGATGAGTCTTTAGTAAACAAACTTACTGGGTTCCTTTTCTTGTAATTCTTCATATTTTTCAGTTTATTACCTTCGGCACCTGCACATGATGAATTTGAATAATCATTTGTGAACAGCAACAGATTTTTACTATTTTTTCATTATTATAACTACCTATTTATTTAATAAATAGGTACTTGATAAGTTCTTTCTTGCTTTAAGATAAATTGTTTTATTTATAGTGGTCGGCAGGATAATTTCAGAAGGGCTGCCACGCGTTGCCCTGCCGCGAAGACCTTGTCACACATTCGTAATCTACCACACATGTAATGACAAAAAAAGACAACCCTGATGTTAAGAGAGGATTAGAGTTATGATTACAAAGAGAGACAATGTATAGATGTCAATGTCTGTTGACGATTAGCACTGTGCAACTTGAATTACACTTAATTGTGTCGCAGCAAGAGTCGCCATTTATTTAAATGATTTTGCGGTGTGACTCTTCTGTACCAATAGGTACTATTATGTATTCTGTGGCGTCAGATCAATGTGACAACACTCTTATCTGTAATAGAGTGAGGTGGGGGCCAATATGATATTTGCAGTAGTATTTGTATTTGTCATATTTGTCATACTTCGTCCCAACTTACCCTACTTTAGGAAAGAGACCTATCTGATTTGTTTATTTTTATTAAAATTTGTTTCACATTGACAACGCACTATACATGATGAATCTTTCATGCGTGCGTTTCCTGGCCTGAAATATAGATTTTTCGTATATCATTACTTCCCAGAATTCGATCCTTGTTAACGACACTATCGAATGATGTAATAATACAGGTTGTGTTCTATTTTTTCAAAATCAACGCGTTCGATTCCTGGCTAGGAATATTGATATTTGAAAAATGTAATGATGCAGTTTTAGTTTTCATCAAAATGGGCCCCGAGACTCCTTTCAGCATTTTTCGCTATTCCTCATAGTTTCAGATTTGGCCATCCATGCACACTTGGAAAATTCACCCTGTATAAAGCATTGTTAATTTCGATCAACAGGATGATGACGATGATGAGGTGTTGTTGGAAACAAAAGTGACTATCTTGGAGCAGCAGATTGCACAGGATCCATACAACTATGAAGATCACATAGAATTGTTAAAAATATTGTGGTAAGCAATTATAATTATTTTAATGAAACTATATTCACATTTGCACTTCTTAAGCACCAAAAATAATTTATGTAATTTGTGGTAATATTATATTGTGGTAATTAATTTTGATGCATAATGCATAAAGGGGCCATCCATAAAATACGTCATACGTTTGGAGGAGAGGTGGGGGGTATACATACAGTATAATAGCAGTGATAGCCTAGCGTTTTGTACTCTTGAACGTAGAGGATCGAGTACGAATCCTGGCACGCACTTCTAATTTTCAACAGTTATGTGCGTATTAAAAGTTAATTATTACTTGCTTCGGTGAAGGAAAACATCGTGAGGAAACCTGCACACCTGAGAGTTCTCCATAATGTTCTCAAAGGTACGTAAAGTCTACCGCATTTAGCCAGCCTGGTAGACGTTGTTGTTGTGACTTTGACATGTATAATGGTAAGTACTAAAACACGAAATTTGAACTACCTATTAATGAAATACTTTAAAATTTGGATTTGATTAAAATATTTTTTTTTTAAATGGAATAAAACTTATTTTGGAACTGCTGTTTTATAGAATAATTTCAAGGTATAAAATTGCAAAGTATGTGACGTCATGCTAGGGGGAGAGTTTCACAAATGTGACATGAAGGACGGGGGAGTGGTCCAAAAGTCATGAAAATAGTGTGACGTAATTTATGGATGGCCCCTTAGTAGTAATATACCAATATTATGAAATAAAAATTTTAGTTGAAATTATTCAATTGAAAAAGTCTTTGGAAAATCAATTGATAAAAGAAAGTTTAATTTAAAATCTAAATTGTATATCATTATAAAATTATCTCAGATATCTTTATTTTACAAAACTTATCTATCTTGCAAATATTATCTTGGTAGCCCCAATAAGAACGCAGTGACATAGTTACTAAAACCATAAGAATTTTGAAATCATTCTTATCTTTATCAAAAACTTATCCATAACTTCATGAAAGACTTGCACTCTCCCCAGGTCACTATCAGAGCTGGACCGCTGGCGAGCAGCGTTCGACCGTGTGTACCAGCTGGGTCCCCTCCGGCCCGAGCACTGGATCCTGCGGCTACAGACCGAGATCACCCTGGCGCATTCGGAGCAGTCCAAGGAGCACATTGCTGAGTTGTTCAAACAGGCATCACTGGATTGCTACTGTAAGTAAATAAATTGTAGTATTTTTTCACCCTTTGACTAACATCCAAACATGTACTATTTGCATTATCAAGTAAAATGTATAAACTACCTATAATTATATTAGTTGTAGTTGCAAAAATATCGAGAATGAAGCTCGAAGAATAATTTTTATTGAAATATTAATTTTTGTTTAAAAAAATAAACAGAAATTTTTAAATAAACATGACAATAAAAATACACTATAAGCTTGTTTACCAAATAGGACTTATCTAAAAAAATTTACTATAGTTGAATTGTCAAACTATGTACTGCTGATGTGCAATAGGTACAGTCAGCATCAGAAGTAGCTTAACATTATAGTACTTTGTAATAGTAACTGTTTCGACGGTTTCCTAACAACATCTATGACAAATTCAAGAAATGTAATGTGACAAGGTACTAAAATGTTAAGCTACTTCTGATGCTGACTGTACCTATTGCACATCAGCGACCCGCATCTACCGCGACTGGTGCGCGTGGGCGCTGTCGCTGGGCGACGGCGAGCGGGCGCGCGCGCAGCTGGGCGAGGTGCTGCACCGTGCGGGCGCCGACCCCTACTCCGGCAAGCTGTTCTGGGACGCCAAGCTCGAGCTCGAGAAGGGACAGATGGATAGCATGAAGTGAGGCTTAGTTATTTTTTATTATTTTTTGTAAGACTTGTAGTAGTGACAATTTGCGATAGGCTGACTGACTATTATTCCAGATAAGAAGAGTAATAAATACAAACAGTAAGTATTTTAACAAGTTATTGTAATTTTTAAATTCTAATTTTTAAATTTTCATCACTCAACGCATTTTTGATGCTTATTATTATTGATGTATATGAGCATCGAGGGCTATTTGCTATTGGGTCGCTCTTCTGAATGTGAAAAAGTTCTGAAGTCTAAAACATATAGGATTTTCAAATAACCAGAAAAATCATTCACTTATATCTATGATAGGGTAGTTTTATGAATTTATCAGGTACTAGTTAACTATCACTATAAAATGCTTAGTAACATAGCAGGTATGTAAAAATATTTGTAACTAGATACTTTTGTTATTTATATGTTCTTGCTAAAAACGAACTCAGTCCTACATAAATCATCAAAATCAAACCAAAAAAAATCAAATGATTACTTAACTCAGTTGTTGGTCCCAAATCATTCAGTAAACAATAACTGTAAGAAATCCAACCAGCGTTGAAGACCCGAAGTACAAGGAGCAGCGTCAGCGAGTGCTGTGGTGCCTGGAGGAGGTGTTCACGCGGCCGCTGCTGCGGCACGAGGACGTCAGCTCCTCGCTGCAGGAGTTGGCGCTCATGCTGCACGACCAGGAGTATCTGGATAAGGTATAATAAATAAATAAATAAATAAATAACGCTACACTGTGTCGTGGGTGCCATGGACAACACACTAGACAAGGACACTTACACTCAGACCAAGAACAGAAATTCAAACACATCATTCAAATTTCCGCCTCGCTGGGAATCGAACCCAGAACCCTTGGCGCGGCGATCCGACATGGTAACCCTTGCGCCCCACGGGTCGTCATTATTATAGAAGAATCTATATTAATGTGAGTACTCACTGGACACTGTAGGCTAAATAAACACCTACGCACACCATAGACCCATCAGCAGATATTATCTAACTTGGTCGCAGTAGGACTTGAGACCAACACCCTCACCCACACTACAAATTGAGAAGTTCTCAATTTTTGAAGTCTGTTAAAATACCTTTAGTTTGACAAGCGCAATGACTACCATATGGGTTACAAAGTTGTCAAGATGTATATTATGTGTAACAGGTTTGGTCGTAGGATTGCTGCACTGTGTTACTGCAAAGCAATTCTTTTGGTAATGAACACCAAATTTTCCACCCAGTAGAGTGTGAATGGATCTTCCACTATAAGCTGTACTGTTTATTTTTAACAAAAAGTAATTTTTGTTCCAGTTAAAGCAACAACACGAGGTAGCTGTAGAATATTTACGAAAGATCTCACCGTACGAAGAAAAGTTGTTGGCGTCAGAGTGAGTGCCATTTACTGAAATAACAAACTGTCTCGTATACAATTTACTTCTACATACTTGTTTTGGTTTGATGTTGATTGCAGCATAGAGCTGAGAACTAAATGACAAAACCCGTGGGAAAGAGTCATAGATTAAAAATCGAATGGTCACTGTTTGAAATCATTGATGTGTTGCCGACCAAAAAGGAAACCCTATTGTTTTGGTCGCAGAAGTAAAAAACTTTTTTACTTCTGCGACCAAAATACTGGGATTTTTAGATTAAAGCTTGTCCAGTCCAGTTTATAAACATTTGATGTCAATGTCATTGGATGTTCTCAGTTGATGTCAGTTAGTTGAATGTCAAGGTGCTAACACTCAGAATTTTACCGTTCTAGCACTTAACTACGCCCTTTTGGACCGAGTAGACATGACGTTTGTAATTTGTTGTTTCAGAGATCCCGATGATAAATGTAAGATATATTTGGAATACATTGAGGCAGTAAAAACTTTGGGTCGTGACGAAAAATATGCAGATTGCGACAGTGAAGCTATATTGAAGGTGAGTTGTTTTTAAAGAAGGTGTTTATATGTAATGGATAATAAAGGAATTATAAGAAAAATCGTTTGTATAATATAAATGAGTTACTTAACTGACCTCCTGTCTACATCACCACTTATCATCAAGTGAGATGGTAGTCGTGCATAAAATATTAAAGTCTATACAACCAGAGTTGATAAGTATTATAATAACTTGTAAATTAAAACGGGCTAGTAGATCGCTATATATGTATAAATAGGCGTCGTTTATCGCCGCACGCTAAGAGATTCATGGTACAAGGCTTGCAGGTCAGGTCTTGACAGGCGCGAGGCCGGACAAGCGAGCCATCGTTGTTATTAAACTTACTTAGCGGGCCGCAATTTTTAATAACGAATGACTTTACTAACCCTGCTTTTGGCGACATCGCACATACGTCACACCCTGAAGTAGACCAGAATCGCACTATTGAAGTTTTTACTTTTTAGTATCGCTAGCATATGTACAACGCTCCGACAAGATGCCCCCAGGCAGCACCACCTCGCCTGGTGGGAGATCTGTCTTTTCTAAACTGCTTTTATTTTGAAGTTATACTTCTTATGCGACTTGCAAAAAGGTTGCGTTAAACATTTGCGCTACCATGGAGGGAGTATGAAACAGTGTTGCCAACCCTAATCTAGATTAAAACTGAAGAACTGCTTTCAAAAAGCTGTAGAAAACTGCAAAATTCTACTTAAAGACCTGCAAATCTACAGTTTTTCTTATTTTGTTTTATTTAATAGCTGTAATCTATAAAACAAAAAATATAGTAAGAAAATTATACTTGTATTCCGTAAATACACATTATTAAATTAAATCCATCCATCCATCCATCAGCCCTTTGAGGTCCACTGCTGGACATAGGCCTCCCCTAATCTACGCCACTCAGACCGGTCCTGAACCTTCTGAATCCAGCGGATACCCGCTGTCTTCTTCAGGTCGTCGGTCCACCTGGTCGGGGGACCGACGACGAGGGTAAATTAAATATTTATTTAATTATGTCAAAGAAGTATAACTTCTCACGCGCGTACAAAAGTATACGCCCCTTTTTTTTAATGTATCTCGACCAGGTGCTGTACGACCGCGCGTCCTCCGAGTGCTTGACGACGGAGCTGTCGCACGGGCTGCTGATGACGTTCGCGCGCCACGCGCAGGCGAGCTCGTCGCGCGCCACGATAGCGCGCGTGCTCGACGCGTGTGTGCGCCGCTCGCCGCGCCGCGCCGCCTTCTGGACGCTCAAGATGCAGCAGGCCGAACACGAGGGGAAGGACTTTGATGAGGTACGTTACGGTATAGGACCTTCTTAACGTGGCCACAGAATACACACAGTCACACATAAGGATAGCTCGTGCGACCGTCGCGCTGTTGTGTCTCTATTTTGTTATACGACCTCGATATGTTTTTTATGTGTGAGCCAGAAATAATGTAGGGTTCTAGTTTCATTTTGTGTTCGTTACTGACACCACAGTACCACGGGGGATGGTGTCAGCTTTACTTTACATAGCTGAAATGCTGATGCATATTGACATAATTAAAAAAATTGGCCTTCTGAAAATTCTCCAAATGATAATATTACGTTCACACACAATGTAGCAATACAATACAATATCTTTATTTGCATGAACACGAGTAATATCGATGGTCATACGTTGACAACTCGTAACCCACATTTTTTCGCAAAACCTCGTAACCCACATTTTTTCATTAAATGAGTTACATATTATTTAACTCATGCATTTACTCATTTTGCAAAAAAATGTGGGTTACGAGTTGTCAACGTATGACCATCGATATATATAAAAGATGACGTTAGATTTTTAGGTCTGCCAAGTTCCACCTGTTGTGGTATGCAAATATTAAAATAAATAATTAAATTTATCATTACAATCTTAACAATAGCTTACTAACAAATAGAATTAATCACGTATATAGCTTACCTACGTATTATTAGAGACAACAACCCTAATTCCAGATAAAGTCGATCTTCGAAGTGGCGCTGGCGAAGACGATGGAGTCATACAAGGACGCGGAGGCGCTGTGGCTGACGTACTGCGAGTTCACGCGGCGGCAGACCGACTTTGACAAGGAGGGCGACGTGGACCGGCTGCGGCGCACCTTCCGCCTCGCCTGGGACTCGCTCGCTGAGGTACTAGCACTGCCCGCGTTTTCCCAGATAATAAGGGGCCATCCATAAATTACGTGACACTAATTTCATGACTTTTTGACCCCTCCCCCCTCCTCGTCACACCTGGTCACATTTGTGAGACCTCCCCCTAGTGTGACGTCATATATTATGAAATTGTACACCTAGAAATTATTAAATTAAAACAGCAGTTCCAAATTAAGTTTTATTTCCATTCATTGTTTTTTAATATTTACCTATAATACCAATTATTCGATTTTGAAATGTGACGTCACGAAATTTAGGACCCCCTCCCACCCTTTGTCATACAATGTCACACTATATAGACCTCCCCCTCCCCCCTAACGTGTGACGTAATTTATGGATGGCCCCTAAGTGCTCTATATCCTACTCTATTATTAACTGTGTTAAATTGCGAAATCCAAATAAAGCCATCCGAAGTTGTTGCTTGTTAGAAAAGTTGCTGTGGACTCATATTCTCTGGTCCAATAAAGATTTTTTTTTGTAACATTTGCTTAATCCTTACAGGCTTGGGGGGAGGAAGCTAACGATTGCGAAATACCGCTGTACTGGGCGAGGCTGGAATACAAACGTATGCACGATCCAAAACAAGGGAAAGAAATATTTGAAGAAATATTTAGTGAGTACATTATTGTCACCTTGGCCATCATTTAGTCCATCTAGTATCTATCATTTGGTATACCTAGTTTTTCAACAGCAAAGCAAGTTATTTTCATAGTCTTACAACATTTCATGGTTGCTTCTAAAACAATCGTATCAGATAAAAATTCAACCACCGTCCTCAAGTACTGTTGAGTTTAAACAAGTCTACAACCAGATTCCATAAGGAGATACGATACGAAGTTGGCTTAAACTCAAAGAAGCCTGTCATATTCTTTCATATTCAATTTCTACTCTATCTATAAAAGAAGAGATCTGCCGCGTTGTCCTTTGTTCAGCAGGGTAACACCAACAAGGAAAGATGGCTTAAATTAGACTCAAAATACAAGATATTAATTTCCCACTCGACATAAAACCAACATTCGGTGTTTGCACAGAATATGGCGAGAACATAACGTTGTCGAAGTACTGGGAGGCGTTTATAACTCTGGAGCAGTGGCGGTCGGAGCGGGGCGAGCGGGGACAGCGCGGCGAGCGGGGCGAGCGGGGCGAGCGAGGGGAGCGCGGGGAGCGGGCGGAGCGCGGGGACCGGCGCGTGCGCGAGCTGTGCCGGCGCGCGCTGCGCTGCGTGGTGGACTACCCGCCCGCCATCGCGCGCCTGTGGCTCGACTACGAGCGGGATTATGGTGACCTCGCCGCCGCGGTGGAGTGCCGCGATCTGTGCGGGGTCAGTCTTGTTTCTTTTATATAGACTTTTTCAAGTTACGTTCACCGTCAGGTCTGCATGAGTATACCACAACATAAAGTAAATTTAAAGACAATGAATACTAAAAAGCATACTTAAATTATCGTAAAGAGTTAACATATTTCGTAAAGTTACGTTTTGCACCTATTTAGTCTAATGTAGCCAATTGTTGTTTGTAATATGTTTCTTGTGTATAATCAAGCAATTTGCTGGGCAAAGAATTAGTAATCCTAATCTACATCATTACCTCTTTTAGTTGAAGATGAAGCACTGGCGCGAAAGTTACCAAAATATGAAAGATAAAATGGTCGGAAAATCAAAAGGCAAGCAATCTCAAAACAAGAAGTCTAAACAAAATGCTAAAAAGAAGGGCAAAGATGATAAACAAGTTCAAGGAAAAAGGAAGTCTGATACAACACCAGAAAGTAGTGAGGTGAAGAGGAAAAAGAACAACAATACAAAGACACAAGATAAAGACAAGGACCTAGATACTGGAGGCGGTCAAAAGAGGGCACATGACGATGACAAGAGTGACGGTGAAGGTAATAAATTGAAACAATTTTAAGGCTTTTTATTGAACCAATAAAAAAATTTTATATAATTTGATGTAATTATTTACGTTTTGCAGCGTCGGAGAGCAAACGTCAAAGGGTCAATAGCGATTCTAGCGCGACACATCCCGCCGACAGGGAGGCTTGTACCTTGTTTGTGAGCAACCTGGCCTTTGAGTAAGTGTTAAATATAATATCACATTGTTATGTGGTATCCTTTGCCTTTGATCTAGAACCTAATACTAGTATTATAACTTGATGTTGAAGCTACTTTAAGTTCTCTTTCTCTTGGTCTGTTTTGCTATAATGTTCTGATTGCTTATCTTCTGCCTTTATTCATTTTCTTTAGTCCAATAAGCATCATAATAATAAATTCCCCATTCCGACATGTTTCGATGTCCGGCTCGAAGGACCAAATTTAAATGATTATTTTGTATTTTGGCAGTTGTTTGTGATTAAAAGATGAATATAGTATTTCTTAAATTGCTATTCAAGTGAAAACGACTTCTATCGCAGTCGCGCATTGTACTAAACGGTGGCGGCTGAAAGTAATTTGTCTATCCACGAAACGCCTGATGCATAAAATGTCGTATGTTGTCGAAGTACGCATTCCGTGCTGTATTGACTAATACAGCATCGACTGGTTTTGGAAGAAATTTAGCTTTTACCTACACTACATTAAGTTTACTAAATTAATTATCTTTAAAATTTCAGGGTGAACGAAACAAATCTAAGGAATAAATTGTCTGAGTATGGTGAAATAGAGTCATTACGTGTGCGCAAAGGTGTTAAGGCGTTTGGGGGCTCCATATGTTATTGCCAGTATAAGTCTCCGGTAAGCATTGTAATATGATAATAATGTTAAGATCTAAATAGAAAAAAAAAAATACAATAAATTTTCAACTTTATCTTCTTGGTATTTGGTTGCTTTTGCCATGACACAGCCCGTTTTTTGCTAGCTGTTCTTATTCTCATGTACTGGTTTGGATCAAATAACATTGGCTACCATCCTAATTTCATAGCTCCGTTTTCCAAGTCCTGATAAAACAAAAACGCTTTCGGTAAAGGCGTGATGGCCGTTCATTATTGGTTCTTTTTCTCTTTTATCAGTTACTCACATGCTAATAAAAAGGTGTTGCTAACTCTTCATTTTTCGTAATTCAACGTATGGATTGTATCCTTCGACCGCGTAAAAACCACAGGTAGCATAAATAATATTTGCCCGACAGGAGTCAGTAGAGGAAGCCCTGAAGCAAGACCGAACGCCGCTGGACGGGCGTCCGATGTTCCTCTCGCGGTACTCCGCGGCCAAGTCCAAGCAGAACTTCAAATACCCGGTCACTGCTGAGAAGAACAAGCTGTTTGTAAAGGGCCTCCCGTTCTCACACTGCACGAAGGAAAAGCTTACAGAGATATTCGAGAAATACGGCACGCTCAAGGACGTTAGGGTGGTCACTTTCAAGTAAGTTATAAAAAGTTAGTCACAATTTTAATTCAATGTCATTTTGATATGTATAGGTGTACCAGAAACTCATGGCATTCTTGACAAGCAGAAAAATAGGTTTTTATATGGCAATGAAATTTTTAAAAACTAACAAATTGTCAAGTCAAAAAAAGAGTTGTATGGAATTTTTCTTTTTCTAAAATTATGATTATTTTCGATTGAATACCGACAATACCTTTATGATCAGTAACTAAAAATATTATTTTCAATGTTTATTGAAAAACATAATATGAGAAAAAAGGTGTATTTAAAAGACAATCTACAATATTAATATTATCCATCTCATAGGATTGACTCGTTTTGATACTTATTTTTCTTGATTATATTTTCTTAGTAATTAATCTAATTATGATTTCTTTATATGTAAATAGATTTGCAAATGATATTAAAATAAATGAAATTAAAAATACAAACATTGTTACAAATTCGAGCTTGCAAACATGTTGTGAAATATGACATGAAAAGTTACATCATGCAAAGTCACGTAACTGAAATGTTAGAGAAGCAACTCATTATTATTATCTATTTATTATCTTCATCGAATGAATTAAAAATACCTATACAGATAGAAATTTTTAAATTGTAGTTGAATAAAATAAATAACCAATTATAGTCACTCTTATAATTAATTATAATATAAAAATATGTGCATAATATAACATTTTTCTTTATATATTTTCATCTGAAGTTAATAAACCAGATATATAATGTGAATTATTAAACTAACACTATGATAAAATATCAACGATCAACAAGTTTTATTCCAATTTCCCCAACGCTTGGGAGTGTTGCGTCTCCAATTTTAATTACCCCATTTTGCCATCAGATCCTGGTACACCTATATTTTGTTTATGCACGTCAAACTTTTGACGAGCAAAACTCCTCAGTGCGTGTTTTATAATACTACTAGTTCAACTACGCTAAAAATTTTTGTATGAGAGAAGTCGAAAATGTGCCTAATCCATTCACATTATTGCTTTTCATGTAGTTTGGGGCACATCGGTTGGATAGTTTCAAAGTCTATAGTAAACATTCATACAAAAATTGTTTGTGTTTTATGATATATAGATATGATATATAGATCCGAAAAAATCTTTTGTATGCCTCAGGAGGCACATGTTTTGGAATAATAGATTTGTAATTTTTGTTTATACCTTTCCTAGAGACGGCAAACCGAAAGGCCTCGCGTACATAGAGTACAGTGAGGAGAGCGCGGCGGCGGCGGCGCTGGAGGCGACGCACGGCACGACGCTGGCCGGCCGGCAGATATCCGTGGCCATTAGCGCGCCGCCGCCCAAGGACGCACCCCCCGCCGCCCCCGCCCCCGCCGCCAGCCTCGGACAGGGCAAGCGGGATACTGTGGAAAAGTGAGTACAGACTATTTGAGTTTTGTCACACAGTAAACGCTGAACGCAAACGTAGATACCGTTCACGGGCATAAAAGTGATATGCTCAAAATTGCTCCTATTCTCGGTTTGCGTTGATCAAGTGTGTAGATTTGTATATCTGTTGTCTCTGTATTTTGTGGCGATGTCTTGGCGATAGCGAAAACTGTCATAGACAAATAAAAAAAAAATGCGTGCTGGGACACATACACTGCGTTCCACTAGACGCTCACAACGATTACACTTGCACTTCCACTAGCTTGTGAGCGTTACAATCATACACCCAAGTGGAACGGGCATAGTTAGCGTTTTAGCCACAGAGTACTTACACGTTTTAGTGGTTGATGTTGAAATGAAAATTAGTCTGAAACTTGGAAGTTAATTTATTTTAAAATTTTAAAATTTAAATTAAAGTTTAATAATTATTTATCAATTTTATTTATATTAAGAAAAAAGTATTTTTTTTGTATTTTCTTTTAATGGAGTATTTAAATAATTAACGTTTAAATCTAATCAAACCTCTCTTGTCGAATCATACAAAGTAATTTTCTTTCGCCATCTTTAATCAACGTTTAAAAATTGAGCCTTTCTATCACCATCCATTTCTACCTAGTGTTGCCAGGTCTAAAAACTGGCAAGAGTAACTTCGTCGTATCTGGCAACACTGCAATTCGACCACTTCGACCCACCCCGTGAGGTGGGTCGTTTTGAGCTTGGCGTGAGCGAAATTAATGACGTCATCAATGACGTTTTGCCGCGACTATGACGACCGTGGTCGCCAAGTGGAACGCTAAAGAGGTCGTTTTGATCGTTGTGAACGTCTAGTGGACCGCGGCCATAGTAGAAGTGAAACTTCAACGGACAAGTGTAAGCTGCCGCCTCTCACCACGCGATATATCGTCTACCCCCTCCACGCGGCCGTAACACCGTGTCCTACGTGGGCGATTCAACGCGAACGCGATCGCGAAGCGATCCGATGCGAAGTCAGTGCGACGCGGAGCGAAGCGGCGCCTCTGTCCTACGTACGTGCACACGAATTGTCACTTCACCGCCACTGACATACGCCGCGCCGCTGAAGTTCGCGCGAAAATATCAAACCAACTGATCGCGTTCGCTTCAAACCGCGCCGCACCGCAACGCCCTCTACGTGCTTTTGGTCACGTAGAACACTGTAATACATCTCGACTGTTTGTTATTTTCGTTTCGCACCGCGTCGCTTCGCGTTCACGTTGATTCGCCCACGTAGGACAGCGCGTAACGTTTTTCGTGACAGAAAAAATCCTAATACCCCTGTCTATACCGGGTGTTTTTGAGGTTGTGCACAAACTTTACCAAATGATTCTATAGCATTTACTAAACATATCTTATACAGGTACTAGTGCATTATAAAGCTTAGTTTTTAAGTTATTGGTAATTCCATTTAATATGGGTGTACATTGTAAAAGGGTCTTTATTTGTGCTATGTTGCCACTCAGTACGGTCATAATCATTCAAACTATACTTGTTTCATTTTAAATGTCATTTCATTATTGGCTTGACTTGTCAATAAAGGCCCATTTAGACGGAGAGCTTCTCGTCTCGAAGAAGCCACGATCGAATTAATAAAAAAATCTTTCTTACATTTACACCTCTCGCTATTTGACGACAATTTCCTCGCAATGGAATATTGATTGTAAACTTAACTCCAATGACAAATTTCGCACTCAAAACGTTTTCAACCGTCTTGTATGATACACGTATGAATTTGAAAAATGTGATTCGAATACAAGTCGAGATTGTCGTAAGTGATCTTACGTACAATTTGTACCTAAATAGACGTAGGAAATTATCGCCTTGATCGATAAGTTACGAATGTCATATGAGATAATCGTAGATGAGAATTTAGTTCTTTCCTGTATTTTGATACGATAATGTTATGGCGATTATTACCAGTGATAGTAGTGTACGATAGATACTAGAAACTCTCCGTCTAAATGAGCCTTAAAGTAAACAAACATCGTAAATCTTTTCGAACTAGTATTATTACCTATTTGGTTTTGTTAATGTCACTGGTCGCACAGACAGCAAAATCGATGAGAAATAATTGTTAACGTCAATAAAAGCTTACTAATGTCAAAGTTTCATATCAATCATAATGCGACGTTGCCAGCTTGCGTAAAGAGATTACACATTAGGCAATTTACGTTCAAGTATTTAGTTTGTATGAAAATGAAAAATAAAAAAAAATAAAAATTTCAATATTGAATCCATAACGAAAGATGACCAATTTAATGGTCTGAATAACAGGCCGAAGTTCTTGCACAAAGTCAGGAACACGGTGTATAGAAGTTTCACTTCCAAAGTGTTGCATTTCGCATCTCGCTCTATCTGCCTACAATTTAGTTTATGCTTTATCATTTCGCTCTAGCCTCTTGGATATGTTTATCGCAATTAAGCGTACCTACCTCCAATTTCCTTTACTAATCGAAACTTATTCATGTTCCGATGTATTTTGATTGTCTACCACGTTTAGTTTTCCAATATATCCGCAGACGACGAACCCAGGTGAGCTTCATCCCGAGCGTGCTGCAGCGGCCGTCGACGAGCAAGGCCACCAATGGCGCGGGCGGCGCGCACACCAACGGCGAGCCGCGCCCGCTCTCCAACAAGGACTTCCGAGACATGCTGCTCAAGAAATAGACGAAGATAATCCGGTACCAACACACTTTGTAACCCCACTCGTTCGCCGCAGACACAAAATAGAAGACAACAGAAGGATATCACTTTATACACAGCGCGCTTGTTAGTTACCCTTCTGTGTACGTCTTATTTTGTACAGTCGCTTAAACCCCAATATTCTATCATCAATAATCTTTAGCTATCAGCTATCAATAAGTCACATTATAGTGTTAGTAATTAGTTAATTACTTTCCCACTTTACCAGAGATTGTGGATGTGATATTGGGGATGTCTTAGGTGCAGGCGACGCGCGGTACTGTATTTATATGAGTTTTAACTAATGGAGCTGATGAAAGGAGCGGATAAGATTGGCGAGCACACGAAATACCTAATAACTACAGACCATGAATGGTTCAACCAAATTAATTCACTTCTGTACATGAAATAATACAAGTTACTGATTATAAATACACTAAACAAAACAGCTATAGTTACATTTTGAATGGGTCCCATTTTGTTGCTTATTGCGTGATTTTCTACTACTGAGAAAGTTTAGAATTAAGTGGAGTTGACTTAGCGATGTAACAGCAAAATAAGTAGAAATAATTTGTTATTGAATATTATTCCTCCTATTATCGGTGGAACTATTAAATTTCATATGGTTTGTGAATCTAATTCCAGTAAAAAAAAGTTGTAACGGGCTAAGAGGGTTTGTTCTATTTTTAATGGAACTTGTATTTCTTATTTTCGTTCTACATAAGTGCTGACCTTATTGATAATAAGATAATTATGTTCATACCGGAACACTAAAACAATAGAGAAGTTGCAAGAATGAATTAAGATTTGTTGAAATATTTTTGTAAAACTTAGCCAGTAATTAATTCATTTTGTTTAAACATACTGTCTGTATAATACACCTTCAATTAGCAAGTTACGATACATTTCATATCTTGCAGGTGGGATTGGTAAATTATTAACTACATACATTTCAGTGTTCAATTAATGGTCTGTAATATAATCAATCACTGGCGTAGTATCCTGTAATGAATGGTCTGATGTAAGCTCTGTGTAGTCAAGCTTTGTCTGTGGATCCTAATCGCAAGCGCGTACGGTATTTATACAAACAGAATAATATTTTCTAAATTGGATTTCTCTTTTTTGGCCGGCAACGTATCGGTGATACCTTTGATGTTGCTGATGTCCATGGGCGACGATAGCCACTTACTATCAGGTGGATCGTCAGCTCGTTGGCCGGCTATTTTCCATAAAAAAAACTTACTGTTTCTTGGTTGTATAATTGAAGGACACACAATGTCAAAGAGTGCGGAAAGCTTCTGATCTGTTGCTTAACGTTCTAGACTCGGGGTGTCAACAATAAATCAACACTATGTTAACTTCGAAGAGTAAATTTTCAAAAAAAAAAAAACTAAATAACAATTACTTTGTAAGAAAAAGGAATTGCAGATAATTAGACTTGTGCTTATTACTTTATGTGCATACTGAAATTACGACTATATTATTTTTTTAAATCGATTAATTGTTTATATGAAAAACAACTAGTCTCTAGAACAGGAAATTGACCAAAATTAAAGTTAACATAGTGTGAATGGCTGATGTCTGATCGAAGTGTAAAGGTCGATGCATAAGTAACATGTTTTTTCCCGTACGGGACGGGGACGGGACGTGGCTGACGGGAATTTTTAATGCATACACAACGTGGCAGTTTACTCGGACCTAACGTGCTAGTGGATAACGTGGCGTGAACGTACGTGCCACGTTCCCGTCCCGTACGGGATTCGGCTGCGTATGCCCTATCGTATACATTTTCTATGAAACGATGTTTCCAAAACTTCACATCCCGTCCCGTACGGGAAAAAACCTGTTACGTATGCATTGACCTTAAATTTATCCCCATATATTATGAGCTTGGTATGTGTATAGAATTTTATATTAAAAGTATAGGATTATGGCTAATATTAAAGTTGCTCTAAAGATTTATGTTATTTAGTTTTGTTTGTTTCATCTTTTTAAAATTTAATAGCGACTTATTTTTGAGTTTTAGATGATTAAATCAATGTTTTTTGTTGACAATATGGTTTCTAAGATTCTGGAAAAGGTATATTAAAATACGTTTTATATAGTTTTATTTCTTGTATTATATGACAAGTGTTTGTGTTGTCGTTTTTTCATGTTTCTACTAATTTCTGAGGTTAGGTTTCCTGCTAGTAAAGCCACTGTGAAACTTACCATGTAGCATAATGCTCAATGAAGAAAATAAATTGAGGTAAAATTCCCGCTCTTGCTGTGCTCTTTCATGCGGATCCTATTCTCAGATTTATTACTTATTGCAATTAGGTGTCTAACCTTTAAATTGAAGGAATGCTAGTAATTCGTCACTTAACATACTTAAATGACAAGGTTCTTTTTTTAGTATTAGATTACAAGGTCTATATAACCGATATTTCGTATCACAAATGGTGTTGTAAATACCCGGTAAGTTTTGTATATTGTATATGCAGGCCGTGAATGATATAATAAACGTGAATAAGGTGTTACGATATTTTCGATAGCTTATTATATTGCATGATTATCCAGTGGAAAACAATAGCCATAATAATTATTGACCGGGACATAAACAGTATCTGCTTGCCCGAAATATCGTATAGTTGTAACACGGGTTTAATAAAGTAATTGTATTTTAGTATGTTAATATTTACACAAAAATTCATAAATGTTATGAAATATCTGGGCCATAGTTAATAATTTTTTTGCGAAGAAATAAATCTTTATATAATTATCACTTCATATCGAATCGTATTTAAATTGTCATATGCATAATGCATCGTGAATCACTCAAGTTAACTAATTGTAATGATTCATGTATGTATGACATAATATATAGCAAAATAATAAAATTAAAATTGAAATATTTTATATGTATAATTTTGCTGTATATAATTTGTTATTTACCCGCTGTAATGTTATCCGCATTTAAAGTACATGTGATTTAAAAAATACACCAAAATGAATCGACAACCTTCTATTTTGAGTTATTTTTATCATGTATTTCCCTTAAATGAGTCAGTTTAATTTAGTAGTATATAGTTTGTAGTAGCTAAAGGCTTGTTGTGGTCACTACACTCACAGTACTGTGATTGTGGTGAGATCAGGGAGGGGGCGTGTTTGACTGATTGCTTTTGTTGGAGGTTGGACGGTTAGTATTAAAATGGCAGCAAGAACAATATTATAAACACATTTACATTTTAAATGTAACAGATATTCATGATAATGTAATTTGAATGTAATTTCGTATTTTACACATAATTTGAACGAATGTTATGTTAGTTTCAAAGGCTCATCTGTCATTAGGATGCTAAAGTTGACAGCTCCAACCGTTATAGAGGTCTGTGAAATTTATCAATTGTATTGTAAGATCCATGCACTGGATAAAAACATAAATATCGCGGGTAGGCGTTACATTTTAAATATTAAAATATCCGCGATGATAAAGATATAAAATCATAGACATTAAATAACATAGTTCACTTTTTTGTGGTCATAATATCAATACATGTAAAAAGAGAGGCATGTGTAGTCAATATAGCAATTACATAAATTAATAACATCTTAATAAATTTCCTTCTTCTAGGTAAAAGTATCATAGAATTTTTGATTCGCACGTCAGTTAGGTGCAATTTCGTCATGTATATAGTCTTAACTTCGATTGTATGGACAGTTTTAATATTTTATTATTTTACTGAGAACGAGTATAAATAAATATGCGTTACATTTCATTGAAAAATATCGTAAATAGTACCAGAAATATGTTTATAATGTGAATAAGCGTGCAAATACTCATTCTCAGTTTCTCAGTAGATATAAAAATAATTTAGTTTTTATGTATTTATAAAAGAAGTCGATTTTTGTTAGATGGTATTTATATCCAGTATATAAAAACGACTTCTTTATAAATGTCTTTTTAATATTATCGTAATTTTTTTTGTTGAAAATGTCTGATTTTTTTGCGATGATAGACTGCCGTGTACTTGAATAAGTCAGAATAAACGGAATTTCTTTATCATATTTACTTTTATTTGTACCATCTTACCTAAAATCTATTTCACGCATCAAGCGTTGTCATATGGCCACTGGATGAATCATGAGCAGTACTGGGTGTTATTTTTTTCGTGTCAGCTGCAAATAGAAATAGTCCGTGAGCCAGATAGTATTTTTTGTCAGTCATTTCCTCTCAAGCGATAACTCCTGAAATACTTCAGAGAGTTGCATTGTATAGCATGGTGAACGTCAGCTGCCGCTCCAAGGGTGGGTAGGGGGGCGGCAGCCTTTCAATCATGTAAAAAAAAATTGTTTTCAGTCATTTCCTCCCGACTGAAAATTTGTTAGATGATAGATAACGTAATTATTTAAAGGTAAAAAAAAGTCAGCTGGCCATACCGTGGTGGATTATACGTCAGCTGGGCGCGCGTACAGAGCGTAAAGTAAAATAACTGTAGTTAAGTAATTTCCTCTCACTTGAAAATGTGTCAGGTGATAGTTTACGTGCTATTTTGAATAAACAAAAACATCAGCTGGCTCTAAGTTGGTGGATTGTACGTCAGTTGGGCACGCGAACATGCAAAAAAAAATTTTTTGTTCAGTGATATCCTCTCACTTGAAAATGCGTCAGATGATACTTTACATGTTATTTTGAGTAAATAAAAACGTCAGCTGGCTGTATGTTGGTGGAAAGGTCGTCAGCTGATGCAGTGAATGGTGGAGCTCAGAAGCCAGGCGTGAGCGCCGATCGCTTATTTACATTCGTCAGCTGACGGGTTTTCCACCAACTTAGAACCAGCTGATGTTTTTGTTTATTCAAAATAGCACGTAAACTATCACCTGACACATTTTCAAGTGAGAGGAAATTACTTAACTACAGTTATTTTACTTTACGCTCTGTGCGCGCGCCCAGCTGACGTATAATCCACCACGGTATGGCCAGCTGACTTTTTTTTACCTTTAAATAATTACGTTATCTATCATCTAACAAATTTTCAGTCGGGAGGAAATGACTGAAAACAATTTTTTTTTACATGATTGAAAGGCTGCCGCCCCCCTACCCACCCTTGGAGCGGCAGCTGACGTTCACCATGCTATATAATGCAACTCTCTGAAGTATTTCACGAGTTATTGCTTGAGAGGAAATTGGTCAGGAAAATCTGTCGCTAGCTCACGGACCAAAATATCGATCGACGAGTGCACATTGGTATATCGTATTCCCATCATCAAAATGGCCTTGCGCAATTGACTTAATGAAACTGATATTTAATTGTGTTCAATAAGGTCATCTTTCGAGATGTACTTTTGACTAAACTCTGAAGCTTGATCGTTTTTTATAATAACCATAGTTTTTTTGGTACAATGCCTGGGAAAACCGCGCAAATTAAATAGCACTTGTGTAACATGAACATAAACAAGCTATTAATAGCTTAAAACTTTAATTTTAATGGAGATTTATGTAGAGGAATATTAGGACAGAGAAATTAAAAAAAAGACTCACAATAACAAAATATATATTTATAAAAATATAATTTACACCTCATAATCTCAAAAGAGACAATATATAATTTTATCCTATTTACACAAAACGTATAATAATTATCTAGAAGCGTAGAACTGAAACAAATAAAGTGCAATAAAAAGTTTTGTACTAGTAAATCGTACACCTATTTTCAATAAAATTAATCTCTAAGGCTGCCCATAGCAGAAGTTATAATACTTTGGGGAATTGGAAACCTACTTCTGACTGGGAAATGTATATTTATCAGGTATAGCAATATTGGATACTGGAATATTTTATTTGCTTAAGAAATTATAGATACAGTGCCACCAACTTATCTGTGAATTGAGGGAGGGCGCTGTCGGACGCATTGGACCAATCATTGGATGCAATTCGAGACGTAGTAAATGTGAAATGAATGAGCACAAAGAACTTAAGAATGGCGCGGTATTAGTTCCAATTTTCGCCATTTCACAGATAACTTGGTAGCACTGTACTCTGCAAAAGTTTATTTATTACCATGTTTTTTACGTGTTATATTGATAATGTTTGTACGGATGTCCTTTATAGACTCTGAAACCATCCAACTATGTGACCCAAACTGATTTTATTTGAAAGGCAACAATGCGAAGATGGTTTGAAACCACTAAAACAATGCATTAGGCACATTTTAGATTTTCGACTTGTCCCATACAATTTTATTTGCTTAGTAGCACATGTTAGGTATACATTAGTATATACATAAAATTCTGTGTATTAACTGTCATCTTAACACACAGTTGAGCTGTATTAAGCATTATCAACAGATAAGGGTTATAAGCTCGTTAAAATACTTTGGTATAGTAATATTTCTAATAGTAAAATTTCATAGATATCTATCATTAAAAATGATATGGCTTGTTTCTAACAATGCAATCAGGATTATTAATCAGTGTTAAAGTATAATATGAAATACACCTAAGATTGCATAATGATCTACAGAAGATATTTTTAATTACGAGAAAAATTTAATTATTATTATGGTATGTTTGGCATATTTTTATTCTTCTAGTTCAGATAAAATTTTACTCATAGAGCTGCCGTTCTTAAGTTACAAAACCGTTATCCAATACCTCTGATATTACGTTACCAACTGCGGTCTATTTTTTATATATTTTTTTATTTTTTTTATAATAGTATTACATAATTTGCGTAATAATGTTTATAATATATTGCTTAGAGAAACTAGTACCTAGTAATTTGTTTTTGAAATAGGGAAAAAATCTTAATACCACCAGATATTGCAAAACGGATTTACCTAAGATCGGCAAAAATGTTGTGCCACAAAAACAAATTTATTATGCAATATACAACCTTTTTTTTCTTTCTAAAAACTTACTAAGACTAGAAACCTATGTAACTAGAACCCTCAACTAACAAAGAGGCACATTATATAACATTGAACAACTATGCAGCATCTCAATTTACGTCTAATACAAAATTATTTATAAGATACAAGCTTTATTTCTAATGATTTGTACAGTTCGGCCGCTGTATCTTGGCGCGTCTGAACATAGGCTCTGCGAACTTTAGCGCATGTAAGACAGAGATGGCAACACGAACATGCTAACGTATGACTGAGACACAATATACCGCGTATCGAGTATTGGCGAATTATGTTACTGCGCAGCCTTCTGCGAGAAGTTCAGACGCGCCAAGATACAGCGGCCGTACTGTACACAACAGTGATAACATCGTTATAATTTGAGCCAGATAAAAATATTAATTTTTAATAACAAACTAACAAGTGATACATTGTATACATTTTGTACAGATGTATTTTAATTTTAATATTAGTACAGTACGGCCGACGTATCTTGAAGCGTCTGAACATAGGCTTTGCGAACTTTAGCGCATGTAAGACGGAGATAGCGACACGAACATGCTAACGTGTGACTGAGACATAATACGCCGCGCATGAGCATTACCGAATTATGTTTCTGCGCAGCCTTCTGCATGAAGCTCAGACGCGCCAAGATACGTCAGCCGTACTGTACCATTTAACGTTCACGCCAAAATCTGAACAAAATTGATTATTTCGTTGGACAAATAATGTAACGTATAAAACCCTAGAATTTGATTATTTTATACAATTACGGTAGAGATAACTGGCTAAATAATTAACTTTAACTCATTTTTACGTTTCTGATACAATAACACCAATTCAAACTATTGCCTATTCTTTACATTCACAATAATTCACAGCACCAAGAGATAGGCAACGTATTGACCAACACTTAACAGATAAAGAGGAACGACGTAACATGCAGGTACACTATACATACACTTACCGTTTGGAACTAAAAATGTTGGTCAACGTCAGTCAATGTGTTTACCATCTTTCCACCTTTTCTTCGATCGTTCGAACGCTTCTTTTATGCAGGATCTGTAAAAACCACAGAAGTTTAAAAGATGTAGTCATAATTTATTTTTCTTATCGGAAGATGAAGGTGAGGTGTAGTCATAATTTAAACTCACATTTTAATTTTAAACAAAATATGATTTATAAGAACTCAAAAGACCTACAGCAGGAGTGACTGCAACGTGCACGGCAGACCACAAGCAGGTGTTCAGCACAATGAGACAGGTCAATGCAGTTCGCTGAATGACGTCTTGTGATAATAAAATTTTATAGAAAATGATATTATTATGTAAAGACATTAATTGAAATTGTTTTGAAAAAATTACCCTTTTTTATTTAATTTTGCTAAAAAGTTGGAAAAATGGCCCATGAATATTATTATTTTATCAATTATTATTAAATTACATGATATTACCTACAAAATCTCAATAACATGTTTATAGTTATCTAAATCATTTACCGAACTACACACTCTTCAAATATGCACCCTATTTTCGATAATAAGAAGAGTAGACTTTTAAAACCAGTCTAGTGGAACATTTAAGTGTCTTACTATCAAAAATACCTTTTGCCCTTTGATAGAATAATTTTAAATGTAAGGAAACGATAAAAACAAGTGCTTTAAATCATTTATTAAAAAAAAACAGTAATTAATTCATAACATTTTCGAAATTACCGCCATTGGCGTTAGTACAGGCTAAGGCTCTAAATGATATCCTTTGAGTCGTTATTTGCACTTCAAAAGGTTCGCTCTTATTTCTGTAGCAGTAGCATCAATCCTGTTTCAATTGAGACCTTGGAGGACCATGTTACTGGACCACCTCCCTCTCGGTCTCCTGATTTATCGCCTCTTGATTATTATTTTTGGGGCTACATGAAACAAAAAGTGTATGCTGTGCCAACAGCTACGAGAGAACAATTGAAACTGAGGATTTTATATATTTTATCTGTATTTCTTAGTGACAGTTACATTGTTATGATACTCATACTTTTTTATTGTAATTGCAGTCTTTGCCTTCTCACTACTTAAGTATTGATCTAGAGGGAGTTGCGAGATTGTGAGGTGGTGAGATTGTGAGGGGGAGAGATAGGGTATAAGAGACAGCAGTACCTGAAGAGCGATTGGTGCAGAATGTAGGCGGAGACGTGCCCGGCGTCCACGTAGCGCACCTCCGCGCCGGGCCAGATCTCCTCCAGCGTGCCCACGTCGTCGCGCGGCACGTACGCGTCGTGCTTCGCGCACACCGCTGCAACGCACGCACACATTGACTGATTAACGCATGTTGTATTATGCCCAGTGGCGTAGTTAGCCTTAAGAAAGCCCCCATATCAATATTTGTGGTGTGGCCCTCTCAACGTCAGCTGTCAAATATAATAGGAGTGCGAACTGTAGCGGTCGTAGGCCGCTGGCGAGCTTTTTTTTAGTGTGTTGGTGCCTTGGGGGCCCCGTATAATTGATACGGCTGATACGGCGGTAGCTACGCTCCTGATTATGCCCCTTAGCTCGTTAGACCGCAAATGTAACCAACGCAATTAATTAAAATCTTTTGATGTGTCGAAAAACCGCCACCCAAGCTATCGCTTTGTGTGTAATAGCATTGAAACGGCCACGCCCTTTTTAGCGCTAACTGTTAGCCACCCGAGCGGAATGTCAGTTAGACGCGTTAGAAGCGTTTCCACATTAGTTTTAGTTTGGTTGTCAAATAAAGTTTTATATTATAGTCTGCCATCTGCGCGCACAAAGAGAGAATGATCGAATCGGAATAATTTCATCAGAAATATGTGAAGATAAATTATCACATGATATGGGATGTCGGATATCGGCTACTGGAGTCCTACCACGATATCGGATCGGATAATGTGTAAATGCTCTTAGGACGCAGGTTTGGTAGAGACATTAAGTGTATGCAGTATGCTCCACATATAATTTAATATTTGTTACATCTCGGCTTTGGTTTTTTCTTTGTTTATGAACTAGCTAATCTGTTACTTAGTATAATGAGGTACTTACTAAGTTATAATGAGGTAAAACATACCGATTATTAATGATGTATCGTACGGAATCGAGAAGTTGCTCAAATGTGTACATTCATCCATTATCCCTCTCATGAACTGCAACGCCTCTCTGTCTCTCCAATGAATTTTGCCTATATCTATTTTCTTCCCGCCAGATCTGACAAATGGTAAGTTCATCCACAAATCTGACGTGATTTCTGATACATTCCAAGATTTCTTTTCCGGTTTTATTATTAGTTCTTTGCCTGTGGTGGACTCTTTTGTTGCTATAGATTTTACATTTGTAGTTTGTGTCTCTTCCTCCGTTTTTGTTAACTCTTGTATGGCATGACCTGTTTCATCAATAGATACTGGTATAGTACTTGCTTCCTGTGTGGTATCTTGGTCTTCGGAATCACCTTTTGTTAAGTCCACTGCAAAATAAATAATGTATTGAAATTCATATAAAATTGCATTAATGCAAGATTGATTATTTAAGCAGGTGGCCACTTATTAAGGTTATAAAATTACCACTTACCAATTTTACATCTAAGCAGAATTTCTTTAACTTTATCTTCATGCAACTTATTTATATCCTCAATATCCTGGGCTTCCAATTCAAATTTTTGATTTGATGTTAATTTATTGTACAAAATTTGGCTAATTTTATTCTCATCTAGTAAAATTTTTAGTTGCTTCTTCAAACCTCTTATTTGAGCACTCACATCAGACTTTAAATTATATTTAGGCACTTCTTTATTATTTTCTACATTACCTTTGTTTACATCTACGGTGTTTAGAGTTTCTTCGTCGTTGGCTATACCAAGTTCTTTATACGTTATGTCTAATTTTTTAAATTTAGGTTCACATTTCAAAGTATTCCTTAGACTTTCCTGCTTGTCTGTTTGTATGACTTTCGGTGTGTGTATGTTCGTATCCATATTTTTGGAGTAGGTGCGTGCGAATTTTTTCCCGGCGAGAAATGCTTCATCAACTATTGTTACCATTTTTTTCAGTTTGTCTCTGTAGATTCCATCCGATAAATACTGATCTTCTAATAGGTCCCAATTAATAGAATGCGCCATCACGCCCTAAATATGGAATACTTGAATAAATTTTATCGATAATAATCACAATTTTAATAATGCTAATAGTCTGAGAGTTTGATTACAGTAAATATATCTGGAAAAGTAACGAACCTGCAAAAAGACGGCTGAAGCGGTGGACCAAGAGAGACATGGGACCAGGACTAAAGGCTTGGGCCAATTCGTTGCTGCGAGCGACGCCATCTATTGGAAACGAAAATAGATTTTAGTTTATAATTTACAGAAAACTATGTATAATCATATTATTATTTTAGTTGTAATGGTATGGACAATAATCTTACTAAATAAATATTAATAAAATTTTGATAGTTTGTGACAAGAAAATAAGGTACATTTTATCCCGGTTGTATGTTAAAATATATAATGTGTTTTTTTTTTAAACTTGATCAAACGAAATGTGTTGATATAAGACAAGAAATTATCGATAAAAATTCGAAAAAAAATATTTTTTTAGTCAGCTATTTCGAAAATCAAGGGACTTTAATTTTTTGTTTAACGAAAACCAATTTTTTTGGTTTTTACTTTTGGTCCAAGATCCCAGGGCCAACTGACGTCACGTATTTTCTGACGGACGAAATGTGGACGATTGAGTAGTGTTAGTATGTACTATGGTCGTATGCCTACCTGCTAACTTGGTCAAACGGCCAATTTCCAGGTATCAGGTGATCAAGGTACATAAAAAATTTAAATAAAATCAGATGACACTTGTATTAGGAAAAGTACTGAATACAGTTTGTGAAATCATAAAACATCTTTTATTGAGCAACCATCGCTCCAGTGTTGCTGTAAGCGACAATATATGTTCTGTTGATTTTTTTTTATATTTATAATAAATTGATATGAGTAAACTGCAAGAGTGAGGGTATGGTCTATTATTTTTTAGTTCTAATTATTAAATGAAAAAAAACCGTCGGCTAACTTTAGTATAATAAAAAAATCATGTGTTGCTTGCTCAATAAAAGATGTTTTATGATTTCACAAACTGTATTCAGTACTTTTCCAAATACAAGTATCATCTGATTTAGGTTTCGTTTTAAGAAGATGAGCTCGTGTCCCGTATTGAAGGCGATTACGAATCACTTCACTTGATTTATATGAAGGCTTTACAAAGAAAAAATATTTTAAAGGTAACGACACTAATCGACTCCTGTAGAATTCAAGGAGCAATCAAATTGCGCGGTTAAAAATTTCTGTTTTGGTGTAGGCGCGAACATAACTAATTATTTTTGGAGATTTAAAGCGTCTGCAAAGCAATATGGCCGACGGAAAGTGTCTGGGAGCATTGACGACTTATTTTTAACTATATTATCTAGAACATACGTGAAAATCAGCCATGAGAATTTACGTGAAGTTTATAATGTTTTTATGTACCTTGATCACCTGATACCTGGAAATTGGCCGTTTGACCAAGTTAGCAGGTAGGCATACGACCATAGTACATACTAACACTACTCAATCGTCCACATTTCGTCCGTCAGAAAATACGTGACGTCAGTTGGCCCTGGGATCTTGCTCTATTTGTTTGTTTGTATACGGTGAATTATCTTCAAAATAGTGTCATTTGAAAGCCAGAAAGTGATATATGTTTGTGAATTGTTCTTTTCGTTCGTTTTGTGAAACAACTCTGCACGGGCGGAAACATTCGTGTGCACAAACAAACAACCATCACGTCAAACTCATATAGTTCTTTCCGTCGAAGATAAGCACGAAAAGAAGCATTTTGATATTTTAAATTTTCAGCTCTAACAATATACTTTTTTAAACTTACATACAGTGCCACCAAATTATCTGTGAAATGGCGAAAGTTGGAACTAATGCCTCGCCATTCATAAGTTCTTTGTGCTCATTCATTTGACATTTACTACGTCTCGAATTGCGTCCAATGATTGGTCCAATGCGTCCGACAGCGCCCTCCTCCAATTCACAGATAAGTTGGTGGCACTGTAATGTTAACATACTCACATGGCCGCCCATAGACAGTCCGGTGACGCCGAGCGGGCCGAGCCCGTTGCGCTCGCACCAGTGGAACAGCACCAGCGACTCCAGGATCAGACAGCCGCCCATCACGAATATGTCAGACACGTTGTGGAGCGACGACCGGCTGCGACAATATAAACATGATTTAGTTGTATGATTGAATGTGTTTTGTAGGTCTCAAATGCCCACTGCATTATCCAATCTTCAGAGCACTAACTGAGCTAGAGCACAGCTAGTGTTCAATTAAGCTAATCTGCATCTCTGCCATAAGAGTGCAGATATTGTCTATACTTTACATTAAATCTGTGGTTATCCTTATGTTACTATTAAATCCTTCCTGATATAATAAATTATTTTTGCTTTTTTCATAAAAACTATATTAGAGGCATCACTGGTTGTTTTGTTTTTATCTTGTACTGCATGTTGTCTATGAAAACAAATAAAATATACACATCTAATTACAATACATTACGACTAAGTGTTTCTTAAAATATTATTTTACTACTGTAAATCTTATTAACATTATACTATGGTAACTTACATTTGGTCTGTGGGCTTACGGAGGCCATAAAATGGATTTTCTAGTATAATACCGCCAATACCAGCTTCCTTTAAAAGTGGTTTCACCATCAGATTCCGTCGTCGCCAGAAAAACTACCAAAGAAAAAAAAAATTATGTGTGCTTAAAAAAATATGAAGCAAGCAGATATAATTCTTGATACATCATTCAAATATATTGAAAATTGTTTAGCAAGTTAATATTATATACATATATATAATTCATTTACATACTTCTACAGATAACAATTGACATTAACTAAATAAGAAATGCAGATTTAATCTTTGTACATTAATTGCTATAGATACTCAATTACTCGTACTAAGTAATAAAATCTTAAATAATTACCAAGTAAATGGTAAGACACGGATATATTATGACAATTTAATATTAATTGTTGCAGTAATTAAAGATAAGTTAATCCATAAATTACGTCACTAGGGGGGGGGGGGGGGTGAAGAATGGCTGGGGGGGATGAAGTGTGACATTGTGTGACAAGGGGTGGGAGGGGGTCCTAAATTTTGTGACGTCACATTTCAAAATCGAATAATTGGTATGTATAGGTAAATATTAAAAACAATTAATGGAAATAAAACTTATTTCGGAACTGCTGTTTTAATTTAATAATTTATAGGTGTAAAATTTCATAATATGTGACGTCACACTAGGGGGGGGAGGTCTCACAAATGTGACCAGCTGTGACAAGGGGGGGAGGAGGGGTCAAAAAGTCATGAAATTAGTGTGACGTAATTTATGGATGGCCCCTAAGTGGAAATTTATTTACAAATTTTATTACTAAAAGGAAAAATGTTTTAATTCACTCAAATCAAAAATTAATTATAGTATTTGGATTTTAAGAATATTCCTATTAATTATAAATTTTTATAATAGGTGATTCCTGCAATCATAAATTAAAACATGATAATTACTAACATGGTCCCCCGTGCCAGCTAGATGTAAACACATGGGCTTGCAACCGGGGTCTTGCCAGTGGAGTGGCAGTAAGGCTTGGAAGTGAGCTTTTTGGGCAATCTCTGGCACAATTCCTGGCAGGTGTTTTTCCAGGGGAGACACGAAGTAGCCTTCTAGCAACCGACAGTCTGTGAGGTTTTCTTCCTGTAAAAACATACAGTTGATCACTACGAATTGTACAAAATATAAAGTTTTGAATTTTCAATAACAAAAATGCTGTACCTTCGTGATTGTAACTGGATAATCTCGGTCTACCAACTTGAAACATTCGTCGCGGTTGGAAACTATTTTTCTGAATTCAAATAACCTAAAAAATAGGTAAACAAATACGTAAGTTATTAATATGACAGGACTTACATGTAATATAAGATTTATAATACAAAAATAATATGGTAACTTGGTTTATAACATATTTAAGTATCAGGAAAAATAGACATTAATACAAAAAGTTTACCTTCTCAAATTTTCTGGTTTCCCCCAACCCTTAGTGAAAAATTTGGTTATAAGTATACTTCGGTATACGGCATCTAATTTGCTGGCGGACATTTTTGGTGAAATGGGCGGAAAATAAAATAATTTAATTTATATTAAATTGTTTTTACGTCGTTCATTGTAAATACGTCAATGCATTTTGGTTATAAAATAAGACTGCTTTGCTATTTGTCAAGTCAACATGTCAAAGACCAAAGTCAGCATTTATTTTGGCATGGTCAGCTGTTTTTCTGTGTTGCCACTGTTGCCGTTTATGTATTTAAATAAAATTTTATTGTTTCCAAAATAATTACTTTTAAGGACCATAGAGTACCATCACATGCGATACAGCATGGATATAATTAGTGTAACTGGATCACAGACTTCGAAGAGGTACCTGCGGACGTGACGTTACAATTGAATGACCATATTCGAGCAATCACAGGCCGGATTAAGGTTGCCCTTCATAATTGTAGGGTGTTCACACTTCTTAGGAAAAATTATGTCCTATTTTGATATGGTTCTTCAAAATGTTTTCTATTGATAAACATGTTTTTTCCTGATGGTAATGAAGTGAATATTGAAATAAAACATTTTAATATAATTAACTTTATGTCATGAAAACGAAGAATGATTTTATATGATTATTTTTGTTTATAGTATTAATAAAATAAAACAATAATATTTATTACGGTAAATTTCTTTTATTTTAAGTATACCGCAGTCCGCACTCATAAAAAATTGAACACAGTCGAATCATGGAAGATAGAGTAGAAGGAAGGCAATCTCTGTATATGAAAAGTGCCCAATGAACTTTGCCACCCCCATATTATTTAAAATATTTTTTTATTAATTAAAAATGCACTTTTCTTGTTTTTTCATAACACAATTTACATTAAAAAATATATAAAATAATTAATTTTAATACATATTTTTTTTTAATTAAAAATCAAGTGGCTTGCCGCCCTCTCTTCATGTGCCGCCCGGGGCCACGGCCCCCCCGGCCCCCACCCACCACGCTACGCTACTGCAAGAGTCGATTAATAGTCATGCGACTATAATTAACATGGACACAATAGAAAAACGGTCATTCAATTGTGACGTCACTTGTGACGTCACCCGTCTTCAGGTACCTCTTCGAAAGTGATCGCTATATCAAAACGTAATGCATGAAACGGCAACCTTCTCATTCAGGCCGGATCCACACCTATGACACCCACACGTTGGCACTTAAATTGATACCAATGTTATTCACCCGACACGTGTGTGGATCGAGAAATCTACATTGATGCCAAGATTGCCAAGTGCCAACGTTGACGTGGACTTTGAGGATTGGCCATCCCGTGTGACCGGATCCACACCGCGTCGGCGAAGCGTGTTGGTTACAAGAAGTCCCAACACTCCTTAGCCCAACCCAACGCTGGTAACAATGTCGGTCGGCTAATTTGGTGTGCTGTCCACACGTTGACTAACTTAATTTATATGACAACAAGTTCTGGCCTGTCAGAGCTAATGTGCGGATGCCTGATACGTTTTGGGGGCACCAATTTTTGAAATATAGCTAAGTACGTCGATAGAAGGGCGCTAGGGCTGTCACTAGAGGTGGCGCCATTAAGCTGCTAGTCGGTGCCCCTATACGCTTGGGGCCCCGTATAATTGATATGGCACGACTGATATGGCGGTCCCTATGCCCCTGGTGGTGTCGCGTAAGTGGTGCCGTCTATGTTTTTACACAGTTGTTCTCAAAGATGCCGCTGACCTTCTCGGTATTTTTTTAAAACGTACTAGTTGTGTACCCACGCACTACAAGCATTTCGTTCATACTGATAAAACAGAATCATATCTTATCATCAAATTCAATGTAAGACCCGAAGTTTTTAGACTTGAAGTCACAAAATAAAATGAAACTAGCTCAGTTATTTTGGTTTTCTGGCAAAAACAACCTGGCAAAAAACAGTGCTACCGTTCCGATTTTGAAATGTAGGTATATTTTATGATACAGATAGATACTATATAAATAAATACCGCTATCTCATAGCCCCCCCCCCCCCCCCACACACGAGAACTTCCTGTGTCGTGGGTGCATTGGACAACACATAAACTCATCATTGAAATTGTATAATACGTACTTAAATAAAAACATTTTTACGGTCATCCCAGTTGTCCTATACGGGATAACTCAATGGGCGTAGTGAGACAGACCCGATTTTAGGAAGGTAGTAGCTGGCCAGGCGGGCAAAATACACTACCGCAAGGCACGATTATCTACAGTCGTCACGAGAAATGATGTTTTGGAATAAAGGTTGGATGGAGTCTTTTGCATCCTAAATCGTTCATTAGTTATTACCTCGTACTCCCTGTGTCGATTCCCTGTTTCCCTGTGTCGTGGGTAACACTGAATACACTATAAGACATGAACACACACGGCACAAACCCAGATGGAGAACAAAAACCATTACAATTCTTAATGATTATTTCCTAGTTTCTTTTCCGTTTTCTTCTCAGTGATAGAACACCTTTTCGAAACGGTGGAAGAAGCAAAAAATTACGTTCATAACACGGACTCTTTTTTTAGGCCCGTGGTTCATAAGTATATTGAAAAAATAATTCAATAAGTGACTTTGAATATACACTCCATTCGATAAACAAAGACCGTTATTATTCACACATTACAAGTACTTACCGAAGTACCCACGATCCGAGGAAAAGTATTTTTCCAAAGTAGTCCCTGCTACACAGACACACCGGGTATCGAACCGAACCAGAGGCGCCTTGCTCAGTAGCCAGGTTCACTCCCCAGTGGGTTGGGTACAGGCAGTGTTGTTAAAATGTTAATAAAAATCAGTGGAAGGAGTAGAGAAACCCAACAATATTATTATTGTTATGATGTTTTCATGGTGCTATAAAAAAGGCTTACGTAATCTATATGTGGGTCGTTTGAGTCAGTTACTAACCGAGAAAAAAATTAAATGTTCTAAGTCGATTGCCAAAAATGTATGCAAAAGTTGATATTTGAGATCGTTATTAGACGTATCTTCCGAATCAAGCACCTCCTCAATTGTAATCAGATCATTTGGCGGCATTGTGTGCTTTATATGGTTATCTATAAATTTCCCTTTAACACATTTAAAATCTTCAGTTTGTGTGAATTATTATTATTTATCGTCGTGTTATTATGTTATTTTTATTTTCATGGACATAAAACGAGTCTACCTATCTACTTATTTACATCTACCTTATTAGGTGAATCTTTATACTTAGTTATTTACTTAGGGCATTAGGGTTTTATGCCCCAACTCAGAGTCACTAACGGTTACTTTAATCGCTCCTTAGTAAAGAATCACCATACAAGTTCTGCACTAAAGAGCGTTTTAAGTAACCATTAGTGACTCTGAGTTTGGGCGTTAGTTGGGTAATTAATTGTGAGCAGAAGAGCCGGGCGCGGTTGAAAAGGGTTTTTCACTCACTAAAAATCCATCAACATTTTTTCGGCATCCATATTATTGAGTTTCTGTTTACAGCGAAGTTTTTGTTGGCAAAATCTGCAACACTGGAAGGAAGTGTTACTTAGTCAGCCTTAGTAAGGTTTCGTTTCTATAAGCTGGCAGTTTTACCGTCCAAAAAATACCCGCGACCGTTTAATTACTATTATAAGTTATGTCTTCTGTGGTTTAAATACGTAAAATTATTTTACGGTCGATCTTAGGACTAGGAGAGTAGCTAGCTTGGTGCGTAAAAGAAGACCTTACCACTATTGATGACTAACATTTACGATATTAATTCTTCTAAAAAAAGCGGCCAAGTCCGAGTCGGACTCGCCCATGAAGGGTTCCGTAGCAGTAAGTAACATAATATTAAAGTTCTTGTACTTCATTGTAACTATGATCGATGTTTTTTGCGGTTTACGATTTATGACGTATTAAAAAAAAACTACTTACTAGATCTCGTTCAAATCAATTTTCGTTAGAAGTTTGCACGGTAATGTACATCATATATTTTTTTTAGATTTATCATTCTCTTATTTTAGAAGTTACAGGGGGGGGACACATATTTTACCACTTTGGAAGTGTCTCTTGCGCAAACTATTCAATTTAGAAAAAAGCGGCCAAGTGCGAGTCGGACTCGCCCATGAAGGGTTCCGTAGCAGCAAGTAACATAATATAAAAGTTCTTGTACTTCATTGTAACTTTGATCGATGTTTTTTGCGGTTTACGATTTATGACGTATTAAAAAAAACTACTTACTAGATCTGGTTCAAATTAATTTTCGTTGGAAGTTTGCTTGGTAATGTACATCATATATTTTTTTTAGTTTTATCATTCGCTTATTTTAGAAGTTACAGGGGGGGGGGGGACACACATTTTACCACTTTGGAAGTGTCTCTCGCGCAAACTATTCAATTTAGAAAAAAATGATATTAGAAAACTCAATATCATTTTTGAAGACCTATCTATAGATACCCCACACGTATGGGTTTGATGAAAAAAAAATTTTTGAGGTTCAGTTCTATGTATGGGGAACCCCCAAAAAATATTGTTTTTCTTCAATTTTTGTGTGAAAATTTTAACGCGGTTTACGGTATACATCTACTGACCAAGTTTCAACAGTATAGTACAGTTCTTATAGTTTCGGAGAAAAGTGGCTGTGACATACGGACGGACAGACAGACAGACAGACAGACAGACAGACAGACATGACGAATTTATAAGGGTTCCGTTTTTTGCCATTTGGCTACGGAACCCTAAAAAATGATATTAGGAACCTCAATATCATTTTTGAAGACCTATCCATAGAATTTTAGGGTTCCGTTTTTTGCCATTTGGCTACGGAACCCTAAAAATAACCGACTTCAAAATTACGGACAGCTCAAAAAGTACTCGTCAGATCTCGCTCAAAATGGGACCACATGACAAGCACCTGCAGCTTTCGAATATAAAAAAAATCATCAAAATCGGTACCCAGTAAAAAGTTATGAGGTAGGTAACACACATTTAAAAAAAACATTCGAATTGAGAACCTTCTTCTTTTTTGAAGTTGATTAATAAAACTGGATGATACTGAGTCCAGCGACGCTGACGGGAGGGAAGCGTTCCTTATAAACTTGTCCGTTTACAACAAGTTTGGTTTGGTCTTAAAATGGACGGAGCATGGTGCCAATAGACGGTAATAGACCCCTAATTATGCGAAATATGAAGGTTAAGGTCCGTGGGTTATACATTATTATTATATCCGCACTATAATATTAAATGGTTTTTGAGAATTACATGTGGAATGCCAAAAATAGAATAGGCATGATGACAGATTTTGAAATACTGTTCTATATTGTTGGGAAATATATTATAATTACAACGTATATGATATTTCCGCAAAAAAATAAGGTTTAGTATAAAATAAATACATTTCAAATTATAAGTTTAAAATTCGCACCAAAACGCTTCAAAGTGTCAGGGCGTGGTTGTGACGTCTGTCCTCAGGAAAACAAAAGACAATACGTCATTATTAGTATGGTGATATTCATTTGTTTTAAGAAGTGTGACGTAAATTGCGCTAATTGAGACTGACTGGCGTTTTAGCTAAGATGGCGGCTTGCCGTATTTTGTAGTTTTATTTTATCAATAATCTAAATTTTACTAACAAAAAATAACCGACTTCAAAGTCCCAAAAACTACTTTTCAGATCTGGTTCAAATTTATGTGGGACCACATGACAAGCACCTGCTTTCGATTAAAAAAACAATCATCGAAATCGGTTGGCGTGATATTGAGTTATTCGTCAATTTGTCGCGCACATCTTAACACTTTACGACTTATGTGGTTTTCTCATGGATGCCATAGTCAGATCTCAATAAAATTTACGTGGGACCACATGACAGCCACCAGCTTTCGATTAAAAAAACAATCATCAAAATCGGTTCGCCCATTCCAAAGTTCTGAGGTAACAAACATAAAAAAAAATACAGTCGAATTGAGAACCTCCTCCTTTTTTTGAAGTCGGTTAAAAATATTTTTAATCTCGCTAATAATAATACGATAAATGCGTGTTTTGTAATCCAATAATAGGGTTTCATTAAATAAATACATAATTTTAGTGATTTTTACTTACTGTCACCGTGCCTATTAGAATAGTTCGATTATAGGTGTCTTGACTGATAGCCAAAATGCATAATTTTCGATTTCTTTGACCTGCATTCGATTGTTATAGACCCAGAGTCCAGAGCGATCAGACATAACTTACTTTCACATGGATGAAATCTTAACTACTTAGTAGCGTCTAGTGTACTTTGAAGACCTTGCGTGTTTGTGAAGCTTGCCCTGTGACATCTGGGCAGGTACCAGGTGAGAATGTGACTTAGATTCACATGGCTGATTTTTATATATATTTTGTAGAACATTATTCTAAACTAGTGTCATAATAATGTTCTACAAAATATATATAAAAATCAGCCATGTGAATTTGTAAAGTAACTCTTATTTTTAGTTACCTTTCTCACCTGGTACCTGCCCAGGTATCACAGGGCAAGCTTCACAAACACGCAAGGTATTCAAAGTTCACTAGACGCTACTGAGTAGTTAAGGTTTCATCCATGTGAGAGTAAGTTATGTCTGATCGCTCTGGGCTCTGGGTCTATTAGGTTTCGTTGGTAGTACGGTAACATCACCGTAATATAAATTTATAGATCATTGAGATTTAAGTAGGTAAGTATTTAACTATAATGTTAAGTATTACGTGTAATACGTGTTTTACTTGCACGGCTAGTTACCTCCCTTGTTCGTGTTTTAGACGAACCCTACTTGGTAAACAATAATAATAACGCTATACACACATAGCTCCACAATAGGATTCCCGTGTAATGGGTGCAATGGACAACACACAAGGGTATTTCTTTAGAAACCTGCGGCACCGGGAGGGGGGTGGAGTTAGGGGTGGGGAGGGGGTGGGGTAAGGACCCCCCCTTAAAGGGGCTAAGTGAGGAAACACATAGTTTTTGAGTTTTTTTTATTTTTATTTTGAAGTTAAATCTGTGAAAACTGCTCAATATTTGTCTTAAACTAGTCTAAATTAATGTCAGGTGGTGGAGGAAGAAATAAAGTTACGACCTCCGTATGGGGAGACACACAAAACGCACCAATTTTATAAAAAAATGACAAATCATTATAATTACAAACTTACAGTTTAAGCAATTTTAGGGAGAATTTAGGGGTTTTTGATACACAAACAGGCTTCCAAACGTCTCCGGCGCTGCGGGAAGTGCAGCCCCTCCGCCCTTGCGTAACAAACTGCAGGCACTCCATGCTCGCCTACGCAGCTTCGGCTTCTTGGTCGCCTGCGGCGACCAGCCTCAGCCGCTTCGGCTCACATGGTGCCTGCAGTTTGTTACAGCGGGCGGGGGCTGCTCTCCCTCCGCGCCTCCGGGGTTTACATTCACTCTAGGGGTAGGGCAGACTAGTACCACGTGGGGTCGGGGTTGACTAAGTCGGTTCTGTCACCAATTTTCAAAAATTTAACTAGAATGTAATAAATAAATTTAATAGAGTATGACATAAACAGTAAAATTTATATATTACATTATATAACCTTTCTTGTATTTCCTATTTCCAAATTTCATGTAGCTCGACCACCTTCCCCGTGCCACCAATCTTTCCAATGAACTCCTAATTACTATAATTATAATATATGTATAATACAATAAAATATACCTAATAACATAAATTTTATAAATAAGTATCATAATTCGTGTTGTATTTTTTGGAAATAACCTAAAAAATTAAAATTAAGATTTTTAAAAAACGACGCATTACCTCACAAAAACCAACTAGATTATGATTAGGGGCATCACTGCCTATCGATTAAAGCCAAAATCACCCAGATACCAATGCCGCAGGTTTCTAAAGTCAACCCCACACAAGAACATACTCACTCAAACCCAGGACACAAATTCAAACTCATCTTTAAAATTTCCGCCTCGCTGGGAATCGAATCCAGGACGTGCACGGCGCGGCAGCGATCCAGAATGATAATCATTAGGTACGCCGGGTCGCCAATCTTGGCAAAAAAATTCAAAGCCATAATTGTCCCACTTCTGGGCTCATGCGCTCAGGGTCTCCTCTCACAATGTGAGGGGTATTAGGCCATAGTCTACCACGCTGGCCAAGTGCGGATTGGTAGACTTCACACACCTTTGAGAACTTTATGGAGAACTCTCCGGTGTGCAGGTTTCCTCACGATGTTTTCCTTTACCGAAGCAAGTGATAATTAACTTCTAATACAGACATAATATTTGAAAATTAGAGGTGTGTGCCAGGATTTGAACTCGGGCCCCTTCGTGCGGGAGACAGCTAGGCTATCACTGCTCAAATCTTGGCAAAACTTTTTATTAATTAATTCGTTTGCAGGGTCAGAGTAATCACTGTCTAATGAGAAGGTCCGCTTCACGCAATTGCTGGCATGCAATGTCTTTACTGGTAAACTGATATTCTTCGGCGGCGGAAACCATTTACGAAGAGGCTTGTATTGTTGTTCATTTCTACTATGTCGGGTATTGTTTTAAGAATGAAATAAAAAAAAAAACAAAAGAAATATTTTCCCCCTTAGTGTGTGGGCTTGTGTATCTTTAACGTCGATTTTGTTTTTTGTTTTATACTTTTCAGATCCGGTTTCTGCAAATTTGCACGAGGAAATGACATCATTGAGTAAATATTAACGCAACGTTTAACCAAATATGGTGTTATAGTAGGCAACTTACTGGCTAACACTCTCTTTTAAAACGCCAATGAAAATAAAACTTTGGTATATTCATTGTTAGGGTATTTTACATAATTTTATAAATGTCTGTTCACTAATGACATGTGAAGATCCGATATGGTAACGGATTAATTAATTAGCTTGGATATGACATAATTTAACAAACAAAATATTCATCCGCGATTCGGTTTTGCAGGGCGCGTAGGCCGCAGGTTAGTATAAGGACGGAGTACATACGCCACGAGCATGTTTTCCTCTCCGTATCACAGACAAACGAACGAACGTAAGTGTTGTGGTGAAATATTATTTTTTATTTAGATAAATAAGTTTCGATTTAGTGAGTGAATTAAAACTTAACAAAAGAGTTCGAGCACGTGTCGTAAGTCGATTTAATTATTTTAATTTCAAAATACAGATCGCGTTTTATGGTAATTTATAGTTCTAATAAAATGTAGATTAAAAGATAAATGTAACATGATTCAAAATAAAATAAATAAAATAGAAGTAGAATTTTACGCAATATTATTTTTTATATTTAATTTCTAATATGAAATTTAAAATTTTAGATCAAGTTTGTGTCAAGCTTTTTACAAATAATTTAGAAACATTTAGAATTAATTTCAATAATAATATTTTTTTTCATTTATTTTTATTTGGCCTAATTGGCTTGGTCAATTACATCATGTTATAATTATAATGTACAAATAATGATATAATTAAATGCCAATTACAATCATAATCTCATCTATTCGTCATTCAGTACTACGTAAACAAGGTGCGAAATGAAGACTGCCGGGTTCGATTCCCGATTTGCGGTGTTTATTAAATTAGTTTATCTAGCGGTCTTTAGTTAGTTTACTTTATCTATGCGACCCACGGCACAGGCATTCCTAATGTACTTTTTATTATAAGTTTTGTTTATTTAATTTATTTATATTATAAGTTATTTATTTATTTATATTATATTATAAGTTAAGTTATAGGAGATTTTCAATTCGTCTGTCCTTTTCTATGTGTGTTACCTCATGACTTTTACTGGGTGTACCGATTTTCATGTATTTTGACGGAGGGTACCTAGACCTACCTATTTGTCCCATACCGCATTTAAAATTGTCCATGTTTGGAAAGTATCTCCCATTAATATCAATGTAATATTAAAACATTTAATCTCTAAGAATTTAGTTTTTTTTTTGTGTTTTCCGGTTTCTTTTGAACTGAGATTGCCATACTGACCAGGATGAATCACTGTAGTATGTGCATCACTTAACAAGTAAAACAAGTTTCGATAGTAGGTCAAAGTCAAGTTGAACATTCGTACCATTTAAATTTTTTTGCCTGTTTTCTGAAGTTAATAAGTTGGTGCTTTTGGGAAGATAGATCCAATGATATTATACTAAAACATCATTGGATAGATCAGAGTAAGTAGACGTACTTATAACGTAAACCTTAATGGTTTTATCAATTATTTTTCTTTTCAGATGGAGAGGGGACTTTTATACTTAGCACCTTTGGTGCTTTTGGCTTTAAGTACCGTTGAAGGTAAGTTTTGATAACTACATACCGACATGCTTACAGTTTTGTACCGTCCAAAGTAAATTAAAATTTTTGTTGCTACATGACATCCAATCTAAAAATCATTGTAGGCAAATTTTGGTATCTTTCGGAAGATCGACAGGGTATTTAAATTCTCAACATCGAAATTTCCATTAACAATAATTCGACGCATACGGGGAGCCTTAGGAATACTGAAGCAAATCACTTGCCTTCTCCTACTTTGGTAATAGATGAGGATAGTGGTTTAAAAAGTATTTTCTTCAAGGTTTCCCAAAAAATCTATACTTTTATAATTATTAGACAAGTACTCCATGTAACTTACTTTTTGGGATTATTTTCTTAAACGTGGTTCCGGTTCACAAATGGAACCATTCATCAAGTCATTAGCATCATACGCACCACAGAACATCTAACTAATTATTAGATGTTCTGTGATACGCACAATCGGACAACCGCACACCGCACACCACGCGGAAACAACCTACAGGTGCAATTAATCAGTATTCATTAGATTCGTTGTTATTAATTATAAAAACAAATAACACAGAGGCGTCGACAACACGATCTTGTTATTGTAAATTTAGTTTTGACAGCTGTTCATCAATGATAATGATTTGTGATGTGTGTTATGTCCTTATTTGTACGTGTCTGAAAATGTAACTTCATTAACATCTCGTTAGGTTTCTTTTTATTAAATTTAATTTTAGAAAACGAGCTTGCACCATACGCCCCATACCCGCCACCATACCCTGCCTAACTCAGCTTCCCATGAAAATCTGAGATAAACTTGGAAAAAGACTGTATTGTGTACATCTAATACCTTTGAACGAGCAATTCTTGTATATTTATATTATATATTCTCGGAATCTCGGAAACGGCGTCTAAGTTTTTCATGAAATTTAGTATGCAGGGGGTTTCGGGGGCAATAAGTCGATCTACCTAGAATTCTTTTCTAGAAAATGTCGTTTTATCCGTGTTTTCAGGCAATGAAAAACTGCTACAATATCATTGCCTCTTCTTGACATCTATTGGCGTGTAATACATGACATATTACTATTATTATTGGGAGCGACTAACTGTTTTAACGACACAGAGTTACTTCAGTAGATTGCGTTGTTAAGCAATATTAAAATACCGAGAAAAGCTTGGTCATCCAGATATTTTTATATAAATGAGAAGCATCAGGAAATGAAACTTATTCTGATAGATCCGGAGATGTAGCCGATGGAAAACTCAATCCAGCTCATCAAAAAGAAAAGCATTGTTTGAGGTTAGAGTTAGACTTAGTCGGATTGTGTTGTCACATATTTGAAAAATTTAATTCGAGGAATACGGCAGTTGATATCTATTTCTCTTATCATTACAAAAGTTTACTTCCTTGCATATTGTAATTTATGCGACTCCCAAGACCTTTGGACGTAAAACCACTTTACCGCTTCCTTCTTGGCGGGCAAATGTCTGGATGGTTATGCATTGATGCCATTGATGGTGTTGACCAGTTGACTATTACCCTATAAGTCTTCAGTAAAATTTATTATGTGATATTATTCAAAAAATATTCTAAGTATTTAATAATTAAACTCCCTCAATAACTAAACAGGTATGATTAAATCATAACATTCAAGTGACGCTTTTAATTTTTTTGCAAATAAATTGCTCCGCAAATTCCGCAATAACTTATCTAAGATTGGACCGTTGTCTGATACAAGGACATAAGGTCCAGCGTGGGAGTGAAGTCGTTTACGTCCATACAAGGCTGTTCACAAGGTCCATGATACAGATATTATGCAGGTGTAGGTAGCCTGCTGATGTCACGTCAGGTATAGAGTGAGTAATGGCATTCACATCGTTGCCGACAAAGCAAAAACGCGCGTCATATCCATATATTTTCAGCCGCCTTCTACGTCAATGGACAGGAAATAGAAATCTGTTACTACTGTTACTGCGTGAATCCAGCAGTCAATTTTCCATATGCTTGGAAAATGTCCTTCACTCTCGTTCCTAAGTTAAAGTCTACCTTTTTGCCCCGCTAGCTATTGGTCCTTCGAGTCATATAGTGCATTGCTTGTTCAACCGGTGTGAGGGGCCTGTATTGTGATTGTTGCTATTACCACAGAATAGATACTATATTATTAGTTAACAACTCAATTCCTCTGCACATGTTGACACTATTTGTCTTAATAAAATAAATAGAACAACACAAAAAAAATCAAAATTTGTTCTTTTTAATTTTTTAAGCAATTAAGCTATTCGATTCACAGCCCAGCGGTACTATAACTACGGCCGCGGGTACTTCGGCCGGAACCTCTACGAGCACGGTCGGTCGATCTCCGACGAGCTGGTGACGTGCGGCCCCAGCACCTGCGGGGTGGGCGCCCACTGCACCACCGGTAGCGTGCGACCAGTGTGCGCTTGCTTGCCTGGCTACTCTGGCGATCCGCTCTCTCAATGCGTCAAAATTGAGTGCATTGGTAAGTCTGTATTACTTGATGATAGATTCAAGATCAATTTGAAAATTGATTTCAACATTTAATTTGCATCGCAAATGTCTTATTTTGTTACTCTATTTTGTAGTTATGAAGTTTAGATTTTAGAAGAAGGCAGGTTTTTGTAGTATGTTCTTACATATCTACATACATTGCTCTTGCAAGATAATTTATATCTACGGGAAAATTTGACGTGAATGTACGCAACTTAAATAGTAATAACTGGGTGCGTAAAGTTTGTGTTCATTTCCTTGTAGTCCGTGTAGATAGAAACGAACCCCAGACGGCGTAGTGTAAGTGGTAGTGGTAATGGAGAGGCCTATCCAATGAATCTTTTATTGAGCATTATGTACAAAACGTCACCCTGTGCCACCTATCGCAGCAACATCAATTGTACATGATTTAATTTATATTTAACTAGCTGACCCAGCGAACTTTGCATCGCCTAACAAACTATATTATTTCTCTAAAATAAAAGTAGCCTAAGTTACTCCTTGTTACATCAGCTATCTGCCAGTGAAAGTCCCGTCAAAATCGGTCCAGCAATTTCAGAGATTAGCCAGAACAAACAGACAGACAGAAAGACAAAAATTGTAAAAAATGTTGTTTTGGTATATGTACCGTGTATACATTCAAATGCACTTAGTAAAAAGCGGTTATTTTAATATTACAAACAGACATTCCAATTTTATTTATTTGTATAGAGTATAGATGTATAGATTTCTAGTAGGTACTATACAGTAACTGAATTATATTTTCCAGACAACAGCGAGTGCCGCAGCCACCAGTCGTGCGTCAACCAGCATTGTATCAATCCCTGCGAGGGCGCCTGCGGAGTGAATGCTAATTGCGATGTGCGTTGACTCTCTAATAACGCTAATTATTATTGTTTAATCTGTAGTCGAACCTCAACACTACTTAGAGGCCAGTATCGTCATTATGACGTAGGTATCCACGTTTAGCAGGTTTTTGTTCATGATCTTGATCGCGATCTGTGATTCGGACTAAGTAACAGATTCGCATTAAATTGAAGTATGGGCTATGTTTACATTAAACGTTATGCCTTGAAGTTCATTCCTAATTACAATTCTTGAATTTAAAAAAACATAGTCATCAACGATTGCGCAATACGCCTTTGGAAGTTTAAAAAAATACATAAAGGAACAGATATTTTGAAAATAACTTTAAATAAAGCTTCAGTTTCTTATTTATGACTAGGGTGAATCTTGTCAGAGTTGGAAGCCTTAAGTAATTCTATAGTTATTCTGCGCTTGATAAATAAATGCTCCAGATTTCTATAATCGAGGGAAACTTCAGCATCGGACTGTTAATTATTTGTAGTTGATATGAATTATTTACAATACAGAACAAATTGGCTATTCATGTCGGCAAGCTCGTTGAATGCAACGTACGATAATACCACAATATACGTACCTAAACATCGTTGTCAACTTGGCACGCCGTATGAGTATTTGTTTGTAATCAAGTATAAAATAAACGTATATTAATCATGTTATTAATATCTATCTTCACTGCATTGAAATCGTGGAATTCGCCTATAAATAGACAAAGTTTGAGAGATGAGTTTCAATAGAATTTTCATATTGCGACCGGTAAATAAAAGTTCTTAGCAAAGACACAGTCACTTCGCAAATGCTTCGCAATCATCTTATTGTATTGAATATCCGATAAAGAAGAATATTAAAGTGTAATATACATATATATAAATGAATCATTGTTTCACCCTCAATGATATTATAATGTAAAAAAGAGGTTGAATTAATATCATTGGCTTAAATAACATTTTTTGCCCTGACCAGAGTTTAGGGAATATTTAGTGTGTGCGATCATGTCACGTTTCTGTGAATTGCGTAAATCGTGTTCTAGAGCAAAAAATAAAAAATCTTGTAATATTTTTAGGAAAATGATAAACGAACGTTTATTCTGACGCGTTTGTTTGTTCACATAGGTACGTCAACACGTTCCTGTGTGCTCCTGCCCCGCCGGCTACACCGGAAATCCATTCTCGGCCTGCAGAATTGCCGACCCAGGTGAATTACGTTTATCCAGTTATGCTGTCTAACGGTTGGGGATTAACGAGAATTTAAATTATTTAACGGTTTAACTATTTGCATAACTATTATGAGTTGCGCACTGATTTTATTTAATAAGAAATACGAACCTCAACCTGTGCCAAAATATTTGCGATTCTTCCAATTTTTTCTAATAGGTACTTTCTATTGACCTAGGTATTATGTATGGCTATATTTTCAATTGCAGAGGAGGCGTGCCATCCGTCGCCTTGTGGAGTGAACACTAAGTGCCACGTTGCCAACAACCAAGCCATCTGCACGTGTCTTCCAGGGTACAGGGTAAGTGATGTTACCACTGAACCAGTCTAGTAATTTTTGAATTTAAATCTAGGTTGTAACATCGTATTTCAAATGTACAGGGAAGTCCTCTAAGTGGCTGCACACATGAATGTGAATCCGACCAAGACTGCGCGTCGCAGCAGTCGTGCCGCGACTTCAAGTGCGTGAACCCTTGCAGTGACTGCGGCGTCAACGCCGACTGCGAGACCGTCGCTTCGCACCGCGCCGTGTGCAAGTGCCCTAGGGTGGGTTTAATGTTAATAAAATGTTATATATTTTAGGCTAAAAAGAGATTCGAGTCCCCCCCCCATCTTCCACCTCGCCGCCTTGTGACGGGGTTACGGGAACGCTTTCGCACACATCCGTGACCCCGCCGACGGCAGCCGCCCACTAGCGGCTCCACCGCGGAAGCCCGAAGGCCCTCCACGATGGGCGCACCAGATGGTAAGGTGTGCCTCCCTCCTCGGCCTCCACCAGAGATCCGAGATTCAAGTCATTCAAGTCAAGAGATTCGAGTCCAGCAGTGGGGAGATTTTGGGCTATTGTTCGATTATATTGATTTTTGATTGACTTATAAGAGGACTTGTACCTTGAAAGAGACCTGCCGAGATTAAAGAACGAGTTTCTTGATAGGTAACTACTTCACTGTTTTAAATACCTTCTCTAATTTGAAATCGTACAGTACTCGTGTGAGTGGATGCATTTATTCTCGAGTCCATCAACCGCCCTCCACGTGTTGCACGCAGCCGACAAAAGGTCATTAAAGTCAATTATTTTGGTATACAGTATACTGTTCATTTTTCAAGAATGCTCTCTTATGGCAATATGATAATGATGTTATCCAGGGCTACCACGGCGACCCCTACCGCATCTGCTCGGCGGAGTGTACCTCCGACAGCGAGTGCCCGAGCTACAAGCCGGCGTGCGTGTACAACGCGTGCATCAACCCGTGTACTAACGCGTGCGGCGTCAACGCTGACTGCAACCTGCGCGGCCTCACGCCCGTGTGCTCCTGCCCTAAGACCATGACCGGCGACCCCTTCACCTTCTGTCGCCCGTTCGAAGCTCGTGAGTAGCAAGCAAATACCAAGCCTTTCACAGCTTATGATGACTAAGTACATTGTTATTACCAGATTTACGAATAACTAAGCATTATGATTAGGTAGGTACCTACAGTACGCGCGCGAGTTGAATGCAGAGTATTACTATGGCGCGCCATAATTATTATACATATCTTAATGTGCGACTTATAATTATATTTTTCGTGTTGTTATTTCTTTATTATGTTACTTTTTCATAAGTATTATTTGTTGCTCTTTGTAAACAAGTGGTTTGTTTTGTGGTTTTACCATTACTATTCAGTTCAGAGAAATAAAGAAGAGTGTTTAAGAGTTTCTGCGGGTGTTATTAAACTTAAGGCACATCCATATTCCTTCATTCCGTATTCTCTACATGTATAACTGATAGTAAGAATTAAACCAATTGTTTATCGTTGCTTTATTATGTTAAGGTGATCTCTGCGAGCCCAACCCTTGCGGTGCCAACGCTAAGTGCACTCCAGGACACGACCGCACCGGCGCCGAGCGCCCAGTGTGTACCTGCCCTACTGGATACAGAGGCAATGCTCTTGTATCTTGCGAAAAGGTCAGTATATGAGCATGATTGTAACAAAAATTACAAAAATAATCTAAAATCTTAAAATTTTGTACTGGACGAACTTTGAGTCTACGAGTTAGAACAGTGGGAAGGAAATTTCCAAGCAGTAAGGTATTAAAAAGGTGTTGGTAAGGTTAATGAATAGTTCTAGATTTAGTTGGTGCTTGGCGAAATGCAACTCCAGACTCATAAACTTACAGGTAACAGGTGTACGAATTTTTGTAACCCACACATTTATTGAGAATTGAGTTCAGGCAAAGACTTAACCCTATAACTGTATCCAGGGCGAGTGCGAGCTGGACTCGCAGTGCCCGGACCACCTGGCCTGCGTGGGCTACACGTGCACGGACCCCTGCCTCGGCAACACGCAGTGCGGCGCCGGCGCCGTCTGCATGGCGCGCCGACACATCGCCGTCTGTACTTGCTCTAACGGTGAGACACACACTCATAGCCCCACAGGATTCCCTGTCAACAAGAACACACACATCCTGAACCAAGAACAGATATTTAAACTCATCATTTAAATTTCTGCTTCGTTGGGAATGGGAGGACCCTTCGAAGCAGATCGGCGCGGCGTGGTAACCATTGCGTCACACTGGTCGTTTAGCAACGACTTTAGCTACAGCGAAGTCCTGGGTGAAGGAACTTTGCAAGCGCTTTAGTATGTTACCTTCGCAAAGCCTTTATACTGCAAGATTGAATCAATTTCTGAGTTACTATTTTGACCTCTTTTTGACCTAATGACATAGAATTAGCTAGTGAGTCATAGGTAGGTACTTTTTTCTTGGCCGACATATAATCGGAGGTATCCTTGCTTGTGCTGATTTCCATGACCACTTACCATCAGGTCGCCGCTTATTGACTATTTAGGTACCTACATGTGTTTTTTTTACATTACCGATAATTATCTGTGACATGACAAAGGCGGATTCTCAGAGCCTGGCCTTAGATTTGGCAAAATTTTAATTTAAAACTTTTTACCACAGGTCGTCACGGCGATGCTCTCGTGAACTGCTACCAGACCCAGTCCGAGGTGGCTTCGGCCCGGTACTACAGGTACAAACGTAACGGCAACTTTACCGAGCCCGAGCCCGCGCCCGAGCCCCAGCCCCAGCACGAGCAACCAGCTCAGGTCGCCGTCGACCTCGTCCAACCGGCCGTTCAACCCGAAGCCGTAAAAGACGAGAAAAAAGAAGAAAAAAAAGAATAATACTGCCATTTTGAATTTGATTTATTCAACAAGCTTTTAACAAATAAACAATAAAGATTTGATTTTTATTATTTATTTTTTATTTTCAAATATTGCCACAATGGATTAGGCAACATACCTACTTATTATAACTTCTTGCCATTCCATGAAAAACAGAGTTATTTTGAAAAAAAAGCAGTCTATTTAAATGGTACCTATAGGACAACAATATTCATAAATTGATTTATTAGATTAATTAAGCTATGAGGACTTTAAAAAAGCGGCCAAGTGCGAGTTGGACTCGCCCATGAAGGGTTCCGTAGCAGCAAGTAACATAATAAAAAAGTTCTTGTAGTTCGTTGTAACTTTGATCAATGTTTTTTGCGGTTTGCGATTTATGAAGTATTAAAAAAAAACTACTTACTAGATATCATTCAAACCAATTTTCGTTGGAAGTTTGCATGGTAATGTACATCATATATTTTTTTTAGTTTTATCATTCTCTTATTTTAGAAGTTACAGGGGGGGGGGGACACAAATTTTACCACTTTGGAAGTGTCTCTCGCGCAAAATATTCAGTTTAGAAAAAAATGATATTGAGATAATAGATAGAGGTTTAGAAAATAATGATATTTAGAAAAAAATTATATTGAGATACAAACCTCAATATAATTTTTGAAGACCTATCTATAAATACCCCACACGTATGGGTTTGATGAAAAAAACATTTTTGAGTTTCAGTCCTAAGTATGGGGAACCCCCAAAATTTATTGTTATTTTCTATTTTTGTGTGAAAATCTTAATGCGGTTCACAGAATACATCTGCTTACCAAGTTTCAACAGTATAGCTCTTATAGTTTCGGAAAAAAGTGGCTGTGACATACGGACGGACAGACAGACAGACAGACAGACAGACAGACATGACGAATCTATAAGGGTTCCGTTTTTTGCCATTCGGCTACGGAACCCTAAAAATTCAGTGGTCTTTTCTCTGCTTGGTCTTTCTGTAAGAAAAATTAGTAAGGAAATTCCTAAATTTTCTTTATTTTTTGTTTATTTGTAAATTTTTATTTTTTATTACATACCTACCTATAAGTGTAATATGGCCACAGAAATAAACGTTTTTCTTTCTTTTTTTCTAAATGTTAAGATTAATTGAAATTGCTGAGAGTCCTTAGTAGGAGTCTTAAACAGGGGCGGCCTTAGCCCTTGCGAGGCTCAGGGCGGCAAATCTTTGCGAGGCCCTTGTGCGTTCCGTAAAATGGGCATGATGACAGATTTTGAAATACTGTTCTATATTGTTGGGAAATATATTATAATAACAACGCATATCATATTTCCGCAAAACAATAAGGTTTATTATAAAATAAATACATTTCAATTTATAAGTCTAAAATTCACAACAAAACGCTTCAGTGTCATGGCGTCGCTTGTGACGTCACGCCTCAGGAAAATAATAGACAAGATGTCATTATCAATATGTAGACCAGTGCCGATAATTTTTGAAACCAAAAAAAAATATAGTAGGATGAAACCCATTGCAAAAGCAAGAGAATATAACTAAAATTAAAGGAAAAATAATTTACGGGCGATTTGAGGTCGGGAAGTGGGGGGAGGGGGGGATTAAGGGTAATAAACGGTTTATCTCGATTTCCGGCAAAACTACAAGTGCTATGGAAAAAAGTTAAATGGCCAAGTTGTAGGTAATAAAAAGGTTCAAAACTTTTAACTCGAATCCGAAATTTTTTTGCGAAAATAGTTGTCGTTTCATTTCATTTTCTGAGAACATTTACCATAGTAGTTTATATGTTATTATATACCATCAGAAAGAAGAGATTTCAACGAACAAAAATCCCACCGGCTTTTTAAAGAAAACAGATATTTTGACGTGAGAATTTTCAATTGAAAATTAGGGTGCTTTTTCGATATTAAGTCAAAATTAAGGTTAAAAAAAGAAATATTTTAAATCAAAAAAATTACAGTATGTTTAGGACATACAAAGGCCGATCTCAGATAGCCCGTAAATTATTTTTTCTTTTATTTTTCTTATACTCTCTTTTGCAATGGGTTTCATCCTACTATAATTTTTTTCACTTTTTACCATTTTTAAAGCTATCGGCAGTAATTGGTACTGGTCTAATGGTCGTATTCGTTTGTTTAAAGAAGCGTGACGTAATTCGCACAGATTGAGACTGATTGACGTTTAAGATATCATGGAGGCTTACCGTATTTTGTAGTTTTATTTTATCAAAAATATTGTTAATCTCGCTCATAATTACGATAAATGCGTATTTTGTAATCCATTAATAGGGTTTCATTAAATTAATACATAATTTTAGTGATTTTAACTTATTGTCATCATGCCAATTGTGTGTTAAGATTTGATTAGATTTTTTTTAAATTGTGGCCAACCACAATGACTGCCCTGATAGAAAGCTGAAAGTGCAGACCAAGCAAGGGCGAATGCCACGAGTACCTTATGTCGGCCATATTACTACTGGCTGTGCAAATGCTTTTTCAAACCTCGCACGCTCGTGGATTTAGTAATATTATGTATTAGATTGCTATGTATCACTTTTAGCCTGTGTTGGATTTTTAGATGTTTCCTGAACTTCATTTTTCACATACTTAAACACGGGCCCACGTAGGTCGTATTGAAGCTGTTTTCTTTTGTGATGTTATTAATCGGGTGAATAATAAAAAAAATGTACATTAAACTCTTAAAGGTAGGTTATATACTTTAATACTCAGCCAAGCGGGGAAATTATGGATTTGCGAAAAAAATATCTTAACTGGCGATAATGAACATTCATTCATAAACACAAGAAAAAGAAAATTCACTCCTGGAAGTGAAAAATAAACCTGACAAGTTCGAGTTAAACTCGCTTAGAGAGGGTTCCGTACGTTGATTATGTATTTACCATTATTTTTTATCGTATTTTATTTATTTTTGCCGTTTTTTAAGACTATAGACTTCTTATAGGTTTTCCTGTAATATTTAAGTAAAGAACTGTTCTCTCAATATTCTAGCGTCAGTAGTTTCGGAGATAAGGGGGGAATGGTCAGTTTTTGGCTTTAATTTTCGTTCTTTCTTGAATAATTATAAAACTATCCGTTGTAGAACTATAAAAAAATATATTTGAGAGCCTTACAACAATCCCTCTCATTTGACATACAACATGATACGGTTCGTAAAACAGTTTTTGTTTAAATTTGATTCCGTATTTTTTTTTTCAAAATTCAGATGTTTAATTTACACCTTCATCTTTGGGTCACAAAAATGAGTACCAAATACATGAGTACCAAATTTCAACTCATTTGGTCCAGTAGTTTCGGAGTAAATTGACTGTGAACGGTGGTCGCCCAGACGCATGAGTGATCCTATAAGGGTTCCGTTTTTCGTTTTTTCGTACGGAACCCTAAAAGTACTGTAAAATAGCATATTGAATTTAAAAAGGGGGCTTGGGGAGCGAAGCCAAATAGTATAATAAGATTTTATTTTATAGTTTTTAACAGTCAAATAACCAAAAGGTTATGTATTTTTATTGTTATTTCACGGTATATTATGGTATTCCGTTCTTAAAGTTATACAATCATATTTTTGTTTTGCTGTCTAAAGTTTTTTTTAACTCGGGTGATGGCGCGAGGCCCCTGCAAGCGCGAGGCCCCGGGCGGTTGCCCTGTTCGCCACCCCCTAAGGCCGCCACTGGTCTTAAACAATTGATAATTGAGAAATTCTAATTCAAAATTAATTTATACACGATACACGTATACCTATCTCCCTTAATTTAAGTACTCATTAATAAAGTAAGTAAATTAGTCATTGTTAAGCAATCACTACTTGCTAATGATTAATTCCTGAAATTGCCACCAAGAAGTCCCAACCGGTAGGGATTTTCAGGTGGGTAGTTACATGATGCGTACCTACCTTTGTACGGCGCGGCGGCGCGATGAAAGACTGTTGGCATTAAATATTAAATAAACGCTATAAATTCGTCATAAATGTACCTTCATCGTTGGTTCACCGTTCACCTGCACTCATACGATTATATTCATGAATATCTATGTACCGATAATGTAACAGCAACTATAAGCAGGTAGCTCAAACTCTTAAGTCATACCGGTAGTGCAGGACTAGAATTATTGCATGCGTTCCAGTTCTTAATCGTATTAGGGCGGTCTAATACTGAGCCTAATCCCATGTCGGCCGCTTGGTGGTAAGATTTCACATTGGAATGATAATTATTATCAATATTATATTATTATTAATTAACTAGCTGACCCGGCGAACTTCGTACCGCCTAACAATTTTTTTTCTAAAATAAAAGTAGCCTAAGTTACTCCTTGTTACATCAGCTATCTGCCAGTGAAAGTCCCGTCAAAATCGGTCCAGCCATTTTAGAGATTAGCCGGAACAAACAGACAGACAGACAAAAACTGTAAAAAATGTTGTTTTGGTATATGTATCGTGTATTCATCCAAATGCACGTAGTAAAAAGCGGTTATTTTAATATTATAAACAGACACTCCAATTTAATTTTATTTGTATAAAGTACAGATTATGTCATTAATATTAGATATTACTGACATTATCATCTGTGAACTAATCTCCCTCTCGCCTGAGTCAGTCACCAAACGACTCGTCGTGTTCCCGCTGAGGACTTGGGACCTATTGCTTTTTCCTCTCTCGTCTTTCTTGTTCGGTAACGCATCGGTGACGTCTTGGTGTTACTGACGTCCATGGGCGACTGTGGCCACTTATTATCAGGTAGACCGTAGCAGTTTTGTCGACTAGTTATCACAGGCGGCATGGACAACATGACATGAGAGTAGACATTATTTATCTGACAGATAACTGTCTGCCTTAGCGGGAATCAAACCCGGGACCTTAGCTTCGTACGTAGGAACACTGTACCAACTAGGCTACGAAAGCTTAGTAGCGGTTCAACTATGATTATCTACGTTAAACTTACCCACGATATAGAATTTATCTAATCCTTACCTTTACCTATCACAAAATGAACATTATGTATCGTAAAAAACATATTTCTCGCCCTTTGGCAATATATTTATATAGATTTGTCATAGACAAAGCTAAATAGCATCAACGAAACGCTGTTTTGACGTTTGTGACAAACTTGATCACTGACGTCTGACGTAACTAGAGGTACTTTGACATTTGATATGTTGATTGATACGTCCTGTTGTTCGATTTAGCGAATGATGAGTGAAATAGTATTTTTTATTATAAAATAATCCTCGAAATAACAATATATATGCGAAACGATGTCCGATATAAACATGGAAAAGTTTGCGGTGCCAGACTTTGTGCCGGAGCGGTACGTAAAGGAGCTGGCAAAGTCTTACGTCGGGGGGGAGGAGCTCACCCAGCAAAAAGAGAAAATTCAAACGTTAGCTGACGAGACCGCCAGTGCCCTTAAGAAGAATGTCTACGAAAACCACATGCAGTTCATCGAAACGGCCACCGAAATATCCCACCTAGAGGCTGAAATGTACAAGCTGTCACATTTACTTAGCGAGCAGCGAACTGTACTCACCACCTTATCACAGGCTTCGATTTTAGGCAACGATAACACGATATCGCGAGAGTCTTTAGACAATCATGATTTGGAAGCCGAACGCGCAGAAGAACAGCGTAAGAATAAGCTGACTCTCATAACAGAAAAAGTGGAAGGGTGTATGAATCTATTAGATGTTCCCGAACGAACCTTGCTGCACGAAGGCGACCTGTTAGAAATTGACGCGGAGGAAAATACTGCGATACAAAGGATGCATGTATATTTGTTTAGTGACTGCTTGATGTTGACTTCTTGGATTTCAAATAGAAGAGGCCCTATGAGATATAAGTTTCAAATAGTTTATCCAATTAGTACCCTAGCGGTCGTCAATGTTCGTGATTTGGGCACTGTGAAACAAGCGTTCAAGGTACTAGCCTTTCCAGACACTAGAGTGTTTCAGTGTAACAGCCACGCAATTAAAAAGGACTGGTTAGATAAGTTTGATATTGCAAAAAAGATGCATATTGAAAAAGAAAATTCTAAACTGAAGAAAAAAGAATCCCTCGACAAACCGAAACATGAATCCCTCGAGTCCCCTAGTCTGTCTGTAGAGGAACTTCCATCCCCACAGATCACACCATTGCCAGATTGGCTTGCGGATGTTACCGAAGAACTAGATGTACTTATTGTAGAGAGACACTTTCAAAAAACTTACGAGCTGATGGTGTCGGCACAGAAGACTTTAAACACGGAAGAATTAAAAAACCATCCACAGAGAAGTGACATACTGAAAAGAATTGATCTCAAGCAGAAGGCCTTGACAGAAATCCTACTGAAGGAGCTGGATGTCACACACAATTGGAGTCCGAGAGGAGGTTTGCAGTCTACCAGACATCCTGTTCTGATTCTCAACAAGTTTAACATGACCAGCCAAGCCTGCGAGTTATTCCTGGATATTTGTAGTCATACTGTCAAGGCTCATGTTAAAGCGGTGTTGCTGGAAGGTTCAATACAAAGTTACGTCAGTCAAGTAGGGGAAGTATTCTTCTGCTCTTTAACTGATGCCTTAACAGAATTCATTATGTTATTTCCTAAGAATAAAATAAGCGCATTCATAGTGTGGGCTAGTATGCAACTTAGAATTTTAATGAGCCAAATAATAAAACAAGTGTTCACTCCGCAGTGTGCTTTAGATTCAGTGTTAGATTGTGTACAGAGTTTGCGAGACCAATGCATGCTTTTTTGTGAATTTGGCTTAGATCTGAGGTTTCAAATGAATAGCTGTTTAAGAACACCAATCATAAAAACCTTACGGGAGTATAAGGAAAAAGTTGTTGACTGCCTGAAAACAAAAATTTCAGAAGATAAGTGGACTCCAGTGAATATGCATACGAAAGCAGGTGTTAATAAGTTTTTAGTACAGATGGAAAGTTTGGGCCTTATCTTAGTCAAGTATGTAATAAATGAAACGTGGGTGGATTTATCTAGTAGTACAATATGGTTTGTGCAGTCCATTCTAACTCTGCAAAAAGTTGGTCTAAAAATAGTAACAAAGGATATGATGGATGTAGTGGATGAGTGCATTTACACCACATTTAATTCACGTCTTATATTATCATCGGGTAATGATTCCAGCTATGCACAGAAGAATTTTAAATTTTTACTAGACACTGTAATGCCACTTATGATTAGGCGTTACAAAGAAGATGTTGGGTATGATAATGAAAAATTAGTAGCGCTCGCCAAGAAGTTTGGTGTCAATATTACCCCACCAAAGAAATCCAACATCACAAAATATACGAGTAATGAATATTTATGAGAATAGTCATGTGTAAAATGTGTTATGTATGTTTGTATGAAATTATTTTTATTATGCTAAAGCTTTAATATTGTAATATATAGAGTAAGCATGCAGGATTTTTGTAAGTTTATTTAAATACTGATCAAATTAAAATTATATTTTATGCAAGTTAATTAATACGAAATTTTAATAAACCAACAACTATGGTTTATTTATTTTGTGTTTACTTCAATACTTTGTGCTATGAGTGCAAAGAGCAATATTTTAAAGTAATCCTCTATAGTGCCTTGGCAGTCTTGGGAGAATATATTGATATTGTGCGGAAAATATATTGTCATTATCCTGTAAGATGAAACCTTTGATATCTACCTCCCATAGAAGAGGAATAATAAAAGCAGAACCTTTATTATATACTCTGTTTTATTTATACGTAAGATACATCGTAAAACATAACTTTGGTCTTAAAATTAAATATTACCTACTTATATTAATTTACATAGATAACAATAAAATTATTCAGTACAATTATTCAGTTTCCATGAGAGCTTCAATGAAAGTATTGCCATTTATTAGTTTGGTGGTTAACACAACAAATTCAACGTTAGAGTCTTCTTGCTGGCTTATACTTCTGAGAGCGGATATTTCGCTGTACGTGCATCCGCCGACGAAGAACACGAGGACCACTCGAGGGTTCTCGATGGAGGACGAGTTCTCGCTGGAGATGGAGTTCCGACGGACCATACGCGGCTGCAATGTCTGCAGTTCGTCTACTAAAGGTCCCGGCACTGCTCCTAACACGTCAGTCAATCCTGTGAAAAAAGCCCTTATTTATTTATTTATTTATTTAAGCTTTATTATACCTAATACAATTGGTATAAAAGGCGAGCTTAATGCTAAGAGCATTCTCTACCAGCCAACCTTTGGGCAAAGCAGAAAACAGCGATGGCGGTATTAAATACGAAGTACTCTACGAGTTATGTATAAATAAGTATATATAATAATTATGAGTTATAAATTCTTGTATTAACAGTGTCTAAAAATATAATAATTATAAAACATTTTGAAAAAAAAAATTGACTGTTAATAATAAATTATGTGACAGAAAAAATGTGTGGGCTGAACATTGTAAAAACTAAAAAGAAACGTGGGTGATGATACATTTACCTATTTTAAATATTTTGCATAACAATTGACACCAATACAAGGAAATGTATAATTTTTAAATTAGATATGGATGTCCTTTTACATGACAAATGTTATTTAAAATTACCTTATAAACTTATTAATGGGGGAAGTAGGTACAAGGTGTTTGTTACGAGGAATCCCTACCTTGGTTAATCAGAGAAATAGGTCATGCGATGGTAATGCTAAGGGGTAGGTAATAAGGTATCTACGCCTACACCCATTTGCGTGTATCAATAGATATTTAAAAACATGTTACCATGCCAACACCCTTAGTATAATCTATGGAGTACCTATAGGTACAACTGATTGAATGATTCATGGTTTGAACGTTTGAATACGAGTACAGTATTTGGAACAAAGGCCATTTACATACAGGAATTTAGCACAAAACCCACACAGCTATCGGCGAAATGTTCGTTACACGTTATCAATGTCAAATGATTAATTTAAACTACGTGGCACATATTATACCTACAATCGTAATTGGTTATGAACATGACGAACTGTGATAAATCAAGCCGGATATTATAGAGTATAGACTGAATATCATATTATTATTGAAACTTTGTTAACTGCTTGCTGCAGTCGGTATTCATTGGATAATGATGTAATTAATGGTTAAAAGAATTATTGTACTGTTTCATTGTCAAGCGCTGTACTTTTTCAAGATGAGCCCTCTGATTAGTAAGTCACAGATGCGTTGTTGAATAGATAGTATGCGTTTTTTAACTAGCTTTTCAGTAAAACCGGTTGAAAACTAAAAGCCCTCAACCCGAAACCTTTAATGTTAGAAGTGTGATAGCTACCTAGGTAACAAATAGCTATAGTGGTTATACCTCGTCATTACGGCCCTGTAGCCTGCCTGCGAAGCGAGGGGTCCCGGGTTCGATTCCCGGCCGGGGCAGATATTTATGTGTCAGATAAATATTTGTACTCGGGTCATGGGTGTTATTGTGATGTTGTATGTGTCGTTCCTGCGACCCGCGACACAGGTAAAAACCTACAGCGGGGGTATGAGTGTGTAAGCGTGTAAGCGTAAGGGACGGGACGTGAAGTTTTAGAAACATCGTTTCATAGAAAATGTATACGTGGCCGTCCCGTACGGAAAAAAGCCCGTCGCGTATGCATTGGGCTTAAGCGTTTTATTAGGTACGTGCCGTTTGAACCGATGTATCGTATATCACCCTGGTACTTCAAATACCTACCAGGTAATTTGCTTTAGGTATCGTCTTGCCCGTTAATTAGTAGATGTGGGAAGAGACGTCTAGGATGGATGGAGTCTACACATACATTTCACAATCAATAATAGCTCAGACATACCAGCCCATCCCTTGTTCTTCGCGACGTGCTCTGCAAGGCGCACGGTCAACGGAGTGTACTTGCAGTACAAGAAGCTTTTCTCTTCTTCATTCAAATTGGCTTCATCCACTGTTAGATTCAGAGCCTGGGAGATAGGAAATAAAACTAAATTAAAACTATACAAATAAATAAAATAACCGCTTTTTACTAAGTGCATTTGGATGTATACACGGTACATATACCAAAACAATATTTTTCACAATTTTTCTCTGTCTGTTCCGGTTAATCTCTGAAATGGCTGGACCGATTTTGATAGGATTTTAACTGGCAGATAGCTGATGCAATAAGGAGTAACTTAGGCTACTTTTATTTTAGAAAAACAAATAGTTTGTTAGACGACACGAAGTTCGCCGGGTCAGCTAGTATACAATATAATAGTGTAATTGTATTGCAGTTAATTTGTATGCGTATAATTTTAATGTTTTTTTTTGCAAAGCGTGGTAACGGGATTCTTTCCAGAGGTAACTACCATTGACTATCTCGCCCACTTACTCTTTTTCATCCTACCCTCTAACCTGATCTATACTCGTCATGATGTAGACTCACAAAGTTGTGGTGAATAAAATCATTCATCGATGTACGACAAAAAAAAAAAGAATAAACAAGTGCGTGTCAGGCGACGCGCAATGTAGGGTTCCGAAGTAGTTAGTTTATCGACTATTACTCATTATCTACAAATGCTAACATAGCCGTGATAGTTCGTGATAGTTTTCCTTGTAAATTCATTATAAATAACTTATTTCTAGAATTTTTCACTTGTCCAACTCCAACCGTTTCACCGGCAGGGGGGGGGGGGGGGCACTTGACTCTAACTAAAATTTGCACGTATAAAATTGTACGTAAACAAATTATCTACTGAAAATATTTATATGATAACTTATTGTATGGAATAATTAGATCCAAACCTTTCTTAAGATCGCGTATTGCCGCGCGCCTGTCTGCTGTTTGAGCAGTCCACACTTCTCCAGGTTGCATAGCGTGAGCCAGTTCTTCAAGCCGTACACTTGGACTATTTCACGCTCATAGTATTCTAGAACTTTCGGCTTGACACCAGAGCCTGTGGCGCATTGAAGGCATATTAGGCGAAGAACCTGTCAACATTATTGAAAGACAAAATATAATTTCTATATTTGGTCGTGATATTACAGCTGCACAAATTCAAATCAAATTCCATGTGGATATTTTATAAATAGTGTATTTTTTGCTGCTACCGTTTCGGAAAGATATCATCGTTGAGGAGAATAGCTGTTGAATGAAACTCCTCTGCACATCTCTTAAACGAAGGGTGAACCCCAAAATCATTCATTCCATCAATAAAATTAAGAACGTTATTTTTTACTTCTACACCGTTTTAAAAATGTAGTTTATCGTTGAGAAGAAACGGCGAATGAAACTCCTTTATTTTGGTAATCCTAGATTTGTAACTTTCTCAATAAAATTTGAAGACAAGGGATTATTTAATAAATATTCACGACTACTGTAGACTGCACATGATGCTATCAAAAGTGCTAATTCCAAAAAATGAAATGTGAATGAATCTAAATGTATTCATACCATTTATATTACAGCGATATTGGAAGATACACTAGTTGAATAAATTGTTATAATGAAAGCGAAAACCAATGAAAATATTGGTTTTATTCAACTTAAAAATCATATACTCACTTTATTAAGGGGAGCTTTCGTTGCAATGAGGTCTTCAATGTACGGACAAACTTTCTCGTGGTCTAAACAGTTCAAAAAATCCTCCTCGCAGTTGATAGTATCTTGAAATTCGAAACAGTCTGTGACCTGAAACAAATATTTGGAATTGTTTTTGTAATGTCCTTGCCACACCTGCGTTTTAACCCGTTAAGAATGCCATTACGCTGGTACGGCCATCAGTTAGCTTGCTAAATGGGGCGTAGCGTTGGCAATGCCATTACATGTTATTACGTTAAACAATAAATCGGCTGCAGATGATGATTTTAACGCACTAAAATCACGTTAACGCAGGTGTAGCAGGCGCATTTATAAATATTTTTTGATATATTTTCTACATTCACTACACAGTTTCATATTATCGTCGTGCTATTCAGTACCATTATCTTTGAGCGAATCATTAATAACATTTTGCCTGGCAAGTTATAATTGTTTTATTTTTGTACCGAGTTTTAATAATGAATATGTCCATAGTTCATACCTATTAATTTATCTACTGCGTCCATTAGAACATTGTTGCTAATTACATTTTTCTAAGTTTTACGTAGTAGAAAAATGTCTACGTCTGTGTCCTCTACCCTTAGGTAGTCTGGTAGACTACAGCGATAAGATCGCCTATCGAGTTGATATTATTTGCATTGTTATAGGTGTATTAAGTTCTTCTAGGTGTGCGAAATAAATAATATAGTATTGTATTACAAAAACTTGTACGTGGTAGCAAACCTCCTTGATGCACTCGGCGATGGCGGTGTGCGTGGCCAGCGACTGCTTGTTGGCCAGCAGCTGCGGCAGTGTGTACAGACCTCCTTGATGCACTCGGCGATGGCGGTGTGCGTGGCCAGCGACTGCTTGTTGGCCAGCAGCTGCGGCAGTGTGTACAGACCTCCTTGATGCACTCGGCGATGGCGGTGTGCGTGGCCAGCGACTGCTTGTTGGTCAGCAGCTGCGGCAGTGTGTACAGACCTCCTTGATGCACTCGGCGATGGCGGTGTGCGTGGCCAGCGACTGCTTGTTGGCCAGCAGCTGCGGCAGAGTGTACAGACCTCCTTGATGCACTCGGCGATGGCAGTGTGCGTGGCCAGCGACTGCTTGTTGGTCAGCAGCTGCGGCAGTGTGTACAGACCTCCTTGATGCACTCGGCGATGGCGGTGTGCGTGGCCAGCGACTGCTTGTTGGCCAGCAGCTGCGGCAGAGTGTACAGACCTCCTTGATGCACTCGGCGATGGCAGTGTGCGTGGCCAGCGACTGCTTGTTGGTCAGCAGCTGCGGCAGTGTGTACAGACCTCCTTGATGCACTCGGCGATGGCGGTGTGCGTGGCCAGCGACTGCTTGTTGGCCAGCAGCTGCGGCAGTGTGTACAGACCTCCTTGATGCACTCGGCGATGGCGGTGTGCGTGACCAGCGACTGCTTGTTGGCCAGCAGCTGCGGCAGAGTGTACAGACCTCCTTGATGCACTCGGCGATGGCGGTGTGCGTGGCCAGCGACTGCTTGTTGGCCAGCAGCTGCGGCAGTGTGTACAGACCTCCTTGATGCACTCGGCGATGGCGGTGTGCGTGACCAGCGACTGCTTGTTGGCCAGCAGCTGCGGCAGTGTGTACAGACCTCCTTGATGCACTCGGCGATGGCGGTGTGCGTGGCCAGCGACTGCTTGTTGGCCAGCAGCTGCGGCAGTGTGTACAGACCTCCTTGATGCACTCGGCGATGGCGGTGTGCGTGGCCAGCGACTGCTTGTTGGCCAGCAGCTGCGGCAGGCGCGACACGAAGTGCTTGATCTCCTGCACCGACTTGTCGTTGTGCCGCTCGTCCAGCTGCGTCTTGATCACGCGCGCCTTGCGAGACAACGCTGTGCCGACCTGGGGACAAATTCTAATGTCATAGGCTAGTTTTCACATACCTAAAGACTACGAGTATATTATATCATACTTGTCTGTTCAACTTATGTTCGTTAAGTCAAACGCAAGTTCGTGTACTTTCTATTTACCGGTTACTTTTCTAAAATTTGATTTGTTGGAAGCTAGGTAAGTAATGAAAACTAGCCCTTAAGGCGCGGTGATACCTCAATATTCACAAAACTGCGTTTCCTTGATGCTAGAGTACAAGGAAACCCAATAAAAATATCCCATGCAAAAAATACAGAGCATAGAAAAAGGTCTCAAGAAATATGTTAACCGAATAGAATATTAAATAGTATAAAAAATCGTAATTTGCTTCATAAAAATAAACTTTAGCGTCGAAATTCTCTGTATTTTCAGCGGTAACAACATTTTCTATTTTGAGAATATAATAGGTATATGGTTTTATTAAAATGTTAACCGGACAAATATTGAATTTATTGCGTACATTCTGAATTATCTAAGGAAAACCCGCAAATTAAATGTTTATTCGCAGCCTAGTTACATTGTTAACAAAAATATGCTTTGCAATTTTCAGCCCTATTTAGCGTTACGTAAATGTAACATTAGATTGGCGCAGATATGCAGTTGTGTGAGTGAAATCAACGTTTTCAAATCGTAGTCATTCCGCGCTTTAATTGTGTTGTGTCTACTCAAACTCAAATAATTTATTTCATACAGGTACATCAATACCCTTATGAACATCAAATCTTTTGAATCTATAGTGAATTCGGAAAGGTGCCTTATTAAGAGAAGAAACGGAGAAAGAAACTCCACTGTACATCTTTACTATGTACATACTACAGAACTCGTCGATAGAATTCTTTATGTACCTACAAAAATATAAATACTCCATGTAATAAAATTAACATGAGTTATAATTAGTCAATTACTTTTATACAAACAGGAAAAATGCATACTTATTAATGAGATGAATTCTGGCGTTAGGTCAAAATGCTTTCATATAGAAAACAATGGCAGAACTAACTCCATGATTTATAAGCTCTGCTTTCATTAAATTCTAAGTGAAAGTAGGTTCAAATACCTTTTTCCGGTTTAAAATACCTTCCTTAAGAAAATAATAAATGACAATGTTAAAGTTCGGCATACATATTTTAATTTCTTTAGAAACTATATATAATTATAATATATTGCTACACACTATGCCCACTGGCCACTATGTTATCCTCACCGCATTGAAGCTACAGTCTCTCAGTTCAGTGAACAGTTCCTCTCCGGAGTTGAGTATGACCCTCTTCTTCTCCCTCGCGGTGACCTCGGGGCTCGCGTCGTCGGCGCTCACAAACTTGTCGCCGGGGAACGTCGCCGTGGAGTTCCGTATGCCGTAGATTTCGTCTAATAAACATTTAAGTTACTTTATAGTACACTGTGATCTAAACCTGCAATTAGGTCACGCTTTCCCGTGTGTTAAGTAGCCGTTTTTATTACACCGTGCAATAATTTGTGTGACTGACTTTGAGACAACTTAAGTCACACATTTTCGCAAAACGTAAATAAAGACTACTTAGATCACGATACAGTATGACTTTTAAATGCGAGTTTAGGTACAGCGTGCTATTAAATGGTATAGAACACTGGTGACTAAGTGGTCCACCGTATCTTAATGTACCTACTATTTTTGCATTTGAACTTTTACTTAACGCGCGCTCAAAACGTGCCACTTAATTTTGTTCAGGCTGGGTCACTAGGCTATGAGGATGTTTGATAATTATTTTATCTAATGGCCTTGCTAAATCAGCCTTAACGTCAATCTGTGTGATAACGGCTGCGCCGGAATGCGTCTACTCAGCGCGTTAGGCTGCAGATGTGGCCAACAGAATTTAAATCCTTTGATGTGTTGAAGAAACCACCAGACATTGCTTAATATGTAATGGCATTAACACGGCCACGCCTCTTTTAGCGATCTAAATGTCGGCCACACCACATACTTAACAAGTTGTCACACAGGTATGAAAGGCATACTAAAGTCGGGACACGAAGCAGGAAGAAATTCGTACATTGACTTGTTATTACCTGTCTCTGTCACTCCCGCGTAAATATAATGCGTCTGCATAGAACGGCGACCATTGCGCTATGCGAGCGAGACCGCATTATATTTACGCGGGAATGACAAGAGACAGGCAATAACATGTCAATGTACGAATTTCTTCCTGCTTCGTGTCCCGACTTTAGAGTGATTTCCAAATTGTATATTTGTTAAACATACCAATAAGCCCCTCGTAGGTGAGCTGCGTGACGAGGACGCTGGTGAAGTCGATGGCGCGGTCCAGTATGAGCAGCTGGTCGATGCAGGAGGTGGGCGAGCCGCGCGGGCCCAGCCCCTGCTCCTCCTTGTTCAGACGACACAGCAGCTGCCATACCTGCGTGGTTGTTGTCTATTTTAAGGGCAATTGTTTTTGGCCCCATCGGCCTGAATACATAACTGACAGTGTCCTTTAGCATAATATATTAACTAAAGCAGAAGGTACCAAAATACAAGTAACCACCATAGATTACATCTTGACTCGACATCAGATGCAACTGTCGTTTGGCAGTAACATAACATCATCTGTAGTCCGGGCCTAACATATAAAAAGTACAAAAAAATTGGAATGAATAAGTTGGTCCATTATAAATTTAACAACAAAATTTTTCTTTGCATTTTATTTGTAATATTTTTGATTATATAATTTAAATAATGTTATATGAAATTACACAAAAGTAGTATCAATTCTGAATTTAGCAACATGATATAAAATTTTACTTGTTTAGCAGCCTGACCCTTCCCAAGCACTCGTGGAATGATACCATACAGCTGCTGTATAGTCCTCAAAGCCTGGGCTGCATTATAGATGCAAGTGGGATCTCCTTCCAAATAGTTTTCTCTGCATAAAGTAAAAAAAAACGTAAAAATGTGGTTTTATGAAACCACAATGCAAGTGAAACTTTTTTTCAGTTTGTAGGCATTTAACTAAAATTTTTTAGAAAATTATTTGATTTAGGGTATTAAAATTGCATTTTTAATCTTAACTTAATTATTGAAAAATGGGAAACCAATAGTAGACAAAATATTCAATTAAAAAAATTAATTTCAATTTGCGTATTGGAGTACGGAATACATAATTAATACAATCATTTAGATGATAGATGCATATTAGAAAACTAAAAGCAATATTTATTTAAATCATTGAATCTCCATTATTATTCTTACTCCAGGGCCGGCTGTAATGCGACATGCAATAGATAGATGAAAAATTTTGGGGCGATAGAATAAAAGTTTCACTTTAAAAAATAATTTAGCATTAATAATTGAGTTGTTTCCTAAAAATTTTTTTTGTTATAAATGGAAAGTTCATATATAAGTTTTATAACAAAGTTATTTTAGTTTTTTTTTATTCGCTATAATTTAAAAGTTACATCAAATCAAAAATACGGTTTTGAATCCAGTACCGAAAACACGCCGACAATTCCCGAATAGAACCGAGCGCGCGTGTGACGTCACTTTGTTAATTGCTATTCATTGCAGCATACAGCTGATACTGTGATTTGACTTTTAACTGATAAAATCTTGATATTATCGTCAATATATTGATAAATATATCAAAAATGCTAAACCTTAAAAGTTATCGTGCTTGTTTTGTACCATTACGTGTGAAAACTACAAAAAACACCCCAAAGATAATGTTAAATGTGTACCTTTTCCCGAGGAATAAGAGGTAAAATTTTAGTTTTCGTTCATAGATTCGCTTTTAGGGTTCCGAAGTAAAATTGGAATCCTTATAGTTTCGTCATGTCCGTCCGTCCGTCCGTCTGTCCGTCTGTCTGTCTGTCCGTCTGTCCGTCTGTCCGTCCATCCGTCCGTCCGTCTGTCCGAAGCAAAGCGGACAGACCCTTACTGCTAGAAAGCTGTAATTTGGCATGGATATACATATTTATTAAAACTCCAGAATCGTAGAATTAAATATTGAAAAACATTTTTTTTCAGGGTACCTCCCCTACAGGCAACGTGAGGATGATTTTTTTATTCGTCGCCTACCCTATAGTGTGGAGTATCGTTGAAAAGGTCTTCCAAAAATATTATGGGTCTTTAAGACCATTTTTGGAATTAGGGGTCCGTTTGCAAAATGTTTGGCTTTAAAGTGCTAATTTTGGTTACAGTCAAGTGTCCCCCCCAACTGTTGACTAAACGGATGGAGTTAGACAAGTGAAAAAATTCTCAAAAATAGGGTACTTATATGATGAATTTACAAGGAAAACTATCACTGCTATGTTAACATAAGTATGAGTCATAGTCGATAAACTTACTACTTCGGAACCTTACGTTGCCCGTGGCCTGACACGCACATGCCCGTTTTTAGGGTTCCGTAGCCGAATGGCAAAAAACGGAACCCTTATGGATTCGTCATGTCTGTCTGTCTGTCTGTCTGTCTGTCTGTTTGTCTGTCTGTCTGTCCGTCCGTATGTCACAGCCACTTTTTTCCGAAACTATAAGAGCTATACCATTGAAACTTGGTAGGTAGATGTATTCTGTGAACCGCATTAAGATTTTCACACAAAAATAGAAAAAAAGCAATAAACTTTGGGGGTTCCCCATACTTAGAACTGAAACTCAAAAATGTTTTTTTCATCAAACCCATACGTGTGGGGTATCTATGGATAGGTCTTCAAAAATGATATTGAGTTTTCTAATATCATTTTTTTCTAAACTGAATAGTTTGCGCGAGAGACACTTCCAAAGTGGTAAAATGTGTGTCCCCCCCCCTGTAACTTCTAAAATAAGGGAATGATAAAACTAAAAAAAATATATGATGTACATTACCATGAAAACTTCCAACGAAAATTGGTTTGAATGAGATCTAGATTTTTAAAATGAACAACTCAATTGAGCAAATTTAATATCTTTAGTATTGATATGAGAAAACAAATTTGATCAAGAGCCATTAATAAGAAGAGTTTAATTAAAATTTGATTACCTAAAGTCATTCTGAAGTTCTAGTGACATTAAATCACTGTCTACTGGGTAAATGTCACATTTGAATTCCTGTATTTGTAGATTAGAGAAAACTCCCCGGTTTTTCAAATGCTTCTCACAAAGTTCACTTCTTCTTGGCACAAAGAATAAGTGGAATTCAACTGGTGTTGTGGGTTTAGTTCTGAAAGGAAGATAATTATTGGAAACATTACAATTATTTTTATTATAGTATTTACTGTAATGGTCTGTAATTTTTTTATTACAAATATACAATGATGTTACATTTAAAGAAGTAGATACGTTATGCTCTTACAAATCAACCAAAAAATTTGTTCCGAAACATACACACATTTATCATTTGTTTCCCTACACCAATCAACATCTGACGTACGTACGACTGAGCTCAACTGTGCTAATTAGCCCAGTTTTGGAGTGCCACTTTTGGTGCGCGTATAACCTACTCTTTTAATATAAGATCATTGCAAATATAGCAGTAATTTATACAATAAGTGTCTAGCATGTTCCTTGGCAAACAGGCCCACAAGAAAATATTTAACTATGATGCATAATATAATTAATTATATTGGTTTTCTTTTCAAGTCCTTTACTTGTAACTAAGCTTACCTTAATGAATTTATGTAATCAGCAACCAAATCCATAAGAACTAGTTTTGGTCTGGCAATAAATATAATGTGTTTGACAGAGATGGTGGGCAGACTGCCCGGTCGCAAGGGGAACATATCAGCTACTTCATGTTCTTTTAATAATGAGTACTGAGCCACTAGCCCCACTGGGCCGGCTAGCCATTCATCCCAAATTGTTACCTATAAAAATAATGAATGTTTATTAACAATATGTACATTAAATCTAATCTGAGATAATATAATTTAGACGGCCCTGTAGCCTAGTTGGTAGCGACCCTGCCTGCAAAGCGAAGGGTCCCGGGTTTGATTCCCGGCCGGGGCAGATATTTATGTGACAGATAAATATTAGTACTCGGGTCATGGGTGTTATTGCGATGTGTTATATTTGTAGTACATGCCACCCGCGACAGGTAAAAACCTACTGTGGGGGTATGAGTGTTTAAGCGTTTGTTTATTATTATAAATATGAATATTAGTCACATGAGTGTCCTTTATGAATAGCTTTTATGTTTAGACCGTGCAATAAGCTGTTGTAGATACCCACATATTTTATTAGGTAGCAGTAAAAGTTCGATTTACTCAAATCAGTTGTTATATTATATGCAAATTACTAGTTTCGATTGGAGCAATTTAAGACTGTATTATGTATGCTCAAAGTATTCATAATTGTAAGGACATCGAGTTTTGTTTAGTAGGCAAGTTATGTCAAACAAATAAACCAAAAAAAAAACGACGTTAACTTATATTAAATGACTAATAAATAAGTACAGTTGATTAATATAGAAATAATTCGAAATACCTTCGGTCCTTCGCACTGTTGAAGCAAGTTTAAAAGATCTTTTCTCATTGTTTCTTGTAATAATGATACATTTAGCCTACCACCAGAAAGGTGGGAGCTAATTTTTGCTTCTTTCATTATTGTTGTTAATGAAGAAATGAATAACACTGAACACGACAAGCAAGTTACTACAAATTCTAAACCTCTTTGAAAAATACTGAGTCGTTTAAAAGGCCGTATACACTCAACAATTTTTTTCTAATTTGTTTGTACAGTGCGACCAACTTATCTGTGAACTGAGGGAGGGCGCTGTCGAACGCATTGGACCAATCACTGGGACGCAATTCGAGACGTAGTAAATGTCAATGTCATTCATTGACATTAACACAAAGAACTTAAGAATGGGGCAGCATTAGTTCCAATTTTCGCCATTTCACAGATAAGTTGGGCGCACTGTATTTCTAATTTTACTTGCAAGATCAGTCGGACAACTGACAAGTGACATTTAATCCCTCTAGGGTATAAGTGTTCTGTGCATTTAATGACAATTGATAAATCAAGATCAGTGTTGCCAAATTTATTTTAACAAACCCACTAAACGCGACCCTATTTACCACCAGAAAAGGCAGAAAACCACTAAAAATCTTATCGTATTTTATAATAATAGAAATAAAATGACGTGCTTAAGTGTATAATTACATGAAAACATTATTTTCAATTGAATTGAATTTGAATTTAACTAATTAAATTTATTAAAGATGATCTTCTTCAGAAGAATCGGATTCTTCTACAATCGTAGATTGCGAAGAATTAATTTCTTTACTTCCAATTTTTTGTACTACAATATTTGGTAATGTGTAGTTATAGTAGCATTTTCTTTCGTAAAAGTTATGAAATTAGTGTGACGTATTTATGGATGGCCTCTTTTCATGCGTTTTAAGTTTTCGGGCAATCTGTTTTTTAGTTCAATAATCAAATTTACAATGAACTGAATATACCTTATGGTGGATACACATTACGGATTATTTCTTCATCATTGCGTGCAAATCCTTCTCTCATCACTGCCAAATGAATTTCAAATAAAAAGTAATTTTGTAAAATCGTCTTAGTGGTTGAATGTCATGCTCTACCACTAAATCAAAAAATCTTTTTCACTAGAAAATCCACTAGCCACTAAAACCAAAATATCCCCACTAAAAGGGGTGTCGGAACCACCAGATCTAGTGGAAATTCCACTAAGCTAGCAACACTGATCGAGATTAAATTGTATCGCTGTCTAGTCGTCTTATCAGTGCTTGTCAGTGGTTGTCAATTTTCAGCTGCCTCTTGTCATTGTAAATATGACAGCCATATTATTTTAATATGAAGTGGAATCAATAGTGGTGTTAACGATGACCATGGATATATTACTCTATTTGGATCACTGACTTTGTAGAGGTACCTAGTCCGATGACGTCATATCGGAATGACCATTCAACTAATCACCGGCCGGATGGAGGTTTTTCTTCATAATTGGAGGGTGTCCACACATACATTCCTGGGCATTAATATAGATCGATCATTTACTTGGAAAGAACACGTAGAAAAACTTTGTACAAAAATTTCACGTTTCGTTTTTGTTTTATGGCGCCTACCAAAAATAAGTAATATGTCAACAGCCTTAAAAGCCTACCACGGCTATGTTGCCTCTAATTTAAGGTATGGTATAGTTTTATGGGGAAACTCTACAGATTGCAATAAAGTCTTCATTGCTCAAAAACGATGTATACGCGCTATGTGTAATGTTACCCCAGACACAAGCTGCAAGCCTCTCTTTAGGAAGTTAAAATTATTAACATTGACTGGTTTATACATATATGAGATTTGTATTTTTGTGAGAACTAATATGCACCTTTTTCAGGAAAAAAAAGATAATTGTTATTTTGCAACCAGATACCCTAATCGACTATGTGTACCACCTTCTCGATCAGCGATACGTTCAAAAAATTCGACTCACATGTGTGTAACGATATATAATAAAATCCCTGAAAACATAAAAATTTTAACTTTCACTAAATTTAAAATAGAGTTACATAAATGGTTAACTGACAAATGCTACTATTCAATAAAAGAATTTATATGAAGATTTTAATTATTATTGTTTTCCCTTGAAATTTGATATTGAAATTTGTTATAATAGGATGTAAGTAATGTAAGATAAATAAAATAATATTCTCATTTAAAATATAATAATAAATAATGTAAACTTATTAAACTAAAACTATTTGTACGCCATAATATGGCAAATGTGAGATAGATTGCATAATACTTGACCAACTTTGTAACCACATTTCTACAAATAAAGATATTTCATTTCATTTCATTTCATTTCATTTCATTTCATTTCATTTCATTTCATTTTCATTTCATTTCATTTCATTTCATTTCATTTCATTTCATTTTCATTAGAAAAATTATGTCCTATTTTGATATGGTTCTTCAAAATGTAATTCAAGCTCTACATTTGACTTAGCAAATATTGAAGAGATTTTTAAATTACAATCAACGATAAAAATAAACTCCTAAAATCAACGGGTTCGATTCCTTGTTAGGATATTGATTTGATATTGATTGATATTGATTTTTCTAAAATCCAATGATTTTTAAGATTTAAAGATAAAATGATGCAGTTCAATTTAAGTTTTCGTCAAAATCGGGGCCGAGAGTCCTTGGAGCACTTTGCGGTATTCTTCGTAGTTTAAGGATTTAGCCATCTACGCCTATTTGAAAAATTAACTCTGTATGTATAATTATAAAACAAAGTCGATTACTTACACCCCTTATAATTCAAGAAAGGTTGAACTAATTTTAAAATCTAATTTGTTAAACCAACTAAAACTAAGTAACTAATAAATTAAATGGTTTAGTCAAAAGTAACACGACATTTCATTTGCCGGGTCAGCTTGTATAAAGCTAAAAAAGCTAATATAATATTTTAAACTACTGGGCCTAGGACGTTAAAATTTTCACTCCATTCCATTGGTCTTTATGGTGGTTTAAAAACCATATGGTTTAAAAAAAACAACAATTTAAAGAAAAACTTCGCGATAGAGAACATTCCATTAAAAAAGTTCATTACCTCTACCATCTACCTGTTGAATCACTAATCCACCAGACCGACTTGACAGAAAATAATGTCACTTTGTGGACTATTTTGGCCGTAGTAATAGTAATAGCGAATTCATGGTTCATCATATAAAATACATGTATTGTTTCAAATCTTATCGTATCAATGATTCACATCAGTAGCTCGAGCACGAATATTTGCGAGAAAGTATTCGTATAGTTAACGTAAGCAATTTGTCAAATTTGTATGGCATTTTAGTACCATTTACGTACGATAGGGGCGCTTTTGAAAAAATGCCATACAAATTGCTTACGTTAACCATACGAATACTTTCTCGCAAATATTCGTGCTCGAGCTACAGAACCTGTTTGTCACTATACTACGAGTATTTATTTTTCGTCAAAAAGTTTGATACTTTGAATGTCAACTTGGTCCGGTGGATTGTGATTCGACTCGCAACCAAAGATATTTTACCATAGATATGTTATGTCCATACATTTCGAGGTTTAAGCTGCAAACAAACTGTCGGACGCGTCCGGCCGGACGCGGCTGAAGGATGTGACGTAACGGTATCTAGATAATGAATATACACTGAGCTGTGCAAACTATCGGAGGTAAGTCGCGGACGTGACCTTGAGGCACCTTGAGGCGTTCGGACATCCGAGAGCTATCTGGCGCGCTGGATATTTTCGTCAGCTGAAAACGTCCGCGGACGGTATTTCATAGTATGCACGGGGTGCGGGACGCGTCCATGCGTCAGAAGGCATTAGTACTCTGTGTCTGAAGGAAGAACGTAAGCTGGATTTATATTTGTCTGACGTGTCGTGTTGTGATGCGTCAGAATGGTATGGGTTTCATTCATACATTTAGTATGGTGAGATATAAATTAGCGTGACGCGATATGTTGTGATGGCTTGTGTTGTGTCGCATCAGAAGCGATCCCAATCGCGACAGAGTGCCGGGGGTGGGGGAGGCGAGGTAGGTGGGAAAGTGGCGGCGTCAGAGCAGTGTGCACGAGCCTCACTGTTGTGACGTGTTGTTGTTATTGAAATTTAAATTTGAAAGTATGGACGACCTGATCGAAATAGTACGACAATTTAAAGTGATCTAAGATACAAAATGTAAAATGTAAATGTCAAGAATTCTTTCTTTCTTTTTTTAGCAGATTTGCCAGCACTAAAAACTGAATACCTTCTTCAAAATCTGAATCAGAAACTGAGGATTTATCGAAAAACATTGCAAAATGTGTAATCTCCCCGAGAGCTATGAAAGTACTGTGTCAGTAGGCATCAGTTCCGCGACATATAGATGTGAACGCTACCCATTTCATCAGAGCCCATCACAACACGACACGTCAGACAAATTTAAATCCGGCTGTACGTATCTGTGGAATACTCTTACTCGTACTCTGTGGAACGCGTCCGCAAGCCACGTCCGAAAAGACTGTGCACATTATCAGTCGCGGCTGTCAGCCGCGTCCGGTCGGACGCGGCTTATAGTATGTTTGCAGCTTTAGTTTTCGATCCGCGATGACATGTCATAATTGTCAAAGCATAACATAGAATAGTCAGGCAGAAGGGAATAAAAGAAATAGTACCGATTAGGCATAATAAGTATTATTATTGCGATTTAACATTTTGAAATTATATTGCAAAAACAAATATTTTATAGTATGTAATTATATAATAATTAAAAATGGCGCGATTACGATATCTCTGGCGCCTTTATTTTACTGTGGTTTACACAAATTTGGCCCGTAAAAGACACTTTTATAAAAATAAAAAAATCGCGATTTAGGCTTTGTCTAGAACATTCAGTACATTTTACGAGTTATTCGGGATAAACTTTCGAAAAAATTACAAAGTTACATTAGTTGCACTTTTAGGGGGGAGAATTTAACGGTTTTTGATTCACCCACAGGCTTCCGAACGTCAAACAAATGGATACTGTACGCACTGAAAAGCGTGACCTTAGTGCGCGTTTAGGTCACAGTGAGTTTACAACAGTGTAAGGTTTATTTTAAAATAATTTAAAAATTGAATTGAAAAAATACATGATATGCTTTAGAAGATTTAAAAAAGATTAAATTGCAGGAAAAGAATATTGTGTACACTTATTACTGATAAAATAAGTCTTATAGCGTAGGCATCCAGTTGGGTTCACTGTGAAATTTTTGAACTATGCTTACCCAATAACTTATAAGTAGCTCATCACTTGGAAATCTAGGAAAATTTAAATAATGAAAGATAAAAGGATATTTAACGTTTTTATTTTACAAACAATCTAAAACATTCATTCTAAATTTAATCTAAAACAATCATTATATAATGATTTCATTTGGTTCAATTTACGAAATATCTTCACTACCTAATGTCACTTCTGCCATATTAGTCTATGACGAATAGCATGTGCCATATTAAAATTTTTATTTTAATCAATTTTAAAAGAAATATTCTGTATTAGTAACAAAATTTAACATAACGTTTTATGTATTTACCTATGGTATGTAACTCTATCATTATTATTCAATTTGGAGAAATGATTTTTGCAAAATCTCAAAACACATCTCGGCATTTTTATGACAACTATAGACAGCCTCACTCAAAGGCAGCTATCAACTGTCTACAATGAAATCGCTACACTTGACTAGATTCGACTGACATAATTTCAACGCCCTCTCGGCATATCTACCTCCCTATACATACAACATCATTGACTCGCAACACATACCTACGCTACACAAATTATAGGTACCTGTAGGCTATATGTACTCAAGGATATTAAATTATAGGTACTATATTATCCTTGGCTGTGCTGTACCTATTACGCTACCCAAGTACGTATGTATTACCAGACTCCTCTTTCCCACTGGGCACTCTGGGCCCGTGCCCAGGGCCCCGTGATCGATAGGGGCCCCCTACTTCGTGCCAGATCACTTAAACGATAACCGATATTTATTTATTACCGAAAAACTTTTTTAATTCGAATAAATAGAATCAAAATTACTGACTAAAATACCAATTTGCTTATTAGCTTTTGCATAAATCTAAAGGCTTGCTTATCTACTTGATTTGTTTATTCTAAAAAAATATTTAAACGAAACAAATTTAACAAGCAATTTAAAAATTATGTTCTGTCAAAGTCATAGGGGCCCCATTATCCTAATATGCCCAGGGCCTCCAATAGGTTAAAGACGGCCTTGTGTATTACAGGATAACAGTACTGTAATTAAGATGAAATAAGTGAAAATAAAGTTATGAGAAGATAACAATATACCTACCATAACTGAGCCTAATTTTTCAGGAATTATGAATGATGTCTCATCTTCCAGATCTATTTATAACAAACTTGATAAGTATTATTATGGGCTTTAGAAATGATGAGTATTAATGCGTCTGCTAACTTAGTAGGTACTGATGGTACAGTCGGCCTCAGAAGTAGCTTAACATTGTAGTACCTTGTCACATTACATTTCTTGAATTTGTCATAGATGTTGTTAGGAAATCGTCAAAACAGTTACTATTACAAAGTACTATAATGTTAAGCTACTTCTGAGGCCGACTGTACTATGTTAAATCTTCAGTATGCATGAAGAAGAAAGTGCGTTGTACTTCAGAAAAAAAAATATTATATAACGTAGACAGGATACGAAATTGGACGATAATAATTATCAGTTCAAGATCTATCAAAAAATACAAGTGCGTGTCAGGCCATGCACAATGTAGAGTTCCGAAGTAGTAAGTTTATCGACTATTACTCATCAACTACTTATGCTAACATAGCCGTGATAGTTTTCCTTGTAAATTCATCATAATAATATTTTTGAGATTTTTTACTCGTCCAACTCCAACCGTTTACGGCGAGGGGGGGGGGGATACACTCGACTTCAACCAAAATTAGCACTTTAAAGCCAAATATTTCGCAAACGGAGCCTTAAATTCGAAAGACCTTTTTAACGTTACCCTACTACTATAGGGCACTATAGGGTATGCGACGAATAAAAAAATCATACTCACGTTACCTGTAGGGAAGGTACCCTGATAAGAACTTAGCTATTTTTATTTAGTTATCTAATTTCTGAGGATCTACAACGGATTATGGATCTATTATTTATTGAATAATTTCTTGACTGTTAAAAACAAGCTTGTTACAAAATTTGGAGTTACCTACAGGAGTATTGGCTTCTACATTATAGTTCACGGCAGTAGTAAATTCTGATGTTTTTAGGGTTCCGTAGTCAAAACGGAATCCCTATAGTTTTGTCATATCCGTCCGTCCGTCCGCAACATAGCGCAGAGACCCTTAATGTTACAATGCGGTAATTTATCATGGATATAAATATTAATTAGTTACGTTAACATCGTGGTTAAATAAATTCTTGAAAAATGTTTTCAGGGTATCTCCTAACAGGTAAAGTGGGCATGATTTTGTCTACCGCATTTTGTGGGGTATCGTTGCAAAGGTCTTAAGTAAGTCCAAGAATCAATAAATTGCGCTAGGTCAAAATCAGGTGCTCCCTCACCGAGAGAATTCGCGTGTAATGTAACGTTACAGATTTGAGCATTACATCAGTGAAGGAGGAGAACCGAGCATTACAATGCGCACCTTGTAATGATACAATGTGTAATATCTTGATACAACTTGTAACATCAATGCGCTCCACTTCCCGTATAATGTTACATTACACGCGAATGCTCCCGGTGAGGGAGCAGCATTAGTTAAACAATACACAGTTTCCCAGTTTTAATATGTATTTATTTTAGTATTTAATACAAAACACTTGAAAATTAAGAAGTTAATCAATTGTAACTATCACGATAACACAAGAAGTCGTACTGCATGGATTTTCATGTAGATCTAAGCCATTCTGCAGGAGCTAAAATAAGTACACAAACGCTTGATAAAAATTTACTAATTCTTCAAGCGAAGTGGAGGCGGGTAACCAGTAACAAATGTTCCTCCGACGCCACAACTTGAAAACTTCATTCAAGTTGCCACTAGGAATTCTAATGAGACGAGAACTTGTTTCTTGAAAGAAAGTGACGTACGAGTATATAAGTATACTATGTAAGTAGGGATAGTAGTTTCTACTTTAGATTAAAACTAGTGGATCCCCGGCGTGTTGTATGGGAAAAGTGGAAAATCGACTTTATGAATAAAATTGACCGAATATGCTTCATACATTGTTTTAGTGGTCTCAAACCAGCTTCGGATTATTGCTTTCCAAATGAAAACATTTTGAGGCATATCGGTTGGATGGTTTCAGAGTCTTTAAAGGACATCCGTATAAACATTTTTTGTATTTAATGATTGAGTTTGGCGTGTAGTAAGACGCTTGATAAATAAAATGTGTTTTTTACTTAATGTTACTACTGCTGTAGATTTTACTTACCTAACAGAATTTTCCTGAAAACGGTGTTATGAAATTTGTGTCAGTCGTATTACTCATATTGCTATGATTGATCGCTTACAATATTACTTAAATTACCACTCAGCGACCTTCTTACAAGCAAATACCTATGTAAATACCTACCTTATTATACGAGTAAAATTGACGATAAAAATATTCTGTATCAGGTACGCATTAAATTATACATAATAATATTATATAGCTGTTCAAAGAGTAGATAGAGTTCGTAAGTGTAGAGTTCATAAACTACGTAAGTAGAGTTAAAGTGTGTATGTGTATGTGAGAGAGTAAGTTCGTAAGTAGAGTTCGTAAAGTATGGACATCAGATAAAGTAGGAGTTTGTGGCTCGAGCTGTAATAATGGAGGACATACGACATGAATGAGATGATCACCTTATTTAATCGCTCATAGCCCCGCGGCTTGGGTCGATTGATCGACCGAATTAAGCAACAACGGACGCGGTCGTTAGATATATAGATTATGTTATAGCAAAAATTTCTTGATCGTTTCCATCCTTCGGAGGGCGCGCCGTCGGTCCCGGTTAGTAAGAACGTTAACGCCATGGCGGAGGTCTTCGGACGACATGAAGACTTCCGAAACTTGAGTTGGCTACAAACCGCACTGGAGCAGCGTGGTGAAGGCCTCTCCAAGAGGAGAGACCCGTGCTCATAGTGGTTTTGAGCTGTAATTCTTAAGAATTATAATCAAATTTATGGAATCAGATTCAGAATTCAAAATTTAGTTGATTTTCGGGCGCACTCATTTTAGTAGCGCGCGCACCTTCAAATTAGCACGCGTGGATCATGTTGCCTCCTAAAATTAACTAACGTACCAGGGGTACTCGTACTTCACAAAGAGTAACCTTGAACTATCGAACGGCACCAATGCCCAAATATGGCGTATCCGTTAGCTCTCACGCCCCAACTCAGAGTCACTAACGGTTACTTGAATCGCTCCTTAGTACAGAATTTGTATGGTGATTCTTTACTAAGGTTCGATTAAAGTAACCGTTAGTGATTCTGAGTTGGGGCGTTAGTCTGTTGGTGCTTTTAGACGTTCAATCCTTTTGAAGCTGATAAACAAGTAGGTAGAAGCTGAAGGTATGTGGACTATATTGAGCCTTTATGACATCAAGACAAACCTTTTAGGATTGTTCATTGAGCTGCGATTGCTTCGAGTATTTCTGATAAAAAGTGCACAAAATTACTTACTGGTCAAGTAAGAATGAAGTATAAAACAGAAAATATTTAGTAACATTCAGGGAAAACTTTTCCGTTTCCGTTTGTTCTATCTACTACAAGCTTATATGAGTCAAGGTCTGAATTTCCGTGATCTGGCGTGTAAAGCGTGGGATGTTATAGGTAATATAATCGGACCCTGAACTGTGTTCATAACATCGTTTCGCAATATATGTAGAAAAGTACTTTTTAAGTTACAGTGTTTTTACAAAGCGTGAAATTGGTATAAATTAAATACTTATTCATAGACCCGATAATATTTGGATTTCAGAGATACTAATTAAATGACATCATCTCTAAAATAACTAGTTACGCACTGATCTACGTAGCTATTGTAAGAAATAATGCCTAGGCTAATAGGAATTCATACCTTTTAATGGTTTTTCATTGCGAAGTGAAAATTTAAGTTACAATGGGAAATATGAAACTAATAACAATTTTACAGTAAAATTTTACCCATTTTGGAAAATACAGCCTTGGATATAATATATTTTTAACAAAATGAGTAGGCAGGTACGTTGTAAGGTTCTTAATTCTAATATATATAAATTTATATTACTATACATATAAAGGTAATAACCCAATTTGTGATTTCAGGCTCTGTTTATGGGATGTAACTGCAAAATAATAACAAGTAGGCGTGGTGAAATAACAATTCAAACAAAACCAATCTGCCAATTTCCAGTCTCTACGTGCCGAAATTTCCGAGCAGATATGTATTCGCATATACGTAGCTAGTCGGGGTATGTGTCTCAGTACTCCCTCAGCAGGCAGGCGGCAGGCGGCAGGCGCCCTTATCACTTGCGTAGCAGAAGCGGAGCGGCCGACTGCGCGCGGCGCGACATCGATTTTCCCATTTAACAAGCCATTTTCAACCATCAGTGACATTGTAAACACGTTTCTATCCCTCGATAACATTTTTAAAATAGTTACGAGGGATTCAGTGTAAAATGTGAGTTCTTCCGGTTGTATAATGCATTATACTAAGCGGACAACGCATCGTAATGGCCGCTCAAAATAAAGGTAAGTTTTGACAGATTTTCCATCTTCAGCATCTTTTTACCGATTTCCTCAAAAATATCCAGTTTTAATAATGTGTATTAACATATTCAATAAATATGTTAATACACAGTGATATGATGACAGGGGCACGGTATTTGTCGGTCTTTACATCGCTTTGACATGATAACAGAGCGTGGGCGAAAATCGCCCCTGTGATGTTTGGAAACGTTTATGGCATTGAATGATAAGAAAGCCGCTTTTACTGAACTTTTGTTTCGAAATGTGATTTATTTCAAGTTACTTTCTACTTCAGCTTTGAGAGAAAGTTGTGCCTTAAGCTAACACTTGAAAGATTGCGTCTCCACATAAACTAATTTACTTTGAATTAATATGAGTAGAGCGTGAAAATTATTTCATTGCCAGCATTGATATGATATTGAGGCAGCTATATTGTGCCTACAAATGTACCAATTCATAAATCCAATATAGTGATTTGTCTAGTTGACCTTGAATTCTGATAATAATTGAAATTGCTTATAATTAATAACTTTACTTCAGTTCTCGGTTAGAACAAAAAGTAAGTAAAAATAGTAGAATAACTCGGAGTTAATCATTAGGGTATATTATTTTTAAGTCATTTCAGGCGGGTAGGTCCACGCGCGCGAAGCCACGGGAATATAAATCTGAATTAATTAATTAAAAATTTCGTTTCGAAGCACGCTACCGCGAGCGAACCCGCGGGCAAAAGCTAGTTAAAATTATGAATGTGAAATTTTGTGAAGATATTTGAATGTTTGTGCCTCAATCACGCCACAACTACTAAACCGATTTGGCTAAAATTTGGAATGGAGATAGCCTATAAGCTGGATTAACACATAGGTGCCTTTTTATTTCGGAAAAGTTCAGGGTTCATGCGGGATTTGTAAAAAATCGATCTCTATCGTGGGCGAAGCCGCGGGCAAAAGCTATTAGGATATACATAATAGAGTCGCTATTCTTCTAACGAGTATTTCTTGCACTCTACCTGGGTTGGGCTTGTGCAAGCTTTAAATATTTTCCAAATGGCCTTAACCTATAATTATGCCATTGTTGGACTCGAGTTTCCCTTCACTTGAGAGGACCACAGTCACAAATGAAGGTGCAAATTAATTATTGCTTGTTTCGGTTTCGGAACTCGAGACGAATACTGAATTACGAGAAATCGCTATAGTGTTCTGAACTGTTCTGAGATGTTTGATAAGAAAATTTAGCTAGCGTGATGAAGTATGGGGTTTTTCTTCATATTGTGACCGAAGACTCGAGCTGAATAGGGGAACAGTTATGGCCTAAACGGTTATGATGACAATGGCGATATATTGAGTCAGTTGTTCATTCAGTGCGCATCCACAAGACTTTGAAACTTTTAGGTTCGCTGTAATTAAATAAAAAATAATTCTAAAACAATTATAAAATTGTTGCTGAACAAAGTTTTTAATATTCCGATGCGACCTTGAGCCTAATATCGCGTTAACGATTAATTACAAAATAAGGAAAACAGGGCGCTTAAAAAGTTTTCAATTGAGGCCTCTTGAGGACGAAGCACTTTCGAGGCTTCGCTCTAAGCAAAGGGAATTACTTTCTCAGTGCTGTAATGGAAAAGTTTGCAAATCTCTTCATTGACGTTTACACTTTTTGGTTTTGTTCTTATAAAAGCGTAGAAAGAATTTTGTACAGCCGTGTATGTCTCATGTAGAGCTAAGCTTATAACTCTACACGCCCTAACTATACAAGTCCTATCTACACAACCAGACAACCACTATACGATACGAAACGATCTAGGACTTGTATAGTTAGGTCGTGTACAATAATTTGCTCTACATGAGATCTGATAACTTTGTGATGTAGAGCCATGTGGTCTATTTAGATAAATAGATAGATAAACTCTTTATTGTTTGTACACCACAAAAACACATAAAGACTTTAAGAAAAAAATGTACAAAGTAACAAGCGGCCTTATCGCTTCGTAGCAATTTCTTCCAGGCAACCCATCAAAAGAATAGAACGTACATGTAATAATCAGGTATCATGGATTTATAAATCTCATAAATAATTACCTACATATTTGTTTGTAATATTCACTTAACGCAATTTGATCGAAATAGACGGAAACCAATCGTGTACATATTTTATTGCAAACAACAAAAAAAATATTTGTTGTGGGCCTTGCCAAAGTAATCTCAACAGATAAGTATTTTAGGCGAACTAAAACATGAATTTCGTTAACGTGTAGGTACTTCTTCTGAAGATAACCCACACCACTTATTTAAATTTTAGTTCAGTTTACATACATAAATTACAAGTTAAAAGACTGCCAATATTATGCTTGCAAAATGAAAGGCTGGGGTAATTGGCCACTTATGCTTTAAGTCAATGTTTTATTCAGTTAAATCGATATCGAAGCATATGCAAAGTTGTGCATATACGTGGATATCTGATATTCTCTTTCTTATGTATTTGTGATAGGTAGTTATTAAAGGGACATATTTAATCTTTCATTAAATATCGGAATTTATCCTGATCAATGGAAAATTTCGAGAGTAACGCCCATATCGAAAGGCGCAAATAAGGCTGAAGTTAAAGAATACCGATCTATAGCGATACTGTCTACACCAGCAAAAGTATACAAAAAATATTTTTCACAGATACAAATACGCGCAAATGGATAAGTACCTACATAATTATGTGATAAACAGCATGGCTTCAGGAGTAAGAGATTAGTCGACACAAATATTTTAACCCTTGTCGACTATATCTCCACACGCTTCCGGAGTCAGTCAGGGCTGGATTCTTGGCCCACTTTTATTCCTGCTGATGATAAATGACCTTCCATCATCATCATACACTCTAAGTGCTTGCTCGGGGCAGAAAGTTTGTTAGTGGCGCCTACGGAGACTTGTTTACAATAATTACTATTAATTGCAAAATTGGGACAGGTGCCCCGGTTCGCCCCCCTTAGTTCAGCCCTTGGATATACGCCGACGACTTAAGACTTTTCACCGAAATAAAGTCAGAGACTGATTGCACGTGGCATTATAAAGCGACATAGATGCTGTTCTCAGATGGAGTACCAAAAATAAAATGGTCTTCAACCTTAGCAAATGCTATATGATGACCTTTGGCCGAATGTGGCAGTCCATCAAGTTTGACTATAAAATCGACTGCCAAATAGTCACTAGGTCTACAAATATCAAAGACCTGGGGGTCACCTTCGATTCAAACTTAGAAATGCAAGGGATTTTCGTCACGCAAATGCCTACACTACTTTTTTTCGCGGGTAGATCTGTCAGCGGTGCATACGTGTTTTCAAAGTACATCTCAAATTTAAATTTAATTTGTCGTTTTATATACTCAAAATATTGTTAAAATTGGACAGTACAGTGGTGTTTCGGTGTACAAGTGTACGCGTGAAGAAATCGTGCAGTATCTTTATAAACAACAGTGTTTTTACCCCTCGCAAAAACAGCTGTTTGACAGTCAGCTGATCAAGCAAACAATAAGTATCAATCTCTTTCGCGCAAAATTCTAGCTGCCCAGTGTGACGTTTTTTCCTATATAATAATAATATTATAAAACCAAGTGCATTTGTGAAATAGTGATAAATAAAAAAAACATATATTATAAGATTTAACACTCATAACTTCACCATATTATCAACGCCATCTATTAAAACTATCGGTTATTATCTCCTATTATTCCTAACTGCAAATATGGTTACCAAATGTACCGTGTGCGGTAAGTTTGCGTCTGCGGACAGCGTGAAATGTCATCTGTGTGCATCCACTTACCATCGCCTGTGCGCCAACCTCAATGCTGATTCTCGCCTGCCCGCTAGATGGCAGTGTAAGTCCTGTAAAGGCAAAAATAAGCAGAAAAACATTACGCCACAATCAGCAGCTAGCTCAGAAGGTACGGATTCGGACATTGGGGATAAGCAACAGGATGGTGTGTCGGGTGGCGAAGAAGTAAACTTAGCGCACGAAATTAGGCTAATTCGTGCACAGCTCTCGACTATAGTACAAGAAACCTCAAGTTGCCGACAAGAGATGGCGTCTTTTAGGCAAGAGGTAACGAAATTGAACTCGACCTTAGCAGATTTCAAAAAGCGCCTAAACATCTTAGAGGACAAGTTCAACAATTTTGACAAACGCTTAGCTGCAGCCGAGTCGAAGGTGAATTTATCGTCCGGCACTGACCTCACGGCGAAAATTGAGAGCCATTTAAACGACCGGGACCAAGAGAGTTACCAATGCGATATTGAGGTTGCAGGGATCGAGGAACTTGCGGGAGAAAATCCGGTGCACATAATTACGATGGCCGCAAAGAAGCTCGGAGTATCTCTTGACGCTAGCGATATCGTAAGCGCAGAGCGTAGAGGCAAGCCGCGTGACGTCAGAGGTGATAGTGGAACCGGTCCGTATCCACGCGTTCTCGTCGCGCGTCTGTCTCGTAAGCCTCAGCGGGACGAAATGATACGTGCCGCCCGCACCCGCCGCGGTGCCGACACTAGCGGGATCCTAACAACTCAGACGCCACGACGTTTTTATATAAATGAACGCCTTACCTGGCTAAATAGGCGAATTTTTCGCAGCGCACGTGAGGAAGGTCGAAACCAGGGATGGAAGTACGTCTGGACGCGAAACGGACACACTTACGTTAGACGTGACAAGGAATCACCTGCGTTTCGGATACGTTCTGAGTCGGATGTTGACAAGGTGTTTAATAAAAAATAAAACTGTAACTTATTTAATTTTCTTTATTTCTACTTCTGTTATTGTGTTATTTAATTTTACATCTATACTTAATATTATTATTCACTATTGGCGCGAAACTGTACAATTTGCAATGTCCTATATTTTTTATATTTCGAATAAAAAAAAACATTACATGGTGTTACCAACTACTACTACTATTATTATAGCTTACTCATGCAAGTTTACTCTGCATTTCACACATCACACCGTTTATAAAATGCGAACTAACGAATACAAATCATTCAATAAATTATGTCCTTCAAACTACTCTATTATATTGAAACTTAAACGCTATTATGTATTATCTTGTTATTTTATTACAATTAGACTACCTATTACAACTTTAATACCATTTGCTGTTTTGACATACTACATTAATGGTTAAGTCAAATACAATCAAATTTGGTCTTTTGAACCCAGGCTCGCTTGGAACAAAGCACGAAGAATTTATTGCAGCTATGCTAGACCACGCGCTTGATATTATGGCCGTAAATGAGACATGGCTTAGGGAGGGGGAGGAAGGACGTGCTCCTTCAGTACCCGGGTATAGACTAATACATCGGCCTCGCCCAGCTGCCGTTAAGGGAGGACTGGGAGGTGGCGTGGGATTTTATATTCGTAAGGGTATTCGTCTACGAGTGCTTTCTCACCCGGTCTCAGAACTCGTTGAGCAGATGTGGCTTAGTATCTCGTGTAGTGGGAAATCTCTGTTACTAGGTACGGCATACCGACCGCCATGGCTACCCTTGCAGATTTTCGTAGATGGGCTCACCGATTCTCTCTCTTCGTTCGAGTGGCATCATTACACGTTATTATTGGGTGACTTTAATGTCGACATGTTAAATCAGAAACACATTAATACTAAGTCTATTTGTGAATTCCTCAGACTTAATAAGCTGAAGCAATATGTGGCCGAACCTACTCACTTTACCGACCATAGTCAAACTCTGCTGGATGTAATATGTTCGGACTCACCTGTTAAGAATGTTAAGGTAAACCACATACAAGAATTAAGCAGTCATGCAATTGTTTCTTGTCAACTGAATGCCACTAGAAATCGCATTCCACCCAAGACACTGACATACAGGCCAATAAAAGATATAAATATTAACCAATTTCGTGAAGATCTCTGTGCCACAGACTGGGCAGGTATTCAGTGTTTATCTGACGTAAATGATATGACATATCAATTCTCCGCTAACATCTTGCAACTTTTTGACCTTCATGCTCCTACAAAAACAATATTCATTAAAGATAATCAGCATCCATGGGTGACTTATAACATTAGACAAATGATGCAAAAGCGTAACGAGGCCCATGTGCAAGCTCGTAAAACTAGGCTTGATGCGCATGTCAAATTTTACAAAGAACTTAAAACTATAGTTACCACTGCACTATGCACGGAAAAAAAGGCATATTTTAAATTTTACGTTGCTTCGAATACTCACAAGCCTGACATCATGTGGAAGCATCTCAAGAAGCATATTACGCTAAAAATTAATACCAATATTTCTCTTCCTCCAGGCCTCAGTGATCCAGATCTAATTAATGACCATTTCTTAAATATTCCCAGTAATAGTGACGCTCTCTTATCGACAATTACATTTTACGAGTTCAACAGGCATGGTACAGCAATGTTTAAGTTTCGGGAAGTGACTGAAGCTGAAGTCAACAAAGCTGTAAAATCCTTGCACTCAAATGCTATTGGAGCTGACGGAATCTCACTGGAAATGCTCTTGTTAACATTGCCTAGTACGCTAAGTGTCCTGACTGCTCTGATTAATACCTCTTTTAAAACATGCACGTTTCCTTCCCTCTGGCAACAGGCTCTAGTTAAACCCATACCCAAAAAGAACAACCCCATGGATTTCAAAGACTTAAGGCCAATTAGCATATTGCCGAACACCTCCAAGGTATTAGAAAAGATAGCCTGTACCCAGCTGAAACACTTTCTAGAAATAAACAACATCCTTCCTGACACTCAGTCTGGTTTCAGGCAAAAACATAGTACGTCCACTGCCTTGATGGATGTCGTGGATGACGTATTAACAGCTCAGGATATGGGGGAGGGCACTATTTTAGTTATGCTAGATTATACTCGAGCATTTGATTCCGTAAATGTACCTTTACTTCTATCGAAATTGTCTTATTACGGTTTAGAAATTGAAGCGGTTAAATGGTTTGATACCTACTTTCGGAACCGCTCCCAAACCGTTGTCCTAGATCAGTGCAATGGAATTAAACGTTCATGTAGCAAACCTGTTACGCGAGGTATAGCACAGGGATCAATACTTGGGCCGTTGCTGTTTGTATTATATAGCGCGGATATTATAAAGCAGATCAGATACTGTAAATACCACCTGTACGCCGATGATATTCAACTTTATATCTCTTTTAAACCTTCTGAAACTAAGGCTGCCCTTGAAAAATTAAACTCCGACTTGCACCGCATTTGCAAGTGGTCAGAAAATAACAGTCTAGCGTTAAATCCGCTCAAATCTAAGTATATGATACTAGGCACCCGAAAACAAGTGAATAAAATTTCTGCTCAATCACCGTGCGTATTTGTAAATGGGGAAGCGATTGAGAGAGTATCGGAGGCCCGAAACCTCGGTGTCGTGATGGACGAGTCGCTGCGGTTTGAAACCCATGTCAATAATATCGTCCGAAACTGTTTCTATCGCCTAAGAATCTTATACAAAATAAGAAACTACATAGACATTAGATTACGCATCTATTTATGTGAAAGTATTGTGCTGTCTAAACTAAACTACGCGGACACTGTCATAGGTCCTAGACTATTAGCGCGTTCACAAAACCTAATCCAGCGAGTACAGAACGCATGTGCAAGATACACCTTTGACATACCACCCAGAACCCATGTTAGCCCTTATATAAATGACGCAAATATTTTAAAAATGAATTTACGCCGACAGTTGCATTTTGCTTCATTATTATTCGGTATTGTCATGGATAAATGTCCACCATACTTATATAATAAGTTGAAATGGTCCAAAAATTGCAACGTTCTACACGTGACCAGATCCTCTTCTTTCAAATTAATATACCCCAGATACAGCACTGCAGCATTCCGTGGTAGTTTCAAGTATAACGCCACCAAATGCTGGAACAACCTGCCCCCACCTTTACGCAGCCTGAAAACAGTTACAAGTTTTAAACTCAAGTATAAAATGCACCTATTAAACTTGCAGAAATCGCTTTAACATGCACACGCACACACACACGCACGCACACACACGCACACACACACACACACGCTCACTCGCATACACTCACGCACACACCGGGGTAGTTGTTTTTATTTGTTCAGTAAAATAAAACGATTTAAATTGCACTTACTTCTATGGCATAGCCGACTTACAGATATTTTGCAATTTTTTTCTCACTTCATTTCTCGCCTATATTGGATAATAAACGACGTCTTTTTTTCTGCTTGTTTTCATTTTATAAACCGATTCGTTGCTTTGTTATGTTTTTATTTTGATAGATAAAGATTGATATTTAAAGTTAGATGTTAACTCACTTTACTCGTATTATGTTTGTTATGTATTAAGTTCAATTTTATCTTATTTGCATTGACTTCGAAATTGCAGTCAGACTAATAACTGAATATACAATGTGCCGCTGCGCCGCTGCCGATCTACGCGCGATAAACGGGCGCACTGAAATATCAGAGGACGCAGTGAGTAAATACCTACTTACTTCGCCATTTTCTGAGTGCGACCCGTTTCCGTCATTTTGGTAGCTGCAACTCCGAACTCAAACAAATGAACCTTATTACAATTTATTGTACTATTTAAAGTTGTTGCTATCCTTATGATGGAATAAATGTTTCTTTCTTTCTTTCTCTTTCTTGTTTCTTTCTTTACACCGGCTGATCTACAATACAATGCACTTGTTAAATCGAAATTAGAAGCTTGCGTCTGCATTTCGAACCAGCACAAAGGCGCCTATGCGCTTCTCCATGAGAAAGTTTAGAAGGTATTTCTGAGGTACCTTTATAAACAGATATACGGTTATTATCCTCATCTATATCCCACCAAATTTCTTTTGGGCTCTCTGAGCTATAATTAATAGGAAGTTCGGAGGGACTATCGACAACTCACTACTGCCTGTAAAGTTTTCCACGGCAAGATCGATGCTCCTGCGTTAAGTGAAAGACTATGTCGGTTTTTTGCACCGAATAAATAACTCCGGAACCGTAAGCATAAACTGTTTATGGTCCCGCAGATGCGCATAGAAGGTATTAGAAGCACACGCACAGTCGCCTATACCCCGCATCCTCACCGGGCTCAACGCTCTCTTGGATGCAAAGCCTGAGTGTGATTCGCGGTTGAATGGACAGGAATAATGTCAGAATGCTTGAAGTACTGTGAGTGAAATGTATGAATGTAATGTCTTTAATTAATGTAATTGGTGATTACCGTATTAATTAAAGTAAAATAAATAAATAAATAGATGTACCAATTTATAACAAACTTATAAATAATTTATTTAAAAGAAAAATACACATTTTTTCCACCCCTCGTATTTCTCTGTTAATTATAAAAAAAAACTTATTCTGTGAAACTAAATAAAACTATACATATCTATTAAGTGGCCAGTTACTGAAAGTGGCCAATTGCTCCTTAATTTTTATACCCTATGTATATTTTTTAAAAGAATATTATTGTCGCTTTATACATAATAATTATGGACGAAGATTTCCATCAATCCCTCTTAAAACCCTTTTATGAATTTAAATTCCCGATCGTGCACTATACGAGTATAACTATAGTAGCTTAAAAGGAGATTTTGTGGGTTGAGTTCATTATCTATTCTGTGGTTGGGCAGAGAGACGAGGGCTTAGTAAATAACAAGCTGGCGTTCAATATGGCTCGGAATTTTGGGTCTATGCAAAAAGCTCCAAACTGGGTTTTTTACTCACTTATTAAATATTATAATTATAGTTTGACCTGGAAGGTACATACATCGGCTTTATAACGTAGTTAAGTTAAAAACTTGGAAAAGGTATTCCGTTAAGAAACATATTTTATTGTCGGACTTTTTAACGTCTACACATAAGAGTCTACAATTGTACATCACGAACACGGTTTAAGTTTGCGTTTAAAATTAAAAATTCTACTACAATCAACAAAAAAACATTACAATACTGCAAAACCTCCGTACTTATCAATATTTCAAGTTCTTCGTTTCTTAGTGAATACCAAGCTTTTGTTGATGTAATATTTATTGAAAAGATGTTTACCTTTGCGGAGAGTATCAGAGAATTCCGATAGGTGCCGTTAACGAGTCTTTTATAAAGATATTCTTTTGTGCTTGCTGCTGTTGACGGCTACACATAACGTACATAGCCATAGAATGTATAAATACTACACAAAGCTACACGTGGAAATGAACAAAGGACTGGTATTCTGAATGCGAAGCATTAAAGATAAATTGTATTATTCTACTAGGATATTTGTTTTTTTAACCGACTTCAAAAAAAGGAGGAGGTTCTCAATTCGACTGTATTTTTTTAAATGTTTGTTACCTCAGAACTTTGGACTGGGCGAACCGATTTTGATGATTCTTTTTTTAATCGAAAGCTGGTGGCTGTCATGTAGTCCCATATAAATTTTATTGAGATCTGACAATGGCATCCATGATAAAACCATATAAGTCTTAAATTTGTATTAAGTAAGCGCGACAAATGGACGAATAACTCAATATCACGCCAACCGATTTCGATCATTCTTTTTTTAATCAAAAGCAGGTGCTTGTCACGTAATCCCACATAAATTTGAACGAGATCTGACAAGTAGTTTTAGAGTAACTTTGAAGTCGGTTATTTTTTGTTAGTAAAATTTAGATTATCTAACTTATTACACAGTAAGATAAGAAGAATCCCGTGTGAGAATTATAAAAGCTCTTACAAAAATACATTTGATCAAGTCATACAAGGTGCTGCGTCAATTCTGAACAATAGACTGTAGGGACACAATTTTTTGATTCTTAGCCAGGAAGATAAGCCTAAAAAGAAAATGTATCTCATATGTTTCATGTTTATTAAATATATATAGAATTAAGAGGCTTTATCAATATTTACATTATTTTTTGCTAGTAACTCGCACTTGCTTCGTTTCGTTTCATAATACCTGTAACCCCGAAGTAACTCGTTTTTACATACGTGTATAGAAACAAATAAAGAAACTCTTTAACTCTCTCTTTAGATTGTTGGAGGAAAAGAAGGTGTTTGAGTAAATTTGAAATCTTATTACGATTTTTACTCTATGTTATGAAGTAACGTGGTGATAAAGTCATGTTAAAGTACTCTGTGAATAATATCTGTCCTAAAACAGAACATGAATGTTGAATAGAAATGTCCTCAGAGTTTAAACTACGTTTGAACTGTCGTAAACTTCCCAAATGTCAATTGTCCGCTGGGTGCACTGTGATTATGTACTCTGTGGGTGCACTGATCGTACCATAGATTAATATTGTGATCGTACGGTATAATATCACAGAGTACTTAATCACTACGTATATCACAGAGTACTTAATCACTACGTGTTTAATTTAAGGAAGCTTGCCTATTTATAATTAGGTACAAAGTAGACACTCAGGTTTATTTTTTACGAATCTGTACTGCTGCTATGTATGCAGCTAGCAGAACGTAGTGATTAAGTACTCTATGGCTAGCAGCAAATTTGTAACATACGAGCATATACACATATTTAATTGAATACCTTCTCAAGCATTTCAATCCGTTGAAGTATTGCGTTGAAGACGGACTTTGAACCGAATGCAGAATACTGGATATATTGAAAGGTTTAAAATACCCTTTGCCCAGAAATTGAAATTCATTTAATCATAAAGACCAATATGATTCTCGCTAGTAGAATATAATGTCAATACGATCGCTCTCAGTTCTCAGATAATTTGGCGCCGTGTCTATTGTAGCGTCGAGGTAATCGCTAGAGAGAATATAATAACGACTACGTGTTATCACGCACTGTTTCAATAATCTCCAATATGACAAGAACCAGGAAAATTGAAAATTATATAACAACTTTAATAAACACAAAGTTCTTATCATCGATATATCTAAGGCTATTGGTTTTTAGCTGTATAACTTATGTAGATTGTTGGTACAATATAAAACCGTAGCCCTGTTCTCTAGGGAAATTCTCTAGTCCTTATTGCGGCTGCGGAGCTCATGTTCATAAAATATGTCGGTCTCAATACGTCCTTTTGTCACAATACTATTTCGGAGAAATAGTGTGGTGCTGTTTTATTGAAAATTAAATACATAAACGATTTATAAACAGACACTTTGATGATGCCATATGATCATTGACTCACACGAATAAAATAAAAGGTTCTATAAATTGACATATTTTTTATTGTTAACCCTCTATACATACAATATCATTGTTGTTAACCGATTGACATGAGACAAATAGGTACAAAATTTTATCCCAAGCTTACAATACATTAGTGAAAACCGCATTCTTATTGCTTGAACCGTTTCTGAGATTAGCCGGAACAAACACACAGACAAACAGATAAAATGTCTAAGGATAATAAAGATACAAACACTATTATTTCTACTCCGCCAAATATAATATTCTGCATTTTGACAATTAGGGTGAAAGATAAATAAATAGTAAAACATAGTGAATTATTTGTTGAACAGTGGAAGGTGGATCTGAAGAGATGCCGGCCAAGTCGGGCGCGGACCCCAGCACGGAGCAGAAGGAGAAGCTCATTGCCGCCGTCAAGAAGGAGGTCAAGCAGTTGATGGAAGAGGTATCTATCACTCTAACTACTGTAGTCTTTCGGCCATTCCGTTATTTTAGACGAAGAATCATGTCTTTTCATGTTTCCAATGTTTTTTTCGCATATCAAATAAAACAGTGGTGTAGACCAGGTAGCATTATAAAAAAATCGGTCAAGTGCGTGTGTATCGACTATTATTCATAACTACTTATGCTAACATAATTTTAACATAGTTTTCCTTGTAAATTCATAGTATTAACTATTTTTGAGAATTTGTTTACTTGTCCAACTCCAACCATTTAGCTGACACTTGACTCTAACCAAAGTTAGCATTTTAGAGCTATAACTTTTTTTAAATATTTTATTCTACGATTTTGGAGTTTTAATAAATAATATGTAAGTATATCCATGCCAAATTAAGCTTTCTAGCACTAAGGGTTTCAGCGCTATACTTTGGACAGACGGACGGACGGACATGACGAAACTATAAGGGTTTCGATTTTACTTGGGAACCTTAAAAAGACAATAATACTTTTTTCTGTTAAAACTAACGATTGTCAAAAGATAACTATAAATAAAATTTTAAACACTTCCGACAGTTTTGTTTTCTAAAATAATGTTATAAAACTACATTATTTCTGAGTGACAAAAGCTATATTTGATTATATATGATCATGATTTCGTTGTATGTCATATAAATATAAACATGTTGCAGAACAACATCTGCCGGGTCAGGTAGTTCAAAATAATATATCGAAGAACTATCTTGATCTTGTCAGCTTTCAAACAAAAAAAAAGCGCATCATAATCGTTCCATTCGTTTAGGAGCTACGGTGCCACAACTGTTTGCACACACACACACACACACACACACAGAGAGAGAGAGAGAGAGAGAGAGAGACCGACAGGCCAAAGTTAAAAACAAAAAAATAAATAAGGAAAATCGTTAAAAACAAAAAAAAAAAATAGGAAAACGAGTTAGGTATCAAACAGGACAAAAAGCTGTTTTCTCAGCTGTTTTTTATACAGACAAGACAACACTTAGGAATAAGTACTAAGATAGTGGGTACCAGTAACCTATCTTAAAATTTACAGTTTGGTCACGTTCGGTTTCAATGTTGGAAAGTCAATTACAGTTTCATGGCTTACCTCACAGCCGACAACGCGTTAACTCTGGCAGTTTTAAGTGTAAGGGCGGTGGTCGCCACATAATCTATTTTGTATCTATTGATGAAAAATTGTTTCAGTGAAATACAATCGTCGATTTAGCGCTTATTTGTACAGTCAGCAAAAGAGTTAATCACGCTCCGTAAATCTGTTAAGTTACAAATCCATTAAATCACACCTTATGAATAGGGAGCATTTTGTATCATTTCCTGTATACCTCTTTTGCTGATAACAATAAACTAAACTTATTGTGGCAGTCATAAAAGAGGGATGAAAGAAGGCGAGATGAAATAAATAGTCTTTATACTCATACTGTTATGCCAGAACTTACTCTAATACTAGAACTATAATTTAAGGAGATTATCATGGCGTACATTTTATTATATAGAAAGCATTTAACTTTGCTCAAACACGTCGACTCCATCAAAATAATCTATGTGTAGGACACTCACGGTCATCACTATAATATTGGGAGAGATTAAAAGGATTAGTAGAATAATTGAATAGTTTAATCTCTATACGAGTGCTCGGTTTAGCGGTCACACAAGGATCTCTTTATATTTTCGGACAATGTAATAAGCGAAGGAGTAAGAAGTCTGGCGGTCAGACGACCGATGACCAACGTAACCAGCAGTCGAAGGGTTTCAGGAGGCCAATAAGAGTTTTAGTGCAATTAATTGATTCTTTCCTAAAACTAGATTAAATCTTACGGTTACTTTGCGGTAAATTAATGCCTACAAAAGTCTAGTATTAAAATAAATATTGTTTTACCGTGTTACTGTTATTTTTTATACTCGTATCTCATTTACTTTGTTAGCTACGGCAAAGTTTCGAAACAAGTGCTATGAACTGTATAGCCATTAGTTACGAACCCCTAAACCGATATTGATGGCAGTTTCTCTGATCTCCAATAAATAGTCGTCGTTTGGGCGGCAGCCGGGTTGGAACGGCTGTATTTTATTCGGTCATGGTCCATTTGGTTAGTATAACCGGTTTGTTTTCTCCGCCCTAGTCCTTCTTTTTAGTGTTGTTTCCGTAGTAAAATCGGAACTTTCATAGTTTCGTCATATCCGTCTGTCCATCCGTCAGCAGCATAGCGCTGAGGCCCTTAGTGATGGATAATCAAAATTTTGCTAACAAAAAATAACCTACTTCAAAATTACTCAAAAACTACTTGTCAGATCTCGTTCAAATTTATGTGGAACCACATGACAAGCACCTGCTTTCGATTAAAAAATCATCGAAATCGGTTGGCGTGATACTGAGTTATTCGTCCATTTGTCGCGTACATACTTAATGCAAATTTAAGACTTATATGGTTTTCTCTAAAACCGTTTTGCGTGCCTAGAATCGTGCACGTCAGTGGACGAGTTTAACACCAGGATGGTAACAACTGTCCACGAGGTAGGGTCGAAGTACTTCAAGACCCACCCTAGTGGTAGATCTCAGGTTCTCTCAGAACAAACTCTCGGTCTTATGAGGGATCAACGAGAACTATGTGTGCAGTCTCCAACCTCCATGAGGGAATACCGACGGCTCAATGAGCAGATCTCCAAGTGCAGGCGACGCGATTTGCGAAAACACAACGCAAATCGTGTAAAAAACACAATTGAGCGAAACCAGGGCTCCAAAGTGTTCGCCAGGGATCTGTCTATTGGGCAAAGTCAGCTTACGAGGTTGAAGACCGAGTCCGGCACCATGGTTTCGTCGAAACCGGAAGTTCTGAGAGAGACTGAGAGATACTATGGACGGTTGTATGCCTCCTCTCAAGCTCCACCTCCTAGCGAGGAGAGCGATAAGAGAGCTAAACTGACCCGACACTACACAGAGGATATCCCGGACGTCAGCCTGTATGAGATTAGAGAGGCTCTCAAACAGCTTAAAAACAACAAGGCACCGGGAGATGACGGAATCACAACCGAGCTTCTAAGAGCTGGAGGGAAACCCCTTCTAGTGGCGCTCCAAAAACTGTTCGATTCCGTCATTTACACTGGAATTACCCCGGAAGCGTGGGGCAGAAGTGTGGTGACGCTGTTCTTCAAGAAGGGCGATAAAGCCCTTTTGAAGAACTACAGGCCCATTGCACTTCTGAGCCACGTTTATAAGCTGTTTTCGAGGGTACTCACAAATCGCATTGCACGCAGGCTTGACGACTTCCAGCCTCCCGAACAAGCAGGATTCCGAAAAGGCTACAGCACCATAGACCATATACACACACTGCGGCAGATTATACAAAAGACCGAGGAGTATAATCTGCCGTTGTGTGTTGCCTATGTGGACTATGAGAAAGCCTTCGATTCTATCGAGACCTGGGCGGTACTAAATTCTCTCCAGCGGTGCCGGATCGACTACCGGTATATCGAGGTGTTGAAGTGTTTGTACTCATCTGCCACCATGTCCGTCAGAGTACACGACACAGCAACGAACCCCATCCAACTGCAGAGAGGTGTCAGGCAAGGGGATGTCATATCCCCAAAGCTGTTCACCGCTGCGTTGGAAGACGTGTTCAAGCTGATGGAGTGGAAACGACGTGGCATTAACATCAATGGCGAATACATCACACACCTGCGATATGCCGATGATATAGTCATCCTGGCGAGTTCCCTGGAAGAACTTGGTACAATGCTCGGGGACTTGAACAGCGCCTCACAACGGGTGGGTCTTAAGATGAACATGGACAAGACGAAAATCATGTCGAATGTCCATGTCACACCCGTACCGGTTGTTGTTGACGGCGCTGCTCTTGAAGTTGTAGACGAATACAATTACCTGGGACAAGTGATCCAGATGGGTAAGTCCAACTTCGAGAAAGAAGTCACTCGTAGAATCCAACTCGGATGGGCTGCGTTCGGGAAACTGCGTCATATCTTGTCGCCCAAAACACTACCTCAGTGCCTGAAGTCGAAGGTGTTCGAGCAGTGTGTGTTGCCAGTGATGACATACGGATCCGAGACGTGGTGCTTTACTGTTGGCCTGATCCACAAGCTCAGAGTTGCGCAGCGAGCTATGGAGAGGGCTATGCTCGGTATTTCTCTACGTGATCGCATCAGAAATGAGGAGATCCGTAGACGAACAAGGGTAACCGACATAGCTCAAAGAATTAGCCGGCTGAAGTGGCAATGGGCTGGCCACATAGTGCGAAGGACCGATAACCGTTGGGGAAGAAAGGTCCTCGAATGGCGCCCACGTCTCGGAAAAAGGAGCATAGGACGCCCCCCGACCAGGTGGACTGACGACCTGAAGAAGACAGCGGGCATCCGCTGGATTCAGAAGGCTCAGGACCGGTCAGAGTGGCGCAAGTTAGGGGAGGCCTATGTCCAGCAGTGGACCTCTAAGGGCTGATGGATGGATGGATGGATGATGGTTTTCTCATGGATGCCATTGTCAGATCTCAATAAAATTTAAGTGGGGCCACATGACAAGCACCAGCTTTCGTTTAAAAAAACAATCATCAAAATCGGTTCATCCAGTCGAAAGTTCTAAGGTAACAAACATAAAAAAAAATACAGTCGAGTTGAGAACCTCCTCCTTTTTTGAAGTCGGTTAAAAACTGTAGTCTCATCAAAAACATAAATGTGAAATGAGAGCCAAGTTAAAAAAAAGAATTGAGATCTAAATGGGTGCCAAGTTCTGTGTAGAAAATTATAAAATTTTAGTCACAATAACATGTAATTCAAGCTCTACATTTGACTTGGCTTAGATTGATAGAATAAATCTTAAAAAAATTTTAAGGGTAACTTTAGATTAGTCTGTGGTAGGTACCTCCCGTATAAGTAAATTGGGAATGAATTGTTTTTCTCGTTTATGCCATAGTGTAGGGTGTCGTGGAAAAGTACTTTCAACAATACGTATATTTGGAAAGACTATTTTTGGATTCAGCGGTCCGTGGCTAAATGGCAGATGTTGGACACATAGAAAATTCACGGCGGTACTATAGGTATGATATATGATAATTTTGAAAGGAAAACTATCACGGTAACGTTAGATTAATGAACTTACAACTTCGGAACCCGACATCGCGTGTGGCCAGACACGCACTTGGCCGGTTTTTGTTTGTATAGAATTATTCATTGTTTCCAAGTGGTTGCAAACAATAAGTTAAAATGTCCTTCTTTGAACGGCACAGCAGCTGTAGTTTAGATCTTAAATCTGCTACGCAACTTTGTAACTGGAGCTTGACGACTAAGCTCATTAAAATAAAGTGTGTTATTAAAATTGTTTATAAATTCTAATACATTTATTAATTGTCTCATAAATTAAGACGTGGTGGTATAAAAAATTAAATAAATAATTCTAGACTAAAGATCTTGGATAAGATGGGTGGATGGGATATAACGTTATGTAGCAGGGTGTGCGGACTGCGGACAATATGGTTTAACACAAAGGGTTTGTTCATGTACACAGATCTCATAATACTGTCTATTGTCTGTGCTAAACTGTGGCTGATCCCTCCGTGTGCTTTGTTCAACAATGAAGCTGTTTCAATATTGTTCGTGGCATTCGGGACATTATGGTCCGTTCGGATAAAAAATGGGATTTATTATGTAAACAAGCAAATGTTTCGAGCTGTGATTAGTAAAGCTATCCATTATTCAAGAATACACGATGTAGGCCTTTTGCATGAGAGAGTTCGCGGAGAGATTAAACTAAACGGGTTCATAATAAAATTATGAAAATTTTTTCACTGTTATACAATCCTGAATTTCTGTCTGAAACTTTTGAAAATGGAAAAGATAAAAGCAACAGCTTATTTTACATTGAATTTAGTGTAGTATGCGTTACTACACTAAATTCAATCAATAGAAGACAATGGTTATCGCTTAAATGTGAATAAAATTGCAACAAAAAAAAAAAACAGCAGATAAGTAGGCACTTAATAATTTATTATTATTATTACTTAATTTTATTGTAGTAACGACGGCTTTATATTCATAACTTGTTTCTTTGTTTGTAGATTATCAAAACAAGTACCTACTGATACTTTAAGAACATGTATTAATTTTATATTTAACTAGCTGACCCGGCGAACTTCGTATCGCCTAACAAACTTTTTTTTTTCTAAAATAAAAGTAGCCTAAGTTACTCCTTGTTACATCAGCTATCTGCCAGTGAAAGTCCCGTCAAAATCGGTCCAACCATTCTTGAGATTAGCCGGAACAGACAGACATACAGACAGACAGACAAAAATTGTAAAAAATATTGTTTTGGTATATGTACCGTATATACATCCAAATGCACTTAGTAAAAAGCGGTTATTTTACTATTACAAACAGATACTCCAATTTTATTTATTTGTATAGATGTATAAGATGTATAGATTTGTATAGATGAGTGAGGATCCTACCTATTTAATATCTACGCCAGGCTATACAAAGCATTTTCCTTTCAAACTCTCTCTTTGTGCCGTATACCGAAAATTGCATACTGGTAAACATTATTAAGGTATCCTCTGAAGAGAAGAATAGTTTTCTTTATCGATGCCAATATCAAAGCGATTTTAATAAGAGCTTACGTAGACAAAGTCAAAGGAAAATGCAGGTAAAGGAAGCGTAGTATTCCATATTTTTGCATTTTAATACCGAATAAATTGTTATAGAAATAAACAGAAAAGATAAGATAAATAGAGCAAAATAAAAATATTGGAACGAAGTTCCAAGTTCGAAAGGGGGCTAGGCGGAGAAAATTGGGACGAAAAGTTGTAACGACACTTTTTGCCGTCGTTTATTAATTAAAGCGTGTAACTAGGCGACCAGAAGTGTTCGAGGGTGATACAGTACAATCATAGTATGTGGCTGTCTTATTTACTCTTCGGTATTTAGCATAGGCACAACAGGGATACCTATATTACGATCATGCACATTAAGTTATGACAAGTGTCTTGTCAGAGCGACAGTGACAGATTGATTCTATCCCTGTCGCTCTTCCGCATATTAATTGGCATGACGGGAGAAATGGCAATAATAGCTTAATGTGCATGATCGTGATATGGACGTCCCTGTTGTGCCTATGCTAAATACCGAAGAGTGAATAAGACAGCCACATACTATGATTGTACTGTATCACCCTCGAACACTTCTGCTCGCTTAGTATTAATCGAAAGGAACTTCGTTCCATCCGGGTGTCCCTTGACACCTCTCATTTTTTTATTTTTTCCGTGTTCCCTACATTACAATAAGTTGTCAATAAAGAGAACAAGTTACAAATTACAATGCCTAGTAGGCGATGTAACGGTACCTACGTGTTATCTGTATGTAGGTTGTCACGGCCTTTGCCATGTCAACACGGTATATATACCTATGTATGTCCCTGAAACTGGGATGACACGATAGTAATAAACAATGTTACTTCTAAACTACGTAATATAACGGCTGGGCTACGTTTATGACTTCAATTTAGACTTTCATGGTCTACTCTACTTTATCCTGTAAAACTCATTCAAACGTTATTATTAGTACCTTCTAGACTAGAGCCACTCTGGTACCTTTTTTGTATTAACTTAAGTTATAATTCTAATCTAATTCCAATTCTAAATCTAATTCTATACATGTCTGTAACTATGCCAACTTTACACGGTTTAAAGAATGTGAAAAGGTACGGCTACTGCTGTTAATTTAATTACATATAAAATAATATTAAGTACATACAATTTGAGTTTGCAATTTTTTTTGTTTTTCGAATGAATACAGCAACTGCATTTGGCTCTTGCAGCTTCACGCAGATATAATAAAATTATTGTTTATCATTCATACATGGAACTCAGAATTAACTTACAACTTAAGATTCATTTCCCGTTTGATTTACCTTATACCCAACATCTTCTATACAAATAAATAAAATTGGAGTGTCTGTTTGTAATATTAATTTTTAATAAGTACATTTGGATATATACACGGTACATATACCAAAACAACATTTTTTACAATTTTTGTCTGTCAGTCTGTCTGTTTGTTCCGGTTAATCTCTGAAATGGCTGGACCGATTTTGACGGGACTTACACTGGTAGAAAACTGATGTAACAAGGAGTAACTTAGGCTACTTTTATTTTAGAAAAAAAAAGTTTGTTAGGCGATACGAAGTTCGCCGGATCAGCTAGTCAATATGTTAATAGCTGGCAAACAGACTGCCTAAACTTTAAAATCTTACACTATCTCATATCAATTTTAAATTGTCAATGTTTCTTTTCCACCAGGCTGTGACCCGTAAATTTGTCCACGAGGAGAGCGGAGGAGTCACAGCGCTCTGTGGGGCGGTGGAGGCGTGCCTCGGCCAGGGCTTGCGGCGTCGAGCTCTGGGACTCTTCAAGACCAGCTCTACTACTGCGCTGCTGCATAAGATCGCCAAGGTAAGTTGCAGTGCAGAATATTGTGATGCAAATCTAACTTGGCTGGTTATTTATGAAAGGATATTGAAAATTTTGTCATAGGATACTTCGAAATGTCGTTTCATTTAGAAGCCACCATCATCAGCATCTTCCAGACATTAGCCAGGCATTATCGAGTAAACCAACAATTAAACCAATCAAAATATTTTACTCTCTAAGGAATCATAATCTATACTACATAATATAATAAAACTCAAAGAGCAAATTTTCTGTACATTGAATATTTTAAAAAAAATTCGATTAAGGGGCTTAATAACGTGTGATAGGAACACTTCAATAACGTGTTAGAATATTTCCAACGGAAGCAATATTGAAATAAGCTTATTAAAATAAGGTCGTAGTACGAAATAGTATGGTAAGATTAAAATAATACTGCGCTAAGAGATGGTAGTAAGGCCCCTGATTAGGCGTGGACTAGGCGTGCATTGAGGACATTGACGTTGACTTGACGCATATCAAGAGTACTTCGTTGTTCTAACTAAACGTCATTCACATTGATATTTTCTTTGACCTTTTCTTCTTCATCCCAGTTAACTGAGCGAGCACGTTTTTGGTTCATGTAAATCAATTTTAAATTTAACAAGTAACCATAGCATGAAACAAACTGCGAGGAGCGAAATTAGGCGCTTGAAATTGAAAGCTGATCACGTCGTTTGAAGTTGTCAATCCCAAAATATTGTTGTCACTGTCATTTTAATGCATGAAGTCATTCACTGACTCACTCTTTTTACTTTTAAATTACAAAGGTTGCCATATTTTACTCGCTGAAACCGGACTAAGAAATGTATTGTTAGTTCGACGTTACTCCATATTTATTAATAACATTGCAATTACGAAGTTATTACTTAGTTAATCCAGAATTAACTAGTCCAAGTGTAGCTTCAGATGATGCTTGGATTAAGCGATTTTTATTAATAAGGGTGTGGGTATTTGGGCCCTCATCTAAATAGAGTTTTACCTGTATCAAAATGTCACTTACGCCCCAACCCAGACTCACTAATGGTTACTTAAATCGCTCCTTACTACAGAATCACCGTACAAATTCTGAGTTAAGGAGCAATTTAAGTAACCGTTAGTGACTCTGAGTTGGGGCATTAGGACTTGGATATGTCAATGGCAAAGAAAAATTTATTTAATCACCTCGTGTTACAGAATCCAAATGATTTATGACCTACTCGAAATAGAACTAGAGTTCGCTAATTATATTTTGATATTTGTATAGCGTGCCAAGTGCTGCAGAGGCCATCTAATTTAATGTTAGACGAATTGAATTTTTAGGGCTCCGTAGTTAAAACTGAACTGTTAATACTGTTATAGGTATAGTTTCGCTATAGATAGAGGCCGCATAGCGTAGATACCCCTAGTCCACTAGTCCCTAGATAACTAGACTCCTAGATAACTGTTTTGGCATCGATATCCTTACATACTTATTTATTATGTTTACAGTGTTTACAAAGTGGTAGAATAAAATATTTAAATACATTTTTTAGGGTAGGTAACCCTACACTACGGATATTATGATATGTATGCTAATAGGTATGTAGTATGTATGATAATAGGTACCTTTTACTCGGTGAGGAGCCACACCCAAGATATATAGGATAACTAGCTGCCCGGACGGTCTTCGTTCTGTCAAAAGTTTTTTTGTTAAATTAAATTAAAACCTATTCTATCAAGATGGATCAAACTGCACACGGTGTGCAAATTTGATTAAAATCGGTTAAGTAGTTTAGGAGTCCATCGCGGACAAACAACGTGACACGTAGTTTATATATATTATGTAAGATATAGGATGAAGTTATAGAAAAGAGATATTTTGAAATGTAATAACACTTATACACTACAGAGCTTTGCCTTGGCTAATGGCCTCAGTCAGTTGGTGTCCAGCCCAACTCGGATCCCTGACATTGACGGCCATGCTGCTTCCACCTTGGACCTCCTGCTAACCTCCCACCCTAACGATTATGCTATATCCGTCGAGGCGCCGCTTGGTTCGTCTGATCATTGCCTCGTACGATCTTCGGTACGATTGGCACGACCCGTTGACAGACGACCTTGCGCATCTCGTCGGGTCTGGCATTTTGGATCGGCGGACTGGGATGGTTTGCGGGAATTTTATTCATCGTACCCGTGGAGGCGCATTTGTTTCTGTTCAGCTGATCCCGATGCTTGTGCGCTTTCCATAGCCGATGTGGTACTCCAGGGCATGGAATGTTACATTCCAAACTCTGTGGTACCTGTTGGTGGTAAAACCCAAGCCTGGTTTGACAGAAACTGCTTTAAGGCAATAAGCCTGAAGCAGTCTGCTTTTCAGGATTGGGTTATGGCGCGTGAGCTCGGAGACGCATCTGTGAGTCGGCTGAAAAAGAAATTTAATGCTGCCTCGTGGTCCTCAAAAAAGCAAATAGCCAAGGCAAAATTCAAGCACATTAACAGAACCGGCAAGAGACTGCTGAGCTATCCGTGTGGTAGCCGAGCGTTCTGGTCTCTGGCCAAAGCCATTCAAGGCAATTTCTGTGTATCGTCCCTTCCTCCTTTGCGCAGAGCAGATAATACCCTGGCCCACACCGCAAAAGAGAAAGCCGAAATACTGGGCACCCTCTTTGCGTCGAATTCGACTGTTGATGATAGGGGTAACACACCGCCAACCATCCCGCAGTGTGGTGAGCTGATGCCTGACGTGCATTTCACTCAGAATGCCGTGCGTCAAGCTCTTTTTTCCCTTGACATCAACAAGTCGAATGGGCCAGATGGTATACCTGCTATTGTGCTAAAAACGTGCGCTCCGGAGTTGACCCCGGTTTTAACGAGCCTATTCCAACTCTCCTATTCTGCCGGCATTGTCCCGTCTCCATGGAAGGTAGCTCTGGTCCACCCTATTCCCAAAAAGGGAGACAGGTCAAATCCATCCAATTACAGACCAATCGCCATAACCTCTCTGCTCTCCAAACTAATGGAGCGTATAATAAACACCCAACTGCTCCGGTATCTAGAAGATCGCCAGCTGATTAGTGACCGTCAATACGGTTTCCGCCACGGCAGGTCAGCTGGCGATCTTTTAGTATACCTTACTCATTGCTGGGCAGAAGCAATCGAGAGCAAGGGAGAAGCATTGGCTGTAAGCTTGGATGTTGCAAAGGCCTTCGATAGGGTGTGGCATAAGGCATTATTGTCTAAACTGCCTTCCTACGGAGTACCCGAGAAATTGTGCAAATGGATTGCCAGTTTTCTATCGGAGCGGAGCATCAAAGTCGTCGTTGACGGAAAATGCTCAGATACGAAGCCCATAAATGCTGGCGTCCCACAAGGCTCTGTGCTTTCACCCACACTGTTCATGATGCATATCAATGATATGCTGGACATCGGGAATATTCATTGCTATGCTGATGACAGCACGGGTGACGCCCGTTATACAGGCCGTGCAAACTTTTCTCGGGTGCAGATTGAGGAGCAGAGGATGAAACTTGTGTCTGAAGTCGAGACATCTCTGGAGCGGGTCTCAGAATGGGGCAGACTAAATTTAGTCCAGTTCAACCCCGAGAAGACACAAGTTTGCGCGTTAACCGCTAAAAAAACCCCATTTGTCATAGCACCACAGTTCCAGAACATTCCTCTTAACATCTCTAAAAGCATTGGGATCCTTGGTGTTGACATCTCGAATGAAGTTCAGTTTCGGGACCACTTGGTAAGTAAGGCCAAACTAGCTGCAAAGAAATTGGGAGTGCTCAACAGAGCTAAGCAGTACTTCACGCCTAAGCACAGGTTGATGCTCTATAAGGCGCAAATTCGACCACACATGGAGTACTGCTCCCACCTTTGGGCTGGAGCCCCAGCTGGCCAAGTGGATCCGTTCAATCGAATTCAACGGCGAGCTATTCGTCTTGTCGACGATCCCATGCTTACAGACGGACTAGAATCACTCGAGTTGAGGAGAGATGTAGGCTCTCTCTGCGTATTCTACCGGCTGTACAATGGGGAATGTTCTGAAGAACTATTTGGCTTAATACCTGCAGTTAGTTTTCGACACCGCACATCACGGGGTTCCAGGTTCCACCAACATCACCTGGATACTTGGCATTCGTCCACAGTTCGGTTCTCACGTAATTTTCTACCTCGTACGTGTAAACTGTGGAACAAACTTCCTGCATCGGTGTTCCCCCTAAGCTATGATATGGGGTCCTTCAAGAAGCGGGTCTATCGTCATTTTCTTGGCCGACAACGCGTTGGTGACGCCCCCAGTGTTGCTAATGTCCATGGGCGGCGGTGATCACTTACCATCAGGTGACCCGTCTGCTCGTTTGCCTGCTAAAAGCATAAAAAAAAAAAAGTTATTCCGAATTACAGTCTGTTTGCTAAGAAATGAGAAAAGTACTGATAGAAGGCTAAGTAGATTAATAAGTTAAACTTTCATCGTAATAATATCAATTCTTTATTGCGAATACAGAACGAAATAATCTTTTACTTAATTTACTTTAAAGCTTTGTTTAGCAAAAGCTTGGTAAAATATTTTAGGTATTGTTTTCTATGAATGTTATTTTCTTTGGGTAGTTTAACTTTTCGGATATTGTTATAGCCACAGCCGGTACATGTATATAACTATTAAGCGATGGTCCTCCTGAAGTTGTCGACTATTAATGATATTTCTTTGTGAAAACAGCGAGCAGCCTTTTGAACGTTTAATCGTGAAATCCCTGGCCCTTGCTGAAAGTGAAACTATGTCAAACTAACGTATCTGGCAATAATGGTGTAAACAAAAGCCTTAGGAGCATTGTGCTTCAACAAAGCAGTTTGTTTCTTAGTTGTTGTTGGCTCAACGAAAATAATAGTCATCTATTTCAGTTAGCATTATTATAATGATGTGTATTTGTGAGTAGGTCTGTAGGTAGGATGAATACCTTTACACGTTTTACGTTAAGTTTACGCGTTTCTGTAGTGCTGCTGAACTCGATGTAATTGCATAAACTATCGGCCTACCTTCGTAAATTATAAATGCTAAAGATGGCGAGGGTAGTTGGATGATTGTTGCTATGCACAAACCATGGAGTATTGCTCTATCTTCCATTGCACAAACCAATCTTAATGATATTTATAACCTGGATTAATACATAGTACGTACCTTTCATCCCGGGAAATAAATCAGTTCTGTTATGACTTCTGAGATTAGTAATCCATGTCTTGACTGCTTTCAGGCCATTGGTGAAGCGAATCGAGGTCGGGTTTTTAGTGATTAATAATATTTACAGGACGCTTACGTTATCTCTGGCTAACGGTATCTTTGTTCTTTCTTGTGTTTTTCAAAAATAACAACTTTACGTAATTTACTAATTTATGCTATTTACCTACCTAAATGTAATTGTATGTCTACGTAATCAATTTCCACAATACAGTGAAGTGAGGTTATACTTTAGGCCTAAAAGAAAGGTAGGTTGTAATATCGGTTGCTTGAGAAACTTTCCGCTCCCGTATAGATAAACTTTCATTCCAATGATGGAAATAGTTTGAGTTACGAGTTTGTACATATATTTTAGGTATATCTGCAACGGCCTGAATAATAATTCTCAATTTTCTAACTTTGACTAAAGTATAACTAGATATGATTTTGTTGAGATTGTCGTCGACAGGAAAAATAGATGTCGATCAATAAGTTGGTTTAGGAATGATAGTTTTTTGTTGGTTATTCACTTATTTCGTGTAAATTTAATTTATTTATACTTTATTGACCACAATAATAAATTACGGTACAATTGGCGAACTTAATGCTTAATGCATTCTCTACCAGCTAACCAAGTACAAACAAGCCCAACAGAGACACGATGGGCGGTATAATATACAGTGCGACATATAATATAATTATTTATACAATACGCAACATATTATATACATACCATACATACGATTGTGTATATCTTATATATAAAATTCTCGTGTCACGGTGTTAGAAGTTGAACTGCTCCGAAACGGCTTGACCGATTTTCGTGAATCTTTGTGTGCATATCGGCTAGGGTTGAGAATCGGACAACATCTATTTTTCATCCCCCTACCCCTAAATTTTTTTTGGCAGAACAACGTTTGCCCGGTCAGCTAGTTAGTATCTATAAGCGTCGCTTATATCGGCATTGGAATAAATTATTATGTTCTTTTCTAAGTTTAGTTTCATTTGAGGGAAAAAATGCAGATCATACTATTCTTTGGTCCGTAAAATCATTATCCAACGTTGTTCTATTAATTTGGTCCTACTATGTTGATGTACCATGTATAATGAAGTATCTATTCATTGTACTGTTACATAGTATCGACATAGTGTTGCACACATGTGAACTCGTAAATGCAATGAACTGTAGAATGCTGTAGAATCACACGACTTACCTTTACAACAGAAACGTTTTAGACTCAGCGAAATTTGAATACATTGGAATAACTGAATTCTTATCGTTTCTTTTACCTGCATATAGATAGAGCAAAGAATTACGGCCAAGTAACGAGAAACCTGATCGTAGTGATCGTTGGCTCTATCCTGATAGGTAACATAATATAGGTACCTATTCAATTAATTTATTAATAAGATTGGCTGTATTGAGCAATATTAGCTTTAATGCAATAATTGTATGAGCAATCTAATCTATGTACGTAGGTATATTCAGTGAACCGTGTGATGGTGCGATTTCTACATTTGTGAATATAGTAGATAGACATAATATAACCTTTTTGTTTTTAAATTGGGTTTCATCGGAATATGAGATAGGTAGAGTACAGATAACTAAATAAATAGTATGGATTGTTTTTAGTAAAGCTTTCAGGTACAGTACTCTTCATTGCATCGATATTCATATCTAACGCCATTATGCGCCACGTATACATTCAGTCACCTGCAAAGAAAAGTATCCCGTTTCTTTATAAACACAGTAAGTGTTGGGGACTTTTCTCTGCAGATGACAGTACTCCTATACTAAACCAACAAAATATTGTGTGTTAAGTAGTATTTAGTAGGATACCATTAATTGTTTACCGCAGCTGGGTCATGTTATTACTTTTATTCATTAATAAAATTGCAACGACTCTACCAAAGCTTCCATCATTTTCAAACGTAAGCAAACACGAATAAAGCTTAGAGAACTAAAATGTCACAGCATAATATTTTGATAAATTGAACGGAAAAGTTGTAGGGATGTCAAAGAGGCCAGAGGGTGATATGATAAATAAATCCTTTGTGTTTTGTAAGAAGGCTCTAAGAGGACCTTCGTCAATTTAGCTAGCACTTATACATATACATATGCCTATGTAAACTCAGTCCCGTGTCGGTTGCTTTCAATATCACTCTAAAGGCATTCCCTCTGGCTTTATTTTCTTTCGAATAACATTGCATAATGGGCTTAAACTCAATATTTTCTTTAAATATTTATGAGGTCCGGACTTATCGCTCGTAAGAATTATAATTGTAAATGTAATTTGGTTAAATTTTTAATCTGATAGAACGATATTTTGGATGAAGATAAAAATTGTAAGAGTTTTTTTGGACATTGAGACAATCAGAATTCAATAATGCATACCTGATGCCATGTAAATGAGGACTATACTCAATGACACAAATGGTGATGAGAATTTAGCAACTAATCCTATCTGCCCTATCTGGCTTTGGCATCCATTCTCGAGCGGTTTCATTTTCGGCTCAAATGATAAATGGATTTTATGTGGCAGATAAATATTTTCTCTTTAAAATATTGGTTTCAAAACTTTTGAACCATGTCTTACTATTGACGAACCTTGCTCCTGTAGTATTCGCCAAGCTTTTCCAGTGGAAGTATTTGCCAACCGGAGCTTGTACCATTAAAAGTCTGTGGCAAAAGTCAGCACTCAGCTATCTTTGCTTAGCTAAAGCTTTATATCCACAAACACGATCGTGCATAAACCCAATTGATTGTGTTATGATACGCAGAACTTCGTGTCTTCAATATATAAGGTAACCACATTACAAGGACGTTGTTATATAACTTTGACATGAGTCTACATTATCCACAATTTTACACTATACAGAATCTCTTTGTGCGATGTGTACTTTAAGCAATTAATTATTATATTAATTGAATTTACTGATCCAGACTAATAACGTAGGCTTTAGGCTTACTTGTTTGCTTGTTATATTATGTTCTCAGATAGCTTCAATAAATGTTTAGTTGAACTATAGGTACCTAACTAAATACCTATAATATATGTATGTCACTTATTAAGAACCGACTATTAAGTTTAATTTCTATTATGTACCTGGTTTTAATAAATTCTAGTAATTTAAAGTAAATGCTCCCTGAAAAACAAACCCATTATTGTAACAGTGTGTCATATAAATTCGTAATACCCGAGGGTAAACTTAATTAATACTTCCTTCCCGCTAACTAACAACTATCATTTTATCTGTCTTGTGGTAACGAGTAGGAAAGTTGTGTAAAGCGCTTTTACTCCTAACTTTCTGTAACGAAGTTGCGATTCCCCGACGAGTCCAATTAGACTGCTTCTTCTGTGTAACTACTGTAACTATAGTGATAGTGGTACTTTATTGTTCATGATTTATTTATTTTGCTACCACTTGGCTCGGGCCTCTTCTGTCGATCATTACGTTCAAATCAAATATTTAAACGTCTCATTCATCACCAAATTGGGGGTAAAATTTCTTAAAAAAATATCTAAATCTTTTCCGTTTACTGTTTATTCAAAGATTTTATTTATAAAACAATTCTTCCGGTATGAAAACTGAACAAATACCTTACATCTTTATTCCCTCTATTTTCTTACCGATAACACATTGGTGTTGCTCATGGTGTTGCTGATGTCCGTGGGCCATGGAGACCGCTTCTGCTTGTTTATCAGTTGTCTACTGTTTACGTAAAAAACCAAAGAGTTACACGGGTACGACACTATTTTTGTATTAGCCTATGTTTAATTCTAAGTATTAAAAGTCTAAACTTGCTTCTAAAGCTAATTAGAGACAAGAGTTCTTGTTCCCGGGAGATACACGAGTAGACACGTCTTGTTGTTGTGAAAGTTCTTTCCGTAATTAAATGTGGTTTTTAAAGGAAAGAACATACATTTAACGAGCAAATGAAAACTTTTATATTCAGTAACACTGATAGTGTAGTAGGTATTATAAACTAGTATGTAGTAAGCAGAACAAAAAAGTTAGACTGCTAAATTGACCTGACAATTTAGGCTATGTCCAACAGTCAACGTCTAAAGGCTGATTGATGGTTTAAGGATGGGTAAAGTATAACAATGGTTTATTAATGTTATTTCCTTTAAACCAAATGGAAGCGTAATGTAATGAACGTGATGTTATGATTATTTTTTGAACCACAGATTCAACGTAATTAACTAATATGTTTTGTTATTAATTTTATTAATTAGATGACATATTTACAAAGTGATTTACTATTTTATTGTTGCTGAAGTTACTTATATGTATAATGAAATGACAACATCGCGCACTTGCTAAAAGCAAATTAGTTTAACAGTCTTAACACACACGCTTTCAAGCTCCCACTGTGATTGTTTTGCTTTTTGTAACAACTTCGAGAAGGACATTTTTTAAATAAACACGTTTACAGTTATGGTTTTTTTAATAAAATAATTAACTATTGTAGGTACCTAATTAACCAATTAGTTCAAACAAATTAGAGGGATCACCATCTTGGGCTTCATCACCACTAACGATCGTTTGAGTTTTGTAGACTTGAATTTTATTTAAGAAAAGATAACATTTTTATGTGCTTCTAATTAGAAATTTTGAAATATTTCCACCAATAACGCTGGTCACAAAATTTTACACAGAAAAAATCTAATTGCTTAGCATTCAACACTGAAATAATTCCAGTAAATTTCACCAGACGTACCGGGTATTATTCATACGTAATTGTATCGGTCTAGCTCGAAGCAACCACGTGGTGTATTGATTTTGTGTAGAGGAACTAGCGCGCCACGCACGTCACGCGTTTACTCGTACGTGTAGTATAGTACTTTAGTAGTAATCAGTAGTAATAGTAATACTTCTTACTGTGGTAATATTTTTATTTGGTATGAGTTATTGTCCTGGCTTGTTAGGTTGGCTTGTTGGCAGTTGATCTCCGAGGATGTGGTGAACTTTGTACATCACTTCCCTTCTCTCTAATGTGGATATCGCTGATACCCAACTTGATCCCATGGGTAATGATGAAGATGCTAATGTTTTAAGTATTTGTTTTCTTTCCACTTTTATCAATTAGGAATATTACTTACATTGTGGTTCACTTGCAATCCTATTATTATTATAAACGAGTAACCGCCCTCGCTTTGCTTCGGTTTTTTTTTAGTTTTTTATACCTTGGGTTACATTATTATTGGAGTCTTACTAAAGATCCCTAATTTTTTTGAAAATATAATATAGCCTATGTGTCCCGGGGATAGTGTAGCTTCCCGACAGTGAAACAATTTTTCAAATCGTTTCGGTTGTTTCGGAGCCTATTCAATGCAAACAAACAATCAAATCTTTGATTTGATCTTCTCTCTTCTTCTTCTCAAACTTTGTGAAAGTTTGTGAAGATGTTTGGGTGTTTGAATGTTTGGATGTTTCGATGTTTGTTCCTCAATCACGCCACAACCATTGACCGATTTAGCTGAAATTTGGAATGGAGATAGCCTATACCCTAGATTAACACCTAGGCTACTTTTTATTCCATAAAAGTTCAGGGTTTCGGCGGGATTTGTAAAAAACCAATATCGACACATAAATCTAAATTAATTAATTAAATATTTCAAAACCACTCTCCCGCGGGCGAATCCGCGAGCAAAAGCTACTATAGAAGATAAGAAGAACCAGTCAAAACACGGGTATACCGCTTTCTTCTTTGATTGTCTACGTGTTAGTGATGATAGCTACATGTAATGGGCGTTCACTTACCTTTGGCATGTTATTAATATCATTACACCCCTGTGTACGTAGAATACCTACTAGGTACAGTAATACATAGTAATTATAATTGAAGTACATATGTACTTGTAAAAATACCTCATAAACATAATATACGACCCGAGCAGAAACATTTGCCCCGTGATTAAGTCTTTGCTTTTGTTGATATTGGATTTATTCGGAATCGACCGCTCACAGGACCGAGCAGCAGGATCATTACGAATCGGGCAAAAGAGTCGTTCGTTATTACAAAAATAAAAGAAATCTTAATTGCGTACATTTATCCCTAGAAACACAAGAGAACGATTATAAATAAATGCAAAAATTAATAGCATCGCTAACGTTTTTAATTTAGTTATAATTCTAGATGGTTTCGTGGTCGTCCCGCTCAATAGCGGTGGGAGTGTGAAACACAGCTAACCTAATTTTTGAAATCTTAAATAATGTAAACGCGGTCGGCTAGCAATATTACTAGGTTCACTCAGTCGTCATCGTTTATTAAATGGCTGGCAATAAATCGTGTTTGAGTAATGAAATGTGCTGAACGCAATCTATAGAAGGGGGAGGATTGATAGTCTAGGACGGCTAACGAGATGAATACTGCCCATTGGAGACTTTACGCACTGGCTATTTTCTGCTAGACTTACTTGTGTCATTAACATGAAACTTAGTAACGTCTATAACAATTATAAATATTATATGTATAATTAATTTTGTACCTCTTACGAAAATTACGTGGACTGAGGAGAATGGGCACAGAGAGTTTACATGGAGAAGGAGTGCAGAAAGCTAATATATTTATATAATATGCATTAAACACATATAAAATTAATAAAAATAAAAATTAAACACATTACCATATATTTGACACATACACGCATAATATAGGACAGTGTTGATAAGAAATCTCTGCCTCATCTCTATTTCGGTAGCGTCATCGCTTAACAGTCGTATTGTAACGAACTGGAAGTGCAGATCCTTTCACAGAATACATAATAGTACCTAAAGGTAAAGAGTCACTCCGCAAAATCATTTAAATAAATAGCGACTCTTGCTCCGACACATTAAAGTGTAATGCAGGTCGCACAGCGCTAATCATCAACATTTATATTCATCTTGACGTTGGCTCTCTTTGTAATCATAACACTTATAATCTCTGACAACGTCAGGGTTGTCTTTTTTGTGTGATGTGTGATGGATTATGAATGTATGACTCGGCCGACGCGCCGCGTGGCAGCCCTTCTGAAATTGGCCCGACACGTCGAACGCGGCACCATACCAAAAGTGCGGAGCGCGCCAGGATCTTGTCTAAAAACTAATAGAGTCCTAAACGCTTTTGATAGCGTATGTAAGGTTTAGTTTTCAAAGAATTGCGCCAGATAGACTAGAAGACACGATACCCTTTAAATGAAAGCTGTTTAGGTATCTTACTCGTATATGTATGTACATATAATATTTATGTTGTGAATTAGCAATGTAAGGCGCTTAGAAATTGAATTCATGAACCCACTGGGTTGTAAATATGTACACGGAACGGACAGGTATAATCATGTCCCTATTGGCTCACGACTTTATTCAAAGATGAAGTTAAGATACTCCTAATAAGCCTAAGTTAAGATACTCCTTATAAACCTAAGTTAAGATACTCCTGATCTCAGATCTGAGCTCCTGATAAGGTCATAGCTTACTTTTAGCCCTTAGCAATCAAATCTGTTTACGGTATATGTAGCTATGTTATTTTTTATTCGATTAAAAACGTAACTCGATCGGCCACAAACGGATGCCTAAAGCATGGAAATTTGATTTATTGTTCACTCAACATAGCCAACATTGATATATAACCCAACATAAGGGAAACCTTAAGGCAGCGTATTGTTAACCTAAGGTAACAATTATTCCGTTAAGCAAATTTTCACAATTTTTTTTAAGCTGTTATTATTCAAATAACTTAGGACGCTCCTTATCCAATATTTCCCGGACAAACGCCCCAACTCAGAGTCCCTAACTGTTACTTAAATTGCTTCTTAGTACAGAATTTGTATGGTGATTCTTTACTAAGGAGCGATTAAAGTAACCGTTAGTGACTCTGAGTTGGGGTGTAAGTTATCCTGATTATGAAAATTGGTTTATTTAATAGTTTTGTAGCGAAACTGGCAGCTGCCATTTTGATAAAAGAATATTCTGTACTACAAACATAATATCATTTAATATCTTAATAGCCTTAAACAACGTAGCACAGGAGCTCGTCTAAATTATTTTCCTTTTAATTAAAGTTAGAGCGTGTTTGTCATCTTATTATCATACATAATCTATTACTATTAGATTGAACATCAGTTTGTGAGGATGAGGAATAATATGTAATGTATCCAGGCATATGTTCTGTAAAAAAGGACTTAGGATAGCTTTTCCGCAATAATAGGGAGATGTTTACGACCTCTTTCCCGTTTTTGGGCTCAGTGGATTATTAAGACAAAATTCTTCCCAAGAAAAGCTTTAGCATTTTTAATGAAGTGGATAGTCACATTCCACGATTAACGGATTAAGCTATTCTTGGAACTGTTATTTAATTACGCGCTACAGCGGATACTGAACTAATCTTGTTTAGTTGTGGCTAGTACGGTGAAGTTTCCTTGGTTTTATTGTTTATTGCTTAAGTTTGTACCTAATACTTTTTTACTTATTGCCTTTGTAACCACGAGTAGAGCGGCATAATTATGTAGAGATCTTAAATTTGTTTAAGAGCGTTGTATTTCTGAGGATTTGTGTTTTGAAAATTCAAATCATCACCTTTACATTTTTTGGGACAAAAAAAAATTGTATTGGAAATAGCCGGCAAACGATCTGACGACGAAAAAAACGGTTATTCGGGACATTTTGTATTATGTTGGAATTTGTAGTACTTGTATTTTGTTGGGACTTGTCTGGACATCATGTAAAATGTCGGGACAACCCAGACGAATTCCGACCATCTGGTTACTATAAATACGACCCGGTCGAAAAAGAAGCGGGGAATCGGTTTATTAACTATTTTATTTAATTAAATATTAAATATTTGTTTCCCAAAGGAGGATAGAAGGTAACAAGGCAGGTTAAGACCCAAATCAAACAAGATAATGCGTTAGGGACGTCAACTGGAAAACGCTCAGGTTCTTCACGATGTTTTCCTGCACTGAAGCAAGTGATCATTGTAGTGTCATTCTTTATTAACGTCAGCTTACACTATCAGGTATCAAGTTTTTGGTCAATGATTAAAGCAGTGTGGTGGTGTAAGCTCTAGGTAGGTATTATGATGAGAGCTCAGTAGCCACGAGCTCAGTAGTGGGCTAATAATGGATTACCACAATGCACATGGAAAATGTTTAATGAACGTTTTAGAGCTGAACTAGTACTAATAATTTTATACTGGACTGGAGTCAGTTAACAGTTTCCAATGACACAGATATAAACGCTTGCATACTCATAACAATACACTAACATCAAATAATCATCAATATATAATTTTCGATTTTCGTATTTTTAAATTTTTATAAATGTACGTTGATAATAAATGATTATTCACTGGTAAAGTAGATGAAATTAAAGCGACAAAGACAATGCTGAGCTTACTGTTAGGTACATTACACAGTAAAATTTCCGCTCTCCGCAAACGGCACGGCCGCGGCGCGGTAATTTCCAGCGCTGAGAAGTGTTTCTATCTCGTAGGTATTCATAAAATCGATAATTCTACCGAGTTCAACACCGCTTCACCGACTCACCGTGAACTTGGCATTGTGGTAGCAAACAATAAACTATAGGCAGTACCTAGGTACCGGTCGAATCGGAGATGGAAACGCGATTATTGTGCCCTATTGTAAATGACTAAGGGATAATTTTCGATTTATGTTAACATGTAAGGAATTATGCTTTTGTAATAAACTTTCTTGTAACTTATGGTTGAATTATTCCGTTTATTTTTTAAGGCATTATTCCGTTTATTAGGTACCGTCGTATCAAATAGTGCTGAATGTTCTATTAGGTGCTTAATCACAACAGAATAATGTCTACGGAAAAAAATTGGTGCTGCCGCGGCATCGGAATGATATCTTTCTCGTAATTATTGCATACACTATGATAATGCCTATATTTATTTATTAAAGCTATACTGCATCTTAGTTAATATTATATAAGTACTATTATTTCTTCTGTGGTTTAGGTACAAAGCGTTACCTATCTGTCAGTCCGGCTTTCAATACTTTTCCACTAAGGTTTAGTGGAAAAGTATTGAAAGCCGGTGTAAGTAAATAAATATTATAGTATATTATTGTATTTAGAAAGCATTCAGTAGCGAACAGAGTCACTATGTAATAGATATAATTATGTTGCTAGTTTTGTGTCATGGTTATAATGATGTCAACGGGCAAAACAGAGAATCCGAGTTCGAGGGTTCACTACACACCCACACGAGAGAGTGGAAGCATTAAAGAGATTAGATATAATGGGGACATACAATGTGAATTAAAAACATATGGAAACAATACAGTTTTTCTATTATTTTTCTTCTTACTTATTAAAAAATATACTAAGCATATAAAGGGTTACATTTTCTTCACAGTAAAACTTGGTTATGATTTGAAACGCTTCACATAGTACATAGGTAGTTAACTGACAGAATTATAATATCTCGGCTGCTTAATTTTTAATTACAAAGGTCGTAGTCGTTGTGGCCGGTCTATTACTTAAAGTAATTCAATGTTTTTGGTGAGCCTTTAATCATCGAGAGCTGGTTATATCCACTTACTTATTAAAGCGATAACAGATACCAAGACAAAATAAAATACGAACCCGGGGTCGCTGGGAGTTAATTAATGCTTTCAAGTTTACTTTACCTTTCTTTACTTAGAAAAAAGAAAAAAGGATCGCTCTTTATAAACGGAGCATCTCGAATATTCGTTTGCAGTCCGCAATTAGGTTGACCAGGTACCAGGTACTTGTAGGTACTGAGGCTGAAATCTATTAAGCGTGCTTAGACTTTGCTCAGGCTTATTTAGCATAAAACTTGGCTAACGTTTTCCCAGATTTGGCAGATTCACTACCTACTATGTTTTACGCAATATGTCGTAGAACAACTGTGCAGCCAAATACTTCTTTTAATCACAACCTCACTAAATATCTCCAAAACTAGTTTATTACTAAAACCCAATTCGTATGAATTGTTTTGTAACACTTGTAACATTGTAACACCTGTAACACATTGTCCATTGTTCCAGCACTGCCCCGAAGCGGCGCTAGTGTCGGCGCGGGTGCTGGCAGCGGAAGGAGCGCCGGCGACTCGTTCAGCCTCCGGGGTGGAGAGGCGGCCGTCAGCTCCTCGTCCTCCGCTCCATAAGCGGGGCTCTGGCTCTTTGCTGGGACATGCACCACCACCGCAATCCAGGTTAGACTGTGTTTAAATATTGTACATACACAATAGGGTATCGAAAACCGGCCTGTTTTAAAGAACCGGGATTTGGATTTGGATCAAATGGATTTTTAACTTTATTTTTACGTTATCTTTTGTATCACACGACACATTTTTATTTCCCGGTTTAGTATTTTGTTTCCCGGTTCTTTATCCAGTAAAAAATATAGGGAAATCCCGGGATTTTCGGTTCCGGGATTTCCCGGTTCTATACCCTAATACACACCGTCAGAATAATTAGCGATGGGCAGACGCGATAGTGTATGTGTTTTAGAAATGTTGTTATTTACAAAATAAACGAATATTACCTACACCGAAACAAAACCGCCTTGTTTTTTCAAACCCAAATTGTTTTTGCCTTTTGGCATGTCAACGTTACGTTGCTAAAATACAATAACACCGTTCAAAGGAAAAGTTTTTGATACACTGTAATAAAGAATGTTTTGACGCTTTATGTTTTTCCAGCTTTTCCTGATTCAAGGTGATTAATTTATGAAATTGATATGTAGGAATACTTATTTGTGGGCGTTTTTTATTAGTTAATGCTTTATTACAATTCCTTGGAACAAAAAATTAAAAAGAGCACTGAATTGTACTTAAAGCTTATTCATGTTTCACATGAAAATAACAACATTATTTAATGGAACAGGTTTAGACCTATATCAACGCGGGCAAATTACATTTCTTCCCTTATTCTGTTACCCAATAATCAATCCATAGGGATTTAATGGTTTATAGTTGTACTTAATTAAATTTATGTGATGAGACTCAGGGAATAAAGACTAAAGTGGAATAAAAATTAATTAACTTTGCCATTAAAAGCTACGTCCAAGTCGTAATTTCATTATTACAATAAGTTTACATATAATTTCGTCCTCAGAAATTTATTTTACATTTGGTTTGATAGAGATTCTCATGAGCGAATTTATTGAAAATTAAATTGTTGCGCTCTAGCGTGACAAGCTTGGAAATTCATTTTAACTCTACGCTATCGTTTGAAGGACGCGCTCGAGTTATATTTAATTATTGTCATTCACAATACCTACATACGAGTATAACAATTAGATACATTTTCAGGTACACGGGTTAAAAACAATATTCTGTGTTTGGTATTTCATCAATATATTTAATTTCGAGTTGGCAGGATGGATAAATAGCAAAGCAAGCAAAGCAACAACCCATAATTGTCCCACCGCTGGGCTCGGGTCTACTCTCACAATGTGAGGGGTATTAGGCCATAGTCTACCACGCTCTGGCCAAGTGCGGATTGGTAGACTTCACACACCTTTGAGAACTTTATGGAGAACTCTCTGGTGTGCAGGTTTCCTCACGATGTTTTCCTTCACCGAAGCAAGTGATAATTAACTTCTAATACGCACATAATATTTGAAAATTAGAGGTGCATGCCAGGATTTGAACTCGGGCCCCTTCGTTCGGGAGACCAACGTTCTAACCTCTAGGCTATCACTGCTTTTTATGGATGGATAAATACTTTAAGAGATTTTAAATTACAATATACATTTATACAAACTGATGCTGTCTTACTTGTATCCTTAAATCCTTAAATCGAGTAGGAAATTAAATATCCAAAAACAAAAATGTTTTATATGTTTTACAGGAAATTACATGTAAATTGTCCTTAATTCCGCTCATAGTAGCGTTATATTGGATACCTAAACTTAAATAGATGCTTACAGTGTAACTTCAAAACTAGTAATAAATAAAAAAATAAAATAAAATAAATTTATTTCGACCAACCATGGATCATATTTTGTTAGTAAGTACATACCTTAAAATCTAATGTTAGTACACTACAAACTAAAAACTAAACTAAACTAGCCCGATGCCTCTCTGACAGGCTCGATTTGTCAGCACATGCACCATACGACAATGGTTCATGTACTGACAATCCAGCCTATCAGCAAACGCCCTCAGGATGCCATTGGAACTGGCCAGAATCCTGCGCACCAGGGATGTGCACCGTTTGCGCATGGTTGTGTAGAAACAGTCTACATGCGCATCGGCGAACATCCCCGAGGCGCTACAGAAACGAGGCAGTCCCATCAGCATCCTTAAAGCATTGTTGTATTGGACACGCAGGGCATTGTACTGTTTCTGCGTGTAGTTGATCCACAGGCTGCTTGTGTAGAAGGATGTACAATATGATCTGAAAAGAGTAACCTTGACTGGGACACTACAACGAGCAAACCTGCGCGCGATCATATTTGCCCTTACAGACAACGCCCTGCGTTCCCTTTCTATATCCGCATCATCTTTCAGGTCAAAGGATATCACATGCCCAAGGTATTTAAATTGAGAAACTCTGTTAAGTGGAGTATCGTACAGCTTTATGGCTGGTACACTAGAGGGCAGCGATTTCCCTTTGGCCTGAAAGACCATGCATTCGCTTTTCTTGACGTTATAAATCAAGCCGTGACTGTGGGCATAGTTTTCACATATGCCCAGCAGTTTCGTTAGTCCACACACTGATGCACTCAGCAACGCCATGTCGTCTGCGTAACTAATATTATTAAGACACACTCCATCAATATGACATCCGACACGAGCGCTGCTGAGCTCCTCTATCAGCGCATTGATATAAAGGTTAAAGAGTTTGGGAGAGGTCAACCCCCCCTGCCTCACCCCGCACTCCAATCTATATGGCATCGAGTATGTTTCTGACCACCGCACGACATTGACCTGGTTTTGATACCAGAATCTGAAGATCCTGATCACTACTTCAGGCATACCGGTATTTTTTAATTTCTGCCACAGGATATCATAATTAACCAGGTCAAATGCCTTGGAGAGGTCAAGAAAGCAGGCGTAAATAGGCGTTTTTCTTACAGTGTAGTACTTGACAGCTTGCTTTAAACATAATATTGCTGACTCCGTTGACAGACCCGCTCTGAAACCAAACTGATTGTCATGTAGACTTATGTATTTGTCAAGCTGTATGTTAAGCAAACTGTCAAGCACTTTTGCAACAATAGTGGCAAGGGAAATCGGCCTATAGTTGGACTTATCACAAATGTCCCCCGTTTTATTTTTCACAATTGGTACCACCACAGTTTTCATCAGTGCCGCAGGCAAATACGAATGTGCTATACAAATGTTATAGAACATTGCAAGCACTCTAGGCAGATGAGGACCAGCATGCCGCAGATGCTCAATACTAAGCCCGTCGTGGCCAGGAGACTTGCCCCGTGACATAGAAGTGATGACTTTATTTACGTCTTTAGCTGTAAATCGGATACCAATCTCCTGACCACACGGCCCCTCACCCAGCCCGGACTGTGATGGTCCCAATGGTGACGTTACTGTAAAGTGATCTTTAAACATGGCAGCTATAAGACTGTGGTCGCTAATACCATTCACACTTACTGGTAGACCAGGTCTACTGTTCGACTTTTTAGTAGCTTTCCAAAAATTACGAAAATCATGTTTCGAATGGTGTGAAGCCAATATATCCATTTTTATTTGGTCCGCATGGTTCTGACACCATTTTAAGCGCGACTTAAAAATACAGCGACTTTGTTGCATTTCTTCATACTCCCTTCCGTTCTTTGGTTTACCGCACCAAACCCACATCATGCCAATATCCATATCAAAATACACTTCTATACCACTTTGCGATAAAGTTTATGATCGATTAGTACTGTTGATGTGTAGTTTTGTTATAGTACCTACAATACGATCACGGGCATATTCTAGAGGGCGCCAATATTCAATTTAATGTGTGATGTAGCAGTTAGTAGCCTATAAAGACGACCATCGGATGATCAAGATGCTTCAACGATATCTCATTTGTAAAATTATGATAGGTAAGTTATTTAGAAATTCCAGAGGAGCAGATGAGCATACATCTATATATACCGGTACAACATAAGAGTCTCCTTATAGTTTTGCCGTAGGTATTCGGTTAAATTTAATACATCTAATGTTCTCGGTACAATAAATGTTTTCGGTGAAACAAACTAATAATAACTAAATTAATATTAGTTGATTCTGAACATGTTCTGAGCTGTGTTTGATGTCAAATGTAAAGAACAATTGGGTGAAAGTGAGCTTGCGATTGACTGAAATATTTCGAAAGTACAAATCAAACCGTAATATCGGGTATTCGATTGGTTCCCATGTGAATAATATTCAAGCAGGCAATCTCTAGTTTTTGTTCCTATTGGTCCATTTATAAGTAAAGCTTAGTCTTTCCCAGCCATTCTCAAAGTTTGGCTTCTTGGATTGGACATTGTGTGTCCTGAAACTAACAGTACAAAAGCAAGTAAAGATGTTCCCTTACATGCTTAAGATACTCTATTAATATTTTTCTGGCCATGCTAGCTTACTAAAAACCCATTCCATGGGTTCCGAATTGTAAGGGGAGAGGGAGAGGAAGGGGGAGAGGGAGCGTTAGGGGGAGGGTAAGGGGTTGCGGGAGGGAGAGGGAATTTAATAGTCTCGATTTGTTAAACCTACCTAAACTATAAAAGTTAAAAGTAACAGCAAAGTACATGAATCACTGTCTTAACACTAGCTAGTGTTAAATATTTATTTTAATGATGCCAAAGAAGTATAACTTCTCACGCGCGTACATAAATAAGTACACGTTTATGTTTAGTACAAAATAGTTTTTGAAAGATAATTAAAACTGATACACGTTATTACATTAATACCTTTATTAGGGTTCCGTAGCCGAATGGCAAAAAACGGAACCCTTATGGATTCGTCATGTCTGTCTGTCTGTCTGTCTGTCTGTCTGTCCGTCCGTATGTCACAGCCACTTTTTTCCGAAACTATAAGAGCTATACCATTGAAACTTGGTAGGTAGATGTATTCTGTGAACCGCATTAAGATTTTCATACAAAAATAGGAAAAAAGCAATAAATTTTGGGGGTTCCCCATACTTAGAACTGAAACTCAAAAATGATTTTTTCATCAAACCCATACGTGTGGGGTATCTATGGATAGGTATTCAAAAATGATATTGAGGTTTCTAAGATCATTTTTTTCTAAACTGAATAGTTTGCGCGAGAGACACTTCCAAAGTGGTAAAATGTGTGTCCCCCCCCTGTAACTCCTAAAATAAGAGAATGATAAAACTAAAAAAAATATATGATGTACATTAGCATGCAAACTTCCAACGAAAATTGGTTTGAACGAGATCTAGTAAGTAGTTTTTTTTTAATACGTCATAAATCGTAAACCACAAAAAACATTGATCAAAGTTACTACGAACTAAAAGCAGGGGGCTTACTATCCGGATATTCGGATATCCGAATTATCCGGATATCCGCCGAATTTAATATCCGGATATTGGGCTTGTTACTATCCGGATAATCCGGATAATAATTTTATTATTTTATACGTTTCTTCAATTGAAATATGTAAAAAGCACCGAGATATAACATTTTAAACTGTATTACTGTAGAATAGATACAATATTCGCATAAAATACGACTTAATGTCAAATAAGGAACGCCAACCCGATATTTCTTCACAATAAATGCAAGTGTACAAGCCATGTCCCAAAAATGTTCGCAATTTCAATAATAGTAACACAGAAAAGACGACGTAATCAATTCATAATATGTAGGTAGGTAATAAAGGCAACGTCTGGTCTGGGTGGATGAGGTTTGAGGTTGCTCACGGTGCTCCTTCGAGGAGAAACCTGGTTCTGGCGAATCAACATGCCGTGCCAAGCTTACTATAAAGCACAGCACTGCTCAAAAACTGAGCAGAAGACGAGCAGTTGTATAGCAATTGATTATAGAAATCGAACAGCGTTGGGAACTGCTGGAGGGAGAAATAAAAGGCAAAGCCACTATCACTTTATAATTGATACTTTACTTCTGTGTCGCATCCTTATTACTGAGGGTCGTGCCCTTGATGAAGGTCCTTCACTGCTCTTATCAACTCACTTCACTTTTCCTGGTGACCAACTTTCTCAGGACGATTGCATTGCAACAGTAAACCAAAACACACAAGGATTTCCTGATAATACTTTCGTAATCTTGACAGACCGTGGTATGCAACGCTTCCTGATCGAACATAACATCTCAAAAGCATCTATTTTCTTTCACTCTTTTGCTCTATGCGCCCATGATTCCCTGGCATATAAAATATCGAGAAAACGAATGTCTTGAGCTGGTCTTGGTGACATTAAAGATCTTTAGATCTTGCCATATTTCATTAATTTGCTTATAGCATTTTTAGCCATGTTTCTTGCTTTTGACTCGATTTCCTTCCCACATCCTCTTTGATTGGATATTAAGTACCCCTTCGAGGTATACAAACTCGTTGACGAATTCAACGTACGCAAGTTCTCTACTCCTAGAGAGTTGATCAGTTCTGTCGATAAGCATTATTTCGGTTTTCTTTTTGTCGAGAGTGAGTCCGATAAGTTCACTTCTAGTTTATCTTAAGTGCTGATGGGCTCAGGCTCTTGATCGCAATGGGGAAGCTCTGGCAGTCAACCTAGATATCGCCAAGGCATGAAGACCGGGTCTGGCACAGGGGCCTTCTCACGAAGTTACCATCTCTGAGAAGTTATGCAGTTGGGTAGCCAGTTTTCTATCTGAGCGACACATCAAGGTAATTGTAGACGGTTGTTGCTCAGATAATTATGAAACCTATAAATACCGGCGTTCCCAAGGGACTGTGAAGACACAAGTTTGCGCGTTTACCGCTAAGAAAACCCCATTTGTCATAACGCCTCAATTCCCGTTTTGGGACTCTGGGAGTTTGACGTCTCGAGTGATGTGCATTATCGGCGTCATTCAGAAGGTAAGCCAAGCTAATCTCCCAAGAAGCTTTCTGTCCTGAACCGGGCTAAGCAGTACTTCACTGCGAGGCACCTACACAAGCTCAGATCAGGCCTCACATGTAATACTGTTCCCATCTCTGGGCAAGGGCACTACAATACCAGCTTAACCCATTCGATGCTATACAGAAACGCGCGGTCCGAGTTGTCAACGAACCACGAGTCACTCACAGGTTAAAACACCCGAGTTTCAGAAGAAATATCGGTTCTCTCTGGGTATTCTACCGACTTTACAATGGTGAGTGCTCCGAGGAATAGTTTGACTTGATGCCTACTTCACCTTTTCATTATTGCACCACTCGCCGAAGTTTCATCCACACCGATTGGACTCGTGGAGAACCTCTATGGTCCGATTCTCACGATCTTATTTGCCATGCACGTGCAAACTGTGGAATGAGCTTCCTTCTGAGGTATTCGCGGAGCGCTATGACATGGGGTTTATTTATTTATTTAAAAAACTTTTGAACCTTACAACTATGTAAAAGGTACAAAGGCGGACTTAATGCTAAAAGCATTCTCTGCCATTCAACCTTCGAAAAGTAAGAAAAACATCGGGGTTCTTCAAAAAAGATGTAAAAAGAGTTCTCCTTCAGGGACCGGAAACATTGGCGATTCCTCTGGTATTGCTCATGTCCATAGGCGACGATGGCCATTTACAAAACAGAGTAAAAAAACAGTGATGCTAGCAACAAGATCAAAAATATTGGTATGCGTTAGGTTTTAGATAAATACAGTACCAGCTCGATGTGGTGGAAAAGTATCAAGTACCCTTAGGTTACTTCATAATTACCAAATGCAATATCAGGGTGAAACTCATTAAGCTTAGCAGCGCGCTGATACATCTACCGAAGTTTTGAATTTAATTCTGAATAAGTATTTGTATTAAAAATATTGATTTAATCTATAAATTATTTGAATTTAGCCTTCTAAAAGTGTTATCCGGATATCCGGATAATATCCGGATAGTATTCAGGAATTATCCGAATTATCCGGATACTAAAATTAACGGATAATTGCATGCCCTAAGCAGGGCCGTAGCTAGAGTCGAATTTGAGGTAGGGCAGCATTGGTTACAGGTAGGGCGGAAGTAAAAAAATTATCATAAGGGTGAATATCAGAAACGTGATTTTTTTTTTCAATTTTGGTGGCGAAATTTTCTCTTCAGTTTTCATGAAAACTGAGGACCTGGTATAAGAATAGCAAGTCTAAGCTAGAAGAACCTGCAAGAGGTCTGAGAATATCTCGACAACTTTTTGAGATATTTAAGTTCAAAGTTTAGTGTGGCCACCAGAATTAAAAATCGCCCACCAAAATAGAAAGTACCCACCAAAATTGTAAATCAGTGACACCCAAATTGGATTTTTCTGTCATAAAAGATGAAAAATAAAATAAAGCTAAAAGTGGCTAATCTCACGAATTCTCCGGAATTATCAATAACTTTCATCGTTTTATAAAACTCTCTAATGTTAAAAAAATATAGATATTATTATTTTATATTTATCAATCCAACAGCCCTTGGAGATCCACTGCTGGACACAGGCCTACTCTAACTTGCGCCACTCTGACCAGTCCTGTGCCTTCTGAATCCAGCGGGTGCCTGCTGTCTTCTTCAGGTCGTCAGTCCACCTGTTTGGGGGGCTTCCTATGCTTCTTTTTCCAAGACGTGGGCGCCATTTGAGGACCTCTTCCCCAATTGTCATCGGTCCTTCGAATTATGTGGCCAGCCCATTGCCACTTCAGTTGGCGTACTCGATGAGCTATGTCTGTTATTCTTGTTCGTCTCCGTCATTTCTGACTCGATCACGTACAGATATACCGAGCATAGCCCTCTCCATCCGCTCTCTCTCTCTCCGTCCGCTGTGTGACTTTGAGCTTATGAATAAGGCCAATAGTAATAAAGCACGACGTCTCGGAGCCTTATGTCATCACTGGCAACATACACTATTCGAACACCTTCGACTTCAGGCACTGAGGTGGTGTTTTGGATGACAAGATAAAACGCAGTTTCCCGAACGCAGCCCATCCGAGTTGAATTCTACAAGTGATTTATTTCTCGAAGTTAGACGTGTACGTACAATGTACATGACATAGACATTGGACATGATTTTCGTCTTGTCCCTGTCATCTTAACACCCACTGATTGTGGCGCTGTTCAAGTCCCCTATCATCAAGTTCCTCCAGGAATCTTGCCAGAATGACCATATCATCGGCATATCGCAAGTGTGTGAAGTCACTATTGATGTTAATACCACGTTGTTTCCATTCCATCAGCTTAAACACGTCTTCCAACGCAGCAATGAACAGTTTTGGAGATATTGCCTGACACCTCTCTGCAGTTGAATAGGGTTCGTAGCTGTATTGTGTACTCTGACGGAAATGGTACCCGATGATTATAAACACTTCAACACCTTGATATGAGAATTAAGTACCGATATCGATACCGATAGAATCAAAAGTTTTCTCATAGTCTACATAAGCAACACATAACAGCAGATTATACTCCTTGGTCTTTTGTATAATCTGTCTCAGTGTGTGTGTGTATGGTCTATGGTTCTGTAGCCTTTTCGGAATCCTGCTTGTTCGGGAGGCTGAAAGTCATCAAATCTGCCATGCGATTTGTGAGCACCCTCGCAAACAGCTTATAAAGGGGGTCAGAAATGCAATGGGTCTTCAGTTCTTCAAAAGGGCTTTTTCGCCCTTCTTGACGAACAGAATCACTACAGTTCTGCTGCACGCTTCCGGGGTAGTTCTAGTGTTGATGACGGAAACGAACAGCTATTGGAGCGTCATTAGTAGAGGTCCAGGTCTTAGTAGCTGATATGAATCCGTCATTTTCCTTTGCCTTGTTCTTTTTAAGCTGTTTGAGAGCCTGTCTTATCTTATACAGGTGGCGTCTGGGATATCCTATGTGTAGTGTCGGGTCAGTTTAGCTCGCTTGTTATTGTCCTCGCAGGCAACTGGAGCTTGAGAGGAGGCATACGACCGTCTCTCAGAACTTCAGATTTTGACGAAACCATGGTGCCAGACTCGGTCTTCAACCTCGTAAACTGACTTTGCTCAATAGATAGATCCCTGACGAACATTTTGAAGTCCTAGTTTCGCTCAAGTGGCGTGTTTTAAATTTTGGTCACGCATAAACGCCACCAAAGCCACCAAAATTGAGCCACCAAACTTGGAACCATGCATAAAAAAATCTTTAAAAATATGGGTTTTAAGTTACAATTTAATTTATATAACTGGTTTATGCGAAACCCAAATCACTACCTATATTGTGTAGCTTACTATAAAAGCACTTCGACTCAACAGCAAATCGTTCCACCAAAAATTGAACAATTCTTGTCCTCCTGTGCCACCCAAGCGGGTACTTATGTTTTGGCGGGAAGTCACAGCTCTAATCACATACCTCTTACACGCAACCGCCACTGCACAACTGTGCGATGCGAAATAAGAAAACGTGAATGATCGCACACGCAAAAAAGTTCATGTTTTAGTAAGTTGAACAAGTGCACCCAAGATTTGGTTGGTTTTTTCTTAGACAAACTTTGATCGAGTATCCTGTGATGTTAAATAGGATTTTATAATATGGTTTAATTATTTTTAGACAATGTGTCTTATGCGTATACTAAAAAAATTATATATTTTTTATTTTAACTTAAATTGTTAGTGTAGTGAGTGAAATTATATCAAAAAATGGAGCTGGGTCATACCACCAAAATTTTAAGGCATTTTTCTTACCCTGATTATTTATATACACATATATTTAAAAAAACAATGTGGCCCCAATTAGAAGTTACGTAGTTTACTATATAAAAAAAATTAGAAACATTCTATCATTTTACACCTCGATTCTCAACGTGGACACGTAAAATTTGCTGATTTGATATTCACCCATAATTGATCTGCTCCGAAGCACGGGCTCCTAAATCAATCACCATGTAGGTATATCACTGACCTCTTGGTCAGTAGCGGTATAAGTTAAGCTATTCGCAGACAAATAATTTCTGTGACAGAACACGAGTATGGACCTAAGAACTATTAAATTTTACTAACAAAAAATAACCGACTTCAAAGTTACTCAAAAACTACTTGTCAGATCTCATTCCGATCGATTGGTGCGTTAAAACCAAGCGGAAATTGGTCGGTTATTTATTTATAAGTATCTACCACCATGAAACGACCACCAGAATGACTACGATATGAACATAGCTGTTGTAGACGGAGTTAAGTTTGCTGAGTTATGCCTAGTGCTATGCTCTGACAAGTTGTCAGAGCGACAGTGATAGATTTATTCTATCACTGTTGCTCTTCCGCATATTAATTGGCATGACAAGAGAAATAGCAATAATAACTTAATGTGCATGATCGTAATATAGACATCCCTGTTGTGCCTTATGCTAAATACCGAAGAGTAAATAAGACCGCACATACTATGGCATGTACAGTATCACTGATGTCGCATCCTTTAAGACTTCTGTGCGCCTAGTACTCGCTGTTAATAGCAACAAATGCTATGCAATAGCTTTACCGCGGCAGTCCCCGAGTGCCACACCTTTTTTATAAAGGGATTCCCCGTACCATAGATTGCAATATAGCCCATATACCTATCGCTACAATTTTTTTTATCTCAGACTATGAACAAACAATTTAATTTTTATAATTTATCTTAGTTTTTGGTATTTTTAAGGTAGGGCATTGTGATTTCAAGGTAGGGCATTGCCCCACAATGCCCCCCCCTAGCTACGGCCATGACTAAAAGAACTTTTATATTATGTTACTTGCTGCTACGGAACCCTTCATGGGCGAGTCCGACTCGCACTTGGCCGCTTTTTTTGAAGGTTTCACTTCTACCACGTGTGAATTGCACATATTTTAATTTTTATTTTAAAACCGAAAAACGAGTAGACGAGCAACCTGGGTTAATGCTGACGGTCGTCCGTGAACTTCAGTAATACCAAAGGCATCATCGATGTTTTGCCGACAAAAAATAAGACAAAACAAAGAAATAATGTGTTTATTTTTGAAGTTAAACTTCTTTATGCGCGACTTGAGAGTAACTCAGATTATTTTTCGGACGGAAGTATTCGCACGATCGCACGGAAATAAGGCTCTATAGTCTGTTGAATGTCAAATGAAAACAAAACCTTAAACAAAATTGAAATACAGGTACATAATTCTATTAAGATTACATTGTGTCTGTGACAAGTCTATAGATTGAATAAGTAAGGCGGGTTAACGATAGCTAACACGCTAAACGCTAACACACTCATACCCCCCCAATGTTGTCTACGTCCATCTATCGCGCGTCGCATTACAGCCCGCCTTGGAGTAAGAATAATAATGGAGATTCAATGATTTAAGTAAATATTGCTCTTAGTTTTTAATATGCGTCTATCATCTAAACGATTGTATTAATTATGTATTCCGTACTCCAATACGCAAATTGAAATTAAATTTTATAATTGAATATTTTTTCTACTATTGGTTTCCCATTATCATTACCATTTTTCAATAATTAAGTTAAGATTAAAAACGCAATTTTAATACCCTAAGGGCTTGTTTCACAATCTTCAAGTAGAGTCCTGAATAAGCTATTCGCCGGTTAAAGTGACGTTAAAGTGTCATTTTACATACACGAAATGTCAACTTAACCAACGAATAGCTTACTTCAGACTTACTTGAAGATTGTGAAACAAGCCCTTAATCGAATAATTTTCTAAAATTTTTTAGTTAAATGCCTACAAACCGAAAAAAAATTCACTGGCATCGTGGTTTCATAATACCACACAATTATTTTGCTATTAATACGCGTCACCAACGTCAAAGAAGTTTTACTTCAATCGGCTAAAGATTACACGCAAACATTTTTTATCAATGTTTGTATACTTACCTACTCAAATTGAGTGATGATGCCTCATCGTGGGTATTGGAGGCCTCCAACGGCTCCAACCCTTGTCAAGCGTTTCTCCTCGCCAACGCAGTTTCGTGATTGTGATTAATGTAACTGGGACGAAATCTCGATTATACTTATGAGAATAACTTGCATTTTAAATTAATTAAATAATTGTGAAATACATCATTATAAAATCTTTGTGTATGTTACACTAAAGGGACTAAGTATTTATTCCGAAAAAATACGTAGCTTGATCCGAAGTTTGATAGTTGTTAATATCTTCACTCCAAGTCAATTTCTATTGGTCACCGTGCTGCAGCCATGGCCAATGAATGGACCGTGGGCCACATTGACCACTAACTGGGCATCAAGGTGTCCGTCGGCTTATTTTGTTAGCTATTAAGAAAAACCCAATCTTGATCTTTTTTAATATTCAGTACTTAAGCACATTCCATAGAAGCACATTTCGCACACTTAGAATGAGAGTGACCTAACTCAAAAATTGGAATTTGTAGGAAATGAGCAAGAAAGATTTCAAAAAAGTATATATCGATGAATAGAGCGATCAATTAAAGTGACCGATTATTAGGTTGTCCTTTTCTTACTCATAATTCGAGCTCTTTTTCATCGCAGGGTTTTAGGGTACGCATTTTAAGGTAAGTTTATAGCAAAAACAGAAATTACAGGAATTTTGAGTTAGGTCACTTTCATTTTAAGGGTGCGATTTGTACCTTATAATTTTCTGTATGTACGAGTATCACAATGTTGCAGAACAGATAGTTATAACAATGTATAAGTATGCCCATTAACCTGTACACATTGTATGTGGACTTACGGATTGTCGGCTGTAATATGTGGAACGTATTAAAACTTTAAATTGGACCATCATTTTGCAATAAACTTCAATCAGCACTCTATATTACAGTGTCCACACTAAAACCAAACAATGCAAATACGACAACTAAAGGTTGCTCCTATTTGATAGACATCCATGCGTATTAGGAATTATCAATTGAGTACCATATAAGTTCCATAAAAGTTCAAAAAGTAATAAATTATAGTCACAGAAATAACTTTCAAACCAAAATATAATTAATCTGATATGAAGGGTATACATATCCCATTAGAATTTCATAAAATCCAGCTTTGAAACTACTTTAAATTATAAGGAAAACCTGTGCGTATAGTTTTAGCTTTCTAGCCGTAAGAGTTTGGGTTGGGGTTTGATAATAAAATAATTATGTCAGTCCGCGAGGACCTCAGGATTTCTCCATAGATTGTGTTCGTGTTGGCTGGATCTGTTTGTTCTTACAGCATACAAGATTATATTTTTTCACCATTAAACGACACATACATATTATAATTCGGCCGCTGTATCTTGGCGCGTCTGAACTTCGCGCAGAAGACTGCGCAGTAACATAATTCGCCAATACTCGATACGCGGTGTATTGTGTCTCAGTCACACGTTAGCATGTTCGTGTTGCCATCTCTGTCTTACATGCGCTAAAGTTCGCAAAGCCTATGTTCAGACGCGCCAAGATACAGCGGCCGTACTGTACATACGTCAGAGTTAGTTGATTCTAGCGGTACGCCTCCCGTTTACGACGTCTTTTGGTCGTGTGGTCGGGATTTAATTTGTCACACTCACTTCCTCGACAGAACGCAATGAGGCGGGTTTGCTGAACCTTCGGCAAAATGATAAAATGAAAGGTTATTTAAGGCAAAAGTAAATATTTCTATTTAACTACTAGTTTAATTAAAGTACATCATAATTAGGTAAGTATAACATTGTCAAAACTTTAATTTTGCTCTTATGAATGCGAACTCTTATGCCCCAACTCAGAGTCACTAACGGTTACTTTAATCGCTCCTTAGTAAATAATCACCATACAAATCTGTACTAGGGAGCGATTTAAGTAACCGTTAGCTGTATTTAGGTGTATATTTTATCAATGGATTATCCAATTTTGACGCGGATACTAATATAAAAAGTGAGATACGACGAAGTTGTAACATCATTGTGTTAATAACGTTTGATTTTTTAAGTGCAAAAAATTGTATACTTTCGCAATGTTATAGCCAACATTCAAAATAATATTTTACTAGAAGAGAAATATCTAAATATTTGAACCGAAGTAACTCTCCAATAAAAATAAAAACTCTTCAAACTTTTGATCTCTTGCAGTAAGTCTTGAAAAATGTAGAAACATTAAAGTTAAAGTTTTTCTAAGGATTTATAAATGTTGTGTATTTAACCAAGAAGATACAATGTGCAAAGAATATGTACTTGTATATAGGTATAGTTACTCCATTTAAAAATCTAAATTGTGTCAAGATAGATAATTGTGATAAGAACGTACAGTCACGAGCATAAATATATTACTATGGACACGTCAGCAATAATATCTACCCCAAGATGCGTTCAATAATATCTGTCTGCACGGACGTAGCAAAAATATCTGATATTCATAGACAGCATATTAAAGTGACGACAAAATTATCTGATAAAAAAAGTACATCAAATAATTGTGACAACCGCCCAAAGCAAAAATATGTGACGACATTAGTCACAAAATAATGTGATCACTCTTAGAGTGCAAATATATTTTTGCTGTTCACTAATTCTATGTTTCTGTAAGCATTTACATTTATTCTTCAATCATAGATAAATGTATGACGTTCTAAAGCAAAAATATGTGACGACATTAGTTACAAAATAATGTGATCACTCTTGGAGTACAAATATAAATGTTTGCCGTTTACTAATTCTATGTTTCTGTAAGCATTTACATTGTTTCATATGCATTAATATATGACGTTCAATAGTTGGCAAAAATATCTGACGTAAATCTTTTATTATTTTTATACATTTGTCCGACTGCGCGACGCAAAGGTGTGTTTATCAGTCTATGTATGTATGTATGTTCGTATGTGGCGTTGTAGAGATCAAACGGCTTGACCGATTTTGATGTATCTTATATCAATCGATACGCCTTAACCTTGCGAGTGTCATTAAAGACATGACAATAATCAAAAACCACAGGGACAACCAGACACCTATTGTCTAAATGAAAAAAAAATTTGACGATCTACGTCTGGGGTATCGCTAAATAGGTATTCAAAAATTATTTTTAGGTTCGTTTCATCATTTTTAATTTTAAGTGACAGCTTAGGATATGTAACGATTTAAAATTGGTTAAACTACCGTTCTCGTTAATTTACTAACTCCCTTAATGAAATAATAACATTGCGAATTTTACCGTCTTATAATCCTAATATAGAAGTCAATGAATCCTAACTAAAAAGTGTAAAAAAAATAGTTAAAAAAAAACAAAAAACCCGACAGCAAAAAAAAACTAACTGTCCCGACTGCCTATGTATTGTCCTTCTAAACCCATCAAAAAATCTCATATGTTTTTTTTATCTTTCTTTTATTGCATATCCTCTACTAGTACACTACTCTATGTTCTTGTTACATTTTCCTAAAATACTTTTATTTGCGGTCAGACATTGCATTAGGCAGCTGCGACGGTTTGGCAACGTCGCCAATTTGGAAGCGTAGCGAGCTGGCAACGTCGCCAGTAAAATGTACACGTGCATCTCACTCACTCAGTGTCCAAACCGGCTGCCAAGACGGACGCGCACGCGTGTTTTTTTACAAAACTATTTTATTTATTATTCTTATTTATGTTTTTCACTTAACACGGTTCCATTTTTCAATAATGAGTTTCGATACAGAAAGGTTTATTGCAGAAATACAAAATCGTCCATGTTTATGGGATACCGCAAGAACTGATTATTCCGACCGCAATTTAAAAATAAGATTTTGGGACGAAATAATCAATTTATTTAAATAATTTAAAAAATATATGAGATCTGAGAAAACTGATTGACAGAGGGTAGGCTGCTCTTTTGGCTACTCTTTTGGCTACCTTCGAACGCCAAAGGTAGCCGTGGCAACTACGCCGGCGACGTCGCCATGGCGTCCCGGTGAGGTAGGGCTCTGCTACTTCTCTTCAGTCAGTTCGATTATGATGTCAGGAATGGACGTAGCCAGTCTCCACTCAGGGAGCCGTTATGTGGTTACGCTTCCAAATTGGCTACATTGCCACACCGTCGCCAAGTGAGGTAGCCGCCATGCATTTCAATATAAACTGTTTGGATACGTTGCCGGCGACATCGCCATGGCGTCCCGGTGAGGCACAGCACTTATTCTCACAATATGTAACACCGCGGTGAGTTTTCCCAACTATTGAACGTCATAATATATTTATCTATATGATTGAGGAATCAATGCAAATGCTTACAGAATTAGTTAACGGCAAACATATATTTGCACTAAAAGAGTGATCACATTATTTTGTAACTAATGTCGTCACATATTTTTGCTTTGGGGGTTGTCACAATTATTTGACGTACTTTTTTCGTCAGATAATTTTGTTGTCACTTTAATATGCTGTCTATGAATATCAGATATTTTTGCTGCGTCCGTGCAGACAGATATTATTGAACGCATCTTGGGGTAGATATTATTGCTGACGTGTCCATAGTAATATATTTATGCTCGTGACTGTACATACCTACTGGTATTAAAGTTATAGTCAAAGCGTATATTTACAATGAAATGAAATGAAATAATCTTTATTCATGTAGATATCACTGATACACTTATGCTCGTCATTTTTTTAATTTACCAGCTTTTCGGAAAGGTGCTTTGTCATGGAGTAGAAGAAAAGCCGTAAAGAAACTCCTCAGCACATCTTTAAAAAAATAAAACTTATAATTATTACAAAAACAGATATTCTCTAACCTGAGCAGAACTGGTTGCCTAGCTGGTCATTTCCATGCATCCTTGTCATTTAAATATTATCATAATATTATAATCTATGTTATAATTTTATTAACCCTTGCCTACGAGTTGAGTTTTTACACGTTTCTTGAAAAATTCTACCGGCAAGTCACACATTTATTTTTATTTCGTAATTATTAAGTATTTATTTTATATTAGAACATGGTAAATAAGATAGTTATTGCTGTTAAGTCACACAAATACTCGTAGATTACTACAACCGCAAGATATATATAGCCACTGAGACCGTAGGTAATCCAATAAAGATCAGAATTGAATCCATTAATTCTAAGTGTGCTGCAATTATTCAAAGCTCGACTGTCTACCATCTTTGCAATGTGCATTTTTTGCAGCTGTAATCCTTGTAGATTATTGAATGAGATCTATTTACCACTTACCTCTACGTTTTTTGGAATGAAGTTTCGGTTTGCGGCAATAATAAAATGGGATTTTTTTTATTTCGTCTGTGGAAAAATGTGAAGTATTGGAAACCAAAAAATATTTTTTGGGTTCCGTAGTCAAAAGGGTGAAAAATTTATTCACTTTTCTGGTATACAATGGTTCTTTTCGTAACGAAATGGCTAAACCACATGTTTTGACTAAGGTGTAGCGTTCGTAAAGATAGGACTTGTATAATTAGGGAGGGCGTGCAGAGGTAGAAGCTGGGCTCTACATGAGATCTGATAACTTTTTGATGTTGATCCAGAACATGGTTTAGTCTTGGCAACATTTTACATGAAAATGTTTTTGGTGGGATTATTTTCTTGATGACTCTCCCATCATAGGGAACGCCGGCGCAGGCAACCTATTCCACTCTTATACTGGCCATAAAGTGTTTTGATGTACAGCTGTTATTTTTTAATTAAAGTAAATCATTGTACAGTAGCCTGATTGGATTACCTTTTTGAAGAATTCTCTACCTATAGTAATGCCTGTATAAGGGCATCATCGAGTATCAATACAGACCCTACGTTTTAACGAGTCTTCTTTACGAGATTGTGCGCAGTTTATGTTGACTGAAAGTACATCCATGAATAGAGTTATTGCTGAATTCGATCTTGTGTCCTGAATCTAAAGCGGCTTTTCCGTTATCACAAACTCTGCAAATAATTTTGCTTGTGCTGTTTTCTTTATAGTCAGTTTATGACCAGTCGTAACGGGAGATTACATTTCATTGGATTTTTATTTGGATAGATATCAAAAAATAAGTACTATAATGATAATAATATAACACAATCATTGCCTATTAATGCCATACCGTTGATTTACGATAATAATAATACTTTGAGGAACGTTGACGTCTACAGCTTCATATCAATCGTAACCAAACTTTAACCGAATCCAAGTTCCAACTATCTGTATGAATATATAATCATAACCAGTAATAGTTGCTCTGACTTGTCTGTTTTCAGGCGGCATGAGACATTCCGACACGTTGAATACTAAACTAGATACATTTTTCTTTCTTTTCTTTCTTCTATCCCTGAACTCTGTCAATGTTGTAACGAATTCTCAATTAATCAATTCGACCTGTGACAACGTGGCGAGTGCTCCAGCTGTACTCAATCACAAGGACAGACCCTTCCCTTCAGTAGTTCGCCTACAAGTTGGAATTACATACTTAATAACCGTTCTTATTAATTTCCTTTCGGGAAACTGATTTCTATGTTTACTAATTAATATAGCATCTAAACATACTCGAAATAGGGTAATTTTTTAAACTGTCAACTTTTTTATTTGGGAACCGAACAAAATAAAATAGTGCGGACAACGACGATCAATTATTATAGTTTACTGACCGGGAAAACGTTGTTCTGCCAAAAAGTTTTTTAGGGGTAGGGGGATGAAAAATAGATGTTGTCCGATTCTCAACCCTAACCGATATGCACGCAAAGATTCACGAAAATCGGTCGAGCCGTTTCGGAGGAGTTCAACTTCTAACACCGTGACACGAGAATTTTATATATAAGATTTTCTAGCTATATGTAGATGAGCATCTACACTTTTCTCGTAAATCATTATTTCTGTTACTAAGTTGATTTTTAACCCCCGACGAAAAAAAGAGGAGTGTTATAAGTTTGAGTGTCTGTGTATCTTTGTGTCTGTGTATCTGTGTGTCCGTGGATCTGTATGTCATCGTAGCTTCCAAACGGATGAACCGATTTTGATTTTTCTAGTTTTTGTGCACATTTGCCTCCACCCTTTCGTAATTATTTTGTGTATTTATGTGTGCGAATATTTTTTACGTTTATACTATTTATATGGTTATATACAAGAAATATCTACATTGTTACATATATTCAATTCTGGTAGCAAAAATACTACTGTTATTCACGGCTCTGCAATCTTCGCAACGGTTATCCCATTGTTTTATAGTAATATTTGTTCAGTTTATATCACGCAATAAGAAAAACGCTTTTTGAAGCAACGTGGATCTTTTATTACATACCGAAAGACCTCTTTAGAGCCGTAAAAGGCATAGTAATAGCTGTGGTATGAACTGAAGGGCATTCTTTCTATTGTAGAGGGCACTTTACACAATCGTATCCTGAGAATGTTTCGTTAATATTTTATTGTTTTGTAAGCCGTGGGATTTTCAATTGATTTTCAAATGAAATTATATTTATAACGAAATCCCTTTTTCTCAACGTGAAGATGCCGTAAAATCCTTACCTTAATCTGTTTTACTTTAGGCTTATAACTCAATTTTATTAAATCGAACTTGGTGTCTTTACACATTTTTATACGAAATGATTTGCAATGAAATGGTTACATAGCAAAAGTTGAGCAAAAGTGTCAATGAATTATTTTGCTTGTAGATATCTCTGGATCCGCATAGCGCTCTTTGAGCGTCAACTGTCGAAGATCATCGAGTACCTCGTCAACAACGCCACGAGGTACTACGAACGCGACGCCCTGGTCGCCGATCCTGACTACGGCAGCATCCTCAGTTCATTGCTAGTCGGTCCTTGCGCCCTGGAGTACTCGAAAGCTAAAGCCCCAGCTTGCTTCTGGACGGATCCACCGGCGGATGAGCTGGTAAGTTGTGCCGTGAAACTACTTCAACATTACTCAGACTGTTTGGCCTCGGTACTTCGTTTAGGTTTCGGTTCGGAGGTTCAGTAGGTTTGGTTAGGCCTTCGGACCCAATCTTTAGGGAGTTGATGCAGAGTTCAAAGACATTTGTGGTTCAGGTCCAGCTGAATGATTTACTTCTCTTATTCGAACAGAGATGATGTTTCTGCGGATCACTATCGCTTCATACAAAAATTGCAGTAAAGACCAATTTCTTTCATGCAATTTTTGCAAGGTGTGGCCAGTTTCTACTTATTGAGAAAACATTGCCTGGAGATGTGCTCTTGGTCGCGTTATAAGATGCGGCAGAAATCCCTATTGCCTATTAAAGGAATGGACCCAAAGAGAACAGTAACTACAAACGACCGCCCATAACATACGTCTCTCTAAAATGTAAAGACGGGCGTAAACAATAACGGTGCGGTAAAAACACGGGTGGCTGAACTGTCGTACTTAGAGGAACTTTACCGTAAGTCTGCTTTAAGTTTATATAATACGAGTAACCACCCTCGCTTTGCTTCGGTTTTTTTATTTTTTTACACCTTGGTTTACATTATTGGAGTTTTATTAAGGATCCCTAATTTTTTTTTAATATAATATAGCCTATGTTACTCGGGGATAGTGTAGCTTCCCAATAGTGACAGAATTTTTCAAATCGGGTCAGTAGTTTCGGAGCCTATTCAATGCAAACAAAAAATAAAATCTTTCCTCTTTATATATTAGTATAGATATACACTTTCCGAATTAAATTGGTTTACGACAGAGTACTTTTTGCACTTACGACTCTACAATTTAAGTTATTTGAAAACTTTTAAATTTCTTAAACTTAGCATGTACTTGACTGCTGTTTTACAAATTACTAAAGGAAGATTGAAGTAGAATATATAAAATTTATAGGTACAACGACACCGCATGTCGGCTGGGACGACGACACCTCCCTCAGTGAGGAGGCCGATACTCAACTTTAGACGCAGTCTGAACGCTTCTTCTGATGAAGGCGGCTCCGTCAGTACCGGTAAATATCGGTTTATTGTACCACGTTTATTCTGTTGTACTTAATTTTGTAAGTTTCTTAGTAATATATATATATATATATATATATATATATATATATATATATATATATATATATATATATATATATATATTATATATATATATATATATATATATATATATATATATATATATATATATATATATATATATATATGGTAACTAGCTGACCGGGCAAACGTTGTTCTGCCAAAAATTTTTTAGGGGTAGGGGGATGAAAAATAGATGTTGTCCGATTCTCCACCCTAGCCGATATGCACGCAAAGATTCACGAAAATCGATCGAGCCGTTTCGGAGAAGCTCAACTTCAAAAAAGCGTGGCATGAGAATTTTATATATTACATTTTCAATAGTATTCCACATGATGATAAGGGCCAATTTTTTCTAGCTACCATATTCAATTATAAAAGCGCGCTTCAGTTTTGTTGTACTAAAAGTTATCCAACTCGTTCTTAATTTTGTACACGGCAAAATAGATAATTAAAATTTATGTCTGCCTAAGTGTAAAGTTTCCATATTAGTTTTGAGTTTATTATTAGAAATGGAGATAAAATTCATTACTGACACAGTTCACTCAAGAGTAAATAGATAGAAAACGAATTATAGGAGATAGATGAGAATATTGCCAGTAACTTTGATGAGGACAATATCGCCGTTCTAAATCATAAACTTAATACAGTAATTATACAAAATAAACTTAGTAATAACTAAAGCCTTGAAGTACAAGCTTAATTTGAATTTTCACTTCTTCAGCCTAAATATTTTGGGTCTTTAATTTAGGCTGACAGTGTTATTAGAATTCACTTGAATGGGAATTACAACGCCAGTTGAATTTATAATAAGAGGCGTCTACGTTGCCGTCTAGGAGTTTGGTTACTGATTATACGGTTAAATGCTAAATCCATGAATTAATTATTGATCGATTAGTCATGGCTCTCAAATTGATGAGTTAGGAAATCTTGGTGTTTCGAGGGATACAGTTTAAATTGGAATTGGAAACCTAACGCCACAACTCAGAGTCACTAACGGTTACTTAAATCTCTCCTTAGTACAGAATTTGTATGGAGATTCTTTACTAAGGAGCGATTAAATTAACCGTTAGTGAATCTGAGTTGGGGTGTTTGTTAGGTTTAGCCAAAATGCGTCGGCTAAAAATGATGAAACAAATGACAAAAAAGAAGAGTAATAAAATATCAATTTTGACCTAACGTTTTAAAGAATGTAAAAGAATCGCGTAGTGTTTAAGTACTCTGTGTAAAGAATAATAATGTTTTTTGGGAAGAATTTTTCCTTAGATTTGAATTTCTTTTTTAGGTTCTGGTAATACCACAGTATCTAGTGCCAAGGATTATGTGGAAAGCTTACATCAAAATTCTCGAGCAGCTCTTTTGTATGGGAAAAATAACGTTAAAGTACAGCCGGTAAGTTTACATGAGATATAATAACATATTTTTTTATTATGTAGCTGACACATGCTGATGAGCCACTTGATAGCCGCTGGTTACGACTACCTAAAATCAAGCCTGATGCATAGGCAGGTGAAAAAACTTTACCACCTCCTTATACGAGAACCGTCGCTAGTAAAGCGGGTAGCGAATTTCCACCAGATGGACTGTAAGAACAGCCACTTATAAAGATCAAAAACTTAAGCGATTTCCTTCAATTGAAGACATTCAGCCTCTCAGACAGAAGACTATCTAATCCATTTTATTTGCAGAAGGACGTAGAAGAACCAATGCCTGGATACCTAAGTCTACATCAGACTGCAGCAGGATTGGTGATTAAGTGGACTCCAAACCAACTCATGAATGGTTATGCCGAAAGCGAAGGAATTGATAAAAGGTTCAGTATCTTTTGTGGCTAAATCAAGTATTCGTATGTTTTATGATTACTTTTAAACTAATTACTGAGTTTGTGCGTGCTAATAGAATTTGAAATTTTGTTTATCTGTTGATTGCATTTACTAAGTTCAGCTTTTGTAGACGAATTAGTTGCTATTTAGTAAATTTATGTTTTTCTAGTTTATTACATTTCATAAGAATATATTACCTATACTATTTTTGCTTTTAGAAATTTGTACGTATAGACGGAACCTTAGATACGTATGTGCTGTGGTATTTGTATACTGAATTAGAACCCTTTTTTGAACCCTTTTTTAGGGTTCCGAAGTAAAATCGGAACCCTTATAGTTTCGTCATGTCTGTCTGAAGCAAAGCGCTGAGACCCTCACGTCCCAACTCAGAGTCACTAACGGTTACTTAAATCGCTCCTTAGTACAGAATTTGTATGGTGATTCTTTACTAAGGAGCAATTAAAGTAACCGTTAGTGACTTTGAGTTGGGGCGTTAGTGCTAGAAAGCTGTAATTTGGCATGGATATACACATTTATTAAAACTCCAGAATCGTAGAATAAAATATTGAAAAACATTTTTTTTTCAGGGTATTTATTTCAATAATTAATACGACTAAGCCTTAATTTTTTAATGCATGGCATGTTTGATGATATTAATTACGTTGCTTTTTAGTTTTCATTGGTTGTTCCTTAGTTAGTCCATTAGATTGTGAATGTTGTATAGCCTGCTACGTTGCCACCTAGTGCATGCATCTGCGTGCCAACACGAGTGTATTATGTGCAGCCCCAGCCCCTGCACGGTGTACCGTCGACACTGCGCTGGCCCTCTTTGTGTTGATTGGTATGTTGCTTGATTACCACGTTTTTGTTGCTCAGTTGCCATTTATTTATATAACCTCAGTAAACAATACAAAAACCTACAAGATACATTTTTGATGATCTATAGAAAATTGCCATAAAATCAGATATTACCCTCCGATTTGCCTAAGATTGAAGGAAGTAAAAGTTTGAAACCATCTATCAAAATCGCAATCACAGTTCTTTCTTAAGTGAATTATGAATGTTGTAGTAGCCATTAAATTTGCTATGGATCTTTAATTCCTTATGTTCAATACAATTAATAGTGTGGACGGTATGTAATATGTTTACATGAAGTCGGACCATTGCGCAATGCACAAAGTTAGCTCTTTAATTGGTCTGACGCTTTCATACACGATATAAAAGTTCTTAAATTTTGTTCTACCCAAGTTGTAAAAAGTACGGTACCTTTTACGATCCGTCTCTCGTTACGATCGCTTACTCAGGTTCCATGGTACTTTGTTTTTTCCAAAAACTGAACTTTACTGTAATCTACGCGACGCAGAATATTTTTTCAGATTATTTGTTTAAGTGCACGGGCCTAAGAAAAAGACAGACGTTATCCCAAATTCAGTGAAACACCCATAGTAATACCAACTCTCTATTCGTACAAGTACACACACCCACACACTGACACTTCACTGCTTCAATCGCGAATCAAAAATTACGTACACATGGTAAGCGGGCGGCCATTGCTATGCTTCACTCTCGATTAGACGTGATTACGTCCGTCTTTTTTTCAGGTCCGTGTATAAGTGTTAATTTTTTTATTCATCCATTTATTAATTACAGTGTATATTGGGCGATGTCGCTTCAAGTGTGCGTATGGGAGGTGGTGTATGTCCATGTTCATCGATCGCAAGCGAGTGACGCTCTCATACTGGTGGGGCAGGACGGAGTTCAGCGTCCGCCCATACATTTTCCTAAGGGTAAGTTGATAATTATTGAAAGAATGAACTACAAGCGTATTACCTATACTCTATAGTCCTATACTATAAGTAGTGAACCTTCAGATAAGATGGATCTTAATTCCGAAACTGTTGAGATGAGAAATGCTGGAAATCACGTCAAAGTAACGTTCGCTTCATCTGACTCTGGCTGGGAATAGAACTTGATCTCATTTTATGTAGCTATCCCAAGATGCAAGGTAAACAAAGTTTTGTATTTTACAGGAGGCCATCTTTTATCATTCTTAAGCAATCTAGAAACTGGACTGTTACCACATGGTCAATTAGATCCTCCATTGTGGTCTCAGAGAGGAACAGGAAAGGTAACATTATTTTGAATTTTAAACTTTATTTTTTCCAAGTTATGAATGAAAGATCTGATTGAGTGATTAATGTTTTTGCATTGAAAGTTAATATGTAAGAGTTGCAACTCATAATACCCACACATTAAAGAAAAAATAATATTCATGTATTTAAATATATTAAGGAATAAGTAGGAGAAATTTTATGGTTTCAAAGGTCGTCTAACATAAAAATATTTTGTAAGGTGTTTGGTCGCGGTAAAACCAGGCGACGCCCCATGCCGAGCCTGTGTGAGAGCGGAGAGACAGAGGAGCCGGAGTGGGAAGAAGTCGCCGGGGACTACGTGTTCCGCATCGTCAACAATGCTATCGCTGATCGAGAAGGTAAGAGAACAGGATTTCTGTTGGCTTTAACCCATTAATGGCATTTCTTCATCGAAGATTTTATTAAATTCCTTGGTTTTAACCCTTTATTGGCACACTACTGAGCACGAGTCTCTCCCATTGAGGAGACCTTGAGCATACTCCATCACGCTGCTTCAGTGCGGATTGGTGGAGAGAATGTCTATTGTCTCTATAACATCTAGTATCATGAAAATTATGTCGTGGTGAATCCAAATTCTGGATCTATTCTGGATTTCTTTGATTCAAATTCAATAAGGTATTAAGTAGCACTATAAAAACTGTCCAGATCAGAGTGAAATTATTGTAGGAATTGTTATTTCTGGTGAGATATAATTTTTTCTAACGATAACAATTTAAACCTGATGATGTTCATCAGAACAAAGGATGGCTCTCAAAAATTCAAATTTTGAATCCAATTTGGGTTACCTCTACAGTCAATGTATTTCCCTCCATTCTCCTCTTATTGCAAACTTTTCTAGCTATAGATTTTACCCCTTCAAAATATGTATCAAAATATGATATGATTGTTTCCTACTATAGCTATGCGGCACTCTCTTCTCGAGCGAGTGGTATCATCACCTCCTCGTACTCCACGCAGACCTCTCGCTTCAACATCTACGACGTCCTCGGACTCATCCACCATGTCCGTGGACTGCCCGCCCTCTGCCGGACTGAATGGACATCTCCCTGTTGCTGCACCCACGCCGCATCCCATTGTAGAACAGGTACATTTTATAACAAACCGAACTACAATAGTGTAGCTTCAAATGTTGTCTGTTTATTTATCTTCCTCAGAATCGCTTTCTTTGGTATTAAGAAAAAAGTATGATTTAGTTTAGAAGTAGAAGTAAGACACTATTTAGAAGTAGTGATTGTTTTTAGTACCTTCAAAAAAACTTTTCAACTAACCATAATGAAATTATGTGTGCTGTTAATTTATTTTTTACAGTCAGCGTCAATCGAACTCGTGTGCAGTACGATGCGTCGCCAAATAATTTCGCGCGCTTTTTACGGTTGGCTCGCCTACTGCCGCCATTTGTCTACGGTGCGGACACATCTTAGTGGTCTCGTGCATCCCAATATTATTCCTAGAGGTTTGCTTATTTACCATTTTTATTTATAAGTTCTTTAACTATTTCTGTTAGATCTGGTAAACAGGTGATGCTTACACGATTATCTGTACGTTTTCAAAAGCAGGTTTTTCAATAAATCAAGTTCCAATTTCAGATAAGGTAATTTAGTTCCTTATTGAAATAATTGGTGTCGTGTATTGTTATTTGAGATATAACTATTTTCACAGAAGGAGCTGAAGATGGTCTGACAGAAGAAGTTTGGCGATCTATGACAGACGAGCAAGGGGCAGTGAAAGACAAGGATGAAATATACAGGCTAGTGTACTACGGCGGCGTACAACACGAAATAAGGCGCGAAGTGTGGCCATATCTGCTGGGATATTATGAGTAAGATATAATAATTGCTATATTGAAAATAATATACGATATGTAAATAAGTTAGGACTTGGCCTTTTGAAAAAAAAGTTGAATTCTAGTTATGTAAATATGCAGGTTTGGCTCAACGGCTGAAGAAAGAACTGAACAAGACGCGGCATATAGGCGGCAGTACGAAACTACGATGTCTGAATGGCTTTGTGTGGAAGCAATAGTTCGGCAAAAGGATCGTGAAGCTACTGCTGCGTCTATTGCTCGCCTCACAGAAGCTTCTGGTAAAGCTCGATCAGAAGCTATCGAACCTGAGGTATATCAGCATCATTAAATTAATTACGTGTATATGGTTTTAAGGATAACTCGCACTAAATGATATATTGTGTTATATAGGTATTTGAAGATGACTGCAGCATCATATCAGACAACCCACCGATTATCTCACCGGAACCCAGTGAGAATGATCAAAGGAGACTTGAATCTAAGCCAGTGCTTTCTAGAGCACCAAGCATAGACGAAGTAGATAACATTGAAATGGACTCTGAAAAAACGAAGGATGATACTGATGTGAACGGAGAGACTGAGACGAGTGATAGTAGGGAACATGTAGATTTAGACAGTTTAAAGGATTTAGATGATGACGATGAAGAGGTTTACATTAAAAGTGTTATAGAAAATCCTGATATGAGGAGAGAGAGTATAGCAGAAATTAAGAGACTAGCCGAAGGTATTGTACAAAAAGGCGAAGGAAGAGGTCTTTTGTGTAGTGTTGATAGCGGGAATGCTAATACGAATGGTAACGATGTTAAGAACGATGAGCCTAATGAAAATCAAGAGAACCACAATTCGCACCAGCAACACACTAGCGTGATTATAACGAATCCATCAGTTGATTTGGCGCCATCCGGATCTCCAGTTTCAGGAGGCACCACTGGTGAGCAGTTTTTTCGTATTTACAGTTTTCACCAGGATTGTTATTATTATTTTAGTGCTTACGTTGTAGCCACACATCAAGCTGTCATTTTTCTATTATTTACATTCTAATACATTTATGTTTGTCGATTTTCTAAATTTACTTCTACTTGTAAGGAATGCTTTTTTGTCATAATCAAGGTAATGCTTACATAATACATACATTACTTCGTATTTGATCCATTCCTTATATTTCTCAAATACCTTTATTTAACGAGGTTTATTAAGCTTAAGGGGTAAACATAGTAAGGAACTGAACCTGCAAACTTGAGAGCTTCTTGTTTTCAAAGATGTGTTGCTTGCTCAGCTATTCTTACCCATCGTCCTTAAAATTAAAACCGATATCCTTGATATTAAAATTATTAGAACATTTTATTACATCAATGTACAGTAATTAAATCAGGTCTGTAAATAAAATAGTAATAGCAATTAACATGCGGCTTTATTGGAATGTCCAGCAAACATGAGCCCAGCTCGCAGTCCGCTGGGAGTGGTCCGCGAGGAGTCCCACTCTGCGGGCGCCTCCATCGACACGCTGGAGCCGAGCGACGCCCGCCCCGACACTCGCTCCAACTGCGTCTCGCCCGCCAGCTCTAACGGAGGAGTGTACTCTGTGAGTTAAACCGTCACTACGTTGTTAGAACATGCAGTTTTGTTTGTTTTAATCACTTCGGTTTAGAGATCAGAATGAATGTATTTCAAACACAGGCGTCTCTCTAAATTTACTGCTAAAAGGACGAAACTGATACTTGTAAAAGTTTTATGCATAAGGAGACCGATGTAAGACAAAATAAGTTGTGTCATTTGTTCTATGCAATGTGTATCGAGATATGACACGTCATGTTTTGGGTGAGAACGCACAGTGCAATGCGGTTTCTTCACTTATCATCATGTGGAAGTGTAGTAAAGAACTATATTTCAAAAAGACTCCCTACTCCCACCTACTAAGTTTAAGAATTCAACGCTATATATTCATTATCATTTTGTTTCTCTTAAGAATGAATTGGTGGAGAGCTTCGCCCTTAATTTGCACCGCATTGAAAAAGATGTGCAGAGGTGTGACAGAAATTATCCTTTCTTCACTGATGAGAATTTGGATAAACTGAGAAACATTATGTGCACGTAAGTAACTGCTAATTAAATTTTTAATGTCTTTATTTGGATAAAATCATTCGGAGCTAAAACTTCAAAAAAAAAATAAAAAATAAAGATTGAGTATTATAATATAATTAGATGAAATTTTTTATAATTGCTCCAAACTTACAGAAAGAAACAAATAATATTTTATTTGTGTTGCCAGATATGAGTTCGTTACAAGAAATTACATTTGATGGTTGCAGATACGTATGGGAGCATCTAGAGACTGGTTACATGCAAGGCATGTGCGACCTGGTAGCTCCCCTGCTGGTGATGATGAAAGACGAGGCGGCCGCGCACGCTCTGTTCTCGCAGCTCATGGAGCGGGCTAAGGACAACTTCCCCTCCGGACAAGCCATGGATGCGCATTTTGCAGACATGAGGCGAGTAATTTCTCTTCTTTCTTTTCTTTCTTGGCTGGCTACGTATGAGTGATTTCAACGGGAGACGATAATCGCTTACTATCAGGTGGCTCATCAGTTCGTATGTCAGCTATTTACATAAAAAATGTTCAAGTAGAAAAGTTCTAAGTTTTTTTCGAAACCGGAATCATTACTTGTTTTTTGCCATAGTTTAGCAAAGTCATCATTATTAATCACAATGATGTCTATATTGTCTCAGCTGTGGCTTAATAATTATATGATGTTTGTTCTCATCAGGTCATTGATTCAAATCCTGGACTGCGAGCTGTACGAGCTGATGCACGCGCACGGCGACTACACGCACTTCTACTTCTGCTACCGCTGGTTCCTGCTTGACTTCAAGCGTGAATTGCTGTATCAGGATGTTAGTCTCTTTATTCCTTCTTTTATTCTCTTTGCTTTCTTTAAATCTATACGATCGAAGGTTTCAAAGGTATTTTAGATGAAATTAATTGATTTCCTTTCTTGAGTTATCTTCTCCTTTTGTTTAAAGGTTTAGTCCGTTTCACCTTTTAACCTTTATCTTTACGATGATTCAACATTTAGGAACAGGCGGAATTTTATGGCTAGCATCCTTAATTAACGTTTTATTATTATAATGTTATACATGCATTTTCTGGTGTTTTCTGTCATTCCACGGAAATTAAATAAACGTTTTTTTTCTTTCTTTCTTTTCTCTCTAAATGTCATATTATTATCTGTGTCAGGTATTCGCGGCGTGGGAGTTGATCTGGGTGGCGCGGCGCGTGGCGTCCGAGCACATGGTGCTGTTCATAGCGCTCGCGCTGCTCGAGACCTACCGCGACGTCATCCTCGCCAACACCATGGACTTCACCGATATTATCAAATTCTTCAACGGTAAGAACTTTACGGGATCATTACTCGATTGGCTGTTTCGATTTTTTATAGGCGGGCGCGATCAGCAGAGTTTTATTACGCTCGACGGAATCGGAATGGAGTATACCTATGCATTTGACCTCAGAGCCTCTCTTTTTTTTATAAATAGTCGACACTCGACAGATAACAATGAGCCATTCGATGGCACCTCTAGGTATCACCACAAAGACGTAAAAACACAGACGTCAGACACATAAAAAGAGGGATTATATTGGTAATATTGATTTTAATTCTTAATGAATATCTACCATTATTACTATTATTATTTCTCCATGGGGTTCGCCTGGATAGCTACCACCCTTGAGCATGAGTCAGCCGCCAAACGACTCGTCGTATTCCGGCTGGTGTTGCTGATATCCATAGGCGACGATAGCCACTTACCATCAGGTGGATCGTCAGCTCGTTTGTTGGCTATTACCATAAAAAGAAACCAGCCACCATGCACAAGTATTTTATGGATAACAATAGGTAGTTTATTAAATTTCATTATAATTTTGATTTTTTGATGCTATTTGATGCTATTTATCTCGTTTCTTTCTTGGTCAACACAATTATTATTGCTTTCAGAAATGGCGGAACGCCACGACGCGGCCGCGGTGTTGTCTCTGGCCAGAGACTTAGTATTACAGGTGCAGACTCTAATAGAGAACAAATAAACAAAATATATCAAAATTTACAACCCCTAAATAACTCGCATAACTATAATTTATATTGTCGACGTTAAATGTCTATTAGAGTCTTAGAATTATTTAAGAATCGGCGTATAAAATAATATAATATAAAACATTTTATGGAACTATTATATTATTGTGAATTAGGTATCCATGTGGAATGATATTTATTATATTGAAATTAAATTATTTATCATGAACTCTTACCTCAAATATATTGAATAGTAAGTCTACGAAATATTATTTATAGACTATAAATGTTATTTAATACAAAAAATGTGTTGCAGAGAAAATTATTTATATTTGTGCTTCAAAAATATAAAATGGTCGTTGTTATATGAGTTGCTGGTTCGTTATTATTAAAGTAAATTATACTTTTATAGTAACCATATCTGTCTACTATCATATATGAGTGGATGTGGATAGTATTAAATATTAAAAGAAAAATATTATTTATTTATAAGACGAAAATAAGTTCGTTACAATTATTTTAGCACAAAAACTAAACTTTAACTAAGTTAATAGCATAAAATGTAGATGTTATTTAGCAATTTTCTTTTACTAATTATGTAATTCTTTATGGTTACCTCAATTGCAAGACTCCAGTTTGAAAAAAAATATATTTTGCTTATAACGTTATACTACTTATTATAACATAGTACAAAAATGTGTACTAGCCGCAACATTTTAAATGTACTTTAATACATTTAAAAATATACTGGGTGAATTTTTCATAGTGAGCGTGGATAGCCAATTCCGAAACTATGAGGAATAGCGAAATATACCGAATGGAGCCTTAGGGCCAATTTTGATGAAAACTAAAACTGCATCATTACATTTTTAAAAAATCAATATTCCTAGCCAGGAATCAAACCCGTTGATTTTGAAAAAAAAAAAAACACTCTGTATTTACACCATTCGATAGTTTCGCTATCAAGGACTGAATCTGAGTATTTTTCGGACATTGTGTATTTTTATTTTACAGATAGATAGTAATGATTAAATAATGATATAGTTAGGTACGTAACATTTAGTATTTCCTTATTTTTTCACAAGCCTATCTCACAATGATCAAGATATTTCATCTAGAACTAAACGTAAGGAAAGGAATCCAATCCAAAATAAATTAATACCTCTGTATTTTCCGTTCAATCACGTTATGAAATGCCTGACTTCTACGAACTTAAATATCAATTATTTACTTCTTAAACGATGTACTTATCAAGAAAGTATTTTAAGTATTTTACTAGTAGTTTACAACTTTTTAACTTTAAATATATATATTATACAGCGTATTATAGTAATGAACATCAATTTATTAGATGAATGTTATATTGTAGAATGTAGTAGAAAGTTCTGTAAGTATCATCCATTTGTATGTATCGTGAAGGACAACACCCGATTAACTTCGCGAGGTAATTATAGTAAAATTAATATTTACATAATATTAACATTAAATTCCTGGATGAACAAGTGTTGTATGTCTTGCCTGCAGAATAATATAATACGCAATTTCAGAGAAGTCGTCGTGTGTGTAGATTGAATATTTTTAAATGTTGTTATGATACCGGTGTTTGGCAATTTATTTTAGATACTTGCATGTTTTGAAAAATTGGCAATAATACTATTTTGCTGAGAAGTTCCTGGAATTAGTCAACGATTATAAATGATGATGACATTCCGTGAGTTATCGTTAAAATATTGTCACATGAGACAAAAATCGATGTAAAGAAACAAAATGACTATAAAATTAACATAAAACCTGACAACACAAGGTTCATAAATTATACGCCAGGGATTCCCACATTTCGTAAATACCTAATCTTCACACACAGATGTTAATTAAAAATAATATCCTATATTACGTGTAATCAGAATGAGACAATGCTTTGTGATAATGATCACGCGATCTATCCTGCTACTGCTTGTGAAACACGACAAAAAATTAACGCATGAAACACTGGCGTCCGTGAAAGTGTTAAAAGTAAAATATTTGATAAGTATCAACTGTTTTACCCGTTACAGCGATAAAAGTAAAATGTCGACAATTATTAAGGTCAATGCATACGTAACGTGTTTTTTCCCGTACGGGACGGGACGTGAAGTTTTGGAAACATCGTTTCATACGCAGATAGTGCATACGCAGCGGAATTCCGTACGGGACGGAAATGTGACACGAACGGGGCGGGAAAAACATTGTCGTGATGCACGTGTAGGTAATATAATGTAACGTAATAAAATAATTAAAATGTACTATGTAATTAATTTGAATGTATTAGGTAATTATTATGTTTAATAATAACAATAACGACATAACTATAATAAATATACATATATTATAGTTATGTCGGTATTGTTTTGTAAATTGACTTTCGTTAAGTGAGCCGTTAAGATTGTTTCCATGACAAAATAAATCATTTGACTTTGTGTATTTACCTAACAAGCAAAAATGGACGACGAGCTTTATATAATTTTGCAAACTGTATAATTCTTTTGTCATACGAAAATACTTATAAAATAGAGTCTCCTCATCCAAAAGTTCTTAGTAGAGAGTGTGGTATTCTTCTTGTTCTCTTTTCTGCCATGTACGATGTACAGAAAATCTCCTTTTCCTCTTGACGGCCATAGATTCTTCGTCATCTAAAGTAATAGCAACAAGCCAATTCTTCAAATGTAAAATACATCCTTATTCACAACACTAGCACGTTAGGTCCGAATAAACTGCCACGTTGCGTATGCATTAAAAATTCCCGTCCCATCCCCGTCCCGTACGGGAAAAAAAATCGACCTTAGCCACATTTCGCCCTTTACGAATAAAGTAGCTCTGGCCGTTGTGGCTTTTTATTGCTAATTAAAAATATAGAGCCCATGTTACACCATATTCATTAAAATATCGCAAAATATTTTTCAAGTAAAAATAATAGCTCGTAATATCGAAAGATGATTTTGACATCGACAAAGTAATATATTTATTTAGTTTTATTAAGTGGCTGCTATATTCTTATATGTATGTACATATATTCTCAATAATGTGCTATTATGTATACTTACTGTATTTTATTATAAGGATTCAATTTGCCCATGCTTTACCCGAATATTTTGTGATTAATATTACGCTTATGATTCTTACATAACTGAGTGATTGTACAAGGCAGGCCTACGTCCACAATAAAGTTTATTAAAGCCAAGCTACGTAGAACAGTAGACAGTGTTATAAACACATATTGTGTCAAAGTAGTAAAGATGATTATACGTATTAGACCGTAGACTGTAGAGAGGATATTGAATATTTCGGAATTGATGTTTGTATCTTTATGTACCTAAAATGTAATGACTAATGACCGAACTAAAGACCATTTTTAATAAATTCAGAGTTATTTAAAATAATGTCTTTCAATATTAACTAAAGTTTTTATGTGCATTTAGAAGTTGATATTTTATAAATTGTGCTCTTTAATTGGATTACATTATCATGGTATACACAAAATATTTTTAACCGGCTTAAAAAAAAATAATTAATTGTTTAACTGATGAGCGTCCTTTGCTATTGCTGTGTTTATTTGTATTTTTTTTTTATTAAATTAAATTGTGCCACTATAGTATCTAAGTATCTACCTAATACGGACGCCGTACTCTTATTTCCGATTATATTTTTTTATTTTTCATTTGATTCTATTATATCGGAAAAAAGTTTAAACTGTCACTATTAGGTATTAAGTAAACAAATATTCATCAATCATGAGTCAGTATTATAAGTAGTAGACGAAGTGTATTCCTTTGCTTCGGATACCGTATCCAGCCTGAATAATACAGGTATACTTCTATATCACAGATCAACTGTCGTCGTCTGTTCGTTGTATTGAAAAGTAGTCAGTTCGTCAAATATTGGACCTTACGTCTATGTTGTTGTGTTACATACTACTATTTAACGTAGTCTTTCTAAATTAGTAAGTCAGTAATTCTTAAATTAGCAATAGCTACTATTTTAGGTATCTACTATAAAATATCTACAAGTTAATGTGAGAAATATTAAAGGCCTTTGAATATTTTAATAATTTTGATAAGATTACGTCGTTTAAATCAACTACAATAATTTTATTATGTTTAAATACTAGAGTATTTTATAAAGTGCTTTTATACTTTATTGCATTTGTATCGTATGTTAATACTTATTACGGCTAGTTCGATAAAATATACAAAAATCATGGTTACCTTTTCATAGTTTTATTTGTTATATTTTATTATTCTCGGTTACGTGAGTGAACGCTCGTACGTATACGATATAAATTTACTTTGACTAAACTTCTGTTTTTATGACGTTGATGTAATATTTTACACTCAATACAAAATGTTTTATTAGGTATATCTCAAATTCGTGGTCGTATAATAATGGTCTTTCGTATTATAATATTAATAAAATAGTTAAAATACTTCTTTGTGTTGTTATCAGTGTCTTGTCGTACGAATACAAATATAAAACTATAATCTACCCTATTATTAAGATACACATTTATCAAGAAAAAAATATTTTTGTGAAGTCGTCATGTCATTAAATATGTTTTCATTTAGTTTCGTCGTTTTATTTTATACATGTATCTCTGATAGGTGATGTCCCTTTGCTCGAGGCGTTTGGTTTCGAAGTCGTCGAGTCACATTTGGTGACATGGGACTATGATTGATACTCAAACTCAGTCTTGCAAGTCTGATACTGAACTCGACGGCTCCGTAGCCTAGTTGGTAGTGAACTTGCCTGCGAAGCGAGGGGTCCCGGGTTCGATTCCCGGCCGGGGCAGATATTTATGTGATAGATAAATATTTGTATTTGGGTCATGGGTGTTACTGTGATGTCTTATATGTGTCGCATGGACGACACATGTAAATAACCTACTGCGGGGGTATGAGTGTATATTATTATTACTGAAGGTTAGAAGTTCATGAAAATTCATAGCACCAAACATTTAATATTCCAGTAGCTCGGCCAGAAGGATATGACGATGTATCTACCACTAACGAATTGATTTTTAGAAATTCAACACCAAAGACCAGTTGAAACAAGACAAGAACCAGTTGGTCCATGGGCAATAAACGAACCTAATAAGATTAATAAATACTAACAATCATATCATTTATGTCGAAGACCTCGGAACTAGGATAGGTTAATACGGAAATAATTTTTTACCCGGTCAAGGTGTTGGAAAAATCTTTATATTGTTCCTTTTTTGTTCTGAGCCTTTTTAATTCCAGTTATGAGTATTCTGGCAGTTTATTCTGGTAGAGCTTTAGGCAAAAAAGAACTTAATAACCTCGGACAAAAGTGTTATACTCGAGCATATCGCTAGTCTATATTTAATCCATTCAGTGGGAGACAATATGTGATCGGTAGATACCCAATTAACACATTCAGTGCTTTTTGCTCGGATCCGAGCATGGCGGGCCCATAGTAGCGGTGCCGCCGACTCGAATCCGAGCAAGCGTCCCGTTTTTTTTGTAGTAGTCAATAAAGTGCCAGTTTTCGAGCCGAGTAAATGTTGTTTTGCGCGGCCACTCTGGCAATATAGTAACTTGTGAAAACGAGTATTGGTTTCATTCTAACAGTATTAGTAACAGTTATTTACTTGCTAATTTTTTTTAAATAACAAGTCACCACATGATGACACGTCTGAACTGTATGCTGTATATCATGTATAAGCGTGTATGTATAAGTGTGCGTATGGCCTGTGTGTGAGTCCTATGTGTGTTTGTGTGTCATATGGTACAAGATTTTGGTCAAGGAAAGTAAAATAAGTTAAAACTCGTTTTGATTACTTTCCATATATGATTTTGATCAAGATCCTGAAATTTGATAAAAAAACACGGGGTTGTCAAAATCTTGTGACATATTAAACGCACTCACGGAACAAAATATCTATGATATCAGTGATTAAACCATTGCCATCCCTAGCTTTCGGATCCGAGTATTCGGCAGCCGACGTGCTGTGTGCCGACGACTCGGATCCGAAAAATGACTTTTTTTGATAGAAATAATAATAATAAAATATACATTCATACATATTTTCAAACATTCATATTTACTTAATCAAAATTCGCCATAAAAAGTTTTGGCTCCCGGCTATTACTTTGCATCCATTGTTTAAGCACTGAATGTGTTAAATCATCGTTATTATCAGCATTACTTTTCTAAGAATCCTACTACTCGTGTTTACTAGTTCTAGGGAACTACCGTTTAGTAGTAGTTTATTATTCATTCTACGCAAAGAATAAAATGAAATGTAGAGTCATCTACAAATCTTGATAATAATAAATGAATAGATTGATTTATCATCCTGTTTTTGACACATAGGAAGCATAGTAGGTAGACATGCTTAATTGACGTCAAACGTGCATAAATTATGTTCGTAGTAAGAAAAAACATCATTAGTAGGTAATCTGTGTATTTGGGGCTACTCTGAGGTACCTATATTATACATATATAGCATTGCAATTGACATTAAATACCCTTTTGCTATCCTTAGTATGCAGGAACCTAGGTAGAGGGTGCTGACTATTGTAATTTTCCAGTCTTTAAATTTTGCTGATTTCTTACATAACATGGCTGGATAGTTTAAGCCAGACGGTATTCATGCATAGTGGAAGAGTATTTTTACCCACCTGGATAGCTATCCTTTTTCTAAAATCGACCATGGAAATGTTGATCGTTTCACTCGCAGTGTCGGAGGACCAATAAATTCGAGTTCCCCCACGGACCTGAAAAAAAGACGGACGTAACCTCGTCTAATCGAGAGTGAAGCGTAGCAATGGCCGCCCGCTTACCATGTGTAGGTACGTAATTTTTGATTCGCGATTGAAGCAGTGAAGTGTCAATGTGCGTTTGTGTGTACTTGTACGAATAGAGAGTTGGTATTACTATGGGTGCTTCACTGAATTTGTTGTTGGGATTACGTCCGTCTTTTTTTAGGTCCGTGAGTTCCCCGTTTTCTTTCTGACCCGCATCGCGTCACTGATGTCTTTATTGCCTTTACTGAGGTGACGTTGACCACTTATCGTCTGCTCGTTTACTGGCTATTCATGTACGTAAAAAAATTACTTCCCATTATTATAAAAAATATCGCAACTTACATATTTAATAGGGGAAAAACGTATATTTGTACTTATGTACGCACGTAAGAACTTATACTTTTTTGGCGTCTCAGAACAAAAATTTGACGACCCGTGTGGCGCAATGGTTACCATGCCGGATCGCCGCACCAAGGGTCCTGGGTTCGATTCCTAGCGAGGCGGAAATTTTAATGATGAGTTTGAATTTCTGTAAGGCTATTCTGTTTTGTAACTCGACAGCGGAATCCGCGATGAGTGTCAAACTTCAAACGACGAAAGATAGGATTTTGACACTCATCGCGGATTCCGCTGTCGAATTACAAAACAGAATAGCCTTGCTGTTCTCGGTCTGGGTGTGAATGTCATTGTCTAGTGTGTTGTCCATGGCACCCACAACACAGGGAATCCTAGTGTGGGGCTATGGGTGTGAAGCGTTAAGAAAAAAAAAATAGCTAATAAGATTTCATTCCGTATGCCACAACTGTTTGTTTGTAAAATGAGTCAGTTATCAGCTAACTTCATATTTTTGGCTAATCGCTTTTTGGTTGTCGGTGTACATGCGCGTCGTAACACGGAAACTTGAGAGACATTTATCAGCTAAATTGATCATGTCGTTTTTTGGTTGTCACTTGTCAGTGTGCGCGCGCATTGTAAAAATTTTACTCCCATATTTTTTTTCCAAACGCGCCCAAAGAAGTATAACTAACAATACAATTTTTAATTTGATTTTTATTACAATTACACGATTCTTAATTCAAATTTATTTTCTATTTTTTTAGCTGTATTTTCAAATATTTTAATATATTTAATAATATTAATGTACTAAAATAATAATAATAATATTAATTTAATAATATTAGAGGTAGGGGTTCGGTAGTAAACAAAACGTTTCTTTTATATTCACATTTAATAAAAAATTATACTAACAAAGAAAATTGTTTAAATTTCACAACAGCTTGTAATATAGCTACTTATTTCTTATATTATTTTGGAGTATTAATATTTACACCTAACCACATAAGACATAATAGTACGTACCTAACTGCAATAAATTGTAAAGGAACTACAGAAACAGGTAATGCTAGGTGCATTACTTACATTATAAAGATAATTGTTTATCTTATTATTATACAGTTGAAAACAATAAATACTTTCTAGCAATTAAATAACATTTACTATCAATGTCGACCTGCGTATTGATTTCTTAAGTTTAATTTAATTACCACAATACTGAGCACCATCGCGATCTTCAGGAAACTATCAAATCCTTCAGATGAAGCCAACTTTATGCAGGCAAGCGTATTTTTACCCGTCTGCCAAGGAAGGTTTATTTAAGTTTATTAACATTTTGTTCCGTCCTTTAAAAGTCCACTATTGAACCTAGGAATGACTTGCGCCACTTTGAACTCTTGATAGGAGAATCTTTTAAATCCAGCTCCGCTCCGTGACATCCGCTGTCTTGTTCCGGTCATTAATCCTACCTTGTATAACTTCGTGAAATTTCTGTTCACTAACAAATACCTACTCCATTACTAATTCAATTATCTACTAACAAGTCAATTATCATTCAATTTTCCTTAATCGTACTGCTAACATTTACTAATAACAACAAATTTATTCTATTCACAAATAATTTTAGGACTTACTCCAGTCAAGAATAACTGTGGCATTTATCATGATAAATTTTCTAAGTGAGTAATTTTTGTAATAATACTGGTATGCTATTTGTTTCATTTGCAATTACCGGCAATGCTGTCTTATTACTCAGTTGTTCCCTAACAGTGATAGAGATTTCTTTTACATTTACTAGGTCATCCACTGAGCGAGGGAAAGGGGAATAGTGGTCCCATGTGATGATTTCTTTAAAGAGGGTGTCTCCCGGGCACTCAGTATCGCGCACTTGGCGATGTCCCACCAACTTGTAGTCGGGGCTGATGAAGTCTAGAGCTACACCTGCCTCGATCAGCCTTTGAGCCGTTTTTAATTGTTCAACTGGTGGCAGAGAAGCTGAAAAATAACAGCCTGTTTAGAAATTATGTATTGATGAAAAAAATGATTGTTAATTAATAATTTAATGCAAAAGTATGAGAAATTTCATATTGACGAAGTTTATAGACTTGATTATTAATATAAAAGATCGACGATGCGGAGAAAGCTACCGTATAGGCAAAATGAACAACATAAACGCAACTTTTAATTGATATTAAAACACATTTTGCGGTTTTTAACTTTAAAATAACTTGGCATTTTATTACCATATTTGAAAAAAAATCATCATTTTATCTCCAAGGCATTGCGAAGGGTCAAAACGCCTATTGATTATTGAAGTAAGTTACTATTTAGAGTATTCAGTTTGTCAATTCACTTTGTTGAAGACGCGTTGTCAACACGATTCAACAACGAAAACAAGGCTCTTCGGAGTGCAGAATATAAACTTAATAGATTGGTTCGTAATAAGAATTTGAATGATTCATAAGTTTAACTTCCTAACTTACCAGTCCAATCTCCAATGAGACAGATGCCGATGCTCACGCTGTTAAAATACTTCGCGTGTGCGCCGAGCGTCTTCCAGCCACGACCTTCGTAGGCCATTCCGTTGCTGCCGACAGCAAAACTGTCAATAAATCGAATATCAGTTACCTTCTGCCATGAATTTAGTTATTTAAAAAAAAGATTGAAAAAAATATGACTTAGGTATATTTTATGGATATAATATTAATAAGCATTGTGCTTTTGGCGCCTGCCGACTTAAATATTCCGTGTCACACTCCAGCATTAGGATTTCATGTGTTGCGGTTGGACATCACAAATAAGACACGATGCTAGAAAAAACTTTTATCCTTAGAATTAATGTCTGTCCCGATGAGAATCAAAACCGTAATCCTTCAGGCAGATTCACTACCCGTTAATTTATGCTAAGTGTGAGCGTTTTAACTTTCAACTTACTTGTATCCAATATCCCACCAACCCCGATCATCCATATGAAAGTCCTGCATGGAGCGCATCGCTTGACAACACTGGTCATTGTTGTAGCACGCGGCTGGAGTGTACGAGTGGTGGATGACCACGAAGGGAACTGGCGTCGTCAGTTTGGTCGTCTCCTTGGGCTGTCGCGCGTTCCACTGTGCTCGGGACACGAAGGGAAAGTCGTAGGTCGGCAACTCGTTCTCTGACGGATCTTTTGAAACATTCATAAATATAATTCTTCACAAAAAATAACCGACTTCAAAATTAGGGATAACTCAAAAACTGCTCATCAGATCTCGTTCAAATTTAAGTGAGACTATATGACAAGCACCAGCTTTCAATCAAGAAAGAATTATCATAATCGGTTCACCCAGTCGAAAGTTCTGAGGTAGCAAACATAAAAAATACAGTTGAATTGAATACCTCCTCCTTTTTAGGGTTCCGTAGCCAAATGGCAAAAAACGGAACCCTTATAAATTCATCATGTCTGTCTGTCTGTCTGTCTGTCTGTCTGTCTGTCCGTCCGTATGTCACAGCCACTTTTCTCCGAAACTATAAGAACTATACTGTTGAAACTTGGTAAGGAGATGTATTCTGTAAACCGCATTAAGATTTTTACACAAAAATAGAAAAAAAATCAATAAATTTTGGGGTCCCCATACATAGAACTGAAACTCAAAAAATTTTTTTTCATCAAACCCATACGTGTGGGGTATCTATGGATAGGTCTTCAAAAATGATATTGAGGTTTCTAATATCATTTTTTTCTTAACTGAATAGTTTGCGCGAGAGACACTTCCAAAGTGGTAAAATGTGTGTCCCCCCCCCTGTAACTTTTAAAATAAGAGAATGATAAAACTAAAAAAAATATATGATGTACATTACTATGCAAACTTCCAACGAAAATTGATTTGAACGAGATCTAATAAGCAGTTTTTTTTAATACGTTATAAATCGTAAACCGCAAAAAACATCGATCAAAGTTACAACGAACTACAAGAACTTTTATATTATGTTACTTGCTGCTACGGAACCCTTCATGGGCGAGTCCGACTCGCACTTGGCCGCTTTTTGAAGTCGGTTAAAAATAGTCAATAGTTTAACCCGTTAAAAGCCTACTACGGAGCATGGGTGTCTCTACTTGAGGAGGCCTAGAGCAGTCTCCACGCTGCTCCAGTGCGGATTGCTTGAGGGGTTAGTGACCAATTCCAGTGAATAGTAATAAGAATAATAATGGATTTCCGTAAATTATGAGTATACTATTATTTTATTTAACAACCATGGTTTAGTATAATTACCTTGAGGAACAGGATTCCCGAACGTAACACTGACGATGTAGGCGCACATCGTTCCCAACAGTATCACCATGACGCCAAACACTGCAGCAGACCTGTATGACCGTGATCTTCGTCGTCTCTTCCGGCCCTTGACCTCCTGTAAGGCAGCATTTTGATCCTCAATTTTATTCATTGTCCCAACAACGTAATCATACCGGTATTAACATGACATGTTTGAAACTGGTAATGATTTAACAGGTATGCATATGGTTGTAATACGCGGAAGTTTTGATAATCATTGTTTTTCCATCATATCAGCGTATCAATAAGTACCCGTTATCGGACAATACTCGATCGTAATACTATCTACCCGTATGTGAGTGACATAGATAAAAATCATTGTTATTTAATTAAAATTTAACACTAATTTTAAGAAAATAATTTCCCTATTCTCTATATACTATATCGTCGACTGGGTGACTTGTTCTTAACGAACTCCAGTGCTGGCGTTAGAGCCACTGACGCCTAAGCGAGATTATTGTAGCGCCCACATAAGAAAATAGAAATAGAGCTTTTAGCTCGAAAATTTTTTTGCTAAACCAGTGGAAACGTTTATTAAGAATTTTATTTTTCCTTTTGTTTGCTCCTCACCCCAAATGTGGCGCCGCTCCAAATTTGGGCCCTAGATCGTCGCCCCAACGCTGGCTCTGACGAACTCTACAGTAAAGTAGCAGCCCTTTAATAGATAAAAAATCTATCCTGTCTTAACTATGTAATCAACTTTCACTGACTAGTATATCGCTCTGAGATATTTTTTTTTAACTAATATTATTTAGGTAAATTATTATAACTATTGTATAGTATAGTGTAATATAGTGATCATTTATTTTATTTACTTAACTGAAATTATTCTTTTACAATTAGTGACAATCAAACTTTACAATCCGCTAAACGACTATCGACCTATCTCTACTAGAGTTTATTGAAGTCAGATGTTTACCTAGCTAAAACAACTTGCCTAAGTCGGAGGGGTAAATAGAGAGGTAGGTAATGAATTTTGTAAAGTCATCTACATACATACAGTAATAAGGAATCTTTATTAATATTTACATTATACCTAATATCTATAAATAATTAGAAAATTTTATATTATAGGTACGTACATATCTGCCTGGATTTGAAATTTATCAAACAAAAAATGGACACGGATTGTTGCAAAGTCTTACCTAGTCGTATCTTAATACTTTCACTTATTTTTTACTTTATAGCTTGTATTTATAGATTGTGGACTAATTTAAAACTAGTAGTAAGTTACTCTTTCGTCACCGGACGTAGTACTACAACAAGAACATTGTAAACAAACTGTTTTATATGCGGTTGTACGCCGCGGTTCTTCCCCAGAGAGACGAATGAATCGAGGCGAAAACGTATAATGACGATGATATAAAAATATTGTGATTAAAATCAAATTTGCTGTAAGAAAATAGATGAATGCAACACATTTTAGTTGCATGATGTACCTAATTAAGATTCACCAGTTTAACATTGTTCATAATATAGCAGTAGTGTACCGATGTTATCCTTATCATTGTTTAATTTATTCTACAAGATAAAATACCAAAATTTATAAAAAAATGTGTTGTTTAATTTTTGTTTAAAATTGAAAGCTCACATTAGGAAAACATCTTATCCGAGAGGTTCTCGGTGTAATAAAATTCTACCTAATTGTTTATAAATTAAAGTATCAAGAAACTTAGCTTTATGTACTTACGTAGGTACTTTATGTTACTTAGCTTTTTTTATTAAATAATTCTGATTGTAGTATATATCGTAGTACTATAAAACTAAGACACAATCAGATTTATGATGAATCGTGAACATCAGGTATTTCGGATTACCTCAATTATACCTACTATGATAACATTAATAAAACAAAAAAAACATAATTTCATTGAACTCAGAATATTTCGTAAAATGTATATTGATTAAAATAATCACCTTTATCATCATTAATAAATAATGTGTTTTGACTTTTATGCAGTAAATATACATTTAGAATGGTCAAAAAAGTTATTCCCGACCTAATTAAGTACAGTAGCTCGAGCACGAATATTTGCGAGAAAGTATTCGTATGGTTAACGTAAGCAATTTGTCAAATTTGTATGGCATTTTAGTACCATTTACGTACGATAGGGGCGCTTTTGAAAAAATGCCATACAAATTGCTTACGTTAACCATACGAATACTTTCTCGCAAATATTCGTGCTCGAGCTACAGAATAGGTTATTCACTTACCTCTGGTAATATGTCGTTAGAAGACATCATGAAAAAAATTGTTGCAAAAGTTAAGTAAAGGACAATGCATACGTAACGTGGATGGGACGGGGACGGGACGGGTCGTGAAGTTTTGGAAACATCGTTTCATAGAAAAAGGGACGGGAACGGAGCACGCACGTATAATATTTATGCCCCATCCACGTCCCGTCCCCGTCCCGTCCACGTTACGTATGCAGCGACCTTAAGTTTGATTATAAAATTCTTATCGTTACAGTGTATTAACACTCCAAAGAATTATGATGATCATATCAATCAACCACAAACGCAAAAAATTACAACTTCCCATAAACAAAAAAAATATATATCAGGAAAAAAACAATAACACAGTCTAATCATTGAATTAGTATTACTAGCGTATAGAACAGACATCGCGAACATTGGGTTCGGGGGTGTGCATTGCAGCCGGCCGGCTGCATTTCATTCTGTCACTCGGCTGTCACTCGGCTGCGCTCATGGCGGCCGCATGCCAAAATTGTTTAAGAAAAAACTGAAAAAATGCCGTCGTGCATAATAAGAACGTATCACAATTGCACGACAAAAAACAAAAAAGATAATGGTATCACTTTATCATCAGTAAGAAAACAAAATATTAAGTTAAATCAACTAAAACGAATTTAATTAAATTATTGTGCAATGTTCCCGCCATTTTGAATGAAAAAATCATAAGGAGCGTTTGAACTTGGCAAGCCACTAGCGTGTTAATGGAATATATAAACTTGCTTAAGTTGCCGTCTTGGTTCGGCAAGTGTCATATACAAAGTTACTCTATGGCAAGTGTGCAAACGAGGCTTCTAGTTTGAAAAGAGAACGGAGGGCAAGCCGGCGGTGGAACACACATTTTGTTTGAGATGTCTCCTCTATGTATGTATCTCAATGAGTCTAATAACAGTTTTCGCCGCAAGTACACTATGCACATTGCAAATATATTCTGTTAAACTACATTTGAAATACATGGCTTGCATAATACGCCGTGGATCTCACTTACACTAATTTTGTTGTATCTATTCTCTGGTTTTATATTCCGTATTTTGTACTTAACACCTTCTTTAACTGTAGATTTAATTATTACTTACCTTATTTGCCTTCTTGTGTATCACGTGTTATTTTTCTCATTAGAAATCCATAAGTTATCTAAGGAAACAAATAAATTCTTATCAGATAGAACATCGTGCGATTAGTTTCACAATAATTACAAATTTGACAAAATAACACAGCAAAAGCGTAGCCACATGTGTACATTAACTACGCATAATGTTACTGTAACAAATACTTTAATGCTGTAAGACGTTATCAAAAAATGATTAACCCTAGAAAGATAACCTTATTTCAACCTACGTTAAGGGTAACCATGAGTAAAAACTCCAATGAAGAAAGTTGATAAAACACTTGATAAATCATTCAAATATATTTTTTATCTTAGTGATTAACTAAAACAGATTAACATTTTCTTTAAATAATCATTTTGCAATAACACAGTAAATATACGCTCTGTAAACAAATATTGAATTTAGTAAGAACTATACTGATAAAATATGATGCGATCAAACTTAAAATCCTAAAATATTGAGACATTAAAACAGAGTTATTTATAAAAAAATTGTATCAAATAAAATTTAAATAGATAAATAGTTACTTTTCAAAATGTCGGATAAAATAATAAGTCGTATATATGCCCTAAGGTCTTCTTACGTAAATATGTTATTTCGTTAATATATTTGTCATTGGATTTATATTTTCCCCTTTGTTTTTCTATTTCTTTACTGTACGTATATTTTACCAAATTATATACATAATTACTAAAAAAAGCTAGAAAACATTCTAACAAAGAAAAGCGTTGCCAGCCAGGGAAGTGGGACTTGACTATATATCCACCTACCTACAGGGTAGTTATAGAAAATCTTTTGTCATTTAGTCCCAACATTTCATGTACTAAAAATAAAACAAAACATTAAAAATCAATAGTAACAATCTATATATATAAAAGAAAGTCGTGTTTGTTACACTATTTATAACTCAAGAACGGCTGAACCGATTTGGCTGAAAATTGGTGAGGAGGTAGCTTAGAATCAGGAGACGAACATAGGATACTTTTTATCCCGGAAAATAGACCTGTTCCTGCGGGATAAGGTAAAATTTTGTTGTGTAGTTGATAGATAGCTATTAACGGGAGCGGGAGCGGGAGCAGGAGCGTGAGAGGGAGAGGGAGAGGGAGAGGGAGAGGGAGAGGGAGAGGGAGAGGGAGAGGGAGAGGGAGAGGGAGAGGGAGAGGGAGAGGGAGAGGGAGAGGGAGAGGGAGAGGGAGAGGGAGAGGGAGAGGGAGAGGGAGAGGGAGAGGGAGAGGGAGAGGGAGAGGGAGAGGGAGAGGGAGAGGGAGAGGGAGAGGGAGAGGGAGAGGGAGAGGGAGAGGGAGAGGGAGAGGGAGAGGGAGAGGGAGAGGGAGAGGGAGAAGGACAGGGACAGGGAGAGGGAGAGGGAGAGGGAGAGGGAGAGGGAGAGGGAGAGGGAGAGGGAGAGGGAGGAGCACACAGAAACTGTAACGGCTAAGAACGGCTGTACCGATTTTACATTCTTAGGCGATACGAAGTTCGCCGGGTCAGCTAGTAATAAATAAAATGAAAAAACCTACGTCATTGGTAACTATGAGTAAAATTTACTCACCTCCTAGTCTACAAAAGCGATCTTAGCTGTGATCTGATGTGCGCTAGCGTCGAATTACGGCACTTGACATGGCACTTGTGGACCCCAGGCGATGTACCATTAAAATTGACACCACTATTAACTTTTTATTAAAAATTGTGAGTAAAATTTCCTTCTATAGTCAAAATTATCTAAGATGCCCATAATGATAGCTGCTATTTATTAATATGAACTAACCTTGTATGGGTGTCTTTGAGCGAAATGGAATATTCTTTTACTTGACATGAATAGTTGAATAGTTACGGACAAAGGATTTTGCCAAAATTTGTTAAATATCCCTACTCATTTTCATTGCGGTTGATTATAAATCATATTATACGTTAAAATCTAGAAAAATCCCATCACATCATAATTTATGCAAAATTTAATAAAAATATATGACGTCGAAACAATCTTATATGAAGAAGCCTAAATCTAATCTGACGTAGGGTGATGTGACGGCTTGAAACCGTTTATAAAACCAATCATAATCGATACATTAGTACAATCGAAATTTAAAAATGAAAATTGATTAATTTAATTAAATTGTTAAAAATGATTTGCTTGCATTTTAATTTAAAATTAGGTACCCAATAATACCACGACGAATTGGATGCTAACAAAGGACATTTTCCATCATGTATGGGCACTTCGCCATCCATGGACAGTAACTGCAGATAATAATATGTTATATGTAATTATGTATTTAAGGTTGCGGTAAACATTTTTTTTTTCAACAAAATAATGATTCATGTATACATGAATGTGTCTTACGAATCAAGCAAGAATTTATTCACTGTAGTTTTTTCCTGACGCTCATAATATAATATTATGTCAAAATATTATTATGACTACACTATATTCACATTCGAATCAGAATTTACATAAGCACTGTGTTGCCTAGCAACCACAAACAAACAGGTGCATGAAACTTTTGGTCGTATAAAGTACGTTTGAACTAAATCTGGAGTTCGCAAGTCGCGTTCCGTTCCACTCTTTGTAATTTTATTTTATTTTTAAACATAATATTTATTTTGCAAAAGTTTAAAATAACACGGAATAGTTACGTATAAAATCGATATAGACTGTTTTAAAATACATAAACATAAATATAAAATGTTATTCGGCTTTGTTTAATGAAATTTAACTTATAAATAATTTTATGCTCATGCATATTGAGTGGAATGAAATATCTGTATAATCTGTACAGTGCCATCTCTCAAGAACTTATTTGTGACGTGGCGAAAATTGGAACTAATGCCATCCCATTCATAAATTACTACTATGCGCACTATGATTGGTCCAATGCGTCCGGCAGCGCCCTCCTTATAGTCACAGATAAGTTGATTTCACTGTATTTCGAAATATAATACGACCAAGTTGCAAAGCATGTAAGCGCCATTATAGCTGTGAGGTTTTCGTAGTCATTTCTATTTATAGTCATAGGTAGGCCGGCCTCAAAACAATAAGTTTCTACAAAGGTTTGAAGTCGCTTCACGAAATTAAGGATGTGCGAGCGTGAGTTATTCATGACGAAAATTGTTTTAAGATGTTGGTTTTTACGTCGTTTTCTCTTAGTGTGTTGTTGTTATAGGTCAATATTAAAATAATGAAGTTGTCACAAACGTTATAATGATTATTTCGTTCTTTAATAGTTATTTGGTGTGCGAAATACAAATCAGTTTGTGAAAACCCTATAAAGGAATTTTTACGATTTATTGACAAGTATTCTGATACGAGTTTGACTCAAGTATAGGTACCTAAATATTACGGTTTTTAGTTTAAAATTTAATTTTCGAATCGATTAGAAGGTCTTATAATTTTGAATCGATTTGTTGTAAAAATTGGTTTCTTTCGTGAACCGATTTTTTTGTACATCTCTAATGTCACTGTGATGGCAAACGACAAATTGGGCTTCTTAGTTCGCGGTGACTATAGGGTTAAGCGAAGATAATGTGCCGAAAAGTTATCAGCTTGCTGAAGAATATTGACAGCATGAAATTGCGATAAACAGGTGGGTACATACACCGTGTTCCTGACTTTGTGCACGAACTTCGGCCTGTTATTCAGACCATTAAATTGGTCATCTTTCGTTATGGATTCATTATTGAAATTTTTTTTATTTTTTTATTTTTCATTTTCATACAAACTAAATACTTGAACGTAAATTGCCTAATGTGTAATCTCTTTACGCAAACTGGCAACGTCGCATTATGATTGATATGAAACTTTGACATTAGTAAACTTTTATTGACGTTAACAATTATTTCTCATCGATTTTGCTGTCTATGCGACCAGTAACATTAACAAAACCAAATAGGTAATAATACTAGTTCGAAAAGTTTTACGATGTTTGTTTATTTTAAGGCCCATTTAGAAGGAGAGTTTCTAGTATCTATCGTACACTACTATCACTGGTAATAATCAACATAACATTATCGTAGCAAATGTTTACATACAGGAAAGAACTAAATTCTCATCTACGATTATCTCATATGACATTCGTAACTTATCGATCAAGGCGATAATTTCCTACGTCTATTTAGGTACAAATTGTACGTAAGATTACTTACGACAATCTCGACTTGTATTCGACTCACATTTTTCAAATTCATACGTGTATCATACAAGACGGTTGAAAACGTTTTGAGTGCGAAATTTGTCATTGGAGTTAAGTTTACAATCAATATTCCATTGCGAGGAAATTGTCGTCAAATAGCGAGAGGTGTAAATGTAAGAAAGATTTTTTTTATTAATTCGATCGTGGCTTCTTCGAGACGAGAAGCTCTCCGTCTAAATGGGCCTTTATTGACATGTCAAGCCAATAATGACATGACATTGAAAAATGAAACAAGTATAGTTTGAATGATTATGACCGTACTGAGCGGCAACATAGCACAAATAAAGACCCTTTTACAATGTACAGTCACGAGCATAAATATATTACCATGGACACATTAGCAATAATATCTACCCACGAATGCGTTCAATTATATCTGTCTGCAAGAAGGTAGCAAAAACATCTGATCCTTAATAGACGACATATTAAAGTGGCGACAAAATTATCTGACGAAAAAAGTACATCAAATAATTGTGACAACCACCAAAGCAAAAATATGTGACGACATTAGTTACAAAATAATGTGATCACTCTTTTAGTGCAAATATATGGCGACGTCGCCGGCGTAGTTGCCACGGCTCCCTTTGGCGTTCGAAGGTAGCCAAAAGAGTAGCCAGTGGCTACTCTCTGTCAGTCAGTTTTCTCAAATCTCATATCTTTTTTAAATTCTTTAAACAAATTGACTATTTCGTCCCAACATCTTATTTTTAATTGCGGTCGGAATAATCAGTTCTTGCAGTAAACAATAAACATGGACGATTTTGTATTTCTACAATAAACCTTTCTGTATCGAAACTCATTATTGAAAAATGGAACCGTGTTAAGTGAAAAACATAAATAAGAATAATAAATAAAATAGTTTGTTTTTGTAAAAAACACGCGTGCGCGTCCGTCTTGGCAGCCGGTTTGGACACTGAGTGAGTGAGTGATACGCAGCTTGCACGTGTACATTTTACTGGCGACGTCGCCAGCTCGCTACGCTTCCAAATCGGCGACGTTGCCAAACCGTCGCCAAGTGAAGCAGCTGCATAAAAGTATATTATTGAAAATGTAACAAGAACATAGAGTAGTGTACTAGTAGAGGATATGCAATAAAAGAAAGATGGTTCACTGAGAAGAGCGTGTTTACTATTTTTTTACACTTTTTAGTTAGGATTCATTGACTTCTATATTAGGATTATAAGACGGTAAAATTCGCAATGTTGTTATTTCATTAAGGGAGTTAGTAAATTAACGAGGATGGTTGTTTAAAAAAATTTAAATCTTTACATATCCTAAGCTGTCACTTAAAATTAAAAATGATGAAACGAACCTAAAAATATTTTTTGAATATCTGTTTAGCGATACCCCACTTGACGTAGTTCGTCGAATTTTTTTTTCATTTAGAGAATATGGTGTCTGGTTGTCCCTGTGGTTTTTGATTATTGTCATGTCTTTAATGACACTCGCAAGGTTAAGGCGTATCGATTGATATAAGAATCATCAAAATCGGTCAACCCGTTTGATCTCTATAACGCCACATAGGAACATACATACATACATAGACTGATAAACACATTACCCTCCTTTGCGTCGCGCAGTCGGGCAAAATGTATAAAAATAACTAGCTGCCCCGACAGACTTCGTTCTGTCAAAAGTTAATAATAATTAAAAGAATAAAATAAGTTTAGGGGTGCACCAACCTTAACATTTAGGGGGATGAAAAATAGATGTTGTCCGATTCTCCACCCTAGTCGATATGCACGCTAAGATTTACGAAAATCGGTCGAGCCGTTTCGGAGGAGTTCAACTTCTAACACCGTGACACGAGAATTTTATATATTAGATAAAAGATTTACGTCAGATATTTTTGCCAACTATTGAACGTCATACATTAATCCATATGAATCAATGTAAATGCTTACAGAAACGTAGAATTAGTAAACGGCAAACATACATTTGTACTCCAAGAGTGATCACATTATTTTGTAACTAATGTCGTCACATATTTTTGCTTTAGAACGTCATACATTTATCTATGATTGTAGAATAAATGTAAATGCTTACAGAAACGTAGAATTAGTAAACGGCAAACATATATTTGCACTAAAAGAGTGATCACATTATTTTGTGACTAATGTCGTCACATATTTTTGCTTTGGGCGGTTGTCACAATTATTTGATGTACTTTTTTTATCAGATAATTTTGTCGTCACTTAAATATGCTGTATTCATAGAATATCAGATATTTTTGTTGCGTCCGTGCCGACAGATATTTTTGACGCATTCTTGGGGTAGATATTATTACTGACCTGTCCATGGTAATATATTTATGCTCGTGACTGTACACCCAGATTAAATGGAATTACCAATAACTTAAAAACTAAGCTTTATAATGCACTAGTACCTGTATAAGATATGTTTAGTAAATGCTATAGAATCATTTGGTAAAGTTTGTGCACAACGTCAAAAACACCCGGTATTTGAATTGGGTGAATTTCCCAAGTGCATTTTTGATACGGCGAGGTTGAAAATTAATGTGTGGAGGTAAACTACAATTATGCATAATTTTATATAGGTAGTTTAAATAGTGATATACACGATAGTAAAGTATTCAGAGGTATTTAATAAATAGATTCTTAATAAAAAAATATCTAAGACCTAAAATCTAATTCCGGTGTACTGTCCGAACTCCATTTCTTTACATATTTTATTAATTTAATTTTTTTTGGTAAATAAATTTCATTGAAAAGGAATGTTTTTTGGAAATACATTAGATAACACAACTAATATATATTTACGGAGCAATTTAAGATAGTGCAACAGCTCATAAAACATCTCTTAAAAATGTCCTACAAAAAAAAGCAATACCGGTGGCGCATTTTGTATACTTCATTACTTGTTACAACACGATTTGGAAGACACCTTTCTGGCTCTCCCCGCACCGTTCAGTTGTGCTCTTGCAAACTGCGTGTTAGGATAACCGACTTGCTACATAATTTTCCTGTCAAACACGTAAGTACTCACTGCGGTGGCGCAGGAATACAAAATCATCCAATTCCGATGTCATGTATATTAGTAAAAGTACAAAGCAGATTATCAAGAAATTTTATGGAGGCTTCCATTAAAGGTTTTCAGCCATAATTGTGAAATAAAATTTAACCTGTGAATAACGGTGTTCTTTAAAATTCAAGTTTTGACTGTAATTCTAAGTCCGGTGGCCTAATCTCGGTGGCTCCGGTGGCAAACCAAAGCGCATAGGGACGTGTATAGACCAGTGCCGATAATTTTTGAAACGAAAAAAAATAATCGTAGTATGAAACCCATTGCAAAAGGAAGAGAATATAACGAAAATTAAAGGAAAAATAATTTACGGGCGATCTAGTGTCGGAAAGTGAACCCCCCCTGGGTTCAAGGGTAAAAAATAGTTTATCTCAATTTCCGGCAAAACTACAAGACCTATAGAAAAAAGTTTAATAGCAATGTTGTAAGGGGCCATCCATAAATTACGTCACACGTTAGGGGGGAGGGGGGGAGTCGATGAAGTGTGACATTGTGTGACAAGGGGTGGGAGGGGGTCCTAAATTTCATGACGTCACATTTCAAAATCGAATAATTGGTATGTATAGGTGAATATTTAAAAATAATTAATAGAAATAAAACTTATTTGGGAACTGCTGTTTTAACTTAATAATTTCTAGATGTAAAATTTCATAATATATGACGTCACACTAGGGGGGAGGTCTCACAAATGTGACAAGTTGTGACAAGGGGGGGGAGGGGTCAAAAAGTCATGAAATTAGTGTGACGTAATTTATGGATGGCCCCTAAGTAATAAGAAGATCTACAACTTTTTTATTTACACGTTTTTTACATTACCTCAAAATTTATGTGAAAAATTCAAATAACCAAGTTTTTGGTTTTTTATTTTTATTTTTTACAAAAAAAATCACGAAATTTGGTAAAAATGATACGACAACTTTTTTCGCAAAAAAATTTCGGATTCGAATTTTTAATTTGTCAATCATTTTGTACAATTTTGAGCTATTTATTAATATTTACACTTTAATTAATCGAAAAACGTAAGATTACATGTTACTTTGTTAGACAAAAAAATTACAAATCCTTAAAACATAAAGATTGCAAAAAACATGCGAAAATAGTTGTTGTTTCATTGCATTTTCGGAGAACATTTACCATAGTAGTTTATAGTTAGTAGTTAGTAGGAGTAGTAGTTAGTAGTTTATAGTTTTTTATATACAATTAGAAAGTAGAGATTTCAACGAACAAAAATCTCACAGTTTTTTTTTAAAGTAGATATTTTGACGTGAGAATTTTCGATTCTAAATTAGGTTGCTTTTTCGATATTATGTCAAAATAACGTGAAAAAAGAAATATTTTAAATCAAAAAATTACAGTATTTTAAGGACACACAAAGATAAGTTTTCACTAAATTTCGTGTTTTTTTTATAAAAGATAAAAATAAAAACCAAAAACTTGGTTATTTGAATTTTTCACATAAATTTTGAGATTATGTAAAAAAGTGTAAATACAAAAGTTGTAGATCTTTTTATTACCTACAACTTTGCCATTTAACTTTTTGCATAGGACTTGTAGTCTTGCTGGAAATCGAGATAAACCGTTTTTTACCCTTAAACGTAAATTATTTTTCCTTTAATTTTTGTTATATCCTCTTCCTTTTGCAATGGGTTTCATCCTACTATTATATCCTGGGTTTTTTCACTTTTTACGGTTTTTGAAGCTATCGGCACTGGTCTAATAGGCCACAGAAACACAAGCGTGTCTAATCACCGCTTAAAGGAGTCCGTTCATCTAAACTCCTACTCTTCAAAATGTATCTTTAAAGTATTAAAATATGATCTTGCCTTTATTATTTCTCATTGGCATAATCAATTTCGGTGGATCAGATTCTAATTCCAGTGGTCCTAATTTTGGTGGCATTTGATAATGTAATTTCAAAATATTTCCGGAACTAATAATTTTTTTTTCGATCTCTACTATGTGACTAATTATTACTACTATTTACATACTATTTATGCCAAATAAAATGTATTAGAAACAGCAGGTTTAAATTTAATCAATTTCGGTGGCTCGGATTTTAATTCCGGTGGTCCTTTAATAATTTCGGTGGCATTACATAATTTCAAATGGAAATATCTCATGAACTAACAAAATTTTTTCGATCTCTAGTATATGATTAAGTAGTACTTTACCTATTATTTAAGCCAAAAAAATTTATCAGAAACAGCAAATTTAAATTCGCCACTGTAATTAGGCAAAATTCGTGTTTGTTGAAATTGACCCAATTACTAATTTAACGGCTCGGAAAAAGTCACCATTTTTGAAGTGGAAATTTATTTATGTGCGTTGGGCATTTTTTGAGATGGGATGAAACCATACAGTTCGCGAAACCGTTATCATTTTAATCGATACCTACCTGTGGCGCCATCTCTGAGAGAAGTACAAAACTATAGGTACTTAATTTACAGCTCGTATTAATAATCAAGATTGTAGTTTACATATAATTTACGACGCGTCGGCAGCCATTCACTAAAAATGTAATGATTAAAAAACACTTCATTTAAAAGTATTTCCTATAAGTACAATAAAATATGTAGTTCTTGACGATTAAAAAAATACACACGTAATTGTTCAAGTTTTCACTTCTGTCGGCGAACAATAATCAACAATCGAAAAATCGGACAGGCACTTGCCCGGTTTTCTTTTTTTACCAACCTGGTAAATCTTTTTTCCATTGTACAGAAATGACCATCTTATCATAAGGTCTGACTAAAGCAAATAGGGAGACTAGCAACCTTTTCTTTTTGGTGTTTAGGGTAAGGTTGCCAAGTCGTATCCCGTAAGGGAAAAAACCCTGTAACGTTTATGGTATTTGAAATAAAACAAAATCTGATACGTGCACGAAATGTTTATTCCTTAAGCAGTCATTTATGATTTTCATAAACATACAAGATCCTATTAACAATTCACGTTTGTAGTATACTAGGAATATACCCAATTAATTTAAAAAAACGAAAATTAAAAATTTTAAAACCCCCGACTCAAAAAAAAACAAAGAAGTCTGAATAGGCAATAAGTTTAAAAATCTAAAAATAAATCTTTAAAAAGTCATAAATAATATGAATATTATAAATATATTATTTAAATGAAAACTTTGTCATGTTGAGAGACTGCTGCACATACACATGCGAAAAGTGTTTGTAACAAACCTACTTCGAATAAAACTTATTTCATTTAATTTCATTTATTTATTTATTTATTTATTTTCCACACATTTTTCATTTTTTTTTCATACAAGAGTCGGACCTTGCAAACCACGCAGGGTTTATATGTATATATCCGACGAGTCGTTCATGATACATAATTTACGTAACCTATTTTAAATACATAGGTAATCATTGTGTAAATAGGTAATAAATAGGCTTTCAGTTTATTTTTATATTTTTATTATTAGTGTACATAGTTTTTAAGGTATCAGGTAACTCATTTAGGTAATTTGGAATTTTAACATTCTACTTCTGTATCTGTTGACACTTTGAGGTACTATGTAGTTTTGAAATATTTTAAATATTTTATGTAATTTCATTTATTTCATTTCATTTCATTTCATACCCCACTCGGGTATGTTCGGGTATGTAACGTAGACAGACAAACAGTTACAGACATACACGTCAAACTTATCACCCCTCACATCTAACTTTCACAAGTTAACGAGAACTTACTACGGAACTACAGAACCCTTCATTGCACCTGGCCAGCCACGCACTTGGTTGCTCTTTTAAATTTCTCCTTACGATGACGAACTACGGCCAACAAGAAGTACTTATCTTAAATAGTGATGTAGGTGTGGCGTTTGTAGTCGAGAGGCTTGTCGTAATATTATTGAAAGTTATATATGAATTAAATAAAAATTGTGATCATGTTGCTTACTTTATATATCACAAAATAACTTCAACTTAGGTATTAGATAATATTATATCATACTAGCTGCCCGGACAGACTTCGTTCTGTCAAAAGTTTAAAAAAATAAAAATAAGGGGTGGACCACCCTTAACATTTAGGGGGATGAAAAATAGATGTCGTCTGATTCTCCACCCTAGCCGATATGCACGCTAAGATTCACAAAAATCGGTCGAGCCGTTTCGGAGGAGTTCAACTTCTAACACCGTGACACGAGAATTTTATATATTAGATTACGTATTTGTTTAAGTATAAACCTCTTTATCTTACTTTACTTTCTTTTTAATTTACTTCACTTTTTTTTTTAATAACACGTTTATTGTAGGAATTAACACGTTTATTGTAGGAATTCGGTTACTCAAAAATGTACATTACAAAATATGTCCTCCAATTTAAGTGCTACAATTCAATAATATTTCCTGTAAAAAACTTAGCACGGAAAACATATACCTGCATAAGAATAAAATTACACGATAACGTAAAATAATTTTGGAGTAATAATATGCAGGTTACTAAGGTTATAGTAATGAACATAGCAATAGTTATCCTATTTTCTCGTGTGATTGATAGTACCCTTCCTGTCCGCGTCCGAGTATGTTCCGGTCAATTTATAAACATATCTATACAAATAAATAAAATTGGAGTGTCTATTTGCAATACTAAAATAACCGCTTTTTACTAAGTGCATTTGGATGTATACACGGTACATAATATACCAAAACAACATTTTTTACAATTTTTGTCTGTCTGTTTGTTCCGGCTAATCTCTGAAATGGCTGGACCGATTTTGACGGGAATTTCACTGGCAGATAGCTGATGTAACAAGGAGTGACTTAGGCTACTTTTATTTTAGAAAAAAAATAGTTTGTTCGCCGGGTCAGCTAGTTATTAATAGGAACGTGACTAACATTTTATTACCAGGGTATAGCCCATCATTGCATAATATTTTTAACTATAACATTCTTAGCAATTCCTCATAAATCTATTAATCACCAGAATGATATTTACGACCAGGAAAGTCCCTCTATTTTTACTTAGCTTACTAAACTTGTAACTCTTCAACTGATAATGGTATTGATATTGAAAATGAAGGAACTTGACACAAATACCGATAGTGTAAACTGTTGCCTGTTCAATGATTATCAGAGGTTCAATGTCATTGTTATGATGACTATGGTTTAATTACATATATCTCAGGTATAATGGTGCATAATTATACAATATATTACACATAAATAACAGATTGGCATTTGGAGCATGGTCATTGGTCGTGCCCCCGTGACGAGGAAGTCCAATCTTCACAAACGCTTTTATAGTTAGGGCGTGTAGAGTTAGAAGCTTGGCTCTACATGATATCTGATAACTTTTTGATGTAGTGCCATAATGGGCTCGTCTTGGCAACATTTTACATGAAAATGTTTCGGTGGGATAACTAAGTACTCGATACTCCCATATCTAAAGACATTTGCATGTCTCCTCATCGCCGTTGGTTAGTTGGAAGAAAATGCTGTTAGCATTAAGCCTGCCTTCAAATATCACTGAATTAAATAAATCACATAATTAGAAGAGTTTACCATATTATAGTACTTATAACTGAACTAATGGAGCCTATGAAATAAAAAGTTACTGCTTTATAAATACGATGTATAAATTTAAAAAAGACAGGTTAGTCCGGTCAGTTTAGACCAAAAAATGATAGTGAAGGTGCATAAATTCCCAACAAGCTGAAAATCAGTAAGATTGTTCAAAACATAATTATAAATAAAAATTTAAGTTCCCCATCATTCCCGTGTATGGAAAAAAAATATTCAAGGTCAAAGGTCAAAATAATGAGTTTTTCGCGATTTTCAGCAAAACGATAGTTTTATCATAAAGTACCCCTGACAAAAATTGTAGGTCATAAAATTATCTATATAAATCTATTCAAAAACGCGCTAAGTACACTACCATGAGGTAGCGTGGAAACGTGTGCATATTATGACGATAAAAACTTACAACTTTTTGAACCGTCATGTCTTAGAAACGGTGGCTCGTAGGAAAAAAAGTATTGATATTTTTATAAATAAAACTTATCGTTTTGCTGAAAATCGCGAAAAACTCATTTTTTGACCTTTGACCTTGAATCAAATCAAATCAAATCAAAATCTTTTATTCATATAGGTATCACTGATACACTTATGCACGTCATTTTTTTAATCTACCAGTTTTTCGGAAGGGTGCTTTGTCATGGAGGAGAAGAAAAGCCGAAAGAAACTCCTCGCACATCTTTTAAAATCATGAAAAGTTACATAATATCTTCTAACCTACGCGGAACTGGATGCGGCACTAATTTCCAGGCGTCTTTGTCATTAATATATTCATTTATGCTATAGTATCCTTTTCCTACTAGCTGAGATTTCACATATCTCTTAAACATTTGGATAGGTAAATCACGTACTGACTTGGGTAATTTATTGAAAAAACGTACACCGAGCCCCATATAAGAGCGTTGTACCTAGGGCATGCAATTATCCGCTCAATTTAGTATCCGGATATTTCGGATATTTCTAAATCACTATCCGGATATATCCGGATATATCCGGATAATACGAATAATTCGAATAATACTTTTAGAAGGTAAAATACAAATAATTTATGATTAGAATCAATATTTTTATTTCTTCCAGGATTGATTTATTATAATTATAACCAGAGAAACAACATTTCACAACTTTTTAACACAATATTATAGATTCTAAAGATACATATCTTCCTTAAACATACCCAATCAAACAATGAGATCAATTAAAGAGATCAAAAGTTATTTAGTCCGTTCAATCTTAATTATTTTTGGAGACCTAAAGAACTAAATCGTTTAACATAAAGAAACATAAAATTTCACATCTTTTTAAAATAATATTATGAGTTTTAAAGATACATGCATACCTTTCTTAAACATACTTAATCAAACAATGAGATCAAAAGATTAAAGAGATCAAAGGTTATTTAGTCCCTTCAATCTTAATTATTTTTGGAGACCTAAAGAACTAAATCGTTTAACATAAAGAAACATAAAATTTCACATCTTTTTAAAATAATATTATGAGTTTTAAAGATACATGCAAACCTTTCTTAAACATACTTAATCAAACAATGAGATCAAAAGATTAAAGAGATCAAAGGTTATTTAGTCCCTTCAATCTTAATTATTTTTGGAGACCTATAGAGCTCAACCGTAAACGTTTCATCGTACCTTCATCGCTAAACTATATAAAAACGCGCACAATAGTAAATAAAAAACATAAAATATATCATAAAAGTTTTCTCTAAAGAAAAAATATCTTAATAAATAATTAACGAAACGTAAAAAACAAAAACTTGAAAAAATAAAATAATCAACTTATAACTAAACGAAAAACGAAAAGCAAAACAATTATTTTTTAGTTCTTTGGTAATGAGATTTAAGGAAACTGAGGCAATCCAATGTTGCATCATTTAAAGATGTCCTCAGTTTATTACATATATAACCCGCTGAGGAAAATACCCTTTCAGCTTCAACGCTGGTCGGAGGAATTGTCATAAGAATTTTGTACACTTGGTTGAGATGATCATTTCTTGGTCCCCCGCTATCAAAGAGTGCCATTTGAACTCGGCAAAGTGTTTCTAAATCTTCGCCTTGACGCCTGTGACAAGTTGGTATTGCAGTTGCAGTGGATGAATTTGGTGAGTTTGACAAGACCATTTCAATTTGTTTCTTTATTTGTTCTGAAAAACTTAACGACTCTTCAGATGTTCTCTGCTGCTGGTAATGGATGAGGGCTAAGTCATCATCATCGTTTTCATCAACCGTGACAGTAGGCTTTTGACAAAAGTACTTTTTAATTATCTTTATGATGAATCCAGTAATGATGTCGTTTGATGGATTTCTAAATAAATCACATGCATCTTCAGCGTAAAAACTTGCAGGGTTATGTAAATACTTTAGGGTGCCAACTATCTCGGGTTGTCGGCGTTGAAGAATTCTTTTTTTCAAAGCCTCAACTAACTGACGACTTATTGTGCTGTCTCTTTGTATAAGTTTGGAAATCATAAATTTCAAAGCAGTCTCTGCAGTTAGCAAATTAGCATCTTCTCTGCAGATTGCTTCAACGGTTGCTTTTATTAAATTTAATGAAATTGATAGGTCTGTTAATATGTCTATTTCCAAAGTAGTAAACGTAGTGTGGTTTTTCAAGTCAATCAGAGCTTTCATTACACCATCTCTTAAAAGCAAAAATCTTGTGATCATGTCTGCTAGGCTGCTCCAGCGAGTTTTGCAGTCCAAAATTAGTTGTGAATTCTTGTCGCCACTTCCTAAATGTGTATTTAAAATATCCATTCTGGTTGGTGAATTCTTAAAATACTTGACAATTTGTCTAACTTTTTGGATTAAGTCCTTGTAAATGATTAGAGGAACATTTATTGTATTTTCTGCTAGCAGAGAAAATCCATCTTCGTTTTCACTATTAGTTTCGGAAACATCACTGTCGTTGTCTCCAATATCTGAGTGTGGTATTGCAGTCATTGCAGATGTAGAAGGGATTGTACTGTCACCGCTTTCTTTTTTGTAGAGTACGTCCAACACAGCACATTGTATACCATGTGCTAGACACAGTTGATTTAGTGCAGATGCTTTTAGACCTAATGCTCGCATAACACTCGCACCATCGGTAACAATACACACGATGTCATCTTCTAGCGAAAGCCCAAATTGAAGGAGTTTTTCTTCCAAAATATTGTGACAGTTTTCCGCTGTTCCTCTCCCTATTATTCTTGACAATCCCAAGTTTCTAAAAGGCTTTTTTTCAAGTCTTGGGGAATGAATATTGACGTTCACATAGCGTCTATTTCTTCCAGAAGTCCACTCATCAAGTGAGACTGAAAATTTATATCCTTTGACTTTGATTGCATGAATTTCTTGTCGTAAATCACTTTTCAGTTGTTCACATTTATTCATGACCATAGTTTTTACAGCATTAGACGATTGAGGCAAATCATATTTAGACTTCTTGAAAAGCATTCTTAATGTTTCGGAGGTACAAAACACTCTAAAAGGCAAACCATCTAAAGCAGTTAATTTTGATACGACACTTTGAACGTCATCAATATCAGGTTTGAAGAAATCTTCAATCTTCATTTTCTTATTTTTTGGTTCACCTTCACATTTTTCACTTCCAACATTTTGTGATAGTAAAGTGGAATTTTCGCTTTCTTTTTGTGAAGAGGAGGAAGTGGAGGGTTGATCTTGTCCTTTATGTTTTTCAATTTTTAGGTTTATGGAGTGTATTAATTTCAAATGACTGTGAAGGGTGCTAGTAGAACCAGAATGTTTTAATACTTTCTTGCATTTTTGGCATTCAGCATACAATTTATCTGTAGAACGACTAAAATATTGCCATACAGACGATTGGTCGGAACGGCTGCTGTTATGTTTTTCAAAAACTAATTTGTCATTGTTGTTCTTTGCCATTATTTCAGTTGACTATTAACCTTAGTGTAAGTATTAACCTGCAAATATGAAAAATACAACCATCAGCAACAACAACTCAACCACAAAATAATACTAATATTAAAAAGCAATGCACATACATGCATAACAACATTAACCACCAATACTAATAACAATGTATTGTAACAATAATAATAATATATTTTTGACAACACTGTATTCTAGTTGGTAGCGAGTATATCAACCCTGCCTGCGAAGCGCGGGGTCTCGGGTTCGATTTATGTGACTAATAAGTGTGTTATATAAATTATTGTTATTATATAATTAATTGCGTTTATTTATTTATACAAGACCACACTAAACGCCCTTTTTGTTGTAAATATTATAATTATTAGTTAATTATCACGAGTTAATTGAATATAATAACTCTAGGTACTTACCGCAACAAAAATCCTAATCTTCAAAATAAAACTACACACAATAATTATTCCATAAGCCTTGTTTGGGTGACGTGTGGCGGGCGACTGACCACTGCCTGGCGTGGCGGGACAACGTAGACAAAATGGCGGCCACGTCGAATCAGTGTTGCTATTATTAACTCTTTTGAATTTATTGTGAAAAAATTGTGAAAAGTGGAAAGAATCATTAAAAATTGATCTACCTATTATTATTTATCTAATTGTAATAATTATAGTCTTTATTGTTTGTTTGCCATAAATATCATAATAGAAATAGGTACACAGAACTTAGTATAAAGGGCGGCCTTATCGTTTACAAGAGTTACAAGCGATTAGGTTCATGTCTAAGGATTTCTAAGTGTTTTTTTGTTATTTTGGCATAAAGTCACTAGTTTTTTTAAAACTGGGGGCGATAAAAGTTCATATTTTACAATAATACAGCTTAAAATACGGTGATTAAATAGAGAAAATGCCTATAACTTAATAGAAAAATTATCCGGATTATCCGGATAATAAAACTCCTGATATCCGGATAACAAATTCGGCGGATATCCGGATAATTCGAATATTCGGATATCCGGATAGTAAGCCCTAGTTGTACCCTAGTTAAGCGAAAAGATGACGTCACCAAATTATGTCTGTTTCTAGTTAGATGATTATATGCGTATCACTATTCTGCTTGAACATACCTAAGTTGTTTTTTACGAATATAATATTGCTGTAAATAAATTGAGAGGCTACTGTTAATATGCCTATTTCTTTAAATTTCTCACGCAGAGAATCACGTGATTTTAATTTATAAATGGCTCTGATTGCCCTTTTCTGCAAAACAAATATAGAAACAATGAGCCTCACATCAAAATACCATAGGACATGAGACTATGAAAGTATGCAAAATAAACAAGTTTAGCAGTTTCTACATCGGTAAACTGTCTTATCTTTCTAATGGCATAAACTGACCTACTTAGCTTACTCGCGAGAGCCGTTATATGGGTGCCCCATTGTAGTTTAGAATCTAAGGTGACACCCAAGAAAACTGTGGATTTTTCCATAGTTAGAATTTCATTATTTAATTTGAGGCTTTTACTAACATTCCGTACATTAGGTAGTGTAAATTCAACACACTTAGTTTTTTTAGCATTAAGCAGCAAATTATTTGTTGTAAACCAGTGTGATAAACGAGACAGAGCACTGTTTATATCGTCAAAATTCGTTTTATTTCTATTCGTCTTAAATATAAGGGAAGTGTCATCAGCAAACAGGACAATCTCTGCATGTTTCTTAATATAATACGGCAGATCATTTATATATACTAGAAAAAGGAAGGGGCCCAAAATCGAGCCCTGAGGTACACCCATAACAGATTGAGATCCCGATGACTTGGTATCATTTATGCTAACACATTGTATTCTACCCTTCAAGTATGACACAATCAAGTTAAGTGAATTATTCTTGATACCGTAGTGGCTGAGCTTAAGTAGAAGTGTTTCGTGTTCAACACAGTCAAATGCTTTAGACAGGTCACAGAATACCCCTAAGGCATTTTGTGAATTCTCCCAGGCCTCAAAGATGTGTTTGAGAAGCCTAGCACCAGCATCTGTTGTACTACGGCCTTTGGTAAAGCCGTATTGATCAGGGTGGAGTAAATTACAAGTGATGAAGTGCATCAGAGAACGGTTATATTGTTTTTCTCCATATAGCTCAAATAATATATCCCTACTTTTAAAAATACCTCTTGGGCCCAATCACTAAAATTAAAATTTTTATTTAGTTGAACCTGCTTATATTTAAAGATTTTATTAAATTCATTATTTATAGTATCGAAGAGGGACCTATATAAGTTATCGGGATCAGCCTGTTTCAGTGATAAGGTACTGTGGATTCTGGCGGCGACTTCTACTTTAAAGCGTGTCATTTTGCTTTTAGTTATAGGTCTATATTTTATTAATTGTTTATTTGCAATAAAGTCAGTACTAACCGAGATGCGCTGACCACAGTGGTCTTGAATATTTTTTCCATACATGGGAATGATGGGGAAAAATTTATTTATAATTATGTTTTGAACAATCTTACTGATTTTCAGCTTGACATGTCTTAAAAATTATTTTAAACTGAATGTAGTAATAAATACTATAATTATTGCTACTAAGAGCTTCTGCTATCTTAAGCTTGATGGAAACTTCCGACACGTGGGTTGGCCACTAACTCCTCCTCAAGAGGAGAGACCCGTCCTCCGTATTGGGTCATCAAAGGGTTAAAGCCAAGAGCCGTTTAACTCGTACTACACAATAACTGGCTCCTTGCTTATAATTAATTAAATCTAGTCTTGTTTATAATAGCTTAATAAATAAAGGTTAAGGGGCTGTAATAACATTTTGTTTGATTTTAAATACTCTAAGAATTACAGTTATTTAAGTAAGAGGCCTACCCCTTAAGGAACCCTTAGTCCTAACTAAGCCTACCTTTTTTATTTATTTATTTATTTATTTATTTCTTAGGAAAACTTACAGCTATTACAATATGAATGTTCAGTTAAGTAGTACAAGGAAGGCCAATTACAAGTTTTCACGGATAGGTGACAGAGTAGATTTTTTTTTTGAAAGAATTATGGATACACATTAAAGATACACAGAGATATATAGTACAATATACAAATGCCAGCAGATATAAAGAAATAATGTACTTAAACATAACAGAAGAAAAGGCTTATATAAGTACAATTAATTTATCTATTAATTGGTGCTAATTTAAGAAGAAAAAAAAGTTTAAATTTAATTTCAAATATTAATTACTATTTAGTACTGAAAAAATTTATGGCTCATCATCTTTTTAATTTTTGTAGAATTAGTATGAAAAATATCTATATTATTATTTTCTTGAGTAACAATATTAACTGATTTACAAGCTCTTGAGAAGAATGAATTTTGTCTGTATTTAGTTTTCATTGTAGGAATATATAAAGGAGCATTTATTCTTGTTGATCTAGGTATACGGAAATTTAGACTACTTAATAACTCATGCGAATCTACCAAGCCATTTATAATATTAACTATATAAGCCACGTCAGCTATACGTCTACGCTCTTGCAGAGGAAGCAAGTGTTGCTTAGAGCAATGTTCCATATAACTTATATCGGAGATTTTGCTACGGTATCGAATAAACCCAAGGAATCGTTTTTGTATGCGTTCGATGCGATTAATATAAATATCGTATCTTGGGTTCCAAACCTGAGAAGCATATTCGAGATGGCTACGGACAAAAGTGCAGTACAGGATTTTCAGAGTTTTGATGTTCTTGAACTGTCTTGTTAAACGTATAATAAAGCCTAGAGCCTTCGAGGCTTTCTTGACTATATCATCGATATGAATATTAAAGAGGAGCTTCGAATCAAACATAACACCTAAGTCCTTAATTTTGTTAACTCTAGTCAAAATAGTGTTGTTGATATTGTAATCAGATAGTATAGGGTCTGGTTTACGTGTGTATGAGCAAACGAAACATTTAGAGACATTCAGTTCTAGGCGATTGCTTAAACAATAATTATAAAACGAATTGAGATCCCTTTGAAGGTTGAAAGTATCCTCAACTGAACGAATAACATTTAGTATCTTCATGTCGTCCGCATATAGTAGAATTTTGGAATAGGCAAAACAGGTGTGTATATCGTTAATAAAAATTACAAATAGGAGTGGCCCGAGCAAAGATCCTTGGGGAACTCCGGATGGAATAGGCTTAGTGTCAGATGTATAACCATTAAGGACTACAGTTTGAGTTCTATTAATAACGTAAGAACAAAACCACCTAAATAAGTTCCCCCTTATTCCCGCTGCCATGATTTTCCTCAGAAGGATAATGTGGTCTATCCTGTCGAAGGCCTTAGTATAATCAGTATATATCACATCCACCTGAGCAGGCTCAGACATATATTTTGAAATATAATCACTACAGATGAGAAGATTAGATGTTGTGGATTTGTTTTTCAAAAAACCATGCTGTTCAGGGATAAAAGTTTGTTTAAGTGTCGCATAAATTTGATTATGTACTATCTTCTCAAACACCTTAGCAAAAAGACAGAGTTTGGATATGGGTCTGTAGTTTTCAACTTGGATTTTAGGTCCTTTTTTATGGATGGGTGTTATATATGCTGATTTCCATATTGACGGAACAGTCCCTTCGCTAATAGATTTAGAATACAGTAGCGATAGTGGAGTAGCAAGGATATGAGCACATTTTATTATAAATATAGCTGGTATACTATCAGGGCCTGCCGACTTCTTTACATCTAATTTTTTCAATAGTCGGTACACTTCAGACCTATCAATATTCACTGATGCAATATCGGATGAAGTATAGGATGACAAATAAGACGGTTCAGCTATTATACAGTCATTAGGAGACAACTGGTTATCATTTTGTAAAAAATTTGAATGGAAGAAATTTGCGAACATGTTACTTATCTTAGATCCATCGCTAGAAGTTTCATTTCCATATGTCATGACTGAAGGATAAGTATTAGTAAGCTTGAGGCTTTTGACGTAGGACCAAAATGCTTGAGGATTGTTATTGATGTTGTTTTCAATATCTGAAATATATTTATCAAACATTTCACTTTCGAGAAGCTTAGCCCTCTCTCTTAACATATTAAATGATTCAAAATCGGAGTAATTGTTATATTTAATGAATTTAGAATGATATTTATGCTTTTCTTTTAATATTTTTACTAATGGGGTTTTATACCATGGAGGATATTTTTTGGTAGATTTGATTAGTTTGCAAGGTATAAACTGATTTCTGAGATTATTTAATTGACTATAAAAAAATTGGACAGCTTCCTCTAATGACCGATTAATGAATTCAAGTTCCCAATTAATTTGGTTCAGTTTACCTAAGATAGATTCATAATCTCCGTTCATGTACATAAATTTCTTCCTAGGTTGAATTTGAAGAGAATGTAACTGGACAAAACTAGCTGAGATAGACAGGGACTTATGGTATGGATCCTCTGGCACTAGAGGGTCACTGCAGTGCATAACGGATACGTCACTATTTGAGAAGACTAAATCTAAAATTCTGTCTTTGCAGTTAGAGTGGGAGTTATACTGGGACAGGTTACATAACTGTAACTTATCAATGAAATCAGTTTGCGATTCTCCCTGGATATTATCCGGCGACAAATAGCCGTCACCATCAGAATTTAACCAAGTAATATTAGGTAAATTAAAATCTCCCAAAATTATGAACTTGTCAGAATGATTACTTAATATGATATTTACTAGTTTGTCCGAAAAGTTTAATAACTGCGTTGAGAATGTGTTACCCATATTTTGTTGACATAAATAAACGGTGCATATATGCATTTTGTATGAAATTTTAGGTTTAATGTGTTGAAGCGTTAATGTAATCCATAGATCCTCAGCGGACGAACACCACTCCTCCTGGACATCAGCTACAAGTTCCCGCCGTACGGCTATTAACACCCCGCCCCCTAATGATTGTTGAGTACTCAAGTAATTCCTATCGCGTCTCCAGATGAGATACCTATCATCAAATAACTCACTGTTGCTAACACTGTCCACAAGCCAAGTTTCCGTCAAACACACTACATCGTAACAATTAAGACTTATGTTTCTACGAAAAGTGGACGTTTTTGTCCGTAGCCCACGAACATTTTGATAAAAAATAGTAATCATAGCCATTTTAACAATTCTAATAACATAATACGTTTATACTTACATTTAAACTCGTAGCAAAATATAGCAATTAATTTGAATGAAATGGAAACAAAATTAAAATTCGAACGAAATACAACTTTAACATCACACAAATACGGAACATTGAATGATAGCTGACTTGACTCGTTAATTGCACAAGAGCTTCTATTGCCGTGTATGCAAATTTGAAACTTATAGTATAAAGTATAAGAAGTAATAACACATAAAGATTGCCAATTAAGAACAAGAAAAGGATTAAGCGATAAGCGAACAAAAGACGATGAATGCACCTTGTCGTAAACAAGAACGGTTCTCAACTTGAGCAAAATACTACACATATTAAATGCACGACACAATTGAAAAAAAGTGTATATATTGTCTAGCGTGGAATTCTTTTTAAATCGGATTCTGAATTTATTATATACACTGGTGATGTTGTATTTTTTCTCATAAATATTTTGCATCCCTTCACCCACGTATACATAAAATCCAGTTCTTTTGATAATTGCTTTGCTTTATTCAGTAGATTTTTGTTCTGCAGAGTGAGATGGTCGTTGATGAATATCCTTTTATCACCATTCAAACCCAAGCTTGATGCCGTTATGTGCTTGCATTTCCTCGCCTCTGTCATGAAGTTATCTTTGATGTATCTATTGTGCAAGGAAACTATTATATTTTTGGTGTTGTTATCGCCTCTTGTCGGAATTCGTGCAATATAATTAATTTGTTCTCGGGTAATTTTATAGTTAACGATATCACAAATCTTAGATATTATAGTGTATAGATTTTCAGACGATGTGAACGGTACACCTTTTATCTCTATATTATTAAGGCGCGATCTCTGCTCGTCTTCGTTCACTTTTTGTTCTAACTGCTCCACCCGCTGTTGTAATGATGATACATGTTCTTTAGCAGCATGTAATGATTTTACTTCCTGATCTAAGATATTAATTTGGTCCGTAAGGGATGACATTGACTGGTAGACGGTTTCCAGTGAGGTCTTGACATCTCCTAGCTCTGTTTTTATTGTTTTAAGATCGGTTATTTCTTCTTGAATTTTCTTTACGCTATCAAAGAGTACGGGCAGCGTAGCCAACTGCGTCGAGACGAACTTTAGTTCAGTGTATATGCCCTCCAGTTCTGGGGATTTTCCTGGTGTCGGACTAGGGTTTTTGCACGAGAAGCATCTCCATGTGGTTTTTCTGTCCCCCAGTTTACGGAAACCAGACTCAGTAATACCGGCACATGCAAAGTCGTAACGGCTTAAACAGACGGAACACTGAACCCCATCTCTGAACTCAGTCTCACACCTTTTACATTTGTGCATCACGGATAAGATGATATATACAACTTTGAGAACCGCTGGCACTTGCACTGAGCGACTGTGGCAGTGTCTAACTGGTACGACGTCTAACGACTGACTACCTTACCTTAACTACTCTGCAATTAAAATTAAAATTAAAATAAAACATAATGAAAAAATAAAGTACCTTTATTTAAGCCAAAATATATAAATTATTATGTGTTTGTTTATTCATTAACAAGAAACTAACTCTTTACAATAATAAAAAGGCAAAATCTACGTAAGGTAAACAAATAAACATAACATACCTAATTTAAAAATATATCTACAAAACATAATTTATCTGCCATATAAAATATTTAAATAAAACAAAATTTGAAAAAAAAAAAACATTTTTAAACAATATTAATATGACATTAATATATTTTTTACTTTTAAACAAGGCTTTGGGCCTCAAGTTAATATTTATCATTGAATAAAATATCACATAATTAATGAATTACCCTACACAAATAGTAGGTACCTACTATTGACTAAAGTGATAAAATTATCATTTCTTATCTGTCAAACAAAAATTTTTGTTTAAATTTTTGTTAAAAAGAAAATTGTATTTTCACCTATAAAATATTTCAAGATCTTTTTTTATGCCTTAAGCAGGCAATCGAGCAGACGGGTCACCTGATGGTAAGTGATCACCGTCGCCCGTGGACATTAGTAACACCGGAGGCGACACCAATGCGTTGCCAGCCTCGAAGAAAACACTAGACCCGCTTCTTGAAGGACCCCGTGTCATAGTTTGGAGGGAACACCGATGCAGGAAGGATAAACTTTATACGTGAGTTTGAAATTAACATTGTTCTAATTCATTAAGTTTGTTATATTTTCGTTTACTCGTGTTTGCAAAATTTATCTGTATCATAATTATTATTCTCTAACTATTCAATTAGATATATTATTTTGAAGGGTAATTTTTATAAATCCTCTTTCTATAAAAATTCATATACATCTCACAAATTAGCTGCCTAATAACTGCGTTTAATACTTTCAGATGGTTAAATAAAAAGAAGGGTCCGTGTACTTTTTTACGCTGAGAAGTTATACTTCTTTGACATAATTAAATAAATATTTAATTTAATAACGTGTATCAGTTTTAATTATCTTTTAAAAAATATTTTTGTACTAAACAAAAATAATAAAATATAACATGTGTACTACCTATTTTTACACAAGTACAAACTAGATGGCGTTGTTCACGAACCTGAATCACGCTGTTGAGTCTCTGTAAGATTTGTATAAGTAATACAATTAAATTTTAAAAGAGGTAAAGATAATAAGAAGTTAGGGCCATCTATCCAATGCTTTCATACGCCCTTCATGGCTTCATGGTAGCGCAAATTTTTAAGCAAGTCACATAAGAAGTATAACTTCAAAAATTAAATATGAAGTATTGATTATGTAATTTATGTAGGTTAAATTACCAACATTATCAACTTTGATATTTTAGCTTTGGTTTACATTATTCAATGTTGTAGTTTCATAGCCTTAAACCTCCTCCTTCAAAAGTCGACGTGTCTTGTAAAGTGGTCCCAGGTAGAGATCTGTTCGAAGAGCGCGGTCCCGGGACACTCGGTGGCCGTGACCTGGTTGTGGCCAACCAGCTTGTACGTCGGGCTCAGGACTCCTTGTTCTACTCCGGAGGCAATCAGCGCCTGGGTCGACGCCAGCATGGCTGCCGGGGGAGTTTCCACTGTTGATCAAAATGGTGGTAGGAAAATAATTTTATCTTTTTTAATTTATACATGTATAATAGTAAGATCTTAGACAAGTGACTATATAATATTTTATTTTTATTTTAAGGAGACAAACGTCTATCGCAGTTATTAGTGTAACAGTTACAAGTACATGCTATAGTTATATATAAGTAATATATAATATAGTAAGGATGAAGTTTTTTTATGCTTTTAGCAGGCAAACGAGTAGACGGGTCACCTGATGGTAAGTGATCACCGCCGCCCATGGACATTAGCAACACCGGGGGCGTCACCAACGCGTTGCTGGCCAAGAAGATTGGACAGACAGGCCCGCTTCTTGAAGGACCCCATAATTTGTATTATTTTAATGTTAACAATAATACGTGGATGGAATTTGTGGGTGTGCGCAGTATGCGGGCGCTATCTGTATAAATTACTTGCTATACGGAACTCTGTACAGTGTACACAAGAAAGTCCATGTGATCGACAGAGCTAAGCATCAGAGAGCACGATCGACAGTTGGATGGTTGACCACTGGGGGATAATATTTTCGAACACTGTGCTTCAAACGGCACATAAAAGCCACCCGTCCCGGCGTTACATCGGAGGCGTTCGGAGCTGTACAACCTATGACACTTGAGCTGGCCACTACCACTCCACCAATTGGAACAGCGTGGTAGAGTATGACTTAGATATTCTTAAGGTCGATGCATACGTAACGTGGACGGGGACGGGGACGGGGCATAAATATACGTGCATGCGCCTTTCCCGTCCCGTCCGTGCTTCCGTGGCGTATGCACTGTCGTTTACATTTTCTATGAAACGATGTTTCCAAAACTTCACGTCTCGTCCCGTCCCCGTCCCCGTCCCCGTCCCGTCCCGTCCCGTCCCGTCCCTGTCCCGTCCCGTCCACGTTACGTATGCATCGACCTTTAATTATGAAGGAAGACTCCACGGTAAGGTATGTATAGTTTACCTCTCCAGTCGCCAATCAGGCAGATACCAACACTAATGCTGTTGGCGCGACCGGCGTGGATGCCGATGTTCTTCCAGCCCCTGCCTTCGTAAACTGCTCCATCGCTGCCCAGGCAGAAACTGGAAGAAGCAACATAGTTTAGTAATAGCACAGAAAACACAATGGTACCTAACAGTTAACACATTTATACAATGATTATTGATAAAAAAAAACCGACTTCAAAATTAGGGATAACTCTACTCGTCAGATCTCGCTCTAATGTAAGTTGGACCACATAACAAGCACCAGCTTTCGATAAAAAAAAGAATCATCAAAATCGGTTCACCCAGTTGAAAGTTCTGAGGTAACAAACATAAAAAATACAGTGGAATTGAATACCTCCTCCTTTTTTGAAGTCGGTTAATAAGGCTGTCTAATTAAAGCATTTTTATGTCTACCCAGTAGACTGGTTACCTAATAGTGATTTAATTCCGGACCGATGAAATTATTCATGTGATAGATAAAGAACAAAAATTTCTCAGGTCCTCGGGTGTAATTATAAATACGGTTTAGTCCCGGTCGTCCCCACCTTGTCGTCCCCACTGAGTACGAGTGGGAAAAAAAGTTTCATTCGTCCCCAGTAGTGACAAAATGTATATAAAAAATCAAAAAGCGTTGTATTATTCCAGAATTTTACATTTTATGACATAGTTGTGGGATATTTCCATTTAAGTTTAAAGAAACTTGTGTTTGGAAGTCCCCTCTTCCCTGTATAGTATACACTGTTCTGGGATAGTGCGCTATAGATTAATACTATGAATATAATTTGTAACAATTATAGTATCAAATAAATAAACATAATAAATAGTTTTAAATAAATAATATTAATAAATAGGTTTAAATAAGTAATATACATAAAATAATATCATACTTACATGATACAATAAATATGAGCACCCAATAGATCAAAATAAATGAATACGTATGTATAGTACGTGATGGTGTGACCGCTTTACATTGAATGAGAAAAGGTTTTCCACTACACTACAACTACTAAACATCACACAACAAGGACGTCGAAAACTGCAACTGTTTTCCGTAATTAACTTCTTTTCTTAATTAAAAAAAAAAACTATTTTTTCTTAAAAACTATTTTCTTTCTTTTGTCGCTCATGTTCAAACGCCGAATATTTTTTAAGGTCAGTCGCATAAAAAGTTTAATAAATCAAGTTTCCTCGTCATAATTGACTTAAGTAGTTTTATTATGTAACGCGATCATTGGTCATCTGTCAATAGGTACATATATCCTTGTTCGTCATTCCGACAGAGGTCAAGACACCTTTTTAACCAGTTCAGGTGCGTCCATTCGATCAACGTTACACGTGAAAGCGCACGGTGATTCCCCTAAAGATAAATTAATATACATATAGTGTCAACTTAGAATGCTAAGGAGATTGAAACTTTTAGATGTTGTCTCCTCGTTTCCGATAAAATAAGTTAATTTAGAGCTAATGGTTTTTTATGTAATGTCTGAAAGACTCACTTGTAACCAATATCTCCCCAGTCCATGCTCTTGTGAAAGTTTTGCATGGAGCGCATGGCCATTGCGCACTGTTCGGTAGTATTGCAGGCGCCAGGTATGTAGGTGTGGTGGATAACAACGTACGACACCGGCAGTTTGAATGGCCTGACATCAGTCGAAGGTTGCGCGCCCCAGCAATCCCGCTTGTAAAATGGGAATTTTTCATATCCTCGAAAATAAAATAGTTGTTAACAATATTGCTTGATATCTTACGGAATAACTACAGGAAAGATAAAGCTCGAAAATGTTTGTATATTATACAATTTTATATTATACAATGTATAATCTGCACGACTTATTTTAGCTTGCACTTTTTTTAATTTTAAAATTTAAAATTGACACATTTACGTTACAATACTATAATTTAATGTTAATCCATTCTATTCAAAAATATAAAAAAGAGTTATTTTTAATACAAGCATACGTTTTTTAACTATTACGACGATATTGGTTCCCAACGTCACTCTGGTCTTGGTCCCAAATCTTCTTTGCAGAGTTCAATACAGATATACAGATTACTTAATTGAACTGTAGATTTTCTCGCAGCTTTAGTACTACTGAGATATCTACGGTTTCCTGAAGTGTAGCTAGGTAAGGTTTCTACTTACATTAATAAATCATTTTGATAGTGACATTTATACAGAAATTTGTATAAATGTGCATAACTGTATAACTAACTGAATAACTGTACTTATGACTGTATTAGCACACGCTCGAAGGTACAAAGTAAAATCTTTTACCGATGTTACATTATGTGTTACAACCCCTTATATTACACAATAATGAATTACATAATAATTATGTACTTATTCATAATTATTATGAACTGCAGGGCGTAAAATTTAAACTAAATATTTATGGCGACAAATGCAGGTATTTATGACGACAGGGTTTTTAATCTGAATATTTAAAAAAAACCTGTTTGTAATCTTGTGACTTCACATGAATTCATCATCAATTATGTTGTAATTAGCAGCAGATATAAACTCGTGTTCATAAAGCATTAAAATTTATATGCAACTAATATCTAGCTCTTTCTTTATCTAACTCACATAGGTACCTATGCTAAAAAACTGACATAGTTGATTGTAATTTGTAACGAACTGTAATGAGCTTAGTGTAGATTTTTCTATAAAATGTAACGATTCCTAATATAAGAGAGCTGTCGCCATTGTCTACCACGTGCATAGGCTTACGTCTTTAGTCTTTGGCTTAGTCTTCAGGATTTAAAATAAATACTTTATTTAACTTACCATTGTTTTTTGGTAAACCGTACACTAAATAAACGTTGAACACTATTGCTACAGCAACGCTGCGTCTGTATGCAATCATTTTAACTTTTAAATTAAATTAAGTATTTCAAATTGTCACTTATAGTGTCACGAATACGTGAATTGAACTGATGAATTTGTAGGGATGATTCTCCTTATATGTCATGTTATGTTCCCTCGGTACTTCCCTCCGATGAGCACGATAACCAAAACAGTTAAATCTTAAGTGGATACCTAAGTACATGTCAAAATAAAGCCACTTAATCACATAATAATTACTAAATAGAGTACGATGGATTATAGTATTATAAATTACATAATTGTCATTGAGTTAAACAAATTGTTTCATTAATATTTTAGTGTATAGTTAGTATCCATAACACATGTTATGCATGCAATCATATGAATCCAAACAGATGCAACAGTTGTAAAAAATATTATCTCGAAAGTAAACTTTGCATAATTAATGCCCTTCTAAATGTTAGCTACTTTTTCTGCTACTTCTACATTGTCAACTTTACCAGTTTACCGAATCACTCGTCACTCGTCACTTAACTGACTGGATTACAAATCAATCATTGTTTATGTTTCTCACTTCTATACTCACATGTACCTATACGCTAACTAAACACTACTTGGATTTTTGAAGAGACGCAGATATAACTGGCGATGTACGTAGATAAATACGAACAAGTATTAACGTAATAACAATTATTGTCGTATTCATATTACGCTTCGTGGCCAGTATGACCCCGTTATCGTGATATCAGATTCATTGCCAGATATTATCTATGTTGTTTAAACCAAACTGATAATGTCTATACTCAAACTATATTATTGCTACCCGGACAGACTTTGTTCTTTCAAAAGTTTTTTTTTATTTTGAGATGTAAGCTGTCCTATCTTTCAAGTTGGATCAAACTGCACACGGTGTGCAAATTTGATTAAAATAGGTTAAGTAGTTTAGGAGTCCATCGCGAACAAACAACGTGACACGTAATTTATATACATATACTAGTTAACCGGGCAAATGTTGTTCTGCCAAAAATTTTTTAGGGGTAGGGGGATGAAAAATAGATGTTGTCCGATTCTCAACCCTAGCCGATATGCACGCAAAGATTCACGAAAATCGGTCCAGCCGTTTCGGAGGGGTTCAACTTGTAACACCGTGACACGAGAATTTTATATATAAGATTAAGATTAACGTAAAGAATAGATAACTATTAATGTTTCTCTATCTATAAAGTATCTACTAGCCCTCTGTAGTTAGTGTGGCCTTAACCGCGTTTCCGGGATATACGTACCCTTGTTATTCCAGATCAGGGTCTGGTTGATTTGATAAAATTAATCTATTGCTGCGATAGTCTGACGTTTATCGAAAATAAGTATGGAAGATTTTGTTAGTTTCTGCGATGTTCTCGCGTTTACAAAAGATAACCGTAAACAAAAAACGCGTGCTAGGTAGAAGACCTTGCCTATTATCAAATGATAGTATCATATTTGTCTACGTCACTTACAAGGAACATTATGTCACCTCTACATCTTTGTAATCTATAAGTTAAGCCCCCAAGATGTCACATGAATGAATGTTTACATCTCTACATCCAAACTGCGTTTAACTATATTGCACTATTGCATTACAACTTATGTATTACATTACACATAAGACTTATTTAAAGTGCGACCGCGAAAAGGCGAAGCCCTACTTTTTCACCAAGATGTAGGTCATGTAGGATTTGTACTCGTAGAACTAAAGCTAATAAAGTCAGGTCTTTGAGAGTTAAAAGTTTGACTCTTATGAGATCTGATAACTTTTAACCATGAAACCTTAATGAGCTTCGCAACCTTTGTACATACATTTTAGGGGTTGAAACATTGCATATTTTTAGGGTTCCGAAGTAAAATCGGGATATACATATTTATTAAAACTCCAGAATCTTAGAATAATTATACTGAAAAACATTTTTTTCAGGGTACCTCCCCTACAGGATATATGTATGATATAGTTAGTGCATTCTAGTAGCCGTGCCGATATTATTTAAATTATTTATCTAATATTAAAATGTCATCCCGTTCATTGCTATTTTAATGGGACAAATATTGATTCCATGTATGTCCGTAGGGCCAAAGGCTTCCTTTAATTAGCATGCGTGATAAGTTTGCATTCAGACACATTTAAAAAGACAACAATAAGTTACAAAGGATTTTTTACCTTATTATTATTTTTAGTTGTAAATAAGTTTAATGCGATAAAATAGATAAAAAATAATCGACTTATTGATAAAGTCCGCACTCTATGAATAATTTAAGATATGAAAGAAATCAACTTTAAGTGACTTTTTATCGATGAAATTTAAAGTCTTAAACGCTATATCTGTCATCAGAATCTGTTGTTGTTTGCAAAAAAAGTATTAATAAAGATACGCTAGTTTTCATCCATCGTAGAGCTAGATGGGGGAACTACCGTGAAATAAGCACGTAAATTTTCCGCATTATTTACTCTAATAGGTTTCATCCGCTATTTAAAGAAAAATAATCAAAATGATAAATGATAAATAAGTAGTTCCGTTTATTTTTACACATTTTTATTTACATACAGCCGACAATGGAACATAATATATGATACTTATAGAATACTGGACACCCGGCGTGTGTTTCTAAGCTAAAAAATTGGGAAAGTCTAAAATCTAAAATGTGCCTATTGCATTGTTTTAGTGGTCTTAAACCATCTTCGCAAAATTGCCTTTCAAATGAAACCGGTTTGGGGTGGGTTTGGGGGACATCCATACAAACATTTTATGTGGTTTTTTTATAGATTTGTAAAACTTAAAGTAACTGGTGATGCGTAGTCTGTGAGGAGATCGAAAGATCTGACTTAACTATCTATTAATTCAGAGCAATGAATGGTTATAATTATAATGTTAATCTGTTCAATAGCTGCTGCATGACGAATTGATGTCCTTTCAGAGTGACATTAATTTAAAGGTTTTTTATTGCATCTATTCGAAAAGAGCTACTAGAGTTTATTTGTCGTAAATAAAATTTATCTATAATCCCTAGTAGTTCAGTCAATAAAGTAGTTGTAGAGTGCGTGAGCGGGAACCTAAGCGATTTCTTCAGAAACTTATTCAGGCTGCTTAGGGAGACAACATACTAAAAGTCCTGACGTCTAGGAGGTGAGCCGGAGGGATTGCAAAGGTCTCAATTTTAGGTTTTTCGCCAATATCTCAAAAACGGTGCGTTGTAGCGAAAAATGTTCTATAATGAAATGAAAGCATATAAAGTTTTCTATAACACTGATTCTGTTCAGTTTTTCCATATTCCCAACCGTTTTCGAGCTACACGCTCTGGAAAAGTGAAAATTACAATAATCTAAATTTTACTAACAAAAAATAACCGACTTCAAAGTCTCAAAAACTACTTGTCAGATCTCGTTCAAATTTATGTGGGACCACATGACAAGCACCTGCTTTCGATTAAAAAAAGAATCATCGAAATCGGTTGGCGTGATATTGAGTTATTCGTCAATTTGTCGCGCACATCTTAACACAAATTTACGACTTATGTGGTTTTCTCATGGATGCCATTGTCAGATCTCAATAAAATTTATGTGGGACCACATGACAGCCACCAGCTTTCGATTAAAAAAAGAATCATCAAAATCGGTTCGCCCAGTCCAAAGTTCTGAGGTAAAAAAAGGAGGAGGTTCTCAATTCAACTGTATTTTTTTTATGTTTGTTACCTCAGAACTTTGGACTGGGCGAACCGATTTTGATGATTCTTTAGAACATACTTATCTACTTTAACTTATATCTTTTCCTATCTTGATTTAGACCACGATTAGATTCACGATTCTAATGGAGGATTAATTCACACTTTGTCTGAGAGAAAATATTATTATTTTAAAGCAGTCTTTTCAGGTTTTTTAAGGGTTCCGTAAAGTAACCCCTGACTATAGTTTCGCCTAGTTCGTCCGTAGACAATTTAGTTAGCGACTTCTAATAGTATTTCAATGTTAAATATGATTTATAGCTACCGAGGTACTTTGGTTACAGAAAAATGCGCTATTAGTAGAACAAAAGAAATAGCAAAGGAAACTTTTCTTTTAGTAATAAAATTGGTAATAATTAGGCGCTCCACCCACTGCACCGCGCACCGCGACGGGGCGCGGGATGGCAGATTTTACCACTGTATGCAAATATCTCAGTTTATATAGAAATCACGCCTAGCACAACACACTGCCGACGCGGAGACGCGCGGGAAGGCGGCCCCGCGCGCAGTTTCTGCCGATCTGCGCGGGAGCGCGGGAGGTCTGTCAAGCTGGCATGGGCAAATCGGCAAAAATCGATAAAAAGTACACGAGAATTTGTTGCTAATTAGTTGCTAAATTGCCGATTTTGTTGCTCTAACCGATCTCTGGAAATCGACAACCATGCCAGCTTTATATCAAGCTAGCAGCGAAAATCGATAAAAATCGGCAAAAATCGATAAAAAGTACACGAGAATTTGTTGCTAATTAGTTGCTAAATTGCCGATTTTGTTGCTCTAACCGATCTCTGGAAATCGACTACCATGCCAGCTTTATATCAAGCTAGCAGCGAAAATCGATAAAAATCGGCAAAAATCGATATAAAATACACGAGAATTTGTTGCTAGCTTGATATAAAGCTGGCATGGTTGTCGATTTTCAGAGATCGGTTAGAGCAACAAAATCGGCAATTTAGCAACTAATTAGCAACTAATTAGCAACAAATTCTCGTGTACTTTTTATCGATTTTTGCCGATTTTTATCGATTTTCGCTGCTAGCTTGATATAAAGCTGGCATGGTTGTCGATTTCCAGAGATCGGTTAGAGCAACAAAATCGGCAATTTAGCAACTAATTAGCAACAAATTCTCGTGTACTTTTTATCGATTTTTGCCGATTTTTATCGATTTTCGCTGCTAGCTTGATATAAAGCTGGCATGGTTGTCGATTTTCAGAGATCGGTTAGAGCAACAAAATCGGCAATTTAGCAACTAATTAGCAACAAATTCTCGTGTACTTTTTATCGATTTTTGCCGATTTTTATCGATTTTCGCTGCTAGCTTGATATAAAGCTGGCATGGTTGTCGATTTCCAGAGATCGGTTAGAGCAACAAAATCGGCAATTTAGCAACTAATTAGCAACTAATTAGCAACAAATTCTCGTGTACTTTTTATCGATTTTTGCCGATTTTTATCGATTTTCGCTGCTAGCTTGATATAAAGCTGGCATGGTTGTCGATTTCCAGAGATCGGTTAGAGCAACAAAATCGGCAATTTAGCAACTAATTAGCAACAAATTCTCGTGTACTTTTTATCGATTTTCGCTGCTAGCTTGATATAAAGCTGGCATGGTTGTCGATTTTCAGAGATCGGTTAGAGCAACAAAATCGGCAATTTAGCAACTAATTAGCAACTAATTAGCAACTAATTAGCAACAAATTCTCGTGTACTTTTTATCGATTTTTGCCGATTTTTATCGATTTTCGCTGCTAGCTTGATATAAAGCTGGCATGGTTGTCGATTTCCAGAGATCGGTTAGAGCAACAAAATCGGCAATTTAGCAACTAATTAGCAACTAATTAGCAACAAATTCTCGTGTACTTTTTATCGATTTTTGCCGATTTTTATCGATTTTCGCTGCTAGCTTGATATAAAGCTGGCATGGTTGTCGATTTCCAGAGATCGGTTAGAGCAAAAAAATCGGCAATTTAGCAACTAATTAGCAACAAATTCTCGTATACTTTTTATCGATTTTTGCCGATTTGCCCATGCCAGCTTGACAGACCTGAGCGCGGGGCGTACCGCGGGATATGACAGATCGCGCGGTGAACATATGAGTTTATGCCGTCGTAATCTGCATCACCGCGCGGAGGAGCAGATTACACCACTAGGTAAGGCAGATCTGCGCCTCCGTCGCCGCGCGCGTTATCTGACGCTCCGCGCACCGCGGCGGGACGCGTCTTCAGTGGGTGGAGCGCCTTACAGATACTTAATATAAAATAATAAATCCAGTAAAACACCACAAAATACTACAAAAAATAATTTATTCTATCAATAAGTTAAAACTGCAGTCATTTACATTGAAGATCTAAATCTGTCCCAAGTGGTAATCGTGTCGAACAGTGCCTGTCCAGGGCATTCTGTGGCGCCCACCTGTCTATGGCCAACCAAGTCATACTCGGGGCTGATGTAGCCGAGTTTAACTCCTAACTTTATCAACTTCTGTACGGCTTCCAGCTGTTGTGGTGGCGGAACTTCAGCTGTAAAAGAAAATCATTTGACTTATAAATTATTGGTTTATATGAAATATCTTCATCAATTTTGCTTGGTTGACTAGTTATAGATTACAGAATTTATCCAATGAATAGAGGCTACAAGGTAGGGTCCTAAGCAGTAGACGGTCACGGCCTCAATTGTTAGAGGAGACCCGAGCCCAACAGTGGGATGATTATGGGTTGTGACTTTAAGAGCCTTCTCGCCGATTTTTATACCCTAGTCATATCTTTAAACGGGTCTTAGTATTCCTGTCAGTTTTACGGGTCATAGGAGCTGTTATACATTTTTAGTTTCAATAAACAAAGACACATTTTTAACCGTGTTAGGTACATCATTAATCTATAGTCCATATAAGCTCTAAAGCTTCTCGTATTCGAGGCTAAGACCGTTTATTCTTGACTTAATTCAACGACCGCCCGAAGTCGACTGACATCACACTTCATCTATATCATAGGACCTTCGTATTATCATATTATAATGTTATTGTGTTACAAAATATATAGTGTGATCACCGCTGTCAACCAATATTCGTCATAGGACATCATGGAAGATTGTGGTTCCGTTGTTCTTTGGTTTTCCAATACTCCAATGAAAATAATGGATTAACTAAAGGCATACTTACAAACCCAGTCACCAATGAGAACGATTCCGATGCTCTGTGCGTTGAACCCGGAGACGTGGGCACCCATGTTCGTCCAGCCTCGGCCTTCGTAAACTACGCCGTCGCTGCCTACTGCGAAACTAAAATAGGAGTTATTTTATGTTAAATTAAAACTAATGACAACTCTTACAAAAAAACACCCATAATTGTCTTAATAAAACGCTAACTATTACAACAGAAGTCATAATAGTGCATTGCTTTTACTAACTGACAGATTACGCACAATCTAAACCCGTTAATGCAGAACCATGAAGCTTTATAAAGAAATGCGTGGAGGAGCACTTTTAAATATTCACCGTCTTAAGGGATAAAATGAGGGAATAAAAGTTTGATTATGAAGATTTATTTCCGCAGAAAAAGTCGCTGGTATTAACTCGCAATTAAAAATATACTTACTTGTAACCAATATCCGCCCACCCCTGTTCAATCTGGTGAAAGTCCTGCATGTGTCTCATCGCACCTGAACACTCCTCGGTTGAGAAGCACGCCCTCGGCACGTATGTGTGGTGTATGACGACGAAGGGCACTGGGGTGGACAGTTCCGTGACGGCAGTGGGCGGTCTTGCTCTCCACTGCTCTCGACTATAGAAGGTAAGTTTTTCAGATCCTGAAAAGATATATGACGTTATTGTAGTTGTCATATCCGATTACCGAGCATTCCAGCTGCGTACGGCGAGAGCCCGGTTCTTATCGGTTGCCGACGTGTAGGTGTTACTGATGTTAGTTTATCGACCAGTTAGTACTTACCACGGACATAAAAAAAGAACGGACGTAACCTTGTCTAATCGAGAGTGAAGCTGACAGCTGACAGCTCGCTTACCATGTGTGCGTAATTTTGTAATTTTTGATTCGCTATGGTGTCAATGTCGTAGCCGTATGGTGTCAATGTGTGGGTGTGTGTACTTGTACGAATACAGAGTGTGTATTCTTATGGGTACTTCACTGAATTTGTTCTTGGGATTACGTCCGTCTTTTTTTTACGTCCGTGGTACTTACATTATAATTTTTTTAAAGACATTTTTTATAAGTCTTTTTTATAATCATAAAACATAATTACAGTTTTACACTCGCACTCAGCATTTCTTGCATTGGTCGCATTAAAGCCTATGACCTCATAATTTTTTGTTATGTGCAAAGTTTGCCTCTCATCGTAGCAGGTGTTTAATATTTTTTATAAGTTCACAATAATATTATGCCTTCACGAGTCACAAAAATATTGCGTCAAAATAAGAGTTTTTCAGCGTTCTTCTGTAGTTTTTTAAGAATATGGGAATTTTAACGTTTCCTTCAAAGAGCGCGCGTAGTTATTATTCTGCAAGTTATATCATGTAATAACATGTGATATTTCAATATTTTGGTTTCAAAATAATGAGTTTTATATTTCTTTAAACATTAAGTAGTTACTTTTAAAACACGGTCATTTGTAATTTTAGCATGTTATTTTTTTCATGCATTTTTTTTTTACTTTTTAGTTCTTAGCACATAAAATAACGAACGATTTTTTTTAAATCTTAATTTTCTTATATTGTCAAGTTAATTGTGTGCAAATTTTTGCTCCGACGAAGTTGGAATTGATTAATAAAGAAAATAACTCCCTTATTTATTTATGGTGAACTCGGAAGTTGACTAATATTGTAGTAATAGCCAGTTATCTATAGGTATCTTCAGTCCTATTTATTGTTATCTATCATTATCATATCATAATAATTATTATCGTGTCACCTCTTCAAGAAGTAAATACGTCAGACCTTCCTGCACGCCATGATTTAGTCCTTCACCAAGTTAAAAATAGAAGATAAAATAAAAAATCTTCTATTATTAAAAATGTCCAGAATTTCGAAATGGTTTTTGATTTTTTTATTACTTACTTAGCACATATCTTTTTTATCACATAATGGACTTTTTCTTATCTCTTTAAAAAAACTTAAAATTGCTATTACGTAAAACTACTTTTCACCCATTTTTCGTACCTTTGTACGAAAACGTACGACGTATTCATCTTTTTAACCGACTTCAAACAAGGAGAAGGTGTTCAATTCGACTGTATTTTTTTATGTTTTTTACCTCAGAACTTTCGACTGGATATACCGATTTTGATGATTCTTTTTTTAATCGAAAGCTGGTGCTTATCATGTGGTCTCACTTAAATTTGAGTTAGATCTGTCGAGTAGTTTTTGACTTATTTTGAAGTCGGTTATTTTTTTCTTGTTAAAATTCAGATTAATGATACGTTTGAAAGACGAGACCATTCAACGATATTAAGGGTTATACCAACCTTTAAAAAGCGGGTGACCCAATATGCTTGGAGCTACACACATCATCATGATTACCGCGACCACTGTCATTGTGTCTGAAAATAAAATAATAAAATTAAAGAGGTATATTTGAGAACCTTTTTAGAGTTGACATTTTTAATCTTTGTTAATAAATGAAATAAATACATGTCGACGCTTGAAAGGCAAAAATTACCAAGCGACATGTTGACTTTACACTAGAGCATTTTAGTTTTTAATTTTAGAAAAAAAAAATCGTAAAAAATCGCTTTATTAAGCATTTAAACTGCATTTAAAATTCATTGGTATGAAGTAGCTATGACTAATAGGCGATTTTTTACTATTTTTTTTCTAAAATTAAAAACTAATGCTGTAGTGTAAAGTTGCGTTTCAAGCGTCGACATGTATTTATTTCATTTATTAACAAAGATTAAATATGTCAACTCTAAAAAGGAGAGACAAAGGGCAAACTTAATGCATAATCCACTAGTAAAGCCTTAGGTGCATGAAAAAACTGATAGAAGATGATGAATGAATCACTTGAATCAATCTGCTGTGCACTACATAATTACTCTAGTAGTAAAGTCTAATATAATGAATGGAATGTACGATAACAAAAATAACATTTCGCGTAACAGTATCGTATCAGGTATCTTGATAAGTATACATACGAAATAGTAATATAATCAAATCAATTATTAAAATATGTAGAAGAGGTGTGTTAACTTAAAACAAGTTTACTACAACCTATAGAAGTCAGATTTGAAATGGAGCTTAAAATGTGGTTACTTAAATATGTTATTGCAATGACAGCAAAATATATTCTGGTTATTTAAAGAATTAGGTGATGTTTGGTTGGAGAATTATTTCCCAGGGGGGTTTCCCGCTTCCTGTTCCAAAAACACGTGAGCCTGAGCGCCCTGGTAATAACCACTTGTCAACACGTGGTCACAGTTAAAAACAAAATTACCTTTATATACATACAAGTATGTACCTTCATTAACACAATAAAAACATTATATCGCACCCTTAGTGGAAAAAAAGCATAAGTCGTGTTACTTTGAATTCTAGTTATTAATATAATTGGAAAGAGGGAAAAAAGCTGCATTCAATTTTTTTTAATTATTATCAATAATCTTGACGGTTTTGTGCAAGAAATATTAAGTAATGTAAATTCCTTTGACTTCTTACTGATATTTTAACAGTTTATTGGGTCTCCTGTAAAATAACAATTTTCATCTTATGCCTTTTTAGGGTTCCTTAGCCAAATGGCAAAAAACGGAACCCTTATAAATTCGTCATGTCTGTCTGTCTGTCTGTCTGTCTGTCTGTCTGTCTGTCCGTCCGTATGTCACAGCCACTTTTCTCCGAAACTATAAGAACTATACTGTTGAAACTTGGTAAGGAGATGTATTCTGTAAACCGCGTTAAGATTTTTACACAAAAATAGAAAAAATATCAATAAATTTTGGGGTCCCCATACATAGAACTGAAATTCAAAAATTTTTTTTTCATCAAACCCATACGTGTGGGATATCTGTAGATAGGTCTTCAAAAATGATATTGAGGTTTCTGATATAATTTTTTTCTTAACTGAATAGTTTGCGCGAGAGACACTTCCAAAGTGGTAAAATGTGTGTCCCCCCCCCTGTAACTTCTAAAATAAGAGAATGATAAAACTAAAAAAAATATATGATGTACATTACCATGCAAACTTCCAACGAAAATTGATTTGAACGAGATCTAGTAGGTAATTTAAGTAGTTTTTTTTAATACGTCATAAATCGTAAACCGCAAAAAACATCGATATAAGTTACAATGAAGTACAAGAACTTTTATATTATGTTACTTGCTGCTACGGAACCCTTCATGGGCGAGTCCGACTCGCACTTGGCCGCTTTTTTCCACTGAGGGTGCGATATTTAGTTTTTAACTATTAATGTCTTTATCCATAATTACCATAAAACATACGCTAAATCTTTCTTTTCTAATTTTTACGCGTTTAACTCAAAATAGCTCGTAAATCTCTTTATAAAGATGGTATAAGACATAAGACCTTTTGTATTTCGAAGCATGACTAAACATGTTTGTTACGTTTTACCTCACGTGAGATCAATAAACAAGTTCCAATAAACTTAATTATAATAATATTCACTCGCCTTACAGATGTTTTACTACAAGACTTGTTTAATGTTTTATACTCGTAACTATCGGTTGAAGGTAAGTGCGTGACGTCACTTACTATTGACTCTAATGTAATCCCTGTCATCTCTCCGCGTGGAGCTTAAAGGCTCTAAGGCCAAGCAACGCGAAAAATTAAATATAAAAAAGCTTCGTTATGTTAATAAATAAAAGAATTTAATGAAGGATGTATAATATCCTTCATAAATATTTGATTTATTTTTGATAGTGACCTAAAGCAAGGACGTACTAATTAACTTTGTGCACGAATAATATTGGCCTGACTTGGGTACATAAACCCAGACTTAGCAACTGATTTTTTTACACAAATAAGTTAATGCTTGACCACAAGCCCACCTGATGGTAAGTGGAGATGTGGTCCAAGGTGGTGAGCACATTAACTTAGTAAAAGTCTATTCACTCTTTTCTTGAAGACATCCACGTCAAAATAACAAGATAAATGGGGATACGATGAGTGAGAAATAAACGGGAACATAGGTATGGGCCAAAATCCTTGAAAGGACGATTATTCCTGCTTTTAGAATGAATGAATGAATGAATGAAACGGTATCTACATAAATCCATTGAAAAAATCCGGTAATGAACCTTTTTTATGTAAGACTGATACTCGGCGTGTTCCACTACGCTAAAAAAATTATATATGAATGACAGATCAGTGTATTTGTGTTGACCAACGTTGATGCGCCATCTTTACATATTATCTTCAAATTGTTGAATGGGAAAGGTGGAAAATCGACTTTATCAAGGTACCGAATGTGCCTAATGCATTGTTTTAGTAGTCTCAAACCACCTTTGGATTGTTGCCTTTCAAATAAAACCATTTTGAGGCATATCAGCTGGATGGTTTCAGAGTCTATAAAGGACATCCGTACAAACATTATTTGTGTTTTATTTTATACGAGTAACCGCCCTCGCTTTGCTTCGGTTTTCTTATTTTTTACACCTTGGGTTACATTAATGGAGTTTTATTAAGGATCCCTAATTTTTTTGAAAATATAATATAGCCTATGTTACTCCGGGATAGTGTAGCTTCCTAACAGTGAAAGAATTTTTCAAATCGGTTCGGTAGTTTCGGAGCCTATTCAATGCAAACAAAAAATCAAATCTTTCCTCTTTATATATTAGTATAGATAAATAGATTAAAATTTTGTACTTTAATGTCCACATTTTGATCTAGCTCACACGGACGATACTTCGTAAAGGGTTCCCCTGCTTAAAAGAAAAGATCTTAGATGTGTAGTATATGTACACTCATTAACAGGTTTAGTTTGAGTTTCTGACGGCATATTTAAACAAGAACGTCATCGCCCATTCATTAATAAACCTTATAATACTCTGTAATAAAACTTATACAACTGTTGCGTTGTTTGTTTGAACCAGTGAGTCGCAAAGCACCTCATTTCTAAACGAGAAGTTATTTTGTAACAAAGATGATTTCCAGGATATCGTCGACGGAAAATTCAATCGAAAACATATTATGTCTAGTACTTACAGAGAATCCCATATATATTCATTTTTTTTATCTTATAAGTTAATGCTTGACTACTATCCCTCCTGATGGTAAGTGGCGATGTAGTCATGGGTGGTAAAACGCATTAACTTAGTAAAAGCCTATCCACTCTTGCAACTCTCTTCACTCTGCTTCACACTCTGCTTCACACTCTGCTTCACTCTTGCTCTTCATATTTCCTTATAAATCTACTTGAGTGACATATCTCCTCTTTTATTTTGGTGTGCCTTATCAATAGAATTACAACTAACCAACTTACCTGAGTTATTGAGGCGATTAGGTTTTTTGAACAAAAAATAAATATTTAGACTAAATAAATAAATGTAAATTCGCGACCGCGCGGTGGGATTATTCTCACTAATTGTGAGAAAAACCAAGTGTTTCTTTATATTTATAAGGAATTGGCATGATAAGGCTATCGTCCTGACGTTATTAGCAGATTTTGCGAAGATATACTGTTGAGATCGATGATAGCGATAATATTGTGTTAATAGGTATATTCTCTAGATCATGGCGGAATTCATTAATTCATTCTCATATCATTTTCATTCATTTTTGTTTTAGTTTTTATATCACAAACAACCCTTTCAAATACTGGATCAACAACAAGATAAAACTAGAGGGCGGATAATGTTTATGATAATATTCAGTCTGCTACTTGGTAGATCAGGCAAAACAAGTCAAGTCCCTTATTCTCCACCCATGGATTACGCTGAAGTTTCTTCTAGAAGTAGAAAAAAATTTGCGATGCAATCATAACCTTAACTCGTTTATTAATTAATTAGCCTTATAGGGTCGGCTTAGAATACTAACCCCAATCCCACGCCGAATGGGTGTCGTAAGAGGCAACTAAATCCAGCCCGCTGGTGGTGGGCCCTCGGAGGGATTATATTGGTAATATTGATTTTAATTGTTAATTAATACCATTATGTATTATTATTATTATTTCTCCATGGGGTTCGCCTGGATAGCTTGAGCATGAGCCAGCCGCCAAACGACTCGTCCTGTCCCGGCTGGGGGCTAATAGTTCTTTCTTTCTTTCTTTTTCTTCTTTCTTTCCTGGCTGGCAACGCATCAGTGATGCCTTTGGTGTTGCTGATGTCCATGGGCGACGATAACCACTTAACATCGGGTGGATCGTCGGCTCGTTTGCCGGCTATTTCCATAAAAAACAAATCTAAAAATAAAATTGACTTTTTCACCGTACACATAAAAACGCCGTAAACCTGCTTACAGAATAAGCACTATTCCGTGAGCAAGAAAAGTACTTAAAAACTTTTAATCAAGAATAATGTTTAATTTTTTTTTATATTTTTACCTAAATATTGCTTCTTTAGTAGTCTTTATTAGTAGGTAGTTAGGTACGAAACACTTTTGTTCTAATGCTATTGCATTAAAGCTATTAATCTTAATGCACCGTCTTTGTATTGACAATGCAATTAGTTCGAATAGCCATCCATTTGTGTCGTGTAGTATGATTTATAATGATTTATAATATAATTATTCCATGTTTCAGCAACGGAGGCGGAAGTCGTCCCAGACTTCCGGTCGCGCCCGCGCCGCACCTCAGTTTTACTACCAACGTTACCGTGCCTAGCCATTTAGCTTCTCACTGCTCAATAGAGCGTTACTTGATAGTTGTTACGGAAAGGATGTTAGGAATATTGATTTTTCAAAAATGTGATGATGCAGTTTTAGTTTTCATCAGAATCGGCCCCGAGACTCTTTTTAGCATTTTTCGGTATTCCTCATAGTTTCGGATTTGGCCATCCACGCACACTCATTCTGTATATGAGATGTGCTATTGATCCCGAGTTTTGTGGTATACCTACCTTAATACCGGGTTTCTTAAACCTCGTTCGTACCGCACTGTATTAATAAAAATACAGTGGACGCACCTCGTACCCGCCAGGCCTGGACCTGGGGGGGCCGGACAAACCGGGGCACCCACCTCGGGCACCAGTTTGAGGGGGGCGCCAAAATCATAATATAGTATGATTAAAAATAAAAGAACTTCCTCCACAAAGCGTATAGCATATTTGTCTGAGCGCTGAACCGATTTTGTTTTCTATACTTTTAGGTACGATTGCACGCCCGATGACCTTTTTTTTAGTGAGCGCCTGAACCGATTTGCGATTAATTGTAATTATTGTATACAAAACTCCGTAGGCGCCGCAATCAAGTTTCTGCCCGGGTTGGAAAAAATCGTAGATCCGGGCCTGGTACCCGCACGTACCTCACACCGCACTCTGCGCTAGCTTCAACCGGCCAGTTTCGTGCATGTAAATAAGTGATATTCCTAATCATGTCGAAACGTTGCCGAAAAAAGCTATACGTAAATAACGACGGTAATAAAGGGACAGGTGGTGAATCTGAGTCAATTTCAAATTATCGACTATATAAAATTTTATTAAACCTATTTGGAAATTATTTTATTGAACTGTAATAGCATGAGAGATGAAAGTCTTAACTTCTCGATGTAATTATTTATTAAGTGAAGATAAAAATCAATATGGATATTAAAAAAAATCTTCATTCTAGTAAGCCAACGCGGGTACTACTCTTTTTTAGGGTGCCGAAGTAAAATCGGAACCCTTATAGTTTCTTCATGTCCGTCCATCTGTCCGCCTGTCCGTCTGTCCGTCTATCCGTCCGTCTGTCCTTCCGTCTGTCCGTCCGTCTGTCCGTCTGTCCCAAGCAAAGCGCCGAGACCCTTAGTGCTAGCAAGCTGTAATTTGGTACGGATGTATGTACATATTTATTAAATCTCCAGAACTGAAGAATAAAATACTGAAAAATATTTTTTTTCAAGGTACCTTCCCTACAGGTAACGTGAGGATGAATTTCTTATTCGTCGCATACCCTATAGTGTGGGGTATCGTTGAAAAAGGTCTTTCAAAAATATTATAGGCCTTTTAAGACCATTTTTGCAATTAGAGGCCCGTTTGCGAAATATTTAGCCTTAAAGTGCTAATTTTGGTTAAAGTCAAGGACCCCCCCCTGCTGACTAAACGGTTGGAGTTGGACAAGTGAAAAATTCTCAAAAATAGGTTATATGATGAATTTAAAAGGGAAACTATCACAGTTAAATAGTTAATGAGTAATAGTCGATAAATCTACTACTTTTGAACCCTACATAGCACGTGGCCTGACACGTACTTGCCGGGCTTTTTTTAAATAAATATAATCAAAATAAAACTTATCGATATGATCTTTTCCCATTACTAAACTATGTAAAAATCTCCCCTTTTTCAGTGCGGTACGAGACGCATAAGATCCCACATTTTATTCCCCCTACAGATTCTAAAGTAACTTAACTATGGGCGCAGCGGTAGATTTATGTTAATCAATTCATAGCTAATAATTTTCAAGATTAAAATCCAAATATTTTTTTGATTTCACGTCAGAAAAGGATTTTAGTCTATTAAGCTTGTGGTGGGGCTTAAAAAGCCTCGTGCCGCTTTAATGTCTGGCTTAGGGCAAGGTTCAAAACGTTTCGCCCCGCAGTAATGAAACGTATAGCAAAAACAATGCCGCAGCGAACGTGTTAATCTAGTCTTTTTAATTTTTTAAACTAATGATCTATGAAATCATTGCGTATGCTTAAAATTTTCATTTACTTTAGACATTTGGAAACGATTGAAAATGAAATTATTCAATTAGTGTAATTTCATCTTTTTCTGTCTGTCATTGGCCAGTAACACATCTGTGGTGCCTTAAGTGACGTCACTGTTGCTGCCCACCAGCGACGGTAATCGCTTACCAAGTTACCATCGGGTGGCTCGTTCGCGTCAATTACCGACTATTCATATACAAAATAAGGTGGTCAAGTTTGTCATAAAAAACATGTAAAAATAAAACAAAAGTATTGCGATTGATTTTACTGTATATTAGGCCAATAAATTATTTTTAATAGACAAATTTCTGTTTACATGTTAGGCTGAAACTTTTCCCAGGTAGATATTTCATCGAAGAGTGCCTGTCCCGGACACTCGGTGCTTCTGACCTGGCGGTGACCAATCAGTTGGTACTGCTCACTGATGTAGCCGCGTCTCACGCCTTCCTGGATCAGTTTCTTGGTGGTATCCAGCTGAATTTGCGGTGGGCGCTGAGCTGAAATAGCCAAAAAAACTGTTGTATTTTTCCTTTTGTGTATTTTATTCTTCTAGAAATATTTAAATACGCTAAAATACATAAATACATTTGTCATGGAAATAGTTGTTGGTTATCGTCGCCCATGGACATCATCATCAAAGACATCACTGATGCGATGCAGGCCAAAAAAGACAAGAAAAAGATAGAAAGAATGGTTTACTAGTAATAAAAGTGCAACACTGCAAAACGTCTAATAAATCATGTTAGAATCAACATACCCTGATGACATATTTTTTAGATAAATAAATATTATTATTATTTCACTTTCTACCTATATTAAAGCTGGTATGTTGGTACATAAAATTGTTTTTCAATCAAACAAATAGAAGAAAATACATAATAATTTTTGGTGTCTAAATAAATATTAAAACGGCTCAAGTATCTATTTGTTCAAATAAATCTGAAACTATTTGGGTAAATCCAAAAAAAGTCCGTGTACTTATACATCGATGTTAATAAACAAAGGTGTGTTAAAACTTAAAATATCTGAAATAATGTTTTCATTCTGAAATTATATTTCCCTATTTTTATTATTATGATTTAATTTCGTTGCTAAAACCAAACAGGTAACTTACAAACCCAGTCCCCAATAAGAACGATACCAATGCTTCGAGAGTTAAACCCTAAAGCATGAGCTCCCACTGCCTCCCAGCCTCGACCCTCGTACACCACACCGTCACTGCCCACTGCGAAGCTGAAATTTTTTTAATTAAACTTTTAATTTTTTTTTATGTAATATGCAGGCAGATGAGCAGACGAGCCACATTCATCATGGACACTCGCAACACCAGAGGCGCCACCAGTGCGCTGCCGGCTAAGAAGAAAGTGATGGACCCGCTTCTTGAAGGTCCCCATATCGTAGCACTGTGGGAATACCGTCGGTGGTAGTTCGTTCCACAGTTTACACGTACGCGGTAGGAAATGTCGTGTAAATCTTACCGTGGACGAATGCCAGGTATCGATATGGTGTTTTTGAAACCTGGCATTGCGGCGCGTTGAGCGATGGTGGAAGTTGGCCGCCGGTATTAAATTAAAGAGTTCTTCAGAACATTCCCCATTGTACAGACCGTAGAAAACGCACAGAGAACTCACATAAATAAATGAACTTAAATAAATAAATTATTGTATACTCTAGTGAGATATTCGTATAATCTTCTAGTGAGGGATTTCGTGTCGTGGTTGGCATGGACAACACAAATTAGACATCGCTGTAACAACAACAACAACAACCACAAAATCCTCTTTATTGTACTCTAAAAATTATTTCTAGATACATTTTATAATACAAAACTTTATTTATTTATAACACTTACCAATACTTAACAATACTTTATTTATAACACCCGAATACAAATATTTATCTTTCCCAAGAGTATCTGTTCCGGCCTGGAATCTATCTCGGGACCCCTCGCTTTGCAGGTAGGGTCGCTGTCAACTAGGACAACAACAACTCATAACGACAACTAGTTTAATTCCATAGTTTATGGTTTCCTTGAAAAATCAGATATTTAAATTGATTAAAATTTAAGTTAATTTTAATAGTACTATTTCTAATACGCCTCACAGATTCTTTATCGACTTCACGAGAAATATTAAAAACTTTACAGAATATTTTTTGCTTTTTTATTACCCGACTGCCAGAAAGGGTTATTTTTTTTTTCAAACGTATCTTGTGTGAGTGTGTAAGCGTTTATTTATTTATTTATCTTATATGTATGTGTGTAATATTCTTTATTACGTCATATCTTCCAAACCGCTGATATAATTAAGATATCGTTAGATTCGTATTGATAACACAAGTTTTCTTAGATACGTGAAATTATTATAAAAAAAAGAAAATATCGTGGCTGTGAGATGCCATTGTTTGAAATATCAAAAAATAAATAATACTGTAATATGGGTATTAAATTAAAAAGCTCATCAAAAGATTTTCAAAAACGTATCATGATAGCTTTTTTGCGTTTTTTTTTTATTTTTTATTTATTTATTACCAGTTGATGAAGTTTTTTTTATTTACGATGAGACCATGACGTGCAAGGTAAGGTACCTATGACGATGCGTGAGGAAAACTTCAACCAAGAATTAAAGATTGTGATACGAAATATAATACAAAAATTGTTGTATACTTAACTATATTGTACAAACTCACTTGTAACCAATATCTCCCCATTGCAATTGTAATTGGTGAAAGTTCTGCATGCTCCTCATAGAGGCTGAGCATTGGGCAACAGTGAAGCAAGCACCTGGTATGTACGTGTGGTGTATGATCACGAACGGCACCGGAAGATTTAGATTGATGATCTGGAGGTCTGGAGGTCTTGCGCCCCATTGCTCTCGTGATACGAAGGGAAAATTGTCATATACTGAAAAATTTTGGTTTCAAGATAATGTGACGAATGTAAAATTTCGGGAAGATGATAATTGTAGGTTTTAGTAATTATCATAGTGATGCAACGAAAACTGGTAACTAACGCCATCTCTTAACATAATATGAAGAGTAAAATGAGCAGCTAGCGCCATCTATCCAGCAATAAAACGAATTTTCTATCTTGTTCCTCGCGCCATCTATGAATACAACTTAGTACTTTTTAAAGTAACACAAAGAGAACCACGAACATAAGAAACACTGTATAATGCTTCCTATCTCATTTTCTCCCACGTTAAATCTTATGAATTTATGTGTCTGTCTCTTTTTACTGTCGCTTTTTCGTTTCATTGACTTCCATATCACAACGATGCTAAAGTTTTTACTTCAAAAAGATTTTATGAAATAAGGCTAAAAATATTACAAACGTGTTAAAGTTTCGGAATATATTGACACAGTCTTTATAATTTCTCTCCTTGCATCAATCTTCTCTCTCACTCTCTCTCCCTCTTTCTAGCTCTAGCTTTATCATTTTTTTTATCAGCTTCTCTCGGGACCAATGAAACGAAAAGGAACTCATGGAAACCCATATATTGTCAAGGTGAAGCACAAGGTATACGAGTAGGTACTATTTTTCTAAATTGAATTGTTTATGTCATGTATTTGGTTACCGAAGTTTTTTGTTTCATTGCCTTACTTACATAATTTTTTAATCGTTCAGTTATTTTATACTTTCATTCTTACCGTTGCTTTTTGGTTGCGGGAAACTAAATATGACTGGAGTTATGGATAATACTGCCAGTAATACCAGTATAGCCATTTTTCTGAAAACAATTACCTATAAGTACTTATGTGGTTACAAAATGCTCCTCATGTTGTATCTTTTTTTTTTCGTTATTGTACGTTCGGTGTTCAAAGGATTTTGTTCTTCTTTGTTTTTAAAACAATTAATTTGAGAAATTATTTCAAATACTAGACTTGACGATTAGTTACATAGTTAGATAAATCAATTATATCGGATAGATAAATCAATCACACTAACTTCAGTGTAACATTGAATACTCAAAGACTGATTTTATGTACAGTCGGCCGCAGAAGTAGCTTAACATTTTAGTACCTTGTCACATTACATTTCTTGAATTTGTCATAGATGTTGCTAGGAAACCGTCGAAACAGTTACTATTACAAAGTACTAAAATGTTAAGCTACTTCTACGGCCGACTGTACATTAAGATAGAGTATCTATCTGATACTCCAATAACGCCCTCTATGGCTCATGTAACTCATGGAATTGAAACGTTAAATGGCTTAAACGTTAACTTATTACAAAAATATAAAAATGAAAGCATTTTACTCCCGAAGGGATACATTTGTAAAAATTCTTCACAAATATATTTTTTATATTATGTTATACACGTTTTGTACATTGTTAATTCGTGCGTTATTCAAATTCGTGTATTATAAAAGTCACTTTATTGTATACTTCAAACTTCAAATGAGTTCAAAAGCCGAAATTTACAACTACTTTATTTTTAAATTTAACAAAAACAAGACATCGAGTTTAAGCCTTATGTTAACGGAAACAATAAATTACAATAATTGAAGAGTAATAAAAATAGACTATAATTAAATTAATATTTTTTTTTATAATAGAAGCAATAATTACTAACCTTTTCCGTAACTCACAATTTCTTGTTTCTTTAAAACTCTTGTTTGAACTTTTTACTGTTATTATAAGTAATTATTAATTTATCCTGTACTAAACGTTCCTCGGACACATATAATATGGTAATTAAATCAAAGCGTTACTGCATTAAATTTATATACGTATGCCAATATATTAATTTATGATAGCTAGTTATAGATATTCGATTGATAATGAACTCATTACTTGACGTAACGTAATATTACTCATAGGCTTTAAAAAGGCTGTGCTATAAAGGTTACAGTGTAAGCAGAAATTGGGAATTACCTTCTACAAAGTGTTTGTGTATGTAAGAAACAGGTTTTTTAGATTTCTTTTTTTATGTTTGTTACCTCAGAACACCGTCATTTATTAACCGATGTGGAAAATTATGTTTTATTACCTACTTCCAGATTGGACCCCTATTTATTATCACAAAAGTCAGTTTCGTCGCTCCAAGCTACATCTCGTATAATGCTACATTCTTAAAATTATATTTTATTTAATAACGCTATACTCATATAAAAAATAACAAACTTCAAAATTAAGGATAACTCAAAAACTATATCTCGCTCAAATTTAAGTGGGACTAGATGACAAGCACCAGCTTTCGATTAAAAAAAGAATCATCGAAATCGGTTCACCCAGTAGAAAGTTCTGAGGTAACAAACATAAAAAATACAGTCGAACTGAATACCTCCTCCTTTTTTGAAGTCCGTTAAAAATAGCCTAATTTGATCAAAATGTAGGGCTTGCAGAGTTAAGCTCGTCGAGTTGAGCATACCTAGATACTTGTTGTTGGCTGTTAGTGAAATTTGATAATATTTTCACAGTCAAAGCGTTATGAGCTTGAGAGAGCATTGCAACCTGCTTTACATAAAATCGTCATAGATAATCTGAGTACAGTGACGGGTCTGAAATTCGGCTGGTTTACCTACAGGCGAGCGATTTAAAGTTTTCGAATGAAGTTTTACTTCACTGTTTTTACAAACTTGTATCTGAGCATATTTTAGCAATAGTTCAGAGAACTTCACGATAGTTTATCGACTACTAGCTGTGCCCCGCGGTTTCACCCGCGTTATAGCCTTCTTCGATAAATGGACTATCAAACACAAAAATAATTTTTCAATTCGAACCAGTAGTTCCTGAGATTAGCGCGTTCAACCAAACAAACTCTTCAGCTTTATAATATTACTATAGATTACTCATTAACTAATTATGCTAACATACCCGTGATAGTTTTCCTTGTAAATTCATCATGTAACCTATTTTTGGGAATTTTTTCACTTGTCCAATTCCAACCGCATAGCCGACAGGGGGGGGGGACACAGTTGACTCTAACCAAAATTGGCACTTAAAAGCCAAATATTTCGCAAACAGACCCCTAAATCCTAAAATGGTCTTAGGAGACCTATAATATTTTCGAAAGAATATCCCACTCTATAGTATAGGTACGTGACGAATAAAAAAATTATCCTCACGTTACCTGTAGGGGAGGTACTCTGAAAAAAATGATTTTCAATATTTTATTCTACAATTCTGGAGTTCTAATAAAAGTGTATATTCATGCCAAATTACAGCTTTCTAGCGCTAAGGGTTTAGGCGCTTTAGAATCTTTGGACAGGCTGACGGACGGACATGAAGAAACTATAATAATGGTACCGAGTTTACTTCGGAACCCTAAAAACGGTATTGCCCCAGCCAGATGTACTTGTAACTTTTTATACAATGTAAATTACGTGTCACGTTGTTTTTCCGCGATGGACTCCTAAACTATTTAACCGATTTTAATCAAATTTGCACACCGTGTGCAGTTTGATCCAATTTGAAAGATAGGATAGCTTGCATCTCCCTTAAGGCACACGGAAGGTTTTAATTTAAAAATAAAAACTTTTGACAGAACGAAGTCTGTCCGGGCAGCTAGTTTATACAAATAAGTACCTATTATTATAACATACGTTGGCTGAATTAATTGTTCCTAGATTAAAGATATTGGGAATAACATGACAACTGTATACCTAATCGATAAAAACAATTTATTTGATTGATACACAGGCAACGACTCGATGACGTCTTTGTTATCTGTGATGGAAATTTCTAGATAGTACCTACTATTTAATTAATTGCGAAGTTGCGAACTCTTGTGCCAGACACAACACACCTTAATTTAACCGGTTTTTTCAATGAATGATTCATTTCATCCCACGTAAAAACATTTTAAAATGGCGATAGAAGTATAAAATGACGTCGCGGACGTAGATTTCTACGTCCGTGAATGACGTTCACGTTTTGCAGGTACCTACATAAAAAATATTATTATGTAAAATTTACTTTAGAGGAAAATATTGAATTATAACTTTTTTAAGTTCTGTTTAAAGTTTTCTGGTACGATCATCATCAAACTTTTCTGATTCCATTTTAATGTGGTGGAATCACCATAATGAATTAAATGTGATCATTATCACATTATGCAACATAAACTCTTAATTTCGCAAGTCAAAAGCTAGGTAGATTCCCTACGTTGACCTCTTTAAGTAATAATATGATGGTCTCGTCAGGGACTTACCCACCCAGTACGCCACACAATTTACTATTCAAAACTTTGAGCTAATTATAATAATGGCGATGTCATAGACGTAAAGCGGCTTCGGTACAGTGATACAGGAAAGCTTCAGAAATAGACTCAGTGACGTCGACAGTTTTATTTAAAGACGCGTCCGGCCGTCTCCGGTTTTTTATAATCATGTAATTATGGTATTATACATAAGAAAACTTTTATCGTAGACGTTATTATTTCTATACGTATTTTATGCTAATTAATTTTGAGCCCGTTCACGACAATTTGAAATAATTTATTATTTACTAGTATTAGGCAAATTTAATGTAAATAGCTACTAAAGTTACGGCTAGTACCTATGGCTACCTAACAAGTAAATATCTAAGGGTAAGTATAGTCACCGCCCCGTAGCAACGTCCCTTACTCCAGGAGTTCTATATAGGCTGTGAATTCGTAGTCGATAAGACGAACAAGACGGAGGCGATGAATCGAGAGGAAAATTTCGGAGTTTTCATGTCGTCTGTTGATAATTATATAATATGATGGTATTAATCGGGAAGAGTAAACTTTTGTACCCTTTTTAGTGTTCCGAAGGAAAATCGGTACCACTATAGTTTTGTCATGTCCGTCCGTCTGTCCGTCCGTCTGTCCGTCCGTCTGTCCGTCCGTCGGTCCGTCCGTCTGTCCGTCCGTCTGCCGTCCGTCTGTCCGTCCGTCTGTCCATCCGTCTGTCTATCCGTCTGTCTGTCCGTCCGTTCGTCCGTCTGTCCGACGTCCGTCTGTCCGAAGCAAAACCCCGAGACCCTTAGTGCTAGAAAGCTGTAATTTGGCATGGATATACATAATATTTATTAACACTTCAGAGTCCAGTACCTCCCCTACAGGTAACGTAATTATGAATGTTTTATTCGTCGCGTGCCCTATAGTGTAGGCCTACAGTATTGTTGAAAAGGTCTTCCAAAAATATTATGGGTCTAAGACCATTTTTGGAATCAGGGGTCCATTTGCAAAATATTTGGCTTTAAATTCATTGAGGTAATACATAGAGAAGACATCTCAAACAAAATGTGTGTCCCCGCCGGGAGGTTCTATTTTCAAAATTGAGCCCCCGTTCTCCTTTCAAAATCGAACGAATCCATTGGAAATTGAAGCCGCGCGGCGCCAATTCATTGGAACATACATTGTGTTCGCGGTGTCTGTTCTATACGCTAGTAATAATACTTCAATGTTTAAATTGCTAATTTTAGTTTGAGTCATGTGTCCCCCCCCCCCCCCTGCTGGCTAAACGGTTGGAGTTGGTTAAGTGAAAAAATTATGAAAAATAGGTTATATAATGAATTTACAAGGAAAATTATCACGGTTATGTTAGCATTAGTAGTTAATGAGTAATAGTCAATAAACTTCCTACTTCGGAACCCTACATTGTGCGTGGCCTGACACGCACTTGTCCAGTTTTTTAGGGTTCAAAGGACTTGAAAGGGAAAAACCTAACCCTTAAAGGAAGGGTCTAATATAAAAAAGTTAGACGATTAAATTTTGTCTAAGTCTTAATGTAATAAGCTCCTTAGATCCCTAAAAGCGAAGCTAAAATTATTACCTACTTGTTATGGTAGTGGACACATTTAACTTTTCATGCTTAATTATAAAAAATTACCTTGTGAAGTTTTTTTTATGCCTTAAGCAGGCAAACGAGCAGACGGGTCACCTGATGGTAAGTGATCACCGCTGCCCATGGACATTAACAACATTAGGGGCGTCACCAATGTGTTGCCGGCCTCGAAGAAAAGAAAAGACCCGCTTCTTGAAGGACCCCATATCATAGCTTAGCGGGAACAACAATGCAGGAAGTTCGTTCCACAGTTTACATGTCCGTCGCAGGAAATTACGTGAAAACCGAACTGTGAATGAACGCCAGGTATTTAGGTGGTGTTAATGGAACCTGGTGCGTGATGTGCGGTGACGGAAATCAACCGCAGGTATTAAACCAAACAGTTCTTCAGAACACTCCCTGTTATACATACGGTAGAATACGCATAGCGAGCCTACCCAAGTAGCAAACTAGTCATATAATACAACTAAAAGACGTATAAGAGTTTTGTTTCAGTTTTGTAGCAACCAAATAATTGTAAAGATGTATTCAATACGATGCTTTAGTTATATATAATTTTAATCATATAAATACGTCTGGTAAACGTCGTCTCAACGAATTATATGACGTAATATAAACGTATATGCCACTACGTTTACATGATAAAGCTTTGAGTCGAGTTAACGTTATAGTCAGATAATAGTCGGGAGTTCCTATTTTTGTTTAATTTTGGAAACTTTTATGTAACGCTTAAATAATTAACTGTCCTATAATGATTGTATAATAAACTATTATAAAAAAGTCTTATTATATGCCTCCAGAAAACATGAAGCATTGTTAAGAAGAAGAAGCTGTGTGTACTTATCTGTGGTTCCTTTGATTGTCTGTGCCCAACTACAGACAACGCTTAGTTTATACTTTAGCCGTCAGAGGTCGCCAGCAAGTGAGCGGGATTTCTTGAAATAATCGCCATCTTATTTTCATAGCGTTGTGTACAACCGCCAAAGGCGGTCGAACATTTTAAAATATTTAGCCCAAAGAGTGTTATACTTTGAAAATTGTTCATAACGATCATCGTTATTTAAATTTATATAGTTTTATTAAGTTTTAATATGAATCCCGCTTCGAATAGTCATGTTAATAATTGTGACATCGGCAACAATTCGCCTATAGCCGAAAAAGAATCTACGTCTGAGGAAAATGCTTCGATCTCAGAAAATTCGTCTTCAGACGATGAAGAACAGGAGAGTCCTCCACAGAAAAATCAAAAACGAGATCCAGAGGCAATGAGCGACCCCCGTATCGATGCTTTGATAAACCAGGTCAGTGCACTTACAAATATTATTATGCATCAACATTATGCGCCATTTAATATGACAAATAATGACAAAACTGTCGAACAATCTAATAATTATAATGAGATTCAGACAGATTTTTTGGTAAATCCTGGCTCTAGCAAATCAAAACCTCTTGAATTGGGTACATGTAAAACTGATTTTGTTGATTCTAAATTTATTAAACCAGCTAATAAAGAAAGGTTGAAACAATTAATTGATCTTCAGCATTTTAACTCTCCGACTTGGCAACACGTTCGTTATAGCAAAGTTTTGAACGAGATAACGGAGCTAGTCACGGCTGCACTTACAAATGCGTTATTACAACAAAAAGAATTACTGAAGGCAGGATTACAAAGTATCGTTGATTGGAGTTATAGTAAGCCGACCGAACTAAATCCTGATAATTTGTTCGATAAAATTTCGGAAGCTTTTGGTAAAGCGTCCCCGTCATACAAAGTGTCTGAACAGGCTTTACAAATTGTTTGTGGTAAAAGGGCTGACTGCATTGATCATAGACGTCGCAGATTGATACTCGAAATTCCTGACAAAAATATCCAATCTGCTCTCTGCAATATACCTCCTAGTGAGGAATTTTTATTTGACAAACCTGCTCTGACATCGATCGGGGGTCCACATTTCTGGCTATCACAATCACATAAGAGAGATAAGCCAAATTTGAAAAGGAAATATAATGAGCCAATACCTTCGACGTCTAAACCTAATATACAAAATAAAAATAGATATAATGAACCACCTTACAAGAAGCAACAGACCAAGCAGTTTAACAACAACAAAAACAGTAATTTTAAAAATAGTTCCTTTCGTAACTCCTCCCAAGGCGGTAGAAAAAAATGACTATCCGAGACAATTCAAAGGGGGTCAATTAGCAAATTACAGCCACCGATGGCAAACACTTGGCGCCACCAAATTCATAATGACGGCAATTTGCGGTTGTCGAATACCTCTATTCAAAAAACCTCCTTTGATCGTACCTTCAAGACAAGTTATGGAACAGTATGCGACACGGGCTTCAACAGCCATGACTCAAGCGATCCAAAAAATGTTGCAACAACATGTGTTACGGACAGTTGCGGTAAAAACACCAAGTTTCATATCCAAGCTCTTTCTGCGGAAGAAAAGCGATGGAACAATGCGTCCAATATTCGATCTCCGAGAACTGAATATGTTCGTGAAAACGAAACGCTTTCGGCTAATTTCTCATGCCTCAGTTCCAGATTTTCTCCAACCGGAAGACTGGATGATCAAAATAGATATTTCGCAAGCATATTTCCATATCCCTGTAGCAAAAGCCCATCGGGTGTTTTTACGGATAAGCTACCTTGGCCAATTATACGAGATGAGAGTTCTGCCATTCGGTTTGGCTTCAGCTCCCTACCTATTCTCGTCAGTAACATGCTGGGTCGCAGAGACCTTGCGTGCGAGGGGATGTCGGGTTCTAGTCTATCTGGACGACTTCCTCATGGTCCACCAGGACCCATCCAAGTTAAGTTCTCAAGCTGCGGAAGCTGTGAGGCTCTTGGAGCATTTGGGCTGGCAAGTAAATCGGCAGAAATCAAGTCTGACTCCGACCAAAGATTTAGAATACCTCGGAATTCGCTGGCGGACGGTAAACAATACAATGTCGTTACCGAGAAAAGGACAAGACAAAATCAACAGTTCCATCGATCAACATTTACAGAACAATCACATATGTCTACACCAACTGCAAAGCCTACTGGGCCAGTTAAACTTTGCCAATTTCGTAATACCACGGGGAAGGTTACACTGCCGCAACCTACAAATTTACTTGCGTCGTTTCAAGAAGAAACGACCTCGCCAAAAACAGCCCATCCCCCAACTAGTTCGCCAGGAACTGATGTGGTGGCGCGGAGCCACAAATCAGACAGTGGCAATTCACAAAAAACCTGCGTCACATTTCTTAGCAACGGACGCTTCAGACATCGGTTGGGGGGCACAACTAGATGGCATTCTAGTTTCAGGCCTGTGGTCTGCCCAGCAAAAAAGATGGCACAGCAACAAAAAGGAACTGTTTGCAGTGCTAGCAGCCATAAAGTCAAATCTAAATATATTAAAAAACTCGCATGTTTTGATTCAGTCCGACAACCGAACTCTCATTGCATACATACGAAAGGAGGGGGGCACAAGATCACTGGAGTTACTGGCCTTGACATTCCAATTATTAAATCTGACAGACTCGTTCAACATAGAACTGTCGGCATATTACCTACCGGGGAGATACAACATAATAGCGGACCGACTATCACGGGGGAAACCACTAGCAGAGTGGCATCTCTTGCCCCAAGTGACGGAGAAAGTATTCCAGAAATGGGGACGGCCAGAAATAGACCTGTTTGCGTCTCGAGAGACTGCTGTAGTAGAAAGTTACGTGTCGATGGACTGCAGGGATCCATTGGCAGAATTCATAGATGCCTTCAGCAGACCGTGGAGGTACCGACTTGCATGGGTGTTCCCTCCTCCGAATCTGCTCCCCAGGGTGCTAGCGCACCTGAATCGGTCAGTCGGAACATACTTGATAGTGGCACCAGATTGGCCGAAAGTTTTCTGGCTACAAGATCTAAAAGCTCGTGCACAGGACTATCCCTTCGAAATTCAGAATCTGCAGGAGAATCTAATAGACATGACGACGTCACAGCCTCCACCGCAAATAGAGACTCTGACCTTGACAATTTGGAAAATTGGGGGTGGGGTGCACAGATAAAAGATTGGTCGACCCAAGAAAAGGAGTTATTAAAAAATAGTTGGCGGCGATCCACTTTAACTACATACCTCCCGGCAATCAGGAGATGGCTGTCCTGGTGTTCCACCTCCAGGGTTAATCCTAAAATGCCTCAACCTGCTGATGTGGCCAAATTTTTGATATTTCTCTGCCTTGAAGAGAAATTGTCTTATAGTACTATCCTAGTGCACAAGTCGGCTGTCGGGGCTTTCTGTGGCGCACATGTAGAACAAAATATGTTTTCAAATTTTATTGTAAAACATGCTCTTAAAGCAATTGGAATAACAAAGCCTAAAACAGTAAAATGCCCATTTATATGGAATCCAAATATCGTTTTAGACTGGATAACATCCAATCCACCTAAAGATTCACTTTTCGAAATTTCACGTAGATCAGCTACAGTATTACTCCTAGCTTCTGGACGTAGAGTTCATGATCTCACGTTACTCAATGTAGCTAAAGAAAATTTTTTCGATACTGGTAAACATATTTTTCTTATCCCATCTTTCGGATCTAAAACAGATACACATTCTCATCGACAGTCTTCATGGATGCTCTCAGAACATGAAAATAAGAATATCTGTCCAGTATCTTTAGTCCGGACACTCATACAAAAAATGTCTCAAAGAAGGTCGGAAACTAACCAGTTAAACAGTCTTTTTCTTACGGTGTGCGGAGCCCCTAAACAGGCATCTCGTGTTGTCATTGGAAATTGGGTACGCTCAGTCTTAAAAGATAGTGGCATTGACGCTACACCAGGTAGCTGCAGATCTGCAGTGGCTTCGTTGAGATGGTTGGAAAATCAGCCAATAGATGAAATACTTTCTAGGGGTAATTGGAAGTCATCTAAGACCTTCTACAAATATTATTGTCGTATGGTTGAAATACCAAAAGATAATCGAAACTCATTTTTTAAAACCTTTAATGCATCTTAATTATTCGCTGTTAAACGATAATGTTCTGTTTTAGTTACTTGAGTTAAAGTTTATTTTATGTTTTCTGTTCTTTTTCGTTTCGTGATTGCATTTATTGATTTCATTGATTTAAACCTTACTTTAAGGATTTAATGTACATATTAATAACAAATTATAATATTTACAGTATTGCATGTGTAATTGCTTATTAATTAACCTATGTTTATAATCATCATAGCGTTGTGTCTATAATAACACCAGCAGATAACAAACACGTCTTCTTAACAATGCTTCATGTTTTCTGGAGGCATATAATATGACGGTTTTACAAAACAATAAAACCGATATTATGTGCCGAAAAGGAAAACATGAAGCATTGACGGAAGTTCTTCCTGGTGATGATGAAGACTATGAAAATAAGATGGCGATTATTTCAAGAAATCCCGCTCACTTGCTGGCGACCTCTGACGGCTAAAGTATAAACTAAGCGTTGTCTGTAGTTGGGCACAGACAATCAAAGGAACCACAGATAAGTACACACAGCTTCTTCTTCTTAACAATGCTTCATGTTTTCCTTTTCGGCACATAATATCGGTTTTATTGTTTTGTAAAACCGTCATATTAAGGCGTTTAGTTCAATCATTATGTAACTTTTAGGCTATAAGTTTATTCTTATATGACTATTATAATTCATGTAATTATTTAAACGATAATAAGTAACTTTTGTATGACTCAGAAGCCATTTTTAATTTAATTCATAGTTATGGATCCCGGAAAGTGAAAATTCTCGAAAAAATTTAATGGCCACTATATCATCACCCTCCTCATCTTCAACACAATCAGCTTTCTTTATATTATATAAATGAAAATCATGATTCCACTTGGCTTAACTTTTTATAAAGTATTTCAAGAAGGAAAAATGCCATCAAAAACAAAACTTGTAAAAAAAACCAAGTCTCGCAACTCAGTTCTTCTACCGTAAAAAGTTGTGAGATCCATGTAATACCAAGTCGGTTAATTTATTCAGTTCCTACTTAAGGGTCCTTCTGTCTTAAGTTATCACGTAATTAGCTAACCTAACAAGTAACAACATCTTATAGTGACCATATTATCAATATTAAAAATCTTTTATGTTTTAAATAAATAGATCGACTTGGCCATCGCATGAAAACACAATATATCTCACAAGTAATACCTACATATTATATTAAATTTGATTGTTTAGTGCGATTGCCAAGTCAATCTATTTATTTAAAACATAAAAGTTTTTAATATTGATAATATGGTCACTATAAGATGTTGTTACTTGTTAGGTTAGCTAATTACGTGATAACTTAAGACAGAAGGACCCTTAAGTAGGAACTGAATAAATTAACCGACTTGGTATTACATGGATCTCACAACTTTTTACGGTAGAAGAACTGAGTTGCGAGACTTGGTTTTTTTTACAAGTTTTGTTTTTGATGGCATCTCATTTCTTTTTGTAGATAGTTCTACTTTTTTTCCTTTTACAAGTTACCTTTGAACATAATTATATCTACACCTATCTACACCTATTATTCCATTATATTATATACAGGTACACTGATTCATTCACTGCAGATGTTACTTTGTTATACAGGTACAGTAATTCATTAACTGCAAATGTAACTTTGTAATCGTATATATTTATATGGGATTACAAAGTTATTTATGCAGTTGATGTATCTAGAAAACTAGACCGAAATTGCAAAATGTTTTAGTTTTTCCTTGATCTATACACTAAACACTAATTGTGTTCCAAATTTGAAGCTTCTATGTCTGCTAGAAGTGCCTTAGAGTTTTGATGATCGGTCAGTCAGTCAGTGAGTGACGAAATTAAGAAACTTTGACTAGTTATAATTCTTAAACTACTGGTTCAAATCGAATGAAATTTGAAATATAACGTGTTTATACAATGCCTGCTTGGTTATTAAAAATTCAGGCTTCTAGCTTTATCCACAACGAAGTTATAGGGAGTCGAAAATGGCCTGAATTGCTTCGAGAAAAGGATGGTACGGCCGTGCCGCTTTTTTGCTCGACTTGGCGGGGGCACTGCCGTGCCCCCAGATATTGTCCGTTCGCATAAGAAAACTCATGTAGATGTTGTGTGTTTAACCATAACAGGACTCTTTTGTAATTTTATTTACATCTATATACGGTTAAAGTTATGTAGGAGTATTACTAGACACTATTATAAAACATATTAGTCACACTTGCAACATCTATGTGATTTTTATGTAACGTAATTGACGCCGTTGCGACGACAAAACGACCCTTACACGATGTAAATGTCATATAAGGTGCGCCCAAACCCGCGTTATATAGACGTCTAATATACTGTAATATAACCATTTTGACTGACTGAAAGTTAATCTAAGACGTTCGTTTACCATTTATATAACTTTATTTTGCTACTTGGGTACGTCTCTCCTCACATTAAACGATTCTAATCCGTCTGTAAGCTTGGGATCGTCGACAAGACGAATGGCTCGTCGTTGAATTCGATCAAACGTTTCCACTTGGCCAGCTGGAGCTCCGGCCCAAAGATGGAAACAGTACTTCATGTGTGGTCGAATTTGTGCCTTATAGAGCATCAACCTGTGCTTAGGCATGAAGTACTGTTTAGCTCTATTAAGCACTCCCAATTTCCTTGCAGCTAGCTGTTTGGCCTTACTAACCAAGTGGTCCCGAAACTGAACTTCATTCGAAATGTCGACACCAAGGATCCCAATGCTTTTGGAGATGTTAAGAGGAGTGTTCTGGAAATGAGGTGCTACGACGAATGGGATTTTCTTAGCGGTTACGGGCAAACTTGTGTTTTCTCGGGGTGGAACTGGACTAAATTTAGCCTGCCCCATTCCGAGACCCGCTCCAGAGATGTCTCGACTTCAGACACAAGTTTCAATTCCTCTTCTCCTCAATCTGCACCCGAGAAAGATTTGCTCGGCCTGTATAACGAGCATCACCCGTACTGTCATCAGCATAGCAATGGATATTCCTGATGTCAAGCATATCATTGATATGCATGATGAACAGTGTAGGTGAGAGCACAGAGCCTTGACGGACGCCAGCATTTATGGGCTTCGTATCCGAGCATGCTCCGTCAACAACGACCTTGATGCTCCGTTTCGATAAAAAACTGGCAATCCATTTGCACAATTTCTCGGGTACTCCATAGGAAGGCAGCTTAGAGAGTAATGCCTTGTGCCACACCCTATCGAAGGCCTTTGCAACATCCAGACTTACAGCCAATGTTTCTCCCTTGCTCTCAATCGTTTCTGACCAGCAATGAGTAAGGTATACTCAGTGATCGCCAGCCGATGTGCCGTGGCGGGAGCCATATTAGTTTGACACATATTAGTTTAGTTGAGACAAAAATATTCATATAACGCTTTCCTATAAAACCATCTGTTTGTATGTAGTTTTAGCAAAGGGCAATGACATTGATTCATTCATAAGATTCATTAGAAACTATCGGCGTTTGGTTTAATCATAAAAAAATTATATCCGTCATAAATGTAAGATAGGTAGGTGCATCGGATAAGGTTGCTGATAACAATTTCTGTAAGCGTAGAGAGCGCGGGTTACTTCATAGAAGAATAAAGGCATATTCGTTGACATTTTTCAGTCAATATTTTTTCTTCTACTAAAGAAAAAAAAATATGCTTTAAAAAACTGCTTTGTTGAAAACACAGAGATATATCCAATAAATAAGGGTTGCAGCCAAACTATAGAAAGACACAGAATTCGATATTTTGTTTAAACGAACACAAGATAATAATCTAACAGAAGGAACAGCTCCCGAATTATTCGTGGTACATACGTGTCTTGACGCACCTATTTATAAGTTCCAGAGGATTGTACGAACATGAAATTCCGGTGCTAGTCGTAAGCTACGCGCGCCCGACGACGCGTCTTACCCAAATTCATCGAAATATTCAAATTTGTTCTGTTTCACAGAAATTTGCAATATTTTTTATAAGATAATGCTCAGTTCTCAGTGCTGTGTCGGTGTTCTTTAAAAGTGCGTAACTAGTTCACAAGCAGAAAACATCACACTTACCTACATCACGCAGTAGGACAGCGTAAGAAATGTGCTCTTGAAACACATTTAGTCCTTAAAATGTGTCAGACTCTTTTCATACCTAAATACATTCAAACTAACTCTTAATTGAAATGAAATTAAATAATGATTCTTCTATTTAATACATTTAAACAGAGCTTGTTTGGATGTCATTTTCTTAGCTTTACTAAAACTTTATAATTGCAGCTACGATAAAAGCCTCCTATAAGAATAAAGTTAATAGACAAATAATGATTCTTCTTAACATGTGATTTTTTTTTGCAAACCATCTAGAATACAAATTGTCTGATCACAAGGTACTACTTCTAGAACACAAATTAATAAGAATTCAAACACAATAAGCATTTTTTTGTAATAGAGACAGGATGAAAAATAATAACAATTCAGTTTAGGAATTTTGTTTATTTTCTTTTGGTTATTATTTTTTATATCATTAGCGAGAGAAGAGAAGACATGTCACTTGATGCCAAGAGGTCACTAAAGGCATCATCAACACGTTAACGGGCAATAGAAAGTTACGAACTTCATAATTAATTGCCATCGAAGTAGATCTAGAAAAAAAATCAATTGATTACTTATTTATTTATCTCAGTATTTCAATCAATTTATTTTTCACAATAAAGCAATTAAAAAATTAAGTGATAACTTTGTATCAGTAGATAATGTACTTTGTGTTTCATGTAATTTTACATTTTTTTAATTTCAAAATTAATTCCCACTTCGGTGAGAATTGAATACACCTGAACTAAAAAAAAAACCTTAATAATGTTCAGAAATGTCCGAAGTTACAGTTGTGAAATTGAGACTCAATAAATTAATCCCAAACATTGATCTCAAAGCATAATATGTGAACTATAGCAGCCATCATAAAATCATAATAATTATGCCCTGCCAACTATTTGGTTAGTCGCTAACAGGGCTACAGTCAAATACACACTAGATTCGCATATCTAAAGGCGTGGGAAGTGTTTTGTAGATCTTCAACGCACTAGCCGAGGACAAGCCAGTGATAATGTAAAAGATATTTTTTTACAATGACCTATTATTTTTTGAGACAAGGTTTCAGTGACCAAATGATCTGGTCTTATTGAATTTTCATTTTATTAAAAACTCTACATTTCAAAATTCGAACATCATTAATACATTAAAAGCTTTTTAATATTAAGCACGCCTGCAAAGATGCAAATGAACGTATTACAGATCAGTTTCAATATTTTAGTGAGGCGTATGTTTACAATAAAATAATAACAGAAGCAATTTTTGTTTGCACGTGCTTAAAATAACGTGCCAATGGTTTATGACGACTGTTGGCACACATATAAACATACTGAATGAATGAACTCTGTTTAAGTTTTACTCATCGTCGATTTAATCAAAAAACTACGAGTAGGAATTCTACACGGTAATCATTTTTAGCAATTACAAGTTTATTTACATCTATCTAAATGGTAGGAACACAAAACTAGATAATTTTCTTAGAAACTTCATCGATTAGGTACAAAGTTTAGTTTATTTCTGTAGAAACTTCATCGATTAGGTACAAAGTTTAGTGAGTGGGACAGAATTTCTAAGTTAATTAAAGCTTAGTAAAATAATGAGGTATAAAAAAACTTGTATGGGTACTCATTCCTGTGCATTGTGATACCCTTCGTCGTGGTTGGGAAGATCAACAATCTTATCATGCCATGAAAACCCCAGACCCGGGAACCTATCCTAGGTTCTCTCTTCGTCCACTAGACAACGTCACTTGTAACTTAGCTGCAGAGTCGTCTATACACAAACATGACAAAGAGTTTTGTATTGAAAGAAAATGTATGCTTGATGGTTAGATGCAAATTGTTACTTTTTATAGAAATGATGAAAAGCCCGTACCCCTTATATCGATTGCAATGTAATCGGCGCGACAGTTGTTATTTATGTATGATCACTTGCGTCATTTCTTGAGCACTCCGAAACTTAGATTGGGCATGACGTGATGGCGTGCTTGTTAGAAGCTGGAATCCCTTGGATTCGTGGAACTAGGAAATATGCGAATATAAAGAAGGCAGTATATTCTTAACTTCTAAAGTGAGCGATGGACTCAATTGGTTTGAAATTGGTTGGAAGTTGGTTCTAAACTTCAGAAATTCTTTCGGATTGTCTTTAACTAAATAGTATAACTACACATAAACACACATTAAACTTTTCACAGAAGATCACAATGCCCATCGGTAACGTAAGTAGAGACAACTCAGCCCCTAAGCGGGAGACGTTCAGGCCTCCTTGGGTGAAAGAGAAAGACACAGAAACTCCTCCTCCCTGGACTCAGAGGAAGCTGAAGCCGGTAGAAGCCGCGGCTAAACCTGCACCAGAACCTGCAGAAAATCCCATTGCGAAGCCATTGAAACGTAAGTTTATATTTGACTTTGTTTTTATTGATGTCATTTTCGTAATCTTTTTGGCTCTTTTCCACATTTCATTCGGAAGTTTTAACGTCCTTTGTGTTATCTTAAATTTAAGATTATATATAAATGTATCTACACCAATCTACTGTTTTATATTACAGCAGAATATTTTTTTTACTTCTGTTAAAACATACAAAATATCTATTAATTATACGATCATACTATACATAACAAATCCAATACAACTGGACACGCTGGTGGAATGTTACTTCACTATGCAAGGTGCAATAGTAATGTTAATACTGCAGTAAAGCGTATAATAAATTTAGTCCTCAATATTTCTTTAATATTTTAAGAATTCCAGTCTTTGTTATTTAATTATTTCAATAAAGTTATTTTTAATTATCGTACTGCTCTTCAGTTGGACCATCTTTACTGACGATCATGACTCAGCTAAAAAGCTTCGATGACCTCCTATCTCCAACAACTCCCACTGGACCTGATGATGGTTCACATTTATTGGCATCCCCAGCTTTTCCAAAACGCGGTGAGACCTACCAGTGGGAAATGACCCAGTGGCAAATTTGATGTTGATGTTTGCATGGTAGTTACAGCATATTTTTGCTATCAAAATTAAAAGCAAAATTACGTAATTTGTAAAAGCTTGTGTAACTGAAGTAGATCTTTTTATCAGTTTTAAAATATATCAAATCGTAATAATATTGTCGTCAAAGACTTCTCTTCAAATAATATTTACGTTAAAATCACGCTTTGTATTTTTGGTTTAGATTGTGGAGTCTATAAGTCGTACTTACCTATTATTTTTAGTATAATAGTATGTATTTTTGCATTATAAATGATTTGGACTTCCATTGATTTCGTTTATTATTCTTCATTTTTACATCTTCTTTTATGTCTTTGACACTTTCTACGGCTCTTTTAACTTGTAACTCGCTTGTATTGTTAGCATTTTCAACCTTTCAACTTAAGAGAATATTCGCAGTTATCTTTTGGAGAATAAAATAATAATGTTACATATTTTGCTAACTATAAGACGGATACTCACGGTACTTATTTTGTACTTATGGTGTACAATTGTTAGAAATATTATACAAAATAAGTATTGTACACCATAAGTACAAACTATGTATCGTGAGTATCCGTATTATAGTAAAATGTGTTTAGTCCACGATGAGTAAGTAGTTAAGTTTAAAGTCTAATAATGTTTCTTGTTTGAGTCTATTACTTAATGTCTTTCTCTCTGAGCTTTACTTCGCTGTGTTTGGGATGTTGACAAACCACTATCGCTGATCTGTCTTCATTTCTATGTTATCTCCTAGACTAGCTATTTATTTTGTTCATTTGTGTCAAGCCTGAAGAAGCTAGATATTTGTCGTAGTGGCGATATTTCATTCATACCTAATAACTTGTGTTTGTAAAAGATTGAATTATCTCATTCTCTTTTATTTAAAATTTTATACATGACGCTAGTTTGAAAAAAAGTAATATATTAGTGTATAATACATTGATTTGTATGATGGTTGATATATTTACCTACATACTGACGTCAGCACCTTCCCGAAACTTTGGCAGGGACACGAGTTGTAACACTTCGGCTCTCCCAAAGTGTTCACAAGTTTGCTAGTCTGGAGATTCAGAGCGCGTGAGGTGTTGTGTGTTGAACTTTGAAAATTAAACAGTGAAATTTGTAGTTTGTTATGTGATTTCATTACACTCTTCTTTGTGATTTATATTGTGTGTTGCACAAGTGCTACTGTGACGTCTTTTGCGGAAAGGTACAACTGTATAAACGTACATATTTGTAATTAGTACGTATATGGAATAGTACAAATTCACGATTTCTTTCAGGGAAAGATGACCCTTTCATAGTTTAAGTTACATACTTGTTAAGGAAATAAAGCAATGGTTATAAGGAAAACAGACGGCGACGGCGTGATAGTACTGTAATTAGTATGATTTGTCCTGCCAGAGAAAACTTTTGATTGTAGGTTTTGTTAAAAAGTAATGCTTCCATTATCTATAGAATATGCTGTATGAGCAGTCTGAAAATAAAATATAATGCTTATACATATAATTACACTGTTTATGAAAACTATTATTTTTCATCGTAGTCGTTAAAATTTTCATAAATAAAAAAACTTAAATAGCCGTAAGTTTTATGACTCATTTGTTTAAAACTATCAGTAAAGCATAAACACTGATGCTGAATAGTATAAAAATAAGGCAATGTATGTAAGATTGTTGTATAATGCGAATAAAATGTGTTAAAATTTGTTATCTAATCACACGAGTAAACACCTATTAGGTAATAAGGTGCATAATTAACGAAATCGTGAAGCACTTGTCAACTAATTATGCTTAGAATACTGATGGTGAAATTCCAAGAAAATTGCTGAATAATGGCAGTGAAATTAGTAGCACAATTTGGTAGCGTGATTCAATAAACGTTGGAGTTGTTAAGAGATATTCCAAGCCGGTCGACGCCAACGAATCGCGGTATTTTTAGAGAGGACGAACATTTTACAAAATAAACGAAGATGTTGGGGTAACGTTATGATTTATAAGAGATCCCACTCCGACGTCCTACGGCAAATGTTTTCAGATTAATGTTCTCATTAGATTTCTTAAGAATAATTATAATATAATATTTATTTAATTTAAACCTAAAGAACATAAAAGTAGAGATGTTAATGAAATCAAATATGGAATTTGGTAGCGGACATTCCAAATCTCCAATTCTACAATCCAAACATCTACATTCATAAATAATGTAATTTATCTTAATTAAAGTAAATTACACAGCTGCAAAATTGTTTATTCCGAAAATTATACTCTTATCGCTATTTTCAGTAGCGTTGTAGACTAACCTAGCTATGAAAAATCGATCAAATATCACTTAATATGTCTAACCCGAAAAAATCTACTAGAATTCTTGAAAAAACACAAGCAATCAGTATATTATCCAAAGGGTTAGATATGCTATAAAGTTCATGTAAAAATGTAAAACATGTAGTTTAATTTTGATCATAAAACAAATGATAAGAAAAATTTACTGGTGCCTATAAGCTTGACTGAAATCAATTTTATCAATCGATACCTCCTCGCCTCGGTCGCGTTTCTTATGTTCAGTACAATTTCTTTATAAATTTGTCAGGATTCAGAACACTTTGTATTTGTCAGTAACTGCCTATATCAAAATAGCGAAGGTCGGCCATCTTGGCAATAGCCATGTTTATTTACGAACGTGGTTGCCATCAAAATGCATAGGAACGTGCGACATAGGCGAATATGTTTCCTAGTAGGAAATTCTTATTAAATGAGAATTTATAAAATAAGTAACCAATATTTTGATTTTGCTGATAATGATGCTCAATGTAATTTTACACACAGGGATTTTGAATTTTTCTTGAAATTTGTTCGTGCATAAAACTACGCTCAGAACACAATAACATGGATCTGCTCGTTATGTTTAAAATATGTCGTAGAATACACAACCTGTAGACAATGTTTGGTCATATAAAATGCTATATTAAATTGAAATATTTCGTAATCACGATAACAACTTAATATAATACCATCCGTATAAAAGTAAAATGTAGCATGTAAAATTAAAATAATTATGTAGCTATGTAAATTTAATATGTACGTAAAATAACGTATGTATAAAATTCAGGAAAAGTATGTATGACGCAAGTTTACATCCAACCAATTATAAATTATTTAATTTGCAAATAAATTATAATTTTATTTACTTTGCACAAAGTAACCCAAAAATTTTAAATTTTCGGGTTGGCTATAGATCTAAGGTACCTGAATTTGATATTGGTGTGAGTTGAGAGATGTAGCTAGGGTTTAGTGTGAACGTTTAAAACTATTTTTAGGTTCCGGAGATGCGTTTTGAATTAATTACGACAAAAATAAGTTTAACAAAAATTGCGTATTATGAAAGACAATTCTTGTCAATTTGGTCTACAGTTAGAGGGTACTTCGTCAAAAACGAGTGAAATGGAAGGTAGCACAAAACTTATTGCACTGTCAATGTTGTGTTCAGTTATTCCGTTAATCTTCGTATTACGTGAATGTGTTTTCTTGTTTCTTTTGGATTTTCGACGATCTCTGCTGTGTTATTGGACTGATTTGATTTCTTCTCATACGTTACTTAGCTTACCCCTACTCCACGCAGTCTTGTTTGCCCTACCCCTAGAGTGTTTTTTAGAAGCCGGAGGCGTGGAGGGAGAGTAGTCCCCGCCCGCTGTAACAAAGCACAGGCACCCGGGCGAGCCGGAGCGGCTGAGGCTGGTTGCTTGTGTTTGTTTTGGATTTTTTAAAATTTCCAGATGTAAGTCAAAATGGTTACAAAACCGACTTAGTCAACCCCGACCCCACGTGGTACTAGTCTGCCCTACCCCTAGAGTGAATGTAAACCCCGGAGGCGCGGAGGGAGAGCAGCCCCCGCCCGCTGTAACAAACTGCAGGCACCATGTGAGCCGAAGCGGCTGAGGCTGGTCGCCGAAGGCGACCAAAAAGCCGAAGCTGCGTAGGCGAGCATGGAGTGCCTGCAGTTTGTTACGCAAGGGCGGAGGGGCTGCACTTCCCGCAGCGCCGGAGACGTTTGGAAGCCTGTTTGTGTTTTAAAAACCCCTAAATTCTCCCTTAAAGTGCATATAATGTAATTTTGTAATTATAGTGATTTGTGTCATTATTTTTCCAAAATAATAGTAGAAGTGGTGTAGTGTCTCCCCATACGGAGGTCGAAATTTTGCTTCTTCCTCCACAACCTGACAGTAATTTACACTAGTTTATGATAAATATTAAGCAGTTTTCACAGATATATCCTCAAAATAAAAATAAAAAAAAACTCAAAAACTATGTGTTTCCTCACGTATTACCTTTAAGGGTGGGGGGCCTTATCCCAACTCCTCCCTTCCCCCCAACTCCACCCCCCTTCCACTGATACTAAAGAAATACCCAAGGTTTTTCATATGTATTATGATTTTACAAAAAAAATCATAACTCGAAAACTATACCTTTCCGGTACATAAAAATTGTAGTGGGGGGCTCCCCTTTACCTCCCCCTCCCATTCACCCCACTCCCCACCCCGAACGCAGGTACCTTAGATCTATAGTTTTACCAAATTTTCTAAACAGAAACAAATAAAGTATCTAATACCTACATGTCTACTGAATACTCAGTTAACACCTGCGAAAATGTAAATAAAAATAATACCTATGTAATAGTTGACTATCAACTGTGGCCCAAAAATATGACTTACAAGCACTCGACCCGCGGCTTTTCCCACGTTTTCTAGGATAATAAGTACCCCATATCTTATTCCAAATCATAGTTTACCTACTGTGTAAAATTTCATGAACATCCGTGCTGTAGTTTTTGCTCGAAACTTGATGTATGGATATTTTGTTGCACACAAACAAACTTTCACGTTTATAATATTGGTAGGATTTTTACGTAATCTGTATTGTCGTTTAAATTATCGATCCCGATCGTCTCATAGATAATCTTCCTTCGTATCCAATTAATTTAGTGGACCTAGCTATATTTGTCTGAAACGTATTGTTTAGGAATGAGATAATATTATATTGAGTCAAGGAGTATGTCAACATAAATATAGTCATAAATCATTTGTTTATTTCATGTATTTTATTTTAGCTGCCTTAAAGAAACAAGCGACAGTGAAAGAAAAGCCTGAAAACGGTGTGCCTGCATCAGAACCCACTGAGGAAAAACTCGTTAAACCTTCAGCAGCAAAGCTAGCCGATAAAAATTCTAGGCCAGCTGATGAAAAACCTAGATTTCTTAAATCCACAGTAAAAACTATTGACAAAGCTAATGAAAAAATCAAACCAGAAGAAAAATCCACAAGTGAAAAACTACCAGAGAGACCTATTCTTAAAAGTGTTAGAACTATAGATGACAAAACTAAAGATAAATCAGTAACAATTGTAGATAAGAATGATATAACAAAAAATACCAACTCCGTAAATGAAAAAACACCAAATGGTAAGGTTTCTACAAATTCTTTAAGCAAACCGAGTAAAAAAGTAGTGGAAAAGACCCCTGTCAAGTCCAAAGTTGATGACAAAGTGTTATCAAAACCAAAAGTAGAAGAAAATATCACATCAAAAGTAGAAGACAAGGTTAAAGAAAAGTCGAAACCTGATGTAAAAATAACCGCAAAATCTAAAACAGAGGATAAATCTGCAGATAAATCTAAAGCAGACAATAAAGCGGATTCAAAGTCATCAACAGAAGAAAATTCAAAAATGGCTACAAAACCTCCTCTGGAGAAAACTCCTTCAAAGGTACGTAATAATTAGATATTTTCATAAGATTAATTCTTATACACAAACATCAGTATAAAGATAAAGAGAGCTTGGCATGAGCACAAGTTCTATACCTTGAGAGACAGTTCTTACTTTCTTCTCTCTTTCTTAGTGGGCAACGCATCGGTGATGCCTTTGATGGGTGACTATGGCCACTGTCCATGAGGTGCATCATCATTTTATTCAATATTTTGTATAGGATAATGTTAATGAAATGTATCACAACAATTTAAATTATTTTACACTATATATTTCAGCTGCCACCCCGTAAGCCACCTCTACAAAAAGCACCGTCGAAAGATGATGTTGGTATGAAAAAATGGAGAGACCCGCTACATGAGCGTGTCAAAGAGAACATAGACAAAACACTGGCCAATGAAGTTCCTAAAGGTCATACGCTCACCAAAAATGAAAGTTTAAGAAGTAAGTCATATTGAGGTGTCATTTTATCAACTGATCCAGTAACTAACACCACATAAAATAAATCTTATAATATTAACGTTATATAGTAATAGTTCTACGCAAGGATTACGGTGTCAAGGGTGCCATGGATTTCGTTCTCGCTGGGAACTAAGCTAGGAGTGCTAGGACCCTTCGAAAGGCAGTTCCGTAACCATTGCGTATATCGGGTCCTCGTAATCTACTACTTAACGTGTTAATAACTTTGAATAACGTTAGACATTCACTAAGATAGAAATCTTATTTTTTTTTGTTTGGATAGCTAGGGGGTAGATACATACTACAAGGGTTAAGAATTTTTTAAACCTTTTGTCATATTGCTTTTAACATAGTAAAATTTTTATTTTCTAAAATTTATCCTCGCAAGGCAAGAAAGGAAAAAGGGAAAAGTTCCATTTTAATACTTACCAATTTATAACAATAATAATAAAAAATAAAGTAATTAAATTTCGTAATTCCTCATTAGCAGACAGATGATGACTTACAAATCTTACAATAATAGTAGACTGCGCTTGTGCATGCGTACATATTTATATCAACAATGCATGCTACATCGGTGAAATCATCCAACGGAATCAACACATAAGGGCTCTTACACAAAAACACGATACGACATTGCGTCGTTCTACGAGGCCTACGACGCGGCATCGTTTCACGTTACGAGATTTCACGTGTCGGATCGACATTTATAATAAGATCACGTATCATCTTATTAAATACGAATAGATATAGCAATCGAAACAAAAGACTACCCACTTTACCCATTTAATTACATGTGACACAAACATTGGCATACTGGCATTTCGTCTCGCCTATAATTAGGTATACACAATACAGTACTGACTACACGAAACGATCCACAGCAAACACGTTGCGTGTGTTCTAATCAATCAATTTGAAATTGGCAAACATTTCAATGTCCAGTTACATCCGCGATTGTCTTCGAAATAAACGATTTAAGCTTAATACCAATTTTATTTTGTTTCAAGACGGGCGTGTCTTAAATGTTGAGCATAAAGCAAATGTTCAGTATTTTCTAGTATTATCTGAAAATTATCGAAACTTCTGTAGAATATCTGGACTTCCTAAATGAAAGACTTAACTGCATTCAAAATCTACCTTTCATTATAATGAGTGTCTAAGTTTAACTCAAGGAATGTGTCTTGAAATCTCATTAGAGCTGCGCGTATCCTTTGCTTTTGATCTCTGGTGTGCTAGACAAGTTTGTGGTCTACATCTAGTCCGAAATAGTCTCATTTGGTTCCGCATACGGCACGAACGCATCAGGTGCAAATACACAAATTCCCTGTGAAATGTTTAAAGATCTTGAAAAATGAAATATATTTCTATATCACTGTGAAATTTAATAGTAACGTGTGATTTCATTATAGATTTTCTTATTATTAGTGATAGTGTCTTTGTGGAAAAATTTTGCATAGTGAATGACGTCCTTAGTAGTGCAAATGGTTTGATATTATGAAATACAAGTATCTAATGATGGAAGAAAAAGGAAATCTTTTCAAAGGTCTTGTACAAAGTGATAAAGTAGCTAGAATATACATATCAGTGATTTAGTTGTCTTTATGTTACATAACGTTTGAATTGGTTCTCGTATTTCCAGGCTTACTGAAGCCCACCCCACCGCCCATGCCGCCCCCCTTGCCACCAAAAATGCCGCCTCCACCTGAATTCAAAAAAGCTCCACTTGATCCTACGAAATTGAAAAAAATAGAACAACTCCGTAGTAGGCCTAGAAGGAGGCCAGACTGGAGTGATATGATGAAAGAAGTCGAACAGGGCAGAAAATTAAAACATGTCGTCTGCAATGATAGGTAAGACATTATTAAATATTTATTAAAATAAAGATTTCATTGTTATTCAGTAATATGAGTACATTTCAATAATTTAACAAATATTTTTAGATCAAGTCCCATAATAGCAAAATCAGTTGTCAAAAACAAAGATCAATTCATATTTGAATCCGAGAAACCTAACTCTCACAATGAACTACTACGAGAAATCTCCAAAGGTGTTAAACTTAAGAAAACGAAAACAAATGACAGAAGTAAGCCTAATTTAGAAGGTTTGAGGAAGTTTAGAAGACAAATGACGATCGAAGAACAAGTGCAAAAATCAATGTCGCAAGCTAATTTAGCCGCGTCTCCTTCTGGAGCTTCAGTAGCAGAGGTACTTTGGCTCAATATTTTATGAAAGCATTTAGACTTTACGTTTTTGATCAAAATAGTAATTTAATTACCTACCCATTCGACTTTTTATATAATTATCCTGTTGCGAAATATATACTCATTGTTTGAATGCTGTGTTATTACATTTTTAAATACACACTACATTCCTATATACAATATTTTAGATGCTTCCGACTGAAGAAGAAGAAATCGATGAAATGGATGATATCGACAAAGTGAGAGATGATTTACAATCTACTAAGCAACTTCTAGCCATAGAATTAAGGTATATAATATTTTTAATTCTGTTAGTATAATTAGAGAATACATCACGACAGTCTATGATAGTAAATTATAATTCCTGCCACAGACAATTTTTTTATTACTTAATGCGCAAACAATATAATTTATTAATACATTTGTAAATTTTAACAGGAACAAAGAAGCTCAAGAGAGGGAAAACAAACGTCTTCTGACTAGAATACAGAATTTAGAAGCGGAGTTAGCTAGAGAACGAGCTATCATTAAACAGGAACAACATAAAACAGTTATATCAGTCACCGATGCCTACGATGAAAGACTTGTATCCAGCCTCAAATTAGAAGTAGAGAAAGCTAAAGAAACTGCTGATAATTTGGAGAAAAGGTATTTAGAAGCCGCGGAAGAAAGAGATGATGCACTAGCAGATTTGGAAGAAGTGAAAAGAAAAAATGCAGAACTGGAAAAGAAATTGGAGCAAGCTTTGTCGGTTGGTACCACACTTTGATTAAATAGCAGCTTTGCTTATAATGCTCATTAACTTCTTCGAACCTGCTTTTACGCTAACATTATTTTTTGTTATTGAACATTTCCAGAATAAGCTTGAAGAACTTTACTCATCAGAGGAGCCTCTATCTTTCTACCAAAAGAGACAACTTGACTTTGAAAAACAGTGTAGGTTATTGAACATTGATATAAACTCTTCAGAAGCACAGGAGCTAAAAAAGAACGCTAATAACTCTAACAATAATAACGCTGCTTTTACTAATAATTATGATGATGACGAGGTAAATGATCTTACGACTTTTAACGCAAATTAAATAGAATTATTTCATGGAAGAATCAGTAAATTTTAATTAACAGTAACTGTTTCTCATTCCAGGGAATAATGCCTACAAGCGTAGGGTCGAGGCGATCCAGTCACGCAATCAAACAACTTTCGGTTACGAAAGACGACAGTTTCGAGGAAGAAGAAGAATCAGATGATGAAGAAGGGGTAATTATACTTATATTTCAATTTTATGAAGCAAGAAAAGTAATTAATATTGCGGCTCCTAATAAGTGCGTCGCATGTATTAAACTATTTTGTTTGCTATGGCTTTTCTAGTACACTAACATACTAGAACTTATATTTAGTATATTATATTTCATGATCACGTGAGACCGTATGAAAGATAAGAAAACAAATATCAGTATTTGAATGAGATACGCACTTTATTAAGTGTCAACAGGTTTAATAAATTGTTCATTGGACTGACTGTCATACTGCTGGGTTCGAATCACCTTTCAATGTTAGTGGTAAAGACCAAGACAAATACCAAGCCCACAAAGTGTGGATTGACAGATCTCAAGCAAATTTGAGTATATCATGAAAAGCTACACATTATTTTAATGACCATGGTTTACACAAGTAAACCACCAACCACCATCAACAACCCACAACGGATATGTATCACCACATATCATCACAGAACTTTCATTGCGTTATACATTGTAATTATATTATTTTGATATTGTCTCTTAATTATAGGAGGAGAGTGAAGAAAAGAAACAAAAGCGATTAGAAAAAGAAATTAAGAACATGAGAAACAAGATCAGGCATTTAAAAGAAAAACAGGATAATATGAAAAGAGAACGCATGGGCTACAAAATGTCTCTTAAAAATCAACAAGCAGCGCTCAAGTAAGATATTTAAAATATTCTTTAATAACATGAATAATTTCTCCGTGATCCAAATTGTTGAAAGTTAACCTTTATGTAAATTTTGAGATCATTCTTTCACGTCACCTTAAAAAATTACGAAACTCTTTAATTAGCCTCTAACAGGGCACTAGTTCCAACATCCATGTGCCTCAATGCATCAACGAAATTAACGAAAAATGGACGTAACTTTATTTCATTATTATTGTTATATATTTTTAGAGACGCGAAGAAAAAATACAAGGAGTTGAAACGTGAAGTTGACAAAATGGCAGCGATGATGAAAGAGGTTGGGTCTGATGAGGAAGATGAAGAAGAGGAGGAGGAAGAAGAGGAATCCGAAGCTACAAAGAAGAGTGAGACTGAAGAAGAAGAATCCGAGACGGAGACAGAACAAGATACCGAAAGCGAAACTGAAAGCGAAAGTGAACCAGAGGTGCGTAAATTTTTTATATTTACTTTTCACTTTTGATTGGATTACCGACTACTCTTCCATTCAATGAGCGTCACGTCTGCGTTGCATTAGATATGTCTGTGATTAGATAAAATCTAAAGGCTACAACTACATTACTACATCGATACTTGACAAATTAATTCCAAAAATTAATTTGTATCGATGAAACACGGAAACTTACGCACATTAATTATTATGAAAGTACTGAAACCGTATAAACATTGTATTAATTTAAATATATTGTAAGGAGAACAATAAAATATGTTTTTTCTAATGAATTCTGGCTTTACTTTTCAGGATGCACCTTTACCTGCAAAGAAGGAAAATCTCACCAAGAGGCTAAAACGTCACGAGACCAGGGTGAACGCGTTGAAGAAAGGCAACGCACTCCTCGTGGCTAACGTCGACAGATTGAAAGATGACGTACTGAAACAGAGAGAAGAATCCAGTACGCTACAGAAGGAACTAGACTCTTTAATTGAGGATCTTGAATAGTCAACTTTAACACTCAAGTAACTTTAACATTGACAATAAACGAATGAAATCAACTTGATTGATATACCTACGACTTTATTAAACAGTTTATAGAGCTAAAACTTTTCACGCTTTATGAAATTAAATAACGAATATTATATAGGTATACCACTAATTTGGCTTTATAAACCATCTGTAGGTATTTTAAATTAAGGTTTACCTTAATTGTAATTTTATTTATAAGTTAATATTTTATGAACCCGTGATTTACTCATTAATATTGACAAGGTAGTTAGGTACTTATTTAGGTACCAGCAATAATTGAGTAACATTATATTACCAATATTTTTAAGTTAACATTGTTACAAAATAAAATATGGTAGGATAAATTAAGGTACTTTATATCATGATTTCTTTTTCATCAAAATATTTTTAAGTAAAAATCTTTAAAGAACATTACTTCTTACCATTAGGTATTTAAAGTTGACTTAAGCCAGATAAATACATTGACAGTTACTGACTGATGCATCTTCAACGTAAAAATGCTTTCTTAAAATAATTCCTTTCTCAGTTAATATGTACTATGTACTTACCCCTAGGTAAGTACCATTGCCTTTAATTTTTAAAAACCTTTATTGCATATTAATTTTTCATTAATTCATTTTTATTACCTTCGACATTTACGATTCTTTAGTTAGACAATTCGCATGTAGGTAGGTACCATTTTTATAAAGAAACTAGCTGACCGGGCAAACGTTGTTCTGCCAAAAATTTTTTAGGGGTAGGGGGATGAAAAATAGATGTTGTCCGATTCTCAACCCTAGCCGATATGCACGCAAAGATTCACGAAAATCGGTCGAGCCGTTTCGGAGGAGTTCAACTTCTAACACGAGAATTTTATATTTAAGATGTAACTGCGATATACCCATTGATGATTGTAACATTATATTTATATCTTAAGTAGATTAAGTAAGTCTTTTTGTATTGGAATACTTAAGTATCTACAGTCTATGTATGTATAACCAAAAACTTGATTTATGCACACTTAAATTAGTTTACTTGGGTTACCTATGTTTTAAGTCAAATATTAATAAATATTTTGTATGTACCTATTTGTAAGTAGAAGGTCGATACCTACTTACTTTTAACTTTATTATTACGTACCGTCGTAAGTTGTCTTAATATTAGAAAATGAATTATCTCCATGTTACAGAATACTTGATGCTTCGGTACTTTAATTTACAAGGTTAATTATAACAATGCTGTAGATAAATAGGTATGTTTAAGAAACGATAAATTAATTGCCGGCGTTAGTAAAGTAGGTACATAAAAATTAAATTAAAAATATCTTGACCATTATTTCCTGGCTGATACCTACCTACTTTTTAACCGACTTCAAAAAAGGAAGAGTTACCTATTCAATTGGACTGTATTTTTTTATGTTTGTTACCTCAGAACTTTGACTGGGTGAACCGATTTTGATGATTCTTTTTTTAATCGAAAGCTGGTGCTTGTCAAAAGGTCCCACTTAAATTTGAGCTAGATCTGACAAGTACTTTTTGAATTATTTTGAAGTCGGTTATTTTTTTCGTGGTAAAATTCAGATTATTAATATTTTTTTAATTACTAAAATCTTCCTTGACATACTGAGCACGTTAGTACTGATGCTACTAAACGTAATTTTACTAATGTAGGTAGGTAGGTACCTAATTATAAATTCATCTTCGAATGTTTGTAAACATTATTAATATATTGTAAATATTTTTAACTTAGTAATAATTTTATAATAAATTAAGCACAATTAAATTTTTTCACGATATTTTTTGTTTTAATTAATTACCTACACTACAGTTACAATATTATGGTGCATCTGTGCGTGTAATGTTGCGGCTGCGGCTATATTATATTTATAATTTAAAGTGTTCTTCAACTAAATCCTAAATATGCATTTGGGCGTAATGTTGGGAGCATAGAAATAAGTGTCTTTTATATTTCAAAAACCATTTTATGGACATAATGATAGCGTTGTTATTAAGTTCATTAAAGGTAATAACGATATATATTACGAGATAATATAAAACATTATGTTCGCGCGAACCGAATCGCGCGGGCTATCGCTGCGACTGCCCGGGCGCGGGCAGCCATCGTGAATCGTCATTCCATCTACGGCGGCCACCGCGGCAGCACACCAGTCGCGATCATTAGATTGTACTTGTTGAGAACATATTACATTCTTCTTAAACAGTCCGCTATATTATTTATTATATAGTCCCAGACCACCTTTGGGCACTAACAATTACATCTAATATGACATTTAAATTTTTATACTCCTATTTCAATGCTACCAACATTACGCCCAAGTGCAGATTTAGCTGAAGAGCGCTATAGCGGGATGCGTATGCGCCGAAGATTCGTATTATCGCTTGGCCATACAATGGTGGAGAAGGATTTTTCTGAATAAATCGCATAAGTACTATAGGTTAAGTAGGTAATTATAAAAAATAAGGTCAAGTGAAAGATAAATGTGACAGAATCAATAAAATGTATTTAATCTAAAATAATTCAGAAGAAAAATTTAAAATTATACGGCGGTAAACCCTAAAGGGCTGCCATTCGTTCTGCTTTAACCGAATTTGTCTTATGTTCGGTTTACACGTATTAAGTAGTTAAGTAGTTAACTAAATTTTAACTTTTAAGTAAATTAATAAGTGTAAATGGACAATTTAGTAGTTTAATAATTTAGTAGTTTAGTAATCAAGTAGACAAGTAATTTAGAAATATTTCTATTTTCTGTTAAGTAGGTGGGCGGGGCTTATCACTTAACACGTTTGGACAGGCACTTTTTAGTTAAAATTTAGTAAAATGCTTAAGTAATTAAGTAGAATTGTATGAACTAAAGAGCTTTACTTAATTATTACGTGTGGACGCACACTAAAAATTATTCACTTAAAATTTTGTTAAAATTTACTTATCTACTTAACTACTTAATACCTACGTGTAAACCGGACTTTACTTTAAGAGGAGTCCGGGAAGCATCCGAGCGAGGTTTTTGAAAATAAAGACAACTTTAGGCTTTGGTTACACTTTGACTTTTTTATATTTATTTTAATACAATTCCACCGTTTGAAAAATTTAGTGCGATCTCTGAAGTGCGTGCGTGAAATGTGAAGAAATTTTAATAAAATATTGTACCTACCTATTAATTCAATATTATATTTTTTTACCATCAGTAAAATTACCAATAAAAAACATTTTGAAGAACCATAATTATCAAAATAGGACATAATTTTTCTAAGTGTAGACACCCTAGTAAGTATCATTAAGGACAACCTCAATCCGGCCTGTGATTGGTCGAATGGTCATATGGTCGTTCCGTTATGACGTCATGGATCTTCAGGTACATACTACTCATGGAAAATAGAGTAGAAGGAGGGCCATCTCTGTGTATGAAAAGTGTCCGTAAAAACGCATTCAATTACAGGTGGCGCTGTGGTGCGGTCTAGAACAGCTATGTTCTTGCAGCTGGACACATTTTCAACATTCCCCTCATGAGATGGCCTTTTCTATGCTCCATGGTACCACTAAAATACAAAGTCCATGATCCAGATAGAGTAATATAATTATCCATGGTTATAACAGTACTCTGTGGTTAACATTAATTTCGTTTGACATTTTGGAATCAACAAGATTTGTCATTGTCACATGCCAATTGTCATATTCTCTGACGTTGCTTTGAAGTTTGATCAGTGTTGCCAACTTAGTGGAATTTCCACTAGATCTGGTGGTTTCGATACCCCTTTTAGTGAGGAAATATTGGTTTTACTGGCTAGTGAATTTTCTGATGGATAAGATTTTTTTCAGTTAATGGTGGGGTACGACATTCAACGACTAAAACGATTTTGCAAAATAACTCTCGTCAGAGAGATCAGAGAGAACGTTTGATAATTTGAAAAAGCGTGCTATTTTTGGTTGCGTAGGCAACACCACAGAACTCAGGTAGTGAACAGGAACTATTTTTCAGGCTTCTTTGGAAGTCCAGTGGTCAAGTGCAAAATATGTGCTTTACTCTTAAAAAACTATTACGCTAACTTATAGAACCATTGATTAATAAAAAAACGCACGAACGAAATGCAAAAGCCAAAACCTAGGTGACTAATCATTTATATCCATACTGCTTTAGATACTTTACTTTATTTTCTTTATTTGGGAAACATACAGTATCATGCCAACAGTCTAAATTATCTTAAACATTACCAAATACTAAATAATATCTTTTGTATTAGTACAAAAATAGAACTATGGAAATTTATGATTGGAAAGTGAAATCGTAAATCTATGATGAACCCGATTCTTCGGAAGACGAAGATGATCTTTAACCAATCCAACTAAATTCGACTCGAATGATATCACTGATACGGCACGTCATTTTTAATTTGATTTATTATTATTATATTAAAATACAATATTTTTTTGTGGTTTTCTGGTGGTCCCGAGGGCCGCATTTAGTGAGATTGTATTTTAAAAATAAAGTTAGCAACACTGAGTTTGACATTGCTTTGAATTTTAAATGACACAACCAAACGTAGTGATTAAGTACTCTGTGACACAACCAAACGGTTTCGCTTCGCTCGCGTAAGATCAAATTCTCTTCAATAACAATTTTATTTTATTCGTGTTTTTGTTCAAGTATAGCGAATTAAATAATAAACTATCAATACTGTGTTCTGAAAGAAATTGTCAAAATGCCTGTGGCGGAGGTCGAAGTTCCTCAAGCGGCGGTAAAACCGAATCCGAGAAACAATCCTGTTATGTTCAAGATATTCCAAAATGTTCAGTTCAATGTGGTTCAACATAAGAAATACATTAAAGAGATGGTCAAACTCTACAGGAAGGTATATATATTTTTAATACCTTATAAGTTAATGCTTGACTACAATCCCACCTGGTAAGTGGCGATGTAGTCATAGATGGTAAAACGCACTACCTTAGTAAAAACCTATTCACTCTTGCCTTGAAGACACTTACATTATAATCGAGCGGAAACAGCGACGCGGGCAATTTGTTTCAATCCTTCGCTGTACGCATAATAAATGATGAAGCGAAGCGCGTTGTCCGTACAAGGGGATGTTAATTTAAGATAACTTAATGTGCAGCTATTGTGTTCAGCTCGAGCTTTCTATTATTATTATAAATGTGAAAGTTTGCAAGAATGAATGTAAGGATGTTTGTTACTCTGTCACGAAAAAACTACAGAATGGATTTTCATGAAATGTAGCACACAGGTAACATCATCTAGGATAACATATAGAGTACTTTCCGAGTTAATACTCAGAAATATGGGCAAAGCCTATTAGGTATATTTGAAAATATTTGAAGAAACTATGAAAGCACTTTACAACAATATTTGAACCATCTTTTCGACATTCCCTATTCTAAAGCTGAGCCGAAACTATAATAGATTTGTGTTCTGTAAAGATATTTCCCTTTAGTAAATATAGACAGCATTATATTTATTTGTATTACCTGGTGTCAAACCGAAACACCTTCATGTTCAATTATAAAATAGTTTGAATACAGTTGTAACCAGCTTAGTATACTTACCTATAAACTCCATACCAAGGATACGGTTACCAAGGATAGCAAAAGCAATGTATCTATGACCAACCTTAAGTAAAAAATTAACGCCCCAACTCACGAGTCACTAACGGTTACTTTAATTTACACCATACAAATTATGTACTAAAGAGAGATTTAAGTAACCATTAGTGACTCGGAGTTGGGGAGTAAGCCTGCTTAACTTAACTTTTGTCACAGATGTCAATGGATTGCCCTGGTCATCATACCCCATCTGGATCGCATGCCCTTTTGTCAATTATTAAAAATTCAGTGTTGATTTTATTTTAAAATAATTACCTATTACAAATAATTCTGAATTTTTACATTCAGATGAACATGAACATGGAATATGAAGATTTTATTTATAAAAATTTAATATCATAATTTTGTCATTTTAAGCTTGATGAAGAAGTGTTCCGAGAGAGTTTTAAGAATGCTCTTCATTACCTGTTCACGTTTGGAGACACCAGTGCCAACGTGGATAGGGTCGTGCAGTTTGTGGCTTCCTTCTGCACCTCCCTGGATGATGAGGAGGAGTTTTTGATGTTTATTTTCGACATTATATTTGAGGTAATAATATAGTTGTATTGCTTTCAAATTTGTTATATAAAAAGAAGATTACCATGTTTATGACCTGCAAAAGAACTGCAAGAGGAGGGCTATTAGAGGTTGCTTCTAGAGGTAGGTTAATTCTAAAAACCGCTATAAAATAATAATAATAATAACGCTTCACACTCATAGCCCCACACTAGGATTCCCTCTGTCGTGGGTGCCATGGACAACACACAAGACAAGGACATTCGTAACCAGACTGAAAACAGAAATTCAAAATCATCATTCAAATTTCCCCCTCGCTGGGAATCAAACCCAGGACCCTTGGTGCGGCGATCCGGCATGTTTCAACCATTGCGCCACATGGGTCGTCATTCTTTTATATGTTGATTTCCAAAGTTGTAAAACACATCATCTAAATTCATTGTTACTCCTGAAAAATAAATTAATAATGATATTTCTAGTGTCAATGTGTGTCTGGACAATCTGTGAGATACAGAGCAAGTCAGCTGCTAGCAGCGGTACTGTCAGCTCTGGGTGATGATGCTTCTTTGGACGATGACCTGTGTGATAAACTGCTTGCATCACAGGTATGTTTCATTCATTATATAATTCATTCTACATGATCATTGTTATATAAACATAAATATTTAAATACATAATAGTATACTAAATATGCTCAAAAAATATTAAAGTTGCTTTAATCTATTTTATTTATTTTATACATATGTAACACAACATTTTATTATTTTATAATTATTCCTCTGTGTAAATTAATTATTTTAGTAAGATGCAGAGATCTGTTTCATATTTCTTTTATTGCTTACTATTGTACCAAAAAATTGTGGATGCTTTGTAATTATTTGTACAAAATATTTTTATATCAGATGCAACGCCTTCAAGACACCCGCGGTGCTGTTCGGTGTAGGGCTGCGCTAGCTCTCCAACGGTTACAGAATCCCATGGAACCTGATGATGAGGTTACTAGAGCCTATCGATTTCACATGAGCTGCGACCCAAGCTCTTCAGTAAGGAGGTGAACAGTTCAGCCTCTAACTTTTTATATTATTATATTCACTACCGGGGGCGTAGTTACCGCCGTATCACCCGTATCAATTATACGGTGCCCCCACTAACACTCCCCAAAAAAAAAGCTCTTCAGCGGCCTACAACCGCTAGTACTCCTGGCACTTGTGGGTACTCCTTTTATATTTGACAGATGTTGAGGGGGCCCCACAACAAATATTTATATGGGGCCTCCTTAGGGCTAGCTACACCACAGTGTTCACTACTATTCATAGATATACAAATATCACAAATAACTAAGACTTGTGCACAAATATTTATTACTCAAAGATCTATTTGATTTGATTTGATCTATTTGATCCAGGAGATAATAAAATACGACTCACTGCTTGGCGACTAGAGTAACTACTAAGTAGAATGCTACAACATCATGTAATTTTTATTCAGTTGCAATTACAAACTGGCTTTACAAAAACTACCATTCAACAATAATTAAAATAATATGCATATTCTGCATTTAAAAATTATTTTTGTTGTAACATTTCAGAGCCGTCCTTATGTCAATCGCTAAATGTACCCGTAACGTCCCATTCGTCCTCGAGCGACTATGCGACGTGGACGAGGCAGTGAGACGCGCGGCCTTCCTCTATATATCCGCTATTAACGTAACCCAGCTTCGGGTGCGGCAGAGAGTGTTAACACTGAAGGTGAGTGAGAAGGGTATGTCAAGATTAGATTAGAAGGTAAGTGGTTAAGGTCACGATGGTAATTAAAGTTAGTATTCTGACGATCGCGATGGTGTAGTATTATCTGTAAAACGGGCACGGTGTTGTTGGTAATTTTTTTTTATAGACGAGTAGCTAAGCTGATGTGTCTATATCAATTGTGCTAAAAAATAATTTTTGCTGTAGTGATAGGGGACATCCATAAATTACGTCACACGTTAGGGGGAAGGGGAGTCGATGTAGTGTGACAAGGGGTGGGAGGGGATCCTAAATTTCATGACGTCACATTTCAAAATCGAATCATTGGTATGTATAGGTAAATATTAAAGAACAATTGTTTGTAATGTTAATCAAACTGGTTTGAGAAAGCTAAGGTGGGCGCTTATACGTCTAAACGTCTAAACTGAAACGCAACAATCAATACATCGAAATAATCGTTGCACAACAACGGGACTCTGTAATAATTGAGCTATGACGTCACTTGACATGATATTTAACGTCTAAAAATATTTCAAGGTTGGCCTAACTGAACGCAGTCCACGGGTGAAGCGTGTGGTAGAAGAGATCCTCATCCCGGGCTGGCTGAGCACATTCCAAGGGAATATCGTTGACCTGCTGAAGGCTATACGGCTGGACAATGCTCATGATGCCAAAGACTCTCAGTATGTTGCTGGAAAACTGCTGGAATCTTTGTTTAAGTAAGTTTTTTTATTTCCTGTTTTTTATATTCATACTAGCTGTTGCCCGCAGCTTCGCATACGGAAATTATGTTATACCTTATTTGTAACTCTTGCAGAAGAAAATTTAAAAAACCGTGAATTTATATTGAAGTACTTATATTTAGTAATTTATACACTACAATCCACGATAATATCATAAAGGATTCCTCCAGGAGCGGGTTTTAAAAAATAAGCAATATTTACATAAATTTTTATTTTTTTTCCTTTTATTTGCAAAATTTTGAAAAACTGAAAAATATGTTTCCATCAATTTAATCAAGGAACATTTTTTTGCAAATTTGAAGCAAATCGGTTGATGTTTTAAAAATATTCTGGTAAAAAAATAAGGATTGTGGTCAAGCATTCGTTCCCACGTTTCCCGGGGAAACCTTTTAATTTTCCGGGATAAAAAGTACCCTAAAATATGACCCAAAGTATTAGTAACAACTTTACCAATTTTCATCGAAATCCGTTCAAGGGTTTTCATTTGATGCCCGGACAGACAAACAGACAGACAGACAATAATTAACTTACTTAATTAACTTACTTAATACGTATAAAACGGACTTAAGTGCAGTGACTGTTTTTAATCAGCTGTTTGTATTTTTCTATTTTGTTGGTTTGCTTTGCTAATCTAGATTGACTACCCGTTTAAACTTAAACCAGAGAATTTATAACGCATTCGAAATCTACGATGATCTACTTCCCTACCTACATCGTACCTACTTCCAGTAGGTATAAATAATGATGGCATTTTTTTCAGGCGTTTACCAATTTCCGAACTTTTAGAATGGCTGCCAACCGACAAGTCGCTACGTTTGATAGCGGCCGAGAAGCTGAACAAAGAAACTGCTTGGTACTGGCGACATCTGGCGGAGCATCTGCAGAGGATCGACGATGATGAGACGCTGGAGTCTGTGCTGCCAGACTTGGTCGTACTTACTGGGTACATTCGAGCGTGAGTTTCTATTTTTTGTATATCCATATTGAAATTAGGTTGTGTCAATACATTGAAGATAATTAAATAAAAAATAGCAGGTTTTTGCTGGATTGTAGTTTCCGATCCTAAATCATTTTGATTCTGTATTTGAGCGAAATTTACGTAAAAACTACTGAGAATGCGGTTTCCACTGTTTAACAATAAAAGAAACTATTGTTTCAAGTTTAGATATTGTTCGTAATTTTTTGTAGCTTTTTAACGCTTTTTCAATAAAGATAATTGAAGGCTAACAAGGAATAATTAAGATATTTAATAATTAATACAATTAAGGGACGACCCTGTAGCCTAGTTGATAGCGACCCAGCCTGCGAGAGGTCCTGGGTTCGATTTCTGGCCGGCGCAGATATTTATGTGACAGATAAATATTTGTACTCGAGTCATGGGTGTTATTGTGATGGGTTTGTGTATATGTATATGTGTCGTCCATGCCACCTGCGACACAGATAAAAACCTACTGTGAGGGTATGAGTGTGGAAGCATTTATTTATTTATTTATTTATAATTCACGAGTAACCGCCCTTGCTCTGCTTCGGTATTCTTATTTTTTAAACCTTGGATTACATTATTGGAGTTTTATTAAGGATCCCTAATTTTCTTGAAAATATAGTACCTATAGCCTATATCACCCGGGGATAGTGTAGCTTCCCAACAGTGACAGAATTTTTTAAATGGGTTTAGTAGTTTCGGTGCCTATTTAATGCAAACAATCAAATCTTTCCTCTTTATAATATTAGTATAGATAACTGTTGAACTAATATTTTTTAATCATCACACAGTATTGTGGAGTCGCCGTGCCCGTCGGAGACGGAAGACCCGGTGGGTTTCAGCACTCGGCAGTACGTACTGCACGAGCTGGCCAGCATGCTGCGCGTGTACGACGCCACGGACCCCACTGGACGGACTGCTCTGCAGACCCTCATCACTGATACGCTTACTGGTGAGTAGGTGCGGTTTAACTTTCAGTTACACTCATTATGTGAGATCCTGTTGATGGGGAGTGAGTGTTCGTGTCTCCGAAACTAGGGAATTAACTCAGGACGATCCACCTTATGGTAAGTGGCTATCATCGCCCATGGACATCAGCAACACCAAAGGCATCACTGATGCGTTGCCGGCCAAGAATGAGAGAAGAAAAAGAAAGAAAGAATTGGCTCTCAAGCCCGCAGCCGGATTTAGATATGACAAATAAATGTTTGTTCTCAGGTCGTAGGCTACAAATAAATCGGAGAAACTTTGTTCTTATACTCATACAAACTTTCACTCTCCATTTTACCTCTTTAAGGATTTTCAAAAATCCTTTATAAGTGAACTACCACACCCACAATACTGTTTTAGGCATTTATATCAATAAAACACAAAAACCAGGTGACTACGGCCCGCTGAGCGCCGACGTGATCCGCGCATTCGTATCGGCGCTGGAGCTGGTGGTGCCCGAGGTGTCCCCCCGGATGGAGGTGATCAGCGGCGTGGTGTCCACCCTGCGCGACCCCCCGGAGCTCGAGCCCCCGCCGCCCGCGCCCGCCGCTAACACCGTCGACAGCACAGAGGTTAAACTGCAGGTATGACGTGGATTGTACTATTTTTTTACTACTTTGTATTAAATTTATAAGTGGGGCAAGGTCTTTAATTGTTCACCGATTTTGGGAGATGATGAGACTTCCTTCATGTTTAAATTCCGTATAATGTTATATATCGCATGTTAAGAGGTGAACTAAAGGTTATTTCTTGAAAGTGATTATTACAGTCAAGAGTGGTTTTTTAGTTATTTAATTTGAATAATTATATTACTGACTACTTTGCTTAAAATGTAAATTTTATGACGTTTAATTTAAATGGTTGCAGAGGGCGCGCCTGCGAGTGTCTTTGAACGTCGCCATTGAAGCCCAGGAAGAGGCAGTTAGGGAGCAGAACTATGCGCTCGCCGCCGAGTGTAAAGCTAAGGTCACTGTTATTTTATATACGAATTTAACTAATGCCCCATCGACTTAGTATGTGTTTCAAGATGTTATAATGATGTAATTGTTTTTATTAACAGGTTGAAGATATTCAGAAGAAGTTGGAAGACTTGAATATTCAACCAGCTGCACCTCCTCCTCAGCCAATGACAGTAAGCTATGATTGTATCCTGTCTCTTTCCCTTATTGGTCCCGATATCGTTGATCTAAGTTGTTTGTAATGTTTTGTTTGTATGTTTGTGCTACCCTGCATATAGGAACAGGCAAGTGAGTACTTTTGATAGCTTATTTTGGCTTAATTTTAAAATTATTAAGTAGAATTTATAGAATTTTTATAAAAGAACAAATTTTTGATTTTAATACCTCTTTTTATTCATTCAATATGATTGATTCAGTACATTTGTACAAATTGATTGTGCTTCATAGACAATTAAGGAGAAGTTATGTGACGCGGCCACCATGACCAAGTGCCTGACGATACTGAACTGCGCGCTGGACACGCCGCAGCTGAAGACCATCACGCCGATGCTGCAGATGTTGTACACTGAACTAGAGGTGATTACATTTCAATCAATCATAATATTTATTGTGGAATATACGTAGAATTCAATCGACAGGTGTTGCAAGGTCATTCCCAACACTCATGATCTGAAGTTATGTCGTATTTATTTCATGCTTTTCCTCCCTTGAAATATAAGTAAAGGGCATTGAACCTAGTTGGCATACCTAGAAGTTCCGCCATTTTCAAAATTTTTAGTTTCGGCGGCCAGTGATGAAACATGTGTCAATCGACGAAGTAAGTGATTATAATCAAAAAGTATTCAGTGATGAAATGAAAGTGATAATAATATACTTTCTAAGATATTTGAGTTCAAAACGGTAGAACAATAAATCAAAAATCTTAGTTTCGGCGGACATTAATAAAACATGTGTCAATCGATAGACTAAGTGATTAAGATCAAAAAGTATTCAGTGATGAAATGTCGTATGTGATATACTCTCTGAGATATTTGAGTTTATTAATAATTATTTTTGTTTTTGAACTCAAATATCTCAGAAAGTATATCATTTACGACACTTCATCACTGAATACTTTTTGATTGTAATCACTTATTCCGTCTATTTGCACATGTTTCATCACTGGCCGCTGAAACGAGATTTTTTCAAAATGGCGAATTTGTAGATATGCCAGGTTCCATACAAAAATGTTCGAACCCTTTTAAGAATAGAATAACGATCTAGAGATATAGATAAAGATAACTTACGAGATTTAGATAACTTAGATAAAGTTGAGTTGGGAGTTTTTATTTCTTTTCATTTGTTTTGAAATTATCTAATATTACTATACCCATTGTAAAACTATTTATTATACCATTTAATTACGCAGAACTGTTATAAAATAAGAAGACATTTGAACTTTTTGAAATGTGAAAAATAACTCGTAATCGCATTTGACACTCTTGTCTCCCAACTCACTAACGATTATTTAAATCGGACCTTAGTAAATAATCACCATACAAATTCTGTACTAAAGAGCGATTTAAGTAACCGTTAGTGACTCTGAGTTGGGGCGTTGGTTTTTATATTTTTTCTGTGAATACTGTTGATGTTTAGAAATACATTTATAATTTCTTTTAGGCAGACATGTTTCATATCCCTGAAATATTGAACACGACGTTGGAAACTGTGGCGCTATACGGAATGCTTGACAAGGAGTTTGCTAGAGAAAATAAAGCGTTTTTCTTTGCCAACGTGAGTGAAATATTTTAATTTTTGTCTCATTTTTAGGTGTTTTATAAACATAGAATAAAATAACGGTTAACTATTGCGAAGATTTCCGACAACTTCATATTTGGAATAATAATATAATAATAATAATAATCAAATTCATATTTGCTATATATATTATTATATGTAGCTAATAGACACGACGAATGAGCCAGTGGTAACGACAGTACTCAAGTGCATCATAGACCTGCTCTGCGTGCACGGTGCAAGGGTTTTCGAAGACGAGAGTGAGACGTTGCAGAACGATTCCAAGGTGGACGTTAAGAAGAAACACTCGCTGCAACCTTCATCTGATACTACAGTGGACGATGGTATAGTATTTTGTACATTTACTTTTATATTACGACTAGCTGACCCGGCGAACTTCGTGTCGCCCTACAAACAATTTTTTTTAATCAAAGTAGCCTAAGTTACTCCTTGTTACCTCAGCTATCTGCCAGTGAAAGTCCCGTCAAAATCGGTCCAGCCATTTCAGAGATTAGCCGGAACAAACAGACAGACAGACAAAAATTGTAAAAAATGTTGTTTTGGTATATGTACCTTGTATACATCCAAATGCACTTAGTAAAAAGCTGTTATTTTAATATTACAAACAGACACTTTATTTATTTGTATAGATCAGAGCCTAATGCTACTCAGTAGGTACATATTAATTCAATGGGGGAACGCTCTCTCACGTAGTTCGTAAGAGGGATAAAGAAAGAAAGACAGACAGAGATGGATGTACTTTTTGCTTTTAGGAAGATCATTAGTATTATACTTATTTATTCTTGTGTTTAGCGTGTAAGCATCCTACATTAATTCTCAAGAGCAAGTCAAACGACGTTCCACTGGCCACAGGAAGAACTAATGGGCACCGAACTACTTGTTTGAAATCACCAATCTCTGTATTGTTAACTATGACATGGTGTTTTAGCGGTGTTACTTTTTATACTCGACGAATAGCCTAATTTTAAACTTTAATCCCTTTTTTCCAGGCACATTATCCGAATCTGCGATATCTATGTCTCCAGCTCACAGTACAGTTATAGAGTTGTTATTGAAGATAATGGACAGTGCAGTAAGTCAATATTTACAATTAGTTAATTTATCAATTGATTTAGTTTACAAAAATGTAAATGTATACTTTCTAAATCTTAAAATGAGTTTTAGAACGATATTATTTTATTAACCTTGACGCAAGAATGTGCAAGATGTGTTAAACGTTTCATGTGTCTGTGGCATCCTAGCTCCTTAAACGAATGGACCGATTATGATGCGGTTATGTTTGTTTGAAAGCTGTTAATAGAGATGGCGTTTTGCTACAATTTTTGTAGATCTGTTCTGGCGTCTCAAGGTCATCAGCTTCTCGGGGCTTAGCTAAAATTTTTTAATTTTTATATTTCAGTGCGTGACGTACAGGCTGATAATAGTGGAAGGGCTGTGCCGCCTGCTGCATCTGGGGCACCTGGAGTCGCCCTCCATACTGAGCCGACTGCTGCTGCTCTGGTTCAATCCCGTTACAGGTACGAATATAGAGCTAATTGTACTGTGGCTTCTTTGAAGGGTTAGATAAACAAATACAAGATACTAGGTCTCACACATAATGGGCATGATGACAGATTTTGAAATACGTTCTATATTGTTGGGAAATATATTATAATTACGACGTATATCATATTTCCGCAAAAAAATAAGGTTTAGTATAAAATAAAGGTTAAAATTCGCTCCAAAACACTTCAGTGTAATGGCGTCGCTTGTGACGTCACGTCAGTATGGTCATATTCCTTTGTTTAAAGAGGCGTGACGTAATTCGCGCTGATTGAGACTGATTGGCCTTCAAGATATCATGGCGGCTTGCCGTATTTTGTAGTTTTATTTTATCAAAAATATTGTTAATCTCGTTCATAATAGTACGATAAATGCGTGTTTTGTAATCCATTAATAGAGTTTCATTAAATAAATACGTAATTTTAGTGATTTTTACTTAATGTCATCATGCCTATTGCCATGTATTATGGCATCCTTAAAGGCATGGTGCTGTGCCATTTATTGACATGTCATCTGTATTGCTTTTTAATAAAGTTTAAAATTTCCTAAACGAATATAAACTATACATATTGTCTATGCACTAATTAAAATAAATTAAAATAGCATGGCTGGAGTATAGGTTTCTCACTCGAAGTGTTTTTGTATGAAAGCTGTAAAAAAATAGAAATTAATTAAGGCAACCTTAGAGACACTTTTAAAAGTTTGTTTTTGTTTTAATAGTGGAAGAAGATATGCTTCGACAAATCATTGGAGTTTTCTTCCAAACTTTCCCAATGAGTGTGGAAGGTGCCCAAGAACAAATACAGGTAACATTTTATACCGTACGTTTTACTATGATTGCTACTTGTCGTAAACAATACCAGATCTAGCCGTATTGGGGCGGCTTAGAATACTAACCCCAATCCCACGCCCGATGGGTGTCGTAAAAGGCGACTCAATCCGGCCCGCTGGTGGTAGGGCCCCTCGAGGGATTATATTGGTAATATTGATTTTAGTTGTTAAATAATACCATTATTACTATTATTGTTCCTCCATGGGGTTCGCCTGGATAGCTCCCACCCTTCAGCATGAGCCAGTTTTTTCTTTTATTCTTTCTTTTTCTTCTCTGTTTTTGGCCGGCAACGCATCAGTTATGCTTTTGGTGTTGCTGATGTCCATGGGCGACGATAGCCACTTACCATCAGGTGGATCCTCAGCTCGTTTGCCAGCTATTTCCATAAAATAAGAAATAAAATGTGTATCATATCTGTAGAAAGCGACGCTGCCAACATTGCGTGCGCTGGCCAACGCGCCGTCCAGCTCGCCGCTCGCCGAGATCGACCAGGAGGCCGTCGTGCGGTTCCTGGTCTCCCTCACCAGGGTCAACTACGAGGTATGATTATATGTAATATGTATACCATGTTATCAGTGTATTTTTCATAAATTGATTAAATAAAAAATATTTTAACTCGTGTGACATATAATGTAAGAGTTGTCCTACAGTAGAGACATTTTGCATTGCACTGTATTCGGCCTAATAATCAATATTTGACTTTAATTCGAAAATTGTAAAATTAACATCTTGAATAGTACACATTTTTGCTAATGATTTTGCAGCGGAATCCCGTACCGAACGTGGCCCGGGAAAAAACCCGTTACGTATGCATTGGCCTTTAATTATATTATGACGTTAAGGTTGAAACGCGTGCCTCGGCAATTCGGCAACTCTGTTTATGTAGCAAGGAAGAGCTTCATTGAAACTTTAACCTTACTCTGATACAATTAAGGTATATTTGTGATTGCAGCTAATAGACAGCCAGGGCGCGATGGCGCTGGTGATCTGCAGTTACCTGGTGCGGCGGCCGCGCGCGCCCGAGGCGGCGCTGGCGTGCCGGCTGCTGGCGCTGCTGTCGCCGCCGCGGGACGCGCACCACGCGCACTGCCTCGCCGCCATGCTGCGCGACCTCTGCACAGTGAGTAGTAAACTTTCCTTTTTTATCTTTTTCTTTTTTTATCGAGGGAGAAATCTTCAAAAGATACCCAAATACTCCAGGTTACGGGTTATGTAGTATGTCTACCCACTAAAACCCCCTCGGCAGCCATCCATCGCATATGGTGAGGCTCCGGGGTCTAAATTAAACGCACTGATGCGTGAGTATTAACACCTAATAGTAAATGGTTCTTAGTTCTGTTCGGGGTTAAGCGCAGATGTTCATGGGTGGTAAGGGATAGTGGGCACTGCGAGCTCGTTTGCTATCCTCATTACTACTACTTGTGTAGTATTTGTGAATTAGCGCCCGTGGTGACGTCGCACTGTACACGCAACATTAAAAATCCATGTCTCTCTTTTGTACGTAACGTTTTAGTTCATTGTGATCAAATCAAATGTGATAATTGTTTTAGTTCGAAATGTGATCATTGTTATTTCATCCAAAAATTAAATTAAATTATATCCATTAGGTAGCTTTATTACGAGTATTTTAAAATTGTTGCAGAAATTACCTGACAAGCAGTCCTGTCGGAATTTGACTAAGTATTTGGGAGCTCTAGAAGCTATGGAAAGAGCAAGCCTCCACAAAATGTCGAATACAGGTAAACATTGTTTTTTTTTTGCTTTACCGAGATATCTCCTTAATTCTCTTTTTCATTTTTCTTCTCTCGTCTTCTCATGTCCTAAATTATGTTTTTCACAAGCCTTTCAATTTAAGGAGCCGAATACTCGAATTAATAACCAAAACCTTTTCCGAATGTATAAAAGATGCACTTTTGTACATATTTAGTTTTGTGAACAATATTTTTTATTGGTTTTTACATTTTAGCATACGTTGCTTAGTAGCTATAAATAATATACTAGTTTGTAGTCAACATGAAAGGAGATTAAAATTTAGCTTCATTTCATTTCTAGGTATGACAGATGGAACCATTCCGGGTGAGGATTCGTTAGCCCCCATCGGCAGATCTACTTCCTCCATGCGTAAGTACTTACCGAATAATAATAATAATGACTTACCCCCCTTATTCATAAAAACAAGCATAGTTAGTATTCTAAACTTATGAAATGTTTTGTTTCTTTCACTCTTATGAATAATGTTATAGGTAATACATTATAACAGTGCAATAGCTAAAATAGGTGTAACCCTTTATTAATAAGGCCGTTAATCTATATTATTTTTCTCTAACCTTAATAACTTCTAGAAGTACCCGCCATGTCAAATGGCAACACACGGCAAACTGTTGTGCGCTTCAGCGAGTTTATATGTTAGTTTATCTACTAAAAATATAACTACTTTATGTACAATAGTTTCTACTTGGCAAATTGAATATCGATAAGTAACTAAGTAGAAAATAAAGTATAAATCAATGTAACATTAATGATTTATAGTTGTAAACAATCATTATGTATTTCTACTTCAATCACATTTTTATACCGAAATTCCAACCATTCACAGTCTGACGTCCCAACTCAGAGTCACTAACAGTTACTTAAATCGCTCCTAGTACAGAATTTGTATGGTGATTCTTTACTAAGGAGCGATTTAAGTAACCGTTAGTGACTCCGAGTTGGGGCGTCAGACTATTACATAGTCTAAGTAGACCACATAGTAGCTCTCGACATAATCGTTTTCCTTATACATTAATAGGATAGAATACGATATTAAACCAAATACATTTCGACGCTTGAAAGGCAAAAATTACCAAGCGACATCATGACAATTTTACACTACAACATTTTAGTTTTTAATTTTAGAAAAAAAAATAGTAAAGAATCGCCTATTAGCCATAGCTACTTCATACCAATGAATTTTAAATGCAGTTTAAATGCTTAATAAAGCTATTTTTTACCTTTTTTTTCTAAAATTAAAAACTAAAATGCTCAAAAAACAAAAATGAATAAAAAAAAATTATTCACTAACACTACCATATCAATATTTTTATGCACGTTGTTTTTAGCACAACCAATAGCGCGCAGCACTCACGTGGTTGTGAACGAAACCGTGGAGGAGGAGGTGGAAATAGATGAGACGTCGCCCACTGACACCATGTCCAGGGTATCCGAAGGTGAGTCATTTTCATCCGACTTACCTAACATCAGCCCTTTGAATGTTATTTTAATTCGATTCTCCAATATCTATATCTATACTCTATACAATACAAATAAATAAAATTGGAGTGTCTGTTTGTAATATTAAAATAACCGCTTTTTACTAAGTGCATTTGGATGTATGCAAGGTACATATACCATAAGAACATTTTTTACAATTTTTGTCTGTCTGTCTGTTTGTTCCGGCTAATCTCTGAAATGGCCAGACCGATTTTAACGGGACTTTCACTGACAGATAGCTGATACAACAAGGAGTAACTTAGGCTACTTTTATTTTAGAAAAAAAATAGTTTGTTAGGCGATACGAAGTTCGCCGGGTCAGCTAGTTATTAAATATAATGTATAAATGTAATTATGCAGGTATAGTTACGCCACAAGCGGAATCTACGCAGTCAGAAGACACCAGCTCCAACTCACAAGCGCAAGCGGCTAGCAAGGCGTCGCCCGCGGAACTGTCCGACTCGTCTTCGGACAGCAGTGGGGTATCCCCAGTCAAGAAAGTTAAAGGCACTGAAAGTAAGGCTTTATAAAAATTAACCATTAAATTATTTATCAATCGCTTGTTACTTAATGTTTCTTTATCTTAACTATAGCTTATTTGAAAAAAAAGGGTGCGTGTACTTTTGTACGCGCGTGAGAAGTTATACTTCTTTGGCATCATTAAATAAATATTTAACTATAGTATTATTCCGTATGTATTATTTATATCAATAAATAATACATACGGATAGTTGGGGTATAATTCTTTCACTCCCTCCCCTCCCACCCCATCCCTTCCCCTCTCCTCCCCCTCCCCGTCCCGGTCCCCTCCCCTCCCCCTACTTTTGTTACTCTGTGGTCGTGTCTACTACTAATTTGACTTATGTAATTTTTTAGGCAAAAAGAAGAAACTATCTCTTAAAAGAAAGGATGCCAACCTTGGTAAAGGTAAAGACAAAGCCGGGAAGGGAAAAGATAGTGAGGAGGCGAGCGATAAGGGCGTTAAAAGATCTCGGTCGCAACGATCTGTAGTAGATGTGGATAGAGGTGAGGTTTTATAAATCGTTTTATGATTGGAATTTCGCATATATTTTTTATAGATCAAATATGGACTACTTTAGAATTAATATTATCATCAGTAGTTAAATGTAGATTAATAATTGCTTAAATGATAGTTGGTATTTTTAAGATACATATGTCAGCACCGTACGCGCCGTAGGCAAATTTTAGTATTACCAACAATTTTTGCAGTTTTTCCGTAGTTCTTCCCACCTTTAGTGTGAAATGGTGCGGTGACATTCGTTTATTCCCACTTGTCCTGTTAAGTACTGTTGACAGTACGAGTGAGAAAAAACCCCACACAGTGGACATTATAATTTTATGTATTATTTCATAGTTTTCATAAACTTCATATTTTCCTTAGTTCAACTGGCAGTTCTTTGTCAGACTCAGATTCTCAGATTGCAAAAGGAAAATATTATTATGTTAATTATTACTTTCTATTTATTTTTCGACTTTATCTCTTTGTGCGGGTGACATGTGCATTCAACATAATAATTTCATATTCCCAATGAACTGCACAATTCAAAAATGAGTTCAGTGTAAACGAATAATGCTTTCCCATGAAACATATTTTTTTGATATTAAATTTATTTACATTACAAAATGTAATATTTGTAACACATTCAAAATTATAGCGAAATCTCAAGGTAAAACTAAGAATCAGTCACCACCCACACAATCTCAGCAAGAGTTAGCAGTTCCTGAAGACCTGGACGTGTCCAACGTGACCGTGCGCAAGTCCACCAGGGGGCAGCACAGTGGCTCCAGCCCCGACTCTGGCGGATCTAGCAATACAGGAAATAATGTTAAGAAGAAACCCAGCAAGCCACAGAAGAAAAAGGGTAAGGATATTATTCTAGCATAAAAAATCCATGAAATTCTTAGTTACCCAAGTTGACCTTACTTTTGTAATTACAGGAAAGTTGTGGTGGTACATGTATATTATATCCGTTATTGACTTCAATCCATTAATGGCCCAGTACACTCCACAATTCGGCTCTGAGAGGCCTACGGCATACTCGCATTAAATTGGGAGTACTGTCATTGGATTAACCTCAGTTTGGAAGTTCTTAGTCTGACATTCGATTGAGTTTCATTACGCAAGAGTAGGAAAATTAAGTAACCATATTCCGTAATCCCACCCAACCAATTCTAACGCCCTAACTCATAGTCAGTAACGGTTACTTTAATCGCTCCTTAGTAAAGAATCATCATTCAAATTCTGTGCTAAGGAGCTATTTAAGTAACCGTTAGGCTACGTCCGCACAGACAAGCGGCTTGCTTAGCGCCTAGAGCCTTGCGAGCCACCTAGCGTGTATCTTAGTAAAACGAACGTTCTATAGTGTTCGCGACTGGCCGCACTGCGCGCTTGACGCCTAGCTAGTCGCTTAGCGTGTATCGAAGTAAACAAACGTGTTGGTTTTGTCACTAGGCGCTTGGCTTTTGGAAGAAAAAAATTCATGAAATATTATTTTTTGTCAATGTCAATGTGAATGTCAACGTGCTGACAAGTAAAATGACTAATGGCCGGTTTCTGAAGTCTCCAGTTAAATGATCAACAGCTATTGAATCAATAAAGTTAAACTTAAGTTATGTATTCGATAACTGTCACTGGGTTTCTGAACACGCGAGCGGCCTTTCAATAACTATGTATTCAATAACGAGTACCTAAAACTGTCACTAGATGGCTCTCTTCAAAATGACAAGTTTCAAAGGGATATATTATCATTTTCATATTCATTTTTATTATATCTAGCCCGTTATATTGACGATTCCCTTCAGCTACAGCCAGGCCAGCCAAGCCGACTCAGCCAGATGGTGAAGGGAAATACATCAATTGTATTATAGTGTAGCCTTTGCCATAACAATACTTTTTGGATAGAAGTACCTAAAGAATAAATTGTGAGATTGACGGTCGGGTTGTCATGGATACATTATTATTGATGAATGTCAATGGCAAAAATTAAAAACTGTTGGATTTATTTCATTAATTTTATAAGTATTTAATTTAACACGTTGCATTGGCGATTCCTCTGGTATTGCTCATGTCCACAGGTGACCGTAACCACTTACTATCAGGTGGCCCGTATGCTTTTTCATCTCCCAAATGTTAAAATGAAACGTCAAATCTTCATCTGAGCGTCAAATAAAGTTATGGAACCTATAAACGGCCATCTTGGGTTAGATAAGTTGATCTTAGTTTAAGCTGAGTTTATGTATTATCGCAGTGCTCAGAAACGCTTTTTGGAAGTTATCGACCCGTTATTGAATAGATAAACTTCCGTCAAAAGGACCTCAGAAACCGGCCATAAGACACCTAGTAACTCACCACGCAAACCACCTCTCAGTGCGGCCACCGTGTATTCTAGCAAGTAGCCAGAATGCAAACCACTAGGCTCTAGGCGCTAAGCAAGCCGCCTGTCTGTGCGGACGTAGCCTTAGTGACTCGTGAGTTGGGGTGTAAGAACTGGAACCCAGTAACATCCTACGGCTTGTCCGAGTGGTGGGACTTGGCGACCAGATCTAACTCCGAAACGGGTACAGCTACAATAGATCGACCGGTCGCAGTGCCCTTGGGATAGATGTCCTCAGCCCGCATCGCAAATAATAATAACCATGTTGGTGGAGATTTTTTTAACACCGCCTTACTATCTCGCACATATCCGGTTGAATCCCAGCCTTTAGCCGTTCGTATACCCCTGACATGACATCACGGGCGTAGCCAGGGGGAAGTTTTTGGGGGTTCAACCCCCCGGAAAAGTTAATATATTAACCTCAGATGAAGGAAATAAAAGGCAGATGGAACATTCGCAAAGAAATGTAACGAATGACGTGAAGTCACTTTTTCCCTATGTGTGCGTGACAACCTTAATGTCAGCTAGCAGTGGCACCGTATGGACACGTAATTCTTTGTGTGTGTGAGGATGCCAAATGAAAAGTCACAAACTCCCGCAATTTTGTAAATGTTGTTTGACATATTTCCAACTTAACACATTATGCACAATTAAATTGGCAAATTATTTATTACTAGTCTAGTGAACGCCCTTGCTTCGCTTCGGTAAGCCCACAGTCGATAAAAGTAGGGATGGTATTCTTTAAATTGTCGTGATTTTTTTATTTGTAAACCGATTCAAATAAAACAAACACTAAACGTTAACCTAAACTCATTACAATACGTCAGTGAAAACCGAATCTTTTATTAAGCCGTTCCTGAGATAGGAGGAACAAATGCATAGAAAACCAGACAAAAATTTACGTTGTAATAAATTAATGTGATAATCATAATTGATTTTAATTTCATCACTAGTTATCAAAAAGTACACTTATCAAAATATATGTAAATGTTCTTTTAATATAAAATAATACTTAAATATATTTAATTGTCTTAATTAACCTATGGACTTTTTTATGCAGAATAAGTTATTGTTTGACCACAGAACCACCTGAGATGGTAAGCGGTAATGAAGTCGTGGTAAATCACACTAACTTAGTAGAAGCCTATTCACTCTTGACTTGAAGACACCCACATTATAATCTGACGGGAACACCCACGCGGACAATTAATTCCAGTCCTTTGTGGTACGCATAATAAAAGACGAGGCAAAGTGCATTTTTTTTTTCTCTTGTAATAGCAGCTGTCGGCAATCTGCAAAATTATAATTGAAATCATTTTAGTGAGTAGGCTAAACTAAAAACAGAAACTAAAATATAATATAATATTTTCTTTCAATCATGCATTTTATCGTGGGCAAACGTGACATTTTCAATTAACCCGGTTATAATATCCCAGCGATAGGTGTTTATGCATTGGCTGTATTTCTTGATTTTTAAGGTTTAAATAAATACAAATATTTCAAATATTTACTTTTTAAATATATTTATTTCGACATACATTTATAAATCGACCAGTGCTCAAATAGCTCATGCATATTTCCCCAAATTTAGGGTAACCGATTTTCACATAAAGCTGGTATACAAACAATATACAAATGAATAATTGTCGAGGTTTTGTGTTCCGAGCAAACCGCAAAAATATTATTATAAATAAATAATAAAATAATGAACAGATATCTGTGAAAAGATATTCCATCTTCTTTTCTTTGATTTTGCGAACTACTTTTAAATTGTTTAAAAATGCAAGACGGCATTATAACTGATAAAATTATTTAATAAATTTTGACAATTGCGATGTTCATGCAATTTGACGCTTTCTTTAGTAGTGACACGAGATTGTATTAGTTTTTTATTTTGTATTATTCTTGGTAGGCTTACGTCATATTCGAACGACGTTATCTGCCTTTCATTCCTTCATCTAAGATATTAACATACATACTATTAACCCCATACATTTTATCTTTAGATCTCTTGAAATTTAATAGATAGCGCTACATACGTCTTGTGAAAAAATAAAGGACTCCCTCAATCCTCAATTTTCTTTAGGGTTGTTTTATGTACTTTTAGTCGTTTTATTTTCTTGAATACTAAAACCTGGCTACGCTCGTGCTTGACATAGCTTAACGACTTCTATCTGTTGATATTCCGCAGAGACCAAAGCCTCAAGTCGCGTGACGCGCTCGTCGGCCAGCTCCCGCAGCAGCGTCGGCAGCTGCAACGCCTTCGACGACTCCGCGGATGAGACACACCTACACACCATCATTTATGATAAGGAATTTGTAAGTATGAGGAGACATAATATGAATTTCACATTACATTCTACCCTTATAAATTCGTTAATTGTTATAAGATTATTTACTTTCTAACCAACTAAAAAACGAGGTTCTCAATTTGGTTGTATTCTTTTTTCAATATTTGTTACCTCGAATTTTTTGTCATTTTATCAACCAATTTGGCAAAATTTATCTGAAAGAATATGAATATACTTCTAGATTGATCTTATATTTATCAAAATTTAATTTCTGATATTGAACTACCATAAAAAAGTTCAGTATAATTTTAATGCATTAAAGAATTTCATATATTTATTATCACATTGTTATAAATACAGGAACAAGAAGTGTTGAACGATTCAAGTGAGTTAGCCGACAGCAAAGAGGTTTCAAAGACGAACGTCACCATCCCCGAAACACCTGATGCTAGCGAAGAGTGAGTATATATTTTATACATTATAACTATACAGTGGTACAGGATAGACATTTACTTTAGTTGTGGTCGTTGTTTGCTTAAGTTAAATATTAAATAAAAACAAATATGTTACAGATCGGAGCCTGAACCAGAACCAATTTCTCGAAAAGTAAAAGGGCGGAAGGGAAATAAATAAAATACGTTAGTGAATCTTAAATAATATTTTATTTTTAAAGTAAACTATTTTTTTATTTTTTTACTCCTGTGTAGAAACCATAAGTTATTTTTGACGTTAGTCGGTATTCGTATTTGAAATCATATTTTATTCTACACATCCCCTAAGGATTAAATCATACTTGCTACGAAATACGACCCTTCAATAACTGTCGAAAACAGTAGAGTAACTCTAGTTTCTACAATGTTCTAGGTTTTGTATTTGTGGCTTACAACAATATACCTACCTAGAATAATTATGAAAAACATAAATTATACTTACTAACAAATAATTTACTATTATTATGTACATTATGGTTTACGATAACTAAGTTTCTTGTTTTAGGTGAAAACAATGGTTGTTTGATGTACAAGCTTTTTTGTTACAATAAGCAAGAAACAAAACAATTTTTATTTAAAACTTCTTTTACCGTGGAGTAGGTACAAGCTTTTGATCTTAATTGAACATTATATTTTTTTCGAAATCACTTTGTTTCATTAAGCTTTTGGTCGGTTTCTATAACATATATCTAGTATTGGCGATTCATGAAAGAGAGATACACGTTTACTCCCTATAGCTACGTAAGGATAAATTAACATAAATAATAAGAAACTGATCGATAACATCAGTGAGGAGCTAGATGTGCGGTGCATTTTATAAAAAAATAATTACCTAAGCAAATTAATGGTAACTATATGCCGCTATATATGACACGTGATGAAACTTGGCACTGTACTATAGTAATCGCAATATCTCGCTGCACCCATTGACATAAAGTGCGAGCAGAGCGAAGCATATTGCGCGCTCACTCTTACTTAGGTCTTAGGTGACTTGTTTCTAATACTGTGTTGCGGCTACCGAAGGATGTTTGACATTGTTCTTGGCGATCCAGTAGTCGCGGTGGTCGTTGCCCCTGTCGTCCCAGTGTCCGTCCCATTGTCCGTCCCAGTGGTCCTGTGCGTGTGCGTGCTCGTACGCGGTCTTGTCCCACGGCTTCTGTCTGTTGTCCCACTTGTTTTCTTGTGTTTTGTGTTGTGTTACACCAAATCTGGGAATGTGTTAAAGTTTTATTTGAATTGAAATTAGATTATGTAACAGCATTTAGTCCTTTAGGTAAATTGAACTATCAGCATTTGGAATAATTATTTCTGTCGTACCTAATAATCATACCGAGAAAAACTGCACAACAACTTGCATCTTTGCTTCTTTGCAACTTTGCTTCAAAACAATTACTCTACTAACCTATTGCCAGTTCCGGCGCCAGCGGTGCCCTGTGACGTGGAGACTCCGAAGCGGTTCTTGAATTTCTGGTGGCGAGTTATAATGAACTCAGCGCCGCGTTCCGCCACCATCACAGTGGGTGCCGCCGTATTTGCTAACAAAATAAAAAACTTGACTTAATGACTACGACTTGAAGCATTAGTAACAAGGAAAATAACATTTAAAATATTCCATGCTGATAAGAGACGCTAGCCATTAGCAGGCGTGCCATTAAAGTCAGCTTTGAATAATTATATAATATGGGAAACAGTTAATTAAATAGTTTTGGAATTTAAGAGATCATAGGAACACGATTGATTAGAGGCATTCGCCTTTGGTTCGAGCGCGATTAGTACCTGATTAAATGACAAAACGACAAAATTTCTCCCATTGTATCAGTACTTCACAGGGCGTGTAGAAATACTATAAAGAAATACCCTGCGTTGGGTCGCTCATATAATTATGAAGGTAATAAACTGTATTTAAAACTTACATGTAGGCACGGTAGGCATAATGGAGGCATCGACAACTCTAAGACCTGAAAAAAGATTAATATGAATAAGATTATAGCTTACATTGTAGGTATTTAGCAATGTTGGTTTGTCCATAATATTATAATAATATCTGTCGAAATCACAGATTTATTAATTACTTAAATTACCTAAATACCAACTATTTCCAATCACCCAGTGAACAGTAGAGCGATTCAAGAAAAAAATACCAAAGTAGGGAAGTATTTTTATTCTCATAGAATTAATACAAATCGATCTTACTCATACCAGTGACACCTATATGAATTTTATATTTGAGAACTTCCGAACAAGATACATACCTTCAATCCCATAGACCTTCAGCTGTGGGTCCACGACCGCCATGGGATCGACAGCGCCCCCCATCTTGCAGGTGCCGACCTGGTGGTTCTCTGGCGCCGTGTACCGCATCGCCAGGCATTTGAAGAACTCCGCCGTGGGGTTGGGACCGCCGCCCGGACATTCCTCGCCGTGCGACTCGCTTGGGGTCATTCCGTATTTGTCGCGGAGAATCTGAATAAGCAGTTTGACATGAGAATACTTTTATTTTGTCGTTGTCCTTATTGTGTGTGTCGACTGTGTCGTTAATAACTATGTAAATTCCGTTTAATGACTAAAAATCGTGAAGAAACCTGCGTTCAACGGTTCACAGTCCTGTTATACCAATCTGCACTTGACCAGGGTAATAGTAAGTAGGTACTACTCGTACGTGGGTCTTTCCCTCCATATTGTTGGAAAGACCCGAGTCCAGCTGAGTTATGATGATTATGATTACCATTTACATCCTCTTCTTTCTGAAGCACGCTCCAGCCCTTCACCACCTCTCTAGACCTCCCAAGGCCGTCTTTAATCTACTGGAGGCCCTGGGCATATTAGGATAATGGGGCCCCTATGACTTTGTCAGAACACTATTTTGTTAGAAAAAAAATATATCGGTTACCTACCGTTTAGTGATCTGGCAGGAACTAGGGGGCCCCTATCGATCACGGGGCCCTGGGTACGTGCCCAGTGTGCCCAGTGGGAAAGAAGGGTCTGAGACCTCCACATTCAAACACAAGTAGATTAAAGCCACTAGAGACACGTTACCGTGGTGTTAGCGAGCCGGTACGCGATCCTCGCGGCCTCCACGAGGACGTCTAGCTCGTGCTCCTGGTCGAAGTAGTTGGGCTGCATGTAGGGCGGCTGGCGCGGGTCGGCCGACCGCAGCGTCAGGTACCCGCGGCTGCGCGGCTGCAGCGCTACTGCTGATATCCTGGTAGACGTTACAGATACAGATTAACATTCATTTCCATGGATACAGATCAATTGTATGTCCATCATACCTAGTCTACTGGAGTTAGATGCTTAGGTTTGTGGCGATCTTCCTAGAATATTAGGTATTCTTAAAAGTGAAAGTTCATGCGAATGGATCGATGATGTTTAGCCCATCCCATACAAACAACTGAACGGATTTTCATTTTCCGCAGGCAACATATTACAATTTACAAATAGAGTTTGTCAGTTGTGCATAGGTATCAATTTTACTCGCGACTTATGAATACCCAAGATGAATGTGTTCGAATCGTTCGTCTTTACATTTGACCATTAATTTGCCACTGAAGAATTCCTACTAGTAATTCAATAACGTGAAGTTACTTACGAAATAGACCTCCTAGTCTTGATATCCTCGAGTTGGTCGGCGTCTACCAGGTCTCCGTTGGCGCAGGATGCGTAGTAGCCGCCGAAGAAGAACTGCACGTCGGGGTGGCGGCCGCCCGCCGGCGCGTACTTCGAGTTCACGATGCCTGTTAGCTGAACGAGAAAATCATCATCTAGATAACACAGTATGCGTTGATCTGATCCCATTCTGATGCGATCAAAAAACCTACAGTGCTACCAAGTTATCTGTGAAATGGCGAAAATTGGAGCTAATGCCGCGCCATTCATAAGTTTTTTGTGCTCATTCATTTGACATTTACTACGTCTTGAATTGCGTCCACTGATTGGTCCAATGCGTCCGACAGCGCCCTCCTTCAATTCACAGTTAAGTTGGAGGCACTGTACCCAATAAACTGTAATAGACTAGTAGTAATCACGATTATTTTTTTAATTTAAGAAAATTTTCAACAGAAGAATGTTTTTATATTCCTATGTAGTTGCTTTTTGTTCCAGATGACCCAAGGGAATGGGAAATTTCAAGAGTTTTGGATTGACTAAGATTTCTGATCTCTGATACACATGCTTCAAACTAGCATGCCAGTTTAGCACACATGCATAAACTTTGGATACAAACACAAGCACAGACGCTCGGAGCCCTCTTCCATCCGCATCTCAGTCAGCAGAATGCCAACATTGCCAGAATGCCAGTGCGGTAATTTAGACCCAAGTGAAGCATGGTGTTTACTTGATAATAGGTATAAATTGTAATATTTAGAATACAGTTACTAGGAATCTACCTGCGACATTCCAGTGCCAGAGAGCGGTCCATCTCTGTTAAGCATATACTCCATGGCGCTCTCCCAGGACAGTTCGGGGACATCGGGCTCCTTGGTCAAGGTGAACTCCAGCTGGACCCCGATGTGGTTGTGCAGGTTCTGCCCCACGCCCGGCAGGTCCTTGATCACTGGGATGTTGAACTGCTCTAACGTCTGCTTGGGTCCTACTCCGGAAAGCATGAGTATCTGAGGAGAGTTCATTGTTCCCGCGGAGAGGACAGCCTGAAAAGATTATTTTTTTCACATTAGGTTGTTTACATAGGTATACGTAATATACTTAATAGTTTAAATAAACTAAGTTGCTAAGTTGGCAACTATGTTTGTTATTAAGGTATTTACCCATTTAAAAACGCCACGTTTTGAGAGGGAAATTACGTTTTTTCACCATCATTCATTCACCCTATTTTACCCACCACCTGCATATGCATTGGTACAACTGTTCAACTGTGTTGTGTACCTACTGTTCTGTTTCTGTTGGTATGTGTAGGTGCTACTGTTCAAATTAAAATTACATTTAGGTACAGTCACCTGCAGAGAAAAGTAACCCATCTATTTAAAACGCAACAGGCAATGGAAACGTTGCTGTTCGTATATTTATAAACAGATGGGTTACTTTTCTCTGCAGGTGAGTGTACTACAGTTCTACCCCAAAACCAGTTTACTACTAAACTTTACCCTGAAAACTCTTAAAAGACTTAGGTAATAGATATTAGAAACAGACCTCTTTATCAACGCCGACGGTCCTGGTCTCGCCATCCTTGATGTACTCAACGCCGGTGACCTTCTTGCTGGCCGGGTCTATGAGCACGCGAGACACGTGCGCGTTCAGCAGCACGTGGAGGTTCTCGCGCCTGGCCGCCGGACGGAGGAAGCCACGAGCCGTGCTGAAGCGGCTGCCGTTGCTGGAATTAAACAGGTACCTATATTATGATACTAAAACCTATTTCATAAATCCTATCTATCAATAAAAATACGACTATCCTAGGAAGTAGGTAGTATTCCTATAGTAGGAACGTTATCTACTACAGTCTACGTTTTTGGTTACTACGAGTAAGTATAGCCGCATACAAAATAGTTACAGACTTCTACATGATGCGTTCATGCAAAAAAATCTTGAGCGATTTCGTATATTTTCGTCGGAGTACGTTAAGTCGTCGATTCGAGACGATAAGAGACTTCAGAGGCCTTCGGGCGGCATAAACTGAAGATTGGGTTCACCACTAACCCCTCCACCAGTCCGCACTGGAGCAACATGGTGGAATACTCCACCAGGTGCCGAGGTACCGAGATGCTATGTAGCTATGTAGTATGTATGTAGTTCAAAATAACTTCAATGTTTGACTATGACATATGAAATCCTTACTCATTGAAGGTCTGTGTGACGGTGAATCCGGTGACGTTGTCTCCATTGAGATCGCTGGTGGGCGGGTAGCCGAGCTCGATGCTGGCCGCCACCACGTCGTGGGCGAAGCGCGGTGCGTACCGGAACTGTCATCAACAAGATCATATTGATTACTTTATAACAAAGAACCTTACATATACTACTTTTACATACCGACATTTTTTGTTCTTATTTTATTCAAAACTGACGCTGATCGTATCACTTTAAAGTAACTATTTGTACTATATTTGTACAGTAACCTAGTCTACCTAATAAAAAGACCAATTAGGGTTAAGTATTTCGTTCGGTCTCCCCGCCACTACCATAGAATAGATTATACTTAGTAGGTAGCAATCTACTATGAGTTTGTTGTAAACTCGTTACCTATTTGGTAGTTGGTACTGACAGAAACAGAATATACTTGGAATCTATTTCCAAATTCGCACAAATTCGGTTTATTCAAAAAAAGAACGTCGTGTTTTTTATTTTGCAATGAGCAAGTTATCAAAAAACCATGGAAAGTATTGTAGCAATAAAGACAACGTAGTGAATTTTAATACTACTTGTTATGTTTTAAAATTCAGATGCGTGTTCCGAATAGCGGTGCATAGCCGATAAATAAATCAGGCTCCATTAGGGGCAATGCCTTATCAATAACAAAAATATGCATTGACATTTCAATACGAAAAAGCAAACCGGTTTGGATCAGCTTTCGTTGGACAATGTAAGTGTGCTTTTATTTGCAATAAACCTAAAAACACAGATTGATCTGAATAAAGGATATAGTAAAGGAATTATGTTGTTTTACGAATTAACAAAATCTTAGCTGATCACTGACCTCCAAATTTAGTTAAAAAAATTATAGACGTTCACAGAACACTCATACCCCCCAATGAGTACAAACCCCCCTCTGTACAAACAAATACAAAATATAGTCTTGCACCAAGGGCTTCCGACACTCGGTGACCCCACTTGCATTGGAGCAGAACTCTACCACGTTACCTTCGAGTACATCGAAGTTTCCTTATGTTCCGCTAAGGGATTAAAGATATCTACCACAGAGATAAAATTAATTATACATACACTGCCGGTTTTTCAAACAAACTTTCACCTCCTATTTCATCTGCTTAAGAATGGAGTTTAGTTCCCACGAAACCCTTAAACTAATAAACCCCCAATAAACCCATCACCCTTCGTCATAAACAAAACCCATTGTCAAATTTCACGTGTCTAGTAGCTTCAATAGTTTAGGCTCTAAGATGAAAAACCAATCAGTCAACAACACACATGACGACCCGTGTGGCGCAATGGTTACCATGCCGGATCGCCACACCAAGGGTCCTGGGTTCGAATCCCAGCGAGACGGAATTTTGAATGAGTTTGAATTTCTGTTCTCGGTCTGGGTGTGAATGTCCTTGTCTAGTGTGTTGTCCATGGCACCCACGACACAGGGAATCCTAGTGTGGGGCTATGGGTGTGAAGCGTTATTTACGTTATTGTTTACTGCGCTGTGGTGGAAACGGGCCCTTAAACATAGACAGCAAAGACTACGTACCCTCTGCACCGGCATAGGCCCGCCAGTATTGTGGTGTTCACGCGACACGGTGTCCCCTAGCTCCTTGTTGTCTTCGCTCTTGAGGAAGTAGGGCAGCACGTCGAACCAGGACCAGCCCGTGGCCCCGTTCACCGCCCAGCCGTCGTAGTCGGCCGCGTGGCCGCGCATGTACATCATACCGTTGATCACGCTGCACCCACCTGGGAATGACAAGACAATGGTCACATTGTATTTAAAAGAAAGAATGCATCGACATAGATTTTGAAAATTTAACACGCTTTTATTCAGCCTGTTTGTATGGCTCAAATTTTGCAATTTTAATCAGACCTTCCTGTTATCCTAAGCAGTTGAATTCATTTTTGTTTCGTTCTGATGACCTGATTTTTTCCGTGATTTTTACCTAAACTCATTGTGTACTAAACAAATTTGAAATATCGGCGTACAAAATATATATCGTGAGTACCCGAGAGTATTATACTATATAGATATACGAATACACGAGAGTAATATGTTAAAAACATGCTTTTTTGACAAGCACGAGCCGCGATACTTCACTCTGGTTTAGCTTCAGCTGAGGGAAGTATTATAGTAACTTCAGTGACTATATTTATGCTCTAAACTTCTCTAAACTTCTCTATTTATGCTCTTAAACAATTAACTTGTTTTAATCAGCTACCCATGCAAGCAGTCACCCTTTTTTAAGGAGCCTATTAATTACTTTTTTTTTGATTATGCATACCCATGGACATAATAAACTTACACATGTATTTTCTGCGTGTTTCTTCTTTGCGATTATGCTTGACTAAATTCAATAACGACTGAATTAAGACTACTAAATTTAGCCAAGTGTAATAAGCCTTTAATAGAAGATATCATAATGATGTTATTGTTAGTCGCGTGGCTAATGTTTCTTGATACAGCACACACTAAGTTCATTACAAGCGGAATTATAATAAACACAATGTATTGGAAAATCCCCTACGCGTAACTTTCACGGATTCGCTTCTCTCTTTGACGCGTCGCGCCGTTAAAACACGCCATGGGTTTTGCGCATCCCGCTTTCGCTAAATTCGTATAAACCGCCTTCCGACTGACTGTCGACTCGTTTGTTTGTTGTGATTGTGAATCTCTCGAATAAACCAACACCAATAGAACTTTTATTTATCGTCGCATCTTTAGTGGAGATATAAAAAATCAATATAAGTAAAAAATATAGGTAACTTCTAATCCATTTCTATACGATGGTATGTTCAAATCAATCAAATCAAATCAAATGTTTTTATTCAAAATTGGTTTGGTTTACAAACACTTTTTGAAAGTCATGCAAGTTATGCCAATGCTTCAGACAAAGCCCTACTGTGAGAGGGCCCGGGAGAAGAAGCAGCAAGAAACTTCCGGGTTTGTTTTTTTCCTGCTCACAGTTACAGATAGCACTTATCATCTACTAAAATCTATATCCATAAAACTCATGTCCAAGCAGTCTTGTCTTTAAAATAATCATCTAATTTGTAATATCCTTTCGTCATAAGAATGCTTTTAATATGAGTTTTAAATTTAAGGTAAGGCATTTCTGTAAGTTTCGATGGAATTTTATTATAAATCTTTACACATGTACCCATGAACGAGCCACTAGTTTTACATAGTCTAAAATTTGGTACAATCAGTTTAGCCTTGTTCCTCGTATTAATATTGTGGATGTCACTCTTCTTAAGAAAACTATCGTAATATTTCTTAACATACAAGACATTATCCAATATATATTGTGACACCACAGTTAAAATATTAATTTCCTTAAAGAGATCCTTAAGCGAGTCCCTAGGCCTGAGGTTGTAAATGGCACGGACTGCTCTTTTCTGTAAAATAAATATAGACTCAATATCTGCAGCTGAGCCCCACAACAACAGACCATAGGACATAACACTATGAAAGTAGCTAAAATAAACTAACCGTGCTGTTTCTACGTCAGTTAAGAGCCTTACTTTCTTAACCGCGTAAGCAGCTGAACTCAGTCTCCCAGACAAGGCTTCAATATGAGGACTCCATTGTAATCGTGAATCTATGGTAAGGCCAAGGAATTTTGTTGAATTTACAAGGTCAAGTACTTCCTTATTTATAACTATTTGAGTGGGTACCTGTTTTACATTTGGTAAAGTGAATTTCATACATTTCGTTTTACTAGCATTTAACATTAGGTTGTTACATGTAAACCATTGCAATACTTGGGAAACAGTATTATTTACATCGTCAAAACATTTTTTTTTTCTATCAACTTTAAAAAGTAATGAGGTATCATCTGCAAACAATACAGTTTCACACAAGTCCCTTGTGAAATAAGGAAGATCATTGATGTATATTAAAAATAACAGGGGTCCTAATATTGATCCTTGGGGCACTCCCATAGTAATGTGTGCTCCTGGGGACTCCTTGCCATTAATAACTACTTTTTGGATACGGTCGGATAGGTAAGATTTTATAAGGCCAACTGATTGTGTTGAGACACCATAATGCCTAAGTTTATTTATCAGTATATTGTGATCAACGCAATCGAACGCCTTCGAGAGATCACAAAAAATACCAATGGCATCCTGCTTACACTCCCACGCATCAAAAATTTGCTTAAGGAGTGCTATACCTGCATCAGTGGTATTTTTTCCTCTCGAAAAACCGAACTGATTAACATGAAACAACTTGTTTAAGTAGAAATGAGACAGCAGCTGGTTATAAATAACTTTTTCAAAGATTTTACTAAGGACTGGTAACATTGAGATGGGTCTGAAATTAGTGGGGTCGCTTTTATCTCCAGATTTAAATAGAGGGATTAATTTACTATGTTTCATTAGATTGGGGAAGCTACCTTCGTCAATACATTTATTGAAAATGTGACTTAGATGTGGCGCTATGGAATTAATTATTGGTTTTATTATCATAGTAGAGAGACCCCAGAGATCACCTGACTTCTTGATCTTTATAGACTTAAAAGTCTTTATAATTGTATTGGAATTAATGTATTTGAAGCTAAATGAAGTCAGGCATTTTTCAACACATGATTCCATTAAAGTCATAGCAAGCTGAGGGCTCGCATTTAAGTTTTTTGTTATTTCATGCGGTATTTTCGAGAAGAAATCCTCAAATGCGCAAGCAAATATTAATTGATTACTAACATTTATTTTGGATTATTACGTATATTGAATTGAGATCACAGGTTGAGACAGACAGGCGATAGCTACTCCATCCATCCATCCATCAGCCCTTAGAGGTCCACTGCTGGACATAGGCCTCCCCTAACTTGCGCCACTCTGACCGGTCCTGAGCCTTCTGAATCCAGCGGATGCCCGCTATCTTCTTCAGGTCGTCAGTCCACCTGGTCGGGGGGCGTCCTATGCTCCTTTTTCCGAGACGTGGGCGCCATTCGAGGACCTTTCTTCCCCAACGGTTATCGGTCCTTCGAACTATGTGGCCAGCCCATTGCCACTTCAGCCGGCTAATTCTTTGAGCTATGTCGGTTACCCTTGTTCGTCTACGGATCTCCTCATTTCTGATGCGATCACGTAGAGAAATACCGAGCATAGCCCTCTCCATAGCCCGCTGCGCAACTCTGAGCTTGTGGATCAGGCCAATAGTAAAGCACCACGTCTCGGATCCGTATGTCATCACTGGCAACACACACTGCTCGAACACCTTCGACTTCAGGCACTGAGGTAGTGTTTTGGACGACAAGATATGACGCAGTTTCCCGAACGCAGCCCATCCGAGTTGGATTCTACGAGTGACTTCTTTCTCGAAGTTGGACTTACCCATCTGGATCACTTGTCCCAGGTAATTGTATTCGTCTACAACTTCAAGAGCAGCGCCGTCAACCACAACCGGTACGGGTGTGACATGGACATTTGACATGATTTTCGTCTTGTCCATGTTCATCTTAAGACCCACCTGTTTTGAGGCGCTGTTCAAGTCCCCGAGCATTGTACCAAGTTCTTCCAGGGAACCCGCCAGGATGACTATATCATCGGCACATCGCAGGTGTGTGATGTATTCGCCATTGATGTTAATGCCACGTCGTTTCCACTCCATCAGCTTGAACACGTCTTCCAACGCAGCGGTGAACAGTTTTGGGGATATGACATCCCCTTGCCTGACACCTCTCTGCAGTTGGATGGGGTTCGTTGCTGTGTCGTGTACTCTGACGGACATGGTGGCTGATGAGTACAAACACTTCAACACCTCGATATACCGGTAGTCGGTCCGGCACCGCTGGAGAGAATTTAGTACCGCCCAGGTCTCGATAGAATCAAAGGCTTTCTCATAGTCCACATAGGCAACACACAATGGCAGATTATACTCCTCGGTCTTTTGTATAATCTGCCGCAGTGTGTGTATATGGTCTATGGTGCTGTAGCCTTTTCGGAATCCTGCTTGTTCGGGAGGCTGGAAGTCGTCAAGCCTGCGTGCAATGCGATTTGTGAGCACCCTCGAAAGCTACTAAAAGTTGGCAATTTTATATTTTCCTAATAACTGATCCATTGTATTCTTTTGTTTAGTGTAGTCTTTTCCTCGATTATGTAATTTAAGATTTATGATGTATACTCACCAAGCATTTTCCCCCTGGGCCACGAACATTTCCCTCCCTCAGCCAAGCAAGCTTTAGCCTGTGGTTCGGTATGGTACATCCAGTCGGTTTCCTCCCGGTCCCAGTAGGCTGTCACCCACGCCGGTACTGAGGACTGCGTTGGCTCGTCTCCACCTGCTTCTATTAGTAACACCTGGAAATAGAAATAATAAATCAGCGTTTGAAAAGAAGACCCTAAAGCTTAATGAGTTTTGAATTCCGATTGTGTATGCCATACGGCGCCCTCGGTTTATTTCCAGACCAATTATTAAGAAAAACGAAATACCTTTTTTTGCAAGTTAATTTGTAATAACTTTTTCAATTTTTTACGTGCTGGTAAACGCTTCCGAAACATTTTTCTAGACATCATTCCGGACAGAATGAGCTATCGCACGTATTTTTAAGAGCAGTATCTCTATTCTTCACCATTTTGAACTTATTGCTTAGACTACGAGGCAAATATGTATGTGCTCGATAAATGCTTGATCTCAGATTTTGGGTATTTTTAGTACCCTTTATAAAATGTGTAGATGAGTCTGGTGTGGTAAGGTTTTTATTAATTTAGATAAATAGAGAGTATACAAAACTCGTGACTTAAATGGTCTAATATTGGCATATTGCACGACGTTTAGCACCTTCCTCCGTTTGGGCGCTTTATTTGTCCCCGTGCAATAATAGAGCTATTTATGCGTCGTATCGTAATGCACCTAATATTTGACATTTCACGTTTAGATGCTCATCATGCTTTGCATACCGTAAATTTGTTTGATACATTCTCTTTTACGACGAAATGGACGTGGATTGTTTCTCAATGTCTAACAAGTATCTTTACAATTTTTAAACTTAATTTCCTGAATACAAGATTCAGATACAAAGTATGTGTTTTGCATTCTTCGAAAAGAAATGCGCGGCTTACGTGAGTAGGTTTCTAATAAATCTTACAAAATGTTTTTTGGAAGATTAATTTATTTATTGATTAATTTATTTATTTAAGTATTCCGAAGTTTCCAGGGAAACGGGAATTTGAAGCGTTTTGGAGTAAGTTATAATTTCAGCTAAGTGAGAGTACCTTCCATTGGGGATTTTCTGATAATCTCGAAGCCACCACAGCTCCTGCAGTGCCTCCGCCGGCCACAACGAAGTCATAGCTGTCCAGCGGAGTCTCTGTGTCTGAGACGCGGTTACACGGGTCCGCCAGGTCACACCTTCCGTTGATGAAGGACTCCAAGATACTCATGAACAACAGGAACTGGCCCGAACACGCGGGTGTCATTGATGGACCCACCTCCTGTACTGGGCACGGGCATTGCTGTAAAACAATAGGTAGACCATATTTTAATGTAAATTAAGTTTTAAAATAAATAAAAAATATTTTTTTTTCCTATCTATTCCGTGATTTCTATAGTAGGGACCCTTTCACACTCTTTTATTTTCTTTGTATATTTTACTCTAATCATATACATACATATATCTATCTGGCTATAATAGTACATTATAGTACACTGTGACCTAAACGGCCTAAATCTGCACGTACGAGTAGGTCACGTTTTTCCATGCGTAATGTAGCCCTTTTTTACACGGTGTGAAAATTTATAGTTGCACTGCATTTATCACCCGCTCTACGCTCGGGGGCTAACTTCACGACTTTCAATAATACATATTATACAAGTTAAGTTGCACATCTTCGCAAGATGTAAAAAAGCACTAGGTAAATTCCTACTTAGGTCTTCTAACTTCTAACAGGAGTGACCTAATGTCATAGCGTCTTTACCGCTGTTGGCTTTGTCTCAAGAACAAATAGAGCCTCCATCATACACAAATAAATAATATTAAAACTATGACCTATATCTTCCAATGTGCGATTCTAATTGTTAATTAATACCATTGTTACTATTGTTATTTCTCCATGGGATTCGCCTGGATAGCTGATGATGCATGCCACCCTTGAGCATGAGTCAGCCGCCAAACGACTCGTGTTCCGGCTGGGGGCTTGTGAGCCAGTTCTTTTTATTTTTTTCTTCTCTCTTTCTTGGCCGGTAACGCATCAGTGATGCCTTTTGTGTTGCTGATTTCCATAGGCGACGATAGCCACTTACCATCAGGTGGATCGTCAGCTCGTTTGCCGGCTTTCCATAGAAAAAATGTCGCCAGGTCCCAAATTACGAATTGAGAGAAATATACTACTATTTCACTCCATTAAACTATCGTCACTTGCCTATCTATTATAATATAGGTATCTACAGCGTTTTCATCAAATCACCGTTAAGATATAATAAATTAAAATTGTAAAATCATTAGGCAGCATCGACTAATTACTCGTATCCTATCTACCTACTCTTAAGGTAACGAGGAAATATTCATTTCTGTTTCTATTCCATAACAATCAAATAGGTAATTACAAAAGATTACAAAATACATTGTCATCGTATAACAATTTGCAGCGATAATTTTGTAAAGGAATCTCGGGTATTTCTTGAGAAAAAAGTCAATGTGTAGCTACCTAGAACAATCAAGAAGGTACGAATAGATTACATATATAATGTAGATTACATAGCACAGAAGACATATCTAATAGTACATAGCCAAAATATTAAGATACTTAGTTTTAACCACTGTTTGTTATTCAGGATAGGTATATAGTATATGTAAGTAGAAGATTAATATTTTTTTGGATATAGGAATAACAAACACAAAAATAAAAAACACGACTTCAAAGAAATAATCTTTGAAAATTATATATCAAAATGGTCATGTGTATAACTCTTATAAAATTTGAGAATTTCCTCAATTCGTCATGGATTTCATCAACAGAACTGCTTTTCGAAAATTATGGGACCAGTCTGGAAGCATATCCTTTCAAATAAAAAAAGAATATTTCGAATCGGTTGAATGTGTTCTTGGTGCGTATGTACTCTCACAAATTATACTCATATCTAAAGCCACGATGACGTCACATCAATAAGTAGGTTTCATTGTTTATTGTTGTTACAAATACCAGAGCAATTACCATATTCCTACCATGCATTCATCATAAATAACTAAACCACAATTTTTTACTACACACTATGACCTAATCGTGCACTTAAGTCACGATTTTCTGTATGTAAAGTAAGCCTTTTTATACACGGTGCGAAAACTCGTGACTAGTGCACGATACGGTGCGGCGGCGTCTAGCACCCTCGCCTCGCTACTGAAAACACGTGCTAGTAATGCAGAGAAAAAAAAAGAGGAATCCCTGAGGGTATACATATTTAAATTATACTATATTCTGATGTACATCATTATAACAGGTAATCTATTTTTGCTTCGTAATTGCGTGTAATTTCCTTGCGAATTACATTTGCAAGCGTTAGAAGACTAAAGTAGGGTTATGATTTTTAGTTACTTTCTGTCACATATCATTTATTGATCTGAATCTGAGCTTGCTGTATTATTTAAATTGAAAGTCCACCTACCAGCTGATTTTAAGCGTCGATGGATCACTATCCAATGACGGTACACACTGATCTAGATCACTATAACTTTGTATAATTTTCCGTTCTAACGTTTTTTATTCTTTTACACAGGTAACTGATTTCGTCCTGACTATTATTTCTTTTAGGAATTTCACTTTAACTACAATATGCCCGTGCGAAACAGCGAAGCACTGAAATGTGAATGACGTACCGAAGAGGAGAGCGCCCCTGGTGAGGTTTTATAAATGTACCCTACAAACATTGATAATTTTATGTTTTATTTTTATGTTCCTCCAAAATATAGTGCGAAATGGCGAGTCCGAATATGGTACTACACAAGTATATCATGCTAATATCGAGAACAAGCTCGAAGAATAATAACTAATTTATAAAATGTTGATGTGACGTAAAATCCCAGAGTAATTTAATCTATCTATTTTTTAGTCCCGGATGTTATCTGGGGCATTCCAAAAGAATAGAGTCGTAGGAACGACCGAATTTTTTGACACTTAAATCTAATAATGGCTTAATATTCCGTATCATCAACATTTATTCAACAATTACTGCCCACAAAAAATAATTTTGCTGAGATTGATGATTTAAAAAAACTTCGACTGGTTTCGGTTAGAAAAAGTTAACTACGCCATAACGTCACTAGGAAACGGCATAATTATAGGTAATTTGGATATTTGAAGTGATTACTATGGTGGTGACTTTTTATGTTGTTTTAAATATAACTCTTTACACTATAAACTATAACTAATCGATGTCCGTATATGGAATTAAATTAACGTAATAGATTAAAATTATAACAATGATTTCTACAATGTATCTTTTCATGTATGTATGTGTTTTTGTATGTTTGTTTGTACCCGCTGATTTCAGAAACGACTGAAGAGATTTAGATAAAGTTTTAACTGATGTAGCATTAGGGTAGCACAGAATTTTTTTGTTGACTTAAATCAGTTCACAAATAAGCAAGGTAATTAATTTGATTATGGATACTAAGGCATAAGTTTCCCGAAGTGAAGGTAGGGAGATTCTTAAGCCTAATGCATACGTAACGCTAACGGGTTTTTTCCCCGTACGGGACGGGGACGGGGCATAAATAAACGTGCGTGCCCCGTTCCCGTCCCGCACGGGATTCCGCTGCGTATGCACTACTTATCAAATTTTCTACGAAACGATGTTTCCAAAACCTCACGTCCCGTCCCTTACGGGAAAAAACCCCGTTACGTATGCGCTTTAGTCGACTAGTAAAACACAAAATTATTTAATACATTTACTTACCTCGGCTGCCCTTATCATGGTTACGCCTTATATGGTTACCTGTAAAAAAAAATATTGGTTAATTAAATACTGGTGGTCAAATTTACTATAAGCAGGAACTTATTTATATTAATTTAAAGCTAAATAAATCATTACCGAGCTTGAATTACACAGAGCAAGTAAAGTTCTTTCCAAATCCATGGTTATATAATACCAGTAACCGCCCTCGCTTTGCTTCGGTTTTCCTGTTTTTTTACACCTTGGGTTACATTATAGGAGTTTTATTAAGGATTCCTATTTTTTTTTGAAAATATAATATAGCCTATGTGACCTGGAGATAGTGTAGCTTCCCACCAGTGAAAGAATTTTTCAAATCGGTTCAGTAGTTTCGGAGCCTATTCAATACAAACAAACAATCAAATCTTTCCTCTTTATAATATTAGTATAGATTCTGTCTTCAAAGGCACTAACGAAAGTTATTCTCGTGTGATTCTACAACTTCTCAACTCACCAACGAGATATATACAAGATGTTAAAAGAACTGTGTATTATATTATTTAATTAGTTTTTAATTTAAAATTTATGGGAAATTGAGTTTCCTTTATTTTTTAATAACGAAACAGTTGTTAGTATTGACAAAAATAGTTTTTTTTTAAATAATACAGGAGTATTATGTTTTTACATGTTACCTTTTAACCAAATCTACTGATTTAGTTAGGTTGAAAACATAAATGTCATTTGCAGCATTTTGAAGCTTTCTGAGACTCCTATCTTCATAGTAATAGCATTAGATACTGGTAGAGCAAAATTGAGCTTAAAATTTTTTAAGCAATAACAAGACTACTTTCCTGGCCTAGTGAGTTCCAGGTTTCAAATTAGATTCTGGTAAACCAAAATATTTCTCTATAGTCATATTAGCATAAAATGCAAATACATTTGTTGTGCGACGCATAAAATACGAAAAGCAATTCCGTCTAAGATACGTGTCTCACCGCATTGCAAAGTATGGTTTCTTGGTAGCATCAATCATTATTTAATGATTAATTTATGTGCTAGTATCTTAATACCTATGATATAATTGCGTATAACAAGAAATATTTTATCACCTGCTTCGGTGAAGCAAAACATCGTGAGGAAATTTTCACACCTAAGAGTTCTCCGTAATATCTCAAAGATGGGTGAAGTCTACAAATACTTGGTAAGCGTGGTGGAATACGAGTACCTATGACGTGTACATACATACATACATACATACATACATACATACATACATACATACATACATACATACATACATACATACATACATACATACATACATACATACATACATACATATGTGTCATATTGTGAGTTTGTGAGAGGAAACCCGAGCCCAGCAACAGTAGCATACATATACAATTTAAATAAACTTATAAATATCAGATAGGGCAACACTGATTACACAAACTGTAATAGGGTAAGGTAGGGGTAAATATGACCGCTAGACAAATATAAATATTACTGTAAAATATGTCATGTAATAATATAGGTAAGTCACATTTTGCCCCGTCATACTCTACTTCAGATAAGAGTGTTGAGGTATCCCATTTCATAGAGTTTACTAAAAAATTACATCTCTTCACGATACTATACAAATATTTATTATTATGTAATTGTCGTTGCCAGCGATGAGACATGTTCGCAAGGTAACGGTCCCTGTGACACGTGCCGATTGGCCGAGCTCGAAGAAAGCGACAGTCCGTTATATTATTACAGCGTTCCTTCAACTTGAAATACGATAATATAATTCGACGGGTTCCAGGCTAATTATATTAAGTGACACTCTGGGCGATATAGACTTTTATACTTACATATTTGGATGATATAATTACCTTTTCAAAAAGGTATATCCTTATATTGGGCTCTTTAATTTGAAAGAAAAGAAAGAAAGAAAGAAAGAAATAATTTATTTACAACATAATGCAGCACAGACATAGGTTATACATCAGATCATAAAAAATATAGTCCTAATATGTATTTCTAATCGCTTCCCTGATTGCCTGCGCTGCAGAGTTATATTGCAAAATGGGACTTCACTCAGCATATGCTGCAGAACGTGTAATAGAACACGCTCTGCAGCGCTGGTTTTCTGTGAAACCCACAAAGCTGTAGTGCGGGCAGTGCCGAGGTTAATTTCATATTTATTTATAAATACAATTTAAAACAAATCTATTGTTGCTATATATTATGAAGAGTATATATGTATATATATTATAGAAAAAGTTGTGATGTCAATGTAAGCGACGGCGGTTGTATTTATATTTTTACTTATTAAGATAATAGATTACAAAATAATACTAATATGACAGATTTGCTAACTGTATGGTGTAAATGTAGTTAGGATCGAGCTACTAGTGAACTATATACAGAGATAATATGGATTCTTAAAATATTTTATAATTTATACCCAAATATATAAAATTTAATACCCATATTGCAGTTTTAGATTTATTTTTATTTTTTGATACTTCAAACATCTCACAGCCACTATATTTTTTTATAATTTCGCTTATTTAAGAACACTTGGGCTGTCAAGACACATCTAACGATATCTTAATTATATAAATCGGTCCAGCCGTTTGGAAGATATGAGGTAATTAAGAAAATTACAAACAAGATACGCGTGATGAACATAAGGTAACTTTTAAAGGTAACTTAGCAGTCGGGTAATAAGTTGGTATCATGCACTAACAGGCATTTTGGGAATAAACGCCTAACAATGCAATCTGATGGTAAGTTGTCAGTCTTGTCACCATCGGACCTAGAACTCAGTATCAAACTTCTAAGGTATCACCGATACATTGCCTGTCAAGAAACAAAGTTTTTTAATGAAGCATGGAACATGGTAGTGACTTGGACTAAAGGATCCATAAAGCTATTTGCACTCCAAAATTAATTTTAAGTCATTTTTAACAGACTTCAAAAAAAGAAGGAGGTTCTCAATTCGACTGTATTTTTTTATGTTTGTTACCTCAGAACTTTTGACTGGGTGAACCGATTTTGATGATTCTTTTTTTAATCGAAAGCTGGTGCTTGTCATGTGGTCCCACTTGAATTTTATTGAGATCTGACAAGACGTTTTTGAGTAACTTTGAAGTCTGTTATTTTTGTTAGTAAAATTTAGATTATTACCTCTAATATGCTATAAATAAACGTTGTTAATTTATTTATAACTCGCGATAACCATTCATAAATCGATAAATACCGACCATAAAACCCATGAATACTGCGGTTACTTCCAATTTTTCGGTTTTGTGTTAATAAGTGTGCGGCTCAATACAAATTCAGGTCCGAAAATAAAATTACTTGCAATGACCACAATACAATATGTGAACGATAAATATAATATGTGATATATAAAGTGAATATAATACAAAACGTAAACAAACAGTGACAAAATTTTTGAGCGCTTTTGTGCTCAAGACTTTAAGGTAATAAGTAGAGTAGACATTAAAATTGAATAATATTGGACGCCTTCGGGTAAATAGGGTTGCCGACCTTGACTGATCACGAAACCTTTCAGCAGTTCGTTGCAGTGGCCACTAATAGGTCAAATTCAAATCCGTTTAATCTATGGATAAATAAATAGTGAAAATATAGGGTCCATAACTCCGTATGAATACCTAGTAGCTACGCGATATTATACACTAAATCGATTTCGGCTTGACCCTCAAACAGTAATTAAGCTTAAGTAATAGATGAAAAGACGGCACATATGAAAAAAAAACACGACTGTTTGATACAGGATGACCAATTTGTTATGGGGCTCCCGTTTCCATATAGTCCGTACTTACTCTACGTCTAGGCTATTGCGAGGTGGCAGTGTTGCCAATGCTACGGCAATTACCGTGTTCTACGGCTTTCAGGCCCAAAAGAATCACAAAGTCTACGGCTGCCCTACGCCCTATCACACCCTTTTCACAAATTGGCAGCTGTGGACACGGCCCACAGTTAATCTTTTTCCATATAAACACGGCAATTTTATCTAATGTACACGGCCGCCTAAAAATTTGCATTGGCAACACTGCGAGGTGGTCTTTCAGCGCCCTTTGGCCGACTTACACTTTCAAAGCGGCACTCCTTCCAATAGGCATGATGACACTAAGTAAAAATCACTAAAATTATGTATTTATTTAATGAAACCCTATTAATGGATTACAAAACACGCATTTATTGTATTATTATTAGCGAGATAAACAATATTTTTGATAAAATAAAACTACAAAATACGGCAAGCCGCCATCTTAGCTAAAACGCCAGTCAGTCTCAATTAGCGCGAATTACGTCACACTTCTTAAAACAAATGAATATCACCACCATACTAATAATGACGTATTGTCTTTTGTTTTCCTGAGGACTGACGTCACAACCACGCCCTGACACTTTGAAGCGTTTTGGTGGGAATTTTAAACTTATAATTTGATATGTATAAATTTATTTTATACTAAACCTTATTTTTCTGCGGAAATATGATATACGTTGTAATTATAATATATTTCCCAACAATATAGAACAGTATTTCAAAATCTGTCATCATGCCTATTCGATCCTCCCTATGGTTGCCCCAGTTAGAGCCCTTTGCCACCTTAGCGCCCTTCTAAAGCCTCTAAAACTGTTTCCAACCAGCGCCTAGCGACCTAGCGCTTCACGACCGCTTCTCTCGCTCAACCATTGTGGCGGTAGCTGCACCCCTAAATCCTTACAATTATATGTAGTATAATATTGACATACCTACACATGTTTCTAAAAATATATTTTTTTCGCTTTTTAACAATCATTCTATACACATACCATACACATAATTATGTACATCCTTATTTGCGGTGTTTCGTCAATAAACAATTATCGACTGTAACTCGAACCGAATACTCAAAGATCGTGTGAAGGCAATGAAAAAAATATTCTCCTTTCATCCAAAAAAAATATTAGCTAACTATAACTTCGAATATGATTCAACGTCTGGATCAAACTGGTAGGGACGAAACTTGTTTTTTAGTTAATGGGACATCTCATAACAGATACTTGTAGATTAAGGTTTTTATCGCCAAAATATGACTATTTTGACGCATTGGACGAATTATCACTATTATAAATTAAGGCAGTTATTAAATACTATAGTCATTGTGCTACTTATATTATATATATGTAATTTTATTTACTCACTTAATCATTGACTTTTACATATTAAAGGAAGACGTATTCAAATCTAGTTCCTCAGAATTGAATTTCTTCCACTAGACTGTCAGTTTAATTAAACTAATAACTTGCTTAAAAATATCTTCAACATAAATTACTTACTGTTAATATTAGTAGAAAGATTTACTATTTTTCAGTATTAGTTTTTTTTTAAATAAGACTACGTTAAAATTTTAACTATCGCACAAATTAAAATAACCTTACCAGTTAGAAAAATATCACAGGAATATCACAATCACAAAATAAAAGTTTAATTTTTTGAAATTAAAATTAAAATTATAAATAAATACGATTTAAATCGATTATCCGGAAGCGCGGAAACGATGCGCATTCGCGGACTGACGCGACCGACCACGGGTTGCCCGCACGCACCTTTGTTTATAAAGAAGATGGATCTACGGCGACATTTTGAAGCGTCATCGAAATTATTACACAGCATAATTATAACAAGCATAATTGTTCCTTCTATTAGTTTAAGCGTGTGAACTTGCGTTTAAAGGTAAAGGTTACACCTTCTAGTTTCAGGATTAAGTTGTCGACCCTGGTCTATTACTGGATTAGGGATTGCAATCAAGTAAAGTGGGATGTCGTAATCGTGGGATCCAGCATAAACTATGCTGATTTATTCCCTGTGTTTTATTCCCTGTAGAATCCCCAACGCGTGTGAACAGTGAATATGCAATATGGCCGCAATATGGCATGCCGCAACTTTTGAGGATCCACAATGGGAATCTCGCAACGTTTGTAGATACCTTATTTGGAATCCTGCTAAATTAAAATGAGCCTACGGGACAAAAAATTATACTTGTTTAAATGTCCCTAAAGTCCAGCTCCGTGCCCCAAGCCCCAACTAACGTTCCTTGCTTACAATGCGCGTGTTACTGCGGACAAAGACGCTAGTTCGGTACTTTATGCGTATATTTTAGATTGCTAGGCTTAAATCGTTGAGTTTAATCGCAACGGACGGTACAAAAATTGATTTCTTGCATGGCCAAATAAAATTGTTCAACAAGATTAATTTTAATACAAATTCGACTTCGCAGTTCACATCATCAACTGTAAGAATCTTAGAAGTACCTGTTAAGTGCTAATTACAGTAACAAAAGATTTTCCTTATCTATTTTATTCCATAATGATACAGCAATCATAAAGTTACTGGTATAATAACTAAAATTCTTATAGGTAATATGGCGTAATTCAAGGAATCTATTTTCGTTCATCTACGTGTGTTATAAGTAGGTAGTAATTAATCGTCTATTTAAAATATAAAAAATATTCAGTCGCTTTATATTATAAAGTACTTCACAGCTCAATATAATCAACACCCGATAACAAAGTCATCTATGATAGGTATCTGTCACTTAAAGAACTTATTAACGGACACTACCCTGGGCAGTGCCGGCGTTAGGCGGAGGGGCGCGATGAGGCGACGGCCCAGGGCGCCTTTGGGGGGAGGGGCGAAAAACTAAAAAGGTAGGAGCTACAAAACTTTACGTCCATGTCGTTAGCTCAGGATAACGCTAAACTATAGAACTCTAGACTCGGTAAGATATCTTCCTCTGCGAAATTCAAAAATTTTGCGGATTTTTATCTTTGGGTAAAGATGCCACAATTTCAAGTTGTTCTCCTCGTATAGATTTTTTTTGTATTTTAATAAAGGTGCCACGATATCTATTTTCGTCGTTTGATTCTTTTACATTGCAAACAATAAGTTAATTAGTCGAGTTGCCTTTATATCCTATGAAATGCAAGATATGTAATACCATTAGCATAGAAGCAATGATGTTATATTTAAAGAAGTAGATACGTTATGCCCTTACAAATCAACCGAAAAATTTGTTCCGAAACATACACACGTTTATCATTTGTTTCCCTACACCAATCAACATCTGACGTACGTACCACTCTACTCTTTTAATATAAGATCATTGCATAGAAGTTACGTCTTATTTACCATAACGGGGATCCCATGCGTATTTTTCTGCGAGTTTTGCGACTGAGTAGGTATAGGTATTCTGCGTTTAAAATGTACATTCAATGCAGCTGCTTGAAGACAAGTTGTAGTCTACAACTGCTTGATAAGCTCGATCATAAAGTCGATCGCTGATCGAACTAGCGATCGAGTGCATCGAGTTGATTGAGTCATAATTTTAAAATATAAACAAAAACCATACATGAGGTTGTTCTATTGAAGAGGTTAATGTCATAATGCAAGAAGTGACCCCAGTGTGCATAGTAAATAAATAATCGAAGAGTTTCAAATAAAAACTTACTGAAAGGATTTACTTATAAGTACATGTATTTTCGTTTTCCTTTGACCTGCTTGTATATTGTCCTAAAACAAGAGTGAAAGTTAATATCAATACATGATGTGGGTACGCCGCACCGCCAACTTTTACCCGTAATAAATAAAGGACTTTGAGATAACGTATTGGTGATAGTGTTACACATAATGTACAACGCACCGCTAAATACAGACTTCATTGCCTTTTTCACTCATAATTCGTATGAGATAAAGTTGAAAGCGCTATTATTTGTGGTCGCGAAACTTTTACGCACTGCAGCTACGAATACTTTGTCATGATACCTTTTAACGTTTAAACTTATTTTATGGAATTCGACCTAATTTTCTTTTAATATCGGTTCGTTTAACAGTGGACAGTTTTATGGTTGATGAATTTTTTTTTTTAGTTTAACCCTAGAGTGGGCGCGTTATTTTTTAAAACGTCAGTGGGCGCGTTTGGAGCATTTTGCCGCTCATATTCAACATTAATTTTAAACAGGATCCCTATTATTTATTTAATTTTTATTTTCGGAATTCAATAAATGAACATTTCAGTCACATAAAAGCAACATATTTATTAAAAAAAATCTTTAAAAACCCGTTTATATGAGCAATATTTGGAAAGAGTACCATTACTTTTAATATTTTTAGAAGGTTTAACGTAGGGTAGGTTAAAACTACAAAAAATTTGGAAAAAATAACAAATTAATGACTTTTCCTCATCTATAGGATATGCTTTAGCATAACAATGTTCAAAAAAGTAGATGCCATGTTTGTTGCACAGCAACTTTACGCATCTATAACACCATTTTTTGCTCGCTTCCTCAAAGCCAAATTCCTCTTCTAGTCATGAAAAAATTAGAACTTTTTTTGTTCACCATTTTGTTGTGTTTTTTAAACTCAAGAATAAAAAAATACATGAATAATATTGACATTTCAAATTACAGTGTCAAAAAGAATGAAATTACGTTATCATACTTATAATCTCTTTACGGTTTAAAAATAAGGACAAACACATGTACACATTATGAAATCATAATAACATACCTAGCTCAAGCATAAAACACCATAAAAATAAGCAAAAATATCATTATTTCAATTTTGTACATCAGAATATTACAAAATTTGTACATACGTGAGTAGGCGCGCGTAAAGCAAATTGCCGCCGGGCGACACCTGATGGTAACAACTTCCTTATCCTGGGGCATCCCGCGCACTGATCGGGTTAAAATTTTCGGCAAGAGTCGCCTACAAAAATAGAGGCAGCTAATAAAAAGAGCGAACTTCTGATGCCAGTATTTTTAAAAATATGAACGGTTTCTTAACAATGGCGGCAAAATGCTCCAAACGCGCCCACTCTAGGGTTAAGTACATCATTCTTGCTCATTAAGTGTTATCATAAAATTCACTTAGGTATTTTTAACATTTATCTGATGACTCTATATGTGACTTGCAAAACGGTAATAAACGTTAGTTTGGTATTGAATGTTACATTATATTGTGTTACTAGCTGTGCCTACGACTTCATTCCAGTAGGAGCATTTCTCGCGTTAATCCCAATCCCCTGGGAACCCTAATCACCTAGCGGTATGAAATATACTTTACGACCTATTCTCATATCTACTAAATACATAAAAAATCATTAAAATCAATCGAGCCGTTTCGGAGGAGTTCGACCACAAACAACATGACACGAGATTTTTATAAATTAGATTATTGTTATTCTTGTTACATGTAATGTCATTATCCATCCTATACGGGATAATATTGTTGCTCAGCGACATTATCCCTTCAATAATAATAAAATAAAAACTCAATTCATACGACATTATGCCGACTTAGATAGAAATGTCAGTTAAACCAGTTATTTAAATTTTTTATCGTTAATCAATACAATAAATGTAACTTTATTTTATTTTATCAGGCTATTAATATACAAAAAGATATAAATTAATTTAAAAATATAATTTAAAAATATTAAATATACTTAATATATTAATAACTTACAATAAATTTAAATAAAAATATCATCTCTAAATAATACATATTTTAGATAAAATCATGAACCTAATCAATAAACGAAGATGAATATTTAAAGCATAATTTATCCCATTATAGTAACGTAATTATACTTAGGTAGAGCTGCTAGATCGCATTTTTTTCATGGGGTAATCCTTATGGACATCACTGTATCACGGAGAATGCAGTGGTTATGTCGGACTTGATATCTCACCGACTAAAAACTCAACGGTGTCCCCCTCGTTGCTTTAAGGCTAAGTCCCAGCCAGGAACGCATTCGCACACATCCATAACCCAGCCAGCGATGCCAGTCAAGCCAGCTCTCTGATGCTCTAGGACTCTGAGATGTCCCTCACACCTTTGGAGACGCACCAGGAGCACTGAAATGTGCCTTCCACCTCGAGGACCTTTATTTCAAGTATGACAGGTTCCTCGGGCCCATCTTCCGGAGGTTCTGCTCAAGGAGGCAAGGAGAGCCCACATCATCCTCCCTTGCTCGCTCCGCCGCCTCCTTCTGCGACATCACTTCCTCGCAAAAGGAGACCATAAGCTTCCAACATTGGTGATATTATTCAAAATGTTCTTAGAGGAAAGGTCGAACATTTAAAAGTCAGGGTGTTTATCTCCTAAAAGGTTCCTAAAATTACTTAAAAGATTAGATATGTATATCAACAGTGTGGCATCTGTGTGATCGATGCGACAACCAAAGACAAGGAAGAAGGTCTTGTAAAAAACAACAATAAAAAGTCTACGGCTAAATTAACGGACGCTGATGATGTTTTTTTAGCCCATGCTAAATTTACTGAGTAATTAATGCCGTATAACATAATTACCATTGTAGTATGGTTTCGCTTGGGAAATATACTCACAATACTCACACTCAAATAAATAAGTTACCTATTTTCGATGGTCTTTTGTCCCTCCAATAAGATTCGAGAACGTAGAAGTGACATAATTAAATAGTTCAATTTACTTACACGTACTTTATACTATAAGCGTAGAAAGCAATTTTTTATCAATTTGTTATTGACAAATATAATAATGAAAATAAACTACGATATTTACATGTCATTTATAATTATTAAACTTAATCCTTCATAGAAAAAAAATTCTATCGGAGAGCGTCCTATAGTATTAAATATCTACTTATACTTATAATTTAGCGGCATTTATAGCTAGTATCTGTAGTAGCTAGTAGCCTGTGATTTCTTCTCAAGAACACCCAAGACGCTGAACCAGACCAGATATTACGAGCAAGCAAAGACGTCTATTACTAATGAGAGTGATTTTAATGAGATAAAAGGTTATTTACTTACTCTTTTCTTGAGGACATCCCATCGATAGTCGGAAGACAATGCCGCGTGCCTGCACCGATGCGGGTAATCTAGTACAATAATTTGCGGAACGCATAGCACATAGCACATGTAAGGACAAAATGACTCTTATTATCAGTACAGGACAGATATTAAACAAAAAATATTTAAAGAATATATTATTAAGCATTTTATCTTTTACTGAAACGCTATAGTGCCACGGCTTAAGACGATCTTAATTCTTAGTGATCGGCCGAGCAACCGCGGGCGCAGTCAGACCGTGGACCCGTGATCGTTACTAGCAAATGTTAAGTTTTTTTTAGCTTCGGCCTGGCTAAGATTAAGGGCATGTAGATCGAGCCATAAGTCCCGGTTGTTATGGTTAGAAAATAATCAGTAGTCGAGCCTTGCCTTCAGGCGGCATAAAAACACTTGGGAGCGCCACTATTCCATGGTGCAGTTAGCAGCAAGGTGGAGTAAGCTAAAGGCCTCCTCAATTAAGTAGAGACCCGTGCACTGTAGTAACGTTATCTATACTAATGTTATAAAGAGGAAAGATTTGATTGTTTGTTTGCATTGAATGGGCTCCGAAACTACTGAACCGATTTGAAAAATTCTTTCACTATAATTGTAAAGCTACATTATCCCCGGGTGACATACATAGGCTATATTATATTTTCAAAAAATTAGGGATCCTTAAAGAAACTCCAATAACATAACCCAAGGTGTAAACAAATAAGAAAACCGAAGCAAAGCGAGGGCGGTTACTCATTATAAATAATTATGTATGTAAAATACCTAATGTAAATCTCTATGTGAAGATATTGGCTATAAGAAGGTATTGGCTCTTCGTTATGTACCTACCTAGTTGAAAAATTTTTGTAACTATTTTCCAAGCCAAAGTAACGTAGTTAAATACGTGTTGAATGTACACTTACGTCAATAAATGAACCTAGGATGCCTATCCACATATTTTACGAGACGAGAGAACATTTTATACATATAGGCTTAGCTTTAACTCATTAGCTTCCCATTTCTAAACACGGGTCTCTGCTCTTGAGGAGGCCTAGAGCATATTCCACCAGCACCACACACTTGGCTGAGGTTGAATATCAAGACAATGTTTTATCGTTTTTTTTTCTACAACATACCTACCTACATGATAAACCTCAGCCAGTTCTCACGATGTGTTTACACTCGTTGAAATCTACTTGAACAGTTACACACCTACCTATCTACTTCATTGAGAAGCCAAAGATTACCTACGTTATTTAACTTCGAATAAATCATCTTTACGTTGATTCAATTTTTGCTTTATCATTTTCCTCGGGATTTCATATCGTCGTGAGCTTGGATTTATTGATTTATTAATAACAATATGTTAATGTGTAACGAATGAGTAATTTATGTAAATTTGTGTTATCACCAAGCGGTTTACCGCTTCCTTTCAGCCATGCTTTGGCAAAATACCTTGGCATTATGTAATAAAGGAATTCTAGTTCCATAAATGACAAAACGTTTCCCCATGTCTGTCACCGCCTATTTATGTAAGTAGAATAGGTAAAAAAACGAATACAAAAAATAAAAAATTAATACTTAAACAAACAGGTTACAGGTTAGTATGTATACCTAATAGCAAAGTTATAGAAGAAAATCTGAGTTTTAATATAATTTGGTTAAGATTAATTTTGATAACCATAACGTGGAAGGCATCGAGTTTGGTGCTACAAGAACGTTATGAGTATCTATGAGAAAAGTCATATGACCGCCAGTAGGCTGGTAACCTGCTTACTACGCTCTGTATATTACCGTAACTGATAGTTTCGAACACATATTGTATACAGTATAATTGTCATAATATCATGTATTATGTTACCTCAAAGCAAGGTTTTCCCAGACATCTAGCTCTTTATCTCGAAGGTATTTGACCTTATTATCGACAATGACATAGACGGGAGTGATAAATAAATACATAGTTATAAAAACAGGCCAAGTGCATATCAGTCCATACGTAATGTAGAGTTCCGTAATTGTAAATTGATCGACTATTATTATCCATTAACCTGAAAACCCTTAGTAGCAATGATAATTTTCTTTTTAAAGTCATCATTAAAAATATTTTTCCTAACTTTTTCACATGTCCAACTCCAACGCGTTAGCTGACACGGTGGGAGATACTTGACTCGTAACCAAAATTAGCACTTTAAAGCTCAATATTTCCCAAACGGGCTCCTGAATCGAAAAATGGTCTTGGGTAACCCAAAATATTTTTCAACGACCGTTTTAACGATATTCCATACTACTGGGTAGACGAGAAGAAATAATTATCCCAATTTTATCTGTCAGGCATGTATGTCAACGTACCCTGAAAAAACATTTTTTTAAGATAAACCCTTTTATTCTACGACTTTCTTGTTTTTATACATAATTGTATATCCTCGTCAAACAGTAGCTTATACTACGGACGGACGTACAGACGGGCATGACGAAACAATAAGGGTTCCATTTTGCCTACGGGACCCTAAAATGAGTTTCAATGACCATGTAACTTTTCATACCCGTATATGAGTAAGTAATTTATCTAGCGCACTATACGATACTACGAACTTTCATAATTTCCTTGCTCTGACGTCATAACCCGCCTTTTTGTTATGTAAAACAACCTACGCATGCTATTTGAGGGTTTTCCATCCTGCACAGGTGCGTCGGCGATACCATTGATGCCAGCAGATGGTCGGTCAACTCGCTTGTCTACTATTTGGTTGGCGACATAAGAATTTACATAAGAATAATTCAATAGTCTAAAAACTAAATACAAGGTTTTATAGTGTCAGTCTAAGTCCAAATACAAAATAGGTCTAATTAAGCTTTTAAGGTTTGATCCACACAAGGGTCAAGCTAGATAAAAACGTATAATAATAATCTTAATATATATAAATTACGTGTCACGTTGTTTGTCCGCGATGGGCTCCTAAACTACTTAACCGATTTTAGTCAAATTTGCACACCGTGTGCAGTTTGCTCCAACTTGAAAGATGGGATAGCTTACATTTCAAAATAAAAATAAAAAACTTTTGACAGAACGAAGTCTGTCCGGGCAGCTAGTCTTAATATATATTAAATTACGTGTCACGTTGTTTGCCGGCGATGGATTCCTAAACTACTTAACCGATTTGGATAAAATTTGCACACCGTGTGCAGTTCGATCCAGCTTGAAAGATACGATAGATGGAAGGTTTTATTACAAAAAATCTTTTACAGAACGAAGTCTGTTCGGGCAGCCAGTAATTAATAAAACGCATTCATGTTTTCTCCCGAGTCCTGGGCGTTAATATATTATGCTTTTTAGATATTATGACGGCTATGTCAGCGCCACCGGCAACACAGAGAACCCTAGTGAGTAGAAGCACCTGTGCTTATAGACACCGAAATCTTCTGATGAATATTGAATACCTCCGTAATTATCTGATAACAAAAAAGATACTTATAGGTAGCGAGATGTTTTGATAACGCAATTAGTAAACTCGCTTTTTGTGGTATCGCGATCGTAACGTGTCTACAAGTATGACAGTGATGTCATTGTGTTTTCCAAGCTTTGGATCATTAACATAAAGTAAATGTACCGGCTTTTTGTTATGTTTAACTTAAATACTTACTAATAGTTCCAACTTTTTGTGTCTTTTGTACTTATTGTTAGTTATTATACCCGGATACTGTTGCGACATTGATGAATGCGACAGTTTTGACTTCCTATACCTACTTAAATCACTAGTTTTAATAAACAGTTACAAAATCAGTACAACTTTCGATTGTTTCAAAAACTGTAAATTTTGTACCTACAGTCACGCATCATTCCTGGTCATTCCACTTAATTGACAAGACCGTAATCTACTTCTCAATTTTTTATTTATATATGCGTTTAAATATAGTGCACATGTTTGAAGTATAAGTGAACACAATTAAGTATCTTATATTCGGGCCTCAGATTAAAGAACAAGGGCAATCTGACGTTTGTAATCTATACTAATATTATAAAGCTGAAGAGTTTGTTTGGTTGAACGCGCTAATCTCAGGAACCATTGGTTCGAATCGAAAAAATATTTTTGTGTTGGATAGTTCATTTATCGAGGAAGGCTATAAGCTATCAGGTTTTTGGGAATTCATCCCCTAAGGGGTTAAAATAGGGGTTGGAAGTTACTTTAATACAAACCAACTTCGTCAGTTTTAGAGTTAAATGAGGTTAACATGTTTATGTTTATGTAAGTTTTTAGTTATTAACAAAAATTAATTTTAACATATTTTTTTGGAAAATCATTCCTTCAAGGGTTAATTTAGGGGAAAGAACTTAGTACGCAACTTCATCAGTTTGAAGTAAAAAGGGTGAAAATTTGTATATTAAGCTTATAGTTAAACAGGGGAGGGGAAGGGGAGCAGGAGGGAGAGGGAGAGGGAATTTAATGGTCTCTGATTTGTTAAACCTACCAAAACTATAAAAGTTAAAAGTAACAACAAAGTAGGTACATTCACTGATTGTTAGGCGATACGAAGTTCGCCGAGACAGTTAGTCGTCAATAAAATGACGTCTGTAAATATCAATTATTGTTTTTACACAATTTTAAGGTAGATGTACAAAATTCCGTCACTGCAGGCTCGTCTTATTTAACGAATACCTACCTAAGGCATTTTGTCCACGTACACGCAGGACCTAACTACGACGTGATGGCACAACTAGTTGTGCAATTTAAAAACTTTTTTTCGTATAAAAATATTTGCGGAAACGCTGTGACAATTACGGAATAATCCCATACAATAATAACTAATCAGAAAAGCAATAAAACCTGTTAATTTTCTTGCCTGATCGAAATCTTATGTTGTGGTCATATAATTAACTAATCATAACCTAGGTTGATTATTGACTGTAGGTAATCTTCGATATGAGAAACGTGTTTCATATTCAGTAAAAAAATACTTTTATAAACAAAAAAATTTGTATAAGATAACGCAATATTAATTAACTGTCGCATTACGTATTCAGTTGAACTACCTATAACGGATGCTGCTTTTGCCTCTTATCTATAAAGAAGAGCACAAATACTGGTACAAATTCATTTCATATGCTTTGATGGTCCGTTTAGAGGTCGTGTGATACTATTTCTCAAAAATATTCTGTTCTACAGATGCAACATCGCAGAAAGCTTGACTTGTCTTTTGGAGTACTAAAACATCAAGTCGACCTGAGCCTATTCATCAACAAATGGCGATGTATGGGTTATAGTTTTCAAAGGTCAAAGTTAAGTTTGTAACTTAATTCAGTATATTTAAGAGCAATGTTCAGTTCTATAAGTTTGTCACTCTCTAAGTGAGTCCGACTCACACTTGGAACAACCAATTTTATATCATTCTTCTGTCTTCTTTCTTGTTTTCCTTCCAGTATGGGGCCCAGGGCACCTTACTTGAATTTTTGTGTTCAATAAAAATAAATAAAAAAGAGCCATGAAAATTATACTGTATGATAATCTGTTAAAAATTAATGTTGACGCTGTTGATAATAATCAAATAGTACATTTTTTGATATTTATATATTTTAAAACTTTCATCATTATATTTTTTTTTTGTTAATACGGAGTTTATTTATGTTTTCATTTACTTTTCTTTAAATAATTAGTTTTCTATCTAGTACAATTCCTAATAACTTAAAACACCGTTTTCATTGCTAAACTCTAGCCGAGCATTGTATTAAATAAAAACTTTTGCTCAGTGTATTTACTTAGGCAGACGGCAATGTTTACCAGGAAGCTTATACCACACTTATTTTACGCTTCTTGATGTTTACTGAAGTGTTACTGTATATTTTCCTCTTACCAATTTACATGGATGCAATCCAGTACAAGTTTACCATGATTTCTGGATGGATAACAAAAGGATCTATAAACAAAAGATTCAATGTTATCATCAATCACAAAGAACAACACAATTACAATCTCTTGGTAGCACAACTTTGCTCTTTGTTTCTATAAGGACCACTTGGAAATGTGAGTCGTGCTGTGCGATAGAAAGATCGCTTACAAAAGCATCATCGCATTAGACGTCTAAAAAGGACTATTTTGTTACTTGTGGACGGAGGACATTTCAGCTTGGAAGTCAACCTGTACAAATATAGGCAAAAAGCTTCGCTAGAAACGCGCTAGCCGCGTATTGAACAAGATTCATTAGTTCTTCTGTTCTTCGTAAAGTTTGACAGCGATGTAAAATAACCAGAAAATTCACAAAAGTTTGAATCCTTTAGCAATAAGTTTGAATTTAGAACAAAATAAATGTGTTTTGCATACTTAATAATATATGATTCCGTGAAGCATGTAGAATAGGCATGATGACAGATTTTGAAATACTGTTCTATATTCTTGGGAAATATATTATAATTACAATGTATATCATATTTCCGCAAAAAAATAAGGTTTAGTATAAAATTAATACATTTCAAATTATAAGTTTAAAATTCGCACCAAAACGCTTCAAAGTGTCAGGGCGTGGTTGTGACGTCAGTTATCAGGAAAACAAAAGACAATACGTCATTATTAGTATGGTGATATTCATTTGTTTTAAGAAGTATGACGTAATTCGCGCTAATTGAGACTGACTGGCGTTTTAGCTAAGGTGGCGGTTTGCCGTATTTTGTAGTTTTATTTTATCAAAAATATTGTTTATCTCGCTAATAATAATATGATAAATGCGTGTTTTGTAATCCATTAATAGGGTTTCATGAAATAAATACATAATTTTAGTGATTTTTACTTACTGTCATCATGCCTATTTAGATCGCTAGTTTCTACCTCTGTAGGGAGTTACCAATTTTTAGGGTTCCGTAGCCAAATGGCAAAAAACGGAACCCTTATAAATTCGTCATGTCTGTCTGTCTGTCTGTCTGTCTGTCTGTCTGTCGGTCCGTCCGTCCGTCCGTCCGTCCGTCCGTCCGTCCGTCTGTCTGTCTGTCTGTCTGATCTAGTAAGTAGTTTTTTTTAATACGTCATAAATCGTAAACCGCAAAAAACATCGATCAAAGTTACAATGAAGTACAAGAACTTTTATATTATGTTACTTGCTGCCACGGAACCCTTCATGGGCGAGTCCGACTCGCACTTGGCCGCTTTTTTCAAGACAGTTAATACAAATTGTTAGGTGTTATACGTCGCTAAAAACGTGAGCAACGTTAATCTGAGGCATTAAATTAAAATAATACCTACCAAAAATACCTGTAGATAACTACGTTAAATACGCACCTACCTGTCCCCAATTTGGGATAGGCTTGCGGGGACAGGTTGGTTATTTTCAAAATTTCGATTCTGCTTTTAACTCCCATGTTCGTGATTATCGGATTTAATATCTCTCAGCTAAGATAGAAAGTGTGCTAAGACAGCAAGTGAGTCAAGTCGCCTTGTCAGTACCACGCACCTGACGCACCACTATCTAAATGAACAAAGACTACATTCAGAAAAGATCTGGCAAACATGTCCAATTGTAATTTTAAATGTATTTTCGTATAAGTAGACATTTGTTTCACAACGACAGGCAATCGAGCGATTGACAAGGGCTATTGACGTGAACATGCAATGGTAACGGGGGCAACGTAGCTATTTCGTTGCGATAGACAAATTACACGAAACTCAACGTTTCGTGGATAACAGCGAAAATATATACTGGTAGCTATTATATGCCGTGTATTGCAGACTTTATATCTGCTAGTCCATACCGATGAAGTGCAGAGATTAAGATATAAATTGCACGTTTACTCTTCGGCGAATTACCTGTTGTTCCTAATATATATTATCTACTAGTAGATACCTTTTGTTGATGGTCTTAAATGATGGACTTCAATTGGTCTGCTACTTGATCAGTACGGAAAGACTTTAAAGATAAAGTCAAATTAAACAATGGCATTAACAAACAAAGTATGCACTGTTATCAGAGGTGATCTTAAGAAGTCGAATGCCGAGAAAAGATCCCACCAAAAACATTTTCATGTAAAATGTTTCCAAGACGAGACCATAATATTATGGTTCTACATGAAAAAGTTATCAGATCTCATGTACAGCCAAGCTACTAACTCTATACGCCCTAACTATACAAGCGTTATTTTCACAAACTTTACACCTTTGTGTAAGATATGTGGCTAAGCCGTTTCGTTACTAAAAGAACTATTGTATGAAAGAAAAGTAATGAACACTGAACAATTTTTTTCACCTCACGCCCACGTGACGGTAGCTAAACGACCAATCCATATATCGTCGTTGCGACTTTAAGACTCTTATGTGTAAAAACTCATATTTTTGAGGAAATCGATAAAAATTTATAAAGTTTTGTTTAGTAAGCACATAGGTGATTTTGAATTTGGTGAATAAATTATTAAATTAAAAGTGATTTTGCCAAAAGTGACACATAACACATAAGAGGTCTTAGGGCTTGTTTCACAATCTTCAAGTAAGTCCGAAGTAAGCTATTCGTTGGTTAAGTTGACATTTCGTGTATGTAAAATGACACTTTAACGTCACTTTAACCGGCGAATAGCTTATTCAGGACTCTACTTGAAGATGGTGAAACAAGCCCTTAAAGTCGCAATGACGATATTTTGACTGGTCCGACTGATCTGGCTAGGAAGATAAATTGTGGTATATGCACATAAATGCACATAAAGACATAATCTATATATATAAAATTGAAAAGCGACACACCGCTGATTAAACAAAAAATCTCAGAAACTACCGAACCGATTAAGATGAAATTTGGCAGGTAGATAGTTTCTGCTAAGGAGACGTCCACTAAGAACGGATTTTTGGAAATTCATCCCCTAAGGGGTACAAATAGGGGTTAGAACTCACTTTCATACAAACCAACTTCGTCAGTTTAAGAGTTATAAATATGAAATTTTTTATGTTAGTTTATAGTAATAAAAAAAAGTTAACTTTAACAATTTTTTTTGGAAAATCATCCCTTAAAGGGTTAATTTCTTCAATGGAACTTAGTACGCAACTTCGTCATTTTTGAAGTTAAAAACATGAAAATTTATATATTAGTTCAAGATTAGAAACAAAATTTAAAAGTTATGTGTTTTTTTGGAAAATCATCCCCTAAAGGGTTAATTAAGAGGGCACAAGTTAGTATGGTAATTTCGACAGTTTTGAAGTTAGAAGGTCGAAAATTTGTATATAAGCTTATATTTAGACGCAAAAAATAACTGTATCACGGTTTTCTTAAAATTCATCCCCTAAAAATAGGGGTTGGTAGTAATTTACATACAAATAAACTTCGTCAGTTTTAGAGTTATAAATATGAAAGTTTTGATGTAAGTTCATAATAATAAACAAAAGTAAACTTTAATAATTCTTTTTTGGAAAATCATCCCTTAAAGGGTTAATTTAACGGATGGAACTTAGTACGCAAGTTCGTCATTTTTGAAATTAAAAACATGAAAGCTTACATATTAGCTCCAGATTAGAAACAAATTTTGGAAGTATTAAGTTTTTTTTGGAAAATCATCCCCTAAAGGGTTAATTAAGAGGGCACAAGTTAGTATGGTAACTTCGTCATTTTTGAATTTAGAAGGGTGAAAATTTGTATATAAGCTTATATTTAGACGCAAAAAATAACTGTATCACGGTATTCTCAAAATTCGTCCCCTAAAAATAGGGGTTGGTAGTCATTTACATACAAATTAACTTCGTCAGTTTTAGAGTTATAAATATGAAAATTTTGATGTAAGTTTATAGTAATAAACAAAAGTTAACTTTAACACATTTTTTTGGAAAATCATCCCTTATTAAAGGGTTAATTTAACGGATGGAACTTAGTACGCAACTTCGTCATTTTTGAAGTTAAAAACATGAAAATTTATATATTAGCTCCAGATTAAAAATAAATTTCACAGTAATGCGTTCTTTTGGAAAATCATCCCCTAAAGGGTTAATTAAGAGGGCACAAGTTAGTATGGTAATTTCGTCAGTTTTGAAGTTAGAAGGGTGAAAATTTGTATATAAGCTTATAGTTGAACACAAAAAATAACTGTATCACGGTTTTCTCGAAATTCATACCCATAAGGGGTAATATTAAGGGGTTATAAATATTTAAGGAACTACGTAACTTTTGAATTCACAATCAAAAATGTGAAAATTTCTATGTAAGCTTATAATTAGGAACAAAAATTAATGGTTAAAGGTTTTTTGGAAATTCACCTCTCAAAGAGTAAAAAAAGCAGGAGATGTAAGTTTGTGCGAAACTTCATCAATATCAAACTCAGAAATGTGAAAATTCATTAAAAAAATATTGTAACAGGTTTTTTTGGAATGTCGTCCCTTAAAGGATAAAGGGGTTGAAAATTTTTCCAGAAGTTCGTCGTTTTAAAACTCAAAAATCTGACAATTAATATGGAAACTTATAGTCAGAAACAAAAAATTAATGTAGGGGACTTAAAAAACGGGAGGGGAAGGGGAGGGGGACAGGAAGCGGGAGAGGGACTGGGAGCGGGAGAGAGAGAGGGACAGGGAGCAGGAGAAGGAGAAGTAGCGGGAGAGAAAGAGGGTGAGGAAGAGGGGCAGGAAGTGAAAGAGGGAGAGAGAGCGGACAGGAAGTAGGAGAGGGAGAGAGAGTGCGGGTGTATGACAGGGAGCGGGAGAAGGAGAGGGAGTGGGACAGGGTGTGGGAGCGGGAGAGGGAGACGGAGAGGGAGAGGGACAGGGAGTGGGAGGAGAGGGAGTGAGACAGGGAGAGAGAAAGGGACAGGGACAGGAATTGGGAGCGGGAGCGGGAGCGGGAGCGGGAGAGGGAGAGGGAGAGGGAGAGGGAGAGCGAATAATATTGAAAATAATCAATAAATAGCGACATATAAAGTGAACTGATATGAATATTTTAATTTTTCGTTTTTGTTTAGTTGTTTGTTACTTTGTAATGGATATATTCAAAAACTACTGGACCGATTTCCAAAAATCGTTCATCAGGAAAAAGCTACATTATTTTTTATAATAAATCTCAAGAGCGACTTTTCTGTAAATTAAATATTTTTTCAAGATTTCGGTTAGGGGCACTTCGATAACATGTTTTTTAAATTATTGTCTGTCTGTCTGTCTGTTTATCTGTCCGGGAATCACATGAAAACTCTTGAACTGATTTCGACGTAAATTAGTGAAGTTGTGTACTTTGAGTCATATTTAAGAAAACTTTTCGTACTTTTCGAGTTTTTCAAATTTTTTCATGAAAAAGAAAAACAAATTAATGTGAATGTTGTTTATCTTTCAAAATCCGCTTCCGGAGAAATGATTTGTGATTTTATCGTAGGTTTCAGTATATTAATTTCTAAATATAAGTACTTCAATATTAATAAATCTGTTTTTAAATTTTCTTCTGTGAGGGGTAGGTACAAATATGATAAGCATAACATCCGCGTGCGAAGCCGCGGGCAACAGCTAGTATACTTATAAAAGTATATTATGTCTTCTGTAATATACTTTTATAAGTATATTATGTCACACATTTACACACAATTACACATTACTATTATTGATGTGAAACATCTTTATGCGAGGGGTAAACCTGATTTTAGACTTGGCGATCGTGGCGACACATTTCGATGTTTCACATCTGTCAGCCGTCCCATGACAGCTGTTCTTTTTATTATTAATGTGTAATATTATAATATACAGGTTATAAATTGAGTTAAAAGCTATACTATAAAGATACCTAATAGGTATAGTGGAGAATAAAATTATATGAAAACGATCCTAATATTGAGGCCATTCTGTACATAGTGATACCACAGTAAAAATACTGTGGTGATACTATACTAAACATAGTGATCGACAGGATTAACAAAATGGGATTAGGTCACCGTCGATAGTTTTAATAGATGACCAATGGCACAAAACTCTGAGCGCTTCAATGATGTGCTTATGAAAAAAAATTACGTAGAGGTGTACGCTTATTGATCGTTAAACCATAGGTCATAATAACTTACGGCCTTCGGGTTCTACGATAACTTTCGACACTTGAGTTGGTCACAGCATGGCATGACATGTAACAATTTGGTATAGTTAACTAACTACTTTAATTGCTAGTAATTTTGAAGTGGAGTGTTTAATAAGTTTTTTATATCTAGGTAATGCTACATAAATCAGTTTATGGGTTGGTACTATGTCGGGGTAAGCTATTGCCATAAAAACTAGTTGCGTCATTAAACCATATGTTGTATTGTCAATTTTAAGACTTCCCACTTACCATCAGGTGGATTGTCAGCTCGTTTGCCGGCTATTTCCATAAAAAAAAACAATTAGGGTGTTACGCCCCAACTCAGTCACTTTAATCGCTCCTTAGTAAAGAATCACCATACAAATTCTGTAAGGCGGGTCACACATTATGACGTGCCTTTTCAGCCTGGGAAGTCATATGGTCATTTATACTTTTTTACGAAAAAATGCAAAGTAATTCTGATTGCATTTGCTATTTTCCAAGTACGGACTTATGTAGGTATGTGCTATTATTATTATATTAAATTATGCGTTTAGCGATTAGATAAGTTGATGGCTTAAATACAAGAAATTATACAAAATTGTTTAGCACTCCAATGTCTTTAAGATAAATTGCTAATAATTGTAGTACGTGATTCATACCTTGTTAATTGTATATTGAATTGATATTGTTCTTCCTTCTTGTTTCTCCCTAAGCTTGTACTACAGATTAACAATTTATAGAGCTATTTATCTATCTAAGTTATACTTAATTAGTTCTAAGTATACAGTTTGCATCGTCGGATTACCTAAACGTCATATTAAAAGTTATGTTGCGACCTCTACAATTAAATCTGATAAGAATATTAGGTAAAATATTTCGTATACGTACCTACCCGTCCGGAAGGGAAATAATAAAAAATACATTATAAGATTTTTTTATTCGTATATTTTCATGTTCGCTCTACAAGAGTCACATTGCTATACACATCAGATCACTTTCAACTTTATACAGTTTAACATTTTTTTTTCGGTTTTTTGTCGAGTTTTGTATAAAAATAGTATCAGGCGGTGAGGAAGCCGAGGTCAGAGGTAGAATTTAGTGCCAGCCGTGAGCGCCGTGGTTCCAGGGGCCCTCTTCGGGCGCGGAGGCGGCGGCGTGCGCGGCGGCGGCGTACTGCGCGAGGTGGGAGGCACGCGCGTGCTGCACCTCGGGCGTGTCGACCACGTACTGTCCGTCGTGGGTGAGCTGGATGTGGGCCTGGGGCCCGTTCCACTTGCCGTAGCCGGCGGCGTAGCCCGCGCCGTGCGCCAGCGCGCCGGCGTACCCGAGAGGAGCGATGGCGCCGTACGCGGCGTGCGCGCCGTGCGCGGCGTTAGCGTGAGCGTTGGCGTGCGCGGCGATGTGAGCGGCCTTCAGTTGGGCCACCTCGGGTGTGTCGATCACGCGGCCGTCGTGAGCGAGAGGCGCGGGGCCGTACTTGAGGAGGCCTGTGGGAAAATATGCACTCCCATTATTAACAGCTCAAATGTCATACTTGATAAATCGGCTGGAATGTATTTAGTTGTGATTATTAATGAGTTATGGAGCGTAAGTTAGCCGATACAACGAATAAATATAATTTTATTATTTCCTGTTAAATATATCAACCTTAAAACCGTATGCAAACCATTCATATTTTTAATTATAATGTTCACCTTAATAAATAATTTCATCATAGAAACTACTATCTGAAGGTAGGCATGGTTAGAATCACCATTAAGGATATCAAAGGTTCTGGCACTCACCAGCGGCAGGTGCTCCGTAGTGTGCGCCAGCGGCGTACCCGGGTCCGGCGAGGTATGCGCCGGCGGCGGGCGCCCATGCGCCGTGCGCGGTAGACGCCTGCGCGTGCGCAGCATAATGCGCCGCTTTAGCGTGCGCTACCTCGGGCGTGTCCAGCACGTATTTGCCATCAGGGCTCAGCTGGATGTGCGCTGGGGGACCCGCGTAGAAGGAGGCCTGCGCCAGGCAGAGGGAAGCGGCTAGGATAATCTGTGGAATAATGATGTGTTATAAAGATATGACGCGATCGTAGGGTTATAACTACGGGTTATTTTATATACGTTACACCTACGGAGGGCTACGGAGAGCCCAATAACTTCCAGCAATCAAGCACACTATCCAAATATAAACTATTCCTTATTGCAGCAGTGGTTGAAGATCCGATAGCTGTTAGATATATATTTGATCTGATGGAGCCTGTTGGGATGTATTTATAGTACCATAAACTACTATGTGTCGTCTAATATTAACATAAAATGCTAATAATAAAATGAATCTACTTAATAAATAATTTCTAATCATGACTCAATAACAACAATGAAGTTGTGGTCTAAAGAATTACAATACAGTTGTAATTTTTTTGTAGGAGAAATCATGACCTACTTTGTGCGAATAACACAGCGTTCATAAATCTATTCTGACTTGTATTACATAAAGCTTTTAAAATGATAAGTTAAAATACCACAAAAAGTGTATCAACAACACGCATTAAAAATAACATCGAAATACTATTTCGTTTAACAGGACAATGACAGTATCTAACACGGAACTAAAATTGATTCGGTCTTAGCGTTCGCATGTCATCATGCTAGTATTAACGAAAAATGATATAACTAGTAACAATACATTGTGTTATTAAATTAATTTTTTACACGGTTCGCTGAAGTTCAGATATCTACGAAAAGAACTGAACAATTTGTTACGCATGCTTAGCCCTCCATGCTACATTAGTTTCGCTCGACAAGGCCGTTGTAAAGCTGACTTCGTAAGCACGGTTGCGTGTAACAAAACTTTATCTAATCTCAGATCATAATGCAAGACACCTGATATAATTTTATACCCGCTGTTCACACAATCGTTGCACTTTTAGTATCTACGTGTCTGATTGTTTCATTTTGTTCATATTTAAAGCCTATTTCGTCACGAACTAGACAACAACTGTACAGATCGTGTGAACTTGTTGCAGTCCTACAAACAAAAATAAGAACAGTTGCGCAATCAACTATAACAAAAATAAGGAAATGTAACTAAATGTTTGTATTTCTTAACATCATCTTTTAGATGTAGTTCAGATACAGTTTTGTTCTGTTACAATAATTCTGTGATATTATTGTGAAATTTCAATTAACACTACGCACTGATGTTTAATTCTTAGTATGTAGGTTAATGTAAACACTAGTTAATTATGTTTTAGTATAAATTGCAATGGGAATATAAATCTTACTTAAAAACGTTATTTCCAACACAGATTGTGTCAAGAAAATTGGGTCTATTCAAATGGAATGACACAGACTTCCAAATAGGTCTGTATAAATCACTTGCATTGTCGGGTAACTTATTCTCCATGACATGACGAAAGGATGTGAAGTAAGACGCTGTTAACCTTAGAATCGTAAAATAGTAATTAAGACATGAATCTTAGATAAAAATAAAGGGTAATTAAGTAGCATCGTCTAATTAACTTAAATTTAAAAAGAGTATTATCAAAACTCTTTGTTATTAATCCGTTCGTACAAGAGTTTTGTACCAGGAAGGCAGGCTTACCCTACTATCGAATGTTAATAATTGTGTTCTTAGTTTATATAACTCAGCGGCGCCAAACACAGGCTGGAAGGCGTGGCATAGTTGCACGCACTGGTACGCCGATGACAGATAAAGTAACCGCAATAAGAGCTTCAAACAAGTAGCCGATTAATCTAGATAAGCTAATAATTTATATGTTTATAGCTAACTAAGCGAAAGCCGTTAGACAAGGATCAAGAATTTTATTGTTCCTTTTAAATAATTAAAGAAAACATTCGCAAATGTCGTTTTTATCTTATTACAGCGAATGTCACAAGCAGGTTATAAAAACCTAGAAATAAGTAGTTAGACCTTGTTTAATGACCATTTTTATAAAAACATCTATTGACGTATAAAGACCAAGTCTTCTAATTAACGAGAACCGGTGCAATACGTAGTTATAATAAAATAATAAATATCTAGACAAGTGCTTCAATGGCGTCGTACTTACATTAAGTTAATGTTCAAGGAGACATAGTGCAGAATGTAGTTGACCACGTATTTCACAAATATTGCCCCGGGTACAACACTAACGCCTCGTTAACAACACTATTAAGCGCAAAGCCCTTGTACTTATAACCAGAACAGTCATAGTAATTAATGACTCAGGCAGTACTTCAACTCCATTTCTAATCAGCAATCTAGTAGTGACTATATTTCTGGTTTGAATATTTTTGATTTATATTTAGCCAACTTTCGCAAAATAATCCCTAATTTGTCGTCAGAATTTCATACAGTAAAATTTGGCGGTACAGTAAAACTTCTTTGTAACGAAACTTTTGAGAACTTATTCTCCACAAAATTATATTTTTATGTGGTACGAGTAACCCCCCTCGCTTTGCTTCGGTTTTCTTATTTTTTACACCTTGGGTTACGTTATTGGATTTTATTAAGGATCCCTATTTTTTTTTTGAAAATATAATATAGCCTATGTTACTCAGGGATAGTGTAGCTTCGTAACAGTGAAAGAATTTTTCATATCGGTTCAGTAGTTTCGGAACCTATTCCATGCAAACAAAAAATCAAATCTTTCCTCTTTATATATTATATGTGTTATAAAGTACCAAGTCCTAATTCCTAAACTCTTATCCATACAAGTAAATAACGCATGATTCCTACAAATACATAATGAATATTATGCACCCTACAGTGACTCGGCATTCTTAATTTTTGTTCCCGTTTTTGTATACTAAAATATTAAGTTTATCAAGAGATATTAATAAAACAAAGACAGTGTCTAATACGCGTAGGTACTTGTTTTGCAACTCGCAACACAATGTTTTCGATAGATTAACGACATGTCGTGAACTTATAGCTCTGGTCTTTGACAGAATTAATTTGGTAACCGCTGGAGATTTATCCGAGTCTGCCCCCTCACGACTCGTCGTCTTCTGGGGGCTTGATCCAGTTCTTTCTTTATTTTTCTTCTCGCTTTCTTGGCAGGCAACGCATCGGTGATGCCTATGGTGTTGCTGATGTCCATGTGCGAAGATAGCCACTTTCCATTAGGAGGATCGTCAGTCAGCTATTTCCATAAAAATGACTCTAAAACTAAAAACTTGACTATTCTCTACATGTATGGTACATTATAGGAAATATTTGCTCGTAAGTATCTATACATCGAATATAATGTATTAATAAAGTTGAAAAGAACTACACTGCATTTCATGCGGTTAGTTCTTATTGGTTTCGATCGTACTCGTATCAATTTACAAAAAATAATACCTACTGCATATTAAAGTAAGCAAGTTACTCTACACCTACTATATCTAGACCACCTGCGTACTTAAGATTCGCGAATTCCACGACACCTTATCCGAAACCGCAGGAGTTGATTTACGTCCTGAATAAATTTTGAATGATAAATTGATATCCGAGACACAGTTATGACTTAGTTATGAAGAATAGTTTTAGCAAGACTATTTTAATTTTCCTTGTAGTATATTAATATTTGGTTTTAATTAATAAATATATATTTATATATATAGTTTTGCGAATAAAATTCACACAAAAATTTGTTTGCGATGATACACTTTCAACATTTTTTCAATATTTTGCTTAGTTACGAATATTTTCTTTTTTATCATTGAAATTTCATTTTTTTACAAAATATAATTCAATTCATTAATATCATTATCCTTTGGATTTTTACCGAAGTAAAAGTTAGGTCTGTACTATACTGTATCAGAAAGTTAAATAGAATATTTATGAATACGCGACGCGAACTTAATAAATTAAAATAATAAATAGATAGAAGTACTTTTGCTAGTAAATCAGATGTTACAAAACCTGTGATAATTTTCAATGTTACGTGGACCGCCAAGTTTCTAGCTGTAACGTGTTACATTTACCTAATAATTCGCCTACTCGAATCATTAAATAAGTTCAGTATAACGGCCACAAACCAATTAATACATTCATGACTTAATTTTTGAATTATTTCAACAAATTATAATAAATAACATATAAAAATAACCCAATAATCTTCAGTCTCTAGCAGACGAATTAAATCGCGAATCTTAATTTTTAACTCATGGTTCTATTCAAAATTAAGATTACCTACCAACTGCAAAATTTGCTGAGTGGTTGAATTTGAATTTATTATCAAAAGATTGATTTGTCAAATTTGTGTGATTTGTTAATCAAAAGATATCGCGTAAGAGCAGACAACCGCACGCAAAAAAGGAAAATTAGGTGTTGAATTTATTCTGCAACCGGTTATTTATGTGAAAATTGGTGCAATTATTCCAGTACAATAACGTTTATCGTACACGTTGGTACAAGCGTGATCGAATTGTGAGGCAGGTGTCTGTGCGAATAGCTCCGATTGATTCATAAACAATACGATTTCGCAATTGTCGATAGCCGCAGCCCTTTGTGAATGTCCAATTCTCTACACAAGTGTATCTACCGAGCTAAAAGATCAAGATTTGTAGAACAATACCTGTCTGACATTTTGACTATGTTAATAAGTATATAGATTGTGTATGTATGGGAGCACAAAAATGAAAAATATTTTTGGGTTATTATTGCAATAAAATACAATGACTGCAATGATACATGCAAATTTGATAAATACCAAGAATATTCATGAATGCAATAACAAAAAAATTCGAGAATTTTCTTATGTTAACCTACATAAAAACAAAAAAAATATTTCTAACAATAAATGATTAGTTAATTTTACATCTGTTGTTCCTATTTATACTAATTTAACTAGAAAATTTCTTGTGTGTGTTCTTGTGTGCAATTTTGACAAAACATTACGTTGCTTAAAATATTTATGTAGATATAAAATACATATATATAGTAAGTAAATTGTAATATAATAAGTAAGATATTTAATGGAATTGTAATTTAATTTAAATATTGACAAATTTATTAATAAGTTTGAATTATAAATAATTTAAATATGATAATGTGAATATTATAATAATAGCATATAAGGTCTCCGGTGCACGCTGGAAGAGATGTACCATTAAATAAATAAATAAATTAAAAAAAAACTAGAAAATTTACTCTATTTTAGTAACGATCGAAAAGAAATCCATGTAAGTAAATATATATTATAAATAAGCAGTTTGGCAACATCGAGTCAGTTCACACAATCTCGGCCGAGCCCTCGAGTTGCGAGGAAAATGACTCAAAGAGATTTGAGACAAAGCAAGTGTACTATAATTTGAAGGCGTGGACCTCATATCGACTAGCCTTTGCATTCAGTTGCAAAAGCGTTGTTTTGCAATAGTTCGGAATTATCATTCAACGAACTGGTGCACAACCAGTCGGCCATTGCAATGCGTTGGGCAAGAGGAAGCGGTAGGCGGTAGGAAGTGTTATGGTTTTGCGAAGGTCATAAGAAAATTTTATACAATCAATCAAAATTTGCAACCGTCATGCGCCATGCATATTTCACATTTCTAGGGAAAACAGTTTTCACAATACTGTATAAATTCGAAAAGTCTATGGGCATATGGGCATGTTCTAAATTTGAGTATTTTTGAATGTTATTTCCTTTTTAGGGTTCCGTAGCCAAATGGCAAAAAACGGAACCCTTATAAATTCGTCATGTCTGTCTGTCTGTCTGTCTGTCTGTCCATCCGTATGTCACAGCCACTTTTCTCCGAAACTATAAGAACTATACTGTTGAAACTTGGTCAGTAGATGTATACCGTAAACCGCGTTAAGATTTTCAGACAAAAATTGAAGAAAAACAATAATTTTTGTGGGTTCCCCATACATAGAACTGAAACTCAAAATTTTTTTTTTTCATCAAATCCATACGTGTGGGGTATTTATGGATAGGTCTTCAAAAATGATATTGAGGTTTCTAATATCATTTTTTTCTAAATTGAATAGTTTGCGCGAGAGACACTTCCAAAGTGGTAAAATGTGTGTCCCCCCCCCTGTAACTTCTAAAATAAGCGAATGATAAAACTAAAAAAAATATATGATGTACATTACCGTGCAAACTTCCAACGAAAATTGATTTGAACCAGATCTAGTAAGTAGTTTTTTTTTAATACGTCATAAATCGTAAACCGCAAAAAACATCGATCAAAGTTACAATGAAGTACAAGAACTTTTATATTATGTTACTTGTTGCTACGGAACCCTTCATGGGCGAGTCCGACTCGCACTTGGCCGCTTTTTAAGTCGTAGTATTCCATAGCAGCATTATGAATTTGAAAATAGTAGAGAATGGTTTTATTTCTCGTAGTTCATTCTTATTTATTTTCAAATTAATTAAACAACGCTGTCATAGGAAATTCATAACAATAATAATAGCGCTCACTAAGACATGAAAATTAATGTTGAATCGCGCCAATCGTGGTAATACGTGTACGTGCAATCTAGACCTGCCAGTGCTAATAGCTTTATAATTTTACACTCCTTATCTCACAAAGGGCCTAATTGATCTTTACTTTGTTCTACATGGTTACATTCACAATAAACCGTAAATAGAAAAGCAAAAGCGGTTAATTCTTTGTGTTACGTTTGTTTTAGCTGCCAGAGAAATCTCTCCGCTACGAGTTTTATTGAAGATGCTACGAAGATTCCCCCACTGTGTAGAACCCGCTCAATACCTCGGTTATATTTTATACACGTCTTACTTATTTTAACAAAGTTTATGTACATTTTACAGCTTTGCGTTGCAAAATTAAAACTAAAATATAAAAATAAAATACGTTCATTGAAGTATTATTACTAGCATAATAGAACCGACACCGCGAACACAATGTATGTCCCAATGAATTGGCACCAATCGACTTCAATTTTCAATGGATTCGTTCGATTTTGAAAGAACGAGGGCTCAATTTTGAAAATAGAACTTCCCGGCGAGACACATTTTGTTCGAGATGTATGTTCTACGACATTATACTTCCAATGAATACGTTAGTTTTATTTGAAGCATTGTTTATCTACAAATGTTAGTAATAACATATAGGTAAGTCTACCTACTTCGTGCAGTGAAATGCAATTTACATAAGGGTCAATTAGCATAATAGTGAGTAATAGAGAAGTATCGACAGTTTCGTAGGCGACTAATAAACCGGATGCTTGATTAATCATCAAAATACATTGTTCTCTGTCAAACTAGACCTTGACATAGTATTTGATGAATTATATTAGCTACGCACTTAGTGCAATGACTCTTGACGCGATTAGTAACGGGTCCGGTACTCCGGTGTAAGAGAGGATGCTAGAAATACTTCCTACTATTGTGTTTATACTTTTCCTGTTTCTACTGTTACTTATATAAATTTTACTAACAAAAAATAACCAATTTCAAAGCTCAAAAACTACTTGTCAGATCTCGCTCAAATTTATGTGGGACTACATGACATGTACTTGCTTTCGATTAAAAAAGAATCATCAAAATCGGTTCACCCAGTCGAAAGTTCTGAGGTAACAAACATAAAAAAATACAGTCGAATTGAGAACCTCCTCCTTTTTTTAAAGTCGATTAAAAAGTTGGTTAGATCCATCTCCTTGGTTATTCTCTTGAAAATATAAAGTGATAAATATGCGCTATGGAGATATAGTTACATTGACCTCTGGAAATAGATTGCTTTAAATGTTACGGCCTGAATGTAATTTGATAAATTAAATTATTGTATGCAATGGTCTTTAAACTCAACCTGACCTTTTGAACTCAATCTTGAGGACAATAAATGAAACGCTCATTTTCATCCCCTTATATTTTTCTCCATATGAAAAACGACTTTTTTCAAATTCATGTCGCCAGTACAACATATATTTCATTTTTACTTTATAAGAATTTATGAAGTTATTTTAATAATAGATAGAAACCCAAAAAGGCTTACTTTTTAAATAGTACTTTTTAACTTAGCTATTCAAACTAATAAGAACTTAGTTTGTTTTAAAAATACTTTTAGTTTGAGCTAGTGCTTCTCTATAGAGATGGTCATGAATAAATATATTTTAAAGTGTTCTAATCGGTTCCTATCCCGCAATGATATATTATAATTATTAGCTTGAATAGATCCGCGGTATTCACCCAAACGGAACTAGGCCCCGCCTACTATCAGCAAGCTACCGAAGGTGTAATAATTTAGTGACAATTTAGTTGAAATAGTGGTTGATCGATTTATTTGGCGTGAACAAATTATAGTCAGGTCGTGCGGCTCCGAACTGAATTATATACATATTCATATTTCCTAATGCCCGCCAATTCTGATAGGGGCTATTGATTCTAAATATCAATCTAATCTTAAGCGGTTGAATTATGTTAATGGGCGATTAAACTAAATTTGTCAATTTTATCCCTGTATTTCCATATATTTTTAGAGTTTATTACTGGGACCTGAACAGTCTTTATAATGGTCCGTGGTTAAATGGCTTCAGACCTTAATTTTAGGTGGTGAAGTTTTATACAATGTACAAGTTTTTAGAATATTAGTTGTAATTTTAATGTGATTATTATTGTGCATTATAATGAATGAATATAAAAGTCCATATTGCGTCCTGCGAATTACAATTATTGGGCGCGTAAAAAAAGCAGAAATTAAACCCGCAAGATGCAACATTTTGGTTTTAAACCAAACTATGTGATATTTAGTTTTGATATTTACAATTAGTTTTAATATTTTAAACTATTGGTTATAAAAGTTAGTATTAGCGAAAAACTATGGGGTAAAATAAATTAGTAGGAAAGAGAACAATATAAATGGAACTCACCATAGACTGCATGATTACTGGATTTATACTAAATTTATTGGAGATCTCAAACGAACTAACTTTGGCGCTGCTGGGTAGCCAGTACTCGCCTCGAGAATTTCGCCTAAGCGACGTGTGTACACAACCACCTCCAAAGTCGGAATGTCGATTGGATACAGCCAGCCCCCTTATATATGTAACACCCCGCTTTGACCGCTTGTAATTGGAAACAATTAACTAGACAGCAAGTGCAATGCTGTAATTTTAATTGTGAGATGCGCGGACATGAACACGGCACAGGACGCAGGGGTGGATTCAGAGTCGTTTTGATACGAGAAAGTGTGAAAAGAAATACGACGTTTGCGAGAAAATTCCAGATCAATAGGCCCAAGGTTACGTCGCGTTCGTTAACGTTTTTCGAACCATTTCCGTTTTACTACAATTTCAACTTGTACAATTTTAAAATTTCAAAAATTTTTCAAATAAAACATAATACGTTTAATGAACGATACTTGGTTTTGTATTGACAGTATTTTCCTTCTTAATTAAGAAATTAAAGATACGTTTAAGGAATGCGTACAGTTAGTAAACTTGTTCACAAGGAGAGGGCGACGTTGATGTCTTTCCTATGAGCCAGTTCCGCGCTATTGTATCGGTCGTTCAAGATACATTCAGGGCAAACAATGTTATTAAAATTTTACTACTGGGTATATCCTAATGATACTGCAGTAATATATTTTACTCCATCATTAAATTATTAATAACATACCAGTATTTACACAGACTTGTTATACACATGAAAACGTAGTTATGGAAAGTAATTATAATAAAATGAAATGCCTATTGTACTAATATGTGATAAAATATATACTATCGTTAGACTAATAGATGCATATTAGTGATCTTATTCAGTCATATCGGGTTTTTTTTTTACATAAAATAAGTTAGTGCTTGACAACAATCCCACGATGGTAAGTGGCGATGGAGTCCAAGATGGTGAACGCACTAACTTAATAAATGCCTATTCACTCTTCTCTTGAAGACACCTACATTTTATTCATTGGATTCATCGAAATACTTAAAATTTAAAGTATATAACATTGTCTACTAAGCCTGCTAGATTGAATGTAAATTATTAATTTCGTAGCTTCCGTAAAATAATAAATAAACAATACAATCACGAAAAAGTTTGAAACATTATCAAGTGGGATTTTAGTCAAGCATTGACTTATGAGATATAAAAAATAATATATTATGCATTGCTAAATTTAATGAGCTTGTACCAATAGGCTCGTGCTATTTAATATTACGAAATCTATGTAGCTATAATAGATTCTGACATCAGCGAATAAATAGGAAACAAGAGCAAGTTTATGTAATATTACCTGTACAGTGTACACCCTGGCTACACCTGAGTCAAATGGCTTCCAGATTTAAAACAGGTATTTTACACGGATTAAAATTACAAGTACTTAGAGCAACGTTATGGGCCCGGTGGACGTAACATGATACCATCCAAGTATAAGGTAGGCATGTACCTAGAGGGCCTTGCTATTTAACATGCCGGCCGGGCTTGAGGTTCCGGATTCGATTCCCTGGTTGATGATATTTTTTTTTTCTTTTATAAACAATAAACGCTAACACACACATACCCCCGCAGCAGGTTTTTACCTGTGTCGCGGGTGGCATGGACGACACATGTAACACATCACAGTCATACCTTGCACCCGAGTACAAATATTTATCTGTCACATAAAATATACACTATGCATTACTTGTCACATAAATATCTGCCCCGGCTGGGAATCGAACCCGGGACCCCTCGCTTCGCAGGTAGGATCGCTACCAACTAGGCTACAGGGTCATCAAATTGTAATATATGAGTGACACGTTTGTTCTCAGGATATTCTTGTGTGTTGTTTAATATGAAGAATCCTAGCTAGTAGTGGGTAAGTTAGAAGGTAATTTAGATAAGTACTAGTAGCAGCAGGTTGTGAGTGTGTGAGTGCTTATTATTTCTGGTTAACCCCCTTTACCGTTACCATAGCAACGAAAGTAGCAGCTATGCTCCTTGAAATGTCCCATTCTGAATCATTATTTTGTTGATAATTCTAATGCTAAAGCTTATGAAGCTCTCATATCCCGGCTTGTATGGATCCTAATACAGCCTGAAGAGTTAAGCAACAGCGGGCGCGGTCGGTAGTTGGATGGGTGACCGATAGGGGGAAAAATCGTTTGAAGGGCACGTAAAGTTATCGGTACCAGTGGCCTTTGGACGGCATCAAAACTTCCGAAACCTGGGTTGGCCACAACCTCTCGACCAATTCGTACTGGACCAGCGTGCACTTACTCGCAATGCTTGTGCATGTCATTGCACTTTTCATAGTTTGACTTTTACGTTCTTACCACTTAAGGGGATGAATATCCATGGACATCAGTAACACCAAAGAACGCGTTGTCGGCCAAGAAAGAAAGAAAAAGAAAAACTGGCTTCCTGATTTTTATTAATTCAGTTGAAAAGTTTCAAGTAAATCGGATGAAATTTATTTTTATACTCCTGCAAACTTATACCCTCGAAGATGGATGAGAGACGATTGCATGTCATGGAGACCAGAATGTTGACATGGATGTGAGGAGTGACGAAAATAAAAAATAGAGGAAGTATGAAAGTGGTACAAATGACAGAAAGTTAGAAGCGAACAGTATGCCGTCGTATGGGCATGTGATGAGGTGAGATGGATATGTGTGTGGATGGACGAAGGGGACGAGGACGACCAATAAAAAGAGGGATGGATTGTACAAAAGATGATAAGAAGGGAAATGATGTGGAGATGACGGGTAATAGGAAAGTATGGAAAAAAAAAACATTTTTTTAATGGAAATAGCCGGCAAACGAGTTGACGGTCCATCTGATGTTAAGTAGTGGCTATCGTCGCCCATGGACATCAGCAACACTAAAGGCATCACTGATGTGTTACCGGCTAAGAAAGAGGACACACACGACGAGTTGTTTGGCGGCTGACTCATATGTACTAATAGTAATAATGGTTTTAATTAACAATTAAAGTCAATATTAACAATATAATTCCTCGAGGGGCTCTACCAATAGCGGGCCGGATTTAGTAGCCTCATACGACACCCATCCGGCGTGGGATTGGGGTTAGTATTCTAAGCCGCCCCAATACGGCGTCAAACTCTCTTTTTATTTTTTTATTTTGCTATACTTAATCTTTAATTATTGTTCCAGTGGAACACACACGGAATAATCGTAGTACAAATAACACACTCGTAAAATAACAAGTAAACGACAATAACAACTTTGTCTATATCAAGTCTGTACAATATGAGGCTGGAAAATCCGTGTCGGTAAATCTGAAAAATGTATACGGTAGTCGCCATAGTTTGTTTACAACGATATTTTATAAGAATAGATCATCAATCATGGAATATAAAAAAACACTTATATGTTTTCGGTTTTCGTTCCGTGTGATCAATTTTATGTGACAAATATTGACCTTGTCTACTGTTCATACAGATAACAGATATATTGTTGTTAAATTTAAGTTTTTTTAAGTAACTAGCTTTTGTGGCGGGAATATAGAGATTCATTTGTATTTGACCTGTTACACCTGAGTTTAATTGTACCTATATTCCACAGTAAAGATTATGATTGATTGATTGATTGACATGCGAGCGCATTCGCCAGATCTGGACGCACCCTAAGAAAATTGACACGTATTTCCCTACATATTTTACAGAACCACATTTCTCCATTACCACGTTACCTGAGCCATTAAAGAACTATAACTACATTAATGGATAATATGACCTTTTCTGTCTGTCCTACGCTACATTAATAAAGGTTTAAGATATCAATCACATTTTAAGCACAATAAACTATGCGTATGGGCTATGCTTTTAGTACAGACACAGACCTCATTGTATATGTATACTTAGGTATACTTAGGTATACATATACAATCTAGAGTTACAACTATTGAAAAGCGTCTTAAGAGTAAAACACAATAGAATGCATTGCTCTTATTCTAATTTCTATAATAGTTAAACAAACATTGCTTTCTGTCTGTCATACTGCAATTTGCAAGTGTTACGGCGCGTCATACAACGACAGGGCAAATTACCTGTCAATCATAACTGCTTAACGTTTGCATTTGAGCAGAATAGTTCAGTAGATATTGGAAGGTGTTACAAACTCAAGAAAAAAATTAAGCATTCATAAAGTTGCCGTATGTTGCCGATGCAGTAGTATGCGCATCAAATAATTTTATTAGAGTATTTGCAGTGCATTCAGACTTAGAACTATTGTCAGTAACACCACAAAAGAAATAATAGTACATGTACAGTGCCACCAACTTAGGAGGGCGCTGTCGGACGCACTGGACCAATCATTGGACGCAATTCGAGACGTAGTAAATGTCAAATGAATGAGCACAAATGACTTATGAATGGCGAGGCATTAGTTCAAATTTTCGCCATTTCACAGATAACTTGGTGGCACTGTAAAACTACTGCTATATTTTATGATATTTAAAGCTAGCAGATCTCAAATAAGTTGCTTCGAGAAGAAAGACTACCCATGTCTAATTATATCACGAACTAAAGAATTTGCGATTAGAGACACTAGTATTAATATTATATCTGTCCACGGACCTAAAAAAAAGACCTACGTGATCCCAATAACAAATTCAGTTAAGCACCCATACTAATACCAACTCTCTATTTGTACAAGTACACACACCCACACTTTGACACCATACTGAGTCAATCGCGAATCAAAAATTACGCACAAATGGTAAGCAGGCGGCCATTGCTATGCTTCACTCTCGATTAGACGAGGTTCCGTCCGTCTTTTTAGGGTTCCGTAGCCGAATGGCAAAAAACGGAACCCTTATAGATTCGTCATGTCTGTCTGTCTGTCTGTCTGTCTGTCTGTCTGTCTGTCTGTCTGTCCGTCCGTATGTCACAGCCACTTTTTTCCGAAACTATAAGAGCTATACTGTTGAAACTTGGTGATTAGATGTATTCTATGAACCGCATTAAGATTTTCACACAAAAATAGAAAAAAAACACTAAATTTTGGGGGTTCCCCATACTTAGAACTGAAACTCAAAAATGTTTTTTTCATCAAACCCATACGTGTGGGGTATCTATGGATAGGTCTTCAAAAATGATATTGAGGTTTCTAATATCATTTTTTTCTAAACTGAATAGTTTGCGCGAGAGACACTTCCAAAGTGGTAAAATGTGTGTCCCCCCCCCCCTGTAACTTCTAAAATAAGAGATTGATAAAACTAAAAAAAATATATGATGTACATTACCATGAAAACTTCCAACGAAAATTGGTTTGAATGATATTTAGTAAGTAGTTTTTTTTTAATACGTCATAAATCGTAAACTGCAAAAAACATTGATCAAAGTTACAACGAACTACAAGAACTTTTATATTATGTTACTTGCTGCTACGGAACCCTTCATGAGCGAGTCCGACTCGCACTTGGCCGCTTTTTTTTTCAGGTCCGTGTATCTGTCATAATGCGCAGTTTTCACATCATAATGAAGCATTAGTTGTAGTATTCTTATCACCAGTTCCTATGCAGTTGTCATTGTTGATCTTAAAGTAAATGACACGTGGTATTCAGCAGCAGATAAGGACACAGATGTAATTAACTGCAGATTGACTGTTAAAAGTGGCCGCTCCCTTACGCGCATTTCTTGGTAATATAAATTAATCTTTATAATATTCCTCTCATTTTGTTTTTATATGTTTCGCCTTGTGAAAAGGTCACTATTTTCCATTCTTGAATAGAAACAGCTCGCAATAAATAGCTACCTGCTATAAATTCTGTATCCAAGCATCCTACTATTCCACTTGCATTTCAACAAATATATATCAATACGGATGTCATTTATACGCATAAATTAATTAATAATACATTGAAACATGTACTGAAAGAAATAAACCCGTAGGCGACATAACTATCTGTTTAAAGACACGCAAAAAACTATTATTAACTCGAGCGACAAGAAGTCGATCTCCGACAACACGTATACGGTTAATTATAAAACTGAAAAGGCTTCAACGCTGCACTCCTAATGGGTGAAGTTAATCTCGCAACGTTTCGAAGTACAAATTACTACCTAGGATATAAACACCTCAAAATTATTCATCAATGAAATGAAAGTTAGTTCAGGTTTCATTTCTTGATTGAAGCTAATTATAATGCCAGTTATATTATTATTTTTGCAGTTATAGTTCACAAAATATCCCCTTATTTTGTGTTCAAAAGTATTTTTTTAAAACACATAAAATATAGGTTTTTCAAGTTCTTGCTGTACTATATTTTAACTACGTTTTAGTTGATATAGAGTGAAGATGTAAATAGAAACACAAAAGAAACAGATACGTAACTTTCCCATTGTGGGGTCGGTTACAGAAACACCCGTATGTACTAACGTAACGAAGTGTGATTTAGATTACGTTTTACGCTACAAGAAAAAAAAAGTAAATATAATAAAATTTACAAAGGTAAAAAAATATTTAACATACTTTTATGTTATAATGATGTCAATAGCAAAAATTAATATTAAATGATAATATTAAAATATTTTTTATACACACAAGCAATTAAATACTCAAAGGGTGGTCCCGACATCTGCATAATTATTACGAGTATGTAGTTACTGATTTTGTAGACGAACAATAAATAATTTTTCATTTTATTTTGATAATAATTATGCAATATACATATTTCACTGATGTAAAAAATACGAATTTAATCACACTATCTTATTAATACTTGGTTAAAAGGCGTTTCCGCTTTTTTCAAAACAAGGTAACAGGAGCTTACAGCCCTTGAAATGTGGAGATATTTAATCCTTCCTACTGTAGGTAGTCACACTGAAGTCATTATGTAATTTTTTACTTTACTGTTTTAGGCTGTAGGGTTTTTACTTACAAACTTTTTACTTACAAAGACGACCAGTGTGGCGCAATGGTTACCATGCCAGTAAGTATTTATGCATAGGTATATAATTATTATTCTTATTATATAATATATATAATATAGACCTAGTCATACCTATGGGGTAAGTTTTTAGATAAAAATCGTTACATTAGATAGGTATTTATTAGAATTTGAATTTCAATGTAAGCAGGATTGATGCCGCTGAAGCGATGCACGATGGCTGGTATAAAAGAACACTTGATGCCACGTACAATACCATCCTCCCCACCCAAATCGACGAAAATGAAAACCACGATGCTCCAAATCTGACGATTGCGTCACATTTAATATTTACTATAAAAGTCTGCGATAAATAAAGTTACTTATTAGTGGTGTGTAAAATGGGTATATTTTACGGGACGAGTTTGATCCACACCAATCAGCAATTTTCGAAGTAATGTGTGAATTAAAAATTTTATATAATTTTTATTCATTTCCAAAGTAAGTAGATGAATGATCACTAATATTTTTTATCAATAGCTACAATACAAGTTTTACATATTGTTTAAAAATATGTGTGAAGTTTGCCAATCCGAAGTACGACAACTAACAACAACAACGAAGTACGGCCTTTATTCCTCGGGTTGGCTATAGATCTAAGGTACCTGAATTTGATATTGGTGTGAGTTGAGAGATGTAGCTAGGGTTTAGTGTGAACGTTTAAAACTATTTTTAGGTTCCGGAGATGCGTTTTGAATTAATTACGACAAAAATAAGTTTAACAAAAATTGCGTATTATGAAAGACAATTCTTGTCAATTTGGTCTACAGTTAGAGGGTACTTCGTCAAAAACGAGTGAAATGGAAGGTAGCACAAAACTTATTGCACTGTCAATGTTGTGTTCAGTTATTCCGTTAATCTTCGTATTACGTGAATGTGCTTTCTTGTTTCTTTTGGATTTTCTACGATCTCTGCTGTGTTATTGGACTGATTTGATTTCTTCTCATACGTTACTTAGCTTACCCCTACTCCACGCAGTCTTGTTTGCCCTACCCCTAGAGTGTTTTTTAGAAGCCGGAGGCGCGGAGGGAGAGTAGTCCCCGCCCGCTGTAACAAAGCACAGGCATCCGGGCGAGCCGGAGCGGCTGAGGCTGGTCGCTTGTGTTTGTTTTGGATTTTCAAAAATTTCCAGATGTAAGTCGAAATGGTTACAAAACCGACTTAGTCAACCCCGACCCCACGTGGTACTAGTCTGCCCTACCCCTAGAGTGAATGTAAACCCCGGAGGCGCGGAGGGAGAGCAGCCCCCGCCCGCTGTAACAAAGGTTAGGTTCGGCGACCAGCCTCAGCCGCTTCGGCTCACATGGAGTGCCTGCAGTTTGTTACGCAAGGGCGGAGGCGCTGCACTTCCCGCAGCGCCGGAGAAGTTTGGAAGCCTGTTTGTGTATCAAAAACCCCTAAATTCTCCCTAAAAGTGCATATAATGTAATTTTGTAATTATAATGATTTGTGTCATTATTTTTCCAAAATAATAGTAGAAGTGGTGTAGTGTCTCCCCATACGGAAGTCGAAATTTTGCTTCTTCCTCCACAAGCTGACAGTAATTTACACTAGTTTATGATAAATATTAAGCAGTTTTCACAGATTTATCCTCAAAATAAAAAAATAAAAAAACTCAAAAACTATGTGTTTCCTCACGTATTACCTTTAAGGGGGGGGGTCCTTACCCCAACCCCTCCCTTCCCCCCAACTCCACCCCCCTTCCACTGAAACTAAAGAAATACCCAAGGTTTTTCCTATGTATTATGATTTTACAAAAAAAAATCATAACTCGAAAACTATACCTTTCCGGTACATAAAAATTGTAGTGGGGGGCTCCCCTTTACCCCCCCCCCCACCCATCCCCCCCACTCCCCACCCCAAACGCAGGTACCTTAGATCTATAGTTTTACCTCCATCCATCCATCCATCAGCCCTTAGAGGTCCACTGCTGGACATAGGCCTCCCCTAACTTGCGCCACTCTGACCGGTCCTGAGCCTTCTGAATCCAGCGGATGCCCGCTGTCTTCTTCAGATCGTCAGTCCACCTGGTCGGGGGGCGTCCTATGCTCCTTTTTCCGAGACGTGGGCGCCATTCGAGGACCTTTCTTCCCCAACGGTTATCGGTCCTTCGCACTATGTGGCCAGCCCATTGCCACTTCAGCCGGCTAATTCTTTGAGCTATGTCGGTTACCCTTGTTCGTCTACGGATCTCCTCATTTCTGATGCGATCACGTAGAGAAATACCGAGCATAGCCCTCTCCATAGCCCGCTGCGCAACTCTGAGCTTGTGGATCAGGCCAATAGTAAAGCACCACGTCTCGGATCCGTATGTCATCACTGGCAACACACACTGCTCGAACACCTTCGACTTCAGGCACTGAGGGAGGGTTTTGGACGACAAGATATGACGCAGTTTCCCGATAGTTTTACCTATTCAATTATTGATCACGGAGTAGGGGAGGTTGTTGTTGACGTGAACGTTAGGAGAACAGAAAATATATCATGGTGCAAAATAAAAGGAATAATATTGAATAACTAATACCTGAGAATAACCCTTCTTCCACATAAACATGTAGAAGTTGTTGGTTGTAATGATGAATGATAAAAAGTCTTGACAACATACAATATTATGGGTCTAATAATAATTTATTAAGCTCGGAATTTACACTGCAATGTGTAACAGTTTGTCAAGTTAGGTGGGTGGCACTCCGGCAACCTAGGACTTAACTGTCAATAAATCTATCTACTTATGTTTATTAATACTGACCGGCTGTCTGTCATAATCCATAATACAAACAATAAAAGAGCTTTGAGGGCAAATCAAAAGTGTTTAGACCATTTAATTGAATAAAATCAAGCTTTTTTCTATTGACATATCAGTTTTCATGTAAGGGCAATAGTCAACTCAACATAGGAGTAGAAATAAGATATTTTCAGATCAACTTCCGCATTCCGCGGAAGTATAGTTTTAAATTTTTGAAGTTTATTCTCGCATCCATAAAACTTTCACAAAACAGATACCTGGAAGATCTTAGTTGAAAAATAACTTATATGATGACCACGATACTTAGTCATGAGAAAAATAGAAGAACATAGATACTGGTTTTAGGGGCTTTCAGTAGAGGATTGAGATATACCTATTGAAGTAACTTCACTAAGAAAAATTTATTCCCTCGAAGTCGAAGTCAAATATTTTTGTGGATCTACGTAAATCGCGCGTAATTCGCTTCTTCTACGTAGGGAGCTTTAAGGGAGCGGTAAGTTTTTATACAATGACACATTATATTAGTAACGTAATTAAATAAAATACTTAAATTAATAAATAAGGTGTTGAATAATGTATAATTAAAGTTGAAGGCAAATTAATTTCAAAGATAAAAATTACTAACATAAACCTAGACATCTGGTCAAAAATAAATAATATTATTGATTCTACGGTTAGTTACTAAAAGTAAACTACAATCTAATTTCGTACAATAACAATAAAATTACGTGACCGCTAGTTATCTTTGTATAAATACTTAATATTTTTACACGTGCATTGAAAAAATAAACACGACTAGACTAATAGATAACCTCCAACTTTTAGAAGTCAATAAAAAAAGACGTCAGAGACAATACAAATTTCTTTTTTTTACAACTGCACAACATAGATAATTACAGATAAAGCATCCGAATAAATCACTTTAGCGTTTGGCTGGAGTTAATCGATTTGTATCGTCCGGTATTAGCTGAGACTTGAATTGATTTTTTATATTATATTAAATAACAATTCTTTATCAATTCTGATGTAATGTTCGTAATAAAAGTGTACAAACTCAGTGTGACGATAATTTTATTATATTATAACAATAGTATCAATTGATTGGAGTGGAGTTAATTTGACACGAAAATATTTTACCTCACAATTTAAAAAAATCGCCAAGTGTTAACCTCAGATTAAAGAATAAAGGGTCAACCCATTGAAGTATTATTACTAGCGTATAGAAGAGATACCGCGAACACAATGTATGTTCCAATGGATTGACGCCGCGCGGCTTCAATGTCCAATGGATTCGTTCGATTTTGAAAGGAGAACAGGGGCTCAATTTTGAAAATAGAACCTCCCGGCGGGGACACACATTTTGTTTGAGATGTCTTCTCTATGTATACTTATACCTCAATGGGTCAACCTTGTATTTAATAAGTAAGTGGCCAACAAAAGCGGAGAAAAACCACCTGATGGTTAATAATATTATGTTCACAAAGGATATAGACGAGAAAAACCACCTGATGGTTAATAATATTATATTCACAAAGGATATAGACGAGAAAAATCACCTGGTGGTTAATAATATTATATTCACAAAGGATATAGACGAGAAAAATCACCTGGTGGTTAATAATATTATATTCACAAAGGATATAGACGAGAAAAACCACCTGATGGTTAATAATATTATATTCACAAAGGATATAGACGAGAAAAATCACCTGGTGGTTAAGGTTCGCCGTGGACATTACCATCTGATGATTATATGCACATTGGCACCAAAGCAAGGAGCAAATGTAAACAATGTTCATGTTACCAAGATGCTAAATAACAATGTAGATTAACAAGAAAACTCGAAGATGTATGTATGGTTCGAATAGATCAGCTATTAAATTTTAGGATGGCGTACTTTAAGGAACTCTATATTTACGCCGAAATAAGCTCAGAGAATGAACCTGTGCTTCTAGATGGCTTCCAAAAAGGTTTTTTATACGAAGCTATTACAAAATTGGTCGATACCCGTAAGAGGTCAGAATTTTGAATAAAATGGATTGCCTGAGATAAAAAACGCGTATGATTTTGATTGGCACTTTTACATATAAAAAAAATACAATTTATTTCCTAAAAATATACCTAATTGAATAACATTTTATTTTAAACAACCAAATCGAACTTTTAGTACATAAAAAATAACCATTTACTTTCATTACATAATACAAATATTAAACTATAAGCAATTTAGTTAAATGTATCTACAATGACATCTATTTAAGTAATGCCAGGACTTGTATTTAAATAAATTACTGTTTAAATATTCAGTGCTCTTTGGGCACAATCGTGACCACGCGATTTCGTATAGTGGGAAAAATTGGGTCGTGAAGGCATGGCGCCCCGGGTAGCAGCTACACGGGAGTCCCACGGACACCGGATTACGTAAACATATTTACAGAAGCAGTAGCCTTGTGGTTTTAACGTTAATCCTTCATGAATAATTGTATTCTGTATGCGGCTCTAATTTTCAAAGTTATGATACTTTGAAATAGATAAATAAATAAATAACGCTTCACACTCATAGCCCCACACTAGAGGATTCCCTGTGTCGTGGGTGCCATGGACAACACACTAGACAAGAAAATTCATACCCTGACCGAGAACAGAAATTCAAAGTCATCATTCAAATTTCCGCCTCGCTGGGAATCGAACCCAGGACCCTTGGTGCGGCGATCCGGCATGGTAACCATTGCGCCACACGGGTCGTCGATACATATACTCTTGCATAGGTTAAGGAAAACTTTGCGTGGAAACATTGGTGGATCAAGATTTTTCATTCACGTGAACCTAATTTGTTGATTATAACATTGCCAGCTGAGCTAAGGGTCTGTTCGGATCCCAGGACGCATGATTATTCAAATATATATACACTAATAGTTCAGATGTACGAGTATCAAGGTACGAGTATTCAGAGATACCGAGAACTATACGTTTATATTACTAGGAATAAGGAAAACAATATTGCTGGTTGTACAGTATAATTACATTATTCTTCATCGAATATTGCTGTGAGTCACAATTGCCTTTGAAGTATCAACCGGCAATTAACAGTTTCACACTGTTGTCGGGTTAAAACAGGTTGCATAATAATATGTTAGTGCTCTAGTTGATTCGATATTTCTCAATATTTTAGCCTCGAATTCTAAAAGAATAGAAAAACCTTTAGGCTTACAAAAAATGTTACTATTCTGTAACCGAGATTATATCTTAAACTGAATAAAGCAAGTACTAGGCAACTCACGTTTTTTGAAATCTAATGTTTTGATAAACGAAATTACTATGACCTAAGACCAAGTACTGATTAGAAGCGTATTACGGTAAAATATTCGGCGAGGTACAACTTAATCAGCAAAGGGCTCGGGCTAATGTATGATCTAACGGAGGCTTCCATACAGTCGATCAATACAATACAATATCTAACCAACAATGAAAGATTACATGAAATGGTCACATAATATTAGAGACGATATACAAAATCAATACAAAAGGCCTTATCGCTTAAAATGATCAATAGAGATAGATCAACAGAGATGTCTAGAGTATTCAGTCTGAGACAGTATCAAGAGCATTCGTAAAATAATGTTAGTATGATTAGTCTGAACAGTGCAGTTATATGTAATTGCTAAGAAACCATAATGAGTCCGCACCATGGGCCTACATGACTAATAAATGCCTGTATTAGAGTATTAAATATTTGTATGAATTCTTATTCCAACCTAGAGTCGAAACTATAAGGCGTTTTATTTATGTATTCTCTTGCAACTTAAATTCCTTAATTAAATTAAATTACGTCAATCACTTCAACTTTAATTCTTTCGATAATCTTCTTTCTTAGTCGACAACGCACAGGTGAAGCCTTTGGCGTTGTGGATTTCCGTGAGTGACGTTGACCACTTACCATCAGGTGGGGTCAGCTCGTTTACCAGCTATTTCTATAAAAAATTGTTTATAACCGACGGAATATATCAGTATTCCGCTATTTTCTGCTATTTACTGCACACTGTTCAACCCAAACACTCCAAGATATTTAGATGAACGATTTCAATACATGCCTCTGTCCCATGATAGGTACACATGTTCTTCGTTCGAATTACAACCTATCTCTCTCTACACCTAGTTATTCTTCATCCTTCTATAGTAAATCCTTTACTGGAATGCCCTTTTGTGAATAAATTTTGAATATTCCAGTCAAGAGGTCGCTGTTTTAGTGATAAGGTTGCCAATTTATTGTACGTTTGTGTTTTATTTATACTGATTTTATTGTAATATTATGTGTACAATAAAGATAATTTGTATTATATTGTATTTATTCAAACCCAATTTAACTTGAACTACAAAACGGATAAATTAGGTACATCCCGTTTTTGATAATTAAAAATTTCTCTAAACTCAATGTAGGTACTGCGTTTGCAAATTGCGTCGCCGCGGCTGTAATTAAAATAAAGTAATTCGTATGATTTATATACAGTTTTACTTGATAAAAGGTTGTTTAAGCCACCTCATCATAGACATAATCATCAAAATAATCCATAATCTCAATTCAGTATTAGTCAACTGTGGAGTATCAAACTCTTCTCAAAGAACAGGGCGTAAATGTTGGAAGTAATACGTTACGTTGGTTTAGTGGCCATCATTGGAGGTATAAATTAAAATTACTAGAAACAGTATGTACCACATCCTTTAAACTTACATTCCGCGTTATGCAATATTAGCAGTTATTGAATATTATTATATTGAATGATTCACTTGTTAAACACACACTCCGACCCCCACACTGTTACTCCCTATGTTGCGCTTGCGACAAGGACATACACAAATGAGACATCTTGAACAACCAAATGGAGACTTTTTAAAAAACAATGAAAAGAAAAAGGAAGGGTGAATAAATGTATTACTTTAATTCGGTTTCATAGATGTCAAGATCGATTTGACATATAAAACATATATAACAGACATATGTTAACCTATCCAGATTCGACCCTGGAACTTTCGCTTGGTAGCCAGGGGCAGTGGTTACCCCCCAACTGAGCTACAGGGTCTAATCTTACTCGTTGTAACTAAATGTTAATCTAATTAATTCATATTATTGTTAATATGAACTTCACGTTTAGGCAAGTTTAAGGTTAAATGTGAAGGCTAATGAAAAAATATATTCGTAAATTTGTAAAATAGTAAATTGGGATTTAATTGTGAAGTTTCTTAAAATACTAAGCGCTAAACAAAAACAGGAGCAAGGGTATTGAAAGAGAACAAACCCTTATTAAAAGCCAAAAGGTCAGAAACCAATGAGTAAGTAATTCTGTCGACTAACATAAATCTCCGACTGAAATGACATGTCAATGACTGATACGAGTAGTTTAAAAAGGAATGTAATTGACATGTTCTGAGTGCACACAAAAAGCAGAACTTATAAAATCGTATTTAATCGTACTATCATTAGCACTCATTGCAAAAAACGACATGTGAAACAATTAAAGTGAGTAAATAACTTAATCTTTTATCAAACATAAATCGCAGTGAGAAATAACAACTCGATAAATTAAAAATAAAACCGATTTAATTGACATATTTAACGATTAGGCGAAAAAACTATTTTGTAGTGATTATAACGTGGCGAATGTTTTTATCATTCTGACATTATAAATGCAGTCGGCGCGAACTTATTGGTTCCGACACGCATTCATCAACCGTTTATATTGGTTCGTTCCACTTTGCTCTAGTCCTAGATTGCAAAAATATAATAGTATAGAGATACTCAAGAACAAAGAGATAATCGTGAACAATCATAGACTAACGGCCGGTCTCAATAATGTACTAACATTTAAAAAACTGTAGATAAAGCTACCATTAGTATGTTATCTGTCATATTTGTCAATTTTTGCGTCTCAATAACCTTCGGTGGATAGAAAATATCTACCGATGACATTGATCTACCGTTCGGAGGGCCAAGTCATACCGAAGGTATATTGGTCCATACAAAAATAAATACTTGCGTCTCAATAACGCTTTGACAGCTAACTGTTGGTAATAGAAGTTACCAATTATCGGAGTTTTTCATGTCGCTCGATTTCGACGGATAATTGGTAGATTTCTCGTATTGTAAAGAAAATTTATGAAAAAATCATGAATTTATTAATCAGTGATGAGTGATAACGAATTTTATGAAGCCTGTGTATTTGATTCCGCCTTTTTTAATACGGTACCAAGATCGTCGAAATTATCCTCGTATAAAATATATGACTGAATTGTGTGAATCCAATTTTGTTTATATACCTATATTCAGATTAAACATAATCTAAATTTTACTAACAAAAAATAACCGACTTCAAAATTACTCAAAAACTACTTATCAGATCTCATTCAAATTTAAGTGGAACCACATGACAAGCACCAGCTTTCGTTTAAAAAAACAATCATCAAAATCGGTTCACCCAGTCGAAAGTTCTGAGGTAACAAACATTAAAAAAATACAGTCGAATTGAGAACCTCCTCCTTTTTTTGAAGTCGGTTAAAAACGGCAGTGAATGAGAATTGAGGACAATTCCTATCTTTAAAGTTTTAGGTAAGTAGGTAGGTATTTTAATTAAACAAGAACACTAAGCTTTTTAAGTTAGATATATTTTGAAATTATAACAAAAACATTTCGCCTTTTCAGAAATAATGGTGTATCCCTGCTACATCAATAGCTGTTGGCCTTATGTACTTCATCTTTTGTGAAAGGTCTGGACTTCATCTGAAAAGAAACTTCCTTTAGTACATTTGGCAACAATTTTTTTGTTTAAAAGCAAAAAAAAAAGCAACAACCCATAACTGTCCCACTGCTGGGTTCCGGGTCTCTTCTCACAATGTGAGGGGTGTTAGGCCATATTCTACCACGCTGGCCAAGTGCAGATTGGTAGACTTCAACCACCTTTAAGAACTTTATGGAGAACTCTCCGGTGTGCAGGTTTCCTTATGATGTTTATTGTTTTCCTTCACCGAAGCTAGTGATAATTAACTTCTAATACGCACATAATATTTGAAAATTATAGGTGCGTGCCAGGATTTGAACTCGGGCCCCGGACAAGTGGGAATAAACGCTTCGTTCGGGAGACCAACGTTCTAACCGCTAGGCTATCACTGCTACAATAATTACAACAATTTACAATTACTACAAATTTTTGTTTACTAAACATAATAATAATATATTTTATTTTATTTTATTAACAAATAAAGTTTATACTCACGGTAATTGTTGAACTGTGTTTCATTTATTTATAAAACTAATTAATATTGCTAAAATTATGAGAACATACACGTTGTTTATATTTTGGGTAACCAAACGACATAAACGAATGTCAAATGACAATAACATGTCATCGTTGTCTAGGAAACCTGTCAGTACTAAACGTCAAATGCTGCGTTTTGTTATTACTGAAGCATTGTTCCAGGTTACATTTATAATTATTTTATTAACTTCATCCGCGAAATTCACAATACATTTGGAACAAATTATCATTTTAATATTAAAATGAAATAAGTTTATAATCCAAAACACTGAGTTCCTTTTTATAATAAAAAGTATAAAAGTATAAAATAATATATTGTTATGCGAAAACGAAATTTTGAGAGGGACGTAAAAACCAGAGGCAGAAATGTCACTGAAATATTATCTACCGATGATCTTACTTTTGTTTGCTTACTATTGATTTGAGAGACGGCAGTTGCCGGGAGATCAATCTTTACTTTTTATCTCTGTTATGTACCAGAGCTCAACTGACAGTATAATATTGAGACCGGCCATAAGTAGAGTTACTTATGAGTGTTCTAGAGTCTCGAGAAATTAAGAAGATAAGTAAGAAACCTAAAACAAATTTTAAAAAATGTGCATGTTAAAGAACCTCCATATAGAACTTCAAATATTAAACAATATTTTAATTTTGAAACTTTAAATATTGTTGCACAGAATCAAAATAATTTTGAATCATACGCTTGCTTCGCCCACAGTTTCATTCATCTGAGAATGATTGTAACTCTATTACAATCGATTACAACATAGTTTAACGACGCAAAGAACCCAACTGAGAAAAGTTTATGGATAAAGGAGCGCAAATATTGAGAAGCAGAGAAGTGTCCCAAACTTATTTGTATGCCAAAAAGAAATAATCTCGTAAAATTATTACCAATTGTATAGAATTCTGAATAAAGAAGCAATGTGTTTGGTTGCCTTAGTACATATATCCTGATGGAGAATAGTAGAGCAAACCATCAGAATTATATTGTTTACTAAACTCGTTGCTAAACCGCAATACACTCGCCCCAGCAAGTATTTCGCACTGGCTCGCCAGTCTATTTCTGTTCTAATTAACCTTTACACACTTTTACGACATTGTACTTTCATTGTTTTAATGATCCGTAAAAATGTTCCTTTTTTGTAGTTCCGTTTCGCGGAATTAAACGAAATCTTTCCGTTTATATACAAGTTGAATGAAATGAAATAGTATAATGTTTGAACTTCAACTTCTTTGCTGCAGCGCGTGAGGTTTATGACGTGTCCGATTCAATGTTTATACATATGTTTATGAAGATGTTTCAATGTCTAGATGTTTGGTTGTTTGGACATTTGTCTTTTCATCACGCGCTAACCTTACTCAATGTCCCTGACAAGAAAGTAGAGTACATTTTGTCTCGGTTATATTTCCCTGGGATGATCGGTATACTTTTCGTGATTTCGTTTTGTGATCTCAAACTTCCGTGGGCGAGGTTGCGGGTAGAATTTAGTTTTTAATTAGGTAAATTAAATAATATGTATATTCAGGCCAATTGGGTTAAGGCGTAAAGGCGAACAAACACTTTCTCATTTATAGTTCTAGTTACAAATAAGTACAGTATTATAATATGTTGGATTGTTAGTATGTACAATTTCAGTTCAAATAATAAGAACCACGGTAATGGTACAGCCTCAGAATGTACCTAAGGTGCTTCTATAATTAAACAAATTTTTCTACTTGTAATCTCTACTAATATTATAAAGAGGAAAGATCTGATTGTTTGCATTGAATAGACTCCGAAACTACTGAACCGATTTGAAAAATTATTTCACTGTTTGGAAGCTACACTATCCCCGGGTGACATAGGCCATATAATATTTTCAAAAAAATTAGGGATCCTTAATAAAACTCCAATAATGTAACCCAAGGGGTAAATAATAAGAAAACCGAAGCAAAGCGAGGGCGGTTATTCGTATGATATAAAAGTTTCACGGAGTAAATTACAAGTAGTGCGCGTGCCCATTATACAAGCCAATTTATTTGCAAATACTGTTTACGCATGACTAATTCGAATGGTAGATTGTGTTTGATCTTCGTAACTTGGCAATAAGAGACATATTTTGTTTTTTGCGAAAAGAGATTTGAAATAACTATTACTTCTATTACGTCCGTTTCACGGATGGACGACTCCGGAAGAAAATACGCCTATGTATGGTGCAATCATAATTTATATTAAATTAAAGATTTTAACTGAACGGTAAGTAGGTAAATAGGTATTACATAAAATTCTATTAACAAATTTGAAAGTAGGTAAGGCATTTATGGCATATTTAAATGCAAACTTTTACGTATGAGAAAATACTGTTTTGCGTAAATTTTATGACGTACATAGATTTAGTTTATCTACTCGTCATTGCCCAAATTAATATAAGAATAACATACCTCCATGTATGACCACAGGTAGATCTTATTTTTAAAATTATATGAAAAAATAATTAACGTAAATACTTAAAAACTTTATTAAAACGAAATCAATGTTGGTCCATCCATCAGCCTTTGTAGGTCCACTGCTGGACATAGGCCTCCCCTAACTTGCACCACTCTGACCGGTCCTGAGCCTTCTGAATCCAGCGGATGCCCGCTGTCTTCTTCAGGTCGTCAGTCCACCTGGTCGGGGGGCGTCCTATGCTCCTTTTTCCGAGACGTGGGCGCCATTCGAGGACCTTTCTTCGCCAACGGTTATCGGTCCTATGTTGGTCAACACCCTTATATTACCCATAATTGACTATGGAGATGTCTGCTACCCAGACCTGACCGAAAAACTGAACAAACTCGAACGCCTTCTCAACAACTGTATCCGATTTATCTTCGGCCTTAAAAATTATGACTCATCGCTCGTTTTCGACAGCAACTTAAATGGCTCACCATTCGATAGAGGCGTAACTCTAGAATTCTCCTACTATTGATTTCCATTTTAAAGGATCCTAATTCTCCACGGTATCTTAAGGATAATTTCCAGTATCGCTCCGACACTCATGATGAACGCTTCGGTCGTGTACTAATCTTAGGGTCAGTATTCCCCCGCACAATACAGGCAGTCCTCGTACTTACGGCATGTTAGGTTCTCGAAATACGCGACGTAAATCGAAACGACGTAAGTCGAGACAAATTTTTTCATATTATGTTTACATGTAAAACTCGAGGGTTAGGATCTACACGGACTCGAAATTAAAAAAAAACTGCATTTATAACAAAGGATATATATACATACTTTATTATGAAAAGTAAGTTCTTAAAGTTTATTTATTTATTAATTATATATGCACTTATGAAATTGCTAGTTATTTTTCCTATGCCGGAAATCGAAACAAATGACGTATGTTTGAGGAATAGTATCAAAACATTGTTGGACGTAACTTGAAACGACGTAAATCGAAACGACGTAAGTCGAGGACTGCCTGTAGTGGTTTTTTCCATTATTCACTCACAGTGCATGCTACATTACTCTGGGACTCCTTGCCCGCCGAGTTGAGACATGTCACATGACATGCTCCCAGCAGGTTCTCCTATAAGCATCGCTTACGTGAACATTTATTAAACTCAGTTTCTAATTAATGTCACTTTATTTTATTCCCTACATGCATATATTCCCTATATAATTTATATACTGCATATTTATTTTATTATAGGTATTTATGTATGTACTTATGTGTATTTGTATGTATTCTTAAATTGTTATGTAATTATTTTTTCTGCAGATTTTAGTAATTATTCTGGAGTATATATATTTTGTGTTAACACCTGCCATCAGCTATTTCCACATCCACCCAGGGTTGACTGATGGACAATGCCATTAGGCATTAAGTTTGCCCTTTATTTCTTCTTTTTAAGAGGTGACATAAACATGTAAATAAATAAATAAAACTGCGTGCCAAGTTAAATAAAAAAAATATGGATGTCCCATGGAGGCCCATGTAAGTACTATGTACCTTTGCGGTCTTTATTATGTAACAATCATGCTGTTTTAACATTTTCAAGAACACAAGATACTACATCTGCCTACATCCACGGTTCAATTGTACCTACAAACAAAGTCGTCAGTTCACAAGAGCAGTTTCAGAACAAAGTTAAAGTACTTATTCTACTTACTACTTTTTAGTGGCAAAAACATTTCGTGTTATTAGAATTAATTCGCCATTACTATATAATAGTAGGAAGGTAGCTAGATAGTTGCTTCTTTTTGTTGCAATATTTACAAAACACTTGCAATATATTTACATTAGACGCCATTAATTCTTGCATATTTTCATGCATTACTGCCCAACAATGTAACTATCCGTCACGTGAAGTCATGAATGGTTGAGTTTATTTAATTAAATTTCAACCTTGACATGGGTAAGTAAGGTTTTAAGTGAAACAAATATTACAAATACACGTTTGCTAATCGTAATATGACTGATAGTATATTGATATATAATTTATATTGAAAAAGTTAGCTAGGTTAATCACAATATACATAAGTAGGTCGAAACATCTAAAACTCAACATAGCATTTAAGACAGTGTCCGTTTTTTAATTTTTTCTACGGTTAATTGAAATTTTATATACCAAATGCTAAGCAAAAACTAAAAAATCCTTTTCTACTGGTCTGGGGCATACATTTACTTGTGACCGAAAAGTTCATATTGGGTATTGCTAAATAAATAGGTAGGTAACTATTATAAATATTCAACAGCCCAGAGACTGAATACTTTATAGCATTGCAGGTAACTCTACTCATCCTATGAATATTATAAATGTGAAAGTTTGTGAAAAATCAGGGTTCCCGCGTGATTTGTAAAAAATCGATATCCACGCGCGCGAAGCCACGGGCATCATCTGATATCTAATATTAAGTATCCTAATTCATCATTCTACTTATAGTTGCACTTTATTTTATGTGGTTCTATAAATCTAAATTAATTAATTAAAAATTTCGGTTCAAAGCCACTCTACCAGGTGAAGCCGCGGGCAAAAACTAGTATACCATATAGATATCATATACCAGCAAATGTCCCGCTTGTATAATAGCCGATATTAGAGATAACAATATATCTACACAAATTGGTTCTGTGATAAGGCTGAGTTCGAGTTTAATCAATTCGTCTATTTATTTTTAACTTACTTCAAAAAAGGAGGAGGTTCTCCGTTAGAAGTTTTTTTTATACCTATATGTTACCTTAAAACTCCGTCCAATACATATCAATCTAATACGATCAGTTTGGTCCCATATTTTCAAAATTCACTTGATGGGATGCTTGAGGAATTGAAGAAACTCCGGAAAATAAGTATATAGATCTACATAGATATTTATAGCAATTTTAATATTTGTTCAGTAATAATTTTAGTGTTCTTTTTTCGAAGTCGGATATTTTTTTTTGGTAAAATTTTGATTATTTATTGAAGGTAGGGTAAGCTGGATTGTTTTGTATTTGAGCGCCGCGGTCAGTGGCCAGACCGTAACGTACCTAAACGTTTACTGCAGTGTTTGTTCTTCTGTAACGTTTTTACTAAGTATGCGTGTATCGCGAAGATTTAACTCTTTGATTTTCCGCCCCATTTCCTGTACAATCATTAATCAGTTACAACAGTTTTTCAACATGGCGATTCATTTATTCGTATAATTTTGTTGTTTTGTTGAAATTTGAACATATTGTGGGAAATAACACATGTGAATTTATTTTTACAACGTCGAAAGATACCCAACACTCTAAAAAGATGCAAATAGAGCTCTCCGATTATAGAGTTGGACTCCTTATAAAAGGTGTTAAGAGTTCTCAGGTATGAGGTGTAGGATGTTTTTGTGGGTTATGTTCGGTTTACACGTATTAATTAGTAGTTAACTAAATTTTAAGTAAATTTTAAGTAAATTAATACGTGTAAACGGACAATTTAGTAGTTAAAATTTAGTAATCAAGTAGACAAGTAATTTAGAATTTTTTCTATTTTCTGTTAAGTAGGTGGGCGGAGCTTATCACTTAACACGTTTGGACAGGCACTTTTTAGTTAAAATTTAGAAAAATACTTAAGTAATTAAGTAGAATTGTATGAACTAAAGAGCTTTACTAAATTATTACGTGTGGACGCGCACTAAAATTTATTCACTTAAAATTTTGTTATCTACTTAACTACTTAATACGTCTAAACCGAACTTCAGGGACTCGATCAATTCTATCTTGGGTCAAGTCATCCCTCTCCTCTTGCACACTGTTGACCACGGTACCAGGTGGCGGCACTGTGTCCCATCTTTAGCGCCAAGCTTCCTATTTTTATATGTCTTTTTCACAATTGTTTTTCATAACTCCATTACAATATTAATTTTCTCATACCTACACAATTTTCTTTTTGATTTCACTCCCATATATTGAAACAAGTGAATCGATTAAACATTTTTAATTTTCAGTGTTAGGTTGCTCATTTGGCCGGCAGAGCATCCTTTATTGCCCTGGTGTTTAGAATAGGCATCAGGTTCATTATAGGCTGATTAACTTCGGCAACTATTAAAACGTTTAATCCCCACGGTTTATTTGTGTTTTGTGTTGCCCAACGGCTGGTACAGCAGAGGAGGGAGACTTGAGACGGGCAATAGTGGACAATAACGGGCAGTAACTTCCTACTACTATTAAATTATTTGGGTCAATTTCAACAAACGCGAATTTTGCCTAATTACAGTGGCGAATTTAAATTTGCTGTTTCTGATAATTTTTTTTGGCTTAAATAATAGGTAAATATTAGTACTACTTAATCATATACTAGAGATCGAAAATTTTTTGTTAGTTCATGAGATATTTCCATTTGAAATTATCAAATGCCACCGAAATTATTAAAGGACCACCGGAATTAAAATCCGAGCCACCGAAATTGATTAAATTCAAACCTGCTGTTTCTAATACATTTTATTTGGCATAAATAATATTTAAATAGTAGTTATAATTAGTCACATAGTAGAGATCGAAAAAAAAATTATTAGTTCCGGAGATATTTTCAAATTACATCATCAAATGCCACCAAAATTAGGACCACTGGAATTAGAATCTGATCCACCGAAATTGATTATGCCAATGAGAAATAATAAAGGCAAGATCATATTTGAATACTTTAAAGATACATTTTGAAGAGTAGGAGTCTAGATGAACGGACTCCTTTAAGCGGTGATTAGACACGCTTGTATTTCTGTGGCCTATTACACCAGTGCCGATAGCTTCAAAAACGGTAAAAAGTGAAAAAAAATATAGTAGGATGAAACCCATTGCAAAAGGAAGAGGATATAACAAAAATTAAAGGAAAAATAATCTACGGGCGATCTGAGGTCGGGAGGGTTTAAGGGTAAAAAATGGTTTATCTCAATTTCCAGCGTGTTACAAGTCCTATGGAAAAAGTTAAATGGCAAAGTTGTAGGTAATAAAAAGATCTACAACTTTTGTATTTACAATTTTTTACATAACCTCAAAATTTATGTGAAAAATTCAAATAAGCAAGTTTTTGGTTTTATATTTTTATCTTTTATACACAAAAAAATATTTCACGAAATTTTGTGAAAACTTTCCTTTGTATGTCCTTAACATACTGTAATTTTTTTGATTTAAAATATTTCTTTTTTCACCTTATTTTGACTTTATATCGAAAAAGCAACCTAATTTTCAATCGAAAATTCTCACGTCAAAATATCTACTTTTTAAAAAAATCGGTGAGATTTTTGTTTGTTGGAATCTCTACTTTCTAATGGTATATAAAAAACTATAAACTACTAACTACTACTACTACTAACTACTAACTATAAACTACTATGGTAAATGTTCTCCGAAAATGTAATGAAACGACAACTATTTTCGCATGTTTTTTGCAATCTTTATGTTTTATGGATTTGTAATTTTTTTGTCTAACAAAGTAACACGGAATCTTACATTTCTCGATTAATTAAAGTGTAAAAGTTAATAAATAGCTCAAAATTGTACACAATGATTGACAAAAAAATTAAAAACTCGAATCTGAAATTTTTTTGCGAAAATAGTTGTCATTTCATTTTCACCAAATTTCGTGAAAAAATGTTTTTTGTAAAAGATAACAATAAAAAACCAAAAACTTGGTTATTGGAATTTTTCACATAAATTTTGAGGTTATGTAAATAAAGTGTAAATAAAAAAGTTGTAGATGTTTTTATTACTTACAACATTGCTATTTAACTTTTTTCTATAGGACTTGTAGTTTTGACGGAAATTGAGATAAACTATTTTTTACCCTTGAACGCCCCCCCCCCTCTCCCCCACTTCCCGACCTCAGATAGCCCGTAAATTATTTTTCCTTTAATTTTCGTTATATTCTCTTCCTTTTGCAATGGGTTTCATCCTACGATTATTTTTTTCGTTTCAAAAATTATCGGCACTGGTCTATACACGTCCCTATGCGCTTTGGTTTGCCACCGGAGCCACCGAGATTAGGCCACCGGACTTAGAATTAGAGTCAAAACTTGAATTTTAAAGAACACCGTTATTCACAGGTTAACTTTTATTTCACAATTATGGCTGAAAACCTTTAATGGAAGCCTCCATAAAATTTCTTGATAATCTGCTTTGTACTTTTACTAATATACATGACATCGGAATTGGATGATTTTGTATTCCTGCGCCACCGCAGTGAGTACTTACGTGTTTGGCAGGAAAATTACGTAGTCGGTCATCCTAATACGCAGTTTGCAAGAGCACAACTGAACGGTGTGGGGAGAGCAAGTAAGGTGTCTTCCAAATCGTGTCGTAACAAGTAATGAAGTATACAAAATGCGCCACCGGTATTGCATTTTTTTGTAGGACATTTTTAAAAGATGTTTTAAGAGCTGTTGCACTATCTTAAATTACTCCGTAAATATATATTAGTTGTGTTATTTAATGTATTTCTAAAAAACATTCCTTTTTAATAAAATTTATTTACCAAAAAAAATTTAATTTATAAAATATATAAATAAATGGAGTTCGGACAGTACACCGGAATTAGATTTTAGGTATTAGATTTTTTTTATTAAGAATCTATGTATTAAATACATCTGAATACTTTACTATCATGTAGATCACTATTTAAAGTACCTATATAAAATTATGCATAATTGTAGTTTACCTCCACACATTAATTTTCAACCTCGCCGTCTCAAAAATGCACTTGGGAAATTCACCCATTTATTCTCTTGTGTAAAACTAAATTTATCAACTCCGTTCTGATCATTTTCTTCAATATTTTTGAGTAGTTGAGTGGATAAAATCATTGCCATCTTTAATTAATTATACTTAGATCCTTATTGCTGTTTAGTGTTAAAATACAAGTAGCAGAATATTAAGAGTAAGCGAGACCAAGCCTTAAATATTTCGACATTAACGATAACTATAGTTTATAACTAACTATGCCTACTATTAAGTTATTAAGATAGTGATATAGTGGCCCATAAGGCCTGTATTGATTATCACCGGAACTATTAACATAAAAGCTCTATACTACTCTATACTACTCTATACTATTCTGTTTTGCAATTCATTGGCATATGCCACAATTAATTTAAATAATTATTGAAACATTCAAACGCTTAAATATTTGTCTAAATTGGATTAAGGATATTTACAACGGACGATTTTTAAAAATTAGGCGTTTAACATCAGACACAAAGAAGCGCTGGACGAAAATATTTAAAGCTATGAAGAAATAAGTGCATTAGCTAATAAGGTAGGGTAGGGGACCCTACCACACCCTACACCTTATCCCAATTTCTTCCAGACATGTTTCCTTTTACCATTTTGGATTGCCTGGATTACAAAGCGATATTAAGGCTGTCCATTGATTTGTGCTTACTTGTGCGGTGTACAAACAATAAATAATTATAATTAATAACGTAGTAACAGCAAAGTCAGCTTGTGAATCAAAATTAGGCAAAATAAGAACACAAATATGCCTGAATATTCGTTTTCATGTCAATGATATTTGCGGTAAATACTTGACCAGCCCACAAACAGATCTGCTCTCGTTATAATCACATTAGAAAATAATGTTTACTGCAACGATTTTAGTGGCTATCGCATGTAATCTATCTCAAATTAATACACTCATATTATAAGTATGAATAATATACGTATTATAGTTTATAATAAGTATTAATAATCCAAGGTTTATAGTTTATACCAATTATTAGACATTTAAATAGATAAATAAATTATAGAATTGAAGACATTACATTAATGAAAATGAAAGGGGGTTTACAAAATGCCGTGCAGAGCTTTCATTTTGTGCGGCGTCAAAAATCTTGTTCTTTCACTCTATGCGAGAGGCTATACCGTCTATGTATGTGCATGATAAAGACAAATATACATATTTGCTTCCCGCTTTAATTTTGATTCAATGGTATAATAAAATATATTAGTGGTTAACGAGATCCCTAATGCACTAAAGTAAAATATATATTCACTCCTTGCGTTTGGGGATTTGTTGATAGCCGTGAATCGTGAGCCCCGTAGCAGCAAGGATGGGAGATTGGGCGGAGCGAGCGCTGCAAGTTTTGTTTTAGTCCTATTCATGTATCGATCGTGACGGCCACACACTTCGATATCATACTATAAGGCTCGTAAATAATTTTTTATTGTAGAAAGAAAGAAAAAGTGTGAAAAGTCAGAAATAAATAATATACAAAAAACGTGGTACAATAGATCCCTAATATTTTCTTTTGTAATAACGGTTTACCCTGTAATTTTAGGGGACTGAAGAGGCCCTGAACGCACCACAGGAAAGTTTAGTTAAGGGGTTTTCAGGTCCCCATAGCATAGGCTGAAAGTTCTTTGAAAATGTTGACACAGGTAACGTTTTAAAAAGGTGCACCTTAGATGAAGTGTCCGTAAAATTTAAAACAATATCTAAAATCCGTACTTTTAACTTCACACAACTCCCTGTTACCACAGAAGACATATTAGTACATAACTGTACTGCTACGAAGGTAAAATCTTTGGAAATGTACAATTTATGTTCTTATAGTCAATTGAATTGTAAATCTGCTAAAATGTTTTATTTACCTAACAAAAACGATTTATTTATGCACTTTACTAGTTAAAATTTTACACCTCAATAAATTAATTAGGTACCTACGAATGAATTACATTAAATCTAGATGACATTTTATTTAGTCGATAATTTTATTGGTTTTATCAATTCTAGCAAAATTTAAAGTTTACTCAACACTAGCTGACCATGTTTTTAGATATATAAACGTCTATTAACTTTGTAAGGAACGAAATTAAAAAGAACAATAAATAATAAATAAATAAATAAACGCTAACACACTCACACCCCCGCAGTAGGTTTTTACCTGTGTCGCGGGTGGCATGGACGACACATATAACACATCACAATCACACCCATGACCCGAGTACAAATATTTATCTGTCACATAAATATCTGCCCCGGCCGGGAATCGAACCCGGTACCCCTCGCTTCGCAGGCAGGGTCGCTACCAACTAGGCTACAGGGTCGACTAACAATATCTATAATTTTTCATGCATGGAAAAGCGTTAAACATTATCTCGTCTCTCAAATGGAATTGTTGTCAAGTATTTACTTATCTATACTAATATTATAAAGAGGAAAGATTTGATTGTTTGTTTGTATTGAATAGGCTCCGAAACTACTGAACCCATTTGAAAAATTCTTTCACTGTTGAGAAGCTACACTATCCCCGAGTAACATAGGCTATATTATATTTAAAAAAAAATAGGGATCCTTAATAAAAAATATAATAAAAATACTATAATATAATCCAAGTTGTAAAAAATAAGAAAACCAAAGCAAAGCGAGGGCGGTTACTCGTTTTAAGATAAAAAGAACACAGTAAAGATATAAAAAGTCATAGAAACAAAATTTCATATTTTGGCTCTTTTACATTAAGAAATCAAAAATAGTAATTCATCGTTACCGTTTTACTGACTCTAGAATCAAGTATATCGGAGTTACTTAATTTACACGGACTTACGCCCCAACTCAAGAGTCACTAACGGTTACTTAAATCGCTCCTTAGTAAAGAATTTGTATGGTGATTATTTTCTAAGGAGCGATTTAAGAAACCGTTAGTGACTCTGAGTTGGCGCGTTAGTATTATATTTTAACAACATGTTTTCAACAACCAATGAATTTTTTAAAGTTATTATATACTAGTATTATACATATACATATACCTATTGTCTAGTTTTAGTTCTAATATAATATTATACAAATCAGTCTTAAATCAACACTCTCAATTAGGGTGCGGCCAAGCCCTTATTAATTTAATTTAAGGTAAGGCAATTTAAGGTAGAACCAGGCTATTTAAATTGTAGGATGGAGGATGGGGGCGCTGGGGACATTACGGATACTGGAGGTAGCCCGCTGCGCTTCACGATCGAGGAAGTTGGAGCGGCGATTAATAATATGAAGCGTGGGAAATCACCAGGTCACGATGGCCTCAGCGTCGAACACCTCAGGTACGCTGGTGTGCACCTCTCCCGGGTCCTCAAGTTGCTTTACAACCTTTGTATAAGTCATGGTTACTTGCCGGATTCAATGATGAGGACAGTGGTTGTGCCTGTTCTTAAGAATAGGACTGGTGATGCGGCGGATGGGTCGAACTATAGACCTATATCCTTAGCGACCATCTTGGCTAAAGTGCTGGACAGTATGCTTGATACACAGTTAAGCAAGGCAGTTAAAATACACGATGCTCAGTTTGGTTTTAGGCCTGAACTATCTACGGAGAGCGCAATACTGTGTCTCAAGCAGACTGTTCGGTACTATACGGATAGAAAAACTCATGTGTATGCGTGTTTCTTGGATTTGTCTAAAGCTTTTGACCGGGTGACATACAAAATCTTGTGGCAAAAGCTTAGACGTGAAAGCAGCTTAAGACCGGAGTTGATCTCTTTGTTGGAGTATTGGTACAGTGCACAGACGAATGCAGTTAAATGGGGCGACGCACTTAGCGATGACTATAAACTGGAGTGTGGAGTGAGACAGGGGGGGCTGACGTCACCCAGGCTGTTTAATTTATATGTGAACCGGCTGATTGAGAGGCTCAGCAGGGCAGGTGTTGGCTGCTCAATAGATGGAGTACCAATGAATAACTTTAGTTACGCGGACGACATGGTTCTGCTGAGCCCCTCGGTTAGTGGGCTTCGAAAATTGCTAAGAATATGTGAAGAATATGCCGAGGAGACTGGACTCAGCTACAATGCTAAGAAGAGTGAATTTATTATCTTTAGAGGTAATAACAAGCCACTTAATTTCAACCCACGTGTACGGCTATGTGGGACTCTTCTGAGGCAAGTGGCTGAGTTCAGGTACCTCGGTCATGTTGTAACTGAACGCCTGGATGACGACAGCGACATTGAACGAGAGCGCCGGGCTCTGTCGGTCCGGGGCAATATGTTGGCTCGCAGATTTGCACGTAGCACGACACAAGTCAAATTAATGTTATTTAAAGCTTATTGCCAATCTTTCTACACGTGCAGTCTGTGGGCTGACTATACGCGGCGGGCCTACGGAGCTCTGCGTGTTCAGTACAACAATGTGCTGAGGGCGATGTTGAGGAAGCCTCGACACTGCAGTGCGTCGGCTATGTTTGCGGATGCTCGTGTGGACGATTTCTATGCGATCATGCGCAAGCGTGCCGCGTCCATGATGGGCAGACTATTGAGTAGCTCCAACACCCTTCTCAGCACATTGGCTGTGAAGTTTGACAGCCCTCTCTGGAGGACTTGGAATGGGGTGCACATCAGCACCAGGACAACCCCACCTGGTGCTCGTTTTGTGAGGATGGGGATAGGTTAGGATAGGATATAGTTTTTATTTTTATTTTTATTTTTATTTTTATTTTTTATTTTTTATTTTATTAATTACTAACATAGAATAAGCCAAATTGTTACTAACATTTTTATTAGAATAAGTTATTTCCATTTTTGTAATTAGGAAGCCTATGGGCCAAAAGGCCTGAAATAAAAATTTATTATTATTATTATTATTATTATTATTATTAAAAAATACATTATGAAGTTCCTAATGAAATATTTCATATCATATGGAACAATAATAATTCATCACAAAAATCGTGGTGCGTATGTAATGTTGAACTATTTTAAAAGAATCCAAGAGCGTACGTGGTGCAGAGCACTTAGTTGATGTTTATCTAGCTCAACAAGAATAGTATTGCCTAATCGGGTTGTAAATCGAAGGTATGCCATGGGCTATCAACAAACCATAACTATTTGTGTTGCTTATTGTTCTGTCTATCTATGCTATTATAAAGTTGTAAGTAGGCTGTGTCCGTACATTAGAGATAAAACAAAAGTAAAAGAAATGCTTACAAAGAGTCACCTAGAAATCCGAATGATCTAGAGATCCGACCTAGAGGTCGCCCAGGCGTGCACTACGGTTATTCGCTGCGTTTCGCCACTACGGAAAATTTTCGCAACGCAACAGTAATTAAACGATGCGGCTTTTTTCCGCACAAAGCGCGCAATGCAAATCAAATCTATACGTTACAGAGCCTACGTCGTTTCGTCGCAGCGGCGAAAAACCGTAGTGCACGCCAGATACAATCTTTCTCTTGTAATTCATGAAATTGTACTCTCATAATAATAATAATAAAACACAAACGGGTTTTCATAAAATCTTAAGAACGAAGTCGCTGACAAATTCTAGTACACAATTTAATGATTATGGCACACAATATAATAATTATGGCACACCAAAGGTTACACATTTTTTACCGGATAATTACTTGGCTAATGAAAACTAGTTTAGTATTTTTAATTATAGACATAAGACTACATACCGTCGCGTGGCCAATACCTCTATCATTTGCGAAACATTATTTTGGTTCAGTAAATAATAGTTTACTTGACAGCCGATTGACACGTTGATACAACAGCACTCTTCGCCCGAGGGGCTAGGATACGCGATTTAAAACGACATTATAGAATACTGATTGACTAACTTTTACCAGGCGATAGTTATTACACGTAATATAATTGCTTATTTCGCTTTTACTGTCAATTGATTTCAATTTATTGGGTACATGTAAATGACAGCGGAAATGAGGAATCGCTCATGGACTTTTAATGCAGCTAGAACACACTCCATCACAGAATCTAGAACACTTTATCAGAACGCCAATCGACACGTAGCAACTGCTCTATTTCCTTTAACCTCCATATATTTCAGAAACAAAGTTACACCATCTGACAATATGCAAGGCGTACCTACTACGCACTGTTCTCCAAATACAATATCTAAGTAAACTGGATAGGATATGCTGAGTACATTTTTGTTAGTATCCATTCAGCACTATGTGACGCGTTTTGGCCGTGTAACCACATATAGATAAATCTTTACTACATAAGTATAAAAATAGAATCCCACGAATCTCCTCGCGTCCTTCTGAGTGAACACCAACAGAAAGTGTAGAGAATGACGATAATATATGTATGTAAGATTGTGTGTAGTTTTGCCGAACTATATACAATCTTCGAACGAGTTTCAGGGCCAGTAGGCACAAAATTCAGTCGGAAAGAGAGGCCATGACGGAACGTGGAATCTCACACTTCGGGCTGTGTTCGAGTGGGGCGAAGCCAAACTTGTGAGATTCAACGGAACTAAAACACAGACGTGTCTCTTCACCGCCAAAAGGAGCCCGCTCACCTTGGTTCCTACTTTTCAGAATGTGCCCTTGGATTATACCGATTGCCGTGACAGTTGTTAGGAGGATATCCTCCAAGCTCAACTTTGGGTAGTTCATCGAAATCAAAGTTAAAGCTGGTACAAGGAAACTTGGCATCATTGCGATGGTGCCGAGGCAACTCTTAATCTTGTACAAAGCTCAGGTTCGGCCGTGTGTAGGTACCGTTCTCACATTTTGGCAGGTGCAGCCAAATGTCACCTTTCTGTCTGGAATTCGATGGAGAGGCATGCGAAGAGGCTCATTGGTGACCAAGATCTGCTTGAGACCAATCTGCAAAGTCTCCAGCAAACAGGCGCAGAGTAGCCAGCTTCTCGGTTTTCTACAGGGCACATTTTGGAGAGTGTGCGCAGGAATTATCTTCCCCGTTCCTCCACTGAACGACATGACGCATGACGGGTATCCACGCTTTCGTCGTGAACATCCCGCCGATACGGACGACGTGGTTTGCATCGTCATTCATGATTTTAATAGCTTGCCTGCGTCTGCGTTCCCACCAACCTATGACGTGGATAGAGTAAAAGAGTGAATAGGCTTTTATGAAGTTAGTACGCGAGCACCATCCTGGATCACATCTCCACTTATCATCATATATCAGTTAAGTAAAAATAACGGGGTTAAATATAATGATCACCATAAAATGCTTTGATACCCTTAGTTCTTTTACCAAAAATATATAGGTATATAACACCAGAAAAATAACGTCTAAAATTACAATAGTACTAGCTATTTTAGTCACGACTGCACTTCAAATTGTATTCGAACACCAAATGTAGTAAATGATCACCAAATATGTTAAAACTTTGGTTATAATTTTACATTAAAATGCGGGTTTAATTTTAGTAATCATTTACTATTTTTGTCTCTTATATGTTACTATATCTGGTGGTAAGTTAAACATAAGCCAAAAAAACTATGATACTCGAACTACCAGTATATAAATCATATATCAAATACCACCAGTATATCAAATAATAGTTCATTCTAACTGTAAAGCTGTAACAGATACTCTTTCACACAATTTTAATGGCAAAGCTAGTAGTGGATTGAATTCCTGTCACAAAACAAAAAACTACGTACGTAACAAGACTTTAGCTCTTACGATACAGCCTATCCAGTAAATTTATAAAGTGTTAATGTATTCTGTTTGGAAACGAACCCGGAACAGTTTGCACGCGGCAGGTGTAGTGCCAACAGGAGGTACCTACAGTGCTATACAGTTGTCAAGCAATGTATACAGGTGAAAGTACAACCTATCCATAACAAAAATATAACAGATTCGTATCCGTTAAAAGCTACTGAATTAACAATCTTATTGACGTAGATAAAAGATATTGGTTTATTTAATCTCCCTCTTGGGCTTATTTATTGAACTTCGAAGTGTTTTGAAAATGAGTTATAGCGCAGCTGCATATAATATTTTATAGGCAGTGAATTGAAAGTCGATCTCCCGTTTGGAGTACTTCTTATATGTAATTATTGAACTAGCTTGCCATGAAACATCATTCATAAACCACCCCTTTGTAAAACAAATATAACGAACGTGGAGTTATTCTGTTTCCAACTTTAAAGTAGGTACGTCTTCTGCTACATTTTTCTAGATATTTGCCGCGTTCATAAGGAGCAGCAATATCCAGTAGTACGCGCGTCGTCAAGCTATAAAATTACATTAAATCACTTTATTCTAATGTTTCTAACACAAGGTTTATGTACATAAACTATTGTTTATTCTCTGTCGATACAATCTGTTAAATTCTTGTTATCGTTTATTATTGATTACAAATCGCATACCATATTTTTGTCTTCATTCACGGATTGTAACGAAATCGAAAGCTATTTACAACTTTTTATTTTACTTGTTGCCCAGCGCCGGCCGGCGACAGCCACTTAGCGTACCGCTTGATAATTGACAGTATTTTTTAATAAAGTACTGGTGATAAATAATTTAACTAGACCAGTGCATTAATAATACGATAAAACTGTAATTTGGTCAACTATCAAGTGTTAGGTATATTATAGTATTTAATCCCTATTTCTGCCGTGAATCAACTTCGCGTGTCGTGCAGGAGGTGTGGTCGCCAACGACATTTACAAATACGGCGTTCGATGTTGGACCTCTTCAAACTGACTTCAAGTACTACTGCAATTCTATCTTGTGGTCATAGCTGTCTCGGGCAATTAATTGATAATGTATTTCTAACAAACAAATAACTCCTTCGAGTTGCATGGACACACACAATTTTATTATGACATCTGTCAAATGTCTAATACACAAGGAATTCGCTAGAAAGTACCTACTAAGCTGTAGAGTTCTCGTTACAATGTAGCATTGTTCATAAATAATTCATCAATGTTCATTACAATAGGTTGCCCCTACTCGTAAGATCCTAGTGCTTTCACTTTTAAAAAGTTATCAGATCTTATCAAGAAATCCCTTAACTCTATAAAGTCTGACTCTAAGCTTTAACACTGCAACAAACCTATTCTTGCAATTATTATCCTCAACAAGCCTTTCCTTGGCCATTCCGAAAAAATGTTGCATGACATAATTATATGACGAAAAGAAAACTAGTCTGAACAAAAATAAAATCTGAAATGTCTCCCATATACTGGTATGTTAACTGTACCAAAGCGTTAGACTAAAGCATGAATAAGATACATATTTGAAATCAAGCAGTTGTAAGTACTTACCATTTAAATTAAATAGCATTCTTATCTTTATAAATGTACCTACTTGATGTTATGTACCTACCTATTTGAATAAAAAAGCGGTAAAGTGCGAATCGAACTCGCAAATAGAATATTCAATACAACTAGTATACAATAGTTTTATCTGTAAATGTTCGTGGGTGATTCACACATAGACTGGAAGCCCATACATACAGCGGAGTTTATGTACAAAAATTAAAAATTTCATTGACTTTGACTCGGTTTGGGAATAATAGCGCAAGGTTGAATCTTCTGTTTTTCTTATTTATACGTAATGGAAAACTTGCTTTGCTTCCTCATTTATATGCAGGTACAAGGGAGTTAAAATATAATAAAAGACATTTAAAGACATATTTCTCGTCTCATATCCTGAGAACAACTTGGTTGTTCAAATTTTGCATAGCTATGACAAAGACGATGTGAGCTAAATAAAATTGCACAATAAATACTTTTTATTATGACACATTCCTATGCCATGTCATCGTATCTAAAATGTTTAAATCAATTTACTAATTGTCATAATACTTTACTAGTATTATGTAAGTAGGTCACATGTGATACATCATCACTATTCATTACTTATTAAAAATAAGTCACGTCAATTTCATTCCTGAATTCAAGATCTCAGAAACAACTAAACGGATTTTCATACAACAATCAATGATATTATACTTAAAAAAGACACCAATGGTTACTTAAATCGCTCCTTAGTACAGAATTTGTATGGTGTTTCTTTACTAAGGAGCGATTAAAGTAACCGTTAGTGACTCTGAGTTGGGCATAAGTGATTTATGAGAAAGTTATAGTGTCATTTCATTTAGGTTCTGTTTAAGTTGATTGAAAATAAAATATGACGATAATCGATGATGTTGTTCAAAATATCAATACAAAATTATGCTTGGCTGAAATGTTCCTCACATAAAATTCTAAAAATAACTCTAAATCTTTATTTTTTCTCTTTCTTCTTTCTGAATCAGCAGCGCATTGATGACTGCTGTCCATGGGCGGCGGCGGCCATCAGCTGGATCGTCAGCTCGTTTGTCGACTACATGTATAAAAAATATAAAAACAGATGGAATAACTAGAATCTATAGCGTCTTTCTCTACAGAACCCTAATATGATAATACAATATTGAACGCACAGTCATTCGATCCAGGTAGTTGCTTATGTAGCAAGCCAATGTTAACAATACATTCGACATGCCACAAAAACGATGTAATGTATCCAGTATAAATGTTAAGGTCTATATCTACATACGGAACGAGCTCAGCCACCGAGCATCACAATCTAGAACTGAATATCGCTAATATATAGATGATACTATTTAAACTTTACCTAATAACATAAGACCATTACCAGCTTAACCCGTAACTGTTCCACTGTTGGGTTAGATTTGGTTGTTCACGGCACCTTTGACAGAATTATGGAGAACTTCTTTATTTAACTATACTTTTTTAAATTTTGTGGATTCCGTCGTAATAAAAATATTATGACATATTTTGAGACTATAACCCGCCCCCGCTTCGATCGACCTAAGTCTGGATACTCCTGGATACCCCTGAAGCAACTCTTTTTTGTTTGGAATCATTCTAATATACATATCCTATAGATAGCCTGCGTCATGAATGTGGCTATCTTAAATAAAAAATTCAAACCCGACTGGCATTTCCAGAGATTAGCGCGTTCTTACTAACAAGAAAACTGTTCAACTGTATTAGATTAAAGATAAAATAATTCCTAGGTCACTTACCTCATTACTTACATCAACTATTTACATTAACAGAAGGACGTTTTGATTCGGTAGAGATAAATGGATGTACTCGTACTTGTACGATTATACGTATCGTATACCCAACCTTGTGTTAACCCTTTCACCCGGGCCGCCACGCCAGGCCCTGGAAACTTCGCTCTGATTCGTTTCGCGAAGGCCTGACAGCTGACAATCCATGCCGAATCGACGAACTATGAAAGATCGTATCATAATCCAATAAAATTCTTTCCAAAGTTCAAATAAACAATACAACGACTGTTGTCCAAGAGCTGAAATAATGGCCACTAATAAATAGATGTAGGTTATTTTAGCTGAGGCAATAAATTACTAATTTTAAATGGTTTATGGATTTAGTAATTTGTCACAGGTACCTATGTAAGGCTAGGTATAATTACACCTTCAATTAAATATCTAACTTCGCTTGAGCTACAATCTTATTTTACCAAAATGGTACAGTTTCTCTGTAGCTATGTAACCTCTATTTTTTATGATTTTTTGTGATAAAGATAAAATCAATTTTTATATTATTTTGAATTTCCCACGCTGTTCCGTGTTTTGCTGAAGGTTTTTTTTTACCTGGAATAAGTTAGTGTTTAACAACAATCCCACCTGATTTTAAGTGGTGATGAAACCAAAGATGGAGAGGGCACTAACTTAGTAAAAACCTATTAACTTTTCTCTTGAAGGCACCTACACTTTTGTCACTTTTGATGACTTTTTTAGGGTTCGGTAATCAAAACAAAAACGGTCCGGCTTTAAAGTGTTAATTTTGGGTAGAGACTGTAGAGTCAAGTGTTAAAAGGAAAACTATCACGCCTATGCTACCTTAAGTAGTTATTAAATAATATTCGATAAACTTACTACTACGGAACTCTATATTGCGCGTGGTCTGACACGCACTTGACCGGTATTATTATTTTATTATACAACATACAAACACGACTCATTTTATGAGTTATTACTTGTAATTAACGAATTGTATCAACGTCGGAAGCAGCCGATCGTCTAATGTTTTAAGGTTAATTAAAAATTTCATAAGCACTTCAAATCTTCGCACTACACGTTATTCCCATAAAGGAACATTTTGATACATTCAAAAATAATTGTCCAGTGGTCCGTTGATTTGCAAGAATTGCTTAGTTATAAGCAGTCACTATGCACTGCATAACGTTATTGCTCAGCTGTTTATAAACTGTAAAATGAATAAAATGTTTATTTCTATCAATAAATCTGTCACAACACACAATTAATCAAAGACATCTATGCAATTAACAAATAATAACTTTTAAAATGTAATAAAGCTACGGATTAAATGCAGAATGGTAGCGGAATCATTAAAGCTTCCAACGTCGCCGCGTCGTCAAACCTTCCTCGATCATTTAACGATTGTATAACATTACATCAAAACAAGTCCAGTATTTACGTAGGTTGAAGTAATAAATTCAAAGACTGTCTATAATTATTGATTTATTGTTATTAAGGTGCAAAATAACGTGGATACTTAATTTCGTAATTATAAAGATTTTATAAAAGCTGTCATAATTGTTGGATGGAGTCGAAGCCGCCTAGATACATATCATAAAACTAATAGTAAGCTATTACGGTTCGATCAATCACTTTAATTAATTAACAAAGGTCCTCGGATAAGCACGGCAAGTAGCACTTTATGTTGCTAATCAATTTGTTTATCGCTCATTGACATCTAAACACTTATTGCTTGACACCATCGATAAATACCAAACACGACCAGCATATTATCATAATATTATGACTGTCAAACAGCTTAATTATTTAAAAAGGACAGAGAAGTCATAGCTCTACTATAACAAAACAACAACAATGACGGTTCACAAATAGATAAATTGAGTTTACTAAAATCATAGGATAAAATGAGCATAATATAATGTTATTTTAGCCGTATTGGGGCGGCTTAGAATACTAACCCCAACCTCACGCAGGATTGGTGTCGTAAAAGGCGACTAAATCCGGCCCGTTGGTGGCAGGGCCCCTCGAGGGATTATATTGGTAATATTGATTTTAATTCTTAATTAATACCATTATTACTATTGTTATTTCTCCATGGGGTTCGCCTGGATAGCTACCACCCTTGAGCATGAGTCAGCCGCCAAACGACTCGTCGTGTTCCGGCTGGGGGCTTGAGAGCCAGTTCTTTCTTTCTTTTTCTTCTCTCTTTCTTGGCCGGCAACGCATCAGCGATGTCTTTGGTGTTGCTGATGTCCATGGGCGACAATAGCCACTCACCATCAGGTGGATCGTTAGCTCGTTTGCCGGCTACTTACATAAAAAAAATCTATACACGTAATTCAAAAGGATTTTTCTAAATGATTATTTGACGTTTAAAGTTTATTGGATTCCAACTTCTTTTCCCCTTACTTCATACAATTTCCTATTTATCTCTATAAGTATGATCATACCTTACCTATATGTATCTAAAATATATCAAGTTAAGAAAGATGCTATTGATGTTGCCTGATAAAAAAAAATCTTCACGTAATGTGGTTATAAGATTATTTTTCACTTTTTATTTCATGCTATTCTATTATGCATTCATATTTCATTTTTATCTTCGGCTGGACCTAATCGATTCGACCACATAGACATTGGTCAACATGAAAAAGTATTGAAGGTAGAGTTCTACCTACAAGAATTCAAAACGCGTGAGTGCGTTCTTTATAGCATTCTAGAATATGCATTAATATCTATACATTTACTAGGTTAGTTTTATCTGTAGGCTACATAGTTACTGTTAGAAGTAGGCACATAAAGGGTGTACTTTAGGGTCGTACGTAACCTATTATTGACATTAGCAACGCCTATTACCTCAGCAATTGCCGCGAGTAGGTAGCCTACTGCCTAAGTAGGTACATTACCATGATAAGTTCCGTGACAATGGCAATCATTACGTACAACTGTAGGTACCATATACGTTTCTTTGACTGGTAACGTAACCTCGGTGCCTGTCCAGCAATTAAGCAATTATAAAGTAGCAATTGATTTATGGTAAACTAGATTTAGATTAGGTATTTATTCTCATAACTTTACTAAATAATTTCTGAAAAGAATTTTGTACGCAGTTGAGAACAACTTTGCATACTGTCGTATTTCTTTATACCCAATTGTCTTTTAGGTTATAATGATCAAAATAAGAAAATTTTTACGGTTTATTACTCTGTTCCGATCTTAATAAAAACTTCAAAGTTGATGTGAGTAACTACTTACATAAATATTTTTTATATGTTTTTTTTTTGTAAGTGGCCAGCATCGGCAAGCATCAGCAATACCAAAGCAAAAAGAGAGAGAAAAAGGAAGAACTAGAGCCCAAGCCCCCAGCCGAAATACAACAACTCGTTTGGCGGCTAATTCGAACAAAAGTGTGACAAGCAAGCAAGAGAGCTAGCAAGGCAGGCTTCACAGATTCAGGATAACATAATCTTTTTAAGAAGCGCCTGACCGAGTTTCCGATCCTGAGTGATCGCCCGAGTTAAACATGTTGGAGGCCTCTGGATGACATGAAAACTTCCGGCATTTGTGTTGGCCACTAACCCCTCCAATAATCCGCACTGGAGCAGTGTGGTGGAGTATGCTACATACTTCCTTAAGAGTCCAGCCTCAGAAGAGCCTCAGAATTGAATATTTTCATGCATTAAATAAACGCTTGACATATAATATTAATCTACGATATTATTTGTTGTTTTCTATTACCTAACCCAATCTACTTTATATTTAAGTAAATTATTCGACTCCATTACTCTTGTCAGATCACATCTCAATCTTTCTTTAATTTTAACAGAAGCGTTACTTGAGTCATCGGATGACTAAAGCTACGACCTAGGTCATAAACGTGACCTAATATAGGACTTGTTACAATAGATATGGTTAGGTCAATGCGAGTGATTGTCTAGCCCCCGACATTTAGGTTAAGCCTCAGGTCACGTAGATTACTTACGCCCCAACTCAGAGTCACTAACGGTTACTTAAATCCCTCCTTAATAAGGAATTCGTATGGTGATTCTTTACTAAGGAGCGATTAAAGTAACCGTTAGTGACTTTGAGTTGGGGCGTTAGTTTTAGAAAAATAAAGCACGCAGAACCGAATATAACCATAGATACTTTTAAATTTTTACCAAACTGACCAAACCTATACTAGTACGAGTTTATAATGTACATACTCGTACCAGTAAATGCCTTCGCTTTGCTTCGGTAAACTTTTGAGAAAGCCCACATTCGAATAAATGATTACTTGATATATCTTCTAATATATAAAATTCTCGTGTCACGGTGTTAGAAGTTGAACTCCTCCGAAACGGCTCGACCGATTTTCGTGAATCTTAGCGTGTATATCGGCTAGGGTGGAGAATCGGACAACATCTATGTTTCATCCCCCTAAATATTAAGGGTGGTCCACCCCTATTTTTTTATTTTTTTTATTACTATTAACTTTTGACAGAACGAAGTCTGTCTGGGCAGCTAGTACCTTTATATAAATTCATAACTTTCATAACACAAAAATGAGAAGACAAGTAGGTATAATCGTAAAAGAGTGCAATTTACTGTCTACTTTGTATACAGTAGCAATAAATACAAGCACTACAAATTATTCTAGTCGCTAATACTAATACTACATCAATCTTTTCTGTCAGGAATATTAAAATTATCGATACGAGATATTTATCATGTGTGAAACGGATGTGAGGCAAAGATAATGCGTGTAGACAGACAGCGGTTAGCCTGTCTTAATTGTGAAATACTCGACATTTCATACTTAAAGATCTAATAATTAATAAGTAGGTTCTTAATATAACAATGGCTTATTATCATTTGGTAGTAACTGTCTATTATCTTTGTTATCATTATATTCATGCAAAATAATTTTCCACCCAAGAAATTTAAAAATATGTATGTGTACACTACTCTTGAGATAAGACTACTTCACAGTTAATAATAATGTACCTACTACTATTTACTTACGTTCGAAGAATTTTATTTTCTATTTACCTATTTTAATATAAGTACTCTGAAATGTTTGAATATAATTATTATCTGTTATGTGGATTTACGTCCGACAAACGCGCAGGCGAGCCAACTTCGCCCATGGATATCAGTGATGTCATAGCCTTAATCGATGAGTTGCCGACAAGAAAGAAGAGAGATAAAAGAGAAAGAAAGCACTGGATTATTCGCTCCCACCTACCGGAACACGAGTTGTATCAAGAGGCATCTCGAAAACATTAAAATAACAGAATTCATATCGATAGGTAGTACATACATATTGATATGATCCCTATGAAGCCCTATCACTATTACTACATAACCATTTTTACAGTTTCATGACTTTCATGAAACTGTAAAATTATTATATAAGGCGAAATTAATATTTTTTATTAATAACAATTCCTTGTTTTTACACGCTTCATATTAGCTTCACCTGTATGTTTGTTTTTAGTACCCAGCTAGAGTCAGCTAAAAAGCAAAAAAGATCTACATTGCAGTCCCGTTTAATAAAGCATAGGTTACATTTTTCAGTTGGATAAACACGGGTCGACATTTAATTTGTAACTTAATATCATCCGGTGTCTTGCTTCCTGACATCGTAAACGGATCTCGGGCTAAAATGCTAGTACTTTGTTGATGTCCTTGTACGTGCTGAAATTGTAAGGCCATGTCAGAATCCTGTTAAGACAGACAAAAAGTCAGAGTAGGTACAAGAACTACCTATAGCAAAAGCCCTAAGGTATAAGGTTCCTCAAGATATAAGGTTCAAGATGTAAGAACCTTATAAATGCTCTGTTTACTAATCACTGAAGGCCATAGACAAGAAATTGTACCTACTTGGAAGTAGTAGAGTAGATAATCGTTGCTCTTCATAAATCACATGAATCAAGTTATTTATTAGTGAATACCTGTAACCACTTTAGAACACCTCTTATAGAATAATATGCAAGAGTATTTACAACAAGTTTTTCAAGTGTACCAAATTTTTCCAATCTATGTAATTCAGATCTTCATCATCTCTAACACTTTGTTGTTTCTATCTGTTTCTTGAGTTTTTATTTTGGCGCGAGAGCTGTCCATAATACGAATAATTCAATTCTCAAGGCATTGCGAAGTAAGATCCAGACAATTTTCTACAGTTGCCCACTAAAGGATTCACCTCTGCTTTTCTGGTCAAATCGTAGAGTTGTTACCATAAATCAAACTAAAATATAGGTACGTAGAAACAGATTAATGTACCTAATAGTGAGTAATTTCGTTAATACATCAAAGTATTTCCTCGTTCAATAGATCGACAGGGGTGTAGCTACCGCCGTGTCAGCCGTATCAATTATAAGGGGGCCCCAAAGTATAGGAGCCCCCACTAACACTCCCAAAAAAAAGCTCGCCAGCGGCCTACAATTCGTACCTCCTTTTATATTTGACAGCTGACGTTGAGGGGGCCCCATAACAAATAGTGATATGGGGCCTCCTTAGGGCTGGCTACGCCACTGTAGATCGATTAAGAATCTCGCGGCGTTCGCCTTCCTAATAACGTACTGGCCAAGTATGTAACATGTACGAGTAGCACCGAAGACATTGGTTTCGCCGGCGGCATAAACAATTAAATTTGATTATGATTCAAGTGCAAGCAATTACTTGAATGTCGACATGTTTTTACGCCCCAAACGGCGCATTAAGTCAATGTTATCTAAATGGTTTCGCAAAATAAATCCAGTTCAATTAAATTAGAAACCTTACTTGATCGTCAAGTATAATACTGAGTTTATTGAAACATCTATATTTGTGGTATCGAAAGGTAATTCATTAATTGGCTACTTTAGAACCGATTGTGCCCATTTTTTATTTGGGTTCTTAATTAATTATCCATTCTGTTTTCTTCAGGTCGTCAATCTTCTTGGTCTGGGAGCTTCCTATACTTCTTAGTAGATGACTGAAAGTTTTCAAATTAATGATTATATTTGCGAAAGGTGAAAGAAAACATTATAGGGATACATAAAAAATGTCCATTATGATGTCAAAGGTGTAGGAAATCTACCAGTCCGCACTTGGCCTTACACTATTACCTTCACCCTTGCAATATGGAGACAAGACGAGACGATAGAAATGATGATGATTATGTTTTAGTGTATAAAGTTAATCGTATAATATAATCTTCTTGGTATCAGCCTGTGTGGTTTTATGATCCCTGTCACTACCACATAGTTTTAAATGTCTGGCTTATAAAGTAAGTGTTCAAATGTGAAAAACATTCTTAACAGTAGAAAGATTTACCTACAAACCACTGACACAAGGGAGAAATTATCAACCTTTGTCGGTAAAGATCTATTTATCTTTCTAACAATATTCAGGATAAGAAATACTCTTTGGACATTACCTGAAATAAACAAAATTTTAGGTACATTTATCATGAACATTTTAACACTATATACCTACAGCAATTCTTACCAAACGTATTTATCCGGTAGAATAGTAAATGCCGGATGATTCGCGGATAAGAAATAAACACACACCTATTTCAAGATCCTATCCGTACTTTACATAGAAGTAAACGATTAATTGAAACGATAAGCTGAGGAAGGCATCAGCATTGAGACACGTTGCCAGAACTAATAATTTGTTACTACTCTACATTTATAATGTAACACAAATAATATGGAAGAATTAATGACGGCCATGAATTACTTAGTGTAATTAGAATTAGCCTAATAAATAGGCTAAGAGAACATAGTTACACTCTTTTATACCTGTATAGAGATATAAAATTATTGTTATCAACCAATTTTTTAGTCGGCAGTCGTCCGTCACTTAATTTATCAATCAGTGTAAGTTTCACATGTCTTCCTCAAATTATGGATAGTAGTCGAATGTCTCCCAATAAGAGAACATTTATTTTGTCTCTAAAATTATATACAATGAGCATATCGTAGAATTTCCTTTTTTTCACTGTACAAACTAAATTGAAATCCTAAAAAGTTTATAAACCGACTGAGTACAAACAGTAAAACATGTATAAGTAACATCGGGTGTGGTCACTATTATGAACGTAAGGATCATATTATATTTCCGGAATCCAAGCAAGGACCGGCTTACTATGAAACATACAAAATAACCAAAACCTCCCAATATCTAATTTTTGGTGTGTAACTCCTTATCTATCGATTTCATATTTAAGCCCGTGGTATGAAATTTTATTGCAGTAAAATCATTTTTTTTCCGTTACGTTATGCGTTATGTTTGTAATTCGTAACACAGAATCTAGAATTCTAGATGACGTTGGATGGATGATCAGTAACAACGCCATCTAATGATAATAATAATCTTGGTACATCCTATTCTGATGATGTGAAACATCATCATCATCATCCTCCGCCTCATCATCATCATCATCATCGTCATCATCATCATCACGTTTGGCGGCTGACTCATGCTCAAGAGTGGAAGTTATCCAGGCAAACCGTATGGAGAAAAAATAATGGTACTTATTAATCAACAATTAAAATCATTATTACCAATATGATCACTCCGAGGGGTTCTACCACTAGCAGGCCGGATTTAGTCACCTCTTACAACACCCATCCGGCGTGGGATTGAGGTTAGTATTCTTAACGACTTACAATAATTAACTTAACGTTAATTTTCCGTAAACTGACTTTGAGAGTGAATTTTTGTGATTCTGTACTAAAGAGCGATTTAAATAACCGTTAAGTCACTCTGAGTTGGGGCGTAAGTACCTAAATAAAATAATATGTAAATCAAACATCTACTTAATGAAGAAGTAAGTAAGCTGTAGGTGGGTAGGTCGGTAGTTCGGTACTTAATATCGATTACGCGTCAAACTCATGACATAAATCACACTATTTTTATAATCGGCATTTAGCCGTTCATACATTCTTCCGCATAGCAGGCGCTTAAGTTTAATGTATTTTTAAATTTTTTAACTGCGTGAACCTTAAAAACTTCGGCCTAAGCTCAAAATACTCAAAACTTTAACGAGTCTTTTGGATACTGTAAGCATTTGAACCCCTTGTACTCTTTTATCAATCATAAATGATAGATCACCGTAGGGTATGTAAATGACCGCTATTGTCGAAAATAAATATATTGCAGTGATTTTTGAGCGTTGTGAAAGTATTTCAATTAAATATTCGCTTCAAGAAATTAAGAGCAGGTAATCGTACTTATATAAAATGTATTGGGGTAAAGAAGCTCAATGATCTGTAATTAGGTATATTTTTATCACATAAATTATCTACTAATAACAACAGGTATCACATAGTGAATGTTGCAGTCGGCTCATTACTTATTTTTATTTATTTATTATGTGCAGTAGTTTGCACTGTTTTTGTACCGCGCCGTGGCATCTCGTGTTAAGGAACGTGGGAAAAATCGTATCCTTATATTAATGTACGTAAAGAAAGAGCATAGAGGCATTGGCCCTTGAGGTTTGTACTTACTAGCTTTATTATTACTAGTATTACTTATTAAGTAATAATCTCTTTTACTGTATTTAATATGCTCTGTTTGTGTATATAAATTGTTAAATAAAAATAAATAAATAAATCTCATACATTACATGCAAATAGATTGACAAGACACATAAATTCGTAACGCTTTAAAAATGTTACACGATCCCATGAAGAGTCAAGCTTAACTCTACAAGGCCTGACTCTACTAGCTTTATACTTATTATAGGTACTACACGGACCTTAAAGAAGACCTTTCTTTAAGGACCGTGAGGTACTATTGTTTCTTCTGTGACTCTACAAACGAAATTTTTTAATAACTTATTGAATGACTCAATTTTTTAGCATAAGATTATGGAGGTGTCTATTAAGAGCATAAATTATTTTAATCACATATTTTTATTCAATTCTGAAAATGTTGTGTTTGTTCGGAGACAAACAGAATCGATAGGCCTGCGTAGCAGTTTGCATGATAATTGATAACCAACTTCAGTCGCTCCTTAGGCCTTAAATAGTAATATTTTTTTCACAGTACTTGTGCATCTTACAACTAACTACTTGAACACAAGATTCCCTCCGCCAATGTCATGCGAAAATAATCCGGTTTGGTCATTACTGTCTACATCGCGTTTCGTAATGAGACAACCCACTTCACTTAACCTCAGTTCGCGCTGATATTAATAACATTCACACCAGGTCGCTAACTGATATTCATATTATGTTTAAGTGCACTGACATACTTATTTTATAAGCAACCAAACGAGTAGACGGGTGAATGATAGTACGCGATCATCTCCGTGCTACGAGTAAACGCTGCGGTAAACCAATGTCATTACCGTAGAGATGTCAGCGCCGCAGAGATGTCAGCGCTGTAGAGATGTCATTGCCGTAGGGATGTGAGTGCCCGCGCCATGGAGGACTGTCAACAACTCAACACCGTGGGAATACCGATGAGAGAAGTTCGTAGTAAAACGTACCGTAGTTGATAGGTTTGAGGCATAAACACATTTACGTGTCAAAAATAAAAATGCAGATGTGAAATGATGTGAATGCAGAAATGAAAAATAAGCGGCAAATAAAATGTGTATTTTTTTTAGTAAAAAGGTTTCATCTTAATACACTTAAAGTAATTGGATTCCGAGGTTTAGCTCTTTTTAATGTTAAAAGGACTTGTAGTGTCGTGCTTTGTTCAACAGAGTGTACCATTAGCAGGGGAGGTTGGCTTGGATTCAGGATAGATGGAGGCTCTTGCAACCCAAAAAATGCTCGATGAAGTATTACAAATACTCGAAAAAATTTTGCATTTCAGTTTGTTTGGACATTAAAATATGTTATTTTATTAACCGACTTTAAAAAAAAGGAGGAGGTTCTCAATTCGACTGTTTTTTTTTTATGTTTGTTACCTCAGAACTTTGGACTGGGCGAACCGATTTTGATGATTGTTTTTTTAATCGAAAGCTGGTGGCTGTCGTGTGGTCTCACATAAATTTTATTGAGATCTGACAATGGCATCCATGAGAAAACCACATAAGTCGTAAATTTGTGTTAAGATGTGCGCGACAAATTGACGAATAACTCAATATCACGCCAACCGATTTCGATGATTCTTTTTTTAATCGAAAGCAAGTGCTTGTCATGTGGTCCCACATAAATTTGAACGAGATCTGAAAAGTAGTTTTTGAGACTTTGAAGTCGGTTATTTTTTGTTAGTAAAATTTAGATTATTAATCCCCAATTACAATTGGTATGCGCCAGAAAACCTTTGTCTAAATCAAACCAAATCGGCAATCTACATTGATCTGTGCAAAAATAAACAAAGAGATGAAACGTGTACTCAAAAAGATGGCTTGAGTTTTAACGTAGCTAACAGAACTAAATCTTTGGCGTCTAAGGCCATACCAATTATCCACCCAGACGGACTAGACATAACAGCTTCAGAATAATGCCAATATCATAACAATGAAATACTTACCCCCATCTACGGTAATCAATAAAATATCTGCAGTGTAGTAATAAATGCTTTAGGTATGTATAAAAACTTCGCTGTACGTAAGGTAATTAGCGATCGACATAGTTGGGTGGCGTGGTCCGCGCTCCACTGCGCTTTGCGCATTGCATTAATTGCATTAAACTATTATCAAAGTTGACGCAAATTATAACTATTTCCCTCTATATTTAGAAACTAGTTGAACTGCGATAAAGATCTTCGAAATTTTGTCCATAGCCATGAAACACTTACATAATTAAAATTTGATGTAATATATGTAATATGTACCTACTTACCTACATTTATTTAATTGAATTCGGTCATTACTGTAATTCACTGCACTCCTTACTTTTTGAACGACTTTGACATTTAATTTGAGAAAGAGGGATGTGGAAGGATTTGTTTTCATTGTTGTCAAATAGTAAATGTCCAGCACATTTCAATTTGTTGTTGCAGTGTTAGTAAGTATGGGTCAAATCTTGCAAGCCAAATTCAAACTACTTTACTCATATCCTACAGGAGCCAAAATTTTGCACATTGCATTTTAGTTCCAGTGACAATACATTTTTAGGGTTCCGAAGTAAAATCGGAACCTTTATAGTTTCGTCATGTCCGTCCGTCTGTCCGAAGCAAAGCGCCGAGATTCTTAGTGCTAGAAAGCTGTAATTTGGCATGTATATACATATTTATTAAAACTCCAGAATCGTAGAATAAAATATTGATGGATGAATTTTTCGTCACGTACCCTATAGTATAGGGTATCGTTGAAAAGGTCTTTCAAAAATATTATGGGTCTTCTAAGACCATCTTTAGAATTAGGGACCCGTTTGCGAAATATTTCGCTTCAAAGAGCTAATTTTGGTTAGAGTCAAGTCCCCCCTGCCAACTAAACGGTTAGACAAGTGAAAAAATTCTCAAAAATAGTTTATATGATGAATTTACAAGGAAAACTATCACGGCTATGTTAGCATAAGTAGTTATTGAGTAATAGTCGATAAACTTACTACTTCGGAACCCTACATTGCGCGTGGCTGGACACGCTCTTGCCTGGTTTTATATGATACTCAGGATTGGCTCCACAAGACAATGATTAACAACACAGGTATGAAATTTTAAATATCTACACGTTAATGATGGCTCGTTCTCACCTCATGGCTCTGTAGCGCCCAGAGACGATCTTGACTCCATACGAGAAATCTCTTTATTAAAAATAGCACAGATACATTTTTTATATGCAACTAGCTGACCCGGCGAACTTCGTATCGCCTAACATTTTTTTTTAATAAAAGTAGCCTAAGTTACTCCTTGTTATATCAGCTATCTGCCAGTGAAAGTCCCGTCAAAATCGGTCCAGTCATTTCAGAGATGTTGTTTTGGTATATGTACCGTGTATACATCCAAATGCACTTAGTAAAAAGCTGTTATATTAATATTACAAACAGACACTCCAATTTTATTTATTTGTATAGATAACAAAAACTTGCTTTTAAATATATTTTTTAAATTATAAATGGGTTAAGTCGTCATGACTGGTTTGTTACAATATTTACGTACCGGAACTATCAATTAGGAGTGCCTTAAAAAGAAGGAAGCTAAGCATGCAATTTTGCCACTATAGCCATCACCCAGCCAACTCTTGACCGCAGCCGCTATACTTATAGGTACTATTTGTGTATCGTAAACTATTAACCATAGGGTTGTAAGCCATGGAGCTGCAAGCGCTTATGCCATTTCATTACCAAGTTCTAACTCTCAAGGTCAGCCACGGCTACAATCATGTCTTTCCACGACCTTCACTATATTTGAATACAAACGAAATTCTAATCGGTAAGGTGGGCCGTGGGCGTATTGAAATACTGAGACTTCTTCATGCCTTTTTCCTCATTGTTGAATTGACCTTGCATCTTCTACGTGTACCAGTGTACGTAAAGTAGACGAGAGATCGAGATGGCATTTTGTTATGATTTTGACGTTTTGCGTTTATAAGATTGTACCTATTTATTTTATTTTTGATGTGAAAAATATATTGCCGAGAAATGGAGAGTAAAATTTTAAGTTGCATTTAATTTAATTTATCGATATATCGATCGATGGATCTCGGATTGCCTACGCGACAATTATTGCCTGCTGGCGGCGTGCAGTTGGCCTGCTGTCGGCTTGCTGTCGGCGCGTCGCAGTGTTGCCAACCATACTATTTAAATCGTATTTATACGACCTTTTTGGCTCTTGAACGATGTACGATCGAGTAATCGAAATCGTACGCAAAATATACGACCTTTTCAATGAAATCTTGACACTGTCGACTGCAATGCAAGCGTCGACGGTTGCAGTTGCCTCTGTCGACTGCAACGTGCTGCTCGTGTGTAAGAGCGCTAAGAACTCACGCGCCGATATGTACGATATTTTAAACATGTACCTACTTAATTAATACAATACACCGAATGTATTATGGGATTTTAATTTATATTGAAGTAAGCACCTCCCAGAGTACCTGCCAACTTTAGTACACAAGTAATACCTGTAATAGAATAATTACTGCTTCTTTTGACTTCAGGTAAATCTCAGACCTATGATTTGCAGTTAGATTTATTCACGGGTATTGTCCAAGAATGAACACAATCATTTAAATATTAAATCTCATATCCTACAAGATATTCAAGTAGGTAAACTACTGTGAGTCAATCGAATTCCACAGTGTAATCCGTCTATCTTCGCCAGACAGGCATTCAAACTAAAATCAGCATTAAAATATCATCAGGAATGTAATGTACCTACCTACCTGTTATTGTCTACCAATTTGATTTATTAACCGATTGGATTTGGATTTAGACTCGAATTTAAACAGAATCATGAATGCAGAGAGGATAATTCATTTAAATTTTCTGGAGATGCTAAGTAAATAAAAATTCTACTTCCGTTCTGTAGGTTCGTGCAGACGAAAATTCAAAAATAAAGTTTTAAATACAGTGTTTTTAAATAGATGAAGGAGTTATTGTGAAGTTGGACATGTGAAAAATTCATGGCAGTAGCATATTATGATGAATTTAAAAGAAAACTATCACGGCTAGGTTAGTTTAAGTAGGTTAGTTAGTTAGTTTGAGTAATAGTCGATGAACTTTCAGCTGTTTATAATTTTACAAGACAATCAATATAAAGTGTAAAATTGTGAAATGTAGGTATTACTTCAATAGGTAGGTACCCTACAACATTTTATGTTCTGCGTTTGGTATCCTTAATTACTTTACGTACTCGTACAGGTACCTACATGGACGAGAATACTATTATATTTTTTGCAAGGAACCGAGCGAGGTGATTTAATTTAAGCGTGTAGGTTTAAGGGATAAAAAGTAAACCTAATTTATCTAGGTGAATTGCTCCGATGAATAAGTGCACTGGACATAATTACATCATCGGGAAAACATACCGATGCACATTTTATATACTGTACAGTGTAGGTACACACAAATCTTAGTTATAATATTTAAAAATAATTTGTATGACGCGAACAATAATATTTACCACACAAGATTTTAAACTTAACTCATCGTGGACTGAACACATTTTACTATAATACGAGTACTCACGATATTTATCTATTTATCTATTTATTGAGTTCATCCGTGACCACGATCCATGCAACTGGGTCGAAATATCGGAATACAAAATAAATATCGTGAGTACTCGTATTATAGTAAAATATTTACCACAATTTTAATCCACAAATCTTAAGAGATATACGTAAATTATTGCGGTTGCAATTTTAAACAAAACAAAAAAACGAGAGAATAACTGCAAAACGTTATAATAGGAATAAGTATCATTTGTTACAAAATCCAATTCTAGCGGGCTTAATACCAAACGCAATTTGATCTTCAGTTTTGCGGATAATAAACTGTCTGAAATCGAACAATATTAAGCAAAGATACATAGAGTATGAAGACAAAAGATTATTCGTTTGGCAACAATAATAAACTGTGCAATCAGTGCAATAAGATTGATCGTCCAAGCATTCGAATTAGTGTTTCATTGTCAAACGACAATTTTCAAGAGATCATCTGTTTTTGAATTGGATATATTTCTAACAAGCTTCGGTTATCCTATCGTGGATGTATCATATCGTATGACACCTTGCATTCTCGGAGTGCGATCATAGTTAAACATTGTTCTCTCTATATCTAACAAGGCAGGGGTATTTATGGACTTCTATATTTTCCATAAAATTAAACAATCAAAAACCCAGCTTCAATCTCAAATATCAGAACGAAAAGGTCCAAAGTGACTCCGAAAAGGAAAAATCTACTAGATCTGCGACACCTCGCCTCCGCCTTGGATTTGCCTGAATTAAGACGGTGCGTTTTTATTTTCTGCAAGAACCTTGAAGCGTACCCAGGATCCTAGGAGACCTATCCGCCACATTCAGTTCTACCAGTCTCTTTTAGAAGCAACAATCATAGACATAATACTACTAGACTAGACAAGCGGGCCTTCTTTGCGTCACGCTATTAGAAAGAGAAAGAGACCAAGGAGACTCGCGTAACTCGTAAGTAAGACAAGGATAGGTTTACCTCCTGCCTTTCTTCGCAGCGTGACGGTTTCACTTACATATGCTCAGATACCTTGCTTAATCTAGTAGTATTATGTCTATGGCAACAATAATTTTGCAGAGACCACAGACAAATAATTACCTAAGTAGGATATATATCAGAAAATTAATATCCATTACCACAGAACCTTAACACTAAGTATATACCAGAATTGGACGTCTGGGTACTTAAGTACATCTTGTATTAAATTGATTTTATAGCAAAAAAAAATAAGTCCCTCAGGTTCAGTTTGTGGGGTATTGCTTAAGTGTGGGTTTCGGTCGTCGACAGCAGCCCATTGCAGGAACCACATTAGATCACTCAAAGTCGTCGAATATTTGATAAAAGTTACCCTCGACAAAAAATGCGATAATATTTAATGGAATATACATACACTTATACCTATTTAAAATTTTCCTTTACTATTATACTATTGAAGCAATATTTATATGTATGTTGTTCTGGAAAACCACTCTAACGATTCGTATGTAAATTTTTATATTTACCTGGGCGAAAAATTGATCTTGCTGGGTCTCACGCGTAGGAAAATTCGTTTTCTCCCTATTTTCACGCAATAACTTCATATTTCGATCACCCACGTACTTTCCCATAGTGAAAAGCCAGCTTAACTAAATAAACATACATTATATATAGGTACGTGCCAAATCTATATTATCTACATAGGTATAAAATACATAAATATAAATTTGCAGGCACCTACGGGCTACGCCATTCAAGCCGAAACGTTGTTTGACGTTAAGATCGGCCGTAACGATAAAGCGACAGACAGACATAGTTCAACATCTACAATTCATTGTATTAATCGAAGCGTCACGTAGGTATTAAAAAATAAAAACAACGTAACTCCCTTTACTGTGGTAACTATCAATTTATCTATACTAATATTATAAAGATAAAGATTTGATTGTTTGTTTGCATTGAATAGGCTCTGAAACTACTGAACCGATTTGAAAAATTCTTTCACGTTTGGGAAGCTACGCTATCCCCGGGTTACATAGGCTATATTATATTTAAAAAAAGGGATCGTTATAAAAACTTCAGTAATGTAACTCAAGATGTAAAAAAATAAGAAAACCGAAGCAAAGCGAGGGCGGTTACTCGTATGTCATATATTACAAGTAAGTTGAATAAGATTTAGGGGTTGATTTTCCAAAAAAACTTTGAAAAATATGTTTTATTATTTATAACCAGAAGCCAACTGCCAACACGGGCTTAAATCATATCCCTTATTTTGGCTTTACCTTAGTCAAGTGAATTGTATAATAACAAAGAAGTAGTTGGTAGCGACCCTGTCTGCGAATCGAGGGGTCCCGGGTTCGTATCCCGGCCGGGGCAGATATTTATGTGACAGATAAATATTTGTACTCGGGTCATGGATGTCATTGTGACGTGTTATATTTGTCGTCCATGCCACCCACGACACAGGAAAAACCTACTATTGTAGGGGGTATGAGTGTGTAAGCGTTTATTTATTTATTATTATTTAAAGGAAGGAATAACTTTTCAGGGCTCCGTTTTTTCATGGGATATACGAAATCCCAACAACAATGATGACAAAAAAACAAACGAGACACAAATCTACGACAACAATAATCTATTCCTACGTTAAACTTTGAATAACGTATTCTAGTCACTCATTGGGCTCACTCCCAGTCTCTCCATATTTAATCAATGAGCATTTCGTTCAGAAACTACAAGTTATGTCGTATCGGTATAGTCGGCAATAAACTCCTAATCCGCTCAAAATTATTGGAGCGATGTCTATGTCAAACTGGGGGCGTTTATGTAATTATTGTGTCCGCATTTGCAGACAGTTAAATAAAAAGGTTTGTCTACGTAATAATGGCAATGCGTTTAACGTAATAACTAGTCCTATTACAATTGCAATTCCTATCATGAATACAGTGGCACATTAATAATAACAAATAGATAGGTATATGAAAATATTACTGTCCGATATATATATAAAAAATACTAGCTATAGGCCCAGTTTATATCAGAAATACAGTCGCGTTGAAAAATGCTAGTGAATTCCGTTAAACATCCGCGTAATGTCTGGTTCGTTCATGAGTCTGGACATTCAATAAATAACCGAAATGTTATATCTGTTAATTACTTAATTATAATACAGAACGTAAAGTAAACAAGTGGGTCGGTAATTGATATTACCTAGATTTCTACAAGTATCCGTCGGCTAATAGAATACCGCCCACTAGAATATTTCAGGTGCAATTCCTTACGTTGTCTTAATAGCATGCATTACACATTGACAATTTGCTCTTATCTAAATGGAATTTTACTAACTGGATGTATTTAATTTAACAATTAATCGATTTAGGCAGTAACTTAATATTGAAATGATGACAGTTTTGAATGTTTAATGGACTCACTTAGCTACACAATACAAGCTTTTTGTGAAGAAATGTAGTTGAATTTTCTTATTGAATAATTGAATATCTGCAACCCTCCTACTTGGGTCAGCAGCCAAAGGACTCGTCGTGTTCCGGCTGAGGGCTTGAGACTCTTGAGAGCCAGTTCTTTCTTTATTTTTTTTTCTCTTTCTTGGCCAACAACTTACCAGTGATGTCTTTTGTGTTGTTGATGTCCATGGGCGACGACAGCCACTTACCATCAGGCAGATTGTCAGCTCGTTTGTCGGCTGTTTACATAAAAAAAAACTTCCCTGGACCATTTTGCAAAGAGGAAACAGCCCTGGGACATGTGTGCAGTGCGTGAGTAGTGATAGGAAGTACCAACATTGAAGGGGACAAGGACTAATAAATATACATCATCTAAAAATAAAAAACCGGGCAAGTGCGTGTCAGGCCACGCGCAATATAGGGTTCCGAAGTAGTAAGTATATCGACTATTATTCATTAACTACTTATGCTAATATAGCTGTGATAGTTTTCCTTGTAAATTCATCATATAAGCTATTTTAAATTTTTTCACTTGTCCAACTCCAACCGTTTAGTCGGCAGAGAGGGGGGGCCACTTGACTCTAACCAAAATTAGCAATTTAAAGTCAAATATTTCGCAAACGGACCCCTAATTCCAAAAATGATCTTAGAAGACCCATAATATTTTTTAAAGACCTTTTCAATGATACCCCACATTATAGGGTTCGCGATGAATAAAAAATTTATCCTCACGTTACCTGTAGGGGAAGTACCCTGAAAAAAAATGATTTTCAATATTTTATTATACGATTCTGGAGTTTAGATAAATATGTATGTCCATGTCAAATTACAGCTTTCCATGTCTTTTTCTTTTTTTATGTAAAAAAAAAGCTTTCTAGCACTAATTGTCTCGGCGTTTTGCTTCGGACAGACGGACGGACGGACAGACGGACGGATATGACGAAACTATAAGGGTTCAGATTTTTCTTCGGAACCCTAAAAAAATACAACATAAAGTTCGGTTATTAGATCTCTTTTCGATCTAACATATTTTATAGTTAAAATAAAGTAAAAAAATATAAATAAGTATTTTTATTACTTTCACAATAGTTACATAAGACTATAAGATAATGTTTGTTCTGTTTAAAGTTACAAACATACTTTTTGATTAGGTGTAGATACGAAAAATTTGATAATTTTGTGCGTGTAACAAAGTGCTTGTCGTCTCGACGTTACCAGGCTCACTATCAAATGCAGGGCTATTGTTATAGTTATTGGGTCGAGCGAGAGATAACACGGATTGCGCAACAGACAAACAGACGCTTTCATTCTATTCACAATGCAGGTGCTTACGTAGCTATATTTCAGCTTATAAATAATAATAAGCATTAATTATATAGAGCAGTGATCTCTTGAAGAGAGCAGTTGGTCTCTCGAACGGAGGGAACCTAGTTCAAATCCTGGCACGCACCTCTGATTTTCAAATATTATGTGCGTATTAGAAGTTAATTATCACTTGCTTCGGTGAAGGAAAACATCGTGAGGAAACCTGCACACCGGAGAGTTCTCCATAAAAGTTCTCAAAGGTGTGTGAAGTCTACCAATCCGCACTTGGCCAGCGTGGTAGACTATGGCCTGTACCCCTCACATTGTGAGAGGAGACCCCGAGCCCAGCAGTGGGACAATTATGGGTTGTTGCTTTGCTTTTTTTTAATTATATACACAAAACTTTAGATCAAATCTGGGCTCAACGACAATTCCGGGATTATTAACATAGATAACTAATAATTTCTACGTACTTAATTATTATTAATTATTTATTAACTACGCTTACCTGTATCTACACATAAATCACGAAAATCATTAAAAAGGAGTAATTGTAACTTAAAAGATGAAAATGCGGAAGTAACCATCGCATATAGGGTATCAGGAATCACCGATTCGTTACCAACCGAGGTGAACTGGCACGACACTTACAAATTTCACACACCCACTTTACAGTGGATTCTAAAATAAAGAAAGTAGGAAAAACCTTACCACAGCTTACCACATTATCTAATATGTACATGCTATAGAAATTAAATTTATTATCACAGTAAACTTCATAAAAGGTATTTGGCACCACAGCCTCATTCTTCATTCAACAAGGTGCACCAACAGTAGACCAGGCTTAACTCGACGATGAATACTTAGCATTTAAACGGGAAATAAAATCAAGTACCTAAGCCTCATGCTAATGGATTGAGTGCAAACACTGCAAACCATCCATGGTGCTAAACTTCAAGAAGTTAGCATATCCCCTACCCTACCACCACCGAATGTCTGTGACATGCGTGGGCTGCCCCGAGTATGCCGAAGAAGCAGAATATGGAAATAGAATACTGGAATAGGTATGGAAACTTCAGAAGCATACTTACATGACTTCATCGACTAACTAAACGATTTTGCAAATTTTACCAATTTGACGAATTTTGGCGCAAAGGTTACCGTGCCGGATTGCCGTGCCAAGAGGCCGGGGTCGATTCACAGCGAGCGGAAATTTGAATTATGGGTATGAATTTTTGTTCTCGGTCTGGGTGTGTGTTTTCTATGGCACCCGCAACACAGGGAATCCTAGTATAGGGCTATGAGTGCGTAACGTTTTTTTTATAATTTACGACTGACTGTCGTCGTTCGTAGGTCGTAGGACTCAAAAGCATATTTTCACGTGCCTGTATCTTTCGGGAATGGCCTGATTGCCCCATAATGCTATAGTTACGCAGTGGCTTGCGGCAAATGTTTGAGAATATCCGATTGAGATATTGCGGCACCACGCCGCGCTGGGTGTGGCCGCCTTCTATAAACACCCAACGATAAAGTGCATTATTCGAATTTCTATCAACGCTCATTATGAAACGGTCTGTATCCAACTGTTATGTAGCGGCTCTGAGCTGGGCTACTACTATAATATACTAAAGTAACATTCATTTTTTAGGGTTTCGTAGTCAAAACGAAACGGAACCTAGTTTCGTCATGTCGGTCCGTCCGTCCGTCCATCCGCGGCACAGCGCAGAGATCCTTAGTTTTAGAAAGCTGTAATTTGTCATGGATATACCTACATATTAATAGAACAATTTTTTTCAGGCCCCCCTACCCTTGCCGCTACAGATATAGCGTCTACCCCATAATATGGAATTGTCGGTCAATATTAACTGACAAAATATAGCGTGATGTTTTTTGAACTCCAAAATATTGGAATAAAATGTTTACTGAAAAAATTGCATCATGCAAATCATGAAGAAGACATTAACGGGAAAATATTTAAACTCAAACGATATTTAAGAAAAATAATTGAAACATACTGTATGATAAATTATTTTAGTGTGAGTATAGTGAACATGACAGTTATCAATGATCGAGCTATATTATTGTCTTTCTTCTTCCTGATGTCTAATTGTCCATGGGCGGCAATGACCACATGACCACTTACCAACAGGTGGCTTGTCTGCTCCTTTACCAGACATTTTAATAAAAAAAAAACATTATCATGTAAGAAACAGTAAACCGAAATGCTATCTGTTCCCCACAACAACCGTACCAAGATTATACGCAAAACCTAACTAGCTATTTGATATTGTCTAGTCGTAAAACGCAAATGCGTTTTATGACTTTAATAAAACGTAAACCCGGACTCCAATCCCCTTCAATATCTTATAGAGATCTGAATTATTTGACCTTTTACAAGTGAACCACATTTTAACCTTTACACCACACCTAGACCCATTATTCGTTAAAGGAGCACGACCACACTAATTTCTCACTCGATGGAAGTGTTGTAATTTTATTATGATTTCAATAACTTCCCTGAACTATCAGAAAACTTATAAGGAAAATTAAGTAATCTATATTACGGTTAAGGTTTCTATGCGTTTTTGTGGCATATGCCTTCAGCTAATGCACCTATCTCTAAAATAAATTTGTCTGTCTACGCCACTCCTCCAAATTGCCTAAAACAGATTTTTTCGTAACCTTCATTTGCCTACTCTATCGGCATAAAAATGTTTTTGTTACAAAAAATTGTCATGGTCTTCCAATGCCCTTCTATAGACATTTTCAATTAAACTTTCAAAAGTGGCGGCGGTAATCTGAAAAATCTCGCCAATGTAGAATATAATAATATACTATACTTACTAGAGTCCTGAAAAGCCGGAAGAATTCAAAAGAGACAAAAGGCAATCGGAAGGTTAAAAGCCAAGAAAAATCCGAACAGTTGGCAACCTTGGCACTGCCAAGTTGGCAGTAATGTAATTCAGTATTCATCCATTGATATTTTATCGGTTAACGCAACCCTGTTGGTGCTATTAAAGGCACCACATGAACAGCAGTAAATTTTGTTGTTCTTAAATTGATGTCAACGTGTCAACAAAGGACATAATATTATGTATTATAACAGCTATATTATATCTACAATGTGATCTGTAATATAGCTATATTCAACTTAGGCGTCATCCATCTCTTCTTCTGCAATGTGTAAGTTCATTTTCAGTACCGAAACTAGGCCTGCTGTACCTATATATGCAGAGTGAATTTTGCAAGCGTGCGTGGATGGACAAATCCGAAACTATAAGGAATAGAGAAAAATTCTGAAAGGAGTATCTAGGTCGATTTTGATGAAAACTAAAACTGCATCATTACGTACATTCTTGAAAAATCAATATTACTGTCCAGGAATCGAACCCGTTGATTTCGAAAAAAAACACATCCTGTATTATTCCACTAGACTCTTTTTAGCATTTTTCGCTATTCCTCATAGTTTCGGATTTAGCCATCCACGCACACTTGGAAAATTTTGCTTGTATATTACATTATTTGTAGTTCATTCATCAATGTACCTAACCTTCATGAACTAGGCAAGAAAGACTCAGACACCCAAAAAAATCCAACTGTATAAGCAATGGATTTCAAAGAACTCAACCAGAATACATTTAACTATTAAGAGCAGAATCTATTTATTAACTAAATAACAATAAAATTGTGTCAGGCGTATTTTATAATAATAAAGATTATGACTACGAGTCTTATTGATTAAAATGTGATCAGTGAACTAATATACTGACGTACAGATATGATTTATGAATCCATTTTATAATCTTTTTTGAATAGCATCTTAATAAATGAAATAATGCGAGAAAAACCCGCCAGTGCGTAATTCTTGCGATAGGAGGAAAACGGTAGTGATGCGCTTCGAAAAGATTTGCAGTTATTTGAAAATATTATGTTTATTCAAAGATTAACATCATTGTGTTTATTATTATTAATATCCTTATGTAATGTCATTCTTAACACGTTAATTACATAACATTACAACACAGAAATTATTTATTATTGTAGGTAAGTACCTAAGTCCTGGAACAGGATAAACATAAATACACAAAATAATATCATGCCAAATGAAACATTTACAAAGGAACTTACAAAATAATAAATTGTTAGTTATTTGATAAACACATTAGACATCTGATTTTCACTATACCTACTATTGTTGCAATTAAAATAAATTAATTTCCATGCAGCAGGATTTCGTGGTAGTTATAATAAAAAGATATTATGGCAACATTGTGATGACGCCATCGTATGACGCACATTTTCTCGCACTTCACTTTTTCGTGTTTCAATTGGTTAGATGTAGGGCGTTGCCAGCCACAGAATATAGCTACTAAACATAGTTATAAATATTAATTTACTTGCCATTCATCAATCGTAGTCCCTATCTCCTCTTTTACGTCAGTCTGCCGGCAGCCGGCTGTGGACGGCATAACGAAAAAGGAAGCTTGATACATTATATATTGGTACAAGATACAAATTCAAAATTTATGAACAAGGTAGGTAAATCAGATTTTATTTCAAATATTTGTTATACATAGTAACAACAAGTTTCATTAATTGATTAGAAAAAAAATAGTTATTCAAATGTTTGAATGAACGAGTTTTATTGATTTTTTGCAATCAGATTTTTTTGGAGTAGTTCTATCTATTTTGTTAAACCTACTTACCTGCTCGTTAACACAGTATTAACAAGGCCTGTTGTACTATCATTACATTTAATGCACAACAAAATCGGTTCGATGATATCATCGCCTTCGGACATTTTTAAAACAAATTATTTTTAGATTCTGGAAACTTGAATCGGAATAAGCTATATTCTATCAGATCTTTTCGCTTGTATCATGCCTAAATGTATATAAGTAAGATTACATAGATATTTGGGCACCTAATTGTAACTTAATTTATCAAACAAATACTTAAGTTGTAAAGTCTAACATTATTTCTATATTTAAAACCATCTAAACTTCCTTGTTTTAAAAATCATGTAAGTACGATTAGATGAGCTCATCTCTTTACCGTTTGATCGTCTTTATATCTAGGTACCTACAAACCACTACAATTAAAAACCCATTATGTATTTTATTGTAGGTACTATACAAATTATTAGAAATTTAACTTGCCGGCACAAAATGATTCAAAAATTTTCCAAAACTGAATGATTTTGATGACCGCTCCTTTGTCAGTGAATAGGCAAGTAATTGACGAACTTCATAGCATACACTGAAAGGTCCCGTAGACGGGATGAGTAAAAGTTATAAGGGTTCCTTACAGTTAAAAGACTTTATATATGTATTGTAATTATTCATATCTTGAGTGTTAGTAAAATATCGTAAGGAATTTTCACACATTGAAAATATTAAGGTTTACGTGTTTCACGTTTAGTATCTATGTCATGTTGTGTCCCGGATATTATTAAAGGAAAGTTATAACATAAAAGTAAGTATGAATGCGATGTGCATTGTGATTGTCATTTCCGAGTGAAGGTTTTAAATAAAAGATTTGAATACTAAGTATTAAGCAAATATGTTTATTAATAAATAAAATAATTATAATATTAAGAATTGTTAATTTTAACAATTTAGTTCACATTTTAGATTATTAGACATAACATTTTCTCTAAGGCAGCTTTCTGGTTGTCAATTAAAGTTTGTCTATTTTTTGTTTCTTTAGACTATTAGATATTATCTGCATGTAAGAGCCTATTAACAATTAAGCTAATTTACGGACTTTTTGGTTTTTCTTATGTTACGGATGACCATTGGCAGCATAGCACTTATCATCAAGTAAACCATTTGTGTGTTTGCTGACTATAAACATTAAAGAGTCACAAAACAAATCTCCATGAATATCGTGTAGATAGTTATATTTTGTACTTTGCATGATTTATTAGCCAATTATTTGCTCAGGGTTAATTCAATCCGATTTTTTTCCCATTTTTAACAGTATTTAATAATGTTTTTTTCATTTTTTACAGTTAGCCATAATGGGATCCCTAAAACTGGATGGTGAAACTTTAGGGCAAAAACATCAATACTACAATAAATTAGTAAAGGAATTTACTTCAACAAATACGGAACAGTTACAGAAAATAAAAAAAATTGACTACAATGAACCTGACTTAGACAACTTGTTTAAAATAGACATCGCTAGCAAGATTAAAGACGTAGAATACATCCTTGAAGTTCTAAAATGTGAAGATATGTTATACGTCTCCAGAGCTCTTAAGCAATCGTTGTGGCTTATTACTGATGCTAAATATGCAGATATCATCAACCCTGATTATTTACATACTCAACTATTGCCACAAATGACATGTAAAGCAGGTCATAAACTTATACTAATCATACGAATTAATTTAAAAGACGAAAATCGTGTTGAACGATTTTTCAAATATTATGAAGATAAAAAGGATTTAAAAACAGCTCTAAAATGGTTACCAAATTGTTCAGTTTCTTTTATTGAACATGCGGTTGAAAAACACGGTGCAGATGTTTCAGACGATTTGGCAAAAAGACTTTGCGAAAAATCTGCTACAATCTTAGAAATTTATGCTCGGAAAAATCCGGCGTATCTGACTGAGTTACTCTCAAAAACTACCTTTTTGTTACACAAAGATGCTGAAAAATTTATGAATATAGTAAAATCTCAAGAAATATATGTTATACCAAAATTAAACTCGAAGTCTACTAAATTAATTATGAAGGCCAGGCCTGAGATAGTATTAGACAATTTTGAAAAATTTGCAACGAAAATTTGTGTTCCATCATTCGTAAAGTTTTTGAAAAGGGAAGAAATAAAAGATTTTCTTAAAAAGCATTTGGAAAACAAGAATTTAAAGTCGTGGTTTACTTTCGAAACCATGAAACATTTTATTTTTCGAATGCCTAATGAGGGTCGATTTGATTTTATAAAACGCATATGTATTGAAAAATCGAAGGATAACACTGACGTAATACCATATGATGATGATGCTGAGGACGATGAACCAATGTATGAGAGAATTGGGATGTGTAGTGCAGCAAGGTTCGTGCCGCAATCAAGCAACGCTAATTTATACAAATGGTATAAATTTGCACCATTTTCTACTGCCTTTACTGATTTAAAGAAGTTAATTCGCATGGAATCAAATCCTAGTGAAAGAAATGAGATATTTTCAGTGCTCATTACATGCGCCAGAGGAAATTCTCAAAATTTGCAAACAGTATTACAATATTATCGAGCCAAACATATGAATGAACCATTCAAATTTAAAATCCATTTTGTAAATATTGTATTATCTCAACCGAACTCGCATAAATTTAACGATGAAACTTGGAATATTCTTAATGACATATTCTATAGTATGGAAGTATATAGCGAGAATGAAAATAATGTTCAGACGTGTCTTAAATATATTATAGTATACAAAGTTACACACGATACAAAAGTGCCTGATATCGTTGAAAAGAAATTTAATTTTGATACATTGAAATCATTTCAAAATAAACTGAATGATGACGAAAAAGAAAAAGTATTTAACTACTTATATAACTTAAAAATAACACAAATTCAAAACCATGCGATTAACAGCGAATCAGACTTGAAAGAAGTTATGCAGCATATTAAAAATGTCTTAAACCTACTTACTGATTGGAAGAAAAATCTTATAAATTATAGTATTATTCTGGAAAAAATAAAGGAAATCATCAAAATTAAAAACAGTAAATCGTGGAATGAGGATTTGTCTGCCATATATAATCTAAATAAATCTTGGCGAAAACATATGTTTGAAGAATCGCTTTCCATGCATCCCGCTGAAGAAACTTGCATTAATGCACTGAAACACGATCCAAAAATATTTGCGTTATGCAAAGAAAGCATATCCTCAAACGATTCTCTGATATTGACACAGTTACTTAACAAACTACGAGTATATTGGCCTCAAACTCTGGCTAAGTCTTTTGAAGACACTTTCCGGAACCAACTAAATGATAAAACTAAACATAAAACATCAGTGAGAGGATTATGTGTTTTGTTATCAAAACAACAATTAAACGTTATTTTAAGCAAATACATTCCGCAGGACTCGAAAATAATTTGGGGAGAAACAGATGACTCTACTCTTAGTATTCAAAAATACTTTTCTAAATATATGTTTCTGGCTAGGCCACACCCTGCTATAGATATTGTTTTATCGTATGCTAAAGGGGACTACCTTCAGTATGTTCTTCCATCGGTGCATTCGATTCTGTTCAATATAAGCAGTGACCAAATCATTAAACACATACCAACTCTCCTAGATGCACCGGTTTCTTTGCAGAAACATGGCCTGAAGATTGCATTTGCTAAACTCAAAATGGATGAACTTTTACCGATATTCCTAAATACGTGGAAGTCCACTAAAAACTCTTCGATACGGGCTACTATTTTCACGCTAATTTTCGAATTAATGTGCAAAGAACAAAATGAAAATAAAATTATGGCAATTTGGCATCTACTTGATATCTTTATTGACAACTTAACACTTGATGAGAATCGAATTATTTACATAACATTAAGCTATGCGAAAAAAGTACCCCTTTCAATCAAACAAGCTTTTTGCATAAAAAGTTATCGATATTTAAAGACCTTGCCACCGAAAGCCAATTGTGAAAAATTTACCGAATCTTTAATTTGTAGCACACTGGATATTATGGAATCTTTAGATTTAGATTTTCTCGTTGAAGTAATCTTCGACTCGTTTGATAAGAAATTTACCAAGAATTACTATTCATTTTCCAATGTAATATCTGCATGTGTACTTTCTTCTAAATCTGAGGCTATTCAAACAGAAAGATATGAAAAAGTTTTTATTCCACTGCTGGAAAAATACTTAGCATTTATAAAAAATACAGAAGTTAGCCAATCATATGTGAAATATAATTTTAAAGATATTTTACGGCTGTTGCTTAAAGAAATAGAACTTATTACTATAGAAAAGAACATGATAACTCCAATTAAACTTTTTAATGACATTCATAATGATTTACAAAAATACTTTTCCGGAGAAGATTACTATGTGTTGATAATGACTTGGAATCTTGCAGCAAAATACATGGTACTTATCGATAAATATAGAGTTAAAGTCAATAACAAGCTTGACGAAGACGAGGCAGTAAATAAAAGTAATAACTCAAAAGAGAATACAATTTACGCTGAAGCTGCACCAGATTTTGGTAAAGTTTGCATGGAACTATTAAAAGAGGAGTCAAAAAAATACTTTCCATCTATTTTCACGCTTTTTTCAGATGCTCTTAAGGAAATATTTGACCAATTTGATTTTAACAATAAAACTCAATTAGCCACTTTGAGTGCGATTCAACAGCATGCTAGCATAATTGAAGGACATTTATTGGTTCTTCAACTCCTTCCCGATTACCTTGATGATAGCAAAGAAGAAGAAGAAAAACAAAAAATATGCGAAGTATTGGCTTCTCATCCATCCGCTGAAGTGAGAATGCATTATCAGCAGATGCTTCGAACAAAGGAAAGATATCTGTAATAAAATACTTTATGCACTGTTATGAAGAAAAGCATCTAAATTTTAATCATTTAAATAAGTAGTAATGTAATGATACGTCTGCGGAAAATTCATCGAAAACAATTCATCGAATTACAGTTCGCCGAATATAATACATCGAAACAACAATTCTTCGAATAACAATTCGTAGAACAACCAATTCATCGAATGACAGTACTTCGAATAGAAATTCATAGAACAACCAATTCAACGAATGACAATTCATCGAATGTCAATTCTTTTTTTGCCACAATTTTTCTGTATTATGAATTGGTCTAATGTTATCTGAATATCGGGTTTTCAAGGTTGCTAATTTATGAATATGATATAATATTTTCAGAATTTGGAATAGCGGAACTAATATTATGGACGGAACAACAGAAATAGCGTTTTGGCTCGAAAATGTTGTCTATAGCAATTTTGGGCATCGCATGGATTTTGAATCCGATATATGATTTTGATCCAGTTAAGATTAACAATGAGGAATTGTCATTCGTCGAAACAACTTCTAAAGAAACCACGAATTCGCCGAAACGTTTACGTTACTCTTGTTTGCCCTACCCCTAGAGTGTAATGTAAACCCGCCCAGGCGCAGAAGGGTGACCCGCGAGCTGAGGAGCAGGTGGTTTTAAAGCTCTCCTAAGTTGCGGTGGTAAGCGTTAAAAGCATCAGCGACGATAAACTCGCGTGGGGCCGCCGGAGCCCCGTAGCGCCAGAGCCGTGACAGAAACTGTGCTTGCTGCATGCTGCATACGTCCTTTCAAGGATGTGTCACGTTTAAAATAATAAAAAATACTTACTTATTAATAATCATATGAAAATTATATCATTCGAATCGACGAAATGTTATTCGATGAAGTAGTGATTTGATGAATCGTCATTCGATTAATTGTTGATTCGACTAATTATAATTCGACGAATTTTTATTCGATGAATTATAATTCTACGAATTGTTTTCGACGAATGTAATCGTAATGTGCAACTCATGTGTAATCGTAACGTACTTGTATTAATTGTTTAAAATAAATGACAAAAACTTTTTACGTCTTTTTAATGCAGTAATAACCTTTTTTATCGTCAACAATCTTCGGAATATCCGCTTCGCACATGTTTTGAAGACAAATGGCATTTGCGGTTTAAACCTTAAATCATCAGTTTCTCATTCAGAGAAACAGAAAGCCCAACAGAGGAACAGTAATGCGGAACTAAGTTAAATCTATGTAAAAGTGGCTTATGATCCGTTTCGTCTTCAATACAACACAATCTGTGAATCAATACTACTTAGAATTCATAAAATATAGGTTATAGTCATTGAAGTAAGTATTATTACTAGCGTAACATTGTAGTTGTCATTATACTTACTTCAAAGCTGAGCTCACGAACCTAAAAAAAGACTGACGTAATCCCAACAACAAATTCAGTGAAGCACCCATAGTAATACCAACTCTCTATTCGTATAAGTACACACACCCACACATTGACACTTCACTGCTTCAATCGCGAATCAAAAATTACGCACACATGCTAAGCGGGCGGCCATTGCTATGCTTCACTCTCGATTAGACGAGGTTACGTCCGTCTTTTTTTCAGGTCCTTGGCTGAGCTTCAATGGTTATAATGTTTATTAGGTAATTTTTAGCGTAAGACAAAAGGATTCTTCTATGTACATTGATAAATGCAGAAGGTATAATTATGTAATTGAGTTTGAGACCTCGAATCGAGCCATTTATCGTAAAAAACATATCGTCGTTGCGACTTTAAGACCTCTTATGGGTTATGTGCCACTTTTGGCAAAATCACTTTTTTACGTCAAATGATTCTACATCTTGAAGCACTATTGAATTCAAAAACTCTCATTTGTATACTACGTTTCCATCGTAATTTATTCACCAAATTCAAAATCACCTGTGTGCTTGCTAAACAAAATTTTATCGATTTTTATCGATTCCCTCAAAAAGCTGATTTTTTACACATAAGAGGTCTTAAAGTCGCAACGACAATATTATATTGAGCACACTTTTAATTTTTCACCTGTTTTTTCAGCCGGCTTTTGACCGAGGCATGAACCATAATAATTCTTTTTCCAGCATCACAAGATGGCAGAATTAGAATTGGAAGGATGTACGCTCGGCCAGAAGCATCTACATTACAACACATTACTTCAAGATGCCATTAAAAACAATAGAAATGTAAGCGTAGAAGACTTCAGCTTCGCGCACTCGGACATAATCAATTTACTGAATATCGATGTAGCCAGTCATAACAAAAATGTAAAATACATTTTAAAAATTTTAACTTGCGATGACATGCTATACGTATCGAGGGCTATCAAACAGTCAGATTGGTTGATTAATGATCAAAGCTATGCTCATATTGTTAATCCTGAATACTTACAAACGAATTTATTTCCCCAAATGTGCACAAAGGCAATCACGAAATTCGTCAAATATATAAGATATATTTTAAAGGATCACAAACGTGCCGAACAGTTTTATTATTTTGAAGAAAAACCAGAAGAGGCCGTCAAATGGCTGCCATGCTGCTCACTGGAATTCATACTCAAAAACATGACAAATTGTGTTCAACATATAAAAACAACATTACTCAGACGACTATGTGAAAAATCTATAACTGTGCTCGAAACATACATTAGTAATGTAGCAGCACATGAGAAATCCAAAGCTTTGCAATCGTGTATCTTTCTGTTGCCCTCAAATACAGACTGGTTTTTAGATCTAGTAGAAAACAACTTAACATTTACAAATTTTAACAAAAAAGCTACAGGAATTTTAATGAAAAACTGTCAAAGTAGAATTATTAATAAGTTTGATAAATACTATGATTTCATCCATTTACCAACTTTCATTAAATGCCTTAAACAAGAAAATATTAAAGATTTCTTATTAAAGCAAGCTCAAAACATGAACGAAAGTCTTTTTTACAGATACTTCAATATAAGACGTTTATTATTATTTATACGATTGATGCCACAAGGAATACGGTTTGAATTCGTTAATGACGTATTTATAAATAAAACTCATGAATTAAAAGATAATTGTATTATTTCAGAGAAAGAAATTAAGGCCATGAGTATGTTCTGTAATATTCCTACGTATCGTTCATTTAATAATTACATGTTTTATCAGTTTGCTCCTTTCAATATAGCTCTTCGAAAAGTTGAGGAATTGATAGTTTCTATGTCATCTACTAAAAATAAAGTATCTTTGCTAGAAATAGCATTAATATCTGCACAAAATAACTTGTCTCATGAGCACACCTTTTTGGAGTACCTCAGAGACAACCAAAAAAATACTGAAGACAAGGTTAAGGAAGAAATAGTCATAAAATTGATATTGAAAAATAATTTTATTAATTATAAAATTGATACGTGGAATATTCTTGATGATATTTTTAAACGTATTGATGTTTATAATCAGTCAAAACAAACAGAACACGTAATAGTAGAGGCGATCCTTTTGTATAATGTAATTCATAGTGAAAAGGTTTCTGAAATTATTGAAAATAAATTTCAATTTAATACACTGGTTGCATATCATAAGAAATTAACTAAGAAAGAAAAAGAAACCGTTTTTATTTACCTTTACGATCTGGTAGTTGCAAAACTTACACAATGTAATACAACTAATGAAAAAGAATTCAAAGAAAAAGTTGAAGCTCTAAAGCTAACTCTAAACTTGCTGAAAGATTATAAAAAAGAGTTACAAAGCTATCCTACCATCATTGGTATAATTAAAGATCTTGTTAAAATCCAGATTGATCAATCTTGGAACGTAAACATGGAAGCATTGTTCAACATGAAAAAAACATGGCGAAAACTTTTATTTGAAGAATCTCTCGCACTTTGTCAAACAAATTCAGTTCTCCTTAATGCTTTGAAACACGATCCATCACTGTTGGAACGAAACGAGATAATTGTTAAAAATATGTTATGCAGTGATAAACTGCCACTGACGCAAGTTTTGGGGAAAATTAAAATATATTGGTCCTCCAGCTTAGCAAAAACTATAACTATTACATACATGGAAAATCTTAAATGCCTGGGAAACCATAAAGCAACAACAAGCGGTTTAAGTATTTTGATGCCACTCAGACAATTACAAGAACTCATCAAGAAATTTACACCAAAGGACTCAAAGGTAGACTGGGCAAAAATTGATGAAGTTGAACTAAGCGTTCAGCAACAATTTGCTAAAAACATGCATAAGTCCCGCCCACAACCTCTTCCTAAAGTCATACTTAGATTCGCTAAAGGAGATTATTTACAGTATGCCCTCCCGTCCTTACACTCAATATTTTATAATTTAAACGCTTTGGAAAGCCAAAACCATATCCCGTATTTGCTTGACGCTCCGGTGTCTTTGCAAAAGCACGGTATTCGCCTTGCCGTCTCTAAGTTAAAATACGAACAACTTTTAAGTCATTTATCAAATATTTGGAAAAATACTAAAAATGCATCTATTCGATCTGTAATGTTTAAAACTGTTTATAAATTACTCTGCAAAGAAAAAGATTCAACCAAAATCAAAACAACCTGGGAACTGATGGAAATATTGATCGATAATATTACATTTCAGGAAGATAAAGCAATATATAAGCTCTTATTTGAAGTTACAAAAGTACCTCTCGAAGTACAAGGACTCTTTTATATGAAAAGCTATAATTTCTTGCATCAGCTGTTAAAGTCTGGTAATGAATACAAAGATTATGAACATGAATTCTATACAACTTTTACCGCATATGCTAAAGAAATAATAGAGCATTTGGAACCTAATTTTGTGGTTGGAATTATTTTAGAATTTGTTTCTGAAGAATTTACCAAAAAGGAAACCGAAGTGTGGTCACGTGGATGCGTTATTCCCATAATCTCATCGTATTTACTCTGCACGGCTGACGAGCATACTCAACTGGAAAAATACGAAAATGTCTTATTGCCCATATTAAAGCAAAGCTTTTCTTCCTGGAACACAGAAGATTTTATTAGGAATAATTTGAGAAAATTATTAGATACCTTTCGCTCTGATATCAAAAAATATATTATAGATATGCATAAAGTAAATCCTCATAAAATGTTCCAACTTATACAAGAGGAATTAAATGGTGCATTGGAAATTCAAAAGAACTATACTTTACTTACTAAATGGGAATTAACAGTAACATTTGTATCCCTTTTGGATTCACAGATACCACTACCGCAGTGGAATATATTATGTAAAAACGTCGCAAACGAATTTGGTAATAAGTGTTTTGAACACTTGAAAAAAGACTGTAATCAATATTTCCCCCGTATATACCTACTTTTTGTTCAAGCATTAAATAGTGTGTTATGTGACTTTGTACCGGAAACCGCATTTTGGGATATTTACAGAAGCTTAATACACGATAAGACTTTCATACAGGGTTATCTAGCGACTATCGTACTGCTATCGAATATAAGTCTGTCAAGGCATGATCAGGAAATAGATGAAAATAAAAGGAATTTCCAAGAACTATGTAAAAATATCCGTGCACATCCTTCTACAGAAATAAACATACATTATTATAATCAAATCAAAGAAGTAAAGTGAGCGTGCCGATAGTTAATAATACAATAGCTTTAAGTTATAACTTGTATTGTTTTCTGAAAGCGTAGAATTTATTTAATTGAACAGTAGTTTGTTTTTATTTATTACCTACCTATATTTTTTGTTTTAGTTACACGGATTTCAGGACATACCAAAGGGTGTTACTTTTTTTATTAATTTAAATCAATATTTTAATAAAAAGTATTGTCGTTCGTTAACTGTGGTTTTGGCTGGACTTGAAAGAATGCATCTTGCTTAGCGGGTTAGGCCGCAAATATGGTTAGCAAAATTATTAAAACCCTTTGATATGTCGAAGAAACCGCCACCCGAGTTATCGTTATGTGACATAGCAGTAAACACCGCAGTCACCGCAGATGGAGGAGAGACATAATAAATGCATTAACAGTTTCGTAGCTACCTAGATAGGTAGACTATAAGGGTGAACCCTGATTGGTATTTGGAATGTTAATTTTTTTTGGAGCTGTGTTTAAACTTTAAAGTGCCTAATTTAGCCCTAAATGTTTGTTAATATCTACCTGTTATACATATAATATTATTGTTTAATTTAACTAAATAGTTAACAGTTTAAGAACTAAATGAAATAAACGGATTTATAGTGCCATAAAGAAAACAAAGAATAGAAAACAATTGTGACCGTGCTGTTAAACGTTAAGGAATTCCCTCGTCTGGAGCCAACTCTATAAAATGTATTATCAGGTATTTAACAGGTCATGCTTTTCATAAAAATATTATGTCATCGAAACTATAACAATAAGCAAAATTTCAACGTCGTAGGATGAAAGTAAGTAGTTCTAATTCAGCTTGCAAGATTTAACCCAAACAAACAGGGCAAGCTAAATATACTAACCGTTTGAAAACAATGATTTCGAAAGTTAGGATGCCTATCCGTCGATACATTCAACACAAATAGGTATTCTTTGAATCTTTATACAAATGACGCAACTTGCATTATGCGGGCCTCTTTACAGTTATTTATGTGTTTCTTCTGTTTTTTTTTATAATACGTGAAGGCAAAGATTTCTATACATACCTACAATATCATTGCGTGAAGGGAAATCCTTTTTACCTCCAAAGAATAATGGAGGCATATTTTTATAGAAGTCAGATTTTTAATATACCTAGTTAAAATTTTATTATGGAGAAATACATAAAGCTAAATATGTACTTACCTACATTTATTAGAATATTAATAAAATATATTAAAATACATTCTTGCGTTTTATTTTTAACACGTTGGCCATTCTAATTCATTCTTGACAACCCTGTAGCCCAGGTGGTAGCGACCCTACCTGCGAAGCGTGAGGTCCCGGGTTCGATTCCCGGCCGGGGCAGATATTTATGTGGCAGATAAATATTTGTACTCGGGTCATGGGTGTTATTGTGATGTGTGTCGTTCATGCCACCCGCGACACAGGTAACAACCTACTGCGGGGGTATGTGTGTGTAAGCGTTTATTTATTTGATGCCCCTACCCTATACTATTTATTGAAGATTAATTTTTTACGTCTACTGATTTAGTGTAAAGCAGAAATCATAATTCTGTTTTCCAAGTACTGTCATTGTATCTATATGTACGTAACAGCCGAATGTTATTAAACGCGAGAAAAACCGAAATGTGTCAGTTTTACATTAACCACATGTAGTTCTAAATAAGGAAGCATAATATAAGTAAGACATTATTACCCATACTTCTACATTTCATTAATTCCTTGGTTTTACTATTTTCTGAAACGCTTATTACCCGGCGGCTTTTGTCGATCCTAAGTGATCTACAAAGTTAATGTCGATGCATACGTAAAGTAGACGGGACGGGGACGGGACGGGACGTGAAGTTTTGGAAACAATTTTTCGTAGAAAATGTAAACGACAGCGCATACGCCGCGGAGGCACGCACGCGACGGGAACGAGGCATGCACGTATATTTACGCCCCGTCCACGTTACGTTACTACATAATATGCAGCGACTTACAACGGGCGCGGTCTGTGGTTGAATGGGTGACCACTAGTGTGAAAAATTTCTTGAGCGTGTTCGTGCTTCATCATTCCCGGTTGTTTTCGTAAGACAGCAGTAGTTAAGCCATGTCGGACCTTTGGACGGCATGAAAATGACCCTTGAGTTTGCATAACCCCTCCATCAATCCGCACTGGAGCTGCGTGGTGTACACTCTAGGGAAGAGGCTCCTTAGAATCCTCTCTGTTTACCCGTGCTCCCGTCTGTAGTGGGGCATTAATGGGTTGAATTTTACTCATTCTCTAGTTAACGAAACCCTATATTGCACGTGCCCTGACATGCACTTGGCCGGTTTTATAGTGAACGAACATTTAAATCGTTAAACGGATTTAACTACTACTTTTCCGACCTGAACACTCACCACTCACTATTTTAAGAATGGTGGTAACTAGCTAGACAGCTTACATCAATGCATGAGTATCGCCGGAATAAAATTGTTTAATTCCGGTGGTACTTTGGTTACCACCATAGAGCCCGGCGACTAACAGAACAGGCAAGGCGCCATACACGAGCTTGCCTAACTCAAAAATTCACAATTATTAGCTTATTAGTGTAGTTGTTCTCATTTTATTTATTTACTAACTTATCCAGACATTATGGATAGATAAATTATTGAAAACGCCGCCAAATCGATGTATAGATCAAGTTTAGTAGCCGAAAGTCTATTGTGTGAAAATTTTTTAACACAATAGATCACCTACCTATCAATGATTATGAGATAGAATTTATCAGTCTGTTCCTTTTCCCGTTATCACCAGATAGCGGATCACCGCTGTCATCACAGAAACGGCTGAACAGATTAGGACGCGGTTTTCACTATCAGTATTGTAGGAAACTTGAAGTAATATTTAAATAATTTCAATTGGTTTCGGGTAAATAATTTATCGAATGAGAGAATTCATAAAGCAAAGCAAGGGCAGTTACTAATTAAAATAAAAGAGTAATTAATAAGCAAACATTTTATTGCTCAATTCTTTACTTAATTTACAACATATTAATCCTAATCTTACCTTCCGTACATACATTCGTACAACCATCGCTTACTACCTGACAATTTTATTTGTCATCAACTTAAAAGATAATAAGGTATGTTCCTTTTATGTTTAACCAAAATACAAATAATATTATTCTAAAGAGAATGACGGGAACATGTTATAACCTCATTCATGAAAACCTCTCATGTTAAAAAGTAATCAATTGCTCATGAATCAAAAGAAAGAATCTAAATCCCAAGAAATTTTATGTTGAATCATAAAAATACAATTATTGCTAATAAACAGCATTACTTAATCAACATTACTTAAACAGCATTATTTAATCAACTTTTATGACCGTATTTTGTCATCATCCCACTATACTTACCACCGAGCAGTTACATGCAATTACTACCTTAAGACCATATCCTATAAGTCAAGATACAAAACAATTTGTACAAACGTGTGTAGAGCAATCAAAGTCTATGTCATAATCTCATTTTGTCGACATAAATTGCTTTCATAACTTCATGTTTATTAAGTTTCCCCACTTATAACTTTATAAACTTGCCCACTTTCTTTCTACTCTGCTCACAGAAAGTAACAATTTACACAATTTTATGGATTTCTTCTAAAAGTTAAGTTCTTAAGTTTTTCAACCAAATAAAATTGCAGTGGTGGCAAATGGGCCTGTCACCATTACTTTGGTTTTCGAAAATTGTTGGCGAATACTATCAACATTTTGTTCTAGAAAGTCCTACATAAAAAAATTACTGCTATTACTTACACAGTTACACCATACCATATACATACATATTATTATAGATAATTTTGTTGAAAAAATAGGTTTTAGACTTTATAACATTTGTATTTCCATTCTGAGTCACACACCCTTATGTCTTAATATCAGAATTGCACTCATACAAACAAAATACAATCAATAATTCACATAGGGCGCGTTCCACTAGACGTTCGCAACGATCAAAATGACCTAATTCGCGTTCCACTCGACGACCACGGCCGTCATGGTCGCGACGAAAACGTCATTGATGACGTCATTAATTTCGCTCACAGAAGCCTCGAAGAGGTGGGTCGAAGTGTTCGAAATGCAGTGTTGTCAGATACGACGAAGTTACGGTAGATCTCTCGCCAGTTTTTAGACCTGGCAACTCTGGGTAGAATTGGATGGTGATAGAAAGGCGCAATTTTATAAAAGTTAAGGATGGCGACGGAAAAAAAATGTCAGCTGTCACGGGACGGCTGGCAGATGTGAAACATACAAAGTATACACGTGCTTAATGCAGATAGATGCACATTTTAATCATAAAAATAAAATTTTAATTAAAATTTATTGTTGCATCTATTTAAACAAAATATAGTTATTGTTCTCGAATTTAACAATAAATAATTTTATCACTTCGCCAGGATTTGAACTCAGGTATCGCTGTTTATAGTTCCTTCCAACTACCAATACGGCATAGTTTCTTATTTTGAAGTTGCGAATTTTTCCTACCGTATGCTACAGCCTATGAAACCAATGATTACCCACATTGTGTTATTATATTTTCTTTTCATATTGCCGGCGATGCGTCGCCAGGGCCTATATCACCACGCCAAAAATCAGGTTTACCCCTCGCGTAAAGGTGTTTCACATCAATAATTTTATAGGAATGATTCGACAAGAGATATTTTAGTGGAAGTAGTAGTTTCTCCAGCAGATGCTCGACGTGCGGTCAAAAGTTGATATAATTATGTTAAATTATAGTATAAATATGTATAAGTATACATATATGTTTAATTAAAGGTTTCAGAGTTATTTTCAACATCTCAGAGTACATTTTGTATCAACGGCTAAAACGTGTAAGTACTCTGTGGCTAAAACGATCCCTATGCCCGTTCCACTTGGGTGTATGATTGTAACGCTCACAAGCTAGTGGAACAGGAAAAAGCGCGGTCGTGAGCGTGATCGTTGTGAACGTCAAGTGGAACGCAGTCATATTATTCAGTTACACAAAAGTTCCAAATACAAGCTTAAAAAAAACTGTTCCCAGTGTTACCAGTGTAACAAAATTTAAGGTAGATGATAAAATTAACTTATCATATTTTTGAATCTGTAAAAAAAAAGCAAAGCAAAAATTATTATCAGATTACACATCCATATATTTATACATGGATTTAACAACGGACGAGGTATTGGCGCCGTTAGGCTACGTCCGCACAGACAGGTGGCTTGCTTAGCGCCTAGAGCCTGGCTAGTCACCTAGAGACTAGCTTAGTAAAACGAACATTCTATAGTGTTCGTGACTGGCCGCACTGCGCGCTTGACGCCTAGCTAGTCGCTTAGCGTGTATCAAAGTAAACAAACGTGTTGGTTTTTTGTCACTAGGCGCTAGGCATTTTTGAAGCAAAAATGAGATTGACAGTCGGGTTGTCATGGATATAATATTATTGATGAATGTCAAGGGCAAAAACTAAAAGCTGAAACGAGAAATTGTTGCATTTATTTCATTAATTTTGTATTATTCCATCTGAGTTTTGTATGATATTTTTGAGAGTGACATTTCGTCAACGTGCCGACAAGCAAAATGACCAAGGCACCTAGTGACCCACCACGCAAACCACCTCTCAGTGCGGCCACCGTTTATACTAGCAAGTAACCAGAATGCAAACCACTACGCTCTAGGCGCTAAGCAAGCCGCCTGTCTGTGTGGACGTAGCCTTACAGTTTAATCTTGATGGTACTGGCATGGTGATGTACTCATAAAATCAAATATTAAATGTTTATTATGTGTCGCGGGCCGCATTGTCAGAAATCTACTAATATTGTAGCTAAATCCTGCCTTTATGTAATACTCGAGTTAGTAAAGAAATTAGTTTTTTTGTCCTGCGTGTCCTGTTTTAGTACGCCTAGTCTTGAAATTCACTTTCAAGAGGCCATTTACGCAGGACTTAAGAGACTCAAGAGACATTCTTCACAATGCCCACCTTCCTGCTTGTGATGCACCCTGCTGACACTATATGTGACAAAGTTGCTAGGACCTTTCTGAAGGAGATTGTTGTGGTTTGTATTATGGGTGTCTTTTGGTTTTGGTTTGTCTAGCTAGCTACCAGAGTCATGGTCTCATTAAGACAGGCCAATTATGACCATCATACAGTAAATAGTTTTAAATAAAATGAAGCATGAAGTAATGTTTAAAAATGACAATAAACACTTACATTAAGGTATGTTAATCATCAGCATTTGCTTCATCATGGGATGGAGTATGCCACGTTAGTCTTTCTTCATAAAACTGAATAACAACCTGTGGACATCGGACATTTGCTTGCTTGGCATGTACTAGGTCAGCTTCGTCAGTGCCTTGCCATTTCATGAGGAACATCAATTCTCCACTGCTGTCAGTGGCACCTGGAAATGTTAAGTAAATTTTGTAAGCAAACTGCACAAACTGGCTCTCAAGCCCCCAAACAGATCACAATGATTTGTTTGGAAGCTGACTCAAGCAATAAGTTGGTAGCTAGCCAAACAGGCTTCTGGGAAAGAAAAAAATACCAGAAGTAATATTGACTTAATAATAATATTCATATTTTAATCCTTCACCAAGCCCTACTAAGCAGGAGGGCCGGCTTCTACCGCATCTTACCCTAACACACTGCCGGCATACAATTATGATCAGTATTGTTTTAGTTTTTTAAATAAGAGTTGAATTTGCTTACCTATGATTTTCTCCGGTTCAAATCCTCTATCAAAACCTGAAGCCTTTTTATCATCACTCTTAGTCTTTTTAGCGCCCTTCAAGTCTGGTGTAGCTGCTGTAGATTTTCTCTTTTTTATATCTTTGTCAACTTTTGCAGCACCTTTTCCCTCTGAAAAAAAGCTTTTCTTTTTACTCTTGATGTTTTATTTATTTCCTGCTTTAAGTTGAAGAACTTTAGGTTGAGTTATATTTATCCATTTTAGTATTAGCTATCGAGATAAATGGTAAATATTTTAAATGTTTACAAAAAGTATATATTGTATACAGATACATGTATGTAGAGTGTAGACTATTGGCAAGATGTTGATTGAGTTAGACAAGTTTTTTACATAGGAAAAGTAAAATTGCATACCTGCTTCTTTCTTCTTTCTTGCTTCCTCAAAAGCTTGGATGAGGTCAGGACAATCCAAATTTTCTTCTGGTTCCCATGTATTGTCCTCATCACTGTAACCCTTCCATTTTAAGTAGTATTCAACCTAAAAAGATGAATAATTTTTAAAAGAAGATTTAAATCAGGTAAAAAAAGTGTGATTAAGTGTAAGGTGTAAAATGTATATTTGGTTCAACTGCCCTTAAGTTACTTTTTATTGAACACAGAACATAATGAAGCATTTTTTTCTTATTTATAGGGCACATAATATTGTTCTCTATTTTTATTGTAATAATTTGCAACATTAACAAGTAATTTTTATTTGAAATACCTGTACCACTTTTCTCATTGTCTTTCTCTACTAAGGTTAAGTCACTTGGTCACTGCATTATGCAGCATAAAAACATTATATTACTTTTACCACTTTTTTGATATTTACTTTGTTAAACAATGCTACCAACATTAATTAACAAAACATAACACAGAGTAACATTCAACAACAAGCAAAAAATTAAACACAATAAAACATGGGCGTAGCCAGGGGGAGGGTTTCGGGGGTTCAAACCCCCCCCGAAAAGTTAAGAACTGACATTTTTATGTGCTAATAAACCCTAGCACCCTTATTAATAAAAATCGCTTAATCCAAGCATCATCTGAAGCTACACTTGGACTAGTTAATTCTGGATTAACTAAGTAATAACTTCGTAATTGCAATGTTATTAATAAATATGGAGTAACCTCGAACTAACAATACATTTCTTAGTCCGGTTTCAACGAGTAAAATATGGCAACCTTTGTAATTTAAAAGTAAAAAGAGTGAGTCAGTGAATGACTTCATGCATTAAAATGACAGTGACAACAATATTTTGGGATTGACAACTTCAAACGACGTGATCAGCTTTTAATTTCAAGCGCCTAATTTCGCTCCTCGCAGTTTGTTTCATGCTATGGTTACTTGTTAAATTTAAAATTGATTTACATGAACCAAAAACGTGCTCGCTCAGTTAACTGGGATAAAGAAAAGGTCAAAGAAAATATCAATGTGAATGACGTTTAGTTAGAACAACGAAGTACTCTTGATATGCGTCAAGTCAACGTCAATGTCGTCAATGCACGCCTAGTCCACGCCTAATCAGTCGCTAAACTATGTAGCGACATGGACTAACTTTGATTCTGAGATGAGACTCGGAGTAGCTTACTTCTTCGTTACTCTATATTTATTAATACTGAATTTAATTAAATCTTATTTACGACAAGTTTTAAAGTTACTCTTGCTTTAGTCTATGTTTATTAATATGGCCGTGTATGTCACTACATACGGGGCGTGAGAAAAAATTAAGTCTCAATTTTCTTTAGGGTTATTTTATGTACTTTTAGTCGTTGTATTTTCTTGAACACCCCCCCCCCCCCACCCTGAAACCGGAACCCCCCCCCCGAAACTAAAACCTGGCTACGCCCGTGCAATAAAACTGCAGAACAAGAAACTAAGAAAATTTTATAACAACAAGACAAGTAACTTCTCGTTATTGGATGTTTCTTGTGTTGTGTTGTAGATACACCAATAAAATTAATATAGTTTATTAGTTGAGTATCACCTATTTAAAATTTAATATCACATTTTACATCCAACAATCACACAATTTTGTATTGGTGGTAAAAACCATAAACTAAACTATTAATATAATTAATATTAATTATTATATCATAAACAACAAACTGTTTCTGATCATGGTGCATAATATAATAAATAAATAAATAAATAAATAAATAACGCTTCACACTCATAGCCCCACACTAGGATTCCCTGTGTCGTGGGTGCCATGGACAACACACTAGACAAGGACATTCACACCCAGACCGAGACCAGAAATTCAAACTCATCATTCAAATTTCGCCTCGCTGGGAATCGAACCCAGGACCCTCGGTGCGGCGATCCGGCATGGTAACCATTGCGCCACACGGGTCGTCAATGCATTGTTTGCAGTTGTTTTCGCTCTGAAAATAAGTATTGAGTCTCATACTTTTGTCTGCTAGCCAATACTCTAGCACTAACTCTAACAAGGCATCTTCTTTTTCTCACCTTCCCATTCCTTACACGTCTGTCTAATACTTTTTCTACAGAAAATTCTTCCTCTCCCTCAGGTTCGCCTTCCTTCTTCTTATCAGCCATCTGTAATGACATTAAAAAACTACTTTATGTAAATATGATAGTAAGTAAAAAAATTGTTGACAAAATTGGATTTTTATATCAAGATGCATCAAGTCTGGCATGAAACGGAGCCAAACCCGGAACTATACGCTAGCTTGGCCGGCCACTACATGATAACTACGTGCTATTTTCTTTTAGTTATGTTTGCTAATTAGGCTTCGAACTATCAATAATCAGCCATAGGACTTAATAACATGTAACAAGTATCGATAATAATATATACATAATTTTACTGTCTTATTAACTTAACCTAAAAGCTCACCACATACAATTACATTGTTATGTAGATAGGAAGTAGTTGCAATTAGAAAAGAGCACAACAACAAGGTTCAAGAAATTAGTTAGAACTCGGACCACACGTTAAAGCTAATAACAGTTGTCTTGCATTTACTATGACAAACGCATACGTTTATCCCGCCATTTTGATTACATCTAATCTACCATTGTTCCATTACTTTACACATGTCAACAAATCCATGAATGGTGGCAATAAGTATAATTAACAAAAAGTCAATAAAGGGTGATATGAACAGGTGATATTTAATAATATTATTTACCTTTTGATTATTTAGAAACACTAACGAATTGAAATAATACAAGGAACAAACAACAAATCAAGCCAACTGTTTCAAAGTGAAATGAACCGGCTTCACCACAGACTCAGCATTTCAGCAATTTCAGAATAAATAAAATTTTATCTCAGTTAACTGGCTTGATAGTCTATGGAACCAGCCACAGACCAAGAACTTTATATATACAACTGAGGTTCCATTATTGTCCATTTCTGAATGGCGCTAGTGTGATACAAATAGCGATATGAACCATGAACATAGCTGTTGTAGACGGAGTGAAGTTTGCTAGATTCAAATTAAAAAATTTTCACCGCTCATTTACACGCGCGTGTCGCGGTCCGTCTCGTGGCGCGTCCGTAAGCCACGCCCCCTACGCGCGTGTGAACACCACGCGAGCGCTCGCACGAACCCCTTTGGCGCGCGCCTATAAAACCGCTCCCGACGCGAGCCCTGCGAGCGCGAGACGCGCCGCGGTCTGGTCCGCGAGCGCCCTGTTCACACGCGCGCGTATGCGCGCGTCTCGCGGATTGTCTCGTGGCTCGCGCGCGCGTGTAAATGGGGTATCATAGTACTCTCCAATAATGCCAGTATACAAAACCTCAACTATTTACGTAGTCAAATGTAATGCTAGTCAATGTAATGTTAGTCAAATGATATGTGCGAAAACGTGATTTGTAATAGTGTGAATTTTTTTAATTAATTATTAGTGATTTTACAGTGGTGATAGTTATAAAATAATATTTTTTGTTTAAGCCTAGTGCATCCGCAGCGTCACCCGTAATGAATGGCATTAGTGTCCGCCAAATAGATACCGCACCGCAGCGCCACCCGTAATTTTAATACTCCATTTACACGCGCGCGCGAGCCACGAGACAATCCGCGAGACGCGCGCATGCGCGCGCGTTTGAACAGGGCGCTCGCGGACCAGACCGCGGCGCGTCTCGTGGCTCGCAGGGCTCGCGTCGGGAGCGGTTAGGCACGCGCCAAAGGGCACAGAACATTTATTGCCAAAGTGGCTCGCGCGAGCGCTCGCGCGGTGTTCACACGCGCGCAGTGGGCGTGGCTTACGGACGCGCCACGAGACGGTCCGCGAGACGCGCATCTAAATGAGCGGTACGCATTTTTAGGACACTTTTCACAACATACAGAGATGGCATTCCTTCTCTCTATATTCTATGCTCTCTATATTCCTCCATGCACAGGCTGTAGAAAAGTGTTTTAATGACAACCGCCAAAACAAATGACAACCGTCGAAATAAATGACAGCTGTCAAAACACATGACAGTTATGACAGTTCTCATATTCAGTTTTAAATGTTTATATCCTATGTTCTATAACTATATATATATATTTATATATATATTTAAATAACTTAATATTTATATATATAATACCTATATATATAGATTAGTATGTACCTATATGTAAAATAATAACATGTTTATGTATTAATATTAAATTTTGCTCAATGGTAATATTATCATATAATAGCCTTACAAAAAATAACCTTATGTATATAATACTGTAAAAGTATTGGCAGAACGTGAAGTTAGCAATTCAGACTTGAAAAATAAAAAATTAAAAGTAAAACCTTCCAAAGTGCGACAAAAGAGGTCGCCACTAGTGAAGTTACAGATATTATGTCCAAGTACGGGAAAGTTGTGTATAGTTTTTAACAATTTTTCCACAAAACGCCCATAACAAATAGCATTTATTAAATAAAAAGAGATAAGTGACTATAACGTGAGTGTCGATGATGATGGGAAAACATAAACTAAGTGCCTTATAAAACAAAAACCTATCATCGCATTCTATACCCCAACGCCATTTTGAGGCGAAATTTTGTATTGTAAGTGCCAAGTATTTCGTATTATTTTCAATTTGTTACCTTCCGTGGGGGTGAAATTAATACGAATTGAATAGGGTGAATGTGAAAGTGACGAGTGGTATCATCCATCGGATCGTGGACGGGAGAGCTACACTACAGTGGCCGAGGTCGGGTCAGTGGATGCCCCGAGGTGAGTGTGCAGTCGTCCTGGGGCTAATATTTTTAATTGGATAAGTACGTAGTAAGACGGATTATTGAAAAGATCAGCTGTAGCATAAGCAGATAAAGAGTAGGATACTCCAAATAGATAATTAATGCTTGTTACAAGAGATGGTATGAAACTCGGCGTGGCCTGTTATCGGCGATTTCCGACTTTTGCAGATAGCGAGCGCGGAGGATGGCCAGGGGAGGCGGGAGTGCTCTAATTAACTGACGGACGTCGCCGGCTTTTAGCTGGCACAAGCAGTATGTTCTTTTTTCTTCTGTATTTTACTATGTTTATTTAACAATGGCAAAGACATTGATTCATTGACAATCTTGTTGACAAAAATGTGTCACCTAAATTTAAAATGCTGAAACAATCATGCAGTTTAGTGTAATAATCTGAATAAAAACCTTTGTATACAATTTACATACCATGACTAAGATAATCTTAAAGTCCATTATTCTTATAGGTACACAATTTACACATGAATGATGAATTAAATCACAAACTTCATCATTCTTATAGGTATTTTTCTTATTTGAAATTAGGTTTAAACATAACCAACAATAGTAAAGTAAAAGTTATTTAATTTTCAGTGCCAGTGATGATAATAACAACTTTAAAACTGTATTTTTTATTGCACACACTCAAAATCCTAATTTAACCTTAACCAAAAAATATTATCATTGTGAAAACAAAATCTCCTATGAAAGAATTTGACAAAAGTTATGACGAACACCTTTGTGACCAAATTTTCATAATAAAGAATTTCTAAGGGCATGAGCACTTTGGAAAAAAACTTTATGTTGTATGTGCAATAGTTAAAGTGCCATGTAACAATATGCCAATTTGCACATAACAAATTTTGTTTTAATGAAAACAAAGTTTCCATCTTATGCAATGAAAACTCTTAGCATATTGTCTATCTGTGCTGTGATGCCCCCTAAGGTACAACATATAATTCAAACTTTATTTAGTTTTGCCAATGCTACATACATAAATACCATTGACAATATTGAAATGGCAGACTACTATATTGTGTGCACTGTGGCAGTGCCATACCTGTCCAATTGCTTTTGTAAATTTCATTGTCTTAATTTAAAGAAAAGAAAGAGTTTTCTCAGTTCTCATTATAAGACTCCTAGCTGTTTAAATACTATCAGATAGGATTTTTCCTAATATTTACTCATTAAAACCTACTGCAATACATAATATGAAAATATGTACTGCCATGCCAAGTGGGTTACCATAATTGATTTGATAAAGCAATCAAGCTGTTGTAAATTATTATTAAAGTACTATTTTTAAATTATTGCAATGACCCTTGTACTATGGTGCTGATGTTATATTTCAAATAAACATACCATTAGGGATCATTCATTAATAACGTAATAAGTAACTGTCCCAAGGTTCCTTAAAATCTATACATGCCTTGTCTTGGAGGAAGGGAGGGGCCAATCTTATGTAATACAGGTCAAAATTCTTAATATAGTTATAGTTGAAATTCTTTAATTTAACTTTGACCAAAGACCAGCATCCTTTTGACACTCCTTCACTACATTTCAAATTCTATGCCCCTCTAAAAAAAGCTCACCATTGACCGCAGGCCAGATTGACTTTTCGCCCAACCTTGCCATGTACACATGACAATACATGCCAGTTTAATTACCAAATTATTATACACGAGTAACCACCCTCGCTTTGCTTCGGTTTTCTTATTTTTTTACACTGTAGGTTATATTATTGGAGTTCTATTAAGGATCCCTAATTTTTTTTAAATATAATATAGCCTATGTTACTCGGGGATAGTGTAGCTTTCCAACAGTGAAAGAATCTTTGAAATCGGTTCAGTAATTTCGGAGCCTATTCAATGCAAACAAAAAATCAAATCTTTCCTCTATATATAATAGTATAGATATAATATTTAGTTTTGTAACAAACTTAGTTAACTTAACCACAACAACACAATAAAACCTTAATAAAACAAGATTTTACAACACCACTATTAAAATAATCATCATATTGTTTCATTATTTTTTAATATATTATATTTATTCAATAAACTAAAAATCAATATCTGTAACATTGTTTATACGTTTACTAGATAAGTAATGTCATTTTTTGCAGACTACGACATGCCTCGACCTGGCAGCCTCAAGGACCCTGATATTGCAGAGTTGTTTAGTAAACATGACCCCGAAAAGATTTTTGAAGATCTCAGAGAAATTGGTCATGGGTCCTTTGGTGCTGTGTATTATGCTCGCTGCAATCTCACAAAAGAGATTGTGGCCATCAAGAAGATGTCATATTTGGGGAAGCAGAGTGAAGAGAAATGGCAGGATATCTTGAAAGAAATTAAGTAAGGATTTTTTCTGTATTTTAGATACTTCAGTACTCATGAATAAATACATATCTTCTGATTTAGTTGACAGATAATTTGCTAGAAATACATTAAAGCTAGTAACGGTTATTGGTATACCACTGTATTTTCCATTTTTAATCTTTTTTGGGTGGATTATTCCAGTTCTTAGCAACTTTATTGTTGACTTATGTTTTTTATATTTTGTTCAGGTTTCTTAAGCAACTAGAACATCCAAACACTATAGAGTACAAAGGATGTTACAAGAGGGAGCACACAGCATGGCTGGTCATGGAGTACTGTGTTGGTTCTGCATCTGACATCATTGAGGTAATTTCTTTTCTTTTGTGATATGTATAGTCTGTTTTTAATACTTGTATCATTCAATAAACAATCTTAGAATGTCTTTTTATTGCATTTTTAATTAAAAAATAATGGAAACACAAATAAAAATAATTAAAAAAAATTATAATAATTTATGTTTACTATTCATATTTTAAACAGGAAAAAAATACTCTAGTTTACCAAATAAAGCAAGTACGAAAAACAAATAGTAAATGATACAAATATTAAAACTTTTTAAAACAAAATTTTCTCTATGACTAAACAAAACAATATTAAGACAATCGGAACTTCTATGTACATATTTACCTTAAGCAATTTCAGTGACACAAAATAAACCACCCCCAAAGGACAAATTGTCAAAAATTGTGACTTTATGAAACATGTTTATGTTGTTATGTGATCATCAGAAATAGTTTGTTATTCCTTTTCGTGTTTATTATAACAGGGAGGAGGAAAATAAAGTTTAGTAAGTCAAATGGGTATTTGACTGTAACTGGGTGACAAAGTATACTAGGGAAGTGTATACTCTGTGTTGTTAGAGCTGAACAGCAAGGCATGGGGTTAGAAAATTTAAATTAAAAAACAAATGTTTGTGGGTCAATCAATTTTTCCTTCCTTGCAGAGAAGAATATTACAATAGAATGCTTTTAATTACGTATTTGGGCATAGTTGTACATTAGGTGTCATTAAATTATTTTACACAACCCAGATAAATAGGAAAAATATTAGGAAATGAAAAAAAACTAAATATTAGACGCTTCGTATTCACCAACGACCTATAATTCTTGACAAAAAATAACCGACTTCAAAATTAGGGCAAACTCAAAAACTACTAGTCATATCTCGTTCAAATTTAAGTGGGACCATATGACAAGCACCAGATTTCGATTAAAAAAGAATCATCAAAAACGGTTCACCCAGTCGAAAGTTCTGAGATAACCAATATAAAAAAAAACAGTCGAATTGAATATCTCCTTTTTTGAAGTCGGTTAAAAAGGAAATAAGATTTATATTTACGGCGCTTCCTCACTAAGAGCAGAGCTGAAAATACTGTAATGTAAATTCACCTCGGATTTGAGCAATGCACCAGTGAGTAACGAAAACCGAGTTTTACAATAATCGACTACACGACGTAACATCAAGGTTCTTCAGTCCTCCCTGACTGGGAGCATGCGCGTCTAATATTACAATTATTTACATTCGAGAATGCATGAGTTGTGTTGATTGTTACGTTACATGCTAATATGTTATAGGGTGTTGCGTGCATACATAAAAGTACGTGACAACTCGAGATCTTTCTGTTAAATGTCAAAATCATCGTCAAAAACTGACCAAGCCTCCCCTACACCGGATTTTTTTTTAATTTTATTCTATCCATGCCAAATTACAACTTTCTAGCACTATGCTGCGGACGGACATAGCGAAAGGGTTTTGTTTTGACTACGGAACCATAAAAAGTGTTACAGCTAAATGTCCAAGAGTTGTGAATGTTAGTATTGGTTACTACAATCATTTCCGAATGAAGTCATTGATTTCTGCGAAGCAAGCGTGATTTAATTGAATTTCACACGACAAGTCAGGAATTTTGAGTCATCTCTCACGCGGACTTACGACGACGAGGATAAACAAGTTATCAGTAAATATTTGACGTATCAATGTAATCTATTACGGCAGTCAAAGATATTTTACTACGTAGGTCACTCGATAAGTTTTGAGATGCTCGTAATTTAAAAATGGAACGCATCTGTATTATATATTTTTAAAAAGCAAATTTATTTAAAAATAGAACGCAAGTAGCCAGGTTGCTGGTTTAAAAAAATGATGCATGGTTACCAATTTAGGGGTTTTCCCCTCAAATTTAGGGGGTAAATATGTAAGGTGGGATTTTTTTAGGGGTTTTATATGTTAAGGTTTATTTTTGGGGTTTTGTAACTCTTCACATTTTATATTTATTGATCAAAACAAAGATGTACAAAGCCCCGGAATAAACTAGCCAATCAAAGGAGACTGGGACTTTTGGCATTTAAATAAAAAATATCAGATTAATCTGCAATCTGAAAGAAGAGAAATCCAAAAATGAGTATCTGTGAATTTACCTTAAAAATAAATCTAGAGTATTTCGAAAAAATATATTTAAATATTGTTAATATCTTGTATAGGTGTACGTCACGGACGTCAAAAAAGAAAGCACATAACCTTGTCTAATCGAGAGTGAAGCATAGTAATGGCCGATCGCTTACTACGTGTGCGTAATTTTGGGGTTACCACATGAGCATTTCCCCATTTTTTTTTAATGTAATAAATGTATTACTTACTGAATAGTTATTCCGTAATGTATGGTTTACACGTATTAATTAGTTAAGTAGATAACTAAATTTTAAGTAAATTAATAAGGTAAACAAACAATTTACTAGTTAAAATTTAGTACGCAAGTAAACAAAAAAAATATTGAAATTTTTCTGTTAAGTAGATGGGCGGGGCTTATCACTTAAAACGTTCGGACAGACACTTTTTAGTTAAAATTTAGTAAAAATGCATAAGTAATTAAGTAGGTTGTGAATAATTGTATGAACTAAAGAGCTTTACTAAATTATTACGTTTGGACGCACACTAAAAATTCTTCATTTAAAATTTAGTTATCTACTTAAATACTTAATGCATGTAAATCGAATATAACACATTCCACATTCAATAAATGCAAATTGTTATATTTGATGAGATTAATGAATTTTATTAATTGACAACAGATTAAATACACTGGTTTACCCACTTTACTTATAGGGGAGGTATCTAAAAATTTTTTTTCAAATTTTGTTCTACCATTATCTTAACGTAATTAATATACCTTAATCTATACCAAATTTCAGCTTTTTAATATTGTTAGTTTGTAAGCAATACCACGGACAGACGGACACACATGGCAAACATATAGGTAAGGGTTCCTTGTTATTTTACAGAACCCCAAAAATATATACTTTTAAACTAAAATAAGAAACTCGAGTATTATTATAATTTTGCCACACATTCTGGGTATTAGCATATGCAATATTGTTGGCAGCACTGGCTGATTTTGTGGTTACAATTTTTCTAGTTTTATTTTGTTAATAACTTTAGGAAAAATAAAAGAAATCAGTGATTAAATTACAAGCTTACTTGTGAAAGGTGATCCCTTTATGTTTTTTAACTGAATTAATATTGTTCTTGCAACTTTTAACAGCACACAAAGGTATTTTTATTATTCTTTATCAACTCCCGTTGTCCGTATGACTCGAGTGCGGTCCGGCGCCGGAATGGCGCCCGATGGTGTCAATGTGTGCGTGTTTACTTGTACGAATAGAGAGTTTGTATTCCGATGGGTGCTTCACTGAATTTGTTCTTGAGATTACGTCCGTATTTCTTTAAGGTCCGTGGTGTACGTATAGATATAAATATGGTATGTTCATTCATTGCGAGGTTCAGTTTTTGATGACAACCTTAGGCTCAAACACTCAGGAAGCTGTCAAATGCCATAATGAAATCTCTATAACTGACTGAATTCGACTGTCCAATTTCAGCGCCCTCTTGGCATATCTTACCTCTTTTTATACATGCAATATCATTGACGGCAGTGATATAAACAAACGATGCCTAGCGGTATAGAGAATCTGAAACGATACAGTTTTTAGCATTGTATTCATTTAAGAGTTTATCTACCTATTTAGTAGTCTATTTCGTGTATTAACTATTACTGTACTGATTATTTATTTAAGAAGATATTTACATTGTAGTCAGGTTTATAATGAAGATAGATAGGACATCTTTATTAGCAGCAGTGCCCTGAAAATACATCACACATATTGTTATACTTATAATTATGATGTTTGGAACAAGCTACATAAATAAATGCACACTATGACATTGTATATTCGTGCTGATTTACATTAACTCAAATTCAAGATAAGCTCCTTATCTGGATAATATCTCATTGGATAATGCAAACATGTAATAATTTTGCTCAATGACGGAAAAAAATATTTAAAAAGTTTAAACGATTGCATTACCCATCCAAGCATGCGTTTATTTTGCGTTCAAACTCGCGAAATGTTTAAATTAAAAAAAAAAATCTATTATAGAAGTATAAAATTATGCACTTAATAATAATAAGATGGTTTCTGTTTGCAAGGCCCCGATACAACTACAGTCAGGATATATCAGTAGAATCAATGAAAACCGCAAGCTACCACTGGTCGTAGTAGCAATCGCGACGTTTCCGTTAATTTAATAAGTGGGTATTTTATGTAATATAAACTTGACGTTGTGGTCTACAACTCATTAGCAAAGGCCTAGTGGCCTACTGGCATAACTAAAGAGACCGGAGAGCTCTTCAGGCTGGTCCAGGGTAGATTATTATCGTCTGAAGACCTTCCACAAGACTTAAACCTATATTAACCTGACCTCTGGCACTGAAATCTTGCCAATATAATCTAAGAGCAGTATTAGAGGCGTTTCTGCACCCATCTGCTTACCGGATAAAAAATTGTTTTATATCAAATATCTTATATAAAGAAAAGTATCGCGAATGGGTTGCCTAAAAATATGTTCAAGGCTATCATTTATCGTAGAGGGTGGTAATCTATGGAAATTTTCAACTAACTCATATTTTTCTTGGCCTTCCTTTAATTTAAGATACTATGTTGCTTAAAAAAATTAATCCTTGTGAATGACCCTTTCGATTGGTTTCATAAAATACAGGGTGTTTTTTCACATTTTACAGGTTCGATTCCCGGCTCAAGCAGGTGATTTGTCAAAATCTTTGAATGCAGTTTTACTTATTCGTGAAAATAAAGAAATTTTTCCTTTCAGTAAAATTTGCCATCATTAATATTCAGGGTACTTTGGGGCTATTCATAAATTACACGTTAGGGGGGAGGGGGGGGTCGATGTAGTATGACATGGGGTGGGAGGAAGTCCTAAATTTCGTGAAGTAACATTTCAAAATCGAATAATTGGTATGTATAGGTAAATATTAAAAAACAATTAATGGAAATAAAACTTATTTCGGAACTGCTGTTTTAATTTCATAATTTCTAGGTGTGAAATTTCATATTATGTGACCAGCTGTGACAGGGTGGGGAGGGGTCAAAAAGTCATGAATTTAGTGTGACGTAATTTATGGATGGCTCCTTTTCCTCCAACCACATTTTTTTCAACTCTGTATATAGCCTTGAACATATTTTTTTATTACATTATTTTTCATTACATAAGATGTTTGATATAAAACAATCTTTATCCGGTAAGCAGATGGGTGCAGAAACGCTTCTAATACGGCTCCTGCACTAACAGCTGTCGCACGGACAGCTCTGCATCTTTTTGTCATACTAATAGCCATCAAACAACCACACGGACCACGTTATGGTGGGTGGATGTTTCCGCCTATGCACTTCCGTATCACCAGGATGCATTGCCGGCTAAGTAGGGAGCGGGGTTTCCGCTTGTTTTATAGTTACATACTTACATATGAAGGATATAAGCCCCCTCACTTACCTTAATTAAATATTATTCATTCAGAACACAATAATATGTAAACTAATAATGTTTATTGTTAAGTTGTCACTATGCCAATAATTTACTTGAACATTTTATTTTGAGAACCCAAAAGTTATTTTCAACTCATAAATACTTCAGTATGACCATTGACCATATTACACACTTTTGTTTTGACTGACATTGCTCTTTCTAAACGAATGTAGCATCTACCTTATCTCCCTGCCGTACTTGCGTCTTAACGTGTTAAGATTGATGTTACATAGGTGTAGGCCTTATTGTCATGTCATAATTCGCGTTAAGCTAAGGCGAGCTCGTTTGACTTATCAAAGGGTTTTAATCCTGTTGACTAACATCGGCGGCCTTACTCGCTAAATCCTACTTGCGTTACAAGCATGGTATGATTGTAACGTATAAAATAACACTTAGTGTGCACCGTCGACAGGTCCACAAGCGTCCGCTACGTGAGGAGGAGATCGCGGCGATCTGCGAGGGCGTGGTCTGCGGGCTGTCGTACCTGCACGGGCTCGGCCGCATCCACCGCGACATCAAGGCGGGAAACATCCTGCTCACGGAGAACGGCACCGTGAAGCTTGCGGACTTCGGCAGCGCGAGCATCAAGTGCCCGGCCAATAGCTTCGTGGGCACGCCCTACTGGATGGCCCCGGAAGTCATATTGGCGATGGACGAGGGACAGTATGACGGAAAGGTTGGTCTTATTCTAGCTTCCTTTGAGAGAAAGGTTAATTGGGAGATGCAGTTGTAAAGTACGATCAAAAGGTATGGTAGATCATTATTGTCAATGTAATCTGTTATTATTTGAGTCTACCACCTCACAACTGAGGAAGCCTGGATCATACAACATCATGCTGCTCTACTTTGTTTATAAAAACGAGAGTTGTTATAGTGGCTGTGTATGGCTGTGGCATCGCAGCTCCTTAACAAATGGACCTATTTTGATACAGTTTTATTAATTGAAAGTCTTGTCTGTCTAGATGGCTTTAAGCTATTGGGTGAATTTTCATTTTTGCCATTTTTATGACGTTTTTTAGGTAACTTTTTATTTTGTCCAAGAAATTAAGGAATAACAACTGAATTAGATTAGTTTTTTATAGAGAAAGCTCGTTATATATTGCAACTATGATTTAAACAGCAAATTTAGGAGAAAATCCAGAAAAAAGGAAAAGCCCTGTTGAAGTAAATGATGTTGTGTAGAGGAAAATGATATAGCCCATTGACGTAAATGATGAGGTGTAGAGGGTAATGACGAAAATTTAAATCCCAACGTGTAATCAACTTTTTTATCAAGAAAAATAACAATATTCGTTTGATTTGATAAAATCAACATAACGTATTGAAGTATTTTAATGACTGATTACGTATTTTAATAGATTTTATCAATCATAAAAACAACATGACTTTTATAACTTAATGCATGACTACAATCAATGGTAAGTGGTAATGAAGACTTGCTTGATTGATAAGCCACACTTACTTTATTAAGCCTATTTACTCTTAACTTGAAGACACCCAAGGTAAAATCGCAGGAATTTTATTCCTGACCTTCGTGGTTCGCATAATAAATGATCAAGCAAAGGATCGTTTGCACATAGAGGACATAGGGATGCTTATGGCGAAGGCAAGATAATGATGTTTTATCTGGACATTCGATTGTGGAGATTGATGGATTATGTCATAATATTGTCCCATGCAGACTCTCCAAAATGGTACAAAAAAAAAACAGAAAACTAGAAACTGGCTACTCTACACACGTGCTTGAGGCTTTCTAAGTTGGTCTCAATGGTCATCAATACACCTTTAAAGCATGCCCCTACATGGAATCACACGCTGATAGATGGCATTTGGTTCTTCTTCTACCGTTCGTCTCTAGGACACCCAGAATTCTAGAAGCTGCCATAGTTTGGATTCAATAAACCGGCCAGAATATATTTTCGAGTGTATCTCCACTCCTAACAACCGAAGGCTGACGATGTATTCGAAAGATACCTTCTGAAGAACGAAGAAGAAGAAGATGAACGGGCTCCTTTTTGGCAGTGAATATAGACGCTTATGTTTTTGTGGCGTTGAATCTCAAAGAGTTGGTATCGCTCCATTGAGTGCCAGAAGTGTGAGATTCACACGCTCGACCAAGACCACTTCTTCATAACTGTATTTATTGGACCGTCCGAGCGGTAGACAATTACCTCTCCACAATTGTTCTGTCATCTGCGGACCTATACACATTGAGCATGAGCTGATTTCGATGTGCAGCAAGAATAGAGTTGAGGAGGAACAGACCTCTGGAATTCCAGCAAAGGTTGTCATTGCTAATGTCGAGCAACTCAGCTGAAAGGCTAGCTTGCCAAACCCTATGATAAAGATGATGCCTTTCAAGATGTCAAGAGAAACGAGGACTTCGCCTCAGGTGTGAGTGTCATATGGTAGAAGGTCTGTCGAACGGTTTCAGCGGAACCCGTACTGCCAGTCACTGAGAAGGTCATTCTGTTCTAAGTATGCCATAACGTTAGTTATTCTTAGCTTTGATGAGGAATCCAAAAGCTCTATTGGCAGATTGGTTGGCCAGAGGCTTTTTGCCATTGTTTAATACGGTCGATTCGATAGTAAGTTTTCTTTTGAATGTCTTTTTGTAGGACTAAGCAGATAGGTTTTTTTTTTATGGGAATAGCCGGCAAATAAGCTGGCGATCCACCTGATGGTAAGTGGCTATCGTCGCCTATGGATATCAGCAACACCAAAGGCATCACCGATGCATTGCCGGCCAAGAAAGAGATAAGAAAAAGAAAGAACTGCCTCTCAAGTCCCCAGCTGGAAGACGACGAGTCGTTTGGTGGCTGACTCATGCTCAAGGGTAGGTGGTAGTAGGTGGTTTCTATCCAGGCGAACCCCATGAAGAAATAAAAGTTAAAAGCTTTCTTCTTACATCTAATATCCGGAGCTTTCTAGCTTCGAGCATAGACCCAGGCAAGATATGAGAAATGTTTGCGCTTCTCAGCTTAAATGCTTTCGACAATAACCCATAGACAAGTTTCACCAACATTAGGACCGTAAGAAAAAGGGATGAAATAGTCCTTGACGAACCACTTCGTTTACAGCATCCTTTCAAATCGACGGATCTTTAAAAGCGAATCAGATCTATTTACAAGTATAAAATGCAAAGAAAATCAGAAAATTGCATATTTATCAAGTATATACGCACTTTTGGGTTGATTTTATGGATTAACGGCATCTTTTGAGTTAATTTCTTGGTGGCTACACTCAATCAGGTTGTTAATATTATTTAGATTCGTCATTTTCCTCTACAGGAATCATTCACGTCATTAGAATTTTGCGGTAAATGATGTAGCGATTTATGACGAAACGGTACAAAACATACCAAAACTTGCTCAATTTTATATCACTTATAATGAAATTAAGTTATTTTTTATTAAATACCATTAGGCGATATTCATGGATACTTATTGTTGAATTATATATTTTTTTATCAAAAATATATTCAGGAGTTTGATGACGAGATTTTCTGACAAACTATACTTATCATTAACTTTCGCGTACTTTATCATATTCACAATGCATTTTTCATCCAAATCTTGATTTCAACTGAGAGAAGCGGGTGTAAGGAACACTTTGAATTGCCTCTCAAATTTTTAATAATAATTTCGTTGAACAAATTTCACGAAACAAAAACCGCGGATGTTAATGACGATAATCTCGTGACAAAATTTTAAACGGTCAAATAATGGTATTACAGATAATTTACGCTTGAAAAACATTTATGAATATTCAGCTTAGACATTAATTCTTACGTATAGAGAGTAAAAAAGCATTTTTTAGGGCGGTATTTTGAGTTCCTTGTGACATTAATGAAACATACCGTTAAATAACAGGGAGGTTAATGACTTTCCGAGCATTATTTTAAATTTTTTAACACTCTAACATCAGAATTTTATTATTTAACTTAATACGACTTTTAAGTAAATACATAATTAAGGTTTTAGTAAACATTTTGAGTGATCACATTTATATTCCAAGACAGAAAATTGAATAACATGCATAAATGGCAGTTTTGAAAATTCACCCTATTAGTGTTATTTCTATTTGGTGCAAAATACTTAGTACAAAATCCGAAGGATTTATTAAATTTGAAATTGCATGTTATTATTTCAACAATAAGTTGAAATAGCTCACAAGATGTTGTTAAACTTGCAGGTGGACGTCTGGTCGCTGGGTATAACGTGTATAGAGTTGGCAGAACGCAAGCCTCCTTATTTTAACATGAACGCCATGTCTGCTCTGTACCATATAGCCCAAAATGACTCGCCAACATTACAAGTTAGTAATTTGTAGTAATCTTACATTCTATGTTACATATTTCTTTTTGTCTTAGTTTGTAATAGATAACAGTGGTGAAGTGTAGTCTAATGATTATTTCTAACTTATTAAAAAAGCATATTTGGCTGAAGGGAAATGTTATTTTTATCCAGGCGCCAGAGTGGACGGATACCTTTCGTTACTTCGTCGAGGCATGTCTACAAAAGAATCCTCAGGACCGGCCGTCGTCCACCAAGCTCCTGTCGCACCCTTACATCACGAGACCGCGCTCTTCGAACGTGCTGGTCGATCTCATACAGAGAACGAAAGCCGCCGTTAGGGATCTAGACAATCTCAACTATAGGAAGATGAAAAAAATACTTATGGTTGATGCGGACAACGAAAGTGCTATTGGTAAGTCATTTGATGCTTGTCGTTGTAATAGGATTCATAGTTCCATCTTTTCACATGCATTAATTTTTATTTTATTTGTGTTTCATATTTCAAGGAGACTTGGAAGGTAAGCAATCAATGTTATTCAGTTCATCTAGTTGACAAATATTTGGTTTTGTGACATAGTTATCACTATATTCAAATTTATTTTGACCACTTTTTTATTTTGTCATCTTCAATCAAGTACTTGTCTTTCGTTCAAATGCAAAGGATGGATATACACATAATATTATAATATTCATCCCTTCAAACAGCATAGATATCTATGCAAAAGACAAACTATTTTAATATTCTCAAAACTTAGGTGAGCCAGTATACGATATTTGAACTGTAACTAGAAATGTCTATTTTAACATAATAAAAAAAAGTAATAACACTCTCACACGTTCACTGTACTAGCGTGTAAAATAGATCTAATACAAGTCAAAAAATTACACATTTGTTTTCCAGATAAAATAATCAAATAAAAAAAATACTGGAATATTATCTGATACTGAATTTGATTCAAATATTATGTTGAAATGACTATTATATGGATCATGAACCTAAGCTTTGCATTCTGCAGGTGATAGCGAGGAGACAGCGGAGGAACGTTCTGGAGGCGACAGCTCCAAGTCGAACTCCGCCACCTCGGAGCACAGCGCGGCCGGCGCCTCTAGCCAAAGTTCCTCTTCTGGTAGCTTGAGAAGGCGACCACATCCGGTACGTGGTTCGATAGTGATAAAAGTTGTAGAAATGTCCATAGGTCAACCCAAGTTAGAGGTTATTTTTGAGAGACTCATTCAAAGTCACTGGAGAGTAACTTAAATTAGAAAAAAAGAGTTAGTCACCATGCAATCTTAGGTATGTAGGCATGCTTAGAGAATTAGCTAGATAAAGTGACAATAAGCAGGCAACATAGTCCAAAATATTATAACAGTTCTTGAATTATGATCCTTTCCAGCTTTAGTGGATGTGTTTGCACAGACTAGTGCAAAAAGTTTGGACACCTGTATTGACACCAAGTGGTGCCAACGCATTTTAGTCGGCTGCGAGCAAGCGAGACAAGTAGATGTCATTTTCGGAAAACCCCGACCTTTCAATAACACATAATAACGCATATTGTTATTGTGCATAGTTAAAACATCTTCATTATTTACGTTTGAACATTATATAAGTTTATTTAAATTATAATTGGTAAATAACTATATTTTTTAAAATTATTTAGTGCAAAATATTTGATATCCGTCATCTTGAACCGAACTTGACCGAACCATGGAGTATTGAGGTAGAAGGAGGGCCATCTTATATGAAGGGAAAGATGAAAGTGTCCAGCTGTTTACAGAAAATAAAGGTTCCAATAATGGCCATTTATGAATGGCGCTAGTGTGTGACAAATAGCGATATGATCCATTAACATAGCTGTTGTAGACGGAGTGAAGTTTGCCGAGTTCAAATATTTAAAAATGTTCATACTACCTTCCATAATGCCAGTGTACAAAACTTCAACTACTTACATAGTCAAATGTAACATTATATGTATGTACTTACAATGTTTTAGTAAATGTAACCAAAATACTGCTGTGAGAAAACGTGATTTTTATTAGTGTGAATTTTTTAAATTGATGACTATGATATGAAAATATGTAGCTGTTGTAGACTAGCGTAATAAATGGCGCTAGTGTCTGAAAAATAGATATTCGATAACCGTAACTGGACGCGTTTTTACAGACACTTTTCATATACAGAGGTGGCCTTCCTTCTACTCTGTCTTCCATGGACCGAACAAAGCGCTGTGACAGAGTATGAAAAATGTGACACGGATGTTCGGAACAGTCCATCTGTATATGTATTTAAGTCTATGTGTGTTTGTTATCAAAAAGGACAACAGAGTCTAAGTAAAGCAGAGTTTTATATGGTGTAATTATTTTCTATCTTATTCTCTTTATCGACGTTTGACCATTTGTCGCCAGATGAACGCGAACCACCACAGCCAGCACCAGCAGCAGCCGACGTACCAACATCTCAACCACCAGCATTCGTCGCACTCCACCAGGTATGTCTGTCTCTTTTATATTCCAACCATAATGCTGCGGCTACATTACCGGACGAATATTCGTAGAGGTCGTCATCGTATGTTGCGATAAAACTTTCTATCACAATTGTTAGGCCACGTTTGTCGTGATAATGCAAATCTTCGCTGATTCCATATGAATCCCGCTGATGTAGTCGCGCCATTACTTACGGCCTTAAATGTTAGGTTTATAGGTGCTTAATCTGTTTCCAACAAAATTTGTGTTCACTTTTTCATTTAACCATATTCAGCCATTACCTCAATGTTTGTCTCTCTATGTAGATTAGAAAATATTAATGTGAAGTAATTCACACTTTATTTCAACAACAATTTTACCTTTACTTATTCGTAGTGTTTATTTGATATTGAGTATTTGTTCCTTGCTTCAAAGTATCCTGGGAAAGTGCACGAAAATTAGCAACTATGTATCATCTTAATTTGTATTGTTTATCTGGTTTCTATACATAATTAAAATGCTTAAAATATTTATTTATTGCTGTAGTTGTGATTGATCTTATAGATATATATCTGTATTTTTTGCACATTTTTACTGTTGTAGAATCGCACGTAGTTGTACATGTTCGCTTCCAAGGCTTTACAGCACGCACGCACTATCGCGCATCCATTCACTTTCAGAGCTCGCAAGCACTGGCTTTACTCATGTTGGTGTTTCGTACGCAGAGAGAGCGACAGTCCCGTACCGCCGCAACACGACGACTACGTGAATAGGGACGCGTTGCGCGACTACGCGAACAGGGACTCGTTGTGCGATGACTACGGTGACGACTACGCGAATAGGGAGGCGATACGCGAGGCGCAGAGGGAGCGCGAACGCGAGCGGCAAGCAAACGAGTACAGGGAGTATGTGAACGCGCCATCCACGTGGCAGAGAGAAGAGAGCAGCGACGATAACAGGAATACCCAACGACGGCAGACGCATCGGAGTGAGTTGATGTTGATGAATATTGTTGTAAAATATTTAATGTTTGTTGTTGTTATATTTTGATTTGCATTAAAAAATTCAATGTAGAAAGGATTGTATCAATGCTTTTACATAGTATATTTTCTTTTATACAAAAAAGGATTGTAAACATAATATAATAATATGTACTTATGTAATCTGGCTTTAAACAATTCTTGTGATATTTCAGGTGTCAGCAACAACGTGTCAGCGGCTATGTCGTTGGTGTCGGAGCACGGCGCCAACAACTTCGCTACGATCAGAACAACGAGCATCGTTACCAAGCAGCAGAAGGAACACAACCAGGTTAGCAATATGTTTAATTGATAGTTCATTACATTATGTAGAAGTACTCGGACGACCGAGCTTTTCGTTACCGTGTTTTTTGGAACAATTCATTTCTTGGTCTAACCTCAAACCAAACACTCATTGGCTTAGTGTTGCTTAACAACGTCATCTACTGAAGTAACTTTAGTGTTGCTACTCGCCAATAGATGTCAGGAAGATTATTGTAGGACTTTTTCATTGCCTGACAAGACGGATAAAACGACATTTTCTAAAAATAAATCCTAGCTATATTTAGCTCGACTTATCGCCCCCGAAACCCCCTGCATATTAAATTTCATGAAAATCGTTGGAGCCGTTTCCGAGACTCAGAATATATATATACAAGAATTGCTCGTTGAAAGGTTTTAAATAGTTAGTGACATTGAACAAATATATGGTTTGTTTATTACATAGAAATAGATTTATGTAGAATATCTACAACCGGACCATAAAATTTCAATTGTCTTTTTGTTATGATTGTTTAAAGTGTAAAGATCTGTCTGATATAGAATTCGATTAAGGCATTAAACACTGCAATATTTCGCGATTTGTAAGAGAGTTAAAACTATGTGAGATCAGCAAGGCAACAAAGTGTCAAGCTTTGAGCTCTCATTAACCCTGTCATTGCATTGTTTGTTTCAGGAGATGCACGAGCAGATGTCTGGCTACAAGCGCATGCGGCGCGAGCACCAGGCGGCGCTGGTGAAGCTGGAGGAGCGCTGCAAGGCGGACGTGGAGGCGCACAAGGCGCAGCTCGACCGCGAGTACGACACGCTGCTGCAGACGCTGTCGCGGGACCTGGAGAGGCTGCAGGTAACACACACACTCACTCACTCTCTGCCTCCCCCCCTCTCGCAACTCATTTGAGCAAAGTGAAACTCGACCGCGAGGACGAAACGCTGCTACAGAGGCCCTCCCGCGACCTGAAGAGGCTTCGACTACTTAGCTCTCTCTCTCGCAACTGTTTATTGAAACCTGCATATGCGTATAAATAACTGCGAGTGCTGTAGAAAATTTTGAAAGCGTTATTTAATTCTGATTTTGCGTGTGATTAACGTGTGTAACGTATGTTGCATTGACACATATTATTACGAACTCAAAACTATATAAAGCAATATCATCTTTAAATAGAAAAATAAACTTTATCGAATAACTAAGAGTACACACAACAATAATCGTGTTGTTAATAACGCGTCCGGATTCTAAGACGCTTCATTAACACATTTAAAAACCAAACATCACCTTGACCGTAGACGAAACACGCTCAAGAGAAGGAGCGCAAGTTGAAGCAGAACGCGGCCGCCGAGAAGAAGCTAATAAAGGACATCACGGCGCGGCAGGAGCAGGAGCGCAAGGCGTTCGAGACGCAGCGCAAGCGCGAGTACAAGGCCAATAAGGAGCGGTGGAAAAAGGAACTCAGCATGGATGACGCGACGCCCAAGCGACAGCGGGACGCCACCTTGCAGTGAGTGACTTTGAATATAAATAGGGTAGCCCCGGAGGTCTAACAGGTTTAAGCAGTTTGCCAGTGGTGGTGTTGTTGTGACACTTGGCCATACTGTGGTAAGCGATCATTCTATGTGTTAATAGCATGATTATAAATGGCAGAAGTTGATTATGAATTATAGTCGCCAGGACGTGTCAGCAATAGGTAATGAATGATTGATAATGAATTGAAATGGATTAATTGTTTTTGGTAGCCCTAGCGGCTTTTACAGCTTCACGCGAGCAGTACCTCACTGCTTAGCATTGCCAAAGAAAAACCAGTATAAAACTCGATTAAATCATTGTAGAGTTAGCAAGAGTGGGCATCTCATTCTAGCGGATCCCTAGTTGAACCTTCCAAATTTTCCTCCAGTTAAAAAATAAAATATCACGTTAGTTTTGACACAGGCAATTGACTCTTTGTCCAGGTCGCAGAAGGATAACTTGAAGCAGGCGGAGGCGGCGGAGGAGGCGCGGCTGGTGCGATCGCAGCGCGAGTACCTGGAGCTCGAGCTGCGGCGTTTCCGCCGGCGCCGCATGCTCGCGTTGCACCACAAGGAGCAGGAGTTGCTCAGGGAGGTGTGTTGGGGGCTGTGTCTTTCTATATGTGTCTATATGTTAATAATGAGAAAAATACTTCAAATTTATCATTTTATTAACTGAAAGAGACAGGTAAAATACCTTCACATCCTGCAAGAGCAGTGTTTGGATGATTCTGAATCTTATTTATTTTAAAACCATTGTGGTTCCTTGAGGTTGTTTGTAGATACTTGGGGAAATGGGAAGATCTTTGACAAACGTTAATAAAATACGCTAAGACTGTCTTTAATAAAAGGGACTGAACATCTCACGATGATTTTGATCACAGAGCAGCCTCTAGGTATTTTGTTAATCTCAAATTTTATACATCACTTCTAGGAGCTGAACAAGAGACAACAGCAACTAGAACAGGCACACGCAATGCTATTACGTCACCACGAGAAGACGCAGGAGTTGGAGTATCGACAGCAGAAAGGAGTGCATGCGCTTAGGTAAAACTATTATATTATTCTATTTATACAGTACACCAATTTTAATAATGAGTTTTATCAGTGGACTTATTATCTGCACTGAAGTCTTAAAATAGAAATTTTGTTTGTATTGCTATCTTTATCTCTTGCCTTTGTCAAATAACTACAGTGAAGTTTACCGCATCAAATAGACTAATTACAGGACTGTATATAGCTGCACTAAGTGTCCGCTTATCCAAGTAGTATTTATAAGTGTCGACTGTGAAACTGTGAGACTGTGTGCTCGTTATAACAAACGCACTGACAAATAGCGTTCTTTGCATAGTGTTGCTTCCGTCCTTAGCTTACTGAATACGGCATGTAACGACCGGCCTGTAACGTTAGTACAGTGCCACCAAGTTATCTGTGAAATGGCGAATATTGGAACTAATGACGCCCCATTCACAAGTTCTTTGTATTCATTCATAGACATTTACTACGTCTCGAATTGCGTCCAATGATTGGTCCAATGCGTCCGACAGCGCCCTCCGTCAGTTACAGATAAGTTGGTGGCACTGTAGTGTACAACTGTGACATATGCTTGTATGTGTGTGTGCAGGGAGGAGCAGCTGTCGAACCAGCACGCCACCGAGCTGGCCAACCAGCGCGACTACATGCAGCGTGCCGAGCACGAGCTGCGCAAGAAGCACGCGCTGCAGCTCAAACAGCAGCCCAAGAGCCTCAAGGTAGGTTGTTACTGCTGCTTGCTTGCTGTTCGGTTGATGACAATAGAACATACAGGGTATCCCGTAAGTAGTGGATCAACCTTGCGGGGGAGATGGCTTGAGAGTTAGGTTAACTTTCAAAATTGTCTTGTAAAAAAGTCATTGTATTCAACATTTTGAACTTTGTTGAACCTCCTTATTTTTAAATTTTGAAACATACTGTATGAAAAATTATTTTAGTGTGACTACTGTGAACGTGCCAGCTTTCGGTAATCAAGCATTATATCGAAATTATTTTACAAAGTGACATTAACATCTGTCAATTTCTTGATTTCTTGATCGTCAAATTTTCGGGTGGATTATTGATTCGACTATAGTTGCAGTGGCGTAGCGTGGGCTCCCGCCGCCCGGGGCCGACCGAAAATTTGCCGCCCCCCCAAGGAACTTTGCCGCCCTCATATTATTTAAAATATTTTTTTATTCATTAAAAATGCACTTTTCTTGTTTTTTTTTTCATAACACAATTTACATAAAAAAATATAAAATAATTAATTTTAATACATAAAAAAATGTATTTAAAAATCGAATTGCTTGCCGCCCTCTCTTCATGTGCCGCCCGGGGCCTCCCCACGCTACGCTACTGTATAGTTGATAATAATTTCTTTGTCAACTGTATTTTTAATTGTCAATCCTCTTATACGCTCTCTTTGTATGTTTCATGTATACAGCAAAAGGAGATGCAGATACGCAAGCAGTTCCGGGAAACCTGTAAGATACAAACGCGTCAGTACAAGGCGTTGAAAGCGCAGATATTACAGATGACGGCAAAGGTATGGCGCCACGCATGTCTCTAACGGCCGGTCTCAATAATGTACTAACAGATGGAAGACTGTGGATAGGGCTACCATTAGTATGTTATTTGTCATACTTGTTAATTTTTCAGACGCAAAAATTGACAAATATGACAGATAACATACTAATGGTAGCCCTATCCACAGTCTTCCATCTGTTAGTACATTATTGAGACCGGCCGTAAGTATATACCATCATACATGGTAACCGCGGATGTTGCAAAGTAGACTAATACTAACTTAATAATTAAATATTAGTAACCGCCCTCACTTTGCTTCGAATTTCGTATAGATTCCTAATTTTATAGTAAAATATAGGAAAAGGTGCCATAGGTGAAAGAATTTCTGAAATCGGGCCAGTAGTTTTCGAATTTATGCATTACAAACAAACTTCTTGTTTATAATATTAGTTTAGATAAAGTGCTTTAGGTATTGATGGTATGATTGCAGGAGCACCAGAAGGAGGTGATCAAGTCGCTGAAGGATGAGAAGCGGCGCAAGTTGGTGCTGCTGGGCGAGCAGTACGACCAGAGCATCAGCGAGATGCTGCAGAAGCAGAGCGTGCGCCTTGACGAGAGCCAGATGGTCAGTACTAGTCTAGACGTATTGAGGCGGCTTAGAATGCTAATCCCAATCGCATGCCGGATGGGTGTCGTAAGAGGCGACTAATTGTAAATAATTGGAAGGATTATGTTGGCAATTTAAAGGAGGTGGCCAACATGTGCCCCGGAAATGGTTAAAATACGTTTATTTGTACAAGGGTTTAGTCCTCTGAAAAGACATGTTTTCTATTTATTATAACATAACTAGAATTTTAATTTTCTTCTGAACTCCGCAGTGAGTAGTTATAATAAATTAACAAAAATAATAACTTGTATTGTATACTTAAACATAATCTTCTTATACCTCCATTGCTATCAGTGGAGGTTGACAATTGACTGACAGAAATGCGAATGTCTGCTATATTGCCATTTGCCAAATGCCAAAAGAAGATTTTTGAGTTTGATTTCTGCAAAATAATAATTGTGTTTGATTTTTTGCCATGAGGTGCATTAATTGCGCGGTTGATATTCAGCGCATGGCACGTCATTCAATATCTTCGCTAGCAAGAAACCTTCAATCCATATTGGTAGAATGAATCACTGCAGTACAGGTATGGCATTTTCGCATGGGGTGGGCACGTCACCAAGATCACATAAAAGCCCCTACATAATTTTTAGACTCAATATTAATTACTGCTGATCTTGAATAGAGAACAAGTAGATGGGTACACCAGATAATCAGCCAATGCATCACCTTATTTACCTTGTTTGATACTATTGTTTTAATTCCTCAATTTTTATTACATATGTGTACTAAATGTATATAATTAAATACTTAATAATATCAATGTGCAGTTTTATTTATATTGCGTTTGCTTGTGAATAATTCCAGGTAGGTAGGTGACAAGTATATTTTATTTAGTACTGCTGGTACTTTTTTGTATGAATAAAGTCATAATTAAAGTAAAATAAATGAATTATCCAAAAGATAAATAATATTTATTTAATATAAAAAATCTCTCTATAAAACATTTTTCCACGATTACTTATGTTTTGCAGAATGTCAACCTACAAGATCTAAAAGTGCTTGTAAAAGGAGAATCCCGAGTTCTACAGATTTTTATTGATAAAATTATTAAAGTAGATAGTGTAAGCTTTAATGTAAGGTAAAAATAAAATGTGTACATTATACTTCACAAGTGGGGCAATCGCTCATACAGATGTTGGCCACCTCCTTTAATAGTTCATTATTACTATTATTATTTCTCTTTGAGGTTCGCCTGGATAGGCCACCATCTTGCTTGAGTCAGCCGCCAAGCGACTCGTGTTCCGGCTGGGGGCTAGAGAACTGGGTTTTTCTTTCTTTTTCGAGGAGAAACGAAGTTCGTCCACAGGCTATCAATATTGCAGTGTAGTGTATATAATAATGTTGTTCGGTGGATGTGCAGATGGAGTGCCAGCAGCTGAAGATGCAGCTGGAGCACGAGCTGGACATGCTGACGGCGTACCAGAGCAAGAGCAAGATGCAGGCCGAGGCGCAGCGCAACCGCGAGCGCCGCGAGCTGGAGGAGCGGGTGGCCGTGCGCCGCGCGCTGCTCGAACAGAAGGTGATTGTACCAGCACTAGACTAGTATGGTTTGTTAGGAGATATGTGCCTGGAAATAGTTGGTTTTGAGGTTGTGTAGTGAAAATGTTTGTGAGTTCCGTGGTGTCAGTCCGTCCACGGTTTAGCTCTGTGGCTTACGCGCTGTCCTACGTGGGCGACTCAACGCGAACGCGAAGCGACGCGGCACGACGCGAAAAGAACAACAGTCAAGATGTTGTATTGACATGTCCTGCGTTACAAAACGCACGTAGAGTGCGCTGCGGCGCGGCGCGATTTGGCGCGAACGCGATCAGTTGTCAGTGGCGGTGAAGTGACTATTCGCGTGCACGTAGGACAGAGTCGCCGCATCGCACTAAATTCGCATCGGATCGCTTCGCGATCGCGTTCGCGTTCGCGTTGAGTTGCCCACGTAGGACACCGTGTTAGTATTAGTAATATTGCTAGTACTAATACATACTATTAACCGTAATTTGCAGCCGCTTCGTTGGTGTGACGTAATATAAATACCAAAAATTAGACAGGCTAGACGAGAGCGTCAACGGCACCAAAAATCTGACGTCGGACAGTATAATACCATTCTGTCCTTGCCATACCTGCGACCTCTAACGCGTTAAGAATGACATTACGCAGGTGTGGCCAACGGACAGTGCATTACGTTAGCGATGTCTCGGGTGTCGGTTTCTACGACACATCAAAGGGTTTTCATTCTGTTGGCCACATCTGCGGCCTGTAGTATAATAATAATTAACGGTTGCATCGGTTGCAGATGGAGTCCGAGTGCGCGCAGTTCGTGGCGGAGCGCGCCGAGCGCACGCGCATGCTGCACGAGCGGCACGAGCGCGAGCTCGACCACTTCGACAACGAGAGCGCGCGCCTCGGCTTCAGGTGATACTCTATACGTGCTTTGTTTGGTTGTTTTGTTACTACATTATATACGTTCAATATATTGTTAACATGAATAGTGATAGTTTGTTTAATCATTAGTCTCCAGGGATGCTAAGAGTATCAATCCATACCATTTTTAGTTATGTACAAATCAGAAATTATTTATTAGCTTATTACATGGTCCATAATATTTTCAAGTTATATGAAGTCCGTCAATGCGAACTTGAATCAGGACTTCTCAAATTTTGACAATAGACCCAAACCAAGCCGCTGAGACGGTGGTCTATAGATGTTGATTATTAACGCAACTTGTTTGACAGTGCTATGGCGATAGCGGAGGGCAGCCGGGAGGGCTATGGCGAGGAGGAGCAGTCGCTGTCCGGCTCTATGCTGTCGCTCGCCCACAGCAACTCGTCCGCCAGCTTCCCGGCCGGCTCGCTCTGAGCCCGCAGCACGACGGCTGCAGCGGTGGACCGAATGATAGCCCGTGCTCTGTCACCGACGCCGTTGCACCCACACGATGGACAGAGACGGACTGATGTCTGTCAATGTCTGCTGCGTGAGCGGAACACGGCTCTACACACTGAACATTGTAATATAAACGAATTGGATAAGCGTACCTTGTTAATGACAGTTTTTGTGAACACTTGCGCAACATTGCATCTCATCGATTTGCTTCGATTGAGCATAAAAATATAATCGTAAGAGCCTATCCAGTGCATTTATAATATGAAGAGCAGTGACGTTACCTCACATGTGTTAGCGGGTCAACGATAATTCCGAGCGGTACAATTATTATAAATCACGTTGTAGCGAATTCCCTGCCTCAAATATTACTGTATACTTGTAGAATGTGTACGGCTACGCCATTAAGACGAGAGACACGGATATAAAGTTATTTAGAGATGTATGATGTACCGTAGACTGCGGCGTGGGCGTTCGCCACCCAACGCCTCTCGTAACTACGTACTAAGATCACAATGAATGCTTTATGCCAGATAGTAACTGATAAAATTACAGTATTTATTTTACAATAATGTGTGATGATATGTGAATGAATGGATCTATATTAAAAGTGTACTTCAGTACTATGATTGATTTGGACTTTTGTATGTTTCTGGCAACGGTGCCCAGTGTCCCAATATTGTTACTGAGACTGTGTGGCCCTCCCGCGAGATAATTGGTTGTTTAATGTTATACGCATATGGATCCAAGCTCGGTTCGTCATTAACATTTTATTATAATTGTTTTGTTAACTGTCTTCCAAAAATACGTCAGTATTTGTGTAGCAATGTGTTTGTGGTTTGGGGGGGCATTTCCTATTCTATTACTCTTATTAAGTTTATTGCACTCCATAATTATTTAATCTATCATCCGCTTGCATCAGTGTGTTTTTCGCATGTCCATGTGTCATTGGTACCACACTAAGAATATTCCACATTCTAAATTAGTAGTGAAGCAGGTTAAATAAGAGTTTATGAATTGTTAAAAGTTTAAATGTTGAGTGCAATTTAGTGAGTGGCCTACGTACCCAATTTTTTGCTCAATACAATAAATAAGGAATACTATATATGCAACGCTCATTACTACAGTTTGTAATGAGAATTCCATGACTTATACACTATTATAGAAGTAATTGAAATAACCACATAAGGTACAAAAATGTATAATATAAAGTAAGAATAGATTTTACCGTGTTGTTTAATCAGGCTGATAAGTAAGAGAAATGCACTGTCGTATATATTTCACGATCAAAAATATTGTCGCTTTTGTAGCATTGTTTGGAATCTATAGCAATCGGTAAGGGGTTTTTAATATATGGGAACTTTAATAATATATTTATATAAATCGCGCGATGGATAATGAGGCGGAGCTACGGTGTTCCGGATGCCATGAAAGTAACGGTATTAGGATATAATTCAATGATTGTAAACAAAATATCAATAGCAAAGTGTATAAATGTTGATAGTTAAATCAGCATAGTATTAATAATTTATTTATATGAAAGTAACACACAGATTGCACTGATCACTCGTAAATAGGACCACAGTAATATACCAAGTGCTTTGCTACTCCTAGAATTGAACTGTTTATTAATTCTGACAATCTTGTTTTCGTCTCGACTAGTATTTTTATTTCGCTTATGATACCAATAAAATATGGAACGTAATTTAATTTGTAACATTGTCGCAGAAACCTTTTTCTGGTTTCTTTATGGGTCAATCTTGGAATGTGCTGTTTTAGTCAGTAAAAGATTCCTTAGCAATTCTGATTAGTCTGACGTTGGTATCAGATTGATACAGTTACGCTTATGACGCGGTTGGACGATGCATGCTGAGATCGCGTAAAGAAAATTAATTATTTTGACGTAAGATTCATTGAAGCTGAATGTCTGAAACACACTGTTGCACACGAACTGCGCGTCGTCCGCACGGCGTCGCGGCGCCGCGGCGTGCTGTTCACTCGATAATGTGTATGTTACTACGCTGACGTGAGCATGATAATGAGACGCTTATAGTTCGATTCTTACTTACGATGTGACTTTGCTCTCTTGGATTAGACACTATGTAAAGCGCACATCTGTATAAAAGTTTAAATTTGATATGTAACTCGCTGATAAACTTGATATTAATACCATAGGGAGATTCGATGGAGACACCCATCCGATGTACGATATGGTTATGTAACAAACGAAATTAGAAATAACATTCGGCCGTCCAACGTGTAGCGATGCGCTGACCGCTAATGCAACAGAGCAAGGTCAAGTAGAGGGCATGTTTAAAACTAGAAATCTACTAGTACTACTGATTTAATCTTGTATGATATGTAGGCTGTCGTAATAGTTTTTCATCTTGAGCGAGTGATTCGAGACCGAAAAATTTCCTAGTAATGCAGCGTGAACTGCGTCGAATGATGTTGTAAGATAAACTTTGTGAAGTGGCGGAGACGCGACGTCCTCAAAGTGTACGCTTGACGAGTTTGACGACTGCGAGGCGGAGAGATGCCGCCTCGCGCCGCCTCGTGCTGCCTCGTGCTGCCTCGTGCTCACCGTTGGACACAAATATATATTATTTATAACGATTAGATAGTCAAAATTCTAATATTCATATCATTAGTTTTACTTTAGGAGCAATTTTTGCATATTGATTATATTAATTGTACGTTGAATTTTTTAAACAAGCGGACTGATCGTATTTGTTTGTGGCCTAGAATTGAGTTTATATTAGATGTTAAAGTTTTTAGTACCGATGCAACACGATATTATGCTTGCGTTAGGTGATTCTTTAGGATATTATTATTACTATTATTATTATTATAAAAGTATGTATGTAACGCGCTTTACTAAATCATAACAAAACGCAGGTGCTCTGTAAGTATTGTGTAACCGACTGCCAATTATGTTTTGTAAATATAAGAAAGTATATACAGTTAGCGAGCACAGGGAGGGCGCGGCGCGGGCGCGGGCGGCGTGCGCGGACGTGCGGGAACGCGATGTACATAAAGAACAATAATATATAATTAACTATATGTATACATAGGTCGTTAGTTGTGTAAGGTGCGGAGAGCGGGGCGGACCCGACCATGTGCTATTTTTCTTTATTTAGTGTTCTAATACATTATTGTATTGTCAACTAAGCTTACCAGTCATATGTATAGACGATTACATATTATTTAATTCAATGCCGATTTTAGTCATAAATATCCAAATTTAGTTAATGCTATTTTTTAAAATTAATTATTTTAATGATCATAACTCTCTTATATCACATTGCTTGTAGCATCACACGATGTGATCGTTTTGTATTATTTGAGTCTGTTAGTGGTTTATTATTTAGGTACGTCGAGTTTTGAGACCTAAGTGAAATAGTTGTAAAGTTATATAAAATGTTGGACGAGAGTTTAACTGGTTTCATGTCGACCGCGGCATCGGACTTCGCAGGCGCCTTGTATGTTTTCATTGATTAGATTAGCTTTGATGTCGGGAAGTGATAAAAAATTAAAAAATAAAATATAACAACATAATAAATGGTGTGAATTATTATGATGGGACAATCAACGATTTTCAGTTGCTGTTAAAGTTGAGATCATACATAATATATGTCCTGGGTCGATTTTGTTAAGAGTTCAGTTATCGTGCGCCGATTTTGATGGTTGTTTGCGTGCGTCGTTGCGTGCCGCGGTCGTAAAGTAGCCTGCACACTATCCTCTTCCTGAACTGACCAAGAAAATGACAATAATCTCTAGACACAGCCTAACTAGACTACATCTAGTCTGTACTGTTCGTTAACATGGACCGATGTGAGAGAGCGCAGCGGTGGAGTGCCTTGTTTGACTTTTGTTGTTTTATTATACTGTTTTGCAAATACTTGCTGCAATATAATTGTAAGATACAAATATTAATTTTATCGTAATATCGTTTTCGGAACTAAACTTTATGACAATTGAATAAAATGTGTTGGCTTTGTAAAAAATAATATTTTGTAAGTGTATATAAATATCGTGATGTACGTAAATTTTATTAGTTTGTTAGTTTTGATTGTATAATAATGTATTGGTGAACATCGCAATACGTCGTACTGCATATTGTTTATTTTCTAAATTGACTGCACTAATGCTATTGATCAAGCGTGCCACTGCTGCAATCTACGAAGGCCATAGCAATATCTGGTATCGAAGCACTACGGAATTGACTTGTAAGCTGTAACTTCGCTTGCGTGCGCTAGATGGTCGGTACTTACAGTTAGGCGCGTAGCTTTCGCTGTAGGACCTCTGCCCGGACGCCGTGTAGGTTGGTCGGAAGTGTTTGTAACATATCGACGCTTGAAAGGCAAAAATTACCAAGCGACATGTTGACAACTTTACACTACAGCATTTTAGTTTTTAATTTTAGAAAAATAATCGTAAAAAATCGCCTATTAGTCATAGATACTTCATACCAATGAATTTTAAATGCAGTTTAAATGCATAATAAAGCGATTCTTTACGATTTTTTTTTTCTAAAATTAAAAACTAAAATGCTCTAGTGTAAAGTTGTCAACATCTCGCTTGGTAATTTTTGCCTTTCAAGCGTCGATACGATCTGGCGAATGTATCTAGTATCCACACGGCGAGCTGACGACACTGCACCGGCCGAGGTATGAGTATAGTGCGTAGGCGCGATTCCCTGTTCCACAAGACCCACCAGTCGCTGTATAGAGTTAGGTCGTCCAGGGCTCCAGGCGACACCGATTTAAATTATAATGATAACATAGAAGTACCAAACCCTTAGTTAGCGATCACGTATTATGTACATTGTAACTAAATATTTCTTTTTATATTTTACCATTGTATAGTCCTCACGCCGACAGACAGGTAGTTAGCAATGTGACGTCGGAGGTGCGACAAGGTGCGCCCGAGCCGCCGTTGTTGTTTTTTTTTTATTTTTTTGTTATATATTTAATTAACACAATCAACTTGTAGTTTTAATAATTATTATCATTAATTATTATATTGTAATATAATCTTATTAATGAAAAAACAAACTGAAAATAAAATAGAAAGGAAGTTTAAATGTGTATTTTTTTTAACTTTTTGTCCTGGTTTATGCGTGCCTCCTGTGAAGACAGTAAAATGGCAGTAAATTCAAACTCAACTATCAATTATTTATTGTAATTTTGTTAATATATGACATATAATTGCTAACAACAAATTAATATAAGGGGTTATTAATGATACAAATCAGTAATTTATAAAATTTATTCTTAACGGCAACTTAACAAAATATTCATTTCAATGATTTTGTAAAATATACTATAGTTATACATTTCCATGGTTGTGCTTAAACTAAAATATAAAAGTTATTACAAAAAGAAAAATATTTTATATAAGCATCCTGTTGTAGCAAATTAATGCCGCTTTCTGAAAAAAATGTGTATTAGGGTACCTAGCATAATTATTATAAAAGAAAAATGTTACTTACTAAGTAGATAGAAACGCGCGATTACTAAATAATACAAGGACTTTTTCAAAGTTCATGTTCTGTATAAACTTAGCAAAACGAGATGTCAGGTGTAAAATAATGTAATAATAGATGCAAAGTTTGAGCTTTGCATCTAGTTAGCCTGGAAAAACCAGATTATAGGCAGTGCTTCAGTAGTAACAAGCTAAGTAAATCAAGCTATAGGCATTTTAAATACAAAATTATGTCAAGCAAGTTCACATGCAATCAATAAAATGCAACAATAACAATAAGAAATGCATAGGTATATTAAATAGTTGCCCAAACAATACAAAAAAATATTTGTGTTTCTAGCCACGTTGATGATTTCAACAAGCGGATCTACTGGTTTAACTTGATTATTGGCAGCAGATTTTATATCATTAACTTCTATACACTAATTGCTCATATAAAATATAAATAAATTAGTTTGTCTTTACAAAATACCAAACTAATAATTAAATTTTCATGTTCATAAAATTTGGTTTATTCGCAGTAAACTTCTGGTGTAAAATCTCACTATAATATGCCAAAGTTTGTACCTACTATCCTATAGTTTTAACTTTGTACATTTCCTTCATCTTTAAGTATGGATACTTTTCAGCCGTGCGATATCATCTATTCTTCTAATTAAATATAATATTTTACATGCTACTTTTCGATTACTATTTTAATCGTAGATATCGTGCTCAATAGTTTATCGGAACTGGCTTTATTATTATCGTAAGATATATAATTCTATTGATCAATTCATCAGTTCTATAATTCTACCGCTGCATTTAGCACCAACGAGGTCGCGTTGGCCATACTCTTTTATGGTATCAATACCTTGAAATACATAACAACAACAATAAACAGTAGCTCCCAATTAGATCTCAAAGTACAGTACGGCCGCTGTATCTTGGCGCGCCTGAACTTCGCGCAGAAGTAAGCAGTAAAATAATTTGCCAATACTCGATACGCGGCGTATTGTCTCAGTCGTACGTTAGCATGTTCGTGTTGCCATCTCTGTCCAACATGCGCTAAAGTTCGCAAAGCCTATGTTCAGACGCGCCAAGATACAGCGGCCGAACTGTACATGCGAAGGCACCTGGTTGCTGTGCGAGTTTCCTTTATACAAAACATATTGCGATCTTCTTTTAACTTTGGTTTATGATTAAAACTTAGAATACCTGAATAGTTACACCTTATAGCGTTCCAAATATCCTCTACATAACTTCTACAGATACACCCATGGGGTACCCTATTATCATGAGTTTCAATTTTAAGGCAACAAGTCTGTGGATAAACAATAATGTTGGCGCTCAATTCTGACGCTCCTTGAGATAATTCGCCAGAATTAGTTGGTTAAATTGTTGAAGACAGATTAATAGTTTTGTGGAGGAAGAACATGCTAACATTATTATGGCCGTATTGAGTATGATGTGGGCAATTGAGGCAAGCAGTACTGAAAGGCAAAACCAACCTGACTATATTTAAATATCTACAACACCTTAATCGAGCTATAAACTAACTATACAGCCCTATAAGTTTTGCCTGAAGACTTAAACCGAGCCAAAACTAGAAAACGCCACATTCATTACTGAAAATTTGTTTAAGCAAAGTACTCGTCGAATATAATCAATGGAAATTTGAACTTAAGCGCCATTGGCATTACATATTCATTCTCTTGAATGTATAAAAACAGTCAATAATACATTCTCTTATTCTCACTGGGATTGAACAACCTCAATTGTTTGGCGAATCACGTAATAATATCAGCTAGTCCACAATGTGCCATATTATTAACTGAACTAAACATAGAACCCATAAGTACCCTTTGTTCAAAGATGGATGATGATGATTGAGTATGAAATATAGCATTAGGTACATTTGTAACATTAAAGGGTAGTAGGTATGGACTTTTTGCTTTGCAACACTTAGAACGCAATTAATCGGTTCCTCCTAATTCGACTTAATTTGAAGCGCAAAGCTAATTTTAATCAACTTGTTTAGTTCTGTTTGTAACATTCTGACTGTAGAACCTGCACACAGTGCACAGGACTTGCCTGTGCATTTCCGATTTTAATGAATATCATCAAGCTTCGCTTCCTTTATGTTTTGTGTTGGTGTGTAGATTAATAAACTCGAGCTATATTAACGTGTCGCCAATCTTCGAATTTCCAACACGAATAAACAAAGAGGAACTTTAAACTGGACGACACGTCGATGACATCTTCCAAGTGGCGTAGAACTTAAAGGTGCTGCCTCAACAATAAATGTTAAATTGTGCAGTAAAACTTTATAATATTTTGTAACAGCTGCAGTGTGGCAGCACCACTTGAAATATAAACGCATCACCAGTTGCTACGGGTAAACAAAATTGTCATGTCGTCCATTGAAGAAGCGACCGATGGCTGAAGTTGTAATGTTCCTGCTCATCTGCGGCCTAACGTGTTACTTAACGAGTTACGAATAACATTACGCAGACGTGACCTTCAGTTTGCGAGCAAAACGGGGCATGGCCGTGTTAATACCATTACACGTTAATTTTGTTGAGGCAGTTTTTTTACAAATCAAATGATTTTAATTCTGTTGGCCACACCCCCAACTAAATAAGGCACATTCCAGCGCAGCCGCAGCAGTAACAGTAACATGAACGCAGATGTAGCAGGGCCATGAGCATCGATACGAAGAGTCGGTAGAGTACGTTGTGAGTGTGTGAGTGTGTTACTGTGTGGGCGAGAACTCGGTGGGCTCGAGGATGCGGCAGTGCATCTCGCGGATGAGCGGCACGGTGTAGGCCACGCACTCGTCCCAGCCGGGGTTGCGCCACGTGCTCTCGCGGGTCTCGCGCCGCGCCTGCAGGTCCTTGTAGCCTGCATGGTTTGACGAACAAGGAACACATGTTTAGTCTGTTACAATAATAATAAACATGAAATAAAATAACATTATATAACTATAATAACTATAAACGCTTATTTACACGCGCGTGTCGCGGACCGTCTCGTGGCTCGTCCGTAAGCCACGCCCCCTACGCGCGTGTGAACACCACGCGAGCGCTCGCGCGAGCCCCTTTGGCACGCGCCTAATAAACCGCTCCCGACGCGAGCCTGCGAGCGCGAGACGCTCCGCGGTCTGGTCCGCGAGCGCCCTGTTCACACGCGCGCGTATGAGCGCGTCTCGCGGATTGTCTCGTGGCTCGCGCGCGCGTGTAAATGGGGTATAACAGTTTAAGTGTATAAGCACAGAAGAAAAATTGGTAGTACTTATGTTAATAAGTAGTATTTGCCAGATGAGTCCAGGACTGGCCTAGAAACTCATTCATCCCTATTTTTCAAATCTTTAAATAGTATGGATACTTACTGTTTATATTGTAACAATTTTTAGCACACAAAAGTTTGGTAGTGGAAACTCATCCCATCCCATTTTCTATTCAACTTTCTCGTCCCTCGTTTTGTGTAAGATTTAAAAAACATCATTCCGCTACCGCGGTACGCCATATAATATAGTAGGGAAGCTTTAGAAAGGACTTACACCAAATATGGTGCACGTTGTAGAGGCGGCCGATCTGCGAGAAGTACCCGGCGAAGGCCTCGTTCTGCGCGCGGCGGTAGGTGAGCCCGCGCGCCCAGTTGTTGCCCCACTCGATCATCGTGCCCGGCTTCAGGCTGCAAACAAGTCGAACTTTTAATGTTTAAAAAAAAACGCGCTGGCCGCTAACGACCCGATGGTAAATGGCTATCGTCGCCACTCGTGCGTTGCCGGCCAAAAAAAAAGAGATGAAAAAGGACGTAGTAGGTATACTACAGATAAAAATATAAATGGACATAAATTATATTCAAATACCAGAACATAGCTAAAAAGTTTAATTACTATACTATAGTGATCAACTAACTGTAAAATATGGTGCTCTTTTGAGATATTAGATTGAATCTGCCTGTCTATAAAGTTTTAAAATAAACTGCAATCTCCACATAAAGAATCAACATGGAGAACTGAAAAGTTCCTTTCACTGATTCTATTCCTTTTTTACAAACTTACTGAACTGGTAGTAAAAATAAAATATTGATGTTCATAAAGTGAAATGATAAATATCGACATTAAATAAATGATAATAGTGTTAAGTTGTACAAAGAAGTTCAAGGTATCATAAATGTTAAATATCTTTTCAACAAAAACAACTGCATCATAATCGGTCCATTTGTTCGCACTGTATATATACACAGTCAAACTTATAACACCCTCTCTTTGCATCAGGGTTAAAAACTTTTATAACTGTGTGACCTGTAGGAACGAATCTCATAGATGTTGTTGGGCGGGCGCGGCTCTCCGTTGGGCCAGAAGCTGAACGCCAGCAGATACTGCAGGTGGCGCGAGCGGACGAAATTCCCGCGCTCCTTCTCCAGCGTGCGGTAGTCCTGGGTAAACAAAATTATACTTTACAACCATGCTATTGTCGTAAGTTCTTTATTAATTTTAATTTTCGTTATATTTAAAAATAGTACACTTATCACATATGTTTTACTTTTAAGCAGTATATTATTTGATTGTTCTAAAATATAAATTAGTATCATTTGCATTTGAAAAGTGAAATGAGTAAAAAAAGATTTTGTAACACTCGTCAAATTCAGAGATTCAAGTGATAATCAAGAAGGCCTTATTGGTACTGGTATCTTGGTTGGTGGTAATGCTTACGGGACTCTCTTTAAATAATATCTTGGCTTTATCAATCTTCTCGAAACCGCCGACATAGCGCCATAAGTGCAAAGCCTGATCCATGTCTCCTACAGATACTGTCCATGATCCAACCAATTCACAGCCTAGTTCTGCTTTACGAGAGTGGACAAATTCAACTGAAGTTTTGCTGTAAATAAAGTTAAGCGACAATTAGTTTTAAAAGTTTTCAAATATGTATTTATAAATATGTAATAAGTATTATATTAGGCAAAATAGATTTTTAACCGACGAAAAAAAGGAGGAGGTTCTCAATTCGACACATATATTTTTAATTTTTTTTTTATCGGCACAGGGTGGTCCGATTTTGATGATTCTTTTTTTAGTAAATAGATTTTTTCTACACTCTTTTTTTGAATTTTTAAATATGGACACAGTTAAAATTTAAAGAAAACATCTTGATATGTGTGATAAGTGAAGGCTGTGCAAAATAAAATTCAGTTAATTTTTCTCATTCCCAAAACAACTGATTATTACAGTATTAATGTACTATGCAGTCTTATCTATCATTGGTTACAGATAATTTGTTTATTAGTCAATCAGAAGATAAAAAAAATGTTGTTATAACTGACACAAAAACAGTTTAAATGCATTTAGCAATAATGATTTTAATTTCAAATTTGTTATTAAGTTTGCTGTGCTGTTGATTAATGCTGAAATCAGTTTGAAGTTTACTTTATCAACTTTTCTATCGAGTTATCTCAGGGTAATAGCTTGGCAACATAGTGTCATGTTTGCTTCTGTTTGATGGGATTTTTCCAACCGTTCAAGTTTCAATCTATTTGTGGAATGTTGCATAACAGACAATTTATTTGCCGGTCGCGGTGCAAATTACCGCGCTATTCGCAAAGTCCACCATAAATGTGTATCAATACGTACTAGTTTTGTAAATATTTGTCTACGGAGTCAGGCCTTATGTTGTGCGTATGAAGAGCATATACGATTTCCTTGTCGCTAAGCATTCGACTGTGAGACTCCTTCGTCGGTTCTATCCTTCGCACCAACAACTTTGAAAGCCAACCATCATCAGCATTCAGTCGGGAATTTGTTGTAGACAGATACCTATAAAACATTCAAACTTTCCAATTTAACACTGAAACACGAAGAAGAAGAAGCAATAAGCTTTACAGAGATTTCTGCTTTGTTATTTACCTCGCATTTTTGGGTAACGAAGAACATAAAAAACTAATTCTGTTTAAAGTATTCATGGTTTGTGTATTCCGATAAAAGTTATCTACTTTTACACAACACTAAAAAAAAGACTGGAACATCAATAATTCTAAAATCTACTTGTTTGTTATCAATTCGATTGACAAAATCATTTGAAGGTTATCTCAAATCAAAAATAGATTTTGGCAATCAAACTACGCCATCTGTCGCAAGTGACCCAAAACAGTCATGTTTTTTTTCTCAAAAGTTTAATGTCTCGGATAACATCTTTTTGGCCGGACATCTAATCTATACTCTATGGAGAGATGCTTAGATTATAAAATTTATTTACCTCCTTGATAATGCCTGCTAGAAAAAACATGGAAAAGTATACAATGTAAAATGTAACCTAATGAATTATTCTGTAGCCATGATCTGTCAGATTTAATGTCACAGTGGGCCAAAAAAATTACATCCATATTTGTGAAAAAAACGATTCTGCCAAAAGTCAAAATAATGTCATTGCCTACCTAATGTCATTGATTAATGTCATTTTCCGTTTACAGATACTTTTGCCGATACTAACTTTCTACTTCTTTTTAGTTTTATAAAAACCATTTCAAGAATACAAATCACGAGGATATCATCGACGACGTATCTGCGTCATGGGTGAGTAGTTTCTCCAGGGTCTACTTTTTTGTTGTTAAACTATAAAGAGGTGGGCGGTGTTGAAAGTTCGATATCTGTAAATAATGATATGTTGTGTAGCATCCAGCGAGGTGACGAAGCTTCAGCAGCACTTGTCGCTGCTAAAGGAAGAGTATGGGAAGCTACAAAGCCACTGCGCTGAGGTAGAGAGGAAGTACACCCTGGCGGCAGCGTCGGCAGGCGACCTTAGTGAAACAAGTTTCGTTGCGAGACTACTGATGACGGTGTCTACATTATACGGTCGAGAGACTTACTCCGACATCAGTATTAAGCTGCAGAATAAGTCAATGCCGGGGCACAAGTTTGTTTTGAATGCCAGATCCGACGACTGGAATGAAGAGGCCCTCAAAAATCTCTCTGAGTTAGGTAGGTTCTGTGTTGTTTTTACTATGTTATTAAGTTACTGCAATCAGCTTGACAACAGTGAAATTTAGATAAACTAAATACTTACCTATTTATATATTCCATCACTTCACTGCATTACTTTTTAATTCATTTTAATTCTACACCAATTATTTTTAACCGACTTCAAAAAAAGGAGGAGGTTCTCAATTCGACTGTATTTTTTTTATGTTTGTTACCTCAGAACTTTGGACTGGGCGAACCGATTTTGATGATTCTTTTTTAATCGAAAGCTGGTGGCTGTCATGTGGTCCCATATAAATTTTATTGAGATCTGACAATGGCATCCATGATAAAACCATATAAGTCTTAAAGGGCTTACAACATTTTTGTATGGAGCCTGGCATACCTACATGTCCGCCATTTTGAAAAAACCTCGATTCGGCGGCCAGTAATGAAACATATGTCAATCGATAGAATTAATGATTGTGATCAAAAAGTATTCAGTGATGAAATGTCGTAAGTGGTATACTTTCTGAGTTATTGGAGTTCAAAACCGTAGCAAAATAAAGCAAAAAAACATTGTTTCGGCCGATATTGATAAAACATGTGTCAGTCGATAGTCTAAGTGATTACGATCAAAAAGTATTCAGTGATAAAATGTCATAAGTGAAATGCTTTCTGAGATATTTGAGTTCAAAACCGTACAAAAATAAAACATTTGTAATTAATTGTCTTTTTATTTCTAGTGGATCTGTAACTGTATCAGTGTAATGCCAGATTATTACGAATATTCAAAATAATTACTATATACATACATATAAAATCACAATATCATTAAAAAAATTAAATAAATACATATTTATTTATTCATATTTACATATATACATATTATGATATTATATTATATATTAAGTACATAAATATTTATAAATACGTATATATAACATCTGGTTGAAGACCACGGGCGACAACATTCTAATTGCTTCAGGTAGTGCTGCCGGACTTCTTGAAGGAGCTTTTGGTAGTCTATGATTTTTTGATGTCTACAAGCAAGGAGTTCCAGAACAGTATGAACTGTATTGTGAAGGAATTCCCGAAATAAGCAGTGCTATGGGTTTCCTTTAAATAAACAGGAGAACACATTATTCAAAATAGCATAAAATGTTGAGAGAATTCTGAAGTTTCGCCTGTATCGAATGGGTAGCCATTTAAGTTAGGAATGGAACTGGGAAATATGGTCATACTTACGTAAGCCGAAGATATATCAAATACAGTTATTAAGAAGGCGCTCCAATTTATTCAGAAGTTCCTCTGACAAATCTGTACAACACACATCAGCATAATCAAGGTGAGAGATGACCAGAGTGTTTATGGCGTATTTATGGTTAAGTGTTTATGGCGATACAGCAATTGAAGTGTACCGGTCACTTTTTTCCTTACCTCAGTTACGTTATGTACCTATTATAAAAATTAAACAAATTCGTCAAACAAACAACTTAAAGGTAGAGATAAAATCGCGGGATGGTACTGCTCATGCATAGTGGGAAAAAGAACCTTGTCCTGTTGTTCCCAAATAATGTGTGTTATATGGTTCTTGGCATGGGCTCGACATCAGGAAACATTGCCTTTATCACCAGCGGAATTTTTAGATTCAGTGATTGTCAGACATGATAATATACAAAACTAAGCCAATAATGAATTTTAACTTTTGGTTAAGAGTAATTGCCAAAGCTGTACCCGCAGGTGGCAAATAATTTTTTTATAAAACAACCTAGTAGCTTGCTTTTGCTTTGCTTTTTTTAATTCAAACCTACCCGTTATTAATAAATCAAGTACCTATGTAGCACGTACACTTATGGCATAATATACTTATTTTTCATTATTGACTATATAGACTATAGACTATAAGTCTATGATAATTTTTAATGCATTATTTTTGTACGGTTTTGAACTCAAATATCTCAGGAAGTATATCACTTACAACATTCCATCACCGAATATTTTTTAATCGTAATCATTTAGCCTATCGATTGACATATGTTTCATTAATGTCCGCCGTAACGAAGTTTTTTTGCTTTATATTTCTACGGTTTTGAACTCAAATATCTCAGAAATTATATCACTTACAACATTTCATCACTGAATACATTTTAACCGTAATTATTTAGCCTATCGAATGACATATGATTGATCAATGTCCGCCGAAACGAAGTTTTTTGCTTTAATTTTCTACAGTTTTGAACTCACTTATCTCAGAAAGTATATCACTTACGACATTTCATCACTGAATACTTTTTGATCATAATCATTTAGTCTATCGATTGACACATGTTTCATCACTGGCCGCCAAATCGAGGTTTTTTCAAAATGGCGGACTTGTAGGTGTGCCAATTAGGTTCGATGCCCTTTGTATTAAGTAAGCGTCGACAAATGGACGAATAACTCAATATCACGCCAACCAATTTCGATAATTCTTCTTTTAATCGAAAGCAGGTGCTTGTCACGTAATCCCACATAAATTTGAACAAGATCTGACAAGTAGTTTTAGAGTAACTTTGAAGTCGGTTATTTTTTGTTAGTAAAATTTAGATTATTCTTATGATAGAGTTTTGTTTACATTGGAGACCTCATATTGAAACCTTTATGAAGATTTATGCTACTTATGCCATTAAGAAAGTAAGACTTAACTGTCATAGTGTTATTTCATAATGATATAGCCTGTTATTGAAGGGCAGTTCAACTGCAGATGTCCAGCTGCAGATATTGAGTCAATCTTATTATTAGGTACAAAAAAGCACTATGTACCATTTGCAACTTCAGGCTTCTTTATATCAAAATACATTTTTGACATGTTATGTATGTAAAAACTTTGATAGTTTTATTAAATTAGAGAGATTTATGATAAGAAAATTATTACTTTATTACTTAAATTTGCTAAACTGATTACATTTATAGGAATAAATATAATCAGTTTAGCAAAGTTGAAGTTCAGTTAAAAATGGTGGCTCGTTTATGGGTGATAAATGAAATTTTGAAATTTTAAAATTCATGTCAAAGACAGCGGGATTATAACACACTGGAGAACTATTTGAAGACAAAACCGCTTGGATTTGATTTAAATACTTAGCCATTAGTAATAATCCTTGATAGTTTCTTGCTACTTCTTCTTGCAGCACCACTACTTGTTGTAGGGACTTGTTAGAGTAATACATTTTTTATTGATTTGTTGAACTTTTAACAAAAATTTTATTCAAATCATTGCACATTTTCGTAATAATATCAAAGTAGTTGCATTAATTTTTATGGCTTATGAAGGTTTCATTTTTTATTTTTCAGATTGGTCCAGTCTACCGGATGACGTTGGTGCAGCTCTTCTGAAATGGTTGTACACAGATGTTGTAGATTTGTCTCGAGGAGATGCATTTGCCTTACAACTAATGAAATCTGCCGCAAGCTTCAAACTGTATGGACTAGTTGGAAAGTGTGAACAAGCTCTTATTGCTTCAGTTGGTGTGAGGTGAATATGCACTGTAAAATATTACGAATGAATTACTATGTATGTGATCTATGTAGTCATGATAGAAAGTGATTATATTGTCAGTTAGAGAGGTAGGAATATATATATACAATATGTACCAGATTAATATGTTAAGTAGGAAGGTCCAGTGTTCGAAATCGGCAACTGAATCGATTCCACGTATTTTTAATGTAGGTAATTTTTTGTCCTTATAAGAAATTAAAATTAAGTAAATGATGTCACCCAATTCTTTAAACAGTCGAAACAAACAAAAATGAAACTTAAGTTAATGTAATAGGGTCCTTTCAAGCATTATTATACTCATGCCACAGCGACAAACTCACACTATCAAATGTGCGAGTTGTACGACGTTAAAGAAATACACTACAAATGCAATAGATCAAAAAAATATTATAAAGAAAGTTCGCACACTTCCATACGTTTTCTCTCTTCCGCATATTTAAAAACAGTCGGGAGGAAGCGAGACGTAACGAGGGTGTCATTCCCAGCCGGCGGCTTTTGTGATCTACGATTTAGTAAATTAAAAAGTCAGTCACACCGCACGCGCCGGCCGTATCAGTGACTGGATAAATTAGGTTTCCTAGGTCAGCTGATTTGACCCAACTAGACTTTTTTCTGCGGGGACGTGTTTATTTCAAACATTCCATTAGATTTGACGTAGTGAAAAGTGACACTAGTATTAAATAAACTTAAACGACAATTACCAAAACGTGCAGAATTGTGTATCGAACAAGGTGGTGGACATTTTGAAAATGTCATTAAAAGACGACGAGGATGAGGATGAGGGAAGAAACCAATTATTATCAGACCTGTAAGTTACCTACACTAACTAAATTTAATTGGTTGTTTAATATTTGTAAATATTTTTATAATTCACAGCTTTTAAACATGCAGTCTTTTTTATTTTGTTGTATTATTACTTAAGTCCAATTTAAACGTATTATGTAGTTAACTAAATTTTATGTGAATGATTTTTAGTGCGCGTCCAAACGTAATAATTTAGAAAAGCTCTTTACTTAGTTCATACAATTCTTCACAATCTACTTAACAAACTTATGCATCTTACTAAATTTTAATTAAAAAATGCCTGCTCAAACGTGTTAGGTGATAAGCCCCGCCCATAGAAAAATTTCATAATCACTTGTTTACTTGCGTACAAAATTTTAAGTACTAAATTGTCCGTTTACACCTATTAGTTTACTTAAAATTTAATTATCTACATATCTACTTCTAAACAATCAATATTTCAATAAATAGGTATCTTATCATTTTAATGCCAAAAATCAATTCAAAGTCGACAGTCCAAAACCTGTAAAAAGTGATTGAAAGAGGGAATCATAATTTGTTTATGAAACAAATTTATCTTAGTACGATTAACTTAACTACTATTTTAGGCATATGTAGGTAATAATGTTTATGTTCAATAAAATCTTTGAATCGTTTTTGTTATCTAATTGGATGAGTTCAGTAAGTGATACGAGTATAACACACCTACCAATTAAATGAAATGAGTACTCAGGTAACAAACATGTTGTGTTTAACAATATCTAATGTACAATGTCTAATTCGTTTTCGTCTATCAGCTGTTATCGCCGCGCGCGCGCCTGCCCCCGCGGCCCGCGTTGTGGCCTGTGACGTGGATCTCACTCAAGTGTGCGTGAGTCTGTATGCTTGCTTAGAATATTATCACAGTACTGTGATATTATGAACATTCTTATCCCTCTACGAGAACAACTAATTCCTTGAATAAACAATTATTAAGCTAATAAAAAATATTTCAGTGTATGTATTATGATTAAAACTGAATAGGTATTCTAATTGGGGTGTTTAGGGGTGTACGTCATTTATGCATTTAATGTAGTGAAAGTGAGACTGTAGTAGGTATTAAATAAACTTAAACTTATTACTGACATTGATTAATTCTTTTGTTCTTTAATGTGAGGTTTAATCAATGAGTTCAAAATTGTTCACAGTCTACAGTACAAAGCCTGAAAAATGTAATGGAAAGAGAGAATCATAATTTGTTTAGTATTTAATCTTCTTACCATTACTTACTACATATTTTATGTAATGATCGCTCGATCGCTAATAGTCAGCTGTTTTCGTTGGGGTGTACCTCACAGACGCGCGCGCCGCCGTCCCGCCCCCGTCCTTGTAGCGCTAGTTCGCTCTCATGTGTGCGTGCGCCGCCGCGCCGCTGGGTAGAATGTTCACACTTTTCGTTCGAAATGAGTATAACTAATTTCTTAAATAAAAAATTATTAAGCTATAAAACACAATTAAAAATACGTGGAATCAATTCAGTTGCCGATTTTGAGCAAGATACTTTCTCAAAGTGAGTAAATTATGTTATACGTTGTATATATATTGTAACTCATTGATTGCTAGTCTGTTAAAACTGACAATATTACTATTTTAACATGAAAAAGAGTTTGAAGTGGACATTCTCATAAGTATGTTGATCTATATCTCCTCAAAATCTGGCTAATGTGACACTAAGTGTACTCTATCATTATACTTTTTTATTTATTAGTGGCCTGCCCATTACTACATACCAATTTAATTGTGGGCTCCAACTTCGAAAAAATCACAATGGGGCATGACATAGCCATATTGCTAAGGCTCTATTGTCATATTTATTTAGGATCTTCCAGAATCTCATTCTTTAGCTGACCATTGAGCCAGATTTATTATAAAAGTTTTAATCAGGAACATGAATGTCAATATGGGACTCCTAATAGTAGATAAATAGACAGTTAAATGGAATGTGTGTATGTCTGTAAGCATAACCAGATATTTTTTATAAGTACAGAGCCAGTGTTAGGGAAGGCGAAGTGGAGCGACCGCAAAGGGCGCCAAAATTGGAGGGCGCCAATTTTGGGGTGAGGAGCAAAAAAAAAGAAAAAATAAAATTCTTAATAAACATTGCCATTGGTTCAGTAAAAAAATTTTTGCAGCAAAAAAAAAGCTCGATTTTTATATTCTTATGTGGGCACCACAACATTCTTGCTAGGGCGTCAGTGGCTCAAACGCCGGCACTGTATAAGTATTGTATATATTCTCAAGCTATTATTTTTATTCTAGGACCTGTGTAAAGTTCTATTCAGCAGCAGATGAAATAGGCGCCTCTGCATTAAAGGAGCACTGTTCTGGCCTCATTTCAGCTCACTGGGATGATTTAACAGGTAAATAAAAACATTTATTTTATGTTAAATAAAGATTACTACGAACAAGTAAATGCAATGCAAAATTATATAATAAATATTTCAGATACCTAAGTATTTAACAGCAATAACCTCTAGAGAAGTAGGTATGCAGACATGACCTTTATTATGAAAGTTCCACTTGATTATACACAAGTGTTCATTGTTTATTAAACAAATGGTAAATATGAGGAATTCTATAGTTTAATCACAAGCTTACTCTATTATAACTAGCCATATGTTTTAATAAGACTAAAAGAGTATTTAAATATGTATATAAATGTCATTCAATCATGTCCATTGACAAGAAACAAGAGAATTATCTACAGAGAAGCAACTAAAAGGCCACACCAGGATGTGAGTGTGTTTTGCAAGCATCTTGGGCATTCTATTAAGAACATACATCTATATGTATGTACACTACCACTACATAATTATGTCACATAATGTTTGTCGATACTTGGAAGGCAAGGTCACCACTAAATGGGTTGGGTTACAGGGCAGGCTGCCCTAGCCCCTTGATCATGCCCGATATCTTTCAGCGGCATTTTGTCGCCCCTGTGGTTGTTGTAGCACCCCTCAAAAAAAAAAATGCTCGCCATTATTGACGCGCCGCCTGGGCGCCCTTGGAGGACCGCTGGTTCTGCCCCTAAGCCAGGCGCTGCTGCTTAAACCAGGCTTATGATGAAAATACTTTTATATGATTCTGAACCTTAAGATTCAGGGTGCTATCAGTATGTGGATGCAGATGCATCTCCTTGAAAGTACCCCTGGGGCGTCTGTGGGTATGAAAACTATCAAGTAAGTGTGAGAATCCTCGCAATCTTTCTTTTCTTCGCTCTTTTTTGACCGGTAACGCACTGGTGATGCCTTTGGTGTTATTGATGTCCATGGTCGACGTTAGCCACTTAGCGTCAGGTATATCGTCAGTTCGTTTACCGGCTATTTCCATAAAAAAAGTCTGTAACACAGTATAACCTGCAGGTGAAGACTTCGCGCACATGTCGTCGGCACTGCTGTACCGCATGCTGAAGAGCAAGACGCCGCAGCCGCTGCACGGCGCCGTGCGCCTGCTGCGGGAGGACGTCGTGTTCCTCTGCCTCGTCGAGAACCACGCCAATGTGAGTACTATCTCACTTTATTGCAACTTCGCCGTGGGCTAGGCATGCATTTGAACCTTAACGTCATAAGCCACGTATCCATTTGAGGCAGCCGCGAGTTGAGCAGCTGCCTCGACCTTTAGCAAAGCAAGTGGAGACGGTACCGCGAGTCTAGTCTTGCCGCGACTTGAATCAAACGATGCGGCCGCGCAGCGAGCCAAACCATGTCTATAAACGTCCGTGCCTAAAGGCGCCTCAGTGAGAGCCGTGTGTTTAGTGGAGATTGTTGTACGAAACTGAGAGAACTGTGGCTCGGGTTGAGGTTTGTTGCCTTGATGCTCTTTTATGTGGCTCTAATGGAGACGCATGAAATTTCTACAGCCCGCGGCACGCTTTGATGAGGCAGGTCGTCATGAGGCTGCTCAAGTCGATATGTAGTCATACAATTAAGGTGTACTTTTCGTCGAATAAAAATGCCTATCTGTTGTAGTGGTGCCAACTCAAAGAAAAAGCAGTTTGACAACTGATAGTTTAGGGTTTGTAAAACTGGAGACGTTATAAACACTCACTTTATTCATGAACAATATTTACTGCTGGCAGTTCACATGTTTTGAACAATATGGTAGGAATATTGATTAGACCATACTAGTTCGAATATGAGGCTGGAGCAGTGACTGCTATGGACGCCGTTTACATTGTGAAGTTCAGGATGTAGGTTCTCTATTCACTTCAAACGATTTATATAGTTGTAGAAAAAAGTGTTTAAAATTAATTTGAAGAGGAAAAGATGTAGAAAGTTATTATTGGATAAGTGAAGGGTTTTTTTTGCAACTTCTTCACCATTTATGTGGTGTATCCTGTTTGAGGTGCACTGTGTCTCTGTGCGTTTTTTTATTGGATAATATTATTCGAAATATAAATTGTGAAGTATGCAACACAATGTACACAAAATTCTCAGAATCTAGAACCGTGTAACTCAGCATGACAATTGTTGCAATAATACGCAAATAAAATCTCATTCTAAACATTTCCAGCCGGTCCTTGTTGGGATAATTTGGTTTATAAGATAGATTAAAAAAAAATGGCAGTTCATCACTTGATTTACTTGAATCGGCTATACATCGATGAATGTTAATATACTCCAAGGTAGTTTTGGGAACGAGTCCTTTAGAGTTCTTATAACAAATAATGTTTATAGTTTTCCTTCATATAATGTTGACCATTCGTGCCTATGTTAGTATAGCGGAAATATAATGATGAGTAATTAAATGAGTCATTAAATAATTATTTTCAAGCATGAAATAAGGAAATTTTACAATTTTGTACCTAGACTAGGTAAGGATTATAGACAATATCTCTGGGTATAAGGATTTTATTAAAAAAATAGATTTATTTAGTACTTGAATAAAGATTTCATAATAGCACGTAGTATAACAATAATATGTTGGCCGGTCATTGTACTGCGTGGGCGGTGTACGGCTGTGCCGATATCATGCTGTGATAAATATAATACTACATTTTTCTTATTCGCATTTACAAATAAGTATATTGCTTTGTACAAAACTTTGTATTTATTTCCTGTTACGTTTTCACTTTTTTAGGCACTTCAGTGTTGCTAGTGCTCGCCACAATGCCTTAGGACGTGCGTAGAAAATGTTGACATATCGTTCTTATATATAATTACTTAATAAACAATGAAACTTATGACTAGAATCAACAATATAATATCTTAAGCGAAGCTTTTTTCTTTGGAAATGCATAATGTTTACAAGAATCAATTAACTTGATGCCTTGTATTTAGTACATTATATTAAATATTTAACTAAATCAAATATAAAGTTATAAAAAGTGGACAAGTAATTTAATACTTAATAAATTGAGTATCAATATTTGCTAGGCTTGAGTTAAGAAAAATACTTATCTATAGTTATGAGTCAAATCATAGGAATAATATTTCTTATTTCTGAACTCTGAACCAACAAGTGTTGGTTAATAAGCATATGACAGACATTTTCAAATAGTTTAGTATGTTGTTCAAACCCACATAAGCAACATTATATACATAAGACTTTACATTACAATACAGGCACCATTTTCAAAATTTCAACTATTATTCTTACACAATAAGGAAAACCTATTCGGTAAAATGTACGCAATGAAGTGATTTAACTCTCTTATAGTAGTTAATAGCACCTCTGTTTCATATCGTTGTTCTGTTTACATGTTTCACTTTCAGCGGCTTTGTTACTAGGCAATGGAAAGGCATATACATATAAAAAAGCGCGTGTTTGGATCAACATTGAAGCATTTCATCAACATGGGTAATGCGACAAACCCTGCAGTAATTTACTAGATACCTCGCGACATTCATCGTACATTACGTCGTAGCTAGAGCGACGATCACAGTGAATAAGACAGTGGCGTAGTGTATGTGATGTATCGGGGAGTGGTTGCACAGGTCGCCGCGGCAATAGCAGTGCACGGTGCTGGTGATGCGGTCGGCATCCGTCCGGTCCGGCTTGCAGTCCTCGTCGTATACGTCGTGGATGTCGTTCACCTTCTGCCAGCGACCGTTGATCTTCTTCTGGTCCCCGCTTACGGTCTGAGCGGCGCACCCGCGGTGGTAGCTTTTTGATGTTACTGAAATGATACACGTTCATTGTTTAAGAGTCAGCGTGACGATAGAATGGCAGAGCAGGTAGTGGTTTCACAAGGGCTTCGAGTACGCCCGACACGCATCTTTCATTTTTCGTAATGTGTGTGTATAAAAAATTACTATCACTTGTCTTGCTTCGGTTTAGGATATCTGCTTACATCTTAGTGTCATCCGTAATATTCTCTAAGGTGTGTAAACTCTTTTAGCCTGAAGTTGGCCAGTGAAGTGGTATATGAGTTCTGTGATCCTAATTATTTTATTTACCAATGTTGTGATTTTCATAAAACGGTTGTAATCCAAATATGTATATTGCAGAAAATTGTCTGCTCGGTCCGTATTAAGGTAAAGCCTGTATTTATATCATTACACTGACTACCTACTGTGTTATTAAAAAATTGACGCATTGCCTTCCTCAAAATATATTGGCGACCTTCCGAATACAGTTCCAAATAAATCGTACATACGAAATGAATAAGTCATGGTTATTGATTCATTTTTCATTGTGATTCATCAAATGGCATGCAAGCATCTATCAGCGGGTTTGGGAACGGAAGTTACATTTAACACCTTGTAAAACTGTAGTCTTTTATATGTGTGAACTACTACGTGAGCAAACGGTATTCTTTTATGATCTTCTGTGTTTTATAGATACTTGTATACCTTAATACTTAAAGTTCTAATAAAAACATACCCGCAGAACCTAGACATTCAGATGTTACGTGCTGAATATTTCTTAACTGTTCTATTACCTGTACATAGGCCATATATCTTTAGCTTTTTAAACACTTCCGAGCTAACTGAACTCATAGTGCTTGTTGAACAACAGAAAACGTAGACGTTATACATGTACTACCGACACCTCGTGTCTATAAAACCAAAGTAATTAATAGGTGCTCTATGATTCTGATGTAGTCTGTCCCAGACTAGAAAAATGTTATCAAGATAATTTCGGTTCCTTTCTGTTTCGTAGAGTTTATTTGTGACTACTTCGAAAACTAAACGATACTAGAATATTTAAAAATAATTAAATTTAGCTGTGGGACTTTGGGGACTTAAAATTCGCCAAAAACGAAGGGTATCTACAGCTCTATGTTTACTTAATCTACGACACGACATGTAATTACATTATGAAATTAGGTGACTCTGCAAACGTTGCTGTGCTCATTTGTTTCTGGATAGGGACATCCTAATCACCTAGCACTTTGAAATATACTTTACGATTTATTCTCATTACTACCAAATATACACAAAAAGTTTCATAAAAATCGGTCAAGCCGTTTCGAAGGAGTGCGACCACAAACACCGTGACGTGTCATAGATTTTTATTTTAAGGATTAATATGGATTACAAATTTGCAGTTAGCGCTTTAAATGACGTCATCGAGATGTCAAGGCTTTTGACCTCGATTTTAAGCTTTTTGCGCCACCGCGAGACACATATTGGCGAAGGGAGCCGCGAGTGTTGCGCAAACTGTAATTGATATGTACCATATGTAACGATTTAATGAAGGATTTAATTGAGCAATTCTTTAAATATCATAAAATTCGCAGGCGCCGGCTGGACGCAGCGGCGGCTAAGTTTTTTGACGATTATTTCATAAAGATGTTAAATTGCCACATAGTGACTTTTGACTGCAATATTACTTCTTTCCCAACTGGCAATGTTTGATGGCGTCAGTAGTAGATATTGTAAAGCGGCGCTTCGGATAGCACTCCTATCAGGTATTCCGTCTGCTGCATATAAAAATTATAGCTGTCATCTCAAAATATGACTTTAATTGGTTCAGAAAATAGGCTGAAAACGCCCACTAATGATACAAAGTGCAGTCAGTCTAATCATAATAGAGAACCCAGTCTAGTTGAAACCCTAACAGTCATGTAGAGTCATTTATTTCTATGGGCCTTGAGTAAAGGTTATGCCGCTATATTAAATGAAATCAGATGTAAACGTAGGAATTGTTCCTAAACGTAAGTGTGTATAAATACGTTACCAAGTTGCCTTAAGCAGCGTGTGCTAAGTGTACCAAACGGCGTCGGGCGACACATTAAACCATATAAAGCAGTCGCCTATCCGTTGCGATCGTATAAACTTTAGTATTCTTACCACATCATATTCACCTCATTAAGTATGCGCATAAAGGAAATTATATAAAGGTGTCATTTTTATTTACCGCTAAAAAATAGAAAGTCTTCAAAATATGTAGTTCTGACACAGAAGACATAATAGTACTTATAAGTTCTGATGCAATTGTTTTCCTATTCTACTTATTAATTAAAGTTTTGCATTGTAAATCTACATGCAAGCTCAGTAAAATATTCTGTATCGAGATAGCCTTATACGAAATCTATCAAAGTAAAAAAAAAAACAAAAAGACAGAGTAAGCTCTACCACGCTCTATGGCTAAGAAATTCAGTCGGTTTGGATAGTGACAGTCACTTAGATTGCTAAGAGCCGAACGTATTTATATTTATATGTATTTAAGAATTAAGAATAATAATAATTTCGGGTCGGGTCTGGCGCAAAGACAAAACCTACGTGCCACCATGTTATAATTTAATTTATTCAATTGACCTCAAAGCGTCTATCGCTACTTATTTAGTCAAAGCTATTAGTTGATTAAAAAAGTAGGTGTAGGCCGAGCGCTGAGCTTGTAGAAGTATCGTAAAAATAATTGTCATGGTAAGGCCGATATTAACACCTTTAATTACAATATTACACTATCACTCTACTCATAAAGTTATTGGTGTAATAAAATGTATGCAATACTAAAATTGACCATTTATTTTTTTGATGTAACTCGACAAATGAAGAAAGAAACCACCTGAATACCTGATGGTAATATGGTGAATATCGCCCATGAAAATCAGTAACAGCATAGTCATCAACGGCGTGTTGCCGTGAAAAGGAAACGAGCGACACTCATTTAATTGTAGGAAAAAACATTGTTCATTGTTAGGAGGCGAATGAAACTTATGTTAGGGGTTACTCACTTCCATTACTCAAGTCCAACGCCGTCACTCTCTTGTAGCACATGCTAGAATCTGGACAGTCGACTATGAATTTCTCGCTGCCATCGAAATGGTCGCATTTAAACTCAACGGCCGTGTATGTCAGCTCCGCGACGCACTGGTAGCATTGTATGCTTGTAGAAGCTGCAAGTTAAATTAAATTATTAGAGCAAATAAAATATGTACGGAAACTGGTTAAGGAAGTGATTTTGTTGCCGTATAACCGGTAGCAGGATACTTACATGAATAACAATCAACAACAAGTCATTAATTTTAGTAAGTACTTTCGAAATTTAAATACAATTGTTTGAGTGGGATAAGCTTTCCATTGTTTTGCTATTTCTAGAACTGTTGAGTAATGCTATAGAATACTCTAAACTGATTAATCTGATCATCATTCACTGGCTGAGTCAGGGGGTAAGTTTTCTAAGAGCGATAAATATTCCAGCTATAACAAATTATTTTGACACCTCCTAACTCTACAAATTCCTCGTAGGTTAGAATATATTCTGTAACTTCTCATTATTTTAGAAGAAGTGCGGAGGAGCTTTAAGAAGCTCCTCCGCACTTCTTCTTGGCGTAAGCGCCATTTGTTCTTCTCCTTGACAAAGTGCCATTCCGATAAATTATTTTGCCTATGACTCCTCCTAACGCTAGATGTATGAATGAAATGTAATTGGCCGACAAAAGAACTGATGATCCACCTGATGGCACGTGGCCACCTTTGCCTAGACACGTCAGCAACACCAAAATCATCCCATTGTTGCCGACCAAGAAAGTTCCAAAATTATCCCATTGTTGCCGACCAAGAAATTTGAGAGAGATCACGGACGTCAAAAAAGAACGGACATAACCTTGTCTAATCGAGAGTGAAGCATAGTAATGGCCGATCGCTTACTACGTGTGCGTAATTTTGGGGTTACCACAATATGAGCATTTCCCCATTTTTTTTTATGTAATAAATGTATTACTTACTGAATAGTTATTCCGTAATGTACGGTTTACACGTATTAATTAGTTAAGTAGATAACTAAATTTTAAGTAAATTAATAAGGTAAACGAACAATTTAGTAGTTAAAATTTAGTACGCAAGTAAACAAAAAAAAAAGATTGAAATTTTTCTGTTAAGTAGATGGGCGGCGCTTATCACTTAAAACGTTCGGACAGACACTTTTTAGTTAAAATTTAGTAAAAATGCATAAGTAATTAAGTAGGTTGTGAATAATTGTATGAACTAAAGAGCTTTACTAAATTATTACGTTTGGACGCACACTAAAAATTCTTCATTTAAAATTTAGTTATCTACTTAAATACTTAATGCATGTAAATCGAAACACATTCCACATTCAATAAATGCAAATTGTTATATTTGATGAGATTAATGAATTTTATTAATTGACAACAGATTAAATACACTGGTTTACCCACTTTACTTATAGGGGAGGTACCTAAAAATTTTTTTTCAAATTTTTTTCTACCATTATCTTAACGTAATTAATATACCTTAATCTATACCAAATTTCAGCTTTTTAATATTGTTAGTTTGTAAGCAATACCACGGACAGACGGACAGACATGGCAAACATATAGGTAAGGGTTCCTTGTTATTTAGTACGGAACCTCAAAAATATATACTTTTAAACTAAAATAAGAAACTCGAGTATTATATATGCTATAATTTTCCTACACATTCTGGGTATTAGCATATGCAATATTGTTGGCAGCACTGGCTGATTTTGTGGCTACAATTTTTCTAGTTTTATTTTGTTAATAACTTTAGGAAAAATAAAAGAAATCAGTGATTAAATTACAAGCTTACTTGTGAAAGGTGATCCCTTTATGTTTTTTAACTGGATTAATATTTTTCTTGCAACTTTTAACAGCACACAAAGGTATTTTTATTATTCTTTATCAACTCCCGTTGTCCGTATGACTCGAGTGCGGTCCGGCGCCGGAATGGCGGCCGATGGTGTCAATGTGTGCGTGTTTACTTGTACGAATAGAGAGTTTGTATTCCGATGGGTGCTTCACTGAATTTGTTCTTGAGATTACGTCCGTATTTCTTTAAGGTCCGTGAGAGAGATATAGAAAGAAGAAAAGAAAGCACTTAGGTGAAGTCCCGGCTAAGACATTCAAGTGTCTAAAATTGTCAAGATGGGATGGGACGCATCCATAGATGATGATCTTATTCCCACTAGTTTCGTCGACTAAACAATATTCTTCCTGTTATTGTTAACTCAGTTATAATTATCTCTGTCTTATTATGTTACTTAAATACCTGTCATCTTTCGTTGACTAATTGTTTAACTTATATTCCCGAGTGTCCAGTGCGCTACATTAGTTATGCCACGTGGCTATAGACGAAACAAACAGTTCGATAACCGTGTAATATGCGCGCGCTGTCTCAACTTCACTGTTGTATTAACTTGTAAATATTTTCTTAATGTCTCGTTATGTTATTCTTGAATGAAAAGTAGAAATTCAGATACCTTGCTTTGTGTTAAAAAAACGTCATACCAAACTTATTACTTAGAAAGGAAAGATTAGCAGAAGTATTTTATAGAAACCTGTATTCACGTAGGAGCAATAATGCAGTTGTAGCCTTATCAGATACAGGCTATTATCTCCTAATTGTTTAAAATAAACACATAAAATACCGGCAAATTTTCGTTTAACATTGTTATAGTACAAATTGATTAAATTATGTAGCGAAACTACTCTGGTCCTTCGAGCCGGATCTGAACTAGTCACCTGTAGATCTACATCACCTACATTTAACATCTCTCGCTATTTGAATTTTGACATTTTTTAAACCAGGTAGATAATTTCCTAACCATGTTTAATGATCAAGGTCAAGAATCAAGGAACCTAACAAGTATATTTTAACCTTTTAAGACAATTTATGTTTCACTGTACATCAGACGTCTTGAAACATAAGCAAAGAAAGTACATCCTGATCAATTAATTTTCTCAGCTAAATTAGTCATTATCGTTCGCAATAAATTAATGTAGACTTTTGTGTGCTACAGACAATGAATCAAGAAGTCCTTGAAGCTAACAATTTTAATCTTCAAGTAAACTGAAAATAATACACTGAGATAAATTAAAACATAGGAGATATTCAGGTAATCACAAAAGAATGTAATTATTCTTGCCAGACATTGGAATTTATTTTACGTATTGTTTTTCGATCCTGGTTCAATATGTTATTAATACGAATTGCTGTTTAATATCATTAGCATACGATTTTAGCACCATCACGACTTACATACATTTCGACATGAATGAAAGCAACTATATAAATTGAGTATAGGTACTTCATTCTTCCGTATGTAAATCGAAAACAGAATTAAAATATGTTAACAAAGTTATTTTAGTTATAACAAAAACTCACGAACTTACATTTCCATAACATTGCAAACGTCAATAACAACAAAGAGAGCTCCATTTTATGGAATGCACAAACACTTAAAATACTTTACTTTTCTGTTATAAATAAAAACAAACTTGGCACTAGGTACTGCGATATTTGTACTCGTATTAAAATAATGCCTTGAAATTGTTCCGATGGTACCGCGGTTTTACGCGGTTTACGCGATCGCACTGACGGCTGGCGCCATGTGCACTACAAACTACGGGTGAACAGAATGGGCATCTCCAGTCGGGGTCATGATTCACAGGAAGGAAGCCTCGGCGGCGAAGCGGGCATGTCTGAATATCAGAGACAAGCCTCGGGTGAGTCGGGTGCCGCGATGCCGGCACGGGTGTCGTAGTGATTCACGCGGTCGATGCTGGCGCCGGCGCGAGACAAACTACTTAAGGCGCACCAAGTTTTGACGGTCCCACTGACCGAATACGGAATACGGATTGCTTAGAACTTCAGTTCGGCAATGTTTTGATTATGTTTGGAAAGCTTAATTTTTTTGTAAGTTCTCGATATAAAAAAATCTTCTAATACGTAAAAATTGAAACTATCGGTAAAATTATTCCAGAATAGCTTAAGATTTTCATAGTTTACTTCTAAATAGACGTTATAAGTTATATCTTGCGCCTCAGATTGTGCCAAGAACCTGTCGGAAGGTCAGCCAGTGTTTTGTTTTTTCATCAATAACTCCCAGCATTTGATAACGACCGTTTTATCTCAAAATGTTACGTTATGATCTGACGTATGTGTTTCTACAATTTGATTATTTTGTTGTCTTTAAATGATCTTCATGTTATTTCGCTGATTTTGACAACGATAGATTTCCTAAAGCCTTTGTTTAACACACGCTCCAGTTAAGTTAATAATAAATAAACATATTATTAATAATGCACAGATACCATTTTCCGCAACGAAATGAAGGTGGGCTGTTAGTCAATAATAAGATCATTATTGCAGAGGAACTTGTTAGCATAAAATAATATTATCATCACAAATGTAGATATTCCAAAACATAAATATTAACTTCCATCTGCTGACCGACTCACTCTTTGAATAAGCTTGGTATTTGTTTACGTTTGTAATGGTCTTCAAGACTGTCAGGAAACAGCCCATTAATTTTTTGTAATAAAATGCTCACAATTTTACCAATGGCTTCCGAAAGGGTAACAGTAACAAGAGTAATAAAATTATAATTAAGCATTAATAAAATTAAGTGAAACAGATTTGGTAGCAGTGATCGCTTCAGGAAACCTTTCTAAGAAGATAGTACAGACACACAGTCGCAAAATCTATGGACGGGATTCTACTGCCTTTTTATATGTGTACTGATTAAAATAAAACTAACACTTAATATTAACCCAAGCTTACAAACAGACAAAAAATCTGAAAATATGATTTAATTTCGTTGATTGAAATTGCGTTAGTAAATACTTTTGACAGAACGAAGTCTGTCCGGGCAGCTAGTATAATAAAATTTCTGTTTAAAAGTTAAAAGTTTAAAAGTTTAAAAGTTACTGTTTAATTAGGTGCTAAGTCCACTTTTGGTAGACTTTATTCACCTATGCACCCAGGTGATTTTTAGGGTTCCGTAGCCAAAAAACGGAACCCTTATGGATTCGTCATGTCTGTCTATCTGTCTGTCTGTCTGTCTGTCTGTCTGTCCGTCCGTATGTCACAGCCACTTTTTTCCTAAACTATAAGAGCTATACTGTTGAAACTTGGTAAGTAGATGTATTCTGTGAACCGCATTAAGATTTTCATACAAAAATAGAAAAAAAAAACAATAAATTTTGGGGGTTCCCCATACATAAAACTGAAATTCAAAAATGTTTTTTTCATCAAACCCATACGTGTGGGGTATCTATGGATAGGTCTTCAAAAATGATACTGAGGTTTTTAATATCTTTTTTTTCTAAACTGAATAGTTTGTGCGAGAGACACTTCCAAAGTGGTAAAATGTGTGTCCCCCCCCCCCCCTGTAACTTCTAAAATAAGAGAATGATAAAACTAAAAAAATATATGATGTACATTACCATGCAAACTTCCAACGAAAATTGGTTTGAATGAGATCTAGTAAGTAGTTTTTTTTAATACGTCATAAATCATAAACCGCAAAAAACATTGATCAGTTACAACGAACTACAAGAACTTTTACATTATGTTACTTGCTGCTACGGAACCCTTCCTGGGCGAGTCCAATTCGCACTTGGCCGCTTTTTAAATCTACTGATCGGGATGAATTGATATAAGTAGACTTAATTCACCTATCATCATATTCAATTCAATTAGTGATGTTGGAATGCTATTTCGATATTTACAATAATGATGTTAATATTCCGAAGTTGTTGAAGAATAAAACAATGAATAATTAGAAGAGAAATCCGTTAAAAGTTTGAAAGTTCACTTAAAAATACTATCTTCTTCTGAATGGCGCCTCTCTGTAAAGCTTTGAAGCGATTCATCTGATTAGAATAATATAGGGAGCTGTTGCCATGAAATTAAATTAATTTCAGGGGAAATTCTAATCAGTACAAATTTTAAATCTACTTGAATCTACACTTAAAGTGTGAGGAATAAAGACCATAATAGAATACGCCGATTCAGCACGTTTTGTAGACTAACATACTTGAGAATTATTTCTTATAGAACACAGCCTGTATAACAGATTGCTTCCGTTTTCGCACCGAAAGTAATCGATGATGTTGTGTTGCAAAATGTAAAAATAACATTTCAAGAAGTTATGCTCCTTAGCAGATCCACATAATATAAATTATGTTAGTACACTAAAGGCCATTGCATACGTAACGAGTTTTTTCCCGTACGGGACGGGACGTGAAGTTTTGGAAACATCGTTTCACAGAAAATGTATACCATAGTGCATACACAGCGGAATCCCGTACGGGAAAAAATGCGTTACGTATGCATTGGCCTTAACACTTTTTCTTTTGGTGTTTATTAGCTCTTGTACGCGTCTGTTTTTTCTTATTTATTGCAAAATATATTGTGAACAAAACAACACTATAGCATAGCCAGCATAGTGGATAAGGATATGAATTTCAAATTCGCCCTGTTTTTCCCTTGAATTCAATTCACGCTGTTATTTTAAATGCCGAGTGGAACGCGACGCTTTAAGCTTTTATTTTATTTGAATTTTGGTTGAATAAATATCTGCGGCTGTTTAAATTTTCATTAGCTAGGGTTGTTAAGAGCAGGTTTCATTTTTTTTATTTAGTAGGTTTAATTTTGTAGAACTTGCCTGGGTCCGCGTTCTCGTCCACCTATGACGTGCGAGACTTAAGGATTGAATACGCTTTAATAAATCGCGCTCACCATATATACCAATACCTGAATGACCGAGTTTTGCTCGATATTTTTTTTTTTGTAAATCGTGTGTTGCTTAACATTGCCATCTACTGAAGTGTTGCTACTCGCCAATAGGTTTCAGGAAGAGTCTATTTTAGCAGTTTTTCATTGCCTGAAAACACGGATAAAACGACATTATCTAAAAATGAATCCTAGCTACATCAATTTATCGCCCCCGAAACCTTCTTCATACTAAACATGAAAATCGTAGCCGCCGTTTCCAAGATTCCGAAAATATATTTAGGTATATATGTATAATTATACAAGAATTGCTCGTTTAAATGTATTAGATAAATAGTGTCTTGAAACCGAACATAACAAAGTAATAAACCCACTCACGGATGAAATTTGAAGATTTAGGGAGTTTCCTCCATTCACAGTAATGGCACCGAACAAGTGACAATAATGAATAAGCTTTTTTAAACACCGAAAGCTTCTCCAACTTGCTATTTGCCTTGCTCAATTAGCCATCATGATCTTTGTTTGTTCTGAATACTTGTGAGTTAAGACAGCTAATTTTGGCTGTATTATTCATAGTTTTTTTATTTTAGGCATTTCGAAATGTGATTCAACAATTTAATAACAATTCTTTCGTAATTAATACTTTGTTGAACTAGGAGTGCTACATAAAATGTAAATCATGAAGCAGTCGGCGGTTTCTGGTTATGAAACACTGTGTGATATCGCAAACCACTTCCTCTACTTGCGGCGATTAATACACATGTTATGCGATCCTCTACGTTTATTATAAGTATGTTTTACGCATTTTATCTGCATTAATGAGCACATGGCACAAATTGCTGATTGGAAATGTATTGAAAATAAATGTTCAGAGCAATTTGTTTCGCATCCGTTGTTTATCATCTGTCGGTTTTTGTCATACTCAGAACTCATAAATGTCATAAATGTAGTGTTGGTTCAGATTCAGTTTGAATGCAATTAAATTATCTTCGCAGGAGTGGATAGCACACTGTACCTATTTAGACGAAAGTTTTTTATGCCCATACTGGGGCCCTTATATAGGAACCCGCTGTTCATGGTCCTCTGCAGCTCTGTAACGCCTAGGGCTTCACGGATGATATTGAGCTTGCAGGTAATAGGAAGCATCGGACCCGCATAATAATGACCATCTTACACTTAAAGATATTTGACGATCGATTCTAGAATGTGAAGAGGGAGTGAATGATCGCGATTTCATCATCTGTCGCTCAACAGGACGTCGCCGTCATCGGTTTCTCGCGAAAGTGAGTGAGGCTCGTTGGGAGTCGAGGATAAAGTCACACAAAACTTATGGTATTGTAGTGATTGAAAAATTTGTTATTAGTGTTATTATTACCGTCACTCGTATGTTCTGTAAGCTCTATTATATTCCAAATAAGAACGTCTTTTGGTCAACTGGTAGATTCAAATTTAACGTTTTTATGTGTTCTGTTAATAACTGGATCAAAAATAATAAAGATTTCCGTTAGAATTCCAGTAAAATATTACACGGTCTTGATGTATTCATATTGAGTATAATTTAATTTTAAACTGCATTTCCTTTGGCATAACGCTTAAAATCGGATGTTGGTAAAATTATCTTACACTGCCACGCGTAAAAAGTCCCTTTTTTCGAAGTCTGGGCAGACGTCCTCGTTAGGTCACCTCGTTTAGGGATTCGACTATACGCCCGGGTCGCCCGGACACCTAAATGGGGCACCTTGGTTTTTTGGTGAAGTTGATACATATGATACGTATGAATAAAACAAAAAAATGTAAATGTCCATTTTGTCCACCAAACCTAAATGCGAGGTGTTTAACGGCCGGTCTCAATAATGTACTAACAGATGGAAGACTGTGGATAGGGCTACCATTAGTATGTTATCTGTCATATTTGTCAATTTTTGCGTCTGAAAAATTGACAAGTATGACAGATAACATACTAATAGTAGCCCTATCCACAGTCTTCCATCTGTTAGTACATTATTGAGACCGGCCGTAAATTTGCGATGGTTTGGTTAAAATATGCCATCTGTAGTAATTATCATTAGACTATGCTAACTTAGGTGTGTAATCTATTTTATTAATACTCTTGTAAGCGCAATCTTTTTTAAAATGTTGAGTTCCATCTTTGAAGGTCTAAAATATAATAAATTTTAGTTTTCTCTTTTAACAAAGCTACAGAGGAAACACGATGTCAAATAACTACTGTGACTAACTGCTTAATGAACTACTGAAAGTGACTTAGTATTAGAACACCTTGCTTATGATTGCCGCTGTTTATAAGCCTTCTTGGGAACTTACAAGTCACTGCACATAAGAGTGGCGCCTCCTCAATTCCAATAAAATTGGATTGTATAGACATTCTTACAAAGAAATGCCAACGTATTATGAAAAAATCTATGTATTTATCATGCATATAATACTATATTTTCCATGTTGTTGTATCAACACTACACAATACATCCGGCGCGGGCGTCTACACACTGCCACTTCAGTTTGTCGGCCAGCATGAGAGCACCACTGCACTGCCCGGAATGAAACAAAGAAATGTCTGTAGTCCTTAAAGCGCATAAATATAATTAGGGCGAGCGAAGCGAGCCCTAACCGCCCGGCCACAGCTACTGGCGGCGCGGATTGCGGCGCGGCGAGCGGCGCGGCGGGCGGCGCGATTTGCGGTGGTATGCCACAGCTAGATTAGTTGCGACCGCGGCGGCGTCAGCGGTGGACGTACTTAGACTACTATATAATAATATTATAATATATAATAATATTGATAAATAATCTGTAGATAAATAGTAACATTGTTTTGTGTTCCTTCCTTGTGCTCTTTATGCATATTATGTTTTGGTGTACAAACAATAAAGTGTTAAATGTAATAAATAAATAAATAACATAACAATGTAAGCAGGTAATTAAGATACCGGCCATGTTTGTCATTATAAGAAAAACGAATACAAAAGGGTATGATGGAATGAGCTGTCACATGGATTATTAAGAAAATATGATGAGAACTAGTCTTTGAAGCAACCGATTGTTTTACTATTGTTCATGAAATAAAGATAAATATAATACATCAAGAATAAAAAATAATAAATAATAAGATAAATATAATACATGCTGAGTTCGTCCACCAATACGGCCACGCGCGGCATTTGTTTCACTCGCGCACCGCGCAGTCCGCCGCCGCCGCGACTCTCACCGCGCCGCCGGTCGCGCCGCAAAACGCGCCGCTGTAGCTGTGGCATACTCCATACGTTGTCTACCATTTGTTCTCGCCGCTCACCGCTTGCCGCGCCGCTCACCGCGCCGCAATCCGCGCCGCCAGTAGCTGTGGCCGGGCCCTAAGTAATAGTCGACAATCCATGCAATTATTTATCCCTTTTATTGAGAAACTATTACACTTAAAGATTTGAGTTTTGACATAGTAATTTCTATTCATGTCTAGATGTGTTATCTATCATTAAAATATTATTTTATCCATTAAAAAAAAATTTTTTTTTTTTCAATAATTCGATTTTTATTGCTTACTAACGCCATCTATGGACAAGTAGAACAACTAAAAAAATACTTCAATGTAACTTCCCACGGAATACAGATACAAGGAAATAATATAATTAATTATCAAAAAGCTTCTTTAGTTCTATTGCAATAAGGTTCATTTTATGTTTTAAATGATATTGCTATTCGTCTATTGTTTTCCAGAACAGTCAGAACACTTTCTGCTACTCGGGCAGGGATGAGCTACTTTATCGATATCGTAGTTTTGTAATTTTATTTACCATGTAATGTTATACGACCAACACACGACTGATAAGGTTAAAATGGCTATTTATAGAGAAAATATCTTCGCAAATAACCTATAATTCATACATTTAAGTTAATGCCAGTTGGCAATCTTTAACAGTCAACTTGGTCTATACATTATCATGAATAATGAATTATTTGAAAATTATTATTTATTTATTTTTACATAAGATAAGTTAGTGCTTAACAAAATCCTACCTGATGGTAAGTGGCGATTATATTTTTTCGCCCGCTGCAGCGCTGTTCCTTAACTTTGTCGATCGCTTAGGATCGACGCAAGGTCGCAAGCCGCTGGGCTATGAGCGTTTCGAAGCTAGGAAATATAATTTCACCAAAATAAGTTGAGCTACATTGAAATTTCACTTATCCACATGCAATTTAAGTATATTTTATCTTCGTCGCTTAAAAACGACCAGGCATGGTATTTCGTGACTGTTTACTTAGCTAACCTTGATAAAAATTTTAAGCATGTTTTTACATAGACAGCACAAGAACAAGAAGTTTAAGTACCATCATTACGGTAGTACAGCCTTCTAGTGTAGGTACCAGTTTCGATATAAATATCGATAATTGTCGATAACGCGGTAAAAGCACCACGCACATCTCTAAGCCTAAACCCATAAAAGTATTGTAATAAGCAGGATGATGTTGATAACCAAAAATATAACTTACCGTTATATCCCTAAGGTTCAATATATAGATTCTAGTCACGACATCTAGCGTTCAGGAGACGGAATTATTTGCTAGATGGCAGATTATAACCGACTTCAAAGTTACTCAAAAACTACTTGTCAGATCTCGTTCAAATTTATGTGGGACCACATGAAATGAAATGAAATGAAATGAATTTTTTATTCGAAGTAGGTTTGTTACAAACACTTTTCGAAAGTCACTTAACGCCATGACAAGTACCTGCTTTCGATTAAAAAAAGAATCATTAAAATCGGTTCGCCCAGTCCAAAGTTCTGAGTTTCTGAGGTAACAAACATAAAAAAAAGCGGCCAAGTGCGAGTCGGACTCGCCCATGAAGGGTTCCGTAGCAGCAAGTAACATAATATAAAAGTTCTTTTAGTTCGTTGTAACTTTGATCAATGTTTTTTGTGGTTTACGATTTACGACGTATTAAAAAAAACTACGTACTAGATCTCGTTCAAACCAATTTTCGTTGTAAGTTCGCATGGTAATGTACATCACATATTTTTTTTTAGTTTTATCATTCTCTTATTTTAGAAGTTACAGGGGGGGGGGACACACATTTTACCACTTTGGAAGTGTCTCTCGCGCAAACTATTCAGTTTAGAAAAAAAATATATTAGAAACCTCAATATCATTTTTGAAGACCTATCCATAGATACCCCACCCCACACGTATGGGTTTGATGAAAAAAACATTTTTGAGTTTCAGTTCTAAGTATGGGGAACCCCCAAAATTTATTGTTTTCTTTCTATTTTTGTGTAAAAATCTTAATGCGGTTCACAGAATACATCTACTTACCAAGTTTCAACAGTATAGCTCTTATAGTTTCGGAAAAAAGTGGCTGTGACATACGGACGGACAGACAGACAGACAGACAGACAGACAGACAGACAGACAGACAGACAGACAGACAGACAGACAGACAGACAGACAGACAGACAGACAGACAGACAGACAGACATGACGAATCTATAACCCTAAAAATACAGTCGAATTGAGAACCTCCTCCTTTTTTTGAAGTCGGTTAAAAAATAAAATAAACCATTATTATAAATTGAAATTGTCTTCAAAATTACTAGGTAAGAAAACTTCGCGAGCCCTCCTAAAGCACCACTTTTTTGCTAGTATAGATACAATAGCTCATACATATATCATTGCATTGGAATTATAGATGGAATTCATAGGGAATATTCAGAGATTTTCATGTGTTAGGTACGTAGAAGGATCGCTAACAACTGCTACTGCTGCAGAATCAAGGTGTAGCATCAATCCCAGCAGATATCTAAGCCACGGGCCACGTCACGGTAGGTGGACACAGCCGTCTATGCACGTGCATCCGGAATACTATTAATGCGTAGTCGGGGAAAATATTATTACTGGCTAGCTACTACTCTCTTTAGTCAGCCGCCAAACGACTCGTCATGTTCCGGCTAGATCGGCAACGCCTAAGTAACGCATTTGGAGTTGCTTATATACACACTGCAGTGCACTGGCCTATCCTAATTGAGGCATAAACGGAACTTCGCCACCCTGCTTCAATGTTGTGGATGAGTTAGTGTATAACCCATGTGTCAGATATTCTTTAGCCTCGCAAAATCTTAACGACTGCTGTCTTACGATAAGTATTTGAGGTTAAAGGCGCCTTCAATTAAAGACGCATTAAAAGCGGTACGTAAGTTGTACGTACATACATATCAGATGCAGCAAACCAAATGCATTATATTGTAACGTTATAAAAGATCTTTTGGATTCGATGCTTCTATGCTTTATCGAGTGTAATTTGCTCCTTGAACCAAATAAGCTGCTAAGTGTTTGTCAATTAGAATCATAGTTCGTCTAGTTTGATTATATAAGCTACCTATAGGTACTCAGATATATTACATAACAGAAACGGAATCCTTGTAAGTTTTTCATTCATCTGTCATACTTCACTGACACATGATGTCCATGGGCGACGATAGCACTTACCATCAGGTGGATCGTCAGCTCATTTGCCGGCTACTTCCATAAAAAAAACATTTTATTATTATTGTATTATTATTTTTTGTTAGCTCTAAATTGAGTCGTAAGCAGAATTCAGAAGGTCGGTGTTCTGGTATTCTATAAACCATTGGCTTTTTACAGACGGACCCGTCTCTAGTTTTAATAATTGGCAGCCAAGAAACAACATTTTGACAACAAATAATGAGGTTTTTTTTTCATATAATTCAAATTAAAATGTGTGCAATTCACACGTGGTAAAAGTGAAACCTCTACCACTACTAAATAAAAATAAAACAGTGGTAACTAGCGCCATCTCTTAACATAATATGAAGTGTAAAATGAGCAGCTAGCGCCATCTATCCAGCAACAAAATGAATGTTCTATCTTATACCTCGCGCCATCTATGAATACAACTTAGCACATTTTAAATTACAAAGAGAACCACGAACATTGTATAATGCTTCCTATCTCATTTTCTCCTATGTTAAATCTTATGAATTTATGTGTCTGTCTCTTTTTACTGTCCCTTTTTCGTTTCATCGACTTTCAAATGACAACGATGCTAAAGAAGTTTTCACTTCAAAAAACCGTGCAAATATAGCGCCGTCATTTGAGTTCCAAATATGGAAAAATATTTTTTCGGTTGCTTCGTTCGGTAAAAAATTATTATACGTTATAATTACTGCACTTATCGTAACTACCACTTTTTGAAGTGTTTGAAACGATCTAACTATCGTCACTATCTCACTATCGTCGTTAAAATCAAGTAAATTCATAAATTATAACTTTTTGTTGCTGAAAATGACAACCTGACAAATATAGTTTTATTTTAATTTGACCTTTGTCTACTTGTACTTTGAACTTAAAGTGAGCATGTATTCGGTCAGTGGTCAGCTATTTAAACAAATGAATTAGGGGTGGGGACACAGTCATAGGCGAACTAAATGGACGATGTCACGCAAACTTATACGACTCAACGACTTTTGTATTTTTATGTTACTAGCCAGTTGACAGGCCATAAAGGTCACCGCCACCCATTCACATCCGTAATCAGGATGGATGGAGTTCCTTTAGTCCAAGGCGACATCTCCTGCTCGTGATGCATCCTGCTGAACAAAGGACAAGTCTCTTTTGTTGGAGTTTGTTGGGCTCTGTAAACGGTTCGGCTTAATCCCAACGGTACTCATGCTTGGTAGGGTTTTTACCTTCCTAGTTATCTACCAAGCTCCCTAACCCAACAAAAATCCTGGATCCGACCCAACTGGCTCATAAAAGAAGGAATATAGCACCAGTGCCGTTAACTTGACTGTTTGTCAGCAGGGTGTAAAGAATGTCATGATAAAATCGAGGATGAACGAAGCCCTTTACACCCAAGACACCTTACAAATTAATATTGATTTCGATTAGGTCCGATATCGTGCGTTGTAACAATTTGTTATCATCCCCCTGTCTAGACATTGTCAGGCTTGAGTGGGTGTTCATTCAATTAACAATGAACCTCCGGCATTGAAGAGCTTTCTTCAAGCTAAGATATTGAGCATATCCGTTTTTTTATAGACTTTTTAGGGTTATGAAATAAAAGTCCTGTTTTGAATTGTAGGTATGGTTTAATATTTGGTTCCAAGCTATCAAGGCACTGTTGACTTTATAGACGTAATATTTTGAATTTAGATGCTTGGTGTTCAAGGTAAATCGTAAATTTAGTATTCAATACAATTTTTAATCTTCGTCAATTATGTTGAATTTGTGTAGTACTATATCCGTATCAGAAACTTCGTACCAAGTTTAAGTGCCTGACGTTAAATTAATAGCAATTATACTCATAACGATGTTGCTAAATAATTATCACACATTTATAATTGAAATGACCTGCTTATCTACCTGAATATCGATAATACCTTAGTCTAACATTATCGTATATATAAAAATATTATGTAATATAAAAAATGTATTAGATATGTCGAAGCTAAATCAATCTTTAAAAATAAAACTACCATGTTCCAAATTCCAATTAATTTACTATTCTTTGCAGTTCCTCAACGTTTCAATTTCGTTTTCAATTTTTCTTCTAATCACAATAAGTACTATCAGTTAAACTATAGAATTGGTGCTTTTATTTTCAGTCATAAAACCTGAGAATACTTCAATATTTACATAATACATACTATGTTTATGACGTGAACTATTAAAAATATTGACTATTCATTATTACCACAAACAAAACACCAGCAATGATTGCATTAGTTTGCTATACGTGCCAAGCATAAGCATGTTGGCCCAAGGAACTATTAATATAACAAAAGGTATGTCAATATGTACATAACCAACTTGTAAGTTTACTGATATATACTTCATTGTAAGAAGCAGAATTACTGCGAATTTACTAGTTTTGTTTTTTCTTCATTATCCATAAGCACATCAGATACAAAATATACAAAAAAAACTTATTTATTCGAAATCAACTAGAAAATAACTAGACATAGAGACCGTCAAGGTAACTAAATTACAGATATACAGTAAAAATATGGCGGTTACCATGTCTCGCACCCACAATAAAACTATTTACATACACCATCGATACCATTGAGGTAAGTCTCTTAATAACTAGCAAAATATCACAATGATTGACCTTAGCCTTAAGGCCAATGCATACGTAACGCTTTTTTCCCGTACATGCCACGTCCCGTACGGGATTCCACTGCGTATACACTATCGTATCTATATGGAACGATGTTTCCAAAACTTCACGTTCCGTCCCGTACGGGAAAAATCCGTTACATATGCATTGGCCTTTAGTCTACTTTGACTGCCAGCTGTTTTAAACACACTACTCGTATCTACTTAAAATTACGGATACTTTGAATGTTTCTGTTAGAGCATCAGTTACTGATATAGTGATGATGACCTTCTATAGTACATAATTATACCTAGCCGATAAACGAGCTCATGATCCACCTGATGGCAAATGGCTACCTTCACCCATAGACATCAGTAACTTCAAAGCCATCACCGATACTTTGCCGACCAAAAGAGAAGAAACGAAAGAAAGAAGTGGCTACCAAACCCCCAGCGGGAACATTGCCATGAGCTATGGTTACCACACACACCACTTGCCATCAGGTAGCCCGTGCGCTAGTTTTTATTCTAATGTACGGATATTTATGTTTATAATATTTTGCTTTTTTCAAACAGCAATAATAAGAAGTAACATAAATTTGACTAAGTTCGTTGCACGGACCTAAAAAAAGACGGACGTAATCCCAACAACAAATTCAGTGAAGCACCCATAGTAATACCAACTCTCTATTCGTACAAGTACACAACATTGACACCATACTGCTTCAATCGCGAATCAAAAATTACGCACACATGGTAAGCTGGCGGCCACTGCTATGCTTCACTCTCGATTAGACGAGGTGACGTCCGTATTTTTTCAGGTCTGTGGTTCGTTGGTATTCACTACCTAAGGCTGTTGATATACTTCATGAGGTTAAAGACGACGATGACCCCCATGATGTCGGTATAGCCCTCGTGGTTGGAGCTGGGCGAGGAGTTGCACAGGTTGCCGCGGCAGTAGCAATACCTGGAACGATTTTACATTCTTGTTAAATATAATACTCAATACTCAATACTTTTATTGCATTAAATATGTAGTAACATGATATATAACACAGTTACATAACACATCCTACACAATAATACCTAACCCTAAAAGGGTGTTGCAATTTTCTGGGTGGTGGACCAATTCATTTTATTTCCAAATATATTATAATTCAATTTAAATTAATTCCTGTAAATTAAATTACATTACCATCTAATACATAACCATGACTTGTATATTAGGAATTGCTTTGGCGAAATATAATATTTAAAGCTTCATTCATAAGCTTTAAAGTTCTTATACTATAATTAGTTCTTAATTTTGTTAGAGATTAGATTTACTCTATCCCACCTCACCGTTTCGATTTGTATATGTGAAAACATTAAGGACAATGGTATACTTAGGTATACCACAGTTAAAAGGAAAACTATCACAACTGAATACAACGAGTAATATTCGACTTTAAACACGTAATTATTAAGTTTGTGCAATAGGGAAAGTTCTTTCAGCGTATTTAATATTTTCTAAAACCCGTGGTTAATTAAAAACAGTTTTGGTAATTACGCAAATTAAGCTCATCATCTAATGAAGTAAATATAAAAATAATTACAATAGTGTGTAAGTAATTACCATAAAGGTCGTGTATTTATTTATACAAAATTAAACATAAATTTTAGAAAGTTGCATAACGGCTGCTTTGTGGAAGGAAAATTTTACTTATAATCAGTGGGGTAGCTAGCCCTCGTGGGGCCCTCTCGACTCGAGGGTAAAAATATTTCTCAAAATAGGCTAGCTTAAAATAAAACAAATATATATCTATTTTGACTCATTATTCACATACAATCAATACTCTAAAATTTTAATCAGTCGAACAATTTTAATAGGTATATATATTCCTATAAAATAACATTTAACGGGTATACTTTACCACTTCACTTCGAAAAGTGTTATCTACAGATTTATATAAATCCGTTGATGTATAATTTTCTAGTTATCGCATAGCTTTTAGTGTTTTTTTCATAAAGTCAATTGACCCCAAACGTATATTATAGTTTTAGTTATAGTATTTTATACCTGCTAGGAGTGACCCTTTCCCCTTTGTCGTCAACGTTGAAGCAACCCTCCTCATAAGGTTCTACAATTTCGATCTTCCTTAGCCACTTGCCATCTTTGTAGTCTTGGTAATCGTGCTTCTGCTGCGCGCAATCTCTCAACACTCCATGAATTCGAACTGTAAAATAAGTTTTATTAAAGTTTAGTTTTACTTAATAATGCATTTTCTCCAATATTTCCCTAAATATATTTGTGTAACTCGATTCTTTAACATAAGTTACTTGAACTCGACTAATTTTAGCGCCCTTCATTGCAATTACTATGGCCATTATTGTCGTATAATTGTTCATTAAAGCGTAAAACTAATTAATTCGCCTCATGTATTTTACAAGCGAAAACGAGTGTAATTATTGAGAGTAGAGTAAATAAAATTATAATTGTCTCACCTCCGTTCTGAATATCAAGATGAAAGTCCTGCTTCATACACATGGTTGAGTAGCGGCACTCGACGATAAACTTATCCGAGTAATCGAAGTGTGAGCAAAGACGTTTGGTGGTGTTGTAGTAGTGGCCAGGGAGTGGATTGATGAGGCATTGGTAGCATTGTAGCGACAGCACCCCTGCGTCAGATTAGAAAAAAAAAGTTATATATTGTATATTATTGAGATTTCATTTACTCAAATCCAAGCTAACCGCTCTTGCTCGTGGAAGACCCCGCTCAACAAGAGGCGAGACAATAGCGTAAGGTCAATTATTTTTGAGTTCCCTGGGCTCTATACTAAGATAGGACCTTATTAAATCCCGGCGTACCTACCCCTGCATACGGTGCCTGGCTACCTCGTTAAAATAAACAGTACAATGGTTTAAATACTGAAAGCCTGTTAACATGGCCATTAACTACTTAACATACATTAAAATACAAATAAAGACATTTAGAATAGGGACATTAAATACAACAGTAATCACGGTGACGTATTTAAATGCGAATTTTACGCAAAGTTACGCCTTTATGTCAACACCAAAAAAACATTTAAATAACTTGAGTTTGATTATTGCAAAATAATCAGTTGACCAAACCGAATATAAAACGCGCGACCGACACGGTTGTTCATTGGATCACGTTGTGTAATATTTTATAAAAATGATTTAATCGTTGACGAAAATTTTTATACAAAAGGAGATTGAATATTTTTCAATGGATGTTGGGATTGGCAGCGGCATTTTGTGAAAATTCTTTTTTTTTTATTGCAGTGCACGAACTCGTATAAATGGTTAGAGCACATAAAACATACAAAAAATGCCAACAATATTTACCAAGACATTTGGAGATAAACATCACCAACCATACTTTTATGAGATTTTTTTATGATTGTTATTTTTTTGTTATAGCGAATAGTGATTTTTATATTGCTAACTTATTTTGTTTTTCGTTAGTGATTATGCATATAAATCCTCAGCCCCTTAATATTTCAAAATAAGCTCCTTGTGTGGATCACCAACGTCAACATCGCCATAATGATATAATATCAACAAAATAATGCGTTAAACCAAGCATAATAAAAACGGGCAAGTGCGTGTCAGGCCACGCGCAGTGGAGGGTTCTGAAGTAGTAAGTTTCTCGACTATTACTCATTAACTAGGTACTTATGCTAACATAGCCGTGATAGTTTTCCTTGTAAATTCATCATATTATAACCTATTTTTGAGAATTTTTTCACTTGTCCAACTCCAACCGTTTAGCCAGCAAGGAGGACACTTGACTCTAACCAAAATTAACATTTTGAACCCAATATTCGCAAACGGACCCCTAATTCCAAAAATGGTCTTAGAAGACCCATAATATTTTTGGAAGACTTTTTAACGAAGAACGATACCCCACACTATAGGGTACGCGACGAATAGAAAATTCATCCTCACCTTAGGTACCCTGAAAAAAATGTTCAATCAAAATTTTCAATATTTTATTCTACTACTAGTGGATACCCGGCGTGCTCCACTACGCTAAAAAAATTCTGATGAGAAAGACAGATCACTGTTTTTGTGTTGACGTTGACGTTGATGCACCATCTTTACATAAATTATCTTCAAATTGTTGTAAAGGAAAAGTGGAAAATCGTCTTTATCCATGGACCGAATATACATAATGCATTGTTTTAGTAGTTTCAAACCACCTTCGGATTATTGCCTTTCATTGATCGGTTGGATATATTTCAGAGCCTATTAATAAAGGACATCCGTACAATCACTTTTTGTGTTTTATATACATATATAGATTTAATAAATTAAAATTAAACTAACATAGTTTTGACAATTCAGTCTTCAAAAGTTCAAAAACAAAATAATACAATACCTGTAAGCGGCCACAAAAAAATTTACGTAATTAAATCGATTTCACCCTCCCAATATTGTATAATCCCATAATTATCGTACCTCTGTTATCTTTCACTTTATTTCTCATTAATTTTTAATTAGATAAAAGTATTAATGATTACACAAAACACAAATTAATTTTACTTTTAATTTAGGTACCATATATCAAAACAATTATAACTTATCGTTAATTTCTCGGCTAGGTGTGTATTTTTCATTATATTGGTGATTAACGATCATAATTCATAATTCATACTCATATGGATTGCTGATATAACATGGCCCTTGTTTATGGGATTGGTTTGTGAGATCACTGTATAATACACAATAATATGTGTATTGTCGATGAATCATAGGCAGCCCATCTTGAACTCCCACGCAGGTTCACATTACGCATCGAGGATCAACGGACGTTCTCAGAAATTGATACGGAATTGCTTTAATATAGTATAGCACTTTTAGCTGTTAAAACTCCAGTATCATATCAGACGTAAGGATAGAGCCGTCGAAACGTTTCACACAATAATTGTTTTTCATATGAGGAAAAAATATTTTTCTTACGAACTATGTGAGACAGCGTCGCGGCGTCAAATGATATATACTGAGAATTGGACCAAATGAACCAATTTAACCAAGTTTTGAGTTCTTTTTGGCCCTGTCTCTACGCAGTAATATGTAATTCCACAGATAATCTGTGGTTTTTCGATTTAAAATCTAGTCTGTCATGGCTGTTGCAAATATTCTAGGATATTTTTTAACAATTGTAACTCTGTTACCTAAATGTTCCTGCGTTGGAATTGAATATTACGACGATAAAAATGTGCCAGAGGAACAGACAGATTTTATACAGGTTCCATATACTAAAGTAACAGGTAATGAAGATAATTTAACAAACGCCAACGTATGGGAACACAATGTCACTGATTTCTCTAATACAAGTTGTACTGTAAAATATACGAATATAAGACGCGATCATTTTTCTCACAGTACAGTGTTTGATATAAATTATGGGACTACCTTGTTAAATTTAACTTTAAAAGATGATTTCAAACATACAAAATTAAAAACGTCTCCATTGGAGGCATTGAAAGAATATGAGTACATATATGATGAAGAGACAAAACCATATAATTTACGACAAAATTCACCAGAATCGGAGGACAATACTCCAATGAACAGTTCGGTGTCCAATATAAAAACTTCACTAATAGAATTTTACAATCTAGAACCAGCTGTGCAATACAAGAATTTTAACGTTCAGCATAATTATTCTAAATGTTACAGTGTCTGGTACGTAGTAGAAGATCTGCCGTGTTGGGAATTACCGGTTTTATATGGAGAATTTGGTAAACAGAAAAAAGCTTCTGAAGTATTTTTAATGCACGGTGGAAATCTGAAAAATGTAATTGAAAAGAACACTAAGAATAAATGGAAATATACGAGCAAGACTACCAGTGTCCCACTTACGTATTATACTAACAAATGGTGTAAATCCTCCCCATGCTATGGAGACCACACTCTCTGTCTTTTTCCTGACAAACGCATGTCAGGTATGTGTGATAAAGGTTATAAAGTCGAAGTGCCTAACATATCTGAACAAACTGCTTTAGTTAATAAATTAAACTCTATGCGGAATAAGATTGCCAATGGTGAATCTGACAGGTATTCACACCTTCCTCCTGCGGCTAATATGAAACAGATAATATACGACTATGACCTAGAAAATTTTGCAAGAGTGTGGCTTCTTCAGTGCCTGCCTGGACCCGATCCATGTTCTGCGCTGGATGGAACTTTTGTGAATCAATTAGAATGTACCAAGTTCGCCAAATTTTGTTGTGTCAAATCTTATTCAGCTCAGTACAAAAAGTGGTAAGTAGAAAAGCGTAAGTATGTCAATTAAATCATCTTTATTTTTATAATATTCAATTTAAAAAAATATTATTTGCAGTACTCCAAAACCAGAATGTTTTACACCACCGGTAATCGGCTGTCTTTATGTCTGGTTCTGGAACGCCGGCGATAATCTAACATTTACAGACATCCAGTGCGGCCATACATCTGGATTGACTTACAGTACCGCTCAATTACTGTGGGCTACAACTTACAAAATTGGATGTGCATATGGTAAAAAAACTAACGGCGATGTAAGAGTCATATGTAATTTTTCACCAGGAGCCCCATATGCTCTAGATGCAAGATTATTCTGTGGAATGTTGAATCTTAAAGGCGGAACTGAAGTGCTTAGTGAAGAAAATATTAGCGACAGTAATTTTTTAAAGTCTTACGGAATCAATATCGATCACATTATTAAAAGATATGAAACGAAAAGGACCAGTATATCGGAACCCCAGGAATCCAAATTGAAGTTCAATGAAAAGAATAATGTTTTATGGGGAGTAGAAGTTCTACATAAAATATACAGAGAAAACCGGATAAGAGAAGAACTTAAAGATTTTAGAAATGGAACGAAGGATATGATTGCCAGGGTAGTCGTTAAATATACATTTATTGAATTTAATGGCGCTAAATGTGATTCTGATGAGCCTGTTTACGTAAAAGGATCTCCGGGCTCTTTATGTGTGGAAAGAGGTAGCCGGTACAATAGTTTGTGCTATGATTTTGGTGATCCAACCCCGGGATATAGATTAGTGGCGGTCATAGCTCCCATTGCTCTGTTCTTTCTTATATTGTACGATTTATTTAGTGGCATAGTCAGGCACACTAATTACTAATGAATTTTATGTATGCGTTTATTTTAACTAACACTTGAAAATTATTAAATCTGTGTTGACCCTGCGACACAGATCAATCAAATAAATAGTGAAAATTAACAATGTAAGTACAGAATGACTCATGACTCCTGTTATGACATTATTATTCAGAAGTCGTATTTAAAAATAAAGCGTGAGTCAGAAAATAGCCGCAAACCAAGTTTCATTGTTTTACCCATAATAACACTGATAATTATTATAATAATTTATACGTAGTATTTTCGAAATAATTCCTTCAAAAGTAATGTATTATTACATGACGTAAAGTAATGGTATAAATAAACGTATATATCACTATGGTATGGTGTTGGTATGATGTAATTATTCAGTTGTTTTTTTAAAAAAACTGTGCTGCATGATATGATGAAAAATCCTGATTGAACATTTAGCTTACCTGGCATTAATTTATCTTATGTTTACGCAATGAAAAGAAAAATGACGTCATTTAGTCATCTTAAAATATTTCTGTAATTGGCGCAAACTGCTACGCTAGCGCTATTTCTGCATAGCCTGACGTGCACTTGAGTGACTGATAAAAAATGAAAAATGGAAATGAAAAAATTATTTAAGTAGCAACCTGTAAAAGCTGTATAATTTCTGCGTTACCTGCTTAGCCATAAATTGAAACAATGTGAGCTCAAGTAAGGATTCCTGTGTCGGCGCTGTTAACAATTTGAGTGTCGATGACTTAAACGATGTTGGTGTAAAGAAAAAGAAAGACAGGAAGGAATACAAAGATGACGTATTACGTAAAAATTCGATCAGTTTTCTGTACGTTGGACACTGTTTAACAACAATATTATAATGTGATGTTGCAACCAAGTATTTTTATAGTATACCATAGCGATCACTGTAGTAATTCAATCATATATTGTTATATGATAAATCTTATAATACATATATTTATAAGACATCGTGATTAGAGTTACCCTTGACTATTGTGTATTACTCGGATAGTACACCAGCCTTGTCCTCGTTTCTATGTTTTGTATGACTCTAGGATCTCTTTTCTTCATTGTTTGATTTCATATTAATTGGTTGTTACTACTATTATTTGATATCGGATTTACAAAATACATTATGTGTATAGTAAATGAATGACATTTAGTCCCCCTCGCTTGTTTCCCCAAATATTTAAGCTATTTAATAGCTCAATAACTCAGTACTCGCGTCATCAACAAATGTAACAAAATTTTAATCCCACTTATCATTGAAAGTCGCGCAGACAACAAGAGTTCAACCGTTTTGAGGTCTTCGTTCTGCGTTCTGTGTTCTTTGTATTTCTGGGAATAGAACGCGAGCGTTCACAAACGTTACAAAGAACGCAGAACTCAGAACGGCTGAACTCTTTCTGTCTGCGTGGACCCATAAGGTCTGTGTTTGTTATTCTAGAAATTACAAAGGTATGATTTATGTCAGTACTTGCACAAAAGCAGTCGATACATTAATTTAACTTTCGACAAAAGATTCATGCTAATTTGTGTCGAATATTTAGGCTGGAGGACCATTACCAGAGATAATTCTGAGATAATTGTAGACTAGATGGTGATGTTATTTACCATTATTCGATTAAAAAGCCCACATTAAAATATCCAAAAAAAACACAGACTTCACCCCGTTACAGTTTTATTATTAGAATGAATTAATTAATTATCATTATACGCATCTTGTTATTTGATTGCGTTGTTAATTCACATGATCGCTCCACTTAATATTTTCGAAATTATACACAAAATCTTTCTAAAATTTTGCTCGATTATTCGGGCGTAAAGATCTCGTTCATCGTGTATGTGTATGTATAACCGATTACCGGAAAGTGTTCTGTTGACGTAATCATGATCAACATCAATGCCATGAAACGTGAAGCATGTGGTACGCACCTCTTGCGGCCAAGGACAACACGAGTGTCACGGCCAGAAGACATTGCTCCATGCTTGTCGTTTTCACTCTCACTGTCGGCTGCGGCTATGCTTGAACCAGTTTCCGGTGCCTGCGCAATTGACCCGTTCTACCATTTGTATCACAATAATTTTGTTGTTGCTGCAATATCTTCGAGTAGTGCTGACTGCTGGTCTATCTGTAAACAATCAAAATGCGAATCAATTAATTTGTTCGATTGAAAATAGTCACCAATTATTTCAACACTTTCGTTGCAATTGTCAATAATACAATTGGCAAACGTGTTGTTGATCTTGTGAAGGTTATTTGGTTTAAACGGGGTCATTTTCGTCTTTTCAGCTAGGAGATGACGCAAATAGTAAATAATAAATACTAAATAATAATTGTGACTAATAAGTGTAGAATTTTAATGTTCATCTTATTTAAATGAACACGTGTTATTTATTTCTCATGCATAGAAGTTTGTTCACAAAAGAATAGTAATAAATATTGAATCAACCGGATTCAAGTATGGATGTATTATAATATCGCTAATATTGTTTAGTTGTATGATCGTGGACCCAAAGGGACGGTGCCAGTCAATTTACTTATACATTTTATCCTATGTCCTATCTGAGTAGCTTATTCTGTACATATAAGTGGTCACGTTGGATTATTTTAAGGCGTAAAGGTAGTCTAAAGTGGCAGTTCCGTTCCCTTTTAATTTAAACCTGGTTCTACAACTTTCACGTCTGAAATAGGACCCACAGGGCGTATTATTTCGCCCACTGAACACCAGCTATTATTCTTCTTTTCAAAAACTCTTATTCCTTTAGTATTTTAAAATATGTACCGAATTTTAATTAAAAATCTGATAGTAGATATTATAATTGAAAAATGTAAAATTATCTTTTCGATGTTTGGGTAGTGTTGTTAAATAATTTATACTGTTTGTTCGATTACCATCAAAAACACGTTGCAGTTCTTGTTTCATTGTGTTTGACATTGCGTTTGTTTGTGCAGTGTTATTTGGCTCAGTTGTATAGTTCTCAAGGTCCGTGTGTCTGAGGCTAGCGGCCTTTCGTACTGTAAACGATAGTACACGTTTCGCAGTACGGACGGATAAATTTAAATTATTTACTAATTGCTATGCGAAGTGCAAGGTTTGTTTAATTTATACGATATTTATAAGAGCGCCACACTCATTCATGATAATATTTATGACCTCGAACTCAGGCTGTATACTTATCTTGTATTAAGACACTCGCATTTGTAGAAGATAAACACTGTTATTTGTTGTTATATTAAAGATGAGAAAATACCAGTTAAATTAACGAACTCGTTAGATGTGATATATTTCAGGTTATTTTGTAATGTATTCAAAAACTAGCCTTAGCACAGTAGATCATAGATGTCAGTTTCAAGTGTAAAGTAGAGCTGTGGCTACAAATTTCAATGCTCTGCGGACTGCGGTTTCTAAACTACCCTGTCACACGTGTAGAGATTGTAAACGTTAGGATTATGTTTCAGTTTCCGGGAGCAGAGGGTGGTTACCCGAAGGGTTAGGTTGTACTAAAAGTATCGATTGAGTGATAATGTTTGTTATTAGTTTTGTTATTTTTTGCAAGGTGAGTATAATCACCACAATCTGTCTTATGAGTATGACTAATGACAAGGATGCCTATCGAAAATCATTGTTTCAAGGTTGAATAAGTGTGGCCATGATGTAAGTATCCGTTCACTTATAAGTATTGATTAATGATAAGAAAAAGGCAAACGTAGGATATATTATTATATCGTACACTAGTACAGTAGTAGTTGTAGTAATAATAGTAGACAGACATACACTTTTATGAATTATAAATATTTTGAACTAGCTTACCCAGCGAACTTTGTATCGCCTAATAACTCCTCTCCCTCTCTCTGGATGACAGTTATAAAATAAAAAGTTATGTTGCTAAGGTTACATTAGAAAAGTTAATATAATCGTTAAAGGTGATCGGACATATGCCAGTATCGTACGCGCCGCACGCACTGTACGCGCCGAATTTATTGATAGCCTCGCACATTAGCGCTATACGCGCCTTACATGCCGTACGCAAATCTTTAGTATTGCCAACTATTTTTGCAGTTTTTCTTAACCTCTAGTGTGAAACGAACAGGTGACATTAGTTCAGCTATGGAAAAAAATGGTTGTCTGTAAAGTCGGTTTAAGGACGGTAGTTTAACGTAACAACGTCATGACAAAGCTCCGCTCCGCTCCGCCCCGCTCCGCTCCGCCCCGCCCCGCCCCGCTCCGCTCCGCTCCACTCAACTACGATCGCCTACGGCATCGGCTACGATACGCCGATCGTAGCCGATAGCGCCTCTCTCTCGCTTTTGCCGCTCTCTCGCTCGCGGAACGCTACATTTTTTCATAGATGCGCCCGGCTCATCGTTTTAATAGACGTTATCACGTCAAAAATGTTGTAATAGCCTGCATATTGGCAGAGGAAAAAGAAAATAAAATTCGAAGAAAAAGAAGATTATGGGTTCATAATATCAATGTGTGTGTAAAAACAACAAATAATCTACTTTATTAATACTTTATGATGTTTTTGACGCTTTGCTTTAGCGTCTATCGAATGTTTTTGGAACGAAGTTCCTTATCGCGCGTTGTGAAAGGGGGCTAGACGGAAAAAAATAAGAGGAAAAGTTGTAACGACACTTTTTGCCGTCGTTATAACACTTATTAAGTACTAGGATAGCAAAAACATGCAAGCGAGTGTGCCAAAACAAATCTAGGGTATTAAATTTCTCATCGGCTTTGTTCACCTAGTAGCAATTAATTAAAGCGAGTAGGTACTAGGCGACCAGAAGTCTTCGATGTTGCGACATCAGTGATACTGTACAACCATAGTATGTGGCCGTCTTATTTACTCTTCGGTATTTAGCATAGGCACAACAGGGATATCTATACTACGATCATGCACATTAAGTTATTATCGCTATTTCTCTTGTCATGCCAATTAATACGCGTATAGTAATATATATATGTAATGGGGTTTGTCCGGCTATTTAATGATGTGGAGTTCGGCCGTGGATTGAAACACAATGTTATGAGATTCACGTACATTTACTATAAAAGACTCAAAATAATAATGTTACACGCGCAAGCGACCGCGACTCAACATGGCGAATCTCTCTGTCCTAGTGTGCGAGAGAGATAGCGAGAGCGGAAACGGTAGTGATCGCAGACTAACTCAATGGCATAGGCCACAGAGTAAATAGACGCGTCTGTGGTGTTACAAACTCCCCCTCTAGCACGAAATAAGCGCCCCCGCATTCGTGCTAGCACCTACTTTTTCGTGGCCTACCACGCCTACGTTTTTCTTGTACCGCAGGCTGATCAACACCAACAAACGGGGTGAGTTGCGATACGTGATACTTCCCCAGAGCACATTGTCACTAACACGCTCTAACAAATAAGTAACAGGACCGACAGCCTCGCGCACTCGATAGGGGCCATCCCTTCGAGGAATGAATTTGGCTGTCTGCCCTTTACCTGTGTCGTTGGGTCCTTGCGTCTTTAATAAGACTAGAGAACCGGGCTCGTAGTCTGGTGCTGCTCGGCGACCTGCATCTGCGTACGCCTTCTGAGTAGACTGGGCTCGCTCGTGTACGTCGCGCGCCTCGATCAACGCGGTGGTCAGCCGCCGCAGGAGCGGGGTGATGCTCGCCACGAAGATATCTCCTTCGACGATTGCACGCATGTCTGATACAGCGTCCGCCGGTGCACGGAGCTCCCTGCCAAACGTTAGGAAAGCAGGAGAGTAACCTGTACTAGACGTTACGGCCGAATTCATGGCGAATCGGACCGCCGGTAAAAACGTGTCCCACGTGGAGTGATCCTTACCCACCAATATCGCCAATTGTGGTCTTAAATCGCGATTCTTCCTTTCAATTGGATTCGCTTCGGGACGATAAAATGAGGTCAAGGATTGTTGGACACCCATAACATGGCATACTTGTTGCATAACTTCGGAAACAAACTGGACTCCGTTATCGCTTATCGTGCGACGGGCGACACCATATCGCAAGAAAACTTCTGCAATGAGTGTTTTTGCGCACTCTAGACTTGTGGCGTTCCTCAGCGGGAAAATTTCCACCCATCGTGTGCAGACGTCCTCAACGATAAGGATCCATTTATTGCCATATGCGGTTTCCGGTAGTGGTCCAAACAAATCAATGGACATTACCTCAAATCTCCGAGCTGTAGCGGGAGTCTGTACTAGACCCGCTGGCTTCTTTGTGTCTGCCTTGTAGCGCTGACACTCGACGCACTTCTTCACATGGTCAGTAACGAAACTGCGCATGCCGGGCCAATAGTAGCGCTTGCTTATACGCTGCAGGGTGCGTTCGACCCCGAAATGGCCGGCCGTAGGCGCGTCGTGATACTCCGCCAACACCTGAGCTCGCTCGTGCTCCGGGACAACTAAGCAGGCGTCCTCGTCGTCGGCTTCTGGTGCATAACGATACAAAATACCATCAGAAAGTATATAACCACAATTGGACCAGTGTCTCCCCCTAAATGGAGCGTCATCTGACTCTAGGTCCTCAATAATTTTGCGTACTTCCGGATCCTTTAATTGATTCTCGCGAATGTTGCTAGCATTACGCGAAGGAAAATCTGTGACAGCCAAGCATACATCACAACTAGCTTCTGCTTCCTGTGTGCAAGGTGGCCTGGAGAGCGTGTCTGCGATGACATTCGCTTTCCCAGGTGTATATTCGATTCGCAGATCGAACTCTTGCAAGGTTAACGCCCACCTAGCTAACCTTCCACTAGGTGATTTGGTGCTCATTAACCATCGTAGGGGCTGATGGTCGGACTTAACAATTACTTGTGAGCCCTCTATATACCCCCTAAACTTGTGTACAGCCCACACCACTGCCAGAGCCTCCCTTTCGGTGGTTGTATAATTCCTTTCAGCAGCGTTTCACTGTCGGCTGGCATATTCAACGGGCCGCTCATCGGGCCCCTCGCCCTGCATTAATACAGCACCGAGACAATACCCGCTACTATCCGTCCGTAGGACGAATGGCAAGGAGTCGTCGACCTGCCGCAGGATCGGCGCGGTCGCCAGCAAGGTCTTGATGCGGTCGAAAGCCTGCTGTTGCTGCTCTCCCCAGTGCCAGGCGCTGTCTTTCTTCAACAGGTTGGTGAGAGGCCGGGCTACCTCTGCGTAGCCAGCAATGAAACGCCGGAACCAACTAGAAGTTTGAAGAAAACACTTTAAATGTTTCAAATTACGTGGCGGGGTCATAGCAGTAATAGCGGCAGTTTTGTCGGGATCCATGTGGATACCCCCAGGCATTAATATGTGTCCAAGGAACTTGACTGAGTCGCAAGCAAAGCAGCTCTTCTTGCGGTTAACTCTCAAGTTAAACAGTGCAAGCCTATCAAATACTGATTTTAAATCCATCATGTGGTTTTCAAAGCTGCCAGGTGACGAGGCAATAATATCATCTAGATAAGCAAGTACAGTGCCATTCAACGCAGTGAGGTTAGACTCAAACCTATCAATAAGCCTCTGAAAAGTTGCTCCTGAGTTACGAAGACCCATAGGCATGCGTATAAATCGGTATGTCCCAAAGGGTGTGACAAAACTGGTTTTGTCACGGTCATCCGCATGCACATCAACGTGAAAATAGCCAGCGTGCAGGTCAAGCGTGGTCATATAGGTACTGGCCTTTGCTGCATGCAAGACGTCATCTATCCTCGGCAATGGGTAGCGGTCAGGCTCCGTTACCTCATTGAGTTTGCGATAGTCAATACAAAGGCGCATACCTCCATCTTTCTTGGGAACCAATACTACATTGGCCGCCCATGGCGACTCACATTCTTCGATGACCCCTGCAGCCAGCAGCTTGTCCAACTCCCCCTTCAAGGCCTCTTTCCGTCGCGGGGACATTCTGAAGGGCTGGCAGGCGATGGGCTGCTGATCCTTGCTGACTTTAATGTGGTGAGTAGCATAGTCTGTTGCTGGACCCTCCTTAGCAAACCGCCCTGCATTATTACAAATAAATTCATTAAGAATTGTCCTCTCATCAACTAATAGAGTGCGACCCTCATCACTTCTTAACAATAGGCTGTCAGGTTCACTGCCATGTATGGGTCCGCTTTGACCAGAATGTTTAGGATCCATAGTATTAGTCTGCATCACCTCAATGGGTTGCGGTGAGAGATAGTAGGACTGCATAAATTCAAACCTTTTGCTCGGATTATGAATAAAGTGCCAACTACCATCCTGAATATTCATAACTATTCCAGCTTTGGAAATAAAATCTTTTCCCAATAATGTTCTACCATTAGGGTTACTAAAATAGAGAAAATCTGTCTGAATTGTGTGACCTCCTATGTTCACTGGAACACTAGCAAATGAAGCATCACATACCTGAGGTGATCCAATGGCTAATCGCACAGTACGCTGGGTTGGAGAAAACTGTACCCCTGAGTTCACTAAAAGCTTGTACAGCATGGGGTTAGCAATGCTCTGTGTAGATCCCGTATCCAGAATAGCTACACCGCTCCGTCCAGCAATGCGTATCTGTACTATGGGTAAAATATCAGTACGCTGAAATAAATCAACAGAATTAAAATCAACTGTACCCGAACCATTAGCAGACAATTTGCTCTTGCAAGTATCACACTTAGATTTTATAACCCCTGGTTGACCACATCCATAACAGCTAATAGATGGTTTGGTTACAGAGCCATCTAATGAATTAACCTTACGTTTATGCTCTATTTTCTTACATTCTTGTATACCATGCCCGAATGATTTGCAATAACTGCAGCGAATGCGAGAACGCTTCGTGTAGCTAGGCGTAGGGGACGAACCGCTGGTAGTGGTAATGGAAACGCGCGATTTACCTTCGCTGACGTTGGAACACAGAGTACCTTTAGGAGTGTTTTCTAGATTACCTACCTCGTTCATCGCTTCCTCTACCTCTCTCGCTCTCGTTATTAACATATCTAGACTAGAGACACTATTTCTCGGGACATGTTTTCTTATTTTTCTATCGAGTAAACCATACACAATATCTAATTGTAAACGCACATCCAGTTCATACGGAAACCGGGATATTATAGTACGCACTCGCGGAATAAATGCGTCAGAAGGTTCACTACTTTGTTCGTTCGCGAATATATCACGGAGAAGCTTGTATGCTGGTCGCGGGGCTCCAAACATAGCGCGCATGCGGTCCTTCGCTTCGGTCCATGTAGTAACGTCTGACTTGATGCCTCTCCACCAGGTCGCGGCGCCACCACTCAACAGCATGGCCAATCCTTTGAGCGCATGTTCTTCGCTGACATTCGTACATTCTATATATATTTCGACTGCGTCGATGAACGATTCGATTGCGTCGGGATCTCGCTCGCCGCTTCCGTCAAATCTCGCCGTGCAGTTAGCTAAATTTCCTTGGCCACGCGAAGTCGCCATAGTCGTGGGACTCGTGGGTGTAGCCGTGGGATGTGCAGGTAGTGACGTGTCGGTCTCGCTGGGTCGACTGTCGTTCAGTAGAAGTGCATTACGCATAACATTCGTCAGCAGTCTCGATAGTTGATCTTCGGTGATCTGGAATGTTCCCCCGCTCGCCGTGGGTGCTTGGTGAGGTTGGTCTGGGCACGCCTCGCATGCAACGAATTCCGATCCGGTATCGTGAGTAGGCCCTCCATGGGTTTCCTCTACTTCGGTCTCATCTTCATCTACGATCTCGTTGCGGCGTCGTCTGCCTCCTCGTTGCATCGCAATCGTGATAAGGAGTGTGAAAAATACGACGATGAAAAATACAACGATGAAAAAAATTGACGATCGAAAAAATTGATGAACGAATATGGCGTCTTTTCACGTATTGCCTCGTAACTTCAATCCACGGGCCGCAAGTTGGTCGCCAATTGTAATGGGGTTTGTCCGGCTATTTAATGATGTGGAGTTCGGCCGTGGATTGAAACACAATGTTATGAGATTCACGTACATTTACTATAAAAGACTCAAAATAATAATGTTACACGCGCAAGCGACCGCGACTCAACATGGCGAATCTCTCTGTCCTAGTGTGCGAGAGAGATAGCGAGAGCGGAAACGGTAGTGACCGCAGACTAACTCAATGGCATAGGCCACAGAGTAAATAGACGCGTCTGTGGTGTTACATATATTATATATAAATAATATATATAAATAATAATAATAATATAGATTTATTCTATCCCTGTCGCTCTGACACCTTGTCAGAGCGCTTTGATACGGGTCAGAGCGCTCTGACAAAGTGTCAGAGTGGCAGTGAAGGATTTATTCTATCACTGTCGCTCTTCCGCATATTGATTGGCATGACGGGAGAAATGGCAATAATAGCTTAATGTGCATGATCGTGATATGGACGTCCCTGTTGTGCTTATGCTAAATACCGAAGAGTGAATAAGATAGTACATATTGTGGCATGTACGGTGTCACTGATGTCGCAATATCGAAGACTTCTGGTCGCCTAATACCTACTCGCTTTAATTAATTGCTACTAGGTGAACAAAGCCGATGAGAAATTTAATACCCCAGATTTGTTTGAGCACACTTGCTGCATGTTTTTGCTATCCTAGTACTGACTGCAAGGAACTTCTTTCCATCCGGGTGTCCCTTGACACCTCTCATTTTTTTTATTCCAGTACTTTGGATTCTGCTCTTTTTGCCAATTATTATTTCCACCTAGGTAATTTAAAACTTTAATTTTTTTTCGACTTTGTCTCATATTTCAGTAACGTAGTTAGTGATCGCAGTTTGAGGAACGCCACTGCTAATATCAGTGTCCGAAAACAATGACAGATAGGCATCGCATAAACAATGACAGATAGGCATAGCACGCGCTCTACGCGCCGCATTATATAACGTCATCAGCATGCGTATATGTTCTATTAATTCGAATACCTACCGTATTTTTGGAAATACGGTGCGTACGGTGCGGGTGAAATGTGAGGGCTCTTATATTATTTTATAATTATAATGAATTTTAAATGCGGCGCGTACGATGCTGACATATGTGCGATCACCTTAAGTTTTGTTTAATAATTTTTACGAGGCAATTAATTTTGACGTGGTCTTTTACGAATCGTAGAAAGAATTTCTTGAATATTAACATAATATCATAATATTATGTAAATATTTATTAGCTACATAACGTGTTCAATAAAAAAATGTTGTCTACTACTACTTATAATAACACTCAAATTAAGAATGTATTTTTGAACTATAATGAATTCTATTATATGGCATAAAAACTTATAAATCCTTGTATGTAGCGCATTAGGCCATCACATTATTAAGCGATGCAAATTATTTAATTTGGACATATCTTTGCATAACATTACGATGCCATTTATTTTTATTTCGAAAAAAAATGCAATTAAAGTTTACAAAATTTATTATTAAACGCAAATTTTATTAGATGCGTGTGAATTGACCTACATGTCATAATTGTCATTGTCGAGAAAAGACCTCCCCACGGATCTTGATAATTTTATTGTTACTCACATAGACCTAAAGATGTAATTAATGCATTTGTAGTATAGTAGAATGTGTGATATTATTCAAGATATTACAAACAATAATTGTTTACATGGCAAATACCTACACGTCTTTTTGTATGCAATATCACGAATTAGCACGTAGCAATAAATTCTACACATGTCTATGGAAATCATTATCTTTTATTTTATACCTGAGTTACAAAAACAAAGTTCTAACTGTCTATTAGAACTGCGTATTTTGATAAAAAATTTTGACCCGACTAGGCGAAGTAGGCGACTACGTCAGCCCCAAACAGATTTTTTTTCTCGCTAAGTTCACCAATAATTATATCCTATTCATGTCTAAAAATTTCTCAGCAACATAATTATACTTTTCGACAAATAGGATGCTATTTAGTGTTAATTGTTACTTTAAGTTTGCGTGTCGCACGGAATCGGGTTTAATCATATAGGTAAAGGTAATAGTTGTAGTGACACTTGAATATGAATATTTAAATTTACGTGAATAGTATTTGGTAGTAAAGATTTTCATTTAGTCATAATATCATCTCTATCATAGATATCTTCTTATATCATAGGTTTCTGTCTGATTATTCGATTGTAGGTGGCTTTATTAGGTGATATGCCTGTTAAGAAAACTACTGAACTGAAGCTACTGAAAAGAATAAATCTATTGCTACCGAAATTTGTACATAATGTGATAAATTGTTTTATTTCAGTGAGTAACTGTGATATGCAAAACAGTTTAACACCTTTTTCAAGGAAAGGATGTTGGTAAAGATCATCATTTTAACTTTGCTTTTAAATAGATGCTGAAATGTAGTCTCTGGTTACATTTTACAAGTCATAAATTTTCAACGGTTGGAAATACTTTGGACACGTAATAAACATGTCTTGTACGTTGAATTATACTTAACTGTTACTTATATTTTGTGGTTCATTTATTTCATAAATGCTGTGACCTGGATGTGCTTACAAATACTTATATACATTTTTAGGACAAAAGAACTGACTGTGCTATATGAAGTGTATTTCACAAGACTCACAAGAGTCGTAAGCCTTCAAGATAATCTTTCGACTTTCTTATATAACTTATGTAAATCAGTAGTTACAAGCTTTGGGTAGGTTTATCGTCGTGTTGCGGTTTTGTAATTTCATTACAATTAAAAATATCGTAAGGATCGACGTATGATTCAAAGTAATTTTTTTATGTTCTTGAAGGGGTGTTAAATCTGCCTGTGTACCTTTGACCAATATGGTGGACTTCGGATTTTCCACGTCATTTTGTGGAGAGATATCCTGAGACAGCAGTGAGATTGGGTTGTGATGATGAATGTGTCTGTTGAATTAACAAAATAACTTCAGTTGGGCCCCTCGGAATGATTAGTATTGGTTATATTGGTAACGACTCGTCGCGTTACGGCTGGGTGCTGAGAGCGAGTTCTTTCTTTCTTTTTCTTTTCTCTTTCTTGGCCAGCAACGCATCGGTGATGCCTTTGGTGTCGCTGACGTCCATGGGCGACGATAGCCAGTCAGCTCGTTTGCCGGCTATTTTCATAAAAAAAAAAACCTTAGTTCATATTTTCATTCTAACAATAAACTCACAGCCCCAATGAATAGCGTTCGGTGTTATTGATCGACTTAGTATCAATTTTGGAACAAATCGATAGTTGGGTGGATGTTTTCTAAAGCACTTTTGTGCATCGAAGGCCACATTAGGTAACAATGGTTAAGCTGTACGAGTAATATAAGAACTTTCGAAAGTACTAACTAATAAATAATAATTAAAAAAAAACACGCTTTTATAGAAAATCCAACTAAAATGCACATGGGGTCAATGAGTAGAAAGGATAATATCTTAAAAAGCACCCCACGCTTTTTTTACAATTACATGATTCTTAATTCAAATTTATTTTCTATTTTTGAAGTGAAAACTTCTTTAGTACGGGGGTGATTTGAAATTCGATGAAACGAAACTGTCCAGTGGAGGCTGGAGTTGAGTGGAGACTGGATTTGACTGGAGACTGGATTTGAGTGGAGACTGGAGTTGAGTGGAGACTGGAGTTGAGTGGAGACTGGAGTGGAGTGGAGACTGCAGTGGAGTGGAGACTGCAGTGGAGTGGAGAGTGGAGTGGAGTGGAGACTGGAGTGGAGTGGAGTGGAGTTGCAAACAATTAATAATAATTATCGACGTACGTCAAGCCTATTATGGTACCTTTGCATCGTGCATCGTGCATGGCCTTGGCGGGACGTACAGCAAGATGGACCGTGTATAAAAGATTTAAGCTCTGAGTCTGAATAAATATATGTGACATAGTATACGAATAAAATGTAAAATAATTATCTAACTTAGCATCACTATGATCATTACTAAAACATATAATTATCATCTTCCCCTTTTACATTCGTCTCATTATCTTGAAAACAAAATTTTTGAAGGTTTCACTTCTACCACGTGTGAATTGCACACATTTTAATTTAGTTGGATTTTCTATAAAAGCGTGTTTTTAGTATTTTTGAACTATTTTTTATTTTTTCATTTTTAGTTAGATTTTTGAAATGAAATTTAGGTTTTTTTTCTTCCTTTCTTTCTTTAAATATTGAATTGTCATCGGTCCTCGATAAGTCTACGAAGTTTGAAAGAAATCTGCCCTTTGAAGTGGGTCAAAATGAAGTCCAAAGGAGTCGGTTACAATTTACAAACGTACATACAGGTGAAGCTAATATAAAGCGTGTAAGAAACTAAAAACTAGAACCATCTGTGGGTAGCTCATTGACATCGCGACTCTGGAGCACCGAGGTGGATTACCATTGCCTTCAATTATAAGAAACGATGAGACCCATGCCTTGAAGTAGCCAGTGAGTCACTGATGTGATGAAGTCTTTCCACCCTTGGTGCTAGAAAGTTCACAAAAAGAAACCCCGTTGTATCCCTGCTAACAGCTATAGATATTGTTGTCCGTGTTGTATCTCCGTGTACGAAGCTACAAAGTACTCTCAACAAATAATGGGCCACATCCGACACCCTTTAGCTCTCTGAAAGAGTGACTTCCTGAAAGTTTTGGGTATTATATGTCGTTCACTTCACAATTTGAAATTAGTATAATTAAATTATAATGAACGTAGCCGTTTTATTTGCGTACATTTTGCTCCTGAAACATTCTTTAGTTTTGAGAAGAATATTAACTGGTTACTAGCAGACATAAAGATCTTGCAATATAATATTTTTATTTTATGTTGCATACTCCATGCTGGGAATATACTTTTATTTACATTGTAGGTGTATATTTGCTTAAAATAAAATGGTTGTGATTCATACAAATTATGTTAATAAATCAATTAAATTTCACAATGAAAAATTATGAAATGATAAATGTCTTATTTTTTAACTGACTTCAGTAAGAAAGAGGAGGTTCTCAATTCGTTTGTATTTTTGTGCGCATATTCTCATGATGTTACATGATGAATCAAGGGAACTCCTCAAACGATAGGTAGGTTACACAACACACATTTCATACACACATTACTATTGGTACATTTTGTATAGGTTTGTTTTTCGAAAACTTTTTCTTTGATATAGGTTTTTTTTGTTTTTGATTTTTGATAATACATTTTGGAAAATAACGTCTGAGTTCTATAACTTTGATGTCTTTGATTATAAGTAGGCACTTAGTTACAACATACTTACAGAGTATGCATTCAATATAAGTATGTACTTATGTCCTCACCAATATAATTTTTAATGCATGAGCTACTTTTCTTGTATAATAGGTATATACCCAAGATTTTAAGTAACTAATTAACCTTGAAAAAGTAAACGTTCTTTTCAGATGGATACATTTTACTCGTAGTAACACCTTTTCTACAGTATTTAATTATTAAACTGCTTATGTTTTTCGCGCGTATCTTGTGTGTATGCATGTAATATTCTTTATTACCTCATATCTTCCAAACCGCTGGACCAACTTATATAATTAAAATATCGCTAGATGCGCCTTGACAGCCCAAGTGTCCTTAGATATGTGAAATTAGAAAAAAAAACAATATGGTGGCTGTGAGATGCCATTGTTTGAAGTATCAAAAATTAAAAATAAATCGAATCATGCAATATGGGTATTAAATTAGAGTTCAGCTCAAATCCTTATGGTTTCAAAAAGGTATATCATGATAGTTTTTTTGATAGGTTACCTTTGCTGTTAGTACCTAGTTGATAAGTTTTTATGATATGAATAGGTACTATTATTTTCGGTCGATTGCAAATTTTGATAAAACTTTTAACTTAAATGCAAAACCATGTCAATTCAATTACTATTTACGGTGGTAGAGGTATTGTTTAATTACGTATATAATATCTCTTGTGGTCTGAGGTCTGAGTGATATAAAAACAAATAGTATTAGATAGAAAGATAGAAAAGGCGTCACGATGTTGTTCTACCCTAAAATAATTGCCAGTTAGCTCTTGTCAGTAGAGCTGATCAGTGGTCACTACTAGGAATAAACGGTTCAGAATAAATTGATTGACATTTACTTACACTGTATTCGTAAATACCGCAGTAGGTACCGATGATCTGTGTAAAGTGTTTCCTTGGTCAGTAATTAAAAGATCCGTTCAAACTTGTCTTAACGTTAACGTTTAAAAACTCGATGCCGCTCGCAACCTTCCATTAAATCCAGGGGTGTCACAGACCGATCACTAATATTTGTCACTAATAACGATACGAACCGGTGTCGTGTTTATTGCCGTGGTGTTTCGAAACTGTTTCGCCGGTTAACCGGGCGCGCGCCTACTGTCGCAGCTACTAATATACTGCCATGCCGACCATGCCTCGCAGTTGCCGCTGCGAATCTCACAAGGACTTGTATCGTACAACGTAACATGCCGTGTACTTGACCGCCAGATCAAAATAATACTAATAATATAAACTGACTTCCACTAGTTCCACACCATTGGGACCTCGCTATAAACACGCTGTAAGCGCCGCTTGTATACGGATGTCATTACAACGCGAGCCCACCAAGATTCGTTTTTTACCGTGGTATTTGTCCATCTGCATCAAAATTGTTATTTGTGTCGATTTTTGTCTCTAACATTCCACACGTGGGATTTTCTATAAATCGACCGTAATGGGATTGCAAAATTGAAACCGGTCTGCAAACTCGACCTTAGCTTTTGTCTCAATCGGCCAGAAAGTGGGTTTATTTTCGCAATTCTGTATAGATAACATCTGATAACACATTAGGGGCCTTCCATAAATTACGTCACACTAATTTCATGACTTTTTGACCCCTACCCCTCCTTGTCACAGCTGGTCACATTTGTGAGACCTCCCCCCCCTAGTGTGACGTCACTTATTATAAATTTTTTCACCTAGACATTATTAAATTAAAACAGCAGTTCCGAAATAAGTTTTATTTCCATTAATTGTTTTTTAATATTTACCTATACATATACCTATACATACATTTACCTATACTATATAATTACTCAATTTTGAAATGTGACGTCACGAAATTTGGGACCACCTCCCACCCCTTGTCACACAATGTCACACTGCATCGACCCTCCTCCTCACCCCTAACGTGGGACGTAATTTATGGATGGCCCCTTATGTCAAGAAAATGATATTATGCCTTAATTTACAAAATATGTCGGTATATTAATTACTAAGTTTTTTTAGCTGATGCCAGCAGAAATTTCGTTGGAAAAAAATATTTATAGGCTTCAGATAGGACAGAGGAATTGTGAACAACACAGGCATTTTTTAATAATATTATGTTTTTGGCTTTTTTACTGTTAACTTAATTTTATTTATATTAAAAAGTATAACTTAAATTAAATGTATTAAATTACTATGTATGTATGGTGATGATGATATGATGTGTATGTATGAATTACTATTGACAGTAGCAGTGGCGTAGCTAGCCCTAAGGAGGCCCCATATCAATATTTGTTGTGGGGCCCCCTTAACGTCAGCTGTCAATTAATATAAAAGGAGTGCCAACTGTATTGGTCGTAGGCCGCTGGCGAGCTTTTTTTTGGAAGCGTTAGTGGGGGCCCCTATACGCTGGGGGCCCCGTATAATTGATACGGCTGATACGGCGGTAGCTACGCCCCTGGACAGTAGATACCTAGTTGTTTTGTAGCTGCAACACTGCACTGTGCATACTGCATACCCTTCACACAGAGGTCGTACGTATTTGTAACCACACAGGTGGACAGTATAAGTCTGTAAACATACTATTATGTGTAATAAACATAATACTATAATATCACGTGTGTTGCCTTGACCCTTTGGAGAGACTGCATGTTAGGGGTTGCTTCGTACCCCGAAGGACCATATTATTGATGAATAACCAGCCAGAGGAAACCGGTTTCATTTGAAAAGCAATAATGCAAAGATGGTTTTAAGACCACTAAAAATATGCATTAGGCACATTCGATCCATTCATGAAGTAGAATTTCGACTTTTCCCATACAATACTTTTGCATAGTAGCACACGCCGCGTATTCGCCGGTACGAGTACCTATATTAAATACTAGTAACCGCCCTCGCTTTGCTACGGTTTCCTTATTTTTCTACACCTTTGGTTACATTATTAGAGTTTTACTAAGGATCCCTAATTTTTTTGAAAATATAATATAGCCTATGTTACCCGGGGATAGTGAAGCTTCCGAACAGTGAAAGAATTTTTCAAATCGGTTCAGTAGTTTCGGAGCCTATTCAATGCAAACAAAAATTCAAATCTTTCCTCTTTATATATTAGTATAGATATCGAAGCATACTGCATACGGTGTGCAGGCATCCATTACCCATATTTGTTGTTTATCAAAAAAAATTTATAATTTCATAGAGGATAGAACTAATAACGCTTCATTTGCATCGATATAAAGTGATCGAAGTTCATTTGTTATAAGGAAGAACTAAGACATAATATCATCTCAGCAACGTGAGTAAATTATTACTGTATCGCATAAAAATATGATGTCATCACATGATTGACTCAGTCTAGTTTATACTTAATCTCATTCAATCTATCACTCATTTAATTAATTTATCACTTCCTCTGCTGAAGGAAAACAGGGAAAACTGAGGTTTCTCCAAAATGTTCTCAAAGGTGTGAAGTGCCAATCTTGTCTTAGCCATTTATATTAATTTAATCTGCTCTTAACCACCGTGGCGGACTAAAGGCGTTAGTCCCTCTCATGAGCGGTAATCTGAGTCTAGTTAACAGCTGGAGCAGTTGTGGATTCTGAGAGTTTAGTAAACTGAACAAAATATGTGATATCATATCATATTATAATACATTGTATAATTATGTTACCGGATATCTGTATAATGCAGGTATTCAACACAATTCCTAGGAAATGTGTATAATACCTGGGTCGTTTTGGCAATGTATTAAATTATATGAATATTATTCACCATTACATACTTTGCCTAGGTAATGTATACGTTTCCCAACTACTGTACAGAATTCCTGCATGTCCACCGGCAATGAATAAAGTTAGATTTGGGTATATGTAGTCAACTTGGATGGAGGTTGGAATTAATTTACTTAAAAACACACTCAAAACAAATTTTAACCTGCATGAATAGATATTTTTTTGTACATTTTAAATTAATGCTTGACCGAAATCCCACTTGATGGTAAGGAGAGATGCAGTCTAATGGCTCCTACACTAAACTGCTCGCCTACGCAGCTTCGGATTTTTCAAAATTGGTGACAGAACCGACTTACTCAACCCCGACCCCACGTGGTACTAGTCTGCCCTACCCCTAGAGTGAATGTAAACCCCGGAGGCGCGGAGGGAGAGCAGCCCCCGCCCGCTGTAACAAACTGCAGGCACCATTTGAACCCCTAAATTCTCCCTAAAAGTGCATATGTAACCGGAAGATGACAAGAACCGCAAATTTACAAACCTAGGTTTATAAACAATATAGAACTAAATGAATATTACTCTAACTGAAACATTCGCTACTTGAAAGTTGGCTTTTTGAAAAGTGTCATTATAAAAGGCAGACCAAACGTACAGTTGGCAACTGTTAGGTTGAGAAATAAAAAAAAATATGTGATAAGTTGGCAAATGATGATTCGGCGAAATAAAATTCTGCGAAACGTTAGTTGGCAAGTGATAATCGGAAAAAAAAATTTTCGGCGAAAAGGCAGAGAACCGTCTTTTACACACATTACCAACTACGCATGGAGTATTGTATAGAATGCCTGCGCGAAGTATGAAATAAATAATATTCCAAACGTTACCTGATCGTTTTATATATTCTATAAATTGCCTAGGTATTGTATAGAATACTGGTTTATACAGATTTCCGGTAACATATACATACATTAGTATCATTCATTTGATCTGATAATGCCATCCGGCCTGTAACTGCAGTCGGTCGTGGCCATGACAATCAACCACTTGGCTCCCGACCTAAGGGATCAGACACATTTCAATAACATTATATCATTAATAATTGTTTATTACGTAGGTATTATAGTGACGCGTAACCGCGTAGCACGCATGTAATCTTCTGTACTACGAGTAGTATACGTTCATGCAATACACGTAATGATTGTAACAGAAATATATTGGACTATTTATGCAAAAATGTACGCATGTACAGTACGGCCGCTGTATCTTGGCGCGTCTGAACTTCGTGCAGAAGGCTGCGCAGTAAAATAATTCGCCAATACTCGATACGCAGTGTATTGTGTCTCAGTCATACGTTAGCATGTTCGTGTTGCCATCTCTGTCTTACATGCGCTAAAGTTCGCAAAGCCTATGTTCAGACGCGCCAAGATACAGCGGCCGAACTGTACATGAAGCGCTCATAGCCCGGCGGCTTACGTCGATCCTAAGCGAATCGACAAAGTTAAGCAACAGCGGGCGCGGTCGGTAGTTGGATGGGTGACCGCTAGTGGCAAAAAATTCTTGAGCGCTTCCATGCTTCGAAGGGCACGTAAAGCCGTCGGTCCGGGTTGTTATCGTAAGATAACAGTCGTTAAACCATGTCGGAGGCCCTCGGGCGGCATAAAAACTTCCGACAATTGGGTTGGCCACTAACCCCTCCACCAATCCGCACTGGAGCAGCGTGGTGGAGTATGCTCAAGGCCTCCTCAAGAAGAGAGACACGTGCTCAGTAGTGGGCCGTTAATGGGTTGAAGCCAGCCATGAGCCAGTACGAATGTATTTGAGATTCTATTGAAAATAATAAAACCTGGGTCCATGTATAAACTTAAACCCTTTACTTTTCATTACAAATAGAATAAAAAACAATTAATATTCATTTAAAGTGAATATTAATCAATTCTGCAAACGTAATAAATACCTAGTTAAGTGATTATTTCGCGTAAAATCTTTTAATAACAGCGGTGTCTACATAACTCGAGCAGTGAATCGTGTAAATTAATTGGTTACCGATTGCTCAAGAGTTCTTTCACTTGAAGGGCTACTTATTCGCTTGTTGGCCGGGTTGTTTTTATTCATATTCAATTACTTTTATTAGTTCTCGGTTGGATTGTATTGCCTGTATTTGTTCTTTTGCTAGAAAACTCCTAGGTACCTACTGTTAAAGTTGCAAATCAATACAACATCAAAAAGTTTTAAAACACGGGACGACCCGTGTGGCGCAATGGTTACCATGCCGTATCGCCGCACCGAGGGTCCTGGATTCGATTCCCAGCGAGGCGGAAATTTGAATGATGAGTTTGAATTTCTGTTCTCGGTCTGTGTGTATGTCCTTGTCTTGTGTGTTGTTCTTGGCACTCACGACACAGGGAATCCTGGTGTGGGGCATATTTTATGTTTTTGTCATCAATTATCGATTTTCTTATTAATATAATATGTTAAAGAAATTTATATTTACCAAATACATACTTACATGCTTTTAAAAACAAGCTTTTAAAATTTTCACTTTGTGCTGTTGGCCTTTGAGAAGTTCCCTCCTCTGCAGCCAACCTTAAGTGTACCTTTCAGGTCACCATTATCATAAAAACCGGCCAAGCGCGTGTCAGGCCATGCGCAATGTAGGTTTCCGTGTAGTTTATTTACTCAATAACTACTTAAGCTAACTAGCCTTCCTTTCCATTTCACTGCCACATGCCGTAAATTTTTTCACACTCCAATACCATAAATTTCATTTTGACTGAGGAATCCTAAAAACCAAGATTAAGTTGTTGTTTTAAAAAGAATTTCAAGAAAACTAGTGATTTTATGCTTGGATAAAAGTGGCTTCTACTTGAGTGTAGAATCTAAATACACATTCGCTGTTTGTTTTATGCTGAGCCTGCAAAGTGTGTGATGAACATTTATGAAATATTCAGCTCATTGCTCACTGCCGAGGCCATTTGATGAAAACATGCTCGACTTACAATAGATCAAAATTGGATCTCATGCACCAATTTCAGAACATTTCGTTATTTTACGAAATGAAGAAGCTGTTAAACATTTAGATAAGTAATTTTTTTTGGATAAGTTCTATCATAAATGGTTTTTGAACACTTTTGTAATTTTTAAATTATTCAACGCATAATAAATGGTCATGGTTTTAAAAATAGCAATTTTCCTACTCTTCCATGATTTATCAGTAACACCGAAGTAATGTGTGTTTATTACAGTTCCTTGTCGAGTGCAGAGCTACTTGTCTGTAGAACTTTATGACAAATCTCACTAAACCATTTTTAGTGCACATAAAAAAATATTTATTGCTTTGTCAAGTGATTATTGCTTGCTGATCTAACACTGAGATGAAGTAAACTAGAGGTGGTTACGTAAAATTCTATTGACACACTTACGCAAATGGTGCAAGAAAATACCTACTTCCTTTTAAGTAACACTTCTTTGAGCATCATTGCTGTATTAATGCAAAAACGATAGATCACTCATCGATTCATGTATGTAGTACGAATCGCAAGAATCCGTTGAGATCTTACACTCTGGTTTAATTTAATTTTATAAACTGAGTTTCAAACTAACTTAATTTATCGTCTAATTTACCAAAAAAAACACTAACAGGTTTTCATAATTTCTAACCAGAAAGCCACATACATATTCAAAGAACAAAAAAACGATGTTGTGCATGATTAGCTCTTGCCCTGATTCTAATGGCATTTTAATAAACGTACTGACCATGAAGCTATTAAAGAGAGGAGACGTTGTATGTAGATTTTCTTATGTAAGAACGCGTGACACTTTGCGGGGCGAGGGCACCCCCTCCAACCCACCAAATCCCGCCCACTTCTTTATTTTCCATCTATCGATCAATAGCAAAACTACTCGCTTCGTTCTATATCGATTTTATTACGTAGTTTAACTATCTCACACTAGATGTCAATAAATGTAGGATGTAACAGGGACGTACTCAGAATATTCATACCACCTCATTGGACATAATTTAGACAAGTGAAAAAATTCTCAAAAATAGGTTATAATATGATGAAATTACAAGGAAAACTATCATGACTACGAGTATGTTAGCATAAGTGGTTAATGAGCAATAGTCGATAAACTTACTACTTTGGAACCCTACATTGGGCGGGGCCTGACCCGCACCTGCCCGGTTTTCTTATTTTTAAATGGCTTACGTCCCAACTCAGAGTCACTTACTTATCGCTCCTTATTTTATTTATTTTATTTTATTTAATGCTTTATTGTACACAGGTATTAAAGATGACACTAAGAAAGTTAGTACAAAGGCGAGCTTATCTCTAAAAGAGATCTCTTCCAGCCAACCCATTTGTTGTGAGAAAAATTAAATTTGGGAGGGATATGGAATGCGTGCCTATAGTGGATTATAATAATAAATATATATTAATACAACATACATACATACATACATACATACATACATACATACAAATAAACATACATAAATAAATAAATACATACATATATATATTATATATTATACATGAATAAAATAAAATACATACTCAGTGTGCAATAGATAAGTAGTATTCCGTGAGCCTTTTCTTGAAGACAAAAGCAGAAGGGCTGTCTCGGATAGAAGTAGGTAATTTATTCCATAAACGGGTGGCTTTAACCGTAAACGACTTGAAAAAGAAATTGGAATTGGAGTGAGGTAAAACTAAAGACTTGATGTGACAGGAACGTTTATTAGGAACAGAAGGAAGTGGACGAAAACGAGAGCGAAGGTAGATCGGAGAGGAAGGATCGTGGAGAATTTTGTGCAGAAAAGATAGAATGTGAATATTTCTTCTAAGTCGAATTGGAAGCCATTTTAAATTAGAGCGAAATTCTGAGATGCGATCATGTTTTCGCAGTCCGAAGATAAATCTGATTGCCAAGTTTTGCAGGCGCTCCAATTTCGAAAGCAGCTCCTCAGTGGCATCGAGGTAACAGACGTCAGCATAGTCCAATATAGGAAGTAAAAGCGTTTGCGAAAGCAAGACTTTAGTGTCAAACGGAAGAACCGATTGGAGTCGCTTGAGAGAATGGAACAAATGATGCATTCGTTTACTGACAGAATTAATGTGAGGGGACCAACTGAGGTTAGAATCCAGGATTAGTCCAAGGTTTTTTACTTTATCACTATAAGAAATGCAAGTGTCATCATAGAAAACATGTGGAAGAGAGGGAAGGTTTCTCCGAAGCCGTTGACTGCCGATAACGATGACTTGTGACTTAGTGGGATTAACAAGTAGCCCAAAAGATTTAGCCCATTCACTAATAATTTTGAGATCAGAATTAATGCACTGAACGGCAAGATGGGCCTCAGATGGCGAAAAATGACGGTAAATTTGTAGGTCATCGGCATAGAGGTGAAATGAGCATGAGATCACTTTCTATAACTCGTTAATGAATAGAGAGAATAGCAGAGGAGATAGAACACCACCTTGTGGTACACCGGCGGAAAGAGGTGACCAAGAAGAACAAGAGGAATCTGTCTTAACACACTGCTTACGACCACGTAAGTATGAATCGAACCAGGTTACGGCTGAAAGCGAAAAGTTAGAAGCATGCAATATTCCTAAAAGTATATCGAAATCAATACAGTTGAAGGCATTGCTAAAGTCAAGAAGGGTGAGGATTGTGAATTGCTTATTGTCCATAGCTAGGCGTATATCTTCAGTGACGTTTAGCAATGCACTAACTGTGCTGTGAGATTTACGGAAGCCTGATTGATACGGGCAGATGAGATCATGAGAGACAAGGTAATGAGTAAGTTGTGTGTGAACTAGTTTTTCAAGAGCCTTAGATAAGGTGGGAAGTATAGAGATTGGACGAAAATCTTTGCAGAGTGTAGGATTAGGTACTTTTGGAAGAGGGATAACATAGGCGAGTTTCCAAGCCTCAGGAAATACATTATTTGTAAGAGAGAAGTTGAAAATGTGGGTTATAATTGAGATTATATTACTCAAAATAGGAAGAAGCATATCACAGCTAAGCTGGTCACTCCCAGTGGCCTTACTGGAAATAGAAGTAATGGTCTTCTCTACTTCTTTCTCCGTAACGACTTTAAATTTGAAAGGTGAAATTTGAAATATAATCACCTTATATCACTCCTTAGTATAGAATCACCACACAAATTATGTACTAAGGAGCGATTTAAGTAACCGTTAGTGACTCTGAGTTGGGGCGTTAGTTTGTTTAAGACTTATAAAGATTTTATACAATGTTAAACTTAAAAAAAACTGATTTTACCTACTCCCGTTCACGTAATTAAATAAATTATACTCTGTTCATTATGGCATTATTCTTTTGACAGCGGTCATCGAGATCACGGGCATAAAGTTTCATATTTTTTTACATAGAAATGCACGCACGTCAATAGTATACTTTATTGGTTGTAGCAATCAATAATGATATCCCTAACGTCATCGTAACCAAATGTATCAATTTTGTGATTATATTTTTTTATAAAATTAAACCTTTTGTACCTTGCCTTATATAGATACTATGCCCATTTCCCATCACAAGACAAAAAGAATCAAGCTATAATGAACAGAGTATGCAGTACTTTAATTCAATGGGACACTCGGTAAAATAATTGGATTCTAATTACGGCCCTGTGTTTTTGTTATGTTTATTTGTTGTAAATAGTTGACGATAGATGGCGGCCTGTTTACAAAATGATTATAAAAACTAGAAAAATAATATTTTGGCGGTGAAAAACTCTATAGGAATGAATGTAGGACAAATTTCAGTACGTATGATTATCAATATAATACTAATACTTAGCTTTACGCACCTATACATTTTTAGTTCTCTTGACACAAAGTGTCGCCATCTAATGTCGAGTAGAATTTTATTTGGCGAGATCGGCGTTAGTGATTTTTCTAGAACTATTCTGCCTATTCTTATAAATTATGAATCAAATTACTTAAAAATGAAATGAAATGCCATCCATAGCATCAGAACGTCTATCCGAGTAGTTTTTACACGATAAAACACAGCACTTCATCCTTTTCTTTGAAAATGTGAAGCTGTGCACAGGACGGGCGCCGACAGTAGACTGACTTAAGGCCACGCCTACTGTGATGACGTCAGGACCCAGTTGAGTCACAGTGCACAGTTGCTTAGGCCGTCTCCTCTCTTTAATAGCTTCATGGTACTGACCTATTTCGTTACACAATACTTCTTAACCTTAATATTAAGTAGTATTCCTAAATGTAGCTACCTGAAGAGTTATATAACCGTGAAAGTAAGTGTACAATTTGTAATTCATCACATCAGTTGTACAATGAAAGGAGAAGCGTGCGTCTTGCATTCTGAAAGGTGCGGCCCGCGGCCGTGTAAAAAGGATGGTGCGCTTTGGTTTGGCCAGATTACCAGTGAATATCATCCATTGTGAATCAGAAGTTCAACTAGTTCAATTACCTCAAACTTATATACATACATACTACATAACATACACACACACAGCTAGTAAACTAACCTAACCTAAGTTTGGGTTATACTTATACCGCTCTAACTAATGAATCCTATTAGCTCATGACATCATCTTTATTGTCCTTTTATTTACTAAACTGTAATGGCATTACGGAATGTAATAACTGACCCATTTTATTTGTATTACTGTCCATGTACTCTACCAATCATTAAAAAAAGAAGCAACTGCTTTTCTACTAATACCAACTGTTTACACATCACATTAGACAAGTATCATCTAATTGTGCGCGGCATTCTCTAAACGTATTTGAGAGGTTTCAGTGGCCAGTCTGTACATTAAACTTATCAGCAACAAGCTCGATTTGACTCTTATCTATACAAACCTTTGTATGTTGGTGGACTACTGATGTGTTGAATTTATTGCGAAGCTGGTCAACGTGCAACTAATTGTGGCTGCATACGCATCTGTAATGAATAAGTTGCTGGACTCTTCGTTACCTCATTCGCATGATTGTTTCCGCGGTTACCCAATGCTTGGGTAAGCATAACGTGAGATATGTTCGTGATAAAGCCAGTTTAATTATTTTTTTTAATGTTACTAATCGATACACCTGCAGTCGATCCACCTGATGGTAAGTGCTCATATGGTAAACTTGTTTTTAGAAAAAAAACTTTAAACACATAAATTTAAGAAGTGCTGTTATTATCCTACAAATACCCGTAAAACACAAAGCAAATGAAAAGACCCGAAAAGACGATGTTTATTCGTTGTGTTGAAATACGCGTTGTTGTCTATTCCGAATGAAATAACAGAGTTGAATCATAGACGTAAATAATGAATCACTTTTATATTGAAACGGGTATGGTTAATATACATTCTAGAATTAGCTACGAATGTCTATAGCCTAAAAATAAACTACGATAAAAAGAGATTGACTGAGAGTTTGGGGAATATTGACTTTAATGAAATGATATTCGCCTCGCAAATTGTAGAAAAATAATCTAGAATATCAAGTGTATTTTATAATAAATTGCCCACTGAAAGCCATATTGTGTGCGTTGCCATGTCAGTCAGCAATATGTTGCATTTTAACCCAGTTCGTGTTAATGTTACTTCGATTGCGAACAAGTTTCAAAGTGGATGACGTAGTTCACAACTATAGTTCGACCCAGATAAAGAGGGAAACACAATCGATATTTCTTTAAAATTTAAATTAAGCGTTAATAATATAGTGCGTTTTATCATTTAAATTACATTGACCATTTACCTTCAGAGGGGATTGTAAAACCTGATTAGTTATTATTTTGTCAATTCATCAAATTAAAATTATTCATACATGACTTCAATTCAACTCATAAAATTGAAATCATGAAATATAAGCCTTATTCATCACGTTCCTTAAACACTACGGTATTTTGAGAATTTTCTAAGATGTAGGTATTTTTGTTGCAGCTAACGGATATAGTAAATGCAATGTCCTCGCGGGGAGAGCTTCCCCTAGAGCTCGCTCTGCGTGGTCGGAGCGCGTCCATCGCCACCACGCTGCTCCAGCATTGCGCGGACGCGGACGCGCGGGGACCCCGCGGGAGGACGCTACTGCACAGAGCAGTAGATTCCCGTGATGCCTTCTCAGCTAAATTCCTCGTGGAAAACGGAGCTGACCCTAGTCTTACAACGAAGTAAGAAATAGTAATAAGTTGAAATTCCTAAAACAATCGGGTAATAATAATAAAAAATTTAGCACGTGTTAACTTGTTGTTGTTAACTTTCTTGATATATTTAACGGAAACACGTAACACCCAACAATTTACGTACCTGCACAAACATCTCTTAGAACTGTTGCGTGCAATTTACACGGTTATGCCGTATTATAGCACGAGCCGATTTATCATAGATATCACACGTTTACGCACGGTCATTAAAGTAATTATAAAGTCTACTGGAGTGCCTGCAAGAATTGCCGAAGCAGTGAATTATTGTTGGTTATTTGAACATTACAATATTATTTTACTGTTGGTCTTAATTCAAATATTTGCAGCCCAGTACAGAGCATCCTCGTAATTGACATGGCCTGGAGGGTACACCATGAAGCTGCTGCAGCGCGGATTGGTAGAAGATATTTTAATTTTTAACTCTTAACTCACCTTGCTCGACCTCAACGTTAACACTATTATGGCATGAGAGTATATGGGACAACAAATCTCAATTTTTGTTTCAGGGAAGAAGGTGATACTGTACTCCATCTCATATCAGCACTCACAGCCAGTTCGTGTGACCCAGAAACGATGGACCAGATGGTTGAAATCGCTGAAATAGTCGTGCAAAAGGGCGCTGATATAAACCGTCAGAATAGGAAAGGATTGTAAGATTATATTTCATCTCGACTATGGAAAATTGCGCAAATGATGCTACATTTTGCTCATAATGTTCATTATTTTCAGCACACCTCTGCATCAAGCGGTTATAGCTAGAAACCAAAGGATATTTGATTTATTACTTAAACAGCCTACTTTAGACACTAACCTTCGAACAATATCTGATGAACATCCACCATTGTATTACGCGCTCGTCGACGACAGGCGAGCTTCGATATCATCCAGCGAGACTTTAGTGATGAATGGATCGAATCCTTTTGATACACCAGTGACAAACAAGAACGCATTCACAGAGGACCCAATCGAGGGAAAGGTGGAAAATATAGTAGAAAGAGGTTTCGCAGCTAAACTTATAGAGAAAGGATGTCATCCTAATCCTTTATACTCAGCATCAGGAGATAGTCTTCTACATATACTGGCACAAGGATGGTTTGAGGTATGTGATCTTTCGCCTTTATTTCACGCTCAAGCCGGGTAACTTCTAATTTAAGTATATCCTTAGAACCCCGTAACCACTAACTTAACCCAACTTCCTTACCTTAATTAAACCTAAGATCAAGCCAAGGAAAATATCATGTTCAACGTTACTCTGAAATTCAGTCGTTCAGGTACCTATAGAAAATGTATTTTTAGTAGTTCTGAAATTTTCTTATGATGTGTCTGTTTGCACAGATGCACGAAATTGTTTCATTATTCAAATGTCTTAGTCATATACAGCAATTTGAATGTCACTCAAACAACGATATCATAATTCGGAAATAGGTAGCTATACTTGAGTCAAACTCGTATCAGAATACTTGTCAATAAATCGTAAAAATTCCATTATAGGGTTTTCACAAACTGATTTGTATTTCGCACACCAAATAACTATTAAAGAACGAAATAATCATTATAACGTTTGTGACAACTTCATTATTTTAATATTGACCTATAACAACAACACACTAAGAGAAAACGACGTAAAAACCAACATCTTAAAACAATTTTCGTCATGAATAACTCACGCTCGCACATCCTTAATTTCGTGAAGCGACTTCAAACCTTTGTAGAAACTTATTGTTTTGAGGCCGGCCTACCGATGACTATAAATAGAAATGACTACGAAAACCTCACAGCTTTAATGGCGCTTACATGCTTTGCAACTTGGTCGTATTATATTTCGAAATACAGTGAAATCAACTTATCTGTGACTATAAGGAGGGCGCTGCCGGACGCATTGGACCAATCATAGTGCGCATAGTAGTAATTTATGAATGGGATGGCATTAGTTCCAATTTTCGCCACGTCACAAATAAGTTCTTGAGAGATGGCACTGTACAGATTATACAGATATTTCATTCCACTCAATATGCATGAGCATAAAATTATTTATAAGTTAAATTTCATTAAACAAAGCCGAATAACATTTTATATTTATGTTTATGTATTTTAAAACAGTCTATATCGATTTTATACGTAACTATTCCGTGTTATTTTAAACTTTTGCAAAATAAATATTATGTTTAAAAATAAAATAAAATTACAAAGAGTGGAACGGAACGCGACTTGCGAACTCCAGATTTAGTTCAAACGTACTTTATACGACCAAAAGTTTCATGCACCTGTTTGTTTGTGGTTGCTAGGCAACACAGTGCTTATGTAAATTCTGATTCGAATGTGAATATAGTGTACACTTAGATACGAGTAGATCCTCATTTAAAATAAAAAAATTCAAGCAGTCTTGGATTGAGAATACTCATACGAAAAGCACGACATCACAAACATGCACGACAGAAAACCAAACATTTTTCCGCCCCATAAACAACCCTGCCTGTGTGTCTCTAGGATTACATAATGAGCTTGCATGACAGTCCATCATGTTGTATGATCATTCACGCTTTACGTAAAGCAGTCCCTAGACGACCACATGCATTGACTGCACTAATAAACCTCATTTTTCAGGAGTCAGCAGTGTTCCTAGCGTCCCAGCTGAACGGCGAGCTGAACCACAGCAACGAGGGCGGCGTGACGGCGCTGCACGCGGCGTGCGCGGGCGGCCTCACGCAGCTCACGGCCGCGCTGCTTGAGCACGGCGCGCGCCCCAACGTGCAGACCGCGTACGGCGAGCATGAAGACACTGTCTACCGGTAACTGAGAGTTTTGTACCTGATATCTAGGGATCGACCATTTTTAAAGAATTGTGGCTTGGGATGCATTGATAAATAAATTATTGTTTATTGTTATTTAACTCTTAATAATTAATAAATGATCACCTGTTTTATAACATGGATTGAAATTATATATTCTGTGAAGTATTATGTATGTCTTTGTATTGGAATTAGGCAATATTTCAATAAAACTCTGATTAGATTTCTATAGAAACACGATATACATATTTTCTTCCAAGTGACAAGACAAGACATTATATTTTGTAGAGAACGAAAGCGCCAACAGCGGCAGAAAACTAAAACAAACTTTAACATTTACCAAAGCAGTCTGCAACAATTTCATTTACAAAGACACCTATGAACTACTTTATAAATTTATTTATTCAACAGTTTGTATATAATATTACATTTGTTAAGACAAACCAAGACACGTGTATAACCCTCGCAACGTTATCAATAATATTTGCACAGATGTATCACGTACCTAACTCGGTGAAACGCAGCAAAATTATGACTAATAGGTACAGTAGTAAGAAAGGCATTTCGCTATCTCCATAGGCAAACGCCTCTCCACCTGGCGGTCCTGAACAACCACGAGGGCGCGGTGCTGGCCATCGTGGAGCACAAGCGACTGACGGAGCGCGGCGAGCTGCCGGCCGCCGACCGCTCGGGCGCCAGCCTCGTGCCCAACCTCAACCTCAAGAACTCGGAGGGAGACACGCCTGTGAGCCTCGCACTTACTGAGGGTGAGTGCTGTGAGCTGTCTGTCTGTGATACGGGCACCAATGGCTCATTACTGAGCGAGTCTCTCCTCTTGAGAAGACTCTCATACTCCACCACGCTGCTCTAGTGCGGATTGGTGAAGAAGAATCTCTATAACTTCACAGCCTTATTCATAAACGCTTCATTAATAAACCTATTTTAGCTGGCACTGTCATAATATGTTTTATCGTTATCGTTTTTCATTTATTTATTTTTTTATGCCTTAAGTAGGCAAACGAGCAGACGGGTCACCTGATGGTATGTGATGACCGCCGCCCATAGACATTAGTAACACTAGGGGCGTCACCAATGCGTTACCGGCCTCGAAGAAAACAGTGGACCCGCTTCTTGAAGGACCCCATGACATAGCTTAGTGGGAACACCGATGGTGAAAGTTCGTTCCACAGTTTACACGTCCGTGGTAGGAAATTACGTGAAAACCTAATTGTGGACGAACGACAGGTATTCAGATGGTGTTGATGGAATTTGGTTCGTGATGCGCGATGACAGAAATTAGCCGCAGGTATTAACTGAACAGTTCTTCAGAACATTCCCCGTTGTACAGACGGTAGAATACGCATAGGGAGCCTACGTCTCTCCCGAACTCAGCGATTCTAATCCGTCTGTAAGGTTGGGATCGTCGACAAAACGAAAAGCTCGTCGTTGGATTCGGTCAAACGTGTCCACTTGGCCAGCTGGGTCTCCGGCCCAAAGATGGGAGCAGTACTCCACGTGTGGTCGAATTTGTGCCTTTATAAAGCATCAACCTGTTCTTAGGCGTGAAGTATTTCCCAATTTCCTCGCAGCTATTTTGGCCTTACTAACCAAGTGGTCCCGAAACTGCACTTCATTCGAAATGTCGACACCAAGAATCCCAATGCTTCATTATAATAGTACATTATATTAATTTCGTAGGAGTGAAAGGAACGAAACATTTTAAAAGCCTTCTAAACTTTGCTTATTTTTATGAATAAGGGGGTGTGGCTATATACTAATATATTATGAGCATGGGATCTGTCTGATCCGTCAGGTCACAAGCACCTGGTGGCGCCGCTAATCGAGGGCGGCGCGGACCCCAACGTGCGCAGCGGCAAGGGCTTCACGCTGCTGCACCAGGCCATCGTGGACGAGGACTCGCGCACCGCCATCTACCTGCTCGACCACGGCGCAGACATGAACGCATTGTGAGTCTGATAGGAATGTTAATTGAATGAACAATTGAAGGAATGTTTACTAACAGATCTTTTTAGAAGTAATTTTCTATTAAATACCCGTTATTTTACTTTTAATCCATTAACCTAATTATTAAATAACTTAAACGCCCACGGCTCGGCAGCCATCCGTAGCATATGAAGAGTCTTCAGGGTCATTAAGAATGCAATATTACAAAAAGCTTTACAAAACGCTTGTAACGCTCCCGGCGTTACGTATAAGCGATAAGTATGAGAATCAGGGGATAACTCTTAAATTACAAATTAAAGAATCCTTGGTGTGATTTATTTAGACAATGTTTGTATTAATTTTGTAGAACTTTTATAAAATGGCAGGTACAGCACAAAGGTAAAAGTCTGAAAAAGAGTAAAAAACTGATATTGCCGAGAACCAGTGGCTAAAGTAGACATAAAATAGTTTGTAAATCGTGCATGAATCCCCAGAACGGACGCGGGCGAGACGCCCCTGCAGCTGGCGATCCACTGCCGGCTGGGGCTGGTGGTGGAGGCGCTGTGCGTGCGCGGCGTCGACATGAGCAAGCTGGACGCGAACGGCGTGCCCCCGCTGTGGGCCGCGCTGGACTCCGGACAGGAGGAGGTCGCCAGTGTGAGTTGACTCTTATTGTTTATGAATAAGGTCGATATTTGCTTATATCGACGCTAGAATGCAAACATGTAGTAACTCGCAGATATCAAATTGTTAATCAGAGCCGAAAAACTTTTTGATCTCTCGAAAAAAATTCATATAGTAGAGAAGTTATGAATTTTTCTCTGTTTTAGTAGAGAACTTATGATTTTGGTTTTCGAGAAATCTAAAGTTTTTCTGCTCTGATCAACAGTTTGATCTTTGCGGGTCACTACGTGTTTGCTTTCTAGCGTCGATATCGACTCCGGACGGGAGTAGGTCGCCAGTGTGAGTTGATTCTTACCGCACTTTGATAAGGTCGAGATTTTCTTTTACTATTTTGACGTAGTTAATCAAATCAAATCAAATCAAATGTTTTTATTCAAAATTGGTTTGGTTTACAAACACTTTTTGAAAGTCATGCAAGTTATGCCAATGCTTCAGACAAAGCCCTACTGTGAGAGGGCCCGGGAGAAGAAGCAGCAAGAAACTTCCGGGTTTGTTTTTTTCCTGCTCACAGTTACAGATAGCACTTATCATCTACTACAATCTATATTCATAAAACTCATGTCCAAGCAGTCTTGTCTTTAAAATAATCATCTAATTTGTAATATCCTTTCCTCATAAGAATGCTTTTAATATGAGTTTTAAATTTAAGGTAAGGCATTTCTGTAAATTTCGATGGAATTTTATTATAAATCTTTACACATGTACCCATGAACGAACCACCAGTTTTACATAGTCTAAAATTTGGTACAATCAGTTTAGCCTTGTTCCTCGTATTAATATTGTCGATGTCACTCTTCTTAAGAAAACTGTCGTAATATTTCTTAACATACAAAACATTATCCAATATATATTGTGACACCACAGTTAAAATATTAATTTCCTTAAAGAGATCCTTAAGCGAGTCCCTAGGCCTGAGGTTGTAAATGGCACGGACTGCTCTTTTCTGTAAAATAAATATAGACTCAATATCTGCAGCTGAGCCCCACAACAACAGACCATAGGACATAACACTATGAAAGTAGCTAAAATAAACTAACCGTGCTGTTTCTACGTCAGTTAAGAGCCTTACTTTCTTAACCGCGTAAGCAGCTGAACTCAGTCTCCCAGACAAGGCTTCAATATGAGGACTCCATTGTAACCGTGAATCTATAGTAAGGCCAAGGAATTTTGTTGAATTTACAAGGTCAAGTACTTCCTTATTTATAACTATTTGAGTTGGTACCTGTTTCACATTTGGTAATGTGAATTTCATACATTTCGTTTTACTAGCATTTAACATTAGGTTGTTACATGTAAACCATTGCAACACTTGGGAAACAGTATTATTTACATCGTCAAAACATTTTTTTTTCCTATCAACTTTAAAAAGTAATGAGGTATCATCTGCAAACAATACAGTTTCACACAAGTCCCTTGTGAAATAAGGAAGATCATTGATATATATTAAAAATAAAAGTGGTCCTAATATTGATCCTTGGGGCACTCCCATAGTAATGTGTGCTCCTGGGGACTCCTTGCCATTAATAACTACTTTCTGGATACGGTCGGATAGGTAGGATTTTATAAGGCCAACTGATTGTGTTGAGACACCATAATGCCTAAGTTTATTTATCAGTATATTGTGATCAACGCAATCGAACGCCTTTGAGAGATCACAAAATATACCAATGGCATCCTGCTTACACTCCCACGCATCAAAAATTTGCTTAAGGAGTGCTATACCTGCATCAGTGGTATTTTTTCCTCTTGAAAACCCGAACTGATTAACATGAAACAACTTGTTTAAGTAGAAATGAGACAGCAGCTGGTTATAAATAACTTTTTCAAAGATTTTACTAAGGACTGGTAACATTGAGATGGGTCTGAAATTTGTGGGGTCGCTTTTATTTCCTGATTTGAATAAAGGGATTAATTTACCATGTTTCATTAGATTGGGGAAGCTACCATCGTCAATACATTTATTGAAAATGTGACTTAGATGTGGCGCTATGGAATTAATTATTGGTTTTATTATCATAGTAGAGAGACCCCAGAGATCACCTGACTTCTTGATCTTTATAGACTTAAAAGTCTTTATAATTGTATCGGAATTAATATATTTGAAGCTAAATGAAGTCAGGCATTTTTCAACACATGATTCCATTAAAGTCATAGCAAGCTGAGGGCTCGCATTTAAGTTTTTTGTTATTTCATGCGGTATTTTCGAGAAGAAATCCTCAAATGCGCAAGCAACTGCGCTATCAGTAGTAACATTTTTATCATTGACCTTTAAAGTATACTCATGATCCTTAAATTTTTCTTTACCTGTTTCTTTATTAATAATGTTCCAGGTAGTTTTGATTTTGTTATCAGAATTCTTAATCTTATTAGCAATATAAATTGACTTAGCTTTCGCACAGACTAGTTTAAACGTTTTTGAATAAATTTTAACATGATTTAAAAATTCAGGGTCTGTGGAAGTCGATTTTTCCGCATAAAGTTCAAAAAGTTTAATTCTGCTTTTGTATATACCAGGAGTTGCCCAATCACTAAATTTAGTTTTTAGGTTCTCACATTTAATCTGTTTTTGCTTAAAAATATTATTAAATTCACTGTTAATTAATCCAGACACATTACCGTATGCTTGATCAGTTGTATCATCATTTGAAATTTGTAGGAATGGAATTTTTCTAGCAATATTGTTTGTAAAATCACTAACACGTCTTTGTGTGATTGGTCTACAAGATATACTATATTGTGATAGGTCATGATGGTACTCAATGGTGGCAAATTGTCCGCTATGGTCTGAACAAATACAATTTAATATTGACTTATTGATAACATTACAATCACAAAAGATGTTATCTAAGCAAGTAGCCGATGATGGAGTAACCCTTGTCGGTTCAAAATATACATAACTCAAATTAAATGATTTAAATAAATTAATGAACCTTATTGAGGTAGAATTTGAAACTAAAATATCAATATTGAAGTCTCCACAAACAACTACTTTTTTATTTTTTTTACATAAAATTTTCAGAGCATCTTCCATAGCGGATTCGAACAATGGGTAGTTGCCTGCAGGTGGTCTATATACACATACAATTATAACCCTTGCAAGCTCTATACATGAAAGTTCTATATTATGCTCAATAGAGAGGGATACTATGTCTTTACGTTCCTTATAATTCAAACTATTATGTATAATTATTAATGACCCTCCCCTAATCAATTTTTGCCTACAGAATGAACTGCCTATGCTGTAATTATCTATAGATACAATTAATTCATGTTTTTTTAGCCAGTGCTCTGTAACACATATAATGTCAATATTCCTCTCATTTAATAATAAAGTTAATTCTAAGTCTTTGCCAGAAAAGCCTTGTATATTTTGGTGCACAATATTTAAATTATAGTGCTTTCCTTTTGTCACTATATTGCTAGAGTAGTTCTCTGTTGTCTTACAGACTAATTTAAATTACTTGGAACGTATTCCAACGATGCATGCTGAATGTCATTAAGTGACTGCTCAATAAAAGCAGAAGTACCAGCCAAATTCTTGGCTATATTGTCAAAAAAATATGATAGCGAACATGCTATTTGTCTTTTATTAAACTTAGACAGATAGTAATTATCTTTAGTCATATAACTTCTAGAAATTAATTTATTAATGTCAATTATTTCTAAAAATTTATCACTGTGTAAAGACATAGTGTACATTGCTAAATTTACATTATACCTAATGTTATTTTCTTCATGTGGCAAACACTCACTGTAAGGTAAAGTAAACATTACAATACTTTTAACTTTTAGTGTGCATAGTTTATTATAATAATATATTAACATTTTTCTGTTTATTTTACCTCTATTTCCAACAAAAATAATTAAGTTTGTAGTACTGTCTAATTTACTGGAGAGAATTTTTTCAAAAATATCATTTAACGATAACCCAGGAAAACAATGGTTAACACAGCTGAGCCCCGAATAAATGTTTATTAATTGGCCAAAATTCCTTCCAATTTCATCACTAAATATAACATTTTTAATACAATCGTTTTGCACAAAGGAATTATTGTTGTGTGCTACTTCTAAGGTTTTACAATTTTTTGAGATTAATGGCTCACACACTGGTGCATCCTCATATGTCAATGGTTCTGTGGCACCTAGGCCGGGTGCCATAGAATGTCTTTTGGAGATGGTCTCATTGTTTGCAGAGACATCAGACAAGCATTTTAAAGCCAGTATGTATTCCCTAATCTCTTTTTTAGATCCTTCATAATTTTGTGTCATAATTTTTAGGGATTCTTGTAAACTACACAATTTACACTAATGTTCGAGATGGTCGGTGTATGCCTATGAGCTTCATATTGTACAACTCATTTAGGTTTTTACATGATAGTACAGTATAGCTATTGAGCGGACATGCGATAGTTTAAACTTGTAGTGCACGACAGGGGGGAGGCATACCTAAAGATTCTCGAACACTGATATTGTAATTTTACGATAAGGCATTTCAAATTTTCCTTTTGTTTCGTTTACTATAAAATTATGTTATTGTGGATTTATCATTATTTTCGGTTAAACGTCTGTATAATTTACTTCGTTTTTGCTGATTATCCCGTAAAAATATGGACTGACTATTTGTTGTTTTCTTGTGTCAGATTCTGGTAAGAAATGGAGCGGATGCCGATTGCTGGGGCCCTGGTCCGGACGGATGCCTACAGACTTTATTACACAAGTGAGTGAAAGCACACTTACAAGCCTTCACATTTTGATATCTTTATTTTGACGTTACATTAGACACATTTAAGTAAGGTTAATGTCATAAATTAATTTTGGCGCCCAACACGGGACTAGGAAAGGGACCTAAAATTAATTACTTCTCTCATTGTTGCTTAGTAATAAATTGGCGATTTTTAAAATTGCAAGAAAAAAATATTTCAAATAACAACAGCCTGGAAAAAAATATTATTTTGACATCAGTGTGCGTCTGTAAAAGTAGTTGAATGCCATTGGTGTCAGGGCCATCGACGAGAACAAGGAATCGCTGGCCATGTTCCTGATCCGGTCGGGCTGCGACGTGGAGTCCCCGCGGCGGCCGGGGCCGGGGGGCGAGGGCGGCGACGCGGCCGCCGACTGCCAGGCGCCGCTGCACCTGTGCTGCACCTGGGGGCTCACTGACGTCATACAGGTGTCGTGTCATGTTTGTTTGTCTAGGTAAATGGTAGCAGCTAAATGATATGTGTTTCAGATATGATAAAATTCAGGGCAGAAACATATAATAATATGTTGATTTTAAAAGTAAAACTATCACAGCCAGGTTAGCTTAAGTAGTTAATGAGTAACTGTCAGTCGAGGAGCTTACAACTACAAAATCCTACATTGCGCGTGGCCTGACAACACTTGGGTGGTTTTTTAATTCCTCATTATCAAAACGACAAACTAATTAAAAACTAGTACTTTATCTGATTATTTGACCAGAATGATAGAATAAGAAAAAAATAGATTACAAATTCACATCAAGGCAACCACATAAGCAAACGCTCCCCCAGACGCTGCTGGAGCACGGCGCGAACATAAACGCTAAAGACGCGGAGGGCAAGACGCCGCTGCACATCGCCATCGAGAACCAGCACGCGGGCATCATCTCGCTGCTGCTGTCGCAGCCGGCGGCCGACCTGGCGGCGCGCGACGCGCGCGGCGTGTCGCCCTTCGCGGCCGCGCTGCTCGCGAGGAACAATAAGGCCGCGCAGGCGATATTGGAGAAGAACCCGTCCGCTGCTGAACAGGTACTGTCTTTTTTATTGACCGTTATACATTTGATCGTCTTCGGCAGGACCGGAACAAAAGTAAGGTGCTGTTTTGGCGAAATGCAAACTCTCTGGTATTGTTTGCTGTTGTACCAGGTAAGCAATGATAAGCAATTATTACTATTATTATAATAGTGCACGCATGTGTGTCACTACTCAGCTTAACCTCAGTGGAGCTCGGCACTGGTTTTTATCTGCACCAGCTAGCCTCCCTTCTAAGCTTCCTTTCCAGTTTCAAAGAACCATTAATAAGTAGCCTTTCTACTTTCTCTGTAGGATGGTGAGTCTCTTATGGCTATTTTGTTAGATTTATAAAAAAAATGTTAGATTTGTAAAAACATGGAACAAAGCCCATAAGTACATTTTTCTCTGTCAACCAGGTGGACAAGAAGGGCCGCAACTTCCTACACGTGGCGATCCAGAAGTGCGACATGGAGAGCGTGATGTTCCTGCTGTCGGTGGAGGTGGACGTGAACTCGCGCGTGCAGGACGCGACGCTAGCGCCGCCGCTGCACCTGGCGGCCGCCGCGGGGAATGAGGTGCTGCTGCGCTCGCTGCTGCTCGCCGGCGCGCGGCCCAACGACAGGGATGCGCATAAGTATGGACTGGTTATTACGTTATGTGTTGTTTTGTCGTTTGGTCAAAAACTCGTGTCTGGATTTTAAAAGGAAATTGGTGGTTCTTATAGGTAGTGGAATGTTGTTTCAGTTTTTTCACTACGGGAAGCTTTTTCATTTAAGCCTATCGATCGTGCTATACCGTGACATAAAATTGTAAATTCTGATTACGTTATCAAATTGTGTGATTATACCCAACCCGGAGTAATAAACCTGACAGACTCTCATAATACGCAAACATTCTTGAGTCGCGACTGGCAAAGACATACACAGTTAACTTACACACATTTATCTGTCACACAAGTTTGTGCCGTCGTCGAAGCGCTTTAACGTTTACCCAAATATCGATGTTCATATCCTATTATGTGTTTATATATGGTATCAACTGGGTTAGAACGTCGTCGAAGTACTTCGACATTTACCTAAATACTGATTTGCATATCATGTGTGTGAACAGACGCACAGCACTACACGTAGCAGCGGCGGCGGGGCAGGCGGCGCTGGTGGCGGCGCTGGCGGGCGGCGGCGCGGACGGCGGCGCGCTGGACGCGGCCGGGGACTCCGCGCTGCACGCCGCGGCGCGCGAGGGCCACGCCGCCGCCGCACGCGCGCTGCTCGAGAACGCGTGTCCTGACCCCACTGTCACTAACCTCAAAGGTACGTTATGCACACATGACAAACTAAGACATACGTACTAACACTTTATGGCCGCTTCTCATTGGACGACGCGGCGACGTACGACACGACACCGATATATTATTTATGTATCTATAATAGGCATGATGACAGACTTTGAAATACTGTTCTATATTATTGAGAAATATTATTACAATGTATATCATATTTCCACAAAAAAAAAAAACAGGTTTAATATAAAATAAATACTTTATTTATAAGTTTAAAATTCGTACTAAAACACTTCAAAGTGTCATGGCGTCGCTTGTGACGTCACGCCTGAGTAGAGTAATAGACAAAATGTCATTGTCAATATTGTCATATTCCTTTGTTTACTCAGTTTTTTTACTTCATTTATTTACGCGACGTTGGGGACAATTACTGCGTTTGTCAGATAATTTCTTTATTGAATATGTTCTTATCAAATACACTTAGTATGTAAATTTTATTATTTAAAAGCTGATTCGGCAGACGTTGTTCTGCCAATAATTTTCTGGATAGGGACACTTTAATCACCTAGTGGTATGAAATACACTATTCTTATATCTACCAAATATACACAAAAAAAATCGTTTGGGAGAAGTGCGACCACAAATATCGTGACACGAGATTTTTATATATTAGATTAAACAAGGCGCAGCGCATAAACATGTGGGACGTAGCACGCGGGTACATCGATCCCTCGCGCCGCGTCACTGACATCCCCGATGTTATGATGTCCGTAAATGGCGGTGACCACATAATATAAATTGGCCCGTCTCCTTATTTGTCGGATATTACTATAAATTTGAAAAAGGTACCGTGTTTATAACATCTCATCAAAACGATAAATGTGAAAGAGAGCCAATTAAAATAAAAAGAATTGAGATCTAAATCGGTGCCAAGTTCTGTGTAGAAAAGCCTAAAATTTTAGTCAGAAGAAAATGTAATTCAAGCTCTACATTAGACTTGATTAGTTTTCACGTACCTACCTAGGCTATATTATAATTGAAGTCTGTAAGTTTGATGTAATACCTATTTTACTTTTCTAAAATTTGGTTTGTTGGTTGCTAACTAATGAAAACTAGCCAAGTCAAATTCATTTGTTAGATTTTTTCCCTTTACATACACCTAATAGTCTACCTTGATCCAGTTTCTAGGTCATCTGGAACTGGGTTAGTTTTGATCTATAAGTCAGTCAATGATAAAAATGTCGATTTTTGGACGTTAATATCTAAATAACCGTTTGAGGTGTGTTTATGAAATTTGGAGCACATAATGTATTTCGCAAATCTCAATAAATGAGCCAAATTTGACAGGTTTATGTGGAATAGTTTTTGAGTTATGAGGGGGTCAAAAGTGGCTCCAAATGGTTCATGTAATAACACACGAGCAGCAGCTCGCCAATTCTGTTAGCTTGAAATTGGCTTGACACGCTACCGCGTGTCTAGATTCCATATGTTATAATTTAAAATCCATCCAGTCCTTGACATCCAAATTAATCCGAAACCATTATTAACATTACTGTAGTATAATTAATATTCACTAGTCGATAGGTATAATGTACTTTATTTATCTCAGGCCGTAACGTGCTTCACGAGCTGTGCTGGTGCAAGAAGGACAACGCCGCTACAATCTGCGAGGCATTGTTCGAGTTCGTTCCGGACTTCCCCATCAATAGGACTGATTTACAGGTTCAGTACTTGCGTATAGTCCATTTTTGGACGAGTCCTATTTAATAAAAATACAGGCTTTTTTCGTAATTAAAAAAAAAATAGGCGCAAAATGAAAATAATTTAAAGATAAATAATCATTAAAAGTAATTCTAAGTAATTCTAAGATTGTTCACCAGACAAGTCTCGTGAAAACATAACATAGATAAGTGACAGTAGTGTAAGGCGGCCTAACGTTTGTCCAGGGCAACACGGCGCTGCTGCTGGCGTACATGAACGGGCAGGGCGCGCTGTGCCGCGCGCTGGTGCGGCGCGGCGCCTGCCTCGCGCAGGAGAACAAGGACGGCATCTCCATATTCAACTACCAGGTACACTATACAGATACACTGTCACTCCAATCATACATGTATTTATTACCTATAGATTCAGCCACGGCGTGGCCGTACATGAGACAGAGAATTAACGTTTCATTGAGGTTATTTTAAAAGAAATAAACAAAATTTAACATGCAGCCTAGAATACTGTTACCCACCATCGTACTTAAACCATAAAAGAAATAATAGTATGCTTTTTTATGGAAATAGCCGGCAAACGAGCCGACGATCCACCTGATGGTAAGTGGTTATCGTCGCCCATAAACATCAGCAACACTAAAGGCATCACTGATGCGTTGCCGGCCAGGAAAGAAAGAACTGGCTCACCAGCCCCCAGTCGGAACACGAGTCGTTTGGCGGCTGACTCATGCTCAAGGGTGGTAGCTATCCAGGCGAACCCCATGGAGAAATAGTAATAGTAATAATGGTATTAATTGACAATTAAAATCAATATTACTAATATAATCCCTTGAGGGGCCCTACCACCAGCGGGCCGCATTTAGTCGCCTCTTGCGACACCCATCCGGCGTAGGATTGTGGTTAGTATTCTAAGCTGCTCCAATACGGCTGCTTAAACTTACTACGATTTTCTGCTTATAAAACAAACTGAAACTTTAAATCTCAAACAAATTGTTAACGAATGAATAAACATGTAGACTAATGAAAAATAAAATACGACATTCATAAAACACAACGTAATATTTTATGTGCAACTTAATTTTATCGAATCAACCATCATTACTATAACAAAATTTAAAAGAAGGATATGATATCCGAAATTATGTATTTATACAAACACGAGTAACCTCCCTCGCTTTGCTTCGGTTTTCTTATTTTTTAAACCTTGGGTTATATTATTGGAGTTTTATTAAGGATCCCTAATTTTTTTGAGAATATAATATAGCCTATGTTACTCGGGGATAGTGTAGCTTCCTAACAGCGAAAGAATTTTTCAAATCGGTTCAGTAGTTTCGGAGCCTATTCAATGCAAACAAAAAATCAAATCTTTCCTCTTTATATATTAGTATAGATGAATGAATGATCGATGATGCTAATAGCGATCAGTAACTATTCTCTATCATGTCACTTCTATCTTCTATGTATCAGTTTATACATTGTTTTATAATAATATAAGGACCTAGATATGTAAGTGAAGAGTGTTGTACAATTGTATGGCGGATAACCGTCATGCCGCAGGTGGCCACGAAGCAGCTGCTGCACCGGCTGCTGGACGCGCTGCCGGCCGAGGCGCCGTGGGCGGAGAGCGAGCTGTGCCAGGAGTGCGGCACCAAGTTCACGCTCACCATGAGGAAACACCACTGGTGAGCTTTTGTACAGTGCCCTTAACGCGGCTCTCTCCCCAGACTTGAGGAAGCCTAAAGCATAACGTCGTTGCGACTTTATGATCTCTTATGTGTAAAAAATCAGCTTTTTGAGGGAATCGATAAATTTTGTTTAGCAAGCACATAGGTGATTTTGAATTTCATTAATAAATTACGATATAAATGTCGTACACACATTAGAGTTTTTGAATTCGATAGTGCTTTAAAATGTAGAATCATTAGACGTTAAACAGTGATTTTGCCAAAAGTGGCACATAACACATAAGAGGTCTTAAAGTCGCAACGACGATAAGATGAAATTCAAAATGCCAAGTTCACTAATTTAGCAAACCTACAGAGCTATAAGTAATTTTGATTAAACTGTATTTGATTTTATGTGACAGATATTGGTGATCCAACTCCTCCTCGAATTATGCATTTAACTAGTTATTTATTTATTTAACATTTCCAGCCGACACTGCGGTCGAATGCTGTGTAACAAGTGTTCGAGTCAGGACGTTCCTATACTGAAGTTCGGTTTGAACAAGCCTCAGCGGGTGTGCGAGATCTGCTTCAACGTGCTCCAAGTGGGCGCCAGCTAGGAGGCGCCCCCCCAGTACTGATAAAGTGTGATATATTATGTTATTTAATACAATCGGAACTTTACGAGTTGGTACAAGAGTTACTTTTTACACAATGCTAATAGTATTTTTTGTCAAAGTCAAAGTCAAAGATGCTTATTGTTTGATTGAAGAGATTATTGTTTGTTGATGTTGAATATTATGACTTCAACTGCATTTCCATTTTGAATACAATTAATCTCTATTACACACATCACATCTAAATTTGTACGTGCTTTTGCATATAATAATTTTATTGTTTAAATTACTATCTTTTTAAAACTGATAGCGCTAAAGTTTTCGTAAATTCTAAAAAGTTTATTTACATAAAGCTAATACAGTGAGTTGACGTTTGGTAATTAATGTATGAAATTTTTAATTGTAGAATAAGTATTTTGATGTAAAACATCTTTACGTGAGGGGTAAACCTGATTTTAGACTTGGCGATCGTGGCGACGCATTTCGATGTTTCACATCTGTCAGCCGTCCCATGACAGCTGTTCTTTTTTTATTAAAGTAATCGGCTTTAGCTCATTTGACCATACAACGACATAATTGTAATGCTAAAAAACCTATTTTATTGAGCACCAACTGAAAAAATATACTATTGGCAGTGCATAAAGTTGATTTTGAACCAACTCTTTGTAGAGCTTTTTACTTGTCACATTAAAAATTTGACATAAGTGTCCGGGTAGCAACCAAGAGTTGGTGGAATAGTTCATTGGTATAATCTTAACTAAAGTCTCTTAATATGATACTACAATACTTTAACTGATGGTTGCTACACTTTCATTAATTTTAACGTATATTACAAGCTTGTGTAATCAATGACTATACATGAGATGTACGCAATATACTTAATTTGAATAAATTAGGTCACATTTAAATTAAATCATGTTTTGCCGCATTTCATTAAGTTTTTATAATGCAGCAGTCTCAAAAAATCTACATGTAATTTTTTGTTACTCTACTGGTGTACAATAGTGATATTCGACGCTTGAAAGGCAAAAATTACCAAGCGACATGTTTGACAACTTTACACTAGAGCATTTTAAAGTTTTTTAATTTTAGAAAAAAAATTGTAAAAATCGCTTTATTAAGCATTTAAACTGCATGTAAAATTTATTGGAATTAAGTATGTAGCTATGACTAATAGGCGATTTTTTACGATTTTTTTCTAAAATTAAAAACTTTAAAATGCTCTAGTGTAAAGTTGTCAACATGTCGCTTGGTAATTTTTGCATTTCAAGCGTCGTATTGTATTGCAAGTTGTGTATGTGTGTGTGTGTACCCTTGTACATTCCACGCGTCAAAGCCGTACAGCCGACGACGCAGCGTTGTGAAGCAATAATATGATTTTGTATAGAGCAATAGCTTATGCTACGAGCAAACATATTATACTTTTAAAGTTTAGATATACAGTAATAATTTAGAGGCACAAAACAATTTTTATTTGTATAAATAAGTAAAGCAGGTTGGTGAATACTAGAATCTGCTTACGTATTGTTGGATTGCGACCATTCATAATGAAATCTATTATATAACCTGCGCGAATGGCTTTAGTTGGTTGATGTTCACTGTAAATAACTAAGAACTTTGCCACTAAACACAGTGCCTCACCTATTGAAAATTGATTTTTTTATAAAAAAATGACATGCCAAAGTATTGAAGTGCTTTTATTATTCATTTATTACGTAGATTTAAGCATTGTATTTAATTAAAAGACAAAATTATATTTTTTTATGATTTAACATTATATGCTACATGGTTTAAATTTTATGATACACATAAAATTTTGAGGCAAATTTTTTAATGCTATGTCGATTTCAGTGGTTAGATATTAATTACTTAAGTTCGATTCCACTATAATAATAATGTTTAATTTTACGTGGCAGTTACAAATAAATACTCTTTCTTCGTTTTATTTGGCTAGAAGTCACTTTGCATTATTTTGTAACATTCTTAAATTGGTAGGAATCAATATGTAATTTTAAATTATTAGTTGTTGTGTAAGTGCCATTTATATTTCTTTATTATGTTTGTGTTGTCAGTGTATTTGTATTTTTTTAATATACTATCACAGATTTTTTTATTTATTTACACAATTAAATATATATCTGTATTAATAAAATGTCTTTAATTTATTTGATCCGTTAAATTATTATACCTATAAATCGCAATTAATGAAACAAGGATTGATTTTAAATGAAAATAAAATAAAATTTTGAGCATTTATTTACAAACAATAACTTTTATCTAACTCCATACATCAACATCAATGAAATAATTTATTAATATTACTAATGTAGCCCCTGCATGATGTAAAATGCAGAACATAATGGAATAAAACACTTGTTGGGACACAAGGGCAGGTTTTGGTAACATTGCCTACTTCAGCCTCTTAAAGAGGTCCTTGTTGACGCACTTGTCGAGAACATGGACGTAGTCGATGAGTTCCTCCTCGCAGGTCTCTGTTGTTTGTGACCGGGAGTTGACGCGGTCGTTGCACTCTTGGTATCTGGCCCAGAGGCTCTGAGCTTCAGGCTTTTGCGAGCACTCCTCCTACACAAAAAATATACATCTAACTATTGTAAATATAAAACATTTAGAATGCTAATTATTATTTTACATATATATTACTGTACTGTTTATACTTTTTATTACATACAAGGTATACAATCTAAAATCAGCAACTTTTTAATTATATTTAACTTGACAACAGTTTCTTTCAAATCAAAACTACTTAACTTTACTCTTATAAACATAGCTACTGATCTAAAAAAAACTTTAATTACATTACTGGTTAAAATAAAACTAAACCTTCAAACTTGCTTCAGGCCTGAATCTTGAATTAGATTGAAAATGGGTGGACTTCTAGAAAAATATAATTATCATTAAAAATAGGTTCCGACTAATTGTTGTAATATGTTGGAGTTAGCCTTAACCAGGCCTGGCGCACTCCGCATTTTAGCTATGATGTTACAAGTACATGCTACGTTCGACATACGTTCTACATGCTATGTTCGGGCTGATTTAGAAAATTCATAAAGGCTGTCACACATTCATAATCTATCACACATATTAAAAATTAAACTTGTGACGTAATTTATGAATGACCCCTTACTAGTTAAGTACTTACAATTAAATAAGAATTCAAAGAATATTTGATGTATGAGATTGACAATTGACTGTTTTTTTCTGATTCCTAAACACCTAAAAGAGATAATATTTGTTTCATAGACAAAGTATGTACACATTAACATATGCCGTATAGCCATCTTCTCATTTCTTCATAAAAGTAGCATGGGCATTTAAGTTGTCATTAAACTTTCAGATTAATTTATTATTCTCTCAAAAAATACAATCCTAACATTGCCAGAGAGAATAACGCGAATAGTGTTAGAAAGGAAGGCAACGCATTACGCGTTTTTAATTAGTGCTGTGTGACCTGAATTACACTTTATTGCGTCAGACCTATTTAAATGATTTTGCGGAGTGCATCTTCTGTACTATTATTTCTTTTGTGCCTTAACACAAAATATATTGAGATTATCACAGTACTTCATCCTTTAAGTCAGGTATTGTTTTATAAACAGATCATCATTGTTACTGATCTACCAGACATCAACTTATTCCTATGAAGCAGTAATGGCTTAGTAGCTTGAAAATGGTCTTCGAAGTCCTGCTTGTGTGACATTAATGATGGTAGTAGGTGTTGGCTTCAAACCCATTAACAGCTCGCTACTGAGAATGCACATCTCATTCTGAGGAGACCTAGAGCTGCTTCAGTGAGCATTGGTAGAGGGGTTAGTGGCCAACCCAAGTGTCGGAAGTTTTCATGCTGACCAAAGGCCTCTAATATGGTCTGTTATCTTGCGATAACAACAGGTACCAACAATTATTGATTAAAGTATATTAAAATCTATTTCCTTAACCTTATATATTAGAAAACATAATTGTATTGATAATAAATTAATTGAATTATAACCTCGGATAGGGCAAGGTAAGGTTGCAATATATTGATTTCAAAGTCAAGGATAACTCTCACTAAACTCAGCTGAAGATCATGTCGAAACCAAAAAATGATTCGAAAAACTTACTCGCAACTGCTGCTGAGGGTCTACCAGCTCCTGCTCTTCCTCCTCGGAGGCCTTGACCACTGGCACTAGTTTCTCGGCCATTTTGCCTGCAAACATGACATTATCATGGAGAACTTCATGCAATGAACATGATACACTTAAGTTAAGCTCACAAAATACTAAGTTATCGATATTTCAAAAAAATTAATTTACCAAAATCGGTGATGCAACAGCAGATCTCGCAAAACAGGGGCTACTCACTTCGATTTCAAGGTCAATTATGACATTAGTAAAAATTTTAGCCAATATTACAGAATTTCGTCATAAATGTTGGTAGCAACTTTTTGGTATGACAAATGTAATGATGTCAAGTTTCCGTTTCCGGTTGTCAATCGAAAAGACGTTACTCTTAAAATAAAAATTTTGATATGGGGAAAACTAACAGAAAATGTTATATTTGTTATCGTCAACCCCTATCAACACTAAATTTATTTCTCGCGGCCTTTCCTGCAGACCCTGATAGGTAAGTTTCATGACTATTATTGATAATATGAATAAGCATACTATGAGTAATGTATGAAGCTTACAATTATTGAATTTATACTTTATTCATTAGAACTTTACATTGCTATATTCTTTTCATATGCTTTTAGATGTCGACAATGGGTTAAAGCCATTGGAGACGAAGATTTGGTATATATGCCTATTGAAAAGTTACACCAATTAAAATTTGTGTGCGGACGTCACTTCGCACCTTCAGCATTTAATACCCAACGAAGCAGATTACTTAAAAATGCAGTGCCTTCCAGAACTTGACGCGTCCACCTCTAGCAGACAACCTATTAACCAATTTCCCATTAAGAATAGGAAGTCTTATTAAAGTCATATTAATATCATGTTATCTATTCCTTGTATTATTATTGCAGGAATAATATGAAAGCAACAGACTAATGTAAACTTACGAAATAAAGAGGTAAAACCTTGTTAAGTGTAAAAAGTTTGTAATTAATGATTTTTTTTGAGTAATATGTAAGAGTATGTTAACAATTAATTATTTCATGTAGTCGATCTGATAGCACTTGTACCTTGTTGTGAGCTCCTTTAAAGGTAGGTGTTAACAAATACTTGGAATTGTTAAATAAAATTATAATATTAATCAAGTGTGGCTTTTATTTTAATCTATAATTAAGGATAAAAAGGTATTAAAGTCTAACAGCCATGAACAGTATAAAAGCACAACACTAGTTATCGATAATATTAAGCCCATCACTAGTTGACAATGTCATTTGATAGCTATGTTGGCGGCCTTGTTTCCGGTTTACCACAGATATGAATAAAACATCATTATCGCACAGAGTATTTAAAACACTATGGCTCATCGTTTATCCTGTAATGTTGGTACAAATCTTTACTTAAATCTTCTAGCTAGAGACAATGTTCTAAGTGGCGTCTCTTAAAACGTAGTGATTAAGTACTCTGTGTCGCAAAAAACGAATGAATGTTACCATAAAAATAAAATAAAAACGATGACAGCTTAGAGATGACAGTGACATCTAATGTCAACAAAACGGGATTTATTTTTTGATGATAGTTTTTACGGTATCCTGTATCGAAAATACGAAATACAAATTCGCAAATACCGGTAATTAATTTAAGCCACTTTACACACACAACATCACAAAAATTCGTATCTGTATCTGAATTCTGAACTTATATCAGAAACAGAGAACTGATTAGGCGCTAAATCTATATATAAATACATATATTATAAAGTCGGGTTACTTACAGGCCCTACAGCAATTATAACTCAAGAACGGCTGCACCGACATTAATGATCTCTGATTTGTTAAACAAACAAAATATTAAAAACATAAAAGAGTGGTTTTATATGTAAGTGAAACATTTTTCGGTTTGTAGGCATTTAACTAAATTTTTTTAGAAAATTATCGATTTACAAAGGGTATTAAAATTGCGTTTTTAATCTTAATAATTGAAAAATGAGAATGATAATGCAAAATCAATAGTTAACAAAATATTCAATTTTAAAATTTAATTTCAATTTGCGTATTAGGCAATAGAATAAAAGTTTCACTTTAAAAAACATTTACATTAATATACAGATCAAAACTCAAAAATGCCGCGGAACACTTGCACGAATAATTAAGAATATAAACATGATCAGCTGATGCGAGCTATGGGCACCGCAATATTGGCCTACCCCCATATACTGGATATCCGGGTGCAATGCGACATGCGATAGCTGGACGAAAAATTTTGGGGCGATGGAATAAAAGTTTCACTTTAAAAAGTAACATGACATTCATTGATTGTTATGTTACGTGTGGTATGAATTTCGCCGTGTCAGCTAGTTAAACATATTATTATTATATACTAGCTGACCCGACGAACTTCGTATCGCCATATTACATAAAATGGCGTCAACTGTTGAGAGGCTAACAAACTATTTTTTTTTTCTATAAAATAAAAGTAGCCTAAGTTACTTCTTGTTACATCAGTTATCTGCCAGTGAAAATCCCGTCAAAATCGGTCCAGCCATTTCAGAGATTAACCGCAACATAAAGACAGACAGACAGACAGAAATTGTGAAAAATGTTGTTTTGGTATATGTAGCGTGTACACATCCAAATGCACTTAGTAAGAAGCGGTTATTTTAATATTACAAACAGACACTCCAATTTTGTTTATTTGTGTAGATTACATAAATGGCTTGTGGCACGTAATCCAACCGAACTTTTCGAAGCACGGCTTTCAGAATTTTCAAATGAAGATTAAAAACTTTTGTATCATATACAAAAATGTTGTTTGATCTGTCTGTTTTTTCTTCCATTTCACTATCGCCAAGATATCCAGTACTTTGTTTGCTTTAAGAAGATATCGCAGTTCGCAGCTACAGTGTGAAAAGGCACTTTTGTCTACAAAAACGATATTAATTAACTATCTATGGATATTTGTTAGTCTACGACACTGACTCTACAGCATAATCTATGTAAAAGTCAAGTAAGCCAACATGAAGAAACAAACTCAACTGGCGCCTATGAAGTACAGTATTTTAGTAATTTACTTTATATGACATTGTATTACAGAAATGTAATACTTTATGATATATGTTTTTGAAGTCATTTAGCATCTTATTATTTTGTGTTACATGTATATAATTTAAGATAAGCATTTATTAGGGATTTTATTAAGGCACAGTAGAATATTCAATGTTAACGTTTGCATTGATAAGTTACAAGATTAATGTACGTATATTTTTTGTCTGTATTTCATTACTCAGTTTCATTTTTCCATACTTCGAGAGGCCGTCACCATGGAGAGTGCTTGTACTAGAAATTTATATTTGAATTCGTTGTTGTAGTGTTAATTCAGTGAAATCTTTGCTACAAACATGTTAAAAGGATTAGTAAAGTTTCATTGTACATAATAATTAGGATGGTATTCATATTCAGTTGCTGTATTGGATTAAAAATACAAATATTACTATTTTGTAACATATTGTTTTTCTAAACATTTCAGGTTTGTTTCGCATAGAATTTTATAATTGCAATTCTAATTTCAGGATATATCCAGCATAAAGACAACCATCCAGATTTTATATGGCATTACAAACGATTTTTTGATGAAATGTTGAGGTTATGTTTTATAAAATATTATTTGTATTTTTATCTTTCAGAATGAATGGAGGAATGGAACACAAGGTCCCAGGGCATAATGCTGTGCTACATAAAGCACCCAAAAACTATAAACTCCTGATAGATCCATTTTTAGTGAAAGGAGCTACAAAACTATACAGATATGATGGTACTGTGCCTGGGGATACTTCTTATGCCCCTGTCCAATGCAGAGACCCTAGGTCTCAGCTTTCACGGATTTGGAATAAATTGGAACCCGCAGATTTGCCAGTCCCCAGGTAATTTTGAGGTCCCTAACTTTAACATCAGTCAGGTCTACAATTAATCTATATTTCAAACAAAAGTTGATAGTTCTCTTATTAGAAGTTCCTGGCATGAGTTATCAACAAAACAATTGCTATATTTTCTCGTTTTACTGCTTTAAAATCCTTTGGCTGTAAATGTTTTCTAGTTTCTTCTACTGTTGGTGATGTCCTATAAAATAGACCTATAAGCTTTTTTAGATGCTTTGATTGCAGAATTTCGCTCTAAGAAGTCGACAAAAGTTGAATAATACTTATTCAATTTACAATTAAAGTCCAAAACTGCAATAATTTGGTTATAATATTCTTTGTTTTTATTACACTTCTGTCCTCAGAGCTGCCAACATTACAACATTTGACATATTTTTATTGGCGCGAATTTTGAATTTATTCATCTTAATTTTTAATTTCAGGTTTAGAATTGACAAAAATTATGTTGGAATACCTCCTCAACTAGAAATTACAATAGGAAATCTGAATGACAACATTGATAAAGCATTTTTAGCAGATATGATGAATAAAGTTGGACCTTATGAGGAATTGACAATATTTTACCATCCCATTACAAACCGTCATTTGGGATTTGCCAGAGTAGTATTTCAAGATGTAAAATTCTCAAAGTTATGTATAGAAAAATATAATGGGAAGTCTGTCATGGGTCAGGTAAGTGCATTATAGTTGCATGGATATTTCTATAGTCCATCCACTAATCTTAGAGACTAAATTGACGTTTCGGGTGCAAATTAAATAGCAATGACCATAAACCGGAAAGTAAATCGGAAAAATATTCGCAGCTTTTATGGTGGGTCGACTATTTGTGTGATTATTGAAGAGTCCCTAAAACTAGTATAAAAACAACTTTAAGCAACCATTATCAGTCATATATCCATAATATATTTACCCTTACTAACCGAATTTAATAGTTATTTTGCTTACAAGAATGAGTATTTGGTTCTGTTATATTCGCTATACAGCTAATTTTATACTATTTAGCAGAATACTAAACATCTAGGTAGATCGAAGAGTGTCGCTTTTAAGATGTCACTATTGTTACGACATAGTTTCCGATTCAAAAAACCAGAAAAGTAGATCGCACAAATTTAGCTGGTAACATTATTTCGAACTTTGATATTAGTGGTTGTCATATTAGTCTCTAACATTTGTGGACAGGGTTTAAGTTATTTGTGACTTTGTGTCATTTACATATAATTGTATGAAATTTTCCCTCTAAAAATTGTTCGTGTAGTTAGTCAGGCAGAGCCCTAGTGTGGGCTTAATACTGTGATAGTTCATAACTGTAAGTTTATATATATTCAAATGAATAAATATTAGACACCTCTCTTGATCAGACTGATGTGAAGTACTATTGTGAATGAATGACTTACATCTTGACTTGTTGGAAGGCTCACCAGTACACATCTAGGCATTTGCCGATGATGTATTAGTAGCCTCAGCTGATACAGTTAAGGAGCTTGAGTTAATGATCAGACCAGTTCTTGACGTCATAGCTGAATGGGGTGCAGATCACAAACTCAGGTTCTCTTCTCAGAAGACTGCGCACATGGTGCTAACAAGGAAGAGTCCTAAGTTCGATTCCCAGCGAGGTGGAAATTTTAAAGATGACTTTGAATTTCTCTTCTCGGTCTAGGTATTATGGTATTTAGTAGGTAGTATGGTGGTTACTAGGTAAGTGGTAGGTAGTCCTTGTCTTTGTGTGTTGTCTACCCACGACACAGGGAATCCTAGTTGAATCCAATACGATTTACTTTTTCTCCAACTCAGGTACTGGAAGTCTTTCACGATCCATTCGGTAAGAAGTGCTCAGAAATGTTTGAGGATAAGACCATGGACAAGAGAGCACAGGCTGCTGCAGCCGCCATCAAACCTCCCGTTATGGAGGACATCCGACAAGTGAAGATGGAAGCAGTCCTTAGCAAAAGATTAGAAGATACGAAACTTATTGAAAAGGTATGTATCGGACTCACTTGAGACATTGAATACATAATAGTACCTATTGGTACAGAGGAGTCACTCCGCAAAATCATTTAAAGAAATTGCGACTCTTGCTCAACAGTTGTATTCATCTAGACATTGCCTCTCTTTCTAATCATAACTCTTATTCTCTCTGAGAACATCAGGGTTGTCTTTTTTTCTGATGACATTGCCATTGGCAGCCCTTCTGAAATTGGCACAACACGTCGAACCCGGCACATACTTGTAACATCATACCAAAAGTGCGGAGTGCGCCGGGCCTGCTTGAGATGATACTGTTCTGTAAATGTTTCCAAGCTTATTTTCCAATCTCTGTCTATTATTGAATTTATTAATTAATATTTTTTTACAGGAATCGTACAACACTCACACCCGCTACAAGGAAGTGGAGCATCATAGTGATAGCAATACCCGGTGGTCTGATGACGAGCGTGAATACAGGCATCGACATCGCAAGCGGAGCGAGCGGGACCGAGACGAGAGGGACAGGGACAGGGATAGAGACCGGGACAGAGACAGAGAGCGAGATCGCGACCCCCACCGCGAGCGCGACCGAGACCGAGACCGGGACCGGGACCGGGACCGCGAGCGGGACGGGGACAGGGACCGGCATAGGGATCGAGAGAGGTAATTAAATTTCAATATGATATTAATTACATTATACAAATTCGTGATCGTTCTGTGATCGTGGGCATTTTCATAAGGGCCACAATACGAATTTCGTATTATGAAAGTTTTACAGATGCCAGAATGCGTTGTCAGTTTTTATTTCGCTCAATGAGGATTTTCGGTCTTTGAGCATACATTAGTTACTATATAACGTAACTAGTTTTGGTATTTACAATGTATTAAGACTCTGCGCAAAGGGGGCGTAGTTAGGGAACTGACGATAAAAAAAGAACATGTTTGTGCTGTTTCAATAAAATTTTAAGGAACTGGCAAATGAGCAACTTTAGTTGCATCAACTAAAATTGCTCCGTGCGCGCAGCGCCTAGAAGTCTATTATCAAACTTGCTTTATCCGATCTGGTTATTGTGTCTGTATGTATAATAGATTTTTATAATACAACCATATTGTTAATTATTCTATTATTCTTTCCAAGCCGACGATGCAGAAGGAAATGTAAAAAGAGAAGGTACATTGATTAGTTCAATAATTTTCTGTTTTAAAATTGTAGATATTGTGCTTTTATGATACTGTGTGCGTTACCGTAAAAAGCCTTTGAATTCAATTGTACATTGCAAAATCACAAGGTAATTTGATTACCGAGCAATGCAGAATATTCGCTTTACTCCGTATGTTGTATATTTTTATGTATATTTGATTTTGTTTATTTTCTCAATATAAAAGTTCCTAGTAATATTTTTGCACGGCTTTTGCGGCTTAAGTTAATGCAGTTTTTTTTAGAATTGGTATCTACAGTAGTTTAAGAGATGCTATTTACCCATGTTTTAATCTATAACTTTACCACGATTTATATTGTGCGTTAAAATATGGCAATAAATAATTGATGTTACTTTATTTATTAAGAAGAAGAAGATGCATCAACAAATGTGTTGGCATATTGTTCAGCATTATTTCTAACTATTACTTGGATGTTTAACGCTGTTATGTAGAAATGTTACCACCAATAGCTTATAGTTAAATTGGGTATGGGTTAACAGTAAGTACGACCGCGTCCGCCAAGTAAAAGTGTATGTACCCGCGCTTAGCATTTATTCAGTACGAATGTAGCAGAGTAGAGATCGTCTACTTTAAAAATGAACGCGAAATGCGTTAATATTATTGTAACAACGTGTATGCAAGTGGCAATATTCAGGAAAAAATGTATATAAATAAATATGTCCACTTAAATGTAGTATTAAATAAATAGAAATACGTATATTTCCACTTATTTATTTATTTACATGTTTATGTCACCTTTTAAAAAGAAGAAACAAAGGGTAAACTTAATGTCTAATGGCATTGTCCACCAGTCAACCCTGAGTGGATGTGGAAATAGCTGATGGCAGGTGTTAACACGAACTTACAGGTTGTAACAAATATATTTAGGGATACGATCATTTTTAAAGTAGACCTCTACACTTGTATTACCTTACAACCAATCAGTTAGTGCATGGTATTAACGGTTCCGTCCGGTGAGCAGGCACCGCGAGAAGTACGCGCGCGCGGCGAGCGTGACGGCCGAGGTGCCGGACACGCCGTACCCCGCCGTGCACCCCGCGGAGGTGCCCTACACGCCCGCGGCGCCGCTGCCCTACGACCCCTACTACCAACAGAGGTATGATGACCATATCGCTCACCTAGTAATATAATGGCACATCTGCAAAAAATACGAAATTGAGTTTATATTGTATATGTGTTTGAAAGTGCATAATCTACATAGTGGTAAATATTTATTAATGTCTATACTAGTAACTAAACCCATACAATCTGTTAAAAAACGTAAAAAAAACCCATAAATTAATTTTAAACATTTTTATAACATTTTTGATCCTCGTTTCTGTGAAATATGACAAATGTAGATGTGCCCTTGTATTACTGGGTGAGCGATATAGTTGTATTGAGACTGTAGTGACGGTACTCATGCATTGTCGGAGGAGGACTTACTCCTTGGCTAGATACCACCGTTATAAAATTGATCGTGATTTTTTCAGTGGCTGTGTCGTACAGCCACTAATATTGCGATTCGCGTATTGTAGTCGGCAACGCATCTTGAAACCTTTGTCACTGATGTCAATTCGCGAACGTGTACGGTCGGCAAAAGAATTAGGTATGCTGATAAATTGTACCTTGCCTATATAATATAGGTAGCATTTCACATTGATTATAACACAAACATTCTATAATTTTAAACATTACCGAACGTTTTTGTTTCATGCCCTGCATACCTAATTCTCTTTTTTTATTACTTAAAATAAGTTAATGCTTAACCACAATCCCACCTGATGGTAAGTGGAGATGTGGTCCAGGATGGTGAGCGCACTAACTTAATAAAAGCCTCTTTCTCTTTTTCTTGGCGACTGTACGTGATTGTCGTTGTTTCAGCTACGCATACGGCTACAGCCCCGCGAGCTCGGCGGGCGGCGTGTCGTCCGTGGCGGGCGCGGTGGGCCCGGTAGGCCCGGTAGGCCCGGTGGCAGCGGTGAGCGGCGCGGGCGGCCCGCCGGCCTGGTGGCCCGACTGGCGGCACCACCATCCGCCGCACCACCACTCGCACGTGAGTTGTACACAACACGCCAACTCTAAGTCTAAACTGTTGAAGTAGATAGAATGTACATAACGTACTAGAACTGACATTGCGAACAAAATCTTTGCCGCAGCCGCCGCCGCAGGCACGGCAGTGCGGGTCGCGCCGGGAGGGGTAATTAATCGTACAGTTTGTAGCGCATGAGCTACAATTTATTGCGCACCACCTAGTTCGCCGTGTTGGTTCTATACGCTAGTAATAATGGTTAAATGGTCTAAACTCATTATTTACAGAAGGACGTTGTTATAATTGAATAGACACACCATACATGTATATTTTGTAAATAGTTCTAAAACAACCTACAACATGAATAAATAATAATATAATTATGTAACAATAATTGAAAGCATTTCATCCCATCGTAAGCTTTTTAGCACAAATAAAGAATTAGCTAGTTGTAGCTATCTCAAGATTTACTGTAGTCCTATTTTGAATACTTATGCGTATTACTCAAATATGTAAAGTGCTTGATGCATTCTTGAGTACAATAGAAAATAACCCGCGAATTTTATCATCAATATTTTTAGAAGTTACGTATGATACAACTGGTTTTCCATAATTACATAAACCCTGATGTCCTGTGTGTTTTTGTGTTCAAACTTATACTAAGGCTCTGATTATATTAAACCGCACGACCGGGCGACCACGATAATATACTATGGATTAAAACTACGTAGGTAGTTTTAGTATACATATTATCATTTTGCTTTAATTATAAGAAACATTTTATTTTCTTTGCCTCTAGCCTTTGTCATAAGCATAAATAACACATTTTTTTTGAGTATAATTGGTTTGGGTCTTGAATAAAATATGTGGTTTTATTCTCTTTGGAAGCGTGTTGTCCGTGTTGCTCGCGGTCAGATATAATTCGAGCCTAACATTATAAAATATAACAATAACTTAAGGTCTTGTGGTGTGAAGGTTTTCAGTTCATCTATTATTTTTGTTTCAATCATAATTTTAACAATCATTAAATACATTTTGCTTTACATTACATGACAAACATTATCGCAAAAGCTTCATTTAATATCATTATGTTATTGTTAGTTAATAAGAGAGCTGTCTTGAGTCGTTGCGGTAAGCTATAACAAAAATCAAACTAGATTTAACGTTTTAATAGGGACAAATTGATAGCTATGCTTCCAAAAGAATATATTTTTCTTTTTAAAATTGCAGAAAAATCTGTAATTATTTTAATATATTAATGAGAATTCAGAAATCTATGAAGATTCCGTTTTAACTAAGATACCCTAAAACCGCAGTACCTGACGCTGACATTCTTTTGACCTCATGCAATTTTTCAAGTATGACTCGTTCTATTACAATAATCGATATAGCTTCACTACTGATCGTATATTACATGTCACATAACGGACCATCACAACCGCATGATGATAGGTTTAGTCCGCTCAATCCGCTCTGTCCGCACATAACGTGTTTATCGTACGTCCCGCACGCACAGCGCAAGGCGGCGCGGACGGAGGGGTGCGTGCCGGCCACGCCCGCGCCGCGCGCGTCCGACCCAGACGACACGCCCAGGAACCACATCCAGGTTGGCGTAGGCGAACACACACACACACACACACACACACACACACACACACACACACACAATATTATACAGGGGGAGATGTAGCGTAGAAATCAAAGTTTTCACATACAACACCTTAAACTGGAGGAGCTGTACTTTTGTTGTAGGTATATCTTATACTTGGGATAATTTACAATTACATACTGAGTAACTTTGAATCCTAAGGCGGGGAGTAGGCAGGTACTAAAAGTAATGCACACATATATTTTTTTTAAATCAGCTCCCCGCGTGTTAAATAATACGATTATTTAAACCGTATATTAGCCTAGTTATTTATATACTTATCAAATAAGTTGGAAAATACATTATTTTTGTATGACCAAATAAAAGATATTATAAAAGTACGTACTCTAAATTTCAGTTTGGCATTGTAACCTTGGACACTCGATAATTTTCAAAGCTATCGAAACGCTTTGAAAATTAGCTCTTATTTTTCAATGATAGTTGAGAATGAGATACGATAATTATTACTCAATTATTATTTTTCGACGCTCCATCTCTTTACCTTTTCTGTATGTGGTAACTAGTGCCCGCTATTAGACGTTTTGATAATTCTTTACGTTTACACCCGCGACGTCTTAATTACGGTGAAACCGCTTTAGCACTGATTACTCACGGCTGATTTCCACGGGTTGCCGTAGCCACTTTATTGCTAATACCTACCAACATGGCCGTAGCTAGGGGGGGGGGGGGGGGCATTGTGGGGCAATGCCCTACCTTAAAATCACAATGCCCTACCTTAAAAATACCAAAAACTAAGATAAATTATTATAATTAAATTGTTTATTGATCGTTTGAGATAAAAATAATTGTAGCGATAGGTATCTAAACTTTTCCGAACATACCACAGTTTGTGACAATCATTTCATATTATAATAATTCTTTGTTCTGTGACCTAGAGAGCAGATCAAATATGATTTTTTACTTCTGCCCTACCTGTAACCAATGCTGCCCGCGTATTGGATTAATGGCGATTTGGCAATCTACGAAAGTGTTTCAGACTCTATGTCGTTGTAGTCCGTCGATAACGATCATCATTTTCCGCCATGTTTATTTTTCCAGGTTAACTGTGAATGGTTTTAGGTAGCACTAATTGCGGACACTAGTACCCTATGTTTTGCGAAGGTCGTATACCTGTTAACTGTACTGTGTCCAAAATTATCTTATAGATCGATAAACACAAAATATTGGACAACAGTACACACCACATCTGTACACAAAATATTATTTAAAACAAAATTATTACTTCCCTATAGAGTCTTGGTAGTGTTTTCTTTGTATTTTAGACTTTATTTGGAATTGTTACGGGATGTATCAGCGTGTAGCTATTATTTGTTGAGAATCTCTTATCGGTATTTGTGTAGCTTTAAATATGAATATGAATGACTGTAGAACAAGAATATATGTTCGTAGTACATATTATGTATATTGACAAAATTTACATTATGTTTGTTCACTGTGAATTACCCAAGGTATTATAAAGAATCTGAAAAGCATATTTATTGATTGTTTTTGAATTGTCTAATACACGGGTAGGCTCGGTTGCATGTTCAGCTCATGGCATGCAAAAATAATTACAACAGTATAATACTGTACACATATTTTGTGTTGATAAAATGGACACAAGTAAGTACACATGAATAGTGTGTATGCTTAAAGCAGTTAAAATTACTGTATACACGCTTAATCATTCAATGTTCACCAATCATTTCACCGCGTGTGGCATGTTGCTTGTGCATGACTGTGTTTGTATTTTAATTAGTAGTGTGTGTTTAGTATAAACATTTGAAATGTGAATAATTATATTTTTCATTGGATGTACTTAAGCCTAAAACCTGAATGTTTTGATGGTAATCTCTTAATGGCTATGGACTACAAAATGCATGCTGTAATAACCACTGTATGATACTGTTTTATAAACTTGCGTAAAAATCTGTAAACAAACTACAGTCTAAGAGCATACGCGAGCAAGAAAAAAGCAGTAAAAATATACCGTAAGTATGACTATCTTCGACTTCTATACGTCACAACCACCGGTCTAACTCGAAGAAAAACGTCAAGAATTAACTAAAGTGGAAGTACCAATAACCCTGTGTGTTACTGACGTGATCCATGTGGGCGCAGGAGGTGGCGGAGAGCGCGCCGGTGGAGCCGCCGCCGCCGGCCGACGCGGGGGACGCCGCGGAGCCCGAGCCCAAGCCCCCGCCGCCCGCCGACGAACCCAAGAACGTCGATCTTGATACTCGGTCAGTACTGGACATGCCCTTGCGAGGGGGCAGATCCTCGACAGTAGTAATTGTAGGTAGCTCAGGGCGGGGTAAGAGATTATTCAATTAGGAACAACTCAGATTCTTCAAGGTATAATTATTTTGCAAGGTATAAATATCCTATACAATCACTATCAAAATATTTACATAAATAGGCTATAAAAACTTAAAAAGTATTCAAAATAAAATAAAATAAAGTTTTTACATGATTCCCAAAGGGAACCCAGCTGACAGATCCTGTCTGAAAAATCAACCTAATTGTCAATATTTAAAAATTTAGAATAAAAATGAATCTGCCAGCCAAGGAGTATTGAACGAGGTATTAGTACACCTCGTTACAGTGCGAGGGGGCAGATCCTCGACAGTAGTAATTGTAGGTAGCTCAGGGCGGGGTAAGAGATTATTCAATTAGGAACAACTCAGATTCTTCAAGGTATAATTATTTTGCAAGGTATAAATATCCTATACAATCACTATCAAAATATTTACATAAATAGGCTATAAAAACTTAAAAAGTATTCAAAATAAAATAAAATAAAGTTTTTACATGATTCCCAAAGGGAACCCAGCTGACAGATCCTGTCTGAAAAATCAACGTAATTGTCAATATTTAAAAATTTAGACAAAAAAAGAATCTGCCAGCCAAGGAGTATTGAACGAGGTATTAGTACACCTCGTTACAATACCCCGGGCTCCCCTCAAAAAAAATCTTGGTGATTTTTTTTTAACAGTAAAAGTAAAAGTATAAAAAAGTATAGAAAGTATAGTACAAAGAAAGTATAAAAAGTCACCTATTTACACACAAATAAACATACATACTATTTACATACTTACAATACTCACATATTTATAAGGTGTAGGCTTATTTAACGAGTCACGACCCGCTCGTACCATAGGCTTATTTATAGAGTTGTAATCCGCTCTTGAGAAATAACCCAGAAGGCTAAGAAGTAAGTAAAGACACAGTATAAGGTAATTATACTGTGGTAAAGGTAAGTAAGGGTAAGGTGTAGGCTTATTTAACGAGTCACGACCCGCTCGTACCATAGGCTTATTTAAAGAGTTGTAATCCGCTCTGTAACTATAGTAAATAATATAGCATGGTTAGTAGGTAGATATACAATATTTACAGATTTACAAATTTACAGATTTGGGTTTATATTTAGTTCCGTTCGACAGAATATAATTTTACTGTGAACGTAACAATAAAAATAAAATATTACAAATTACTGATATTCAAAATTTTTGCTAAGCAACAACCAAAATAATGAAATGTCATTCTTATGTTACAACAATAAAATTTAAATGAAAATATGAAAAAATATATTACAATAATTAAGTATGAACATGTACCTATTGTTACAATAATATACAATAAAAAAAATGATTCGAATAAGGGCCGCTATGGGGAGGGGACGATAATGTCTTTTAGAATTTTGAAAGATAAAATAAATATAATAATTATGTGGTAACCTGTGAAGTGGTAACCTTCAAAATTCTTCATCCTTGTTTTCCGAAAATTTGTATGTAGTCTTCCAAACAAAATATACATGTCCAATTAATCCAATACTTTCATGAAGATTAATTGTCCTGGGATTTTCATCTGAGGTCCTGTGTATAAGTATTCCTTATTGGGCGCCAGTGCGAGGGGGCAGATCCTCGACAGTAGTAATTGTAGGTAGCTCAGGGCGGGGTAAGAGATTATTCAATTAGGAACAACTCAGATTCTTCAAGGTATAATTATTTTGCAAGGTATAAATATCCTATACAATCACTATCAAAATATTTACATAAATAGGCTATAAAAACTTAAAAAGTATTCAAAATAAAATAAAATAAAGTTTTTACATGATTCCCAAAGGGAACCCAGCTGACAGATCCTGTCTGAAAAATCAACGTAATTGTCAATATTTAAAAATTTAGACAAAAAAAGAATCTGCCAGCCAAGGAGTATTGAACGAGGTATTAGTACACCTCGTTACACCCTTGCTCATTCTGGTACTGTAGATATCATAATAATATTTTGCAGAACTGTTCAGGTTAAGTTTGACTATAAACTCAATATAATCTACGAGTAAAGAGGACTTACCTACGTTCATGGCACTTTTGTGTTGTCTCTTTTTAGAGTTGCGAACGAAAAAATCGAAAAACGGTACCCTTATAAGATCACTCGTGTGTCTGGGCGACCGCATTTCACAGCCAATTTTCTCCGAAACTACTGGACCAATAAAAAAAAAGGAAATTTCAATTAAAACAAAACTGTTTTGCAAAATGGATCGTGTGGTATCTCAGATGAAAGGGCTTATTATAGTTCTACAGTGAATAGTTTTAAAATTGTTCAAGAAAGTACAAAAAATAAATTGACCACCCCCCCCCCCCATCTCCGTAACTACTGAGGCAAGAATTTTGAGAAAAATGCAGAAAACAGTTCTTTACTTGTATGTTTCAGAAAAACCTATAAAAAGAGCGAATGAATAGATAACGATTTTAATGGTTTGTTTACATTTGTATCGGCTGCAAATCGACCCTACTATACAACGCGCTAAATTGCACTTGTATGGAGTTATTCTTGTGTGTATTTATTTGGTGGTTGTACGTTGTCCAGGATCGCGATGCTACTGAAGGGCGCGACGGGCGGCGGTGGGCTGGCGCCCCCCTTCCTGTCGCTGGGCATGTCGGAGGACGAGGACGAGCGCCGCCCCACCACCATCCCCGACATCGACACGCACAACCTGCCCTCCGACGACGAAGGTAATGTCCAAACTACTGGACATGAAGGGGGGTAGGGCGTTTACCAGAAAGTGAAATAAAATCCATTTACACGGGCGCTCAGAAGTATACAATTTATTTTCTGTGCCTTTTAACTAGGTTTAAACTTGATTTGTTATTTTTAACGTTATTGTGGTATTATGCATTACCAATACAATCCCTCGTCGGCAGGTTCTGGCAGCGAGGACCGGCAAAGCATCATATCATTTTCACAGAACAGCGACGTGGACCCCGAGCCGCTGTCCAACACACCGTCACCATACTTAAGTCGTGAATTCTACCTCGAATGTCTCAAAATTACTATACAGAGGGTGAGCATTGTCTTTTCTTTTTATTTACTGGATACGTTATCAGTTATGTATGAAACTTAAATAATTCAGACGCATCTAACTAGTCAAGATTGTTCAAGTTACGCTCTTTTTGTCTTTGTCATTACACCAGTGTCGTTACATTGAACCGGCTGTATAACATGTAGTGTAATAACATCGTTTCAGAGAAGAAGAGAAGAAGAGCGTAGGAAGATCCCGAGCATAGACAAGATCGGGTCGGACATATCGTCGTCGGAGGACGAGGTGCTGACGGGCGAGGAGCCGCGCCGCTCGCCCGCGCAGCCGCCCGACGCCCGGGACCAGGACAACTTGGACGACGATCAGGTCAGTAACTTCACACACATACACATACACATACACACACTAATTATTTTTTTACAACAATATTCTATTTAGAAGACTGAACGCCGCTCGGTATGTAGGTAGAAAGCATATTTTATTTCAGATAGTATAGAGCTGAGCTCATAGATGGCGTACATTGCCATCGCATCCCTCGCCACACGGTGTCAATCATCGAACTAAATCAATTGCCATAACTGCTTGTGTTATCAAATAACAGATGACACATTTATTTAAAAAATACGGTTTTAGTAAATGAAATCTAAAAAATCGATTTCTCGACGCAAAAATCACTTAGCTTGCAATTTGCTGAAAAATATCACTTTTGTGTATGTCCAGATGTCGCTGTCGTCCCTGTCGTCGACGGAGGCCAAGATCGAGGAGCAGGTGCCGGCGGACGCGTACTACGCGCCGTACGCGCCCGCGCACTCGCACTACTACCACCCCGCCGTGTGGCCGCCCACAGGTACTATATTATATACATTCTATCCTAATCACTAATTACTACTGTTACTACCTCGAATTGTGACAGTATGTAGAATTCTTTTTTTCGAATGGATAGTTTCTGTTGGCCCTTGTGGCCTTTACGCAAACAAGTGGGCAGAGGCTCAGCCGAGAGAATTATATTGATCTCCTGTCATTAGATGCATTCATAATCAGTAACAAGTTTTTTTTTTATGGAAGTAGCCGGCGAATGAGCTGACGATCCACCTGATGGTAAGTGGCTATCGTCACCCATGGACATCAGCAACTGATGATGACTGATGCGTTGCCGGCCAAGACAGAGAGAAGAAAAAGAAAGAAAGAAATTGAAAAGAAAGAAGAATTGCCCACTTTTACTGGTAACACCCAAAACGTACTAAAAACTTTATGTAGGCAACCCTGGGTTATTTTGTCTTTTCACCTACTTGTTCATCTACATGAATAAGATAGAGGTTCTGTACGTTGCAACATCGGTAATGTGGACGTTGCGTTGTGGTCGCAGCGGGCTTCCCCGGCGCGGCGTACCCCGCGGCGGACGTGTCGCTGGCGTACAGCGCCGCGTTCCCGCCGCCGCTCGTGCACCCGTACGCGCCCTACCACCGCCCGCCGCCCGAGACACATCTGCAGGTACACAGTACACACACTACCGGCCATGATGATACAGCACTTAACCGTCTATCACTTAACGAAAAAGAGTTGTAAATACCCACATGATTGAATAATTTAGATTTTTTATTTGTCGGGGCGGCGCCAAATAGCGAACTATTCTATATAAGATGATAATGTCATGTAATTTTTTTTGTTCTTTTGGCATTAAACTACCAGCTTTATCTTTTACGTGACGTGCAATGTTCTTATTAGGAGTTATTAGTAGCATCTTTAAATATGCACACGTGCTGAATATCCATTTCGAACCAAGCGGTTCAAAGCAAAACGTATTGCAGGAGCCAGACAACCCCTACTACCCGACGATCAACAGCGTGATCGAGCGCGTGACGTCGGAGCTGAAGCAGATCCTGAAGAAGGACTTCAACAAGAAGATGATCGAGAGCACGGCGTTCAAGAGCTTCGAGATGTGGTGGGACGAGCAGAGCCGCAAGACGAGACAGAGCAAGCCGCTGCGGGAGGACGCCGGACAGCCGCTGCAGGTAACAGAGAGTCACTGGCCATACATAACACACACTTCATACTCAACTATAGACAAATAAAAAAAAAATGACTGCGTGTAACCGTCACACGCGATTGAAGTAGAACTTTTTTGGCATTGAGACAGATGACGATTAAGGCCAATGCATACGTAACGGGTTTTTTCTCGTCCCGTACGGGATTCCGCTGCATGTGCACTATCGTATACATTTTCTATAAAACGATGTTTCCAAAACTTCACGTCCCGTTCCGTACGGGAATAAACCCATTACGTATACATTGGCCTTAAGTTCCGTTGCACTGTCGTCGTCCAAAACATTCAGTTACCCCTGTCGCGCCTGAAGAAGTTTTTCAAAAAATTGTTTCGAACGTTAAACGAAACAAACGAACAATAAAATAAAGCATGCACGGGATCGGTACCTTCGTTGAGTGCTATGGTTGTTGACGTTGAAGTTTACTGTTTTAAATGTTCCTTTATTGCTTGTCATTTGTTCACGTACTAATTTAATTAAAATTTCAACCTAGCTCAGTCATATTTACAGAGATGCTGACTTAAAACAAACAGTGTCTGACATCACATACATATCATTGTTACCAGGACATCTCAAACAAGAAAGAGGAGACGATGGACTCGATCAAGTCTATTGTGGAGTCTCGCGACCTGGGGCTGGAGCTGGGCGGGTACGGTGCGGGCATCGGGCTGGGGCTGCGCGCCACCATCCCCAAGATGCCCAGCTTCCGGAAGAAGCGGAAGATACCCTCGCCCGTGCTCATGGACGAGGACTCCTCCAAGCGGCTCAGTGATCAGGTGACGTGTCTACAGGCTATTACAGATATAACATGATAAAGATTTCTTTGAACAAAAACAGTACATATGGTACACAGATGTTCTTAAATAATAGAACATTACACGTTCTTAAAATAACATACAGAAGTTTACGCCCGCAACATGTTCTATTTATGAATAACTTGGAAATAATAACAATGATAAATAATTTATAGTTACCAATAATTAACTAGTGAAAAAATTACAATGTAAGACAAATTAAATGAATTTAATTAAAACAATTTATGTAAACAACAATAAAGGCATAGATTAAAAATACAATGACATACAATAAAATGAAATACAATGAAAAGTTATAGTTATTGAATGACCTTACATAATATGTTTATAAAACTCATATTTATATATAACATTGCAGGAAGAAATGGTTCAGAATTCTGATGAGGAGAAGGAGGTCCCCACCAGTCCGAGGAACAGGACGACCGGCTCCTACCTGTCCACGGGCCGGCGGCGGACGTCCAGCAGCTCGTCAAGGTCAGTCAGATACATTAATGTTATAAGATTTATTTAAACAATGAAAAAATATCAAAATAAAATATTATTGCGGTAAAAATAGACTTTACTATACTAAATATAGGTCATTAATTCAAATTACTACTTAATAATAAATCGTAGTCTATAAAAGCTAGCAAAGTTATAGAAGGCTTATAAAGTGTTTTGTTTCTTTCACCCTTATGGAAAAGGATAAAGATAAAACATAGTGTAACAGTGTAATAGCTAAAGTAGGTTAAGCGTTTATGAATAAGACCGCTTATCTATTTCTGAGACGTATATGTGATCTAAACAGCTATATCTATACAAATAAATAAAATTGGAGTGTCTGTTTGTAATATTAAAGTAACCGCTTTTTACTAAGTGCATTTGGATGTATACACGGTACATATACCAATACCAAAACAACATTTTTTACAATTTTTGTCTCTCTGTCTGTCTGTTTGTTCCGGCTAATCTGTGAAATGGCTGGACCAATTTTGAGGGGACTTTCACTGGCAGATAGCTGATGTAACAAGGAGTAACTTAGGCTACTTTTATTTTAGAAAAAAAAAATGTTAGGCGATACAAAGTTCGCCGGGTCAGCTGGTAATAAATATTATTATTAAAGTGCCCCCCGTCCGCCTGTGTCTCGCAGGTCGTCGTCTTCGTCGTCGTCGCGGTCGTCGTCGTCGTCCGCGTCGGAGCCGAAGGGCGCGGCGCCGCGGCTGTACTCCGACACCGACGACTCGGAGCTCGACGAGGCTGAGGTTTGCGTACTGTACCAGAATAAAGTGCTGAACATAATTATGTAACTCAGAATATACATTTATGTAGTTCTCGTCACTCTTCGTAAGTGTGACTACTCGGAGCTCGACGAGGCTGGGTTTTAATTTCAATAATCTTTAATAAAGTTTTCAACATACTTAACTTGTATGTTATACATTACTCATACATACATGCAAGAGATGTTGCATACGTGTATGAGTATTTCGCCTGGATCGGTTTGTATCTAAAAAAACATATCTTCGAAATGTCTTGATGTATGATTATGAAAATATCGACATATCTGTATCTAATCTGGATTACGTTTGCAGTTCAAGGTGGTGTCAAATAAGGAGAGATTACGAAGAGTGTACTCCTCGTCCTCTGACAGTGAAGAGGAACAGAGAAGAAGAGGTTTGTGCAACCCAAAAATACATAAATTTGTAATTTAAACAAATACAATCAATATACATTGAAAACTGCATTACAATCAGCACAGAATACTTAATATTACTTAATAGATAAATATAAGCGTTTTTTGATACGCAGAGAAAACTCCAATCCCCGAGGTGGAAGCGTCGGACGAGCGGCTGGGCTCGCCTATCCTGTCGCCGGAGGAGGAGCCGCGCGACCTGCTGCTCGACCGCGTGTACTCCGACTCCGAGGAGGAGAGGGAGTACCAGGTGCGTTGTCTGTTGTCTCTCTCACTCTCTCTGCTCTTGGACATTAGCAAAAACTACTGAACCGATTTTCATGAAATTTAGCCCTGTCCCACAAATAACAGGCACAGACCATGATCTGGAATAAGATATAGGTATATAGGTACTTATTATCCCGGAAAAAGCGGAACAAGCCGCAGTCGAGCGCTACTCGCTAGTAATTTATATATTTTATGATTGTTTAAAGCGGCGCTTATGATGGATATTGGTTTATTTAATTTATAGGAGAGAAGAAAGCGGAATACAGAGTATATGGAGCAGATCGAGAGGGAGTTCTTAGAAGAACAGATGCGGAACACCGTGATGGAGCTGCCGCAGCCTGAGAAACCGCCCGACGAAAGGTATTTTTTTCTTTAAAAAAGTTATGTCAAGAAATTAGTATAACATTTCGATTCTTAATGACAAGTAAAAAAAAAGAAATTTTTAAATTTATAGTCTAAAAATTATATTTTTTTTACTATTAACATTATTAGTATACAAACTAGTATCCATAGTGATCCAGTGGAGCTGAGTGTAACCTGTACCAAGCCATTAATGATAATAATGAATGTGTCTGCCCCCAGCAGTAAACCGGACAGCAAACCAGAGGAGAGCAGAACCAGAGAAAGTCCAGCCCGCAAGCACCTCAAGTCGCCGGAGAAGAGTAAACCAGCGGAGGTGGAGGAGGGGGAGATCAGCTCGGAGGACGAGGCGCTGGACGTGCGGCGCCAGCGCGACCGGCGGCGCGGCAAGGAGAACCGCGCCGACCGCGAGCGGCTGCTGTCCGCCAGCGACCACAGCTACACCGAGTCCGCCGTCAGCGTCAATGGGGTTAAGGAGGTCAGTTTAAATGTCGATTTTGAGACGTTTTATTGCTTTATTTTTTTTATCAAATTTTTATTTATATTTCGTGTACGATAAATTGACGACCTGTAGCCTAGTTGGTATCGACCCTGCCTGCAAAGCGAAGGGTCCCGGGTTCGATTCCAATGTATTTATGTGACAGATAAATATTTGTGCTCGGGTCATGGGTGTGATTGTGATGTGATGTGTCGTCCTTGCCACCCGCAACACAGGTAACAACCTACTGCGGGGGTATGAGTGTTTAAAAAAAAATTCTTAAGTTGTTTGAATACGATCACTTTATAATTATTAAAGAAGTTGTTATTACCTGATTAGTTGACCAGGTTTCTAGCACGCGTGTGAACTGTAGTCTGGACAAAACATAACTGCGCGAAATGTTCAATTACTGTGGCTGCATAATATTTGCATTATAAACGGGTGTGTAAAAGTGTGTGTGTGTGTGGTGTACAGACGAGCGGCACGTTGTCGGAGCCGTCGTCGCCGCAGTCGCAGGCGTCGCAAGCGTCGCAGGCGTCGCAGGTGGCGCTCGACCACTCGTACTGCCGGCCGCCGCCCGAGCGCGCCACGCCGCCGCCGCCGCGCCGCACCTCCAACCATCTACAGCATGACCATGGTACGTGGCTGTCTAATATATAGTGTTCTAAGGACTCGTAATAACCTGGTTTTTGAATATTGATTTATGAGCTTTCTCAGTAATATAGATAATCGATAGATTTCTAGCATTAAGCCCAGCTGTTGTACCATTTTTTAAAAGGTATAATAAAGTTTTAAGTAAATAAATAAAAATAATCTCTTAAAGTCAGGTGTTAGTTTAGGAGTCTCTTTTGTATGTTTTATGGATTACCATGTGCCCGCCCGCAAACGGCACGAACACGAGCAGACAAAGGTTATGACAAAAAACACGCAAGGGTGAAAATCGAATCGTCACATAATTATTACGCAGGTGGTTAATTTTAATGATCTTTCATCATTACAATGAAAAAATATAGTAGATGTTTCCGCCAAAATTGCAGGTTATACTTGGATGGCGGCGGAGACGGAAGCCGCGGAGTTGGCCAAGGATACCAAGGACGCCAAGCGGCCGTACAAGCGGAAACACGACGCCAAGAAACTGGCTGAGCTGCAGAACAAGTAAGTTTACATTTCTGGACTGACACACATAGATTCTATACGTTCATCGGAGCATAAATTATGTTTTTGGCATTCCTAGCACGGGAATCAGTGTGTGACCCTACACTTATTTAGTCATTGTTGCACTAAGTTACTACTTTACTATTGGATTTGGTTATCCTTTCATAACACTGTCTTAGCATTCACATAATATTTAAAAAATAAATAATATCCTAAAACCGTGAGTAAATATGGCATGGCATTCTTCACGTATTGGATGCCCACCATATAAGTACCCAGCGTATCCACATATTCCTGTCGCCCGAATAAACCTTTGATGCTAACAGAGACATTGCTGCTGAAACGTAAAACGCATATAAGTGACCGCCACACTACAACCTCACTTCGCACTCTTCGCAGGCTGTACTCCCCGCGCGAGGAGTACTCGCGGCCGCAGTCGTACGCGGAGGTGTCGTTCAAGGCGCGCGACATGATGCAAGAGATGCAAGTGATGTACGAGTTCCTGACGCGCGGCATCGACCGCGAGGACGTGCAGTACGTGAAGCGCGCGTACGAGGCGCTGCTGGCCGGCGACCAGCACTACTGGCTCAACGACACGCACTGGGTCGACCACCCGCCCACGGACCTCTGCTACTCGCCACCCAGGAAGAAGTCCAAGCGGCATAACAATATATACGAGGACTTGCAGGTATGTATGGTTACTTGTCATATTTCGGTATATGAATTACAATTGTTTATTTAACTCTTTTTGTCTGGTTATTACCACCAGTAAATTAGTGAACTCGAGTGTCTTACGGCCGTATTCAATATTCTATCTTTTCTTAATCCTCGAGACGGTTATCTAGCGACTGACAAAAAACACAACATTATAGTGTTAGTTGTCCTTAACCTTCTTACTTGAAATTATGGATGTATAGAATATTGAAAACGGCTGTTATGCACACAGAACCAACTGCTTAACACGCCTTTGCTATAGACCTTATGACACAAGCAAGTGTACCAAATATCTCAGGGTCACTCCTCTGGGTCGGCGCGCACGGAGGGCTACTACAAGATGGACGCGCGGCTGAAGGCCAAGTACAAGTACCATCACGGGCGGACGAGCGCCGCCGCGCTGCACGCGCCCGCGGACGACAAGAAGGCCTCCAAGATGCAGGGGCTGTCGCGGGAGGCGCGCTCCAACCAGCGCCGGCTGCTTACGGCGTTCGGTGAGTGTTATACACTCATATAATATCATCATAGGGGTCTCGACATAATAGCGTACTGAAAGACGCGAGTCCCGTTGTTTGTAAAGTCTGATCAAGTTAGCTCAAAACATATGAGTAACCTATATTAATATAATTCGCGTAAAATGATTTTATTGAAATGACGTTGAAAAATTGTATGATTTTTAGGAACAATATTAGTGAAATGTTTAAAGTCCTTATCGATCCCACTTCTGAAAAAAAAACATGGTCAAGGTTCGCAAATATGGATTTTGTACTTTTCAGCTAAATTTTAAGTTTTATCATATAAATTAGTAGGCGAAATGAGGTTAAAGTTAATGTTAACAAAATGAGGAACTGGGTCCTGAGTTTATAATGTTGTGGTTATCTTATAACAGTAAATGTGTAAACGTTTTGTCATCAGGCACAGACACCGACTCCGACCTGTTGAAGTTCAATCAGCTCAAATTTAGGAAAAAGCAACTGAAATTCGCCAAGTCCGGCATACACGACTGGGGTCTATTCGCACAGGTAATGTATTGTCTAGACATGCCGTACTACATTTTTTATGAGTTAAGTACTGGCGATTTTGTACTTGGATTCCATAAATATTGATAATTTGTATAACAATTTGAATTGACTTTATTTGTGAGGATGTTATTGAAAGTACATATATATGAAGTACAGTACCTGATTTATGCAGTAGTTAGTAGTGGTAGTGACGGTGGTGTGACGACGCGCACACGTCACACGCTGACGTCACGCCAACTTGAATCACGCTATTGAAGTTTTCTACAATTGCTAGTATATGTACAAATGCTCCGACAAGATCAGTCTAGGCTCGGCCGCCTCCCAGGCAACACACCTCGCCTGGCGGGAGATCTCTCTTTACCAAAACTATATAGCTACAATGCACTGGCAACTGTTACAGGAGCCGATAGCGGCGGACGAGATGGTGATCGAGTACGTGGGGCAGATGGTGCGGCCCATCGTGGCGGACGTGCGCGAGGCGCAGTACGAGGCCACCGGCATCGGCTCCTCCTACCTGTTCCGCATCGACCTCGACACCATCATCGACGCCACCAAGTGCGGCAACCTCGCGCGCTTCATCAACCACAGCTGCAATGTACGTGTACACACACACACACACACACACACCCACACACACCCACACAAACCCACACAAACCCACACACCCAGACACACACACACACACACACACACACACACACACACACACACACACACACACACACACACACACACTTCAGTGAAAATTTGATAATGATAATGCACGCATTATAGAAATTATATTTATTGGTAACTGCATGTATGAATAAAATCAATTAAATAAATTAGATAAATAAAAAATAACTTTACAAATTCCTACAGCCAAACTGCTACGCGAAGATTATAACGATCGAGTCTCAGAAGAAGATCGTCATCTACTCGAAGCAGCCGATCGGCGTGGACGAGGAGATCACGTACGACTACAAGTTCCCGCTCGAAGACGAGAAGATCCCGTGCCTGTGCGGCGCGCCGCAGTGCCGCGGGTTCCTCAACTGAGGTCACCGCGCACTGCGCACCGCACCGCGCACCGCACCGCACCACACACCGCAAGCCGAGCGTGGTTTACTCCGTCCACTATGTTACTACCTGTACGCCACGCCTCACGGGTTCGGCCGCTTCTTCAGACGACGCGACAACGACATATTTTGTATCATATGTATGTATTTTGTACACTCAACTTCCATGTGTGCGTGCGAGTGGCGTGCAGCTTAAAGATGCTGCTACATTAGCAAATGTTATAGTGTTCAGTTTATTAAAACATGTGCAGTGTGGTAGCAGCCTTTTGAATCATAAACCAGTCGTTGTCATGTCATCCAATGGAGAAGCGGCGGTCCGTGTTCAAATTCTGTGCTCAAGTGTAGTTGTGATGTCCTTCTGTCAACCTGAAGGACGATACGTCGCTAGCATGAGCCACCTCACACGCTTACATTGTATTATTGTATGATTTCGTCGTACGTACCGACCGATAGTGTGGCGGGTTCAAATTCGAGCACGCGGTGGAATATCAGTGTCGTATCATGCTTCAGATTTCACAATGTTGTTTGGCGGGCCAAGACACGTTTTCTAACTAAACTAAAACAGTTATAAGATATCAATATGACATGGAAAAAAAATCAAAATGTTTATTTTGAAGCTAAAAATACATTTAGAACTATACAATGTGTAACAGCCAATGTGTTATTTTTCCTAAGCGGATATTGCGCAATTGTTGTTTTAATTTTAATATTTACTTTATTTACGAATCCTATCGCATAAAACTGATTGCTATTATGGTTTAATTAATAATAATAATGGCATTGATAATAAGATCAATTAATGATATAAAAAATGTTAAAATGATATTTATTTCAGAAATAGTATTGTGGACGGAGTATAGTAACAACACTAAACACACGTTTTGTGTCAGAACAGTCCAAGCGAAGAGGCCAACCAGACCCAACGTGGGCACCACTTTTGTTGCTCCTTTGCTTGTAAGTCCAACCGAGATTTGTATCTTACAGTGAGAATTAGCACGCAATGTCGGTATTAGATTAATCAATGTGTATTTTGGACACGTCAGTCAACTTTAAAAGTGTTTATAGTTGATATTATTTTCGTATGAGTTGGACAGATCGCACAGATCGACAGGCGCACTTCAACTACCTGATAGATACGAACATTATTTTTCCATTTATCAAACATTGTTTCAACTGAGACAATTTTGTCACAAATCATAACAATCCGCCTGAGTACTACTTCCACTGTCCTTCCAGAGTAGTAATACTTCATGAGTCGGTCGGTCTTTGTTCACAGACAACGTATCGACTATATAAAAAGAAGTTAAAATATCAAAGCAATTATATCACAATGAAAAGTAAGGTTAGGTACTTACATAATTCCTGCATAGGTCTTCCTCAAGTTTTTATTGTTTTTAGGGTTCCGTAGTTTTAAATTAGATTTCAACAGATTATAATCAATAATAATAACTGATCTTATGAGAGATGTGTCTAGTGCGCTATAAAAATATTGATACGTTGGTAATTCTGTAATAGCACAGAAGAAATAATAGTACTTACAATAAGGTAATAGCTTATTATATTTACATTTACCTTAATTTAAGGTGCTACTTTTGGGAGATCTAATTAAAATTGTAGTTCCAATGTTCGTTTACAAAGTCACGTTTTTAGTATTCATTCAAGTATCAGGAAATAAACCTGCCCTTAAAATACTACTGCGGTCTAAAAAAACCCGTGAATTGTGAGTGTTAATTTCAAGACTATGGTAGTAAAATTTTCTTTTATACATCAAAAACAACAAATATACAAAAATAGTGATCTTTTACCCGACTGCCAATAAGGGTTAAGTTTTTATTCTTTATTACCTCATATCTTCCAAACCGCTGAACGGATTTATATAATTAAGATATCGTTAGATTCATCTTGATAACCCAAGTGTTCTTAGATAAGGGAAATTAAAAAATATATGGTGTCTGTGTGATGCCATTGTTTGAAGTATCAAAAAATAAAAATAAATCGAATAACGCAATTTGGCTATCAAATTAGAGCTCACCATGAGGATTTCAGAAAGGTATATCATGATAACTTTTTTTATAGCAGGTGGTTTTTTATTTTATTTTTAAAATACGAATTATTAAACATTCAGTGTAGTACGTTCATTTTCCAATGTTGTACTTACTAACTTGAATCACGCGTGACTCACGGTAATTTGTAATCAGTTTGCACAACATACAGGTAATGTCCTGATAATCTGTGGGCCTCAAGCGAATTTCAACTATGATATTTAATTGGATTTTCTTCTGTGTGTCAAATAAATAATAAATAAATAAACGCTAACACACTCACACCCCCGCAGTAGGTTATTACCTGTGTCGCGGGTGGCATGGACGACACATATAACACATCACAATCACTCCCATGACCCGAGCACAAATATTTATCTGTCACATAAATATCTGCCCCGGCCGGGAATCGAACCCGGGACCCCTCGCTTCGCAGGCAGGGTCGTTACCAACTAGGCTACAGGGTCGACAAAAATTTTCTTATTTTCATTTTTTCATTAGTATGCCCATTTCAAATCAGCATCAAATTATTACATTACTTTTCGGAGGTAAAATTGGCACCAGCATCATTATGGCATGATAATAAATCAAAATTATTTTATCACAAAATAATAAAATGTACCTCATTTTTATATGAATTAAAACAATTCGATATATTTTCTAATACATTGTCGATGTAGGCGCACGCTATGATACTCGGTGCATCCTAAATTGTCATCGTGTATGAAATTATTAATGAATGGTCTATGGTCTATGAATCTCGGTTATACATTGTAAGATTTACGAAATATGTATTACACTAAACCACGCAGATGGCTATAAGTGTGGTGATCATGTTAATAGTAGGTTATAATAGTTTACATAGTAGCTTTTTTACCTTAATTATTAAAAATACAAATGTTTTATAATTGATTGCATAAATCCTCACCGGTACCAAAACACCAAAAGTTAAATATAGAATTTGAGTAGTCGGTACAAGTAGTTTCCTGTCGGAAGGTTGTCGATGTAGACTGACAATAACTGTTTCTTCCAATTTGTAAAATTGTGACAAAACTGTGGAGCTAAGCTCGAACTTTAAACGAATGAAGTAAGCTGAGGATTTAATTTGTAAAGAAGCTGCCTGAAATCATTATGTATGAATTTTACTGTTTTATATTATGTAAAGTAATATAATTGTGTGGTTGTATGGTGTTTAATAGAGAAGTGTTTATTTCATGTATTTAATGTGAACGCCCAGTGCAACTTGTATGTAATTTAATATTAATTAACAGTAAAATGATTCTTGTATAATATAAACTGATTTGACTGAGTCTAAGATATAATTCTTTAGGATATGTAGGATAACAAGAATAACACTGTAATTATTATTTGTCTTGTACATTATATTTGTGAATAAAAGATCTCTGCTGCTCGACAGATTTTGTAGTACATTTTCAAGTACATCCTTCTTATCATCATACTTAGTGATGTAAATCCAATATGTTTGTCCCAAGTCTTGTTGTACACTTTCCTATGAGAAACGATAAAAGAGCCGCTTAAGATTTGTTTAATAGATCGACTCTATCCTTCCATTTGCACGTCATGTAATGTAAAATGTATAAGATTGTAAATAAAAGATTCCAACCATTCTAAATTGTATGTATAATGTCTTCTAATGCCTACTAATAGAAAGTTTGCAAGGACGCTTGTTACTCTTTGACCAAAACACTACTGAACGGATTTTCATGAAAATCGCCAAAGTCAACCATGGAATGAACTGGAATAGAACATTGGGTGCTTATTATCCAGGAAAACGCAAGCAAAGCCGTGGACAGAGTGCTAGTCAATATGATGAAACTAATACTTAACCGAAATAATTGTCACTAATAAAACAAATTAATCAAATCGATGTTAATTAATCAAAGTAGAGACAAAGCGAATTGATTGCGTTACAAATGAAACACATCAATATATTTTTTCCATTATTGTATATTATAAAATATTAACACCCTGCATCAATACATAACACAAATTAAACTTATCTAAATGAATTAGTAGAAAACATTAGATCACAAGAGTATTTATAAACGAGGTTATTAATAAAATTATAATGTAAAATTGGCAAATTTCGCATTGAAATACTTTTAAGTAATAATGACACACTATTAATGTGATAAATGGAATCTTAAAAAAATAAGCTGTTACAAAAATCGTTGTAAAATAATTTATTAACAAAATTCCCTAAAAATAAAATTATTCATTATTAAGTACTGATAATAAGTTGAAAGTAAAAATAGCTCAATAAATAACACTTAAATATTTACACTACTTTTATGATATAATATTATACTGTTACACTACAGTAGTATAATGCTAAAATTATAATGAAAAACGCCAGTTAAACAAGATACTCATAATAATAATAAAAAAAAAATCGAAACATTAGCAATGTCTCAAACATTCAGTCAATACAAACCTCATTATTTTAAAAGGACTGATAAATCAATCTTGTCCTATGCCATTAATTTCAGTCACGCTATTCAAATATTTTTTTGTTTTTTGGTACCTTAGGGTAAATTGCAAATGTCATAAATTAAAAAAAAAAATGAATTGGTTGGCAAAATACGGCTTTTAGAGATCTTTCCTGTAAGTATTAATATTATATTAATACACCTTTACATTATCGTCCAGGTAGTTTAGATCGGCAAAAAAAAGGGTTTCATCCTAGAACAAATTTGTTTAAGTTTAAAAAATTGCACTTTAATAATTACTGAAAACGTACTTGTCTAGTAAACATTTCCGCGCACACGTCGGCCGTGCACTTGGTGGAGGCGGTGGCCTCCTCGCTCTCCTGCTCCGTGTCGGAATCGAACTCGGACGTACTCTCGGGAGACTTCCTGCCGTTACTCGAACGTTTTAAACCTACTTCCGTCGTCAATATCTGTTTAATTACATCATCGGGCGATTGTGCCTGGCGATTTTTAGTGCGTATTTGTTTCGCTCTAGTTCTAATATCTGCGAGGAAGCCCGTCGTCACCTGCACGCTCTCATTGGACACGTCCTGGGGCGACAAGTCTGTCATGGATTGCGCCAAGTCGGACGACGATCCCTTTGAATCGGATAACGTATTCAGAGACTCCAGTGATGTTCCGATGCTCCTAAAAGCTGCCATGCCTTCTACTACAGATACTTCATAGCCCTCATCAGTTTTGGTTCGAATGATGATTCCTTCTGGGGCAGTACCGAGTAGAAAAGGCTCGGTGACCTTGTAATTAAATATTTCAGGCGTGTAGCATTCGGAGGCGCTGGACGCTAGCGAGCTGGTGTCGCACGTGCACGGCGGGGCCTTGTAGGCTTCATCACTTATATGTATGATAGTGACGCGGTCCTCTCCCACTGCGTACAAAAAGGGCCTGACGAACTCCCAGCCGTGCACTGCGGAGCTCCATTTGGGTTCGTCGTTCCGTGTTCGCCTGCCATTTTCGTCGACAAAAACACCGCATTCCGCGTAACATAGAAGAATTTCTACTGGCTTAGTTCTGATCAGGAGGATCGCCTTAGGTGGGGAATGCTTCTTGGAGGCGGCCGCTACCGTGGGTTCCTCCATGGCGAACGCTTCCAATGCTCCAGATGGCAGGTTTATCTTGAGCGGTTTTTCACCCGCGATGTAAAGTGCTCGATTAAGAAGCAGTAGTGAGTTAGGCGGGCGATCGACCGTGAGAGATCGCGCTACCTTGAAGTCTGTGTTCGAGGCATCAAAGCGCAGGAGGAACACGCGCCGCCCGCAAGCCACTACAGCGCAGATACCTTCACTCTCGTCGCTACTTATTGACTAGAACAAAATACAGGAATTGAATGCCACTGGCAGGATTCGATTAAGTTTTGATTTGCCAGAAAATAATTTGACTTAATAAGTATGTACTATTAAGTGGTATTAGAAATATAGTATATTAATACAAAATATGTATATTAAATTCCCATTACAGACCTTTAACATTATTATCTATCAAATAACATAATTCAACAAATGAGGAATCTTTATGACTCACCTTGATCATGTCGGGCGGCGTGGCATCCGGCAAGCGCACCCTGGCGAGCGACACCGCGGGCTTGAGGCCAGAGGCGCGGCGCAGCGCGGACAGAACGGCGGCGCCCGCGGCATGGCCCAGGGCGCCGCCCGCCAGCAGCAGAACGCGCCCCGCCGCCGCCGCCGCCCCCTGCACGCCGCTAGCACCACCCCCACTACGCCGAACAGGCGATACGTCGCTCTCCCATTCCAGCGCTATTGGGCCGCGGAGGGAGATAAGCCCCTCCGAATTACCTGGTCAAATAGTTAAATTCAGTAAATAATATTCATGTAAAAGGTTTCCATGAGACCTTTTTCCATTACATATCGAACTGAAATTTCTATAACGACGTACAGTACGTCCGACGTATCTTGGCGCGTCTGAACTTCGCGCAAAAGGCTGCGCAGTAACACAATTCGGCAATGCTCAGTACGCGGCGTATTATGTCTCAGTCACACGTTAGCATGTTCGTGTTGCTATCTCTATCTTAAATGCGCTAAAGTTCGCAGAGCCTATGTTCAGACGCGCCAAGATACGTCGGCTGTTAGTACTGTAGTGGAGATAGGTAACAAAAAAAGTTACGTTTTCATGTAACATTTTACAGTCACGGATGCATACATATAATATTATAAAAAATAACAACAAAGTAAAGAGAGACCCATTAGATAATGTACGAAACGATAAAGTAAAGTAAAAAAATAAGGTAAAAAATATAATTCATGTAAAAAAGTCAATTCATTCATTTTTATATACTTTTATATGGAAATTTAATGGTGCGCACACTTTTTTATACATACTGACCAGCAGTTCTGGTAAGTCATAACTCATATTACCTATAGCAACGGCATCGGGCGCCACACAGAGCGCGGTGTCGGGCGGCAGACGCGTGCGGACGAGCGGCGCGGGCCGGTAGCCGCCCGCGGGGGCCGCGGGGGGCGCCAGGCGCGCCAGCCAGCGCGCGCGCTGCTCCAGCGTCGAGCACACCAGCGTCGCCTGCGACCAGCCCGCCGCGGACCGCTCCAGCTTTATCTAACACATTTTATAGTATCAATAAAAGGCAACGACTTAGAGAGCAGCTGATGTGCTTGCTCTCGTCTAGACTCCCATGTCTGGGGAGACAGGAGCACTGAACACAACCAAGACAGTTTAATTTTCAAACTTAAAACAGCTACATGCTCTTATAGGCTTAGTAAGGTTGGAATTTCAATGAAACTCACAAAAACAGAGTGACCGATGTGTCTAGGCATGTGGGTCATGCGATTAAGGTATATTCATATTAAAGTGGAGGTTCCACCATAGATCTATCATAGTCCTATAACATAAATAGTAATCCTATACATAACGTACAGTGAAGGCCCTGTTCGCCTCGTTATGCGGCAGGTTGGCGGCGTCCGGCGCCAGCAGCGTGCCGCGCAGGTCGCCGCTGGGGGCCGCCAGCACCACCGCGTCGCCGCCGTGCCGCGCCGCCAGCCGCTCGCGGCTGCCGTCCGGCCTGGCGAGACACGTATACATTCATATCACGCTAGTATGGCCGAGAATTAGTTTTCAATTCACATTCACTGAAACTTCACCAATTTCGACATCATTTAAGTAACAAAATTCAAAATTGAGCAAATAACCACTTAAAAGATTAAATTTATTACTATCAAAGCATGCAGTGTTTACCGCTAAGTGATTTTGCATTAAGCTAAATACAGTGTAATGTATAGGTGTACCGGAATCTGATGGCAAAATGGGGTAATTAAAATTGGAGAGGCAACACTCCCAAGCGTTGGGACTCCCAAGAGTTGGTTATAAAACTTGTTGATCGTTCATTTTTTTTTATCATAGTGTTAGTTTCATAATTCACATTATATGTCTAGTTTATTAACTTCAGATGAAAATATATAAAGAACAATGTTATATTATGCACATATTTTTATATTATAATTAATTATAAGAGTGACTAGGTAATTTATTTTATGCAACTACAGTTTAAAAATTTCTATCTGTATAGGTATTTTTATATATTATTTATTATTTATAATAAATAGATAATAATAATGAGTTGCTCCACTAACATTTCAGTTACGTGACTTTGCATGATGTAACTTTTCATGTCATATTTACAACATGTTTGCAAGCTCGAATTTGTAACAATGTTTGTATTCTTAATTTCATTTATTTTAATATCATTTGCAAATCTTAACATACATACATACATAGAAAGAAATCATAATTAGATTAATTACTAAGAAAATATAATCAAGAAAAATAAGTATCAAAACGAGTCAATCCTACGAGATGGATAATATGAATATTGTATATTGTCTTTATACACCTTTTTTTTCATGTTTTTCAATAAACATTGAAAATAATATTTTTGGTTAGTGATCGTAAAGGTATTGTCGGTATTCAATCGAAAATAATCATAATTTTAGAAAACGAAAAAATTCCATACAGCTCTTTTTTGACTTGACAATAATAAAATTGTTATAGTATTAAAAAATTTCATTGCCATATAAAAAACCTATTTTTCTGCTTGTCACGAATGCCATGAGTTTCTGGTACACCTATAGTAATGTTGTATGTTAAAATCTTAGTCGTAATCTCGTTGGTAAGCCTAATAAAGAAAATAAAATAAAATTGAATCTTCATTTTAACATGAAGCAAGTATTTATGTTTGTATAGTAAGCAAAAGCGTTACCATTGTTTAATAGTACAGAATATGGTATTAGTATAAATGTTAAATGCTACCTTTAAATGTAAGACATGATATAATATTGCTAAAAACATAAACATTCTGTAATACATATTAAACACTACCTGATCCGGAGAACTTTGTATCGCCTAACAATTTTTTTTTTCTAAAATAAAAGTAGCCTAAGTTACTTCTTGTTGCATCAACTATCTGCCAGTGAAAGTCCCGTCAAAATCGGACCAGCCATTTCAGAGATTAGCGGGAACAAACAGACAGACAGACAAAAATTGTAAAAAATGTTGTTTTGATATATGTACCGTGTATACATTCGAATGTACTTAGTAAAAAGCGGTTATTTTAATATTACAAACAGACACTCCAATTTTATTTATTTGTATAGATGTATAGATTATAGAACGTTTTTGTATCACGCCCTGCATACCTACATAACTCTTTTTAACGGACTTCAAAAACAGAGGAGGTATTCAATTCGACTGTATTTTTTTATGTTTGTTACCTCAGAACTTTCGACTGGGTGAACCAATTTTAATGATTCTTTTTTTAATCGAAAGCTGGTGCTTGTCATGTGGTCAACCGAAATTTGAGCGAGATCTGACAAGTAGTTTTTGAGTTATCTCTAATTTTGAAGTCGGTTATTTTTTGTCAACAATTATTTTGCTGACTATACCATGTGCGATGATGGTGCAACCTGTTAAGCTCAAAGATTGAAAACTCTCATTGAACGAAATATCAGCTCACAATGCGTTGTGGAATCTGTAAGGTCCAGAACGCAAATTCCGCGTTCTGAACTTTTGAAAATGCTCAGGTCGCGTTCTGGCAATCATACGTCTCTTACTAGTGATAATTAACCCCAAGCTTATTAATTCAAAGACTATGCTAGAAATTGTAATAATACTACATAGGTATATAAAAAAAATTGTTAACTTCAAACTAACCATATGACTAGTAGTGAATTATCTTCAGTCCCATCAGGCATATCAAGGCCCATAACCCTGTAAGAAATAATGATATTTTAAAGTTCATAACAATTTCCACATCTGTAATTACAATATCAAGCAATAAGTAACATGTTTTCGCGTAAGCAATTAGAATGTGAAGCAATAAGCAATATATTTTGGAATGGAATGATTACCGATTTGCAATTTTCTTTGGTTTATCCGTGGTCTTTTCTCGTCTGGGTGTTGGTGGAAAACTGAAGTGAAAAATAAACGATTTCATTATTTATATTATACAATAATATGTCGAAAGTGTAATTGACGGATAAAGCAATAATAAGAACATTACAGACCTGGACTCATCATTTTTTTCGGCAAGTTTTGCTCGCAACCGATCTACTTCTTCCCGAAGTTCTCTGCAATAATGTTGAAAAAAATACATGTTGTTGAAAAGAAAATACATAATATATGTATATGGTAGAGTGGTAAAAGAGTTAAATATTATTTTAAAGGTATAATATAAAACGTAAAGATATAATAAGATCCAAACTTGTTGCCATTCGCGTTGTAAAGCATTGCACACAAAAATAAAAAAGCAGTTTGACAGGTGTTACTTGAGGGTAAATATTTAAAAAATAATGAAAATTCTATGGCCACAGTTCACATGTTTCGAACAAAACATAGTAGGAACATATTTCTTCGAAATTAGGCTAGTCTACGGTCCCTGTTGTGAACGCCATACGACCTTATGTTGGAAACTGTGTTTTTGTAATACATTTAAATCTTGCATCATTTTGAGACACCTTGAATTACCTCTTATTATCATCTCACTCTTTCTTAATATTTTTCCTCCAAAAGCTACGTTACCTGTTGACCCGCAGCAGCGGCGGCGACGCGGCGCCGCGCCGGCCCGACCGACCGAACAGCTTGTTGCTCAGAGAACATTTCTTACGATTGGCCTCCTCCACTTTTACCTGGTGATGAGTTTTTGTGTTATTTTTTAAACTATACATAAAATCATAGATACATTAGGAAATAAAGAAGTGGTTTTATTGCTCGATTTCTTAGCTGTGTGAAGTGTTATAAGTATTGTATTACTAATATATTTATATAATATGTAAATATTGTAAATATTATATTACTTCTATACCGGATTAAATAATACCGCAATAAACATCAAAATGTTAATTTCAAAGGCGATTTTAAAATACATTCCTAAGTAAATATATATTCCTAAATAAATAAATAGATGAATATAGTATCGTTATCGTACCTGCAGGAAGTCGATGAGCTTGGCCTGCTGGCGCAGCGTGGCCGCGGCGCGAGTGTCGCGCGCGCGCCACCACGCCGCCGCCGCCTCGCTCGCCTCGCGCGCCGCCTCCACCTCCTCCTGCACCACCACAACACAATACTATGTTGTACTATTATTACCGAAACATCGACATGATAAATAGTACAGACTTGATTCACTTTTTGTCATAATTTTAATTCACATCAGCCTGTTTATTACACATAGAAGTGTGATAAATCTTATATATAAAATTCTCGTGTCACGGTGTTAGAAGTTGAACTCCTCAGAAACGGCTTGACCAATTTTCGTGAATCTTTGCGTGCATATCGGCTAGGGTTGAGAATCGGACAATATCCATTTTTCCCCCTAAAAAATTTTTGGCAGAACAACGTTTGCCCGGTCATCTAGTAATAAATAAAAGAATTAGTGACCTGTGCAGCGTCGAGTTGCGCCTGCAGCTGCAGCGCGGCGGCGTGGTGGTGCGAGGCGCGCGTGTGCAGCGCGGCGCACTCCTCCTGCAGCGCGCGCGTGCGCCGCGCCGCGCCCGCCAGCGCCGCCTCGCGCGCCGCCAGCGCCGCCGCCGCCGTCTCACCGCGCCCTTCCAGCTCCGACACTAACTCGTCGCGCGAGTTCAGCCGCTCCTGATAAGCAGTTGAACATCGTATTGTTTTTTGCACATCACGTGACGTTTCATATTTCCTGCAATGATCTATTATAATTTGACGAGAGGAATTATCATTATTATACCAACCCATAACTGTCCCACTGCTGGGCTCGGGACTCAGGTAAGAGTCACGCACCTTTGAGAACATTATGGAGAACTCTTTGGTTCTTACGGTCATGTCTCCTCCCTACGTTTTCCTTCACGGAAACAAGCGATAAATTACCTTCTAATGCGCACATAACTATGTTGACTAGATATGCATGAAGGATTGAACCTGAGGCTTGTCCATCACTGCTATCTGAAACAATCCGCCGCTGTATACCTGCAGCAGCTGCAGCTGCGCGGCGGCGTGCGCGAGCTGCGCCTGCAGGTCGCCCGCCCGCTGCTCGGCGAGCGAGGCCGCCGCGGCCCTCTCCGCCGCTCCGCGCTCCGCCGCCAGCGCGCGCGACTTGCTCTCCTCTAGCTCCGCGCGCACGCGGTGCAACTCGCTCTGTGGAGTTAGCGTCCGTCCAAAATAACAAATGACAACGAGTAACAAATGAATGTCTCAAATGAAAAGGTGTTTATTATCTTCAAGGTTTCTCCAAGCAAGTCTGTTAGTTTACAAACTAACTTTTCTTTTATGCAGCAGTCCAATAAAAAATAAATTAGTAGAACCGACATTTAATTGATTACTTATTAGTATAAAACAATTTAATTTTAAAATATGCGAAATTAAATTAAGTTTGCATACCTCAAGCTCTTTATTCTTGAGCTCATGGAAATCGGCAAGCTTCTCCAAGTCAGTGAGCTGCTCCTCCAGCAAGCTGCACGCTTCTTGTAGTGCCTTGTTATTCTGAAATATTACATTTATTTCAATAAAATTACTATATCGACGTAGTAGGGTATAGGTACAAAAAACACTTTTTATAACATTTCATCGTCGTGAATGCATGAGTAAGTAAAAACAACAACAAGTAAAGTAAAGACAATCAAATTCGGGTAGAGAGTACATTTAGAAATAACACTTCCGTGGCAGTCGGGTACAAAACATGAAAAGTGGCTTCACAGCGTATCTTCCATAAGCAAAAAATTTAGATCAGAATCCGTGGACGAGTTCAATCAACGTTCCTTTCATTGAATTGCTTGCACTAATCCAAATATACCATGGTGAGTTGAGCGCGGAAGGCGGCCAGCGTAGCATCGACGGCGCCGCAAGGGTCGCACGGGCCGCACGGGTCGCACGCGCCGCGCAGCAGGTCTGCAGCCAGCGCGAGCCGCATGCGTCGCGCCCACGCCCCACCCCTCGCCAAGCGCGACGGCTTCGGCCACACGCACGGCCGCTCGCTCGACACCCCCCGCTTCGGTAGCTCCCGCAGCTCCGACAGTAACGACGGATCCATTACACGTATTAAAACTTTACATGTTTCAGTAAAGTTTTTAATGTTACTCCCAGGTACGTTTATCGCTTTTGAATTTTCACGCAATTCACCTCTTGATTAAATAAGAGTACTAAAATTTGAATCAGTTGGGAGAAGATGAACCATCCTAGCGAACTTCGCGATAGGGACTACTCGCTGCAGCCGGTCGAATAGCTAAGAATAGATTAATCAACAATCGAAACAGACAATAGTGTTTACAGTGATTGTTTTTTGACTAAATATCAACAGTCACTAGGTTTGCACCGACGATCCGGTCCTAATCAAAACAATAATTTATGTCAATACTAAACATTATTATAATTATGATCACAGTCCTATAATAACATTCGAGAACATTTCAAAAATCATTCCTTCTCTTCCGTTCCCTCGTAATGCTTTAGCAGCCTTTGGGACACCGAAGCAAGTAGGGGTGCAAGAATTACCAACCTGTGAATCTACAGTAAAGAGAGAGTACGCACGAACATGGTTCCGCAACAGTACGCCTTATGATGTCGTGGCATGCCCGGATACCGTAGCATTTTTACCGTCTTGCTGCGGCAACTTGCACGCAGCGACGCCGAATGTTCTCCTAGCATAGCTTGCCGCCAGGATACAGGGGAGGTGTAGCCAGGGATGCAGCAGGGTGCAGTTGTGTGCAGTGTGTAGTGTACCTGCAGCAGCTCGTCGTTGTGCGCGCGCAGCGGCCGCAGTTCGTCCCGCAGCTGCGCGCGCTCGCGGGCCGACAGCTCCTCCTGCTCCTCGGCGTGCATCCGCCGCTTCTCGCTGTACATCACCTCGCTGCGGAGCTTGCGGATGTCGTTGCGAGATCTGCCCAGTGACAGGTTGCATTATCAGCTTCAACTTTCAACATGTTGTTAATGTATGTAATGTATATTATTATGCTAAATGATTTAAAAACAATTTATAGCTAATAAATACCAGCTACAGATGGCACTCTCATATCGACGAAACTCATGTATGGTATAAACTTGTCTCGCTACCTCCTAATTAAATTAACCAACGTTGATGAGAATTTTAAGAACAGAAGGAGCTTTGTGTAACTGCTTCGTCACTATTGCAGTTGGATACCATTGTGAGATTATGTGACTAAAACACAAAACACTAACCTGTCCACTTCCGCCTGTAAAATGTCGTACGACTTCTGCAGCCGGTCGAGTTGTTCCTTGCAGCGCGCCGCCTCCGCCGCGTTCTGTTCGTGCTGCGGCTTCAGGGTCGCCAGCTCGCTCTGCAGCTTGCCCGCCTTGTCCTCGGCCGCCTTGCGAGCCGCCAGCAGCGACGCGATGCGCTCCTCCGCTCGCTTCAGGTCGCGGCTCGTCACTTTAGCGTCAAGCGTGAGGTCGTTTAATTCCTTTTCCTGGAAACAACTTGGCCTGATTACAGTACTGTACTTACTTTAAATAGGGAGTAGAGTTCCATTAACAAGCTTTAAGAATTACAGACCTTGCGCCACCTTGCCAAATTGGAAGCTCTAGCCTCTTGACGTAACGCCGCCATTTCTTCAGTACGAGCCTAAAAAATAATAACATGGATAGGTAATCGAAATTCGAGGGGCATAACTGATGATTGTCTTCAGGTAGAATTACAATAAAAATTTATAACTTTGTTTACTATTTTAATGATTCACAAATTTAATTTCATTGGCAATAATATTTCATAATGTAAGAATACCTGCAACTGAGCCTCTGCCCGCTCCAGCTGTTCCTTGAGCACGGCGAGCTGCGCGTTGACGTGCACGGTGTCGGCCACGCTCTCTGTGTCACTGGGAGACCCACGAGCCTCCCCCTCCCCCTCCCCGCCGTCCGTGGAGCGCGAAGTGTTGCCCGCCTCCCCCTCCCGCGCCTCCCGCGCCGCGCACTTAGTACACCCGCGGCTCTCCAGCGCGCTCACTTCCCGCTCCAGTTGGCGGACTAGCTGCTCTAGAGTCTTCACCTGATACATTCGTTGATATTTAAGAGCAAGGGAGAGAGTGTAAGAGCCGGCAACTTTCAGACTTGGTCATCAATAAAACGTGACTAAGCCATAATTTGCACGTAGCTGAATGTTTTTATGCGCATATCCCCCATATAGGCAAGAACGAACCCCGAGTATGAAGTTTGGGTCATGGTGGCTTTTCTTAATTAAAATGCACAACATGGGTTTTTCACAATCGCCGCGTCCTTAGCCGGTTTAACTATAATATATGAATTTTTGGTCCTTCGAGCAGGACACCAATACAGTAACAAGTAACCTATACTATATCTGAACATATTTAACCTTTTCCCGGTGCCTAGAATCATCATGCAGTGCGTTGGCCGCGCGGGACTCGGCGTCGTCCAGCCGCTGCAGCAGGCGGGACTCGGTGCGCGCGCACTGCTCCTCCAGGGCGGCCTCGCGCTCGCCCGCCGCGCGCACGCAACGCTCCAATTCCTGTTAACATGAAACAATTAATTCAACGAGAAGTTCGCCGAAAACACATAATATTACATTCTCTCATGTTTGTAATCAAATATGCAGCAACTAACTCATAGGAAACTGGAACGTAGTAGTAGTACTGGAACGGAATGGCTGACATAATATGGCTTGTAAGATGTGTAAATGATGAGTTACATACCGGTTGTTTATTCTGCGGTTATTTTTTATAGCGTAAAAATATTTATTTGTTATTCATACCTGCACGTGCGCGTCCAATGCGGAGGCGCGTACTCGTTCCTGCGCCAGTTGAGCCTGCGCCTCGCTCAGCTGCTTGTGCGCCGTATCTATCTGCCGCTGTTTCTCTACTAAAGATTCCTGAAATATCACACTATCATAATAATAGTGCACTTACAGTTAATCGCAATGAAACATAAGTATGTATACTTATATAATACAGACACAATTTAGACCGCAATACATAGGCAAATACGGTAAGTTACATACTAAAAAAAGGGACAGCCCAAATTATGGTTACTGCTATTAAACGGAACATGTAATTGAAAAGAAACTCGCTGCGCACATAAAGGTGCGACGCGATTGTAATCGAGCGCAGCACTATACAAGGGCAAGGTTAATTTTGGGGAACAATTCAAAAATATACCTGAGCGGCGCTCAACTGTGCGCCGAGGTCGTCAATGTCCCGCCGGAGCTGCGCCGCGGAGGTCTCGGCGGCGGCCAGCTTGCTCTCCGCGACCTCCCGTGCGCGCACCTCCTTCGCCACCAGCGCCTCGGCGCTCGCCACCCGCGCGTTCTCTATGTCGCCGCCGCTCATTGTCTGACGGCGAAGAGCTCGCTCCTTCGCAATCGTGTCCTGTTACAATGATATTAACGATCAGATTAAGAGCTAGATAACAAATTATTATTACACAAACTAAAACTATAAGGTACCAACATGCAACATGTTTCAGAATACTCCTACTAATCTATTTCTACAACTACATCTAAGACTACTTCTTACTACTCCACTCACAATGGGTTTCACGTTGATTTCAGTGATCCATCTATGTCGTAAATCTTGAACTTGCTGTATTACATCCTGATAAAAAATCAGTTCACTATTCATTAAATATTGTTTCAAAAACCTGGCAACTGGAGGGAAGGGTGATTTAATAATATAGCTGCTGACATTTAATTTGAAAACTTAATATCATTGAGTAAAGAAATTCTTCTCACCTTATAGTGCTTATGTTGCGCTCTGGCGGAGTCTGCAGCGGCTAGAGCGCTGGAGCACTCCGCCTGCAGCTCAGCCACGCGCGCCTCGAGCCGGGCGAGCTGGTCGCGCAGCAGCGCTTTCTCCGCTTGCAGCTCCGAGGCGTGCGCGTGTGCGGCGCGCACCTCTGCGCTGCTCCGCTCCGCCCCGGCCGCGCTCAGCTTCTGGTTGGTCCGCTGCAGAGCCATGCGCTCCTCCTTCTCCACTTCTACTTGACGCTCGAGACGCCTTTTTGTTATCAAAATAAAATCTTGTTGAATATTTATTTTGGGAAGAGGATTTATTTGTGAATGCTATGATATTTATGATACCTTTTTTGTAGTAAGTTTTCGTTCTTCTTGAATTAGTATTGCAAATGTTTTTCTTGTAGGTAATACAGAATTAATACAGATAATATTCGATTTACAATTAAACATGCTATATTGCCAAGAAAATGTAAATGTACACTAAAAAAACTTCAAGATTCCAACCAACACGAAGATGAAGATAAATTCTGATGCCCCATTTACACGCGCGCGCGAGCCACGAGACAATCCGCGAGACGCGCGCATACGCGCGCATGTGTTCAAGGCGCTCGCGGACCAGACCGCGGCGCGTCTCGTGGCTCGCAGGCTCGCGTCGGGAGCCGTTTTTTAGGCGCGCGCCAAAGGAGCTCGCGCGAGCGCTCGCGCGGTAATCACACGCGCGTAGGGAGCGTGGCTTACGGACGCGCCACGAGACGGTCCGCGAGACGCGCATGTAAATGAGCGGTGAGAGCCACGAATACACTATCAATCCACCCACTTGTTCTGTAGCGTGAGCGCCGTGATGTCGGCCTGCAGGCGCGCGCGCACGCGCTCGCTCTCGGCGTCGGCGTCGCGGCGCGCGCGCTCGGCCGCCGCGCTCGCCGCGCTCTCCGCCGCCGCTAGCTTGTTCTGTAGGGAAGCTATCTCGCGCGCGCGCATCGATGCTAGTTTCTCCGCTGATCTATAAAGTCAAAATTGGACAGCATTATAATATCAATGTTTAAATATTAATTAAAAATCATAATGAGGGAATAAAAGGCTAACTGTTACACTTTGCCAATCCACGCATAGCCTACCTCAGTGGACCTAAAAGCATGAAACTTTGTACGAAGGTTCCTAAATAAAATTTGTCCCACTGTGTAGTAAAAATAGTAAATCTTGGCGTAGTCTTTACATAATATTACATCTACAGAGAAAAAATATTTCACACTTACTTGTAAGTAGCCAAGTCAATAGCTGTACAATCGTGACTCGAGCTGAATGTGCTGCTACTGTCTTCATTCTCTTCTGGAGCAACGTACGAATACCCTTCGAAGATAATTACATGTATTATAACCATAATATCATTCAGTACTAAACTTACAATATTGTATAATGTATGCAAACCGTTTCTACGCGTGAATCGTTAACACGCGATACTTGGCAAACGGTCGCATTTACAACACGCGACAATACAGCATCGCGACCGTTTCGGGCGCCAGCGGGTGAAGAGTACAGAATACACCATAACCCGACGGTTTTGATGCAATCTCTCTAACGATTAACCATGCTCACTATTCATGACACTTTAGGTATTACAAGAGTTTATGCACACGGGAGCTTATTCCGTCGACTAGGATATACGTGAGCAGGGGTTGCTTACCGACGAAGGGCAACTGTCCGGCGAAGGGCGCGCGCGTGCGAAAGGGCGCGGCGGAGGGCGGCGGGGTGGCGCGCGGGGGCGCCGGCAGGTACGCCGTGTCCTCCGCCCCGCGCACCAGCGGCACCCATGGAGGAGCCTGTTATAACACATTGTATGGTATACATATAATAATATTTATGACATTGCCACTAACATAGAGATCTTATGAAGATTAAAATATCGATTAACTAAAACCGGTGCAATTTAACGTTTTTTTTTTGTATTGTTTTTATTTCAATATTTTACTTTACGTTTCCTTAAACTTGAGGAATTGCATAAGAATGAGTACGGAACAAGGGACTTACCCCCGTATTCAAGAACAACACTGTGAGGTCTCACTGATTGTACTAGTAGCCAATCCTTAACCATAGGTCATTGGAAACCAATAAAACAAATGGACTGTATGGACTCAAAATCTCTATTTCAATACAATTCACATTTTACTTATACTAACTCCGTGATACACTCGTAAGCGTGATTCAGGATCCCGCACAACGCCATCTATTGGCGCGTGTCGACATAACAATTTGTACATTCCGCCCACCAAGGACAGAATGTCCTTCCCTACCGCCCACCGTGACGTGGTAATGAAGCCCCTTAACTTAACTACTCACAAGTTAACAACAAACAATACAAAAAGAAAAACTTAAAATTCAACAAATTAATTATATCTCTATCTATCTATAAATATAAAACACAAAAAATGTTTGTATGGATGTCCTTTACATACCTTAACCAAATAAACACTATCCAAGCAATTGATAACATAAACTAATTACAAACCGGCAAAATTACAAGTTTGGAAGTTGGACGTTTTATTATTGAGTTTTTAACTTTTAAAGAAACGACTCTGGTCAAACCATCAAATCCCGAATGTTTTTTTACAACTTTACCAAAGAGCCATTTAGTGGGAGGCAAATCATCTTCCTTCACCAAGACAATGTCCCCGACATTCGCTTCAGGAACCTTGTAAGCCCATTTGTACCGGTGCATTAGGTGAGTAAGGTATTCATTGGACCATCGACGCCAAAAATGTTGAAGCATCGCCTGCGTCAATTGCCAACGTTTCAACGAACTCATTTTGCATGTCTCATAACTTACTTCAGGCACGGTTACAATAGGTTCGCCTATCAAAAAATGACCGGGTGTTAGAGGACTTGCTTCTTCCGGATCATTATTGAGCATTGTTAACGGTCGTGAGTTGAGACACGCCTCAATTTGGGTTAAAAGGGTCGCCATCTCTTCATAGGTTAACGTTGACTCCCCAATTACACGTTTTATGTGGTACTTTGTGGACTTTATACCACTTTCCCACAATCCGCCAAAATTGGGTGCCCTTGGTGGTATAAAATGCCAGGCAGTTCCTTGAGAAGCGAGGCTGTCAGCTATTTCTTTAGCCATAGATGATTTTTCCGCATCAAATAAATCCCTAAGTTCCTTAGCGGCTCCCACAAAATTTGTACCATTGTCGCTATAAAGATTTAAACAACTACCCCGTCTCGCCACAAAACGTTTAAATGCCTCTATAAACCCTCTTGACGTCAAATCACTAGCTACTTCAATATGTATAGCCTTCGTGACCATACAGACAAACAGACAGATATAACCCTTGTATGCCTTATGCCCTCTACCCCTTGTAGTCCTTAACATTATTGGGCCTGCAAAGTCTACACCACTGTTCACAAAAACCCTAGCTGGTGTCACTCTCACTGAAGGTAAAGATCCCATAAGTTGAGTTTGTAACTTAGCCTTATGCCGGACACAAATAACACATCTACGGACATGCTGCTTTATCATATTTTTTGCTCCGATTATCCAGTACGCTGAACGTAAATAATTTAACATCAACCTTACATCACCATGTAGAGTCTTCTTATGAGCATCGTCTACAATTAACCTTGATAAAGCCGATTTGTCTGGAAGGATAATTGGATGCTTTACGTTTTCGGTTTCCTGTGCCTTTGAGATTCTGCCACCAACTCTAAGCATCTTTCTATCATCAAGATATGGGGTTAAACACAACAGTTTAGATTGTTTCGACTTGATCTGTCCATGCTGTTGTAGTTCATGAATCTCCTGTTGGAATGCAACCCTTTGAGCTAACCTTACACACGTGTTCAATGCCTCATCCAATTCTGATGTTGTCAAATATCCCCGTTTAGTACTTGAAACATTCCTCTTGGCCCCAAACCTTCTACAATAAGCTACTACTCGAACCAGTTTATTAAGAGATGAGTATTTATCCAAAATTGAATCATCTACAGTGCTAACATGAACCCTTAGCTGCTCTTCTTCGTGGGTTTCATTTTTGCTGAGTCTCGTATATGAAACGTTTTTCTCCCATAAAAACCTTGGACCAAATTTCCACAAATGAAGATGACAAAAATCAACCGGTTGAACACCACGGGACGCACAATCAGCCGGATTGTCCTTTGTAGAGACATGTGACCAGTGTGAAGATTCTAACGTTGTTTGAATCTCTGCAACCCTGTTAGCCACAAAGGTCTTCCAATTACTGGCATGTTTATTTATCCAGGCTAATACTACCGTTGAATCCGTCCAAGCTCTTACATGGCCTTTCGGTATATTTAAAACCTCGGCGACCTCCATCAACAATTTTACCAATAATAGTGCGCCACACAGCTCTAAGCGTGGTATACTCACTTGTTTCACAGGCGCTACTCGTGTTTTCGATGCAACTAGCCCGACATGTACAGCTCCTGACTCATTTGTTACGCGTAAATATACAACTGCAGCGTACGCACTGTGAGATGCGTCCGAGAATCCGTGTAACTCGATGACGTCATTCGAATTAGTGTTCAGCCAGCGTTCCATCCGAAATTCAGTTAGATGTGTTAACTCACTGCGGTAAGTATACCAATCTTTTATTATATCCTCTGTAGGTTCTTCATCCCATCCTGTCCCTGATATCCAGAATCGCTGTATGAAAATCTTTGCTTTAATTACGCATGGCGCTATCCAACCAAGCGGGTCATAAAGGCGAGATACGTCCGATATAATTTTTCTTTTTGTTACAGGTGCAGACAACGGCGGCAACTTCACCGAGTACTGAAATTCATCGCGAGTTCGGTTCCAGGTAAGTCCAAGAATTTTCACCATATTATCTAATTTAATCTCCAATTCTTTATTCTCTTTCTCCTCTCTCCTATTATTTTCCTGTTTTAAATTTTTATTCATCACTTGCAATAACTCTTCTCTATTGGTAGACCACTTTTGTAGAATAAATCCTCCTTCCTTTAGAAGTGCATCCATTTCCTTCACTAATTCTTCCCCTTCTTTTACGTTTTGGCAGCCCGTTAATAAATCATCCACGTAGAACTCCTTTTCAACCTTCACCGCGGCTACAGGGTATTTTTCTTTGTAATCAATAGCCACTTGATTGAGTGTTTTTACAGCCAGATAAGGAGCTGGAGCTGTGCCGAACGTGACAGTGAGTAGCTTGTAATCCTGGATTGCATCTTCGGGTCTCTCTCTCCACACTATGCGTTGAAAATCGCAATCTTCTTCTGCTACTCTCACCATACGGTACATCTTCACGATATCTGCTATTATACATACAGGATATGTCCTCCAATTCAAAATCACATGCCGTAAGTCTGGTTGTAAGGTAGGTCCAATCATCAACGTGTCGTTGAGTGATACACCATTTTTATTTTTACAGGACGCATCAAAAACCACTCTCACCTTGGACGTCGATTTATCTTCCCGTACAACTGCATGGTGAGGCAGGTATACTGCTTGATTTCTTTTATTATCAGGTTCTCGCACTAACACCATGTGATTTAACGATAAGTATTCCCTTATAACCTCTGTGTATTTTTCTTTCAACAAGAAATCGTTACTGAATCGTCTTTCTAAATTTTTTAATCTTTTAATAGCGATTTCTCGTGAGTCTCCATTTTTACAGGTCGGATCATCATCGCGAAACGGCAACCTAACCACGTATCTACCATCCTCACCGCGACACGTCGTGGCTGCGTACATATCTTCACAGCGTTGTTCTTCAGCTGTCAATATTTTCGTACTAAATAAAGGCTCTGATTCCAATTCCCAAAATTGTTTTATATCAAATTCCACCTGTGAATGCAATACAGTGACCTTCTCTCTGCCAGCGTCAGAACACACCGGTCCAGACAATATCCAACCCAGTGCAGTACATTGTGCTACAGGGCACCCGATGGGTCCACGGAGCAAACCTTCCTTCAATATCTGAGAGTAAACTTCTGCTCCTAAAAGGATATCTATTCTATTAGGTACATCATATGCAGGATCGGCCAAGCATAAGTGTCTTAATTCAACCCAATTCCTCAATGCTATCCTTTTTCCCGGAAGATACGTTGTGATATTATTAAGTACATAAGCCTTTACTTCCAATGTAAAACTGGGGTCTACTCTTGATTTAATTTTCAAAGAAGCCATGTACTTCGAAACCATTGTGGTTTTGTCACCACCTAAACCCGATATCACACTACTTGCAGGAATTCTCTTAAGTCCCAAACCTTGGACTGTTGCTTCGGTAACAAAGGAAGCTTGAGAACCCTGATCCAACAATGCTCTTATTACTTGGCACTGACCTACCCTAGATTCAGCGTCTACTAACGCTGTGGCCAACAAAACTTGACTGCTTTCTTTAGTTTTATTAGAGCAAGCCATATGACTTGCAGCAACTGTTGATGTCATATCCAACACCTGTGAACTATTAGAAACCCCATTATCCTTCCCCGAAACCTCTGCAACCGTTTGACCTGAATCACCTGAATTAACGGTCGTGCCGGGGACACCCCTTGGATGAAGCAAAGAGTGGTGCCTTTTCTTACAGATTTTACAGCTGATGGGCGTTCGGCAAAACTTAACACCATGATTACTACCTAAACAGTTGAAACAGATTCTATTTTTTGTAACGAATTCACGTCTACTCTCATAATCCAAATTTCCAAACTTTTTACAAAAACTGAGCTTATGCTCTTCACCACACAACTCACATGTGAGTTTTGAAACACCTATTGTATGTAAAACTTTAGGATTACTGACATTAGGTTTTGAATGATTAAATTGTTTGTTCACATGTTTAGGTTCCATAAATTCCAATGCACGATATCTACTTGTTAAAAAATCCTTAAACTGACTAAAAGTAGGCAAAGAATCTGAAGGTACATTCATTGTTACATTTAACTCCCACTGCTTTCGCGACTCGGAATCTAACTTATTTGAAAGCAGGTAAATGACAATGATATCCCACTTAGATACGTCAATATCTAGATTGCTTAATGCATTTAAACAATCGGAGGATGTATCCATTAGTTCCCTCAGAAAGGTTGCCGACTCACAAGTTGCATTTTTTTGACTGAGGAATCGTTTTAAAATACAATGTGAAAGATACTTTTTATTACTGTATCGTTCCTGTAACATTTTCCAACATTCCGGATAATTCGCGTCAGACACCGGTATATATCTAATTAACTGTTCGGCCTCTCCGGTTAAAAATCCTTTTAAATATTGTAACCTTTGCACATTATCTAATGATGTATTGTTGTGGATCATTGATACAAATAAATCCCTAAATGTGATCCACTCTGTATATTTACCAGAGAAAATGGGGATATTAACCTTAGGTAATTTTACGAGGTGAGATTTAATATTTGGATTGCTACACTGACCTTCATCGTTATTAGTTGTACTAAGATCAGGAAGGTGACGTTTTAATTCACATTTGTATGCCATAAACTCCTCCTCAGTTTCATTATACTTATCCTCAGTAATATATGCCTCCATTTTTAACAATTGTGGATCACATTGTTGCAATAAATTTTTGTGACCCTTTCTGAATTCCAACCACAACTGTTCTAATGATTCTAGTCGAAGGTTGACGTAATCCTTCGTAATACGTTCTTTAGGCGACTTTCTAAAATTTATTCTAGCCTTAAATATACGACTTGAAAAGTCGTCTTGTAAGCTAAGTAAAGACTCCATTTTAGTCATAATTATTAACCAAACAACTTAATCTACTATTAATTAAAAACAAAGTTAAAGTTACAAAATTTACACAAAAATTACAAGTGTTTAAAACCATTTATTTCTGGGCGAAAACCAGCATGGATTCCCCGTACTTACGTTTTTAAGAAAACTATTCTAAGTCCTAAAACTAATGTTAGTAAATTTTCTAAGTTAATTTTATGTTAGTAAATTTTCACTGTGAAGTCCTGAACTGCCTTGCAATAAAGTTGAAATTCGCCTACTAAACACAAATTCAAAAGTACTCACAGTTGCACCTTCACTCACTCACAAATGCACCAATATCCGCTTAGATTTGTAGTGTGTGACGTACGAGCGCCCTCGCTCCGTACTGTCTCCTTTGCCTTGCAGTCGCAGTCGCTGACGTCACGTCCAGATCCACAGACCCACGACGTCACTTGCGGTGCGACTCCTCCCTCTTCCTACCACGTACTGTTGCCGCAGCGATCCACTGCGAGTACGGGTTCAGTGATGTGACCACACCACTGTGCACTCCCAAAAATATGTCCAAAAAATCCAGCTCGAATGACCAATGATTGTACTAGTAGCCAATCCTTAACCATAGGTCATTGGAAACCAATAAAACAAATGGACTGTATGGACTCAAAATCTCTATTTCAATACAATTCACATTTTACTTATACTAACTCCGTGATACACTCGTAAGCGTGATTCAGGATCCCGCACAACGCCATCTATTGGCGCGTGTCGACATAACAATTTGTACACTCACAGTGTTTGCGAATGCATAGTGGCATTAAAACCATTTCGTAAACAATACTTGATTGAAGTCCTTCGCTGTGCGTTTGTCAAAATCGATAAAGTAGCTGCCGAGCTACTTTACCGAACGCATAGTGTTGGTTTGACTTCTATTAAAATAGAAAGAAAGGATCGATTGTTTGTATTGTTATCTTTGTCTTTTGCCTGTGTCAAATGACTAGAGTGAAGTTTGCCGCATCAAATGGACCAATAAGAGGGCTGTATACAGAGCTCTTTGCGTCCGCACAGCCAAGTGATTCTTAAGGGTCGACTGTGAAACAGAAGGCTTGCCATGACGAACGCACTGAGAAATGCCTTACTTCGCATAGTATTACTTCTTTACTTAAACAAGTATTATTCTTGAATACGGGGGTTAAACTTGCAATAAACTACTCAACATTGGATGATAAGTGATGATAAACTAGTTGTAATTGACATTCATTTTCTTAGGTCTACTAGACTTGTATAAAAAGGTGTCATAGTAAACAAGTTTTACCTGCTCTTCAATTATTCCTCAAATGTCTCATGCAAGCTGGACAGCAAAAATGGGTTACAGTTGTTATTATGTTATTGTTACTTATTGTGGTAGGATTGTAGCAGGGGTGTGGTGGAAATTGCAATAATGCAAATGGTAGCGTGATAATAATTATAATGGCATCCTACAGATTCTCGTTGCAAGCAAAATTCGCTATCAAACACCTTAGAGACATTCTTTGTATTTTAGTACATTGAATCACTAGAGATACCTCATTATGGTCTGGCATGTGGCTTATGGCAAAGGTCAAGGAGGGAAAATTAATAAGAGTATAGACACAAAGCTGATCAAATACGAAGAGAGAAGAACCACGATCAGTATGTGTATGTGTGTGTGTGTGTGTGTTACCTGGTCCCGTATGTTGTGTATGTGAAGGTGGTGCATGGCGGCGTGCTGCAGCGTGTCCAGGTAGTTGTAGCGGCGCGCCGGCGCCACGCGCAGCAGCCCGCCCACCAGCGCGCGCCACTCGCGCGACCCCGCGCCCGGGGGGAACGGCGGCTCCGGGTTCGGGTCCCGTTCGTACCTGCATCCAATGCAATGTTAAGGTTCACGTTCTGTTGTGTAGTGGTAACACTTCTATTGCGATTTATCCTGCTTTATGTGATCGAAGATTCAAAAGATTATAATTTTTCTAAAGATTTATATTCCTTTCAATAGCTACTGTAATTGTCAGTGTGGACGTTATTCTTGGGAAAAAGGTCTGTGCTATTTTTATGAAAATAAAACATGAAATCAGATTATTTAAATTTTGTTTGTAAAGGAGAAAATCTGTAAGCGACAACATATAATTTTAACTACAAGCCAGGGCCAAACTATTGGGAAAGTTGTGAGATTTTAATACATGACCAAGAGTAGTAAGTGAACATACAGTACGTGATATTGCTCTTCATTTAATTGTGATATTTGAGATTTGATATAAAATGAATTAGTTACTTAACACTGAACTCCTAGCAACTGACCTCTGAATATTGCTCAGTATCTGTGCGATGGAATCGTCTTCACCCGACGAGAACGGCCTCTTGAGGGTAACAAGCTCGAACGCTACGACACCGAGCGACCAGTAATCGCACGCCGACTAGAAAACGAAACATGACATAACAATCTACAGATTCCTTGCAGTGTGTAGGTAAACCATCGAGTTGATGTATCATCGGCTATTTAGACTCATTGAACTGGCCTCCCTTGCGGTGCTTACGTGAAATTAAAAGTGGAAACGAGGTCTAAATGTAGACAGATGGAATTTTGCGTAACATATAACACATACTGCAGAAATTTGTACATGTTATACAAATACAATTAGACTAGGTATATGAATATATCATTTAGTTATAATATATATTTTAAGTAATACATATTTTAAACCTAAGAGCTTCATATGAATAACATTAAAACTAAATTCTAATTTACAGTAATAATTCTTTCATGCATCAAGTGTTAATAAATTTTCCATAAGCTCGCCAGATTAATTTAAAATTAAAGATGCAAAAGGTATTTGCAATTATCAAATTTTCCTAATTAACTCATGCTGTTTTTTATATTACTGGGAAGGTGGTATTACTGGTAAGTGCTCTATTACCATTGTGCCTATATTAGTAAAGGAAAGACTTGATACCAGTGAGGAGTAACATGTGCAATCTAGACTACAACTTCAACAGTGCAATATGTGTTAATCTAATCTACTATTCGACCGCCTGTGCGTGTCATGAGTAAGGACAGGTTCTTGGTAAAACAAATCACTGTATCGGTGATTGTATAACTTGAAGTAATAGTATATATAATAGTATAGAATATATAATAGTATAACTTGAAGCAATAATAGCTTGATCGCCACAGAAACCTTTCTCAAGACACGCGCAATAAACTATACTAGCAGATACACACTCAAAAAACAACAGCAAACGAAAGGGTTTTAACAAACAGACAATATTTGGTTCTTCATATTGTGCATTGGCGGGTTGCCATGCCAAAGAAACTTCCAAGCAAACTAAATTATTAATAATTAAACAGCTATAAGAAACATTACATACATTTGAGAATACACTCTGATAAAACTGATGACAAGGCCTGTTACTAGGAATATAGAGAAACTATAAAACAGATTTTCAGCACCTACTGTGTAGTCAGCTTAATTTCAGCAATAACGAAAATATACAAAGAATGTTTAAACAATACGCGTGTAATGTAATCTAATGCTGATTTTCATTAAGCCTTGCATGTGAACCCAACGTCAGCTGTCATGTGGTCGAGTGTGCACCGACTAGCAACAGAACCCACAATGGCGGTGGAGACGTGCGCGCAGCATTGGAAACACACGCTGTGGTCGGCGGCGCACGCGGCGGCCGCGAGCAGCTCGGGCGCCACGTAGTCGGGCGTGCCGCACGCCGCGCTCGCGCCCTCCGTCAGCCGCGCGCACGACCCGAAGTCCGCCAGCTTCACGTGGCCGCATCTACAGAGATGTGTTTTTTTTTTATTATTGAATGTATATGGCCGACAAACAAGCAGACAAGTTACCTGACGGTGTGTGGATATGGCAACATCAAAGCCATCACCTATGTATTGTGCGCGAAGAAAGAAGAGACACGAAATTGTTCGCATGCTTATTATAGTGGGACTGCATTTAACCATCGAGTTTGGTGACGACAAATTAAAAATTTTGGGCACCTCATTCGCAACGACAATTCTCTAGATAGAGCGTCTAGTGATCAAAGGACAGGTAGAAGGTAGGTAGAAGGTAGGTAGAAGGTCACGTGGAAGATCGACTACTCGATGGACAGGTGCTGACTGCGACAGGATTTTCCACTGTGCAGTGTTCAAGTTTTGCCTCTGACCAAAACCTATGGAAAGCTGCTGCTGTTACCAAGGACATTGAAAGACCATCACTAAGGCACTCTGGCAACACCAGAAATGATAACTGCCCTACTTGTCTTATGTGTCTTCTACTTGTCCCCATTCTAATATTTCAGGCTATAAAAAACTTAACTCCACCCAGACACTGACTTACATATTTTTCTATAATTCTCACCTATCCAACAGTATGTTGTGCGGCTTGATATCCCTATGAACGTAGCCCATTCCGTGTAGCGCTTTCAGCCCGTGTGCTATCTCCGCGACGTAGAAGGCGGCGTCGCGCTCGGCCAGCGGCTGGCTGCGGCGCGCGATCAGCCCCGCCAGGTCGCCGCCGCTGCACAGCTCCATCACCAGGTACAGGGTGTTACTGTCCTGTTGGGAAATAAACGATAGTATGCTAAAACAACAGGTTATACCAACCAGAGGCTACGCGACAAGACGAAATAAATTACATTGTCAATTTTTCTGTTAAATACTTATTGTTGAATGTGTGGACAAAATAAAGTTAAATAAATAAAATGCTAAAACAACAGAAAATATCTATTTTATATAAAGCAGAATAATACGAGTGATAATCACAGTTATTGATTTAGGTGTGAGTGAACAAAGGCCTTACGAAACAAAGTAACGCACCCTGGGTTACTACTGTTTTTATGTTATGTACCTCGTGAGTAAAAACCTTGAGTAAAAACTTGAAAAAGCTCGACAGTTGTTATGACGCACAACAGAAAGTTAATCCCAAGCAGACATTTAATGGTTAACTATTAAACAGTGCCTATGGAGTACAACAAGATCCAACAGACAAATTTCTTGCTTTTTCTTCCCTCTTTCTTGGCCGGCAATGCATCAGTGAAGTCTTTGACAAGTTAGCCACTTACTAACATGATTGTGGATCATCGGCTCCTTTGTTGGCTACTTCCATTAAAAAAGTAGTGGGCGGTTATTAATATGGAAATAATAATGTGGAAAAGGTTGTCCCCCAGTGGTCCACTGGAGTCATACCTGGAAAGCATACTGCAGATGAGGTATCCATGGGCTGCGCGCGGTGGCCAGCACGTCGCGCTCGTCCTCGGCGCCGGCGACGCGTTTGCGCGCCTGCTCCTTGCGCACGCTCTTCAGTGCGTACACGTCACCCGTCTGTTTCTCGCGTACCATCTGACAGATAATATTATATGCGTGAATCACTGTAGCCATTTTAAGGGTGTTAGAACTAATATAAAATACTTGAAGTAAAATAAAGATCTCAATAAAATTGATCATTTACATTTTGTTATTACTTGTCTATACTAATATATAAAGAGGAAAGATTTGATTTTTTGTTTGCATTGAATAGGCTCTGAAACTACTGAACCGATTTCAAAAATTCTTTCACTGTTAGGAAGCTACACTATCTCCGAGTAACATAGGCTATATTATATTTTCAAAAAATTAGGGATCCTTAATAAAACTCCAATAATGTAACCCAAGGTGTAAAAAAATAAGAAAAACGAAGCAAAGCGAGGGCGGTTACTCGTAGTAAATAATCAGAATCAATCTGTTTCTATGTTATTCATTATTATCTATACTAATATATAAAGAGGAAAGATTTGATTTTTTGTTTGCATTGAATAGGCTCCGAAACTACTGAACCGATTTGAAAAATTCTTTCACTGTTGGGAAGCTACACTATCCCCGAGTAACATAGGCTATAATATATTTAAAAAAAAATTTAGGGATCCTTAATAAAACTCCAGTAACGTAAATCAAGGTGTAAAAAAATAAGAAAACCGAAGCAAAGCGAGGGTGGTTACTCGTCTATTAATAAAAACACGTCATTCATAGACAGAACTTACATGTACTTCTCCAAAATGTCCACGTCCAATTGTTTGAATAAGATCAAAATCTGACAGAGAGACTCGAGCTCGTCGGAGCTCTGCCAATGTACTGCGATCTGAAATTATACCAAATTGAGTAATTACACAGCAGATATAGGTAAGTGGCAGAGGCGTAGCTACCGCCGTATCAGCCGTATTAATTATACGGGGCTCCTAGCGTACAGGGGCCCCCACTAACACTCCCAAAAAAAGCTTGCCAGCGGCCTACGACTGCTACAGTTGGCACTCCTTTTATATTTGACAGCTGACGTTGAGGGGGCCCCACAACATATATTGATATGGGGCCTTCTTACTGCTAGCTACGCCACTGGAAGTGGTCAACAAAGTAAGGTTAGTTACAATAAATATCTACAAGTTTATTATTGTTTTATTTTACATGTTCTGTATAAAAAAATACCTTTTCTATCATTTTGCTCATTAAAGCAAATAGTTTGAACTATTTATACGTTTGTTAAGCCCTATAAAGGAATGTTTATAACAGGTCCCTATGTATACTCTCTAATGCTTCAAAGCTTTGAAAGTTAAGTAAAATATAATTATATATTATACTCTACTTTATTAGGGAAGTTCTATTTAGTAAACAGACAAATAGGGACTTTTGTTATTTGTAATTGAAAAAAAAATATGGCAGGCATAAAATGGAAAGAATTTAAGGATGTATTCTTATTCTATGCTAAAACCATTTTCAATTTACTCTTTAACTTTTTTTATCTAATATTTTAATAAAAACTAGAGCAAAGATTGTTTACCAATTAAGACTCATCTAAAAACACAAGAAATATTAAATATTTTAGGTATTTCAAAATTGTTGATTTTGCTGGCAGGGAATGCTTCTATTATTGAGCCCACCTGTTGTATCATTATTTTAAAGGTATAAGTTTTAAATAAATAAATAAATTTTACATGACCCTGAAGCATCTAGTTCTGTCATGAACTTGATCGCCATAATGACTATAGTATAGATCATATCATATTTAAAGGTTAATCATAATAAAGATTCAAACAATAGTGCTTGCACTAGGTGGAGAAATCGGGTAGTAGCAGTACATGAGAGCACCTATTTCTCATGTGTACAAAATGTGATACCTAGCACAAATTTAAACTCAGTAGTTATAGACTACTGGCCCAAGCACAAAAATCATGGGTCATATGAACCACCAGGTGACGTATATAAGACGATATAAGAGCATAAAATAATAAGATTCAGCACTATGCCGTCACTTGTAAGCTGTCCAACTGAGTGCTGGTGAGAATTCAAAAGTGCAAGTAGGGTGAGTAAATTTTGGTCATTTGATTCTGTACGGCATTTTTAACCATCGATAGGGCCATGAAAAATAACAAGAAAGCGCGCAGTGCCGTACAAAAAAGGTGGTCCACAAAGTCGGTAAATGTTTTTGATTTGGTGACAATTTCGAGGGTAAATTTGGTCATTTGATTCTGTACGGCATCAGTTTCATACTGTTGCAATACAGCTTCTAATCCATTATTCCGCAACGCCGTACAAAAAATCGTGCACAAGGGGAAGAAATCGAGGGTTGCAACCCCCTCTTTTTCAGTGGTCCGGGGGGTCATTTGAAAAAGTATGGCTTCGGTTCCAATATATTTTCTAGGACTCAAAAGTACTATTAAAAATTGGAACCGAAGCCGTACTTTTTCAAATGACCCCCCGGACCACTGAAAAAGAGGGGGTTGCAACCCTCGATTTCTTCCCCTTGTGCACGATTTTTTGTACGGCATTGCGGAATAATGGATTAGAATCTGTATTGCAACAGTATGAAACTGATGCCATACAGAATCAAATGACCAAATTTACCCTCGAAATTGTCACCAAATCAAAAACATTTACCGACTTTGTGGACCACCTTTTTTGTACGGCACTGCGCGCTTTCTTATTATTTTTCATGGCCCTATCGATGGTTAAAAATGCCGTACAGAATCAAATGACCAAAATTTACTCACCCTACTTGCACTTTTGAATTCTCACCAGCACTCAGTTGGACAGCTTACAAGTGACGGCATAGTGCTGAATCTTATTATTTTATGCTCTTATATCGTCTTATATACGTCACCTGGCGGTTCATATGACCCATGATTTTTGTGCTTGGGCCAGTAGTCTATTATGCATTTAGGCTAGATATACATCTGATGAAGTATGTTTAAAAATTGTTAAAATCCACTTACATTTGTCAACAAAAGCTCTAACAAGTTCATCGCACTTTTTAACTGGGTCCTCATTGCACTCGTCGTATAAAACAGTTAATGCGTCCAACAACGCTTCACGGTCAATCGTTTTTCGGTTTTGTTTAGTAGTTGCACTTGTTATTTTCCCGATTATTTGACGATTTAGCCGCATAACCCTCACAGCAATTGCCTCCTTTGACGGCTCCATAGTGATCAACCCTTTCTTTAAACACAAAAATGAAATCCATACAATCAACTAGACATTTTGCTAATCTTCCTGTTTATACATAGTAAACTTTGGTTATCAATAGTAGTCATCGAAAGTTATTAAACTTCCCGTATTTCAGATATATTTTTGTTTTGAAGCTTTCTTTGGATATTTAAAAAATTCTCAACAACAGCCCGGTATTTTCTTACCGTTATTTTGAAAATCGAAATTGAAATGTCAGTGCAGTGTTGCCAATGAAAAATTTTGGAAGGCCGTGTACATTAGATAAAAAAGCCGTGTTTCTATGGAAAAAGATCAACTGTGGGCCGTGTCCACAGCTGCCAATATATTATGCTATCCAATTATGCCAATATATACCATCGGTTTAGCGCTTGGAGTAAAAAAAAAAAAGGTCGTCGGCAGTGAATTTGATGTCCACAAAACAAGGAACACTTTTCATATTACCCTATTGGCGTGTTTTAAGGGTTTTAACATTCGTTAAATGTCTGCAAAAATAATAAATAACAAAAAGATTGTAGAATTTGCGAAAAGCCGTAGAATTTGCTACGGCCCTAGGGTTCGGGCCGTAGACCGTAGATTTTGTGATTTTTTGGCCTGAAAGCCGTGGAACACGGTAATTGCCGTAGCATTGGCAACACTGTGTCTGTCACGGATGGTCATTGTTCGGGTTGGGAGCATAGACAGTAGTATTATGTCTATGGTTGGGAGAGGGTGGGTAGTATTATGTCTATGGGGCTTTGACTATGGGGAGAATGGTGGGAGAGGGTACAAACCACAGAGTAAATACTTCATTGGTACCGTCATAAGTGTGGGTGAATTCGCGTTTTTGAATTATTTTGTTGTTTTTTTTTTAAGTATGTGGAAATGCGTGCAAAACCATGAAAAAAATTAGCACATTAAACAAAAGTCCTCAAAATTCGGATAATCAAAAGTTTATTGGGTCGTAAAAAAAATTATAAGAAATGGTAATGATATTGAGCAGCCTGGTAATGACTTTTATTTAACGGTAATGATTTTTTTAATTTGATTGATTATAATAATTTAATGTTATTCAAAAAAAATTAAAGCCGTGTGTATTATAGTTATGTTTTTAAGTTGCATATGAATAAAAAATGTCAAGGTAAAACCTCTAATTAGAGTATTAATGGTAACGAGATTGGTAGTAATAAATTACGCAATCAGACCTTATTTACAGACCTATTTCTATTTTACCTACGGTCTTCGAAAATAATTAAGTTAAATTAAACGCTGAAGCACTTCACTACTTGTAATTTACTCCACCCTGAGCACAGAACACTTATGACCCTGAGCAATACGGTTTTACCGAAAGCCATAATACAACAAATGCAGGTGCTAGACTTCTCAAACTTATCTTTGAGACCTGGGAGAATTCACAAAATCCCATAAAGGGTATTCTGTGACCTGTCTAAGACGTTTGATTGTGTTGATCACTAAACATTACTACTTAAGCTACTATACTACAGCATCAATAACAATTCACATAACTTGATTGTGTCGTACTTGACGAGTAGAATCCAATGTGTTAGTATAAATGATAACAAATGATCGAGATCTCAATCTGTGATGGGTGTACCACAGGGTTCGTTTCTGGGCCCCTTCCTTTTTCTAGTATACTTAAATGATCTGCCGTATTAAAATAAGAAATATGCAGACATTATCATAGTTGCTGATGTCACTTCTCTTATATTTAAGACGAATAGAAATAAAATAAATGACTATGTAAAAGTTCTCAGGTTTGTTTGTCACACCGGTTTACTACAAATAATTTACTGATAAATGCTAAAAAACTAAGTATATAGAATGTTTGCTACCAAGTGGAAAAATACGAGACAGTCCCCTTTAACACGTACAGCAGTACCAAGCGCGTCACTTCACTCTGCGACCAGTAAAAAAAGTCCGGTTTATATTTGATTCACCTTATAAATAATGAAATTATAACTATGGAAAAATCCACGGTTTTCTTGGGTGTCATCTTAGATTCTAAACTACAATGGGGCAATCATATATCGGCTTAGTTAGTTTATGCCATTAGATAGATAAGACAGTTTACTGATGTAGAAATTGCTAAACTTGTTTATTTTGCACACTTTCATAGCCTCATGTCCTATGGTATATTGATATTATTGATGTGGGGTGCAGAGGCTGACACTGATGCGATATTTGTTTTGCAGAAAAGGGCAATTAGGAACATCTATAAATTAAAATTACGCCACTACCTGTGGGAGAGATTTAAAGAAATAAGCATATTAACAGTAACATTTCAAATTATTTACAATTATATTTTATTCATAAAGAAACAACGGCGGTTGGTTCAAGCAAAATAGTGATACGCAAAATCATCAAACTTGAAACAGACATACTTTTGGTTACGGATTCTTTTCACCTACGTAGAGTACAACGTTCTTTTGAGGGGCTCTGTGTACGTTTTTACATTAAATTACCTAAGTACATGATATTTTGCTTATTCAAATGTTTAAGAGATCTCTGAAATCCCAGCCAGTAGGCAAAGGATACGATAGTATAAATGAATATATTATTGACAAAGATGCATGTAAATTAGTAATGCATCCAGTTCCGCGTCAGTTAGAACATCTTGTGTAATAATTTCATTATTTTAAAAGATGTGCTGTGGAGTTTCTTTACGGATTTTCTTCTCCATGACAAAGCACCGTTCCGAAATGCTGTTAGATTTAAAAATGACGTTCTTAAGTGTATCAGTGATATCGAAATGAATAAAAAATTATTTCATCTTATTTCATTACATTTTTTCTTATCTCATGCTATAAGAACCACTGGTTTAGTAATTTAAGCTTATTATTTATCTATTCCTTCCTGTCTGTTTTGTCTTTTGGTAGCTTCGCGTTTTTTTTTCTCTCTGTTGCGAGGACACTTTAATCTATTTCTCTTTTCAGAGAATTTTCTTCAGAAACATTTCTTTATTCTCTTTTCTTCTTATCTCTTTCTTTGTTCTCCTCTTCGTACAATGCACAATCTCCTCTGATTTCGGTTTATCTCCTCTGTCTAGCAATGTTTTGTTTGTCTTAACGGTTTTTACCAGCCTTTATTTGCATTAAATTTTCGTTTATAATTTATTTTACTAAAAAGATAATGCAAAATTAAAATGTTTTGTAGGTTCTTTACCAACAACTTGTAGCTCAAATTTTATTTACAACACACATATCAAAAATTTATCGTTGAAAAAGAAATTGCTAGGTCTCATTACTCAATCAAAATTGATTTCAAAATCTCCAATCGTCATTACCATTCACACAAAATCATTCCCATTTACAAAAAAAAAAAACAAATGGGAATGATGCTTAAGGTAATGATATTTTTTTCTTTTTTGCTTATAATTCATTTTGATATTCCTTAATTTATGAACTCTTTGTGCCAATGAAAATCATGTTCCTGTTACACATACGTGTGGAGTAGTAAAATTAATGTTTAATTTATATTATGTGTTCCGATCGACGTCCGAAGTCCATTATGAGAGAGTACATCGTTTCCGTCCCGCTTTTTCCGCTAGATGGTGCTGTTTTCTATACTTTACCTGCGCCACAAGCGCCCTCTATCTAATTAGTGATCTAAATTTGAAATCTAAATTCAAATTACATTCGACAAGCCACGATATTATTTTGTCATTGTTGCGTTGTTTTTCGAACCGCGCTATTCACCGCTAAATATAAATTTTTACAGTTTGACTTTTGAGAGAAAAGTAAAAAGTTGAATTTGTTATTTTTTGTGTTTGTGTTGTTTTATATGAGTGTTTGTGATGGATGCGCCAACGGAGACATCTAGGGAAAGGAGTTCTTCAAGTTTTTCGTCGAGTTCTACAAGCGACAGCGAGCCGCAGAGGAAACGCCGCCGCTGGTACGATAGTACGGAATCCAAAGGATACAGGAGAGTTAGACAGGATTTGAGGTACTATCACAACAGTTGGTGAGTCATGTTAATAATATTTTAACGGCGAATTTTTCCCGTAACAATGCTGCTTCATCTGGAATACCGCAGTGCCAACCCAATGTTACGCCGAACATTTCATGTACCCTCGCTCATGAATTTAATTTTCAACCTCCACAAATGAACAAATTTGAAAATATTTCAAATTCGGGTGTGTCCATTAAAGAGCCTACCATGCCTGTTGCTAATCCAGATCGCGTTGCTAAAGTTGTTTCCATGCAGTGGTTTAATTCAACCGAATGGAATTTTGTGCGTTACGCTGACATTCTTAAAAGGTACGAGTATGTTGCTTTCCCAGCTTTTGCTGAACTTAAAGTAAATGAAGAACTTAGGCGGGTTGAGGACCCGTTTTCGCCCTTAAGATGGTTTCAGATGGAGCGAGGTTTTGTGGCCTTATCTAATGCTCTTTTGGCTTAGAACGAATTTGTTAACCAATCATTACAGGACATAATAAATTGGTCTGGGAAAGCGGATGTACAGCTGACTCCTGCCTCCTGTTCGACATTCTCCAGAACCATCTACTTCTACTAATACTTTTCGTCAAAATAAATCTTCCAATGCTCAAAAGAACCCACTACGGAAGAAAATCCGGGACGGAGAATTTCGGCTTAAAAAAAAATCTGAAAAAATGAGAGGGGGGGGCAAAACAATAAAAGCGGAGGAAGAATGGGAAATCGCCATAAATGACTCACCGACTTTTCAGGCGGTTGTCTGCGCCTTCACTCAACCACATGGAAGCACTACAAACCGCCAAAAGCTTTCCTAAAAATGGTTTTGGGTGCTCAAATACCTTTCGACCAAACGCCACCATTAATTATGCCGACTCTAGAAATTCTAGAAAAGTTTCACATCTCCGTTTCCGCAGACATGACGTCGGCAATACAGGAGATGTTTCAACAACAGATGGTAGAGCTGGCTCCTCTCACACCGTCTTTCATTTCCCCACTTTCTCTAATAAAGAAGAGCAATGGGAAAACTCGAACTATTTTTAATCTAAAGGCTTTAAATCAGTACATGACTCCGAAACATTTTAATTTATTTTACTATCAACGAATGCCGGAATCTCTACAACCGACCGATTGGATGGTCAGGTTAGACCTCAGCCAGTCTTATTGTCACATTCCGATTCAACATGTTCACCACAGTCACAAACTGGACCGCCGAGATGCTACGAAGGGTCTTCATTTAATAGTTTATCTGGACGGCTATCTATCATATCACTACCGACTAGCTCATCAATGCGAGACTACTCTCAGAGCTCACGTGAAGATCGCGGTAAAGTTCCTATCCAGTTTAGGATTGTGCGTAAATTTGGAAAAATCTGTCACCACTCCGATGAGGACAGTAGAATATCTGGGCATCTGCTGGGACACCGCAACCAATACAGCGTCCCTTCCCCCAGAGAAAGTGAGCAAAATCCGCCAGGTTCTATTGAGCCTGCTCGCTGCCGGCAGTTGGACCCTCAAGCAGGCGCAACGCCTCTTAGGATGTCTCAATTACGCGACCTTCATCACCCATCGGGGAAGGTTGCATTGCCGGGCACTGCAGCGTCATTGCAATCGCCTTCGCAGAGAACCCCTGAACAGCCTTCACTTCACCGAAGTGGTTTTAGTCGAGTTGAAATGGTGGTTACAGAATGTAAACCGGACGAGACCGATACATGTAGTGGCTCGACCTGCAAACTATGTCATCACGGATGCGTCAGACCTCAGTTGGGGTGCAATAGTGAACAACAAAAGTATTTATGGAGAATGAAATGATCATCAAAGGGAGTGGCATTGCAATCTGAAGGAGATGTTTGCAGTGATGGCGGCGATAACAACGAAGGCTGCTGTTCTCAGGAACTCGACGGCCATCGTTCAGAGCGACAACAAGACGGTTTTGTCCTATATAAAGAAAGAGAGAGAGGGACAAGGTCTCTACTCTACCCCTATTGGAAATGACCAAGAACCTTCTCAATCTGGCGGACGATTTAGATGTTGTACTCATTCCTCACTACCTTCCCGGAATATACAACACGGAGGCCGACAGCCTCTCGCGAGGTCAGGTCGCCTCAGGATGGCACTTGAAGAAGGAGGGATCAGAAAGAATCTTCAACCTTCGGGGAATCCCCGATATAGATCTCTTTGCCTCAAAAAATGCTCACGTGGTTTCGAATTATGTTACAAGAGACTTGTTAGACTCGAACACTTGCTTTCACGACGCAGTCAGCAAGTCCTGGACGTACGATCTAGCTTGGATCTTTCCTCCACCGGCACTGATTCCACGGGTGCTGCGTCATTTAAACACTGTCAGAGGACGGTACATAATAATTCCACCCAGGTGGACGAAACCCTTTTGGCGTCCCGATCTCAAGAGCCGTGCACTTACGCGGCCAGTGAAAATAAACAATCTACAGCATAACTTGATAGACTCTGTAACGGGACGGCCTCCCGCTTAAGTGTGCAGCCTGCACCTGGAAGCCTGGCTTATTTCGGGTGGAATACAATAACAAACGACTGGTCTATCCAGGAGAAAGGACTTCTGTCATCGTGCTGGAGACCGTCTACTTTCCGGACCTACATACATGCCAGTATGGAAAAAATGGTTACTATGGTGTCAACACAATAATATAAATTTCAGCTCTCCTAGCCCTACCGATACTTAGCATTTCTCTACCTATCCGAGAAACTAGCATATCGCACGATTCTTGTTCATAAGTCCACCATATCATCCATTTGTGAAATGTCAGGTGACGTAAAAATATCGTCAAGTCCCATTGTTAAGCATATCTTAAAAGCAATAGCCTTAGCAAAACCAGTTCCCCCTAAAGCACCTATATGGGATGCCAGAATCCTCATTAAACATCTCAGAGATACTAATCTAGATTTAATCTGTTTATATGAAGTTTCCAGACGTGCCGCGACTTTGCTACTGCTGTGTTCAAGTCGTAGGGTCCATGACCTGTCACTTTTACATTGTGATCCGAGTCACTTCATAGATAATGGTGATAGACCTTACATCCCGCGTTCGGTTCCAAGACTGATTCATCATCTAATCAACAATCTAGTTGGGTATTACATAGATCTCCTGATAGAAATATTGATCCACTTTTTTGGCTTAGGTCCCTTATTAGCCTGTCTAAAGGCTATCGGAAACATATATCTAACCTCTTCCTTGTAACAAGAGGGAATGTAAAAGCAGCAACTCCAACAATTATTGGAGGTTGGGTTAAGCGAGTTCTAGTAGAAGCTGGCATACAGGCTTCACCTGGTAGCTTTAGGTCAGCAGTAACTTCCTTAAAAGGGGATAGAAAATTAACCCGTTAATGATATTTTGACCAAAACGAATTGGCAACATGAAACAACTTTCAGAAAGTTTTATCATAGACAAATAAATCAATCCAGTCAGAACAAAACAAAAATCCCTTGCAGTATATTTTTCAGTTTGTTAATTATTTTGTAGGCGCCCTTATTATTGTAATAAACGCTTTAAAGTTTTATGCATTTATTGCTAGCGTTGGTTTACTACTATTTGTTTTCATTTACTGTTATTGTTACACTGAGTTGATTATTAATTCAGTTCATTTAAATCTTTCAGACGTTTGTTATATGCTACTAAAACGTATTAAATTAATTGAGTCTTCACCCTCAGATGAAGGAAATAAAAGGCAGATGGAACATTCGCAAAGAAATGTAACGAATGACGTGAAGCCACTTTTTCCCTATGTGTGCGTGACAACCTTAATGTCAGCTAGCAGTGGCACCGTATGGACACGTAATTCTTTGTGTGTGTGAGGATGCCAAATGAAAAGTCACAAACTCCCGCAATTTAGTAAATGTTGTTTGACATATTTCCAACTTAACACATTATGCACAATTAAATTGGCAAATTATTTATTACTAGTCTAGTGAACGCGCTTGCTTCACTTCGGTAAGCCCACAGTCGATAAAAGTAGGGGTGGTATTCTTTAAATTGTCGTGATTTTTTTATTTGTAAACCGATTCAAATAAAACAAACACTAAATGTTAACCCAAACTCATTACAATACGTCAGTGAAAACCGAATCTTTTATTAAGCCGTTCCTGAGATAGGAGGAACAAATGCATAGAAAACCAGACAAAAATTTACGTTGTAATAAATTAATGTGATAATCATAATTGATTTTAATTTCATCACTAGTTATCAAAAAGTACACTTATCAAAATATATGTAAATGTTCTTTTAATATAAAATAATACTTAAATATATTTAATTGTCATAATTAACCTATGGACTTTTTTATGCAGAATAAGTTAGTGTTTGACCACAGAACCACCTGAGATGGTAAGCGGTAATGAAGTCGTGGATGGTAAATCACACTAACTTAGTAGAAGCCTATTCACTCTTGACTTGAAGACACCCACATTATAATCTGACGGGAACACCCACGCGGACAATTAATTCCAGTCCTTTGATAATTGATAATAAAATTGATAATAAAAGACGAGGCAAAGTGCTTTTTTTTTTCTCTTGTAATAGCAGCTGTCGGCAATCTGCAAAATTATAATTGAAATCATTTTAGTGAGTAGGCTAAACTAAAAACAGAAACTAAAATATAATATAATATTTTCTTTCAATCATGCATTTTATCGTGGGCAAACGTGACATTTTCAATAAACCCGGTTATAATATCCCAGCGATAGGTGTTTATGCATTGGCTGTATTTCTTGATTTTTAAGGTTTAAATAAATACAAATATTTCAAATATTTACTTTTTAAATATATTTATTTCGACATACATTTATAAATCGACCAGTGCTCAAATAGCTCATGCATATTTCCCCAAATTTAGGGTAACCGATTTTCTCATTATGATTTCACATAAAGCTGGTATACAAACAATATACAAATGAATAATTGTCGAGGTTTTGTGTTCCGAGCAAACCGCAAAAATATTAATATAAATAAATAATAAAATAATGAACAGATATCTGTGAAAAGATATTCCATCTTCTTTTCTTTGATTTTGCGAACTACTTTTAAATTGTTTAAAAATGCAAGACGGCATTATAACTGATAAAATTATTTAATAAATTTTGACAATTGCGATGTTCATGCAATTTGACGCTTTCTTTAGTAGTGACACGAGATTGTATTAGTTTTTTATTTTGTATTATTCTTGGTAGGCTTACGTCATATTCGAACGACGTTATCTGCCTTTCATTCCTTCATCTAAGTATTCACCTTGTTGCGTTTTAATTCAAGCCTCCAGGAGATACCAAACAATTCTCTCATAATGGACTTCGGATGTCGATCGGAACACATAATATAAAAATTTTACCTTCCAATAAAATTGTTATTATGTTTCCATAGACGTCCGAAGTCCAAATAATGTCTTCCTGGTGTTCCTCTCAGCCATTTCTCATTATGAGCTGAACAATGACAAAATAATATCGTGGCTTGTCGAATGTAATTTGAATTTAGATTTCAAATTTAGATCACTAATTAGATAGAGGGCGCTTGTGGCGCAGGTAAAGTATAGAAAACAGCACCATCTAGCGGAAAAAGCGGGACGGAAAAGATGTACTCTCTCATAATGGACTTCGGACGTCTATGGAAACATAATAACAATTTTATTGGAAGGTAAAATTTTTATATTTATCGTGTAAGTCCAGTAAATGGCGTTGATTCAAAATCGGGACAAAGTACTGAACGTCGTTGTTTTTCATGAATAAAAGTTGTTTCTCCATGAAGCAGTAAAAAGTTGGCCTGTTCCACTTTTTACAATGGACAAGACGAGGAGAAACGAGGGGTTATTTTATAGTGTAGCCCAAAAACATTTGAGAAATATAACGTTTGACGGTACTGACATAGAGCATTGATATTATAAAACATCATTGACATAGAGTTGACGAATTTTCGTGAAAAAATTTTAATTGATGTTTTTTACTAGTTCTGCACTGCTGATTCCATAATATTATGTGTTATAATGTACCTAATTATATATTGTTTCAAAATATAAAATTAAACACGCAATGTGTAAGGCAGGTTTTTCAAAAAATATTTTGGAATATCAATATCAGCAATTTTCCTGCAAATGGTAATGATGTTTTGGGTGTGTTACTCAATTTTTTTATATAAATTACTTCAAATAATGTAATGTAGTGGGTGCTTAAGTAAAAATATGTTTAAAAGCAGTTTCTAAAATAAAAAATTATAAAAGTAGTAAATTAAATTGTTTAACAATCGGAACATCTTTTTTGTGACTTTGGCGAATTCACCCGTGTACACCTAAAGACTCAGCCACGGCACGGCCGCACATGAGATACAGAATTTACGTTTAGGGAGGTTATTTTTAAAAAATGTAACAAAATTTAATAACTAGCCCAGAAAACTGCTATCCACCATCGTACTTAGATTAAATAAACTAAGTATGATTTTCTGCTTAAAAAACAAACTGAAACTTTAAAACCCCAAATAGCCAACTTATTTTTCATTGTTTGTCACAACTCACTCATTGTTTGAACTTGTGACGAATAATATCTTAATTAGCTTTATATTAATATTATAAAGAGGAAAGATTTGATTTTTTGTTTGCATTGAATAGGCTCCGACACTACTGAACCGATTTGAAAAGTTATTTCACTGTTGGGAAGCTACACTATCCCCGAGTAACATAGGCTATATTATATTTTCAAAAAAATTAGGGATCCTTAATAAAACCCCAACAATGTAACCCAAGGTGTAAAAAAATAAGAAAACCCAAGCAAAGCGAGGGCGATTACTCGTTAAAAAGAAAAGGCAGATAATTTTAAAGAATACAATTTATTCAGACTCAGAATATAACTCATAACCACGTCAGAATTATAAGAGGCATCTGAATCGCTATCAACTTTTATTATAAAATGTTCGACCTTGTTATCGATGACATGGCCTAAACTTCACATTTCGTTTTCTATTTTTATTACGTGTAATATGCAGTCATTGCAGTCACTCCATCGCTGCGATGTCTCTAACTTCTTTAAATAATTTTTGGACTTCAGTCATTTTAAAAGATATATTATGTTTTGCTACGTACCTAAAATAAATAAAAATGAAGGACAACCTCAATCCAATCTGTGATTAGTCGAAAATGGTCATTCAATGTTACGTCATTCTTCTTCAGGTAGGTATCTCTACGAAGATTGCAATTCAGTTAAACTATTATATCCTGGTTTGTACTAATCAAAACAAAATAGGATGCAATTTTAAATATTTGTTATTTCAGGATTAAATTTAATTACAATAAAGTTAGCCGATAAAAACAATATATATCTTACGATTCAAAAAACCGCAATCCTGTAGCGGCTCTAGCCATATAACAATTGGCAACATTATTTTAGCTTCTGACATTAGCGCCTGTCAAATCGGTTTGCGGAATTAAAAAACCTGTGTAAAAAACACAGTATAGTTGAGTACTTCTCTCAGAGATGGCGCTACAGGTATGTGTCGATTAAAATGATTACGGTGTGACGTGCTGGATTGGTTTTATCTAATCTCAAAAATGCCTAACCCACCTAAAGAAGTTTTCACTTAAAAAAATAATAACTTCTCCATTGACTCATCATGGAATCGAATATAAAAAAAGCAAAGCAGCAACCCATAATTTTATTGTCCCAATACTGGGCTCGGCGACTCCTCCCACAATGTGAGGGGCACAGACCATGGTCTACCATGCTGGCCAAGTGCGGATTGATAGACTTCACAAACCTTTGATACCTTTATGGAGAACTCTCCGGTGTGCAGGTTTCCTCACGATGTTTTCCTTCACCGAAGCAAGTAATAATTAACTTCAATACGCACTTAATATTTAAAATTGTAGTGCATAATATTTGTAGTGCTATTAAGTAAAGTACCTACCTTTGTCCTACGTTAATATCCATTCGTCGTGTTTTATATTAACATGCGTATGTAAGAATTGCATGTAGTAGTCTAATAGTTGAATTCACAATACCTACCTACTTTGCAAAATAACGCCGTCTCCGGGTTGTTATCGCAAGATAGCAGTCGTTAAGCTATATCAGAGAGAGAGAGCAGCGTGGTGGAGTATGCTCTAGGCCTCCTCAAGGGGAGAGACCCGTGATCCAGCCAATTGGCGCCACTCCGGCCGGTCCTGAGCCGTCTACTGAATCCATCGGTATCTATTGTAAACTAACTACAAACTCGCATGTGAGTATATTATAATTTATTTAAGTACCGAGGTAACATAATTATACATTTAAAATAAATCTGCAGATCATCAGCGATGCAATAGTTAAACTTAGCTTTCGATATATTTTTTCCTAGATTTATGCAGTGACCAGCTTCTCTCTATCCTTTTGACCAAATCCAATTGGTAGACTAGAGGTCCAGCTTACCGAGTAGGGCATTCCTGATTCGATTCCCGACTACGGTAGCATATTACATGTAAATATGTCCATGGGTCGTTGACATTTGTCTTATTTTGTGTATATCCTCAATCATGCAACCTGACACCTGCAGTACCATACTACACTTCTAAATTTACATTTATAAATGAGGATGGTTTGTTTTCCATACACGTAACGTCATCAAAATCGCAAGTGTTGAGAACATTAATTTTATTATGTAGGGCAAATGTTGCGATGGCTGCAATGCGTCCGAATTGATGACGTCGGTATTATTATAACTTACTACAAAACGTAATGCCATTTAGTTCGTTTATAAAGATATTATCAATGTCACTTATTATTGTAATGTCAATGTTTTATGCTAAATTAAGCCGAATTTCAATTCCGGGTTTAGATGTATCATTCACATCAGTGTCGAACAACTTTAGAAATATTTCCGCAATCAAGTTATCGCGCAGTGTTTTGTGATTATAATTCAATAAAATAACTCATGAATATTTCATGACTTCGAATTACAATAACCTATCCTAACGGATACAAAAACGTGATTTAAATCTCGGTTTGATGTAGAAACTATTTTTTCCTAGTACCATCGGTTGTCGTCAGTAGTTTAAAAAAATTAAAGGGCGACGTTTTTTGACGATTGTTTTTTGAATATTGTTTTTTTGAATATTGTTTTTTAATATTTTTTTTTTGAATATTGTTTTTTTTTGTGTTTTTTTATATTGTTTTTTTTTTTAATTTTTTGAAAAAAAATTGAATTTTTTTTTTTTCTTTTGTTTTTTTTTAAATTTGTGTTTGATTTTTTTGAAGTTTTTTTGAAAATTGTTTATTTGAAATTGTTTTTTTTTTTAATTTTTTTTTAAATGGTTTTTTTTCATATTTTTTTGATTTATTTTTTAATTGTATTTTTTTTATGCCAAAGAAGTATAACTTCTCACGCGCGTACATATTTATGTTTTTTTCCTCACCTCGGTACCCGTTGGAGAAAGTCAATCTCACTATTCTAAATGTTTAAAAAAATAGGTATAAACATGAATATCCAACAACAGGATCCATTCGTGATCAATATGCAAGTGGCCGATCCGCACTTTATTGTATCAATGTTGTCTACGCGTTGTTTATAAAAGAAATTTTTCAGATTGCGCGAGCAGTTTTATTCTTACTCAGCTCGAGTTAGCAACGTTTTAGCACGTTGTTACATTTTAATATCGAGCGGTGAACATTTGACCGTGTTTGAAGTGCTGTGCCAGCTGTAAAATGTCCTTGCTCGAGGGCCCGTCGGTGAAGCTGACGGAGATGATCAAACAGGAGCTGGGGGAAGGCCCTGGGGACCTGGAGCGAGGGGTCCGTGACCTCCGCAGCATGTGCGCTGCCAACCCTTACCTGCCGAGGCCCGAGACCATAGGTACGTAACTACGTACGTACTTTATTTTTAGGTAGTTTAATCAAAATTAAGGTCCTACCATACATTTTGTTTCTTGTTTGTATTTACCGGTCAGAATAAATATGATTATTGATATATTATTTTATTAAACGTATAATTTAAAATATTGCAAGATTTTCTCGAGTTCATAATAATTATTAGTAGGTAATTAAAACAGAGGTTAGAATTAGATACTTGTTTTTAAACTAACTGATAAAATTAAAGTGGAGTAGGTAAATAAAAGATAATCGTTAGAAGTACCTAGGTAGGTACTAATTTATTTTTTGCTGAACGTTATTTTATGGAGATTTCATATACATATTTTAATAATAACTACCTAGTATAAATTTCAAAAATCAAAAATCCGACTACAAAAAAAAACATGATAATTATACCTACCTTTTTGAAATTCAAATTCAAATTCAAATTCAAAATCATTTATTCATATAGGTATCATTGATACACTTATGCACGTCATTTTTTTAATCTACCAGCTTTTCGCAAAGGTGCTTTGTCATGGAGGAGAAGAAAAGCCGTAAAGAAACTCCTCAGCACATCTTTTAAAAATAAAAATACATTGATATATTTATTACAAAAAAAATATATATGTTACCGGATATCTGTATAATTCAGCATTCTATACAATACCTAGGCAATGTATAGAATATCTCAAACGTTCAGGTAACGTTTTGAATATTATTTATTTCATACTTAGCCCAGGCATTCTATACAATACTCCATGCGTAGTTGGTAATGTGTGTAAAAGACGGTTCTCTAAGCTGCCTTTTCGCCGAAAATTGTTTGGCCGATTATCACTTGCCAACTAACTTTTCGCAGAATTTTATTTCGCCGAATAATCATTTGCCAACTTATCACAAATTTTTTTTTATTTCCCAATCTAACAGTTGCCAACTGTACGTTTGGTCTGCCTTTTATAATGACACTTTTCAAAAGGCCAACTTTCAAGTAGCGAATGTTTCAGTTAGAGTAATATTCATTTAGTTGTATATTGTTTATAAACCTAGGTTTGTAAATTTGCGGTTCTTGTTATCTTCCGGTGACATATGCACTTTTAGGGAGAATTTAGGGGTTTTTGATACACAAAAAGGCTTCCAAACATCTCCGGCGCTGCGGGAAGTGCAGCCCCTCCGCCCTTGCGTAACTAACTGCAGGCACTCCATGCTCGCCTACGCAGCTTCGGCTTTTTGGTCGCCTGCGGCGACCAGCCTCAGCCGCTTCGGCTCACATGGTGCCTGCAGTTAGTTACAGCGGGCGGGGGCTGCTCTCCCTCCGCGCCTCCGGGGTTTACATTCACTCTAGGGGTAGGGCAGACTAGTACCACGTGGGGTCGGGGTTGACTAAGTCGGTTCTGTCACCAATTTTGAAAAATCCGAAGCTGCGTAGGCGAGCAGTGTAGTGTAGGAGCCATTAGACTGCATCTCTCCATACCATCAAGTGTGATTTCGGTCAAGCATTAATTTAAAATGTATAAAAAAATATCTATTCATGCAGGTTCCAAGTTGACTACACATACCCAAATCTAACTTTATTCATTGCCGGTGGACCTGCAGGTATTCTGTACAGTAGTTGAGAAACGTATACATTACCTAGGCAAACTATGTAATGGTGATAATATTCATATAATTTAATACATTGCCAAAATGACCCAGGTATTATACACATTTCCTAGGAATTGTGTTGAATACCAGCATTATACAGATATCCGGTAACATATATATATTATAGCTTGTACGGAACTGGTTGCAGAGCAGGTCATTTCCATGCGTCTTTGTCACTTAAGTACTCATCTACAGTATAATAACCTTTGCCTAAAAGTTGAGATTTTACATGTTTCTTAAACAATTCTACTGGCAAATCACGTATTAACTTCGGGATTTTATTATAGAACTGTACACCAAGCCCCATAAAAGATCGCTGCACTTTAGAAAGACGGTAAAATGGCGTTACTAATTGGTGCATTCTTCTGGTTTGGCGATTATTTATTTCACAATTTTGTTTATACGCGCTTATATTATTCCGTATAAAAACCACATTACTATAAATATACTGTGAAGCTACTGTAAGTATACCTATTTCTTTGAACTTTTCACGCAAAGTTTCTCGAGACCTAAGTTTATAAATAGCCCTAATAGCTCTTTTTTGCAGTATGAAAATTTGTTCTATACTAGCTGCCTTGCCCCACAGCAAGATGGCATAAGACATAATACTGTGAAAATATGCAAAATAAACCATCCTAGCAGTTTCGACGTCAGTATACTGCCTTATTTTTCTAACAGCATAAGCAGCCCTACCGAGTTTAGTCGCGAGATTTGTTATATGTGGGTCCCATTGAAGTTTATTATCCAAGGTCACCCCTAAAAAAGGCTCTTTAAATTAATACCCTGCAGTATTCGAATTATTTTTATTTTTTGATTCTTCAAAGAATGGCATCTCACAGCCACTGTTTGTTTTATTTCTAACTAGCTGACCCGGCGAACTTCATATCGCTAGCCGTTACAGTTTCTGTGTGCTCCTCCCTCTCCCTCTCCCTCTTACGCTCCCGCTCCCGCTCCCAAGTAAAAAAAAGGAGTGATATAAGACGCTAATAATAATAACTAATAGCTATCTATCAACTACACATAACAAAAAATTACCTTATCCCACAGGAACAGGTCTATTTTCCGGGATAAAAAGTATCCTATGTTCGTCTCCTGATTCTAAGCTAACTCCCCACCAATTTTCAGCCAAATCGGTTCAGCCGTTCTTGAGTTATATATAGTGTAACAAACACGACTTTCTTTTATATATATAGATTTCACTTAACTAAGAACACTTGTTTAAATTATACTATATACCTATAAATCGGTTCAGCGGTTTGGAAGATAATTAAGATACACGCAATGATATTATAAAAATAGATCATTGGATACACGCGAAAAACTTAACCCTTCCTTGGCAGTCGGGTACCAATCACTAAAAAGTATTTAAAGGCCTTTTTAATTTTTTTCCAAAATAGGAAATAAGGAGCCATCCATAAATTACGTCACACTAATTTCATGACTTTTTGACCCCTGGCCCCTCCTTGTCACATTTGTAAGACCTCCGCCCTAGTGTGACGTCACATATTATGAAATTTTACACCTTGAAATCATTAAATTAAAACAGCAGTTTCATACATTTACATACCAATTATTCGTTTTGGAAATGTGACGTCACGAAATTTAGGACCCCTCCCACCCCTTGTCACACAGTATCACACTACATCGAAAACCCTAATGTGTGACGTAATTTATGGACGGCCCCTAAACAGAATTTAATATTTATATTTCAGCTATAAACGAGACTTTAAATTTGACTGATAAATGATAAGTACCTACCTAAGATTATAATTATGTAAACTCAAATTATGTATTTATTTCATGTGCCGCCCTAGTGTGACGTCACATATTATGAACGTCAAATATTTTAATTTCCCACTCTTTCGGAAGGGTCAAAGAATGCCATAAAGAGGAGAAGTAACGGTAAAAGAAACTCCACCTTCGTGTTGGCTTTGCCGGAGTCGGGTAAAAATTGTTTGAGATGCGTCTTCTTTTATTAAATTTTAGTAAGTAATTAGGTATTAGAGATGTTGAATATAGTATAACTATTGAATGGCGGAATAGAAATAATTACTCATAATATTGTGTTAAGTACATATTTTAATAGTAACAAAGGTATAAAATAATATCCTTACCTATATGTATACTCATAGTTAAATAGTTGCAAAGTGACGTCTATTTGAAACACTTACGGAATGACCGCTGTTTGTATCAGGTGTGTCAATACAAATAAATAAACATAGTTAAATGTACTTATTATTTGTTTAAATAACGTATTCACGTCATTATTGAGTATCGAGCGAAATTACTGCGTCGAGTTCTCTAATGCATTACCACAATATGCATTACGAAACACACTGTGATCGCCAAAATACATATCAAAAAATCGGGCAATCTGATTATTGCAGAGTACATAGTAAAATAGGAAATTCTAGAGCATAAATAAAAATATAATTCCTTGATTTCAAGTAGGTACTTTTGTGACGTGAAAAAAAGATATACCTGTGTTTTGTCAAATTTCACGAAGTATAATTACTTTTTAACAAAAAATAAAACCAACGAAAAAAAAACTGAAAAGCGAAAAATAAAATAAACCATTTAGTATTATAAATTAAGATCCTAAATTAACTGTAAATAAATAATTTTGAGACTGAGCCAAACAAACAAACAAAATGAATTACATACAGTTCATTTTATGAGGACAGCGGCATGCGATGCACACGGCAACAGCAGCGCGGCGCACATCTTTTCATCGTTTGTTTTTTCATTGGTTTGGCACCGCCTCAAAATTATTTATTTACAGTTAATTTAGGATCTTCTTCATTTATAATACTAAATGGTTTATTTTATTTTTCGCTTTTCAGTTTTTTTTTGTCGTTGGGTTTCTTTTTTGTTAAAAAGTAACAAAATTATTTATTCATTTTTAGTTGCTATGAAAATTAATGATACTTAGGTTAGGTTTTCAAATTAGACAAGTACATTAACAATCTGCCTGTAAAACTTCAAATTAAAATTTTGTTGTGATTCGTTTTGCCACTTGTCCATTGTGATTCGTTTTTCCACTTCTCCGTTGCCATTCGTTTTTCCACTCATCCGTTGCGATTCGTTTTGCCACTTGTCCGTTGTGATTCGTTTTTCCATTTCTCCGTTGCCATTCGTTTTTCCACTCATCCGTTGCGATTCGTTTTGCCACTTGTCCGTTGTGATTCGTTTTTCCACTTGTCCGTTGCCATTCGTTTTTCCACTCGTCCGTTGCGATTCATTTTTCCACTTGTCCGTTGTGATTCGTTTTTCCACTTATCCGTTGCCATTCGTTTTTCCACTTGTCCGTTGCGATTCGTTTTTCCACTATGCTTGTCCATTGAAGTTTCACTTCTTCAATGTGTCCCAGCACACATTTCAATTTTTGGTGATTAATTAACAATATTAAATGTCTAACAAAGTTCAATGTAGAAAAGGTCATTGAGGTATGCATATTTTAAGGATATATGAGATCCATTTAATAAAACGCAATAGGTAAATGTTGAAACCGGTTGAGTTATTATAACTCACTATCGCTTAAATTCCCCATGTTTTATATATGATTTCTACGTTTCAAAAAAAGGACACATTTTTCGCCAAACAAGTATTAATTGCTATTTTATATTATACATGTAGCTCGGTTTTCAGGCCATCTTTCGATACGTCCAACGTGTGATCCTGTGATTAGTAGCGTGAAGTTGTAAAGGCCGATTTTTTATTGATTTGAGAGGCCGATATTAATAATTATACATACAGCAACGGTCCATTAGAAAAAATGTGATTGGCATTTTTTTTTTAATTTTTAACATTCTACACATGCGAAGTTGCGGGCAAAAGCTAGTGTATCGTAGTTCGTAATTACTGGTCTTATGCTACTGGTTAACTATTAACAGCTATTATAAATGTCAAAAAATCATTATACTTAATATCTTTAGAAATATAAAAGATAAGGAGGCTTTGAAGTTGCCCTTTTCAAAAATAATTTGCCGTTTGACTAGGGTTGCCTGTCAAACTAGGGTCGGGATTCGTCTGGATCATGCTGGATTGTCCCGACATTTCACATGATGTCCACAGAATTCTTTTTTGAAGTTTTGTCTAGATATTTCAGTCTTGCCAGCTGCCAACCTACCCCACAAAAATATTAAGTGTATCTCTAATTAAATCGCTTCGTTCGAATACGTCTTGTGTATGGAGGTTAAGGATTAAATATATTTTTTTTCGAATTGGCACCTACACTGCAAGAACTATGATTTCACACATAGATCATAATTATGTAGACTAGGTGCATTCTAGGTAAATTTTGGTATGATATTAACACGACGCAAATGAATGAACAAATATGTATGTTAACATTGCTTGGTATCGAACAAGGTTATAAAGCCGCTTTCGGCTACCTTTATGATCTCCAAATTTATCAATATTTTATACTTTTATTTGCTATAGACATGACGTAAAAAACATAAAGACGAACTGCGAACTTTGATGATTCGTAGTAAATTAGTAATAATGGCTTTTATGGTTTATAATTGAGGAAAATTCAAATTTTACAATAGTAGGTACCTTCCTACCAATTAGCTTATAATTGAATGTGATCTTTAATAATGTGTAATAATATTATTATATATTATTATGTTGTTGCTGCGCTCAGTGCAGGATTATTTTGAACAGGGTACTTACGAAATGAGTTCTCCCATAATCCCTGACGAGCTGGGAGAGGCAAATCAGATTTTTTAGGCCCAGGATTCCTCTTTGGAGGTCCCTAAGAACAGTAGCGTAGCGTAGAGGGGGCCGGGGGGGCTCTGGCCCCGGACGGCACATGAAGAGAGTTCGGCAAGCCACTCGATTTTTAAATAAGAAAAAAGTATGTATTAAAATTATTTCATATTTTTTAAATGTAAATTGTGTTATGAAAAAAAACAAGAAAAATACATTTTTAATTAATAAAACAAATATTTTAAATAATATGGGGACGGCAAAGTTCATTGGGGGGTTCAAATTTTCGGTCGGCCCCGGGCGGATTTAAAGAGATCTAAAATTGCAAGCATTTGACATTGATAATAAGTGCAAAATATATGACATATTATGTGCCTTCAGTGGATAGGTCTTTTAATTAGTACAAGATCCGTTGTTGTTAAAATGACTTTCTGCATTTTGTACCCAGACGACAACGTAACGATTATTCTTTAGTTAGCGTTCTTTCGTTAGGCATTTCTGGCATTCTCCTTGTAGTGAATTCAAATTTAAGCAAATTTATCAAGTGTACGGTGAAGTAAAGCTGTAAGTAATTACCTTCCAAATATTATTGCATTTTCCCAAAATTGTTCACAGAAACAAAACTCCTGGAGCATTTCATCCGCGGCTGTCGCATGAACTTCGAGCGGGCGCGGAACAAGTTCGAAGCGTTCTGTTACGCCCACTCGCGCTACCGGGACCTGTATGAGCACCGCTCGCTCAACGAACCGCCACTCAACGATGTTTGCAAATTCATGTGAGGATTGTTTATTTATTTTATTTTTGTTAAGAAACTAATTACTCATACTGTTAATTAGAAGTCGAATAGCAGGCAGGTCAATAATATGTATCACTAGGGGCTGCACCAGCGTGTATCCGAAAGAAGGAAGCAGCAAAGCAGCTTGTCAAAATAAATGCCTGTTAATAGCTCGTAAAAACATTTCACACTTAGTTTGTATTTGTTGAGACAGCAACAAAACTTATTATCTAAACAAAACAAAACTTATTATAAATCTGTCGTTTTTAAATTAAGCGATAAGAGCTCAACCGCTTTCACAAGAGAGATGTGCAGCAACCACCTGACGGTTTATCGCTTAAGCGAAAAGGTGTTAATTATGATTGTCTTTACGACCAGAGACATAGTGACCCTGCCGAAGCTGACGGACGAGGGGCTCCGCGTGTCGATCTTCAGGATCCGCGCGGGCTACCCGGAGAGCGCTGCCGACATCAACGCGGCTGTGCGCGCCATACTGCTCATCAGCGACACGAGGATGCTGGATGAAACACTTATTGCAGGCGACGTTTTTATTTGGGAGGCAAGTCTATTTAATCATTTATTTTAACTGTCGACTACCTGCCGAGTTCCTTAGCCCAGATTTACTTAGGTATGCAAAAATCGAAACGTTGGGAATCTTATGTAGCTGTTTCGTTACCAGTTAGTAGGTACGTCTGTGACTAGCGCACTTACGGCATTTCCAAGGTAGAGTGGTTTACCTACTCGAAAGCATCACAGATGAATAGGAGACTCGGGCCTTTGTACTTAATCTGTGAGACAAAGACCACTAAATAAGTAGATAGTGCTCGATTATGCGACATTGCAGACTCTATTTTATACCTTTTTTACAAACTGATGGATCCAACGCGAATGCAATTATGCCGAAGAAAAACGATCAACTATTCACTGATTTTTTGTAATTATTTATTTACAAACTAAGGTCCTTGAGCTATACTTACTCTACTATGACGATAATTCATCTGTGCCTTGGAAATGGATATTCAATTCACACAATGGCGTGACTTGCGGACATCGACTCAAGACGTCGCGAGCGACATGGAAATAGCAAAATGCACAACTTGAATAACTGGTTAAGTACTTACTTACAAGGTACCTGTCCTGGTAGGTAACTGGTTAAGTAGTTACTACATGCATACACAAAACTAGTAAACAACAAACACCACTCAAACAATGTTATTAGTTCCTCACATAATAGATTTTATAGTTATATAATTATAGTAGTTACGTATGTAGTAGGTATAGGTGCAGCAGATTTATTAAAATAATGTTTGAGAAAAATAATCTTTTAGAATTAAACGCAAGAAAAATAATGATTTTTTGCAAGCCAGCAAGCTTTGGCGTAGCATGGGCGTAGCTTGCACTAAGCAGCCAGGCTTGTATTCGTTGAGTTGAGGGGCCCCCGCTCCAACTTAAGCTGTCAAATTTCGGGAGTAAAAAGGGGCGTCAAAAGTAGCGGACTTTTTTGTTCACTAGACAGGGCGCCATTAAACTGCTAGTTGGGGCCTCTGCAGGCTGGGTTCCCCACATTATAAGGTTGATACAGTGGTAGGTACGCTACAGCGTCGAGTGAGGCAGCGGTGCACATTTACAACTTGATAACAATTTATGTTATCATTGATACTTATGATATACGATATTTTCAGACATCCCAAATGCGCGCTTCCCTGGCGGCGCGGATAGCGGCTGGCGCGGGCGCAGTGCGGCGCAGCATCCACCTGGCGCAAGCGGCGTACCCGCAGCGCATGCGCCGCATCCACGTGGTCGGTGCCCCGTCGCTCGTCGCCTCCTCCGTCAATTTCATGCGGTCTTGTGTTAACGAGAAGGTCAAGAATCGGGTAAGCACCTCTTTATGCTATCTAAGCATCGATTTTGGCAAAGCTGCTTGTGTGAATTGTGGCTCTAAATTAAATGTAAAATAATTAGTGCATGTTTTTTTTAATTAACATTATATCCACTTTATTCTTATTATTCGCTCTTCGTTACATTTTACAAGAACAAAGTTAAAGTGTGCGTGTCATATTATTGGACTAGGTACAAGTTACATAAATCAGAAATATGTTTTTAGTAGAATTTTTTTTATTCTTTCCAGTATTATTTGCACCAAAAAGTAGAAGATTTGTTTGAACACATCCCAGCACGAATATTTCCAGCCGAATGGGGTGGAGACGAAGACTCGTTCGATGTGCTTGCGAAAAAATGGCGCCGACGCGTGGACGAGCTGAGAGACTGTCTACGAAACCTTAGCGAACTGTGTAATGTTCCACCAGAACCAAAACTTGATAATGACATATACGGGACTATTGGCTCGTTTCGAAAACTAGATATCGACTAAAATATTCTTCTCACAAATGGTAAAGGTTAAAATTCCTGATAAATAAGTATTGTAAAGGTCGTCACAATGTCTTAATAAATTTTTATTAATGATATGCATCGGGTCTGAAGGCCATCGCTAAATGCACTTAAATAATAATCAGTATAGAACTACAATAAAATAATTATAAAAAAAATTCAAATATTGTTGTAGGTACCTACAGGTCTACGTTAAGTGCGCATGATACACATGAATTATTATTATTATGTTTTTGAAAGAGACAGTGATAATAGTGATATAAACATTTCGCATTCCGATTACGGTATTACAGCATTGTGATGGTTATTTAAATAGTTAATTAATTTAGTTTGAGATTTGTAATGTATAGATATTAGAATAATTTAAGAGACGTAACCTAAAATAAGAATTACATAGGGGAGAGGGGGGCAGTTTAGTACAGGGGCAGTTTTGAATTACTTATTCGATTTATGAACGCATTCTTTATCTTTCCCAACCTCCATAACCTTTTTAATACTGGTAAATCCGAACTACACATCTGTCAGATCCCAACTACCGTCAACGTCAGGGTAATTTTACAAAAAAATTGCCGGTTACTTTACGGAGACGAAAATAAACAATTTTTTTTTGCTTGTAAGCAAATTACTGAAGACAAGTATTATTTTCAAGTTGTGTTGTTATCCCTTTTCCCCGGATTACTTGAAATCCAAATTCCAATACTTGTGTTCTTCCCATGATCGGCAGCTTCGCTCTCGTGCCTCTTACCTGCTTTCCATCCCGCTGCACCGGTCTGGCTTTGTATCTAACTCTTTCACAGTTTTGGCCGCTCGATTCTGGAACTTACTTCCCGAGGATATTAGAAGACAGGGTTAAGCTTTTCTTTAAGAATAAGCTACGAACTCATCTGCTGAACCGTCATCCATAAATCATATAAAATTATGTTCATCATCTTTCATGTATGTATTTATTAATGTTATATATTATTTATGTATGTATATATGTATGTATGTACATTATAGTATGTATGCTATATATGTATTATATAATATGTATCATAATATATACTGCGTTTATATAAATACTGTATTTATACCGCCATTCGTGTTATCTCTGTTTGGCCTGCTTGTACTTGGTTAGCTGGTAGAGAATGCATTAAGCATTAAGCTCGCCAATTGTACCGTAATTAAATATTGTGGTCAATAAAGAGTAAATAAATAAATAAATATAATAATATTAGATACAAATAACATAAATATACTGTTGATTATATTCTAAGTTACATGGCTTCCATTTAATCCTGGTTTTTCAAAACTGCCCCTAGGGGTTTCAAATGTGCTCCGCGGACGGGGCACATTTGAACAAAATAGAGCTAAAAAGAAAAACGAAATTGTGTTACTTTAGTAAGTCAAAATAAATTAATATCATCTTTAGTATGTAGTATAAACCCCAGATGTAATACTAAAATAAAATAAATCTTGATTGGTAATACTATACGAGAAATATAATAATTTATTTAAAAAGTGTTCGAATAAGCCCCCCTCTCCCCTAGTTTAAAACGTTAGACTATACTTGTTTTAACAATTAAATGTTTTAAAGACTACATTCTTTGCATTTATTATTTTCATAAATTACGCCGATACATATTATTATTCGCAATCGTACTTCTAGACTCGTTAAGCATTTGTATAGGTTTGGTAGCATAGATAACTGCTGAAGCTGTGGCCCCTGTGCGTACATACTACTGAAGAGGTTGACGTTGCTGTTCACTGGGGCCTTAAGTTCAGAGGTCCTTAGACCCTGAACACCAAACCTCGAATTGAACTGGCTTAATATTAGGTAGGTAAATAAAATAGACAACATCTGTTGCTAATTTGAAAGATTCGCCATCTTTTATAGAACTATGCACCTGCTAGTTTTCGTCACCGCACATCACGGTGTACCAGGTTCCATCAACACCACCTATATACCTGGCGTTCGTCCACATTTCGGTTTTCGCGTAGTTTTCTACCCCGCACGTATAAACGATCGAATGAATTTCCTGCATCGGTGTTCCCTCCAAACTATGATATGGAGTCCTTCAAGAAGCGGGTCTATCATTTCCTTCTAGACCGGCAACGCATTGGTGATGCCCCTGGTGTTACTAATGTCCATGGGTGGCGGTGATCACTTACCACCAGGTGACCTGTCTGCTCGTTTGCCTGAATTTATTTCTACTATTTCTTTTCCTTTTTTTGTATTACCTTGTTTCTTGGTCATATTTTTTCGTCTTCTCAGAAGTTCCTTCCCAGTGTTAATTTATTATCTGTTAACTTGTTTTTATATGTGTTTAAAAGTATCTTCAACTTCTTGCATTCTTTTTTAAACTGCTAAGTTCGTTTTTCAGTCTTTGTACATCTTTGTCTCTTTGTTATCGTAAATGTCTAATTTTACCATAATCTAACTAATTTTGAAAATGTTATCTGTTTCGTTTTCGTTACTGATTGTACCAGTTCCTTTTACAGCAAAATTTAACGGAACTGATCCAAGAGCATCACTTATACCATCTTTTCCAGGCTCACCTTGGATTTTTTCAATACCTTTTCAATTTCTTTCTCCAGTTTTTATTTATTTCTAGCTAAAATTTCCTCTTTTGTCTTCTAAAAGGTTACGGTAAACGACGGTAATGAACTACACGGCAATGACAAATGCATACATTTGGGCACATATTTCTGTAAGCAGTATTTACTTCAAACACTTTAAAAATTTAAATTGAACCAGAATCGAATGGATTGATGTAATAACAAGATAAAAAATTTAAATACATACCACATAGTAAGTGGACTTGTAATGAAACACAAACTGGACCAAACACGGTCAATACCCAGAATAATCGAGATTTTTGGTGCGAAATTTTTCGTAATTCTTACTACTATACATTTGCCGGTCGACTGAAGTGCGGGAAGGCGGCAACATACTATGTGGCGATATTATGATCAAGTGTTTTTGCTGAGTAAAATTGAATTGTCGTGATGGTTCTGGCGTGTGGTGATGAGTTTTGCAGCGTGACAAAAGTTTGAAAACGAATCAGTGTTGCCAATGAAAATTTTTGGAAGGCCGTGTACATTAGATAAAAAAGCCGTGTTTCTATGGAAAAAGATCAACTGTGGGCCGTGTCCACAGCTACCAATATATTATGCTATCCAATTATGCCAATATATACCATCGGTTCAGCGCTCGGACTAAAAAAAAAGGTCGTCGACAGTGAATTTCATGTCCACAAAACAAGGAACACTTTTCATATTAGCCTATTGGCGCTGTTTTAAGGGTTTTAACATTCGTTAAATGTCTGCAAAAATAATAAATAACAAAAAGATCGTAGAATTTGCGAAAAGCCATAGAACTTGCTACGGCCCTAGGGTTCGGGCCGTAGACCGTAGATTTTGTGATTTTTTGGCCTGAAAGCCGTAGAACACGGTAATTGCCGTAGCATTGGCAACACTGAAACGAATTTGTTTATACATATTTTATATAATCCGCGCGCGACGAGATTGGTATGGAACCTTGTCGAAGTAAATCAAAAACAAAAGTTCTCAAGATGCGTTAGCAAAAAAAATGCGAATTTCTGCGATCTATCATAATGATTATATATATATAAAAATGTTGATGGTTGTAATCAATTCAATAAAATGTTTAGATACATTATTTTACATTAATGCCTATTTGCTTCATGGAAATCATCATCAGAGTCATCTTCGCATCATCATCGCTATTGGGGACGTTCTACTTTAAATTATTATGCTTCGCCTATAATATTAGCATATATTTTATAGCATATTATTTTATAGCATATATTTTATTTAAAATACAACTAGCATAATATGCGAGCTTCGACGCGAGTTTGCCGATTAAAGATATTATAATATTTTACTATAGCTGTCAAATGTCATAGTAAAATCGCTACACCTGACTAAAGGGCATCGAACCTAATTGGCATACCTACAAGTCCGCCATTTTGAAAAAACCTCGATTCGGCGGCCAGTGATGAAACATGTGTCAATCGATAGATTAAATGATTATGATCAAAAAGTATTCAGTGATGAAATGTCGTAAGTGATATACTTTCTGAGATAAGTGAGTTCAAAACTGTAGAAAAATAAAGCAAAAAACTTCGTTTCGGCGGACATTGATAAATGATATGTCATTCGATAGGCTAAATAATTACGATTAAAAAGTATTCAGTGATGAAATGTTGTAAGTGATATAATTTCTGAGATATTTCAGTTCAAACCCGTAGAAATATAAAGCAAAAAAACTTCGTTACGGCGGACATTGATGAAACATATGTCAATAGATAGGCTAAATGATTACGATTAAAAAGTATTCAGTGATAAAATGTAGTAAGTGATATACTTCCTGAGATATCTGAGTTCAAAACCGTACAAAAATAGTGCATTAAAAATTATCATTTACTTATTTTGAATTTATTAGGTCAATAATGAAAAATAAGTATATTATGCCATATGTGTATGTGCTGCATAGGTACTTGATTTATTAATAACGGGTAGGTTTGAATTAAAAAAAAAGCAAAGCAAAAGCAAACTACTAGGTTGTTTTATAAATAATTTATTTGCCACCAGCGGCTACAGCTTTGGCAATTACTCTAAACCAAAAGTTAAAATTCATTATTGGCTTAGTTTTCTCTAACATGTCTGACAATCACTGAATCTAAAAATTCCGCTGGTGATAAAGGCAATGTTTCCTGATGTCGAGCCCATGCTAAGAACCATATTACACACATTATATGGGAACAACAGGACAAGGTTCTTTTTCCCACTATGCATGAGCAGTACCATCCCGCGATTTTATCTCTACCCTTAAGTTGTTTGTTTGACGAATTTGTTTAATTTTTATAATTCATAACGTAACTGAGGTAAGGAAAAAAGTGACCGTTACACTTCAATTGCTGAATCGCCATAAACACTTAACCATAAATATGCCATAAACACTCTGGTCATCCCTCACCTTGATTATGCTGATGTGTGTTGTTCAGATTTGTCAGAGGAACTTCTGAGTAAATTGAAGCGCCTTCTTAATAACTGTATTAGATATATCTTTGGTTTACGTAAGTATGACCACATTTCCTAGTTCAATTCCTAACTTAAATGGCTACCCATTCGATACAGGCGAAACTTCAGAATTCTCTCAACATTTTATGCTATTTTGAATAATGTGTCTTCTTCTGTTTATTTAAAGGAAACCCAATGCACTGCTTATTTCGGGAATTCTTTCACAATACAGTTCATACTGTTCTGGAACTCCTTGTTTGTAGACATCAAAAAATCATAGACTACCAAAAGCTCCTTCAAGAAGTCCGGCAGCACTACCTGAAGCAATTAGAATGTTGTCGCCCGTGGTATTCAAATAGATGTTATATATGTATTTATAAATATTTATTTACTTAATAAGTATATAAGATGTTTATATGTAAATATGAATAAAACTGTATTTGTTTAATTTTGTTATGTATATTGTGATTTTACATGTATATAGTAATTATTCTAAATATTCTTATTATTTCTTATCTGGCATTACACTGATACAGTTACAGATCCACTAGAAATAAAAAGACAATTAATTACAAATGTTTTATTTTTGTACGGTTTTGAACTCAAATATCTCAGAAAGCATATCACTTACGACATTTTATCACTTAATACTTTTTGATCGTAATCACTTAGACTATCGACTGACACATGTTTTATCAATATCGGCCGAAACGATGTTTTTTTGCTTTATTTTCCTACGGTTTTGAACTCAAATATCTCAGAAAGTATACCACTTACGACATTTCATCACTGAATACTTTTTGATCACAATCATTTATTCTATCGATTGACGCATGTTTCATTACTGGCCGCCGAATCGAGGTTTTTTCAAAATGGCGGACTTGTAGGTATGCCAGGCTCCATACAAAAATGTTGGAAGCCCTTTGACTACCTTTTTTTACATTCAATATCACTTGCTGCCGACGCTACGGCTTGCCGATGACACGTAAGCGTCTCAGTTCCAAAAGGTCGCATCCCATTCTTATGATTCTTATCGCGCGCGGATTATACCTTAAATTACGACAATTAAATAATAAATGATATTCCAGTTATTGGACACAGTTGGCAAATGTACGTTATTTGCGCTAGATTTACTGAAATTCTGTTAAATATGTGAAGTCTAGCAGTGGAAAAGGTCCCTGTAATGAGTTTTGATGTTATTTTCTTTAAAAATATACATAATTTAAGTACATTGTATGTAAATTGTATAAAATAAAAGATGCGCCTATTAAACTACATAGGTATATCTATACTAATAATCTATACTAATATATAAAGAGGAAAGATTTGATTTTTTGTTTGCATTGAACATAGGCTATAGTATATTATATTTTCAAAAAAAAAATAGGGATCCTTAATAAAACTTCAATAATGTAACCCAAGGTGTAAAAAATAAGAAAACCGAAGCAAAGCGAGGGTGGTTACTCGTATTAAATAAAGAGGAAAGATTTGATTTTTTGTTTGCATTAAATAGGTTCCGAAACTACTGAACCGATTTCAAAAATTTTTTCTTTTTTAGGAAGCTACACTATACCCGAGTAACATAGGCTAATTATATTTTCAAAAAAATTAGGGATCCTTAATAAAACTCCAATAATGTAAACCAAGGTGTAAAAAAATAAGAAAACCGAAGCAAAACGAGGGCGGTTACTCGTATTATATAAAATTATTGAAACGAGTCTAAAACTAAGTTTAAATTTGTTATTCACAAGAAATAGTACATTTGGTATTGTTGGTATATTGGTATAGTTTGAATATTCACCCAAGAACCTCTTTGAAGCTTGATCTCCACTGTCCACTACTCCACTGTGTTTATGTCATACCCCATTTACACGCGCGCGCGAGCCACGAGACAATCCGCGAGACGCGCGCGTGCGCGCGCGTGTGAACAGGGCGCTCGCGGACCAGACAGCGGCGCGTCTCGTGGCTCGCGGGCTCGCGGCGGGAGCGGTTTGTTAGGCGCGGCCAAAGGGGCTCGCGTGAGCGCTCGCGTGGTGTTCACACGCGCGTAGGGGGCGTGGCTTACGGACGCGCCACGAGACGATCCGCTACACGCGCGTGTAAATGAGCGGTCATAGTTTAAGTTTCTTGGTAACCGCTCATTTACACGCGCGTGTCGCGGACCGTCTCGTGGCGCGTCCGTAAGCCACGCCCCCTACGCGCGTGTGAACACCACGCAAGCGCTCGCGCGAGCCCCTTTGGCGCGCGCCTATAAAACCGCTCCCGACGTGAGCCCTGCGAGCGCGAGACGCGCCGCGGTCTGGTCCGCGAGCGCTCTGTTCACACGCGCGCGTATGCGCGCGTCTCGCGGATTGTCTCGTGGCTCGCGCGCGCGTGTCACAGAGTAATGAGGCGCGTGTAAATGGGGTATGAATTTAAACTGTCACGTTGACGTCAAATGTCAAGTATGAATCGACAATTCACGTCTTCACGTTCACGACAACTTGTTGTCAGTCATTTGTCATTACGTGGCTCTACGGGATAAATATTGTATTACAAGAAAATAGGCAATATTTCGCGCCGCTGCAACACTACGAAACCTATTTTCAAAATAGATCTAATACAATGGGATACACATTTAGATCGTTGGGGCTGTGTACAGTCTTATTCATTACATTTTTCAGTTCAGCAACTAGCTACACTATAACAGTGGACGCTCACGCCGAAGAATGCTTTTTTGAACATGTTGAAGCAGATACTAAAATAGGTAAGATATATGGATTTCTTGTTAGTATAAATTGATTAAAACAACGTCAAAATTAACTGTTTATATGCGATTGTTTGTATATGATTTCTACATAACCTCTGCTATACTATAATTTGTGAAATTGCCGGTCTGGCGGCCTTCTTCCGAATACCGTGAAAGTTTAAATGATAATAAATGAAGAAAAGAGCGTGGTGAAACTATAAGCCACAATATTTTTTAAATAAATAAATATACTTTAACTACCTACTACATTATTACAGTAACTGTATAGAGTTTGTGAGAGGTATTTATAAAACAATCCATATGTCTTGATTCAAATATTAAACCATATTGTTTCAGGTTTAACATTTGAAATAGCTGAAGGAGGCTTTTTAGATATAGATGTTAAGATCACAGGCCCCGACGGTACTGTTATATATAATGGAGAGAGGGAGTCTTCTGGGATGTACACATTCTCAGCACCTATGGCTGGTATATATACATACTGCTTTAGCAATCAAATGTCTACTATGACCCCCAAGGTAAGTCAGCTTTCAAATATATGATTAGTTTGTATTTTTAAAATACCATATCAACAGTCGGTGGCTAACGTAATTGTAATTATCCAATTAAGTTAGATAAGTTCTTGATTAGAAATGGGGTTTTTATTGGCTGCAATTATTATAAACATCTGAAGGTTTTATCCTACCCATTGCTTACTGGGAAAGCCCCATTGCTTAATTAATTCCTATACAACCTGTATTCACCTTAATATTGAGGTTGTCAGTATAAATATACCATGCAACCCTATTTTTCATCAACTTCGTAATGTGCGTCTACGTGGACAGGATATTGTCTGAGTTTTACTTACTTCACCTCTTAGCTACTTTATCAGTTAAGGGTGGGTTGCTCATACATTTTAACCACAACTTTAGCTATTACTGACCAAATGTCAAAATCTGCATGCCAATAGAGCTGCCATTACAATTATGACTTCCTTCCCCATTGGTTCGCACATTTTGACATTTGGTCAGTAATAGCTAAAGTTAAGCTTACATGCTTACATGTAGTGGCAACCCACCCTTAATTTATATGTTGATGGTTATCTTCAACTTGATATACCAGGAATTGAAAGTTCCATTAGCTTCCTTAGTTTCGGGGCAGACCCAATTGTTGTTTCCGTTACAGGTGGTCATGTTTAACCTAGAAGTAGGAGACCCACCACACAAAGAGACAGGGGACAAGGAGGAAGTGAATCACAATAAATTAGAGGATATGATCAAGGAACTCGCTTCTACCCTCAAGACTGTCAAACATGATCAAGAATATATGCAGGTAAAATACAATGATATTATATAACTGATAAATAATAAATTTATTAATATAATAACAAGTAATAAATTTATCAATATATAATTGTAATCACTTACTCTGTCGATTGACACATGTTTCATCACTGGCCGCCGAAACGAAGTTCAAAATGGCAGCACTTTAAAGTATGCCAACAATAGGTTCAATACCCTTTCCACTTAAATTTCAATCCCAGGAAACTTTGATTTTTTGCAGTAACACTTAATGTATCAATAAACATACACTCTTAAAATTCATATTTTTAGGCTCATTTTTGTACCAATTGGGGTAGAACATTTGCATTTATTGGCCGAAGGTTTGATTTAGGCCACACATTACTAGAACGATGGGTTCTTATTCTGTGTGTGCATTTTCAATGTTTACTTTTTACAAGATGTTACTTTTGAGTTATGTATGCAACAAAATAATAATATAGTGTTGTATAATTCTAGGTTCGTGATCGTATTCATCGCTCAATCAACGAGAGCACAAACTCAAGAGTGGTGATGTGGTCAATCTTTGAAGCATCAGTGCTAGTTCTGATGACAGTGGGACAAGTGTACTATCTCAAGAGATTCTTTGAAGTGCAACGTGTTGTGTGAAACATATTTTGTTTTTATAAAAAGTTAAGTTATTAGTATTTAATAAATACCCATAGAAGTTATTGTGACAGATGAACAGAAAACCATTAATTTTCAATAGCTAAAGGAACAGAAAATATCTTGACATGGTTTGTGATAATTTTTTTCATTATTAAATCTATTTATTTTTACAATCTGTTACATATTTTTTGTACTTACACTGGTCTATATAAAAGGATCTGATTTGCTTTCATCAAATACTTAAATAATAATATTAAAAATCGTTTCTATAAAGAGTTTCCGCTGTTTAAAATATTTATCATTTATCCCATCTGCTCTCACTACAGCGAACTCAAAATTACACAAATCACACTTGTACAAATACATTCAATTATTTGTAACATACATTTCTATTTAATCTTAATGGACTCGCATTTCAAACAACTGTAATATTTTTTTAAACTTTATTAATGATAATCTTGATCTTGATTAAAATAGGTATGAGCACAATATTCAGATTTTATTCCACAAAGCAATTGTGCTGGACACCAAATTCTTAGAACTTAGATAAGACATAATAGAAAAGTAAAACCGTAGTTTGTTTTTAGAAGTCCTGTTTGGTTAACAATTTATTGACATTTCAATTTATATTAGTCTAAAAAATAAGAAATGGTAAACGGAAATTACTTTTAGCTGGATACCATTAAAGGTCGATGCATACGTAACGTGGACGGGGCATAAATATACATGCGTGCACCGTTCCCGTCCCGTGCGTGCCTCCGTGGCGTATGCGCTATTCTTTACATTTCTATGAAATAACGTTTAAAAAACTTCAGGTCCCGTCCACGTTACATATGCCTCGACCTTTATTTTATTTTTAAATATTGTGTCTACCTCATTTTTAAATTAGAAATAACGATAAAGACATTGTTTACTAAATAAGACTCTTCTAAAAATATCGACCCTTCCCTAAAAGTAAACAAAATAAATTTATATAATCACTTTTGTCTAAATTGAAAACAAATAAAAATAGACAAGGAGAATCACAGTTATCTCTACATCTTGACCATTCTGTATGTAATACATTTACACTTAATTCATTTTAGTTGTTTCATTATTACTAAGTAGTCTTATTTACATTCACTACGAAGTCTGGCCAATATTTTACATGCCAATATAACAACAATATTATACATAATTATATTATAATATTATACAATATTAATGATTATTAATCGAACCTTGGCCAAAGTTCAACATTGAGCTTTATCTGCGCCAGCGCTTCTGACACGCCGACATCGAACGCTTTTAATTGTTAAAGTTAATCTTGCAACAACTTGTTGTGTTGAGTTGTATTTGATTTGTGAGATTAAAAAGTCAGATCTGTTGAAAAAGGCTCATATACTATGATTATTTATTAATATATTATTATATTTGTTGAATACGGAAACTGTATTTCAAATCAAATCAGAATTGGGATTGTAGAAACTGAATTCATATGAGAGTTAGAATTGCATTAAAATTATTATCAGGAACTTAAATGCTAACATCGAAATAGGAAATTGAAAAATAACATACACAAGCCTCTGAAGATATAGCAACCATAGGCTAATCGAGGGGTTTAAGCTGTCTTCTCTTCATTTTGTATGTCTACCAGTAGTTAGAAACTGTTCAGTGTCCAATTTAAAAATGTACGCCCCTTCATTAAACATTGTTACAGCGTGTAAGTGTATATTTTCACTGTCAGGTTGTATCTTGCTGGAGGGGTGTTCATTTTTAAATTACAGGATCTATTGTTGTCACCCCCCCCCCCCATGTCCCCCCGGTCACCCGGTCAGTAACAGAGTTATCAGTGTGTGGGCAGCGTGGCGGCGTGTGCGTGCGCCATGTGGCGCGTGTAGTCGATGCGGCCGGTGACGAGCGCGGGCAGCGCGGTGCCGGCGGCCACGCAGCGCCGCGCTGGCGTCGCGCCGGGCAGCTCCAGCAGCACGCTCGCGCCGCACGCGCTCATCAGCCGGCTGCTGCACTGTTGACGACATGATAACAATTTCGTGATATGTTTTATGCTCCTGATATCTGCGTTAACGTTCGCGACGGAATGCGCCTTACTTAGCGATTTAGCCAACGTGACCAATAGAATTAAAATCCTTTGATGTTTCAAGGAAGCCTCCACTCAAGTTATCGCTTAAAAGTGTAATAGCATTAAAACTTCTTTTAGCACGTTAAACGTTGCCACACTTACGTAAGTTAAGAATGAGTTCTTAACGAGTAAATTAACGCTTGACGTATGCGAGACGCAGACGGCGCAGTACAACGTAGTGTAGATTCGGCAGATATGTGAAGTGCTAATATTCTGTCAGTACCTGATTCCCGAGCAGGATGGCGGTAGGAATGTCGCCGCTGGTGCCGAAGCGCAGGAAGGCGCGCGCGTACTCCGGGCGCGGGTCGAGCGTGACGTCACGCGCGAGCCGCACGCCCATGCGCACGAACTCGCTGGGGCGCCGCGTGCACTGCCGCAGCGCGCGCACCACGAACAGCAGGCAACACACGTAAGCTGATACCGGGTTGCCTGTGATGAATAAACCAAATTATTGTATTCTGATCCTATAGTTACAAAATAAGTGGATGGTGAGTGCCGCTCATGAACCTAATGGCCCGAGCGACATTTTACACTGCGTAAGATTGGTGATACATTGATACACTAACTGCTGGCAGGGACAGTAATTCTGGCAGGAAGGATTCCAATGCAGTATATAATATGAAAGTAAACAAGTGATAAGGAGGGACGTAATATTGGACTTGGACTTCATCTTAAATGAATGACAGTTGTGATGTTGTTCAGAATTAACTTATTAGAAAAAAAAAATCTTGTCATACCAGGTAGAGCGAAGATATATTTGGTTTTTCCTTCAAACTCGCATGTTGCAAAAGTAGTTGGCTTCCCAGGCTTCATTCGCACGCGGCCAAAGTGGATTGTCGCGTTGAAATCCTGCCAAAAGTAGGTACTTACATTTAAACTCACAAATGCAATGTAAGAAAATCAATAAATTATATGGTATAGTCGGGACGCAAAGCAGGAAGAATTTCATACATTGACCTGTTATTACCTGTCTCCGTCACTCCCGCGTAAATATAATGCATCTCACTCGCACAGTGTAATGGCCGCCGTTCTGTGCGAGCGAGACGCATTATATTTACGCGGGAGTGACAGAGACATGTAATAACAGGTCAATGTATGAATTTCTTCCTGCTTGGCGTCGGGACTTTAGTATGTATTATGGAATTTTTTTCCTATTAGAATTTACTAGATAGACAATTTCGAAAATAACGATAAAAATTTCTAACAGCTTTTTGTAATAGTGAAATAAAAACAAATTTTTGATAGCAGTATAATCTATTGTCCACACACACCACATGTAACGTGTAAGGACCGACCTTGACAAGCACGGGCTTCAACAAGTCCCTCTCCCCCATGGACACGCCGCCGGTGCACACGAGCACGTCGGCCCGGCGCAGCGCCGCGGCCACGGCGGCCATGAGCACGGCCGGCTCGTCGCGCGCCAGCCCGCAGTCGACGCTGGCGTAGCCGTGCTCTCTACACACAGACATCACAATCTATACAAATAAATAAAATTGGAGTGTGTGTTTATAATATTACTAGCAAAAAAGCGGTGCTTTAAGGAGGGCTCGCGAAGTTTATGGCCAGTTAACGTGCGTTTTCGTGGCATTTTGATGACCTCTTGTCAATCGCGCGACCGTAAGTCGGTTTAGACCTTCGCGTACGAACGACACATATGATTTCATTTCACTGTGGGGAGGGGAGGGACATGGGGAGAGGGAACGGGACGGGGAGGGGAGGGAAGGGGGAGAAGCAGGAGGAGGGGGAGGGGAGGGAAGGGGGAGAAGCAGAGGGGAGGGGAAGGGCGGGGGTGAGGGACGGAGTGGGGAGGGGCAGGGGGAGGGAGGTGGAGGGGCAGGGGAGGGAGGGGTGGTGGAGGGGAGGGGAAGAGAGAGGGGGAGGGGGAATGGCAGGGGTGAGTTGGGGGAGGGGAGGGGAGAGGAAGCGGGAAGGAAAGGGAGCGGCATTTTAATTAATTTTTATTGTTTTTTTTCAGTGCAATCATTGAAATTCGTTAATTTAGAAGAAATTTTAATAAAATTTATTATTTCATTATTATAATGTAATCAAAGCCATCTACAATTTCAGAAGGTAAACTTGTAAGTTGTAAGAAGGGGAAGTTATGTGCAAGTGATTTTTACTTTTCCGATAGATGGCGTTAGTTGTACAATAAAAATCGAATTTCTGAAAATTGCTTTTTTAAAAAGTGCACAAAATAATATTTTTATGATTGATATATCTAGACATGAATAGAAATTACTATGTCAAAACTCAAACCTGTAAGTGTAATAGTTTCTCAATAAAAGGGATAAGGAAATGCATACATTGTCGACTATTATTTAGGGCTCACTTCGCTCGCCCCAATAAAATAACCAATTTTTACTAAGTGCATTAGGATGTGTACACGGTACGTATACCAAAACACAATTTTTTTTTTACAATTTTTGTCTGTCTGTTTGTTCCGGCTAATCTCTGAAATGGCTGGACCAATTTTGACGGGACTTTCACGGGCAGATAGCTGATGTAATAAGGAGTAACTGAAGCTACTTATATTTTAGAAAAAAAAAATAGTTTAAGCGATACGAAGTTCGCCGGGTCAGATATTCTAATGTATAAAAATCTCGTGTCACGGTTTTTGTAGTCGCACTCCTCCGAAACGGCTTATTTCTATGATTTTTTTTTGTGTTATGTTTGTTGTTGTCTGCGTAGCGGTATTTCCACGTAGGAACTTATATTCGAAAATTGTACGAATTTTTAGTTTATCCATGGCGCCAAAAACTACCACAATTTCATTTCACACAAATAAAACACTATTGACTGAATTTGAAATTAACTTGTCTATAATGTCTATAACAAGGCTTTCATGTGTGGCTTTCGAATAAAATTTATTTGAATTTCGAATTCCGCGCCAATCCACTGATACATCTACATCATACATCTGATGCCCCATTTACATGCGCGCGCGAGCCACGAGACGATCCGCGAGACGCGCGCGTGTGAACAGGGCGCTCGCGGACCAGACCGCGGCGCGTCTCGCGCTCGCAGAGCTCGCGTCGGGAGCGATTTTATAGGCGCGCGCCAAAGGGGCTCGCGCGGTGTTCACACGCGCGTAGGGGGCGTGGCTTACGGACGCGCCACGAGACGCTCCGCGAGACGCGCATGTAAATGAGCGGTGAAAGTGCTGGTTATAAAATCTACAATTACATAGGTATTCTATTTTATTAAAAGAAAGTGTGTTACGCTAACTATTGATGCCTAAAGATTGCGCGGTGGTGCAGTACGATTGGTAGTCGGTTGGGTAATTGTCAGAAATCAAAGGCTACTGGCTACAATGACAACAGACATACATGATACTTGACATTGTTCACTTTCCTTATTTTACTATACTCTCAAGAAATTATTAGAATAATGGGAACGGCTGCTGGTAAAGTCTACAACAACTCACTTCATAGTTTTACGTTTATCCTAAAATCTATTTGAATTGTAAGACCTCAGCAAATCAAGACCATTGTCTATACTAATATTATAAAGAGGAAAGATTTGATTGTTTGTTTGCATTGAATAGGCTCCGAAACTACTGAATCGATTTGAAAAAATCTTTCACTGCTGGGAAGCTACACTATCTCCGGGTGATATAGGCTATATTATATTTTTAAAAAATTAGGGATCCTTATTAAAACTCCAAAAATGTAACCCAAGGTGTAAAAAAAATAAGAAAATCGAAGCAAAGCGAGGGCGGTTACTCGTACTAGATATATTATGAATAATGAATAACGCTTCACACTCATAGCCCCACACTAGGATTTCCTGGGTCGTGGGTGCCATGGACAACACACTAGACAAGGACATTCACACCCAGACCGAGAACAGAAATTCAAACTCATTCGAATTTCCGCCTCGCTGGGAATCGAACCCAGGACCCTTGGTGCGGCGATCCGGCATGGTAACCATTGCGCCACACGGGTCGTCTATTGAATTGAATAGTACAGACCTTAGTGTTCAGAGCGCTAGCAGAGTAAATTAAATAATGGACCTGAGCAGCATCTTCAGCATAGTCCTGTTGGAGTCCCGGATGTGCGCCGGCTGCAGGGTCTCCTCCGAGGGGTCTTGCAGCTCGTTGCCGGTGGACAGCAACCCCACCTGAATCAGTTCACCATCACAGTGTAGGTACTTAAACAATTTACACTTTTTTTATGGAAATAACCAGCAAACGAGCTGACGATCCACCTGATGGTAAGTGGCTATCATCGCCCATGGACATCAGCAACACCAAAGGCATCACTGAGAGAGAGAGAAGAAAAAGAAAGAAAGAACTGGCTCTCAAGCCCTCAGCCGGAACACGACGAGTCGTTTGGCGGCTGACTCATGCTCAAGGGTGGTAGCTATCCAGGCGAACCCCATGTAGAAATAATAATAGTAATAATGGTATCCTCGAGGGGCCCTACCACGAGCGAGCCAGATTAGTCGCCTCTTACGACACCCATCCGGCGTGGGATTGTGGTTAGTATTCTAAGCCGCCCCAATACAGCGTGTACATTACGTGTTCATCATTGACATTTTTTTTCTTTAGCAATTTTTTTTAATTAGAGTACAGTCTGCGTTATCTGAAGAAGGTCCCCATGTCACATCAGCAGTGTATACATAATTGCGTGTTGTATCATCAGTAAATCCAAATAAAGTTGGAAAAGTAGGATTTCGTAAAATACACCCAACTGGAATAAAAGTTCATATAAAATACATACCTTTGGGTTGACTACCACGGTGACGTGCTGGTAACCAGCTCCAGCCAGTATTCCCAGCTGCGCTGCGTCCAACACGTCGCCTGAAATTCAATGTGTGTGGTTACAAGTGGTTACATTAAGTGCTCGTGTCAGTATCGTGTGGATTCCGAGCGGGCAAGAGAGCGGTAACAAGCGGGATTTTCACTTATAATACCACAAGAGCTTCAAAATTATCGGGTATTTCCCGATAGGTTCGTTGCAAACAAATGAAGGAGTCAAGTTTTTCAGGTTAAAAAATCACGAGCGCGAAGCGCGAGTGATTTTTCCTGAAAAACTTGACGATTTTATTTGTTTGCAGGGAACCTTGAGGGAAATGCCAGATAATTTTGAAGCTCGTGTGGTATTCGGGGGATTATTTTTCCGTCCCAAATGTCGGCCAATAGAATTGCACCATGAGACGAAATGTACAATGGGAACATTTCCTTTGACTTTTTTATCGATGGTGGACAGAGAACAAACTCCAAATCGACTCATTTTCATGCAAAATCTCCAATTTTCACAATTGAATTCAACCTGTCAGTTTGACGTGTGGTTAATTTGACTGGATCATGTTTTGTTTTTTATATATAGCAACTACCAGAGAAAATTTTCAAAAAATTATCAGTATAATACCATGTAGGTTGTACCACGTGACGTCGAATGGTGCAATTCTATTGGTCGATATTTGGGTCGGAAAAATAATCAGTATAATACCATGTAGGTTGTACCACGTGACGTCGAATGGTGCAATTCTATTGGTCGATATTTGGGTCGGAAAAATAATCACTGATATTCTCCTACCCCATTTACACGCGCGCGCGAGCCACGAGACAATCCGCGAGACGCGCGCGTGCGCGCGCGTGTGAACAGGGCGCTCGCGGACCAGACAGCGGCGCGTCTCGTGGCTCGCGGGCTCGCGGCGGGAGCGGTTTGTTAGGCGCGGCCAAAGGGGCTCGCGCGAGCGCTCGCGTGGTGTTCACACGCGCGTAGGGGGCGTGGCTTACGGACGCGCCACGAGACGATCCGCTACACGCGCGTGTAAATGAGCGGTCCGACTTTTATTTTTTACTAGCTGACCCGGCGAACTTCGTATCGCCTAACAAACTTTTTAGGGTTCCGTAACCGAATGGCAAAAAACGGAACCCTTATAGATTCGTCATGTCTGTCTGTCTGTCTGTCTGTCCGTCCGTATGTCACAGCCACTTTTTTCCGAAACTATAAGAGCTATACTGTTGAAACTTGGTAAGTAGATGTATTCTGTGAACCGCATTAAGATTTTCACACAAAAATAGGAAAAAAACAATAAATTTTGGGGGTTCCCCATACTTAGAACTGAAACTTAAAAATGTTTTTTTCATCAAACCCATACGTGTGGGGTATCTATGGATAGGTCTTCAAAAATGATATTGAGGTTTCTAATATCATTTTTTTCTAAACTGAATAGTTTGCGCGAGAGACACTTCCAAAGTGGTAAAATGTGTCCCCCCCCCCCCTGTAACTTCTAAAATAAGAGAATGATAAAACTAAAAAAAATATATGATGTACATTACCATGCAATCTTTCAACGAAAATTGGTTTGAATGAGATCTAGTAAGTAGTTTTTTTTTAATACGTTATAAATCGTAAACCACAAAAAACATTGATCAAAGTTACAACAAACTACAAGAACTTTTATATTATGTTACTTGCTGCTACGGAACCCTTCATGGGCGAGTCCGACTCGCACTTGGCCGCTTTTTTTTCTAAAATAAAAGTAGCCTAAGTTACTCCTTGTTACATCAGCTATCTACCAGTGAAAGTCTCGTCAAAATCGGTCCAGTCATTTCAGAGATTAGCCGGAACAAACAGACACACAGACAAAAATTGTAAAAAAAATTGTTTTGGTATATGTACCGTGTATACTACATCCAAATGCACTTAGTAAAAAGCGGTTATTTTAATATTACAAACAGACACTCCAATTTTATTTATTTGTATAGATGTATAGATAACAGTTACCGCTAACCGCTTTCAATTAGGACACCTCTGTAAAGATGTGTCCTTTTTACAATGTAATCTAAATATTCTTGTGGTCTTGTGGTCAATGATATAGACGTAGATTGTTTACATTATCAGTAACATCTACGGTGAATAAACAAATGACGAGTGGAGTCTAATGAAATGAAACCTTTTTCAACCAGGGCAGATCCCACCGGTACGTCGAAGCCCACGGGACGCACGTCTTGTTGAGGCTGCGGCGGCTTCAGGATCTCCACTTCAAGCTCTACTGTATTGTCCGGCGATGCAGATATGAGCTTCGTGTCTTCCACCTAAACCACGGAAAGATATCTATTACCGTGCCTAGATAGTGATTTCCAATTAGAATGGAATAGATGGGAACTTGTATGTGGCACAGGGATATGTTGAAAATCAAAATTTGATCAAATCCCTAAATCATTTCACTAAAGCAGTTTAGGGAATTGATGAAATCACTGAAACGCCCTACTGAAGTGACCCTACGGAATTGTTATTTTATTATCCTGGGGGATTTGATCAAATCCCTTAGGGATGGTTATCATAATTTGCCTGCGACATATACAATACAACGGTACCACCATGCCAACTTAAACCGGCTGATAATGAGCCCAGCGGCTTCTAAATTTCCAAGAAGTTAAATAATTACCTGCTGCTATTACCGCGTATTCGTTAGTTAAACTCACTACGATGAGGTTTATTGGGCTTATGGATGTGTAGAAACACTTCATTTGGTGCACAAATGTGGTCCCTAGACGATTCATGCGGAATGACATGTCTTACGTGATGTCATGCACGCATGATCGTTTAGTGGTATTGTATTCATCAGTAACACTTAATGAGTCACCGATGCGTTGCCAACCAAAAAAGAGAGAGAAAGAAAGAATTAACTTCCTAACTCATTGTTCTGATTGTCATGCACGCTTGGTCAGGGTCATCATGACACGCATAAGCGACAAAACACGTGTCTTATCGTCTATAGATAGTGGTGCAGCCTATCCACCTATCCTATCTATCGTGTATAGTCCCAGTACCTGTACCACGCAGTCGGCGCCCGGGGGCAGCGCGGCGCCCGTGTTGATGCGGGCGCACTCCCCCGGCAGCAGCGGCGCTTGCGGCTCGTCGCCCGCAGTCACCACCGCTCGCACCTTCCGCACCCCAGCACCATCAAAGCTGATGCACGCGTAACCTGACCGTGGAAGATACTTTTATAGCGGGTTGAAGAGATACAACGACTTTCAGAGAGTAAAAATAATTTTGTAAAAAACGCATTCCATTTTTAAAAGCCTTTATTTACTGAACTTGCTTTGTTCGTTAGTTTATCTTTATTAGCACTTAGCATGTAGGTATGGATCAAATCTTACAAGATGAATTAGAACTAGGAACTATTATAGATAGGTACCTACTTCCTCTTATCCTACGGAATTAAAATTTTACATGTAGACAACGCATTGTAGTGTTTTGTATTAGATAGTGGCTAACCCTAAGGTTACCCTGATAGTACAGTCGGCCGCAGAAGTAGCTTAACATTTTAGTACCTACTTTGTAATAGTAACTGTTTTGACGGTTTCCTAACAACATCTATGACAAATTCAAGAAATGTAATGTGACAAGGTAGGTACTAAAATGTTAAGTTACTTCTGCGGCCGACTGTACATACGCTCAGCATTGGCTCGAAACGAGAAAACTCCTCAACGGATTAAATTACAGACAAGAAATTTTATAAACGTACTCGATTATGATGATTTGTTCTACACTTCATCACAAGCTTAGCCTAACTACCGCGCTCAAAGTTGGCTTCATCCCATTGAAGTGTTATCTTCATACCAGAAATCCATAATATCAGATATCTTCATATCAGAATTTTAGGCCGTATTGGGGCGCCTCAGTGCATAGCTTCCTAGGAGATTGAATTGGAGATGGAATATTGGGGCGGCTTAGAATACTAACCCCAATCCCACGCCGGATGGGTGTCGTAAGAGGCGACTAAATCTGGCCCGCTGGCGGTAGGACCCCTCGAGGGATTATATCTATTGGTAATATTGATTTTAATTGTTATTTATTCCATTATTACTATTATTATTTTTCCATGGAGTTCGCCTGAATAGCTACCACCCTTGAGCATTAGTCAGCCGCCAAACGACTAGTTGTGTTCCGGCTGGGGGCTTGAGAGCCAGTTGTTTCTTTCTTTTTCTTCTCTCTTTCTTGGCTGGCAATGCATTGCAACGTGATGCCTTTGGTGTTACTGGTGTCCATGGGCGACGATAGCCACTTACCATCAGGTGGATCGTCAGCTGGTTTGCCGGCTATTTCCATAAAATAAAAAAAAATCTCACCGGCCAACAGCACAAAATAAAATTCTAAAAGCTTGTTTTTTTTTTAATATTTAATGGTTTTTATTAACTGTGCATAAAATATGCCTATTTATTCAAGTGTGAATTTAATATTGAGATACATACTTTAAATAATATGTACCTAAATTAAAGTGGAAATATACTGCTTATTTTATTTCGCGCGAAGTAAATGAATTTTTGTAAGCAGGTCTGTATTGAAGTTTCCACTTGATTACAGACAGTATTAATTTTAGAGTAAAATTTACATAATATAAACATTCACATTGTACCTATCATGTACCTACCTTCACATTGCATTATACCATTATACCTATTGTACTTACATATATTTAATGGTTGTAAAATGATGTAATCAAGAAAGAATATAATAAGATTATATACCGTTTACTAATTGCTAATGTACTATTTAAAGAAGTTTCTTGGCAGTGATACTAATTCATTCATCCTAAATTAACATTAGACTATTTCCTTGCGGGCGCTAGGTGTCTACAGTCGAAATGCATCAATCACATGTAACGTTGGTACATTAAAATCAATTGCATTAATTGATTAAATTTATTTCAGACTAGCTGTGCCCGCGGCTTCGTTCAGCCGTTCCAGAGATCAGTCCAGATAAACAGAAAGACAGACAGACAAACAAAAAATTTAAAAAGGTTTGTTTGTGTTTATCGTGTAAATACTGTAAGCATTTGATAAAAACAGTTATTTTGAAATCACAGACCGAAACTTCAGTTTTATGACATTAAAGGTAGATTATCTTAGACTTGGACAGAAAATAGTGTCCTTATTTATGGATTTGCGTACTGCCCGACATATGCAAGTCACAGAATAAAATCAATAAACTACCTGATGTTTATAGGAGCAACCTTAAACTGCATTGGTCTTGTTTTGCGCATGTACCAAAATGGTACAACACTCGGCGACTCTGATCGAAGGATGTTAACTATCCGGCTCGAAGGATCATTAAATAATGATGTTATATTTCATTATGGCATCAGCTAAGGCCAACCTAGCCAGGTAAATGTTACCGTCAGCCATGTCCCACACCTTCATTACCAACCTGTTGCTGGAAACCAGGTGTCCTCATTTGTGTGACAAGTCTTAATTTACTCAGTTTATACTTTGATCAATAATTTTGTTAGAAAAACCTTATACAAAACTCTATTAATTAACTGGTTCTCAAAAAAATATTTTACTTTCTCATTTTCACATTCTTTTACCCAATTGTAGCCACCTTGATTTAAAACTTAACTAAATTTCCAATTATTTTGACCTCTCATCCTTAAATATGTCAAATTGCATCTGGCAACACTAGTCAAAAAGGAAGGTTTGGTGCATTGTTCATTGCTCAGCAGGTTTAAATGGAGGAAGGACTCTTACACACCAAAGTAGAACTAATAAAATATGATACTAATAACACACTTACTCCAATAAGAAACTTCATATGTGGCATTAGCAGTTCTTATGGCCCTTGAAGTCATTCCAAGAGGACTGTATTAAATATTGCAAGTCAAACAAATAGCAAATCAAGTAGTTCAGACATTTCCCCATTTTAATAATTAAATAAGTAATTAATTATAAATACTTATAATTAATTTATTTAATTTATTGCTTTTTGCACATTTATCATCAAATGAAAGTAAATCCATTATTTTACTTCATAATATCATGCCACAGTGCTATAAGCAGTTATGCAGAAGTTATTTAAGATGGAAAATTATATTAATTGAGTAACAAGTGGCTGGTAATTACAAAAATACCTAAGCAGGTTTTAATTAGTTGGTTCTTTTTCTTTAGTGAGTATGTTTTTATGTATCTCATTAGGTTGTGGAAATTACTGGCAAGTAAATAAAAAGTATAATAAACGCTTACACACTCATACCCCCGCAGTAGGTTTTTACCTGTGTCGTGAGTGGATGGACGACACATCATTATAACACATCACAGTGACACCCATGATCCGAGTGCAAATATTTATCAGTCATATAAATATCTGCCCGGCAGGGAATTAAACTTGGGAACCCTTGCTTCGCAGGCATGGTTTCTACTAACTAGATGAATAAATACTAGTTAAAAATGTTTCTTACTTACCATCTTTAACGGATGCTGGAAATGGGGGCATGGCCTCCTTTGCAAACAGTGGTTGAGCCACAACACGTCCTAAGCTATCTTCAAGGCTAACAGTTTCCACACTCTCAGTCCACTGCTCCATTATTACGTCCATTATTTTAAAAGCATCTGTCATCTCCAACATGGGGTATGGTGATTCACGGGGCCTCAGTGCTACTGCAGACACATCAACAGTACTGTTCATTTGTTTATGTGGACAGATATGCTCCTCCGTCGGAATCGGAGCTGCTTCTTGAGTCGGAACATGATTTTGTACTGGATTATGTACTTTTCTTTGAAGATCAACATTACTCATTTGCATAGATTCATGCACTGATTTGATATCATCATGTTCATCCTTCAGTACAGAAATAGCATGGGATAGTACAGGTTTAACAACCTCAATGCATTCAGTAACAGCTTTGACACTGCCGGGAAAGTTGATGATTAGCGTCTTATCTCTTATCCCAGCCACAGCCCGAGAAAGCATAGCCATTGGAGTTTTCTTCAGACTCTCTAGAGTAAGGGCAACAGTTATTGCAGGAACTTCCTTGTGAATCACAGCCCTCGTAGCCTCGGGAGTCACATCTCGACTGCTCAGGCCGGTGCCACCAGTAGTCAGGATCAGGTCGATGTTGGATGCGCAGAAGTATTTGAGCTCTCTTTCAATGATTTCCTTTTCATCTGGGATAATTACTGTGTGAATATTTGCTTCTCGAAAATTTTTCTTTGCAAATTCTAGTAGAACATTTCCCGAAGAATCCATGGAATTATCCTTGAAGCAAGTGTCACTGATAGTGACGATAGCGACGGCTTTCACCATAGTTTTCTAACATAGAAGAATAAATGATAAAACATAAGAAAATTAATAATCAAATAAATACTTAAAACTGTAAGAATTTGTGGACATACGATAATTATATCTAATTTTGTTCTATCCATGGTTGTACAAAAGAAAATACAGTTTAGTTTTATGAGAATGAGTGTGAGAGTGGCAGAATAACAAAGTTAATTAAAGTAGCAAATTGCGAATATTTAATTTATAAATATGCAAAAGCGGCTACATACCGAAAGAATATCCAGATAGCGGGTAAAACAAAAAATATATTTTTATTATTCGGCAAGTAAAATTACAGAACAAATAAATTTCATTTATAAAAGTTCATTACATAAATGAGTCAAATTAAATGTTAATAAGTATGATACGTACTTTGTTATAGATACTTGAATGAATATCAACAACAGAGATTAGTTCGAGATTCACAATGACGTGCACTTAATTTATTTCATTTATTTTCGAATAACTTAGTTTGAAAAGCTCTAACAACACAACTCCCTCTTCTTGAAGCTTATTTGACACTATTATGCATAGATGACAATTGAAGAACGTTGACGATTGATCGTACTCGTTACGTCAATGTCACTCAATTCTGTCAAGACTGTGTTTGTTTACAGTATAAAAATGAAAACAAACCATAGACTGCTATATAATAAATGAAAATAAACGATAGCTTATTGTATTTCAATACAATACAGGCAATCGTGCCTTCCCACGTCTGTGTTCCGTGTGCCTTCCTGTGATGTGAAAATACATATGCAGCTTGCTGAGGTGCGGATAAGAGGATAGGCAGGACTGGCAGGAGGCAAGGTCTAGGAGCGTGCATGTATTTAAATTTTTATTCATTTAACATGCTAGTTTTAAGCATGTCATCTCAGGACGATAGTGTAATGTAAGCTTGTTCGCAGTTTCACGCATCAGGAACTCTCTCCTCCATGCACCAAGAGAAGACAGGCTACAGCATGGGGATCTTAGTAAAAAATAAAACATTAATTTTTAAAAACTTGTTGTATTACTTTATTAAAACACAAAAACAATTAAATCATAATTCAATATAGTTCCACTACAAAATTTAAATTTTAAAAGGAACATAATTTTCACAGAATTTAGCTATACATCAAAATTTTATTTCATAATTATCATTAATTTCTACTTTGCCCTATCATATCAGTCTTCATCGATACTCATAGATCTACTAGACCCTAAATATTTCCTCAGTGTTGTCACGTGACGAATGTCTTATATTGATCTAGCAGCCGCTGTATAGCGTCGTGTTGTAGCGGTACGGAGTGGCACGCGTCTATCAACGGCTGCAGGGTGCGGTACCGGCGGAGCGCGCGCGAACTGCCCACCACGACAAGCTTGTGCTTGGCGCGGGTCACGCTCACTGCTAGACGCCGCTGGTCGTTCAGTACTTCCCCGTCCTACGAAATAAAAAAAAAAAAATAAGAGATTACTTTTCCTCCTGCTCTTTGCATTCTAATACAATTAAAGTACAGAGTGACAAGTAAAAATATCACTTAAATATCACTTAAATGATTAATTAGATAGAGTTGTTAGTTCGATAATGGATATGGATAACTTTATCACAGGTTTCATGGTTTTGTCATTGTAATTATTTGCATGTCTGACCTCTTGATAAAAATATAATCAAGCATGACAGATCATAGCCGTAAATAGATAAATGATCGATGTCTACTCAAACCACTGAACAACAGATTTTTTCTATGCTATTCCAATATCAAGAGCAATAAAATTGCAACATTGGCAGACACGATAAACACTACAAATTCCGTGCCACAACACACGAACCTTCACAATCTTGTCGGCGTTAGTATCGCGGCGCGTGCAGGAGTACAGGATGACAGACTTGTCTTTGCCCTGGAACTGGTCGACGGTGCTGACGTCCACCGCGCGGTCGGCGGCGCGCCGCAGCAGCGACACCTGCTCGCGGTACGGCGCTATCACACCTATGTCGTTTGCAGCCACGCCACCCTGAATGAGAGAAAGTCATCATCATCATCTTATTTTAAAGCTATTGGAGCTTAGAATTTCGAACTACGTAAGTTAGAAAGGTCAAAGGAAAACAGATTTAAGTCTTGCGAAGGAGCTCTATGAATATAATTGATATTTCTCACATGAAACGTGCAAGTTGTCCTGCTGACATAATGCAAGACAGAACATTCAATAACATAATAAATTCTTAGTACCCTTACAATCTATATACGCCACTAGCTGCCCGGACAGACTTCGTTCTGTCAAAAGTATTTTTTTTTTATCAAAAACTATCCTATCCTATCTTTCAAGTTGGATCAAACTGCACACTATGTGCAAATTTTTGATTAAAATCGGTTAAGTAGTTTAGGAGTCCATCGCGGACAAACAACGTGATACGTAATTTATATATATTAAGATTATGTGATAAACAAACACCTGTTGAAGTGTATCAATGAGCGCCAGTACGACGCATGCTTCGTCGACATTAGTGATGTTCCTGGCATCACCGGCCCACACCGGCGCCGGCATGTCCAGGAACACAGCAGCGTGCGCGGGCTCTTTGCTGCACGCCGCCAGTAGCCACCCGTCAGGGTTGGAGACACATATTTTCTAAAACAACAAAAAAGGTTTTGATTCATAATCAATTTTGTAGTTAATGTAATGTTTTTAGTTGAAAATATCGCTAGGTGATTTAATAGTCGTTTTGTAAATATATTCGATTACATTCCCCAAGCGATATTAACCCCATATCACTAATCTTATTTTTAAATCGCTTATGTTTAGTTTACCTAATAAGTAGTTAAGTAGATAACTAAATTGAATTGAATAATTTTTAGTGCATGTCCAAACATAATAATTTAGTAAAGGTCATAAGTTCATACAATTCTTCACGACCTACTTAATTACTTATGCATTGTACTAAATTTTAACTAAACTAAAAAGTGCCTGTCCAAATGTGTTAAATGATAAGCCCCGCCCACCTACTTAACAGAAAAATATAAAAATTTCTAAATTACTTGTTTAATTGCGTACTAAACTTTAACTATGAAATTGTCCGATTACACGTATTAATTTACTTAAAATTTAGTTATCTACTTAAGTACTTAATACGTGTAAACCGGATTTAAGCGTTAAATACACTCAATTACCTCAACATGAAAGTCCAGCGTGGCTTGTGCGACGTCCTGGCTCGCGCACCGCAACCGGCCGCCGTACGCCACGCGGTTGGCGAGGTCCGCTAGCGGCTGGTTCATGCGGTACTGCAGCCGCAGCGCCGACACCGCCGCCGGCGACGTCAGCCGGTGGAACAAGCTCGCCTCCATGCCGAGACGCCTGGAGAGAACAGCTATTGATATCAGAGAAGTATTATTACTAGCGTATAGAACCGACACTGCGAACACGATGTTTGTCCCAATGACTTGGCGCCAATGGGCTTCAATTTTCAACAGATTCGTTCGATTTTGAAAGAAGAACGGGGGCTCGATTTTGAAAAGAGAACTACCCGGCGTGACACACATTTTGTCCGAGATGTCTGTTCTGACATAATACATATACATACATAACACACTTGTCTTCTGTGATTATACTTCAATGATTAATAATTATTATTATTCTGGAGTTTCATGCACCGGTTCTTCACATTGGGACAATCGGGACTGAGTAAATAGTGTTGCAACAGCTAAATAGCAGAACAAAAATAGATACTCTGATACTTAACAACCAGTAGATACAGATTTATCTATAAAACAAATGTGAAATAAATGTTATTTTTAATTTTTCTTAAACATTTCCAGCTCTCCGATTAGCGGATTAGTTGCGAGGGTCTTCGACATGGTACCGGAAATACAAAGGCGAAAGTAATAAATATTATGAAGATATCAATAAAACACGAACATGTGAACAATTTTCGTCGCTTTTTAATACGTCAGGATGGCCGAGCGGTCTAAGGCGCTGCGTTCAGGTCGCAGTCCACTTCTGTGGGCGTGGGTTCGAATCCCACTTCTGACATAACCTCTCCAGCATCGGTTTTTTTCATGCTTTTTATTCATATATTCTTTTAAAAAAATCTTAGTATGTAAATAAAAAAAATACGATTTTAATTGTTTTTCTTTATATGTTATGTTAATAGCTAACTCGAGCAGACGTGCAACCCGATGGTAAGTGGTGATTGTCTTTAGTGGACATTAATCAACTTAGATATCACCAAGAAAAAAAGTAAGTATGGGATCTCAAGCTCTCAGTCAGAAATCGATTAGTCGTTTCGCGGTTGACTTAAGTATGAGGGTGATAACCAACCAGGTTTTATGGATAATAATAATCAGTAATAATATATACATGTATTAATATTTATTTATAAATAAATCGAGAATTGAACCAGGGCCCCCTTTTACTACAATACTCGTTAAACATCAGTTTCACATTGCGACTGCACAGGATAAGGACATGTTCATAATTAAATTTAAGCTAGAATGGTATGTAGTAGCTACACCTAATACGTTACCTGGCAGCCGCGCTCCTGACGACGGGCGGCAGCTGGTCCGGGTCTCCCACCAGCACGAAGCGCTTCGCCGCCAGCAAAGGGCGCAGCACCGTGCACTGTAGCACCTGCACATACAAACAACTCTGTATCGACACCTCTCCAAAGGATAATTATAATTTAGTATTATAATGATTTAGCTCTAATAAGGCTATAAGTAGTCCAACATTAGGTGAGAATATGTTACATAATATTCATTTTGTAAATAGCCGTCAAAAAGCAGACTGTCTTCAGGAGGGACCGATCGACATAGGCAGTAAAAATATGTCGATAAAACCATAGCTTAAACTGATATTAAAATAATATCGATCTGTTAAATATCTGACCTGCGTAGCTTCATCCACTATACAAACATCAAATGTGGTGCGACTCAACATAGCGTGCGTGGCGCCCAAACACGTGACTCCGACCACCTCCTGCGGGTAATAACATTGTTACAATGATAAATTATTACTATTACGTGCGACTTTAAATCTTATTTTTGTAACCTCGTAGCAGAATACTATAAATTATTGTTATGCTTATATACAATTTAAATACTCAGCCTACTATTCTTCATTGCTCAGTATTTAATTTGTAAGCATATTTCTAGGAACTAAAAACGGCAGTTCGCATTGTAAAATAACTTAAAATATCATTGAGTAAACATTCAACAACTCTTTAAATAATATTTTTGTAACCAAGAAAGGAAAATACCATCTCTCTCTGTCCTGTTGACGCTGTATACAACAGAAAGTTTTAACAATAAGTTACCATAGAGTCATAGAGCTGCGCGAGTTGTTCGGGCGTGCTGCACGCGGCCGCCAGCGCGTGCTCGCCGCGCGCGCGCACCGCCGCCGCCATGCGCGCCGCGCTGCCCAGCCGCATCACACGCAGCGTTTCTGGTAGCCTGGTACATTGTTACACATATTATTATGGAGTTAAAAGTAGCTTATAAGTTATAACTAATGCTCTGCCGCGGCTTTTCCCGCGTTTTTCGGGATAATAAGTATCCCCTATTCTAGATCGTGGTCTACCTGTGTGCTTTGCATGCAATACGGTATTTTTTTTAAGTTTTTGGGTGAAAGAGTAAAAACATCCTTACAAACTTCCACATTTATAATATTAGTAGGAAAGCACTGGCTAGCCACCACGGTCTTGTTTAGTCAGCCGCCAAACGACTTGCGTGTTCTGGTTGGGGACTTACGTCCCAATTCAGAGTCACTAACGGTTACTTAAATCGCTTCTTAATACAGAATTCGTTTGGTGATTCTTTACTAAGGAGCGATTAAAGTAACCGTTAGTGACTGAGTTGGGGCGTTTGACCACTTTCCCCCTTTACAAAAAAGGTTTTAGCCATATTGGGCCGCCTTAGAATACTGACGCCAATCCCATGCTATCATAAACTAAATTAAGTCGTTAAGACATGATGGAAGCCTTCGGTTCGGACGGCAAGGACACTGTAGTACCGTGGAGGATTGTTAACATCCTAGGCCTCCTCAAGAGGAGTGACCAGACCCCTCTTTCCCAGTGGGCACTCTGGACCCGTGCCCAATGCCCCGTGATCGATAGTTGCCCCTAGTTCCTGCCAGATCACTAAACGATAACCGGTATTTATTACCGAAAAATTTTTTTAATTCTAATAAATCGAACCTAAATTACTGACTACAATACCAATTTGCTTATAAGCTTTTGCATAAATCTAGAGGCTTGCTTATCTACTTTCTTTGTTCTAACAAAATAGTGTTGTGACAAAGTCATAGGGGCCTCATTATCCTAATATGCCTAGGGCCTCCAGTAGGATAAAGACGGCCTTGGGAGTGACCTGTGCTCAATAATAGACCGTTATGCTAACTCGAAGCCAATGAGCCCTTCATACCTGGTTAGTACGGTGTCGACCGCCGAATGCGTGTGCGCGGTGACGAGTACCCGTTGTTGTAACGCGACCAGCATTTGTATGAGAACGCTGATTGTTTGAGTTTTGCCTATAAAAACAATATTTCTGTTCAACAACATTACTACTAAATGTTAAGTAGAAAACACAAGTTTATATTACAAAATCACAAAAATATCTCGGTGGTAAAGTAACCGTGTAACCCGTCAACTCAATAAATAAATAAACAAAAATAATAAACGCTAACACACTCATACCCCTGCAGTAGATCTTTACCAGTGTCGCGGGTGGCATGGACGACACATATAACACATCACAATCACACCCATGACCCGAGTACAAATATTTATCTGTCACATAAATATCTGCATCGGCCGGGAATCGAACCCGGGACCCCTCGCTTCGCAGGCAGGGTCGCTACCATCTAGGCTACAGAGTCGTCAAAGTAAAATTGTCGGTAAATTTTACAAAAGTGAAAATTTTGCCTCGATTACCCTCCAACCAGCGAACGATCAAGACGCTGCCGCGCTGTTACGACCTTTCTATTGAATTAAAATAAGCAGTATAGAAGTTCCGTAAAAACAGACAAAGATAAAAAAAGACCTTATGCCAATGGGTACAAGGTTATATTTACCAATAATTTTAAACTTACTTATCGCGGACACTAAACACTTTGAATGCAAACGGGTATTCACGATTTTTGTATTTTATACCGATATCTCGACCCAGTTATAAAATACAAAAATCCCAGTTATAAAATATAAAATACAAAAATCGTGAGTACTCGTTTGCATTCAAAATATGTACAGTCAGCAAAAGAATTAGGTATGCAGCGCATGATTCTAAAACCTTCTGTAATGTTTAATATTACTATTTACGTTAATTAGCAAAATAGTGTTGTGACAAAGTCATAGGGGCCTCATTATTTATTTATTACCTTACGTATACAGGTATCATTTAACATTGATAATCACACAAACATTTTGTAGTATACTCGTATATAATTATAGGTTTTAAAATCATGCTCTGCATACCTAATTCTTTTGCTGACTGTTCATATATTTACCGGTGCCCGGCAGCCCCTGCAGCAGCGCGTAGTCCTCAGCGGCGACGGCTCGCAGCACGGCGCGCTGCTGCTCGATGTTCAGCGAGCGCATCAGCCGCGCGCCCAGCCGCCCCACCGAGCGGTGCAGCTTGGGGGAGAACTGAGGCGGCTCCTTGTCTATTAGTAACCTATTACATAAACCTCCGTATCTATCGGCATCCGTAGCTCTTCTCAACGCTACGGGGCTACGGACCGATGGACATCTGTGACCTCGAATGAGACCGTAGCAGGGACTGTACTCGGTTAGTATATGTAATTTATGGATGGCCCCTTAATGTATTAACACGTAAAAGTAATAATATTAGTAGGACCTTGAAGCATTAAACTTCGTACAGGTTCCTTATACAGCACGAGACCACAAGGATTAGACATTACTAATTTTATGAAAGCTGAATATTTTTATCCGTATATATTATGTTAACATAATTATAAAGATACAATATTAGATATCAAAAAGAAGAATTAATAAAACATATTGGACTCCATCGCCACTTACCATCAGGTGGGATTGTTGTCAAGCACTAACTTATCTAATGTAAAAAAAAAAATCTAACGAACTCACTTCCTCAACCTTAATGCGCGGTCACTGTCTTCCATGAGCACTCCGAGATTGGTCAAATTGTAAACAGTAGTAGCGTACGATTCGTACGTGTCTATGAAGTATGTCGTGTGCCTGTCTAAACGGCGGCTGAGGTCTCTGAAATGAAATAGGTACAACAAAAAATTACATGGAAAATATTGCTAAAGTAAATAAACTATGAGGTTGTTCATATGTGAAAGATGCACTCCTCAAAATTTCAATTATGTAGATATTTATTTTATTTATTCATTATTATTTATGTCATCTCTTGAACTGAGTAACGAAGAGTACAACTTAATGCCTAATGGCATTGTCCACCAGTCAACCCTGGGTGGATGTGGAAAGACCTGATAGTAGATGTTAAATCAAGAAATAAATAAATAAAGAACACAAAGGTTGCATCATAATTTTGAGAAAAGGACATTCTGAGAATAGGACATTTTGAGAATAGGACATTTTGCGAATAGGACATTCTGCGAATAGGACCTTTCGCTTCCGCCGGACATTTCACGAAAAGGACATTTAGCGCCTAAACCAACAAAAGTATAGTTAATAGTATCAGGCGTTACTTTGCTGAAATCCATTGTTATTAAGTTAGTATTAGTCTACTTTGCAACAATCCGCGGATAACATGTATGATGGTATATACTTTAAACTGTGACCTGATTCTATTAAATGTTTAGCAAATGTTTAGCGGATAAGTCTAACTTTGCTAAACATTTAATAGAATCAGGTCACAGTTTAACTAGTAACCATACATACAATATATTACATAAATCGGAAAAGGGTTTTAAATTAAATATACTAGAGCAGTTAGAAATAATAAAACATAATAAAAGTATACACAACGTATAACTACAATTTTACAACAAATAACTAAAATTTATCTAAAATAAATATCAGCCTTGTTTGGGAACCGAATACGCAATGGTCTGCAAGGCTCACACCATTCGAGCTAAAAAGAACTCACCTCTCCAACAATATAGTTATCTCGTTTTCATTTGCCAGTGTGACCACTCCGGCAGCGATCCACGGCCGGGTTTCAATGCTGACTATCGAAAACTCACCCACTTGAAGGCCTTTTGTATTATTTTTAAATCCTTCTGGAATGTTTACAAGACATTTTTATCCTGTTGTTGAGCACAGAAATAAAATGATTAATCTGTCTATCTATATGTCTGTCTATGGCATCGTAGCTACCAAACGGATGAACCTATTTTGTGATCTAGTTTTTTTTGTATGTTTAGTGTAAATCAAACTATCGGGGTTTTTTTTTAGTATTAATTTAAGATTATGTGGTCATGTCATAGTCAAGAGATAACCCATTTATTGCCAACGCCTACTATTTTAAATGCGACGTAATTAGGGTTCCGTAGCCGAATGGCAAAAAACGGAACCCTTATAGATTCGTCATGTCTGTCTGTCTGTCTGTCCGTCTGTCCGTCCGTCCGTCCATCCGTCCGTCCGTCCGTCCGTCCGTCCGTCCGTCCGTCCGTCCGTCCGTCCGTCTGTCTGTCTGTCTGTCTGTCACAGTCCGTCCGTATGTCACAGCCACTTTTCTCCGAAACTATAAGAGCTATACTGTTGAAACTTGATAGGTCTTCAAAAATGATATTGAGGTTTCTAATATCATTTTTTTCTAAACTGAATAGTTTGCGCGAGAGACACTTCTAAAGTGGTAAAATGTGTGTCCCCCCCCCTGTAACTTCTAAAATAAGAGAATGATAAAACTAAAAAAAATATATGATGTACATTACCATGAAAACTTCCAACGAAAATTGGTTTGAATAAGATTTGATAAGAAGTTTTTTTTAATACGTCATAAATCGTAAACCGCAAAAAACATCGATCAAAGTTACAACGAACTACAAGAACTTTTATATTATGTTACTTGCTGCTACGGAACCCTTCATGGGCGAGTCCGACTCGCACTTGGCCGCTTTTTTGTATCTTAAATACTACTATACTACTAATGAAATATTAGTATCAGAAACAGTATCAATATTAGTAGTAGTACGAGAAGTTCCAAATCAATAACAAAAGGCATGGGCTACTTACTTTGAATGTTACATTGCTTTTCAAACACGTGCTCATATCGGTCTCCTGAAGGCGTAACGGTTTTCAATTTCAAATTTGGAGCACATGTACCGCGTTTAGCTCTGTTAAAACATTAAAACAAATATTAACATTTCAATATATTATCCAGGGTACTTATGTACTTTGAGAGTATGTTAAGCAGTTGCTATTAGAAATTAAAATAGTTTATTTATACATACACATATACTTATTACTTATACAATTATTAACGTATTTTTTTTTATCTATCACCATTTCGGAACTTACCTTGTTTCCGGGGTGTCAGTCCACAGAGCACGCAACGGTGACGTCACGGCCTGCTCCTTCTCCTCGAGCCGCAGCAGACTAGTCCAGTGCAGGAAGTACTGGACGTGAGCTGGCGCCAGGTGGCCCAGCGCGGCGCTGCGGAGCTTCGTCAGTGGGTGACGCTCTGACACTGTTGGGCCGTTTGTATGCCTGGAATGTTAATTGTACGTAAGTAAGGGATATTATAACATACTACACATAACAATAGCATGTTAATGTGGTAACAAATAAGTTCTGCAGTTAGATGCTTGCCAAGCGTCAGCAAGCCTTGCTGCAGTTGGTTGCGACACCACCATTTTATTGGTCACAAGCCAAGGCAACCAAATGCAAAACAAGGCAAACGGTCAGTTAATGCTTGCCGCTTGTGATGGCTTGTAAATATACCATCAGACCAGGCGCAGTATAGGATTCTGTAATTGTAAGTTAAACGAATATTACTCATAGTCATACCGCAGACGGACGGACAGACAGACATGACGAAGCTAAGGGTTCAATTTTTACTACGGAACCCAAAGATTGGTAACCTAAAACATAGTTAATGAAAATAGCTCACCACAGGTGCAGAGAGCAGACGGTGAGGTAGGGGCAGCTGGCGCAGGCGCGCTCGTGGTGCACCGGCTCCGGCAGGCTCTGCTGCAGCAGGCGTGACGCTTCCCCGATGTCCACTATGTCGTCTGTACAGTAAATAATAATAAATAAATCTGCACACTCACAGCCTCACACTAGGATTATCTTTATCGTTGGTGCCATGGACAACACAGAAAGTCAAGAATACACCCCCACCGAGAACAGAAATTCAAACTATCATTCAAATGTCCATCTCACTGGTAATGAAACCCAGGACCCCTGACACTGCAATACCATACCAGATGGTAAACACTGCCCCACACGGGTCGTCAATACATAAAAACTACCTAATTATAATATTAATTACCCCCCAAACATTAGGGTTTCAGATAAGCCTCTAGTCTGGGTAATAGTTCATAGATCTCCATTATTACTTGTATTTCAAGAACATAGACAAGTTTATGTAAATTTTATGTGTGGCGCAAGTTACGCTAAGCATATAAGGATGAAGACATTCTTCACAAAGTATGTGACAGAAATACAATATTTTTTTTAATCCATACAACGAAAATTGTAGTTCCTTAACACAGAAAGTTATATTTTTAAATAATGTAACCTGTATTAATCTGGGCGGGCCCCGGGCCGTCTGCCAGGTGCTGGACGAGCTCGTTACGGAGCATCATCAAGTCCCTTCGTTCGGGGTAACCGCACGACACTTCGCGGCACTCTATTTTGTCTCTGAAAAAATATTTCAATGTTATAGTATCTATTTTCATATTAGGTGTCCAATAACCACATGGGAAATTAAGTGTTTAATTATAATATTATTGTTAGTGGTAAGTGATCATCGCCACCCACATGTTGATGATGATGTAGGAAGTTCGTTCCACAGTTATACGTGCGTTATACCATATATATGTATGTCGGTGAGGCCACGAATATCCAGCGAAGGTCTAGGGACGGACCTCTTTATTCTACAACGCTTGTCCGATGCAGAGGTTGGCATATAAAAAATGTCAAATCATATTTAGATTAAGGAATTGTCAGTAAGGGAGAACAGATTATTATTGATCACATAGTGTTGGAGTACTTTGGAATATTGATGTGAACGTTAAGAGAACTGGAAATATATCATGGTGCAAAGTAAAAGGAATATCATTTCATAATCAACACCATAGAATACCCCTTCTGCTTTATGTACATTATAACATCATACATAAACACGTAGACTACATAGACCGTGAGGATCACCCAGTAACCTCAGTGCCATTACTTGAGGTAGAGCAGCAGCCCGCGCGCGGCGGCGGTGGCGGGGTCCCGCGCGGCCTGCAGCGCCAGCATCATGCAGTACAGCACCAGCTGCCCGCGGTGCTCGGCCGAGCCCGACGCGGCGCCGCTCTTCAGCTCCAAGGGCACTACGGACCGCTCCGCGCCTGGAACCACTCACTTCCTATTAATATCCTGCTAATATTTTAATGTGAAGGTTTAATAAGATGGATCTATGTTTGTTAATCTTTCACGAAAAAAAAGCGGCCAAGTGCGAGTCGGATTTGCCCATGAAGGATTCCGTATTAAAAAAAAAAACTACTTACTAGATCTCGTTCAAACCAATTTTTGGTGTAAGTTTGCATGGTAATGTACATCATATATTTTTTTAGTTTTATCATTTTCAAGAAAAAGGATAGCATATAGAGTAATTATTATCTCAGAAACGCGACCAAAGCCGCGGGCAGAGCGCTAGTATACAGAATGAATTTTTCAAGTTGACACTTTTTAATATAATATTTTCGTAAGTAAATGTATTTGTTACATCAATTACTATGTAGCTTTGTGCACTTCCATTAACTGTATATAATAGTTTAATTTTATCAAATCTCAGAGGGTCTATGCATTATTCTTAGAACTAATAGAAGATAGTATGCTAAGTCACCTGTGCGGTTGTGGATCGTCACTTGCAGTGTGGCGTCGATCTTTCCTTTCAGACCCAGTTTCGGGCAGCAGACATTTTCCTCAATATCCAATACTTCATCTATGTGCCCAGCCCACTGACCCTTCTGCCTTTCCTGAAAAAATTCAACATGGATGTTGGATGAGGGGCTTGGATTTTAAATTAATTATATTAGAACCACGATCGATGCAACTGAGTCGAAATATTGGCATAATTTTTTTTATCTAAAAATCACTTATTCCAATCTATCTATCCTTCCACACTTATCACTTACCACAGCACCTTTATTCGTCTTGACGTAACACTGAATAAACTCGGCGAGCGGCGCTATGTACGACTGCATGTTAGTCCGCGTCTCCTCCACGCTCAGTCCGGCGTCATACAGCATTTGCGTCGACTGCCGTATTATAGTGTCCACTTCAGACTGCAGGCTTGCAATGCTCTCTATCTGACGTGTTAGAGCCACCTGTACTAGTTCGTGTACTAGAATTCCTATGGTCATCTGGAAATAATGTTTTATATTAAATAAATTAAACTATGAGCAGAGACTCGAAGATCAATGTTATCTTTCATATGACAACCTCACATAGCTCAGTTGGTAAGCTTTTATGAATCCTGTTTGCGGAGTTGTAAGTGTTAAACTGTTTATTTATTGAATAAGTGTTAATACTTTTTTATGGTAATTTATCATACAACCTAATCCTAATAGATTTTTAGAATTATAAACACAAATCATACTTTACATTATTTTGTAGTATTTAACTGAGGTGCTCAAAGACAAATATGTGTGAGTTCCAAACTAACAACACCTCAGTTCTTCTCAATACCACATTGAATTTTTATCAACCAATTATGCATTTATTATAGACCAAACAAATAAATGTAAGATATAATTACAGCAGTATTAGCAGAATCTATTCCCCGCCATCGTTCTTGCAACACAGCCTTCCTCTTGCAGAAGACGCCGGCCACAACGCTGGTGGATGAAATGAGGTAGTCCGGCCGCAGAGCTAGCAACCCCGATGTGTTTGTTATTGCAAACTGGCCAGAGGAGTTGCGTGTTGCCAGTACGCTTATGATGTCTCCCTCTTGCAATGGTGTGTTTACCCTAAAATAGGAATACTTGACTATTAAACAATGCAAAACATTATAAATGCATTGGCAAAAGGCTGTAAATGGAAGTATGCTTACCAAAATCCTTCAATTAAGCAAGTGCCTCTCTTGTCATTGTCATTCTTTAGTTTCAACTCCAGTCTTGAAGGTTGATGAGTAACAGACATAATTTCACATCTCTGCATTATCGAAAGATCCAAATCTTCAATGAGGTCCTTAAATTAGGAAATGAAAGGAAAAATTAATTTTGAAAAATTTTTGATAGCATAAAAATAGACAGCTTTAGTAGCCAAAAAAAATTTTGTAATATTTTCTTGGTTTGAAAAGTTTAATTAAGATCAGTTATGGTAAATATTTATCATTGAATCACATTTCTCCCAACTTCTGCTTTAAATTCCCATCAAAATCATCTTTCTGATATAATAGAAACTCTACAGACTGTATAAAGTACTCAATTCAAAAATGTTGCCACGGTCTCCTACTGCTGATCACAAATAAGTTAACATATAAATCAAACTCAAGCTAAGATAAAATTAATGAAGTTGTAATTATGTTTATCATTGTTAAAACACTTACTTCATTATTAATATCCCAATCATCATCAAAAATATCAACATTTTCTTCGGAAAATGTTAGTACTTTCACTGTAGATCCATGCTTTGAGGGAGAGAACTCCAAAATCGAGTTTCTATGTCTGTCTGGCGTCTTCTTGGGACTCTTTGATGGTGACAGCTTAGTTGATGGAGTGGCCTTTGGACTTTTTGATGGTGACACTTTCGGCGAAGGAGTGGCTGAAAAAATGTAACATGAGACAATTCATAAATGTGCTCTTCTTACTACTCACCTTATATCTCCTCATTCTCCTCCCACATTGTAACGGCCATAAGCCATGGTAAAGGTTGTTAAAGTTGTAAAAATAATTGATTGACCCAGGGTAGTGTGGCAGTCTTCACTGGACACAAGAATGATAAAATGCAAAGCTCAGTTATACGAGATTCCACACAGAAGTTTTCTTCATTTCTTTTTGTATAACTCATATTGTACATATTGATGACTGAACATGTATCGCTGTATTAAAGCTAAAACCAATTATCTCGATTTTTGGGCTAAAAACATTTTTTTTACACCATTCGACTCTGAAAAATCTCTGCTTTTGAATGGTAAAACAAATTTAAAGCTAAGTCGCTTAGATCCGATGGTAATACCAATAAAATTGACTTACTTTTCAAAAACTACCTACTCTAAAAGTGATTTTATCGAGATAGTACATAAAATTCCATAATCTTCTTGTGATAAACACGAATAAGTCATTTTAAAACGTCTTAGGTCTGAAAAATTTGGACGCTATTTCAATGTTGTGTACCATTAAAACCGTCTAACTATTCATATTAACGTTTTTTTTCTATCTATTTACGTACATATTTGTGTAAGATTAAGACAACAAAACACAACAACCACGGATAGTGGTTTTTAGCATTAAATTCATAGTTCAATATGAAATAAATCTCTGTAATAAAACACGATAGAGATAGTTTGTTTAACCATATAAAACTTGAGTGGTAGAACCAACTAACTGAGGTACCTTGCAACAGTTTTAGATCTTTACTGTATTATTTATTCCATATCTATACCAAAAGTGAATATGGTTGTAATCTACAGATTCTAGAGCATAAGAATACAAATAAAAATGAGCCTGTACGTCCTCGGAATCATATAAAAAATTTGAACAAACTTTCAAAACGCAATAACTCTAAAATATTTGTTCCCTAAAATGGTTGAGTTAGTTAGTTTTAGCTCTAATACGGCGGTATGCATCTGTCCTCTTGAGGAGGCCTTGAACATACATACTCATTATAGATTTGTGAAATGTTTTTGTATGTGCAGAGTTCAACCCCTTACAGGAGTGCCGGAGCCCCACCAGGCTGACACTGCTTATGGTACTGACATAAGATACTAATTAATAGATGTTTATTGAAAACTTAACATTTCTTACCTCTAGGACTCTTGGTAGGTGTCCTTTTTAAAGATGGGCTTAGAAAATTATTTTTGTATGGGGAACCTTTCTTAGGTGTTGTGGAACTATTGGTATAATTTCCATTTTCTTTAAGACTTGATTTATCATTTAGATTATAATTAGAAATATCAGTCTTATTGTTGCATACAACATCGTGATTTACAGGTGATAATGGTATTCTTTTCTCTATATTATCATTTATTACTTGAGCGTTTGATTTCTTTATACTCAAAGAATTTTCCGTAACAATATTCTTGACCACTGACTTTGAAAAACTACAGTTTTGGTGTAAACCACTGTCTACCTCGAGTTCACATTTAGGTTTTTTGGAGGAGATGGCTGTGGAATTATCATTAAATTCTACAGCATCATTCGAGCTCTCCACAAAAAAATTACTAGTACACTTGACCGGCGATTCCGCTTTACGTTTCGCACTTTGTTTTACTAGGTTATCTTCATGATTTTTGATATTGATATCCCGCGATTGGCTTCCTGTTTTTAACTTCGTATCATCACATTTAAAAAACTGCGTAATTGCCTTTTGCTTCGTATTGTTAGTTACTGACTGGAAAGTTTAAAGATGTATATTTATTGAAAAGTAATCAGAAAACTCAAATCTAAACTAAACTAAAATCATTTATGAAATATAATTAAAGATATTATTACATACCTTTTTTAAGCTTAATACTTTTGGCATGATAAATTGTAAATATTAACATTCCACAAATAAATTAAAGCGATTTATTTTACAACAGCAAAACTCAAAAGAAAAACATTTCTTTGCTCTTCCGTTCCCGCCTTCGGATTGTTCTTTTGACGTTTGCACTTAGACAAAAAATTTTGTTGAAGGAAAAAGAAATTTCCATGGTTTTTAAATTGATTATGATTTTATCTGTGACGTCGTCTCATGTATAATCTGTGGTTACAGTTAAATAACACTTATATATCTGTAGCTCGTGTAGTATTCTGTAATCCATTGATATGTATTATCTGTGATCTGTAGCAAGTCTGTGTTCAATAATGTCAATGTCATAAACCTCAGTCAAAAACAAACAAATGTGTCTTCCTGTCTTTAAGGTTATGTTTTGGTGTTTGTTCATTTTTAGAAAATCTAAATAATTACAATATAAAATAATGTCTAGAAGACCAGAACATCAAGCCCCACCAGAATTGGTAAATTTGATTATAGAAATTAATACATAATTTATATATGCTCTGCATAATAAGTGATAGCGAATAACACTGCCTATATTAATATTAAATAAAAAAATGTAACCTTATTACAGTTCTACAATGAAGCAGAGGCCAGAAAATATACACAGAAGTGAGTTTACATCAAAGATGTTTTGAATGGTCATTGGACTCGTTGATGATTTCTCATTAAAATGTTTCAATAGTTCTAGGATTATTGATATCCAAACCCAAATGACAGAGAGATGTGTGGAACTGCTATTGCTGCCTGAAGATACTCCTTGCTTGCTTTTGGATATTGGTTGTGGTTCTGGATTATCTGGTGAAGTACTTGAAGAAAATGGTCACATGTGGATTGGACTAGACATTTCCCAGGCAATGTTAGGTATATATAATTATTTGGTTACTAACAATTTGACTAATATGTGTAAAGAATAAGTCTTGAGTGATGAGGACACTGAATCTCATCTAATCTTTAAATCTAATTTTAGCTACATTAAATCACAGTAATTTTTAAGCAGTCTGGTAGTTTGGTTGGCGACTAAATTCTTCACCAATCGTCACTGGAGCAGCATTGTGGAGTATGCTCTTGGTCTCTTCAAGAAGAGATACTTGTGCTCAGTAGTGAGCCAGTAATGTGTTGAAGCCAGCCAGATTAAATTACAAATAATAATATTAATGTCTATTAATTAAAATAACTTTATACCCCGTTTAAATTTTTCCAGTCCAGTGATTGAATTCAGTGCTGGATTGCTACTGGAAAAATGTAAACCACCACTGCAATGTGCTGAATTCAGTGAGCATTCCAGTCCAGTAACTGGATTGGCGGTCTACTTTTGAACCTAGTGCGATCATTGCAGTGCAACTGGAATGTTGTAGATGTTTTTCGAACCAGATCTCTTCTTGAAATTCTAAATGACTGGAATAATGTAGGTGATACAATCCAGTCCAGGATTACTGGACTGGAATAATATAAACTGGGGATTAATCATGTTATATTTTTGCACAATATTATTACTGATCTTTTCCCTCAGATGTAGCAGTGGAAAGGGAAACAGAAGGAGATCTAATCCTTGCTGACATGGGAGAAGGAGTTCCTTTTAGAGCTGGTAGTTTTGATGGAGTGGTCTCTGTATCTGCCATACAATGGCTATTTAATGCCGATAAAAAATCTCATCAACCAATCAAGAGATTGAATAAATTTTTCACCACACTGTATGCAGCTTTGGTATGTTTAATACTTATAAAAGTATTAACATTACATAACATTTACGGGTTACTATAATTCTTTCCAACTACTTTACTATATATTTTTTCCTTTTTATTTGCAGTCTAGATCAGCAAGAGCAGTATTTCAGTTTTACCCAGAGAATGAAAGTCAATTGGAACTTCTTACTTCTCAAGCAATGAAAGCAGGATTTTATGGAGGAGTGGTAGTGGATTATCCTAATTCTGCTAAGGCAAAGAAGTTTTTTTTAGTGTTAATGACTGGAGGATCAGTACCTTTGCCTAAAGCTCTTGGTAACATCACTAATTAGAAATCTGTCTCATAATTACCATTGAACAATACTTGATCAATAATCTTTATACTTGTATGTTATTTATCTTGTCCATCAGGAACTGATGAAGAAGATAGTCTACAAGTTAAATATGCAAAAAGGGAGGCAACAAAAGGTGCTAGAGGGAAGCCTTTGAAAAATACAAAAGCTTGGCTTTTAGAAAAAAAAGAGAGGAGAAGAAAACAAGGCAAAGAAACCAGGCCAGACACAAAATATACAGGCAGGAAACGAAGTGGACGGTTTTAGTTTTAAGATTTATTACAAAATAAATTATGTACATAAATTTCTAGTTTCATTATTCATCATCTTCTTATTATATATTTCCACACTGTATCTACACCATGACCAATGATTTCAACTGGCACCATATTAGGCAAGGGAAACCTACAAGCAACTATTACTGTATCATTTTCAACTTCTTGCAACAACTTCTGTTCAAAATCATTCATCATTTGTTCCACACCAAATATCACTATATTGTTGTAAGATTTCATGTTAAATTTCCACAAGTCCCGCCTAAAAAATTTCGTTCCTCGGCAAAATGGATTCAAAAGGGCTGCTAACCTTGAATAAAATACTAATACAGAGTTCAGTTCTACACCATCTGCTTTGAACCCTAATTTAGCGGCTGTAAAAACTATTCTTCCGTCACCAGAACCGACATCCAGTAGTCTTCCGCTGCGCCCGGTCAAAGCTTTAGTTACTCCAGCTAATTGTTCTGTAGTAGCTGGGACGTAAGGTAAACAAACTTTTCTCAGTGCAGGTGAAACAAATGGTATGCATATGACACTCACACCGATAGCTAAGCCGCCGGTGGCGTATATTAATGTCTTCCCCAACCAAGAAAACTTGTTGTTACTTTTAGTATCAGCAAGTTCCAGTAGACTTGTATCCATTTTACGTAATCGTAGTCACTAAGAAAATATAGGTAATAAACTCAAACAAGTTAATAATGGTCACCAACAGTAAATAGGTACTACATAATTATGATTTCCGAGTTATGTTAAAACGACATGATCATTTTAAATAAAAAATCAGAATTTAAATTTTGAGATTTTCAAGTGAGCATTCACGTCACGTCACGCATTGAATGAAGTTGTCGTTAATGTCATTTGTCCAATCAATTGTCATTAAAATGTTATCATGAAAAACTCATCACTCAAATGCCAATGTCAGTGACAATCAAGTGACAATAGTGGCAGTGATGACTGTGATACACAAGAACTTTATATTTTAATTGGACTCCAAACTCCCAAGAGGTACCTGAAGACGAATTACGTGATTTATTGGATAAACAATTTTGACAAATTTTAGGCTTGATTGACGACTCGTAGCCCATTTTAAGGTCTCGGTGTATAACTTCGACCAAAGATAGGGCGAAGCTAATCACTGAGACACGTGATCCACTTCAAGTACTTCTTCAAAACGTGGTTTCCAGATGTAGATTTAAGTTTCTTGCTCGCATCGTGCGTCTGTGTTTGATTTTTTCTCTGTGATCTTGTCAATGTCATACACGATTGATTTGAGTGATTTGACATTGACATTTTGACTATGATGGTTTCCAGATAGTTCAATTTGAGTTTATTGTCTTAGCTTCCGAATTGATTGATTTTAAAGGTTGAATATATCCAAACTAGAGCAGATTTTAAAACCTTTCGCGTCACAATGACTGCCTTTGAAGAATTTGGAGTCCTCCCTGAGCTGGGGAAGGCTATAGAGGAGATGGATTGGAACTTACCAACAGATGTGCAGGCCGAAGCAATTCCTCTAATATTAGGCGGTGGGGACGTGTTGATGGCTGCCGAGACCGGTAGCGGGAAGACTGGAGCGTTCTGTTTACCTATAATACAGATTGTATGGGAGACGTTGAAGGATATACAGGAAGGGAGAACTAGTAAAGTGATAGCGCAGACATCTTCAGAATGGACCATGTCGTTTTTCGACCGGACAGATGCTTTAGCGGTGACACCGGATGGCTTGCGGTGTCAGTCGCGAGACCCGAACGGGTGGCACGGGTGCAGGGCTACAAAGGGTGTGCACACCAAGGGTGCTTACTATTATGAGGCAACTGTTACAGATGAGGGGTTGTGCCGAGTTGGGTGGTCCACACAGTCTGTAAGTTTTCAATACACATTATGCCTGACTGAAAAGTATGTATAAGTCCTAATGTCACTGTAGTATTATAATTTGCATACAAATTTCAGGCAAGGCTAGATCTAGGCACTGACCGACTAGGTTTTGGCTATGGTGGCACAGGCAAGAAATCTAATGCCAAACAATTTGATGACTATGGTACAGCCTATGGAAAAAATGATGTTATAGGTGAGTTGTTTATGTTTTAATCATTTATATTATAGCCATTTAAAGTATACATTCACCCACTATAAAATATTTCTTTTTGTTGTAGGTTGTCTACTGAATCTGAATTCTGGTGAGATTCGTTTTCAGAAAAACGGAGAATGTTTGGGTGTGGCTTTTAAATTAGATCCTGCACGAAGATCAGACACCTACTTCCCTGCTGTTGTGTTAAAAAATGCTGAAATGAGCTTCAACTTTGGAGCAACACCGTTTAAGGTATATTACTCTCATTACCAGCTCCTGACATATACGAATTTTGATTTTATTATTTACCATAAGTAGAAATATGCCATACCCCAGCATTTAGTATGCCAGCTATGATACAGAAAATCATACTGTATTGGCGTGTGAACAGAACACTTTATTTTTTACCTGACTGCACAATGCAGAGGAGGATAATGTCAGTCTACGTATGTATGTGATAGTGTTCCTATGTGGGGTTGTAGAGACCAAACGGGTTGACCAATTTTGATGATTCTTACGTCAATTGATTTGTCTTAATATTTTGAGTGTCACTAAAGACATGACAATAATTAACCCAAGCAACCCTACAGAATTTAAATGGGTCCCGACTGTTAATCCTTCTGTGGTGTAGTTGTTCAGTATTACTTTTAACAACATTCTGACCTACTGGGCTTGTTTTTATACTGTGTGATCTGTTAAAGAGAAGTTTTGTTTTTGTAGTTCCCTCCACCATCAAATAACTACACTCCAATTTGCCAAGCCCCTAAAGAATTTGTGAAACCCAATGCAGTGTCAGCCACAGCTGTTGCCGACAGCAAGCCTGTCAACAATGCTCCACAAGCCATCATCATTGAGGTAAATTTAATATTAAAGTTGATTTTATGTATTCCTGTTTACCATTATCACTTTGAGCTAGTAGCAGATGGGAATCATTTATATTACAATGTTAATATTTGTATTTTATTGTGTCCTTAATAAGTATGAGCTTGTTTATTGGCTGTTTCCAAAAAACCCGCTTTGTTGTTAAATAAATATCACAATTTTCATAATAGTTCTTCATTGAAGCAATTTATGGATTTATTGCCATACTATGGCTCTTTTGTCGATTATATTAGCACTTATAATATGATACAAACTAATATCTCTAATTGTAGCCCTCACGTGAGCTTGCAGAACAAACATGCAATCAAATAACCAAATTCAAGAAGTATCTAGAAAATCCCACAGTACGAGAACTTCTTGTGGTCGGTGGTATCAGTATCAAGGATCAAATGAGTCAACTAAATGCTGGGATCGATATAGTTGTTGGTACACCAGGCCGATTAGAGGATCTGATTCAAGGAGGTAAGTTAGGTGTCATAGTAGAATATTTATTAATTTAAACTGAAGATATCCTGAATATTATTGGAAGGAAAATATTACACAGCTATAAATCGACAGTAATCTTCTAAAAAACTATTTCAAAAATTATGTCATCTAAATATTCTTAGACATCATGGCCAAGGCAAGCTGTTGTTCGGTGATTACAAGGTTTGATTTACTCCAGGAAAAAGGATCTTCATCAATAGAAATTTGAATATTAACTGAAGTTATCAACGAAACGACAATAAAGTCATAACCATATAATTGTTTGGGCTTCATAGTCAATCAAAATGTGTCACTAACAATTTGTACGTACAGGTCACCTAGCCCTGACCCACTGTCGTTTCTTCGTGCTGGACGAGGCGGACGGGCTGCTGAAGGCGGGGTACGGCGAGCTCATCGAGCGGCTGCACCGCCAGATACCCAAGATCACCAGCGACGGCCGTAGATTGCAGATGGTGGTCTGCTCGGCCACCCTGCATGCGTTTGAGGTCAAGAAGATGGCGGTATGGACCTTTGATATCACTAAGCTTCAACATAATCTATGGCTTCAACCCATTACTGACCACGCCTCTTACGGCTTTGATCACTTATCTAATATCGCTTAAGTAATCCGAAACCCTCCTGCATGGCGTTGTATTATCCGTAAGCTAGATTACGAGAAACTTAGGACTGACAGTCCACTTCCTCTCCGTACGTAATAATTTATATACTCTGGTAACATTATTTAGAAATTTGGTAACCTTACATACTGCTTTCATCATATTCATTTTATTAGCTGCTGGTCATGTTTCGTTAATATACAACATTCACTTACTCCCCATGAGAATCAATTTCTATATTTCTTTCTTTATTCAAAGAAAGCTTCCAGCTATTTAAATAAATATTAACATACTAGGACGATACCAGGGTAACAATCTAAGAGGTGGTATCATCATCATGTTAATTAGGCTGCGGGAGGGCACTGGTGACCTGTAACTCAGGTACTTTAACCTACAACAGACGGCAGACTTTCACAAAGCACTATTTTAGTATGTGTACCAGTGGCGTAGCTAGCGCTAAGGAGGCCCCATATCAATATTTGTTGTGGCCCCCTCAACGTCAGCTGTCAAATATAAAAGGAGTGCCAACTGTAGCAGTCGTAGGCCTCTGGCGAGCATTTTTTTGTTAGTGCCTTGGGGGCCGCTATACGATGGGTGCCCCGTATAATTGATACGGCTGATACGGCGGTAGCTACGACCCTGATGTGTACATTTGTAAGTATAATAACTTTATATTTTGATTGAAATGCGCATTATTTTAGATCACCATTTTTATTATTGAGTTAACCACAGATAATCAAACATAGAACATTCATACTATTCATTGACATAGATTACAATTATCAATCATAGACATTTCTACACTACACCTCCCTTACAAGTTGATACAATCTACAATCATTCGACTATAAAGTAATTGCTTAAACCCCAATGATTTCAGACCATTCTTCTGGTGGCGGTATAATCAACTCATTATCTCCATTACAGTCATAGTCATAGTCATTGCTTGCTTGTTGAGATCCATTGTCTTGTGTAGGTGGCCTTGTCTTATGGAGCTGATCAACATGCCGGCGATGCACTGTTCCATCCTGAGCTTTCACTTTATACAAGGCTGGTGCCACTAAAGCCATCACCACTCCACGCTGCCACTTCAGATTTGTATTATACATTCTTAATAAAATGTGGTCCCCTATGTTGAAACTCTTTCTTTTTGCCTCATTTCCTCCTTCTTTTTCAGTTATATCTATATTAGTAGACGTATCCAGGTCAGGGTGTAGTAGTGAAAGTGCTGTTCTGTACTTTCTGCCATTTAACATCTCCGCAGGAGTCTTGCCAGTCACTGTACTTGGAGCAGTTCGCATATGAAATAGCATTTTCGCTACTCGCTCTGCCCAAGGCATATCACTCTGTTTTTTTAATTTTGCTTTTATTGTTTGGTTCAGTCGTTCTACTTGTCCATTTGTGGACGGATGATATGGAGCTCCAGTTAAGTGGATGATGTTATTTTTTTTTATAAATTGTTGAAATTCTTGCCCAGTAAAAGCAAGCCCATTATCTGAAACCACACACTCTGGTAGCCCATGATCTGCACAAGCTTTCCTTAATACAGTAACCACAGCCTTGCTGGACGTCGACGGCATAATTTCTACTATCGGCCATTTGCTATAAGAGTCAATAATTATTAAAAAAGTTTTCCCCATAAATGGTCCCATAAAATCGATGTGTACTCTTGCCCATGGTTTTGTTGATTGGGGCCAGCGATGATCAGTTCTTGGAGGATCATTTCTGTGTGATTGACAGATTTCACAATCTGCTACTATATTCTCTATATCTGAATCCATAGAAGGAAACCATAGATATGCTCGTGCCATCATTTTCATTTGCACCATTCCATTATGACCTTCATGTAATAATCTTAATACTTTTTTTTGCATTGTTGTAGGTATAATAACCCTATTAGCCCATAGTATACAGTCCTTGTTTAACGATAATCCATCTCTTTTTCGATAATACTGTATAAATTTATCCTCAACCTCATTTGGCCATCCATGTAACAGAAAAAATTTCACTTTTCTTAGTATAAGATCTTTATCAGTTTCCTTGGCAATTTCTTTTGAATTAATACCGTCTATCTCAATCTGTTCTAATAGGAATATATCCTCTTCTTTTTCGCAATCGCCTCTAGTACATTGAGAGGGCCATCTGCTTAAACTATCAACATTTCCCATCTCCTTGCCTGGACGATATAACAGAGTATAGTCAAAGGTATTTAATGTTAATGCCCACCTGAGCATTCTAGCTGATATGAGATCAGGAATAGGCCTTTCTCGTCCAAAAATGCCCAATAGGGGTTTATGATCTGTACATATCGTAAATTTACGACCCAACAAATATTGTCTAAATTTCTTAAGTCCAAATATAATGGCTAATGCCTCTTTATCAATTTGAGCATAACGACGTTCATGATCTTGAAGAGTTCTGGATGTCATTATAACAGGTCTCTCGGTGCCATCTGGCATTCTATGTACTAGCATGGCTCCTAGACCATAATCACTAGCATCACACAACATTGTTAATTCCTTCTCTAAACTGTAATGAACTAGCGTCATATCAGATGTTAACTGTGATTTTGCTTTTTCAAATGCTGCTTGTTCACATTTACCCCACTGCCACTTGACTCTATCTTTTAGTAATCTAAATAAGGGTTGCAATGTGGTAGCTTTATCAAATATGAATCTTTCATAAAAATTATACAGACCCAAGAAAGCCTTCAACTCTGTTTTATTTTTTGGTACTGGTTTTTCTTTAATTTCTTGGACCTTTTCTTTTGTAGGATGAATACCATCACTATCAATTTCATAGCCCAAGAAACAGACCCGCTTTGTTGCAAACACACATTTATTACTATTTAATCGAAGACCAACCTCACTTAGTCTCTGAAAAACCAATAAAACTCTCTGATCATGTTCATCCATGGTAACACCAGAAACAACTATGTCATCTAATAGACATGCAACACCTTCAATGCCTGCCAATAATGAAGACATCAATCGCTGAAATATTGCTGTAGCAGCATTAATTCCATAAGCCAGACGATTCATTCTCATTAAACCTAAGGGGGTGTTCAATGTTAGTAACTCTGCGGTCTCATTATCCACTTTAAGTTGATTATAGGCATGCTTAAGGTCTATTTTAGTGAAAACCTTGCCGCCTGAAAGCTGAAAAAAAGCTTCATTTGCCGTGGGAAGGGGGTAACTATCCACTATACAGGAGGCATTGACTGTAGTTCTATAGTCACCACACAATCTCAGTGACCCATCTGGTTTAGGAACAATCCTCAAAGGAGTAGCCCAACGTGAGTGCTTTACTGGTGTGATAATGCCATCATCAATCATTCTACTTAATTCCTGGTTCACCTTTTCTCTCAAAGGAAATGGCACATGACGGGCATTCTGAAACACTGGTAGCGCATCAGTTTTTATATCTATATGAACTGTAGGGCCATTATACTTATCCATGTTATTATCAAATAATTCAGGAAATTTTTCATGAATACTATTTAAACTATCAGTCTCATATATGATATCAACTCCTTGAACTGAGATTCCTAGATCTTCGAACCATGTGCGCCCCAACAACGCTGGTCCTTTGCCACAGCTCACCAATATAGGTAACTTAACTGACTTGCCTTTGAACTCGACCTCGACAATCATTTCACCTTTAATTTTTAAATTTTCATTAGTCCAAGTTACTAATTTGCTAGTAGTAGGTGTTAATTTTGTAGGAAATATATGTCTATATCTTAAATACACATTGTGTGGTAGGATCGAACGTGCTGAGCCAGAATCCACTTCCATAGTTAATTGTACTCCATTCACTTTGACATCAACCATATAGGGTTCAGGTCTTATTATATTACACTGACTTGCTGTGCTGGCGATCCCATTGAAGTTCAAACTTTCCTTTCCCGCCGGCGACATGGGCATGTGTTCTACCGCATCATTACATGCATCCTCACCACACATATCAACGCGTGTCTTTCGTTTCTCTGCAGGGCATGCTGGCTTGATGTGACCTCGTTTGTTACATCGATGACATACTGCACTCACAAATCTACATTTTCCACCATGACGCTTAGCACAATGGGGACATATCTTGTTAGTAATAACATTCACCTCCATAGCCTCTAACCCATTTTGCGCCGCACTTTGCTTGCCATGTTGATATTCTATAGAAGTATTCGACGAATTGTTGAATTCCATGGATTCGAAATTTAGGGCCAATTGCACAGCTCTGTTGTAAGTTAACTCGTCCCAATTAAGTTTCAATAATTCTCTCTTTAGATTCCTTTCGCGACATCCGAAAATGAATTGTTCTATTACACGACGATTGACATTATCGAATAGGCACCGTGCACTGATTTCATGTAACGCTGCCACAAAACTAGTTATCGACTCATTCGCTTTTTGTTTACGAGCGTAAAACTTTTCTGTTTCTATTATCGGATGCGGTGTCGGAACAAAAAACTTATTCAATGTTAAGATTATTTCATCGAACGAGACTTCGCTGGGTTTTTTAGGTGACAGCAACGCCACTATCAAAGTAAAGGCTTCTTTTCCACACTGAGATAAAAATAGGGCCCTTTTTTGTGCGCTTTGTAGGTTACCGGCCGCTTCAAACGCGAACTTCAATTGTTCACGATAATTTTCCCAATTATCCTTGTGGGGCTCAAATTTCCCCGGCAACACAATGTTCGCGATACCTGTGATCGACATTTTTACTTGATTTACTCGTCGCCACTATAATAACTTTATATTTTGATTGAAATGCGCATTATTTTAGATCACCATTTTTATTATTGAGTTAACCACAGATAATCAAACATAGAACATTCATACTATTCATTGACATAGATTACAATTATCAATCATAGACATTTCTACACTACAGTAAGTAATTTGCATCAATTTGAAAATGAATAAAAGAGTATAATATTGTATTGTATATTGTGTTGACAGGAGAAGTTGATGCATTTCCCGACGTGGGTGGACCTGAAGGGCGAGGACGCGGTGCCGGAGACCGTGCACCACGTCGTCGTCAACGTCGACCCGCAGAAGGACCGCAGCTGGGAGAATCTGCGCAAGTACGACTTTTATAACAGCACTTTATTTTATGGCAATCTCTCTCTCTCTCTCACCCTCTCTCTCTCTCTCTCTCTCTCTCTCTCTCTCTCTCACCCCTCTCTCTCTCACCCCTCTCTCTCTCTCTCACACTCTCTCTCTCTCTCTCTCTCTCTCTCTCTCTCTCTCTCAAGCTCCCAGCCAGAACAAGAAGAGTTGTGACGTTATGTCCTAAGGTAAAGGGGTATTATTTCGTGGAGCATTTCGGTGTCTGATTTAGGTTTTAGAGACATAAATGCTGACATACTCACATCAACGTAGAAGAATTCCGCAAACAGCCAGCATCCCAGGATAATCATCTGTAAGCTGTTTTATCTTAATCATATGTTTATGCTACTTATAAAATTAAAAATGACAATGTAATGTAATATACCACATGTGTTTTTAGACATATCCAAACGGACGGCGTCCACGCCAAGGACAACATCCGCAGCGGGAACACTACGCCAGAGACATTGTCGGAAGCGGTGAAGCTGCTAAAGGGAGAGTACTGTGTGCGCGCCATTAGGGAGCACAAAATGGACAGGTGATTATTGCCTTATAAAGCTTATAGATGTTGCAAGGTACATAACTCTCCTCGCATTTGAAGATACCTCAGTCTTTCTCTAGCATCCTTGTACTGTTCTTATTTCATACTTACCCGCAACTAAAACTAAGACGTGCGGAATTCTTGTAGAATATTACTTAATTTTTTACAAAATAAGTAACTAAAGTGTATAGTTCACGTAGCTACCGACCTTTTAGAAATTTTCGATTTCAATTAATACTACCTCATAGATACATTATGCCATTACAAATCAACCAAAAAATCTCTTCCGAAAAGAGCTACAACAAACACACGGTCATCTTTTGTTTCACTACACCAATCACATTGATATAATACACGAAGGCATTTTAACGCTTTATGTCAAATGTCAAGCACTTCTAATGCGCGCTCCACACTTCACGCGAGATTCTCGCCGAGAATCTCGCAAGAATCTCAGCGAGAATCTCGGCGAGAACTTCCTTGGGTCCACACTCGCAAGGTTCTCAATACTGTTCTCGCGCTCGATGACGATGGACGCAGAAGTAACTGCTGCGGCAAGCTTATTGCTATGCGCATTCGCTTATTATAATTATAATAATATAAATATGAACAATTAATATCATATAAATATATATAGTACAATAAATATGTGGTTATCCTGACATGTTTATCAGTATTTTTTTTAATGTATTTATGTGTTTATGTATGTATGTATGTATGTATGTATGTTTGTCTATAGTATATCTATATATTTTTTTTGATCCTAAGTAGTTTTTTTATTACAACCTAGATATACCGCCATATCGTTGTGTTCTCACTATCCGAAGGTTGACTGGGAGAGAATGCTTAATAGCATTCTTTAATGCTAATGCATTAAGTCCGCCTTTGCTATTATACAAATTGTATGGTGCAAAAAGTTAAATAAATAAATAAAAATAATAATATCACATATAATATATAACATCATCACATATAACATTTAACAGGGTGTCTCAGAGCCAAGTGACCGCCCGGCGCCTATTGATTAATTGGACAAAACTATTAACAAAAAACCAATAAAGTACAGGTCTAATCGGTTTGGTTTTTTTTTATTAGCTTTTTAATTTTTTTGGAAAGAAACCTGACCTGCTGCACTATTTTCAACATTTTTTTTTTGTTTTTACATTTATTTTGATTCTGTTTTTTTTTATTTACCAGTTGTTATCATAGTTTATCTATTCGAGGTATAAAATCTACCCAAAATTAATCAGAATATATTTTTTAAAGACATTAACTGAAATTTAAATTTAAATGAAAAGTTCCCTCTAGGGTATAAGTGTTCTGTGCGTCAGTTCTCGCGTTCTTTGTCTCGCGCCAAAAAACCGACAAAAATCAGAGAACAAGGCGAGAACCTGCGAAGATTATGTGATTCGGCTCCACATTCACGTTTCTCGTGTTTTTCTCGCCTTCTCGCGAGATTCTCGCGTAAGTGTGGAGCGCGCATAACAACAACAAAAGCGTGCGTATCGTATTGTATCGACAGAGCGTCAATTGCCTGTTCTTACGCTCTTCATCGTCGACGCGCTAGTAACATATCTACCTCTTTTTACATTATAATGTCATTGCCTCTTTCTGGTCATGCGTGGCGCTGACAACTTACCACATCCATTCAATTGCCAGTTAAAACCATTGAAGTATTATTACTAGCATATAGAACCGACACCGCGAACACAATATATGTCGCAATGAATTGGCGCCGATCGACTTCAATTTTCAATGGATTCGTTTGATTTTGAAAGGAGAACGGGGGCTCAATTTTGAAAATAGAACCTCCCGGCGGGACACATTTTGTCCGAGATGTCTGTTCTATGACATAATACTTCAATCGTTAAACATATTTTTTTTACAGGGCAATAATTTTCTGCCGCACAAAACTGGACTGCGACAACTTGGAGCGCTACCTGAAGTCGTTCGGCAGCGAGTTCTCGTGCGTGTGCCTGCACGGCGACCGCAAGCCCGCCGAGCGCAAGGCCAACCTGGAGAAGTTCAAGCAGAGCCAGGTGAAGTTCCTCATCTGCACCGACGTCGCCGCCAGGGGAATCGACATATCCGGGCTGCCGTTCAGTGAGTATATTTGGGGATTGTACTCTATGTTTTTAAAAGGTCTTATTGTGCTCATTTTAGCCAGGTGTGGCGGACTTTTATTATTTTTTAATGGTTATCGCTGCCTCTATAAAATATTTTAGCTATTGCCACAACGCGTTGTTAGCGTTTTCATAAGGGCCATAACGCGCATTTCGCGCTCAGCATGTTTTACAGAAGCCACAACGCGATTTGAGCTGTTTTTGGTCTTTGAATGTTGCAATACCATAATATTGTGTAAAGATGTGTGATTACTGTGATTAGACTGGTCGTGTATCATGTCTGTGTGTCCTCGGCAGTGATCAACGTGACGCTGCCGGACGAGAAGTCCAACTACGTGCACCGCATCGGGCGCGTGGGGCGCGCCGAGCGCATGGGGCTCGCCATCAGCCTCGTCGCCACCGTGCCGGAGAAGGTACTCTATTCATTAATAAATTAGTTTACTACTTTTTTGTATTGAAATTTTATTATACTGCGCAAAAACAGGACCAACGCGCGCCCAAAACGTGGCACTTAAATTGGTCTCATGTATGAGAGAGGGTGCTACTTTTTTGTATCGAAAACATTTGAACATAAATGGGTAGCCCCATCCATCCTTAATTATTTTGAAATAATTGATTGAACAAAAATAAAAATATTTTTATTTCCCGTTAAAATTATTTATTTATAAAAACCCAGTGCGACAGAGTGGGTTTATTGATAAACTTGAATAAAAAATATAGTTAAATAGTGTTTGCGAACTCGCTGTAAAGTCCGGTTTAGACGTATTAAGTAGTTAAGTTGTTAACTAAATTTTAAGTGAATACTTTTTAGTGCGCGTCCAAACGTAATAATTTAGTAAATCTCTTTAGTTCCTACAATTCTTCACAATCGCATTTTACTAAATTTTAAGTAAAAATTGCCTGTCCAAACGTGTTAAGTGTTAAGCCCCGCCCACCTACTTAACAGACAGTAGAAAAATTTCTAAATTACTTATTTGGCTTCAACCCATTAATGGCCCACTACTGGGCACGGGTCTCTCCTCTTGAGGAGGCCTAGAGCATACTCCACCACGCTGCTCCAGTGCGGATTGGTGGAGGGTTACTTATTTACTTGCGTATTAAATTTTAACTACTAAATTGTCCGTTTAATCGTATTAATTTAGTTATCTACTTAATACGTGTAAACCGAACATAATGTCATGAAAGTAAGCCGCGCCAGGCGTCCGTCACGACTCACGAGTGTGATTCCCTTGCAGGTGTGGTACCACGGCGAGTGGTGCTCGTCGCGCGGCCGCAACTGCTGGAACACCAACCTCATCGACGACCGCCCCAAGGGCTGCTGCATGTGGTACAACGAGCAGCAGGTATTCACTATGATACTACTTTATTTCCTGTGTCATAATTATATGCCAGTACAATCTATTTGGTGAGTTGAGAATGCGTTGGTACCATTTGGTGTCAACGTAGGTGTCCAAACTTTTAGTACTGAACAGCCCGTCTAGTATAGTATATGTAATACACATAGGTCTATGTTAATTACTGATGTTTAAGACGTTTTTGTATCAAGAACTGCGCAAATGTAATAACGTTGGTTACCAGTTACGGACATCGAGAACTGTTTTAGTTTTATTTTAATACTTAATAACAACTACATCCATAGAAAGGAATATAGAAGTGTTAGGTTATCTTTTGTTTAACTCAAGCACCTGGTTATCTTTTGTGTAACAGTACCTGGCGGACATCGAGGACCACCTGAACGTGACGATCCAGCAAGTGGAGCCCGACATGAAGGTGCCGTGCAACGAGTTCGACGGGAAGGTGGTCTACGGACAGAAGCGGCAGCAAGTCGGCTCCGGATATCAGGTTTGGAAATACACTGTCAACAACTTAGGGGCCATCCATAAATTACGTCACACGTTAGGGGGGAGGGCGGGGGAGGGGGGGGGGGGGGGTCGATGAAGTGTGACATTGTGTGACAAGGGGTGGGAGGGGGTCCTAAATTTCGTGACGTCACATTTCAAAATCGAATAATTGGTATGTATAGGTAAATATTAAAAAAAAATAATGGAAATAAAACTTATTTCGGAACTGCTGTTTTAATTTAATAATTTCTAGGTGTAAAATTTCATAATATGTGACGTCACACTAGGGGGGGAGGTCTCTCAAATGTGACCAGCTGTGACAAGGGGGGGGAGGGGTCAAAAAGTCCTGAAATTAGTGTGACGTAATTTATGGATGGCCCCTTATCTGTGAATTGGAGGAGGGCGCTGTCGGACGGATTGGACCAATCATTGGACGCAATTCGAGACGTAGTCAATGTCAAATGAATGAGCACAAAGAACTTATGAATGAGGCGGCATTAGTTCCAATTTTCGCCATTTCACAGATAACTTGGTGGCACTGTAACATTCATTTTTTATGGAAATAGCCGGCAAGCGAGCTGACGATCCACCTGATGGTAAGTGGCTATCGTCGTCCATAGACATCAGCAACACCAAAGCACTACTGATGCGTTGCTAAGAAAGAGAGAAAAGAAGAAGAAAAACATGTTGTCATGTTCAAAATCAGAAAAAAATAGGTAAATATAAAATCTTACATTATGCTTTAAAATGTTTATATTAGTGAACCATTCGAGGAATGGTTATTATTATATCACATGGTATCATAAAAGCAAGAAAGCAAAGCACCGACCCATAATTGTCCCACTACTGGGCTCGGGGTCTCCTCTCACAATGTGAGGGGTACAGGCCATAGTCTATCACGCTGGCCAAGTGCGGATTGGTAGACTTCACACACCTTTGAGAACTTTATGGAGAACTCTCCGGTGTGCAGGTTTCCTCACGATGTTTTCCTTCACCGAAGCAAGTGATAATTAACTTATAATACGCACATAATATTTAAAAATCAGAGGTGCGTGCCAGGATTTGAACTCGGGCCCCTCCGTTCGGGAGACCAACGTTCTAACCGCTAGGCTATCACTGCTTATCTATCACATGGTATCATAATCAATTTCTAAATAAGAAGTCTCCTTTAAGTATGTAGCTAAACCTTTTTTTAAACCGCTGCAATATTTCCCGAATTGTGGATAAGGTTTTAAAATGAAACAAGATGTATGTATAAAATACTGTTTTAACTGTTAACCAACTGTATGTTTTTACCCTTTACATGCATCATAGCAATTAAATAATTACCCGTAGTTCCAACAACCATCATCATCCGAAACCATTATCATACAATACAATACAGTACATAATACAAATTAAAATAACAAAAAGATAAATAATTAAAATCAAAACCTATTTTTTTCGGAACATCTTAGTATAATAATTGATTTTAAACAGACTTCATAAAAGAGACAGATTCTCAATTTCTGTTTTTTTTAATGTTTGTAAGTTGTAACTTTAAAACAAACACTATACACACACTATTTATGAACCTATTTATGTTGTTCCGATATTTGTCGAATCTGATGTTGGGATTCATGAGGAATTGATGGAATTCCTCAAATATTATGTTCATATTATTAAAATATATTGTTCATTGATAACTTTAGTGATGTGAAAAGAGGGATGTTATAATAAGCTTGACGTATCAATGTGTTTATCTGTGGCGTCGTAGCTCCTTAACCTTGTTTTTTTGTTTGAAAGCTGACGTGATAGAGATGGTTCTTCCTGTTCTTAGCTATGTTTAAAAAACAAAACTATCGAGGGTGTTTTAAATGTATAGTTATTAAGAGGTAGTATTGTCTCCGTCAGGACCACGTGAGCCAGATGGCGCCGGTGGTGCGCGCGCTGCAGGAGCTGGAGTCGCAGGCGCAGATGTACTACCTCAAGCACCACCACAACGTCGCCGTCGCGTAACTTATAATATGTTACGTAAACAGACTGATAAATGTAATCAGCTTTATTGGATATTTGCCAAATAAAAGATCTTTACACTTATACAGATTTTCTTTTTTTTTTTTTATTTAAATGCTTGTTTTATGTCGATATCATCAAATAATAATACTTTTTATTTTGCCATTGCCCTGTTCTAAATGAACCCTTAACAATAGTAATATTAATTTAACGTCTTATAACAGATGTATTAATACATACATGTATTATTACATCGCAAAATGTTGATACATCTAATGTTTTGTATTGAGTATGTTTATGTATATAATTCGGAGTATTTTTTAATTACGCAAAAGAGCTATCAGATAATCCGTATGATAACCACAAATTAAAGTAATCTGAGATGATAAATAACCTTATTTACTGTTTTGTTATAAAAATATATATAGGCCGTCTAGGCCGATACTCGATAGCTTCCGATAAAATCTAATATACCGATTAGTTAAGTACATATTTAGATACTATTAGTTTACACTTTATATGTCGCCATGACAATATCAACACTTATTTATGATTATACCAATTTACCCAATAACATTTTACAATAATCTCTTAGTTAATGACTTACCTACTAATTAAGTAATTAAAATATTATTGCATCATAGAATTTATAGAAGTCTACAGGCAAGTTCCAAATTACAAATTAATGGAAGACACGAATAATTATAGTTTTAAAATAATGTTTAAATTATTTAAGTAACGTGAACCTACTTTCGGGAATCTCAGTCATCGATATGTTATTATAGTGGGCAAACGAATAACAAACACTGATTTCTTGGCAGTCGCTCGGCAACGAACTTAACGATGGATGGATAAAATACTGAAAACTTAAATGGTTTAACCGTATTATTCCTACTTGTACTACCTACCAACTTGTCCTACTTATACGTGATTTAAATGAAATATATATGTTGGGACTGGAGAGTCGTGAGTATAATCTATCATTAGGTACCAGTAGTTTCATTAAATCTATAGGTTTGTTTCATAAGCCGTACACAAGTACATTCGTTCACTTTGAATAAATAAACATAAATACTGTTTTATATACAATTAAGAAAAAAAAAAATTTCATTACGACTTACGTGCTTACCACATAGGTATGGACGTCTTCTTATATATGTATAAATTTTCTTATATATTAATCGATATCATTAATACTAGAAGGGCCATAATAAGTCAAAAAATGACCAAGTCTTCGTCGGTGTAGTTTTGTAAAACTCTGCGTTAGGTTTAGGCTCAGTGTCATCTAAAGGATGTTCAGCAAATACATTGACATAAGATGCTTTCACGCCATATCTCAAGAAGGACAGATATGGTAGATACTTCATGAGGAGTAAACTGAATCGAAAGTTGATGTTGAAGTACCAGCGTCCCAACCAGGAATCGTAAAATGTCGGCATGGACATGTAAAAACCCACTTTATTCTTTCCGGCCTTGTCCAGTTTCCTGTATTCGGGTATAGTCTCTAAGGTGTTGTAATCTTGAAGAAAAAGATGACGAGTTGTATTCTCGGGCAATCCTTCTATTGCACATTTCTGGATTAGAGTCGATGAATCCACACCTGCAATAATTCTGGCAGTTTTAAAGGTGATTATGAAAATTACTACTATTCTGTATGATTTAGGATTCATAATATTGTCACAATTATTATGAGGATTATTATATGACTCCAAACAATAAATATACTACAGATACGGCGAACTAACCACCATAAGGTAATCACCGAATTGCTATTTGTTATAGGTAAAATAAATAATACTGAAAAGGAAAGACAGCGACCAGCTAAAATTGGGGATGTGTGATGCTTGGTCCTCAAGAGTTATTGTTCATCTGTCACCTCGTATTCCTCTTTCAATCAAGTCACAAATAATATTAAAATCCTTGGGGTGTAGGTATTTATGTTCAATAATGGGGCGTGTATACTTTAGGTTCTTACCGATATCGCAAGAGTTCCCCTTCAGCTCTTGCCGTAACCGCCTCTGCAGTGCAATTCTCTCTTCCTCTCTATAAATGTACCCGGGAACGTTCGCTAGGTACTTTGTCCAGTACAGCATGCCTTCCACGTGGATGATGGGGTTGATGGACCACAGGCCGTCCAGCATGACCCGCGCGCTGTGCTCGAAGTACTCCGGCACGTTGCTCAGGCACGGGGTGAACACCCGGTCCATTAGTATCTGGCACACTTCGCGAGTCTCCTCCACGTTTTTCCGGCAAATGTTGTACCTATGACAAGGTAAGATGGTATACGGTGAAAAAAGAGGAAAATAGCCGGCAAACGAGCTTACTATCCACCTGATGGCAAGTGGCTATCTTCACCCATGAACATCAGTAAAATCAAAGGCATCACCGATGCCGATTGCCGAAACAAAAACAGGCTTTCACAACCGGAAGACAACAGATAACTCAAGCAAGAGTGTAGCTAGCCACTTCATTTCACAGGATAATAATATTATATCCATCTTCCAATCTGTCTGTCATATAACATTCTGTATTAAATAGTTACCTGTCTTCCACGCCGACGGCGTAACCTATGACGGCCCAGAAATGATTGTAAGCTTCCCAGTCGTCCTCATGTCGCTGACGTATCCCGAAACAATCTGGTCTCAGAAGGGAAAAGCTGACGAAGCCGAACTGCGTGAGCGCCAGGTCTCGTTGGGATACGGTTCCCTGGCCCTTCAACTGAGCTGCCACTCCCGCGCGGAAGTGTTTGCTTCTGACTAACATCAAAGACTTCCATGATCTAAAATATTTTTTGTATTAAGTACAATATTAATACGTACAGTACGGCCGCTGTATCTTGGCGCATCTGAACATAGGCTTTGCGAACTTTAGCGCATGTAAGACAAAGATGGCAACACGAACATGCTAACGTATGACTGAGACATAATACACCGCGTATCGAGTATTGGCGAATTATGTTACTGCGCAGCCTTCTGCGCGAAGTTCAGACGCGCCAAGATACAGCGGCCATACTGTATAGGTACATCGTAATAAATTCTTAAAAAGTGAGTAGGTAAAGGCCAGTTTCATTTGTCCACTCAGCCTGCGTCCAGTTCCATTGTGGGTTCAGTTCAAAGTCGAAGAGGTAAGTAAATACTTAGGTAAAAAAACCTTTAGGAAATTCAAACTATTAGTTCCTTAATTTTTACCTATGTAAACTCTCACAAGTAGCTTTAAGCAGCAGGTAACAACGTTAGATATTTTAACTCATAAATAAGTCTCACTTGTTTTACTTATCAACAACGACTTACAATTAAGTACCTACCTTTAATGTTTTATGTTACATCCAATCCAGTTTACCTTGACTGTGAGTTGCTCCTCATTATAAAAATTATAAACATATTATAATATTGAGTTTATAGGTTATTATATTACTGTTCTCTATGTTCCGTGTTATCTATATTACATACGTATTTTGACGTCCGTAATATCATTATCTAATTTTTTTTTTGTTAGAACTTAACTCTAAGAATTTACAACTTACATGGAGCCAGGTTTGAGTTCATTTTCGAACCAGGACACGGTGTTTAGAAGAGTTGATAAGTATCTCTGGTACGCGGTGTACCTGGAATTGGATCGTCTGGTACCGATCAGTATTCGAAGTATGGACGGTATGGATAACACTGCCACCAGCCCCAGCAGCATCGACGTGCTAAACATGTAGCAGTGTTCCCAGTAGAATTTACGTCCTCTGAAAATATAACAACGATATGTCATAGGTCTCACGATACATACTTTTTACGCCGGCCAAGATAAGAAAGGGAAGAAAGGATAGGTCTCAAGTCGCAACACTACGAGTCGTTTGGTTTGGTGGTCAATATGGCTTATTCAATTATACCTACATACATACGTACATGACTACATGTATTCATTAGAATTCATATAGATACGCTACGCTTACATAGATTTTTATTTTTTACTTCTAATATTTAGATTTTCTTAACATCAAAAACAGTAAAAGCTCGCTGGTGTGAACTACAAACCACTAACTTGAATCAAGCAGGCAAGAGCTTGAAATAATGCATAGAAGGATACATTTTTTTTCTGAACATTTTCGCTTATACCTTTTTTATTTATAGTTTTACGACAAAAAGTTACTGGACCAAAGTTGTAGAAAATTTAATTTGCAACAAAAAATTTTAACAATTTTTTTTATCAAATGATTAGTTTAAGTGATATATCATAAAAGCCATTTTAATCCCTATTTTCAAGATGGCGGCCGTGGGACAAGGGTGGCGACCCCACAAACTTGGTTTTAACTTTACACTGACCCCCCCTACACATCAAAAAAATAAAATTGCGTCCTCTAAAAAACGCAACCCCAAATGTAACTTTTCAATGGACTACATAGCAATTCCTTCATTCAGAAGCGAAGTTCGAATCATTCAAGTTTTCACGAGCCGCGAGACATGCTAGGTTGTGAGTTCTTCATAACAATATTATTCACGAATATGTGTGAAATTCATGGGCGGATCGTGAATTTGAGGGGCCCTGGGCTGAAACAATTTAGGGGCCTACTAAATTACTCAACTAATAGCCATTTTGTCAAAAAACTGTTTTCGATAGTTATGTAGGTATATAGAAAAAATAGGACAATAAAATAATTTGATTTATTTAATGTGACTTAGTGTTTTTGTATACAGACAGCAACTGTACTACATTATTGCAAAATAATTCTGTGCCTCCTGTGATAAGTGATACGAGTGAAAAATCGACACTTTAAAGGAGGACGAAAACAAGTTAAAAAATTCTAGTTCATAAACTAAGTGAGCTAGGTGTAACATGAGTACCTTCTTTTGTAGATAAAAACACCGTACATACTAAATGTAACCGTTTCTGAGATATAACGATTCAAAAACGCGCTAAGTACACTACCATGAGGTAGCTTGGTAAACGTGTGCATATTATGACGATAAAAAGTTACAACTCTTTGAATCATTATATCTCAGAAACGGTGGCTCGTGGGAAAAAAATATTGAAACATTTTTATACATAATTGTATGATCTACAATTTTTGTCTGGGGTACTTTATGATAAAACTTACCGTTTTGCTGAAAATCGCGAAAAACTAATTTTTTTGACTTTTGACCTTGATTTTTTTTTCCATACACGGGAATGATGGGGAAATTAAAAGTTTTATTTATAATTATGTTTTGAACAATCTTATTGATTTTCAGCTTGTTGGGAATTTATGCACCTTCACTATCATTTTTTGGTCTAAATTGACCGGACTATAAGAGATTATTTTGCCACAAAATAGCAAATATAAAACTCACACACACTCACTCTCACACACACTCACTCTCTCTCTCTCTCACACACACACACACACACACACACACACACACACACACACACACACACACACACACACACACACGCGTGCAACAGTTTGTAAATAATTAGTGTTCATTTTGTAGTTTTTAGTATTTTTATTTAATTTTGCTCCACCAATCCGCACTGGAGCAGCGTGGTGGAGTATGCTCTAGGCCTCCTCAAGAGGAGAGACCCGTGCCCAGTAGTGGGCCATTAATGGGTTGAAGCCAGCCAGCCATTTAATTTTTGTTTTTCTTTGATGTGTTAGAAATTGTTTTTTTTTATATTCTTCATGGCGATATTTATGTGATTGCTTTATTTTAAATACCATTTTACGTTATTTAGACTAGTATTATGAAACTCAAGTCAAGTAATTGGGGAACCTAAAACTTCCGACTCCCACATAAGAAACCCAGGGAGAAAGGAGACCGGCTGAAAAACAGCACTGCACGAGACCATTAACTCGTGTCAGCCAATGCTGAGCCGTCTCCTTTTGCCTTAGAATATTAGTTTTTTTTTTTTTTTTTTTAATAATGTTTTGTAATGTGTTCCTAGAGGCAATAAATGTTTATTATTATTATTAAATAAATTAATATTCACTTTAAATATATAGAAAAATAAAACAAAAAAAACTATCTGTAAAGCAATTATTATTTGTATGGGTTACAACTTTAGACATATCCATATTCACGGTTTTTTTGCCAAAACCTGTGCAGTTATATCAGTTTGCACAAAATTATCTCCAAAACTATATCAGACAGAAGAACGTGAGTTAGACCAAAAAAATCATCATTTTTTCTTATACAGCTCTATGTTAATATCACAAAAAGGGTACAACTCGACTTAGATCACTTATCACAGGAGGCTCAGATTTGTTTTCTATTATATGCCATCCATCCACATAATAGACGCGAAAAAATACACTGAGCAAAGACAAACGACGGGGAATTCCCCGTTCCGTAGGTACGATAGACGTGAATTGAATTTGATTGATCTCAGAGTTGCCAACCTTATGATAGGATTTTTTAATTTTTTTCTTTTAATTTGAAACATATTTTTAATTTAAAATATCGCATATTGTTTTTAGTGGGGGCTGGGGGCCCTTTGTATCCACGGGGCCCTGGGCTACAGCCCAAAAAGCCCATATGTAGATCCGGCCCTCTGAAATTTTAAACTTAACTCATCGTGAACTGAACACATTTTACTATAATACGAGTACTCACGATATTTATTTTGTATTTCGATATTTCGACCCAGTTGCTTGGATCGTAGTCACGGATGAACTCATCCTCTAAGACGATCCATGCAACTGGGTAGAAATATCGAAATACAAAATAAATATCGTGACTACTCGTATTATAGTAAAATGTGTGAAATTTTCCAATCCACACTTGGTAAGGATAGGTGTTAGGATTAATATGTGAGCTCGGTAACTGAAGCCCAACGGTGAGACTGTCAAAGCTATTTTTCACTCACCGGTTGAACTTTTTTTCATCGTACCACTCCGGTATCCTCATTTCCATATCCTCAGGCTTCACATAATCGGAGGGTATTTCTGTGGACGTTTTTGTTAGCAGTCCTTCAATGACTTCCTTCACTGGAAACAATTCCAACGGTAAATCTATATATCGATACATATTGGAGTGTCTTTTTGTAATATTAAAATAACCGCTTTTTACTAAGTGCATTTGGATGTATACACGGTACATATACCAAAACAACATTTTAAATTTTTTTTGTCTGTCTGTCTGTTTGTTCCGGCTAATCTCTGAAATGGTTGGACCGATTTTGGCGGGACTTTCACTGGCAGATAGCTGATGTAACAAGGAGTAACTTAGGCTACTTTTATTTTAGAAAAAAAAAGTTTGTTAGGCGATACGAAGTTCGCCGGGTCAGCTAGTATTTAATAAGATCGTTAAGAGGTTGGTAAAATCGACACAGAAATTACGCTACGCAGGGAGGCCCCCTGGATCCCGGAGCCTCACCATATGCGCCGGATGGCTGCCTAAGGGGTTTTAGTAGGTAGAAACCTCACATAACCCGCAACCGATGGGTATTAAAAAGGTTAGGAAAAACAAGCTGGTAGAGTCTATGGTAGAGTCTTATATAGTGCTTGGCGATGTCGCACTATAAGTGATGAGGAAGAGGTAGGTAGGCTCTCGTTTTCTAGCCCTTCAGTATCCCTCTAATGTCAACCAAGACACGTGAAAAGTTGCTTCTAGTTTGATATGAAATGGTATGTACTTAAGGACTCCTGGATTGGATTACAGGCAATACTTCTCACAAGCGTCTTAAGCAGATGATTGAGCTATACGCTGAGAGCAAAGTCAGAGCTGGCCTACTAACTACATCATCAATCAGATAATAAGTTTAAAGTTATGCCATGTTTTTTTTTTTAATTTTATTTCACGACTTTGTAGTTTAAATAAATTTTATACATAATGTATATTTATTTATCCATGCCAAATAACAGCTTTCTAGCATTAGGGGTCTCTACCACAGGTTTTGGCGCTATGCTGCGGTGCGGACCGACATAACGAAACTATCAGGGTTCTTTTTAATTACGTAACCCTAAAAATTATCGTTAATAGTCTTGAAGATCGCAACTGAAAATAATAAAAATGATTGATAGGATTCAATTTAGAACGATATTATGTCACATTTTTACTTTCAGTGGAAGGTAAAAGTCACGGAACACAGACACCAGGTAAAAGGGGTAGTTGAAAGCTCACAAAACAAACGAGAAAAATCCAGCGGCGGCTAATTTTAGAAAAGATAAGGTCGTCAAACTGAGATCATGAAAATTATAAATAGGCAGGTACCATAAGTAAATATTTTCATTTTGTTAAATAAATCCATTATGTGTAAGTACATATGTTTCTGATTTGTTTTCGCTTATTGTATCTATTAAATATTAATTAATAATACCTACCTATGATAAAAGGATAAAATAAGGTCTAAAATAATAGAATTTACTTACATAGTAGGTACCTACCTCAAAAACAGTCGTTCTAAAATGGTTCTAAAAAGCTTTTAAAAAAATAGGAAATTGATCAGTCTTGGTTAAGGCATAATTTTCAGGAAAAATACCTACGATGAAAATTTTGATGATACATTTTTATCATTCCTTTTAAAACAACATTCTACAACATTTCTTTTAATTTATTCATAGCATTGAAGGTGAGTTTTTTCTGCGATCTAAGTCCCGAATTGATTGACTCGAAGATTTATGTGTCACGTAGGTAATCGACCGGCTCAGCTGTTTGTAGCGCTCCTAACCGGATAGGGTAAGTTCGCCTGTTCGCGTCCGTCGCCCAATTCTCGTCCATTTTGCGGATCTCCCTTTAAAAATCCTCGAAAATAAGTCAACTAACACACCAATCAAACGAAAAGTCATTACCGCTAATACTTCAATGTAGGGTGACATGGTAAACAGTGAACCACTAAAAGTTTAAACATTTATAAATCCACCGTATGTGAATGTAATTAAGAACTATTGACTTTAAACGAAAGGAAATTTATTAAACTTGTGTTTTGCATATCGATTTCAACATCAATTCTAATAGTTTATTGGTAATATTGTTTTTTTTTAAAGATGACGAATGGTTCACTGTGTACCAGTGTAAGTACACAGTGAATTGGGGGGTGAGTCAACAGTGGACCAATGTGTATACAGTGAACCAGCACTTTAATTACCTACCTTTGTCGCATATTTAAAAAGATTTATTGATAGAAATGTCGTTAAATAAAACAGTAATGTAGTATTTAATAATTTAATATATGTATTCGTCAGCAACAACCACATAAAAACAGTACAAAACAAACCAGTGTGTACAAATTAATCAAATTAGGAACACTGACTATATTAGTTAAAGCTTGGCTCTTCATATTCTACATTACAATTAACAGTGTTTAGGAGTATTACCACTTATTAATCAAATTTCAAAAGAATTAAAGCTTCTTATAACAGTTACCACCAAATAAAAAAACAAAAATTATATGACCCCTTGTAATGTAATCCAACATTATCTTGAGTCTCGTGTTTTTTTTTCACATATCTTCTCACATTAAATATTTTAAATTACAATCTTGTGCTGCTTTGTGTATACTCATTCCGTTCTTTACAAGATCTACAGCTTTTTTCATATCTTTTGCATCATGTCCGCCAATTTTACGGTTTCTGTTGTAGTTCGACCCATTCTAAAACAAAAATATTTTTATTATTATTACTATATCTTCTATTAACGCCTTTCTTGTTTATTACAATCACAGTTGAAAAGTTTATGCATAAATTGTATCGAACATAATTAATAAAGTGATTGGTACATAGTGAACGATGGTTCACTGTGTACCCTACGATTTTGATCCACTGTGTGCAGACACCACTTTTTAACCTATATGGTTACATAACTATAAAGCATACCAAATTCAAAGGATATTAATATATCTAAGTTATTAAGGAATAGTTAATTTACACATGAAAATAGTGCAATATAATGTAACTAAATATACAACGATTCTATAAAGAAAATAAATGAAAACACGTGTACTTACTTTTTTTGGCTCCAAGGACAAAACCATGTATTATACGACCGTTACGGGCGGGAGCCCGCTGTCGATTGGGGAGTGCAGAAGGTGGTTGAAGGCAAATTGTTTCGCGTTTGCAGTACGGTTTGGCAACGACGCGTTTTCGGGATATGAGTGGTGGTGCACTGTGTACTACTGAGCCACTGTTTACCACCTGACCCTATAACACGCACACATGGACAAAAGTTCTGTGCGTCAAACCAATCCCGTTTAGAAAAAATAGTTAGTCTCGGCTGTTCAACAAGGAAGCGCGTACGCGCGGGATGTTTAGATAAAAATTAGTGTGCAGCGGTGCGTTTGATGGTAAGTTTTTTATTGTTTTATGTGAAGTTTAGGATACATAGCTGTTTCTACACTTTTATAATGAAAAAAGGAATGATATTAATTATGAATTTCCTTATGTTTTTTATATTTAACGAATATAATAAGGTGGACGCGAATTACTACGTCGAATTTTATAAAACTTCCACTTTGCGTCCGCAATGGACGCAAACTATACCTACAAGGGATAATAATAAACCAAATTGCGTCCACAGTTTTTCTTAAATATTTATTTGTAAAAATAATTTAAAATGTATTGTTTATTATTATTGTACACTAGGTGTTGCCCGCAGCTTCGCATACGGAAATTATGTTTTACCTTATTTGTAACTTTTGCAGAAGAAAATTTAAAAAACGGTGCATTCATATTGAAGTACATACTTATATTTAGTAATTTATATTGAAATTCACGATAAAATCACAAAGGATTCCTCCAGTAGCGGGTTTTGAAAAATGAGAAATATTCACATTTTTTTTCCTTTTATTTGCAAAATTTTGAAAAACTGAAAAATATATATTCAATCAATTTAATCAAGGAACATTTGTTGCAAATTTGAAGCAAATCGGTTGATGTTTTAAAAATATTCCATACAAAATTTCATCCCGTTTCCCGGGGAAACCTTTTAATTTTCCGGGATAAAAAGTATCCTAAAATATGACCTGGAGTATTAGTAACAACTTTAAAACCAATTTTCATAGAAATCCGTTCAAGAGTTTTCATTTGATGCCCGGACAGACAAACAGACAGACAGACAGACAATAATTCTAAAAAAAATATTTTTGTGCTCTAACACGTTATTGAAGTGCCCCCTTTTTTAAACATATACAATGTACAGAAAATTTGCCCTTTGAGTTTTATTATAGTAGTATAGATTTTTTTATTAAGACTATATATTTGTAATTCTATTTTTTTATTTAAATGAGTAATTTCTTTTATTCTTATTTTTTTCCATTTAATATTAGTTCTTCGGAGACAAGAAAGAAGAAGGAAAAGAGAACATACACAGAAGAAGATTTAAAGAAAGCGTTAAATGAAATTCGAGAGAATCGATACAACCAATGTTGAGAAGAATTTTTAAGTGCTTTTTTTAATGATAATAATGTTGTTTTTTTTAATATTTATATTCTTAAAAAAATAAATTATTAAAATACAATCTTTCTTTACAAATTATTAAAAATATCACCCCTATATTCCTTTTCTAAGCTGCTGGACGCTAAATGGTCCACGGGTAGACGCAATTTGGATTTTGTGGACGCAAAGTGGGTAAAACGCCTAATTCTGAAGTTTATCTATTTAAAAAGAAAACACAAGATGTTTCTAATAAAACTGAAAGTTAGTCTTAAAATAGACTATATAATGAATACATTACACAAATTTTTCATAGAAATTAGTGCTGGGACATTTTTACTATCGCCGTCAAACTTGCCAACTGCACTAAATGGACGCGAACAGGCGAAACGACCCTATAGGAAAATGGGCTTAATAATAACTGTAATGTTGTCTGCGCTAGACAGGCCGGCTAACTGTTGTCATTTACGATTACGAAGAACGTTTACAAATACCAATTCCTGTCGTTGCCAAAACATGTTTCGATAAGTAGAGCTATTTCAGCAGTAATAGTTTTTAGTCAGAAAAAGTCGTTCCTTTCTTTAATCCGGTTTTCAGCCTCGATTAAAAGAGACAGATAGATGAGATGAGAGACCTTTCTCGTGCATAAAATGCGGCCGTGATTTTATACGTCAAAGAGAGAAAAGAACAAATAAAGCGGCCAGGATAAGACCGACTTAAAACGTTTAGCAAACAAAAATACACTTACCTTCCAGCTCCATTCTGAAGTCTATTTTATCTTCTGTTATTCACAAAACATAAGCGCGAAGTAGTATGAATAAACAGCGTTTTACTTTCATTCATTATTTGATCACTATCTCAAGCTACGTTCGCGCGGTACACGCGGTTTCGCGCGACTAACGTAACGTGATGGAACGTAGAGTGCGGTCGCGTCGATGGTCATTAAACATTCATTGACCGCTATGCAGCTCGGCTTGTTTGGCGCGCTAGCTCTACTACTGCTGAATAGAACTAATAGAAGAGGGAATAGGTCACTGAATCTTAAAATTAAGACTACCTGAACAAATTATTTTAAATATAAATAAATATAAATAAGTACGTAAATCCCAATAGACAATAGACAATAATTAGCGCCATACACGCAGTAATCATAATCCATTAATATAATAAGTAATAATAAGACTTCATTTCATAACTCATTAAAAATATTACGCGCTTTTACACAAGCACTTATGTAATTGTCTACGTCATAATTTATAAGATAATTAGGTACGTTAAAATACCTGATAAAATTTCATAACTAGATAACTTTGTGATAAATAAATTGCGGACGCATGACCTAACAAGTAAAACAGGCTTCTACGTAGTACTTGCGATTTTATTTTGCCTCAAGTAATTCACCTAATAAGATACACACACACATTACTTCACCGTACTATTTTTGGAACAACCTATATGTATATTATAATTTATAGGTCTTGTAGAGTATGAATTTAGCGAGTGGAGCACAAATGGAACTGGGAATAAATATTATGCTTTAATAACACTGCGTTTTATTCTTGTACTTTAGTTTTATAATAATGTAATTTTATATCGAACGTTTTTACAATGACATTCTACTTCACACATTTATTCTTCTATATGTACCTATGTCAATTTGTTGAATAGCATAGACAAGATATACGATCTTTTTTAACACTTTCCCTTATTCAACAAATCCTAGTGCTCGGCATAAGGAAGTAAAAGTGTGCCGGGGAAGCCCTTTTGTTAAGATGTCGGCCACTTGATGTGCTGTACCGATCCTCTCCACTTCAATTGCACCTTCAGCAACTAGCTCTCTCACGTAGAAGTGCCGTATGCGGATATGTTTAGTCCTTTTGTGAAATTCAGGATTGTGGGCAAGTCGAACGGCTGCTTCGTTGTCCACATACAGTATTGGTAATTTCACAAGAGTTGTCATATCTTGCATGACTCTTGTAAGCCAAACGAGTTCTCTGGCTCCTTCACTGGCTGCTACAAGCTCGGCCTCTGTCGTTGAAATAGCGACTGATGTCTGTCGCTGACTCAGCCACGAAATTGCGCCTCCTGCGTATCGACATACGACTCCAGTAGTGGAGCGTCCAGTTTGCCTGTCTCCTCCGTGGTCTGCATCACTAAATCCCTCAAGGAGTCCAGGAAGATGTCGCGCTTTGTACTGGATACCATACGAGCATGTCCCTTTAATGTATCGCATAATCCGTTTTACTCTATGCCAATCTTCTCTAGAGGGCGACTCTAATTTTCGGGATACAACTCCCACAGCATAGGCTATGTCAGGACGAGTTCCAACCATAAGGTAGGCCAAGGCACCTACAGCCTCTCTATATGGGAATTCACCCATTTCATTTTCAGTTTTCCCTGAACAGCCTTCCTTTTCAATAGGCGTTGTGACAGGATTGCAGTCTGCCATTCCGAAGCGCTCCAATACTCTCTTTGCGTAGGCTTCTTGACATAATATTATTGAGCCATCTTCATCTCTTTTTATTTCAAGGCCCAAGTAATAAGTTGCAGGCTTCGTTGTAATTCTCAGTCTTTTCTTTAGATCACTCAGAAAGGAATTAGCCAAATATTCATCAGTAGCTGCTATCATTCCATCATCGACGTATAATGTAATGAGTAATTTCTTGCCATTGATGTCTTTAGTGTATAAACAGCAATCGGCTTCACACTGTTTGAAATCTAGGTCGAGTAAAATTTCTTGGAAACAAGAATTCCAGCATCTGGGTGCTTGTTTTAACCCGTATAAGCTTCTATTAAATTTCCAGACATTACTCGTTCCATCAGCGTAGCCATCGGGTTGCTGCACGTAAATTTCCTCATCAAGCTTACCATTGAGGAAAGCGGTACAAACATCAAATTGTACTATGTATAAATTTTCTCTTGCGCTGACGCTCAAAAGTGCCCTTATTGTTGCGAGGCGAGCAACAGGACTAAAAGTTTCTTTATAGTCTATTCCTCTTCTTTGTTTGAAGCCCTTCACGACAAGGCGAGCTTTATACTTGTCGATAGAACCATCTGGATTCCTTTTTATGCGTAGAACCCATTTACAGGGAAGAGCCTTTCTGCCTTTTGGTAAAATGCACGGCGTCCACACATTGAGATCTTTCAACGATTTTATTTCATCCTCCATCGCTTTACCCCACTTATCACAATCATCTTTACTCATGGCATCTGAATAATTTTTTGGATACGATTCAGTGACGCAAATATAATCATTGAATCTTTCAGGCCTTCTTATTTGACTACGATCGCGAAGATTGTGTGACGGAGCTTCAGCGTCATGAAACTCGTCTTCATCACCTAGTGGATCAAGTTCCTGGACTGGTTCTTCCTGGAATTGGTCCATATTTTCATTTTGGACGTGGTCTTGTACTTGGACTGGTTCCAAATATTCTCCCTCACGACCACGTTCATGTTCGTTTTCATTAGTAGCAGCATTGCCTGCCGCAACGTCAACAGGGTTTTCTCCCTCGATTTCAATAGGATATGAAGTTTTACTTTCAATGGCATTATCCATCGGTAATCTTAAGGTGTATTCAAACGTCTTAGTGTCAAATTCTTTACAAGGTGACGTTGAATTGTTGCTTATCGGAAGAGGTTTCTCATCGAAAATGACATCACGCGAACGGACGAGTGTGTTTCTTTTTCCATCCGTGACCCAAATTCTAAAACCATCTTCATCGTATCCGACAAGTCTGCCTTTCATGGCTTTCTTATCAAGTTTTTTTCGCTTTTGTTTTGGAACGTGGACGTACGCGGTACATCCAATTATTCGTAGTTGTTTAATAATTGGTCGTTTTCCAAACCAAAGTTCATAAGGAGATTTGTCATTTTTCGCTGGACCTGTCCTGTTTAAAATATAAGCGGCGGTGCTTATCAATTCAGCCCACAGTTGCTGCGGCATTGGCTCATGAGCGTACATCATTGAACGTGCTGTTTCAACGAGGGTTCTGTTCTCACGCTCGCTTACACCATTTTGTTCAGGTGTATATGGAGTCACAAGCCTTTGTTCCACTCCGTGTGCGTCTAATACTTTCCGAATTGATTCGTTGTCAAACTCGCCACCGTTGTCACTCAGCAGTCGTTTTACGGTGTGTCCTTCTCTCTTCGCACTAGCCAACATCAAAGCGAGTTTGTCCTTGACCTCGGACTTGTGTCTCAGGAAGTAAACCACACGGTAGCTTGTGAAATCATCTTTAAACAGTACATAATATCTCAACTTCGAGTAACTTAGTTGAAACGGGCCACAAACGTCACTATGTACGAGCTCTCCTGGCACTGTTGCTCTAGTTCTCGTACCGAACTTAAGTCTATGAGCTTTCCCATATACGCAGCCTTCGCAATGCTCCTTGTCAAGTGGTAGATCTAGCCCCAGTTCACGTTTAACTGTAGCTTTTACGTGCCTCTTGTTCTGGTGAGCAAGCCTCTCATGATAAAGCTGCATCGTTGCATCTGTCGCATAGACTTCGGGGGGGATTGTAGGTGGTACGTTTAATACGTCTAGTCTGTATAAACCACCTTGCTTTTGTCGTTTCCCTATCAAACATTCTTCTCCGTTGACATAGACGGTGCATTCTTTTGTCTTCGATGAGAATAAGCTGTTCGGGACTTTGTCATGAAGTGCTAAAACTGAGAACAAATTCTTATTGATATCCGGAACATACCAAACGTCTTGCAGGGTTATTCGGAATACTTTCCCTTTAACTTTCGCCTCGACAATTACTGTACCTTTGCCTTTGGCACGAATAGCGTTGCCATTTGCAGTCGTCACAGTACGGGTGTCATGGAACAGTTCAAAACATTGGAATAAATCAGCTCGGTTAGTCACGTGGCTTGTGGCGCCGTTATCCACATACCAGTTCTCAGCGTCACGTTCGATTGAAAAAACTTCAGTATTTTCTATGGACATTAGGACTATGTTTGCGGATTTGGATGTTGAAGGCACTGCTTGCAAATTGCTGTTCTTCGGTGGTTTGCCGTCCTGTATCCATTTCTTACAGTTTCGGACTCTATGACCTATAACTTGACAGTAATTGCATTTTAGTTTCTTATCCTTCTTATTTCCGGTGCTTGAGTTGGACACTAGAACCTCCTGCTGGGGTACTGAGTTACTCCGCAGTGCTCTTTCGAACGCACACAAATGACTCGTTAGGTTTTCTATTGTTCTTTCAGCTTTAGGTAGTAAAAGCCAGCTGCTTTTGAAAGATAAAAAGGTTTCATCTAGGGTGTCCAGTATTTTGCATATCAGAAGCAGATCTGGTAACTCCTTGTTGTCCTTCTTAAATTCCAGGTTAAGCTGTGTCCAGAGATTTTTTAACTTGGACATATGTGTCGCCATATCATCTACCGATTCTTTTTTGTAGCCAAAGAAACTCATACAAAGATTGTAACTCCTATCTTCATCAGTACCATCAAAAAGTCTGTGCAGTTCAAGCCATACATCACGTGCACCAGTATACCGCATAACTTTCCTGAGTGTCTCTTCCTTAGATGAAGGAATGAAAGGCAGATAACGTCGTTCGAATATGACGTAAGCCTAAAAAGAATAATACAAAATAAAAAACTAATACAATCTCGTGTCACTACTAAAGAAAGCGTCAAATTGCATGAACATCGCAATTGTCAAAATTTATTAAATAATTTTATCAGTTATAATGCCGTCTTGCATTTTTAAACAATTTAAAAGTAGTTCGCAAAATCAAAGAAAAGAAGATGGAATATCTTTTCACAGATATCTGTTCATTATTTTATTATTTATTTATAAAAATATTTTTGCGGTTTGCTCGGAACACAAAACCTCGACAATTATTCATTTGTATATTGTTTGTATACCAGCTTTATGTGAAAATCGGTTACCCTAAATTTGGGGAAATATGCATGAGCTATTTGAGCACTGGTCGATTTATAAATGTATGTCGAAATAAATATATTTAAAAAGTAAATATTTGAAATATTTGTATTTATTTAAACCTTAAAAATCAAGAAATACAGCCAATGCATAAACACCTATCGCTGGGATATTATAACCGGGTTAATTGAAAATGTCACGTTTGCCCACGATAAAATGCATGATTGAAAGAAAATATTATATTATATTTTAGTTTCTGTTTTTAGTTTAGCCTACTCACTAAAATGATTTCAATTATAATTTTGCAGATTGCCGACAGCTGCTATTACAAGAGAAAAAAAAATGCACTTTGCCTCGTCTTTTATTATGCGTACCACAAAGGACTGGAATTAATTGTCCGCGTGGGTGTTCCCGTCAGATTATAATGTGGGTGTCTTCATGTCAAGAGTGAATAGGCTTCTACTAAGTTAGTGTGATTTACCATCCACGACTTCATTACCGCTTACCATCTCAGGTAGTTCTGTGGTCAAACACTAACTTATTCTGCATAAAAAAGTCCATAGGTTAATTAAGACAATTAAATATATTTAAGTATTATTTTATATTAAAAGAACATTTACATATATTTTGATAAGTGTACTTTTTGATAACTAGTGATGAAATTAAAATCAATTATGATTATCACATTAATTTATTACAACGTAAATTTTTGTCTGGTTTTCTATGCATTTGTTCCTCCTATCTCAGGAACGGCTTAATAAAATATTCGGTTTTCACTGACGTATTGTAATGAGTTTGGGTTAACATTTAGTGTTTGTTTTATTTGAATCGGTTTACAAATAAAAAAATCACGACAATTTAAAGAATACCATCCCTACTTTTATTGACTGTGGGCTTACCGAAGCGAAGCAAGGGCGTTCACTAGACTAGTAATAAATAATTTTCCAATTTAATTGTGCATAATGTGTTAAGTTGGAAATATGTCAAACAACATTTACAAAATTGCGGGAGTTTGTGACTTTTCATTTGGCATCCTCACACACACAAAGAATTACGTGTCCATACGGTGCCACTGCTAGCTGACATTAAGGTTGTCACGCACACATAGGGAAAAAGTGACTTCACGTCATTCGTTACATTTCTTTGCGAATGTTCCATCTGCCTTTTATTTCCTTCATCTGAGGTCTCTTCATGCATATTGGTCGTCAGTATTAGAAGGGCGCTTGCGTCGGCTTTGACAAAACTATCGAAAGTCGCGTTGTATGTAGCCAAGACTGCATCTCCAGCACCTGCGTCTGGTTCTATGGGTTTGTAGAACGAGCCTTGTACTACCTCTAACGCTCGCGGAACTGTGCGTAGAAGGCAGATGGCTTTATATTTCCATGTATCCCAATTTTCTTTACCTTCTAAAAGACCAATTTGTATTTTTCCCGTAATACATTCCATTATTAAGCGTGGAACTTAGCCTTAGTGCGGGTCCGTAACCTCTTGTAGAGTATGAATTTAGCGAGTGGAGCACAAATGGAACTGGGAATAAATATTATGCTTTAATAACACTGCGTTTTATTCTTGTACTTTAGTTTTATAATAATGTAATTTTATATCGAACGTTTTTACAATGACATTCTACTTCACACATTTATTCTTCTATATGTACCTATGTCAATTTGTTGAATAGCATAGACAAGATATACGATCTTTTTTAACAATAGGAGTAATCCTCGCATAGCTCTACCTAGAGTCTAGAGCTCTACCAATGGGGTAAATATTCTAGGCCTAGGTAAGCAGAACTATTATCAGTACATAATTATGTCATAATATCAGGGCTCCCTTTGCTTATTTTTTACCTTCTCTAGAGTGATCTGTGATTTGAAAACTTTGACAACCTGACCCGGTTTCACAGTCACCGTTCGCTCATGACTTTTAAATATGTATTACAACAGGGTTTGATATTTGTTTGTTTTGCTTTGTTGTTTGTTATAAGTATGTATCCTTACGTGTCATCAGATCGTATCACTTTACTATCCACTTACGCACTTTTTCTTGCGCAAGGTGCACGGTTATTTACACGGTGCGAAAGCGCATGACTTCGAGTTTCTCTATAAATGCACGGCGTTTAACAATACACAGACACCTTAAGTCACTCGTCTTTACATATAAGAAGTCATATTGCTATAAAACAGTATACAGTGTTTATAGCCCAGCGGCTTGTGTCGATCCTAACTGATCGACAAAGTTAAGCAACTGCAGGCGCGGTCGGTAGTTGGATGGGTGCAATGACCGCTAGTGGCAAAAAATTCTTGAGGCTTTTCGTGCTTCGGACAGCACGTAAAGCCATTGGTCCCGGTTGTTATCGTTAGATAACCCTCCTTAAGCCTTGTCAGAGACCCTCGGGCGGCATGAAAACTTCCGGGTTGGTCACTAACCCGCACTCTACCAATCCGCACTGGAGTAGCGTGGTGGAGTATGCTCTAGGCCTCCTCAAGAGGAGAGACCCGTGCTTAGTAGTGGGCCATTAATGGGTTGAAGCTAGACAGCCAGCCAGTATACGGCGTTTAGTAGCACCTCCGCTATGCTCAGGCGCTAACTTCACGACCAAGCAATAATAGGCCACTTCACGCAGTGTATGTATTGTAGTAAAACAACATAGGGAAGGCTGGAGTACCGGAATGCGTGGTAAATAAGATTTTTTTAAGTAATTAACCGATAAATGAACAAACAAGCCACCTGATGGCCAGCAATGCACCAGTGATGCTTTTGATGTTATTGATGTCCACAACATTTCCAGCTCTACAAAAACTAAGGCAGATATAGTGATTGATTAATCAAAATCGCCCACGGGAATTATACGAAATAGACAATACTGAACACAGTTCGGAACTTCCTCCTTATATTTCAGTTTATTAGGCCGTATCAACTATCACCACAAACTCGTCCATTTTTAGGGTTCCGTAGCCGAATGGCAAAAAACGGAACCCTTATAGATTCGTCATGTCTGTCTGTCTGTCTGTCTGTCTGTCTGTCCGTCCGTATGTCACAGCCACTTTTTTCCGAAACTATAAGAGCTATACTGTTGAAACTTGGTAAGCAGATGTATTCTGTGAACCGCATTAAGATTTTCACACAAAAATAGAAAAAAAACAATAAATTTTGGGGGTTCCCCATACTTAGAACTGAAACTTAAAAATGTTTTTTTCATCAAACTCATACGTGTGGGGTATCTATGGATAGGTCTTCAAAAATGATATTGAGGTTTCTAATATAATTTTTTTCTAAACTGAATAGTTTGCGCGAGAGACACTTCCAAAGTGGTAAAATGTGTGTCCCCCCCCCCCCTGTAACTTCTAAAATAAGAGAATGATAAAACTAAAAAAAATATATGATGTACATTACCATGCAAACTTCCAACGAAAATTGGTTTGAATGAGATCTAGTAAGTAGTTTTTTTTTAATACGTCATAAATCGTAAACCGCAAAAAACATTGATCAAAGTTACAACAAACTACAAGAACTTTTATATTATGTTACTTGCTGCTACGGAACCCTTCATGGGCGAGTCCGACTCGCACTTGGCCGCTTTTTTTATGGCTCGCTATGGGAGTGCTACGTGGAGTACGTGCACTGATGAAACCATAACGCATTTGGTGAATCTTCTTCGATCGGGCAGTAGGTAGGCAAAACATCTAAGTGAAACAAAATTTGTAGTAGATATGTATATTGTCACCATAATAGGGCATATAGCTTACTGTACCACGTGTCTAAAGGTGGTTTTTCGTACTCCGAATTAGGTTTTGGCTCTGTGTTGTCTTTCGGATCTTCTACAAACATATTAACAAACGATTCCTTAAAACCGAACCTCAGGAAAGCTTTATATGGAAAATAGAAGCTTATAAATACGACCCACAGATACATCCAATTTAGGACATAGCGGCCTATATCGGTGTTATATATTCCTAACATAATATCAACTAAGGCAAGACGATATCTCCCCGCAAAGTTTAATTGCTTGTACGCAGGTGTCGATTCAATGAAGTCGTAGTCTTGGACGTACAGCAGTCGCGGTGGACGGTTTGGTAAGCCCTCTACTGCACTCTTGGACATTAAAACTGCCGTGTCTACACCTGAAAACACTTTCTATTTTATGTAAAAGTATTTGGACGAAAGTTTAAGTATGATGTTTAAGCTTGTATACAGAGGTAATTATCTCCTTCTAGAAAAAGGCAAAATGGCTGTTTCAAACATGTAGGAAGGAAGGCAATAGTAATTCGAAGTGTTCAAAACCTAAGCGGTTTGCGTACTAAATTATGGCAATGTAACTTAAACGAAGAACGTAACTTTCTGGTGATATAGGTAAGTAAATGCAAGTAATGCAAGCTGTGTTGTCACATGTGTGAATACAAAGAACTGACCTATGTCTTCAGATTTTCCCTTCAAATGACCCTTTAGTTTCTTTTGAAACGTAATTCTGTCGGCTTCAGTCTGCACGTATCCTGGAACATCAGCCAAATATTTGGCTACGAAGATCACCGAGGAGGGCTCAATTAAACCATTAAGAATAGCCAGGCCTTCGAGCATTACATGTGCAGTATGTTCAAAGTATTCGGGTACGTTCTCTAAGCACGGCGCAAACACTCGCTCTGACACAATACGGCATGCCTCGCGTGTCTCATCGATATTCTTCCGACATAAATTATATCTGAAATTTAAACCAAATTTAGTGCTGGCACCCTGTAGCAATGGGGTCGCGTGAAAATTGTAATTAAATCATTTTTTTTCTTCTCTTTTTCTTGGCCGGCAACGCATCAGTGATGATGCCTCTGGTGTCGCTGATGTCCATGGGCGACGATAGCAATTTACCATTAGATGGATCGTCAGCTCGTTTGCCGGCTATTTCCATAACAAAATTTCCATACGAACCTGTCTTCAATACCGATCATGTATCCTACAGTTCTCCAAAAGTGGTTATAGCCTTCCCAGTCTCCACTGTTCATCTGCCTCAGACTGAATTTCTCAGGTTTAAGTATTGCAAATCCGATGAAACCGAATTGTGTAAGCGCCATGTCACGTTGTGAGACGGTCCCGTGACCTTTCAGCGTGGCGGCTATGCCCGCCTGGAGGTGACGAGTCCGCACGGTTTGAAGAGAACGCCAGGCCCTGATAAATTGATCTTTGTTAATGCCTATGAAGTCCGCTTTGTCTGCTTCGTTTAAATAAACCATGAAAAAGGATTTTACAAGAAAGACGATAAATTAACATAGGACCATCAGACAACGCTACAAACATGATATAGACTCTTATAATTCAAAGAGGGCATATGAGACAGGAACCGAGATGAAGTATTATGAGATTTTTGATGTAAAACGGTCCCATCCATCTTTAGTCCAGAGTCCAGACCTGGGAACACAGATCATGTCCCCCGCTCGTGCTAGAGAATAATGCTACTGAATAACGGACGTTTCGAGGCTATGACGCCTATGACACCATGTTCTCCCTGTTGGAGATCGCTGGGCACGCTGTTATTCAAAGTTATGTTCAAATAATAAGGCGGTGAATTTTCTTCGCCCAGTAAGTATTTCTGTCGCCACTTAAGTATTTTCAATACCTCTAATTTAAATTTCGAATCGCTTACTTAATTAACACAACACCCCATATTTTTCACTTACTTTGTTCCCGGCTTTAATTCATACTGATGCCAGGACAATACGTGCATCAATGTCGATATGTATCGCTTGTATGAGGTGTATATAGAGTTGGAGCGTCGAGTGCCCATTAGTATCGTCAGTATAGACGGCACTGAGAACACTGACACTAAGCCCAGTGTCATGTTTATAAAAAACGCGAAGCAGAAATCCCAAAAAAAGCGCTGTCCTCTGTTGATAGAAATGATAAACCATTTAGTTTTCTTTGAGAAATCGTAAGTAAATACACGTCATTTAAATAATAACAATTTAATGAGAAGTTAGCACTGAATTTAGTAGTAGTATACACGTTACACAAATTAATTTATTATTATTACTGGAATTATCTGGCATAACAGGAAAGTGCCATTCTTGAAATGATGTTAATATAAAAAAAACACTTACTGTTTGTACTTCTTTTCGTCAAACCATTCAGGCAGTTGCATTTCCTGATGCAAGTCTTCGACTTTTACACTATCGGAGGGGCGCTCGCGTGCCTCCCCATTTAGCAAGCCGTCGATATACTCATCCACTGGAAATTTAAAACAAATAATAATTTTCTAATAACTTTTATAATTTGTTAATACTCGTAATATCAGCCGGCAAACTTGCTGACGGTAAGTAATGGTGTTTGCTTCACTTGGATTAACGCATGAAAGAAGACACCACATAGTAGAACCCATTATCCAACTTGGTCAAGTTTTAACGTTATCAGGTATGGCTACTTATGTACCTACTTTTATTTAATTTTTATGAAAAAGCGAAAAACGGAACCCATAGGTATAGGTAGGATCACTCAATCACAAATCAAAATTAAACATTAACATTAAATTAAACAAACCGTAGTTTGCAAAACAGTTTTTGTTATCAAACAGTTTATGTAACTATACGTAGTGTGTAACTATATGTAATATGTGTATATGTGTAACTATACGTAGTATGTCAAATGAAAGGTCTTGTTGTAAGGATCTCAGATATATTTTTGTTATAGTTCTACAATGGATAGTTTTAAAATTATTCAAGAAGGAACGAAAATAAACGCCAAAAATTGACCATTCTCCATCCGTAGGGATTGTTCATTAATCACGTGAGGTTTGCATTAAAGCCATTAAAATTATTATTTTTTGTATGGCAATACTGAAATTTCTTTCCAAGAATGTGTAAGATCTGTGAGATCCAACAATAGTCCTGTACATTTGAATGTCATCAAAAGCGGGCTAGAGCTTGAAATTATACATACCAGGATAAATTTGTATGAAAATTATTATTGTTTGTACTGCAATACTGAAATTTCAACGTGCACGGGAAGGGTTAGGTAGGATGGGTGATCGCTAGTAGCAAAAATTCTTGAGTTTTCCATGCTTCAAAGGGATCTATCTATCTACTTTCAACGGACACACGATTTCTTCCAGATAGTGCACTTGAAATGAAATGAAATGAAGTGAAGTGAAGCGAAGCGAAGTGAAGTGAAGCGAAGTGAAGTGAAGCGAAGTGAAGTGAAGTGAAGCGAAGCGAAGTGAAGTGAAGTGAAGTGAAGTGAAGTGAAGTGAAGTGAAGTGAAGTGAAGTGAAATGAAATGAAATGAAATGAAATGAAATGAAACGACCGGGAAATGCCCGGGTAATGCCGGGGTAATGGCCGGGAAATGCCAGGGAAATGATAGTGAAATGCCAGGGAAATGCCAGGTAAATGCCAGTAAATGCCAGGTAAATGCCAGGGAAATGTTAGGGCAATGCCAGGGAAATGCCAGGGAAATGCAAACTAACTACTACGTCGCAGTGCGTTAGTTAGTCAGTTAGTCTTAAACCTCACCACGTATCACCAAGGGCAAGGGGGGGGGGGGGGGTTAAAAATGTTAAAAAATGATCACATGATTAATGGACGGCCCCATTATCTCCAAAACTACTGACTCTAGAATTTTGAAAAAAATTCCGAGAATAGTTCTTTCTACAATACAAATTATTACCATATAATAAGTAGTAGGTACTTATTATTACTTATTAAAACAGTGAGTTTTTTTGTGGAAATAACCGGCAAACGAGCTGACTTATCTTGGTCATTAGTTGACTTATAATTATCATGGTGATATTAATATCTTGGTCATCGCTATGATAAATAATTATAGGTGGGAATTATTTTTGCTGGTAAACAGCTGAGTAAACATCATCCAAACTTCATAGTTCTGGAGCATTCTTACCTGTGTTGGGGACATGCACAGATAAACTTTCAGGTTTTATAAAATAAGCAAGGTCTGGCAGTCGCAGGCTCTTGTAATCAGTTTATATAAATTGACTAGCTGTTGCCCGCAGCTTCGCATACGGAAATTATGTTTTATCGTATTTATACCTCTTGCAGAAGAATGAATGAATGAATGAATGAATGCATTTATTTGTAATAGTATAGGTACATTAAGGTTTTAGGTTCCATTGGTGCTACTACTATACTATGCCGTTAGCACGGCGTACAAATATTATTTCATACTGTATTTAATTATTTCCACTTTTACAGACTTTTAACATTATAATTTTTTTATTGCACTTAACCTACGATTTATATACATATCATGTTCATATTTATTATAGTCATTAACAATTAAGCTATGGTACCTAACTAACTTTAAAGGATACAATGTCAAAATTGGATAATTGAATGTAAAATCGATATAAATTATTAAATTAAATACAAATGTCAATAACATTAAATCTAAATAAATAAATAACAAATTCACTATACCATTAATAAATTATTATATTTTCAAAATTAAAAAGTCTTATCATTTAAATATTCTTTAATACTATAGTATTGTTTGTTATGTAATAATTGTATCAGTTCTAATTTAAATTCTTTTAACCTCAGCTTTATATACTTATCAGGTAAATTATTAAATATACTAATTGCCATACAGTACGCGTTTCTTTTAAACTGATTTAATCTTTGTTTTTGTACCCATAGTTTAAATTTGTGACGGCATCTGTTTTGGCCCATATCGCTGTAGGTTTTAAAGAGATGCTTATTTTTGAAAACAAATACACACATCTCATATATATACATGCAAGGTAATGTTAGAATTTGAAAGTATCCAAAGTACGGCTTGCAGCTCTCTCGAGGTCCTATCCCACATATGGATCTTATACATCTCTTTTGGAACTTGAATGCTTTTTCGGCATTCACTGCGTTTCCCCAGATAATGAGACCGTATCTTAAGACGGTTGCTATGTAGCCATGATATGCCGCCAAAGCTGCTTGTTTACTGACAGTTTGTCGCAAACGCTTTATTACATAGATAAATTTGTCTAATTTACTAATGATTTTATCAATATGTGGGTCCCATTTTAGGTATTTATCTATTGTTATACCTAGAAATGCACAAGAATCAACATTTTCAATATGATCATTTTTATACTTTACATTAATGTCAGGTTTTGAGCTATTTTGATATTGGAATTGAATTAATTTAGTTTTATCGATGTTTATTTTTAAATGATTATCACTAAGCCAATTTAAAATATTATTTAAAGCCATGTTTATTTTGTCACTGTATGTTTTTTCGTCATTGCATTTTATTATTAGAGTCGTGTCGTCAGCAAATAAGATACATTTTTCACTAACTGAGTCTATAAGGTCATTAATATAGATAACAAATAAAAGAGGTCCAAGTATACTTCCCTGTGGTACCCCATTTTTGTTGTCTAGATGTTGTGACTGGTATTTGATTTTATGGTTATTCAATATTCTTGTTATTTCGACTGTTTGTTTTCGATTTGTTAGATAACTTTTAATCCAATCCCAAGTGTTTCCTCGCACTTCGTAACGATATAGCTTATCCAGCAATATTTCATGACATACTAGATCAAAAGCCTTGCTCATATCGAGAAATACAGCAGATATTGGTGTACCTTCATTTAGACTTTCTGTAACATCTTTGACTAATGAAAAACATGCAAGTGTAGTTGAGCTGTTTTTTATGAAACCAAATTGTTCCTTTTTTAATATGTTTGAACTTGTCACGAAATTGTACAACCGTTTATGCATGGCTTTTTCTATAATTTTTGAAATGACTGGTATAAGTGTTATTGGTCTATAATTACTGACATCATCACGGTTACCTTTTTTGTAAAGAGGTTTTACTATAGATATCTTGAGTTTATCTGGAAATGTTCCTTGCGTAAACGATTGATTAATAATATGACTAAGAGTTCGACTAATACTAGCTGCTACTATTTTTAATATTTTTGTGTTTACTAAATCATACCCTGTCGAGTCTGTATTGTTTAGTGACATAATTGTATTGAATACTTCCTTTTCATCTGTTGGAGTCAAAAATATAGTTTTATTATTATTTGGTATAATTATTTTATGTTTTCCCGTAATTGCATTTGTCCTATTTCCTACATTTATAAAATATTCATTAATTATATTACTAATGTGTTGTGGTGTGCTATAAGTTTTATTTCCTACATTAATTTTAATTATTTCATCGTTATTATTGTTATTACTATGAGTATCTTTAATTATTGTCCATGCTGCTTTACATGCATTTTTAGCTTTAGTGATGTACTTCTTGTTTGCTAATTTTTGCGCCTTAAATATGCAATTTTTTAAGATTTTTGCGTACCTCATACATCGTCTTTTATGTTTATCTTTTTTATTTGCCTTAGAAAAATGGTATTTGAAATATAATTGTCTTTTTTTTTGCAACACCTTTTGAGGCCTCTCGTAATCCACCTTCTCTTCATAGGTTTGTTTGTTAATTTTATAGTAACCTTTGGGAAGCATAGGTTATAAAATAGGCAAAAGTCGTCATGGAAGATGCTAAATGACTTGTTTGCATTGTTTTCAGCCATTACATTTTCAAAACTTAAACTTTTAATAGCCTCTTTGAATTTAGAAATGTTTTCCTTACTGAAATCCAGTTTTGTTTCAAACCAATATTTAGGTTTTAAGTCTCTTGATTTCTTGACCACTAATGTAAGAGTTTGAGCTGTTTCATGATCTGAAAGACCTAGATGATGTATGTTTGAGGTAGCTTCTAAAGAATTACTCACTATCAAATCCAAACACGACTTTTTTCTGGTAGGCGTCCTAATATGATTTTTTAAATTATGATTTGATAAAATCGTTTGTAGTTCTTTAGCGTAGTTATTATCTTTTAAAGGATCAATGTTCCAGTCTCCACAAAAGACAATAGTTTTTTTTATGTTTTCTACAAAGTTTATCAACTAATTTTTGTAATTCTTTCAAAAATATTTCTGGTTTAGTTAGAGGACTACGATAAATACAAACTACAATCATATTATAATTTAATATCTCTAGAGCACAACACTCAAAATCCATTTTAATCGGTTTATCTATTAATAGTGTCTTATACTGAAGCCCCTTTTTTAAAAGAATACACGTGCCTCCCCGTGATTCGTCAATTCGTGAGTAATACGCACTTAAACTATAGTTTTTAAATTTTAACAGTGGCTCCCTTCCAGCTTTTATAAACGTCTCTGACAGACATATAATATCTACTTTTCCAACCTTCGTTGTTAAATCTTCTAGTGTTATTTCAAAGATATCCAACTTTGACAAAATCCCTGCAATATTTTGATGTAGTAATGTTACCTTATTGCGTTTTGTTACTTTGTTCAAGAAAAAACTGCTCCTTTTGTCCTATATCTGTTTTTGTGTGGTCAATTTTTTTTAAATAATATGGTATTGTTCCTGGCTTGATTATTTTTTGTCCCTGATTTGTTGGTTTTGGAGGTATTGCCGCTGGTTTTTTTAAATGGTTTTTTATTGTATCATAATTTGGCGTGATAAATTGTTTTTTATATTGCATGTAATCGATTTCCGTATTTATTTTGCGAATAATTTCTGACTGTGTATGTATAAAATTTAAATTTGAAAAGTTATCAGATTGAATATAGTGACAGTTTGAGTAATTAGCTAGAAATAATTTTAAGTATTTATTCAGTAAATAAACATTAAGATAGGGATTATTTATAATATTAATTACAAAAATTTTATATTGACTTAATTTATGAATAAAATTACATACTTCTGATATAAATTTATAAGGATTGGTTTCATTACACCCTACTCCTAGTACAATTATATCATTTTTATTTAAATTATTCAGTAACGTATCACAGTTAGTTAATATATCACTACAAGTCGCATTTGGTTTCACGAAAGATTCTATGGTATATATATCATTCCATTGGTGATTTCTAGTTTTTCTCATTTTATTTGATAGTCCTTTTACTAGTTGATCGCCCTGTATAAAAATTTTGGGTTTCTTGGTGATAAAGACATTTTTATTTTGCATTTCAACCTCATTCGAACAAACAATCTGGTCACACTCATGCTGCATTGGTAAAGTTATTTTATTTTGACTTGGTGAAACAGAAGTGGTTGCAGCATTTTTGTCGGATTCCGGAGAACGTGGGATCGATGGATATGTTTCTGTCTCCTGTAATGCATTCTTCGAGGTAGGGTCCGTACCTCCAGTGGAGGGAGTGAGCGGTATCTCCTCGTTATCCGTCTTCTGTGTGATACAAGTAGAAATTATCTGCTCTTCTTGTAGAACGTAGCTTGGTGGAGATCGGGTGTCCGATTTTGTAGGTGTCGAGAAATATTTATGTTTTCTTTTAGAGCTCGAAGAAGGAGTATTAATTGGTCTTTTATCTATTTGTACTTTTTATAGTTACTTATTATTTTTTGGCATCGTTCTTATTCCAATTTTAATTTTGTATTGTCACTATTTAATTTTTCAATTTCTTGATGAGCACTTTGTAACTCCAAATTATTTTTTTGTAAATTCTCAGTTAATTCTATCACAGTTTGACTTTCATTTAATGAGGCATTAGGTACGCTCAATATGGTATCATTCAAATCAAACGATGAATCGTTGATGTTCTGCAAAGAGAGTGTTCGGAATGGTTTGCGGAAAGTTATGTTATTTTCTGATTCCATCCTTAAAATTTCACTGTCAATTTTTATTTTTTATTTTTTATATATATTTTTTATTATAATAAAAATATTTTAATGTTTGTATCCCTTAAATAAAGGAAATAAAAATATATAACGTAGAAAAAAAAATCGATTTCTGAGATTCGATCGCAGGTATCTTCGTCGCTAAGCCTAAGAACTCACGGAGCGATTTTCTCCCGCGCCCGCCGCGGTAGCGGGCCCGCAACTCCTGTAGAATGCATATTTGTATGTAAAAACGAGGGGCATATTTCACGACGCGGTTTACGCCCGCGGCGGGCGCGGTTTACTCGCGGCGCCCGCTGCACCGGCGGGCAACTTCTAGAACCGCGCGGGTCGCGGTCAGCCGCAGCCTCGGCGGGTTGCTCCCGCACGCTCTGCGGTCGGTTGGCGGGCGACCGCGGTGGGCGCCGGGGGGAGGGGGGGTCGTAAAACCACCCGTCTTGCGATATTCGCCTGCCAGGTTTGCGGGCGATAATCGCAACCGCGGCGGCTGCGCTACCGCACAAAACTTCGGTCTCGTGAGTTTTGAAACTTTTTAAAATTTCCGCCACCGCAGCGGGCGCGGGAGAAAATCGCTCCGTGAGTTCTTAGGCTAACACGTTAAGTTTGCTTCCTACGTCCCTCTACCACGCAGCGCTTGTAGCTACGAGCGAAAATATCGTATTAAGTTATTTGTTGTATTGTCGGACGGTCGTTTGATGACCATATATGGACATGTCTCTTCCGACCGTTAAGTGGATGAGTCACTTTCGCTTGCACATTTTATAACAGAAAACTGCCGCAGTTTAAAGATTTTTGTTGATATTGTCCTATTTCTCATCACAATTATATTAAAGTAGTTATATCACTAAATCACTTATTTTATTAGCTTTACAATGACACTTTATAAACTTTAGTTACGTCACTTAATACCACTTAAACATTTATTTTTATGCGACTGTAACGAAACTGCGTGCGATCACTTTGCCGTTCGGCGCTGCGCTGATAATTAGATAATTTAAAAAAACGGTGAATTTATATTGAAGTACTTATATTTAGTAATTTACATAGTGAAACCCACGATAAAATCACGAAGGATTGAAGACATGAGTGGATGAAGGGGTTATGATACTATATAAAATACTGTATCATAACCCCTTCATCCACTTATGTCTTCGATTCCTCCAGGAGTGGGTTTTGAAAAATAAGCAATATTTATTAATTATTAATTTGTATTTTTTTCTTTTTTTTTTGAAAAATTTTGAAAAACTAAAAAATATATGTTCCATCAATTTAAGCAAGGAACATTTGTTGTAAATTTAAAGCAAATCGGTTGATGTTTTAAAAATATTCGATAGAAATTTTCATCCTGTTTCCCGGAGAAACCCGGAGTATTAGTAACAACTTTACCAATTTCCATTCAAATCCGTTCAAGGGTTTTCCTGTGATGCCCGGACAGACAAACAGACAGACAGACAATAATTCTAAAAAAAATATTTTTGTGCTCTAACACGTTATTGAAGTGCCCCCTAAGTGAATTTTATTATAGTATAGACTAGCTGACCGGGCAAACGTTGTTCTGCCAAAAATTTTTTAGGGGTAGGGGGATGAAAAATAGATGTTGTCCGATTCTCAACCCTGGCCGATATGCACGCAAAGATTCACGAAAATGGGTCGAGCCGTTTCGGAGGAGTTCAACTTCTAACACGAGAATTTTATATATAAGATATACTTACTATATACGAGTATAACACAAAACATTTTTGTATAATTATGTCCTATAAACACTTTGAAAACATCAATATGCCCCAAAATGGTTTCATTTGAAAGGCAATAATGCGAAGATGGTTTGAGACCACTAAAACAATGCATTAGGCACATTTTCCATTTTTGACTTTTTTTATACAATTTTTTTTGCGTAGTAGCACACGCCGGGTGGTATCCACTAGTATTATTATAACAGATTGCGAGCACAACTGAGTGAGCAGAAGAATGGATTTTGTGTGGATGTGTTCTCTATATCTGGCCCTGCGATGAGAATAATATAATACTTACATTATGAACAATTAATTGAAGAATGATGAATTCTAAATATTAGTATTAAGGTGATCAAACACCGTACGCGCGTAGAATTCGTTGTATGAAATCATAATGATGAGAACGGCCGCACATTTAACCCGCACCCGTACGCGCATTATTTCAAAAAATGCGGTAGGTATCCGAATTAATAGAACGCATGTTGATGACGACATATAATGCGGCGTGTAGAGATCTATTCATGTGGTGTAGAGCGCGTGCTGGTACTCCATAGTAGTCTTAAACCACCTTCGGACTATTGCCTTTCAAATTAAATCATTTTGGTACTGTATATCGGTTGGATGGTTTGCAATTTAGCCGCATCGAAGGAACAAAAACAAGTTTCCGCAAAAACAGGTCGACACGTAGCTACAAGGTCGTATCAAAGGCAACAGAAACGTAGCTGTTCGTATATTTATAAACAGATGGGTTACTTTTCTCTTCAGGAGAGCAAAAGAAACCGTAGGTATGTACCTCTGTAGGTACATACCTACGGTAGTACAGCTAAGTACGGCTTCTTAATTTGTAAGATATCCTGAGGAGTTTCTTTTGGTCTTTTTCTCCTCCTCCATTTCTGTTCCTCTATGACAAAGCTCCTTTCCGAAATGGTGGTAGAATTAAAAAATGACGTTCATAAGTGTATCAGTGATAGCTTAGGTACCAATACGTTTAAATGATTTTGAATTTAACTTAGATCTGCAATCTAAGCGATAATAGATATATTTAAATCTAAGGGCTAGAAATAGTTTTAACGCTTACCTGTCAAATCCATTTTATATGATTTTTATTACCATTCACTTCATTGAATAAATTTAAGAAAGACTTAAATGTGAAGCGCTAAACATAACGCACTCCGTATTAAAACAGCTTTATTGTAACAAGTAAAGTTAAGGATTAATTTATGAAGCGTCCGTCAACAACCATCATATCTTATTTACTACCAATAAATTTAGCGTCCTAATTATGTGTGAGTTATATATACAATTATCATTGAAGTATTATTACTAGCATATAGAACCGACACCGCGAACACAATGTATGTCCCAATGAATTGGCGCCGATCGGCTTCAATTTTCAATGGATTCGTTCGATTTTGAAAGGAGAACGGGGGCTCTATTTTGAAAATAGAATCTCCCGGCGGGACACACATTTTGTTCGAGATGTCTGTTCTATGTTCTATGACATTATACGTTGTAATACCTGACATAAATAAACAATCACTATCGCCTTATCACTTATTGGATTTTTAGTGCTCTGCCCGCGTCTTTGCCCGCCTTTTCACGGATAATATGTCTATGTCTTGTTCCAGATCGTGGTATGTAAGGTGACCATACGTCCCGCTTTCAGATTTTCTGTTCCGCTGTCCCCCGCGAGAACAAAAAAGTCCAAGAACCAAAATACTATACCTACTTGTGTACATTTAATCCATTGAAAGTACGGGATTACGCCCGATGACGTTTCTTTTAGCTAGAAATTGTAATTATTGTACACAAATAGACTATAATATATAGATATCACGGAACTGAAAAAAAGACGGACGTAACCTCGTCTAATCGAGAGTGAAGCATAGCAATGGCCGCCTGTTTACCATGTGTGCGTAATTTTTGATTCGCGATTGAAACAGTGAAGTATCAATGTGTGGGTGTGTGTACCTGTATAAATAGAGAGTTGGTATTACTATGGGTGCTTCACTAAATTTCTTCTTGGGGTTACGTCCGTCTTTTTTTTAGGTCCGTGATAGATATTTATAATTCCGTACGCGTACCGCTTTGACACAAAAAAAATGTCAAATTAAGTATAGGTACCTGTGTACAAAATTTCATGAAAATCCGTTCATTAGTTTTTACGTCAAAGACAAGAAACATCCATACAAACATGCGCATTTTAATATTAGTAGGATTTATTTCCTACCACTCCACATTTACAAAATACAAAATTACAAACCAAACGGGAACCTGAATGCACTTACTTCTTTACTCATACGCTACCTACCTAAATCCAAGAAATCCTGGTTGGCAAAGTTGGCAAAATTCAAAACTGCAAAGTAGTGCCATCTCATATGGTGGGGGAAAGTTGAAAAACGACAATAGCGCTGGCATCGCAATAAGTACGTTATGAAGATAGCTGTTGTAGACGGACCTGTTGAGTGAAGTTTGCTGAGTTCAATAAAATTTATCCTAGCGCACCGCAGCGCCACATGTTATTGGACGCGTTTTTACGGACACTTTTCATGCACAGAGACGGCTCTTCTTACCCTCTATACTCCATGTTACTACGATAGACCCTACACAGCCTACTTACATTGAGCACTCCTATCGCGCGAATCCGATAAGCTACAAGGCCGTCCAGCCGCAAAATGCATAATAATAAAAGCATCATCGATGGATTTTAGTAGACAACGCAGAAACATCGAAAATCTTTATTTAATAACCCTCAGACGAAAAAAGAGGGATGTTATAAGTATGTGGTGTATGTGTATCAGTATATCTGTCTGTGGCATTGTAGCTCCCAAACGGACGAACCGATTTTTATTTAGTTTTTTTTTTTGTATGAAAGGTGACTTAATTAATAAAGAGTATTCTTAGCTATGTTTAGTGTAAGTTAATCAAATTGTCGGGGTTCTTAAATTTAAGATTTGGTAGCAAATAGTTTTTCTGAGTATCTTCCATGTACAAATATAGATGTTTACAGTTATGCTTACTGATGACCCACTACCGCCCGTCACCTTGTATGAAATGCGCGATACTTCATAACCAAGCACCCGAAAAATTCATGTTTTTTTCTAATGTAAAACATCTATACGCGAGCGGCAAACCTGATTTTTGGCGTGGTGATATAGGCCGTGGCGACGCATCGCCGGCAATATGAAAAAAATATATAATAACACAATGTGGGTAATCATAAATAAACTTGGTTTCATAGGCTGTAGCATATTGTAGGACAAATTCACAACTTTAAAATAAGAAACGGTTGAGTATTAGGAGATGGTAGGAACAATAAACCGCGATACCTGAGTTCAAATCCTGGCGAAGTGATAAATTTATTTATTGTTAAATTCGAGAACAATAACTATATTTTGTTTAAATATGTGCAACAATGTTTCAAATTTTGTTATTTATTGTTGTAGCCTGGGGGAAACGCCCTTTTGAAGACGCATGATTTGTTATTATAATAAAACATCCCTGAAGAAGCTGAGGCTTGGTTTTGGCAGAGTTCCACAAACACTTTAAAAGAAAATCTCTCCTGGCGTCCAAAAATATTAATCAAGCTAGATGTATTTAGTTATAAATCGAAAGACATTTGATTGCAGATTTTGTATCGAATTACGGCTACATTGTATAAACCATCTGGAATTTCATTTTCAATAAGATAACCCGTAACAATAAGATACGAATCGTTTATAAAATACATAGAAGATGGCGCTTATCTAATTAGTTACCATTACTTTCGCTAGATGGCAGTACCTATACTCACGTCGAATAATACATATAAACTATACATCCAGATCATTGATTTCTAACCATAAAATTTAATCAAAAAGCACTGCTGGATTCAGAGTAACAGTTAGAAATACCGGGGTGCGTGCCAGGATTTGAACTCGGGCCCCCTTCAATGTTCTAACCGCTAGGCTATCACTGCTCTAACTTTAGTCGCGTTAAACAGAATCCGATACAAACTAAATATGCAAAATTTTTACTATTAGCTTTTATTTAAAATTATATTTAGTGAATTTCGCTTTCATATAATAATGTATTTTTGAAAGCAAAAATATTCTCAAATTTTGTATGCTTGTTGTTATTATAATTTTTGTACATTTCCACCGGAGATTAGCAATGTTCATTTTTTTATTAAAAGCGCTCCATCTAGCTGGTTTTACTCTCTTGGTAGATTAAAATTCATACGATTTATATTGCATATAATAAAATAAATTGAAAATAAACTATTAATTTATTTTAATTTCATTGTTTAAAATTTTATTTTTATGATTAAAGTGTGCATTTATCTGCATTAAGCTGGTGTATATTTTGTATGTTTCACATCTGCCAGCCGTCCCGTGACGGCTCACATTTTTTTTTCATTTATTACTTGAGCTAGGTATCGGTTTGGACTGTAGGCTCTTTTGTAGGTGTGATATTCTTCGAGCTAGGGCTGATTCATTTCATGAATTTCTAGCTGACGATTTTTTTTAATTGTTTTATAATATACTAGCTTCTACCCGCGACTTCGTCTGCGTGGACTTGAGAATTAGTAATCAAAAAAGATTCCGGCCAAATGCAAGTTAGAGTTGCGCACCGAGGGTTCTGTCCAAACTTACAGAACCGAATCATCTGGCTGCATAGGCGAATAAAGTCTACTAAAAGTAGTAGAAGCGCTCATAGCCCGGAGGCTTGCGTCGATCCTATGTGATCGACAAAGTTAAGCAACAGCGGGCGCGGTCGGTAGTTGGATATCTAGGTGAACGCTAGTGGCACGCTAGTGGCTAGTGTTGTTATTGTAAGATAACAGTCGTTAAGCCATGTCGGAGGCCCTCGGGCGGCATGAAAACTTCCGACAATTGGGTTGGCCACTAACCCCTCCACCAATCCGCACTGGAGCAGCGTGGTGGAGTATGCTCTAGGCCTCCTCAAGAGGAGAGACCCGTGCCCAGTAGTGGGCCATTAATAGGTTGAAGCCAAAAGTAGAATTAAGACACCTGGGTGAATTAACTCAGGCGAAGGCAAAGTGGATGACACCAAACATAAGAGGAATGTTAAATCATTCAGTAACTTAACTTTGCCGCTGGAAAACTGTCATTCCCATACATGGACATAGCGATCAATTAACCAAAAACTTAAACTTATTTAAGTTTGTTTGGAGTTATGCCTCCACACATTACTAAGATAATAGGGTTGACAGACAGACAGTCGGACAACGAAGTGATACTATAAGGATTATGTTTTTTCTTTTGAAGAACAATACCCTGAAAAATATACCAAAAATTCTATGTAGTAAGTAGCACATACATAAAACCAGTCAAAATAATATTTATAACCTGTAAACACAACTTCCATGCTAAATTATTATACCCTTTTCTAAAGGAGTAAATCCATCCCCGAGCCTCGAACTCGAACGATCCAATCCCGACGAATATGCGCCCTATTTTTTAATGCGGGATATGAAATAACTGGGAGCCAAATTTCTACCTAAAAAAATATCTAAATATAAATTTAACAAATATTAGTGGGATTTTATATGATGTACGTATATAAAATCCCACTCAGATCCTGAAAAGGTCAACGTTGTACTGGTTTTGCAATGTCAATGTTACCAACAACAAATAATTTTAAAAACGTTCAGTCACTTCCACCCATTCTAGAGTAACATTCTGGGAGTAATATTCTGTCTCTAAGATACACGACCAGACCCTGAATTGGTCAATGATGGACTGGTTTTATAATGTAAGTATCGTCACTGGAAAGGCAATAATAATAGAGCTCCATTTTGGCGAAAATTAGTTATATACATCGGATATCTCGGATACATCGGATTAGAAAAAATAATCCAAGTAGGTACTGGAATACTGGACTGCTCCTATATATTCATATATGTCGAAAAATTTTTGTACGTAAGTATAAACAGCCAAACCTAACCTAATCGAATTCTTCTTCCATTTTAATTACGTAGTGTTTTCTTGGCCCTACTTCTTCCTTCATTTTGACTTACGGCCGGTCTCAATAATGTACTAACAGATGGAAGACTGTGGATAGGGCTACCATTAGTATGTCTTCTGTCATATTTGTCAATTTTTCAGATGCAAAAATTGAAGCTATTGAGCTTTTCGCCCAAGAACCTGGTCCAAATGCCAGAAGTATGTATTATATCTGGAAAACGTTTTAAAATAAACTTATTGTTTTTGACTGCTTTGAAGTTTGTGGATTAGACAGCGTGTTATTAGTTTATTTTTACTACTATTTATATAGCTCAATATACCTTAATTAAAAGCTTTGCTAGATCATAAAAAAACTGTCTCTAAACTTGACAGAATGGAAATTCAATCAATCATAATTTATTATTTTTTCTTTCTTTTCTTCCTTGGATGACAATGTATGGATGATGCCTTTAGTCTGATCACGGACGACGCACTCAGTCATCCATGGAAAACGGTGACCATTTACAATCAGGTGGCTCGGCTGCCCTTACGTGGCTATTCGCAAATTCAAAAGTATTTTAGTTATTTGTATTGTACTTACGTCCGGTCATAAAATTTGCCTATGCCAGCTTGGCACTCATTGACCAATATCTAGGTGACAGCAGTAGATGATTATTCGCAAATATTTTAATTTCTTACTCATTTTGATTAATAAATATGTAAACGATTTGTATTTTTAATATTATCTCCTAATTCTACATTACAATAAGGAAATCTAAATTATTATACTTTTTCGGAATTTAAGAATTTTATTTATTTACAAAAAAAAAACCTTTTTCTTAGGTAAATTTACTAAATTGTGTCATAATATTATCGCTAACTCTGATCCACACCATCATACAGTCAACCTATATTAATCCGATAGCAAAATCTAACTTAGTTATGTCTTATTAATTGGGTAGGGAAACTAATTTACTTAAAACCTCAATGTTTGACGACCTTAAAGCATAGTTGGTAGCGACCCTGCCTGCGAAGCAAGAGGTCCCGGGTTCGATTCCCGGCCGGGGCAGATACTTATGTGACAGATAAATATTTGTACTCAGGTCATGGGTGTTATTGTGATGTGTTACGTGTCGTCCATGCCCACCTGCGACACAGATTAAAACCTACTGTGGGGGTATGAGTGTGTAAGCGTTTATTTTAAATATTTTAAAATATATGTATAGGTACACATTAATTTCAATAAAATATTTATTCACGGTATTATAGCTCAAGTCTTGTTTTCAGACCTACTCAGTTACCTAAACTGACATCTGTTGTTGATTAGCAGAACTAATTCACTGCAAAATCATAAATTAAAAAAAAAACATGTTCACATTGATTTTTTAAGAAATAACGAATATTTCCGATACTAAACAGTCTCTTTTATCCCTCTATCTGGTACTTTCACAATTTCTTGCTGTTATGTGGCGTAACAAAAAGTCCTATTTGTTGATATTTCGGCTTTTACGCAACGTATCACAATAAAACGTACACCAGATTTTAAGTCAGACCACCAGTAATACAACTGTGAAAACCGCATTCAGTTTCATCCAGTAGTTTTGGCGTGATGCGGTGTCAAACATACAGACAGACAAGATTTTAAAAAATGACAGATTTGCAATCTATTGCTCCTATTGAGTCCCCTGATATCAAATTTTCTTAAATATCTTCAATGTACAGACATTATCGAGTTACTGTTTTATAATATACTAGCTTCTACCCGCGACTTCGTCTGCGTGGACTTGAGAATTAGTAATCAAAAAAGATTCCGGCCAAATGCAAGTTAGAGTTGCGCACCGAGGGTTCTGTCCAAACTTACAGAACCGAATCATCTGGCTGCATAGGCGAATAAAGTCTACTAAAAGTAGTAGAAGCGCTCATAGCCCGGAGGCTTGCGTCGATCCTATGTGATCGACAAAGTTAAGCAACAGCGGGCGCGGTCGGTAGTTGGATATCTAGGTGAACGCTAGTGGCACGCTAGTGGCTAGTGTTGTTATTGTAAGATAACAGTCGTTAAGCCATGTCGGAGGCCCTCGGGCGGCATGAAAACTTCCGACAATTGGGTTGGCCACTAACCCCTCCACCAATCCGCACTGGAGCAGCGTGGTGGAGTATGCTCTAGGCCTCCTCAAGAGGAGAGACCCGTGCCCAGTAGTGGGCCATTAATAGGTTGAAGCCAAAAGTAGAATTAAGACACCTGGGTGAATTAACTCAGGCGAAGGCAAAGTGGATGACACCAAACATAAGAGGAATGTTAAATCATTCAGTAACTTAACTTTGCCGCTGGAAAACTGTCATTCCCATACATGGACATAGCGATCAATTAACCAAAAACTTAAACTTATTTAAGTTTGTTTGGAGTTATGCCTCCACACATTACTAAGATAATAGGGTTGACAGACAGACAGTCGGACAACGAAGTGATACTATAAGGATTATGTTTTTTCTTTTGAAGAACAATACCCTGAAAAATATACCAAAAATTCTATGTAGTAAGTAGCACATACATAAAACCAGTCAAAATAATATTTATAACCTGTAAACACAACTTCCATGCTAAATTATTATACCCTTTTCTAAAGGAGTAAATCCATCCCCGAGCCTCGAACTCGAACGATCCAATCCCGACGAATATGCGCCCTATTTTTTAATGCGGGATATGAAATAACTGGGAGCCAAATTTCTACCTAAAAAAATATCTAAATATAAATTTAACAAATATTAGTGGGATTTTATATGATGTACGTATATAAAATCCCACTCAGATCCTGAAAAGGTCAACGTTGTACTGGTTTTGCAATGTCAATGTTACCAACAACAAATAATTTTAAAAACGTTCAGTCACTTCCACCCATTCTAGAGTAACATTCTGGGAGTAATATTCTGTCTCTAAGATACACGACCAGACCCTGAATTGGTCAATGATGGACTGGTTTTATAATGTAAGTATCGTCACTGGAAAGGCAATAATAATAGAGCTCCATTTTGGCGAAAATTAGTTATATACATCGGATATCTCGGATACATCGGATTAGAAAAAATAATCCAAGTAGGTACTGGAATACTGGACTGCTCCTATATATTCATATATGTCGAAAAATTTTTGTACGTAAGTATAAACAGCCAAACCTAACCTAATCGAATTCTTCTTCCATTTTAATTACGTAGTGTTTTCTTGGCCCTACTTCTTCCTTCATTTTGACTTACGGCCGGTCTCAATAATGTACTAACAGATGGAAGACTGTGGATAGGGCTACCATTAGTATGTCTTCTGTCATATTTGTCAATTTTTCAGATGCAAAAATTGAAGCTATTGAGCTTTTCGCCCAAGAACCTGGTCCAAATGCCAGAAGTATGTATTATATCTGGAAAACGTTTTAAAATAAACTTATTGTTTTTGACTGCTTTGAAGTTTGTGGATTAGACAGCGTGTTATTAGTTTATTTTTACTACTATTTATATAGCTCAATATACCTTAATTAAAAGCTTTGCTAGATCATAAAAAAACTGTCTCTAAACTTGACAGAATGGAAATTCAATCAATCATAATTTATTATTTTTTCTTTCTTTTCTTCCTTGGATGACAATGTATGGATGATGCCTTTAGTCTGATCACGGACGACGCACTCAGTCATCCATGGAAAACGGTGACCATTTACAATCAGGTGGCTCGGCTGCCCTTACGTGGCTATTCGCAAATTCAAAAGTATTTTAGTTATTTGTATTGTACTTACGTCCGGTCATAAAATTTGCCTATGCCAGCTTGGCACTCATTGACCAATATCTAGGTGACAGCAGTAGATGATTATTCGCAAATATTTTAATTTCTTACTCATTTTGATTAATAAATATGTAAACGATTTGTATTTTTAATATTATCTCCTAATTCTACATTACAATAAGGAAATCTAAATTATTATACTTTTTCGGAATTTAAGAATTTTATTTATTTACAAAAAAAAAACCTTTTTCTTAGGTAAATTTACTAAATTGTGTCATAATATTATCGCTAACTCTGATCCACACCATCATACAGTCAACCTATATTAATCCGATAGCAAAATCTAACTTAGTTATGTCTTATTAATTGGGTAGGGAAACTAATTTACTTAAAACCTCAATGTTTGACGACCTTAAAGCATAGTTGGTAGCGACCCTGCCTGCGAAGCAAGAGGTCCCGGGTTCGATTCCCGGCCGGGGCAGATACTTATGTGACAGATAAATATTTGTACTCAGGTCATGGGTGTTATTGTGATGTGTTACGTGTCGTCCATGCCCACCTGCGACACAGATTAAAACCTACTGTGGGGGTATGAGTGTGTAAGCGTTTATTTTAAATATTTTAAAATATATGTATAGGTACACATTAATTTCAATAAAATATTTATTCACGGTATTATAGCTCAAGTCTTGTTTTCAGACCTACTCAGTTACCTAAACTGACATCTGTTGTTGATTAGCAGAACTAATTCACTGCAAAATCATAAATTAAAAAAAAAACATGTTCACATTGATTTTTTAAGAAATAACGAATATTTCCGATACTAAACAGTCTCTTTTATCCCTCTATCTGGTACTTTCACAATTTCTTGCTGTTATGTGGCGTAACAAAAAGTCCTATTTGTTGATATTTCGGCTTTTACGCAACGTATCACAATAAAACGTACACCAGATTTTAAGTCAGACCACCAGTAATACAACTGTGAAAACCGCATTCAGTTTCATCCAGTAGTTTTGGCGTGATGCGGTGTCAAACATACAGACAGACAAGATTTTAAAAAATGACAGATTTGCAATCTATTGCTCCTATTGAGTCCCCTGATATCAAATTTTCTTAAATATCTTCAATGTACAGACATTATCGAGTTACTGTTTTATAATATATATAGATATAGATTATTTAATTCTTAATAATATTTGGCTAAACGGTTGGAGTTGGACAAGTGAAAAAATTCTCAAAAATAGGTTATATTATATTATGAATTTACAAGGAAAACTATCAACACTATGTTAGCATATTATGATAAACTTACTACTTCGGAACCCTACATTGCCTGAAATGCACTGGCCCGGTTTTTTAACAGCAGTTAAAATTGTTTAGAATCCGTCAAGGACGTAAATTGACGTAATACAGTGTAATTATGTACTTATGTTGGATTTTATTTACCTACTTAGTCAGTTTGAGAAGTAAAGGTCGATGCATACGTAACGTGGACGGGACGTGAGGTTTTGGAAACATCGTTTCATAGAAAATGTAAACGATAGGCTATCGTCGATAGCGCATACGCAACGGAGGCACGGACGGGACGGGAACGAGAAACGCACTTTTTATATTTATGCCCCGTCCACATCCCGTCCCCGTCCCGTCCCGTCCACGTTACGTATCTTAAAGGTGAGTAGTAGGGTAGGTGTGGGTAATTAGGTAGTAAGCAGGCCCCTCTTTCCCACTGGGCACTCTGGGCACGTGCCCAGGGCCCCGTGATCTATAGGGGCCCCCTAGTTCCTGCCAGATCATTAAACTATAACCGATATTTATCACTGAAAAACTTTTTTAATTCGAATAAATCGTAACCTAAATTACTGACTACAATACCAATTTGCTTATTAGCTTTTGCATAAATATAGAGGCTTGCTTATCTACTTTCTTTGTATATTCTAACAAAATAGTGTTCTGACAAAGTCATAGGGCCCCATTATCTTAATATGCCCAGGGCCTCCAGTAAGTTAAAGACGGCCTTGGTAGTAAGTAAGTATGTATATAGACCAATATAGTTGTGCTTAAACAATTTAATTTCATTTAGTTCTTAGATTATACAATCTAAGTATTTTTTTTTTTTTTTTATAGCCTGAAGGGCAGACGAAAAAGCTTACGGGCCACCTGATGGTAAGTGGTTACCGTCGCCTATGGACATGAGCAACACCAGAGGAATCGCCAATGCAACGCCGGCCCTGAAGGAGAACTCTTTTTACACCTTTTTTGAAGAATCCCATGTCATAGCGCTCAGGGAATACCTCAGAAGGAAGTTCATTCCACAGCTTGCACGTACGTGGCAAAAAAGTTCGTGAGAATCGGACTGTAGAGGTTCTCCACAAGTCCAATCGGTGTGGATGGAACTTCAATCTTCGGCGAGTGGTGCAATGATGAAAAGGAGACGTAGGCATCATGTCAAACAATTCCTCGGAGCACTCACCGTTGTAAAGTCGGTAGAACACGCAGAGAGAACCGATGTCTCTTCTGAAACTCAAGTGTTCTAACCTGTGAGTGACTCGTGGGTCGTTGACAACTCGGACCGCGCGCTTCTGTATGGCGTCAAATGGGCTAAGCTGGTATTGCGGCGCCCCAGCCCAGAGGTGGGAGCAGTACTCCATGTGGGGCCTGACTTGAGCTTTATAAAGCATTAGCAGGTGCCTCGCAGTGAAGTACTGCTTAGCCCGATTCAGGACACCAAGCTTCTTGGAGGCCAGCTTAGCCTTGGCCTCTAAATGACGCCGATACTGCACATCACTCGAGATGTCAACTCCCAGAATCCCAACACTTTTACTCACGGTGAGCGCGGTACCCTGGAATTGAGGCGCTATGACGAATGGCGTTTTTTTAGCGGTAAACGCGCAAACTTGTGTCTTCGTGGGGTTGAACTGGACCAAATTAAGTCGACCCCATTCCGAGACTTGCTCCAGAGAGTTCTCGACTTCAGACACAAGTTTCATTCTGCTATCCGCCATTTGCAACTGAGAGGCATTGGCAGGGGCTGTGTAGTAGGCATCCCCTGTACTATCATCTGCATAGCAATGGATGCCACTTGTATGCTGCAGCATGTCATTGATATGCAGAATGAATAGCGTAGGAGATAACACAGACCCTTGGGGGACGCCAGCATTTATAGGTTTCATATCTGAGCAACAACCGTCGACTACGACCTTAATATGTCGCTCAGATAGAAAACTGGCTACCCAGTTGCATAACCTCTCAGGTAGACCGTAGGATGGTAACTTCGTGAGAAGGGCCCTGTGCCAGACCCGGTCGAAGGCTTTAGCGATGTCTAGGCTGACTGCTAGAGCTTCCCCGTTGCGATCAAGAGCCTGAGCCCACCGGTGCGTAAGATAAACTAGAAGATCACCAGCCGAACGACCGTGGCGAAAACCATATTGCCGATCGCTAATCAGCTGGTGATCCTCCAGATATCCTAAGAGCTGCGTGTTAATCACGCGCTCCATTACCTTCGCAAGCAGGGAAGTAATCGCTATAGGCCTGTAGTTAGCCGGGTCACTAAGATCGCCCTTTTTGGGGATGGGATGAACGAGTGCAACCTTCCACGAAGACGGTACTACACCTGTGGCATAAGATAGCGAGAATAAGCGCGTTAAGACGGGAGTCAACTCGGGAGCACACGTCTTTAACACCACTGCGGGGATACCATCTGGTCCACTCGACTTCTTGGTATCGAGAGACTGTAGAGCCCGTCTGACAGACTTTTGGGTAAAAAGTATATCATTCAACGAGCTCTCACACCGCGGGATGTTAGGCGGTGTGGTCCCTCTATCATCAAGAGTCGAGTTGGCGGCAAAAAGGGTGCCAAGAAGTTCGGCTTTTCCCTTTGCCGTATGGACCACAGAGTCGTCCGGTTTACGCAGTGGTGGAAGAGATGACCGACAGAAGTTGCCCTCGGCAGCTTTAGCTAGCGACCAGAATTCTCGAGTACCGGATGGGTAACCGACCAGCCGCTCGCCAATTCTGCCGATGAACTTTGCCTTCGCCTTGGCCATTTGCTTCTTTGCTGACCGGGAGGCAGCGTTGAGCTTTGTCTTAAGCTCTGGGGTGGATGGATCTTTACGCGTGTACGCTGATGCCCAGGCCTGGTAAGCGGCATGCTTCCGATTAGATGCCGAAATACAGGGACCACTATACCAGGGCTGATTTTTACCACCGATGGATATGACAGAGTTGGGAATAAAACATTCCATGCCCTGTCGTATCACATCGGCTACCGAGTCGGCGCACGCGTTCGGATCCTCCGAAGCGAAACAGAGCTGCCTCCAAGGATACGAACTCAAGAATTCCCGGAGTCCGTCCCAGTCTGCTGACTTATAGTGCCAAACTTGACGCGTTCCGGTGGGTCGAGATCCCTCCTGGCGCGTCAAGGGTACAGAAGTACTTACCAAGCAGTGGTCAGATGATCCTAGAGGAGCCATAACCACTACTCGGTAGTTAGATGGATGAGAAGTCAGCAGCAGGTCTAGCAGAGAAGCAGTATGGTTCACAACGTCAGGGACTCTGGTGAAACCAGTTACAACCTGAGTGAGCCCATAGGCCAAGGAGAAGTCAAAAGCAGACCTTCCCGCGAAGTCAGTGATTTTGGACCCCAACCAGTCCGTGTGGTGGGCGTTAAAGTCCCCCAAAACCACTAACTCCGCCGAAGGATACTGCTCAAGCACCCTATCGGCCGATCTTTGGACGTGCTCAAATAGACGAGTCGTCTCCACGTCTCCGCTATAGGACCTATAAAGACACGCGTAAACACGAATGTGGCCTGCAATGTCCACGCGTGTCCATAACAGTGATAGGTCCTTGTCTTCAAGGCAGGTCAGACGGGAACAACAAATATCATCCCGAACGAACACACACACCCCGGCACGCCGTCTGAATGCGTGCTCTAGCCTGTAGCCAGGGTAATGTAGATAAGACGTGTCGCCCGGTGATGAAATCTGAGTTTCCGTCAAAAAGAGTAGGGCCGACTTTGCTGTCTCTAGATGGTGGTGGACAGCATTGAGATTGGTATGAATTCCCCTGATGTTGCACATGTCAACATTTAGTGTGGTAGGAGTGTCAGGGGTTGCCGCTGGGTTTGACCTATTTCTCTTTTTTACCATGCCCATATATAAGTGTAAGGAGGAGGAGGAGGAGAAAGGTAAGGAATGCAGTGATCTGTAAGGGACCCCCGGGACAAGGTACGATTTCGTGACACCGTGCCTGCAAGAGTAGAGTATGAGTTGCTGGCGCGGCGGACGGAAGGGCCCCTGGTCCCCCCCGAGCGTGGACACCGGGTACCACTCCGGTCTCTTACTCCGGCACGGCGTTCACGCGACGGGATTATGCGCCGGCTGGTGAGACAGCCTCCCAGACTAGAGGTTAGACGTGTTGTCTGGGTTCGGGTCCCTGTACTATCCGGCGGGCGGCCTGCGGCAGGTCAGCCGTTTCACCAGGTCTCCCTGGCCGCCACGCCAACACATCACGTCCTCTCGAGCAACGGTGCCTCAGGAATTCGTAAGACCCAGGGATACACCACAGAGTCACTGCATATAGGATGAGGAAAGGTGGGAAAGGGAGGACAACTGGATCTCAAGCCCCCAGCCGGAACACGACGAATCGTTTGGCGGCTGACTCATGCTCAGTATTGTAGTAGATAGACTATATATTATTATGTTATGTTACCAACCATATACAGGGTGTCTCAGGGCCAAGTGACCGCACGGCGTCTATGGATTAATTGGACAAAACTATCAACAAAAAACCAATAAAGTACAGGTCTAATCGGTTTGGTTCTTTTTTTATTAGCTTTTTAATTTTTTTGGAAAAAAACCTGACTTGCTGCACTATTTTTGACATATTTTTTTTGTTTTTACATTTATTTTCATTCTGTTTTTTTCATTTACCAGTTGTTATCATAGTTTATCTATTCGAGGTATAAAATCTACCCAAAATTAAATAGAATATGTTTTTTAAAGACATTAACTGAAATTTTTTTGAAAAAAATACAGTTTTTTTATTTAATTTCGCTAAAAAGTTGGAAAAATGCCGTATGAATATTATTATTTTATCAATTATTATTAAACTACATGATATTACCTACAAAATCTCATCAACATGTTTGTAGTTATCTAAATCTTTTACCGAACTACAAACTCTTAAAATATGCACCCTATTTTCGATAATAAGAAGAGTAGACTTTTAAAACCAGGCTAGTGGAACATTTAAGTGTCTTACTATCAAAAATACGTTTTGCCCTTTGATATAATAATTTTAAATGCTAAGAAACAATAAAAACAAGTGCAAATTTAAATCATTTATTAAAAAAAACAGTAATTAATTCATAACATTTTCGATATGACTGCCTTTGGCGTTAATACAGGCTAAGGCTTTAAATGACGAGTCAAAGCTTGTTATTTGCACTTCGAAAGGTTCGCTCCTATTTCTGTAGCAGCAGCATCAATCTTCTGATTCAATTGAGACCTTGGAAGACCATGCTACTGGACCACCTCTCTCTCGGTCTACTGATTTTACGCCTCTTGATTATTATTTTTGGGGCTACGTGAAATAAAAAGTGTATACTGTGCCAATAGCTACGTGAGAACAATTGAAACAGAGGATTGATGTTTTTGCTACAGAAATAGGAGCGAACCTTTGGAAGTGCAAATAACGAGCTTTGACTCGTCATTTAGAGCCTTAACCTGTATTAATGCCAATGGCAGGCATTTCGAAAATATTATGAATTAATTACTGTTTTTTTTTAAATAAATTATTTAAATTTGCACTTGTTTTTATTGTTTCCTAACATTTAAAATTATTATATCAAATGGCAAAACGTATTTTTGATAGTAGGAAACTTAAATGTTCCACTAGCCTGGTTTTAAAAGTCTACTCTTGTTATTATCGAAAATATGCACCATATTTCAAGAGTTTGTAGTTCGGTAAAAGATTTAGATAACTACAAACATGTTCATGAGATTTTGTAGGTAATATCATGTAGTTTAATAATAATTGATAAAATAATAATATTCATAGGGCATTTTTCCAACTTTTTAGCGAAATTAAATAAAAAAGGGTATTTTTTTCAAAAAAAATTCAGTTAATGTCTTTAAAAAATAAATTATATTTAATGTTGGGTAGATTTTATACCTCGAATAGATAAACTATGATAACAACTGGTAAATGAAATAAACAGAATGAAAATAAATGTAAAAACAAAAAAAAAAATGTGAAATATAGTGCAGCAAGTCAGGTTTTTTTCCAAAAAAATTAAAAAGCTAATAAAAAAAGAACCAAACCGATTAGACCTATACTTTATTGGTTTTTTGTTGATAGTTTTGTCCAAATAATCCATAGACGCCGGGCGGTCACTTGACCCTGGGACACCCTGTATAATGGCCTACATTGTCACTAATAAAGACAGTATTTACTCAGCACTCGTATCTTTCACTCATCGCCTAAGCACATCCTTACATGGCGACCCTGCCAGTGGTAAGAGGAGCCGCGGCGCGTGTGCCATAGTTACGGCTTACGGTGTTAACGAACTTAGTGCGTGTGTATGTACTAATTATGGCGCGATAGAATCTGTATGAGCCAATAAAAGAAGAGAGTATCATGTAAAGAGAGTAGCATCCAAAATACCATGTGGAAGCGAATTTTATTAAATGGAGATGCAATAGTGCTGTTGCGGTGGTACAGACGATGGCATGGTGAGATGGTGCAGCAGGAAGTGGCCACCAACATGTTAACGGGTTTCCCGAACCTCGTTACCCTCGGGAGTCTTCTTCGCCGCCGAGAAGAGCGTATGACTAGCAGCTGATCTCGGTCCCGGATCCAGAGAACTGCTACATCTCCCAGTGTTGTGATGAGTGTTGTGTTGTGTGTGAGTGAAAGTGATCGGTCGATAATTAATCGGTATGGTGACGTATAGGGACACTAAGTAATGTAAGAATAGGTAGATACCTACTTATCCAGCTGACTGGTGAGTGAGTTATGTAATCGCATTTATAGTTAGGTATGTAATGTTAATAAGCAAAAGTCATCTCTAATTTTGCTTTCTCCTCTTATACGATATGCAGTTAATATTATGATTACTAAGGATGGTTAATTCGATGTGCTATGGCAGAGGAATTAAATCGCATAGCGAATGATTTAAAGACAATACGGACGTATCTTATAAAAATTGGTCCTGCCCGCAGAACGGGTAATGTTTTAATAGTAAAAGAGGAGGAATCAAATAAATTGTATAAGGAATATAACACTTTTGTTGATATTTTAAATAGTCAAATATTGAGTAAAGATTTAAAATCACTAGTAGATAAAATCAGTCTTGAAATACAACGTTTATATTTAGAAATTATAGATTTATGTACTGAAAGTGTGTCCTTGCAACAAAGTGCCAACATGTCTAGCGAAAGTTTTGATCTAAAAATAGCATTAAGTAATGAATGTAATGAATGACGAGGATGATACTACAAAGCAATTAATAGAAGGTATCGAATATTATAGCTCGGTGTTGAGTAACGAGACGTGTAAAAATAAGCTTATTCAATTTGTTTTAAAGAGTCGTCTCTCTCAGAAGGCAAAGCTTAAGTTATTGTCTAATTATGGTACTATTGATGACCTTATAAGGGATATGCGAAAAAATTTACTGCCACGAAAAAGTTACACAGCGTTGCATGCCAAGTTACAACAATGTAGGCAAAATGACAAGTCCATTTCAGATTTTGGTCGAGAATTATCGGAGTTATTCGTAGATCTGACAATTTCGCAAGCCGACGGAAATACGAAAAATTATGACGTATTACGTCCGCTTAATGAAAAACTCGCGATCAAAAAGTTTGCCGACGGACTGCGAAATCGTCGTATCAGTACAATCATTGCGGCACGTGACTTTAGCGCGCTGTCTGATGCGGTACAATCAGCGATGGATGAGGAGCTCTCGACCCCCTCCACTTCATCGGAGTTCATGGGTATGTATAAACATCCTTACAACAATACTTATCCTAATCATTTTAACAGACAAAGGAGATTGCAAAGAGGTACTTATAGTAGAGGGTATCATAGTTTTAGAAGTAAGTTTACGGGAGGCTATCACCAGCCTGGTCCAGCGCGGACAGCTGCAACACACCATCGACGTGAATATGGTTCTCAAAGCAATCGTCGAGGTGATGGATTTCGTGCGAGAGGTAATCATCGGAATTAACGTAGTAAAGGACATTCAACTCATAAGATGAATATTATAGGGACAGAAGAAAACAATACCAAATATGAAACAGATGATAAAACTCTGACCCAGTTTTTTCGTGCCTGAATATATTTACTCGTGTAACAGTTTAAGCAAAGTTTCCTTTAAAGTCAATGAATGTAAACATGATTGGCTCATCGACACAGGCGCATCAATATCTGCGATCAAATTCGCTTGCGTTCAAAGTTTACATTTACCTTTCCATACTGAGCGACTTAGCGTTACGGGTATAGGTGGAAATGTGATCTCGGATGGCTTTGTTTACTTAACTTTAAATCATAACGGAGAAAAATTTCATCATAAATTTTACGTCTTTAGAGAACTGCCATGTATGTATGTATGTATGTAAATGGAATCTTAGGACAGGATTTTCTCAAAAAATTTAATGCTATTTTAAATTTTGAACTTAATACATTCCAGATAGTAACGGAAAGCGGGAAAAGCGTTACTTTACATTTCGACTACATAACGCCGAAGTCACATTCCTACTTGACAGTACCAGCTCGTAGCGAATCTACACATTTCATTACTACAAGTTTTACGGACGACTGCGTAGTATTTTCTCAAGAACTTTGTGAAGGGGTATTTATAGCTAACACTATAGTAAAACCGGAAAATGGAAAAATCCCGATACGCATTTTAAATAGCAGAGATAAGGATGTCAAATTAAATTACTTTCCAATTCATAAGCAAAAATTAAGTGATTATTTTATATGTCAGTTTAATCAAAGCCGTATTAATGCGGACCGTGTGAAAAAACTTTTTTCTTTGTTGAATTTTAAAGGTTTAAATCTCGAAGAACAAATATCGATTGAGAACATATGTGCTAAATATCCGGACATTTTCCATTTGCCAGGTGATAAATTGACCACAACTTCATTTTACAAACAAAAAATTGATTTAAAACCTAATAGTAACCCAACTTATACAAAACCATATCGGTTACCACATTCACAAAAACAGGAAATTGACAGGCAGGTTCAGGATATGTTGGAAAACGGTATAATAGAAGAGGCTAGGAGTGCGTGGTCCAGTCCATTATTGTTAGTTCCGAAAAAACACGACTCCACAGGTCAAAAGAAATGGAGAGTTGTTATCGACTATAGGAAATTAAATAACCAAATTCAAGATGACAAGTTTCCATTACTAAATATCTCGGAAATATTGGATTCTCTATCAGGAGCTGTGTATTTTTCACACCTTGATTTATACCAGGGATTTTACCAAGTCAACCTAGATAAAGACTCCAGACCATATACGGCATTCACTACGGGAAAAAATCAATTTCAGATGACCCGTATGCCCATGGGAATAAAGTCTAGTCCTAACGGGTTCAGTAGAATGATGACTTTAGCGATGTCGGGGTTAAACCACGACAAATGTTTAATCTATCAGGACGATCTTGTGGTTTTTGGTCGAAATTTACACAGTCACAATCAGAATTTAATGGACGTATTTAGTAGGCTAAGGGCTTGTTTCACGATCTTCAAGTAGAGTCCTGAATAAGCTATTCGCCGGTTAAAGTGACGTTAAAGTGTCATTTTCCATACACGAAATGTCAAATTAACCAACGAATAGCTTACTTCGGACTTACTTGAAGATTGTGAAACAAGCCCTACGAAAAATTAATTTAAAATTGAATCCCGTCAAATGCATATTTTTACAAAAGCAAATTTTATATCTAGGTCATGTTGTATCAGATAAAGGAATTTTACCAGATCCCGAGAAAACCAAAATTTTAGAAAATTACCCTAGGCCGCAAAGCGTAGATGAAATAAAGCGCTTTGTCGCCTTTGCTAACTATTATAGAAAATTCATTCCAAATTTTTCAGAAATTGCACTTCCGTTAAATAAAGCTTGTCGAAAAAATTTATCATTTCTTTGGTCAGAGGAGTGTGAGCAATCGTTTCAAATATTGAAGATGGAATTAACAAAACCGCCTGTTCTCCAATATCCAAATTTTTCACCAGAAAATGAATTCTTATTACAGACAGATGCATCGGGAAAAGCAATAGGATCCGTATTATGTAACATGGATGGACGACCGGTTGCATATGCAAGTCGAAGTTTAAATAAGGCGGAAATGAATTATCCTACTATTGAGAAGGAGCTGTTGTCAATAGTATGGAGCGTAAAATATTTTCGACCTTATTTATACGGAAGACGTTTTAAAATTCAAACTGATCACAAACCACTTGTGTATCTTTTCAGCATGCGCGACCCGTCCAGCAGGTTACTAAAATTTAGGTTACAATTAGAAGAATATAATTTCACTGTCGAGTATTTGAAAGGGCAATCCAATTCTGTAGCCGATGCATTATCACGAATTAATATATCTTCAGAAGATTTAAAAACAATGAACGATCAAATTTCATGTGTTATGACAAGAGCGCAGTATCAAAAATTTAAAAATAGCGAAAAACTTAGTACTAGCGATTTGGTGGATAATATTGCCACAAGCTCGAAGTCTGATCAACCTAGAGTCGTGGAAATAATTAAAAAACCAAATCTCTATACTGAACTTTCGTTAATTGACTGTAGGAAATTAAGGAAAATGGAATCAAATGGATTAGTTACGGACATTTACAATAATTTTTCTTATGTACCAAGTAGATCTACTATTTATTTATGTACAATGTCTAAACCTCGATCACCGATTACGCGAGACGGATTGGTGAGAGATTTGGCAGTCATGTGCAAAAAATTAAATATTAATGAGTTATGCATCCTAAGAGATGAGATGAATAAAAAATTTATTAAGGGAATAGTATATATAATTATATATATATATAATATATATATATAATATAATATAATAGATATAATAAATAAATTTGATAAATGGACCGGTCCGCGGATATGTATTTTAAATAAGGTACAAAGAATAAATAATATAGATAACAGAAAGGTAATTTTAAACGACTTTCACCTGTTGCCCTCCAGTGGCCACGCGGGTATCAGGCGAATGTCTAATAATATTAAAAGATATTATTTTTGGCCCAGCATGGACAAAGATATATACGACTATGTTACCAAGTGTGAACAATGTCAGAAACAAAAATATTCTGTGGGTACTAAACAGCCAATGGTAATCACGAGTACGGCTAATTCTGCTTTTGAGAAAGTGTACTTGGACGTCGTAGGACCGCTCCCGAAGGACGCTTTGGGGCAGGTTTATATTCTCACATTGCAGTGCGAATTGACAAAGTACGTAGAAGCGTACCCCTTGCCTAGCAAGGATGCAGTTAGCGTAGCTCGATCATTTGTAAATAATTTTGTTCTTAGGTATGGGATACCGCGAGAAATAGCCACAGACCGTGGAGCAGAGTTCATCTCCAACACCATGAAAGAGGTATGTCGACTTCTTAATATTACTCAGCTGACGTCAACGGCATACCATCACGAGAGCATAGGAGCGTTGGAGAACTCTCACAAGGCGTTAGGGGCATTTTTAAGGGTAAGTTCTGAAAATAGGTCAGGCTATTGGAGCAGTTATGTGCCCTATTGGTGCTTTTCTTATAATAATAGTGTGCACACAGAAACGAAGTATACGCCACATGAACTTGTTTTCGGTAAACGCTGCGTAATACTAATCTGAATAGTGGCATTGTAGAACCCTTATATAATCACGATAGTTACCCCTTAGAGTTAAAATATAGACTTCAAATAGCACAAAACGATGCTAGAAATAATCTTATTAATAGTAAATTTAAAAGAAAGGAAATGTATGACCGTAAAATAAACCCTGTATATTACAAAAAAGGTGATTATCTCCTTGTTAAAAACCCCTCAGGTGACAAGATGGAGAGTATATATCAAGGTCCTTATTTAGTAGTTGAAGACCTTAATTGTAATGTTAAAATCATTAAAAAGGGTAAAGAAAAAATTATACACAAGAATCGCACAAAACTGTATAAAGTGCCAAATTCTTCTTAATGTATGCAATATGTTTAGCAATAAGATTATTTTTTTACATGGTTTACCTGTATCTAACTCATAATTTTTATACTTTTATACATATTATACATTTTTTTATGTTAAGAATTATGTTCGCATATTAAGTTAAGAAAAAAAAAACAAGCTTATGTTGTTTTTTATTTTTTATGGAAAGGGAGGTGTAGTAGATAGACTATATATTATTATGTTATGTTACCAACCATATATAATGGCCTACATTGTCACTAATAAAGACAGTATTTACTCAGCACTCGTATCTTTCACTCATCGCCTTAGCACATCCTTACAGTATATTATATACAACAAAGTCGTGTTAGTTACACCACTTACATCTCAAGAACGGCTGAACCAATTTTGATGATCTTTGATTTGTTATTTTATTCGTCTCGGCCCAGAAAAGCAGAATAATTATAAAAATATCAAAAAAAACACGAGGAATATATGAAAATTAATATAAAAATAAATAACAGAACAAATGACAGCTGTCAAAACAAATGACAACCATCAAAGCAAATTACTTAAATGTTGATTAATGAATGACTGAATGAATAAATGAATGAGTAAATGAATGAGTAAATGAATGATGAATGAATGAGTTAATGAGTAGGTGAATTAATAAGCGAATGAATGAGTTAATGCATGAATGAATGAATAAAAGAGTGACGTGTTTATGTGACGGATTTATTCACTATGAATTAATGAATATGACTGACTGAACGAATGTGACAGACTGAACAAATTAATGAATGGAATAATTAATGGAAAAAGAGAGGGAGGAGGAGACACGCACACACAAAATGTTGACATTGATTTGTTAGTCGGTACAATAAAAAGTTCGCCGGGACAGCTAGTATTACTATAATCATATTATAATGATTAAGTAGGCTTCATACAAGTTAGTGCACCGGTTCTTAAACTTATTCACAAACATACAATATTATACAATGTTCTTCAAAGTCTTAAGCTCACACTCAGAGAAAGACTGCCTTGTTGTATTTTCCTAATCCCTGTACGTATTTTAGTTCACAATTGTCACCATAATACGGTGAACAGCTTACTATACCACGTGTCTGGAGGTGGCGGCTTTTCGTAATGCGAGTTAAGTTTTGGCTCTGTGTCGTCTTTCGGATCCTCCACAAACATGTTCACAAAAGAGTTTCGAATCCCAAATTGCATGAAAGCTTTGTACGGAAAATAGAAGCCTACGAAAACATTCCATTGGTATAACAGATTTAAGACATAGCGGCCTACATCGGTGCTATAAACTGCTAACATAAAGTTGCCGAGCGCAAAACGGTATCTCGCGGCAAAGTTCAGCTGCTTGTATGCCGGTGTGGTCTCGATGGTGTCAAAGTCTCGAACGTACAGCAATCGTTGAGGTCGTCTTGGTAAGCCGTCTAATGCACTCTTATGCATTAAATCTGCCGTGTCAACACCTGAAACCATAATAGAAGTACGGATATCACCAAAGACGATGGAATATCACGTAGAACATACTGAATCTTTAATAATGCTTGGCAACTTATATCTTCATAAGTGGTGAAGTTTAAGTGTATGGAAATTTCCTTTGTTTAATAAAACACAGGAGTTCATACAAGGGTCTTTTGTCTTCATCCATTGTCTATTTTAGAATCCAAACCAATGTTCGTGCACTTTACCTGCCTGGCTATACACAATGAACTAACGTACACCTGCCATAATTCTATAAGGAACCGTGAATTATGTTAATTAAGTTTAAAAATAACAGTTGTAGATCAAACAACAGTGGCGTAGCTAGCCCTAAGGATATGGGGCCTATGTCAATATTTTTTATGGGGTCCCCTCCACGTCAGCTGTCAAATATAAAAGGAGTGACAACTATAGCGGTCTTAGGCCGCGCCGCTGGAGAGCTTTTTTGGGAGTGTTCGTGGGGTCCCAATACGCTGGGGGCCCCGTATAATTGATACGGCTGATACGGAGGAAGCTACGCCCCTGTCAAACAACCACAGCTTCCTTCTTGCTCGACTCCGTACGGATGTTAATGGACGGCCGTGACCTCTTTGTATTCATTGTGAATATAGTAAAAATAAAAATATAAACCTAATAATAGTAAAAATAGAAAGCATTACAGTTCGGCAGCTTACCTATATCTTCCGATTTTCCATTCATGTGGACCTTCAACCTACTCTGAAAGTCAATTCTTTCTCCTTCAGTGTACACGTATCCTGGAACGTCAGCGTAATATCTGGTTCTGAACAGGACCGCAGCCGGGTCCAGTTCATCGTTCAGAGTACCCAGGCCTGCCAGCATGACCCGGGCAGTATGTTCGAAGTATTCTGGAGGGTTCTCCAAGCAGGGCGTGAACACTCGCTCCAGCAAAATACGACAAGCCGCGCGCGTCTCGTCGATGTTTTTCCGACATAAATTATACCTAAAAATTAAAAAAAGTTATAATGACTATTAACAACAATATAATATGCACTAAGATGTAATAAAAACACTATTACAAAAAATGACAATTAAAATTATTAATTTTCAGGTGTAAAATTTATATAAATGTGGTAATTAAGATGTTACTTAATTGTATTTATAGCACTGCCTACACTGTGGCACGTTATATTAATTTACCATGACTGTGGTAAGGATGCATTTTTACCGCTCATTAACACGCGCGTGTCGCGGACCGTCTCGTGGCGCGTCCGTAGCCACGCCCCCTACGCGCGTGTGAACACCGCGCGAGCGCTCGCGCGAGCCCCTTTGGCGCGCGCCTACAAAACCGCTCCCGACGCGAGCCCGCGAGCCACGAGACTTGCCGCGGTCTGGTCCGCGAGCGCCCTGTTCACACGCGCGCGTATGCGCGCGTCTCGCAGATTGTCTCGTGGCTCGCGCGCGCGTGTAAATGGGGTATAAATAGTTTCGACATGTCTGTCCGTCCGCAACAAAGCGTCGAGACTCTACGCCCCAACTCAAAATCGCTCCTTAGTACAGAATTTGTATGGTGATTCTTTACTAAGGAGCGATTTAAGTAACCATTTGTTACTCTGAGTGGGTGTTAGTGTTAGAAAGCTGTAATTTGGGTTGGATAAATAAAGAATGGATAAATAATATTTATTAGAACTACAAAATCGTAGAATAAAATATTTAACTTTTTTCTGTTATATCTGGGATACTGTTGAAAAGGTCTTTCAAAAATATCTGTTTGATAATCTGTCTGAAAAATACTCGGCTTTAAAATATTGATTTTGGTTAGAGTCAAGTACGATTGGAGTTGGACTAGTAAAACATTTTACACAACTAAGTAAAACTTTAGGAGACAGATTAAAACCAAGATAAAATATTACCTATAATTACACATTTTCGTGTAATTACAACATAAGTAATATTCGTTTATGATCATTAATTTTATTTCTTACTACAATATTATAATGACTTGCGCTCTTAATAAATAAATAAATAATTTTCGCATAAATACTGAATTTGAAATTCAGTACAAATTTGATTGAGTTTTTGGTTTAGGTACTTATGATAAGTACTATTATTTCTTCTGTGGTTTAGGATGAGTCAAGTTCGTGCAAAATACCCTTAAACTTAAAGCTTAAGCTTTACACACCTGTCCTCGATACCGATCATGTATCCAACAGTTCTCCAAAAGTGATTGTATCCTTCCCAGTCTCCAGCGTTGATTTGCCTCAGACTTAACTTGTCAGGCTTGAGTATTGCGAATCCAATGAAACCGAACTGTGTCAGCGCCATGTCTCGTTGTGAGACGGTTCCGAGGTCCTTGAGCGAGGCGGCTATACCCGCTTTGAAATGGCGGGTTCGGACTGTTTGAAGGGAACGCCAAGACCTAAACAATTTTATTATACAATTATAAGAAACATTCATATATCGTCAAAATAATATATCGTATAGCCTATCAGTTTTCAGCCGGGTCCTATCTATCCCTAGGGAAAATTTATTTAATACAGCGTGGTTATACTCCACCAACCCCACTGAGCGTAGTAGAATAGTCTATAATGTAGCATAAGCTCCGCGTAGTGGACCGTGGGCCTTATCGATCTTTACAAATATTTATGTGACAGATATATATTTATACTCGGGTAATGGCCCGGGTGTTGTTGTGATGTCACATGTAACACATCTTTGTCAATTTGCCTGCGACACAGGTGAAAACCTACTGGGGGGGGGGGATTATGAGTGTGTAAGCGTTTAATAATTATTATTGTTTTTGGAACGAAGTTCCTTATCGCGCGTTGGGACGAAAAGTTGTAACGACACTTTTTGCCGTCGTTTATTAATTAAAGCGAGTTACTAGGCGACCAGAAGTGTTCGAGGGTGCGACAGTACATACTATGATTGTACTGTCGCACCCTCGAAGACTTCTGGTCGCTTAGTATTAATCGAAAGGAACTTCGTTCCATCCGGGTGTCCCTTGACACCTCTCATTTTTTTATTATTATTATGTACTTTCTGTTTTATACTTACTTTGTACCTGGCTTTAAAGGATAATCATGCCAAGCGAATATATGCATCAATGTCGATATGTATCGTTTATATGAGGTGTATTTAGAGTTGGAGCGTCGAGTGCTCACCAGTATCTTCAGTATAGACGGCACTGAGAACACAGCCACGACTCCTAGCGTCATGTTCATAACGATCGGGAAGCTAAAATCATGAAAGAAGCGGCGTCCTCTGTTGAAAAAAACAAAACATCAATTAGAATCAATTTTTTCATTGGATCAAATAAAAACAGATTTTTTTTATTTTAAAACATTTCGGTTAGTTCTCTAGGAGGTATCCTAAAAAAATATGATCGTATTGGGTTCCATTGCGTTCCATGACCAAGTCCTAATTTTTATATCAAATCAAACCAAATCATTTATTCATCAAGACTATGTTTACTTAATATTTACATGGTGTTGGGTATTAAATTTATAGTATGTTGATCAATATAAGTAATCTATAGCTGCCTAAACTGGGATATACCTAGGTGTATCCAAATTCCAAATTGTAATTTTTAAAACGAGGCAATTTATAATTTTAAAAATATTTTTAGGTCATGAGTTTACGATTCGTATTTTTTGACGTGATAACGTCTATTAAAACGATGAACGCCGGGCGCACGCACGAAAAAATGTAGCGTTCCGCGAGCGAGAGAGCGGCAAAAGCGAGAGAGAGGCACGATCGGCTACGATCGGCGTATCGTAGCCGATGCCGTAGGCTAACCGTAGGCGATCGTAGTTGAGTGCGGCGGGGCGGAGCGGAGCGGAGCTTTGTCATGACGTTGTCACGTTAAACTACCGTCCGTAAACCGACTTTACAGACAACCATTTTAATGTACCCTCCAAAGTCACCCGCCCCATTTGTTTATTTACTTACTCTATGTTACATTACTCTACGATCTCTGTGGTTGCACTAATTTTCAAGTTTTATTATTTGTTTTAGGAGCATTTGGAAATATTTGGTCTTTACCTATGAAATTGGAGTTTGTATGAATGTAGGAACTTATATTCGAAAATTGTACGAATTTTCAGTTTATCCATGGCGCCCAAAACTACCACAATTTCACAAAAACAAAACACTTATATCTTAAAAACAAATTACTGAATTTGAAATTAAAACAACATGGCTTTTGCATAAAATTTATTTGAATTTCGAATTGCGCGCCAATCCACAGATAATTAAATTTTAAATCTAAAAATGGTAGATAAAAAATCTTAATTTCGTAGGTAAAGACCTAAAAGACCTATGTTTAGGGTTTGGCAGATCCTACAGATTATTTTTAGCTTTCGAGTCAGTTATGTAAGTCATAGGTATTTGTTGCATTATGCTTCATAACTATAACATTTTAAAGTGTACATAGTCTGAACATGGACACTGCTAGGACGTGGCAATAGTTTCCTTTAGGTAAGTTATGTACATACTTAGCATAAAGTACGAGTATATTATTATTTACACACTTAACATATTTCACTTACTGATTATATTTCTGTTCATCAAACCATTCAGGCAGTTGCATTTTCTGGTCCAAGTCTTCGACTTTCCCACTGTCGGAGGGACGCTTGTCTGCTTCTCCATTCAGCAAGCCATCGATATACTCATCCACTGGAATTTTTTAAGTAATAATTAAGTATTTAGATTTAAAATAATTACAATAGTAATATTTACATTACATTTGAGTAATGCGTACCACATACCCACGTAGGGTAACTCTGTATGTGGTCTGTGAATACGCACATAGAAGGTACTTATTACTTTGCGTAACCAATCGAGTGTTAAGTTTGCTTAATAATTTGCACAGGATAGATAATTTTAAACGCAATATAATATGCTCCTCGGATCCTTTTAGAAAAGAAAGCAATGCTGACGTTCGATTTAAGGCAATCCTATTGGCTTTAACCCATTAACGGCCCACTACTGAGCACACCTCTTGAGGAGGCCTAGAGCATACTCCACCACGCTGCTCCAGTGCGGATTTGTGGAGGAGTTAGTGGCCAACCCTATTGTCGGAAGTTTTCATGCCGCCCGAGGGCTTCCAACGTGGCTTAACGACTGTTATCTTACGATAACAACCGGAACCGACGGCTTTACGTGTCCTCCGAAGCACGGAAGCGCTCAAGAAATTTTTGCCACTAGCGGTCACCCATCCAACTACCGACCGCGCTTGTCGATCACTTAGGATCGACGTAAGCCACCGGGCTATGAGCGCTTCTATGATTATATGAGGCAATCCTATTAGGTACTCGTATTTTTAATGACTAACAAAATCATACGTGTTTACCTTTGTTGTTACCATTATAAAATAGCAAGTAGGTGAATAGACTCGTTCTGTGGTCGAAATTAGACCGTAAGGGCTTGTTTCACAATCTTCAAGTAAGTCCGAAGTAAGCTATTCGTTGGTTAATTTAACATTTCGTGTATGTAAAATGACACTGTAACGTCACTTTAACCGGCGAATAGCTTATTTATGACTCCACTTGAAGATTGTGAAACAAGCCCATAAGTATCACACGGCCCAACTCAGAGTCACTAACGGTTACTATAATCGCTCTTTAATAAAGAATCACCAAACAAATTATGTTAGAAAAGATATCAAAAAGGTTTTAATAACATAAGTGTCTGGCTCTATGTAGATAGTTTACTTATTTTCTTTTTTTAACGTTTGTATCTCAAAATTTAAATAAATCAGTCGTTCGCTGAAAGTCAACCTTGTTTTTCCAATAAATTCTGTGCTAAGAAGCGATTTAAATAACCGTTGGTGACTCTGAGTAGAGGCGACAGTGTTACCACAGGTGTTACGTCACAATTCACATTGACATTTGTGTATACTAGATGACTCGACAGACGTTGTTCTGCAAGTGTTCCTTTCGCTTCCGGTAGTTGGCGCTACTGATACATAGCTGACTGTAAAAATAAATGTTTTTGGTCGCAGATAAGTTACTAACGTCAAAAATTGATAATAACCACACTTATATTGTGTCAAAATTTAAGCTCAATCGGTGAAGAAGTTTTCGAGATTTGAAGCATACAATTTTTTTATCCATTTTGTGTTTCTAACTCATATGCAGCATATTATATAAACATAAGTATATTAGCTTTCTGCACTCCTTCTTCATCATTACCTACATACGTCCTACAAGAAAAATAAAATTGTAACGTGAGATTAATTTATAACTCTATCATATTTTTATTTATCTATCTATCATTAAAACATATTATAAGATAAGCATTAAATTCTTAGTAAAAGAAAACACATGGCTGATCCGATTAGGTTGCAGTTTTCACAGAAAATATAAGCTTGGGTAACATGAATGTTTCGTTTAAGTCAATCAGTTCAAAAAGTGAAAAATTAAAAAAATCCCGTCTTAACATTTTTTCCAGTTCAGGTACTAACACTACTAACACACAGACAGATGTTTCCGAGGCGAAGCGAGGGCGGGTAGCAATTTTAATGGCGAGGAGATTCAGCAATTAAAAACTAAAAAAGAAAAAGAAAATAGCTAAGTAGGTTTTCACAGCGTGTTATCAGAGTGACTCGTAAAGAGTAAAAAACATTTTCTGAAACAAAGCACATTGTTACATCCGCTCCGCAAGTGTTGACGCGGAATACATACGATACGAGTACTACATCACGGTCATTGTTTCATCAAGATGGAAATATATCTTTTCCTATCAATAATTCCCTTGAGTTATTGTAATTGGGTAAGAAATTGCAAGATCTTTTACTGAATTAAAATGTGTGTATCATAAGGTTGCCTAAGTCGCACCCCCTGAGAAAAGATTTTAGCAGTAATGGGGCGGCTTAGGTATCGTAAGAGGCGACTCAGTCCTGCCCGCTGATGGAAGGGCCATTCGGAGGGATCATATTGATAATATTAATTTTAATAGTTAATTAATACTATTATTATTATTTTTATTTCTCCGTAAAATCCGCCTGGATGTAACTGTAATTTGAAGGGTATTGAAATTAAACAGAACTCATTGAACGCAATTGTACTATTTATATTTATTTATATTTACAACAGAAAATAGGATAAAAATTTCGAAATCTTTTATGGATATAGATGACTATAATATTACTTGGGTACATCATCGTCTGGAATATTTTATTTAATAAATATAATATTTTCTATTAGTTTTACTATTATTAACTCTACAATTCAACACTGAACGAGATCATTAACTCTATGATTCTACACTGAAGGAATCAACAAAAAACTTGACAACTCTACCGATCTTATTTTATTCTATTTTATTTTTATTTTAGGAGTCTGAATGGCTCATGCCGATAAGAGAAACGTACAGGTAATTAACATGTAAAATTTTTGCTTTTACAATTTTATTAAGGGCTAATCAGATATCTACGACTTGCGCTATGGGTAGCGAAATCTAATAACGTCCCATACGTTCTTGTTCTTACGTAGTATTATCTGTTTTATGGTATGGGGTAATAATAATTTATGATGTCAGGGCAAACCTCAGGGGCGGTCCAAAGTGTCTATTGTGGATTTTTACAAGCTCTTATTTAATTTTCGTTGTCCCTTAGTTTGTTAGCATGCAATAATGGATCAAATCTTGGCAAGCTGAATTAGAACTACTTCCTTCTCCCTCCTCCTCATCTTACGGAGTTGAAATTCCACAAATTTATATGATTATGATAATCGTGACCTGATAGGTACTACTGTAAGGTATGACTCCAGACGAGGGAACTAATAAACCGCCTTTATAACAGACACAAAATTTTATAAGCTATGTTTTTTAAAGTTTTTCTAAAATATTAATTTATTTAAATTTCGCTACCCACAGCGGTAGAGATCCAATATCGCTTGTATGGCTGGTTGAAATTTTACCTTGTAGGTTATAATATATTTTGAGGTAGATATAAAGTATGGTATTTAATTACATAATAATTTTTCTAGCAAGGAAACTCCTAGAAATATACCTGAAAATCATGACTTTAAAAGTCCTGTAGATGGCCCCGGTGCTTATGAAGATAATAATCAAAAGGAAAGTTTTACGAATACGCAATACAGAATAATGAGCGGAGAATCAATCTCGACAAGTATTACACTGAAGCTGAAAAATGTTTTGCACGATGCCAAAACTTTAAGTGAAACTTTAAAAACCCAAATAACTTCAATTACATCACGTGAAAAATTACTGAAAGAAATGATTGTAACTGGCAGGTAAGAAGATGTTAAAGTACTAGCCAGTAAAACTAAGTACCTGAATGAAAGAAAATGACGAAAGCATGTTTTTTAGCTTTTCAAACTATATCTATTTATATGCATGTATGATCGGCTTAGTGAGGCTGTAAGCTAGGGCCGGTTTCTCATCAAGGCGAAGAAGAGCGAATATATACAGAGACGGGCGCCCGGGCGCTCGGGCGGCGCGGCGTCATAGCGGACAGTGTTTCCTTCCACCAATGCGAAGCAAAAACGTGAGCTCGCTAGAGGCCTAAAAGACAAACTGTGTATACTTAGTCCATTTTGTTTTTTTTTATGGAAATAGCTGGCAAACGAGCTGACGATTCACCTGATGGTAAGTGGGTATCATCGCCCATGAATATTAGCAACACCAAAGGCATCACTGATGCTTTGCCGGCCAAGAAAAAGAAAAGAAAAAGAAAGAAAGAATATAAAAATAAATCCTTATATTAATTCAAGAAGATGTGGAAATAACGATGGCTCCTCTCCTTTTTGATACTTGCCTATGCGTAAATTTTTATTGTTGGATATGAATAGAAATTATTGGAAGAGTTGAGGCAGCTTTGACATTTTCCTTTCCCAATATGGATTTGTACAGAGCTACATACGAGTATATAACTGTAGATTTTATCCACATATGCGAAATGTTTCTGAAACAACTGCGAAATATTTACCTGCTTGTAATTGATAGAGACGACATGCGACGATCGCGATAGAGTCAATATTAGATAGAAATTAAATGTTTCCTTACAAAACAGTTAAATAAAAAATTTGCATATAGAACCGACACCGCGAACACAATGTATGTCCCAATAAATTGGCGCCGATCGGCTTCAATTTTCAAAGGATTCGTTTTGAAAGGAGAACGAGTGCTCAATTTTGAAAAAGAACCTCCTGGCGGGACACACATTTTATTCGAGATGTCTGTTCTATGACATTATACTTCAATGTACTTAATGTATTATTTTCTTGAACTTGACATTTCCCGCGTGTCTAGATTTCAGGATAATTAATTATTCGTACGAATTTTCTCCAGATCAGGGGTGACGGTTTTGTCGGTATTGTTGTTGGGGAAATTGCCAAGGACATACATAATTCGCGATGGATTCTGGACCCTATGCAACGGGATGGTTCAGTATCCTACAAATGGACAGCGGTCATCTGCAGTATTCAATGATCTCTTCGCCGCTCCTAGATGTATTGGCCAGGAAGTTAGTAACTTATTACTCCATAGTCCATATTCCATTTATACATGTAGTGTATTTATTTATATGAATTGCAATGTGTGTGTGAAACTATGAAAACAAGAAAAAGAGGTTCCAACGATTCTTTTAATTCTCGTTAGTTACATATATTGATGAAGTACCAACCATAGCATTATGTTTTTTTTAATAAATATTAGATACATTACAGTAGTTCCAAAGAAGAATCGATAAGATTTAAGAATCATATCACAAGTTCTAACAACTATTGTACAAACAATGACAACGTTACATACTGGCTCCAACTGCTACAAGGTACTTTCTGCTAAGTGCACTTATTTTTATTGAAATGTCTGCAGGTTACATCTCGCCAAGACCCCTGCGTGTTTAATTCAGTAATAAAATTTGAAACGATACCAAGACAACGAGGAATCATTTACTCTGAAGAAGATTACCTGTGTCTCAAGTCAAACTTTAATCAGACTCTAGAACAGTATTTAAGTGTTCCTAAATACATCGTCAATGAAACGTGCCGGGATGGTAAGTGATATTTTAACCTTAAAACTTCATTATTTATCAACTAATTTAGAAAATTCCCGTTATACGTTTGTAGAATCTGATGAGGGATTGAGGGAACTCCTCAAATATAAAATAATAATTACATACATACGTACAAAATGATACCATACAGAATAAAAAGGCTGTAATGACCATTGAAGTATTATTAATAGCATAATTAGAACCGACACCGCAAACACAATGTATGTCCCAATGAATTGGCGACGATCGGCTTCAATTTTCAATGAAATCGTTCGATTTTGAAAGAAGAACGGGGGCTCAATTTTGAAAATAGAACCTCCCGGCGGGACACACATTTTGTTCGAGATGTCTGTTCTATGACATTATACTTCAATGGTAATGACAATATTTTTTTTTTAATTTCAGGAACAGTAAGAAAGTTAGCTGATAATTCCCTGCAGTGTGGCGTAAGAGTGATGGCTGAATACACATACTATCCACATAAAAATACTGTAACAAGTACTTTACCAATCGAGTATTGTTTAGAAAAAGATGGAGCCTGCAAGCTGCTCGTAGCGTGGCACATCTCCAATTCCTCCATAGAAAACTTTGAATTCATCAAAAACGACAAAGGATTTAAAAAGTTTTTCATGAACGCTGATGTTCATAGTAAAAGTGTTTGATTGTTTGTACATAACTTTAAATTTTTATTTCTTCACTGAGAAGATTCAGCAAAGCCTTAATACGACACCAGTGGGGACTTCTCGGCAGGGATTTTAGGAATGAATCAACATCTCAACTCTCAACTCAACCTCAACATCAATCTCAACATCTTTTTAATGTAAAATTTTGTATTTTTCGTCTTTTTGTAAAATATATATCTTAAACACGTCTATGTTTTAAAGCTTGTTAGGTTCATCTGTAATTGACTGTTCATTTATTGCATGTTCTGTACTCTCAATTTATTTGTTTGTGTATTCAAATGTATCAGTTGTTGATGAACTTTAAAATAAAAATAAAATAAAATCAAAAATAAAAAATAACATAAAAAAATCACCTATTCCAAATTATAGAGGAGTTCACAACACGTTAAAAAGCGGCCAAGTGCGAGTCAGACTCGCCCATGAAGGGTTCTGTAGCAGCAAGTAACATAATATAAAAGTTCTTGTACTTCATTGTAACTTTGATCGATGTTTTTTGCGGTTTACGATTTATGACGTATTAAAAAAAACTACTTACTAGATCTCGTTCAAATCAATTTTCGTTAGAAGTTTGCACGGTAATGTACATCATATATTTTTTTTAGATTTATCATTCTTTTATTTTAGAAGTTACAGGGGGGGGACACACATTTTACCACTTTGGAAGTGTCTCTCGCGCAAACTATTCAATTTAGAAATAAAAAAGCGGCCAAGTGCGAGTCGGGCTCGCCCATGAAGGGTTCCGTAGCAGCAAGTAACATAATATAAAAGTTCTTGTAGTTCGTTGTAACTTTGATCAATGTTTTTTGCGGTTTAAGATTTATGACGTATTAAAAAAAAACTACTTACTAGATCTCATTCAAACAAATTTTCGTTGGAAGTTTTCATGGTAATGTACATTATATATTTTTTTTAGTTTTATCATTCTCTTATTTTAGAAGTTACAGGGGGGGGGGGGGGGGGACACACATTTTACCACTTTGGAAGTGTCTCTCGCGCAAACTATTCAGTTTAGAAAAAAATTATATTAGAAACCTCAATATCATTTTTGAAGACCTATCCATAGATACCCCACACGTATGGGTTTGATGAAAAAAACATTTTTGAGTTTCAGTTGTAAGTATGGGGAACCCCCAAAAATTTTTTTTTTTTTTTTCTATTTTTGTATGAAAATCTTAATGCGGTTCACAGAATACATCTACTCACCAAGTTTCAACAGTATAGCTCTTATAGTTTCGGAAAAAAGTGGCTGTGACATACGGACGGACAGACAGACAGACAGACAGACAGACAGACAGACAGACAGACAGACAGACAGACAGACAGACAGACAGACAGACAGACAGACAGACAGACAGACAGACAGACATGACGAATTTATAAGGGTTCCGTTTTTTGCCATTTGGCTACGGAACCCTAAAAAGGACTAACAAACAGCGACTGATCAAGAGATCTGACCGCCCTAGGCTAATTATGAGGACGCGCCCCTGCCAAAAAAGTAGTGAGTAGAGTAGGAACTCTTGATTGGCATGGTTAGAACTACAACATACCAAAAATTCAGAATAATTCCGCTGAAATCGAATAAATAGACTATGGAGGAGGGGGGGGGGGGGGTTAGCGCGCCCTGAATGAGAGCACACGCGATATGGGGGGTCGTGCCCATTGGGACTTTTGATCAGTACGGTTAGGACTACAACATACCAAAAATTCAGACCAATCCGCTGAAACCCACTTTCCAAACAATTAGTGCGGGGTCCTTTTAACTAAAAAGTGCCTGTCCAAACGTGTTAAGTGATAAGCCCCGCCCACCTACTTAACAGAAAATAGAAAAAATCTAAATTACTTGTCTACTTGATAACTAAATTTTAACTACCAAATTGTCCGTTTACACATTAATTTACTTAAAATTTTGTTAACTACTTAATACGCATAAACCGAACATTATTACGAGGTAGTCTAAGCAATAAGTTCAAAATGATGAAAAATAGAGATAAGTAGTGCTCTTAAAAATACGTGCGATAGCTCATTCTGCCCGGAACGATGTCTAGAAAAATGTTTCGGAAGCGTTTACCAGCACGCAAAAAATTGCAAAAGATTCTTAAAGAAAAGGAAATTTCCAAAAAATAACTCCTGACTCCCACGTTACAGCTCTACATACTTAACGAGATCACGCCATTAAAGTTTAAAAAAATTTAATACTTTGTTTATAAGAATTTTATAACTTGAACAAATATTTTTTTATCTATACTTTGTTATATATGTTACCGGCAAAACCCGATTTCAGGTTAAACTAGTTTGGCCTAGGCCAAACTAGTTTAGCGCGACACGATTAGGCAAAACTAGTTTCTCGTCAATAACTTTGGCTTATGTTTAACTTACCACCAAATAAATCATTGTTATCCCAAAAGTAGTAAATGATCACCAAAATTAAAACAGCATTTTAATGTAAAATTATAACCAAAAATGGTAATTCATTTTTTGATTCACAAACAGGCTTCCGAACGTCTCCGGCGCTGCGGGAAGTGCAGCCCCTCCGCCCTTGCGTAACAAACTGCAGGCACTCTATGCTCGCCTATGCAGCTTCGGCTTTTTGGTCCCTTGCGGCGACCAGCCTCAGCCGCTTCGGCTCACATAGTGCCTGCAGTTGGTTACAGCGGGCGGGGGCTGCTCTCACTCCGCGCCTCCGGGGTTTACATTCACTCTAGGGGTAGGGCAGACTAGTACCACGTGGGGTCGGGGTTGACTAAGTCGGTTTTGTAACCATTTCGACCTACATTTGGAAATTAAAAGAATCCAAAAAAAAAAAAATCCAAAAGAAACAATATATAAGCGAGGAGTTAATTTGGTGATCATTTATTACATTTCGTGTTCGAATACAATTTGAAGTGCAGTCGTGACTAAAATAGCTGTAATTTAAGAGGTTTAAAGCACAAAGATTTGTCGAATAAATATAAATCCGTAACAATTCGGTTCTAATCAGTTTTAGACTGACGAGAAACTAGTTTTGCCTAATCGTGTCGCGCCAAACTAGTCTGGCCTAGGCCAAACTAGTTTAACCTGAAATCGGGTTTTGCCGGTAACATATTGTATACATCGTTGTTTTTGTTATTTTTAGGAGTTTCAGAAAAAAATATAAAAAAGTTGAGAATTGTTTATAACATATTGTTAAGTTAAAAAACAATGAAATTGTTGATAAAAAAAATTGCTTTTTTACACTTCTATTGAAGATGGTCAATTACGATTTTAAAGAAAAAAAATTCTTAACTAATAATTTAAACAATAGAAATATTAAAAAACGATTATAAACAATAAAATATTATTGTTAGGAAAAAAAATTCTTTCAAAAATCATATTTTGTTTAGAATAAGGTATTAAAAAAATTCTTGAAAGCATTGAAATAGTCCATTTGTTTATAAAAAAAGTTATAAAAAATGAGGGATTTTTTTTTCAAGGCAGTAAATGTCTTTTATGAATGCAAAAACGATTATGTAATAATAAATTGGAAAAAAAAAGGGCATCGAACCTAATTGGCACACCTACAAGTCCGCCATTTTGAAAAAACCTCGATTCAGCGGCCAGTGATGAAACATGTGTCAATCGATAGACTAAATGATTATGATCAAAAAGTATTCAGTGATGAAATGTCGTAAGTGATATACTTTCTGAGATAAGTGAGTTCAAAACTGTAGAAAAATAAAGCAAAAAACTTCGTTTCAGCGGACATTGATGAAACATATGTCATTCGATAGGCTAAATAATTATGATTAAAAAGTATTTAGTGATGAAATGTTGTAAGTGATATGATTTCTGAGATATTTGAGTTCAAAACCGTAGAAATATAAAGCAAAAAAACTTCGTTACGGCGGACATTGATGAAACATATGTCAATCGATAGACTAAATGATTACGATTAAAAAGTATTCAGTGATGAAATGTTGTAAGTGATATACTCCCTGAGATATTTGAGTTCAAAACATCATTTACTTATTTTGAATTTATTGGGCCAATAATGAAAAATAAGTATATTATGCCATGTGTATGTGCTGCATAGGTACTTGATTTATTAATAACGGGTAGGTTTGAATTTAAAAAAAAAGCAAAGCAAAAGCAAACTACTAGGTTGTTTTATAAATAATTTATTTACCACCAGCGGCTACAGCTTTGGCAATTACTCTAAACCAAAAGTTAAAATTCATTATTGGCTTAGTTTTCTATATCATGTCTGACAATCACTGAATCTAAAAATTCCGCTGGTGATAAAGGCAACTTTTCCTGATGTCGAGCCCATGCCAAGAACCATATAACACACATTATATGGGAACAACAGGACAAGGTTCTTTTTCCCACTATGCATGAGCAGTACCATCCCGCGATTTTATTTCTACCCTTACGTTCTTTGTTTGACGAATTTGTTTAATTTTTATAATACATAATTCTTAATAACTGTATTAGATATTATTTTCGGCTTACGTAAGTATGACCACATTTCCTAGTTCAATTCCTAACTTAAATGGCTACCCATTCGATACAGGCGAAACTTCAGAATTCTCTCAACATTTTACGCTATTTTGAATAATGTGTCTTCTCCTGTTTATTTAAAGGAAACCCATAGCACTGCTTATTTCGGAAATTCCTTCACAATACAGTTCATACTGTTCTGGAACTCCTTGCTTGTAGACATCAAAAAATCATAGACTACCAAAAGCTCCTTCAAGAAGTCCGGCAGCACTACCTGAAGCAATTAGAATGTTGTCACCCGTGGTCTTCAACCAGATGTTATATATGTATTTATAAATATTTATTTACTTAATATATAAGATGTTTATATGTAAATATGAATAAAACTGTATTTATTTAATTTTGTTTATGTATATTGTGATTTTATATGTATATAGTAATTATTCTAAATATTCATAATATTTCTTATCTGGCATTACACTGACACAGTTACAGATCCACTAGAAATAAAAAGACATGTAATTACAAATGTTTTATTTTTGTACGGTTTTGAACTCAAATATCTCAGAAAGCATATCACTTACGATATTTTATCACTGAATACTTTTTGATCGTAATCACTTAGACTATCGACTGACATATATTTTATCAATATCGGCCGAAATGATGTTTTTGCTTTATTTTCCTACGGTTTTGAACTCAAATATCTCAGAAAGTATACCACTTACGACATTTCATCACTGAATACTTTTTGATCACAGTCATTTATTCTATCGATTGACACATGTTTGATTACCGGCCGCCGAATCGAGTTTTTTTCAAAATGGCGGACATGTAGGTATGCCAGGCTCCATACAAAAATGTTGGAAGCCCTTTCAATATCATTTTTTGTTCAACTTATAAAATTATTATAAACAAAGTATTAAAATTTTTTAAACTTTTATAGTGTGATTTCGTTAAGTATGTATGTAAGAAAGGCTCCACGAAGCTTTTTTTTAACTTTTTTTTTAAATGTACAATGAAAATGGAAGTTCGAGAAAATTTTGTTAATTAATAAAATCGTCTAACTTGTTGAAAAATTAACTTTAAGAAAAATTTCCTACGGAAGCATATTCTTTGAAGTGTTCCGAATACACCATAATTTTTTTTAAGTTTTTTAATAATAATTAACACCTTGAAAAAAATATTGAGCGTGACGTATTCAGTTTTGACGCCGCGCGTGCAAGCTAAAAATGCCGCGTGGAATTTAATTTTCAGTGTTAAATTAAAATTATAAATAATGGTGATAGAGTTCTAGGAGTCGGGAGTTGGGTTTTGGAAATTTCCTCCTCTTTAAGAATCTTTTTTTTTAATTTCTTAAACATTAACAGTTTCGGAGTTATTAAATAAAAATGAAATATTTTTTTTTTGCAACTTCATTTTTTTAATAACTTTTGCAATTTTTTACGTGCTGGTAAACGCTTCCGAAACATTTTTTTAGACATCATTCCGGACAGAATGAGATATCGCACGTATTTTTAAGAGCAGTATCTCTATTTTTCACCATTTTGAACTTATTGCTTAGACTAAGGCGGATTAAACAAAACTCACACTAGGCACTCCGTTGCCAGCTCAGCTCACCCACTCGCTCGACCACCGATCGATTCGAGTAACAAGTCAGTGTTTGTTTTACGCGCGCTTTTTAAAATTTCAAAATTTATTGTTAAAATCAGGGACTCTCAAGCGCATCTAGTTATAGATAGTGTTTTGTCTCGGTTTAGTTGAAATAAGTAGGGTAGATGCAGTGATGCTAGATTAGTGCATGGGAAGACACGATTTTAGCGCGCCCCCCCCGATCCTCGCGCCCTAGGCTGCAGCCTAATTAGCCTAATGGTTAATCAGGCCCTGCTAACAAACGCCAAACATTCTTAACCACTGAGCTTATAAAATAATGGCTTGGCTAGTTCGGATGCGGATTTCACTGTTGCAATGTAGTATATTATTAGTATTTGTGGAAACCCATTGTTATAATATTAGTCTACTTCGCCACAATCTGCGGTTAACATATTGGTATAAAATCCCGCTATAGAACGACCTTCACCGAGCTGGTTAATGGATGAACCCTATTTTATATTAAATTTAATATGTCCTTAAATATATTGCATATGGGTTGCCTAAAAAATTTCAGTCCAGGATATGATTAATTAATAATTAGTGATGGGCCGACTATGGGTTTTGCCGATCAGCCGACTAGCCGACTATTCGGCGAGAAAATTGCCGACTAATCGGCCGACTAGTCGGCAATGCCGATCATCCTTACTTTGGTCAAATATGTATGAAAACAAAAGAAATCCATTGCTTCATGATAAACCTGAAAGTCTGAAGTTTCTTCAGCTTCAACATAAATTACTTTTGCTTGATCCAATAAAATTAAAATAATATTGATAAAATTTAATTGAAAATATGACTAAGTACAAATAAAATTATAAACGTGTATTATTATTGCCACATGCTAGTGATGCAACGAATATTCGCATAATTTATGACATTCGCATTCGCAAAATGCAAATGAAAAACAAACTGTATAAACTAAAATAATTATTTTTAACATTAAAATGTTATTGAAACCTATTACGTTGTGTCGTTTGTTTATATTTGAATTGAAAAGTTTTAATTCTGAATAATTTTGAAGTAGGTCTTTTAATTAATATACGTCCTCAAGTTTTTTTGTGTAAAGTTTCAAGAGGATATTTTGTTTCCAAAACACATCAGAACTTGAAATGGTCACTGGTTTTGGAATATTATTATTACCAGCGACATATTATATATTATCTTTGAACATGTATCAACTACTCTCATCCATTGAGGATTAAATATTATGTCGCCAAGGCATAGGACCCTAATATGGTCAATAATGTTCTGCTTTTGCAAAGTTGTTAAGAACACTTAATATACGGTTGAATTGAATTGTTGAAGAGTTGCATAAATATTTTGTCTCCAAGACACATCTTTAGACCCTGGGAGATTCAATAATTGTATAATTTTGATACTATCTTCATTTCCTTTATTTTTAGTAGCGAAAATAAATGCCGACTATTCGGCGATTTTTGCCGACTATTTGCCGACTAGTCGTCGACTAGAAAACATGCCGAATAGTCGGTTTTCCCGACTAGTCGGCGTGTAGTCGGCCCATCTCTATTAATAATTAAAAAACTATATTTTTTTTAATATTTCAACGGTTTGGTTAATAGATAAATTCCATACCAATCGAAAGTATGAAGTCCATAGAATATGCAAACGTTAGGTTGCCTATTTTTTTCCCGTCATAACTCCCGGGTAGCCAGGTATAAACAGGTAAGTCGATACTAGTAACTTGCACCGGTCTGGTTAATGAATGAAAGTTAAATGAAAATAAAAATTATTTCATTACAAACACGGTGGTATAGGGTTGTCTGCCAAAAATCAGTCCTGACTTCCGGTTGTCGAAGTTTAAAAAGTGAAAAATTGCTGCGAGTAAATATTATTATGTGCGACTGAGAGGTCGCAACCAACCATCTATGCTATATCCAACCATGCTATTAGTTTTTTAATTTTTTCAGATTATTGAGGTTCCGAGTCATTGGACATATAACTGTGATTTCCAACTTCTGAACCTTCTTCGTCATCGCTTTCTGTTTCAGTTGTTTGGACAATGTCTTCTATCCTTACAGGTGTATGATCCCCAATAAATCCTACTGGTTTTAAATATTCATCTAAGAACCAACCGCAGTTCTCAGGCTGAAATTTCACGCATAATGGATCCGTTGCATTAAGCCACATGGAATTTACGAAAATAGTTCGTAAAATTTTTTGAGTCAATGATATCCAGCATGGCGGTATGGAGTCAAAGCCTTTTATTTTTTTTTAAAACTTCTTGCTGTCTTCTTTAGCAGAGTATTTTTTCATAAAAATGCGATATCTCGCATCATTCACTTTGGTGCAGTTCTTGATGCCATACATACTAGCAGTAAATTCTTGAACGGACTTCACTTTTTCGTCAATGAAAATATCAGCAGCATCTGTTAATGATGCAAAAACTGTTTGATATCTTTAATTTTTTGAAAATAACTGAAAAGGTTTTACTTTTCCTTTATTATAAAATGCTGCCGTGTAATCACAACCTGTAAACGCATGGAAGGCGGGAAGACTTTGGCATAATTTGATTCCTAACTTCAACGCTAAATCGGTGCAATTAATGCAATTAACAGGTTGATTATTAGTCTTTTTTGTTGTTGAACTGGCAAGCCAAATTTCTGATTCAATAATTTTCAATAATTCCGATTTTGATGATTCTTTTTTTAATCGAAAGCTGGTGCCTGTCATGTGGTCCCACATAAATTTTATTGAGATCTGACAATGGCATCCATGAGAACCACATAAGTCGCAAATTTGTGTTAAGATGTGCGCGACAAATGGACGAATAACTCAATATCACGCCAACCGATTTGGATTATTCTTTTTTTAATCGAAAGTAGGTACTTGTCATGTGTTCCCACATAAATTTTAACGAGATCTGACAAGTAGTTTTTGAGTAACTTTGAATTTTTTGTTAGTAAAATTTAGATTATTAAAATTCGACAACCGGAAGTCAGGACTGATTTTTGGCAGACAACCCTATACCGCCGTGTTCGTAATGAAATAATCTTTATTTTCATATAACTTACATTTATTAACCAGACCGGTGCAAGTTACTAGTATCGACTTACCTGTTTATACCTGGCAACCCGAGTGTTATGACGGGAAAAAAATAGGCAACCTCACGTTTGCACATTCCATGGACTTCATACTTTCGATTGGTATGGAATTTGTCTATTAACCAAACCGGTGAAATATTAAACAAAAATATTTTTTTTAATTATTAATTAATCATATCTGGACTGAAATTTTTTAGGCAACCCATATGCAATATATTTAAGGACATATTAAATTTAATATAAAATAGGTTTCATCCATTAACCAGCTCGGTGAAGGTCGTTCTATGGCGGGATCTTAGACCATATGAAGATATGCCTATACCACAGACTACAAAATAGTAGGTACATACATAATTGTATCTATACCTACTTTAAGACGACATTTGTGGCACCTCCCTCTCTCTCACAACGAAAAGATGCAATAAGTACAATAAAATAAAAGTATATAAGTACATTAAGTACCAACATAATTACGGAAATACCAGAGCCAACATGTGCAACTAGCCTTCGTAGAGTCAACCTAATGATGCTTCATTTCGGGCACAGAGGTTTTTCACACATTCGGATTATACAGCTCGAAAGTCTGATATCATAAGAATCTTATGAGCTTAAGAATCTTGTGACTATAAACGTAAAGGATTTAAACTCTGAAATAGAATAAAATACGAGGGTTTTTCACACATTCGGATTATACAGCTCGAAAGTCTGATATCATAAGAATCTTATGAGCTTAAGAATCTTGTGACTATAAACGTAAAGGATTTAAACTCTGAAATAGAATAAAATACGAGAGTTTTTCACACATTCGGATTATACAGCTCGAAAGTCTGATATCATAAGAATCTTATGAGCTTAAGAATCTTGTGACTATAAACGTAAAGGATTTAAACTCTGAAATAGAATAAAATACGAGTCTCTACTATTAAGTAATAAGGTTTTTCGCACATTCGAATTTTACACCTCGAAAGTCTGATATTTTGGTCATAACAATCTTATAAATGGCTAGTAACCATTGCAATCTAAATTATAATAGAAAGGTAATTAATTATATAAGTACCCAAATGTCTAACTAAAGGCGCAAAAATAGGGGGGCAAAAAGCAGTCTAAAATATACTGTGTATTTCCAGCCTAGGTTTATACGTAGACAATGTTGAAATTAGCAACATATTATCGCTCACCTAGTAATGTAATGGCACATCTGCAAAAAATGCGAAATTTAGTTCATATGGTATAGGTACGTGTTTAAAAGTGCATAATCTACATAGTGGTAAATATGTATTAATGTCTATACTAGTAACCAAACCCATACAATCTGTAAGAAACGTAAAAATAACCCATAAATTAATTTTAAACATTTTTATATAATTTTTGAAATTCGCTTCTGTAAAATATGACAAACGTAGATGTGCCGTTGTATTACTATTATAGCTAAGTATTATAGGTGAGCGTTATGTTAGAGTGGATAATACACAATGATAAAAAATTGTATGTCATTTTGACTCACTGTTCACGGCCATCCCAGCTATTAAGATCGACGTAACAATCTGTCCTGTTATTTGAGAAGATTATTGAATACATGATTACTGAATACATAATTTTATTATGGAAATGGGTTTTTTTTAATAAGTTTTTTTTGTTGTGTTCCTTTCTAAGCTAGTTTGTAAAAAAAACCATTCAAGTAGTAGTTTCGTAGTTGTAAGTTCATCGACCATTGGGTATTTATTAACTTGTCAAGCAACATAATTATGTTTTATCTTTATCGTTTTTCATAAGAGTGCGAAAACAAAACACTCTATAAGCCTTCTATAACTTTGTTTTTTAAGAATAAGGTGGTATAGGAAATTGTTTTCGTAAAACTGTCGTTAATTTTTTCACATCTTTTAATTAATACCAATAATTAAACTGGCAGGGGTGGCGTGGGGGACACATGGAGTCATAAACCAAAATATGTTTGTGTCTTAAAATATTATGTATTTGTATTCCTAATTCCTAGGTTAGGTAGGTACCCGTCTGGAAATACAGATCTCCGAGGGTCCCGTGTGAAGGGTCCTCGAGCTAAACTTATGACGGATGAAGATAAAAAAACTACCTTTTGACCAAGGAACCCAAAAATGGAAGTCGAGGTTACATAATTTATAGTATAAGCACAAAATAGAGACACATGTGTGCCTATTTATTTTCTGACATAAGTGTTATTGTAGGTAAACCTAGCAATCAAGAAAATTATCGTGGCATTCCTTCAATAGAGGAAAATCTTGAAAAAAACGACAATTAGGTAAGAATAAGAAGGTAAAAAATTATAATGGCGAAATAAAAAAAATGTGAACCATAAGTGAATAAATGAACATAATAATCCAATTATATTGTTCTGTAGAATTTATAGTAACGTCGAGGTACAAAATAATTCTATGTACCTATGATACCTATGATATGATACCTATCAGTTATATTCGTACTTATCATGTGTCACTCGCCACAGTCGCCGGTAGGGATGTTCGATCCAGGTGCCTTGTATCGATACTCTGGATCGATACGGATCGTATGGAGGTGTATCGATCCAGGTATCGATCCAAGTGATTTGATACGATACTCTGGATCGATCCAGTATCGAATGATTTTTTTTTGATAGAAATAGCCGGCAAATGAGCTGACGATCCACCTAATAGTATGTGGTTATCGTCGCTCATGGATATCAACAACACCAAAAGCATCACTGTTGCGTTGCCCTCCAAGAAAGACAGAAGAAAAAAAAAGTAAATTTTTAAGTAGGAATGTTTCATACGGGTGTTTTATATACCTACCGATACTCCGAATCGTCATGAATATCCTAGTATAATTAATAGTCCAAATATCGATTCATATAATTTTTAAATATACCTGTAAATGGGTATCGCGGCCAATGGATGTCAGCGACCAAAGCGTTGTCGGCCAAGAAAGAGAAAAAAAAAAAGAAATATGTTAATAAATAAAAGATGATATTTTATGTAGGTATACCGTATAATTTAATATGATGTTTTATATCGATCCAGAATCGAATAAAATATTTTAAATATGTATAACACACATGTATAAACTATTGACAAGCTTAATTCAGTGGGTTTCTAAATAAAGATAGATCATTAAGGAAATATTAAGATCAATCGTTTTAGATTAAATATATTAGATTTAATTTTATTCAAAATATTGTATAAATAAATATTGAAAAAGTTACTTAAGGTTTTTTAAAACAATGTGGTAGGAACATCCATGTATATAATAATATTATCTCACTTTATAACACTGTATTTGATTTAGAACTCTTGTGTATTTAAACTCATTATAAATCAAATAAATTAATATATCATGCAAAGCTTATAAATTACATTTGCCAATCCTTAAATTTAAATGAACGCTGGAATAGTAAATTGGATTAGCGCTCAGGATCAAATCAATTACTTTCACTTAAAATGCTATTGGCTAACAAGAAAAAATATTCGGACGGCACTGAAGTTCCTACCACTGATAAATACCGTAGAGCTATGTCGCAGAGTTTCCCCAAAAAACTTTTCTAGCTGACCAATACTTTAATTAATGGATCAGACTTTCTATCCACCAAAGATTCAGACAAATATTGCTTAAAAATGTGTGGAAGCCTTCTTGTTCGTGTAATATAATGCGCCAAACACTGATCTAAAGAAATCTACCTCAGTTCCATAATAATTCTGATCCGATCCGATCCGATCCACCATGCATGTGTATCGATCCACCAGTGGATCGAATGCCATTGTATCGATACAAATATCGAGCGGATCGTATGCCATTGTATCGATCCACACAAGTATCGATCCGGATCGAACATCCCTAGTCGCCGGTCGAGCAGTCGCCACATGATAGCTGTATTCCGCTCCACTGTGCCGTGCCTTGTCTCCAAGTTGCATTTTCTTTCGTATGAACGTGTACAGTATGTGTACACTATTAACATCACTACGCTATCTACCGCTTTCGTCTCCCTACACTGACACTAGTAGGGAATGAGATTAAACTAATACGAACTAACGAACTAACCGAGCAAACAGATGACTAAGGACGGAGCGGGAAATTCATTATTATATTAAATTATTTGTGCGGCACTTCGACGGAGCGGAGATATGAGTTGTGTCATGTTCGGACATTATCAGTGCACCCGGGCACCCGTCCGCCTACCGCATCTCGCTCTCTAGTAAACATGCACTTTCTGCACCGCTCAAGCTAGCTTGCATGTCTGATTTTGATGTGATTGGTGGAAACTGGAAACAGTCCGCTAAAATGTCGCCCGTCTCCACACATCTCCGCTCCAGCATTAGTGAAAACCGGCCCATAAACTGTATGCATTACGGCCTCAGATCAATGAATAACAATGAATTTTACCAAGCAAAAAAATAACCGGATTCAAAATAACTCAAAAAATACTCGTCAGATTTAGGTCAAATTTAAGTGGGATCACATGACAAGCACCAGCTTTCGATTAAAAAAAATCATCAAAATCGGTTCACCCAGTCGAAAGTTCTGAGGTAACAAACAAAAAAAAAAGGATGCGTGTACTTTTGTACGCGCGTGAGAAGTTATACTTCTTTGACATAATGAAATAAATACTTTAATTTAGCAACAGCGGGCGCGGTCGGTAGTTGGATGGGTGACCGCTAGTGGCAAAAATTTCTTGACCGTTTCCGTGCTTCGGAAGCGGAAGGCACGTAAAGCCGTCGGTCCCGGTTGTTATCATAGGATAACAGTCGTTAAGCCATGTCGGAGGCCCTCGGGCGGTTTGAAAACTTCCGACACTCGGGTTGGCCACTAACTCCTCCACCAACCCAAGCACTGGAGCAGCGTGGTGGAGTATGCTCTAGGCCTCCTCAAGAGGAGAGACTCGTGCTCAGTAGTGGGCCATTAATGGGTTGAAGCCATTTGTTTTGACGATTGTCATTTGTTTTTTTTTTCCTTTAATGGTTATTCTGCTTTTCCGGCCGAAACGAATCCAATACAATAAAGATCATTAAAATTTGTTTAGCAGTTTTTTAGTTATAGGCTTATAGCTATTATAAGTACTATTATGTATTCTGTGGTTATAGTTTTATATCTGAAAGGGAGAGGGAGACACGCACACACACCGTTTAGTTAAAAGTAACATGACCTTGATTTTTTAGGCGGTACAAAGTTCGCCGGGACAGCTAGTGCCTAATAAAAAATATTCGTGACACAATTTTATCGAAATTATTACAAAATCACAACAAGCAAATAATCACTCTTTGTGACGAAAGTTCACGCATAATTTTAGGACTTTTACCTACATTGAAAACAAGTGTTAAAAAAAGTTTTTATTTTCTTTTTTGGCTTTCAGGGCAAGCAGTTTAGATGATGACGAGATACTGGCGTTTGATTATTTTCGATTTCTTAACCATTTCCCTATAAATTATAATGTATGAAAACTAGCGCCGTTTACACTGGTTTTTAGGGTTCCGTAGCCAAATGGCAAAAAACGGAACCCTTATAGATTCGTCATGTCTGTCTGTCTGTCTGTCTGTCTGTCTGTCTGTCTGTCCGTCCGTATGTCACAGCCTCTTTTTTCCGAAACTATAAGAACTATACTGTTGAAACTTGGTAAGTAGATGTATTCTGTGAACCGCATTAAGATTTTCAGACAAAAATAGAAAAAAACAGTAAATTTTGGGGGCTCCCCATACTTAGAACTGAAACTCAAAATTTTTTTTTTCATCAAACCCATACGTGTGGGGTATCTATGGATAGGTCTTCAAAAATGATCTTGAGGTTTCTAATATCATTTTTTTCTAAACTGAATAGTTTGCGCGAGAGACACTTCCAAAGTTGTAAAATGTGTGTCCCCCCCCCCTGTAACTTCTAAAATAAGAGAATGATAAAACTAAAAAAAATATATGATGTACATTACCATGCAAACTTCCAACGAAAATTGGTTTGAACGAGATCTAGTAAGTAGTTTTTTTTTAATACGTCATAAATCGTAAACCGCAATTTACCTCGATTAAAGTTACAACGAACTACAAGAACTTTTATATTATGTTACTTGCTGCTACGGAACCCTTCATGGGCGAGTCCGACTCGCACTTGGCCGCTTTTTTATTCTCTGAGTCTGAAGTTTAACTCCTAAATCCATTCATTATATTTTGATATAATTTAAAATAAAGTATTGTGAAAAAAATATTGTTTATCCAAGCACAGAGAATACTGATGGGGAAGTAGAAAAAGTACATAGAATAGAATCATAGTTCAGAGGTTTGCATAACAATGGAAATATTTGATAAACAAGAACTACCGGAATTACTGTGACCGACACTAGATAGTTAAGCATTACACAAATATCAGTGTGAAGCGTGAAGTAACCCTTTGTCACTACGGTTTTGACCGCAGAGCGGATCTCTAGATTATTACGTAATACGAATAAAAATAAAATAAAATGAATTGTTCATTTTATTAATACATAACATGAAAATATCAGAAGAAACAATGATATTGTATGTATAAACATGTGCATAAATAATAAACCAAACATATCAAAAGTAGGTAAGCAGGTACATAAAGTTTATTGATGACATGGCTGATATTTGGTACTTTTACCCTATAATGCAAGTTTAACCGTGGATAAAGTCAAAGAGTACATTTAAGGATAAACTTCTATTGTTATAGCACGGTTACGCGGTTAATGCACTGAACAATAATTTATACCAATCAACAAGCCTTTTATTTGATAATATTTGAAACATTTAATTTGTAAACATTCGTAAACAATAAACCATACATAATTAAGGTTTATTCCCGGTCATCCCGGCCTTGTCGTCCCCACTGGGTACGAGCGGGAAAAAAAGTTTCATTCGTCCCCAGTGGTGACGATTAAATTAATCAAAATTCGATTTTATGGAGTAAAGAAAATAAGTATTTTTTAAAGTTAAAATTTAGGATCAATTTATTTTGACTTGAATATTTAAAAAATAAAAAACTGTAACAAACAATTATCTAATAGCCTTTACCTGTTAAATCCATTATATTATGTAGTAGCTGGATCTAATCGAGATCCTACAGCTATGTTTGATTGCTGTTTATTACAGATGAATTGGTTATGATCACTTATTAAAAAGTATTACAAAGTCATGTTTATATCAAAAATCGTACTAAATGATTTATGTTAGACTATAGAACTGATTATATTTGACCAACAGTCAACCGACACATCCAACAGTGTATTAGATACTGGCGTGGTCGTCCTTACATTTATTGTTATTTGTAGTATCTATAAGTACAACCTTAGGAAGAGATCGTTATTTAGCGATAAGATCGCCTTTTATACACAAATATCGTTGATTTTATTAAAGTATGTGTCTCTTGACTGCTGACTGTGGTGTACAATAAAATATAGATAATAAAAATTAAATAAAATTATTATTTAAACACTTATGAACTCACATGAAAGTCCTATGTCCCTCCTGTCTTCATAAAAGAAGAGCTTATGGTTTATTTAATAAGTATTGGACCAATTATTTTTAACAGTTGGATCAATAAAATTGTTTAGACCTTGAACTTTGCCGTATAATGTCCGTCTCTCCCCACCCCAATAACCAACGTCCAGTCTTGCAAGCCTCGTACACATTACTTTTACGCATTCCTAGTGCGAGGCGATGTAAATCATATTTTATAGTACTTTTGACGTAAATTTCACCTCGGGTGAGTTTTAAGAAATGTTTAATTTATAATAACTGTACGGAACAACAAAATAAAATATGTAGAATCTATTCAAGAAGAAGTTTGGTAGCTAGCCAGGCAGATAAAAGACTAACTATGCGGTACAGGAACCCGCGACTTCCAACTGAGGGGAGTCTAATAGCATCGTCCTCGGTTCAGCAGGGAGCAGGGACTCGTGCACCGTGAGCAGGAGAGATTGATTGAAGGATAGATAGAGATACCCTTTACGCTTACCATAGAATAAATAATATAGTACCACGTGGTTACACACCAAAATTAATTTATAGATCGAGTTCTGACTACGTCGAATCCAGCCTAGTGTCGCTTTCGGTCCATATTATTATGACAAATTCGTCATAGCTACCTATTCCTTCGTTTGAATGTTGTCATAATAAGATGTCACGGTAACGACGGTTGACATAATTTTAACCTCCGCAAAATTAAATAGGTCTACCAATGATATTATACAATATCAATTATATTATATTACTAGCTGACCCGGCGAACTTCGTATCGCCTAAAAAAACTATTTTTTTTTTCTAAAATAAAGTAGCCTAAGTTACTCCTTGTTACATCAGCTATCTGCCAGTGAAAGTCCCGTCAAAATCGGTCCAGCCATTTCAGAGATTAGCCGGAACAAACAGACAGACAGACAGACAAACAGACAAAAATTGTAAAAAATGCTGTTTTGGTATATATACCGTTACTCCAATTTTATTTATTTGTGTAGATACAATGATATTATACAGTATAATATTATACAGTACATAAAGAGGAGGTCTACAAATAAAATCTTGACATGATATTTATAAACATTGTATTTTATTTTTCCAGTAATTAAATAAGGATTTTTCTTTCAACTGTTCATTCATCATACAATTCAATCGTCAACTCTGGTAAAAATAGTGTAGTAAAATTATTCGAAAGTAATAACAATACATTATTCACGCTGATAAAGGAAGTTACATCCGTGCGTAGACAATCCGTGATAAGGCTACCCTAAAGTTCATTAAACCCTAACTTTGTTTCTGGTCCGCTAGACGCATTATGTCCTGCTCGACCGTTTCTAGTCAGTTCATCTTTCAGATGAGGACGGATTATCTTAAAAAAAGAATGTACATGGATTGGACAATGCTACTATTGTATATCAGAGCAGTTTGATGGGAGCGACCTTTGAGTTTAACTGCTGTTCAGGAAATCCGTCGTTTTGAACGCTGAATGCGGTGTCCACACATTAATAGTAATGTATGATCGTTCAAAAAGCAAGTAGGTATGTAGGTACAAATGCATAATAATAATAATAATAATAATAATAAATGTGGCCGAAATGCCGAAAATGTGGCGGTCGAGGCGTATTGAGCATCAAGACCATGCATAATCGGGAGATATCCAACCTCAGAACCTACTTTGAGACGAAGAGGGAGTCCTCAATGCATAGAGACGTCATAGAATGTGATAAAGGACTTACTCCCCTATCTCTGGCCAAACCCGAGTGGCAGAAACCGGTGGTACTAAGCACCTCTGACCGGGAGACCGTATAGACCGGGAGAAGGAGTTGCACGGACGCTTTTTTAAAGCTCTTCATGAGCCGTACGTAGATAAAAAAGCGTCCGTGCAATGGCTGCGCTTCGGTGACCTCTTTGGGGAAACCGAAGGTTTTGTGTGTGCAATACAAGATCAGGTGGTTAAGACGCGGAACTACCGAAAGTACATCCTGAAGGATGGCACTACCGACATTTAATTTTGTCGAGCTTGTCGCCATCCCGGTGAGTCACTCAGGCATGTGCTGTCGGGATGTTCGGCTCTTGCTAACTCTGAGTATCTGCACAGACACAACCAAGCGGCCAAAATCCTTCACCAAGAGCTTGCTCTGAAGTACGGTCTCCTGGATGAGAGAGTGCCGTATTATAGGTACACACCGATGCCAGTACTCGAGCGTGACGGAGTTCGGCTCTATTGGGACCGGTCCATCATCACGGACAGGACGATTCTGGCGAATAAGCCTGATATCGTGCTGATGGACCGGGCACAGTCGAGGGTGTTTTTAGTGGACATCACCATCCCATATGACGAAAACCTCGTGAGAGCGGAGACAAAGAAAAAACGAAAGTGTCTAGATCTGGCTCACGAGGTTTCCAGCATGTGGCATGTGGAGTCCACTGAAACCATCCCAATCGTCATATCTGCGAATGGGTTGATCCCAGTCAGCCTCGCTCACCATATGAGGCGACTGGGGTTCTGTGGCAGTTCGCTCGCAGCCAAGATGCAGAAAGCGGTGCTGCTAGACTCGGCTAGGATAGTCCGTCGGTTTCTCAGCCTGTCGCCCTGACCCCCGGCCGTTTGGTCTCCCCTGCCGGGGCGTAATCCTCCACCCGCTACAAGTAATATTTATCTAGATTTTATTTAAGTTTATTTATTGGTATATATTTATGTTTATTATATAACTTTTTTTTTGGCCCTATATGTATTTAATTTGTACGCGGGTGTGAAAGTCGAAAATATAGATAATAATAATATGCTAATGAACGCGTATTGCATATATACTAAAATGTGTCACGTGTTTTATGCACTGTGCATTACGCTTATTGAAAAAGACATAAGTGACGGAAACTTTTACTATTGAAAAATAGTAATATTTTTATCCTACTACCCGAGATGTATCCAGATTGTTGACTAAAGAAAAATATTATGACGTTCCAAAACTTTAAAACATAGAAATATATTTTATTTCATCTAAAACTACTTACACAGATAACGACGACATACCTTTAAAATTAATTTATAAATTAAAAACCAATCAAATGGTTGTGCGAGTGTGCTCGGTAATCCAGCGTTAGTTAATGAGAGTTTCTTCTGAATTTTTTCCAGAGGAATTGAATTTTTTTACGCAAGTTGACGACACTGTTTAGGTGCTATCCGTGTAGATTTTCTAAATTTTTAGGATTCCGTACCTAAAAAGGACTAAACGGTATGCAGCTACATTACCAATAAAAACATTCTACGCATTTGCAGTACCTATAAATTGATCGCGACTTGCGAGGGGCTATGGGAACGACAGCTTTCTAATGGGAAAGTTAATAGTTACTCAATGAGGATCATTCACATTTTGACGTGATCAAGTCTATTAAAACGATGAACGCCGGGCGCACGCACGAAAAAATGTAGCGTTCCGCGAGCGAGAGAGCGGCAAAAGCGAGAGAGATGCACGATCGGCGTATCGTAGTATCGTAGTTGAGTGGGGCGGGGCGGGGCGGGGCGGAGTGGAGCGGAGCTTTGTCATGACGTTGTCACGTTAAACTACCGTCAGTAAACCGACTTTACAGACAACCATTTTTTTGTTGAGTATGCAGATTTGTGGATATGAAAAAACTATGAACATTATTGAAAAAATTTGCAACATCAGACCAAAAATAAGCAAGTTACAGCTGTTTTATTAACGAGTTTCAAAAAACACGCCACCGAGCGCGAAATCGCCTGTGACGTCAGTTTGCGCTAACACCGCGACGCGACGTACAGGGATTGCATGAGTTTAGTTTAATGATGCCAAGTTAATATTTATATCATGCCGTGTTTTACAAGTACAATAATTGCTACACTTAATAAACTTTTTTCGTGAGCTAAAAGACGGTAAAATAAGAAAAAAACAGTTGAAAATTATGAAAAGAAACGAGATTTTACGGAAACAGCCGGCAACCAAGCAGACTAGCCACCTGATGATAAGTGGACAGCATCCCCTTCTACATTAGTAACACCCAGACTCGTATCTATACTCTAGTCGTTTTGTAGCCGATACAACTGTAAACAAAAGATTAAAATAGTTTTCTAGGGTTTTCACCAACTGACATGAATTTGTACACCAAATGCGTTTATTTAGATAAACTATTCATTAGGACAAAATAGTATAATAAGTTAAACGTTTCAAATCTCTTCTTGGAAATAAGATTGTCATTGCAAAACGTTTCAAATCTCTTCTTGGAAATAAGATTGTCATTGCAAAGAGTTTGAATGATGACGGTGTTATTTAATTTTGTTTATTTCCACATTTACTCGGAGTTTATAATTGTTATCGATCAATATGTATTTATTGAAGAATTCACAAATACCTTAATAAGAGTTTTCTAAATAAAACGCATTTAGTGTACAAATTCATGTCAGTTGGTGAAAAACCCTAGAAAACGATTTTAATGGTTTGTTTACATTTGTTTCGGCTGCAAATCGATCCTAGTATAGAAATCTAGTTACCTGTACGTGGTAACACCGTGCCTACTGGCCTTCAGACCCTCAGCTGGACCACGAGTTAGTTGTCACCTGAATCAAGCAAGAGGGCCCTAGGCAGGCTTAATGAAAATACCAGTAATATTATTAATGATTAATGATTAATAATATGTATATTTGTAATTGACGCGAAACCTTCCCATGTGGGGGCTGTCTATTCTATGCCGCACCAATACGGCATAAGTAGTTTTTGGATTGTAATTGGTCTAAGCCATATTGGTATAAAAACCCTGTAAATGGGCAGATTAGGTCACTTATGATTAAGTAGTTGTAAGATATTATACTCGCCTTGCTGAAGTGATCTACGTTTATATTTTCGAATAACCTAAAAGTAAAACCCCGGTTACTATAATTATTATAACCTTACATCAGAAGTGGAGATACGGTAAAAACTGCTGCGGAATAAAAATAAAACAAAGGTGTGTTTTTTTTAAATATATTTATATTACTTTTTTTTCTTTATACATTTTTTGATCACTACTGCTCATAAGATGATAATGTTATTACATAGAATTAATTTATTTTGAATTACGATTATTTTTGGTAAAAACGTTAATAAAAGGTTTAATATTAATTAGCTACGATAATTAATTAAAATTAAAATATTAATATACACAATCACAAAAATTCTAATTTCTATAAATTAATTAAATTAAATTTATAATTAAATGATAAAAATTGATGAAATACCATGATGTTATATGTACATGTACTATGTACATATATTGCTTGTAAAAATCATATACCTATTGTCATTTTTCTATTATTATTTTTTTTTTGAGACAATAAACATAACACTAGGATGGAAAGTAGCTTTCGCAGTCGAAGCTGAAGTCCGATAATTCCCCGATCACCTGCTAGGGGACATGGTTCTCAGACAAATAGATCGCAAGTACCGCGGGAAAATCAGAGTTCATCACATTTTCGATGCAGTGAGGTCAATCGGTCACATTGCAGTACTTCTCGACCTGTTAACGAAAACTCTGCTCGCCATAGCGAACGCAGCCCCGTTCACCAGCGTAATCCTCACGAGTGTAGCCCCGCTCGCCACAGCGGCGCGGCCTCCTTCATCGCCACGAGCCCAGCCCAGCTCGCAGCCGCGGGTGCAGTGCTGCTCATCACCCTGAGGACAGCCCTATTCGCTGCCACGAGCGCAGCCCTACTCGCTGCCACGAGCGCAGCCCTACTCGCTGCCACAAGCGCAGCCCTACTCGCTGCCACGAGCGCAGCCCTACTCGCTGCCACAAGCGCAGCCCTACTCACTGCCACGAGCGCAGCCCTACTCGCTGCCACAAGCGCAGCCCTACTCACTGCCACGAGCGCAGCCCTACTCGCTGCCACAAGCGCAGCCCTACTCACTGCCACGAGCGCAGCCCTACTCGCTGCAACAAGCGCAGTCCTGTTCACCGCTACAAGCGAAGCCCTGCTCGCCATCGCGTTCGCAGTCCCGTTCGCAGTCTGCGTACAGTCAGGCACACCAGCGCGCACACCGAGCAACCAGAGCTTCAGCCAACCAACTTCCCGGGATCGTCGCGCCGAGATAAAAATAAATATTTGTTCTTAATAATTAGATTCTAACGTTAAAAACCTTCTAGAAATTATGAATAACATTATGAAAACTAATCAATCTCAACTTCATCGCGATAAAAATATAATACCGGAATTTGACCCTTTGGTAAAAAACCAGAGAGTAGAAACATGGATATTTAAGGTTGACGAATGTGCCCAAATTTTTTTTTTTTTTTTTTTACATTAGATAAGTCAGTGCTTGACAACAATCCCACCTGATGGTAAGTGGCGATGGAGTCCAAGATGGTGAACGCACTAACTTAATAAATGCCTATTCACTCTTCTCTTGAAGACACCTACATTGTAGGTGGACGGGAACACCCACGCAGGCAAGCTATTCCAGTCCTTCGCGGCACGCACTATGAAAGATGAGGCGAATCGCCTGGTTCGCAGCGGTGGGATATTCACGACGTATGGATGGATGCTTGCCGTACGACGGGTTGTTCGATGGAGGAACGGGGATGGGGGAATTAGATCGTGCAATTCCTGAGCACACTCTCCAAAATGCATCCTGTAGAATGCCGAGAGGCTGGCTATTCTGCGCCTGTGTGCGAGGCTTTGAAGGTTGGATACCACCAAATCTGGGTCGTCAACGAGCCTCATTGCACGCCTCTCCATCGAATCCAAGGCTGAAAGGTGACATTTTGCGGCACCGGCCCAAATGTGACAGCAGTACTCCATACAAGGGCGAACCTGGGCTTTATACAGTGTTAAAATCTGCCTCGGTGTGAAGTACTGCCGCACTCTTGCAAGGACCCCGAGTTTCCTTGCAGCCGCTTTAGCCTTGGATTCGATGAACCGCCCATAGTTGAGGTTCGAGGAAACTTCGACTCCCAATAACTGTAGGCGGTCGGTGCATTCCAGGGATACATTTCGGAAAGTGGGAGCCATGGTGAACGGGCTCCGTTTTGCGGTGAACAGACACGTCTGCGTTTTAGTGGCGTTGAATCTCACTAGATTGGCATCGCCCCAATCGGACACTGCCCGGAGTGCGAGATTCACACGATCCAACATAGCCTCTCTTTCAGACTGTATTTCTTCCCAACTGGCTCGAGCACTGGGCAGGTATCTCTCCACTACTGTGCTGTCATCTGCGTACCCATAAATACCGGGCATAAGCAGATCATTAATGTGCAGCAGGAATAGAGTGGCGGAGAGAACGGACCCCTGAGGAACTCCAGCGTTCGTAGCCATCAATTGCGATGAACTACCATCGACAACAACGCGTAGAAATCTTTCACTCAGAAAGTCCTTAACCCACCCGATAAGGCCAGAGGATATGCCATAACCTGAAAGTTTGCTTAAAAGGCTTACGTGCCAGACCCTATCGAAGGCCTTCGAGACATCGAAAGAAACAGCAAGTGCCTCCCCGTTTTTCTCGAGGGCCTCGCCCCATATGTGTGTGGCATACGCTAGAAGATCTCCAGTCGATCGATTTTGGCGAAACCAAATATACATACTAGCCTTCTATGTATGTATGGGCGCCATGTCATATGAAGGGAAAGTTGAAAAAGTGTTCAGCTATTTACAGAAAACAGAGGTTCCAATAATGGCAATTTCTGAATGGCGCTAGTGTGATACAAATAGCGAACCATGAACACAGCTGTTGTACACGGAGTGAAGTTTGCTGAGTTATGCCTAGTGCATCCGGAGCGTCACCGTACTGAACGGCGCTAGTGCCGCTAGTTTCCGCCAAATATGTAGATACGGCACCGCAGTGCCACCCGTAATTTTACGCGTTTTCACGGACACTTTTCATATTATACAGAGATGGCATTCCTTCTCTATTTTCCATGACTTACAGGTTTGAGCTTTGACATAGTATTTTCTATTCATGGCTAGATGTGTTATCAATCAAAAAAACATTATTTTATCCACTTTAAAAATATTCATTAATTCGATTTTTATTGTATTACTTACGCCATCTATAGGAAAACTAAAAAATACTTCCATTTAAGTAAGTTTGTTTTCTGAAATTGTAGATGGCTCTGATTACATTTGTTCAGTGTTGTTTTATCGTAGGATTTTCTTTTCAGGATAATAATACATTGTGCCTTTTTATTTGACAATGACGGCGTGAAGTAAACGCACGTAAATTAAAATTTGCATGGGATGGAAGCAGAGCCATCTAGCGCTAGTGGCTGATAAATAGATATTCGAACATAGCTATTGTAGGCCGCACTGCAACGCCATCCGTAATAAATTGGACACGTTTTTACCATATTTTTACGGACCTTTTGATAAACTGAGAGGGGGACCCCCTTCTACTCTATCCTCCATGGTTTGAAGTTTTCAAACTAGTTTGACAGATCACAGAATTCAGTCTGTTACAGTGATACCATATCTACCAACTTTTTGGTAGATCTACCAATTTTCACTTCAGTCTACCTATCTACCACCCTAGACCTAAAAACTACCTATTTTTTAATTAGTTTGACATATTACCATTTTGAATTATTTTTATATCGACGAGCGACGTTGCGATGTGTTGCGTGAGCCATGCGACGATGCGTCAAGCATACGTAGAGTCCAGGCTATAAACCACAAAAAAAAACGTCAGCAACAGTTCGCCGTTCGCGCCATTTCACGCCCATAGACATTATTATACTGTTCTGTGGCCCATTCTCAGTTGGTTTGTTGCGGAATCAATGGTGAATCTTTGCTCCTGTTTTGTTGTTAAAATTAAATAACTACATATTAACGGTGCGGATTGCTGTTTGTTCTGTGTTGCGTGCATTTCTTTGTATAATGGATTCTGATAGCAGCTAAAGCGATGCACAGAGTTCTAGGTTAGGAACTCCGCCTCGAAAAGCTAGAAAAAGGCACTATGACCTATGAGGCAATATTCGAAATTATGAGAGAAAGACAAATAATGTGCAGGTTGGCTTCAAGAAAGTACAAAGGGTGAAGGATATTTTTTATTGCAAATCATGTAGGTGTGATCTTCAGTGTGCTGGTGAAAGATTTTAAGAACAGTTCATGCATTTTTAATCTTAAAAAATCTTTTAAATTGAGGTGGTAGATCTATCAATTTTGCATTTTACATTCTACCAATTTCTACCAACATTTGGCACATAATCTACTAATTTTCTAAAATTCGGGTTGGCAACACTGGTCTGTTATCAAATCAAATTGTCAAAGCCTTTGATTACTTTTTCTTTAATCAATGGTCAAAGTAGAAATTTGTCACAGCAATTTAAACTTTTCAAGTTTTCTGCACAACAGTATTAAATTAAATTAATAAATAATAATAGTATTATAAAATTGAGCAAGTTATTCAGGAAAAGAATGCTAAGAACCATTATTTTTAATTTTAACTTAGAAAATACGATGTCGAATTATTATCGTTATTGATAGAATTGAATGATAAAGCAATTGAAATTAATTTCTCATAAAACTGTTTTAAAATGAAGTGTCATGTTCCTGGTCCGAATGTTAGAGGTAAGCTATAGAACACAATATATTTACTTAAACATATAACCGACAAACACACCATCAAGTGGTCACAGTTACCCATCAAAAGGGTATCACAGGTAACATCAAAAGCATCGTAGATGCGCTGCTGGCTAAAAAAATTGTCACCAAGATGTCCCCACTGGTGGTAATATCTTCCCTGAATTCCCCACCAATTTTTTTGTAGCTTTCCTCTCTACACTGACCGAAAAGTGAAAAAAAAAACTTGGTGTTGTTGAACAAGTGGATAAAATGCATTAGTATAGTCACAATTACCCTTACTCTTTAGTCTTCTTGCACTCCAAAATGACACAGCCTAGATTATTTGCAACAAGTCCCTACATAGAGAAGTATAGGATTGCCTACTATTGGCAGTTTCAATGATCCTTTATTTTTCTGTACAATAAAATGTTTGTATTCTGAAAAATTTAGTTTCAGAAGACAGTTGTATGTATAGATAACTAATATTTCTTCATATTCATTTTTCAGTATTGGGAAGAACAGTTCACGCACTGGCAAGATTTGGTGATGAACTATATTTAGAATCACTGTCAGATTGTATTCTACTTCGCACATTAAATGCAGCAGAATCTGCTTATGCTATGGTGAAATTTAACAAAAATTTCTTTTCTTATTTTAACTATAATTATTACTCGACGGAGGACAATGAAGGGCTAAAATGCAAAATATCTATGAAGTCAGCATTACACACTTTCAAGTCTCCGGCACATATGGATAAACAAGTGGAAAATCTAGAAATTAAACTGGATCCGGAATCCTGTAAACTTATCTTCCAGCTTAAATGCAAGCATGGCATCGTTAAAACTCACTTTGTGTCTATATTAGACTGTAAATCTATGCAGGCTGTTTATACAAAAGACACAGTGCCTAATAGGTGACTTAATAACTCTTTATTTACCATTATGAATTTATATTATCCTTAGACATTTGTGTTACAGAAACTCATTTACCTTTTATAATTTATTATTGTTATGCCCATAACATAATTGAAAAGAAATCTTTTTACAGAATAACATCATCACAAAAAATATTGTCAGAAGCTCTTGGCAATTTTCAGAGTTCAGATGACCAAATAACATTTGAAGTGTCAGATCAATCTCTCGTTTTGCGAAATTATGCTGACAGAAATATGGACGCCATGAAAATAACAAGGACTAAAATATGTATAAAAGCTATAGAATTTGATAGTTACACTATAGGATCGGAGACAAATATTACATTCACCATGAAAGAGTTTAAAGCACTACTAGCTTTTGCAGAAGCATTGAACTTGCCAGTTCAAGTTCAATTTGAAACAACTGGCAAGCCAGTGGTGTTCATTATTCATAATGGTTCAACATTTGAAGCACACTTTGTTTTAGCTACATCTAAACCGGACAATGCAACTCAAGTCACTACTACACAGGACACCACACATGCAGAGAGGAAACGGAAAGATCATTCAAATGTTATAGAAACAGTAATAAAAAAACCTCATCTTAACACCAATATGGCTAATGATTTAGATGAAGATTCACATCTTTTTAATTTCATTGAAATCCCTGGAGAGACTAATGGGTGCAATGAATCCCATACAAACCAAAAAATACATGAAAATTCTATTATGGACTGTGACAATATCCCAGCATCTCCTGCATCTAAAATAAACATTAAATCTGTATTTAAAAGGTGTTTTGAAAGCACATTTGATCCTAGAAGTATACAAAGGACAGTATTAGCTGAGAATTCTGATAGTGATTGATGATGAACTTTTAAATACATACTGTGAGAATTTTTATCTGTACATATTATTTTATTGTTAATCGAGTTGTACAAGTAGTAATTCCCGGCGCCTGTTCTTTTATAAATGAAATTATCATTATGTAATCTAGAATCTCTATTGGCTGTCCCATATTCTATCTATCCGTTATCTCTAGTGAGTACATGATGTAAATGTTAGTATGATGTAAGTGTAATTATATTAGGGAAAGATAAAATATTGGGATAAATTTTTATATGGCTCTACTGGATTGTTGCTGTGTGTAAATGAAATATAAAGAACAAAACAATAAAAAAACCACGGAACACAGACACAAGTGGAAATGGTACAAGTGTTGATTAGTATGGGAACCGTGCTAGCCAAATAAACACAAGGAAATCCATAATCGTATTATTTACAACTAAGAAACTCACATTTTAATTGGTTGTTACTTGTCAACTACGAATAGTCTAAGAAACTCGCTGTTTATAGTTGAAAATGCACCTTAATCTTTGATGTTAATTCTTATTTTTCCATGTCTTATTCAGTGACCTTAGAATCTTTATCAATTATGATCATAATACTTTTCAAGTTTATCTATCCACCGCTAGATGGCAGTATTCTGCGTTACAAGTAATATATACTTAACTTCTTTACTAATAAGGTTGACAAAACAATATCATACAATGTCAATCTTATGGAAAATAATTAAATAATTCCATCTACTGAACGCTAGATGTCGTGACTGGAGTCTACAATACATTGAATAGCAACCTTACAAGTATTTCGGTAAGTTACATTTTTGATTAACAACATCATACTGTGTTTGGTTTAGGCTTAGAGATGTGCGTTGTGCTTTTTGCCGCGTTATCGATATTTATATTGAAACTGATACTGTCCGACAGGGGCGGCTGTACTTTAACGGCCGGTCTCAATAATGTACTGTCAGTCGAACTCTGGTAAGTATCAGAGATAAAAAGTAAACATTGATCTCCCGCTAACTGCCGTCTCACAAATCAAAAGTAAGCAAAAAAAAGTAAGATCATCGGTAGATAATATTTCAGTGACATTTCTGACTCTAGTTTTTAAGTCCCTCTGAAAATTTCGTTTTCGCATAACAATATATTTTTTTATACTTTTATACTTTTTTTATACTTTTTATCATAAAAAGGAACTCAGTGTTTTTGATTATAAACTTATTTAATTTTAATATTAAAATGATAATTTTTTCCAAATGTACTGTGAATATCGCGGATGAAGTTAATAAAATAATGTTATGTGTAACCTGGAACAATGCTTCACTAGTAACAAAACGCAGCATTTGGCGTTTATCACTCATGGGTATCCCGGACGACGATGACATGTTATTGTCATTTGACATTCGTTTTATGTCGCTTGGTTACCCAAAATATAAACAACGTGTATTTTCTCATAATTTTAGTACTTAATATTAATTAGTTTTATGAATAAACTAGGATTATATAATGAAACACATAGCTCAACAATTACCGTGAGTACCTATAGACTTTATTTGTTAATAAAATAAAATATATTATTATGTTTAGTAAACAAAAAATTGTAGTAATTGTAAATTGTTGTAATTGTAGCAGTGATAGCCTAGCGGTTAGAACGTTGGTCTCCCGAACGAAGTGTTTATTCCCACATCTCCGGGGCCCGAGTTCAAATCCTGGCACGCTAATTTTCAAATATTATGTGCGTATTAGAAGTTAATTATCACTAGCTTCGGTGAAGGAAAACAATGAACATCGCGAGGAAACCTGCACACCGGAGAGTTCTCCATAAAGTTCTTAAAGGTGTTTGAAGTCTACCAATCTGCACTTGGCCAGCGTGGTAGACTATGGCTTAATACCCCTCACATTGCGAGAGGAGACCCCGAGCCCAGCAATTATGGGTGACAACCCAAAACAACAAAAGAAGCAACAGCTTCTTTTTGCTTTTAAACAAAAAATTGTTGCCAAATGTACTAAAGGAAGTTTCTTTTCAGATGAAGTCCAGACCCTTCACAAAAGATGAAGTACCTTTCTTCATAAGGCCAAAATAGTAGCCAATAGCTATTGATGTAGCAGGGATACACCATTATTTCTGAAAAGGCGAAATGTTTTTGTTATTTCAAAATAAATCTAACTTAAAAAGCTTAGTGTTCTTGTTTTATTAAAATACCTACTTACCTAAAACTTTAAAGATAGGAATTGTTATCAATTCTCATTCACTGCCGCGCCGTTTTTAACCGACTTCAAAAAAAGGAGGAGATTCTCAATTCGACTGTATTTTTTTATGTTTGTTACCTCAGAACTTTGGACTGGGTGAACCGATTTTGATGATTCTTTTTTTAATCGAAAGCTGGTGCTTGTCATGTGGTCCTAAATAAAGAACGAGATCTGACAAGTAGTTTTTGAGTAATTTTGAAGTCGGTTATTTTTTGTTAGTAAAATTTAGATTATGGATTATGTTTAATCTGAATCTAGGTAGTTATAAACAAAATTGGATTCACACAATTCAGTCATATACCTATGTAGTCATATATTTTATACGAGGACAATTTCGGCGATCTTGGTACCGTATTAAAAAGGCGGAATCAAATAAACAGGCTTCACAAAATTCATTATCACTCATCACTGATTAATATCCATGATGTTTTGATAAATTTTCTTTACAATATGAGAAATCTACCAATTATCCGTCGAAATCGAGCGATGTGAAAATTTCCGATAGTTGGTAACTTCTATTACCGACAGTTAGCTGTCAAAGCGTTATTGAGACGCAAGTATTTATTTTTGTATGGACCAAAATACCTACGGTATGACTTGGCCCTCCGAACGGTAGATCAATGTCATCGATAGATATTTTCGATCCACTGAAGGTTATTGAGACGCAAAAATTGACAAATATGACAGATGACGTATTAATGGTAGCCTTATCTACATTTTTATAACTGTTAGTACATTATTGAGACCGGCCGTAAGTGCACTCGTGCGCCGAACTGCCAAATTTTAATATATTTAAAAAAATAAAACAAAAAATGTTTAATAGTGTCTGATTAACGATCTATTCAATATTAACGAAATTATGATGAACCAATTTAAGCTCTTTGTTAAAGTATTAAGACTCATTATCGCGAAAATCGCTGTAAAATGGTTCACGGTGCGCTAGCCAAAGCGCACGACGAATGCTCATACAACTTCTATGAGATGCAACCGAAAACGCCTGGCGCGTGAGACAGAGCTAGTTCAATAGAAAATGTACGGCGAAATTCGCGCGCGCTACGCACGGCGCGGCGGCGCCGCGCTATACTGGCTAAAAGGAGTTGCGTTTGTTTACATTCTGCAAGGATTTTCAGTATTATAATATTATATATAGTTACTGAATTGTGGGACATTGTGTGTAAGTAAATAGCTGTGAAAATGAGTATTAACTTTAACATTTTGGAAGCAATAATAAAACTTTTCAACAAAAATTGGAATTAAAATCGACAGGATTATTTTTCAAACACTCATCTATTTATTTTTCAAACACTCATGTAAGGACACTTTTAAGACGAATATAACGATACAAATCCATCCAACCGTTTAGAAGGTCTACGCGCGAAAATCATAACCGTTCTTTGGTAGTCATTAAAAATAAAAATATGCTGATACAGTGCACCACCACTTCTAGGATCCACCAGCCGCCACTGCTGTCCGAGTGTCCGACATCATAAGATGTAGATCCGTCATATTGATACTTAAACTTCTTGTTTTTGTACTGCCTATATGAACACTTGATCATTATTTTGAAAGCTTATATCTCAAACACACGGATCTAAAAAAAGACGGACGTGATCCCAACAACAAATTCAGTGAAGCACCCATAGTAATACCAACTCTCTATTCGTACAGTACACACATCCACACATTGACACCATACTGCGTCAATCGCGAATCAAAAATTACGCACACATGGAAAGCTGGCGGCCATTGCTATGCTTCACTATCGATTAGACGAGGCATTACGAGGCGTAGACGTGACCGTAGCAATTTTTATCAATGTTAGCTATCTAAACAGTCACGGAATACCAAGCCTAGGCATTTTTAGCAACGAAAATAAATATACTTTAATATGTCGATAAGTGAAATTTCAATGAAGCTAAACGTAGCTACAAAAACAATGCTGATATGAACTGGGATGCATTTCAACCTTAACATTATACAAATAAGGTAAATTTATTTTCTTGGAATTACATTTCTTAGACATGCTGTGCCAGTCACGCGCATGCGCTTATATTCCTCGTCAGGATCCTAGATTATGTATCAATGATTTCAAATAAAAAAAATCATTCATATTAATTTTATACATTTTTATGATACAACACAATACTTTATTGCACACCAAATAGCAGAACTGTACATATGTACATATAACGCATATCCCTAAAATAAAAAAGAATATTATTATTATAATAAATTGTAATATTCATATTATGAAATACTTTTAACTAAAAATAAAATTACAAAACTGCCGATATTCATATATTTGTACCCCATCCCTGCCCGAGTAGCAGAAAATGTTCTAGAAAACAATAGCCGAGTAGCAATATTATCTAAAACATAAAACGAACCTTATTGCCAAGTGACTGAGTAGCTTTTTGGTCATAAATTATATTATTTCCTTTATTTATGTGTTTCGAATTTGAATTATTACGAAATAAATTAAAAAATAGGCTTATTTGTGGTATAAAACACGGCCATTAAATAAATTCATTGCTCGCTATAATTCCTGCCCTCCAAAATTGTACAGTAAGGCATATTTACGTAATTTAAGACAAATTTTATTTTACGTAATGCACAACCGACGCAGCTCAGTGACAGTTGAGTTATGCCGGCAAGTATGCGGAGCTTCTCTTAATGTTAGTCGCTGTGCCACGCCCACATCGCACTTCCACTGGTGTCTGTGTTCCGTGAAAAAAACTGTCCTTACTCAAATCTGCATATGATAATACTTATGTGTAATGGGATTATTCCTATAATTCTAATGCTTGTGTAATGGGTTTATTCCTAAAATCCCCATCGAACTACAAGTTTAGTTTTCAGATTTTCCCATCTCTCTTTCTTGTTCTGCGACTCATTATGTTGCCCTTAGTGATGCTAATGTCCATGGGCGACCTTTTAGTAGCTGGTGAGTATTTTAGGAATGAATCGTTTATTGCTCTTACATTTCTATAGTAGTCATTTCTTAAGGTAATCGCACATTTATTGTGTCATCAGCATGCATCGGAAGCTCTTCACCTCCGCATCCGCTAATTAGGCCTCCGTTCCAGCCCTAGTTCACACTTCATTACAGATATTCCCCTGCCGTCTGATCGTTAGGTTGGCGTGGTGCCTTGTTTTCATGCATAATTATAACGTAACTATTCGTAAATAGCCAGTGACCATCCGCCATCTAGATGCACGGCACACATCTTTCCTGATGCATGACCATTGACCGTGATGGACGCAGCTGCCACCAAAATAAGGAAATAATCCTGCCCCCTGCACGAATTCAGTCATACGGATTCTACACTCTTAACACGTTCACGCCGGGGCCGATTTTCATTAGTTTTGTTGTGAGGCGGCGCTCGCATTAATGACGCGCTTCATCTGGCGGCGCGCGATTTTTACCTCTTCAGAGCTGCTAACGTGTTGCATGTTTGCTCAGTAGTACAGTGAGTCAGTGAGTGCCACCTTTCAGTATGTAACAAAGTACTCTGTGGTGCCACTACCGGTGGTACGCGCCGCCCGATAAAATAATCTAGTGGGGGCTACCGTGGGTACGAACCGCCCGATGAGACCATCTAGTGCGGACCACCGGTGGCCCGCGCCGCCCGATAGGACAATCTAGTGCGGGCCACAAGTGGTCCGCGCCGCCCGATGAGTCAGTCTAGCGTTGGCCACCGGTGGCCCGCGCCGGCGTGAACGTGGTATTTCGCTTCTGTGAGTAGGTAATTTTCGACGGGCAACACTACAAGACTGGAAGCCCATGGCGCCATCGTCACTTATGTCTTTTGATCGGTGGCGTACTCGGTACTGTATTACACGTCATATTTCATTAATACTTACAAAATATAAATGTTTGTATGAACCATGTCAGAAGATAGTTAAAGCAGCTGCAAAAATCTTTCGCTATTATTCGACGAGCTAATAGGAGAGCATTTACATTAAAATGGTCCAATGTTTTGTAAATTTTATCCCAGCACAAATTATTAAGAAATCACCCTACAAAAAATACAAAAACCGTTTGTTACGAGTTGCGTAACTTTGATTACTTATTTTATCATTAAATTACAAACGCTAAATTATATTATCAACATTCGGCCCTATCAATAATGAGATTAGTAATTTCTATGAATTTTAGACATACTTGATGGGCATTATGGACAAAAAAAATACCATTATCACTGCATTATGATTTTATAATAAAAAAATATACATAGGTAAATATGGTACACGCGTCACAAATTAATGCTTCGTTGCGTATTTTGACGAGGATATTATAAATGAAGCTATCAGAAATACCACGAGGTGAAGAATTATTTCCATTTATATACTTACTGATTTTAAGTTAGCATATTTATTACAAAAACAATCCAAAATATCTATGGCCAAATATTATACATAATAAAAATAAATTACGGTTTTATATCTACACATACAAAAAGCAAATTTCCGTAAAATTATTTTTCTAATATCTATTTACTTATGTTTAATACAGCAAGAATACCAATTCTTAAAAATTGGTTATTCTTTCTGAAAATTAAAAGCAGATTGGAAACTAAAAGCAATGGACACGCTGCGCGATAATGCCCTAATTATTTAAACATTGTTTCACTTAAATCATACATACAACTGATTTACTTTAACTGTGCTCTATTTATATTAAGTGCAATTAATGGGCAAGGTTGAACGATATACACGTATACAAAAATTTGCATTTATTCAATTAAACTTAGTTATAATTAACATATTTGTGGTACATTTAACAGTTTTGTTCCAACTTGACTATTCACTCTCAAGGTTTATAACGTTCGGTAACTAACAATTTACACTGATAAAGTGATTATTCTTTAACCTTTTTACAATTCAAGAACGGATTCATCTATTTAACTATTATACATTTCCGATAAGTAATAAATATAAGTTAAATACATTTCAGATTTGGTTCACTACAAAAGAGATCAAACTAGAATTAAACAAGGAAAAAAGATCAAATGCAGATTTATTTTTCTATAAAAATTATCATACACATTTCATTATCATAACAATAGCTAGCTAACGTGTCTTAAAAAAGATGAAAAAGACCTTGAATTCTACTTTTAATTTATTTATATAATACGGCAGCGATACCATTTAATTACAATAAGTATTATTTTTAAATCATTTCAATATTGTCTCTGGCCCAGGTGGGTGGGCGCGCACTATGTGAAGGGTGTGGCTTGCTCGCAAATGACGCTTATCTGCATCACCAAATCACTCACATTCCGAAAATAAAAACCAATGAAAAAGGGCACTGTTAACTAACAACAATCCTCTTGGCTCTTTCTTACACACTGTGCAACTTTTCTTTTAAACTCCGAATATGATTCTCTCCATTCCTTCTGTAAAAAGAAAGATAATGAGCACACATATACAACTGTCGAACCAAGTATTGGTATATGTGTGAGCAGTCGGGTGCGCAATAAATGCAAATTAATTCTATCCCAGTATGGTGTAATCATGGTGTCATGGCCCTTTTCCAGAAATAATACTCTGCTATTAACTTTTCATTCCTTTCTAGAAACAATCTTCTTGACTTTTCCTAACACATCTGGCCACTTTCTTTTTGAAATCCGAATATCGGTCTCTCCATTCCTTCTGTGAATATAAAACCATAATAAAATTATTAGTAGACCAGATATAACATGGTGTATTAAACACAAAAAAAAACTATATAAAATTTTCGTCCCAAACTACATAATAAAATGCTAATGGTAACAATGCACAACCTGAACCAGTTGGCCTAGACAGAAGCTAAAACTTTGTACACCCTTTCGAGGTTCCTTACAAAATGACATTTACAAGACGAAGAGTTTTCAAATTCCCAATATTTAATTATGATAATGATTTTTTAATAATGTTAATTATTTTAACAATTTGATTAATTCATATTTAACAAAATTAATTGTCAATTAATATTGTTGGCAATAAAAGATTATTCCGTTTATTCCCACTTGTCCTGTTGAGTAGTCCTGTTGACAGGACTAGTGGGAAAAAAATCCCACTAGTTTTGTTCTGTAATTTGGAAGACTATGCTTGACACCCGATTTTATTACCTTTATTTAATTATTCAATTTTATTCCCTCTATTTATTTATTAGTTTAGCCTTATTGGGTGGCAATACTAACCCCAATTCCACGCCAGATGGGTGACGTAAGAGGCGACTTAATCCGGCCCGCTGATGGTAGGGCCACTCAGAGATTATATTGGTAATATTGATTTAAATCTATATATTGTCCTGTATATGAATTAATGTAACCGCCAAAATGACGAAATTGAGTTAGAAATACAAAAATCATTTATTCATTCGTCATTTGTTTTGACGGTTGTCATTTGTTTTTAAAATTCAATAAAGAGTAAAAGTGCCTCTGAGTTCTATTAACAGGACTACTCAACAGGACAAGTGGGAATAAACGAAATCATTCAGTGTTTGTCATTTCATAATACATATTATATTATTCTCAAATGCAATTATTCATTATAAAGTTACTATTTCAGGAAATGGCTAATAATTTACTTTTAAATGTCAATTCCATGAATAGTACTTCATGGATTATATATGTATACAAGCTGCCCGGACAGACTTTGTTCTGTTAAAAGTTTTTTTTTTGAGATGTAAGCTATCCTGTCTTTCAAGTTGGGTCAAACTGCACACGATGTGCAAATTTGATTAAAATCGGTTAAGTAGTTTAGGAGAATATTTATAAAATTGATGAAATGGATACAACAATAAACAAAAAAACAAGCATTACAATAAGAAATCATAGCCAAAAACATGACAGGAATCAACTACATATTCTATTATTACAATATCTAAACAAAACAGAAATTACTTACATTATATGGTTGGTGTGTAATAAAATAAATCCATGGTTGGTGTGTAATAAATAAAATAAATCCATGGAAAAATTAACGATTGACGATCTATGATGCTCGCATTTTAATTAATTTTAGAACTTATCCGCCTACTGCTCTTAGTTTTACCAAATATAATATGTCCATATTACACATATAACAAAAAAAAATTTTCAACCGGCCAGATTGGACAAGTCTCATTTGAAGTTAGTCACAGAATAGGTACAATGTGCAAGAGACCTATCATCTTCATCCAAGATCAAAATGCAAATGGAACCTTTATAATAGTAATGGCTATAGTGTGATATAATGACTACGAAAATCGTACCTCTTGGCAAAGGCGGATGTATGCTCTTGAATGATTTATTTTATGGACACTTCAATAAAATTATAGTGGTAAAAGTAATAATACACTTACTGCTGCATCCACATTAGCAGGACTTTCATCATTTGGATCTGCCAGCATGGAGATTACACTTATAAGTATAGTCTCTACCGTGTGGACTGGTAACCACCTCTCAGATGCCTTTTCATAACCCCATTTGTCATCTCCAGGTTCATGTAGAATTGATATGCACACATCACCATTTTTTTCAACTGAAAAATATATTTTACAATATCTATTACTTACAGCTTACTTTTCAGTTACCATACTTTTCAAGTTCCATAAATTTTAAGTCTGGAAAATTTTCAAGAAAAATATTTTTCACTTTTCAAATACTTAATTTAATCAAATAGTAAAAAATATTTTTTTTCTATGGTTAAGGAATTATAGCCAAAAGTAATAGTATTATTATACATGTTCTGAACAATGATTTTAAATCCAAATGAATTTATTAAATGTGTGGGTGTAATTTAATTATTATCTGAAATTGTTTAGTGAAAAAAAAAATGTGGCTACTGGCCTACAAACTTAAAATTTCAGATTAGATAACCAGAATAAACAATCCATAATGAACAATATTAAAAATTTATTATAAGTTACACATCACTAATTTGGTTTTATACAAAAATGTTTGAACCCCTTTTAAATGATGTAAGCATTGTAAAAAATTTTGTAAGTGGAAATAAAGCGCTATTATTATTATTATCAGGAATACATTTTGACGGTAGCCTAACCATAAAAAATGTTAAGAATTACTGTATGATTGTGGTGAGTCTATTCATACCGCAAGTTTGCTATGCTCATTTACAATTCTACCTAACATCGCCACAGCTTTCAATACGCTGCTGTTGTTTATATATGTGCTGAACAGTGAAGTATTATTACTATTACACAATGTTTACTTACTATTTGGATGCCATATTTCCGTAACAAATTTCATCCGTGGTGGTCTCAAAGGATATTCCTTTGGAAAATATAAGTGAGCCTTAAAGAATCCACCTTCACTGTAAAATAAAAATAAAGATACTAGTATATTATTTATTTAAAACATAAGGAAGACCATGAATATTTCTTATGGTGTTGACTGTCGAGTTAGTCAAAAAATGCATTGTTATTTTTACTACACGCAGACTTTTGTTAAGACAATTAGATGAACTTTCCTATTAGCAAGATTAGTAAAATAATTAATTCTTATTATCTGAATTGCAATATATTAGTATATTAATACATTAATATATTAGTGGTATCACAAAATATATTACACGCTTTATATTTTCAATGTAAAACTGTAAACTGAACTCTTAGAAAAATCAGTCCTTTAACATTTGCAAGTTATAAAAAATTAAAGATATTATGTCATAAAAAAATGACATTTTGAAAATTATTTTTTTAATTACTTAAGTACTATATTGCATTGTATAAATATATACGAATACAATATGTCAAATATACTATATAATAGGGTAACTTGGGGCACAGTATGACAGATAAGACAAATACAAATATTAAAGTAGAATCATGGAGGACAGAGTAGAAGGACAGCCATCTCTGTTTATGAAAAGTGTCCATAAAAACACGTCCACTTTTGGGTAGCGCTGCAGTGCTGTCTACAACAGCTATGTTCGAATATCTATTTTTCAGACCTAGCGTCATTTATTACGGGTGACGCTGCGAATGCACTAGGTATAACTCAGCAAACTTCACTTCGTCTACAACAGCTATATTCATATCGTAGTCATTAATTTAAAAAAATCACAATACTAAAAATCACGTTTTCTCACAGCAGTATTTTGGTTATATTTAATAAAACATTGTAAATCTAGTATTACATTTGACTACGTAAATAGTTAAATAATAATAATAATAATAATAATCGTTTATTGCCACACACAAAATAGACCAAACAAATAACAATAAACAGAAAAAAAAACAATTATACACAATTACAGAAGATAAAATACAATGTGATACTAAACAATTAAATTAATCTAATAAAATACTAAAAGAAAAAAAAAATTATTACTTATTGTGTGGGCAAAGGAAGTGGCTCAGCTTTTGCTAACCCAAGACCTAGGTCTTGCGTAGCGCTGTTTTTCAGCCACTACCTAATCCCTCAGGTGTTATGCGGGAAATATAAGTGCTCCCCGTTCAGAGCCGCAGAAAAAAAAAAAAAATCGTTCCTACAGTCAATCTATCATGCCTGCACCAACAACGTAAATTATAAATTATATTATGTACTATTATAATAAAAAATTATTAAATTAGATTTATTACATATTATTTAAAGTTAAAATAGTATGAATTATTATTTTAATTATAATTAAATTAAATTTATTATTCTTTTAAGTTATACACAAATAATAATAATAATAATTGTACTATGAACTACTTATTGATTATATAAATATATTGGCTCTTGTATATGTGTGTGTGTGTGTGTATGTGTGTGTGTGTGTGTGTGTGTGTGTGTGTGTGTGTGTGTGTGTGTGTGTGTGTGTGTGTGTGTGTGTGTGTGTGTCTGTGGGTGTGTATAAGTGTAGTAATTTACATCATTTACAAAAAAACTCTTGGATATGAAGGGATTTGCAGTGAGTGGGTTTCAAATTCTCTGCAGCGAGTTGCCGCTTCAATAAAGCCAACTTGTATTTAGTTTTAAAACCCTCTGTACTTATTTTGTTTCTTAGTGGAGGGGGTAAGTCGTTCCATATTCTCGCTGCAGCGAATTTGAAACATCCTCGATATCGCTTGGAGTGATGTCTAGGTATAACAAGACAACTGTCTCTATTTGAGCGCTGGCTACGATTTGAGATATCTCTCACCCAAGTCAGTTTCTCAAACAGGTATTCGGGTTTCTTGTTCCATATAATTCTTTGCACAGTACACGCGTAGTGAAGTTCTCTCCTAGCACTCATGTTAAGAATACCCTTGCGGTTTAGGTATGGAGTAATATATTCCCTCTTGGGTACATTGAAACAGAAACGCACACAGGCGTTTTGTACCCTCTGTATTGCTCTCTCTGTACAAGAATTGAGCCTAGGACCAAAAACAGTACTACAGTAGTTAAACTGCGACAGTACTAAAGAATCGCATAACAGTACTCTTAGCTCTTCCCTAATGTAGGGTCTGATTTTATAAAGACATTTTAGTTTATAAAAGGCGCTCTTTATTTTGCTATTAATATGCTCTACAAACTTTTGTTCCCCGTCTAAAATAAGGCCGAGATTTCGAGCACTATTTACCTGTTTAAGAGCTACGTTGTTTATCATTATTTTTTCCTGATGATCCACTACATTTATAATTTGCTTTTTAGTTCCTAAAACTAAATATTGGGACTTCAGCGGATTCAGTGCTAGAGAATTTTGCTGAGACCAGAGATATATACTACTAAGATCATCATTAATTTTTTGTATAGCGTCATGTATATCTATACTTTTAAACGAGTAATACAGTTGCGTATCATCCGCATATAAGTGGTATTTACAGAATTTGATGTGTCTAGGTAGGTCAGCTGTGAAAATTGCGAAAAGTATAGGACTTAACAGAGAACCCTGGGGAGTACCCCTTTGAAGAGACGCGAGTGAGGAGAATTTCTTGTTGCCATGCTTGTCCTCTGTAACTACCATTTGTTTTCTATCTGTTAAGAATGCGTGAAACCACTTACATGTGTTCTTCGAGAAACCATACTGCTCTAATTTGTGTATTAGCAGCTCTGGGTCCAGACAGTCAAATGCTCGGGAATAATCGAGAAGAACCATTATACTACTCATACCCATATCTGAGGCCTCAGTTAGGTCGTCGGTGACATGTAAAAGCGCTGTTTCAGTCCCATGGCCTCTGCGGAAGCCCGACTGATATTTAGGAATAATACTTTTACTGTCTAGGAACTGTTGAACTTGATCAAGTACTACTTTTTCTAATATTTTTGACAAAACAGGCAAGATGGATATCGGCCGTAAATCTTTTAATTCGGTAGCACAGCTTTTCTTAGGAATAGGCTTAACTAGCGCTTTTTTCCAGGTAGAGGGGAAGATGCTAGTTGAGGTTTTGTATACTGGCATTATGGAGGGTATCATGAAATTTTTTAAATATTTGAACTCAGCAAACTTCACTCAGTCTACAACAGCTATGTTCATGGTTCATATCTCTATTTGTCAAACACTAGCGACATTCTGGAATGGCCATTATTAGAACATCTATTTTCAGTAAACAGCTAGACACTTTTTCAACTTTTCCCTCATATGAGATGGCCCTCCTTCTACCTTCTCTATACTCTATGAGTAGAATCCATAATTCGACTGACCACTTTGACTAATAGTGTTGCTACCTATTGCAGAAAATTAATAGTGAGAGATAAGTGTCGATATTTCAGTGTTGATTCACCGAGAAAGTGAGTGTTGAAAAAATGTTTTGTTTAGGCGTGCAATTGAAAACCTACATTGATAAAATAGTGTTCTATTTATGTGTTTGTAGTTTCATCTAGTTAATATATCTTCCCTTTAATGATTCAATGCCAGCTAAAATCAATTAATATATGTTGTATTTAATTTAAAAATAAATTTAGTCACATTTTTATTACGAATAATGCATTATCATTGAGTTAATTTGATTTTAAAAGTCACGCAAAATATTGATAAAAACATTTTCATAACGTCGATAAGAACAGCAAAGCCTATATCCTGGCAACATTTGTGCATTTGAGGTATCAAAGTGGTCCATCGAATTATGGATTCAACTATATTGTAGATGTCATATAAATAAAAAATATATCTATGTCTAATTGTAACCCAACATACTCTATTACAGATGTGTTGTCCACTCTGATTTTTAAGTTTCTTATAATTTCACATCTTCACATTTATTTGACAAACTATTAAAATATTTTTTGCAGCAATAAAGCTAACCCATAAGCATAGTGCTGGCTATCTTTGAAATAAGTACAATTTAAAAATAAAAATATCTTGTCTCTATGAGTCTTACTCTTGCATACAGTAAAAATATCATTTTTTATCCACTTAAGCCAGGTCGAATACTATGCATTTTTTAGTTGTTATTAGCATTCAAATAGCAATTTTTTTAAACAATATTGGCATAGTACACTAATACATGGTATACTAAAAGACAATATTTGAAATCAAAAATATGGAGGATTTTTTTTCCATACCAGGTAAGTTTTCTCATGAGATGTAAGATGATCATAATGTGTAGTGAAAATTGGATAAGAAATATAATTATTTCTTATGTCATAACTGGATAGCAAACAAGCTTGCAGCCATCCCCTGCTGCCCAGGGAAATCTGAGGCAAACTTTGAATAGGACTATATGAGAGACTGTCATTAATTAGTAAATCCTGTAAGTATTACATGGGTTAAGGGCTTGTTTCACCATCTTCAAGTAGAGTCCTGAATAAGCTATTTGCCGGTTAAAGTGACGTTAAAGTGTCATTTTACATACACGAAATGTCAACTTAACCAACGAATAGCTTACTTCGGACTTACTTGAAGATTGTGAAACAAGCCCTAAGAATATCAGTTACTTGTTATTCATTAATCAGAGGGCTATGGAAGTTAAGAATGCTAGTGCAGGTAATTCCTGTTAATATCAACTCTCACACAACTCAAGATAGATGGTCACCTCACTGGACAGACCAACACCCTTCCGACCGGAACACAATTGCTTCATGACAGAAATAGGTGTGGCAGTGGTACTACCTCAGGTGAACCATTTAACATCTCATATTATTACTACTATACTGGTATGAAATTGTTGAAAATACTACTTTATCCCCAAATACTGGTATTTTACATAAATATACCTTTACTTACCAAGTAATTTGCTATTATCATACCTCTATCTGAAGTCATTAGCATGTATATCTCATGTTAAATCTTACAAATTGAGTATTATACTTCACACAACTAAATAATATTCAATAAAAACATAAACAATCACGCATATTTTAAAATTACAAATGATTAAATGTACAAATAACTAAACACATGAACTATAACAACCTCACTGATTTTCTTATTATTCACTCGAGTAAATTTGGTAAATTGTTATTAATGTTATTCTATGATAAACATAAGGAGACAACAATTTATTTTTTAAATGGAAATTGGAAACCACAACAGAACTGTGTAGGCAGTCCTATACAGAAGTAGACTAAAATGAATTACAAATATTTAAAACTTTAAAAGATAATAATTAATTTCTTTATTAGGTACCAAATCTCTAAGACCAAATCTTAAAGAATAATTTTATTGGCAGGAATACTTTCATAGACAATGTCATTTATTGCCAAATTGTGATTAGATGCATTTAACAACACTTGGTAGACCTAAAACACTTTTTGTACAAATCAATGGTTTTTTTGCGAAGTGTAATGATATTGAAACAGTAATAGAGAGAGGAAACTTACTACAATGTATCTGGGGGACCAATGATGAGCACTTCCCACCTGTATATGTCATTGTCGTCTATTAACCCAGCAGAAAAGCCTTCCACCGGATTTTTGTTCAATTCTGAAAACCATGGTATGGAATACTTCATAAACTGATGTATAGTTAGTAAAATGTTTGATAATTAGTACAATTTCATCACGTCGTAAACGTTCTTCGAAATAGATGTAGTTTTACTTCGGCACCGAAACTTCCGTGTCATAGAGGTTGATATTGATTTTATATATACTTTAACACATGTGTAATGAAAGCAATAGATCGTGAAAAGTACTATACTATTCGAATAATTTTAGGAATCACCCAAGATTAATCTCTAAAATAGGACCCGTTGAGGTCAATGATTGCACGAATACCCATGTCGCCTGACGCGCTCATTGCGGTAGATGACACATTTTTTCAATTTTATAAAAGGGCATTTACCTGCTAGTTGCTTTTTTAATAAAAGCGAAGACTGTGGCTCTGACATTAATTACAATTATGAAATTTACCCTGACGACACGAAACAAATGATTTTCCACAAAAGATGGCTGGCTGAGTTTTGAGCAGGTTGTGAAACATATGAGCTGCTGCTTGTTTCCGGTAATGTATTATAATGTTACCATATCTGTGAAAGCCATGATAGTGTTTTTCACCACGATTTAAACCTTAATCAATTTAATATTGAAATGTTTCTCAAATTTACTTGTTTTCAAGTCTCATTATGTATATTTAATTCATTTGTTTCCTAGAAATATTTTGTGACAAACATGGATATATTACTCTATCTGGATCATAGACTTCATAGTGGTACAGTACGGCCGCTGTATCCTGGCGCGTCTGAACATAGGCTTTGCGAACTTTAGCGCATGTAAGACAGAGATGGCAACACGAACATGCTAACGTGTGACTGAGACACAATACATCGCGTATCGAGTATTGGCGAATTATGTTACTGCGCAGCCTTCTGCGCGAAGTTCAGACGCGCCAAGATACAGCGGCCGAACTGTACCTGACGATCGATGACGTCATATAAGAAGGAACATTTTTGTATTGTGTCCATGTTATCTATATTCCCAGGATATATCATGAGATTGAATTTTTTTATATTGTTGTATGTTCATTATTTTATTGATTACTACCAGAAAAATTACCTATATACAGAGTTATTGTATAGTTATGTTGTATTGTATTGTTATTGTAACTCGACGTATTCGTAGCGGGAGGTGATATAGGAGCCAAAATGCAATATGTTTGATCCCTCATTTGTAAGAACGAAAAAAAATTCTTGCTAGTTGTAGAGATTTATGTAATTCATCCTTTTTTTGTTATTTACCCGGAATTGGGCATATAAGTACATATTAAACAAAAACTACTAATTAAACGGTTATCATTTCAATTTATTTTACTTTAATAAAGCCAATCCAACCTTATTAAAATGAAAATCAGTCCTTCAGAATGAAAAACTACAAGCTACAACAGAAACAAAATTATTTTAAAAATACATGTTACGTGTCAAATTATGTTGTCTAGTTCAAAAAATTACCATGACACAAATATAAAACATTTTGAAGAACCATAATAATTATCAAAATAGGACATAATCTTTCTAAGTGTGGACACCCTTCAATTATGAAGGACAACCTCAATCCAGCCTGTGATTGGTCGAATGGGTCATTCCGATATGACGTCATCGATGACGGTGTATCGGAATGGAACGTCAGGTACCTCTGAAAAGTCTATGATCCAGATAGAGTTTATATCCATGGTGACAAAAACAGGTCTTTTTTATCACCAAGAATTTTTTAATTAAACTGTATTAGAATCTCCGTAGAGGTACCTGAAGATGGATGACGTCACATGGAATGACCATTTTTGACCGATAACAGGCCGGTTAAAAACCTCAATTCAAGGACAACCGTTACAACAGAATTAAACCTTTAAAATGCTCTAGTGTAAAATTGTCAACATGTCTTGGTAATTTTTGCCTTTCAAGCGTCGACATGATCCGTTTTCAGGTACCTCTTCGAAGGGTGGCCTCTAGATTTACATATTGGTTTCTTGACGCAACTCAAAACAATAATAATTATGCTTTATAGTGCTCTTCATGGATATATTACTCTATCTGTATCAGAGACTTTGTAGAGGTATCTGAAGATCGATGACGTCATACCGAAATGAACATTCGACCAATCACAGGCCGGATTGAGGTTGTCCTTCATAATTATTGTATGGTGTCCATACTTATTTAGACTAATTATGTCCTAATTTGATAACGTTCTTCAAAATATTTCCTTATTTTCCAATATTTGACCCCGTTATTTTATATTGATAATGATGCTTATACCTATTTACAAAAAAGCACAGTCATCTATCAGTGCGTCGAGAGAGGTTTCTAGATATCTTTTTACTGTCACGGAGTCGTTCGGCTCTTGGTGGCACGTCGCTACTTCGCTCTTTCACAAAAACGTTCGCAATTATTGCTGTGCAAAAAAGTCTTTGTAATAATAAAGAATAGATGATAGGCATTTATTCTTGAATAAACCACAGAATATTTTAACCGAGGACTAAATTTATCCCCGCCCAGTGACGTCAGGGCCGAATGCCGACTCAGCGACTGTTCTTGCGGGTACTCCTACTCAATGGCTCGTTCTATTCTAGGGTATAAGTGTTCTGTGGTTCTATTTCCGTCATTCTGTACGTAGGTAACGGTTTTAAACTAGCCAAGTAAACTTGATACTATTGATGGGTTTACTGCAGGTTTTTTTTAACTGTAATTTATAAATTTCCTTTGAAAGTTTTGTGTGCATTAATTTATTCACATCACACTAAAACATAGACCTCTACATACACAAAACATCAATGTTGCAATGTGGTCGAGTACAACAGAGCGTAGTGAATGCGTAAGGCAAGGGCGTGCATACGGAATAGATAATCTCTTTAGGGTTCCTCAAATCAAAAGATGCGGTACGGCCGTTTACGCAGGATATTGAATGAAAACCTATAGGTACTTTCTGTTAATCTAGACCTAATCATGAAAGGCAAAATGCAATGTCCCACAGTGTTACATGTTTAAAAAAAGATTTATGTAAGTAAAAGGTCTTAGTATCGAGCACTTCAGACATGCTGGACCGCACATGTCACGTATTTTGGCAATGCTTTTTAACCTTTGTCTAAGTCACTCCTACCTGCCAGACCAAGTAATCAAGACAGTTGTTGTTCCAATCTTGAAGAATATGACTGGAGATGTGTCTGACAGGTCCAACTACAGGCCCATCTCACTTGCCACGACTACGGCCAAAATACTTGACAGTGTACTTAATAAACGTCTTGTTGGGACGGTAGATTTAAAAGATGCGCAATTCGGGTTTAGGCCCGGTTTGTCTACTGAGAGTGCTATTCTAGCCCTTAAGTACACTGTCAGGTATTACACAGACAGGAAAACACCCGTGTATGCCTGCTTCCTGGACCTGTCCAAGGCCTTTGATCTAGTGGCCTATGACAGGCTGTGGGAAAAACTACAGCTCGCAGGTATACCGGAGGAATGCACAGATTTACGTAAGCACTGGTATCGAAATCAGGTAAATCAAGTTAGGTGGGTCGACACGCTATCTGATGCGTACAAGCTGGAATGTGGTGTGAGACAGGGGGGATTAACATCTCCAGTCCTGTTCAACTTATATATGAATGACCTGATTGAGGAACTCAGCAGTACCCATGTCGGATGCCACATTGACGGCGTGTGTGTCAACAACTTCAGTTATGCAGACGACATGGTGCTGCTGGCTCCCTCAGTTAAAGCGCTCAGAAAACTTGTAAGTGTGTGCGAAACCTACGCGCGGGAGCACGGCCTCAGATACAACGCAAAAAAGAGCGAGGTACTCGTATTCAACACGGGAAAGCACAAAATAGTAAACGTTCCCCCGGTGGTACTTGAGGGATGTGCGTTAAAAGTGGTGGACACGTTTAAGTATCTGGGCCACATTGTAACGTCTGACTTGAGGGATGATCCAGATGTAGAACGGGAACGCAGGGCGTTGGCGGTGAGGGGCAATATGCTGGCCCGTAGGTTTGCTCGTTGTAGTAAGGAAGTGAAAATCACTCTGTTTCGGGCTTACTGTCAGTCCTTCTACTCGAGCGGCCTGTGGGTCAGCTACACGCAACGAGCCTACAACGTCCTGCGGGTCCAGTACAACAACATCTTCAGGATGCTGTTGAGGTTGCCGCCGCGCTGTAGTGCTTCGGGTATGTTTGCAACGGCGCGAGTTGATGATTTTTTCGCCGTAAGACGGAAAAAGGCAGCTTCCATACTCCGTAGGTTGCAAGAGAGCTCCAACAGTATCCTGAAGATGGTGGCATCTCGCCTGGATTGTCCCTTGCAACATTTCATGACCAAGGTTGCGACTGGATCTAATTGAAATTTAAATGTAATCATCACTGTTATTATTATTATATTATTATTAGATATTATTTCGCCAATGAATTATTTTAATTTATCTTAAGGTGACAATTATTACTATTTGGAAATTTAGCTTGATTATTTTATTATGTAATATTAATGTGATTAGATAAATGTTTGATTATTGTATTGATTTTATGTCTACTAACATTAGCTTGTAAGACAAACCTACTAACAAGATATGGATACAGTCTGAAATAAAGTATTATTATTATTATTATTAAAAGCATGCACTTAATAAATTGATCTCGACCTATGTCAATGTTATGGGGACGACAATTTTCAAATGATGAGTTTATTACTCAATTCTGTTTATTTAAGAATGTTTGGTTCTACAAGTTTGTATGGAACCCACGATGCACAAGACAGATTTGTACTTGGCCGGTTTCTATTTATCTTTTCCGTGGGCGTGCACATTTATTAGGGAATATGGGAATATACATTTACGACTGTTATTTAAATTATTTCTGTAGTGGTCTAAATGTTTGAGAAGTTACTCCGAAGCAGTAGAAGATAATCAGTTGTAAAAATAAACGGATAGTTGTTTGTCGGTGGTTCGTAAATATGTGTCAGGTAAACACGAACAGTAATAAATACAGCGATCTATATGATAATTCATTGAATAAATAGAAAATTGGTCAGTTACTTCAATCAGTTAGAAATAACTCGTGCTTTACAATAATTGAATCGGCGGTAAAAATTAATTGGCAGTTCGATAATCAATTTACATAGATAACGTTAGTGACAGAAACAAATCGCTGCAAATCCGACTCCACGTATTCTTCTTCTTCTTGTCTGCCCTACCCCTAATAAGCCCTAAAGTGTAGCGTAAGCTCGCGTAGGCGCGGAGGGGCGAGGCGGCCCGCGAACTGAGGAGCAGGGGGTTTTGACGCTCTCCGCAGCAGCTGAGGCCCTCCCTCCACTCCGGCCAGTAAGCCGAAGCTGCGTTGTTGCCGGTGTTGAGCGTTGAAAGAACCATGCTTGCTGCATGCTGCATGTTTGCTAAGGATACATATTACTGTTATATTATTTATAGAACTGCTTGTAAAGATTTGTTACCGATTAGTTTTGATTTTTTAACTGCCCACACTGAACTGCCAGTTTCATTTATTTTACTGCCCGATAATTTTATAAACTTGCCCTTAAAAATATTTTTGAATTTTTAACTGCTAAAATACAATATACGAGTACAACCGCCGCTATAAACGAGTGCCCATTTATTATAGCAAAGTTGTCACATTCGACTACAACATCTTTTGAACAACGTCGCTGACGAAGTGACATAAGTGTTCTGTGGAAATGACGCATCAGTTATTATTTAATGGCCCAGCTACAAAATACTACCACACAAACTGCGTGTTCAGCTAAGTCGAGCGGAATTTTTGTGGATTATAATATACACTAATAAGTTAAAATCAATCGATTTAATAATTAAATTACCTTTAATTTTTTAATAAAAACTTTATTTTCAATTATTTCATTTTAGATGGTGATCAATTATTATGATGCTTCATAGAAGGTTGTGGTTCTTTAAAAAAAATCTTTACCATTCCACATTTTCCTATAATTGTCTAGTTTTTATTTCAATTTCATTCCACCTCCTTAGAAGCTATTCTTGGTTTTTTTGCACTTGTCTCACTTTGAGAAGCACTACTGCCATTCAGTTCCGTGCTCCGTGCCACCAGCTTCCGTTTGTTCTTTTTTTTCTTTGTTTTAGTTTTATTATTAGGCTCTTGTTCCACATTTAAAGATTTTTTATTTTTGGCTTTGGGTGCGCATTTCACTGATTGTAACACACTGAGCAAATGTTCGAATTGTAGATTTGTTTTAATATCACATCCTTCGTGAAAAGCTTTTATCACGTTTAACAGTTTTCTCAATGTTGTGACAAAATTCGATTTAACCTCAAATTCTGTTTGAGCACCTAGTGTACTATTTATTGCATCTTCCAATTTTGATTCAATTTTCTGTAGTCTGTCAATTGCATTTTGTGTTGCAGGCTTAAATCGATTTAATGTTCGGTAGAATCCTACCATTAACTCGAGGCCCTCATTTCTTCTATATTGTCGTACATTTTTATTAAATACATTTTCAATTATTATTGGCATGAGATGAAAATTACCTTCCCATTCAGTTTGCAAGATTTTATGGAAGAAAATTATTGGTAGCATACAATTACGGTTTGAAAAAAAGCTTTCCAAGGCATCCTTAAACACTTGTACCAAGGGGGATGACTTTTTTATTTTTGTCTGTTTGGAAATTTTTTGTGAACAATAAATAATAAAGGTGGCGAAGAAGGAAATAACATCACCCAAAGCTTGGTACATAAAATGCGATCTGGCTCCTTTAGCGATTGTAGCATTTAAGTAATCACATAATATGTCAATGGTAACAGAATGGTTGTTATCGTTCGCAAACTTTCTGACCTTTGTTAGAATTTTAATTGTTTTCCTCAATCTATTTTCCAAGTCACTAAATTGGTTGTCTTGAATGCAATACTCTAGGCAACTAATAAGAGGTGCAATCATCCCAAGACAAATATCCATTGCTGGATCCTTTTCTAAATAAATGTCAACCAAATCTAAAACTCTAATTCTAAAATCAGCTAAAGCCTTTTTATTTTTACGTTCTTTCTTGGACTTTTTATTTTTTCCTTGATGAAATTGCTTAAAAGCTTCGGCGAGAGCATCATCAAGTTTTTTTCCTTCCTCCTCATCTATCATATCAGCATCAATACTTTCATTATCTGTATCTGCTGAAACCCCTAGAGCTTTTTGAACAGCAATCCTAAGCTGATCAGGGGTTTTCATATCCTCATCATCATCTTCTTCGTCTAAACTACTGTCACTCAGGTCACTTTCTTCATTATTTTTTACACCTTTACTTGATTCTTCATTTTCATCATTGTCGGAGTCCTGACAGCTTTGACTATTTTCATTTTCTATGTCATCTTTATCTTCTTCTGACTCACTATCATTCGTAAGTACATTCGACTCACTTTCTGGGTCTAAAACTGACATAATTTGACCAATTGCTGAAGGTGTCAAGTACTCCCAAAGAAGTCTAAACACACATTGAACAACTGAACGTAGTACACTAGATTCAATTGATAAAATGGACAACAAAACCTCAACTAATACTTCAACCCATTCTGGTTCGTCACTTGATGGTAAACTTTTCTTTCTTTTAATTCCCTTTATGTAATGTTCATAGCAACTTTTTAATTCTTTTATCGAACTTGTTGCTATTTTAACGTGAGCGGGCTCCGAAAATAAAAACAAACCAAGTTGATAGAGTAGGACTAAAAATACTTTGTCAACTTTTGAAGGGGTTTCAGTTTTCTCAATATTACGACAAATTTCTGTGAGCATTTTCATGCATTCCATATTTTCTGCAGGAAATTGTTTTTCTAATTTAATTCGTACTTCTTCCTTATCAAGTATTGTTATGATATAACTGTTCAGAGATGATAAAACAGTTACTAAACTGTCAACATTTGAAAACCGTGAAGTAAAACATCGGTAGAAACAAGACTTGATGGCACCTGAAAACAAAATTTAGTTAGTAGAGATCATCTTTATTTTTTAAAGAAATTATTTAAAGTTTTGTAAATATTACCTGATAATTCACTGCTTATGGAAACATTTTCATCTCCACCAATTTTAAAGAACCCAAAACACATGATTAATTTCATGTAGGTGATTTTAAATTCTGTATCATCTTTCACAGCTTCATGGCTCACAAGATGTGAAATAAGTTGTGCTGCCTTTGTTCTCTCATTGTTGTACCAAATTCTTTCAGAGGTCTTCAATGTTTTTTTGGAAGTGTTAAGAAGCACTCCTTTCAACAATTTAGCCAGCTTTTTGATATCGCTTGCATCTAAATCAGCAATAATTGATTTCACAACAGTTGTCCCAGTTATCTCTGTGAAATTAATTTCCCCTGGATTAAAAAGCAACTTTTTTAAAGTATCCAGTCTAGTTTTGCTTGTTCTGTTTTCCCCCTTCAAAGCTTTTGCTAAAGCATTCAATAGTTCCTTCTCTTTTTTAATCATAATTTTATGATCATCTTCGTCTTCTCTTTTATTTCTCATCTTACTGGCTGTTTGCAAACCTTTGAACCAATCCATGAAAAGTCTAAAAAAGTTATCACTTATCAACTCTGCAATTACTGCTGTGTTATTTTTCATATTAAGAAGGACAGTAGTTAGAATATTTATTGCAACCAATTCTCTATTCCTATTATGTTTTGTCAACTGATTATCAATCTTTGTCCAGAATAATAATAAATGTTGCGATTCAGCCATTTGTAAGCCTATTTCTTTGTAAATAGGATGACTCGCTGAATTAAAATCAATTCCAGCCTGTAAAAAAATACATTATGTAGAATAACAAAATATTCATAAAAAACACTTTTTTATCGGACTGCCAGGAAGGGTTATTGTATAAAAGTGAACTGGTATTTACCATAAGTTTTTCACAAATATCACTGATATTATCTTCACACAATATTTCTGCAGCACCAATCAATTTTCTTAATTTCACTTTAGCAGGAAACTTTTTACTGACTATTAAAAGGAAGTAAAGTGAGTCCAGGTTATGTTCTTTAACATCCTTCTTGAATTCTTGCTTTATATTTGCCCATACTATTGACGAAAATTTATCTTCATCAAGCTGGAATAATAATATAATTTATTAGTATATTCTTTTGAAAATCAAATCCAGGTTTATAAATTAATAATTCATTCTTCATGTACACAGCTGACATAAACTGATTGGCCTACAGATGCCAGAATGTCAATGATTACTGCTATCTGTAACACCATGGATCACAAAAGAATGCAAGCCAATGTTGTTTAAATGTTTAGTGAATTAAATAACAAATTTTAACTTGTACTTACGCTATTAATAAAGTCTAACAGAATAAGATATGCCACTGTACTAAGATAGGACTTCTTATTACTGGCCTTCAAAAGGACTTCTAGAACTTCTTTGGCCTCTTCTTCAGTACATGTGAGCATCAAACCTGACCGAAAAATTGCACCGCATACTAATATCTGACCAAGAGAAACATCACCTATTTCCTGAAATTGATGAAGAAATTGCTATTCATTACATTATTTAATATTTTACTTGTTACCATTGACCAGATGAGCCAATTTGCATGAGATTATTCCATTCCTTTTTTTATACTCAAAGCCAGTAGATACTTGCATTGATGGGCCATTTTACAGTGTTTAATTATGTTTATGCTCAGCAAACGACCACAGAGTAACAGCTTATTAAGTTAAGGCATCTAAAGTATGTGAGCTGTTATTCTCAATTTGATTTAATAAGCGTTTTTAGTTCTGGGCTTTTTTCAGCAAGGGCTCTCAAGTAGGTCCACTAAATAAATGCTAAATGAGGTTCATATACAAAGACTCACACTTTTTGAAGCACCTGAAGTATGGAGTTCTTTTTTAACAAGATCAAGTATCTGAGGTACGTTTGCATTACTGCATTTGGTCGATAATAAATTAACAAGTGTGGCAAAGTATCCCGTCCTTAAGTCAGGAGTATTTGCACCCAAACTTCTTATTAGTCTTTTCAAGGTGTATTCGAAGTCCTTTTCATTCTGGAAATTTAATTTATACAGTTATGTTAGTTCCAAGACACTAGGTTTTATAACTGGGAAGGCAAAGCATGGTCTGCTTCAGTGTGGGTTGGTAAGGGGGAAATTGCAAGTGAGGTACAAAAGCTGTGCAGAATCATTCATAGAATCATTTAACTATTTAAGGATTCTATATTACCAAAGATAATTGATGCTTAATGATATTTATATTTAATACTTAAATAAATGACCCCATAGCCAAGTTGGTAGTGAGTGACCATGTCTGCAATTGACCCCTTTGAATCGAATTCCCAATCAGAATTCTGGAATCTTACATGATTTTACATCTTTAGGAAGTAATCCATACCACCTGTGATACATGTAATCCCAAAATTCAATAAAAACAAAACTATGCATCTCCTGCAAGAAAAATTATGGGGGAGATTTCTTGCATCCCTCCACACCCCTCCATCACACCCCCTATTCAAAATTAAGGTAGCTTTTCTGCAAAGTGGTACCCCTAGTAGTTATATTTATTCAGATAAAACTGTGTTACTTTGTACACATATCACTATTAAACATATTATCAGACTGAACTGCTAGAGAAGTATCATCAAGGAGTGAAAGGTCGAAAAGCTGTGACGTGTTCATGTTATTTACTCAAGTCACACTTACCTCTTTGCCTTGTAGTTGCGAAATTATTTTGGTACCACCGATTAACTTCAGGTCATCTTTAGGAGACCTTAAGAAATCAAAAGCGTCTAATAAAGATGTAGTCACAGTTTTGCGCAAGCCACTCGTGCTTTCTTCTTTCATGTTTTACACAATAATCTTAACAAAACAAATCAAAAGTTTAAATCCCATATGGACTGGAAGGTAAATTAATTAACCTTAACTACGTTTAAAACTAGCTACACGCATATACCGGGGGAGATATTTTGAGGTTATTTATGCATTGCATTGCAGTCACGCTTACATTGACATCTGTCATCTGATCTGAATGTCCGTGACGCAGATGTTAAAATTATGGAGTATAGAAGGTAGAAGAAGGGCTATCTCATGTGAGGGGAAAATTGAAAAGTGCCCAGCTGTTTACTGAAAATAGAGGTTCCAATATTGGCCATTGCAGAATGGCGCCAGTGTCCGAGAAATAGATATATGAACATGGCTGTAGTAGATGGAGTGAAGTTTGCTGAGTTATGCCACCAATAATGAATGGCACTAGTGTCTGAGAAATAGCTGATGATATATGAACATAGCTGTTATAGGTCGCACCGTAGCGCCGCACCACCCGTAATTGGACGCGTTTTTACGGACACTTTTCATACACAGATAGAAATGGCACATTTCGCTCAGCACTGATTATATCACTTGTTGCAACATAAATCATTTGTCACACCAGTTACATGCCGTCTGTTACATATAACGCGACGGTGATTTCACCACAATATTCCTTTTACTGTGATTTAACGCCGGCCACCGGCCAAACTATATATAATTCACAGAATTCCATCGTGCGAAAGAGAGAAAGCAACATTTGTGACTTGAGCCGTGCGTGAGCGACACAGTGCCACCAGCTAGAAGAGAGAATTTGTTTAAGTAAAATTGCATCTTATTTCCAACGTCATTAGACTATAGTTTATCTTTCAAATTGCTTAGTAGATAATATCGCTACGTTACAAAAACTTCAAATGAAAATAAGTCTTATTTTAAAAAGGATAAGGTTTTAATTAAACTATGTAGGTATTTGATATTTATAACCACGTCGTGACTCGGTGAATTCGTGATACGATATGATTTCACTTCACTGATATCACTGCGACATGTAACAGACGGAATAAAGTGCACCCACTGTGACAATAATCGTCACTACTGCAATGTAACCGTGGTAATATATCACCGGTGATATAACAGTGACAAAAATAAATAACTTCACCGACTTGATAGTGAAATAAAAGTAGCGATATTTTCCATTACTATACACAGAGATGGTTCTCCTTCTACTCTATCCTCCATGGTTAAAATGTCAAACGCATAGATAACTTGTACTAAATCCACGGAACACAGACACTGTGTTCCGTGACTAAATCCATGGTCAAACAAGTCAACAGATTAAATAGATGTATTAAGGAACAGATTATAAATTAACAGCACAGTTAATATAAATAGGTACTAAAAGTGAGTTCTAATCACAGAGTAAATACTGATTAGATAACAGATTATACACTTAAACTAGTTACTTGCATGAGCCAGGAGTGGACTTATAGCCCTACTTACTTTCCAAATTATTTTTTCAATTTTCTCATCACGATTCACTCTTTACATATGATCTAGTAATAAGATCACTTTTACATTTATTTTTATATTGCTAAATAGACTCAACGAAATGAAATAGAATAATTCAAAACGGGAGTTTATTTACCAAACTTTACTAACTAGATATCTACTATGTTTCTTCTTTTTGTCATTATTATTATAGTAAAATATTGACATACCAGATACTATCGTACTTTTCTTGAAAAATATGATAATATCGGTTTTTAGGGTTCCGTAGCCGAATGGCAAAAAACGGAACCCTTATAGATTCGTCATGTCTGTCTGTCTGTCTGTCTGTCTGTCTGTCTGTCTGTCTGTCTGTCTGTCTGTCCGTCCGTATGTCACAGCCACTTTTTTCCGAAACTATAAGAGCTATACCATTGAAACTTGGTAGGTAGATGTATTCTGTGAACCGCATTAAGATTTTCACACAAAAATAGAAAAAAAGCAATAAATTTTGGGGGTTCCCCATACTTAGAACTGAAACTCAAAAATGTTTTTTTCATCAAACCCATACGTGTGGGGTATCTATGGATAGGTCTTCAAAAATGATATTGAGGTTTCTAATATCATTTTTTTCTAAACTGAATAGTTTGCGCGAGAGACACTTCCAAAGTGGTAAAATGTGTGTCCCCCCCCCCTGTAACTTCTAAAATAAGGGAATGATAAAACTAAAAAAAATATATGATGTACATTACTAAGCAAACTTCCAACGAAAATTGGTTTGAATGAGATTTAGTTAGTAGTTTTTTTTAATACGTCATAAATCGTAAACCGCAAAAAACATTGATCAAAGTTACAACGAACTACAAGAACTTTTATATTATGTTACTTGCTGCTACGGAACCCTTCATGGGCGAGTCCGACTCGCACTTGGCCGCTTTTTATACTTTTTGGGCATCACGCAAAAATACATGCTTTCTAGGAACGAATTATTACGTCTTTAAGTCCAATTTGTAGTAATTAACTTAGTAGTGGGTAGTTTGAAGCTATACTGTATGGGGCGTTTGGAGACAAATATGAGAGTAAAATTTTTACGATGCGATAGCCAAAAAGAGACACAATGAAGGTGTGTGATACTAGGCGCACAGCATTCGCTGGAGTTGTTTTGGATTGCTAGCGCGCGCTGGGTCATGGGTGCAAGTGAGAGGTACGCAGTTGGATTGATAGCGCGCGCCGGGTCGCGGGTGCGACGAGAGGTACTTATAAGTAAGAGGTAAGTATAACTTCTTATGTGCGTACATAAGTACACACGTATTTTTTTACTAAATTATTATTATTTAAAAATCAAGAAAATATATCGATCGGCCCTTCACCCTTCAGGCTACAAATATACTTGTCAGTTAGTTCAGACTAGGTATAATTATTATGTAACATATATATTGAAAGGGCAAATATTTTTGATTTAACTTTCTAATATGACATGTGTAATCAGTACCGGATTAAGCAAGCCCGGGGCCCGTAGCAAATTCTTTCAAAGAGCCCTTGATCTACTATGGTTTCTTATGTATAAAGTGGTGAAAAAACCATTCAATACTCAATACTTTTATGTGCCATCTATAGGTTAAAATTTTGTGGGTAATTATTAGTTTAGTAAATTACTATAGGCCCTGCTAGGCTCTGACAAGTAAAAAAGTTTAAAATTAAATATGCGGGGCCGCTTTTCGCGCGGGGCCCACTGGGCCCGTAGCAATTGCTACTCCTGTTACCTGGTTAATCCGAAACTGTGTGTAATAATGAAGAAGAATTTTCATGTTTATATTAATGTGCTAGGATTATAATTAGGATATAATTACATGACACAATATACAAAAAAAAATACTTAATCACTTTAGAGAATATTCTGTAAAAAAATCTAGTCCATTATAGAAATTTAAGCAAACAACGAGACTTAATCTAATCAAAATAGTTTAATCAAAGACAATACGGCAAGTGCAAGTGGCAAGTTTAGTCAGTTTATGCTTGGCTGGCTGCTCCTTTCTGATGCGCGCGCATTTAGTTAGTGTTCCATTCCATGTTTCTAAACATGGCAGGTCGCAGTGGATTTGACGATGGTCATCCGAGGTATTTAATACATTATATACGTTTCACCGCGTTAATTTCCAATTGACGATTATTTTTATAGATATTTATTGTGTAAATTGATTCGGCAATACAAATATAAACTTGGTTTATTGAATTCTGGTTATGTGACGGTAGGCTAACATTGGAAGAAAGTGGTATTATAACAAAGCTTGTGAATAAAAATCATTTAGTTCATCGTTATCCGGCTCCATGTAATAATATTGATATATAATATTTAAGTGACCAGTGAGTGTAAAGGTTTTATAGGTTATAACATTGGATGGTTCTCGTGATGTCTACAGGGACTTCGGAGGCGGCAGGAGGACCGCCGGTGGTCGTCCACTCCCAACTGAGCCACCGTACAAAGCTTATGTCGGCAATTTACCTTCGGGCATCATCCAGGGCGATATCAATAGAATTTTTCCTGTAAGTAAAATTTAGATGAACTAAATCATAATTTAGCTCCAAAAATTTAAATTCTTGGTGTGTTTAAAAGTGTTAAAAGAATACAATATTTCCTACCTGAAGATTCGTTCTGGCAAATGTAATAATAAATCTGGTTTGTTTAATAAATACCTTTATAATTTTCACCAGTTGCATCTTGGAAGACTACCTCTGACAGTTACAAAGTGCTTATTCCCTGAACGTGACTAGTAGCATATTTTTACATAAATCATTGTTTATATTTATTTAATGTTAGTCTTAGCCATATTTTAAATAGTCGGTAATCTTCAATTTGACATTATATTATTTTACAACTATTGTACAGATTTTGTTGGTATCTCTTTATACTGTCATGTTCGAAAATAAAAGACAACAGTGTTCCTGGTTTATGGTAATCTGTCTGCTAAATGAGCACTGCACATTTTCGACAGACATTTTTGTTATTGGTTGTAAGGCCCACAGTACCCACCTAAGCAATGTGAAGACGCTATGAGCCAGATCACTATCTGCTACCAGATTGTTACAGTATCAACATTCAATGTTATGTATGTATGTATGTATGCAGTAGCGCCTTTTTGCATGGTGTAGTACATTCATAGGCGTATATTAACAAACCAATCTCAGCTCAAGAGCATGATTTCAGGTATTACAAATGACACCTTTATATGATTTGACATATTATATGAACATCTCAAACAGAATCTTGAGATCGCAGATATGTATATGAAATCACATGTTTCTGTGTAGTTCGATAGGCGATGTCCACTAAAATTGATTATAAAAGATCCATTGATGTATCTTTTTCACTTTTATGTCCACTTTAATCTATTCATTGCCTGGTTGGGTGTTCATAATAAAATATATAATTGGACTAAATACTTTAGAATAATCTTAATTATATTTTAAAAAACAAATATCTATTTTCTGATTTTTTATATTACAGGACCTAGCAATAAAAAATGTGAGGTTGGTAATGGATAAAGAAACAGACAAATTCAAAGGCTTCTGTTATGTGGAGTTTGAATACCTAGAAGACTTGATTAAGGCAATTGAAATGAATGGCGCTCTAAATGTAGATGGTAATTTTGTAAAAATTGACGTGGCTGAAGAAAAAAGAAGTGACAGGTATGTTATCCTATTTGATATTAGTTTTAATTTTAGAAATAGTAAATTAATTCAAAACTTTTTGGTATACTTATTATGTACATAGTTTGTTTGTTGATTGGGCTTGATCTAGTTAATAGTATCAGGCGTTACTTTCCAGAAATCCATTGTTATTAAGTTAGTATTAGTCTACTTTGCAACAATCCACGGTTAATTTGTATGATAGTAGATATATACTTTAAGACATGCGTGGCACCTCCCTCTCTCCCACAACGGAAACATCCATTACAATAATTAAAAGTATATACCAACATACATACCAGCACCAACAAGTGTTTTGCCCTGAAACGGAGCATCATCAGGGTAAGGGTGATCTTAGATAATAAACTTCAGTGGGGCCCACATATAACAAATCTCGCAACTAAACTCAGTAGGGCTGCTTATGCTGTTAGAAAAATAAGGCAGTATACTGACGTCGAAACTGCTAGGATGGTTTATTTTGCATATTTTCACAGTATCATGTCTTATGCCATCTTACTGTGGGGCAAAGCAGCCAGTATAGAACAAATTTTCATATTACAAAAAAGAGCTATTAGGGCTATTTATAAACTTAGGTCTCGGGAAAGTTTGCGTGAAAAGTTCAAAGAGATAGGTATACTTACAGTAGCTTCACAATATATTTATAGTAATGTAGTTTTTATACGGAATAATATAACAGCGTATAAACAAAATTGTGATATCAATTTTCGCCAAACGTAAAGTTCTATAATAAAATCCCAAAGTTAATACGTGATTTGCCAGTGGAATTGTTTAAGAAACATGTAAAATCTAAACTTTTAGGCAAAGGTTACTATACTGTAGATGAGTACATAAATGACAAAGACGCATGGAAATGACCAGCTCTGCAATCAGTTCCGTACAAGCTAGTGATACTTTTTGTAATAAATATACCGATGTATTTTTATTTTTAAAAGATGTGCTGAGGAGTTTCTTTACGGCTTTTCTTCTCCTCCATGACAAAGCACCTTTGCGAAAAGCTGGTTGATTAAAAAAATGACGTGCATAAGTGTATCAATGATACCTACATGAATAAATTATTTTGAATTTTGAATTAAGTTGATTCTAAGATCATTCATTAGGGCTTGATCTAGCTGAGTAAAATACCAAGTACAGAGTATAATCATCTATTGATGATTTTGGAGGGATTTGAGCCCATACCCTAGATCAGCCAGTGCCTATTGACATCAATAATGCAGAAACATCTATGCATTGCCAGCTAAGATGAAGTGAAGGAAGAATATTGTTCAGGCTTTTACTTTACGGATACTTACATTACATACTCTACCACCATGCATGAGCACCATCAGGATTAATCTAGGTGGTACAGAGCCCAGTGAACTCCAAGAGGACCATTGCCCATGACGTTGTACCTTGTTTAGCTGGTGCACCACAAACAGAAGACGCTTTGACGTAAGATGGATGGTGTTCCTTACACTACAAAGAATTATTAATTATCCCATACTTTATTACCTAACTGTCACTGCTGTGGTCATTTACTGCTACTACAGCTTGAAGATAATCTAGACATGATTCAGGATTCATTCACAGAATTGAGTTTATGAAATTTTTTGAATTGTTGAAAAGGTCTTTTAAAAATATTATAGGTCTTCTAAGACCATTTTAGAATTAGGGGTCCATTTGCGAAATATTTGGCTTTAGTGCTAATTTTGGTTAAAGTTAAGTGTCCCGCCCCTCTTGCTGGCTAAATGGTTGGAAGTGGACAAGTGAAAAAATTCTCAAAAATAGGTTATAAAATGAATTTACAAGGAAAACTATCACAATTATGTCAGCATAAGTAGTTAATGAGTAATAGTCGATAAACTTACTACTTCGGAACGCTACATTGCGCGTAGCCTGACACGCGCTTGCCCAGTTTTTAATGGTAAAATATATTACTAGTAAGTTCAGTGGCGGGTCAGCTAGTGATGGATAATAAAACTGTTACAGAGGCTTCGACCGGCGGCGCGACGGCCGCGATGGCGGCAGGGACGGCGGACGCGGGGGCGGCGGCGGCGGCGGCTTCCGGAGAGAGGGCGGCGGCGGCGGCGGCGGCGGGCGCGGTACGTACGACCACTACGACGGGGCGGAGCGCCGGGGCCCCCGCCAGGCTGGAGCCTTCACTGGTATACTAACAACACTAACAACTAAAGCACTAACCTCTTGTTGCCTCTGAGCCTTAAACTCATTCCTGTGTCCTGAAGCTGCAAGGCCGCTAGCAAACAGCAACTGTATGATCGAAATCAAAGTAATCACTCATAAACAGTCAGCAATTGGTTTTAATAAGTAATTTCTCGAAGATTAAACATCCAGTTGTTAAGAAACTAGCTTAAGTAATTATTATTCTGTTATTCTTTCAATAATGCATGAAAGTTTTGCTTCTTATTTTCCTTAGTATAGCCTCATTTTGTTTATTTTTTTTAAGACAAAAAAAGAAATGTATGTTATATGGATATTTATATAATCTATACTTCTATACTAATATATAAAGAGGAAAGATTTGATTTTTTGTTTGCATTGAATAGGCTCCGAAACTACTGAACCGATTTCAAAAATTCTTTCACTGTTGGGAAGCTACATTATCCCCGAGTAACATAGGCTATATTATATTTTCAAAAAATTAGGGATCCTTAATAAAACTCCAATAATGTAACCCAAGGTGTAAAAAAATAAGAAAACCGAAGCAAAGCGAGGGCAATTACTCGTTCCTAATAATTGTGATATTTGAAGGTAAAGATTGACAACATTATTGTTCATATATTATGATGATATTATCTCCAAGTGGAAAAAAAAACCAAAACAAAAAAAAAATCTAAATGGTGGAAGAGTGGATTACGACAGTTTACATAGAAAAGCGTAGAAACACCTTTAATTTGTAATGTAAGTAAATTAATGTCCATCTAAGTAACTAAAAAAAGATATGGATTAAGTGAATTATTACATATACATTAGGAAATGGTTTTTAAACCATAATTATAATTATTAACTTTTTTGGGTTGTAATAAAATTATTTATCCAGGGCCATAACGTAAGTATACCTATTTAATCCGACGAGCATTTCTGAAGCCGGATAGAAAAATCGGCGACGGCTCCACGTTATTGCTTATCTTTATTCATTGTTATTTTTCATATCAAACTTTCAAGATAAGAATAAGTATGCAAACATAATATTATGCGGACTTATATAACTACGAGTAAGCGCCCTCGCTTTGCTTCGGTTTCTTATTTTTTTACACCTTGGGTTACATTATTGGAGTTTTATTACGGATCCCTAATTTTTTTGAAAATATAATATAGCCTATGTTACTCGGGGATAGTGTAGCTTCCCAACAGTGAAAGTATTTTTCAAATCGGTTCAGTAGTTTCGGAGCCTATTCAATGTAAACAAAAAATCAAATCTTTCCTCTTTATATATTAGTATAGATTTATTTTTAACATATGAGGTAGCACTTCGAAATAAGTTTTCATAATAATTTAAGTCATAAAATATGTTGTGGGCCAAGTGATTGACTTGTGCATTACTCATTTTGCCTCGTCTGTATACATTTTGAAAAGTCCTATTGCGCCCAATGACTTAAAAATAATTATAAAACTTTATTATTTATCAGTTTCATCACTATCTGGGCATTATGAATATTTCTACATGGCAGTTGCACACTTTGATAATTTACGTTAACATATGTGACACATTTGTGTAATTCAAAGTGATAAATTGTTGCAATAAATAGATAAAAATGCTCCATACATTTTTTACTTTAGAATATATTCAATTTATATTATTTTTAATTAAGGTATGTCATAATAATATCATTGCGTCACAGATGTAGTTGCCGGAGTTTTCTTCCGCCGTGGAAAAAGTCAGAAGCCTAAACGAACCACAGCAAACCTAACTTTTCAAATGATTATTTCAGTAATGCTCGTATTGACCTCTCATAGTGGGCATTTTAAAAATATCCGGTCATTATGAACAATGTCCTATCACTTGGTCCATGACACATACATTAGGGGACAATATAAAGTACCGTGTACCTCTAATTTTAGTGATAACCTAATAACACAACTAATCACATTAAATAATTCAACTTACATTGCACGGTACAGATGATCAGGTTAACTGCTTTAATATACGAATGCAGAAATGCATCCCAAATCCGTCCATTCCTTTATTGTGATGTTTATGTGTATTACTATATGTGTAATCAGTGTAATATTGTAGTATTGTTGTGACGTAATATAAAATGGAATCTAATAAGAATAATAATATAACTTATGAAGTAAATATTTATTGTGTTTGTGGCTAGCTTTTACTTCCAAAAACGTTTATAGATATCGCAGCCATCTGTAAAATGTGGCTTCCTGGACACGTTTACGCCCCACCCAGCTACTTCCGACAGGAGGGACCTGTTGGCTCATATCCTCTGGCGCTATTCAGAAGGGTGTACCAAGAACCTCGATACATGGATGGAACAATAAAGCCTCTTAAACAGCAATGTTTATATTTGCAGAAATTTGAATGATGAATTTAAATTTCTGCTGGTCTTTGTGTATTATCCATGTAGTCCTTGGCACCAACGCCACAGATAAACTGTAGCGTGGGTAGAGTGTGTAGAGACTAGCGTTATTTTTAATAATATACAACTTCAGAGCGTGAGCGTGGTGGTGGTGCCGGCGCCGGCGGCGGAGAGCGGTGGGGCGAGCGAGGCGGCGAGCGGGCCGCGCGCGGCGCCTCCGAGGAGTCGCGCGGGGGCGGCGAGTGGGGGCGCATGGGCGGCCGGGCGGGCGCCACGCCGCCGCAGCAGCGGGCGCCGCCGCGTCGGACGTTCGAAGATATGCCGCCGGCGAGACCCGGTCAGGATAATTTATTTATTTATTATCTTTTTGTTTAGAGCTCAAATTAGGAACTTTAAGTATGATATCGATATTGTCGATATTCGGTTCTGAAATTACAAAGGGAAGGCCTTTTTCTGTATCACATTAGAGATTTAATTCATGGAAAATTCTATGTCTAAGCAAAGGGTATAAAATAGAGGCTGAAAGTTTATATGGAGCGGGTAAAAATAATATTTTCCTTGGAAGTTACTGTTCAATAAAAATAAAGAAAGAAAAATAATCAGCATTTATCAAAATTTATTACTTTACAATAAGGAATGAAAGTTTACATGAGAAGGACATGAAGTAATTTATTCAAAAAAGTTAAAAAGTAAAGGGAATGAAGTATTTTGTTGTTGTTGTCCATGTTGATAACAATGATTGTAATCGTCGACAGACACAACCGGCAGACCAAAGCTGAAGCTGGAGCCGCGGACGGTGAAGGAGCCGGTGAACTCGCTGGCCAGCACCAGCCAAGCCTCGTCAATATTCGGCGGCGCGCGGCCGCGGGAGGAGCGCCTCAAGGAGCTGGCGGGCGAGTAGGCCCCGCCCCCGCCCCCCGCCACCCGCCACCACTCTCCCTCCTGTGTGTATATGTAACGTGCCGACGTCCACCATCATACTTTATGTATATCCCCTCATTTTTAAAAGTGCCGATCACAATGTACATGAACTGGAAGGATTTTGTTAGGTTGTGAGGTTGTAAATCATTTCTATCGTATATGTATTTTGTTAGCTTTATAATGTATCTCGATCGAGGAGCTTATTGTTTTTGTGCTGTTTGTCCTTGCTTATTATTTGAGCGGAGCGACAGTCGTAACTCGGTACGAGCGAGTCAAATTGCTAGTGTTCGGTCTTCTCAATTTAATTGTCTAGGCTTTTGTGTGTCTGACGAACTCTGCTTACATACTAAGGAATATGTCGAAATTGAAATTGATAATTGTTTTTTTGTTGATAATTGTTATTTAATCATTGTGATGGACCATAATAACATCATTTATTTTATATATAACCGGCGGCGGTTCGGAGAGTTGTTTTCCTGGTCTATCAACATATTGTTTATTTTTTTAGAATCCATAAAAATCAATGTATGAGTTAGTATGAGACATAATTTAAGATATGGTGATGTAATTATGATGTCATTAATAAATTTACTTCCACATATTCTGATTTCTACTTTACTATAGATATGTATGTGTAATAATTTCATAAGTTACGTGGCAGATAAAAAAAATCGCAAAATTGTAACAGAATATAGAAAATTAATAAAAAGTGAATTCTTTGTAACCGAGAATTTAATTCCAAGTATCCAACAGGCCCCACAGAGGACACTTTGTCCCCCCTTCAAGTGTTTTAAACGCAACGCAATAATAGTATAACAATACCCACTCACTGAATACAATGAACAAGGCACATGGAATTCACAGAGCAGTATGTGCAACTAGGATATACAAAATATGAACAAGTAAGTATCCTGAACTACACCAATATGATTAATAAATAAAGAAACAGTAGAAGAGGCTGAGATTGACAAACAACATTTTTTATGTAATTAGAAAGGAACAAATTCACACACTAGGTACCTCATGTTCAGAAACATGTTACATAAGTAAGGTATCAGTTGTCAGCCAAAGAATGATGTGTACCCAAATACTGGCTTTGACGAAAGCAAAAAAAAATCGATTTTAAAAGCGTTTTCCTGTTAAGCTAGCTGGTAGAGGAAAAAACTCCCACCACTATGCTTGAATACCATGGGGATACAGAGCTTGCCAGCTATTTATATATGTTCTGTGTTGGTAACCATCAATAAGAGCTGACGCAGTAGCTTTCTTCCTTGTTCAGCAGGCCGCAATATGAGCAGGGCAAGTTTGCTTGGACCATGGAGAATAGAGGAAAGGAGAGCCATCTCATATGAGAGGAAAGTTGTGTTCAGCTGTTTACTGAAAATAGAATTAGTTCCAGTACCTTCCACCATCCTACGACAATAGCGCTGGCGTCGCAATAAGTACGATATGAACATAGCTGTTGCAGACGGAGCTGCGGAGTGAAGTTTGCTGAGTTATTCTAGCACCACCCGTTTTCACGGACTTTTCATACACAGAGATGGCTCTCCTTACCTCTATACTCCATGACTTGGACTCAACAGTCTCCAACACAGATAGAGCCTCTTACAGCCTCGGCTTACAGCTCAAATTATTAATTTTGGAGGAATGGTTATTAGTTCATTCCTTCAGTTTGCTTCTTCATTGTTTTGGGTAAAGAATATTGAAACAGTATTAAAGATACTCAGTGCCTGTCAGCTTACCCTCTGGTAATGGGAAATTTGCATGCACATAATTATGAAGAAACTAGAATTCTGCCTGCATATTCCGGGATAGTATGTACCCTGTATGTTATTATACTGTGTGCTACATATAACTAATGGGACCAACAAAAAGATTTTCAGGACAGTACAGCACTGAAACATAATTTCAATAAAAACAAGAAATCAGGAAAATATTGACTAATATGCGGAAACTCTTAAATGGTGTTAAAAATAGCATTATTATGTTAGTACTGTAAACATAAGACACTGTATGTTTCCCAAATAAAGAAAATAAAAAATAATATTTTTTTATTGTAATAACAGACAAACGAGCTGAGGATCCACATGGACATCAGAGACACCAAAAGCATCACTGCTTGATGAATATGGAAAAATGACTGAAAAAACAAGCAAAACTGTAACATAGAATACTTTATTTAAATATCAAGATCATCATCTGGATCTTCATCATCCCAATCATCAACTGCATCTGGTTCATAAAATACTTTTCCTTGTCCTTCATTAATTTTGCTCATGTATGGCAATTTTAATTGGTGTTTTGCCAGTTGATTCAGTTGGTCAACCTCAATTTTAAATGTTGAGATATTGCCCGGCAAGACTTTTTCTGCTGTTTCTTTTTCTTCTTTTACATTCAACTGGATTAGTCTCGAGGTCAAAACTGAAGTATTATAATCGTATGATAGTACTTCATCACTCTTAAAGAATTTTCCACCTATTTTTATCTGCACTTTAATTTTACAAGGATCAATTGTATCATACGATACTATTGCATTTACTATATGATTCAAATGTGTCTGAATTTTGGAACCTGGTAGAATGCAGTCTTTGTGCAGAATTATAATCACTTTTGAAACTGTAGGTTGGGAGACCAGCTTTTTTAAATTTTCAAGACATTTATCCCAACCTAAACAAATAGCCATTTGATTAACGGAATCGATTATCACAGTTCTTTTATCTATTGAGTTTGACGGGGGAAGTAAAAGTGCATCGTCATGAAATGTAACATTTTTACTTTTAAACACGTTTTGCCAAAAAGAAGCTGGGTACTCATAACAATAAAAGTGTATCATGTTGTCATCATTTATTAACTCTGTGATTAGCGGTATCAAGTTTTTGTTATAGTCGTCTTCTAACAGTATAAATGACGCTGATTTTAATTTAAGTAAAGCCATTGTTTGGTATTTTAAAAACAGTGAATTAAATTTATATTAAAATTATACATTAAAAACAACATTTATAACCTTAAAAATGACACGATTCATTGTGACAGACTGACAGATATATGGCACTTGACAACCGAATGAGCCGATCGTGACAATTAACTTTGACAATAAAGTGTTGGACAGAACACTCAGCCAAGACAAGAATACGGCGAGAAAATAAACATTATTAATGGAAAGGAAAGTAAAGAATGAACTAAATTTTTATGAAGTTCTACACAAAATTGTTGAATTTTTAAATGTTTATTAAAAGGGAATGGAAACGACAAGGTAACGTACCATAGACAATGACAAGACAATCGTCACTGTGCCTGAGCGCGGCTAGAATTTAGCTACTTTTTCTTTAATCAATGGAATTTAGAAAAGAAAGTGAAATGAAATGACACGACATATGACATGACAGGTGTCACAGGTGACAACTGACATTGGAGTGGGTGGGTGGAGGAATGTGGATAATGTGGATGTGGATTATCAAAATTACAAAACATTGCGTTTAGAATTTTATGGCGTAGATCATTGAAGTAATCCGTCTGTTTTATGACGATTTTATTTTAATTTAGTTCTTAACATATCTTCTGCATTGCACCATGTATAAACAAATATTAAGATCCAGGCCTTGTACTAGGAATATGGTGTTCGTACCCGCTTACAAACCTCCAGATCAAATCGATTACCATAATCTTCGTAATTTTCTAAGGAATCATGAAAAACTGCTTATTCTTACTGGTGCAGGAATTTCAACAGAATCTGGTATGTGAAGTGTTGTTTTCGAGTGAATTCGAATATAATTTTGCAGTTTTAAATGATCAATGATGATGTTATATTTACAAGGAATACCTGACTACAGATCAGAGGAAGTTGGTTTATATGCGCGAAGCAACCACAAACCAATTCAATACCAGGAGTTTGTAAAATATCCTAAAGTAAGGCAAAGGTATTGGGCAAGGAATTTTATTGGTTGGCCAAGATTTAGTTCGATTCAACCAAATGCCACACATTTCGCAATAAGACACCTGGAAAAGGTATAGATTCTAGTCTATACAACCTTGAATATAACCTCATTAATGATATACTCTAATCTTTTAATCAAATTGTATTGTAGGTGGGGAAAGTCACATGCATTGTGACACAAAATGTGGATAGATTACATCACAAAGCAGGTTCAGAAAATGTTATTGAACTTCATGGGACAGGCTACATTGTCAAATGTTTGTATTGTCCGTATGAGATCAGTAGAATGGAATTGCAAGAGGAACTCTTAAAGAATAACCCTGACATGAAGAGTAGCTTCACCATGATCAGGCCAGACGGAGATGTGGATTTATCAAAAGTAAGTAAATATTTGATTTGTTAAAATGTTATCATTAAAAAAAAATCTATATATGCAACTAGCTGACCCGGCGAACTTCGTATCGCCTGTTTTTTTCTAAGATAAAAGTAGCCTAAGTTACTCCTTGTTACATTAGCTATCTGCCAGTGAAAGTCCCGTCGAAATCGGTCCAGCCATTTCAGAGATTAGCCGGAACAAACAGACAGACAAAATTGCGAAAAATGTTGTTTTGGTATAGGTACCGTGTATACATCCAAATGCACCTAGTAAAAAGCAGTTATTTTAATATTACAAACAGACACTCCAATTTTATTTATTTGTATAGATTATGTGTAATGGTTTTTTTAGGAGCAGGTTGACAGATTCCGCGTGCCGCTTTGTCCTAAATGTGAAGGTCCCCTGAAACCAGACATCATATTCTTTGGTGATAATGTACCAAAATACAGAGTGGAAAAGATAAGAGAGGAGGTTACAAAGAGTGATGCTGTCTTCGTTTTGGGATCAAGTTTAACTGTTTATTCTAGTTATAGAATAGTGTTACAAGCAAGGGAGGAGGATAAAAAAATTGCTATTTTGAATATAGGACCTACAAGAGCTGATGACATTATTGATCTAAAGGTATCGACAAAATGCGGAGACTTTTTGACAGAATTGTGCAATACAATATAAACATTTAACTATAACTGTAAGCAGTACACCAAGAGGATGACTGTCATCCAACCTTTTGTGCATCTTTTACATTTGGATCAGTTGTGTGTCAGCAACAATACAGTTTGTGTATAGGCGAGGGGCATAGTCATCGCTGTATCAATTATACTGGGCCTCAACTAGCAGCTGCCCTTTATTGGACATATTTCGTTATATTTCAATACCTGGTCCTTTTTTCCCCAAAATTTGGTATGGTGATTGGTGATCCCTCTAGAAGAAATATTGATTCAGGGCTTATTGTTTAGGGCAAGCTATGACACTGGTATATTAATTTAGGTATAGGCCAGCAGTAGTTTGTAAATTATTGTATATATTAATATAAGTGTTAATTATTTTTTAAATGACATTAGCACCTCACTATATAGTAGTATTTCTGTAAATTGTCATTATGAGTAAAACAGTTAAAATTTATTAATTCATTTAATCATTGTACAAAACAAATATGGATACAAAATTGTTTCATTTCCACTTACGAAAGAAATATTGACCATTTATTTGCTGAAAAACAATTGATACAAAAATATGAATAAATTAAAAACTAACATTAGGGTTTTGTTTTGTTTTAAAATGGCATTGCCTATCCTCTTATAAATGAAAAAAAAGGAACCATGCAACTAAATATACCAAATTCAAAGGGAAGAGAATTTTATTTGTAGAAACAAGATACTTGAGATCACATAACCATACATAACATTGACTTGGTAAACATATTATTATGTAGTTTTATTAAACTTCAAAACTATGAAGTTGAAACTTTAATATTTAGGCGAATATGCTTGTAAAATCTTACATAAACACATAATATAACTTTGGTCTATCATACATATTGTTGGATTATAGTGGAGTTAAAACTAGGCATTCATACATTCTGAAACAGATAAAAACATAAGAACTTGACTAATATAAATTGTTCTATATCCAATTTACCATAACATTACTATTGATATTATGAGCGTAAACAATGGGTTTCAATTATGTTAGTATCAAATATTTCTAAAGTGATTCAATTAACCATTTTCTATTATTCATTGACTTATGTGTTTCGAAGCTTATATACCACACCACACACAGACAATTTTTGGCAGTGATAAATTTTTTTATTACTTGAATTCTAATCATAAGCTACTATAATGGATCGTTTATGTTCATACTTACATCTGCTAGATCAATCAAATCTTGTCTATATTATACTAAGCTTAGTTGAACATTTACATCTATATAGCCTTACATACTTATGCTCATATTTTTTATCAGTTACATAAAATGGTTCCAATAAAGACAAGCATTTGTTTTTTCACTTTTAGTATAATTATCCAACATTTTCGAAATTACTCCCTTTACTTTAAATTAATTTTCAATAGCTTATAGCAATACTTACATAAAGTTCACAAGATAACGAGTTCACAATAATATAAGTACCAACACTACAAAGGTAAAATTTATTTCTATAATTTAAAGTAAAATCGGCTACCAATTTAAAAACACTGATACACATGACGAAGCTATCATCATAAGGAACTTAGGAGCTTCATTTTGGTTTGATCTACAATTAAACTTGTAACAACTATGTTTTATTTTATTTGAATTTTTATGATAGTTTAGAAAAATTAAATCACTATTTAATGGAAAATAATTTTAAAGTATTTTTAATGCCCCATTAAAGTAAGCAGTACTTTGTTCATTAACCAATCTGTTACTACAAACCTGACAATTTAACTGATATATCATTTTATATTTTTTGACCAATCTGTGCACTTTCAAAGTTTTCAAAATCAATGTTATATGGCTCTTATTTATTAAGTAGATTATCTGCTTCACATTCTATACGTTAACATAATTTTAGTCACATAATTCAGACAATTTTAACCAATTATTGGTTTTTCCTATTAAGTGAAATTATTATGTGACATATTAGAGTATTGATATTAGCTTTGAAATTATCCATTAACCCTTATTCAAAGTGCAAAAAATTAAACTAAATAAAAAAAAATTGTGAAAATGTGCAATTTATCTCAAATGATTAGTTGCACATCCAATTCAAGGTTAAATGCTACACTCATTGGAGTAATATATAATCATTATTTGGATAAAGTATCCTATTCAATACCAATATTTTTCTCCTACAGGCAGAAAACAAAATATGAAATGCATTTTAACAAAAATGGGTGTGTCAATTGAAATCATAACTTCATATTATCAATCACAGACATTAAATACAGTTCAACACGATCATCCTACTGGAAGTCAATTAAATTATTTCTAACAAGTGGAACATCTCAAACATTTGCATGAAACACACTGACACTTTAAATAGAAGTTTATGGAACAATTTGTATTATGTTTTTCAACATCCGACATCCAGTCAGGCTGGGTAATCAGACATTTCCAAGTCCAAAAGATCCATTTTATTCATAAAACTGGACTTGGAACACATTTACTATAGCACTTAACAGCAGTCTTAACATCACAATGAAATAACTTTCACATTGAAATGTTTTGTCACTACAACAGAAGTGTAATACTAGAATGTGTCGGCTCCGCAATTGTCTATTGTACGGAACATTATAAAAAGTAATCCGCTTGGGGTTTCTTTGAAGGAACACCGCGCGACTCCTGCGGCGCCGCTTCGAATATTGTGAACTCGCGCTGGAGGTTCTCGTTCAGTTCTAATATTGCCGCCACGTTGCCACATCTATTGAAATGAAAATTGTATAAGATAAGTTACAAGATAAAATTGTTTGAACAACACATGTATTCCTCGTGTACTCTTGAACTTGAATCACTTGCTTGTTGATGCAACTAGCCAGCTGCACATTATGAAATCTTATGACAGTTATGACACATGTTTTTAGAAAGATAAATTGGCTTCAACCTATTAAGGCACACTACTGAAGCATGGGGCTTTCCTTTTGAGATGGGCTAGAGCTTACCCCAGCTTGCTCCAGTGCGATTGGTGGAGGGGTTAGTAGCAAACTCAAGTGTCGGAAGTTTTAATGCCTCCGATATTGCTTTACGTGCCCTCCGAAGCACGGAAACGCTCAAGAAATGTTTGCCACTAGCGGTCACCCATGATAAGTATCGTGATTAAACGGGCATTATTATTAGTACCTGAATTTTCCTCATGTCTTTGAAGGTGTGTAAGGACTACTAATCTGCACATGATTAGTGGAAAAAAAATCGAAATGTGTCCCAACACATAGTAGAAGTGAAACTTCAACGGACAAATGGAATTCAATAAAATTTTGTTTTAAAAAAAATTAATTATAAAAAATTAAAAATATGTAATTGAAACATATTTCAAAAAAATATCAAAGAAATATATTTAAAAAAATTATATTTCAAAATATTTAAACGAATGGCAACATATTTATATTTAATATTTATTTCAAACATTTCCACGCGTTATAAATCGTCTACCCCCTCCACGCGGCGACGCTCTTTCGTGACAGAAAAATCCTAATACCCCGTCTATACAGAAGTTTCACTTCAAAAGCGATTTCCCATTATTTTAAGATGACCCTAGTTGTAGAATTATCTCAAAAAATATGTATAGTGTGATACAACAGTCATGTCACCGACCTGTAGCAGTAGTTGGGCGCGGACCAGACCGTGAGCACGGTCTCGTTGAAGTGCCACTTGTAGCCCTCCATGACGAGCTGGTGCGCGCGGCAGATCATGTCGATGTCGTTGGACACGTTGAACTGCGCCACCACGTCCGACCCGAACAGGTAGCCCGCGCCGCGCGGCGACACGCCCCACCCCTGCGTGTCTGCCGAATTAGAATTGGTTTAGTACACAATTGAGGAGCATATACAGAGTGAATTTATCATGGGCGTGGATGGCCAAACCCGAAACTATGAGAAATAGCGAAAGGTCCGATTTAGACGAAAACTAAAATAAAACACTACATAATTATGTACTATTATTTCTTCTGTGGACATATGACAAGTACATGATTTTATAAAAAAAAAGGTTTTTGAGAAAAATATGCAACCTGCAGCTTAAAACCATGACAAATAAAGATGTAGACGAATAATTAACATACCTTCCGGATCACTCCACAAGAGGTCGCACATGGGTCCATCGTGCGGCACCTCCTGCTTGCGGTCGATTGTCCGGATCTGGTCCAGGGTTTGTATCGACGGACTGAGCCCGCCGTGCACACAGAATATCCGCCCGTCTATTATGGCTGACAGTGAGAGGTAGTCAAATATTTCTGTGCAATATCTGAAAAACCAGAGCAATTTAATTTTAATTAGTAGACAGCTAAATCTTCAGGGTACTCAATAGCCTGAATGGACGCAAAGGATAGGGAAAGGAAACATGTTGTCCTGCAGAACATAATGAACTTACATTCACACTACACCCCCAATCCCATGCCGGATCGGTATCGTAAGAGGCGATTAAGTCCGGTCCGCTGGTGGTAGGGCCCGTCGAGGGATTATATTGGTAATATTGATTTTAATTGTTAATTAATAACATTATTGCTATTATTATTTCTCCATGGGGTTCGCCTGGATAGCTACCACCCTTGAGCATGAGTCAGCCGCCAAACGATTCGTCGTGTTCCGGCTGGGGGCATGAGAGCCAGTTCTTTCTTTCTTTTTCTTTCCTCTTTCTTGGTCGTCAACGCATCAGTGATGGTTTTGGTGTTGCTGATGTCCATGGGCGACGATAGCCACTTACCATCAGGCGGATCGTAAGCTCGTTTGCTGGCTATTTCCATAAAAAAAAATGTATTCTCGGAGTCATGTGTGACGTCAGGCAAGGGCCTCGTAAAAAATAATTAATTTGCATAGAATTAAGAATTACAAGAATATACAATGTGATGATTTTATTTTTCTAATGAAACACAGTAAGAAAGGTTCTTGTGAAAGTCGTACGGGATAGCTAGTGTGACAAATCGTCGTTGATAGTCCAATACCGCGTAAATAACATTGTTTAATACCGCGCAAGTACACTTTCCTTAATTTTACAGGAGAGCCAAAAAACTAATTTTCTGGAAAACTAATCAGCCGAATTTTGAATGAACTTGGGCTTTGTATTATGTCATTGTCCTTTAGCTAATGTACTAATATTAAAGTTAATATTCCCAGTAGTTTCTATAGATTATCACTTACGCTGTATAGTTTCAAACGATTCTGGTACATTTTCAGTACTTACGCGAAATTATAAATGAAATAAAATAATGACAAAATCCCAGTCCAACATATATTAAGTATTGTTAAGTATTTCAAACAGAGTACATAATCAGTTTAATTAAATAATACGAAAAAAACTAGGAAAAAACAAAAGAATTCCACCAACTAATAAGAAAAATCAATCCTAAACCAATTAGTTAGTTTTCTTTTATTTTTCGGCAGTAATAGAATAATTACGTCCAAAAGTTGACCAAACTTTTAGGGTAGGTAAGAAATATATATTTAGAAATATCTTATAAAATATATAATCATCAAAAATATTTTTTTAAGCAACAAAATCACTCAGGGAAACAAGGCGCCATTTTTATGTAAAAATTAATAAAACAGTGTCAGTATTAAACTAAAAAAGTAGAAATAGGCAATATTATGTCTTCTTCAAAGGCAAATTATCATAAAATGCATGACAATCACGGGGAATTACACTTTTGTAATTTTATTGTTGTAAGTGTTCATATTTTGTTTCCTGTATTGGTAGTCTGGACGAATAAAGAAGAGGAATGCTGGATAAAGGCGAAGAAATATTTTTGGGCCTTCGAGGTAATGGGGAAAAAATCAGCTTGAAAATTTGTTTTATAAATTAATTGTTCCGGTATGGTTAAACTTTAACACGTGCAGATCAACAACGCAGCCGTAACCAACCCCTTGCCCAGGTCTTATCGAGTCGTATTATATCTGGCACTTCTTGGCACTGTAATCTTTGAAGAAAAAAAATAAAAGCAAACAGAATAGGATGTTGGGAAAGGAGTACATAGGGTTTAAAAAATATGATAATAAGTACGTACAAAATGACCCAAAACCAAAAACAAAATTGGGACCTAAATGTAAATCACCGTTATGTTTACGCAGCAAAACCCTGTGTTGCGCGCAACTTACCGAAGATATGAGACAGGAAATATTTGAATATGATGTACGCGCGTGAGAAGTTATACTTCTTTGGCATCATTAAAATATTTAACACTAGCTGTCTTGGCGAACTTCGTATCGCCTAATAATCAGTGATTCATGTACTTTGTTGTTACTTTTAAATAAGGTTTAACAAATCAGAGACCATTAAATTCCCTCTACCTCTCCCTCCCACTCCCTCCCCCCTCCTCTTCCCTCTCTATCCCTCCCCTTCTCTTCCCCTTCCCTCCCTTTCTTCTCCTCCTCCCCCTGTACAATGTTTCCTATCTCATTTTCGAATTTATGTGTCTGTCTCTTTTTACTGTCCCGTTTTCGTTTCATCGACTTTCAAATCACTATGATGCTAAAGAAGTTTTCACTTCAAAAACATAATAATTTCATGTGTATTATAAAATAGAAAAGATATTCGGTACTTACACCAAAAATAAGTAAATTATTAAATTAACTTAATTATTTATAAAATAATTTTTAGCTGGAGCGCCACTTAAATTCGGCCACACTCATAGAGGTTTGTGCAGGTACGCGTAATTCAGGTCGTAATTTGTTCGACGACAGTTCCGCAGTATTGTTTATTTTGATTTACTCGTCTTCTGATTGATAGATTCAAAAAATGACTGCATGTGTAGATGCCAATCACAGTCAGCTACCTACAGCCGCGAAATCTCAATTTTGATTTTTTTGTAGATACGCGTAATTTAACAATGCTAGTTACGCGTTATTGGACTATCAACGACGAAATTATTCTTGAAAACACATGATATTTCTTTCATATTTGTTTCTTTTACTTTAATTTTTATGATCAATCGAATTAAAAAATGGTAATCTCTTCCATTAGAATATGAAGCAGTAGTATCACCAGACATTGTACAAAGATTATTAAATACCATCATGATTGTATGAAGCAGATGTAAATGAAATCTTGAAATCAGATTTGGTGGTAGATTCCCTAGAATTTAACTTATATAGTACAAGTAACCCCTCTCGATTTGTTTTGGGTTTCTTATTTTTTTACACCTTGGGTTACATTATTGGAGTTTTATTAAGGATCCCTAATTTTTTCAAAATATAATATAGCCTATGTCACCCGGGGATAGTGTAGCTTCCCAACAGTGAAAGAATTTTTCAAATCGGTTCAGTAGTTTCGGAGCCTATTCAATGCAAACAAACAATCAAATCTTTCCTTTTTATATTAGTTTTTTTTTTTTACTTACAATAAGTTAATGCTTGACCAAGATCCCAATTTTATTTTATTGCATTATTACACTGTTATTTCATTTTTTGATGCATAATGTAAATAGTCTTAGTGAAGTGTTCATGTCTGTTCTATATTTCATTAATGGTGTTAATAAACATTTTGACAATTGACCGTGCCAAGGGTTCTATGTTTAATTTTCAACAAGGTAGAGATTTGAATGAGTTTCAATTTCTGTTCTCGGTTTGGGTACCTATGTGTGTTCTCCATGGCGCCCACGACACAGGGAATTTGAGTGATGAGTTTGAATTTCTGTTCTCGGTTTGGTTATGTATGTGTGTTCTTATGGCGCCCACGACACAGGGAATTCGAGTGATGAGTTTGAATTTCTGTTCTCGGTTTGGGTAACTATGTGTGTTCTCCATGGCGCCCACGACACGGAATTTGAGTGATGAGTTTGAATTTCTGTTCTCGGTTTGGGTATATATGTGTGTTCTCCATGGCGCCCACGACACGGAATTTGAGTGATGAGTTTGAATTTCTGTTCTCGGTTTGGGTACTTATGTGTGTTCTCCATGGCACCTACGACACAAGGAATTTGAGTGATAAGTTTGAATTTCTGTTCTCGGTTTGGGTACTTATGTGTGTTCTCCATGGAGCCCACGACACGGAATTTGAGCGATGAGTTTGAATTTCAGTTCTCGGTTTGGGTGTGTGTTTTTGTCTCTGTGTGTTGTCTATGGCACCCGAGATGGAATCCTAGTGTGGGCTATGAGTGTTTAGTGTTACTTACTTACTTAAACATAGATTATATGCAAAGAAGACTTCCATTAATAGGCATTACCTCCAAACAGTAATGGATCCGTATTTCCTTAAACATTCATCATAAAAACCATAAACTTGAGTGATCTGGCGGGATTCATGGTTACCCCTGATTAATGTTATGCGATCTGGATACCGGACCTGCAAAACATATCTAGAATAGTAATCAATCTAAACCTACTAGTGGTATGTAATTCAGTTTTGTTGTAAGCAAAAAACAATAATTGTGTCATTTTGTTAACCATTAGTACTAATGCATTAAGTTAATGTTATTTGCTAACTCAAAACTCACCTTTTGGGAGCACTTTCAATGAAATGTCCAAATTAAACATAAACAATAATCTTAAAATATAACACTGGTAATTATCTAATGATTTGCTGCTCACCCAAAACGACTGCAGCTAAAAGCTTCTTATATTGACAGTAGGTATCGTATATAATAAAAGCATCCAGTAAGAACTAAAAAATAAAAAAATTTGGTAGAACGAAATCAAAACATAACAGTACAGTCAATCTTACCTTCAATGCGAGTAAAAGTAAAAATGTTTCTACTGAATAGAATCCTCTGTCTACAAAATCACCCATAAACAGGTAATTAGTCTCTGGAACATCTCCACCTACTTTGAAGAGTTCTTTTAAATCATAAAATTGTCCATGAATATCTCCACACACCTGTAAAATCACAAAATAAAAGTATTTATAATGGAATATAATTTTCTTTACTGTTAACTGTTACAAAACAACAAGAATAACACTCTAAACAACAATAATTAACACTTACTCATTAATAAATAAACCAAAGATTCTCAGTCACCAGTGGCATAGATATACATTATTACCAAGGAACCAAACAACCAGTTTAAAAATACAATAGTAAAAACTGTAACATATTTTGTTACTGTTAAAGTTTTTACTTTGGATAAATGTAAAGTTCTTTTGGATAGAAAAACTCAACGAATAATGATAAAACTTAATAATACATTATATTACCGTTACAGGCGAGTCCACCCGCTGTACATTACTTTCTTCTACAAGTATCTCGCGGGCTTTTGCACAGAGTGCCTTAACCTCTGCTTCCATTATTATTTCGCATCGTTTTAGTTGTTCGATTTGACGATCCAGGTCACTTGTGTCCGACATGTTTTACAATTTGAGTATGATATTTAATCTGAAATGAAGATTTATTACATATAAGCATGATTATAAGATGGTATCTGTGACATACATAATAATAAAAGAGTATCTGCACTACCCGCACACAAGGCATTGCCGACAAGTGCGCGAGTGCGTGGTAGCACTGATGAAAACCATTTTGTGTTTTATTTCTAATACCTAATCAGGTAAACACAGATAGCACAGTATCGAAGAATACAATAGCTTCTTTCTTGATTTGATAGCTGGAACGCCGTCAACTGGAGAGACTACAAGCAAGTCAATCAAGGTGCAAACGTCATGTTCACAAAATTTGCAGTACTTACAAATTAGTTTACGGTATTTATTCCTAAATGAATTTTAATCGTATTAGCATCAGTACTATTTATTTCTTGTTATATATAGCCTTATTTCTGTGGTTTCCTCACAACAAACAACTCGATATTCACAATAGCACAAACATACAGTACATTTTCAGCAACGATCTATCCATATTAATCTATGGATCTATCCTATCCACAGAGCACAGAGTACCACAGAGTACTTTGTGCAGATTACTTTGCCACAGAGTACACATTGATCACAGACTGACTCCACTCTGTATGCTTCCTCTACCACAAATTAGAGTTGACACAAAATATACTTTTTTTTCATGGATTCATATCACGGAACACTTGTGTCTGTGTTCCGTGATTCATTTAATTAAATGCGCGAGAAGGTAGCGTTGCGCGCGCAATACTGAATGAAACATAGATGTAGTCATAGATTTAGAACCAGTAGTGTCTGTGTGTTCCGTGGATTCTCCCATACATTTGACGGAGCGAGATCGGGTTCCATAGATGTATTAAATTACTCACAGATTCAGCCACAGCATGGCCGCACATGAGACAGGTAATTTACGTTTCTTTGAGGTAATTTTAAAATAAATTTAACAAGCAGCCCATAATACTGTTACCAACCATCGTAATTAAACTTATATACTTAAACTTACTACGATTTTCCGCTTTAAAAACAAACTGAAACTTTAAATCTCCAAATAACCAACTCACTCTTCATTGTTTGTCACAATTCACCATTGTTTGCACTTGTGACCAACAATATACAGAATAAATTTTCCAATGTGTGCGTGGATGGCCTAGTCCGAAACTATGAGGAATAGTAAAAATACTGAAAGGAGTCTCGGGGCCAGTTTTAATGAAAACTAAAACTGCATCATTGCACTTTTGGAAAATCAATATTCCTTGCCAGGAATCGAACCCATTGATTTTGAAAAAACACATCCCGTATTACAACACTATTCGATAGTGTTGCTAACAAGGATCAAATTCTGGGAAGTAATAACATACGGCATGCAGAAAAGAACTTATTTTTAACAAAACACGTTTTTACCTACTAAACGAAGCGTCTAAAATTCAGCAGTTTCTTAAAATTCTACATTTTCCTTAAATTTGCCCTTTTCATTACTTCCCAAGATTTGATCCATGTTAGCAACACTATGGAATGATGTAATAATACAGATTGAGTTTTTGACGTGATAACGTCTATTAAAACAATGAACGCCGGGCGCATGCACGAAAAAATGTAGCGTTCCGCGAGCGAGAGAGCGGCAAAAGCGAGAGAGAGGCACGACCGGCTACGATCGGCGTATCGTAGCCGATGCCGTAGGCGATCGTAGTTGAGTGGAGCGGAGCTTTGTCATGACGTTGTCACGTTAAACTACCGTCCGTAAACCGTCTTTACAGAAAACCATTTTTTTTTCAAAATCAGCGGGTTCGATTCCTGGCCAGAAATATTGATTTTTCGTATGACATTACTTCCTATAATTAGAGCCTTGTTAAATCTATGTTAGCGACACTATTGAATGGTGTTATAATACAGGATGTGTTTTTTTTTCCAAATCAAGGGGTTTGATTTCTGACTAGGATCATTGATCAAAGTCGGCCCGGAGACTCCTTTCAGCATTTTTCACTGTTTCTCATAGTTTTGGATTTGGCCATCCACCGTCATCCTCGCACACTTAATTCATTGGGGCGAGCGAAGCGAGCCCTAAATAATAGTCAACAATCTATGCATTTCGTTATCCCTTTTATTGAGAAACTATTACACTTACAGGTTTGAGTTTTGATATAGTAATTTCTATTCATGTTTAGATATGTTATCAATCATAAAAATACATATTATATTGTACACTTTTTAAATTTTTTTTTTCAGAAATTCGATTTTTATTGTACAACTAACGCCATCTATCGGAAAAGTAAAAAATCACTTCCACTTAAGTTCCCCTTCATGTATGTAAGTTTACCTTCTGAAATTGTAGATGGCTCTGATTACATTATAATAATGAAATAATATATATTTTTTTAATTTCTTCTACATTACCGAATTTAAATTATTGCATTAAAAATTGTGTGCAATTTGCACGTGGTAGAAGTGAAACCTTCAAAAATAAAGGTATTAATTTAAAAACGTGTATCAGTTTTAATTATCTTTCAAAAACTATTTTGTACTAAACATAAACGTGTACTTATGTACGCGCGTGAGAAGTTATACTTCTTTGACATCATTAAATAAATATTTAACATTAGCTGTCTTGGTGAAGTTTGTATTGCCTAAAAATCAGTGATTCATGTACTTTGTTGTTACTTTTAACTTTTATAGTTTTGGTAGGTTTAACAAATCAAGAGACCATTAAATTCCCTCTCCCTCTCCCTCCCACTCCCTTTCCTTCTCGCTTCCTCTCCTCTCCCCTTCCACCTCCCCCTCCTTCACCCCTGCACCTCCCTCCCCCTCCCGCTCCCTCTTCCCCTCCCCTCCCCCCTTCCTCAACCCTTCCCCCTCTCTCCCCTCCCTCCCTCACCCCTGCCCCTCCCCCTGCCGCTCTTTCTCCCTCTCCCGCTGCCCCTCCCCTCCCTCTCCCACTCCCTCTCCCCTGCCCCTCCCGTCCTCACAATGAAATAACATCATTATGTCTTTCGTACGCGAAGGTCCAAACCGACTTACGGTCGCGCGACTGACAAGAGGTCATCAAAATGCCACGAAAACAACTTCGCGAGCCCTACTAAAGCACCGCTTTTTTGCTAGTTGTATATGTATGATGTAATCGGCCGCGGTGACGGGGACAAAAAATAATATTTTTGTCCCTGTCTTTCACGTAGGTTTTGTAACTGCTTAGGTAGGTTTTGTAAGTTGTCACGTAGGTTTTGTATTCGCTCTGTCAAATATGGAAGAATCCATGGATATATACTCTATCTGGATCATAGACTTTGTAGAGGTACCTGACGTTCGATTCCGATACAACATCATCGATGGCGTCAAATCGGAATGACCCATTCGACCAATCATAGGCCGGATTGAGGTTGTCCTTCATAATTGTAGGGTGTCAACAGTTAGAAAGATATTGATATGGTTCTTCAAAATGTTTTCTATAGGTAATTTGTCTTGTAGTAATCATTAAAATACTGAAATAATACATTTTATTAAAATTTCTTCAAAATTACCCAATTTAAATTATCGCACTAAGAGTAAATTAAATATTAAACTACACAATTATTAATGTACATCTTATAATTTCATCTTAGATGTTTTTAAACCATAATAAAAAAATCGCAATCCAATGATATATCCTGGGACTATAAATAACATGGCCTCAATACAAAAATGGTCCTTCATCGTTAGGTAACACTAAGAAGTCTATGATCCAGATAGAGTAATATATCCATGGGAGAATCTACTGGTTCTAACGAAGAAAAAAAAACTATGGAATGAAACTACTATTGACATTTTTGACAGCTGTCCAATTTTTTAGTAGTTGTGTGAGTGCGCTAGTATTGTAGCTTGGCTTGTTATTGTCATATTTTAAATTATTTTTGTGATATTTTTTGTGAAAAGCCATCTTCTGTGTTAGTGAATAAGTGCTTTGTTATCTGAACATGGGTAATATTCACACTGTTGGGCCGAACGAAGCGCTGATCGTATCAGGTACGTACGAAAATCGTACATCGGTAATAACCTAGTTATATTTTTTGTTTTTCCTTGTATATTATTAAGTATGTGTCTTAAAACACGAAACACTATCTATTCACGATGTTCCTTAAGATGATTACATGTTAGAGTAACATATGTGATTAAGAAAATTGTATAGGCCATAATAATGATCTCTTAATTCTGCCTTCTCTAATCGTGAGCCTGCGTTGATAACTGATATCAGGGAATTTTGATGACTGATGTTTATTTATAGACATCATAGATAGACATGGTTCGTTTTTCACAATTGGGTTAATTAAGAATAGAAATATTACGATAACGATACATACCTACCTTAAAAATATAATTATTTATATTTATGGATATCATTATTCAAGTGTCACAGTGATTTATGATTCCCATTAACGAAGGATACAAAAGTGTTTCGAGGCTAAGCGATTAATGGTGCATTGCATTGTCTTTGATAATACTTATCAAAATAACTGGCCAACGCCACCTAGTGGTTATAGCGGTGATTGCGTTAGGGTGCGTCCAGATCTGGCGAACGCGCCGCGTAGGTATGTGCCGCGCGCGACATGTGCGCGTGCTTTTCATGTTCACGAGCCGTTCGCGTGCAAGCTACAGTACGGCCGCTGTATCTTGGCGCGTCTGAACATAGGCTTTGCGAACTTTAGCGCATGTAAGACAGAGATGGCAACACGAACATGCTAACGTATGACTGAGACACAATACACCGCGTATCGAGTATTGGCGAATTATGTTACTGCGCAGCCTTCTGCGCGAAGTTCAGACGCGCCAAGATACAGCGGCCGAAGTATACGCGCCGTTGTGTAAGGGTGAGGCCTAACGAGCGTATTTTTTGAGCTGCGCGTCGTGTACAATTTGTTGGTTTCAATTAAAGTCCAAATTCCAAACAAATGAATTGGAACTTTTGTATGGAACCGACTCATTCCACGCGTCTCACAGATAATAAGAATCGTCAAAATTCGTCAACACGTTTGGTCTCTACAACGCCACATAGGAACGAACATACATACATAGACTTATAAACATTACCCTTCTTTGCGTCGCGCAGTCGGGTAAAAAATACGTTCGTTTGCCCTCACCCTAAGAGCCTTTCTTTGCACACGGCGCGTTTTTGAAGCGCGTCCGACGAAAATGCGCGTAATCTGTGCGTTTTCTGCGCTGCAAATGACGAGGCGGACGAGACGTTTCTTCGTACTATCGCGTTTTCGTAAAAATACGCCGCGTGCAGAGGCTCTAATGTAACCGATTGGTGCACGGCTGCGCGCATGCTGCTCAGGCTCCCGCGCTGCCTACGCATAGGTCGCGCGCAGTTCACGCGCAGCGCGTACGCAGCTCATTCGCCAGATCTGGACGCAACCTTAGAGTAAAATAATCGACAGGTCTGCGTCGTGTCTATATAATCTATAAATATAAAAAATAAAATCAATTGATGTTCGTTTGTCTGGATAATGGCTGGACTGATTTGGCTAATTTTGATCTTGAAATATTTGCGGAACTTCAGGGAAGGCTTAAACGATGAGAAACATGAGTGATAAGTAAGCGCTCTTGGCCGACAGCAGGCCAACAGCAGGCCGACAGCAGGTCGACAGCAGGCCGACAGCGGTTCGACTGCAGTCGACGAATTTCGACGTGCGACGACGGTTGAAGTTGCCTCTGTCGACTGCAACGTGCTGCTCGTGTGTAAGAGCGCTAAAGGAAAATACTAATAACGACATTTTAATTTTCCAATACAAAATTTTTCTAGCTGTTAAATATTTGATGTCTTTTGTCAAATTGTCATTTGGTTGTTAAATATTTATAGATGCGTGCCGAAATTTGTCTGTATCATAGCTGTAGTATGTCGGATTTCTTTGAAAACTTAACGACCATATTAATATTAATTTCCTAATGTAACCTTAGCAACATATCTAACTTTTTTATTTAACTGGCAGTCAAGGAAGAGGATGAAGGATAGAGGGAGGGGGAGAGAGAGGGAGAGGGGAAGGGAGAGGAATAGGGGAGGGGGAGAGAGGGAAAGGGAAAGAGGGAGTTGTTAGGCGGTACAAAGTTTGCCGGGTCAGCTAGTATATTATATAAAACACAAATGTTTGTACGGATGTCTTTTAAAGACTGAAAACATCCAACCTATATGCCTCAAAGGTGATTTGAGATTACTAAAACAATGTATTAGGTTAGGGACATGCAGTTCATTGATCAAGTCGATTTTCCACATTTCGCATACAAAAATTTGAAGATAATATTATAGTAAAGATAGATAGTAAAGATAGATAACGTCATCGTTAACACAAAAACACTGATCTGTCACTCTCATCAGAAAAGTTTTTAGCGTAGTGGAACACGCCGGGTATCCACTAGCAGATAAATAAAAAATCAACGTTACCAGTTAATACCTACATGACATTTATTTTGTGTAAAGTATTTTTCCTTTAACTGAAAATTTCAGTCAACTCATACTTACTATCCCCTTATTATGGAGATCTACTAATTAAAGCAATGATATTTCATGAAATAAATATTGATATTCAACAGTTAGATTTATCGAAGCTCAAACCCAGTAGGTACAGCTTTTGATTGTCACTTAATGATAATTAGGTATGTATCAATTTTGTAAAAATTTTACTAAAGCTTGAAGTTGGCTAATTACAGAATAATAACATTCTGCAAATAAACACAAACAAATAATACTTCTAAATGTTATAAATCCCACGATTTTTTGATCATATCAGCGCCCTTCTCTCCAATCATAATTGCGGGTGCATTCGTGTGCGCCGCCAGAGTCCTCGGTATAATACTGCTGTCTACCACCCTTAAGTTATTGACTCCGTGAACTCGCAGCTCTGGGTCTACAACTGCGTCAGGGTCCGATGGGGGGCCCATTTTGCAAGTCGATATCTGATGGTGAAGGGTCGAAGTCACCGTTCGCAAGGCGCATTCCCAGTAACCGTCGCTTCCAAATACGAATTTTCTACAATTCGGAAATGGTTTCTCGTACAATTTTGCGCCGTATTTTCGAAAGGGTGGTGTATCGACCAATTTTATGATGTACTTGATTGCAGCTATGGCAGTAGCTACGTCTTTTGGATGTGTTAAATAATTTCCATATAATTTTGGGTGCTCGAAGGGATCAGCCGACCTGAGCGTCATGTAACCTTTAGATTTTGGATGCAGTAACATGAAAAGTATAGTAAAACTCTCTTTGTTCTCGATTGGTCTAAATACGTCTTTATAGAGCCAATCGGCGATATGAGAACCCTTTGCCACAACATTACCCTCATCGGAAGCAAGGGACGCGCATGCACCTAAAAGTTCAATATCTGGGAAGTCGCCAACTTCGTCAGAAATGTTCGTTTTGATATACCCTATAGTTTCCACTCCAGCTATTGAGGACATTGGACCATCCCCAAACTGAGTGTACTGTAAGACGTTTTCAACTGTTGAAATTTTTCTCTGTACTATAGTGAGTCTAGTAGCGTTTAGTGTAAATGTCAATGCTGGGAAGGAAATGTGATCGTAGAGGGTGCCACCGACGTTTAAATCCTGTATCACCTGTATCCCCAACGACTCTAATTGTTTCCTGGGACCTATTCCAGAAAGCATCAGTAGGTGCGGTGATTCAATTGGACCAGCGGATAGTATCACTTCCTTGTTTGCTCGTATGCGGTATTTGCGATTATTCGTATAGAACTCCACTCCACTAGCAGTTTTTGTAACTGGATCTATCAAAATTTTCGTAACTCTACTATTAGGTGAGATGTGTAAGTTTTTTCTTTTTTTAATATTGTGGAGAAAAGCTTTCGCACTGCTAACTCTTACACCATTGGACATAGTGGCTTGGATGTAATTGAATCCGAAAGAGTCTGGACTGTTGTAGTCAACTCTGCGGTGACCGAACAATTTAGTGGCATCTAGGAATGCTTTGGAGAGTTTTGATCTGAAAAAAAAAATGATTTCTGCAGCTTATGTTTTTATTTTATTAGCCGACAACTGTGCTACTTGACAGTAAGTATAGTTACTTATCATCGTCGCCCATTGTCATCAGTAACACGAATACCGATGCGATGTGTGGTGACTGGTGGCTGACTCAAGCAAGAAAGTGATAGCTAGGCATACATCACGGAATTATACCTAATAATACTACTAATATTATTAACGTTTAAATAAAAATATTGGAGCCCTACACCATACCAGCCGGCTTCTGTCACCCCTTACGACACCTGGTTTTCTGCCATTAGATTGGGGTTCGTATTGTACTATTGTAGAATATCTCGATTCGAACAAAATAATCAGGCTCAGTAATTACCATATCAATTCACACCATATATAGAGCAAATAAAAATTTAATAATTTCTTCGCTTATAAAATGTATAATTTTACCATGATTTACATTACATTTACATGATTACCATGATGATGGATATAGTTCCAAATAACATTGATTTGGAATATATCCCGGACCTGCCTTGCAGTGACCACCAACGTGTTAAATTCACTACTTATAAGCTAATTACCTGAAGGGGATATCTTCCACATTGAGCTCACCATCGCGCCCGTGCCATGGTGACCCTCGGTAGCTGCGGAGGTTGGCTCGTTCTGATTTCATGTAGTATGGCAATACATCTTTGTATGACCTGCAATTAAACATGTCTTGTTTATATTGTAAGCATTTCTTCAAGTTATAATCAAGAGCAATTAAATCAATTATAACTTTCTTTTTTTTAATCAATAAATGAGCCAACAGACAACCGGATGATAAGTGGTCATCATCGCCCATGGATGTCTATAACAAGAAAGGCACCAAAGATACGCATCTTTGGTAACTACGGTAACTAGCCAAGAATTCCGCCGAAACCGTTCGACGGGAGATCTTCTAGCGTATGCCACTCACATCTGGGGCGAGGCCCTCGAGAAAAACGGGGAGGCGCTTGCCGTGTCCCTTGATATCTCGAAGGCCTTCGATAGAGTCTGGCATGCTAGCCTATTGAGCAAGCTTCCCGCGTATGGCCTATCCCCTGGCCTGATCAGCTGGGTTAAAGACTTTCTGAGTGAACGTTCATTCCGAGTCGTTGTCGATGGTTGTTCATCTCAAGCATTGACGACCAATGCCGGAGTTCCTCAGGGGTCTGTTCTCTCCGCAACTCTATTCCTGCTGCATATCAATGATCTGCTCATGCCCGGTATATATGGGTACGCGGATGACAGCACAGTTGTGGAGAGATATCTGGCAAATGTTCAGGCCAGTAAAGACCAAATACAATCTGAACGAGAGACCATGGTGGGCCGTGTGAATCTCACACTTCAGGCTGTCTCCGAATGGGGCGTTGCCAACCTTGTGAGATTCAACGCCACTAAAACACAAGCGTGTCAGTTCACCGCCAAAAGGAGCCCTTTCACCCTGGCTCCTACTTTCCAGAATGTATCCTTGGAATACACTAACCGCCTTCAGTTATTAGGAGTTGAGATATCATCAAACCTTAACTTTGGGCGGTTCATTGAATCCAGAGCTAAGACTGCTGCTAGGAAGCTAAGCGTCTTAGCTAAGGTACGCCGGTACTTCACACCACAACAGCTTTTGACCCTGTACAAAGGTCAGGTTCGGCCTTGTGTGGAGTACTGCAGTCACATTTGGGCTGGTGCAGCTAAATCTCATCTTTCAGAGTTGCCAGCCTCTCAGTATTCTATAGGATACATTTTGGAGAGTGTGCGCAGGAATTACATGACTTAATTCCCCCCACTACTTTTTACTATCGAACATCCAGACGCACGGCGGGTATTCATCCCTTTGTCGTCAACATCCCCTCGGTGCGGACGTCGCGCTTTGCTTCGTCTTTTATTATACGTACCGCAAGGGACTGGAATAAATTGCCTGCGTGGGTGTTCCCCTCTGATTATAATGTGGGTGTCTTCAAGTCAAGAGTGAATAGGCTTCTACTAAGTTAGTGTGCTTTACCATCCAAGGCTTCATTACTGCTTACCATCAGGTGGTTTTGTGGTCAAGCACTAACTTATTCAGTATAAAAAAAAAAATCCTAACTCTAGCAGATTTAATTCTGTTAGTGACTGTAGTGGCCAAATATATAGGTATTGTATGAATATCCTCTAAATCAGTCACATCATTCAGAATTTACCAACTCGATCGCTAAGAGACGTACCACCGATAATATAATGTTGAGATAATACTTGATATTTAAATAACTTTGTGTTTACGATATTTTTATTTCGGATATCTCGAATTGATAAATCATTAACTGGCATGGCCAATATGGCCATATTAAAATTTGTAAAAATGTACGTTCTTTAATTAACTACTGTATACAACACAAATGCGTCACTAGAATCGATACACACCCAACGGTGTGCCCCAATTGTGGCCTAGAAACAACAGTGATGTAATGCTTGAGCTATTATCTTAATTAATCTCACCAGCCGTAGTTGCCGTCGGCCGCTACACGGTCCCAGTCTGCCGGCATGCCTCTGGTGTATATCATGTAATTGACGACGCTTGATCCCCCAACTGCTCTACCTCTGGGCCAGAAACAGCGCTCACCTTCCATGCCTTAAAAAATGTAATGAATATATTCCAAGGGCTTTTACAATAGATCGTTCTTTTTATTGCTGCGCAAAGGCGGGGCGACATTCGAGCAATGGCGAGTTCTGTTCACATTTACGGTACTTACTAGAATAGCGGATAGGTCTTGTATTGATTCTTCAAGAACCTTATTTTAAAATATTTGCAATCGTACACGCCATAATTTACATAAATTGCGATGAGGATCTCGTATTCTGTATTTAAATGGAATCTTTATGTTTACTAACCCATACAAACGCCTGGTTGACGTTCCATTAGATACGGCCATACATAATCGGTTTGCTGAAACAAAGGTGCCAGTACGGGGACTTCCGTAAATATATTTTCTCCTTGGCCAGCTTCTAGCACAAGCACCGATGCCTTATTTCCTTTGCTGAGGCGTGATGCAAGAACACTCCCGGCGGACCCTGCGCCTACGATTATGAAGTCGTATTCAGCTAATGGACCTTCGAATGAAAATTTTGAAATGTGTTAAATGCATTTAACTTGCTTCAAAATATGTATAATATTTTAATTGAAAGCAATCGTAGTGTGGCTCGAACATTGGTTTCCGATGAGGAACATCAATACTCTTTTTAATTCCAACACGAATTATATTAAACCCGATAAATGTACCTATGTATGTATATCCATTGAACTTGACATTATTCCAAAATCATTTCCAAAAATGTAGTATTTTTGCAAATTATGTCAAGTTCAATGGTAGTACTTGATATTCGGGTTTTCGACAATTTTAAATTGTAGGCCAAAGGCATTCTCTTAGCAGTAGGGTCAAAATTGATAAGTTACTTTTAAGATCAAGTGTTCCGCACATACAAATATCGCTGCCGTTATCTCAATATTTTCTCTCTCTTCTCTCTCTTTAGTTGGTCGGTTGACTTCCAGATGATGAGTACCAAAACACGCGACAACCTCAGATCATAATTGCCGTACTTTATTGGCAACTAGCTGATCCGTACCCACTTCGCTGGGCGTCAAACTTTTTTACTTGTGATAATATAAGAAAATATTATTAATCACAATAAAATATAACCTATGTTACACGGGAATTATGTAGCTTTCTATTGATGAAAGAATTTTAGAAATCGGTCCAGTAGTTTTTGAGTTTGTTCGTTACAAACATACAAAAATACAAATCTTTCCTTTTTATTTAGTGTAGAATGTAGATAGTGATGCACAGTCTCTTAAAAAAATATCGATTGGTATATAATTGTGTAATTAATTTTCAACTTTGTATTTATTTTATTTTTTGATGGCAAAATCTATTGACGAGAATTTAAGAGTGTACGAGTATTGCATCTAACATAATTTGTCGATTTTACTCTTGTTAATGTTCAAATTAAGAGAATATTGAAAAACAGATTTATAATCTTAAAAATGAATCCTGGGTAAAGAATACATAGAGGAATTTAAAATGAAGTGGAAGATTTTATCATAGAAAAAGATATTTTGAATATTTGTAGCGATATTACTTTAAGAAGAGTGTATATCTTATCTTTCAAGGCCGGCAACTCACTTGCAGCTCCCTTGATGTTGCACGTGTCCATAGGCGACGGTGACCACTTACCATCAGGGCCGTATATGCCTGTTTGTTGGTCGTTAGCATAAAAAAAGATATTACTATAAATTCATTTGATTATGTCTAATCAGTTAAAACAAATGCTTTAAAAAAAATAAAGCTTTTGAATTTTATTTCCATTTCATTGCACACTAAAATTCGATGACATAAAAAATATCGACAACTTAATGTCGGGTCACAAGTGTCACAACTCACATCACTCAAAAATTGCCAACTCAAGTTGTCGCGTACTTTTTATGTGAAAGATTACTATTGTTAAGGTCGCTGCATACGTAACATGGACGGGACGAGGACGGAACATGGACGGTGTGTGGACGGGGCATCCCGTCCCGTCCGTGGCGTCAGCGCAATCGTTTACATTTTCTGTGAAACGATATTTCTAAAACTTTATGTCCCGTCCCGTCTCCGTCCCGTCCACGTTACCTATGCAGCAAACTTTACTGTCCAATGTCACTGGTGTCGAGAATGCTATATTTATTGCTATGAGAATGTGTAAGCCTTTATTATATATTTTTTAAAATGCGTGGATATAATTAAGAGGAAAATTCAACTTGTAATATCACTTAGCTGCAGACCTGTTTGTGGATCTCCACATACGTTTTTATTCATGTTTTTAAAACCTAATAAATGAGCAGTTGCGACCCCTCATGGCGCACCCACGACACAGGGAATCCTAGAGTGAGCTATGAGTGTGAAGCGTTATTTATTTATTTTATTTATTTATAAAGACAAGTTACAAGTTTAACAAGTTGGTTCAGACTGTTCAGACGTTCTCTTTACCGCCAAAACACCATTGATTCCTGAAGATTCTTTATGTAATTACCTATAGTGGTGAAGCGCGGCGGGGCTCGGGGGTGACATGCCATTTCGTAGGCATGTCTGTCCGTTTGTCGGGTATTGGCACAAAAGTATAGATAGATAACAGTATTCATAAACTAAGGGCACAGAACCCTAATTGCACTCAATCGCGCGACTTTCACACGATTTTTATTGCCTTTATAAGGTTAAGTTTTATTAAGGACGATATACGTACGAATTTTAATAATTGTGATGACCCGTGTGGCTTAATGTACTATGCCGGACCGCTGTACCAAGTTCTTGGGTTCGATTCCAGGCGAAGAAAAAATTTGAATGATGAGTTATTTTTCCATGGCAGGCACGGCCGATGACACAGGGAATCCTAGTGTATGGCTATGAGTGTGTAACGATATATTCAACCTATTGATGGTCCACTTCAGCGTATTGATACATGGATGTAGATAATCTAAATTTACAAAAAATAACCGACTTCAAAGTCTCAAAAACTACTTTTCAGATCTCGTTTAAATTTATGTGGGACCACATGACAAGCACCTGCTTTCGATTAAAAAAAGAATCATCGAAATCGGTTGGCGTGATATTGAGTTATTCGTCAATTTGTCGCGCACATCTTAACACAAATTTACGACTTATGTGGTTTTCTCATGGATGCCATTGTCAGATCTCAATAAAATTTATGTGGGACCACATGACAGCCACCAGCTTTCGATTAAAAAAACAATCATCAAAATCGGTTCGCCCAGTCCAAAGTTCTGAGGTAACAAACATAAAAAAAAATACAGTCGAATTTCTCAATTCGACTGTATTTTTTTTAAGTACCTCCTCCTTTTTTTGAAGTCGGTTAAAAAAGATGGATGGTAAAAAAACGCTTCCTTGGATAAGACAAACTGATGTCAAAGAAGTATCGTTACTCGCATAGTATGAAACTATGAACTTATGATTTTTTAATTCGAATAGAAAAGTAACCTGACCAATCATTCCTTATCGGTACTACTTTGCAAATATAGCTTTCATTGCAATGTACTGTATAATTTCATTTATTAAACTTTTATAAAACATTATAAAAACGCTTACCTTTAGGCAGTGTATACTGATCCCTTAAAATTGAGAAAATGTCATCAGAATTATTTAACGAGTACATTGATGTCCTGATCATCGTTTCCACGATTTTGCTTCGCGCAAGACCTTTGAACTTCTTATGCTTCTGGTTGCAGTATAGTTCACACGGCAAAGGTACCGCGAATCCTCCATTCGGTGCGTACACTTCATCATAAATATTCTCCGTCATAACCACATAACCACTTAAAATAACCAACAAAAAAATTAAATGTAACTCCATATTATTAAACTGACTTTTTCAGATTATAATAGTTACACCTCCGTTCAAATTGACTATCATATTGCGAATAACTACTGGGAATATTATTTTGACTGTTTTTTTTAATGAACAACCAGTTTATACTCGTATTTTGGCGAGTCTATAAGCCAAGGACTTGAACTTGAATACACGAATATTCATGTGTGTGGGGTACCATATATTTTTTGTATCGCGTCTTTAGAGGCTTTTGAACTCTTAGTCTAAGAAACGGCTGTAGGATTAGACGCTCATCGGGTTTTTGCTTAAAACTAAATTTTTATGCATATTTATAATTAGGAGAATATACATATAATTACCAAGTGGCCTATCAAAATTTGGCTGCAAGTATTTTTAATTAAATACATCTCAGCCATTTATATAAAGATTCTAAAAAATCACGGTTGCCGTTGCGTTCATAACGTACATTTATTAATTATATGTATATCAAATTAAAGCCATTTTATTTATTTATTATCATATATGGTTGCCTAATTAAATCCGGCCGCAAATAAGGGTTGCTGGCTGTTAAAAATGATAAATATATAAGATAGAGTGAAAGAGAGTTAGCGCGTAATATCATTATTTATAATTAGGAGAAGATATAATACACAGGGTGTCCCAGGGCAAAGTGACCACCCGGCGTCTATTGATTATTTGGACAAAACTATTAACAAAAAACCAATAAAGTACAGGTCTAATCGGTTTGGTTTTTTTATTAGCTTTTTAATTTTTTTGGAAAGAAACTTCACTTGCTGCACTATTTTCGACATATTTTTTTGTATTTACATTTATTTTCATTCTGTTTATTTATTTATTTACCAGTTGTTATCATAGTTTATCTAAATCTAATCGAGGTATAAAATCTACCGAAAATTAAATAGGATATATTTTTTAAAGACATTAACTGAAGTTTTTTTGAAAAAAATTACCCTTTTTTATTTAATTTCGCTAAAAAGTTGGAAAAATTCCCTATGAATATTATTATTTTATCAATTATTGTTAAATTACATGATATTACCTACAAAATCTCATGAACATGTTTGTAGTTATCTTAATCATTTACCGAACTACAAACTCTTGAAATATGCACCATATTTTCGATAATAAGAAGAGTAGACTTTTAAAACCAGGCTAGTGGAACATTTAAGTGTCTTACTATCAAAAACACCTTTAGCCCGTTGGTAGAATAATTTTAAATGTAAGAAAACAATAAAAACAAGTGCAAAATTAAATCATCTATTAAAAAAAAAATTAATTCATAACATTTTCGAACTGACCGCCATTGGCATTAATACAGGCCTAGGGGCCTAAATGATATCCTTTCACTCGTTCTTATCTCATCCGTTCGCTCCTATTTCTGTAGCAGCAGCATCAATCCTTGATAGGCAACCTGGTAATTATATATTCTCCTAATTATAAACATGCATAAAAATTTGGTTTTTAACAAAAAACCGATAAGCGCACTTAATCCTGCAGCCGGATCTTAGACTATCTGTTCTTCACTCGATATAATACTGGTAGAGGCGGGTACCGTTGGAAAGATAAAGTGTATTGTTCGTTTATACTCCGCTCATTAACGGTATATTCGGTGCTGTAAAAATGATTTACCAAGAAACAAACAAGTTTTTTTTGGATAGCGAGCTGACGATCCACCTGTTGGTATGTGGCTATCGTCGCCCGTAGACATAAGCGACAACAGAGGCCTCACTGATGCGTTGACGATCAAGAAAGAAATAAGAAAAGAAAGAAAGAACTGGCTCTCAAGCCTCCAGCCAGAACACGGGTCGTTTGGCGGCTGACTTATCCCTCCGAGGGGCCCAAACACCAGCGGGCCGGATTTTGTCGCCTCTTATAACACCCATCCGACGTGGGATAGGGGTTAGTATTCTAAACCGCCCCAATACGGCTAAATATTTTTCTCATCGTAAGCATTCATTGTCTCATTCTATTGTTCTCATAGAAAGCATATTTTATTATTAGGTATTATGTAGAGTTTCGTATTCAATAATCGTTAGCGGCTCACTGCAGGCTATAAATTATTTTCGCGTGATTGTCAAGTCCTACCCTTCGTTTAGGCCTACCTTTTCCACCATACTGCTCCAGTGAGGATTAGTGAAGGCGCCTGCTAATGACCAATCCGGCGATCCAAGTGTTGAAAGATATTAATTACCCCTTTTATCGAGTATCTTTTATATTTTATATGAGTATCGAAGGACTCTACTGGCCATGTATAATGTATGTAGTTTATGTCTATCTATGTAGTCGTCAGAAACATTAAATTTGTTATTATATATGTGGTAGTCGTATGTATACTCGGTCACTAATACCAGTGTAAATAAATAAATAAAAAAGTAGAACAAAACTAATTTATTTAATATTCCACGTATTCATAATCAAATCCGAAGCTTTTTCGCCAATCATTATACCTGGTGCATTCGTATGTGCCGAAACAGTGCGTGGGATTACGCTTGTGTCAGCTACCCTCAGACGTTTTATTCCATGAACACGCAATTCAGGATCAACAACTGCTTGCGGGTCCCCCGCTGGTCCCATGCGGCAGGTGGCAATTTGATGATGTAGTGTCGCCGTAAGGGTTCGCACTGCACATTCCCAGTATTCGTCCGAGTCTACGCGGAACTGCTCACAAGTTGGATATTTTGCTAGATGAAGTCGAGCTCCTAAACGCTGAAAAGGTTCCGTTTGAACCAATTTCTGTACATGACGAATACCGGCAACGAATGTCGCTGCGTCTTTTGGATGAGTCAAATAATTGCCGTACATCCGAGGGTGACTAAAAGGATTTTTGTCTTTCAGTTCTAAGTATCCAACCGATTTAGGATGAAGCAACATGGGGAATGTGCTCCATGTATCCGTATTGTCTATAGAGCCGAAAGCCTTGTTGGAAATACTTTCTCTTATTCTCATACCTCTGCGTACTGATTTGCTGCCCCCTGGACCTCCATCCGAAAGTATTGATCCGCCTATACTTATTAATTCTACATCAGGAACAGATTCAGGATCATCAGATACAGGTGTTTTAATGTAACCGATACCTTCTACACCTCCCGGTGAAGACAGGTCGCTATCTCCGTTCTTTAACCATTGTGTTATTGTAGTCAGTGTAATATCGCGTTCATGAAAACTTACATTTGTCTCATTTAATGTGAATATAAGTCCCGGGAAACAGATATGATCATAGAGTGTTCGACCCACAGGAAGATCTTGAATGACGGGAATTCCTTTTGATGACAAATGATCCATAGGTCCTATGCCTGACAGCATGAGTATTTGTGGTGATGCTATAGGCCCAGCCGACAAAATAACCTCCTTACGTACTCGGACTGTATGTAATACATTGTTTCTTACGAATTGGATACCATAAGCAGTTTTTGTATCTGGGTCTATGAGAATTTTTGTGGCTACAGCTTGTGGCAATATATGTAAATTGCCTCTGTTTTTGTGTGGATGCAGAAACGCTTTAGCACCACTTTGACGTCGGCCCTTACTGAGCGTAGCTTGCACCTTACCGAAGCCTAATTCATTAGGTGAATTATAATCTACTGTTGGGTGTCCAAGTATTTTTCCGGCCTCCAAAAATGCGTCTATTAGTATTGTCCTGAAATAATTAATTTTAAAATAAATTAGATATCTTAAAATTTATTTTCAGCTGTGTGCATTAGCTTTGTGGATTTCCAAGGGCAACAACCATAAAGGAGAGACCTATCTTCTATAGAAAACTCAGGCCAAGATTAGACTAGACTGAAAATTTATGATGCAGATGAGGCTCAGATTTAAATATGTTTATGTAACTTAAATAAGACGAATTTTTTGGTACATACAATATTTTACTCTTGTCTTATGTTCTAGATTACATATCGTTCGTGGCCGAAAATCGGGTCTCTCCTTTGACTAAATTGGTAATTAGACTACCCGGGTTCATTTTCCGGCCAATTGTGTGACATAAATGTTTGATCATGGTTCATGATAATTTTTGATCGTAGGGCGGTGGTGTGAGTGTATGAACGTTTAAAATCCAGCACATGTATAACGCGGCATGTACGAGTATGATTTGCTTAAGATGGGTTAACTTCTACAGCTCATGCTGAGATTAATCATTCGATATTTAAGCAGGGAATTCACTAGACGGACATGTCCACGGGCAAGTCTGCAGACATGCCCGCCGGGCCTCGCTACTATAGGTCTGTGCAATGTTTGCTAGTGTAGGACCGTTGCAGTCAGTCTGGCAAACTTGTCTGTTGCAAGTCCACGCGATCTCATTTTGTCTGTGATGGCATAGACATGTCCGTACGTGAGTGGTCACCGCGGGCTGTCTGCTCACAGACCCGAGAGCGACAGCAATTAGTACAGACGTCCCTATCTGATTTTATTTATCGAACTGTGGAGTACATAATGAGTTGTAATGAAAATAAAACATTCTAGGCAGAATTCCTAGCGGAATATAGAAAATATTGTGTACATATGTGTACATATTGTGTATATGTAGTAATAAATATATTGTGTACACACAACACTAATCGTTTTGCCGCTCTAACATAAACTGATGAGTCTGTGTATTGTGGCGACAGACATGCCCGGCCCAACTGCCCGTGGGCAAGTTCGCGTAGTGAATTCCCCGCTTAACGGTTACTTAAATCGCTCCTTAGTACATAATTTGTATGGTGATACTTTACTAAGGAGCGATTAAAGTAACCGTTAGTGACTCTGAGTTGGGGCGTTAGATCTTTCCAACTACCTGTGACTGATTTAAAATATGTTAGTTTATTATGGTATGTGATACCTACCTTTTTAAATTCTAAAGAAACAGTTCTAATTGCTTGCTTGTAAACAGGTACAGGTCCTGGTCGGAACAAACAAGCCGGAAATCAAAGTGTATATATACTAGGCCTAAGGGGTAAGGGACCTCGCGGTGCACCCTATTTTACTGAACAAAACAATAGGCGTGGCTGTGGAGAACCTCCTCTTGGGTTCCACCCAGTTTACCTCTTTTTGTGACCGTGTATTTTACTCGCTTGGCTAGTTATCAGTCTTTGTATTAATATCGACCCTGATTTTACATTCTACGCACCGGCGATGTCTTTAGTGATACCGATGTCCATTAGAATAATTCTTGAGTTCATTAACCCTAAATTGCACTACCTATTCCGATCTATGGTGATGATAATAACCCTTGCCATCGGGTGGTTCGTCTGTTCGTTTGTCAGCTATGAAAAGATATAAATTTTACTTACTTTGCTGGTACAAATTCTACTGGTAGCTCTCCATCCCGTCCTCGGTATGGATTCTTTTCATATCCGTCTAAAGAAGCTTTTTCAGATTTTATATAATATTTCAGCACATCGTTGTAAGACCTGAAAAGATGTATAAGTTGAGTTGATGAGTCGTGCTTCGTAATAAATTAGGATCCTAATTAGGGCCTATCTATGTCAGACCACTACGGAAAGTTTGCTGTAATCGATTAGATAAAGCTATTTGTATTGAAGTAAGAGTAAAAACAACATAAACATGAAGCTTATTATTGGTGGTAGCTAAAAAAAAATAGAGAGAGGAGACCAAATGGTAACAGTGGGACAGTTATGATTTATGATGATCACCATAATAATGATTATGATGATAAAAAAATCTTATTTATAAACGTTTGATAAAAACAATAAATATTTGGTTGTTTATTTATAACGACACTTGGTCATTTTCTATCACAATATCTGCATACAATTTTATTGATAGTTCACTGTCAGTTACTGTAGTTGCTGATAAGTAAAGTGGTGTGTGTTCTTCAAAGATACATACAACATCATTGGTGTTCTTACCCATTTTAGACAGTTCATTTCCTTTTGTGAAGACGTTGTCTAGTTCTAAGACAGTACATTAGTTGTCATAGTATCGTAAGACCTTGTGATGTTGTAGGTCGAATTAATGCTATTGCAATAATATTTTTTTCGGTTGATGACCTAGAAACGGCACTTAGTACGTATTGTGAGGTTTAAATTAATGCATCGGCATATCCACCTTACCTATGTAAGGCATGTCATAAATTTCGATGACCCGTTTTGAATCCTAATGTTTATGTAGTACGTGACTAGCAATATATTTTACGACACATGTTTAGTAAGTATGATTTGGTAATGTTTGATTTTGATATTTTTTTTGTGGTATTTACATAGGTACAGTTAATACAACGATATAATGTATAGGTAAGGTCTGTCCGTCAGTCCGTGAGTCCGAAGCAAAGCGCCGAGACCCTTAATGCTAGAAAGCTGTAACTTGGCATGGATATACATATTAATAAAAACTCTAGAATCATAGAATAAATTATTGAAAAACATTTTTTGTCAGGGTACCTCCCCTTCAAGTAACGTGAGGATTAATTTTTTATTCATCGCGTACCCTATAGTGTGGGGTATCGTTGAAAAGGTCTGCCAAAAATATTATGGGTCTTCTAAGATCATTTTTGGAATTAGGGATCCGTTTGCGAAATATTTGGCTTTAAAATGATAATTTTGGTTAGAGTCACGTGTCCACCCCCCTGCTGGCTGAATGGTTGGAGTTGGACAAGTGAAAAAAATCTCAAAAATAGGTTATATTATGATGAATTTACAAGGAAAATTGTCACGGCTATGTTAGCATAAGTAGTTATTATAATGAGTAATAGTAGATAAACTTACTACCTCGGATCGGAAACCTACGAGTACATTGCGCGTGGCCTGACACGCACTTGCCCGGTTTTTTTATAAACTAACAAAAATAAGTTGCCTCATAAGTGACGTAGCTTGCCCTAGACGATCCTTGTATTAAAATTTTATGAAGGATCTTCTATCAGGGGATTTGTAAAATGTTCTGACATTACGAATCTGCTCACACACGTTGGGTCCCTCAACGTCCACCCTAGCCCTTGATCAGGGTAGAGCGAGATGGTCTTTCAGCGCCCTTTGCATAGCGATTCTTTATTACCGATTCAAGTTTCTTAAAAAAATCTCGCTAATATCGAGGCTCCCTTAGTTTGCCACAGAAGGCGCCTTTTTCCACCCTGGTAACCTTTAAATAAAAAAAAACTCGCCAATGTCAACCCACTGTCCTAACGCCTTCACATTTTGCGCCTCTTGCCACCCAGCACTTAGAGCCTGCCCCAGGACTGATGGCCTCCTGTAACGTTAGCTATGCCTCTGGTTCTCATAACATGGTCTAACACCGTTAATATTAGTTGGAATAGTTTTAGCTACGTTTGCTGATCTTTACCATCCGTAGTTGCCGTCTGCAGCGATACGATCCCATTCTTGAGGTCTCCCGCGGGTGTAGATCATGTAATTGATTACTGATGACCCTCCTACGGCCTTGCCTCGCGGCCAGAAACAGCGTTCATTTTCCATTCCTGAAACATAATTTAAGTACACGATCAGTTTCTTTATCTTTCACGGATCACGGATACTTTGGTAAGTCGCAGTCTAATGTTTGGAACAATTATAAAATTTGATTATCATATCAGAATCCTTAAATGTCAATTGTACAGATTCTTTAATTTATGTGTAAACAAGTATATCCCTGAGATAGTCCATAAAATTCATACCTCGACAAACTCCCGGTTGATGTTCCATATAGTACTGCCAGGTGTAGTCTGTGGCCTGGAAGTACGGGGCTATGGCCGGTATGTCTGTCAGCAGCATTTCTGGCTTGCCGGCCTCTACGAGCAGCACTGTGGTGTTCCTGTTCTTGGTGAGACGTGACGCCAGGACGCTTCCCGCGGAACCAGCTCCGACTATCACGAAATCGTATTCTGGTAACGGTGTCGTGCGACCTGGAATATGAATTGGCATTCATTAATTGACATTTTATTGATTTATTTTGTGACATGAAACACAACAAGTAGGTTTTTAACACGCTTTTATTGGCTTCATACGTTCTATGTAACCGAAATTTTGAACTCCTTCAAAACGTTGGATTAAATCGAAAGACATACTTATCAAGGACCGACGACAATTCAATATTTCAAAAAAAAACAGAGCACTTAAGTTCCATTTCAAAAAATCAAATTAAAAAATGAAAAATAATGACCAAACTTCTTTAGGGACAACGGGCAATGTCCTTATTAACATCTTCCGCATTCTGACGGCAACTTTATCCACACACACGCTGTTGTCCTTATTAATATCTTCCGTATTCTGACGGCAACATTATCCACACACACGCTGTGATTTAGTGAAGTCAGTAACTGTCAGTGTCATAAAAATGTAAACAAGTTTTTTCAAGGGCCTTACTTCAGACCACAGACATTTATACATAGAGTAGACGACGCATGTACCTCAAATTGTATGAAAGCCAAGCGTGTCACTTTTTTTGACACAATGTTATGTCACAAGAAAATTTGAGTGATTGATATACCTCATCTTAGCAATACCAATACGGAACAGATTACTTACCGATTCTCGATATCGATAACCGATTATAATCAGTCTGGTTGTTTGTTACTGTATACGTATAGGTTAAAGTGCTGAATAAAACCAAATAAATAATTTTGTTTTGTTAATGTTTTGTTATTAAACATATATCATTGGGGTAAGTATGATTTAACTTGATTATTTATTTAATTATAAACACAAATTATAAAATTTATTAAATTTGTATTAATATTAAAATTATAAACACGTTTCAAAAATATAAATAAACAGATCAATATCTATATTCTTTACTTATAAATTTTACGTAAAATAAATAAAAGAGAATTAAAACAAAATATAATCATTTATTTATTGAAATCAAAACCTTTATAATTTAATAATCAAAATAACAAAAATGTAACACCATTAATTTAGAAAGTAATAGGAATGTTTTTATGATCCAGTTTTATTTTATATTCTATAATTTTACAAAGAGGAAAGTTTCGATTTATTGTTTTTTTTTTTGTAATGGATAAACTGAAAAACTACTGGACCGATTTCAAAAATTTTTTCGATTGATGAAAAACAACTGGTCAAGAGCTTGTAAGGTCATGCGCAATGTAGGGTTCCATAGTTGATTGATTATTACTCGTTAACCTGTAGCCGTGATAGTTTTCCTTGAAAATTCACTGTTTATCCTATTATTGTGAATTTTTTGTCGAACTCCACCTTTTTAGAGCTGGTAGGGGAGACGGAAACTTGACTCTAACCAAAATTACCCCTTTTTTTAGTTTTTTTTTTTTAGAAAATTAGCATATTATAATTTTAGCTTGTTATTCTTATTAGACTTATTAGTGAATGAAATGAAATTATTTCACTTATTAGTGAAATTGTTGTATTCTTATGACAATAATGTTCTTTAAACCGATCTTTAAACCGAACCCATAATATTTTTATAATATCTTTACAACGATACCCTACACTATTGGGTAGGCGAGAAAAAATCCATCCCCACTTGAACTGTGATAAATAAATATTTTTAATATTTTATTCTACGACTTTGTAGTTTTAATAAATATCCATGCCAAATTACACTCACTAAGGTGCAAATGGACGGACGGACGGGCGAACAGACATGACGAAACTATAAAAAAATACAGTTAGTTACCTTTGGAATAAAATTTGTGTTACAAAATATATATCTATGAGAATATATTATTCGACGATTCTCAAAATCGATTAAAATCGAGACAAGACAGTAAATGAAAAACACTATATAGTATATTTGACCGAAAAACGACAATATTGACAGTACCACGAAGTAAAGCGTTACTTAGCAACGGTTGATAGTAACGATTGTTGTATTTTCATTACGTGTTCCAACAAAGAAGCCCTATAATTTTGAAGCCAAAATGGGCAATGTATTGTATAGTATGTAGTACATATACTCAGTAAGTGCTCGTCATTGTAAAACGTGGTAAAACCACAATAAACATTAAATTAATTTATTTTAAATATTTTATAACACACTTTTATAATTTAGAACACAATTTTATAACGAAATTACTTAGCGATGAAAGAAAATGTTTTCTTTATCTTTCCTAACTATATTTGTAGATTTTCTACAGTTCATAACATTAAAATCAGGCATTTTTCGTTATTTCAGTTGACATCTGTTGCCAATAGCAATGAAAGGCCGAATAAATGACACGGCGCCTAATTAGGATTTCAAATCCTAATTGTCCAACGTGAAATGTATGAACTTGCCGCATCTACTCTAGGTATATATGTCTGTGCTTCAGACGAATGTTGACATATAAGTATTTAAATTCTGCAAGAAATTACGCTTGCATTATTCATGATTAAATTTGAATGAAAACGATTTTCATGTTTATTAATTAACTATAAGCTACATTTAGTTAAATTGTATACAACATCTCTTGATTATAACTGCTTTACACTTTACGCCTTGTTGTGTGTTTTAAATGTCTTCCAGGAATTATAGAAAAGAAAACACGAATAATAAATGTTTTTTCTATTCGTTAATTGAAAAGTTACATATATTAAAATTAAGAACATTATTTTTATAAAAAAAAAAATCAGAAATGTCCTGATGTTAACTCCATTGCAGCTTACCCACCTTTACACTTAACATCCGAGTTTGTTTTTACCAATAGCACAGAATATATAATAGTACAGGTACCAATAGCAGCACGATAAAAAAATAAAAATAAAACTTGTGCAAGTGCGTGTCAGGCCACGCGCAATGTAGGGTTCCGAAGTAGTAAGTTAATTGACTATTACTCATTCACTATTTATGGTAACATAACCGTGATAGTTTTTCTTGTAAATTCATTATATAACCTATTTTTGAGAATTTTTTCACTTGTCCAATTTCAACCGTTTAGCCAGCAGTGTCTCCCACACTTGACTCTAACCAAAATTAGCATTTTAAAGTCAAATATATCGTAAATGGGCCCCTAATTCCAAAAATGGTCTTAGAAGACCCATAATATTTTTAGAAGACCTTTTCAACGATACCCCACACTATATAGGGTTCGCGAAGAATAAAAATTCATCATCACGTCGTCTATAGGGGTGGTACCCTGAAATAAATTGTTTTTTAATATTTTTTTCTACGATTATTAAGTTTTAATAAATATATACATCTATCCATGCCAAATTACAGCTTTCTAGCACTAAGGGTCTCGGCGCTTTGCTTCGGACAGACGGTCTGAAGGAAATGACGAAACTATAAATAAGAGTTCCGATTTTACTTCGGAACCCTAAAAACGCACATGATAAGAACTGTTTTTTTTGTGTTATTGAACTAATCGTAACGATCATTCATTTTGACCCATATCCGAAATTCTTTCGTGTGTTGATAATAATATTAAAATATAATAATTTAAATAAAATAAAAAAAAATTAACGGATTCGCATTAAAGATTATAATAATATAATCACATTTTCCATGTTACTCACCTCCGGGAAGAGGATATTGATCACGGAGAAAATCGAAGAAATCTCCTGTGCTGTATTCATCAAGGTTGAAGTAAGCGTTGGAGCTTTGCAGGACTGTGCTGACCATAGAATTCTTGGAGGACGTTAGCATTCGGCCCTTTATGTACTTATTGTACAGGTCTTCCTTTTCAAAGTTTTCTATTACTTCCCCAGTCGTCTCTTCATCGTCTTGTATCGTCGTGCTCCCGTATGAGATGATTAAAAATATAACTAATGGTATTTCTATACGAAACATTTTCTGTGATATTTTCAATTGACCAACATATAGTATTATGACCATATAATTATATGTATTTGTATATGTGTACCAGCCTGCCAATATTCACGGCGTACTGCCTCGCAATGATACCTGTATAACGGTCGATGTCGGACTGAACCAGCGGACGAGATTCTTGAGGTCGAATTTTTTAAATTCTCCTTTTTGGAAGCAAGTCCTGTGTGTATGCATAACTGTTAACCGCAATTAAGGACAGCATTAAGGAATTACTGTTATAAATATTTTAATCAATTTATATAACTTTTATTGTAGTGTTACGTTAATTAATTGTATGTAAAATCACCATATTTTTCTTTTGCAGGAATGTATAATACTTTTATGTACCAATAAAAACATATTTGGGTATAATATGAATCTCGTTTACGGTTTGACGACAATTCAATATATTTGATGATAACATGATGTTACAAAATGTACATAGATGCTAAAAAATAGCTACCATGCTAAGTTGTACCTATTTATAGTAGCTTACATCGAAAATATTATAGTGGCTAAGATAGTATTTTGATGGTAGCTGATGTAGAATTCAGAGGACACTGTAGGTTTTTCGAGGAGAATTGTTTCTTTCTTTTGTTTAAAGGGTCCTGCTGGCTGGAGGTTGAATTAAAACCAACGCCCTTCTTTCATTTTCACGGAACAAAATCTAATTTTGACTGCATTTGATAGAACTAATTTGGAACTAAATCCTAGACATACTCATATCGTTTTAGGATAGGGGGTCCTGCTGAGTGTAGGCACACCTGGAGAGCCAGTTCGTTTTTCTTTTTAGGGTTCCGTACGAAAAACGGAACCTTTATAGGATCACTCGTGCGTCTGGGCGACCGCCGTTAACAGCCAATTTACTCCGAAACTACTGGACCAAATGAGTTGAAATTTGGTACTCATGTACTTTTTTGTGACCCAAAGACGAAGGTATAAAGTAAACAACTGAATTTTGGAAAATAAAATAACAAAATTAAAATTAAACAAAAACTGTTTTGCAAACCTTATCGTGTCGTATGGCAAATGAAAGGGCTCGTTGTAAGTAATATATTTTTATTAATGTTCTATAGTAAATAGTTTTAAAATTATTCAAGAAATAATGAAAATTAAAGCCAAATATTGACCAATCCCCCCCTTGTCTCCGAAACTACTGACGTTAGAACTTTGAACAAATACAGAGAATAGTTCTTTACTTAAATATTACAGGAAAACCTATAAGAAGTCTATGGTCTTAAAAAATGGCAAAATTAAATAAAATAGAAAAATAATGGTAAATATACATACTATAATCAACGTACGGCACTCTCTCTTAGCGAGTTTAACTCGCACTTGTCAAGTTTATTTTTCTTTCTTCTTGGCAACGCTTCAAGGATGTCTTTGGTGACCTATGTCCATGGGTGACGGCGACCACTGAGCGTGGCTCGCCTGCTCATTTGTCGGTTATTATTTACATAAAAAGAAACAATCTTTTAGAGCTCTTTGCCGTATTGTCAACACATATAACAATCAGTACTCTAGGGGCTTGTTTCACCATCTTTAAGTAGAGTCCTGAATAAGCTATTCGCCGGTTAAAATGACGTTAAAGTGTCATTTTACATACACGAAATGTCAACTTAAGCAACGAATAGCTTACTTCGGACTTACTTGAAGATTGTGAAACAAGCCCTAGACCTTTTAACTTTAGTAAATCGTCATTAAAAAATGAAATTAAAAAGATGCATCTTTCGTAATAAACATTATACTTAGGTACATAACCATATCCATACATGCACATGCACACATATGTACACACACATACACACGCATACACATGCGCGCACACACACATACAGATAATAAATGTAATATTAAATGTACACATATTAATAGCCCTTAATATCTAAGTTATTAACTGTGTAGTCCATTTTTGGCCTTAGTATGTACGAGTATAATATTTAAATATTGTATCTACAGTTGTACTTTTAACGCTGTTGGATTGTCTGTTAAACGATTAAATTAAATTAAATGTCGAATACTGAAGGCCAGTACTGGTCACCTACTCATTACATTAGGCAATCAGTATATTCGTTCACTAATTTAAAATTAAAATCAATAACAAAATTAAGTAAAAGTAGATTTTATTTAATGTTCCATGTATCTATAATCAAATCCGAAGCTTTTTCGCCAATCATTATACCTGGTGCATTCGTATGTGCCGAAACAGTGCGTGGGATTACGCTTGTGTCAGCTACCCTCAAACGTTTTATTCCATGAACACGCAATTCAGGATCAACAACTGCTTGCGGGTCCCCCGCTGGTCCCATGCGGCAAGTAGCAATTTGATGATGTAGCGTAGCCGTATACGTTCGCACTGCGCACTCCCAGTATTCATCCGAATCTGGGATTAACTCCTCACAAGTGGGATATTTTGCGAGATAAACTTGAGCCCCTAAGCGTTGAAAAGGCTTAGTTTGTACCAATTTCTGTACATGACGAATAGCGGCTATAAATGTCTCTACGTCATTTGGATGGGTCAAATAATTGCCGTACATCCGAGGGTGACTAAAAGGATTTTTGTCTTTCAGTTCTAAATATCCTACAGATTTAGGATGAAGCAGCATTGGGAACGTGCTCCATGTATCGGTATTATCTATAGATCCGAAAGCCTTGTCGAAAATACTTTCAGTTATTCTCATACCTCTGCGTACCGATTTGCTGTCCCCTGGACCTCCATCCGAAAGTATTGATCCGCCTATACTTATTAATTCTATATCAGGAACAGGTTCAGGATCATCAGATACAGGTGTTTTAATGTAACCTATACCTTCTACGCCTCCGGGTGTAGACAGTTCGCTTTCTCCGTTTTTAAACCATTCTACTATTTTTGTCAGTGATGTTTTAGACAGCTTAAGTGCACCTTCCCGGAAACTTACATTTGTCTTATTTAAAGTAAATATAAGTCCCGGGAAACAGATATGATCATAGAGTGTTCGACCCACAGGAAGATCTTGAATGACAGGAATTCCTTTTGATGTCAAATGGTCCATAGGTCCTATGCCTGACAACATAAGTAGTTGTGGTGATGCTATAGGTCCAGCTGATAAAATAACCTCCTTACGTACTCGGACTGTATGTAATACATTGTTTCTTACGAATTGGATACCATAAGCAGTTTTTGTATCTGGGTCTATGAGAATTTTTGTAGCTACAGCTTGTGGCAGTATATGTAAATTGCGCCTGTTTTTGTGTGAATGCAAAAACACTTTAGCACAACTTTGACGTCGGCCCTTACTAATCGTAACTTGTACTTTACCGAAGCCTAATTCATGTGGTAAGTTATAATCTATAGTTGGATGTCCAAGTACTCTTCCAGCCTCCAAAAATGCGTCCAATAGTATAGTCCTGAAATTATTAAATAAAAAAATATTATGCATTTTAATTATTGCACTATAGCCCTATCTATATCTATACTAATATATAAAGAGGAAAGATTTGATTTTTTGTTTGCATTGAATAGGCCCCGAAACCACTGAACTAATTTGAAAAATTCTTTCACTGTTGGGAAGCTACACTATCCCCGATTAACATAGGCTATATAATATTTTCAAAAAATTTAGGGATCCTTAATAAAACTCCAATAAGGTGTAAAAAAATAAGAAAACCGAAGCAAAGCGAGGGCGGTTACTCGTAATATATATATAGAAATAGATAATATGTAGATATACAGAAGTTTATATATTATATATTCATGTTATTATAGGTATTTATGTATGTATGTGTATTTGTATGTATTCTTGTTAAGTAACTATTTATTTTGCAGTTATTAGTAATTATTTCCACATCCACCCAGGGTTCACTGGTGGACAATGCTATTAAGCATTAAGTTTGCCCTTTATTTCTTCTTTTTAAGAGGTGACATAAACTTATAAATAAATAAATAATAAATAAAGTGGGTATATAAGTTATATAAAGTAGGTATACCTACTGCTTTCCAAAAATTAAGGCATCTAGGTACACCCCGTAATTTACAGTAATTATACGATTTTATTAAATGGCTCAGCTTTTTACCAATTAGGAAAATTTTAAAGTGTTTATTATGTGACAGATAAATGTAAAAGGGTGTACTTGCGAAAGATTAAATCTTAAGGCGGCGCCGCGGCGGGGCGTTGTGGGTTTTTGATCGTTTAATATCTGGCACGTCTAGTGTGCACAGTCCGCCTGGCGAGGGGCAAATCGCCACTGCTAATTTTGGCAAATCTTAAATCCCTTGTAAAAACACATTATATGTTAAATAAGTCAAATAACTTTTCAAATCTTACAAAACAGATCAGAGAACTCTGATCTTCGACTTTACTTACTTCACTGGAACAAATTCTACTGGTAGCTCACCATCCTGCCCTCTGTATGGATTCTTTTCATACCCGCCTAAAGTAGCTTTTTCAGATTTCATGTAATATTTCAATACATCGTTGTAAGACCTGAAAACAACATTTTTTAAATAAGTTTCCTTTCCAATTTAGGGCAATATGAGTATACTAAAATAGGGTTACTAAAAGCGATTTAAAAGCGTTTTCTTTAGTATTCAAAGCTCAAACCACGTTGCACCGCTAGTATTTATACTAGGCACAAGGCATTTTTCAATCGCCTCAAACTAATTCTGTATCCACTAGAATGGGAAGAGTTCTACAAATTATGTTAACAACTTTGATGCAGTTTTACAGCTTTTTGTGGCGACAAGATAATGATGTGCGGTTATGACACCAATTATGTGGTAATTTTAAAAAGCATGTTTGACTACAGAAGAAATACCTAATAGTACTTATGTTTGACTATTAATGGCTATATGTACTGGCAATGAAATCGATTGTAGTTCTAAGAAAAATGGTGAAAGGGGACTCTAGCCCAGCAGTGGGACAATTATGCGTTGTCATATAAAACGCTTAAAGGCTTACACACTCATAGTAGGTTTATACCTGTGTCGCCGGTGGCATGGATGACACATATAACACATCACAATAACACCCACGACCCGAGTACAAATACTTAACTGTCACATAAATATCTGCCCCGCCGGGAATCGAACCCGGGACCCCTCGCTTCGCAGGCAGGGTTGCTACCAACTAGGCTACAGGGAATAATGTTGATAATGATTGAATATAATGAATAGAAAAATCTAAAAGTTCCTGGTTATCCTTTGAATTAACGATACCACCTTAAAGAATTCATATTCATTTATAAACACAACTTCAACAAAAAAATATTATTTTAAAAATATATTTAATAAAAACAGGCTTATGAAATTTAATGTTTGGCTGTTGGCCGGATAGTCTACATTAACAATAAACTTAATCCTTTGTTTCATATATGGTTGGTTAAATTAAACGCTAAATATCTATGTATATAGTTATCTGTCGGTAAAAGAAGGTGATTTTAGTCTTAATTTGCAATATTCTTATAGGATGAATCTTTAACAAGTTTGACCGAATTCGCCACTAGTCTATAACGTCTATAAGGACTTACGATACCATAGGCCAAATTCATGATAATTTCATAATAATCTAAATTTTACTAACAAAAAATAACAGACTTCAAAGTTACTCTAAAACTACTTGTCAGATCTCGTTCAAATTTATGTGGGTTTACGTGACAAGCACCTGCTTTCGATTAAAAAAGAATCATCGATATCGGTTGGCGTGATATTGAGTTAGTCGTCCATTTGTCGCGCGTACTTAATACAAATTTAAGACTTATATGGTTTTATCATGGATGCCATTGTCAGATCTCAATAAAATTTATATGGGACCGCATGACAGCCACCAGCTTTCGATTAAAAAAAGAATCATCAAAATCGGTTCGCCCAGTCCAAAGTTCTGAGGTAACGAACATAAAAAAAAGAAAAAAAAAAATACAGTCGAATTGAGAACCTCCTCCTTTTTTGGAAGTTGGTTAAAAATTACATTATTTAATTATTTGAATTATTTAATTACTCTAAAACGCTTAAAATAATGCATCGACATAAATATGTTGATGATGTAGAGTGAATACTCTATGACTATATACTATGACTTCTAAATGTTTACATCATACGTGACCAGTAATATATTTAAAGATAATAATTATGTATAATATAATAATTTGCTGATGTTTTGAATAAAAAATAAGTATGTCCAGCACAGTGATAAAACATATAATATTCATATTATACATAAAATATGAATAGGTAACGTATTACTTAATTTATAATGGTAACATGTAACCTTGAAGGTACTTTGTAAAAGTAACAGAACAATCTTTTTTTGTTTTATGCTATAACTTCATGGTAATTTGGGCTGAAATTTTATAAGCTCTACTTATGAAATACCTTGGTAAAAATGTTGTCCCGCCCTCTCATAGCCTCCGATATATTTTCATATATGTATAGCTGTATTTCAGGCTACTTAAACAGCATTATTGTCAGGAACAGTATCTTATTGTTAGTTACTTTTAAATCTTTTACCATCCGTAGTTGCCGTGTGCAGCGATGCGATCCCAGTCTTGAGCTCTCCCGCGGGTGTAGATCATGTAATTGATTACTGATGACCCTCCTACGGCCTTGCCTCGCGGCCAGAAACAGCGTTCGTTTTCCATGCCTAAAATATGCGATGAAATAAAATTATTATCCTCTCCCGATACTCGTTTTTTTTTTGCAAACATTAGTATGTAAAATTTTCCATTGTGTTTTAAAGATAAATGTTATATAGACATTGTATTTTAGATCGTAATAAACTTGTTTGTTCGCTTGATATAGTAGATTTTAATCATACCTCGACAAACTCCCGGTTGATGTTCCATATAGTACTGCCAGGTGTAGTCTGTGGCCTGGAAGTACGGGGCTATGGCCGGTATGTCTGTCAGCAGCATTTCTGGCTTGCCGGCCTCTACGAGCAGCACTGTGGTGTTCCTGTTCTTGGTGAGACGTGACGCCAGGACGCTTCCCGCGGAACCAGCTCCGATGATCACGAAATCATATTCTGGCAAGGGTGTTTTGCGACCTGAAAATATTCGTTGATTTTTTTAGATTTTCTTTCGTATTATTTTTCCGCTAAATTATCTATACATGTATACTCTATACAAATAAATAAAATTGGAGTGTCTGTTTGTAATATTAAAATAACCGCTTTTTACTAAGTGCATTTGGATGTGTACACGGTAAATTTACCAAAACTACACTTTTTACAATTTTTGTCTGTCTCTCTGTCTGTTTATTCCGGCTAATCTCTGAAATGGCTGGATCCATTTTGACGGGACTTTCACTGGCAGATAGCTGATGTAACATGGAGTAACTTAGGCTACTTTTATTTAAAAAAAAATTGTTAGGCGATACGAAGTTCGCCGGGTCAGCTAGTTTTATATATAATAAATAAAAGGGTGTGTGTTAGGGATGTTCGATCCAGGTGCCTTGTATCGATACTTTGGATCGCAATGGATCGTATGGCAGTGTATCGATCCAGGTATCGATCCAAGTGATTTGATACGATACTTTGGATCGATCCAATATCGAATGAATTTTTTGCCCATGGACATCAGCAAAACCAAAGGCATCACTGATGCTGAGTGATGCGTTGCTGGCCAAGAAAGAGAGAAGAAAAAGAAACGAAACGAATTAAATATAAAAATATATCTAAGCTAATTAAATTGTGCTATGTGCCTGTACATACTTTTTATACAATGGCGTGATAAAGTTTTTCTCGTATTAAATCTGGTATTTTATTACATTACTTTATGAATTTTTTTTAACATTTTTGTATTTTGTTTTACTTTTATATACGTATATAATATATTTTTCAAGCCAGTTAAAATGCAATTTATTTTTCTGAGCTAATGGGTAATTATCACAGAAATAATATTTTTATATTTTAATTATAATAGTTTATATTCATAAATCGATGTTACTTACCACTCCTGAAGAACAACTTTCCGAAATAAAGTCCGCGTTTTGATTTTTTTTTATATATTTAGCCAAATTTGTTGCGTTTCCACTCATTTTCACATCGAAAAAGCATAATTTACATTTACCACCACTCTCCGTTTTTATGAAAAATGACCACATGGTGGATTTTTTTGGAATCATAACAAATATAAATATAATGTTACTAAAGCCTTCGAATAAAACTTAGTAGGTACGTACAAACATTCTCTCTTGAAGATAAATAAGTAATGCTTATGCAGAAATGGACTGTACATTGGAATATAATATGATGCGCCAACAACTGGTCTACAGAAACCTACCTCCATTCCATATATTTTTTGATCCGATACGATTTGTTTCGATATGCCATTGTATCGATCCACACAAGTATCGGATCGGATCGAACATCCCTAGTGTGTGTGCGCCGCTGTGAGGTGAATAATGAAAGGGATCGAATTTCCCGTGTTTTATGGTCATGAATGTTTTGTATCGTGATGGTCGCTATAGTGATTCGAGTTGGGTGGTGATGTGACAAAAAATTAAAAAAGCTAAAATTTCGTGTTTAGGTTGCTGGCATGTTTTATGGAGCTCCAGACTTTAATTTTAAGAGATGTTTTTCATTAAGTAATCGCCAGATCAAACCAAAAGAATAATTTCTAAGACCTTGCAGTTTGAACTTCGCTCAGAAGGCGATATCGGCAAACTTTATTTAATTTTTTAACCTTATTGTAAAAAAAACATAACAAATAAGCTACAAACAACGGAGAGGAAAATTGCAAAAAAAAAAACAAGGGAGCATAATTATTTTGCTGACAATGAAACAAAATCTAAAACTCATACGCTAATGGTAATCTGTTGTTGTTATGTTATGTAATGTTGTTGTTATTACGTTGTAATGCTAAGGACTAATTGAAATAATTTCAGGGGTCCATTTTACCGTTATTACTACTTATTACTCCATACAAGTACATTAATGAAATGATGAAAGTAAAGAATAACGCCATAACGCGCATAAGTCTGTCCGTGACATATTTCTTTATTTTTGTAACAAATAAATACCAAAATGAAGCTGAAATTTAATTCTATTGATATTTGGGAAAAAAGAAGAATTTAAGTAGCGTACAGGACCATTTTTGGACTAATATGTACAACGAATGTAACTTAAAATATAAGTAAATATGCACCGGATACCTACCTTATTCAAATTATATCCTTTAATTAGGTATGTTTATATTCGGTTAATAAACTTGTTCCTGTCATTTTTTACTTCCATTATATGTACATATTTCGACGTGGTGCTTTAAAAATAACAAGAAAAAATGGCGAAAGAAACTGCTCAGTAGGTATATCTTTTAAATAAATATACAGATTTATTCGCGGATAATAATTCAGCAAATGCAAAAAAATACTTACGTTGGCTAAATGAGCAAATTGATATCTTTTGAAATTACTTGAACCTCTTGTCGAATTTAATAATGATTCGCAAAATAAATAAGTCTAGCTTTTAACTATTTTATAATGGCTCATATCTATAGATAGACCATTCGGTTTATTCGTAAAAGTATTTTTTACCACCTATGACTACATCGCCACTTACCATCAGGTGGGATAGTAGTTAAGTTAATATAAGATATAAAAAAAAAATTGAGCTTATAAGTTAATATAAGATATAAAAAAAAAATTGAGCAGAAACTTTGCGCTAAATCTCATCAGAATATGGAGTTTCTCAAAGCATCCTTGATTAAAGCAAATAGTTAAGTGTTTGTAGCAGTACCTACTTATGGCCAGATTAGGTATCAAACTTAGTATTTTTGGAGAGTATCTTATGTTATAAAAAAAGTGTTCCTCTTGTTATGCGTGAACTAATATTACCCTGAAAGTGCCATGTATTATAATGTGATAAAAGCAATTCAAGTCGGGAAAAATTATTGACTTTGACACGTTGGGAGTAGAGCACTCCTGCACTGCAAAGAAAGTGTAGCTATATTTAAAATAATTGCACTACGGATTATACATACTGGCCTGAGATAGTTAACACATACTTATGTTAATCGATCTATGTTGATTCGGTAGGCTAGTTAGTTCAAGTTCTTAACGTTTTATATCGAAGTAACTGAATTTGATTTTGTTCGTTCAAATCCAAAAACGAGATATGATTCATAAAATTGTTTGATTTTAATTGGCTAAGAAAACAATTGAAATTATGACAAGGACATTCTAGTGTAATGGCGTGTACTGTGGCGTGTTGTTGAAGCTTACCTTGACCCTAGCTATAGTCCTTTAGGGTTCCAAACGAAAAATCGAAAAATGGAACCCTTATAGGATCACTCGTGCGTTTGGGCGACCGCCCTTCACAGCCAATTTTCTCCGACACTAGGTACTGGATCAAATGGGTTGTTTGGTAACTCATGTGCTATTTTGTTACCCAAAGACGAAAGTAAAAAGAAAACAAATTTTTTTTTAACAAAATCAAAATTAAAAAGAACTGTTTTGCAAATCGTATCGTGTGGTATGTTAAATGAAAGTACTTGTTGTCAGGATCCTAAATATATCCTAAATAATTAAAAATACATATAGGATTCGTAATTAGCCCAGTGCCGGTAATTTTTGAAACGAAAAAAAATTATAGTAGAATGAAACCTATTGCAAAAGGAAGAAAATATAACGAAAATTATAGGAAAAATAAATTACTATCGATTTGAGGTCGGGAAGTGCGGGGAGGGGGGGTTTAAGGGTAAAAAACGGTTTATCTCGATTTCGGGAAAAACTATAAGTCCTATTGAAAAAAGTTAAATGACAAAGTTGTAGGTAATAAAAAGATCTACAACTTTTGTACTTACACTTTTTTACATAACCTCAAAATTTATGTGAAAAATTCAAAAAACCACGTTTTTGGTTTTTCATTTTTAGTTAAATTTTTTGAAATGATATTTAGGTTTTTTTTCTTTTTTTTTTAATATTGAATTGTCATCGGTCCTCGATAAGTCCACGAAGTTTGAAAGAAATCTGACCATTTGAAGTGGGTCAAAATCAAGTCCAAAGGAGTCGGTTACAAGTTACAAACAAACATACAGGGGAAGCTAATATAAAGCGTGTAAAAAGGGATTATTTATCAATGGTTAAAATTGAACGAATCATAAACATTATAATTAATGTATCAGTGATGTAAAAAAAATATCACATTTGATGGAAATCCGAGCGCCGATTACTTTTAATGTGTTACTCACCTCCGGGCAGCGGATATTTATCTCGAAGGAAATCAAAGAAATCTCCAGTGCTGTAGTCTTCGATTTTGGAGAAAAAATTCGATGTTTGTAGGATTGCGTTAACCATGGAAATCTTGGGGGACCTTAGAATTCGGCCCTTCCTGTTCTCATTGTAAAGTACTTCCGTTTCAAAATTTTTAATGACTTCCACAGTCGTCTCTTCGTCGTCTTGAGTCGTCGTACTCGCGTTTGAGATGATAAAAAATATAACTATTGGTATTTTTATACTAAACATTTTGTATCAGGTCCTCAATTAATCAACACGTAGTTCGTACTAATGTATTTTTTACTATGGGCACCTGCCGATCCTCGACACGGACTGCTGCGGAATGATAACCGTACAACGGCTGATGTCGGACAGATTCCACAGACGTGATTTTAGAAGTCGTATTTTTAAATTCTCCTTTTGCGGAAACAACTCCTGTATGTAGCGCACACCTTAAGATATAAATGACATTGTTATTACTATTTGTATCAATTTATTTACATTTTATTGCTGGGTTAACGATTTTAACGTGTTTCCAATTTTTTAATGGTTTTGATGAACTTTAGTTTTAGAAAAAACTTTATGAACATGTTTTTTTTTAATAACAATGTACTTTTTTCAGTCAAAATATTTGGAAAATCCAAAAAGTGCACGCCGCACACACTTATTTTGCCACAAATGGAAATTAATAATATTATACTGCCATCTAGTGCATGCAATACGTACAGTATGTGAATTGACAAGCGCTCGTGGGGTAAATAATGAAACTAGAATAATTTAGTGAGCGTTCAGACCAAACAGTTTGTTCTTACCAACAGATGGCGTACCATTTGTAGTGTAAATATTCACGAAACTTTGTACAAATTTAATTTAACATTAATATCTTTAAAATGATTATGAGTTAAATCATGATAAGAAATAGGGTTTATTAGAAAGATAAATGGAAAATTATTCGATATATAACAATTAATTCCGTATATTTTCCTAAAACGTTTTTTTTATGGAAATAGTCGGCAAACGATCTGACGATCCACCTGATGGTAAGTAGCTATCGTCACCCATGGACATCAGCAACACCAAAGGCATCACTGATGCGTTGCCGGCCAAGAAAGATAGAAGAAAAAGAAAGAAAGAACTTGCTCTCAAGCCCCCAGCCGGAACACGACGAGTCGTTTGGCGGCTGACTCATGCTCTTTTCAGCTTTCAAGCTTTCCAGGCAAACCCCGTGGAGAAATAATAATAGTAATGATGGTATTCAATTAACAATTTAAATCAATATTACCAATATGTTATATATTTCGGTTCTTGAGGCAGTGGGTTCCAAAATTAAATGCACCTTTTTGTAGAAACTTACGTATTTTATTTTTTATTTGCAAAATTGCACGGAGCACACAAGTATGCGAACACATCGAGCGGAAGAGAGAGAGGTGAGGTGGGGGGACCACAGACAATCAATTGCATAGATTATTAATACATACAACACTCTCCCCCACCTTACAAGGCGAGACAAAAAAGTATTTAAATTTTTAATCAATAACATTTTTTTTTTTTTTACTTAAGTATATGACTTTTAATATTATATCTAAGTATTATTATGTATATGATATATATATTTATACTTATACATATTCATACTTATAACATATATATTTATACATATTTTACTAAGTTTTGGGTTTTATTACATTTTTAATATTATTTATGCTACACATCTTAATAGTACATCTTATTAATGTGAACAGATTACCTGTACTCTAAATTCTAATTATTTTAACAAAAAATAAATACAGAACCATGAACAACAGTACATCACTCCTGTGAACATGAATTTATTTGATCTACATGTCTTTTCCAGCACTGACCATCTACATCAATTAAATAAGTTACACCAGGTATAGACTCTTTAATTATTGTCCCTACGGTCCAAGGTTTGTTACCTTTTCTGAAATCACGAGTCATAACTTTCTGACCAACTTTAAAATCTACTTTTCTATAACCTTTATAAGTATCTATAACCATATTCTGTTTAGATGCAATATCTTGATATATTGGAGTAGGCCTCAACAGTGAAAAACGGTTCCTAATTTCCCTGCCTAACATCAGTCTTGCAGGTGATGCTCCTGTAGACTTGTGGGGGGTGGCGCGATAATCACACAAGAATATGCCAATAGCATATTCCAGGGATTTGCCACTGTCCACTATTTTAGTTACATTAGCTTTAAATGTCTCTACGAACCTCTCCGCCGCACCATTAGTTGCCGGATGATGGGGAGGGGTAAATGAATGATTCATTCCAATAACTTTACAAAAATTTTGAAACTCTTGGCTTGTAAAAGATGTACCGTTATCGGTTACTAAATGTATAGGAAAACCATATCTAATAAATAATTCTTTAAATTTTTTTATTGTAAGGCTACTCCCAATATTTGCCATTTGGAAAATTTCTGGCCATTTGCTATAACTATCGACAACAACTAAAAACATTTTCCCATACAAGGGTCCTAGGTAATCGGCATGAATTCGATACCAGGCTGATGGAGGCACAGGCCATGGTTTCAATGGAATTTTAGATGGTGTATTTCTATAAGATAAACAAATAGTACAATTTTTGGTTATGTTAATGATATCCTCATTTATTTTAGGCCACCAAAAGTATGACTTCGCCATATCAATCATCCTATTAGAGCCAAAGTGGCTTTTATGCAGTTCATTTAATACATTATCTCTTAAAATTTTAGGTACAATTATTCGATGTCCCCAAAATAAACAATTTCTATCTATACTTATTTCATTTCTTTTAATAAAATATGGTTTCAAGTTTTCAGGAATTAATTTACTTTCTGGCCAACCATCATAACTGTAAATAATTATTTTTGACAAAATTTTATCTTTCTTACTTTCTTTTTGAATAATTTTCCAGTTTATATTTTCAAAATCAGAGCATTCTATATAATTTGTACAAATTTCAAAACTTTTATTTAAATGTTCATAATCATCTTTGCAAGGTATTCTCGACAAATAGTCTGCTGGGTTTTTATTTGTAGGTATGTATTTAATTGTGTAAGTAAATGCAGATAAAAATATTGCATAATGCTGTAAACGCTTTGCAGCCATTTTTGGAATCCCTTTATTCGGGCCAAAATTTCTAACCAGAGCAGAATTGTCCGTTTCCAGTTCAAATGGTCTACCATAGAGGAAATTATAGAATTTAGTGACTCCAAAAATAATACCTAAAGCCTCCTTATCTAAAGCACAATATTTTAACTCTCTGTCGTTAAGTTTTTTGCTGGCAAATGCTATTGGTTTTACAATACCATTTGGTTCTCTGTTGGATAAAATTGCACTTACTCCACTGATAGATGCGTCACATGTCAAAATTAAAGGTAAACTTGGGTCATAATGTTTTAAATTTTCAGCTGAAATTAATTTTTGTTTTATTAAATTGAAAGCAGATTGACATTCCAAAGTCCATTTAAATTTTCCATTTTTAGTACAATTATAAAGAGGTGTTAAGATGGTTGCCATGTCCTTTAAAAATCTAGAATAGTAAGTTATTTTACCAAGAAATGATCTAAGCATAGTTACATTCTCCGGAGGAGGTAAGTTAATTATAGGTTTTATATTTTCTTGTATTATACTTATTCCATAATTATTTATTCTATAACCAAAGACTTCAATTTCCTTTCTAAAGAATTTACATTTTTCTTGCTTAAGTTTAAATTCGGATTGCTTCAAGATAGTAAGTACATTTTCTAAAGTTTTAAACATATCATTATAATCTTTTCCACATAAGTATATATTATCAATGAAAACTATAGTGTTTGCTATGTCTTTTAATTTATTACACATTAGTCTTTGAAATGAACCTGGTCCCGTACTGACCCCGTATGGTAAATACAAGTACTTGAAAGTCCCTAATTCAGTATTAATTACAGTTAATTCCTGGGAAGAAGCGTCCAATGGAGCTTGTAAATAAGCCTCTTTTAGGTCCAATTCACAATAAAATTCTGCACCTTTTAATGTCTGAAATATAGTATCTATATGTGGCAAAGGATAATGGTCTGTTTCTAAGTAAGGATTCAATGTGAGTTTATAGTCGCCACACAAGCGAACTGACTTATCAGGTTTTAAGATAGGTACAACAGGTGTTCCCCACTTACTGAATTTTACTGGTTCAATTCTTTTGTTTTGCAAAAGTCTTTCAATTTCTAATTTGACTTTATCTTTTAGAGCAAAGGGTACTTGCCGAACAGGGAGAAATTTTGGTTGTACATTGTCTTTTAATTTTAAGCTTATACATTCACCTTTAAAATTTCCCCAGCCCGGGCTAAATACATCTGCAAACTTGTCCTTAATTAAATTAATAAGATCACAAGTGTTATAGACTTTAGAATCATATATGTTATTTGTTAAATTTAAAGGCCAAAGACAAAAGGTATTGAGCCAGTTTCTACCTACAATTCTGGGTCTGTCATTACTTACAATAAATACATCCACAAACTCTTTCATATTATTGCATGAAACATCTAAATTTTTTACGACACCCAATGGTTTTGAAACAGACTGATCAAAATTTTTGAAATAAACATTGCATGTTTCTATTTTTTTATGCGGGAATAAACGTTTTTGATCATCTAAAGTTAGTGTACTCACCTCAGATCCGGTGTCTAACTCAAATTTTACGCTATGTCCTTCAACGGTAATATTTAAAATTTGTGGAGGTATCTTTTCCAAGTTACTATAATTTGAGTACATGCTGTATTGGTTACCAGACTCCTCTGAAACAAATAAATCTTTAATACTACATTCAACATCATCCGTTACAATTTCCATATTTTTAGTATGACGCATGCGGCACATTTTGAAGATATGTCCTTGCCTACCACATTCAGAACAAAACTTATTTTTAAGGGAACAGTCAGCTTTGACATGGTTATTTTTACCACAAACATAACATAATACACTAGTCTTCTTTTGGAAATCCTTCTGAAATTTAGAATTTTTTGTTACTTGTTTAATTTTTGGTTGGTTTTTAGGTGCTGAACGATATTTGACCTGAAACATTTCTTTAGAACTGGATGGAAAATTTGTCTCGGTGAATTCTAGATCTAATTTTGATTGTTGCATCGCATTCTCAACTGTCCTAGCTAAAAGCACTAATTTGTCTAATGATAGTTCTCCATTTTTCAACAGTTCAAATTTTATCACCGTTTTTGAGACTCCATCAATGAATTTCTCTTTTACTTGATCTTCAAAATCCTTAAAATCACATCTTTTTGCTAATTTTTTTAACTGTATTATATAGTCTTCCACTTTTTCATCTGGTTTTTGATTTCTTGATCTAAATAATGTTCTGTCCAAAGCGGTTGATGAAGATTTAGTATATCTCTGCCTTAATAATTTAATTAAATCTGAGAATTTTTTCTTAGTGGGTTTGTCCGGCGAACATAAGTGATTTAATGTTTCTAATACTCTGGGTGTGAGGCTCGTTAGCAACAACGGCACTTGTTTTTCTTCTGGTATGTCATTTAATGTTACAAAACACTCCAACTGTTGTTCGAATAATTCGAAATTGTCGCTGCCTTCAAATAATTCCACTTTTCCGTAACTCATTTTGAATGTTTTCTTCTCTGACAAGTTTGTAGGTTCTTCTTGTTCTGATTTTATGATCGATGATAACTTTCCACTCGAGACTAAATTTCGAAGGTATTTTCGTAAATTTTCTATTGTACTGTCACTTGGAAGTTCCAATTTTAATTCCTGTATAATCTTCGTTAATTCTTCCTTATTTAAGGTTTGTATCCAGCTTGTTTTATTTTCCCAAATATCGGCACTATATTTGTTCACAATTTCCATTCGTACGTACTTAATAGGAAGTAAACAACGGAGATGACTGAAAATACTGAAATGAACGTTGCGTCAATCAAGTTTGTCAATCTATGGCTCATCCGTGGCTGTGTTCGCGCCGGTCGTGACTATGACACTCCAATGACGTAGGATAGGAACGCCGGTGAAAAAAATTAAGATGGCGGTTAATTAGCGTCTTCTTATGATTTTCACGTCTCAATTTCGGCTTAATTTTACTGCTCGTCGCCAATTTGTTATATATTTCGGTTCTTGAGGCAGTGGGTTCCAAAATTAAATGCACCTTTTTGTAGAAACTTACGTATTTTATTTTTTATTTGCAAAATTGCACGGAGCACACAAGTATGCGAACACATCGAGCGGAAGAGAGAGAGGTGAGGTGGGGGGACCACAGACAATCAATTGCATAGATTATTAATACATACAACACAATATAATCCCTGGAGGGGCCTTACCACCAGCGGGCCGAATTTAGTCGCCTTTTACGACACCCATCCGGCGTGGGATTGGGGTTAGTATTCTAAGCCGCTAGAACGTATAGACAAATAGAAGTGCACAGACAAACAGAAAACTGTAGCTAATTTTATTGTTTGTTACTACATTTTTTTGTTATGTATGTTACCAACATGGGTTAGTAAAGGTGAGGATTTTATAAAAAGAGACCATTTTTCGGACTTCTAACATTACCGTTTGGAGCTAAGTTTTACCAATGACGGTTTTTTCGAATGAGTAGTGTAATGTTAATGTTTATGTTGATATTTAGAAAAAAATGGTTACTTTTGAAGTAATACTTCTTATGCGACTTCCAACAACGCAACCTGCGTTAAAGGTTTAACGCTACCATGGAGGGGTATGAAAGCACTGTTGAGTTTAACGTTCAACGCTTCATATTATGTTAAGAGATGGCGTTAGTTACCACTGTTTTATTTTTATTTAGTACAAAAATAGTTTTTGAAAGATAATTAAAACTGATACACGTTATTAAATTAAATATTTATTTAATTATGTCAAAGAAGTATAAATTCTCACGCGCGTATAAAAGCACACGCACCCTTTTTACACGCTCTATATTAGCTTCACCTGTATGTTTGTTTGTTTGTTTGTTTGTTTGTTTGTTTGTTTGTTTGTTTGTTTGTTTGTAACTTCTCTTTGAACTGGATTTTGACCCACTTCAACCGGTCATATTTCTTTCAAACTTCGTGGACTTATTGAGGACCGATGACAATTCAATATTTAAAGAAATAAAGAAAGAAAGAAATAAAAAAAACTAAATTTCATTTCAAAAAAATCAAAGTAAAACAATGAAAAAATAAATAATAGTTAAAAAAAAAACTAAAAAACACGCTTTTATAGAAAATCCAACTAAAAAATATTAAAAATCGTGTAATTGTAATAAAAGCGTGGGGTGCATGGTGACAATGAGAAGGGATAATATCTTTAAAAGCAACCGGCGCTTTTATTACAATTACACGATTTTTTATTAAAATTTATTTTCTATTTTTTTAGTTGGATTTTCTATAATAGCGTGTTTTTTTTTAACTATTATTTATTTTATTTTATTATATTTATTAAGAGTTTTTTTCAAGGGCGATAACATTGATAAAATAATTTTTGCCCTGTTGTGATTTTTTTAACCGACTTCAAAAAAAAGGAGGAGGTTCTCAATTCGACTGTATTTTTTTTATGTTTGTTACCTCAGAACTTTGGACTGGGCGAACCGATTTTGATGATTGTTTTTTTAATCGAAAGCTGGTGGCTGTCATGTGGTCCCACATAAATTTTATTGAGATCTGACAATGGCATCCATGAGAAAACCACATAAGTTGTAAATTTGTGTTAAGATGTGCGCGACAAATTGACGAATAACTCAATATCACGCCAACCGATTTCGATGATTCTTTTTTTAATCGAAAGCAGGTGCTTGTCATGTGGTCCCACATAAATTTGAACGAGATCTGAAAAGTAGTTTTTGAGACTTTGAAGTCGGTTATTTTTTGTTAGTAAAAATTTAGATTATTTAATATTCATGCTATAATAATAAATAATTTGTAGGTAAGCTAAATACATAAATAATTTTTGAATAAAATAAATTCTATTCACTCCATTCACAGTACGCAAAAAATTAAATACAATAAAAATATTCGTGTACATAAATAGTCTGTGATTAAAAAATGCTTAAAAATTTAATGGAAAATAATAAAAATATTGTCAATCTACAAGTCCGTTCTTCAACAGTACATTACCCGCCCAGCTAGCTAAAGAGCAGAAACATATTATTATTAAGAACTAAATTACCGTGTCTCTGTGGTAAAACCTAAGATTTACCGAGTTTGGACTTTTACAGTAACAATACACTAAACAAATGAATAATAAAGTTGGCTGGCTTTATAGTTTTATATGTTTAGTTTCCGAAACATCCCTTTTTATTGATTTTGTGCCTAACTTAAGATATAAGAACGATTTTATCTTCAAAAATCGACAAGGAGCGGCATAGCGAAAGTAAAGCGCAGCCAATGCGTGCAATATTATTAATACATAATAAATTATTATGCACTAGATTGGTTAAAATGTGATGTGTGTCGCAATAACTGAACACCAGAAGACTGTGTATAAATCGTTGTGCAAGTAAAAATTCAAGGATAATAATGTTACTTTTTGTAGTAACAATTAAAAAAATGCTTAAGCACGAGCTCGATTGATACTTAAGTGCAATGTCTACGCTTTACTTTTTATGCAGGTAATGAGAATAGCAATCGAGCTTGCACTGCCACTATCCCCTGCCGCTTATGGACATCTCTGAAAAACCTCGAATAGGATTATAGGAGGAACTGTAGTCGGTTCGGTTAGTAGTTTTTTTTTGTGCAGAATAAGATAGTGCTTGACCACAAAACCACTAACACAACTAACAGTAGTCACTGTACTGTTAGTATAAGTTTTAAGAAAATTTGTAGTTATTATTCGTTAGTAAGTACGTTTGACGGCTAGTGTACGTTAGTCCTGTTAGTAATTGTAGTATGTATTAGTAATTGTACCAACACGAACTTACAAACTTTAACGGCCATATTAATAAACATAGACTAAAGCAAGAGTAACTTTAAAACTTGTCGTAAATAAGATTTAATTAAATTCAGTATTAATAAATATAGAGTAACGAAGAAGTAAGCTACTCCGAGTCTAATCTCAGAATCAAAGTTAGTCCATGTCGCTACATAGTTTAGCGACTGATTAGGCGTGGACTAGGCGTGCATTGACGACATTGACGTTGACTTGACGCATATCAAGAGTACTTCGTTGTTCTAACTAAACGTCATTCACATTGATATTTTCTTTGACCTTTTCTTCTTCATCCCAGTTAACTGAGCGAGCACGTTTTTGGTTCATGTAAATCAATTTTAAATTTAACAAGTAACCATAGCATGAAACAAACTGCGAGGAGGGAAATTAGGCTCTTGAAATTGAAAGCTGATCACGTCGTTTGAAGTTGTCAATCCCAAAATATTGTTGTCACTGTCATTTTAATGCATGAAGTCATTCACTGACTCACTCTTTTTACTTTTAAATTAAAAAGGTTGCCATATTTTACTCGTTGAAACCGGACTAAGAAATGTATTGTTAGTTCGAGGTTACTCCATATTTATTAATAACATTGCTATTACGAAGTTATTACTTAGTTAATCCAGAATTAACTAGTCCAAGTGTAGCTTCAGATGATGCTTGGATTAAGCGATATTTATTAATAAGGGTGTAATAGTTTTATTTAGTCAAACATTTAATTAAACAAACATTTAATTTGATTACTTATAAGCTGTTGCAAGGAACTTTTGGCGTTTTACTGTAGGTACCTATAACTTTTATCAATGTAGGGAATGATAAGTGCGGCCGTGTAAAATTGCCGTGTATGTTTACAAATATGTTGACACGCGCTTATTACATAAATTATATTAGTTCATATAACAAAATATAAAATAAAACTAAAATATAAGTAATATAAATAATAAAACTATTAATAATAAAATTCTCGTAATATATTGTCCGCGGGACGCTTCTATGGAATTCCAGTTCTACAATTATTAAATGTATTCATTTAATGCATTTCTATATTAATTTAATCGAACGACAACTTTCTAAAATTTGCATAAAATATTGGTCAGACCGATACAGTTACATTGTTTTTATTAATGAATATCTTTCTGATTTATTTATCCTAGGAGTAGAAACGAATTCACCTGAGAATGCACTACAACTAAACTTCCACGGTTTTCAACAGCTTTTTTTTGTGACACAATGAATCTCATATAAGCGGCCGCAACAGAAGTTACTATCTCAAATATTAATTTGAGATTTATCATTAGATAAAATCATAAACAAATCATCCGGGAGCGGTTTTTTTTTAAATATTCACGCTAGTAAGCTTTTTTCTTTTTCTTCAAGAAGACTGGAAAAATGTGAAATACGTAGTAGGTATTCCGAATTAATTAAATTTAGCAAGGCAAGAAACGTTTGTTGCCAATTTGAAACAAATGCAGATTTGACACCTACACAAAGTAATAAAACTGATAAAACTTGTAAACCCTTACCCTTGAAGGAGATTTGCATTTTCTGTTAGTCAGTAACACTTGGTGTTCGCAGTATGAAAGGTACGAAAAACATTTTAATTGCACATTTGTAGAGTTCGGTGACCATTAAGACTATGGTCGAAAGTCGTATCGTATAAATTCTGCTTTAGAGTGGTTTGAAGTACGGAACACTAAACCACTTAAGCTGGATCCAGCTTTAACCGGTTTTTTAATGATCAATTTGTTTTTGGTGTCAATAAACTTTTTTTAAGCAGGACAATTGACCAGTCCTGCAACTAAGATTGCAAGTTATTGAATTGTAACAAGGTCTTTACATTTTCTTCCTCTATCGTACAGCTAGGCTAGCTTCGAGGAAGCTACATTACATGTGTGTGTGTCCAACGTTTTCGGACACTTTTCCGCATTCATAAACTTGAAGGATCAGAAATATGTCTAAGTTAATTAAAATTAAACTAATACTCATCGGTAATGACTTATGAATAAATGAATACAGGTCTCGGATTTCGATTTCTATTGGGGATTCAGCCGCATGAGTCACGCTTCCAGCTTGTACAACATTTCGTAGGAGTAGTTGTAAAATTTCCTGGGCGTAGGTTGTTGCTTATATAAAATACAGTATTTTTTGAGCCTTATTATAAAACTAGCAACCCGCCATAGCAGCTAAGTGAAATAAAATCTTTAAGTTTACAAATCTTACTTACCCATAGCCGAACCATGGATTAATTTTTCACAGGCGCTCTATTTAGACTATAATGGTTTGATTCTTATCTCATTAGATGAGTTTTCAAATAAAATAATCAATAGAATTAAAAAAAAATCTCTTTCAACATATTTTTTTTTATCTTTTTGCAAACGTCAGATTCGCTAAAGAAGTATAATGTAAGCTATTTTTAAGTCTTAACGGTGATTTATAAATGAAAAAATTTCAAACAAAAATTTCACGAAACAGCACGATTTTTTTTTGTAAATTACCCTTACGCTCTATAACATATATATTTTTTTCAAAATTTTTGGTAGTAGTGTTAAAAAAATATTATCACTATTTACACAACGTGCTCCTGAGGTTGTGCAATAACTTCGGACTGTTATTCAGACCATTAAATTGGTCATTTTTAGTTATGGATGCATTATTGAATTTTTTTTCATTTTCATACAAACTAAATATTTGAATTAAAAGCGTGGGGTGCTTTTTAAGATATTATCCCCATTACTCATTGACACCATGCACACCACGCTTTTAATTCACGATTCTTAATTCAAATTTATTTTCTATATTTTAGTTGGATTTTGTATAAAAGCGTGTTTTTAGTTTTTTTTTTTAACTATTGTTTATTATATTATTATACTTCCGGGTTAATGTGCCTTTACACACACAGTTGCCCACACTCACTCTCCTGTCCGGCTGACTCTCGGCCGCGCTGCTCTCTGCTGCTCCCTGAAGTTTTTCCCACTTTCTTGTATGTGGATGAAAGACAGTTTTGAATGTGTGCCTACAGTTCAGTGTAATCTGTTTCAAACCTAATAGTTATGTCTATATTATATATCCTATATATTATTGTAATTCGTTTTTATTTCTGAACTCGATATTTCTTTTATTTCCCGTGTGGAAATACTTTTCATTTCTTTATTTATTTTCAAAGATATCAAAAATTATACAAGTTTTAAATTGATTTGAAAACTTTTTGGAAAATGGAATAAAGCACTTTGAATAGATACGATTATGCTCAGAACGATTATGTATGTGTACAATATCATGTTGTACACATACATAATGGCATCCATGAGTCTCTTCTCGACTGGCTTAACAAAATATTCACTGTTTTTGAATTATTGCTCAATAATGAATGTGAGTGGTTCTATTTATAGTCTCCATTTTTACTGACCCTGAACTGTCAGTTACGACAGGTGGAATATGCATGTTATTGTTCGATAGAGTTATGAAGAATGTTGTTTACTCCCGGAATAAAAAAATGCGATCTTTAAAAATACACCCTATCTTATATTCATCTCAACTCGTATTATCTGCATATCTAGAAGTGTATGATAACATTTTATGTTACGCACAAACACTCTTAATGTTAGAGAAATGATAATTTTTATAATGTACATTTATTTCTAGATCTAAATAAATAAACGCTTATTTCTAGATATAAACAATATAAATAAATGCTAGATATAAATAAAAAAAACAGTGAGTGGTGGTGGATTGCTGATGGCGTTAAAGGATCTATTCACCTCAAATAATTATAAAATCGCTTAATACAATTTTATTATAAACGACTAGCTGACCCAGCAGACGTTGTTCTGCAACATGTTTTATATTTAAGTTCCCGCGAGTGTCCCCTTCGCTTCCGGTAGATGGCGCTACTCTAGTACCTACACAGCTGACTATAAAATTAACTGTTTTTGGTCGCACATAAGTCACTGACGCGAAAAATTGATAAATGCCATCCTTGATGCATATAGTATACTGTGTCAAAATTTGAGTTCAATCGGTTAAGAACTTTAAAGTGTTTTTGAAGCGCACACAAACCAACTTAACATAGATAAAAGCAACTAGTAGTGTGTCATACATAACACATAATATTCATGCACGCATATGTGTATGAGTACAATTTGCATATTTATTTCTTTATAAATATTTACTAGATATAGATGAGGTCAGTGTCCTGTCAGATGCGTCACGCTTGTAAATAAAGTATAAACTTCGTATACTGTTCACATCGCGAGGTTTTCGACCAATGGCCAGCTTTTTCTATAGTGACAATTAAAGGGTAGGAAACCCATAAGTTGTTTTATCTCGAACTAGCTGGCCCGGCAGACGTTGTTCTGCAACATGCTATCGCACTTGGCCAGCGTGGTAGACTATGGCCTAATAGACTATGACTATGGTAGATTATACTCCACACATTGTGAGAAGAGACCCGAGCCCAGTAGTGGTACAATTATGGGTTGTTACTTTTACTTTGTTAGTTGTCGACGAAATGATTGGTTCTCACTTCAGAAGACCTGGCAGATATTTTGCCCAAAAAAATTGACTGTACAGCTGTCAGAGTTCTGGGTACAATGCCCCAGTTAAGATTTTTGGATGATATATATTTTTCGTAAATATTCATGTACCTACTGTTTATATTCACGTCATATTATCTATATTATATTCAGTTATTTATATTTACCTCATTTCAAAATTGCATTCACAGTTACACATCAGGCTGATATTATCTCTCCATCGTAAAAGTCGGCAAAATGCATTCTTTGCAACAGTGAATTTTGCTTTAATTATTTTAATTACTGCAAGTAATGCAACACAAATATACAAATTTATTTTTTATAAAAAAATATATTGTGACTCAAAATTTATATCTATAAGTTATAATATTTTTCATATGTATCATGTTTATTCCGTATTGATTTTTAATTCCAAACTGACAAGGATTGTATCGGTCTGGATGTTTTATTTGGTAATCAAATCAAATCAATAAAGAGAGATGTGATTTGATTTGATTTGATTTATCTTACGCCTTCAGAAGGGGTTATCCTAATCCTCGAGCGTGGCTTGGCTACACATTCTGCTGACTGCCGTAGGTGATTGTGAAATGACTTATGTAACCGTCCATGGATTGCAGTCGCCACTCTGTGCCAGGAAGATTGGTGTCCCTCGCTACGGCTATGTACGGTTACACTAACTGTTCAGATTTTCCCATGCAGCCTTAATCATATCTGATGCCTTTTCACCAATCATAACGGCCGGTGCATGTGTATGAGCAGATATTGCATTAGGAAGGATACTGGAATCAACTACGCGTAAACGTTTTACTCCGTACACTCTTAGCTCTGGATCCACTACAGCGTAAGGATCGTTTGCTGGCCCCATGCGGCATGTCGAAACTTGGTGGTGTAGGGTGGCTGTAATAGTTCTCAACGCACATTCCCAGTATGCGTCTGAATCGAAAGCTTGATTGGGACAGGTTGTGTACTTCGCTGGATGTACTCGTGCTCCTAAACGCTGAAACGGTTCAGTACTTGCAAGGGCCTGCATGAAACGTATTGATTCTATAAATGAAGCCGTATCGATGGGATCCGTCAAGTAGTTTCCATACATGCGCGGATGACTAAAAGGGTTACTGTCTTTCAATTCTAAATATCCAACTGATCGTGGGTGTAGTAACATAGGAAATGCACTCCAAGTTTCTGTGTTATCGATTGAACCATATGCAGTATCGAATAACTCATCGGTAATCATCATACCACGCCTAACAGATTTGCTTCCACCTCCCCCATCAGAAACTAAAGAGCCTCCTATACTGATTAGCTCAATGTCTGGTCTTCTCTCCATCTTGTTAGATGATGGAATTTTTATGTATCCGATAGCATCCACAGCTCCAATAGTGGAAGCGGGTGAGTCGCTATATTGTAAATATTGCATAATATTCCTTAGTGTCGTACTTCTGCTCTCAATCAAACTTATATTTGTTGTATTCAGTGTGAATATGAGTCCCGGAAATGTTATATGATCATATAGTGTTTGACCAACTGGTAGGTCCTGTACGAGAGGAATACCATGCTTTTGAAGATGTTTCGCTGGTCCAATACCCGACAGCATAAGCATTTGCGGTGATGCTATGGGACCTGCAGATAGTATAACTTCTCTACGTGCTTTCACTTCGTATCTGACCCGGTTACGTATGTATTGAACTCCGTATGCTGTTTTTGTTCCTCTTTCTATAAGAATTTTTGTAACCCTGGTCATTGGCAAAATGTGCAGATTACTCCTATTTTTGATACCGTGTAAGAAGGCTTTAGCGGCGCTTACTCTTTTACCTGCACGTGTTGTTGATTGCACATACCCAAACCTTAATCCCTCAGGAGCGTTGTAATCGCCTGAAGGATATCCTAGAATTCTACCTGCTTCCAAAAATGCATCACCTAAAGGTGTCCTGCAATTTAAATATTTTGTATTTAAGTAATATCCATTACGAGGAATAGTATTTAGTTCTGATAAATGTATTGTATTTTGACTTACCGACGGCTGTACTCTACGTTCATTTCTCCAGCACGACCATGATACGGAGAGTCTTCAAGTCCATTCAAGCTTGATCTCTCAGATCTTTTATAGTATTCAAGAACATCGTTGTAGGACCTGCACAAGGAATATGAATTGAATGTTTTATTGATTTTCTAACATAGTATGTTAAAATATTTTATTTAAAATTAAAATGTATAATTAAAACATTACACAAAATTCTTTTGAAGTACTTCAATCAGTGATGAGTTTTTGATGATTCAAGTGTGATACATTTAGATATTCGGCTGTACTGTGCAAAATTCAGATTAAATTATTATCCTATTTGTAATTGTGGCAAGCGAAAGCCAATAACAATACACAAGGATGCGCAAAGGTTAAACTTATCTGCTTTACACTGCCCACTTTAAGACTACATTCACATTATCATATCAAAGTAATAAAATACACAAAAGTTATTTTATTTCGTTTTGGGTAAATTTTAACGAGTATAAGTAATGAAAATGTTTATTTAGAAAACATTTAAATCTGTCTCATAAAGTTTATATTTGTAGTTCAAATTTCGCTTACAAAGTGGACTTTGTCCTTCAAGTTTTTTTGGTAAAGGAATAAACTTATTATTAAACTTAATTGTATAGGATATTATTTGTAACTGCTAGTAATAATAATAATAGTTACCCTGTGATGCTGCTTTAAATTAATTTTTCTAGAAGTTTATAGAATATATATCAATCTGTTAAAAAAAATTATACTCAAAGTGGTTATTATATAACAGTGCACTGTAGTGCAATGGATAAAAAAAAAGCGGCCAAGTGCGAGTCGGACTCGCCCATGAAGGGTTCCGTAGCAGCAAGTAACATAATATAAAACTTCTTGTAGTTCGTTGTAACTTTGATCAATGTTTTTTGCGGTTTACGATTTATGACGTATTAAAAAAAACTACTAACTAGATCTCATTCAAACCAATTTTCGTTGGAAGTTTGCATGGTAATGTATATCATATATTTTTTTTAGTTTTATCATTCCCTTATTTTAGAAGTTACAGGGGGGGGGGGACACACATTTTACCACTTTGGAAGTGTCTCTCGCGCGTACTATTCAGTTTAAAAAAAAATTGATATTAGAAACCTCAATATCATTTTTGAAGACCTATCCATAGATACCCCACACGTATGGGTTTGATGAAAAAAACATTTTTGAGTTTCAGTTCTAAGTATGGGGAACCCCCAAAATTTATTGTTTTTTTCTATTTTTGTGTGAAAATCTTAATGCGGTTCACAGAATACATCTACTTACCAAGTTTCAACAGTATAGCTCTTATAGTTTCGGAAAAAAGTGGCTGTGACATACGGACGGACAGACAGACAGACAGACAGACAGACATGACGAATCCATAAGGGTTCCGTTTTTTGCCATTCGGCTACGGAACCCTAAAAATACCGCAAGTTAATTAATTGTTTTTTTTTTTTTAAGTAAAAATAATACCTTGTATAAATAAAAATTCTTCTTAAATAATCACTTTTACTACTTGCCCGAATATTCTTTTTCAGAAATCATTTTTTTTTAATTTATGAATGTAAAACAGCGATACTTTTTGAATTTATTTTTAACTAACGTTATCCAGATTAGTTGCAGTAACTCGAAGTCCTGTACTAGTACTTGAATTAATGCGTCCCTGTTTATAACTCACCATCCATAGTTACCGTCCGCTTCTATTCTATCCCAGTCCTCGGGGTGTCCTCGAGTGTAGATCATGTAGTTAATGACACTGGTCCCACCGACCGCTCTACCTCTTGGCCAGTAACATTGTTGGTTGATCATACCTGTTAGCAAAAGTAAACTGCATATGTACCAGGATTAAAGGTACGTGTAACATAGATGTACGAGTATAAACACAGTATCCTACACAGACCTATATACCTAGAGTAGATGGGGCAAGTTCATACATTTCACGTGGGACAATTAGGAATTGAAATCCTAGTTAGGCGCCGTGTCATATAGTCGGACTTTCATTGCTATTGGCAACAGATGTTAACTGAAATAACGAAAAATGCCTGATTTTAATGTTATGAACTGTGGAAAATCTACAAATATAGTGAGGAAAGATAAATAAAACATTTTCATTCATCGCTAAGTAATTTCGTTATAAAATTGTGTTCTTATCTATTTAAAATAAATTAATGTTTCTTGTGCTTTTACCATGTTTTACAATGACGAGCAATTACTGAGTATGCACTACATACTACACAATACATTGCTCATTTTGGTCACAAAATTATAGGGCTTCTTTGTTGGAACACGCAATGAAAGTACAACAATCGTTACTATCAATCGTTGCTAAGCAACGCTTTACTTCGTAGTACTGTCAATATTGTCGTTTTTCGGTCAAATATAGTATATAGTGTTTTTCATTTGCCCAGTCTTGTCTTGATTCTAATCGATTTTGAGAACCGACGAATAATTATATTCTCATAGATATATGTATATTTATAACAAAAATTTTATTCCAAAGGTAAGTGTAATTTTTTTATAGTTTCATCATGTCTGTTCGCCCGTCCGTCCGTCCGTCCACTCGCAACATAGTGCTGAGAACCTAAGAGCTAGAAAGGTGTAATTTGGGATGGATGTACATATTTATTAAAACTACAAAGTCGTAGAATAAAAATTGATCTGTTTGTTTATATTTTTGAAACGTGTTTATAATTTTAATATTAATAGTAATTTAATATTCAAATTCAAAATCATTTATTCATATAGGTATCATTGATACACTTATGCACGTCATTTTTTTAATCAACCAGCTTTTCGCAAAGGTGATTTGTCATGGAGGAGAAGAAAAGCCGTAAAGATACTCCTCAGCACATCTTTTAAAAATAAAAATACATTGGTATATTTATTACAAAAAATATCACTAGCTTGTACGGAACTGGTTGCAGAGCTGGTCATTTCCATGCGTTTTTGTCATTTAAGTCCTCATCTACAGTATAGTAACCTTTGCCTAAAAGCTGAGATTTTACATGTTTCTTAAACAATTCCACTGGCAAATCACGTATTAACTTCGGGATTTTATTATAGAACTGTACACCAAGCCCCATAAAAGATCGCTGCACTTTAGAAAGACGGTAAAATGGCGTTACTAATTGGTGCATTACCCCAATGATACATGAAAACATTAACAAAATAAAATTATTTATTTGGTTTTATTATTTTAGCACTGTTCTATACAATAACAAACAACCAGACTGATTATAATCCGTTATCGATATCGAGAATCGGTAAGAAATCGGTTTCGTATTGATATTGCTAGGATGAGGTATATCAATCACTATAGTCAAAGTTAATCTAAGATGCCCATAATGATAGCTGCTATTTATTAATATGAACTAACCTTGTATGGGTGTCTTTGAGCGAAATGGAATATTCATTTACTTGACATGAATAGTTGAATACTTACGGACAAAGGATTTTGCCAAAATTTGTTAAAAATCCCTACTCATTTTTATTGGCGTTGATTATAAATCATAGTATACGTTAAAATCTAGTAAAAATATCATCACATCACAATTTATGAAAAATTTAATAAAAATATATGACGTCGAAACAATCTTATATGAAGAAGCCTAAATCTAATCTGACGTAGGGTGATGTGACGGCTTGAAATCATTTATAAAACCAATCTTAATCGATACATTAATATAATCGAAATTTAAAAATGAAAATTGATTGATTTAATTACATTGTTAAAAATGATTTGCTTGCATTTGAATTTAAAATTAGGTACCCAATAATACTACGACGAATCGGATGCTAACAAAGGACATTTTCCATTATGTATAGGCACTTCGCCATCCATGGACAGTAACTGCCTCCTCCTTGCGTCGATATCCTCATTGCTGAGGGTCGTGACCCCTTCCACGGATCACTTTATTCCGGACTATCTGGCGCCAGCGGTTCCGGTTTTTTGCAGCGTGGATGGCCTCGTGCATCTTGCTGTCGAGAGTGGTGCGGATTTGGTCTGACCAGCGCATTGGACTGCGACCTCGCGGTCTGATCCCCTGAACTTTGCCGGTGATGACTAACTTCTCAAGATTGTCACCGTCTTTCCGGGCAATGTGGCCGAAGTACTCCAGTACTCGTTGAAGGCAGATGGTTGAAAGCCTGTTCGTGATCTTGAGTTCTTCGAGTATGGACACATTAGTTCTTCTAGCTGTCCAGGGGATGCGCAGCATTCTTCTCCAGCACCACATCTCGAAGGCGTCGATACGTTTGCGGTCGTTTGCTCTAAGCGTCCATGTTTCTGCCCCGTAAAGAAATATAGAGAATACCAATGTTCGGACAAGTTTGATTTTGGTGCAATTTCTGATATTTCTATCCTTCCATATTCCCTTCAGTTGGCCCATGGCGCTTTTGGCCATTCCAATTCTGCGTCGGATTTCAGAGTCGCACGAGCCGGTGTTAGAGATACTGGAGCCCAGATATATAAATTGATTCACTATTTCAAGGTCTAACGTCCCAGTGAGCTCCAGTTTATTTTTTCGGTCGACCACCATCATTTTGGTTTTGGTTGAGGATGACCAAAATGATGGACAGTAACTGCAGATAATATGTTATATGTAATTATGTATTTAAGGTTGCGGTAAACATTTTTTTTTCAACAAAATAATAATTATGTATACATGAATGTGTCTTACGAAATAAGCAAGAATTTATTCACTGTAGTTTTTTCCTGACTAATATAATATTATGTCAAAATATTATTATGAAACTGAGCGGGACTTTCATTCTATCGTGATCTATCTTTCTTCTTTTTCTGCTCTTTCTTGGCCGGCAACGCACCAGTGATGTTTTTGGTGTTGTTGATGATCATGGGCGAATGGATAAAAGAATATTTTATTGAAGTCGTAAATAGGTGTACATATTGAGAATACGCGGTACGATATCTCGTATAGCTGAGCTATCGCTCAATCGAGGTAGTAGGTAGGTAACTAGGTACCTAAATATTACGGTTTTTAGTCCAAAATTTAATTATGGAATCGATTAGAAGGTCTTATAATTTTGAATCTATTTGTCGTAAAAATTGTTTTTTTTCGTGAACCGATTTTTTTGTACATCTCTAATGTCACTGTGATGGCAAACGACAAATTGGGCTTCTTAGTTCGCGGTGACTATAAAATATTTTTGTGACAAAACATTGTGTCAAAAAAAGTGACACGCTTGGTTTTCATACAATTCGAGGTACATGCGCAGTCTACTCTATATATGTCTGTGGTATCCTACTAATAATATAAATGTGATTTGTGGAAGTTCGTTTGTAATGACTGATGATGTATGGACGTTTGCTACTTATTCTCACAAAAACTACTGAACGGATTTTCATAAAATTTTGCATCTTATTATCCCGAAAAACGCGGCCAAAGCCGCTAGTACAAAATATGGCCGAGTTGAGCATCCTCGGAAGAGGGGCAGTGTTTCTGTTAAGCGTTCCGTAAGTAACAATAGCATACGAACTCTCCTTGCTCAAGCCTAGTGATACCCCAGCATTGATGCCCTTTCATTACCCACATACATGGGAACTTAACTTAGTTCTGAAGTTGAGAGTGAGATGTTTACGGTTCCATTTGATATGCAGCTTCATCGCTTCTTTATTACCGTGTAGCGCATTTGTTACGATTGTTACTTCATAAGAAATATCAAAATTTTGTTATGCCATTTATTAAAACGAATTATTGTAAATTATAAAAAATAAACATTACCCATGCAAACGTTGGGTTGAGGTTCCATATAGTACGGCCAAGCGTAATCTGTTCTTTGGAAGAATGGTGCTATAGCTGGTATGTCCGTAGTCAACATTTCGGGTTTGCCAGCTTCTATCACCAGAACTTGGACGTTGGGATCTTGTGTTAAACGAGCTGCCAGCACACATCCAGCAGAGCCGGCTCCTACGATTATGTAGTCGTATTCTGAATATGGAGCCTTAACGCCTGGAACAGGAAGCAGATAATGGTTATAGGCGACCCTGTAGCCTAGTTGGTAGTGACCCTGCCTGCGAAGCGAAGGGTCCCGGGCTCAATTCCCGGTCGGGGCAGATATTTATGTGACAGATAAATATTTGTACACGGGTCATGGGTGTGATTGTGATGTGTTATATGTGTCGTCCATGCCACCCGCGACACAGGTAATAACCTACTGCGGGGGTATGAGTGTGTTAGCGTTTATTATTATTATTATTTAAACTTTTAAGTTAAAGCTCGTCCTCTTGGGACGGTATTTAGGAATCTAGCACGGGCCTAAACCAAGTGACTAGGTAACAAATGTTCTCTTTATGTTGTGTTTTGTATGTGTGAAATATGTTTCGATTTATTTGTGTGTTCGTTCTTTCTATCTCGAACACGTGGAAATTTGTTTTTGTATTAAGCAGCTTAATTTTAATGGCATTTTTGCATATCGGTAATCAGGTTTACCTGCTTATCCAACAAAAAAAATATACATGAACATAATTATGTGTTTCGGTTGCAAAGGTCGATATCTGGTTAAGCAATAAATTCACAGGCAGGGCACCGAGGTGAACTTGATTTTCGATGTCCATGGCCGTGACTACCATCATGTAGCCTGGTCAGAGGTCAGCGGTCAGAAAGGAGGTCAGACAATGGAAACAGTTATTGGTTCTTACATAATAATGTTAAATTTTCATTCTTACCGGCAGGCAAAGGATAAGTATCTCTCAGTATGTCAAAGAGATCGGTTGGAACGTCGGGGATATAATTGATCGCGATGGATTTCCTTAGCATGTCAAATATAGAACTTTGAAGGTATGATTGTCTGTTGATTCTCCTCTGATTGATCGCTCCTATCGATCTTTCATTAAAAATAAACAAGAGATATAATATAAAGGTTGTCCATGTTGTTGATGATCTGTAACTGCACATGTTTTTCGATGGGGTGTCTGTTGTTCAGCTATAATTTCACTGGAAATAAAAAATAACACATTTTAACTGCCAACCAGTGTTTACTTTTTATGAGTGACATAGATTAACCAGTGCCATTGCTTTTAATAAATGTTTGTTTCGTGGGAATTGAACCCTTCGCTTTTCTATAAATGATTAATTAACCCAATTTCATTACCTAATACCGCCGAATGGAATATTTCAATTGGTAATATTAAAATTTATAATTGATTAGCCTTTGCCGGTCCACTTACATATTCGTTTTGTAGATTTCGCAATAAGATTTTTTAAGAAAATTATCGACATGGCGATAAAAATTAATTTAAATTCTTATAAAGCGCAGTTCATGTAAGATGTGTGCTCTTAAGTTCGAATATCCTTTAAGTTCGTTATACTGTCATTAAATACAATGTTGAAAAAATATATCTACTAAAATTCTTAAATATTTGCACATAATGTTTCAATTACTTTCCGCTTGCAAATATTCTCGTATAAGTTTTAGTACCTGGATGACCGAGCTTTACTCGGTATTTTTTATTTGGTAAATCGTGTTTTTTGAAAATTACATTTCTCATTGGCTTAGTGTTGCTTATCAACGCCATCTAGTGAAGTAGCTTTAGTGTTGCTACTCACCAATAGATGTCAGGAAGAGTCTATTGTAGCTTTTTTCATTGGCTGAAAACACGGACAAAACGACATTTTCTAAAAACGAATCCTGGTTAGATCGATTTATCGCCCCCGAAACCCTATACTAAATTTTATGAAAATTGTTGGAGCCGTTTCCGAGACTCAGATTACTTAAACACACAACACACACACACATATATATGGGTGTGTATATAGTATATATAATTATATATTATTATTATGTGTCTTATGTCTGAAACACTTATGTAGCAATTATTTCGGTTGCGGTATCCTAAATAGGATTTTAGAAGCGAAAGCAATTAATTGGGCGGGTTGATTGTGCATAAATATATTGCGAATTTCGAAGCAATCCGATCAGATTTCTATGTCACGTTAATATAGAATGAAGGCCGATCGTTTCATCATGATAGGCAAAGTCAAAATTTCAAAGCTAATTGACATGAAGTGTATTACTCAACAATGTAATTGTAACAATTTTATTCGTACCATGAAAGTATCCGAACGACCAGTTAACCTGCTTGTACAGTCACCTGCAGAGAAAAGTAGCCCATTTGTTTATAAATATACGAACAGCAACGTTTCTGTTGCCTGTTGCGTTGTAAACAGATGGGTTACTTTTCTCTGCAGGTGACTGTACGAGGTTACAGTTACACGTGGACATCAACAGCTTGACACTTTAAACTTGACTCTGTAGTTCTTAGATTTAAAACACGCATAATTATCAGTGTACAATATACTACATTAATGCTTTTTTTTCAGTTACGTAAAGGATCCAAAAATGAAACCGTGCCGTGGTCAGATTGCATAATTTTGCGATTTATGTTTATTAAAAATTATTCGTATGTAGAAGGAATAAGGCATATAACAAAAACAAGAAAAGCGCGTTTACTTGCTGCATGCACTTGATATAAATATGGAAACGACATGTCATAATATCACTGCAGATATATGTAAACACAGTATAGTAATATAGTAAATATTCTTTTTGGGTCGAAATAATGAAAACATTTAAAATAACACTGCCTGGTTCCCTAGAAACGGATTTTACTAAACTAAGGATTTTATGCAAATTATTAAAAAAAATTATTAAAATATTGAAGAAGGAGCCCAGTTTTTAGGGTTCCGAAGTAAAATCGAAACCCTTATAGTTTCGTCATGTCCTTCCGTCCGTCTGTCCGCCCGTCCGTTCATCTATCTGTCCGAAGCAAAGCGCCGAGACCTTTAGTGCTAATAAGCTGTAATTTGGCATGGTTATACATATTTATTTCTCCACCAATCCGCACTGAAGCAGCGTGGTGGAGTATGCTCTAGGCCTCCTCAAGAGGAAGAGACCCGTGCCCAGTAGTGAGCCATTAATGGGTTGAAGCTATACATTATATTAAAATGCCAAAACTGCAGAGTAAAATATTGAAAAAAAAATTTTTTTCAGGGTACCTTCCCTACAGGTAACATGAGGATGATTTTTTAATTCGCTGCGTACCCTATAAATATTTGCCTCGGCCGGGAATCGAACCCGGGACCCTTAGGCTACTGTTGTTGAGAATTTTTTCACTTGTCCGACTCTAACCATTTAGCCGGCGGGGGGACGGGGGGGACGACGACGACGACACTTGAGATTGACCAAAATTAGCAGTTTAAAGTCAAATATTTAACAAACGGTCTTAGAACTAAAATTGTCTTAGAAGCCCCATAATATTTTTGGAAGACCTTTTCAACGATACCCCATATTATAGGGTATACGACGAATAAAAAAATCACCTCACTCTCTTGAACTCCAACCGTTTAGCCGGGTGGGGGGGGGGAGGTGGCACTTGACTCTAACAACAAAAATTTGTACCCTGTACCTGTGTATACTGAAAAAAAAAATATTTTTCAATATTTCTTTCTAGCACTAAGGGTCTCGGCGCTATGTTTCGGACAGACGGATGAACGGACATGACGAAAATATAAGGGTTCCAAAGCAAAATCGAAAAAATATTATACAATATATTTATGTACGCACTTAATAACTTGTACTTCATTGGCATAACATTTGCGTCCAAACAAATATTAACTGAGCAAACAACTACTAGACAAAAGTAAATAGGTATTAATTACTTATTAAAGTATGAAAACAAAATGGTCCTCTTTACTACTAGTCCTCTTACTAGTACGATAAAAATTTCAAATGAAAACTTATGATAGAGCTTTGATTGAGCTCAAATAAATTTTTCGGATGACCTTTGCGGTAAGTGAATCGGTTTGTATTTGATTTCTTTTGTTTTTGCCACTTACCATCAGGTGGGATTGTAGTCATGCATTAGCTTATTTATTGTAATAAAAAAATGAGATCAGGGTTACCATTCTATGTTATTCCACAATTTTACAAGTATAAGTGTCAGATTATTATATTATAAATTTAGTATCGATCAAACAAAAGTTTTTGACATGCCTTTAAGGACTAGGACTATGAATTGGCACAGCTGAACCGATCTATGACTATAGCTATAGATCAACTCACTTTTCACATTTTTAGGACAGTGGTAATCAACATTTTTTTCATACGGGCCACAAACACGTGTTAGTCATGCTATCGTGGGCCGCAAAAGAAAGAATTAAAAAAAATTTGTTCATTTCTTAGTTTTTCCTGATTGATGAAGCCCAGATGGGGCAAATATAAAAGCCTGGCGGGCCCGGGCGGGCCGTATGCGGCCCGCGAGCTGCACGTTGAGTACATATAGCTGGTTTAGGAGCTATGATGCCACATACCGACACACAGTATGTTAACCCCTCTTTTTTCGTGTAGGGTCAAAAAGATAGTCTCACGGAGTCGGCATCCACATACTATCTTAGTTATAAATACACCAAACATCCTTCTAACTAGGGTTGCCAGGTCGGCCAACCAAAAAGCCGGACAGACCAGCCAGTTTGGCCGGACATTAAGGTAAAAAGGCCGGACATCCTAAATTATCAAAAATTTTATGTATTAACTAGCTGCCCGGACAGACTTTGTTCTGTCAGAAAATTTAAAAAATAAAAAAATAAAAATTAGGGGTGGACCCACCCTTAATACCTGAGCATCGCGGCGGCGGCGGTACTTTTGAGTTCGAACGTGAATTCACGTTCCCGGTAATCGTCGAGTTGACATTCAGGGGATGAAAAATAGATGTTGTCCGATTCTCAACCCTAGCCGATATGCACGCTAAGATTTATGAAAATCGGTCGAGCCGTTTCGGAGGAGTTCAACTTCTAACACCGTGACACGAGAATTTTATATATTAGACCAGCTGACCGGGCAACCGTTGTTCTGCCAAAAATTTTTAGGGGTAGGGGGATGAAAAATAGATGTTGTCCGATTCTCAACCCTAGCCGATATGCACGCAAAGATTCACGAAAATCGGTCGAGCCGTTTCGGAGGAGTGCAACTTCTAACACCGTGACACGAGAATTTTAATTATATAAGATATTACTAAGACATTTTTTTAAAACTTCTTCACTATTTAAAGTAAAGAAACTAAAAATATTAAATAATTAGCAGAAACGTGCTTTAAAAGCTCAATATTTTTCAAAATAAAGTTGTAATAATCTTTAAATGTCAAATATTTTAAATTAAAAGCCATCTGGACTACCCTCATCGATTTAAAATAGGCTACTCATTTCTTGTATACCTACTAACAGCTTCTTGAAATCATCCATCAATATCCCCATTTTTGATCAGAAAATATTTAAGGTTTTGTAATTGGTCAAAACCTTTGCTATCGTCAACTTTAACGTTTTTTTCGTGGATGCTAATAGTTGATTACATGCAGTAACGTCTTTTAACAGTCATCAATATAAATTGTTTTGCGTCCTTGTAAAAGTTTCTTATAAGTTGGTAAAATGTAAAAAGCCTAACAAAGCCGGACAAGCCGGACATCGTTAAATTTGGCCGGACACGCATTCAAAAAGCCTAACCCTGTCCGGCTTTATCCGGACGTCTGGCAACCCTACTTCTAACCAAAGTTGCTTGAAAACAAGTTCTATAAAGTCAGTAAAGTAGAGCCAACTTACTTTGATTGCAACGGATGTAGTGTTGGAGGGAAATGCAATCCGAGAAATCCGCCATTCATTGGGTTCGTTTTTGAACATTCGCAAAGTTGATTAACATAAATAATATAATGCGTTTTAGGTCTTATTAAGAATGTGAAAATCACCTTAAAGGCCAACTTGAGACCTGTTTGTTGGAATCAAAACAAGGCAGTATCGCCTTTAATCTTCAGTACTAATAAATAACATAGGAACATACGTGTGTGCCTTAATACGTATGTTCCTATAATATGTACGTACCTAAATTGGTCCTGCTGCAGCTTTACTCCACGTAGGTGTATGTTGTGCCAAAAACGTCATCTGGTTCCATTAATTAATCTTTGTAGGAAATCTTCACTGCAACTATTTATTTCGATTATATCTTCGGTTTTAGTATCTTACTAAGACATGCACTGTCAGATGCTGCCGTTAAAGCAGTGACCGTATGAAGAACGGACACGAGATATTTTAAAAAATGGTTGTGTAATAACCACGCAGCAAGTGTTACAGTAAAGCGATCCAGTTAGTGCCAGTGTCTACATTGGCGAATTACCTTGATCATACATTCCTTCCGAGAATGTGTCAATTTCATGGTAATAAATGTCCTTGAACGGAGCACCCTACACCCAAATTTTGTACCTGTCTCTTAAATACTCCTTTTATTGGAGTTATTTCGGTGTATCCTATATTATTATTAAAATTCCCTTTCAATTTGACTCTTACAATGAGCACCACATATTCCTTTTTTTTTATTAAAGTGTAAATTATTGATTATTTTCCACGAGTTTTAACACAGTAAATAATCGTTGTCTCCGCAGTACTCCGCACACACTTCACTTGCAAGAGTCACATAAACACTGCTCTAAGACAAGTTTCGGCCTTTCCTTTTCCCTACATTTCACTGCGGCACGCCTTACAGACTCGGTACGATACCTGGTACTAGGGAACAACAATAGGCTCTCCTATCTGAATAATACTGAACATCAAATTTCCTTGGATACTAATAACAGACATTCTATTACGACGTATACGGACCTGATCAAAAAAGCCATGAATGTTGTGATATGAGTGACTTTAACCCATTAAAGGCTCACTGCTGAGCACGGTTCTTTCATTTTGAGCCTAGCCTCCTAGAGCATACTCTACCACGCTGCTTCAATGGGCATTGGCGTCATCCCAGGTGTCGGAAGCTGTTATCTAACACAACCGTGACCGACGGCTTTACGTGCCCTTCGAAGTACGGACACGATAAAATAAACTTGACAAGTGCGAATTAAACTCGCTTGTAGAGTGTTCTGTACGTTGATTATGTATTTACTGTTATTCTTCTATTTTATTTATTTTTGCCGTTTTTTAAGACCATAGACTTCTTATAAGTAAAGAACTATACTCTGTATTTTTTTTCAAAATTCTAGCGTCAGTAGTTTTTGAGATAAGGGGGGGGATGGTCAGTTTTTAGCTTTAATTTTCGTTCTTTCTTGAATAATTTTAAAACTATCCATTGTAGAATTATAACAAAAATATATTTGAGATCCTTATAACAAGCCCTTTGAATTTGACATAATTATCACACGATGCGGTTTGCAGTACAGTTTTTGTTTAATTTTGATTACGTATTTTTTTTCAAAATTCAGTTGTTTACTTTATACCTTCGTCTTTCGGTCACAAAAAAGTACATGAGTACCGAATTTCAACTCATTTGGTCCATTAGTTTCGGAGTAAATTGGCTGTGAACGGTGGTCGCCCAGACGCACGAGTGATCCTATAAGGGTTCCATTTTTCGTTTTTCGTACGGAACACTAAAAGCCATGAATGTTGTGATATGAGTGGCTTTAACCCATTAAAGGCTCATTGCTGATCACGGTTCTCTCATTTTGAGCCTGACATCCTAGAGCATACTCTACCACGCTGTTTCAATGGGCCCAGGTGTCGGAAGCTTGGATGGCTTAAATATTGTTTTTTATCTGACAATATTCAACCTTGATTGACGGCTTTAGGTGCCTTTCTAACTATGGAGGAACCCTAAAAATTGGCAATCATTTTTATAACGATCACCCATCTAACTAGGAACCGCGCTCGCTGTTGCTTAACTCGGCCGATCACTTAGAATCGACACAAGCCGCCAGGTTATGTGATACCTATCTCTGCGACTGCATATATAAGAAAGTGCTTGGTGGACTTATTTTAAAAGTTTATGCAAAGTGTCGTTTTATTAACAGGGTCTGTAATGCAAGTTACTATAGAAAGGGGAAATTTCAAACATTTTAGATTCAGCATTGTTAAAGTTAATTACAGTGTCGTATAATTTATCTCATTGTGTTACAGGTACGTGGCATAAGAAGCAGAGTAAGCAGTAACTTATCCTCGTAAGTCTACGCTGGGGTCCATATACGACAAAATTAAAGAATTCAAAAAAACCAGGTGTAGGTTGCCATTACGGCCATTTTAATGACCCTACAATGACTTTTTGATGTGAAACATCTTTACGCGAGGGGTAAACCTGATTTTAGACTTGGCGATCGTGGCGACGCATTTCGATGTTTCACATCTGTCAGCCGTCCCATGACAGCTGTTATTTTTAATGTATATGTGTGAGTGTATGTAATGACATAAATATATTTCAGGCTCAATTGAGACGTTTTTAAATGTAAACTTATAACTGATGAAAAGCGGAATTCATATAAATATTTTTTAATTCCGGATCATTTTATGTTAGCGAACAACGCGGTATGTCAAATATTCTCTTTTTATTTATATATAAAATAATGGGTTAAAGTATGAAAGGATCTTGTAACTTCCCTGTTGGAAGAGGAAACGATTTACGAGATATTAAGAGCAGGAGTTAGAGTAGTTGCTTCTAAATAAAACAGTTGAAGATTTTTTTTATTACAATTTACTAATACTTTACTTACTTGAATACAATCCCACCTCATGGTAAGTAATATGAATTTCTTGTATGCGGTCTATTTGATTACGTAGTCGATAACAGTTCACGAGGCGAACGCCTTAGCGTTACAGGTAGCATAGATTTAAAGTATTCAGATTGCTATTCGTTAACATTTAACAATTATTGGTGGATATGAAGTTCTATTGAAATACCTAGAATTTTGTATACAGATATAATTTACTTTGATAAGCCAATATGCCATATGTTGGTATTGCTAAGAATTGATACTAAACTACCTACAGATTTTTGTCTTCATTCACTATTGATTAACTGATACCACTTTTATAACTGGAAACTTCTTAAGGTGATAACCTGGCTGGTGGCCCTTAATATGATCGTGTTTATATATATGTAGAATTCCTATTTGCCTAACCCCTTTATAGTGTCCTATTAACCAGTGGCGTAACTAGCCCTAAGCAAGCCCCATATCAATATTTATTTGTTGTGGGGCCCCCTCAACATCAGCTGTCAAATATAAAAGGAGTGCCAATTGTAGCGGTCGTAGGCCGCTGGCGAGCTTTTTTGGGAGCGTTAATGGGGGCCCCAATACGCTGGGGGCCCCGTATAATTGATACGGCTGAACGGCGGTAGCTACGCCCCTGCTATGAACCTTATTGTTGCTTCTCAATCACATTACGTTGCTATTGAGGTCGATAAGGAAACTGGATAGAAAAATTCTTTGTTTTTTTATTATTATAGTGAATAACAATTCGTTTTCTCTACACTAGAGTTACAGATAAGTCGTTAAACTATCACATTTCCTTCGCTGATATGTTTTGTTTATTTGTAGCGATCTGACCGTAGGTTTGGTCGAGATTTTCGGGATTATAAGAACCGTATTGTTTTCCGAATGAACAGTAGTTGTTGGCCCCAGCTGCCTTTTCAGCTTCACGCGGACAGATCCTGTTAAACGAACGACGACGTTATGGCTATGCTTCTGAAATTCGCCTATGGTAATCGTAAGGTGTACAAAAACAAACATTTGTTTAAATTACATTTTTATTCAGTGTTGTTGACGCATCTAACCATACTATTCTTACAGTAACTAAATAATAACTGTAGCTGAAATATTTTTTTCAGTACAGCGCAGCGGTCCGAAACAGTTAACTACTTAGGTACACTTTTGTAGTCTCGTCCCTGTTGTTTAGTGAACCCTTCACCATTTTTATCTTGAGTTCATTGTCAGAAGTATCTCATTACCTACACCCATGATACAAATTAATAATATTTACGTATATTTTACACATTGATTCTATTATTTCAAGTAGCAAGGCGATATATTCATTTGATAATATATGGCAACCATAGACTAAGAGCATTTGTAATTTTTGGAGCAGAAATTGATTGATTGGCATATTTAATATACGCTAAGAGAGAATCTGTATAATCAGTTCTAGTTATAAAATCGCTGCTATTAAACATTTTTGAATTTTTCATGATATATTTTAGGGCTATTGATTTTTAACTTTATTTTGAGGGTTGGTTGTTATTATTGCTTAGAGATCAAATTTAAAGCAACAGATTCTTAGGCCAAACGAATATTATTATATATTAGGCTAACGCCCCAACTCAGAGTCACTAACGGTTACTTAAACCGCTCCTTAGTAAAGAATCACAGTACAAATTCTGCACTAAAGAGCGATTTAAGTAACCTTTTGTGACTGAGTTGGGGCGTTAGTAATAGTAATAATTGTCATGGATATTTAATTCTTGTAATTCATAAAGAAGTAATTTTTTGTTACAGGAGATGAATTTACATAATTTTTCTAACACATAATTATTTATATCCAGTCTTAATAGTGTCATAATAATTAATAACTTTCTAAGATCGGAATTCAATAATCCCTGATATCCCTTTTAAGGGCTTATTTTCTAAAAACTAACTTGTTCAGATCATTGCTTATTTATCTCTAAAAGGAACTTATTGTTCAAGTTTTGTGACTTTAATTTCAGTAGTTTAGACTCTAAATAATCAGAACATTTTCTTTAGATGGAAATATAAGATTTAAAAGGTTAATTGAATTTAAAAGGTAATTCTTAAAATACAACTTAATACGGCTTTACACCAGATTCAAATCCTATTAAATATTACTCTAAAAATTTACTTATGAAAACAACCATGCGTGTACTTATGTGCAGGTAAGAAATTATACTTCGGCATAACAGTAATAACTACAGATATTATTCCCGCGTTAATTTATTATTGTTTCTCTAGTTTTTACGATACTTAATTACCTCTGACAACAGTGTCTTTATAGTACTATCGTTTATTGGTATCAGCTGTTATTTGTAGTATGTAAAAGAGACTCAGCACGACATTTAATATAGAATTACGAGTGCCATCTATAACAGAGATTTGTTAACTACGTAATGTAGGTATAAAATTCTTTAAAACCTCCTTAGGAGTAATTAAATATTTTAATCTAAGTCTTAAATGAGTATCAAGTTCTGTCAAAAAAACTTGTATATTAAATTCATAAATCTAGTTTCGTTAGATTATGTTCCTTTGTTCATTGTCAGTCAAAAGTACATTTCTTTGCATTACATGAATATTTTAGTGCTAACAATATTACTTAAGTCTTAAATATTTTTTAACATTTTTTTCAATTTAATGATTTAATTTAATTACAATAGTTAATGTTCATGAATATAAGTAATATTCATTATTTAATTTATTTGTAAATATTCTTACTATAAATATACAATATCACCAATTTTGTCCGCGTTTCGCTTACAGGTTTATAATTTTAACTAAAATGCTTGGATAATATCTTAAATCTAATTATAAAGCTATTTTTATGTACTAGTTAAATATTCATAAAAGACATGCCCCTTAACATAAAAAAGTCTTGAAATACAATATTGCATACTTTAAATCACAGTTTTGCTTTTAATATATACTTAATTCTAATTGTTATCTCTTCTTGCCCCAGTCTTCTTTGATCATATCGGCTCCTTTTTCAGCAATCATATAAACAGGAGCATTTGTATGACTGGAAACTATCTCCGGCATTATGCTTGCGTCAATTACTCTTAATTTTCCGATTCCGTGTACCTTGAGTCTTGGGTCTACCACAGTGGATGGGTCTTCTTCCACGCCCATTTTACAGGTACCGCTTTGATGGTAGATTGTAAATGTGAACATCTGTGCTTGACAAGCGAAATAGTCATCGCTACCAAAAGGTCCATATTTTAAGCAGTCCGGAATCGGAACATCATATATTTTGGCTCCTAGTTTTCTCATCGCTGGTTGTCTTGTAATTTCTATTGCTACCTTTATTCCTTCAACGATTTTTTTCAAATCCTCGGGATATTCGAAGTAGTTCGGAATCAATATCGGATGAATTTTGGGACTTCTGCTTTGGAGTAATACTCTGCCCTTTGATTTGGGTCGCATTAACATTGGAAAAACCATGAACGCATCGGTTTTACCTAAGGGAGCATAAGTTTCTGAGTATATTTGTTCATCAAAACCAAAATTGCGATGAAGCAATGGATCTGAATTAAGTCCACCGCCAATAAATAACAATTCCATATCCGGCCATCCAGTTGCGTTGAATTTATTTTTTAACTCCATAAAAACGAGTGCTTCGCATCCACCGGGAATCGATAATGGTCCTTTATGTGACCTCATCCACTTGAATACCAAATCTAAATGATTTAATATATATTCAGTAGATAGGGAGAAATTCTGTTGTTTAACGATAAACTGCAGACCGCCGGCAGCAATATGATCCATTAAATTGTAACCAACTGGTAAATCTTTCACAACAGGTATACCCATTTCTTGTAAATGACTTCTAGGACCAATACCTGATAACATAAGTAATTGAGGGGTATTTATTGCTCCAGCAGAAACTATTACTTCTTTCTTTGCTAGTATTTTATATTTACGCCCCCTTTTTTCTAATTCAACACCTATAACTTTCGTTTTTGTATCGTCCAAGAGAAGTTTGGTGACCATACTTATTTTTGTTACATGCAAATTATTTCGTCTGTTAATCGGATGCAAGTAAGCCCTACTTGAACTGTGTCGAGTACCGTTTTTCATGGAGAGTTGTAAAAATGAAACGCCTGACGAATTAGCTCCATTATGATCTCCATAATTGAAACCTAATTCTTGTGCAGCCTTGACCCATGCTTTACCTTTTGTGGTACGATATGGGGCATGCTCAACGTTTAAATGTCCTTTATGACCGTGATATTTGGGATCATCAAAAGATGGAATGTTAAAATTTTCAACTTTCTTGAAATACGGTAATACGTTGTCCCATCCCCAACCTGTGTTGCCCATTTGCTCCCAATTGTTATAATCTGAAGGTGATCCCCGAGTGTATATCATGTAATTAAGCACACTTGATCCTCCAACAACTTTTCCTCTTGGCCAGTTACATTGTTGATTTTCAAAACCAGCACAATATTTGCTGGATGGCTTAGTTTTGTATTTCCAATTTGCCGGTGTGAACTGTAAGTAGTTAGCAAGTATTGGAATATCCATTACAAAGTTTTCGCTAACTCCAGCTTCGATAAGTAATACTTTCCATTCTGGGATTTCGGTTAATCGATTAGCAATCACACAACCGGCTGTTCCTGCGCCTACAACAATGAAATCATATTCTGAGAGCAAATTAGATCTATCAGGTGGTTCTTCGTCAAGCTGTCGTGTGCCTTCTTGAATGAACTGCATAAAAGATGTAAAGGGGTTTGCGACTTGTGTCTCTGTGTGAACTATGACGCTGAACAGTACCCATACCGCCGCCGCTAATGTAGAGGCTCGGTACTGGCGATGCATCTGTAACGAAAACAAACAGTACTTAAGTCATTGTAAAAAAAAAAGTGATATAATCTAAAAAATATTGATATTGAATTTTTGGTGCTGACTAATTTTTAATTAAGTAAAATAAAAATAAAATTCGAATTAAAACTCCGTTTAAAAAATATTTTTAGTATTTATAATTTTCTGTTAACAATAACCTAAGCAAAGCAAAGGTTCCAGTTCTTTCTTTCTTTTTCTTCTCTTTTTCTTGGGCGGCAACGCATCAGTGATGCCCTTGGTGTTGCTGATATCCATGGGCGAAAGCTCGTTTGCCGGCTTCCCATAAAAAAAGGTAGACAGTAGACGACATTTCACTCATACCGCAAGCCGCGTTAAGGAATTTCGTTCCAAAATTAAATAGTTTGTAGTATTTGATACTACTATTAATTTACGAGCATTTATAAGTTAAAGTTACGAATTGCACCAATATACCATAGACTTAAAGTTATACATAATAGCTATTGTATTGTGTTATGTATATTGTAGGTCTTTAGTTAGTATATTGCATATAGGTTTATGCAATATACTAACTAAACATAATTACGAAACGGAAGCCCGTTCGTGATTATAGGTTATTTGCCGGTAAAATCTAACCTAGACCCTATCAGTAATATTTATTTTCATGAATGTATACCTACTTAATATTATGTAATTGCATACAACGTCGTATACAACAGACGACAATAATTGACCAATTATATGCTAAACAATTGTTGAACACAAAGTAGATAAGTAATACTGCAGAAGATATCGTGCTTAGAATATCTAGTCTCTAATATAAATTATACAATATATATACGTATTATAAAATGAAGTCCCCCGGCCGCGTCTGTCTGTCTGTATGAATGCGATAAACTCAAAAACTACGGGTGGTAGATTCAGGTAGGTACCAGTTATAAATGTAGTATTTGAAACATCAATCATTCCCTATTTTCGTACCTTTAGGGGTAAAATTTTGTTTGCAATTTTAATAAGAATAATATTACGTAATTTTAGTTTTAATACCAAAATTAAATAATATAAAAAAATATCTCCGAAAATAGTTATTGAGTTAACTTTATATTCTGAGGTTGATAAGCCGCTTAAAATAAATAATATTAATGTTGTGTTATCTGTAAATACATATACATATACATAAGTGATAGGTGCAGGAATAATACAGGGACTGGGTGGTATAAAAAGCAAAAATGCTTTTTTAATACAAATATATGTAGCGCTTTTCTGCGTCTACCTTTTTATTTTTGCCCGACTGTCAAAGAAAGGTATGTTTTTCGCTCGTATCTTGTATGTATGTATGTGTTACCGGATATCTGTATAATTCAGCATTCTATACAATACCTAGGCAATGTATAGAATATCTAAAACGTTCAGGTAACGTTTTGAATATTATTTATTTCATACTTAGCCCAGGCATTCTATACAATACTCCATGCGTAGTTGGTAATGTGTGTAAAAGACGGTTCTGCTTTTCGCCGAAAATTGTTTGGCCGATTATCACTTGCCAACTAACTTTTCGCAGAATTTTATTTCGCCGAATAATCATTTGCCAACTTATCACAATTTTTTTTTATTTCCCAATCTAACAGTTGCCAACTGTACGTTTGGTCTACCTTTTATAATGACACTTTTCAAAAGGCCAACTTTCAAGTAGCGAATGTTTCAGTTAGAGTAATATTCATTTAGTTGTATATTGTTTATAAACCTAGGTTTGTAAATTTGCGGTTCTTGTTATCTTCCGGTGACATATGCACTTTTAGGGAGAATTTAGGGGTTTTTGATACACAAAAAGGCTTCCAAACATCTCCGGCGCTGCGGGAAGTGCAGCCCCTCCGCCCTTGCGTAACTAACTGCAGGCACTCCATGCTCGCCTACGCAGCTTCGGCTTTTTGGTCGCCTACGGCGACCAGCCTCAGCCGCTTCGGCTCACATGGTGCCTGCAGTTAGTTACAGCGGGCGGGGGCTGCTCTCCCTCCGCGCCTCCGGGGTTTACATTCACTCTAGGGGTAGGGCAGACTAGTACCACGTGGGGTCGGGGTTGACTAAGTCGGTTCTGTCACCAATTTTGAAAAATCCGAAGCTGCGTAGGCGAGCAGTGTAGTGTAGGAGCCATTAGACTACATCTCTCCATACCATCAAGTGTGATTTCGGTCAAGCATTAATTTAAAATGTATAAAAAAATATCTATTCATGCAGGTTCCAAGTTGACTACACATACCCAAATCTAACTTTATTCATTGCCGGTGGACCTGCAGGTATTCTGTACAGTATTCAGAAACGTATACATTACCTAGGCAAACTATGTAATGGTGATAATATTCATATAATTTAATACATTGCCAAAACGACCCAGGTATTATACACATTTCCTAGGAATTGTGTTGAATACCAGCATTATACAGATATCCGGTAACATATGCATATAATATTTATTATCTCATATCTTCCAGACCGCTGGACCAATTTATATAATAGAGATATCGTTAGATTCGTCTTGATAAGCCGAGTGTTCTTACATGACGTGAAAAAACAAATATGGTGACTGTGAGATTCTACTGTTTGAAGTATCAAAAAATAAAAAATAAATTATTAAAAAATAAAAAAACCGACTGCGTAAAAAAACTAAAAAGAATAAAGCAAACCCAGTAGTTTAGAATGTTGTTAAAAGTAATTCTGAACAACTACACCATAGAAGGATTAACAGTCGGGACCCATTTTTCAACCAATGAAATCTTATGTTTTTTTCCCAAGCAGCACTGTAAAATTTAAATGGTCCTGAATCGTTATATATCCTAAACTGTACTTAAAATGTACTTAAAATGTACTTAAAATGAAACATGATGAAAATAACCTAAAATCATTTTTGAATACCTATTCAACGATATCCCACTAGACTTATGACTTACTTACAATAGTTTGCTAGCAGGCGTGTTTTTTTTTATTTTAATATTTAAGGTCGATGCATACATAACGCGTTTTTTACCCGGACGGGACCGGACAGGACGTGAAGTTTTGGAAACATCGTTTCATAGAAAATGCAAACGATAGCGCATACGCCACGGAGGCGCGGACGGGACGGGAACGGGGCACGCACGTATATTTATGCCCCGTCCACGTCCCGTCCCCGTCCCGTCCACGTTATGTAGCAGCGACCTTTATACTAGTACCTATATGAGAATGTTTTGTGGTGTGCAACTGTGCACATGCTTCTGTAACGAGTATAATTGGAGTATGATTATGATTATGATTATTTTGTTATGGGCTATCGTGGTTTATAACGATTATTAGCTACTAGCTGATTAATATTATTCCATCTATTTATGTATTTCTTTGTTTTATTTATTATGACACTTTCTGCTTGTCAGAATTTTGTAATATGTCAATTGCCATAACGATTATTATCTAAATGGAATTTTAATTGTGAAACGTGTAGAACATCTGATTAAATTATAACGAGTGACATTACATTACGAGTAATAATGGAATTATTATCGAAATAAGTTTTTAAGAAAGAGTTGCATATATTGATTAATAAAAATAGTTCGTAGGAAGAAATTTTATGTGATCGTTAAAATTTTTGTTTTTCTTAATGGTCATTGAATATTTCTTACAAAAGGGCACAAAATTTATTTCGAAATTAAATAATATTGTTATCTGTTAAATTAATATATTTTTTTGAGTACTTACTAAAGTGGAAACAGTATATTATTATGGGCAGTCCAGTCACGGCGTCCAGTACAATCCATGGCCATGGCGTAACTGATACCGGTGAAACTAAAGTACTAATAATTGTGATTCCAGATATAATGTAGATCGACTAATTTAAAAATGAATGTATAATCTATATGGTTTTTAAAATGTGTTAGTGGCAACATTTAAGAAACATTTAATGTTAAATAAATATTTTCACTTTAATGTTGTCTATAAAAACTTAAATACAAATTCGAACCGCCTTCAAACTTGAAAAAGTAAAAAATAATTTAATGAAAAACTGAACTTCCTACTTATTCATGTACTAAAGTATTTTTTTTATTATATAAGTACGATATCTATTGAAATATTGTAAGACGGTGTCGAGAAAATCTCTATTGTAGTTACACTGGAGGCCTATGATGGCATGCGTTGAAATGTATAATATGTAACTATGTATATGCACCTAAGTCTATCCTTGTTTGGCATTCAGTGCAGATTTAATGTAAAGGTTCTCCTGTTACGATCCCACGGGGAATGTCGCAAGATAGACAGAGTAGCGTATACTGTAAATCCCAGAGGCGATTTATATGCACCACCTTTTGGTGTATTAGTTTTACCTTTTGTTAGAAGACGTCGGATATCTTTCTTTTTGTATGTAACTGTCCTAGAAACGAAGAAACGAGCCACCTGAGGGTAAAGTAGTCACCGTTGCCTACGGACGTCAGTAACTGCAAAAGCATCCTTGACGCATTGTCGACCGAAAACCGTCTATCCCAACCCTATAAACTACGTGGGGACAACAGATAACAAAAATAAGTCTAATCAATCAGTCTCACTGCGACGGGTGCAAAATAAAAAAAGTTATTTGTAAATTTGCGTTTTTGCGATTATTGCGGTAACTTACTTAAAATATTATATTTCACAACATGGCAAAAAAAAATTACAAATATCGCCTTATTTTTTCCACTTTTAAAACTTAAAAGCAGACATCTACTCCTGTTTTGTAAAATGTAGATGCGTACAGCTACCACGGGCCGATTGGCGCAGGGCGCGCGAGTGGTGCGCGGGTAGTCTAAGTGTTATCAGTCAGATGACAGTGACACGCTCTTCGCCGGCCGGCAAACTTTTACTTTTACAAGTAAAATATTATATGTATGTTATATGTAGGTTTGTATGAAAGTATTTTGATAATAGCACAGAAGAAATAATAGTACTTATAATATAATAGTTAACAGTTTGAGTACATCACTATACATTTGATTTTATCATAGTCAATAACTTCATTTTATAATAGTAAATGACTTACTTTTGTATAAGATATGGCGGAATTGTGAATTTGAGTAAATTTTCTTCATTATCATTTAAAATTATACTTTTAAGAATTTATTTTGTGTCTTTGATAACATTTTTATCAGACGTTTTTTCGCAAACCGTACAAAGGTTACCTACTTATAAATGTAACAAATGAGAGCCCCATTCTTACGTGTTGCTGGCCTCAACGCCCTTTCTACCAGAAACATAATGTTGCGTGAAGCATCGTGCGTCATTGCAGACTACGCAGGTATAAAGGCGAACCGTACAAAGGCCATCTGTCTATTGGAAAACATATTGTAACTTTAACCTAAACATTTTTTTTGTTTTGTATTTTACGTAACAATAAAATTATCTTTATGTCTGTAATCGCTGATTGCTTAATTATTAGGTAATTGTTGGATCGTAATTAATTCGTTCTTATTTGTTTATATCGTTCAATAATATTTATTGGGTAGGTTGTCTTTGGGTGGTTTTCGACGGAGTTCATTTGAACTTCTGACACTAATCCGAGTGCCATGACTACCACGAGCCGCTCTACGCTGCTGCTCTAAGCAAATTCGCTCTACGCTGCAAGCGTCAGCGTGGCTTCAACCCATTAATGGCCCACGTGCCCAGCAGGGCACGGGTCTCTCCTCGTGAGGAGGCCTAGAGCATACTCCACCACGCTGCTCCAGTGCGGATTGGTGGAGGGGTTAGTGGCCAATCCAAGTGTCGGAAGTTTTCATGCCGCCCGAGGGCCTCCGACATGGCTTAACGACTGTTATCTTACGATAACAACCGGGACCGACGGTTTTACGCGCCCTCCGAAGTGCGGAAGCGCTCAAGAATTTTTTGCCACTAGCGGTCACCCATACAACTACCGACCGCGCCCGCTGTTGCTTAACTTTGTCGACCGCTTACAATCGACGTAAGCCGCCGGGCGCTTCAAGCATCAGCGTCGAACGATAAAAATAAATAAATAAATGTACGTATTTGCGCTGCAAATATTTTCAGTGCGCTTCCAATTTTTTCGCAAATTGACATTGACATGACGCTTGTAGCGAAAATAATGTGTCAATTGAGCATATTAAGTGATGCGGGGGTGAGACACGCCAATTAGTCGAAGCCGGAAAGGAACTAAAACGTTGACTACAATGATATGTGTTATTGAGTGTTAATGAAAATAACAATAAAATAAGAAAAATGTAACTTACGTGTGTGGATAGTCAACGACATTTCTGATTAACGAATTCCAGGAGGAGCATTATATCGTGCGGGCGTTGCGCATTAATACCAAGGGAGACCATTCTTATCAAAGTCACTTGTAACGAAACACTTTATGTAATTATTACATATAATATTGCGTAAGGTCAGTTTTGCTATTTTACAACCTCGCGTATGCTGTAGAATATATTTATAACAAGGCAAAATGTTTTAAATAGGATTTATGGTGGGCGGAAAATTTGGTCATACAGGATGGTAAAATTAATCACCTATGTAAACTGCAACTTGTTTTTGCCTATTTGTAGAGCGTAAGATCTATATTAGCTGATTTCTGATCAACTTCTTTTAGTTTCTTATAAAAATAAAACTATTAATTCGAAGGTCTTGCAATCACATAGACACAAGGAATAATAATGATTATAGTCGGATTATTCAACAAGATCAATTAGATAGATTTAATTGAACTAGAGATGCCGCTCTGCGGTCATAAATTCGACTGTTGTCAATAATGTCAATGTGATCATTAATGTATATAGAATGTGTGGTAGTGTGTGTAATGTTTATTTTAATAAATTTTATGTGTTTCTAATGTATGTAACATGTATATGAAACAAAAAAAAAAAGTTTGTGGGCATGTCGTTAATAGACTCTGAAACTATCCAACCGATATGCCCCAAAATGATTTCATTTGAAAGGCAATAAACGCTTACACACTCATACCCCGCAGTAGGTTTTTGCCTGTGTCGCGGGTGGCATGGACGACACATATAATACATCACAATAACACCTATGACCTGAGTACAAATATTTACCCGTCACATAAATATCTGCTCCAGGCGAGAATCGAACCCGGCACCCCTCGCTTCGTAGTAGGATTGCCACCAACTAGGCTACAGGGTCGTCAATAATGCAAAGATTAGATCTAGAAAGGTTATAGACCACTAAAACAATTCAGTGGGTACATTTTCAATTTTCACTTATAATACCACAAGAGCTTCAAAATTATCGGGTATTTCCCGATAGGTTCGTTGCAAACAAATGAAGGAGTCAAGTTTTTCAGGTTAAAAAATCACGAGCGCGAAGCGCGAGTGATTTTTCCTGAAAAACTTGACGATTTTATTTGTTTGCAGGGAACCTTGAGGGAAATGCCAGATAATTTTGAAGCTCGTGTGGTATTCGGGGGATTATTTTTCCGTTGAATTCAACCTGTCAGTTTGACGTGTGGTTAATTTGACTGGATCATGTTTTGTTTTTTATATATAGCAACTACCAGAGAAAATTTTCAAAAAATTATCAGTATAATACCATGTAGGTTGTACCACGTGACGTCGAATGGTGCAATTCTTTTGGTCGATATTTGGGTCGGAAAAATAATCATACAAATTTTTTTAGCGTAGTGGCACACGCTGGGTATCCAATAATATAACATAAAAAAAATGCTTTCTGCACTTCTTCTCTATTTAAACCTTAACTATATATCTATCAATCCTTTATTTGCAGTATAAGGTTAGTTTTTACATAGTTGGTATAAGGTATTACAGATCTCCTATCCTCGCCTACTAGGCATGCAAATTCAAATTAGCAAAAATATGCAAAACAACATTAAATATTAGTTACAAAACATTGTGAAACGATAGAAACAATTGTTGAATAAAAGATAAAATAAAATAAAATCGTCAAATTAATTCATCTATTTCGGTAATATGATCATACCGTGTAATTGTTCAACAATTAAACATCGTAATTTTAACGGTTCTTTCACTTGTTAATTAAATGTATATAGCTGTACTTAAAATAAATATTCGATTTATCAGCGTGTTTCTGCTACAAATATTTTTAAGGGTCGATAAATACATAAATTATAAAGGTTTGTTTACTTTTAGACTACTTTATTTGTGACCTTCAAATGTTACCTTTAAATTGTTTTATGGAAATACCAGATATTTTTCTAATGATGCAAAAAATCTATTGGAGATCCTTTATGAGCCACTGGTCATTGAACTGGTATAATAAATTATTCTGATTCACAAACCTGTTGGCGTATCGGAACATTCGGAAACGGAACGAGGATAATTATTTATTATTATCCATAATCTAAAAATATTAATATAGTCCAACCAAAAGCATTTAATACTAAGTAAATATCACGATCACTGATAGCTGTTCCAGTAGCTAAGTTGGTTAGCGCACCGCTTGTGGAACGCAGTCTCAGGTTTGATTTCCGGCCATAGGAAATATTTTTGTGTAATGGTAGTTAACCATTCCGGAGCCCTGTTCGAAGGGTTCTGGGTTCGATTCGTAGCGAGACAGAAATTTGAATGATCAGTTTGAATTATTGTTATCCGTATAGGTGTGCGGGTTTTTGTCCTTGTATGTTGTCCGTGGCACCCACGACACAAAGAATCATAGTGTGGGGCTAATCACTTTTTTGTTATTCATATATGTATGCCACTCGTAACACTGGGAATCGTAGAGCGAGAATCCCGAGTGTGTAATCGTGTTAAATGTATAGGTAGGTACTTTAATCTGAATATTCATCTACATCGCTAAATCTATACATCTATACAAATAAATAAAATTGGAGTGTGTGTTTGTAATATTAAAATAACCGCTTTTTACTAAGTGCATTTGGATGTATGCAAGGTACATATACTTAATATAATATTTTTTTTTACAATTTTTGTCTGTATGTCTGTTTGTTCCAGCTAATCTCTGAAATGGCTGGACCGATTTTGATGGGACTTTCACTGGCAGACAGCTGATGTAACAAGGAGTAACTTAAGCTACTTTTATTTTAGAAAGAAAACTGTTTGTTAGGCGATACAAAGTTCGCCGGGTCAGCTAGTTACCCATTTTATCGTTATCTTACTTATTAGTACATTCAAGTTTATTCTGCCCAAACTAGTGAATTTCACTAAACTACTCACCTAATTCTATAAAATTGAATGGAATTGACCTATTAATATGTTAGTGAAATAATTAATCTATAGAACTGTCTGATTTTATGTATTCACATCGAAAGATCACATTTTTAGGAAGTCGAAGATTTTTCACATAGAAATATTTAGTGGATGTAATTTATAAAAGTAAATTTTCTTTGTTCTCTTCAATCATAGGTACATACAATATGTACAAAAAGAGGTACATATGCCAAGAGCCAATGGACTAATATACTAACCAAGAGCATACAGAAATTGAATCAGTTTAATTCAGCCACGTGTCGTTATTTTATTCAGACGTGCCACATAAAATGCGTTTAACAGCCAGTTGCTGAAAAGTTCTTTAAAATTTAAAGACCATTTTAAATACTAATCTACCATTAAACAATTGCTGCAACTGGCTATTGACTAATCAATGAGAAGTGAAATTGTAGGTACAATATACAACTTACATCTATACTACTCGTAATATTATAAAGAGAAAATATTTGATTGTTTGTTTGCATTGAATAGGCTCCGAAACTACTGAATCGAATTGAAAAATTCTTTCACTGTTGGGAAGCTACACTATCCCCGGGTGACATGGGCTATATTATATTTTCAAAAAATTAGGGATCTTTAATAAAACTCCAATAATGTAACCCAAGGTGTAAAAAAATAAAAAAACCGAAGCAAAGCGAGGGCGGTTACTTGTATTTTAATAAAACTTGTAATACTTTTAATTGTAGATTTTAATGTACTATATAAAATTTTAAAACAATTATGACATGTTGTAGCAGATCAAAAACTGAACCTTGTAATGTATAAACATAACATATTATCTGTTGTAAAAATCTTTGGGCGGCCTAAATTTTGTATTCAGCACAGTTTAACTTGGTTACGACCAAAAGAATACAGTCATAAACTCATGACGCCGAAGAAACTGTGTGAAGGCTAATATTATATTCGTGCGGTTAAAAACATAATTAAAAAAAACATTAAAACAATCGTTTACAAATGATGTTTATGCGTCAAAGGTTCGATTGATTTGTGATCATAAAATTATTCATCAAGAGTAAAAGACAATCTTATCATATCAAGTTGTCGGACTTAATTGACAAAAAATTTAATTATCTACAAAATAAAAAATGCTGTCATTATACATGAGTTAAAGGTATATATTTTTAAAACAGTATGCGAAACCAAAAATTAACTGGGTTCTTTTTAGGGTTCCGTGCGAAAGAAACGAAAAACGGAACCCTTATAGGAACACTCGTGTGTCTTTCCGCCTTTGACAACTAATTTACTCGTATTACGAAACTACTGGACCAAATGAGTTGAAATTTGGTACTCGTGTGCTTTTTTGTGACCCAAAAACGAAGGTTATACCTTCAGTAGACAACTGAATCTTGAAAAAAAATTAACGAAATCAAAGTTTAAAAAAATATAATTATGTATTGTGTGTATGTCGAATGAAAGGGCTTGTTGTAAGTAGGTATCTCAAATATATTTTTGTTAAAGTTCTACAATGGATAATTTTAAAATTATTCATGAACGAACGAAAATTTAAGACGTTAATTGACCAGTCCCTCCTTATCTCCGTAACTACTGAGGCTAGAATTTTGAAAAAAAAAAAAAACAGAAAATAGTTCTTTACTTATATTTATATTATAGGAAAACCTACAAGAAGTCTATGGTCTTGAAAAAATTTGAAAAAAAAAATAGAAAAAATAATAATCGACGTACGGAACCTTCTCCCGCGAGTTTAACTTGCACTTGTCCGGTTTATTTTATAAACACACAATGTAAAGACGTACTTTCTACAGCCAAGTTCATGGTTAAAGTTTTAACATTTAGGTTTCCTGTACTTACTAGTCTATTCATAAAGCCTGTCACCGTTGCGGTAATATAGCCAGTGTGTTGATTTACCTTCTAGTCTTCTAGATCCGTTTAGATTGTTGTAAAGTATCTCACAATTTCTGAGAATCACTTGAGTATATCTAGCTCTCACACAACTCCACACGGGCACTAGAGGCACCTGACACGCGCGCACCTGACTGGCAGGAAACATTGACACTGTAATTGAGCTATTGTGATAGGGCTTAGTGGTTTGTAAATGGTTGATTACAGTCATATTTAATGTGACGTATTTAATATCTTTCGTAGTTATCAGTAATCATCTTTAACTTCTTCCCGTTCTTTTTTAAATTGTAAATGTTTATATGTACAAACCACAGGTGCTATCTTTGGTATGTCTCAAGGTATAGATACCTTTGAATATAAAAAAAAAAACATTTTAAATTATTTTTAAAACATGTCAGGTCCCACAGTTTCTTTTCGTTTTATTTGTTATTTATCGATATTTTAATTTATCGTTTGTTTTAATTTATCGATATTTTATTTGCTCTCTAACTTAAGACATCGGGTTTGACATAAAAATCGAAGCAGCAAATCGAGATAGCAGAATGATTTAGAATTGACCTACAGGCCAAAACACCTTTTATTGAAAGATAAGTTTTATTTATTTATTTGATTCATTTTTATTTCTACTTAAACAAGTTTTTTCATGTTAATCAGTTCGGTTTTTCGAGAGGAAAAAATACCACTGATGCAGGTATAGCACTCCTTAAGCAAATTTTTGATGCGTGGGAGTGCAAGCAGGATGCCATTGGTATTTTTTGTGATCTCTCGAAGGCGTTCGATTGCGTTGATCACAATATACTGATAAATAAACTTAGGCATTATGGTGTCTCAACACAATCAGTTGGCCTTATAAAATATTACCTATCCGACCGTATCCATGCGAGGGGGCAGATCCTCGACAGTAGTAATTGTAGGTAGCTCAGGGCGGGGTAAGAGATTATTCAATTAGGAACAACTCAGATTCTTCAAGGTATAATTATTTTGCAAGGTATAAATATCCTATACAATCACTATCAAAATATTTACATAATTAGACACTATACAAAATTTATAAAAGTGATAAAAATATCCAAAATAAAAATATCGTACATATTTACATCATTCCCGAAGGGAACCCAGCTGACAGATGATTTTTATTTCTTTGAAAAACCAAATGTCAATATTTAAAAATTTAAAAGAAAAATGCATCTGCCAGCCAAGGAGTATTGAACGAGGTATTAGTACACCTCGTTACAATACCCCGGGGGGCCAGTGCGGGGGTGCAGATCCTCGACAGTAATAGTAGTTAGCTCAGGGCGGGGTAGTAAATTATCGAATGAGCACAACTCCAATTTTTAAATGTATTGTATTGTATTAATACCGGTTAATACACAGTAGTATTCAAATTAACATATAAAATAGACACTGTTAGTAAAATTAATAAAAGTATCAAAATAAAATAAAATAACGTATTTACATGATTCCCGAAGGGAACCCAGCTGACAGATCCTTTTTTTTCAAAAATCCACCTAATTGTCAATATTTAAAAATTTAGAATAAAAATGAATCTGCCAGCCAAGGAGTATTGAACGAGGTATTAGTACACCTCGTTACAATACCCCGGGCTCCCCTCAAAAAAAATCTTAATGATTTTTTTTTAAGTAAAAATAAAAGTATTAAAAAAGTAGAGTAGGTATAAAAAAAGTATAATACAAAGAAAGAAAAAAGTATGGTAGTAGGTATAAAGAAAGTAACTATTTACATACGTACAAACATACCTAATTTACATATTTATAAGGTGTAGGCTTATTTAACGAGTCACGACCCGCTCGTACCATAGGCTTATTTATAGAGTTGTAATCCGCTCTTGAGAAATAACCCAGAAGGTAAGGTAAGTAATGGTAAGGGTAAAGTAAGGGTAAGGTGTAGGCTTATTTAACGAGTCACAACCCGCTCGTACCATAGGCTTATTTAAAGAGTTGTAATCCGCTCTGTAACTATAGTAAATAATAGTAGTATTTACAGATTTACAAATTTACAGAATTAGGTTTATATTTAGTTCCGTTCGACAGAATATAATTTTACTGTGAACGTAACAATAAAAATAAAATATTACAAATTACTGATATTCAAAATTTTTGCTAAGCAACAACCAAAATAATGAAATGTCATTCTTATGTTACAACAATAAAATTTAAATGAAAATATGAAAAAATATATTACAATAATTAAGTATGAACATGTACCTATTGTTACAATAATATACAATAAAAAAAATGATTCGAATAAGGGCCGCTATGGGGAGGGGACGATAATGTCTTTTAGAATTTTGAAAATAAAATAAATATAATAATTATGTGGTAACCTGTGAAGTGGTAACCTTCAAAATTCTTCATCCTTGTTTTCCGAAAATTTGTATGTAGTCTTCCAAACAAAATATACATGTCCAATTAATCCAATACTTTCATGAAGATTAATTGTCCTGGGATTTTCATCTGAGGTCCTGTGTATAAGTATTCCTTATTGGGCGCCAGTGCGGGGGGGGGCAGATCCTCGACAGTAGTAATTGTAGGTAGCTCAGGGCGGGGTAAGAGATTATTCAATTAGGAACAACTCAGATTCTTCAAGGTATAATTATTTTGCAAGGTATAAATATCCTATACAATCACTATCAAAATATTTACATAATTAGACACTATACAAAATTTATAAAAGTGATAAAAATATCCAAAATAAAAATATCGTACATATTTACATCATTCCCGAAGGGAACCCAGCTGACAGATGATTTTTATTTCTTTGAAAAACCAAATGTCAATATTTAAAAATTTAAAAGAAAAATGCATCTGCCAGCCAAGGAGTATTGAACGAGGTATTAGTACACCTCGTTACATCCAAAAAGTAGTTATTAATGGCAAGGAGTCCCCAGGAGCACACATTACTATGGGAGTGCCCCAAGGATCAATATTAGGACCCCTGTTATTTTTAATATACATCAATGATCTTCCTTATTTCACAAGGGACTTGTGTGAAACTGTATTGTTTGCAGATGATACCTCATTAATTTTTAAAGTTGATAGGAGAAAAAAATGTTTTGACGATGTAAATAATACTGTTTCCAAAGTATTGCAATGGTTTACATGTAACAACCTAATGTTAAATGCTAGTAAAACGAAATGTATGAAATTCACTTTACCAAATGTAAAACAGGTACCCACTCAAATAGTTATAAATAAGGAAGTACTTGATCTTGTAAATTCAACAAAATTCCTTGGCCTTACCATAGATTCACGATTACACTGGAGTCCTCATATTGAAGCCTTGTCTGGGAGACTGAGTTCAGCTGCTTACGCGGTTAAGAAAGTAAGGCTCTTAACTGACGTAGAAACAGCACGGTTAGTTTATTTTAGCTACTTTCATAGTGTTATGTCCTATGGTCTGTTGTTGTGGGGCTCAGCTGCAGATATTGAGTCTATATTTATTTTACAGAAAAGAGCAGTCCGTGCCATTTACAGCCTCAGGCCTAGGGACTCGCTTAAGGATCTCTTTAAGGAAATTAATATTTTAACTGTGGTGTCACAATATATATTGGATAATGTTTTGTATGTTAAGAAATATTACGATAGTTTTCTTAAGAAGAGTGACATCCACGATATTAATACGAGGAACAAGGCTAAACTGATTGTACCAAATTTTAGACTATGTAAAACTGGTGGCTCCTTCATGGGTACATGTGTAAAGATTTATAGTAAAATTCCATCGAAATTTACAGAAATGCCTTACTTTAAATTTAAAACTCATAAAAGCATTCTTATGACGAAAGGATATTACAAATTAGATGATTATTTTAAAGACAAGACTGCTTGGACATGAGTTTTATGGATATAGATTGTAGTAGATGATAAGTGCTATCTGTAACTGTGAGCAGGAAAAAAACAAACCCGGAAGTTTCTTGCTGCTTCTTCTCCCGGGCCCTCTCACAGTAGGGCTTTGTCTGAAGCATTGGCATAACTTGCATGACTTTCAAAAAGTGTTTGTAAACCAAACCAATTTTGAATAAAAACATTTGATTTGATTTGATTTGATTTGATATTGTATTCCATTTAAGATAGGTACACAGAGGGTACACCTAATGCCTAGTCTATTGGTATTAGTAACCAGTCAACCCAGTGTGACGGAGAGAAGAGCGGTTTACTCTGCCATTTAAAGTTGTTGTTTGTTTTAATATACGTATAACCGGGATAAATTCTACCCAATTTTTTAAGTCTGCAAAATCCGGACATTGTATGTCTGTGTGCCGAGTATCATCTTAATCCGTACAACTGTTAGCACGTGATGGTAACCCAAACATCTTTACAAACTTTTGAAATTATTTTATTAGTAGGATTAAAACAATTGCATGTTGTGTTTACCCGACTGCCAAGGAAAGGTTATGTTTTCGCGCGTAGCTTGTATGTATATTTGGAAATTTCTTTATATATCTAACCCTCTAACTTAAACTTAATGCGGCCTTAGGCTTTCGGCTCACAATATATTCTGTTAAACCGAAGTAGAGCTTAATTTGTTTATAGTTTTTTTTTGTTTTCTATTATCCATCTTCTTTCGATCTTTTTAGTGCATAACTTTTACATTGTCTTACCTCTTATGTAACAATTAAGTATTTATTAAGCGTTTTACTAATTTTGATTTTTAGTAAGCATTGTGGTTTGCACTATCGTTCTAACGGCTCAGTCTGGATGCCATGGCCCATATGAGTGTAGTATAGTATAGTGTAGTGTAGTGTAGTGAAGTGTAGTGTAGTGTAGTGTAGTGTAGTGTAGTATAGCATAGTATAAATATATATAGTTTAGTATGGTATAGTAGACAAAGCTCACTCATCCTTAGTAACTAATCGGTAACTCCAAGTCCACATCGTTGAATTCCGGCAGGAATATAATAATTTAATTGGCGAATATTAGACGATTGATTTATACGGCGGAACTATCCAACGAACCAATTAGGACGTGACCGGTTTTATTTGGTATGTATTAAGATAATATACACTTCGCACGATTTTTTATATTTATAATAAGTAACCTGTACGAAGGAAGTAGCTCAATGCCACTCATAATCCAATGCTAAAATTATCAATTTCAGTTTGGTATTTGATCAACTTACATACTTGCAGTAATTACATGTTTGGAGTATTTAATGGCTGCACACTAGAAAATCACCGTTTTCTCGGGAAGCTGGGTATTTTGTTATATTAAAAAAAAAAGAAAAAAAAAATGCAAAAAATAAATAAAACAAAAACATTAAAAAAAACAATATTATAAAAAAATAATAGTAAAAAACAATATTAAAAAAAACAGTATTAAAAAAATCAATATTTAAACAATATTCTAACAATATAAAAAAAAAAAACAATATAATAAATATAATAATAATAATTTTTCCAAAACGAGCGTTTGAAACGCGCGTTAAAAAATCTACATTTTTCGTCACCTTTTGTGTCACAAATCTTAAAACACACTCATCATTTATTCCATTTATTTCATAACGCGCCTAAAGAAGTATAGCGTACATCATTTCTTCTGTGGTATAACTTCAAAAATATTATTATTGACGGGCAAGATTTTAACCGACAAAAAGCTCCTCCTTTTTGAAGTCTGTTAAAAATTATACAGGATAAGCCTCTATGCTTACTTTTCCATTTAAAATGAGTGTACGATAGGTGTTCTGGAACTAAGAATCTGGAGTATCATGGACAAAATACAAATCAAACGATTCTGTTTTAATAATTCGGCATCAAATAACATAATGAAACGGAAGCTTAAAGTGGCGTTAAACTTTAGCAAAGCATGAAAACAAGGTATTAATTACTTATATTTAATTTTTTTTCTTTGTGCCTACACATACCTACATAAATTGTAATTTTATGCATACAACATTATTTTGCAAAATCAATAAATGTTTTTAATGACAATATTTAGACTGGAGATATTAAAAAAAAAATAAGATATTTAAAATATTTTGATTAAAATATTTTTAAGGCATCATAATTGGACTTTGGATACTTACTTAATACCATTGCTGTCAATAATATTTAAGTATTTCAAAAACCAAGATTAAAGACTGTCGTAAGTCCAAATCGGACAAATACCCATTTGGTGGTATTTTAAAATAATTGCAAAATATGTTTAGATATGTCTAATACGCTTATAATTTTTGTAAGAATGCTAGTGTCTTAGTACCCTCCAAATTAAACCCAAATAATCAGATTCAATTGATCACGTTAAAAGTTCTTAGGTCACCAAATTCTCTATTTTAAATTTTACATTTTTTGTTTAGCTAATACTGAAAAAAATAGAGTTTTACATTGTTTTCAATTGGTTAAGAATTAAACAGGATCTAAAACTTGAGTTTGAGAGCGTGACATTGACAACACAAAGTAGTTAGATGATAATGTAGTTATTGAGAGATTTCCTTTGGTTGCGTTTCGTTGCACTGCACGGTTTATACATTATAAAAACTTCTAACCTATAGAATAAAATTAATACGCGCTTACGTAGGTATATAGATAAATTATATGTCTTTATTTGCATTACAGAGATCAGCGAGTATATTTTTATTGTTACAGGAAAATAATTAAATATTAATTTTCTTGATTCTTCATATTATTATGATCAAACGCTTGAGCATACCTATTCTAGGAATACTTGCAATGCGAGATGGACATGTAGTGTGCCGATAAAATCAATGTATTTAAATTTATCGTTTATTATGCTGCTCATGTTTTATACCAGGCTTCGTTTTATGAGATAGGTAGGTACAGTGCGACAATGTTCTTCGACAGTAAGGTACACTTTATGTGAAGTTTAACTTTATACAAGACGAGTAACCCGCTCTCGCTTTGCTTCGGTTTTCTTATTTTTTTACACCTGGGGTTACATTATTGGAGTTTTATTAAATATCCCTATTTTTTTTGAAAATATAATATAGCCTATGTTACTCGGGGATAGTGTAGCTTCCCAACAGTGAAAGAATTTTTCAAATCGGTTCAGTAGTTTCGGAGCCTATTCAATGCAAACAAAAATCAAATCTTTCCTCTTTATATATTAGTATAGATTAGGAGCAGAATAATCTCCGCAATCTTTTTCTTCATATTTTGGCTATGAAGGGTTGGTGTGTACGAAAATAGAAAATAGGTTCCTCAATCCTTTACATTCTGTTGTGCTAGAATTTTTCAAATACTTTAGTTTCATTAACACGGGAATTATTAATTACTAACAAATCAGTCATTCCTAATTTCTTCACATAGCGTAGACAGTAAAATATCAGCACATTAAATCTAATGAATGTTCGGTCTACGTCTCGTGTCCGCAATTTAGGTACTTAACATAACCAGCTACGAAAAAGAATTTGTTTTGCTTTGTTTCGAAGTGGTATTAGGTATGTACTAAAAACATTGACGTTAATAAAAATTTACCACAAAAATTCTTATTTTACGAGTACTTTGCCCCATATAAGTCCAAAGTTAATACTCTGTTAAAACGTTGATGTCCTTCCAGTGATACTTTCGTAACTGGTTCCGATGTAGTTTGCTCTGTTACATACGAGTATAATTTTTTTTGTACAGTTGTTACACGTGCTTTTTTCATGGGCATTACTTTGGAACTATTCTTGTGTCCCTAGCAATTTGTGATCAATAAATAAAATACATGCCAAGATACATCATGATCATCATCATCGCCGTAGTCGGACGACAAACCTGAGTCAGTTGTTGTTTAGAATAATATTTTATACTAGCTGCCCCGACAGACTTTGTTCTGTCAAAAGTTTTTTTTATATTATTATTATTTTTGTATGCTGTATCATAAAAAATAAAAACAAAAAAAATTGTCAAAAAGATAAAAAAATAAAAATTTAGGGGGATGAAAAATAGATGTCCGATTCTCCACCCTAGCCGATATGCACGCTAAGATTCACGAAAATCGGTCGAGCCGTTTCGGAGGAGTTCAACTTCTAACACCGTGACACGAGAATTTTTTATATTAGATTATATTTCTCATAACTGATGTAATGTAAATGACAACCCATGTGGCGCAATGGTTACCATGCCAGATCGCCGCACCAAGGGTCCTGGGTTCGATTCCCAGCGAGGCGGAAATTTGAATGATGAGTTTGAATTTCTGTTCTCGGTCTGGGTGTGAATGTCCTTGTCTAGTTGTAGTGTGTTGTCCATAGCACCCATGACACAGGGTATCCAAGTGTGGGACTATGAGTGTGAAGCGTTATTTATTTATTTATTTTGTTTGCTAGGCCAGTAAAATATCTTCACTTCTTTAATTTAGATCCTAATTTTAGTTTTTACTGGTGCCTATAGCGTGACGAGTTGGTCTTAACTTGAACTAATGCAGTATCTAGTACCTGTTAGTCTCCACACGTAAATACACAATAATCAATGTCATCAATGAAATATCCATTATAAAATCATAAAGTCGTCTAACATTCCAGATTGTTCCTTAAATTCTATTTATATCATTTGCGTGAATCATCGTACTCCGTAAGCGATTTTGTGTTCACAACTCGTTTGACAGAAAAACTTTCCAAGATAAACCCAACTAATAAAATTCACATTGACGTTGAATGCGACCCGAATGTAAATTATAATTTCCGTTGCAATTAGGCATTTTTTAATGTATGGACGTAGATTTCATTCTTCATATTATTATGCATCTTAATGTTAAAGTAGGTACCTACGCCACCCAACACGAGTTTATTGTAGACATTTTTATACTATCGGTAACTTTGTTTTGTACATTTAAATTTTTTGCGCATGTTTTTTGTAAAATAAATTAAGTAGCAGTTTGATCAATCATGGGGTCTCCATTAACCAATGGGGTTATCTGGAATATCTATGTATGTTTTCATAATATTTTATACGTATAGTTTGAGTAGATATTTGAATTTAACCCTTTTTGAAGGAATACTTCTTTAGGCGGGTTATGAAATAAATGGAAAAAATTATGAGAGTGAAAATTTAAGATTTGTGACAAAAAAGATGACGAAAAATGTCGATTTTTTAACGCGCGTTACAAACGCTCGTTATGAAAAAATGATTATTACTATATTTACTATATTGTTTTTTCATAATATTATTAGAATATTGTTTTAATATTGTTTTTTAATATAATTTTTTGAATATTGGTTTTTGAATAGTTTTTAATATTGTTTTTTCAATATTGTTTTTTTTTATTTTTTTTTTGATTTTTTAGAATTTTTTTAGAAATTTTTTTAGATTTTTTTTTGATGCCAAACAAGTATAACTTCTCAAGCGCGTACATAAATACACGTTTAAGGTTTTTTATTAATTAACGCTTTTATTTAGCGTTACCCTATTAAAATACCCGTTTAGGGATATCCTATTTGTGTGGGTCAAACCTTGCTAGTTTTATTAGATCTACTTCCTCTTACTTAGTTATTTTTATAATATATTACGTATATATTTTTAAACTATTAAGTTGTTTAACTTACAATAAAAAATCCTGATGTTGTTTTAGTAAAGGAAATCAAAGCTGCCTACAGACAGACATCAAAGATCCCTGTAGTTTTCTCAAAGTGGTGATTGCAACTTAATCAAGGATTAATTTTATTAAAGGATCGATGTTACTAGGGTGCTAAGAAAGTTTTATGTTGTTCGCGCTTACCTTGTATGTAATATTTTTTGAAGTGAAAACTTCCTTAGCCGCGTTGGGCACTTTTTGGTAGGGGAAAATCTTATGGGTTCGCGTCACCGACATGCTTGTGACGTATTGTGCTTACAGCAGACTAGGGACGCGCAGTATGCTTGTTTGACTTTTTGGGTGGATAAAATCTTGTAACTTCGCGTCACCGACATGCGGTAATAGCAGTAAGTGAAGTTATGTTGACTACTTGATAATTTTATCTTGTGTATACTGTGCATTGTTTTAACTGTGTTTTCGATAATCATTACTTAAATTTACAAATAATGAAATTTAAATAAGTTATTATAGTTTAATTTAAATCAGACTATAATTGGCTTAAAAATTAAAAAAAAACACCACAGCTTTTCCATTGTTTTCAGTTTTCACTTCTGTCGGCAGTCCTTACAACTGCCTATTTTTATATATATCTTCCAAACCACTAGGCGGATTCATATAATTAAGGTACGTTTTCACAACCCATAGTTCTTGGAAAAATTATGTTAAATTTTTTAGGACTACTATCAGTACGTAGTTTGCAGTTAATGTTTGGCCTTGTTTCAATTTCTTTCCATGGCGTTTCATTATTACAGAATTTTGATCTTGTTCTTGTATTTTTAATTGATTTTAAATTTATTGCCTAAAATTGCTTTTATTTCACCCAGTGAACTTTGTACCGCCTAATTATAATCATAATCATTTATTTTGCAAGAACATAGTACCTACTCGTATCATACAGGTGGTCTATTCTATGATTTTAAACTTAATTACAAAATAACTATCGTGAATATCCGTGTAATAGTAGTCTTTTCTATTAATTGTAATATAACTTAATAACTATATTATTCTATTATTATTAGGTTAATCACAGATTCCATTTTCCATGATTTAGCCGAATACAATATCAATTAATTATGAATGTCATTTAGATTTTTTCAATGGAAATAGCCGGCAAACGACCTGACGATCCACCTGATGGTAAGTGACTATTGTCGCCCATGGACATAAGCAACACCAAAGGCATCATTGATGCGTTGCCGGCCAAGAAAGAAAGAAAAAAGAACTGGTTCTCAAGCCCCCAGCCGGAATACTACGAGCCGTTTGGAGGCTGACTCATGCTCAAGGGTGGTAGCTATCCAGGCGAACCCCATGGAGAAATAATAATAGTAATAATGGTATTAATTAACAAATTAAAATCGATATTGCCAATATAATCCCTCGAGGGGCCCCATCCGGCGTGGGATTGGGGTTAGTATTCTAAGCTGCCCCAATACGGCTAAATTATTACAATATTAGGAAACATATAAATATGTATAATGTCAAAAGATTATAATGTCACAAATTAATTAATTCATTTCTAATGTCAAAATATTCTTTTAGGCAATATAATAAGAAAAATGATGAGAGTGAAATTTTAAGATTTGTGACACAAAAGGTGACGGGAAACGTCACAGATGATTTTTAAAAATTATTATTATTATATTTATTATATTGTTTTTTTTTAATATTGTTTGAATATTGTTTTTTGATTTAATTTTTGATTTTTTTGATTTATTTTTAAATATTTTTTAAATATTTTTTTGGATTTTTTTTTGAATAGTGTTTTTTTTAATTGTTTATTTTTTTAATTGATTTTTTTTGATGCCAAAGAAGAAGTTATAAGTTCTCACGCGCATACATAATTCTTTTATAAGAACCTTCTCCTGATAATAACAAATACAACCAAAAAAAGAATTAGCGAAATCCGTCCAGCCTAGCAAAGCAGCACGTAGAAATTATTTTTAAATAAATTTACACAGATTTAAGAAATAAATAAAGTAGTTTCTTTGAATTCGTATTAGATTTAGAATAATGTAATCTTAGTAGTTGAATCTACGTATTTTAAGAACTCTACTTCGTTTTAAGTTTTGAACAGAATTTTGTTGTAGAAGCACTTCAATGGTTTTTAAGCAATCCAAAGAAAACACGACAACAAGCAAACAACATAAATTGCTTAGTCCATGTAACAATTAGGTAAGCCGATATTTTGATACAGTTATTAGAAAGGGACATTTTTCGACAGTTCGACTATCCAATGAGACGTTTGCGACCAAACCGCTGTAGTGTAGGGCTAGCTCGCCTTTGGCCTATAGATTAATTATAGTTTACAGATAAATGCAGTTACATTTATCGCAGTTCACCTTAACCTTGACAAAAGTAATGTTTTTTTATTTGTATTTCTTCGCTGTATGCCGTACAATTAAAAATGTTTGGTAATGAAGTGATAGTTTAGTATTTTAAGCCATTAAAATATTACATTATTTTATTTGTTGTAAAAGTGCGGTAAGAAAATTTAAGGAAGGGTTGGGCTTTTCTGCTGCTAATAATTTAAATGGTTTTCATTTGTCTGTTGTTTGCTTTCATAATACGTAAGGTTTGCTTGTATATTCATAAAATAATAATAATAATATAATAGTAATTTGTTTCCATTTTATAGAAGTAAAATAAAATCTTCGTTATTCGTAACCAGATCAAGTATAAAATGTATTAAAGATTAATTACATATTTCAGTCTCAGTTACCTTACATCGAAAAGCGGTAGGTAGGTACTTGATATATTCGTAACCAACTGTTACAAAGTACATTACGTGTACAATAATATTTTAATTCAGGTTTGTGTATTCTTTTATTATACATATTAAATAGGGTATTTGTTTTTTGCGTGTTTTTATTATATTATTTTAATTAATAATTTCCTGTCTGAGTGTGTTATTTCAGATTAGATAAAATTGAAATATATTATAATGTATAAATTTAAATAATAAGATTACAAAATAATAAAAAACCGTTATTTTTTTTGGTCACAAATTTCTGATTTGTTATTATTTACCTACTATAAAATAATTGAAAATTTATTTAAAAATAACCTTATTTTTTTTAATAATTACTAAAATCACTACAATTATTAATACCTAACCATTATTTCACTATTGATTAACTCCAAATCACTATTTAAATTTACTTACATTAATCGGTCAAAGTTGCACGATACACAAACGATCAGCACGACAAAACGCAAACGTCGGTTACACCGCACGACACTGACACATGTAGTCGACTCGAGTCAGGATCGAGGCGGACGCGCAGGATAACGTCGGAACTACTGTCCGACCGTGGCCGAAGTCGGGTGTTATATCTACGCGAAGAAATTGTAGCGCTACAGCACTTACCGTGACCTTTTCGATCGCGTTCAAGTCCAACCGATTAGGGTTCCCCATGTGGTGACGTTTCGAGCGAATGCGAACGTGACAAGTTGCGTGAATTTTCCCGGATGTGCGTTCAGTGCTTTGATGATAGCATGTGCTGCTTCTGATAATAATGTTTATGTTTTTTTTTATAAGCCCGTGTTTAAATGTGTTTGGTAGTTTTTTTTTATTACAAGAAATTTTAGTCTGAAGGTAGAGTACGGTGATCAGGTTTATTTTCACTTTTGAAAATAGATTTTCATTTATGGATAGTAGCTGTTGGTCCTGTCGGCCTTTACAGTTTCACGCGGACAGAAAGTATAGAATTCCATCTTGCGCAAGGTGCATTGCTGTAACACAACTTGGCTAACATTCTAACACGACCGGCAACGCATTAATGACATCCCTAGTTCAAGTCCACGGTCAATAAAAAGCCTCGTTTTCTTGTTTGAACGACACGCGTTCTACTTTATTTCCTCTCGAGTTTGCATACATATTGTGTTTATATTTATGTGCTGTAGGATACGGTTATTAATGTGCGTAATCTAAGCTCATCTTTACCTTATCCTTGACGGCCTCGGAACCTAGGCTATAGTAGTAGTGAGTGACCCTGGGTCCTGGGTTTCAGCCCCGATACTCACGACTGATAGACAAACGTTTGTTACACGGGACGTTGGTACATACAGACAGATGAGTCGTGATCCGTGAGTATTAGTAATGTCAATGGGAATTCTAGTGCGTGTTTAAATTAAAAGCATGTTATTAGAATCCTGTATCGTTTATTTTCGAGGTTGTTGTCTTATATCAAATTTTGGGAGCATTAAAATGACAATGACTCCAAATAAGGATAACCCTTTTTGAAATTGATTTGACACAGTGACAGCATAACGCCAAATGATTGCATGCCGGTTTGCTTCTTCTTTATAAATTAGTTGCCGGTGATAATCCACGTTCCCATCCATGGGCAAGACTGTCTTTATACCTAACTTGAATCTATGAATAACGCTAGAGGAAAAAGTAGATTGCGTTTTGTTTAACGAAACGAGGATTTTTATTTCCTCTGGATTTAAACTAGGGCCCAGGGTATTCAAAATGTTTGTGGCGATGTCCTTTAATCACTTTGAAACCATCTAGCCGATGTGCCCCAAATTGGTTTAATTTGTAAGGCAATGCGAAGATGGTTTGAGACCACTAAAACAATGCATTAGATACATTCGGTCCACTCATGAAGTCGATTTTCGACTTTTCCCACTCAAAATTTTTAGTGGCACAACGCCGGCTATGCACTAGTTCTAAATAATTAACATACTGGAAGGTAACACTATAACAATGTTATATGTAAAAGTGAACATTACTGTGACGTGACACTTGCGTTGGTATATCAAGGCCAGGCAATACAAGTAACCTGATCATGCCGTGTTATTGGAGTGAAGCGCAAACATTTCACAAGAGAATTTAGAGCTTGTTAGTTGAAGTAAATACCTACTTTGAGGGTTTATTTTCATTTCCGTTCGAGAAAACATATAGCGTGTTTAACACACATTGTTCTTTTACCCTAAATAGTTTGTGAAAGACCCTCTTGAAATGATCACGTCTCTAATATATGAATAATATATTGTCTTATAGTAAAATATTGAAGAAACATTATAGGTAGCAAATCCGTTTCTTTCGAAATGACTATTTTTAGATTTTATAAAAATAATTCAGGCGCTGCAACTGTTTAATAAAATTAGCTCACATACTGTCTATATTTAAATTAAGTAGGAAGACAAAATAAAAAATAATATCATATTAATGAACTGAGTTGCCTTGATCTCCGGTGGAATGCATTATTTGTAATTTAACGAAGGGTTTTGTTTCGTTGCAGGTTGGTTGCAAGCATTCAGTATTAATAGCAGTTCACTTGCTCAGTTAATCGGGCGATTACTGTAAAATTTTGTGCCCATTTAAAATGTATTCCTCCTTCGAAGATTTATAGCCCAGTAGGTCGATGTATTACTTAAAATAATAAATTAAAATTGCTCCATAAATATACACCGGTTTATTTATTTTACTGTTCAACTTTTTAAGCTAAAGAGACAAAGTTATCACGCCAGTGTTTTTCGCCTGGATTCTGGGTATCTTTCGTATGATAAGATTATTCACTATCGTATGAAAGGAAAATTAAATTGTTAATTGAAAATCTAAACAAAGTTGAGTTTTAAAAATACTATTTAAATTATTTATCAAAATAATATTTTGTATTTTACAAAATTCAATGTAAGTATGTATTTCTGATAGTTTTTATTGAATTAATTTAGCATTCTTTGTGGTCTTAAGTCGTACTTTTGCATGGTTGTTTTACATGCCTGGCTTGCTGGCTTGACTCTTATCTTCTAAAAGTCAACCGTGAAAATTTTTTTAAGTTTCATTTGCAGTCCTGATGACCTTGCAGATGTGCTTGGAGCGGTGTCCATCAATGGCATCTACTATGTTGGTGACTGTCACAATGGAAAAGGGAAAAGACCTCATATAATTCGTTTTCAGCTATATCGTACAGTTATTTGAATATACGAGGAAGGCCTAACTATGAACACAGATACGTGGCGTTCCTGCTGGTTGACACCATGCTTCATCATTACGTAAAACAATATTATGTTGTGCAACGTCAATAACCGCAATTAATTTACCTACAATTTATAATTTATGGAAATCTTCCGTGAACACTTTTTGCACGATCTTGTTTATTGAAGGCATATCATGTAACATATTATACTGTTGGACAAATAAACTGCATCAAACTATGTGAAGATTTTTAATTTAAAAGGGCATTGAACCTAGTTAGCATACCTACAAGTACCGCCATTTTGAAAAATTTTCATTTCGGCGGCCAGTGATGAAACATGTGTCAATCCATGAAGTAAGTGATTACAATCAATAAGTATTCAGTTATGAAATGTCGTAAGTGATATACTTTCTGAGATATGTGTTTATTAATAACGAGTAACCGTCCTCGCTTTGCTTCGGTTTTCTTATTTTTTTACACCTTATTGGAGTTTTATTAAGGATCCCTATTTTTTTTGAAAATATAATATAGCCTATGTTACTTGGGGATAGTGTAGCTTCCCAACAGTCAAAGAATTTTTGAAATCGGTTCAGTAGTTTCGGAGCCTATTCAATGCAAACAAAAAATCAAATCTTTCCTCTTTATATATATTAGTATAGATTATTTCTATTTTTGAACTCAAATATCTCAGAAAGTATACGTATATCATTTACGACACTTCATCACTGAATATTTTTTGATGTCTGGCACTGTTTCATTACTGGCCGCCGAAACGAGGTTTTTTCAAAATGGCGTACTTGTAAGTATGCCAGGTTCCATAAAAAATGTTCGAACCTAATTCCAGCTAATTTAATTTTTTTTGGTAAGTATTTAGTGTTATTTGAAGTTCATAGTGCGATGTTAAAAATAAGTAAAAGAAATTACTTGCAGCTGACACGAAAATGTAGTTTTCGGAGAAGTAAGTATTTATACTAAGGAGAACTTTTGCAAAAACCGAGATTTTGCTAGATCATATTATGGCACCTAATTGGAAAATTATCGTAGAATTTTGTATCATAATGCATGATACCGCACGGCTGCGCGTAGCAGTATGGATTCGCCAGTACTTACTCGTAGTTACGCTCAATGTTCCCACCATGGACTTCCCAGCTCCTAGCTCTGGCCTCAATTCAGTTGTGCATATTTATGCTTAACGTGCCCACATACGGGCATATATAGAAGTTAATGTGTGGAATCCTTTTCAAAAACCACAATTCCTGAACGGTGATAAGCAGTAGCAGAAGAATGGGAGAGGCTCCTTGAAAGTTTAACTAGATTGGTGCAAAAGCGGTAATTTGAACGCCAGGTGGCAATACTGCTTATAAAAAAAAATCAATAATAATTATCCTGTTTTTTCTTAATGTAAGTAGCTCTAAATAGGTGAATTTTTTTTTTGAAATTCGTTCAGTAGTTTTTGAGTTTATCTATTAGGTACCAATAAGTAAAAAATCAAAACCTTCCACTTTAAAATACCTATTAGTTTAGATATTTTAAGTAAACAAAAATCTTTATTACAATTAATATGCTAATAATGTTAGATAAAGTAACGATATAAATGTTATTACAAAAAGTGTTGTGGAGTTGTACGAAGATAACGTTGAGTATTAAGTGAATAAAGGGGAACTACTAAAATTTTTCTAGATATAATTATAAACATATTAGATATTCCTATAGCTGGTCAAAAATAGCATCACTGTGGTCAACAAGCTCGCCCACAGCGTTAGCGGCAACTTGACACAGTGCCGAATTGTGCTCTTAACATAATAAATATAACGGTTGAGACCTCAAACACATAAATATGAATAGAATGATCAACATACTACAAAGATATCTTAAATAACCAATTTAAATATGCTGTACGAACTAAAAAACAAGATAGACAGGCAGGCAAAAAGGCTCGTGCAGTGGTCGTAAATATTTGATAAAAACGTTGATGTTATAGATAAGTTGTAGGTAATTTATCAAGGTGTGAAAGCTTATAATTTTACTGGAAATCGTATCCTTCGAAGCGAAATATTGACGAAGTTAATAACCATTTCACTGGCAAATATAATTATTTTATGTTATGAAGAATTCTGTTCCCCCATCTTCTTTGATCATGTCAGCATCTTTCTCCCCCATTGTTAAAATCGGTGCGTTTGTACCAAAGTCCTGCTGGTACGTGAAAGATTTTATGCGTTGGCATTACAACTCTTAAGCCGCGTGCCGTATACTTTGAGCTGCGATTCTACAACTGCTTGAATCTGCATCAGTTTTGGTTCCATTTTATTTGTACAGCAGCGATGGAGAATGTTGTGGTTAGTTTTCAATGCCCAAAGCATAGAAATTTGTTGAAGCGATGGCGATGAGTGACTTCCGAAAAGAGTTTGTCTAAACAAACCTAATTCGAATAAAAATATTTGAGTCTGAGTTTGATTTTTAGTATCTGTTGGGGCACCTTGGAATACTCAGGTTGAAGAAATAAAATTCGGAAGTCTGATCGCTCACGTAGCTATCCGTTTATTAGTGACGGTGAGTAGAAAAATTAATATGGCTTATTGCCCATATAAGCGACGCAGCGCCTGATATACTTTAGATGCAATAGCACATTACATACATTCTAAACATACCCCCCGCCGTTGAAAGCTAGTCTTTCAACAAACGTCTAGAAGGGGACAAATTTTCGAAAACGCTCGTCGAACCACGCCCGTAGCCGTCTTCACATCCGCTACTCTGCTGATACCATCCGTCCCTGGATGGAGGTGGACAACGCGACCCAGCTTCCACTTCAGTGGCGGCAAATGGTCATCCTTGATTAGAACAAGGGAATTGAGCTTCAACGTGCCCTTATTGGAGCGCCATTTTACTCGTTGCTGAAGCTCGCTGATGTATTCCTTGCTCCATCTCGACCAGAAATGCTGGCGAAGTTGTTCGATACGTTGGTAGCGTGTCAGGTGATGAACAGAGCAGTCTTCGACATTTTTGGCTGGCAGGGAAGTTAAAGGCCGTCCAATAAGAAAATGGCCTGGCGTGAGTGGCATCAAATCATCAGCATCCGAAGAGAGAGGCGTCAAAGGTCTTGAGTTGAGTATCGCCTCAATTTGAGTCAAAGTTGTGTTAAGCTCTTCGTACGTCAAGTGACAATGTCCCAGCACTCTAATTAAGTGATATTTTGTCGATTTGACACCTGCTTCCCATAAACCGCCCATATGCGGCGCATAGGCTGGTAAGAAATGAAATTTAATGCCTTCGTTAGCCAAACTTTCAGGAATGGAACTCGAATTATCTTTAAGGAACTTAGAAATTTCGTGAAAGGCACCTACGAATGTTGTTCCATTGTCGGAATAAATGTTGAGAGGTTTCCCCCTTCGCGAGATAAACCTATGCAGAGCCTGCAAATAACTGTGACTCGTCAAGTCACCCACCAATTCTAAGTGAATGGCTTTAGTCGTAAAACAAATAAAAAGTGCAATGTATACCTTGACTAGTCTACATCCACGACCCTGACGACTAACAGAATTAATAGGGCCGGCATAATCTACACCTACGTTCTGGAATGGGTAAGCAGCTGGGGAAAGTCGGTCTGATGGCAAGTTTCCCATTTGCGGCACAACAGTTTGTCCCTTCATGCGCTGACAAAGAACGCAGTTTCGATAAGTGGCTTTAGCAAGGTTTCTACCACCTAATGGCCAATAGGTCTCTCGTATAGTTGCTAATAACATTTGAGGTCCAGCATGCATTAATCTAACGTGTTCTCCTTGAAATAAAAGTTTGGCGAAATGATGAGAGAACTGTATTAATATTGGATGTTTTTTCTCGTACGCGAAATTTGAATTAGACAAGCGACCGCCAACGCGCATTATTTTATCATCATCGAGAAAAGGATTAAGTTTTAAAAGTGAAGATTTATTAGGTAAACTACCATTATTTAATAATAAATTATATTCAGAAAATGATTCCATTTGCGAATGAATTATGATGATTTTTAATGACTTCTGCAACTCATCAGTATTTAAATAACTAGAAGACGAATTACACTTTCTACACGCATTTATAAACCGTAAAACGTACGCTATTACTCGCTGAAGTCTTAGCAAAGTGGAAAAACGTTTAAAATCTATAAAATAATTTTTGTTATCGACGACGGTTGAATGAAGTGAAACTTCCGCCTTCACTTCTGGTAAACAGGCATGAGGTTTTGGAGGTGAGGGCCAGCAGTCCTTATCTTCTAGTAAAAATGAAGGACCGGTCCACCACATATCCAAAGATTGCATAGAATTGATGTCTACTCCTCGTGATATTAAGTCTGCGGGATTATCTTGTGTCGGTACATGTCTCCAGGTGGCTGAGCTGGTGGTCTCTAAAATTTCTGCTACACGATTACGCACAAACGTGTTTAACTTAATAGGCAGCATTTTTAACCAACCCAGCACCACCATTGAGTCAGTCCAAAAGGTGACGTTAGAGATTGGAGTGCGTATTGAACCAACCACCTTTTCATAAAGGCGAGCACCTACTAAAGCGGCGCACAGCTCAAGGCGTGGTATGGTTAATGGTTTTATCGGCGCAACGCGACTTTTGGCGACAAGAAGCCGAACCTGAACTTCTTGCTCGCTGACACTGCGCATGTAGACACAAGCACCGTAAGCTTGCTCTGATGCATCAGTGAATATATGAAGCTCTAACAATTCTTTAGACTCACAGACGACACGACGAGGGATCCTCAGCTCATCAAGCACTGGTAAGACTTTAATTATGTTATTCCAGGCTTTGCTTACGTGTTCTGGCAATAAGTCATCCCATGACAGCTTTTCTAACCAAAGCTTTTGCAACAGGTGTTTCATACGTATAACACAAGGCGACAATAGACCTAACGGGTCAAATATGCGGGCTATGACTGCTAGTATGTCACGCTTTGTCGTCGCGGGCTGCTGAGGGATACTGATAGGAAAGCGCAGGTCATCAGATTGCGTATGCCAACAAAGTCCAAGGGTCTTCGCCACCTCAGTCTCTCCCATATTTAAGTTGAGAGACGAGTGCATAGACGCGTCTGGAAGCAAGGTAGGCTCATTGGACTTCCACTTTCGTAAAGGCATGCAAGCAGAAGCAAGAGCATTAGTAACCTTGTCACGCAAAATGACGGCTTTCTTGAGGTCATCTTCACCAGTCAAGAGGTCGTCAACGTAAAAGTCATGAATAATAACCTCTGAGACCCTTTGATCAGCACACTCCAGACCAATCTGCTTCAAGCACCGCGTTGCTAAATAACCACCGTTCGCAGTACCATACGTTACAGTCGTCAATTTAAATGCCTTCAGGACACTAGATGGGTCGTCACGCCAAACAATTTGTTGCAAATGCCTGTCAGAGGGATGTACGGATACTTGCCTGTACATTTTCTCCACGTCCGCTGAAAGTATATATTTATAATACCTAAACCTCAGTAATATAGATAACAAGTCGTCTTGGACGGTAGGCCCTACCATCATTATATTATTAAGGGAAACTCCCGAATTACTAGGCGAGCTCGCATTAAACACTACTCTTAATTTCGTGCTAGTACTATGTTCACGCAGCACCCCACTGTGGGGCATGAAGTAACAGTCAGTTCCTACATTATTAATATCACTCTCGATCATGTGACCTAAGAGCAAATATTCAGACATAAACTCCTTATACATTTTATAAAATTCAGGACGATTCTGATTTCTACGCTCAAGTGTTAGAAAACAACGTTTTGCTCGTTGCAATGAATCTCCTAACATGTCTGTGGAGTCCTTCAATGGAATCCTTACGCAGAAACGACCATCTTCCAACCGCGAAGTGTTTTTAATAAAGTGTTCTTCACACAGCCTCTCTTCTTCAGAATAGGCAGATGACTGATGGCGAACCTCCTCAAGTTGCCAAAAACGCGTTAACTGGTTTTGAATGTCATCACAATAATTAATTATGGGTGAAGTATTATCATTAATTGACAATTTAACAAAATTGCATTTAATAGGAGAGGAAAAACCCGACGAAATATAGCCGCCGTTAACTGGGCCACAAACTAGCCAACCTAGTCTTGTTTGACAGAGCGTCGGTTTTCCGTCACCCAAGGATATCCTTTCCGGTCCTAACAGATTCCAAAAAACATCTGCGCCGATTATTACATCAATAGCAGCAGGCGCGTAAAACTTAGGATCCGATAACTGAATATCCGATGGAATATTTAAATTACTAACGTCTATTTGTCGCACAGGAATGTTATCGGTTATAGCCGGCAACACGAAACATTGAAGCTCGGTACAGTAGTTTTCATTCAATGATTTAATGTGCACTCGACACATCTTACCTACACGTGAAACCGAGTTATTTATTCCCTGGACAGACTTACTAACTTTAACGAATGGTAAATTCATGTGTCTCTGTAGTCTTTCAGTAATTAAACATGACGAGCTACCAGAATCAAGCAGCGCGCGAGCAATAAACTCACGGTTATTATTATCGTATAACTTGATTTGAGCCGTCGATAACAGAACATTGCCGTGGTAACTAGAATGCGACAGCGGGCTGCCGTTGTGCGTACGCGCAATGACGTTTGCCGAGAGGGCTACGGAGGCGCCGCTTACGGGAGTGAAAGGATGAGCCGTGACCTTGACATTGGAATCACTACGCTGACCGTCGTTAGTCGGGTCGACAATTTCAGTATGGCTGTTTTGTTTATAATCTGAAACATGCACAAGCGTGTGGTGTTTGCGTTTACATATTTTACAGCCTGGTTTCTTACAGTTATTAGAATAATGACCACGACGAAAACAGTTGTAGCAAACCTTGTAATTGTGTAATGATTTTAATCTTTCGTTGTTACTGAGAGACAAAAACTGAGGACAAGTGTGCAAACTGTGATCTGCGTTGCAATTCGGACAACAAGAATTAGTCGGTGAAGTCGGTGACCCTTTGTCGACAGAAACCATTGCTTTTATTTTGTGATTCTTTGACTGCGAGTGAACAGGTACCGTTCTTGACTGAACTGCATTTCGCAACTCTAAATTTTCTAACACATCTGCCCTATTTTGTAAAAATTGAATGAAATTCGTAAACAGAATTGACTCATTTTTGTCTAAATTACCTTTAAATTCCTCCCATTCACGCAACGTCTTATTATCTAATTTTTGACTGATTATATAAATTAATAAAGTATCCCAACTAGTAACTGGTTCACCTAATGCACTTAATGCTCGGATATTTTTATTTACTTGATCGATCATGCGTTTTAAATATATGGACGATTCTTTATTGAGTTGTTCCAAATTAAACAAGGCAGTAACATGATTCTGAACAAGTAGTCGTTTGTTATCAAATCTTTCACAAAGAAGATTCCAAGCCACTTGATAATTTTGAGCAGAAAACTCGTATGACTGTAACATTACAGCTGCGGACCCATCCAAAGACGATTTCAGGTAGTGGAATTTATTAATAGGATCAATGTCGTCGTTGTTATGAATGAGACTAGTAAAGGTATCTCGGAAACACAACCAATTATCATACAAACCACTAAATTTTGGCAAATTTATAGTAGGTAAATGTACAGGTTTAGAACCTCTGCGGCTAGATATTGAAGCTTCATCGCTTGATTTAGAAAAGGAATTTATTAAATGCTTTGCTGTAGCTAGTAATGAAAAATATTGTGACTCAATTTTTATTCGTTCCGCCGATTCACTTTCAGGGTTTTCAATCGAAAGTTCTAATTCTAGCTGTACCTGCTCAAATTCCTCATTGAATAGTTCCTCCAATTTTGATATACGCAATTGAAGTTCTATTACCTGAACGTCTGTCAGTTCTGAAGGTTTTAAAGATGATAAAAAGGCAGAAAAAACAGTTAGTCTCCCCTTATATATTCCACGTTTCTTTTTCAGCTCCTTTAAGTCCGTCATTATGGGAAGCAGATGCCAAACGACCTGGAATTGATACAATGGAGAACGTTAACTAAAAATAATAACTAAATACAATTTTATTTTTTGATGGAATACCAGTATACAGATACTATGTGGGACTAAGTTCAACTACAGTTTTAGTAATTTAATTAATACACAAACAATTGAAAAATTTACCTAAATTAATAATAAATAACTGCTACTAATAAAATATGAGCTAAAATATCTAAGTATTTACTACCTACTTATGTACCTAATAACTTATATATTACCTAATAAACGCACTAAGTGGCACAGTTACGCAATAAATTAAGCTAAATTAGATTTAATTTTTTAACAAATAGTTAAGTGATGTAACTTCAAGTTACTGTACTGTATTTTAAGTACATTAACTACTGTTTTAAACAAAGAAATAAACCTAATGCAACGTAACTATGTAGGTACATTAAGTGAAGAAAATATGGTATGTACTGACCTTAGATATTCAGACAATTTCCTGAATATTTACCTGAATATTGAGTGTTGGGTGCAATAAATATAAATAAGATTATACTGGCTTAACACTGGAAAATAATACACTTTGACTCCTGGTGTGCTGGTTATAACCTCGATGTCGACACGTCGTTTGCCGCTAAAGTGTATCTTCCCTTATTTCTTCGCCTTTACCGCAAATTATTTATATTTTCTGGATAATGTTTTCTTCATCTGGCTCGTTATGGACCAATGTTGGGGCACCTTGGAATACTCAGGTTGAAGAAATAAAATTCGGAAGTCTGATCGCTCACGTAGCTATCCGTTTATTAGTGACGGTGAGTAGAAAAATTAATAATTTAATCCATAGGTCGCTGGTTCAATCCGGCTCGAAGGACCAATGTTGGGGCACCTTGGAATACTCAGGTTGAAGAAATAAAATTCGGAAGTCTGATCGCTCACGTAGCTATCCGTTTATTAGTGACGGTGAGTAGAAAAATTAATATGGCTTATTGCCCATATAAGCGACGCAGCGCCTGATATACTTTAGATGCAATAGCACATTACATACATTCTAAACAGTATCGAATAATAAAGGAACATTTACGGAGGTTCATGCAATTAATTATAATATGGTAATGTCATAATCTATACAAATAAATAAAATTGGAGTGTCTGTTTGTAATATTAAAATAACCACTTTTTACTAAGTGCATTTGGATGTATACACGGTACATATACCAAAACAATATTTTTCACAATTTTTGTCTGTCTGTCGGTCTGTTTGTTCCGGCTAATCTCTGAAAAGTCTGGACCGATTTTGACCGGACTTTCACTGGTAGATAGCTGATGTAACAAGGAGTAACTTAGGCTAATTTTATTTTAGAAAAAAAATAGTTTGTTCGACGATACGAAGCTCGCCGGGTCAGCTAATACATACGAGTAATAGAAGTGTGCACGTATAATGCACGATCGACGATAACTCTACTATTATTACTTGTTAGCCCTACATACTCATGATAGTTTTCATTTTAAATTCATCAGTATTTTTAATGTTTAATGGGTGAAAGGAGAAAAGGATAAAACTTGTGCCTCAAGTCGAGACATCTCTGGAGCAAGTATTGGAATGGTAGACTTTTAGTCCATTTAAATTTCATTGGTAATATTGATTTTAATTGTTAATTAATACCATTATTACTATTATTATTTCTCCATGGGGTTCGCCTGGATAGCTACCACCCTTGAGCATGAATCAGCCGCCAAACGACTCGTCGTGTTCCGGCTGAGGGCTTGAGAGCCAGTTCTTTCTTGGCCGGCAACGCATCAGTGATATTTTTGGTATTGCTGATGTCCATGGGTGACGATAGCCACTTACCATCAGGTGGATCGTCTGCCGTTTGCCGGCTATTTCCATAAAAAATAAAAAAAAATCCCAAGAAGACATAAGTTTGCGCGTTAACCGCTAAAAAAAACCATCATAGCACCACAGTTCCAGAACATTCCTCTTAACATCTTTAAAAGTATTGGAATCCTTGGTGTCGACATTTCGAATGAAGTTCAGTTTCGGGACCACTTAGTTAGTAAGCCTAAACAATTTTCTTGCAGCTAAAATTGGGAGTACTCAACAGAGCTAAGCAGCAAGCAGCTAAGCAGCTAAGTAGCTAGCCCTCGTGGGGCTCTATATCAAAATTTTGTCGAGGGGCCCTCTCGCCTCCAGGGTACAGATAACAGAATATACCTATGTCGATTAATTAATCACAATCAATCAATGCCGCTATATGTTGCCTATGTGGATTATCAGAAAGCCTTTGATTCTACCGAGACCTGGGCAGTACTAAACTCTCTTCAGCGGTGCGGGATCGTGGATACATTTTTACAAGCTTTAATAATAATCAAATCTTGCAAACTGAATTAGAACTACTTCTTTTTTCTTACGAATTATAATTTTGCATTTTGCTATGGTTCCGATGACAATGCATTTTTGTGATAAGCAGAACCTGATAATACATTTAGGGTTGGCCCCAGACGAGAGAACTTGTTAACGGTTAACAAGCAACCTACCTAAAATTTAATATACGTATTAAATTATGATAGCGCGTTCCAAAATCCATCACAAGCTGACTGCCATTGCCAGGGTTGGCGTCGGATAAAGGAACGTCTCACCGGTGATCAGCAGTCGTATTTTTTGCTTCAGTGCACTTACCCTATAAAAACTTGTTTTTAGTTTTTAAACTATTAATTTATTTGATTAATGATGATAGAGTTAAGTGGTTTTTCCATTTTTCTGAAACCAAATTAGGCCTGCAACACAAACCGCGCCAACAACAAAATTTCTACATTCTATTGAAATATATTGTTAGCGTAAGAAACACGGTAAATATAATCTGATGACGGTAAATATAAACACTGATTAAACAAAAAATCTCAGAAACTACCGAACCGATTGTGATGAAATTTGGCAGGGAGAGTTTCTGCTAAGGAGACGTCAACTAAGAACGGATTTTTGGAAATTCATCCCCTAAGGGGTACAAATAAGGGTTAGAGATCAGTTTCATACAAACCAACTTGGTCAGTTTTAGAGTTATAAATATGAAAATTTTTATGTAACTTTATAGTAATAAACAAAAGTTAAATTTATCACATTTTTTTGGAAAATCATCCCTTATAGGGTTAATTTCTTGGATAAAACTTAGTACGCAACTTCGTCATTTTTGAAGTTAAAAACATGAAAATTCACATATTAGTTGAAGATTAGAAACAAAATTTAAAAGTTATGTGTTTTTTGGAAAATCAACCCCTAAAGGGTTAATTTAGCGGGCGCAACTTAGTATGGCAACTTCGTCAGTTTTGAAGTAAGAAGGATAAAAATTTGTATATAAGCTTATAGTTAGACACTAAAAATAACTGTATCATTGTTTTCTCGAAATTCATCCCCTACAAATAAGGGTTGGAAATCATTTACATACAAATCAACTTCGTCAGTTTTAGAGTTATAAATATGAAATTTTTTATGTAAGTTTACAGTTATCAACAAAAGTTAATTTTACCACATTTTTTTGGAAAATCATCCCTTAAAGGGTTAATTTAAGGATTTAATTAAGTACGCAACTTAGTAATTTTTAAAGTTAAAAACATGAAAATGTATACATATAGGTATTAGCTGCAGATTAGGAACAAAATTTGGAAGTATTATGTTTTTTTTTGGAAAATCATTCCCTAAAGGGTTAATTAAGAGGGCGAAAGTTAGTATGGAAACTTCGTCAGTTTTGTACTTAGAAGGGTAAATTTTTTTATATAACCTTATAGTAAGATAGGTACAAAAAATAACTGTAACATGGTTGTCTTGAAATTCATCCCCATACGGGGTAAAACTAAGGGGTTGTAAATATTTAAAAAAGTACGTTATTTTTGAATTCAGTAATATGAAATTTAATTTGTAAGCGTATAGGTAGAAACAAAAATTTAGTGTAGAGGACTTTACGGATGGGAGGGGAAGGGACAGGAAGCGAGAGTAGGACCGGGAACGGGAGAGGGACAAGGAGCAGGAGAGGGATAGGGAGCGGAAGAGAGAGAGGGAGAGGGAGCAGGAGAGGGATAGGGAGCGGAAGAAAGAGAGGGAGCAGGAGCGGGAGCAGGAGCGGGAGCAAGAGCTGCAGCGAGAGCGGGAGCGGGAGCGGGAGCTGCAGCGAGAGCGGGAGAGAACGGGGAGAGGGAGGAGAGGGAGAGGGGAGGGGGAGGGAGAGGGTGACAAGTTATATAACTCCTGAATAGATAACTAATAATTAATATAATAATAAATAGATATTTTTTTTTATAAAACTCAAGAGCCAATTTTTCTGTACATTAAATATTTTTTTCAAAATTTCGGTTAGGGGCACTTTCTAACGTGTTAGAGCGCCAAAAATTTGTTCTTAAAATTATTGTGTGTCTGTCTATCTCTTTTTCTTTGTCTATCCAGGCATCACATGAAAACCCTTGAACTGATTTCGATGGAAATTAGTTAAGTCGTTCCTTATACTTTGGGTCATGTTTTAAAAAATTTCGTCCCGAAGAAATTAAAAGTTTTCCCCGGAAACAGAATGAATCTTTGTATGGAATATTTTTAAAATATCAGCGATTTGCTTTAAATTTGCGACAAACGTTCCTCCTTTAATTGACGGAATACATGTTTTCGAGTTTTTCAAAGTTTTTCATGGAAAAAAAAAACAAGTAAATGTTAATGTTGTTTATTTTTCAAAACCCGCTCCCGGCGGAATGATTTGTGATTGTGATTGTGATGTATGAGTACTTCGGTATAAATTAATCTGTTTATAAATTTTCTTCTGTAAGGGGAACAAATATTATAAACATAATTTCCGCGTGCGAAGCTGCGGGCAACAGCTAGTTTATTATAAGGTATAAAAATCTCGTATCACGGTCTTTGTGGTCGAAGTCCTCTGAAATGGCTCGACCGATTTTTATGATTTTTTTTGTATAATTATATTTGATAGATATGAGAGTAGGCCGTAAAGTACATATATTTCATACCGCTAGGTGATTAGGCTATCCCTATATCTAGATATAATTTATATGGTAGAATAACGTTTGCTTTTAAGTTGTACTGGACCAATGCGACTATTGTATTCTTTCCATGTAATTAGCTTTCGTCAAGACATTTCTGCACGTTGCAAATTCGTTGCATGTTGAGATGAGCGGCGATAAGCAAGGGATCGTTAACTCGAGCCCCAAACGATACAAGGTTGGGTTGCGACATTATATCATAACCAGTTTATGTATGTATTTTACACAAACAATTTACATTAAATAAAGCGAAATAAATACCCACCGCTTACAAGCGCGCCGCGTTGGTAGCCAACCGCAATACCAGTTTTTTTTTATTTAACTAGCTGATAAACGAGCTGTGATGACAAGGGACATGAGTGAAACTAAAGGCATCATCGATGAGTTGTTCAAGAAAGAAGATAAGGGAAATAAAGCAAGAACTACAATGACAATGCATTGTCGATGACAACCCAAGCCCCCCTAGGCTCTAGGGCAGTCTAGGATATCAAAATTGGGGATCCAAACGGAATAACTCGTCTGAACACGAGTTCTTCAGCGTCTGACTAAAGAAGGTAGTAGCTAGACTGGCAGGCTCTACGGAAAGACCATAAGATAATACTAGAATATCGGAAACGGCGCCTACGATTTTCATGAAATTTAGTATGCACAGAGTTTCGAGGGCGATAAATCGTTTTAGTTAGGTTTCATTTTTAGAAAATGTCGTTTTAACCGGCAGTGAAAAACTGCTACAATATTATTCGCTATTCCTGACATCTATTGGCGTGTAATAATACTATTATTATTGGGAGCAACCAACTGCCTCAACGACACAGAGCTACTTCAGTAGATGGCGTTGTTAAGCTATATTAAAATTCCGAGCAAAGCTCGGTCATCCATATATTATTGAAGTTAAATGCGAAACCAAAACACATTAATTATATTATTTTTGTAACTTGTAAGAATTTGCTTTTTGTGAAGGAGACATTTTTTTCGCACCTGTCGCGCAGTACGCGTAGGCGGGAATGTGAAGTTTTCTGTAAAAATTCTACGAGTGACGTCACATCGTGTTATGTCAGTCTAACAAAAAATATAAAATGCTCATGAATTGGTAATTTTTATATTATTCATAGTTTAATCTTATCTTTTATATAATAATAATATAATAATCAGAAACCGTGCCAACGGCTGTACGCATTTAGTTAAGTTTAAAGGGCGGGAGGGGGTCCTAAATTTCGTGACGTCTCATTTCAAAATCGAATAATTGGTATGTATAGGTAAATATTAAAAAACAATTAATGGAAATAAAACCTATATCGGAACTGCTTCGGAACTTTAATTTAATAATTTCTAGGTGTAAAATTTCATAATAATTATGTGACGTCACACTAGAGGGGAGGTCTCACAAGTGTGATCAGCTGTGACAAGGAAGGGGAAGGGGTCAAAAAGTCATGAAATTAGTGTGACGCAATTTTTTTTAATGGAAATAGCCGGCAAACGAGCTGACGATCCACCTGATGGTAAGTGGCTATCGTCGCCCATGGACATCAGCAACGCCAAAGGCATCACCGATGCGTTGCCGGCCAAGAAAGAGAGAAGAAAATGTTAGGACTTGAAATAAATACACCTTTTTTAATGTTCGTAGTTTCTTATATTCTCGGGACGACCGCCATTACACTTTTTTACAGACCATAGTTACTTCTCATTCTACAATGTTGCCAACAACAATAATCAAATATTGTATTGCCATTCACACCTCCCCTCAATAAAATATTTGAAACAAAACTATTAGACTTTCACCAATTAAGATATCCCCCTAACAATATACTTCACCTTAACAAAAGAACTAATTGCTAAACAATTTATCTCTTAATTTTTGAAACTGAGTACCTCCTAATGCCTTTGTTAGCATGTCTGCAAGTTGGTTACTGGTATTTACATATCTCAATTCAATTAACTTTTTATCTAAGTTCTCCTTAATAAATGCTTGCTTGATTTGTAAATGTTTTATTCTAGAATTACCAGTAGCCATCTGAGCCATTTTTATTGTAGACTGATTGTCCTCAAATATAGTTATATTTACACTAAACCCAAATGTCGCTAAAACATCTTTCAGCCAACAGGCCTCACTTGTGGCTAGGCACAGAGCCACAAATTCGGCCTCTGTTGAAGACAGGGCTACAGTTGGCTGCTTCTTAGAGAACCACATTACTGAGCAACCAAAAACTTTAAAAATACATCCTGAAGTTGACTTATAGTCACTGCACCCACCCCAGTCACTGTCAACATAACCTACGACATCATTACAATCTCTGGTATAAATTAAACAAAGCTCAATAGTCCCTTTGACATATCTTAAAATATTTAACAAAAGTTTATATAAAAGCTCAGAAGCACAACTCTGATACCCACTTAAGATGTTTACTACTGCACAAATATCAGGGCGAGTCCCCATTGCAGCATAAATAAGACTTCCTATTAATTTTCTACATTTCTTTTCAATTTCTACACTTTCTGATGCTTCTCTCTTTAATATATGAAAGTTACAATTTTTATCAATTGGCAAATGTAAAATTTTACAATCCGACATTCTATATTCTGCTAACAACTTTTTCAAGTATTCTTTTTGTGATATAATAGTTATCCCCTTATCTATATCTTGCTTAACCTCTATTCCTAAAAAATTTGTTATAGCCCCCATTACTTTCATTTTAAAAGAACTACACAAACCATTAGTTAATTCATGCAAAGTCTCCTTATTGTTACCAAAATATAATATGTCATCTACATACAATAACAGAAATGTTTTTATGTTCCCTTCACACTTTGAATACAAACACATATCCTTATCACTTTGTTTATACCCTAATGATAACATTACATTATTAAAAGTTTCATTCCAGTACTTAGGAGACTTCTTTAAGCCGTAAATAGACTTAGTAAGTTTGACATATTTAATATCAGTTCCCTCTGGTAAAATCAAATACAATTCCTCATCAAGTTTTGCATTAAGAAAAGCTCCACATACATCCATCTGACTAATTTTTAACCCTAACTTAGTAGCTACAGATACAAATATTCTAAAAGTATTTAGCTTTGCCACTGGGGCATACAAGTCCTGTAACTCACCATATTCTTGTTCAAAGCCCCTGGCTACCAACCTGGCTTTGAAACCGCCTTCCTTTCTTTTTAAAACCCATTTTGAACTTACAAATTCTTTTCCTTCTGGTATCTTATCTACTTCTGTCCATGTGTTATTTTCCTTCAGCTGTCTAAGTTCCTCTGAAACAGCCTGTTTCCACTGTTCAGCCTCTTCTGACATTATGGCTTCCTTATAACTCTTAGGCTCTGCAACATACAAGTGATAGCTTTCTAGGTATTTGGGTTTCTTTATTCTTCTTTTTGGTCTAATTTCTTGGTCTTGATTTCCTTCTTCCTCTACATTTTCATTTCTCTGCTCAGGAAGCTGTAACTCGGGAGTTATTTCTGGTGTTGGACCAAGTTCTCCTAGTTCATTTTCATGAGTCTCTCCTACATCTGTGTCATAGAACTCTTCTCTGCTCTCATTTTGAAGTTCTTCGTCAAAGCTCTCTAAGGGTACATCAAGTAAGATTACTTTTTCCTCTTCCTGTATTTTTTGAATATCCTGGTATTTACAATTAGTCTATTCCATGAATACTATATCTCGCTTTATATGTACTTCCTTTTTGTCTTCATAATATACCCTATATCCTTTACTATCATCATATCCGACAAAAATTGCTTTTTCTCCTTTTACATCCCATTTCTGTCTATTTGTTTTTGGAATGTGAACATACACTTGTTCACCAAATATTCCACGTAGGCTCCGGATGTCAAAGTCCCGCTTATAGAATATTTCATGAGGTGTCATTTCTGGAACCCTACTTTTTGATGTTTTATTTAATATGTACACAGCGGTATTCACGGCTTCCGCCCACAAATGTTTTGTTAGATTTTTATTTTTGAGCATCGACCTCGCTGCTTCTACTATTGTTCGCATGTCTCTCTCTACTTTCCCATTCTGTTGAGGAGTGTAGGGTACCGTTGTCTGATGATTTATTCCTCTATCTTCAACAAAACGTTGCATGTCTCTGTTTACGAATTCACGTCCGTTATCTGTTCGGATTACCTTCACTTTAAGACTAGTCTGTCTTTCCGCCCAAGTAACAAAATGCTTTATCTTTCCAAAAACTTCATTCTTCTTTTGTACAAAATATACTACCCGGAAATTTGAATAATCATCCTTTATCAATAAAAAGTATTTAGAACCCCCTATACTCTCAACTTCCATAGGGCCGCACAGGTCAGCATGTACCAGCTCTAATGTAGCATTTGTATGCTGCTCTCTTCTGTAAAATGGTAATTTGTGCATCTTACCTTCTACGCATGAAACACATTTTGAATTTTCTCCTGTATATTTAATGTTGTTTTTGTTCAGAACTTGCTTAACATGGTCAATATTTTGATGACAAAGTCTCTCATGCCACTCAGTTAAAGTAGAAATTGCCGCAACCCCTACATCACTTGACACCTTCAATATGTAATAATTTCCATCATTGTAACCAATAGCACACAGCACATTATTTTTGTAGAACAAACATTGTCCATCCGACATTATCACCTCATAACCTCTTTTGGTCGCACTAGGTATGGAAAACAAGTTCATTTTGATATTAGGCACATGCAGCACATTATTTAATATTGCCTCTGTATAGGCTTCCCCATTAAATATGTTAAGTTTTACATCTCCAACGCCAACAACAGGTAAGTTTCTTCCATCTCCGACAACTACAGATCTATTTGACACTGTTTGATAGTTTTCAAATAGCGAGCTATTCCCTGTCATGTGTTGACTCGCACCACTGTCAATCAACCAGCACTGGTTAGATAGACTTTTCAATTTACTCTCTGTATCTGTTGTCATAGCAACTGTGAATGCATTTCCGGAGTATCCTTTCAATGTACGTCCAGTGCCATACTTTTCAAAGTTTGTACGCTTAGGGCACTCATTTTTTAGGTGTCCTACTGCTCCACATCCAAAGCATTTCCTGCTTTCTATGCCATTTTTACATGCTTTGGAAAAATGTCCTGGTTTTCCACACTTGTAGCATTTTTTGATAAATCCACCTCGCCTCTTCATAAATAATGCCATGTTATCTCCTTCATCACTTTTTGATTTCATTCGCTCTTCTTCAACAAGCAACCTTGCTACCAGGTCATCATATTTTTGTTTCGAAGTTTCCACCGACTCCCATGCAGAAATGAAGTGGCTGTATGACTCGGGTAATGCCAATAAAACTTTAGTTATTAGGAATTTCTCAGACACTTCTTCTCCAGCTTGTTTTAATTGACAAGCCATCTCTCCAACCTTGGCTAGGAATACTGAGAGTTCACCATCTTCAAATTTACACTGCAGAAACCGTTGTTGTAGCATCATAGTGCTAGTAGCTGACTTAGCTTCATAAATACTGTGAAGCTTAAGCCACATTTCGGCCGCCGTTTCGCAAGTCAATACATGAACCATTGACGCTTCACTCAATCTTGAAACTATAATTGATTGGGCTTTCACATCTTTCTTTGTCCACTCCGATGTATTTATTTCAGGTTTCTTTTCGTTTCCATTCACTACAAGAAACACATCCGCGCCTTTCAATGTCACAGCCACCTGGAACTTCCAGACATTCCAGTTCTTTTGTCCTTCTAACCTTATGACGTTCGACGCCACCGCCATTGTATGTATTGATTCTCCCATTTTGTTTCTCCGAGCACGTCAGTCGTCGTTATCGCTATCCCCGCGTGAGCCTGATGCCGTACTTAACCTCCGCACGACCTCCTTCAGACACCGCTTCAATATTATTTCGCCGACCAACCTCAATTTTTCGACTACACGTGGACAGGTAATTTACACTACATGTAAATCACTCCGTGTAGCGTCCCCATACAATGATTTATTTTTGTTCTTGGCTTTTTCTTCACCTAAAACAGATTTATAAGCACTGGGCCCATAACCTGTTAGGACTTGAAATAAATACACCTTTTTTAATGTTCGTAGTTTCTTATATTCTCAGGACGACCGCCATTACACTTTTTTACAGACCATAGTTACTTCTCATTCTACAATGTTGCCAACGACAATAATCAAATATTGTATTGCCATTCACAGAAAAAGAAAGAAAGAACTGGCTCTCAAGCCCCCAGCCGGAACACGACGAGTCGTTTGGCGGCTGACTCATGCTCAAGGGTGGTAGCTATCCAGGCGAACCCCATGGAGAAATAATAATATTAATAATGGTATTCATTAATAATTAAAATCAATATTACTAATATAATCCCTCGAGGGGTCCTACCATGAGCGGGCCGGATTTAGTCGCCTTTTACGACACCCATCCTGCGTAGGATTGGGGTTAGTATTCTAAGCCGCCCCAATACGGCGAAAATTTACTGATGGCCCTTAACTTTAAGGTACACTCCATCCAATAAAAAATAATCATCTAAATCAGATCAGTACAGTTATTGGGGTACGGGTAAAAATTCCGTGGGTGAACAACTGAACAATCAATCATTCCCTATTTTCGTACTTTTAGGGGAGGAATAAAATTTTCAAAAAAATTGGAACTAACTTCAAGACATACCCCATTCATTAAAAAAGGAATCATCAAAATCTGACCACCCTGTGCCGATTGCTGCGTGATCATGTTACCGGATATCTGTATAATTCAGCATTCTATACAATACCTAGGCAATCTAAAACTTTCAGGTAACGTTTTGAATATTATTTATTTCATACTTAGCCCAGGCATTCTATACAATACTCCATGTGTAGTTGGTAATGTGTGTAAAAGACGGTTCTCTGCCCTTTCGCCGAAAATTGTTTGGCCGATTATCACTTGCCAACTAACTTTTCGTAGAATTTTATTTCGCCGAATAATCATTTGCCAACTTATCACATATTTTTTTTTATTTTCCAACCTAACAGTTGCCAACTGTACGTTTGGTCTGCCTTGTATAATGACACTTTTCAAAAGGCCAACTTTCAAGTAGCGAATGTTTCAGTTTAGAGTAATATTCATTTAGTTGTATATTGTTTATAAACCTAGGTTTGTAAATTTGCGGTTCTTGTTATCTTCCGGTGACATATGCACTTTTAGGGAGAATTTAGGGGTTTTTGATACACAAAAAGGCTTCCAAACGTCTCCGGCGCTGCGGGAAGTGCAGCCCCTCTACCCTTGCGTAACAAACTGCAGGCACTCCATGCTCGCCTACGCAGCTTCGGCTCACATGGTGCCTGCAGTTGGTTACAGCGGGCGGGGATTGCTCTCCCTCCGCGCCTCCGGGGTTTACATTCACTCTAGGGGTAGGGCAGACTAGTACCACGTGGGGTCGGGGTTGACTAAGTCGGTTCTGTCACCAATTTTGAAAAATCCGAAGATGCGTAGGCGAGCAGTGTAGTGTAGGAGCCATTAGACTGCATCTCTCCTTACCATCAAGTGTGATTTCGGTCAAGCATTCATTTAAAATGTATAAAAAAATATCTATTCATGCAGGTTACAATTTGTTTTGAGTGTGTTTTTAAGTAAATTCTTAATTCCAACCTCCATCCAAGTTGACTACACATACCCAAATCTAACTTTATTCATTGCCGGTGGACCTGCAGGTATTCTGTACAGTAGTTGGGAAACGTAGACATTACCTAGGCAAACTATGTAATGGTGAATAATATTCATATAATTTAATACATTGCCAAAACGACCCAGGTATTATACACATTTCCTAGGAATTGTGTTGAATACCTGCATTATACAGATATCCGGAAACAATCATACATAAAAAGATATACGTGTCAAATTGAGAACCTCTTTTTTTCGTCGGTTAAAAATGATTGTCATGGTCCAAAGATTGAAGAAAAATTGAAGTGAGAAATACTGAAATTGTGCTACCGTCTTGGGAAAAGTTATTCAATGTGATTAACAAAATATACGGTCTACTAAAAGAAAAGTAACTCCATTAAAGTTTTAAAAGAATCACGTCTAATGTGCGTCTAATAGTTTTTTTTTTATATAATTATGACCAGATGTAACCAGAGGTGACCTACTCCAACAGACCTGTATCATCGGGTGGCTCTTCTACTCGCTTGTCGGCTATCGACAACTGGTGTGGCGTGTAGAGTGTAGCTACACTACCACGTACTTGCTTACAATTAAAATTACTTCGTCAGACCTATAGATAATGGCTAAAGATCAGGTAAAGCGCAACTGAATTCACTCACCCTGCTCCATCCTGGTATGAATCCCACGCAGTCCAAGGTAGCAGATGAGGGGTGACTCTGAAGCCGGCCGGCGTGGTGAAGGTTAGATAATCCGTCACAATTTGTGTTAGTTCATAAGATCACGCACTTTACTATATAAGTAATTGAAGTGTTATATAGTTGAGAATCTTGAGTATATTTCTCAGAAAAAGTTATTTAATCACCAAAACATGAATTTATTTTGATAGCACGTACTCGTTCGGAGCCGTGGGTTACTCGCAAATATTCTATAAAAAAGTACTCTGTGCAGATATTTTAATGGTGGACGTCAGATTTCTTCTGTCATCACTCGGCGCGATCGCAGCGCCGCGCGTGGATCTATCAAATTAGGACTCCTAACACCATCCAGCGACGTTAGGAAGCGCTCTAATGAGCCAATCAGTGTACTTCAAGTTGTTTCTTGCCATTACAATTTAACAAAAAACATTCTTTACTTATAATTTAAGCAGTAATGCGTCACCGTCAACTATGAGTTTTCATACAAATATCCTACTCGACCCACGAAGTTAGCGTTGTCGTTTATGTCTGAATATGACCTTAAGAAATTTAAATATGGCTAGATTGAACATTACTAACAAATGTTTATAGGTACACTAAACACCCACGATATACTATAGTAGTATTGTTATGGCGAGTGAGGTCACGGATAATAACTAGTGGTCAATGTTTTGAAACTTGTGACTTAATGTGTTCAGCTGAGTTTACTTTCATTTCAATGTCAACGAGTCAGATTGTCCGATACTCGTTTTTTGAATGACGACCCTGCTCGATTTAAAAGATATTTTTTGAAAGGAGACCCTTATGTTACTGGTGAAGGTGACATTTTTGCACGTGCTTCGAATTTTTCGATTAATATTGTATTTCGTATTTTTCAAAATTTAGCTTAGTTTGAGTTACGTTGGTCAACAACACGCAAAAGCGGTATGAGCGACTTCGTCTTTCTGGACTTTGCTCAGCGTGTTTCAGGCTCATTAACTTGTCTTAATATTCCTGTATCGGTATTATAATAGTTTGTGTGTGTTTTATGATTTATCACGTACGTCAGCTTCACTGTACCTTAACACCCTTATTAATAAAAATCGCTTAATCCAAGCATCATCTGAAGCTACACTTGGACTAGTTAATTCTGGATTAACTAAGTAATAACTTCGTAATTGCAATGTTATTAATAAATATGGAGTAACCTCGAACTAACAATACATTTCTTAGTCCGGTTTCAGCGAGTAAAATATGGCAACCTTTGTAATTTAAAAGTAAAAAGAGTGAGTCAGTGAATGACTTCATGCATTAAAATGACAGTGACATCAATATTTTGGGATTGACAACTTCAAACGACGTGATCAGTGTAGTGTATCGATATCGAGTAGGATATCGATATCATTTTGTAGTTTTGCAATCTAATTGACAGATGTCACTTTTCCGTCGTCTCGGTCACGCATCACGCGGAGCGCACATTGAGTCAGTCACGAACTGTCGGGCGCGGAGTGTAGACGTGGTGTTTGCAGCGAGACGATATTTATCTATATATATCACAGACCTGTATACCTAGAGTAGATGCGGTAAGTTCAAACATTTCACGTGGGACAACTAGGATTTGAAATCCTAATTAGGTGCCGTGTCATTTAGTCGGCCTTTCATTGCTATTGGCAACAGATGTCAACTGAAATAACGAAAAATGCCTGATTTTAATGCTATGAACTGTAGAAAATCTACAAATATAGTTAGGAAAGATAAAGAAACATTTTCTTTCATCGCTAAGTAATTTCATTATAAAATTGTGTTCCTATCTATTTCAAATAAAATAATTTAATGTTTATTGTGCTTTTACCACGTTTTACAATGACGAGCACTTACTGAGTATATGTACTACATACTATACAATACATTGCCCATTTTGGTTTCAAAATTGTAGGGCTTCTTTGTTGGAACACGCAATGAAAATACAACAATCGTTACTATCAACCGTTGCTAAGTAACGCTTTACATCGTGGTACTGTCAATATTGTAGTTTTTCGCTCTAATATAGTTTAAAGTGTTTTTCATTTACCCAGTCTTGTCTCGATTTTAATCGATTTTGAGAATCGTCGAATAAATATATTCTCATTGATATATATTTTGTAACACAAATTTTATTCCAAATTTTTTTTTAATAGTTTCGTCATGTCTGTTCGCCCGTCCGTCCGTCAATCCGTCCATTTGCAACTTAGTGAGTGTAATTTGGCATGGATATTTATTAAAACTACAAAGTCGTAGAATAAAATATTAAAAATATTTAATTATCACAGTTCAAGTGGGGATGAATTTTTTTCTCGCCTACCCAATAGTGTAGGGTATCGTTGTAAAGATATTATAAAAATATTATGGGTTCGGTTTATAGAACGTTATTGTCATAAGAATACAACAATTTCACTAATAAGTGAAATAATTTCATTTTCACTAATAATTCTAAAAAGAAAAACAAGCTAAAATTATAAAATGCTAATTTTCTAAAAAAAAAAACTAAAAAAAGTGATAATTTTGGCTAGAGTCAAGTTTCCCTGCCAGCTCTAAAAATGTGGAGTTCGACAAAAAATTCACAATAATAGGATAAACAGTGAATTTTCAAGGAAAACTATCACGGCTACAGGTTAACGAGTAATGATCAATCAACTATGGAACCCTACATTGCACATGGCCTTACAAGCTCTTGACCAGTTGTTTTTCATCAATCGAAAGATTTTTTGAAATCGGTCCAGTAGTTTTTCAGTTTATCCATTTAAAAAAAAAAACAATAAATCGAAACTTTCCTCTTTGTAAAATTATAGAATATAAAATAAAACTGGATCATAAAATTATTCAACATTCCCCTTACTTTCTAAATTTATGTTGGTACATTTTTGTTATTTTGATTATTAAATTATAAAGGTTTTGATTTCAATAAATAAATGATTATATTTTGATTTAATTCTCTTTTATTTATTTTACGTAAAATTTATAAGTAAAGAATATAATATGATATTGATCTATTTATTTATATTTTTGAAACGTGTTTATAATTTTAATATTAATAAAAAATTTATAAATTTTATAATTTGTGTTTATAATAAATAAATAATCAAGTTAAATCAAACTTACCCCAATGATATAATTATGTTTAATAACAAAACATTAACAAAACAAAATTATTTATTTGATTTTATTCAGCACTTTAACCTATACGTATACAATAACAATCAACCAGAGTGATTATAATCGGGTATCGATATCGAGAATCGGTAAGTAATCGGTTTCGTATTGGTATTGCTAAGATGAGGTATATCAATCACTCATATTTTCTTGTGACATAACATTGTGTCAAAAAAGTGACACGCTTGGTTTTCATACAATTCGAGGTACATACCTCATCTACTCTAGGTATACAGGTCTGTGATATATATTTATTATGTAATTAAGTAATAATTAATCATTGGCGTAACCGCGTTTCCTAGTCTATTACGTCGAACCAGTGAATATACAGAATTAGTGGTACAACGGAACACTACATATTTTGGCGACGAGCGTGAAAAGACAATGTCGGTAAGTACTAATAATTAGATTTTGCTTTATTACGTAAAAAGGAAGGATGCGTTGGAATGCGTGCAGATATTATGTCTATTTTGTAAACGGGATACGAACAAAGAATCGTAAGTCGTTCGTTTTGTTATGATCGTTGAATATTTAATATAAAATCAGTACCGGATTTTTATTTCGGAATAATATAGTACAGGAGTTTATAAATTTACTATTATTAATAGAGAGATAAATTATTCTTGCGTGTTCTAGTACGGGTGTCTGGAGGACTATATAATTATAAGATGTATTTAGATAAATTGGAGTGAAATATTGTATTTTCACAATAAGCAGCTTACTCCTAAATACATTGTATAATGGTAAGCCATCGCGAGTATGGCACAGTGTGCTCCGAGCGCGGAATTGGGACGACTGACTTGTGAGAGCAGGTAGGGGTTGTTGGCGGGCCCCAAACGCCACTTCACATAATATTTCGGTCGTCACCTAATGAATTGAAGTGGCATGTCACCACAATAGTATATATCTTGCAGGAAGACTTAATGTCTACGAGCGTGTCCTATATACGAGGGTAAAATTATTAAAATAAAATATGTTTATAACCCGGGAAATACTGCCGTAGATTCCTGCCATAAATATATTGTGCTACCAAGGAATTCTATTACTTTTATACTTAAAATTATTATTGGCTTATTATTTTAATTATTTGAAATTCAATGTTATGTAGCAATTTTGATGACACTGGAGTCCTTAGAATGTTAAGTTTTATTGCCGCCTGTGACAAAGAAATTTACAAATCAGCCCATGAGTTGGAAACTAAGAGGTTCGCGGAGCATTTGCCTCAGCACTTTTGTCTACAATTGTGCCTGCGCAGATGATAGCCATTTTGGGTCAACTATGTGCCGCGGTTTATAATAATGATTCTTTATTTCAGGCTCAGTTCAGGCCAGTATTTGTTGGTAAAACATCTTATTCTTAAATGTAAGGGTTAGTAAATACAGACATACAAATTAGTTACTACTTACTATAAACTACTTAAACTGGGGACAGGAAATGGGGGTTTCCACGCCCGGGCGCGGTCTGTATTGCATCACTTGCGTGCGGACTTACCCAGTGCTTGAGAAATGGGGGGACCCATCTGTCCGCTATCGTGCCTGGAATGCTGTTGGTGCTGTCGCGCAGGCGATTCCAGACTGTACACGCAGTGCGTTGTACGCCCTCTACATTGAAATATTATTACTAGCGTATAGAACAGATACAGCGAACATCGGGTTCCGTTGTAGGTTCGTATTAGGACGTATTAGGTTCATATGGGACGTTGGAAATGTTCCTGCAATTTTTGAATAAAAGATCATAAGGAGCGTTTGAACTTGGCAAGCCACTGGCGTGTTAATGGACTAAATAAGCTTGCTTAGGCTTGCCGTCTTGGTTCGGCAAGTGTCATGTATAGGGTTACTCTATGGCAAGTGTGCAAACGAGGCTTCTGGTTTGGAAAGAGAACGGAGGGCAGGCCGGCGGTGGAACACACATTTTGTTTGAGATGTCTTCTCTATGTACATTCCTCAATGCTTGGCAATAATATTTTATGAACGATTTTTGCAGGCAAGCCTATATGGTTGGGTTTGTAATTAAAATTTCTTACCTATGATATTAATTTCCATTGGTTAACAGATCGATGTATTTACCTATACTGACTTACCTATTCACATCTATTTGCCAGGTAGCCATGCACAGAAATAAGTAGGCAAGCCTACCTAGGCACATTCGGTGTGTTAAAAACTATCAATTGAGATAAAACTCATCCGGTTATCACAAGTGGTGAAGCACTACTGCTTCAATTTATTAAAGTAGGTTTTTGGTAAAATTCTAATGGCAAGATCAGCTTTAAGTTCACTGGTTCGCTCATTAGAGTGCTTCCTGGCGCTGCTAGATGGCGTTAGGAGTCCTATTTGAATAGCCGCGCGCGGCGCTGCGTTCGCGCCGAATGATGACAGGAAAAAATCTGTCGTCCGCCTTCTTCCTACGAGTTACGAGGTGCACCCTTCAATTACATATACAGTAAAGTGCGTGATGTGGTGAACTAACACAAATTTCGACGGGTTATCTAACTATCACCACGCCGGCCGGCTTCAGCGTCACCACCTCATCAGCTACGTTGGACTGCGTGGGATTCATACCAGGACAGAGCAGGGTGAGTGGATTCAGTTGCGCTTTGGCTGATCTTATGCCATTATCAATAGGTTTGACAAAATAATTTCAGTTGTACGCAAGTACGTGGTAGTGTAGCTATTTACACGCTACGCACCACCAACAAGAGTGAAGGTGATGGAAAAATGATTAAATTAAATTAAATTAAAAATAGCTGTGAACACTTTTCGATAGTAAGTACTACTAGTTCTTATTAAATTTTATGGATGAGTGATCGAATCATCATGTCGAATGATGGTGATATGCATTAAATTACGGTTTTGCATTAAATTGCGATGATCTAAATCAATGATGGTGAGATTCGCATTAAATTGCGAGGTGCATTAAATTCCGAGGTGCATTAAATTGCGAGGTGCATTAAATTACGATTTTGCATTAAATTGCGATGATCGAAATCAATGATGGTGAGAGTCGCATTAAATTGCGAGGTGCATTAAATTCAGAGGTGCATTAAATTGCGAGGTGCATTAAATTGCAGTTTTGCATTAAATTGCGATGATCTAAATCAAGGACGACCCGTGGGGCGCAATGGTTGCCGTGCCGGATCGCCGTGCCGAGGGTCCTGGGTTCGATTCTCGGCGAGGTTGTGGTTCTCGGTCTGGGTGTGAACGTCTTTGTCTGGTGTGTTCCCCATGGTGCCCGCGACACAGGGAGTCCTAGTGAAGGTTCGACATAATATTTGAAGTGAATCTACGAAGAAAACTGAAGACGCATCTAAATCGAATTGAATTGAAATCGAATCGAAAGGCGGCACAATGCCGCCGAAGAAAGAGGGAAAAGAAAGTGAAGATGAAGACGTTGATATGCAGATTTCCTTTAAAGACTTAAAGAAGTCCATGACCATATTTCGGGGAGTACCTGTCTCTACAGTAAGGCGGTTTGACGGAGCCGCTCTAACTCCGTCACATCTGTGCCAGCGTTTGTTGATCTCCGGTTGACGCGTCGCGTGGTGTGGGTAAAATTTGTTCTCTGGACCATATTTACTGGAGACGACACTTACCCTGTTGAGACATTTCTCGATGAATTCGAAGATACTGCCCTGCTTATAAAGTGGACTAAAATTGAGAAATTGATCTATGCCAAACGACTTTAGACGGAACTGCAAAACTTTTTAAAATATGTGATTGATGGCATACGTGATCTTGAGACCAACAAATCCATTCTGTATGGCGCGTCGGATGTTAAAGATTTCCGGGAAAAGCTGGACATCTACAGTGACTTTAGAAAGAAGGTGCCAGGCAAACCCGCCCAAACTGGCCATTCAACTGTACATCAGTCAAACTGCAAGGTGCCTCACGTGAAGAGATGCTCTTACTGTGGTGACCTAGATCACCAATCACCAGCCTGTCCGAAGGGAGTCAAATGTTTAAATGCAACGGATTTGGCCATAAATCTACTGAATGTACTAATAGTCGATAAAAGAAGACGTTGAACATCCAAAAATAAAGAGGAAGAAAAACAAATAAACTTAAATATTGCAGCTGAGAAAGTCCCCTACAAGAAGGTTAAACTTAACGGAAGTGACTTTACATCTATGATAGGTACCGGAAGCAACGTTAACCTTATTACAAAATCAGAATTTGAGGAGATTAAACACAGTGTTAAAGATTACAGAACAAAACCAATATGTTTAACCGGAAAAGCAGAAAACAAAGTTGATACCGAAGGAATATTTACAGCGAAGGAACAGTTTGACCAGTATTACATGTGAATGTTCACCGAGACAGCCTCCGAGCTGAGCGGACGCTAAAGTAGAACGTCGTTATTATGGCTGAGTTTAATTTGCATTAACATTGCACAACGTTTACTTTATGGAGAGCACAACTGGGTACAGTGTGTACTGATGGACTGCGATCGAGCAGGTATTGCGTGTGTTGACCAGTCAGTAGCGCGTTATGCCGGAGCCAGCGAGAAGTGCACGTGGACTGTTTTCTATGCACAGTCATACCCTTTGCGAAGAGTAGCACCCATGCGGCTGTGATGGTTCGCTTCTGATGAGATAGGTCATGGTGCCAGCGATTGGCGGATTTATCACGCGGGTTTTAGTAAGCGCGGGAGGCGCGAGCAAGTTGTGGAGCCGGGATGGCTGTGAGTGTGCAATGCGACGTGTGAATTATTGTTGGTTACCCTGAATGCCGCACCGCGATGTAAATCCGACTTCACCGCGTTCCATTAGCGATTGGTTATGTTATTCCAGTGACATAGTAATCTCTTCAGAGCCATGTGTGTTGTTAGCAATCGCGTACTAAATTAGTAGCAAGTGTACAACACGTGTTTCAATGGGTTCCTAAGTAATTCTGATGAAAACTGTTAACAAGCTTTCAAAGAACTCAAGAAGGAACTGTGGAGCACACCTGTACTTAGAATTTACAATCCTGATCTGCATACTGAATTATACACAGACGCCAGCACTGATGGATATGGAGCCGTACTCTGACAGGAAAGCCGAATGGTGACAAACTTCACCCAATCCATAATATGAGCAAAAAGACTACCCCGACTCAGATAAATTACCATAGTTACCACTTGGAGGTACTGGCTATCGTGGAAGCTATCAAGAAATTTAGAATTTACCTACAAGGGATACATTTTAAAATAGTAACAGATTGCTCGGCATTAACGAGGACCTTACAGAAGAAGGAATTACCACCAAGAGATGCCCGCTGGGCTCTGCTACTAGAGGAATATGATTACGAGATCGAGCATAGACCTGGATCAAGGATGAAACACGCTAATGCTTTAAGTAGATATCCAATTTGTTTAATGATTGCGGAAACTACAGCATATATCAAAAAAGCCCAAGATGAGGACGATCACATAAAAGAGTTGAAGAAAATTTTAAAGAAAGAGCCTTATCAAGATTATATTTTACAAAAAAGACATACTCTACAAAGTTAAAAATGGAAGTAGATTGATTGTTGTACCTAAGAAGATGCAATTTGAAATAATCAGAAGGAACCATGAAAAAGGACACTTTGGAGTTACTAGGACTGAAGAATTAATAAATAGAGAATACCACATAGAAAAGTTACAACACAAAATTAGAAGGATAATAATTAACAATTGTGTTGAATGTATCCTGATAGCAAACAAGAAGGGGAAGAGAGAAGGCTTCTTACACCCGATAGGAAACGCCGAGAGGAAATTATCATCGTTGTGTTGAGTAAACTCAGTGCGGATGACCCTACCAAAGATCGGTACTAAAGGTATCGCAGAGTACCTAACGTCCAACGCGGTATAAATGGAACTCACCAACGAAGCATTGGAATGACTCCGTTTGAATTATTATTTGGAGTTAAAATTAGAAAGAAGATGAAGAATTACTGAAAGTAGAAACTACAAAAAAAAAAATTAAAATAAGGAAGGGATGTAGTGTATCGATATCGAGTAGGATATCGATATCATTTTGTAGTTTTGCAATCTAATTGACAGATGTCACTTTTCCGTCGTCTCGGTCACGCATCACGCGGAGCGCACATTGAGTCAGTCACGAACTGTCGGGCGCGGAGTGTAGACGTGGTGTTTGCAGCGAGCCGATATTTATCTATATATTTATTATGTAATTAAGTAATAATTAATCATTGGCGTAACCGCGTTTCCTAGTCTATTACGTCGAACCAGTGAATATACAGAATTAGTGGTACAACGGAACACTACAATCAGCTTTCAATTTCAAGCGCCTAATTTCGCTCCTCGCAGTTTGTTTCATGCTATGGTTACTTGTTAAATTTAAAATTGATTTACATGAACCAAAAACGTGCTCGCTCAGTTAACTGGGATGAAGAAGAAAAGGTCAAAGAAAATATCAATGTGAATGACGTTTAGTTAGAACAACGAAGTACTCTTGATATGCGTCAAGTCAACGTCAATGTCGTCAATGCACGCCTAGTCCACGCCTAATCAGTCGCTAAACTATGTAGCGACATGGACTAACTTTGATTCTGAGATTAGACTCGGAGTAGCTTACTTCTTCGTTACTCTATATTTATTAATACTGAATTTAATTAAATCTTATTTACGACAAGTTTTAAAGTTACTCTTGCTTTAGTCTATGTTTATTAATATGGCCGTAAGAGTCTTCATATATCATGTCGGTTTCGTTGCCCTTTTCCAAGTTTCATACTTCTTCTCTTCTCCTTATTAAATTTCATAGCAATATGCCCGTAAAAGCATGATACAAAAACAGACATTTTCGCATTCTCAATATAATGAATGTAATGAACGATTTCGCATCAGTTTTTTTCTCGTAACCGATCGTATTAAAGTCAAGGTTAAGTAAATTGTTCGTGAAAATAGTTCCAACTAATTTCAAAATAAATCGGTCACCTTCGTTTATTTAAGGACATTGGGACTTTTTTTTACATCGATATGATGATTTTTTATCTGCGTAGTTATTAAGTCTGCTTACAGATACATAATTATTTTCAGCGTTATTAATTAATGATGTAATCGTACCTGTAATGATTTAATTACTTTAATGCGTTTGATTATTGATACAATTAGAAATTCTTCTAATGATACTACGAGTATTAGGTATATCTCTCTGATGCTTTTAATACGCAGAATTTGTATTATTATGTGTCCAAGGTGTTATTGTCATGCGTCATTGGTGCTATTATTACTTAGCTTTGTTGAAGTGAAAAAAACTTCTTTAGACGCACTTTGGTTTTAACGTCAGTGAAGGAGGCTGAAGGAGACTGAAGCGTCTCGTTCGATTTGGTGCCAGTGAATCGTTTGTGCTCGGTTTCAGTTATTACGAGCCATGTTGAATTCACGATATAACATGCAAATCATAATCATTGTTAACGACATCTAGGTTAAGACAAATCTACCTAATTCCCAACGGTTTCAAAGCGAGTTTCATTTTAGCTACATTTAATTTTAACACCTTCCTCCAGATGTCAGTTTTTTCTGAACACTGGACGAGATTAATCAGAGCTCGAAAATGAGCAGATTTTTTATAATTTTTTTATGACATTGAATATGGATTTTTTTGTGAGTAATTTCTTTTAACATTACTTATTGTTTGGATTCTTGATACAATCGAAGAAATCTTATCACATCATAGTCTACATAATGTTTTTCAAAAATATTAATTTAAAAATATATTTTCCTACAACTAATACTTAACCATATTTTAGAATTAAGGTTCATTGAATCTCTTCCGTAGGCTTCCTTTATATTGCAATTTAATTTAACCAAGTTAACTCGACTTATCTTCTGTTAGTATGCAATGCATACGTTATTTTTCTCGAGGCCAAGCCTCCCGGTAAGATAATGTAGTGATCAAAGTTACATTGAAATTCAAAGTTACCGGGTTGATATACTTTATATAAATTTTTAAGCGTAGATTTTTTTTATTAATCACCTCTAATTAATAATTCGAGAAAAATCATTACTTAAGTAATATCAATGTTATTATTATTATTATGAAACGACTTTTATGATTTGAAGTTATCACTTCTGTCATGCAGTCATGATTACGTATACAGGCACACATTTTTTATATACGTTTTTGCTTCATCGTACTGTTTCGTTAATCCTTACTATTTTTACGTACTGTCAAATTCGAATTCAAAATCATTAAATCATATAGGTATTTTCTCAATATTATCATGCATGTGATGTTTTGCTCCTACTCTTTTAGAAGAGGTTGAAGCATATCTAATATTTTATTTTTGATGTTTAATAAATCTGTACATGCATTCTGTACAAGAACAATAAATTTATGTTTCGTTATGATATAGTATAATAGGTATATTTTTAACGTTAAGATGATGTCAAAATACGCGGTAACAGTTTTCCTCTTGTTTGTCATTAGCCGCGTAGTCACCTTAACATCGTTTTACCTCTCGAAAGTTGATAAAATACTTGATAGTATCATTATACAGTCAGGTCACTGTTAGATTTTATCCAATCAGAATTTAATTGACGGCCTTAACCTAAAGGTAATGCTAAACAAATTCAGTGAGTATAGTCTCTCCTAGCGATGTAGAGTAGTTAATTATGTTGCCCGAATCTTGCCCTCCTCAAATGCAAAATTTTACTTTTGTACCCGGTCTCACCTGCGCAAGATTCGGGTATCGGAATGGATGGAAGACGGGCGAGCTGCGAGTCGCGCCCCCCGCAACCCTCATTGAATCCCCGCTTATTCCTGCATGTATGACATGTGGAAGATTCAACCAGAACGCACTTCAGAGAAGCTTGTTAGGGTTCCGAAGTAAAATCGGAACCCTTATAGTTTCGTCATGTCCGTCCGTCTATGCGTCCGTCTGTCTGTCCGCAGCAAAACGCCGAGACCTTTAGTGCTAGAAAGCTGTCATTTGGCATGGATATACATATTTATTAAAACTCCAGAATCATATAATAACATATTGAAAATCATATTTTTTTTTCAGGGTACCTTCACTACAGGTAATGTGACGATGAATTGTCCACTCATCCCTATAGTGTGGGGTATCGCTGAAAAGGCTTCCAAAAGTATTATGGATCTTCTAAGACCATTTTTGGAATTAGGACTCCGTTTGCGAAATCTTTGGATTTAAAGTGCCAATTTTGGTGTCCCCCCCCCCTCCGCCGGCTAAACGGTTGAAGTTGGACAAGTGAAACAATTCTCAAAAATAGGTTATGTGATGAATTTACAAGGAAAACTATCACGGCTATGTTAGCAGCCTAAGTTACTACTTCGGAACCCTACATTTCGCGTGATCTGACACGCACTTGCCCGATTTTTGGTACTCGATCAAACAAACCGGTCTGAAGTTGGTGCGTTTAGTGACATCGCGACAGGTCTGGACCGATGAAGCGGTGCCTCGTACGACTCGTACCTTATTAATCAGTCTACGTTCACCAAAACATAAACCGGTATTCAACTCAACCAGCGCGGCGTAAAGTGTAACATAAGTAAAATAAACTTGACAAGTGCGAATTAAACTCGCTTGGAGAGGGTTCCGTATGTTGATTATGTATTTACCGTTATTTTTACACGCTTTATATTAGCTTCACCTGTATGTTTGTTTGTTTGTAACTTCTCTTTGAACTGGATTTTGACCCACTTCAACCGGTCAGATTTCTTTCAAACTTCGTAGACTTATTGAGAACCGATGACAATTCAATATTTAAAGAAAAAAAGAAATAAAGAATGAAAGAAAACCTTATTACAGGCTTCATATTAGCTTTAAACGGTCAGATTTCTTTCAAACTTCGTAGACTTATCGAGGATCGATGACAATTCAATATTAAAAAAAAAGCAAAGAAAGAAAAAAACTAAATTTCATTTCGAAAAATCAAACTAAAATTAAAAAAGAGCCAATTAAAAAAAAAGAATTGAAATCTAAATGGGTGCCAAGTTCTGTGTAGAAAAGCCTAAAATTTTAGTCACAAGAACATGTAATTCGAGCTCTACATTTGACTTATTTGTTGTTGTGTGATTAGAGTGTTGACAGTCAGTGATAAAAATGACGATATTTGGGCGTTAATATCTAAATAATCGTTTGAGGTGTGTTAATGAAATTTGGAGCATATAACAAAGCGCCTAGTGGCGCCTACAAACTTATAATTTCGGGGCAGGTACCTAAATATGGTTATGTTTATCTCATTTCGCGTGTTATGACACTTGACGTAATGCCATGTTGGGAGTGTTTTATCTAGCTAATCTATCCGAAATCTAGCCTAAAACATATACAGCCATATTAATAAACATAGACTAAAGCAAGAGTAACTTTAAAACTTGTCGTAAATAAGATTTAATTAAATTCAGTATTAATAAACATAGAGTAACGAAGAAGTAAGCTACTCCGAGTCTAATCTCATACCCCATTTAGACGCGCGCGCGAGCCACGAGACAATCCGCGAGACGCGCGCATACGCGCGCGTGTGAACAAGGCGCTCGCGGACCAGACCGCGGCAAGTCTCGTGGCTCGCGGGCTCGCGTCGGGAGCGGTTTTGTAGGCGCGCGCCAAAGGGGCTCGCGCGAGCGCTCGCGCGGTGTTCACACGCGCGTAGGGGGCGTGGCTTACGGACGCGCCACGAGACGGTCCGCGACACGCGCGTGTAAATGAGCGGTCAGAATCAAAGTTAGTCCATGTCGCTACATAGTTTAGCGACCGATTAGGCGTGGACTAGGCGTGCATTGACGACATTGACGTTGACTTGACGCATAACAAGAGTACTTCGTTGTTTTAACTAAACGTCATTCACATTGATATTTTCTTTGACCTTTTCTTCTTCATCCCCGTTAACTGAGCGAGCACGTTTTTGGTTCATGTAAATCAATTTTTAAATTTAACAAGTAACTATAGCATGAAACAAACTGCGAGGAGCGAAATTAGGCGCTTGAAATTGAAAGCTGATCACGTCGTTTGAAGTTGTCAATCCCAAAATATGTGTTGTCACTGTCATTTTAATGCATGAAGTCATTCACTGACTCACTCTTTTTACTTTTAAATTTTAAAGGTTGCCATATTTTACTCGTTGAAACCGGACTAAGAAATGTATTGTTAGTTCAAGGTTACTCCATGTTTATTAATATCATTGCAATTACGAAGTTATAACTTAGTTAATCGAGAATTAACTAGTCCAAGTGTAGCTTCAGATGATGCTTGGAATAAGCGATTTTTATTAATAAGGGTGATAATGTGATATACATAATATAATGTATAGCATGTCATTGATATACAGAATGAATAGCGTAGGAGATAACACAGATCCTTGGGGAACGCCAACATTTATAGATATATCTTTTAATGTTCGTCTTCAAAACAAATAACTGAGCATATTGAAATTTTTTAACTCAATTCGATAACAGCTTCTTTTTTAATAATGTATTTTTTTCGTGCGTTTGGTGGGTATTTCTTATTTTTGTTGTACACGGTCCCTCGTGACTGTTGTACACGGTTGGGTTTGCAAAATAAAAAAAGAACATGAATGCCATTTTACTGCGCTGTTTTATCGCTATTCGGACTCATTCGTAGCATCGGTGACAAAAAATAATCCTAATAAAGCTCCTAGCTTATTTAAAAAAAGCGGCCAAGTGCGAGTCGGACTCGCCCATGAAGGGTTCCGTAGCAGCAAGTAACATAATATAAAAGTTTTTTAGTTCTTTGTAACTTTGATCGAGGTAAATTGCGGTTTACGATTTATGACGTAATAAAAAAAACTACTTACTAGATCTCGTTCAAACCAATTTTAAGTGAAAGTTTGCATGGTAAAGTACATCATATATTTTTTTTAGTTCTATCATTCTCTTATTTTAGAAGTTACAGGGGGAGGGACACACATTTTACTACTTTGGAAGTGTCTTTCGCGCAAACTATTCAGTTTAGAAAAAAATGATATTAAAAACCTCAATATCATTTTTGAAGACCTATCCATAGATACCCCACACGTATGGGTTTGATGAAAAAAAAATTTTTGAGTTTCAGTTCTAAGTATGGGGAGCCCCCAAAATTTATTGTTTTTTTTCTATTTTTATGTAAAAATCTTAATGCAGTTCACAGAATACATCTACTTACCAAGTTTCAACAATATAGTTCTTATACTTTCGGAAAAAAGTAGCTGTGACATACGGACGGACAGACAGACAGACATGACGAATCTATAAGGGTTCCGTTTTTTGCCATTTGGCTACGGAACCCTAAAAAGTATTTTTGATGCTAAAGAAGAATTTACAATACAGATTCGCAACACAACTAAAACTATATCGATTGCTATAATCAAAAGTAGAAAAAAAAATTAAATTACTTTACTAAAATTTTAAATAAAACACGAAAGAATACCACGGATAATGAAGGACAGATTTAAATGTAGGCTTAACATCATGTATCACAAAATCATAATACATATAATAATTATCAGAATTAAATATAGAAACAGAACAATTCAACACAAGTGATATAAGTGAACATAATATTAATTGTAAGCAATTTATTCATTGTAGTTTTTATCCTTCAGACTCTTATGATAGGTAATAAAATGTTAAGAAACTGGATACCCAGTCTTACAAGAACTAAATAAGTCTTGTGAAATCTTTATGCACAGCAACCTACCTTCTGTTCTAATCGAATGAGTGTGGGAGAAAAACAAAAACAAAAAAATAATAAAAGAAGAGATTAATGATTTACATAATTATTATGTATTTATTCACATATTGAGAATTTATTTAGTATACGATAGAAGATAGTTTGGATCTTTATCTGAGAATTAATTAAAAATTAAAACGACACTGCCCATTTTCCTGTGGGGTTTGGGTCACATACAGTTGTTATGTCGAGATGATTTTAATTTTATTTTGAAGGTAATTTTTTTTAAGTGAAAACTTCTTTAGCATCGTTGTAATATTTTGAAAATCGATGAAACGAAAAAGGGACAGTAAAAAGAGACAGACATATAAATTCATAAGATTGAACGTGGGAGAAAATGAGATGATCTTTGTGTTACTTTAAAAAGTGCTAACTTGTATTTATAGATGGCGCGAGGAACAAGATAGAAGATTCGTTTTATTGCTGGATAGATGGCGCTAGCTGCTCATTTTACTCTTCATATTATGTTAAGCGATGGCGTTAGCTACCACTGTTTTATTTTTATTTAGTACAAAATAGTTTTCGAAAGATAATTAAAACTGATACACGTAATTAAATTAATACCTTTATTTTTCACTTCTATCACGTATGAATTGCACACATTTTTTTATTTTTTAATATCCAAACCTTTTTTATTTTCACCCAGGTTAAGGGCCATCTATAAATTACGTTACACGTTAGGGGGAGGGGGGGGGGGGGTGATGTAGTGTTGCATAATATGACAAGGGATAGGAGGGGGGTCCTAAATTTCGTAACGTCACATTTCAAAATCGAATAATTGGTATGTATAGGTAAATATTAAAAAACAATTAATGGAAATAAAGTTATTTCGCAACTGCGGAACTGCTATTTTAATTTAATTATTTCTAGGTGTAAAATTTCATAATATGCGACGTCACACTAGGGGGGGACGTGTCACAAATGTGACCAGTATGACAATGACGGGAGGATGGGTCATAAAGTCATGAAATTAGTGTGACGTAATTTATGGATGGCCCCTTAATGGTAATGTCTAAACGTGGTTTTAATTAATCTGTATTAGATTAGTGGTTAGAGAGCCTGGCTTTCTGTATGGGGTCACAATTTTGAGTCCTGACGTTACAGAAAATTAAATATCACTTGCTTAAATGGATTGTTGCTTTAAACAACGTTACGAAACTTACTTATCTGTATTTTATCTAATGCTCTCAATGGTGTATGAAAGTCTACACAACCCCTAACCAGACTGGGCCAGCACGGTAAACTGTGGTTTAATCCTTCTTGTTATGAGAGAAGACTCGGTTAGGGGAGACTGGGGCTGGTCGTGACATTTTTTTTATAAAGTGTCGCAATTTTGTTTCTTTGATTGTTTTACTGGAATGTAGGTTTATTTGATTAAGTAACTATTCGGGTTATTAGTTTAAAAACAATTTTAGAGACCAGACTATTAGAAGTGACATAAATTAATGAATTTCGAGGAAAAGAGGTGTGTAACTTTTAGCCCCGCGCCAGGGGCTGGTTGTTACACTATACGGGGCAAAATGTTACAACAAAAATCAAACGAAATATAACACTTTTTAGGGTTCCGTAGCCGAATGGCAAAAAACGGAACCCTTATGGATTCGTCATGTCTGTCTGTCTGTCTGTCTGTCTGTCCGTCCGTATGTCACAGCCACTTTTTTCCAAAACTATAAGAGCTATACCATTGAACCTTGGTAAGTAGATGTATTCTGTGAACCGCATTAAGATTTTCACACATAAATAGAAAAAAAAACAATAAATTTTGGGGGTTCCCCATACTTAGAACTGAAACTCAAAAATGTTTTTTTCATCAAACCCATACGTGTGGGGTATCTATGGATAGGTCTTTAAAAATGATATTGAGGTTTCTTATATCATTTTTTTCTAAACTGAATAGTTTGGGCGAGAGACACTTCCAAAGTGGTAAAATGTGTGTCCCCCCCCCTGTAACTTCTAAAATAAGGGAATTATAAAACTAAAAAAAATATATGATGTACATTACCAAGCAAACTTCCAACGAAAATTAGTTTGAATGAGATCTAGTAAGTAGTTTTTTTTAATACGTCATAAATCATAAACCGCAAAAAAACATTGATCAAGGTTACAACGAACTACAAGAACTTTTATATTATGTTACTTGCTGCTACGGAACCCTTTATGGGCGAGTCCGACTCGCACTTGGCTGCTTTTATTAGTAGGAATAATGACAGTTTAATAACAAAATAGTCCCTATATTTCATTCATGAGAAGATATACATGGTATCGAGTTTCCCACTGCATTTGCTGCTACGCAGAGAGAGACAAGTGTCCCTCTCTTCGCTGATGTAATGAAATCAACTTGCTTAGACCCTTTTGGAACCAAAATTTTACTAGTTTTCTGCACCGTTGTCACGCTAATCCGTAGTAAATTTGACTGCTTTTAATCAAGTAACTCATCAAAATACCCTCTTGTTTATCGTTGAAAACTTGTCTATTCTTCTGGAAGCTAACTGTGGGAGATTCTGTAAGTGTGCCCTTCTCTTTTGCTTCTTTTTGTTTCTTCAGATATCTTGTTAGAAACATAATTATGACATAATCTAAGATCTTTTGCGATGCCACGAATTTTTTTAAAGTGAAAATTTCTTTAGCGTCGTTGTGATTTGAAAGTCGATGAAACGAAAAAGCGACAGTTAAAAGAAACAGACACATAAATTCATAAGATTTAACGTGGGAGAAAATGAAATAGGAAGCATTATACAGTGTTTCTTATGTTCGTGGTTCTCTTTGTGTTACTTTAAAAAGTTCTAAGTTGTATTCATAGAAGGCGCGAGGAACTAGGTAGTAACAAGTAACAACCTGCCCCGAGCAAATGTCACTTTTAGCCCCAACGCCAGAACTGATCTTTCAAGGTTAATTAGTAAAAACGTAAATAAGTACAACCGTATAAACGTAGATTTGTTGCAAAAAGAAAGGATTAGGGCACAAATATCACAACACATACATACATATATGCTTTAAAGGAAATGAGGTTGTAGACCAATATTACGAAAAAACGAAAATGTTACTAACATGCGGTTTGAGGGCAACATGTACGGGCTCCTCTCATAAAATAAAAGCGCTGGCGCCACAGGCTCGCGCGGCGTGCTAGCCGGTGGTGGCGTGATCATTTGTCTCTTTCTCACGTCAATATAGCGTTCTCTGTTTAGCCACCGTTGGCGCTGTAACTACCTCTGTCACGACCAGCCCCAGTCTCCCCTACATAGGTAAACAGGTTTATTAAAACAACAAGTTGTTGTCAAAAACAACAACAACAACAACGCCAACATTAAAGTTGACAGACCAATAATTGTTTTTGTCAATCGATTATTGAGAACTAGTATAAATTTAAAAATTAAAAAACCTGCCTGCCATCTAAAAAGCTATCATGATATACTTTTTTGAAATCCTCATGCTGAGCACTATAATTTGATACCCATATTGCGTTATTCTACTTATTTATTTTTATTTTTTGATACTTTACACAGCCACCATATTTGTTTTCTTTTAAATTTCACTTATCTATGAACACTTGGGTTATCAAGACGAATCTAACGATATCTTAGTTATATAAATCCGTTTAGCGGTTTGGAAGATACGAGTTAATAAAGAATATTACATGCATACATACAAACATATATGCGCATGAAAACATAACCCTTCCTGACAGTCGGGTAAAAGCAATACTTACACACCACAATTCATTCATCATTATTTTTATAGTAAAACTAGCTGCCCGGACAGACTTCGTTCTGTCAAAAGTTTTTTTTTTTATTAAATCTTCCGTGTGCCTTAAGGTAGATGTAAGCTATCCTATCTTTTAAGTTGGATCAAACTGCACACGGTGTGCAAATTTGATTTTTTTTTTTTTTTTTACACGAATAAGTTAATGCTTGACCACAATCCCACCTGATGGTAAGTGTAGATGTGGTCCAAGATGCTGAGCACATTAACTTAGAAAAAGCCTATTCACTCTTTTCTTGAAGACATCCACGTCGTAGGCTGGCGGGAACGCCGACGCAGGCAAGTTATTCCAGTCCTTCGCGGTGCGTATAACGAATGACGAGGCAAACCGCGTCGTCCGTACCGGCGGGATGTTCACGACGAAAGGATGGATACCCGCCGTGCGTCGTGTCGTTCGATGGAGAAACGGAGATGGGGGAATTATCTCAAACAATTCCTGCGCACACTCTCCGAAATGTGCCCTGTAGAAAACCGAGAGGCTGGCTACTTTGCGCCTGTGCTCGAGGCTTTGAAGATTGGTCTCAACCAAATCTGGGTCACCAATGAGCCTCTTCGCACGCCTCTCCATCGAGTCCAAAGCAGAAAGGTGACATTTGGCTGCGCCTGCCCAAATGTGCGAACAGTACTCCACACACGGCCGAACCTGAGCTTTGTACAAGCTTAAGAGTTGCCTGGGTGTGAAGTACCGTCGCACGCTTACAAGGACACCAAGTTTCCTTGCAGCAGCCTTAGCTTTGGTCTCGATGAACCGCCCAAAGTTGAGTTTCGAGGATATCTCTACTCCTAACAACTGAAGGCAGTCGGTATAATCCAAGGACACATTCCGAAAAGTAGGAGCCAAGGTGAACGGGCTCTTCTTGGCGGTGAATAGACACGTCTGCGTTTTAGTGGCGTTGAATCTCACAAGATTGGCTTCGCCCCACTCGGACACAGCCCGAAGTGTCAGATTCACACGAGCCACCATGGCCTCTCTTTCAGACTGAATTTCGTCCCGACTGGCCCTGGAACTTGGTAGGTATCTCTCTACCACTGTGCTATCGTCTGCGTACCCATAGATACCGGGCATAAGCAGGTCATTTATATGTAGCAGAAATAGAGTGGCAGAGAGAACGCACCCCTGAGGAACTCCGGCATTTGTAGCCATCGTCTTCGATGAACAGCCATCGACTACAACGCGGAAAGACCGGTCGCTCAGGAAGTTTTTTACCCAGTCGATAAGGCCAGGGGATATGCCGTAAGCTGGAAGCTTGCTTAGAAGGCTAGCGTGCCAGACCTTATCAAAGGCCTTCGAGACGTCAAGGGAGACAGCAAGTGCCTCCCCATTTTTCTCGAGGGCCTCGCCCCATATATGTGTGGCATACGCTAGAAGATCTCCTGTTGATCGGTTTCGGCGGAACCCGTACTGCCGATCGCTAAGGAGATCATTCTGTTCTAGGTATGCCATGAGGCGCCTATTCAATATACGCTCCATAATCTTGCAGAGTATGGAGGTAATTGAGATAGGCCGATAGTTCGCGGGGTCAGCACGGCTACCTTTCTTGGGCACGGGCTGCACGTTGGCAAGCTTCCAGGATTGAGGCACTGATCCAGTCTCAATTGAGAGGCGGAACAGACGTGTCAATACAGGAGACAACTCGGGTGCACATTTCTTGATTACTATCGCTGGAATACCATCCGGTCCGCTGGCTTTATTCACGTCTAGACACCGCAAGGTTTTAAGGACTTCTTTGTTTGTAATACGGATCTCCGGCATAGAGATACCGCAATGAGTCAACTGGGGTGGTACGTTATTGCTGACATCCAGACGCGAATTCTCAGCAAAAAGAGATGCGAATAAGTCCGCTTTCTCTTTAGCTGTATGAGCCAGGGAACCATCCGGTTTTAGCAGCGGAGGCAGTGTAGGCCGACAGAAATTATTCTCGACCGCTTTGGCGAGAGACCAAAAAGCTCTACTACCGGACGGTTGGGTAGAGAGTTTTTCGCCGATGTGAATAATGCGGACGGAATTTGCCTTCTGTAATGCCTTTTTGTAAGACTTGGCGGCTTGATTAAAAGCTTTCTTCTTAGCGCTGACATCCGGAGCTTTGCGGCTTCGAGCATCCACCCAGGCTAAGTAAGCTGAATGCTTGCGCTGCTCAGCTTGCTCACATTCGGCGGTGAACCATGGGCGAGCTTTGCCACCGATGGGTACATCAGAAAAAGGGATGAAATACTCCATCGCTTGACGTACCACATCGGTTATAGCATCCGCGCAGCTCGACGGATCGTCAGAAGAGAAGCAAAGCTGCCGCCAAGGATAAGATGCGAAAAAGTGTCGCATCTCATCCCAATCTGCTGACTTGTATCGCCACATTCGTCGGTTACCACGGGGCTCGCAGTCCGGAGGGGAATATGTCGATACAGATTTCACCAGACAGTGATCAGAAGTTCCCAACGGGGAGGAAACCTGAATATCATACCTGTCTGGATCAGTTGTCAGCAGAAGGTCGAGGCAGTTGGCCGTGTGGCTATCGATATCGGGCACCCGTGTCGCTTGCCTTACCAGCTGGGAGAGTCCAAGCGTCAAAGCAAAATTCCACGCTTCTCTTCCAGCATGGTCGGTTTTCTGGTATGGGAACAGCCAGTCTTGATGACAGGCGTTAAAGTCCCCCAGAAAAACCAGCTGCGCTATGGGGTGCCGATGTAAAGCCATATCAGCTGCCTCGCTGAGATTAAAGTCGGTTAAGTAGTTTAGGAGTCCATCGCGGACAAACAACGTGACACGTTATTTATATATGTATATGAATATATAGATAATAATTCTAACAGTTGCTAACCCCCGTATTCAAGAACAATACTTGTTTAAGTAAAGAAGCAATACTATGCGAAGTAAGGCATTTCTCAGTGCGTTCGTCATGGCAACCCTTCTGTTTCACAGTCGACCCTTAAATATCACTTGGCTGTGCGGACGCACAGGCTGTATACAGCCCTCTTATTGGTCCATTTGATGCGGCTAACTTCACTCTAGTCATTTGACACAAGCAAAAGACAAAGATAACAATACAAACAATCGATCCTTTCTTTCTATTTTGATAGAAGTCAAACCAACACTATGCGTTCGGTAAAGTAGCTCGGCAGCTATTTTATCGATTTTGACAAACGCACAGCGAAGGACTTCAATCAAGTATTGTTTACGAAATGATTTTAATGCCACTATGCACTCGCAAACACTGTGAGAGCTCACAGTGTTGTTCTTGAATACGGGGGTAAGAGTTGTAAAAAGCTAGTCTCCGAAACTATTTTGTAGTTAAAACAAAGTTGCTATTGTAGGTAAAACAGAATCCAAATTACACAATAATGTACTACATGACTAACTGGTATTTTAAAGTACTCGTATGACTGTTTTCCCAGAAATATAAATTCATCCATCCAACAGGGTTTGGAGGTTCACTGCTGAACATAGGCCCCCCTAACTTGCGCCATTTTGACCGGTCCTGAGCCTTCTGAATTTAACGGATGCCCGATATCTCCTTCAGGTCGTCAGACCACCTGATCGGGGGGCGTCCTATGCTCCTTTTTCTGAGACGTGGGCTCCATTCGAGGACCGTTCTTCCCCAACGGTTATCAGTCCTTCGAACTATGTGGCCAGCCCATTACCACTTCAGCCGGCTAATTCTTTGAGCTATGTCGGTTATCTCTGTTCGTCTTCGGATCTCCTCATCGAAATACCGAGCATAGCCCTCTCCATGGCCCGCTGCGCTACTTTGAGCTTTGTGGAATAGGCCAATAGTAAAGCACCACGTCTCGGATCCATGTCATCGCTGGCAACACAGTCTGCTCGAACACCTTCGACTTCAAGCGCTGAGGTAGTGTTTTGGACGACTACATATGACGCAGTTTCCCGAACGCAGCCCATCCGAGTTGGATTCTACGAGTGACTTCTTTCTTGAAGTTGGACTCATCCATCTTGTTCAGTGCCTAGGGTACCTGAGTTCGATTCCCAGCGAAGTGAAAATTTGAACGATGAGTTTAAATTTCTGTTCTCGGTCTGGTTGTGTGTGTTGTGACTTTGTGTGTTGTCCGTAGCACCAACGACACAGGGTATCCCAGTGTGGGGTTATGAGTGTGCAGCCTTATTATGACTGTTATATGCTGAACTTGAGTCTCCGCCCTAAGTGAATATTGTAAAAGCTATCTTCCAATGTTGGCCTTAGGTTGGTCTTAACGGGACTTAGGCGAAGCTGTTTTTGTGACAGATGTATGGATGATATGTAAGGAACGCAATTTACGAATTGCGTTCCTTGCTCTCTTTTAATGAGGCGGATGTGGTCAATCAGTAAAATGGTTGTTTTAATACCCGTAAATTCCCAGAATCATTTTACTTTTTCATCAGACTGTCAGTGGCGAGATTAGTAAAATTTTTTATTGAATGTCTAACGAACCTTAGTATCTCACATGTAATGATGATAACTTCGTGCATTACATTTTTTGTCTAAACAGAAATATGTTTGGGTCGGAGAAAAAACATGAAAGATAATAATAAATGAATGCTTGCGCACATAGGTCAGAAGATCTATAATCTAATATATAAAAATCTCGTGTCACGGTGTTTGTGGTTGCAAACCTCAAAGACGGCGCGACCGATGTTAATAATTTTTTTTGGTTATATTTGGTAGATATGAGAATAGGTCGTAAAGTATATTTCATACCGCTAGGTGATTAGGATGCCCCTATCCAGAAAATGTTCGGCAGAACAACGTTTGCTGAGTCAGCTAGTAATGCTATAAATTGAAAATATAGTATTTGAGTTACCGCAGATCAATATCGCTTCTGGCTAAGAAGGAAATGGAAGTCTCTTCTTACAGCTGAAACACGTATTTAGCATATCATCGAGATTAAAATGCATGAAAAATAGATAAGAGAACTTCACTAGGAGGCACCATTTGTTTTTGTATCGACTGCGCTTGAAGAAGGTATTCCAGGTCTAGAGAAAATTGGTAATTCGTATGAAAAATAAAGTAAATTGAAATTTGACCACATGCAATTAGAAGTTTTTATTTAAGTGGTCGCAATACTTGAAATTGAGGATGAACCGTTAGTTCTGTCTATTAAATGATATTAAAACTAATTTAACCAACGAGTCAAAGTATCGATACCACTTTGGAGTCGCTTGAGTTGAGGAGAGATGTAAGCTCTCTCTGCGTATTCTACCGTCTGTATAATGGGGAATGTTCTGAAGAGCTGTTTGGTTTAATCCCTGCGGTTAATTTTCGCCACCGCACATCACGGTGTACCAGGTTCCACCAATACCACCTGGATACCTGGCGTTCGGCCACAGTTCGGTTCTCGCGTAGTTTTCTACCCCGCACGTGTAAACTGTGGAACGAAATTCCTGCATCGGTGTTCCCTCCAAACTATGACATGGGGTCGTTCAAGAAGCGGGTCTGTTGTTTTCTTCGAGGCCGGCAACGCATTGGTGACGCCCCTAGTATTGCTAATGTCCATGGGCGGCGGTGATCACTTACCATCAGGTGACCCGTCTGCTCGTTTGCCTGCTTAAGGCATAAAAAAAGACCCTGTATTAAATTGTGTAAGTTATGAGTGCTTAAATACGATGAAAACAATTCAAGAAAAAGTAGGTACAGCCGCTCGTCTTGTCAGGGACTTTCCCGTGCTTCTAGATTGTTATTGTGAAGTAATATCAAACACATACCCGTAGCGTCATACCTGTTTCCTTTACTGATTTAAATTATTTGTTATCTTTAAAAAAAAGTGGATAAATCCCACTAATTAATTCATTATTCCAAGTAACACAGTCAATGGAAACATTCTGTTGTGTAGTAGCTCTTCCTAAGAATGGTAATATAGTAGGGCCATTAGTGGTAAACTTGTGGTTTTAGTTATAAAATGTTATAGGCCATTTCTATATACTATTAAAAAGCTAGAGTAATAAGTAAATAGAGTAATAATGTTTGTTAATAAGTTCATAACGTTCCCAAGTCACGCCCTCTCACTAATATGTAGATATTTTTTTTGAGAGCCCTGATATTATGAAATGTCTGTGAAGGTTAAACCAGTGATATTGCAATCTTGCATAATTTTTGCATTTCATTTACGTTTATACGTCTGACTGTGTACGATGCAATAATTGTGTAGCGTAATTTTTGTTAATTCATTAACTGGGTGTTAATTTTAAGGCATTTCAAGTAATCAGGAAGGTCAACCTGTTTTTAGGATACAATAAATGAAAATCACTGTATCAACGTGCATTAAGTCAGACTACCAGACAAAACTGATAGATGCGTACCCCTACATTCCGTTCATTCATCCATCAGCCTTTGGAGGTCCACTGTTGGACATAGCCTCCCCTAACTTGCGCTACTCTCACTGGTTCTGAGCCTTGTGAATACAGTGGATGCACGCTGTATTTTTCAGGTCAGGTCGGGGGCATCCTATACTTATTTTTCCGAGACGTGTGGGCCCTTGTTTCTCTAACGGTTATCGGCCCTTCGAACTTTGTGGCCAATCCATTGCCACTTCAGCCTGTCGGCTAAACTGCTTCTTCTAAGGATTTTATCACGTCATATCTGATGCGATCAGGTAGAGCAATCACCACGTCTCGGAGCCATATGTCATCACAGGCAACACACACTTCTCGAACACCTTCGACTTAAGATACTGAGGTGGTGTTTTGGACGACAAGATATGACGCAGTTTCCCGAAAGCAACCCATCCCAGTTGGATTCTACGAGTGACTTTTGAATTTTGTGACAAATTACGTCTTAGACATAAATAACATTATAGCTTGCTTTAAGGAAAACAGGTTCGGATATCTGCCTATGCTTGGTATACTATTATAGAGGTAGGAAATGGTCACGCTGTCCGCATAACATACCTTGGCTCCATATCATGATGTCATTGTAGCCTCATATAGAAATGGCCTAGACTCTAGAGCAATCATCGTGCAGATAGAGATTTATTTCAATTTATAATACGTTGTTTACCCGACTGCCAAGAAGGGTTTTTCTCGTGTATGTATATTATTATGTATCCATGTAATATTCTTTATTGCCTCATATCTTCCATTCCATTCATATCGCTGGACCAATTTATATTATAATGAGATTGGGAACGACATTTTTTTTGAAATACACAATTTTCAAATTAAAATATGAGATTAATTGTTTTTCTCTAGCACTTCAAATACTTTCACAAAAAAAAAGTTTCGTAAAAAATAGTCCAAGTGCTGTTGTTTCCGTGAAGACCACTTGCGCCCGGTGTGACATCAAATTCCATTCTCTCACTCGCCTCATTTCGCTAGGACGTGTTGTGCACGTAACATCATAATATTATTCGGAAATATGATAAAAATGTCTTAAAAAACGGATTATAAATACTGGGCCTCAGTGTAAAAATACATCAATCAGTACACGAAATAAATAAATAAATAGATAAATTGGTGCATGGTGTCAATGAGTAGAAGGGATAATATCTTAATAAAAAGCACCCCATGCTTTTTTACAATTACACGATTCTTAATTCTAATTTATTTTCTATTTTTTAGTTGGATTTTCTATAAAAGAAAGTTTTAGTTTTTTTAAACTATTATTTATTGTTTCTTCATTCATTGCCATTTGATTCATTAATTTGGCTTATAAATTCTTATTAATAAATTACAATATCGATTTATTTTGTAAGGTCACAAATAGGTACTAAATTTTGGATTTCTCTTCTTCCAGATTGCAGATTAATCTGATAGTATATTATATTTTCTATTCTGATGGTATATTATATTTAAAAACTAGCTGCCCGGACAGACTTCGTTCTGTCAAAAGTTTTTTTTTATTAAAACCTTCCGTCTATCCTATCTTTCAAGTTGGATCAAACTGCACACGGTGTGCAAATTTGATTAAAATCGTTTAAGTAGTTTAGGAGTTCATCGCGGACAAACAACGTGACACCTAATAATTTATATATATTAAGATAGAAAAATAGTATGACCATAATATTAAACTCAACTTTACTTGTTTCGGCGATAGGATAGCCCAAATGTCCCAGTCTCCTTTAATTGGCTAGTTTATTCCAGAGCCTTTTTTCTCAACAAATAAAAAATATGAAATACCCCTAAACATATAGGACTCCTAAAAAATCCCATTTCACATATTTTCCTCCTAAATATGGGGAGAAAACCTCTAAGTTGGGAACCCTGTAAAATGAGTAAAGCCCACACTGCCCACCGATGCCGACCGACCGCGCGACCGCTCAACCGTCCGGATACGATGACGTTACGCGGGCATTAGCCGGGCATTTTACCCAAATTATTCAGTCTTATAATTTTGTAAATACGTATCGTATCGAAATCAATTAAAAAGTATTGTTTTCGTAGTAGTTACTATCTATGATTGTATAGGGTAAACATGATTTTTTTTTCATTTTACCAACCTGATTAAAATATCGTTAAATGCGTCTGGACAGTCGAAGTGTTTTTAGTCACGTGAAAAAAAAAAACAAATACGGTGGATATGGGGTGGATGTGGTGAAATATGGGGAATGGTTGAGATCTTTACAATAAGCCCTTTCATTTGACATGCCACATGATACGATTTGAAAATTGACTGTGAAGGGCGGTCGTCCAGTTTCGTTTTTTTCGTTCGGAACCCTAAAAATGCAAACGAAATGTTTATAGACTAATCTGTTGTATAAATTATAAACTAAAGTAAACCGTTGTACCCTTTTGGGAAGAAATAACTTCTGCTTGAATCTCTGGCGATTCTCTAAATACTTATGTAATTAGAGGACGAGGTCAGGATCTTAACAAAAATTACATCCACATTTTCAAATCATGCTATCGCTTCACAAATTCACTATGTTCTATATCTAATATTCTACGAGCTAAATATTAACTCAAGCGCGTAAAAGAGTCACTAAGGTCAGTCGCATAATGACACATTATTTATTGGTAAAGATTGAGAACTAAAAAAAGAAATGACCAGAATATTTACAAGCCTTAATTTATTTAAATCTCCGCCTCATGGGATCTTTTTTTTTTGGATAGTATAACATGATAAGGTTTCTTTGTCCGACCGCAATATGACGTCAGTTGGGAATTTTGGTAGATAACACGACGAAACAGCATGTAACGGTATTTTTAATTGCAAACATAATAAGCGTATAAAGTCTAAAAAACAAAATTTTAATAAACAGTCTACAATATTCATGTCAGGAAGTGCATAATAAAATTATTGGGTGTTTTGCGTTTGAGTTACTTTTTCTCAGCATATTTAAAGTACCCAATATTCATTTGTCTCGTAAAAAAAAGTAAAACTTAGTGAAATAGTGTAATAGAATAGAGGAATAGTGAAATAGTGGTTATGTGAAAGCGCATTATATACATAAAGATCATATAGCTATATATCAGATAATTTACCCAAACTTGATGTGTTCATGATGACAACATATTTTTCATCAAATCCGGATTTAACGTCTGCTGAAATCAAAGGAGTGAAAGCTGCAAGTTAATTAGGAATTAAATAGTATTTTTTTTTTTAAATCTGCACACTTTTTTAATAATTTTTAGAATAATTGTATTATATGTATTTTTAGAACAATTGTATAAGATCAATTGTATTGTAGAATACTAACCCCAATCCCACGCCAGATGGGTGTCGTAAAAGGCGACTAAATCCGGCCCGCTGGTGGTAGGGCCCCTCGAGGGACTATAATTGGTAGGTAATATTGATTTTAATTGTTAATTATTACCATTATTGCTATGATTATTTCTCCATTGGGTTCGCCTGGATAGCTACCACCCTTAAGCATGGGTCAGCCGCCAAATGACTCGTCGTGTTCCGGCTGGGGGCTTGAGAGCCATTTCTTTCTTTCTTTTTCTTCTTTCGTTCTTGGCCGGCAACGTATCAGCGATGCCTTTGGTGTTGCTGATGTCCATGGGCGACGATAGTCACTTACCATCAGGTGGATCGTCAGCTGCCGGCTATTTCCATAAAAAAAAAGAAAATAAAGAGAATAATAATGCAAGATGCGTGAGAAAATAGCCTGAAACATAAATGAGTGAACATGTTTTTTGAAACTTTTTTGAAACTCTCGAACAGTGTTTCAGATAATTTGGTGGGTTAATAATAATAAGTAAGTCTATGTTACTGGGCTTCAGTCAGTGGCAATGATCGAAGTGAAACCTCTCACAAAACTTCTTACAAACTAGGTTATGATGTTGACAGTTGTCAAAAGTGTTGTACAAAAAGAAAATCTTAATTTAATTTTTTTCGGAAACGACATGACTATTTAATTTGAAGTGATCTTCACAACAATATAAACAAGTTGATGAAGATACCCTTTTCATGATTTTGCACAACTTTTTTCGTGTATCCGCATCGCACCTCTCGGGACAAGAAAAAATACTTAATCGGGTGTTTTTGTTATTGTGTTTTTACACTTCAAACTCCCCGTATCTGTCTGCTGATGAAAAAAAAAAAATCCTCGGTATATTTTAGTTTTTTGGTGTTCGATAATTTTTTACAATTATGAAAACGGTATAAGCTATCGCATAAAAATATATAAAAATACACGCATATTCCCTATTATGCTATGATGATGTGCGTTTGATACATGAGATAAGTTGAAGAGATCTATTATTGAATTCCTTTCTCTACTGATTACGCCACAGTGCGTGATATGAATGGTAAAAGCGCCGTAGTCTTAATAGATACCTTTTTGACCTTACGACCACCTTCAAATCGGCGCGGCCTGCATTATAATCGAGGATCACGGTCGTGGACACACTTCCTATATAGGTACCTGCATGAGTTATATCAGCTAAAAGTTAGGTACATGGACGAATAGTTTTTTGAAGTGTTACATCTTAGAGATGATGTTACATAAAAACGTCTAATTTTCTTGTAACATTTTCCGTCCACGCCAAAAAAATCGTAGCATTAGTAAATTAAAGTGAGGTAACGTTTAAATCAAAGTCCAGAGTTAAAATAAGACAGCTTTAATTTGGTACGAAAAAACAAACGATAGATACCGAGCGTGAAGAATTTTCACCTCACGTGCGGTGCGTATTAACGTTAATACGCGCATACTTTGTTAGGAAGATACGGCCATCCATTGCGACAAGTTGCTGGATGTAACTTCGTATACCAACCACTTTGAAAAGTTGGAGCTTTATAAGTCCTCCGCTAACAAGCATCACTCTTTTATTCTATTTCTGACCTACAATTATTAATAGTGAAATGTCGTAGTTTGTTTTATTGTTCTAGACCCATTTGGAAGGTTGAGATTTTACCAGAGATGTGTTATATAGCGTGGAAAAAAAATCATCAATAGGATTAAGATTGGTTACATCATTTTCCAAGCCTCGCGTCGTGGATTCCCACCCTGATTCGGGTTTTCCGCTTCCGTCTTGAGCGCGGTTTCCTAACGGACCAAGTGGCAAAGAACTATTGACGCTTTTTTACACACTTTATATTAGCTTCACCAGTATGTTTGTTTGTTTATTTGTTTGTAACTTCTCTTAGAACTTGATTTTGATCCACTTCAACCGGTCAGATTTCTTTCAAACTTCCTAGAGTTATTGAGGACCGATGACAATTGAATATTTAAAGAAAAAAAGAAAGAAAGAAAAAAAGCTAAATTTCATTTCAAAAAATCAAACAAAAAAATAAAAAAATAAATAATAGTTAAAAAAAAAACTAAAAAACACGCTTTTATAGAAAATCCAACTAAAAAAAAGAAATTGAATTAAAAATCGTGTAATTGTAATAAAAGCGGCCAAGTGCGAGTCGGACTCGCCCATGAAGGGTTCCGTAGCAGCAAGTAACATAATATAAAAGTTCTTGTAGTTCGTTGTAACTTTGATCGATGTTTTTTGACGTATCAAAAAAAACTACTTATTAGATCTCGTTCAAATCAATTTTCGTTGGAAGTTTGCATGGTAATGTACATCATATATTTTTTTTAGTTTTATAATTCTCTTATTTTAGAAGTTACAGGGGAGGGGACACACATTTTACCACTTTGGAAGTGTCTCTCGCGCAAAGTATTCAATTTAGAAAAAAATGATATTAGAAACCTTAATATCATTTTTGAAGACCTATCCATAGATACCCCACACGTATGGGTTTGATGAAAAAAAATTTTTGAGTTTCAGTTCTATGTATAGGGACCCCAAAATTTATGTTTTTTTTTTCTATTTTTATGTAAAAATCTTAACGCGGTTTACAGCATACATCAACTTACCAAGTTTCAACAGTGTAGTTCTTATAGTTTCGGAGAAAAGTGGCTGTGACATACGGACGGACAGACAGACAGACAGACAGACAGATAGACATGACGAATTTATAAGGGTTCCGTTTTTAGGGTTCCGTAGCCAAATGGCAAAAAACGGAACCCTTATGGATTCGTCATGTCTGTCTGTCTGTCCGTCCGTATATCACAGCCACTTTTTTCCGAAACTATAAGAACTATACTGTTGAAACTATTCTGTGAACTGCATTAAGATTTTCACACAAAAATAGAAACAAAACAATAAATTTTGGGGGTTCCCCATACTTAGAACTGAAACTCAAATTTTTTTTTTCAAACCCATACGTGTGGAGTATCTATGGATAGGTCTTCAAAAATGATATTGAGGTTTCTAGTATAATTTTTTTCTAAACTGAATAGTTTGCGCGAGAGACACTTTCAAAGTGGTAAAATGGGTGTCCCCCCCCCTGTAACTTCTAAAATAAGAGAATGATAAAACTAAAAAAAAATATATGATGTACATTACCATGCAAACTTCCACCGAAAATTGGTTTGAACAAGATCTAGTAAGTAGTTTTTTTTAGTACTTCATAAATCGTAAACCGCAAAAAACATCGATCAAAGTTACAACGAACTACAAGAACTTTTATATTATGTTACTTGCTGCTACGGAACCCTTCATGGGCGAGTCCGACTCGCACTTGGCCGCTTTTTGCCTTTTGGCTACGGAACCCTAAAAAGCGTGGGGTGCATGGTGTCAATGAGTAGAAGGGATAATATCTTTAAAAGCACCCCAGGTTTTTATTACAATTACACGATTTTTAATTCAAATTTATTTTCTATTTTTTTTGGTTGGATTTTCTATAAAAGCGTGTTTTTAGGGTTCCGTAGCCAAATGGCAAAAAACGGAACCCTTATAGATTCGTCATGTCTGTCTGTCTGTCTGTCTGTCTGTCTGTCTGTCTGTCTGTCTGTCTGTCCGTCCGTATGTCACAGCCACTTTTTTCCGAAACTATAAGAGCTATACTGTTGAAACTTGGTAAGTAGATGTATTCTGTGAACCGCATTAAGATTTTCACACAAAAATAAAAATAAAACAATAAATTTTGGGGGTTCCCCATACTTAGAACTGAAACTCAAAAATGTTTTTTTCATCAAACCCATACGTGTGGGGTATCTATGGATAGGTCTTCAAAAATGATATTGAGGTTTCTAATATAATTTTTTTCTAAACTGAGTAGTTTGCGCGAGAGACACTTCCAAAGTGGTAAAATGTGTGTCCCCCCCCCCTGTAACTTCTAAAATAAGAGAATGATAAAACTAAAAAAAATATATGATGTACATTACCATGCAAACTTCCAACGAAAATTGGTTTGAACGAGATCTAGTAAGTAGTTTTTTTTTTAATACGTCATAAATCGTAAACCGCAAAAAACATTGATCAAAGTTATAACGAACTACAAGAACTTTTATAATATGTTACTTGCTGCTACGGAACCCTTCATGGGCGAGTCCGACTCGCACTTGGCCGCTTTTTTAGTTTTTTTTTTAAACTATTATTTTATGTTACGAATATCCGTGTGCGATGACATCGGTGACATATTATTATCAGGCGGCCCAAATTCTCGTTTGTCGACTATTATCTTAAAATAATTTTGTTACAGCATTATAATCAAGTCACCAGTAAGTGAGTATAAGGACAGTTGCAAGAAAAATATAAGAAAACATGGCTACGTTCTTACGTGTTATTTATAATTATATCCTGTGTCCTGTTTACGCCTTTACTGTTAGGTATATTATTTATTTAATAATATTGCGGTGTTGTTGAAGTTAAATGTGTACTAGAACTAAATAATTATTATTACCCCTGCTACATCTGCGTTAACGTTAATGTTAGTGGCTGCGCCCGCATGCGCTTACCTTAGCACGTTAGGTTTTAGATGTGGAGCATATATTATAGGGGGGACATAATAGCTATATTATTTTTATATAGATTTATGTAATAAACAAAAACAGGAAACCGTAGTGCTAGGCAAATAAAATAAACGCTTGCACATTCCCCGCACAATATAAATAGGACACCACTTTACACCGATGATCCGAGGACGAATATTTTTATCCGTCATATAAATATCTGTTCCGGCCGGGCAGGCAGAATCACTACCGACTAGGCTACGGGGCCGTTGTTGAAATCTATACAAATAAATAAAATAAATAATATAATGTTTTGGAAATACAACGACATGGACACAAATAAAACCGTTTGAAAGATATTAATAAGCGCGTCGCACAAGATATTATTAATTAATGCGGATATAGGCGGCCATTTGCATCGATAAAAAAGCGGCCAAGTGCGAGTCGGACTCGCTCATGTAGGGTTCCGTAGCAGCAAGTAACATAATATAAAAGTTCTTGTAGTTCGTTGTAACTTTGATCAATGTTTTTTGCGGTTTACGATTTATGACGTATTAAAAAAAACTACTTACTAAATATCATTCAAACCAATTTTCGTTGGAAGTTTTCATGGTAATGTACATCATATATTTTTTTTAGTTTTATCATTCTCTTATTTTAGAAGTTACAGGGGGGGGACACACATTTTACCACTTTGGAAGTGTCTCTCGCGCAAACTATTCAGTTTAGAAAAAAATGATATTAGAAACCTCAATATCATTTTTGAAGACCTATCCATAGATACCCCACACGTATGGGTTTGATGAAAAAAACATTTTTGAGTTTCAGTTCTAAGTATGGGGAACCCCCAAAATTTAGTGTTTTTTTTCTATTTTTGTGTGAAAATCTTAATGCGGTTCACAGAATACATCTACTCACCAAGTTTCAACAGTATAGCTCCTATAGTTTCGGAAAAAAGTGGCTGTGACATACGGACGGACAGACAGACAGACAGACAGACAGACAGACAGACAGACCGACAGACAGACAGACATGACGAATCTATAAGGGTTCCGTTTTTTGCCATTCGGCTACGGAACCCTAAAAATGAAGTAGAATTTTGGTACGGTCTACGTGTCTATCAATTCATTGATAATATTAATAACCCAGTGCTGTTTAGGAAATTCATAAATTTTTGGAGTTTAACTCCGAGATTTTATGGGGAGTAGAATGCGTTTGCGTTACGTTATGTTAACTTATGCGTTATGTTTATAATTCGCTACACAGAATCCAGATGGCGTTGGATGGTTGATCAGTAACAACACTAACAACGTCATCTAATGATAATAATAATCTTGGTACATCCTATCCTGATGATGTGAAACATCATCATCATCATCAATTTTTTTGTGCCATTTTTTATCAATTTTTTGTATGTCAATATTTTGTAAATTTTTGTCAATTTTTTTTTTGTTAATTTTTTTTATCGTCATCATCACCATGGCGTTAAACTCCAGTCGTGCGTTGGAGCTGACACACACCTTTTTATTTTGTTACAAACTATTGATAATTTTTTTTGCTTGTGGTTACTCTATTTTATTCAGGAGTAATTTAACGCATAATGATTGTTTTATGATTGATCAGATTAATCAGATTAATCATCAACAGTAATTATAACGTATTTTTCCGCGATATTTTTTCTTTAACTAATTATCCGCAACAGTATTAGATAACAGGTGGGCGAGTTGGGTAAAATACGCCACACTCAGTGAACGATGTTCACTTTGCGACTAACCATCGTAGAGTCAACTTACCTTGATGATGCTCCGTTTCGGGGCGAAACACGTATTGGTGCTGGTATGTATGTTGGTATATACTTTTAATTATTGTAGTGCATGTTTCCGTTGTGGGAGGGAAGGAGGTGCCACGCATGTCTTAAAGTATATGCCATCATACATGTTACCCGCGGATTGTTGCAAAGTAGACTAATACTAGCTTAATTCTTTAATTAAATTTAAATTCTATAATAAAATACAATATTATCGAATCTGTTCGATCACGTGCGCGGACGGACAGCCTTTTTTAATTTATCTTGGATTAAATGTTGTTTGTTTGAAATTTTGTTAAAAGGTGAATGTCCTTAGGTAACGCTTACTGGCATTCATTTTAGAACCCGAGCGGTGTTAGTTTGTTTTTACGTATACTAAAACATGTGCCTCTTATACTTCAGTGTGATTTTATTGATCAATATTAAAAACATGGTGTTGTTATCACACGATTTTTATATTTATAGACAGGATGTTGCGCTTTCATGATCATCTTCCTTTTCCTCAACCTCATGCCTGAACGACTAAAACTAGAGATTTTAGATATTATTCTAATCTAGAGGTCGAATTAATTTTCAAGTTGTGCGGTTTGTATTGTTTGTTTGGCCATAATCTTTCTTCGGTGCCAATTTTTTACCACGTAGGTACTTCGATCTTATTTACTGGACGTAGAAAGTGACGACGAACAAAATTAAAATTTCGTACATACATATCATCTATGTAGACACTCAGATTACACACTTTTACGATAATTAATAAATACTGTAAACCAAAGTGCCAAAAATTTGCCTATAAAATTAAGCTAGAAGTAAATAATAATAAAGTTATTGCTTTTGGTGTTAAAAGAATACACTATAATTGTTTTAACCCCCTACGCAAAAAGACGGAGTGTTATAAATTTGACGTGTCTGTGTGTCTGCATGTTTCATCATAGCTCCTAAACGAATGGACCGATTATGATGCTGTATTTTTGTTTGAAAGGTGACCTGATCGGGATGGTTTTTAGCTATATTTGGAACTAGCTGACCCGGAAGACGCTCTGCAACGTGTTTTATATTTATATAACACTAGATGACCAGGCAAACGTTGTTCTGCCAAAAAAATTTTAGGGGTAGGGGGATAAAAAATAGATGTTGTCCGATTCTTCATCCTAGCCGATATGCACGCAAAGATACACGAAAATCGGTCAAGCCGTGTCGGAGAAGTTAAAGTTCAAAAAAGCATGACACGAGGATTTTATATATTAGATAACAAATAAAACTAATAATTTTATCAAATATAGCTTTTGTTACTGTATAGTTTAGTTGAGTTTATCCATTACCTCTTTATCATACTGTCGAGGGCGTTTTAAATTTATAGTTATCAGAAATTATAATTAGGACAAAATTTTAAACAGTGTAATAGTTTAAAACCATTAAGAATAGGAATGTTGTCGGTCGTTAACTATCCTACAATATAAGCCCTAAAGCATAATGCCCTAAAGAATAAACCAAAAGTATCCAAAGATGATATTTGTATCCTTTTGTGGACTGTCAGTCAGCAGTGTCAGCATGTGTCAGCACGTTCTACGTGCATACGCAATTACGCATGAAGAATCAAACGGATACATTAATAGACATATTATTATATCGTCATAAATATACATAGTATTAACAATTAAGACTAAAAGCATTCCAGGCAACTTTTTGTTGTTATTAAGAAGAAACTATTTTCGGACGGCTATTTTCCATAAAAATAAAAAAATAAGTATTTATGTGTGCATCTATTTATTCATCATTCGCATTTAATTTTTCTTTTATGTGGACCTATAGTTTTTCTTTTTTAGAATTTGATTAAGGAATGCCGGTATAAAGCTTGTGGATATTTTCGTTCGATTTAAATCGAATTTAAATGGTAATAGGTTGCTTTTAGTGGTCGCATTATTTTTTAATTTATACTTCATTTGGACGTCATCGACAGATACCTATGTTACCCTGTTACCTATGTCTAATTAATATAATATGTTACTTTTGATGTGATAACGTCTTATAAATTGGTTGACTCGGGTGTCATTCACGAAAACTGTGTAAGATTTGCCGGAACGTTACCATGCGCGCGCGAGAGAGAGGCTCGCTCGACCGGCACGCGCCTTGCGTCTCTCTTCTACGCGAGTGTTTCTGGCGTCAACGAATTATGTCAGTGAATTATGAATTTAAAATTGTGATTTTCATTTAATTCTATGTTCCAAAAACTTATACCACGAACAGACGTTGTCACGTTAAATCTCCGTCCGTATACCGACTTTACAGACAACTATTTTTTATTTGTAAATAGGTGATGAACAAGTAGCAACACCAAAGATGCCACCATTGATTTATCGGCCAAGAAAAACATTATATCACCTTATCGACAATAATAAATAATTATATTATAATTGAAGATAAGGTTAGGGTCCGTCCATTAATCACGTGAGGCTTAAAAGGGAGGGGAGGGGTGTGACAAAAATCACAAAAATATCACAAAGGGGGAGGGGGGGTGTAGTAAGATATCACGTGTATTTATTTTTCGTCAAACGCGCGATTTTTAAATAGAAAAGCAGCGTGTAGTGTGACTTTGACTTGCCGTTGCCAGGCAACGAACGAAGGCCTCACGCGCCGCCACCGACTGCCCGGCTCGACATGCAGTCGCCACTTCGCTAGGGTTCGAAGTATCGGCCTCTGGTATCGATACCGAGTACTCGTGCGGTATCGAGGGTAAGGTATCGATACCCAAAAAGTATCGGCCCTAAAGTATCGATACTACTCAGTATCGAGTACTCACGAGGATCACATTACAAGCTAAAAAAAAGGTCATCGGCACTCAATTTCATATCACTTTCTTGAGAAATAGAAGTACTCAGTATTATAAAAGTACTGCAAGATGTTATCCAGTTATTAGTATTGAAGAATGTCTTGCTAATCCGTAGTCCGAGGACAATACACAATAAATATGTTCATGTACTAGTACAATATGTTCTTGTAATAATACAATACATGATTTTCGCATGATTACACCCTTCGTTTATCATTATTTTTATTATATGGCAATTATTTTATGGCAATCAAAAACAACTTGCAACCTAGTCTAGACATTTTTATCATGGTCCTTAATTTCAGAATAAAATAAGATTATAGTTTATACCTGTATTTAAAGATAATATTCTAAAAATTTTAAGATTCTTTGTAGGTACTAAAAATACACGTGATGTTGGGGGAGGGGGGGGGGGGTAGTCTTAAACCTCACTACATATCACAAAGAGGGAGGGGGGGGGGGTTAATAAATGCTAAAAAAAGGTCACGTGATTAATGGACGGCCCCTTAATAAAAAGCGAAAATTTATTTAACGAATCAGTTACCTATGAAATATTTACGTAATTAATTTTTCTGATAAACAAGTTAGTGTAAAAATTTAAAAATTTAATTTAAACATTGTTAATTTATGTAATCATTAATTTATACATAAGTACAGATAATAATACAATTTCTGACGTTGTTGTTATAATTTCTATGAAATACTGATTTTATCATGCAAAGAATGCAATTAAAATAAGAAAAGCTTAAAAATCTTAAAATATCTTGTGGATTCGGTGACCACGCATATTCTCTTCTGGCGTGCAGCACAGATACCATCTTGCACGTGTCGACTGAATAAAGTTACTATTGACATCGTAGGAATCATAACTAAATGTGGATAACATTATGTTAAATGCTGTATTTCAGCTGTATTGGGGCGGCTTAGAATACTAACCTCAATCCCACGCCGGATGGGTGTCGTAAAAGGCGACTAAATCCGTCCCGCTGGTGGTAGGACCCCTCGAGGGATTATACTGGTAATATTGATTTTAATTGTTAATTTAAAACCATTATTGCTATTATTATTTCTCCATGGGGTTCGCTTGGATAGCTACCACCCTTGAGCATGAGTCAGCCGCCAAACGACTCGTCGTGTTCCGGCTGGGGGCTTGAGAGCCAGTTCTTTCTTTCTTTTTCTTCTGTCTTTCTTGGCCGGCAACGCATTAGTGATGCCTTTGGTGTTGCTGATGTCCATGGGTGACGATAGCCACTCACCATCAGGTGGATCGTCAGCTCGTTTGCCGGCTATTTCCATAAAAAAAAATGTTATCCTGGGTAAAACCGGGCAAGTGCGTGTCAGGCCTCGCGCAATGTGGGGTTCCGAAGTAATAAGTTTATCGACTGTAACTCATTAACTACTTATGCTAACATAGCCGTGATAGTTTTCCTTGTAAATTCATCACTATATAACCTATTTTTGAAATTTTTTTCACTTGTAAAACTCGACCTTTTAGCCAGCGGGGGGGACGGGGGGGGGGACACTTGACTCTAACCCAAATTAGCACTTTAAAGCCAAATATTTCGCAAACGAGTCCCCTAATTCCGAAAATGGTCTTAAGGCCTATAATATTTGAAAGACCTTTTCAACGATACCCCACACTATAGGTTACGCGATAAATAAAAAAATCATCCTCACTTTACCTCTAGGGGAGATACCCTGAATATTTTTTTTTCAATATTTTATTCTACGATTCTGGAGTTTTAATAAATATGTATATTATATCCATGCCAAGTTACAGCTTTCTAGCACTAAGGGTCTCGGCGCTTTGCTTCGGACAGACGGATAGTCGGACAGACGGACGGACGGATGGACATGACGAAAAGGGTTCCGATTTTACTTCGAAACCCTAATAAAGGAACAGACACATATAACGACATTCCATTCTATTAAGATAAGTACATATTGAGCTTAATTTAATCAACATTTTAAGATTAATTAAATCAAACACTATTAATACATTTTCCTCGTAAAAAATAAGGTAACTCATTTTAAAGGATTGTGAATCTTAAATGTAACATCACTAAGGTATGGTTTAGCTATTTTGTAAATTATTAATTAAATACAATTTATTTCATTCGTTCATCGTTATATATGTACAGCGTGTCCTTGAAATCAAAATAAATATTTCAGGGGGGCGTTCACCTCACGATTCTCAGCCCATTTATTTCTTTGTTTATTCGGGCTGAGAATCGCGTGGTTAACGCCCCCCTGAAACATTTATTCCGAATTAAATGACACCCGGTATACTAAATCAGTTCATCGATGCAGTCTACGAGCTACGCAAGAATGATTTCATATTATTCGTATTCGTAGCAGCAGCTTAAAGCAGCTAGTAGAATACAAGCTGTCATTCTCAGCCTTGGGGTTGTGTGAGGAGCAAAAACGAAGCTTCAACGCATCATGAAAAAGCACATTTTTTTGCATGCCGCTGCAGCTCGGACATAAAGGAGCGAGCATGTAGATAAATGCTAATCTTGATCGCACAAGACGTCATGGAAATCTCTCACGGTTCTGGAAATCCCCAACCATTTGCATGGCTTTGAAACGTGTTTTAAGCGTGAACTGTATAAGAAACGAACAAGAAAAAATAAAACTTCCACGGCCGTGTATGTTAAGGGCTTCGTTTTGTCCTACGATTGGTCTGAGAGGAATTTTTGAACCGGTACTTGGGTTACTTGGGTACTTGTAGGAGCAGATACAACTTGAATATAACTTTGTAGCGAGGAAGAGTGTATAATTGACTGTATGAAAGTTGAAATTAGATGGGCTTTATTATCAACTTCCACTTTTTGTTATCACGGAACAGATTTTGTTTAAATTTACCCGGATGAGTTATATTATATTTAACGTTTATCATTTGGGTCAATATCAGAAACTTGCATTTATTTCAAATTTTGGTGGTGATATTTTTTCTTCAGTTTTCCTGAAAAATGAGGACCTGGTATAAGAAAAGAAAGTGTAACAATTCGACTTCCTTTTCTTATACCAGGTTCTCATTGTTCACGAAAACTGAAGAAAAAATTTCACCACCAAAATTTGAAAAAAATGCACGTTTCTGATATTCACCCATTTAAAGAACTTTGAAAAATTTTAAATCCTAAATTTTAAAACACCAAAAGAAAATGGGGCAAAATCACGGAATGAGTCACACACGGAATGTGGAAAGGTCGATGTTCCCATGGATTATAATTTGGGTTGGATGTCTTCAAGTCAATAGTGAATCTTCTTCGTTAGTGGGTTTTATGACCCGAGTTTACATTGCCACTAAATTATTATTAGGTGGGATCGAAGTCAAGAATTCACTCATAATTTCCAAAAGCGGCCAAGTGCGAGTCGGACTTGCCCATGAAGGGTTCCGTAGCAGCAAGTAACATAATATAAAAGTTCGCGTACTTCATTGTAACTTTGATCGATGTTTTTTGCGGTTTACGATTTATGACGTATTAAAAAAAACTACTTACTTAGATCTCGTTCAAATCAATTTTCGTTGGAAGTTTGCACGGTAATGTACATCATATATTTTTTTTAGTTTTATCATTCTCTTATTTTAGAAGTTACAGGGGGGGGGGACACACATTTTACCACTTTGGAAGTGTCTCTCGCGCAAAGTATTCAATTTAGAAAAAAATGATATTAGAAACCTCAATATCATTTTTGAAGACCTATCCATAGATACCCCACACGTATGGCTTTGATAAAAAAAAATTTTTCGAGTTACAGTTCTATGTATGGGGAACCCCCAAAAACTACTGTTTTTCTTCAATTTTTGTGTGAAAATCTTAACGCGGTTTACGGTATACATCTACTGACCAAGTTTCAACAGTATAGTTCTTATAGTTTCGGAGAAAAGTGGCTGTGACATACGGACGGACAGACAGACAGACAGACATGACGAATTTATAAAGGTTCCGTTTTTTGCTATTTGGCTACGGAACCCTAAAAACGGTTACACGATTATGTTTTCATGGAAATAAGGCGAGGGCGTATAGAGATAGAGTTACTGTAATCTTAATTTAAAAGGAAGTAGTCTTTCGAGTGCAAATACTTTTATGTTACGAATGTTAGTAATCGTTAACGCATCTTTGTCACATGAAGCGTTGTTCTGTTTAGTATAACGGTTAAAATAAAATGTTTGATTATTTTCTTCCTGAGGCTGAAGAAAAGTTTATTTTTATAATAAACCTGCAGTTTGAATGCATTCATACATCGCGGTCGCTGGCCCCAGTACCATCCAGTTGTACCTTGATAGTACTTGTAAATTAATTTATAAAAATACGACCGGTTCACTGTCACTGTTTATTTTTTATGACTATAAAAAAGCGGCCAAGTGCGAGTCGGACTCGCTCATGAAGGGTTCCGTAGCAGCAAGTAACATAATATAAAAGTTCTTGTAGTTCGTTGTAACTTTGATCACTGTTTTTTGCGGTTTACGATTTATGACGTATTAAAAAAAAACTACTTACCATCTTCAATCATCAAATATCATTCAAACCAATTTTCGTTGGAAGTTTTCATGGTAATGTACATCATATATTTTTTTTAGTTTTATCATTCTCTTATTTTAGAAGTTACAGGGGGGGGGGACACACATTTTACCACTTTGGAAGTGTCTCTCGCGCAAACTATTCAGTTTAGAAAAAAATGATATTAGAAACCTCAATATCATTTTTGAAGACCTATCCATAGATACCCCACACGTATGGGTTTGATGAAAAAAACATTTTTGAGTTTCAGTTCTAAGTATGGGGAGCGACCAAAATTTAATGTTTTTTTTTCTATTTTTGTGTGAAAATCTTAATGCGGTTCACAGAATACATTTACTCACCAAGTTTCAACAGTATAGCTCTTATAGTTTTGGAAAAAAGTGGCTGTGACATACGGACGGACAGACAGACAGACAGACAGACATGACGAATCTATAAGGGTTCCGTTTTTTGCCATTCGGCTACGGAACCCTAAAAACGAGCAGTCCACCTGATTCAAAGTGATTAGCACTTCCTGTGAACATCCGAAACAACCATAGCATCTACGTCACCGACGCTTTAATAACCTTATATGTTAAGGTAGGTTCTAGATGGTGGGTGGTACCTAGCCATGCAATGAGCTGACGATCTACTTTTGAAGTCCATGCGGATTGTGGACTAACGGCCGGTCTCAATAATGTACTAACATTTAAAAAACTGTAGATAAAGCTACCATTAGTATGTTATCTGTCATATTTGTCAATATTTGCGTCTCAATAACCTTCGGTGGATAGAAAATATCTACCGATGACATTGATCTACCGTTCGGAGGGCCAAGTCATACCGTAGGTATGTTGGTCCATACAAAAATAAATACTTGCGTCTCAATAACGCTTTGACAGCTAACTGTTGGTAATAGAAGTTACCAATTATCGGAGTTTTTCATGTCGCTCGATTTCGACGGATAATTGGTAGATTTCTCGTATTGTAAAGAAAATTTATGAAAAAATCATAAATTTATTAATCAGTGATGAGTGATAATGAATTTTATGAAGCCTGTGTATTTGATTCCGCCTTTTTTAATACGGTACCAATATCGTCGAAATTATCGGAGTATAAAATATATGACTGAATTGTGTGAATCCAATTTTGTTTATATACCTATATTCAAATTAAACATAATCTAAATTTTACTAACAAAAAATAACCGACTTCAAAATTACTCAAAAACTACTTATCAGATCTCATTCAAATTTAAGTAACCACATGACAAGCACCAGCTTTCGTTTAAAAAAAAAACAATCATCAAAATCGGTTCACCCAGTCGAAAGTTCTGAGGTAACAAACATAAAAAAAATACAGTCGAATTGAGAACCTCCTCCTTTTTTTGAAGTCGGTTAAAAACGGCAGTGAATGAGAATTGAGGACAATTCCTATCTTTAAAGTTTTAGGTAAGTAGGTACGAGTAGGTATTTTAATAAAACAAGAACACTAAGCTTTTTAAGTTAGATATATTTTGAAATTATAACAAAAACATTTCGCCTTTTCAGAAATAATGGTGTATCCCTGCTACATCAATAGCTATTGGCCTTATGTACTTCATCTTTTGTGAAAGGTCTGGACTTCATCTGCAAAGAAACTTCCTTTAGTACATTTGGCAACAATTTTTTTGTTTAAAAGCAAAAAAAAGCAACAACCCATTACTGTCCCACTGCTGGGTTCCGGGTCTCTTTTCACAATGTGAGGGGTGTTAGGCCATATTCTACCACGCTGGCCAAGTGCAGATTGGTAGACTTCAACCACCTTTAAAAACTTTATGGAGAACTCTCCGGTGTGCTGGTTTCCTTACGATGTTTGTTGTTTTCCTTCACCGAAGCTAGTGATAATTAACTTCTAATACGCACATAATATTTGGAAATTATAGGTGCGTGCCAAGATTTGAACTCGGGCCCCGGACAAGTGGGAATAAACGCTTTGTTCGGGAGACCAACGTTCTAACCGCTAGGCTATCACTGCTACAATTACAACTATTTACAATTACTACAAATTTTTGTTTACTAAACATAATAATAATATATTTTATTTTATTTTATTAACAAATAAAGTCTATACTCACGGTAATTGTTGAACTGTGTTTCATTTATTTATAAAACTAATTAATATTGCTAAAATTATGAGAACATACACGTTGTTTATATTTTGGGTAACCAAACGACATAAACGAATGTCAAATGACAATAACATGTCATCGTTGTCTAGGAAACCTGTCAGTAATAAACGTCAAATGCTGCGTTTTGTTATTACTGAAGCATTGTTCCAGGTTACATTTATCATTATTTTATTAACTTCATCCGCGAAATTCACAATACATTTGGAACAAATTATCATTTTAATATTAAAATGAAATAAGTTTATAATCAAAAACACTGAGTTCCTTTTTATAATAAAAAGTATAAAAAGTATAAAAAGTATAAAAGTATAAAAAAATATATTGTTATGCGAAAACTAAATTTTGAGAGGGACATAAAAACCAGAGGCAGAAATGTCACTGAAATATTATCTACCGATGATCTTACTTTTGTTTGCTTACTTTTGATTTGAGAGACGGCAGTTGCCGGGAGATCAATCTTTACTTTTTATCTCTGTTACGTACCAGAGCTCAACTGATAGTATAATATTGAGACCGGCCGTAAGTCGCGGGCAGAAGCTAGATTATACTTAAAACAATAACTTTAATATCTATAAATAAACAGATACCTAAAACAATGAAATAGGGTAAAATGATTAACAATTGTTTCAGGTGCGGTAAAGTTTCTCTACTTTTTATTTTGATTTATAATTTACAGGATAGACAGGCAGACTTACGACCTGATGCTTGGTGGTAACTAACGGTAATAGACGTCAGTAACACCGAAATATCACCGATGCTTTGTCGGCCAAGAATGAATATCCTTAGGCTGGAAAAGAAACCTAAACTTTGCCTAAACCAATGCCACCATGCATTGTGAGTAGTTGAGCGCCGGAAACATATTCCATCTACGATGTCAATGTGAACCTGCGGTTACGGTCCACTGGTTAACAGATAATGTAAGCACTTAAAGCTGTTGTACCATGTGGTAACATGGAAATGCGGTTCACCTTAAGGATTTTCCAAACGCCCGTTGACTTCCAATGCCAAATAACTTGACTCATGGAGAAACTTGACCGCACCCGAAACAATTGTTACTCATTTCATTTTACCTTAGCGTCCTATGACGTGCGTCTAAATGGACAGCGCGCCTTAATAGTTTTAATTGTCTGTCAAATATCACCGCATTTTACAGCACCTATTTTCATAGAGCTTCTTTGATAAATAAATATGTTTGAACTTCAGAATTTTTGTAACGATATGTAAATACAGGACAAATATGTAATTGATGGTCGTGTAACATAACCTGAATGTTCAACCTGAAATAAGTATTTTAATCCCCGACGCAAAAAGAAGAGTATTATAAGTTTGACGTGTCTGTGTCTGTCTGTGGTATCGTAGCTCCTAAATGAATGGACCGATTACGATGCGGTTTTTTGTTTGTTGCAGGGATCGAAATGGTTCTAAATCTAAGCTATGTTTAGTATAAATAAAACTGTCGGGGGTTTTACTTATATATTTTGTACTCTTTTCAGGTAAAAACCATATTGAAAACGATGCGAGCGAATCGTCTTAGACTAGACTAAGAATTAGGTATTGGTTTGTTGTAACACAAATGTTTCAAAAACATAAATTCCATTAGATAATTATGGTACCGGTTATCAAATCAATTTATACCGTTATTACGATAAGATATTTTATAAAAACTATTTTTATGAGCTACTTGGTCAATAAATGCGTCCAAAGAAACGTTATACGGAAGAGTATCATTTATTATCAGAATTAGAATCCAATCCAAATCTTGCAGCTGACAGCAATCACGTAGACAATATTATCCGTCGATAGAAGTAAGGCACGTACTCAACAGTTTAATACAATACGTTTCGTAACAAAGATTGGAATACTCATTATCAATATATGCTTCTATTACGAATTACTTGACATATTAATGGTTACAATTTACAATACTTTTTTCGTACTGTCGATATTGTCAATTCATTACGATCCAGTTACATACATACATACAGCTGTCACAACGGTGTATGGAAAAAAATATAAACTCGCGAGTGTTTGCTAAAATAAACAAAGATGTGTAGTACGGTATTGTTTATTTAAGTAATTTGATCGGCTGCGAAAATATGTTGAATACACAGTTTAACGGTCAATATGTTTTGATGATTCAAATCATTGTATTAGTGACACAGACATGCCATGACGGTAATGCGGTAACGACAGTGGTCAGCTGTCTGTCACCGACAACACGAATAACCTTGTAGTCACAGACCTGAAAAAAAGACGGACGTAACCTCATCTAATCGAGAGTGAAGCATAGCAATGGCTGCCCGCTTACCATGTGTGCGTAATTTTTGATTCGCGATTGAAGCAGTATTGTGTCAATGTGTGGGTGTGTGTACTTGTACGAATATAGAGTTGGTATTACTATGGGTGCTTCACTGAAATTGTTGTTGGGATTACGTCCGCCTTTTTTAGGTTCGTGCTTGTAGCCTAGTTAGTAGTGAATTTGTGTGTCGGAAGAAGGATTGATTCCCGGCCGGAGCATTTGTTTGTGTAATAAAAAATGGTCGTTCTCGGGTATGGGTATTTGTGATGTTCTTAATGCGTTAAAAAAGAAATACCTTCCGCAGCACAAGTAATCTGTATATTAATATGTTTATTAATAGAGTGAGTGATCGTTTAATTGAAAAACTACTTCTGTGTTCGAAGTTTCAAGCTTAAAAATTGCATCTGTATTTTGGTTACGGAAGTTGTAAAAATGCAAAATTTATATCTATTAAAATAATTATAATAACGCGACAACTATATCATATTATTATTGAATTTATGATGAAAGTGTAAAGTGCAGCGACAACATTAATTATGTTATGGACTGGGCTGGTTATTCTTGAGTTTTTCTAAATAAATAGATTAGATAAATAAAGTAATCTTCCCCCATCTCCGTTTCTCCATCGAACGACACGACGCACGGCGGGTATCCATCCTTTCGTCGTGAACATCCCGCCGGTACGGACGACGCGGTTTGCCTCGTCATTCGTTATACGCACCGCGAAGGACTGGAATAACTTGCCTGCGTCGGCGTTCCCGCCAGCCTACGACGTGGATGTCTTCAAGAAAAGAGTGAATAGGCTTTTTCTAAGTTAATGTGCTCAGCATCTTGGACCACATCTACACTTACCATCAGGTGGGATTGTGGTCAAGCATTAACTTATTCGTGTAAAAAAAAAAAAAAAAATAACAATATAATATTATCTTTAATATCTAAGTAATTCCAGGCAAACTCCTCTGACTCCCTGCTAGAGCATATTAAAAATACTGAAGGTATGTAGTAGATACGTCGTGGGCATAAAAATCCAGGGGGAGGGGGACAGATGCATATCAGTATACTCATAGACACATCAACGGATATCCAAGCTGTCGATAATGGCCGTTTGTATTGTTGTGTTCAGTATTCTATCTATCCATAATCCTCAAGCCATTTGCAAAGCACAGTTGCTGTGTCGGTCAATCCAGGCAAAACTATAGGAGCGTCGGAGATTCTAGCTTTAATACATTTAGATGATAAACTTTTAAAATGAAACATACAAAATAGCTCTTTCATCTGTAAAGAAGTGTTTAAGTTGTAATAACTTTTATTTTAAATTAATTAATGAATTTCTTATTTGTTCCAGGTACGTACAAGTTCAAACATAATTTTAACCTGCCGGCAAGTTTGTATTTTCCGAAGATTTTTATTTGACAGTTCGGTTAGCGCACTGGTACGAGACACACGTGTTGTTTTGACTGTCGGTCGAACGTTCTTATCTCTCTGATCTATATTGTTTGCTGAGCGGCCGCTCTGCAATGCGTAAGCGCAAGCGCATACGATAGTGTATCTTATTCATTATGGCAGACGAGTCAGTCCAGAATGAAGATACGATATACAATATTACAATTGAAGAACATATTATTGACGAGACGGAGAATTATTTGCCGGTTCATACTACACCCGAACGAATAATTTGCGATCAAAATAGACCTGAAAAGAGAACCTGGGAAGTGGATGACGAGGAATTATGGATTGAAGTGGGAAGAAATGGAAAAAGGACTACTCAAAAAGTAGATCTGTATATAAATAGCTCCGAAGCACTACCTAAACAGTTTGCATTTGCGAAATTATTAAAATCAAACAACATTGAAAACGTTTGCCGCGTGAAGTACATTAATCCCTATAAAGTTTTTATACAGTTAGAATGCACAGCGAGTGCAGATAAGTTAATTAACTGCAAACCATTACAAGAGCTGGGATGGAGATATCAGAAACCAATGGAAGTTGTAGTATCTTATGGGTTTATTAAAAATGTGGAACTGAGTTTAAGTGAAGTTTAAGTGACAGAGAAGAGTCAGGCTTTCATACAAATAAGGGAGGTGGCGGAGTACTGATAGCAGTCTCAAAATTATTAAACTCTACTCGGCAACGTTCGCTGGAAACTAAATGTGAAGACTTATGGGTCACTGTAGAGCTTGGTACTCCCTATAAGTCTTGTATATTTGCTTTTTGTGCATTGTATCTGCCACCTCCTGTCCTGAGAACAACCCTCGAGTACTTTTTAAGTAATCTATCGAATGTTTCGGAACAACTTAATTGTCATAAATGTATTGTAGGGGATTTTAATTTAAGTAGCATTAATTGGGAGATAGCAAATCAGTTAGACTCATATCAGACTTCGTCTATGAACCAAGACTTTCTCGATTTCATAAATTTAAACAACTATAAACAACATAACTTTGTTCTTAATAGTATGAATAGGATTTTAGATTTAGTACTATCGGATTTCCCATCTCCATGTGATGTGTCACGTGCAGTTGATGTCTTATGTCCAGTGGATCCACTGCACCCACCCTTACTAATTAACATACTATTCTCATTCGAACCTAAACTACCCTATAATGATAATAATATTAAACTTAATTTTCATAGAGTGGATTACGAGGCAGTAAATACTAGTTTAGCGAAAATAGATGGGAACGATTTGTTCGCTGAGGAGGGCGACGTTAACAAATTGGTAGAATTTTTTTATGTAAAAATTCGAGAAATCATAAGCAAATATGTACCAGCTGTAACATATAATAACAGAAAATATCCACCGTGGTTCTCAAGCGAATTAATCAAGAGATTGAATGAAAAAAATAAATATAGAATTAAATTTAGAAAATTTAAAAATCCCTTAGATCTGATAGCTTATCAATTATTGACGGAGCGCTGCACCAAATTAGCAACCAAATGTTATCATGACTACCTAATCAAGTCTGAAAATAAAATATCTAGTAATCCAAAATACTTTTGGTCCTACGTGAAGGAAAGGCGGGGGGGTAGTGGTACGTATCCTGCCACACTGACTGATGGCTCAACCGAATCTTCTGACGGCAATGAGGTCTGTAACATGTTTGCTTCACATTTCGCCTCTGTATATCAATCCCACGTTAGTATCTCTGACTCTTGTGAGTTAGACAGTGTTCGAGGGTATGGGCACTACGACTTATTTGCTTCTCTCTCTATTAATCAAGAAGATATTCTTAAAGCTTTGAATTCTTTAGATATTACCAAAGGTGCAGGACCAGATAACATCCCACCAGTATTCATTAGAAATTGCACTATTAACCTAATTTACCCGCTATTTTATATATTTAAAACCTCCCTCGACACAGGTATTTTTCCGTCGGATTGGAAAATTTCAAAAGTAGTACCAATTCACAAATCAGGTGATGTTCATCAGGTAAACAACTACCGCCCCATTTCCATCTTGTCTACTTTTGCCAAAATTTTTGAATCGTTAGTTTGTCCATTTATACAAAGCCACTTCGAGAAATATGTAAATGATGAACAACATGGCTTTTTACGTGGTAGATCTACAAATACAAATTTAGTGTCATATTTTGAAGACTTAGCCGAATCAGTAGATAAACAAAAGCAAGTTGATGCGATATATACCGATTTTTCGAAGGCATTTGACAAAGTAGTTCACAAGCTTCTTTTGACTAAATTAAACTTGTACGGATCTTCTGGGGTCTTTCTTAATTGGCTTAAATCTTACCTATCTGAACGCATCTTTTTTGTCGTAGTAAATGGCTTTTCCTCATCTTCACGCAACATACTATCAGGTGTTCCAAAAGGATCTCACCTGGGTCCAATATTGTTTAACATATTTGTTAATGATCTGATTCTCTGCTTCAGTCATTCCACTCCGTTGTTATTTGCAGATGATTTGAAACTTTATAAAATTATTGAGTCTTGGGAAGATGTTTTGCTTTTTCAAAAAGATTTAAATTCTCTATTTAACTGGTGCTCAAACAATGGTATGATGCTAAACATTTCTAAGTGCTTCCATATCAAATTTACTAGAAGAAACAATATTATTCCGACTGTTTATCATATTAATAATACGACAATTTCTGAAACTGAGCACATCAAAGATTTAGGAGTCATTTTCGACACAAAGCTGACCTTCGTGCCTCAAATTGACTCTATTATAAAGAAAGCCACTAAAATGTTAGGTTTTGTCATGAGGTACTCAAAGTTGTTCAAGAGAAGTTATACAAAAATAATCCTATATAACAATCTTGTAAGGTCTATTTTAGAATATGGGAGTATAGTTTGGCGTCCACATTTTGCCACTCATATGTTACGGATAGAGAGAATACAAAAGAGGTTCGTGAGGCATTTGGTGTATTCTTCCAAAAACAAACCGAAAGACGAATATTCTTATAAATTATCAATAGAACATTATAATATCAAAGACTTAAATACTCGAAGAGATGCTTTTGATCTAGTCTTTTTATTCAAGATCATCAATTGTCATTTGAATTGTCCCCGACTTCTTTCTAAACTACATTTACGAATACCGTACCATATGCCTCGTAAACCAATACCCCTCTTTGCTCCTCCGCCACGTAGAACCAAACTGGGCTCAAACTCCCCAATTCCTAGAATGACCAAACTTTACAATAGGCTAAGTGAATCCACTGACATTGACATAAACCATATGTCTTTAGCTAAGTTTCGGAAACTCGTTAACAAAATGTAAATTGATTTTTAGTAGGTACTTTTGTTTTACCCTTTTTAAGTATTCCTTTTAATATGCTTTTTTTTTATTTACGTGCAGGATTAGGATTATATACATTTATCCATTTTCGTAACAAAATCTTGTACGTGCAATCTACAACAATATAATTATACTTACACATTTTAGATTTGTTATTAGAATGCGATGTTTGCCTATAAGTGGTTGTGCATTTATTGTTTGTTAAGAATGTCTGATAAAACGATGTAAATTTGAAATGTTATAACCGTTGGTGAACTATATAAATAAATAAATAAATAAATAAAGTGAAAAGGATATGCTGGAGATTATTTATTTATTTATTTATTTATTCTTTATTGCACCTTAAAATATAAAAGATACAAAAGGCGGACTTAATGCTAAAAGCATTCTCTGCCAGTCAACCTTAGGGCAGTGGGAGAACAAAGAAGGCGGTAGCAAAAAAGGGAAAAAGAAACTATGTAATTAAATTTAATAACAGCATATGTTATATATATAAGAATATATATTATACTATATCAGGAAATATATACTAAAATGTACAATCAAATATGTATCATAATATAAATAAAAATGTATGTACATATAAATATATATATATATATATAATATAAATATATTATAAGGCTATACTATGGTAAAGTTAGTAATAGATAAGTGAAAATTGTGATGATGATGACCACTTCGACTCCTATTTGTGACCATAAACCAAAGATAGGTAATGATCAAGGACCTGTTTTTTAAACGAGTATTTACTGGAAGATTTCCTAAGATTAGGGGGAAGAGCGTTCCAAAGTCGGACGGCCTGAGCAACAAAAGAGAAGTGAAAGAAACCAGTACGATGAGGAGGAATTGAAAGAGCTAGAGTTTCAGAAGATCGGAGCTGCCGATCATGAGTGTCGCATTGAAATAGAAAATTACATTTTAAGTAATCGGGGGCGAATTTATCAAATAAGATGGAGAAAAGCATGCCAAGTATCCTAACGTGCTTACGCTGACGTATTGGTAGCCATCTCAGCTGAGCTCGGTACGTGGAGACGTGATCATACTTTCTAATGCAGTAGATGAACCGGATACAGTTATTAATAAGGCGATCAAGCTTATCCAGGAGAGCCTCGTTTAGATCCGGGTAACACACATCAGCATAATCAATGATAGGGAAAATAAGAGCTTGCACCAATGTTACCTTTATCTTAACCGGGAGAAAGTTTCTGAGGCGATTAAGTGTACTCAGCTTTGAGATTACCGACCTACTTATGTTTTTGACCTGCGTAGACCAACACAATGTAGAATCGAAATGTATTCCCAGGTTTTTGACACTAGGCGTAAAGGGAATTCGTGTTCCATCAAACATGACAGGTGCTACGGAACTGACATCAAATTTAGCCAACTGACGATTACTCCCAATAATTATAGCTTGGCACTTGAGAGGATTAACGTTGATACCAAATTTGAGAGACCATGAGTGTAACCTTGTTAAATTGTTATTTATGTCATTCACGGCGCTATTGATAGACTCAACATCAGCTTGAGTATAAATTTGGAGATCATCGGCGTAGAAATGGTAAGAGCAGCTGAGCTGAGTGGACAGATAGTTTATAAAAATGGAGAATAAAAGAGGGGATAAGATTCCACCCTGCGGCACGCCAGCACGGACGTCACACCAGCTGGATAAGATATTATCATGACGAACAGCCTGCTGACGGTCGCGAAGGTAGGAAGCAAACCAGTCTAGAGTGGTAGGAGATAAGTTAAGTTGCTGAAGGATGGCAAGGAGGATATCATGGTCAACCATGTTGAACGCGTTAGAAAAATCAACCAATACAAGTATCGTGACCATTTTATTCTCCATGCCAAACCGGATGTCATCGGAGACTCTGATTAAAGCAGTAGATGTACTGTGTCCAGTTCTGAACCCAGATTGGTAATTGGAGAGGAAATTTGCCTGGTGTAATTGTGAGGACAATTGTCGATGAACAGTGGACTCCAGAAGTTTGGACATAAAGGGTAAAATAGAAATTGGTCTGAAATTGTTAATGAGTATTGGGTTGGCAATTTTAGGAAGAGGAATAACAAAAGCTCTTCTCCACAAGGAAGGGAAAGTACCAGAAGACATAGAGAAGTTGACGATATGAGTAATGACGGGTAAAAAATGTTCAAGAGCAAGAAGAATCATGGCACGACTCACACCGTCACATCCCATAGCTTTTGACTTGATGGAAGAAAGAGATTTGCGGATGTCCTCAACTGAAACGCAAGCGAGAGAAAAGGATTTAAGTTGAAGAGTGGCCATGGAAGGTATTTCAGAAATAGTGTGGGATTTAATGACAGGACAAAGAGGAGTAATAGCTGTAAAGTGAGAGTTCAAGGCGTCAAGGGAAAAAGGAATGTCATTTTTAACAGAAGGTTTACATATCCCAATAGAGTTTAAAAACTTCCATATGTCGGCCGGTGAAGAATCAACGATATTGTCGAAGAAGTACCGTCGCTTCGCTGCCCTTACCATTTGGTTACAGCGATTACGAGCAAGTTTGTACAGTCGCCAGTTGTCGTCGCACCTGTCACGCTTAAACACCCTAAAAGCCCTGTCCCGCCGTGTCATCGCCATGCGAACCCCCCGCGTGATCCACGGAGCAGGAGGTCGCTTCAGTCGTACTTCAACTTCGGGAGCATGTTTATCGAACAGTTTGATAATAGAATTGTTGAGTAATGAGACTTTCTCATCAACTGTTGAGGCATCGAAAACTGGCGAGAAGTCGATAGATGAGGCGTCTTTGTTTAAAGCGGTAATATCGATCCTGGCAAAATTTCTAAATCTTACAACTTCCGGTATCTTCTTGGGAGGTTTTAACTTGTAGCTTAGGTAAATAAGGTCATGGCGCGAAAAACCAGAAGCTGACAACTGACCATGCTTGATAATTAAATGGGGCGAGGAGGTGATTATTAAATCTAACCACGTATCAGGATACTCGGGATTATGATGAGTAGGATCAGAGGGAACAACGGAAAGGTTTACAGAAGACAGGATGGTTTGAAGTTTAACACTTTCAGTAGAAGTTTTGAGGAGGTCAGTATTAAAGTCACCCATGATTATGTGATGTGTGTAGTCAGAGCACAGAGATTCTAAGACGTGCTCGAGGCCAGAAAAGTAATCTACGGAAGGTGGACAGTAAACAACTCCAAGTACAACCTTAGAACGCTCAAGCTGAATTTCAAGGAAAATGTATTCGGCTTTCGCAGAGTAAAGTGGGGGGGACACTGCCACAATAGAGTAAGATATGTCAGAACGTAAATAGATAGCGACCCCTCCACCACCTTTACCTTCTCTATCATTTCGAATAAGGACATACCCTGGTAAACTATAGCAGAAGGTGGAAAGCGAGGGCTTAAGCCAGCTTTCAGAAATAAGAATGGCCTGCACATTAGAAGCGGAAGAAAACGTATCTAAAAGGTCAGTGTAGTGGGCAGGGATGCTTTGTGCATTTAAGTGGCAAACATTAAATAAAGTGGGTGAAAATTCAAAAGTCTTATGCACCAAGTCACGAAGTGTTTCAGGCTCATTACATGAGTCAAAAGAACCAGTGGAATCACAAGCAGAAAAAAATGAATCATCATCAGACATAATAAAAAATAATATAAGTAAAATATAAATATAATATTAATATAATATAAATATAATAAAGATAATAATTATATTGATAAAAATGCCAGCTACAAAATATTCCAATAGAATCTGCCAATCCCGCCGGCTAACTCTGACAAAAATAAAATAATAATAATCAGTAATAAAAACACACATGCAAGCTCAACAAACAAACAGAAAAGCACAAGCATACAGAAATAAAATAAAGATGCACAAACAGACGAAATACAATTATAACATAATTCATGTTTATTAATTAAATCTATACAGTGTGCAAAATCTATTATTATATATGTAAAGTTACTTATTATTATTTTATGTGTAAGTCACATTTTATATCTAAAAACACGGACATAGATATTTAAGTCCATTGCACTCCATGGTAAGCAATTGATGAACCATAGACCAAGTAACAATTGAGTTTGACAAATTATGAGTATTATGACGGTTAACTATAGACGTTACACAACTGTCGTTGTCAAAACATGAGTGACAGATGATAATATATGACACAAACAGTTTAATTAATGCACGATAAAATGAATCACAAACCGAAATCAATTTAAGTGAAGATTTAAAAGATACCGTCATACTTATACAATAAAAATAGCAGACTGGTAAGTTATAATGCAAGTAATAGATATGTGTAAAGTTTGAAGGTAAACATGATAGAAAGAACGAATGCGAAACAACAAAGTAACTAAAGCAGGAATAATACATTTAAACAAGTTATTTCTTAATCCTTGCTGTTCTCTTCGCCTTCGTAAGATGATCAGCACAGGCCGAAGCAGTGGCAAATGCGACGGGCGAGTTAGAGCGACTCCTACGAACTATTTCCTCTGAAGGATCCACGGCGTCGCTGTACTTCGTTAAATCTACTTCAGAAGTAATATGGTGACGTAGTCCATCCTTCGACTTAATGAAAATGTTTCCATCCACGGTCCAGCAGTTTCGTACGCCCAAGCGTTGACGTGCCAGAAGGAATAAGGACTGACGTTTCCGAGTCAGGAACTCTGAGATAACAACCCGAGAGCCCTTTAGAGAAACCTTCTTTCTCCAGACAGTGGCCCGATCTGCCAGGTCAGCAAAACGTATGAGGACCGGTCGACACTTACCATCAGAGGATTTGCCTAACCGATGACACGACTGCAACCTATCTTTGGTGAAATGCTGCAAATCCATCTTCTCCACGAAAAGTTTGATGACTTGGTTCAAGAGGCTGCCATCTGTGTCTGCAGTTTCCGGAATGCCATGAAGTAATAAATTCTTCCTTCTGTGCCTCATCTCAATTACTTCCATAGACTTCGAAATTTGAGAAATTTGTTGCCGTAAGAGGTCCATGATGTTCCACACCTCAGACTTAAATTGCAGGAAGTCCTCATACAAACGACTCACTGGTGGGGTACTTTGTGCTGCAGGTCGGAGCTGGGCCTCAAAATCTGTGAGCTTCTTCAACAAGGTGGCTTCAATGGCTTGTTGAGTTTCCAGAACGGCATCAAATGAAGCCATTTTAAAAAGGGGTGTGCAACAAAAGGACAGTGAAGTGATGTGCAATGTAGTTCAGAGTGATAGCGGCGGGGCAGAGCAACTTAGGTGCTATTTAACGCATGAAACTGTGATTTTAATGCTTCAGATTAAGCAACAAGTAAGTTTAATGAAATATTGATCGAAAAACTAAAGCTTTAATCACTTAAATCTGTTATTTAAATTAATTAAAACAGGAGAGCGAAAACACGACTTTTTTACACCTACCGCCGAATTATATCAAGCAATTGCGAATTACTTTAGGTGAAACGTTTAAAACGCAGAATAAAAGAGAAAAATGGATGGGAAGAGAGTGAATCTGTACGCTTATGTTTCAAGGGATCTACTCGACCTGCTTGGGTATACATATATGACATGAAAATAAATGTTGAGCCGTATATTATTCCGGTCACGCAGTGTTCACGTTGCTGGAGGTTTGGACATACAATGCGTAGTTGTCCTAAAAAAAAGATTGTATGCCCGAAGTGCGGTAAAGACCACGCTAACTGTGAATCTAAAATATTTAAATGTGTGAATTGCACTGGAAATCATATGTCATTAGAAAGATCCTGTCCAGCTTTTAAAAAAGAGAAACGGCTCCGAGAATTAATGGCAGAGTACAATTGCTCATATAGAAAAGCCTTACAGGTGTATGTTCCTCCTGAACCGCCTATAGAAACCACAAAAGAGCCACCTATTTTGTTTAGTGTCAATGAACAGAGAAACCTTAAGTCAACAGATGATGCATCGTAAAATAAAAATTCATATTCAGATGTAACTAAGACAGCCGCATGCTCCATGAAAACTTATGCACAAAAATCATCGGCTTCGGTGGATCAACCTTTAAAAGAAAACAATAGAAAGAAAAAAGGGAAAGGAAAGAGGCGAAAAGAAGAAGAAATTATAGACTGGGATATGTCTTCGAGGCCTGAGTCAGAATTTAATGATAGATTCGTTGAGTCGGAAAACGAAAAGTACTCAGAAAAAGAAAGAAAAGAGAAACAAGAAAGACAAGAGAGAAGAGAACGTTTTAGGCACAATATTAATCTGAGGGAGTTACTTTACAAATTATATGCAATATTTTCCAATTCACAGGAAGATCTTTTCAGTAGATTTTCGCAAGCAGTGGTCGTATTCATTGAATGGCTGATGTATATTGTGGGGCAGTATTTCTGGGAAATGCCTTACAAAGTATGTTCAATACATAATGGGTTTTGAATACAAATTAAATTTTCTTCAGTGGAATGCACAAAGTATTGGACCAAAAAGTATAGAATTTGAACAACTATTAAATAAAGAAAAAATTCACGTAGCACTATATGTGAGACTTGGCTAAGTGGAGACTGCACGTTCAAGATTCGTGATTATAATATTTATCGCAAAGATCGAGAAGACTCATATGGAGAGGTTGCAATTCTAATACATAAATCTGTAAAATCTCAATTAATACCAGTTCAATTTTGTAATTCTAGAATTGAGGTAATTTGTGTTAAAATTTTTAATTGTTTACATATTGATTACGTAATGTACATATACTGTCCACCAGCCATAAGGACTTCTCTAAATGAATGGGAAGAAATTTTTTCATTTAAAACAAATAAGACGCTCATTCTTGGTGATTTTAATGGGCATCACACAAGTTGGTCATGTAAAACTGATCTGAGAGGTAATATTATTTTTGATTCCTTGATTGAAAATCATTTTGTGTCGTTGAATGATGGCAGGGCTACTAGAATTAAATGTGTAAATGGAGTTATGCAAGAATCCACTCCAGACATTTCTATATCTTCTTCGGATTTAGCTTTACATTTGTAGTGGAATGTTACTAATGAGTCATTGGGTAGTGATCATTTGATAATCAAACTTGAAATTATCCATGAAAATGAGAATCCTCGTTTAATTAAAAAGAGAAACTTTAAAAAAGCTGACTGGGTTGGCTATAGTAAATACATAGAGCGTAAGTTTTCTGATTACGGACCTTTCTCTCATGTCAATAATGACCCCCAAAAACGATATGATCTATTTATTAGCACAATTAACGAAGCCGCTGACGTTAACATACCATATTATAATATAAGTCAAGATCCTTCTCAAGACTTTATTCCTAAAAGTTATTGGAACGTAGAATTGTCTAAAGCAGTAGCGGAAAGAAGAACCTGCAAGTAATACCTACATATTATATTAAATTTGATTGTTTAGTGCAATTGCCAAGTCGATCTATTTATTTAAAACATAAAAGATTTTTAATATTGATAATATGGTCACTATAAGATGTTGTTACTTGTTAGGTTAGCTAATTACGTAATAACTTAAGACAGAAGGACCCTTAGGTAGGAACTGAATAAATTAACCGACTTTTTACGGTAGAAGAACTGAGTTGCGAGACTTGTTTTTTTTACAAGTTTTGTTTTTGATGGCATAGACTTGATTATGGTAGTTTTTTATATGATACCAGTTGCCAAAAGTATGTAAACAAATTAGAGAAAATTCAAAATCAGGGTTTATGAGTGATAGGAGGTTTTGTTAAAACTACTCCTATACATGTATTACCATTACATGTTAGAAGAACTTATTTAGGTGGAAAATATTGGTTAAAAGCTAAATCTCAAGAAAATAATACATATAACAACTAAATTAATACATGATCTCTCTCAGGTCAAGAGCAATATATACTGGCGGCTTAAAGAAACCGTTACTTGTAACAATACAAGAAAGTTTTGCGGACATTAATATTCATAGTAGACAGCAATTGGAAATGTTCAATTTAGACACATGGGTTAGTTCCATAGATTTAAGTAATATTATTTATACAAACGTACCAAATCTTCTAAAAGCGAAGCGCTACTATAATAATTGTAGTTTAAAATCCATTTGTGTAGATTATGTTAATAAAAAATATAAAGATTACTATCGTATATTTACAGATGGATCCAAAGAAACCGATGGAATCGGCTCAGCTTTTTATGACCCACAGTCTGACACTGGCTCACAATTTAAAATAAATAATAATATATGTATTATGGAGGCAGAGCTAATTGCGATCAGTGAGGATTTGTCTTATGCAGCATCTCTACAGATAGAAAGTATAGTAATATTCACTGACTCCAGAAGTGCGCTTCAGCACTTGGCTCGATGCACCTCGGGCATTCGAGGTACACCGATAGCCTACACTATTCTGCACAGTATTCTTGGACTGATATCTAAAACAAAAACTAAAGCTGCAGTGGATTCCATCTCACTGTGGAATTGAACATAACGACCGAGCTGACTCTCTGGCTAGGCAAGCTATATTCTGAAGGCGTTGAATATTTTTAACCGACTTCAAAAAAGGAGGAGGTTCTCAATTCGACTGTATTTTTTTTTATGTTTGTTACCTCAGAACTTTGGACTGGGCGAACCGATTTTGATGATTGTTTTTTTAATCGAAAGCTAGTGGCTGTCATGTGGTCCCACATAAATTTTATTGAGATCTGACAATGGAATCCATGAGAAAACCACATAAGTCGTAAATTTGTGTTAAGACGTGCGCGACAAATTGACGAATAACTCAATATCACGCCAACCGATTTCGATGATTCTTTTTTTAATCGAAAGCAGGTGCTTGTCATGTGGTTCCACATAAATTTTAACGAGATCTGAAAAGTAGTTTTTGAGACTTTGAAGTCGATAACCGACTTTTTTTGTTAGTAAAATTTAGATTATTTGCTCCCTTTTTATCCCAACCTCATTAACTCTGTCAAAGAATATTGTAACAATATATGGAATGAATACTTTGACTTACGATCTAAAGAAAAAGGGATTTGGTATAAGACTATCCAGCCACAACACCCTTGCAATCCGTGGATAGATAAACATCACCTACCTAGAAAAGTGGCAGTAGCAATTATGAGGCTTCGTTCTGGTCACATTCCATCAAAGAAGTTTGCATATCTCATGGGTAAGGCTCCGTCACCGAACTGTGATCAATGCGGTGTACCAGAGGATTTGATTCACATTTTGATGGAGTGCGGCCGGAACGCAGCCTTACGTAATGATAAGTGTAAACATATTTTAAGGAATTGTTTTAATATCAATGCTATTTTGGCGGACCCTCATTCAACGGACATTAGACTTTTAATTTATTTATATAATCACACTACCTCAGATCAGTAATTTATCAGTAAATTTAGTAAAAATTCTATTATTTAAAAGGTTGGCTCTTAAATAAATGAAAAAAAATATATTTTTATTTATAGGCTTTAAGCAGTCTTTCTGAATTACGATTTTATTAATTAATGTTAATACACTTTTTGTTGAGTGTATTTTAAATAGTAATTATGTTAATTTATTTTTCCTTCTTGCTGTTAGGGATTGCAATCCGGAAAATCGGATCCGGCAATCCGGCCGAATCCGACGTTTTATAAGCATAATGGATCCGGTGGAATTTACCGGATCCGGTCATGCCAATTTTTAGCAAAATAACAGGGTGATGTTGCTAGTGTAGATACTTTGAATGTCTGGTATGGATGTTGTAGTTATTCTAGTACTGCAATTGGGAATTCGTAACGTTTAATAGGGATGTAATGTACAACCAGTTACAACACTTACTGAAGGGATAAATTTAAAGTTAAAGTAAGTTACAAAAGAGTGAAATTATATTTTCGTTACTATTACTTCTTGTTTATAATTTGTAATATTTGCCCTAAATGGATGTAGGTTTAAGCTAATAAGTAGGTGTATTTCACGTATTGTACGAGTCGTACGAGGCACAGCTTCATCGGTCCAGACCTGTCGTGATGTCACTAAACGCACCAACTTTAGACCGGTTTATTTGATCGAGTACCAAAAACCGGCCAAGTGCGTGTCAGGCCACGTGCAATGTAGGGTTCCGAAGTAGTAAGTTTATCGACTATTACTCATTAACTAATTATGCTAACATCGCCGTGATAGTTTTCCTTGTACATTTATCATCCTATTTTTGAAATTTTTTTCACTTGTCTGACTCTATCGCTATGTCTCGGATAGACAAACGGACGGACATGATGAAACTATAATGGTTCCGATTTTACTTCGGAACGCTAAAAATATACCAATTGATACATTTTTTTAAATACAAGTTCGATTGACAATTAACTAAAAGTAGACTTAAGACACCTGGGTGAATAACCTCAGGTGAATAAAGACGACGTCACCATTAATTCTACTTCTAAAATAACAGTTGACCGTTTACATCCAGACGCAGGTATAATAAACTAGCTGAATCGTACCACAACCGTACCCACTTCATTGGGCGTCAAACATTTTTACTTATGATGAAGAAAAAATCACAGTTAAAGAATAATAATGCAATTGGTGCAAAATTTTTGAAAATGGTCCTTTTTGAGTTTATCCATTACAAAAAATAAATAAATAATCAAAACTTTCTGCTTAATAATATTAAGTATAGATAATCATCATTAGACCTGCAAACTGACTTGACCCGTGTGATTATTTATTACGGCTCGGTTGCATTTACTTTGTCTTGACGCGTTTACGTATCTTTATAATACAACTAGGTTTTTGCGTGGGGCGCGCGCTGCTAAAGCAGCGCGCGTGCCTTTTTCTTCCGCAAGAGAACAAATAAAAAAATTGTTTTTTCAAAAATATCATTGGTCTCCGAAATTCATTTTTCGATTCATGGGTCTGTTTGCGACATGTTCGGCTTCAAACTATTTTTTTGACTGGAGGGGGAGAGGGACAGGAAGCGAGAGAGGGACCGGGAGCGGGAGGAGAGAGAGAGGGAGAGAGGTAGGGAGCGGGGAGGAAGAAAGAGCGGGACAGAAAGTGTTTTTTCAAAAATATCATTGGTCTGCGAAATTCATTTTTCGATTCACGGGACTGTTTGCGACATGTTCGGCTTCAAACTATTTTTTTGACTGGAGGGGGAGAGGGACAGGAAGCGAGAGAGGGACCGGGAGCGGGAGGAGAGAGAGAGGGAGAGAGGTAGGGAGCGGGGAGGAAGAAAGAGCGGGACAGAAAGTGTTTTTTCAAAAATATCATTGGTCTGCGAAATTCATTTTTCGATTCATGGGACTGTTTGCGACATGTTCGGCTTCAAACTATTTTTTTGACTGGAGGGGAGAGTGACAGGAAGAGAGAGAGGGACCGGGAGCGGGAGGAGAGAGAGAGGGAGAGAGGTAGGGAGCGGGGAGGAAGAAAGAGCGGGACAGAAAGTGTTTTTTCAAAAATATCATTGGTCTGCGAAATTCATTTTTCGATTCACGGGACTGTTTGCCACATGTTCGGCTTCAAACTATTTTTTTGACTGGAGGGGAGAGCGACAGGAAGCGAGAGAGGGACCGGGAGCGGGAGGAGAGAGAGAGGGAGAGAGGCAGGGAGCGGGGAGGAAGAAAGAGCGGGACAGAAAGTGTTTTTTCAAAAATATCATTGGTCTGCGTAATTCATTTTTCGATTCACGGGTCTGTTTGCGACATGATCGACTTCAAACTACTTTTTTGACGGGAGGGGGAGAGGGAGGACAGAGAGAGGGAGAGAAGCAGGGAGCGGGGAGGAAGAAAGAGCGGGACAGAAAGCGGGAGAAGGACTGGGAGCGGGAGAGGGAGAGTGAGAGGAAGAGGGAGAAGGAGAAGGAGAGGGAGAGACATATAATGTGCAGTCTATTTGCACCTATAAACAATTTTCCATTTTACAGTCATAAATGCAAACAGTCCGAAATGTTCAATATAATTTTTTATAAAAAATACTTGTTTTTGTATGGCAACACTGAAAGTTTCTCATTTTTTATGGCAACACTAAATTACTTTTACACGGATGTGACCGATCTATCAGTACCAACAAACGTCGTATACATTTTAATGACATCAAAAGGGGACAAAAGCCTGAAATAGTACATACAAAAATTCATATGTATGAAAATTATTTTTTTTTGTATGGCGTCACTAACACCAACGTGTCCGTCTCTTTAGTACCTACAAACGCCTCATACATTATAAAGACATACAATGGAGACAACAGCCTCAAACATTCGAAAAAAGAATACATTTATATGAAAATTATTATTTTTTGTATGGCAACACTGAATTTTTTTTCACCAAAACTTACGAAATTTCAGTGCCTACAAACGCCCTATATATTATAATAACTAAATATTCGACTCAAAAATAAATTTGTATGAAAATTGTTATTTTTTGTATGGCAACACTGAAATTTTAAAGTTTTTCCAAAACGAATATTTTAATTTAAAAATATCTCCCGTACATTTTTCATACCCTTGATCTATAGTTTCGGCTCAATTACTCGAAAAGTGAAAAAAATTCGGGACTCCAGTGTTGCCAGTTGATTGAGATGAAAATTGTCAAATGTCATTACGACGACCACAAAAAATCTTGTAGTGTAATTTTTTGATTAAAAATGTTTCTCCTTCTACTTTTTACATTTTTGAATGGAAAGTTCACAAAAATGTATGAATGAAAAAAAAATCAACGTAACCTGGCAATACTTTCAGTCAAGCTACACAACCGCCTCATACAAAGTGACCCCCTCAAATGTTGCCAACCCACAAATTTTTTCCTTTAAAAAATGCAATTTTTCGTACATTTTACAAAATGGTCGCCACGGGATCCGCCATCTTGTCGAAAAAAAAAAATATACCCAAAATATCAAAATTGAGGACAGACCCAAGCCAATAAGGTAAAAATATCGCAAAAATGTTAAAATACCACCGCGATGCGACCCCGCAAAAACACCTCTAAAATTGAAAAATTTCAAACTAAAATATCTCGGCGGCCATCTTGTTTTTTCAATTTTTTTCAACTTCATCATATTAGTCGTCCCAAGATTAGTCGAAAACGACACCAATGTCGGGTAGGTGCTCAAAGTAAACAAAAAGTTGACAATCGCCGAGCGGCCGCCATCTTGAAATTTCGAATGGTCGTATTTTTCCTATAATAACCATAGATAGTCAAGCAACTTCCCCATACATTATTATTACCCCCCACCAATACTTTCGGCTGGGCTATTCGAAATGTGAAAAAACGTGAAAAAAAAATCCAGCAGCCAGTGTTGCCAGTTATTTTTGATGAAAATGGTCAAATGTCATTTCGACGGCCACGAGAAATTTTTTGGTGAAATTTTTTGATTAAAAATGTTTCTCCTTCTACTTTTTATATTTTTGAATAGAAAGTTCACAAAAATGTATGAATGAAAAAAAAATTACCGTAACCTGGCAATACTTCAGACCAAGCCTCACAAGCGCCCAATACAAAGTGACCCCCTCAAATATTGCCAACCTCAAAATTTTTTACCTCAAAAAATGCAATTTTTTGTACATTTTGCAAAATGGCCGCCATAGGATCCGCCATCTTTAAGAAAAAAAAAATATACCCCAATCGTCAAAATTGGGGATAGACCCGAGGCAACAGCGAAAAAAAATCGGAAAAAAGTTGAAAACCCATTGCAATCCGACCCCGCAAAGTCACCTCCAAAATTGAAAAATTTTAAAGTAAAATATCTCGGCGGCCATCTTGTTTTTTTATTTTTTTCCAATTTCATCGTAACACGTTTCCCAACATTAGCCGAAAACAACACCAATCTTGGGTAGGTGCATAGTGAAAAAAAAAGTTGGTCATTTCGACTCGGCCGCCATCTTGGATTTTTGAAAGGTCGGATTTTTCCCATAGACACGAAAGCAAACCAAAAATTCTCACATACATTGTACCTACGCCCCACCACTCCTTCCGGGAGATCAATTCGACTTTTCGCAAAACGAAAAAAAAATTCCAGAAGCCAGTGTTGCCAGTCGACATCGACGAAAATGGTCAAATGTCATTACGACGACCACGACACGTTTGCCCGTGTGACTTTTTGATTAAAAATATTGCTCCTTCTACTTTTCATATTTTTGAATAAAAAGTCCAAAAAAATGTACCAACAAAAGAAAAAAAAACTCAACCTGGCAACACTTTGGGTCAAGTTACATAACCGCCTGGAACAAAGACACCCGCTCAAATGTTGCCAACCCGAAGAAAAATTCACCCAAAAAACGTCGTTTTTCGTACATTTTTCAAAATGGCCGCCACCGTGTCCGCCATCTTGTCGAAAAAATAAATATCCCCAAAATATCAAAATTGAGGATACATTCGAGACAACACTAAAAAAATATTTAAAAAAAGTTGAAAAACCACCCCGATGCGACCCCGCAAAGTGACCTCTAAAATCGAAAAATTTCAAACTCGAATATCTCGGCGGCCATCTTGTTTTTTCAATTTATTCTAAAGTTTTCGTATATCGACCCCAAAACTTGTCGAAACGCCCTAAAAAAATCTCGCAAAAAGCCATAAACAAAAAAGTTGAAAATCACAGAGCGGCCGCCATCTTGAAAATGTGAAATGTCAGATTTTTCCCGAGGTGTCGGGGGGGGATGGAGAAAACCCGCCATAGACAACAAAGTCCCATCTCGACTCTTTCTGGGAGAACAATTATATAGTTAAGTCAGTGGTAAGTCTAGGATTATATAATATAAACTAGGTTTTTGCGTGGGGCGCGCGCTGCTAAAGCAGCGCGCGTGCCTTTTTCTTCCGCAAAAGGAATAAAAATAAATAAATAGTTTTTTAAAAAAGATCATTGACATGCGAAATTTATTTTTCGATTCAGGGGTCTGTTTGCGACATGTTTGGCTTCACGCTAGTTTTTTGAAGGGAGAGGGAGAGGGACAGGAAGCGAGAGAGGGACCGGGAACGGGAGAAAGAGAGGGGTAGGGAGCGAAGAGGGAGAAAGAGCGGGACAGAAAATGGGAGGGACAGGGTGTGGGAGAGGGACTGGGAGCGGGAGAGGGACGTGAAGCGGGAGAAGGAGCGGGAGAGTGAGAGGGACGTAAAGCGGGAGCGGGAGAGGGAGAGGGACAGGGAGCGGGAAAAGGAGAGGGAGAGTGAGAGGGAGAGAGACAGGGAGAGCGAGAGGGAGATAAAACGAAGGGGTTGTAAATATTTAAGAAACTACGTCATTTTTGAACTCAGTAATGTGAAAATAATATAGTATATAAGCTTATTATTAGAAATAAAAATTTATTGTCACAGGTTTTTTTGGAAATTCATCCCCAAATGGTTAAAACCAGGGGATGTAAGTTTGTACGGAACTTCGTCAATACCGAACTCAGAGATATGAAAATTTATTATTATGTAAGCGTATACTTAGAAACAAAAAGTAACTGTAGAGTTGTTTTTTGAAAATTAATCCCCTATACTAAAAGGTTATAAATTAGTACGCAACTTGGACATTTTCGAACTCAGAAAGGTGTCAATGAAATCAAAAATTAACTGTAACAGGTTTTTTTTGTAATTTCATCCCTTAAGAGGTAAATAAAGGGGTTGCAAGTTTTTTGGAACTTCTCATTTTCAAACTCAGAAATATGAAAATTAATATGTAAGCATATAGTGAGTTTATTGCAGAGGGCTTTACGGATGGGAGGGGGACAGGAAGAGAAGGAAAGGGAGTGAGACAGGGAGAGGGACAGGGAGTGGGAGAAGGAGAGGGAGTGGGAGAAGGAGAGGGAGTGGGAGAAGGAGAGGGAGTGGGAGAAGGAGTGGGAGAAGGAGAGGGAGTGGGACAGGGAGAGAGAGGGAGTGGGATAGGGAGAGGGAGAGAGGAAGTTGGACAGGGAGAGGGAGAGAGAGGGAGTGGGACAGGGAGAAGGAGAGAAAGAGAGGGAGAGGGAGGGGGAATTTAATGAACCAACAAAAACTATAAAAGTTTAGTTGAAAGTAACACTATTCGTCGGGTCAGCTAGTAAATAATAATAGTTTCTTCATATCCGTCTCTCCGTCCGTCCGCAGCAAAGCGCAAAGATCCTTACCACTAGAAAGCTGTAATTTGGCGATTGGCATGAATACACACTCATACTTATTTATCAAAAGTGGTAAACTAAAATCTTTATTTTTTTTCGGGTAGTGCCAGCGAAATGGTAGATGTTGGACATGTGAATATCCACGGCAGTAGAATATTTAATATGATGAATTTGAAAGGAAAACTCTCATGGCAATGTTAGCTTAATAGTTAATGAGTGATAGTCGATAAACTTAGTACCCTAAATTCTCTACCTGATAGGAAGGATGTGATGATGGGTTCCAGAGATAAAGAGTGGAACACCTCAGTGGTGAGGCATCAATAATAATCCGTTTTTGGGAATGTTACTATTGAACAACCATTCCATAGTTTAACAACTCCATCCATGTGTGATATATTTTGGAGTCGGATCCATTCTAAGGACCTTTATTAAGACTTAAAAAAGATCAACACGTAAAATGTAAACAGTCTCACAATAAGTGTATCCTATTCTGTTTTTAAAAGTACTTGTGACTTGTAATTCAACTTATTTAAAGAACGGCACTTTGATATAAAGGTACATAGTTAAATTTTATACGTTTTAAAAAGTAGTTTTATTATCGTCAAATAATTATGACGTACTTGGTGATCATGTAAATCCTACCAATATATTATAGCGAAAATTTGAATGTCTTTATTCAATCACGCTAATACGGCTAAACAGATTAGGATGAAATTTGTCTCACAGATAGTTTATGACCTGCATCTAATGGTAGGACACTTTTTATAACGGGGATGGATCTGTTCTATCAAGATATGGGGTATATTTTAGTATGGATGTTTAATGTATCTGCCAGTTACTCTTTCATGGAAATAACACTGGACGGATTTCGATAAAATTTGGTAAACGGGTAGAATATAATCTGAAATAGCTCATAGCGTATATATAACTTTTTACCACGAAATTCTATGGACTGAACCAATTTTGATAGTACTTTCACTGAAAGGTTCGATAAAACCAAAAAAAATTTGAAAAATGTCATTCAGGCGCGAGCGAATTTTCGGGCAAAAGCTAGTACAATATATTTTAACCCCCGACGCAAAAAGAGGGGTGTTATAATTTTGATGTGTATCTCCTAAATGAATGAACCGATTATGATGCAGTTTCTTTTAATGCTAAGGTGATTGATAGGGTTATTAACTACAATCTATGAAGATCTGTTTAGGCGTAAAATAATAAAACTGACTTAAATTAATATTTATTTATTTCGCAACACTTGAGGTTTTCTTCATCAGACAAGGATGCGAGATGATTTACAAACAAATCTTACACTGTCGTAGTGTTGAATACTGCTGCTATAGAATAAGTCAATGGCTTAAAATGAGAAATAAAAATTAAGTGTAGAGGACTTTACGGTCGGGATGGGGAAAGGAGAGGAACAGGAAGCGAGAGGAACCGGGAGCAGGAGAGGGAGAGGGAGAGCGAGAGGGAGAGGGAGAGCGAGAGCAAGAGGGAGAGTGAGAGGGAGAAGGAGAGGGAGTGGGACAGGGAGAGGGAAAGGGAGACGGAGAAGGAAAGGGAGAAGGAGAGGGAGAGACATATTATGTGCAATCTATTTGCACCTATAAACGCCTGATACATTTTATAGACATCAAATGCAAATAATAGTCCGAGATGTTCAATATAGATTTTTATGAAAAATACTTGTTTTTGTATGGCAACACTAAAATTTTATCATTTTTTAAAGCAACACTGAAACACTTATGTGAGCGATCTGTCAGTAGCAACAAACGTCGTATACATTTTAATGACATCAAAAGGAGACAAAAGCCTGAAATATTACATTCAAAAATTAATTTGTATGAAAATTATTATTTTTTGTATGACATCACTATTTATTGGTTACACCAACGTGTCCGGTCCCTTAGTACCTACAAATGCCTCATACATTGTAAAGACATCAAATGGGGACAACAGCCTCAAACATTCGAATAAAGAATACATTTGTATGAAAATTATAATTTTTTGTATGGCAAAACTGAAAGTTTCTCATTTTTTATGGCAACACTGAAATACATTTACACGGACGTGACCGATCTATCGGCAGCAACAAACGTCGTATACATTTTAATGACATAAAAAGGAGACAAAAGCCTGAAACACTACCTACAAAAATTTATTTGTATGAAAATTATTATTTTTTGTATGGCATCACTAAACATTGGTTACACCAACGTGTCCGGTCTTTTAGTACCTACAAACGCCTCATACATTATAAAGCCATCAAATGGAGACAACAGCCTCAAACATTCGAAAAAAGATTACATTTGTATGAAAATAATTATTTTTCATATGGCAACACTAAATTTTTTTTTCACCAAAATGTACAAAATGTTAGTACCTACAAACGCCCCAAACATTATAATAACGAAATATTCGATCCAAAAATAAATTTGTATGAAAATTATTATTTTTCGTATGGCAACACTGAAATTTTATAGTTTTTCTAAAACAAATATATTAATTTAAAAATATCTCTTATACATTTTCTATACCCTTGATCTATAGTTTCGGCTCAACTACTCGAAAAGTGAAAAAAATTCTGGACCCCAGTGTTGCCAGTTGATTGAGATGAAAATAGTCAAATGTCATTATGACGAACACAAAAAATCGCGTGGTGCAATTTTTTGATTAAAAATGTTTCTCCTTCTACTTTTTACATTTTTGAATAGAAAGTTGACAAAAATGTATGAATGAAAAAAAAATCAACGTAACCTGGCAACACTTTCAGTCAAGCTACACAACCGTCCCATACAAAGTGACCCCCTCAAATGTTGCCAACCCGCAAATTTTTTCCTTCAAAAAATGCAATTTTTCGTACATTTTACAAAATGGCCACCACGAAATCCGCCATCTTTTCGAAAAAAAAAATATACCCAATATGTCAAAATTGAGGATAGACCCGAGCCAATAGAGAAAAAATATCGCAAAAATGTTAAAACACCACCGCGATGCGTCCCCGCAAAGACACCTCTAAAATTGAAAAATTTCAAACTAAAATATCTCGGCGGCCATCTTGTTTTTTCAAGTTTTTCCAACTTCATCATATTAAGCGTCCCAAGATTAGCCGAAAACGACACCAATGTTGGGTAGGTGCTCAGCGTAAACAAAAAGTTGACAATCGCCGAGCGGCCGCCATCTTGAATTTTCGAATGGTCGTATTTTTCCTATAATAACCATAGGTAGTCAAGCAACTTCTCTATACATTATTATTGTCCCCCACCAATACTTTCGGCTGGGCTATTCGAAATGTGAAAAAACGTGAAAAAAAAATCCAGCAGCCAGTGTTGCCAGTTAATTTTGATGAAAATGGTCAAATGTCATTACGACGGCCACGAGAAATTTTTTGGTGCAATTTTTTGATTAAAAATGTTTCTCCTTCTACTTTTTATATTTTTGAATAGAAAGTTCAGAAAAATGTATGAATGAAAAAAAAATTAACGTAACCTGGCAATACTTCAGACTAAGTCCTACAACTGACCTATACAAAGTGACCCCCTCATATGTTGCCAACCTCAAGATTTTTCACCTCAAAAAATGCAATTTTTTGTACATTTTGCAAAATGGCCGCCATGGGATCCGCCATCTTTAAGAAAAAAAAAATATACCCCAAACATCAAAATTGGGGATAGACCCGAGGCAATTAAGAAAAAAAAGCGAAAAAAAGTTGAAAACCCATTGCAATCCGACCCCGTAAAGTCACCTCCAAAATTGAAAAATTTTAAAGTAAAATATCTCGGCGGCCATCTTGTTTTTTTATTTTTTTCCAGTTTCATCGTAACACATTTTCTAACATTAGCCGAAAACGACACCAATCTCGGGTAGGTGCATAGTGAAAAAAAAAGTTGGTCATTTCGACTCGGCCGCCATCTTGGATTTTTGAAAGGTCGGATTTTTTCCATAGACACGGAGGCAAACCAAAAATTCCCCCATACATTGTACTCACCCCCCACCACTCCTTCTGGGAGATCAATTCGACTTTTCGTAAAACGAAAAAAAAATTCCGGCAGCCAGTGTTGCCAGTCGACATCGACGAAAATGGTCAAATGTCATTACGACGACCACGACACGCTTGCCCGTGTGACATTTTGATTAAAAATATTGCTCCTTCTACTTTTCACATTTTTGAATAAAAAGTCCAAAAAAATGTACCAACAAAAGAAAAAAAAGCTCAACCTGGCAACACTTTGAGTCAAGTTACACAACCGCCTGGAACAAAGGGACCCGCTCAAATGTTGGCAACCCGAAGAAAAATTCACCCAAAAAACGTCGTTTTTCGTACATTTTTCAAAATGGCCGCCACCGCGTCCGCCATCTTTTCGAAAAAATAAATATCCCCAAAATATCAAAATCGAGGATACAATCAAACGAATACATAAAAAACATTGAAAAAAAGTTGAAAAACCACCCCGATGCGACCCCGCAAAGTGACCTCTAATATCGAAAAAATTCAAACTTGAATATCTCGGCGGCCATCTTGTTTTTTCAATTTTTTTCAAAGTTTTCGTAATTCTCCTCTAAAATTCTACGAAACTACCCAAAAAAATTCCTCAAAAAGCCATAAACAAAAAAGTTGAAAATCACAGAGCGGCCGCCATCTTGAAAATGTGAAATGTCAGATTTTTCCCAAGATCCTTGGAGGGAAAGGAGAAAACCCGCCATAGACAACAAAGTCCCATCTCGCCTCCTTCTGGGAGAACAATTATATAGTACTTACGGTGGTAAGTCTAGGATTATATAATATAATAATAAACTTTTTTAATGAGTATGAAGTATGAAGTTCTATGAGTGTGAATAGTCATTTATTTAATCCGGTCGGATCCGGCCGCATTGGTGAAAACCCGGTAAAATACGGCCGGATTGAAAATGACACCGGATTGCAATCCCTAGACGCTGCTGTAAGATAAAGATCCACTTTATGTATATGTTACCGGACATCTGTATAATGTGGGTATTCAATACAATTCCTAGGCAATGTGTATAATACCTGGCTCACTCTGGCAATGTATGAAACGATATGAATATTATTCTCCACTACACACTTTACCTAGGTAATGTCTATACTTAGTCCAGTGCCGATAGCTCTAAAAACGGTAAAAAGTGGAAGAAAATTATAGTAGAATGAAACCTATTGCAAAAGGAAGAGAATATAACAAAAATAAAAGGAAAAATAAATTACGGGCGATCTGAGGTCGGGAAGTGGGGGGGAGGGGGGGTTTAAGGGTAAAAAACGGTTTATCTTGATTTCCGGAAAAACTACAAGTCCTATTGAAAAAAGTTAAATGGCAAAGTTGTAGGTAATAAAAAGATCTACAACTTTTGTATTTACACTTTTTTACATAACCTCAAAATTTATGTGAAAAATTCAAAAAACCACGTTTTTAGTTTTTTATTTTTATCTTTTACAAAAAAAATTTTGTTTCACGAAATTTGGTGAAAACTTACCTTTGTATGTCCTTGACATACTGTAATTTTTTTGATTCAAAAATATATTTTTTTTTTTCACCTTATTTTGACCTTATATCGAAAAAGCACACTTATTTTCAGTCGAAAAATCTCACGTCAAAAAATCAGATTTTAAAAAAAATTCGGTGGTCGTTTTGTTTGTTGGAATCTCTACTTTCTAATGGTATGTAAAAACTATACACTACTATGGTAAATGTTCTCAGAAAATGCAATGAAACGACAACTATTTTCGCAAAAAAAATCGGATTCCATTGATTGCATATGAGATTGCAAAAAAATATGCGAAAAATAATGTCATATTAAATAGCAATGCAGATCGAAACTGCAACGTTAAGTTTTTATACCCATTATGTCATCTCGTTTGTCGGCTATTTCCAAGAAAAAACTAATATAATATAGGTAAGGGCTTGGGTATAGATCTAAGGTACCCGATTTTGATATTGGTGTGAATTGAGAGATGTAGTCAGGGTTTGGTATGATCGTTTAAAACTATTTTTTAATCCTGGAGACGCGTTTTGAATTAATTATGACAAAAAATAATTTAATAAAAATTGCGTATTACTGAAAACAACTCTCATCAATTAGGTCTACAATTAGAGGGTACTTGTCAAAAACGAGTGAAATGGAAGGTAGCACAAAATTTATTGCACTGTCAGTGTTGTATCAGTCTTTCCGTTAATATTGTTATTATGTGAATGTGCTCTCTTGTTTCTTTTGGATTTTTTAAATTTCCAGATATACCTAGGTCGAAATGGTTACAAAACCGACTTAGTCAACTCCGACCCCACGTGGTACTAGTTTGCCCTACCCCTAGAGTGAATGTAAACCCCGGAGGCGCGGAGGGAGTGCAGCCCCCGCCCGCTGTAACAAACTGCAGGCACCATGTGAGCCGAAACGGCTGAGGCTGGTCGCCGCAGGCGACATAAAAGTGCATAATGTAATTTTGTAATTATAATGATTTTTGTCATTATTTTTCTAAAATAATAGTAGTAGTGGTGTAGTGTCTCCCCCATACGGAGGTCGAAATTTTACTTCTTTTTCCACAACCTGACATTAATTTAGACTAGTTTAATACAAATATTGAGCAGTTTTTCCTATATATTATGATTTTACAAAAAAAAAATTATAACTCGAAAACTATACCTTTCCTGGACATAAACATTGTAGTTAGGGCATCCCTGTTAAGCCCCCCTCCCACCCCCTGCCTCCCTACCCCGAACGTGGATACCTTAGATCTATAGTTTTACCTAGGTAAACAGTAATTTAATACAGCCATAACAGCAACACACCTTTTTGTAATCACCAGTTACGTTTCTTATAAATTATATCCTCCGCTGAGTCTAAAAGAACAATTCTTTATTTGTTTTGTAATAAAATAGCTTATACCAAAAGCAAGAACCGACAGTCGACACGAGCTGGACGTCGCGGATGAGCAACAATTATTATCCTCGCCTGCACGTCTTTCCATCGCCTTATATTACGGCCTCGTCTTTTATACACAAATCACATTACCGGCTACGCATTTGGTACATAGACTTAAATATATAGACACGCTGTTGTTAACAAATTTCGTGTCACGCTTTCGTGCCACAGAGTACTCAATCACAGAGTCAATATGCGCCCAGTGTTGCCAACACCCTACTCCGAAAGAGATCATGGATACATTACTATAACTGGACATATACCATGGATATATTACTCTGTCTGGATTACTTTGTAGAGGTACCTGAGGATTAATTACGTCATAACGGAATGACCATTGTGTTCATCCATTCATTGTGCATCTGTAATCCCAGTATATATCATTCAGCTGTGTTATTTTTTTTTATAAGTGTTATGCACTTAAAATAAAAGAAATGTACCGTAATAAATTACATTGTTTCATTTCATTATCACCTTCAACATCCGTTTTCATGACGTAAGGACAATTTTGAAGAAATTATAATAAAATGTGTTAATACAATAATATATTTTTTTACCACCAGAAAAATTATTAGAAAACATTTGGAAAATAGGACATAACACCCCACAATTATGAAGGATAATCTCAATCCGGTCTGCGATTGGTCAAATAGTCATTCCGTTGTGACGTCATCTGTCTTCAAGTACCTCGAAGTTATGTATCCAGTTAAAAGTTATAATTATATCCATGGCGACAATCATACGATTTATGCCTTTTTCCAGTTCATCTCGGAGTGACTACTATATATTTTTTTAACATCGTAAGTAAACATTAATAATTTAAATATGTATTTGTATGCATTGTTAGAAAATTATGTACGAGTATAATAGGTTCATGATATAATTATTATAGGTTCATAGATTTATCAATAGATGGCGCACATTATAATTACCTATGTCCCGATATTTCTACATTTATAATTTTGTATGTTATTATGTAAATTTATATTATAACTAGCTGCCCGGACAGACTTCGTTCTATCAAAAAAAAATTGCAATAAAATAATATTGCGACTATACATTGAGATGTAAGCTATCCTATCTTTCAAGTTGGATCAAACTGCACACGGTGTGCAAAGGGCAATGAACCTAGTTGGCACACCAACAAGTCCGCAATTTTGAAAAAACCTCGATTCGGCGGCCAGTGATGTAAAATATGTCAATCGATAGAATAAATGATTATGATCAAAAAGTATTTAGTGATGAAATGTCGTAAGTGGTATACTTTCTGAGATATTTGAGTTCAAACCCGTAGAAAAATGAAGTAAAAAACTTTGTTTCGGCGGATATTGATAAAACATGTGTCAATCGATAAACTAAGTGATTACGATCAAAAAGTATTCAGTGATAAAATGTCGTAAGTGATATACTTTCTGAGATATTTGAGTTCAAACCCGTAGAAAAATAAAACATTGGTAATTGTCTTTTTTATTTATTAGTGGATCAACACTATAACTATATACATATAAAATATCACAATATCATTAACAAAACTAAATAAATACATATTTATTCATATTTACATATATACATATTATATTATATATTAAGTACATAAATATTTATAACTACGTATATAACATGTGGTTGAAGACCACGGGCGAGGACATTCTAATTGCTTCAGGTAGTGCTGCCGGACGTGATTCTTGAAGGAACTTTTGGTAGTCTTTTGATGTCTACAAGCAAGTAGTTCCAGAACAGTATTGCAAAGGAATTCCCGAAATAAGCAGTGCTATGGGTTTCCTTTAAATAAACAGGAGAAGACACATTATTCAAAATAGCATAAAATGTTGAGAGAATTCTGAAGTTTCACCTGTGTCGAATTGGTAGCCATTTAAGTTAGGAATCAAACTGGGAAATGTGGTCATACTTACGTAAGCTGAAGATAGGTATATCGAAGTTTTTTTACTTTATTTTCCTACGGTTTTGAAATCAAATATCTCAGAAAGTATACCACTTACGACATTTCATCACTGTATACTTTTTGATCGTAATCATTTACTCTATCGATTGACACATGTTTCATCACTGGCCGCCGAATCGAGGTTTTTTCAAAATGGCGGACTTGTAGGTATGCCAGGTTCCATACAAAACTGTTGGAAGCCCTTTGATTAAAATCGGTTAAGTAGTTAAGGAGTCTATCGCGGACAAACAACGTGACACGTAATTTATATATATAAAGATAAGAAGATTTTATTTTAATTTATAGTTTTACTTATTACTTTTCTTTCAATTTCGTTTTGTAGACCGCCATCTAAAACTAATTAAAGTTTTAGTACCTACATTAAATGAATCGTACTATTTTTTCTGGAGCCATCTTAGGAAATACGACTTTTATTTACCCACCGTACGATCTCTCACTCCGCGACGTTTGGCAACCCTGTTCCGTAGTGATTAAGTACTCTGTGTTCGTTCTGTCAAGTTTGGTTCAAGATGTCGGTATTAAATATTTGACACTAAATAATTTTTAAGACTGTAAATAAAAATATAGTTACTTACCAATTATGATTAAATAAAGTGAAATAAAGTTCAAACGTAAATAATGAGAACGTTTTAACTGTGCTCAATAAACAATAATACGTTATTAAGTGTTTTTGAACAGTCGGAGTTTTTCTAACGTGACATTTACTTGTGTAGCTTGCTCGCAGCCGACTAAACTTGAGTTGGCCCCAGTTGGGGTCAACACAGGTGAACAAAATGTAAGTACTGAACAGCGTGTCTATATTATTTAGGTCCATGATTTGGTATTGTATAAATTGCCTGGGTAAAGTATAAATGAAATAATATTTCGGACATTACCTTATTGTTTTTGGTATTATATACATTGCCTAGGTATTGCATAGAATACCGGATTACATAGATTTCCGGTAACATATATATCAATATGCCATGTGATATATTTCACTAATGACAAAAAAACGCAGTTTGAGAGATAACCTCTGATACTATATTGTTTTAGTACTATTTATTTTAATGTAATAGCTGATTAATAAGCAGCCAAGCCACCTGATGGTAAGTGGTCATCGTCGACTGTGGACGTCATTAATATGGAACAGCAAAAAAGAAGCGAGGGTTTTTTCCCGTGTTGGGGCGGTTTATGCGACTAAATCCGGCCCGCTGACGTTATGGCACCTCGGATTTTAATAGTTCATTAGTTCCTAATTACTATTAAGTATTTTTAGGGTTCCGTAGCCGAATGGCAAAAAACGGAACCCTTATGGATTCGTCATGTCTGTCTGTCTGTCTGTCTGTCTGTCTGTCTGTCTGTCTGTCTGTCCGTCCGTATGTCACAGCCACTTTTTTCCGAAACTATAAGAGCTATACCATTGAAACTTGGTAATTAGATGTATTCTGTGAACCGCATTAAGATTTTCACACAAAAATAGAAAAAAAAAACTATACATTTTGGGGGTTCCCCATACTTAGAACTGAAACTCAAAAATGTTTTTTTCATCAAACCCATACGTATGGGGTATCTATGGATAGGTCTTCAAAAATTATATTGAGGTTTCTAATATCATTTTTTTCTAAACTGAATAGTTTGCGTGAGAGACACTTCCAAAGTGGTAAAATGTGTGTCCCCCTCCCCCCCCCTGTAACTGCTAAATTATGGGAATGATAAAACTAAGAAAAATATATGATGTACATTACCAAGCAAACTTTCAACGAAAATTGGTTTGAATGAGATCTAGTAAGTAGTTTTTTTAATACGTCATAAATCGTAAACCGCAAAAAACATTGATCAAAGTTACAACGAACTACAAGAACTTTTATATTATGTTACTTGCTGCTACGGAACTCTTCATGGGCGAGTCCGACTCGCACTTGGCCGCTTTTTTTCTCTCCGTGGTGTCCTTCTGAATACCTACCACCCTTTTGCTTAAGTCAACCGCCAAACGACTCGTCGTGTTCTGGCGGGGGACTGAGAGCCAGTTCTTTCTTTATTTTTCGTCTCTCTTTCTTACCGGCAACGCATCAGTGATTCCTTTGGTGTTGCTGATGTCAATGGGCGACGATTGCCACTTACCATCAAGTGGATCGTCAGTTCATTTGTCGGGTATTTCCATTTAAAAAAGAGAATTCTGTTATTCTGATTATTTCTGGTTCTCCAACATTAGGTAGTGCCAAATTAATTAAATCCATTAATGTTCGACCAAATATCATTTATAACAGAATAAACTATACATCTGAAGTAATAATCTTCATCTCAGATTACTCCATTTGCATTTTTCTACCGCAGATGCAGAATAGGCAATACTAGGTAATGTTACTGCAGAGTTGACGAAAAGAACGGTGAAATAAATAAATATGGCCAAGTAAAAATTAAATGTAATTACAACGTCTTTGACGCGCAAAGATATTATGTGCACTTAATAACCTTTCGTAATAAGAGTGCCTATGACACGAGTCTTACATTTACATTGGCATTTCCGTAAATGCGGAATTTAATTTTTTGCACTATTATCATTGACCCTCCATTAACAAGTAAGAAATAAGTTTTATCCCTAGTATAAATGTGAACGTTACCGCTTTGTTACGATTCACGATACAAGTAGTTAAAGATGAAAATATGGACCTGCTGTCCTTTCATTACATTTTTATACTCGTATTCTTACAGCCATTTCTGAGATAAGCTCCGTTTATTAGGTTTCTGAGATTAGTTTCGCACACACAAACGCTATTGCGTTAATACCCTGAATAATATTTTTCGTCAAATATATTCCAAATAGAGAAATCGATCAGTTACAGTTTTATTATATGTATTTGGTTTTTATAGATAACAATCCTAGCTGGTCTACCTACGCCTACAAACAAAATGTTTATTTTTATCTGATTGATATTTCTGAAGCCAGACCGGAGTTCGGTGCTAGCACCGATGTTGTAAGTCGAGCATAATATTATATTTTCCGGTTTGGATATGGCCGATGACATTATTGGCTATTTGCTTGGTCTCTCTTGGCCTTTCGGTTGTTTATTTGTACGTGAGAATACATCTGCAGTAATCTACACCAACTCCATTCCGGTTATGCCCCAGTAGACTTGGGAATCCTGTTCTGGGCTAGTGACTGCCTGATGTTTTAGTTTATTATTTTTACAGTTGCAAAAGGACATAGTGTTGTGCTGGTGGTCCGGACATTAAATATGTATAAATACTATAGTCCGACCGAAACTGGTTTTTCAGCCGAAACCGAAACTTAGTTCCAGTTTCGGCCGAAACCGAAACCGAAACTTAAGGTGAGGCCAAACGAGCGTATTTTTGTAGCTATAGTTATACTTATATACTTATAGTTGATATATATACCAACATCGTCACCAAGTAGCCACGAAGTTAGCCGAACGACGCATGACAATTTACGAACACAGAGTTTCGATTTGGCCGAAACTTGGCGAAACCGAAACTGAAAGTTCAGTCGGTCTCTAATAAATACTACTTTAAGCTTCCTGAAGTTACTTAAACATTAAAAAAAATACAGAGAATTATTTTCATAAAGTGGTTTGAATATTAATTACGCTCTCCTGTAAGACTGTTTTTGACATGTCGCTCTATACCTACCAATACCTACCAATGTAGGCACCGTCGGTACTTGTCTTAAATGTGAGTCACAAAAAGATATAATAAGAATAAATTATTATCTTCATTTCCTGCCGTGAGGTGGCATACATTTACATGGCTCGCAAAACCGAACTTAGATTTAAATACCCATGTAAAGATTTAACCGAAATAAATATCACATGAAGATGATGAAGAGCAATAGAGCTGACCTTCAGAGTGTATTTTTATTCGTGTAAAAAATATATAGGAGGGCTTAAGTATTTCTTTGTGTATTTTTAGTTTATATGCGGTACATACTCATACATAAAATGAACGAATAATTAGGACTGTTATCTCAAACATTTTTTTGAAATGTAATAGTCTTACAGCCGCACTCAAAAAGGTTCATTAATTTAGTCGTAAGGAGTCCTTAACTTATGAACATAAAAATATGTTAAGTATCGATTCATCTCAAGAGTCATAACATCAACTTTAAGTGACCCCAGTGCGGACCAACATCAAACAACCTTATCGATTATATTATTTTATCGATGGTGTTAATGTAGCCACATAAAATACGTTTATGGTAAATAAAAGATAATATTTATTTTAATGCTTTTTGAACTATGATTTATATTAATATAGTAACAGGAAATTCGTTTACTGTTTTTCTTATTTAAAAACATTACAAAGTAGCTTTTTTCTTTAAAATAAAAAAGCAAAAGGCATTCCGGTGTATTTTATGAATCTTCAGGAAATATTTTATTGTGTAAGAAATAATTTTAAATAAAGTGTTTTTTATTCATTAAATTTTTCGAGTTCATGTCCTAGTACTGCATTAAAATTTTTGTGAAGTTAAAATTAAATTGAAAGAAACATCTTTCCAAAAAATGCGACTGTATTCAGTGAAAACGTTCAGTCGAACCTCCTCGTCACACATGATGTCCTGGTACTCCTAGTACAAATTCATTAAAAAATTAATATATACAGAGGTGTTGAGGTGTCGGTAACGGTGTCGCGAGTTGAATGATTTTTCCCATCTCAAAAATGCCCAACGCGCCTAAAGAAGTTTTCACATAATAAAGAAGTTGTGCTATTTTATTTATGTCAGTGCTGCTAAATGTCAGTGTCAATGATGAGTGGTTAATTGGACTTGACATTCAAAACTTCATTATAATCATTAATAAAATAATTAAGTAAGGGTATTTGTATACATAACTTTAATTGTCATTAAGGGACGGTAAAGGACCGTCTGAGAGTGAATTTTTGTGACTCTGTGCTAAGTAGCGATTTAAGTAACCGTTAAGTGACTGAGCGGCAGTAACATTTAACACTGTTTAATACTCTCACGGTAAGTTTATTAAATAATTGTAAAGATTTTTTTTGTTGCATGTTTAAATCTAATCTAATCTTATTCTTAGTATACAGATACCACGTAGAAAAAAATAGTAGCCATCGTAGACTATAATACATTCGTATGTGTGAGTAGTAAAGCTTGAGTGAAAAATGCAACTCTCGTTTTTGGTCAACGCACAAGATTTTTGGAATTTGTTCAGTTAGCAGGAGTAACCATTTTACCACCGCATTTTTTTTCCTTTGCAATTTGTAAAGGAAACATAAGTTAAATTCGTCAAATCATCTTAAGTGTTTATAATTTATTCAATCTTGCAGCATAATTTCTATCAATAGTTCAATGCTACACCTTTTTTATGTTAACACGTTTTAGCTAGTATGACTACATCTTCACACGTGAGTAAACACTTAAATTATATTAAGTAAGAGATGGGAATCATGAAACATATCGGTTTAGCGAGTATTTATTTATTCAAACGGATTCCTACACGTCTGCATCTCGATATCTAGATACCAGGAGACAACTTTGTGTAATTTATATGTCAGCGTAGCTTTTTTAAACAGATTTATTCAGCTTGCCCTGTTTATTTTTTTGTTTGGGTCAAATCTTGCAAGCCTGATTAGACCTAGTGCCTTTGTTGTCGCTAATATCTATGGGCGACGATAGCCACTTACCATCAGGTGGATCGTCAGCTCGTTTGCCGGCTCCATAAAAAATAACCTACACCATACCAACATACATCAAGAAATAATTAGAATCAAATGAACTGTATTTTTTATTCACATAACATAAGACCGTTTACTTTGACAATTGCTTAAGACCTTCTAACAATTTCAAATAATTTATCTGTTAACTTTTATATTTTGTTCCGTCTTGTATGCGATTGCGGATGTAAGAGTCTACATACTGAACTTGTTACAGGCTAACTTTATTTTATTCAAATTATTTTCCTGTTAGATATAAAAAATATTTGTAGGTACTGTAATTAATTATATTCCTAAATGCTGATGACGACGTTCAGGAGAATAATCTTTCTCTAATGTAGATATCTATAGATGACAAACAAATAATTTATTCGTTACGCTTGATTAAAAATAATTAAAAAGAAAACAAAACACCCGACTGCGTATAAAACTAAAAAGAAAAAAACAAGCCCAGTAGTTTAGAATGTTGTTAAAAGTAATACTGAACAACTACAACATAGAAGGATTAACAGTGCCTGGTTATCGCTGTGATGAAGTTTGTTTATTGTCATGACTTTAGTGACACTCGCGTGGTTAAGACGAATCGATTGACGCAAGAATCATCAAAATCCGTCAACGCGTTTGGTCTCTACAACGCTACATAGGAACAAACACATAGACTGATAAACACATTCATTACCCTTCTTTGCGTCGGGCAGTCGGGTAAAAAGCTTTAATTAATTAACGCGAACCACTCATGTCGTTTTTTAGTCCATCTTAATAAGAAACGAAGAAAAAATATGAGTGTTTCTCTGTGACGACTAATGAGAAATAAATGATTCTTTTGTTATATTGGAAAAAATACAGCTTACTCATAATTTTATGTTTTTGTTAACTTTTTGTAAACTTTATCGTAAAAACCCGTTGTCTCTAAATGACTTGAATTTTAGTGACATTAAATTAACCTACTGATGTAGATAATAACTTTGGAACATCTTTTTTTAGTAGAAATAACTAAAGCCCCAACTCAGAGTCACTAATGGTTCCTTTAATCGCTCCTTAGTAAAGAATCACCGTACAATGGCGTACAAGTTTCTCATCTCTCTTCAAGCTTTGCATTTAACTCGCGCGGCTACTGTAATATTTTTAGAACTGCAAAGCATTCACAATTATGATAACCTTGATAGGTGTTTGTGTGTGGTATCAAAGGGAAAACAGTTCAAACCTGTTTTTTTAATAAAACTAAAAATAAAAATTATACCTATAGTAATACATTATACCTATAATAATAAAATTATCGGTCTTATTTTTTATAATAAATATACCATTGTGTTTTAAGATGTACTGAGGAGTTTCTTTTCTCCTCTTTCATGACAAAGCACCTTACTGAAATGGTGGTATGAATTATGACGATGAAATAACTTACAGATATAGTTATATCGGATTATTACATTCATGGTAAGCTGATTATCTGACTAATACGTGTAGAGACGAGTATAGTAGTAGTTATTTCATCACGGTATTCCTATGACACTTAATAGAAGTATGACTGACCAATTTAACAGTAGGTATACCTTTAATGAAAAGTTCTGACGGCAAGACATGACACTGCAGGTGACTACAGGTACGTCACAATTCACACAGTCACCTCATGTAGGGAAGATGTGATTAGTGGGTTAAAATTAAAAATCTGCACTTTTATTTTTAGAAAAAGAGTGAAAACCAGGCTGATTAAACTTCATTCATAAGTATAAGGGCAGCTAGAAGCTGCTAGTTGATGGGTATCATTTATGCAAGGTGTCATAGAAGTGATATTAGATTCTTGATTCTGGACATTAGATGCAATGTAAGAGCTATTGAACGCTAGTCTTTCTTAATTGTATAAGAATCATTGTTGTTTGAAGCCTTCGGGAGCTAAGATCATCCAACAAACTCCATCAATCCATAATGGTGCAGCGTGGTGGAGTCCCTGTTTAAATGTATTATATAGGTACTGTTTGTTGTCCATGTTATTTCAATTTGTAATATACATACATGGTTGTATGGTATTCTCTAGGTATAATTTTATTTTATTACACGTAGTTTATGTTTTAACTGTAATTAATATCTTATATGTTAGAACTTTTAGTGAACAATTATTTATTTATTGCTGTGTCATACATTAATTATCTTTTACTAGTGTACCCGGCGTGTTCCACTATGGTAAAATCTTTTCTGATAAGAATGACGGATCAGTGTTTTTGTGTTGACGTTGATGTTGATGCGTTATCTTTACATATTATCTTTAATGGACAGAATGTGCCTATCGCATTGTTTTAGTGGTCTCAAACCACCTTCGGATAGTTGCCTTTCAAATGAAACCATTTTGAGGCATATCGGTTGGATGGTTTCAGAGTCTATAAAGGACATGTATCCGTACAAACATTTTTTATGTTTTATATTATTAACCTGTATGTAACTTAAATGCAAGTAGTACTTGTTGGTATTTATATACAATTTATTTGTTACACTGTTTTCTTAAAACAAGAGACCCTTTCGGCGGTCGAAATTCGACCGTAATTCAATGTGTCAAAGAGTATTTTGTCATTGTCATTTTTTAACTGTTCTATTTTCTTTAATAAATGTAATTTTAACACAATATAGTATTAAAATATTATTATAAACTTGAAGCGCTCATGGCCCGCCGGCTTGCGTCCATCCTATGTGATCGACAAAGTTAAGCAACAGCGGGTGAGTGCCAAAACTGCTCTGTGGATCATCCTGGAGAAAGCTGGTTGTCCTGTGAAACTCGTTAATCTTGTGCGCCAATTTCACGATGGCATGATGGCCAGAGTGCACCACAACAACGATTTAACAGGTCAATTCCCAGTAACTAGCGGAGTGTAGCAGGGCTGCGTGATGGCACCGAGTCTCTTTGGAATTTATTTTGCTGCGGTATTAAAATACTCCTATTGGTTGTACTGGACAAATTGCTCTTGACGTCAGAACTGGCAAGAGTGTCTTCTACTTGTCACGCTTTATCCAAACGTATGCTATGCTTGATATGCCTATTGTTGACGCACTTTATGCCGATTATGTCTACTTGATGGCTGACGATATTCACAATCTGCAATTGTTCCTAGACCACTTTGATCAATCCTGCAAAAAAATTGGACTAGTCACCGGCGTCTCCACAACCCAAGTTCTAAAATAGCTGATGGGATACCATGCCTGATTCTACACCAGTAATACTAAGTGGCAACGTGTCTGGAAGAAGTGTCATCATTTCGGTATCTAGGTAGTTAGCTTATAACGTTAACGATAACCGCCTTGAGACTGAAATTTCTTCTCGTATTGCTTGGGCATCAACAAAGTTTGGGCAACTAAGAGAGCGAGTTTGGGATTCGCATGATTTAAAATTGCACACTAAGATCACTGTGTACAAGGCCATCATTTTACCAGTACTACTCTATGCCACTGAAACCTGGTGTCTCTACAAAGGCGATATAAGACGTCTAGATATTTTTCAAATGAGATGTCGACGTAAAATTTTGTGCACCCGTAAAAACAGTCTCATTTTGAGCAATTCACAGGTTATATACGAGTAAGTCGACTATTTACTTTGGATAATAAGTAGGAAATTTAAACGAAAAGATTTTCAACTAACTCATTTTTCTTGGTCTTCCCTTCATGATACTATGATGTTTAGCAGAAATTGATCCTTATGAATGATCCTTTCGGTTGGCATAGTAATAATACAGGATGTATTTTTTTTTTTGCATTTTACCGGTTCGATACCCAGCTCAAGCTAGTGAATTTTCAAAAATCTTTGAGTGCAGTTTTACTTAGTTTTGCCAATAAAGGAATGTTTCCTTTCCGTAAAATTTGCCATCATCAATATTCAGGGTACTTTTCCTCCAACTACCGTCTTTATTTTCCACCCTCTGTACCTACTGCGCGCAAACCCTCGTTTTATACACGTCAAAAAAACTTTAATATAACCGTTTTGATTGACTGAAAGATTATCTAAAATGTTATTTTACCATTTGAATAACATTCTTTTACTAGTTGCGTAGGTATATTGTAGTGAATTAAGACTTAGCAGAATGTACCTAATATTAATAAAGAATACCTACTATTATAGGTATTTTAAGGTTCACACAATAAAACAATACCTATACTTCTTTTCATAAAATGAAATAAATAAAATATTTCCTTGTAATAAATAAAATGTATCCACAATGTACCTACATTGTGGTTATAATAAAATTTTCCAACGTTGATAGCAATGGTATTCCGTTTGTTTTTGAGCTTCTCGTGCAAGATTTGACATAAACATGCCAATTTTAAACATATAATAAAAATTTCGGAATATAAAGTGGCAATTCAATTAGTGATTTTTTATATTAATAGGAAAGGTTGGCACCACAGTCTTAATACAATGTGTCTGTGGAGGGCACAATGTTTTTATGAAAACTTGTATTTATGACTCGCTACTTCTCAGCTATTAAAATTAGGCAGTGTATTCAATATTTACAGATAAGGTAAGAAAATGAAAAATATTTACGTTTAGTTTGCAACTTTGACCCAACCGGAATTTTGTTATAATTATTTTATAATATCACGGAACATTCCGTGAATGACAGGAAATAACAAATTAAAAAGCAATTACAATTAAATGCACGCAAATGCAGACTGAACCGACGACGCCACGCCCTAAAATCACATGCATCGGTCGTCATAACCCTCTTTTAACTTTACTAGTACTTAATTCAATGGAACCAAACGGTACTTTAAGAAAATTAATTGTTATTAAATTGCGGATTACTCGTAGATATTTTAGTAATTTTTTTTATTTACAATCGAGCCAAATACAAAAGTCTAATTTCATCAAACTTGTGTTAAAGTTAAGTTAAAGTATTGAGATAATTAAAATCAAATATTCATGATGTAATATTGTAATCTGTTAAAACACTTATATGATTGTATTTTTGCAACTTTCTCTTATAAATAAATAAAAGTGATTGAGAATCATGTAGAAGAATGTAAGAATCATGTATTTGCATCGCTTGAGGACCGCTCTGGCATTTCAAGCAGTCGGCTTCGATTTTTAACCGACTTCAATAAAAGGAGGAGGTTCTCAATTACTGTATTTTTTTTAGTACCGATTTTGATGAATCTTTTTACATTCGAAAGCTGGTGCTTGTCATGTGGTCCCATTGAAATTTGATCGATATTTGACGAGTAGTTTTTGAGTTATCATTTCAGTTTATGAGATTAGATTATGGCTGGATACCTTCTGATATCATAAGAACTGACAACAAGATGGACAGTAAGGTTGGTCGCCACATCTCCGTGCTCCAGGCTTTCTCAATTATTGTATTATTATTTTATTTTATTAATTAGGTTTTATTTTATTCATTATTTTGAGAGGGGCGATGGGAAAAAATCATTCCATTAGGATTAAATCACCTAAAAAAAGTTAAACATGAAATATCTGAACACCAATTGCGCAATGTTATATAAAAATATGGTTTTTGGGAATTACCTACAGGTGATGTAAAAACTGCGCTGCGCTGGTCTGGTGTAGGTAATATAAAAACGCAAAGATAATATTGTAAAACAATTATTATTGGTATTTTATTACTATAATTATTTATTACTATTTAATGTAAACGTATTTATTATACTACGTACTTTTTAACCGACTTCAAAAAAAGGAGGAGGCTCACAATTCGGCTGTATTTTTTTTATGTTTGTTACCTTAAAACTTTCGACTGCGTTAAACAATTTTGATGATTCTTTTTTAAATCGAAAGCAGGTGTTTGTCATGTGGTCTCACATAAATTTGAGCGAGATCTGACAAGTAGTTTTTGAGTAATTTTGAAGTCGGTTATTTTTTTTTTTAGTAAAATTTAGATTATTATCGGTACATACTTGTGTTGCGTATCGAGAGGAACAATTTGTTGGCACTTCTTTGTCAAGATAATAATTATTTAAAATAATGAAATAATTATCCCTATTTACTAATGGCAGTGAAATCAATGCCATAATAATATGGCATTCCTATAAAATTCCATTAGACAATTAATGTCTAATGGAAGAACGTAAATTCTTCATCTTGAGTGTAGTTATGTAAATATTTTATAGTGCCATAATGTAAGAAATGTATTTAAATGAACAAATTTATATAATAACGAGTAACCGCCCTCGCTTTGCTTCGGTTTTCTTATTTTTTACACCTTGGGTTACATTATTGGAGTTTTATTAAGGATCCCTATTTTTTTTGAAACTATAGCCTATGTTACCCGGGGATAGTGGAGCTTCCCAACAGTGAAAGAATTTTTAAAATCGGTTCAGTAGTTTCGGAGCCTATTCAATCCAAACAAAAAATCAAATCTTTCCTCTTTATAACATTAGTATAGAAAATTAAAATCTATTTATTGCCATTAAAGTAACATGCAGACATCATTTAACAGGGTATGTCTGTTGATATTATATTTTATTTTATTACGGTACCCAAAAAGCCCCAAGGGCCCAACAAGTTATCGTAGAGTCCGCTTTTTTACAACCTTCAAGGAACCCTTTGAGAGGCCTGTCGCTTTTGCAATTGTATATTATTTGTTACAGTTAGATAAGAGGTGATAGTAAGGGTTGTTAAGAAAACATTCTATTTAATAGGTTTTTTTGGTAGTCTTAAGTTCGCGGGCAACACCGGTTTCCCTGGACTTAAAAATCCAGGTCTTATTAATCGATGGATGTTACGTTTTGTGCGATGGTCTTATTCAATAATGTTGCGTGTCATTCATTTTTAATGCGTGACCACAACATCTGATGGTACCTACCTACTGCTAAAGGTTAATTAAATTTTTCCTGCTCTTTTGTTCCACGCCTTCGATAATCAATGACAATTACACTCAATTATCATAATATAGGTTATTACATTACTTTATTTATAATGTAAGAGGAATAATATTACTGTTTTGTATTAAAAATTTAAGATCTAAGATTTTAGTACATTTACATAAACTGTAGTATGAGTAAAGATGTTATATTTGAAATTTATTTTTCTCTCTATTATTGTCTCACTAGTTTTTAGCCCTCCTCCAAACCGTACTGAAGCAGCACACTATATAGTGTGCTCGAGGCCTTCTCAGTTATAAGCAGAGATGCAGGACCTAACATTAACCTATGGGCTGGTAACCAACCTTTGTCATCATACGGGCCACAAACACGTGTTAGTCATGCTGTCGCGGGCCGCAAAATGAAGAAAAAAATGGTATTTTTTTTAGATTTTTGCGATTATTATAAAATAAAGTAACCCCAGATGGGCCAACTACAAAAGCCTGGCGGGCCGCACGTTGAGTATAGCTGGGCTACAATGAGAAACTAAGTTAGGACCGCTAACATAACCCAAAGAGGTAATACGATCATGATCGGGCTAACGTAAACGTATGGGCTAATGTGACGAATTCAGCGATGCTAACACAAGCCCACGCGATTGGCTAACACAATAACGCTTCTCGCTCACGCACGTCAGACTTTTTGTAGGACAGATAATCGGGCCGATTTTTCCTGCCATATTATTTCTGACCGACTTTTTGTAGGACGTGTGCGTTGCACTATTGCTATCAGAACGTTCTATTTTTCTCCTACAAAAAATCGGTCACCGATTATCGGACGTGGGCGGGAAGCGTTAAACTGATGCATGGGCCATGGGGTGACAAGCCCAAGTGCTGACAAAAGAAATAGTAAGGTACAAAAATTACATATCAATAGTCTTTTCATTGTTGCTAATCGCGATGATGATTATCGTTTGTGATGATGTAAGATGAATACTACATTCATTTAATATACGTGCAATTAATAACGATATCATTAAGGATAATTGTGTTGAAATGACGCGCAACTTGGTTTGATTAATACTTCTAAGAAAACACGCATAAGAACATTTTTCTGATTTTGACAAGCGTAACTCTGAGCTAACTACAAAATTTTTTTTAGGATGTAAAAAATGTAATCTATAGTTTTGCTGCTATAATAAGTAGAAGATTGGATTATTTCATTATATTATTAAAACCTTACGCAAAATGTTTCTTTTGAATTGAATATTTAAACTAAGTATGAAAGTACATTTTGACATACTTCTTAAATAGTAGTAAGAGTAAGTGACGCGCTCATAGCCCGGCGGCTTGTGTCCATCGTAAGTGACCGACAAAGTTAAGCGACAGCGGGCACTGTTGGTGGTTGAATGGGTGATAGCTAGAGGCAAAAAGATCTTCAGAGGGCATGTAAAGCCGTCAGAAGCTCTCGGGCGGCATGTAAACTTCCGTCACTTGGGTTGGCCACTAACTCGTGGTGCAGCGTGGTGGAGTTTTTTCTCTAGACCTCCTCAAAGAGAGAGACCCGTGCTCAGTTATTGGCCATTAAGCTAAAGCCAAGAGTAAGTTACTTTCGCATGTAGAGAAGAAATAAAAACGAAGAGTGTACAGAAGTTGGAGACGTTAAAATTAGTCAGTTGGTAAAGTTATTCTGTAACCATACTGCAGGTTCAAAAAATTCTGTTAATAAAACTAGGTGTATTAAAGTTGTTTTTTTATACATATTTTGCCCATATTCGATAAGGCCAAACGTCTCGGAATTGATTGACCTTTGATGTAAAATTCTAAAATTGGAACAATTAAAAAACAATTTTTGTCCCTTTTTTAAGTTGTCTTAACATTTTCGAATATAAAGCGAAGCTGCCTATACTTTAGTCAAATTCGACCCGGAATCAATTTAAGCAAACTGTTGCCTAGCAACGACAAACAAAAAGGTGCATGAAACTTTTTGTGGTATAAAGTGCGTTTGAACTAAATCTGGAGTTCGCAAGTCGCGTTCCGTTCCACTCTTTAGAATTTAATTTCTTTTTAAAAATAATATTTATTTTGCAAAAGTTTAAAATAACACGGAATAGTTACATATAAAATCGTTAAAGACTGTTTTAAAATACATAAACATAAATATAAAATGTAATTCGGCTTTGTTTAATGAAATTAAACTTATAAATAATTTTATGCTCATGCATATTGAGTCGAATGAAATATCTGTATATTCTGTACAGTGCCACCTGTGAAGAAGTTATCTGTGAAGTGGCGAAAATTGGAACTAATGCCGCGCCATTCATAAGTTACTACTATCTCTCGAATTGAGTCCTATGATTGGTCCAATGCGTCTGACAGCGCCCTTCTTAAATTCACAGATAAGTTGATTTCACTGTATTTCGAAATATGACACCACCAAGTTGCAAAGCATGTAAGCTCCATTATAGCTGGAAGGTTTTCGTAGTCATTTCTATTCATAGTCATAGGCAGGCAGACCTTAAAACAATAATTTTGTGCAAAGGTTTGAAGTCGCTTCACGAAATTAAGGATGTGCGAGCGTGAGTTATTCAATGATGAAAGTTGTTTTAAGATGTTGTTTTTTACCTCGTTTTCTCTTAGTGTATTGTTTTTATAGGTCAATAGTAAAATAATGAAGATGTCACAAACGTTATAATGATTATTTAGTTCTATAATAGTTATTTGGTGTGCGAAATACAAATCAGTTTGTGAAAACCCTATAAAGGAATTTTTATGGATTGTTTACGTTAATTCCGATACGAATATGTCTTGAGTATAGATTCAAGTGTGCGGAAGTACTTATAAGAAGCTATATTTGTACGTAATCTGCCTGGTGAATGTTAATTGGCGGTATACGATGCCTGTTCTAGAGGACGGGCTTATGATCGAGAAGTAGGCCTATGAACTCTAAGAAAGTGACAGTATCTTTAGAAGAATTAGGAGGTAAGCAAATCGTCGTGTTCGAGGCAGGGACTTAAGAGCCAGTACTTCCTTTCTTTTCACTACTTTCTTGGCCGACAACGCATCAGTTGTGCTTTTGCTGTCGCTGATTTCCATGCGCGACGGTTACCAACCAGTTACCTTCACGTGGCTCGTCTCCTTTATTTTTTTCTGCGTAGATATAAAGAAGGGGTCCTCACTCACTGACAAATGAACGCTCGTCATTTAACTCAAACCCTTTAAGCTACAAAGCTGATAAAATTGTACCTTGCTATTACTAGAGTACTTGTATCTGTTTTGCGCTTTGCGTTGATCACTTCAATTCTAACTAGCATGCACTTTACCACGACGGACAAAATATTTCAATTGCTGCATGAGCTCACATGAGAGTAGAACTTCTGGTAAGATTGTTTTCGTTCATCATTAAAAATATAATAGACGAGTAACCGCCCTCGCTTTGCTTCGGTTTTCTTATTTTTTTACACGTTGGGTTACATTATTGGAGTTTTATTAAGGATTCCTAATTTTTTTGAAAATATAATATAGCCTATGTTACTCGGGAATAGTGTAGCTTCCCAACAGTGAAAGAATTTTTGAAATCGGTTCAGTAGTTTCGGAGCCTATTCAATGCAAACAAAAAATCAAATCTTTCCTCTTTATATATTAGCATAGAGTATAGATAACAACTATAAATATAGGTAATAAACGCCCAACTCAGAGTCACTAACGGTTACTTAAATCGCTCCTTAGTACAGAATTTGTATGGTGTTCTTTACTAAGGAGCGATTAAAGTAACCATTAGTGACCCTGAGTTGGGGCGTTAGAGTAAGAAACAAATTCATTTGGTAACAATGTATTGGTACACAACACGTCTTAACATTATATTTACAACAATAAAAACAACATCATAATATCTACATTCATATACAAAATAACAAAAATTTACTGTAAAAGTAAACATTAAGTTTATAAATGAAATGTCGCCGGGTAGATTTTTTATAAACACGTTTATAAAACCGTGATGAAATGTCATAATTGATACCCTTTCTGAGATATTTGAGTTCAAAACCGTAAAAAAATAAAGCGAAAAACTTCGTTTCGGCGGACAAAAATTTGATAAAATATGTGTCAATCGATAGACTAAGTGATTACGATCAAAAAGTATTCGGTGATGAAATGTCGTAAAAGATATACTTTCTGAGATATTTCAGTTCAAAACCGTAGAAAAATAATAGTAGTAGAAAAGAACTTACGACGTAATCACTTACTCTGTCGATTGACTCATATTTCATCACTGGCCGCCGAAACGAGGTTTTTTTCAAAATGGCAGACTTGTAGGTATGCCAGGTTCCATACGAAAATGTTCAAACCATACATGTCTTTGTTCAAACCCTTTTGTTACGCAACAAAATAATAAATTTAATTAATATATCACAACACTATACTCGTTTTTTATGTTAATGTTTATAAAAAGTTCACCCAGCGACCATTAACAATAATACATCATTAAACATACAGTCCATTCTGGACCATTGTGCCTAAGGTAATTACATTTTTAATTAACTTAATAAGGTACTGGATAACGTAGGCTCATTCCAAGTTTAGGCTCTTATTGCCATAGACACAAAGCTTTTTATAATGATTTTAGTCGATTCCGCTTCGATAAAATCTGAGGAGAACCTTAATCCTCTAACTAAATGTATAGATATTAAAGTCAATTATAAAGTTGTTAATACGTAGGAAAATATGAAGTTGTTTATATCTGCAATATAATGTATGTGGGTACTTTAAAAATATATTTATTAAAAGGTCAAGTCTAGGTTTTACGAAATATATAGTGAACGTTTTACTTCAACCTTTTACTTTTAGGGTACTTTAACTTCTACGTTTTACTTCAACATTTAACTTTTAGGGTGCTTTAACTTCTACGTTTTACTTTAACCTTTAACTTTTAGTGCTTTAACTTTTAAGTTTTACTTCAACCTTTAACTTTTAGGGTGCTGTAACTTTTACGTTTTACTTTCACCTTTAAATTTTAAGGTCTTGTTCTATTAAATTTTATAAGGATATTGTTAAAATATGACGATTAGATTTTCCAGAGTTAGACTTTTGAGCAGATAAAGATGTAGAAAATGTTCAGTTAATCAGTTATTTAGTGATTTACTTATCTTAACCGTTAACTGAAGGTAATTACCAAGAACATTTATTCCGGCTTTAAAACACAAACTTACGGACCGCCACGGTCATCTATAAAAAAGTTAATTGTAATGAATTTATATTTATACTGAAAATACCCACAGAAAACATGACTTTAAATAGTTTACCGTTATTTCTGGTATAAATAAATAATTATAATTAATGTAATTGTGTTAATGAAAACAAGAAATACAAGTACCTTATAAAAATATGGCACTAAGTGAAGCAATATTTATATATAATTACAAGTATATACATACATATTTGTTGAGAATACTCAAATTTGTATTTTAATTATACAATTTAGAAAACCAACAAAGTACTTTGATCGCTATTCAAAATTGGGAAAACTTGTCGATTTTTTTGTATTCATACGAGTAATTAATATTATAGTTTTTATAGCGGCAGGTACATTTTTGTGTTTGTCCCAATATACTTGTGTTTATATATTTATATGTATGTATAATGAAATGTAAAATATACAAGACTTATCTATTATATTACAAATATTTACAAATTATGTATATCTCGCGTATATTAGAACGAAAACACATTTAAATACTAGTGATGCGATGACTATGTTACATTTAATTGTGGAATCATAACACTGATAACAACACTATAACATTTCCTGCTAACTCGTAGCAATAGTTCAAATTACTATCTCTTCTTTCGATTTAACCAGTCTTGTTTAATCATATCTGCACCTTTCTCTCCAATCATTATAACTGCAGCGTTAGTATTGCCACTAACAATAGTTGGCATTATGCTAGCATCTATCACTCTCAGTCCTTCTATACCGTGCACTCTCAATCTTGGATCCACCACTGCCTGTTTATCCCAAGACGGTCCCATTTTAGCTGTGCCACACTGATGATATATCGTCATACTAATAGTCCTCACTTGGCATTCTATGTATTCATCAGACATGAACTTATGCTGCTTACAATTTGGCAGAGGCTTCATGTATAGTCTCGATCCAAACTGCTTAAACGGAGTAGCGTTTGCAACTTGTAAAGCTATTTTTATACCGTCCACCAGTCGAGCAACGTCTAGTGCATCCTCGTGGTAACGTGGGTTCATAATAGGATAGTCGAATGGATTTGAGCTCCTTAATCTTACGTAGCCTCGTGTATTTGGTCTGAGTAATAGAGGCATTATAGTCCAGGCATCCTTGTTTGCAATCGGTTTATAAACAGTGTCATATATCTCGTCGGTGAGACCTAAAATTTTTCTTACGATTTGACCGTTGTCGGAAGAAAAGGACGCCGGTGCCATATGGAACTGTATATCTGGCCACAAGCCGGTGTTGTTTGCATATTTTGTATTAACAAAAGCAATACCTTCCAATCCTCCTAAAGTAGTCATAGGTCCTCTTTCGTTTACGACGTAATTCATCGTTACGGGAAAAGCTTGGAAGCGGTTTTGAACGATTGCAACGGGTTTATCGACTAGAAATGTCAATCCTCCAACACCGACGTGATCTTGTAAATTTTCACCGACAGGCAAATCCTTTAAGACTTTAATTCCGACGTCCCTTAAATGATTGGCAGGGCCCACGCCTGATAGCATTAACAACTGTGGACTATTAATGGCTCCCGCTGATAATATAACTTCTTTTCTAGCATAAACTACTCTTTTTTGGCCATGTCTTACATATTCAACGCCGTAGGCCTTCATAGTTACAGGATTTATTAAAATTCTAACCACCTGTGTGTTAAGAGATATGTCTAAATTTTTGCGTGTTTTCACAGGTCTTAGGAAAGCTTTAGCGGTGCTGCATCTCGATCCACGTCGGATAGTACCTTGAGCTATCATGAAGCCAGTTTGAATAGCACCATTTATATCTCTGTTTTCGTATCCAATTTCTACTCCCGCTTCGACGAAGGCCGCTACGAGTGGTGTCCTCCAGGGTGCTTCCTGAACCGTCAAATATCCTCCTCTGCCATGATACTTGCTATTGGCTAGATAAGGGTTCCTATTGTCTTCTGATTTAATGAAGTATTTCAGTACGTCTCGATATCCCCATCCAGGATTTCCAAAAGACTCCCATTGGTCAAAGTCGTATCGATTCCCACGTACATATATCATATAGTTGAGGACACTTGATCCGCCCAGCACCTGGAAATGTGAACGGCAATATTTTTATTTAAGTATTGCTTTAATAGTGCTAATGTGATATTGCTATACTCAATTATCAGGAGTACAACTTTGGTTCATTCAAAAATAAACTTAGTGAATTTTATTAATATTAGTAAATGAATATAATTTTTATCAGTGCCATTAATATTAAATAGTCTTACGCCCCAACTCAGAGTCACTAACGGTTACTTAAATCACTCCTTAGTAAAGAATCACCATACAAATTCTGTTATAAGGAGCGATACGTTCCCGGTAATCGACGAGTTAAGTAACCATTAGTGACTCTGAGTTTTGGCGTTGTTTTTTATAAGGATTAAAAGTTGCTATTTATGCACACATTTCACTTTTAATTTTTACTTAATGTTAGTATAGTGGTAACTAGCAAAAAAGCGGTGCTTTAGGAGGGCTCGCGAAGTTTTCTTACCTAGTAATTTTGAAGACAATTTCAATTTATAATACTATGGCCGGTTTCTGAGATCCTTTTGACGGGAGTTTATCTATTCAATAACGCTAACGGGTCGATAACTTCCGAAAAAGCGTTTCTGAGCACTGCGATAATACATAAACTCAGCTTAAACTAAGATCAACTTATCTAACCCAAGATGGCCGTTTATAGGTTTCATAACTTTATTTCACGTTTCATTTTAACATTTGGGACATGAAAAAGCATACGGGCCACCTGATAGTAAGTGGTTACGGTCGCCTGTGGACATGAGCAATACCAGAGGAATCGCCAATGCAACGTGTTAAATTAAATACTTATAAAATTAATGAAATAAATGCAACAATTTTTACTTTTTGCCCACGGACCTTAATTCTTTTTTGACGTCCGTGTTTTCGCCATTGACATTCATCAACAATAATATATCCATGACAACCCGACCGTCAATCTCACAATTTATTCTTTAGGTACTTCTATCCAAAAAGTATTGTTAATGCAAAGGCTACACTATAATACGATTGATGTATTCCCTTCACCATCTGGCTGCGTCGGCTTGGCTGGCGTGGCTGTAGCTGAAGGGAATCGTCAATATAACGGGCTTGATATAATAAAAATGAATATGAAAATGATAATATCTCTTTGAAACTTGTTATTTTGAAAAGAGCCATCTAGTGGCAGTTTTAGGTACTCGTTATTGAATTCATAGTTATTGAAAGGCCGCTCGCGTGTTCAGAAACCCAATGACAGTTATCGAATACATAACTTAAGTTTAACTTTATTGATTCAATAGCTGTTGATCATTTAACTGGAGACTTCAGAAACCGGCCATTAATGGTTTATTTTATTTTTTAACCGACTTCAAAAAAAGGAGGAGGTTCTCAATTCGACTGTATTTTTTTATGTTTGTTACCTCAGAACTTTGGACTGGGCGAACCGATTTTAATGATTCTTTTTTTAATCGAAAGCAGGTACTTGTCATGTGGTCCCACATAAATTTGAACGAGATCTGACAAGTAGTTTTTGAGTAACTTTGAAGTCGATTATAATCTGCCATCTAGCAAATAATTCCGTCTCCTGAACGCTAGATGTCGTGACTAGAATCTATATATTGAACCTTAGGGATATAACGGTAAGTTATATTTTTGGTTATCAACATCATCCTGCTTATTACAATACTTTTATGGCTTAAAGATATGCGTGGTGCTTTTACTTTATCGAAACTGGTACAATACAATACAATACAAATACTCTTTATTTGTACACCAAAATACAATAATAAACACAGTCATATTAAAATAAAGTAAGGTATACAAAAGGCGACCTTATCGCTCAGGTAGCGATCTCTTCCAGGCGACCTTTGGGTAGAGGAAAAAAAAGTTAGAACACATAAAAAGATACCTACACTACAAGGCTGTACTACCGTAATGATGGTACTTAAACTTCTTGTTCTTGTGCTGTCTATGTAAAAACATGCTTAAAATTTTTAAAGCTTACAAGGCGAAGACAGACGGTACAGGGCGAAGACGTGACCGTAGCAATATTTATCAAGGTTAGCTAAGTAAACAGTCACGAAATACCATGCCTGGTCGTTTTTAAGCGACGAAGATAAAATATACTTAAATTGCATGTGGATAAGTGAAATTTCAATGTAGCTCAACTTATTTTGGTGGAATTATATTTCCTAGCTTCGAAACGCTCATAGCCCGGCGGCTTGCGACCTTGCGTCGATCCTAAGCGATCGACAAAGTTAAGGAACAGCGCTGCAGCGGGCGAAAAAATATAATCGCCACTTACCATCAGGTAGGATTTTGTCAAGCACTAACTTATCTTATGTAAAAATAAATAAATAATAATATTCAAATAATTCATTATTCATGATAATGTATAGACCAAGTTGACTGTTAAAGATTGCCAACTGGCATTAACTTAAATGTATGAATTATAGGTTATTTGCGAAGATATTTTCTCTATAAATAGCCATTTTAACCTTATCAGTCGTGTGTTGGTCGTATAACATTACATAGTAAATAAAATTACAAAACTACGATATCGATAAAGTAGCTCATCCCTGCCCGAGTAGCAGAAAGTGTTCTGACTGTTCTGGAAAACAATAGACGAATACCAATATCATTTAAAACATAAAATGAACCTTATTGCGATAGAACTAAAGAAGCTTTTTGATCAATTATTATATTATTTCCTTGTATCTGTATTCCGTGGGAAGTTACATTGAAGCATTTTTTTAGTTGTTCTACTTGTCCATAGATGGCGTTAGTAAGCAATAAAAATCGAATTATTGAAAAAATTTTTTTTTTTAATGGATAAAATAATATTTTAATGATAGATAACAAATCCAGACATGAATAGAAATTACTATGTCAAAACTCAAACCTGTAAGTGTAATAGTTTCTCAATAAAAGGGATAAATAATTGCATGGATTGTCGACTATTACTTAGGGCTCGCTTCGCTCGCCCTAATTAATTATTTAATCTTACTGCTGGCTAGTTCACCACGTTCAAGTGAAAGAACTATGATATACATATTTTTAGCTGATCATGAACCAGTAATAGGTTAGCTGATACAATGTTATTTTACCTAAGGCGGGGGCTTGAGTTGAAATCCTGCACGCATTTCTAATTTTTAAAAAATATGCATAGGTATTAGAAGTAATTATTACTTGCATCGATGAAGAAAAACATCGTGAGAAAAGTTTAGATTCAGGTGCACACCTAAGACCATTATATTCTCAGAGGTATATGAAATATGCCAGTCCATACTTTGCCAGCTTTTTTTACTATGATCTGAGACCCAAGTTTCGCTGTGCGAAGTTAGGGGTTGTGATGTATGAATAAAAAAATAAAAAATAAATAAAACCGTTTTAAAAACTGAAAGACCTAAAGCATCACAAACGTGACGGCCTGTAAAGAAGTTGGGAACACGGTTTTTATACTGGTTTTTTAACATTGTTACCAAGCGTCCATTTGTACCATGGAATTTCATGTCGGTACATACCTTGCCTCTTGGCCAACTGCACCTATGTTTCTTGAAGCCCAGGCAAGCGTAGGGGGTCGGTTCAGTTTTGTATTGCCAGTCTAACTTCGTTAGTTGTAGATAGCCGGCTAACGAAGGGACGTCCGTAATCTCATTCTCGTCTGGACCTGGAATTGTTTTAGGGCGACAATTAGTAGTACACTTCAATAGACTTATTGCCGGTTTCTGAAAGGCTGATCAACTAAACATTTACACGACCAAAGTATATACATATATTTAACCTCTGGCGCAAAATCGAGGGGGGGTTGTAAGTTTAAAATATAGTATCTGTGTATTTGTGTTTTGTCTGTGGCGTCATAGCTTCCAACCGGATGAACCAATTTGAATGCAATTTTTTACGGTTCCGTTGTCAAAACAGTTTAGTCATGTCCGTCCGTCCGTAGTATAGCGTAAAAACCCTTCGTGCTAGAAAGCTGTAATTTGGCATGGATAACATATTTATTAAAGCTACAAAGTTGTTAAACAAAATCTTTAAAAATATGTGAACTCCCCTGAAGGTAACGTGGGGACGATTTTTTTCTTCGTCTAACCATTTTTCTATTCAAAGGTACGTTTGCGAAATGTTTGGCTTTAATAAAGTTGTAGTTTTCCTCCAGGTGGTAGCACAGTGACCCTTAAGCCGCGTATCTATTTGAGGCAGCCGCGGGTTGAGCAGATCCTTCGACCCGTAGCAGAGCAAGACCGTGCCGCGAGTCCAGGTTTGCCGCAACCTGCCGAGCCAAGCCATGTCGGTAAAGGTCTATGCTCAAAGGCGCCTCAGTGAGAGCCGTGTGTTCGGTGGAGACGGTTGTACGAAACTGAGAGAACTGTGACTCGGGTTGAGGCTTGTTGCCTTGATGCTCTGTTATGTGGCTCAAGTGGAGACGCATGAACTTACTGCAGCCCGCGGAACGCTCACGATGAGGCAGCTCGTCACGAGGCTGCTCAAGTGGATACGCAGCTTTACATTCATTTTCCTCATATGCTTTAACAAGGGAATCATTTAATTAAGTCTTAGTCAAGGGTTATCATTTAGTATTGTTAACTTGTGTGGTTTTAGTTTAGTTCTGTTGGTGACTCTATCTGCTGCTACCGTCCACGGCATGTGATTTAACTATGGCACGTAAACTGCATAATGAAATATAGACAATAGGCAAACCCGACGATGCCGCGCCGTGGACAGATTTCTTACTTTTACTACGTAAGTTGTAAGCAAGCGAGCTTTGACGATAGCGTGCATATGACGTGCGTCTACGTGGACAGACGGTACTTCAAATATTTGATTGTTTGTTTACTATTTGTGTGTCTAGATCATCGTGATCCGTCCTATTTTTGCACTATTTCCCTGATAAAGCAGCCCATTGCTATTTTGGTTTTAAATATTGTTCTTACCGCTTTCCAACAAAAGTAAGTTCCAATTCTTGACCTCGGTCAGCCGATTCGCTACGACTGCCCCGGCCGAGCCTCCGCCGACGACTATAAAGTCATACTCATTCCTTGGCTCCTTATTAAGAACTTTACCTTCGGGGTCGTATGAGCTATAATTATGGTACGTGAGCGCGCCGAGCAAAAGCGGTATCAGCCACAGTCCAGTGACACTCACTGTTTTTAGCGCTGTTGACGCTAAAAGGACGTGTATACCCATGTTGCTCTTTAATTTCTAACACTATGTATTTTTCTAAATTCGTTGGCCAGGTACTGTCGTGTATCACAGTGGTTGGTGCTTTGGTTTGTTTTTCCGAAATTTGGAGACTAGTTCGTGTTTGATTCGCTGCTGGGTCTGCGCCTGTCCGGAGGCTTGCTTCTTCGCATATCTTGCTCGGTGTTGGGTGCGCGCCGTCTAACGACCAACATATTAGGCTGCATTGCACTCGCACACTGTAGCTCGCTTTGTTGATCCTTCGTGGACCTGGAATTTGATAAAGTCATAGTTACTATGGGAATATTGTTATACGTTTTTGAACGGTAAACTTGAAGTTACGATAATTCGTATCAATTTCAGTACAAACGCATATAACAACCTAACACAGAATCTGAAGGTGTAAATAAGTTTCTCTTGAAAACCCACTTGTAGGATATTTATATTTGACTTATTGTTAATAGGTAACAACATAAAACGTTCAAATTACCTAAACAATTGTTAGACGAGGTGACAGGAAGAATGTTCGCTTGTCGGTTCTAGAATGTGTTTATTGTTGGTTTTATTATGTTTAATGGAGAGAGTTCGTAACATCATCATCGTATCGTACATATAAATAGCATGTTGAGGAAGTTAATCATTACTTCCTTAATATCGTTTCTCCACGTATTGATCAATATAATGTGATTATAGCTAGGGGCCGATTATAGATATGTGGTTTAAACAGTCTAGATGTTTGTGCGTATTCAAAGAATTTTTTGCTTAGTAACTAAGTATATTGAGATTTTGCTTTCATCGTATACTTCCGTTTTTTCTTAGGGGCCATCCATAAATTACGTTTCATGACTTTGACCTCTCGCCCGTCCTTGTCACAGCTGGTCACATTTGTGAGACCTCCTCCCCCTAGTGTGACGTCCACATATTATGAATTTTTACACTTAGAAATTATTAAATTAAAACAGCAGTTCCGAAATAAGTTTTATTTCCATTAATTGTTTTTTAATATTTACCTATACATACCAATTATTCGATTTTGAAATGTGACGTCAGGTAGTAGACTAAGGGCTTGTTTCACAATCTTCAAGTAAGTCCGAAGTAAGCTATTCGTTGGTTAAGTTGACATTTCGTGTATGTAAAATGACACTTTAACGTCACTTTAACCGGCGAATAGCTTATTCAGGACTCTACTTGAAGATGGTGAAACAAGTCCTAATACTAACTTAATAACAATGGATTTCCGCAAAGTAACGCCTGTTACTATTAACTATAGCTAAATATTTCGCAAACGGACCCCTAATTTCAAAAATAGTCTTAGAAGATCCATAATATTTTTAAAAGACCTTTTCAACGATAGCCATACGATACCCCACACTATAGGGTACGCGACGAATATAAAATGTATCCTCACATTACCTGTAGGGGAGGTACCCTGAACAAATATGCTTTTCAAGATTTTATTCTACGATTCTAGTCTTTAAATAAATATGTATATCAAATTACAGCTTTCTAGCACTAAGGGTCTCGGCGCTTTGCTTCGGACAGACAGACGGGCAGACGGACGGATGGACATGACGAAACTATTAGGGTTCCGATTTTACTACAAAACCCTAAAAAAATATTTACTATCCAATTTAGAAACGGTAAACTCCAAATTCATTAAAGCTCAATTTAAATACAAGCTTAATACAATCATTTGTATGAGTTTGACTACGTCTGTTGTTAGGTGTACATCGGTTTGTTTTACGACATAAGTAGTGTTCGGTCAAGTTACATAAATTGTGTTGTTAGTGGCTGTAATCAGAGCGTGACGGCAGTTTTGGTGATTCAATGTACTAGTTACGCACGATACGAGATCTTTGTTATTGTTTGGTGAAGTAGTTTTAATATAGTCGCTAATTTTAAGGTGGAAAATAGTGCAGTGTAGTACAATAGTACAATGTAGAAATGGCATAGTGGTAGGGTAGAAGTACGTATTCTCGGTAATGTCCGAGTATCCGGTAACTAGTCAGTTTTTCTATCAGTGCACCATTATACCAATATTACATTAAAGTTTGTTAATGGCAACATATTCTTGGTAATATTTTGTACAAATGCTATGGTAAAACTGTCTAAAAAGTGCAATGGTGTCGAAACTGTTTGACATGAAAGTTGTGTTATAGGAATTTTTTACAAAAATCCAAAGTTCAGTTACTGAACTAGGACGTCACCGCGTCATATTGTTGAGCTTTCCATACTGCTGCGGATAATGATACGGTAAGAGCATTACATTACTGTAATATTTAAATGAATTATCTAGCGATATAACCTACAAGTTAAGGTGAATCTAATTGAAATGTTAATATTTTTGCGTTTTACATCTATTGGTACTCATAAATCCCTACTTGACCTAGTACCCGGCAAAATCGTACATTTTCTACCGGATATTGGTACGCGCATCAAACTTGAACCAGAACCCGTTAAAGTACCTTTATTGAGTCTTATTGCCCTCACATAGGTCTCATTTTAGCTTGAAACTGTATATTTTTCTGCTGGATACTGGTTCCTGCATTAATAGTTGCCCCTAAACCTGTCATAGTCCTTATTGTCTTGAGTTAAAGTCTCACATTCCTTGGAATCCTACTAATATTATAAATGTGAAAGTTTGGATGTTTGGATGTTTGGATGTTTGGATGTTTGGATGTTTGTGACTCAATCACGCAAAAACGGCTGAACGGATATGGATAAAATTTGGCACGCGGATAGCTTTCAACCTAACTTACCGGATAGGCTAATTTTTATCCCGGAAAATATACCTGTTCCTGAGGGATAAGAGGTACAATTTAGTCGTAGAAAAACAGTTTGCCGTTTTTCGTCACACTGACATGACAGATGAACGAAATAAAAATGGCCGAACTTCAATCAGCTGATTAAGTGATTAAGTTGTAATATGGTTAATTGTTTTTAATAACTAACATTACAATAATTGTGCAGAGATGCACATTGTTATAATTTTTATCATACAATGCGAGGTTTAGTAGTCATCGATCTTATATAAAATCAAATAAATCAACAAAACAATTTTTGTGGAAAACTAAGGCTGCTTACATACTAGCGTTTATAAAGCGCTTCATGCACCCAATGAGCAATCAATGAGTTACAAAAAATAATAATTTTACGATAAAGAAAATTACTGGTAGCTTATCATTGAAGTATAATGAAGTAAAGTACCAGAACAGACAGCGCGAACAAAATTTGTGTCGCGTCGGTAGATTCTGTTTTTAAATCGAACGAATCCATTGAAAATTGGAGCCCACTGCAGCCAATTTATTGGGCCAAACATAGTATTCGCTGTATCGGTTCTATACGCCAGTAATAATACTTCAATGTAGCCTATCAAGTTTTTTCCTACCTTTCAATAAGAAGTGCTATCGAAGTATTATAGGATATCGTATCAGGTTTAATTGATTGCAAAAGATCATCAAATTTGGTTTTTAACATTCGTAAATGTCTTTCTATTTTTTATATTTATTTTATAGTAAAAAATATTAATTTTCCTGAACCGATTGAGTAAGTCATTATTAAAATGTCGGATGAGTGCGTACGTCTTTAAAATCCTAGTGCGGTTCTAGCCTAATGTCAAAATTGCTTTATTTTTCTATAGCTATGCACGCGTTTAGGCCAGTAATTTTTTGAATCACTGATAGTAGTCATGGATATATTACTCTAACTGGATATATAACTTTGTAGTTGTACCTGAAGATCGATGATGGCATAAAATAATGACCATTTTTGTATTGTGTCCATGTTATATTTAGTCCCAGGATATAATTATCTTTTGATTGTGATTTTTATAATGGTTTAAAAACATCTAAGGTGAAATTATAATATAGATGTACCATAATAAAATTGTGTACCTTAATTTTCAATTTACTTTTTTATTACCTTAATTTACAATTTAATTACTTAAATTAGGTAATTTTGAAGAAATTCTTATAAAATGTATATTATTTCAATATTATAATTTTTGCCACCAGAAGAATTACATATAGAAAACATTTTGAAGAACCGTATCAAAATAGGACATAATTTTTCTAAGTGTGTACACCCTACAATTATGAAGGACAACCTCAATCCGGGCTGTGATTGGTCGAATGGTCATTCCGATATGACGTCATTGATCTTCAGGTACCTCTATAAAGTCTATGATCCAGACAGAGTAATATATCCATGATTTTAGTTAATATTAATACGAGTAAATTCTTTGTTTAAGAAGCAATTTGGATTATGCTTTTTTGTATAACATTGGGTATTTTGTCAGGTAAATCCTATTGAAATACAGTGAGGAGCTGATGATGGTATCTGGAGATAAAGAGTACTAAATATCTGGAGATAAAGGAACTCCTCAATGGTAGAAAAAAATAGGTAGAACGGTGTTTAAAGATATTTTGTTTTCGTTATCGTTGACATTGTAAAATCAGCTCTTCATTGACCAACTAAGGCCAGATCCTCACTATAATGCCGCTCACAGTCCGTTCTCGATCCGATCTCGGTCTGGTAAAGTCGTATCACGTACAAATTATACAACTGGAGCGAAACTGGACTGTCACGGATAGTATGAATGCACACATATATTTTATACTTCATAATATTTTATCAAACCGAGAACGAACTGTGAACGGCATTATAGTGAGGATCTGGCCTAAGGGTCTCACGACGTGTCTTGGAGAACAAATAGGTAACTCCTGAACGGGTGCAAATTACTTAACAGGAATAAAAAAATATTTGTTTTTAGTAACGTTGACATTGCAAAACCAGTACATTAATGACCAACTTAAGGCCTGCTGGTGTACTTAATATCTTGGAGGCTAAATATGTGAATCTCGAACGGATGGGAATATCTGAACAAGATTTAAAAATATTTTTGTTAGTAACGTTGAAATTGCAAAGCCTATATACATCATTGAGCAACTTGAGCCTGATGGTGTATCTTGGGTACACAAAATAATTATGCCATGGCACTAAAACGCAGACGTGTCTGTTCACCGCAAAACGGAGCTTGTTCACCTTGGCTCCCACTTTCCGGAGTGTATCCCTGGAATGCACCGACCGCCTACAGTTATTGGAAGTCGAAGTTTCCTCGAACCTCAACTATGAAAGGTTCATCGAATCCAAAGCTAAAGTGGCTGCAAGAAAACTTGGGGTCCTTGCACGGGTGCGCCAGTACTTTTTTTTTATGGAAATAGCTGGCAAACGAGCTGACGATCCACTGATGGTAAGTGGCTATCGTCGCCCATAGACATCAGCAACACCAAAGGCATCACTGATGCGTTGCCGGCCAAGAAAGAGTGAAGAAAGAAAAGGAAAGAACTGGCTCTCAAGCCCCCAGCCGGAACATGACGAGTCGTTTGGCGGTTGACTCATGCTCGAGGGTGGTAGCTATCCAGGCAAACCCCATAGAGAAATAATAATAGTAATAATGGTATTAATTAAGAATTAAAATCAATATTACCAATATAATCCCTCAAGGGGCCCTACCACCAGCGGGTACTTTTCACTGAGGTAGATTTTAACAATGTATAAAGCTCAGGTTCGCCCATGTGTGGAGTACTGCTGTCACATTTGGGGCGGTGCCGCAAAATGTCACCTTTCAGCCTTAGATTCGATGGAGAGGCGTGCAATGAGGTTCATAAACGACCCAGACTTGGTGGTAACCAACCTGCAAAGCCTCGCACACAGGCGGAGAGTAGCCAGCCTCTCGGCATTCTACAGAATGCATTTTGGAGATTGTGCTCAGGAATTGCATGAACTAATTCCCCCATCCCCGTTCCTCCATCGAACAACCCGTCGTATGGCAAGCATCCATCCATATGTCGTGAATATCCCACCGCTGCGAACGGTGCGATACACGTCTTCTTTCATACTGCGTGCCGCGAAGGACTGAAATAGCTTGCCTGCGTGGGTGTTCCCGTCCAACTACAATGTAGGTGTCTTCAAGAAAAGAGTGAATAGGCATTTATTAAGTTAGTGCATTCACCATCTTGGACTCCATCGCCACTTACCGTCAGGTGGGATTGTTGTCAAGCACTTATTTTATGTAAAAAAAATGGAACTTTTATGTGAAATAAGCTAATGCTTAACTAAAAAGCCACCTGATGGTAAGCGGGAATGAAGTATAGGTGGTAAAGCGCACTAACTTACTAAAAGCCTATTCTCTCTTTACTTGAAGACACCCGTATTATAAGAGTAAAAGCCGAGATGAAAGGGCTTCTTTTGCTGGTGAATTGACACGCTTGAGTTTTTGTGACGTTGAATCTCACAAAGTTGGTATGCCAGACCCAATCGAAGGCCTTTGAGATGTCAAGAAAAACGGCTAGCTCTTCCCTATTTTTCTCGAGGGCCTCGTCCCAGATGTGAGGGGCATACGCTAGAAGATCTCCCATCGACCGGTTTCGGCGGAACCCGTACTGCCTGTCGCTAAGAACATCATTGTATTCTAGATATACCATGAGGCGCTTGCCAAATATACATAATAACAGCAGTTATTACATGGGCGATTGTTGTTGTTGGTAACATTCACATTGCAAAACCAGTACAACATTGACTCAGGGCCAGATAGTGATCTTAGAGATAAAATAATATGTAATTCCTGATCGGGTGGCAATAACGAAAACACTTTTTTAAAATATTACATAGTTGGTTGTACTTTAACATTGCAAAACTAGCATATTATTGACCAAACTTAGGGCCTGGTGGTGTATCTTGAAGACCAAATAATTATGTAACACCTGAACGAACGGAAATAACGAAATTGATTTCAAAGATATTTGTTGTTGTTTTTTAAACCATTTTTAGGGTTCCGTAGCCGAATGGCAAAAAACGGAACCCTTATAGATTCGTCATGTCTGTCTGTCTGTCTGTCTGTCTGTCTGTCTGTCTGTCCGTCCGTATGTCACAGCCACTTTTTTCCGAAACTATAAGAGCTATACTGTTGAAACTTGGTGAGTAGATGTATTCTGTGAACCGCATTAAGATTTTCATATAAAAATTGAAAGAAAACAATAAATTTTGGGGGTTCCCCATACTTAGAACTGAAACTCAAAAAGGTTTTTTTCATCAAACCCATACGTGTGGGGTATCTATGGATAGGTCTTCAAAAATAATATTGAGGTTTCTAATATCATTTTTTTCTAAACTGAATAGTTTGCGCGAGAGACACTTCCAAAGTGGTAAAATGTGTGTCCCCCCCCCTGTAACTTCTAAAATAAGAGAATGATAAAACTAAAAAAAATATATGATGTACATTACCATGCAAACTTCCAACGAAAATTGGTTTGAACGAGATCTAGTAAATAGTTTTTTTTTTAATACGTCATAAATCGTAAACCGCAAAAAACATTGATCAAAGTTACAACGAACTAGAAGAACTTTTATATTATGTTACTTGCTGCTACGGAACCCTTCATGGGCGAGTCCGACTCGCACTTGGCCGCTTTTAAAATGAAATTAAGTGAATGTTTCTTATTCACTGATGCTTAAACTGCAAAACGAATTTAGTTTCAGTTTGGCTCCCAGATATTAGATTATTTAGATTTATTTATAGATAGATTTATTTATTTATTAGATTTTACTATAATACGAGTACTTATGGTATTTATTTTGTATTCCGATATTTCGACCCAGTTGCATGTATCGTGTTCCATGGTGGTAAAGTTTAAAACTGGGTGAGTTAAGTTTAAAATTTTATATCGGGGATAGACCGTTCTCTCAAGATAAGTGGTATAATTAAAAATGGCTAGCATAGATGTTTTTATCATTTCTTTTATTGATCATACTCTTCATTCCTCTAAAGATCCAATTCTGAAGTCCACGCAGACGAAGTCGCGGGTAGAAGCTAGTTAATAATAATTACCTACCTTGCTTATTTTGGTTGCTTTTTCGTTTTCCTGTAGCATTTCTATAATATCATTGGTAGCTAAGATGGATATTAAGGCATGTGGCATGACTTGCAAGAAATATTTCATTTTTTAATTTCAGCTAAGACTGAGAAGCAGTCAAAAAAGGGGCCTCAATTTCAGCTGCTGCCACGCGCAGTACGGTATCCTACGGTCAACGTTGGATGTAATAACCCGTGGTCTCTATCCCGTCAACTGCTCCAAGGGACCGAGTACAATTTTGTCAAAGGAAGAAGAAAATCATTTTAAAGTTTCAATTAAAAGTCTCCATCCATCCATCAGCTTTTGGAAGTCCACTGCTGCACATAGACCTCTCCTAACAAGCGCCATTCTGACCGGTCCTGAGCCTTCTGAATCCAGCGGATACCCGCTGTCTTCTTCAGGTCGTCAGTCCACCTGGTCGGAGGGCATCCTGTGCTCCTTTTTTGAGAGCCGTGGTCTCCATTCGGGGACCTTTCTTCCCCAACGGTTATCGGTTTTATATGGCCAGACCATTGCCACTTCAGCTGGCTTATTTTCAGCGCTATGTCAGTTAGCTTCGTTTGTGTACGGATTTCCTCATTTCTTATTCTATCGCGTAGAGAGATACCGAGCATTACTCGTTCCATAGCCCGCTGGGTGACTTTGAACTTATGCATTAGGCCACTAGTGAAGCTCCACGTCTTGGATCCGTATGTCATCACTGGCAACACACACTGTTCGAACACCTTTGACTTCAGACATTGAGCCCTGGGGTAACTTTTTGGACGACAAGATATGACTTAGTTTTTCGTTTCAGCAGATCTATTGTGATCCCGTCATTACCCGGTGCCTTATTGTTTTTAAGCTGTTTCAGAGCCTCTCTAATCTCATACAGGCTGACGTCCGGGATGTCTTCGGTATAGTGCCGGCTTAATTGAGCTCGCTTGTCTCTCTCCTCCAGGGGAACTGGAGCTTGCAAGGAAGTATACAGCTGTCCGTAGAATCTCTCCGTTTCTCTCAGAACTTTGGGCTTCGTTGAGAGTTAAAGTAAAATTTATGTACCACATATATACGGTACCACATTTGTTGTTAAGGTATTTCTATCATCCATCCATCCATCCATCCATCAGCCTTTTGAGGTCCACTGCTGCACATAGGCCTCCCCTAATCTGCGCCACTCAGACCGGTCCTGAGCCTTCTGAATCCAGCGGATACCCACTGTCTTCTTCAGGTCGTCGGTCTATCTGGTCGGGGGGCGTCCTGTGCTCCTTTTACCGGGGCGTGGACTCCATTCGAGGACCTTTCTTCCCCAATGGTTATCGGTCCTTCGAACTATGTGGCCAGCCCATTGCCACTTCAGCCTACTAATTCTCTGAGCTATGTCGGTCACCCTCGTTCGTCTACGGATTTCATCATTTCTGATTCGATCGCGTAGAGAAATACCGAGCATAGCTCGTTCCATAAGCGACTCTAAGCTTATGCATTAGGCCAATAGTGAAGCACCACATCTCGGATCCGTATAGCATCACTGGAAACACACACTGCTCGAACACCTTTGACTTCAGGCACTGAGGTAACTTTTTGGACGACAAGATATGACTTAGTTTTCCGAACGCAGCCCATCCGAGTTGGATTCTACGTGTGACTTCTTTCTCGAAGTTGGACTTACCCATTTGGATCACTTGGCCCAGGTAAATGTGCTCGTCTACAACTTTGAGAGCAGCGCCGTCAACAACAACCGATACAGATGGACATTTGACATGATTTTCGTTTTATCCATGTTCATCTTAAGACCCACCCGTTGTGAGGCGCTGTTCAAGTCCCCGAGCATTGTACCAAGTTCCTCCAGGGATCCCACCAGGATGACTATATCATCGGCATATCGCAGGTATGTGATGTATTCGAAATTAATGTTAATGCCACGTCGTTTCCACCCCATCAGCTTGAACACGTCTTCCAACGCAGCGGTAAACAGTTTTGGGGATAAGACGTCCCCTTGCCTGACACCTCTCTGCAGTTGGATGGGGTTCGTTGCTGTGTTGTGTACTCTGACGGTAATGGTGGCTGATGTGTATAAACACTTCAACACCTCGATATACCGGTAGTCGATCCGGCAGCGCTGAAGAAAATTTAGTAATGCCCAGGTCTCGATAGAATCAAAGGCTTTCTCATAGTCCACATGGGCAACGCATAGCGGCAGATTATACTCTTCGGTCTTCTGTATAATCTGCCGCAGTGTGTGTATGTGGTCCATGGTACTGTAGCCTTTTCGGAATGTTCGGGAGGCTGGAAGTTGTCAAGTCTGCGTGCAATGCGATTGGTGAGCACTCTCAAAAACTGCTTATAAACGTGGCTCAGAAGTGCTATGGGCCTGTAGTTATTTAAAAGGGTCTTATCCCCTTTCTTAAAGAACAAAGTCACCACACTTCTGCTTCACGCTTCCGGGGTAGTCCCAGTATTAATGAAGGAATCGAACAGCTTTCGGAGCGCTACTAGGAGGGGTTTCCCCCCAGCTCTTAACAGCTCAGTTGCGATTCCGTCATCACCCGGTGCCTTGTTGTTTTTAAGCTGCTTGAGAGTGTTGTAGTATCTCTCCGTCTCTCTCAGAACTTCGGGTTTCGATGACACTAAGGTATCGAGCTCGGTCTTCAACCTCGTAAGCTGACTTTGCCCAATAGACAGATCTCTGGCGAACACTTTGGAGCCTCAGTTTCGCTCAATTGTGTTTTTTACACGATTTGCGTTGTTTTTTTGTAAATCGCGTTGCTTGCACATAGAGATCTGTTCATTGAGCCGTCTGTACTTTGCCATAGAGGTTGGAGACTGCACACATAGTTCTCGTTGGTCCTTCATTAGACCGAGGGTTTGTTCTGAGAGAACCTGAGATCTACCACTGGGGTGGGTCTTGAAGTACTTCGACCCTACCTCGTAAACAGTTCTTACCATCCTGGTGTTAAACTCGTCCACTGACCTCGTCCTGCATGATTCTAGGCACGCAAAACGGTTTTGTATTTTGAATTGAAAGCTCTCGGAACCCTAGATTTGGACAGGTGTTGGGCGAAGTGTAGACTTTTTTTTTACTTACAATAAGTTAATGCTTGACGTCGATATTTAATATGCTTCTTACAAGGCGGTGATCGCTTCCGGTTTTAAGCCTGCTGATCACAGAGACATCATTAAATATATACCGTTTGTCTGCCAGAATGAAGTCTATCTCGCTTTTTGTTGAACCATCAGGGCTTATCCAGGTCCACTGGCGATGCGGCTTCTTCTTGAAGAAGGAGTTCATCATGAATAAGTCCTCCTTCTCCATGATGTTTGCCAACCAAGTGTCCCCGGTGGTTCCGTCGTCCATATAGGAAGGGTCCCACCTTCATCTCGTTGTCATTTCGCGGGCCTAGTCTTGTGTTAAAGTCCCCCATCACAACTGTGAAATGAGTTTTCGAGGTATGCATGGCTCTACTAATGTCTTCATACATAACCTCAACCTCATCGTCGGGATGTGTCGAAGTCGGTGCATATACCTGTGCGACCTTCAACGAATACCGTTTGGATATTCTGAGTGTAAGGTACTCTACCCAGGCCGACACACTCCCAATTTGCACAATGTTGTTGACGAGGGACTTGTGGATGAGCAACCCGACACCACCTTGGGACAGGTGTTCGCCCTCCCGGTGATAGAACAAGTTTCCGGATTTGAGTATTATCGTGTCCTCCTCCTGTCTTCGGACTTCAGATAAACCCACAATACTTCAGTTTAACTTGTCTATCTCTTCTTCCAGCTCTTTTACCTTGTCGTCGGTCCTCACTCTCAGTGTCCTGGTGTTGTATGTTGCCAGGTGCAGAAGTCGTCGTTTGGATTGGTAGTCCGATCTCTGCCGGCGATTCTTAGCACCCCATGCCCCGCCGTTACCATAGCCACTACCGTAATTAGGAATAGCGGGGCTGCCGGGGACTGGGGGCCGAGGCTTCTTTGTGAATTTCATGCGGGGGTTTTAGCCGGTAGTCACCACGCTTGGCTAGTGCGTGTTGGTGACCGCAGGTGACAGCAAGTTCAATTCTTCTATTTTGTAAGCGTATTTAAGTGTTTTCTAGCTAATATAGTGTTCATGTAAGGTTAGTGATATACCTATTTGTTACTAAAGTTATAATAGTTACATTTTCACAAATAATTGCAGTAAGTAGTGCTTATCTAAGAGTTCAAAAATAATGTTCAATGCTGCTTCAAAAATAATGTGATTCTTAAATACCTAATGATAGTTGATTTATCATATTAAAATAATTTGATGATTATGAATTTAATAAAGGAATTACCTATGTATAATTTGTCTTAAATATACATATTTTGTTTATTTAATGTGTATTCTTTGGTATGAACCTTGTTTTTACTGCCAATACGGCAGTAAAGACAAAAATGCAACATTTCTGTGAACTTTAACGTCAAGCAATAAAGTTTCAATTCGCGGTAAAAATTACCGGATTCCAGGACTATTTAACGAATACTAGTACAAATCTAACGGGTACTGGGACAAAAGGCTTATTTTGAATATTTTTCAAATTATTGTGCATAAATATTTTTATTAAAATGAAACGATACAATAATCTGAAAACTAGAATAAATTACCTACCAAGTCATATATATCTCATTTTTATAAGGTTATTAGTTTTTGCATAACAGACCTGCAAAGTCCGTGAATATCAAAACTTCACGGATATTGGGCCGTTTACAAGTTCTATATCTGGTTAGTAGCTACCGGTTTGCTTTTGAAATCGTGTAAGCGTCACTATTTCTCTGTTTCGTTTTCAGCCAGAAACAATATTTGTGCTCGATAAGAGGTACATGTAATTACCAAAAAAGCTACCCTCGATATATGTATATATAGTGTTATCTCGGTTACCAAGGTAATCCACCTAGTTATGCAGATTCGCGAAGCATGTAATGATTATAAGATATTTTTGTTCAAAAACACAAAAAAATCACACGTCCTAGTACACTAGGCAGTTGCTATTGGCCCTATCGGCCCTTAGGCCTCATTTACGGAGACGCGGGGCGTCGCGCGTTTTGATGGGCGGTGCGGCCCGCACTGAATTCAAGCATAGTTATGGCGTTGTATGAATGTTTATTTGACGACCCTGTAGCCTAGTTGGTAGCGACCTTGCCTGCAAAGCGAGGGGTCCCGGGTTCGATTCCCGGCCGGGGCAGATATTATGTGATAGATAAATATTTGTACTCGGGTCATGGGTGTGATTGTGATGTGTTATTATGTGTCGTCCATGCCATCCGCGACACAGGTAATAACCTACTGCGGGGGTGTGTTAGCGTTTACCTAATTATCTATACTAATATATAAAGAGGAAAGATTTGATTTTTTGTTTGCATTGAATAGGCTCCGAAACTACTGAACCGATTTCAAAAATTCTTTCACTGTTGGGAAGCTACACTATCCCCGAGTAACATAGGCTATATTATATTTTCAAATAAATTAGGGATCCTTAATAAAACTCCAATAAGTTGTAAAAAATAAGAAAACCGAAGCAAAGCGAGGGCGGATACTCGTTTATTTATGAGTGCGTTTACAGAGAAGCAATTTTACACGCCTATTGAATTGCGCCGCAAGACACCACGCCACATGAAACGCGCGTCGCCCCGCATCTCCGTAAATGAGGCCTTATGGCTTATAGCTTCATGCAGTCAGCAAGCTGGTCTACTTTGACAAGCATTCAAATGAGACCGCATCGTCTGATAACTCTCTCCGTTGCACAAGTAGCAGATGCCGTTTGTCAATCTTACTTAGAGTCATAACCCGGTCTATGGTCTAACCCGTATACATGTCAATATACTTAGAGTCAAAACCCGGACTATGGTCTAATCCACCATATTATGTTCTAATCACTTTGTTTCATATTTGAGAGGGTGGTTAAATACAATTCATTGTCGCCTAGTTTTCAGGTCAAGATTACATGTAACATCATTACATCTTAATTGGATCATAAGAGAATATAAAGAAAGGTTTTGGAGTGTGTCAAACAGCATTCGGCTAGGTCAGCCTTCAACTCTTGATTCTTACAGGAAACCTGAGCCCAGCTGTGGGATTATAGAATGGGTCACATGAGGTCACAATAATTTCCATCGGGATTCAATGGTTACATCCTTAATTTACGCAGTAGGAAAGTTGTTATTATATGATAACTAGCTGCCCGGATAGACTTCGTTCTGTCAAAAGTTTTGAAGTGAAAACTTCTTTAGCATCGTTGTCATTTGAAAGTCGATGAAACGAAAAAGGGACAGTAAAAAGAGACAGACACATAAATTCATAAGATTCAACGTGGGAGAAAATGAGATAGGAAGCATTATACAGTGTTTCTTATGTTCATGTTACTTTAAAAAGTGCTAAGTTGTATTCATAGATGGCTCGAGGAACAAGATAGAAGATTCGTTTTATTGCTCGATAGATGGCGCTAGCTGCTCATTTACTTTTCATATTGTGTTTACAGATGCCGTTGGTTACCACTGTTTTATTTTTATTTAGTACAAAATAGTTTTTGAAAGATAATTAAAACTGATACACGTTATTCAATTAATACCTTTATTTTTGAAGGTTTCACTTCAACCACGTGTGAGTTGCACACATTTTAATTTTTTTGACGTGACAACGTCTATTAAAACGATGAACGCCGGGTGCACGCACGAAAAAGCATGACTCACTGTCACGTTTCGTGACGTCATGTCACGTTCCGCGAGCGAGAGCGCGGAACAAGCGATAGAGAGGCACGATCGGCTACGATCGGCCGAAGCGCTCGGTTCGTGCCGCATGTATTTTATGATGTTATCACGTAAAACTATCGTCCGTAAACTGACTTTACAGACAACCAATTTTTTATTAAAACTTTCCGTCTATCCTATCTTTCAAGTTGGATCAAACTGCGCTGTGCAAATTTGATTAAAATCGGTTAAGTAGTTTAGGAGTCCATCGCAGACAAACAACGTGACACTTAATTTATATACATGTATTAAGATTACGAGAATCTATTGTAACAATTTTGGGATTTACCGATACCTACGAGCTAACTAAATGCTAACGTGAAGATAACCTACATACAGCTGAGATGTTACAAAAATGTTGCAGTGTACCGACGCGGCGACGCTGAGAATTTATTGGTAAACAAACCTTATGTAACGAGTTGTCCGAAATGAAAATCTATGGCATTAGGTGAATGTCAACTGTCTGCTCCGAACATTCGAGTTATTCTTTCGTCATATGAAAACACGCTACACATGGTAGTGGTTATTACCTACTCTAGTTATTACTCGTAAGTATGGCTGAGTGGATATCTTCATTTACTTAAACATATCAATATTTTTTTCCAAGTTATAGGAGAGATTGACTAGAAATCTACGTGATGGATGGAAATGGTGATCTAGACATGGAATGAGTTGATGTGACTTTGTATTAAATGACATGAGTTTGTATTAAACACATACATTATAAGAAATAAACTTGACAAGAGCGAGTTAAACTCGCTTGGAGAGGGTTCCGTACGATGATTATGTATTTACCGTTATTTTTCTATTTTATTTATTTTTGCCGTTTTTTTAAGACCGTAGACTTTTTATAGATTTTTCTGTAATATTTAAGAAAATAACTCTCTGTATTTTTTTCGAAATTCTAGCGTCAGTAGTTTCGGAGATTAGGGGGGATGGTAAATTTTTGGCTTTAGTTTTCGTTCTTTCTTGAATAATTTTAAAACTATCCATTGTAGAACTATAACAAAATATATTTGAAATCCTTACAACAAGTCCTTTCATTTGACATACCATACGATATGGTTTGCAAAACAGTTTTTGTTTAATTTTGATTTCGCAGTTTTTTTTTATTTCAATTGTTTACTTTATACCTTCGTCTTTGGGTAGAGAAAAAGTCAGAGAAGACTTCTGGTCGCCTAGTACCTACTCGCTTTAATTAATTGCTACTAGGTGAACAAAGCCGATGAGAATTTTAATACCCCAGATTTTTTTGGCATACTTGCTGCATGTTTTTGCTATCCTAGTACTGACTGCAAGGAACTTCGTTCCATCTGGGTGTTCCTTGACACCTCTCATTTTTTTTATCTAAGAAGGTTATTGCAATAACACCCCTACACTGTCTCTACGCAGCTTTGAATCAAAATCTATGTCAGGAATTACCCTACGGCGTGGTGAGATATCGAAACAAAATTAATGTATGTGGTACACTGGGTGAAGGCCGTGCCGAAATTACTTTCACTGTTATATAATGATGTAATGAGGTGCGCTGCCGCCAACCCACTTGCCGCCCGCTAAAACACTGTGTAAAATCAACAAGATATTGTTTTGTGAGTTTCCCGAATTCATGAATAAGAATTTTTTATATTATAAACTAGCTGACCCGGCAAACTTCGTACCTAACAGACTATTTTTTTTCTAAAATAAAAGTATAAGTTACTCCTTGTTACATCAGCTATCTGCCAGTGAAAGTCCCGTCAAAATTGGACCGGCCATTTCAGAGATTAGCCGGAACAAACAGACAGAAAGACAGACAAAAATTGTAAAAAATGTTGTTTTGGTATATGTACCGTGTATACATCCAAATGCACTTAGTAAAAAAGCGGTTATTTTAATATTACAAACAGACACTCCAATTTTATTTATTTGTATAGATATAGATTTTAAATGATTGTGGAATATTGATAAAAGAAAGTTGTTTTAATGACAGTAGTCGCCTCCTTCCTTTTGCTTCTATATACTCGAGTATATACCACCACAACATTTCATGTAAAATACGTGGCCGTGCCGGCTATTATCGGCGTTATCTATCATCGCTGTTATAATTTTATCAGATCTCATGAAGAGTCAACCCTCTAACTCTACAAGGTCTAGTAAACTGTACAAGCCTTATCTCTACAAACCCCATATCTTTGACAAAAAGTATAGCTTGGCGGTTTCGTTTAACTATTGTGTGACATACAAAACTAGCCCGCATATTCACAAACTATGAGTACTCCTCTATGATGATGATGATGATGATGATGATGATGATGATGATGAATGATGAGTGATGAGTGATGAGATGAGATGAGATGAGTCAGATTTCTTTTAAACTTCGTGGACTTATTGAGGGCCGATGACAATTCAATATTTAAAGAAAAAAAGAAAGAAAGATGTGTCAATGAGTAGAAGGAATAATATTTTTAAAAGCACCCCACGCTTTTTTTACAATTACACGATTTTTAATTCAAATTTATTTTCTATTTTTCTTTAGTAGGATTTTCTATAAAAGCGTGTTTTTTAGTTTTTTTAAACTAATATTTATTTTTTAGTTGGATTTTGTATAAAATCGTGTTTTTTAGTTTTTCTTTTAACTATTATTTATTTTTTCATTTTTTAGTTCCATTTTTTAAATAAAGCAAGTGTTTTAATATATCGGTGGGATTTACTACAATTCCACAGTCATGTCCCTACACTTGCATGATCGTGATTTAGTTCAGAACAAATTAGATTATGACATTAGTTGGTTTGTCATCCTATGGAGAGTTAGGCCAGATCCTCACTATAATGCCGCTCACAGTCCGTTCTCGATCCGATCTCGGTCTGGTAAAGTCGTATCACGTACAAATTATACAATTGGAGCGAAACTGGACTGTCACGGATAGTATGAATGCACACATATATTTTATACTTCATAATATTTTATCAAACCGAGAACGAACTGTGAACGGCATTATAGTGAGGATCTGGCCTTATGCATCAAATTATTAGGGGATGAACTTGTAAAAATCTTTCAATAACAAAACTAATCGAATCCCGTTCCTCTAGAAATTATAAAATTAGTATGGTAATTTAAAGATCAATCAGATAAATTTTCAACATGGTAAAAAGAATCGCAGTTGTAGTTCACTTTTTACTGTGCTGTCGCTTTTGTACAATTGACATATCCTATATTTATTGATGACAGTACCGCAGCCCATCGAATTCTTTCATGCAGTCGGAAAATGCCAGGGGCGTAGCTACCGCCGTATCAGCCGTATCAATTATACGGGGCCCCGGGGCTGAGGGGGCCCCCAATGCGCCTTAGAAAAAATTCGTGAAATGATCCGGAAATTAATTATTATGATTCGAAAAATGTTCCGGAAAGCATCGATACTTCATTGAAAAGTGAAATCAACAATAAAATTACTTTCTGGACCATCTTTCATCGTATTAATGCATTAATTACTTTAGCATCATGCAATTTATCTTTAAGAGGCCATGATTCTAAATCTGGAAACTCGACGAATTGAAGACAAACAGGCAGTACAGATAATAAGAAGAAAAATTTCTTTAAATGCCCTAATCAAAATTTAAATAAAATATTTAATGTAAAAAAAATTACGTTCTACACGACTCATGATGCTCTCCGGAACTGAGTGCTGCGCGGACATGCCGGCGGCAACCCGATGACACAGCGCTCCGGGAATACCTCAGGAGGAAGCTCATCCTACACGTAGCACAGCTCATTCTACAGTTAGCACGTGCATGGTAAAAATGATCGGGAGAATCGGACCGTAGAAGTTCTCCACGAGTCTCATCGGTGTGGATAAAACTTCAATTCGGCCATGAGCTTTGTAAAGCATGAGCAGATACCTCGCTCGCAGTATAGTACTCCTTAGCCCGGTTTAGAACATCAAGCTTTTGGGAAGCCAACTTAACCTTGGCTTCCAAATGACGCGGATACTACACATCACTCGAAATGTCAACTCCCAGAATCATACTCTTACAACAATTTTAGTGATGAGCGCGGTGCCCTGGAATTGAGGCACTATGAAAAATGGGGTTTTCTTAGTGGTAAACGCGCCAACTTGTGTCTTCGTGGGGGAACTCGACTAAATTAAGTCACCCCTATTCCGAGACTTGCTCCAGAGAGTTCTCGACTTCAGACACAATTTTAAGCCCGCTATCCGCCACTTGCAAGTTTTGCAACTGAGAGGAATTAAGGGGAGCTGTGTAGTGGGCATCCCCTGTGCTGTCATCTGCATAGCAACAGTTGCCACTCATGCCATGTCATTCATATGCAGAATGAACAGCGTAGGAGATACCAGACCCTTGGGGAACACCAGCATTTTATAGGTTTCATATCTGAGCAACAATCATCTACTACATCCTTGATATGTTGTTCAGATAGAAAGCTGACTACCCAACTGCATAGCTTCTCACAGCGACCGTAAGATGTTAACTTCGTGAGACCTCCCTGTGCCAGTCCTGGTCACAGCCTTTAGCAAAATCTAGGCTGACTGCCAGTGCTTCCCCGTTGCGATCAATAGCCTGACGATGCCTACAGGTGCGTAAGATAAATTTGATGATCACCAGCTGAACGACCGTCGCAAAAACCGTATTGTCGATCACAGATCAGCTGATGATCTTCCAGATATCCCAGGAGCTCCATTACCATTGCAAGCATGGAGGCTATAGGCTTATCGCTATAGGCCTGTGGTTAGCCAGATCACTGAGATCGCCCATTATGTGGATGGAATGAAAAAGGGCAACCTTCCACGAAGACGTTATACGTTATACGCACCGCGAAGGACTGGAATAACTTGCCTGCGTCGGCGTTCCCGCCAGCCTACGACGTGGATGTCTTCAAGAAAAGAGTGAATAGGCTTTTTCTAAGTTAATGTGCTCAGCATCTTGGACCACATCTACACTTACCATCAGGTGGGATTGTGGTCAAGCATTAACTTATTCGTGTAAAAAAAAAAAAAAAAGACGTACCATGTGGCATAAGATAGAATAAGAATAAGTACGTTAAGACGGGGAATCAGCCAGCCCCGGATTTACAATTTTTTTGAAGCGGGGCAGAAACTTGATAGTGATAGAGATAAGATAAAAAAAAGTCACAAATAATATAATAGTTGGCATATTTCGTGAATGGGACAATAAGAACTCTTTTTTAATAAATTTATTTATTCTTTCAACCGGGCTTCCGTATGCTAGGCGCTGTAGAGGATCTTCATATGAAGGTCTACTAATGTTGTATCAGGAAGGTTGCTTCAAGTAATACTTCTATCGGAGGAATATATTTTGGGTAAAAATGAACGGGTTTATATACAAAAATTGTAGAGAAGAATGACCAATAAAAATAGCTACATTAATTTACAGTAAAAAGAAAGACCAATAAGAAAAAGGATTATAAAACACGTGTAAAGAGTAATAAAATTAACAATGATTATTTGCATGCCGTCTCGTTCACTCCTGTAACAATAACGATATATCTGTCGCTCTGTATTGCCATCTCATTCTAACATCGCCGCTCTCCTTCGCACGGCGAGGCGATGTTATAAATATTGCGCGAGGCTCAAATGGGTTACCATTCCTGCGGCGAGCTGCGAGCGCGATACACGACACGGGCGTGAAGATATATACCTACGAAGATAACTGCCGGGTGCCGGGTGCTTCGAAGATGAGATATTGTGGCTTGAAGACTGATGAAGAGGAACGAGGAAGATGCTGACGGACTGCGCTTATCTTGTTTCTTAAACAGACGTCATTCGTTTCTTAACAGAACGTCAAAGCAAATAAATATATTTCCCCTGAGGTGTTTGTTTTACTTAGCTTGAAATATAAGTTAGGCTGTTGTATTATTCTTTCCTATTGGTATTTGGTATCCAGGTAACGTTTCGGTAAGGTAAATATGTAGGTATTGAGAAGGTATTGGTAACTGCGTAAGTATTAATAGGAGGTACTCGGTAGGTATAATGATAGCTGCGTCAGGCAGCTACAGCGCTTTGTGCAGCAAGTTTTATTTTTTATTTTTAATCATACTATATTATGATTTTTGCGCTCCCTGAATTGCCGCCCGGGGCGGGTGCCCCGGTTTGCCTCTCTCCCCCTAGATCCGGGGCTGGAATCAACTCGGGAGCACACATCTTTAACACCACTGCGTGAATACCGTCTGGTCCTCTCAACTTCTTGGTATCAAGTTCTCACAGGTTTTTAGGTGGAGGCGATCCCTCTATCATCAAGAGTTGAGTTGGCGGCAAAAAGGATGCCAAGAGGTTCGGCATTCCTCTTTACCGTATGGACCACGGAGTCGTCCGATTTACGCAGTTGTGGAAGAGACAACCGACAGAAGTTACCCTCAGCAGCTTGAGCTAGCGACCAGAATTCTCGGCTACCAGAGGGGTAATTGTCCATTCGCTAGCCAGTTCTGCCGATGAACTTTAAATTGCCTTCCTTTTAGTCATTTGCTTCTTTGCTGACCAGGAGGCAGCGTTAAACTTTGTATTAAGCCCTGAGGTGGATAGATCTATAAGCGTGCACGCGGATGACCATGTCGTTGACAATGACCATGATGCCCTGTCGTATCACATCGGCTACTGAGTCTGCGCTCGCGTTCGGATCTCCCGAAACGAAACAGAGCTGCCCCCAGATTAAAATTTTAGAGTATTGATTGTATGAGGTTTATTATTAATCGATGTTAGTATATTATATTTGTTTTAATTCACGCTAGCTTTTTTATTTCTTTCGAGCCCTTGAGTCGAGAGAGGGCCCCCGGCAAAATTTTGATACGGGGCCCCGGAAGGGCTAGCTACGCCACTGGAAAATGCATACGACAGATCTGACAACTCAGTCGTTAATGGTTAATCTCAGAACTTTTTGTATATGTTACACATCATACTACCTACCGATCACTATTATATTTTATACTAGCTGACTCGGCAAACGTTGGTCTGCCAATTTTTTTCTGTATAGCTGTTATTGACAAAGTGATTAAATGGGCATTACTAACAGAGCCCGGGAAATATGAATAATGCCCAATATTAGTGATGATATGATAAAGACGAATAAAATAAAATTTAACTGCCTGGGCATTATGAATAGTGTCCTTTATCTTTTGGACAGAATAAAAAACCGACTAAGTACGTGTCAGTCCACGCGCAATGTATGGTTCCGAAATTGTAACTTTATCGTTGTTTGGCCGAATGTTAACCTTAACGTTAGTGACAGAAACGAATCGCTGTATCAAACCGACTTCACGTAGTCTTGTCTACCCTAGCCCTAGAGTGCAATGTAAACACGCGTAGGCGCGGAAGGACGAGGCGGCCCGCGAGCTGAGGAGCAGGTGGTTTTAACACTCGCCGCAGCAGTTGAGGCTGGCCGGCTAAGTCTATTAGAGATCTATCTCATGAGTAACTTGACGATTTACTGACTACAATACTGTATTTTATCCGCCTGGCTTCCATACTCCTAAACTATAATTTTTTGTTTGTTTGTTGTTTGATTGTTTTGGATGCAGCGTCGGAGAGCTCATTCAGCGGCTTTTGACATTAAAATTGCGCAATGTATAGGCGGTTTTGGCTGTTCTTCCGACAAAGGCGGTTGAATGTAAAAGTTTATGCTCTGTGGCGTTATTAACTCGATGCGGATGGTGGCAGGTGGATGGTGACGCTGCAAAAAGTAATATTATAAGATGAAAATGGTCCGGATGTAATCAAGCAGCTGATCGCATTAGCCGCGTACACTAATGCGGAATTGTACATCTCAACCACAATGTACTTTTTACTTTGTCGCCAAGAATACATTACATCTCACTCCTTTCGAATCGTAATATTGTGAATAGTTATTGTTGCGTCACAAAATTATTCAATTTGGTACTTAACTAGCCATATCTTTATGTGATTTTATGGTATTGAGATATGATTTGTTAAAGTTGCAATTATATACTTTTCATAATTGTTATGTTGTACCTATTTTATTAAATTCTGTTTATTTGATTAAATTTTGTTTATGACATAAATATAACATTTGTTTCCAATAACGATGTGTAGCTAGTAGTAAAGTTTGGTTTTGAAAAATCTAAATAGGCAGAAAGGTGTTCTCTTTAGGGCTTGGAGGAAATAATGCTTACAAGACAGTTTATCAGTAGACATTATTTGTTAGTTGAGTTTTGAAGGTGTGCTTGAAGTCCTTATGCTTTTTTGTACATTTTGTACCTTTTCGAGTGCACACATACATAAGTTGTACTCGGTGAATGTCTGTATCCTCTTATATACCTATCATAGAATAAATAAAAATCGTTGCATTCGAGTAGAAAACTCGTATTAGAGGTACTTTAGAAGCATCGGTCTGTAACTAAGTCAGCATTTAATTACTGATGATGCAATATGTGTGCGTTACGCGTGTGCAGTAACCAGGCGTAACATTACTTACTCGGCCGTATTAGGTAAACGCAAGATCGCCAGTTAACTTTGTTATCTATACTAATATTATAAAGCTGAAGAGTTTGTTTGTTTGGTTGAATGCGCTAATCTCAGGAACTAGTGGTTCGAATTGGAAAATTGTTTTTGTGTTTGATAGTCATTTATCGAGGAAGGCTATATAACATCATATATTTTAGTATAAGCCGCGCCATTAAAGAAACGAATCTAATAGTGTCTCATGAGGACTAGTAACGTTGTCAACCAAAATGGACTCAGCAATAATCTAAATTTTACTAACAAAAAATAACACCACACATGACAAGCACCAGCTTTCGTTTAAAAAAACAATCATCAAAATCGGTTCACCCAGTCGAAAGTTCTGAGGTAACAAACATAAAAAAAAAAACAAAATACAGTCGAATTGAGAACCTCCTCCTTTTATTGAAGTCGGTTAAAAAATCGGTTAAAGGGGAATTTCCAAATACGAGTAGGTGGAAATGAAACGAACGTTTACACACGAGTTACGACCCAGAAGTTATGTTCCCTAAGTTGGGCGTGCTACTTATAGGACAAACACTCCAGGACACCGTAATTGAAGAAACTATGCGCGGAATAATATTCTAAACATAAACTTTTTTAGCGCTTGTACCGCGATACCGAATTGCGTCGAACAATTTTAAAGCCCAGTCTTAAGACGATGCTTTAGCAAGTATGTTCTATCGTATATTACGTATTTATGTATGTTACCTATGTTTTATATTTACGCTATGTAAATAACATAAACACATATATATGCCCGCGCCAACAAGTATTGCGAAGGGTAAAATCTTGTATCTTGAAATCTTTAATTTCGACATTTCGTTTATTATCATCGATACTTTTTATTACCTAACACTGTAAAATAAAGTATTACCTCGGTAGCCTTAAAAATAGTGTGATCGTAGGTAATCTAAACATCTATTACGTGAAGGTTCTAGCACCACCGCACCGGTGCAGCGGAGGGCGTTGCATTTCGTGTTGTAACTTGCACCAAAGCGTTATGTAACAAACCACCAGTTTGCAGTAGAGACTAAAGATATATATTACTGATACCGTGATGTTAAGTTTATTCGCAGTATTGAATAATAGAGTCATAGACAAAAATAAAAGCGGCCAAGTGCGAGTCGGACTCGCCCATGAAGGGTTCCGTAGCAGCAAGTAATATAATATAAAAGTTCTTGTAGTTCGTTGTAACTTTGATCAATGTTTTTTGTGGTTTACGATTTATGACGTATTAAAAAAAAACTACTTACTAGATCTCGTTCAAACCAATTTTCGTTGGAAGATTGCATAGTAATGTACATCATATATTTTTTTTAGTTTTATCGTTCTCTTATTTTAGAAGTTACATGGGGGGGGACACACATTTTACCACTTTGGAAGTGTCTCTCGCGCAAACTATTCAGTTTAGAAAAAAAATATATTAGAAACCTCAATATCATTTTTGAAGACCTATCCATAGATACCCCACGTATGGGTTTGATGAAAAAAAACATTTTTGAGTTTCAGTTCTAAGTATGGGGAACCCCCAAAATTTATTGTTTTCTTTCTATTTTTGTGTGAAAATCTTAATGCGGTTCACAGAATACATCTACTCACCAAGTTTCAACAGTATAGCTCTTATAGTTTCGGAAAAAAGTGGCTGTGACATACGGACGGACAGACAGACAGACAGACAGACAGACAGACATGACGAATCTATTAGGCTTCCGTTTTTTGCCATTCGGCTACGGAACCCTAAAAAGGTGTGGAGATCGTATAAAATTTGGGACTGTTTATGATAAAGTTATAACTGTCTATCAACATAATGGAAAAAAATATTTTTTTTCAGCGTTTTTTTTTAACGCGTAATAACTCCAAATAATTGTATAGGACGTTTGGTACATATTTTTATTAGCTATTGTTGTTCATAAGTTGCACTTACTTATTTTCTCTACATATAGACCCTAACACTCGTTTTAAACAGTTGTATATTCCCTTCGTAAAATTCTACTATCCTACTAATCATAATACGCGCTACGGTCGAATGTAGCATCGCCGAGGGTTGACTTTACAGGGGGATGAGCAACTGTAAATGTATATATATCGTATCCTCCTTCTAATATTATAAAATTGTGAAATAAATAAACGCTAACACACTCATACCCCCGCAGTAGGTTATTTACTTGTGTCGCGGGTGGCATGGACGACACATATAACACATTACAATCACACCCATGACCCAAGTACAAATATTTATCTGTTTCATAAATATCTGCCCGGGCCGGGAATCGAACCCGGGACCCCTCGCTTCGCAGGTAGGATCGCTACAAACTAGGCTACAAGGTCGACGACTTAACATATTTAATGTCAATTACGGACTCTTTACAATTAAATAAACGAACCTTTCTAAGTTGGGCCATAAATGTGGGCTATTATAGCCGTATACTGTAGATATTATAAGATTAGATCAGGCTTGCCAAATATTTAATCAATTTTTAGGGTTCCGAAGTAAAATCAGAACCCTAATAAACTCAATACACTTACTACTTCGGAACCCTACATTGCGCATGACCTGACACGCACATGCCCGTTTTTTTATCTTTGTTCCATTAAAATTTAAAATATGTCTATAAGAGTACCGGCTAACCTTAACCCAGTGTTTATTAAGTCAGTCAACTTTCGCAAATCGATCTGTGGTCGAAAAAACGGCCAAGTGCGAGTCGGACTCTATGACTCGGGCACTCAGGAGTCAGACAGTCAGACTTACTACTTCGGAACCCTACCTAACATTGCGCGTGGTCTGACACGCATTTGCCCGGTTTTTGGTTTTTATACGCTAAGGAAACGGTAAAGTAGTGTTAATCGTCCAAATTCGATTATTAACCTTTTTGGATTAGCTATTAAGATGACATTGTAAATTGGAAAAATACACAAAATTATTGAGTTTATGTATGTTAATAATAATTAATATACCTTAATTAACGTTAAAATTACACGGTAATTAATGTACCTAGATTTAAGACAAAAACCTTTTAAGACAAATCTGTAGACAAATTCAAAATCATTGATTACATAAATAATCGCAATCGATAATCATCGTAGATAATTAATTAATTTTTTGAAGTTGCTTTTGTGTGTTTCGGTTTTATGCTTCTGCGTTTTTGTTCGATAATAATGAAACATTCGAGTGAATCTTCCAAACCCCTAAGTGTTACGTAGTACATTGCGTCAGTTTAGTCACCATTGGATCCACTTTCCACGACCCACTCTGTTATTTGCATCGTCTTTAGAGGTTTTAACTGATTTCACGGTAAAGTCATGCCCATTATTTCTACGGTGACTGTAAGGAAATGTCATTGGCCGAACGAATAACGAATTTTATTTTTTAACTTTAACAACGCGGCTCATACGAAGCGTAGAAGATTGACTGAGCTGCCACTATGCCAGGCCAATGCTAAAATCGATAGGATGGAGTACAAATAAATATTCCATGGAAGGATTTTGATGGAATCACGAACACAATCTCAGTTTTATCCACAGAGTTCAACATAGGCAAGACAAGGTAGCAGTCATATACAATGTTTAAATAGATAAAATGTATCAAGTAGTTCAGATAATAATTGATTTATTGAGATACTATATGGGGTATATGTTCACATTATATTTTATTTACTGTAAAGTGTTTATATCCCGGTCTTGCATCACTCACCGTCACGTCATTTCTCCGGTGAACTATTTACGTTACGCAAAACGTGCGTGTCGGGTCGCTTCGGGAAACTTGTAGTCGTAACGTCATTAAATTAAATTAACTCTTTAAATTGAGTTATTACTTACCCGTCTAGCCGTTTACGTGTCGCCGTTTGATTTTATTGTGAGTCTCTTGTAGTCACGAGGCTTTTACGAAGTAATTTCTCTTTAATATCGATGTCGATTAACTGATTTAATCGGATTGTAGTAAAAAAGTTAGAAATAAGAGAGACACGAAAGTCATAGAGAAAAAAGAAGTCTTATTATCAGAGTGTTAGTCACAAACCTATTTGGAATAAAAAATAACAGTTTAAAAAAAACTAAAAAATAAGCTTTTATAGAAAATCCAACTAAAGAAAATAGAAAATAAAATTGAATTAAGAATCGTGTAATTGTAATAAAAGTGTGGGGTGCTTTTAAAGATATTATCCCTTCTACTCATTGACACCATGCACCCAACGCTTTTATTACAATTACACGATTCTTAATTCAATTTTATTTTCTATTTTTTTTTAGTTGGATTTTCTATAAAAGCGTATTTTTTAGCTTTTTAAACTGTTATTTATTTTTTCATTTTTAGTTTGATTTTTTTTTTAATGAAATTTAGGTTTCTTTCTTTCTTTTTTTCTTTAAATATTGAATTGTCATCGATCCTCGATAAGTATACGAAGTTTAAAAGAAATCTGACCGTTAAAGCTAATATAAAGCGTGTAATTAGGTTTCTTTCTTTCTATCTTTTTTTTCTTTAAATATTGAATTGTCATCAGTCCTTAATAGGTATGCCAAATTTCGAGTTAATCCGACGTTTTGAAGGGGGTCAAAATCATGTTCAAAGATTCCGTTACATACAAACTAACATACGTCTGAAGCTAATAAAAGCGTATTAATATTTAATTTAATTTTCTAAAGGTGTTAGCCCAAAGTGACACCTATTTGGTTGAATACGTATTGTTATGTCTTTATTAGTTTTGATTTTACTATAGTGCACTGTTATTTTTAAATTTTTACAAATAATGATCTGTTATCGTATTCCTCGATCAATCAGAATACGCATGAGCCCGTATTTCCTTTGCTTTGTGTGATCATTTTCTTAATTTATAACAAAATATTTAACTAAAAATTAATTAATTCGCATGTAACTTGTATTAAGAAATATTTAATTTATTTCTATGTTCCTCATTAATAACTTTAAGCTTGGCCATCATTTATTGCTCATAGTAATATATATAATATAACATAGTAAAGGTTATTGAACTTGAGAACAGGATAATGAAAGAATATCATCATAAATTATAGATGCTAATTCGTGTTTAACATAAGTGTCGAAAACATTTTAAATCAGTTGATTTATGGATCGCATAATTTTATATACTGAAAACTGTTAAGTTCAATTTGATCTTAAATGGAAATGGCTTTGTACCTATATAAATAAAATACACCAAACATTTCAGATATATTTAAGGACCTGTAATATTATTTTGAAATAATAATAATAACGCTACACATTCATAGCAAACGATTCGGTTCTTCGAAGATATGAATTAAAATTTGTAGATTTCGTATCTATTACTTTCGTATAATATATTAAAATCAATTACACTTGTAAAATCATAACAGTTTATTTATTTTAAATACTCATAACTTGCTTATTTATTTAGTTGCACCCTTGCAATTGAGATTGTCTTTTGTTATGTTTCTGATGAGGTCCCCTGAGTACATGTGATCTGTCGAATGGGTAAAGCTATAAGAGTTGGATAGTCAGACGAACGATATTATAATGGTTCAGTTTTTTCATCAGATATAAGGAACCCCAAATCAAATAGTCACTGACCTTACTCAATAATAACAATAATAGCCAGGCTGAGTCATTCAAAACTTGTTTACGAATTATATTATCGGATGTGATAATAATTCTTGTGAGTTCAGTTCATCTCGCACACAAAACACATCGAAATAGATTCTAAATAGAACATTGCATAACATTCGATATAATAGTCACGAGAAGCGCAATCTATTGGGTCCACTGTCTGTTACTCAATGACCTTGCAAATGTTAGAACAACGCTGACCTGAAATGTTGTGACCTCGTTGTGAAAGACAAGTGAATACCGAAGTGATACCCGGTAAGGGCTCATTCTCACTTGGATGAATCATTTTGTTAGTTACAACTCGATCCGAGTTTGAAAATGAGGGAGGGAGTGAGAGATTTATACCCTAACTATCGGTATGTATTATTTATTGACAATGAGATAAATTAAAATATTATTATATAATATAAATAATACTACAGTTAAATATTTATTTAATGATGCCAAAGAAGTATAACTTCTCACGCGCGTACAAAAGTACACGCACCCTTTTTCATGTAAAGTAGCTTTTTTCTTTAAAATAAAATAAAGAGGTTACGCCATTTTATTTATGGCAGTACTGCTAACTGTCAATGTCAATGATGTGGTTGATTTGACTTGACATTCAAAAGCTTTAAAGTTAATCAACATTAAATAATTAAGTAAGGGTTTTTGTATACTTTAATTGTCCGTAAACTGACTTTGAGAGTGAATTTTTGTGATTCTGTACCAAGGAGCGATTTAAATAACGTTAAGTGACTCTGAGCGGAGGCACAAAACGATTGGAGCGTAAGTCGATTTTCTTTTCTCATGCCTTCTTCAGTATTTTGGTTTTGCTGAAGTTTTAATTTTAGTTTAATAGCTACATAAATAAAATCCTTCTCTGTCTCAGCGTCTAGTATTAGACACGAACTTTCTGATATACCTGGCCTTGGCACCAACTCGCCATTGTTATGACATCGATGCCATTATTCAAATTACTGTAATGAGCGTGTTAGTGTTACTTAATTGATGACCGATTGTGATTGTTGTGAATTTAACGTAATTATTAAATAACTGTTATTAAATTGTTATACCATTGCAGATTCCTAATGAACTGAACATTACACAAATTATATGAGTAGAGAGGCAGTAGACACATAACAATTTATATTTGACAGAAATGTGGCGGTAACATAGAGTTTGAGGTCTTAATAGTAGACTAAACACACGTACTAAAATTCTTCATATTTGTATACCTAAGATATAACCTATGATATAACCGGTAGCTACTTGGTGTGTAACTAGTAGATCATATCTTTTAAATATTTTGTAACATTGCATAGTGAAAAGATGGCCTCAAATGTATTCAATACAACGATTTTTGGAGATTAGGTGATTGTGAGTTGTGACAGTACGCGGAAATTAAAAACGTTTACCGGCTGTGGTGTAACGGTAATCTCTTAAATGAGATACAATACTTACATTCATTGCTGATGATTCTTTCATCACGCGTTACGGAATCGCTTCTGGGACAGCTTATCTCGCCCCGACGCATAAACACCTCAGACACTTAGATAAAAGATCCTTTCTAATTAGAATTCTTTATTTATTACTCGCACTCACTAACGACACTGTACATTACACTACACTCGTATTATATTGTCAGTTCGAAAGCGATTCATCAAATACTAAAGTTGTTAATTGTTATGACGTCTGTCGCATTGTTGCACTGACTCTCACGATCTTTCTCAGTACCGTTGCACTTTAACCCTGACGCATGTCAATTGTTTTTCTCGTCGAAGATTCTATTCAAAAGAAAGGGAAGGTAAATAGACTTGAATGAATGTCATTTAGATGATGTAAAATGTTAAAAGTACATCGTTAAATATCAATTTGCGCTCGTTTCCACGTTTTAGTGCATTCACTGACGTTTTTGTAAATTCTACGTTGATAAACGAGATTAGAATATATTTAGGAACGTTGCATTTGAACAATTTAGTGATCTTTGGCTTATGTAAGACTGTAGTGAAGGCAATGGAGATTGGAATGGACATTAACTTTTTGAAGGACATTTAGTCAAAAATGTGAACGAAGCTTAATGTCAAGCAGTATAGTAGACGATATTACACACGTAATATTAATTACTTGAGTTGTCCGATTTTATTAACGTAGGTATATTAATAGTATTACGCTAGGAGATTAAATATACTTAAAAGATGTTTGGGACTACGCACTGACATTTATAGATATTTTTTAATTTATCGTATTTAATATCACTGTAGACATTGACTGAGTTTGCGTGTCTAGATTTTACATAACGCTTAGTATCAGTTACGTTTTATTAGGTAAGAAAACATTACCACATAAAGTGATTACTGAAAAACTGAAATTGATTTCATTATATTCCCGCGTAGTGCCGAAAAAATAGTTTGATTAATTGGTTGACAACAGAAGTACGTGCATCAGTATTTAAAATATAAAATGGATAATTCATAGTTTAAAGGGCATTAAAATTAAAAACACCGCTGATTACGTGAATTCGGTTTAAATGACATTTTCATTTAATGAGTTGATTTTTTAAATACTAATTTGACAATAGAACTGAGCACAATCAAGTAAAAAAGTAAAGAATTTGTCCAAAAATAAATGCTAGTAATGAATTGTTTAGTTGATGAATTTAGGACGTGACGTAAATAATACCGACAGATAAATAATTTCGGCTAAGTTTCGAGGCTCGCGGCTGGTGCGCGACGCGACTCCGCGTTGTACTGGCGCTGCGCCCGCGCCGATGCGGTAACCGCCCCACACCGGGTTGCGGGTAAATCGGTAATATGTGTTACGAGGTGACTTGTGTGCACTTGGGCACGTTGGTTTCGGGCTGGATTAACGTTGTCATGCTTCGGTAGCTCGGCAGCTTGGTGCTCGGTTGCCGATGTTGTAACACTTGTAATAGGAGCGTCGCTTATGCGTTTTGTTGTTAGACTGGAGGTTATGTTATCGGAGTTGTTTGTTGATTTACAGGAGTTTTGGGTGGGTTTTTTTTTCGTGATTGGAATAATAGGTAATTCGTTACGTTCGCGTTCCAGGAAAATTGTTAAACGGTATCGAAAATATAGTTTTAAATTCGATGCAGTTGACAAGATAATGTTGCAGTTGAGGTTGGTAGATAGTGCTCCGATAAACTTGCTTGGTTACAGGGTATCGCGTAAGGATATATAGTATATAGAATAAAGTAGTGGTGGTGGTAATGGTGGTATTATTGTTCTTTCTGTGTTGTTGGCTAGCTCTCTTTCGCTTGAGTCTGCCGCCAAACGGTCCGTCGAGATTGGGCTGGGGACTTGAGAGTCAATACTTGATGGTGAGATCCATGAGAGATTGAGAGAACCTCTCAAATATTATGGGTATACACATGACGATTTGTTAAATGGTCAGCTATAATTTTAATGGTTCTTTTTCCGAGATATTTCCTCAGAAGTCAGTCAAAACATGATCAGAAAAAAATGGATTACCTAACCATCAACTGTTAATTGCACTTCAAGAGGAAGCGTCTTTCACTGTGACCAGCGGAAACTGATTTGTTTGTTTGTGCAGCCGTCGAGTGCGACGTGCACCTTATGCCATCAACTTGACATTTGACATTTAGTTATGTGATGTCACTTTACTATTTTGGTTGAGCTACTTTATTTTTATTTATTCTAATAATACAACTTGCGTGGGTGATTTTTGGTTCTCTACGATAAAAAATATGGATTAGGTACTTGGAAAACCCGCCTTTAAAATCATATAGAAAAAACAACTTTCATGAATCTTAAGAAACAAACTCGCCCACTTCCTCCGTCCCACTGGTATAAATCTGAAAATTACCGAACCCATATTCGCAAGTCAGATTTCACATATTATTTTGTCATTAACTGTTACTCACGCGGGTCATGAGACAACAGATACTATAACATATGATATTAACATACAAAATGTTCGGACGAAGCGAACGCGTGCGCGTGTCGTAAACCCGCACATACGTAATTCGTTCGATTGCGAACGCCCGTCCTAAATCCTCGGCTTGCGAAATATCATACTTCCTGGATTATACGTGATTCGGGCGCGAAACAATTATGAGGTGTTATGACGTTGTGTCGTCGCGGCCGCTTCGGACATACCGTCGGTACGCGTTTGTTATAATTGTAATTATTTAATGTTGTTCAAATCAATTACGATCCAAAAATTACGTCACACTAATTTCATGACTTTTTGACCCCTCCTCCCCTCCTTGTCACAGCTGGTCACATTTGTGAGACCTCTACCCCTAGTGTGATATTATGAAATTTTACACCTAGAAATTATTAAATTCAAACAGCAGTTCCAAAATAAGTGTCATATCCATTATTTGTTTTTTAATATTTACCTATACATACCAATTACTCGATTTTGAAATGTGACGTCACGAAATTTAGAACCCCCTCCCACCCCTTGTCGCACAAGGTCACACTACATCGATCCCCCCCATGGTGTGTCGGTCGTGACTGTCGTGAGCAAGAACTTTGTCTAAACACCTGTATAACATGACAGGCTTCGAAGAGATCACGTGATATTGGATGAACAATTCGACCAATCAGAAGTCTGACTGACGTTGACTTTAAGACTCCTAAGAGCACCTAATCAGAGTGTCGGTGTGTAACTTCGAAGTACTAAATAAAACATTACATTTAGATTGTCTTTAAAATATCGACCGTTAAGACGTCTTGTCGGAAGTGTTCAAGGTTAATAAAAGCTTCCATTAATATAATTCAGTTAGCAAATAGCATCAATATCGATGCAGTTTGTCTGTGAGTTTATATCAATGGTTTGGATCTTTTGTTCTGTTAATTTCAATTTAACCAAAATACTTTAAGCCAAATTACATATCCGATGCAATAGTGCTTATCCGCTGTAATGTTCAAACGTGAAATTGGTTCATTTACAAACAGTGACATAATAAGCATCTGTTATCCACCGTTGGTAGGAAGCGATCTCGATTTCATCCAGAAATCGAAAGTTCTCGCTGCACCGGGGCCGGCTTACGTCACCATACAATGCACCGGTGGAAGCTGGTGCAAAGCTCTCTCGTTTGTTACTTGATAGCGGTTACGTGTTTAACTATACCTTTAGAATCTTATGTCCGAGATAGGTTACGTTCATGGTAAGCGGTGTTTCCTATCTACGAGTTTTGTATTTCACGTATGTTATTAAAAGTGTAGTGATTGTAAGGTCTTGTAGTTTGGCCAAACTCAAAATACATAAATAAAGTTAGTTAATTAAAAGGTTCATTGAAGCATTATTTCTCAATGTTATTAATATTCAATTATACCGGTTTATATTTCAGGCAAACCCAACTAAGAATAAAAAACATGTCAAGACAGATTATAGAATAAACGTGGTTTGTACCAGGTAACTAAAAAATCATTCCGTCATAGTTAAAAATCGTATCTTAATAACTTATCACGGTAATTTACAACATCACCATGCCATTTAGTTTTGAAGTGAAGTAACTACCAGCTGTTTAGTGTGTCGATAAGAAAGGTGACGAACGTAACATTTCCATGGTCAAATGGTAGTTGTACCAGTAGTTGACACCCTCAGATGTATGTAATTTAAAAGCCATTGAATGGAATCCTTGAAATGAAATATATTTAAAAGTCAACGATTTAATGAAATGATTCAAACTTCTTTTGCCCCAATGATAGACAGGCACATAATTCCATGTTCTGTCCTTACGATGTGTGTGTAATCATCCTGTTAACGATTTTTAAAATGGCCTGTTTTCTGTTTAAAGCAACAACCCATAATTGTCCCACTGCTGGGCTCGGGGTCTCCTCTCACAATGTGAGGGGTATAGGCCATAGTCTACCACGCTGGCCAAGTGCGGATTGGTAGACTTCACACACTTTTGAGAACTTTATGGAGAACTCTCGTTTTCTGTTTATTTGCAATGAATTAAATGAAAGAAATATTCCCGGTAAATAATATATCGCTGCTTTGCATGAATACCGTCATAACTCAAAATTTTCCATTTTTTAGTTAAGAAAACCACTCGATCAAATATAATCCTTTTTACCTTGTGAATAACACTCACATTTTTATCAGCAAAAATGACGTGTGGTACCACTATAGTCACCACGAACTAAGAAGCCCAATTTGTCGTTTGCTATCACAGTGACATTAGAGATGTACAAAAAAATTGGTTCACGAAAAAAACCAATTTTTACAACAAATCGATTCAAAATTATAAGACCTTCTAATCGATTCGATAGTTAAATTTTAAACTAAAAACCGTAATATTTAGGTACCTAGTTACCTACCTACTACCACGATTGAGCTATCTCGTACCGCGTATTCTCAATATGTATCTATTTACGACTTCAATAAAATATTTTTTTATCCATTCGCCCATGAACATCAACAACACCAAAAGCATCACTGGTGCGTTGCCGGCCAAGAAAGAGAAGAAAAAGAAAGAAAGATAGATCATGATAGAATGATGATAGAATGTCCTGCTCAGTTTCATAATAATATTTTGAAATAATATTATATTATGAGAGTCAGGAAAAAACTATAGTGAATAAATTCTTTCTTATTTCGTAAGACACATTCATGTAGGTATACATAATTATTATTTTGTTGAAAAAAAAATGTTTACCGCAACCTTAAATACATAATTACATATAACATATTATCTGCAGTTACTGTCCATGGATGGCGAAGTGTCCATACATAATGGAAAATATCCTTTGTTAGCATCCAATTCGTCATGGTATTATTGGGTACCTAATTTTAAATTCAAATGCAAGCAAATCATATTTATCAAAATAATTAAATTAATCAATTTTTTCGAATTTCGATTATAGTAATGTATCGATTATGATTGGTTTTATAAACGGTTTCAAGCCGTCACATCACCCTACGTCAGATTAGATTTAGGCCTCTTTATATATAAGATTGTTTCGACGTCATATATTTTTATTAAATTTTGCATAAATTATGATGTGATGGGATTTTTACTAGATTTTAACGTATAATATGATTTATAATCAACGCCAATGAAAATGAGTAGGGATTTTTAACAAATTTTGGCAAAATTCTTTGTCCGTAAGTATTTAACTATTCATGTCAAGTAAATGAATATTCCATTTCGCTCAAAGACACCCATACAAGGTTAGTTCATATTAATAAATAGCAGCTATCATTATGGGCATCTTAGATAATTTTGACTATAAGTGTCGTTGTGCCGTTGGTTGATTTTCGACGTCATTTTTTTTCAATAATCAATGAATACTAGTTACTTCTCGTCTTTCCTCAATTTTATAGTCTTTGTGAGGCCAATCATAAGTTCCTTATTGATTTTTATTATAAATTTGAATGTAAGTGTTTTCATTAAAAAGTTATTAAAGCAAACATTTGGTTAAAAACTTTAAACGGCCGTCCTGAAAATTTTGCTTTTTTGACTTGTGTTTGTATTCATTCAAAGCAGCGATATATTGAAATATTTTGCAATTCAGTAATCACAACGTAATTAAAATTAACTTGCAGATTTTATACTTAAAATTGTACGTAAATTAATAATGAACATTGGTGTACTGTCCATCTTGGGAGCGTGCACCTTACGTCTGATAGCGATCTTCAAGGTCTTTCCGCTGACGTTAAGTTAGCAACACTTTCGCTTCGGTATCACACGTGTCGATTAGGACACTGTAGGTCACGCATTCTATGCTACGTGACGTAATTTCGGGTTGATTCTTTTTGATGTTGATGTTAGATTTGATAATATTATGAAAGCTATAAATACTTAGTTGTCTTATAGAGGAGCGCTTGTAGCCTATTAATCCTGTGAGATCGACCAGGAAATCAGTTCTACAGCAGTTGTTAAGCCACGTCCACATTGTTGATATGCTCTAGAATTAATACTTTACATGAGATGCTATTTGATTAGGACGAGATTTTATTAATTTGATGTAACTTTTTAACTTTTAACTTTTAATTTTTTAAACATTTTATTTTCGATTTTCAAGTGTAACAAATTACCAATATGGAATGTTTTTCTGAAATAAAATTATTATTATTATTATTAAATAAATACATATAAATAAAGATTTTCACTTCAATGTTTTATTAATCAATAATTCCAATTACATGCTTTTCGAAGTAGATGATCTCTAGCGGTATTTATGGCTTGAAGCGAAACCTAACAAAGTTAGTACCGCGTTGAAGTCTTTTTCATTTGATCATCGCGCTTCAAACGAACGCTTACTAGCGAAAGGTATAACACGATATTACGATACAATAGAAATGTTGACTAATTTTAAGAATCAATTTTATTTTATATATAGAATCTTAATGTTCACGAAAAAAATATTGTAAAAATAATTTTATATTTTCAATTTAAAAAACAAAAATTGATAAATAAAAATCATTATCAAATTTTCCACCAAAAGCGTCACGTGACGTCACTAACCGATATTTAGTATTAGCGGTCTATTTTATCTGTCTGTCTGTTTGTTCCGGCTAATTTCTGAAATGACTGGACCGATTTTGACGGGACTTTCACCGGCAGATAGCTGATGTAACAAGGAGTAACTTAGGCTACTTTTATTTTAGAAAAAAAATTAGTTTGTTAAGCGATACGAAGTTCGCCGGGTCAGCTAATGTGAGCATATAAGCGGGAGACCATTTTTAAGTACACGTTAAAATATTTATAAGATTCATTCTGGAAATGGAATGTGTTTAAGTATATATATGTTTAAGTATATATAAAAGTATATGATCTGTAGTACAGATTCTGTACCCACAAATGTATAAGAATAGAAAATTTTGATTCATGTTTTCTCACAATTTTCAGTAATAATAAATTTATTATGGTCAAATTTCGGGCTCTGAGAGGAAGTAAGTACTAATAAAAATTAAGTTATTTATCCACCTGTTCATTGACTTGAGCACTCTGGTCAATTTAAATGACTACTTAATAATTATAAACTGTCTACTCTCATACAGACCATGGAGCATAGATGGTAGGGGATGAGGATCCCCTCATATGAGGGGAAAGTTGAAAAAGTGTCCAGCTGTTTAGGGGCCATCCATAAATTACGTCACACTAATTTCATGACTTTTTGACCCCTCCCCCCTCCTTGTCACAGCTGGTCACATTTGTGAGACCTCCCCCCCTAGTATGACGTCACATATTATGAAATTTTACACCTAGAAATGATTAAATTAAAACAGCAGTTCCGAAATAAGTTTTATTTCTATTAATTGTTTTTTAATATTTACTAACCTATACATACCAATTATGTATTTGATTTTGAAATGTGACGTCACGAAATTGTGACGTAACGACCCCCTCCCACCCCTTGTCACACAATGTCACACTATATCGATCCCCCCCCCCCCCTCCCCACTAACGTGTGACGTAATTTATGGATGGCCCCTTACTTAAAATAGAGGTTCCAATAATGGCCATTTCAGAATAGCGTTAGTGTGTGAAAAATATATATATATCGTAGAAGGCTAGATTGGAGTGTATGCTTTCGTATGTACAGATCATCTCTGTAAACCATGTATCAAAGAGCACTTCAGTACTATGAACTTAGATCTCTCTCTGAGGGCGTAGTTACATGTCAGGACTGCCATGATACTAAATAAAACACACAGTTCGACAGGCACAAGGATACTCTTCGTTTATTGCCTGATAACACCCGGTTTCATCAATTCAATGTTATTTAGTTTTACTTTGATTCCGCGATACTATCAATCTGTCAACCGTAATGTCAATTCTTTTATTTCTTAATTTCACAGATTATACGAACTTATTTAAGACAGCGCCGATATATATGAATATGGCTGTTGTAGACGTAGTGAAGTTTGCTGAGTTATGCCACCCGTAATGAATGGCGCTAGTGTCTGATAAATAGATATTCGAACATAGCTGTTGTAACCGTCCGCAGCGCCACCGGTAATTGGACGCGATTTTACGGACACTTTTCATACACAGAGATGACCCTCCTTCTACTCTATCCTCCATGATACAGACGTACATAGATGTCCTATATAGGAGTACTCGTCGTAAAGTAGTGCTTGATGCGATAGTATTTCCCTGTGTATTCTTCCATTTCACTGAGTAATCGTACAGAACTCACAGAACTGGTAATATTTCTTAATAAGAAAGTAATTTTATTTATTATCAGTTTCTTGCAGTTTTTATTGTTGATGTAATAGTAAAATGCGTTCATTCCATTTCGTAATTATTAGCTGCGGCCGAATTGCTTTGTTCGCATCGATTTTAAAAGAACTTTGTGGAAACTTAAATTTTGTGAAATATTAAAGAATGATTCCTTTGCGTTATGTATACCACAGCAGGTTAATTAGGAAATTATTGTATTTCTTACTTTTATCAATCAAGGATATTTATATTAACGTAAACTCGTAAACAATAGGTACATTAATATACCTTACTATTCAGGATAATATCATCAGAAGGAGCTATTTCATGAGGACGAAAAAGATTGATTATCCATTGAGGTGATTAACGAAGTCTGCATAAATATATTTTAATTTAAATGAACGTATTCGATATTTTTTCTGGTGTGGTCAATAAAATAAGCTTTGTTATTGTATATAGGCCAAATACATACTTACTTTTTAACCGAATTCAAAAAAGGAGGAGGTATTCATTTCGACTGTATTTTTTTTGTGTTTGTTACCTCAGAACTTTCGAATAGGTGAACCGATTTTGATGATTCTTTTTTTAATCGAAAGCTGGGGCTTGTCATGTGGTCCCACTTAAGCGAGATCTGTCTAGTAGTTTTTGAGTTACCCCTCATTTTCAAGTCTGTTATTTTTTGTCAAGAATTAATTTATTTGATTACTCAAGTATACCACTGTTATCGAACCTGACCAGCAGTTGAATAGCTATGATGATTAATATCAAAATTCTAAACGATTTCACGGAATACTAAATACATGTATGTCGAACGAAATGAAAAGATCTTAGTAGTGCAATACATACCCTGTCGAAATCCAGTTGCGTAAACTAAGAAACGTAAGCGGACGGAAATACAAACAGGTGAAATAGGACAGTTTGCAATTTCATGAACATTTCTCCGTATTATTTATTGCGCATCGTATGTTTACGTTTTATTGTAAAATTAGTAACAACTATACCAATTTTTATCGAAATCCGTTCAAAGGGTTTTTATGTGATGCCCGGACAGACAAACAGACAGACAATAATTCTTAAAAAAAATATTTTTGTGCTCTAACACGTTATCGAAGTGCCCTTAATCGGAATTTAAAAAAAATATGCAATGTACAGAAAATTTGCCCTTTGAGTTTTATTATAGTATAGATATTACGGATGCTGGAAACAAGAAAAGTCGTAAGGAAATGAAAGGTATTTTGGCCAATGACAATGGAAAGATGTTCATCTTTCGGTATCATCGTAGGGCACGAAGTTTTATTTGAAGTATGTTGGATACTTACGCTTCAGTTAAACATTTGAACTGAGAATCTGGCTGGCGTAGAGGGTTCTATTCTGTAAAAGTAAAAACAAATTCATAAATTAAGGAATAGGGACTGTCATAAAAGGTTTTACATTAAATTAATCTATACGGTTAACGGTCAAGGATTTATACGTTGTCGAGATTGAGAAGGATGAAAAGCGTTATTTGAATAAACTTATCTATTCTAATTAGGTACGATTGGGTTACATGTCATGTATGACTATCAATATATCAAAATTTCAGTCTAGGACAGACCGAATTCAATGAGAGTTTCTTTATTGGTACAAAAGTACATACTATGAACCCGGAACCTTTAAAATAGTAATAAAGTATACAATGGAACTATGCACACATTGTGAACGCGTTATGTAAGTGGCGTACGTGAGTTAAACGCTGCGCTGTTCATTGTTGCCCTCGATGTTTCTAGCAATGCGGTGCGCCGCGGTGCCATAAGGCAGCGACCCCTTCTTCGGTAGACGACACGACAACGACACGATGACACAGCTTTGTAATGCCACTATTGCTGCCATTAAATGCTTTATAGTACACTGTGACCTAAACCCGCAATCAAGTCATGCTTAATGTGCGTAATGTAGCTCTCTTAAACACAATGCGAAATCTCGTGGCTTTTTTGTTCTATTAACAGATGAAGTTTCTTCACTACACGGCGAAACTTCGTGCCCTGGAATAACTTATTTAATGCTTGACATTAATAATTTCACCTGATGGTACATGGAGCTAGATCATGTCTGGAGATGGTGAGCGCAATAAGAGCCTATTCACTCTTATTAAAATATCCACATCAAAAATTTTGAAACGCCGACGTAATAAAGCTGTTATATTAATATCTCAGTTACAGCTCTTCACAAGGCGAATTAAAGGATTATTCAAAACACGAAAAAGCAGGACATTAAGTACGGGGTTACGTCACACTGTATTATGAAAAAAATTACGATACTCGTGTCTATTATTGTACGCTTTTTAGTACAATTTTGCTTTCGTGCAATAATATACCTTTACGTATCGTATCGTAATACTACAGTCAAAACAATACTTGACATTAGAACATTCACTAGTGAGTACCATGGTATGTCGTAGTAGTAGTTACATAAAACATGCATAAGATGTCGTTGTCGTGTCGTGTGATGATGAATAGTGGTCATTGGCGGTAACAACGAACGGAATGTTAATTCGGTGAAGAATTTAAGCCAGATATTGTAGATACGTAACCGGCTCATTAACCCACTGTCAAGTAGGGTCGCTAGGTACAGGATTATATAGCATTTCCTGGATTCTGTTAGGGAATCGTAATTGGATTCCAGTCATATATAAATATAAAAGAAATAAATATACATTTAAAAGACCTCGCTTTTTTAATTGTTTCTAAAGTGAAAGTTTAAATGTAGTGTAATTTCTTTTTGTTAACATATTCTTATTATGTAAAAGTTGCCTATTAAAACAATATTTTTTAAAGGTTTTTCAATTGGGATAGTAAAGTCTAATTTATTGAACTCGGGACTTTAGTATTCAAAATTCCGTGACTATCCCGAATTTTCCAGCCATCAGTCTGTCAACCCTACTTTTAAGTGTAGGTCACCCGGTGTGCGGTATGCGTCCATCCATGAAGCTATTAAAGAGAGGAGACGGCCTAAGCAACTGTGCACTGTGACTCAACTGGGTCCTGACGTCATCACAGTAGGCGTGGCCTTAAGTCAGTCTACTGTCGGCGCCCGTTCTGTGCACAGCTTCACATTTTCAAAGAAAATGATGAAGTGCTGTGTTTTATCGTGTAAAAACTACTCGGATAGACGTTCTGATGCTATGGATGGCATTTCATTTCATTTTTAAGTAATTTGATTCATAATTTATAAGAATAGGCAGAATAGTTCTAGAAAAATCACTAACGCCGATCTCGCCAAATAAAATTCTACTCGACATTAGATGGCGACACTTTGTGTCAAGAGAACTAAAAATGTATAGGTGCGTAGAGCTAAGTATTAGTATTATATTGATAATCATACGTACTGAAATTTGTCCTACATTCATTCCTATAGAGTTTTTCACCGCCAAAATATTATTTTTCTAGTTTTTATAATCATTTTGTAAACAGGCCGCCATCTATCGTCAACTATTTACAACAAATAAACATAACAAAAACACAGGGCCGTAATTAGAATCCAATTATTTTACCGAGTGTCCCATTGAATTAAAGTACTGCATATACTCTGTTGATTATAGCTTGATTCTTTTTGTCTTGTGATGGGAAATGGGCATAGTATCTATATAAGGCAAGGTACAAAAGGTTTAATTTTATGAAAATTTATTATAATCACAAAATTGATACATTTGGTTACGATGACGTTAGGGATATCATTATTGATTGCTACAACCAATAAAGTATACTATTGACGTGCGTGCATTTCTATGTAAAAAAATATGAAACTTATGCCCGTAATCTCGATGAACGCTGTCAAAAGAATAATGCCATAATGAACAGAGTATAATTTATTTAATTACGTGAACGGGAGTAGGTAAAATCAGTTTTTTTTTAAGTTTAACATTGTATACAATCTTTATAAGTCTTAAACAAACTAACGACCCAACTCAGAGTCACTAACGGTTACTTAAATCGCTCCTTAGTACATAATTTGTATGGTGATTCTATGCTAAGGAGCGATAAGTAAGTGACTCTGAGTTGGGACGTAAGCCATTTAAAAATAAGAAAACCGGGCAGGTGCGTGTCAGGCCACGCCCAATGTAGGGTTCCAAAGTAGTAAGTTTATCGACTATTGCTCATTAACTACTTATGCTAACATACTCGTAGCCATGATAGTTTTCCTTGTAATTTCATCATATTATAACCTATTTTTGAGAATTTTTTCACTTGTCTAAATTATGTCCAATGAGGTGGTATGAATAATCTGAGTACGTCCCTGTTACATCCTACATTTATTGACATCTAGTGTGAGATAGTTAAACTACGTAATAAAATCGATATAGAACGAAGCGAGTAGTTTTGCTATTGATCGATAGATGGAAAATAAAGAAGTGGGCGGGATTTGGTGGGTTGGAGGGGGTGCCCTCGCCCCGCAAAGTGTCACGCGTTCTTGCATAAGAAAATCTACATACAACGTCTCCTCTCTTTAATAGCTTCATGCGTCCATCTGTTAAAGGCGTTTTTATAAAAGCATGAGATTTGTTATCTGTGCTATTCTTTAAATGTTATAAGCTTTTACTTTTGTGTTATTGTACATACAAAAATATTATATAAATAACATCATCTATGAATGATCTAAGATAGCACGATCGAAATTAAATATTGTTTTACCGAAAACGTTTAGTTCTAATATTGAATTCTCAAACTTACCTTCACATCTATTCCATTGTTTATTGGGAAATATTATCTGGTTAAACAAATAGTAGGTTTGTAAGCATTTCGAGTTTCATTAATGCATTATTTTCAATAATTTATGAGAGTTACCAAAATTTCAAAAAAAATTCACCAATTTATAGCATCATTATTTCTGAGTGTCAAGCTATGTTTGATTATGTTAAGTAATATTTTTGTGTTTTATGTAAATATAAAACATGTTGCAGAGTAACGTCTCCCGGATCAGGTAGTTGCCGGCACGTAGCGAAGTGCATACTTAAGTGAAACCCACTATTGCCGTATTCCTTCCTACAGATGACATTCAAAGGATTGTTGAATGATTGACAATCATTATTGTGTGTAACCAGGGACATTGTGCGTGTAACCTGGGCCATTTATGTACAATTTTATTGCTAAGCAGTCCCCTCTAGTGAGTTCAATGTGTACTTACTTATTGTTCACTATGACAAGGTTCGGAACAATGTTCGGACAAGGCTTCTCTTTTAGCTAATGAAAACGTTGCCGTTGCACAACAGATGGCGCTACAAGAGAAATACAACAGTCGTTCATGCTATTCACTGACAGATGGCGTTGTTAAATTTAAAAGCTAGCTGACTAGCTGAACATGTAGTATGTCAGCTGTAATAATTTACACCTTTTATTGTTTTGTCTTGTGTTAACAATAAATTTACACGTAATTCCTTTACCTTGTTCTGATAGTCAACCCTAAAGAATAGATAGTAGCGACTCTGGTTACGTAATGAATTTCGAATTTATGGCTAAGGAATACATTCATAGGTACTAATATACGAAATAACTTGTATGTATTTCGTTTCATGTTTGATTTTTCTCTTGTTTTCTATTCACTCACAGTATCTAAGACATGTTCGTGCACATGTAATGGTTTTTAGCTCAAACTACTTTCTAAACATTCCCATTAATGTGTTGAACGTAACCCATAAATTTGAACTTAATCGATGTAGTGTTATTCAATGAAGAAGGTTATAACTGCACTAGCTGTGCCCCGCTGTTTCACCCGCGTTAATTTATGGAAAAAACTACTAAAATATATTATGATGTTATATAGCCTTCCTTGATGAATGGACTATCAAACACAAAAAGAATTTTTCAATTCGAACCAGTAGTTCCTGAGATTAGCGCATTCAACCAAACAAACAAGCAAACCCTTCAAGCTTTATAATATTAGTATCGATAGGTAATGGTATTAATAAATTAAAATTATATTTCTAATTATACAAATGTAGTAGGACTGAAATAAGAATTTAAACGTGTAGAAAATTATTTTATTAAAATGAGTACATTATTTACATACTTATTAATACTTATTTTAAACAATAAACAACTTATAAGTATTTTGTGACAAATCGAGTTCTTTATATAAATGACTAATTTCCATTCACAATTACACCTTACAAAATCACATTTTAATAGACTTTAAACACTGTCATAACACGAGCCAGTCCTCCTTGATCATATCTGATGCTTTCTCCGCTATCATTATGACAGGGGCGTTGGGGTTGCCACTAATGATAGTCGGCATGATACTAGCATCCACCACTCTCAAATTTGCCACGCCGTGAACCCGTAATCTGGGATCCACGACTGCATCTTGATCGTGCTTCGGTCCCATTTTACACGTTCCCGTCGGGTGGTAAATGGTAAAAGTGAAATGTTTCAGACTACATTCCCAGTACTCATCGCTGAACAACACGTGGTGCTGACAACCCGGTAGTGGTATCGTGTGAGGTCGCGATCCATATCGCTGGAAAGCTGTCGTGTTCGACAAAGCAAACGCTATTCTTATCCCCTCTGTCAAAACTTGAATGTCTTCCTTATAAGCAAAGTAATTAGGCTCTATAGATGGGGGATGGAAAGGGTTCTTGCTTTTCAGTTTTATCCATCCAGAACTCTTCGGTCGTAACAGTAAAGGAAGTACGGTCCAGGTTTCGGCATTTTCAATGGGTTTGTACACGGTGTTGTATACTCTGTCCCGTAAGTTTAGAATTTTCCTAATTTGTTCGCCACCGTCCGAGTTGACGGAACTTGGTGCAAAGTGGAACTGAATATCGGGCCAGTTGCCCGAGGGTGGTGCGTATTTTGTATTAACAAAAGCGAGGCCTTCCACACCTTGCGTCGTCAACGGTCCTTTTTCATAGAGAATGTAATTCATTGCGACGGCGAACGTTTGGAAACGATCCTTTTTAAAAGTAACCGGTTTGTTAACGACGAACGTGAGGCCACCTAGTCCGACGTGATCTTGCAAGTTGTGACCTACTTTAAGATTGGCTACAAGTGGAATTTTGTGCTCTCTCAAGTGATCAGCGGGGCCGATTCCACTCAACATCATTATCTTAGGCGTCGCTAATGCACCTGCAGACATGATTACTTCTCTTTTTATTCTCACTTTATGTTTCTCACCGTTTCGTATAAACTCCACTCCATAGGCCTGTTTTTTTACTGGATTAATCAATATGCGTGTTACTTGAGCTCCCAGCGCAATATTTAAATTGGGCCGTAGCCGGACTGGTCTTAAAAACGCTTTGGCCGTGCTGCATCGACTTCCACGTCGCATCGTTGCTTGGGTCAACATAAAACCTGTTTGCTTTGCGCCGTTTATGTCTCGAAATTCATAGCCTAGTTCCATGCCTCCTTTCAAAAATGTTACTGCTAAAGGTGTTCGCCATGGAGCCTCTTGAACCGTCAAATACCCGCCGGCTGAGTGGTACGGTGTGTTTACCAAGTACGGATTACGATTGTCTTCGGATTTAAGAAAATATGGAAGTACGTTATCGTATGACCAACCAGGATTTCCCAACGCTTCCCACAAGTCATAATCATTTCGGTTTCCTCTTACATATACCATAGCATTTAGGACACTACTACCACCGAGTACCTTGCCTCTAGGCCAATTGCAGCGATCTCCATTCATGGCGAGGCAGTAAGAGCGATTATTTGATGGCGTCGTTTGGAATTTCCAGTCCATATCAGATAGTTGAGTGTATCCAGCAAGGGCTGGAATGTCTGATATCTCCGTCTCATCTTGTCCGGCTTCTAGCAGAAGCACTGTCCAGTTTCCGATTTCTGACAGCCGCGAAGCCACAACCGCACCTGCCGAGCCGCCTCCGACGACCACGAAGTCGTATATGGGAAGTATCTGAAATGGGAAACGGATTACTATTATTGTATGACATTTAAAACTTCCATATTTGTTTAACGGTTCAAGAAATGACCTGACAGAGATTTATTGTTCTCAGACGAATGAAAAATTTTCATCGCATACATAATTAAGTAACATTGAATTTATTTGTTTAGAATCGATACTAAAAATTAACAGCATTAAAATTCTGAAACATGAAAACTATTAAATTTATCTCTGCGTCAAGCCCAAACATAATGTATTCAAAGGATTAAGAGTTCGCGAATTATTAAAACAAATTGGAATTAGTTGCAAAAATTTAAACTTACAGTGTTTACATCCGTAATGTATGATTCCGGATCGTACTGCTGGTATCTGAAGTACGAGATCCCGATCGCCAGGAGTGGTATCAGACCCAGGACAGTTATGGGAGACGGTGCTAAGCTCGCCAGCGCCCCTGCCGCCTCCATTTCTACCTTCCCAATTCATCTACTACTATAACTAATATTTACAACTTATCCTACTAGTCTCAACTCTCCTATATCCAACTCTCCGACTTTTTTCTCTGTTCCTCCTCCGATAGTATTATCTTAGGTGTATAATTTCGTATACCTGCCTTTTTTATTGCAACTGTCTTTAATTTTGCTTTCTCCGTATCACTTAAGTAACTTTGAAGGCGTGCGCTCTTTATCTCGTCTCTATCGACATCAAACAGTTGAACTTTGTAACGTTTTTCTTTGGGTATTTTGACTGGTTTGTAGAGGTCCTTATTGATATCTTTATAGTGATCGTTTTTATATAAAGACGTGCAATAGTAGTCGCTCTTGGACGATCTATCGGAACGACATTCGTACGCACTCGATCCGCTTCTGTATCCACTGCTTTCTGTTGATGAATTGTCGCTTTTGAAACTGTCTGCGCTTCTTCTGCTTTTATGTCTTTTATATTTGTAGTCCTTTTCGTCGTAGCTTTCCGACCGATAGTTGACCGTAGAACTTCTGTACTTTACTGGATCTTCGTATTTATCTTTGTAATGCCTCACTGGACCGACACCGTCGTGTGCGACGAACGACTGTTCTTGACCCATGACGTGGCACGCGATCGCAAATCCCTCTCCGTTGTTTGATCTCTGTAATAATTGAAAATCAAATTTAAAAAACAATACCAGATATCAGTAATATTTTTATTTATTTTCAGGTAATACAGTGGATTTATGTACAAATCGAGAAAAACACTACATCATGGTATGTATGTAGATGTGTAAAAATATTAGCTACGTAATATTCAAGTTATCGCTACAGCCCTTTGCAAGAAGCAGTTTATGGTTACCATAAACTTGATGGCTGTAGTTTGGATTTGTTTTTTAAATGAACACAATTAGCAGTATGTCAGTGAAACGGACACCGGGCTGGCAACCGTAATGAAGACGTGAGTGAAATTTTAACACCGTTTTGGTTTAAGTGTAGCTGGGTTTCTACAAATAAAGATCACTTTGGTTTAATGACACAGAAATATCTTTGTAGATGACAAGTTCACCATGAAATAATGTTTCGACTAATATAGTACTACTCGTAATATTATGCTCGATGTACGGATTTTATTGGACAATGTCACAGGAATATTTAATTTATAACTCTTTTTGCAATAAAGCATTTGGAGCATCTGGCATTCGATAATTTATTGTAATAATTTTTATATAAATACCAGTAGCCAATTGAAGGCATCGAAGTATTATTACTATCATATAAAACTGACACCGCAAACACAATGTACTATTATGTTCCAATGAATTGGCGCTGATCGGATGTCTGTTCTATGACATTATACTTCAATGGTTGAAGGTGATATTTTTACTAGATAAATACTATTAACGGTTTAGAAAACTTAAACGCCATGCTATTTTACTTGTTTTACCGTAAAACAGCACAATACTATGAAACTTTCTCTGCATTTTTATTTCTTCCCTAATTTTCTAGTATCGACTCGACGGCTTTCTTTACGCTCACGTAGCTTAATTAGGCATTCACAATCCCAGTGTATCTTAAGTACTTGCTTTATTAGGTATGATTACGTAATCGTTATTAATAGGCCATTTTTAATATCGTCTGCTCCGTAGAATTTCATTCCGTAGATTTTCATCCTTATCAGAAACCATTTACCTATCCCATTTCTGGGCGTTCCATTTTGAATATGTTTTAATTATCTTAGTTACATAATCTCTGACATTGTTCATATAACCTTGAATATTGAATTGAAAGATTATTCTAGTTATATAAGATTTCTGACGACGTTTTTTTATGCTCAATGACAAAAATATATTTACAGTGTGTTTTATCAGGCCTGTAGACGTACACAACTTCTTTATTCATGAACACGATAATTTGTACAGACGATATTTGTGATTGGTGCAAAAAGGTTTGAATGTTTTAAAAAGCTAAAGGTTTTAGAAATATGGTTGGTTGAGAACATAAAAATAATGGAAGAGAAATATGGAGTTGTCAATTATATGTATCGTTAAATAAAAGAAATAATAATAATTCTGAGCATCTTTTGCATAACTTTACATTGAGCGTCAATAAATAAATTTAAAAAAATCAGTATCAGTATGAACTATGAAGTTTAAAGTAGTTGTGTTATTTAATAAAGTGGTTGTGTGAGGCGTGCAACTGCTGAAGCAGGCCTGAGGCTTCCGAGCGCTGCCAAGCGCATCGATGCATTGAATTCGAACAGCTGTTTAATCTGATACTATGTTCCGTTGTGGATCACATATCTTGATACTCGTACGCCGTTAAAGAATGGTTAGGTACGGTTACGCTGAGTTTCTGTTACTGGTGTTTATTTTTTTAAAATAAATAGCCGACAAAAGAGCAGGCAAGGCACATTATGGGAAGTGATCATCGTTGCCCATAGACATCAGTATAGCCTCGTTGCGACTTTAAGACCTCTTATGTGTTATGTGCCACTTTTGGCAAAATCGCTTTTTTACGTCAAATTATTCTACATTTTGAAGCACTATGGAATTCAAAAACTCTCATTTGTGTCCGACGACATTTCCATCGTAATTTATTCACCAAATTCAAAATCAAAGTGCTTGCAAAACAAAACTTTATCGATTCCTTCAAAAAGCTGATTATTTACACATAAGAGGTCTTAAAGTCGCAAGGACGATAGATAGACGTCGCTCATAGATATAACAACTGGTAACATCGCCGTTGCACTGTTGTTGGTTGCCGATTTTAATAATGATACTAAATTTTATGATATTTGATAAAGAATAATAAGTATCTATCTGGCGTTTAAAATAAAAAATGTGAGCCGTCACGGGACGCCTGGCAGATGTGAAACATGGGAACTAAATATGTCATAATGATAAAATAAAATATTACGATTTTATTATCAGAAAAATAATTTGTTTTCAAGTAAAACACAGGTTATGTTTACTGTAGTAAACAACACTGTGTACACTACGGAGTATACACTATAGGTATTCGAGCTCAGTGTAGCGAGAAAGATGGCGACGCGTCGCCACGGCATGCGTCGCCACGCCAGAAATCGGTTTTACGTGCGGCTATAGATGTTTCACATCAAAACCCGTTTTATAAACACGTAATGGCGAGATTACAGTTGATTCAATCAACGATTTATTTTGATGTAGATGGATTAATCAAACGTTACTTTGTTCAGTTTGTAACAAAAAAATTAAGCCCTCATAGACCAGAGCTATCAGCTGATTTAACCGCCGCATTAGATGTTAAAAAATCTTTGGAGTTCAGTATTTGATGAAATTTTAATTGAATTTTTCCTGATGTTTAATGTAGTTACTCAAAATTCATGCGAGAAAAATTATTATCTATCTTCTATAATATATTTAAAAGGCAAAAGTGATTGACTGATGTCTCAACACACAGGCCAAATCCTTAGGGCTAGAAACTTAAAATTTCGCACAGGTATTCCTCTTATGACGTACTTACGCATCCACCAAGGAAGGATTTTTAAAAATTCAACCCTCAAGGGGGTGAAATAGGGGATAAATAATTATGATAAGCATAATTTCCGCGTGCGAAGCTGCAGGATACAGCTAGTTTACTATAAAATAAAATTAAATGTGTTTTTTCCTTAATATTTATAGGAATACACATAATTTGTTTAGATAATCAAAATTATGGGCGAAACAATCATGCGGTCATTCGCGCCTACTTTCACTTGTCCCTCGGTCATTGAAACTGCTTTGAGCAATGTTCTCACAGGCCAGAATTGAATTTTTTTCTTTGCCATCAAATAATCTGTTTTGGAATGTTAAAAAATCCCGGTTGGAATATATTGCATTTATTTTGTCTTTCAAGGTTGTGTTGTAGCCACATTAATAGTCATCGCAACGTATAAAACTGTCCCATGAATTGGTTCGGGTTCTGCTCGGGTTGCTGGGTTCTTCTCCTATCACAGTGTTAGGGCCGTCAGCCAAACGCAGATTGACATATTTCACAAAATATTTTTTTATTGCGTGCAGTATTTTCGCCCAGAAGCCTTGGTGTAAAAGATCGCAACTTAAAAATAAAATAATAAAGTTCAGTCTCTGTTCAATACATAGAGCTAGACACTTGTTAAGGTCATCGTTTGGCAGTTAATTATAATAAACTTTTACCAAAAAACGTCTTCGTTTGCCCTTGGGGTATGGCTCAACCAGACAGGTTGCTATGCAACTTGCACAATAAGTACAGTAGTGAAAGATGAGTTGCCGTGTGAACTAACGTTTGAAATAACTGTGATAATAGCAGGATTCCGGTGGTACTTGCGACATGCTGCACAAACAAGCTGCCGACCACCTGATGGTGTGTGGTCATTGTCGCTCATAAACTTTGCCGACTAACATTTTTTTTGTTGTGATAACGTCTATTAAAACGATGAACGCCGGGCGTACGCACGAAAAAATGTAGCGTTCCGCGAGCGAGAGAGCGGCAAAAGCGAGAGAGAGGCACGATCGGCTACGATCGGCGTATCGTAGCCGATGCCGTAGGCGAGCAGTAGGCGAGTTGCGTGGAGCGGAGCGGAGCTTTGTCATGACGTTGTCACGTTAAACTACCGTCCGTAAACCGACTTTACAGACAACCATTTTTTCTTTACATAACTTCTATGTCATAACAAGTGATTCAATTCAATTCAATTCAAAAATAATTTATTTCAAATAGGCCACTTTGTGGCACTTTTGACGATGTAGTTAACGGGTGGTAACTAGATTAGCTCGTAAAATCCAAAAACGAAACTATTGGATACCTAGCGTGTTCCACCACGCTAATAAAATTTCTGATGACAATGACAGATCAGTGTTTTTATGTTGATAGCATGGAGTATAGAGGTAAGGAGAGCCGTCTCATATGGGGGGAAAGTCGAAAAGTGACTAGCTAAGTATATAATTTATTTATATTATGTATATATTATGTACCTATATGTAAGTTATTTCAGAAGTCGGAAAACAGAAGCGTCAGAAGCACAAAACTAGTATTATGTTGGCTTCCAAAAAATACTAACTGTAAGTGAAGATGTAACAGGAAACTAATCTTTACCCACTGTAACTATGAATTGTCAATATTGTCTTTTAACCATTCAGAGAACTAACAGATTCTGTTAGCTAAGAATTTGTAAAATAATGGAATTGTCTTCTCTTGATCTCAATCTTATAATCAGTAATAATATTATTATTTCTGTTCTAAAAGTTGACATCGTTTTAATATTTACTAGCTGTGCCCCGCGGTTTCACCCCCGTTAATTTGTGGAAAAAAATACTACTAAAATATAATTATGATGTTAATAGCCTTTAGCCTTCCTTGATAAATGGACTATCAAACACAAAAATAATTTTTCAATTCGAACTAATAGTTTCTGAGATTAGCGCGTTCAACCAAACAAACTCTTCAGCTTTATAATATAAGTATATATTGTAAGTTTATTTTCACACAAGAATAAGAATAAGGATATGATTTTTTTCTTAACGCTAAAATTCATAACTAGAAATGTATAAACTCAGTTCTTAGAGTTCACTATTCATTTAGTTATTGTTACTGTTGGTGTACTGTTATGTCATAATACTCCTAATATGGTCGCTAGCTGAACACAGAATGTAAAGGATTATTTATGTACATTCAAACAAAGCCAATTTCAAGCTCGTTCGGTACAGTAGCGCTTCATTACGTTGAAAGCATACTGAAGGAGATTGTTTACAAAGAATTCCTTTACGCAGAATAATGGCGTGTGAAGTAGTATGATATGCAAACGTTGAAATATGTACTTTGTTTAAATGTTTTACAGCTTCATCTTCTGGGGAAACGTTTAAGTTCTAGGCATTTAAGTTCGGATATATTTGACTTTGATACAGTTAACTAACAAGTAAAATTCACGGAGGTCAGCTTCAGTCGGCGACGCGTTTGTAATGCATTTTTAGAGTTATTACTGCCTATTGGAAACGGTTACCATTCACCATCACATGGGTCGTCTCTTCGTCTAATTACATAAAGAAATAACAGAGACGTTCTATGAATCGTTCGTGTTCCTACACGCAGTCCCTATTGCAGTAATTCCTGAAAGCACCTACTCTATAAAGTCTCCTCACATGGGCTCTCCCTCAAGAATGAGAATCCTATTAACTGGAACACAGGGAATCCAGCCGAACAGTTTGTTTAACCGTCAGTTTCAGTTGTAGATTTTGCCGGCCGAGGCAAAATGTAGTTTACGCTATAGGCTAAATCTATACTAATATCAGCTGACCTGGCAAACGTTGTTCTGCTAAAAATTTTTTAGGGGTAGGGGGATGAAAAATAGATGTCCGATTCTCAACCCTAGCCGATATGCACGCAAAGATTCACGAAAATCGGTCGAGCCGTTTCGGAGGAGTTCAACTTCTAACACCGTGACACGAGAATTTTATATATAAGATTATATAGCTGAACAGTTTGGTTCAACGCGCTAATCTCAGGAACTACTGGTTCGAATAAAAAAAATCTTTTTGTGTTTGATAGACCATTTATCGAGGAGGCTATAGGCTATATAACATCATATATTTTAGTAGTTAGTTTTTTCCACAAATTAACGCGGGTGAAACCGCGGGGCACAGCTAGTAGTATAATAATATTTTAGGGTTAATTCCATCTATTATTACTGCTCATAACATTGTGTAAAACATAATTTTACTGTTTTGGTGTTTGTTCATAATACACAATAAATGAACTGCCAACAATCTGTACCAGTATACCGTATATGACATCATGAATTATTTATATTCGCGCATGGGCGAAAACTGGCATATGTGAATTTTGCAACGACTAAGAAAGATTTTGGACGATTCCGTGATAATTGTGTTGCGATATTTGAGAAACAACTATGTGACGATGTGGAAATTTGGAAAGCCCACGTATAAACTCAAGAATGTTAAAAATGTTAAGACGTTAAAAAGTTACTTAAATAAACTCGCCGCACTACTCACTTACAAACTGTTTGACATGAGTGTGTTACGTTATTATTTAAATTATATTTAAAACATAAGAAATAAATTTAATGACGGGTAAATTGGATATCCAATTATCTACTATGTGTTATGATGTAAATATGTTGTCAAAGTGCAATATACTTAGTAAATAATTGCCTAATTCTTGAATCTTAATTAGTTATGTAATTACCAAATTAGCAAATAATGCATTAACGTTATTTAATTAAACGCCAAATATTGCACAATTTTTGAGAATTGCTTTATAACTTTTATACCTTATCGCAACAAAAACGGTGCCGACCAACAATTACAAGTTAAACAAGTTAAATAACATTGTAAGTAAATTATCTGTAAACATAAAATAAATTGATTGTGACACATTTTCACTACTATAAACATTTTTCGATACGTATAAAGACAATGTTTTAAAGTTGCTCTTTACAGTACCTATACCATTATTTACTAAGCAATATACGGGCCCAGGTGTTCAGGACATAAGGATGACGTTGCTACATTAAAACATTACCTAAGCGTTGGATAATGCTACCAATATAGCGGATGGTACGCGTCCAGCGTTAAGTAAACCTCGTGAGTCGAGGCACGCAATCAGTACTCAACTGTCTTGATTCGCGATCTTTTATTCGGAACGTCGACGACGCGACGCACCAACTAGGTCAGATGTTTCGTGTCCGAGCTGTCTACGTGCGAAGACCAGCGTCTCCACCGAATGAATTTTTATACCTTGTTATGTTGTATGCTTTTAGGCCACTGCAGGTCCCGGATGTAATGATGATGAGTGATGAGAATAGAGGAGCAGGTCTGAGAAAATAATAGTGGCTGGAGTTGGGTGGAGTATTTACTTGGTGACTTCTCTTGTTGAAGTTTTCTCTTGAAGGACAAAAACAACTGCATCGGTCCATTCACGTGATATGGACGCCGAGGAGTAAGTAAACTGTCTATCTGATAGGGTAAAACAAGATGTAGAGTCGACCAAGTTGTACAATTATTGAGAATCTCTATTTTATATTATTTTGACTCACTATTTTAATTTTACAAGATTTACTATATTTCCAAGAAAGAAGTAATGAAATGAATTATTTCGCGTTTATGCTATTTGGCTACTGGAGAACTTTTAACTTGTAGTAAGAGCTAAGTAGATTTACGCCCCAACTCAGAGTCACTAACGGTTTCTCAAACCGCTCCTTAGTACAGAATCACCATAAAAATTCTGTACTAAAGAGCGATTTAAGTAACCATAAGTGACTCTAAGTTCGGGCGTTAGTAGTTTAAATTTTCAGTTGATTAAATTTAAGTTAATTAAAATTAAACTCGAAAAATATACCAGCGTTATAAGATCATTGATATCTGCAATCCATATTAGCTTTCTTCTCATCAAGTTTGTACCGTAAAATGCTAGTAATGGGCTAGGTTAATGAATATCATACATTTTCGAAATGAGCATCAGTCTTTCTTCATCTTTAAGTGTGTGGTAATCATAATGCCAACATTTTAGTGTGGTACCAATTGAATGTTGCCTAATTAATATGATCGTCTGAGTCTGAGTGATACATAAATAATTCAGTCAGCATAGCAGTTATGGCTATCAGTATCCTTCCTTGTTCGAGAAAGCATGAAATGCTAGTTCACTTGTTAGCTCGATGGTTAGCTAGCCTCTAAGGGGCCATCCATAAATTACGTCACATTTGGGGGAAGGGGGGGGGGCTTGATGTACAGTGAGAAGGGGGAGGAGGGTCCTACATTTCGTGAAGTCACATTTGAAAATCGAATAATTGGTATGTCTGTCATGAAATTAGTGTGACGTAATTTATGGATGGACCCTAAGTTGGTACATACCCACATGTGTATTGTGTAACACCGAATCATGAACGACACTCTCAATTTCTATTGACTCTGCTGTTTAGTAGATTCGCGCGGAGATATTAGACCTTTGCACAATATGTTTGCAAACGTTTACGAGACGCAGCTTGCGGCAAGATTACGATCTGCTGCGTAATTTTCAATTTATTGTTTAAAGTGAATTATTTATGACCTGCTGTTAACGGCTGCGATGGAGGCAACTTGATGTTTCATAATTAGTAACTTAAATATTAGCTGACCTAAAGTCCGCATGAAAAGTAAATGGTGGTAAACTGCATATATAGCCTTTGATATATAATATTGACGGAATTATTATGTTTGAAGTGACCATATTGAGTGAAGCAGCGATTGCCTAACACAGATTACAAAACAGAGGTATTGAATTTTATTAATTAGTTGATAGTCAGAGATGTTGTTAATTTAATTTTAACGGGTTTATTGCCCTCAAACCTATTAATGAAAACGTTTCTCTATTGACTGCGGTTTATCATAAAGTCGTCTCACGATGCAGCTCATGCCTTTCCCTTTTATATTGACTCTAGTTAGGCCCGGTAAATATTTGAAACTTCTATCTTAACTATTTATTAATTGTAACTAATTCACATCAATTTTATTAGATATATATTCATATTTGGATGAGATATTGGGAGGTGATGTAGGTGTTTGGTAAAAACTAAAACATTTGGTTAAAATTTTTATGCGCATATAATTTCAAAAATTACGACGAAGGTGCATGTTTTGGACTCAGATCCTCTTTACTTAGTCTTCCAAAGTACTTAATATTAATACACGACAATCACTGCTGCAAGCTTATACTTTTTTTCAGATTTCCACAAGTTTTGAACCCAGATCCTAACGAGAGACTAATGTTCAAACAACAAAACTCGCTCAATTCCCGTTTAACTGGTTACTCGTGTAACAAACAATGTTTTCCAGCAAGCTTACGAGTACATTTCTCCGCACGCGACTTGAACCAGACTATATTGAACGATTGACGATTCGAATTGAACCAGAGTATATTGAAACCCTAATGATCTAACCGGGTGTGACTAGATATCTAATGACGATACGACTTGAACCAGAGTATATTGAAACCCTAATGATCTAACCGGGTGCGACTAGATATCTAATGGAGGAGCGCGTTAGGAATCCGGCTGTGGACTGTACTCGAAGCGGTTAGTTAGTGCACGTTTCATTGCTCGCTATGCTAGCTGTATGAAGTTAACACGTAGATATTATGTATTGTATAAAGCTTATCACAATTAACTAACGTTGATTTAGTCGCGATAAAGTTCCCTTTTATATTAAAACTTATTATAGCGCCACGTATTTGTTTCATTTCACATGTAAACCATTGTTTTGATAGAAAATAATAATTTTATGTGAATGTATTGTTAGTCACTAAGTCAATAGTACGAAAGCAACAACATCATGGTTAAATCTATACTAATAAAATAAAGCAGAATCTTTGGAAATACCAGTCGGATTTCAAAAAATATTTTCGTATGATACATTTATATTCGTTCTGCAGATGGCAACACGTACGCAGGGGAATGATTTGGACTCATTTATGGATGGATCTCCTCTTACAGTGTAAGCACCTTTTTACTTTGCAACATTATCAGTTAACTAGTATCACTACCCCTACATCAAAGTATTTACGTAAATAGGATAATTATGTTACACTCCCAACGTTTAATAAACATTGCATGTAACTAATTGTGTAACACTATTCGAACTGAATTCATGACTCGAACAGGCGGGTTACTGCCGTGGTTACGGGCATTAAGTTTCCGACATGATTTGAATTCTATCACAATTTTCGCAATGTTTATGATACTTGATCAGTTACATTATCTACGTATAGGTACGTTTCATAGACCCGAGTCAGGCTGTAGAATAGTCAACGACTGTAATGGGTTGAGATAAAGATATCAAAGGCAACCTTTTGACTGCCTGGCAAGACTTGTGATACTGTTTAGATTGATTTCTTTATAAATTTGTATGTTATAGTCGTTAAACATACTGGATGATGAAATTCGTTACTGCTTTTCATGGGAATTTCAGCGGTTATCCAGTGTTTTCTTCAGGTCGTCAGTCCACACCAGAGGTTGCAATGTATTGCCGTCTCTGAAAGTCCTCATACACCTTTTTGAGAACCCTATGGCATAGCGCTCGTAAAATACATCAGGAAGTCGATAGCAGTTCGCAGTATGTACCGTGAAAGCTCAGTTGACATTTCAAGAGTTTTTTGACTCTAACCCAAGGAAGACTAAATGAAAGCAGACCGTCTACAGTAAAGAGACAGACATAGAACCTTGCTTTTATGATTTTTTTCTCAAATTATTATCGTCCAAGCTACACAACTGTAATTAGATTGTTTATGAGTATCCTACAAGTTACTAAATACAAGTTGAGACCAAGGTCCCTGCACTGCATTAACATAATTTCCGCATGTAAGTATAGCATAGTCGAAATTAGAACGTAATTTATGTTTTTTGAATGTCATTGAGTTTGTTTGACTAACAGTATGCTTCTAAGATTATTGAAACACCTATCTCTTACATTGTTATGTATAAAAAGCTTTCTACACTACTCCATATAAACTCTTTCGTGTGCACATATGCTTAAAAAGGAGTTCAAAGTTTTCACTTGAAGGATAGCTTAGCTATCCGTTATTTATTCTAAATTATACATTTCATGAAGATATTAAAAAAAAAACAATATTTATTACTATTTCCTCTATTGTCGGATAAATATAAAGTAAAACTAAACTAGGTTAAGTCAACATGAACATGTATGTTGATAAGCGGTAAAAGTAACAGGATAGACCAATGAACTAACGTACATACTATGTACATTTAGTATGTACATATAGTACTAACGTACATAGTATGGACGTAGTATCACTGGGATACTCTGACGCTGGGATACTGGCTTCACCGGGATAGACTGATCCAGTAACATACTCGTATAGATAGGATATTTTTGGTTTTTATTAAGTAGATACAAGTATATTAATGGTTTATATTTTATTTCTTTTTATCAGTTCCTAAGTTACATTTGGAATTTTAATGTGCAGCGGAACAGTAAGGTGAACTTCTCCAATAAGTAATTACAGGGAGAGGAGGGGGATCTTAAGTTTATTTATTTTAAACATATGAGTGAAACGTGGTTCCTACTGAATCTATAAGTTCGACAAATAGGATCAAGGTCTTCAGTTGAATAAACAATTTGTTATCACACTGAAATTTATCTTTTTAACGAGTATTGATTGGTTAATTAAATTTTTAAACAAATTTCTATTTCTCAAGGAAATCTCGTATAGATTGAAGATATAGGTATAGATAGGAAAAATAAAAAGCACAATTCGACAATTCTGTCCGTGATAACTTAACGGAAATTACCGTCACATCTAAATATTTATGAGTGGCTGAGCTGGATTTCTATTTCTGCTTACACATGGGTACGTGTATTAACATACTTATAAACTAAATTTAGTTAATCGGAACTTAAGAGAAAGGACGTTCGCATGCTGGATGAACTCTAGTGACACAATTACCTTAGATCCATTGTGATATCCGATATTGAAAACTGACCACAACGAAAAAGAATCAACCGGAAGAACACAAAACAAATATTGTCTAGCCGTCTCACTCTCACAATCAAATTGGACACAAGTTCACTTTTTCGTTTCACGATTGATTGTTAGAAACACTTTAGTGTCACTGTTTTATGAATGTTTCTTCTTGATGCTGAACTTCTCACGGCGTCTTATATAACCGAGTGTCGGATTTAATGTGAGCAATTGCGCGTAGATAGTGATGTCGCGGTCAATAGAAAGCCATGGAGTGTTCCGACGGTGTCTGGCGTTCCGGACTTTCATCGAGGCGTGCGCTGACGTGCCGGCCGCCTGGGCGAATGTGATCGGCCGCCGTCACGAATCACAATCACGACCGCGCGAGAATCAAGAATCATGATGCACTTATTATTTTGAAATTATTCGATGGACGTTCCTTCGATATTTGGAGGTTAACGATGTTTTGAGTAGGGCATTGGTGCCTTTGGTACATAACCTTCGCCTCTGGCCATAATTATTACATTATAACAATTTGAGGCTTCGTATTTCTATAAAGGATATAATATTCCTTCGATTTACTATTAGGTCTGTTTATTTATTCTTTTATATAATTTTTGGTCATAAATTAATTGATGCTAATATTACACACAAAGTTTTTAGGGTTCCGTAGCCAAATGGCAAAAAACGGAACCCTTATAGATTCCTCATGTCTGTCTGTCTGTCTGTCCGTCCGTATGTCACAGCCACTTTTTTTCCGAAAGTATAAGAACTATACTGTTGAAACTTGGTAAGTAGATGTATTCTGTGAACCGCATTAAGATTTCCACATAAAAATAGAAAAAAAAACAATAAATTTTGGGAGCTCCCCATACTTAAAACTGAAACTCAAAAATTTTTTTTCATCAAACCCATATGCGTGGGGTATCTATGGATAGGTCTTCAAAAATGATATTGAGGTTTCTAATATAATTTTTTTCTAAACTGAATAGTTTGCGCGAGAGACACTTCCAAAGTGGTAAAATGTGTGCCCCCCCCCCCTGTAACTTCTAAAATAAGAGAATGATAAAACTAAAAAAAATATATAATGTACTTTACCATGCATACTTCCACTTAAAATTGGTTTGAACGAGATCTAGTAAGTAGTTTTTTTTTAATACGTCATAAATCGTAAACCGCAAAAAACATCGATCAAAGTTACAACGAACTACAAGAACTTTTATATTGTGTTACTTGCTGCTACGGAACCTTGGTCGCTTTTTTTTACACTTCATAAATAATGTTATGTAACATGTAGTTTTAAATCACTCTGCTGAACTTTAAGGCGACTTTTAAAAATGTTCCGAAATTGTGTTTTACTTTATGTCCAAATCAACCTTATGCAATTGCAAGGAATAAGGTTTGTGTAGGTCAGGATAGCGGTACCTATGCTATTGTGAGGAGATGGTAAGTGGTTATCGTCACCCATGGACATCAGCGACACCAAAGACATCACTGATGCGTTGTCGACCAAGAAAGAGAGAAGAAAAAGAAAGAAAGAAAGAATTGGCTTTCAGGCCCCCAGCCGGAACACGACGAGTCGATTCATGCGAACCCCATGGAGAAATAATAATAGTAATAATGGTATTAATTAACAATTAAAATCAATAATACCAATATAATCCCTCGAGGGGCCCTACCACCAGCAGGCCGGATTTAGTCGCCTCGTCCGACACCCATCCGTCGTGGGATTGGGGTTGGTATTCTAAGCCGCCCCAATATGGCGACTTCTTTCAATATTCAATAATTTTCATATCGTATGTCACCGAATTGATTGTAAAATAGTATTTTTTTTTAATGCAAACAGCCGTCAAATGAGCTGACGATTGCTATACATATACTATATTGCTATAAATATACCCATAGCAACACCAAATACATCACTGATGCATTACTGGCTAAGAAAGAAGAAAAAGTAAGAAATATCTGGCTCTCAAGCTCCCAACCGGAACATGTAGAGACTTTTTAACCGACTTCTACCTCCCCTACAGATAAAGGTATCGTTTAAAAGGTCTTTTCAAAAATATTATAAGCCTACAAAAATCATCTTTCGATTCAGGGGCCCGTTTTCGAAATAGTAGAGTTTGTTTTGGGTAGAGTGGTGTGCTCTTCACAGACCACATACCTATGTGGTATGTGGAGTGAAGTGTCCTCCCCTACCAGCTAAATGGTAGGTGCTGAACATGTGAAAAAATTCACGGAAATTGCATATAATTATGTTGAATTTAAATGATTTGATAAACTTACAACTCGGAACTCTACATTGTGCGTGGCCTGACACGCACTTGGCCGTTTTTATAAAGTGTCCAATAATATTAAGCCTTCTACACTATAAATAGTATACAACAATAATATTACGTTACGAGTGTTGACCGTTACTTACTAGTTCTTTATGGGTATGTTCCGTTATGTACTCGTATAGCAGTATCAGCGAAAGGCCATCTAGCGTCTAGTAGCAACACTAAAACCGTTATTGGTGTTGCTTTTACCCACGCGTTGGATATTTCTATAGAAGGTAGCGCACAGTCGGGCCGAGGCTAAAACTTAAGAATTGTGTGTGAATTTAAGATTCAAATCAAATGTTTATTTTCGTGAATTGTTCATTTCTTAAAATAATTAATCAATTAAATTCTTCCTTTCATTCGATATGGGAAAGTGGAAGTTAGAATATTTTATGGAGATGGACCCGCCTTTGTATTATAATATGCGCTTTAAAAAGTTTTTAAAAGTGAGTATTTAAAGCAAAGAGGCTCGCAACTTAATGGCAAAACAACTTGCATTGCCATCTGGCGTCTGATAGCAAAGGTAATTTTAAACTTACTTCTCTCTTATGTGGCACTACGATGTACGTATGCATGTAGATGGTGTTATTAATGTAATACTGATATTATCAAACACTGTTCTCAAAACGCTTGGTAAAGTAAATACATTAATTTTTTTCGGGTGCGATGTTGATTATTTTATTGTTTGAAAGGATTTAAGTTTGAGGGCAAGGTACTGTTATTATAAAATATCTGTGGATCCGTTTTAAAATATTGTGGTTAGGAATTAGAAGAAAACAGAAGTAAATACCTATAGGCATGAAGAACTTCATTCACGTTTGAAATAAATCCAAAAAAACCAATTAAGTTTTGCAGTAATAATTTATAACGGATCTTAGGAAAAAACTTAGACAAAAACAAATCAAATTAATTCAGCCCTTGTAAAAGCTGCTTTCGAGAAAATAACAATGCCCTGTTAGTAACAAAGTAAAAAACTATAGAGATCTAGTTACATTGGACATTTAGTTTTACCAATACGTTCAATGGTTGGTGCGTAATCGAGAAACTCGGAGAAAGATCGATGCTCTCGCTAAAACTTAAGTCGATTTTGTATTACGTAACGTTTCGTTGATAGTTAGTTGCTGCGATTTTATTTGCACTAAAATACGACTTGAATTTCAGTTTTTCTTGTCAAGGCAAAAGTGACAAATGGATATAAGCAAAATCTATTTATTTAAATTTCGATATATTTTAAGTTAGTATTTGGTATTTTAATCATATAATAATTGTGGATTTACATTTATCAATCATGAAGCATAATTTGTAAAATGATATTCTCTTACATGACATTGATACATTTCGTTTCTATTCACTTAGAAAAGTAATAACAATACTTAACTAGGAAATCTATCAGATCTGAGTCGTTGAAATTGGATTTATGGACGTTTGTAATCTAACACGTGTAGTTAGAAGCTTATTTATTGAGAGTCGTTTATATCGCATTAAGTGCGTTTACACCGGAAACTGTCGGAAGTAACATGCCTCAGTATAAACGGTGCTATTTATTAAGTTAAATGTAAGTGGACAAGCTAGTGAAAACTAGTCAAGTTTTCATTACTTTGTAACCAACAAACCAAATAGAAAAGTAACATAGGTTGAGGTAATCCTCAACCTAACAGACTTAACGAAGACAATTATACAAATATAATATAGCCTCAAATGCAGAGCTTAATTACATGTTCTTGTGACTATTTTAGGCTTTTCTACACAGAACTTTGCATCCATTTAGATCTCAATTCATGTTTTTTTTGAACTTGGCTCTCATTTCACATTTATATTTTTGATGAGATAGATATAGGACAGAATGACCTATAGAAAACAACTCACATAAGTGTACCTAAGAATGTGAATGAATTGGAGAACTTTAAAAAAAATATGATGCTAAGAAAAAAAAATGCGAGTTACATAATTATTACCATTTACTTTATCTTTCTGCTCGATGTGCATAACAAAGCAACATAAATATCCTTGATAAAAAAACAACCGACTTTAAAATTAGGGTTAACTCAAAAACTACTCGTCAAATCTTGCTCAAATTTATGTGGAACCACATGACAAGCACCAGCTTTCGACTTAAAAAAAAAGCATCAAAATCGGTTTACCTAGTCGAAAGTTCTGAGTAACAAACGTAGAAAAAAAATACAGTCGAATTGAATACCTCCCCCTTTTTTAAAGTCTGTTAAAAACTTTAATGCACGCTGCTTATATATGTATTACTCCTCTGTACTTGCATGACTTCCAAACTTCATTACAGCATTCACAGTTTAATGATCGATCATTATTGTTATAATATTGTCCAACCATGACTTTACCCTTTTTAACCGACTCCAAAAGGAGCTAAGGAGGAGGTATTCAATTCGACTCTATTTTTTTATGTTTGTTACCTCAGAAATTTGGACTGGGTGAACCGATTTTTATGCTTCTTTTTTTAATTAACAGTTGGTGCTTGTCATGTGGTCCCACTTTTTGAGCGAGATCTGAAAAGTAGTTTTTGAGTTATTTTGAAGTTGGTTATTTTTTGTCAAGAATTCTTGAATACCTTATATAGTATAATAGTGTCTGTTATATTTTTGTGTCCCGACAGTTATAACAACTGTCCTATTGTAACTATTCGTATTTACACTATCGAAAAGAAAATTATAATAACAGCTGTCCTATTGTAACTATTCGTATTTACACTATCGAAAAGAAAATTATAATAACAGCTGTCCTATTGTAACTATTCGTATTCACACTATCAAAAAGAAAATTATAATTCAAAAAGTGCGATGAGATATTAATAGTTTTAGCGCTGCACACATTTGTCTTTTCCCAATTATACGTTTCACGGGACTAATAGGGAAATAATCATATTTCTTTAAATTTACTTCACAGAAATATCCAATAGTAAGCGTTAGTTGATACATGTATAGCCAGAGAATCATGGCCATAAAAACTATTCGCACATAATAATTTCGCGGCTATGTTCAAAAATATTCATAATAAATTTCATTTTTGGCTTCGTCGGCCAGCTGATTTGATATATTCCGCAATGCTTATATAATTTTTTTGTTATGATTTCGTAAGTATTCACTTTGGGCGCTCATGGTGTGTTCGTAAATCACACTTGACAAGATGATTTCGTAATTATTATTTTTTTGTTTCCTTTGGAGCAACCAAACGATTTTAAGATTATTTTTGTTATGTAAAAGAAAGGAATTGTTTTAAAGTTTACTTCTTTTACCGACTAAAGTTTAAAAAATACTCCAGTTTTTATTTATTTTGGCCGTAATTAGATAAAATCGGTTAGTTAGATATAATTATGAAAAATAAATTTTATATTGGTCTCTTCATACATTGAATGTATTAATTAAAATAAATAGCGTTAATTTTAATTAATTACTTTTCATCATCTAGAAATACTCTCTACTAGATTTCTGTTTTTCGTTTTGGATCGATACATATTTATTTATTTCTGTAAGAAATAATTTTCTGTAATTCGGTGAAAAACATCTACCATCGGAATTTTTATCAGTACTGGATTTTGTTATATTATTGATTTATCTGTATATTTTGCTTATAATTTATACTTTTTAATGTTGTCTATATCTGTAATTCGATATTTCATACAGACAATCATACATTTCAGACCAATTCATCATCTTGCTTCGTTATCTGTAATCAACAAGTTAGAACAGAAAGATATAAATCTAATATACATGAGCAACACAGTAAATCTCGCGCGTAAGAGATATTCTCTAATTAATTTCTTTAAGATTATAAGATTTCGGCGAAAGTTTCTATCTAGAACATTTTTCGTAAAAATCTTCAGTTCACTCGTAGACTTACAATTTTGGCTTTAATAACGTGGTTCTATTTTATTTTTATTGGTAGAAATATTTTTAGATCCATTTTAAAACATTTACTTTCAATCGATTTTGAAGGAGTTGAAGTGCTCTACTTCTCTTAAGTTTCATTTTTGTAAAAGAGAATTTACACCTATTTGATGTAAAACATACGAGATGTCCACGCAAAACTAAAAATAAATATAATGTAATGCCAAACGAAACAGCGAAAACTAGTTTTTACCAAAAAAGCTTATATTGTATGGCCTGCAAATTATTCAATCATCTACCAGTTACAATAAAGGAGCTTAATGTTATAGGGTTTAAAAGGATATATATTAACAGCCAAATGCTATTACAAAGTAGATGAATTTTTAACTGACAAATTAGATTAAATACATAATATATATAATTCTTTTTAATTTTTAAATCAAACAAAATTAGATACGTAATAACTCTATAGTCACCGCGAACTAAGAAGCCCAATTTGTCGTTTGCCATCACAGTGACATTAGAGATGTACAAATAAATCGGTTCACGAAAGAAACCAATTTTTACCACAAATCGATTCAAAACTATAAGACCTTCTAATCGATTCGATAATTAAATTTTAAACTAAAAACCGTAATATTTAGGTACCTAGTTAACTACCTACTACCTCGATTGAGCTATCTCGTACCGCGTATTCTCAATTACATACCTATTTACGACTTCAATAAAATATTCTTTTATCCATTCGCCCATGAACATCAACAACGCCAAAAGCATCACTGGTGCGTTGCCGGCCAAGAAAGAGAAGAAAAAGAAAGAAAGATAGATCATGATAGAATGAAAGTCCCGCTCAGTTTCATAATAATATTTTGACATAATATTATATTATGAGCGTCAGGAAAAAACTACAGTGAATACATTTTTGCTTATTTCGTGAGACACATTCATGTATACATAATTATTATTTTGTTGAAAAAAAAATGTTCACCGCAACCTTAAATACATAATTACATATAACATATTATCTGCAGTTACTGTCCATGGATGGCGAAGTGCCCATGCATAATGGAAAATGTCCTTTGTTAGCATCGAATTCGTCGTGGTATTATTGGGTACCTAATTTTAAATTCAAATGCAAGCAAATCATTTTTAACAATGTAATTAAATTAATCAATTTTAATTTTTAAATTTCGATTATAGTAATGTATCGATTATGATTGGTTTTAGAAAAGGTTTCAAGCCGTCACATCACCCTACGTCAGATTAGATTTAGGCTTCTTCATATAAGATTGTTTCGATGTCATATATTTTTATTAAATTTTGCATAAATTATGATGTGATGGGATTTTTACTAGATTTTAACGTATAATATGATTTATAATCAACGCCAATGATAATGAGTAGGGATTTTTAACAAATTTTGGCAAAATCCTTTGTAAGTAAGTATTCAACTATTCTTGTCAAGTAAATGAATATTCCATTTCGTTTAAAGACACCCATACAAGGTTAGTTCATATTACTTCATATTAATAAATAGCAGCTATCATTATGGGCATCTTAGATAATTTTGACTATAATTGTAATCTATAATAATGTTGACAATGTGCTTTATGATCATGACGTTTTATAATTTATCACTGACATTAATTTTTTTATTATTGACATCTTGATTTATTTCATTGTTCGTTATGTATTATACTTTTTTAAATTGATTTTGAGTAATGCATGAAATTAATTATAATTTTTCTAACGTGACATTTGTAATATTTTGCAACGCCCATAAGTGGCACATGTAAGTTCGTTTAGCATATTGTTTGTACCATCTTTATCCACTACATGATTGCAATAAATTGATTTGATTTGATTTGATTTGATTTCTTCTATCAGCAGCTAATTCCGGACCTATGATATATATTTTTTCAACTTATCCGGGAATTAGTTTAAAGTCAATTTTAAAATATCTCACCTACCTAATACAAACGAAAGCAAGTTAATGAAACGTGTTAGTTAATAAAAGTTAGATTATATTGTTAGAATCAAAAATTAATTAAAAAAACAAAATACCTGACTGCGTATAAAACTAAAAAGAAAAAAACAAGCCAACAACTTCTATGGTGTAGTTGTTCAGTATTACTTTTAACAACATTCTACGAGTAAACTACTGGACTTGTTTTTTCTTTTTAGTTTTATACGCAGTCGGTTTGTTATTTATTTTTTTATTTTACACTTTTTAGGTAGGATAAATTGACTTCTTTGTTAGGATTATATGTACAAAAGACGGTAAAATTCGATTTTTCAGACAATTTTTCAGACGCAAAAATTGACAAATATGACAGATAACATACTAATGGTAGCCCTATCCACAGTCTTCCATCTGTTAGTACATTATTGAGACCGGCCGTTAGTCGATATACAATTATCATAAAATAAAAAAAAAATTATGAAAGGAACTTAAAATCATTTTTGAATACCTTTATTTTGATACTCCACAAGATTGAGAAAAAATATTTTTAACCGACTTCAAAAAAATGAGGAGGTTCTCAATTCGACTGTATTTTTTTTTATGTTTGTTACCTCAGAGCTTTCGACTGGGTGAACCGATTTTGATGATTGTTTTTTTAATCGAAAGCTGGTGGCTGTCATGTGGTCCCACATAAATTTTATTGAGATCTGACAATGGCATCCATGAGAAAACCACATAAGTCGTAAATTTGTGTTAAGATGTGCGCGACAAATTGACGAATAACTCAATATCACGCCAACTGATTTCGATGATTCTTTTTTTAATCGAAATCAGGTGCTTGTGCCCACATAAATTTGAACGAGATCTGAAAAGTAGTTTTTGAGACTTTGAAGTCGGTTATTTTTTGTTAGTAAAATTTAGATTATTGAACACACAATATAGCGCCAAAAATCGGACATTTTTTTTTTAATTTTGATATGCCCAGTGTCATTCTCACAATTCAGACGAATCTAACGGAATCTCTCAAGCTGAAATCAATCAAGCTGTTTAGGTTACAGAGCGTGTCAAAGAAATATACATACATTCATACATACATTGTACATACACTCGAAAAATATGTATAACCCTCCTTCTGCCGCAGTCGAGTAAAAAAGAAAATCTCACCATAGCTTGCACATCGATTAAGTTTTTGTTAACGTAATAATAAACAACAACACGCAATTATTTTTTATAATTCTACTAACTAATGACGTAACAACGTGCATTATGCGCAGGCCTCGAATCGAAAAGCGTCGTTACGTACGAAACAATGAATTTTGTTTTGCAATTTGATATGTAGGAAGGCGATGCACACACGATTGTAATGTGATGCAATACGATAATACGACCTCACTGAACGGAAACTGTAACCAGGAGTTGGACTCTACAGTACTTGTATTTTTAAATTGAAGAGAAGACTACCGAGCGAATAACTTGATGGTAAGTCGACATTAGCACAAAAGGCATTACCGATGCGTTGCCGTTCTAGAAAGAAGAGAAATTTATTTACAATAAAAAATAATAGTACTTTTTAACTGATACATACATATATTGACCACACCAAGGGTCCTAGGTTTGATTCCCAGCGAAGCGGAAATTTGAATGATGAGATTGAATTTCGGTTCTCGGTCTGGGTGTGATTGTCCTTGTCTATGTTGTGTGTTGTCCATGGCACCCACGACAACGGGAATCCTAGTGTGGGGCTATGAGTGTGAAGCGTTATAAGTGTAACCTTAATAATAAACCGAAGTTAGTTTTAATTTATGGCAGTCCTCGACCGCACGCTACCGCTATTAAGATTGATTCCGATGTCGGACACCATCAGCGAAAATAAAATCCCAGATTTTTTTTAAAGTATGGTTTTTTTTAATGATGTTCGTTAGCTCTTTCATGTTAAAACTACTGAATTGAACGACTGAACTAATGTTCTGGAATAAGACATAGGGTAGATACTTATTATACCGGAAAACGCGGAAAAAAGCGCGGGCAGAGCAAACAATATTATGTAATGTGTCATAACAACCCTGTAGCCTAGTTGGTAGCGAGCCTGCGAAGCGAAGGGTCCCGGGTTCGGTTCTCGGCCGGTCAGATATTTATGTGACAGATAAATATTTGTACTCGGGTTATGGGTGATAATGTGATGTGTTATACGGATATGTGTAGTCATGGACCACCAGTGACACAGGTAAAATAACCTACTGCGGGGGTAATAAAAGGAAAAAAAAATGTGTTCGGTTCCTGTAAAGACATAAAGGTGACTGATAAATATTTGATCTCGAGTCATGGTTGTATATAATATTATTATGATGTCGCATTTTGTGTGTATGCTTTTCACCTACAACACAAGGTGTGTGTGTTTAGATAGGAGACAAACAATAATTCTTGACAAAAAATAACCGACTTCAAAATTAGGGATAACTCAAAAACTACTCGTCAGATCTTCTTCAAATCAAACCACATGACAAGCACCAGCTTTTGATTAAAAAAGAATCATCAAAATCGGTTCACCCAGTCGAAAGTTCTGAGGTAACCTATGGAGAAAACAAACATAAAAAAACAGTCGAAAATTCTGAGGTAACCTATGGAGGTAACAAACATAAAAAAATAACAAACTTAAAAAAATTGAAGTGAAACCTTCAAAAGTTTTGGTTTCAAGATAATGAGAGGAATGTAAAATTTCGGGAAGATGATAATTGTAGGTTTTAGTAATGATCATAGTGATGCAAAGGTAAAAAAGCGGCCAAGTGCGAGTCGGACTCGCCCATTAGGGGTTCCGTAGCAGCAAATAACATAATATAAAAGTTCTTGTAGTTCGTAACTTTGATCGATGTTTTTTGCGGTTTACGATTTATGACGTATTAAAAAAAACTACTTACTAGATCTTGTTCAAACCAATTTTCGGTGGAAGTTTGCATGGTAATGTACATCATATATTTTTTTTATTTTTATCATTCTCTTATTTTAGAAGTTACAGGGGAGGGGACACCCATTTTACCACTTTGGAAGTGTCTCTCGCACAAACTATTCAGTTTAGAAAAAAATGATATTAGAAACCTCAATATCATTTTTGAAGACCTATCCATAGATACCCCACCCCACACGCATGGGTTTGATGAAAAAAAAATTTTTGAGTTTCAGTTCTAAGTATGGGGAACCCCCAAAATTTATAGTTTTTTTTTCTATTTTTATGTGAAAATCTTAATGCGGTTCACAGAATACATCTACTTACCAAGTTTCAACAGTATAGTTCTTATACTTTCCGAAAAAAGTGGCTGTGACATACGGACGGACAGACAGACAGACATGACGAATCTATAAGGGTTCCGTTTTTTGCCATTTGGCTACGGAACCCTAAAAATGAAAATAAAAAAGTGGTAACTAACGCCATCTCTTAACATAATATGAAGAGAAAAATGAGCAGCTAGCGCCCTGTTTCCAGCAATAAAACGAATCTTCTATCTAGTTCCTCGCGCCATCTATGAATACAACTTAGCACTTTTTAAAGTAACATATAGAGAACCACGAACATAAGAAACACTGTATAATACTTCCTATCTCATTTTCTCCCACGTTAAATCTTATGAATTTATGTGTCTGTCTCTTTTTACTGTCGCATTTCGTTTCATCGATGCCAAAAAAGTTTTCACTTCAAAACAAAAAAACAGTCGAATTGAATACCTTTTTTGAAGTCGTTTAAGTTAAAGACTGGTCAACGCCGCAAATTAATCCATTACACCCATTGAGATACATACATAGAGGAGACATCTCAAACAAAATATGTGTTCCACCGCCGGCCTGCCCTCCGTTCTCTTTTCAAACTAGAAGCCTCGTTTGCACACTTGCCATAGAGTAACTTTGTATATGACACTTGCCGAACCAAGACGGCAACATAAGCAAGTTTATATATTCCATTAACACGCTAGTGGCTTGCCAAGTTCAAACGCTCCTTATGATTTTTTATTCCAAATTGGCGGGAACATTGCACAATAATTTAATTAAATTCGTTTTAGTTCATTTAAGTTAATATTTTGTTTTCTTACTGATGATGAAGTGATACCATTATCTATTTTGTTTTTTGTCGTGCAATTGTGATACGTTCATATTACGCACGACGGCATTTTTTCAGTTTTTTCATAAACAATTTTGGCATGCGGCCGCAATGAGCGCAGCCGAGTGACAGAATGAAATGCAGCCGGCCGGCTGCAATGCACACCCCCGAACCCAATGTTCGCGGTGTCTCTTCTATACGCTAGTAATACTAGTTCAATGATTACACCCGAGTTTACTTGCCATCGGGTTGCTTTATATTGATGCTCTTATGTCGGCTAACGTACTAAAGCAGAACAATTGTCCATAAGCCTTTATGTCCTTCGGGCGTCCGTTCTCGATAATTTTGATAACGTCATTGCTTTTAGTTATTCTGACTACTTTACTATGACAACCAACCTGAAATTAAATTATTATCTTAACTTTAGTAAAAATCTACAACGATATCGTTGCATTCAAATTTATTTATTTACACTTTATATACCCTTAAAGATAAGTGGTACAAAAGGTGGACTTAATGCTATAACCATTCTCTGCCAGTCGACCTTTGGTTTAAACAGAGTACAGCGAAGGCGATACAATAAAAAAAAAATCTAATAATCTCTAACAAAACATATTAACGTGTTTGTATAATGTCAGCATTTGATGGCTGGCAGAATGGCAGTGTGTTGACTCGGTTACCTTCTTAACCGGAACACGCATTCGGCACCGTTGTTTGCTGCCGGAAGTGGTAACAAGAAACATGAAAATTAAGGTAACGGTAAGTTAAATTAGGTTCGCATCTGTTCTAATAACTATGCGTTTGACCGCAACATAAAAAATCTACCGCTACATAACAAGTTCAGGTGTATTTTGAGAAATTTCGGTGGGTTGTTTTATTTCAATTTTTAACTTTATGACGTGACTTTATGACGTTTTTAAATTTATGACGTGCATAAGTGTATCAGTGATACCTATATGAATAAAATATTTTGACTTTGACTTTGAACCGATTTCAAAAAAGCAGCCAAGTGCGAGTCGGACTCGCCCATGAAGGGTTCCGTGTAGCAGCAAGTAACATAATATAAAAGTTCTTGTACTTCATTGTAACTTTGAAATGAAATGAAATGAAATGAAATGAAATGAAATGAAATATCTTTATTTGTAGAAATGTGGTTACAAAGTTGGTCAAGTATTATGCAATCTATCTCACATTTGCCATATTATGGCGTACAAATAGTTTTAGTTTAGTAAGTTTACATTATTTATTATTATATTTTAAATGAGAATATTATTTTATTTATCTTACATTACTTACATCCTATTATAACAAATTTCAATATCAAAGGGCATCGAACCTAATTTTCGATTCTAAATCGAACTTTGATCGATGTTTTTTGCGGTTTACTATTTATGACGTATTAAAAAAAAACTACTTACTAGATCTCGTTCAAATCAATTTTCGTTGGAAGATTGTACGGTAATGTACATCATATATTTTTTTTTAGCTTTATCATTCTCTTATTTTAGAAGTTACAGGAGGGGGGAGGGGGACACACATTTTACCACTTTGGAAGTGTCTCTCGCGCAAACTATTCAATTTAGAAAAAAATGATATTAGAAACCTCAATATAATTTTTGAAGACCTATCCATAGATAGCCCACACGTATGGGTTTGATGAAAAAAAATTTTTGAGTTTCAGTTCTATGTATAGGGAACCCCCAAAAATTATTGTTTTTCTTCGATTTTTGTGTAATAATCTTAACGCGGTTTACGGTATACATCTACTGACCAAGTTTCAACAGTATAGTTCTTATAGTTTCGGAGAAAAATGGCTGTGACATACGGACGGACGGACCGACAGACAGACAGACAGACAGACAGACAGACAGACAGACAGACATGACGAATTTATAAGGGTTCCGTTTTTTGCCATTTGGCTACGGAACCCTAAAAAGGAGGAGGTATTCAATTCGACTGTTTTTTTTTGTTGTATTTTCTGTTGTTTGTTACCTCAGAACTTTCGACTGGGTGAATCGATGTTGATGATTCTTTTTTAATCGAAAGCTGGTGCTTGTCATGTGGTCGCAATTTGGGTGACATCTGATGAGTACTTTTTGAGTTATCCTAATTTTGAAGTCGGTTATTTTTTGTCAAGATTTATACGATTCTTTTAAGCGTAATGCCGAAGCTCGTCTTTTGAAGGGACTTAAAGGCACTTACGTTGCTTTTTTCTAAGAGACGGGTATAATGAGTTCTATCGAGAACATAAGTATGTCTTCTACAAGGCGCCATTTTCAATTTAATGTGATGTCCCCCTTTAAATCCCCTTTTAAGGTTGATTCCGGTCTTTTAAAGTATTTAACATTACAAAACCATAAAAAGTAACAAAACCACATCAAGTTATTATGTAACATCAGGTAATCAGTTATTGAAGATTGTCTGTCATATCGCTGGTTAGTGATAAGGTTGCCTTTTGTCTTTTGTGCCAATTGTACTTTGATTGCTGTCAGTATAAAATAAGGATTATGTAACCCTATTGTATTGTGGAGATTATAAGTTGTATAACTCATGGCATCAATAAAGATAAGGGTCACACATAGTGATATATTTTGTTATCCGACTTCAAAAAACCCGGCAAGTGCGTGTCCGAAGTAGTAAGTTTATCGACTATTACTAATTAACTACTCGTATTTATACTAACATTGCCGTGATAGTTTTCCTTGTAAATTCATCATATAACCTATTTTTGAGAATTTTTTCACTTTTGCAACTCCAACCGTTTAGCTGGCAGGGAGGAGGGAGACTTGACTCTAACCAAAACTAGCACTTTCAAGCTAAATATTTCGCAAACGGACCCCTAATTCCAAAATTTGTCTTACAAGACCCATACTATTTTTGAGACCTTTTCAGCGATACCCCACACTATGGCGTACGCGACGAAAAAAAATTATCCTCACGTTACCTGTAGGAGGGGTACCCTGAAAAAAAATGTTTTTCAATATTTTATTCACTCTGGATTATTTACTCTGGAGTTTTAATAAATATATATATCCATGCCAAATTACAGCTTTCTAACACTAAGGTTCTCGACGCTTTACCTCTGACAGACAGACAGACGGACAGTCGGACGGACAGACATGACGAAACTATAAGGGTTCCGATTTTACTTCGGAACCCTAAAAAAGAGGTTTTCACTCATAACTTTTTAGTGAGTGTACCGATTTTGATAATTATTTTTGTATTCGAAAGATGGTGCTTGTCACGTGGTCCCATTTAAGGGATTTGAGCGAAATCTGACAAGTAGTTTTTGAGTTATCCCTAATTTTGAAGTCGGTTATTTTGTTCGCCTACGGAATTCCTATTATTTTTCAACGTTTTTCACGTGTACCAATTTTACTCCATTCCCACGGTATGAATTAAAATTTAATTTGCTCAGACATTTAAGAAAATGTCTCTTAAAAGTTAATCATCTACTTTAAAGTAAGTGGATACAGAACACTGTCACCCAGATATTTTATGTATTCACGGCAACTGCAGTTGATACACTTTTACAAAGTTATTGCGTTTTACCAACCAAAACTATACAGCCTCTTAGCTTCAGGTGGGATTGTAATCAATCATCTACTTATCATTTTGTCAATAAAATAAAGATATCTTAGTTTGACTTTATAATATAAATTTTTGGTAATGCAAGTCCGGTTTATATGATATACGTACAAGATGAGAGGATGCACAAAACTATTATGAAATTACTGAAATGCACACCAGAAATGCACATCCGAAATTGAAGGATTTAATCCATGATACGCACTGCCCGGAAGAAGAAACTTAGTATGAGTAGCTAATGACGCAACCGACACTGTAATTATTTATTTACCGACAGTATTTTGATAATTTTTCGTTCTTTTAATGTAGTTAGAGAGTGCGATGGATTGTGTTTTTGATGAATCGGGTTAGATTTTTGGCCGTATTGGGGTTATGATACAACTCCAGTCCCACGCCGGATGGTGGTCGTAAGAGGCGACTTAATCCGGACCGCTGGCTTAATAGACTGGGTTTAATAGTTCATTAATATCATTTTCTCTTTCTTGGGCGCCAACGCATCACTGATGCCTTTGGTGTTTCTGATGTCTATGGGCGACGATAGCCACTTACCATCAGGTGGATCGTCAGCTTGTTTGTTGGCTATTTCCATAAAAACCGGGCAAGTGCGTGTCTGGCCACGCGCAATGTAGGGTACTGAAGTAGCAAGTTTATCGACTATTACTCATTAACTACTTATGCTGACATAGCCGTGATAGTTTTCCTTGTAAATTCTTCATATAACCTATTTTTGAGAATTTTTTCACTTGTCCCACTCCAACCGTTTAGCCGGCATGTGAGGGACACTTGACTCTAACCAAAATTAGCACTTAAAAGCCAAATATTTCGCAAACGAACTCCTAATTACAAAAATGGTCTTAGAAGACCCATTCTATTTTTGAAAGACCTTTTTAACGATACCCCACACTATGGGGTTCTACTATTCTGGAGTTTTTAATAAATATGTATATTCATGCCAAATTACAGCTTTCTAACACGAAGAGTGTCGACGCTTTGCTTCGGACAGACAGACGGAGGGACATGACGAAACTATAAGGGTTCCGATTTTACTTCGGAACCCTTAAAAGTGCCGTAATAACTTTTCGAATACTTAGTGTGTAAAGAAGGGTAAGGTAAACTAAAGATCAATATCCCATGGTCCTTCAATCTTAGAGTAGGAACTGTGCCTGCAATAGGCCGCTGGTGGGTTGATGTCAGATCCATTATGTAAATTAAAGAGTCAGAATACCCTTGAAATATTCAGGTGCTCCACTTAAGATTGAACCTTGACAGTTATTATTATTTTCTGCCGGTATTTACTTTGTAATGCTAATCCTTAATTATTTTTTCCCTTAATAAATAAAACCTTGCACGTTTCGTAAATCGTAATGCTAATTAGGAAAAACACCGAATAACGCAATAATAAGTTGTGCTCTAGTAATTGCTCGAACCAGTTATTAGCAATAAAGAGTTTTGGATCTGGTCGAAGAACAAATTTCTCGTAGCCGGCTAAAAATGGTCAAAAATGTTAATTTCGCGTGTCATCGAACAGTATGTACGAAATGATACACGTCAAGCGAATTCATACAGCTGAGCTGAGAGTAAGTGGATTTCATTCGTTAAGTGTCATTGTACCTGTAGCTTGCTTATTAAAATAAATAGTGTACTTACCCAGCTCAGGTTTAGGTTTCAGTGTCCGTTGGGTCAGGTATCCGTAAGAAGTGTCTAGAGTACAATAAGACAGTAGCACATGTTCAGATGTTTTCACCGCGTGAAAATGAGAGTGGCCGAGTGTCGCCGACGCGCGCGCCTTCGTCACTGTGCGCGTGCGCAGTACACCACGTAATGTAACTCCTACTCTTCGTTTCAATTGTACTCGTTGAGTTGTGTCTCGAGATGTTTTGTGTGACTGTATGGATTTGATTAACATTTAGATTCAAAGAAATTTTGATAATAATTAGTATTGTTCGCATTTAAGTTTTTTATTTTTTGATGCGGATTAAGCTAATTAAAATTAGTAGCTTTATCAATTCAATTAATGAAAGAAAGCATAGATTTTCTGTTCAAAAGGGTATTAGATATTTGATTTTTTGCGTTTAACCCGGTAATTCTGTTTGGCTCAGCGACCAATTCTCAATGGGACATGATATAACATGGGGTTTACTACACGCGGGTATGGTATACAATCCTAGCTAAAGGAGTTATTCGAAATTTGAATTCATTTCATTGTCCTGACAAGTCCCAAGGTACCCATAAATTGATATTAAGATTTGTTCGGTAACCCCCGAAGAAAAAAGAAGGGTGTTATAATAAATTTGACGTATCTGTGGATCTGTATGTCTGTCTGTGGCATCGTAGCTCCCAAACGTATGAACCGATAAAGTACACTAAAAGTGGACTTAAGACACCTGGGTGAATTAACTCAGGTGAATAAAGTCGACGTCACCATTTTTATCTAGTTTTTTTTGTCTGAAAGGTGACTTAATCGAGAGTGTTCTTAGCTATGTTTAGTGTAAATAAAACTTTCGGCGGATTTTAAATTTTATGTTAAGATTATGTTGTGTGTATTTGACATTCGATAATTATAAAATTCATGTCAATATAACAATATTCCGATCTTAAGAAAATTATGTCAAGAAAAAATAATTTGTTTGTTAAACGTTCGGTTATTAATGAAATGTACGAGACATTTCATTAATAATTTCATTTCATTAATAATTAGTATATTATTATTATGAATTACTAGTGGATATTCGGCGTGTGCTACTACATAAAAATGTTTGTATGGAAAAGTCGAAAATCGAAAATGTGCCTAATGCATTGTTTTAGTGGTCTCAAACCATCTTCTCATTATTATCTTTCAAATGAAACTGGTTTGGGCCACATCTTTTGGATGGTTTCAGAGTCTATAAAGGACGCCCGTACAAACATTTTTTTTGTGTTTTATATAAATAGATTTTGTTATTATATCTGAAATAGCAGTGCTAAGAATAGATGTTTTGTATTCATGTCGAGATCACGATACGACTCATTTGTCGTGGATGTCGTTTAGTGCTTAATCGCTGCGTCGTTAAAACTGAACGATACTAGAATCTCAAAGACAAAGCACACAAGGAAGAAAGATGGAGGAAGCTATTACAGATTTGTTCACGATATTGACCAAACAATTCGCAACGAAATTATTGCTTTTAAACGGTTCCTTTAATGACATAGAACGTCGACAGATGAGATGAGAGACAAAGAAGTAGGAATTTATATTCGCATACACATAATAATAGACTAGATGCAAATTTAAATAGTGTTATAATTTAAAAAATATATAGAAACTAGCTGACCGGGCAAACGTTCTGCCAAAAAATTTTTACGGGTTTAGGGGGATGAAAAATACATGTTGTCCGATTCTCAACCCTAGCCGATATGCACGCAAAGATTCACGAAAATCGGTCGAGCTGTTTCGGAGGGGTTCAACTTCTAACACCGTGACACGAGAATTTTATATATTAGAAGAAGGTATTTCAGTCTTATTTTTTTGCAGGTATATTTTGTTTTTTAACTACGAAGTATCTAATAAATAATTATACGAAAGTAGCAAGATTATTATAAGGAGCTCAATCCGTGGACGTAGGTATCCAGCGTTTAGCACTCAATGTACACCCGTGCAATTATAGTACACGCTTCGTATCGTAATGTACTTATTTATTTATTTATGTAAACTTTATTGACCACAATATAAAATACTATAGTACAAATGGCGAGTTTAATGCTAACTGCATTCATTACCAGCTAACCATTAGGTTATTATATTATATTACTTACTATATTATATTTATCCTCTCTCAATTACAATTTCTTTTTCAGTTTTAGTTTAGAATTTCATCGTGACGGTTCATAGAATACGCCTAAATCCTAATCTAAACTAATCGATGCATTTTCCTCAGAGCAAAATTCTTCAAACTAACAGTAGAGATAAGGTTTTGGTTTTGTCATTCCGCTGCAATACCCTAAAAGCGTGCTATTAAGCATGGAGTCATAAAATAATTAAGACTATGTTTATATTTGCCTCAATCACGGTTTATTGACATTCGCTTCCTGGACGCTTCGTAACAGGACTTGAATAGAAAGCAAAGTAATTTTCCCGTGAGCGATCTTGATCAAGTGTGTGCACATAAAGTAGATACCTATCTCGTATGTAATAAAGTTGCGTGAGAATGCACCCACAATACCTATCTCTCTTCACGCTCGTAAAATGTGTACACTGAAATTGAATTGCTTTTAAAGTCGAATCATTGATTTTAAACTCTACCGCGCTTTACTTACGCAATAGTATTGTTAAGCGATCTAATAAGGAAAATATCATACGCCCCAATTTGTAGTGTATTGCAGATTATTGACAGCTATAACTTGGGAGATTTATATTAGCAGCAATTACTAGTTGATTCTGAATAGCAAGATCAATGTTATTTTATTTTTTCTTATAATATAAACAGGAAATATTTCACGTTTTAGCCTAAGATAGTTACGTTTTCATGCAACCATCTTAGGCTTAAACACAGATGTTACAGAATCACAAGCTCAAATCAAAATTTGACGACCCTGCCTAGTTGGTAGTGACCCTGCCTGCGAAGCGAGGGGTCCCGGGTAGGTACGAATCCCTGCCGGGGCAGATATTTATGTGACAGATAATTATTATTTGTACTCGGGTCATTGTTATTGTGATATATTATATGACATGTGTCGTCCATGACACAGGTAAAAACCTACTGCGGGGGTATGAGTGTGTTAGCGTTTATTTATTTATTTATAATTAAAAATCGAAGCACGTTTATTCACTGGAGAATAATCTTTGACCAGTTCTTTATGCCAATGGATGTGTCATCCGCCAGCCTTTTGCACGCCTGTAATTTACACCAATTCCACCAGTCTTGTTTTATGAACGTTTTGCCCCCTATAAATTTTAATATCACATATCCCCATGTTAATTTTTGAACCACATTTCCAGTTGAACTATTAATTTGGTAATTTACCTTGTTTATATTTTGCACATACTCATATTGTTAACACTATTTCTTCTTTCTCTTTACAGGTATGATTAACGAAACAAACCAGTGAGCTGATCATCGGTTATGATGAGGAAGGTAACCTATAGTTAGATGCTGGATTTTGATTTTTTTAGTTTTAAAATGTATTTTTTTTATGGAAATAGCCGGCAAACGAGCTGATGATCCATGTTAAGTGGCTATCGTCGCCCTGAAACATCAGTAACACCAAAGGCATCACCGATGCGTTGCTGGCCACGAAAAAGAGAAGAAAAAGGAGAAATATTCTAAATGTGGTAAATAGCCGATAAACGAGCAGACGAGGCACTCGGTAGTAAGGAGTCACCATTGCCCATGACCATCAATACCTTAAAGTTGTCACCGATGCTAGACCGGACTAAAAGCAATCGAGGTACTCACATTATTACTGGCTCTCCGAAACGTTAAAAACGTGTTGCCTTATAACCTCCTCTATATTTCAGTGAAAGTCCCATTAAAATCGGTTCAGCCGTTCTAGAGATTTGCCCGGGCGAACAGAAAGACACAGACAAAAATAGAAAATACATAAATCGTGTCAAACTGGAAGCACTTGGGAAAACAGTTATTCTGAAATCACAGACACTTAGATTTTATTCATGTATTTTATAGATTATTACGCGAAATACTCGTAGTAAGTTGGTGCAACAGGCGTTTTAGTGATGTCTGTCAAGAAATAGTGAAAGTGAAATGTTTAGTGCAGCAGTAACTGCAGTGCTATCGTTGACCATGAGAGACTGTATGATCTGAACGGATCGGAAGTACAGTAAGTTATTGAGATGGAAGATATTGCGCTCATTTATGATTTACTGTTAAGTGATTGAATTTGTTAATTATTATTAGAATAATTAAAATGAGTTACGTAACTTAGGTCTTTTTGCCTGACTGCCAAGGAAGGGTTATATTTTTCGTACGTTGTATGTCGGTGAGCAACCTCTTTGGTTCTACAACGATTGGTCGATGCAGATGTTGTCATACAAGAAGATTCATAAAGAAAAACGAAATATTTAGAATAAGGAATATGTCAATCTATTTGGAACATACGTAGGACATTCTATGGGATTCGATTATTGATCACGGAGTAGTGGGGATTGCTATTGATGTGAACGTTAGAACTGGAAATATATCATGGAGCAAAGTAAAAGGAATATTATTGAATAACCAATACCATAGAATACATATACCTTCTTACCTACATATACCTTCTTCTTCCACATATTTATGTTTGAATGTATGTATGTATGTAATATTCTTTATTACCTCAAATCTTCCAAACCGCTGGACCAACATATGTATTATAAAGATATCGTTAGATTCGTCTTTATAATCCAAATGGTCTTAGGTGACGTTAAAAAACCTAATAGTGTGTCTGTGAGATGCTATTGTTTGAAGTGTCAAAAAATAATAATCTAAATTTTACTAACAAAAAATAACCGACTTCAAAATTACTCAAAAACTACTTGTCAGATCTCGCTCAAATTTTTGTGGAACCACATGACAAGCACCTGCTTTTCATTAAAAAAACAATCATCAAAATCGGTACACCCAGTCGAAAGTTCTGAGGTAACAAACATAAAAAAGAAATACAGTCGAATTGAGAACATCCTCCTTTTTTGAAGTCGGTTAAATATAAATCGAATAATGTAAAATGGGTATCAAATTAAAGAGCTCATCATAAGGTTTTCAAAACGGTGTATCGTGATAGCTTTTTAGATAGCAGGCGAGTTTTTTTTTTAATTTTTAAATTTAGTATAAAGTCAGTTAATAGTTGGAATTTAAACTTTATTTCAACTGAATGTAAGCGTATAGTTTTAAAGTGTTATCTTCATGGACAATCCACGTTGCTGGTTCAAAATACTTTTTTTATTCTAAATGTTGTTCAAATATAATTTTGTTTTAGAACAATTTTTTTCTTTTATTAATGATTTACCTAGATAACAATGTATTTTTATTCTATGCAACGTCTACGGATCACGACCTCAAAATTAAATGTTTTGTCGTCTGAACTAGATATTTGGCCTATGCAACAGTTTCACTGGACGGGATTTTCAAGTGAATTAACTATGTTTATTACGTATGTACATACGTGTTTTGTAAGAGCTTGTCCGAGGACTTTTTGCTATTTCATTGTCTACTAGTTACATTGTTATGTAGGTTTAATAGTGTTACAATATTACTACCTGTTTAAAACGTGCCACAGTACAGTAACTTGTATAATTTTCCATAATAAACAGATCTATCTTCGTATTCGTGCTAGCTCAGTGGTTGCGAATTCAAATTATTATACCGATGTAGGAAGTTAATTTATGTGTTATACTCGGTTCATTTTTCGGAGAGCCAATAATAATGCTGACTGCTTCTTTTTAACCAACTTCAAAAAAGAAGGAGGTTTTCAATTCGGGTGTATTTTTTATGTTTGTTACCTCAGAACTTTCGACTGCGTGAACCGAGTTTGTTGATTCTTTTTTTAATCGAAAGCTGGTGCCTATCATGTGGTCCCACTTAAATATAAGCGAGATCTGACAAGTATTTTCTGAGTTATCCCTAATTTTGAAGTCGGTTATTTTTTGTCAATATTTACATTTGGTTGGTTATGTGTTGATGATGATGCGTTGGTGTTGCTGGTGTCCATGGGTAATAGTGGTTACCATCAGGTGCTTCGTCTGCTTTTTTGTCGACTGGTTACATAAAAATATATCCGTAAGATTTAAGAAGCAACTTCTTGAGCTGTTACCTAAGTAAATGCCCCTCTCTACCGTTTCTTCCATGTAGAAGTTGGATAAACATGAGTCCATCACGAAATGTACATATAAATAATAAGTTAAAATTTGTGTCAAAATGTATTGTATTGTACGCCTGCCGAAAATGAGGAACATTGTTTTCTTTATGCAGAACTTGGCACTGTTTGTGGATTATAGCCTACTTAAAAGGTTGTTAATACATGTAACGAAGAGTGTAATAGAATGAATGACCTTTCACGTTATCTTTTGTTGTCAGTGCTAACTTTTGTGAACTACTGTAACTGTGAACGTAGGCCCACTTACATTATTAAGAAGTTTAATATAAAGTTTATATTTATGTATACTAATATAGTATAAAGAGGAAAGATTTGATTTTTTGTTTGCATTGAATAGGCTCCGAAACTACTGAACCGATTTCAAAAATTCTTTCACTGTTGGTAAGCTACACTATCCCCGAGTAACATAGGCTATATTATATTTTCAAAAAAAATAGGGATCCTTTAATAAAACTCCAATAAGTTGTAAAAAAATAACAAAACCGAAGCATAGCGAGGGCGGTTACTCGTAAAACATAAAGAGCGAATAAGAAATGAATAAATGAATTAGTTGCCAGCTTCATTGCTTATAAAATCTTAATTTTATGTTTTCATTAATTTATTATTTGATTTGATATATGGTTTCAGCTGCCGCTTGAAGGCGGCTTTAAAGAAATTCCGAGAATAGCGCATTTCAAAAATGGATGGATAAAATAAATTAGGTTAGACCTAGACAATGTAATATTTTTTCGCTTGTTGCTCTTATACCAACTGCGTAAACTGGTTGGTTCACGGGCTAAAAATAATCCTGTGGCATAAAAAATTACAATTATAATTGTAATTATTACAAATTAATTATTACTTATTACAAATATATGTAATTATATTTGTACATTTGTAATTATATATTACAAAGTATATAATTACATATAAATATCATCCATATATAATAAAAGGATGAAGTATTTTTTTCTCTTGATTCAATAATAAGGAAATTATAATAATTTATTCGTTGCGTATAGCGCAAGACCATATTTTATGCAGTTGTATCAAATACATTGCAACACCTAAATAAACTCATTGCATAATTTGACCCAAAAATTTTGATAGCGACGTCAGCGTCCGCAAGTACCGTAAGTTTCCGTCTGCAAATACGTAGTTATTATTATTGTTGATCGTTTCTTTGTCCACATCCATTATGTAATGTAGGGGAAGTTATTTGCACCGGTGCTCTTTGCTCCTAATGACATTTTGGTAATCGGTAAACGATTCTGGTGTGTTATTATGTGTATGTCACGAGATTATTACGTATTTTTTAATTTTCCGGGTGTAGATTTTTTTCAGTTTAATTCCATTTTCAATTCATCCATCATTTAATTTTGAAAGCGCTAAATATGTCGCCGTGTTAGTTTTAAAATTTAGAGTGCATGATGGTAGTAGTATTCTAAACGAGGAACAAAGATTGTAACTCAAAAACTACTCGTCAGATCTCGCTCTTTAAGTGGGACCACATGACAAGCACCAGCTTTCGATTAAAAAAAGAATCATCAAAATCGGTTCACCCAGTTGAAAGTTCTGAGGTAACAAACATAAAAAAATACAGTCGAATTGAATACCTCCTCCTTTTTTGAAGTCGGTTAAAAATCAAAAAATCTAAATGTATAAAACACAAAAAATGTTTGTACGAAGGTCCTTTATAGACTATGAAATCATCCAACTGATATGCCTCAAAATGGTTTCATTTGAAAGGCAATAATCCGAAGGTGGGTTGAGACCACTAAAACGATGCTTTAGGCACATTCAGTCCATTGATAAAGTCGACTTTCCACTTTTCCCATACAACAATTTTTAAAATAATAAGTATGGAAAGATGGCGCATCAACTTCAACGTCAGGATTCTTAATATAATAATCTCAATAAACATTCTTAAAGAGGAAGATATTTAAAATAAATGTCACAACTCTTGTAGTTTATTTCCATTATTTATTATTTTAATTTAACCCCAGAAACATCTTCGCGCCCCGTTTACGGTTAGGCCTAATAAGACCAGTATCGATAATTTTTGAAACCAAAAAAAAAAATAGGATTAAACCCATTGCAAAAGGAAGAAAATATAACGAAAATGAAAGGAAAAATAATTTACGGGCGATCGGAGATCGGCAAAACTACAAGTCCTATGGAAAAAGTTAAATAGCAATGTTGTAGGTAATAAAAAGATCTACAACTTTTGAATTTACACTTCTTTACATAACCTCAAAATTTATGTGACAAATTCAAATAATTTTTTTTTAAGAAATCTGGTGAAAGTTTACCTTTGTATGTCCTTAACATACTGTATTTTTTTTTATTTAAAATATTTATTTTTTCTCCTTATTTTGACTTAATATCAAAAAAGCAACCTAATTTTCAATCGAAAATTTTCACATCAAAATATCTACTTTTTTTAAAAACTTTTTAAAAAAAGTAGATAGTGGTAGTAGGTAGTGGACTTTTTGTTCGTTGGAATCTCTACTTTCTAATGGTAAGTATATAAAAAACTATACACTACTATGGTAAATGTTCTCAGAAAATGCATGAAAAAAACAAACTTTTTCTGGTTTACCGTTTTTCAAATAGTAAAGCAATTTTTTTATATTGCCTTAATTTTTTTTGCTTCTTGGAGCCTTTCTTAAAGATATACTTAAAAATATCATGTGATTAAAAATTATGAAAGTTTTTTATTTTGTCTGTTATAATTTTTTACCAGCGATTGACATAGGAAACCACGGGACGGTTGGATGCAGATTGTTGTGATGAATAATATTATATCAATTTTTTTCCCCTCCACAGGAGAGAAGCTGATACCCCATTTACACGCGCGCGCGAGCCACGAGACAATCCGCGAGACGCGCGCATACGCGCGCGTGTGAACAGGGCGCTCGCGGACCAGACCGCGGCGCGTCTCGTGGCTCGCGGGCTCGCGTCGGTAGCGGTTTTGTAGGCGCGCGCCAAAGAGGCTCGCGCGAGCGCTCGCGCGGTGTTCACACGCGCGTAGGGGGCGTGGCTTACGGACGCGCCACGAGACGGTCCGCGACACGCGCGTGTAAATGAGCGGTGAGAATGCGTGACACCAGGGGCGTAGCTACCGCCGTATCAGCCGTATCAATTATACGGGGCCCCCACTAACTCTCCCAAAAAAAGCTCGCCAATGGCCTACGACCGCTACAGAGTTGGCACTCCTTTTATATTTGACAGCTGACGTTGAGGGGGCCCCACAACAAATATTTATATGGGGCTTCCTTAGAGCTAGCTACGCCACTGCATAATGCATACCAGCACAGCCGTCTGTGCTGGTTATGTGGGACTCGCACCCACTAAATTCAGCCTGAAGGAGTTGGCTTTGGTCCTACGACCTCTAAGCCTTCATCGGATGCGATCCTGCTTGGAGAGGGAGGGCGCTATTACATCAATTACATGTTATTGCTATATAAGAAGTTACAGGCACTGAACTTAGGAGGGTTATCAGTAAGCCAGCAGTGTACTTGTTATTACTGCGTGTACCTTAACAAACATTTACTGTTGTACGAATATTTTTGGCTTCAAAATAATATTTACTGGGTTTTAATTTTCCACTCTGGTAAGGGTTGGGTTTGGGTCTCTTTTGTTTGATGTCGTTGTTCTTACGATCGTAGATTTGTACCGGTATTATGTCTGTAATATGAAATAATAATTATTATTATACTCTCACGTACTCTATTTAATAAATCTGACTATTAACGATAGACGATGAATCTCTTTCTTTTATATTATCTTATGAAACATTATCCATTCGGTGTAATGAAAAATTTCTGAGCAATATTGTAATTTTACTCCATACATTTATTAGGTAAGTTGCAACTTTAGGGGCTCTGTCCATCTTTGAGTCCAAGACTGCCGTGCATTCTATCTGATCTATTAAATCTGATCCTTTTGTTGAAAACTGGTTATTTCCCCAAACACTTTTATCCCGACGTATTTTTTTAAGATTTCTTACCATCCTGCTTGTAAAATTAGCAATGTATTCAATGTAGTGTCATTGCAATGTTACAGAAATAAGATACAGTTACGTAGTACGTATACGTAGTTTACGTTGGATGATAGGTTATTAAAATAAAATATATTAAATTAACATATTCAGTAATAACTTTATTAAGTTCTTTATTTCTAACAGTGTTTTAAGGTATTATGTCGAACATTATTTACTTCAGAATCTTACAACAGTTCTATTATATTAGAATTAACTGATAGATACCTATGTACTTACAGGAGTGTTCCCTTTACAATTACCTTAAAATTACTTCGGTAATTCTTAAATCTTAAATGTAAATGATTAAATTGCTCTCAAACATACTTCACTTTGGAGTATAACAACATTGGATAGTTTAGCATTATAATGATAATTTTCTCAAACATATACTACTATATACATGTTGTATTTGTTTGAAAGGTATATGTTCCTGATACAATTTTATAGTTAATCACACTATGTACATATGCATTGGTCTTAACAAATATAATAATAATATAAAACTTATGTATATCGTATATACACTTAAACATAGACAATTTTACATCGTTCTATCTTACCTCTAGTACCCTATGTACACCAGGTTACCATTGTGCCTTATTATACATTACATTATACAACAATATATAACACCACTTTAACAGTTATTTTGGAATTGATTTTATTTTATTAATATACATTCATCACTTTTATTGCAACACTGATAACCGACTACTAAATTAAGGATAACTCAAAAACTACTCGTCAGATCTCACACAAATTTGAGTCGGACCACATGACAAGCACCAGCTTTCGATTAAAAAAGAATCATCAAAATCGGTTCACTCAATCGAAAGTTCTGAGGTAACAAACTTAAAAAAAATACAGCCGAATTGAATACCTCCTCCTTTTTTGAAGTCGGTTATAAACAAATATTTAGTAACGATTGAGACTAGATCAGTAACTTTTACCGTCGTAATTATTTGTATCCATATTCTTATGTTAGCACTAGTTTTGGTATCCATAATATGGCCCCAATAGAAATTTAACTAAAGGCGAATATCATTAACATCACCTGTCATTCGTACACATATCACTACGATTGAGCAGCAAATGTTCCAAGTTTGAGCATTTTAGTGATCGACGTCTCCGATTTGTTTTTGGTAACCAAGTATTTTTGATTAAATCGCTTCCTTTTTCAGCAATCATTATAACTGGTGCGTTAATGTTTCCATTTGTAATCGTAGGCATGATACTTGCATCTATGACACGAAGTCCTTCTACACCGTATACTCTTAGTTCCGGGTCTACAACTGCCATGGGATCACTTGAAGGTCCCATTTTAGCAGTACACGAAAGGTGATAAATTGTCATGGTGTATTGACGAATGTAACAGTCCCAGTAATCATCTGTGTATAATGGCAAATGCTTGCAATTAGGGACTGGTACATTATTAAACCTTGCCCCGAGCCGTTTCATAGCCTGTGTTTCTCCTACAGCAATGGAGGCTTTCACACCTTCTCGTAAAACTCCAACATCATCGGGATGTGTCAAGTAGTTATGGATCATTATTGGATAATCTAGGGGATTTCGTGACCTCAGTTTAATAAAACCTCTGCTCTTCGGGCGCAGCATCATAGGGAATATCCCAAATACGTCTTTGTTGGTAATGTGACCAAAAACTTCATTATAAAAGTCATCAGTAATACCATGAGCTTTTTTAACTTGAGTGCCTCCATCCGAAGGGATGGAAGCAGATGTCATCATGAACTCCATATCGGGCCAGTCATCTGAAGAATTTGCATATTTAGTGTTAATGAACGCAACCACTTCCAAGCCTATGCTAGATGTAAGTGGACCGTCTTCGGACACAGCGTAACGTAACGCCGAATTGATGTTAACAAGTCTGTTCATGACTAAACTTATTGGATAATCAATTTGGAACACTATTCCTCCAACAGCAATGTGATCTTGCAAGTTTCTCCCGACACCGGGAGAATCTTGGATGACGTCTATGCCGAGCTCTTTCAAGTGCTGTGCCGGTCCTACTCCAGAGAGCATAAGTAGCTGCGGTGAAGCAATAGCACCAGCAGATAAAATAACCTCCCTCTTTGCATAGACTACTTGTTCAGTACCGTCTCTAAGAAATTCTACTCCATAAGCTCTCTTCGTATCCTTGTCAATCAATACCTTGGTCACGTGTGAGAAAAGGGCAACGTGAAGGTTCTGTCGTAATCGGACTGGCCGAAGAAATGCTTTGGCGGCAGAACACCTGGTCCCTCTCCGCATTGTATATTGAAACCAACTGTACCCAGTTTGCTGGACACCGTTAGCGTCTGTGATGTCATAGCCCATCTCTTCACCAGCTTGCAGAAAAGCAGCTCCGATAGGTGTATTATATGGTGCGTTTTGTACTGTCAAGTATCCTCCTGAAAAACAATTGAGCTTGGAATTATTATGTTTGCATATTAAGGAACCTTAGCCTAAGCAACAGTGGGCGTGGTCGATAGTTGTATGAATGATAGTGAGGGGCAAAAACTTCATGAATGCTTCCGTGCTTAGGAAGGCACGTAAAGCTATCAGTCTCGGTTTTTATCATTAGGAGCTATTTCGGAGGGCTTCAGGTTGTATCCTCCGACATTCGTGGTAAATACTAACCCTTCCACTAATCCGTTCTGGAGCAGCGTAGGTGAGTATGCTCTGCGCTTCCTTAGTATTAGCTTAGTACTGGCATTCAATTATTTGAAGCCAACATACTTATGTTGATGAATACGACTTTGTTGATGAACGCTTAATGAATATAACTCATCTAATTATTTTTTGACAAAAAATAAAACCAACGAAAAAAAACTGAAAAGCGAAAAATAAAATAAACCATTTAGTATTATAAATTAAGATCCTAAATTAACTGAAAATAAATAATTTCGAGACCGTGCCAAACAAACAAAATTAATTACGTAGAGTTAATTTTATAAGGGCAGTGGCATGCGATGCACACGGCAGCAGCAGCACGGCGCACATCTTTTCACCGTTTGTTTTTTCATTGGTTTCGCACCGCCTCAAAATTATTTATTTTCAGTTAATTTAGGATCTTAATTTATAATACTAAATGGTTTATTTTATTTTTCGCTTTTCAGTTTTTTTTCGTTGGTTTTATTTTTTGTCAAAAAATAATTATTTTTTAATTTTTAGTTGCTATGAAAATTATTAAGTTATTGGTGATATATTCAGTTACCAGGTAAAAATATAGTAGTTGAAACATAAATCATCTCCTATTTTCGTACCTTTAGGGGTAAAATTTTCTTTCCAAATTTAAACAAGAGTAACTTCAAGGTATACAATATACAATAAAAAAAGAATCATCGAAATCGAATCATCCAGTACAAAGTTATTGGGGTAACGGGCAAAAATTCCGTGGGTGAATAATCAATCATCCCCTATTTTCGTACCTTTAGGGTAGGAATAAAATTTTCAAAAAAATATGGGACCAACTTCAAGATATACCCTATCCATTAAAAAAAGAATGATCAAAATCGGACCACCCTGTGCCGATTGCTGAGTATACATAAAAAAAAAATATACGCGTCGAATTGAGAACCTCCTCCTTTTTTTTTCGTCGGTTAAAAATAGTCATCAAAACTCATGTGATGACATCCCAAACGTCCATCTCGGCTGGGAATCGAACCAGGTATCTAATATCCATAGTCCGGCACCACCAGTTGGTAGGTAGTATTTGATACTGTAATACTTATCTGATAATAATATACTGGTATCCTAATATCTATACTTAATATTATAAAGAGGAAAGTTTTGATTTTTGTTTATTTGTTCGCAATGGATAAACTCAAAAATTGTTGAGCAATTTCAAAAATTCTTTGTCCAATAGGATGTTATATTGTTTCTGACTAACATGCGCTATATCTGATTGTGATTCGTGATGGTTTTAACCTTATAAAACACTAGTGGAACCGGCAGACGTTGTTCTGCAACATGTTTTATACTTACATCAAATTTAAAATATCTCTAATCACATGAATGAAATATAGTCTATGTCACTCAGAAATAATATAGCTTTCTACTGGTGAAAGAATTTTTGAAATCGGTCCAGTAGTATTTGAGTTTATTTGTTACAAACATATTAAAAAAAATACAAATCATTCCTGAATACAATATTATTGTAGATGTTGTTGAACAACGTCTGCCGGGTCAGCTAATACACAATAAATTGTACTCTTATCGGCGAAGTCGATTATTCAGTTTACTACTGGTAACTTTCACCTATTGTTAATATAAAAAGAAAAAATAATAAAGAAAGCCTTAAATTGATAGTATCGAGTTTTATTCTACTTGTCTTTACTCTGTTTTGCTAACAGAATTGTTCTGCTGTTTTTGTTGACTACGGTTTGATGTTCTATTAGTTGCGGTCATAGAACTATGGTCTCGACATTAAAGTAAAAGCAAATTCTCATTCACTTAACATTGTTGTGTAAGTAACTTGAGAAACTGAACATGTGAAACAAGCCATATTAGTTTTGTTACAAAAAACGAATGTGGCTAGTTTCACATGCATGACGAATTACCTGTGGAGTGATATCTCTTGTCTTTGGCTAAGTAGGGGTTTCGCTGATCTTCGGACTTTTTGAAATAAGGCAGAACGTCTTCGTATCCCCAACCAGGGTTCCCAAAAGATTCCCATTGGTCGTAATCACGTTTGTTGCCTCGAATGTAAAGCATGGTGTTCAGGACTGAGGATCCTCCCAGAACCTTGCCCTTGGTCCAGCTACATCGCTTGTCTATCATCGCTTGGCAAGCGGAGTCTTGTGGTCGAGTGCTGAAAATTAAAAAATATGTCAGTTAGTTTACACGTAGCTTATACACGGTCAGTAGAGGGTGACACTTGATGTATAAATTTTTTAACTACAGTGGTCAGTATAGTTATCAATGTAAGTTTACTTCAAGTTCAAGGCTTCAGATAAAATTGTTTAAGGATAAAGTGGAGTGCCGTTAGATTTTAACGTCGAATCGTTAAATGAAACCTTTTCTATCATAATTTATAGACAAAATAATTTTTGGTTTATTGAAGTGAAAACTTCTTTTGGTGCGTTGAGGTATTTTTGAGGTGGGATGGAACCATGCAGCTCGCGACATGTCAGATTCGACACGACACCTACCTACCTGTGGCGCCATCTCTGAGAGAAGTACAGAACAACAACTCGTATTGGCATAAAGATTTACATATAAATTACGAGGCGTTGGCAGCCGTTCATTAAAAATGTAATAAATAAAAAACATTTCATTTAAAAGTATTTCCTGCACAATAAAATATTTCCGGAAGATTCAAAAAATATACACGTAATTTAAGTCTTCTAGAAGTTCAAGTTTTCACTTCTGCCGGCACTACCGGAGTGCCTTTAATATTTTTATTTTATTTTACGTTATTATCAGTTATACCGTTTCTGAGACACAAACTAGTGAGTGAGCTGAATGTTGTGATACGTAACATAATGAAACAAAATGTTATATCAGAATATACTTAAATAATGTTACCCACCGGTATTTCCAATCCAATTTACTTTTATGCAGATACAAGGAAAGTAAAGGAACATCGCTGATATCCGTCTCGTGTCCACCAGCTTCCAGCAACAGAACCGTCCAACCTTCTACTTCTGTAAGTCTGTTGGCTAGCACTGAGCCAGCGGACCCTCCTCCGACGATGACGAAGTCGTACTCTTCTCTCAAGTACTTCTGGTTGAACGGTCGATTCTCCGGGTCTAGAAGGTCGTAGTTGAAGTACGCCATGGCTGCCAACATGACGGGAATGAAGGTGAGCTTGCTGAGGCCGCCTATCGTCAGCGCCGACTTGGCGGCGGTCGCTGCTACTGTTAGGATACCCATCTTGGATTATCTATCGCACATACTGGGACCTGGAATGAATAGTAGCAAAGATTAGTCCCCTGTTGTGTCAGTTTAATGTTTGTTTTTAAATATTTATTAGGTAATTCCTTTATTTGGTGTTATATCTTTATCTTTACCAAATACTTATATATCTTCAATAAATAATTCAGCCTTTTTTTAGTAGTACCACATGCCCAATTACCATAGTTTATTGATAGCAAAGCCTGAATGACCTAAATACCATTGAGGTCTGTTATACAAGTCCATAGTACAAGGTGTTCTGGTAGGAGAACAGTTAAAACAATCTAAATTATTGCTTGTAGGCAATTTTTATACTCGTATTGCAGTGATCCTTCTTGAAATTTTAAAGGTAATGTGTTCATTACGATGGAAGTTTTATTTCGGTAATATTATCAAAAAATGTCATTTTAGAAATTTTAGATTTTTAAGTGATTTGGGCGTAATTTTATAATAATCTCGGTAAATTGTAAGTTTTTATCACTATATTTTACGACATAATTTCTTCCGATAGATTGACAGTATGTCGCTGATATTGATAACATAAGTAGGTATGTACAGATAAAATGTAAATGATTCTAATAATTATACCTTATTAGTACCAAATGACTGTTGCGAAAATCATTTTCAAATGAGCCTCATTTGACTAATGTTCAACGTTTTCGTCATGTTTATTGCGATACCTTTTATTCAAAATGCCTACGATAATGTGCTTAAACCAGACAATAAAGAGCGTATGACACACTGGTCATAAGTGTTATTTGGTTGTAGAGAATTAATTTGGAAATTATTATGAAACTGTTTATTATTTATACCTACTCGCGTAGATGGTTGGGAAGTTATCCCTGACATATACCAATACGTCAAGTTACAACTTTATAACTTTCTAGTATTTTTTTTGCATAACATGTACTATTTATGTATAATTAATGTTATACTCACTCCGACACAAGAACATAATTCGTTTAATTAGTAAATGCAAGATATACTGTATGGTGTCGTCTGCTCTGTTAATTACATAAAAATGTGAGCTATTTGACGGTAAATGGTCATGGCTTGTAGGTTATTACCGTAACAAGAAAATTAGAAAATTCAGTGATGTTAAGAAATATATGGTATGTGTTGTTTATGAAAACAAAACGCAAATTGTTGAAAGTATGTGAGTCTTATTTGTTTATTTATTTATTAAAAGGTCGTCAACAGGGTCTTTGTAAATTAGCAGTCGAATAGCATAAGTTTATCGAAAGAAATATGCGAGTGTCACGGTTTAAAATATGTGCAATCTATAAATCCTCATCAACGTTACATCACATGAAAATTTGTATAACCGGTACCTACGATTACTCATTAAGGTCATTTTAACAACATAAAGAATCGTGAAAAAAGTTGTATCTTTCAAAAGGTTAAAAGTCAATGAAGACGTCAATGAAAACGTTTACCACTTTTGCAAAACCACAGCCCTGACCCGCTGTGTAATCGGGTATTTTCCAGGATTATTGTGAATTAATTCTATTGTCCGCTAGCTCCTCTCAACTTGGCCCTTTCACTAGCTGAGAGCTTGGTATTACGAGTATTCATTTAATGTTATATTTTATACGCTTTATATTAACTTGACCTTTGTGCATGTATGTTTGAAAAACACATTGTATTCGCTACAATATGTTTTTCAAACGTGTAATTTATACTCACAAATATACAGCTCAAGGTAATGTAATGTATGATTTTAGACAAAAGCTAAGTTTTTTGACATCTGAACTGAAGAGGCCAAAGAAGCGTGGTGGAGTAAGTATGATCTAAAGCCTTCTTAATCATGTGTAGAGCCTCCAGTTCAATTCTGGACCTTTAATGGGTTCAAGAAATAAATTTCCGCACATTATTATTCCGTCTTGTCCATGTTGGCGTCGTCTGCGATGGCAAGTGTTGTTCGATTGACAGTGATTATAGCGCTCACGTAACTGTTACATAATTGGGCCCGCGACATAACTATGTAGGTAATAAGGTTCACCTGTACATGCATTTTGTGTACGCTTTGTACTGAGGAATAATTTAAGTACGATGGTAGTGTAAAAGTTTGTTGTTAATATTAAAGGTTTCCAAATCTGATCTTTTCAAATTTATTTAAAAAATAACTGTTTTATTTTACTTAACAATTTATGAATGTAGGGTTTCAATTGTTGCTTACATACATTAACTACTTTAATTGAACATGGACCATCATGATGCCAAGCAGGAGGAACCAGAGTTATCTTATGCGGCCCTTGCATAAGATATCGATCGTCTTATAAAAACCAATTGCGACTCTCGTCATGACCGGCTTTAAATTTATTTTAATATCATAATTTTTTTACTTACTGCTACTTGTAGCAGTCAAATAGGGGTCGTGCTCTTGTACACACCTGTTTTGCGCATGATATTCCGTAAAAGAAAATGTAGATACTACCAAAGAAAGCACAGTTTTGTAACCGACACGATTTTGTGTTAAATGTCAATGAATCAAGGTTTATGTACGACTTTAGTGGCAATTACGGCGTAATGCCAGCTATTAATTTGCTACGGGATTTGTATTGTATTTATGTTTAAAGAATATTTGTTTGGGAATTTAAAATTTAATTTTTATATAGTAAGATTATAGAGTACAGTATAATTAGTATTTTTTTATAATTGGCATGGTTTTGAGTACTTTTTTGAGTTTGAATCCTTTAGAAACGATTTTCATATTTAAGCCCGCGGTATGAAATTTTATGAGGAGTAAAATCAAACTTTTTCTGTTACGTTATACGTTATGAGCGTTATGCGTTATATTTGTAATTCATAACACAGAATCTAAATCGAGTTATTACTTATCAGTAACAACGTCAATAATAATAATCTTGTTACATCCTATTCTGATGATGTAAACATCATCATCATGGTCTTCGTCGTCTAAGTCGTACCGTAGATAATAGTATAATAGTAACAACGCCATGTAATGATAATAATAATCTTGTTACTGATTTGACAGTCGCAAACTAAATGGCGTTAAATTCCAGTCGTGCGTCGGAGCTGACACACACAATTTTTTTATGCAGTAGAAGGTTGTTGAACAAGTAGACGGGCCAATTGATAGTGAGTAGTAACTGACGTGCACGGACCTCTATATAATAACACTAAGGGGCCTTCCATAAATTCATATGTTAGGAGGGTGGGGGGGGGGGCGATGTAGTGTGACATTGTATGACAAGGGGTCCTAAATTTCGTGACGTAACATTTCAAAATCGAATAATTGGTATGTATAGGTAAATATTAAAAAACAATTAATGGAAATGAAACTTATTTCGGAACTGCAGTTTTAATTTAATAATTTCTAGGTGTAAAATTTCATAATATGTGACGTCACACTAGGGGGGGGAGGTCTCACAAATGTGACCAGCTGTGACAAGGAGGGGGGCAGGGATCAAAAAGTCATGAAATTAGTGTGACGTCATAGATGGCCCCTAAAGGCATGACCGACGCATTGCCGATCAAGAAAAAGTGAGCTGGGAATGAAAACTCATTGCTGGCTTTCCGAAAGCAGGTTACCCAAAACTTGTCTTTAGCCCTGAAACTTGTAATAGTCCCACTGTTGTCATGTCATGAGGTATTACCGCACTATGTATACCTCCCAGGTTTGCAGGGCTTATGTCACCGTACACAATACATTACATAGTAATTATCACTTGCTTCTGTTAAGGAAGGCTAAATAAACCAGTCTACCTGAAGGATTTCCATAATGTCCTCATTCGAAGTGACAGTCAATCAAAATTGGGTGTTTGCAAACGAATAACATAATCTGAAATCTTTTATTTTTGGGTTTTACATCTTTCCATGCAACCGAATCTATACTAATATTATAAAGAGGAAAGCTTTGTATTTTTGTATTTTTATATTTTTGTATGTTTGCAACGAATAAACTCAAAAACTACTGAAACGATTTTAAAAATTCTTTCACCATTAGAATGATACATTATTAACGAGTAACATAGGCTATATTTATTACTAGAAAAAATTAGGGATCCTTGCTAAAACTTCAGTAACGTGAACCAAGGTGTAAAAAAATTTGCTTAAAAATTTCTTTCATCGCATACGCTGCGGAAACTATTCATGATAGAACAAAAAAATGTTCTACAATATTAGAGAATATATCAATATCTACAAAAAACCTCGCGATACTATATGTCCAACGATTGTAATTATGTCACTATAACCACTTTTTACATTTTAAAAGTTAATAAAAAAGCTGACCAAAATCAGACCATGATAACCATACCTTCGTATTAATCCTTATCCAAATAAATCATTTCATATTCAAAACTGTTTCAATACCTATTGATAACTTTTTGAATTACTCAAATCGGACATTCCATTCAGAAGTTATTACGAATCCGCCGCCGTACAATGACCAGTGTAGACCCACGCATAGCAGCCGTAGCGTAGTTAGGCGACGAAGGAGGGGCACGAAGTGCGGGGCGGGCTAATCTATCTATACATAGTCTTGCCAGATATACTGTTACAGCCTTGTTTAATTTAAGTACCAAATACTAGCGAGAAATGTTTCGATTGATTACGAATGAGGAAATTTTGCACTATCTTAAAATAAAGAAATAATTGATATTGTGTCATTTAATAAAAAATGAGTGGACGTTAAAATAAGACACACACGGGTTATTAAGTTGCACCGCTACAGCTATGCAGCTTGAGGTTTTTAAATTGCTGAAAATTTTAAAAATAACTGATGGATTTTTTTTATCGTACTATCAAATGATTCCCTGAAGTTTCAAGCTTCGAAAACCGTAGAAGAAGCGCCCAACCTTGCACGGTTAGAACGCCAGCGATCACCAAAGAGGTACAGGCGCGAATTAAACGAATTCACGTCCGGAAGCAAAAAATTTTAGCTCTTCAGGTAGGGTTAAGAAAAACTACCATCAAATGAATGTTAAATGAAGACATTGTACCCAGAGCTTATCAACGACACACAGGGAATTTCCGTAATGAACTTCCAAAAAAATTAAGACTCGAGAGATGACCAGCTTTGTTAAGAAGGTACGCGAGAAAAAAACCGCCAAATTCTTATTTCAAACGAAAAAATTTTTGGCATCGAAGAAAGTTACAAAAAACAAAGTGATAAAATATTATGCCCACGTGAACAAAGAAGCAACCAGGCGTATGCCAATAATCCAGCGTGGGCATTATCCTGCATCAATCATGGTTTGACTTGGAGTCTCATATTCGGGCTCATCTGTGATATTTCTCTGTGAAAAAGAAGTGAAGCCCAGTATTTTTGAGTATCAAAATACTGTCCTTGCAAAGATTGTGGAACATCTTCTTTAAAAAATTATCGAAAATCCACAATAAGTATTCCAATAAAATTCAGCACCAGATCATCAGAAAGCAGGATACAAAACTGGCTGATTGGTCATAAAATTTACTTTATAGGGCACAACGAGAGGCCCTCTTAAAGCAGAGGCTTACATCCGTTGGAAACAAAATATGGCAACAATGGAAACAGAAAGCATGCGCTAAATCTCACCAAAATTTTAAGTTTCTGAAAGCATCCATGATTAAAGCAGTGGCTGATATAGATACGAACCTTGTACATGCTACGATTGACGACTGGCCTAAGAGGTTGAGGCCCTACATTCAAAACCAGGGAGGGTATTTTGAATAACCGAAACAAAACTTTAATTAACATTTAACTACCTTTGTTTTTATATAATTAATTTACAGATATCTTAATTACAAAAAAATATATTTAGTGAAGTGTTTGTAACAGTATTTATGGCTAGACTAGGTATATATAAAAGAAAGTCGTGTTTGTTACACTATTTACAACTCAAGAACGGCTGAACCGATTTGGCTGAAAATTGGTGGAGAGTTAGCTTAGAATCAGGAGACGAACATAGGATACTTTTTATCCCGGAAAATAGACCTTTTCCTGTAGGATAAGGTAAATTTTTGTTATATGTAGTTGATAGATTAGTTATTTATACAGATATCAAATAAAGCTCGGGGATGGATATAGGATACTTTTTATCCCGGAAAATAGACCTGTTCCTGCGGGATAAGGTAAAATTTTGTTATGTGTAGTTGATAGATAGCTATTATCGGGAACGGGAGCGGGAGCGGGAGCGGGAGAGGGAGAGGGAGAGGGAGGAGCACACAGAAACTGTAACGGCTAAGAACGGCTGTACCGATTTTACATTCTTAGGCGATACGAAGTTCGCCGGGTCAGCTAGTTTTAATATAACTTTGTAAAATTACCTACAAAATAAATTTAAGAATTATGAAGATCATCATTATTTTGTATTAGTTACTATAAATCTATCCAGAAATCCATGCAATTTGATTTGACGTTCTCGACCTGACTAAAATTCAAATCACATTTAGGTTTGCTATTGTATCATAAATCTCTGTATTTTTTTTATTTTTTTTATTTTTCCAAACAATGGAATTTGCTTAGTAAGTAGTACCTATATATGGCACTGCTTTAATATTATTCCCATGATTTTAGAGCCATATCATAAATCTGAGCATAATCTTAGGATCATGGGAATAATATTAGAAAGCAAGTATAATAATATTAGAAGCAGTGCCATATACACCTGTATACTATACAAAGTTCAAAATGGCTTTAGAGCAATATCTACATATATACTACTCTATTACTCTATTAGTAGGTATTGCTCTAAAGCCATTTTGAACTTTGAACAGACATTGCATTTAGTCTGATCAATGGGGACTGCTTTCAATACTATTCTATTATGAATTTTGTACTACGAGTATAAATATGTCCAAAAATCTGTGCAATTTGACATTGTTGCGTCCTCGAATAGATTAAAATCCAAATCGTATTATTTATATCTTAATTGGATCATAAGTCTCTGTATTTTTTTATTTTTCCAAACAATGGAATTTGCTTAGTAAGTAGTACCTTCATATATATGGCACTGCTTTAATATTATTCTCATGATCTTGGAGCCATATCTTTGAACAGACATTGTATTTAGTCTATGGGTACTGCCTTCAATACTATTCCCATGGTTCCGAGCGATTATACGAGTTTAAACAGACATTGTATCTAGTATAATATCTGGTTGTTGTTGCTTCAAAACGTGAGAATAATGTGGAATATTTTCTTGTACGTAAGTTCTCTGGAGATTGCCACATGAAAATGATATGAGTTTTTTTGGTTAATTGTGTTATTGTCTCTAAATTCTTCCCCTAGCTTACATAGTTTACAGTTTGATACAACATACTACACTATAAAATAGATACTTGGTTTATTTTCGTACCCAATTTTATGTAACTTGATCTGATTTTGACATTTAAATAAAGACACTGTATGACCTAGAATAACTTGAAGTTAAGTAAATTGCTAAAATATAAGTAAGTTACTTTCATTTATGTTTAGGGGCCATCAATAAATTGCGTCACACTAATTTCATGACTTTTTGACCCCTCCCCCCTCCTTGTCACTGCTGGGGACATTTGTGAGGCCTCCCCCCTAGTATCACGTCACATATTATGAAATTTTACACCTAGAAATTATTAAATTAAAACAGCAGTTCCGAAATAAGTTTTATTTCGATTAATTGTTTTAATATTTAACTAAAATTCACTGTCTACTGTTTTGTTTTTAACCAACTCCAAAATAGGAGGGAGGTATTCAATTCGACTGTATTTTTTATGTTTGTTGTCTCAGAACTTTCGACTGGGCGAACCGATTTTGATGATTCTTTTTTTAATCGAAAGCTAGTGCTTGCTATGTAATTTCACTTAAATTTGAGCGAAATCGAACGAGTAGTTTTTAAGTTATCTCTAATTTTGAAGTCGGTTATTTTTTGTCAAGAATTATATAATAATAAGTCACTATTGATAAAAGTAAGTATTTAACATAAAGAGATCATATTTTAGGAGTTGGATATTTGTTTTTGCGTAAAACTCTAAATAAGAATGTCTTCTAACACAGAATTGTTGACATTTGTCTGCCTTAGGACCTTCAGGAACCAAAATGGAACGTGTAGAAATACAGTCGCTGTTTCCACAAAGAACATGTGCTTTTCCTGTTTACTCACACAGGAAGTATTATCATATTTCCCATACAACAAAGATAGATTTTCCATACCTAGTATAGCTACACACCTTTAAATGTTAACACACCCAATAGTCGGCCAAACAATTGCGAATACATTTTGTAATATGGTGTAACGCCCAAGTAGCACAAATGCGCTGTATAACAGTATTTCAACAGAGCACAATGGAAACGCTAGCTGATAAGTTGCAGTATAGTAGCGTTATAAGCGCTTAAACAGCTGATATAACTCTAATTTGGGCACAAATTTGACAGCACATAGCTGTATAAGAAATCCCATTACTAAAATAATTGGGTTATATCAGCATTATATTAGCATTTTATGTGGGTAACAGACATTACAAGAGCTGAACGCTGCCTGATTAACAAACCACATGTTACCCTATAAACACAAAGTGAACATTTCTAATGTTTTCATAGAGCTGAAAGTAAACGTCGAGCGAACTTGTGATATGCATTATCTTTATTTTCATTAAAACTGTCAGTATAGTGTCAATCCTTAAAACTTGTTGTGTGCAAGATCCCATGGTGCCATTTTGTGACATGAAAAATATAATTTAAGATAAGTAAAACTTCGGTTTCTTACTAATATATTTGAAATCTTATTGGGAAGGTAACTTTATCGTGAAATACCACATATATATCGTTTAAAATTTTCACGCGCCCTCATAATAATACAGAATACGAAAAAACATTTAACTTAAATTGATTGTAAACAAAATAAAATATATTGTTTTGGCATATTTATATGCATGAAGGGCTGTTTATGTGTTATTTAGTAGTATCTTATTTAATTGTTGTCGATATCTTTTAAAATAAACCAAACCAAAAGGGCTAAAATTTTATAATGATACACAGTCAGGTAGTAAATATGGCGGATAGGCAAGTGAATAGTTGTAATCTTAACATAGTGCTAAGGGCTGCATGAATGCTCGCATGTGGCCTGTTATTGTAGGCTGTATATTATTTCCCGCATCGGCCATATCATCATGAATAATCTTCAAGTACTCTGCATTAATTTTACGTCGTATTCCACCAGTTCTTTTTTTATCTTTCCACATTTTGTAAAACAACACTCACTAGTTCGGAAATTGCCACACATTATAAAATAATAAAATTCATGATTACATATAACTCAATCAGCAGAAAAGATGACCACACAAGTTCAAATATTCTGCTCAAACAAGAATTACGAGCTTAAAAGTGAACTTTTTTAAGGCAGCGGGCTGCTATGTAACTGCATAAAGTTCACAATTTAGGTCTGACATGGCCTAGACAAATGCTGTTATACGAGTATATACTGACACCTGATTAATAGAGTAAAAGTCCATCTGTGTGCAGCGTGAAGCATTTAATCATTGTTAAATAACTTCACAAAGTAACTGTTTGCGTTACAGTAGTTCACAAAGTTCTCTCTTAAAATGCAACAGTTTTAGAGCACACTCGTGGCTATTTATTCAGAAGACTGCATTGCTAGTGTTCCACAGCATACGCTCATGCAGCAGATAGAAGAAAATAGTACCAAACGCTGCATAACAGTGACGTCTGTGGCATGTGTGTGGTGCCTAATAGAATCACAAAACAGAATAAAGCATTTTAATTAGCCTCGCTTCTTTTTATACAGCTGTTACGGGTTGAAAGAACTCTTATAAGTAATTACAAATGCTTAGATTGACGATGTGGGCCTTGTGTGAAAGTTTATATTGCTATTTTGTGCTACTTGGGCGTGCCCCGCCGAGGATAAGTGGAGGATGGGGCACCATTTATGGCACAGGTGACATACTTTCGAGTTTCAACTGTTTTAGTACACGTACGCCACTGTACCTAGTGCCCGTATGCCAATCAATAAAAATATATTTCTCTGTTCTCTATCCTTTCTTGGCTGGTGTTGACCTTTTTATTCACTACTAGTTGTTACCCGCGACTTCGTCCGCGTGGTATTTGTTAAAAAAGTTATTGTTCTTTTTTCTAAAACTATTTTTTTTTTCTAAAATAAAAGTTACTAAAGTTACTAAAGTTCTAAAATAAAAGTTACCTAAGTTACTCCTTGTTACATCAGCTATCTGCTAGTGAAAGTCTTGTCAAAATCGGTCGAGCCATTTCAGAGATTGGTCAGAACAAACAGACAGACAAAAATTGTAAAAAATGTTGTTTTGGTATATGTACCGTGTATAAATCCAAATGCACTTAGTAAAAAGCGGTTATTTTAATACTACAAACAGACACTCCAATTTTATTTATTTGTATAGGTATAGAATAGATTATTTATAAAACAAGTGGCGCGATTACGTCGATTTTGGACGGATTCGAATAAACTTGTAAGCCTTAACCCTTAAGTGCCCTTAACCTACGAATAAACCCACTAATTTTTTTTTCTATTTTGTTTTTCCAAACACTAGTTGAGAATTGCTTTTCCATCTAAATTAATAATGTAACTTAAGTCATCCAATCTTATTCTAATTCCTATCTGCACATTTTACCAGCTGATAATATATGTAGTTACTTTATTGCTATACTAACCTTATTTATTATGATTTAGATTTTCTATGTATTTATCTATAATCATGGCTGGAAACCATTGAACAGATGCAAAATATACTAAGAATATTTGTTCCGAATATCACTACAATAAGATACTTTGCATCGTAAACGTAACTAAATACGGAAATTCAATTATAGGTATAATATTTTACCGATTTTTTCTAGCTTTTTAAATACAATGATTTATGTTAACTTTTTACTACTAGAAAAAAATGGTTGTCTGTAAAGTCGGTTTACGGACGGTAGTTTAACGTGACAACGTCATGACTAAGCTCCGCTCCACTCGGCCCCGCTCCGCCCCGCCCCGCTCCGTTCCACTCAACTACGATCGCCTACGACATCGGCTACGATACGCCGATCGTAGCCGATCGTGCCTCTCTCTCGCTTTTGCCGCTCTCTCGCTCGCGGAACGCTACATTTTTTCGTGCGTGCGCCCGCCGTTCATCGTTTTAACAGACGTTATCACGTCAAAAAATATGCCTTTGAAAATAGGAAGTTATGACCTCCTGTACCAACTAACTAATAACTGAAACGCAACTCGAATCCACATGTCGTGTATCGAATTGCGTCCTTGCCTGAGTGAAATCTCGCGTGAATCTTCCACTACGCGCTCTTAGTTATGGATAGCGCAATTAACTAGAATTAAAATTGTATATCCAAGTACGTTAGTGCAATTACGTTTTCTCAAGTTAAATATTTCTTGTTTATAAATATAGAATTTGTTTACACATAATATGATAAATTATATGGCCGTGACGAAACGAATAATAACTTAATAAGTAGTATTTGGTTTTTACCCGTGGTCCACTACAGGGCACGGATCTCTCCCCATTTCTGAGGAGGCCTGGAGTTTCCACCACGCAGCATCATCGGACCGGTGGAGGGCTGTGGCCAACCCAAATATCGAAGCCTTAATGCCACTCTAAGCCGTCCTACCTACGTGACTTAACAATTGCTATCTATTCTAACACTCCAACTCAGAGTCATTAGCAGTTACTTAAATCGCTCCTTAGTACAGAATTTGTATGGTGATTATTTAGTAAGGAGTGATTTAAGTAACCGTTAGTGACTCTGAGTTGGGGCGTAATTTGTCTAACGATAAGTGCCGGAATGGGTTCCGAAGCACAAGATAATCTAAATTTTACTAACAAAAAATAACCGACTTCAAAGTCTCAAAAACTACTTTTCAGATCTCGTTCAAATTTATGTGGGACCACATGACAAGCATCTGCTTTCGATTAAAAAAAGAATCATCAAAATCGGTTCACCCAGTCGAAAGTTCTGAGGTAACAAACATAAAAAAAAATACAGTCGAATTGAGAACCTCGAGAGACCCGGAGCCCAGCAGTGGGACAGTTATGGGTTGTTGCTTTTTTTTGCTTTTAAACAAAAAAATTGTTGCCAAATGTACTAAAGGAAGTTTCTTTGCAGATGAAGTCCAGACCTTTCACAAAAGATGAAGTACATAAGGCCAATAGCTATTGATGTAGCAGGGATACACCATTATTTCTGAAAAGGCGAAATGTTTTTGTTATAATTTCAAAATATATCTAACTTAAAAAGCTTAGTGTTCTTGTTTTATTAAAATACCTACCTACTTACCTAAAACTTTAAAGATAGGAATTGTCCTCAATTCTCATTCACTGCCGTTTTTAACCGACTTCAAAAAAAGGAGGAGGTTCTCAATTCGACTGTATTTTTTTTATGTTTGTTACCTCAGAACTTTCGACTGGGTGAACCGATTTTGATGATTGTTTTTTTTAAACGAAAGCTGGTGCTTGTCATGTGGTCCCACTTAAATTTGAATGAGATCTGATAAGTAGTTTTTGAGTAATTTTGAAGTCGGTTATTTTTTGTTAGTAAAATTTAGATTATGTTTAATCTGAATATAGGTATATAAACAAAATTGGATTCACACAATTCAGTCATATATTTTATACGAGGATAATTTCGACGATCTTGGTACCTACCGTATTAAAAAAGGCGGAATCAAATACACAGGCTTCATAAAATTCATTATCACTCATCACTGATTAATAAATTCATGATTTTTTCATAAATTTTCTTTACAATACGAGAAATCTACCAATTATCCGTCGAAATCGAGCGACATGAAAAACTCCGATAATTGGTAACTTATATTACCAACAGTTAGCTGTCAAAGCGTTATTGAGACGCAAGTATTTATTTTTGTATGGACCAACATACCTACGGTATGACTTGGCCCTCCGAAGGGTAGATCAATGTCATCGGTAGATATTTTCTATCCACCGAAGGTTATTGAGACGCAAAAATTGACAAATATGACAGATAACATACTAATGGTAGCTTTATCTACAGTTTTTTAAATGTTAGTACATTATTGAGACCGGCCGTAAGTGGCCAACCCAAATATCGAAGCCTTAATGCCACTCTAAGCCGTCCTACCTACGTGACTTAACAATTGCTATCTATTCTAACACTCCAACTCAGAGTCATTAGCAGTTACTTAAATCGCTCCTTAGTACAGAATTTGTATGGTGATTATTTAGTAAGGAGTGATTTAAGTAACCGTTAGTGACTCTGAGTTGGGGCGTAATTTGTCTAACGATAAGTGCCGGAATGGGTTCCGAAGCACAAGATAATCTAAATTTTACTAACAAAAAATAACCGACTTCAAAGTCTCAAAAACTACTTTTCAGATCTCGTTCAAATTTATGTGGGACCACATGACAAGCATCTGCTTTCGATTAAAAAAAGAATCATCGAAATCGGTTGGCGTGATATTGAGTTATACGTCAATTTGTCGCGCACATCTTAACACAAATTTACGACTTATGTAGTTTTCTCATGGATGCCATTGTCAGATCTCAATAAAATTTATGTGGGACCACATGACAGCCACCAGCTTTCGATTAAAAAAACAATCATCAAAATCGGTTCGCCCAGTCCAAAGTTCTGAGGTAACAAACATAAAAAAAAAACAGTCGAATTGAGAACCTCCTCCTTTTTTTGAAGTCGGTTAAAAATACACTGAAATGAAAGTATGGCAGAATCGGAAAACCAGAAATCTAAACTAATATTATAAAGCTGAAGAGTTTGTTTGTTTGGTTGAACGCGCTAATCTCAGGAACTACTGGTTTGAATTGGAAAATCTTTTTGCGTTTGGTAGTCCATTAATCAAGGAAGGCTATCATATATTTCATATATTTTAGTAGTTAATTTTTTCCACAAATTAACGCGGATGAAACCGCGGGGCACAGCTAGTAAGTAATAAGAAGCCTCTCGCTTCTTTTTTGATGGCAATGTCACGGCTCATCAGCTCGTTTAGTATTCGGTTAATATTTACATAAAAATATTATTAAAGTTAATTATTCCATACAATACTTAAAGCTTATATTCTCAGTTGTTAACAAAAGTAGTCAAATAAACATACATCTCTATATGTATAATACCTATTTAACTAACATGATGGTTAGACTGATTATTCTGATTAAATACATTATCTTGGTAAGTGTAATCTATCACCCAAATCTATCGAATAAAACCGTAGTTGTAATTATAAGTCAGGTAGCTGACCCGTGCAAATATTAATAATCCTGAATAATAATATTCGCACGAGTCAGCTCTATCATTATGATATTACAATCAATATAATAATGAAGTTAGTTGATTTTAATTGGTCAAGTCATTAACAGACGCAAACACGATACATTTTTGTAAAGAAATTTGTTATGCCTGTAAGGATGTAATTAAGGTGAGGGACTCTTATCTGATTGAATGTCAGAATATCACGCAAGTATCACTAAAACTCTAGGTCAAATGTGATAATATGTTATTAATTTATAAAATTAACATAATTGCCAAATTGTAATCTGTAGAAGAGGAAAATTTTAATTTTTATAATGCGCACAACTGATGAAAAAGTAGTTCGAGAAATCAAGTCAAATGAAAAAATTAAAAATAAAAAGCTATAAATTATTGATGATTAATAATAATTATTAGAATTAAATTGACGACCCGTGTGGCGCAATGGTTAACATGCCGGATCGCCGCACCGAGGGTCCTGGGTTCGATTCCCAGCGAAGCGGAAATTTGAATGATGAGTTTAAATTTATGTTTTCGGTCTGGGTGTGAATGTCCTTGTTTAGTGTGTTGTCCATGGCACCCACGACACAGGGAATCCTAGTGTGGTGCTATGAGTGTGAAGCGTTTTTTTTTATTTATTAAAAAAAATTACAAACTGAAGAAAATTCTCCCGGGGCTGCATTGCCAAGTTGCCCATGTTATATCTGTTTCCAATTTCTATTAAAACAGTTATTTACGTCTTCAGGCCCGTAATGACAGCTGCCGCTGTTTTTTTACTACGAATTTTTACTACGAAATTTTACTACGAAATGCTAATCAGATAACTTGACTGTCTGATTGTTTTTGTGATGTCTGATTTATATTCGTAACTATTTAGAAGTGATGACTTAAAATTGGCGAAACCGCAAACCACAGTCAATGAGTATCAAGTGCGTACAGTTACAATATCAACATTGGGACTGTCTCGAAACGCGTGTTAGATTTAACTCCAAGGCCGCTGTTTCCAAACCTATCGGCGAGCGAGACCTGAGTAACGTAACGTACATATTTCTCCATGTTATTCGATAGGTCTGATCGGTGATTGATCAATCATGATTTATAATTATAAGAGTACTTGAATCCCTCCTGGCTGAAAAAACGACAGCGATGAAGGCTGTGTCTCTATGGCTACCACTTACTAAATACTTACATTATAATATCATTGCGCTATAGTAATAGTTATTATAATGACCATGATGTGCTAAGAATTTTCTTCCCCATTTCTACTTCCCCACAAATTATCGAACCTATTTAATATTCGTTATCAGCTGGTTTTGTTGCCCTTTCGCTGGCGTGGTCACTGTGGCCACAGCGTGGACTCGCAGGCATTATGTAAATATGTACAAATAATTTCGGTTTAATATTATGCAAACAGGACCTTTTGTTTTAAGAGCGATGGTGGTTAATTATAAGATTGCCATTTATCTTTGTATTTTTAATTATGAAACTTTTGCAATTGGATCTCTTCCATGACAAAGCATCTTTCCGAAATGGTGGTAGAATAAAAATTACTTTCATGAGTGATACCTGGATGATTAAGTTTTTGAATTTTTTAACTTATTCACTCATTTACATTATCTTGCATCGATATCTTGACCTGGTTCATTCATAAATTAGTAGGTTTATTACTTGAGTAACATCATTATGAGTAGTCTCCCCCCTGCCGAGTTCCGGGTTCGATTCCTGACTACGAAAGACGTATACTTGTCTTGATGTATGATGTACGTGTTCTAAAATCATCTTATATGCCGACGCTTGAATCCCTCAGCCTGGCGAGAAAGCTGACTAATACAAGTTGCATATTGCCTAGTATCCACAGAATTACCTTGAAAATGATACCTGTAACCGGTAATGAACACCACTTGGGAATTCCTACGCATTGCCTAATAAGAACATATTAATATGATTTTGTAAGCATTAAGTATTCAAATTTATAGCTACAAAATAAGAACATAATATGATTTTGTAAGTATTAAGTATTCTTTATAGCTACAAAATCAGAAATATATAATTCGGTCAAGTACGAATCGTTCCGCAAGGTTTCAGCCTACGTAAGGACTCGGGACTCCTCTCATAATGTATTGGAGCTACAGGTCTCCTGTTCGAATGTGAATGTCCGATATTAGGTTCCGTACAGGAAATTCATTGAAGAAATTTCCGTTTCCTGTACTAATTTTAATACATATTTCTTACAAATTTTCCTGTAAATTATGGTTCTGTCGTCTATTATAATTATCTAGTCTTGAGTCCTGATGCCATTTTTACAGATGGGATATTACAATAGTACTAGTGATATTGTTTTTACAAAATTTCTACGAGAACAATCGTGCTCTAAATACCGGATAATAAAATTGTTATGTAAGTATCACTATTAAGATTTTGTTATTGTTTTGCTATGGTTAGCGAAGTAACAAACCTTATTTTTTATTTATTAAGTTCAGTGGCACACTTATTCACTATCGTTACATAATCCGAGTGAAGCAACTGAGATTAATTAATGCTTTGGGGGTATAGTGATGTACCTATTGCAATTTGGCTTGGAATTGTGTCAAATTCTTGTAGATTTTATATTGAGCTTAGTATTTTAACGATTTTTAGGGTTCCGTATGAAAAACGAAAAACGGACCTCTTATAGGATCACTCGTGCGTCTCGGCGACCGCCGTTCACAGCCAATTTATTCCGAAACTACTGAACGAAATGAGTTGAAATTTGGTACTCATGTAAGTACTTTTTTGTGACTCAAAGACGAAGGTATAAAGTAAATAACTGAGTTTTGAAAAAACATTTAACGAAATCAAAATTAAACAAAAACTGTTTTGCAAATCGTATCATGTGGTATGTCAAAAGAAAGGGCTTATTGTAAGGATCTCATATATATGTATTTTTGTTATAGTTCTACAATGGATAGTTTTAAAATTATTCAAGAAAGAACGAAAATTAAAGCTGAAAATTGACCGCAATGGTCAACCTCCCCTTATCTCCGAAACTAGTGACGCAAGAATTTTGAATAAAATACAGAAAATAGTTCTTTACTTAAATATTACAGGAAAACCTATAAGAAGTCTATGGTCTTAAAAAACCTGAAAAAATAAATAAAATAGAAAAATAACGGTAAATAATCAACGTACGGAACCCTCTCCAAGCGAGTTTAACTCCCACTTGTCAAGTTTATTTTAGATACTGGTCTCTTCTCGTAACCAATAGAGGCTGGAGCATACTTCACCATTGTAGTCCAGTGCTCACAATTCAAGGACATTCAAATTTTTTTTATTTACAGTCACGTGAATTTTTAAGGCATTGAAGCGCTTATATTATTTTGATAGCTGTAGTTGAAAGTGACGATTCAACTCTTAAGTGATAAGGACTATCGAGGCAAATAATGCGATCGTTCGCAGCTTTTGCTAGGATAACATCGATTTACATTCTTCGAAACAGATATATGTCAGCATCTAAATCATAAAAGAACTTTAGTATTAAAAATATCGGTGGTACCTTATGCCAGTCATCAACGGCGGTATATCACGTCCCGTGTCTATTACAGGTAGCTCACAGTATCACAGTCACACAAGCACTCTGTCACTGTAACGGGCGGCGAGAGGCGCATGCGCGCGCTAGGGCCACTGTGCGCGGACTGAGACAGCTGGGGCTGGGGTCAGGTTTCCTTGTGCAATCAGCTGGGGACTGGCTGCTGGCGGTCAATGTTAGTTAAGGGATGGTCAGTGAGGCGACTTTGCCGCGCTTTGTGCTAGCGGGGCTTGTACTGTAGGCATGGATGGATGCGTGGACAGGTTCCTTTATGCACCTCAGAACTTTTTCTTCATCCTCGGATATTGTACCGTAAATTATAATTACTTTGAGAATTTATTTCGTAAGAAACATATTGCATAACAATAACAATTTTGGCTGGTTTTTGTGTGGGTCAAATCATGCAAACTTAATTAGACCTACTTCCTCTTATCCATATGGAGTTCAAATTTTATACGTTGATTTAGTTCTGACACTATTATGGTTTCTGTGGTTCTGATGACCAGACCCCTCTTTCCCACTGGGCACTCTGGGCAAGTGCCCAGGGCCCCGTGATCGATAGGGGCCCCCCTAGTTCTTGCCAGAACACTAAACGATAACGGATATTTATTTATTACAGAAAACTTTTTTAATTCGAATAAATCGAATCTAAATTACTGACTACAAAACCAGTTTGCTTATTGGCTTTTGCATAAATCTAGAGGCCTGCTTATCTACTTTATTTGTTTATTCTAACAAAATATTTAAAACAAACAAATTAAAAAAAATATATAATGTTCTGTCAAAGTCATAGGGGCCCTGTTATCTTAATATGCCCAGGGCCTCCAATAGGTTAAAGACGGCCTTGCTGATGACAAAGAATTTTTGTGATGAGCATGACCCAGTACTACAAACAAGTTTGGCTCCAGGTGTGAGAACTCCTTAACGGTTGAGGTACATTTTAAGACTATAAAAGCGTGTATTTAATTTATAAAGTATTCACTTGTTGTTCCTTAAACAATAGGTGAAAGCTTTAAGTTTACACATGAGACCTCTTTAGAACACTTTAAAATGCATATTTACATAATTTATTCATAGTTCATACTATTGTTATTTTTTGTCATTGGTACAAAATCTTATTTTTGAATCTAAATATTTGTATTTCGTAAGTGAAACAACAGTGTGTGTATGCTTATACATACATAATATGATAATATGCAAATGATTTTATTACTTAGGCGTAACGAGAAGACTAAAATAAGAAGTAAGCAGCGAAACTGTAAATATCAATAACATCGTAGTTACACTAGGTACCTACAACTGCTAGAAATGTAAAGATTCACTACTCATTTTGATTACTTTTTTACGTAAATATACGACAAAAGATGATTTCCTCTTGTCTCCGTTGTCCAGCCACCCGAAGTTCAGTTCAGTGGTCATCGTCACTCATGGACATTACGAGTACTTATCCTTAGCCATTACTGATGCATTCTCTGCCAAGAAAGAAAGAAAGAAGATTGGATGCTCCATAATACTTTGACACTCTAGCCCTATCGTAATGCAAATTAGGTGTGGTGTGTACATTATTGTGAAAAGTGGAGATTTTTCGTTTGGTTAGACTCCTAAGAAAGTGGAGTAGTCCACTTCCGATAGTCGATGTACGAATTTTTGGACGATTTGAACTTATCTCAAAGATTGCTGTGATTGAATTCAATAATATATTATGTGACACATAATATCCAATCAGATACTATTAGTTTAAAAAAAATAACGCTTCACACTCATAGCCCCACACTAGGATTCCCTGTGTCGTGGATGCCATGGACTACACACAAGACAAGAACAATCACACTCAGACGCCGCATTCGGGCGGCTTAGAATACTAACCCCAATCCCACGCCGGATGGGTGTCGTAAAAGGCGACTAAATCCGGCCCGCTGGTAGGCCCGGTGGTAGGACCCCACGAGGGATTATATTAGTAATATTGATTTTAATTATTAATTGATACCATTATTACTATTATTATTTCTCATTGGGCTTTGCCTAGATAGCTACCACCCTTGAGCATGAGTCAGCCACCAAACGACTCGTCGTGTTCCGGTTGGGGGCTTGAGAGCCAGTTCTTTCTTTCTTTTTCTTCTCTCTTTCTTGGCCGGTAACGCATCGGTGATGCCTTTGGTGTTGCTGATGTCCATGGGCGACGATAGCCACTTACCATCAGGTGGATCGTCAGCTAGTTTGCCGGCTAGTATTTCCATAAAAAAAAAGACCGAGAACAGAAATTCAAACTCATCATTCAAATTTCCGCTTCGCTGGGAATCGAACCTAGGACCCTCGGTGCGGCGATCCGGCATGGTAACCATTGCGCCACAAGGGTCGTCAAACCTAATGGGTCATTTAAATGAGTTCGTAGAACTTAATTTGCTTTCTTTACCAAAAATTACTTACCAAATTAACATTGTAATTTTATTAGTAACATGAAATTAATTATTTTAATTTAGGATTGATTTAAATGTTAGTCATAAATATGATATTTAGAAAGTATTTTCTAAGTTAGACATGTATTGCACATCATTATTTGGAGGTCGTCGAATAATGTCGGATGATCACGAATGTCTACCATAATGACCGGCTCGCGGTAATGACACTGTAGTCATTAGTGTCATAGTGTCATAGGTTAAGCTCAACTTGATGCTTTTTAATTGACAACTTACAACTCAATTTTTACAACTCAAGGCCAGAAATTGTGTAATCAGACTGATTACAGTCAACGTGTTCATAATGTGTTCGGTGTCTGCTTGGTTTTAGGTCATCAAGTTTATTACCGTAGTGGATTTTAAAGCTGGTTGAAACACTGATGCGAGGAGAAAGAAGAAGCCTAAAAAGTGTCGTACAGAAAACGCTAAAAAGTGTCGCTCTGTATGCGACGGACAGAAAACGCAATTCGTGGACAATTACCATAGCAAGCGAATGTCGTAAGCTCGTCTAGCTACCCGACCTCGGTATGCTGGTCGTCTTTAGGATTACAAATTATAACCATGTAGCGTTACAATGAAATATTATCTATTATCGTGATTATAGGTCGATGCATACGTAACGTGGACGGGACGAGGACGGGACGTGAACGGGGCATAAATATACGTGCGTGCCCCGTTCCCGTCCCGTGCGTGCTTCCGTGGCGTATACGCTATTGTTTACATTTTCTATGAAACAATGTTTCCAAAACTTCACGTCCCGTCCCGTCCTCGTCCTGTCCACGTCCCGTCCTCGTCCCGTATGCATCGATCTTTAAACTAATTAGTTGATTCATCCATCATACAGATACGTAGGTTCATCATAGCCTTTGGAGGTCCTCTGCTGGACTTTTGGACCTCACGTTTCGGAACCAAAGTATGTATGTACATAAGCGAGTATTCTGTTTATTTTATTATCGAAAACTTACAATGACTTAATAATATGTAAGTGATTAGCGAATCACACCTTTTAGCTGCTTTCACGTAGTATATGTATGCCACATACATAGATTACCCCCAAAAGATACCGCATACAAGGCAACTGACGCGCGGCAACATAGAAGTGCTTTTGCTATGCACATAAAGCTATATTAACATTCACGACATTAGTATCGACCAAGACCTTCGACCCGTACACACGCGGATCTTTCAGAATTTAATTAATTTCAAAAAAGCATTTGCTGATGAAACCATGGCTTATTGTAGTGTGAAATGGCGTGGAAAATCAGTTCGAAAAAACAGTTACCCAAAAGATGCCATATCATATAATAAGTTAGTAATTCATATTTATTTTACAAATTTTCTTATAATGAAGCAGAGTTCAACTTAAGCTGGTTTTGAGAGTGACATTTTGGAAAAATTTCATTCCTAATTCAAAATAATTATGTTGTTTCTGACTAAAGACAATACTAGGGAAGTGAATTTTTCATTTTAAAGACGTATCGATATTCATTTTGAGGATATTGCTATGAAATCGATAATTTCTAACAGGTTACAAGTGGGACAAAGGTTGCTGTAGTCAAGGATGACATTATTTATTATATGAATAAAAGCGGCCAAGTGCGAGTCGGACTCGCCCATGAAGGGTTCCGTAGCAGCAAGTAACATAATATAAAAGTTCTTGTAGTTCGTTGTAACTTTGATCAATGTTTTTTGCGGTTTACGATTTATGACGTATTAAAAAAACTACTTACTAGATCTCATTCAAACCAATTTTCGTTGGAAGTTTGCTTGGTAATGTACATCATATATTTTTTTTAGTTTTACCATTCCCTCATTTTAGAAGTTACAGGGGGAGGGACACACATTTTACCACTTTGGAAGTGTCTCTTGCGCAAACTATTCAGTTTAGAAAAAAATGATATTAGAAACCTCAATATCATTTTTAAAGACCTACCCATATATACCCGACACGTATGGGTTTGATGAAAAAAACGTTTTTGAGTTTCAGTTCTAAGTATGGGGAACCCCCAAAATTTATTGTTTTTTTTTCTATTTTTGTGTGAAAATCTTAATGCGGTTCACAGAATACATCTACTTACCAAGTTTCAATGGTATAGCTCTTATAGTTTCGGAAAAAAGTGTCTGTGACATACGAACGGACAGACAGACAGACAGACAGACAGACAGACAGACAGACAGACAGACATACATGACGAATCCAAAAGGGTTCCGTTTTTTGCCATTCGGCTACGGAACCCTAAAAAACATTGTGGTAATGGTTTTATAGATTTCCTAGATGCCCCGAGAGGAAGGAAAAATGGAAAGAATCAATACACCGTGGACAGGGATGGTTTCCTACCAAATACAGTGTCGTTTGTTCAACACACTTTTCAGATGACAGTTGATGGATTCAGTTGTATCATCGTTATACTTGGCAGTTTTGTTATGGGTCTTATACTTCTTATCAAGAATAGAATAGAATACATTTACTTTGTCTAAGTATAAAAAGTAACAATTTTATTGTATGGAAACTTTCAAATTCGTGTGCTTTCCTATATGTAGTTATGGAGAAATGTGGAAAATCAGCTAAATATTGATTATATTATTATTTATTATTATTTGCGTGAATATCAGGTAGGTAGATAAGTACATATTATATATACTTAACTCGATGTGTTATACATATTTTCGTATTTTATGTATTTATAATTATTTTTCTTTTCTTTCCTTTTTTTATACCATTTTGCCTACTAAGCAAAAGTTATTCACTGTAATGAGAATTTAAAGTAAACTAAAAATGTAATAAAACTGGAGGTCTGAAGTTCTTGATGTGGTACATTAATAAGGGTCCAGTTAACGGTTAGAGATATTGGAATGCTGTTATAACAAAAGTAATAAATTGTGATTAGGAATTACTATAATAAATTATGGTTTGTTATACTTTATTTGGAAGTTAAGGGATTAGCCAAACAATAAAATAATAATATGAAATGACAAATATCGAAATTTTGATACCGTTGCAGAAAAAAAATCAGTGTGATGAAAATAATATACACACGAAAGGAAAGTAACAAACCTAATGAAATTTAGATATGACAGCATCTGTCGGGTCAACTAGTTTGTAATAAAAATAATTCCTAAAAATGATGTCTTAAAAACCCAAAAATATAGTTTTTAAGTTCATGAAGCTAAGAAGCAGTCCTACTACGAACAGTTATGTTATTATTTTAATGTAATTAGCCGCAAATAGCATTGTATATTTGATTTATCTAATCGGACATTGTACAAATATAAACACTGTTAATATTATATTATTAAAAGTATCGATATTTATGTTGTATTGTTATTCATTATAAATGTGATTAAAGTAAATAATGATAATCACAAACATTGATCGTACGATTTATCGATCATACATACTCAGTCACTATGAACAGTGTTGAGCTCGATAAATTCCAAGTTTGAATTTTATATATCCAATCACAGCGCATCTGTTTCGTACCCCGCAAACCGCACCTTCCGCCAAATTGTGACTTTGAAATCTAAGAAATATTCACTAATGCGGAATCTATTGGGGGTAATCTATGGCCACATACTTTTTTAAACCCATTCATTAGTGATTTCACGAAGATGTTGTATGTTGGGAGAAAAAAACATGATTTTTAATGATATGAGGATATAAACGTACATGTCTGTGATATAAACCATAACATAACCGGATCATAAATGTGTTCTGCTCATACTATTACTACATTAAAAGTACGCAATGAATGCTGTCAGACATACTTTTTGCCTCATATTCGTAGTCTTTCCAGTCTGATAAACTGTGGACATGTAGAATATAATTATTAAGTTATACCTACAATGATCAGTGAAGTAGCTACGCTATGTTTACCGTGAAATGTTTAGTATCATTGCCGTGAAAAATACTAGATTTGAAGAATAATGATTACGGTACCCTAAAACTACAATTTGGAATTCGATTTTCGTATTCCAACTTGTACAATAGTTTTAGGGTACCGTAAAAGTTACAGTAGGTAGGGTGCAGTAAAAAGTTATGACGTAACACATAAAAAATACAGTCGAATTGAGAACCTTTTCCTTTTTTGAAGTCGGTAAAAAGGCGGGAATCGCGCTTTCCTCTTGGCGGCAACGTATTACTGATTAATAATAATAATAATAATAATAATAATAATAATAATAATAATAATAATAATAATAATAATAATAATAATAATAATAACCCCCCCAGGGGACTACCTTGACGTGGTGGGGGGGCTTCAGGGAGGTCTGCGCAAACCCAGGATATAACACCTTTCCTACCCTTAATGGAGATCTTTTAATAAAGCCTATATCATCTTGGCTTCGACCTCCTAACTAACAGTCCCAAACCTAATCTAAGGTGTATGGCACCGTGCTGAGGGATGAATGGCTGGGGGGAACCCAGTTTCGAACGGTCCACCCTCGTTTTGGGCGACGACGAGGTGTATAAATTAGCCTTGCTTCAGTATGCGGGGCTCTGCTGAAGTTGACCTTTTAGTTCCCTAGCTGTTCGTGGGAATAATTATGAAATCTTCAAATAAACAAAATAAAAACTTTAAAACTAAATTATTCGTCAATTCTAACGTGCAAACACGTTCGTACAATCTAAGATCGCAATCCAAATCTTATCAGGTAATACCACAAGCCGATGCTAGTTGCAATTCTATGGAGATTGGTTATAGAGATGAAATAAGTTGTCAAGAACAAAATGGACAACGACACTATAATAACCATAAAGAAACTACAAAATCCACCCCGTCATCGCCAATATCATCTACACATAGCTTATTTCAGTCACCCAGCTCATCACCTCATTCATACGAATTACATCGATCATCCAGATCCACAACCACATCACCAATGTCATGCGATGTTGCACAAGAAGCTCTGGCTAATGTACTTGTGCCCACCACTGACATCACAAACCCTACGCGATTACAACAAAATTCGACAAACTGCGTAGATCATAACACACAATCATCACTTCTTGACAGTAACACACCAGCAAGAAGTGTTTTACAGGCTATGCTGCCTGCAACCACCCTAGCTGGAAAAAGTAGACAACGGATGAAATGGACTAAAGAAATTAACACAGAGCTCCTCCGTTGCTACTACACTGTAACACTATGTGAAACCGATATGACAGCCTGGAGACCATTGTTACACCAAAAATTTAAAGAACAATTTCCAGAACTAAGTCATATTTCAGAACAGCGTCTATCAGATCAAATTAGAGTCATACATAGAAACAATAGAATACCAACAACTGAGCGAGAATACATAAAACAGGTGATTTCACAAACACTCCCATCCATAAACGACGAAGAGGAAGGAAGGTCAAACACATTAGCACATAGCAGTCAACAATCAACAACACAAGACACGCCTACTACACAACACATACACACACACAATCAGAGCCAGACATGCGGACATCAAACTATTGCATTAACACGAATAAGTCTAACACTGGAATCTAATGAACACATTCAAACACGAGAAAATCAACCAACCGATACATTAGTTAGATCTATTGACTATGAAAAAATCGAAAACGTCTTTACTGAAATGGTAGTAAAATACGCAGGCACGGACCCAACTCTAAGACCTACAATACCTAAACTACACATAACACGCCAGATTATAAAAACGGTTAACGCTATTAACGAAATAGTTGATAAATACCTTAAAAATAAAGACACTATTAATCTCGAAACTGTTCACGATGTTATATACTGTGCCGCAATAACAGTAGCAACTCTTCACACTAAACAACCGAATAAAACTAAAACCCAAACTTCCTTCACATCCAACAGTAAAACAGAGAAACAAAAAGAACCACAGTGGAAGAAAAGAATAGAAAATAAGATCACACAACTGAGAAAGGAAATAGGACAGCTGACACAATACCTTAATGGAAATCTTACACAGAAAAAAAAACACAAACTTAACCTTAACAACACAAATAGGCAAGAAATAGTTGATCAACTAGATACAAAAAAACAGAAACTACAAGCACAAGCTAAAAGACTTAACCGATATAAAAAAAGTAACCAAAGAAAGTCAGACAATATTTTGTTTAATAACAATCAAAAGATCTTCTACCAAAAACTCAACTCGGAAAACATAACAGTTACACAACAACCAGATATCACACACGTTCAAAAATATTGGGAGAATATATGGTCAAAACCAGTACAACACAACACACACAAAACTTGGACTAAAATAGAAGAACAAGAGATGAAAAACATTGAGCCTATGCTAGAAATAACTATCAGTAAAGACGATGTTACACACGCCATAAAAAGAACCTTAAATTGGAAAGCGCCTGGACCGGATAAAGTTCAAAACTATTGGATTAAATATTTCACATCAACACACATACACATAGCAAACGCACTTAATTATCTCATTAAGAATCCAAAAGAAATGCCTGCTTTCCTAACCGAAGGTGTAACCTACCTAAAACCGAAAGATAATGACACAACAAACCCAGCTAAATACAGACCCATCACATGCCTCCCCACCATTTATAAATTACTGACATCCATCCTCACACATAAAATCAACTCACATATCTCTATCAACAAAATCATACCAGAGGAACAGAAAGGCTGTAGTAAGGGCTCAATGGGTTGTAAAGAACAATTGATAATCGATACAGAAATTCATAACCAAGTTAAACACAAAAACAGAAACTTATACTACTCATACATTGACTATCAAAAAGCTTTCGATAGCGTACCCCATTCCTGGCTGCTACATGTTCTGAAAATATATAAAATAGATAATAGTTTGATACAATTCCTACAACACGCAATGACAAAATGGACAACAAAACTCAATCTAAGAACACATACTACAACACTCAGTACTTCGCACATAAAAATTGCACGCGGTATTTTCCAAGGCGACTCTCTCAGCCCTCTATGGTTCTGTCTTGCTTTAAATCCCCTATCCAGAATTCTAAACAACACACCGTATGGATACACTATAGATAAAGAAAACAAAATCAAACTTACACACCTATTATATATGGATGATATAAAACTATATGCAAGTAACCAACAAGACCTAAACCACCTACTAAGCTTAACAGAAAAATTTAGCACAGACATTAAAATGACTTTCGGAACGAGTAAATGTAAAATAAATAGTATCACTAAAGGCCAACATAACAAAACGAATTCATTTGAACTAGCGCTACAAGGAGGGAAAATAGACAGCATGGAACCTGGAGAATCATATAAATACTTAGGGTATCAACAAAGCACATCTTTAAACCACACAGACAGAAAAAACACGTTGAAAACCAAATACAAGCAGAGACTAAACAAAATACTTAATACCCAACTATCCGCTAGAAACATAGTAAAAGCTGTTAATGCATACGCTGTACCCATCTTAACGTATTCCTTCGGAATCGTTAAATGGTCTGACACGGAACTTAACGCGCTTAACACTGTAACCAGGACTTTATGCAATAAACATAAAATTCATCACATACACTCTGCTGTACAAAGATTCACACTAAACAGAAAGCTCGGAGGTCGCGGATTCATTGATTTAAAAAATCTACACTATACCCAAGTACAAAATTTGCGATCATATTTCATTCGAAAAGCTGACGATAGTACATTACACAAAGCAATATTAAACATTTATCACTCTGGAACACCATTACAACTAAACGATTACCAATTTGACCCAAAAACTAAGATCTTAAGCGTAGATATGAAGATAGAAAACTGGAAGAATAAAGCGTTGCATGGCAAATACCCACACCAACTGGAACAAGATCACGTAGACAAAAATGCATCAACAGCCTGGCTCACAAACGGAAATATATTTTGTGAGACTGAAGGATTTATGATAGCAATACAGGACCAAGTAATTAAAACACGCAATTATTCTAAATTTATCTTAAAAGAGGCAATAGAAACAGATAAATGCAGATTGTGCCATAGATACACAGAATCAATAGACCATATAACAGGAGGTTGTGGTGTTCTTGCCAACAAAGACTACACACATCGGCATGATAACGTCGCCAAATACATCCATCAACAACTTGCACTCAAATATAAACTGACAGACACACACACACCATACTACAAGTACAAACCGATAAACGTATTAGAAAATGACACTGTGAAACTTTACTGGGACCGTGACATTATTACCGACCGAACTATTCTAAGTAACAGACCTGACATAACACTAACATTAAAATCTACAAAGACCACTTACCTAATAGATATTGCCGTTCCCAACACAAATAACCTAAAACAAAAACACACAGAGAAAATACAAAAATACATACCTTTAGCGGACGAACTTAAACAGATGTGGCACCAGGAATCCATAAAAATTGTCCCTTTAATTATTTCCTCAACTGGTATAATACCAAAATCACTGCACACTGCTTTAAAAACGCTAGATCTACACCCGAAAACATATATCCCAATACAAAAATCTATAATACTAGACACATGTTCAATAGTTCGCCGCTTCCTAAACCCAACTACACTCACACTTCAAGATACACCAGATATTACAATCACAAAAACACACAACATCCAAGCAGTTACACATATAACACAAAATACACATAATCATCAATTACACACCTAACACACCACATTACCCCAATTGGACCAGAATACTTGGCATAAGCCCGTATCTGGTTCTGAATATCCGACCTTGAGTCGAGTAAAGAAATATCTTCTCATAATAATAATAATAATAATAATAATAATAATAATAAAATATTCTTTATTGCCACACAAAAAATCAAGTAAAATAAACACTTAAATCTAACTTAATAGGTTGTTTGTGATTTGGAGTTATCCAAATCTTGTGCTTCAGTTATTAGCCGAAGCACCCTTCGATAAGACTAATGGACTGTAATGATTTGAGCGAGACTGATAGCATGCAGAATCAGGTACATACACGGTTACGATTACAAAGGTTACTCACCGAAATTTCTTCTTACTGTATATATGAGCTAACTGACGCTGCGCAGACTTACAGCAGTGCTTCGCTCTCCAAACTCCTTGATGATGGCCTCTGTATCTTCCACGTGTGCTACCCTTTTTCGCCACTATCAGTCCCATATGATAATGTATTGTTTTACGATAAATTAGCCCGTTTGGACTCGACAAATAAGATAATTACTATTAGGCTCCTGCACTAAGTGCTCGCCACGACAAAACGAGAAACGATAAAAGAACGAAAACGACAAATTTTGGAATTAGCAAGTTCGCGCGCCCGCCATGCTAACTTTTCGAAGACGAGAGAACGACTCTCCATAGACAACAAACTGTCACAGAGTAATAAAATATTTTTAACCATCGACAAACGTGAACATTCCGCCCACCTAAATACTAGCTATTTACCGAAAAAATCGACAAAATCTAACGAAAATTGCTTAGTTTACACTAACGGCAAGGTATTTGTATCAACAAACTGACGAGAGAGCTCAGCTTGAATGATCGAGAAAAGCTATTTTGTATTAAGTTGCGAGAAATCGACGAAAATACGAAAATATTTAGTTACAAGTATTATAACTAACGATAGAGCTAACGATAATACGAAAACGAAAACAAGAAATTATTCGACCATGGGTAAAGGGCAAAGCTTTACCAATGGCCTTTTAAATTGCCCGCAGGCTGTCTTCACTGTGGCTACACGAGAGATCCCATCGGAGCCGGGATGTAGAGCCACGATTCGACCTAAACCCCACTTAAGTGGACTTATTTGTTCATTAATTATAAGCACTAACGAACCGAGAGTAATATTATTTTGGTGGATATTCCATTTTTGTCGTTGTTGAAGCGTATGGATGTATTCTAAATGCCAGCGACGCCAAAAATCCTGGTGCATTTTCTGGATCAATTTCCAACGTTGGAGGACACTTATATTTTGATCGACGAAATCCTCTGCTGGAAGAATCGAAAGGGGTTCTTGAGTCAGAAAATGACCCGGAGTCAAGGCCGAAAAATCATTGGCATCAGAGCTTAGAGGTGTTAAGGGGCGAGAATTTAACATTGCTTCAATTTGTGTGAGAACGGTGGAAAGTTCTTCAAACGTGAGGCGCTGAGTGCCGATGACACGAGCGAGGTGAGTCTTAACAGATTTAATGCCGGCTTCTGCGAGTCCATTAAAGTGCGGACTCCCAGGGGGATTAAAAGAAAACTTAATCTCCTGAGACTCCGCAGCTTTCTGCATAAGGCCTTGAAGATAGTTATGGGCACCAACAAAATTTCTTCCTTGGTCGGAAATAATGTGGGCACATCTACCACGACGCGCAATAAATCTTCTTAGTGCAGCTAAGAACGCCTCCGTCGATAGTTCTGAAGCGAGTTCCAAGTGAACCGCTTTGATACTAGTACACACAAATACGCAAATGTAACCCTTGAAGGTCTTGACGCCTCTACCACGACCGAGAGCTATATCGAAAGGTCCACCAAAATCGATAACGACAGACGAAAAAGGTTTAGTTTGGTTTACTCGATAGGATGGTAAATTTCCCATTAGCGGAGCAGGAATGGGCTTAGGATGTGCTCGAAAGCATTTGATGCACTTGGAGATGACGTCCTTAATAGCACGTTTGGGCGACAGGATCCAAAATTCTTGCGAGAGCAAATTATGTAGAGTCTGAGCACCAGGATGCATGAATTTCTTGTGATACTCATCGATAATTAAAGATGTTAATTTATGATTACGAGGCAAAAGTATCGGATGTTTAACGTCGAACTCTACATTGGCTCTAGCCAGCCGACCGCCCACCCTGAGAACACCCGCGCTATCTACGAAAGGCGACAACTTACGCAGGGGTTTAGGTAACGCATTAGGCAACTCCTTACCCAAACTCTCTAATTCTTGTGGGAACGAATTTAATTGAGTGTGTTTTACCAAAAACATGAAAGCTCTATTAAGCTCACATGGCTGTAATGAACCAATTAATTTATTTTTACGACAAGATTTCCTACAATTATGCGAAAAACGAAAACAATACGACAAGACTCGCTTTAATTTTGAAAGCGACGAAAATTTATGAAGTAATTCATCGACAAAATTTAAATTTTGAGATGTCACAAGGCTATGTATCCGCTGTTCCTGTTCGATAGAGTCCGTGTCCTGTATGGATGACGACAACGACTTCGGCCATTTCTCTTCTGACTCTATAAGCCATGAAGGGCCCTTCCACCACATGTCACAATCTGCTAGATCAGCGGGAAGCATTCCACGGGAACCACAGTCAGCAGCGTTAGATGTAGAGTTGACATGACGCCAATTTTCTGGAGCTACTTTACTTTGAATGTGGCTGACTCTATTAGCAACGAAGGTTTTCCATTTAGATGAACAAGACTTGATCCATGCTAGAGCGACAGTAGAGTCAGACCACGCGAAAATATTTTCAACTGCGTGAAAGGGTTCTAAAGCAACCATCACCGACTCTATCAGAGTGGACAGTAGGACAGCGGCTAAAAGTTCCAATCTAGGAATCGACAACCTGCGCAAAGGTGCAACTTTCGTCTTTGCACAACAAAATTGAACGGATACAGTACCGTTGACATCGACGCAACGAAAATATGTGACTGCACAATAGCCACGTTCTGAAGCATCACAGAAACCGTGTAACTGCAATGAAGTATTTGAATTTACCATACGACGAGGAATATTTATGGTAACTAACGACGACAATTGAGACTTAAAGCGCAACCACTCATCTGCAATGTGAGAAGGCACAGGATCATCCCACGAAACACCCGAAGTCCAAAGTAACTGTAGTAGGTATTTAATATAAAAGGTGACTGGGCCGAGAAATCCTAACGGGTCGTAAATCCGTGCAATGTTCGAAAGGATGATACGTTTCGTGCACCTAGACTCATCATTGTTACTGACACGAAAACGAAAACTGTCAGATTGGGGATGCCATAAAAGTCCTAAAATTTTAAGCGACAAATCAGTTAATTCTTCGAAATGCTTAAAGTCTTCTGAATATAAGTCAGACGATGGAAGGTCAACAAAAAATTCGTTACAGTTAGACGTCCACTTTCTCAAATGAAAACCAGCTGATGACAAAATATTTGTGAGCTCGGATCGCAATTGTAGAGCTTGCTCCACGGAATCAGCACCTGACACAATGTCGTCTACGTAAATGTCTCTACCAAGGATGGTAGAGCCAGATGGAAAGTCTTTAGTAGAGTCCAAGGCTAACTGTGCCATTGTGCGAAGCGCTTGAAATGGGGCTGATGATACGCCATAGGTAACTGTGCGAAGCCGGTAATCCCGTATAGGCTCTTTAGGAGAGGGGCGCCAGAGGATACGCTGATAATCGGCGTCTTCACTACGAACTAATATTTGCCGGTACATCTGTTTCACGTCACCAGTAAAAACGACAGCATGCCAACGGAAACGTACGAGCAAATCGAAAATGTTAGTCTGTAGCTTAGGACCTGCATGTAGAGTTTCATTTAATGACAGGCCTCTCGCGTCTCTACAACTTGCATCGAAAACCGTGCGAAGAGGAGTGCTCACCGAATCTGGTCGCAAAATACCATGATGTGGTATGTAATAGAAGTTTCCTACATCCGTTGAAGGTGGCGCTACTTCTTCCATGTGACCACATGTTAGGTAGTCCGTCATGAAGTTGACATAAGCTTTCCTATATTCAGAATTTAAATTTAGCTTTCGCTCTAACGACGAAAATCTTTTTAAAGCTATTTCACGAGAGTTCGAAAAGGTAGGTCTATTTGTAGAGTCGAGAAAGGGTAAAGGTACTACAAATCGACCATCAAGATTACGATAATAATTTTCGACAAAATGATTTTCACATTCCTGTTCTTCTTTCGACAAAATTTTATTATTTGGAGAACAGACATCTTCCACTTCCCAAAACCTTTTTAAAGAATTTTCTAACGACAAATTCGACAATGGTGAAACGAAAAAACAATTTTTATTGTTATTATATGTGTCGAGAGGGGTGTCAACACTTCCCATCAATATCCAACCGAAAATGGTATTTAATGCATTTGGTTCACCCCGCCCACCATGCTTAAGACCAGGCAGTAACGAGGACGAGAAAATATCTGCATTCAAAAGCATGTCTATAGGACCAGGCGTAGCAAAATCAGGATCAGCAAGATGCAAGTTCTGTATGTGTGACCACTGCGAGAAGTCGATAATTTCAGAAGGTTGGTCAGCACATATTGATGGCAACACTAAAGCTTCAAATTTGAATTGATTACTTTTATTTGAATTTAATGGTTTTATGTTACAAGTTACTGAACCCAAGTGCTCGGTCACGGAATGGCCAACCCCATTCACAGTGAGCATATTTTGTTTTATAGGTAACCCCAATAGCTTAACACATGATTCAGTAATAAAATTGCATGCACTAGCACAATCAAGTAATACTCTAATGGGTCGATAAACACCCTTTAAGTCCAAAATTAAAACTTTAGCTGTCGAGAAAAGAATATTATTTGTGGAGTGTGCCACCGATGTCAAAACAATGCTACTTTTATTAGGATCTTCAGTACAATCTTTGCTGGGAATTATTTTACCAAAATGCAACAAACTGTTATGCGAGAAATTACAATGATTACAACGATGGGTTGAGCGACAACTTTTAACACGATGAGATGGAGAGAAACAAAGGATGCAGAGGTTTTTCTGTTTTACAAAATCAAAACGAGAACGAGAATCTAATTTTAGAAATTCTTCACAAGTGCTGAGAATATGTTGGCCCGAACAATACATACAATTTAATTTAGGTTGCGATACGACAAGAGAAGGTTTATTTTTATTATTATTTTTACCAACAACAGGGTCACGACTATTTGGCAATTTAGTAATCTCTAAAGCCCGATAATTCTTTTCAACAAAATTTTGAAGTTCTGAATATTCTGGAATTTCATCAGAATTAAATTCTAATTGAAAGGATTCCCGAGTTGCCCTATCCAATTTTGACCACAACAACTGAAATAGCATGAAGTTTTTATCAGGTAAATTGTATTTCTCCAAAACAGCCAAATTATCCGAAAACGTACGATAAATTCTTTCAAGTTCTGAACGAGACTTATTCTTAATAGGTTCACAATGCAACAGCTTTTCATAGTAAATCATAGCCATTTGACGCTTATTATTATAGTATTTCGACAAGGTATTATATGCATCAACATAGCTATCATCAGTTAACGGAAAGTTTTTGATCAAGTTATATGCCTTCCCTTGTACACTTGACATTAAGTAGTGAAGCTTTTCAATGTTTGAGATGTTTCTTTTGTGTATCAAGGAGTCATACAATTGGATGAATGATACCCAGTTTTCAATTGACCCATCGAACGGTTTTATATTAATCTTGGGTAACTTGGCAGATAAGGAACAATCCTGAATAACCGGTTTATTATCTACTACGGGTAATACAGGTTGCATTCTATTTTTGATGTTCTTAACTTTTGCATCAAAGTCTACAGTAACAGATTGTTCATGCTTTCTCTGATGTTGAGAACGAAGCGACAATAATAAATTACGTTGAGCACTGTGAAACTCTTCAGCTAATTCTTTGATGTCCAATTCAGTATAACCAAGCAAATCACTTTGTTCCATTAACTCCACTCGAAACAGAGCATAATCCCTCGCAATACGATTAACATCGGCTCCATCATTATCACTTTGGCTATCCATCGACATTATGATGCTTTTTTAAACGAAAATTAAGTTAAATAAACTAATAACAACAAACGAAATATTATTTGTTTACTTAACCTCGATAAGTCATACGACAGTAACATTCGACAGAAACCTCAAACTCAAATGACGGATATGTCAAGTTGTCAAAACGAGAATGTGACAAACTACTTGTCACTTGACAATGACACTAGATGATACCGGAAAACGTTATGGCGGAAGGATGATGCTATAAAATCGAAACGTAATACAATAATTACGCGTCTATACCAATGTACCCTCAACTTTTCGATAATTACGTATTTAACTTTTACATTAATATTTAACGAAATTACGACAAAATATACTACGAAAAACGATACAATTATGTTTGCGACGACCAAAACCAACAAAATTGTATCACTTTAGTATGATTCGATAAATAGTTCGTGCAAAATCACGATCGAAAGTTACGACAAAGTATGATACTCAAATTATCTATAGCCGCCTATCAAATTATGCGGCTCGAGGACCAAAAATAATGTTTGTGATTTGGAGTTATCCAAATCTTGTGCTTCAGTTATTAGCCGAAGCACCCTTCGATAAGACTAATGGACTGTAATGATTTGAGCGAGACTGATAGCATGCAGAATCAGGTACATACACGGTTACGATTACAAAGGTTACTCACCGAAATTTCTTCTTACTGTATATATGAGCTAACTGACGCTGCGCAGACTTACAGCAGTGCTTCGCTCTCCAAACTCCTTGATGATGGCCTCTGTATCTTCCACGTGTGCTACCCTTTTTCGCCACTATCAGTCCCATATGATAATGTATTGTTTTACGATAAATTAGCCCGTTTGGACTCGACAAATAAGATAATTACTATTAGGCTCCTGCACTAAGTGCTCGCCACGACAAAACGAGAAACGATAAAAGAACGAAAACGACAAATTTTGGAATTAGCAAGTTCGCGCGCCCGCCATGCTAACTTTTCGAAGACGAGAGAACGACTCTCCATAGACAACAAACTGTCACAGAGTAATAAAATATTTTTAACCATCGACAAACGTGAACATAGGTAATATCCAGTTATTGTGGGCAAAGGGAGAGTCTCAGCTTCTGCTAACACGAGAAACCTCGTGCAGCGCTGTTTTTCAGACTCTCCCTCTCCCTTAGGCGTCGTTTGGGAGTTAGGTAATCCCCGATCGCCGCTAGGCATTTTTGATTGATGCCTTGGGTATTACTGCAGTTCATGAGCGTGGTGAGCAGTTACCCTCTGTGGTTAACCAGCTATTTCCACAAATATATTAGCTGTAGATAAATTCAGAATTAAGTCAGTGTAATGAGAACTTGACCGCACTCCGCCAAGAAACTGGCTTAACAACGTAACGTAATGCATCGATGTTCAGTTCAAATCATTCAAGGTTTCATACCTTGAATCGTAATTGCTTGATAGTTTCGATATTACAATTCGTCAAGAGCACGCAAGATACTAAGTGTGCGTCACGTTGAACTTCCTGTACACTTATGATAATTATTAATTATAATTTAAAAAATAGGACGCATCGCGGATTTTGTACGAAGAAAATTAGGAAAGGTGATGCGTTATAATCACTATATTTGAAATGTGTTGAAAAGTGAAAACATGTATGTTATCTATACTAATATATAAAGAGGAAAGATTTGATTTTTTGTTTGCATTGAATAGGCTCCGAAACTACTGAACCAATTTAAAAAATTATTTCGCTGTTGGGAAGCTACACTATCCCCGAGTAACATAGGCTATATTATATTTTCAAAAATATTAGGGATCCTTAATAAAACTCCAATAATATAACCCAAGGTGTAAAAAAATAAGAAAACCGAAGCAAAGCGAGGGCGGTTACTCGTGACAAATAATTATATGGAAATAATGCGAGTCCCCCGCTTCTTCGTCATAAACTGGCTACGGATCGGTGAATCTGACTTTAGTGTTGCTGATATGTGTAATGATGATGATAAAAAACATTAGCTTTAAAATACATTGGCTTAGATTAGATCATGTTTAATCCTTACACATGTAAAGTATATTATAAAAACCGACTATATGTCGACCGTCAACATGCGGACGTGAAGGTAAAATTAAGACTTGTAGATTAAGGTCTGCGTGTAATTAAAATATAAATATTAAAAGTTACATAGGTAACATTGAAACTGCGTCCAAAAAACTTAAACGCGCTCTCCTTCAAACCGCTTTTAAATTAGCAAAATTCACTTACAACTGAATTCGAAAAAGATAATCGTTTGTTTTAAAGCGAAAAACACTATCGAGTGAAGTGAATCTAATGGATGGATTCGACAAAATATAATTTTATATCAGTATACGTATAGTAACGTAACATTCTCTCGTATAGTTAATGAATAGATAATCTTCATTATTTAAGTAGTGCAAAATCTGCATAAATCTTGTATTGTTTTGCGAAGATACCACCCGGTGGTAAACCTCGAGCAAGGGTCCGATTCTAGTCATAGAGGGAATTTCTAAAAACCAATGAAATTTCAGTAATATTTGTCTACAAGTTTAAATATGAGATTCAATAATTTTATTATTACTCTCAAAAACATGGCTTTGCTAAACGAGTCGTATTTATATCTTATCTTCTGATTTACATTTCAACAAATATGTAGCGACAAAGAAGAACACTGTATGAAAGTACTATGGGGCCATCCATAAATTACGACACACTAATTTTATGACTTTTTGACCCCTCCCCCCCTCCTTGTTACACCTGGTCACATTTGTGTGACCTCCCCCCTAGTGTGACGTCACATATTATGAAATTTTACACCTAGAGATTATTAAATTAAGCCGCATTCCCGAATTTTATTTCCATTAATTGTTTTTAGGGTTCCGTAGCCGAATGGCAAAAAACGGAACCCTTATGGATTCGTCATGTCTGTCTGTCTGTCTGTCTGTCCGTCCGTATGTCACAGCCACTTTTTTTCGAAACTATAAGAGCTATACCATTGAAACTTGATAAGTAGATGTATTCTGTGAACCGCATTAAGATTTTCACACAAAAATAGAAAAAAACGATAAATTTTGGGGGTTCCCCACACTTAGAACTGAAACTCAAAAATGTTTTTTTATCAAACCCATACGTGTGGGGTATCTATGGATAGATCTTCAAAAATGATATTGAGGTTTCTAATATTATTTTTTTCTAAACTGAATAGTTTGCGCGAGAGACACTTCCAAAGTGGTAAAATGTGTCCCCCCCCCCTGTAACTTCTAAAATAAGGGAATGATAAAACTAAAAAAATATATGATGTACATTACCAAGCAAACTTCCAACGAAAATTGGTTTGAATGAGATCTAGTAAGTAGTTTTTTTTAATACGTCATAAATCGTAAACCGCAAAAAACATTGGTCAAAGTTACAACGAACTACAAGAACATTTATATTATGTTACTTGCTGCAACCCTTCATGGGCGAGTCCGAATCGCACTTGGCCGCTTTTTTAATATTTACTTTTATACATACCAATTATTCGATTTTAAAATGTGACGTCACAAAATTTAGGACCACCTTCCACCCCTTGTCACACAAAGTCACACTACATCGAACCCCCCCTCCCCCTCTCCTCTAATATGTGACGTAATTTATGGATGGTCCCTATTGTTTCAATTCATTAATCATCGATATTTATCATCGCGTAGTGCGAGAATCGACCTCTGTTACATGATCTCTCGTACTTCACATGCGAAAGCGTTCCATTTCGTCACCCGCGTCGTCACACAATAGAACTACAAGGCCATCCATTGTTGGTGACATAACCATATGTACATATATGGATACACACGTGGAACAACCACAACAGGTGGACTTTGGTCTTAGCTCGTATCAAACTGAGGAGAAGCACCAGTTCTCAGCAGGGAGACATTAAGGATTTTAATGTTTTTTTTTTATAATTTAATAAACGTGTTATCGCGTCTCTACATAATGCTAAAACTCTAGGTGTAATTTATAGGGTTCCATACGAAAAAACGAAAAACAGGAATCCTTATAGGATCACTCGTGCGTCTGGTCGACCGCTGTTCACAACCAATTTACTCCGAAACTAGTGGACCCATTGAGTTGAAATTTGGTACTCAAGTACTTTTTTGTGACCCAAAGGCATAGATTACCCCCAATAGATACCGCATAAGTGAAATTTTCTTAGAGTTTGAACTCACAAAATTTGGCGGAAGGCGCGGGTTGCGGGGGACAAAACAATGCGCTGTGATTGGCTATTTCTTATTCATACTTGGACTTGACGGGTCAGTATTGGTCGACACTATTGTCGTCGACTTGCAAATGCACGTATGTGTTGGCGCGCGTCAGTTGCCTTGTATGCGGTATCTATTGGAGGTAATCTATGCCCAAAGGGCTTGTTGTAAGGATCTTAAATATATTTTTGTTATAATTCTATGATGGATAGTTTTAAAATTATTCAAGAAAGAACGAAAATTAATACCAAAATTTGACCATTCCCCCCCCCCCCCTTATCTCCGAAACTACTGACGCTAGAATTTTGAGAAAAATACAGAAAATAGGTCTTTACTTAAGTATAACATGAAAACCTATAAGAAGTCTATGGTCTTAAATTAAAACGGCAAAAATAAATAAAATAGAAAAATAACGGTAAATACATAATCAACGCACAGAACCCTCTCCAAGCGAGTATAAATCGCACTTGTCAAGTTTGTTTACTTTGTTACTTTACAGTTTCTCTCATATTTTATGTCCAAAAATAATTTATATTCAATACTGGGTGATTGAAGTGAAAAAGATGTTTAATTTAGATATTAATCTCCGATTGGGATTGTACATAATAAAGTTGAGTGATTATTTTTGTCTTCGTCGCCATTAGCTATCCTGTGCCGCCGATATTGCTATATCTTGCAAATCAAACACTTTTTCGTTTTCGACTAAATTTATTTACATTTACAGCTCATCTTTATCGCTATTGTATCTCTTTTTGATTATATCTACAGCTTTATAAGCAATAGCTAATGTTGAAGCCATAGTGTTCGCCCCTGGGATACTCGGCATGATGCTGGCATCTACAACTCTTAAATTATTTATTCCACGTACCAATAAATTATTATCCACAACCGCTGTACTATCGTTACCCATTTTTATTGTGCCTACGGGATGGTATATTGTTGTTGCCATATGTCGTATATAACATCTCCAATAATCAATAGTATTAAATTTTAATGCAGAGCAATTAGATACTTTTAAGTCCAAAAGTTTCATATCTAAAGACTTGAAGACTTCCGTTTGTTCTAATTTTTTAACTAATTCAATTGCTTCAATAAGAGATTGCATATCTTCTGGGTGTTTTAAATAATTTGCTTTTATAATTGGCTTTGATTTCCAGTATAAATCTTTTAATAGAATTTCTCCCTTGGACTTTGGGTGCAGTAGAGTTGGGTATATACCAAATATGTCGTGTTTGTTATTGAGTGCTATTATTTGCTCTACAATTTCTTTATTATAGCCAATTCCTTCGATATACTGTTTTAACATAACTACATTATTTTTAGTGAAATGCATATGATGAAACTGTATGTTGGGCCGATCAGACGAATTTCTAGTATTAACAAATGCAAAGAAATCTGTTATGCCTATGTTGCTTATTGGGCCTGTTTTCAATAGCATATATTCTACAAGGAATAAATTTACCATCTCAGGGGGAATAGTTACATTCTTGTTTGTTTGAAATAGTAAAGGAAATATTAAATGATCTTGTAGATTTTGTCCTACTGGTAGGTCTAAGAAACATTCGATACCCATTTCTTCCAAATGTTTTTTCATTCCTAATCCTGATCGCATAAGTATTTGTGGTGATGAAATAGATCCTGCTGACAATATAATTTCCTTATTAGCGATAATCTGAATGGCAAAATCACTCGAATGTCTTATTATTATGCCCTTCGCAAGTGTATTTTGTTGGTCTAAAATTATTTTTTCAACCACTGATTCTTTAATCACGTCTAAATTGGGCGCTTCATTCAAAACGATTTTAGGTGTATTTAATCTTTTGCCACCTTTTATTAATAAAGTACATTTTTTTGTTCCGATAAGGCCTTCGTTATTGCGATATTTGTAAGATTTTAATCCTAATTCTTTCCACGCATCATCAATTATAGCATACCATCCGTCGTGGCTAGTACGGGTAAGATTTGAAATGTCAAATCGTTCTTCTTGTAAATTAAAGTAATATTTCATGTTATCGTAATCCCAACCAGGATTTCCTGCCTGTTCCCAATCATCAAAATCATGAGCATGACCTCTGATATACAACATGGCGTTGATAGAGCTAGACCCTCCCATGCCTTTTCCCTTGCTCCATATGCAGCTTTTGTTTCTGAAGCTCAAGCAACTTTGTTCATCTGGTTCAGTCTTATAACTCCAGTCATTGTTTGATTGTTGGTTAAGAAATAAAAATGCAGGAACCTGTAAAAATATATGAATATGAATAATAATTGCTAACCGCAGAATTATGGTATCGTTTCTTTTTTATGAATATTACTTACTTCGCTATCTACGCCAGGATCTTTTCCAGCTTCTACTAGTAGAACAGACGAACTTAGATACGTATTTGCAATACTGCTGGCTACAACAGACCCAGCTGTACCCGCGCCTATTATGATAAAATCATAAGACAGTGTTTCTGTAAAGAAGGTAAGAATAATACGTAAAAATTAAGAAGGAATTCATTGCATATTGCACATTTTACAACCACAATTAGACTTACAAGAATTACAACAGAGGCGTAGCTGATTTCTAATAATCATTTTGCATAATTATGTAAAAAAAATGGTGAATCATTTTCTCTCAGATGGTCCGTCTGCTTATTTTCCTCAATACATGCTTGAGGAAAGTCAAAGATTGGATTTATTTACACTTATGACTAAATACTAACTTTAGAAACAACACCGATTTCTTACATCTTGAACATAATATGGGGGTTTATTAACTACTGTTAAGAAATGCTTAGGTAATTTTATAATTTCTACAGTAAGTTTAAAAAAAAATAGTCTTAAAAGAAAACTCCATTAAAATTGTTGCTTGTGTTCTCCTTCGATCTCGCCTTAAAACGCTACGTGTACACTAGAATAGAGGTCTCAATATGTGGCTATTTATAAGTAACTAAAAGCAAGTGTTTGGTATACCTGAGGATCTTCCAATAATCTCATCAGCTTTGTTAGCCGGCCAATGATAATCATCAAAGATAGCGCAGTGTGCAGCAATCACTGCTGTTATTGCGTTTAGGAATATGCTACCGCTTGCACCGCCAAATGCTAATGGACACGTTGTTGCTACTGCTTCCGTGATTGCTTCCATTGCTGCTGAAATATTGCTAGGTTCATGAGCAGTTCCCTATTCGGTATCCATTCCCTCATTCACGTTATGCTAATGGAAATTGTTGGAAGAGTTTGTGGTAATCTTGAATGTCCTAAATTCTTATAACGCCATGATAAATTTAACTTCCATAGGCTTAGAAATCTTAACGTTCCTTAGGAAGTATGAGTGTACCCATGTAATATTTTACCACTTGCAGTCTGCCGACTGCATTCAAATTAACTTCACTCAGACGTTTTATTGTGTTAAACACTTCAAGTTCCGTTCCTATCATTAATTTTCAAGTCGGATTTAAATTTGTATTAAAATTATCACTCGATTTTTAAATACGAACAAAAAGGTAAAGCTATACTTACAGATTCTTGTTTTCTCAAGTGACGTGAAATTCAGGTTTTCTTGAACAGAGTTTAAGTTGGAAGACGCGCCTGTCGATTACAGTGCTGCAGAGTTGTTTAGTTCAAATAATGTGTTCTGACTCGAAGTAAGCAGGTTGTCCTCTTTGCAAGGAACCTGATGTTACTTAATACACATTTGTTCTTTTGTCAAACCTACAATAAAACGTAGACTAGCTCAAGTCCTATTAAAACAGAGCAATTAAATATTTTTGAACTAAAATAGTTTATAGGGACATACTTACTGAGTAAATACTATAGTCGTTATTTCAATGCTATTTGATAAGCGTAGGCGTAAGATATGCGTAGGCATAGGTTCATTGAATCGAAGAGACGGCGGTAAACATAATTAGTACAGTAGAATATTAGGTAGTAGTACTTGTAGTATTTTTTAGCCGTATTGGAGTGATTTAGAGTACTAATCGTACGCCAAATAAATGTCGTAAGAGGCGACTAAATCCGACTAACTAAACACACCGGCATATTTAGCGGAACACAAAAAAAAAGTTCATAATTTAAAAAATATGGTTTTATTTTAAAATCTACTTACTACACTTCTTTTGTTATTTAACGTTTTATTTGTTTTACTTAAAATTCACATTAAGAACAGATTTTGCAAGTAAAGGCTATTTGTGAAAAATGGTACATTTTTGAACTTTTCATGTAACCGGGAAAAGTGAAAATTAATATTAAAATAACAATTATTTAATTAGAAAAATGGTGATTAATATCGCGTATTTCCTCCACGTGCTCTTATTAAAGTTTCTACCCGTCTAGGCATACTGAGAATGATGTTATCGATGGTCTCCTGGGATAGTCTCCGCCATTCCTCAACTACGGCGATTCGCAGTTCACCCACGTTGGCAGGAGCTGGAATTCTGGACTTATCTTTTCTTTTCAGTAAGTCCCAAACGTGCTCTATTGGGTTCATATCCGGTGATCTCGCCGGTCACTCCATAACAGTGATATTCATATCATTAAGATAAGCTTGAGTTACCCGAGCGGTATGCATTATCCTGCATAAAAACAAAATCGTTACCGATATATGGGGCAAACGGTACGACATTTTCTTCTAAAACTTCTCTGATATAGCGGTCTGCAGTCAGACTCCCTCTGTCAATCACTACCAAGTCTGTGCGAGCTCCCAAACAAATGCCCGCCCAAACCATTATTGATCCACCACCGTATGCAACTGTAGTTTCAAAATTTGTTTGCATGTATCATTCTCCTTTGCGTCTGTATATTCTTTGCTGCCGTCAATTTGATTTAAGAGAATTCTGCACTCATCACTAAACAATACCTTACTCCATTGGTCCGCGTTCCAAAGTCGATGTTCCTGAGCAAAAGTTAACCTGTTTCTACGATGATTTACCTCGAGCCTTGGAGCATTGGCGGGCACAAATGAACCCAAACCAGCTTCTTCGAACCTTCTTCGTACCGTACGCTCACTTACGGTTACACCCCGCACTGCTTCTAACTGATGTCGGGCTTGGACGGCCGTCAAACGGGGGTTCCTACGTACACGAAGCCGAATGAAACGATCATCCCTACTCGAAGTGCGTCTTTTTCTGCCTTGTCCTGCTCTTCTCACATAAGTACCGGTCTCCTTGAACCGTTGGATACTGCGATGGATCGTTGAAACTGGTCGACGAAGATCTCTGGATATCACTCTGTAGGTTTGACCTTTTCTTCGCATTTCGAGTGCCCTGGCAATCTCCGTTGGGGCTAAGTCAGGCATAATTCAGTCCTCAACTCCAGAAAGATACGCGATTAAAAAAAAGCGGCCAAGTGCAAGTCGCACTCGCCCATGAAGGGTTCCGTAGCAGCAAGTAACATAATATAAAAGTTTTGTAGTTCGTTGTAACTTTGATCGAGGTAAATTGCGGTTTACGATTTATGACGTATTAAAAAAAAACTATTTACTAGATCTCGTTCAAACCAATTTTAAGTGGAAGTTTGCATGGTAAAGTACATCATATATTTTTTTTAGTTTTATCATTCTCTTAGTTTAGAAGTTACAGGGGGGGACACACATATTACCACTTTGGAAGTGTCTCTCGCGCAAATTATTCAATTTAGAAAAAAATGATATTAGAAACCTCAATATCATTTTGAAGACCTATCCATAGATACCTCACATGTATGGGTTTGATGAAAAAAAATTTTTGAGTTTCAGTTCTAAGTATGGGGAGCCCCCAAAAGTTATTGTTTTTGTTCTATTTTTATGTGAAAATCTTAATGCGGTTCACAGAATACATCTACTTACCAAGTTTCAACAGTATAGTTCTTATACTTTCGGAAAAAAGTGGCTGTGACATACGGACGGACAGACAGACAGACAGACAGACAGACATGACGAATCTATAAGGGTTCCGTTTTTTGCCATTTGGCTACGGAACCCTAAAAACTAACAAAAAACAGTATTTCAATGAAATTTTAAATCAAACTCAAAAGGAAGAAATACTCGAAGTTCGCTCCAGATAAGGTGTATTTGAATAAAATTAAAACAATTGCATAAAATGTGATGTTCAGTTGTTTTCTTAATTTGAAAATATTTCTTTTTAAATTAAATGACGTATAAACCAGCCAGCAACCTTATATGATACTGATATCAAACCTTTATTTTATGTTCCGCTAAATATGCCGGTGTGAATATTATTATAATTATTATTTCTTTGTGGCTTCCCCTTTGATAGCTACCACCAAAAGACTCATCGTGTTCCGGCTGTGGGCTTGAGTCTTGAACCATTTTTTTTTTCTTCCCTGGTTCTTGGCCGGCAATGCATCAGTGATGCCTTTGGTGTCGTCGATGACCATGGCGACAATAGCCACTTACCATCAGGTGAATCGTCAGCTGCCTATTTCCATAAAAAATAAAGAAAATTAAAAACTTCCGACAAAATTTAGCAAATTGCAAAAACTGAAAATCAGTACTTTAATTCTTTAATTTTGTACTAATTGTAAGTGTATATTGAAGAAAACTGATTTAATTTCCACAAAACATAGCTAAGAACTTTTTCATCAGATTTTCGATGAAAAAAAAACTGCATCAAAATTGGTCCATTCGCTTAGCAGCTACGATGCCACAGACACACACATATAAAATTATAGACACGTTAAACGTATGATACCAAAATTTGCGTTTTGGGTTAAAAACCTACAGTTACTTACAAATCCGACTTTATTTCAATTAATCACAAACTCGTAAAACTAAACATTTTTTGCTCATGTCAGGGCGGAAAATAGCCCTACCGTTACTGTGAGGGTAAAAATATAAATAAACAAAATATTTTTATTCAAATCAAATACCTAACAGTCGTTTTATAATTATTCATCTTATTCTAGATATCTGAAAACATTTCAGTAATGATTACGTTATCACATTACATACCGACAAAGTCAGAACGTAAACTAGGTTTATTTCGTAGGTAATATAACGTATTATAAGAATAATTAAAATAGGCAAACATATTACATAGACAAGCGAGATTTATTGTAGCCCAGTTTGTTAAGATCCTACTTATCGAAGATTTAAGGTTATCCAACCTAGACCTGAATCATAGCGATGTTTTGGTCTGACGGATAAATATTAATGTTCTCGAATCTTGGCTGTTTGTAATGACAATTTTTACTATATATCTCCTTAAAATGTTATAACTCCCGATTTCGTTCTTTCAACCAATATTTTTTAATCATATCTGCTCCTTTCTCCCCAATCATGATTGTTGGTGCATTTGTATTACCCCTTACAATCTTAGGCATTATACTTGCATCAATTACTCTTAAACCTTTTACTTTATGAACCTTCAGCTCAGGGTCTACAACTCCAGAATTATCGCCATTTGGAGCCATCTTATCTGTGCCTACCGGATGGTATAGAGTAAAGGTGAAGTGTCTGATCATACACGTTAAATACTCATCTGAACCAAGTACGTAGTCCATGCAGTCTCTCAATTTAAACCAATATAATTTCAGACCAGCACTTTTAAAACTCTCAGTATCATTTAAACTTGACACATATTTCACGCCCCTTATTACAGTTTCTAAGTCGTTATCGTCAGTCAAATAGTTTGGTCTTATAATAGGGTGATCATTTGGATTTTTACTCTTTAAAGTTAATAATCCTTTTGATTTCGGTTTAAGAAGTGTAACATAAACTAGTAATATTGCATTATTCTTATTAATCTCCTTGAATTGCTCTTGAACCTCTGTATTTAGTCTGTGTTTTTCAAAAATGTCTAGAATATTTGAAGACTTAGGGGCTAAGAAAACAAAATGGCATTGAATATCTGGAGTACTTACAGTTATATCACTGGTATTAATAAATGCTATCACGTTGTGAGGGGTTATAATAGAGAGCGGTCCTTTATTAGTCACCATGTACTCCGCAAACATTGTTACTATAGAAGATAAATTATTAGAGTTTTTATCACCAGACATAGTGAAAAATATGGGTACAAATAAATGATCTTGTAAATTTTCTCCTACTGGTAGATCTGCTTTGACATTGATATTTAATTCACTCAAGTGCTTTTTAGGTCCTATTCCTGAAAGTAGTAATAATTGCGGGGAATTGATAGAACCTGCTGAGACAATAATTTCTTTTTTAACATTTACAAATATATCTTTGCTATCTTTTTGTATAACAATTCCTTTAACTTTATTACTATTGCCCTTAAACAATATCTTGGTTGCAAGAGCTTTTTTTATGACATGAAGATTTTTTCTGTTTTTAATTGGGTTTAGAAAAGCTCTTACTGTACTATGTCTTACGCCATCTTTTATTGTAGTAAACGCTCTGGTTGCTCCTATTTGATCGGGTCCGTTAATGTCTTCCGATATTTTCAAACCTGTTTCACTTAAAGCTTGTAAGAATATTTCTTCAATATACTCATTCTTGTTTGTGCGCTGCACGTTTAAATAGCCTCCTGTACTGTGGAATTCGTCATTAATAAGTGCTTCAGAGAAATTTTCGCTCTTTTTGAAATAAGGCAAGACTTCACCAAAGCTCCATCCTTTATTTCCATCAGCTGCCCATTCATCGTAATCAACTTTATTACCTCTCACATAAAACATTGCGTTAATACTACTGCAACCTCCAAGTACTTTGCCCCGAGGCCATGTACATTGTCGATTTTTAAAAGCGTTACAGGCTCCATCTTGCGGTTCAGTCAGGTAACCCCAATCTTCCTCGGTACCCATGTTGTTGTAGAAAATATTAGGTATCTGAAAGATTTTGTGATTTGTTAGTCATTCAAATGTCAGTTATATTTTAATTTCTGCTGTACCGGGGCGGCTTAGAATACAGACCCCAAACCCATGTCTGCATTCTAGGATATCGTAGAAGTAGACAGAAACCGGGCCCGCTTGGTGGTAATGCTTCACATAATTATGGATTATATTATCAATATAATTATTAAGTCATTAATATTATTACCTTTCTGTAAAGTCTGCCTGGCAAGCTACCACGCCTACCACCCTCTTATTTGGGTCAGCCGTCAAATGAATCGTCGTGTTCCGATTAGGGGCTTGGGAGTTAAGGGTTCTTATCCTACACATCCGTATTGCCTTTGGTGTTACTGATATCCATATTAGGTGGATCATAGTTTATTAGTCGGCTAGTTACATAAAAAAAAGTTATCACAAAATAAAATTTTCTTGTGACGTTAATTATAATTACACAAGACATAATATATGACATTATTAAAAAAATATATTTGCATACCTCAGTTGCTAAAGTCGGATTTCCTCCTGCTTCAACAAGAAGAATCTTCCAGTCTTGTACTTCAGATAATCGGCTAGCCACTACCGACCCGGCGGATCCTGAGCCCACCACAATGAAGTCATAATAGGGATCTAGAACGATCATAATATATGTATATTTACTTATTATGGTCAGTTTGCTTATATTCATCAGTTTAAATTTTAAGCGCCTTGCATGCTTTGGAGAACTAAACTAAAACACATTCCTGTTGATATCATTAATGATAATTATCTATCAGTAATTTGGTTATTGCAAATTGGTTGAAGCGCTTATAGCCCGGCGGCTTGTGTCGATCCTCGGTCGGTAGTTGGATGGGTGACCGCTAGTGGCAAAATTTCTTGAGCATTTCCGTGCTTCGGAGGGCACGTAAAGCCGTTGGTCCCGGTTATTACCATAGGATAACAGTCGTTAAGCCATGTCAGAAGCCCTCGGGCGGTTTGAAAATTTCCGACACTCGGGTTAGCCACTAACCACTCCACCAATCCGCACCGGAGCAGCGTGGTGGAGTATGCTCTAGGCCTCCTCAAGAGGAGAGACCCGTGCCCAGTAGTGGGCCGTTAATGGGTTGAAGCCAATTTGGTCATTAAACCTTTTACCGATCCAAAGCAGAAAAACGTGGAAGAGAACGCTCCAAACCTCATCTTTGACATGATGAAGCCCGGGAATTACAATGGATAAGTTACTACCTTTAATGACGTCATCTATAGCATCGGCTGGCCACACGTGATCTCCGACCAGGGCGCAGTGAGCAGCCATGATAGTCTGCAGGGTGTGCAAGACAAGGGGCCCAGCAGCATTGTAGCTGTCCAGGATAGTAGAAGTCAAAGTTGGATCGCAGGCCCACATGACCACCTGAAAGCGAAATAATGATAAATTTTATTGAGTGAACCACGAATAAAAAAACTTGTTATGTTCTGCCGTGGGCGTGACAGCCAGTTCTATCCTCTTCTTCGTTCTTTTTTCTTGACCGACAATGCAACGTAACCACATGCCGTCAGGTACCTCGTCTGCTCGTTTTTTGGATAAATAAAAAAAAAAGGTTTGACAGACAGCACCTATTGTGTTGTGAATCTTTATATCAAAGTCACTGATTGATAGGTATTTCACACCTTTCGGTCTTGGTAACTATAAACAAACGTTCTTGACAGGACGTCAAGCAAAGATACATATAGTACCATTGACGTCAAGAATAACCGGGAACACATTAAGTGACGACTGACGATGTGTGTAAGATATAAGAACAATTTAGTTACAATTCGAAGTTATGTTAAGGGAAACAATACATAATAATAAATAATACAAAATAATAGCTTAAATTTAACGAGGTACAATACTCATTTAAAAGTGACTCCTAATATTTTCGGTAAAAAACCTTCACTTGCGAAATATTGTTATTATAGCATTAAAGATTGGGTAGATGACACATAATGAAAATGATAATGTATTTTAAATTAGTTTACTTAATAAATTACCCTATCAGTAAAAATTATTTTATCTAGCAACATGTAATTTGGACTTATTACTACTAATACTATGACTAATACTATGATACTATGACCGTCATTATATTTACTACGAGTATAATCTATACATATTTACTATAATATAAGATTTAGGGGTCAACTGGTCACCCCAAAGGTTTGTTCTAACTCGTCATGCGCCAAAAATATATTAAATTAGTAATAATTTGTCACATGTAAGTATAGTTGCAATTCGTCATGCAACATTTTTGGTAGGTACTCTCGGTAAATCTTTTATACGCCGATACTTCAAACTAGTTGCATGGTTGTGGCCACGATTAATCTCAGTCAATTTTAGCTTATAATATGTTTATTTTAATTTTACAATAAATAAATATTTATTGTTCAATAAAATTTGTAAGTGGATCAGATCTCATGTACTCGTAGAACCAAGCTTCTAACTTTACACGCCCTAATTCTATAAGCCCTTACTTAATAAACTCTACACTTTGGTCAAAATATGTGGCTTAGCCGTTTCGTGTATATAACAATCTTTGACTTTAAATTAAAAAGGGTGTAGTTTAATTCACGGCGAATAAGCAAGCAGATAGACCCTATTAAATATTTCTGACAGTGCGAGCCATTATGGTCTCGTCTTGGCACTTTACATGAAAATGTTTTTGGTGGGATTATTATAATATTACAATTCATATGCGAATAATTATAGTGCAGTTCATAAATAATACCTACATATAAACATTCATTAAAAAAATGACGTGGCTTAAATATTGTCTTCGGAATTATAATTATACTTAACTGTAAGAAATTATTCTGAATGTCAAGTATTTTTTATGGATGTAATGAATTCAAAATGAAGCTAAGAATTTCTTATTCTGATTTCACAATGAAATGCGTTGCGGATATAATGATCAAGCTAGTCAACAGCAGAAACGTGCTTGTGTTTAACCTGCTGGCATAAGAGGCTAACCATAGGTAATATGCATGTTGAGACTAATATTCGGTTTACACGTATTAAGTAGTCGAGAAGAAAACTAAATTTCAAGTAAATTGATACGTATAAACGGACAGTTTAGTAGTTATAATTTAGTACGCAAGTAAACAAGTAATTTAGAATTTTTTCTATTTATCTGTTAAGTAGGTGGGTGGGGCTTATTAATTAACACGTTTGGATAGGCACTTTTTTACTATAAATAATTATAATTATTCACTTAAAATTTAGTTATTGACTTAAGTACTTAATACGTATAAAGCGGACTGGGAGTTATATGTATTTTAATCACGCAGCGCAGCACAGAGTGCATTGCACGTGAAACACATGCAGAGCAGTGCGAGTTAAACCCGCGTGGAGAGGGTTCCAAACGTTGATTATAACTGACATTTTTTATTTATTATATTATTTATATAATGTAATTTTTATTTATTTATTTATTTATTTATTTATTTATTTATTTATTTATTTATTTATTTATTTAATACATATATGTAAATAACTATTTTCTGTATTTTTTTTCGAAGTTCTAGCCTCAGTAGTTTCGGAGATAAGGGGGGGTTAATTTTCGTTCTTTCTCGATTAATTTTAAAAATCCATTGCAGAACTATACCAAAAATACATATATTTGAGATCCCTACAACAAGCCCTTTTTTGTGACATGCCACACAATAGGGATGGTATGTTGGACGTGAAAAATATTCCCGGCAGAAGTACATAATGAATTTAAAAGGATAACTATTATGCCTAGTATCGTGATAGCTGAAGTAGTAATAATGAGTAATAATAGTCGATGAACTACGTTACCCTACATTGCGCGTGGCCTAGTCCCCACTTGGTCCGTAGTCAAAAGGAACCCTATTATTTATTTTACTAGTGGATACCCGACATGTTCCACTACGCTAAAAAATATTGTATGGGAAAGGTTGAAAATCGAAGATGTGCCTAATGCATTGTTTTAGTGGCCTCTAACAACCTTTGGATTATTTATTAGTTTTATTACCTTTTAAATGAAACCATTTTGAGACATATCGGTGGAATGGTTTCAGAGGACATCGGTACAAACATTTGTTGTGTTTTATATGTACATATAAATAGATACAGATAATAAAATAACGTTGCATGATACCCTAGCTCCTTCAACAAAACACCCTAGATCCGACAAGAACGATAATAATAGTTGTATTTACTTATATTCAATGTAACATGGACAGTTTTTGATGTTGAATTATATTCATATAATATATATTCATATAATATATATTATTCCATACGTTGTTATTATTTGTATAAATAGATACAGTTAATGGACCAGTTTGTTGTCGCGAAATGTGACAAAAAATTAGTTATTCCTAATTTTATATTTTACTTCATAAAATATACTTAACAAGATTTATCATGTTATTTTATTAGTTTCTAAACTAATATTATAAAGAGGAAACATTTGTATTTTTGTATATCTGTAACAGTTAAACTCAAAAACTGCTGGACCGATTACAAAAATTCTTTCACCAATAGAAAGCTACATTATTCCTAAGTGACATAGGCTATATTTGATTGTGATTATTAATATTTTTTACTTCATCACAAATAAAAATATTAGACGTCCAGCGAAATGGGCACGAGTCAGCTAGTATGTTATATGCGTACTTACGTTTTTCTTAAATATATAAAATCACTGTTTACTTGCACTTCCGAGGAAAATTCCCTTTATCATTGGTACGTGGGGGCAGAGAGCAGACTGATGCCTGAGTGGTTCGGACGTCAACATGTGCTGCTATTATGAACTGTTAACCCTGCAATAGTCGCGTCACTATGACATCACAACGACAAAACAACTAAACCCTGTCCACAAATCTTAGAGACTAAAATGACAACCACTAATGTCAATGTACGAAATAATGATACCAGCTAAATTTGTGCGATCTACTTTTCCAGTTTTTGAATCGTAAACTCTGTCGGAAGAATAGTCACATATCGGAATTATTTGTCAAATATGACATCTAGATATATATATAGTGTTTGGCTAAATAGTATAAAATTAACTATATACCGAATGTAACCATAACCAAATACTCGTTCTTGTAAGCAGAATAACTTTTAAATTCAGTTAGTAAGGGTAAACATATTATGGTATGGATGTATGATGCGGTTGCTTAAACTTATTATTATAAAAGTTTTAGGGACTCTTCAATAATCATACAAATAGTCGACCCACCTTATAAGCTGCGAATATTTTTTCCGATTTACTTTCCGGTTTATGGTCATCACTATTTAATTTACACCTATACCCTGTCCACAAATCTTAGAGACTAAAATGACAACCACTAATGTCAAAGTTTGAAATAATGATACCAGCTAAATTTGTGCGATCTACTGTTCCGGTTTTTTGAATCGTAAACTATGTCGTAAGAATAGTGAAATTAAGGATATTATGTATGGCAATGGTTGCTAAAACTTATTTTAATACCGAGGGCCTCCGACATGGCTGTTATCTTAATATGACAACCAAGACCGACGGCTTAACGTGCCCTCCGAAGTACAGAAACGCTCAAGAAATTTTCGCCACTAGCTGTCAACCATCCAACTCCGCTGTTGCTTAACTATGAACGCTTCTAAAATATTTTACAACATACATAAAATTATTTATAATATCTACTAGTTACATGGATGTACACAAAACACACATTCAATGTTGTTCTCGTGTCAAGAAGCGATGATTAAAATAAAAAAATACTGCTTACGTAAATGTATTTCCTTTTAATAAATTATTACATTAATTTCTAACATTATTCACAAAGTTTTTCATTATAATATAATGTATTAACGTGCAATATAATGCGAGTTACAGAATTACTTCATACCTAGTTCCGTCGTAATCGAACCACAATTTGCATTTCTTTTGGCTTCGATCAGTTTTTGCAATTGTTCTTGATCCGTATGTCACTGAACTCGATATTCTATTCCCATTATCTCCAAATGTTGGTCGGTTTGATAACATATCGCGAGTAGATTCAGAATTTTTTGTGTTCTTGTAATTTTTACAAGGATAATTCACGCAAGGATCTATTGGTCTTGTAAGGTCCTCGTTAACGTATGGATGCAGATATGGATAAGCGGTGTATGGGTATGGATGAAAGTGATAGGGCCATGGAAGATGGTACAGAGTACCTTTGAACCTACTCGGATTTAGAGGTGTGTTATGATAATAATTTGAATATGGATTTTTAGGCGGCGTTAATTTATTGTTGGTATTTAAATGAAGATCTTCATTTCCTTTTACTTTGTTCAAATTAACATTTGCTTGTGTCTCTGGTAAATTCGAAAATAGATTGGTTGTTTCGTTCAAGATATCGGGAATATATTTAGGGGTTAAATCTACCCTGCTTGGCTCATCGTTTTCAGAATGTTTTGCTTGATATAATATTGGATTATTACTACAATTAATGATTTCATCTTCATTTTCCGAAGACCAATCCTCCTTGATCATGTCCGAAGCTTTCTCTCCAATCATTATAATTGGTGCGTTAGTATTTCCACTCACTATAGTGGGCATAATACTACCATCTACCACGCGAAGATTTTTTACTCCATGTACCTGAAGATCATAAAGAAAAATGATTAAGTACTCACATAGACTCCCGCACTAAAACCGTTAGTCAAAATTTTAAGTGTAAGCGTTAAGGGAATATACTCCGAAACAGGTAGAATCGTAAACAAACTATCTATTTATCTAATTTTATCTATTTATTAGACACTATTTACTGATTCCTTCTATCATTTAGTCTAAGCCAATTTCCCTTGTTCTTAGTGTACTCTCCTGAACAACGTATAATATTAATTACTAGCTGACCCGGCGAACTTCGTATCGCCTAACAAACTAATTTTTTTCTAAACTAAAATTTGCCTAAGTTACTCCTTGTTACATCAGCTATCTGCCAGTCAAAGTCCCGTCAAAATCGGTCCAGCCATTTCAGAGATTAGCTGGAACAAACAGACAGACAGACAGACAAAAATTGTAAAAAATGTTGTTTTGGTATATGTACCGTGTATAAATCCAAAAGCACTTAATAAAAAGCGGTTATTTTAATATTACAAACTGGATTGGAATTGGAGTATCTTACTCCAATTTTATTTATTTGTATAGAGTATTGTTGTATAGCTCAGCGCAAGGTATTTTGCAGATAGTGACTACTGATTTGTACTAAACATAAATTAGTATGTTTATTTATTCGTTATTGTTTTGATTATTATTGTTAAATAATGTTAATCTTATATTTATTGTTAGTTTTATAATATTAACGCATTGGGTTAGTAAACGTAGTAATTTTAGGCTCTAACATAAAGATAAACGAATATTCAGACAACGGCTGAAAACTATTTGCTAGAAATTAACTACTTATTTAAATCAGTTTCCTTTCCTTCAGGGATACGGGTGTTAGGACTTACATAGGTACCCGAAGCGAAAGTTTTGCTTAGGTCACTCGATAAGTTTTGAGACAAGAAAAAACTATACAAGATATTAACATTCTATAAATATAAATTAAATAATTACTTAGTTAATATAAAATACTACTACTTTAAATATTATAAAATAGAAATAAATTAAAATAATTAATGACTACTTTAAATTATTAAATTTATACTACGTATAAATAAGATTTCCAAAATGTTGCATTTTACATTATTTAGGGTAAAAATATAATACACATTACTCACTTTTAATCTTGCATCAACAACCGCTTCTGGGTTTTCTTCAGGACCCATGGCGCAAGTTCCGACTGGATGGTAAATGGTTAGGGAGTGATGTCGCGCTTGACATTCGAGATGCTCGTCTGACATGAGGGGATGTTTCTCGCAGCCAGGGTTGCGGTTCGGATTCGGACGAGCATTTAACTCTTGGAGTGCTGGCTGATTAACTAGCTCTTGAACTATCCTAGCACCTTCTGACTGAAAATAGGAAAGATTAATATTCTATTGGGAATCCAACAACAATATCATCATAAGAAATTTAATTTTTAAAAGTTATTTTTCTTTCAGAACAATCATGACTTAAGAACAGTCGTAACTTACTATCACTAAAATGTCCTCTTGGTCAGAAAAATAATTAGGATAAATCAGTGGAGGTGAAAATGGATTCGCGTCTCTGAGCTTGACGTAACCCCGGCTCTTTGGCCTTAGAAGTAAAGGCACGATTGAAAACGATGATTCATATAATATATCTTCGTATAATACAGCATATGCCTCATCAGTTAAACCATTAGCGCGTTTTCCAAATAGGCCACCGTCCAGATTGTCAGCTGTAGGTGCAATAAAAAGTTGGATATCTGGATAATCTTCGGCTGCATCTTGGAATTTTGTATTAACGAATGCCATTGCTTCTGCCTCCACCATACTATATAGTACACCTTCTTTATGAACAGCAAAGTCTATCAAGTTGCCAAACCCCATTGCTGTGTTTAGATTAAAACAGTAGTCGGATCCATTAGTGTTTGGATTATCGAAGAGAAAAGAATGTCCACCCATAGCAACATGGTCTTGTAGATTTCTTCCCACACCAGGTAAATGTTTAATAGGATAAATACCCAAATCTTTCAAATGTTCGCTATCACCTATACCTGATAACATTAACAACTGCGGAGATTGCAATGCACCAGCCGATAAAATTACTTCTCTTCTTACTCTGACAATGTAAGATTTGCCGTGTTTGGTAAATTTAACACCGTAAGCTCTTTTATATTCATCGATTAGGACCCTTTCCACTAAAGAATGCATGCTGATATGAAGATTTGGCCTTGAAGCTATGGGCCGCAAATATCCTTTAGCTGTGCTGCACCGCAACCCATCGCGAACCGTAGCATGAGAACGGGTAAATCCAGTTTGGTACATACCATTAACATCTACTACACTATAACCAAGTTGTTGTCCAGCTTCCATTATTTTTCTTGTGATTGGTTGTTCATAACCGAAATATTCTATCGAAATTGGACCACCAGTAGAATGAAAAGGGTCGTTTTGATATTCTGGAATCCTCATGTCCTCCGATTTACGGAAGTATTCTAACACCTCACTGTACGACCATCCGGGATTGCCCATTAAAGCCCAATTGTCATAATCACGTTTATTACCTCTAATATAAAGCATAGCATTTAATACACTTGATCCTCCTAAGACTTTTCCACGAGGCCATTTACAACGGGTATCCACCATACTTAAGCAATATTTATCACTGGGTTCTGTTACAAATTGCCAATCAATAGACGACGTTTGAAGGACTGGGAATAATACGGGCACTTCTGATAACACATTTTCATCTGGTCCAGCCTCTAGTAAAAGAATCTGCCAGTTGGGGTTTTCTGATAACCGATTAGCAAGAACGGCTCCAGCTGATCCAGCACCAACTATTATAAAGTCGTAACATTCATATAGCTCTTCAAATGCATAGTCCTTGACTCGATGCTCTACGTCTTCTATATCCGGTCTGTATATATGTATAATCATACGGAGGAGAATCAATGCGCCAAGCCCTGGTAATAAACCAAATATAATTCTAGTGCTGGAGAAGATTGGTTTAATTGACATTGCACTGGACATTTTGGCGAACACACTCAGTACGCTAAGTAATCGACGTCTGTGACATAAGGTTAGCAGCACTTGTGTTTGTGGACGTAAAAGACTTGAATTCTGCAAGATTAACAAAGTAAATTGTTATTGTTTACAGGTCTTATTGAAAGTATTATGAAACAGAGTACCTACCTAAGTTACAATGTGTATTGTAATCTGATTTAAAGGGATCATCAAGTAACCATTGCATTGTTTTTTTAATTACTATTGTTTATTTAAAGTGATGTCGATTAAGAAATTTATAATCATGTTTTTTTTCTCTGGTCGTTTGATGACAAGCAAGGAAACATTGTATGAAAATTAATTACTATTTGTGAGTAAAGTTAAAGCAAAAGTAATTTCCAACTTTTTATAAAAAAAATATTAGTAAAATAGATTTTTCCACTTGATATAATATGTAATTTTCTCTGAATGTACTGAAAATTTGGTGACCCAATGAGGACGTATACCATATTCTGATATACAAGAACGGACGTATGAATAACTTCCGATTTTGAAGGTAATTTTGGGGGCAAATAAGAAACTAAAAATTGACTTGTCAAGAGCGTCTTGGTCAATTGAAACTTCGAGTTTATAAGATTCGATTGGATGAAGTGCCCTGGATTTATAAAATTCGAGCGGTTTATCGTGTGCTTTAGTTAAGATTTAGTGCATAAGTTACATTTACATGTCGTTCTTGTTAATATTTTGGGTATCCGTTGTTAAACTAAGTGGAGGCTTGCAGGTGACATTAAAACTTCCACTTGGCCACTATCTACTAATATATTGGTAAGAAGAGACCCTTGACGGGCCATTATTAAATTGAAACCAAGTAAAATTATAGGCAGGACAGGTAGCATAAAAATATTGAAACTTCTAAGTGCAAATCAAGATCGGAGCGAGAGTCATAGAGTAAGTCTAGGCCTTCACGATTTTGAGAGGTTTGCTAGAATAGAAGTCGCTAGTGAGTTGGAGCCAGCTTCTGTATTCAGTAATTAAAGAATTATCTGTGCAAACATTACTCTGTGTTTTATACCACACAACAGTTTTACCATAATCAGCATTACTTGTCTTCGTAGCATCAATCGCATATAGTATAACTCAGTGACCTCGTTTATTAATTTTACTCACCACATCATTTTTCAGATAAACTAATAATGTGAAGGTCGCAGTATTGTGAGTTGTGACGATAGCTGAACCTGACCTGGGAATTTCAGCATAACATGTGTCAGGTTTTACGTTATTGAACATGAAATATCTGCAGGCGCAGTAATAAATGTTTGAAGGGTTAAATAGTATTAAAATTCCTTCGGGAAAATAAAAGGATTGTTTACTTTGAAAAGCAATGCATTATCTTGAGGTTTAATTTTTCTCTATAAGTACGTATGTATCATTAACTACAAGCAACTCTGTCCTCCGCAAGTACTTACTACAGATTTCCAGTGTAATTGTAAAGTTATGGCGACCTAAATTTAATCACAGATTACGTATAACTTCCGGCAATATTTTTGGCTGCTGCTAATGTATTATTCCTCGTAGAAAAATTTGCATTATCCTCCGCGCTACGATTTGTGGTTCTTTTTAAGGAGTGTTTACAGTTTCCTTGAAGGCTGGCAACGCACTTGCAGCTCCCTCCATGTAGCACGTTTCCATAGGCGACGGTGACCACTTACCATCAGGTGGGCTGTTAGCCTGTTTGACAGTCTCTTATATATAGAAAAAAAAATATTCCATCAAAGGTGCGCTGACATCGATTGGCGTTAGTTTTCAAACACAGCATGCGTATGTGACAAACATGCAATTATTTTAATCCTTAATCAATATTTTGAATGTAGATCAGATGCTATTTTTAAAATTTGAATACTTTTATTAATTTTAATTGTGAAAAAATATTTGTATATACATATAGTGAACCCTATGAGGGCATACAAATTAAATGCGACATTTCTGAAAAACTTAATGTTTGTTTTAACCTTTCTTGCGATGATAATGTAATTTTTAATTATGAAACTGCATTCAATTTGAATTTTCTAGCTTAGGTACTTGTTTTTGTAATAGGCAGTATAATCGAATTGATCATTTAAAAATTAACCTTGCGCGTTTACGTTTGCTATGAACTCTTTATTATCATCATTAAACTAGTAAATAATTATCAAGTTGTAGCAAGTGTTTATTGATTTATTTATTATAATTATTATTTATTTACTGTAATTAAAATGGTAACAACTAATTACATTAATTATAGACACCACAATTATACTTCTCGCCCACAAAACTTCAAGCATACAGACAATATTACCGACCATTCATCCGCAACAAATCGCAATCAGGGTATCGCAATCGTTTACGACTCATTAAAAATTTAAGACTAAAATTAAATATGGTCACTTGCTAGTTATAATCAGATGGAATGTTACCAGGCATTAACTTTTTATAAGCACCTATTTTTTTTCCATATTGGGGCGAATAAGGCGACAAAGGCCAGCCGGCTTGTTATAAGGATTTTGTTATTGATTCTATTATTGGTTGAAGTCATTGATATTATTAATGGCTTACTATTCGTAATATTTCCGTGAAGCTTGCCTGGCTACGACCCCTTGCTTGAGTCAGCTGCCAAACGACTCGTCGTGTTCCGGCTGGGGGCTGGAAGCCAATTCTTTTGAAGTGAAAACTTTTTTATGCGCGTTGAGCATTTGTAAGATGGGATAAAACCAATCAGTACGCCACACTGTAATCATTTTAAGCGACATCACTGTATAAAAAGGTGTGTCAGCTCCGACGCACGATGGAGTTTAACGCCATGGTGGTTGGTGGTAGTGCTGCTGGTGATGATGATGATTTCATATACAATAGCGCATTAAATAAAAATTGTAATATATTTTTGTAGTAGAAGTTTTATAATCTATGCTAATATTATAGCTAAGGAGGAAAGATCTGATTGTTTGTTTGCATTAAATAGGCTCCGAAACTATTGAACCGATTTGAAAAATTCTTTCACTGTTGGGAAGCTACACTATCCCCGGGTAACATAGGCTATATTATATTTTCAAAAAAATTAGGGATCCTTAATAAAAATCCAATAATGTAACCCAAGGTGTAAAAAATAAGAAAACCGAAGCAAATCGAGGGCGGTTACCCGTAAATAATAAAATACTTCATTTAAAAGTGATTCCAGCACAGTAAAATATTTTCTGACGATTCAATAAATACAAACTCATGTTTTCACTCCTTTTAGCACTCCAGGAGTGCCTTTTAATTTTATTCTCTCTTCTGTCTTGGTCGGCAGTGCATTTGAGATACTTTTGGTGTTACTGATGTCTACGGGAGACGGTGACTGTGGTCTGTCGTCTAGCTACGTAAAAAAAGTAAAAATTAAACGACGGTTGCAAATAAGCGAGTGACAAATTTCTCAGTTCAGAAACAAGGATACGTTAGTTATGGTTCTCTTATTAATAGGTGGACATCCAACACTAATTAATGCAATTTTCAAAGTTATATTTGAGCCCATTAAGAAATGTCTCTATCGATAGAATTGTTGATTCAATATATTTTGTTAATAATTTTTGTTAATACAAAGTTGTGAAGTGAAGAATTTTTCTATTTAAAGGTTTTGTCTAAAACAGTTTTTTATTGTGCCAAAATGGAGATAAGAGGTATTGAGACATTACCGACTTTAACTTATAAACATTTTATTATAAATTAAAACAATACTTAAGCAATACTTAACAATAAATAGTATCCTATTGTTTGACAATAAATATAATAATAAATAAATTACTTAATTATTATATACAAAACAATAAAAATGATAATACTGTTGTGATTACATTAAATTTTGTACGAGGATATCAGGCGTAATATCTGGACATTCTGCGCTTCAACCAGAATTCTTTTATCATATCACTGCCCTTTTCACCGATCATAATTATCGGTGCATTTGTATTACCACTAACTAAATTGGGCATAATGCTGCCATCAATCACTCTCAATCCTTTTACTCCGTACACTCTTAGTTCATTGTCGACTACAGCTTCTGGGTCCCAGAATGGACCCATTTTAGCAGTACCCACGGGGTGATATATTGTGCATGTGTATTGCCGTATCATACATTCCCAGAACGCGTCAGAATATCTTTGTAAGTTTGAACAGGCAGGAAACACATATTGGTTCAACACGGAACCGTATCTCTGAAACGCTTTAGTCCTTGATAACGCCACAGCAATTTTTACGCCCTCTATGAGTGTCTTCACATCGAATTCGTCAGTCAAGTAATTCGGATAAATATATGGATAGTCGTATGGATTTGCACTTCTCAGCTGTATAAACCCCTTGCTTTTAGGACGAAGAAGCATAGGTATTATACTCCACACATCCATATTGTTGATGGGTCTGAATACCGCATCGTAAAACTTATCGGACAATCCGTGAACTTTCCTCAATTGTTCGCCACCGTCTGAGTTTGTTGAACCGGAAATGAAGTGAAATTCTATGTCGGGAAAATCGTCCGACGCATTTGCGTATTTCGTATTGACAAACGCTAGACCTTCCACCCCACCCATAATAGTCAAAGGACCTTCTCCTAGTACAGCGTATTCCATCAAAGTACTCATAGTATGCAGACGATGTTCTACTATTGAAATTGGTTTATTTATCATAAAAGCCAGTCCACCTAATCCGATGTGGTCTTGGAGATTTTTACCAACCTGTAAATTTTGAATCAGTGGTATTCGATGTTTCGCCAATTCCTCCGATGGGCCTATGCCTGATAACATTAACAACTGAGCTGAGTTTATCGTGCCTGCTGATAAAATCACTTCTTTTCTTGCTCTAATACGATAAACCATCTTGTTTCGTACAAATTCTACACCGAAAGCAATTTTTGTGCGAGGATCTATCATAACTTTAGTCACGTACGAATGCATTGATATGTGTAAATTGGTACGATCTTTAGCAGGTCTTAAGAATGCTTTAGATGTTGAGCATCGACTTCCTCTTCTTAATGTCCCTTGGGCAACCATGAATCCAGTTTGATTTTCACCGTTTATATCTCTGTTGAGGTATCCCATTTCAAGGCCAGCTTCAACGAAACTCGAAACCAAAGGAGTGTGATAGGGTGCCTCAGAAATTGTCAAATATCCTCCAGTGCTGTGATATGGTGTTTCTGCCAAATAAGGATTTTTGTTGTCTTCAGATTTCTTAAAGTAATATAACACATCTTTATATCCCCAGCCCTTATTCCCTAAGGATTCCCAAGTGTCATAGTCTCTTCTGTTTCCTCTTAAATAAAGCATGTAATTTAGAACTGAACTTCCACCTAGGACTTTTCCTCTTGGCCAATTGCAACGACCACCTTCCATTGCTGTAAATAATATTAACACATATGATTATAATTTATTCAAATGATTAAACGATAACAATTTTTGTACAAGAGTATTATTGTAATAAGGAATATCTGATCATGTTTCTTTTTAATAATTTGTGCTAATTATTTCTATTCTATTCACACCCACAGACATAACGTCTGTATTCACACTAATATTTTTGCTTGTCTACCGTTGTAACTATAGAAATAATTGTGATCTGTTTTAACGTTTTTCAGTTGCAATGTTTCAGTCAGTTATAAAGAGTGTAAAAGGTGTGTTGTCATCACCTGTCTTGTTGACTGTTTGATATAAAGATCCGATGTTAACCCTAGAATACGAATCACATTTAATGAACGCATTTTACTAATCGTTAGTCTTTTCGACTAACAATGTAAAAATCACTTATAATTCCTTTTATTTCTACAAAATTTCAGAGGTTTTGTTAATTATTAAAATTTCATTGTATAATTAGGCAAACAAATAAAAAACAGTTGAATAATTATTTATTATAATGTATTTTAAAAACAGATTAATCTTTGTACAAATCTCTTATTCTACTCTCTATTCTATTTTAAACTCTATCGTCTAATCTTTGTTTTCTTGGATACTCTTATAGCGTGGTGTGATTTAAACTCCATGAGCTTGAATATCAATAAATGTCACGTAGTTCGGTTTACTAGGAAAAAATATCTATTCCCAGACATTATTGTATTAACTCTGTTAAGCGTTCAAAAAAATCGTCAAGACAATCGCGGAATTATTTAGAAAGCGACAACAGAATATTTACGGTGTGTTAGTCGATTCGACTAATATTCGTATTAAAGTCTCATCGGGTTAAAGTCTCAAGGTAATATAAAACTAGGGTAATTAATTTTTATGAGGGATCAGATTATTTTACAGATTAATTACAGTCTTTGTTATTAATTTGAAACAAATGTAAAATATAATTGAACCCACCTAAGCAGCTAGTCCCTTGTGGTTCAGTTTTGTATTTCCAATCTAATTTACTGAGCTGAAGATATCCTGCTAGAAGCGGAACGTCTGATATTTCTGTTTCATCTCCACCGGCTTCCAAGAGCAATACTTTCCAGTTTCCTATTTCTGAAAGACGATTAGCTACAACAGCACCTGAAAATTGTGAAATAGATACATTATGTTATGTTATGTAGGTACATAATATAGGAATATATCTTGCAATTTCATAATCATCGTCATAATCACAACTCTTAATAGCCTCACTTCTGAGCTCTTAAAATGAGAAAGATTAAAAACATTGTCCGTCACATTGGTGGTGAATGAACGAACTTTTGAGAACGATGTATCAAGCTCTTCAAATGGGTGGGTTTCCTCACTTCATCCTTGGAAAATTTGAGAAGCATGCAAGACGTCTACATTAATAGATAGACAGGTAATGGGCCAAGTATTAGCTACAGCCCCAGAAGACAATAATACCTATCTACAGCTTGAAATTCCGTTCCTGTGATATTGATCTGTGGATCGTTATCATTCCCATTTTTAAATGGCATTTCAATAAGAGTTCAGTAATTAATTACAATCAGATAGCGATACAGTGAACGACGTACGTATTTATCTAAATAAATGTATTGTTATAATCAACGTGTGGAATGTTGCCTCGTGCAACACAATAACATTTTGTTTTGCATGACAATAGCTTGTTTCCTTGCTCAAATGGTCTCAATTTCCTTAGTTCCTTGTAGGAAATCCCTATAGAATTCTGCGCTCTCCTGAGAATCAGAGTCATGACCTGTTCAAGGTAGGTAAGAATGGCCAGTACTATCGAGATCTCAGCTGAATAGAATGTGAAGTATCATACTCACTGACCGGCTGAACCTGCACCCACTATGATGAAGTCGTATTCTGGTAGCATCTTGTCATCCCCGACATCTCTTGGTCTGCCTTCTGGATCGGTCTGATCGAACTGGAAGTAGGCGATCGCGGCCACCAACATGGGAATAAACCATGCTACCTGTTGAATTATAAGTTTAAGGCGTTTTGAAAATCGCATTTGCTTTGTGTCATTGAAATATAAAAAAATGTTATTTTATTAATATCAAAGACATCAACGCATTGGGTTTGAAGTACATGATAAGTACCATAAGGGCAAATTTGGCTAAACTGGTACAATGGTATATCCTGCAAATAAAATAAATTAAATATATATGTTACCGGCAAAACCTGATTTCAGGTTAAACTAGTTTGGCCTAGGCCAAACTAGTTTAACCTGAAATCGGGCTTTGCCGGTATCATATACATAATTTATCAATTATGGATTGATAAATTTATGATTGATATTGGATTGTCGTGTCTTTTGAATGACGATGGAGTATCGGGGCAGCGACGTTTGACATAATTCGGAAAAATTTCATGTTTAAAATAAATTTCGCGCCTTATAAAATATTGCATTATATTTTTAGTTAGTTGCCTTACAATGGTTTAATTATTTACCTGCGTACCTGCGGCTGCGATGGCAGTGCCTGATATAACGTCAGCGGCGGCATTCACTATCGAGCTCATATCTTCACCTGCAATGTGATAAAATCTCAGTTTTAGTCGTGGTCGTGAGAAAGCCATTAAAGTTTCAAAGTGAATTAAGTCCTCAGATAAAAATGAGCAGCAATTACGAGCATCAGTATTGTCAATACTAAGTATTTGGGAGGGTTTGTGGGGAATTATAGATTAACTAAAGCTAAACGAGCACAGATTATAGGACAACTCAACGAGGCTATTGGAATAGACACATTAATGCAGTGATATTTTGAGAAACTAAAATTTAACAAAATTCCATGGAAATTTCGAATAACACGATAATCTCTTTAAATAAAGACCTTATAAGTTTACTTTTATTGCTCGACTCACATATTTTCAAATTCGTTGCTTTGTCGAAAGTTCGAAGGAACTCTTCAAACAAGGTTGCTTTTGTATAATTATATTGGTGGTGTATTATTTCCGAGGAAAAGTTTTTTTCTAGAACGTAATGGAACTCTTGTTCAGCGATCGAATGAGACGTGACCAGGCGGGCACACGTTTGTCGAGAGTACATTTTGTAACGGTACCGACCGAGTCATCGGACTCTGCTACCGTTCCGTTTCTTTTTTGAATTTCGTTGACATACTTCCATTGACATAATAATAGTGACGAAGGCTTAGTTAGGGGTATAGCAGTAGGTGGAAGGGTGAGGTAAAGGCAATTATTGCAACATTTTTATTTAACTTACTTCAAGTACTATCAGACAGATTTTCCGACTGATAAATATACCATACAAGATTTGCTATATCGATCACGGTCCTGTTTTCATTGGAATAGTGTTGAAATTCATTATGATGAATTTAGCTCGTAATAAGACAAATTATTGTTACTAATTTTTGTTAGATATTACTTATATTTCAGTAGCCAGTATAAAATCAATAACAACATCATACAACAAGTGGAGAACAAAATATTAATTGATTTGAATTAATTTAGGTATCGAATTCGAGCTAATCATGCTGCTACACGTAATCGTTACGTCAGGAGATCTCCGCCATCACATAGATTTTGTAGAAAGTGAGTCTAATCGCACGCGCCGAGCCAGCCGACATACACTAAATTAACTCGGTTCACTCTGGGCTAGTTTGTAATGGCAACTGTTCCAGCGATTAGATAAGTTATTGCTTGTCATCGTATTTATATGTATAAATAATAGTAAATACAGCAATACAATCATAGCCTCATACTAGAATACCCATTGTTGTGGGTGCCATGGACAACATAAAGACAATAATACGAAAGCCCCAACTCAGAGTTTCTAACGGTTACTTAAATCGCTCCTTAGTACAGAATGTGTTTGGTGATTCGGTACTAAGGAGTGATTTAAGTATCAGTTACTCCGAGTTGGGGCGTAAGAGTTCTAACGACCCGGGCTAAAAATGTGAACTCATCGGACCCATCTTCAAATTGCAGTCCGGTCAACCGGGTCCATGACGGTACTAATGAAAGCCAATCTAGACATCTGAGAATTGCTAAAGATCATTAGCTTAAAATTACTGTATATCTACACTGTTATCGTAGGAATAAAAGTAGCAACTCTGCCTTATTATATCGTCTAGCACAGGATTGTAATGAAAGGAAAAGTTTATGATCTACAACAACATTTTCCTTAATACAAATTATGGATACAAAATTGCCATAGCTCGCCAGTAAACGCTTGATCAAATTAGCGTGCTTGTGCGAGTGTGTTGTTACGTTATTGCATTTGTATGTGTGACGCGTACCCTCCAGAATGCTAAAAGGTTCCGGTGAAAATAACTAGTGTTATGTAACATGCGGTTTTAATTGTCGTAAGTCGTGGCTGGTTGGATACAGGTTGAGGTTTGATGTCTTCTATAGTACAAACTGGTGCCAGAAATATTATTTTCATTCTCATACTAACTTTTACCACTATTTTTTCGCTTTAGGAGATGATTTTTCGACATATATTCCTTAGTGCTCTCCCACATTCTCTAAGGAACCTCTGTACTGAATTTCATATTGATAGGTGCACCGGTTTTAAGCTGTGCGTTGTCTGTCAATAAGATTTTTTTATGGACTTCTTTTGGCCTTAACGAACTTTACAGCTATACGTGGATAGAGTTGATACTCTATCTATCATGTAGACGCTCTACCATATAGACGCTCAAATGAAGTATGATGAGACTGAAGATTTGGTTTAGGTTTTTGCCAAAAATTCAAGTTTAGACCAAAGTTTAGATTTTAGCTCAAAATCAGTCGAAGCTTTGCCGAAGCTCCTTGTTTGTCGTGCTTCGTTCGTATGTGCTCGTTCATGGCCTGTACCATGTATATAAATATGCCTGTGCATATTTAATTGATTACTTAGATATAGTTAACTATATTAGGTATGTAATTTTGCGTATGTATGTGCTTTTATCACTGTGAATTTGGCACTGAATTTTTGGATTCAAGATTGAATATTATTATTTGAAGCATAATTCATAATTACTAGTATCTCTGCTTTTTCATGCCTTTGGCAGCTCTGTACCTTCTATAGGATTTATTTATTTATTTATTTATTTATTCGGCACACCAACGTATGTTACACTTCACAATACAAATATTATACAAGGTAAACAAAACTTACAATCGTGTACACACAATTACAGGTGAGCACAACATTCACATTAAACGCTCAGTTGTAAAAAGATTTATACTACTTATTACTAATTTTATCAACACTTATTACAACACATTAAAATGTCAAGGTAACATAAAAATAAAATCTAAAATAGTAATAAAATTGATAAAAAAGTAGCAAAACAAAATAAAATTCATAACAAAATCAAATCTATCAATCTAATGGAATCAACTCAAATTTAAAAACAAATAAAATAATTATAATTTAGAATTCAAAGAAAGCATAAGATAGTAAATACATTGATTATAAAATAAAATTAATTCATTGATAATAAAATAAACATCAATCGAATAAAAAATCAAATTTAAAACCAATAAAATAATTATTACATGATGATGATGATGCATCACGATTTAAATCGCTTCAAAAAATGCTAATTGCGGAATTCAGGAGAATTTAGACTTCAATAATGGCTAGTATAGAAAAACTGAAGAGTACATTATTGTTTGTTTGAACACACTAATCTCTGGAACTACCAGTAGGATTTAAAAAAATCTTCAAGAAAAATATCAAGAGGAAGGCTATAAGTGGCTTCAGGGATATGGGTAGCATAAAGGATAACTCATAACACTGAAGACCGAACAAAACCGAACAGAACCAAAACAAAGAAAGATCGGACTACTAGAAAGACAGAAAGAAGGGCCTTGTTGTTTGTGTAAACATAAACAACAAGACCTCTCCTTGGACAGATTTAATTTAGTATCATATTGTAATAACCCAAATTGCGGATGATTTTAAGTTTCATATTATACGTGTCAATTCTGCGTACATTACGCATGGAATAATTTAATAATACGTAAGTAATACAATAACAAAGATGGGTTAGGAGTTAGTAATGATATTCTAACCGTTAGAAGTGTTATCGATATCGTGGGTTAAAAAGTTATAATTTATCAATACCACCCAACTTTACTTACTTCAATGGCCCCTGCTATCACAAAAACAACGTATTGTCAATAGGAACATAGCACAAATTCACTTTGAAGCACTTCCAATTCTTAAGGGAACCACTTCACTTGTATTGTGTTGTGTTCTCGTTCACTTCTATGCAATACTTTCGCTCGCTTTGTGAGATGGTTGACCTTAAATGTTTGTTTGTTACGTATTTTGACTGTGATAGTTTCTGTACTCAGAGGTGTTCAAGGCGTTAACTATCGCGTGTTTGTATATCGATTGCACGGTACAACGGCCACTTTCTTTGACCGGCTCAACGCAACTCCTGCGCACGTTTACTGTCATATCGCAGAAGTATGCTTCAAAATGGTGGGAGGCCCTTGTTATGGACAATCGCTTTGAAAATCCTTTCTATTGTAAATGGTGCTTCAATTCAGACATTATGAATATGATGCACTTTTCATGTGTTGGACACTGGCTACTGGTAGGCTGATGGCGCACAGAATTTGGACATTCAATTCATTGATGCGCGTGGGCAAGGTTAAGTTTAAAACAAGGAATACGTGAGACGTTTAGCCTGCAGAATTTAAATTATATTGTATACGTATAATTATATTATTTTTAACCATGGGATATTATACTATACTATAAGCATTTAATTTTTTGAATATATTTTTTTCAATTAAATATATTTTGTAACTATGTCTTAAGGGTAGATATGTCATCATCAGGTATATACAAACTTATTTTTAATGTTCTCGTTTAAATGTGTTTTAAAATAGAAAAAGTACTCCAGTAATGTGTTTTATGTAAGCAACAAGTAACGCTAACGTGTTCCGGAACTTCTGGCTGGGGGTTTGAGAGGAAGTTCTTTCTTTCTTTTTCTTTTCTTTTTATTGGCTGGCAACGCATCAGTGATGCCTTTGGTATTGTCCATGGGTGACAGCAGCCACTTGTCATGAGTTGAATCGTCAGCTCGGTTGTCGGCTATTTTCTTAAAAAAAGTAAAAGCAGCTTTCTCAACAAAACTTACAATCCCGAAGAAAGAATGACTCATTTAGTGAGACTCATGAGTCATGAATCACGACTCTTCTGTCCTCCGGGCTCCGACTCGACACGGAAGCTCAAGGCCGCGATTCTTTGAACATGTTTTCCGATACCGTCATATTAGTAAAAGTGAATTTGTGTACATAGGTATATGTGTACCTAACGGTATCTTGTCATTTAATATTTAGTATTTATGTAAACTAATGTTACTTTACCTACATATCCCTCTTTAAGCCTCAGACTAAAATATCGCATTTTTAAGCTGCAGGTTAGAAGGATGGTTTTAAGGTGGTTGGCACGAAAGACGCAGTTTAAGATCCTACTACGGCCATCTCTAACTTTTTAAAATTGTATGCTTATTGAAAATGAATTATACTTGCTTTTGGGGGAGTACTCAAATGTTTTTAGTGTTATGACAATTTTGTCAAACTGCACTTTACCAGCCTGATTTTTGGTCTTGATCGATTCTCACAGATTTTTCATTTAAAAAACCTCCGACAGTTTTATTAGCACTAAACATAGTTTAGAGCACTCTCGATTAAGTCACCTTTCAGACAAAAAAAAACTAGATCAAAATCGGTTCATTAGTTTATGATTAACCATGCCACAGACAGACATAGAGATACAAAGATACACAGACTCGTCAAACTTATAACACCCCTCTTTTTTCGTCGGGGGTTAATAAGGGTGGTTGGTAGAATTTAATGGTAAAAGATGTTATAACTTAGGTATATCTTTGCACCAGTAACAAATTTGTTATTTGCTGTAATAAGTGAAAGCTGGATGTGGACCTGATCAGGGTAGCAAACTGGTTTTGTGAGCGCAAGTTGTATACACCCGCGTTGCAACGGCATTCCCAGAGGTTAGCGCCCTCTATGTCATGTCCTTTCATCGTGCACCGCTACCAAATATATAGATATATATACATATGTCGGCGCAGTCTCAAATAAGTTCGTATAATCTATGAAATTAAGAAATAGAAGAACTGTCATTACGGTAGACAGATTGGTAGGATCGCGGAATCAAAGTAAAACTAAATAACGTCGAATTGATGAAACCGGATGTTATCAGGCAATAAACAAAGAGTATCCTTGGGCCTGTCGAACTGTGTGTTTTATTTAGTGTCCTGACATGTAACTACGCCCACAGAGAGAGATCTTTGTACTGAAGTGCTCTTTGATACATGTTTTACAGAGATGATCTGAACATACGAAAGCATTCACTCCAACTTAGCCTTATACGATACTTATATATGTCTATATATATATATATATATATATATATATATATATATATATATATATATATATATATACAGACATATAGACAGACAAACAGACAGACAGACAGACAGACAGACAGACAGATAGACAGACAGACAGACAGACATGACGAATTTATAAGGGTTCCGTTTTTTTGCCATTTGGCTACGGAACCCTAAAAAAGACGGACGTATCTATATATATAAAATTGAAAAGCGACACACCGCTGATTAAACAAGAAATCTCAGAAACTGCCGAACCGATTAAGATGAAATTTGGCAGGAAGATAGTTTATGCTAAGGAGACGTCCACTAAGAACGGATTTTTGGAAATTCATCCCCTAAGGGGTACAAATAAGGGTTAGAAGTCACTTTCATACAAACCAACTTTGTTAGTTTTAGATTTATAAATTTGAAATTTTTTATGTAGGTTTATAGTAATGAACAAAAGTTAACTTTAACACATTTTTTTGGAAAATCATCCCTTAAAGGGATAATTTCTTCAATTTAAGTTAGTACGCAACTTCGTCATTTTTGAAGTTAAAAACATGAAAATTTATATATTGGTTCAAGAATAGAAACAAAATTTAAAAGGTATGTATTTTTTTGGAAAATCAACCCCTAAAGGGTTGAATAAGGTTGTACAAGTTAGTATGGGAACTTCGTCAGTTTTGAAGTAAGAAGGGTGAAAATTTGTATATAAGCTTATAGTTAGACACAAAAAATAACTGTATTACTGTTTTCTCGAAATTCATCCCCCAAAAATAGGGGTTGAAGTCTTTTACATATAAATCAGCTTCGTCAATTTTAGAGTTATAAATATGAAATTTTTTATATATGTTTATAGTAGTAAACAAAAGTTAACTTCAACGAATTTTTTTTGGAAAATCATCCGTTAAAGGGTTAATTTCTTGCATGGAACTTAGTACGCAACTTCGTCATTTTTGAAGCTAAAACATGAAAATGTATGTATTAGTTCAAGATTAGAAACAAAATTTAAAGGTTATGTGTTTTTTGGGAAAATCAACCCCTAAAGGGTTGTATAAGATTGTGGAAGTTAGTATAGGAACTTCGTCAGTTTTGAAGTAAGAAGGGTGAAAATTTGTATATAAGCTTATAGTTAGACACAAAAAATAACTGTATTACTGTTTTCTCGAAATTCATCCCCTAAAAATAGGGGTTAGAAGTCATTTACATACAAATCAACTTCGTCATTTTTAGAGCTATAAATATGAAAATTTTAATGTATGTTTGTTGTCATGAACAAAAGTTAAAATTTAGCTGAAAATCATCCCTTAAAGAGTTACTTTAGGGGATGGAACTTACTACGCAATTTCGTCATTTTTGAAGTTAAAAACATAAAAATTTGTATATTAGCTCAAGATTAGAAACAATCAATCAGTAATATGTTTTTCTGGAAAATTCTCCCTTGAAGGGTTAATTAATTAAGGGAGTGCAAGTTAGTATGGCAACTTCGTCAGTTTTGAAAAGGATGAAAATTTGTATATAAGCATTGTATTAGACACAAAAACTAACTGTATCACGGTTTTCTCGAAATTCATCCCCATAAAGGGTAATACTAAAGTAAGTAAACTCAGTAATGTGAAAATGTACATGTTAACTTATAATTAGAAACAAAAATAAATTGTAACAGGTTTTTTTGGAAATTCATCCACTAAGGGGTAAAACCAGGGATGTAAGTTTGTACGAAACTTCGTCAATATCGAACTCAGAAATGTGAAAATAAATCAAAAATTAACTGTAACAGGTTTTTTGGAATTTCATCCCCTAAGAGGTAAATAAAGAGGTTGCAAGTTTTTCTAGAACTTTGTCATTTTCAAACTCAGAAATATGAAAATTAATATGTAAGCTTATAGTGAGAAACAAAAAAATTTTGTAGAGGACTTTACGGACGGTAGGGGGAGGGGAGAGGGACAGAAAGCGAGAAAGGGACTGGGAACGGGAGAGGAACAGGGAGAGGGAGAGGAAGAGGGACAGGAAGTGGGAGAGGGCCGAGGAGCGGGAGATGGAGAGGGACAGGAAACGGGAGAGGGCCCGGGAGCGGGAGAAGGAGAGGGAGAGGGACAGGGACCGGGAGAGGGAGCGGGACAGAAAGCGGGAGAGGGACCGAGTGCGAGAGAGGAACTGGAAGCGGGAGAGGGAGAGGGACTGTAAGTGTCCGGATGGAAACAACAGAACCATTTGTGCTGCATCGTAAAACCAGTTCATCATTGATCCATTTAGGATCTGGTGGTGTTACTTGGAGTCAAGATATGTAACTCCTGGATGGATGGAAATAACGGAACCTTTTTGTTTTTTTTCTAATGACACTCAAGAGCCAGTTTTTCTGTACATTAAATAGGGGCACGTCAATAACGTGTTAGAACACCAAAAAATTTGTTTTTAAAATTAGTGTCTGTTTGTCGGGCATTACATGAAAACCCTTGAACTGATTTCGACGGAAATTAGTTATGTTGTTCCTCATACTTTGGATCACGTTTTAAAAAACTTTTCGTCCCGATAAAATTAAAAGTTTTCACCGGAAACAAGATGAAACTTAGTGTGGAATATTTTGAAATATTAACGATTTTCTTTAAATTTGCAACAAACATTCCTCATTTAATTGATGAAATACATGTTTTCGAGTTTTTCTAAATTTTTCATGAAAAAGAAAAAACTAATATTATCTTTTAATGTTTATTTTTCAAAATTCGTTCCCGGAGGAATGATTTGTGATTATATCGTACGTTTCAATATACATATAAATTCCTAAATATAAGTACTTTAATATAAATTAACCTGTTTTTAAATTTTCTTCTGCAAGGGGTACAAAATATATGATAAGCATAATTTCCGCATGCGAAGCTGCGGGCAACAGCTAGTTCAAGAATAAATTCAGTGAAGCACCAATAGTAATGCCAACTCTCTATTCGTACAAGTACACACACCCACACATTGACACTTCACTGCTTCAATTGCGAATCAAAAATTACGCACACATGGTAAGCAGGTGGCCATTGCTATGCTTCACTCTCGATTAGACGAGGTTACGTCCGTCTTTTTTTCAGGTCCGTGTGTGTATGGTATTGTATTGTATCTCAAATACTGACAGGATATCTGGCCAATAAACTCACAAATAACAGGTTATTTAACAATATTTAATGACCTCTATTTACAGATATTAATACTCTATTAATAGGCTGAATCTATTAAACTTAACAAAAAATAAGTATGGCAATAACATTTTATTATTATCATCATTAATATGCGTGTCAATGTCATGGCCAAAACCAGTTTAATAATAGAAGAGCATTCGAGTTCACCTGTTAAGTATTAGAGTGTTCTAATTAGGTAGTTAATCATGACACAATTATCTTATTTCACGCTTTATATTAGCTTCAGCTGTATGTTTGTTTGTTTGTAACTTTTACCTCGTAACAGACTCCTTTGGACTCGATTTTGACCCACTTCAAATGGTCAGATTTCTTTCAAACTTCGTAGACTTATCGAGGACCGATGACAATTCAATAATTAAAGAAAAAAAGAAAAAACCTAAATTTCATTTCGAAAAATCAAATTAAAAAATTAAAAAATAAATAACAGTTAAAAAAAAAACTAAAAAACACGCTTTTATACAAAATCCAACTAAAAGATAGAAAATAAATTTGAATTAAGAATCGTGAATTAAAAGCGTGGGGTGCATGGTTTCAATGAGTAGAAGGGATAATATCTTAAAAAGCTTCCCACGCTTCAAATTCAAATTTATTTTCTATTTTTTAGTTGGATTTTGTATAAAAGCGTGTTATTTTAGTTTTTTTTTACATTTATTTATCTATTACGCGACTCAAGCCATACTTTGAGCGTGGTCAAAGAAACGCAAAAGTAAGCGATAAGCGAATTGATGGGTTAATGTTTTATCACAAATGTCTAGAAATAGCCCTCTTAGGTTCCAACTCACTAACGGTTAATTAAATCGCTTATAAAATAAAGAATCACCATACAAATTCTGTGCTAAGGAGCGATTTAAGTAACCGTTAGTGACTCTATGTCCCAAACATTAGAGAGTTGTTATATATACAATCGCAGAGTAATTTAACATTAATACACAAATACAATATAATTGTAAGTAGCTACATAAAATTGTATGTTAACGTAATATAATGCTCGTGCATACTATTTTACGATCAAATCGACACGCAAAGAATACACACACCATTACTTAACTTTTAATGGCTAAAGAAAACATTTTTCTCCCTCAGGTGGCTGCTGCGGTTCCACACAGAAACGAACGATCGTCGGAGGATGGGCCTGGGCGTGGTGGCTGGTCACCGATGTTCAACGTATCTCCCTCGAGGTAATACATTTTTAAGGCCACGGCCAACTGAAAAAAATTCAGTGGAAATTGGTTTGTTACTCCTGCTATATTTTTTATGATCTGATAATCTTCTTACAAAAAGATTTTTTTATGATAAGAACTTCAAACATTTTCTTCGAACTTACTAACGGACTATACGAGAGCTAAATTGAATAATTCTCAATTTTGGTATCACGTCGAAAGTTAAAACTCCGACAGACGACACACGCGTGACTCTCAAAGCTAGATTCTAATCAGACCCTGATGATATAAGACTTGGAGTTAACTCGAGAATACTAATGGCAAAACGAGGTGTCTGTGACATATTTAAGGATGTTACTACGTGGTCCAACGCGCATCGTACTCATGCTGTCTTATTCAACTAGCACACATTTCCTTACTTAATTAGGGCACGGAGTATACCTGGTAACAATCACGTATCGGATGTCGTAACTCTTTTACAAAATTATGCACGAACGGAATACAGTACAAAAGAAAAGCACAGTAGAAATTAGTCTATTGTCATAAAAGCAAATCATGGGGATTTCTGGGCATTCTCTAAGATACTGTCTTTGGTACAAAATGCTTTGACAGGTGGACTAGTTTTTATCGGTTTAGCAAGACACCAAGTATTCCAGCACACCATGTTAAAGGTACAACAAAAGTAATGACGTCACCGTTCTACAGGTTATGACATTGAACCCCATGTGCGAGTTCGTGGAAACGGCCCAGGGGGTGCCACTGACCGTCACCGGTGTTGCCCAATGCAAGATCATGAACGAGGACGAGCTGCTCACTACCGCCTGCGAACAGTTCCTGGGGAAGACCGTCAAGGAGATCAAAATGACCGTCCTACAAACTCTAGAGGGACACTTGAGAGCTATACTTGGTGAGTGGGTTTTAAGTAGCTTTTCCTTTGAAACCCCTAGATGCTTCATGAGCTAAAGAGCTCCGTATAATCCTAGCTAATCGAAATGTTTCGTATGCCGTTCAATAGAGTGTACTTACAGCAGGGAAGGATTCAAGGATAGTGAACCTCTCCTGGGTCTCAAAGATGTGGTTAGACCCAGATAAAAATCGTCGAAACGTAAAGATTCTTAAAATAGCCAAATGTTACTGTATTTCGATTTCCAACCAATACGCATTGAAGCAGCGTGATGGGGTATGCTCTTAAAGACCCGTTCTCAGTAATAGGCCATCAATGGGTTGCAGCCACTGTGTTTCGATAGCAGTGTCGGAAAGCTAAAGTACACCAGGTTTTTTTCTGCCAGTAATGCGTTAGCGATGCACCTGACGATTGGTATCGCCATCAATTGGCAGCAGTAGCTACTTAACTTCGCATTAGGTGGACAATTTGCTCTTTTGCTGTTAAATTATAAAAATACCTTTGTATAGAGCTTTTTTGTACCAAGTAATCATCATAACATTCATAACCCATCATGACTATTCAGAATGCTGAGCTTGGGTTTATATTCTACCGTCACTTAAATGCATACACATTACATCTGCTTTAGATGTTATTACTTTTTACTTTACAATAATCGAGGCTTCCTAAATAAATATCAGATATGCGAAAATGCAGTTAATATTAAAAAACAAGTAGCGGTTAAACATAACATTACATTTTTTGTAAAATAATTATTAACAACACGGATATTTCTCTAGCAAGTCAGTACACTGCCATCTAGTACACGTTGTAAGTACTACTCTCATACATACCTTAGTATACTTGGAGATGTGATACTGGCTGTATTATAAACGCGGCATCTGATCTATCGCAACTAAATATAGATGTCGCTTAGACAAAACTTGAACAGAAAGAGTTAAATAAATGTTACAAACGTAACAAAGTCCTGATATTCTTTAGTCCACCAAATTTTAATTAATTTATCTAATACGAGTAACCGCCCTCGCTTTGCTTCGGTTTTCTTATTTTTTTTACACCTTGATTTACATTATTGGAGTTTTATTAAGGATCCCTAATTTTTTTGAAAATATAATTAGCCTATGTTACTCGGGTATAGTGTAGCTTCTTAAAAGTGAAAGAATTTTTGAAATCGGTTCAGTAGTTTCGGAGCCTATTCAATGCAAACAAAAAATCAAATCTTTCCTCTTTATATATTAGTATAGATTATGAAAGTGTAGTACTTATGTATGTATGTTTAAAGTTATATAGTATTTTGAATTTTGCATGATTGGTTTTCCGTTCTAGGAACCAAATAAGTGCGGTACCTCACCGAGATGCCAAGGCGACGTCGCCGGCCACGTATCCAAACAGTTTATATTGAATTGTGGCTATTGGTTACGTTGCCACACCGTCGCCAAGTGAGGTAGCCGCCATACATTTCATTTTAAACGGTTTGGATACGTGGCCGGCGACGTCGCCTTGGCGTCCCGGTGAGGTACCGCACCAATACCTTCTGCAAAGTAAAGTAATATATTTAGATATGTGTACAATTCTCAGACAAGATTTAAGCAAATAGCAGATTAACGAAACTTTTGTGATTAAAACCATTACGCTTAGGTCTATATTAACATAATACAGACAAATAACAATTGTGTCTACATTATCATTAGAGTACAATAGTTATTCAATTCAATGTGGTGCAAAATTATTCGCAATTTTCACATCATTATTTATGGATGTTGGAGAGTTGGTCACACTCACATTAACACTAATGTGGCATGCGATGAGCAAGGTAGTAGTGGTAGTACCTATATTATGTTTGTAAAACCATAGAATTTGTAGTATAATTGTAAAATTAAGAGGGCAGAGCGGCATTGAATATATACTTTTATGAAACTTGAAAATAATTACCTAAATATAATTAAATAGGTACTTTTTTTCCTTGTTGTGACAGTGTTCTATGAAATGCCAAAACCTTGAAGTAAAGGAAATGTCAATGTTCCTGGAATTAAATGCAATTAGGTGCTGCAGAAGCAGATTAAAAGCAATCGAAATAAATTGCCATATTGCGGGGAAATAATGACTTGTTTAGTCATATCGAAGGTACAGTACGGCCGACGTATCTTGGCGCGTCTGAACATGGCTCTGCGAACTTTAGCGCATGTAAGACAGAGATAGCGACACGAATATGCTAACGTGTGACTGAGACATAACACGCCGCGTATCGAGCATTGCCGAATTGTGCTACTGCGCAGCCGGACGCGGAATTCAGATGCGCCAAGATACGTCGGCCGTACTGTATATGCATGAACGTAAAAAAAAGACGGACATAATCCCAAGAATAAATTCAGTGAAGCACCCATAGTAATACCAACTCTGTATTCGTACAAGTACACACACCCTCACATTGACACCATACTGCTATGACATTGACACCATCGCGAATCAAAAATTACAAAATTACGCACTCATGGTAAGCGAGCTGTCATTGCTATGCTTCACTCTCGATTAGACAAGGTTACGTCCGTTCTTTTTTTACGTCCGTGTGCATATGAAAGAAATTATTAGCGCCCTGCCCGCGGCTTTGTCCGCGTTCCCCGGGATAATAAGTACCTTAAGTATATTTTATTCCAGACCATGGTCTCCCTGTGTTAATTTCATGAAAATCCGTTTATTAGTTTTTGCTTGAAAGAGTATCAAACATCCATACGTTCTCACAAACTGTCACATTTATAATATTAGTAGGAAAATTTATTTATTCACTAGCTTCTGCCCGCGACTTCGTCCGCAAGAATTTAGAATTGGATCCAGATCCTACTAAAATTTAGATGCTTTAGATATTAGTTTAGATGTTTGGATGTTTGTGAATTAAACTTACAGTATCCTGCTTTTCATCCCAAAAAATGGATATTATTGATGTCGACAACATGCTTATTATTTCACGTTCTAGTATTTATTTATTTAACCTTTATTGACCACAATAAAATATCACGGTCAAATGGCGAGCTTATTGCTGAATGCCAATGCTGAAATTTAAGTTATCTTCAGTGTTGAGCAGCTAGCTATTGTGAGGAATATAACACAGTGAACTACGCTGACACAAAAGTTGACACATTCTTGTATTTAATTTCCTTTTAAATTGAAACGATCCTTTATTTTTCCTTGTATTTAATTTCCTAATTTCTTTTTACATTGAAAAAAAATCCTTCGTACCGGAAGGAAATGAAAACAGGCATCTCTTTATCGAGCCTTTTTGTCCTTCCTCACATAGTGGCACGGTTCTAATCAACGTTGGAAGTCACGATCAGTATCGGAATAGGAATTACTGACAAGAACCAGCTGCGCTTGTCGCTTCCGCACTATGTGATAGTAACGCCGATACCGGTAAGGACAGGGCGATACTTATCTTCAATTCAATAGTGGCATAATATGATGACTACTTGATGTTACGATACATTTACCTACCCATTATTAACGTTGCCCTAACGGGGTAAAATAAATTTAAATTCTACAATGGGTACAACAAGAACGTGACCGGCATATTTTAAAATTTTGGAATGAAGTTTATAAAAATAAATATTAGAAGAGAAGAGTTAAAAAGTTATAAAGAAGAGTTAAAATATTAGCACAGAAGATAACACATAAGATAATAACTTATAATAAGTAATATTAGGCTGAATAGAACAATCCATTCCCTAAAATGCTTTGTAAGAAAACTTAAGCTTTTCCTCCAATTTTTTGTTAAAAATATTTGTGCCACGTACGCTTCCAACTTTGAAGCTATGTTTCATTGTACTCATCCGAAAGGTCCCAAAATATAGTGGATGGCCTGGACACAGAATTGTCCAGGCCATCCACTATATGAAAAAGTGCAAGGCCTTCGTGAGCAAATGGGTGAAAAGATATTCACAAACTAAAACCATCGATGGCTCACCAAATCGTGGCAGATCAAAAAGTCGTCTGTCGCAGAGGACAAACGTATTTTTGAGCTGTTTGGCAAAAATTCTTTACTATCACTTCGCTCTGAACAAGAACAGTTGAAGAAAAAGGGTCTGAATAAATCATTAGACAACATTAAAAGGCGTTTAGTTGAAACTGAAGTGTAATATCGAAGCACTTTTAAGAAATCTTTCTTTTCCGAAACGCATATTGAAGAAGTCGGTTTAAAAATGCTGCTTATTGGGCGTGCGAAAACAATGACCGATTGGGTCAAAATATTTTTTTCCAATAAAACTTTATTTTGAACAGCCGATTACTTGACTCCATTTTGGACTACGGGTGAAAACAGGATGATGGTACGAACCATAAAACATCAATTAATTGTGCATCCTTGGGGATGCTTCACAAAAAATAATTTCGGAACTTTGCAGTTGTGTACTTACAATACTCAGAAAATGAAAAAAAATTACGAACAAGCATTTTTGCTGTCGGCCAAGACGATGTTACCAAAGTCGGCATTGCACCACTTGAAAGGCGGAACATGGTATCCACGTGTTGGAGTGGTCCTCACAGTCCCCTGATGCCAATCCAATTGAAAATTTTTGTTCGTAGATGAAGATTAAAAGGGAGAGCAAAACATACAGTAACCGTAGCTGAACTAATTCGTGAACTGAAAACTGCGTGGAGGTCTTTACCTCGCAGCTAAAAAACTTACGGAAAGTATGCCATGAAGTTGGCAAGCGATTATGGACAATAGTGTAGATTGGATGCCCTATTAATATTAAAGCATCCAACAGCAATAAAAAAAACTAATCGATAACAATTTTATCGTTTGATATTTTTTAGTTTTCATTAAAATTTACCGGTCACGCTCTTTTTGTACATAGTGTATAGTTGTAGTTACTTATGAAAATCACTGAAAAGATTCAGGGATATAATATAATGGTGTATTCGTGTGGAGTATCGTTGAATAGGTTGTTCAAAATATTATAACTAAGCGAAGATCAGTTTTCGATTCAGGATTTCCATGATATTAATTTGAGATAAGTGTTCCTTCCCCGATAACTAAATGGTCGGTGTTAAAGATGGGAAAAAAATTATGAATGTAGTATTGCAAGGAAAGGAAAAGACAACTATCACATCTAGATAATTAAATTAAGCATCAGTTAGCAATTATTAAGTAGCATAGAACGCAAAAGGCTTCTCAATTCCCGAAATATGCGTCGAGTTTTCAGCCGTGCTCCATCCATCTCTGAAGTTATTAGAAAGTCATTTTGCTTAGTATATGTGTCTTAAATCATCCGTGTGTCTGGGAAGTTGTTTAAAAGTATATTAAGGCTAACGAGTGTTGTTGTTAAAGTTAACTGTACTTTTGATGTAGGCGTCGTTAATATCGTATGTGAGTAAAAATTATTGTATGAACCTATGAGACATTAATGACGTTAGATTAAGTTATGCTGTAATTTACTATACTTTAATATTAAACACAAATTAACACAGAAGCGGTTTCTTTCTGTTGAAGTAAGTGAAAAAGATAATAAAAAAGCATATGGTCGCATAAAAACTAATATTAGTTAAAGATGCCAAAAGTAACATCGACGTAAAGTTCGAAAGATCGATTAACGGTTAACAGGCTGCTCCGATAAACATCTTTCACAAAGTATGCTTCAAATCGAATGAACTTGATCTCGTCGCTATTATATTTGAGTCAGCTCGTTTAAGCGATATCGATTAAACATTATCTATCTATTGAAGCGCCGTGAAAAAGTAGGCATTTTTTGTTAACCATTTGCCTCTCTAAGATACTGAAAAAATTATTGACCAAATCATCGCGTAGGTACTAGGTTCATTAAGATGAAGTCTTTTATTAAAATTGGGTATTTAATCAGAAAGATTCTCTACATAAGGGACGTATACACATACAGAAACGTATCTTATAGTGCGGCGAAATTGGCATTGTTTAAAAGAAATTAAGATGTCATCATTTAATTTGATTAAATTAAAGTTTTTATCTTCCTACATAAACAATTCAACACAATACAAGATATCGCTTCTGGAGTTGGCCAAACTTCGGAACAATACAAACAGATTTTGACAAGGGTTACGCTATGAAGTTAGTAGTCAAAAAACTTGGCGAGTGAACTGAACAGCTAGTTTAAATTACAGTCGACAAACGACATTATGATGATAAATGGGAAATGTAGCCCATGGAGATTAAGAAAAGGCTTCACCGGCATTTGGTAGTAGCCCAATTGTTAAGTGACACAGCCTGTCAATCAATAAGTTCTAGCTTTCATTTACTTGTAGCAATCATTTTCGATGATTGGGTCACTCTGGAATACTCGTATCTTGAGTCTTGTTAAGTACTACATTAGACCACAAGCATGGAAAAACGGCTTGGACTCGAGAATGGATGGAACCCCATAATAACCCCATACCCCTTACTAATGGATAGCTTCGATTCAGGCAATTGGAACATCAATGTGCATGATCCCTGCATAATGCATTTTACATTGTATCGTGAATCGTGTTACTTCGAATCTTGGTTTTACAATGTTTTCAGTGAGAAAGCCCTTTTATGCTTACGCCGTACTACCTCCCATCCATCAGCCCTTGGAGGTCCTCTGCTGAACATAGGCCTCCGCTAACTTGTGCCACTCTGTTTCCTTCAGCTCGCCTGCTTCAGTCCACCTGGTCGGGGGTCGCCCTATGCTCCTTTTTTCGAGACGAACCTTTCTTCCCCAATACGATACCTAAATGTTCTTAATTGCCACGCGTCGCGGACATTTCCTCATCTCACCAATGATTCACAGTGGAACTATAGTGAGAAGCCTTACAACTGGGTCAATTAGTATGCGTGTAGGTATTGTACCATCAGGTATTTTTATCAACAAAGGTTATCATATCTGGAACGGTACTAGTTGAGCAATAAGGTCACCTGTGAACTCGTTCAGGTAACAGCCGCGTCAGCCCCTCGTAATAATGTAAGCAAGCGTTAGTTTGGTATTTTTATAAATGTTCATCGCTGTTTATGTAATAATGCTTCATTGTATCAATTAATACATTAAAATCTTTTTAGGTTGAGTTGATTGTACACTTTTGCGAACACGTTACTGTATTTAGTATACGTATTAAAACACTAACTGTCTGAATTCCGAATGCGATAAAACTTACTTATTGCATGAATTTTTATGCTATTTTTGATAACTCGTAGAAATATTGATTTACCAGGAAAGTATGTATTACATCATCCGTTGATGTTGAAATATGTTTAAAACCTAAAAATACATAGATACCACCTACCTGAAAAAAGACGGACGTAACCTCGTCTATGGTCATAGCAATGGCCGCCCGCTTATTATGTGTGCGTAATTTTTGATTCGCGATTGACGCAGTATGGTGTCAATGTGTGGGTGTGTGTATTTGTACGAATAGAGTTGGTATTACTATGGGTGCTTCACTGAATTTGTTGTTGGGATCACGTCCGTATTTTTTTAGGTCCGTGATAGATACATACTAAATATTTCGAATACTCTATTTTACTTATTTGCAAAGGTAAGGATTCGTATTTTGAAAGTACATACTGTAAAACTAAAGCGAAAAAAATGCGAATGTATTCGCCAAAGGGTTCCCACTTTTGTACTACGAGATAACCCAAGTACAGGAATTTTACGCAACATTAGTTAGGTATATTTAATGTTTGCATTCGAAATTCTTGCTACCGATATACGAGAAGGAATAGTTTGGACAGTTATGATGGGTTGTGACGAGAAAGTAATATGTGTTATGTGTTTCGTATTCCAGCCTAATAATCCTGTAAGACTGCCAAGTCATCTCTCTCGAAGAATACTTTGTATTCCTCAGTAAAATGATTGTCTATTTTTCCCGTTCATTCACAATGTCTTCAAATAGAAAGTGAATGACTTTAAGTTCATAATAGCTTTACCCTATACTATACAAGCAGTACCCAATATTTATTCAACTGATAATGAGTATTAAAATCGATGTAGCTCAGCTTATAGTTATCAGGAGTCAGCGGAGTCTATTCCGGAGTTGATAATTATTTGGTAATGATTCACGTGCATAAGAGCACAGAAGACATAATAATACATAATATAAGAGTAAAATTAAAAGATTATAGCTTTTATTTAACTTCACTGACAAGTTTGAGCGTTCCATCTCAATGTAGATGTAACAACCCGTCTGTGACCGATTCCAAATGAGTTACTTTAATTATGAGACTATAGTAAAGTATATTAATATACGCTGTAATGGAAAATTATGTGCCTTATGTATTTAGATAAATAAATTATTTGCGAAGACAATAAACCGGTAAAATTGTAGGCGACAGCTGTTGGACATAAAAGAAATATGTTACCAATAAGAAATAGTAATACAGACATGTGCGAATGGGATTCACGTCGGAAACTATTCCGCATCCGAGTATTAATTTTACCTACAACTATTAAAAAAATACAGATTCGTGTAAAGGTTGTTATTGTGTATACATGTATGAACTTACTTTATAGCTTTAGATCGCGGTTTTTCAAAGTTAGGATATGTTAACCAATGAGACTACATTTTGAAAAAAATTAGTCAATTTTAATCTTGATTCAGTCTACTGAGCACGCTTAAAGTAAAATATTTAGCAAATCCCCTAAAATTAACTGGCGTACCCTCAGGGGTACTCCTACCCCACTTCGAGTAATTGGCTTTAGACGAATGAGTTCTTTACACACGCGATTATTTCCAAATTATTTCCGATTTTCCTGAAATTCAGGGAATCTTTAAGAAATACAGAATCCAAAGTATCCTCCTTCGCCTGCAAAATAATATAAAAGGCAAGGAATGTTGACAAATTATATCTTTCACTAGCACTCTTCTCGCGTTAAAAGTAATCAGTCGTAGTTACGGTTGGTCGTCACTCGTCGAGCGTGAGTAGAACATAATGGCGAAGACATTTGCATGTTAATCATTGCCAAACGGTGTGGGCTTATGAGATTACCAGCTATCCGAGTTGGATACGGGCGGGAATTTATCTTACTTGGATGCTATCAAAGGCCAGTGTTTTAGATTGGACTATATAACGTTAATCATGGGATAAGTGTCATTATTGTTTAATATGTTTCAAATCCGAAAACTATACTTGCATTAGGTATAGGTATAGTATATGTATTATACTCATACATTTATGTCATACATAATACATATGGCTTCAAGTGAGATCAGCGTTTACAAACTCCGAACATAGAAATTCCCCAGCTTTGTATATACTTTAATAAGCCTGCGTCCTGCGATAACGGCCAGGCTAGTAACTTTATTGCTGTGAGCTGTGAGAGCAGTAATACAAGTTGCAAAATAATTTTTGTTTGCGCCATGAAAAAAGGTTTTAAAGATTCTTAAGTTTTACTTTATTTACGGCCAGTTCTTATGACTGTAAATATTCTATATATTTTTTGTATTAACTCTAACATTAATCTTACTTACGTTTATTAAATTGTAGAACTTCCTAGCCAATCGGAATTATAGTCCAACTTGACAGGTAAAAATTTGTATCTATTTATCTTTGTTTATTGACACGTATAATTCTTATCGCAGGCAAAGTAAAGGTAGTATTTGAGTAACAAGTTTCTGGACTATAATTTACATATTCGTTACCCTATTCTTGTCGAAGGATACGTATAAGTCATTAACCCTTGCCGGATGTTTACACCGGGAGCCCGTAGTCAAAAATGTGTTCTTTGTGTGCGAGACGTTATAGATTGTACGACCGATATAATATCTAAATATAAATAGAACATAATTCCAGGCAATGTTACAAAGTTACAAAAAATATTTTTACGTACTTAACAAGATGTTATACATTGTTTAGTCGAGTTTTGCTGGAGGTATGTCGGTAATCGACTTGAAACATAGATTTTTGTCTTATCTAAGTGATTTATGTGATGCACTCATGTACATTTTTTCCTTGTACTATCGTTCCAAATAATGCTTTTTGTCAAGCGAGAGGAAATACGGGGAAAATCCTTTTTTGCAGATGAAATTAATGCTTTACAGTAGAGATACGGTCATGAGATTTTTAGGGTTCCGTAGCCAAATGGCAAAAAACGGAACCCTTATAGATTCGTCATGTCCGTCTGTCTGTCTGTCCGTCCGTATGTCACAGCCACTTTTTTCCGAAAGTATAAGAACTATACTGTTGAAACTTGGTAAGTAGATGTATTCTGTAAACCGCATTAAGATTTTCACATAAAAATAGAAAAAAACAATAAATTTTGGGGGCTCCTCATACTTAGAACTGAAACTCAAAAATTTTTTTTAATCAAACCCATACGTGTGTCTATGGATAGGTCTTCAAAAATGATATTGAGGTTTCTAATATCATTTTTTTCTAAACTGAATAGTTTGCGCGAGAGACATTCCAAAGTGGTAAAATGTGTGTCCCCCCCCCTGTAACTTCTAAAATAAGAGAATGATAAAACTAAAAAAAAATATGATGTACTGTACCATACAAACTTCCACTTAAAATTGGTTTGAACGAGATCTAGTAAGTAGTTTTTTTTAAAACGTCATATATCGTAAACCGCAATTTACCTCGATCAAATTTACAACGAACTACAAGAACTTTTACTCGTATATTATGTTACTTGCTGCTACGGAACCCTTCATGAGCGAGTCCGACTCGCACTTGGCCTCTTTTTTTTATTAAGTTTTTACGGTAGTTGGTAGTTGGATCGGTGACCGCTAGTAACAAAATATTCTTGAGCGTTTCCGTGCATCGGAGGGCATGTAATGTGGTCGGTCCCGTTTGTTATCGTAAGGGCTCCCACACATAACTGCGAACTCGCATCGCATCGCAAATATCTGCGAGCTCGCACGAATGCATCGCAAGAACTTCCGATCTAATTCACATCGCGCATTCCTACGATATTACGTCACACTTGGTGACGCCATTTTTTAGTCGGCTCTAAGACAGTGAAAATAAACTCAAAAGCTCATCAAATGAAGATATGCTCATTCTAAAATAATCAAAAAAAAACTATCCTCGTTTGTTCTCAAAACATAGTATTTTCGATTAAAATAGTTTCCACTAGGGTTTATAATCGTGATAAATGGATGAACCTAAAATCTTCTTTTTCTTCTATATCTTTTTAACAACAATAGCAGTGCAACAATTTTTTTGCGATCCATCGCGTCACTATTCCTAATAACACGTCCAATACGACTGACTACTATATGGTCACCTGAACCAACGCTTTGCCGCACGTAATCGAATCGCAGCAATTCGCATTGCAAATTCCTGCGATGCGGCGTCGCATCGCATCGCATCGCAGTTATGTGTGGGAGCCCTAAGATAACCAGTCGTTACTTTATTTTATTACTTTTTTATGGAAATAGAAGCAAACGAGCTGACGATCCACCTGATGGTAAGTAGCTATCGTCGCAAATGGACATCAGCAACACTAAAGGCATCACTGATGCGTTGCTGGCCAAGAAAGAGGGAAGAAATAGAAAGAAAGAACTGACTCTCAAGCCCCCAGCCGGAACACGACGAGTCGTTTGGCTGCTGACTCATGCTCAAGGGTGGTAGCTATCTAGGCGAACCCCACTCATTAAAATCAATATTACTAATATAATCCCTCCAGGGGTCCTACCACCAGCGGGCCGGATTTATTCGCCTCTTACGATACCCATCCGACGTGGGATTGGGGTTAGTATTTATTCTAAGCCGCCCCAATACGGCGTTATGTCGGAGGCCCTCGGGTGGCATAAGAACTTCCCACACTCAGGTTGGCCACTAACCCCTCCACCAATCTGTAAAGAAAACCTAGGGTAAGGCTAAGAATGTGTTACGTTATTTCTTTATTTATAGTAAATATAGCAACAATAGTAAAAGCTGGTAGAATATTCATACATAAAATTAATGTTTCTTGTTCAGGCACCCTGCCTAAGATTTAGCTCTCGCGATTGTGAAACTAGTATACGTACTATGACGTTCCTGTGGGTACGGTTTGCAGGTTCATTGTTTAAAGGACATTTTGATAGAGTATTATTATTATTATGAGTATTATTTTGTTTATATGTTTATATATTAAGAAAATAGTGTCTTATCTGTTAAATATTGAATTAATTCTGTATCGTAAAACGTGGCTTTTAATGTGAGTTTGAAATGTGAATTTTATGAATAATCTTAATGAATATTTAAATTATATGGTTATTCCAATGCTGACCTACATTCTAGATGTTTTCTGTCCTGTCCTGGGAATGTCCTTTTTAACCTACTTTAAAAAGAGGAGATTCTCACTTCGGTCAGAAGACTTATTGTATTGGTCCCCTGTTTATCAAAATTCAGATAACTTAATGGGATTCATGAGGAATTCAAAGAAACCCGCAAATGTTAAATGAAAACATTTGCCGATTTTGATCTGTTGAAGACTGCTGCTGTGAAGGTGGTTATTATTTTTTGGTAAATTACAGTAACGATGCGATCCAGTAACGTGGCCACCGAATCCTGTACGTTGTAATAATCTGGCGTTATTGTCTCAAGGAGCCATCCATAAATTACGTCACACTAATTTTATGACTTTGACCCCTCCCCCCCTAGTGTGACGTCACATATTATGAAATTTTACACCTAGAAATTATTAAATTTAAACAGCAGTTCCGAAATAAGTTTTATTTCCATTAATTGTTTTTTAATATTTACCTATACATACCAATTATTCGATTTTGAAATATGACATTACGAAATTTAGGACCCCCTCCCACCCCTTGTCACACAATGTCACACTACATCGACCCCCTCCCTCCCCCCTAACGTGTGACGTAATTTATGGATGCCCCCCAACAATTATTCGTCAATGTGACATGAGAAATTGACTCATGGGTAGAGGTTCCCTGTTCCGGCATACATTTAAATATATTTAAATGTATTTTAGATATATATGAAACACCGTCACACGGTTTGTTACACGTCACGAAGTTATGTACAGTGTTAAAAATAAATTAATGTATTTGCACACCTTTGTAAACAAATTTGTATTACGTACATACTTATCTTGTACGAACAGACATATTTGAATTTTGTTTGGAATTTCTAGTCGAGATTAAAATCGGTTAAGTGCGAGTCCTTCATTTTCTTTCAAGTCAGTATCAGTTGCTATGGCGACCGTGATATCTTTACTAATTTTAAATCAGTTATTATTAATGTTTGATTTTTTTTAAGTAGAAATAATTGCTCCTTTCTTGACTGATTTTGATATTTTAACACTTTCGGAAGCTTTAGTAGCACTAGCAAGATACTGGAAAACTTTTTATGGATAGTTTTAAGGATTTTTTATACGCTAAAAGTATATTGCATCCATTGGAAATTATCTTGCACTTAGTGGAACATTGTATACATACCTACGTAGAAAATATCGAGCACTTCATCAGATTACATAGTATTATAAAGGGTTTTCTTTTTTAATTTAATGAGTATACGCAACCCTAAAAATAGGAACCTGAATAAATATTGCTGTCTCAATAAAGACGTACGTCATCCTTTCCATTCAAGTGTTCGCACATTGTTCTGCGGTTTTATCGTCAATATAATATTGTTTTCATATGTTATTGTTCATGTACTTGTAAACATTTTAACGTTATTTTCCATTTATTAATAAACCTCTAGTAACATTTATTTTTGTTACATACAACAACATAGTAATTAATTCGATGTGCGATAAAAATAAACCTTTGACATTTGCATCCGAAATTAAATATACACGCAAATATCTGTATTTGATCATTCTTTTTTTTGTGACGGTACCCAGACGCTACGTGTTGAAGATCACGTAGGCCAAGTGAGTGAAGGGGGCTTTTACCAGGCCAATAAACTATAATTGCGGGAAAATGACCTGAACGGCCTAAAGATTTTGTACGCATCTGTACCATCGAGCTAAATATATGAGGATAAGGTCAAGGGCAGTAAAAAAATCCAAATTGATAAAGCTATTAGAACAAAGGTAATATTAAAAGCGAAAGGAATTTCCATCGTGACTCTACCTGTCAAGTGTGTTGATAGTAGTTGTGAAATTTAAGCCCAATGCATACGTAACGGGTTTTTTCCCGTACGGGACGAGACGTGAAGTTTTGGATACATTGTATCATAGAAAATGTATACGATAGTGCATACGCAGCGGAATCCCGTACGGAAGATGTCCCGTACGGGAAAGTGCCCGTTACGTATGCATTAGGCTTTAAATTAGATTCGTTTCTTTCTTTATGTTTTGTTTTTGTGCACTTGGGTCTTAGGTGTATTTGCATAGGATCGATGTTATTTATGGTAAAGGGAGGTTTGCTTACCTGTAGGCTGTAGTGGATTCTATTTCTAGCGTAGGTATTAAAAACCGGCCAAGTCAAGCAGACCACGCGCAATGTAGGAGTGTGTAGTTCATCGACACTCAATACTGGTTAAGCTATCCTACCCGTGATAGTTTTCCTTTTAAAATTATCATATTTACTACTGCCTTTTATTATTTTAGATGTATGTACCATTTAGCTGTTAGGTGTGGCACTTGACTCTAACCAAAATTATTACTTCAAAGCCTATTGAAAGCCTTCTTTAAAGCATATTTCACAAATGGACACTTAAATCGAAAAATGGTCTTTGGAGACCCATAATATATTTGAAAAACCTTTTTAACGATATGTCACATCATGGGATGCACGAGAAAAAAATCATCACCTCTGATTTTTTTATATATATTTTATTCTACCACTTTGTAGTTTTAATGAATACATAATGTATATCCATGCCAAATTACAGCTTTCTAGCACTAAGGGTCTCAACGCAGGGACGAAGGGATATGACGAAGCTTTAAGGCCTCCGTTTTGACTACGGAACCCTAAAAAAATTTTATTCACCAATATTACAGCTTCATTATTAATATACAAGTGTAGCAACAATTTAGTACAAAATGATTTAATTCATTCTTCTTACAAAAGTACAAAGCTTTGTAAATAGACTAGCTTAAATATTTTAATTAATGAATACATGTATAAATTGTATATATTTGAATATATAAAATGAAAATGTAGGTATAGTATAGTATTTTAAAATTTAGAGTAGGTATACAGGCCATTACTTGATTTTTTTCATATTCTGGCGAAAAATAATGCCCCGATTCCCCATATTAAGTAACATTTTGTTTTATTTTTAGACGAGATTTAATGTAAAATAAAATGAAAATTTCTATGCTATAAAAGGATGCATTCTTATTTCTGCCGTAAGGTAATTTCATAGTAAAATTCAGCTGTGGCCGAGTGAGCTTGCAGCCTGTTGCATCCCTAATTCTAACCATATTCTGTACAAATATACAAAGCCACATGTTAAGTTCCATTCAACGTGGAAGCGGGGGAAAATAATGCTTCCACTTTATATTGTAAAGGATCGTCGTAGAACCACTCAGTCGCGAACGACAGTGCACGACACTACACGAGGTTAACTGTTAGTAATTTAACCGTTCTTTAATCACAATCGATCGATTTAGTGCAAGCATTTTTAAATTCAAAAGTTGCAATTAAAAACCTTGACCGAATTTTCGAACGTGAATTTTTTCGAGCGTCTTATCAGTGACGTTAAGGTGACGTTAAGTTTTTGATGCTTTACTGTGATACATTGACAACTGTTGAGTGATAATATGAACGGATATTTCCCTGTGCAACGGGAATAGTGACACGTTTTGAAGCTGTCGCTATTGAGTTATCTTCGTGGCTACCGTAGCCATGTCGCTACTGTGGATGAGCGCCTTTAACCTGGGATTAACTGTTGGAGCTACTTATATAATTGTTAAACGGTGAGAAATGTTCTTTCTTTAGAATAGTCAATAATTATTGTTCCATTTTATTTGATTTTATTGAAGTTAAACTTCTATATAGACGCGGTATTAGGACTTTTCTCTTATGAAAAAGCGTTACTGCCGCGTGGAGGGGGTAGACAATATATCGCGTGGAAATATTTAAATTAAATACGTTGCCATTCGTTTTAAATATTTAAAATATTGATTGTTGAAAAAAAAATTGAAATTTATTTTTTAAATACTTTTTTATACATATTTTTTGTTTTTGTTAAAAAAAATTAAACAAAATTTCATTGAATTCCACTTGTCTGTTGAAGTTTCACTTCTACTATATGTCCCAGCACATATTTCGTTTTAATTTTAATCTATTCTAATGATTTTTTTCGATGATATTTTCTATAGTTTGATTATTGAGTAATTGCTTGTTATCTGTGCTGTACAAGGTGCGCCGGTTAGCTTATCCAGGAATAATTATTTGGACTAAATATTAATATGTAGTTTGGATGCATTTTATAGGGAAACTTTTCAAATACCACCATCAATTGCTATTCGATCAAGAATATCCTGATGTCGAAGATGTTTGTTTATATTCCATTGAATATTTTTTTAAGTCACACAAACAAATTGTTAATGAGCCAGCGAAGCGAGTCCTACACTATTTCACTTATAATTCTGTGGTACACTTTACAACATTATGTAAACACTTAAAAAGTATGAAAGACACAATAATTTTTATTACTTTGTGAGCCTTTAAAGGCATGCTTTTTGCAAGTTATTAATTTAATTAGGTACTAACATTACTAGGGACCAGTAAATATCCATTACACTTTACTTACGGAAGATTGTAATCATTAACTGAGGGCCTTTACCTTTAAATGTAAACCTTGGCGTTAATGACAACCTTTGAATATTGATTTTGATATTGCCAATATAATTGTTAGTAAAGTATCTTGGCGCAATTTACAGAATGTGGCACAAAGTGCAAAATTTCAATTAAAGATGAAACATTTAAGGGTCAACATTTAATTGTTCAAAATAAATTTAATTATGCCTATTCCATCAACTAAACATTTCAAGTTGTTATTTAATTACCTGATATAGTGTGTGATATCTGATATAGGTAATAGAGTTACAGTTTCTAAATTGTTTTATGTAACTGTTTCCGTGAAAGCAATTGTTAGATCGTCTAACATTTAGTTAAGATAATCTATCTGTATTAGTGTAATATAATCTGTGGTTTACCGGATATGTTACTTTAAGTTTGGTATTAATGTCTGTCTTGTATGGTTGGTAACAGTGACGTTGTAACTTCCTCTCTTCCGTTTTCCATGTACGAAGCAATAAACGTGTGTGAATCGCCTCTCGACCTTTTTTAATTTACAACAGTCCACTTGCATATTCTTTCAGCAATGTATGGTGTCATTAGGTTTTTTGACGATAAGGTAACGACAGCCACACTTAAAATCGTGTCGTTATGTCACGCGAAACAGTTATTACGGTAAAATTATCATTTAACTACAAAAGTCCATCCATAAGCCGAAACTGAGTCATGTAACATTGTGCAACAATTTTTTTGTCAAATGTATCCCATATGACGGTTATATGCTGATATTTCGTCCAAACAAGACCTAATAGATAGATATAATAATAATAATAACGATTCACACTCATAGCCCCACACTAGGATTCCCTGTGTCGTGGGTGCCATGGACACACTAGACATGACAAGAACATTCACACCCAGACCGAGAACAGAAACTCAAACTCAACATTCAAATTTCCGGGTCTCTGGGAATTGAACCCAGGACCCTTGGCGCGCCGCGCGGCGTATGTGTTTATGCTTACCGTTCGTATTAATTCCGCTTATTACTCTAACTATTGGTAACTAATTCATTGACATTATTGCAAAAAAAATGAATACCACATTAAAATCCATACAGTACCAGATAAAATAACAGTAATAAAACAAAGTTACAAAGATGTTATTGTTGATAAAGTCCCATGTAATTAGTGCGAACTGGGTCAGGAATTTATATAGAACATCGCTGTAAAACTAGTCCGTATCGTTGATTTGTTCACGTTACGCCAGGGTTGGCTAAAACTATGTCAAAAATGTTTCTGTTAAATGTTTTCTTAAATAGATCATCTAGAAATACAAAAATGTGAATGCTAAATCAAAAATACCGAGTACGTATTGATAATTATTGTTTTGGGTATAGGAAATCAGGAAGCACAGAATTTTTCTGAGTCTACAGCAATATTTTTGTACTCGTTTTGGGTGTTAGTGATGTGTCTTTTGTGCTGACCATCCCACCGCGACACAGGAAATCCAAGGATATGAGCATGTAAGCGTTTATAAAAAAAAAAAAACACTAGCGACAACCCTAGCAGCTGTGACTAGATGAACAAAGCGTGGACTTAAATAGAAACAACAATACGAAGCAGACATATTCTCAATTCATCTCAGTCAGCTGTTTATTGATGAAATAGGCAACTGTATGGCAATCTATAAAATAAATGTTTATCTAATGTGGCAACATTATTTTCAGTTATCGTATCATACTTGCAACGCTAAAATAGCGCTGTTTCCGTGAAAAATGGACCTACTTCTAAGCTATCGTACTGTAAATAACAAGTAAATTATAGGAAAAAAAATGTTATTGCCCTTGACTTCTGCAATTTTCAAGCTGATCAGACGTCTTGAAATTGGTAAAAATTACGTTAGGAGGTCAAGCTAATAAAAGCGTGTTAAAATTCTTTGAAGTTTGGACTGGAACATTTAAATATCTTAGGTATCACCGACGCGTTGCCGGCCAAGAAAGGAAAGGGAAGAAAGTTTCTTGCACAGTTTTGTCCGACATACCTAGTGATGTGGATATCGTCAGTGTTCTATTATGTACTTTATGGATAGTATTCGATATGCAAACAGCAGAAACAGCTGTCTCGTCCATATCTCTCACTCATAAACTTGAATGACGGGAGGTCGCGCCTCGACACATACGTACAATTAATGGAACTTGATAAGTGGACAATGTCAAGACCAACTCAAATGAGTAAATATAAGCCAGTTAGTTACGTCACTTGTCACCGATTACAATGCCGGTCATGTAATGATAAAAATTATAACTTGTGCCTTGTGCGTCCAGCTTATTAATACTCTTTTATCTATACTAATATTATAAAGAAACTACTGAATCGATTTGAAAAATTCTTTCACTGTTGAGAAGATATGCTATCCGCGGGTAACATAGGCTATATCTATTATATTTTCAAAAAAATTAGGGATCCTTAATAAAACCAATAATGTAACCCAAGGTGTAAAAAATAAGAAAACCGAAGCAAAGCGAGGGCGGTTACTCGTGTAAATAAGATGAATAACACATAATAACAATATGATGTCTAATGTGTTTTTCATTTGGGCCAGTGGTATTATATAATGTATAAAAAGATTGGCGATATTTTTACATGGAAGCTGTTATTCTTTTGTATTTTGTAAAATATGTTGGTAAAATTATAATTCCCCCAAGGCAACCCCGTACAAAGTTAAAAAATCAAAATGCAGATGATATCTTTTCATGTGGCTAAACACGTTCTAACCCTTAGGCTAACAGGTAAGGGTGTGTTTGATATGCTTTAATATAATTGTTAATACGAGTAATTTAATAATAAACCCTGAAAAAAGCTATATTATTTTACTAGACTAGATTCCGCCTACGAAAGAGAGTTTCACAGACATATAAATGTCCAAATATTCCCAACGGGAACGTATAACTTGGAAAAATATACCCTATTTTTAAAGTCTGGACTTGGTCTGTTTGTTTGCCAAGTTTCAACTTAATCCGTACAACGCGAACGGTTAGAGCGATTGGTTTCCTTTACCTCGAATCCCGTTACGTCGAGCCGAGAATTAATCTTGTTTCGCTTCTATTACCCCTACGTCAAGTCCTGAGATTTCTGTGCGTGGTAGACAATGAACTAATATACACATTCGTTCACTGGTGGTAGATATCCAAACATCGAAACATCTTTACTTTTCGCATTTACGCATATTAGTACCATATTAGGATGCCAGTAGTTTGAATTTGTTTTTCCAGGTGTAAATAAATGTAAATATTATGTGATTTGTGAAGAGTGTGAGGTTAATTAAATTCATTTAATGCAGTTAGCTACTAAAGTACGTCTAACTAATATGTTAAGTTTATTTCACCTTCTTATCCAACTAAACAAGACCCTGTTTTATTTTTGTTTCTCAATGTAGGTATATCTCTATCTTGGGTTTTATTTTGGATCCAATAATTTTCAGCTACACAAAATATTTACACTCTCGTGACTCAATTTCCTGACCAAATCTGTTCCATAATATTTTCTGCCGCATAAGGGACAAACGTAACATTTGTGTAATAGAATACGTGATATTAGGGTTCCGAAGTAAAATCGGAACCCTTATAGTTTGGTCATGTCCGTCCGTCCGTCTGTCCGTCTGTCCGTTCGTTTGTCCAAAGTAAAGCGCCGATACCCTTAGTGCTAGAAAGCTATAATTTGGCATGGATATACATATTTATTAAAACTCCAGAATCGTATAATAAAATATTGAAAAAAAAAATTTCAGGGTTACCTCCCCTACAGGTAACGTGAGGATAATTTTTTATTCGTCGTGTACCCTATAGTGTGAGGTATCGTTGAATAGATGTTCCAAAAATATAATGGGTCTTCGAAGACGATTTTCGGAATTAGGGGTCCGTTTGCGAAATATTTGCCGGTGAAAAAATTCTCTAATTGAAAAGGAAAATTATCACGGCTATGTAAACATAAGTAGTTAATGAGTAATTGTCGATAAACTTACTAACTTACTTTAATATTGGAATTATTAGATTTTGAGAAATAGCTATAAAATTAAGTAGTAAAACTTTTCTTAAGTACCACATAATAATGTAAGGGCTTTTCATCATATGGGACACAAGAATATATTTTTTATGATTTCACAATTCAAGAAAATTGACTTTTCCTTTGTTACTTACTACTAGGACTGTCTATGTATTTGTAAAAACCGCCTGAAAATCAGTGCAGTAATTGATAAGACTGACTGATAGAGTTTGTATTACACTGAGCGGTGATTGTTTTAAAATAATATCGATTTCTGTCAAATATCCAATTAACTTCTTGCAACATATTACGAGGGCAGTGTCGAAATTTTCCGAACCCGGCTGATGTTTTTCCGATATTTTTTGTGACAAAGTTAGCAAAAACCCAATGAAGTTCGCATCGTTAATCACGCCAATGGTTGGTGTTATTAGGTCGTTTAGGGTTCGGTACTAAGTACGTTAATAATTTATATGACTCCTTGACTTAATTGATCATCACCTTGCTACACACAGGTTAGCCTTTGATACCCCAAATCGTTATAGGCTATTGGCAGAAGATAAATTTAACATGCTTTATGGCTTACTCTAGCAGGATACTGCGACTCATTTATTACTTGACACGAATCGTAAAAAATCCTGGGTGTTTTCCTTAAGTACCAAGAAAAATATTTACTGTGGAAAATTGTGAATCCCTGTCATCCGCGAGTTCCGCGACACAGAGAAACCATTTACCTGTAGTGGGTGCTGGATAACGGTCAGTAAATCATAATAGAAAAGGGAACATTTTCCTTTTAAATTTGCTCTACGCTATGGCTTCAACCCATTAATGGCCCACTACTGGGCATGGGTCTCTCCTCTTGAGGAGGCCTAGAGTATACTCCACCACGCTGCTCCAGTGTGGATTGGTGGAGTAAATTTGCTCACTCGGAGGAAATTACACACTTCGACATGCTTAACGGAACTCCGAAACTACGGAACCCGTCGAGTGCTCCGTCACGGCTAGTTTTTTTATGATTCTCTTCATTAAAATCTCTTAATGTACTTTTTGTGTTACGTTTCTTTTCTAAGGTGAATGAATGGCAGTGAACCTGTCGGATTTTTATCTAACGGTAAAGTGAAATTATGAAAAGCAATTAGATAACCTCATTGAACTGATTGATTGAAAAAATATGATTAATTGATTGGTCGCTTGAACCCTTTTCGTCGTTCATAAAAGCTTAAAGATGTAAAGATTACTTCCTAAACTTAACACACTAATTTGTAAAGATAAGACCTAAATTTCTTGCCGTACTACCGTTCTGTAAATACTTTTCAGCAAGTATAAACTTTAACCAATCGCTCTACCTAGTCTAAGTACTTGTTATTTTGTTGCTACATGTGTTCAAAGTAATCTAAGATATAGATTTATACTAATTACACTATTTATACTAATTACACTATTTATACTTATTACACTATTTATACTAATTACACTATTTATACTAATTACACTTTTAAGTGTCCGATTCACTGAAACATCTTCGCTTGTCCTTATCACAGCCCGTTACTGTCTCATTGCTGCTGCTCAAATTTCCTCTCACATTTTAAAATGTTATACCATAATCCACCATGCTGTATTCCTGCAGATTAGCAGACTTCACATAGCTTTCATCATAAAGAACTCTTCAATATTGTTGTCACTGAAGCTATGATGATTAATTGAATGAATAGGCAAATTGCTTTGAAATGAGACCGTCCGTGTAATAAATCTACTTTTATGCTGTGGTTTAAGCCAATAGCCGACTGTCACTGTTTTGTATTTTTAACCGACTTCAAAAAAAGGAGGAGGTTCGCAATTCGACTGTATTTTTTTTTATGTTTGTTACTTCAGAACTTTCGACTGGGTGAACCGATTTTGATGATTGTTTTTTTAAACGAAAGCTGGTGCTTGTCGTGTGGTCCCACTTAAATTTTATTGAGATCTGACAATGGCATTCATGAGAAAACCATATAAGTCTTAAATTTGCATTAAGTATGTGCGCGACAAATGGACGAATAACTAAATATCACGCCAACCGATTTCGATGATTTTTTTTAATCGAAAGTAGGTGCTTGTCATGTGGTCCCACATAAATTTGAACGAGATCTGACAAGTAGTTTTTGAGTAATTTTGAAGTCGGTTATTTTTTGTTAGTAAAATTTAGATTATTGAATAATAGGGTCCGCTCTGGGATAATACGTACTCTATATCTTATTCCAGGTCTGTCTGTGTGCTAAATTTCATAAAAATCTGTTCAGTAATTTTTGCGTGAAAGGATAACAAATGTCCATACAGCCGGATAAACTTTTACATTTATAATATTAGTAGGAAGTAGGATTATACTATAAATCTAGGTCTCAATCTATTGCTTACATTATTTTCGTTGCTTGTGCTTGTTCTGCGTAGTCTTCTCAGCACAATAGGAATCTGACGTAATATGAGGTTCACTGAATAAGAATGAACAGAAATAACGAGACACCAGAACGACATTGTTATATTATGACTACTAGTTGGAAAGAGTCAAGGCTTTTCGTAACTTTGGATAATAATAATAATAGTTTATTGCCACGCACAAAAAACCAACAAACAAAAAAAAACTATTATACGTAATTACTAAATAAAACAATGCGATACCAAACAATAAAATCAATCAAAAACTAAAAAATAAAATTATTACATGTTGTGCGGGCAAAGGAAGAGCTTTTGCTAATCCAAGACCTGTTTTTCAGCCACTACCTAATCCCTCAGGTGTTATGCTGGAAATAACATTAAACATCTATTTATCTAAGAGTACTAGATGTACTAAAGTACTAGGTGTACTAAATGTCATTGTAACCTATAACCGTCTCTTTTGGGCATCGGATCTTCTCTTTTTTTAATGTAAATAGCCATCAACGGTCGCCGCGCTCAAAGCCCGCGATAAAAGCTATGCAATAGCTTAAAACCCTTTCAACAAATCATGTTTCAAGTAAAGGTCAATTCAGTCGGAGGGTTTAGAGTCACTCAAAGTCTCAAACGTTGAATGCTAAGATGCTAAACAATGTGGCTTTAGAACGCTATAAGCAAGGTACTTTAAACTCCTATTATCTCGTGCTCACAATGGTTGCGCTGCTCGTTACAAAGTCTTATAAAAAGCGCTTAAAGAAGGAAGCCAATCTTGTTTGCTACTTGTATTGCATTGTGTATTAAATACAATAATGGTACCACATATTGCTTTTTTAACCGACGAAAAAAAATTCGACGCGTATATATTTTTTTTTTTATGTATGATCACTCAGCAATCGGCACAGGGTGGTCCGATTTTGATCATTCTTTTTTTAATGGATAGGGTATATCTTGAAGTTGGTCCCATATTTTTTTGAAAATTTTATTCCTACCCTAAAGGTACGAAAATAGGGGATGATTGATTATTCACCCACGGAATTTTTGCCCGTTACCCCAATAACTTTGTACTGGATGATCCGATTTCGATGATTCTTTTTTTATTGAATATTGTATACCTTGAAGTTACTCTTGTTTAAATTTGGAAAGAAAATTTTACCCCGAAAGGTACGAAAATAGGAGATGATTTATGTTTCATCTACTATATTTTTACCTGGTAACTGAATATATCACCAATAACTTAATAATTTTCATAGCAACTAAAAATTAAAAAAGAATTATTTTTTGACAAAAAATAAAACCAACGAAAAAAAACTGAAAAGCGAAAAATAAAATAAACCATTTAGTATTATAAATTAAGATCCTAAATTAACTGAAAATAAATAGTTTTGAGGCGGTGCCAAACCAATGAAAAAACAAATGGTGAAAAGATGTGCGCCGCGCTGCTGCTGCCGTGTGCATCGCATGCCACTGCCCTTATAAAATGAACTTTACGTAATTAATTTTGTTTGTTTGTTTGTTTGGCACGGTCTCGAAATTATTTATTTTCAGTTAATTTAGGATCTTAATTTATAATACTAAATGGTTTATTTTATTTTTCGCTTTTCAGTTTTTTTTCATTGGTTTTATTTTTTGTCAAAAAATAATTATTAATTCATTGAATATATAACAGATATTAAAATTCGTTGATGCCAATGTATGCTTATTTGAATCAGTAACAAATAAAAAAATGTCATCAAAATATAATGTAGGTAGTATAGGTAGGTACGTATATTTTATAACCAAGTTAATTTAAGAACACATAGAGCAATGGTTCTTGATCCGGTGATTATCCGAAGTGGTCCTTGGCAAGACAGAAATTTTAAGATAGAGATAGACTATCTCTCCCTAAAAAGGTAAAAATAACTGAAATAGAGCGGAGAGTATATCAGCTTCGTTTAATAATATTTAACCACATCAAAGCATTAAGTTTAGGCAATTTTGGACTTTTGGACGTCTGATTCTATTCATGGAAAAGTTCGCAACAGTAATATCCTCATAGTTCTGTTCAAATCTGATATCAAACCCTAAAGTTAGATAGAATTGTTAGTAAGGGATTTGGGCTTGGCTATCTCTTGAGATATATGATTAGATCGGTCCAAGTATAAAACTTATAGTGATGTCGAAGTTGTGTTCGCTCATGCTTCCCGGGATGGGCCACTCTACCACGAGGGTCTCTTTTTACCCGACTGCCAAAGAAGGGGTATGTTTTTCAAAACATTTTAAAATGCAAATTTATTTGTTTACAGTTTTCGTAAAGTCAAAGTTGATATACTCTTGAGTATGTCGATTATTGTAGATATTTCTATTTAGGTTTATAGAATATTTATTTTAAAAAAGACATACATGGCCACTTACATGAGAATATAAAAGTAATCATTCGTCATTTAAGGCATGCTATATACGAGTACTCAATTAACGCATTAAACCAGCAATAAAATTGTAAATGATTATAATAGTTATCTATACTAATATTACAAAGAGGAAAGGTTTGATTGTTTGTTTGCATTAAATAGGCTCCGAAACTACTGAACCGATTTGAAAAATTCTTTCACTGTTGGGAAGCTACACTATCCCTGGGTGACATAGGCTATATTATATTTTCGAAAAAATTAGGGATCCTTAATAAAAATCCAATAATGTAACCGAAGGCGTAAAAAAATAAGAAAACCGAAGCAAAGCGAGGGTGGTTACTCGTTGTAGATATTTCTGTTTACTACTGTTTACGTTGTCTGATATCGTTGTTTAAAATGATGTTGAGATGATTGTAGAAGCCTCTGAATTCAGAATATGCACGGGAAAGAGACATCTATTATACCTACCTACATATCCATTTCAATTACTATTGCTTTACACTCCATCTCTTTTAAACTCGTTAATCAATAGATTTTAATCTAGGTCGAGGAATATTTTGTGTGTTACTTACCTCCGAAAACACACGATAGCTTGTTGAAAAATACCGAGGCTTCAGATTGCACACAACAAATATTTTATCCAGCTCCCATGTAGGGCGAGGGTTGCGATGTTGTGGTTATGTTCGTATTGTATATGACCGCGGTGAACGTAAATGGTTTGACGCCAACCTTAAGGATTGTATTTAATTACGGAAATTGCGTTCACTGTGATGAAACTATTCGAGTAACAACCCCAACCAGTTTAGTATTTGTTTTATTTCAATTGTTTCTTATATAAAAAATTTTACTCACAAAAAATAACCGACTTCAAAGTTACTCTAAAACTACTTGTCAGATCTCGTTCAAATTTATGTGGGATTACGTGACAAGCACCTGCTTTCGATTAAAAAAAGAATCATCGAAATCGGTTGGCGTGATATTGAGTTATTCGTCCATTTGTCGCGCTTACTTAATACAAATTTAAGACTTATATAGTTTTATCGTGGATGCCATTGTCAGATCTCAATAAAATTTATATGGGACCACATGACAGCCACCAGCTTTCGATTAAAAAAAGAATCATCAAAATCGGTTGGCCCAGTCCAAAGTTCTGAGGTAACGAACATTAAAAAAATACAGTCGAATTGAGAACCTCCTCCTATTTTTGAAGTCGGTTAAAAAGTTAGCTCAAGTTAAAGCATCCGAAAGAAATACTCGTAAAGATATAGATTCTCGGAGGCGCAGTGAGGGCGGTTACGTATTAGTTGTGAATAAAATATTTAAAATAATTTAACATACCTTCCTTGAAACATACAATAAATATTATCCACTTGGAATAGATGCGAAAGTTGTTATCATTGTACAGTAGATAGACAATTGAGTTGTTTCCTAAAATTTTTTTTTGTTATAAATGGAAAGTTCATATATAAGTTTTATAACAAAGTTATTTTAGTTTTTTTTTATTCGCTATAATTTAAAAGTTACATCAAATCAAAAATACGTTTTTGAATCCAGTACCGAAAACAGGCCGACAATTCCCGAATAGAACCGAGCGCGCGTGTGACGTCACTTTGTTAATTGCTATTCATTGCAGCATACAGCTGATACTGTGATTTGACTTTTAACTGATAAAATCTTGATATTATCGTCAATATATTGATAAATATATCAAAAATGCTAAACCTTAAAAGTTATCGTGCTTGTTTTGTACCATTACGTGTGAAAACTACAAAAAAAAACACCCCAAAGATAATGTTAAATGTGTACCTGTGACCTTTTCCCGAGGAATAAGAGGTAAAATTTTAGTTTTCGTTCATAGATTCGCTTTTAGGGTTCCGAAGTAAAATCGGATTCCTTATAGTTTCGTCATGTCCGTCCGTCCGTCCGTCTGTCCGTCTGTCTGTCTGTCTGTCTGTCCGTCTGTCCGTCTGTACGTCCATCCGTCCGTCCGTCTGTCCGAAGCAAAGCGGCCAGACCCTTACTGCTAGAAAGCTGTAATTTGGCATGGATATACATATTTATTAAAACTCCAGAATCGTAGAATTAAATATTGAAAAACATTTTTTTTCAGGGTACCTCCACTACAGGTAACGTGAGGATGAATTTTTTAGTCGTCGCCTATCCTATAGTGTGGAGTATCGTTGAAAAGGTCTTCCAAAAATATTATGGGTCTTGTAAGACCATTTTTGGAATTAGGGGTCCGTTTGCAAAATGTTTGGCTTTAAAGTGCTAATTTTGGTTACAGTCAAGTGTCCCCCCCAACTGTTGACTAAACGGTTGGAGTTAGACAAGTGAAAAAATTCTCAAAAATAGGGTACTTATATTATTATGATGAATTTACAAGGAAAACTATCACTGCTATGTTAACATAAGTATGAGTCATAGTCGATAAACTTACTACTTCGGAACCTTACATTGCCCGTGGCCTGACACGCACATGCCCGTTTTTTTATAAAACAACTCATGGTTTTATTTTATTAGGTTAGGAATTTTGCAACGTTGATCCTACTCAAATTCAATGAAGATCTGATGATGGGTCCTGGGGCTACAAAGTGGAACACGTGGTAGAACAATGGTAGGTAGAGTAAAACGGAACCGTGTTTGAAGATATTAGATAATATTATCGTTAACATTGTAAAACCAGTAGGTACATAAATATAATAACGCTTCACACTCATAGCCCCATACTAGGATACCCAGTGTCGTGGGTGCCATAGACAACACAAGGACACACACTCAGACCAAGAACAGAAATACAAACTAATCATTCAAACCATCTCACAGCATCCACCTCGCATCGAATCGAACCCAGGACCCTTGACTTAGCGATCTGGAGTGGTAACGATTCGCCACACGAGTCGTGATCATTGACCAACTTGGCGTATTTCGGAGACAAAAAAAATTATATATTGTACCAGTTTTATGTATAAAGCGCGTACAGACCCATACCACCGCAGTAGGTTTTCCTGTGTCGCGGGTGGCATGGTCAACACAAATAACACGTCACTATAACACCCAAGACCCGAGTACAAATAATTATTTGTCACATTTTATTAGATATGGCCGGGAATTGAACCTGGGACCCTCACTTCGCAGGCTGGATCGAATCTCTATCAACTAGGCTAGAGGGTCATCATATGTATGTACCTACCTACTACTAGCATAGAATTTCTGTAGTATTGCATTGTGCATTTTTTTATTAATCGCATTCTTCACTTCTCTCAGGATCCATATCTGAAATTTAGGTAGACGAAGTCGCGGGTAGAAGCTAGTTGTATGATAAATGAAATATAATTTTATCATACAACCCTGATTTATATCCCTAACACCCTGCCCTGATTTCTCCCAGACACGATTTACCAGTTAACAGTGTAACCTTATCTAAACTTATTTAGTGTGTACAATCAATAGAGAGTTTTATTATAATATTTAATGAAGAATAAATCATTTAACATTTAAATTTACAATAAAATTACGTGGTATGAATATCTTTTTGCACTAAATTTCGGATATTTTTACTCAATTCACGTAGAAGCTTCTAACGCTGTGTAATTGCTTTAACAAAATGACGTCACTAACATGGCGACCAAATCTGGCGCGTTTGTAGTCACGTGATTCTTTTTGAACTTTTATCAATTTTGAATTCATTATTATTAATATTAAAAATAGTTTTTAAGCGTTTTTAACAATGCCAATTAATATAATTTGTGTTAAAGATTTAAAATACATTTAAAAAAAATATTATTTTTTTTAAATGAACAACTCAATTATGATTTATACAACCAGGTACAGCGAATTTATTCAGCCGATTACAGATGCATCGCTACTCTTACAATCACTTCAGGTAGTTCAGCAGTAATAAAGTTCAACGTTCCAATTTCCCGATTTATTTTACTAATAAACCTATCGTAAACTATGGACTAGATTAGATTATTTGGACTAGACCTTTCCTTCACCTACATTAACAAATTTTTTTATGTACTTGAAGTGTCTGGAGACTCGTACAAATAACTATCAATATTGCTTTAGATCCCCGGGGTATAAAATATCCAATAATTCTCTTTGGGCTTGGATTGAAATCGCTTGCTCGGGGATTTCCTTTTACAAGAACTGACATTCTCGTATTTATAGAAAATAACACTATTTGAGTTTAGTTCTATTACAAGTCTAGTGTATTCTACCACCTTGATGCAGCACAAACTGGTTATAAAATATTGGTCAGCCGGTCTACGGCTTATCGATCGTTATCTAAGAAGTCAATTACTGATTGATTGAGCAGACGGGTCACCTGATGGTAAGTGATCATCGCCGCCCACGGACATTAGCAACATCAACTAAATCTCGAAAGCGCTCAATGGTCGTCTTCTCGAGAGTCAACAGAACTCTCATAACACTTCTGAGTTACAGTTATTAGATACTACACAGTTATTATTGCACAGTTTGATATATAATCTCTATCCACCTCAAGTCGTTAATCTCAAAATTATAGCAGGGTTTACATAAATGTTAGAGTAATTCGTGAGATAGGTGTGTAGCATTATAAAAAGGTTTAGACGTATCGAATACATATAAAAATACAAACAAGTATGATAAAATCGTGTAACAATTTTATTGTTATGTTTTGGGAACGGTATCTGCAGTTATTATTCATGAAGTAGGATATGTTCCCTGAAGTGACGAGAGCTCGAATCATTAGGTGTAATAACTAATGCATACTCTACGTCAAACTAAGCATTGTATCTAGTAATCTAATCATGATACAGGTACATACTTGATATATGTATGTATTGTCGTACATAAATAATAGGATAAATGACATTTTATTATTATACATTATAACTTTTTGACCTTTTTAAACGCTATTTCGCACGCTAAATACAATTTAGTGAACCCCACATCATAAATTACAGTTCAGTTCCAGCCAAAGAACCTTTCGTGTCATGTACGTTGCAGCATTTTTTTCCCATTGATTTCAGCTGTAAAGCTCGTAAAATTGGTTTCGTACAAAATATAAATCTATCGGCGGATTAAACATCGGGAAACTCAGTCCCGCCGCGGCCGTCGGAAGCGGCGGGTCCCGCTTGCTGACCCGGGAAAGTTCGCAATACGTGAGCTCTTGCGTTTTTCTGTGCGCCTAGTACCCTCCCACTGTTGTATTTGTGAACTAGGATAGGAGAACCGATCTGTGAATGGCACCGCGTCATCATCAAAGTGCCAACTATGTGTTTACTTCTTGCATATTAAAATTAGATTTCATATCACAATAATTTTGTATGTACGAGTTGTACAAGTACATATCAAATTATTTTGAAAATGTTTAACTCAACTTCGAAGAGATAAATGTACGAAAAGTATACGTAATTATCTGTCTGCTATTTAGCCAATTATCCGTCTTAATTCTTGATTTTGGGATAGCATTGGTGTAAACAGGACATAATTATCTGCTTAAATTAATGCTGACATTAACATTAACAAATATTTTATTTTTAGTTTTCCAATTCTTAAGTCGTATAGTGTGTAATGTTGATGCTAAGGTAGGTAGAGAAAATAGTTAATGCAGGATTGTACACTTTGATTTCCCATTTAGTATTGGTATCCGCAAAAACTTTCTATCTCGTAACTAATTTCAGTTACCTACAGTAGGTACATATTTGATAAGGTTGTCGAAGGTATATCGACCTATGTCAAGTCTTCACTGCAAATGACCTTCTGTTTAAACCAGATCTTTGATTTTATTTTAAAATTAAAATCGTAAGTTTAGATTTACATTTGTCAACAATGTGATCTATAAATAAAATTTATTATTCTCCCATACTTACAATTTATTCCAAAATAACTTTTGAATTAATTTTATTTATCTACAAACATAAAGAGATAGAACGCGCGCCAAAATCATGTCCCGTATAACAATACAATGTGATATTCATGGGCTGAATACACAGATAAACAGATGACCTGTTGAGCACTCTGTTAAATCTGGATCAATATTTGTACGTCATTACTCTGTACAAATATTGTGCCTCGCTTCGTACTGAATACACATGATAAGTGCATTGCATTTATCTCCTTTTTTGGTCCATTATTTTTTACATAAACCACACCATTCATTAAATACCCCTCTTATTGTGAAAGATTCAATACAGTTTCGGAGTACCACTGTGCGTCTTCAGAATCTGTAGTTTATTTGTGTTTACGACTCTACGAGTATGTGTGAGTGTAAATCAAACGTTTAGTACCTACCTACGGTCTGCGCAAACAGTAGTTAAGTCAATTAATGCACAATTCCTGCAACCTTGACATGGCCGGCTGTTCCCGTAGGATATAATAGGGACTTGAGGAAGCGCCTCTAGAACACATTATACGCCCACTGTCGCTTAAGGCGCGGTATGACTACGATTTAAAAACGTTGATTTCACTCACACAACCGCATATCTGCGTTAATCTAATGTTACATTTACTTGACGCTGAATAGGGTTCAAAATTGCAGAGCATATTTTTGCTAACAATGTAACTAGATTGCGAATAAACATTTAATTTGAGGGTTTTCCTTAGGTTATTCAAAATATACACATTAAATTCAATATCTGTCCGGTTTAAGTTTTAATAAAACCATATACGTATTATATTCTCAAAAAAAAATATGTTGTTACCGCTGAAAATACAGAGAACTTCGACGATTAAGTTTATTTTTGTATAAACAATATATATTGTATTTGTTTGTATAATATATTGTATTTGTATTTTTATTTTTGCAAATTACGATTTTTATTGGGAATATCAAACAACTATTTAATATTCTATTCGGTTAACATTTTTCTTTAGACCTTTTTCTATGCTCTGTATTTTTTGCGTGCGATATTTTCATTGGGTTTCCTCGTACTCGAGCACCAAAGAAACCCAGTTTTGTGAATATTGAGATCACACCGCGCCTTAATAAGCTATTTAGACGACGTACGTATTTAATGTAGGTCATGTTAGCGTAGGTATTATATTAGTAATGAGACGAGCACCGTGTCCTGAAATGGGCCATTAATCATTTGAAGACAGATATTTATGAACCAATTACAGTCCCAACTTTGTGTCGATCGAAAATCTGAGATTTTCTCAAACAGCGGGTGCGCTGCCATTTGTTTTAATTGTTGTGTTGTGTTATGTAGAGAAGTCGTTCCTTACACCATGTTGGAGGCTTTAGGGTGGTACTAGAACTAGTTATTGCCTTTTTATAAATTTAGTTACCTATTCTTGTCAGTTAATATTACGCGTAGTATTTAAATCTATACTAATATATAAAGAGGAAAGATTTGATTTTTTGTTTGCATTGAATAGGCTCCGAAACTACTGAACCGATTTCAAAAATTCTTTCACTGTTGGGAAGCTACACTATCCCCGGGTAACATAGGCTATATTATATTTTCAAAAAAATTAGGGATCCTTAATAAAACTCCAATAATGTAACCCAACGTGTAAAAAAATAAGAAAACCGAAGCAAAGCGAGGGCGGTTACTCGTATAAAATAAAGTAAAATATTTGTCTTGTATTTTATAGTTATTAGATTTACCTTAGCAACCATTTCTGTTTAATGTTTTTGTATTGTTTCTTATTAATATTTTCGGTTAAGATGATTAACTAGGTATATTAGCTATTAAAGCTAGTAGCTAATAGAAAAATAAACGTAACTTAGATGCGAACCCGAGTACTCGAAGCGAAAACTCGAAACTACTGTCAACAATGCTTTAGTGGTATCAAACAGAATCACTTCTAAACCTTCAGTCAAATCTGATCGTGTCAATCAGAGCAGCTTAGGAGCTCATGAATATACAATGTGACTGTCCAGTGGCTACGAACTGTAATATGTTAACGTACTTTACATACGTCACGAGACTCCCAAAAAGTTGTCAGTTTTTATCGTCATAATAAGCACACGTTTACCACGCTAACTCATGGTAGTGTACTTAGCGCGTTTTTGAATTGTTATATCTCAGAAACGGTAGCTCATAGGAAAAAAGTATTGATACATTTTTATAGATAATTTTATGATCTACAATTTTTGTCTGGGGTACTTTATGATAAAACTTACTGTTTTGCTGAAAATCGCGAAAACTCATTTTTTTGACCTTTGACCTTGAATTTGTTTTTTCCATACACGGGAATGATGGGGAACTTAAAATTTTTATTTATAATTATGTTTTGAATAATCTTACTGATTTTCAGCTTGTTGGGAATTTATGCACCTTCGAATGTCTAAATTGACCGGACTATGCAATATAAGTAAATATCATTACATTTGTTCGATCAGAACTAAATGTTTTTTCTTGTTCGAACAGCCCTTCGTCATAAAGGGGTCTTTTTTTCGTCAAATCCCGAACTAAACTAAAAACCGAATTAGTACTGGAACTGTAAGTTGCTAACTTACGAGTAATCGAGCTATACTACGTACGTACTGTCAAAATTGTTATTAATTTGTAAAATCAATTGAATTTTACAATGTAAATCAAATCCCTACTACCAAAAGGAAGGAATCGTAATAAGCACTTCGCTTCCCAGTGGCTTTCAGCTTAAAATTTCATAGCGAAAGCTGGCTCACTAAGCTTAAGAATAATCCTTGGTACTATTCGAGCGACGAAATTCTTTGAAATAGGGTCGAGAAGATCTTTGAAATTCTTTGCAGTAAATTAAATATTAAATGACATTTCTGTACATTTCAATGTTTGTAACTTTTCGACCATATCATTCTTCTTGCGTCGTATTCTTCATTATTGAAGGTCGTGTCCAGAATGAAAGTCCTTTAAGGTTCTTATGATACGCCTCCATTCTCCTCGTTCTTCGGCTTTCTTTAGAGCAAGAGAGACCAGTGAATGCGGTGAGGGCTTGGTCACTCCAACGGCTAGGTGATCGGCCGCAGGGTCGTTTCCCTTCGACCTTGCCTACCACCATCAATTTGTCAATATCGTCTGGTTGACGGCGGGCAATGTGACTAAAATACCCCAGTATCAATGGATACATTCGTATTAATCTATATTAATATTATAAAGAGGATACGTTTGATTGTTTGTTTGCATTGGCTCCGAAACTACCGAACCGATTTGAAAAATTCTTTCACTGTTGGAAAGCTACACTATCCCCGAGTAACATAGGCTATATTATATTTTCAAAAAATTAGAGATCCTTAATAAAACTCCAATAATGTAATCTAAGGTTTCATTAAAATTAAAAATAAGAAAATCGAAGCAAAGCGAGGGCAGTTACTCGTAGTAGATATTTATGTACATAAAATTACGATGATAATGAGCCCATTCATCGTAGACATACCTACTAAAAGTTGTTGTTTCTGTAGAATCTATACTCACTCTTATGTGTTCTTTTGTTTATGTGTCTTTTTCTTTTAATGATGCACAGACACTAGGGCATTAGGAATGAATATTTCATACAAAAATATTATCTTGATAAATTTCACGAAAAATCATGATTATTCTGGTGCCTGATATTGTTTCCTCATGTGAAACTTTATCGGTATGCTAAAATGTAAGTTTTAGATGCAGAATTGTAAATATTATAATAGCTGCAAATTGTTTTGCATATTATTGCATCATAACAACTAGTACGGAAGAAATAATACAGCGGCTGTAGGTTTAAATGGGCAAGGGATACATTATGATTTAATTATTTATAATTAATAAAATCATAATATTGTTTACGTATGGAATATTTCACGCATCAATTGACGTAAATGTACTTATTTATATCACCTCGCGATCTAAATCAGCATTGCCGTATTTTTATCATATTTTATATCATTCGCTGTAAATATTGATAAGGTACTTTGATTCATTAGATGCGATTATGACCCTTAAAGTAAGTGTCGTAGGGACGTCTGTTCGCAATGCTGAAATGAATTTCTGTCTCCAAGACAGTTCTGTGCAGCGTCTACGTCGGCTAAAACGTCTTGAAAACGTGCAATATTATGTTACAATTTATATCCTGAACTTAGAAAGTGCTCTGCGAACATTTTCGTTACTTAAATTAACTAAATTAATATTGATACACAAGTTTAATTCGGGACCAGTGTTTGGTTATTTGTTAACATTACAGGAATATAAATCATACAGCATTGTATACTTAATTAGCCGGTGTCATTTTAACTCATATTTTATGCAAATTTTATTTAAATTTTAATTGTTGTTGGATAAATTATTGCAAAGCATGTTCCTATAGAATTTATGTTAGGTTCCACACAGACTCTGTTAGAGAGTTCGGTTTATACATTAGATCAGTGTGTTACCTAGTAGCAAATAGCAATAGTTGGTACATAGGTGTATGAAAATGGTGTGAGTCTGAGTAAAAGTGTTTAAAGTGTGTGATAGTAAGTGTAACTATGGATATGCTGCGGGTTGCTTTGGTGCCGCTGACTCTCACGATCGGCCTCACATATCTTAATGTTAAAAAGTGAGTACTTACGCTAGGGTTACAGTCTATTAATTAATTTATTTAGTTGCGTCAGCAAGGTGTACACTATTGCTTGCGATTAATTTGCACAATTTTTTATTTTTGTTATGTGTCACCTCAATTACAGGTGCAAACCTCTAGAGAATAAAAAGCGACATACCTACAATACTATAATTACAATTTAGTGCAACATGCTAGTATATACAGTTACCAGTAATAACTGCAAGCAGCAAGAGAATTTGATGTGAGGTGATGACTTTGTTGTTAAACGTACAAACAGACTTACCATCAGGTCTCTCAGGACCAATAGCTATCAAGTAGGGCTTCTTTTGCCCGTAATAAGTGAAGGTAAATACAAATTAATGCGGTACCTATGTTTTCCGGTGGTACCTACCTAATGAACAGATTTTAAAGGTTTTGTGTGCTGTATAAATCCTATAGATTCCTGTTCCTACTTATAGGGCCTCTACTAGCGTTTCGACATGTTATGATTTTAAGAAAATTATGTAATTTTTTGAAAAAATAACGGTATTTGACTTGGCCTTGTGTATAATAAGGGACATGAAATATTAACGAAACCTAAGTTGGCATAACTGGCATTTCATCAAGCGAAATCATACATGAAAAACTACTGACGCAGAAACCGCATAAAAGATTTTTCTGTCACGCAGGGAACATTAACTAACGCCCCCACTCAGAGTCACTAATGGTTACTTAAAGCGCTCCTTAGTACAGAATTTTTATGGTGATTTACTAAGGGGCAATTAAAGTTACCGTTAGTGACTCTGAGTTGGGGCATAAGCTACTCTACTATTACTCTACTATTTTGACTTTTTTACTTGTCTTAAAATCTGACGTTAGTTCACGTAAGTCCATTTAATTACCCAACTTAAACAATAATGTTGTGATTGCGGTTTTGTCAATTCAGAAAGAGCTATCTTACATAGCTTGAGGATATTCGCGATTTCTTCATCTGGCTTATTTGAGTATTCTTCGGTTTTTCCTATGTAAAAAATGTACTTACTTCAAATTCAACAATATAGAAATAAAAAAAAGGTTAGCACGTAGATGAAATAAATAATTTCACTATATCATAAGTATTTTGCAACTTAAATTCAACTTTCCTCTTAGAGATATGGCACCGCGTCTTACCAGCTATCCCGAAATAGAATATCCCCAAACTCCTAGGAATGACGTACAAAACCATTTTTGGTCGAATGGACAATTGCTGTTGGCAGCAGCCTTTCCAGCAACACGCGGACAGAGAACATGCAAAAGGAGGTGGCCAACATCTGTATGGGCGTTTGCCCCACTTGTGAAGTATAATGTACACATTTTATTTTTACCTTAAATTAAAGCTTACAATATCTACTTTGATAATTTTATCAATAAAAATCTGTAAAACTCGGGATTCTCCTTTTACGAGCAGTTTTAGCTCTTGTAGGTTGACAGTTTGATAAACATAAGTAATCGTGGAAAAGTGTTTTAAAGAGAGATTTTTATATTAAATACAAACTATTTATCTTTTGGATAATTCATTTATTTATTTTATGACGTGCCCACCCCAAATACCAAACTAATGTAATCACATGAAAATGCCATACCTGTACTGCAGTGATCCATTCTACCCTGCGAACATATAAATATTCGCAGATTCTACCGATATGGATTGAAGGTTTCTTGCTAGCAAAGATATTGAGTGACGTGCCATGCGCTCAATATCAACCGCACAATTAATGCACCTCATGACAAAAAATCAAACACAATTATTATTTTTTAGAAATCAAACTCAAAAATCTTCTTTTGGCATTTGACAAATGGCAATATAGCATATATTCGTATTTCTGTCAGTCAATTGTCAACCTCCAATGATAGCAATGGAGGTAGTAGAAGATTAAGTGTATACAACACAACTTATTATTATTGTTAATTTATTATAACTACTCACTGCGGAGTTCAGAAGAAAATTAAAATTCTAGTTATGTTATAATAAACGGAAAACATGTCTTTTCAGAGGACTAAAACCTTGTACAAATAAACGTATTTTAACCATTTCCAGGGCAGTGTATACAACACAACTTATTAATATTCTTAATTTATTATAACTATTCACTGCGGAGTTCAGAAGAAAATTAAAATTCTAGTTATATTATAATAAACGGAAAACATGTCTTTTCTGAGGACTAAAACCTTGTACAAATAAACGTATTTTAACCATTTCCGGGGCACATGTTGGCCACCTCCTTTGAGTATTACCTTTATCGAACACATCGTGAGGAAACCTGTACCTGAGATTTCTCCATAATGTTCTCAAAGTGTACCAATCCGCGCTTGACCAGCGTGGTAGACTGTAGCATGTACCCACCACACAGTGTGAGCCCCGGCCTGAGCCCAGCAGTGGGACAATGGGTTGTGACTTTGACTTAACCTTCATCTTCATCAACAGGAACGCTTACAGTAGAAGAGGTGTACAAGGACAGGGACCAATTCGCGGGGCTGGTGCGCGAGGTAGCTGCTCCAGACGTCGGGCGGATGGGCATCGAGATCCTCTCGTTCACGATCAAGGACGTATACGATGACGTCCAGTACCTCGCCAGCCTGGGCAAGGCGCAGACGGCGGTCGTGAAGCGGGACGCAGACATTGGAGTCGCACAGGCCAACAGAGATGCCGGTATCAGGGTGAGTTTCCAATTTAAATCGCCGATATGCTTTTGGAGTGTGAGTAATTTCATCCTGGTCGAGATAGTCCAAATTTTACCAAAGAAATAACCGATCTTCAAGTAATATCGATTAGTCAGAATAACGAGAAGTCATACGTAAACAAGAAGTCACAGGGATCCCATCATCAGACCTGAATTTTAATAAATATTGGAACTATCTGGAAGTATTCGTTGATATAGAAAATAATTTTCCAAATCAGGTACTTGGTATAATTATTTTTTTTTAATTTAATTTTTTTTTATTTAACTTTTTATTAAGGCAACAATTTATACAGGCCCATATTATGTTAGTAAAACTTAGTAACTAGGGGTTAGTAACAAATAAACAAAATAAATGTCATCAAAATTAAAAATACAAACATTATGATATCCTTATAATTACATTACATTATAATTATGATATTTACATTATAATTATGATATCAGTCATATCATAAATGACGAAGTACTGAGATAACAAACATAACAAACAGAAGGATAAATAAGGTTATTTTGCTTAGTACTGATCCGATTCGATCCCATTTTTCATATCCGTGAACGGTATCTATATTGTTGTTACTGGAGCGCGCTTGTATTATACATTTGTCTCTTTTATTTATGCTGGTACTAAAAAAACACCTTCTGCTCATGGCACACCATTGGACGAATAAGTAGCCTTTCCTGTAGATCGTGAGATCCATCCATAGACGATCGAATCCCGTAGTCGTCGTAATCGATCAGTCGGTAGGGACAGAAAATGTTTGTCTTGGTTGTCTATGACGTTATAATTGAATGTATCCATCCATCCATACACAGAATCGTTACCCTCGGGTACGACTGAGTAAATGTTTTGTTTTTGATCTAGCACAATTTCGAGTCAGCAAGCCTGGCCTTAAATAAACTTTGCACCAACATGCGGAAGCCGGTACAAATAAAGCGCTTGGTGCATGGAAGCGTTTCCTGATTAGTTAGAAAAACAATCGATCCAATCAGCTTTACAATTTACATACATATGTACTCGTATATAGATGTCATTACCGCTGTTCCGCTGTTATACTCTTCGTCATATTAGTTAAATTGCAATACGATACCGTTTTGTTAAGTTGCTGTTTTCATAATATCAAGGGAAGGTCACCTTGAGACTTCATTGTCGGTGCATATGTCAGCAACTTTTGATGCGTTGACTTATTGATATTCACACGGCAATAAGCATCATGGATAAACGATGCTGCCACCAGAATGCTATCATGTTTCAACCGGCGCGGCGGCGAAGCAAACAAATGAGAGCTAATAATGATAGTAGTTTAAATACAATCTATACTGAGTATCAAATGAAATCAAATCAGTTTATTTGCTCGAATATAGGTTAGTTACGTTAAGGTGTTAGTATACAGTTTGGTACGCCATATTCCGCCTTTTATGGCATGCAAAATTTATATATAGAATGTCAAAAAAAATGTCTTATCTAATTATAAAATCATTATTAACTATTACATTCAACCATGTCATAATTACATTTATTATATGTAGTATATGTATACCTACTGTCTTAAAATTTAATACTTGTAGAACCTTTTTTAATAACAATAACCTAAATAGAAATATATCATATCAAGATTGCGCAATATATTTATTAATTGCTGTGTTGGCATTGTTTATTCAATGAAGCTCTACTTTTATTAAATGTTCTTGAGCCAATTTATCTTCTTCCAAGCTTTATTTAGAGTCTCAACCCCTTCTGTTTTGCGGACTGAATTTATCAATTTGACACTCGGTCATTTAGACTTGGTGCGGCTTTAGAAGTGTTCCCTCCAGTTAATCTTTTCGGAATCCACGCCCCTTGTAAAAGTTGTGGAGTCTAATTACGACTTGTGTTTTGTTTAATGACGACTTAGTGCGCCTGTTGAATTCATTGTAAACGAAAATTAATGATACTAAACTCTTATTAGCTGTTCAATTTCTTCAACTTAATAAATTTTGTTATAATTTTTCGTTTTAAGCAGTTATTTTTTTATTGTACTTTACTACTTCTAAGTACTTCCGCATTAGAAATGCATGTATCAAATTGACAGGCAATTAAACATCACAAATAAACATGACCCTTGCATAAACATCAATCATTGACTCCAATGACTTTCGACCGGATATCGAACTCAACTGATTTATAAATAAATAAATAAATAAATAAATAAATAAACGCTAACACACTCATACCCCCGCAGTAGGTTATTACCTGTGTCGCGGGTGGCATGGACGACACATATAACACATCACAATCACACCCATGACCCGAGCACAAATATTTATCTGTCACATAAATATCTGCCCCGGCCGGGAATCGAACCCGGGACCCCTCGCTTCGCAGGCAGGGTCGCTACCAACTAGGCTACAGGGTCGACGGTTTTACGGTTTATAGCGGTGGCAATACTATAACTATCTAAACTAATATTATTAAGAGAATGTTTTGATTTTATTTTTGTGGATATGTTATGAATAAATTCAAAAACTACTGAACCGATTTCAAAAATTCTTTCACCAATAGGATCCTGTGATGTTTCTGAGTACCATGGGATATATTTCATTAAAATAAATAGGATTATACGAACCAAACATATTCACTAATATTGAAACCGTATCTACACTTTTTCCATCAGATCACAAGTTGGTAAGGGGAACAGTAAAGTTACAGCGATTCAAAAAGAGCAGAAAATCTTTCACAAATTTTAAAAATAGCCTAAAATCCGAAGAAGATCAATCCCATTTTATAAAAAATCTGTCGACCTTTGAATCCCAGTTAAATGATATTAATCATTTACCTGTCTCTACATTATACGAAAAAATAGAAAATATATTAAAATGGTGTTTACAGCAAAAAACTAAGACAAGCCAAAATTCTAAACCATCTATCATAACAGAAGAAACGCTGAATCTTATGAAACGGAGAAGCGAACTACTTCACAAAAACTATTTAGACAAAGACGAAAAATTAGAGCTTTCAAATTTATTTAAAAAAAGTAATAGAGCAATACGTAAAAATTACAAAGACCATAGACAAACTACTATTTTAAAACATATGACCTCTACCGGAAGCTTAAAAAAGGCAACGAAAGAGCTGAACGTTGAAAAAAACTGGATCCAATCACTTGGATCAAAGAGTGCGAAACACCAGACTCGGGAAGATGTATTAAACACAGCAACAGAATTTTACAAACAGCTCTATAGTGCCTCTGATCCACATTCCGAAATCCTTAACAGTTGCCTCGAAACGTTTAAAAGTCAAGAACAATATGTAGAGATACCTCAATTTGTAGAGAGTGACATATTATCAAAAATTGAAAAATTGAAGAATGATAAAAGCTCGGGCGCTGATGGGATCTCAAATGAAGCAATAAAATTAGCTAAAAAATTATTAACCAGACCACTAACCCAATTATTCAACAAAATCCTTTTAGAAGAAATTGTTCCACCAGTCTGGACAGAATCAGAAATAATACTTTTATACAAGAAAGGCGACCCAAAAGATGTAGGTAACTATCGCCCCATTAGCTTGATGCCATGCTTATATAAACTCTTTGCTTCATGCCTACTAGACAGAATAAACTCCGACATCGAAAACCATCAACCCAAAGAACAAGCTGGATTTAGAAAATCTTTCAGTACCACTGACCACATTCAGGTGATTGAACAGATAATCGAAAAGTATTCTGAATTCAGAAGACCACTTTACTTAGCTTTTATTGACTACAAAAAAGCTTTTGACACAATATCTCGTATAAGTATTTGGAAGGCTCTACAAAACCAAAATGTGAACGACAAGTATATCAACATACTAAAAAATATTTATAAAAAAAGTACGAGCAGAATCAAATTAGAAAGTAAAGGTCAAAAAATAATAATTGGCAGAGGAGTAAGACAGGGTGATCCAATCTCTCCAAAAATTTTTATATCCGTACTAGAAGACATTATGAAGGACTTACCATGGTCTCACAGGGGAATAAGAGTAAATGAAAAACGTCTTCACCACCTTCGTTTTGCTGACGACATTGTACTTTTTTCAGAAAACTCAGAAGAACTACAAAATATGATAGTAGAGCTAAATGCTGTGAGCTTGCGTATTGGTTTAGAAATGAACAAAGAAAAAACAAAAATAATGACTAACCACCACAAAAACCCTATCATAATAAACAATGTTGTTCTAGAATATGTTGAAGACTACATCTACCTAGGAAAACAGGTGTCCTTCAGACAAACCCACAACATAGAAGAAATTGAAAGACGTATTGCAATCACTTGGAGAAAGTACTGGGCCTACAAAGAAGTTATGAAATCAGAAATACATGTAAAATGGAAAAAGAAAATAATGGACTCTTGTATTTTGCCGTGTCTAACTTATGCATGCCAGACATGGATATTTGACTCTAAATTAAAAAGCAAACTTTCTTCTTGCCAAAAAGCTTTAGAACGCAGCCTACTTAAAATAAAGTTAACAGATAGAGTACGTCATTGTAAAATTAGAGAAAGAACCAAAATAATAGATGCTCTATCATTTGCTCAAAGTTTGAAATGGAAGTGGGCTGGTCATGTGGCTCGTTACACGGACGATAGATGGACTAAGACTGTGTCCTTGTGGAAAGGTCCTTATGGACAAAGAAGAAGAGGCAGGCCAAAGTCAAGATGGAAAGATGAAATAGAGAATATTGCGGGTCACAACTGGTCAAAAGTAGCCAAAAATAGGGACATTTGGAATTCTCTGGAGGAGGCCTTTACCCGTAGAGGGGTCCTGTAAGTCCATTTAAATTTAAAACACATGACTATAAGAAAATACAATTTTAATGACAAATACTAAATAAGTAAATACAATTGTTTGATAATAATTTAATGATGTAATAATTTGAACTTATAATATTAATAGAAATGAAATAATATTTAAATTATGAATTAATTGACTGTTTTTTGCCATTTTGACTTCACTAATGAATAATAATAATAAAATTATAATAATAAGTTAATTATTTATTAAGTGATTGATTGATGCATTTGTAATTACATATTTATAATTTTCTCTTTGTAATTGTAACTTACAGGAATAAAAAGGCTTTTTTATTTTTATTTTTATTTATTATACGAAACCCGCAGCAAAGCGAGGGCGGTTACTGGTGTCTAATAATCCTACTAATATTATAAGTGTGGAAGTTTGTATGAATGTCTTTCATGCAAAAACAACTGTACGGATTTTCATGAAATTTAGCGTACAGGTAGACCATGACTTGAAACAGGACATAGGGTACTTATTATCCTGGAAAACGCGGAAAAAAGCCGCGGGCAAAGCGCTAGTCGTAGAATATAGGAATCTCTAAAAATTATCTATCTCTATTATATGATCTCTATTCATCTCTATTATCTCTAATATATTATCTATTTCTATCTCTATTATATTTTCATTAGGTAGGTTGGTCCATGCTCAACTCGGACGATCCGAGGCTACCATTATTGCATCCGGGCCTTCATAAATTTAGATTTTAGATGAATCAATTATTCCATTACTCAACGCATGCTCTAATTTTATTAACAAATAGATGCCGCTGACATTGGACCCAAAATTAAGCGGTCAATAGAAAAATGTATCGATACATTTATTGGCCAATTATTTCTATAAGTGTTAATAGCACTTCGCTTGTTACGTTGTTGATGTCGAAATAAATTAACCTACTTTGACATTTATTTTGTACGCCGATATTTTGACCGCGTTGCATAAATCGTGATCAATATTCTCAGTTCGACTTTATTTATAGTGAGTACCCGTATCATAGTAAAAAGATGGTAGAGTTGTCTGTACGTTGGTTTTCCATAAGGTGCGGCAGCGGCGGGACCTGGGTTCGAATCCAACGTACATTTTTATAATTATGCAACTAGTGGATACCCAGTGTGTACCACTACGCTAAAAACTTTTCTGATGAGAATGATAAGTGTTGTTTTGAGTTGAGGTTGATGTTATGCGCCATCTTTACATAATTATCTTAATTTTTTTGCATGGGAAAAGTGGAAAATCGACTTTATCAATGGACCGAATGTGGACTGTGTCAGAGTCTATAATAAAGGACATTCGTACAAACATTTTTTGTATTTTTTAAATTTAGATTGTCGTGGCAATTGGCTTAACAATTCCACAGTCGGGAGCTAGCGCCTTGACCTAGTTCGCTGGAACAGGACCTCATGATCGATTCGGGAGAACTGACTCCGAGTTGCGAAGTAACTCTACACACTATGTTAACAAACTTAGCTTTGTGCAAGACATTCTGTCTTGCATAGAATATCGCAAATAGGAGTTTGACTAACTTGTACGAAGACTACGAAGTCAATCTAGGGGTAATGGGCTTTTTCAGTTTACGTATTGTGCTCAAGCTGTATGGTTACAGACATGTTAAGAGGAATTTATCCGAATATTATGATAACAAGGAAATAGTGAAACAGAAATGTTGTAAATTTATTTTTATACATTTACTTGAGACCTATAAAAATGAAAATTATCTGTAGTTGTGTAATGTAATAAAATAATTGTGAACTTCAAAAATTATAGTTTCGTCATGTCCGTCCAGCCGTCGGTCTGTCGGTCTGTCCGTCTGTCCGTCCGTCCGTCCGTCCGTCCGTCAGTCCGTCAGTCCGTCCGTCTGTTCGAAACAAAGTGCTGAGACCCTTTGTATTAGAAAGCTGTAATTTGGCATGGATATACATACATATTTATTAAAACTCCAGAATCAAACATTGAAAACTTTTTTTTTTCAGGGTACCTACATGATTTTTTTATTCGTCGCGTACCCTATAGTGTGGCTGTGGGGTATCGTTGAAAAGGTCTTCCAAAAATGTTATGGGTCTTCTAAGACCATTTTTGGAATTAGGAGACCGTTTGCGAAATATTTGGCTTTAAAGTGTTAATTTTGGTTCGAGTCAAGTGTCGTAAGTTGGCTAAACGGTTGAAGTTGGACAAGTGAAAAAATTGTCAAAAATAGATTATATATCTAATTAATTTACAAGGAAAACTATCACGGCTATGTTCGCATAAGTCGTTAATGAGTAATAGTCGATAAACTTACTACTTCGGAACATTGCGCGTGGCTTGACACGCACTTGCCCGGTTTTTCCTATAATTTCTAAGAGAAAGCATTGCGGGAAGAACGAATAGAATTAAAGCATAGCTTTATATTGGAAATAAAACGATACTAATCTTAGTATCAGTAGTTATTGGTTCTCGGATGTAGTTTCGTAATGCACAGGAGAGAGAGACCCGAGGTACCTATACTAACTTATAGAAACATTGGGTGTAAGTTAAAAGCTGGGGCAAACTTGAATATTTCCTGGGTTCTTGAACGTGGTTTTAGAAGGAACACACACTTATCTCAAATATTTACACCAAGGACCCATTGGTACCCTCAGATTAAAGTTGGTTCCTATTTGACCTGTGTATTTGACATAAGATTTATTTCTCAGTTACAAAACTTAACTTTTGGTTGTGGAGGGTTCTACCTTCCATGGTTTTGGTGTAAGATGTTTTCAACATTTTTCGAATGGACAGTTGTTGTTGGTTCTAGCGGCCTTAATAGCTTCACGCGGACAGAACACTTATTTTCAACTAGCTGACCCGGCGAACTTCCTATCGCCTAACAAACTATTTTTTTTTTAATAAGAGTAGCCTAAGTTACTCTTTGTTACATCTGCTAACTGCCAGTGAAAGTCCAGTCAAAATCGGTCCAGCCATTTCAGAGTTTACCCGGAACAAACAGACAGACAAACAAAAATTGTAAAAAAAATTGTTTTGGTATATGTACCGTGTATACATCCAAATGCACTTAGTAAAAAGCGGTTATTTTAATATTACAAACAGACACTTCAATTTTATTTATTTGTATAGATGATACTTGCATGTTGGCTACTGCCAACGATGATATGCTGTCCAAATGAAATTTCAGTTTCGATGTCAGATATTGAAACCTTTTCCTACTAGCTCATTATCAGTTGGCAGAAATGATGTCATCGTTTTTTTTTCATTTAACAGGAAGCAGAATGCGAGAAGAGCGCCATGGACGTGAAGTACTCGATGGACACCAGGATAGAGGACAACACGAGGATGTTCAAGCTGCAGAAGGCGCAGTTCGACCAGGAAGTCAACACCGCTGTGAGTATTGATGTCATGTATTTTTGAAGTTATACTACTTAATATTAAGCGACTTGCAAAAAGTTTTCCCCCTGTTTGGTAACCCCTGACGAAAAAAGAGGAGTGTTGTAAGTTTGGCGTGTCTGTGTATCTGTGGATCTGTATGTCTGTCTGTGGCACTGTAGCTCCCAAACTCTTGAACCGATTTTGATGTAGTTTTTTTATCTGCAAGATGACATAATCGAGTGTTCTAAATAAAACTGTCAGAGGTTTTTAAATTTTTAATTTAAGATTATATCTTATTTGTATGTATCCAGTTAGTTCCAAAACTTAAAACAAACTGTGATATTGTTATGTATTTCGATCCAGTTAGATGTTAGTAATTGTGTTTCGAAGTAACAGGATCTCTGCAATAGCAGAAATTGTAATACACATGTTTTCCTTGACATATTATTACATGCTTCTAAAACTATAGGTACTGTAATTAGCCCAGCTACATGAAAACCTAAAATAACCGTGGAACTGTTAACATTTACAATGTAAAACAATTTTAATTAACAGAAAGCCGAGGCGGCGTTGGCGTACGAGTTGCAGGCGGCGAAAATAAAACAGAGACTACGAAACGAGGAAATACAGATCGAAGTAGTGGAACGACGCAAGCAGATCGAGGTGACTGCATGCTTCAGAAATGATTGCTTTTTCTTCTTTAAACAGTATAAAACAACCGTTTTTTTTTATAACGCTTCACACTCATAGCCCCACACTAGGATTCCCTGTGATGTGGGTGCCATGGACAACACACTAGACAAGGACATTCACACCCAGACCGAGAACAGAAATTCAAACTCATCATTCAAATTTCCGCCTCGCTGGGAATCGAACCCAGGACCCTTGGTGCGGCAATCCGGCATGGTAACCATTGCGCCACAGGGGTCGTCAAATTTTCAGTTGATTTGATCTTGCTGCGACTAACTTTCATCAAGTTGTTGTGCTTGTGTTAAAATTATATCAGCTTTACATAATACATGCACATAAAATGATTTTTGAATGGTAATTTGAATGGTACTACAAAACGCATATGGTTCGCTTATCTTGTTTTTTAGGGGTCTTAGGTAATTCTTATTACGAATATTAATAAATTTATTTGCTTTAAGGCTTTTTATAGTCACCGCGAACTAAGAAGCCCAATTTGTCGTTTGCCATCACAGTGACATTAGAGATGTACAAAAAAATCGGTTCACAAAAGAAACCAATTTTTACAACAAATCGATTCAAAATTATAAGATCTTCTAATCGATTCGATAATTAAAATTTAAACTAAAAACTGTAATATTTAGGTACCTAGTTACCTACCTACTACCTACCTCGATTGAGCTATGTACCTATTTACGACTTCAATAAAATATTCTTTTATCCATTCGCCCATGAACATCAACAACACCAAAAGCATCACTTGTGCGTTGCCGGCCAAGAAAGAGAAGAAAAAGAAAGAAAGATAGATCATGATAGAATGAAAGTCCCGCTCAGTTTCATAATAATATTTTGACATAATAATTATATTATGAGCGTCAGGAAAAAACTACAGTGAATAAATTCTTGCTTATTTCGTAAGACACATTCATGTATACATAATTATTATTTTGTTGAAAAAAAAATGTTTACCGCAACCTTAAATACATAATTAATAACATATTATCTGCAGTTACTGTCCATGGATGGCGAAGTGCCCATACATAATGGAAAATGTCCTTTGTTAGCATCCAATTCGTCGTGGTATTATTGGGTACCTAATTTTAAATTCAAATGCAACAAATCATTTTTAACAATGTAATTAAATTAATCAATTTTCATTTTTAAACGATTATAGTAATGTATCGATTATGATTGGTTTTATAAACGGTTTCAAGACGTCACATCACCCTACGTCAGATTAGATTTAGGCTTCTTCATATAAGATTGTTTCGACGTCATATACTTTTATTAAATTTTACATAAATTATGATGTGATGGGATTTTTACTAGATTTTAACGTATAATATGATTTATAATCAACGCCAATGAAAATGAGTAGGGATTTTTAACAAATTTTGGCAATATCCATTGTCCGTAAGTATTCAACTATTCATGTCAAGTAAATGAATATTCCATTTCACTCAAAGACACCCATACAAGGTTAGTTTATATTAATAAATAGCAGCTATCATTATGGGCATCTTAGATAATTTTGACTATAGTTGGTTTCGAAATATAAGATATTCCTACATAAAATGATTTTGGTGGCTATAATGGTCTTGATCGATTTATGTATATGTCGGTGAGGCCACGAATATCCAGCAAAGGTCCAGATGGACCTCTTTATTCTACAACTCTTGTCCGATGCAGAGATTGGCATATAAGAAATATCATATCATATTTAGATTAAGGAATTCTCAGTAAGGGAGAACAGATGATTATTGATCACATAGTGTTGGAGTACTTTGGAATATTGGTGTGAACGTTAGGAGAACTGGAAATATAATCACGGAGCAAAGTAAAAGGAATAATATTGAATAACCAACACCATAGAATACCCCTTTTGCCTTATATATATGTTAACGTTTCAGGTGGAACAACAAGAGATCCTGCGTCGGCAAGAGGAGCTGGTGGCCACGGTGCGCTTGCCGGCAGAGGCGGAGGCCTACCGCCTGCAGGCCATCGCGGAAGGCAAGCGGTACGTTCATACTCCACTACTGTTCTATCACTGAGCTAGGCTCTAGCGATGAGTAGGGCCCCGACTCTAGCTTTAGCCAACATTCTCCTAGCTAAGCGTCGTTTAGCAGGCTTTACACACCTGTTGGAACTATTCCTTCTCAACGTTTTCCTTTGCCGATGCAAGTAATAACTAATTTTTAATATGCAAATATAGTGCGTGCTCAAGTTTGAGCCGCTCAACGAATATTTACCTAAATGGGATAGAACCGTAGTGGCATATCCGCCCTCCCGCCACTTTCTCTTCGAAATTATTAGGTAATTTAAAAGGCAGCTTGTTATGTTGTTCCTTCAAAGCGATCTTTACTTCCGAACATCTTGGTACAATGACGCACAGTTGTCCTCTACCCATTTATACTAGTTTCATTACGCCGCAACATTGACAGAAATCAAAATGGCGAAGGAACAACGTCACTAGGTTCGATAGAAATAGAAGCAAGCGGAACCCTTTAGTTTACCATTTCAAACCATTCAAGTATAATGTAGTGTGTATGTGAAATACTAACTACTAAAGTACCAGAAAAAATATCCCGAACAAAATTTGTATCGCGCCGGGAGGTTCTGTTTTCAAAAACGAGCCCCCGTTCTCTTTTCAGTATCGACTGAATCCACTGAAACTGTAGCCAATTGGCAACAATTCACTGCTCAAACGTCGGGTTCGCGGTTTCGGTTCTATACGCTAGTAATAATAGTTCAGTGTTACAAACTGCTATTTTGCAAACAATATTGCAGCACACAAACAGTGGAAGCAGCTAAGGCGGACGCGGAACGCATCAAGGTGCTGGGGCTGGCGGAGGCGGCGGCCATCGGCGATGTGGGCAAGGCGGACGCCGAGCGCATGCTGGCCAAGGCCAAGGTCTACAAGCAGTACGGAGACGCCGCCATCATGGCGCTCGTGCTTGAGGCTCTGCCCAAGGTACGTCATAGGTCCTGAAGCATGGCTTCAGTGCATTGATGGCTCTAAGGGTCTCTCCTTTTCAAGAGGCCCTGCCCAAGGTACGTCACAGATCCTCAAGCTTAGCTTCAATGCATTGATATAAGAGTCTCTCCTCTTGGGGATGCTTAGAACATCCGCTACTGGTTTTTAACTCTCGACGCAAAAAATAATTTTGACATGTCTGCTGTATGTCTGTGGCATCGAAGCTCCTAAACGAATGGACCAATTTCGATGATTTTTTTTTTCAATCTAATCGAAGCGCCCTGTTTGTTCAGATGATACTTAACTACGTTTGGTGAATATAAGTGAAAATTCCCGCCAACCTATGACGTCGATGTCTTCAAGAAAAGAGTGAATAGGCTTTTACTAAGTTAATGTGCTCACCATCTTGGACCACATCTCCACTTACCATCAGGTGGGATTGTGGTCAAGCATTAGCTTATTTTTGTGTAAAAAAACAATAGTCTTCATACACTTCGTACATTTTTTTGTTTTATAGATAGCTAACAATATCGCTTTGCAAAACAGATAGCAGCGGAGGTATCGGCGCCTCTAGCGAAGACGGACGAGATAGTGCTGGTGGGCGACGGGGGCGCGGGCGGCACGGGCGAGCTGGCGCGGCTGGCGGGGGCGCTGCCGCCCACCATCAAGACGCTCACCGGACTCGACCTGGCCCAGGTGCTGAAGCGGCTGCATCCTACAACACCAGGTCAGTACACCAAGCAACAAGCCATAGATATAGGCGTTCTTTATCCAGCTTTAAAGTAAATACGGGCAGTAAAGTGGGAGAGAGATGGAGCGATCGTGCGGCCTGTAGTTGTCTTTTTCTAGGATTCCGATTGGTCCACGTCACAGCCTTGCAGGAGCTATGTTACTACAGACCTTTAGAAAAGATAGGTATTGGCCACACGTTCACCTTCTCTCTCTCTAGACAATGGTCAATTTCATACGGGTATTGCTCAGTCCATTTCTCTATGTCTTTGGTTTTTAACCCCCACCAAAAAGAGGGATTATAAGTTTGACGTGGCTATATGTCTATCGTGGCATTGTAGCTCCTAAACGAATGGACCGATTAAGATGGGGTTAAAAAACTTTCGGGGGTCCTTTAAACTTTGAATTTACAGTTACTAACCCACTGTATAAACGGTCCCTTGCCGATCGTTAAGCATGAAGTCATGAATTTATCGCTAAACATATTTTTATTTTATTTCTATTTTTACATGACATTCATTCCACTTTTTGTACCATTTTATAAATATACAATACGTTCTTAATAAATTTATTATTGTTATATTTATTTACAGAAGACACGAATCTGGCTTCAGCCGCAAAAAAGCCGGGAGTGACCGCCTACTAAATGACACTCCGTTTAGCGTCGAACTTTACATGCCATGAGTTACCGGTATATAATTTTATTTTGTTTGTATTAAACTAACTTCGATAACATATTTGAAAACGTACAAAAGTGTCACACATCTAAGTATTGTATTTGAAGGTTTAGAATACTAAAGGGTAACATTGTAACATTGCGTGTGTGTAGCTTAGTGTATAGGTAACACTTCAAGTAGCTACTGTCTTTGGATATCTTGCGTTGTCTGGTTGTGGGTCTATGGAGAATGTGAAATCGTCGAATGATTAATATCTTCTATTGTTTATGTAGACTGTTCATGTACGTATGTAGCAGGGTAATTAATGTATCTCATATGATATTAGCATGTCTGGCCGATTGCTCTGTATTTCATTTTACCTGTTTTTTGTCCCACCGAAATCCCCCTAGTATTTACAGTTATGGTCGTATTTACATGTAAAAATAAATATATTGTGTGAATGTGATATCAGTCGCTAGATTATACATACCCAGAGATTACACACTTAAGCAAAGAGTGCACCAATTTATCCTGTTCCATATCTGAGAATGTTCTTCTAGATAAATTGAATTTCTAAGTATAACATTCATACTTCTGACGTCAAATACCATAACCTACAACGCAAGTAAAAAGTACCAATCCAAAAATAAAAATTAACTTATATGTTGTCCAAAGAGACCTTCTTAAAATGTCCATGTTCAAAATACTATTTTTTATGTAGTTCTTTATAAACACATCTAGTGTGTGGGTCTTACCATGCCTGTATATTTGTTTTTCAGTTTTTTTATTTAAGTAGATTTTTATGATTATTTATTACGCTTAACCTCAAATCAAGTTGTATCATATTTGATACAAATTACCTCCACTTTTATTTAGTTTTTTTTTATAGTTTGTATTCATGGTAAATATTTTAAGTAAAACCACCGGGTCTAATAACTTTTGTAACAAAGTAGAGGTAGGAGTAAGTTATATTAGAAAGTGTAAATCATAGATTTTGTACTTCTAGATTTATATCAGAAGAAAAATCGAAGTGTTCTCCTTCTAGACACTGCCCCTGTAGTGTTTTTGACGAAATTTTACTTCTTGAGCGTGTGAACAAAACTTTTTGATTGAGAGAATTAAATTGAAAATGTCGTGATGTTTTAATATTCTGAGGTGCAGCATTTATATAACTTTAATAATTAGGCAGACATTTCTTTTGACTTAAACTGTAATTGTGTGTCATATCGAATTCTCTTCTCTTTTTTCGATTCAAACTTAACACTATGTTTATAAACAGTCAACATTTTTTAAAGAAACAAACATAATTTCGCAACAATTTCAAGTTCATTCTCTATGGATAGTACGACAAAGACAGTGTTAATTTGTTTGGTAACTGATCATTCTATTTGTACCTCGTAGGTCACGTATGACCTGGAGTTTGTGCCCGTTAGGGTGACCTGAGTGTTACGATTTTCGCTTGTGTTGTATTAATACGGGAACCATATAGGATCACTTGTGACTGTGATTGTTCTTATAGATGAAGAGTATATAAGAGTGGTGTATTTTTGCAAGAACTAGAACATTCGTGTGTTACGTGTCTTAGTAATAGTTTCCTACTAGCTGGCCGAGTCAACTGGACGAATATGCAGTACGTCACAACTATATTGTGACGTCACTCGTTTAAAATACAGTCGGCAAAAATTGCAGGCGTGATTGACATTATACCTTTTTCTTTTTAATTATTGACTACAAACACTTTTATAAGGTTTGGCTATAATTTCTTAATATATATAAATTACGTGTCACGTTGTTTGTCCGCGATGGACTCCCAAACTACTTCACCGATTTTAATCAAATTTGCACACCGTGTGCAGATTGATCATATTTGAAAGATCCTATCCTACGAAGTCTGTCCGGGCAACTAGTAAATAAAAACAAAAATTTTATCATACGAAAGTTGAAATTATTTATTTAATTTGTGTGCTAAGGTGTTCCGCCGTGTCCTACGTAGGCGACTCAACGTGAACCCGGTCGCAAAGCGATCCGATGCGAAGTCAGTGCGACGCGGAGCGAAGAGGCGTCTCTGTCCTACGTGCACGCGAATTGTCACTTCATCGCCACTGGCATACGCCGCGCCGCTGAAGTTCGCGCGAAAATATCAAACCAACTGATCGCGTTCGCTTCAAACCGCGCCGCACCGCAACGCCCTCTACGGGCTTTGCTACACTTCAATACATCTCGACTGTTTGTTATTTTCGCTTCGCGCCGCGTCGCTTCGCGTTCGCGTTGATTCGCCCACGTAGGACTGCGCGTTAGCGAGGTATGAGGGGGAGGTGGCATTCTTTGACTCTAGTTGTCTCGGTCAAGTTAAAGAGCGTGAAGTGAACTGTTTGAAGCGCAAACTTTTGAACATTCAGTTGCAGTAGAACTTTGTAATGCTTAGTGGCTTGTTATGCAGTCCGAGTATAATTTCTTATGTTTCTTATGATTTGTTTATATTTTAATTTTTAACATGAATGTTTACGTATTTATCGAATTAAATGAGTAATTCTCTAAATGATTATTTTTGAAATAAAAAGTGTGTAATTTCAATAATCTTTTGTTTTATTTTCACGATCAACCAGGAACCTGTTGTTTAAAAGACACTTTCTTACATTAATCACAGACACAGAATACTTAATAGTTCACTTGTGTGCCTATTGCGTTTATACTTATGGTATCATCTCCCATTTGTATCTATAATTATCTAGATTGAAGAAGGTAAATATAATACAAGTCCTCGATCTTCCTAATTTATTAAAAATATTTTTATCAATTAAACTATGCACGTGTACAATTACTTCTAATGATTGGGATTATACAATTCACCTCGTATATTTGTCTTCATCAACTGAAACAAAAAAAAACATTAGGTACTATATACTAATATTATAATTAAGTAACATTTGTATAGTAGCTATAAGGTACGCGACTGGTTTTTGAGATTAAAAAAAAAGCAAAGCAACAACCCATAATTGTCCCACTGCTGGGCTCGGGGTCTCCTCTCACAATGTGAGGGGTACAGGCCATAGTCTACCACGCTGGCCAAGTGCGGATTGGTAGACTTCACACACCTTTGAGAACATTATGGAGAACTCTCCGGTGTGCAGGTTTCTTCACGATGTTTTCCTTCACCGAAGCAAGTGATAATTAACTTATAATACGCACATAATATTTGAAAATTAGAGGTGCGCGCCAGGATTTGAACTCAGGCCCCTTCGTTCGGGAGACCAACGTTCTAACCGCTAGGCTATCACTGCTCTTGAGATTAATATTTGATATTATTCACCAATAAAAAATACTTCAGTGAACTAAACCTGCAGAAGGCGAGATGAGCTTAAACTTTAATGATGATAATCTGGTATGTTTCCAAAGAAGAGTGCCAATTCTATTGGTCAAATAAACTTGGTATTTGACCTTAGTAACGCAATGCCTGAAGACGGCTCACGTGATATTGGATGAACAATTTCGACCAACTATAGGCTTTAAGACTCCTAGACTAAGTCTCGTAGACTCTGTCGACTGTTCGCAGGGTGTCAGTGTGTAACTTGGAATCAATAGGGCGAGGATATTCATCCAATGTCATCTGATCAGTCTTCAGGTAGCTCTTCGAAGCTTGCCCTTTACATCTATACTAATATTATGAATCTGAAGAGTTTGTTTGTTTGGTTGGTTGAACGCGCTAATCTCAGGAACTACTGGTTTGAATTGAGAAACTCTTTTTGTGTTTGATAGTTCATTTATCAAAGGAAGGCTTTAGGCTTTATAACATCACGCTGCGACCAATAGCGAAGCATCAATGGAAATTGTTGCAAAAACGGAGAGCTTCCGTTGCGTGCGCTGCGTAAACGGTTTAAGTTACGCAAAAATCATGTATGATAAAATTGTTCTTCTTTAATTTCATAATAAGCGGGAGAGGGAGACGGAGAGAGAGAGAGAGAGAGAGCGAGAGGGAGCGTAGAGGGAAAGGAGATAGACCCACCCAAACTATCACGGCTGAAAACGGCTTTTTATGATCTCTGATTTGAACCAACCAAAACTTAAAAAATTGAGTTAAAAGTATCACTACTTTCATTGATTATTATGCGATACGAAGTTCGCTGGAGAGCTAGTGTTGTATATACATAACTTAAACTTCTTGGTTACCTCGACTTTCTGTGTGTAAGTGAGTTCGGTCTTGGTGAGGACATAGGACAGCTTGGCGAGCGCCGCCTCCGCCGTCATGTCGAACGCGGGCACCACGCCGCATTCCAGTAGCAACTGAAACATTAGAACACCACATTCAATATTTATCTAGACGAGGGGGGGAAACTTTACTCTAACCAAAATTAGCAATTTAAAGCCAAATATTTCGCAAACGGACCCTAATTCCAAAAATGGTCTTAAGACCCATAATGCTTTTGGAAGTCTTTTTCAACGGTACCCCACACTATAGGGTACGCGACGAATAAAAAATTCATCCTCATGTTAAATACCTGTGTGAGAGGTACCCTGAAAAAAATGTTTTTCAATATTTTATTCTACGATTCTGGAGTTTTAATAAATATGTACATATCCATTCCAAATAACAGCTTTCTAGCACTAAGGGTCTCGAGGCTTTGCTTCGGACCGACGCGACGAACGGACATACAAACAGATAGACAGACGGACGGAGGGACATGAGAAAACTATAAGGGTTCCGATTTTACTTCGGAATCCTAAAAACAGTTGGACAGCTGATATTTCAGGGCTAATAAAAATGGAGACGTTAGAACCACTCAATTTAATTCTTGAAAAATTTTCAAAAATAATGAAAAATTTGTGATCATGTGTGTTTTGAGCACGATAAACATAAGGAGAAATAATGACTGGACCACACTTTTTCGAACATTAGATAAGCTGGTCGAGCAGTGATTGTTGGACGGCATATACTTACATGCATACGTAACATGGACGGGACGGGGACGGGACGGGACGTGAAGTTTTGGAAACATCGTGTCATAGAAAATGTACACGATAGCGCATACGCTACGGAGGCACGGACGGGACGGGAACGGGGCACGCACGTATATTTATGCCCCGTCCACGTCCCGTCCCCATCCCGTCCACGTTACGTATGTAGCGACCTTTAGAGTGCATTGGCAACAATATTACGATTGACGAGCTTAATAATTAGCAGTTTTATTATGTAACAAATTAGCATACTCCTAGGCTATAACCTATGTCTAGTTCGCATAATAACTATGAAAGTGATACTAACCAAACCAGTTTCGTAGAAGGGTTTTCCGAGAACAGTTCCGTTGATACACTGAGTGACATTCACTACCAGCACGTTGCTCTTGACTGCCCTCTCTATTTCCTTGTAGATTTCCTTCCGCTTGATAGGAATGTTGCCATTTCCGTAAGTTTCTAATACCACACCTATAAAAAAATATTTATTCAACAAAAGGGCAAGGTTTTATTGCTAGTGCAGAATTCAAAACTAGAAAAGGTTAGTTCGAAAAGAGTAAATTTACCAATTATTTCTGGGTAAAACAAATCTATTTGGGCAACAAAAGCGTACCAGAGTCTAGAATATAGGCATTCGAATTTTTTTTCGAAATTCTATTAGGACGAAAAAATCTTACCATCCATCCCATTAAAAACAGCTCTTATCAATTCAGGAGTGATCGTCGGTGCCACTTTAAGTACATATACTTTTGGAGACAGTTTGTCATGCAGCCGGCACTCGTCCGGCACCGACCCAGCTGGATGGATCAGCATCTTGGGGTCCACATCCAGGGTAACCTTCGCTTCCAGGAGCGGTGGGAAGTTAGGGGAGTCGAACGCGTATATTCGTGTGTTTGAGACCTTTTTTACCCTGTCAATGTGGTAAGGATATTGAATGAATGCCAAGGATATTATACCTGGACCTAGTATATAGTGTATTCATATTTCGTATAGTGTAGGCTGATACTGATTTCATGTAGGCACGCAATCTTCATCGACGTCATTTAATGCATGTATTTCATATGATGTATGGCCCATTTTATGAATCATGGGATGCCTCGATGTGATATTGTTATTTATCCAGACGGGATTTTTTTATAATAGAGGTGAGTTGGCAGTTTGGTGCATTTCCCGTGGCATTACGGCCTAGCCTTTTGTAAATTTAACGAAAATAGCTACGTACCTCGTGCCTCTAATAAGTTTTGAGCCGAAGAAAACGGTAACCTCTGGGATATGTTGAGTGGCGGCGATAAGCAATGCGCATAACAAGTTGTTGTTACCATCGCTCCTGGGTTGGAATATTGGAACCTAAAATCGATCATATAATTAGTAGCAAAAATAAATCCCAATCTGAATTAATTTCTTTCTTATCATTTTTGAACATCATTTCATTTCTGTCTACAACTCTGCTTGATTGAACCAAAGATGCTAAGAAAGGAGGGGAAGTAAGAGGTAAAAAAGCAGAAGTATGTATTTCAAAAAGGCCTATTTACTTGACTTGATGCCACCTAAATAGAATACAGTATTTTGTCAAGGCACAAGACCTCGTGGCAGATCACCGATGCGCTGGACAGACCAGATTCAAGCTGCTGTGGACGCCCCCGTCCACGAATGCACACGAAAAGCAGCGATTCGTGAAGAATGGCGGCGAGTTGTGAGGCGTGCCACTAATACTGAATGACCACGACCACTCTGACAAGAGTGCAGCGACTTAGAAGAAAAGATTTTGTCATATGTTGCCGTATGGCAAAATAATAGGTAAGATATTCCAGGAAGCTATGCACATGGAACGAAAGAGAAGGCAATTAAAAAAAAGGATGGAAACTTAGAAATCCCCACTTCATCTCAATTAACTTCAATCTAGATCATGATCGCGCATGAACTGATTAAACCGAAAGCAAGACTGGAATAAAAGAAGATATAACACAACAAGTTTTAGCAAAGGATCTGTTGTACCTGTGCACCAGTCAGCACCACGGTCTTCCCCACTGTTTCCAGCATGTAGGACAGAACGGAGGCGCCGTACGCCATCGTGTCAGTCCCGTGAAGGATTACGAAGCCATCGTAGTCATAGTAGAATCTCTAAAATCGTGATGGGTATTTTAAAATGTTAATTATTTTATACCACCTGCCAAAAGTCGAAAGTAGTTTAGCTGTAGTTTTGGAGTAGTTAACTCATTTATTAATTTGATGATATTTGATATAAAATAATTTTGTCCGGTCAGCAGATGGGTGCAGAAATGCTTCTTATTCAAATTCCGTACTACAATATTAGAAGACAATATTATAGTAAGGGTATTTTTACATAGGCCTACACGTGGTCCGCCACGTGGTCAGAGGTCGCTTATCTTTTACAACGGCTGATCAGATAACTCGAAGGACCGATACCCCTTTTACGTAAACATCATACAATATTTCACCAGCATAACGTTTATAAATTCATAATTCTATATTTATCATTTATCTGAATGAGCTCGGTAAGTGAAGCAGAGCATATCCATTCCATATCTTAATTCCTAGATTTATATTATCGATCGCTAATAAACATAAATAATCGATATAAAACCGATCGCCGATACCTACCTAATCCTCTTCTGCTATACTTAACGACGCTTCTGTTTCTTATATTTGTGACTTAAATAAAATGTTAAATGACCTATTTATTTGCTTCTTTCCAAAGGCACAGATTTGAAGCTAAAGTTCTTGGGTACAGTTGCTGGACTTGGTTTCGACAAAGCACTGAGCAGCAAAGATCACCTTCACTTAACCGAACTGACAATGACCATTAGATTTATTGGCTAATATGAAACCTGCGCTCGAATGTTACCGTGCTATCGTGAAAAGATCATAGGAAACATAAATACCTACCTACCTTTAACAGTTTAGACAACAGTTCTGTTTTGTTGAGTAAGACCTACGGTGTTAACAGTGGTGTTAACGGTATTCGAAACAGAAAAAAGTTTAGCAGGGCGCCATATAAATGATATAGATATTAAATACCTAATATCTATACCTAATACTTATCTAATAAGTATCATTAACTCAAAGATCGCTAGTGTCTAGGCGCCTGATCTTTGACTTGACTTTTACTAGGTATTTACTTATCGAAAATAATAAGCAGATCAATAGAAAATTTGTCATTTATGACGATTTCTAAATTCAATTCCTGTTAACCTTAACCTACATAATAATTTATTATCTTATTGAATTTAAAGCTGGTCTTAAATTTTTTATTAAGTATAAATATGTTATGTATTAACTGATTATTTATTTACTTTAGTTTATATCAAAGACCATACAGAAACCCGATTATTAAAATCTAAGTTTAAGTCATGAATATAAAAATCATACATACTTTGATATCTCTCGCCATTTTCAGCCAGTCATCAATGGTGAAATCTGAAGAATCTTTTAGTTCATCGTATTCGTATATTTTATATAACACCTTCTGCTCCGTGTCCTTACCATCTGGAAGGATGAATATAAAATACCTTCTTAAATAATTCTTGACAAAAAATAACCAACGTCAAAATTAAGGACAAATCAAAAACTACTAGTCATATCTCGCTCAAATTTAAGTGGGAACACATGACAAACACCAGCTTTCGATTAAAAAAAGAATCATCAAAATCGGTTCACCCAGTTGAAAGTTCTGAGGTAACAAACAAAAAAAAATACAGTCGAATTGAATACCTCCTCTTTTTTTGAAGTCGGTTAAAAATAATGTGATGTCGAATGAAACTTTAAAATCGATAAAGCAATGTAGAGACCAAATAGCACAGCCTCGGGTGAGACTAGGAGGCCATACACGGTCAAGTGTACTTGATCAAGTCTGCAGTTTGACTTGTCAAATTTGCAGTTTGAGACGAGTCATCCAGTGTGCATGATATAGATATATGGCCAGATAGCTATACCGTGGCCATACACGATCAAGTATACTGGATCAAGTACACTCGTATATGGCACTCGTATATGACTCGTATCGTGTATGGCCTATAACGAGTGTATTTTTTGAAATTTCAGTCACGAAAAATGAGTCACCTCCATTCAGTTTCATACTAAAGTCCTGTTTGTACCACTGTACTGTTTGGACTTTAGTATGAAATCGACTCAATCCACGCGACACACAGCTCAAAAAATACGCTCGTGTGGCCTCACCCTACGAATCACAACCGAAACAAGTTTTGAGAAAAAGGCGTTTTCACTTTTCTTTAATGTTTTACTGATCTCAAATTACCGATTTTTACCTATTAAGTTTATTTTTTCCTTTACCAAATGTACATCATAGCAAAAGCAAAACATTGTAGATGTAATCGCTAAAAATCTGTTAAATTTCATGATACGTGGGTCAATCCTACTATAGAACCCGATAGGAGGTAAGTAATACGAACTTTGTATCTACTCCATAATGTTTTTAAAAGTGTGTAACCGCCAACGTGCATTTGACCAATTTGTGGTCTTAATCCCTATATCGTCACCCTCCCCGCTAACTGTCCTATCTAACAAACTGACCTATCTACACTGAAATACCCAAAAGTTTAGTTTTTTTTTTGCAATTTTTCTCTCTAATCGTCGTATCCGTATCGTCTACCGTTTAGAAGATAATTGCGATTTTTTTTGCCTATCTGCAAAAGGACGTAAAAATATTCTTACTACCTGTCTTATGTAACGTACATACTGCAGAGCGAGATATTTTTATTTTATTCACTTTTAAAAATGTTTGAAGTATGTAAATAGGACATTTAGATAGAATTTTTGTCTGCAATGTTTACGTAATGTATCTAATACTGACGTCCTAACTAACAGAAAATATAAAACAAAGTTCTCACAGAGTGACATATCTGTTTCAAATGAGTAGAAATAAATAAATATATACCTTAGGGCTTTAAGGCTACTACTGACTTAAAGGGTAAGCTAAATCCTATAGTAAATCGTAATCACTTCATTAATAAAGTCAAAGCTAAGTTCAGCACAGTAACATGACTGTAGCGCCAAACCGAAAAACGCTTGCCCTGGAAAACTATCAATTGCTCGTCAGGATAGTTAGCGGGGAGGGTGACGATATATTGAGGGGATATCCGAGTAGGCAGTAGTATATCCCACTGCTACTACTGCTAGTTCTGCATAGGTCCTATCCCTACTTAGGTGCAGAGTTACCTCGCTAATGAGTGAAAAAGTGGAGCTTACCTGGTATTACAAGATATTCTTTCCTTTCCGTGTTGGCTACATTTTTACTCCAGTATTCCTCGTCGTGTAATTGCGGTAGTTTCCTGATCACCTTCTCTATTTCTTTCTGTGGCACCAAGACTAAAATATATAGAAGTATTTATTTTTTGCATATTTGAATTATTTTTACGCTGCTCCATTGAGGATCACATATTTATTGGTGACGGAAATTTGCAAATAAATCCAGTGCAGTTAATCATACCTGAAAACGTATAACACTTACCAAATTCCGAGATTGCCAGACAATAGTAAAACATTATTAAAATTACACTATTTTAGATTATTTTATTTTTTGATTAATAAAAAATAATTAATTAAAAAATGTTTAACAGACCTCCTTTTTCATTTTTCTTCATTCCAAATGTGCCTCCTGTATAAATTGCTAATATTCGCTTGTTCCCAACCATTGTACTACTTGTTTTATGGAATTATTAATAAATTATATAGATATAAAGGACAGAAAGTATCAGCCTATATAGACACGAGACTTGTTAATAGAGATTCGATCTGTATTGCTAAGATTATTATAGTCTAAAATTGCACACGTTTTGTAAACAGTGCGCACGACGACACAATACACGCGACATTATCACTACACTTGCTAGACGTCTCTCATTGACATTATTTTATAGTCACTTACAAAGTACGATAAGATTACTACTCGATATTTTTGTAACAGCGGATACGATACGATCTGTTCCGAAAAGAGCTACAACACAGAAACGTTTATCTTTTGTTTCACTACACCAGTCACATTGGTATACATAATACACGAAGGCATTATGCATTATGGCATATTATAGGCATTACGCTGAATGTCAAATGTCAAGCACTTCTGATAACAACAAAAACGTGCGTATCGTCTTGTATTGACAGACTACGAGCAGAACGGTCAATTGCCTGTTCTTACGCTCTTCAGCGTCGGCGCGCTAGTGCCATCTACTTCTTTTTGAAGTTATACTTCTTATGCGACTTGCAAAAAGGTTGCGCTAAACGTTTGCGCTACCATGGAGGGGGTATGAAAGCACTGGATAGATGGCCCTAGCTTCTTATTATCTTTGCCTCTTTTAAAATTTAATGATATTACTTATACAAATCTCACAGAGTCTCAACAGCGTGATTCAGGTTCGTGAACAACGCCATCTAGTTTGTACTTGTTTATTTTTATTTAGTACAAAAATAGTTTTTGAAAGATAATTAGAACTGATACACGTTATTAAATTAAATATTTATTTAATTATGTCAAAGAAGTATAACTTCTCACGCGCGTACAAAAGTACACGCACTCTTTTTTTTACATTATAATATAATTGATTACGACACGATCTTTTTGCGTCAACATATGGTGTGCTACAGAAGCGCCCCAGGAAGCATTTTTCAAGTGGCAAGTGTTTTGCCGTGAAATAAGTTAGTAAACCAATTAATGTAGACATTATAATGTAGACATGTGTTTCTGACAAATGTGTTTCTTTCTTTCTTTTTCTTCTCTCTTTCTTGGCCGGCAAAGTACCAGTGATGCCTTTGGTGTTGCTGATGTTCATGGGCAACAATAGCCATTTACCATCAGGTGGATTATCAGCTCGTTTGCCGGCTATTTCCATAAAAGAGACAATGATACATTTAAATTAAATGACTAGGTACTTAAAAAGATGAAGCCAACGATTGTTTCCAATGGTAACAATAAAAAGGGCTAAAAAATTATACCGCAAGATTCGCAAGGTGTAAATAGCCTCTCAGTGATAACATCGGAGTAAAGTGAGGTCATTTGTTTCATAACATTTATTTCATCATCGTCATTATTCGGTCTTATCAAACAACTCTACAGGAAGATTATGTTCAGGAAATTACTTCTGTTAACATTATCGATAAGTAAGACATAGCCATAGTTTTAAGCGCAGGCGTGCCTCGGTGTACCGTTGAAGGAAAATTTCGTGAGAAAAACTGCAACAGAGTTATCAAAAGGTGTTCTCAGAGGTTTGTGAAGTCTGTCATGATAAAAGCCAGGACTAAAAATCTATTTTTGTATTATAAATATTTTTTTATAATTTTTTATCGATATTTAATCCAATATGATAGATTTATAATAAAAAAGATTAAATATCGATAACAAGTTAGACGAAATAGTGAAGTCAATTGTTTAGACGAGTAGTATTCAGTAAACAATTTTACTGTCTTTTTATCGTAATTTTTAATTTAAAAAATAGAACACAAAAAAATAAAGATAAATAATCATTTCATTTCTGTTAATTTTTATAAACTAATAGATTGTTTATCAAATAAGTCTTTTCTAAAAAACCATAGAAAGATATACTGATCCTAACTAAAAAATGATTAAAAAAATTTAAAAAAATTATTAAATTAACCGGCCATCGGTATAGGTCAAATCAGATTTGTGGTAAGCGTAAGGTTCCATACCATTTACATATAATATGTGACATGATTTTTGTATGCCACTCTTATTTTGTAATTTATTTAAATAATTGGTTTTACGAAGTCCCTTTTTTTTATTAATTTCTTAACCTTGATCCTTAATTAGTTCATATTATAATACCTTTTACGTATCTTACAATTTTATTACTACCTTATCTACAATTAAAAAGGCAAGATATGCCAAAATTAAAGTCATTGATAGCTGTAATTATTTTATTTAACATCTGTATAATATTTTTAAATAAACTTCAAAAAATAAATACTTATACCAACTACGACACTTTTCCACTTTACACGCTAATCTAATTTGCACACATTTGCAAAATTTATTAGTTGTTAAACGAGGAGATAAATAATGCGAATAACTTAAGTTTAATATTATTGAGGTAATAAAGGGCAAAGAATCTCATTGTATTTTATACTATTTACTAACTTGCCATATCAAAAAATAAACTTGAAAGCCTAACAAATAGGCTAGCATTCTTATATCGTTGGTCGATGTTATACGATTTAATACGTTGTACTTTGCATGCGAGAAAGTCATTAGTACCCACGGACCTAAAAAAAAGAAGGACGTAACCTCGTCTATTCGAGAGTGAAGCATAGCAATGGCCGCCCGCTTACCATGTGTGCGTAATTTTTGATTTGCGATTGAAGCAGTGAAGTGTCAATGTGTGGGTGTGTGTACTTGTACGAATAGAGAGTTGGTATTACTATGGGTGCTTCACTGAATTTGTTTTTGGGATTACGTCCGTCTTTTTTTTTAGGTCCGTCTTAGTACCCAGTTAATTTGATTAAAGTAACATGTTAACACTTAAAGCGGCAATAACTAAGACACTGCTATATAAAATTCTGTACGAAGATCCCTCGAGCGGAGGAGTTGGTTCTTGTCCATCCCTCTCAAAAACCCTTCCCCATACTGCAAAGGTGTACAATTCAGCTTCAAGATTTTTTAAACTTAATGTGTAATCAGTAGAAATTCCTTCTGTTTTAACTTCATAATCGTAATCTTTGGCTTCCAAAGGCATTATAGAAGGCCTTAGAGTAATCGGGAAGAATACCGAGTCCTGAGAATTCAATTCTGAAACCATTTTAGGCGTTGGAGCTGAAGCCACGATGGATAGTTCTTCGAAAATAGCTGTAGTATTTGCTTCGTATTTAGGGAATCTGTAATTTAAATACAGATAAATGTAAATCCTTTTTCGTGTCAAATAAATAATTAAACAGTGCTTGATTTAACCCTTACAAATAGTTTGTTGGTATTACAAAAAACACATCGACTGTGCTTGAAGAATTATCATTATTTTATTTTATTGTGTTTATACCAAAATAACACAAATTGTGTTTTCCATACCGCGAGATAGTAAAATATATCATCGTTTTATGTCGGTAGTACTTAAAAAGGTATTGCGCGCGAAACTGCCATCCCTTTATCACGGTTGTCAGTAGGCGTGACTAGATTATTCACTCTTGCCAAAATCAACAAGTAGTGTTATATTAAATCGATTAAAACTTCTTCATAAATACAATCGATTGTTATACAAAATCGAATCGGAATAACATTCCAACATCACTAATTGCATTTACTAAAATGATAGGTGAATTAAGTCTACTTATATCAATTCACCTGCGGCCAGTAAATTTAAATCACCTAGGTGCATAGGTGAATAAAGTACACTAAAAGTAGACTTAAGACACCTGGGTGAATTAACTCAGGTGAATAAAGTCGACGTCACCGATTTATCACATATACGCCAATATATTATTATCCTAATTCCAATAATTATGCGAATAGCTGACTAACGATCAAACGTTCTGTTTGACAGTAAGCGGTCTCCGCCGATCAACGATAATATGCTGTAAACAACGCGTCTTCAACGCGACGCAACACCAGCGCGAGACCACAATGTACCGGCGAAACTATTACAAGGATTATTTTAGAAGGAAGTTTGGATAACGTATCGATTTCGCATTGTATCGTAAAATTCAGTTTTACTATACTGCGTTATATTATTCATCCCTTCAAAGGGCACCTCGAACCGGAGAGGTTTGCTTAGACCCATTTTAAGACCCATTAATTACATCACCAGTTGATTATGATTGTTCACCAACCTATTCCCACAAGAGTCAATGGTGTCTCCAGTGCAGGATATGACTGCACAAACCCTGACTCCGCCAGTCGCCACGCCATCATACGTCCGGACGCCACTGAATGCGACAGCTCTGTATTCGTAATTCTGAAATCACATTGTATTTAGTATACCAACAATTGAAGCGCTCATAGCCCGGCGCGGGCGGCTTGCGTCGATCCTAACTGATACACAAAATAACAGCGGGCGCGGTCGGTAGTTGGATGGGTAACCGCTAGTGGCAAAAAATTCTTGAGCGTTTCCGTGCGTCGGAGGGCACGTAAAGCCGTCGGTCCTGGGTGTTATCATAAGATAACAGTCCTTAAGCCATGTCGGAGGCTCTCGAGCGGATTGAAAAACTTCCGACACTTGGATTGGCATTTGGCCACTAACCTCTCCACCAATCCGCACTGGAGTAGCGTGGTGGAGTGTGCTCTATGCCTCCTCAAGAGGAGAGACCCAGCCCAACTTCAACCCATGGGTTGAAGCCAACCATACCAACAATGCGTTATGTATTACTACTTCATTATGATTTTCCAATTAAATTCTATAAGACTACTAGTTGCCCGGACAGACTTATTTCTGTCAAAAGGCTTTTTTTTAATCAAACCTTCCGTCTATCCTATCTTTCAAGTTGGATCAAACTGCACACCGTGTGCAAATTTAAATAAAATCGGTTAAGTAGTTTGGGAGTCCACCGTGGACAAACAACGTGACATGTAATTTATACATATTAAGATTGATAAAATTAATGATAAATAAGTATAAAATTTTAGAAAAATAAAGATGTACCTATGCATTAGAAATATGTATAAAAATACAGACCCTAATCAAGCCAATTTATTTTTATTGGGCTAAAGGAGTCCGCCCATACCATGACCATTGTCCGTACTATCGTGGCAGACAAAAAAAATATTATTTAGTTGTATTGAAAGTATATACCTACTACAACTATGCCTGATATGTCCGTAGCAAGGCCATGGTTTAAATATTAGTTGCATTGGACTTACAAACGATAATTACGTATATTGATTGAATCTTGATTTATTATTTGGTACATAATTAAGTCCGGTTGCTAACTTGACTTTTTATTTAGGTACCTACTGAAGTTTTCAAATAAAATACTGTTGATAGTTCTTTAATTATTTTATTGAGCCTGAGTTTAAATCACAATTATCACTTAAACTTATTTACTTAAAGCTAAATTTCTAATTAAAATATAACTTTTACCAGTGAGTTTTTTGTTATCGCTACCGAAATAATAGCCAATAATAGATATTTTTTTTATTATAATAAAATTGTACTCGATTATTTTACGCCTCTTTTAAAACAGTCAGTCTATTTATATGGCACTTAAACTTATTTTTTGTTTGTATTTGTTTAATTTTAAGGTAACGTTGGAATAATCATATTCCTATGAAAATATAAAGGTATTCATAGTTTTAGAATTGTTTTCCAACGATTACTCCTATTTAAATTATTTAAATATATTTAAATATCTTTCCGTCGATTAGTTCCATAGATCACATCTTCTATGGCTTTATAACCTGCTAAGTCAGCCTCTGTGACTATTCTACGATGGTCAACATCTTTGTTGTACACTCGACCCCAGATGCCAAAAGCGATTATTTGGTTTTGTGGCTCATTTAGTTTGAGGAGTACTTTGCCGTTTCCCTTATTTTCTTCAACGCCTAAGTCATTTTTAATTATTTCACTGGTTTGTGTGTTGTCTATAAGTGTAAAGTTCTCCACACTTAGAGGGAATTTGGTATTTGTGAGGGTACTAGGATAGTATATGATGTCGTCGCATTGAAGGGAAGTGTTGTAGTGGCGACGGTATGACCTCATTTCTATTTCAAGTTCTTCAAATTCACCGTTTTGTTCATGTTTGTCAGATCTGGAAATAGAATGAAATTTGTCATCACAATCCATAATAATCATTGTACCATCATCTATAGATATATATGATGTAATGCTTTCCCATAATTTAAAAGTTAAAATACTGACAGGCATAAAAGAAAGCATACAACATCATTAAAATTTGTGTATTGAAAAATTCTCAGGCGAATGAGAAATGATAATAGTTTTGGAATAACTTAAACTCGTAGTTTGGTATAGTGGCCACATTTGGTGCTACAGTGGATTGCTAGGTTTATGAAATCCATCAATTCTACATCTACTACAATAAGGCCACAACCTCAGATGAAGGAATTAAAGGCAGATAACGTCGTTTGAATATGACGTAAGCCTACCAAGAATAATACAAAATAAAAAACTAATACAATCTCGTGTCACTACTAAAGAAAGCGTCAAATTGCATGAACATCGCAATTGTCAAAATTTATTAAATAATTTTATCAGTTATAATGCCGTCTTGCATTTTTAAACTATTTAAAAGTAGTTCGCAAAACCAAAGAAAAGAAGATGGAATATCTTTTCACAGGTATCTGTTCATTATTTTGTTATTTATTTATAATAATATTTTTGCGGTTTGCTCGGAACACAAAACCTCGACAATTATTCATTTGTATAGCAGCTTTATGTGAAAATCGGTTACCCTAAATTTGGGGAAATATGCATGAGCTATTTGAACACTGGTCGATTTATAAATAATAAATAAATAAATAACGCTTCACACTCATAGCCCCACACTAGGATTCCCTGTGTCGTGGGTGCCATGGACAACACACTAGACAAGGACACACCCAGACCGAGAACAGAAATTCAAACTCATCATTCAAACTTCCACCTCGCTGGGAATCGAACCCAGGACCCTCGGTGCGTCGATCCGGCATGGTAACCATTGCGCCACACGGGTCGTCTATCGAATCGAAATGTATATCGAAATAAATATATTTAAAAAGTAAATATTTGTATTTATTTAAACCCTCGTCTTTTATTATGCGTACCACAAAGGACTGGAATTAATTGTCCGCGTGGGTGTTCCCGTCAGATTATAATGTGGGTGTCTTCAAGTCAAGAGTGAAGAGGCTTCTACTAAGTTAGTGTGTTTTACCATCCTCGACTTCATTACCGCTTACCATCTCAGGTGGTTCTGTGGTCAAACAACTGGTTAGTTCTATCGTAGAACTAGATCATTCCCACTAGTTCTACTGGTTAGTTCTATCGTAGAACTAGTGGGAACAAAATGTAGATACGGTTTTTGTTCCCACTAGTTCTACGGTAGAACTAGTGGGAATGAACGACTTATTCTGCATAAAAAAGTCCATAGGTTAACTAAGTTAGTCTATAGGTTAACTTAATATATTTAAGTATTATTTTATATTAAAAGAACATTTACATATATTTTGACAAGTGTACTTTTTGATAACTAGTGATGAAATTAAAATCAATTATGATTATCACATTAATTTATTACAACGTAAATTTTTGTCTGTTTTTCTATGCATTTGTTCCACCTATCTCAGGAACGGCTTAATAAAAGATTCGGTTTTCACTGACGTATTGTAATGAGTTTGGGTTAACATTTAGTGTTTGTTTTATTTGAATCGGTTTACAAATAAAAAAATCACGACAATTTAAAGAATACCATCCCTACTTTTATCGACTGTGGGCTTACCGAAGCGAAGCAAGGGCGTTCACTAGACTAGTAATAAATAATTTACCAATTTAATTGTGCATAATGTGTTAAGTTGGAAATATGTCAAACCACATTTACAAAATTGCGGGAGTTTGTGACTTTTCATTTGGCATCCTCACACACACAAAGAATTACGTGTCCATACGGTGCCACTGCTAGTTGACATTAAGGTTGTCACGCACACATAGCGAAAAAGTGACTTCACGTCATTCGTTACATTTCTTTGCGAATGTTCCATCTGCCTTTAATTCCTTCATCTGAGGCCACAACGACAATGGAAATGATAAAATTGGTATTATAATGTTACCTGTGAGGGCATGTCTTAACGTCATCGTTACGACAAGCCACGACAGCGCACGCAGCGACACCTATCTGGCGGTGAACGTAAGTATTGCTGCCGTCTTGAATGAACGCCCTGTATCGCGCTCCCTGGAATAATTAAGTTAGATGTCAAATTCGTTAAGATTTATTGAATATTAATTTTTAGACGTCATGAGAAGCTACACATAGCGATTATTTGAAAATGTGCATGCAAGTAAGCCCATAGCCATGAAAGTCATGGCTATGGGCTTTTCATTCATTAAAAGTTAGCATAGTTTAAGTGTTCATGAAGAAGAATAGTGCAGAAAACTAAGTTTCATATGGAATGTGTTAAGAATGATTACAGAAATAGAAAAATAAAGATTGATATAATATCGAATAATCGAGCACCGATAGTAGTAGCAACATTTATTCATTTATTGAAAACCCGACACGAGCAAGAAAACACAATTCACACCAACACCCGGTTAATAAACTAACAGCAACTTACCTCACCTTAGGTAGCATGCAAGGCGGCTTCAAATAACAAACGTCAATTTGTGTGGAATTCATTAGTCTGACTCTCGTGTGAGAACTGTTTTTAAAGCGACGTTCTATAATAAGCACTATACGCGTTGCAAAGCACTATGCACATGCACACCCTAAGTTGTATTAATAAAAACCTAACCTACTAACCTACATGAGGTTATGCCTCTACAATCTGCATGCTAGTGTTTGCCCAGAATATGCGTTCGATGAAGAAACGCTGCGTTAACGACGCGACAACGCGACGCTAGTTACTCCTTCTACGCTACTACTATGAGTAGCTCACAATGCTTAGTTGCTCTTATATATTTTTTTCAATTAGTCTCGTAAAAAAACAATTGCCCTTTATCGCAAACTCCTTAATGAGCCCTCCCTTTTTATCGTTAAATTTCGTTATTACTAGAAATGTAAATAACTACAGTACTCACGCGTACATACATAATAATTATAAGCGTGCTTTTCTTTAAACTTAAAATGTCAGTGACAGCAAAACTTACATTTTCTCCGTTCCTCGGATTCAGCTTTATTCTAAACCTGCAGGATACTTCCTTGTCGACAAGCGTGAACTCCTGGAACCCTGGCACGAGGGCTCTGCTGACATGGGACGCCAGCGAGGGGTCAGACTTAAGCAACAGGCTGTCATGGTCGCTGGGGTTGTCATAGATGGGTCCAGGGTAGGATTCCGTGACCTAGAAATATTAATAGATAAATTTATCTTTCCAATAGCAACACACCACATTAACATTTTACATTCGATAATAGCGCATTTCTTTGTAAAATCAGCATCAAAAGTAGATAAATAACTTCAGAACCAAGGCAAAACATCCATGTTTAGGTAGAGTTAGTTGTACTGATAAAATAAGCACATGAATAAATGATTTTGAATTTGAATTTTACCTTTCCAGGTATTTTAGGTACTTTGGCGACTAGCAGCCGTGTGGTAGGTTGCCCTGGCATGATGCTTACTAGTGCTCCAGCTTTGCCGGAGTAAATGCCCGAACCTGAAAAAGAACGTGAAAATAGGAGCTAAGGGAGACGTTTTAAAATGTATTGAATCACGTAGTTAAAATTTGGGAAACACGCGAAAATAGTTTTCAGGTGTCCATTTTATTTAAGTGCTTGATCGCACGAAACAAGATAATCTAATATATAAAATTCTCGTGTCACGGTGTTAGAAGTTCAACCCCTCCCAAACGGCTCGACCGATTTTCGTGAATCTTAGCGTGCATATCGGCTAGGGTGGAGAATCGGACAACATCTATTTTTTATCTCCCTAAATTTTAAGGGTGGTCCACCCCTAAATTTTTTATTTTATTTTTTTAATCTTTTGACAGTACAAAGTCTTTCCGGGAAGCTAGTTATATTTAAAATTTTAAATATTATACTATACAACTTATTATAGTACACAACTTCAATTTTTTGTAGCACTTTGTGTAGTTCAGTTCATGTGTACCTAAGTTCAGTAGCACGTTTAAAATAGTGACATAATTTTAATATCTGCTATAAGATAAAATGTAGTATAGTGTTACCTGCACTTCCAACCTCGACATTGTTGGCTCCAGACGCGAGAAAGTTCACGTTCATGGCGTACGAGTAGGCCTCCTGGATTTCAACAGCTGCAAAGTTTTCATTATTTATACTGTCTACTGTCAATATTATCGAAGTAATAATAGTGCACCAAATTAATGCACTATTATTGCTTCTCTTGATCTTAATGCACCTAATTTGACTATTCTGGGACGGAGAAATTAGAAACTGTAAAAATCGCAGCAAAATCAAAGTAGCAAAAAGGTGCTAATATTGCCAACAACAAATATTGCCAATGTAATTGCCAATAAATCATGTCAATTTATGTCACACTTGTAACATATATCTCTCTCTGTAACATATTGTGGTTATAGATTATAAAATATATAAATATTATAGAGCACCTGTTAAATAAGGCATTTCAGAGAACCACATAGTACTAAACACGATGTCAGTTATATTATGTTTCTCGACGACCTGGATAGCTGGCACTTGGAACATGAGATCGAAGCAGATATAGTGGCCGAACGTCACTCCGAAGTCGGTGCTGAAGATGCCCAGGTCAGGCTTTAACGCAGGGGTTCGTGTGAATTCGCCAAAGAGATTAATTTTGCGGTACCTGGAATAAGAAAATAGTAGTGATGTAATTACTCTCTTCTCTCACTCAAAGTTATGTTGTCCTTATCTAATCTTATGTAAATTATCTGATGAATTATGACCCTGAAACTCAACTCTAGAGAATCTTGAATCCACAGCACCTATATGCCGTAATCTTAAGCATGTGTTTGCCTATGAGATTGTTTTATGATCGTTTATTTAAAAACAAGTAACCCGACCTATCTTCGCTTACCTGAGCCTTTGTAAACCTGTTAGCTTTCTTCATGAATGTGGCTACATACACAAAAAGAGTTTTTAAATCCAACTGGTAAATTTAAAGATAAGCGCATTCAAATAAACAAACTCTTCTTCTTGTTCTTTTCTTTTCATTTTCTGTTTCCTTTTCTCAAACGTCTCGCTTCATCTCTAGTTCTATATTATAAGTAATTAAGATTCACAAAACAAATGTCTACCTATCAATGACAGCTCCATTCCTGTCAAAGACCACATTAGTATTGAAGGTGTACACCTTCTTCTCTGGACAATACTCCCCGGGAGCATCGTTGCAGTCCAGTATCTCTTGTAAATTGACTACGACGTAGATACTGTTCTGCTTCGCTGCTTGAGAGAGGGAAACCAAAATCTGTCGAGGATAAAAAATTATGTTAAAGTAGCACCTGTTATAGTAAAATAAGAATTTATATAGGCACTATGCTTAGTTATTTTTATTTATATCACAGAAGAATTAATAGTAGGTACCTACTTATAATTATATAGAAATATGATAGTAAGGGCTACTACAACAGACCATTGATATTTGTCATCTGCTATTGACGAGATATTATGGAACGGCATTTTCAGAATCAAAACATTTCTTAAGAATAGCAAAGATTCTTATTAGATATAATTATGTGTCTTAACTTATCATTTTTACGCTATTACCATATGCAAGTACAAACCTCATCATACAGGTCCGAACGATCAGCAGGCACGGGGTACTCCTTGAGAATACCAAATATGGGCACTGAGACTGTCCGGTTCCCCCTAGTCAAGGTCATCTCAGGGAACACCATAATATCAGCATTCTGTGAAAGATCATGCATAATGTACGACATAGCAACACGGAAATTTTGCTAATGTTGTCTATCACTGGTACTCAAAGATAAGCTTTCTTTTAGTGGATTTTATAATCGTATTTGGCGAGTATAATACGATCTCAAAGAGAAATAAAGAATATAGCGACGTTGGTTCACCAGGTTTTATGACCCAGTCAAATTAACTCAAAAATAGTAAGCTATATTTCACATAGAGCTATAAAATTGGAACAATTGGGAAGACCATTTTTTTTTTTAAATAAAATTCGAAAAGTCCTCATCGATCCCACGTCTGCCAAAGCAACATTTTTAAGGTGAAAGTTTGCTAACATGGGTTTTTTTTACCTATCAGTCAAATTTTTTTATGATAAAATAGATAAGTAGACAAACATTTTAGAGATTACTATTCGGCACCTCTCAAAACACTACCTCAGTCCTCAGTGCCTGAAGTCGAAGGTGTTCGAGCAGTGTGTGTTGCCAGTGATGACATCCAAGACGTGGAGCTTCACTATTGGTCTAATGCACAAGCTCAAATCCATATCTCTCTACGCGATAGAATTAGAAATGAGGAAATCCGTAGATGAACGAAGTTGACCAACAGAGCGCGGAGAATAAGCCGGCTGAAGTGGCAATGGGCTGGCCATATAGTTCTAAGGACCAACAACCGTTGGGGAAGGTCCTGGAATGGAGACCACACATTGGAAAAAGAAGCACAGGACGACCAGGTGGATGCACGACCTGAAGAAGATAGCGGGTATCCGCTGAATTCAGAAGGCTCAGGAGCGGTCAGAGTGGCACTTGTTATGAGAGTCCTATGTCCAGCAGTGGACTTCCAAAGGCTGATGGAAGGATGGATGAATGGACCTCTCAAACAGCATTCAACGAACCTGCTCACTAGCTTCCCTCGTCAGCCGCAAATAGTTCTGTAAATTGATGTCTGCATCGGCCTGGACTTCATACTCCACCACGGCTGCTACGTAATGGTCATCTTGGGGAGTAGACTTCTGGAAAATAACACATCCACAATTTAAAACTCATGAGATATTAATATATCTTTTGAAGAGTGAGGGTCTCCACTCCACCCATTTTTAGTCCAACCGAACCTGCCTCCTCGTGGTATTCTGGTGGTAGAGTTCGTTGCCATAGACTGATAAACACCTGCCTTTTAAATACAACGATGTCTTTCGGACGCAGTGACGGGGAGCCAGAAATAATTCAGGTAGGTACCAGGGGCGTAGCTACCGCCATATCAGCCGTATCAATTATACGAGGCCCCCAGCGTATGGGGGCCCCCACTAACACTCCCAAAAAAAGCTCGCCAGCGACATATATATATATACGACCGCTACAGTTGGCACTCCTGTTATTTGACAGCTGACGTTGAGGGGGCCTCATAACAAATATTGATATGGAGCCCTTAGGGCTAGCTACGCCACTGGTAGGTACCCTCCTTTCTTTACTGATACTGATGTTTTTATTAACGATTCTTCTTTATTAATGATTATGTGTGCAACGGTGACCAGTAATCAAGTGGCTCATCTGCTAAGTTCTCAACATTTTCAAGACTGAAATTATGGTCTAGAAGTTCTTTGGTTGCGCTTATTAAGGACCCATGGAGTTAAAAACACAAATACACAAGAGACACAAAAGAAAGGAAATAATAAACATAGATTAAACTAAAATGTAAATAATTAACGTTACTAGAATAATTAAAGTTTTAGGAATAAACAAAAACATCGATAAATAAGTACAAAATTAATAAAATTCATTAATGGTATCGAGATAAGATTTCCGGATAATGCCCAATTGAATGATGTTTCGTCCGTAAATGTAAATTATGTAAATAAAATTAATCAGCATTATGAATTTAACAATTTGTGTTAACTATTTTATGATGTCCTATAAACAAGAAGATTTTTTCCTATAAGTCTTTCTGACTTCGATGTTAGCATATTTACATCGATTATTAGCAAATTATCAGTAATCATACCAATTAGGTATTCATCGCAATTATCTGGATAGCTATAACAATCAATTATTTACATAAATTTAAATATAAACAAAATGACGATATTTGATATTATTCCATACAAAAGGTGCTCCTACAATTAATCAATCTCATCAAAATAATCAGGGTTATTCAACCTGTCTCAATGTCAGTTACCTGCTCCGAGTACAGAAGGAAACAAAGAAATATCACTAGAACAGAAAGTCGCGGCATTGTAATCGATTCACAGGATTGTATACTTTAATGATAACGGCATTAGAATTCAATTTAGGTTACAATCAGAATTGCTTGGATGTTTAAAACCGTATGAATTAATTTATTCATTGGGACTGAAAGCCAAGCGTCCGTTGTAAATGAAGCCGCGATAGCTACTGAACCTATGTACTGAACTGAGTACCAACTGCGAGTGCGAAGTATTCCCGAATGCCTGGGTAAAGCGCTGGCACTGCTGACCGACTGGCGCGTCTGGCTCTGGCTCTGGCCTAGCCACTGGCTGGCTGGCAGTGTCAGCGCTCTGGCATTAGCGGCCATGCCAGTCGCCCTACAGTAGGAACACACGGATCAATAAACCGCTCAAATCGCGCCGCGGCCGCCGCGGGAGCCTTTTGAAATTCAAAACTCACTGGATCGCGTGTTTTTACGACAGAGTATGGGTTTTCGTAACCCAGTGAAAACATATTTTTATCCTTCTCTTTAATACTTCATTTTATTGATCGAAGGTCAACCTACTCCATATGAGGATAAAAATAAATTACATACTCCCAAATTTTATTCCGCGCAGTATGAAAGAGCTGTGTGAGTTCTCAGGGTTAAAATCTACTTCTGTGTACCTGGTCTACATTATTTGGTCATGAATATTAAATAATAGGTACTTCATGGAGAATGCCATCAGAAATTTAGATGATCTTGCAACCGAAATTACAGTTTGGTTTTTTATATTAATTTGTTGTCTATAAACGACAGCTACCACTTACCATGAGAGGGTATACGTAATACGTCAGCCCCTTTGTGAGCTATTCATTCATATGAAAAAGAATGAACACGAAAAAGACCAAGCATTTACCTACTTCAAACCAGGTAATTCATTAATTTAATCAAACGCAATATTAGGGTTAATTTAAGCATAAATTACACAGTTTAAACGTAGGTAATCTGTATTAATTTAATTATCGTCATTGAAAAGTTGGATTTCGGTATATTAACTCAAAGATGCTTGTAACATTAATTCATAGTCAACAGTTCGCATGGAAAATAAACGCAGTTAAAGACCTCAATGGGGAATCTGGGTATAGGGAATCTCATGATGACAGTTAAAATTGAGGGCAAAACACCTCGAGGCCGAAGCCACACATGCCGGCGATCCAAAAAGTCATAGCAGCACAATCGCGATTATCATTTCAAATTTGCTTTAACCAAACAATTTTTCAAGTTTAAACCGATCACAATCAGATTAGGGAGAGAAAAATTCACATCAAAGTAAATGATGTAAAAAAATTATAACTGGTGAAAAATACCTTAAAGATGACCAAAGACTCGGTGCTTCGCAAACAGCAGTAACTGCAGAAAATGAGCTACTAGAATGTTGATGTGGAAAGACCCACGAATTACATACACAAACGCAAAACAGACGTCGAAAAGATCCTACTCGGAGAACATACCATCATTATTCAAACCATCCGATATTAACATTGAAATGAGAATGAGGAAACTTTGTTGGTAGATTCCTCATTTGTTCACCTAAAGCTAAAAATATGCTCGTGGCGATTGATGGTATGAAATGAACTTACTCTTTGAAAACGAAGCTTTAAGACGTATTTATTTCTGAAACCATTAATGGTGACAAAATAAAATATAATCTAGAAAAAGAGGCACCCAATATGGGTAGCCATTTCCGACCGACGAGTTCGGATCTTGACTGATGTGGTTTCAGAATTACTTTAGAAGTTTTGTGAATTGAACGTTGTTGAACTACTTGGATAATTTCTTTCGGATAATTTTGAAGAAGTTCTCTTTTAAAACTTAATGAGTGATTAATTAATGCTGCATACAAATACAGTGAAATATTTAATACCTATCCACGTCCTATATTTATGTTATCTATACTTAATATATAAAGAGGAAAGATTTGATTTTTTGTTTGCTTTGAATAGACTTCGAAACTACTGAACTGATTTCAAAAATTATTTCACTATTGGGAAGCTACACTGTCCCCGAGTAACATAGGCTATATTATATTTTCAAAAAAATTAGGGATCCTTAATAAAACTCCAATAATGTAACCCAAGGTGTAAAAAAATAAGAAAACCGGAGCAAAGCGAGGGCGTTTACTCGTTATCAAATAAACAGGCTATAGATAAATAATTATAAAAAGTAGAAATATTGATAGGTGAAGTAGGTACCAAGTACATAAATTAATGTAAAATTCTAACCTGCACTGTTATTTGTAGCAGACAGGAGAATATCAAAACAGAAACTCCTTTCATTACGAATAATTCGAGTATTGTACTAAAAACAAAGTAAACAGCACTTGTGATGATTTACCACTGTTTACCGCTCTGATAACAACCACCCATTGACAGCTGCAAAAGATGTTTGCTATATATACTCTTGTACATGAGTAATCCAGGGCTGCTAGTATTTAGAATTTGCAACTTGCGATTCAAACCAATAAAATACGTTTTAGGTAAAAAATAATCCAACGGGATGGATTAATTAAGGCTGGAATTTCCGGAAAAAATGGTGTTTTTGAATGCGTTGTGTTCATTAATGGTACACAATAAAATCCAAAAAAATATATATGTTATTGTACAATCTTTGTTCTTGGGTTTCATCCCACTTGATACCATAGCCTTTACTTCACTGCATCGAAAAAATCGCAAAGTTTTGTGTAATCTGGAATAAAAATATCGTTTTATTCAAGTTTTAATCGAGTTTAGATAATAAAAAATATAACAGAGTATAGATCGTATAGATACCAAAGGGCTTAGTGAATCATAATATGAAATTTGCAAAAACCACTCTTTCAATAATTATTTACAGTAAAAGAAATATTCTAATTAATTAGGCCATCCATAAATTACGTCACACTAATTTCATGACTTTTTGACCCCTCCCCCCCTTGTCACAGCTGGTCACATTTGTTTGACCTCCCTCCCCCTAGTGTGACGTCACATATTATGAAATTTTACACCTAAAAATTATTAAATTAAAACAGTAGTTCCGAAATAACTTTTATTTCCATTAAGTGTTTTTTAATATTTAATTATTTATCTATACATACCAATTATTCGAGTTTGAAATGTGACGTCACGAAATTTAGGACCCCCCTCCCACCCCTTGTCACACAATGTCACACTTCATCGACCCCCTCCCTCCCCCTAACATGTGACGTAATTTATGGATGGCCCCTTAATTGTCTACTTTAATACTCATGAAATTGAAGTAAGCAATAAAATGATATTCTTCTTTAGCTGACAAGTCAAGACATTGTCGCCGCTCTATACAAAGCTTTATTCAAAAATTTTGAAGAAATTTAGAAAGTTTGTATGGAATATTTTTAAAACATCAACCGTATTGCTTAGAATTTGCAACAAATGTTCCTTGCTTAAATTGATGGAACATAATTCTGGACATGAGAAGCATTAGGTCGGATGTGTCAAATGCTAACTTTTCAGGAGAGCAAAAACAAAATTGACAAACATTTTTTCTTTATTATTATTGAACTATAAGTATTTCAGTCAATATTCTTTTTTTATTAGTGTGTAGGCAATAGTACCCTTCGATTTTAATTACAAGCATCACCCTAACTGTTAAAATGAGTTTAATATAATTTTTAATCTATTATTTTTTTTTACATCAGACTTTATGCCTGAAATATATTGGATGAGTGCTTAAAACTGCAAGCCTAAACATTATTATTACAACAATAAAATCCTATATGAAGAACAGACTTTATGCCTTTGTAGAGATAAGCAACATTTTTCAAGCATAATGCTATATTTGAAGTAAACTTTAGAGGCATAAATGCGTATCTGCTGATACTACCAGCGTGTTGGGCCGTACATTTTTGATTCATAATAGCTTAAGTTGAAATACGGATCATAAAACTATTAATAATTTGGTGCATAAAGGTTTAAGTTAATATAAATGCTTATGGCTCTCGGGAATTTGAAAAAGTCTGTATAACCGACATTATGCATGAGTGTATCTTTACAACGGTAAGAGATAGAGATACCACGGTCAGATCGTTAGAAAGAGAAACAAAAACATAATATTGGTATACTAAAAAGTCATTTTCGTCGTATGTGCACATCCGACCTAATGATTCTCATGTCCAGAATTATATTTTTCAGTTTTTCAAAATTTTGTAAAAAAAAAGAAAAAAATACAGATTAATGTGAATATTGCTTATTTTTCAAAATCCGCTCCTGGAGGAATCCTTTGTGATTTTAGCTTCTGCAAGAGGTACAAATAAGATAAAACATAATTTCCGTATGCGAAGCTGCGGGCAACAGCTATCGTAGTTATTACAATAAAGTCCTTTTGTCCATTTTAAGTGACTAACTATCTATCACCATCGAATCGAAGCCGCTGAAGATAGAGGCTAGAAGTTTCGACAGTAAGGAAGTGAAGGTTTTTTGGAGTTTAATTCCATATCTATCTATTTCATATTTAAGCCCGTGGTATGTGATTTTATGAGGAGTAAAATCAAACTTTCTCCGTTACTAATATTTTATACCCTATACTGTACCACAGTTCTATACTTGATTTTAAAGCATTTGTTTCAACCCTAGCTATAAGAAGATAGCGCTACGAGTCCACTGTACATACGATAATTATCAATGACTATAATTCGACAATCAATGAATTATATTATCTGTGCAAAGTACAACTTTTATTTATTTCCTAGGTGGTAAAAGTGAAACCTCTATATCGTTGGGTTAAAAAATACAACGTTTACTTGTAACGTTTTACCGTCACGTGCACAGCTCTGCACTGCACCACCTCCACGCCCGTGTGGTGTGTATGGGGTAAATAACGTACCACTTCTTCAGCTCCATGCAGTGTCTATGACCTCAATATGGAGGGCTAAAAAAGAGGCAAAAAGGAAGCAAGTACCTCATGTACCTATATGTCCAGGAATTGTGGGCTTTACGCATTTTTAAACTTGATGACTATTGTGGTGTCTAGGTTTACCTGATTAGGTATTAGAAATAAAACACAAAATGGTTTTCAGTGATACAACACAACCCGCGCACTTGACGGCTGGATGGTGACTGCCTCGTGTGCGGGTAGTACAGATACTCTTTTATTATTATGTATGTCACATCTCTCCCTTTCAACAAAAATTTAATTATGTAATTTGTCCACTGATAAATAACTGATAAGTTCAGCTTTGATTAAAATATTATTTGTTCAAACAAAGTACACAACTTATTTCTAACATTCGTAACATTTTATATCTCCAAAGATTACCTTTTTTTGTCCAGTTAAATCACTATTTTTACAATATACAAAAAAATAAGTTACTATTATAAGGATTTATAACATTATTTTCTTATAATGATTTATTCCTATTTAGTCTCTTTTATTCTTAATATACGGCCCTCTCTGCTTTCCCTTGTTTTTCCTTTTTTTATTATTATTTTTTTATTTTTCCTAACGTAACTGGTTCGCTATGTGTTATCGTTGTGGAGAAGAACCAGTTGAAGAAACTCCATAACAACACTTTTTTATTAGGTACAAAATACTTGATTATTTTGTATACTTTTTAGCACCTGACCCAGTACATCGTCGCAGCACCGCTGGACCAAAGGGTATATTTCACACTGGAAGTGACCTGCAACAAAACACAACGAGAGCATTTCTCCAAATTTAGTGCTGACCTGGCCTTTAATGTAGTTTAGTTATCAAGTTCTGGTCAGGAAATTCAAACAGGCCTGTCAAACAGGGTATATCAAAGAAGTGAATAAATTCATCCGGACTAACGTTTGATTGACTGTGGCGTATTTCATTTAAAATTATTGCATCAATGAATAACCCAAGTTAATTTATAACCTTATCATTGACTAATTATAAGTAATTTAGTCTATCGACAAAGCAATATTCACATTCTATGGGCAGAGTATGACTTTGAACTCATTTTTATACTTTTACCTTGCTTGTAATACACGTAAAGAAACTTCCATGAGCTTGTGCGAGTATCATCAAGCGCTTCGATCTCGTCTCTTGGTCGAGCGTCTACCACCAATGCGTACGTGGAGTGTTGAAACACCAACGCTTCTGAGCGTCGTGTTATGTCAACTAGAAGCCCAGCGGCCTCAAATTCTTCGTTATTATCCAAATTCCCCTTTTTCCTTTTCTTACATTATAGGTATTTTAACCATAGGAAACATTAAATGGTATTCCATTAATTTATGCGTTTTGTTTACATATCCTCCCATTAATAGCCATATCCTCATATTTGTTGACCAGCAGGGGTAATTGGTATAGAAGTTAATAGTTTCGATACTTATCAAAACGTTCTTTCAATATTATAAATCTTTTGTTATTGGTCAGTACTTAACTGACGTTTTCGTGACCATGTCATATTTTGTTTTCGATATCGTTATTGATATCTTTAGTATTGGTCAATAGTGTAAGTACTCAACTGACGTATTACGGTAAACATTACCTCCCATGGTTTAGTGCAATATTGATTTCGAAAGCGGTTCGATACCACAATAGATATCTTGTATTATTGGTCAGTATTTATCTGACTTTCGATACCATAACAGATATCTTTTAATATTTTTCAGTACTTAACTGATTTTCGATACCATAACAGATATCTTTTATTATTTTTCAGTACTTGACTGATTTTCAATACCATAACAGATATATTTTATTATTTTTCAGCATTTGCCTGATTTTCGATACCATCACAGATATCTTTTATTATTTGTCAGTACTTGACTGATTTTCGATACCATAACAGATATCTTTTATTATTTGTCAGTACTTGACTGATTTTAGATACCATATAACAGATATCTTTTATTATTCGTCAGTACTTGACTGATTTGACTTGATCGATACCATAAATACCTTTTATTAATGGTCTATATTTGACTCAGTTTATAAGTATTTTATGCTTCAACCTTTGCATTTTATAGTACGACATTTAAGACATTTTGCAGCAAAATATTTGATTACTGATAATATGATTATTGGTTCCCATGTCTACTCCATTTAGTTGTCGTTTGATCTCGTTCCAGTTTTATGTAGGTACGTGAAAGTTAGTTTTCGTTTTTTAATGCCTTTCATTACTTAACGGTTTAACTGTTTGTTCAGTTTCTCAATTCATCACGATATTATTCAGCAGATGCAAAACTAAGCTTATAGGTTGCATTCTAGTACAAACCAGGTAGAATCAGTATTATACTGGTCAATGAAGGAATGTTCTAAATTATTTTGTTAAAATAATTTTGACTTTTTCCGTTTTTGACCTTAAGAGTATAATCCATATAAAACATAAATTTATTTACAATCTTGATTTTAGTTAGGAACAGTATTACCCGGAATGAACTACTTGGTAATCATGGTGAAACGGTTCCTATAACTGGTTTGTACATTACCATGAATCAACTTATGTAAACGGTGTAACCAACGCATGTGGTGTATATATATGTATATATATTTTTTTCAAAAACACAAATAATTCGATTGCCTTGCACTTATCCTCGACTACAAAATTTCATCGAAAACTTTAGAGCATTTTTTCGAGATACTGATTAATGTTTTAGCGAGGAATACGCAAGATCGTTTCCGCCGCGATTTGGAAACAGTACTAATTCAGTCCCTTCGATATTTTAGATTATTACAATTGTCCATTTGATGTTAATAATACATATTTTCAAAATGAGATAGGCGATATGCAAAATTGCTCGCTTATTTAGTGAAATGTTCCATCAATAAAATCGGAAACACGTTTCGATACGATATAAATAAGCAAATACTTATTAATTATCATTATCATATTTTTGTATCTCAGAAACTAAATATCATTTGTTTATCAAATCTGTAATTTATATTATTATTTTTCCCCTACGTGATCATTTTAATGGCATTAAAGCATAATTAAAATTGGAACGACTTCTTGATTTATATAATCCAATGTTTTACACATGTCAAATATATTATGTTCTTGACGAGTTTTCACTCATCTGACAATTTTGCAGTGTATTTGACTTGATTACATATGTAGTCATTACATATTTGTATGTATGTTTTTCTTTTAATTTCGAAAATGTAAACAGGTACAGTTTCATGTATGTATGGTTAGGATCTGCACTTACAACAGGATCTATCACCCTATATTCTACTAATAGGTACCGGCAAATTCATGTGCTTAATGCATTGTTTTGGTGGTCTCAAACCATCTTCGCATTATTTGCCTTTCAAATGAACCCTGTTTGGAACACATCGGTTGGATAGTTTCAGTCTAAAGGACATGGCAACAAACATTGTTTGTGGTTTATTATATAGATTTTGCTTAGAATCAATGATATTCAAAAATATATTTTATACATTATAATATCATTGCTTAGAATAACATCAGTAAAATAACATCGTTGAATAACATCGTTGAATTTACTTGCTACGTAAGTACTATACTTTAAATTTTAATTTGGCACCCACGACACAGGGAATCCTAGTGTGGGGCTATGAGTGTGAAGCGTTATTTTAAATAACATAGTAAGTTAGTAAGTATCTCTATTTTTGAGACAAACTATGAAGATACCGTATAGCAATATCGCTATGATATTGTTTACGGTTATCTTATTAAGATATTTGATATATTAATGTGAAGACTGAATTTGGATTTATATTGACATTTTAAATGATTATTATCATTTTGGCAGGTAGAAGTATCAAACATTTTTCAACTTACTATAATTAATAATTATCATTGTAAACTAAATATTACTTATTTAGTTTTTAACCTATCACACGAACAAGATCCTTTTAATCGCATTTTATGATCCCAAATAATCCCAATGCTTGTACATTTCAAGTAAACTGGCCGTGTCGATACCGACCATACAACAATGAAACAATATCTTAGGTATATATTACCTATTATTGCGCCAACACGCATTGTTTTTATTTTGTACCATTAATATGTGTATTTTGTAACCTATGTGTTATCAATACGAATATCAGGCTAAAATATATGGAATGTAATTTAATGTACTAGATGCATTTGTTAAGAAAATACCTTCGTTAATTCAACAATCAACTTTGTTAATCAAGAATCATCAAAGATTGAACACAAATCTTTTTCCGTAAAAATATACGATTCTTTTAAAACTTTCCAAAACTAAACATAGCACGCGTTTCCAATTTTTCAAATAGCACCGACATTTTCGTATGATAACTCAAGGTTAACATTTTGTGAACTTAAAAGAACCACAAATTACTCACACTTTTTCCTTTTGTTTTATTTTTTACCTCGGTCGCCAAATGTGGTGTCTAGGTTTACCTGATTAGGTATTAGAAATAAAACACAAAATGGTTTTCAGTGATACAACACAACCCGCGCACTTGACGGCTGGATGGTGACTGCCTCGTGTGCGGGTAGTACAGATACTCTTTTATTATTATGTATGTCACAACTATAGTCACCATTCAAACCCAGGGTACAGAGCATATAATACACTAGCTGTCCCGGCAAACTTTGTATCACCTAACAAACTATTTTTTTTTTTCTAAAATAAAAGTAGCCTAAGTTACTCCTTGTTACATCAGCTATCTGCCTGTGAAAGTTCCGTCAAAATCGGTCCAGCCATTTCAAAGATTAGCCGGAACCAACAGACAGACAGACAGACAAAAATTGTAAAAAATGTTTTTTTTTGGTTGATGTACCGTGTATACATCCAAATGCACTTAGTAAAAAGCAGTTATTTTAATATTACAAACAGACACTCCAATTTTATTTATTTGTATAGGTAAATATTTATATAGCATCACAATTATTAGTATTTTACAATTTTTCGGGCACAATACATTTCGGGCATTAACACACCGTTGTGGCACGGTAAGTAATAACATGACGAATCATGTGACAATGGAAACATGTCGATACCAGGAAAAACAGTGTCGCGGTCTCGTGGTGGGATGCGGGGAGATCCCTGCGAGTTACATACCTTCATGCAAGTGTAATGTATCTAACTACTTATTTAAACCCTATTACCATAATTTACTGTTACTTAAAAGTTAAAAGTAAGTAGATATTTTATGTGTTGATAAATTTATGTTTTGAGTTTATTTTCTACTAGCTGACCTGGCGAACTTCGTATGGCCTGACAAACTATTTTTTTCTAAACTAAAAGTAGCCTAAGTTACTCCTTGTTATATCAGCTATTTGCCAGTGAAAGTCCCGTTAAAATCGCTCCAGCCATTTCAGAGATTAGCTGAAACAAACAGACAGACAGACAGACAAATACCGTGTATACATCCAAATGCACTTAGTAAAAAGCGGTTATTTTAATATTACAAACAGACACTCCAATTTTATTTATTTGTGTAGGTTGTATCTCCTCTTCCTCCTCCTCATGCTTTTACTATGTAGGCTTTAAATAAATAATTTTGGCTCCAACCATCTGAACCATCCATGAGCCAATCTTTACAAATAAAAATACACCTTCATATATGTATATAGTGAAGTAACCACATAAACTATTACCTAATAAAAATCACACGCATGGAAGAAACGGTGCGTTTTTCAGGTTAGGTTTTCTAAAGGGTACTAAATTGCTTTAGGTAGGTACATTTTCCTGAGCCTTGTGCATCCAATAATTATTCGTATTTAAGTCCTTGTTTTATCTGATTAGGTTAATTCTCCTACCCTTTCTCCGCCGACCGCCGCCGTCACCGGGCCGTCAACGAGAAAGAGTTTATTTTGCACCGATTTTAAGATGACGGGTGATGATGGTGACGGCGATCATTTGTCCACCACCACCGATCTCGTAGTGAATAAAACAATTCACGTTGACGGTTCGGTGGTAGGTGACAGCGACGGTGAACAAATGGCGAATGTGTTTCTATAGTCGTCACATAGGCCTGTCATATTCTCGGCGCCGACTTATTGTAGCGGTCACGCTGAACTACTCGGAAAATCAGCGGCCGGGATGAGGGCGCTCGGGTGACGGGCGTGCGGTGGACAGGCGGCTTTAGTAAATGTATGAATATTAGCTATTTCGGCGCCGTCATCTCGTTCTCGTGACGGTTCGGTGACGGAGGCGGTGGACAAGCGCCCTTAGGCTTAGCTATCACGAATGTAAACAATTTCTCTATCTCCCCTTAAAATAAAATAAAAATAAAAAATCCGTCCTAAGATTATGTTAAGAATACCTTTATGTAGACAGGTACAAATTACGCTTGATAAGAAACAGTGTGATAAACCATGACTATTACTTTTATCGCGTTATCACCGTGTACATCTGCACTAATCCCCTTGTTCCTATGATTTTTCCGCGCAGCTCGGAAAATAGAAAATAAAACACGATTTTTCTCTGAGCGATAAGTTTTAAGAAAATTTTCTAGTCGTATGATGTAAAAACTGCACCAGTAGCTATATTTTGAAACAACAGATGGTGAACTATCACGCGACGCATTATTTTATCTATTTGATTAATTCATCTACAAATAATAGATGAGTCATCGATACAGATACGATAAATTATTATATATATTATCAACTGGTCAAAACGCCATATGCCAGCTAGATGTACCTACACAAAGAAATCAAGATCTAATATTTGGATTGTTAGGGACTCAAATCGAACACCCTAAACCAAGTTTCCATACTCATGGCGCAATATCTGTTCTAGTTTGGCTTCAACCCTTTAATGGCATACTACTGAGCATGAGGTTCCCCTCTTGAGGACGCCTAGAGCATACTCCACCACGCTGCTCCAGTGGATTGGTGGAGGGGTTAGTGGCCTTGCTTACAATTGTAAGCAAGCAGCAGCAGATAAGCAAAACTACTAATTAGTAGTTTGCTGCTGTAATCTGCTGCTTCTTCTTCTTCTTCTTCTTCTTAGTCGTACATTCCTGGCGGAGTGGTCGTGGTCATGGATTGCCTGTCAGTTTGGAAGCAGCCTTTGCGACACTTCTCCATCTCTCCCTATTCATAGCACTGCGTGTACATTCTATAAGAGTACACTTTGTGGCTGTTTTAATGATGTCAGTCCATCTTGTGGGCAATCGGCCATCATATCTGCTGCACACTCCTAAAATATTACATTGGACAGTAAAATAAGTGCATATTATTGCAAAGTGTTAGTGCATAGTGTTATGTCCTATGGTCTGTTGTTGTTGGGCTCAGCTGCTTGAGTCTATATTTATTTTACAGAAAAGAGCAGTCCGTGCCATTTACAACCTCAGGCCTAGGGACTCGCTTAATGATCTCTTTAAGGAAATTAATATTTTAACTGTGGTGTCACAATATATATTGGATAATGTTTTGTATGTTAAGAAATATTACGATAGTTTTCTTAAGAAGAGTGACATCCACAATATTAATACGAGGAACAAGGCTAAACTGATTGTACCAAATTTTAGACTATGTAAAACTGGTGGCTCGTTCATGGGTACATGTGTAAAGATTTATAATAAGATTCCATCGAAATTTACAGAAATGCCTTACCTTAAATTTAAAACTCATATTAAAAGCATTCTTATGACGAAAGGATATTACAAATTAGATGATTATTTTAAAGACAAGACTGCTTGGACATGAGTTTTATGAATATAGATTGTAGTAGATGATAAGTGCTATCTGTAACTGTGAGCAGGAAAAAAACCAACCCGGTAGTTTCTTGCTGCTTCTTCTCCCGGGCCCTCTCACAGTAGGGCCTTGTCTGAAGCATTGGCATAACTTGCATGACTTTCAAAAAGTGTTTGTAAACCAAACCAATTTTGAATAAAAACATTTGATTTGATTTGAAAGCAATTTCAAAGTTTGCTTTGCAACACTTTTTAACTTGCACTTTTCAACAATAAGTTTCCACCTTGCAACACGTTTGCGATGCCTCTGGCTGTGAGGATATTCATGAATGATAGGCAACAGAAACCATCTTCTAGGTTTTTAAAATAAAATAAAAATATTATTTTCTATCGCAAAGAATTTATTTAATTTGTAACTTAAAAGTCAGCTCAGTTCACAATAAAATTGAGCGTTGATTAATGATTAGACATTTAATTTTGTTGTATAAAACAATGGCCTACTTATCCTAAGGTTGACAATAAATACAATCTAAATCTGAGTAATTAAGTAGGTAATAAGGAATGTCAAGACAACAATATTATCTCAATAACTTACAAAACCTTGCTATACGTACTACGACAGGCACTTAAATTAAAACGTTTTAATAAACATTTGATGTCATTAAATATCAGTACTTCGATAAAAATATATGCATTTTCCATGAAAATGTTGAAGGTAAAATTTCTAAAGCCCCTTTTCATAGCACTAACAGTTTAAATCTGCGTGGCTCCACCATTTAAACCAACCATTTAAATCAGACTTGAATTGATATTTCGTTTCACACTGAAAGTTAGCTATACATTCATGGTCAGGCGTTTTTATTCAAATCCAAATAGGCATGATGACAGATTTTGAAATACTGTTTTATATTGTTTGAAAATATATTATAAATACAATGTATATCATATTTCCACAAAAAATAAATTGTAGTATAAAGTAAATACACTTCAATTTAAAAGTTTAAAATTCGCACCAAAACCATGGAGCATGGTAGAAGGAGGGCCGTCTCATGTGAGGGGAAAATTGAAAATGTCCAGCTGTTTACTGAAAATAGAGGTTCCAATATAAATGGCCATTTCAGAATGGCGCTAGTATGTGAAAAATATATATACCTATATATAATTATGAACATGGCTGTTGTAAATAAATAATAATTAACACATGACTAATAGAGGTTCTATTTTAATTTTGTTGGTAGCTTTTTGGGGGCAACTTCACAGTGATGCGCGCGTATCTTTTTGCGGGCAACTTCATCCTGTTACTTTTGTGTTACATATTTAATCTTAAAATTTCACTCTTATCATTTTTTCATAACGCGCCTAAAGAAGTATAACTTCAAAAAGTTGGTAAGAAAAAATTACATCTTATTTAGATAAATTAAAATTCTTCTATAAATCGAGAACATGCATAATTTTTTGTGTAAGTTAAAAGATAGATAGGTAATCAAAATTTTATATTGTTGTAAAAATACGTAACGAACATCGAGTTTAATTTTATTAGTTTTCTTAAACGTAAACACAAACCATGTACAAGCTTAGTGTAATAAAATTTTACTAAACAAGCAGATTTGGCTCCCTATTTTTTTTATTGTTATTTTCATATTTGGCTCTTTAGCTAATAAGTTTGCCGACCACTGGTATAGGATATCCTGACTCTGAGCCATAAATAAGAAATGCCCTATTTTGCATGGCAATTATAATAAGTGATTTTAAACTTACATCGTGACATCCCGGACACTGAATATTTTAAATGGAAAGGGTATCGTGATTCGTATTTTATGGTACATATTTCGATCTACTTGCGTGGCTCGTGACCATGGTGAGACTGCGGTGGCGGGGAGAAACTCCTGACAGGTTGACGTTATTGACAAATAAGCCTGTCTACCTACTTTTGGTTTGGAGCGTGTAACCAATTATAATTACTAAAATTAAACTAATTAAATTCAGGATTTGGACTGAAATAAAAAGACGTATTGCCGATTTGGAGGCTGGTTTAATACTCGTTTTACATCCATGGTGGGCTCATCCGGTGGGCCGAGCACATTCGCTGAGCCTTCACATTACGTTCTTAGAACTAACTATGCTAATGCTGAAACAGCAGTAGGGGAAAGAGGGCTATTCATAACTCCTCCGACCCTAAGAGGAAAATTATCGGAAGGTTCGGGTGAAGAATCATTCCGATAATTTTTCTTAAATAATAAACTTTTAGGCGATTTTAGCCAAATTATATAACTCAAAAGTACAATAAACATTTAGGCGATTTTAGCCAAATTATATAACTCAAAAATACAATAAAACTGAAAATTATTAAAGTAAAAGTGACGTATCCTAAAATTTCACTGAAGCTAAAGTTCTTTTGGTTACTCAAAACACTTTCTATCACTTCACTATGTTTTAATGAAAAGGCCATGTATTTCACTTCATCTAAATTAATTCCTTTCATATTCCACTTCCTCGGTATTGTGTGGTATTGTCCATTGCTTTGTTAAGGTCGTTTTCTACTATACAGGAGCCAGCTATCGGCATTGACTTCCTGAGCCCTGATCTCCTCGATTTGAATTTCTCGTTGTTCACAGGAATTATGATCTCGGTCGAATTTCATCAGCTTCTCCACACAGGTAAGTTCGTAGTATACTGCTTGATTGTCTACAGTGCATAGATGCTGATCGCCAGTAGACAATGGTCGACAGGGTTTTATAAGCGGTAAGTATTTAAGACCTTTCGCCAGAAGGTAAGGATATTTAGGAATTATAGCTAAGGTTTTATTTTCAGGTTCGTGGAAAATAGGTAAGGAATATATCTTAAAATAATTATAGGACTTATTATCGGTAAGTGGAACTTCCATTATAAATGTTATTTGGTTATTTTTTACAAAAGATTTTACACAAATAGTTTCCTCAATTTTCGATAAATTTTCTTCAATTGGTGGATACACTAAAGTTCCATGGTTAGAAATCAAATTTAGATGATACAATAGTTTTGTTGAATTAACAATTGATTGGTGTAATATTGAGGTTTTGCTTAAGGCTAATGCTGTTTCAATTTCACTTAACCTTGCAAAGATAGTGCGAAAGCTACTCGTGAACACCGAAAATAATCCTGTGATGTAAGTTAAGAAAATCCAATTATTTTCAGAAGCTCTTCTATCTTTGTTAGGCGATTGTGAAGATTTACAGTATTCTGACTTATTGTTTCAGTCACATTAATAATGAACGAACACCTTGAATTCTGTTACAAAAATCTAAAAAGCTTTCACCCGATTTAATTTTTAAAGATTCTAATTCTATATTAATACACGCTTCACTACGCGGATCTCCAAAATGTTGAATCAGCAATTGTTTTAACGCGGACCACGTAACAATATCATCACGTTCCGATAAAAGTGCAGTTGCATCCTCTCTTAGTTTACTCGTTAAAACGTTAAAAACGTAGAGATCTTGTTCAACACTTCCTTTATACCGATCAATCAAATATTGGAATTTTCGCAAATAAAGGTTTAACTGTCTTTTATCACCATTAAACAACGGAATTAAATCAATAATTTCTTTTGGAACCGGTTCGACTGTCGTAGTAGTCGTAGTAGTCATTATTAATAGAGTAGAAACTAATTAGAGGCAGCAACTCACTTTAATTAAAATCCTATTAAATTTCACACACACACATTATATTAAACAATAAAACACACAATTAAAATCACAAAACACAATAATGTTTTATGCACCATTAAAAGAAAAAATGTAAAAATTCAACATAAAACACAAAATTTTTAAAAGTTGTAAAAAAAAAATTATATTACGAAATATATCGCAAAAGAAAAATGACGATATTAATCTATAACAATATTAATCATTGAGTTTTAAATGATTTTCTATACTTATTAGTTCAATTAAATTACAATATTCAATATTAAAATGTAGAGTCTCTGACACTTATTTACTCTTTGTCTGCTTCTATTAATAGAATTCTAAGAATAAGATAAGGCCTTATAATTTCATGTAGCCCTATCTGACTATAAAATAAAAAGAATGTTACATGAGCAAGTTTCGATCTCAAATATAACAATTAAAATTAAAATATGATTTGAAAAATACAGGAGGATTTAAGGACAAAGGACTGGCGAAAAGTTCTACTCACCAACCGCTTGCGACTCCCATACTCGATGATTTCACACTCAGGATTCAAAAGAATATTTATTTGGTTCGAAGGATTTTCTCTACTCGCGTAGACGACATTCACTTTTTCTTGACGAATTTTGACGTCGGAAAAATGTGCTAACCACGAATTTACTTGAGAAAATCCTACCGGCTGCGCCACTTTTGGTTTGGAGCGTGTAACCAATTATAATTACTAAAATTAAACTAATTAAATTCAGGATTTGGACTGAAATAAAAAGACGTATTGCCGATTTGGAGGCTGGTTTAATACTCGTTTTACATCCATGGTGGGCTCATCCGGTGGGCCGAGCACATTCGCTGAGCCTTCACATTACGTTCTTAGAACTAACTATGCTAATGCTGAAACAGCAGTAGGGGAAAGAGGGCTATTCATAACTACCTTCCGTCTTCGTTTTCCTTTCGTATCACGACACCCTACACTAACAACATCTTTATTAAACAAACTGAACATTACTCGATTTTCGAACACAAAATAATTAATTCGTTTTTGTGAGTACCCGCTGTATTTATAGTGCGTCGGATAAATGTAAAAATACATGTAAAATTTTAAAAACAAATAGGTAAACATAAAACATCAGATAGGGCAAGAATTTATTAAAATTTGACATGGCCTATAAGGCCATGATCTATAAAATTAATAACATAATCTGAATTTTACCATGAAAAAAATAACCGACTTCAAAATAACTCAAAAACTACTCGTCAGATCTAGCTCAATGTAACTGAGACCACACGACAAGCACCAACTTTGGATTAAAAAAAGAATCATCAAAATCGGTTCACCCAGTCGAAAGTTCTGAGGTAACAAACATAAAAAAATACATTCGAATTCCTCCTCCTTTTTTGAAGTCTGTTAAAAACTTAGTATTCGTTAAACTCCCGCGAGTGTCCCTCAAGGCTTGATCGAGCGTGTTCCATGTGGCTTCTCAGACTTTGGCTGTTCAGCTTCTCTCTACGAAGAGCCTCGCACCGCGCGCGGCGCCTGCGCACCGGAGAGTGCACTTGGTGGGCGTGGCGCTGTCTTCTGCCTGTAAAGGTTATTGAAATGAAACTTCTAATATATCGATATTGCGTAGACGGGGTTTAAAATTATAAAATTTCATGACATAATTTATTACACAAAATATTAGTGTACACACTTTAAAGAAGTATACACAAAAATTGTGACCTTCTAAAGTTTCGGAAACATAATTTATTCAGATATCTTTGGAATTGGATCGATAAGCGCAAAGGATCTGTTTAATCCATCAATTCTAAAATAGATTTTTTGCAAACAGTGCCGGCGTTAGGGTAGGGCGCGTTTAGGCGACAGCCCAGGGCGCCAGAATTGAAGGGACGCCGCAGGTAGTCATAAGGGAACCCCTATAGTTTCGTCTTGTCTGTCCGTCCGCCCATCCGTCCGAGATCCATAGTGCTGGAAAACTGTAATTTAGCATGGATTTACTTATGTATTTAATATTTTTGTATGGGTTTAAATGGCAGAAGGGGGGTGCCGTAGTACTCTCGCCCAAGGCCCTGGTAGTGCTAAAGCCTTGCCCTGCTTGCAAACTTAGAATATGTAACTGTTAAGTGTTGAGTTAATAATACCCCTACTTTGTAAGAATTCATAATTATATGCAAAACCCTTTAACTAACTAATAATAATGCAGCAGGTATGAAACAGTCTTCTGAACGCAATTTTTATAACATATTTTTTTTATTTACTATTTTAACGTTTGAGGTTTAAAACGCCTGATCCAAATTATTGTTTCGGGTCGTTTATTAATATATATTTTAAATATAGACGCGTTAATGAAATATTGCTTACCATCTTTCCTTTGTAGCTTCTGGCCGTCGCTGACCGTGTCGTATGTCTCCTGACTGACCTTTACCATCTCTTGGTACTGGTCCATGTATTCGTGGTTCAAACGAGCCTCATCTAATGTGCTGCGAGAAGTTTTCCCATATGAATATCCCAGTGATTTCGTTAAAGGCAAGTCGTTTAAAGTAATTATATCCATTAAAGTTTTGTCTACTGAGTTAGCGGTCTGAAATAGGTATATCAGTTTTAGTATTTTCTATTCCTGTAGTAGGTACCTGCTGTAGTCTTTATTGATACCCCAGGGGATTTTGTACTTATTATCCACTTTTCCTACGATATAATTAGGGGCCATCCATAAATTACGTCACACTAATTTCATGACTTTTTGACCCCTCCCCCCGTTCTTGTCACAGCTGGTCACATTTGTGAGACATCCCCCTAGTGTGACGTCACATATTATGAAATTTTTCACCTAGAAATTATTAAATTAAAACAGCAGTTCCGAAATAAGTTTTAGTTCCATTAATTGTTTTTTAATATTTACCTATACATACCAATTATTCGATTTTGAAATGTGACGTCACGAAATATAGGACCCCCTCCCACCCCTTGTCACACAATGTCACACTTCAACGACCCCCCTAACATGTGACGTAATTTATTATTTAATTTATTAATTAATTCTGTACGTGTAAGGGTCTCCATACTTCGATCCAACCTCTGTTGCTCCTTGTGTGTGACATGTTGAGGAACAAGGTCCTGTACAACCTAGGTCCTAGATGAATCAAGGTGTTCTACCTGGCTAGTAGCTACTACCACGTCTGCTACCCGCATAAAGGTTTAGGTCTTCGTATCGGAATTTCAATAATAATGCGAATCTGATTCGTGCATTCCACTTTAATCCCCCTGCTTGTACCTACCCTCTATGGGCGCCATGGACACTACTATTCCACTTGGCACCGCAAGAGGATTCATGGACACTCTCTGTTCCACTTGAATACCCTACAAAGTAGTATTATCTTAAATCTGATTTCTTCTTTATCGGTTGGCAACGCATCGGTTGGTACTGCCTCTGGTGTTCACGATATGGTGTTACGACGCCTGGTCTTACGTACATAAACAAAAAGATATTTATTTTAAACATACATTTGCATTAAGGTTGAGCAATCATTGTTAACAAATTCTTATGATCATTAAATCAACTTTCGAAACTCCTTATGAGTTGCTAGTCATTTACTTAACTACATTTACTTACTAATGACGGCAACAATTATACGACGCAATACGGAACAATCATACAAGTCTCATGATCACCGTCATTCATAGACATCAGTAACACTAAAGTATGCTGTATCTGAAACACGTAACACCAAAGACTTCACGGATGGGGTTCCAGCCAAAAAAGCGGGACCAGAGAAAGGACCTGGCGTCACCGGGTGCCATAGCCGCGGTCCTTGTTTTAATTAACATTGTGTATTTTTGTCATGCACTTATTAATAACTAGCTGACCCGGCGAACTTCGTATCGCATAACAAACTTTTTTCTAAAATGAAAGTAGCATAAGTTACTCCTTGTTACATCAGCTATCTGCCAGTGAAAGTCCCGTCAAAATCGGTCCAGCCATTTCAGAGATTAGCCGGAACAAACAAGCAGACAGACAGACAGACAGACAGACAAAAATTGTAAAATATGTGGTTTTGGTATATGTACCGTGTATAAATCCAAATGCACTTAGTAAAAAGCGGTTATTTTAATATTACAAACAGACACTCCAATTTTATTTATTTGTATGTATGTATGTATATGTATGTATAAAAAAGTATAGATGTATAGATATAGATTCTAAGCATTATGGTGTTGACATTTCACTGCTCAAACTTAGCACCAATCTTGATCTCAAAACCGTCTGGCTATTTTTAAGGCGATGGTAGGTCGTATTATTTAAAACACAATCAAAAATAACAGACTGAGAATAGTTCTAGTTAAGCTAGTTCTATAAATTCTTATCAAAATCGAAAAGTGAATTAGTTACATATTGTTAGAACAGTTAAAACACATACCACAAAGTTAACTGAAGACATCAAAATTCAAATTGAAGTTGAATATACAAGTGTTTAGTCGCCAGGTGCACCACATAGGGAACTTGAGGGTGAGGTTGTATCCTGATGATACCTCCAATACGGCCAATATTACCAGCACCGCCCACTGTAGCTCCATTTGGGACTTCCAACTTATAACAGCTTTTGGTAACTTATAAGTCCTAATGGTAACTTGTTACAGGTAAGTGTGAAATACGTAGATATCTTTAATACGAATTCCACCTATGATAGTTTCCTGTTCACGGTACGACATGAAATGACAATGCTCGACAGAATGATTGAATAATAGCCGTGATACAAAGGTGTTTATCAATTATTGAAAGAATGAGTTACGTTATGCGGCGGGCATTGTCCATCTCTCATATTAAATAAATATTTTGAGGTGCGGGGAAATGGCTGAAATGGGTTCCGTATTATTCATATTCCTGGAATGGGTATGTATTAATTTTGATCCATTGATTTTGTACCCATTGCGCACTCTAGCGTTTTCTTTATTTTGTGGTGGTCGTGCTGCAATCTAAATTGTTCTTCGTTTTTTGTAGTTTAAACTAACTTTTTTTAGATATTTGTGTTAAAAACTTTTGTTTTTTGTTCGTTTCTTGTTAATCTACTTAATTTGATATAACATATCATCATCATCATCATCCTGCCCATTTTATTTGGGGTCGAATCAATATATTTTCCTTTTCCACACTTCCCTATCACGTCATCTTTACATTAACTTTCTTATCTTTCATATATACATATATAAGTTATAATTTGATATAGCTTATAAAACTAAAATTTAAATGTAAACTATAATTTCTAGACTTTAACCACATTTTAACGTATAACTTCATTTTCATTCCTTTTATTCATCCCATCCATTGTAACGGTCATGGTTTTTAACACTGATATTTTTACGTACACCAAGATTTTACCAATGAATCATCATGACGGCATAGTTTGTCTTTTCTTCCATTCTTTCCTATTCTTGTACATTCACCTTTACACTTAACTTTTATTTTAAGACTTGTCCTTCATCCTAAATCTTTCTCTTTTGTCGTCCTCATTCCCTTTGTCTCCTCACTCATATCCATCACTCAAAGAAAAGAGAGCAAAAATAAACTTCTCGTCACATGCGTTTCTCCTTGCTGCATCACAATTCACATGCCCATACGACATTCGACAAACAAAATAAATTAGAATTTAAATTTTTAAAGAAAATAGTTTTAAGATTCTCAATCTTCTTATCCACCTTACCGGAAAACAATAACTTATGAAATTGTGTCTTTAAAGAGGAAATATTAAAACTTAAATCGAAGTGACCAAAATAGGTATCTTCCAAGAAACAGACGCAAGCATTGATAAGTAGAATAATAGTGGAACAGTGGACAAACGTTTCATTAATCTCGGGTCAAGCGGCGACACCGCGACACCGCGACACCGCGACATGCTCGAAACCGGACAGAACTGGTTCATGTTTTGGTTATCACATTAGCACATAGCTTGGTGAAATAATATGGACGTAGACATTTCTCAACGTTAACTGTGAGTTATAGACATATGGAGTAAAAAGTAATCTATAGCTTCATGGTTACAAATTCTGCCTCTCACTGAGTAGTTCGAATCTAAATCTTGCATTTTTCCTCCTTCTTCGTGATGCCTTTGGTCAGATAATCTGCATGTTCGTTGGCTGTTATAAAATATTTTATTTAGCACTTTGCGGGGAAGATATTTTTTAAAGATAGTGGACTTGATCGAGATAAAATGGGATTATTACCTAAAATTCGTTACAGAGAAACAGTCCAGTGGCTTTGTGAACTCACCTTTGTTGTCTCCCTTACGCAAAAGGACAAAAAAAAATCTTGTGCTAATAGGATAACTTTCATCATTTAATAACACAATGATAAAATTAGTGCTGGGTCTTGACGTTCTTGAGATACTAATAATAACTAGGTAGGTGATAACATTGTGGAATTATTTTAAAGACCCCAAATCATAAATTAAAGCTGTGTTACTATACCCAACCGCAATGTGATTATAGTAATTATATTTCGTTGTTTATGAATATTATAAATGTTGTTTATGAATTATTTAATTTTGTTCCTATCGAGCCATACCATGTCGGATGTTCTTATACCGGACAATGACCTAATTGTACTGAAAGCATTACTGCAGATTAAATCAAATTGAAATAAAATGTTTAAAGTTTATTTACATTACTTTACAATATTTAGTTATATTGTGTCCTTTTTCGATTTCCATCCATCAGCCTTTAGAGGTCTACTGCTGGACACGAATAGGCCTCCCCTAACTTTTTCGATAACTTGTTGCCATACTTGCCAATCTTGCCATCTTGTAACTTATGACACGAAGTCGATGATATAGAATTATCTTTTAATCTATACTAATATTATAAAGCTGAAGAGTTTGTTTGGTTGCACGCGCTAATCTCAGGAACTACTGGTTCGAATTGAAAATATTTTTGTGTTTGATAGTCCATTCATCGAGGAAGGCTATAGGCCATATAACATCATATATTTTAGTAGTTAGTTTTTTCCACAAATTAACGCGGGTGAAACCGCGGGGCACAGCTAGTCTAATATTATCTTAGTGATCTTAGTCTTACGCTACCTACCTGAAGTTCAGCTAGTTCTAAATTCGATTTTCTTTTTTCTCTATGCATTGGAATTGTTTTGTGCTTTATCGAAATTCGTGGTAGCGTGTCAAGCCAATTTCAAGCTAACATAATTGGCATAATAATAATCTCTCTATCCTATCCTCTTTACATCCACGCCTGCTGTATTTCGCAGAGCTGCCAGTAGATATATTCAATCAATTGTCTGTGTATAAACGCATTAGATTTTGTCTGTTATGTTTATATAGAATATGTAATAAATAAATAAATAAATAATTAAATAAACATTACACGAACCATTTGGAGCCACTTTAGACCACCTCATAACTCCAAAACTATTCAACATAAACCTGTCAAATTTGGCTCATTTATTAAAACTTGCGAAATATGTGTTCCAAATTTCATAAACACATCTCAAACGGTTAGTTAGATATTAACGTCCAAAACTCGTCATTTTTATCACTGACTGACCTATAGATCATAAATCTGTCCCAGTTCCAGATGACCTAGAAAGTTAAAATTTGACATCCAGATAGGTAGTTGGGTGAATACAAAGGAATAAATCAGAAAGTAGTACATTTTTCAAATTCAAATTCAAATTTAAATTCAAATTCTTTATTTGCATGAACATGGGTAGTAAGTACATAAAAGATTACATTACATTTTTAAGTCCGCCAAGTTCCACCTGTTGAGGTATGCAAATATAAAAATAAATAATTTAGTTTATCATACCATAACAATTGCATCATTATAAATAAATAAAATTTCATCATTACAATCTAAAGAATATAATGTTATTGAAACTATTTTATATTAATTATCATAATTTAAAACAAATTAGTAAATTAGTCATTAAAAGCAATATCCAAAGCAGTCACATTACATTATTATTATGTCATATTATTATATACCATGTAACATTGTCAAATTATATTAAAAACACTTGTCTTGTCATCTAAAAATTCTTGAACAGAGTAGTATGCTTTTTGTATTAAATAGTTCTTTAGAGATATTTTAAAGCTGTAACTGTTTTTACATTTAATAAAATTAGGCAAGGCATTATAGATTTTAGGTCCCATACAGAAGGCGGTGTTATGAAAAAGTTTGGTCCTTGAGTAAATATGTTGGAGCCTATCCTTATGTCTATTTAATGTCAGAGTTTCGTAATTATTAATGTTATTCCTTATCATTAAAGCAACTTCATAAATATATAACGAAGGAAGCGTTAAAATTTTCAATCGTTGAAAGTGATTTTTACAGGATTCGACTGTCGTCAGTTTGCATATTGAACGAATACATTTCTTTTGTGCTTTGAAAACCCGATCAACCCCTGCAGCATTGCCCCAAAACATGACTCCGAATCTTAATGTACTTCCAACATACGCATGATACGCAGTGAGAGTTTTTTATCATTTTATTATAATTTTTCAAAAAATCAATTCTATTAGAAACACTTATAATGCCTGAAATTTAAGAATAGCAATCAAAACTGATGACAGCTGGTCATTATGTGGTTTAACTTGCTTTGTTCGTTAGATTTGTCGCATGTAATATGTTTGGGTCAAATATTGCAAACTGAATTAGAAATACTTACTCTCACCATATGTAGGCCAGACGCGGCATCCAGTGTGCATGAGATAGCTATATGGCCAGATAGCTATGTATACCGTGGCCATAACATAACGATTAAGTGTACTGGAAGCCGCGTCAAGTCCGCTGCAAACTTGACAAGTATACTTGATCATGTATGGCCTCCATTACGGAGTTGTTTCCGACGAGGGACCTCCTCGGCAGCCAACAGCACAAGTAAGCACAAAACAAAAGCTTGTTTTTAAAAGTAATTTTAAAATATTAATTTAATTTAAAATAAAAATAAAACAAGCCAGCTGAGTTAGGTGTCTCGATATTACAACAGAGCATGCCCATCCTAGCAAGTATCTAATATTACATACGTACTATTATGTCTTCTGTGACATAACATAAGATACGAGTATGTCATGAATCTCTGTAGGACGTTCACGGTCCATCGCGTGTTAGCGGATCGGATAAGTAATTGACAGGCTTAATTACAGCATTTATTGATAATTGTATTATTGACATCATTACTTTAACGTTTTTAATTCTGTAATAAAGGTTCTGCAGCCAGACCGGATATAGAAAGACAGAGCTATAACGGACCCTACACGGCTACGACGGAAAACCTGCATCCTTTTTGCATAAATCCTTTCCGTATAGCTCGCCTAACTAGCTCATTCGCCCGTACATCTTCAAAAGCTTGAAAAGCATCTTCAAAGTCTGCTTTAAAAGTTATCAGAAGCTGAATTATCCAGCATGATTGATTTCGTTTAGGCGCTGATGAAGACGATGAAGTAGTCTAACTTAAATGAATTTAAAACAAAAGCTTTTGTTAAGATGAATACACGGGATTTTAGGAATAGGTACTTACTTAGGCCGTATTGGGGGGTTCCGGCTGTGAGCTTGTGGACAAGCTGTTTCTTTGATGGCAACGCATCGTTGATGCCTTAGGTTTTGCTGATCCCCATCGACAACGATGACCTGCAGCAGTTTAAATGATCTTTTATCGATTAATTCAAATAAAAAAATTCTTCAGAATTATATACGGTTTTTGATTTAAAGCTTTAAAAAAATCGTAGACAACATGATTCAACCAGTAAAGCCGCTCGTTTCACAAGAAAACCTATCAACAAAACGTGACTTTCACTCTCGACCGAGTAGCAACTGGCCGTGCGGTATTTTCTCAATGAAATGATTGATCAAATTACAACCGGTGTAAACCAGTATTGGGCGCGTTCTCAAAGCAGAGTAAATGTACTATAATCTAAAAGTTCTCATGTTATGTACATGTTGAACCGCTTATATCTGGTTTCCATTAGGTACTTCGCTACTCAACTATCGATTGTGTGTCAATATCCTACGCGCTATTTATTACAAGATCCCGTAAAGAGCAATTTGTTTGAAATCGGAATATTCTTGTCCGTTTTCAGAAATCGAATAAGGTCGTATACAGAATTTTGACTAGTATCGTCACGTACATTTTCAAAATTTGAACTTGATGCCTCGTTTTGAACAGACAGTCCTCAGGCGTTGTTTCAATGTTTTGGATAGTTGTTTGGTCAGTTCTTAAAACTTTCGTTGGTAAGTTGGTGGAAAAGTTTTTCTTCCACCAATAAACACTGGAACAGTGTAGTGAAAAGTAAGTTGGGCGATGCATTAGCTGCTTATACTTATAGGGAAAAAACAATAGGATTTTCAGTAGAAATTTCCCAAAGTTACGCTATGTTTATCATTTAACCAAAATTAATTTTCATCAATGAAAATATTTTAATAAATTTAAGACGCTCTAGCTCAAACGCTCCATGTTTAAAAACAATAATGTTCTGAATCCTACTAATTAATTTATATTGTTTGATAAAAATAACGTAAAAAATCTAGATGAATTCATGTAGGTAGGTACATTCAGCACTGAGAATTGGTGGATTTTCACTATAAGAAGACATTAGGCATTTTCAGTGAGAATAATGGTTTTTGTAGCGATAGATAAGTAAGGTCAAGGTTTGAGTGATGTGCATTAAATAGGAACATGTGGCGCCATTCGTGTTAGTCGGATCGCATTCGACAGGCCGACTGGTCAAGCGTAAGTGTTCCTCCAACATGCCGCCGGTAGCAGTGCCTGATGAGGTTTGTCCAGTTTTTGACCTAAATGATTTTTGGTTTTGTGTCCTTTTTCGATTTTTTGTGACCTTTTTTGTTTTTGTTTCGACTCTTTTGTATTTATTAAGACTCTTTTTTTTCGTTGTGAAATTTTATGAAATTGCAGATATTAAATACAAACATTTTTTTCTACACAAAACATTGTTGATTGTGACGTAATTAAATAATTAAATTAAATTTTACTTCATGATTAATTTCATAATGCAAGAATGACTTAACTTAATATAGATAATAATAATAACATTTTATTTGCTGAATTTAGGTACAAATATGAATGTTACAATTCATTTAATTTAAATTCCGCTAAATTATGCCTATTGGTGTGTAAATATTATACTACAGTCAATCATTAACATAGGTATTTAATTTTACTTGTGTTGATTTATTTATTTACATAAATTAACAATGTTACATAATTGCTTTAATCTGTTGTATGTATGTGTGTAGGCACTAAAGAAGAAGCTTCGAGTGGCCATCATCGGCCAGAGTACGTTCGCAGCGGAGGTGTTCAAGCTGCTGCAGCGAGACGGCCACGAGGTGGTCGGAGTGTTCACGGTGCTGGACAAGGGCAATCGGGAAGATCCGTTAGGTAATGTACATTGAGACTAGATAGGAATAACTTGCTGTGATTTTTTTCCTATAAATATATGATCTTGCAGATCTAAGCAGAGCAAATCAAAAGCAAAGCAACAAGCCATAATTGTCCCACTGCTGGGCTCGGGGTCTCCTCTCACAATGTGAGGGGTGTACCAAGTGCGGATTGGTAGACTTCACACACCTTTGAGAACTTTATAGAGAACTCTCGGTTTCCTCACGATGTTTTCCTTCACCGAAGCAAGTGATAATTAACTTCTAATACGCACATAATATTTGAAAATTAGAGGTGCGTGCCAGGATTTGAACTCGGGCCCCTTCGTTCGGGAGACCAACGTTCTAACCGCTAGGCTAACTAACTAATCTATGAGTAAGACCTAAGTATTATTGGGGTGTACCTACTTTATTAACGACATTCAATATCTTTATAACCCTAGGCAACGTAGCTAGAAGTCATCAAGGTGCTTCCGTTTGTTTTTATTTTAATGACTAGCACTTATAATAATATATAATAATACCTAACTGTAGTATATTGCATGTTATTCAGTATGAGGGTAGTTGGGATTTGTTTGTTAAAAATGCACCCTCGAGTTTGAGTGAGAAGATTAAAGGAGTTGTGGCTGATTCACGTGTTTTCTTGTGCCATCCCGGTTTAAAATAGAACTTAACTACTTAAATATTACACTAACAAAAAATAATGTGATTAAAGTAATTACAATCTAACCCATACAATCCATCAGCTTAACGAATTTTCTGAATCGATTGGGCTAAATTAAAGTTATGGATGCACAAGACAAGAGAATAACTAAACTAATTCGGTATGATCAATCGTTTCGGTGAAAACTGAGTTCTCTACTGTACCAGAGTTCTCTATACTGAAAGGTATAACTCGTGTCTGGAGATAAACACATCGTGAGGAATACTTGGTACCCGCCGCGAGTTCTCTGTAATGTACAGTGTGAGGAAATATGACTTCAATCACTTCCTGATGGGGAAAACCTCTTACGTCCCAACACAAAGTCACTAACGGTTACTTTAAACGGTGTTAGGCTCTAAGTGAGCCAAGTGGTTGTAAAGAAGAAGAAATAGATAAGTGTGTTCTGCGTCTGTCATGAGCATACCAAGACGTACCAAGGGGGTGGGCAGGGGGTTCTGCAGCGTTAACAGCGAGTCAAAGAGGCCCCCACCCCCCTTTTCGAATATTCTGGTTTGCCTAAAGGCAAAAGCTGGGTTTGTAAATGACTTCTGCGGTCATGACAGGGAATTACTGTGAGCGAGCATGTCTATGTACGGGCGTATCTAATAAAATATAGAGTATAATCGTAATAGTTACCATGCCAGACTGCCCAAGGGTCCTAGGTTCAATTCCCAGCGAGGCGGAAATTAGAATAATGTTCTTGAATTTCTGTTCTCGGTCTGTTCCGTGTTCTTGTCTTTGTGTGTTGTCTCCATGGCGACCACAGGGACTCCTAGTGTGGGGCTATGACTGTGAAACGTTATTATTATTATTACATATTAACTATGTATATTTGATTGTGCAGCAACCATCGCCGCGCAGCATGGCAAGCCAGTGTACAAGTACAAGTCTTGGAGGATCAAGGGAAAGGTCATACCTGAAGTTCTCGAGGAGTACAAATCTGTAAGTGTTTGTTATCATTAATTAGTCGATTTGAAATCGCTCTTATATTATTGTTTAAGCAGAGAAATACTCAGTTAAGGCAGTAATTGATCATTGACCTCCACGTTAAAGTTTGGTGAATAAAGAATCAGCCATGGATTTTTTTAAGCAAGTATTATGAGTTAAGGCTTGTGTCAATCGTTTTAATGATCGACAGTAACTTTGGACGCGACCGATCTTTGGAAGAGGTACATTTAATGTATTAGGAGACGACAGGTAATACGGGGTATTAAACTACTATACACAAAAAAAATATCTTAGAACGAGTAACCGCCCTCGCTTTGCTTCGGTTTTTTTACACCTTGGGTTACATTATTGGAGTTTTATTAAGGATCCCTAATTTTTTTGAAAATAAAATATTATTTTCACTCGGAGATACTGTAGCTTCCCAACAGTGAAAGAATTATTTAAATCGGTTCTGTAGTTTCGGAGCCTATTCAATGCAAACAAACAATCAAATCTTTCCTCTTTATAATATTAGTATAGATATCACAACAACATTGCTTTAATCAGACAATTTAGATTTTTTAATTGTAGCTTATTTGTTACAAGGCACTCGCTTTCTTGTCAATAAGCAACTTTATGAAATGAAAATCTGTACCCAAATAAGTTGATTCGTCTTTGACCGAGTACAATCCGCTCGTTCTCATATTGTTTCAAATTTTCATATCATTTAAATTAAACAAATAAGCATACTTAAGACTCTGATCTGAATCATTAAATGCGCCCGACAAGAGAATCTTTGTTAATAAACCCAGACTAACGCCCCAACTCAGAGTCACTTGGTTACTTAAATCGCTGCTTACGCCCCAACTCAGAGTCACTTGGTTACTTAAATCGCTGCTTAGTACGGAAGTTGTATAGTGAAACCTAAGGAGCGATTAAAAGTAACCGTTACTGACTTTGAGTTGGGGCGTTAGGTCATAAATTACGAGAGTATTATTCCGATAATTTAATTGGCTTAAAAACCTAGATAGATAAGTCCTCCTACTCTCGTTGCTTCCTCGTTTAGTATCGCGTAATTGCTTTCGTTCCTAACGAGCCACCTAATGCACTTCTAACCTTATTGTTAGATAAATATCCAGATACTGACAATGAATAAAATAGTACAGAACCATAGATGTAATCATAAGAATTAACAGAACAGTAGGATACAGCATTAATTAATGACTGAATGAAAAAAAATATGGTAAAGGAAAGTTTAAACGGGGGAAAAGTTATAGTCAATTTGGACTCGGTTTTAGTAAGCTTAAGTTAAATAATATGAAGTGTTTATTTGTCGGTTCATAAATAAGAAATATATGCAAAGAAGATTTTTGTTTAAGAAATAAAAAAAAAAACATAAAGAAAAATACAAAAAATAAAAACGACCAAAACATGTAAGTATTTAGTCCATAAATCATGATAGAAAAAGTTTCTTCGTAATTTAAAGTACATGGATTTTTGGTTTAGCTCTTTTTAATGCAGGATACCTATTTAAATTAAAATAAATTTGGTTTTTTTTTTTAATAACTCTACACACTAGAATTCCCGAGACCAGAAATTTAAACTCATCATTCAAATTACTGCCTCGTTGGGAATCGAACCCAAGACCCTTGGTACGGAGTTCCGGCATGGTAACCATTACGGTTACACGAGTCCGGTTTCATTTTGGTTTGTTTACGTGAAGTTACAAAATAAAGGTATCGTGCTGTCTATGTGGATGTCACATGTGAGCGATAGAGAAGCGATAACCCATAGTTTATCTTACGTCGCGTCGACCCAGCTACAGCTGCGACACTTGACACTATTTTTGTCTAAAAGTAATTTCATTTAATTATGTATAGCTTTACTATACATGTCCGATTTAAAAATCAAAAGATTGTCAGACACTTTGTTCACACAAATTGAGTCGAATGGGCTCACTTGACCAGACGCTTACTCAAAAAATAATAAATTGGATGAAGTACCTATATTTATATGTCAACAGATTGGATGTAGCTCCTTTTCCACTGTGACTTCATCCATTTTTTTTTTTTGTTTTTTATTTGCAGTAATTGCAGGCGTTTCGTACTTTAAATAAGTTTTTGCTAACGATACCATCTTTAATAGCAGTGTGAGGAAATTCACGAAGGCCAGTAATGTCCTTTAAATCGTTCATTCGTTACATAGTTTCTTATAGGATATCTAACATACTATTATTTTCAAATCAATCACAATCATACGCTGACAAAGTTTACGATATAAAGGTAAATCAGTTTGAACATTACAATTGTGTTCTATGTCCAGGTAAACGCGGACATCAATGTCCTGCCGTTCTGCACCCAGTTCATCCCCATGGAGGTGATCACCTACCCGCGGTTCGAGAGCATCTGCTACCACCCGAGCATCCTGCCGCGACACAGAGGAGCCTCCTCCATCAACTGGTGCGTACTTAGCGGTTTTATATTCATCATGATTTACGAATGCAATCAGGATCAGGCGTGATGAGAATAAATGAAGAGCTCAAGCTGTCAAAGTAGATTTAATGTGTTTTCTATTACTACAGTGGATGACTTTTTAAATACGGTTATGTGCTCTTAGAATATTAATATAATATCAAGTACAATTTAATGAAAGGAACAGGTCGAATGTAAAGATGAAATGTACCTACCAGTGTTGAGTCCCATGTAATGATTGTCGAGTTATTTACAGTCAATCAGTGTTTTCGTTGCATACTTATTTTTTTATTTTTTTCTTTATTTCTTAAGAAAACTTACAGCTATTACAATATGTATGTTCAGTTGAGTAGTAAAAGGAATGCCAATTACAAGTTTTCACAGATAGGTGTTAGAGTAGAAAAATTAAGAACTAATTAAAAATTAGTACTTAATTGCGGATTGGTGTTTTCCGTTCCTATATAAAATGCAATGCGAGTTCTTTATACGAAATCGCTAAATTATTTATTGGCCTTACTCTAATGAAACTGATTCGAAGTTAAAAAAACACTGGATGGATGGATGGATTCAAAAGTCAAATTATGCGATTTGCTCTGTAACCACTTTACATATTGGTCAACATAAAATGAGAAAAGCTCTATGCCTTATGCCTCTCTAGCAATGTTTCACGTGGCATTTATTATTGTGTAAATAAAAAAATATACAGAACTAAATTAGACTTAAGAAATAAACAACTCCGAATAAAATATGCTAATTAATATTAATAGTATGTAATACTAATTAATATAGTACGTTTATAAACACATTTCGTAAGTATGTCACGTAACGTTAAGTTGCACCTTGAGGATGATTTGTACAAGTAGTAAGTAGGTACTTACCTAATGCATTGCATAAACCATCTTTGAATATTATTCGTAAAATGTGAAACGATTTATTTTCATTTCCTATTATAAATATAAACATATAACAAAGTGGTATAATCTATATATATAATAGAAAGTCGTGTTAGTTACACTATTTATAACTCAAGAACGGCTCAACCGATTTGGCTGAAAATTGGTGGGGAGGTAGCTTAGAATCAGGAGACGAACATAGAATACTTTTTATCCCGGAAAATAGACCTGTTCCTGTGGGATAAGGTAAATTTTTGTTATATGTAGTTGATAGATTAGTTATTTATAGAGATATAAAATAAAGCTCGGGGATGGATATAGGATACTTTTTATCCCGGAAAATAGACCTTTTCCTGCGGGATAAGGTAAATTTTTTTATGTGTAGTTGATAGATAGCTATTAGTTATTATTATTAGCGTCTTTTATGACTCCTTTTTTTACTTGAGAGCGGGAACGGGAGCGTAAGAGGGAGAGGGAGAGGGAGGAGCACACAGAAACTGTAACGGCTAAGAACGGCTGTACCGATTTTAATGATTTCTGATTTGTTACATTCTTAGGCGATACGAAGTTCGCCGGGTCAGCTAGTTACATATAAAAGTCTACCCAAAGCAAATAGCAGATACACTAAATAATCTCACCCACAAATATATATATGTATTTACATAAGTTTCCCCTCAAACGTCAATGTAAAACGAAAAAAATAATAATGAAAATAATTTATTTTCAAAGGACTTTAATAGAGGGCGACACAACCTGTGGACTGTCTATATTCTGGGCGGATGATGGCTTGGACACGGGACCCATTCTTCTGCAGAAGTCATTCACCTGCACCATCGATGACACGGTGGACTCTTTGTATAACAAATACTTATATCCTGAGGGTAAGAATATAAAGTGATCAAATTAAATACATACAACTATTAGCGGTAGTGAATAAAAGTTTCCTACAAGACAAAAAAAATTCATAGAGTACCTGTTCCAGGTATAAGGGCGCTAGCCGAATCAGTCAATATGGTGGCGAACGGCACAGCACCAAGGATCAATCAAACGGAAGATGGAGCCACTTACGATCCTGCTCTATTCAAACCTGAAACTCATCTGGTAAAGTTATGTCTTAACTTAATAATTATACGTAACATGAAACAATATTATATCTATAAATAAGTTTAATATTAGGTAAACTTCAATTAGAATGGACTCTCTTGTGGTCATAAAATGCGACTTTTAAGTAGACGAAAAATTTAAAAAATACTTAATAAGTATCGTTGTACGAAAAAAACAAATAAGATCAAACCAAGAACAAAAATCTTTACATAAGACCAGCATGTGATGATGATGATGTATGTACTATAATTTTATGATAAACGAGTAACCACCCTCGCTTAGCTTCGGTTTTCTTATTTTTTTTACACCTTGGGTTACTGGAGTTGGGTTATTGGAGTTTTATTAAGGATCCCTAACTATTTTTTTAATATAATATAGCCTATGTTACTCGGGGATAGTGTAGCTTCCCAACAGTGAAAGAATTTTTCAAATCGGTTCAGTACTTTCGGAGCCTATGCAATGCAAACAAAAAATCAAATCTTTCCTCTTTATATATTAGTATAGAGTATAGATAAGTAAATTTAGGTATCAATGATTATCATAATTCACAATCCCATATCGTTTTTTGCAGATTGACTGGTCTAAAGGTGGTAGAGAATTACACAACTTTATCCGTGGCATGGATTCTTCGCCAGGCGCAACAACCTTCATTAAACCACAAACTAAGGAAGGTGTCGATGAGTCTAGTGAAGCTAATATTGAAATTAAGTTCTTTGGGTCTTCACTATGGGAAGGAGAGTATGAAACTGAGGGAGATAAATTATTTATAGCAGGTTTACAAAAACCGGCGATAATACACGATGCTGGTCTTTTGATCACAGCTAATGACGGAATTAAGGTACGATTATTATAATTATCTCATTGCATAATAGTAAAAATATATGAATCCCTTATAACATAAAGACCTTAATGACATAATGAACATTGTTTTGTTACAGTTCAATGTAGCTCGATTAAAAGTGAATGGCAAAATGATCAACGCGCAAAACTTTTATAAAGCCAATGAAAAGAAAGTATCTCTTGAATTAACTGCTGATGAAAAACAGTTTATAGAAAATGCACGCGCAGTATGGAAGGCAATACTTAGAATAGACATCGAAGAAGACACAGATTTCTTTTCCGCTGGAGCTGGTTCAATGGATGTCGTAAGACTTGTTGAAGAAATTAAAGACTTAGCTAATATAGAGTTACAAAATGAAGATGTTTACATGAATACCACATTTGAAGATTTCTCTCTGGCGGCAGTGTTAAAATGGCGAGGTGATACAGGCAATAAAGAGATTACATATGAAGGAGTGGAATTCGAAGCAAATAAATTGAAAATAAAATTTCCTACACAATTGTTCATAAATGGTGAATTTGTAAATTCAGATAGTGGTAAAACTCTAACGTTAATTAATCCGACAGACGAATCTGTCATTTGTAAAGTACAAAGTGCTTCAGCAAATGATGTAGACAAAGCCGTTAAGGCTGCGAAAAAAGCTTTTGAACAAGGAGAGTGGTCAAAGATCAGTGCCAGGGAACGAGGACAAATATTATTCAGGTAAATTTTTATTTTGTATGTCTGAAATAAAAACAACTACCCAAAGATCTTAGTAAGAATAGGGACGTAATTATGATTGATACATCTATAATTAATTCTTTATTTTATTTTACAGACTCGCTGATTTAATGGAGCAACATAAAGAAGAGCTAGCAACCATTGAGTCTATAGACTCCGGAGCAGTGTACACATTGGCATTGAAGACGCACATCGGAATGTCGATAGAGACTTGGAGATACTTTGCCGGTTGGTGTGACAAGATCCAAGGAGCCACCATTCCTATAAGTCACGCAAGGCCAAATAGAAATTTGACCATGACAAAGAAGGAACCAATTGGTGTCTGCGCGTTGATAACGCCGTGGAATTATCCGTTAATGATGCTGTCGTGGAAAATGGCAGCGTGCTTAGCCGCTGGCAATACTGTCGTTATGAAACCTGCTGCGGTAAGACATATATTTTATTTGCTCTTTTTTACTAAAGCACTGTTTATTGTTATCGTATAAATTACAGATCTATAATTATCTTACCACGAATTGTTTGTTTCTACTATCGTTTTAGAAAGATGCTCTATCATGGGGGATCGTTGAGTCTCGTTACGTCCAATACAGTAATGATAATTATAATATTTATTTGCATAGGTTTGTCCACTCACGGCATTAAAATTCGCTGAGCTGTGCGTCCGGGCAGGAGTTCCGCCGGGTGTTATCAACATTCTACCTGGAAGTGGTACCGTGTGTGGTCAGGCACTAGCTGATCATCCACTTGTAAGGAAACTTGGATTTACTGGTAGCACCGAAATAGGTAAAATTACCGACAAGGAATTTGATCAGTTCCCATAAAACTAATTGTAAATGAAGATTACTATTTATTCCGCTGTATTGTCATGGAAATAATGTGTTAATTGCAGGACAAACAATAATGAAGTCATGTGCCGCTTCCAATATGAAAAAGGTTTCGCTAGAATTGGGTGGCAAGTCTCCACTTGTTATCTTCGAAGATTGTGATCTCGACAAGGCAGTTAGAAACGTGAGTGTACCTATTGATTTGTTTCTGCTACTACTGCATATTTTCCTCCATGCAGTGAAGTGAAGAATCCCCTGACGTTTTGTACTCCTAGTGGGTTTAACCCTAGTTGCAGAACTAAGGGTCGACCTCTCTGTTCCTGATATATTTTTTCTGTTTGTCTATACTGTAATACACGGTAACTTAGTACTCGATGTGTAAGTATTTATAATTATCTATTTTATTATCTGTTTCTAACAGGGTATGGCCTCAGTATTCTTCAATAAGGGTGAGAACTGCATAGCAGCCGGTCGGCTGTTTGTGGAGGAATCAATCCACGATGAGTTCTTACGACGAGTAGTGGAGGAGACGAAAAAGATCAGCATTGGCGATCCGCTGCATAGAGCTACATCTCACGGACCCCAGAACCATAAAGCTCATATGGATAAATTAATTGAGGTACTAACTATATTTCATATACTTTAAATTATTTACCAAAAATCATATTGATTTGAGATGTGGAGTGCGACATTTGAAAATTTTGAAAATATAGATCAAGTTAGACTTTTTATTTTAACAAAAGATTATAACAAGAGATTAAAGATTTGTTAATATTAATTTTTACTGTTTTACTAGCTACTGTTTTAAAGGATTTTTAAAGTAATAATACGCGTTTGACCTATGTCCCCACGCAAGCCTACCAAATTAACTCCACTCATATCTAGGACTCATGAAACATAGGATAATACGATAGTTAATAATTAACGTTATAATTTAAATGTCACAGTACTGTGAACGCGGTGTGAAGGAAGGTGCTCGGCTGGTGTATGGAGGCAAGCGCGTCAACAGACCAGGATTCTTCTTCGAACCCACCATTTTCACCGACGTCAAGGATGACATGTATTTGGCCAAGGAGGAGTCGTTTGGACCCATCATGATCATCAGCAAGTTTAGTAGCAAGTGAGTTATTGAGGATACATATTATAGTCTCTGTTAATTGGCAAGTTTTGAATTCACTCTGTCTGTCTGTCTGATTCCGATCTCCTTCGCGGAGCTTTCATCGTCTTGATCAACCATCTCTCAAACTGCTCGATACAGCAATCTTGTTTTAATACTTTTACGCATTCTCAGAAGGAGATACCTACCAGGTATTCGAGCAGTAGCTTAATTTATTAGATGTCAACTGGAAAAGGACTCCTCCTTAGACACCATAAACCATCATGATTTAATTAATCAGTGCTTAGTTTAATTATTGCTTATTGCATCTTTCCAGAAACATAGACGATGTGATCCGTCGCGCCAACAACACGGAGTACGGGCTCGCTAGCGGCGTGTTCACACGGGACTTGTCCCGCGCGCTGCAGTTCGCGGAGCGGGTGGACGCGGGCACAGTCTTCGTCAACACGTACAACAAGACCGATGTGGCCGCGCCCTTCGGCGGGTTCAAGCAGTCTGGCTTTGGGAAGGACTTGGGTAAGGTGGCTTCAAGCCGTGAAACCATTAGACACAGCTAGATCTGTAATAATCTGAATTTTATCAAGAAAGAAATTACCGACTTCAAAATAACTCAAAAACTACTTGTCAGATCTAGCTTAAATTTAAGTGGGATCACATGACAAGCACCAGCTTTCGATTTAAAAAAAATCATCCAAAACCGGTTCATCCAGTCGAAAGTTCTGAGGTAACAAACATAAAAAGTACAGTCGAATTGAACACCTCCTCCTTTTTTGAGGTCGGTTAAAAAGGCCGCGAGCGCTTCTGTGCACCATTGCAGATTTTTGGAGGAGTTAGAGGCCAATCCAAGTGTCGGAAGTTTTCAAGCCGCCCAAACGCCTCTAGCCTGAAAACATGGCTTAACGACTGTTATCTTACTATACCGGGACTCAAGAAATTTTGCCACTAACTTAGGGATTTTGTTGGGTTGGGGCCCTCTAGTTTTAATCGATACCTTTCGGAGCCGACAAAAGTCGCTGTTTACCGCAAACTTTTAGCCAATAGAGCGTGATTATATATTTTTTTAATTTCTTTTGCAGGTCAAGAAGCACTCAACGAATATTTGAAAACCAAATGTATAACAATTGAATATTGAGCTATAATTATTTATGATTATCATCATGTTTTTCTACTTTTAAGTCTGTATAATGTAATATAAGTACCCTATTTAAATAATATTGTATTGTTTAATATCATGACATGATCTAACAGTGTGAATGGTGTTGAATGATAATTTGATGTTACAATGTTTAAACCTAAATAAATAAATAAATATACCCTAATGCCTTATTGCTTTATTATTTAATTTCCAATTTACTTTCGCCTAAGTGAATCGTTTAGATAGTCCAAATATTAATTCTCAGAAATATCTAGTGCTTACTGCTTATCAACACTCAAAGAACTCACCTGATTGGATTTGTAAGCAGTTTGGGTCAAACTAACCTCGTATCAGAAAGAAACCCTAATGTTGTAAACTGAACATTTAGTTATCTACTTAATGAATGAATGAATATTTTATATGCAAAAATTGTGGTTACATATAGGTCTTAATTTTAGATTTTTGCAGCTCACAATGTACCATGTTGATGGTGTGCAAATCTATATAAATTTATTAAAATGTATTTACATTATATTTAAATGATTTAACATCAATGTCACTATCATATTACTATTATTATTACAATTATATATATATGTTACCGGCAAAACCCGATTTCAGGTCAAACTAGTTCGGCCTAGGCCAAACTAGTTTATCCTACTTGTGTCAGGTCAAACCAGTTTGGCCTAGTCTAAACTAGTTGGGCCTAGGCCAGACTAGTTTGTCCCGACACGATTAGGCAAAACTAGTTTCTCGTCAGTCTAGTCGTCAGCTAATATTCATTTAGTTGTATATTGTTTACCAAATGATGTATTATGTAAGGTTTCGGACCAATGTTATAAAGAAAATGACAAATCATTATAATAACAAAGTTGCATTGTATGCACTTTTAGGGAGAATTTAGGGGTTTTTGATACATAAACAGGCTTCCAAACGTCTCCGGCGCTGCGGGAAATGCAGCCCCTCCGCCCTTGCGTAACAAACTGCAGGCACTCCATGCTCGCCTACGCAGCTTCGGCTTTTTGGTCGCCTGCGGCGACCAGCCTCAGCCGCTTCGGCTCACATGGTGCCTGCAGTTCGTTACAGCGGGCGGGGGCTGCTCTCCCTCCGCGCCTCCGGGGTTTACATTCACTCTAGGGGTAGGGCAGACTAGTACCACGTGGGGTCGGGATTAACTAAGTCGGTTCTGTCACCAATTTTGAAAAAAATTAAGGAACTGTTACACAGACGAAACGTTATTCGTGTAAAAATTGTCTGGCCTAGTGAAGAATTTGACAAATGATAAGTGCCCTGAACGTGTTGTGTCATTATAATAATCAGCATAACAATAATTCTTCCAAATGAAACGTTGTCATACAAAAATTTGACAATCGTTAGTTGTCAAAGTGAAAAATAGGCGAACCGTTGGTTGGCAAGTAATAATCGGCCAAACAATTTTCGGCGAAAAGGCAGGATCCCGAAACGTTGTCATACAAAAATTTGACAATCGTTAGTTGTCAAAGTGAAAAATAGGGGAACCGTTGATTGGCAAGTGATAATCGGCCAAACAATTTTCGGCGAGAAGGCAGGATCCCGTTTTAAGCACAAAAATTTGTCTAATAAATATAAATCCGTAACAATTCGGTTCTAATCAGTTTTAGACTGACGAGAAACTAGTTTTGCCTAATCGTGTCGGGACAAACTAGTCTAGCCTAGGCCCAACTAGTTTGGACTAGGCCACAACTAGTTTGACCTGACACGAGTAGGATAAACTAGTTTGGCCTTTTTTTTTTTTTTTGGGGGGGGGTGAAATGCATTACGCATACCACCCGGGCACAGGGGGCACCCGAGTGGTTATGTGGGACCCCGTCTAGGCTAATGAGACCCACGGTATACCCACTGAAAACCCCCCCATCTTCCGCCTCGCCGCATTGTGACGGGGTCACGCTTTCGCACACATCCGCGACCCCGCCGGCGGCAGCCGCCCACTAGCGGCTCCACCGCGAAAGCCCGAAGGCCCTCCACGATGGGCGCACCAGATGTTAGGGTGCGCCTCCCTCCTCGGCCTCCACCAGTACTGTAGCAGACTCCCCCCGAGTCTGCTACTAGGAGGCCGTGGGTACCAGATAACTGGTACTCGATGGAAGATAAGGTCTGTGGTTCTTCCACCGACCACAACTCGGCCGCAGAGGATAGGGCAAGCGGCGCACCGCAATACCGACATGCCTCTTCCTCTGCGGCCCCACCAGTGCCGTTTCGGCGGAACGGCCCCGCCAGCTCGCAGGGGGTAGGGAGAGTGGCGCACCGTAATACCAACACGCCTCTCCCCCTGCGATCCCTCCACGGCCGCAGAAGATAGGGAGAACGGCGCACCGTAATACCGGCACTCCTCTTCTTCTGCGGTCCCACCTCCACGCACGTCCGCAGCGGACTGGTTCAGCCCGCTGGGAGCGCGTCCTCCTCGGGCCAGCCGGCGACCCAAACAGGCCGGCCCTGGTTGCCTCTTAGCTTCACCGTGGGTGACCAGTCCACGGTTACTAAGCCCCCCCGCCACGACAAGGCGGGCAACCCCCGGGGGGGAAACTAGTTTGGCCTAGGCCAAACTATTTTAACCTGAAATCGGGTTTTGCCGGTAACATATATATCATTACTATTATTAAATTATATAACATTATTACATTGTTTTTTTTTTCTTTTTTCTCAGTTGTGCATGTCAAATTTTATTGAGATTAACTACTCAATACGTGTAAACCCACAGACATGTATACCGGATAAACCGGAATTTAGTCAAAATATGTATGTAGCTTAGCCGTTTCGTTACGAAAAGAACGAAAACCTAAAACCATGTGACGGTAACAAAACGGTCAATCAACAAGGAGTCCATATATCAATTTTTAGACCTCTAGCATCAAAAAATTGCGAATGTCTCACACAAACTTCCATCCCCTAGTTTAAGGGGTTGGCCATTGGGGCATGGAAAATAGGGTTGGGGGATAAAAGTTCCAAGTTTTAAAAATTTGTTGCTTGTGCTTGTCTGTGAAATATTAGCTCAGATATCAAATTCCAGCTTTCTAGGACTTCAGGACACAGAGTACTTAATCACTCTTCCTGTTTTTAAATCTTCCCTGACCAGATGGACTGATGATCTCTGTGTACTAGGCGCTCAGCAGTCGCTATTGCTACAGGGAGTTACATTTCATATCAAATCAAAGAGAAGCATGCCATCTCTATTTCAAGCGTTTTTTACTGTTTGTTTTTTAACTGTATCTCTACATAATCTGTGTTTGCTAAAATGTCAATGTCAATTGCCAAAAATCAAAATCAACTTTTATCACTGACGCTGTCAAAAACAGATGTTTTACGTTTTTTTTTATCTCAGTGTAGTCTTAACCTGTCGAAAATAATTACATTTCATATTTTTGACTACAGGGGACAGAAATTTATCGTTAATAATGAGCAAAGGGAAAGTAAATTTGCGCGATATATCGCCGATTATGCAGGCATTCCGGAATTTCCTTCTGGGAGTATGTATACTGTATTTTTTTGGTATAATTATGTAACTTTTTAAAAGTACGTTGTATCAGCGATGTTTTATTTTGCCATTTTAGAGAAAACATACGAATGCACTTCGTTTTGAGCCGCTGTTGTCTGACAGGACACAGCCACCGCCGCAAATACCTGATGGTTCAACCCACAAGTAAGCTATGAATGTTTATTGAAAATTAAAATTTAGAGATCAAAATATTAGGAATCAGGTGAGTTAAAATCATTTAATATGAATTACTAGCTCCAGCCTATTAAGAAACAATGCACTAAAGTCTCTCGTCTCATCACGTTACATGGGAAGACTTGAGCATATCCATAAAAGTACAGTGGAAAATGTTTATAATACATATTGGTTTAATTGACTACTAGCAAGGTCCCAGATAAATTACCCGCGGTTTCCTAACGGACCAACTACGTACGCACAACCTATTAAATTACTTATGTCCACATATCGCTTAAAACAATATCTGATGAAGCAACATTTCAAAGTTTTAAAAACTGTGTAATAATTAAATGGAAATGTGAAAAGCTTGGAAAAGTGATAATTATTTGCTGTTAACTTCTAGGCATGCTCACAACTACTACTACACACGTGATGCTCGCCGGGAGGTGGCTCCACCTGTGGATTTAACACAGAAACTGCTAGCGGACGTTGCAGATAAGAGGTTAGTTGATAACCAAGAATTTTATTAAGGAACGAGTAACCACCCTCGCTATGCTTCGGTTGTCTTATTTTTTTACACCTTGGGTTACATTATTTGAGTTTTATTAAGGATCCCTAATTTTTTTTAAAATATAATATAGCCTATGTTACTCGGGGATAGTGTAGCTTCCCAAGAGTGAAAGAATTTTTCAAATCAGTTCAATAATTTCGGAGCCTATTCAATGCAAACAAAAAATCAAATCTTTCCTCTTTATATATTAGTATAGATGTCTAATTGAAGTTCCAGATTTGGAACATATAGGTATTCATACTATCAAATCCAGTTTCTAGTTTATCAGGTCCTGGGCAATTAAATTGCTCGCAATCTGATACTATTGCCTGCTTTATAACAAAAGGACTTCAAGCCTGCTAATTGATTAAAATTTTATGATGACCCGTGTGGCGCAATGGTTACATGCTGGAACGCTGTGTCAAGGGTTCTGGGTCCGATTCCCAGCGAGGCAGAAATTGAATGATGAGTTTGAATTTCTGTTCTCGGTCTGCGTGTGAGTGTTCTTGTCTCTGTGTGTTGTCCATGGCACTCACGAGTCACGACACCGGGAATCCCAGTGGGGCTATTTATATTTTATTTATCTGCTCCGGCCGGGAATCGAACCCGGGATCCCTCGCTTCGCAGGCAGGGTTGCTACCAACTAGGCTACAGGGTCAGTAAAAGGGTGTTAATATCGCGACCGCGATAACAGAATTATAAACGTAATTAATCAAATTTTTTGCATTAAAATTTTACTGTGTATTCCTTAGGGTTGTCACTTTTACTTTAATAAACTACTAATATTATTATTCTTGTTTCAGTACACCCAGAGAAGTAAAAAATGTTGTTCCGACACCTGGAAAACCTTTTGCATGGGACAAACATTATTAATAAATGAATGAGTTTAATAATATAACATTATAGATGAAGTATAATTTTAACGTTTAATTTAATAAATACAGTTTCTGTTGCAATATTTTTCTTTGTTGAGGTGACCAAAGGGCACTTGCACCAAACATGAATGAATTATTTAGGCTCAAGGTTAGTTGGTAAAATCTCATTCATCAATACCTTCTAATAGACATGATGACAGTAAGTAAAAATCACTAAAATTATGTATTTATTTAACGAAACCCTATTAATCGATTACAAAACACGCATTTATCGTATTATTATGAGCGAGATTAACAATGTTTTTTTGTTAAAATAATTTAAGTTTTGATAAAATAAAACTACAAAATACGGCAAGCCGCCATGCTATCTTGAACGCCAATAAGCGCGAATTACGTCACGCCTGAGGAAACATACGAATATTACAATACTGACAATTACATCTTTTCTTACTTTCCTGAGGCGACACACAAGCGACGCCATGACACTTAAGTGTTTTGGTGCCAATTATAATAATTATTATTATAATGCTTAGTCGTCCTTGAAGGAGAGCTCTTTATACGCCTTTCTTAAAAAACTCCATTTCTATAGCACTATGGGAAAACCCTGGAAGCGAAGCTCATTCCACAGTTTGCATGTGCATGGCAAAAATGATCGTGAGAATCGGACCATAAAGGTTGTCCATGAATCCAATCAGAAGATAAATACTAAATAATAGAAAAATACTGACTAATAAATAAGAAACAGTTTTCATTTCATATTTTAATCAAACAAAGTCGAAGCACACTCAATTGAGTATAAACAAATTAACAATTCATTTTTAATCAAGTAAACCACTCACAAACAATCTTAAGTTAAACATTGATTCACCCCTTATTTAAACACAAGGATCCAGAAATATCTCTGATATGTAACAATTCAAAATACTGGAGTTGATTTTTCAATAAAATAATGTTTTGCCCTAGTGCAGTCAGTCATCTGTATGAAAAGGAATTGAAATTTTTTGAATAAATTGAAACGATTTCTATAAATACAGGAAGGTATAATTATTTATACACCAATATTATGCTCTAATTGTTACAATTAATTTCTAGGTATGGTACATTTTACTACTTAATATTGTAATACACTTTACTTATACATAGCTGTTATTATTACACAATTTCGTCAACTACAATACATTCTGGTAAAGTGACTATTGACTATAAAATTCACTTATACATATAACAATTAGTAGCTTCTATTAGCAAGCTAAACTCTTGTCTATAATTTTATATCCACATATTACGCGTTAGACAAATACGACTTAACTGGTGTAAATTGGTGTGAACTACGACGTAAAAAGTCGTTCATTAATATAATTATTACTCATACTATCGTTCAAAAATTCATGCCATACATAAATACATTATTTATCAACCATAATATTATCATAATATTATGACAAATATATCAAATATAGCATCATACCATTGTATTGATAATAAGTTACACTCAAAAGTAGTATATCTTTAATTTCATTAATAGTCCATAATCCATACCGAATCTCATAATAACACCTCAGTGAGTTGTAAGTGAAACCAGCCAAGTTCAGTCACTGGACTCGGTGGAGTCGGGTGTCCGTAAGTTCATGTGTGAGAAGTTTCCGAAGGTAAATGCTCTGTTCCTCACCGGCCTTCTCGACCGATATCTAAACCTGGAAATAAAACAATTAGCGTTTTACCAAAAAAATAACCTAAAAACTTCAAAGAAACATTCTTCGAACTGACTTCGAAATACCTATATCAAAATCGTAATGTGTATGTATGTACAGCGCGACCAACTTATCTGTGAAATGGCGAAAATTGGAACTAATTCCGCCCCATTCATAAGTTCTTTAAGTTCATTCATTGACATTTACTACGTCTCGAATTGCGTCCAATGATTGGTCCAATGCGTCCGACATCGCCCTCCATCACAGATAAGTTGGAGGCACTGTAGTTTCCAGTTTGTCATAGATCCAACCAGAATTGAATTCTGATTAATATGGGTACAATCTGGAAGTATCCCCTTTGAAATAAAAAAAAAATTCAAATAGACATATGCCAGAGTTCTCGGAGATAACAAAAATAAAACAACCAATAAAGAATTTCCTTCCTTCTTTTGACTCTTTTTGATTCATCTCAATACCATCAAGTACAAGCCCTAAACATACCTGTGTCATTTATCCTCTCCGTCCACTTGTTTTCTGAACTGCATGGCATCACCGTATGCCTTCTTAACGGCTTTCTTCTCCGTCGGCTTCCTGGACTCCATGAGTTTCGCTTGGTCCACACTCTTGTCCGTCCCTAACAACTCCAGCTTGTTAGGAGGCAGCCATTGCCAGGTACGTTTGACGTCGAAGAATAATACTAGATACAGAATGGGCTCGTGAGAGTGGTTCTTTTTGAGGTTGAGCACATCTTGCGGTGGCACTGGTAATGGCACTCCGTTGTATATGAAGCCTTTTGGCATCTTTGGATCGATGATCAGCGCTGGGTACCAGGGGTAGCCTCTGTGAAGCAACAGTTTGAAATTTAGGAATATAAAACTAGAGAAAAATGTGTGATTGATAACTCTCTTTTTTTTTGATATCCTCATCAGTAGTGATATCAACCCCAGATGATAAATGTTATTTCCTTCTAAGGTTTTTATACTTAAGGATGTAATGACATTTTATCGTTTCACTTAGATCTTTGATAAGACATTTGTTGCAAGTACAGTTTGCAAAAAAAGACAATTTACCTGCATTTCGCCCACACCAATTGCAATGGTTCTAGATGCATATCTGGTTGAGCATTCTTCACTGGTGTTTTAGACGTTGACGATCTTGTACCTCGACCCTGTAGCAAAATATTTCATCTGTCTCTTTCTTTGACAACTGACATTTGAATGAAAGTGATAAGGCGAGCATCATTTATGCCATTCATAGATGATCCTCTCAATTTTTTAGAAGAAGAAAAAATAATTTAAATACATAAATAATAATTTAAGGCCAAAACTAATTTCTGTTTACTATTAATTATGTATTAATTTATTTTTACATTACTTTTTAAAACTAATTAAAATCATTATTTCAACAAAAAATACTGCCATCATTGTTTACCGTTTAAGATTCGTCTATAAAAACGGACTATATGATATAATCAAATTATTACAACATTTTTACTAGACATGATAGTACAGTACGGCCGCTGTATCTTGGCGCGTCTGAACATAGGCTTTGCGAACTTTAGCGCATGTAAGACAGAGATGGCAACACGAACATGCTAACGTATGACTGAGACACAATACACCGCGTATCGAGTATTGGCGAATTATGTTACTGCGCAGCCTTCTGCGCGAAGTTCAGACGCGCCAAGATACAGCGGCCGAAGTATATGTACTTGTTACTTCACATTAGTCATCAATACGAGGTACTTCACAGATGTCTTTAATTTCATCGTACGTGTTTCTTCAGTTTTCTTTGACTAATAACCACTTACCTTAACGGGCGTGACGGGTGTCTCCGAGTCCGCAGCGCCGGCCCGCGCCCCCCGCCGCCCGCGCCGCCTCGGCTCGCCCCCGCTGCCGCCCTCCACGTTAGACTCCATCGTGTCGTTGTAACTCGAACTGAAATACAAGAACTCATCAGGCAAGAACAATAGACGTCGCAGTGTGGGGCTATGAGTGTAGAGTTTAATAAAAAAACTGAGTGAAAACTTGAACAATTACGTGTGTATTTTTTGAATCGTCAAGAAATATTGTACAGGAAATACTTTTAAATGAAGTGTTGTAACACTGATCGTTTCAAACAGCTTGACCGGTTTGCTCCAGAGATGGCGCTAACAATCATTATACAGTGGTGTTGATTAAAATGATTAGTGTGGTAGATTGGTTTTGTCCCATCTCAAAAATACCCATCATTTATCTTTTACCAGGTTATATTTATAGTCATTTATGTGTATCCACTGCAATATACAAACAGGCTTTATATTTTCTAGAATTATTCATCAAAATAAGCAGCTAGCCTAAATCAGTCGCCGAATGCCTCATATTGTTCCAGCTGGAGACTTAAGAGCAAGTTCGTTCTTTCTTTCTCTCTTTTACTTCAGTTAGCTCATTTGTCGTTAATAGTTACTTACAAAAACAAAAAGTTATTTAACTTAACATCATCATTGCGAAGTGACATCCATTCGCAAAGGGTCCCACCACAGAACATCTAATAATTAGTTAGAAAGGAGTTGTGGGCGGGGCAGGCGCGCCAAGACTATGAGCAAACGTGCATACTTCACAAAAACACGCGATCGCGCTGTTTAGTGACTCGCGACCTCCAACGGAGAAAAGTACTGCGAAACACTGCGACTAAATTACGTGAAAATGCCTTCATGTGCGGTAATTACTTGCCGTGCACGAAGCCAAGTGCTTAACATAAACAAAGGAAGCGTTTCTTTTCATCGGTAAGTAAAAAAACTACGATATTTTAGTTTAAATCCTTCAAAATGTCCTTCAAATAATTCTTTTCCCAAAAAATATACATTGCGGGCTGCATGCGCTCGTCATTTTTATCACATCAATTCGAACGCGTAATGTATTGCGTAGAAGTAGCTCTAGTGTTGGTTGTAGTAAAAGATGACATCGATATTCGATAGATTCTTTCGAAGTTATAATAAAAACAACGTTCTTAAGTAATGTGAATGTGGCCAGATAAATTTAATATTTTATGCATTGAAATATAGTTTGAAAGAACATTGACGTATTTTACACGTAGTAAGTAAGTAAGTAGTAGTAGGTTTATATTATATTTTTCAGTTAGATTTTTGGCAGGATATTGTTGTTTGAAGCAGTTACTTCTTGTTTATTATTTTGTTAAAATCTATATCTAATCTAGCGTTCATGAGTACCGTCATTGAACCTAGGTGGCTGGCCTATGAGTACCGCCATTTTGAAAATCGGCAGTTGGTTTGATCACACGGTGGTTCAAATTGTTAGGGCAGCGCCACGTTAACTAGGGGTCCTAGGTTCAAATTCCATATCTGTAAAATTTTTGGAATCCACATTTTCATGTTTTATTCTAATAGAATTTAATGAATTTTAGTTCCCGAAAGATTCAGTTATACGAGCTCAGTGGATCGCTGCAACAGGCAACCTGACTGGATTCCTACTAAATGTTATTTTTTATGGATGTTATTTTTTATATGTAAACCTTTATTTTACACATCTGTCGACCTTACGAAAATAAATACCGATAAAAGTTTATCGTCAGTCAATCCTTAAGCTACAGTGCCACGCCTCTCACGCACACATAACAACCTTCGTGCGTATTTGTTCATTTTCGTAGTAGTAAGCAAATGGAGGGGATCGAAACGGCGACAGCGGTTCTCGTACAAATGACGCGCTATGCCCTTTCTAACTAATTATTAGATGTTCTGTGGGTCCCACTGTCCCAGAACATACTATCTATACTCTATACAAATAAATAAAATTGGAGTGTCTGTTTGTAATATTAAAATAACCACTTTTTACTAAGTGCATTTGGATGTATACACGGTACATATACCAAAACAACATTTTTTTACAATTTTTGTCTGTCTGTCTGTTTGTACCGGCTAATCTCTGAAATGGCTGGAGCGATTTTGACAGGACTTTCACTGGCATATAGCTGATATAACAAGGAGTAACTTAGGCTACTTTTATTTTAGAAAAAAAATAGTTTGTTAGGCGATACGAAGTTCGCCGGGTCAGCTAGTTTAACATAACATCATCATTGCGAAGTGACATCCATTCGCAAATGGTCCCACTGTCCCAGAACGTACTATTTGTCGTATAATCCAATAATCTCACCCGTCGCTGGAGCTGAAGGAGCAGGAGCGGTCGGTGGCGCGCTCGTCGTCGTAGTGCGTGCACGACGAGCACGACTGCGACCACACCGAGCTGCTGCTTGAAGACCTGGACGACATACGATACTTGTATGGGTTTTGTGTACAGTGCCACCAAGTTATCTGTGAAATGGCGAAAATTAGAACTAATGCCGCCCCATTCATAAGTTATTTATCATTCATTGACATTTACTACGTCTCGAATTGCGTCCAATGATTGGTCCAATGCGTCCGAACGCGCCCTCCGTCAATTCACATATAATTTGGTGGCACTGTAAGTTACATGTATTTAGCGGGGGCAAACACTCTTCCCAAAATCGGCTAAGCCAATTTAGATGTGGTTTTCAATGTTAGTTATATTGTAAGCTTTATGTAATATTAAATGTTTGTGTTTATGAAATGAAGAAATAAAAGTTAATGATTTAGTTTCTTTTCCAAACCAGATCTTTCCTAAGCAGGTTGATAGCATAGTATGTACGTCACAGAGCTGGAGAGCGCCAAGTCGCTGATATGTTATGTATGTATGCATATGTGTATGTATGTATGCATATGTGTATGTATGTATGCATGTATGTATGTATGTAGGCGACAAACCTGGAGAGCGCCAGATCGCTGTCGGAGCCCACCTCGCCGGGCGGCCCGCGGTACTGCAGGAAGGACGCGGGCACCGGCGTCGACACCGGCTTGCTGTCGCCCACGCCGCGCCCGCTGTATGCACACAGTTAAATAAGGTTTAGAAGTATTAAGTAGTTAACTAAATTTTAAGTGAATAATTTTTAGTGTAATAATTTCTACACGTAATAATTTAGTAAAGCTCTTTAGTTATACAATTCTACTTAATTACTTAAGCATTTTACTAAATTTTAATTAAAAAGTGCCTGCCCAAACGTGTTAAGTGATAAGCCCCGCCCACCTACTTAACAGAAAATAGAAAAAATTCTAAATTACTTGTCTACTTGATTACTAAACTACTAAATTACTAAACTACTAAATTGTCCGTTTACACGTATTCATTTACATAAAATTTAGTTAACTAATACATGTAAACCGAACGTTACATTGGTGAATGATCGTTGTCTAACGCCGGCATTAATCAACGAACGATGTAATCTAATAACTAAAGATTGTAGATTGAAACTTAATTCTAACGCCAAACAGTGGGGACGCGGACGGCCACTGTATAGCGAGATGCTAAACCAGAATCCATAATTAGATAAACTTTAGATAGATAAATATTTGAAAAATTTATAAGTGACATATAAACTATGTTTTATAACGTAAGAGAATCAGCCGAGAGTCAAAAATAGCAGACCTAATTAATTTTCAAATTAAGGTTATAAAATCACGTTGAGACATACCCAAACAGGTCCGGAGAGGTTTGTGTCTTGTCCTTGTCGTGTTTGCGCGGGCGGCCACGCCCCTTCTTGCGCGGCGACGTGTCCAGGGTCCGGCCCAGACTCGCCGACAGAGTGGGTAACGTTGCTGGAAATATTTAAGTCATCGTTTCCAGAAGAAAGAAATAAAAACAATACAATAAACTTTTTTATCATATTTTTTATTATATTATTTTACTATATTTCCGAAATGGTGGTAGATTAAAAAAATTACTTTCATAAGGGCTTGTTTCACAATCTTCAAGTAAGTCCGAAGTAAGCTATTCGTTGGTTAAGTTGACATTTCGTGTATGTAAAATGACACTTTAACGTCACTTTAACAGGCGAATAGCTTATTCAGGACTCTACTTGATGATGGTGAAACAAGCCCTAAGTGTATTGAAAAATACCCACATGATTAAATCAGTTCGAATTTTGAATTTTATAAGTTAATGCTTGACTTCAATCTCAGCAACTTTAATGTAAATAAGTTCTCGGTAAGTTCAAAAATTCAGAAGGGTTTAAAAGATTACAGAAGAAACAGCAATTTACCATCAGATCCAAAACTTTTCGGAGGAGTCGCCACAGTGGAGGGCGGTATCAGAAGTGTGGGTTTTCTCAGACCACCCAACAAACTAAGACCTGCAAGTAGAGTACTTTTTAATATTATTATAACATTATAACTATTTTAAAATTACCCTACAGTTTTATTCTCTCCAAAATGATAACTAAGAACCATCTCGATCACATCAGCTTTAAAATTAAAAAACACCTAATATCGTCCATTCGTTTAGGACATGGAGGATAGAGTAGAAGGAGGGCCATTTCTGTGTATGAAAAGTGTCCGTAAAAACGCGTCCAATTACCGGTGGCGCTGCGGTGCGGTTACAACAGCTATGTTCGAATATCTATTTATCAGAAACTAGCACCATTCATTACGGGTGGCATAACTCAGCAAACTTCACTCCGCCTACAACAGCCATGTTCATATATCTGGTTTTCACACACTAGCGCCATTCTGAAATGCCCATTATTGGAACCTCTATTTTCAGTAAACAGCTGGACACTTTTTGATGTGAAACATCTTTACGCGAGGGGTAAACCTGATTTTAGACTTGGAGATCGTGGCGACGCATTTCGATGTTTCACATCTGTCAGCCGTCCCATGACAGCTGTTCTTTTTTCAACTTTCCCTTCACATGAGATGGCCCTTCTATGCTCCATGGTTTAGGAGCAAAGTTACCACAGACACGTCAAACTTAACACCACTCTTTTTGCGTAAAACGTCGGGGGTTAAAAAGAGACAATTTTTTTTTCACAAATAAAAAAGGTTTCTTATACCTGGGCTGGATGTTTCCGGGTGCTTAGCGGGCGACTTCTCGGGCGTGGCCAGTTTCTGCGTGCGCTCCACCGTCTTGACCGGCGGCGCGGGCGCGGGCGCGGCCGGCTCGCTGTCCGATGTGGCCGTCTCTGTCAAACGTAACAATAATAATCATATTATGATTACTACTTAGAACTGCTCCATTTGTAGCAATGTCGTTATTTACCTCTTACATTACTCTATTGCCAAATTAATGCCTATATAGTGTTTAACAATTTTTGAAGCTCACATCGATTAAAGGTGTTTTGAATCAATTATTGAAAGATGCAATACATCCGATTCTTTTAATTTAATAATGATAGGTATTTCTGTTTCCATTAGCCAATTTAATAAACAATTAACGTTACACACTCTATGAGTGTGGGGCTATGGCCCCACACTAGGATTCCCTGCGTTGTGGGTGCCGTGGACAACACACAAAGACAAGGATACACAACTATACTGAGAACGGAAATTCGAATTCATCGTTCAAATTCCCGCCTCGCTGGGAACCCAGGGCCTTTACAACGGCGGTCCGGCATGGTGCATTGCGACAGGCGGGTCGACATAGATGCAAGTACAGTGAACCAACTTATCTGTGAACTGAAGGAGCAACCATCATTGGACCAATCACTGGACGCAATTCGAAAGGTAGTAAATGTCAAATGAATGAGCACAAAGAACTTATGAATGACTTTTAAACATGGCGGCATTAGTTCCAATTTTCGCCACTTCACAGATAAGTTGGTGGCACTGTTAATACAAATATCGTAGTCATAAAGTTATCAATCAACAGACCGTTATCCCGTGTCGGGCGGGCTGGGTGCGGCGCGCCGCGGCCCCGCCCCCTGCGCCCGCGCCGGCCGCGCCCGCGCCCGCGCCCGCGCCACCAGCTCTTGTTCACCACGGCCTTCCGCGGCGGCGGGGACTCATCGCGCTGCCGTACAAACATCATACATTAAACGCTGATGACAGTCGCACAGTGTATTAAAACTCAATTTTGTCACGTCATTTTTAAAAATAATGTTATGTTTTGTCAAAGATGTCAAATTATCTAAAACGTAAAATGACTAAATTGTTTTACAAAATAAAATGAATTCAGATAAACCAAATTATTCAGATAACACTGGTAAACCAAATTATTAGTTTTTATAATTATATTACATAAAAATTGTGAGTTACACAAAAATCATAATTAAAATCTAGATAAGGCTGTGGATAGACGTAGTACCATTTTAATGGAGGCCATCCTGTGAAATCTGCTAGTCATTGCATCGTCCTGGTTGCGTGCAAACAAATTAATGATTCATAAACAATATGATATCATACAAACTAAATTTACATAATAATATGCATGTTACTGAAATGTGTAAAATTTCGTCAAAGTTTTACAACCAACACTGGTTAAGTTATAAAATTAATTTCATTTTCGTCTTATATTTTATCCAAACAATTCTAAATTGATTTATTTATGTATAATATTCAATTATCCGATTGAGTGCCTGAAAAAATTCTAATTTTATAATTGGATACCAAATTATGTGATTTATTTTCTATATAAAATAAAGTTAAAACTGCCATAAATGTATATTGTAAAAATCACATAGAAATACGTTTTAATAATAAGTAAAATGAACAGCCCATGATATCTATATATATAAAATTGAAAAGCGACACACCGCTGATTAAACAAAAAATCTCAGAAACTGCCGAACCGATTAAGATGAAATTTGGTAGGTAGATAGTTCCTGCTAAGGAGACGTCCACTAAGAACGGATTTTTGGAAATTCATCCCCTAAGGGGTACAAATAAGGGTTAGAAGTCACTTTCATACAAACCAACTTCGTCAGTTTTAGAGTTATAAATATGAAATTTTTTATGTTAGTTTATAGTAATAAACAAAAGTTAGCTTTAACACATTTTTTTGGAAAATCATCCCTTAAAGGGTTAATTTCTTCAATTTAACTTAGTACGCAACTTCGTCATTTTTGAAGTTAAAAACATGAAAATTTATATATTAGTTCAAAATTAGAAACAAAATTTAAGGGTCATGTGTTTTTTTGGAAAATCAACCCCTAAAGGGTCGAATAAGGTTGTTCAAGTTTGTATGGGAACTTCGTCAGTTTTGAAGTTAGAAGGGTGAAAATTTATATATAAGCTTATAGTTAGACACAAAAAATAACTGTATCACTGTTTTCTCGAAATTCATCCCCTACAAATAGGGGTTGGAGGTCATTTTCATACAAACCAACTTCGTCAATTTTAGAGTTGTAAATATGAAATTTTTTTATGTAAGTTTATAGTAATAAACAAAAATTAAGTTTAACACATTTTTCTGGAAAATCATCCCTTAAAGGGTTAATTCAATGGATGGTACTTAGTAGGCAACTTAGTCATTTTTGAAGTTAAAAACATGAAAATTTACATATTAGCTCCAGTTTAGAAACAAAATTTGTAAGTATTATGTTTTTTGGAAAATCATCCCCTAAAGGGTTAATGAGGATCAGTAAAGTTATAGCAAATTCTATAGAACTAGTATCCACGCGATTCTTTATGGCATATGAATGATATATCTTTTTGAATCATCCAAATCGGACCATTACTTACGAAAATATTAAGTAATAAACATTGCCGTTCCGGCCGCTAAAATTCAAACTACGCGGGCGCGTGTGACGTCACGATTCCCGTCGCCGCCAGTTAGCCGCTGGCAGCGATACGGCGCGCAATGTTTTGTTTGGATAATTGTGACTTTGAAACAAATTAATTAATATTAATAAATTAATAAATTAAGTGTCCCATTTGTGCCTAATTCACCTTTTAACTATGTATCAGTATTGTATAGTGCTTAAACGTTCAAACACTTCTATGAAAACGCCAAAAAAAACTATTTTTTAACGTGCCGAAAAACTCAAAACTTCGTAGAAAATGGTATTCCGTTGTAAAAAGACAATAATTATATGATTTATCTTCAATAGTAACTGAGCTGGGAACCATATCTTTAACTTATATAAATTTCGTAGTTGTATCTATATAGCCAGCTGTGGTTGGGCTCCGTAACATTTTTTTTCAGTGGCAGATGGCTCCTCGCTGCATCTATGGAGCCACATCAAAAATGCTACGCTATGTTTGCAGCCTCCCTTTTGAGCAGCACAGTCATGGAAATCCACCTTCTCTACCGTTCAGCAGCAATACGCTTTACTTTTTAGGGTTCCGAAGTAAAATCGGAAGTATCGGAACCCTTGAAGTTTCTTCATGTCCGTCCGTCCGTCTGTAATTCTGCATGGATATACATATGTACACATTTATTAAAACTCGTGGAACCAGAATCGTGGAATAAAATACTGAAAAACTTTTGTTCAGGGTACCTCCCCTACAGGTGTGAGGATGAAATTTTTTATTCGTCGCGTACCCCGTAGTGTGGGATATCGTTGAAAAATGAAAGGGTCTTCGAAAAATATTATGGGTCTTCTAGGACCATGTTTGGATTTAGGGGTGCGTTTGCGAAATATTTGCCTTTATAGTGCTAATTTTGGTCGAGCCCCTACTACTACTCAAAGGATGATTTGTAACGATGAGTGAGAGGGAAATAAAAGCGGCCAAGTGCGAGTCGGACTCGCCCATGAAGGGTTCCGTAGCAGCAAGTAACATAATGAAAGGTAATTTGCGGTTTACGATTTATGACGTATTAAAAAAACTACTTACTAGATCTCGTTCAAACCAATTTTCGGTAGAAGTTTGCATGGTAATGTACATCATACATTTTTTTAAAGTTTAGAAGTTACATCGGGGACACACATTTTACCACTTTGGAAATGTCTCTCACGCAAACTATTCAGTTTAGAAAAAAATTATATTAGAAACCTCAATATCATTTTTGAAGACCTATCCATAGACCCCACACATATGGGTTTGATGAAATAAAAATTTTGAGTTTCAGTCCTAAGTAGGTATGGGGAAATGTTAAGCTGTTTCTGAGGCTGACTGTTGGTACGTAAGTACTTATTAGGAATCTTTAGGTCTAACTTCTAAGCTGTTAGTAGTAGGTAGGGGTAAGGAAGAATGAATGTAAAGTATACGTACAGGGATATATTCAGAACATATGAATGAAGTGTTTATAATTTATTGATAAACGAATGTTGTTTTCGGTATTATGTAGATCATTTCGCGGATGGCTTTTTAACCTACTTGCGCTTTATAGTGCATAGTTCCCTACGCTGATGATCTATGACAGAAACCTTAATATTGGTTGTCAATGGCTGTTTTTTAGGGTTCGGTAGCCAAATGGCAAAAAACAGAACCCTTATGGATTCGTCATGTCTGTCTGTCTGTCTGCCCGTATGTCACAGCCACTTTTTTCCGAAACTGCATATAAGAACTATACTGTTGAAACTTGGTAAGTAGATGTATTCTCTGAACCGCATTAAAATTTTCATACAAAAATAGAAAAAAAAAAACAATAAATTTTGGGGTTCCCCATACCTACTTAGGACTGAAACTCAAAATTTTTATTTCATCAAACCCATATGTGTGGGGTCTATGGATAGGTCTTCAAAAATGATATTGAGGTTTCTAATATAATTTTTTTCTAAACTGAATAGTTTGCGTGAGAGACACTTCCAAAGTGGTAAAATGTGTGTCCCCGATGTAAATTCTAAACTTTAAAAAAATGTATGATGTACATTACCATGCAAACTTCTACCGAAAATTGGTTTGAACGAGATCTAGTAAGTAGTTTTTTTAATACGTCATAAATCGTAAACCACAAATTACCTTTCATTATGTTACTTGCTGCTACGGAACCCTTCATGGGCGAGTCCGACTCGCACTTGGCCGCTTTTATTTCCCTCTCACTCATCGTTACAAATCATCCTTTGAGTAGTAGTAGGGGCTCGACCAAAATTAGCACTATAAAGGCAAATATTTCGCAAACGCACCCCTAAATCCAAACATGGTCCTAGAAGACCCATAATATTTTTCGAAGACCCTTTCATTTTTCAACGATATCCCACACTACGGGGTACGCGACGAATAAAAAATTTCATCCTCACACCTGTAGGGGAGGTACCCTGAACAAAAGTTTTTCAGTATTTTATTCCACGATTCTGGTTCCACGAGTTTTAATAAATGTGTACATATGTATATCCATGCAGAATTACAGACGGACGGACGGACATGAAGAAACTTCAAGGGTTCCGATACTTCCGATTTTACTTCGGAACCCTAAAAAGTAAAGCGTATTGCTGCTGAACGGTAGAGAAGGTGGATTTCCATGACTGTGCTGCTCAAAAGGGAGGCTGCAAACATAGCGTAGCATTTTTGATGTGGCTCCATAGATGCAGCGAGGAGCCATCTGCCACTGAAAAAAAATGTTACGGAGCCCAACCACAACTGGCTATATAGGTAGATACAACTACGAAATTTATATAAGTTAAAGATATGGTTCCCAGCTCAGTTACTATTGAAGATAAATCATATATTGTCTTTTTACAACGGAATAGCATTTTCTACGAAGTTTTGAGTTTTTCGGCACGTTAAAAAATAGTTTTTTTTGGCGTTTTCATAGAAGTGTTTGAACGTTTAAGCACTATACAATACTGATACATAGTTAAAAGGTGAATTAGGCACAAATGGGACACTTCATTTGTTTCAAAGTCACAATTATCCAAACAAAACATTGCGCGCCGTATCGCTGCCAGCGGCTAACTGGCGGCGACGGGAATCGTGACGTCACAGCCACGCAGTGAACTTTGTAAGTAATTTGGTCATAACTTCGTCAATTTTTGTCGTAGAACAAAAATTTTTACACTGTATGTTAAGGATTTCTTAGCTCTATAAATCTGCATTCTCAACTAAAAACGTTACGGATCCTCATTAAGACGGCGCAATTTAGTAGGGCAACTTCGTCAGTTTTGAAGTAAGAAGGGTGAAAATTTGTATATAAGCTTATAGTTAGACACAAAAAATAACTGCATCACTGTTTTCTCGAAATTCATCCCCTAAAAATAGGGGTTGGAAGTCATTTACATACAAATCAACTTCGTCAGTTTTAGAGTTATAAATATGAAAATGTTTATGTTAGTTTATTGTTATTAAAAAAAGTTAAAATTTAGCTGAAAATCATCCCTTAAAGGACAAATTTAGGGGATGGAACTTACTACGCAACTTCGTCATTTTTGAAGTTAAAAACATAAAAAAATATTATATTAGCTCAAGATTAGAAATAATCAGTAATGTGTTTTTTTGGAAAATCCTCCCCTGAAGGGTTAATTAATTAGGGAGTGCAAGTTAGTATGGCAACTTCGTCAGTTTTGAAGTAAAAAACTTGAAAATTTATATGTAAGCTTATAGTTAGACACAAAAAATAACTGTACCCACTGTTTTCTCGAAGTTCATCCCCATAAGGGGTAATACTAAGGGATTTTAAATATTTAAGAAACTACGTTAATTGTAACAGGTTTTTTGGAATTTCATCCCCTAAGAGGTAAATAAAGAGGTTGCAAGTTTTTCCAGGACTTGGTCAATTTCAAACTCAGAAATATGAAAATTAATATGTAAGCTTATAGTGAGAAACAAAAAAATTGTGTGGAGGACTTTACGGACGGGAGCGGGAGATAGGAAGCGATAGAGGGACCGGAAATGGGAGAGGGAGAGGGACAGGGAGCGGGAGATGGAGAGGGAGAGAGAGAGAGAGAGAGGGAGAGGGAGAGAGATTGAAAGGGAGAGGGGCAGAAGGCTGGAGAGGGCCCGGGAGCGGGAGAGAGAGGGGGACAGGGCGCGGGATAGGGAGAGGGAGAGGGACAGGAAGCGGGATAGGGCCCGGGAGTGGGATAGGGAAAGGGAGAGGGAGAGCGAGAGGGACGGGGAGCGGGAGAAGGAGAGAAAAAGACAGGGGTATTATTGTCTGTTTGTCTGTCCGGGCATCACATGAAAACCCTTGAACTGATTTCGACGGAAATTAGTCAAGTTGTTCCTAATACTTTGGATCACGTTTTAAAAAACTTTTAGTCGCGATAAAATTAAAAGTTTTCCCAGGAAACAAGATGAAACTTAGTACGGAATATTTTTAAAACACCAACGTCTTGCTTTAAATTTGAAACAAACGTTCTTCATTTAATTGATGGAATATATTATATATGTTTTCGAGTTTTTCAAAAGTTTTCATGAAAAAGAAAAAAACTAATGTTAATGTTGTTTATTTTTCAAAATCCGTTCCTGGAGGAATGATTTGTGATTGTATCGTAGGTTTCAGTATATAAATTTCTAAATATAAATACTTCAATATAAATTAACCTGTTTTTAAATTTTCTTCTGCAAGGGGTACAAATATGATAAGCATAAATTCCGCATGCGAAGCTGCGGGCAACAGCTAGTATTTTAATATAATGTAAAATATAAAACAACTCACGGTATTATTCTCGTCGTCGGACCGGTCAACTTTCCGCACGGACTGGCGCCGCTCGCTGCGGGCAACGGACACCGCGCGTTCTGATCGACTTTCTGAAAATATACGTATTAAAAAAAAAAAACTTCATAACCACACTATTTTTTCAGACGAGACTTGTCTGATAAAGAATCATAAATTAAATACCACTACTTTTTAACCGACTTCAAAAAAAGGAGGAGGTTCTCAATTCGACTGTATTTTTTTTATGTTTGTTACCTCAGAACTTTGGACTGGGCGAACCAATTCTGATGACTCTTTTTTTAATCAAAAGCTGGTGGCTGTCATGTGGTCCCATATGAATTTTATTGAGATCTGACAATGGCATTCATGATAAAACCATATTATTCTTAAAGTATTAAGTAAGCGCGACAAATGGACGAATAACTCAATATCACGCAAACCGATTTCGATGATTCTTTTTTTAATCGAAAGCAGGTGCTTGTCACGTAATCCCACATAAATTTGAACGAGATCTGACAAGTAGTTTTAGAGTAACTTTGAAGTCGGTTATTTTTTGTTAGTAAAATTAAGATTATTATTGAAATATCAATGTAAATTACATTAAAAAAACATTAAAAGCAAACAGAAATTAATTAGTCTTGGCATTAAATTATTACTTGTCTTTTAATTCTTTTCATTTCGTCACAAGCACGGCACAAGTGCAGTTGTACTGCAATAAAAAATCTTCTAAAGCTAAAGCTCATCAGTGCAGAAGAAAATTGGTTGTGGTACGGGTTTTCTCTTTGTCGATTTATCAACGTATTAAAAAAAATGAACCACTCATGGATGCCGAAACCCGGGATTGAACCGGGGACCTTTAGATCTTCAGTCTAACGCTCTCCCAACTGAGCTATTTCGGCTGTGCACTAAATGACGAAATTAAGATTTAGATGCGGAAAAATAACGAAACAATTCTTTCATTTTATAATTATTATGCAATTTAAACTTTTGTTTTTTTTTTACCCGTATGCAAGGGATAATAACAAAATAAGTTTTTAACTTGACAGCGCCATCTATCCGAATGTATAGCCATGATGATTGTTATGTATTTTATTTATTTATTTATAGAAGACAAGTAACCGCCCTCGTTTTACTTCGGTTTTGGTTTAGATCACTAATCCTTTTTAAAATAAAATTGAGCCCAAGTTATTCACAAACAACAGAGCATTTCATTGGTGAAATAATTTTTGAAAATCCAGTAGTCCATCCAGTAGTAATTCCAGTAGTCGAAGAATTTATCCATTACAGACAAAAAACCAAAACTTTCCTCTTCATTTATTTATTCATACCAAAATATTTACCATTAACATTACATTACAGGCATTAGACATGAGTTCGTTATATCAAAACGTAACTTATATCGGATATGTGTTTGATATCATACCATATCGATAAACTGTCCAACATAACTGATATCACAAAAACTTTATTGTATCGATTCAAAAAACATTTCCTTTAGGTTATATCAAAACTTAAAACTGCAACGACGCAAACTTCATGAACGATATGAAGCATATTCGCTACCTCCCTTTCTAAATATACATTATTTTACTGGTGTAAAAGAGATGAGGCGAATATGAGGTTATTTCAGCTACTTAGCTACCGGCGTGCATAATAATAATAAATGTCTTAAGGAACTAGCAATAAGGTTTAGTTTCTATTGTATTATAGTTACGATAACGTTTTAAAAGTTCAAATTTTGGCGGCTGGCGGCTACGGCTACTGGATATTAGTGAGATACTCTACAAAATATACCTACAGAATAAAGTAATAAGGTTGAACTTTAGTTGTTACAATATGGTATACGGATAATTATTATAAAAGGGCTATAATAATAATTGTTTGTGTTTCGTGCTTCGACTTTATTTTTATTTTTGTGATAGTTCTGCAATGCTTTTGATCTTGGCGACACGTGCCATTATTTACGTAAAAGAAATTCTTTGCGTTTTCTATTTTTGTAATGTGTATACAAGAGTATAATATTATTATATATTTGTGGTAAACTGATAAATAGCTTTGAGTGTGTAGGTACTTAAATGTATGTAAAATGTATGTATGTAGGTACTTAGATGTACTAAAAACTGTAAGGCGTTCGTTGTTAGTTTTCGCATCTAAATATCATGTTAACGTTTGCAAACCATTCTACTGATATCGATATCTGAAAACCGTTTTCTATATCGATATGAAAACTTTATATCGGATATGTAACCGTTTGCGGAAAAAACTGAAAACGCCCATGTCTAACAGGCATGTCCCAATGCGTTAGTGTGTTTCACTTAAATTGTAACATTATATTATTAATATGAATTAAACAATGAAATTCCATTATAATATTAAGTATAGGTATATATTGATATTGACTTAGAATTTATACAACCACTTTTATTGTTTATTTTTTTACGATTTATTTCAATGACCATTGATGACTATTGACTCCAAATTATGCATGCAGTCTTCGCCTACAAATATGGTGGTACTTGATAAATTAGCAAAGTAATTAATAATTTGTAATGGTACTGACCTGTCGGTCGGTCCCGCTCGCTGGAGCTGGAGCGGGTGTTCCGGCGGGTGCTCCGTCCCTCGGGCTCCTCGCAGTCCCCCAGCCCGGCCAGCGCCGCCATGCCCGCCTCGCGCACGTCGCGGCGCGCCGCGCGGAATATCGGCGCGCATTGCTCGCGCATCTTCACACCGGCTCTAAAAAAAATATACATGATAGTCTGAATTTTATTTTACAAAAAAAACACAGAGTTCAAAAAGGGATCTTCCAAAAATCATGGTACATATAATATATGGAGTTCCATCAATTCCTCATGGATCTCATGATTAGAAAAATACGAAATCAAAATGGACCAATCTGGAAGCTTTCAAATTAAACATGTTTTTAGGGTTCCGAAGTAAAATCGGAACCCTTATAGTTTCGTCATGTCCGTCTGTCCGAAGCAAAGCGCCGAGACCCTTAGTGCTAGAAAGCTGTAATTTGTCATGGATATACATATTTATTAAAACTCCAGAATCGTAAAAAAAAATATTGAAAAACGTTTTCAGGGTACCTCCCCTACTGGTAACGTGAAGATGAATTTTTATTCATCGCATACCCTATAGTGTGGGGTATCGTTGAAAAGGTTTTTCAAAAATATTATAGATCATTTAAGACCATTTGGAATTAGGGGTCCGATTGCGAAGTTGGAAGATTTGGCTTTAACGTGCTAATTTTGGTTAGAGTCAAGTGTCCCCCCTGCCGGCCAAACGATTGTGAGTTGGACAAGTGAAAAAATTCTCAAAAATAGGATGATGAATTTACAAGGAAAACTATCACAGCTATGTTAGCATAAGTAGTTAATGAGTAATAGTCGATAAACATACTACTTCGGAACCCTACATTGCACGTGGCCTTACACGCACTTGCCCGGTTTTTATACCTAAATAATGGCTTCCATGACATATAATTTCAGTTAGTTTATTAGCTGTTATAAATTTAAATAGCCGAAAACTGAGAAAAAAAACCGCATCCAAAATGGCTAAGCTTTCTCTGAAATCAACCGGTACATATTTGATACGTACTAAAATGAAAATCATAATTTTATTTGGTGTACTTAATACTTATCCATTTTTGTATGCTTCGGATAAATAAAAAAAAATTCAATGCAACAGTCAACAATACTTACTTATAAAACACAGTATCCTTATTGTTATAAGTGAGACAGTTGTCGATCATGAGCTGGAAGTCAGCTTCGACGTCGTCAATGGTCTTGTAGGCGCCGCGGTCCAGCTTCTGGCCCATGGTGCTGAGGTCCATGGGGTGCTTCACTATGGTGCTGTAGTCCGGGACCTACAAATATGTTATTACTTTTATATTATAACTTTTTTTTATTTATTTATTATGAAACAAAAAATACAATAATTTTACGTTTTCTGCCAACTGTTGGCCAGTTTGTCGGCAGTACACAAATTTGACTACTGATATCAAACATGAATGTTACGGGTTTCCTGGATGGTAAATGAATAGTTGTCAACCACTGGATCATGCTTTGCATATTATCTAACTGTTTTTTCTTTGTGTGCAATAAACAGTATTATCATTACCTCCTGCAAGTCAACAGGCTAGCAGAACACATCACTATGGTCGCAATGGGTCAGTAACCGCAGCAGTCATGCCGTGACGTTAAAACGTTACACGAGACCGTTGCATATTTCATCTTTATAACTAGCTATAACTTAACTTTAATTGAACAAAGAACATCCTGCCATCCTGTGTCAATTTGTTTTCATTTTTCCAAGACTCGGTTGTCTGGAAGAGATCGCTCTTAGCGATAAGACCGCCTATTTATCTGTATGTCAATATGTTTAAAAAATGTTCGTTCACATCGCTGTGGTCGCGCTGGGTCAGTAACAACAGCAGCTTGCCCAGCGCGGCATAATGGTATACTCATGCCGTGACGATAAAACGTTACACGCCACCGTTGCATATTTCGTTACATCTTCACTATAATTGAACAAAGTACCTCCTGCAAGTCGACAGGCTCACAGAACACGTCACTATGGTCGCGCTGGGCCAGCAGCCGCAGCAGCTTGGCGAGCGCGGCGCGGCCCGGCCGCAGCGAGTGCAGCACGCAGCGCTCCCACACGCGCGTGTACTCCGCCTTCAGCCGCTCGCGCTTGCGGACCAGCTCGCAGAGTAGCCTGCGAGTAATAGTACCCATAGTAAAGATCCGCTCTGCGATCAAAATCCGACCATAGGATTTACTTGAGGAGTAATGTAGTACTAGATACCCACTGCCTTTGACGACTCGTGTGGCGCAGTGGTTACTATGCTAGATCGCCGCACCGAGGGTCCTGGGTTCGATTCCCAGTGAGGCGGAAATTTGAATGTTGAGTTTGAATTTCTGATCTCGGTCTGGGTGTGAATGTCCTTGTCTAGTGTGTTGTCCATGGCACCCACGACACAGGGAATCCTAGTGTGGGGCTATGAGTGTGAAGCGTTATTTAGTTATTTATTATTTTATAGGACATTACAATATGAAAGTTGCGAAAATTAACTACTCTTGCTGTTTCTAAATCAGTAAAGAGCCTTATCTTCTTTACAGCATAAGCGGAAATAAATATCCCTGACAAGGTTTCAATATGAGTCCTCCACTATTAACAGGAATAAGTTATCTAGCATGACAATCGTCAACCATCACTTTAAGTAATTTATATTTTTTCTCTCAGGACTTATTCAACCAAATTTGTGTTATCCTGCAGATAAAATCCCAAATTTTAGAGTTACAGAACTTTGCGCTACCATAATACATTGAGTATTAGATTTACTATGCTACCAAAAATTCATTAAGTTACTTATAGAACATTAAAGTACCTAAATATAAAGGCTAATTAGTGCTGTAAGTACTTACCTAGCTCTCTCAAGGTCTTGTCGTATTCTCTGCCAGTATTTGAGTTGGTTGCACAGCTCTCGCACATTTACTGTGCCGTCCTGGATTCCTCTGGTACCTTAAAAAATATAAAATACGACAGATATAATAGATATTATTTCATACAGGTAGATTCTATAACAAAATTATATGACAGCGTCTACTTACTTGATACATAAAAAAAAAATGTTAATACATACAGGATTTTGTTTGTGTGTCAGAACTGTATCACAGATATAATATAAAATATAGACATACACAATAAAGACATCACAAACATATTATTATATCCATTACATAATCTGGTGGGTTATGGGTGTTATTATGATGTGTTTGTGTCGTCCATGCCACCCGCGACACAGGTAAACTGCGGGGATATGAGTGTGTTAGCGCTTATTAGTTTATTTATTTACTCACCACATAGATTACCCCCAATAGATACGTGACATTTTTTTAGAGTTTGAACTCACAAAATATGGCGGAAGGCGCGGCTTGCAGGGGACAAAACAATGCGCTGTGATTGGCTATTTCTAATTCATACTTGTACTTGACGGGTCAGTATTGGTCGACACTATTGTCGTGAACTTGCAAATGCACGTACGTGTTGGCGCGCGTCAGTTGCCTTGTATGCGGTATCTATTGGGGGTAATCTATGACTCACCATGATGACTAGTAAGGCTCTGCAACCGCCGCAGCAACGGGACTCCATTCCGGCTGTGTCGCTTGAGCGTCCAGTACGCGAGCAGCCGCTTCATGAGCTGCGCGCGCGACGCCGGCGGCCCGTGCGCCAGCTGGGCCACGTCGGCCACGCGCTCCGCCGGCAGCGTGGGGACTAGCACCACTGGTGCCCATGTACGCTTTAGAGCTAGCACGCGACGGGCCTGGCGATTATTGTTGAATCGAGTGAATCGAGTATCTTATTGGTCGAGTGAGTCGAGATTCGTATGAATCGAGTGAATTAAGAAGTAATATGGTAATTTGTAAGTTATTATTGTATTTAAGTAATTTATTTATTATACTTCGAGGTGAGCGTAAACAGTGGCAACAGTTTAATTAAACTATAGCCGGTGTTTACGAACATGTTACAGATATCATTTGTAAAATTGCTTTTGTTCTTAATAAATCTTTAAATTGTATGCATGGAGTATTTTGTACAAACGAACAAAATAGCTGTAATGGCTTATAGTTGTTATGGCTTTACGACCACGATCCGAGAACAATTTTTTATGTGCCACAAAACTTGGCAAAAAAAATCTTTACTAACATTTGGTGAAATATACCTGCTTTATTTTTTCCCTTCCCTTTTGTCTGATAGCTGTTAGGTCTGTTAGTTTAGAATCGCCTTCAGACTCCTGCGCCCGCCTTTCCTGAAAATAAAGTACATATTATTATATATTATTATATTATTATTATATTGTATGTATAAAAATAATTATGCCTTTATTGTTCTCTGAAAAAGCTCAACAAATGCTAATAAATACAAACCATTGTACATACAACTCAACAAAATTATTATGTTTAGTTAGTTAACTCAGATCTACTAATAATTCATTTAATTAGACACAGTTGCTGCACTCGTTGCTATGGTAACCGTACCTACTGTATTTTTGAGTCGAAGCGAAGCGTGGGCGGGTTTAGCTAGTAGGAACTAGAAGGATACCTGTAGAATGTGTGCTGGAGTGTGGGCGTCGCAGTAAGCCATCTTGGCCACTTGCACCGGCTGGCTGGGGTCCCGGCCTGACCCAGCCGCTTCCATCTTCATGTATAAACTGTAACAAACATGACCAAATTAGAACAAACATGACCAAATTAGAACAAACATGACAAAATTAGAACAAACATGACCAAATTAGAACAAACATGACCAAATTAGAACAATCATGACAAAATTAGAACAAACATGACCAAATTAGAACAAACATGACCAAATTAAAACAAACATGACCAAATTAGAACAAACATGACCAAATTAGAACAAACATGACCAAATTAAAACAAACATGACCAAATTAGAACAAACATGACAAAATTAGAACAAACATGACCAAATTAGAACAAACAATTTTTAATATAAACAGGTGTGACATGGTTAAAATTTCGCAGCAAAAGCAAAAAATGGAAAACCTTGAAATATAACCTGTAGGTGTCAATTTCAAACATTAAAATTCAACCTAATTTTTGACAAATAACCACAATCAATTAAATAACTGTTAGCAGCAATTCAAACACGGGTCCCATTTTTTATGCAGCATTGTTTTTTCATGAAGCAAGAGCTTTCTTTAGTCAGGGTGATCAGGCATCAATCACTTCACGTCATAAAAACTCAACTTAATTCGCAACTATGTACATACAACTCAAATTGCCTTGCACTGCACCAAACTTGCCCAAACTCCACCAAATTTTCATTGAAATCAAATTAAATTAAAAAGCGACTAAATCCGGCCCGCTGATGGTAGGGCCCCTCGAGGATCAGGTGGATCGTCAGAATCGTCAAAATCCAGTTGAAATTGAACCTAATTCGCTACTACATACGACACAACTGACCCAGCCTGCTGCGCGCACGTGACGTGGAAGGCGGAGTAGCAGTTGCTGCGGTGGCACTGGATGCAGGCGCCCGCGCCGCGCTGCTTGCACACCATGCACTGCAGCTTCCATCGCGCCGCCGGGATCATCTCTATGGAATCTGAAATCAATAATGATATTAAGTAATAGTTAATGGTATTAAGCACAAAACATAGTTTCTTTTAAAAGACTACTTAAAGAACACTATCTTCTTTCCTAATTTGTCTTCTTCCTTTCCTTTTTCCTTTTCTTGGCTATACATTATCTTTGTCACTGCTCTTTTATTAGTGTGTTAATTTGTCATTTGAAAATACTTTCTTTTCTCTTTATCTTTCTTCTTAGTTATTAATTTCTTAATATAATTTTATTGTTTTACTTCATGTTGTACGCCTGTTACCCATTTTCTGTTCTTGCTGTTTTCAATCTACTGCTGGGTTGCCTGGAAGAAATTGCTTTAAAGTGATAAGGTCGCCCGTTGTTTTGTGTTCCTTCCTTGTGCTCTTTATATATATTATGTTTTGGTGTACAAACAATAAAGTGTTCAATAAATAAATAAATAAGTTAATTCCATCAAACTTGTTTGAGTTATCCTGCAAATGCCTAATTTTCAAATCTATAAGAAATCACTAGGAATCACTATGGACACAAGCCACCAAAATATGAGTGAAAAGGCATAATATTATAATTACAGTTGTCATATCTTTAATTTAAATATTGTTATAGTAATGACCATTGGCATCATTCCAATCAGGATAAAATTTTAAATTGTGCTATATTAACAATTGTATTTAATTTTAAATTGGCTTACATTAAATGTTCATTGCTCATTTATTCTTCTGCTATTCAAGCTATTGTTACTCTGATCGCTTTTGCCAGTCTGCGCTTCAAATCCTGGCATGCACCTCTAATTTTCAAATATTATGTGCGTATTAGAAATTAATTATCACTCGCTTTGGTGAAGGAAAGTATCGTGAAGAAACCTGCACACCGGAGAGTGCTCCATAAAGTTCTCAAAGATGTGTGAAGTCTGCCAATCCGCATTTGGCCAGAGTGGTAGACTATGGCCTGCACCTCTCAGATTGTGAGAGGAGACCCTGAGCCCAGCAGTGGGGCAATTATGGGTTGTTGCTTTGCTTTGCAGTCTGCGCTTATCACTTATTATATAAGCAGGTGTACTAAGTTTAGGACATACAGGTTTAAGTTCAGTTCACATACCTATAGGTTCCAAGAACACAGTATTGGCAAATCTCACTTCTGGTATCCACAGAGCACACACGACGTGCGCCCACGTCCCTTGGTCGGTTTGTTTAAATGCACCTGAAACAAAGAATCATTGTTTAAATTACGGTGCGTCTCGTAGGACTGGAATAGCTTGCCTGCGTGGGTGTCCCCGTCCACCTACAATGTAGGTGTCTTCAAGAGAAGAATGAATAGGCTATGAATAACTTAATAAATTAAGTTAGTGCGTTCACCATCTTGGACTTCATCGCCACTTACCAAGTCTTATCAAGTACATTGCACTTATCAAGTACTAACTTATTTCATGTAAAATAAAAAAATAAATAAAAAAATTATATTGTTTAAATTTTTAATATTTAATAATACTAATTACAGGGAACAAGAAATCCGTTTATACAAAGGGTTCTTGATAGTATTATGCATTAAAATTATATAATGTACATATTTGTTACATTATTGCTTATAATATGTTGGGACAATGTTGAAAATATTATTTTCCGAACATGAAATCAGTTTAGCAGGCATTGAGCAGACAAGTGAATTGTCGGTGACTAAGTGGTGTTGCTATAACATTCAAATATTCAGTTAAACGTTGAAATACTTATAACTCATATTACCTCCAGTATTGGGACACAGGACACAATTGACTAGCCTGGATGGGGACTGCAAACATCGCCTGCACAGCCATTGGCCTTCGGGAATATATGGCACCTGTAAATAAATAAATAAAAAAATAATTGTTTATATCATGTAGAAGCTCACTTTTTACAAAATATTGTGTTAAGTGGCATCTTTTTTCATAAAAAAAAAACTTTTTTATTTGTGAAACAATTAAAATAAAAGTAATACTTAATGTTAACCCAAACTTGCTACAATACATAAGTGAAAGCCACAAACATAAACAGTTAAACCGACAAAGGTATGAGAAAGATGATCAAAATTTGGCATAATTAAAGGCTAGAGACAGCACAAAGTGATTTAAGTTTCTTTTGTCATTTCATCTCCATGACTGGGCACCATTCCGAAATGGTGGTAGAAAAAATATGGTGATACATATAAACAAATTATTATGTAATGCTTACCCCCAGTGCCGGCGTTAGAGCCACTGATGCCCTAGGCAAGAATATTGTGGCGCCCACATAAGAAAATAAAAATCGAGCTTTTTTTGCTCAAAAAATTCTTTACTGAACCAGTGGGAATGTTTATTAATAATTTTATTTTTCCTTTTTTTTTTGCGGCGCCCCTTCAAATTTAGCGCCCTAGTGGCCGGTTTCTGAAGCCTCCAGTTAAATGATCAACAGCTATTGAATCAATAAAGTTAAACTTAAGTTATGTATTCGATAACTGTCACTGGGTTTCTGAACACGCGAGCGGCCTTTTAATAACTATGAATTCAATAACGAGTACCTAAAACTGCCACTAGATGGCTCTCTTCAAAATAACAAGTTTCAAAGGGATTTTATCATTTTCATATTCATTTTTATTAAATCAAGCCCGTTATATTGACAATTCCCTTCAGCTACAGCCCATGGAACACAGACACAAGTGGAAATGGTACAAGTGTTGATTAGTATGGGAACCGTGCTAGCCAAATAAACACAAGGAAATCCATAATCGTATTATTTACAACTAAGAAACTCACATTTTAATTGGTTGTTACTTGTCAACTACGAATAGTCTGAGAAACTCGCTGTTTATAGTTGAAAATGCACCTTAATCTTTGATGTTAATTCTTATTTTTCCATGTCTTATTCAGTGACCTTAGAACCTTTATCAATTATGATCATAATTCTTTTCAAGTTTATCTATCCACCGCTAGATGGCAGTATTCTGCATTACAAGTAATATATACTTAACTTCTTTACTAATAAGGTTGACAATACAATATCATACAATGTCAATCATATGGAAAATAATTAAATAATTCCATCTACTGAACGCTAGATGTCGTGACTGGAGTCTACAATAGATTGAATAGCAACCTTACAAGTATTTCGGTAAGTTACATTTTTGGTTAACAACATCATACTGTGTTTGGTTTAGGCTTAGAGATGTGCGTTGTGCTTTTTGCCGCGTTATCGATATTTATATTGAAACTGGTACTGTCCGAGTGTCCGACATCATAAGATGTAGACCCGTCATATTGATACTTAAACTTCTTGTTTTTGTACTGCCTATGTGAACACTTGATCATTATTTTGAAAGCTTATATCTCAAACACACGGATCTAAAAAAAGACGGACGTGATCCCAACCACAAATTCAGTGAAGCATCCATAATAATACCAACTCTCTATTCGTACAAGTACACACACCTACACATTGACACCATACTGCGTCAATCGCGAATCAAAAATTACGCACACATGGAAAGCTGGCGGCCATTGCTGTGCTTCACTCTCGATTAGACGAGGTTACGTCAGTCTTTTTTTCAGGTCCGTGCTCAAACATTACGAGGCGTAGAGGTGACCGTAGCAATTTTTTATCAACGTTAGCTATCTAAACAGTCACGGAATACCAAGCCTAGGCATTTTTAGCAACGAAAATAAATATACTTTAATTATATGTCGATAAGTGAAATTTCAATGAAGCTAAACGTAGCTACAAAAACAATGCTGATACGAACTGGGATGCATTTCAACATTAACATTATACAAATAAGGTAAATTTATTTTCTTGGAATTACATTTCTTAGACATGCTGTGCCAGTCACGCGCATGCGTTTATATTCCTCGTCAGGATCCTAGATTATGTACCAATGATTTCAAATAAAAAAATCATTCATATTAATTTTATACATTTTTATGATACAACACAATACTTTATTGCACACCAAATAGCAGAACTGTACATACATATGACACATATCCCTAAAATAAAAAAAGAATATTATTACTATAATAATAACAATAATAAATTGTAATATTCATATTATGAAATACTTTTAACTAAAAATAAAATTACAAAACTGCCGATATTCATATATTTGTACCCCATCCCTGCCCGAGTAGCAGAAAATGTTCTAGAAAACAATAGCCGAGTAGCAATATTATCTAAAACATAAAACGTACCTTATTGCCAAGTGACTGAGTAGCTTTTTGATCATAAATTATATTATTTCCTTTATTTATGTGTTTTTAATTTGAATTATTACAAAATAAATTAAAAAACTAGGCTTATTTGTGGTATAAAACACGGCCATTAAATAAATTCATTGCTCGCTATTATTCCTGCCCTCCAAAATTGCACAGTAAGGCATATTTACGTAATTTAAGACAAATTTTATTTTACGTAATGCACAACCGACGCAGCTCAGTGACAGTTGAGTTATGCCGGCAAGTATGCGGAGCTCCTCTTAATGTTAGTCGCTGTGCCACGCCCACATCGCACTTCCACTGGTGTCTGTGTTCCGTGGCTACAGCCAGACCAGCCAAGCCGACGCAGCCAGATGGTGAAGGGAATACATCAATTGTATTATCGTGTAGCCTTTGCCATAACAATACTTTTTGGATAGAAGTACCTAAAGAATAAATTGTGACATTGACGGTCGGGTTGTCATGGATATATTATGATTGATGAATGTCAATGGCAAAAATTAAAAATTGTTGCATTTTATTTTATTAATTTTATAAGTATTTAATTTAACACGTTGCATTGGCGATTCCTCTGGTATTGCTCATGTCCACAGGCGACCGTAACCACTTACTATCAGGTGGCCCGTATGCTTTTTCATCTCCCAAATGTTAAAATGAAACGTCAAATAAAGTTATGGAACCTATAAACGGCCATCTTGGGTTAGATAAGTTGATCTTAGTTTAAGCTGAGTTTATGTATTATCGCAGTGCTCAGAAACGCTTTTTCGGAAGTTATCGACCCGTTAGCGTTATTGAATAGATAAACTCCCGTCAAAAGGACCTCAGAAACCGGCCATAGGCCGTCGCCCCACCGCACCCCTAACGCCAGCTCCGCTTACCCCATAGCAGTCCTGGTGCACAGCAAGGTTACACATGTCACAGAACAAGATAACGTTGGTGTTCTGGCACTCGCCGTCCATGCAGATGCAGCACACCGCATCCTCGTCTACCGTGGCAGCCGTCTGCTGACCACTCTGAGTAGCCTAGAACGATTTGAATTGGTTTCATTCAAAATTCATACTATGAAAATTGTGTTACAATACCATGAAATTTATAAGCCATTTTTACAAATTACTCATTTGGTAAACAAACTTAGCACTTCTTTTTAATGAAAATATTCATTTAAATTAATTAAAAATAATAATTGATGGCAAACAGAAAGCTTTTGCCTTATATATTTATACATTTTAATTATATTTTGATTTTGAGTCTGCTTTATTTTTAAATTACAAATAATAAAAAAGACAAGTGTATGTTTACTAAATAGGACTTATCCAAAAAACAGAGTATATAATATATGTATGTAAACAAAGCCTGCATAATAACAAATACCTGAAAATATGACTCCTTCTCGAGCCGGTCCATCAGTAGCTCCAGTGTGTCGACCGACACCGGTGGCAGGCCTTGCTTCACCCTGGTCTTGTTGATGATGGCCAACCATGCCGTGTCCTCTTCGTCTACATCGTACTCCACTTCTCCATCAAGTTCTTCTGCTGATTTCTCAATAAAGCGAATGTAAGCATTGGGACGAGGCGGGGCGTCACAGACACGTTCATTGTAGTCAGGTATCAACTGTAACAATAAATCATACTATATCTATACTAATATATAAAGAGGAAAGATTTGATTTTTTGTTTGCATTGAATAGGCTCCGAAACTACTGAACCGATTTCAAAAATTCTTTCACTGTTGGGAAGCTACACTATCCCCGAGTAACATAGGATATATTATATTTTCAAAAAAATTAGGGATCCTTAATAAAACTCCAATAATGTAACCCAAGGTGTAAAAAAATAAGAAAACCGAAGCAAAGCGAGGGCGGTTACTCGTAAGTTATATAAACAAAATCCTTCCGCAAAACAAGTATACATAGATATGTGAGCAAAACAAGACAAAAAGAGCAAACAACACTTTGCTCTCACCCGAAAACTCGCTTCTGGCAGTTTCACGTGAGGCTCCGGCGCCGGTTCCACAAACGGCAAAGGCTTCTCTAACTCTGCATTCTTCTTCTCCCACTCCTCCAGCGATATGAGCGGCAATGGTTGATCGATCGGTATCCTGCTAATTTTGCCGTCGATTTCGAATTGTACTACTTTCTGTGCCTCGGCAAATGTCAACGCCTCCTTAGGCGGGCTCTGTAACGCGATATCCCCAGTGGGAACCGCAGCCCTCGCTCGCCCCTTCTTGCGGTTATTAGCGACAGCCGGAGTGGTTGGCGTCGGGTTGTCGTGGTCATAATTAACCAAGTGATACTGCAACCCACACAAGCTTTTGTATACTTTATCACATTTTTCCAACGGACACTGGTACGGTGGAGGCCGGTTCTGTCTCAGTTTTTTACAAAATTCCAAAACATCGAAGTCTAAACCCATTTCGATCCCCAAACCTCTCCAATTTAATTGAAACGTCACATAATACGGAAGCTATGTAATACTAATTTAATGATTAAGTTGTAAAATCATATAGGGCAAATGTAATTGGACTTAGCTGGAGAAAAAAACTAGCTTTTTAAGTAAGTGAAAGGTGAAACTTTGATTCAATTCAATACGCGATATTTTACACGCAGAACATGACACTTGACAGCAAGCAAAAGCAACAAAACGCGGAACGGAAACAAAACGAAATAAATGATAACAGACAACTGTGACAAGTGACAATGACATTTGCAGTGTTACCAACTCTCAAAAATATTTATCCCTAAAACTAAAACAAAAATCCCTAGAATCGCCCAAATTATTTGGAAATCCCCCTAATTTTTTTTTTGAAAAATAGTAAATATTAATCAAAAAAATATATTTCTTTATAAATTATGCATGTATTCTATGCCTTTAAGTAAAATCTATTTTAATGTAAAATACGGTAATAATAATTAACTTTTTGTTTCTTCATTCATTGCAATTTGATTCATTAATTGGACTTATAAATTCTTACAAATAAATCAATTCCGATTATAATATCGATTTATTTTGTAAGGTAAGTTCACAAATGCTCATTTTTGGATTTCTCTTCTTCCAGATTGCAGATTAATCTGATATCCTACATTTAAATGCCAAAAATCACAGTCTTCTTTGATTCGCTAGTTTGTTTCTCAGCCTCTTACATTTTTATTTTGATCAATAAATTAAAAAATATGAAGAGTCACAAAAACTCTAAAAATAACCCTAAACATATAGGACCCTTAAATAATCCCATCTTACATATTTACCCCATAAAGGGGGGAAAACCCCTAAGTTTTGGGAACCCTGGGCATTTGACATTTTCCATAGCGATGGGCAACTCGACGGAATTTATTCGAGCTCGTGTAAACTCGGCCGACTAGGTTTCGAACTATAGTCACCGCGAACTACATAAGAAGCCCAATTTGTCGTTTGCCATCACAATGACATTAGAGATGTACAAAAAAATCGGTTCACGAAAGAAACCAATTTTTACAACAAATCGATTCAAAATTATAAGACCTTCTAATCGATTCGATAATTAAATTTTAAACTAAAAACCGTAATATTTAGGTACCTAGTTACCTACCTACTACCTCGATTGTACAAGATATTCTCAATATCTACCTATTTACGACTTCAATAAAATATTCTTTTATCCATTCACCCATAAACATCAACAACACCAAAAGCATCATTGGTGCGTTGCCGGCCAAGAAAGAGAGAAGAAAAAGAAAGAAAGATAGATCATGATAGAATGAAAGTCCCGCTCAGTTTCATAATAATATTTTGACATAATATTATATTATAAGCGTCAGGAAAAAACTACAGTGAATAAATTCTTGTTTATTTCGTAAGACACATTCATGTATACATAATTATTATTTTGTTGAAAAAAAAAAAATATTTACTGCAACCTTAAATACATAATTACATATAACATATTATCTGCAGTTACTGTCCATGGATGGCAAAGTGCCCATACATAATGGAAAATGTCCTTTGTTAGTATCCAATTCGTCGTGGTATTATTGGGTACCTAATTTTAAATTCAAATGCAAGCAAATCATTTTTAACAATGTAATTAAATTAATCAAGTTTCATTTTTAAATTTCGATTATAGTAATGTATCGATTATGATTGGTTTTTTAAACGGTTTCAAGCCGTCACATCACCCTACGTCAGATTAGATTTAGGCTTCTTCATATAAGATTGTTTCGACGTCATATATTTTTATTAAATTTTGCATAAATTATGATGTGATGGGATTTTTACTAGATTTTAACGTATAATATGATTTATAATCAACGCCAATGAAAATGATAAGGGATTTTTACCAAATTTTGGCAAAATCCTTTGTCCGTACCGTATGTATTCAATTATTCATGTCAAGTAAATGAATCTTCCATTTCGCTCAAAGACACCCATACAAGGTTAGTTCATATTAATAAATAGCAGCTATCATTATGGGCATCTTAGATAATTTTGACTATAGCTATACTGTCATCCTATCGCTGCCGCGCCTTTAGCGCGGACCGATGCGAGGGGTCTGCGGGCCTCAAGGCGAACCTTTTTACCCGGGCATAAACTCGGGAGAACAAGGGTCTCCCGGTGGAGGGGCGGGCCCCGCTGTTGAGCGGGGGTTCCTATCGTAAAAACCGTAAGACATAGCTGGTGTCGCAGCCAGACAGCGGCCCCCAGATGGGCGGGGGCTCAGTCTGACTCCAAGAGCTCCCGCGGAAGCGGGTAACCCTCAGGCGGACGAGCGAGGTTTCGAAGTATCGTCGGCCTCTGGTATCGATACCGAGTACTCGTGTGGTATCGATACCCAAAAAGTATCGGCCCTGAAGTATCGATACTACTCAGTATCGAGTACTTGCGAGGATTACGTTAGGAGCTAAAAAGAAAAGGTCTTCGGCAGTGAATTTCTTGTCATTTTTTTGAGGCCTAACATAGATTACCCCCAGTAGATTCCGCATTAGTAAATATTTCTTAGATTTCAAAGTCACAATTTGGCGGAAGGTGCGGTTTGCATGGTATGAAACAGATGCGCTGTGATTGGATATTTAAAATTCAAACTTGGAATTTATCGAGCTCAACCCGTCCATAGTAACTGAGTATGTAAACATCGATCGATAAATCGTACGATCGATGTTTGTGATTATCATTATTTACTTTCAGTAATAACATAATGAATAACAATACAATGAAAATATCGATTTTTGTTGTTATTGTTTTCTTGAATTAGACATTTGAACGCAACTTAAAGGTGTTTGAATATTAATATTTAAAGTGTTTTGTTAATATGTTGATATGTATTAGTTAAAGTGATTTTAAATTCTTAAATACCTAATACCATACCTCATACCTCGACTCGGTTACATCTTTGTATTTGTTTCCCAACTCGCCAGTTCGGTACCTACTACGAATAGGACCCGGTTAACTCGTGTAACTCAGTAAGTTCGACCGGTTCGACGCAACGAATATACTTACTCGCGAGCTATAATTACACACGAGCTATACTTACTCGCGAGCTATAATTACACACGGGCTATACTTACTCGCGAGCTCGGGGCACGTGATTTTTGACACCGAGCTTACTCGAGTATTTACTTGAGTAAATGGTTACTTTTGCGCGAGTAATTCGAGTTGTAAAAAGTAATACTCGGCCCATCGTAGTGATTAAGTACTCTGTGCGGCCCATTGCTAATTTTCCACAGACATGAAATCTGTGTCATGAGAATCCGTCATAGAGTACCTACCGTGTCCATCGTACCACACCACAGATTTATAAACTTCTGTTTAAATGTCTGTGCATCGTACAATTTAAACTCATATTTTTCGTTATTTATCCTATAGCAATGAATTAAGTTCAAAAGAACTACAACAAAATATTTACAAGTATTTATTTATTAACATAAAGCAATAATTTATATTTTAGATTCCAGAATGTTCCTGAATATTCTCTGGTTTTATATTCTATGCCAATCTGTGTAATCTAAAGCATCTGTTTTCGCTCATAAATGTCAAATTGTATTTATTGTTTGCGACTGTGACTGCGATTGTTTGAGATTTCTCGAAAATATTTCGTGACATTCTCCAATTCCGAGCATATTTTGCCTAAATTATCAACTCTTGTAGGTAAAACAACATAAACATTGTGGATCTTGCATAGACTGTTAACATGGATGTGTATGGCTACCAGATGTACCAGTACAACCAATCGGATGAATTGGCGAAGCAAATGATTGCACAGCAGCAAGCGTTGGCACCGTACAACAGTCGTCCTGGTCAGGAACCTCATTATATGCCGGCCCCATCTGGAGGCCCCTGGAATTTTCAGAATCTGCCATGGGGTATGCCCACTCCACCGTCGTTGGTAGAATTCACTGGGCAACCTTCTCTTGATACTAAATTAACCCCTGTTATTCATTGCAAAAGAAAGAGTCTTGAACCAGTGGAACCAGTGATGTAAGTATCAAGTAAAAAAGATTACTTGACTTATACTTGGGGATCTTGCTCACAATTAGTCTAATTCAAGACCACTGGTTGCAAACCAAGCGCGCTTGACGTCAGTGCGATGTCTATATAATCAGGCAACTGGATTAAGAGTGACCAAGGTTGCTCTTAGCGTTCTTACACACGAGCAGGACGTTGCAGTCAACAGAGGCAACTGCAACCGTCGACGCTTACAGTCGACGCGCCGACAGCAAGCCGACAGCAGGCCAACTGCACGCCGACAGAAGTTCGACTGCAGCCACCGACATTTTAATTTTGAATATCAGCGGGAGCTGTCCACCGCTCTCTTAGTATAGGAGCCAGTTGCAAAATGGATACATAATCTGTTAAATGTAATTTGAGTTATTTTCATGATGTAATAAAATTAATAATTCACTTACTAATGATGTTTTGTTCATCTATGTCGACTATTCATCTTTGTCGACTGCAAAGTGCTGCTCGTGTGTAAGAGCGCTTACATAAACTGTAACATAGATGATCTGGTTTAGGGTGTGGGATCCCTTAAAAGTATTAAATAGTGTTATTGAACTCTGACAAAAAAAGCCAAATATAAAATCATTTCTCGGTCCGGTCACTTTGAAATTAAAAAATTAAAGAAATATATATTTTTTTAAATTATTATCCTATTATATCATTTCATTGATACAAGCTACAGTTTATTTAAAATATGCAGCACTTATAAGGAAACTTACCATTCCAGTCCAGCAAAGCAACTAATTACAGAAGAAAAAATGGCTGCCCACCTGAGCAGTTTGCACATTTCATCCGACTATACAAAACATGCCTTGGCCTCTGAGGAATCCATGGATATGGGGATGGATTCCAACCCAATCAGTGAGAAGCTAAAGGGACATACAATTGTACTTTCAGAAGAACTTAAGAAGATACAGGAGGAACCTCTATTGCCTGCTGCTCTTATAGATAGGTAAAAGCCTCATAGATATGATAAGTTTATCACTATATTGGGGTGTCTTAAAATACTAAACCCAATCTTACTCTGGATGGGTGCCATAAAAAGCAACTAAATTCGGCTCGGTGTTGGTAGGGCCCTTCGGAATGATTATGTTGGTAATATATATTTTAATAGTTCATTAATACCATAATTACTATTATTATTTCTCCATGGGGTCCACCTAGAAAGCTAACACCGTGGAGTCAGCTGCTAAGCGACTCATCCTGTCCAGGCTAGGGGCTTGAGAGCCAGTTCTTTCTTTCTTTATCTTCTCTCTTTCTTGACCGGCAATGCATCAGTGATGCTTTCGGTGTCACTGATGTTCATGGGCGAAATTAGCCATTTACAATCAGGTGGATCGTCAGCTAATTTATGAGTTTTCAAAAAAAAATTGTTTTCAGTAAAATTAACAAAATAAATTATTTATTTTCAGATTAGAAAAACCTCACTTGTCCCTAGTAGTATGGAAGCCGAGGGAAAATATACTAGATAAAATCAAGGAATCTGATGTGAAAGAAACTCCACAATCAGGCGATCAGGAGTGTAAAAAAAGGAATGGTGTGCTTGTTCCAGACCTCACAGGGATGGACGTGGAAATGTGAATTTACTAGCTATTTATGTACTGAAAATTGTGTGCGAGTTATATGTGAGTATGGAAATGTAACAATGATTTGTATTCCAATTTTGCTATCATTATAAATTATGCAGCCCTCTAGCTCAATTAATATAATATAGAATCCAAGTAAACCCACAAGTTTTGCTGTCGCCCAAAGCATAGAACCATTCATTACCATAGCAACGAAAACAACTGCAACTGTGCCAAATAAGGTTAATCCACATACCCAGGAACCAGAGAGTTGTTTACAAAACCCATTTTAATGGATCAACTCTTCTGGCTCTCATATAGGCAAAATCTGAATACATCCCATCTTTAAAGAGGATTTTATGAATAAAATAAAATAACAAACTAAATTTTCATCATGACAAGTTTTTTAATTTGCTTTTACTGCGGTCCTGAAGTTAGGTTTTAACTGCTTGGACAAGTTAAATAATCAATAAATTCATCACACAGTTATACATAGTATTATGCATATAATTTGCTACATTTCCATACTTATACAGAACATTATTTAAGTGATATTGAAGACTCAAAGTACCTTTACTACTTTTGTTTGGATAAGAACAAGGTGTTCATTATGTAATCATTTAATATTAGGAAAATGAATGGCTCTTATGCATAGTTAAGTAACTGAAAAATTAAGATAATTCTTTTTTATAATTGGATTTGTTGTAACACTATTAAGTGTAAGATTTTTTGTATAGTAGATTTAATGTAGGTATATAAAATTTTGCGATTCACGTTTTAGGAAAATTAATGTTAATTGGATGTCTGTGAATGAAGCTAATTGTACAATTTTCCCATCCTTGCATGTTTCCAGTATTTAGTGTCTACCATACAAATGTGCAAATATCAATGGCTAGTGGTTTAGACACACAGAGTGCGTACGGGACGCGATCAGGATGTAATGTACGAGATCAAGGCCAACTAGCAAAATCATCTGATCGCGTGACATCGCAGTCCTGACTCGGGACGAACTATACCATTAGTTTCTCATATCAGTCACAATCCTTAAGTACCTGTAAATAGACATTGTGTTTTCATATAGACAGGCCTATGTACAATGTTAACTTGACTGTATAGTTGTCTTTCATTGCATTTAGTGTTCTTTCATAAAGCATAGATTGCGAGTTAAAAAAACACAAAGATATTGGTTCGTTTCAAGGTAGCTGTAGCGAATAATACTGTCACAGCGTAAGGGCTAATCAATGCAATTATAATTATTGCCTTAAACGGGTCAGACGGAAACAATGGCGGGGCGTGATCGTGTCACGCGATTCTGTAATCTTCTTGTTTAGAAAGAAGAACATCTTTTGTTTGCCCACATCATCACAAGAAACCGGTACGCTAAGCTAGGTGTGGCACGTAGTTGCAGTTTCTATGTACAGTGCCACCAAGTTATCTGTGAAATGGCGAAAATTGGAACTAATGCCGTGCCATTTATAAGTTCTTTGTGCTCATTCATTTGACAGTTACTACGTCTCGAATTGCGTCCAGTGATTGGTCCAATGCGTCCGAACGCGCCCTCCGTCAATTCACATATAATTTGGTGGCACTGTAGTCTGTATCGTCTTCCATACATCGTTATTCACGCCATCAACACGCGACGTGATTATCACGCCCCGCCACGCTCTCTGTCTGACAAAGCATTGCATAGCGCCGGGAGTTTCATATGCTGGTGCTCTCTGTAGTACAGATCTCCCATTCATATTGATCTGATCTGAGTAACAATACTGTGGTGACTTTAATACTATTCAAAGTAATTTTCATTGTACAATATAACATATTAACACTGACTTCCCTATATAATGCTGCCTTTACACATAATGTAGCTTGAAGCCACATAATTATTACTGTTTCTTATGTACCTTTAACCTCGTATGCTTTCAGTCTGTTTAATCTCTGTTTTGACACAAAATTCTTTGTGGTAATTTGTAGGTTCATTTTGTGTAAAAGAAATAAGCACCCATATATAGACAAATAGAGGAGTGATCACATTATGTTATTATTGAATAGTTTTTTTAGAGATGTTCTTCCTTATATTGCCAACCCAACGTTATTATATTATTATAAATAAAACAAGTGCAGAAGAAGTTAATTTAATGTTCATATTTTAGCGTTATTCACTTCAGTTAATGCAGCAAAGGTATTTTGCCTGTAAACAATGTAAATTCCTTGTAATTGTAATTCCTTGGTTACTATTTTATTTTGTAACATTAAGTAATAAAGTGAATTATACGTGAAATTGCTGTTTTACATGTAATTTTTATTATTATTAAACCTAATGTATATATGAAGTCGTCATTTTCACATAATTATGAATTGAGTGCATGGAACTTGATTTAGAATTCAGTAACAATATTGGTCATAAATTCATAATAAATAAATTGGTAGGTATAAATGACAAATAAAAGTAGGTATACAAAATTATTTATTTATAAAATTCAAACACATTTTTTATTATTTTACAGAAATACAACAATTACATTTAATATTAAGTAAAATAAACTAAAATCCTAATAAATAATTAAATACTGATTGGAAATTTCTACATTGGTCCATATTTATTATTATTTCCCAATACTCTTGCCTACCTAATAAGATTATTTATACAGTCTTATAAATATTGCCATAGTTAACCACCCGACCACATAAAAAGTTGGTATCTAATCTCATATTTTTCTCTGTAGCCCGGTGTACATTATAAAGTTTGTATTATTATATTTAGGTACGCATATTTTGTGGAAGACTTTGTTTATTATCTAGTTCTAGGTTATCTTATAGTAAATATTTGCAGATTCTCTAGTCTGAAAGAAAGCCTGATTCATAATAAGGTAGAATTATTTATCTTCCTAGGTACAGGAAAGTAAATAAAATCATTTGACACTTTGTCATAATTATTACTGTACCCAAACATTGCGTTCGCGAGTAGTTATTTCATTTACCTAGAATATTTAAATCATTGCATCTACCTAAGTAATGTGCCTAGTCCACTGACCATTTACAATATTTTGATGATAATGGGATCAGATTATACATATAATATGTTACCGGCAAAACCCGATTTTGCCGGTTTTGCCGGTAACACATATATAACAAATGGTAATGGTACATTCACCGCCTTGATTATCTTGATTTTAATTATAATATTAAAACCATACTAATTAATATACAATGATACAATACAATACACAATGCAATCATCGTACACACATTACAATAATCACCATAAAGATTAGTTTGAGAATCTTGAAAACGAATTATCATCTACTACACCAGATTTAGGTGAGTGCCCCATGTACAAATACGTAGTTAATTAACACTATAAAAATTAATATCAATAAAGCCTTTGAGACGTTCACTTATGTAATATTTAGAATTATTATTGCAATAGTAACTTGATTTAAATCTTTTGCTAAATTCTAGTTTTTTGACCACGATTAGTCGACTCATGTCGTCGAGGTACTAAATCTCACAAACGCCTCAAGTTTATGCAGCTTTAGCCTGCCCAAGTAAGGAACTTATTGACACGACTTGACTTATTGACAGGGATTGAGTCCTTGGGTGTGAGACCAACGGGGGATTATACTAAGTGCGCGGTACTTCCGGTCCTTGTGTTAGTCAATATAACGCAGTCGGAAGCTACGTTCTATGACGAGGACAAAAGTAACCCAAGTGTCTCGTCTGCGCAGGCTATGAGTGAAGGTAGATACAAGGTACAAGACGATTTACAAAGCTGAGTTACAAACATCAAAGTATCAAACATGTCGTTTTGAATGAATACTAAGGAATAAGCTGTCAGTTCAGTGTGGAGATTCTGTAATCTCCTAATTCTTTAATTAGCGTGCAATTTTCAAATTAGTCGTTAAGATTGATTAGTTAAGGTACTTGAACTTGGAGTTTACAATACAAAATTTTCGATTTTATAAAGTACCTTGTGTATTCGATTGCATTAAGATCGAAACGAACTTATAACTTACAAGTATAATTCGAGGATTTTGAGATCGATTTCAAAAGCTCGTTAAAAATGAATATTTCCTGTGGGAAATTTTAAATTAGAATATTGATTCGGAGTTCGATTCGCGGTTGATTTCGTAAGGTATTCGTTGTCGTATAAAATTAATCGTTTCTCTGTTTTAATAAATATTTTACACAAATTTGAAGATAGAAAGCCAAGTAAAGCCTAGTAGGCATGTATTTACATAAAAATTTATTTAAATAAAAAATGCTATTTTGTAAAACATGAATACTCGTAATGGCAATCTCCACCGTCATTTTATTGCTGCTTAGCACCATTGCAATAGCACAAAATATCATATCAATATATTATCATTTTTCATATTTCCTTTCCATTAAAATTACTTGTCTTACTTCGTCTTTCACCTTTAGAGTCATATTTTTATTATTTAAAACAAAAATATTCCCTCGGACATTTTTGGTAGTACCTAGAGTCGACTCGATAGGAACTGTGTTGAATTGTAACGAAAGTCCCATTTCCACGGGCTTTCGATAAGCAGATGCATAGGGAAATCAATCTAAGACAAAATAGTTAAGCAACCTTGATATAATTTTAAACCTCCCAAAATGTCTTTTTCTATAAGGTCGCTTGACTATAATCTCAGCACCTATATCCTGAAAGCGCGCAACTTAGGTCAGTTTGGTAGTCGATATTTAACGCAACCGACGTTAAGAAGTCTTCAAAACTTCCAAAATCAACACTTTCAGGGTCTTTAAAAGGCCTGTCTTATCTGAAAATATACCCATTTGTAAATAAATACTTGTCTCTTAAGGTTTTTCTTCATACAAGTTGACTTTATACTTAGATCCTCTTTCAATTCCTAAGGTTCTTCATCAATACATGTTGACCTTAACTGTGGCTGTATCCAGGTCTCGCTTCATATTCTCCAACTGCTTGATATCCTGGACGGAAGTCTCACACTTCTGTACCACAAGAGAATGGTAGAAGTGGATTGCGAACGCCACGAAAACTATGAGCACTGGAAGATAAAATTTTGCATTAGAAAATGGATAATGACTAAAGATATTAAGCCTAATGAAGTCACAAGTTTCCGGCAGGTCACGTGAGTAATTATTTATCGATTTAAAAATATCATAAACTATTAATAGGTATTTTTTTCTTTTGATGTAGGCGACATACGAGCTGAAGATCCACCGGTAAGTGGCACAGTCACCCATAGACATCAACAACACCAAAGGCATCATATCAAAACTCTCTGCCAGGTTAGCAGGAATAGTCGATAAACTTCCAACTACGGAACCCAACATTGCGTGTGGACTGACACGCACTTGGCCGGTTTTTTACCAAGGTAATCATTAGATAATTGCACTTCTGAAGAAGTTACCTGGTATAACAATGACGGTGGCTGCGGTGGCCGCCGCGAACGAGTAGTCCCAGAACTTCACCCAACAGAGTATCGCGATCTCGACCAGGAACAAAAACAGACCTGTGAAAATAAGTTAGTAATCATTACTCATCTGCTGAAAATAAATCTTGCTTAATATCAAAATATTACATCATTTAGGATAGGACTCTAGAATTTAGAATTCCTTAGTAAAGTCGCTTCTCGCTTTTAATTAAATTAATAATAATAAGATAATCGCTCAAAAGAAATTGTCCCCCCTGTACGGACGGCGCGCTTCGCCTCGTCATTTATTATACGTACAGCGAAGGATTGGAATAAATTGCCCGCGTCGGTGTTTCCGCTCGATTTTAATGTAAGTGTCTTCAAGGCAAGAGTGAACAGGCTTTTACTAAGTTAATGCGTTTTACCACCCATGACTACATCACCACTTACCATCAGGTGGGATAGTAGTCAAGCATTAACTTATAAGATATAAAAAAAAAAGAAAAATTAATTATTGGTAGGTATGTCGCAGGGAGAGGATGATAACTGAATCCAATTTCCTTTGAGATATGATCAAATTTAATCTCGGTTTTTATTTTTTCCCTGCGATGTAGGTAGGTAAGTACAGGATGAACACATGTACAGTACGGCCGCTGTATCTTGGCGCGCCTGAACTTCGCGCACAAGGCCGCGCAGTAACATAATTCGCCAATACTCGATACGCGGTGTATTGTGTCTCAGTCATACGTTAGCATGTTCGTGTTGCCATCTCTGTCTTACATGCGCTAAAGTTCGCAAAGCCTATGTTCAGACGCGCCAAGATACAGCGGCCGAACTGTACAACTGCTAAAAACATACCTTGATTGATGATAAGGCTGTTTTTAGCTATCCTTGATCAATGATGAAAAACTTCAGGAGACAATAAACTTACCCAACACTGTGCTGAACGCCCAGGCGAGCTCGATGAATCCCCGCATCCTTTCGTGTGGGGAATCTCTGAGCGCGCGCGCAGGCCCACCAGGAGCATCCATCTTGCTGACCGCGTCGATGTTGGGCAGCAGATACGTGGAGATCATTAACGCGAATATGTGAACAGCTACCAGCACCGTGGTGCACACGGCGAACATTACGAACAACCATTCGGGGACGTTCGTTGGCTCGTTGATTTGGAGCTCCACCATGGCTACCATTGCAAAACCTGGAAAAAACATGGTTTATGAAATAAACTGTATTATTGTAGTATTAGTAATACTGGGATCGGTTCGCTAGCAATATGAGGGTTTTTCTTGTGAGTAGCCGTCAAACAGACAAGCAAGCTTATGCCAAGAAGTCACTGTCGCCGATGAACATCAGGAACACCAAGGTCATCAAAAATGTGTTCCCGGCCGAAAAATAAAGAAAGAACTGACTCTCAAATTTGCAACCGGAATTCGTTTGGGGTCAAGCCAGAGCCTCTAGAGATATCTCTTCTATAAACGCTCACGTCAACTTCCAAACGCTGTGTTAAGTGCGTTAAAATCACGTGGTCATCTTTCCGAACCGAATGCCATTACCATACATTTTGAAGACAACGTTTGGCGAGAGCGTTACATCACAGAAAAGAGTTTTGTCTAGAGCTTGGTCAGCGATGGGCCGTTAGCGAGTGCCCCCGCTAGTGCAACTAACCTGACAGAAGTTCGGAGGTGGTGGCAGTCGCTTTCAGCTTGGCTCTGGACATGTGCAGCCGCCGCCACGACAGACCGTCGGGGGACGAGGGATCCTCCCACCCAGAAGACACGGGCATCGCGAGCGCTACCTCACTGACGCTCTGAGGACAGAAATTCGTAGGAATCAGTAAATGCTTCATCTGTTGTCAGCTTGATCTGTCTGATATAGGTAAAAATTTGTGAAATAACGATATTCTGTAAACATTTTTAAACTTTTCACGTGATTTAAAATAAAATGTTATAACATGTACCTATGATGACTGTTCCCATTTAACATTATCAGTTATTCAACTGTTTATTTTATGTTTTTGTTTTTATGGCATCACGAATCATTGTTAACTAAGTGTTCAAATAAATAGAAAGAGTATAAATAAATCCATTTCTCAGTGTATTGGTGTCTCACAATTATCAGATTTCAAATAAAAAATAGCCGCAAGTGATCATATGAGCCACTCAGTGATGGTCACCGTCGCGTCGTCCATGGTCATCTGGACAAACCACATGGAAAAACCAGGATGTACCATCAAGGAAAAGGTTGGTTTGGTCTCCAAATCCCTTAAGCATCAGCATCTTGGGGTAAAGCTTGAAGAACTGCACGCAAAGATATCCAAAGTCCACTCGAAACGCAATAGTTTTTGACAAAAAATAACCGACTTCAAAATTAGGGATAAGTACCTTAAAAACTACTCATCATATCTCGCTCACATTTAAATGGGATCACATGACAAGCACTAGCTTTTGAATATAAAAAGAATCATCAAAATCTGTACACCCAGTAAAAAGTTCGGAGGTACCTAACACACATAAAAAAATTAATATGTGTGCAATTCACACGTGGTAGAAGTGAAACCTTTAAAAATTTATGTAATAATGTGCATCAGTTTTAATTATCTTTCAAAAACTATTTTGTACTAAATAAAAATAAAACAATGGTAACGAACGCCATCTCTTAACATAATATGAAGAATAAAATGAGCAGTGTGCGCCATCTATCCAGCAAGAAAACCAATCTTCTATCTTGTTCCTCGCGTCATCTATGAATACAAATTAGCACTTTTTAAAGTAACACGAAGTTAAGAAACACTGTATAATGCTTCCTATCTCAATTTCTACCACGTTAAATCTTATGAATTTATGATCTGTCTCTTTTTACTGTCCCTTTTTCGTTTCATCGACTTTCAAATGACAACGATGCTAAAGAAGTTTTCACATCAAAAAAACATGGATGAGTTGGGCATTACCTTTATAGATTGGTTGCATTGGCACGGACTCTGCAGGTATCCTGGGCTAAGTAGCACCGTCGTAGCAGTGGTCTTGCCAGACAACATCCCAATGGGAGTGACACTGCCGTTGGGACTGTTCCCTCCTTTGGGACACTCGTACTCCAAGCTGTGAGGCGGGGTGACTGAGATCGTAGGGCTGTCTGTTGCGCTCACTTTGAATCTGTCAAGTAAAATAATACTGTGTAGGTAAGGACTGAAGGCCGCATTGAAAGACTGTTCAACACAAAACTAACTAATCAACTGTCAAATTTATTGTCAAACATCAATCAGGTAGTTAAAAGCATGATTAAACTAAAACAGTTCTAGAGTAGGTATACCTCAAAATCATAAATGTTATAAACAAACTCCAGGTATTGTTACTGTTAGCACAGAAGACATAATATTACTTACCTATAATAGTTAGCTAACTTTTCTTTAATTAAAGTTTCAAAAATTCGAGTTAATACAGAACTTTTGTTAAGTTTAGCTGCCGAGTAAAGTTGATTTTTATTTTTAACAGCCTTTCAGACACTGGCACTTCTTCTTTCAGGTACTTTCATAGAATGTATCGTATTAACGGATAATATGGTTTAGTATTAGCAAAGGCGTATAAGTTTTATTAGTCATCTACTGAGATTGAAATCTTTCCTTATTGAATTTAGTAATTAACTGAGAGGACTAAACGTTGGTTAAATAGACAACATCCACAAATGTACAATGATAACGTTTTCAACATATACTGTCATTTCATAGGAAGATTCACTTATCTCATGTATTCATGTAATTTAATTTACACAACAGTAAACATGCCTTTTAAATACGAGACATGTGAATAACAAATGTTGCTAAATGACACAATCACAAACAAACACACGGTAAATACAGACAAAGACATATTAGACGACGTTATCTTAATAGTACCTATACACTCATTACACGTAATGTTCTCTTTATATCGAGTATGAAATTTACATATTTAATATGTGGGTAGTTTTACAAAGGATTTTAATTCGCAATCGCAAACTCATGTTTAGTTTATAACCAGTAGGTACACATACCTCACAGCTTTCTTTTTTGATGATGTGCGTCTATCATTCATTAATATACGTGCTTGCATCACCATCTTAAATTACGCCACATTCGCGTAAGGGTGGAAACTAATAAAATTGTTTTTCAGAAATATTCCACGTATGATTACCGTAAAAGAGGAGCACTGTGCTCGAAAACCGGACATATAATAATTAAATAACAACCTACTTCCTTATCAAATTAATTTAAACGAGCATTGATACCAATGATACCTCACCGTACATTACATAGAGGTGCCTAATGGACAGCTAACAGATATAAAAGAAAACGATCAGAAATATAGGCTCGTGACCAATAAACCCAACAAACCGATTTCGGCTCAAGAGCGCGATCATGGATCTCGCAAATCTCACTTTTACATTTTGACCACGGAGCTGAAAAAAAGAGGACGTAACCTCGTCTAATCGAGAGCGAAGCATAGCAATGGCCGCCCGCTTACCATGTACGTAATTTTTGATTCGCGATTGAAGCAGTGAATTGTCAATGTGTGGGTGTATGTACTTGTACGAATAGAGTTGGTATTACTATGGGTGCTTCACTGAATTTTTTCTTGGGATTACGTCCGTCTTTTTTTTAGGTCCGTGATTTTGACATACGAATAATTATGATTTGATATACCTAATATTTTAGCATCTCAAACCAAATTTTTAGGTCACAGATCTTGACTTCTTGAGATTAGTTTATTGATACGGGCCATAGATCGTATCCGTTTTTAGCGTTCCGTAGCCGAATGGCAAAAAACGGAACCCTTATAGATTCGTCATGTCTGTCTGTCTGTCTGTCTGTCTGTCTGTCTGTCTATCTGTCTGTCCCTCCGTATGTCACAGCCACTTTTTTCCGAAACTATAAGAGCTATACTGTTGAAACTTGGTGAGTAGATGTATTCTGTGAACCGCATTAAGATTTTCACACAAAAATTGAAAGAAAACAATAAATTTTGGGGGTTCCCCATACTAAGAACTGAAACTCAAAAATGTTTTTTTCATCAAACCCATACGTGTGGGGTATCTATGGATAGGTCTTCAAAAATGATATTGAGGTTTCTAATATCATTTTTTTCTAAACTGAATAGTTTGCGCGGGAGACACTTCCAAAGTGGTAAAATGTGTGTCCCCCCCCCTGTAACTTCTAAAATAAGAGAATGATAAAACTAAAAAAAATATATGATGTACATTACCATGCAAACTTCCAACGAAAATTGGTTTGAACGAGATCTAGTAAGTAGTTTTTTTTAATACGTCATAAATCGTAAACCGCAAAAAACATTGATCAAAGTTACAACGAACTACAAGAACTTTTATATTATGTTACTTGCTGCTACGGAACCCTTCATGGGCGAGTCCGACTCGCAATTGGCCGCTTTTTGTACAAGTTTTTAGTAACAGTAAAAATGGTTCTGAACTTTTGATATCAATTTTATACTTTTAAATACAAACGTAAAAGTTATAGAGGTAACTGTTTTAATTCCCGGTCTGATTCTAAAAGGTTGTAAAATTGTCTTACAGGGTCTTCTTATCGTAATTTATAATTTAAAGATAAAGCAGGCGTAAAATGAAAAAAAAATGCTAAAAATATTTTCTGTTCACTATTCATTACATATTATTTTTACGCGACTGCACGACGCAAACGAAGATAATGTGTTTATAAGTCTATGTATGTATGTGTGTATGTATGTGTGTTCCTACTGTAATCCTATGTGGGGTTGTATAGACCAAACTGGTTGACTGATTTTGATGATTCTTACGTCAATCGATTCGTCTTAACCTTGCGAGTGTTACTAAAGACATGGCAATAATTAAAATTTACCACAGTGACAACCTGACTCCATAATGTCTAAATGAAAAAAAAATCGATGAACTACGTCAAGTGGGGTATCGTCGAATAGGTATTCAAAAATGATTAGATTCCTTTCATCATTTTTAATTTCAAGTGACAGTTTAGGATATAATTATAACGATTTAAAGTTAGGCTCGTTAATTTACTAACTCCCTTAATGAAATGACAATATTGCGAATTTTACCGTCTTATAATCCTAATAAAGAAGTCAATGAATCCTAACTAAAAAGTGTGAAATAAAAAAATTGATTTAAAAAAACAAAAAACAAAAAAACCCGCCTGCGTAAAAAAACTAAAAAGAGAAAAACAAGCCCAGTAGTTCAGAATGTTGTTAAAAGTAATACTGAACTAGTAGTTCGGAACTACTATACCATACAATAATTATTAACAGTCGGGACCCATTTAAATTTTACAGGGTCGCTTGGGAAAAACAAACAAGATTGGATTGGTTGAAGATTGGGTGATGGGTCCCGACTGTTAATCCTTCTATGGTGTAGTTGTTCAATATTACTTTTAACAACATTTATTTATTTATTTATTTATTTATTCATTTATTCTTTATTGCACCTTAAAATATAAAAGATACAAAAGGCGGACTTAATGCTAAAAGCATTCTCTGCCAGTCAACCTTAGGGCAGTGGGAGAACAAAGAACTACTTTGTTAAACTAAACAACAAAATTCTGAACTACTGGGCTTTTTTTTTAATTTTTTCACGCAGTCGGGTTTTTTTTTTAGTAAATAATTAATAAAAATGGTTGTCTGTAAAGTCGGTTTACGGACGGTAGTTTAACGTGACAACGTCATGACAAAGCTCCGCTCCGCCCCGCTCCGCTCCACTCAACTACGATCGCCTACGGCTCGCCTACGGCATCGGCTACGATACGCAGATCGTAGCCGATAGTGCCTCTCTCTCGCTTTTGCCGCTCTCTCACTTGCGGAACGCTACATTTTTTCATAGATGCGCCCGGCGCTCATCGTATTAATAGACGTTATCACGTCAAAAATATTAGTTATTATATTACTATTTATTAAACTCAATTTAATTCAATAAAAAGTAACTTGGCAAGATTGTTTACGAAATAGGAGTAATAGGACTCCTGTAAAAACCAGACTATAGTCAGTAATGTAGTGTCCATTCGATAAAATGTGGATCTTTAAGTCAAGAATGAACGGGTCTTTCTAAGTGCATTTTCCAACTAGCACTACGTCGCTAATAATTCGCTACTTACCATCAGGTGGAATCGTAGTCAAATAATAACTTGTTATATAAGTAAAAAATGACAGTTGCGTCACAAACACATCATGCGGGTTGTAATGTGAGTTGAGCGTGTGATGTGGATGTGCATTGTGCATTAATTTTTATTATCTAGGTACTTGCAGTTAGCGCTTTACACAAAGATTTATGCTGATAATTACTAAATTATACTACGTGTCAAAAGTAACATATAGACCATAAACTTCTAACAGTTAAAATCAGTGGGTTTAGTTGGAAAGTTCGTTGTATTGGAACACTACACGCTAGAAGTTTGTTCAAGGCCTGCTCAATTTCCAAGAAAGACTGGGTCATTCATCAGTCGGTATTGTAGAAGCGTACTTGTAACCAGCATTACTCTCACGTGTGCTTATCAAGGCAAACCCTTGAGAATACGTTACAAAAATAAATAAATAAATAAAATAGTTTAAATAAATAAATAAATATATAAATAAATAGAAAATATCGCACTCCGCAGCGAGCTCTAACAACCAATGAAAAGGAGCCCTAACACGTTAACAAGGAGTTAAGACCTTTGCTTTTTCATTTAATCTACCAGCTGCATCATAATCCCCTATTATTATGAACTGGCATGTGACATACCGCATGTCCTCTACAGCACACCATCATCATCATCAGCAAAAATCATTACCGTAACATAACAATGGAGATATTGAAAATAATAGGATATCATCATTATCTTGCATAATTGCAGCCTGGAAATGTGTTGGTAAGTATTTTAAGTTATTTTACGCAAAAAACTATAATCAATGTCACCGCCACATTAATAGATCAAAAAACATAAACCGCCATCACAAAATGTAATAAAGGATTAAAGTTAGTCACAAACAAATAAACGAAATAACTCCTTTTTTTTCTCACACCGCGACCGTATCTATTTTTTCTCACACTGCGTTTAACGAATAACACCGGATATTATACAGTTTGCTAAATGGAACTTCAGAGTGGTGACGAGGCAGATAATTCATGATGGTTTAGTCAAAGTACAGTGGAAATCATTATGTACTTAATGGCCGTCGCTCATTGTTGGTAATAACGTCATAACTACGCTCATTTTTATTTCTAACATTTGGTTCAACGTCAGCGAACCGCTAAGAAGAACCATTCCTCGCCAGCACCCCAGAGTATGAACTTCAGATCAAAACTATCGGCCGATTCTACTAATATTATGTTGTTAATTAGTGTAGTTGACTAATTATTACTACTGTTTACATATTATTTATGCCAAATAAAATGTATTAGAAACAGCAAGTTTAAATTTAATAAATTTCGGTGGCTCTGATTTTAATTCCGGTGGTCCTTGAATAATTTCGGTTGCATTTGATAATTTCAAATGGAAATATCTCATGAACTATTAATTTTTTTTCGATCTCTAGTATATGATTAATTAGTACTACTATTTACCTATTATTTAGGCTAAAAAATATATCAGATACAGCAAATTTAAATTCACCACTGTAATTAGGCAAAATTCGTGTTTGTTGAAATTGACCCATTGCCTATGGATGTTTGTTATTCTTCCATGCGAAAAGTACTGAACAGGTTTTCATGAAATTTGCTAAACAGGTAGACCATGATTTGAAATACTATTTGAAATATTATCCCGGAAAACGCGGTCAAAGCAGAGTCGAGAAACTAGAAACGCGGCAGAAAGCGCTTTTGTTATTTTTGTTACTTTTTACCGATTTCCTGCTCAACCAAACCGTTGGCCTACTAAACGTCTATCTATAGTGTAAACGTCTGTCTATCTATAGCTTGTCTCAGAATAAACAAACTGGCTTTCAATTTTGGCATTTCAGGGTTCCGTACCCTACGGGTAGCAAGGGAACCCTATTCATAGGACTCCGCTATCCGGGTATACGTCTGGCAGTCTGTCCGTCCGCGAACGTCCTGGGCATGAAGCTACTCTGAATCACCGTAGACTTATCCAATTAAACTCTGTTATATTGTACTTATTGTAGTAGGGTAGCAGTGATAGCCTAGCGGTTAGAACGTTAGTCTCCCGAACGAAGGGGCCCGAGTTCAAATCCTGGCATGCACCTCTAATTTTCAAATATTATGTGCGTATTAGAAGTTAATTATCACTTGCTTCGGGGAAGGAAAACATCGTGAGGAAACCTACACACCGGAGAGTTACATAAAGTTCTCAAAGGTGTGTGAAGTCTACCAATCCGCACTTGGCCAGCGTGTTAGACTATGGCCTAATACCTACCCCTCACATTGTGAGAGGAGACCCCGAGCCCAGCAGTGGGACAATTATGGGTTGTTGCTTTGCTATATTGTACTTAGATTACTATTCCGGTTTCTAGTATTAATTATATACCGTTAGATACCTAGTAACCACCGCATTTATTTTTTACAGGAGTTCAAAGCACTGTAACAGTATTCTCGGCCAAAGGTTAATGCTAACATAGTCTGAACTTCGAACTATTCTGCAACTATTTTACCTAGCCAATTATCTCAGGAATTTAGTCTATACACAAAATGAAAAGGCTGAATAACAGACGAGGATCGCGGTGTGAGATGGTCATACCATAGACACGTTTTGAAAAAATCGCCGTGTCTATGGGCTAGCTTACTTGGCATGGCTTCCGCTGTCATAGCTTGGCGGTTTTCCGATATAAGGGTACGATTCACTGAGTGCTAAGCTCTTTGGTCGGAATTCGTGCTTGAGGCGGTGGGTCCTGTGTGACCTCTCGTAGATGTGATCGGAGGTGTGGTACCTTTGTAGCGTGCGGGGCCTCGACTTGCCGCAAGGAGGGGTCTGCGTACATTGGTCGATACGACTCGACTCTTCGACGCTTGTTACGAAACTAGCTTCGGATACCTGGAACGATGGAATTAGGGTATTAGCAACGATTTGATGGTCGAATTATCATTGATAGAGTGGAAATTGTAAAAGAGGTCAAAACCATTTTTCAATTGAACGCAATTTTCGTATGAAACGATGGGCGTTCGAGTATAAAATACTAATTAACTAAATTTTAGGTTTTGTTGACACTTCAGGATTATATTATGGAAATATAAATGGAGAAAAAGTAGATTGTGTCGTTCGTCACGGCACTGGCACTACCGTGCCACTAGATGTGATACCTACTGAACTTTATATCTACATTATAATTATTTGTATAAATATTTTATTGTAAATAAAAAATACATAATTGCGAATAAATAAACAATAATTTAATAACATATAAAAATGCTTTACTTAGTGCCCAATCGAAATAATTGTGAAAATGAGCACATCATATGTTTTGCACATTAAAACTATTTTGTACGCCACAAGCGAACCATGAAATTGTCGGTGACGGCAACTCACCAATCTCGCCATTAACTTGGCGGACTGTTAGTAAATAAAAATAATATAAGAATACATATTATACTGTAAGGAAGTAAAAAAGGGTGCGTGTACTTTTGTACGCGCGTTAGAAGTTATACTTCTTTGACATAATTAAATAAATATTTAATTTAATAACGTGTATCAGTTTTAATTATATTTCAGAAACTATTTTTGTACTAAATAAAAACAAACAAGTACAAACTAGATGGCGTTGTTCATGAACCTGAATCACGCTGTTGAGACTCTGTGAGATTTGTATAAGTAACAAGTAAGTAATAACATTAAAAGAAATTTGTCTGTTTCACAGCTGTAGTATGAGGTGAGTCCGATCTTCTTAATTTTCTAATATAAACTTATATAGCAACATATCAATTTTTTTTTAAATTTATAACTGACAGTCGAGCTCGAGGGAGAGGAAGAAGGAGAGGCGTTACAAAGTTTTCCGGGCCAGCTAGTTTATTAATCTTCTTCTTAGTCGGTGTCTTCATTGCTGAAGGTCGTGTCTAGCTTGAAGTTTATTAATAAAGCATGCATAAAAGTCGAAAATCTTCCCTTTTGTTTTTAATAAAACTTATAATAACCATCGTCATATTATCATCATAATACATTATAATAAAACTGTAACTGATCAGTCTGTACGTGTATATGGAAGATTTTTGAAAAAAAAAAACCAGTAAGTTTTATATACGTTATACATACATACTATAAACAGGAATATCGAATCGACAAATTGGATAGAATCTCGATCTTAACAAGGTAGGACTCGCGAGAAATGGGTTTCCACTGTAAATACATTTCGAAATATTTCCCGCTTCCTGTGAAAATTCACAGACAGACTCACACTTATTTCAATTATTCTCCACGGGTTTATAGTGACCACTATATTTTTGTAACTCATCTACAATATAGGTACCTAGGAACATTAGAAATACTACACACGTATTTCGTCTTTATTTGGGTAGCCTTAATAGAATAATTTATGTAATATTACAGAAAAAATAATAGTACTACTTAATGTAATATATGAAATATCATACATTTTCTGTCCAGTTGCGACATATTTTTTGCATGAAAATCTAATTACCTTTTTATTACTATGATAAAAATCTAACAACTTTGCAAAATAAATATAATATAATATATAATGAGTTCACCATTAAACGTTGCGGTCATATAAAATGCGATATGGCCACTGATTAAAAGTTATGTTAATGGACTTGTCCGACAACCAATTATAATCCCATTTAGTGCAATATAATTCTGTCTCAATTACTAAATTGAATCAGGGGACCGTTTTTATTTCTGATATCTATTATTATATTGTTGTTGTGATGTACTACATACATTAGGATTAGTAATTTCACATCATATAGATACCTAAAATATCATTCAGCAGAGAAAAAGCTTGTAGAAGTAATAAATAAGCAATATTAGATCTGGGTTAGAAGTATCTCTTTCATATTAAATTGTACTTTAAGGATATATTAAATCGCTGGTATCATATTCGTCAAGTCTTGTCGAAGGCCTTCGGGTATCCCTAACAAAACTAACCAACCCTTCGACGAATAGGCCTGTAAACTTATAAATTAATCCCTCAGCTTATTCCGCGATGAGATCATGATAATGCAAATGGTTCCTAAGTGTTCCAATCCAAGTATTGCAGTTAATGTTACCTTTGTAGTGCTATGACAGAGGGCAATTACAGTACAAAAATAGGCACCCATAGGTGCACACCACAGGAATTTGAATGTTGGACATGATTCAGTGCCTGCGATTTTGGAAGTTATGCTTCTTTAGGCGCGTTATGAAATAATGGGAAAAATGATGAGAGTGAAATTGTAAGATTTGTGACACGGTGACGGTGATATGTACAAAAGGTGACGAAACACGTCACAGGTGATTTTTAGGGTTCCGTAGCCGAATGGCAAAAAACGGAACTCTTATGGATTCGTCATGTCTGTCTGTCTGTCTGTCTGTCCGTCCGTATGTCACAGCCACTTTTTTCCGAAACTATAAGAGCTATACCATTGAAACTTGGTAAATAGATGTATTCTGTGAACCGCATTAAGATTTTCACACAAAAATAGAAAAAAAAGCAATAAATTTTGGGGGTTCCCCATACTTAGAACTGAAACTCAAAAATGTTTTTTTCATCAAACCCATACGTGTGGGGTATCTATGGATAGGTCTTCAAAAATGATATTGAGGTTTCTAATATCATTTTTTTCTAAACTGAATAGTTTGCGCGAGAGACACTTCCAAAATGGTAAAATGTGTCCCCCCCCCCTGTAACTTCTAAAATAAGAGAATGATAAAACTAAAAAAAATATATGATGTACATTACCATGAAAACTTCCAACGAAAATTGGTTTGAATGAGATCTAGTAAGTAGTTTTTTTTATACGTCATAAATCGTAAACCGCACAAAACATTGATCAAAGTTACAACGGACTACAAGAACTTTTATATTATGTTACTTGCTGCTACGGAACCCTTCATGGGCGAGTCCGACTCGCACTTGGCCGCTCTCTCGCGCAAACTATTCAGTTTAGAACAAAATGATATTAGAAACCTCAATATCATTTTTGAAGACCTATCCATAGATACCCCACACGTATGGGTTTGATGAAAAAAAAATTTTTGAGTTTCAGTTCTAAGGGGAGCCCCCAAAATTTATTGTTTTTTTTTCTATTTTTATGTGAAAATCTTAATGCGGTTCACAGAATACATCTACTTACCAAGTTTCAACAGTATAGTTCTTATACTTTCGGAAAAAAGTGGCTGTGACATACGGACGGAAAGACAGACTGCAGACATGACGAATCTATAAGGGTTCCGTTTTTTGCCATTTGGCTACGGAACCCTAAAAAGCAGTGAGGAGCAAGCGTGTTGAAGGTAAGAATTCAACTTGTTATTGAAATTTAAAGAAATTGATAGTAATCATGAAATTAACCTGAAGATGTGTAGTGATTGCAACCAGATAATTATATAACATGTGGTTAATTAGAGGACGTCAATTGTTATGTTAGATACTAACGGTCTCGGCTGTCATTTGTTAATAACAAGTTACGTGACTTACGTAACAATACCCTATGGGTGGGGTAATGACATATTTAATGTGCATGTAGGTATTTTCCTGAAAATAATAACTGAAGTCATCACTACATAGTTCATTTGTTTATGACTGCGATCTTATCATCAGATGTGATTTATAGTCGAGGAAAATTTGCTTATTTCAACGTTCTGAACACAGCGCTTTTAGAATTTATTCTGCGCTAGCCAACTAATGCATGACATTTCTTTATATTTAAAGATATTGGAAGCCTAGCTTCCAACCAATAACATCCAGCCAGATAGGACACAGTCACTCGTGTATGGTGGTCAGACTTTTTCACCTGCATTAGCAAGACTTACTATAATACAACGTCCTTTTTAAAATAAATCGTAATCCGCTTTTCAGGTGTTCCGGTAGCAATGTAGGAGAATCAAGCTTTGTTTAACTCCCGAGTGTGATTGTACTTGCTCTTTGTTCTGAAGGGTTTTACAATATTTGTTCCGTGTCTACGTCCAACTGTAGCCAAACCGTAACAAGGAGCTTCCTACAATTATGATTGAACTTCACTTACAGGTAAGTTCGTTTAATCGTTTAATAATAATGAGCATTACCTATCAGCTACGTAGCTCGTTTGCTTTTTAATACCTAGCTTAGGTATTAAGAAAACATTTTTGTGTTTTTAAAGAAAATTAAAAAGAAAAGAAAAAATAAAATTAAGTTTAAAGAAAATTAATACTCTTAACAAAGATGTTTTTAAGTTATTCATCGTAGCGTAGGACAATATGGTTAATAATAAATGATTTATTAATTCATATTTACTATCAGGATTTTCAATTTAATTACAAGAAAAACATTAGGTACTTGCACCAGTAATTGACACTCTTCATAACAATCCATTTTAATTATACTAAACCGTTTAAAATAAATATGGTGGAATAGATAGGAGCTTAGAAACAGGTTTTTATTAATGAGTAAAAACCATAATTATATTTTGTTGCGATCTAGGTTATGAAGAATTACTTCGATTAATAATGTGCTTTTTAAGTTTAAAATTACATTTTGAATATGAATAAAACACAATACGAAATAAAAATAAAAATAAAAATATTTTTTAGGGTTCCGAAGTAAAATCTGTCCGTTTGTCCGTCTGTCCGTCCGTTTGTTCGTCCGTCTGTCCGAAGAAAAGCACCGAGATCCTTAGTGCTAGAAAGCTGTAATTTGGCATGGATATACATATATTTTATTAAAACTCCAGAATCGTAGAACAAAATATTGAAAAATATTTTTTTTAAGGTACCACCCGTACAGATAACGCGAGGATGAAATTTTGTTTTCGTTGCGCACCCCATAGTATCGGGGTATCGTTGAAAAGGTCTTTTAAAAATATTATGGGTTTCCTTAGACCACGTTTGGAATTACGGGTCCGTTAACGAAATATTTGGCTTTAAAAGGCTAATTTTGGTTAGAGTCAAGTGTGGAGGACACTAATTGACTGCTGGCTAAACGGTTGGAATTGGACAAGTGAAAAAATTCTCAATAATAGGTTATATGATGAATTTACAAGGAAAACTATCACGGCTATGTTAGTATAAATGGTTAATGAGTAATAGTCCATAAACTTATTATTTCGGAACCTTATATTGCGCATGGCCTGACACGCACTTGCCCGGTTTTTTATTTTTTGTGTTGTAACACTATCGAATGGTGTAATAATACAGAATGAGTTTTTTTCAAAATCAACGGGTTCGATTCCTGACCTGAAATATAGATTTTTCATTTGCCATAATATCACATAACGGCACTATCGAATGGTGTAATAAGACAGGTTGTGGTTTTTTTCAAAATCAACGTGTTCTATTAATATTGATTTTTCGTATGTCATTACAAAATTCGATCCTTGTTAGCGACACTATCGAATGGTGTAATAAATACAGGATGTGTTTTATTTTTCAAAATCAGTGGGTTCGATTCCTGGCTAGGAATATTGATTTTTCAAAAATGTAATGATGTAGATTTAGTTTTCATCAAAATCGGCCCCGAGACTCCTTTCAGCATTTTTCGCTATTCTTCATAGTTTCGGATTTGGCCATCCACGCACACTTGGAAAATTCATCCTGTATACTTTTCACCGTTTTTACTTCAAACCCGATGAAATTGCCTTACTAACTTGCACCCCCTTAATTAACCCTTTGGGGGATGGTTTTTTCAAAAAAACGCATTACTGTTAATTTTTTTTTCTACTCTGCTGGAGCTAATATATCAATTTTCATGTTTTTAACTTCAAAAATGACGAAGTTGCATACTAAGTTGCATCCCTTAGGTATAAATAACCCTTTAAGGGATGATTTCCCAAAAAATATGTTAAAATTAACTTTTGTTCATAACTATAATCTTACATAAAAATTTTCATATTTACAATTCTAAAAATTGGTTTGTATGTGATTTCCAACCCTTGTTTTTACCCCTTAGGGGATGAATTTCCAAGAATCCATAGGCTATGATATTCAAAAATATTTATATTTCTTTCTATCGAAAGATTACCCCGTACAACGTCACAAACTCACAAACTTTAACTCTTTATGAATGAATGAATGAATGAATGAATGTATAAATAAATTTATTTGTCATAGTATAGGTACATTGTATACTTATTAGATCTTAGGTTAAATTGGTGAAACTACTATATTATGCCGTTATCACGGCGTACAAATATTAATTGATATTAGTCAATGAATTAATTTAATTCATTCACTGATATTAGTATAGATAGTGCATATTGACGCCATACGCCAGCGCCGTTTTTATAGTTTACTCAAATTTTTCAGGTTTGACGCCGAAAATGCTACTTAATTTTCATTAAGAGCGCGTTATCAAAGTTTTTTACACTTTGATGAATTAAGCAAAAACCAATAATACTTAAGTTATTAATATTTGAATTGCAAATATGGATATCTTATTAAAGTTATAGTTAAAATAAACAAAATTTCCTCGCAAATAAAATTATATTTTATATGTACAATAAATATTTTATTTAAAGTTTTTTTACAGTACAAAAAAAAATAATTTAATATACTTTTAAAATCATACGTATTCGTGTACTGGTTCAATTGGATGGTTGCGTGTATTCTAATTGATGACAATTCATTTCAACTCAATAGAGTACTATTAGCACAATTAAGTTGGAAGCCTTATTTATCGATTTTTTACAGAATAATTCTGTGTAAAGCTGAAACCAGCTATGTTCATTAATATTTTTTATTATTAGGTACCTATCTACTCATTATTTATTTATATTATAGGTGTTAGCAAATTGTCAATTTTTAGTAGATAATTTATGTTAATTTGGTACCTTCGTCATTTCAATCCACTTCAATGCACAAATAACTTATCTTAACTAATTCTTTCACTTTACAGTCACCGTCTCCGGAACCTCGAATGGCAGTCACAGTGTACAGAACTCACGAAATTTAAGGATAAAAAACTCAAACTTCTACCTAATATCGAATACTCCCGCGCATTGATTCTGTCGCGCATTTCGCCAATCATAGACAAGCACCCGCTTCCAACGGTAATCACGGACTGATGCGGTTTGACGTAGTCTCCACGTATTTATCGTGCTATCAATCCAGGTGATGCATTACACCTGTAACGGTCCATACGTAAGCAATGTTTCCATTTGTACCATTTATACGTGATCAAAATGTTAATAAAAGGGAAATAAGATTTTATTAAAGAACATGAGTTAGGAGTAACAGCCAGCGGTAAGGCCCTAAAATTTAAAATTCTGTTCACATAGGTAGTTGGTTCAGATTTACCGAGATTTTTTATCACAAATGTGAAATACATAGGTACTCTGGTGTCTGCGACTTTGTTTAATACTCATCATATTATAAATCATAAGCTTTTTTCAAAAATCCACACTATACATATAAGAAATCCCAGTACAAAGTCTCATGCCCTTAGGTCCAGTGGCTTAAGCTTTTCGTTCACGAGTGTAACAAGGGAGGACAGCAGGTGTCCCGTAGTTAACCCATTCGACCCACTTTTGTCCATAAAACTTATTTAGAGGATTTATCTGAGAGACTCTAAGGAGTTTTATCCTATACATTCTCTGGGCCAAAAAATTTTTCATTACATCTAATGACCCATCGGTCAGAAGACTCAGAAGCTGGGTAAACCCAACTTTGTCTGTCAGTCGCAACTCTAACGCCCCAACTCAGAGTCACTAACGGTTACTTAGTAAAGAATCACCATACAAATTCTGTACCAAGGAGCGATTTAAAGTAACCGTTAGCGACTCAGAGATGGGATGTTAGTGTTGTATTAAGTTGATCTGCGTTCTTATTTTTTTTAATCTGCTAAATCCCATAATCCATAATGGGAAATCTATAATTCTAATATCTAATAGACGAAGCGTGTGAGGACTGAGAAATTGAGGAAAACTCGAGGAAAAGTTCTATGGATTATTTTAGTCTTGTTATGCGTGTATTAGCGAGCGGGGATTTATTTAAAGAACCTATTATGCTCATGGTCAGAAATCATCTCGCTGTAGGTCAATTAAAAATAAAATATCAGCTTTACACAATGCAGACATGTGCTGTTATTGCTCTATTAACATTAGCTAACGGCCATTCAGATAAGCAAGTTTAGCATAGCAGAATATTAATTCATTGGTACTAAAATATATTCGAAATCAAGTTAGAGGAAATAAAGTTAAGCCGTTTCTGTGCTCACAGATTAAGCGCTCAAGTCCTAAGGAATAAACTTAGTTAAACGACTGCAGGTGCAAATTGTAACAGGATTAGCAAAGAAAAATTTGGAGCTAAGTACAGTACGGCCGCTGTATCTTGGCGCGTCTGAACATCGCGCAGAAGGCTGCGCAGTAACATAATTCGCCAATACTCTTTAAGGGGTGTATTATGTCTCAGTCATACGTTAGCATGTTCGTGTTGCCATCTCTGTCTTACATGCGCTAAAGTTCGCAAAGCCTATGTTCAGACGCGCCAAGATACAGCGGCCGTACTGTATTCCATAATTTGGAGGGCATGTTAACCTGGTCGTTACAATTTGAACGGACGGGCGAAGAGACAGAGAATGCTGTAAGGAGAGAGATAGAGGGTGAGGGAGAGGGATATGAGAGAGAGACTGAGAGGAGATACGGCTAAGAACGGCTTACCGATTTTAATTATCTCTGATTTGTTTAACCAACCATAACTATAAAAGTTTAGTTAAAAGTATCACTACATTCATTGATTGTAAGGCGATACGAAGCTGTCAGCTAGTCTATATAATATATAAAACATAGAAAGTGTTTGTACGGATATGTCCTTTATAGATTCTGAAACCATCCAACCGATATGCCTCAAAATGGTTTCATAGGCAAAGGTGGTTTGAGACTACTAAAACAATGCATTAGGCACATTCGGTTCATTGATAAAGTCGATTTTCCACTTTTCTCATACAACAATTTGAAAATAATATGTAAAAATGGCGCATCAACGTCAAAGTCAACACAAAAACACTGATCTGTCATTCTCATTTGAATTATTTTAGCGTAGTGGAACACGCCGGGTATCCACTAGTCTTCTCTAAACACAGACCTCGACCTGTTCGTCCTGTTACAATTTTAACATGACCAATTAACGATCTTTTGTAACTAGCCTTTGTCAAAAAAATTAAGGGTTTGCATATCCCAGTTCATTTTGACTGAATTATTGATTGTTATACTGTCCAAACTTCCAAAGATTGTCCAGTTTGCTGTCATAATACTAATTAACTTCTTAATTATTATTATTTATTTAAAAATAAATTATTTAAGAATATAATTATAATGCATATAAACATAATTTAATATAAATATTCACTAAGAATTTAAATAACTACATTACAATTTTATGCTAATCCAAAAAAATATAAATGGCAGACTTAAAATATTTGCATATACCTACTTTATAAACTATAATTATTTGTTATATGTAGGTACCTATATGTTTCTATACAAAATATCAAATATGCATAAAAATGCGGGATTCTAAAAGGACAAAGTTGATTAATATTTTTAATAACATTTTAATCATTTATGTCGGCTATTAAACAATATTTCACATCATGGAATTAATACCAGTGATAGGAGTTCACATAATAATATCATAGCACTTATGTAATACCTAATTAATTAAGATTCATTCACAGACCCAAATTGTATCCATCATCCCATTGCGTCGGCGGGAACGACTGGTGGTTGTAGAGATACTCGTAATGTCGAACTTCGACTAAATCTATACAAAAAACCTCGAGAAAATTTCTACAGTTAAATGCTAGGCATCGACATTTTCCCGAATATCCGTAGACTAGACTAAGAAAGTTATGTTTCTATAGTCATTAGCCATTTTCTTTCGAGATTTCAAAGATTTCAAAGATTTTTATAGAACAACTAGCTGACCCGGCGAACTTTGTATAGCCTAACAATTTTTTTTTTCGAAAATCAAAGTAGCCTAAGTTACTCCTTGTTACATTAGCTATCTGCCAGTGAAAGTCCCATCAAAATCGGTCTAGCCATTTCAGAGATTAGCCGGAACAAACAGACAGACAGACAGACAGACAAAAATTGTAAAAAATGTTGTTTTGGTATATGTTCCTTGTATAATTCTAAATGCACTTAGTAAAAAGCGGTTATTTTAATATTACAAACAGACACTCCAATTTTATTTATTTCTATAGACTATAGACTATAGACTATAGAAGACTGTAGACTATAGATATAGATTGTATAGATGTATAGATAAAACACATGTACACAATTGAATTTGCTGCAATTAAACAACTGCTATAGTTGGGAAACTGTGTTGCAATTGTTTACGCCCATTCCGGACTTACAGGACATTATGTTCTTACTTAATTACTTAAGAAAAATATGCTAAAGAAATACAAAACGGTACAGTATTACAAGACTAATAATTTAAACATTATAAAGTAGTGAAACTAAATAAATGGATATGTATGGCTCGGTGTATATCATTTATGTGAGTGTGTGTGTATATAAATAATTATGTACATTAGATTTGTTATTGAGATTGATATTCGAGATAATATCTATGGCGCGACAATAAGGCCCCTGATGCACTGCATTGTTGCTAAAGGCCCAACAGCATCCTAAAGCAGCCATTAGGATTGTACAAGGTGTGTGCTCAAAATGTCGGCAGAAGAAACAAACGTTTTAAGAAAGAGAATACTGAAAGGCAAATGAAACATAAAAAGAATTTGTCCATCCAATACTTATTAACGACAACACTTGAATAGAAGGTTATTAGAATAGAACTGAATATTTAAAATTTTACAATACCTTATCAATAAATCCATGAACATTTTAACTAAGTTATTGCTAATCTTTTTGAATGTTCACTGAATGACTATTGGAATCTCACAATGTTTATTACCTTTTAACTATGTTTCTCCGGAGCGCCGTAATAACCGATTGGTCAGCTTTACAACCTATTGTGCCTTATCGTTGCCATAAAATCGATTAATTACAAACCATGCTTCGTTTATTGTGGTTTGTTCAAGACAGTAATGAGAATTACACATAAAAATGCCATTCAGTGCTACCAAATGTAATAAAGTTGATAAGGTATAATATTATTATAACTCATAGTAATGTTATATTCATCTGACAAGTAAAATAATTTTATTGAAGATACAATACTTGATAAAAGGCATAATAAGTAAAGACGTTACAAAGTGCAAGGACCCATCAATGATATTTAAAAAATATAGATATTATACCCTTACAAATCAACCAAAAAATCTGTTCTGAAAAGAGCTACAACACACGCACGTTTGTCTTTTGTTTCACTACATCGATTACATTGGTATCATACACGAAGGCATTTTAACGCTGTAAGTCAAATGTCAAGCACTTCTAACAACAACAAAAGCGTGCGTATCGTCTTGTATTGACAGAGCGACTACGAGCAAAACGGTCAATTGCCTGTTCTTACGCTTATCATCGTCGGCGCGATAGTGACATATCTACCTCTTTTTTACTTTATAATATCATTGGGACCTGTTTAGTCTAAACTACTGAATGAAAATGTATTTAATAGTTTTTGAAAATTCAAGTGGATGTAAGAAAATTTTATATGTATGTATCTTATAAGTGACTATCCCATATGGACTACCTAATTAGATACATATGTACCTAATAGTTATCTCAAAATCTCGCACTCCAGAGTCGCGATTATAAAGTCAGTTGTTGCCTCAGGTACCTAAATATATATTTTCTACTTATCTGATGTTATGGAGAATTTGCGAGATTCAGTTTCGGTGTACCAATGTAAGGGTGAGGCCAAACGAGCGTATTTTTTCGGGTTTTAAAAATGAGTCGCGAAATTGACGCTGCATTCGTTTGGCCTCACCTTTATGCGGGCCATACTCGTACACGATCAAGTATACTTGTCAAGTTTGCAGCGGACTTGATGCGGCATCCAGTTTGCATGAGCGGTCTTCCATACATATCGCTCACCCAGTAATACAACGGCACATCTACGTTTGTCATATTTTACAGAAACGAGGATCAAAAATTTTATAAAAAGGTTTAAATTTAATTTATGGGTTCTTTTTACGTTTTTTACAGATTGTATAGGTTCGGTTACTAGCATATACTTCAATACAAATTTACCACTATGTAGATTATGCACTTTTAAACACGTGCCATATAAACTCAATGTCGCATTTTTTGCAGATGTGATGTGCCATTATATTATTAGGTGAGCGATATATAGATGGCCATACACCGTCAAGTTTAGACAAGGACATAACGATTAACTGATACAACCGCCTCCCAAGAATATTTAAAAATGTAACTTTCTGTTAGAAAAAGTCAGCGTGGTGTAAACAGCCCGATCCGACCATAGCACTGGTGCAGTATTGATGATTCCAAAAACAAAAATAAATATGACTGTCTTTATTTGTAAACAAATCAGATATAATAAACCGTGAATGTTCATATCGATTATACATGCAAATTAAACTTGTTTAAAATGCTTGAATTTATTACAATAATTATATTTATGAGCTAGTTTTTTGTATAACATGTGATATTCTGAAAGTATTTAACTTTATTCTGTCTGTCACGGTTTAATTGAATTTTTATCAGATACCTACTTATTATTCATGTAATTATTATTAAGGTAAATATTTAAATAGATCCAAATGTTGTGCAAGATGCAAGACTCAAGAGATTATGTTCTGTTTGAACATAATTAGAAATAAACTGACGACCCTGTAGCCTAGTTGGTACTTGGTTTCCCAGGTTTGATTCCCGGCCGGGGCAGATATTCATGTGACAGATAAGGCTTCCCGCCCACGTCAGTCTTTTTGTAGGACCGATAATCGGGCCGATTTTTCCTGCCATATTATTTCAGACCGACTTTTTGTAGGACGTGTGCGCTATTCAGTACGTTCTATTTTTCTCCTACAACAAATCGGTCACCGATTATGGGACGTGGGCGGGAAGCGTAAATATTTGTACTCGGATCATGGGTGTTATTGTGATGTGTCATAATTATGTGCCGTCGATGCCTAAGGTGATACGCCCGCTTTGAGGCTGTAACTTGTGGACATGAAATTCATTGAAAGCACGAGATTTATGCCCGATGACCTTTTTTACGTATAAATGCTACTGATTGTAGAGAAATAGACGCCCGACGACCTTTTTCTTAGCTATAAACAGTAATTATTGTATACAAAATTCCGTAGGCGTCCCGCTTTGACACGAAGGCGCCTGATGACCTTTTTAGGATTCCTTAGCCAAATGGCAAAAAACGGAACTCTTCCCCCCTTATTACAAGACGAGGTCTAAAGTTTAGGTTTAAACCATGACTAAATAGTCCAGGCTTGGTACAATACTGACTTTAGTAACATACTTTAAACCAAAGATTATTACAAAACGCAAAATACTCGTTGACTTGTTAGTACTATTGGTTTCAAGTTTAGACCTTGGCTTAAAATGCTGAAATAACTGACACGGGTTTGACACGAAACTGATTCAAAACGTCAGTATTTATTCGATTACGACGTTTCATTATACTACGATGCTGTTTATTGTTTTTGACATATTTAATGGAACACGTCTATTAATAATAATAAGAGCGTAAATATTATTGCAAATAAATAATTATACAGTTTTCAATCAATTCTATTGATTGTTGTTGTCTTGGATTTTATTACATGTTAAAACAAATTCGAAATAAACATGACAACAACCTCAAAACTGACTTTGACATTTGTGAAATAGTCCAACGTTAAACTAGGGGGCTCGCAGGTTTAGCTTTAGTCTCAGATGAAAGAAATAAAAGGCACATAAAGTCGTTCGAATACGACGTGAACCTACCACGGTAAATACAAAATAAAAATCAAATACAATCTCGTGTCACAAAGCGTCAAAAAGCAAACGTCGCAATTGTCAAAATTCTTTCATCTGAGGCTTTAGTGTCAAAGTTAGGCAATGGCTTAGCGTTAAAACGCGTCTTGTAATAATAATTTGTTTAGTCCAAGCTTCAAAGGAGGTTTAGTACCAGGACTAACGATAGACCTCGTTCTGTAATAAGACCGTTCATGTCTTCATGTCATGACGGATTCGTCATGTCTGTCTGTCTGTCTGTCTGTCTGTCAGTCCGTATGTCACAGCCACTTTTTTCCGAAACTATAACAAATATACTGTTGAAACTTGGCAAGTACATGTATTCTGTGAACCGCATTAAGATTATGACACAAAAATAGAAAAAAAAAGAACAAATTTTGGGGGTTCCCCATACTTAGAACTGAAACGAAATTATTTTTTTCATCAAACCCATACGTGTGGGGTATCTATGGATAGGTCTTCAAAAATAATATTGAGGTTTCTAATATCATTTTTTTCTAAACTGAATAGTTTGCTCGAGGGACACTTCCAAAGTAGTAAAATGTGTCCCCCCCCTGTAACTTCTAAAATATGAGAATGATTGAACTAAAAAAAATATATGATGTACACTACCATGCAAACTTCCACCGAAAATTGGTTTAAAGGAGATCTAGTAAGAATTTTTTTTAATACGTCATAAATCGTAAACCGCAATTTACATTCAATCAACTCAAATACTAATCTACCTACCTAACCTGTAGACTCAAAAACAACGAACTACAAGAACTTTTATATTGTGTTATTTGCTGCTACGGAACCCTTCATGGGCGAGTCCAACTCGCGCTTGACCGCTTTTTTAGTGCACGGTCAGTTTACCCATGCCACCCGGAACACAGATAAAAAACTACTGCGGGGATGTGAGTGTGTAAGCATTTATTTATTTATTAAAGTTGCTATTTTAGTTATTTAATAGCCAAAGTGAATATTTTTCATACAGAGAGTTTTATCTTAATAAATATCATGTGTTAGGCCAAATAGACTTCAAAATATGGCATTCCATAATACTTTTGATGAACAGTAAAAAGTTAAAAATCCGTGACAGATCTCAACAGATTGCGCTCGGCCACATTTCTTCCAGGAAAAACCGGGCTATAAAAAAATTGCTCAGTGGAACATTTCGAGACCATATAACAAAAAGCTATTTACAAAGATTTTTCCAGTTTAATTTGGTGGATATAGCACTTATCTCATAACTACATACGTTAACACATCGCGTGTATCGGTAACAATTGATTGAATTAAAATTTTCGTTGCCTGGACAGGAAACTTCCATTTGTGGAATGATAACATCAGCATTTACATCGTGGGAATTACCTCAAGTAAGTACGAAGAACGCCGTAAAACAAGTTTCAAGTGCGGAGAATTGTAACATTTGTACTCGTAGGAATAAAGATATTCGAATTCTGAACTTTCTGCCAATTTAAGGAAGTTTAATAAAGTACCCGAATGACCGAGTTTTGCTCGGTATATTTTTTTTAGCAAACAACGCCATCTACCGAAGTAGCTTTAGTGTTGCTACTCGCCAATAGATGTCAGGAAGAGTCGATTGTAGCAGTTTTTCATGGCCTGAAAACACGGATAAAACGACATTTTCTAAAAAGTAATCCTAGCTAGATCGATTTATCGCCCCCGAAACGCCCTGCATACTTTTCATGAAAATCTTTGGAGCCGTTTCCGAGACTCAGAATATATGTACAAGAATTGCTCGTTTTAAAGGTATTAGATAGATAGATACATAGATAGATAATGAATGCAGACTCATTTACTCGTATTGTGGTGTACCTATTAGGTCATGCTTAGGTATCACAAATACTTACGCATTGTAATCAAAACTAAATCAATATCTTTGAAGATAACAGTTTTCAAACGACAAAATTAAGCTTGTTTCCTACTCAGTTCAATTCAACTTTTCTATACTTAGTTTTGTTAGCCATAAGTAAGGAACCCACAGTGTGCACGTCCGACTCGCACTTGGCCGGTTTTGGCTTAAGGAAGAGATAGTTATTTAAACCATCGGCATCGGAAGCACTCTACAGTTGATGACGCATTGACTATTGTACTTTTACGCCGACGAGGTCCGAATGCAAATTAGGTCTTATAGCAGATGAGGGGAAAAACAGCCGAAGGAGTTACCGCAGTACATTTTCACAGTAACTACGTAATTGGTTCGTCACTCTTTTTTATTTTATCCTTCCTTGGATGGGTGAATATTTGAAAATAAGCATATTCGCTTGTTTCAAAGAACGCATCAAAGATTGTTACCAAAATTGTTCTTTATAGATTTTTTATATAGTTTATTATATTACATTGTTATATATGTGAAAGGGACAATGATAAAACTAATAATGTAAAAGTTATAGACAAAAGATTTTTTGAAAACGGTAATGATATTTAAGACGAATGGTAATTATTAGAAATAACTGGTAATTAGAAAATTTAAAATGGCAATTAGAAATGAAGTAACTTCCAAAATCATTCAATCATTTTTTCATAATAAAATAATCATTTTTATGATACTTGAAATAACAATTTTAATGATTCAGTCTTCTTTTTAGAGATATTGATATAATTATAGTTAAAAGTAAATAATTATAGTAAAATAGTGGATAGTAACATAGCAGATACAAATAAAATCAATAATGTAATCATAATTAATACTATTAGTAGTACTACATTTGGGCATTGAACGTAGTTGATATACCTACAATTATTTTTGGAAAAAAATCCCATTTTGAAAAAACTTCGTTTCGGCAGTGATGAAACATGTGTCAATTAACGGAGTAAGTGATTATAATGAAAAATTATTCAGTGATAAAAAAATAAATATAAACCGTTGAAATATAAAGCAAAAAAAAGGTCTTCGGTAAAAAAAATTGATAAGATTACATTATGTGATTACGATCAAAAAGAATTCAGTGATGAAATGTTGACAGTACTAATATTATACACCTTGTCATCGATATTAACATCAGTTTGCACATGTAGTTTATTATCAGGAGTTACAGCTGAAAGAAGTGTTACTTTCTCATTATCTGCAAATGGTGTCTTGATTATAACGTTAGATGTAATTTTTTCATTTTGTTTATCGTCTGCGTAAAGTAAAGCTTAGCTCTATTGAGCACTCCTAATTTCTTTGCAGTTTGGCCTTACTAACCAAGTGGTCCCGAAATTGCACTTCATTCGAAATGTCGACACCACGGATCTCAATGCTTTTGGAGATGTTAAGAGGAGTGTTCTGAAACTGAGGTGCCATGACGACATTGGTTTTCTTAGCGGTTAACGCGCAAACTTGTGTCTTCTCAGGGTTAAACTGGACTAAATTTAGCCTGCCCCATTCCGAGACCCGCTCCAGAGATGTCTCGACGTTTCATCCTCTTCTCCTCAATCTGCATCCGAGAAAGATTTGTTCGGCCTGTATAACGAGCATCACCCGTAATATCATCAGCATAGCAATGGATATTCCTGATGTCAAGCATATCATTGATATGCATGATGAACAGTGTAGGTGAGAGCACAGAGCCTTGAGGGACGCCAGCATTTATGGGCTTCGTGTCCGAGCATACTTCGTCAACAACGACCTTGATGCTCCGCTCCGATAAAAAATTAGCAATCCATTTGCACAAATTCTCGGGTACTCCGTAGGAAGGCAGCTTAGAGAGTAATGCCTTATGCATTATACAATGCATTATACAAGTTTCATCCTCTTCTCCTCAATCTGCATCCGAGAAAGATTTGTTCGGCCTGTATAACGAGCATCACCCGTAATATCATCAGCATAGCAATGGATATTCCTGATGTCAAGCATATCATTGATATGCATGATGAACAGTGTAGGTGAGAGCACAGAGCCTTGAGGGACGCCAGCATTTATGGGCTTCGTGTCCGAGCATACTTCGTCAACAACGACCTTGATGCTCCGCTCCGATAAAAAATTAGCAATCCATTTGCACAAATTCTCGGGTACTCCGTAGGAAGGCAGCTTAGAGAGTAATGCCTTATTCCACACCCTATCGAAGGCCTTTGCAACATCCAAACTTACAGTCAATGCTTCTCTCCTGCTCTCAATTGATCTATTTTAGTGGTCTCAAACCATCTTCGCATTATTGCCTTTCAAATGTAACCATTTTGGGCACATCGGTAGGATGGTTTTAAAGTCTATAAAGGACATCCGTACAAAATTTTTTAAATTATACAGAAGATATACCTTTACAACATGTAACATAGTGTTGTCACAAACTAAAGGTCATATTGATCATCTAATAAGGACTCCCTTTAGAAATTTCTCATTCATCTAATTACCATCCAAACAAGCTCATTACCGTTTTATTAAAAAAGAATGGTAAAGTCCGGTAATTAGATAAACGGTGATTAGAAAATCACACGTTTTCTTGAATTTCTCTGTATTTAGTGACTGTTATTATTTTTATTATTTATCTATGTAAAATAGTTGTCTATGCAAGAACCTAAGACTTACATTATGGCAGAAAAACATATCTACTTACCTTCAAAAAATTTAACGGCACTGAGAAATATTTTGAAACAAAGCACTCGTGCAGTGGAATAATTTCATATTACGTCGTGCTGAAGCATGTTTTGACACTTCCGTTTGTTAGAAGAGGGAGCCACGATTGGTGGTCGAATGTTTATACCTAAAGGAGCGCTGTACAGTACAAAATAAGCAACAAAATTGAAGTGACCATCCTAATGAATGGTAATTATATAAGAATGCAGGGACAAAATTCATAATGATTTTATATAACGAAAATATGTTCTTTGCATCATGATTTTAATGTAAGGCATGCATATACTAGTCTATTATCGAAATCGTTGAAGAAAACTTCGTTCTTCAGTTGTATATTTTTTTTATACAGCATCATTTGTTGAAATCGGGGAAAAGGGACACTAATGGTAATTAGATTTTGGATTGTTTCATCACAATTTGCGCTATTTGGACTAATTATTTTTGTATAACATCTACTGCGCCAAGTAAAAGACGGTTCGGTGTTTGTAAAAAGCACCTTGTCATAATCTATAACAATAAAGAAGTATGATATTTTCTAATTGCCGCTCAATTTCTTTATTTTCAAAGAATCGCCCGGATATGAATTACCAATTCTGTGCTTGTATTTATCTCTATCGCGCTCATAAGTTAGTCCGTGTGCAAGGGAAACATATAGTTTTTTGTGATGTCTATGCAATACAATTTTGATGCAAAATTTTATTGAAGAGAGTACACAAACGCAATAATATGTCTTCGTACTGTACGCGCCAGCTTTCGGTAATCAACCTATAGCAACCTGATTAACTATCAGGTAGTACCTAGGTACGTGGTCACCGTCGCCCTTCGCCAACGATTCGTTGTCGGGCAAAAAAGAGGGAATTCATATGTATTATTTCTGGCATTCCGATATTCTTACCGAATAATGACAGTTGATGTTAAGAGAGTGTCAGCTAGCCAGATGGTTTAAGCCCCACTAGCCCCCCACCATGCACCACCGTGTGCACCACGGAGAAGCTTAGGTTGGTCAGTTGAAGAACGACATTAACACGATGGATGGAGCCTTTTAAACCGTCACACCCCAAGTATAGTCCGTTTTTAAGGTTCCGAAGTAAAATCCTTATAGCCCTTATAGTTTCGTCATGTCCGTCCGTCCGTCTGTCTGTCCGAAGCAAAGCGTCGCATAAATATTTACTAAAACTCTAGAGTAGTAGAAGAAAATATTGAAAAACATTTTTTTTTCAGGGTAACTCCCCTACAGGTAATGTGAGGATGATATTTTTATTCGTCGCATACCCTATAGTGTGGCGTATCGTTGAAAAGGTCTTTCAAAAATGTTATGGGTCTTCCAAGACCATTTTTGGAATTAGGCGTCCGTTTGCCAAATATTTGGCTTTAAAGAACTAATTTTGGTTAGAGTCAAGTGTGTCCCCCCACTGCCGGCTAAACGGTTGGAGTTGGATAAGTGAAAAAATTCTTAAAAATAGGTTAAATGATAAATTTACAAGGAAAACTATCGCGGCTATGTAAACATAAGCGTTAACATAAGAGTGATAGTCGATAAACTTACTACTTCGGAACTTTACATTGCGCGTGGCCTGACACCTGACACACACTTATTTTGCCTTGATTTGATTTGTGTTAAGTTGCAGTATGTTTTGACAGTCAACAAGTCGTGAACGCCTTTGTTGACCACTAACCACCCGTTTTATTATTTTTGACGGTTATTTAGGTACATATTATTCAATCCAGCTTTAAAACAATATAAAATGTTAATGATACACATATATATGTACCTAAATATAATACGCATATAATATTACAGAAGCAATAAATTATAAATCTACCAGTAATATTATAGTAGTTGACTGCAGGTATTCATTATTAATTACATAATAATAAGTAGAAAATCCCACAACCCGTGGTGATCGTGAGTATAGTCTATCGTGACCAATTAATTGATATGTGGTATGTACTTAAGTATGATGTTATTATAAGGTAACAATCGTTAAGCTACGTCGGAGGGTTACGGGCGTCATGAAAACTCCCGAATTCCTACACTTGAGTTTGCCACTAATACCCTCTACCAATCCGCACTGGAGCAGCGTGGTGGAGTATGTTCGAGGCGTCCTCAAGAGGAGAGACCCGTGCTCCATAGTGGACCATTAATGCGTGTCACGTATGATATTGTCGATAAACACTGTTTATACTCACGAGAAATATAAAAATAAACTTCAGTTCATTACTCCACAGCGGTGATAACGGCAATATTTAACACTTACACTTTACAAATATTATTTACAGCGGATATCTACTTCACACTTTCATTATGTAAGTTTGTACAGTAAAACCAACTTATCTGTGAATTGAATGCGCTGTCGGACGCATTGGACCAATCATTGGACGCAATTCGAGAGGCAGTAACTGACATGTGCGTGACTACAAAGTACTTATGAATGACTTTTTAACATGGCGGCATTAGTTCCAATTTTCGCCACTTCACAGAAAGGTTGGTGGCACTGTATGCTAATAAAATTATGATTTACAATTTAGACTGAAGGTAGTCATATAACTTTAATTAAAATAGGGTAATTAACACTTCGTAGACAATGACTTTTTTACATTATAATATCATTGAGACAATCACAAATATTTTTTTTGTTGAAAATATGGCCACCTAACGAAAATCAATCGTAATTAATTCAGCGTCGTTTAAAGTAGTCCATATAAAAAAAATCGTATTTTTGGAACACATTTTTTTTTATTAGTTGTTATTCGACTTCAGTATATTAAGTTGTCTGTTATGGAACTTATCTTTTTTTTGGCATACATGTAGTCAGTATAAAAGGTCATTCAAAACTTGTTTCTTGTTCTGTAGCTCCCTTAGGGGTTCTACCTAAAAAAATTAAGATTTTATCCTACCAATTTGTATAGATCTACACGTGACAAATATGTTGTATTATCCCGGACGGACGGACGCATATGACGAAATTATACGATTTCCGTTTTGACGAACCCTAAACAAGAAACTCCTTAAAACGAAGCTGTAGCCAGGCGGGTAAAATCACCAATTTTGAAAGCCTACCTTTAAGTTTATAAATTAACCCAGAGGTAGGTATGCAAAAAACGATCGCACGCACTAGGTACCTAAGTATTTACTCTGTCTTGTCACTATAGCCTTCACTTGTATATCGTAATCGTTTATTCACATTTATTTCAGAACGAAACACAAAATTGAGCCAATTCAATGTCACGAAGTCACGAATGTTTAGCAGTCGAGTGTTCCGTAGGAATTGGCGCGTGATACTAATGCACTAGTAGGTAATAAAGTGCGGTAAAAATCTAGTTCAAACCTTTACTTTTGATAGGGCTGGTACAGGAAGTAAGAATAGGCCTTCGTTAAAACTTCCGGTCTCAATGTGTGAATGTTGGATCGCCTAAAACGCTGTAAATGCATTAGCGTGTTGGGATTAGGACGTAGCATTACCGTGATTTACTCATGATATTGGTGGCAATTTCATTTTATTACGGTTCCAAAACTTGCTATAAACCATCTTTCTACACGGTATAATTACACGAATAGTTATTTTTCGAACGGACAGTTGCTGTTGACCCTATCACTCTTAAAAAAAAAGCAAAGCAACAACCTATATTTGTCCCAATGCTGGGCTCGGGGTCTCCTCTCACAATGTGAGGGGTATTAGGCCATAGTCTACCACGCTGGCCATTCTGGCCAAGTGCGGATTGGTAGACTTCACACACCTTTTGAGAACTTTATGGAGAACTCTCCGGTGTGCAGGTTTCCTCACGATGTTTTTCCTTCACCGAAGCAAGTGATAATTAACTTCTAATACGCAGATAATATGTGAAAATTAGAGGTGCGTGCCAGGATTTGAACTCGGGCCCCTTCGGGAGACCAACGTTCTAACCGCTAGGCTATCACTCCTACACCTATTTAAATATACTATATATATATTTTTCCGGATTCGCTATTGTGCCATCCCTATAACGTTTTAGCGAATTGACATAAAAGATAGGTAATACGTACGTACAGTTCGGCGGCTGTATCTTGGCGCGTCTGAACATAGGCTTTGCGAACTTTAGCGCATGTAAGACAGAGATGGCAACACGAACATGCTAACGTATGACTGAGACACAATTAATACACCGCGTATCGAGTATTGGCGAATTATGTTACTGCGCAGCCTTCTGCGCGAAGTTCAGACGCGCCAAGATACAGCGGCCGAAGTGTACGCAACTACGCACGTTATGAACGAGTCCATACTCGGTCAAGAGATAGCCCTGTTGCAGCGGAAAGAGATTTGTGTTAATGAGCCTCAACGACTTGACCCGGATTCGGTAATTTACTCTCGATGTTTTTAAACGGATTCACAACGTAACGTGTATTGTTTACTTACGAGTTTTGTAAGATGTTTTACACGGACCATAAATATTGAAAGCATTCTGTTTAAATATTTTCAGACAAATACACTATGATTAGATATTTCTATAGGATGCGATTAATATAATAAATTAACTTACGCGATGAGAAAACCTTACCTAAAGATCACAGAAAGACGATTTTGCTCAACCCTGATAAATTGCTAGGACCGGCCGCAGCACGGTACTGGCGATGACGCCGCAATAAACTTTATTTTAGGTAAGAATGTACTACCTATTTAAACAACCTATTGAACGACGAAACCTTAGAATAATAATAAAGACGAAACGAAGTACATGTAATCCAGACACTTTGTAGACTATAATGAAATTATTAAAATAAGACAATTAAACTTTGTCGAAGTCCTCGCGATGACAAAAACTTGCGATACCCAGGATAGCAGAAATCTTCGAATGCCTTCGACCATTCCTGGTGCAGTGCGGGAAATCTCCAGGCCTCTTGATTTCTACGTTTTTTCTCAAATGAGTAACTGTTGGCTCAACCGGCCCTTACAGCTTCACTTAGACAGTGATTGCTACTGTTTTAATTTAATCCATGCCAACTAAAATAATTAATTTTATCTACCTAACCATAATCTGTAGATAAGTATAGCGGGTACCTATGGGAATAAGAAGTAACTTTAGGATCAAGTTGCTAAAATTGAGTTGAGGGTTGTGGATGGATAGAATATTGAGAACAGCCGTTAGCCCAGAATAAGAACTTATGGTCTGCGGGCTACTAGTGGTCCTTGAAAGCATACGAAGTGGTTTTTCCTAAAATATTAAATACGTAGCCACTCTAAAATAAAATATTGAGGCGTATTATTATTTATTGAGATTGAAGAACGAGAGATTGTTGGCGGTCCATGGTAAGACATAAATTTTATCACATGGTATCTCATCCCTAAGAGCCTTTGCACACAGCGTATTTTTGAAGCGAGTCCGACGCAACGCACGGAATCCGCGCGTTTTCCGCGCTGTAAATGACGAGTCGGACTCATGGCCATAGCTAGGGAGGGCATTGTGGGGCAATGCTCTACCTTGAAATCACAATGCCCTATTTTAAAAATACCAAAAACTAAGATAAATTATTATAATTGTTTGTTCATAGTTTGAGATAAAAAGCGATAGGTATCCAAACTTTTCATATTATAGGTAATAATTCTTTTCTGACCTAGTGGTCAGTGGTGGTGATTGATTTCGGCCCGTACTTCGAAGCAGAGCAATTATGATATTTTTTTTACTTCTGCCCTACCTGTAACCAATGCTGCCCTACCTCAAATTCTACTCAAGCTACAATCCTGGTCGGACTGGACGAGGCGTTTCCTCATTCGATCGCTTTTGAAGCGCGTAATACGCGCGTTTTCAACGCCGAAAACGCGATCGTACGAGGAAATGCCTCGTCCGCCTCGTCATTTGCGGAGCGGAAAACGCGCAGATTCCGCGCGTTTTCGTCGGATACGCTTCAAAAACGCGCCGTGTACAAAGGCTCTAAAGGGTTAAAAACCACTGCGTTAGCCAAAGTTATCCACTCATACCACAATCTAGGTAAAAACATACCTATTTCTAGCATGAACAGATCGGGTAAAGTCCATTAAAGAGATTTAATTAACGCCAGGCGGGAAGACCCCCATATTGCGAATCCGGGGGCAACGACCTCACATTTTTATTACCGCCTACAAACCCATGGAAAATATAAGATTACCATGAAAATGGTTTAACCAATGTGTAAAAGGGCTTTCAATTCCTGGAAATTGTAACAGTTATGTAGGTGAGTTAAACTTATAATTTTGGTATAGGGTAGGGTTGCCCAAGTCGTACCCCTTCGCAGAAATTGCTGTAGGTATACATAGTGTGTTTGAAATTAAATAATGAAGCTGTTTAAAGTAATATTACTTTGGTACCAAGTTAGCATAATAAAGACATTATTAGTTATCTTAAACGCCCTAACTACTCCACAAGCACACTTTAGATAGGTTTTGTACAATGTAAATATCTATGAATAAATATTTATGGTTCCATTGTTCACCCGACAGTGCTGACGATTGGCTCTTCTCCAAACGAACAGAACACAATAAAGATATTTACTTCTTACATCTATTCTCATTTAGCTGTCTTTTATTAGTATGAGACACTAGTTACAAATTACATCGACCTGTTGCCAGTCAGTCATTCACGTGTGTAAAATAAAATATAGATTATGTAAACATAAAGTGAGACTCGTGTTGTATTTCTGTGTGTTTGCATTATGAAATAATTATGTCGCGTTAAGTACCTATTAGCGTTTGAAATATTGCAATCTGAATTTTCAGTTTTTTAGGGTTCTGTACGAAAAACGAAAAACGGAACCCTTATAGGATCACTCGTGCGCCTGGGCGACCGCCGTTCACAGCCAATTTATTACGAAACGACTGGACTAAATGAGTTAAAATTTGGTACTCATGTACTTTTTTGTGACCCAAAGACGGAGGTATAAAGTACCTCAACAACCATTTACCATTTTTGTCGTGAATAGCTAGCTCATTAGTGTATTGTGTATTCAAGACAAACTCATGCAGGTTTTATGGGTACTCACTGCAAAAAATCTGTAATCATTTTTGGTATTAATAAATTAAAAAAAAAACACAGAATTTTGAAAAAAAAAATTAACCCAATCGAAATTAATCAAAAACTGTTTTGCGAACCGTATCATTCGTTTGGTATGTCAAATGAAATAGATTTTTGTAAGGATCTCAAATATATTTTTGTTATAGTTGTACAATGGATAGTTTTAAAATTATTCAAGAAAGAACGAAAATTAAAGCCAAAAATTGACCATTCCTCCCCCCTTATCTCCGAAACTGACTCTAGAATTTAAAAAAATACAGAAAATAGTTCTTTACTTAAATGTTACAGGAAAACCTATTAGAAATCTATGTTTAAATAAACGGCAAAAGTAAATAAAATAGAAAAACATCGATAAATACATGATAAATACATAATCAACATACGGAATCCTCTCCAAGCGAGTTTAACTCACACTTGTCAAGTTTATTTTTCGAGATCATGCTCTACCTACGGAACAGTTGAGACTTGAGATAAAATACAAAAATAAGAAATATTATTGATAGCTGTGTTGAAATTATTATTGCATAACATTAGATAATGTAATGTATCATGTATGTAGTTACCAATAAAAATAATAAGAATAGTTAATACATTTTATAGCTTACATTGTCAAATACTTCCAGTGTGTTCATTTTGAAAAATATCAGGATCATCACCGGAACTCGTTGCTGGTATCTGTGAAAGACAAGATTCCGAAATTAAATAAAATTCTGGTTCTAAATTATTGCACTGCTCGATATTTGGAGATATAGATATTTTCATCTTTTCCCTTTTGCCATTTTACCCCACTCACCCTACTTATTTGTATCATTTTGTGTACTCAATGTACCCTTGTAAAAGTTGTAAAATTACATCTTCTTTCTAGTATACTTCTATTCTAGGAAAAACAAATATTACGAAACGATAAGGGTTACGTTTTGATTACGGAACCCAAAATTATAATATTTATTCCCTTTCACTCGTAAGCATGAAACAGAAGCGCCACGCATAGGTCGTTTTCTGTATTAAATAATATTCTTTCTACGATACGATTGTCCCTGATACTAGTGAGTGCTGTTACCATAATTTTGTAGTCATATCTTGACTTGACACTAAGCAAAATAATTACATACTTAGATTCAAAACTATAGGTATGCCTACCTACATAAAAAATTAAATTAAATTTAATTTAATTTAATAAAACCATTTAACAATAATTTCCAAGATTAAATGTGGCGATGTCGCGTAGGCAAACATACATAAAATTAAATCTACTCTGTGGATAATAATATAATTCACATGTAATGTAACCTGTTTTCCGGTTTTAGACGTCTGACGTTGTCACGTCGTGTTGACATTGACAATTTGACATAAACATTGTGCGCCTGTGCCATTGACTGCCTTAGTGCCATTTATGCCATTCTGATTGAACTTGGATTGAACTTTTATTTTGTAAACAAACGTTGGTATCGTTATAGAACAAACTAAATAAAAACTATACATATTAAAAAAATATTATTGCGTATTTAATTTTGTTACACATTATAACAATATCATATCTGTGACTGTGTGTGATCGATGTTTGCAAAGCATTGTTAATTTAAATATTTTGATTTTCGTCAGGAACAAAGTTACAAACTTGCTAACGCAGACTTCTAACTTCAGACTGAGTAAGTACACATTTATTTTAATCAACTAATATTTTACTTATGTTAATTCATTGAAAAGAAAAAAGCTAACAAAAGATAACATTTTATATTGTTATTCATTTTGCTCAGTCTCCAAAACAGAGACCATATAATTAAAATAATTAAAATTAAATTAATATGTACTTTATTGGGTATTGGTGTAAAGTTGAATAATACTGAAGGTTACTGTGGCTGTAAAGATGGTGGGTAAATGGCTCCATATTCTTAGTCCAAGTCTCCCTAGGCATCTTGTGGATTCGACTAACAAATATGGCACTGGAGCTAGATCTTCCTGGTTGCTGGATCTGTACCAACCAGTTTTCCATAGCACTCTGCTTATCACCAGCAGGTCTTTATACAGTCACTTGCAGAGAAAACCATCTGTTTACAACGCAACAGGCAACGGAAACATAACTTCTGTTCGTATATTTATAAACAGATGGGTTACTTTTCTCTGCAGGTGACTGTACCTCCTAATGGCTTAAAGCTGCTAAAATCTACAGCTTTGATAACAACAAGATAACTGTTTTTCTTTTATTCAAATAATATAATGTTACTAAGCCCACTAAATATAATCAGCATACAAAAATGTGTATGCCGAACATTGAGAGTGTTTCTAATTCTGACTACATAACATAACTAACCCTATTTGTGGAAAGTGTGGAACAGGGCGGTAGCTAGAGTCGAATTTGAGGTAGGGCAGCATTGGTTACAGGTAGGGCGGAAGTAAAAAAAATATCATAATTGATCTGCTCCGAAGCTCGGGCTCCTAAATCAATCACCATGTATATCACTGACCTCTAGGTCACAGAACAAAGAATTATTATAATATAAAATGAATGTCACAAACTCTGGTATGTTCGGAAAAGTTTAGATACCTATTGCTACAATTCTTTTTATCTCAAACTATGAACAAACAATTTAATTATAATAATTTATCTTAGTTTTTGGTATTTTTAAGGTAGGGCATTGCCCCACAATGCTCCCCCCTTAGCTACGGCCATGGTGTGGAAACCTTGTCAAATATTTTAAAATTAAAAACCTTTTAATTTATTCGCTCTGTTATTATGTATACAGTACAGTTATGTGCAATTACTTGGCTAACAAATGTTGTTTACTTAACTACATCATAGTAAGGAACCTTGTTTATTTGAAACCAGTGACCTACCAAATATTCTACTTGTCTGTTCAGTAGTTTGCCTATGATGCCATAATAGACAAATAGACAGGTCAACTCCCCATTTATATTTATTTATCTGATAAATAAATAGCAATCATTATCTTTGTCAAACCAAAATGTTCACTATGATGGCATACTGTCTCACAGCACTTTTCATTGGACTATATGCTAACTGCCTCACATAAAATGTTTTAAGATTTCTTTAGGAATATAATGAGAAAAGAGAACTATTTTCTGTCAGCCATCTGTAATTATAATCTAAACAAATAAATAAAATTGGAGTGTCTTGTAATATTAAAATAACCTCTTTTTACTAAGTGCATTTGGATTTATACACGGTACATATACCAAAACAACATTTTTTCAATTTTTGTCTGTCTGTCTGCCTGTTTGTTCCGGCTAATCTCTGAAATGGCTGGACCGATTTTGACGGGACTTTCACTGGCAGATAGCTGATGTAAGAAGGAGTAACTTAGGCTACATTTATTTAAAAAAATAAAAATAGGCGATACGATGTTCGCCGGGTCAGCTAGTCTGACTGTAAAATCATCAAACAGTTATTACCTGTTGCTTACCAAGAAAGAAAATGTATGAAATAAATCATCAAAGTAATTAATACTCCTCATTTTTTGCCACTTATGATGTATAGATAGATATATACTTTTAGCAAAGATTTATTTTTCAAAAGCAAAGTATTGATCCACACCAGGCCTGGCGCACTTCGCACTTTTGGTATGATGTTATAAGTATGTGCCGCGTTCGACGCGTCGCCGCGTCGGGCCAATTTCTGAAGGGTTGCCACGCGCCCCCGCGCTGCACCTGTCGTGACATAGGTATACTTCGGCCGCTGTATCTTGGCGCGTCTGAACTTCGCGCAGAAGGCTGCGCAGTAACATAATTCGCCAATACTCGATAGGGTCGTTTCGCCTGTTCGCGTCCATTTAGTGCAGTTGGCAAGTTTGACGGCGATAATAAAAATGTCCCAGCACTAATTTCTATGAAAAATTTGTGTAATTGTATTCATTATATAGTCTATTTTAAGATTAACTTTCAGTTTTATTAGAAACATCTTGTGTTTTCTTTTTAAATAGATAAACTTCAGAATTAGGCGTTTTACCCACTTTGCGTCCACAAAATCCAAATTGCGTCCACCCGTGGACCATTTAGCGTCCAGCAGCTTAGAAAAAGAATATAGGGGTGATATTTTTAATAATTTGTAAAGAAAGATTGTATTTTAATAATTTCTTTATTTAAGAACTAGCTGTTGCCCGCAGCCTCGCATACGGAAATTATGTTTTACCTTATTTGTACCTCTTGTAAAAGAAAATTTAAAAAACGGTGAATTTATATTGAAGTACTAATAATTTATATACTGAAACCCACGATACAATCACAAAGTAATCCGCCAGGAGCGGGTTTTGAAAAATAATCAATATACACATTACTTAATGGTTTTTTTCTTTTTTTTTACAAAATTTTGAAAAACTGAAAAATACATGTTTCATCAATTTAAGCAAGGAACATTTGTTGCAAATTTGAAGCAAATCGGTTGATGTTGTAAAAATATTCGATACAAATTTTCATCCCGTTTCCCGGGAAAACTTATAAATTTTCCGGGATAAAAAGTATCCTAAAATATGACCCGGAGTATTAGTAATAACTTTACTAATTTTAATCGAAATCCGTTCAAGAGTTTTCATGTGATGCCTGGACAGACAAACAGACAGACAATAATTCTAAAAAAAATATTTTTGTGCTCTAACACGTTATTGAAGTGCCCCCTAATCGAAATTTTTTAAAAATATTTAATGTACAGAAAGTTTGCCCTTTGAGTTTTATTATAGTACATATAGATATAAATATTAAAAAATCAACATTATTATCATTAAAAAAGCACTTAAAAATATAAAAAAAAACTTCTTCCCAACATTGGTTGTATCGATTTATTATTCTCTCGAATTTCATTTAACGCTTTCTTTAAATCTTCTTCTTGTATGTTCTCTTTTCCTTCTTCTTTCTTGTCTTAGAAGAACTCATCTTAAATGGAAAAAAATATGAATGAAAGAAATTACTCATTTCAATTACAAAAAAAAATTATAAATACGTAGTCTTAATAAAAAAATGTACAATAATAATAAACAATACATTTTAAATTATTTTTACATAAACAATACATTTTAAATTATTTTTACAAGCAAGTATTTAACGAAAACTGTGGACGCAATTTGGTTTATTATTATCCTCTGTAGGTATAGCTTGCGTCCATTGCGGACGCAAAGTGGAAGTTTTGTAAAATTCGATGTAGTAATTCGCGTCCACCTTATTTTATTCGTTAAATACAAAAAACATAAGGAAATTCATAATTAATATTATTCCTTTTTTCATCATGAAAGTGTAGAAACAGCTATGTATCCTAAAATTCACATAACAATAAAAAACTTACCATCAAACGCGCCGTTGCACACTATTTTTTATCTAAAATCCCGCCCGTACACGCTTCCATGTTAAACAGCCGATACTAACTATTTTTTCTAAACGGGATTGGTTTGACGCACAGAACTTTTGTCCATGTGTGTGTGCCTCTTACACATTGAAGTATTAGCGTTAATGACTTTTCGTTTGATTGGTGTGTTAGTTGACTTATTTTCGAGGATTTTTAAAGGGAGATCCGCAAAATGGACACGAATTGGGCGATGGACGCGAACAGGCGAAATTACCCTACGCGGTGTATTGTGTCTCAGTCACACGTTAGCATGTTCGTGTTGCCATCTCTGTCTTACATGCGCTAAAGTTCGCAAAGCCTATGTTCAGACGCGCCAAGATACAGCGGCCGTACTGTACATTCGTAATTTATCACACATGTCATCACAAAAAAGACAGGCCATAATCTACCACGCTGGCTAAGTTTGAATTGGTAGGCTTTGAGAACATTAGGTATGGAGAATTCTCAAATGTGCAGGTTTTCTCATGATCATCCAAGAATCATCCAAGAAGACCAACCGTAAATAAAATAAGAAGAGGGATCAGGATTTTTAAATCATCACATTATAATGTCTCAAAGACAGTTTTGCTGTTTTTACTATAGATACTGTTCAGTCACCTTTCCGCCTAACTAGACTTTGTAATTGAAACATATTATGTAATTAATTCCATATGGATGTTATAAGATTTCATCGCCGTAAGTAATATGGTAATGTAAGCGATACGATGAGACATTGTCGAGTAAAAGTTATAGAAGGGTCATTGAAAGCGGCCTTGCCCATCGCCACTTTCTAGTCATCGCCATCTGCGTTTACATGGAAGTTTGACTTGTTGATAAATCGATTAGCGTTAATACCTACTTCCTACTTGTTAACTACTTTATCCATAAATGTAGTGCCACGTCGATACGATACCGACAGATGAACAGAATAAATAAAAAATAAATAAACGTTTACACATACCCCCCGCAGTAGGTAGGTTTTTACCTGTGTTGCGGATGGCATGGACGACACATAACACATCACAATCACACCATTCACACCCATGACCCGAGTACAAATATTTATCTGTCACATAAATATCAGCCCCGGCCGGGAATCGAACCCGGGACCCCTCGCTTCGCTGGCAGGGTCGCTACCAACTAGGCTTCAGGGTCGTCAGAACACTGTAAACCCGGCAGCTTGTGACGATTCTAGTGACGCCCGTGCGTAGTACCTATTAGCTGAATACATAGGTCCTTTCCTTACAGTCGTTATCAGTGTTGCCAATGAAAATTTTTGGAAGGCCGTGTACATTAGATAAAAAAGCCGTACTTATATGGAAAAAGATCAACTGTGGGCCGTGTCCAGAGCTGCCAATATATTATGCCATCCAATTATTCCAATATATTATACCATTGGTTCAGCGCTCAGACTAAAAAAAAAGGTCATCGGCTGTGAATTTGATGTCCACAAAACGAGGAACACTTTTCATTAGCCTAGATTAACATTAACATGAGCCTAGTAGCGCTGTTTTAAGGATTTTAACATTCGTTACATGCTTGCAAAAAAATAAATAAAAAAGCGGCCAAGTGCGAGTCGGACTCGCCCATGAAGGGTTCCGTAGCAGCAAGTAACATAATATAAAATACATTTTATAGAGAATGAAAAAGTACCTGCTTAATTGAAACATTGTGAAAAGAGAAAGGTAGATAGAGAAGCAAAAAATAAAAAGGCCAGCTGGGCGTAAGTAAACTAAATTATCACAGCAGCGATAGCTGAGAAGGTGAAACCTCAGTCTACGACAGTGTTGCCAATGAAAATTTTTGGAAGGCCGTGTACATTTGATAAAAAAGCGGCCAAGTGCGAGTCGGACTCGCCCATGAAGGGTTCCGTAGCAGCAAATAACATAATATAAAAGTTCTTATAGTTTGTTGTAACTTTGATCAATGTTTTTTGCGGTTTACGATTTATGACGTATTAAAAAAAAACTACTTACTAGATCTCATTCAAACCAATTTTCGTTGGAAGTTTGCATGGTAATGTACATCATATATTTTTTTTAGTTTTATCATTCTCTTATTTTAGAAGTTACAGGGGGGGGACACACATTTTACCACTTTGGAAGTGTCTCTCGCGCAAACTATTCAGTTTAGAAAAAAATGATATTAGAAACCTCAATATCATTTTTGAAGACCTATCCATAGATACCACACACGTATGGGTTTGATGAAAAAAACATTTTTGAGTTTCAGTTCTAAGTATGGGGAACCCCCAAAATTTATTGTTTTTTTTTTATTTTTGTGTGAAAATCTTAATGCGGTTCACAGAATACATCTACTTACCAAGTTTCAACAGTATAGCTCTTATAGTTTCGGAAAAAAGTGGCTGTGACATACGGACGGACAGACAGACAGACAGACAGACAGACAGACAGACAGACAGACAGACAGACATGACGAATCTATAAGGGTTCCGTTTTTTGCCATTCGGCTACGGAACCCTAAAAAGCCGTGTTTCTATGGAAAAAGATCAACTGTGAGCCGTGTCCACAGCTGCCAATATATTATGCTATCCAATTAAGCCAATATATACCATCGTTTCAGCGCTCGGACTAAAAAAAAAAAGGTCGTCGACAGTGAATTTGATATCCACAAAACAAGGAACACTTTTCATATTAGCATATTGGCGCTGTTTTAAGGGTTTTAACATTCGTTAAATGTCTGCAAAAATAATAAAATATATAAATAACAAAATAATAAAATAAATAACAAATAGATCATAGAATTCGCGAAAAGCCGTAGAATTTGCTACGGCCCTAGGGTGCGGGCCGTAGACCGTAGATTTTGTGATTTTTTGGCCTGAAAGCCGTAGAACACGGTAATTGCCGTAGCATTGGCAACACTGGTCTACGACAGACCTAGATTCGATTCTGCATGTGAAGTGCATGCAATGCAGAATAAATAAAGGCATTATAATGATACCTATGAGTTTAACTGTTGTCTTCTCCGTTTTCTTCCTTAGTTAGGTGAGTATACGGGAATACTGAACACTGTTCTCCCAGTTTACGAAACATTGTTAAGTAGTTAATGTCGTCCTTGAATAACTACATTCGCAACGTGCGGCTAATCAATAGCAGCTTCCTTATGTAGAAATTATTTACTACAAGTATGCGAAGGAGTTATGGGCTGCTACTGCTAATAATAATATATTATGTAACTTTCGCGTTGTCCCACCATTGTCATAATACCAGTGTAGGTACCTAATTTGCGTTGTACAATGATAATTTTTCTTAATATAGGTATTACATTAAAGATTCTTAAATATCTACATACATCATTATGTATTCGATTTTGCATTGGATAGATTTGGTGACTCTACGTACCACTATTTGAAAAAATTGGTGTTTAGCTTCTAAAATATAGGAAAGCATTCTACTTTACAAAGCTATGATCGGCAAACTTCCGTGAAACCAGTTGCAGGACACGAACTTCCTCACCTTCTATATTTATCTACTGATTAATTGTATTACTGACATCTATCACGACCACAACTATATATTAATAATTATTATCGACACTGAATAGGTTGCTATTGTTTCTAATGCTAATACCAATTTAATGTAAAAATATCACAGTGCCTTATTAATTAAATACAAGGTAATGTTCTTAATAGAGCTAGGTACCATATTGAATAGTTTTATTGCCATTAATAGCAATGTTTATAAATACTTTTTTCAAGTTTTCCTTTACCTAGTTTATTTCCGATCGGATTAGAAGTCTTAACTCTCTTAATTGTCCAATTAGTGTCTAACAACTCAGACTCAGGTTTAAACTTCCGCCATTGTAATGTTGCTAAACCTATCTTAATTACTGCATTAATTTAGTCTAATAGTTATACTGTGCTTAAAATATCTATAGTTCACGAGTTTACATTAAATTTTTATGGAAGCCGGAGTATCACGATTTGTTTTTTTTAGGTGATCATAAAGTCCTAATCAGTCCTACACATCATGTTCCTAAAGCAATAATCATGAATTTTAAATTATATAGGGACCACAGAAAACATCTAGTGACAATACACAAGTCTTGATTTAAGAAATATAGTGTGCAGAAACTATATGAATAAGCTTTTGCGAGAATAGGAGCACACACGTAAGGCCAGAATACCTTGGTGAATAAGAAGTCTAATATCAACTACGAGAAAAGGATGTGTGAGATGAAAACGTGTTGTCTTGCCCTCGAATTACATAGCAATAACTTTATCAACTCAATTAATACAATATTTACTTAAAAATATAAATAGTATATTCGTAAAACTAGATAATATACTATGAAAATAGTACAATCAACACGTATTTATAATTTACGAGTGCAATATCTAGACGTGTTGTTTTTAATAGAAGTAGCAAAAATTACTTAGACTATTCGACACACTTTGGAAATAAAATTTAATAATGCATGATAACATTGTATTGACTGATGAGTGATGAGTTTGGAGCCTGCGTGATAATGTATGCATCACAGAGTTTCTGTCTAATGCTTTATCCGGATAGCTGATTCCATGAAATATAATGAAGTTTTTCTTGCCATTAACACTTAACACGTTTTTCATATAACGAAAAAATCTTGCAGTTACATAGTGTGTTTGGCCATGCACAAATATTTAAGACGAGTAACCGCCCTCGCTTTGCTTCGGTTTTCTTATTTTTTTACACCTTATTGGAGTTTTATTAAGGATCCCTAATTTTTTTGAAAATATAATATAGCCTATGTTACTCGGGGATAGTGTAGCTTCCCAACAGTTGAAAGAATTTTTGAAATCGGTTCAGTAGTTTCGGAGCCTATTCAATGCAAACAAACAATCAAATCTTTCCTCTTTATACATATATTAGTATAATATAGATTAAGCACAGCCTGCACAAGAGTGGATTAAGTACCTGATGGTAATTGTAAGTAAGTGTAAGTCACAATAACACAGTAAGTGGACATTAGTAACACGAACGGCATCATCGATGAGGAAGCGGAAGCTTATTGCCAATAAATCAATCTCTAGTAAAACATGGTTTTCAATAATAACAATATAGTACAATATATTGCAGCAAGTTACAAAAGATATTCTCTTACATAATTAAGTGCTTTATGTTGTTAGCGTGCCTCTATTAATTACAGTATAAGGCGTTTACTTGGTTTCTGCTATTATTGTTGTAAATAAAGTTTCGTAATTGTATAAAGTTGCTAGTCGCCACTTGGTGTTGGTGGATGGCGCTAGTGAGCGGGATCATATCTATACCAAAACTGTGAAGGGGTCATCCCAGTGCGTTATCTTTTAAATGTAGGTGGATATATTTAGTTTCTAAAAACATTATCTTAAATCGTCGGTTAATTAAAATTAAAAAAAAAACCCGACAGTTTGATTTACACTAAACATAGCTAAAAACACTCGATTAAGTCACCTTTTCATATAAAAAAAATAGATCAAAATCGGTTCATCCTTTTGGGAGCTACGATGCCACAGACAGACATATCTGTGTATCTGACACAGACACGTCAAACATAATAATAATCCTCTTTTTTCGTCGGGGGTTAAAAAGGTAAATTTTAAATGTAGCAAATAAAACGGCAAGTCACTTCAACGTTGGCCAATTTTAATAAGCAGGTTGCAGGTTCCTGTTCACTGGTTCTGATACTACAATAGCCAAGACTCACGATCATTATTTTAATGGTTAGGTTAGGTTAGGTTATAAATCACAATGTATACCAGTACCATCTGTACGAAGTGGATTACACTGTTTACACTACAGAAGCAACGCAAAAAGCCAACTTGATAGTTTGCTAGCCATTATCAGCTGTTCCCAGTACCATTACCGTACAATTATCCAAATTAGGTCGCGGTCGGTAATACTCAGTGCATGTACGACCACGATTTTTTTATGGTAATACTGCCTACTGGAGTAGCGAGTGTTTTATATGGTAACAATTATTCTTTCTTAAATTTTTTTGGAAAGGATAAAAATTGAATTTATATAGGAATCGCTTCCCTCTTTACCGGCAAAAGTTTTGTGATACCACACTCCCTGGTATTGCCTTGATGATGCTAATCGGTGGTGACTACATACAATTCGGCTCGTCTGTGGCTTTTTAATATAAAAATTAAAAACTAAAAAATACTTTTACCTACTCACTTAAAAACAGAGTTAGTCAAACATAATTCCACTTAGGAAAACCTATTTTATCGTTTATCATCATCATTATCATCATTATCATAACCCATAACTGTCCCACAGCTCGAGTGTACATTTCAATACCCCTAAATAGATGAAAAATAATTTGAAAACAATTTCACGAAAATAAAACAAAAAAATATGTAACTATAGTCGAGTCACTTATCCACCGGATCGATTTAACAGAAAATAATGTCACTTTGTGAACTACATAATATTTTGGCCGTAGTAATAGTATAGCGAATTCTTGGTCCATATAAAATACTTGTTTCAAACCATATCGTATGATTATGATTCACATCAGATTCGGTTTGCTACAATTCTATTTATTTTTCGTCAAAAACTTCGACACATTAAATGTTTTAGTCCGGTGGATGGTTTATTGATTCGACTATACGGTTTCTCCTAAACTATTCTTCGTGTCAAATAGATTGTGTTCTGCGATGGCCTGAATTAGACAAACCCGAAGTTATCCTGTGGTCTCATTTTACCTTGGTTCAAAGAACCATCTACCCAGCTTCCAGACTTCCTACATTTGAGAATTTTATACCTACTATCCTGCCTTCTAATCTTCCGAGGTGTTCTCGAAAAACTCTACGTTATCTCTATCTATATCTATGTATCTATCACTTATTTGACTTTTGTATGTTGTCGTAGCGTGTCGCCTCTTATAAATCCTAGTATTGTATGTTCCATTATTTTTTCCTCCGAAATGACTGTCAGTGCAGTTTGATCTCTTTCTTATTGTTAGACTTTTGGCACTCCGGGGTCGTTTGATTTGCTGACCGCAAGTCATTATTTAACACGAAGATTTCCAGGTTTTCTTAATTCTCCTTTTGGACGTTTTAACTTTTAATAGTGAGAAAAATGCAATTATTTATTTGCTACAGTACCTACAGCCGGAGATTACGGGGACAGCGGGGAGTTCCAGTATCTACATACATAATTATCTGGCATAGAATAACACATCGCCAATAGAGAACAAAGCATTGAAAACTTTTTATACCCGAGTATTCGTACGAGTACTTACGGTTATTAGCAAAAAAGAGCCTTGATGGGCTCTCTGTGATTTGCCAAGCGAATCTTGTAACATGGATAAAACTTATAACGTGCTCTTGAGATTGTTATGCTTCTTTTCAAGAGTATGGTACGCAGTTACGAACGTATTGTAATATAGTATTACAACCTTTTGTGAGAGCAAATAAATAAAGTATTATTATTATTATTGTTTGAAGTTATTAATTTGATCTTGAAGAACGCTAGTGTAGAGCAAAATAATAATTATGTATGTAGTAGTACTTAGGTAGGTATGTTTAAGATATTTACTTCGTAGGAAATGCCTTTTACATAATGGTTAAATTACGAGTGTCAAACTGAAAATGATAAATAAGGATGTTGTAGATAAAAATAAGTACGGTCCAGGTCAATTTGATACTAGGATTTTCTTTTATATGAACATGCAATTCGTGGATGCCATATTTCGTAAAATAAATGAAGATTTTAAATTACTTATATGTAAGTACTAGCTTCTACCCGCGACTTCGTCCGCGAGAATTTAGAATTAGATCCAGATCCTACTAAAATTTAGATGTTAGGTTTAGATGTTTGGATGTTTGTGAATTAAAATTACAGTATCCTGCTTTTCATCCCAAAGAATGATGTCGACAACATGCTTATTATTTCGTGTTCTAGCAATTTGCTAAAGATTCGAAAAAATCATAGGGCAGGCTACCTTAAGAGCTGCTTAAACAGGCACATCATCGACACCAGCACCATATTCATTATTTGGCGTACCAGCGAGCTGCTTAAGGGTCATAAAAATCAAAGGAAAGATCGTGAGGAATAATTTCAGCAAGCTTGAGAGCTGCTACGCCGGAACAGGCAGGTAAACGACGTTAGCAACATGCTCATGAAACAGAATGACGGAGATGGGCTGTTGCTAAAGTATGAAGCGAGTCACAACACGCGAACCTCAGTAGCCAAAAGCTTATAAAAAGGGATAAAATTAACAAAGCGTGTAAATTTTGTGATGCGAGGAAACTGGAGGAAAACTATAAAGTTATTCCGCAATTAGAACAAACAGCAGAACCATTAACAGAATTAAGTTTACACAAACGTAACACAAACGAACCATATCATTATTTAAATAACATCGGTATATTTAATGGATGCTTCCATATAATATGACATCTTTATTAAGGGCATTGAAACGAAACGAAACGAAGAGACTCAATGTTTTATGTACTCCATAGAGTGGCAAGAGGGAGGTTGCCCCATGCATATCTTTTAGTAGCTAAAAATTATATAGCGTCTTAGCCATATCGATTACATCGCTAAAAAATTACACGATTCCGTAGTCAAAAATAAGATTTATTTGTCTGTGGACCTTATTTACGCAGATGAAGTTGCAGTTTGTTATATCGTTAAACTATGATTTAAAATTAAAAGTATGCCAAATTAAGTATTTTCATTGCAATCATCGCGGGTTATTGCGAAACATGATCATTATCATACTTAAAGTATGAATGGTATAAAAATATACAATGTATATTTATGTACTAAATAGATCCTATAATAAACCAAGACTAAATCGCTACTTACCATCAGGTGGAATTGTAGTCAAGCATTAACTTATAATTTAAAAAAAATAAAATGTGTGCTATTCACACATAACGTGATAGAAGTGAAACCTTCAAAAATTTTGTTTTCAAGATAATGAGATGAATAAAATTTCGGGAAGATGATAATTGTAGGTTTTACTACTCCACTCCACTCCAATCTCCACTCCACTCCAGTTTCCACTCTCCACTCCACTCCAGTCTCCACTCAACTCCACTCTCCACTCAACTCCAGTCTCCACTCAACTCCAGTCTCCAATCAACTCCAGTCTCCACTCAACTCGTCTCCACTAAACTCCAGTCTCCACTGGACAGTTTCGTTTCATCGAATTTCAAATCACCCCCGTACTAAAGAAGTTTTCACTTCAAAAAATCTATTTGTCTATGCGTCTGGTTTTACAGTGTTAACATTCATCATCATCCTGCCCATTTCCCAATTTTATTTGGGGTTGGCGCAATATGTTTTCCTGTTCCACACTTCCCTATCAGCCGTCATCTTTACACTATCTCTCTTATCTTTCATATCATCTGTAACACAATCTTTTCTTTGGTCGTCCTCGTCCCCTTCGTCTATCCATCACATTCATATCCATCACTCTTCTCGTCACATGCGTTTCCTCTCGCCTCATCTCGTGCCCATACCGTGATATTCGGTTCCCTTTTAACTTTTTTGTAATTTTTGCCACTTTCAAACTTTCTTCTAATATACTCATTCCTTACTGTGTCCATTCTCGTCACTCCACACATCCACCTCAACATTCTCATCTCTATGATATGCAATCGTCTCTCATCCATCTTCTTTGTAACCCAACATTCTGATCCATACATCACGACAAGTCTTATGACGGATTTGTAGATTTTACCCTTAAATTTACGAACAACAAATATGTTTGAAAATTGTTTAGTTATTTGAATTGTTCCGTTGAGGAGTCATATTTCGTCTCTGACACACATCTTGTGATGTCAACGATAACAACAGCGAACATATTTAAACACGATTCAGTTATTCCCTACGACTGAGAAGCTCACTCTTAACATCCAGAATCCATAGTCTCACTATATTGACCAAGTTGAGTAAATTCCCAGTACAATAAAAAAATCATGCAAATCGCTTCTTAAACAACGAATCTATTCCTACCTAAACCCATTGTATACTAACGGTCTTGTTCATTAAAAACTTATTTAAGGTTTGTAGTGTTCGGCTAAAGCACTGGTTATATGCATGCACAGCAATAAAAAAATATAGAAATATTGACAAGGCCGAACTGACATAAGGCCGACACCACACTTGGATTTTATAAGCGTACGCGTTCATCCGACACACGTGATTAATGATTTGCTAAATAAGTTAAAAAAATCTATATTTATTTCTATAAGGTAAATGAAAAAATATAGGCAGATATTTAAGAATGTTAAAAACCAAATTTGATGATTTTTTGACGTGACAACGTCTATAAATTGGTTGACTCAGGTGTCATTCACGAAAACTGTGTAACGACCAAGTAAGGTTTACCGGAACGTTACCATGCACGCGCAGCATTAAAGAGAGAGGCTCGCTCGACCAGCGCGCGCCTTGCGTCTCTCTTCTACGCGAGCGTTTCTGGCGTCGGAGTTGAATAGACTAATTAGTGAACTTATGTTCCAAAAACTTATACCACGAACAGACGTTGTCACGTTAAATCTCCGTCCGTATACAGACTTTACAGACAGCCATGTTGATATTTTTGCTATTAATTAAACCTGATAAGATATAATATAATATTTCAATTGCAATTTATATTTAGAGCTAGGAAAAACCTTGATAAGCTACGAATACTTATTCAACGTAAAATTATTATTTTTTTATAATTCATCGATCAAGCGTCTAGCGCTAGGAACGCTCGACAAACGCTGATGTGTAAGCAGCCTTCATTTTGCGTAAAAAATGCTGTGTTTGTTTTACTTGATTTTACACGAGATCGATGGTTACTAAAGCTTCCATTGCATGATAAAAATGATCAAAATGTGCCTCACCGCAAATTTTTATATGTTTGTAAATAAACATATTAAAACAATGAACCAATTATAATTTAATCACTCAATCAGCTGTTTTGAGTTTTCTAATGTCACTGTGATGACAAACGTCAAAACTGTTTTCCTATTACCATTTACGGCCGGTCTCAATAATGTACTAACAGATGGAAGACTGTGGATAGGGCTACCATTAGTATGTTATTTGTCATACTTGTCAATTTTTCAGACGCAAAAATTGACAAATATGACAGATAACATACTAATGGTAGCCCTATCCACAGTCTTCCATCTGTTAGTACATTATTGAGACCGGCCGTTAGTTTACTTCTTCTCCCTCGGGAATAGATCAATATCTCGGGATAAAAAGTATCCTATATATTATTCTAGGTATTAAACTATCTGTGTGCCAAATTTCATCTATATCCGATCAGCCGTTTTTGCGTGATTGCAACACAAACATCCAAACATCCAAACATCCAAACTTTCGCATTTATAATATTAGTAGGATATAGGTAAGCGTCAGAATTTTATTCAAAGGACTAGCTGTCTCGATGAACTTCGTATCGCCTGACAATCAGTGATAGTACTTTGTTGTTACTTTTAACTTTTATAGTTGGTAGGTTTAACAAATCACAGACCATTAAATTCCTTCTCCCTCTCTCTCTCGATCCCACTGCTGCTCCCCCACATCCCTCCCCCTCCTCCCATTCCCTCCCCTTCCCTCCCCCTCCCTGTTTAATTATAAGCTTACAAATCACCCTTTTTACTTCAAAACTGTCGAAGTTGCGTTCTAAGTTCCATCCCCTAAATTAACCCTTAAAGGAATGATTTTCCAAAAAAATGTGCTAAAATTATTTTTTGTTAATAATTGTTAATAGCGCGTTCAACCAAACAAACAAACTCTTCAGCTTTATAATATTAGTATAGATTAATAAACGACTACTATACTTAAGGCAGCTTTCTTTGAAGCAAGCGGAAATTAAATTAAAACTTGTTGAAATACATGTAATTACATGTTATAATGATAGTCGTATTATATGTATAGGAAGAATGTAGAAAATTAATATCAATGTTTTAATAAACCTCATACTAATATGATCGACATATCCATGGTAAAGACTATGACTTATGCCTGTGTGCGTTATGCATCCATTACATGTGCGCTTGTGGGTATGTGTGTGAAATTAAAAGAGCATGTCCTTGCGTTTTGAGCACTTGTAGTAAGTATGAACTGAAGGCTCGAAGGATCAGCAGCTACTTATTTAGCGATATCGATAAAAATTATCAGCTCAATGCTCATAAACTATATATATGTTACCGGCAAAATCCGATTTCAGGTCAAACTAGTTTGGCCTAGGCCAAACTAGTTTATCCTACTCGTGTCAGGACAAACCAGTTTGGCCTAGTCTAAACTAGTTGGGCCTAGGCCAGACTAATTTGTCCCGACACAATTAGGCAAAACTAGTTTCTCGTTAGTCTAAAACTGATTAGAACCGAATTGTTATGGATTTATATTAATTCGACAAATCTTTGTGCTTAAAACGGGATCCTGCCTTCTCGCCGAAAATTGTTTGGCCGATTATCACTTGCCAACCAACGGTTCGCCTATTTTTCACTTTGACAACTAACGATTGTCAAATTTTTGTATGACAACGTTTCATTTGGTAGAATTAATGGAGCTGATTATTATGATGACACAACACGTTCAGAGCACTTATCATTTGTCAAATCCTTCACTAGGCCAGACACTTTTAGACGAATAATAACGTTTCCTCTGTGTAACGGTTCCCTATTCGTACATTTATATTATGATAAAAAAAACTAATTTTTACATGCAATTTTTATTTAAGAATTACAAAAAAACCTTAACACATAATAAAACCTTAAAACATAAAAGAGTTCTGTTGATTCTTTCTTCTTTCTTCTTTGTCCAAGTACTTTTTTTTCTTGGGTTCTGGTGGGGCACCTGTTAATATATTTTCTATTTCCCTCTCGTTTGTAATGGTTTCCTTTATTAATTGTTTTATCAATTTTTCAAAATTGGTGACAGAACCGACTTAGTCAACCCCGACCCCACGTGGTACTAGTCTGCCCTACCCCTAGAGTGAATGTAAACCCCGGAGGCGCGGAGGGAGAGCAGCCCTCGCCCGCTGTAACAAACTGCAGGCACCATGTGAGCCGAAACGGCTGAGGCTGGTCGCCGCTGGCGACCAAAAAGCCGAAGCTGCGTAGGCGAGCATGGAGTGCCTGCAGTTAGTTACGCAAGGGCGGAGGGGCTGCATTTCCCGCAGCGCCGGAGACGTTTGGAAGCCTGTTTGTGTATCAAAAACCCCTGAATTCTCTCTAAAAGTGCATACAAAGCAACTTTGTAATTATAATGATTTGTCGTTTTCTTTATAAATTTGGTCCGAAACCTTACTTAATACATCATTTTGGTAAACAATATGCAACTAAATGAATATTACTCTAACTAACGACTAGCCTGACAAGAAACTAGTTTTGCCTAATCGTGTCGGGACAAACTAGTCTGGCCTAGGCCCAACTAGTTTAGACTAGGCCAAACTAGTTTCTCCTGATACTAGTAGGATAAACTAGTTTGGCCTAGGCCAAACTAGTTTGACCTGAAATCGGGTTTTGCCGGTAACATATATATATAAATCAATTGGTGTTCGTTTGTCTCGCTAAAACTCGAGAATGGCTGGACCGGTTTAGCTAATTTTGATCTTGAAATATTTGTGGAACTTCAGGGAAGGTTTAAACGGTGAGAAACATGAATAATAAGTAACAGAAAGAACTAAAAACGTCAATTTAATTTTCCATTACAAAATGTTCCTAACTGTGAAACATTTGATGTCTTGGGCGTTCAGAAATGTGTCTGTTTCATAGCTTTAGTATGAGGTCCGATCTCTTGGAACACAACGACCTATCAACTTTCTAATGTAACCTTAGCAACATATTTTTTATTTTATAACTGACAGTCGAGGGAGAGGGGGGAGTTGTTTGCCGGGTCAGCTAGTAAGCGATAAATTACAGACACGTTTTAATGGCTTTTGAGAAGATTACATTTTTATTTGATGATTTTTATTCATTGAAGTACAAAATAATAACGCTACACACTCAGCCCCACACTAGGATTCCCTGTGTCGTGGGCGCCACGGACAACACACTAGACAAGGACATTCACACCCAGACCGAGAACAGTAATTCAAGCTCATCATTCAAATTCCGCCTCGCTGGGAATCGAACCAAGGACCCTCGGTGCGGCGACCCGTTGCGCCACACGGGTCGTGCGCAATACATTATAATCAAGAAAGTTATAAAAGCGTATCCGAAAGATTAGGGAGGGTGTGTGACTCGGGTGTCTGTCTGTCGTAAAGGGTGAGAGATACCTTCATAGAAATTAGGGTTTCGTTTTTTCACCGGATATACAAAACCCTAAAAAATGTTGTAACAGTTATTTGTAAACCTAACTTTAGGATGTTACGATAGAGATTAAAGAAATAATTATATAAACGTTGCAAGGTAACGCTAAAATTAATGCTATATGAAGTCTTAGCAAACACAGCAGTAGGATGATATTTACATGATATAATCGAATCATCACGTGTGGTGCACATTGTGACTAATTATTATCTTTTATCGTTGTATCATGTATCATACTTCTATCACAATAACTAAGACAATTGCCACCTAACCTTCGCCCACCAGGGTCGCCAGGTTACGGCCGGCTACTCCAACGCCTAACGTTTCTTCTATGATATCATTATCATGATAAATCATGATTGTGGATTGAAGCATTTATGGAGTAACAAATACAAAATAAATTAACCACCGAAGCACACTTTGGTGCCTTTGGTGGTAAAGAAGACCTGACGATACGGGGTATTAAATTTTCAAATTATTGAATACGAGTAACCGCCCTCGCTTTGCTTCGGTTTTCTTATTTTTTTACAACTTATTGGAGTTTTATTAAGGATCCCTAATTTTTTTGAAAATATAATATAGCCTATGTTACTCGGGAATAGTGTAGCTTTCCAACAGTGAAAGAATTTTCCAAATCGGTTCAGTAGTTTCGGAGCCTATTCAATGCAAACAAAAAATCAAATCTTTCCTCTTTATATATTAGTATAGATGACGATCAATAACACCCTGCATGTATCTACGTAGGTACAGTCACCTGCAGAGAAAAGTAACCCATCTGTTTATAAATATACGAACAGAAGTTATGTTTCCGTTGCCTGTTGCGTTGTAAACAAATGGGTTACTTTTCTCTGCGGGTGACTGTACATAATATATATCTACGTATAATGAAACTGTAACTTAACGATGTCTGTATACATATAGAAGATACCTACTTGAAAAGAATATTTTTAGGGGCTATTTATTAACGCAATGTATGCCATATCAATATTATTTTGTAAGTACATACTATTTTTCTTTCGTCGTCGGTTTGTTTGTGCGTTTGATGTGATCTGAAGATCACATATCGTAGAAACAGCTTAACCGTTTTATTCACAGTTTCACTGATTGAAGCTTGAAATAATATTTAGTGTTTGTTTTATTTTATTCAGTTTATATATATATAATCAGTTTATATAAATATAATAAGCTTGACCAGTGCGAATTAAACTGGCTTGGAGAGGGTTCCGTACGTTGATTATGTATTTACCGTTATTTTTCTATTTTATTTATTTTTGCCGTTTTTTTAAGACCATTGACTTTTTATAGGTTTTCCTGTAATATTTAAATAAAGAACTATTCTCTGTATTTTTTCCGAAATTCTAGCGTCAGTAGTTTCGGAGATAGGGGGGGAGGGAATGTTAAATTTTTGGCTTTAATTTTCGTTCTTTCTTGAATAATTTTAAAACTATCCATTGTAGAACTATAAAAAAAATATATTTGAGATCCATACAACAAGCCCTTTTATTTGACATTCCACACGATACGGTTTGCAAAACAGTTTTTGTTTAATTTTGATTTCGTTAATTTTTTTTTCGAATTCAGTTGTTTACTTTATACCTTCGTCTTTGGGTCACAAAAAAGTACATGAGTACGAAATTTCAACTTATTTGGTCCAGTAGTTTCGGAGTAGATTGGAGTGATGGCAGTTACCCGAAGAGAATCCCGAAAAGGACGGTTACTAGAATTTTATTCTTTCATTGGTATTTGGTATCCTTACAAATAATAATATTTGATGAAACACGTAACATCGATTGAGTAATTTAACTGATACCTGCAGCTAAAATCATGAAATTTTCCCCGAACGACACATGTTGTTGCCAGGTTGAATTTCCAGTCAGCCGATTTCAGAACGGAAGATCAAATTAGTCGGGAAAGTGGTTTTAAAGCGGGTTATCGCAAAATGTGAACATGGAAGCAATCTACCGGGCTTATCTCAATATTTTAGCTACATATTTATGGAGATCATAGATATTTTTGTTTTTCCTGCAAAATTCTTAGTCCAAGTGGCCCCTCGAGTGCTGCAAATTCTTAATAAAAGGAGCTCAAAATTCTTAATGAAAAAGTCTACCTCTTCTGCTGGTGGTGCACAACAACAAAGAATCAGGTTATGAAGAGCGTTTCCTCACTCCCTTCTCTTGCAGGTCGCTGGGTTCTGAACAGCCCTGACCTGACTAATCCTCTAACGCATGGTTTAAAGCTAGCCAGAGAGCCACCACCTTCGTTCTAAACCCGTACCCGGCCGATATTATTTAGGTATATTACATTATTGTTTTGTTATTTTATTTGTTGTTACGGATTTCCCTAGAATCTAGGCAGACTCCGTGATTAATTAGCAGTGTTATTTAAGTTGAAAACATACTTACGTCATTACAGCTAGTATCACTGCGGGAGTTTTTCTGAACTGTCTGTAGGTGTATAATCTGAGTGGGCTGTATAGTATTGATATATAATTAGCATTGAGTACGTGCAGCCGTGCTATTTATTTACCAAGAGCACTATTCGACACTGGGTGAGCAGATGTTAATCTTCAAGGGATTGTAACGATCTTTGCATAAAAATCTATTATTAAATACTTACGTTATCAGCAATGAGGCGAATTGTATTTTGTAGATTTTTATTTTGTATATTTTTATTTAAAATTGATTTGCCATTTTTGACAACAATCTTGAGGTTTTGCCTACTTGTTTTAATGTCTATTCTAATATGTTTCTTCGTTCCAAAATAAGCAAGTCTCCACTTCCTTCTTTTTGCTATTGTCTATGGGCGGCGGTGCCTATTTCCACAGAATTACTTACTTGCTATAGACCTGTAGTACCCAATTATGTTTTGCACGAGAACGGTTATGCCGTGTTGCCTTATCGGCATTTATGCAGACTTTTCATGCACGAGTAAATCTGTTTTTTCATGTTTTATTTTGATGTTGTGTTACGGCTGTGAAATATGACATAAAAATAGTTTAATATCTACTCTTAAAAATCAGATAACATTCTTATCTGTAATAGGGTAAGGTGGGGCACAATTTTATAATATTAAAATCTCACTTAACTTTACCGATAAAAATATGTTTAATGAAACCAGTGATGTTGCACGAATGCATGATATTTAATGTATCTCGTTTGTCCTCGCATACCTTGCTCGGATTGGGCGCAGCATAGCTGCTAGGCTAAATAATTTAGTAACTATTTTCTATATGTAAATAACTAGCACATTACATGTATCGACAACTGTAAAGGGACTTAGGATGTGAGGAGCTATGTATGTTCTTCCAGAACCCAAAATAGCCTCTGACGGTACTTGACGGTAGAGCAATCCGTAGAACAAAGGTCCGTACTGTTGAAATTCGGGTAAAAATAATTAACCGTGTTACTACTACTTTCAGTAAGAATGGTGGTGGCATGGGCATTAGACGTTGTTATGTTGTACCACTCAGTGTAGGTAATATATATACGTATAGTTGTGTAGTTTACTTGCCTAAGTAACGACCACACTACCACAATATAGGAATCTAATGCGCGCTCCACACTCGCGCGAGAATCTCGCGAGAAGGCGAGAAAAACACGAGAAACGTGAATGTGGAGCCGATTCACATAATCTTCGCAGGTTCTCGCGCGAGAACGCGAGAACTAACGCACAAAACACTTATACCCTAGAGGGAACTAACATAAATAAATAAATAAATAAATAAATAAAATATTCTTTATTGCCACACAAAAAATTAAGAAAAATTAACACTTAAATCTAACATAATAGGTAATATCCAATTATTGTGGGCAAAGGGAGAGTCTCAGCTTCTGCTAATACGAGGAACCTCGTGCAGCGCTGTTTTTCAGACTCTCCCTCTCCCTTAGGCGTCGTTTGGGAGTTAGGTAATTCCCGATCGCCGCTAGGCATTTTTCTACTGTATGCATTCGCGTGCGTCTCTGTGTGTGTGTGTGTGTGAATGCTTGTTTTTAGATGTGAATATGTTGGGTACTGTTATTATTACATCATTTGAAGAACTGTTTCAGATCTAAGCACTTCCAGTAAGCATGTCTCAGGTTCACAGAACTTGTATTGACTCCACACTCGCATGTTTCTCAGTAGCGAGCGACTCGCCGATTAGAAGAGTTGTCATTGTGGTATTTACTGAGCATAAATATTAGCCAGATTATTATATTTATATTATTATTTTTCCCTATTATTATTTTTTTTTTGGCCACTGTTAACATCGTCTCTGTGCTAATTTAACGATTAAAAATATAAAGCGCGAACCAATTGTATTCAAAATTATTAGAAATTGTGAAGAGCAGTGCAAAACATCAAGACAACTGTTAGTGAGTGCGTCACCACCGTATTTGCAGCGGAAATACTTGGAAAAAGCAATAAACGGATTGTACAAAAATTCGAACTTCAAACTACATTGAGGAGAAGAATAATACAACACAGCAATTAGAAGGTTAGTACAAGTGTACTACTGGTGACAGAACCAAGGAAGAACTATTATTTTCAAAATTGAAAAATAAATAACCTCAAAGTTCTCAAATTAAAAGTCATTACCATAATCCAGACTGAATTCAGCGACATCTATGAGCAAATAGCAAAACTTTTTGGTAACCTTAACTTGGAACGCCCGCGGCCCCGGTACGATCTAACAACTTAATTGGGACTCCTGTCGCTAGAGGGCGGTGAAATAGAAATAAAAATCAATAGCAACAACATGGAAGAAATAATGAAAGTTCTTAAAAACATACAATGTGAATTAGCACAACAGAAGAGAGACATGAAAGACATGGAGGAAAGTATAAAACTAGCTATAAACAAGAATATCGACGAGAAATTTATTCTAATAGAAACAAAAACCAATAAACTTGAACAAAAAATTGAGGCTCAACAGAAAACTATTGAAACCTTGGACATGAAACTGAGGAAAAGAAATGTCATTTTCTTTGGTGTTCCTGATTCAGAAAGAACTTATGAAGACTTACTTAACTCTATCCTAGAAATCATAAACAAAAAAATGGACATAGTATGCCCAAAATGGGAAATTGAGACAGTGGCTAGACTAGGAAAGAATAAAGGTAGAGTAAGACCAGTTGTAGTTACAACCACTACAACCAGTAGAAAACTACAGCTTCTGAAAATGAAAAAATCATTAGAAAATACGGGAATTTACATAAAGGAAGATTACACACCGGCAGTCTTACAAAAACGGAAGGAGCTCCAGGAAGAGTTTAAACAGAAACAACTGTCTGGGGAAAAAGTAATACTACGCTATGACAAAATAATCACCTTAAAGTCCCAGGAGCAACAAATCCGCACTTCAAAAACTAGCTATTCCAATAAAAGATCCTTACCAGAGTCTCCTGAAGCTGAAAAAAATCAAAATGTATCAAATAATGAGGAACAAACAAAACAAGTACCAAAGAAAAATAAACCACAGAACATAACGAGCTTTTTGCGCCCCTCACAGTTTAACCAAGCACACAAGGCATCTGCAAGTCAAGAAACACAAGACCCTCCAAAAAACTAAGCTGCAACCCTCCTTCTTCTCTCCCAACACGGCCGGTCCCCGCGGGAGACGTAGACCACAACCCTCTAGAGGAAATTCATACGAAAAAATTTGAAAGAAACCAACTCTACATAGCAACATATAATGTCAGAACATTATCATCCCACTGCCGACTTCTCGAACTTAGCGAAGCCCTGAAAAATATTAAGTACGATGTCGTCGGTCTCTCCGAAACAAGGCGACTTGGAAACTGTATCGAAGAACACGATGATTTTATATTCTATTATATGGGGCAGACGCCGGGACTGTATGGAGTAGGCTTTATTGTAAACAAGCGTCACAAGAACAATATTAAATGTTTTTACGGCCTATCAGAACGAGTGACTCTACTTCAACTCTACATCGACGGCATTGAAATAAGCATAATACAATGTTATGCTCCAACAGAATCAGCAAGTAACAATGATATTGAACTTTTTTATACCACTGTGAACAAAGCATTGAAAATGTCAGGACGAAATATAATAGTAATGGGTGACTTTAATGCCAAAATTGGCCAACCAAAACGGGAAGAAAATTTAATAATGAAAAACTTCGGATACGGCATTAGAAATAGCAGGGGCGCTAGACTCATAGAATTTGCACATGAAAATAATTTAGCTATTTTAAATACATTTTTTAAAAAGAAAAATAGTAAGAGATGGACATGGATGTCACCAAATGGCATGGTAAAAAATGAGCTAGACTACATACTTACTAATCTCCAAAAAAACACCGAGGATACACAAGTGATTAATGTTAAATATCCTAGCGACCATAGAATGGTGAGAATGACATTAAATCTGCAGTCTTCCAAGAAAAGCAGAAAAACTTACGGAAATAATGCAAAAAGTACTTTAAAAAATGAAAAAGAAATACAAATCTATAGAGATTCACTTCAAAAATGCTTAGAAGACTCGATTGACTGGCAGAAAAGCTACACTGTGCAACAACTCCACGATAAAATTATTAATTCTATAGATAAAAGCCTCCAAAATGCTCACAACTTTTCAAAGAATACCAAAAATTCTTCTGTTATATCAGATACTACGAGAAGATTGATGGAAAGGCGACAGGAACTACAAAAACGCAAACCAAAAACTCGAAGTATGAAAAATGAATTAAAAGCTCTATACAAGCGTATAAGTAAATCTATTTACCTCGACTACAATACCCATCGTTCGAAAACTATCGAAAAACATATCACTCAGTCTGGAAGTTTAAAAAGAGCATACAAAGAATTGAGAACACATAAGAATTGGATAGAAGGATTAAAAACCTCAAACAAAATCACTTGCAACAGAAATGAAATACAAAAAGTAGCTACAGATTTCTATAGAAATTTATACGATTTCAAAAACCAAGAACCTGTTTCATTCCCTACAAGAGACACTCTGTCGGAGACCCAAGCCATAAGTGAAACAGAGGTAATGAAAGAGATCTCTAGATTGAAGTCTGAAAAAAGCCCAGGACCTGACAAAGTAACTAACGAAGCTCTAAAACTAGGCATCTCCCAACTAACGAGACCTCTAACGCAACTTTTTAAATTAGTACTGAATACGGCAACAACACCAAAACAATGGACAGAATCGAATATAATTTTACTGTATAAAAAAGGAGATCCAAACAATATAAGTAATTACCGGCCAATAAGTCTGCTATCTTCAACGTACAAATTGTTTTCATCAATTCTTGAAAGAAGAATAAGAACCGCTATTGAAAAACACCAACCCATAGAGCAGGCAGGATTCAGACGAGGTTTTTCGACTGTGGACCATATCCACTCTATCGAAATGCTCATAGAAAAATACCAAGAGTACCGTAGACCGCTCTACCTCACATTTATAGATTATCAAAAAGCATTCGATAGTTTGTTTCACCACTCAATATGGGAATGTCTGTATTCACTAAATATTGAAACAGTCTACATACAAGTGCTACAACACCTATACCAAAATTGTAGCAGTAGAATTAGATTGGAGACAACAGGTCCTTCTATACCTATCAGAAGAGGAGTCAGACAGGGAGACCCGATCTCTCCAACAATTTTTATTGCGGTTTTGCAATGGGTGTTTGAGAAACTAAATTGGAAAAAAATCGGTCTCAATATAAACAACGAATACATTAGCCATTTAAGATTCGCCGACGACATTGTCCTGTTTTCTGAAAATACGGTAGAGTTGCAATCGATGTTAAACGCCCTTCACGCAGAAAGTAAACGAGTTGGCCTGGAAATAAACCGTAGTAAAACTAATATCATGACGAACCACATTAAAAAACCAGTTTACCTAGAAAATGAAGCGCTAGAGTATGTCGATTCCTATATATATCTGGGCAAACAAATTTCATTTAATAAGCTACGAAACGATCACGAAATAGAGAGAAGGGTTACAATTGCTTGGAAAAAGTTTTGGAGCTTAAAAGAAATAGTGAAAAGCAATATGTCAATCAAAATTAAACAGAAAGTGATGGACACCTGCATTCTACCATCATTGAGTTATGCTAGCCAGACTTGGAGTTTCACATACCGAATGAAACTAAAAATTAGATCATGTCAAAGAAGTATGGAGAGAAGCTTGCTAAAGGTCAAAAGGATTCATAAAATACCTCATAAAAGTATAAGAAAAACGACAAATGTTACTGATGCCCTAAAATACTGCAAGAAATTAAAATGGCGCTGGGCTGGTCACGTTGCCAGACGGACAGACAATCGTTGGTCCCAAAAACTGACCTCGTGGATCGGGCCATTAGGCTTTAGAAAGAGAGGTAGGCCGACAGCTCGTTGGGCAGACGACATAATCCAAGTGGCTGGGGTACAGTGGATGAACACAGCAATTAACAGGGACACTTGGAAATCTCTAGAGGAGGCCTTCACCTTCGATCAATGAGGGGTTCTTACTTACTACACTAATCGCAGTCAAAAAATGCTAGATAAAGATTGTTATAAATAATAATAATAATAATAATAAAAATGTAAATAAGATTTCAAAGGTTTATATAATAGTAATAGGTATAAATTAGTCGATATAAAATTGTTTCGTTTACTATGCATGGAAACTGTCTACACTTATAAGTTTAATGTTTTATTGTGTTTTTTAGTAAGAAATATAAGGCTTTTTTATTTTATTTTTTTATTTTTATTTATTTATATTATTATTTTTATTTATTCATTTAACTTTTTGCACCATACAATTTGTTTAATAGCAAAGGCGGACTTAATGCATTAGCATTAAAGAATGCTATTAAGCATTCTCTCCCAGTCAACCTTCGGATAGTGAGAACACAACGATATGGCGGTATATCTAGGTTGTATTAAAAAAACTACTTAGGATCAAAAAAAAAATTATAATTATAGATACACTATAAACAAACATACATACATAAATACATAACTTCATACATAAATAAACACATATTTAATAAACCATATACATATATTTATATTATTCATATTTATATTATTTTTATTATAATTATAATAAGCGAATGCGCATAGCAATAAGCTTGCCGCAGCAGTTACTTCTGCGTCCATCGTCATCGAGCGCGAGAACAGTATTGAGAACCTTGCGAGTGTGGACCCAAGGAAGTTCTCGCCGAGATTCTCGCTGAGATTCTTTGTGGAGCGCGCATAATATTGTTACACTACAGTCGGTTTTTTATTCCCACGGAGAGATTTGACGTTTCGTGTGTTGTATCTGTGCGTGTTGCAATGTTTTGGCATTTTTGATTTTTTATTGTGATGTAGGTATCACAATCGGTAGTACTTTTTCAAAATAAAAAAAAACTTCGACCGGGAAAAACTGGATTCCAAGCTTCCTTTTTGGCTTGCAGCTGTTAAATTAAAATCCATGGTTTATGAATTACACTATACTGTCGATAACTACGTTCGTCAGTAAGAAACGATTAACTATTATATTTATACATAGGTTTTTAGGTAGGTACGTATACCTACTATTGGGGAATGGAATTCTTATGTCATTTTGTAGAATTAATCTCTCGAGAATGGTTTAATTAGAACAATTTTATATCTACTTCATGTTAACCGCTTCACGATAATTCACAATCATTTAGAAAGTAATCAAATCACATATCAATCACTCACGTATCCGATGTAACAGATTCAAATATAAAGATTTTTATCTCAGGATTTTATCTTAAGGCAACACATTAATAAATTGACATACTCGAATGATTGTTTTATCACCTTTGATAGGAGATCCAGTTAGCATTTAATTTAATAGATGATTCAGAAGAATAAATACGAATATATTTGCGAGCCAAATACATAGAATTTTTCCATCGTTACAAAGCTTAAAATTTAATGAACGTCAATCAGGAGAATGAACTACAAATTATAGCAGCAACGAAGATCCTTATTACATCCTGAATCTATTAATTACCTTGTCATCCCACAGGGTCACGGGTCTCCTCATTACTGTGGACACCGAGATTGTCTACTTTGAAAATCTTCTCCAGTTATAGCTAAAAGTTAAAAAGTAAAACCCCACTCCTGTTTTAGAGCTAGCTAATAAATAATGTAATGAGTGAAAAAGAAACCAAAAACCTGATCTATATTTATAGCGGTTACAAAACCTGCTGTGTCGGCTGTCCGACTTTACATTTTTAGATGATACAAGAAAACAAGTCAATGTACCGGAAATACATTTTATCTAGAAATTAGGGCACATCTGTATATTCAAATGTACCTGTGTACGTTGTTCGTTCCTTTCATTTATATTCTGAGCATAACTTTGTTTCGTAACTAACAAATTACAATCATTATAGAACATAATTATTACCTTTATCCCTGAATAAAATGTCTGAATCGGGAAAGTGTCAATGACCTTCCATGGCTTTTTGTAATTTTCCTGCAAAATAAATTAGCTTTCGCAATCTACGTTGTGATTAGGTCTATTTAATTAAAACAATGTAAAAATAGGCCAAGTTATCTCCAGAGTAAGATACAGAACGCATAATATAATTTATTATACATAATTCTGATAATCAGAACAAGGATAGAATAAATAAAATTGAATAAAGATCCGATCCGTGAAGCAAAAAGGACAATGTTCCGTCGAGCACAGACTTCCTATTTTTTATTAAGTTCAAAGTCATAAAGTACGAATCTTTCCGATAATAGTCTTATCAACATCATTAATCTTCGTATAATTTTATGCTTGGTCATATCCTATAGTTAATGTTAAAGCTTTGCGCTTTGTTTATTTTGTTTTTTAATTGAGTATGTAGCTAAAAAGACGGAATATATAACATCGTACAAAAACTGGGATTAAATTTATCTCAGTGTTAGCAGTTAATAAAATCTGTAAGTAGGAAGTAAGAAAAGTAACCCATCTGTTTATAAATATACGAACAGCAACGTTTCCGTTGCCTGTTGCGTTGTAAACAGATGGGTTACTTTTCTATGCAGGTGACTGTACAATGAAGAACATTAGTTAAGCTTATGAAAACTATTTCTAAATTGAATTTATGCAGACTGTCAATAGTAGATACCTTAATCTAGATCGTGATCTTAATGATCTGTAATATTAATAATGTTTAAAAAATCATTGAATCACGCTTAAGACGCTACTCAATAGGGAGTATAATATAAAAATTTATAAAATCAATTATTATAACTGACCTAGAGAATGGTTTAAATCTTCACGCAGCAACTTCTTATTAATGATTAATAAGTGTTTTTCATCAAGTTTCATTAGCATTTAACGATCAGTAGTCATTAGTAGATTTCTTTCAATTTAACATAATTATTATTGAAAGGATGAATTGTAATTTGCAAATCTAGTAACATTGAAATGTAGCCCAAGTTCGTTTAAAAGAAAGCAGTAATAGTTACAGTATATTAGGTTAGTATCTACTTTGCAACAATCCGCGGTTAACATGTATGATGGTACATATTATATACATATGTACCATCTTAAATATTATCTTATCTTAAAGTATATACCTATACCTACTATACTTTAAGACATGCGTGGTTGTAGTGCATGTTTCCTTAGAGGAAGGGAGGTGCCACAGCTCATAAAAACTACTTTATCACTGCTCGGAAAATTTCAAAACATTAGAATTTTTAAAATTCAATTTTAATATAGTCTATATTTTTTTAAAATACTTAGGTACTAAAATTTTTCTTCATGAGAATGCCAGAAGTTAAAGGACCTACCTACTGATGTAGTAGGTAGGTACTACGCTGTTCGCACATTTTTAGGGTTCCGAAGTATAATCGGAACCCTTATAGTTTCGTCATATCCGTCTGTCTGAAGCAAAGCGCCGAGACCCTTAGTTTCCCCCTAGTATAGACCCTTAGAAAGCTGTAATTTGGCATGGATATACATATTTATTAAAACTCTAGAATCGTAGAATAAAATATTGAAAAACATTTTTCTTCAGGGTACCTCCCCTACCTGAGGATAATTTATTTATTTATTATTGGAGTGGGGTATGTTGAAAAGATCTTCCAAAAATATTATGGGTCCGATGGGAACACTTAGTTGTGCGTACGTACCTAGTTGGTCCGTTAGGAAACCGCGCTTCTAAGACCGTTTTTGGAATTAGGGGTCCGTTTGCGAAATATTTGTGTCTTTAAAGTGCTAATTATGGTTATAGTCAAGTGTCCCCCCCTTGCTCGCTAAGCGGTTGAGGTTAGACAAGTGTAAAAATTCTCAAAAATAGGTTATATGATGAATTTACAAAAAAACTATCACGGCTTAGCATAAGTAGTTAATGAGTAATAACTAATAATAGTCGATAAACTTACTTACATCGACAAAAATGTTTACAAACATTAAAAGAGAACGTACCTACTACCTACCTAGTTATTTTTCATTTATGTTTCTCGTTGGATACCGGTATGTGTGGTATGTTATCGGTATGGAATGTATAAGAACAGACATGTTTTTTTATTGTATATTTATTTTCCTACAATAAAAATCACAGTAACTAAGGAAGCGCGAATGATTTATTATGCACGGACTTGACGCGGTTCACATTTAATTTTAATGGTAGTTAAAGGTAAACCCCACCAAATGTATAATTTTAATGCCACAACATTCATAGAACTGCTTATTATTCCGTTTTGCTCTGTTGTTGTTATTGAATGTCAGAATAGTTCTTAATTAAAATACGTCGATATTATTCACTAATAAGTATTTGTATGTGAACGTCACAGTTAAAAAATATAAATACGGTTTACGAAGTGTTTATAAAGTACGAGTAACCTCCCTCGCTTTGCTTCGGTTTTCTTATTTTTTCACACCTTGGGTTACATTATTGGATTTTTATTAAGAATCCCTGAGGATCCCTATTTTTTTTAAATATAATATAGCCTATGTCACCCGTGGACAGTGTAGCTTCCCAACAGTGAAAGAATTTTTCAAATCGGTTCTGTGGCTTCGGAGTCTATTCAATGCAAACAAGCAATCAAATCTTTCCTCTTTATAATATTAGTATAGATAATATATGAACAAACAACTCTTTGTAGTTTAAATATAACGCGCCATTCGAAAATGGCAACTTTATAAATACGGCTTACACGGCCTTTCCCGAACACAAGATTTATAATTCACTGTCATTCATTAACTTCAGTTAAGAAAGTAACGTCAGTCGTAGTGTCTGTACAAATGCCAATACAAATATTTGCTCGCGAGTGTGGAATACTTTTACGAATGCAAATGATGCATATCTTTGTTTGTTGTAAACGTGTTTATCGAGTGACATATCAAAGCACACACATGGTTCCGTTAAATTATTGTTCTGAATGCTAGTGCACTAAAAACGTTAACCTTACCATAAGGCATAAGACGACAAGATTGTAGCATCGTCTGTACGTCCATCCATGAAGGAAGAGCTGTCAGCAACTCGGCGACCTTCCAGAAAAGCGGCACAAGTTCATCCACAAGCAACACTTCCGCGTAACACGATCGATGCAACCGAACCATAAACTCGACACTCAATTTCCCTTCGCTAAATCGTTTTGTAAACAGTTTTGTTGCTCTTTTCAAAACTCGCCTCGGAGCTGATCGAATTCATTACCGATCCTTCCGATTGCGTTTTGTTTTCGTTTCTTTACTGCCTTTTCGATTTTACGGCCGTCGATAACTCGCGCTCGCACACGTGTGGTCGCGTCGGTGCAGCCCGTCGCAATACGACCGGACGACGACCCGACGACGTGAAGACGTGCTGCTGAGCTGTTCCCTGCTTGGCGGTGGCAAGAAAAAACAGCATCAGGTAGGAGTTCCGTTGACCGATGAATCGGATTCCATCAGAACTCTATTATTAGCGAGAATGTCTCGGGATACGTAACAATGGCGCAATCCGCACAATAGGTTAATCGTACGCGCATTGTTTTCACTAAACGCTGCACTAATGACATATCCAGTTGTAATAATACATCTCTAATACAGTCAATTGGCTGTAGTTGCACGGGTGCGGGTATGATAATAATGGCGACATGCTTACAGGGTTACGTTCCAAGCATATTTTCTTGCCCGCTTCTGTAAGTGATTAAAGCGCAATTCTTTATAATTCTTTAGTACCCGTGGTATTTTACTGTATTCCACGTAGTTACACTGTGAGCAGTTGTAATGTGTACTTCTATAGTTTGTTGTTGTTAAAGAATTATTACATTTTCTGCATTCATTTTGCTCCGAGCTTTGCCGCCGCACTGCACACTTTATATCTATACATAATCGCATCTAAGTGATTTTTGTTATAAACCCAGGATTCATTGTTGATGTTTAAGTGAAGAAATTCTTCTGAAAATTCTTATAATTTGGTGTATAAAATATATCCTATATTTTAATTATGTTAAATAAAATTTCTCTTGTCATAAAATGGCATCTAGGATCTAGCACATAAGAAGTTTTAATATATTGACATTTTTTTTTAATAAATAGAAAATATAGTTAATCAAGCAATGACAATGTTCAACTCTTGTGGTGACTGTTACCCACATAAGTGCTAATATAATGTTGATATAATCCAATTATTTAGTAATGGGATTTCTTATATAGCTATGTGCTGAAAAAATTGTGCCCAAATTAGAGTTACATCAGCTGTAAAAGCGCTGTTAACGCTAATATACAGCAACTTATACAGCTATTAATGTTTCCATTGTGATATTGTTGAAATACTGTCATACAGCACATTTGTGCTACTTAGGTACTTACTGAGAAAAAAGTTTATTTATTTATTGGATCAGAGACATACCAAACAACAATTTTTAATAGCGAACACTATAAACATGTCGTAAGTATAATTAGTTATGCTGTTACGTAAAATATTATAATATACAAGAAAAATGCAGTAGCAAATTATTTTAATTATTCAATGGACATGGGGTAATTTTAAAAGTCATTAAGGTACTTTTAATCTAATTGGTAAGATACGAATGCCAATTCCTTGTCTTGAACAGAGGAAGATCAATGGTTGTAATAAATTTATAAAAATATAACATAATACAAGGCTATTTATCGCAAAGGAATAATTTGTGTTAACAAGTCTAAGATACATTATGTTTACACGTACCTACATTTTTAATCTTCACTTAACAAAACACATATAAATGGCTTGTTTTCAAATAAACTTGAAAAATTTGAGTTTAATTTATCATCGTGATATTTTTTTTTTCCTAAATATGAAATTGCATATCCTAACAGCTTGAAGGTTTATAGTGGTCCCCAACATATTTGACTCTAAAAACGGTAAGGGGTTGAAACTAAAATTCAATGTGAAGGAAAGATTTTTGTAACGTAAAAATAATCGTTTTATCATAAAAAACACTTTTTGCTGATGATAATCATCGAATTACAATACTTATGTATAGGTATCTTATTATTTCCTAGTGATGCTTACTATAATTTCTAATTGGCTTGAATTTTAACTGATTAACGGCCCACTACAGGGCATGGGCTACATATTGTTAAGTATATAGTAGAGGGACGTATATTATTAAGTTTCTGAATATTTCATACACGCACGCAATAAAAAACATTTTTAAGGCAAACGAGCTGTCAGGTCACATGATGGTGGCGTTTGAGGTGATCATGACGGCCATCACATAGGTAATCTATACAAATAAATAAAATTGAAGTGTCTGTTTGTAATATTAAAATAACCGCTTTTTACTAAGTGCATTTGGATTTATACACGGTACATAAACCAAAACAATTTTTTTACAATTTTTGTCTTTCTGTTTGTTCTTGCTAATCTCTGAAATGGCTGGACCAATTTTGACGGGACTTTCACTGGCAGATAGCTGATGTAACAAGGAGTAACTTAGGCTACTTTTTTTTAGAAAAAAATGTTTTTTTAGGCGATACGAAGTTCGCCGGGTCAGCTAGTATAATATAGAGATATTATCTCTGTCTATTATATTCATTATACTCACTAATCTTGTAACTACCATAAAGTCTCATACATAGTACATTATAGTACCTAGTTGTTAATTTTATTGTTAACAATGGCCCCCCGAACCTAGTCCAAGTAAAAACTGTAACCGTGCTTCATTCGATTGTTTTCAATGAGTCATGGACTTGATACACGTTGTCCACTGCCAAGTGCCAAGCGTGTAGCGTGTGCGACCACCGTAAAAAAACAATGAGAAAACATTCACATAATTATAATTATGTTTAATCAAATCACGCTACAATCGGCTGACTAACAGTAAATTGTTATTTGGATTCCTATGATCTACAGTCTACACAGTCTACACAGTCTACACGCTCTACACAGTCGGAAACAATACATGTAATGATTCTGAGTGCATTCAGTTGCCATAATCATAATATAATTGGTTTTGGTGAAGGAAAACATCGTGAAGACACCTACATGTATCACAAGTTCTTCATATTTCTCTCAAATATGTGTGAAATTTGTCATCCATTAAATACTTAGCCAACGTTATGGAAGACCTATGCACATAAAACGACAAGAAAATGCGCGTGTAAAAACCGGCCAAGTGCGTGTCAGGCCATGTGAAATGTAGGGTTCCGTAGTTGTAAGTTCATCGATTATTACTCATAACTACATAACCTAGCACTTTCAAACCGAATATTTCACAAACGAATCCCTGAATCGAAAAATGATCTGTCCAAACCCATATAATTTTTCAAAGACCTTTTTAACGATACCCCACGCCATACATGGGGTACACGAGAAAAAATATTCATCCCCACTTTACTTGGAGGCACCCAAATTTTTTTGTTAAGATTTTATTCTACTACTTTGTTAACGTAATAAATATGTACCTAATTACCTATATCATGCAAATTTAGAGCTTTCTAGCACTATAAAGGGTCTCGGCGGCGGCGCGGCGCTATCCTCTGTACGCACGAACGGACGGATAAGGCGAAACTAAAAGAGTTCCATTTTGTCTACGTAATCCTAAAAATATGTGCGCAGATAAGACACGTAAGAAGTGAAAATTCTTTTCGAGAGTGGTTATTTTACTTTACTTATCTTATTTTACCTCAACCCTTACATTGCCGTACCTTACCGCGTTGTACTTACCTTGCCCTACGCATTCTACGCTAATAATAATCTGAATTTTACCAAGAAAAAAATAACCGACTTCAAAATAACTCAAAAACTACTCGTCAAATCTAGCTCAAAAAGTTGGACCACATGACAAGCACCAGCTTTCGATTAAAAAAAGAATCATCAAAATCGGTTCACCCAGTCGAAAGTTCTGACGTAACAAACATAAAAAAACAGTCGAATTGAATATTGAATATAATCCTTTTTTGAAGTCGGTTAAAATCTAATACTTACCATCTGCCTGTCTTATATGTAAAAACTGTAACTCACAATAAGTAATAGCAACGAATGATAAAAAGTTTAGAAATGAACAGATGATAGTATTACTCGTACGTATGACATAACAAGTGAACATCACCATAGTGCACGCCAAAAGTCAGAACGTGACTACAGAATATTTTAAATATTATTTGTATTAAGTAATTTCAATAATCCGTATGTGTCATCAACGTGCACTGTTACAGCGCTTCATTGTTACGTTATATTTGAAAAGGAGTCATGTTCTAGATAAATTATTGAAATTAAATTATGAAAAAAAACCTGATAGACCTGAAAAACCTTTTTTTTAGGTCTGGTTAAACGTGTACCATCCAGTTTCAGATTCTCATAAGGTTAGCGTAAGTCATAGTGTATGCAGCGATAATAAATGAATAAATAAATAACGCTTCACACTCATAGAACCACACAAGGATTCCCTGTGTCGTGGGTGCCATGGATAACTAGACGAGGACATTCACACCCAGACCGAGAACAGAAATTCAAACTTATCATTCAAACCGCCTCGCTTGGAATCGAACCCAGGACACTTGGTGCGGTGATCCTGCATGGTAACTATTGCGCCATACGGGTCGTCAATAAAAGGTGAACTGACTCCTGCAAAGGACTATAACTTGCCAAGTTTTTACCCATTGATGGGTCCTTACAGGGCACATGTACCTGCTGCTACTAGTAGTACTTGAAGTTGAAATCTTATTATTTTGGGATCAGTGTAAGTTGGTGAAATTAATGCCATAATTATGATCTAGTAATCATAATCATGATCATTTATTTGCTATAAAAGTGGTAGTACAATGGCGGTATTTTAATACAATATAGTTTTCACACAATTAGCTTGTCCAAGCATGCAAATATTTAAAGTATTATAATTGTAACATAACTAAAGTAATGATTTTCTTCAAATAATACCTAATTTAAATAAAATTTTAGTTAATGTCAATAAGTGTAATAAATGTCAAATTATATAGTGATCATGTCAATCTGTAAATAATAAAAAATTCTAAAATAATAAAAAAATCGACACGTGTGCTGGGACACATAGTAGAAGTGAAACTTCAAACATATGAAAAAAAAATTCAAAAACAATATTCCAAATATATTAAAAAAAAAATAAAAAAAAATGTTTCAAAAATATTTTTCAAAAAATATACTTATTTCAAAAAAAATATTTAAAAATTATTTCAATTTGCGTATTAGAGTACGGAATACATAATTAATACAATTATGTATTTAGATGATAGACGCATATCAAAAACTAAGAGCAATATTTATTTAAATCATTGAATCTCCATTATTATTCTTACTCCAGGGCTGGCTGTAATGCGACATGCGATAGATGGACGAAAAATGTTGGGGCGATAGAATAAAAGTTTCACTTTAATAATACATATTACAAATTGAATTAGATCACTGTCCTCTGAGGCAAGACTGAAATATCAGGAAAAAAAACTTTAAAAAGTCGGGATTTGTCCCGACAAAAAAATTTTTTTTTGGAAATATTCGGCAAACGAGCTGACGACGAAAAAAAACGGCTAGAACGCGTGGCGACCAACGCGTTCTGTTGAATCAAGTGAACTCTCGGGACGTTTTGTATTTTGTAGGGACTCTGGACATCATGTGAAATGTCGGGACAATCCAGACGAATCCCGACCATCTGGCAACCCTATCTGAATGTGAAGTATAGTGCAACTTCGAAAGAGGATTTACTAGGTTTTGAAAATTAATACCTAACCGCTTAGCTAACTCGTACAACTGTGACACAGTTAGTGTCCATCAGCCTACGGTCCTGCGCATAATGATGACACAGCCTTTTGACGAAAAAGACTGCGAATACAAATAAGTATAGCTTAATAGTACCTATGATAATAACGTCAAAAATTCAGTGACGTTCATCGCAGGTACAAAAACAAAACTATGTATTTTTTTATATCTTATAAGTTAATGCTTGACTACAATCCCACCTGATGGTAAGTGGCGATGTAGTCATGGGTGGTAAAACGCATTAACTTATACGTATGTAAGGCTGCGAAGCACCGCTGTGCACGCGCACGCAGCGCTTGCTCGCGTCGTTAGCCATGATGACGTCATCCCCGGGAAGCAGATCGGGCAACGGCCGTGTATGTGCGTCGTAATAATTCTTACTTTTTTGCCGATTATGGCAAATTCTGTCATAATCCGGTTTATTATTGCGCTCCGGTCGAAGTTTATCAATATGTACCGGTAAACGTGTGTTCAGCCGACGACCCATAAGCAGCTGAGACGGTGAGCTGATTCCGTCTCGCGGAGTAGTCCTTAAATTAAGAAGACCAATATAAAATTCAGTTATGTTACCTTTTGTTTTAATTAAAATACTTTTTACCGTTCGCACGGCCCTTTCACTCATGCCGTTGGACTGAGGGTAATGAGGTGAACTGGTAACGTGTTTGAACCCCCATTCCTTACTAAAGTCAGCGAACTCCTTTGAAGCGTACGCAGGTCCGTTGTCCGTTACGACCTCCATCGGAATGCCATGTCTCGAAAATTGCTCCTTCATGGCCGAAACGACCGATCTCGTACCGATAGAATTCAAAAGGTTAACTTCAATATAATTAGAAAAATAATCTACAAGAACTAAATAGTATTTTCGGCCGTATTCAAATATATCCGACCCTAATTTGATCCACGGGACATCGGGCACTGCGTGTGGCATCATGGGCTCGCGCGGCGGGCGCGGGGCGTGCTGCGCGCAGGCGGTGCACGCGCGCACCATCCGCTCGACGTCGCGCGACATGCCGCACCAGAACATGACGTCGCGCGCGCGCCGCTTGCACCCCTCGGCGCCCAGGTGCCCTTCGTGTATCCGAGTTAGCATTTCGCCGCGTAGACGACGCGGGATAAAAACAAGATTATCCTTAAATATTAACCCTTCCGCGTACTCTAAGGTCTCCCGATACGCCCAGTGCTGGCGTACCGTGGGATCGACTTCCCCCTTTGTGGCCGGCCAACCTTCGATTATATATTTTAATAATTTTTGACACTCGACATCCTCGAGACACGCCCTTTTTATCGACGCTAACCTATCGCTACTGAACCTTACGTTTTCAATTAAATAACACGTTTGCTCCTCCAATTCTAAACATACTTTATCGTGCATGGTTTCCGGTAAAGCCGCACGTGAGAGTGCGTCCGCGATGTACATATACTTCCCCGGCTTGTAAATTACTTGAAAATCGTAGCGTTGTATACGTAACATCATTCTCTGCAACCGCGCCGGGACTGAATCGAGCGCCTTTTTAAACAGCGATTCTAAAGGTTTGTGATCCGTCTCGACGATGACGTCACTCCTCCCGAATACATATTGGTGGAAACGCTCCAAGGCAAAAACGATAGCGAGCATTTCCTTCTCGATCTGTGCGTACCTGCATTGCGTGTCGGTGAGCGTGAGCGACGCGAACTCGACGGGGCGCCCCCCCTGCAGCAGCACGGCGCCCAGCGCCACCGCGCTCGCGTCCACCGACACCACCACCGGCTCCGAGCCGGAGTACAGCGCGAGCACGGGCGCCTCGCACACGGCCTGCTTGAGCTTACTCACCACCGCGTCGTGCGTCGAGTCCCACACCCACTCGGCGTCCTTTTTTAATAGGCATCTAAGGGGTGATACGATGTCCGAGTACTGCGGAATAAATTTTGATAAGTAATTTATCATTCCTAAAAATCTCTCGAGGGACTGTCTATCGCTGGGAGTAGCCATTTCCGTAATGGCTTTCACTTTGTTTATGTCGATGTGCATCCCCGCTGCACTGAACGTGTGGCCTAAGTATGTCACTTCCTCGACACCGAATTGACATTTATCACGGTTGAACTTTAACCCGACGTTTCGCGCTCGGTCTAATAAACTTTTCAACCTGTGGTCGTGCTCGGCCCGCGACGAACCCCACACTATGATGTCGTCGACGAATGAGTCGACGCCCTCCAGATCTTCGAGCAGCTGCCTTACCCTAGCGTGAAATACCTCGGAAGCTGAATTAATACCGTAAGGCAAACGTAGGAACTGATACCTGCCGAAGGGAGTTCCGAAAGTGCACAGGTCGGCGCTTTCATCATCGATGGCGATCATCCAGAAGCCAGACCTCGCGTCCAACTTGCTGAACCAGCGAGCACCCTGGAGCTTGGTCGCTATTTCGGTGAGGGTGGGGAGGGGGTAGTGTGCGCGACGTATCACGCGATTTAGTGGCCGAGGATCCAAACACACTCTTACATCACCATTCTTTTTTGCAGCTAACACCAATCCATTCACCCACGGCGTCGGATGTGTTACCTTGCGAATTACACCCATGTTTACCATGTCGTTCAATGCATTCATTAATTTATCTCTCACACCGATCGGTATCTTTCGTACCGGACAGACGCAGGGCATTGCATTTTTTTCTAACATAATTTTATATGTACCTGGTAGCTTGCCTAGACCATTAAATAAATCATTATAATCATCTATACATAAGGTAAAAACACGTTGAATTAAACTGAGTTCCTCACAAGCATATTTTCCTAATACATTCTGACACTCGTTAAAAGTAATAACAAACTTAAGATTATATGTTTTGTTTTTATACCTACACGCAATAATTCGTGTTCCCATGACAGGAATATAGTTACCACAAAATGATTGAGCAATAATTGTATTAGGCATTACATCGTTGTCATTATAACCCAAGTTTAAAAATGTTGTTAAAGAAATCACATTGATGTCGGAACCAGTATCTAATTTGAACCTTATTTCTTTACCGTTACGATCTAAGTACAATGACTCATACCACTTACACGCGTCTTTCCGTTCACGGTGTTCATCAATAGTCGACACAAAATATAAGTTTTCGTCTCGCTCGTTACTATCAAATTCACATACCTCGTATATTTTCTTACTTATTCTGGCAGGGCACATCTTCTTGTAATGGCCTACGTTGTTACACCTATAACACTTAGTATACGTAGCCGGACATCTAGAAGTACCGGTAGCACATCGCGCACTTCCACAGCAAGTACATATGCGCGTAGCCAACGCGTTGCCGCCATTGTCACGGCTGCCGCCGCCGCGCCCCCGCTGTCCGTCTCGCGCGCCCACTCCGCCGTACCGCGCGCCGCGCTCGGCCTGCGCGCGCCCTCGACCTTGAACCCAGCGGTTCCCGCCGACGATGGCGTCCACGGCGACGAGTGATGAGTCCAACTCATTATTGCCCGTCTTTGCTACCTCTATATGCCGATTCTCCTCGCTCGACATCTCATTCGCCTGGCAAATCTTAACGGCTGCGGCTAACGTTAGTTCATCCGTTCTCAGCAATCTATCACGTACTGATGTATCGTAGACTCCACACACGATTCGATCCTTGATGAGCCCGTCTTCTAAATGTTCGAATGCACAGTGCTGACTAAGCAGTTTTAAAGCGGTCACGTACTCGTCAATTGTTTCGCACTTATCTTGATTTCTCGTAAAGAATTTAAAACGAGCCATCGTGATATTTTGCTTCGTTGTGAAGTGCTCATTAAATTTTTTCGTTAGCACCTTGATGTCGTCGCGATCTTCATCCTTCGTAAACTTGAAAGTAGAATAAATGTCGTAACCCTCCGTTCCAATTAGATTGATCATCAAGCTCGCTTGGACATCGCTGGACTCCTTGTGAATTCCGGATGCTTTTAAAAATATTTCAAATTGGCGATGCCATTTGCGCCACGCGTCGGCTCGACTCGCCGGTCCGCCTTCCAAAGTTAATTCCGATGGCGGTCTTGCGTGCTCCATTTTAACACACAAATACAGCAGTTCACTACTGAATGTCCAATTTAATAACTTTAACACCGCTTTAGAACTATGTATAGTATCACTTTAGAGAATTTAACCACCGCTGCCACCATGTAATGAAACTACGTTTGCCAGATAAAGACTGATTTATTTGCTACACGCAGGTGATATGAAAAAACAATATTTTTACATACCCTCAACTACTTAATATTATTACAACGTATAGCAGTATACTTGTGTAAATTTGTCTTTAAATAGGTATACATTCCTAGTTCCAAACCCATGGAATTAGTTAATTAACAATTAACAACAGTTGCGACGCAGGACGCCCCAATAACAACCATTTCACCCTGTAATTGCACCCTTGCAAACAAAATTTGTAGCCTGGTAGTACAAAATTACAGATGTCCCTCGACTTGGTTATCTGTGTGGCAAACTGTTATGTCTGTTGTATCAGACAGCGGCCTCGCTGTAAAGTCAATAAGCAATTATGCATGTGTTACTTTTTGCGTACCTTTGCTTCCACTCAACATCTTAAGACAACATTGAGTGGGTGAGCGTTAAACTCACGTAATTACAAGGCTATGACGTCATATTACCAGCAAGTATCGGCGCAAAATGTTCATAGTCATGTCCATCTCAAAACTAGTTGCGCACACTGCTATCAATGCTTCAACGTTTATTTTATTGACTAGGAGATCATTTATGACATCCTTTATTCTAATTGGACATATTAAGTTGATTATATTCATAAAGGACATGTAAAGTAAAACAGTTACAAAGGAGTAATAAATTAATAATTATATTTTATATTAATTATATTATTTAATAATAAAGTCTGCCTCTCCTCCAATTGCTATGCCTAACAAGGTGCATATGTGTTCATTATATTTTATTGTAATGTACATGATATATTGGTGCATTAAAGAATTATGATTATGATTAATAATTTAGAGATACTTTTACCAATTTCCAATATCAGTAATGGCATATAACATCACTCAATGAACCATAATTATTTTATGAACAAAACTAGTAATGAATTAATTTAATAAATACAGACATAAGTACATATTGTAGCACTATGTAGCGTTATGTAGCGTAAAGATTTATGAAGTCCCACTTGACTTTGAGAGTACCTTCTCAGAAATTAAGTCAGTGCCAATAAATAGATAATATTACCGTATTTTGTGCTACAAACTTTTTTGTTCGTAAATCGTAACTGTACCTACCCATGCTTTTTGCTTTGAGTCCAAAACTACTAAAATTAGTTTAAAACTTTAATGAGTTATGTATGTTCTTGGTAAACTTCACGTCCATCTTACCAATGGAATGTATAAAATAAAACTAGAGTGTGTTAGAGAACTCCAAAATAAATAAAAAATATTGGGTGTAATATCTTTACTTAATCACCTATAACTGTAATATGTCTAGGTATATCTACCTACATAAATAGACACATTCGTAGAGCAAATTCGGTTGTAACGTTGTGACAATACACCGAAATTCTTTTTTTTTACGTTTTTGAAATGTAGGTTCTGTAGACCATTATCTATCGATGCAGCTTTAGTTTTTTTATGTCAAGTAGTTTAGGAAAAATCCAATCGAACATAGTCGTATCTGAATATTGTTTCATCGAACAAAGTATGAACAAAGTCGCTAGAACGTATGCGATGTTGTTCGACGTAAAACGCACCGTTTCTGTTCAAAATTGTCAGGTGCGTAAATGAAGCTATTGTTGTTTTGAACTCAACTTAATACTTATAATAATATAACAGGATGTTGACATAAAAAAATCTTAGTATTTTATCATCTATACTAATATTATAAAGAGGAAAGATTTGATTGTTTGTTTGCATTGAATAGGCTCCGAATCTACGGAACCGATTTGAAAAATTCTTTCACTGTTGGGAAGCTACACAGTACACTATCCCCGGGTGACGCTATATTAAATTTTCAAAAAAATAGGGATCCTTAATAAAACTCCAATAATGTAACCCAAGGTATAAAAAATAAGAAAATCGAAGCAAAGCGAAGGCGGTTACTCGTATTAAATAATTATTTAACTTTTAGTGTGGGTCAACAACATAATAACAGTTAGTTATTTTTATCCAATATTTTGGTTAGCGTTAACGGTTGCAACAGAATTACTTAAAGTGCTGCTGCCAAAATTAAAATCAAGATAAATTACAGTAAAAAAATTAATAAGCGAAGAAATATGTAGGAAATATTTACTTTTAATAATTTTGTTTTGAACTGAATAAAATTAATAATTATTTATTTTTAGCTGTAGGTGATAGTGGTTTCAACTTACCTACTAGTCAATTTGTAATATTATACCTATAGCGACATCTTGGAGACTGATACAGATATAAAAATATTATTAGGTAGGTGCACGAGAACTAAATTCCGATTTTTCTTCGGAACCCTAAAAAGGATTTTGCATCAAACATTTAGTTCATATTATCTGACTAATTTTGACACCTATAAGGATTTTTTATTGTTGTTACAGAATTCTTCGAAATGACAAACGAAGCAAATTGTGTCAGCAGATTTTTCGAGGATGAGGAAAGCTACTTCTCATTAAGTCCTGGTAGTTCATCGAAGACGGCATTCGATTCATCTCAAGATTTGAGTCAGCATTCAATAGCTTCGGAAACTGATCTATTGAGTTTATCTCAGCTGGATATAGAGGAACCAGACCCATTTCAAATCGGCCCATTTTATAATATAACGCCGCGAGAAATGCCGCATTCCCCCCATTACTTTATAGAGGAAGAGTTCTCAATGAACCCCTGGGCGATGTTAATAGCAACGATTTTCTTGACCAAAACATCTGGTAAAATTGCCAGGCCCTACTTGAAAGACTTTTTCGTGAAATACCCATCACCGTATCACGTACTGGATGATACTCCCACCTCTTTAGAGAGATTCTTTGAAAATTTGGGACTCAAAAAGCGAAGTCGTATGATTTGGAAACTCAGTTATCAGTTCGTATCATCGAAATGGCGTCGAGCGAGTGACTTGTGCGGTATAGGGAAGTACGGCGAAGATGCATACAGGATATTCTGCTTGGGACACACGGATTTGGAGCCTGGGGACCGGTATTTAAAGTTGTATTTGGATTGGCTTCGACGACAAACTTACTTTTTGGAAGACAATGGAGTGACAGACAGCGAATATGTAATAGAGGATCCGGTAATGAAGTACTATAGAATAACATTACATAATGGGGACTAGTGTGAACTAAGTTGGTACCTGCCGAGTGTAATTAATAAAAAGAGCTCTCAATGAACAATGGGTCCCTCGGGGGTAGAGTACAAAGTATAGTTATATTACCGTATTCATTATTCTTTGTGGACAATCGTAGACGAATATTTTATGTTCATTATTCAATCCTCTTTAGTTTCTAAAATTAGATATCATAGGAATTACTATACCAAAAACAAAATTGTGATAATAATATCTTTTACTTTTATTACAATGGACCTTTGGACACACAATGAGTGTAAAAAATCCATGGCTCGTTAATTTTTAAAATAGATGATCGGTACCTTATTATGTCTTTGTAAAAAAATAACTTATTTTGTTTGTCAATCTAATATTGTTTATTTCAATTTTTTAACAATGCAAATTCATGTTTTCCTCAAAATTTCACTAATTGTATGGTAATAGCAAAATTTTTAAAACCCCATATCAAAAGTCCTACTTAATTAATGAACCACTTAAATGCTTGTACTTTAATTAATGTCTAAGTTAATAGTTTAATCACCTAATAAAAGTGTTTTGTGAGATTGTGAATAGTGTCATATCATAGAGCATGTTTATATTGTTATTATTCTGTTGTAATAAGAAAACCGTATTTTATTATAATCATTTTAAAATTGATTCCAAATATTTCTTTTTACAAATCAAACTTTCTAGAATTCACAAATTCATTTTATGTTAATAATCATGTACCTACATTATCTACTAACAAATAGAATTAATACCTGAGAATCGCGGCGGCGGCGGTACTTTTGAGTTCGAACGTGAATCCACGTTCCCGGTAATCGACGAGTATATCCAGATTAATTCTTGATATTATAGGTTTATTGAAAATCAACAATTTTTCGAAGTGAAAACTTCTTTAGCATTGTTGTCATTTGAAATTCGATGAAACGAAAAAGGGACATTAAAAAGAGACAGACATAAATTCATAAGATTTAAAGTGGGAGAAAATGGAATAGGAAGCATTATACAATGTTCGTGGTTCTCTTTGTGTTACTTTAAAAAGTGCTAAGTTGTATTCATAGATGGCGCGAGGAACAAGATAGAAGTTTCATTTTATAGCTGGATAGATGGCGCTAGCTGCTCATTTTACTCTTCATATTATGTTAAGAGATGGCGTTAGTTACCACTGTTTTATTTTTATTTAGTACAAAATAATTACTGAAAGATAATTAAAAATGATACACGTTATTAAATTAATACCTTTATTTTTGAAGATTTCACTTCTACCACGTGTGAATTGCACACATTTTAATTTTAAAGTATTTCCCCCATATGCAAACAATTTGTGGTAAACAATTTTAGCACCACTTTTTAATGAAATATTAATTTGAATTACGTTTATAAAAATGTGTGTGTCAGCTCCATGGGTGTATTACTCTAACTGGATACATAACTACGTAGTGGTACCTGAAGTTCAATGATGTCGTAAAAGAATGACCATTTTTGTATTGTGTCCATGTTATCTATATATAATCCCAGGATATATCATTCTATTGTGATTTTTTTATAATGGCTTAAAACATCTAAGATGAAATTACAATATTGATGTACCGTAAAATTGAGTTCCTTAATTTTCAATTTACTCTTAATGCAATTATTTAAATTCGGTAATTTTGAAGAAATTTTAATAAATTATTTTAAATGTATCATTTTAATACTACAATTTTTACCACCATAAAAATTACGTATAGAAAACATTTTGATGAAATATATCAAAACAGGACAATTTTTCTAAGTGTGGACACCCTACAATTATGAAGGACAACCTCAATCCGGCCTGTGATTGGTCGAATGGTCATTCCGATATGACTTCATCGATCTTCAGATACCCTACAAAGTCTGTGATCCAAATAGATAATATATCTATGGTCAGCTTCGACACACGACTGGAGTTTAACGCCATCTAGTTTGCAATTGTGAAATCAGTAACAACGGATGACGATGATGATGTTTCACATCATCAGAATAGGATGTATCAAGATTTTTATTATAATTAGATAGCGTTGTTACTGATCAGCCATCCAACGCCATCTAGATTCTGCGTTACGAATTACAATTTTTACTCATCATAAAATTTCATACCGTCGCGGGCTTAAATATGAAAACCGATTCTAAAGGAGTTAAACTCCAATATAATTAAAAAACAGAATTTACTTCTGACAGGAAATTATTATCTTTTTTACCCGACTGCCAGGAAGGGTTGTTTTTATATAAATAAGATATCGTTAGATTCGTCTTTATAACCCAAGTGTTCTTAGATAAGTTAAATTAAAAAAAAAAAATATGGTGCTGTGAGATAACATTGTTTGAAGTATCAAAAAAGAAATAAATAAATTGATTAACGATATGGGTATCAAATTAAATAATAAAATAATACAAAATCAAATGAGGTTAATCTTTTTTATTTATATATGTTACCGGCAAAACCCGATTTCAGGTTAAACTAGTTTTGCCTAGGCCAAACTAGTTTGGCGCGACACGATTAGGCAAAACTAGTTTCTCGTCAATAAGTTTGGCTCATGTTTAAGTTACCACCAAATAAATCATTGTTAACCCAAAAGTAGTAAATGATCACCAAAATTAAAACAGCATTTTAATGTAAAATTATAACCAAAGATGGTAATTCATTTTTTGATTTACAAACAGGCTTCCGAACGTCTCCGGCGCTACGGGAAGTGCAGCCCCTCCGCCCTTGCGTAACAAACTGCAGGCACTCCATGCTCGCCTACGCAGCTTCGGCTCACATAGTGCCTGCAGTTGGTTACAGCGGGCGGGGGATGCTCTCCCTCCGCGCCTCCGGGGTTTACATTCACTCTAGGGGTAGGGCAGACTAGTACCACGTGGGGTCGGGGTTGACTAAGTCGGTTTTGTAACCATTTCGACCTACATCTGGAAATTAAAAGAATTCAAAAGAAACAATATATACGCGAGCAGTTAATTTGGTGATCATTTACTACATTTGGTGTTCGAATACAATTTGAAGTGCAGTCGTGACTAAAATAGCTGTAATTTAAGAGGTTTAAAGCACAAAGATTTGTCGAATAAATATAAATCCGTAACAATTCGGTTCTAATCAGTTTTAGACTGACGAGAAACTAGTTTTGCCTAATCGTGTCGCGCCAAACTAGTCTGGCCTAGGCCAAACTAGTTTAACCTGAAATCGGGTTTTGCCGGTAACATATACATATTATAGAAAATATACCTCTTAATAATAATTATGTAATAGTTCATTACAGTCGTGACATGAATAGAATGAATAAAATCACCCTGCGATAAATTTTGGAGCTTTAAACTTTTTTTTTCAACTTTTAAGATGTTTCAGGCCAAACATTCTGTTCGATCCAGTCGATGAAGCTGGCAACCCTCGTGTACACGCCCGGAGTGTCCCGCCGGGCACATCCGTAGCCAAACGACGTGACCCCCAGAACACGGTGCAAGTACCACGGAGCTAGGTCTTCATCTAGGGTGATCCTCTTCACCAGCACCTGGATCGGTCCACCAGAATCTCCCTGGAATATTAAATGCAATATAAAGAGGACGGACATTTCGTTATATAATAGTGTACTGCATTTAACTTTACTCGTGTTCCCGCTGGGTGCTGAGAGTCACTTGTTTCTTCTTTTTTCTTTCTAGGACAGCAACGCATCACGTTGATGACCATGGGTGACAAAGTCCTACCACGAGACATTTACCTCAAGAACTAACTTGCATATTTAGTATTATTTAAGTATAGATCCTTACCAAACAAGCATCAATTCCGCCGGGCATGTAACCAGCACACAATTGACTGTCGAGCAATCCCCTGAAGTTTCTATTCCATCCAAATCGTAGTTTTGTCTGACATTCAGTAGACGTCATTAAATCTATTTCCGCTACTTGTAAAATCGGAGATGTTCGAAGCGTAGCTGAAAGTTTGAAGGTGTTATACGTTGGGTTGGGTGTAAACATAAGTTTATTGTAGTCGACTAATGACTATAATCCTAAGCTTTTCGGGAGTCTTAAAAAATAATACCCTTTCTAACCATACTTAAACTTTATCTAATTTTATTTATTAAGGAGTTTAATTTTATATTAAAAATGTGAAACTGTGTAAGGATGTTTCTTCTCTTTCACGAAAAAGCTACCGAACGGATTTTCATAAAGTTTCGGACTCAGCTGGACGATGATCTGGATTAGGATTTACCCATTTAGGGTCATTATTATCCCAGTAAACGCGGGCTATGCTGCGGGAAGGCCGGGAAGAGCGCTAGTAGGTATGCGATTTGGCAAAAAGGGAGATCTCCCGCCAGGCGAGGTGTGTTGCCTGGGAGGCGGCCGAGCTCCGACTGATGTTGCCGGAGCGTTGTATAATGCCAGTGATCGTAGAAACTTCCATAGCGTGATTCAGGTAGGCGTGACGTCACTGTTTGACGTGTGTGCGCTGTCACCACATGTAATGCAATAAGCTTCACGTAGTTACGCCGCTGTTGGCGATTACTTTAATCCCGGTATTCATTCATGACAGTGGGGTACACCTGGCTTCAACATTTAATGGCCCACTACTGGGCACGGGTCTCTCCTCTTGAGGAGGCCTAGAGCATACTCCACCACGCTGCTCCAGTGCAGATTGGTAGGTAGAGGGGTTAGTGGCCAACCCGAGTGTCGGAAGTTTCCAAACCACGCGAGGGCCTGCGACATGGCTTAACGACTGTTATCTATATTTAAGTCTATGCTGTTATCTAATGATAACAACCGGGACCGACGGTTTTACGTGCGTCCGAAGCACGGAAACGCTCAAGAAATTTTTTTTTAGCGGTCACCCATCCAACTACCGACCGCGCCCGCTGTTGCTTAACTTTGTCGATCACATAGGATCGACTATAGATGTAAAACTGATTTAAAACGTTTAAAATCAAATTTTGCCGTTTTAAACCCCAAATAAACCGTTTTAAACGGTTGAAAACTCGCCTACAAAAATAGAAGAAGTGTTTTTGACGGTTCATTATGGGTAATTTTTGCTCACCTGACGTCATGTTTTGTTTTAATTTGGTACCTAGTTTATAGAAAATCAATAGAAATGCCCTACCTACAGTACCTACTACACGAAAAGTTGAGTACGTAGGTATACCTACCTATACTTATGATTACACACACTAGAATAGAAGACATCATGAATCATACGTGAAAGAGACAAGGAGACAACATTGTCTTCAAAGTCGTTTGGTTTAAAACCGAAAAAATTGGTTGAATTCGGTTTTAAACAGTTTTTCGTTTTAAACGGGTTGGTTTAATTGGTTTTAAACCGGCCTTACATCTATATAGGATCGACGCAAGCCGCCGGCCTATGAGCGTTTCGGATACACCTACCTACCCTAAAACCTATTCCGCTAATCCAACATAACATGAGGGTTTACACGTTTTACGTTATTACACAAGCAAAAAGAGCCATTTTCATTGCGATGACATTGCAAGGAAATAACCAAATTAATAACAAAATAATTCACCTAGATCCACAACACCCCATCGAGTGACAGTGGCCGGGACACTCTGCAGCTCCAAGGTCGAGCCCAGGCAGGCTGGGTGGACCATCCACTCGAACCTCACTGCTCTCACCATCTCTATGAGCGCGATATCGTAATACTTCCGTGGAGGCCGGTATTGGGGGTGAGAAATAAATCTTTTGATGTCTACGTCTACAGCTTTAACACCATCCCTATCCTGTGATGTGATACGCATTTGAGAAGGCATACCTACATAGCAGCGCACTCAATCACGCATCTAATAAACCGCTTACCTCAAGCCGTCTCATGACCGACAGAATAAAGGATAATTCGTTACCTAATAACATGGAAATCGTTTTTATAAGTCCGGTTAGGAGCAGGCCATGGAGCGCGTAATCTTACAAACTTCCTATAATTTTTAAAATATTTTTTGACGTGCTCATTCATTGTCAGGGCCTCAGGGGTGTATAAGCTTGTCGCTCTTACTAAAAACGCCTTGGAGATGTTTTGGTGTTACTGATTACATGAGCGAAGGTGACTATTGGTGACAGCTTACCATAAGAAGGCTATTTATTTGCACAAAACCCTACAATATCGTTGGGAAGGCACTCAGAATAACGTTATTTCTATTTACTACTTACGTAGTCATTAATGCTATGTCCTCCAAGTCTCACAATTTTGGGTAAAGGATCAGTTACTGTAGTGTCTATGCTTGCGGTCCGCGAACAGTGAGCAGCCGTTAGAAGAAATTTGTCGCTGATCAGAGAAGATCCACATTTAAAGATCCATTTTCCTCCAGTTCCCATCCATCCTATAGCAGCCTAAATATTAAAGGATTATTTCTAAAATATAAATAATAAGTAGTATAAGTACCTACTTAAATCTAGTGTCGTAGCCCGTAGATGATAACATACGTATAGCATCATATTAAATGACAAACGCCCCAACTCAGACTCACTAACGGTAACTTTAATCGCTGCTTAGTAATGAATCACCATACAAATTCTGTACTAACGAGCGATTTAAGTAACCATTAGTGACTCTGAGTTGGGGCGTAAGGTACCTACCTACATATGTACATGATGTAATTTTGTTTTATACATGTTTTACATTTATACGCCGCATAAGAGAAGAGTTTCAAGGGTGAAAATTTTCAGGCTCAGTTTACCACAAATCTCTTTAAAGTTACGATATAAGTATGTATTAAGCGCTACGATATAAGCTATATTACGATAGTACTTAGTATATACTTATGTTACGATATACGTATAACCACAGAAGAAATAATAGTACTTGTGTATAACTATTAAGCGCATCTACTGTCATAATTCGAGCAGCGAACGGTAAAATGATTTAATTTCTTCTTTTACATAAAATAACAATCCCATGTAGGTACCATTCCCACTATTATTTTTGGGAGAGACGACGACATGCAACAAACATCACATGCACATTGCTTGACCATCCTGCTTCTTCCTCGTCGCCTACTAACCTACTTTTTCAGGTAAAAATTACCGAACGGATTTCCATGAAATTAAGCATAAAGGTAGACCTCGATATAGAATAAAACATAGAGTACATAGCGTTTTCCTGGAAACGCTGGCAGAGCGCTAAAAGTCCGTAAATAACTAAATACCATATGGGCATATTGTCCAGCTTCCGCATCTGACCCGCCTGCTATAAGTCTTCTTTGCTTTTTCTTTATCAAACCTGTAAAGAATGCTCCATTGATTTTTGTAAATAATTGGATGTAACATAGAAAAATATACTTTAGGCTATGACGGTTAATTATTGTTCCTGCTTGCTGCTTAAGGTCAGTCCCTACGTGACCGACATCAGCGTAGGTAGAATTCCGCCTCTTAGATTTCTTATTATGCTTATGGTGCTGTTCGAAATTTTGATTCACGCTGAAGCGACCGAGGCTAGTGAAATGAGAGTGTGAGCGAATATTGCAAACGCATAATGTAAATGAATTAAATGTGAAGACGAAAGATGATCATGAAAGCGCACTGGTGTAGAAATAGCTTACTACTGTTAGACGGAGTATCGCTATGACGGATAACGAGCATCACTACGCTCCCGGCGATACGTTCCACTTCCATCCCTAGGAGGAACTTAACAGCTCGCGCTTCCCGCTTTGACGGCGTTGTATACGCAGATTAGGTTGAGATTTAATTGATAATAAAAGTGTTCTTATTACTACATAGTGCGTAGGTACTTACATTCAACTACTCTTACTGCTTCCTGTTGGTTGAATTTTATTCTCCAAACATGTTCGAAACACTCTGAAACATAGTAGAAAAAAAATTTAAATTGTGCATACTGTATGTAATCTTTTAGCGTGTTACCGGCTCGAAGGACCAAAAAAGAAAGTACTCTCATAGAGTTGAACAAGAACGAAATACAAGTAAAGCAATACATTAAACCCACAGCACAAAAATATTTCATCGCATTGGCCGTTTTACCACGAATGTGGTTAATATAATAGATATTTCTTAAGGCGCTTGTGAGAGTCAAACAGTTGTCGACACACATGTTCGGAGGTTTCCTCCTTGTTCAAATTCCAACAAAAAACGCCCCGATATGCTATTGTAACTTGTAATAATTAAATATAAAATTATGTAATTTATAATGTAAGTATTGTTTATTAAAAGATGATGTATTCGATTTGGGTAAGTCTGACGCCCCAACTCAGAGTCACTAACGGTTATTTAATCGCTCCTTAGTAAAGAATGAAGAATCACCATACAAATTCTGTACTCAGGAGCGATTTAAATAACCGTTAGTGACTCTGAGTTGGGGCGTAAGTTACATTTAATAAGTAACATTAATTTTTGTTAATTGCTGTGAATACACAGGCTATACTAATAAATGTATAAAGAGGAAAGATTTGGATTTTTTGTTTGCATTGAATAGGCTCCGAAACTACTGAACCGATTTGAAAAATTCTTTCACTGTTAAGAAGCTACACTATCCCCGAGTAACATAGGCTATATTATATTTTCAAAAAATTAGGGATCCTTAATACAACTCCAATAACGTAACCCAAGGTGTAAAAAATAAAAAAATAAAAAAAAACCGAAGCAAAACGAGGGCGGTTACTCGTATTAAATAAATAAAATGCAGCTTCTACTTACTAACTTCGCTAATCCTGCGGCCCGGGGCTCGGAAGTCCGGTATCTTTGGCTCAAACACAATACACGGGTCGCTACCGTAGTGGAGTACAGTGACATCGTCTATATTATCCTAAAAATATGTTTCATTTAATAAGTTATAGTTCGGAAGTGCATGTAAATTGCCGTGATTTTAATGGCGATTCTCAAATCTCACAAAAAAGTAGATAGGCTGACCTATATCCGGCGGATAAAGACTTAAATTATAATATTGATAATTAAATTTTGAAATATCTTCATGAGGTCTTTCGAAATGTACGGTAATTTGTAAGTGTAGGTACCCAATACTTCTATGAATTTGAAGCTCAATGCAAATTGGTAAACAGAATTTGAGCTTAGTCATGCCACACGAACTATTTTTGTGTTTATTTTTTTATAATGTGGAAAGTTGTCAATAAAAATAAGTAGTTTGAAATATTTCATCAGCCATGAATTTCATTTGTTGCAATAAAATTGTGAAAAAAAAAAAACCCGACTGCGTAAAAAGAAACTGAAAAGAAAAAACAAGTCCAGTTGTTTAGAATGTTGTTAAAAGTAATACTGAATAACTTTAACTACACCATAGATTCAGAAGGATTAACAGTCGGTCGGGGGTCGGGACCCATTCTTAAAGCAATCAAATTTTGTTTGTTTTTTCCCAAGCAGCCCTGTATTTCAATGGGTCCCGGTATACCTTTATATACCATATAGGTATATTACGGGATAATATAAAACATAACATAAAATATCGCTATTTGTCACACACTAGCGCCATTATGGAATGGCCATTATTGGAACCTCTATTTTCAGTATTTAAACAGCTGGACACTTTTTCAACTTTCCCTTCATAGGAGTTGGCCCTCCTTCTACTCAACCCTCCATGGTTACGACTTACGACGATGATGATGATGATGTTTCACATTATCAGAATAGGATGTAACAAGATTATTATTATCATTAGATTATGTTGTTACTGGCTGGGATGGCGTTTAAGAAAACTCATATTAATAAGGTAGCGCTTTATAGAATGATTAGTCGAATGTGGTTCCAATAAATTATTACAAAATTTACATTATAAAGATAAAAGATACTAAGTACAGAACTCAACATTCTCGGATTGAGTGTTAATTGCTTATTATCTGTAGTTACCAATAATACTACTTTGACGGTCACTGGCTGCTTTAGTATAGCCTATAATAACCGAACCATTAAATGGCCATGGGTACAGTTCGGCCGCTGTAACTTGGCGCGTCTGAACTTCGCGTAGAAGGCTGCGCAGTAACATAATTCGCCAATACTCGATACGCGGTGTATTGTGTCTCAGTCACACGTTAGCATGTTCGTGTTGTCATCTCTGTCTTACATGCGCTAAAGTTCGCAAAGCCTATGTTCAGACGCGCCAAGTTACAGCGGCCGTACTGTACCTAACTTAAAAATTGTTTCAGATGCGAATGCTATTTACAAAGATAAGGAGTACCTTAGAAGGTTGCACAAAGACTAGCGCAGACTTGTTTGTAATTTGTGTTTACCTATTGGGTGTACCTACTTAAAAATCTATATACCTACTAGCTGCCCGGACAGACTTCGTTCTGTCAATTTTTATTTTATTTTGAGATGTAAGCTATCCTATCTTTCAAGTTGGATCAAGCTGCACACGGCGTGCAAATTTGATTAAAATCGGTTAAGTAGTTTATGATTCCACCGCGGACAAACAACGTGACACGTAATTTATATATATTAAGATATAAAACACAAAAAATGTTTATACACGTATGTCCTTTATAGACTTTGAAATCATCCCACCGATATGCCCCAAAATGATTTCATTTGAAATTGTATATTATTAAATTATTTAAATAAACGAATACATCGGTTATATTTACTACATACATTTTGGTTATTGGTCTAACACTCAGTCTAACATAAGATTTGACTACGTAAATAGTTGAGGTTTTGTATACTGGCATCATGGAGGGTACCATGAAAATTTTTAATTATTTGAACTCAGCAAACTTCGCTCCGTCTACAACAGCTGTGTTCATATCGTAACTTTTCAGACACTAGCGCCATTCTGGAATGGCCATTATTGGAACCTCTATTTTCAGTAAACGGTTGGACACTTTTTCAACTTTCTCCTCATACATATGAGACGGCTCTCCATAACGAGTTTAATATTGTTATTATTGGTAAGAATATACCTGTGTGCTTATCATGCAAACAAATTAAATTTTACTTACAATAATTTGTCTAGTATTATTATTTGCATTTTTTCCGTTATCTGGTAATGATGAAACTGAAAAAAATACAGTAAAAATTTACAACTTAACTTATTACAAAGTTTTAATGTATAATAAACATGAATTTAGATAAAATGATGAAATAAAATAAAATAAAGGTTTATTCGAATCGAAGTTCCTATGATTTTTACTCACCTGTTAAGAAATAGAAGGCAAGGATAAAGCCGAAAAGGCTTGTAATGTGCATTTTATAATAATTAAACTATTCGACTAGTGTATTAAACATGCATTGCTCTCAAAGGCAAATACCAGACTAACAGATAAAGTGATAAGTCGATGTGAAGGAACACAACCAAGCCACAGTATTTTTAAATTACGATAACCCTCACCAGAGGTCGCGTTTACACAGATCTGTCACATCACAAGATTAGAAAAAATAAAAGTGGCTTCTTAAAAGCTCGACTTTAAAATTAAAAAACAAATATTTTTTTTTACTATTTTCACTCGTAAGTCACAATTTGTGAACCTTCCGGTCGAGTGAAGCGGCCTGGGTTTGATTACGGGCCCGGGCAGTTAAAACGGGGTTGGCACCATTGAAGTATAATGTCATAAAACAGACATCTCGAACAAAATGTGTGTTCCGCCGGGAGGTTCTATTTATAAAATTGAGCCCCCGTTCTCTTTTCAAAATCGAACGAATTCATTGAAAATTGTAGCCGATCGGCGCCAATTCATTGGGACATACATTTTGTTCGCGGTGTCGGTTCTATATGCTAGAATTATTACTTCAATGTTTCGCACATTTATAACAGGGATGTTGACGCTAACTGTAAATAAATATAAATTAATGTCTAAAGTATCAATGGTAACATTTAAACACTGAAAATATTATTTTTTATCGAAATCGATCGCAATAAATTAAATATCATTTATTTAAAATATTAAAAATAGTACTTACCGTCCGTGACCTCACGCCACTTTAAGAATATGACGTCATTTTTCGTATTTTAAAAGCAAATTATACAAACTTCAGTCTTCATTAGACCGGTAGTATTGAATATCATATCGGTTAGTGACGTCACGTGACGTTTTTGATGGGAAATGTGATAGTGATTTTTATTTAAAAATTCTTGTTTTTAAATTGATCATATTTTTATAATATTTTTTTCATGAACATAAGGTTCTATCTATAAAATAATGAAAAAATGATGGATGTTGACTTATTTTTTTTTTCAATCAATTTTTTTTTCAATCAATAGACTTATTTTTTTTCAATCAATAGTGATTGAGTCTATGCCATTCGCAAGTTGTAATGCGACGGAGCCAACAGAAGTCAGAAACCAGCAGAGCAGGGTGTGTGAGCGTCAATTTCTTTAGATAATTTCTCAAAAAGTAAGCACAAATCTGAGATAAATGTAGTCTGAATGTTTTAAATTGTCAAAGAAGTAGAAGAGTGCGAGTTCCTTCGCTGTCATGCTAATAGCATAGCATGATAAAAATTGGCGAACTTCTTGCACATCATTGTTTTGTGTACTGAGGATAGTAAACGCAGTGCCACCATCCCCTGCCGCTCATGGAAATCTCTTTTGATAATATAAAGTACGGCAATTATTTCTTTGTACATATTGTGAATTTTTTTGTAATGATGAGACTGAAATTATACGCACACTGTATTTGGTATTTTTCTGAGCCTATTCGAAAATTATTACACAGCAATTTAAAAATTTGTATGGGAAAGATAAACGATAGATGTAGGCGCAAAATTGCGTAACTTTATTACTAGTTTCATGTATATTCTTAAATTAACATTAATAGCAACTGTATTTTATGAACTAGAAATAGCGAAAGTCACTTCATATATTATGTTTTTGGAATAAATATTAAAAAAATGAATCATTGTGCGATGTTTTAAACGTTACCGCTCTTCTATTCCCACGATACACCAATTGGATGAAAGTAATGTTGCCAACATGTAAAATAATAACCGGAGTGATTGCTTGCGGCAATGTTGGCAGTAGTGTCGACCGTAGCAAATGGTGGATTACGTTACTTTTTCTCGTGCTCCGTGTAAAATATTTACGTAAAATAGTGTTTAATTCGCGGTGCAGTGTTTCTGACGAATAGAATCATGTCGGAAACACTGCCGAGCAACAAGAAACAAGTTCCAAGACAACTGGTGAGTGTTTATTGTAGAATTTTTACGTATTTAGTCCCGGGTGACGCCATGGTGGCTTTATCTGGAATCACGTAAACATGAAATGGTGCATCGCTGCATTGAGTATCGATTTATGAAAGTTACGGGAGTTTATTAGAAATCATAGAAAAAGTCAAGGTGTCGAAAACGATAATGGTCAATGAGGGTCATCGGACTCAGTTTTTTGCGATCACGCCGCAACCGAGCGAGTTTTAAAACGCGGCGGCGGCCGTATGCAGTCGCGCATGCGAGGAGGTGTCAAAATCTATAATAGTTTGGATTCGGAGTATTGCGATGTAATGTTCGTGACAATAACGTTACGAGAGTATCGAGAGATGCGCGCGGCGACGTCGTCATCGGAGCGTACCTAGCGGGCATCTGGTAGAGGGACGAACACGAACGAAACGAAGGCGTTTCCCTCCCGCGGCTGGCAGAGGACAGGCGGCCAGGGGCGTGCGCCGTGCGAACTGCGACCAGACCACACGTAGAGTTAGCCGACTAAACTCGCAATCTATTTTACTACCCAAACAATCTCGTGTCACTCGAATGACTCCTTGCTGATCGAGCACCGATCGTCGAATCGAAAATATTGCTGTTCAACAAACACAATTTGACACATTTCGTCTGTCACTCGGCTCTTTGTTCGGAGAACGAATATAAATGTAACACTCGCGGTTAATTGTTCGCCTGTATCCAAACTTGTTTCATGAAACTGCTATGTGAAGCTTACTGCTTAATAATCGTAGTTATAATTCTTCGGCCTTGAAAACTTCTAAAAGCAGCTAACCTAAATGATATACATTAGTAAGGAAATTAACACTACATAAACATGAAGATGATCAAACAGAGAAAAGGGGTTAGTAAAACTTATTAAAATGATTTAAGGGTAAATTACATACAAAAGTCAGTTTTATATGTGAAAGTTTAAGTCATGCTTGTTGTTCAAAGTCAGCTGAGTAGCGTTAAAAACAAAAATAAACTTGTATTTTGATTATACTTATATCCCTGTGATCGGTGCTAAGTTATTGTTTTTTTAAGTAACATATGGCCTTTGTGTGTGATGATCTCAAATGTGTATTACTGTATAAAATGACAATATATTTTACAGATTTGTAAAGAAAGTCCTTAATACAACATTATTCTTGTATCTTCCAGCCAATCTCAAGATATTGATGTTAAATGTATTCCACAGCGAGAACGGAAACAACGCAAGCTCTACTCTGATGAGTGGGCTCTCGGAGATGATGAAGCAGAAGGCGGTAGGGGCTTCTCGCTGGCAGACAAGCTGGAAAGCCCCCGGTTTGAGCATGCATCTGCTGTACTGGAGATGCACGGCTCCGATCTTACAGTTTCATATTTACAAAAGCATGGCTTCACCACTCCGCTACTGTTCAAAGACAAGCTTGGACTTGGTTTGAGGTAAGTGAATACTTATTTTCTGTAAATTTTATGCATCTACTAACTTTATCTTATCAATTATCTAAATTTAAAATCCATGTTTATTAGCTAAGTTAATTAAAATTGATTGGAAATAGGTAATTACAATGTTATATACTACAGTTCTATTTTACCATGTTTTTACATACAATATTCTGTTCATAGATCAAATAAATAAATTATTATTAAAAAAAAAAACTGAAAATAAAATTATTGTATTCTCATCAGCCCTTGGCCTTGAAAATTTTCAAGCTGATGAAACATTTTGAAATTGGTAAAAATTATATTGAAAGGTTCCATTACGTACATTGTATAATAATTCAAAATTCATAATAATTTATTCAATAAGTGTCACTGATACAACAAATCAAATCTTTCCTCTTTATAATATTAGTACATGAAAAACTGTGATCATTAGTACTATCACAGAAGAAATAATAGTACTATTATATGTATAATAGGTACTATCAAAACTTGTGCGTATTTCACTTGATATGTAAGCCCAATGAACAGTCTTAAGTTTTGATAACACTATTAGTAACAAATATTTTAGTGATTTCAGTTACTTTGCATGTTAATGTCATGACCATATCTACCAGACTTAACTTTAAATAGCAAATTAAATTATGACTCATTATGAAAGCCTTAAGAATTAAATAAAAATCATAAATTAATATTATGGATCAACATTAATTTGAGGATTTCTTAAATTTGGACAACAGACATTAACAAAGTTAATGATTTATTTTTTAAGTAATGAGAGAAATATGCCTTATTATTATGTTTATTTTGTTGATGTGGATTTACTTACTATTATTATTTTATTTTATTTTATTTTATTCTTTTTGGAAAGCATACAGTGATCTTATTATAATACGAGTAACCGCCCTCGCTTTGCTTCGGTTTTCTTATTTTTTACACCTTGGGTTATATTATTGGAGTTTTATTAAGGATCCCTAATTTTTTTGAAAATGTAATATAGCCTATGTTACTCGGTGATAGTGTACCTTCCCAACAGTGAAAGAATTTTTCAAATCGGTTCAGTAGTTTCGGAGCCTATTCAATACAAACAAAAAATCAAATCTTTCCTCTTTATATATTAGTATAGATTACAATTACAATTATAATATTACAATTACAATTATAATATTACAATTACAATTACTTACTGAGTTTAGAAAGAATAACACATTTTAGCTGCTTTCACATAGTGAATCGTGATCTGACTTGTTTGTTTACAATAAAATGGCGAAAACAGGCTTAACAGATGTATTGAAGAGGTCAAATTCAGGGAAGCCATCCAATCTATTTACAAAGTTTGCGACCTAACGATGAAAGAATTTCGCCTATATTTGGTAGAGCTAAATCAGCTAAATGAGGCGTGTATGTAGTTATGTGGCTGTCTCACTGACCTTGTAGGTACTTGTAAATTAATTTTATTGAGGGAATTATTATATTATCGTTATTTGGCTTGGGACAACCATTTTTAGGGCAACGGTGATGTGACCTAGTTTGATCTACTGTAGCGGTACCCATTTCAGAGTTAAATCTGGTTGCCAAGTCCTACTGTTCAGATAAACCGTAGGATGTTCCTGGGATCCAGTTCTTTGTCTTGGTAGGGTGGGATTAAGTGACCTCCTAAAATGTACTCTACATATTGTTAACTGGTATTGTACCTTGTGGTCATCTGTGACATTTTACGGATAGAACTGGTCATCTTTACAGCTGATCATAAATGTATTCTGAGCACAGTGTTGGATTGGAACTCACTTTATGTTATGATATTGCACCAACAGCCTCCATTTTGCAAGATAAAGACTAAGGACTTAAGACATGTGGTTTTCTATCACACTCCAGGTATACAGGATTAAATGTTTATTTACTTTTGAATTAATGAAGAGCTGTCCATTGAATTCTCAAAATATGTATTTCATTTCAATAAGACCAGATTGGATGTTTATAATCATTTTGAAGCTATCCGTCCACTATATCGTGCCACGCCATGATCGTGATTGTCACTTATGACATTTGCAACCTCTATTTCTGGAAGAAGGCGAGTTAGTCTTTCGGTATTAGTTTAGAAACCTGCGGCACCGGGAGGGGGGTGGAGTTAGGGGGGAGGGGAGGGGGTGGGGTAAGGACCCCCCCTTAAAGGGGCTAAGTGAGGAAACACATAGTTTTTAATTTTTTTTTAATTTTTTTTGAGGTTAAATCTTTGAAAACTGCTCAATATTTGTCTTAAATTAGTCTAAATTAATGTCAGTTGGTGGAGGAAGAAATAAAGTTACGACCTCCGTATGGGGAGACACACAAAACGCACCAATTTTATAAAAAAATGACAAATCATTATAATTACAAACTTACAGTATATGCACTTTTAGGGAGAATTTAGGGGTTTTTGATACACAAACAGGCTTCCAAACGTCTCCGGCGCTGCGGGAAGTGCAGCCCCTCCGCCCTTGCGTAACAAACTGCAGGCATTCCATGCTCGCCTACGCAGCTTCGGCTTTTTGGTCGCCTGCGGCGACCAGCCTCAGCCGCTTCGGCTCACATGGTGCCTGCAGTTTGTTACAGCGGGCGCGGGCTGCTCTCCCTCCGCGCCTCCGGGGTTTACATTCACTCTAGGGGTAGGGCAGACTAGTACCACGTGGGGTCGGGGTTGACTAAGTCGGTTCTGTCACCAATTTTGAAAAATTTAACTAGAATGTAATAAATAAATTCAATAGAGTATGACATAAACAGTAAAATTTATATATTACATTATGTAACCTTTCTTGTATTTCCTATTTCCAAATTTCATCTAGCTCGACCACCTTCCTCGGGCCACCAATCTTTCCAATGAACTCCTAATTATTATAATCATAATACATAATACAATAAAATATACCTAATAACATAAATTTTATAAATAAGTATCATAATTTGTGTTGTATTTTTTGGAAATAACCTCAAAATTAAAATTAAAATTTTTAAAAAACGACGCATTACCTCACAAAAACCAATTAGATTATGATTAGGGGCATCACTGCCTATCGATTAAAGCTAAAATCACCCAGATACCGATGCCGCAGGTTTTTAAAGTCAACCCGTTCTTTCCTCTTCGCAAAAGTCTTCTCGGCTGAGTCTTTCCCCCAAACGCACATTTGTCCACGTGAAGCTTTAGAAGCCGCTACGGTAACTGTCCAATCGGGAGAAAAAATCCACACCGTCTTGCATTATGCACGTTCAGGGAGCGTCAGAATTTATCCACGAGAATGTATAGATACGGGCGGGGTACTTAACACCGTCGTGCCATTTCAGTATCGTGTTTGTTGCGTGCCTGATATGTTCATAGCACAGTCATGGTTTGGCACGCTACAGTTGGCAGACGCCGTAATCCAGCAAAATAGTAGTTAGTATTTAACCTTTAGTTGCACTTTTAATACATTATTTTAGTTTTTAGGGTTCCGTACTCAAAAGGAAAAAAAACGGATCACTTATAAGTTTACTTCGTTGTCCGTCTGTCTATCTGTGAACTCCTTTTTTCTCACCAACACGTGGAGGTATCAAATTTAAATTAATATTCAATACTCAGGTCTGCAGTCCCATGAAGTTGTGAAAAAATCAAGCTTCTAAGTCAACGCAATCGTAAGTAAACGGCTATTTATGCTGTGGTATGGGACCCTGTGTCGCATAATCATTTTAGGGTGTCGAAAATGTGCCAAGAGTTGCCCCACTCAAAGGTCTTGGTTTTAGACACGTGTTGGTTTTAGATTCGAGTTTTTATGAAATCACAATTTACCTGTACTTATTTGTTACCTCTTAGGAAACAAGCCAAAGCTGTAACAGACGGAGTGTTTTGTGGTATCTTGTGTTGAGAGAGATTAGATGGTTTTAAACATGTGGTTCTGGAATTTGAATGTGGATTCAACGTATTGGACACGTATGAATGCTGTGAGACTAAATTAATTGATAATTAGTTCGACATTAAAAGATCATTAGAAAATCTTCTTGACAAATGTAACCCAGGAATAAGTTCACCATAATTAAATAAAATTGTAGGTACTATGAAATTTATTCTGCCTTTATGTTTTATAACCAGATAAATTCTGTAACATCCATTGCGTAAAACAAATTACAATATCAGTTTATATAATCGACATAGCAGTCGTCTTTAAAACAATTTAGCTCCGTCAATACTATCAGGCGTTCGCAGAAGTTTTTTCTTTGTGTTTTCTTCTTCAATTTGTTTAAGTGCTGTGACTTACGTTCCCATTTTACTTATTTACAACAAAATTTTACAACAAAACACATTGCTTGGTTGACATTGGCTTGCTTTATAAAATGTTATTTTTTTATAGTTTTAGTAGCTATTTTAGTAGCTATAGTTTTAGTTGCAATAAATATAAAGTATAGTCTTATACTATACCTATTCTAATAGGCTGACAATCACTTTTAAATTGTCTGAAATACCTTCCAATTTTTGAGTGGCGTCATAAATTAGGTCTCCAAATCCGAATTAACATTTCCGATGTAAACTAAAATAAAGAATGGAATGTCATTTCCTCTCGCCAACAAAGTAGAAAGCGTTTTCAACATTGATAAGTGTAATCATCTCCCAAATATCTACCATAACACCTGTAACGTACCGATGGCTAAACCCTCACCTTGCCCTCAGAACACGGTGGCGCTCTGACCACTCGATCGAACTTCGATCACACGTGAAATTTTTTCCGGCTGGTGATAAGTACGTGTTTTTTATCAAATTTTGAAATCGTAACTTCTATAGTACCTACTTTAATCGTCTAAACAAAAACCAAACTCCGGAAACGTATAACACACCACAAGGGATGTTAAGGTATTGGCGGCTCGATCTTAAATACACCGATACCACTTTTCACTCTCGGCGAAGTCCAATTTCAGAGAAAATGGAATAAAGTACTATCTGTGTTAGGATAAATTAAACATATACCTTCGACAACATAATTATATCGTACACATCACGTCACAGATTTCGACGGAACCCCGCTGCAAGGGGTTCCTTTTGCCGCGTACATAAAAATAGGGCTTCGACCCAGAGCCCCCTCGTGGGGGGTGGGGGGCTTTGTCCTTCGGCCCCGTCTCCCCTGTTGCTTGACTTTCATGTAAAAGAGCAACATTAAAAGTTAGACAGAAAAAATGCCTTAATGCCTTGAAACCAGTAACAATATTTATTTTAATTAACACTTATTGTACCCATAACTTTAATTACTTTAATTGATTCACAATATGATTAGCAGTTTTACATTGCATTATTAAAGATTAAAACTTCACAATTTTATTTTCATTATAAATTATGTCATCATTTACCTCGAGATTTGGATTATATTTGGAGTGAGAGATTGCGTACAATTATGCGCGATAACCAATTTGTGTATTTTTGCTCAGAGGTACTCAAGACGAAACAAAACTGCACCGAACGCGTCCAAGGTCATGATATCAGCTAGTATTTTTGCCATGGCATACATGACACAGGTAGCACACATGTACCTACTTATGGGAGCTACGTGCTATTCGCTTGGTGTATTTTGTTGTTTTACCGTTTTATTATATCAAATTAACCTGTTTTATTATACCAAAGAAACCTTTTCGATTCACAATTCGCCAACTGTAGTGGTAAAATATTATTGTTTCAAGCAGTTTGGAATTATACGAATATTATTTGTGAATATTACAACCTTTAACATACTTAATATGTAAAGAAATAAACTGCACAATTGCGAGTTAAACTCACTTGGAGAGGGTTCCTTACCTTGATTACCTATTTACCGTTATTTATTTATTTTTGCCCCTTTTTTAAAACCATGGACTTCTTATAGGATTTCCTGTAATATTCAAGTAAAGATCTATTCTCTGTATTTTTTTCAAAATTCTTTCCTCAGTAGTTTCGGACACAAAGGGAGGAATGGTAAATTTTGGTCTTTTATTTTCGTTCTTGAATAATCTTGAATAATTTTAAAACTATACTTAGCAGAACTGATTTTCGTTTTTTCGTACGGAATCCTAAAAAGATTTAAGAAAATAAAAAAATTGTCGTAGCTAATGAAAACTGGAAGATCGGAGCCGCAATAAGGTAAAAAAAAATAATAATAAAAAAGTTACATACCTAAGATGACGTGTTTGGTTTATCTACCTCTTAGCAGGGCTTTCTCCATTGATTTCCATCGTTTATTTAGTTGTAATTTGAACACCCCTTTTTCTGTCGTTAAACTAATATAGGCCGCCTAGGGTCAACAGCAACATTAAAAAAAAGTTTCGTTCTGCTCTCGTTTTAACTCTTCATCCTACTGCAGTACTGCACTGTCCTCTCCTCTAACCTCCTCTTCTGTGCCATTCTGAACTAATCAGTTACACGAAATACGATTCGGGAGCTTGTTATGAGAAATATATCAATTTCCATCGATGAGGAACTGAGAAAGTGTAAAGTAAAACATTTTCCGGATCCGCTACGCTTTTGTTTGTCAATGCTGTAATCTTTGTCAATGGTTCGATTGTTGCCATCGCGATCGTAACCGAAACGTGTCTTGTCGTTCATTGTTTGAAGCTTTTTACAATCTGTTATTCAACTTGCCTTGGTGGTTGTATGGATTAATTTTATAAGCTGAATTGAACAATCTTAATTCCATTATCCTATTTTGAATAATTATAATAAAGCATCAACTGATGCTACGCTCAGGATTGCCTTCAGATGATGGAATTCTTCAACGGTTAATCTTACCATAGCTGCATAGGGGAATAGCGATATACATAATTATTGGGTAGGTTATATATATTTTTAAATTGATAGTAAGGTTTGTACACACAAATTATACACGTAAAATTTGTTTTAAAATCTAACTGGAAATCTGTGAAATAAGTAGGCCAACGCCTTATCACTTATCACCTTAGGATGCGACACACTGTTGTTCGAATTATTGCTTATCATGCTTATCATGTAGGAATAATTATTTTTTATTTTATTTTTAAGTTCTTATATCTTTATAGTTAGAAATACCAATAATATAGTGATTTTATCTATTTTTACTGATCTGACAAGACAAAGATAGACAAATAGTTTCGAAATTAAAAATATGTTTTATCATAGTTGTCTTCCGACCTCATTATCAGATCCTGGCTAATAGCATCTAAGGCCATACATAGTAGTTCTCAAGGCCTCAGTAAGACCACCTTTTGGCCTCAATATCAAGCCAGCTCTATGACATCAATATAGTTAATTTTCATCCGATAATCAATAATTGAGCTATATCGAACATCGAGAATTGGGTCAAATTTACTATGCAAAATCTGATCACACAGTGGTGAAACTAAAAGCTTGGCACTACAAAGACGCGTTGATTTGTCCACTCTACAGTAATGCTACCATGGACGAATTTGTTTGTATGATAACCGTACATGTGAATAACCCACACGACTATGAAGTCAGCACTGCCTCCGCCGTTTCATATCTGATAACAGAAAGTTATCAAACGTTACGTTAGTCGCAGTGATAGCCTTGTGGTTTGTCCGTCGGTTTTTGTTTTAGAGACTTGAGTTCCCATTTTGCACGCGTTAAAATAATATCAATATTATACACCTATGAATGATTTAGGCACTTTTCATACAAACGTTCTTCATACATACAAGTGATATAAGTATACAAGCAAAATGTATCGCGCGCCTCCAGGTAATCATTAAATAATACATTGAATTGAGAATCGCCTCCTTTTTTTGAAGTCTATTAAAATATTTTTTTTGTTAAAAATAGTAATAGATATCTATTAAATATCGGTTTTTGTTGACCTGTTGCGTTCCAGGTGTTCTGTGTCGGCCTATTCATTTAACTTCACGATAATCAAGCGCGAATTGACGAATATTTTGAAGAGCTCTCAAACCTGGTTACCTTTTTTCTTTTTTAACGGTAGAAATATTTCAATTTTCACTTACTGTTTTTTTACTATCGGCTAGGCTGGTTTTAATTAGGTTTATCAGAACGTACCACCAGGAGCGTCATCGATGCGTTGTGAGTTGTGAGCATAGAGCATTAACCCTGGAATACGAATATTACTCGAATCGACTAACACAGCGTAAACATTCTGTTTTCTCGTTCTAAATAATAGGTACACCGATTGTCTTGAGTCTTGACGATTTTTGTCAACTCAATCGGCCATTGGACGGTAACGTCGACGGATGGCTGTATCGCATCGGCAAGTACCGCCATTTTGGAAATACCAGAGCTTCGTTAGTCTGACCGACGAATTATTAGTATTTACGTTACTTTAATGTATGTATGAAATATTGTTCATTACGTATTCAAGCCTTATTTTCTATTCTTCCGGTTAGAAATTACTTCCTCTCGACCAAGTAATGATGTATTGACAGATGAAAAGTTAGCTTGTTTTTTTTTTTAATTTTCAATAAGTACTACAATTTTTGACGTCTTTTAGATTTGTACAAAGATGAGACTGTTTTGTTTAAATTCATTATAATAATTATTCAACTTTTTTTTATTTGTTTGCCAAATTACATAATTAAATTTTAATAATTAACAAAACCTCTGAAATTTTGTAGCAATAAAAGGTATAAGTTTTTTAAGTTCATAAGATTTTTACATTGTTAGTCAAAACGACTAATGATTAGTAGGTATAATGCGTTAATAATAGGGCGTTAGGGTTAATAATATAAATTAATAAATAAGCAAAGCTAACACGAGTCCCTTTCTCAGTTTGTTGTCTATACTAATCTATATCATCTATATTATATTATATAATCTATACTAATATATAAAGAGGAAAGATTTGATTTTTTGTTTGCATTGAATAGGCTCCGAAACTACTGAACCGATTTAAAAAATTCTTTCACTGTTGGGAAGCTACACTATCCCCGAGTAACATAGACTATATTATATTTTCAAAAAAAAAAATAGGGATCCTTTATAAATCTGGAATAATGTAATCCAAGGTGTAAAAAAATAAGAAAACCGAAGCAAAGCGAGGGTGGTTACTCGTCAATATATAAAGAGGAATGATTTGATTTTTTGTTTGCATTGAATAGGCTCCGAAACTACTGAACCGATTTCGAAAATTCTTTCACTGTTGGGAAGCTAAACTATCCCCGAGTAACATAGGCTATATTATATTTTCAAAAAAAATTAGGGATCCTTAATAAAACTCCAATAATGTATGTAAAAAAATAAGAAAACCGAAGCAAAGCGAGGGCGGTTACTCGTATAATTATAAAGAGGGAAGATTTGAGTTTTTGTTTGCATTGAATAGGCTCCGAACCTACTGAACCGATTTCAAAAATTCTTTCACTGTTAGGAAGCTACATTATCCCCGAGTAACATAGGCTATATTATATTTTCAAAAAAATAGGGATCCTTAATAAAACTCCAATAATGTAACCCAAGGTGTAAAAAAATAAGAAAACCGAAGCAAAGCGAGGGCGGTTACTCGTACGTAATATTACCGCAAACTGGCGTATTTCGCTTGCTATGCTTTTCATCAATTAAATGAACTATCGTAAAATCCGATGCCTGCGTTCGAACGAAATAAACATCAGTGCGGCTATGATTCTTATTACGACCCAATAACGACCACGAGATGACTGGTACAATGCACTTGTTCAAGTGCCAAGAAATTAAAATCAAGCCAGTTTTGTTTGTTCGTGCCTATCCAAATTTAAATAACTTTTAAACGTTTTATCCTACGTGTCATGGACTGCGTGTAAACTGTAAACCAGTTGCGTACTCGTATCTAGTGACGAAGGCGCAAATGTTTTTGTTTGGATAACTTCCTTGTGGATATTTTTTGATAAATAAAATCTAGAGGCATATCATCGCACGTCCTTTATGAGTTGGTCGTATCGTATTCAAATCATAATTAAACCTCTGCAATCAACCGCTGTCTAGTTCGTGTATTGTATACCGTCCCCATAAAAAAAATGTAAAACGATCTTCTATGAAACAATGTGTTTTAATAATATAAATTACAGATACGTTTAGATTCTGATAGGTATATTATGAATTATGAGGCTATGTAGAGTCGTGTACAATAAAAGGCATGAGTTATGATTTTCATGTCCTAATCCAATGTCCAACCGTCGCGCCTCATTCGTTACACTATTGAGGAATACTTACTCCAATATAACATGATATTTGGGCGAATTCTCTTAGGGTTAACTTGAATGAAAGAGAAGAACTAATCGAAGAGAACAGCACACGTCGCTTCATCCATACCTTCTTATTGAATTTTATGAATGAAAAAATTGTGTAAACCGCTAATAAACGGCTGATTAAGCGTAACATAAGGGTTAGCCTGATATCATTAACTCGACCCGAAACAACGCGAATCAAAGTGTTGGTAATACCAACTTGGTATGGACTATGATAAATTGGTAATCTTGGTCTCTTATTTTTTTTAATAGCTGACAAAGAGCGGCCAATTCATCTCGTGGTCAGTAGTCACATGCAGTGGCGGCTAGTGGATCACAAAAGTGGTGGTGCATTTACCAGCGATTTTATAAATTAAATTAAATTTTAACAGCATTTTTATAAATTAAATGGATACGTCGATTATTTTCCGCAGCGAAATGTTCATTCACCTGTTTATTAAAATCTGGTATTGGTTGAATAAATTAAGATAATAATAATTAAAATTCCTACACAATGTAAAAAAAATGCAATTACTAATGCTAACGCGCCGCGGCGTCGCGCAACAGCAAGTTTCGTCCATTCTCGGTAAAATTCGGTTCGCTCGTGCGGCGTATACTTCGGCCGCTGTATCTTGGCGCGTCTGAACTTCGCGCAGAAGGCTGCGCAGTAACATAATTTGCCAATACTCGATACGCGGTGTATTGTGTCTCAGTCACACATTAGCGTGTTCGTGTTGCCATCTCTGTCTTACATGCGCTAAAGTTCGCAAAGCCTATGTTCAGACGCGCCAAGATACAGCGGCCGTACTGTACAAGAGCGGTCTTATTTCGCCGTACATTTTCTTTTGGAATAGCTGTGTCTCACGCACCAGGCGTTTTCGCTCGCATCTCATACAAGTTGTATGTGCATTCGCCGTGCGCTTTGGTCTAGCGCACGGGGAATATTCCTACAGCGATTTTCATTGTAAAAAATATTTTTAACAAAGAGCATTAAATAGTTTCGTCATAATTTTGTTTATATTGAATAGATCGTTAATCAGAAATTATTAAACATGTTTTGTTTTTTAAATCCTATTTTATTAAATTGAATCCTAATTTTTTAAATGAAAGCCTATTAAAATCCGGTAGTTCGGCGCACGAGTGCACTTAAAGTACAGCCGCCCCTGGTCACATGGACAACACCAAAAGCATCAGACCAGTCACTTGGAAACACGCTTGTTTTAACAATGTTAACCGATCTCCAATACTGATATGCCTGACATTTTCACTCTTAACTCTACCCACCAAGTATCTCGCATCCATCATATACTTACTTACATCATATACGTAGTACCGTCACTAATAATAATAACACATTCTTTTGTTTTTAATGTCTCGTTGGTCCGAGAACAGAACAGCCAATTGTGGCAAAATACGTAATAGGCATGCCCGAGTTCAGTAATAATGTAACATGAATGATTTATTCGGCGCGTATCAAATGACTAATACAGTAATAGGTACCTGGTTTAAGTGTACGTGTATTGAATGTGTACAGCTAGCGTTTCTCCGTTTTTAGGGTTCCGAAGTAAAATCGGAACCCTTGTAGTTTCGTCATGTCTGTCCGTCTGTCCGAAGCAAAGCGCCGAGACCCTTATGTTCGTTTTACACGTACCTATTGAGTAGTTAAGTATTTAACTAAATTTTAACTAAAAAGTTACTAAATTGTCTGTTTACACGTATTAATTTACTTAAAATTTTGTTTTCTACTTAATACGTGTAAACCGCACTTTAGTGCTAGAAAGCTGTAATTTGGCATGGACATACATATTTATTAAAACTCCAGAATCTTAGAATAGAATATTGAAAAAAAAAATTTTTTTCAGGGTACCTCCCATACAGGTAACTTTAGGATGAATTTTTATTCGTCACGTACCATGTACTGTGGGGTATCGTTAAAAATGTCTTTCAAAAATATTATAAGTCTTCTAAGACCATTTTTGGAATTAAGGGTGCGTTTGCGAAATATTTGGCTTTAAAGTACTTATTTTGCTTGGAGTCAAGTATCCCCCCCCCCCTGCCGGATAAACGGTTGAGGTTGGACAACTGAAAAATTCTCAAAAATAGGTTATATGATGAATTTACAAGGGAAACTATCACGGCTATGTTAGCATAAGTAGTTAATGAGTAATAGTTGATAAACTTACTACTTCGAAACCCTACATTGCGCGTGGCCTGACACGCACTTGCCCGGTTTTTATGTCTTGTTTACTAACGTTTATTTTTATGCCCGGAGACCGCTACTCGTTTATATTACGTTTCATCTGAATGTTATAATAAAGTGCCGTCGACTTTATTCACCTGGGTTAGTGGGAATAAAGCAATTCACCCAGATGTCTTAAGTCTACTTTTAGTAGTCTATTCAGTTATTGATCTATGCACCCAGGTGAATTTTTAGTCAAGAGTGTAGAGACATTGGCGCCAAGGTCGAAAATTTTTGCAACCAAAAAAAATAATAGTAGGATGAAACCCATTGGAAAAGGAAGATAATATAACAAAAATGAAAGGAAAAATAATTTACGGGCAATCTTAAATTACCCTAATTTACAGTGTGTTTGGTACATGAAAAGGTAAGTTTCCACCAAATTTCGTGAAAAAAAAAAATATTTTATGTAGAAATAAAAACCATGAACTTGGTTCAAAATTTTTTTTTTTTTTGGAATTAGGGGTCCGTTTGCGAAATATTTGGCTTTAAAGTGCTAATTTTGGTTACAGTCAAATATCCCCCCTGCCTGCTAAACGGTAGGAGTTGGACAACTAAAAAAATCTCAAAAATAGTTTATATTATGATGAATTTACAAGGAAAACTATCACGGCTATGTAAGCATAAGTAGTTAATGAGTAATAGTCGATAAACTTACTACTTCGGAACCCTAACATTGCGCGTGGCCTGACACGCACTTGTCCGGTTTTTTACCCTTAAAAACTCACTCACTCACGAAGTGGGGGGGCCCACTTCCCGATCTCAGATCGCCCGTAAATTATTTTTCCTTTCATTTTTGTTATATTCTCTTCCTTTTTCAGTGGGTTTCATCTTACTTTTTTTCACTTTTTATAATTTTCAAAGGCTTTAGCACTGGTCTATTGTTGAAATTGCTGTACTCTACCACCTTATAGTCAATTAGTCACCCTAATAGCACCATTCACATTTTTTTTTGAGTATGCAAATAATTTTGTAGTTATGAAAAAACTGTGAACATCATTGAAAAATTTTTCAAAATCGGACCAAAAATACCAGACAGACACATTTTTATTTTATTTATTGTTATTGCTTACTTTATCCACGAGTAACCGCCCTCTCGCTTTGCTTTCGGTTTTCTTATTTTTTACACGCTTTATATTAGCTTCACCTGTACGTTTGTTTGTTTGTTACTTATAACCGACTCCTTTGGACTTCATTTTGACCCACTTCAAACGGTCAGATTTCTTTCAAACTTCGTAGACTTATTGAGGACCGATGACAATTCAATATTAAATCCAAGCGGCCAAGTGCGAGTCGGACTCGCCCATGAAGGGTTCCGTAGCAGCAAGTAACATAATTATAAAAGTTCTTGTACTTCATTGTAACTTTGATCGATGTTTTTTGCGGTTTACGATATAGGACGTATTAAAAAAAAACTACTTACTAGATCTCGTTCAAATCAATTTTCGTTGGAAGTTTGCACGGTAATGTACATCATATATTTTTTTTAGTTTTATCATTCTCTTATTTTAAAAGTTACAGGACTCTTGATTGGCATGGTTAGAACTACAACATACCAAAATTTCAGAATCATTCTGCTCAAATCGAATAAATAGACTTTGTGGGGGAAAGTGCCTCTGGAGGAAAAAATACGCATTTGGGGGGACGTGCCCATTGGGACTTTTGATCAGTACGGTTAGGGCTACAAGTGCTACAACATACCAAAAATTCAGACCAATCCGCTGAAAACCATTTTCCATACAATTAGTGCGGGGTCCTTTGAATTAAGAATCGTGAATTAAACGCGTGGGGTGCTTTTTAAGATATTATCCCTTCTACTCATTGACACCATGCACCCCACACTTTTAATTCATGATATTTAATTCAAATTTATTTTCTATTTTTTACTTGGATTTGGTATAAAAGCGTGTTTTTTCGTATTCTTCTTAACTATTATTTACACCTTGAGTTACATTATTAAACTTTTACTAACGATCCCTAATTTTTTTGAAAATATAATATAGTATATGTCATCCGGGGATAGTGTAGCTTCCCAACAGTAAAATAATTTTTCAAATCTGTTCAGTAGTTTCGGAGCCTTTTCAATGCAAACAAAAAATCAAATCTTTCCTCTTTATAATATTAGTATAGATAAATAACGTTAAACCAAGTTAACCTGAAGAAGAGGTAAACACCAACCAAATGTGTAAATAAAAAAATAAGTAATATAGCTAGCTCTGCGTACAGAACAATTATTATGTTGCGCAGTGCGATACATGAGTTAATTTTATTGGTAAATTTATGTCCGTTGGACGTCTAATCAACTATGTAATTGATATTTCCAATGCTTATTTAATGGTGCTAAAACTTTTTCAGAAATGTTCATGTTATTTTCTGTGTAAAAGTAATTACAATATTCCTCTTGAATTCCTTAATGTTTTTTTAAAAATTAAGGAGAGATCCTGACAGTCAAAAACTCGTTATGTGACATTTTCGGAAATATATTTACGGAAGCTGCCTTATTACAGTTTTGTTATTGTTACCCATTTTAACATGTGCATTCGATATTTTTTCTTTCACTTTTTCGAATAAACATTTATTTCTTTGTTTACACTTGGAGTTATAGATGGCACATAATTGTGCAATAACGACAACATCTAAATGCACCTTATTGCACCTGGAATGACCGAACATAAAGGGCCATCACATATGCGTCGTTTGTGGCTAAAGGCCGAGCGGTCATTTTTTAAAACTGGTTTTTTCTTACCATGTCAGGAGCTAGGACATGTCCAGCACGAGCCGAATACTACTTGTCTGGCACATTTTTATTGTATTAGTAACGTACGATAACTACGCGTATATTTTATTCCTGTATAGATATTGTGTATACTTAGGTTTAAGATTTTTAAATACTTCTTTTCTTTCTTTTTTTCTTTTTCTTTTTTCTTTTATTCTTTTTAGAAGATTAATATACAATCGCTTAATAAGAAATATAAATAACACTGGTGCATATTTTTTTCAAAAAAGCTGATTGAGATATTGTTGAGATATTATTGTCAAGCCTCAACGGTCAAAACATTGTTATCGTTTGAAGCTAGAACATTATGTTGAAAAGATACAATTTACGAGTGTGAATTACAGTAGGATTACTAGTCAAGTAGTTAAGGTGTAAGTGTAAAAAGGGTTCAACTGATGAAATTACTGAAATAGAGTTATCGGTATCGTTGAATTCGTCTTTCGATTCTTAATGTTATGGCATAGGTTTTATAGTGGAAAATTTAATATAATATAATGTTATTTAAATCCTTGTTTCGTGAAAAACGCACGGATGTGGCGCATTTTTTTGGGTTTTAAAACAAAACTGACAGTATTTGCTTATTACAGAGTAATAAAAAAAACACTTTATTTATGAGAATTCGAAGGTATCTTATATAATTTGGAATCATAAAAAACAGATTTGAAGTTGAATACTAAGAATATAACGAAAATGAAGTCTTAACTTTCAAACGCATTTATCTCGAATTATTGTTTTTGTTACTTAAACTCTTTTTACACTTACCCCTTCTTATTTGTAAACGATGACACGTTTTGGCTCGCAATTTTATACACATTTTTCCTTTACCTACCATTAACTGTAACCACAGAAGAAATAGTAGTACTTATAATAAGTACTTTAACTGGTTAAAATTGTTTTGAAAGGTATGGGCGTTATTGATTTGATCTTTGACCTTCCGCACAATATAGAAACTGTAACTCCCACTGCTCTCAGCGAATATAATCCTGAATTCAGGAGGGTTTTTCTCGTGGACCAACTGCTCATTTAGATGAAATTTTTATTACTTACATCCACATAGCAAAATGAGAGCTTCTGCCTTATTTCTTAGTCTCCTTTGTACCGCAACTTCACCAGCTACTAATGTCTTGTAAAGCTGCGTATCCATTTGAGCACCTTCGTTATGAGCTGCCTCATCGCAAGCGTGCTGCGTGTTGCGGAAAGTTCATGCGTGTCCACTTGAGCCACATAAAAGAGCATCGAGGCTACAAGCCTCAAATCGAGCCACAGACGCCACAGTTGAACAGTCCTCTCAGTTTCGTATAATCGTCTTCACTGAACACACAGTTCACATTGACACTTTACACGCACGGTCTCCACTTGCTCTGCCGCGGGTCGAGGCAGCTGCGCGGCTGCCTCAAATGGATACGCGGCTGGATCCGACCGGGCCAGGCTTCCAAATTGTTTCATTTGAGTTTCATGTGTTATACAAATAAATTATTAAACGTACACACACAACTACCACTGCTATAGGTTTATAGATTCTATGAAAGGTGGCATTGATCATCTGTCAAGAAACTTTTATTTGTAGGTACATAAACATCTGCCTCTACTGAAAATCTAACAGAGTATCCGTCGCTTTGCAGGCAGAGTCAGTCCAAGGTCCCAGAGTTACCTCACATCTCTCACTTTTCAGTAGTCATTCAAAGTCCATTTCCTATAGTTAATAGTTATTTTGTGGAAATATGTATATAGTATACGTATGATGGTAAATGCTTTAAGACATGCGTGGCACCTCCCTCCCTCTCAAACGGAAACATGCACTAAAATAATTAAAAGTAAAGTATATACCAACATACATACCACAGCACCAACACGTGTTTCCTACTTTATAAACCAATCAACCAAACCTACAACCAACCGATACGAATAGGTTTTCTTGTTATAGGCTCATTCAATAGCCCTGTATTATCGAATACTCAATTTGTTTCCCGACAGATATGGAAATTGGAACTGAAATCAATTCAGCGCTTTCCGGAAATGGTGTGTTGTAATGTATAATATTGGGGACACAGGTCACAGCTACGGTTTATTTTGTCTTTGAATTTGAAAATGGAACTACTGTCGAATCATTTCTCTGAAATCCATTGATTCAGAGAAGCGTGGGCGTATGTTGTATGTAGGTAGCGTAGAGATGCTTCGTGTTGGGGTTGTAAATTAATTTTCAGTTTCCACGAAACGGGCGGTCTCTATTTATAGATAGGATGCAGAGATCAATACGGGCTACATATATGTATTTATTGTACAGTGCAAAGTTGGACTAATTTGTTTAATTGTATTGTAAAATGTTTGGTTTTGATACAACTTGCGATGAAACTGGCGAGGTAGGGGCGTTAAGTCTCTTTTTAACATTTGTACCTCAGACGCTGGATTAGTCCACCATCTTTTAGGTTCATTCATTTAATATGGTCGATCCTGTAGCCTAGTTGGTAGCGACCTTGCCTGCGAAGCGAGGGGTCCCGGGTTCGATTCCCGGCCGGGGCAGATATTTATGTGACAGATAAATATTTGTGCTCGGGTCATGGGTGTGATTGTGATGTGTTATATTATATATTGTGTCGTCCATGCCACCCGCGACAAAGGGAAACCTACTGCGGGGGTGTGAGTGTGTAAGCGTTTTGTTAGCGTTTAAAATTATGTCAATGTATACAGTAGACTGCTACATCATTTACATGATTAATCTAAGAATTTCCGAATGAATACGTACCAACTTCCTTCCACTTATCCTATGGAGTTGAGACATGTTGCTTCTGAAGACAATGCATTTTTGTCATAAGTATGACATGATGTTACCTTCAGGTTTAGCTTCAGACTAAAGAACTCGGTTACTATGAACGGTCACAATTTTTTTTTGCTTAAATAGTACACTATAAAAGGGTATAGGTATTTTAGTTTTTAAACTATTAACTTGTATTTATTAAAGCCAACTACATACACCCGTATTCTCTGATAATTAATTATCTGATTAAAATGTAGAATATTATTGAAAATGCATTATACTTTCCATTGAGCTAGGAAATGCTATGTAGAAGGATGGCAAGTAATCTGTTTGTAGAAAATGAAGCTAAAATAAATGCAAATTAATTTTATATTTTTCATTAAATTTTCTAATGTTTTTATAAGTTCCTGCTGCGCCTTTCAAAGTCAGATTAATTTCTACTACAAGCTTTATGATTTTTCTTTTAAATTTCAATGTGAGAAAAATGAGAAATAAACATAATCCGAAGTAACGATAGTACTTTCTACATATTTTATAGTAAATTTATATGCGATCTAAATTCCTCTTTTAAGTGCAGTATGTATGTGAAGGTGGCAGATAAATAAAGAAATATATTTTTTTGGCTTGCAAATGAGGAGGCTTGCAAAGGAGCATCGTGGTGGAATATGCTCCAGGCCTCCTGAAGAGGAGACACCTGTGCTCAGTAGTGCGATTAATGGGTTGAAGTCAATTAAAATAAAAAATAGCCGACAAACTAGCAGGCCATGTAACAGTTGTCAACGCTGCCCATGACGACAATGGCGCACCTTTTTCCATAAAAGACGCATAGTGCATTGATTTCTTTAAAATTTTTAACAGAACAGAAATTCAAACTCACTCTTTCCGCCTCGTTTGGAATCGAATCTAGGCCCTTGGCACGGCGATCCGGTTAGGGTTGCCAGGTCGGCCAACGAAAAAGCCGGACAGAACAGCCAGTTTGGCCGGACATTTGGGTAAAAAGGCCGGACAACCTAAATTATCAAGAATTTTATATACAGGCAGTCCTCGACTTACGTCGTTTCGATTTACGTCGTTTCAAGTTACGTCGAACAATATTTTGACACTATTCCTCAAACATACGTCATTTGTTTCGATTTCCGGCATAGGAAAAATAACTAGCAATTTCATAAGTGCATATATAATTATTTTAAGAACTTACTTTTGATAATAAAGTATGTATATACTTTGTTATAAATGCAGATTTTTTTTAAATTTCGAGTCCGTGTGGATCCTAACCTTAAGTTTTACATGTAAACATAATATGAAAAAATATGTCTCGACTTACGTCGTTTCGATTTACGTCGCGTATTTCGAGAACCTAACATGCCGTAAGTACGAGGACTGCCTGTATTAATATTATTAAAACAATTTTTAGAACTTCTTCACGAATTAATAACATTTAAATTAAACAAACTAAAAATATTAAATAATTAGCAGAAACGTACTTTAATAGCTCAATATTTTTGAAAATAAAGTTGTAATAATCTTTAAACGTCAAATATTTTAAATTAAAAGCCATCTGGACTACTCTCATCGATTTAAAATAGGCTACTCATTTCGTGTATACTAACAGCTTCTTGAAATCAACCATCAATATCCCCATTTTTGATCAGAAAATATTTAAGGTTTTGCAATTGGTCAAAACCTTTGCTATCGTCAACTTTAAAGTTTTCTTCGTGGATGCAGATACGTCTTTTAACAGTCATCAGTATAAAGCAGATACGTCTTTTAACAGTCATCAGTATAAATTGTTTTGTATACTTGTAACAGTTTCTTATCTCCACCAATCCGCACTGGAGCAGCGTGGTGGAGTATGCTCTAGGCCTCCTGAAGAGGAGAGACCCGTGGTGGTGGTGGAGACAGTAGTGGGCCATTAATGGGTTGAAGCCAACAGTTTCTTATAAGTTGGTAAAATGTAAAAAGCCTAACAAAGCCGGACAAGCCGGACACCGTTAAATTTGGCCGGACACGCATTCAAAAAGCCTAACCATGTCCGGCTTTATCCGGACGCCTGGCAACCCTAGATCCGGTATGTTAACCACATTACACGGATCGCCAATGGATCTACAGATGAATCTATGGATTCTATTTTATTGAATGCATAATAATTTCATTGTGCCTGTTAAGTATCGACCCCGATTCTGTGGAGTGTCTGTATGAAAAAAGTCAAAGCGCGTATGTTTGATTGAATCGGTCGTGAACTTGCAAAGCTGTTTGCGAGTTTCTCCCCACAGCAATTTTTCAATCATGCGTTTTATAAAATATGCTCCAAGTATGAAGTAGCATGATGTGGAACTGACAGATTGGGTCGCTGTATTTAGTGCCCCATTTACTGGGTCGTGTAAAGTTGAAATGTAAAATGTATGTTAAAACATAAACGTGTACTTATGTATGTACGCGCGTGAGAAGTTATACTTCTCTGAAAACAAAAAAAAAAATTAAAAAAAAACAAAAATTAAAAAAAAAAATCCAAAAAATAATATTAAGGTGCGGTATGACTACGATTTAAAAACGTTGATTTCACTCACATAGCCGCATATCTGCGCTAATCTAATGTTACATTTACGTGACGCTGAATATGGTTCAAAATTGCAGAGCATATTTTTGCTAACAATGTAACTAGATTGCGAATAAACATTTAATTTGAGGGTTTTCCTTAGGTTATTCAAAATATACACATTAAATTCAATATCTGTCCGGTTTAAGTTTTAATAAAACCATAATTATACGTATTATATTCTCAAAAAAAAAATATGTTGTTACCGTTGAAAATACAGAGAACTTCAACGATTAAGTTTATTTTTGTATAGCAAATTAAGATTTTTTATTGGGAATATCAAACAACTATTTAATATTCTATTCGGTTAACATTTTTCTTTAGACCTTTTTCTATGCTCTGTATTTTTTGCGTGCGATATTTTCATTGGGTTTCCTCGTACTCAAGCACCAAAGAAACCCAGTTTTGTGAATATTGAGATCACACCGCGCCTTAAAAAACCCGTCTTTCGGCGTAAATATTGCGCGCTGCTGAGGCAAGGCATCATCACAAACTTTCATATTTATAAAATTAATAGAATGATTTATCTAGCCGAAATATAGTAGTACCTTTAAGTGCTGCACAAGTCACAGTAGCACGATTTCAAATCTACTACTACGCTCGGCTAAAGTTCGCACAGAATATCATTGCTGTAACTCGATTCTCCTGTACGATAATTTCCGAGTGCGACATTTCATATAGGTAATAATACCGCTAAATCATTCTGGATGAAGAAGTTATTTGCTTTCAATTCATTTCTATGGCTACGGCTCTTAATCAATAAGGCTAAAGCATTGTTTTGTCTTTTCATAGCCGTCGGTTGAATGTCGTAGGCGTGGGGTTTGAGCGCTCGAGCTACAGCCTAACACGTGTGTATATCTCGACGCGTTGTTTCAGAGTGCCGACGAGCAACTTCACGGTGAACGATGTGCGCATGTGCGTCGGCTCCCGGCGACAACTCGACGTCATGGATGTAAACACGCAGAAAAACATCGAGATGTCTATGAAGGTACCTTGCTTTTGTGATAAATTGCCTTTTTATAACCCTTTTACGATACAATACATGACATGTACGTATATAAAGGCATGACATAGAGAGATAATGTTCATTCGTATAACCACATGAATAGATAACAACCAGAATGAAAACTTCCTAACAGACACCAAAAATCTTACTTACTTTTATACGGTTGTCACTCGGTTACTGAAAATAAAAATAAAACGGGCACGTGCGTATCGAGCGAGAGTCAACAATGAGTACAGTCGGATGGACAGCTGTTGTGAGGACATTTGTTACGTTTTCCTTTTTCAAATTTTGGTATATTAAAAACAATACTTCATCACAAGTCGCTCGTGTCGCCACCGCTGGTATACCTGAACTTGCCCGCTTACTGAACCGGTTTGTACCCGAGCGGGCGCCGGCGCATTAGTTCATTGGCCGGCGCACGCTACCCCGTCTTGTCGGTGACAGGTCACGCACACATAGCTGTGCATGTAGTAGTGTTCTCGTGCATGGCGCGGGCGTTAGTATGGAGTTTTCATTCTGTATACTATTCATGTGGTATAACTATCCAAGGTATTTAATTTTCATACACAGTACACACTTAATTATACTTTGTTACTAAATAATAAAAAATGTAATCTGGTTGTATCGGGTAGCGACATCAACAATATTACAAGCTATACAGTGACAAAATAAGCAAACGCTTAGCACTGTAAGGAATAGTTTTATACTAAAATTGTAAGTAGGCAGCAAATATCTTTAAATATTTTTTTAAATAAGTCTAAGGGCTTGTTTCACAATCTTCAAGTAAGTCCGAAATAAGCTATTCGTTGGTTAAGTTGACATTTCGTGTATGTAAAATGACACTTTAACGTCACTTTAACCAGCGAATAGCTTATTCAGGACTCTACTTGAAGGTGGTGAAACAAGCCCTTAATTTAGTGTCGCTAATAAGCCTTAAATCTTACGAATAAAAAAAAATACGATTATATGAATAATGCAATATCGCCATTACAAATTAATATAACAATAACAAAATAACACCCCACACTAAGATTCCTACGAACGGGAGGACAGATTTAAACGCTATCGCCTCCTGCAGATGATAAAGTGTACAGTAGTGTTTACTATTATTAATAAATTCTAGGATATATGTAGATCAAAATGTAACTTTGGCAGCGTCGTGCGTAAAACGACCGGTACACTACCGATTGCTGATTTTCAGTGAAACCTTCACTTAATAATGATCATTTTCAATGTTTACACGATAAATCTATTTTTTCAGGACTGGCAACGATATTACGACGATCCTAATAAGGAGCGTTTACTGAACGTGATTTCACTGGAGTTCTCCCACACCCGTCTGGAAAACTACGTGCAAGCGCCGCGTATAGTGCGTCTTATCGACTGGGTAGAGACTGTGTGGCCCAGGCACTTGAAGGACCAACAGGTATACCTGAGTAATCTGACTATACTAGTTAGTGATCCCCTACTTGACTGAGGGATTCTCCATACTGAGGCGCAAATATTTATGTAACAAATTAATATTTCTTCTCGAGCCTCAGGTATTTTTAACCGACTTCAAATAAGAGGAGGTATTCAATTCGAAAGTATTTTTTTATGTTTGTTACCTCACAACATTCGACTAGGTGCACCGATTTTAATAATTCGTTTTTTGATCGAAAGCTGGTGCTTGTCATGTGATCCCACTTTTTGAGCGAGATCTGACTGGTAGTTTTTGACTTATAGTTTTGAAGTCGGTTATTTTTTGTTAAGAATTATTTTTTCCGTCAGATGTACTGCTTTTCTTTCCATACTTTAACTTAAGGCTGAAAACATGTTTTTTTTTAATAAATTTCGGTATATGCAATTTGTAACTGATGACTGTAATATCTTCCTCTGTTTTAGACGGAGTCAACCAACGCTCTTGACGATATGATGTACCCCAAAGTACAGAAATATTGCCTCATGTCAGTGAAAGGATGTTACACTGATTTTCACATTGATTTTGGAGGCACTTCAGTGTGGTATCACATACTGAGAGGTATGTATTTGATATAGCTCAGCTTACACTAATTGATGGAAAGGTTACAAAGAGTTCCTAAACCTTTTCAAAAACACAAGTTTCCTTACAGCAAATTCGGAGAACATTTACAATGATTTTATAACTAATATTTACAAATCATACTTGAATGTTTTACTCTCAACTCTGTTTATTTTGTTCTAGTCTCAGTTGAACAGTTTATACATATTTATTACACACATTTTACAGGAGCCAAAGTGTTTTGGTTAATCCCACCGACAGAGAAGAATCTTCAACTATATGAGAAGTGGGTGCTGTCTGGCAAACAGTCTGATGTGTTCTTTGGAGACACAGTGGAAAAATGTATAAGAGTTCATGTAAGTATCTCTATGCAACAATGCAAATATAATAATACTTCTATGTTACAAGTATCTCTATGTCAAAAATTGAAGCCGTTTATTTGGTCTTGTTGATCGAAGGGTTTTAGTGACCAGAAAACAGTTAACTGTTAAATAATTAAATGCTGTTATTGTATTATTATTATGTTTGAAATACAGTGTACTCGTAAACTAATCAAGTTAAGCCAAGACAAGCTCCATAAAGCGCTAAAGTTAGACGGTTTTTCTTAAGTCTTTAACTCCCCAACCCAGAGTCACTAAAGGTTACTTTAATCGCTCCTTAGTAAAGAATCTCCATACAAATTCTGTACTAAGGAGCGATTTAATTAACCGTTAGTGACTAGTGAGTTGGGGCGTAAGTGTCATTATATTGTGCAGAGTTTCCACTGTATTTATTGATTACAGTCTTTTAATGAATTGTTGACATTATTAATTAGGTGTTTATAGACTGTATTGTTATTTCAGTTGCAAGCTGGATACACATTCTTTATCCCCACCGGCTGGATCCACGCCGTGTACACACCGAGCGACTCCCTGGTCTTCGGAGGGAATTTCCTGCACCAGTTCGGCATTGAGAAGCAGTTGAAGATAGCACAGGTTGAAGATGTTACTAAGGTAAGATACTCAGTAGTGTAGCTACCACGGGACTAGTGCTAGACGGTGCCCCCCAGCCCCCCAGCTCAGTCAGTCTGATCAGTAGAACTTGTATTGAACTAGCTGAAATTTTTCTCACCTTTGAAATGTATGCAAAACAGGTTACTACAATACTTTAATTATGGCAACTTCATTGAAAGAGTAGAGTGAACTCCCAACAAGTTTTGAGTTATGTACAAAGCTTGTGGGGAATTCCCCTGTATTACTTCTGTTGTTTGTGTAATGTTGCCAACTTGAAAGAGTCACCGTCACATTTAGTTAGTTCAGGCAATAGGGAAGGATAAGAAATTGAGAAGAACTTTCATGTATGTCAGTTCAGGATATTCACAGAAAAATCAAATGGAGAACTTTATTTTTTTTACTGTTACACCGAGTTCACGTCATTGTACACTATTATAGTAGCCGCAGTATCTCGCTGCACTCGTTGATATATTGCGCCCTCACTCGCACTTATGTTTTAGGTCTAAGTGCGAGTGAGCGCCCAATATGTCAACGAGTGTAGTGAGATATTGCGAATACTATAGCTCTTCTACATTCATACCCCATTCTGTCCGTCCAGGTGCCCCAGAAGTTCCGCTACCCGTTCTTCATCGAGATGCTGTGGTACGTGCTGGACCGGTACGTGAGTTCGCTGCTGGGGCGCTCGCACCTGGCGCCCGAGGGGCAGCCGCCGCCTCCCGTGCCCCCAGCCGCCCCCCACCCACCTAAAGAACACGTGCATTTGACGCAGAACGAGCTGCATGGCCTTAAGGTTGGTAGGATTGACGCCGTATTGGAATTTTATGTGAGAGAGTAATAAGCCATTCCCACCCACGTTGGCTACTTCCAGTGGTGCATTTTATATGTTATTGACGTTCACAAGTGACTATGTGACACTCCATAATTATGTGATGCCTATGGTATCACTGATATCCATGGGCGACTATAGCCTCTTACTATTAGGTGGATCGTCAGCTCGTTGGTCGGTTATTTCCATAAAAAAATAGGAGGTCCTGGCGTGCCCGGTACGCGTAACCTCGAAGCCCATAGCATCGCTTGATTCAACATACTCCTACAACTCTATCATCTCCTTGTCTGCAGGCTATCGTAATGTACCTGCACCAGCTGCCAGCGGCGCGCAAGTCTGTCCCGGAGCTGCTGTCGGACCCCATCGCGCTGGTGCGTGATGTCCGCACGCTGGTGGAGCAGCACCGCCACGACAAGCAGCACCTCGCCATCACCGGGATACCCGTGTTGAAAGGTACGTACAATGTACTTGGTGTAGCAGTACTGACGGTACCGGGAGATAAGGGCTGTGAGTTGATTGTTTGAATGTATCATAGTGAAATCGAAAGAATGAATCGAATTTAATTACTTAAATGATATTATATTGAGAACTAGTAACTGTCCTCGCTTCGCTTCGGTAAATTATTTTTATTTTTAATTTTAATTTTTAATTTTACATTTTATTGAAAACCTGATAATCGAAAACCTTGATAATTTCGTTTTTTCTTCATCATTTTATTATCTTTGAAGTTATTGTTTGTACGCTTTCGTCTTACAAAGTGTAAGGAACTATTGTTGACTTTGGAGTTCGTAGATCACATCAACGTCTTATTTTTTTTATGACATCTACATCTACTAAAGTCCTCGGTACAAGGAAGCCTTATCGCCCGCTTTAAAATAGACTGAAAAAATATATATTTTAGTATTCACCCTGCCTTTAGACAAATTGAACAAAACAGATGTATGTTGTAATGTGTTGTTCATGGTGACTCCAGGTCCGGACGACGTGTTGTCGACGGAGCGGCGGCAGTCGAGCGGGCGCGGCGGGCGTGGGGGGCACCGCGGCGGAGCCCCCCGCGCGCGCCCCGAGCACGCGGGCAACGCGCCACGACGGCGACGGACCAGGTCAGTTAGGTTCACACGCTCAACGACACAAACGCATTTCATACGTATACGATTTGTCACGCAGTGAGACGTTTACTCGATTAGACACATTCGCTTTTGCTTAGGTGAGGGGAAAACATCGTGAGTAAATCTGCATATCTGAGCGTTCTCCATAATATTCTCAAAGGTGGGTGAAGTCTACCAATCCCCAATTGGCCAGCGTGGTAGACTCGAGCCCAGCAGTGAGACAAATATGCGTTGGGACTTTTGAGTCACAGTTGATCACATTCTCAGTTCGTTTTGATCACAGCGACTGAAAACAGCGTGGAAGAGTATGATTGTTCTGTTTGAGGTTATAGACGTCTGTGGATTGCAGTGCCAGTCCTTGCCAGGTTGTTACAACTTTTTTGTCCAACATAGTTCGCATTAATTTGTTGCATCAATATATTTACTGCATAAAAGTAAAATTAGCGTGTTTTTGAAAAACGTTTCTGTTAAACGCTATATTAAAAGCTTTTCATAGTATGAATAATATAATTTTTCTTGATAACTTACTTATACTTGATTGTACGTATTGTATTACAGGTGCAAGAAGTGCGAGGCGTGCCAGCGCACGGACTGTGGCGAGTGCGTGTTCTGCCACGACATGGTCAAGTTCGGCGGGCTGGGCCGCGCCAAGCAGACTTGCATCATGCGCCAGTGTTTGCAGGTGCGTTTGTTAATAACACCTGATGTAGAAAGAGGGTTGTTTGACCTGTCTGTCTGTCGAGTGTCGCTACGTTAGTTACGAAAAACGAATGCCCGTTCAGATGATTCTAAACTCTCTGGACCAAATAAAAGCAGATGTCTCATACACTTTGTGCAAAATTAGGGAGTATTTTATGTTATTCCGTATAATATAACGGTTATAAAATTTCCAGTTCTTTCTTTTTCTTCTCTCTTTCTTGGTCGGCAACGCATCAGTGATGCTTTTGGTATTGCTGATGTCCATGGGTGACGATAGCCACTTACCATCAGGTGTATCGTCAGCTCGTTTGCCGGCTATTTCCGTAAAAAAAAAAATATAGACCAAATCCGAATAATATTTTAGTTCTCTATTGACAGTGATGTGTCGTGCATTTATTAATCTAAATGTAATGTTGATCCACAGCCCATGTTGCCGGTGACGGCGTCGTGTGCTGTGTGCCATCTGGACGGCTGGATGCAAACACCTGTTGCGCCCCAGGCCAAGGGCAACTCCGGTAAGTTATCTTTGTGTCGATGACTACTTATGTATTGTTTGATGGCAGTTTGCAGAACCTATCATTGGACTAGACGTACTGACACAATCCCATTTTGTGCAATTTTTAGAAAATTTAAATAATAACAGTCCAAGTACTTGAAAAAATTTAAATGCCTGGAGGAAGTCACAAATTTTATTATGTACTCTGAAGTATGACTAAATTAATAAGTGGGCTGGAGACGTTTTTATGATAATACTTAGACGATGAGCCGAAGAAACTGCCACTCAAGTTATCGCCTAACATGAAATGGCATAAACAAAGTAACCAACACACAAGTTATCGCTCAACATGTAATGGCATAAACTTGTTATAGCCACGCCCCTAGCGCACTAACTGTTGGCCACACCTATATAATGTCTTCTTAACTCGTTAGGACGCAGATATAGCAGGGACATTACACTACTTTAACATGTTTGTATATCTGTATTCACCAGGTCGCAACGGCCCGTCGTCTCTGCGCGAGTGCTCCGTGTGCTACAGCATCGTGCACCCGGCGTGCGTGCCCCCCGGGGGACAGCTCAACGAGGACTTGCCCAACTCGTGGGAGTGCCCCACGTGCACCACCATGGGGCTCAACCACGACTATAAGGTATGGTGTAGCTAATACTTCACTTGACTTACATGTCTGGCTTCAACCCATTAATTACCCACTACTGAGCACGGATCTCTCCTCTTGAGGAGTTCTAGGGCATACTCCACCACGCTGGTCCAGTGCTGATTGGTGAAGGGTTACTAGATCCTTAAGATCTTGAAAAGGACTGAGTACTATGAATTACTTCAATCGCTGCTTGATTCACGGCAGTAAACTTTAGTGATGTCGTGAATATTTATTGCCATAAATGCTGGTTGTTATGGAATTTTTACTCATTAGTGTTAGTTAGCTGAAGCATCAAAAGGACATTGATATCTGCTTTATGTAGTTTTATTGTATTGTTATATTGTACAGGTGTAATATTAATGTATGTTAATATTTCAGCCTCGCCACTTCCGTGCCAGACAAAAGTCTTCGGACCTTCGGCGGATGAGTGTTGGCTCTGACGTCAGCCATTTGGGACAGCATCACATGCAGGTGAATATTGGCAAATATTGGAATATCGACCGCCTTCAGTTATTGGGTGTTCAGGTTGCCTCGAACCTTAACTTTGGGGGTTCATTGAATTCAAGGCCAAAGCAAGTGCAGAGAAACTTCGTATCCTAGCAAAGTTACCGCAGTACTTCGCACCGAGCCAGATTTTAATCCTGTACAAAGCGCAGGTTATCACAAATCAGCCTTGGATACAACGAAGAGAGTCCAAAAATGCTTATTAACGGAAATGACTGGTGTCGGAACTTGTAAATATCCTAGCATCGGTAAAAACTTGGAAAACGTGATTCATATCAGGCGTGATGTCACTGTATAATGCCTTTTTCTGTTCACAATATTTTGTACGTATGTAAAGATTCGTGTTTTACACTTTCAGAACAGGTTGCCACCGCCGCCTCCGCCCGGGCCTCCCAAGATGGACGGCGGCTCGGACACTGAGGGCAAAAATAACGGGCTACATATCAAAACTGAAGAGGGTATGTTCATTTATAAAAAAAAACACATTTTACTTGGTTACCTTAGGGGTTTCTACACTATATTCACATTCGAATCAGAATTTACATAAGCACTGTGTTGCCTAGCAACCACAAACAAACAGGTGCATGAAACTTTTGGTCGTATAAAGTGCGTTTGAACTAAATCTGGAGTTCGCAAGTCGCGTTCCGTTCCACTCTTTATAATTTAATTTCTTTTTAAACATAATATTTATTTTGCAAAAGTTTAAAATAACACGGAATAGTTACGTATAAAATCGATATAGACTGTTTTAAAATACATAAACATAAATATAAAATGTTATTCGGCTTTGTTTAATGAAATTTAACTTATAAATAATTTTATGCTCATGCATATTGAGTGGAATGAAATATCTGTATAATCTGTACAGTGCCATCTCTCAAGAACTTATTTGTGACGTGGCGAAAATTGGAACTAATGCCATCCCATTCATAAATTACTACTATGCGCACTATGATTGGTCCAATGCGTCCGGCAGCGGCCTCCTTATAGTCACAGATAAGTTGATTTCACTGTATTTCGAAATATAATACGACCAAGTTGCAAAGCATGTAAGCGCCATTATAGCTGTGAGGTTTTCGTAGTCATTTCTATTTATAGTCATAGGTAAGCCGGCCTCAAAACAATAAGTTTATACAAAGGTTTGAAGTCGCTTCACGAAATTAAGGATGTGCGAGCGTGAGTTATTTTCATGATGAAAATTGTTTTAAGATGTTGGTTTTTACGTCGTTTTCTCTTAGTGTGTTGTTGTTATAGGTCAATATTAAAATAATGAAGTTGTCACAAACGTTATAATGATTATTTCGTTCTTTAATAGTCATTTGGTGTGCGAAATACAAATCAGTTTGTGAAAACCCTATAAAGGAATTTTAATGATTTGTTGACAAGAATTATGATACGAGTTTGACTCAAGTATAGTCAACGGTATTACAGTGTAATTAAACTTGCCGACAGAGATGAAACGCGACGAGGCGGGGGGCGAAGGCGCGGCGGGCGAGGGCGGCGCGGACTGGGAGCCCGCCGTCAAGAAACGACGCTCGAGCGACGAGGACGAGGCGCCCAAGAAACAAGCGTTGCGCGCGCATCTCGCGTTGCAGCTCACACACCACTCGGCTAAGGTATGACGGCTATGCTATCTAATGGCTCGCTATTAGGATATTTGATGACTCTGTAGCCTAGTTGGTAGCGACCCTGCGTACGAAGCTAGGGGTCCCGGGTACGATTCCCGGCCGGGGCAGATATTTATGTGACAGATAAATATTTGTACTCGGTCATGGGTGTTGTGATGTGTTGTGTCGTCCATGCCATCCGCGACACAGGTAAAAACCTAAAGTTTAGTGACACCCCGAATGTCGTAATTGTTACCGGACCGCCGTGCCAAGGGTGTGCCTGGGGGCGATTCTCAGTGAGGCGGAAATTAGAATGACTTTCTGTTCTCGCTCTGGGTATGAGTGCCCTTGTCTTTGTGTCTTGTCCATGGCACCCAGGACACACGGAATCCTAGTGTAGGGTTATGAGCGTTATTTATATATTTATTACTATTAATTAGGTGTTTGTTGATCTAAACATCCCCCATAATTCCCCAGGTTATGAAGAAGCCGCTGTACCCGGTGCGGCCGGCGAGCCAGCCGCTGGGCGCGCACCCGGGGTCACCATGGCTCGACCGGGAAGCTATGCTGTGCGTGTTCGGCAAGCTGACCCCGCACGAGCTAGCCAACTGCGCGCTCGTCTGCAAGGCCTGGGCTGAGTACTCGGTGAGTTGCGGTCGCGGTTGGCGTTTGTTTATGGTCACGGTAAATTATCGAGTCTATCCCACTAGTCTCGGTTAGTTGTCCTGTGACGGGATAACTAGTACTAGTTAGTCACTTGTCTCGTGAGACATGACACCAATATTTTAGTGTCAGAAGTCCCGTTATATCTAGCGCTTAGATCTTGTCCAAACCAGGGAACAACGGGATGGACTAAATTTGTTTTGTGCCTTTATGGTATTTAAATTACTATTAATTTCAAAACAGATAGATTAGCATTGTTTTCACCAATTTAATTAATTTAGAATTTTAGATGATCGAAACCTAAAATTCATTTCTAAAAGCGATAGGTGGTGTTAGCGAGTAGTAAAAAAAATATAATAATAAAATAAAATGAATGGAATAAATAATCATCATCAGCGCCGTTTATCTTCCACAGAGTCTGTTATTAGTGGCTCAAATCCCCCACTACTTCCAGTTGATTCATTATACCGTGTGTGTGTCTCGTGCTTCCAGATGGACCCATCGCTGTGGCGCAGCATGTCGTTCGTGCAGGTGCGCGTGTCGGCGGCGCAGCTGGCCGGCATCGTACGGCGCCAGCCGCTCTCGCTGGGCCTCGAGTGGTGCCATCTGGCGCGGCGGCAGCTCGCATGGTAGGTTTACAGACACCGGGTGGACATTTTTAAACGACTTCATAAAAGGAAAAGGTATTCAATTCGTTACCTCAGAACTTTCGACTGGGTGAACCGTTTTTGATGATTATTTTTTTAATCGAAAGCTGGTGCTTGTCATGTGATCCCACTTAAATTTGAGCGAGATCTGACGATAAGTTTTTGAGTTATCAATAATTTTGAAGTCTTGTTATCTTTTGTCAAGAATTATAATTTATATAGTTACTATATTGTTTTTAAAGGAAACAGCCGGCAAACGAGCCGACCAAACATGACTAAAAGACATAGGAAAAAACACAGCAAAAAAGACGTCGTTCAATAGATTTCGGTAAAAGGAAATTCGAACAAAAAAAAATCGGAAAGGTGATCGGTTCCCGTATTAAACAAACTGTCTACCCCACAGGTTACTAGCCCGCCTGCCAGCGCTCCGGTCTCTATCCCTTGCCGGGTCGCCGGCCGAGGCAGCGCTGGCTCTCCGCTCGAGCGCGTGCCCCCCTCTCTCCTCGCTCGACCTGTCGTTCGCCCGGTCATTGGACGACGCCCGCCTGCGGGGTATCCTGGCGCCCCCGGAGAACTCCCGACCGGGCGGGGGTGCGCGCTCTGGGGCTGAGCCCTCGCGCCTCGCTGCTCTAGCTGTGTTGCGGCTGCCCGGGACGGACATCACTGATGTTGCTATGCGATATGTTGTGCAGGTAGGTTGGGTGCAAGTTTACAAATATACGCTTTGAGGTCATCTGAAATTGGCTGCTTACCTACCGACCGAACAGCCTCGCGAAGCGGCCGTAAGCCACGCAGCGACCTATGAAAAAGAAACGTTTACAATATTTATGAGAATAGAATATCTAATAGGCATAAGCTGTATGAATGTTTACTGGGACATAACACATTCGTCTTGAGACAACTTACCGAGACGCGTTTTAGCTGCGACAAAAAAAGCGCGCGCTTTTCCTTGCCCGAGTTGCGTCAGTACACAGTCTGGTACGCGGCTACTGGCAGTTTGTTAAGGTGGTGCTACGTAGTTACATTTTCAATAGGTTCCTCTTCACCATGGCACAGAAGATATAATAGTACATAATTGTACAGAAGACTCAGTCCGCAAAATCATTTAAATAAATAGCGACTCTTGCTCTGATGCAATAAAGTGTAAATTCAGGACGCACAGCGCTAATCAGAAACAGTAATGAGAGTTCCCTCTAACACTCTTATCCTCTCTGGCAATGTTAAGGTTGTCTTTTTTGAAGGATTTTTTTTTTATGGAAATAGCCGGCAAACGAGCTGACGATCCACCTGATGGTAAGTGGCTATCGTCGCCCATGGACATCAGCAACACCAAAGGCATCACTGATGCGTTGCCGGCCAAGAAAGAGAGAAGAAAAAGAAAGAATATAATTAATCTGAAAGTACTCGTACTTGTAACTTCATAGCCAATGGGCGGACCCTTCACCTGCATGTATGTTGTATTGCAGGCACTCCCGAAGCTAGTAGAGCTGGACGCGTCCTCGTGCGCGCGGTTGACGGACGCGGGCGCGGCGCAGCTGGCGCACCACGCGCTGCAGCGGCTGTCGCTGGCCGGCTGCCGGCTGCTCACCGAGGGCGCGCTCGACCATCTGGCGCGGTGCCCCAACCTTATACGGTAATGGAGATACTGTAGTACATTGTTTAGACGTGTAAACGACGAGACGAGTTTTAAGCTGAAAACATACTATCAGCCGCGGATGATAGTGTGCACAGTCTTTTGAGACTCCGCTTGGCTTTGTATACCAGACCAGTTTCTGAAAATAGCCTTTCGCTATAAACGCTACTGCCAGGTGCTGAAAGATAAATTCTAGCAAACCTTGACAACTGCAGGGTACTGATTTGAATTAAATGACAAAAATTAATCAATGTTTATTCCTTTTTCCAGTTTGGACCTGCGACATGTTCCTCTGGTATCAACACAAGCCGTGATCAAATTTGCTGGGAAATCCAAGCATAACCTGCACGTGAAAGATGTCAAGCTGGTAGAGCTGAGGAAGACCTGATCCGAGGAGGGGTCCGTTGAGCCTACGGAGACTCAACCGGACCAGGAAGTGGCCGAGGCTACGGAGAGTGTACCGTGAACATGTGATACTATAACGGAAGTGTGTTGGTGGCATAGGAAATATTGTGTAGTGTAACTTAACAAGACTTCACCTGCATTTTAATGTTATATATGTTATATTATGTATAACTTAAATATTCTATTGTGGTGTTAAATGTTAAAATATGATCATTAGTGGGAGTTAATTCATTTTCGTCAGTCTGTATGATGGGGTTAGGTTATATAAACCCATTTGACTGAGTCAAAATTTTGATGGAGCCAAAATGTTCATGTTCATGAACTATAATTATGTAGAACCCAATGTTACAGGTCTCTTCAATAAAAAGACGTATTTCATGTGAGATATACACATAGAAAGTAACATGTTAATATCAAAGCATTAGAAAACAACCAGAACGGTTGTTCCTTCTGATATCAGAACTTAGGCCTTGTATGTAGACTGTAACATTGATTGAAGATTGTACTTTATGGTTTACCTACCATACACTTACATGATGACCTCTTGATTCTTCATTGAAGGAACTTACTTCAGCAAGAAAATGTCCCATTTATTCATTCACTAATGCGTTGTATATATATTACTACTCAATTCATTCTGCAACAATGTAAGATAATAAATAATACCTCATTACCATGTGAGTTGTCGCACAACATATCAAATTACCTTCTATGCTATCAACATGCTACTAATGAAAATGTATTGTAGATATTAAAACAAAGACTTGACTAAGAGTACCATTTAATGTTTGAGAGTTTGTGTAAGAAACTTATTCATAGGCAAAGTTCTACATTGCATAGAACACTTTTAGGTAACTAAAGTTGTACATAATACAATTTGGCATCGACTAACTAAACCAAAAATATACAGTCATTCTTGATGGTTTTTTTAAGTTTAATGTAATGTTAACGATAGTTTAGGTTAACTGTAGTTTTTTTTTTTCTTTATTAGCCTATACTTTTGCTTCCTAATTTTTACTAAGTATAGTATTACTTTATGGTATTTTATTTGTATTAACAATTATGGCATAGGAGCCATATTTTCTAAAAGTAATTCAGATAGAGCATTTGGAATAAAATTACCACTTTGTCATAATTATTATGTCCTTGTGTGACATCAGTACAATTATCTGCAATGATTCATTAGTTATATAATTATTCATGAGTATTGATTTCATTATCATTGAGTTCCTCGGTTTTAGTAAATTTTGAATAGGACAAATTTAGGTTTGGCTTGTAAATTTGCTATTCGTAAAATTAATTGAAATAAAGGTCTTCCGTCAAACATTGGTTTATAAAGAACCTGAGCATTGTTTACGCTCGCAAGCAATGCCGATCTTAAGTTTAAATAAAGTGCCAACTGGTTTTTAGTATATATTTTATTGCACAACAAATTTATCTTATTGAAAGTTAAAAATATTAATTTTATTGCATGCTGTTGCATCGATATACCTATATGTTTTCATGTTATTTCTTTCTATCCTTGCTTGGAATAAGCATCGGAGGCTTTGGCGTGGTCAACGGAACATACATATTTCATAGTCATACATAATATATTGGCTATATAGTTTTATTGACCGACTAGCTGTTGCCCGCAGCTTCGCACGCTATGACGATAAATGTGCAAATATATGTTTGAGGTGTTTTTGAAATTACAAATCTTATCTCAACACCAACTCACTAACTTTGTGCCGTTATTTGAAAATATTTATTATTTACAAAGCCCTATATTTTTATTTTGCAATAAATTTTACTTGAATACGCGAGACAAGCAAAAGATAAATAAATAAAGACAAAATACGATATTAATGATCGCGTTTGTGTATGTAAATTTCTTATTAATTGACTATTTATTCTTTTAATTAAAGAATTCTTTATTTTAGTTTCATGACAATTCTAAATTCGCTTAGGTTGTATCTTTAGCTCTAGTCGCTTCTATAGATTAAGCAGTTTTTGTCAGTGTTTGATGTACTACAAATTGCGCTCTTAAGTGTCTGACCAGAAATAATAAACGCCAACAATGTAACACTTGGATTCTGAACTGATTTTCGTAATAATAGAATAAGTAATTGAACTGACCTTTAAAAGCTACAGTATGTAAAAAAATTGGTAAATTGATGACCAAATTGTTTGTGAATTATTTATTTTATTGTCATTAAATAATGATTCTGTAATCCAAATGATTCTATAAATATAAAAACAAATGTCTGTCTATCTGTCTAAATACATAAGTTAGGGTTTATCGAAGACCAAACTTTGTAGGTGTAACAATAGTATGGATTAAGTGAATGTCAGTAATGTGTTAATTTATAATACAATCTAATTTGATGTAACTTAAAGTATTAGAAGAAAATACCATAATTAAAAAATAATTGTTTCACATAATAATTGTTGTGTGTATGTTATTCTATGTAACATTTAAGTACCTAGTAGTGTAATATGTACACAGAATGGAGTATTAACCCAAGGTTAGTTAAGTGTTGTTTAAAATAACTTTATGGATGTTAAATGTTTAAATGTGACAATTTAAATGTAACTGTACCTTGAAGTAAATATGAATTTCCTGTGAACTCTTGAAGATGGAGAATGTCTAATAGGTGAACTCAGACAACTGTGTATTTTTTAAAAGTACTGGCAACAAAGTATTCATTTTTACAACATTATATGATTATTGATTGTAAGAACAGTTTTAAAATGGCATACATTCATAGTTACACACACAGACATACATAATGAGTATACGTTATATACTTACGCGCTGTCCTACGTGGGCGAATCAACGCGAACGCGATCGCGAAGCGATCCGATGCGAAGTCAGTGCGACGCGGAGCGAAGAGGCGTCTCTGTCCTACGTGCACGCGAATTGTCACTTCACCGCCACTGGCATACGCCGCGCCGCTGAAGTTCGCGCGAAAATATCAAACCAACTGATTGCGTTCGCTTCAAACCGCGCCGCACCGCAACGCCCTCTACGTGCTTTTGGTCACGTTGGACACTTCAATACATCTCGACTGTTTGTTATTTTCGCTTCGCACGGCGTCGCTTCGCGTTCGCGTTGATTCGCCCACGTAGGACAGCGTGTTACACTCACTCACACATATAAACTGTCACACTCGAAACGTTGCCAGGAAGAAGTTTGTTACAACAATTTTATTACTGCTGCTTATTGGAGTCATGCATTCTATCACTTATTCGACACAATCCATGTTTTTATGATAATACTATCAGTAATTTATTAGTAGTTTATCTAAGATGTGATGATCGTTTTAGTATATTTTCGTGGGTGTAATTGTCATCGGGGAAGAAATGTTTAAGTGGAATACGCGCGATTATTATTGTGGGATGCAATTATTGAAAGTTGTCAGAATGCTCTTGTAAATAGAAGTGGTAGGGGAGGACGCGAACAGACTATGCTAACAGTATGCGAGGTTGAGGGCCGCCTATAGAATTAGTGTAGAAAATATAACAAAATATTAAAACTACTAAGTGTAATTAACTTCAATTGAGTTGTTTCGTAATTTACCACGAGTATCTCTTTATTTTTTTTTCTTTTAGAGTTAGTTTATTTAGACATGAATTGTAGCAATGAGGACCTTCCCTGTATGTTTATTGTTTAGTTTGCCTGTAAGCTAAATTGATTGAATATCTAGTATATTTAATATTTGAAGAACTAAGATAAATAAAATATACTTAGTTTTTAAGAATTGTGTGCCTCTGTGTATAGAAATTAGATATAGAGGAGAGTTGTTTAAGAACTTCTATATTATTAATCACATACGAACATCAAATTTAGGCAAACGTATATAATTTTACTGATAAAATTAATTTAAATTAATATACATAAAATTAAATATTATCTAGTTTTGTAAGGGGCCTTTGTGAGAGTTTCTATATGAGGAAGGTTTTGTACGGGCCAGCCCTGCATGCTGTGAACGGTGATATAGCAGGCTGACGGCAAGCTGTGACGGAATTTAACGCACCACTTGTAGCAACTTTGAAATTGAGATTCATCACGCGGAACTGTCCCTAGCCAAGTGCCTTTGATATAGTTATAACGCTTCACATAGAAAATTATGTCTAATGTATGGAGGTTATTTGAGTACGAACAGTTTTGATTTGGCTTAACATTGGATCTACATTTTGTACCAAATGACTAGTAGGCCAATGAAAATTCAATATCTGACTCCTAAAATGCGAATACATTTTGTTTGTTACCGAATAGACCATTAGTAAGTACCATGACCAAAAATAAATCTTGATCACTGTAGCCAATGTTTGGTCCAACGTTTTGAGCCAACAAAATGGATTTTGTAAAAGCGTTTGCCACTTGGCTAGAGACGCCAATCAAATATGTATAAAGAAATTATTTTGAGGTTTTTGCATTTTGTCGCAAGAGGTGCGTATAGAGGTTTGTATCACCAATAATAGTAACGATTTTATGTGAATTTGACGCGATAAGAGTCGTAACATTGTATCATTGGTTACCATAAGCACTCATATTATTTGAAAATAAATATTTACATTGAACGACTTGGTTATTTCTACGCAATCCCAGTATTTCCCTTCATGTAAATCTTTTAAAGAATTGTTATCTTCTTTCTTTGAAATGAAATACTTAGTTTGGCGAACCCATTGTCTATTTAGGAGTGACGGTCCCTGGGAAGTTGGCCAAGCAAGGGGGATGGGGTTCGTTATCTCGGCTGGGCAAGTATTGGATGACAATAACGACATCTATGTGTTCTGTGCGAACACAAACTTCTATGTTTGCGTGCGTATGACGTGGAGCACAATGGTGCTACCACAGCAGTTAATGTTGCAGTGCAGAGGTAAAGGAGAACTGACACATATGGGGGGAAAGTTGAAAAACTGTCCAGCTTTAAGCAGTAAATTGGCGCTAGCGTAGGCAAAGGGTATGTTATGAATGTAGCAGTTGTTGACAGATTGAAGTTAATGACAGTTCTGTATACCAAACTTCAACTGTTTACTGTGCTTTGCTTCCGTGGCGTAACAAACGCAGTTTCAGGGACACTTGCACAAGTCGCACAACAAAGTCATTTCTCCTTTACCTCTATACTCCATGTTGCAGTGATAAGTAATGTTATAATACCTATTATTATAAACCATTTTATATGTTATGAGAATAAGTGTTTATTTCTTATTTTTGCGTTCCATCCCAAACTTAATTAATTTCTAAAACCCTTAATCATACCTAATAATTTTTGTCCCACGACGCGACGCGGTTTGCTCTGTCCACCTGTTACATGGCAGTCTCTAAGGGTAATGTTCTATTATATTTATATGGGCGAGTGAAACGAGCCCTAATACGAGTACTATACCACAATCTATGCATTCTTGTAGTTACGCTGTACTGAGAAACTATCACACTTAAAGGTTTGGGTTTTGACATAGTATTTTCTATTCATGTTTAAATGTGTTATCAATCATAAAAATATTATTTTATCCACTTAAAAAAAATAGAATTTTCATTAATTAGATTTTATTGCTTACTAACGTTTTTGTATTAGACAAAAAAATAAATTACTACAACTAAATTAATTATTACATATTATTATTAAATATTATTACTAGTTTACTAACGCCATCTGTAGGAAAACTAAAAAATTACTTTCATGTAACTTCCCCTTCATGTAAGTTTCCCTTCTGAAATTGTAGATGGCTCTGATTGAATTCATTTGTTTGTTGATTGTTGGTTGTGATTGAACACATTTGTTCAGTGTTATTTTATCATAGGATTTTCATTTCAGGATAATACGTGTGCTTAGTACGAATTTTATTTGACATAACAGCGGCGTAAAGTAAACTCACGTAAATTAAAATTTGTATGGGATCGAAGCAGAGCCATCTAGCAGCAGTGAAAAGAAAAGCTTCGGTCCCATATAAATTTTTGTAAACGTGCGTTTACGTCGCCGTTATGTCAAGTATGTTCTACTTTTAAAATTAGATTTTTCTACTAACGCCATCTGTAGGAAAACTAAAAAGTTACTTTCAGGTAACTTCCCCTACATGTAAGTTTCCCTTTTGAAATTATAGATGGCTCTGATTACATTTGTTTAGTATTGGTTTATCGTAGGATTTTCTTTTCATATAAAACAATATAATATTGGTAATTGGCCGTAAAGAACGTGAATAAAACCGTTCTTAGATGACATGTAGAAAACAAGAATTGGTATGAGAAATTTTATGAATCACGAACAAAAATAACAACAACACTACATATAAAACTAAGAAGTGTTTCTTAGTTTTATAGATTGTTATTGTTATTTTTGTTTGTTTGAAATAAAAATGAATAAAAACCATTTGTCGTATGAATTATTTACAGAAGCCCATGTTAATAATCCGTAGATTAAAAGTTAATTATCATAAAAAAAATTCCTTCAAAATTACTAGGTAGAAAACTTCGCGAGCCCTCCTAAAGCATCGCTTTTTTGCTGGTTTATTTTTATATTAATATTTCTTCTGATTTTATATACTTACAGAAGTACGTACTTGATTACTATAAATAATACGGAACCGAGTCCATGATAATGTGATTCAGGTTTAACCGGTTCTTGGTGGTGACTGGTGACTACCCAATACTATTAAGTAAACATAAAGCGTCTGAAATTTGCAAAAAATACTTCCTTAATATCTTTCACATTAACCTATATCGAGAATAAAATGTAATGATTACTTTACTTTCTCCACCATCAAAAAATATGATGACGGTAGCTACCTACTCACTTATTTCTTTTTCAACACGCACTCTCCCTTTGTAAGATTCGAGAGGCGTCGAGATTAGTTCAGAATCCAATTACATTTTCTAAATTTCCCATTTTTCCCTGCGCGGGTTCAAAGCTCACAGAAAATTATTTTCCTGGCCCCTTAAGGAATGAAAAATAAACGTATCCCAACAAGAGAGGTCTATCGCAAACGGCGAGCACCCGTGGGAGGGGGGAAAGAGATGGGTATAATAGATTAGGTGGAGAAGAAAAGAGATAGTAAATTAGAATCATGAAGTCAAAGCCACGAGGATTTGTCGAATGTGTCATTCTAGTGTGGGTTGGGTTTTTCGGCTTTTAGAAAAGCTTTGCATTGCGTATGTATGTTGTGACTTAGATATACGTACATAGATGATAGATAAAGTGTGACTGTTGGTTGGCTTGGCTTGGCTTCAACCCATTAATGGCCCACTACTGGTCACGGGTCTCTCCTCTTGAGGAGTCCTAGAGCATACTCCACCATGCTGCTCCAGTGCGGATTGGTGAAGGGGTTAGTGGCCAACCCGAGTGTCGGAAGTTTTCAAACCGCCCGAGGGCCTCCGACATGGCTTAACGACTGTTATCTAATGATAACAACCGGGACCGAGGGCTTTACGTGCCCTCCGAAGCACGGAAACGCTCAAGAAATTTTTGCCACTAGTTGACTGTTGGTTGCACTATGGTTATTTGAATGTAAATAGAACAACCGCCTGATGGTAAGAAGTGATCACCGTAGAACATCAATAAATATCGTATTTATAGCAACACCACATTTTGTAGTCTTCTATAACCTACTCATCTTACTAATTTATCGGTAAAATTAAAAATACCTACGCATTTCAGCCATGACATGACTGAGAAATCGTTAAGTGATAGAAAATTAGAAATCCTTTTTTTGAAGTAGGTAGGTAGGTATACATAGCTTATTATTAGTTATTAAGTAGGTATAGATATAATATATCATTAAAAAGTTTCTTAAGTGTCTATATACAAAGTTCACAAAATTTTAAGAAATAAAAGGTGAAGTTATTTATTAATTACTGAAGATTTATTGCTCTCGGCAGTCTTTGTAATAAAATGACCTACACTACGCTACTTATCGGATCAATGGTTACTAAATTGCATCACACATCATTTTATGGAATCACAAATAATGACATTTTACCTACATAAATTACCCCAAATACTCGGTCCCCCACGCACGTAGCAGGTGGCAAGGGCAACTGTGGCAAGTGACTCCAATATGCGGAGCAATTTACCCATTTATTTAAATTTATAAATCGATTTTACCGATCCAGGAAGAATGAGGCTTGATAAAAAGTAATGGTCGTATATAATTTATTAATGTATGTACATGACATACCTGCCGGCGTCGCGGCGGAGTGTGGGGCCACGGGTTCAGTTCCCAGCTGGGGCAGATACATGCTTGGTTGTTCTTGGGTTGTCCAAGGGGTAGCAGACCTGAATATTGGATATTAACTTCGACTTTATACCTCGACATTTTCTTGGGATAGAGGGTCTTGAGACAGACAAATAGACAGACAGACGGAGTATAATCGGAACCCTTATAGTTTCGTCATGTCCGTCTGTCGTCCGTCCGTTCGTCCGTCCGTCTGTCCGAAGCAAAGCGCCAAGACTGCTAGAAAGCTGTAATTTGGCATGGATATACATAATTATTTATTATTAAAACTCCAGAATCGTAGAATAAAATATTGAAAAAAAATTTTTTCAGTGAGGTAAGGTAACGTGAGGATGAATTTTTTATTCGTCGCGCACCCTATAATGTGGCGTATCGTTGATAAGGTCTTTTAAAAATAGTATGGATCTTCTAAGACCATTTTTGGAATTAGGGGTCCGTTGCGAAGTGCTAATTTTGGTTAGAATCTAGTGACCCTCCCCCCTGCGGGAGGCTAAACGGTTGGAGTTGGACAAGTGCAAAAATTCTCAAAACTATGTTTTATGATGAATTTACAAAGAAAACTATCACCGCTATGTTAGCCTTAATTAGTTAATGAGTAATAGTTGATAAACTTACTACGTCAGGACTCTACATTGCGCGTGGCCTAACACGCACTTACCTGGTTTTTCCTTTTGAGGTACGGAATTCTAAGAATACCTACTCAAAGTTACAAATACATACAGGATTTCAGCACATTGCTTCCGAACGAGAAACGGATTCATGTAACTATACTAATTTATAAGGCTATCACTGCATTGCACTCAATACTTTCAGATAAATAATTATGTAGGGTATTAACAAGCAAAATTTCGTATTGCCCAATATTCCGTTTACCGCAATCAAGGGCGCAGATGGTAACGTAATTTTGTACTTTTACTTTAGTAATGTAATGGTAATGTAATCGGCCAATGCCATAGAAATAATGGTAATGTGGCCAAATTGGGAACTTCCTATAGCTCGTTGGATCGTTTGCCGTTGGCTATTATGGTTTTCATGCATGCGAACGATATTAAGATTTAGTTATAATAATATTATGTAGACTAAAGCTAAAAAAATAAAATACCTACTTGATACCTAATATTGGTTAATGATTTGTAAAACATTTAGTTTTAAGACGTAAGTTAGGTAACATCGTGTTCTTATTGAAGTTATTAAAATTTGGCTAATTTATACGGCTATTACTACCATTTTTTATAAATAAAATAAAATATTAAATGCATAAGTTTTAACACCGGAGTTTGCCTTAACCAAACATAAGACGACCCGTGTGGCGCAATGGTTACCATGCCGGATCGCCGCACCAAGATTCCTGGGTTCGATTCCCAGCGAGGCGGAAATTTGAATGATGAGTTTGAATTTCTGTTCTCGGTCTGGGTGTGAATGTCCTTGTCTAGTGTGTTGTCCATGGCACCCACGACACAGGGAATCATAGTGTGGGGCTATGAGTGTGAAGCGTTATATATATTTTATATACCTATATAAAACCTCAAGAAATACCGAAATGAATATTTCAATAGGTCAAAAGAAGTGCATTGGCCTCAGTGATCGGTCGGTATTGACACTACTAACGGTACAGCAGTACAGCGATACAGAGGTACTAGTTTAGTGGCTAGCCAGGGTAGGAGGGTAGATATCGATCTGATCCGAACGCGGTACCGGCTACCGGCAGCACGCGAGCCTAACCACTGATTCGCGCGTCCCCGTTGACATCTGACGTATGTCTAGCAGCTGCCTTGGGTACTGGCGGGTGAGAAAGTGCTATGTTTTTTTGACCAAAAATAAGGTTCTCAATTCGGTTATATTTTTTATTTACGTTTGATTTTCTGCTTTCGGTCTGGGTGCGTTTTTTTTTTGTATGTTGTCCATCATACCCACCACAACCTAGGGCCTACTGTGGGGCTATGAGTGTGTACCGTTGTTTTTTTTTTATTATTTTACCTCAGAACTTCATCGTTTATCAACCGATTTGGAGTTTCTATCTGAACGCCACGGACCTAAAAAAAAGACGGACGTAATCCCAAGAACAAATTCAGTGAAGCACTTATAGTAATACCAACTCTCTATTCGTACAAGTACATACACCCACACATTGACACTTCACTGCTTCAATCGCGAATCAAAAATTACGCGTATATGGTAAGCGGGCGGCCATTGCTATGGTTCACTCTCGATTAGACGAGGTTACGTCCGCTTTTTTTTCAGGTCCATGCTGAAAGCATTATATAATTCAAGATTATCGTATTTATCAATATGAAGTTTATGAGAGTAGACTTCAGGCTTTAAAATTTTAGATTATAATAATTTTATTGCGAAAATATATTTGAAATTTATTTATGTTTCTTCTTAATATTAATGTAATAGACATCAATACTTTTAGCATCATCACAGTCTGCCGTTCTTTAAAATCCATATTACATTATTGCAAAATATAAGCAGTAATTAAAATACAGAGTTACTAAGTAAACAAAATTTTACAACTTAAAATATATTAGAATAAATCAACAAAATTTCTCAGTAAAATTTCCTCACGATTATTCCTTGGCTATAAAGAAAACAAAAATCTCTCTTTCAATAAAAAGAATGAGAGTTTCGTATTTTCGTAGGTTATTTAACAAGTAAAATAATGAGAATACTAGTATTTTTATAAGAATATCGCGTTATGTTCGTGATTGCCGGTGTCTGACGGCGGTTGTGGCTGAGTGGCGTGCACGCGACGCCGGCAAGACCGCCGCACGCCCGACCGACCGACACGTATCCCTCGTGTTTACGTTTAGATAATCTTTTCTAACTTTATACTGAAAATTCTGAGGAGCAGGTGTACATCCTCAATGTGTTTTCCATATCATAGAAAATTATATGTACACGCAATATCAGAACGTAGGTCAGCTTAAGTGTTTATCAGTTTCCAAACCGATTTATGGGGTGTTGGCTCCTTGCATCCTCCGTGTTGCATTTAATAGATTTGAAAGGTGTAAATAGGTATAATTAAATTAATGATACAAAATAGTAGTATTATAGTAGTAATAGGATAATATTACAAAAGTATGTCTTTTAGCAGGAATCGATGAATTTGTTTGTAATTTATAGATATTATTATTAATTAAATCGAACCACAAAACAAACACATAAGATATATAGTTTTATTTCTTCAGTAGCTGTTCATCATTAGCTAATCATATTTATTCCCTATTTTACCTCCTTGTAGGTTGAATTTTGAAAAATCCTTCCTTATTGGATGCCTGCGTTATAGGAGGAATACGTGTGCGAAATTTTAAGTTTCTAGCCCTGGGTATGTCCTGTGCGTTGATACATCAGTCAATCACTTTTGCCTTTTATATCCGTGTTCCTGAGGTTGTGCACGAACTTTGGCCTGTTATTCAGACCATTAAATTGGTCATCTTTCGTTATGGATTCATTATTGAAATTTTTTATTTTTTTATTTTTCATTTTCATACAAACTAAATACTTGAACGTAAATTGCCTAATGTGTAATCTCTTTACGCAAGCTGGCAACGTCGCATTATGATTGATATGAAACTTTGACATTGGTAAACTTTTATTGACGTTAACAATTATTTCTCATCGATTTTGCTGTCTGTGCGACCAGTGACATTAACAAAACCAAATAGGTAATAATACTAGTTCGAAAAGTTTTACGATGTTTGTTTACTTTAAGGCCCATTTAGACGGAGAGTTTCTAGTATCTATCGTACACTACTATCACTGGTAATAATCGCCATAACATTATCGTATCAAATGTTTACATACAGGAAGGAACTAAATTCTCACCTACGATTATCTCATATGACATTCGTAACTTATCGATCAAGGCGATAATTTCCTACGTCTATTTAGAAACACATTGTACGTAAGATTAGTTACGACAATCTCGACTTGTATTCGACTTACATTTTTCAAATTCATACGTGTATCGTATCATACAAGACATCATACAAATTAACCTTTTTCATATTACCTATCACGGAGGTAAATAATAGTCATATTTTCAGTAATTAATTTATAGGTACCCCTGATTCGCGATGTGCTTTAGTTATTGAAGAAGAATCAGGAAGAAACTTAATAACAACACAGAATTACCCCAATAATATCATTTAATATTTCATGTTTAGTAAATACGATTAATCGTAGATCAATTAGAATGACAATATTGAATTGAAATCTGACATTTCCAGTATAACCTTACGAAATTATAACAATAGAAATAGACTTAATCATTATATCATGATAATAATTATAAATAAATAAACTGGCAGAGTAACAGTACAGTACATGACACGATATGTACATGACACATAAGAAATAATATTTTCTTCTCATGTTTAGATTTAAGAATAGAAGGAAATAATATGTAATTATATTATTTGGCACATTCAACGCTAAGGTGATAAGGATAGAAAATTCATGTGTGTGAATACGACTTCTACTAGGAGATATTATATTACAGTGGATGAATAGAGCACTGGCGCTGCAATCGGTACATGTCGCGATGATAGATGTAGGAAGATGCGACGCGGCGGACGGTTCGCTGCTACCGAGTGACGCTGTCCTAACGTACACGGAAGAGATGAGGTAGAGATGGAGTATGGAGAGGTTGTAGAGTTCCATGAACTGCATAAAGAAAATAAATCAATCATTCGTTTGTTCGCATGTAGGCATTCATTCATTCATTCGTTGAAGAAAATGCAAAAGACGTCAAAACCAAATGAATCGGCTCATTTGGGTCAGTCAGGTTTATAAATTCAGTAATCTATTATTTGTGTGGAAACAGTACTTAGGTGTTTTTCAAGTAAAATATGGGTGAAGAGGATAATATAATTCGATTATTTTAAAATAGGATTTTATATTATTTGAAATATACATTTTATACCTATAAAATATACAATTAGTGTCCCTCTCGAGTTCTTCCATAAAACCCACCTACTAGATTTTTTATTTAATTACCCATAAATTTAAATTAATAAAAAAATAAATAAAATTAATTAGTTTATCTATCCAGTTTCCATCGGCAAAAAATCCCTAAAACGAATTAAAGACTATATTATAGTAGAGCCTACTCTACTATAATATATACTCTACTAAGATATAGATAATAAAAGTCCCATACTAAGATTTCCTGTATCGTATCGTGGGTGTCATGGACAAATCACAAAGACAAGAACACACACATTCAGGCTGAGAACAGAAATTCAAACTCATCATTAAAATTTCAGCCTTTCTGGGATTCAAACCTAGGTTCCCTCGGCACGGAATTGCGCCACATGTCGCCACATGTCGTGAAATGTTTCAGTTCTACCCACGGACCTAAAAAAAAGACGGACGTAATCCCAAGAACAAATTCAGTGAAGCACCCATAGCACAAAACTCTCTATTCGTACAAGTACACACATCCACACATTGACACTTCACTGCTTCAATCGCGAATCAAAAATTACGCACACATGGTAAGCGGGCGGACATTGTTATGTTTCACTCTCGATTAGACCAGGTTACGTCCGTCTTTTTTTCAGGTCCGTGGTTCTACCACAGAAGAAATAATAGTACTTATAATAAGTAGTTCTACAAAATGCGCGCACCCTCATCGTCCGTGCGATGTGTAAGCGGGTGTTAGTTGGCTGGCGGCGTGTATTCCCTGAAGTTATTATGGCCAGTGAACCGGGAAACGAAGCGCCACTGTAAATAATACATCGCGTCATAACCAGCGAACACCTATTCATTAAACCCGGAGTGGGTTACTACTACGCAATACCCCCAGTCCCCCAAATGTTTCTTTACATATTGTTAATGTAGAGGTATTAAAATGACGTGTCGCTTACCCTTTTGGGCTTGGCTGAGCAGGTTCTTATCATAATAATATATTCGTTTGGAACAAAATATTAATATGGATTTATTAAAAGTTGAACTAAATTATAGGTAAAACAAAATCGAATACAAGCAAAGATGTAAGACGAGTAACCACCCTCGCTTTGCTTCGGTTTTCTTATTTTTTTACACCTCGAGTTACATTATTGGAGTTTTATTAAGGATCCCTAATTTAAAAAAATATATAATATAGCCTATGTTACCCGGGGATAGTGTAGCTTCCCAACAGTGAAAGAATTTTTCAAATCGGTTCAGTAGTTTCGGAGCCTATTCGATGCAAACAAGCAGTCAAATCTTTCCTCTTTATAATATTAGTATAGATATTGATATAAATGTTAAATTAATACAGCTGCTAGTTATTTTTTATATAAAAATATTACTAAATTGATTATTTTCTCAATTAATGATTAATCATACATACAAAAAATTTTACATGCAAAAAACATAGAAAAGCTTCAAATATCTACTTATATTAAAAGGGAATTCGTTTCTATGAAGAAAAAGCATGAAATAAGTGTAAGTATTTTCAGTTTCGAACATGAAAAGGACTTCATAAAATGCCTACATTTTAAAATGAAAAGTGGTAAAATACGAATAAATTTTCCTAGTAGGTAGCTAAATAAATCACTCCTCATTCAATGTTGCTACTTAAAAAGCAGTTTGACAAAACAAATGTCAGTATACCCAATGAATTACAGTAGGTAGCGTGTCTGACACCATGATTGTCAATTGTCGTCGCTCCCCCTGGCGGCGGCGCCCCTAAACTGGTTATGATTAACGGTGTCCCGCTCCCGCGGGTGAGGATGGCCAGCTCATTTAATTTCGGTAAGATATTAAGCTAAACAAGAGTATTTTGATACTTTGACGACCCGTGTGGCGCAATGGTTACCATCCGGATCGCCGCACCAAGGGTCCTGGGTTCGATTCCCAGCGAGGCGGAAATTTGAATTTGAATGATGAGTTTGAATTTCTGTTCTCGGTCTGGGTGTGAATGTCCTTGTCTAGTGTATTGTCCATGGCACCCACGACACAGGGAATCCTAGTGTGGGTCTATGAGTGTGTAGCGTTATTTATTTATTTTATCCATTGATTTTACACATTTATAAAACAGGTGCGTTATGGCTTTTTGGTTATGATCAGCTACATAGCCATCACACGAAAAAGCTGACTGCGAATGTAGCTGATGTAATTATGAAGGAAGCATGAAATTTTGTATAAAATTTCCTTATAATGCGGGGGTGCTAAAATATTTTTGAAGTTATACTTCTTAGGCGCGTTATGAATAAATGATGAGAGTGAAATTTTAAGATTTGTAACACAAAAGTAACAGGATCAAGTTGCTCGCAAAAAGCTACCAACAAAATAAAAATAAAACCTCTATTAGTCATGTATTATTTATTGATATAAAATAAAATAATGTTATTTTATATAATTTTATTAATACTAAATATTATTAAATTATAATAATGTTAAATATTTATTCAATGATGCCAAAGAAGTATAACTTCTCACGCGCGTACATAAGTACACGTTTATGTTTTTTTTTATAAATAAATTCCCTAACAGGTAACCTGTACCCTGACCCCTTTTCATAGGGGGTCTAGGCTAGTCTCTTGAAAGTCCAAAATTTCTATTTTTGGAATCTGTTAAAACCAACGCTTACTGTTATGAATAAAATGTCACCACGCACTTCGTATCAAGGGACATCTGTACACACACGAGGCAGATATCTCAGTAATCGTATGTACATAATGAAATGAGTGCAATATGCGGCCATCCCGAGAGACTTGGATGTTCCACACCATACTATACCGAGTTCGGCGCCGCATCGCCTCGGGACCACGAGTGAGAAGAGATTGAATGGATACGGCATTCTATTCCTAGCAATAATCTGTGGCACTTTGTGCCATCAATTTCATGGAGTATAGAGAATCAATATTAATTAATAAGACTCTAAATTCACTTTTAACCGCTTGAAAAAGAATATAACTTAGATTTATATATGTACTAGCTGACTCGGCGAACTTCGTATCGCCTAAGAATGTAACAAATCAGAAATCATTAAAATCGGTACAGCCGTTCTTAGCCGTTACAGTTTCTGTGTGCTCCTCCCTCTCCCTCTCCCTCTCCCTCTCCCTCTCCCTCTCCCTCTCCCTCTCCCTCTCCCTCTCCCTCTCCCTCTCCCTCTCCCTCTCCCTCTCCCGCTCCCGCTCCCGCTCCCGCTCCCGCCCCGCTCCCGCTCCCGCTAATCTATCAACTACATACTTATAACAAAATTTTACCTTATCCCACAGGAACAAGTCTATTTTCCGGGATAAAAAGTATCCTATGTCCGTCTCCGGATTCGAAGCTACCTCCTCACCAATTTTCAGCCAAATCGGTTCAGCCGTTCTTGAGTTATAAATAGTGTAACTAACACAACTTTCTTTTATACGAGTATATATACATTTATAAAATCAATTTAGGCTACGATAGTCCAAGGTTCTATCATATCTAGTTACATGTTTACATTAAAAATAAGTCACATTAATAAATAAATAAACCCTGACCCAGCTGGGATTGTTGTACTAAGTAGAATCACGTATTTAAATCGCTTTTTGACCAGTGTACAGAAAATATTAGATAAATGAAATTTTTAAAAAAGATGTGTGAAAATCTATAATAAAATCCCGTTAGAATTAACAGAAATGCCATACTGTAAATTTAAAAATCATGTAAAAGGTATTCTCATGAAAAAAGCATATTATAAAGTTTATGAGTAATTAAATGATAAGACTGCTTGGACGTGAGTTTTTTTTTAATATTAACTCGGCAGGAGGCGCTACCGGGTAAAATTTACCACATTGTGCATAAATTCATAAATATTTATTTTTCTATTTAATTTTGTGCCGCGCCGCTTTAGGTACCTTTTGAGAAACGTGCGACAGTCCGCCTTTTTGACTAAGCAGTCAGTGTACGCGCGGTGTTCAGACACAACAGATGTGTAAGGTGCGTACGGGTATTTTTTACCCAGTAGCGACTATTTGTGTCTTATTATTTTTATTAGTCTAAATTTTTTTGTTGTTTTGTTTTAGACTATCAAGATGCCTTATTTTCCTCTTAATGACGAACAAATGCTTTTAGAATATAGTGATGATGAACATATTTCTGAAATTGAAGACAATGAAGATTTTAGTGAGCATGATAGCAATTCAGAGCAAGAAGCAGGGGATACTAGAGTGCAATCAGGTTAAAATGCGAAAACGGAATTATTTATCTCTCTTCCTTTTGTAGATATAAAAAAGGGTGGCACTTGAGGTTTTTTTTTTCTAGCGGTTCCTAACACAGTCAATAATCCTTGAGTAATTCGTCCATGAGCGGAAAACTGGTGAACCGATTGTCCATCACAACATTCCTATTAGATTTTTTTATAGGCTCCACCAAACGCTTTAGCACATCAGCCGCAGAGTTACTTTGATTGTAAATGCCTTCATTTTTCCCACATATATTTCAATATTCGCAGTGTAAAACGCTGTCTGTAGACAAAAGGTCTTTAGTGTTAAGGTGTCCGCTTCGAAGCCTGCCAATAATTGAGTAATCCCAAAAGATCTCTAATTTCTGGAATATCTGCAGACTTACAATCTCTCTCTCTCTCTGATATATTTAGATCTCAGATTTTCTTGTATACCTATATTAGTGAAGTCAACAATTTTTTGTAACATACTATTATCATCGATTATCATTATCGATTGATTGGGTGATTTTTTTTGGTTATACTTTGAACGATTTTTTTTCAAAAAAATGCCAAATTAATACATGTTACAATTATTGTTATAAGTAACAATATATTATATTCAATTGGTATTGATCTCGTTTTTTTTTAATTTTTTAATATGTTCAGAGCCTAATTTTTGTATCTTGGTAAGCCATGTGCAAAAAACATTTAATTGTATGCTGTGATTTCATTAAAAACATATAAGATTACATTATCAGATAAATACTTCATTCACACATTGTTTCATGACAAATATATTAAAATATAACATAAAAATTTGTTTCAGTAAAATACCCATAAAAACCCCCCATTTTTACAATAAATTCATTGTGGTATTTTTTACCCGGTAGCGACAGTTCGTGTTGCATTATGGGGTGCGCCTCCCGCCGAGTTAAATATTACAATAAGTAGTATTAAGTGCTGTCTGTAATTGTGAGTAGGAAAAAAATAATCCCGGGAGTTTCTTGCCGCTTCTTCTCCCGGGACCACTCACGGTAGGGATTTGTTGAAGCGATGGCGTTGAGTGACGTTCGAAGTTTGTAATAAACCTACTTCGAATAGAACTTATTTCATTTCATTTCATTTCATTTTGAAACAGAAGTTTTATTATTTGACAAGTCCATGCATGTGTAGCTCGACGGCAGGTCTCCGGAGACGAGCGGTCCCGCGCGATCTAGTCCTGATTTATTTGCACCGTCCTCTGATGGCGAGCTCAAGTGTTTACACCCGTTGTTTGCCGTTCATTTATTTTTTAACACCCTGTTTAAAGGTTCCATTATTTTTTGAAAATATGCTCAGCGTGCCACCAATAGGAGTACATACATACAACTTATATATTATAATAATTATATTAAAAATAAAAACACAATATTCATTTAAAACTCGTTCATCGAGGTTCGTTTAAAGAAAGTTGCTGAAGCAGCGAACTGTCGCAATGAAGATTGACTGGACCTGAAGTATGGGCGCCGTCACCCCGCAAGAGGGTGCAATTTTATTGTTGGAAGGAAGGTACATATATACAAACTATGTATTTATTAATAACTATTTATAACCCGACGAGGTGGACTGACGACCTGAGACAGCGGGCATCCGCTGAATTCAGAAGGCTCAGGACCGGTCATAGTGGCGCAAGTGAGGGGAGGGTTTTGTCGGGTTCTGTTTTGACTATGGAACCCTAAAAATTATCGTCCACATTTCAAGTACCTACCTCTTAAAACATAGATATCAAATGCAGGATGAGTCGGCCAGGAAATTCATTCCTTTAGGCCTGCACAAAATCATCTTTTTCACACAGATGCACATAGACTTCTTAAAAGAACCAAACATTCGCAATTCATAACCCTTTAAAGTAATTTGTTTCGATTAAAGACTACGAAAGCGAATGCTCGTGGGATATGCAAATAAAAAGCGTTAGTATTCGCATTTATAATTCAAAACCGACCGAACTTAGCGAATTTCCTCCCCCAAGCCGCACACAATTGACGTCTCGCCCGCCAGCACCGCGTCGCACCCGCTTTATGTGCGCGACGTGAATGCACGGCCTAATCTCCATCACGTGGCTGCCACGCGCGCGTCTCCTGCACACGACAACTCGTATGTATACAGCTTTATAAACGTTTTTTTCTAACACAACCGATAACCCAAAATCGAACTTCACGCTTTTGCATAAGACTCAAAGTCAAAAACAAAAAAATTGGCGCTTAATTCCAAACAAAATGGCCGTGTTAAAAAAGCGTGTCCTTTATCTTAACTGATTGGATAATCTGTGCTCAAACGATAAAGTATATCGTATCGGAAACTGAAATGTAAGCTTCGAGTTACTGATTAAGTTCTCTGGTAGGGGCGTTACGTATAAAATTATAGTGATTTTTGACATTGTATGCTGCGCTTTGTTGCTGCGATTTTTGGTAAAATCTGTCAAAAACGCAAGGATGATGTAATTATTGGCTTTGTTCGCGGCGCCGCGGCGTGGGCGTGTTTCTGTTGAGGAGGGTAATGAGCTACGTTAATGACTAATAATAAGTAGTTTTCGTAACTATGGTCTACGGGTAACCACTATACAATCGAATTTCCTGGCTGGCTGTCGGCAAGTAAATAATTGTGCGTGTGTCCCGCCGGGAGGTTCTATTTTCAAAATTGAGTCCCCGGTCTCCTTTCAAAATCGAACGAATCCATTGAAAATTGAAGCCGATCGGCGCCAATTCATTGGGACATACATTGTGTTCGCGGTGTCGGTTCTATATGCTAGTAATAATACTTCAATGATACATAAGCTTTTTTTTCAGCTGCTGTTTGCACTATCAGTTATTACAGCACACTTTCACGCGGACTGAGTAGTAACAAAGTAAGCCGATGTTTGTAGATATTTTCAAAAATCAGAATAAAATGTTTTCGGGGAAAGGTACTTGAATTATAAGCAAACAAAGGCGCGCTAGTAAAGCGACCCCGATTTGCGCAAATATAAAACAGTTTGACCCCCGCATATAGATGACGTATTTCCCGCGTCGTCGACCAGTGGTTCGATTCTCGCGTTTTAGCCTGCTTTATGTATATAAAATTATTTCTTGATTTTTTTTACTGGACACAATGCTTACATTAATTTACATAGAGCTACTTTGTACTGAACACTCCCTAATTAAATTATTGAAATTCATTAATTATTTACTGTAAGGATTTAAATTTTTTTGACAGCGACTGCTGCGACCAAAGAAAGCACTAGGCTTTCTCCGTAAATTATGGAGACTGACGTCTCAGCGTACTTTGGGGGAACATATTTTATCCATATTGGTTTTGCTTTAAATCAAAGTCAATCATTTATGTTTCAAACAAAACTTCGATCTATGAGCAATAATTAAAAGATATTTTAACGATAATAAAAATAAACTTATGCATTTTTATTCTAATTTATACCTACTCTTTGTATGTATCACCAATAACCTTGTATGTTAGTTTTTCGCGTCCAATAACAAAGACGTTGGTTATAAATTTCGTGTGATCGAGAATTGGCACCCAGGACGCCACCTGATCACATATTCATAGGGGAATATAGATGCTTAGTTGAACAGCGATGATTTTTTTGAATAATGAAACTTGTAACAAGGGTCTAGTCTTCTAGTGTGTACAGACAATGCTGTTAAAACATTGACGAGTCGTAGGTAAATATAAAGCTTTTACTTTATGCTCTTAATATCTAGGTATAACAAAGTCACATATTGCTTTTTTAATTATAATTTGAATGTAAATTAATATTATAAATAAAATAATTGGCCAGGTTTAGCAACACTTTTCGAAAGAATTATTGCTTTAGCAATTATGCAATCATGACCAGGTAATTCCAGAAAATAAGTGGCAAAAACTTAAAAGTATAATCTTCCAAGGGCCAGGAGAATATTGTCCAACTTATTTTTTTTTAATAAAAATTCCATAACTTCATATTTGCATAATCTAAAAGATGTTTTTTTAATCACATAGGTACATATCATTAAAATGTTTCTTAATTATAATGCTTTAACATCAGCATCTCCGTCGTTCTTCCGTTGCTGCGCGATTTCGTCTCACCATTGACCAGTTTTTTTTAAATAATGACTATATTTTATTAGTAGTTTTGGTCTAAGGATTCATTCTGTACCTTTGGCACAGGAATAAACGTTTTTATTTCTTTCATTCTGAGCCCATGCTGTACTCTCTTGCTTTAGGTGCATCCTGCTGACCAACTTAGAGAGAAAAAAAACTAAATGCATCATCGATTTTTCTTCTTTCCGCGTAGCCGGTGTGTTGCCTCTGTATTGCTGATGTTCATGGGCGACGATGACCACTCATATCTGTCTCTAAAATCCTTAAATAATTACAATAAACACCAATGATTCAAGAAGGTATAACTACCTTCTTTCAATTCAGAACAATGGATTACGCTACTAATCAGAATCACATACCTACGGTTGACAATGAAAAGACATTGTATTTACCTAAACATCGACCTTAATTTTCAAGATAATAAAGTCCAATCTGCAAAATAAATGCTGGTTAGGGTGGGTTCACAGGGTGGATATTGGTCGAGGATTTGAATAGCAAATGCTGATATGATAGCTTAAATATTTGCTCGTGATGTACGGTGTATCCGATACAGAAACGATGTGATTAAATGGGGATTGAATATTTGAGTACCATGCTTTGGTAAATATTCTTTTTGCGATTTGATATATTATGATATTCTTAGGAAATAACTATTTGACTGGATAAATAAATAAGGAATCATTGAAGTATAATGACATAATATAACAGACATGTCGAACAAAATGTGTGTCCCGCCGCCGGCTTGCCCTTCGTTCTCTTTTTAAACTAGAAGGCCCGTTTACACACTTGCCATAGAGTAACTTTGTATATGACACTTGCCGAACCAAGACAAGCAGTCACCGACTCCAAATCTTTACAAAATCTTATTCCAAACTTATTAATTAACGTGCAAAAGCGTTTGAACGATTTTGAAACATTTACCATTGATCTGTGTCAAAAAACCAACACCCAAGCGTCGCGTCGGCAAGCTTAAGCAAGCCTATTTAGTACATTAATACGCTTACGGCTTGCCAAGTATGTAAACGAGCCTTATGATTTTTTCAATGAAAAATGGCGGAAACATTGCACAATAATGAAATAAATTCGTTTTGGTTGATTAAAGTTAATGTTTTGTTTCCTTGCCGATGATAAGTAACACAACTATCTTATTTTTCGTAGTCGACTGATTTTTACAGCTTCATACTCGTATAACGTAGAAATGTTATTTTGTCACAATTTTATTTTGACATGTGGCCGCCATGAGCGAGCCGAGTGACAGAATCAAATGAAGCCGGCCGGCTGCAATGCATATCCCCAAATCCGATGTTCGCGGTGTTTGTTCTATACGATAGTAATAATACTTCAATGTAAGGAATTTATATTTTGCTGGATGTAAAATATATTTCCTTGATAATTATTTATATTAACAATTCTCTTTGCTTTTCTTGCTCAGTTGACGTTGTTTTAGTGAAGATAACAAAATCTATTTTTTTTGAACTATGGAACCCTAAAAAATTGGCAATACATAGATTTTTATGATACATAATACGTTTCAAATATTTTTGGTCAATAAATAATTTACTTTGGTATAAACCCTGGCACGTCATCTAACCCTAAAACGACTGTAACACAGGGAGGCCATACTGTAGCCAGGGGCCAAAACATTTCCAAGGGCCCTCGAACCATCTTTGCAATATGGAGGATAATTTTTATAACACTCTTCAGTTCAAGGGGATAGTAAGCACTCCGACAACTGCGAGGTATCTTTGTAGTTAAATGTATTTTACATGAGGGTTGATTTTGAAGAGCCTTAAACCCAGTGGCGCGTGTTAGTAGGAAACGATTATGGAAGTAAAACATACTTAGATCATTATTAAATTTTGCTTGTGAACGACTTCAGTACGAATTTGTACTATTGTATGTCTGATTGTAGGATTTAGTTGTTTATTTGAGGATACCTCGAAGCGAGTTAATAGTCAAAGGGGGCGTGGCCACTATCTTTTTTTCTCGATCGTCAACTTTCCGTCACGTCACTCACGTCACAAGCACAGCACAGAATACTACGGAGTAGTTTAATTTTATTATTTATATTTTATTATTTGTATTAGAAACTACCTTACATGGCAGACGTTGTTCTGCAAAATATTATAAATTTATATAGAATTATTTAATTAAAACATCACTAATCAGTACTGAAAGTCCAATTGTTTAAGTTCATTGTTTAAATACTTTACCATCCTGAATAAAGTTTAAATTATAAAATAATGAATAAGCTCGAATTTCGATGAATGAGCTAGGACTAGCTAATAATAACCGATTTATTAAAAGCTGCATTGTGTCAAACCACCCTCTAACCTCTTCCAGGTTAGCACTGTCATTATGTTGATTGAGGATTACCGTCCGTACTACAATTATTGTAAGAGGCCTAATTATTGCACAAAACATGCCTGTTGTGGGACCCTTCGTGCGGTGTGCATTCTACGCCTTTATAGATCACGGCTAACATAGAGTATAACGCAGACGCCAGAAGTGCCTACGTTTAGATCAGTTGCATTTGAGATTTCGAGTATATCATTATAATAATTATATTGTCTGGATATGGTATCGTAAGTAATATGTGACAAAACATTTATTATATACATAGATAGATTTCCAGCATTTATCGCTGGAAAAACTAAGACAAAAAATGTATTGAATAACTAAGTTAATCCATTTAGCTAGCAGTATTTTTTTGGTTTTTCACAAGGTTTATGCGTTGAAGGATGCCAGCTAGAAAATCCTGTGTTTAATCTTTAAAAATTTTGATTGTATGTAAATAGATGTAAATAGATTTGTTTTAATCTGATTTTCTTTGAAGGGGTTAAGAATTATTATTTGACATTTTTTTTTGTTTTTAATTACACATCAAAAACTGTCGATCACTAGTAGAAGACGAATCATATGGAAAATAGTAAATGTAAATAGGTGCTGTACCACTATTTAAACATTTTATTGATTACCACCTCCCAGAGGAAAAAGGAGCGTAGGCAATCCACTAGAAAACCTTATAGTTAATCTAGAAATGAGTCGCGTACAAAACAAATCGGCAACGTCGAGAGGCGTGGCGGCACCCCGCGGAGTGCGTCTGTCGCCGTGTTGCCAACAACAGAAAAATTATAATTCCAACAATTGTAGCCTATTGTGTTGGCAACCCCGATGACAGGTCGCCGTCGGACACATGTTTCGAGCATTTTGGGGCAATTCCGCCACTAATGGGCGGTGTTCTAATGTGCTCCCGAAATTTATGATGTAGGGTACCACCCTCGGTTTAGTTTAACGGTAAAATTACCTATGGTTTAGTATAATAAGATATTTTGCTAGGTTATTGTAGTGTTTCTTTGCTACTGATAGTCATAAGACAAAACTATGTGTTTAGTTTCTAATAGATGGTAAAATTATCGTTTTGGATGTTTCTTACATTCGGGAAATGTCAAAATGTGAGGATTGGAACTTGATGATGGAATTTATAAAATTACCTACTAACTTAAAGTACATTTACTTACACCCCAACTCAGAGTCACTAACGGTTACTTATATAGCTTCTTAGTTCTTAGTACGGAATTTGTATGGCGATTCTATACTAAGGAGCGATTTAAGTATCCGTTGGTAACTCTAACTTAAAGTATATTTAAACAGAAAAAAGCACCTTTAATACTCGTTTTTAATAAATCAATTCTCAAAACTCGTAGGTAGCAGTGCTTTCTAAACTCATCATTCGTCGCTTGAGGTCATACAAACCAGTCGGCCTTCTATAGGCTCATCACGTCGTTAGTCAATCAATCATTGATTGCATTTCGTGTGTTTTATGATTGACACTTGGACAGTGCAACTAAATGAGGTAGAAACTGGATTTGGAAGACCATTCAATTGGTTCAGAATTGGTATAGTTGGATTTGTGTCAACGTTTTAGTTTTTATTGAAATCTTTTTTTTTTATTGAAATAGTCGGCAAACGAGCTGACGATCCACCTGATGGTAAGTGGCTATCGTCGCCCATGGACATCAGCAACACCAAAAGCATCACTCATGCATTGCAGGCCAAGAAAGAGTACACACACCTCGAATTAGGATAAGTAGTTATGTACTTTCTAGACACGCAATGGCAACTCAATGCCAATAAAATAGCATTTATAGTCTTCCATTTTTCGTCAACAACGCGTCAACAACGCTAGTGTGCTGTTGACTGCTGAGGAGATTTTTATAACCATGTACTTATAAATCGAAGCCCTGACCGCGGTAGTTAGAGTATGATGGCGTTTAGAACAAGTAATCAATAATTAAACGCGTATATAAATAACATTTTTCATAATCATAATCATAATCATTTATTTTGCCAGAACATAGTGTAATATAGGTGTTTACATTAACAAATTCCTTATGCTCTGCCTCCATAGGCGTGCAAAAGCGTATTATTATTAATTAGTCTACTTATTCTATGGTTTTAAACTTAATTACTCTTGTATATTGTTAACCGACTAACTGTTGAGAAGTGTCTCGTCTAGAATCATTCTTGAGCGTAATAGTATTCATTGGAATTACTTAGCAACTAATTAGCTAACAAAAAATCCAAATTCCTTTAACGACCCTGTAGCCTAGTGAGCGGCCCGGGTTCGAGTCCCGGCCGGGGCAGATATTTATGTGACAGATAAATATTTGTACTCGGGTCATGGATGTTATTGTAATGTGTTATATGTGTCGTCCATGCCACCCGCGACACATGTATAAACCCGCGGGGGTATGAGTATGTAAGCGTTTATTTATTTATTTAAAATACAGCTAGTCGAAAATGCTAGCAAAATCGAGAAAAATTGTTTTCTTTTTATATATTGGTAAGTATCTAATATTAACGAGCTCGCATAAAGTTGCAAAAGCTTAAGCAAAGATTAATCCCATCAGAGCTCAATGGTTACCGAAAGCATTATTCAAATTTAAATGCCTCTTTTCCTGATTTACTCTGTCATAAAGTCAATTCCGATATCCCCCACAGCATCACATTACAGCTTATCTACGGATGTTGCAGGCGTCTGCACCCTTCGGACGTTATCGCGACACTGCCAGATTTCGTAACAATACCACCCCTATCCCCCTTTTTATCTCTGTACCAATCGGAGGGGATGTGCGTTCGAAATATGAAAACTATTTTTTTATATTTTACAACGATGAAGTTTGGTACGGATTTTTTATGTTATTGTTAGGAGGAACGAACACGAAATATTTAGGTTTGGTTCCATTTAAAATCCGATAGATATAAAAATACATTAACTATTCCATCAATGGATAAATAAAAGGTTTCTTTCTTTTTTTCTCTCTTTCTTGATCATCACCACCTTTGGTGTCGCTGATGTCCATGGGCGACGATAGCCACTTACAATCGGGTGGATCGTCAGTTCAATTGTCGGCTATTTCCATAAAAAAATCGGACACTCGGACACTCAATACATTCTATCAGTGAAGGATTCACTTAAATTCACATCAACAATATTTTTATACAACATTTTTTTGTCGTTTGTTCTATGTGTCTATTTCTTTTGAGTTACAAATCCAATCCAAGTGCGGAGGTAGGCATTTATTAAATGTTTATTAAAATGTTTTATTTTTGTCCCAGGAACACTATGTGACTCTCTGCGTAACTTAGGTGTCAATAACATAAGTGTATCGCTATTGTAAGCGACGCATATGTATATCTGGCACAAAATAATAGGGGCAGTTGAGAAAAACGTATATTTGAATAGAGGAAAAGAAAAAAGTGTAAGAAAAAACCGGGTTTTTAGTTTTATATATGTTCTGCTTATATGTTTTATTGCTTAGTAAAATAAACTGAGCTCAGTAACTGGCCGTTTTAACTGTTTCACGCCGGAGATCAATGTGAAACAAGTGACAATAAGTCCCTTGCACTATAGGATAAGACGTCGAGACGACCAGAAATTGGATTTGACTAAAAGTAATCGGCAATTGATAACCATAATCGAATCGTATCCCTCGCGACGCCATACGGCGCGGCCCTCAGCACACCCTGGAGGGCCGTTAGCGCATGCGTGAACTGGGAGAACAACTGTTGGGACACTGATATGTTTTGTATTGAGGATTAAACTTGTTCCACGCAACTGGTACCGCGGTGGTACGGACCACTGGGTAAAGTGGATGGCAATTAGTTAGTCCCGTATGTTGAACATTTGTGAATCTTTTTGGGTTGAAGTACTTTTTTATGATCGGGAAATGAGCAAACGTGCCTCATAATGGTACTGACGCGGTTCTGGCCAAAAAATCCTTTTTTTAATATATTTTTTAAAAGGCTGAAGCAAAACTAGACTGGTAAAAAATTGGTTCCTTATAAAGTACGAGTAACTGCCCTCGCTTTGCTTCGGTTTTCTTATTTTTTACAACTTATTGGAGTTTTATTAAGGATCCCTAATTTTTTGAAAATATAATATAGCCTATGTTACTCGGGGATAGTGTAGCTTCGCAACAGTGAAAGAATTTTTGAAATCGGTTCAGTAGTTTCGGAGCCTATTCAATGCAAACAAAAAATCAAATCTTTCCTCTTTATATATTAGTATAGATTGCCGCAAATGCATTTGAAATGTTTTACGATTATTTTACTTAGTAGGAATAAAGACTTCAATGTGTTCGTGTAACTACTTACCAACGGGTGGATGCTGAGTCCAGCGACACTCAACTGGATCATGACATTCTTGAGACTACGGCCTTATCCATTGGTCAGCAATTAACTTATAAGATATTATGTATACATATGTTTCCTCGTGTGTCTTCACTAAAGCCAACATTAATTTGAAAATGATCATAGCGTTTAAAAAAATGCAATGTGTTTTATTATGATACTAATGGACGATTACTGCCGGGTTGCTACTTTACTGATTTATTTTATTTAGAAACGTTATTAGTTATACCTGGCATAACTTTTGTACAGGAAAAGTAGATGTTAAGCATTTTGTAAACTAAATTGCTTTCGAAATGATATCAATTCGGTACAGGATCTACAGATTTCTGATCACCTAGAAGCCTAAATTGAACAAAAAAAATTAACTATTCTAACTATACTAACGTTTTAGAATGAATAAAAGAAGTTTGCTCAAATTTTTAGCAATTTCCGGATTATCCGTCAATTCTTTTTTTTAAATATCACGTCTGAATAGTATCTAGTATCTACTAGTGTCTAATACACAGTCAAAAATAGCAAAATAATTTTATAAATATTTTTTGGATTTAATTTAAACGAAATAAAAAGTAAGTTTTTCTCTCATCTAATATTATAAAGCTGAAGAGTTTGTTTGTTTGGTTGAACGCGCTAATCTCAGGAACTACTGGTTCGAATTGAAAATATATTTTTGTCTTTGATAGTCCATTTATCAAGGAAGGCTATATACATATAGGCTATACAACATCATATATTTTAGTAGTTAGTATTTTCCACAAATTAACGCGGGTGAAGCCGCGGGGCACAGCTAGTTTATTCCATAAAATAAGAACCAAGCAGCTTTAAAACACATTTTAAAAGTAACTGTAGATACATAACAAAGAAAATCTTTTAACTTTCAACAAGATTTTAAAACAAATTTTAAATGTGTGAAACGTTTACTTATAAATATTTTACTGCAATACATTTGGCTTCTAAATTGTGCCCTTTTTAGTTTAGGGTTAAAAAGCCCTACAATGACACAATAGGGTGTCTTTTTAACACCAACAATTTGGCGGGGCTTGTCCTGCGCCCCCGGTGAAGGGATGGGGACATTAGTAAACATTTTTTAATCTATTTTGACATGACAATGCTCAGATTCATTGTTAGCGGTAAATCAGTTTGAAATTGGAAGACGTATTCTGTTGTCATGAAAAATGATACTTGTATAAAATAATTGGTTGAAAGAAATTTCTAAAAGTAATCTATACTAATATATAAAGAGGAAAGATTTGATTTTTTGTTTGCATTGAATAGGCTCCGAAACTACTGAACCGATTTCAAAAATTCTTTCACTGTTGGGGAGCTACACTATCCCCGAGTAACATAGGCTATAATATTTTCAAAAAAATTAGGGATCCTTAATAAAACTCCAATAATGTAACCCAAGATGTAAAAATTAAGAAAACCGAAGCAAAGCGAGGGCGGTTACTCGTAATTAATAAATAGGCTTGTTAATAGTATCAGGCGTTACTTTGATTCCACATTGACTTGTTTAACATAATATTATTATGCAGATATTTATGTGACAGGTAAATATTTGTACTGCAAGCTCATGTAACCTGGAACCCAGGATCCTAATGCGGTACTTTAAAATATGTGTCAACGTCATTGAAGTATAATGTCACAGAACAGACATCTCGAACAAAAATTGTGTCCCGCCGGGAGATTCTATTTTCAAAATTGAGCCCCCGTTCTCCTTTCAAAATCGAACGGATCCATTCAAAATTGAAGCCGATCGGCGTCAATTCATTGGGATATACATTGCGTTCGCGGTGTCGGTTCTATATGCTAGTAATAATACTTCAATGGTCAACGTTTATTTTATTGCCTTACCTAAAAATAATTCTGAACTGTGATAAGGATTATCATCTTCTTGAAATATATATTAATAAAACAACATTGTCCGTACTATTCGTCATTTTGACTTTCTAAAAACCGTAATGTGTAGAATAATTTATTTGTTAATGTTATTGTTATTCCCTTATGGAACAGGGCACCAACTGTGCTGTTTCCCGACATGGCCGACTTTATAAACGTTTTTGGCGACTGGCACGGGGCACCGGGGGCACCACTGGCTGGCAGGATGGCACAGATGTGTGAATGATGAACGATTAGATTTGCCGAGATTAGGGGCCACCGCTGGTTACTTTGTAGTTGTCTCGTGAAGTATTATGTGATGACAAATGTTTATAGGGTTTTGTTGTTTTGAAAACGTTCATTGGATGAGGCTGGGAGTTATATTTCGGTTTAATTATGTAAATTAAAAGATTTTATGAATTGCTGTGGCTTATGAAGTACTACGGTATCTTTTTTATGCAGGAGGTACTAGTCGCTTGAAACAAAATTATTGACGATGAAAAATGAATTGATAAAAAATGAAAGAAAGAAAGAGAGAAAGAAAGAAAAGTTTATTTCACCTAAATTAACTACAGCAACAAATTATAACGAAAAACAATACAACACTTAGATGTAAGATAATTAGGTGAAAAGGGTTCACGCTCAGCATAATGATCGCGGAAAAACCACGGCCGCTGGTGTTCAGAGTGACCCTCAAATTGTGCAGTTCGGGTGATTGAGGGTAATACAAATATTAACACAATACAAATATTAATACACTAATAAAAAATATCTGAAAAATGCATTCTGATGTGGTTGTTTCCGAAGAACAAGTTTCTTTAACACTTAAAAAAGTTTCTTAAACCTAGTTTACCCATTATCAATAACTCGGAACCCCTGTATTACAACGTCACCATACCCGATTTTAAATCGATTTTTCGTTTTATGATACAATTTGTCACCGCTCAGGGCGGAGGGCAAAATTAAATGGTTCTTTTGTCAAGAGACACTTGTTAGGGTTCATCCGCACAACGCGAGTGTTTAATTGCTTGTTTACATGACAAATGTTTGTCGAAGCTGCCTTGGCTTCGCTTTGTTGTATTTGTTTTTAGTTATATTAATGTCAAGCAGTGTTCAGACGGGCCCAAAAACTCCACAACAGAAATCTTGAGAAAAACAACTGAATAGGAGGTTCACTGATTTTATTGAAAACAGAGCGAGAACAATATATCAAAGTGAAGGCTACAAAACATATTTCTAGCAGACCCTTATAGCTCTGCCAAGAAACCTCAACAGCGTGTTTCAGCTATGAATTTAGTAGTGCCATCTTTTAAAAATATATAAAAACTAAACATGACTGATGACACTAGTGATATAAAATATTTTACTTGGTTCTTATCTAAACATTCCGCCCACCATGGACAGAATGTCCATATCCGCCCACCATGAGCTATTAAAGTTTCTTAACATAACACAGTACAGTGAGAAAAACAACTTAATCAATAAACTGGCACTATCATAGTGCACTGCACTGTGAAAGTATACAAAAAATAACAAAATAAAAAATTATAAACAACCAATGCTTTCTGCTAATAAAGTAACTTAAATAAAACAAACTCTTAAACATAAAACTTACTTAGTCGACAACAGGAAGGACACATAATTTTGATGTCGGTCTCTTAACAATATGACCCTTGCAACGTAGACTAACTACGCGCGTGATTTTGTCCACACCTGGATGTTTATCAACTATCACACCAAATAACCACCTGGCTGGAGGCAAATCATCCTCCTTGACTAATACTACATCGCCTATTTTTGGTTCAGGTTGTTTATGAGCCCATTTGTGTCTTTGCAAAAAATGTGTAAGATATTCTGCAGACCACCGTCGCCAAAAATGTTGAACCATTTTTTGAGTGAGTTGCCACCTACGAAGACTACTGATGTTGGATTGTTCGTAATTAGCATCAGGTACAAGAACAAGTGGCTCTCCTACCAAAAAATGCCCAGGAGTCAAGGGTGACGGATCGTCGGGATTATCAGAAAGCTGCGAAATGGGTCTTGAGTTGAGGCAAGCCTCAACTTGAGCTAATACAGTGGTGATTTCCTCAAAAGTCAATGTGGTGTCGCCAACTACCCTTCTGAGATGATGTTTCGTGGACTTTATTCCAGCCTCCCACAGTCCTCCAAAGTTTGGCGCACGAGGTGGTATAAAGTTCCAGCTAGTTCCAGATACGGCGAGCGTTTCAGTAATCTCTGGCATTATGCCCAACCTTTCAGCATCGAACAAAGACTTGAGCTCTCTGGCGGCACCAACAAAATTAGTACCATTGTCGCTCCATAGTTCGGCACAATGTCCTCGTCTGGCTACAAAGCGTTTAAACGCTGCAATGAAACCTTGAGCTGTCAAATCAGTCACTGCCTCCAAATGAACAGCTCGTGTAACCATACAGACGAAGAGACATATATAACCCTTATGAGAGTGATGTCCTCTTCCTTTCGACGTCCGGATACTAATTGGGCCAGCGTAGTCAACTCCGGTTCGCAAAAAAGGTCGACAAGCAGTTACTCTTGCCGCTGGAAGTTGGCCCATAAGTTGTTGGGTAGTGCGAGCAGCGTGACGTATGCAGGTGACACATTTGCGTACATGCAATTTCACCAACGACTTCACATCCACAATCCAGTACCTTGTACGCAAATAATTCACCATCAGTTGAGGACCTCCATGCAATGTCCTCTCGTGAGCTTCTCTTACCAATAGTTGGGTGAGTGAAGACCTATGAGGTAACAAAATAGGGTGCTTCTTGTCTTCACTAACTTGAGATAGCTGCAGACGACCACCAACACGCATGATACCTGCACCATCAATGAATGGACTTAATGAGGTGAGTTTATTCTTTTTATTTACACTTCCTGTCTTAGCTATATTATCCATTTCTTCTTTAAAATTATGTGCTTGACATTGTTTAATACAAACATTTAAAGCTTCCATCATTTCTTTGAATGATATCCACTTGTCAAAATTAACTTTATTAGCACTTCTTAAGCATAGAAATCTCCTACATAATGCTACTATTCTAACTAACTTCGTTAGTGAAGAATATCTATCCCACAAATCAAATTCTTCATTAATGGTCATACAGAATACTTTCTTCGCTTTTTCTTCTAAATTTATTTCTGTTGTCCTATCCCTATTGCCAAAGTTTATTTTCTCATTCATCAACCAGCCCGGTCCTTTCAGCCACAATTCGTTGCTCGGATATTGCGAGGGTCTTACTCCTCGCGAAGCACAATCTGCAGGGTTGTCCTTTGATTGGACGTGATACCACTGATCACTATCCAGAACAGTTAATATTTCAGACACCCTATTAGCGACGAATGTCTTCCATCGGCTTGGATGACTACTAAGCCACGCGAGCACTACAGATGAGTCTGTCCAAGCGTGAATACCAGACTTAGAAATATTCAAGGTATGAGATACTTCCTGTAATATCTTCGCCAGCAGCACAGCACCACACAGTTCCAGCCTCGGAATCGATACCTGTTTGATGGGGGATACCTTTGTCTTTGACGTAATAAGACTTACACTAATCGCTCCTGTATGGTCTATCACCCGTAGGTACACCACTGCGGCGTATGCATCATTGGATGCATCACAAAAACCGTGCAACTCCACAAGTGTGACGTCTTTGCTCGTATTGACCCATCTAGGAATTTGGACTCCGGTAAGTAAAACCAAATCGGCCCGATATGCGACCCATTCCTCCATTAATTGTGGTGGAAGTTCATCGTCCCAATCAATACCAGATAGCCACAATTTCTGGATGAATATTTTCGCGATAATAATCGTCGGAGCGATCCAGCCAAGAGGATCGAACAATTTTGCTATGTCTGATATGACCTTCCTTTTAGTTACAGGATAATCTAGCGGCGGTAAGTGAACGGAGTATTCAAAGGCGTCGGATTGGCGATTCCAGGTAAGTCCTAAGATCTTTACAACTGTGTCTGTTTTCATTTCTATATTCTCTGTTCCTTCATCCTTTGTCTTTCCTATCTTAATTTCTTCTAACAATTCTTCACAATTGCTGCTCCATTTCTGTAACTGAAATCCCCCTCCTTCCAATAATTCATTCATTTCCGTAAATATAGCCTTTCCTTCTTCAATACTGTTGCACCCTGTCATCAGATCATCCATATAAAAGTCTTGTAAAACTCTTTCAGATGCCAACGGGTAATTTATACCATCGTCATGTGCGACTTGTTGCAGGGCACGCACAGCAAGATAAGGAGCTGATGAAGTGCCAAATGTTACCGTCAACAACCTGTAATCCTGTAACTCGTAATTTGGTTCGTCAGGATCACGCCAAACAATACGCTGGAAATCTGAATCTGATTTATAAACTTCAACTTGTCGGTACATCTTAACAATGTCCGCAATGAGGCATATGGGATGAAGACGCCATCTTAAAATTATTGTTCTTAAATCCGACTGGAGAGTCGGTCCCACCATCAAGTCATTGTTCAAAGAGACTCCATTAGTACCAGGACACGAGGCGTCAAAGACAACACGTACCTTGGTTGTTTTTCTGTCTTCTTTGACAACAGCATGGTGTGGAAGGTATACTGCATCCTGCTTATGACGTTCTTCTTTCGGAGCTGGCTCCATATGACCAAGATCTAAGTATTCTTGTATCACCTTGCTGTAATCCAATTTAAGTTTGGGATTTTTTAATAATTTGCGTTCCAGTGAGTAAAATCGCTTTGCAGCAATATCCCTAGAGTTGCCATATTTACAAGCGGGATCTTCGTCACGAAAAGGTAATTTTACTATATACCTACCTGAAGCATTTCGTTTCGTCATGCGTGAAAATATCTCCTCGCATCGGGACTCCTCAGGTGTGAAGTGCTTTTTAGAGCTCTCTGACTCCAATTCCCAAAACCGACGCAACAACTCATTCACATCATAGTGTGTGTGCATACTCACGAACTTAGACTGACTCCCTTCCTCACAGTTTGCATATATTTGCCCAGATAAGATCCAACCTAGTTTGGTTTTCTGCGCTATTGGACAACCAGGTGAACCTTTGATAATGCCTTCTTCCAAAATCTGGCAATAAATATCTGCACCTAATAAAATATCAATTTTATTGGGTATATTGAAAGTGGGATCTGCTAAGTCTGATTCAGTCAACTCTAATACAGGTTGAACGACTACCTTTCTTTCAGGTAGAAAGGCAGTGATTTCATTAAGGACGAAAGCCTTAACACTAACAATAAAATGCGGATCGCGAAGTGACTGAATTTTAAAATATACAACAGACTTAAATTCTAATGAACCAGTCTGATCACTTCCCAACCCCGCTATTATCCCTTTACTCGTGAACTTTTTCAATCCGAGTAATTGAACCGCGGCTTCCGTTATAAAGGAAGCCTGTGACCCTTGGTCTAGTAAAGACCTAAGTGTCATGAGCACACCTGTTCTCGACTCAACCTTTACTAAGGCTGTGGCCAATAATACTTGGCTGGGCAATTTCGAGAAACAATTAACTATTGACTCGCTCTTTGATACAACATCCTTGTGCGACGTGACCTCCCCTGTCTCAACGCTGTCAGTCTGCTGTGATACGCTTTTAGGATGTAACATAGAATGATGCCTTTTTTTGCAAATCTTACAACGAGTAGGCTGACGGCATGAATACGCAGAGTGCTTAATTCCAAGGCAATTAAAACATAAGCCCTTGGTTTGAACAAAATCACGACGCGCATTTATATCTAACTTGGCAAACTTTTTGCAATTAGCAGTTTTGTGATCTTCGTTACAGTGAGCACATATAGGAACGGTAACATGAAGAGATTTAACGTTTCGCGATGTGGTTGGCCTAGCAACTTTGTTGTCCAAAAATTCTAATGACCTGAATCTGTTCTGAAGAAATTCTTTAAAACAAGCCAAGGTAGGCAACTCATTAAATGTTTCGCTTATCTTTGCCTCCCAAAGCTTTCTGGATTCAGGATCTAGTTTTAGACTCATAAGGTAAATCACAATAACATCCCAAGTTGTAACATTAACTCCCAAATTCTCTAAGCCTGTTAAACATTCAGTCATGGTATCAAGCAAATCTTTAATGCCACCCGCTGACTCTACAACTAGATTTTTTACAGTAGTTAATTTCTGTAAGATACAATTTGCGAGATATCGTTTATTGTTGTATCTACTTTCTAATTGAGCCCAACAAATTTCGTAGTTATTAAAAGTTACAGGAATGTGTCTTAAAAGTTGCTCGGCTTCACCAGTTAGTTGCGTTTTTAAATAGTGCAACTTTTGTACATCATCAATAGATTTATTATTATGCACTAAAGATAAAAACAAATCACGAAATGTAACCCATGCTGAATAATTTCCATTGAAAGTAGGTAAAGAAATTTTGGGTAATTTCAACGCGCTATTATTACTTACTTGCTTTGGCGATTCCTTACCATCCTTACTGGAAATTACCAAACATGACAGTTTAGATTTTAGTTCACTTTTATAATCAATATATTCCTCTTCAGTGCGTTCATATAGATTAACATACAAAGACTTTTCGATATCTACTGGCTTAATTGTACTTAAAATTTCAGAATCAGTTTCATTAAATCTTGTCCAAAGTCTTTCTAAGTTTTCTAAACGCGTCTCCACATAACATTCTGAGAAACGATCTTTAGGAGTTTTCTTATAATTTGCTCTCGACCTTTGAATTTTATTGTAAATATCTTCTTGCAATCTATTATAAGACTCCATGTTTCAAATTTCTATGAAGAATTTACAAAAAAATTCTAAGTTGAAAAGATGACAAAATTTTCTAAGTTAAAATTCACAAAATTATTCTAAGTGTTTGGAAACAAAACAAGATTATAAGAAATCGGACATAGGTTCCCCGTTGGTTCACTTTTAGAGAAATTATTCTAAGTCCAAATTTACTTTTTTGAAAATTCTACAAGTTAAAATATTCAAGTAAATCAACTAAGTCCAGTATGACACTTTAGTACTTACAGTTCTAGCTTCACTCACTGTCACTTTAAATTTCCAAGTTATGCGCCGTGTGCTGCCCTCTGTGATAGCTCCAGTGCTCCACTGTGTGCCTTTGTTCCTTGGTAGCCTGTGGTAACCGCTGCTTTACTGTGAATTGGCCACACCAAATTCACCCTTCTGCCGTGAGCGAAGAAATGCTTTTTCTCCTGCTCCCAGATGCGTCCACATGCACCATCAACGACGAGTTGCCGTTGTGTTGACAACACAGAAACCCTCTGATCTATATCAGCCTTGAAGTCGCAGTCGGCATCCGGCTCGAAGGACCAATGTTCAGACGGGCCCAAAAACTCCACAACAGAAATCTTGAGAAAAACAACTGAATAGGAGGTTCACTGATTTTATTGAAAACAGAGCGAGAACAATATATCAAAGTGAAGGCTACAAAACATATTTCTAGCAGACCCTTATAGCTCTGCCAAGAAACCTCAACAGCGTGTTTCAGCTATGAATTTAGTAGTGCCATCTTTTAAAAATATATAAAAACTAAACATGACTGATGACACTAGTGATATAAAATATTTTACTTGGTTCTTATCTAAACAAGCAGTGAGGTGAAAAAATGTCTATGAAAACAATATTTTTTTAGATATCTATGAATATTATTTTAACTTTATAATGTGAATTTTATCAAAACAATCCGAATTAAGAAGGCACATTAAATAAAATATTTAAAGAAATATGAGTTAAAGGGTTAGGGTTGCCAGATAGCCGGGATGCGTCTGGATTGTCCCGACATTTCACATGATATCTAGGCAAGTCTCGACAAAGTACAAGTATAAGGCCCGACAAAATACAAAATGTCCCGACAAATCCCCACTTTTTGAAGTTTTGTCCAAATATTTCAGTCTTGCCAGCTGGCAATCCTAGTTACAGTGCGTATCTACTTTAATTACTTACCAAAAAAGGCACCATCTTGCCAGAATTGATGCCGGCGTGGTAGTACCCTAGTACCTAAATAATGAACTGACTTATCTAGTTAATGACATAAAAAATACCTAATAACAACGATAGTGTAATTTTGTTGGAACAATGTCTTTTGGCATTTATTTTGTACAAAAACCTATCTAACATTACTTCGATGATTTGATCGGAACGCCTATTTATTACGTTTATAAATTACTGACACCTGAATCACATGAAATAATAAAATTGTTATTTTTTTATCAGGTACTTTACACAGTGCTTGTTTACTCCATTTCATCATATTACTGGTCGGATCACTTTCACTGAATTAAAAATATCCATTTATGGATTTCCACGCTAGCTTTGTATGCGTCGGGAATAGATTAAACGAACTTACCTGTACCTACGTGAATTTCTATCTTAATTATTCGGTGTTTCATGTTAGTTTTATTCATTCGAAAGTTATTAGTTACCTAAATATTTAAGTTTATCTACCAGCCCCAGTTTTGATTTTGTCATAATCCATTCATTAATTTTGATCGGTTAAATCACGTAATAAAATCTTATATCCACATTTGATATGACGGTATAATTTTATCTCCATTACGTATCTTTGAACAACGTTATAAAAAGATGTGATAACAAACGACAATTTAGTGTCACCTTTGGACAAATAAACTAAGGTACGCACGTCATTACTTAAAAAATTCTGCAAAGTAATCAATCGGGTAAAAAATAACAATTACCATTTTTTACCTTGTCAAGTAGGTACGTACAGTTAGTTTTAAATGAATGAACATTGTGAGTACGTAGGTACAGGCGTCCAGGCATGCTCGCGCTCGCACCCACACGGATCGGGCACTAAGCTAAAAGGATTTACCTAATTCGACGTGACGGGCCTGACGCGGGAAAACGTAAAAAACAACTTGACAGGAGCGCCTTACGACATCGTTAAATCCCTCCGCCCGATAAAGATCTGTGACACCTTAAAAGTAAGGAATAAAAAAAGTGTCAGCCAGCACCTGGGCTACTGTATTCAAATGAATTTTTTCTCGAAACCCCGCGGTTTTCGGAAAACTACCCTCGAGTCTTGTGAGGTCGTGTTTTAAGCTCATTTCGATGGTTTTTGTCGTAGCATTTTTTGTCCATCGTCAATGGTGGGGTGAATGACACGGTGCTATTTGGTAGCCGCTTATTTTGATAACATCAAGGACGTGTGAGATAAAGTTTTTTGCGGCGTTCGAAAAAACATCCGATTGTTCTCTCAATGAAATCATTTTGATCATTTTATTGATGCGAGATTATTGTTCTATGAATTAAAAATATACGAGTACACACACAATTACTTGCGTAATCATTTCGTTGTCTAGAAAAATATGATACTAAATTTCCTTTTGCCCATTGACAAAATTATTGCTAATAATTTAAATGCTCCAGTCTCAGGATTTCCATCCTTGATTCCCAGAGTCCCAGCTGGAGGAGATTTGCCAAAGCAATACCCCTAATAAAGTGGCGGATCTCCTTTCTTGTTCGTGATGACCTGATGACGAGGCAAAAGACAACTAGTTAGCTCCATTATGCATGTATGTCTGCATGTCTGCATGCATGTATGCAATGTGCATAGTTGCTAGCTGGCTTTTCCTCTCTGAATGCTTAAACCTTGTTTTAGTACCAGTGTTGGAGACTTTACTTTTTTATTTAATTTAGTACGTCTGTATGTAAATTCAAAATATACTTAATATTGACCTAACCAACAATCAAGTTCTTCAGCGGTGTGAAAAATATAGACCACTTTAAGGACGTATAAAAACGTTCTTAGCGACTGTAATTTAACTCTACAAATCTGAACTTCATGATGAAGTGTTAAAGTCGAAATTGGATTGTGGTAATATTGAATATATACGTCGCGCCCATCCCATTACTTTTATGGGTTCGATCTCGGTAGCGACATTGTATTCAAATCGTCAGAATTTAAATACAAAAACGCGATTATGTGACGAAGGGCCATGCAAGCTATGCGTCCGCTGCCAAGATTGGCATCTTTCCCTGTTTACGCACTGGATGTTTAAAACGCAGTGTCAAGTGTTTACCAATAAAAAAAAACTTAGCCCTAAAATATAATTATCAGTTTTAAATTATTATTATTAGCTATATTCATGATTCTTCTATTATGATTCAATTCCTACGATTCCATTAGGTACCTACCTGGAGTAGGTTCTTTCAACTAATGAGTAGTTGAAAGCTTTGTGTCTAACCATTGTAATAAACAGCAGCAAAATGATTTGTTTTCTATTCATAATATTTACAACAACAATAAGCTAGGTTACCGTTGCCCGAAGAGAGCGGCGTGAAGTGGAACTAAATGCAGGATAACAAACTATTGGACAATTATTAAAATAATTCTTACATTTTTGTATACACGCAGCAACAATAGCGTGTTTTGAAACATAGAATAGAACAATGTTTTATCGCCTCTGATGAATCTATTTAAATATTTTTTTCTATTTTCAGGTGTAGGTGAAAAATTATAACCAATCTCATTGGTGTTCTAATAAGATCGTTCGCGGGGAAGCAGATATGTGACATTTATCTGCAGAAATCCACTTGCATTTTGTAGGAAATCCTAGACACTGTTCATCCCTATTGTATTTTATCCCAGTTTCTTGACTTTTACAAGTGTTTCATTTGTGTCTTAGTATTTTTTTATACGGTAGGTAAGCAGCGTTTTTGACGCGGCGTTTTTGATGCGGCGTTTTTACGCTTAAGTACGAATGCTCTAAAACATCCAACCCTTGAGAACCTCGGTAATCGCGTCTGGTACTGGATGTGGCACTAATGTCGCGTGATGTGCCATTGTTCGTGCTTCCGGTGCTTAGCATCTGAGGACGAGATGGCCTGATAACGAACCTGTATGGCCTCGTTTGTATTTCGGTGGTTATGAATGAACCAAAGAAGTCGCAGGTAGAAGTTATTTGTCTTGTATGTTTTACTGTCATAAAATGATCACAGTGTAATAACTTGACGATAGTCAGTTTTCTTGCAGTCAAAACAAAATCCTATATCTCCTGATACTAAGTCTCTATGACCATAGAAGAAATAATAGTACTTTGCTATGACTCATGTATTAGGTAAGATTAATACAAAAAAATGATGTTGCAATCATAGATTTAAATATATAACATGTATATAGACGGGCTGTTTCGAACAAAATCCGTGTCACATTTTTCATACTCTGTGACAGCGCTTCGTTCGGTCAAGTTCGGTTCAAGATGGCGGTATCAAGTATTTTGCACTAAATCATTTTTAAAAATGTACCTAAGTACAAATATATTTATTTACCAATTATAATTTTAAATAAACTCAAATAAAGTTCAATCGTAAATAATGAAAACGTTTTAACTGTGCACAATAAACAATATAAGGCGTTATTATATTGTGTTCTTGAACGGTCGAGGTTTTTCAAAAATGACATCTACTTGTCACGCTTGCTCGCAGCCGACTAAAATGCGTTGGCACCATTTGGTGTCAATATATGTGTCCAACTTTTTAGTACTGACGTCCTGTCTAGTAGTATATATACATATAGGTCTATGGTTGCAATGAAATAAATAATATACTTAACATTGTAAATGATGTGTTTAATAATTACATATGTATTGTTTTACCCCGAAAGCTGAGACCGGATCTCTATACAGATATTCTCTACATCGGAAGTTGAAAAGAATACAGAATAAAAAGATTCGTTTGTACAATTCTTACTGGAACTCGCACCAAAACGCAGTCGTTTTCTTTGCTCAAATATATGTAGGTAATATGTATGCTCGTACGTAAACGTATGTACGTTTGCGATTCATACATGGGAGAGCTTGTGAATACATCCTAACAAGGCGTTTCTACTTCTCCTCCGGAGTAGTATGAATCTGTGTCTCTGCAAATACAAACTGAGATGGGTTAAAAAAAATCCCACAACCGTTAATGCCACTAAGCGCCGCCACAGATACGTAAAATTATGAATACGACACTCACAATTTATTTGATAAATTAGATTAATTTGCAATTAAAATTATTAGTTGTGGCAAGTTTACTAAATGGAAGTGGCATTTTTATCGATGTTGCGACAAGTTTGCCGCAAATATATCAATGTCTGCGTCATTTAGTATTGACTCGAGTTAGCTCAGTAATGGCAGTAATTAATAAAATAAATACCTGGTCAAGTCCGGCTGTGCTCCAGTGGATTGCACGAAAGTAGGTACGTACGACATATCCGGTAGGTAGGTATACAACCTTTTTAAATCTCTATTCTACAAAATTAAAATTAAGGAGTATTTTTGAAGTGAAAACTTTTTTAGCCGCTTTTAGCTGTTTTTTGCAGGGAAAAAACTTATGAATTCGCGTCATCAAAATGCGCGAAATGCTCGTGACATGTTATTTGTATTATATTAAATTTAGGATTAGCAATTACGAAAACAGCATAATGTTTATCTTTAGCAGCAAGATAAACGAGAGGTCTTTTGGCATTTCTCATCACATTTTCGCACAGTTCTGGCATTATTCCGCTGAAATCATCTCGGACAATCTGTTTTATAGATTTCTAGCTCGGCTTATTAACTTTAGCACGTCCCTTCTGTTAACTCCTTAGAAAAAAGTCAGGAGCTGTCTAATCTTAGAGACCCTTAAATATTACCATAGACAATTGGGCGCAATCTTCACATTCACAGCGTATCCGCAACAGAAGATTGGTTTGATAAATTAAACCACGTTGTTGCGGTCAAACATCCAATGAATTACCGCGTCCGAAGATACTTCACTCGGTCAATCACTTTCTGTCAATAGGTTTCCCATCTATACAAATAAATAAAATTGAAGTGTCTGTTTGTACTTAATATTAAAATAACCGCTTATCACTAAGTGCATTTGGATGTATGCAAGGTACATATACCATAACAACATTTTTTTATAATTTTTGTCTGTCTGTTTGTTCCGGTTAATCTCTGAAATGGCTGGACCGATTTTGACGGGACTTTCACTGCCAGATAGCTGATGTAACAAGGAGTAACTTAGGCTACTTTTATTTTAGAAAAAAAAAATGTTAGGCGATACGAAGTTCGCCGGGTCAGCTAGTCTGTTATAAAAGTAAATTTATAGGGCACTTATGGCAGTTGACCATTCAAACAGACTCATCAAGTGAACTGCATGACCCTTATTTAAATAGCATAAGAATGTATGTATATTATTAGCCTCAAAGGTCGACATAGAGAATCGGCTAAGCCGCGAGAAAAAATCAACGACCATCACACGTTTGATAGAGTAAGGATTTGTATAATAAATCCACTAAGAGATCAATACATAGGCACCAATAAATGTTTTAAATCGTTTGTGTCAGGCAACGAGAGTGCGTCAAAGAAGAATTGATCTGTACACGTAGAAGGGCTCTTGGATTAAAGCTTGCTGGCGTTGTGACTTTTCAATTTTTTACTGATTTAAAAAAAGGACGAGGTTTTCAATTCAACAGCTTTATTTATATGTTTTTTGTATTCGAAAGATGGTGCTTATTATGTGTTAAATCAGAGTTTTTGAGTAATCAGTATTTTCTGAATTAGGTAATCTATACTAATATATAAAGAGGAAAGATTTGATTTTTTGTTTGCATTGAATAGGCTCCGAAACTACTGAACCGATTTGAAATATTCTTTCACTGTTGGGAAGCTACACTATCCCTGGTTAACATAGGCTATATTATATTTTCAAAAAAATTAGGGATCCTTAATAAAACTCCAATAATGTAACCCAACGGGTAAAAAAATAAGAAAACCGAAGCAAAGCGAAGGCGGTTACTCGTAGGTATATATAATTGATTTAGACTACGTTGATGATGTTCTCATTTTATTTGAAGTCATTTTGTTAGTCAAAAAAAAAAAGATTATAAACGTACAGTTTGCATGTCTGTATTACAGTTAGGTTAGAAGAAAGAAGACATTAATTTTAAAGAAGACATTAATTTTAATTGATACTAACAATAATGTGGGATCATTATTATGTAATTTCTAATTGTCTTCTTTGAACTTTCCGCGTTTGCGTGCTGTCAGGCTTAGCTAATAGGTATATGTCGTGTTATACTATCTGAAAACTGAGTAATTAATATATTTTTTTTCTATATTATACACGCACACAATAGTATTAACCGTTATATTAACCATTGCCGGTATGTGCCTTCTTCGGTTAACATCAATATTAAACGAATTGAAAACATTTATCGTTTATTATCGTACTATAATATAAAAAACTCGTAGACTTACTTGATTAATTCTTGTAACATAAAAACATTCGATCTCGCATTACCATTACGTTACTCTTAATGACTTGCCATCTGTTCATGCACGTCACGTATAAAGAAAGGTGTTGTACAAGACCAATTTAATGATATTTATCGGCAATTAACATTAATCGCTTCTGAGGTATATATTTATTGTTCTTTGATCGCGTCTCGTGTGTCATTCGGATTAAGCGCGCGCGCAGGTAGTCTGAATGAATTGTCACTGTCTTCCACTGACAGGCGAGGTAGGGTTGTCGAGCGGGTAATTTTATATTGAATCCTACTAATATTATAAATGTGAATATTTGTGGGAATTGGTATGGATGTTTGATGCTCTTTCACGCAAAAACTGAACGGATTTTCATGAAATTTAGCAAACAGGTTGACCATGGGCTGGGTACATTTTAGTCCGAAAAACGTGGGCAGAGCGCTTGTAAAAATATATCTTGACATATCGGTAGCACCCTTGGTTACAGAGGGGTACGCGTGCAGGCCAGAAGTGCCACAACTGACCATCATAACTTGACAATAAAAAAAGCAAAGCAAAGCAACAACCCATAATTGTCCCACTGTTGGGCTCGGGGTCTCCTCTCACAATGTGAGGGGTACAGACCATAGTCTACCACGCTGGCCAAGTGCGGATTGGTAGACTTCACACACCTTTGAGAACTTTATAGAGAACTAACTCTTCGACGTGCAGGTTTCCTCACGATGTTTTGACAATAACGTCTGTTTATTTACCAGACATTAGATACGAAAACTCATGACGTATTATCGTTAATAACAATCTAATTTCAGCTGGAAAGGTTTTAGTGATGTGGTAACGATAGCGCTTATCTGTGCGTGCATATCTATGTGTGTCCGTTTACCATATAACTTAAGTGAAACTTCTTATGTCCCTTTAATTTAACTGAATAAATAGTTGTTACTTCTTGTCATTTTTATACCAATGCAGAATAACTTTATCTAAGCTGAAAATGATTAATTGATTTATCTTGTATGATTAAATAAATGCTTGCACACTATGCACACACATAGCCCCGCAGTAGGATGCACCGGTGTCGCAGGTGGCGTCGGCATCACAAGACATCACTATAAAACCCATGATCCGAGATCACACACATACATATATCTGTCATTTAAATATGCCCCAATTGGGAATCGAACTCGGAACCCCTCGCTTCCCAGGTAAGGTCACTACTAACTAGGCAAATCATTCCGTAGTTTACGTATGAAATCTATACATCTATACAAATAAAGCAAGTATAACAGTGCAATATAGCAGTGATAGCCTAGCGGTTAGAACGTTGGTCTCTCGAACAGAGGGGCCCGAGTTCAAATCCTGGCACGCACCTCTAATTTTCAAATATTATGTGCGTATTAGAAGTTAATTATTACTTGCTTCGGTGAAGGAAAACATCGTGAGGAAACCTGCACACCGGAGAGTTCTCCATAAAGTTCTCAAAGGTGTGTGAAGTCTACCAATCCGCACTTGGCCAGCGTTGTAGACTATGGCCTGTACCCCTCACATTGTGAGAGGAGACCTCGAGCCCAGCAGTGGGACAATTATGGGTTGTTGCTTTGCTTTTTTTTATACAAATAAATAAAAAACAGTGTTTGTTTGTAATATTAAAATAATCGCTTTTTATTAAGCGCATTTGGATGTATACACGGTACATATACCAAAACAACGTTTTTCACAATTTTTGTCTGCCTGTCTGTCTGTCTGTCTGTCTGTTTGTACCGGCAAACCTCTGAAATGGCTGGACCAATTTTGACGGGACTTTCACTGGCAGATAGCTGATGAAACAAAGAGTAACTTAGGCTACTTTTATTTTAGAAAAAAAAAATAGTTTGTTAGGCGATACGAAGTTCGCCGGGTCAGCTAGTTCTTAATAAACTTACCTATAAGTTTTAGCAGCCCTGGCAGTCGCGTCTTCCATAATCCTCGTCAGCTTAGCTCTAACACGGGTAGCAACGCCGCGCGTGAGAACTGGCCCCGCGGACCCGTGACGAATGTGGACTGCGGACTGTGCTCCGTCCTGCAATGATCAAGGTCATTAAGGAATCTTGTTCGTGTGCCACAGATTACCAACAATATAAGATATCGAAGATGGCAATGATAATAATTTTAAATAAGTAGACTGACGACTTGAAGAAGACAGCGGGCATCCGCTGGATTCAGGAGGTTCAAGACCGGTCAGAGTGGCGCAAATTAGGGGAGGCCTATGTTCAGCAGTGGATCTCCAAGGGCTAATGGATGGATGAAGTAGGCAAAGTTTTGTTGCAAATCAAATCAAATCAAATCAAAATCTTTATTCATATAAGTATCACTGATACATTTATGCACGTCATTTTTTAAATGTAAGTACCAGCTTTTCGGAAGGGTGCTTTGTCATGGCATGGAGGAGAAGAAAAGCCGTAAAGAAATTTCTCAGCACATCTTTTAAAATAATGAAAAGTTACATAATATGTTTTAACTTACGCGGAACTGGATGCGGCACTAATTTCGAGGCGTCTTTGTCATTAATATATTCATTTATACTATAGTATCCTTTGCCTACTAGCTGAGATTTCACATATCTCTTAAATTTATTGAGAAAACGTACACCGAGCCCCATATAAGAACGTTGAACCCTACTTAGGTGAAAAGAAGACGTCACCTTCGATCAAAATATGCCTGTTTCTGGTTAGATGATTATGCGTATCACTATTCTGCTTGAACATGCCCAATTGAGTTGATTTTTTATGAATATAATATTACTGTAAATAAATTGAGCGACTACTGTTAATATGCCTATTTGACATGAGGCTATGAAAGTATGCAAAATAAACAAGTTTAGCAGTTTCTACATCAGAAACTGTCCTATCTTTCTAATGGCATAAACTGACCTACTTAGCTTACTCGCGAGAGCCGTTATATGGGTGCCCCATTGTAGTTTAAGTTGCGATTATCAAAGAGCGAAAGATCTAAATTTCTAAATCACGCGAAGTATCATGTACAATGAGTCTATTCTATCGATCCTATCTTTAGTCGAATCTAGTCGATCTATTTTTTCACACTGAAGGGTAAAAGGTAATTTACTAATAATGAAGCGCTCATAGCCCGGCAGCTTGCGTCGATCCTATGTGATCGACAAAGTTAAGCAACAGCGGGCGCGGTCGGTAGTTGAATGGGTGACCGCTAGTGGCAAAAATTTCTTGAGCGTTTCCGTGCTTCGGAGGGCACGTAAAGCCGTCGGTCCCGGTTGTTATAACAGTCGTTAAGCCATATCGGAGGCCCTCGGGTGGTTTGAAAAATTCCGACATTTGGGTTGGCCACTAACCCCTCCACTAATTCGCACTGGAGCAGTGTGGTGGAGTATGCTCTAGGCCTCCTCAAGAGGAGAGACCCGTGCCCAGTAGTGGGCCGTTAACGGGTTGAAGCCAGTTTACTTATAAATAAATAATAAATAAATAAATAAATTTTTATTTCAGGCCTTTTGGCCCATAGGCTTCCTAATTACAAAAATGGAAATAACTTATTCTAATAAAAATGTTAGTAACAATTTGGCTTATTCTATGTTAGTAATTAATAAAATAAAAATAAAAAACTATATCCTATCCTAACCTATCCCCATCCTCACAAAACGAGCACCAGGTGGGGTTGTCCTGGTGCTGATGTGCACCCCATTCCAAGTCCTCCAGAGAGGGCTGTCAAACTTCACAGCCAATGTGCTGAGAAGGGTGTTGGAGCTACTCAATAGTCTCAATAGTATATAAGAACAAAGATGTTGGGGATGTTCGGTGTCCATCGATTTCGGCTCAAAAACTACTTATTGGGGATATCGATGGGTATATGGTGGGTATGTGGGTAGCTCTGGGGTCTGTTCTTTCCCCCACTCTATTTTCGCTACTGAAGGACATGCTCATGCAATTGCACAGCGGTATTGCTAAGAACATATCTATTATACATATACCTAATATAAGTGTTTAGACTTATTGTTAGTATTAAATTCTTACTGCTATAATTGTATCCACACTGGGAACATACATAGGTACCTAGTTGAGGAAAATGGACAAGACTTTGGAGGCTTTTAAGTGGACGTGAAAAAATGTAAGCCAATAGTTTAAGACCAAATCGATTATCACATTTATTAACAGGTAGATGAGATGAAAATGACAAAGTAAGATTAGAGTAACAAGCAATTACTTGCATAATATTCTAAAAACGTGTTCAGTTAAGCGTTCAGATAAGGGCGTGCAGTAAAAATCGCTATGTAAAGAATAACGTATTTTTTTAACTTAGCCTATTTTTAACTTGTCCCAGTACTCCCAGTACCTAAATATTCTTTCAAAATTGGAATTCAGTCATTTAATATGCATGCAAAGATATTTTTCTTACTTACGGTTAGAAACTCATACCACAATAGCAGCATACTTACATCTTTCATAATTATATATGCATATGTACAAACATACTGAAATGAATTCTCTCCCAATTTATACCTTTAACTTCGTGATTATAATTATAATTCCTTAGTCTTTGTATATAGCTAAACGGAGGTTGTGAAAACATCGCTAAATTCTCCCGAGGCACGCCACGACATGAGCACTGCACCTCTGAAATCTCACCAGACGTGCATCTGACGGCGGCTGCCAATCAAAAGGGCTTTAACCTAATCCCGGTTAGGATTAAGGAAAAAATAAACCGACGGACCCCTTGTGTCCCGCGCAAAGCGTTCACGCTTCGCCGCTTACATGTTCAACTCTGACAACGGAAACTGCTGGCGAAACATTGAATGCTAACACAATTTGGATCTTAATCCCTTCACATAAGGGCCAGTCAAAAGAATCCCAACTGCATTGACAGCTTTGTACAGAATAAGTTCGGTATTTGACGCTTGAGGTTTCGCGTAGTATGTAATTGTTGTATAAAGGCTGGTATAGAGTTTTTTTATCCGTCTCGCTGATTTGCGGATGACTGACAAATAAGACTACATTTTTGTTGTTCTCGCCTTTTATTATTTTATCCTTCCTACCTTGTTCAACGTATATTTTGGACTGGAATAAAAAACGCTTGCAATAATTTTTTATTGCTCAAAAATATCCTTAATATTCGTGTATTTTATCTAAAATCTTGGTATTTAAGGGCTTTGTTCAAAAATGTATATTTGTTAAAAAAATATACTTAATATTTTATTTTGAAATTTAATTAAACTTTAATATAGATATAATGTTACTGGACATTTTTTATTGTTCACAGTCGCCCATAAACTTGAGCAACACCAGGGGCCTCAACAACGCGTTGGAAGCCAAGAAGAAAGCCATGGACGCTTCTTGAAGGACCCCATGTGATAGCTTTGTGGGAACACTGATGCGGGGAGTTTGTTCCACAGTTTATGTCTTCGTGTGAGGCTGAAATTTACGTGAAAACAGGACGTTGACGAAAGCCACGCAGCCAGGAGGTGTTGGTGGAACCTGGTTTTTCACCGTGTAGGGCCGACCGAAAGTTGACCGCAGGTATCAGATTGAACAGTTCTTCAGAAAAGACGTACCTATTTGATCTTATAATAGGCTTAAAGTACCTACCGCTTGGTTCTGTTGAGCACTTCCAAATTCTTGAATGCTAGTTAGACTTTAATTTCCAACTGATTCCGAAACTGAACATCGTTCGAAATGAAGACATCGACGTGAATGTGATACATCTGTAAATAATAAATATCCATCCTGTATCATTCACAAAGTAACCACAATATTGAATTCACTTTCTTAACAATTTGCGGTGACTTTGAACCCGGAAAATAATAGAGAAGGGCTTAAAATGCAATTATTTAAACAAATAAAAGTAAAAGCTACGAGCCCATAGAAAGTCCCCTGCAAAAATGTCAACTGTCAAAATTTTAAGGACCACACGTACTAGAATTATCTGCAGATCAACTTATGTGGGACTTACCTTCCCTTACCGGGAAACATATTTTATTCAATGCAGATGAACCAACAAAGAGGCGTCGAAATCCATACCTGTGTTAAGCCGACGTAAAAAAACAATCCGGCCAAAAGTTGCCAGACCGAAAAATAGAAAAGGCGCATCCAAAAACAGATTATGACAAGCCTCTATTTTGTTTGTAAACACAACTACGGATCTCACAATAGCCCTTCGTAATGTGACACCTTTGGATGATTAAAGTAGCGATATTGATCCGTGATTTTGACATTATTGTAATTTGGCGCGCAATGGCGGGAAAATAGGCAGGTTGTTGACGTTTCCGAGTGCGGACTGCGGACATAGGCGCAGCTGCTTTGGGAAGTTATTAATTGGTCGATCTATTGTTAAATTTACAGATTTAAAATCTGCTTTAGAATCAGGCCGAATTCGATATTCCTTATGTACCTAATTGATTCAATTTAGTTTTCTATTTTATTGTATCGTACGTATATACATAGACAAGAGAAAAGTGTGGTTTACTAATTTGTTGTAACCCCACTGTTTTACAAATTATAGTGCTGCATTTATTATTGATAATGAATTTTAACGACAAGTTGCTAACAATATAATTGATTTATTACCTCATCCATATTAAGTTATGCAGAAAAAAGAGATATGTTTATTCTGAGAAAATTACTGAATAACAAGGGATACTATACGCTATTGTTATAGGATGTCTTATTGCATAATTATTATATTGTAGGTTTTAAGAATTTTTGTTAGATTTATATGAAGGTAAGGTAATTGAGTAAGAGTATGTAGTGTCTAGCCTGCGAATTGATATTTTCAAATAAATATTGAAATAATGACTAGTCATAACAGGTAGATGGTCATAACCACTTCACCGGCAAAGAAAAAAATTGCCGACTCAGGTATTACTGTTTCTAAGACACGGCAACTGAAAGATGTAAAAGAACGTTTGACTTGGTTAAGCAAGGATGAGGGAGGATAGTAGGGACATGGTAGATAAACCTTTACTTACCTCTTGCACAGTCAGATTTTCAACAGAAGGGACCTGGCATTATAGCTACGACTAACGTTCAGGAGGGACCCCTGAAACAGGAAAGTTACCTTAGACAAGGATAGATGGAGATACTTACTTACCTATAGATACATTACCACAAAATTTCTTCCACGATATTGAAGACAGTTTTGACGATAATGTAAATAACCATAATAGCACGCGTTTAGCTGATTTAGTTGACTTTCGTTTTTCAAACTTTATTACTAGAAATTTTGCTTAATTAAACTTCAAGAGCACACTACCAATCAGTGGAATTAATTATCAAGAATCTAAGTTAATATTTAAAATGTGTCTGCCGTCACGCCAGCCACGAGCGTTTGATAACGGACTGGCGGTAATTAATTGTCAATTTTGGGGCGAAAATGTGGAATGTGTGTGGCAGTTAATTTTGTATGAGTTATGTACCTTGTTAGTTACCTACTAGGGAATACCCAATGTAACGAGCTCGAGTGAAGGTGAGAGCAATCAAAGTACCTTAATTCTTTAATAAAATAATAATAATATAATAATAATGCTGTTAGTGAAAAAAATACTCTATGTTGTTATTTTTTATATTTAGATAGATATGTGAAATTGTGGGAAAAATATTCTTGAATGTTTCCGTGTTTCGAAGGGCACGTTAAGCTTTCTTTATTTCTTCTCTACTTCTTGGCCGGCAACGTATATGAGATGTCTTTAGTGTTGCTGATTTCCATGGGCGTCGACAGCCACTTATCGTCAAGTGGATCGTCAGCTCGTTTGCCGGCTATTCTCATGCAGAACTGCTGTGTTCAGTCTGTTATGGTTAGTTAGCAGTCAGATAACGAGATATGCAATAGCTGTTGAAGACCTTCGGGCGACAAGAACTAACACTTGGGTTGTCCATTTACACCTTGACCATTCTGAATTGCAGAAGCGTATTATACACGAAGCTAGAAATTTTTAAAGTAATAGCCGGTTAATGAGCCAGCTCATAGTAAGTGGTCACACAGCCATTTTCCCAATGTTTTTAAAAATAATTTCTCAGCTTCTATTACTTCACACTTCTGCCATAGACAGTAGACGATTTCTCTTATTTCACTCCTGCCGCAAGCTAAGGATCTTCTTTCCAAAAAGTTTAACAACAAGCAGCAACTAGCAACTAACAACAGCACTATGAACGAGTAACCGTCCTCGCTTTGCTTCGGTTTTCTTAGTTTTTTACACCTTGGGTTATTTGAGTTTATTAAGGATCCCTAATTTTTTTGAAAATATAATATAGCCTATGTTACTCGGGGATCGTGTAGCTTCCCAACAGTGAAAAAATTTTTCAAATCGGTTCAGTAGTTTCAGAGCCTATTCAATGCAAACAAAAAATCAAATCTTTCCTCTTTATATATTAGTATAGATAATAATTTGACTTTCAATTTATTACCTACATCTAGATGTGATCATTGATCACATCATTGCGGATCAACAATAGTAAATGCTTACATGTATTTATTCAATGAGTGACAACATTGGCGAGGCGGTAATATTAAGTACTATTTAATTTAACAATAAGGTTAGCCCACGCTCAGCGACGTGTAAGGCGTAGTTTGTCGCTAATCTGTTCCAACGTAAAATTGGCCATTCAAGTCTTAAGGTGGATTAAGGAGAATGAGCTCGGAATCAGCTGATGTAGTGGCGAAGTCATTAGGCAAGTTACTTAGCGGAATATAGTCGGTGGCATGCAAAATTTTGAGTCTGGCCACTCTCGGGAACTAATGATCGGCGTGCAGATAGCGCCGCGGACGCCCTCTCATCCCGCCAACTAGGGCTGCCAATTTGGGGCTAATAAAATCATTTTTTTAGCATAATCGCCTGGTACATTAATTATATTACTTTGTCGTATTAAGGTTACGGTTTTTGGTAATCTTTATTACATATATCGAGTAATTACACTAATATAACGACCGACTTAACGTCAGGCGGATCGTCAGCTCATTTTCCGGCTTTTCCCATTAAAAAAACATAAACGTGTACTTATGTACGCGCGTGAGTAGTTATACTTCTTTGGCATCATTAAATAAATATTTAACATTAACAATTTAACAATATTTAGTATTAATTATATTGAATAATAATATTTTATTATATATCAATAAAGATTACTCTATTTCCATTTTGTTGGTAGCTTTTTGCGGAACTTCACAGTGATGCGCGCGAATCTTTTTGCGGAAGACCATCCTGTTACTTTTGTGTTACAAATCTTCAAATTTCAAATCTTCAAGTTTTTCATAACGCGCCTAAAGAAGTATAACCTCAAAATAAGATGAAATTTATAGGAGAGGGAATGCAAAGATATTCAAAAAATATAAAAATAATTGTTTTGGAGAGGTGCTTTATACAAGAGAATAAATAGTAAAAGATTTTAATAGCGGTTTAATTTCAGAAACTGATGTAAGTTATTTGATAGCATAAAAAATAACAGCATTTATAGAATTTTCATTTAAAATTTTTCTCATTCATTATTGTTTATTTTACATGCAATATACTGATTGCATTACTATGCTATAACATATTCAAAATATTCATCCTAATAAGGAAGGAACCCTACAGAATAAAACAACACCCGTCTCATCTGCCTTACTCACACGTTATTTAGAGAAAAGTTCTGCACCAACTTAGTTGGAAGGCCAATTTTTTCCCAGTAGACAACCCTACGCTCTGGCGTCTAGCTCTATAATGAAGCAATTTAAATGCATGAGGAGGGCGCGAGAGGCGCTTGGTGGGGAGATGTAATCCGAAATCGTAACGTAGTAAGTTGATTTAACGCCCAATGTTAACCGAACCTTATGCTTTAGGAATAAAGCTTAAAATCCAATAAAGGACGATGAAAGAAAGGCCGTTGTACGATAGCGAATAAACAGTAGGTATGGATGATAGTGGTTGCTCGGGGTAAGTACGGTATATCTCTGCAGGTAGAGGATTATACGAGGGTACGGAACGACGTAGGCGAAAATGTTTTCCTAACTTATTCGGCGTAGTGAAAGGAAAAGTAGCGAGAGTGCGCGAGCTATAAGTTCGCGGTACATAGGTCCGTGAGATATTTAGAGGAATAACGAAACAAGCTTTTGTTTGAGACTTTGTTATAATATTAATATGTATTACCTGTATATGCTTATTTTTATTTTTACTTTCTCGTTTATGTACACACGTGTAAATTGAATACCTAATACATAACCTACTGCTTATTTTTTGAAGATATACTTCTTATGCGACTTGCAAAAACGTTTGCGCTACCATGGAGGGGGTATGAAAGCACTGGATAGATAGCCCAAGCTTCTTATTATCTTTACCTCTTTTAAAAGTAATGTTATTACTTATACAAATCTCACAGGTGATTCAGGTTTCTGAACAACGCCATCTAGTTTGTACTTGTGTAAACATAGGTAGTAGGTACACAAGTAATATTTTATTGTATTAGTGACTTGAATATTGAAGAAGTATAACTTCTCACGCGCGTATAAAAGTACACGCACCCTTTTTAGGGTTCCGTAGCCGAATGGCAAAAAACGAAACCCTTATAGATTCGTCATGTCTGTCTGTCTGTCTGTCTGTCTGTTTGTCTGTCTGTCCGTCCGTATGTCACAGCCATTTTTTTCCGAAACTATAAGAGCTATACTGTTGAAACTTGGTGAGTAGATGTATTCTGTGAACCGCATTAAGATTTTTACACAAAAATAGAAAAAAAAACATTAAATTTTGGGGGGAACCCTTACTTAGAACTGAAACTCAAAAATGTTTTTTTCATCAAACCCATACGTGTGGGGTATCTATGGATAGGTCTTCAAAAATGATATTGAGGTTTATAGCATCATTTTTTTCTAAACTGAATAGTTTGCGCGAGAGACACTTCCAAAGTGGTAAAATGTGTGTCCCCCCCCCTGTAACTTCTAAAATAAGAGAATGATAAAACTAAAAAAAATATATGATGTACATTACCATGAAAACTTCCAACGAAAATTGGTTTGAATGATATTTAGTAAGTAGTTTTTTTTAATACGTCATAAATCGTAAACCGCAAAAACATTTATCAAAGTTACAACGAACTACAAGAACTTTTATATTATGTTACTTGCTGCTACGGAACCCTTCATGAGCGAGTCCGACTCGCACTTGGCCGCTTTTTTATGGAAGTAGCCGGTAAACGAGCTGACGAGCCCCGTGACGGTAAATGGCCACCGTCGTCCATGGATATCAGCGACACCGAAGACATCACTGCTGCGTTGCCGAAAAGGAAAGAGAGAAGAAAAAAGAAAGAAAAAACTAACTCTTCAAGCCAAATTATTCCTAAAGAAATTTCTTCTAGCAGACCTGCGACTGGAGGATGGTGGTAAATTCCGTGTGTACACACTTTTAATAATAAATGACAAAAAAAATATATACAGAAGTATGTATATAAATATTACCGAACCAAATACATAAATGCATAAATCCAGCTTATATAATTAGGAATTACTTTTAGGTTAATTGACATAATTATGTTTTCAGTAATTTTTCGAAGGTTTTCATTTTTATTAATTGGAGAGTGACACTCCATTAAACATTATAATATTAGAGTGACACTAATGTGTTTAATAACGGTTGGTTCCTCTTATCATATTTTGAGGGGCTTTATTTAGTACATAATCCTCCACGCTGGTCCAGTGCGGACTGGAGGAGAGGTTTTCGCTGCACAATTTTTAACTAAAATCAAAATGTAGTTTTATAATCAGGTACATTAATCAATGTAAATTATTATTTTTTACAGATGGAAATGTAACATTTTAATCCAAACATGCCTTAAAATAAAGCTTCTTTATAAAAAGAGACTAGGCTACATTGAATACCCTAAGGCTACATAAGCCATCTCCTACTCTGAACATTTCTGAACTTGTAAGTTACCAGGGTTTATTTTGTGAAATGTCACGGTGTCACAAAACAACAACCCAATCTCAAATAAAGGGGAGTAGTGAGTTTATCAATGACAATAAACAACCTTCGGCCTCATGAATATGGGAAAGGGTAACGGAAAACTTATAGGTGGGTACTAGGGATTGCAATCCGGAAAACCGGATCCGGTAATCCGGCCGGATCCGGCGTTTTTTACGCATACCGGATCCGGTCGGATTTACCGGATCCGGCGACCGGATCCGGTCACGCAAATTTTTGACAAAATAACCATCCTGTTGCTAGTGTAGATGCTGTAAATGCCTGGTATAGATATTGTAATTAATCTAGCATAGTATTCCGGTATTCCTAACGTTCAATAAGGATATTATGTACAATACAAATTACTGAATGTATAAATTGTAAGTTATAAAAGTGTGAAATTATGTTCTCGTTAACTTCTTGTTAGATTATTTCTTTAAATTAAATTCTTCTTGTTAGATTACTTCGTTAAATTACTTCTTGTTTATAATTTGTAATATTTGCCCTAAATGGATGTAGCTGTAAGCTGTAGATGTATTTCAATTGATGCGCGATAACACTACAGCAGAAAAACGCCCTTAAACATATTATTATGAAGAAGTGTAGTAGTATACATGTACACTTGTTATTGGCTCCCTTCTTAAAGAAAATAAAGAGAAACAAATATAGCAATTGATATACCTACGTATATGTATTTTTTATAAGATAAGTTGTATTGACAATCTGTTTTACTTCTAACTAAAATTACAGTTTTCGGACTGTTTACATTCAGATGCAGGTATAATATAGGGTGGCGCAAGAGTCATCATTACCTATCGGAAGATGCTATATTTTTTTCAAATGGTGGTAAATATCAGTTTTGCTGTGACATTTGTGTAGAAAACAGATGCAAAATACACATCAATAAGACATGAATCGCTATACTCCTCAAAAACGCGAAGTAATCATAATAATCTCTCGTTTTTCGTCATTTGCACTAGCCGGCAAGATCGCCCGTTTTAACCGCTTTAGACTTATTTTGGGTTCTTGGTGGGGTTTCTTGAAGTCACGAGCTTATGTCAACAAGCCTCAGATTCTTGAAGCCCTCAAAGAGAATATCCGTCATAAATGCGGAAACCTTTCGCCATAAGTTCTGGCGGAAGTGATGGAAAATGGCATAAATCGGGACCATACAGGCCCGATTCTAGCGGCAGCCACTTGGCTGATATAATTTTTCTGCTTAATGAAAACAAATATTTAGACACGAAATAAACACAATCCAATAGCATAACTAAAGTTTTTCATTTATTAAAAAAAATACAGTCAAAGAACATCGGGTGGCAACTTTTGTGCCACTCTATATGATAATCTAGCTGAACCGTAGGTAGCCTCTTCGCTGTGCGTCAATCATTTTTACTTCTGATGAAGTAAGAAAAAACATATTATTAATCACAGTAAAATATAGCCTATTTCACTAAGGAATAATGTATCTTTTTATTGGTGTAAATTTTTTTTTAATTACTCCAATAGTTTTTGAGTATATCCATTATAAAAATAAATAAAATATCAAAATTTTCCTCTTAATAATATTAAGTTGATTATCATTAGGTGCTACGGCTTTATTACGGCTCGCATTTGTGTTCCTTTATAATCCAAAAAGAAATATTACCTCAAAAACAGTCTATATTAGAACGAGAAGGAAAAATTCTGATCACGTGATCAATCCGGTCGGATCCGGCCGGATCCGGCCGGATTGGTGAAAATCCGGTAAAATCCGGCCGAATTGAAAATGACACCGGATTGCAACTTGGTATTGGTACATTCTTTCGGGACGGCCACGTCACTTTCACGCTTCTAGTATAGCCAGGGTTGCCAAACAAAACATGTAAAAATTTAATGAAATAAATAACAGTAGCAAGTGAAACTCCAACTTATTAAAAGCCTCTTTACTTGAAAACTCATTTATGTATTTTTACGAGGGTCACTTTGGACCAAAGTTATGGCCAAGCTACGGTTATGTGAACATTGGAGATGAAACTAACATTTTCTGAAATGTACCTTAAGTCTGTCTTAGACTTCCTCCTAATCTTAATATAAATATATAAATTACGTGTCACGTTGTTTGTCTGCGATGGACTCCTAAACTACTTAACCGATTCTAATCAAATTTGCACACCGTGTGTAGTATGATCCAACTTGAAAGATAAGATAGCTTACATCTCCCTTAAGGCACACGGAAGGTTTTATTAAAAAAAACTTTTGACAGAACGAAGTCTGTCCGGGCTGCTAGTCTATACATGTATACAAATCAATAAAATTGGAGTGTCTGTTTGTAATATTAAAAGAATCGCTTTTTACTAAGTGGAATGTTTTTGGATGTATACACGGTACATATACCAAAACAACATTTTTTACAATTTTTGTATGTCTGTCTGTCTGTTTGTATGTGTCTGTCTGTCTGTGTCTGTCTGTCTGTCTGTCTATCTGTTTGTTCCGGCTAATCTCTGAAATGGCTGGACCGATTTTGACTGGACTTTCACTGGCAGATAGCTGATGTAACAAGAGTAACTTAGGCTACTTTTATTTTATAAAAAAAATAGTTTGTTAGGCGATACGAAGTTCGCCGGGTCAGCTAGTATGTAATATAAATGTGAAATTGTGTGATCATGTATGGATTTTTGTTATTCTTTCACGCAAAAACTACTGAACGGATTTTCATGAAATTTTGCACCCAGATAGACCATGTCTGAAATAAGATAATGGGTATATATTATCTCGGAAAACGCGCGCAAAGCTGCGGGCAGAGCGCTAGTACAACGTTTAGTGTTAAAACTCAGTGTAGGTTTGGGTAAACTTGTATATTCAAGATTTTCCGCAAAAAATCCATCCCTGCGTGCAGCACCGCCGGCTGGCAATGACAGCCGTTGTTCCGGCGAGCGGGTGGGGGGAGGGGGGCTGTTAGGGCTGTTCAACGCTGTTCACAACGATTAATCGATTTCCGTATTCAAAGAGTCAGAGCAAATTACAAGTCAATCGGCTCGCAAATTGAACGCGAACGAATTGCGAGTGTGTGACGGACGAAACAAGGTCTTTTGTTGGGGTAATTACTTGGCCTATAAACTTAAATTTTGTGACATCACATTTTATTCAAGCCATACATTGTCCCTCTTCTGGAGTTATGTGTCCTCTCAGTGCTTACATTGTGAGGGGTATAAATCATAGGCCTCGCCTCAATGGCCTGGTAAGAATTAGGTTGACTTATACACGTTTGACAATATCATGGAGAAATCTAGGTACTCAGGTTTTCTGACGATTTTCTTTTACTGAATTCATTTTATGTATTTAACTTCGAAAATCAGTGCGTGCAGAATTCGTACGAGAGCCCGTTACGGACGCTATGTCCAAATCATTGCCTTAAATTGCTCCTGGGTTGTCCATTAATGATTTTTAGTCATTATTTGATTTTGAAAAGTGATAATGCTATTCAAGTATTTCTTTTTGTAGATAGGTTGATAGATAATTAGATTTAGTGCACATGAAACGTAACGAGAAATAAATAAATGCAATATTTTTTTGTGAAACATTTGGGCGTCTATGTCTGTGTCAGTCGCCCCAAGGTCTACTGAGGTGATAAGATAAATAATAAGGTGATCATGATTACTCTAAATTCTAAATTCCAATATAATCAATCGATATAGGTAGTAGCCAGCATTCAGTAAGCACACGCAGCACGAAAACAATTTCATAATACTTGCACAGTTCGTATTCAAAGGTTCCAGAGGTGAATGATTTCGATAACATCACGTACGAAGTCGTGTTGTAAAAGAAAGAAAGAAACTTGTTCTGAGCTCCGGCACGGCAGGCTCGCGCTAATAAATCTCAGGAATCCGCCCCCCGACTCGAGTTCCGCCTTCCAGTAGTATTTAATAAATATTGCCTCCTTTCCCCGAACATAGAACACGTGAGCTTCTATAATAAATAGCTCTAAAACTTACAGGTGACTCCAAAAAATATTACGTTTTTAATTGAATTAATTGATGCCTTGACTTCTAGTTTATTAAGGAAATTCACGCCCACTTTTAGTTGGGGTACTTAAGTTTTACAATTTACCATATTAATCGATGTAATGTGGAAGAATTTACGATTTATAAGACACCACACAAAATAATTACATATAAAAAATTATGTCGGTAAAAGGTGCGGTGTTAAAGTTATGTTAAAGAATTTAGTATACATACAGGAAATAGTAGAAAATTATGATACAAAAAAATCTTACCTTATCTTCTATGGAACAAATTTATTTTTTATATCAAAATAATATTTTATTTTATTCTTTTTTAAACCATACTATTTTCGCTTTTAGTTCAATTCAAAGAAAGGTTTTACCATTTTAATTACCACTTTACCAGAAAATATGACGATTTAACACGCAACGTTTTCGAAAGAAGTTCCTTTTGAATCATCTAGGTACAATGAATGTTGATTTTAATTATGATTATATCTAATTAGTTATAATTATATATATCATAATGTTAATGATACTCCGTGAGTTTTGTATTTTCATGTTTTGATTTTGTATTTAAGAGATTTCAGAATCTAACATGGGTAGGTAGTTAGGTACTATAAGTACACTGCATAAAATAATTATAATACTATCAAACTATTGCGACTACATCGTAAAATCTATAGGTACGATATTTCGCCCTAATTTTTAGTCATAGCACTGCTAAAAAAAATATAATTGCCAAATTATCACAATATAATCGGAGCAATTTCATTTCTATTTTTTACTCAGCCACAACAAATATTTTTTATTATATTTTAAAATTTTTCGATCTCATCGCGCACTCCATAGCAGCCGTAGCATGTTGTTTCGTAGGCGGTCCTCGGCCACCGATGCGTATCAGAAATAGGTGGAATTGGTAGGCGGCATATTATTATGTTGGCTACAGTGACAGAGCGACTATATAATGTTGAACCGCACAACAATTTCCCAGCGCACGCAATAAACTAAATCAACAACGAATTGACGAATTTCGTATCCGATACTTTTATAAATGGATTTTATTTCTACCTTTTCAATGTTGTCTCAGATGTTTTTATGTAAATAGGCAACAGACGAGCAGTCTCCTACCTGCAAGCAGACCCCTCTTTCCCACTGGGCATCTGAGCACGTGTCCAGGGCCCCGTGATCGATTGGGGCCCCCTAGTTCCTGCCAGATCACTAAACGATAACCGATATTTATTACCGAAAAACTTTTTTAATTCAAATAAATCGAACCTAAATTACTGACTACAATACCTTATTAGCTTTTGCATAAATCTAGAGGCTTGCTTATCTACTTTCTTTGTTTATTCTAACAAAAAGTGTTCTGTCAAAGTCATAGGGGACCCTTTTTAGGGTTCCGTAGCCGAATGGCAAAAAACGGAACCCTTATAGATTCGTCATGTCTGTCTGTCTGTCTGTCTGTCTGTCCGTCCGTATGTCACAGCCACTTTTTTCCGAAACTATAAGAGCTATACCATTGCAACTTGGTAAGTAGATGTATTCTGTGAACCGCATTAAGATTTTCACACAAAAATAGAAAAAAAAACAATAAATTTTGGGGGCACCCCATACTTAGAACTGAAACTCAAAAATGTTTTTTTCATCAAACCCATACGTGTGCGGTATCTATGGATAGGTCTTCAAAAATGATATTGAGATTTCTAATATCATTTTTTTCTAAACTGAATAGTTTGCGCGAGAGACACTTCCAAAGTGGTAAAATGTGTGTCCCCCCCCTTGTAACTTCTAAAATAAGGGAATGATAAAACTAAAAAAAATATATGATGTACATTACCAAGCAAACTTCCAACGAAAATTGGTTTGAATGAGATCTAGTAAGTAGTTTTTTTTTAATACGTCATAAATCGTAAACCGCAAAAAACATTGATCAAAGTTACAACGAACTACAAGAACTTTTATATTATGTTACTTGCTGCTACGGAACCCTTCATGGGCGAGTCCGACTCGCACTTGGCCGCTTTTTTCCTAATATGCCCAGGGTCTCGAATAGGTTAAAGACGACCTTAAATTGCCTGCAAGTGGGTAACGTCAACCATGGACATCAACAACGTCAAAGGCATCACCGACTTTGTTGGCCTGAAGGGATCGGGAGACATGCATTAATACTACGCAAGAATACCTTCTGTATTTGGGGTTGAGTGGGCATTGCAACTTATTGTTACTTTTAGTAACGAAATACTAGTTTTGAAGTTAGCTAGAACTTCATATTGCATCTATTAGTGCGGTACCTCACCGGGACGCCAAGGCGACGCGCGACGTCGCCGGCCACGTATCCAAACTGTTTATTAAATATTGAAATGTATGGTGGCTACCTCACTTAGCCAATAGCCGGCAACGTAGCCAATAGCCAAAATTCAATATAAACTGTTTGGATACGTAGCCGGCGACGTCGCCATGGTGTCCCGGTGAGGTAGGGCACTTAAAGAGTTAAGTGTGAGTGGTGAAGAGGTTATGAAAGGTCAACGTTAATCGTATTAACATAATCTTGCATTTAACATTGTATCCTCAGTCCTCACAGCAAAAAGCCTACGTAAAATGCACAAAGAATTTCCAGTACAAGCTGTTATTATTATAATCGAGTCACATGTTTGTTTGCGAACCCCAAACAACTATTAAAAATACAAACAAAGCATTAAATGTATTCGTGAACGTAAATCATTTATTAATTAATCAAAGATTGTAGTGAAGGGTTGTTACTCAGTAGCTATAATGTATGTTTTATTTAAATGTGTAGTTATTACGAGTTTTATACAAGTAGTGTTTAAAATCATGGCTGTTGGTACAGTAGGGCATTCGAGTAATACTACTATCCCAAGTTTAAACATGGACAACTGGACGTCTTGTGAGGAGTTCCTTGGGAACACCAGCTTCGACAAGAGTAAGGTGGTTGATGTTGACTGGAAGATATTTTATTTCTGGAATTTCGAAATGGAAAACACTTACCATTTGAAGTTCAGGGTTCCTTCTCGGATTGTAAGTGCTATGGTTTTTTTTATCGTTGAAATTAAATAAGTAAAAATGTGATTAAATAAAGGGTAAGGTTGGATGGATGGACATCAGTAACACCATAGACAACATCGATACCTTTCTAGCCAAAAAATAATCGGGGAATGCCATTGAAGTATAATGTCATAGAACAGACATCTCGAACAAAATATTATGTGTCCCGCCGGGAGGTTCTATTTTCAAAATTGAGCCCCCGTTCTCCTTTCAAAATCAAACGAATCCATTGAAAATTGAAGCCGATCGGCGCCAATTCATTGGGACATACATTGTGTTCGCGGTGTCGGTTCTATATGCTAGTAATAATACTTCAATGGGGAATGCGCATTATTCCTGGCTGCGGCAGTGGGGTCGATACACTTAAAAACATTTCACGGTCGATATTAGAAGGGGGGTGAGTAAGATACCCACGATGGTAAAATACCCTGCCACTATGTACCGTTGGATTTACACGTACTACTTTAGCGCTCTAACCGCGTTTTCCAAGACCTTATAGTTGTGTGTTAAATTTCATGAAAATCCGTTCAAGTACAGTAACAAAAATCTTCACAAACTTTCCGGTCAGTAGTGTTTGCGTGAAAGAGTAAAGGTCAATGCATACGTAATGTGGACGGGACGGGGACGGGAGGGGACGTGATGTTTTGGAAACATCGTTTCATGGAAAATGTAAACGATAGCGCATACGCCACGGAGGCACGGACGGGACGTGAACGGGCCACGCACGTATATTTATGCCCCGTCCACGTCCCGTCTCCATCCCGTCCACGTTACGTATATATCGACCTTAACTAACATCCCGACATCTTCAACGTTCATATTTATATTAATAGTAGGATTACCATCAGCCACCCACGTAAACATGTTTCAGTTAACGGACCGATTCCGGGTAGAACTGGACGACGAGTTAAATCCGCCAGTTAACTGGACGGAAGCAGAACTGTTCATGGAGACGTCCATCGACTTCAGTGCCCTGTACATCCGCACCGACACTCCGGGGAAGTTCAGGTTGATACCCTCGCTTGCTTTTCAAGGTATTGTTTATACAATTTTGGTGGTTTGAATAACAATTTTCGACATTCGCATGACAAATTGTTTAATCTTTTCGCGTTTCAAACACTTGTTTTGGTAAAATAGACTGCTTATTATAATTATTATTATTTCTTCTGTGGTAATACTGTAAAACGACAAAAATAGTGTCAATTAAATGCATTTTGAAAACAGTTATGTGAATTATCATTAACGAAGTTCTGTTATTAAATCTTTCTAAAATGATAAATATATTTAATGGAAGTGTGTAACATATGAAATCTATGCACTACAGGAGTTAGCTAGGCAAAAATAAAGGAGAGGTGTAGAAAAAACTGCATCGCGATATCTAAGCAAGGTGATCGTAACTTTCGAATCCGCTTCTTTAATTACAGTAAAATCGGTCCCATATCTGATCTTCGCGCTGAAGTACGTGGAGCCAGGGTACCTGGGCATCATGAACTGTAAGTACCGGCTGTGCTACGCGCTGGCACCCGTCGATAGAATGCCGAAACCGGAAGACGTAAGTGTGTGTTATGACTATAGACACATAAATACTCTTGCATGCAATACACACACACACACACACACACACACACACACACACACACAAACACACACACGGATCCTTAATCAACGCGAGTCTGATTGATACATGGCCGCTTTTTATATACCTAGTTTATGTGGTATTTGCAGCTCAAACTGGAAGCAGAAAAGATCGGTTTTTATAGCGAGCATGGTCGTTCGTACCTGGTGAAGGCTGACCCTCAACCGGCGCCTGCTTCCTTCAGCAGGGACGACGCTGATGATGACGAGGACCTGGATATCGCAGAGCACGGGTTCCAAGGAAACTATCTCGACGATGAACCTCAAGGAACAGACGATGACGATGAAGAATGATTATTATAACATGAATATGTTAAATCTGTTTAATTATGTAATTATTTAATTTCTAGTAGAGCAAGAAAATTTGGATAGAGTTTTATTCGTAGAAGTTAGTGTTTTAAACTAGTAAATAAATGGTTTTGGAGCCTGAATTAATAATGGAGCAATAATAGCCTATTATATGTATGTAGGTACATATATATGTTTTTTTTTGTAATTAATTTAAATTCTCATAAGTACGATAAACAAGCGGAATTTTTATAAGATCGGATCTACTGTAAATCTGACAGTCTGTCTATCTAGCCAACCTACACGCACGACCCACGGACCTAAAAAAAAGACGGACATAATCCCAAGAACAAATTCAGTGAAGCACCCATAGTAATACCAACTCTCTATTCGTACATACACACACCCACACATTGACACTTCACTGCTTCAATCGCGAATCAAAAATACCGCACACATGGTAAGCGGGTGGCCATTGTTATGCTTCACTCTCGATTAGACGAGGTTACGTCCGTCTTTTTTTCAGGTCCGTGGCACGATCTAAGATAAGTTGCACTTTGATACAAACGATTAGCGGCGATTATAAGTTGAAATTTAAAGGCTGAAAGTTTGAATGACAAAGAGAGGCAAGTATGAGGCAAGTATACACGGGCTAGCAGTCTGATTGTAAAGTAAGAACATGTCTGATACAACAACATTGTATTGAAAAAGCCTGGGAAAGAGTAAGCCAAAACGTAAACTTCCCATAGCATTGCCTTAAATAGAAGTGGCACCAGTGCTATTGATTAGTCTTACAATGGAGATATTAGCGTACGTTGTCATCCATTTAATATTAACAGCCGCTCTCAAAGCTCAAATACCTGAGATAAAGGATGAAGGGATCAAGAAAAACATAGAATTTTGTAAAAAGTTCGCTAAGGATCCCTATTTTGAACCAGAGCTGGTTGTGGGAAAACCTTGGCGGGTTTATCATACCTGGAACATGAAGCTGGAAACTAAATGCTTGGACATCTCGTTTAAAAACGCAACGTCGAAGGTTAGTAGAGATCCTCTATTTAATAAAAACATAAGCGTGTTATGTAAGCGTGAGAAGTTACTTCTTTGGCATAAAAAAAAATTAAAAAAATTAAGTAAAAAAACAAATAAAAATTTTTTTGAAAAAAAACAATAAAAAAAAACTATATTCAAAAACAATTTTCTAACCGTCGTTTTTGTGTCACTGTCCGTGTTAAAAATCTTAAAATTTCACTCTCATCATTTTTTACATTTATTTCATAGCGCGCCTAAAGAAGTATAACTTCAAAAATCGTTCATTTTTAACCGACGAAAAAAAAGGAGGAGTTTCTCAATTCGACGCGTATATTTTTTTTTTATGTATGATCACTTAGCAATCGGCACAGGGTGGTCCGATTTTGATCATTCTTTTTTTAATGGATAGGGTATATCTTGAAGTTGGTCCCATATTTTTTTGAAAATTTTATTCCTACCCTAAAGGTAAGAAAATAGGGGATGATTGATTATTCACCCACGGAATTTTTGCCCGTTACCCCAATAACTTTGTACTGGATGATCCGATTTCGATGATTCTTTTTTTATTGTATATTGTATACCTTGAAGTTACTCTTGTTTAAATTTGGAAAGAAAATTTTACCCCTAAAGGTACGAAAATAGGAGATGATTTATGTTTCAACTACTATATTTTTACCTGGTAACTGAATATATCACCAATAACTTAATAATTTTCATAGCAACTAAAAATTAAAAAATAATTATTTTTTGACAAAAAATAAAACCAACGAAAAAAAACTGAAAAGCGAAAAATAAAATAAACCATTTAGTATTATAAATTAAGATCCTAAATTAACTGAAAATAAATAATTTTGAGGCGGTGCCAAACCAATGAAAAAACAAACGGTGAAAAGATGTGGGCCGCGCTGCTGCTGCCGTGTGCATCGCATGCCACTGCCCTTATAAAATGAACTTTACGTAATTAATTTTGTTTGTTTGTTTGTCTAGTTACTATTAAAAGTTGTCGTATTATGTTTAGATTGCAGGAAATCCACTTTTTCAGATGTTTTCCTTTTTCTAGATAATACACCGAATCTGGTCAGACATGCACGACTATATGGAACAGCAACCATACTGGGAGTCAGCTGCACTGCTTTTGACCACGGGAGCCACTCGTCAGGAGGTGCTGTTGTTCCCAGCCCAGGGTGCGGCTGGCGGGTTTACCGGGGTTCCCAATGTCATCCGCAGTGGAGGTCACTAGCAGTCTGCGTTTGTTGATGATAATGCTACACAGCAATAACCCCCCCTTCCTCCCCCACACACTAGGATTCCATGTGTCAGGTGCCATAGACAACACACAAAGACAAGAATACACACCTAGATTCACCCAGTTCAAGTTTCCGCCACGCTGGGAATCGAACCCAGGACCCTTGGATGCACATGTAGTTAAAAACCCCACACTTATTAATGGAGATGTGACGACATAATCCTTTGATCGGTCACGTTTATTAGACCGGCGTTAACATGCAACAAGACTTCGTTGGATTGGTACTTTAATCATGTCTGTGTTAAAATTAAATATTTTATCAAAACAATTTTGAAAGAAAGAAGAAAGAAGAAAGAAAATACATTTATTTGTAAAAGATACACAAATGGTTACCTATACGAAACTTATACAATGTAAGGATTGAACTTATACATAAGTGGATCCTTTACAATTCGGAGCCTGCTCAGCATTGTGCTGGAGTCCGGGGACAGCCAGCGCTGATCTTCCGCAGGACCCGTTAGATTTATGCCACGGAGGTCTCCCAGCACACGTTTAAAGTAATTTAACAAAGCATAGTAACACAGTTTAAAATCTTGTCAAGCATAGTAATTTAATAAAAGTTATACTACTAGTTATAATACCATACAATACAATACATACATAAAAAACAGATTGAAGGTTATAAATATATAGGTACTATAAAAGAAAAAACATTTTGAGCGCATTTAGGTAACATCTGGGTAATGGTTTCATTAATTTTGTTCTTAAAAAATCCATTAATGTTTAAATGCATTTTCCAGACATCACACCAATGAAAAATGGCGTACCTCTCCTAAAGTTCCAACTAAAGTTGGTTCGTCATGGCAAGTTCTTGGTAATGATGGATTGCCACGTCGGGATAACCTCGCTGGCTGCGAGGGCCACCCATCCCCCCTACAGGTCAGAAATAGCTGCGGCGGTGGCGGAACTTAACATCGGTGATGGATTTCCCGCTTGTACACAAGACAAGAATAAGGATGAACAATTTTTTGTAAAATAAACAATAAAGTAGATACATTTATGTTGATTCGGGCATTGTAAAGTCTTTATAATTTCTGATATTGTTCAATACTTATCGTGTCTTCTGAAAAAAAGCGAAGCCTGGCCACCAGAAATTCGCAGCTGCGAAAAGTTGTGCAAAGCATCTGGTGCCGCATCTAGCCATTAAAATAAATTGTGTGACCGCCGTTAAAGAATAAAATTATATCCTACCATTATTATAAATGTGAAAATTTGTGGGGATGTATGGAAAGTTACTCTTTGACGCAAAAACTATTGAACGGATTTTCATGAAAAGCACACAGGTATACCATCTGGATAAGACTTAAGGATAATTATTATCCCGGAAAACATGGGAAATCTGGGAGCAGAGCGCTAGTCAGACATTATGTAGTCGGTCAGAGTTTCAACCAATCTATAATAAACACAAGAAATCTCTGAAAATTGTCGTGTCGAGTCATCATCCTTCCAAGACGATAGTCGGATGTGATCACAATTAGAGAAAGGGGCTAGTGTTTGATGTCCCTCTGGGACAGAATTTGGGTACGTGGTTCCGTTATCATCCCGTAATTTTAGGGAAGAATCTTACACCGACATGAATTAAGTAATCTTAATTATTACTTTTAATTATAATTTTTATTAATTAAGTTGATTATTAATAAATTCCCTTTTTAGTACTGATTCGATTGCATTACACAATCGTCATCGCACATTACATCAAAAGTCTATACGATTATCTGATTTGTTACGAAAGATAAAATTGCGTTTAACTTCCACCTGTCTTTTATTAGAGTAACATAATATTATCTGTTCAGAAAAACATTACAAGGTCTAGAACCCCGTAACCCAAAGTCTACAACCCTGTAACCCAAAAAAACAAATCCGTAAGTCGCAAAGGCTAGAAAATGTGTACAGGTGCTTACCATGAACTTTAATAAAATGTGTCATGTTCAGGACAGGTCAGCTTGTAGCTAAAACCTGACAGGAGTGTATTTTGTACCATGAACGTTTACCGATGACCTGCAATGCCTCTACTTCTGTCCTGCATCTCTATGACATGCAAGGTACTTGATTTGTACTAATTATGTTCTGAAATAGAGCGTTTTATCGGTTTATCGGTTTTCAAATGAATGCGTAATATTGGTGTTTTTAAAAGTTTAAAATAACAATCTCAATTGAAGATTTTGAGATTTGTTATAAATACTTAAGTTTTGTGATTTAATATCCTTTCGTTCTCTAAAATTACCAAAAAAATTATCGCTAAGTGATGCTTACATTTTTGAACGTAATCTTACACCACTTGACACTTGAGCGATAATTTAAAAAGCATAAGTGCAATGAATTTTTTAAAATTTTCCAAACAAATGAAATGTATTTATTTTGTGATGATGGTGTATTTGAAATTCGCCATGGCTGCATCCCGTTGTGTTTCATCATCATCAACGAAATAGCCGAAACAGGACAATAAATGTTACTTTCGGTGGGCTGTAATATTTTGACGTTAACGTAAGCCACTTTCTGATGTCAATACGTCAACAATCGCGTCATGGTACACAAATTGCAGGGCAGAAGATCATTTTTGAAGTCACGTGACCACTGTCCTGTTACGGTGACGTGGTCGCTGGCTGCCCTGTGTTTTAGCCAGATGCGCGCTCCACACTTGACGCGAAATTCTCGCCGAGAATCTCGCAAGAATCTCAGCGAGAATCTCGGCGAGAACTTCCTTGGGTCCACACTCGCAAGGTTCTCAATACTGTTCTCGCGCTCGATGACGATGGACGCAGAAGTAACTGCTGCGGCAAGCTTATTGCTATGCGAATTCATTTATTATAATAATTATAATAATATAAATATGAATAATATAAATAATATAAATATATATAGTACAATAAATATGTGGTTATCCTGACATGTTTATCAGTATTTTTTATGTATTTATGTGTTTATTTATGTATGTATGTATGTTTGTTTATAGTGTATCATATATATTTTTTTTGATCCTAAGTAGTTTTTTTATTACAACCTAGATATACAGTCATATCGTTGTGTTCTCACTATCCGAAGGTTGGCTGGGAGAGAATGCTTAATAGCATTCTTTAATGCTAATGCATTAAGTCCGCCTTTGCTATTATACAAATTGTATGGTGCAAAAAGTTAAATAAATAAATAAAAATAATAATATAAATATAATAATCCGGCTAGTATTTATGCTCAGTAAATACCACAATGACAACTCTTCTAATCGGCGAGTCGCTCGCTACTGAGAAACATGCGAGTGTGGAGTCTATACAAGTTCTGTGAACCTGAGACATGCTTACTGGAAGTGCTTAGATCTGAAACAGTTCTTCAAATGATGTAATAATAACAGTACTCACCATATTCACATCTAAAAACAAGCATTCACACACACACACACACACACACACAGAGAGAGAGAGAGAGAGAGAGAGAGAGACGCACGCGAATGCATACAGTAGAAAAATGCCTAGCGGCGATCGGGAATTACCTGACTAACTCCCAAACGACGCCTAAGGGAGAGGGAGAGTCTGAAAAACAGCGCTGCACGAGGTTCCTCGTCTTAGCAGAAGCTGAGAATCTCCCTTTGCCCACAATAATTGGATATTACCTATGTTACCTATGTTAGATTTAAGTGTTTATTTTTCTTAATTTTTTGTGTGGCAATAAAGAATATTTTATTTATTTATTTGCGAAGATTATGTGAATCGGCTCCACATTCACGTTTCTCGTGTTTTTCTCGCCTTCTCACGAGATTCTCGCGCGAGTGTGGAGCGCGCATGAGAATCGGCTCCACATTCACGTTTCTCGTGTTTTTCTCGCCTTCTCGCGAGATTCTCGCGCGAGTGTGGAGCGCGCAAGATCATAGTAGGATATAGCAGGACAGGCCAATTATCGGCTAATATTGCCGCGATTCTCAGGTATTAAGAGTTCATGGTAAGCCCCCAGTATATGTAAACTGACTCCGGAAAAGATCATCGTTATTTTGTAAACGTTTCGTGGGCAGAGAATGAAAACCTATTACGCGAAATTATGAATATTTTTACGTAAAATGGTCCTAATATAAAATATTCCAATATGATGCATCATTCTTGCAGAGTTAACAGTATAGGTAAGACAAACTTTGCTCTTTTTATTTTATTTTTTTAATAACAAATAAATAGGTAAAATAAAATAAGAACTTGAACAGAAACAATTGCTTTGAAAAATTGTATAATTTAGGTTATGAAAGTAAGAGGAGAGAAGTGATTTAGAATTTTATTGACATTCTTTTCCTAATGAATAATATAATCTACTAACTATTCATAACAGGTCTATTTTATTAGATATTATGTACAACTTATCAGGTATCTACGCTTGTAATCAGAACGCTTGTATTCAGGGTATTAAAGTAGGTATACATGCATTAAAATCGATGGAAAGTTTTGAAATTAAGAACTGAAGTTCCAAGTTCTGTACCTCTGCATATTCATTCTGTAAGTGCAAATATAAAGACAGAGTTGCAAACGGATATGTAGTACGCGGAAACATGCGCTTCTTACCGGTTTTGTTCATTCTTGCCTCCATTGAAGCAAAGCGTAGATTTTCAGAAAACGGACAGGTGGATAGACGAACAAAAACAAATGATGTAGATGTATATCCAGATAGATTCTCAGAAGCAATAGACTTCGGACATGTTTATCGCGATGACAGAAAACAAATGACAGTCGTGGAACCTGATATGGTCGAACCTAAAAGTGTAGAACATGCAAGGCAACTGCTTAGGAAATTGGGAATCGATGTAGGGGGTCTGAGGAAACCAGTAGTTCCTGCAGGATTTACAAGTGTGCGTGATGCAATTCTATATAACGAGCGAATGAAGACAGCAAAGAGTGACAATATAAACAAAACGATGGAGAGAAATCATAGACCTCACCGTGTGAGAAATGTATGTATGGATTAAAAATTGTATGTATTGAACACGTTACATCATCAAATCTCTCACTCATATTTAAAACCTTTATAACCCTAATTTATATAATTATAATTTTTTGTCTTTTCAATTATATAATTACATCAGAAAATATTTTAAAAATTCCGTACTCAAAGAGTGCACATTTATTAAATTGCTGGCCATCCAGCCATCCTTCCTGGTACATAACCCTTCGTGTGCTAGTCGCATTTGGGAGGCTTTTTTTATTTTAAGCAGACAGAACTTTGTAAGATAAAAATCATGTTAAGTTTATAATTATTTTGTTCTTTGTTAATTTTATTAAAATTAATAACTAAATTTTAATGATATATTTAACCATTTACGTGTATTCTTAGATTACACAGACTATTCGAAAATCAGTAGAAGATGAAATAAACAAGAAATATCCCGTTCATCAGATTCCCACTTCCCGTCCACCTTCTGACGGAGTTCCTGTTGGAATAGTTCCTAAAGACAAGGATAATAAAGATCAATACTTTTCAAAATCTGGTTTTAATTTAGTGTCAGATGATGAAATACGTGTAGATACGAGTAATTGGACAACGTGTAAAGAATTTGCCAAAGGAGCAGTGTTTCATCCTGATGACGTGGTTAACTTGCAGTGGGTGCCATTCTACATTTGGTCGACTGGCCACTTTGTTACTTCTGTTGTTCATACGTTGGCATATCCTACAAAAAAGGTGAGTGTACACTGCAGTCCACTATAAACATGCGTATATGAATGAAACAGGGGCGGTTTTTGAATAGAGGCACATAGGCACTGCCTACCCTGGTCTCGAGGCCCAGGACCCAGTCGGAAATTCTTTACGCTTACAACATTACATTAGAATTACGTAGTAAAAGTATAGAATCCTCTTAAAATATCTAATATGTGAATATCATTACGTAATAACAACACACTATTAATGCAATACACAAATTGTATGCACTAAATAATAAAATTCATTTATAATGGATTATACACACAGCGCCGCCACGCTGCGGTGCGTAAAGGCAGGAACTAAACGTGCCTCTATGGGGATTTGGTAATAATAAGAATTATCTCTCGATATGCAAAGGAATTCTATCGAGCGCAACAGGCGGCGTCAGGCGCGCAATACAGGCACTGCCTAAGGTAAAATAATCTTCCAAACTTAGCCTTGAATATAAGTTTTACAATTTATATTATATAAAAACAATTTGAAATTTTAAGTTCATTAATATTGTATGGATTTTGTTTAAAATTGAATGAAAATTATTGTATATAATATTGTAAATATGGAGTCTTGTGATGTTAGTAAAGGCTCCGTGTGTTTAGTTAATTTACGTGATACATTTTCAAAAGCGTCTTATGAATTTATGATGATAAAATGAAAATTAAGAGTAAAGGCGTGTACCAAAATTAGACTTAATTATTAGACTGAAGGCCACTTTGGATATCCTATAATTGACTTGTCTTCTATCAATCAATTACTGGATATTTGACGTGGTCAGACGAAAACAACACGGCGATCAAGACGGCCAATGCAGGTGAAATTATCAAATTATATTTTAGTTATTTCCATGGGTTTACTAACCAAACAAATGTTATACGTTTAGTGATGTATTATTACCAGTGGCGGCTGGTGGATCCTAGAAGTGGTGGTGCACTGTATCAGCGTATTTTTATTTTTAATGACTACCAAAAAACGGTTATGATTTTCGCGCGTAGACCTTCTAAACGGCTGGATGGATTTGTATCGTTATATTCGTCTTAAAAGTGTCCTTAAATGCGTGTTTGAAAAATAATCCTGTCGATTTTAATTCCAATTTTTGTTGAAAAGTTTTGTTATTGCTTCCAAAATGTTAAAGTTAATACTCATTTTCACAGCTATTTACTTACACACAATGTCCCACAATTCAGTAACTATATATAATATTATAATACTGAAAATCCTTGCAGAATGTAAACAAACGCAACTCCTTTTAGCCAGTATAGCGCGGCGCCGCCGCGCCGCCGCGCCGGGCGTAGCGCGCGCGAATTTCGTCAAACTTCGTTCCGCTCGGTAATCTTCGGTTCTCTCGTGCGGCGCTCGAAAACGTCTTATTTCGCCGTACATTTTCTATTGAACTAGCTCTGTCTCACGCGCCAGGCGTTTTCGGTTGCATCTCATAGAAGTTGTATGAGCATTCGCTGTGCGCTTTGGCTAGCGCACCGTGATAATGAGTCTTAATACTTTAACAAAGAGCTTAAATTGGTTCATCATAATTTCGTTAATATTGAATAGATCGTTAATCAGACGCTATTAAACATTTTTTGTTTTATTTTTCTAAACATATTAAAATTTGGCAGTTCGGCGCACGAGTGCACTTAAAGTACAGCCGCCCCTGATTATTACTGTAGCATTAGATTCATATGACGCATAAAATCATTCACACATTCATTTATTCACATCCCGAGCAGGTACTCATCCCATTAGGTATTCTACGCGATGTCCAGTCTCGTTCACCGATACCTAAGTCCGTCAGATTAAGCTGCGGCGGGTGGTGTTAGGTAACTCACTGATGATGACAACAATTCCGCGATTGGGCGTGATCGTCTTAGTAGCGCTTGAGACCATTGTTGGTATTCTTTTGAATTATTTTTTGAACTTTTTTTTTTTTTTTTTTGTGCCTACCTTCTAGCCAAGACCTGTGCCCGCCACTGGAATGAAACACACTACATGGAAACAAAAATTATAATTTAAAGAAAATGTCTTCGTCGAAACCAATACAAAAAATACAAAATAAATAAATAGAATATGATTTATGACGGACTTAAAATATTTCTACGCATTTCCCCATATCTATTACCTACTTACTACCTAATAAGTAATAAAAACAAGAGTTACTGCATTAATCTATTTTTTTTTTCATTTCTAGCGTGTCAATCAATACAAGGAACTTTTTAGTCCCTATGTAAATATGCGACTAGACTGGGAGCAGCCCAAACTACTTCTGAAAGAGACCAAGGAAATGCTATTGATTGCTGGTGATAGAAAAGGTTTATTTTATGGTATACCGTACATTGAATTGCCAAGACCTGTTATGAGTAAGTATAATGTAATTAACATTTTTAACAATTATGTTTTATTTTTAATATAACTTCTTGTAGTTTTATCTACGAGTATACTAACATTATAAAGAGGAAAGATTTGATTGTTTGTTTGCATTAAATAGGCTCCGAAACTACTGACGGTGACGATTTGAAAAATTCTTTCACTGATGGGAAGCTACACTATCCCCAGTATTTTGAAAAAAATTAGGAATCCTTAATAAAGCTCCAATAATGTAACCCAAGGTGTAAAAAAATAAGAAAACCGAAGCAAAGCGAGGGCGGTTACTCGTAATTAATAATGATAAATTAATATACCTTGTATATTTTCAAAAATATTTTGATTGTCTAATTTTTAGAACATTTTCAGATTACAAAATAAAAATATCAGTAATAACTCTTCGGTTGAAAATAGTGGATCCGTACTTAGCTATGATGTATTGTGACCATAAATATGCTACCATAATGAGTATATCAGGAACAGAACCCGAGACCGACGAGGAAAGAACAGCAGAAGCTAGTATTTTGAAATTTCGAGGTAACGGAAATCCTGCAGGTCGAGACCTCGAACTTGAAGCCCGTATAGCCATGTTTGAGAAAGAAAAGAAACGAAGAGAAGAAGAAAACAAGTTCATTCATGTTGAGAAACCAGACGATAGATTAGATCCATCTTTGTGGTGAACTTGGCATTAAGAGTTATGTTGTAAATAAGGGGCCACATCCATAAATTACGTCACACTTTAGTGGGAAGGAGGGAGGGGGGGAGGGGGGTAGGGGGTAGGGGGGGAGGGGGAGGGTAGATTTAGTGTGACATTGTGTGACAAGCGGTGGGAGGGGGTCCTTTTCGTTTCGTCACATTTCAAAATAATTGGTATGTATAAATATTAAAAAAACAATTAATGGAAATAAAACTTATTTCGGAACTGCTGTTTTCATTTAATAATTTCTAGACGTAAAATTTCATAATAGTGACGTCACACTAGGGGGGGGAGGTCTCACAAATGTGACCAGCTGTGACAAGGACGGGGAGGGGTCAAAAAGTCATGGAGTTACTGTGATGTAATTTATGGATGGCTCCTAATATTATGTCTCCTAATCAAAACTTAAGCAACTAAATTTTAATTCACTCAAATTATACATAGACAACCTTGCACTAAAAAAACAACATGATACGTCATATTTCTATGTTACTATCACGGACCTTTTAGGTCTGTGGTTACTATATTATTATCTGAATTATTTGCGTGCCAAATATCATCTAAAACAATTCAGTTGTTTTGTTTCAAACTTTCACATTTAAAATATTATTTAAAATTTGGAGGTGAGACATAACAGTATAATAGTGAGAACTTATTTTAAATAAAAAACAATTTGACGATTAATCCTTGAAATATTGATTTACCTACTGCTATAATTACGAGTTCTACGAATTAACAATGATATTTAAAAAAATAGATACGTTATGCTTGATATTTATCTTTTGTTTTACTACACCAATCAATTGGCATAATACACGAAGGCATTTTAACGCTATATGTCAAATGTCAAGCACTTCTGACAACAACAAAAGCGTGCGTATTGTCTTGTATTGACAAAGCGACTACGAGCAGAACGGTCTTCATCGTCAGCGCGCTAGTGACATATCTACCTCTTTTTTACATTATAATATCATTGCGAACAAACCTATAATGTGTTTACCGTTTATTAGATAAATGTTTGTTTTACACGCCAAACATTTTTACACGTTTTCATATAAGCACTTATCGTTCGTAAAATCCGTCAATTGTTAACAACACATGATAAAACAGGAAGTTAAACATCCCAAAGAATGTGTAACAAATTAGCAACACTTTTGTATCTGTAACCTTATCCATTCCAGCTTCAACCATCTTAGTGTCAAGTTGATCTTTCAGGATTGTCAGTTCAAGTTACAATGGTTAATCGCAGTGTTTTGTTAAGTTTTATCATTAATATTTGTTTCATTACCCTTACCACAACTGTACTAAGACAGCATGGCCCAAGCGGCCTGGAAGAGAACGAAACGACCACTTGTGACGAGTTTAGTAGATATGCTAGGTTTAACCCTTACTCTGTACTGAATTCGAAATGGATGGTGTTTTACTACTGGGCACCTCCGCAGAATGTTCTTGTATACAAGTTTTATATTCCGGGAGAGAAGGTAAGATTTCTTTATTGTTATTAGGTTATTATGGTTATTAAGAAGAATATTGTAAGTAGGTACAGAGTGACTTACTGCAAGAGAGACCTTGCCTTCGTCTCTTTTAGTTAGTCCTTATTATTAGAGCCGGAAATTGGCTCCCGGTTAAATAGCCTACACTACATCCCATTGGACTGACACTATGGTATACACTGATGGATGTATACATAGGTACATCAGTGTATCCATATTTTTAACCCCTGACGAAAAAGAGGGTTAAAGTTTGACGTGTCTGTGTATCTGTGTATCTGTATGTGTGTCTGTGGCATCATAGTTCCCAAACGTATGAACCGATTTTGATTTGACATGTTTTTTTGTCTGCAAGATGACTTAATCGAGTGTTAGCTATGTTTAGTGTAAATAAAACCATCAGGGGTTTTTGAAAGGGGTTTGAATATTTTTGTATGGAACCTGGCATACCTACGAGTCCGCCATTTTGAAAAAACCTCGTTTTTGTGGCCAGTGATGAAATGTCGTAAGTGATATAGGTACTTTCTGAGATATTTGAGTTCAAAAATAAAAATAATTATAAATAAACTCAAATATCCCAGAAAGTATATGACTTGCGATATTTCGCCACTGAATACTTTTTGATTGTAATCATTTAGTTTATCAATTGGCACATGTTTTATCAATGTCCCCCGAAACGAAGTTTTTTCCTTTATTTTCTACGGTTTTGAATCATTTACGACATTTCATTACTGAATTCTTAAGCTGCAAACATACTATAAGCCGCGGCTGATCGGACGCGGCTGACAGCCGCGACTGATAATGTGCACATGACAAAATCAAAAACATCCAGCGCGCCAGATAGCTCTTGGACGTCCAAACGCCTCAAGGTGCCTCAAGGTCACGTCCGCGACTTACCTCTGATAGTTTGCACAGCTCAGTGTACATTCATTATCTAGATACCTATTACGTCACATCCTTCAGCCGCGTCTGTAAGCCGCGTCCGACAGTTTGTTTTCAGCTTTACTGATTGTAATCACTTACTCAGTCGATTGACATGTCTCATCACTGGTGGTCTCGTCACAGTTAGGTTCAATGTCCTTTGAATTTAATATTATTATTTTTATCCGATTTTAGAAAGGAGAGAATTATATATTTTTCTTTATATATTTAATTTTAATCCATCTATATACCTACATATTTCTTTTACGATTCAATAGGAAACAGTGCACCTGAAAAATCTAGTGAATGGCGCCGTCAAGGAGGCTATAAATTGGACGTCGAAATTTGTGCTGATGAAGGAGAAATCAAACAACACTTGTCTGTTGGTTGAAAGAAACGACAGGGGCGAGTACGATCTTTACGAGCTGTATGGTATGCAACGTTTATGGTTAAAAGTGTTAAATAAAACTTTCTCCGCTTCTTTCCTCTCTCAAAAGTCTCTTTTCTCCTTTTATTATAATTGAAGTGGTTTTGAGTGTTCTTCATCTTACTGCTTAAGGCTATTCTGTTTTGAAACTCGACAGCGGAATCCGCGATGAGTGTCAAACTTCAAACGTCTAAAGATAGGATTTTGACACTCATCGCGGATTCCGCTTTCGAGTTACAAAAAAGAATAGCCTTGCTGATGCGGATTGGTGAACGGGTAAGCAGCAATTCAAGTGTTGGCAAAAGTTATTTCGAACGTTTCAAAATATGTAACTGGTTGGCTTCAAGTCATTAACGGCCCACTAATGGAGTCTCACCTCTTGAGGAGGCCTAGACCATACTTGACCGCGCTGCTCCAGTACGAATTGGTACTGGTTAGTGGCCCACCCAAGTGCTGGATGGTCTCATACCGCCCGAATCTTATGAAAACAGCCGGTACCGACGACTGTATGTACCGTCCGAAGCACGGAAGTATTCAAGAATTTTTTGTCACTATCGATTACCAATCCAACTACCGACCGCAGCGCTTAATATAACTGTATTAAAATATCACAATTTAAATTGATCGAAAATAATTTTCAGCACATAGAAAAGGTCAAATAATGGAACCTTTTGACGTAAGATTTAAGCAAACTGGAGATAATTTATACATCGCCTTCATGTCATGCAAAGTACGTATGAAATTTTATACATGAATCTTATATATAAAATTCTCGTGTCACGGTGTTAGAAGTTGAACTCCTCCGAAACGGCTCGACCGATTTTCGTGAATCTTTGCGTGCATATCGCCTAGGGTTGAGAATCGGATAACATCTATTTTTCATCCCCCTACCCCTAAAAATGTTTTGGCAGAACAACGTTTGCACGGTCAGCTAGTATTCTTTTAAATTAATATTATAAATGTGAAGTTTGTGAAGATGTTTGGATGTTTGTTCTTCAATCACGCCACAACTACTTAAACGATTTGACTGAAATTTAGAATGGAGATAGTCTATACCCAGGATTAACACATAGGCTACTTTTTATCCCGAAAAAGTTCAGGGTTCCCGCGGGATTTTTAAAAATCCGATCTCTACCGCGGGTGAAGTCGCGGGCAAAAGCTAGTATTCATATTATAAATTATCTACGTAGTTGCTTTTCAGCATCATGATGTTACGTTTTTACGATAGCAAAGAAGCTACTATTTGCTGAGGAGTTGACAAATTTGACAAAATACTTAAATAATTTATGTGAACCTGAAATTTAGCAAGGATCCTTGCTCACATCCTCACATTATCCAATTCCTGTTTATAATAATCAAATTTTTTTTCAACCAGACAGAAATGGTCTTTGTGTTGGCCAGACTAAGAGACGTTCCTCATAAGAAGAATATTCAGGACGCAGCAGCCAGGATAGGCTACCGAGGTCGGGGAGGCAAGTCCTTCCTCTACCAGGGTCACCAGTGGATGCCCATTCCAGAGGACGACGACATTGTGTACTGGAGACGGCGTGGACCTAAAGATTTTTGAGCTGATTGAATTAAAACTCTTGGTTGATGAAGAAGTTTTATTATAGTAAACTAGTAACCGCCCTCGCTTTGCTTCGGTTTTCGTATAGAACCCCCAATTTTTTTAAATATAATCTAAATTTTACTAACAAAAAATAACCGACTTCAAAGTTACTCAAAAACTACTTGTCAGATCTCGTTCAAATTTATGTGGGATTACATGACAAGCACCTGCTTTCGATTAAAAAAAGAATCATCGAAATCGGTTGGCGTGATATTGAGTTATTCGTCCATTTGTCGCGCACATACTTAATACAAATTTAAGACTTATATGGTTTTATCATGGATGCCATTGTCAGATCTCAATAAAATTTATATGGGACCATATGACAGCCACCAGCTTTCGATTAAAAAAAGAATCATCAAAATCGGTTCGCCCAGTCCAAAGTTCTGAGGTAACGAACATAAAAAAAAACAAAATACAGTCGAATTGAGAACCTCCTCCCTTTTTTGAAGTCGGTTAAAAATATAGCCTATGTTACTCTGATACTCCGATCAAGTTAGCCCAAAAACTAGGGGTAAGGTTTAAAGCTGAAAATTTGTACGAATATTCGGACCACCATAAATGAAATGTGAAAAGTCCCCATCGATCTTCCATTTGCAAAAAAAATATTTCAAGGTCAAAGTTGACAATGGGTTTTATGTACTTTTTAGCCAAACGATAAAATTTATAAAAAAGTGTGTTAAATAAAATTGCAGCTCTTCAATAAAAATTAATGCTCTTTCACTTTTTAGGGTTCCGTAGCCGAATGGCAAAAAACGGAACCCTTATGGATTCGTCATGTCTGTCTGTCTGTCTGTCTGTCTGTCTGTCTGTCTGTCTGTCTGGAGCTATACCATTGAAACTTGGTAAATAGATGTATTCTGTGAACCGCATTAAAATTTTCACACAAAAATAGAAAAAAAACAATAAATTTTGGGGGCTCCCCATACTTAGAATTGAAACTCAAAACTGTTTTTTTCATCAAACCCATACGTGTGGGGTATCTATGGATAGGTCTTCAAAAATGATATTGAGGTTTCTAATGTCATTTTTTTCTAAACTGAATAGTTTGTGCGAGAGACACTTCCAAAGTGGTAAAATGTGTGTCCCCCCCCCCCTGTAACTTCTAAAATAAGAGAATGATAAAACTAAAAAAAATATATGATGTACATTACCAAGCAAACTTCCAACGAAAATTGGTTTGAATGAGATCTAGTAAGTAGTTTTTTTTAATACGTCATAAATCGTAAACCGCAAAAAATATTGATCAAAGTTACAACGAAGTACAAGAATTTTTATATTATGTTACTTGCTGCTACGGAACCCTTCATGGGCGAGTCCGACTCGCACTTGACCACTTTTTTCTAATAATCACCATTACTGAGTTATAGTGATTCGAAAAGTTAATTAAGTGGTCTTCTCCACAGTATGGAATCTAACTGTAAGATTATGTATGCTATAATATAGCAAATAGTGTTAAATATGTTAAACTATCTAGCTTTAGATACAAAGTATTATACTTTTTTTGCTAAATAAAAAACTGTGAAACTGAAAAACATTGAATGAATATCAGACCCGGTTGAAGTAGGTTGATTTAGCTAATTTGTTCAAATAGGTCTCTATTAGGAGTATAAATATTTAATGCTATTGTTCCCGGTGTCCGCTTGAGGGCGCGTTCTACCATTATTTTACAATTATGCCATTTCCCTCGTTAAGTAATCATTTGCTAATATTTTAGGACATTACGAAATTATGAAGAAACACTTGTGAAGAAATTACGGGTTAAACTGCGGGTCTTTTGGGCTCTTTTTATTTTACCTACTGAATGTAAATTACAGTAGGCAGTGAAATCAAATATTATAATGAAATTCAATACAAAAAGTAGTGCTTAAAATTAAATATGTAATTATTTTGCACTTGATAGGAACATTGATAAACAAGAATTTTTTAATAACGTCAGCGTAATTTTCATGCGAAAATAGTTTGTTTTGGTCATGCTATTGAAATCGCAAAAAATACCCCACTTCGTAATTAGTTTACAAACCGTGACATATCCCTTTTAAGTACCTTACTATAACTATGCCGAGGTAGTTCCACATAATTCATTATTCTGTCAAAAGACAGAGAGAGACATAGCCACGATATATCCACTATTAGGTAGAATGTGAAGTTCTTATTAAACAAATTATTTATGAAATTTAAAAGGGCAATCATTTAAAGCGGCGGTTGTATATTGTATTTTAGCAGTTTAAAAATTCAAAAATGCAGGTTTGTTAATAAGTTCGACACTAAAAATTGGACAGTAAAATATTTAAACGGGTAAGTTAATAAGATTATTGGGCAGTAAAATAAATTAAACTGGCAGTTTCATATGGTCTGTTAAAATCAAAACTAGTTGGTAACAAATCTCTACAAGCAGTTCTGTAAATAATATAATAGTAATATGTATCCTTATGATTTTTTAATGGGGAAACATCATACTATTATGACCTCATATAACCCAAGTGATTCATCAACAGTAGAAAGGATCTGCCGCTCTGCAGCATGCAAGCAAATAAGCAGCATGTAAGTAGCATGCAAGCAAGCATGCAGTATGCAAGCAAGTATGGTTTCTGTCATGGCTTCGACGCTGCCGCTGGCTCCGGCGCAGATGCTTTCAACGCTCGCCGCAGCGGCTGAGGCTGGCCAGTAAATCTCCTGCTCCTCAGTACGCGGGGCCACTTCGCCCCTTCACGCCTACGTGGACTTACATTACACTCTAGAGGTAGGCCAAACAAGACTACGTGGAGTCGGTTTTGCGATTCGTTTATGTCACTTACTTTAACGTTACGACACATTGTGAACTGCCGAATTGATTATTATCCATTTTCATCATTTTTACCGCCGATTCAATTATTGCACAGCCAGAGAGATTTTAACTGACTGAAATAACTGATCAATTTTCTATTTATTATTATTACTATTCGTATTTTACTGACACATTGATTTATGAACCGCCAAAAAATTAAACAACTGCCCGTTTATTTTTACAACTGATTATCTTCTACTTCTTAAGACTAACTTCTTAGAATATATTTAAAGAACAGTCGTAAATGTATATTCCCAATTCAAAGTTTAGTGAAAATTTCCAGAAGATTCTTAACCAAAGACTGTCTGGAAGGAATAACGTTATTATCAGAACGAAAGTGTACCTACACTGAAAATATGAAAAGATCTATTCTTAGTTTGCAACTTCATGAATTAATAACATTTTATTTCCAAGGATTAAAGATTGTTGGAAATTGTAAAAGTGCACCGTGTGTAATTTGGCCTTACTAAGTGAATTCCCAGACGTATTACATTTCTATGGGTAATTAGTGTTTTAATGGTAATTCTCTGGTGCTCGTTCTCCACTTGCGGTCCATTTGTAACAATAATATTGAGTAACATTCATCATTAATTTTACGGTTTTCAATAACTTACTGTCACAGTAAAACATTATTTACATTTCATTGGAGGTAACACTTAATTACTTACGACAGTATGTACCAGTTATTATTCTGAGAAAATAATCAACATTTTTATGCAAATATAAACACATTAATATTTGCTTCTGAGAAGCATTGCATGTAATTCGGCAAAATTATAATTATTTTACCTACCCACTTTAAACTGACACTTTACGGAACAAGGTCTTAAGTTTAGCTTCTCTTGAAATGACTTGCTGAGACATCCTCGCTCCAGCCTCATTCCAATCCCAAACGGTTACAATGGGACTGTGACCGTTGGGATTGTGGTGGAATACTAAAACATGTGAAATAAGGTGGTCTTAGAACGCAGGAGACCGGTAGAAGAGCGGTTCCTTGCTCCCGCGGTGGTTGAATACACAATAATAGTATATAAAAAACTTTTTTAGTGCTAGTAACCTTCGCTTCGCTGCGGTAAAACAGTTACGGGATTTTTTAAATTGGAATTTCTTTGTTATTTGTGAACCGATTAAAACAAACACTGAATGCTTACATCCATACATCAGTTAAAACCACATCTAAATCGGTTACGTTCTTTTTCGAGTAGGAGAACAAATGTCCAGACAACTTAAAAAACCTTTTAATAATTTAAAAATAAAATGCAATAAGTAATTTTGAGTCGACTTCAGTCGTTCATAAAAAGAACACCTAATGTTTGTGTGAGGTCCTAAGATGCGTATGTATAATTACCCAAGTTTCGAGCGTACAAATGGTAATGACTGCAGTTCGGTTATATACGCCAGTTGGAGGTCAAGCGACGTGCTGCAGCCATCAATCTTACACGCCTGTCAATGATGATGGATCTTCCGAGGTCCGGGGCGAATTTTTTTTATTGCCAAGTGTCGAGCAGTCGGTTTTAAGACCCCTCGGCTTTAGTTTCAGTTATCTTAACAATTGGTGGAGTTTACCTGAATTTAAGTTAATTGCTGGGTTTGTTGCAGTATTGCCTAATAAGTATTATTTCGGAAAATAGACGGGACTAGTTTTTTTATCGGCATAATTCAGATAATGTGAGTATGAAGAAAACACACGATGTGAACATTGCTTTCATACTTAAGTACTAAATTTTATTTGCAAAAAACATAGTAGATACATTATGTTATCTTACAGAATCCATTAGAATTATTCTTCTATACCTAAATATTATAATAGCGGTTTTAAAATGTCATTCATTTTATTTATAAAAAAATTAAAGAGAGCTTTTTAAACGATTAAAGATAAAATGATGTCAGTATTCGCGAGAAATTCATTGTAAGTTATTATGTATTCTGTGGTAAGTATGTAAATAAATTATAGTAATATTTATAAGAGTAATATTGTTTTCACTACATGTTTTAATTACCTTCACTGATTAATATATCGATTACATATCAATTACGTATGAAATCACTATTTGTATGTGTGAAAACGAAAATAGGGAAAAATTACAATATTTTCCCAATGTATGGCATATTTTTGGCGACGAGGATAATTGAGTTTCAAGTGATACTTTATTTCGTACTTACTACACCACGACAAATCAAAATACAAACAAAATAGCCTCAACGTGGTGGAATATTAAGTTAGTATTAGTCTACTTTGCAACAATCCGCGGATAACTTGTATGATGGTATATACTTTAAGACATGCGTGGCACCTCCCTCCCTCCCACAACGGAAACATGCACTACAATAATTAAAAGTATATACCAACATACATACCAGCACCAACACGTGTTTCGCCCCGAAACGGAGCATCATCAGGGTAAGTTGACTCTACGATGGTTAGTCGCAAAGTGAACATCGTTCACTGAGCGTGGCGTATTTATACCCTACTCGCCCACTGGTTATCTAATGACGTTTATAATTAGTGATTCACGCCGGCAGAAACCGGGTCTGACGTAATCTGGTGATGATTACTGTTGAAAATCCTCAGTAAAGGCGAGTTGGATACATTAATTTGTTCATTCAGCAGTGTAAAACTTGGGTTATTATTATGTTTTATTATTTCTAACTGCTCTAGTATATGTCGTAAAGTATCTTAAAGGTCTTAAAGGTCATGCTATTGAAATCGCAAAAAATACCCCACTTCGTAATTAGTTTACAAACCGTGACATATCCCTTTTAAGTACCTTACTATAACTATGCCGAGGTAGTTCCACATAATTCATTATTCTGTCAAAAGACAGAGAGAGACATAGCCACGATATATCCACTATTAGGTAGAATGTGAAGTTCTTATTAAACAAATTATTTATGAAATTTAAAAGGGCAATCATTTAAAGCGGCGGTTGTATATTGTATTTTAGCAGTTTAAAAATTCAAAAATGCAGGTTTGTTAATAAGTTCGACACTAAAAATTGGACAGTAAAATATTTAAACGGGTAAGTTAATAAGATTATTGGGCAGTAAAATAAATTAAACTGGCAGTTTCATATGGTCTGTTAAAATCAAAACTAGTTGGTAACAAATCTCTACAAGCAGTTCTGTAAATAATATAATAGTAATATGTATCCTTATGATTTTTTAATGGGGAAACATCATACTATTATGACCTCATATAACCCAAGTGATTCATCAACAGTAGAAAGGATCTGCCGCTCTGCAGCATGCAAGCAAATAAGCAGCATGTAAGTAGCATGCAAGCAAGCATGCAGTATGCAAGCAAGTATGGTTTCTGTCATGGCTTCGACGCTGCCGCTGGCTCCGGCGCAGATGCTTTCAACGCTCGCCGCAGCGGCTGAGGCTGGCCAGTAAATCTCCTGCTCCTCAGTACGCGGGGCCACTTCGCCCCTTCACGCCTACGTGGACTTACATTACACTCTAGAGGTAGGCCAAACAAGACTACGTGGAGTCGGTTTTGCGATTCGTTTATGTCACTTACTTTAACGTTACGACACATTGTGAACTGCCGAATTGATTATTATCCATTTTCATCATTTTTACCGCCGATTCAATTATTGCACAGCCAGAGAGATTTTAACTGACTGAAATAACTGATCAATTTTCTATTTATTATTATTACTATTCGTATTTTACTGACACATTGATTTATGAACCGCCAAAAAATTAAACAACTGCCCGTTTATTTTTACAACTGATTATCTTCTACTTCTTAAGACTAACTTCTTAGAATATATTTAAAGAACAGTCGTAAATGTATATTCCCAATTCAAAGTTTAGTGAAAATTTCCAGAAGATTCTTAACCAAAGACTGTCTGGAAGGAATAACGTTATTATCAGAACGAAAGTGTACCTACACTGAAAATATGAAAAGATCTATTCTTAGTTTGCAACTTCATGAATTAATAACATTTTATTTCCAAGGATTAAAGATTGTTGGAAATTGTAAAAGTGCACCGTGTGTAATTTGGCCTTACTAAGTGAATTCCCAGACGTATTACATTTCTATGGGTAATTAGTGTTTTAATGGTAATTCTCTGGTGCTCGTTCTCCACTTGCGGTCCATTTGTAACAATAATATTGAGTAACATTCATCATTAATTTTACGGTTTTCAATAACTTACTGTCACAGTAAAACATTATTTACATTTCATTGGAGGTAACACTTAATTACTTACGACAGTATGTACCAGTTATTATTCTGAGAAAATAATCAACATTTTTATGCAAATATAAACACATTAATATTTGCTTCTGAGAAGCATTGCATGTAATTCGGCAAAATTATAATTATTTTACCTACCCACTTTAAACTGACACTTTACGGAACAAGGTCTTAAGTTTAGCTTCTCTTGAAATGACTTGCTGAGACATCCTCGCTCCAGCCTCATTCCAATCCCAAACGGTTACAATGGGACTGTGACCGTTGGGATTGTGGTGGAATACTAAAACATGTGAAATAAGGTGGTCTTAGAACGCAGGAGACCGGTAGAAGAGCGGTTCCTTGCTCCCGCGGTGGTTGAATACACAATAATAGTATATAAAAAACTTTTTTAGTGCTAGTAACCTTCGCTTCGCTGCGGTAAAACAGTTACGGGATTTTTTAAATTGGAATTTCTTTGTTATTTGTGAACCGATTAAAACAAACACTGAATGCTTACATCCATACATCAGTTAAAACCACATCTAAATCGGTTACGTTCTTTTTCGAGTAGGAGAACAAATGTCCAGACAACTTAAAAAACCTTTTAATAATTTAAAAATAAAATGCAATAAGTAATTTTGAGTCGACTTCAGTCGTTCATAAAAAGAACACCTAATGTTTGTGTGAGGTCCTAAGATGCGTATGTATAATTACCCAAGTTTCGAGCGTACAAATGGTAATGACTGCAGTTCGGTTATATACGCCAGTTGGAGGTCAAGCGACGTGCTGCAGCCATCAATCTTACACGCCTGTCAATGATGATGGATCTTCCGAGGTCCGGGGCGAATTTTTTTTATTGCCAAGTGTCGAGCAGTCGGTTTTAAGACCCCTCGGCTTTAGTTTCAGTTATCTTAACAATTGGTGGAGTTTACCTGAATTTAAGTTAATTGCTGGGTTTGTTGCAGTATTGCCTAATAAGTATTATTTCGGAAAATAGACGGGACTAGTTTTTTTATCGGCATAATTCAGATAATGTGAGTATGAAGAAAACACACGATGTGAACATTGCTTTCATACTTAAGTACTAAATTTTATTTGCAAAAAACATAGTAGATACATTATGTTATCTTACAGAATCCATTAGAATTATTCTTCTATACCTAAATATTATAATAGCGGTTTTAAAATGTCATTCATTTTATTTATAAAAAAATTAAAGAGAGCTTTTTAAACGATTAAAGATAAAATGATGTCAGTATTCGCGAGAAATTCATTGTAAGTTATTATGTATTCTGTGGTAAGTATGTAAATAAATTATAGTAATATTTATAAGAGTAATATTGTTTTCACTACATGTTTTAATTACCTTCACTGATTAATATATCGATTACATATCAATTACGTATGAAATCACTATTTGTATGTGTGAAAACGAAAATAGGGAAAAATTACAATATTTTCCCAATGTATGGCATATTTTTGGCGACGAGGATAATTGAGTTTCAAGTGATACTTTATTTCGTACTTACTACACCACGACAAATCAAAATACAAACAAAATAGCCTCAACGTGGTGGAATATTAAGTTAGTATTAGTCTACTTTGCAACAATCCGCGGATAACTTGTATGATGGTATATACTTTAAGACATGCGTGGCACCTCCCTCCCTCCCACAACGGAAACATGCACTACAATAATTAAAAGTATATACCAACATACATACCAGCACCAACACGTGTTTCGCCCCGAAACGGAGCATCATCAGGGTAAGTTGACTCTACGATGGTTAGTCGCAAAGTGAACATCGTTCACTGAGCGTGGCGTATTTATACCCTACTCGCCCACTGGTTATCTAATGACGTTTATAATTAGTGATTCACGCCGGCAGAAACCGGGTCTGACGTAATCTGGTGATGATTACTGTTGAAAATCCTCAGTAAAGGCGAGTTGGATACATTAATTTGTTCATTCAGCAGTGTAAAACTTGGGTTATTATTATGTTTTATTATTTCTAACTGCTCTAGTATATGTCTTAAAGTATATACCATCATACAAGTTATCCGCGGATTGTTGCAAAGTAGACTAATACTAACTTAATAACAATGGATTTCCGCAAAGTAACGCCTGATACTATTAACTATATGTGGTGGAATATTGAAAATATGTATTTGAATTAGTGATGGGCGATAGTTGTAAAAAAGCAAACGAATGAATCGACTATTGCTCTCATCTCAAACTATCGATACTATTGTATCGAACTATTGAACTATCGAATATTTTTGATTGGCGCTAAAAATGTGTCCGACGCGAAGACTCGCCGCGGCGTGGCGTGACTATTCCAGGAAGCCCGGCGCATAGCACTGCAGTGGAGTTAAAAAAATGATTTTCATTTTCACGTAAATGGGGTTCGTCTGGATAGCTACCACGCTTACCACCCTTGAGCACGAGTCAGCCGCTAAACGACTCGTCGTGTTCCGGCTGGGGGCTTGAGAGCCAGTTCTTTCTATCTTATTTTCTCTCTTTCTCGGCCGGCAACGCATCAGTGATGTTTTTGGTGTTGCTGGTGTCCATGGGCGACGATAGCCACTTACCTTCAGGTGGATCTTCAGCTCGTTTGCCGGTTATAAGATTATTTTACTTGTCTGATAGTTACCAGTGCTATTCCCTCCTAGCGACTGTGAAATATTTTATACGTGTTCTGTTCGCAGGATAAAAGTCAGTATTAACACGGTAAAGAAATATTGCCGTGGTATTAAATAATAATGAGGATCCTCTATTTACTTTTTGGTCGGCACTGCGTCGAACATGCCTTTGGTGTCACAGATGTCCATAATATGGATGGCCGTGGCCCGTGACTACATACACTAGGTGACTCAGTTCACTAACCATTTTCATAATAATCTGAATTTTACCAAGAAAAAAAATAACCGACTTCAAAATAACTCAAAAACTACTCGTCAGATCTAGTTCAAATTTATGTGGGGCCACATGACAAGTACCAGCTTTCGATAAAAAAAGAATCATCAAAATCGGTTCACCCAAAAAAAATACAGTCCAATTGAGAACCTGCTCTTTTTTTGAAGTCGGTTAAAAATACGCTGTGTTATGATCCGTAGCTCGAGCACGAATATTTGCGAGAAAGTATTCGTATGGTTAACGTAAGCAATTTGTCAAATTTGTATGGCATTTTAGTACCATTTACGTACGATAGGGGCGCTTTTGAAAAAATGCCATACAAATTGCTTACGTTAACCATACGAATACTTTCTCGCAAATATTCGTGCTCGAGCTACAGGTCACTGGATCCGATGAATTTGTATCGTATTTGGTACTCGTAAAATGACGCCGAATCAGCCGGATTACCAGACGGTTATCCAGATTGCAATCCCTAGTTCTTGTGTGAAGAACTACACAAAAGTTCTTTTGGTAGCGAACAGAAATTCACAGCCTTGTAGATGAATAGTTTCCTTTTGACTCGGTTACAGGTCAAGTATCCATCAATCATGAAAATGAATGACGTGAGGACTACCCTTCGGCAAAACTATAATTATCGATAACACGGGCTGGGTAAAGGCTTTGTGATATCAGGTGCTAATGCGTTCTTATTTCGGCCGTGGTCGAATAGGGGTGCGGACAAAAATGGTAGGAATAATAAACCGTAACCAATTTTAATTAGAAATTTCGTCGTCTGCTTGTTTCTTTGGGTTTTATTTGTGACAAATAATAAATTAGGTCTTCAAAAGAAATGATGCGTCTGTTATCGACAAAAACTAAGCTACTTGGAAACTACTCCACGCAAAGATTATTGGGAGACTTCTTTCAACAGAACAAAACATAAATAAAATATAGTCGGAGCCAACATTTTCTTATGGGATAATCCCAAATAGTTTCCTGTTAACCCTCAATTTTTCATAGCGCATTGGATTTGATGAGCTTTCCATCTTTGTCTCCCATAGGTCATATTTTGTCTATAACAAATAATAGCGACCCAAGAGTGCCAATACTGAGCTCTCGCGACACAAAACCGGTTCTCTATTATTAGTATAACTTAATACCTATCTGTCTTTAATATCAGAGAAAAATATCAAATCACTATCCCACAACACTGACTCCCCTAATTAATTGGACGCTATCTACAAGGACACAGTAAATAACACTATGGGCTCCTAATAGGACTATCAAAGACACATTAAAAATAAAATTAACAAATCAATTCATTCCAAAATAGCCTTTATAACACGCCATTAAAAACCAATATTGCTCACTCGAACAATCCAATTAATGCCATAAAAAGCACGTGACACATGTAAATGAAATACAGGGTGCAGAAACTGATGTTTATCTAAACAACGCGATTACGATTAATGTAGAAAAAAAAAACCTGTCACCGTTCTCAGCGCTATAACTAGTTAAACCGGCGTTCACAATTGTCACATTAAACGGCGACTACATGTAATTCATTAGACGTTATTCAACCGAGATTATCATAAAAATCTAGTAGAAAATAATCTCGGAGCGGACCGAAAAGAATAAATATGCCACATGGAAATTTAGTATCGAAAGTCGAGGAACCCCGCAGTGAGCAAAGGACCCGCGCGGCTTACGTGGCGCTACGGACTACATTTTTTTTGGGAGCCGACAAAAACTTTATATATCCTATTACTAAAACACGTGTGTCTATACGTTGCGACTTTGTTTAAAACCTTACATTGACCGCAAACCGTGAAAATAAACCATTTAATAAGCCTTAAAAAATATGACGTATATTTCAAAACGGTGGCTTTATAGTTTTCTACTACGTTTAAGTACGCTACATTCAAATCAAAATAATAGTAACAGACAGCGCCGCGGTATATCGTAGCGATGTAGAAATATTTTGAACTGTCATCGGGAACTAATTTTGTAAGTTTTTTGTGGTTTTCTGTTTTATAATTATATTGTAAAGCGTTGTAGCCCTTGAACGTGCTTCTACCGCGCTAATAGTTTATTGTCTGTTGAAAACGGTATTTAAAATAACAAAATCTACTTCGATAGTATACTTGTTTACTATAACTTGTCCAATGTTGTGCTTTTACAACTAAGTATTTGCACTTTAAATTGTTTTTTTTTTTTCTGTCCAGTTTGATCGTCTCGACTCTTGACTATTGATTTCGCTTTCTCTTGATTAGCTTTCTTACATTCAAAATAGTTAATTGAATAAAATTGATCATTGACTATTCTAATTCTAGCGGTAGGTCCTTGAGAACATTCTGGAGAACTCTTAAGGCAGGTTTTCTCGTAATAATAAAACATATCTACATAATAAAACTGTAATTTATCGATGTACATTGAAAATATTTGGGAGTTTTGTCACAAATTACTCGCATTTTAGGGGTATTTATTAACGCAATAGATCACATAAAGATTTTTTACAATTTCTGTCTATTTGTCCGTATTTACTAAAATGTAATATTGTAGGATACGATTCCAAATTTCTGGTTCTGAAGACCTAAGGACCTATGACCTATGTTTAAGCCTACGCCGTACGCTATCCTATCGTATTTAAGTAGTTAAGGGCATTGTTAATCGATTACATCGATATTCGCTGATTCTCACTTTAAGATGAATAGGGGAGCTATGGCTATAATTAAACTGGTCACGGGAAAACATCACAAACTACCCGCACGCGTTGGTAACGCCCCACAAATATTTATACGCAATTCTATACACCAGAACATGATCTTATTTATCTATTTCATGCTTATAAATCTTTTACTACCACAATGAATTTCACCAATGCAATTTAGACTTTGTGTTAGAGTTAACAGAGGGTAATATAGCTTCAAGTTGTAAGCAAATTGATGCGGTATTAATTTTTGAACTACTAGCGTGACTAAAATTGTCGCGTGGCGATTTCTATGGGAAGTCTTGCTTTTGCTATTTGGAATTAGGTACATGTTTTGTGCGGGTAATGCAGATTTAATGTCATTTGATGAATTCCTTAAGACGGATTGGTATTCTTTTACCGCTTAATTTTTTTTGTTTAGATCAAACTTTTGACAGGCTTAAACACAGACATTTAAATAGGTACTATGTACAGTATACTACAGTATCTACAATACCGATTTATTGCTATGATTCAGATCCTAGGTACCGAATAAATTTAAAAAAAACATTTAATGTAAATATTATTGTATTTAATATTTTGTTATCTTAATAAATATAAATTACTTGTCACGTTATTTGTCCGCCATGGACTCCTAAACTACTTAACCGATTTTAATTAAATTTGCACATCGTGTGCAGTTTGATCCAACTTGAAAGATAGGATAGACGGAAGGTTTTAATAAAAAAAACTTTTGACAAAATGAAGTCTGTCCGGGCAGCCCGTATACCTATAAAATCGTGATAGAAACGAATAACACTTTTGTGTTGATATTGAGTTACAGTGAGGTTACTATTTCTAAAATGAACATGTTTTTCTAAACAAAGTTAGGGCGGGATGCTATGCTAATACTCTAATACAGTACAACTTAACAGGTTTCATTGCTATCTTTCAAATGAAAGCAGACTTGGTACTTATCTGTACATCTATACTCTATACAAATAAATAAAATTGGAGTGTCTGTTTGTAATATTAAAATAACCGCTTTTTACTAAGTGCATTTGGATGTATACACGGTATATATACCAAAACAACATTTTTTACAATTTTTGTCTGTCTGTCTTTCACTGGCAGATAGCTGATGTAACAAGGAGAAACTTAGGCTACTTTTATTTTGGAAAAAATAGTTTGTTAGGTGATACGAACTTCGCCGGGTCAGCTAGTTATGTATAATAGTCACCTCTTCAAACACCATGATTATTTGATTAATAATAATTAAGTAACTCAGTACCGTCTTCATTTATTTCTTCGTCCATTAACCCGAACAAAGCGGTCCGCGAATATATTCGTTACGCGAAATTAATTATTATTACGACTGCCATAACATAGGGTGCGCCCGAGGCATTGGGATTCGACGATGTACTGCACCCAATTTGGTGAAACTCGTGCGGAATGCACTGCTTGCGTTCTTGAACAATGTACATGCAGCGACAGCGTTACTTTGGGACATATTTTTAAAGCTGGCTAGCTTGAAAAATATACGATATATAACTTAATAAGAAATACGGAAGCAAAAACAAAAAAATACTGGCTGAGTAATAATTTTGAACCTACTACATTATACGAATATGCATACGTTATACGAATGCTTTATTTTTTGCTAATCGCACACAGACCCCTGTCCGCGTGAAACTTGAAAGGTCGCTAGGGCCAATGGCCAACAGCAACTACATTCGAAACAAACATATTATAGCCCTAGTAACATGATAATAAAATTATATATAATAGTTTTATTATCATTATTAATATTAATATAATTTAATAATAGTGTCAATGGGCAATATGATCGCGAAATTTTACTGCCGTCACATCCAAGGCAACTTGTGGGCTATCAACTTATTTGTATAAATGTTATTAAAAAATTAAATCCACAACGTATTACGAAATAATAAATTGAGAACTACAATCGTTTTGTGCCAAAAGTTATACCTTCTTCATAGTTATCTCCACATATTTAACTAGATTTACAAACTAAGCAAAACACTTTTGTAGACACCAGTACAGTACACTAGCTGAAGGGCGAGTCCCCACGGCGGGTGTCAGAAAAACGGCTCGCAGCCGCAATGAATGGCAAAAATTTAGATTTCACGCGCCCGCGAACCACACGGCAGCTCTGCGTCATGCATTCCTTGATTTGCCCATTAAATAACAAAGTTGTTTTTTTCTTTAACAAAGTTTTTTAGTTTTTTTTGACGCCCGGTACTAGTCTTTTACCATTCAAGTACGCAATGAAGAATTAATAAACAAAGCAGATTCTGTTTGAGTTAAATGTTTGGAGTGTTAGTTGTGCTACATAAACCTACTTCACCCATGGTGAATCCAAACCAACCTCTCATACTTGTATTGTCCCCTTACACCCTGCTGAACAGCCAGACAAGGATATCGCTAGGTCTTTGGAGGTCGTTGGGCGTCTTAACACTCAGCATAATCCAAAGACTTTCGTGCATAGTGGCTGGGCCTTTACCTGCTTGACTGGTTGTTACTCTTCTGACAGAGTCAATCATTTCCATCAGGGTTGAGTTGCTAGTTATAAGTCGGTCCCCCGTTTCGTCCTTTGCTGGCAACACCGGTGATCAGGAGTAGGTAATTACCTACTTATGTAATCAATGTCCATGGTGTATCCACCAGGTTGCGCGTCTGTTCCTTAGGTATCTATTAATTAGCATAAAAAGCTGCTAGTATTGAGAGCGTACCTAGTATAGTAGGTATACTTTAATCTTTCTTCTCTTTTTCTTGGCCGGCACGCATCAGTGATGCCTTTGGTGTTGCTGCTGTCCATGAGCGACGATAGCCACTTACCATCAGTTGGTTATCGGATAGCTTGCTGGCTTTTTCCATTAAAAGACAGTCGGCTATTTGCAAAGAAAAACTGCTAGTACTGCGTATATACTTGTAATCTGACGCGTTAAATCATACTTTGATGAAGATAGATCTCGTAGTGATGGTGACGGTGGTACGACACGCGTGCGTCACGTGACTGCGTGGACGCACGCCGCGTTACCGCTGTGAATCGATCAATGATGCACAAAGAGTTCTCGTATGTGTAGAACTTCAGCTCGGCACAATCCTTATGTAAAAAAAAAACATTTTTTTTATTTACTATGTTGTATGTGAAATTTTCGTACGGCGACATTTTTTCAAATCCAAATATTACATTTTAGTACTGCTTTTGTGCAAAATTTTAGGGTTAGGAAACCCATCTCTTCGTCTTTTGGTTGCTTAGAATTTTACCAAGTAAACTGTTAAAGTTAGAAAAGCAACAACCTTAATAGATATCTCATAGTGTGCGATAAACATTATATACCACTAAGTGAGTCGATGAGATAGTAATACTTTTTCCTATTTCTCAATGAATAGAACTAAAAAGTCTCCCCGTACCAAAAGGTAGCGTAGGCATAAAATAATTTAATATCATTGTTTGATCACGACTTAATCATTGACAATATTAAGATTATAATATTGTATGTATGTCGTCGTGACAGATTATACAATGTTAACCCGACAGGGGGAGCTATAAATCTGATAATAATGCTGATAAGTTGCGCTTAATGTGAGAAAATCAACACGAACAACTTTTTATTCAACTAAATTTGTTTAAAGAACGATGTAAACTTTATAGTTTGGATTTACACTAAGATTTATTTATGCCATGGATATTATTTTTAGAAGTGTTTTAGAATGAATACATGTTTTATAAACATACGTGCGGTAACTATAATTAATGAAAATTGCCCTATGACAAGTTTTGATGACTTGGTCATCATAAGTTCAACTTTAGTTGTCTTGGGTGTTGGAGGTTGGATTCCGTACCACTCATAATATTGCCGACGGTACATGAATGCTGAAAAGATTTTTTACCTAGCTACAACCCTCCTGTCTAGAAACTACCAAATACAACCCCTACAACCTATTTTCTCTTCGCTGTATTGACTAAACTATTAAATTTGTTTAAGTCTATATATGTATAGAATCATTTAATTATGTACATGATTATCTAAAAAATCGTCGTGCCTATTTTTCCAGTCGTGTCGTATCCGTCTCGAATGGATAGAAACAAGCCCCAGTGATTGTAATAATATTGCTCGGTTCGAGAATAACCCACAAATTATTGTGCTCTTGTCATCCCATATCACATGGGCGCTACCCTTCTACGTTTTGTTTTAATAAGTTAGGTCGAAAACACAATGATTTGACCTGCGGAAGTCGTTTTTAATTTGTTTTAAACGAAGTATAGTTGGTCTTTGCGTAGAGTAAAGTTTAAATAAAGTCTTCCGATTTCATTTAAAATAAAATAATGTTTTTTGTTAGTGACATTTTTGTAGTTAATATATTCAATCATTAATTTGTAAAACTATTTATTATTAAGTTACTTTTGATAACCTTTGCAAAAAGGCATGAGAACATCTCTCCCTGCCACAAAGAAAAATGCATTTATGATAAACTAGTATGTCGCCACCGTGCAACAATTTAGCTTTCTACCTCCAAGAGTTTCACAGTCCAAATAACTATATTATCAGAACTACCCAATGACACCAGGCTTGCATCTCATTGCCGCAAATCAGAACTCCCCCCGCGTGCAATCTGCAATGTTATAATCATTCCAATTTGAATCACACGATCAGTCCACTGAAACGTGTCTCTATTCCGGAACACGTGTTGACTGGTCGACACGATCACATGTTAAAATTATACGCCTATATTTTACGAGTATTGGCGTGAAAATTACACTTTAGTAGGTTTAGCGCTAAATAAAAAATGTAAATTATTGACGCATTTATTTTTAAGTTTGTGGTAGTGAGTTGTAAGTAACGTGGCTCTACGTTAACCAAAGGCGTCAAAAGTCAATGCCAATTAGCAGCAGAATTAATTTAAAGTCCGATGCATTTATACAAGAGGCGACCTAGCAAACCAAGCAGCGTGATCCAGCAGATCTGATTACCCTTAAATAAAACTCTTACACACTCATACCCCCGCAGTAGGTTAATATACCTGTGTCGCGGGTGGCATGAACGACACATACTTATAACACATCACAATCACACTCATGGCCCGAATACAAATATTTATCCTTCACATAAATATCTGCCCCGGCTGGGAATCGAACCCGGGACCCCTCGCTTCGTAGGCAGGGTCGCTACCAACTAGGCTACAGGGTCTTTGAAATTAGTCCAACAATAACCACAGTCTAATTTGATCAATTTGTGTGTTACTGCCACGGGTCCCTTTTTGTAACCAATAAGGATTAGAACATATTCCACAGCGTTGCTTCAGAGCCTTCAGAACAAAATCGTGAAAAAGTTTAGTCGCCAAACCGTTTCAGAAGTTATTACATATTACCCAAAGCCCGAAGATCTCAGACAGGGCTAAAAAAGTGCCAACTAATGTAACCTTACCTAACCTTACGTGCCAGTGACTTTACTTACATGCCCTCCTAAGGGCCGGTTTCCACCAAAATAGAGTCAAGTAGAGCTAAGCAGAGATGATAAATAAAGAAAAATAATCAATCAGATATTGTTATTTCCTCATTTCCCCGCCTAGTTTCTGAGTTACAACACCGGCTCTAATGGTGTATGAAAGCGGTTTAGAAGTACATATTTCCATAAGCAGTCACCCAAGCAACAATTGATACACCTGAAGTTGCTGAATCCAGTCGATCTTACTGGTACAATCGACACAAATTGGTAAGAGCTGTAAGTCGGTAAGAGCTGTATCTAACAAGCGCTTCAGCCTTCACCTCGCTCTGCGTACTTATTGATTCAAAATGGACGATATTCTCGCAACCAGTACATAACGCAGCACTGTAAACTATTCGCCGCATGCCTCAGCATACATAAATCGCTGCTGATAGCGTCCGTGATAGCTATCCGTCACGTAGTTAACTCCGGGGTAATCTGCGAACACTGTAATTTGAGATATTACCCGACGCCGGAGCGGTAGCTTGATTAAAAATTGGATAAAATTGGCCATGGACAGCCCTAGGGTTGCCAGCGGCCGATAGATTGCCAACGTGTAGGTATCATTTATGTCGAAACTAAGTATACCTACTAAAGTGTTAAAGTTATATAACATTTTTGTATTGATTTAATTCAGACCAATATAACATAAATTTTATTTATCATTTGCTTATAAAATTAAAATAATACTTGATAATTGTTTGTACCCAGAGAAAGTTATTCGTACCGTAGTTACTTATACATTATCTACATTGAATATAAGAACATTGAGGTTGTTCGGCATCTTCAGCCAAGTAGATTTGTGGCGCTATTATTAGAACTTTCATTTTGTTTTTCTTCATAGTGTTTTTCGTAAACTCTTTGCAATTTAACTTCTCTTTACAGATACGGATATTTCTTTGATCATGTTGAACTAACTTATTAGGCAATCACTACTCAGTATGACACTTAAATTATAGGTGTGCAGCCAAAAGCATAGACTTAAATATATAGACGGGCTGTTACGAACAAAATCCGTGTCATATTTTTCAAGCATTTTTCATACTCTGTGACAGCGTTTCGTTCGGTCAAGTTTGGTTCAAGATGGCGGATATCAAATATTTTGCACTAACATAATTTTTTTTTAATGTTAGTAAAATATAGTTATTTACCAATTATAATTTAAATAAACTCAAATAAAGTTCAAACGTAAATAATGAAGACGTTATAACTGTGCACAATAAACAATATACGTTATTATGTGTTTTTGAACGGTCGGGGTTTTTCAAAAATGACATCTACTTGTCTCGCTTGCTCGCAACTGACTAAAATGCGTTGGCACTAAATGGTGTCAACGTAGGTGTCCAAACTTTTAAAACTGAACAGCCTGTCTAGTATAGTATGTACATATAATATGTAGGTCTATGGCCAAAAGTTACTTTTTTCGAACGGAAAGTGGCTGTTGGCCCTAGCGGCCTTTACAACTTCACGCCGACAGAAGATCACGTGATGTATCGTTAACATAAAGCAATATTGTAGATATTATCAACTGTCTGCAAACAATACATTTGATAAAAAGAAAGTAGCTTACAAAGGGGACAGCAATAAAGTCGTATTTCTAGCAAAGACTAGCTTCACATCCGATCCGTCATCAGAGTAATTCATCTGGCATTTTGGTGTTAAAATCGACAACCCTGTTCTATGCCGTTTGCAGCGGATCGCCAGAGCGGTGGGAAAGGATTGCATGAAATAAGCGTTTAGGCTTACACTTACTGGTATTTCAATACACCTGCACTTATAGAAACGTACTGCTGAGATTGATGATCAGCGGGAAATTCAAGTAGACCATTTTGTTTTATTATGACCCATTAGGTCCCACTTGAGTTCATATTATATGTCCAGTATGTTTCATATTACTAAGCAACTGTCTGATATACAAAGCGGTTGGCGGTTAATTGCTTTATGTAGCAGAACTATTAAGGAGCAGAAAGGTTAATTGAACTAAGTGAAGGTTGTGACAATTTACATAGAATTGCTATGGATATGTGCATTAAGCAATCATTAAAATAAACTTTATCTTGTTTTGTTATTTTTCTACTAATATTACGGCTAAATCAAATCAAATAAAAATCTTTATTCATATAGGATATCATATCCTTGATACACTTATGCACGTTATTTTATTAATACCAGCTTCTTGGAAGGCTGCTTTGTTATAGAGGAGAAGAAAAGCCGTGAAGAAACTCCTCAGCACATCTTTTAAAATAATGAAAAGTTACATAATATGTTCTAACCTACGCGGAACTGGATGCGGCACTCATTTCCAGGCGTCTTTTTTAGTAATATATTCATTTATACTGTAGCATCCTTCGCCTACTAGCTGAGATTTCACACATCTCTTAAACATTTGGAAAGGCAAGTCACGTATTGACTTAGGTAATTTATTGAAAAAATGTACACCGAGCCCCATATAAGAACGTTGTACCCTACTTAGGCGAAAAGATGACGTCATTAAATTATGTCTGTTTCTAGTTAGATGATTACAAGTTAATTGAAAGAGCTGATAATAAATATACTATAACCTATACTATGAGATCCGATAATAAGTATACTTAATAGTTTTTTATATAATAGCCGACAAACTAGCAGATGCGTCACCCATATATTATTTAGACCTTAGTACCTAAATTATTTACAAACCTAATTTAAATTTCGTTACGAACGTAAAAAACTGTTACAACTACTTTCCATATTCATAATATTTTTTTTAACAAATCATGAATGTCGAAAGATTTCAAACAAAAACCAAAAATATCTTATCTTATCCATACACGCACATTTCTATTTATTTCCTAAGCAGTACAAGTATACAATACTCTGTAGATACATATGTACATACAAGCAATCAGCCACAACCGCAACCACACCGACACGACTTCAAAGCTGTATATACAATATATACTATATGTTTGTATGTACGCATTTCTCCAAAGACACGTCAAAGCCTATCCTAATTTAAACAGGGCTGTTTGAGCCCCGGGCCTCGGTCACATCGAATTTGCAACGTGTGGTTCCACTGAGAACGGCGATTGAGCTTGTACCAGTTCCTTTTTCTTAGATTATTAAGTATATGACGGCGAGCGGCCTCTTTGGTTCTACAATGCCGATGAAGAAGCTGTCATACAAGAAGTCATGAAGAAAAACTAAATATTTAGAATAAGGAATATGTCAATAGGTATATTGAGAACAATACGTGTGGGACGTTCTATGGGATTCGAATAGTGATCACGGAGTAGTAAAGATTGTTATTGATGTGAACGGTAAGAAAACTGGAAATATATCATGGTGCAAAGTAAAAGGAATATTATTGAATAAATAACCAATACCATAGAACACCCCTTTCTGCTTTATATATGTATTTTGTTTACTTAGTCACTGCTACTAAATAATAGCATTTATAGCATTAATATTTTCTAATGAACTCAGCTTTTTTCCATTTTTATTTTAATGATTATTCTTAAATTGATTTAATCATGTGAAATGCTTTTAGTTCAGTATGTAGTATGTACCTAATTCGTGCACAACTTTTAAAACCATACAGTCCTTTATTATGTGATTGGTAGGATTATTTGATTGAAGTCCAATGACATTATAATGTAAAAAAGAGTCACTAGCGCGCCGACGATGAAGAGCGTAAGAACAGGCAATTGACCGTTCTGCTCATAGTCACTTTGTCAATACAAGACGATACGCACGCTTTTGTTGTTGTCAGAAGTGCCGGAACAGACAGACAGACAGACAGACAGACAGACAGACAGACAGACAGACAGACAGGTAGACAAACAGACAAAAATTGTAAAAGATGTTGTTTAGGTATATGTACCGTGTATACATCCAAATGCACTTAGTAAAAAGCGGTTATTTTAATATTACAAACAGACACCCCAATTTTATTTATTTGTATGTATGTATGTATGTATTGTATATGTATTGTATGTATGTATTGATTATATATATATATGTATAGATTATTATTTTTTCTGTGCTAATTCTTAACGACTACTACTTAAAGCTACCACAAGGCGTACATATAAATGGTATATTTCTTACATTTTGCTGTCCGCCATCACTGAGACCGTACCTCTTGCCGAACTCATTTCAGGGTTGAGCGATCACCCGCCCGGGCGCCCCCGACGCCCCCGACGCCCCTACTGCGGTTTGTCGACCGAACACACTTTAAACACTTATTTTTGATAACACTGATCACTATAATATTCATTGAGGACCATCATCGAAATACGCGTCATCCTGTACGGTAATAAAACAATGATAAATTAGTTTACGAGTATATATTTTGTTCGTGTTTATACCATTTACCCACGGACCTGAAAAAAAGACGGACGTAACCTCGTCTAACCGAGAGTGAAGCATAGCAATGGCCGCCCGCTTACCATGTGTCCGTAATTTTTGATTCGCGATTGAAGCAGTGAAGTGTCAATGTGTGGGTGTTTGTTGTACGAATAGAGAGTTTTTATTACTATGGGTGCTTCACTGAATTTGTTGTTGGGATTACGTCCGTCTTTTTTTTTGGTCCGTGAATTTACCATTTTAGTTGTTCAAAATGATTATTCAGTTTAACTAGTTATAAAATTTGTCGTTAGGTAATGTACGTGTTAGTTTAATGATTATTATATTATGCTGTGTCTCTTTTTTATTGCCTGAGGGGCTCACGAAAAAGCAGACGGGCCTCCTGATGTTAAATGGTTACCGTCGCCTATGGACATGAGCAACACCAGAGGAATCGCCAATGCAGCACCGGCCCTGAAGGAGAACAATTTTTACACCTTTTTCGACGAACCAGAATACCTCTGAAGGATCTCTATATAATATATTAAATTCTTAAAAATCTGCAAGTATAGTACATAAAGTAATAAAAAACCTGGAAAGTTGCAGATAATTCTAAATCCAGGCCAACTGTAGCAAGAAATATGAATCTGACTGTTTCGGTGACTGTCGAAACATACAAAATAACAAATGTATTTTTTTCCATAACTATTGAGAAGGATAATTGGAAATTTTCAATTTCCATCATGTTTTTTTATCGAAATGAATTTGAAGAAATTGATTTGTTACAAATAAAATCGATTCAAAAGATTGAAGACCACAGATGCATCAAGTAGAAATAAAAACTCACAATAGAAATTTTATATTACTATTTTATTAGAGACCACCCTCACTTCAAGTCTTAGTAGGAAAAATGTTGAGAGGTGTGAGCCCATAGAAAGCAAATAAACAAAAAAAATATGCAAGATTTATATTGATTTACATGGAAAACTTCTATAAGTGCTTGATTGTCTAGAGTCTACGTCGTAGACATTGGTAAGAAGGAGATTCCTTTTGTCCGGGCATCGATTTGTAGGCAGTTCGTGGGACAACTACGATAGGTGCCCTATATTGTAACCAATTTATTTCATGGCCTTTTTTCGAAATTGTTTGTTTACTGTTTTCAGTCAAATAAGAGCGCCACGCGACGTAGGCATTTTAAGGTAGAAAAGAATAATATGTTGGTGTAACACTAAATGATTGGAAGTCCTTATATTAATAACCAAATGCTTAAGCTATATTTATAGCTTTTTATTGACGGTTTTTTTTTTATTTAAAGTTCAAAATTTCTTTAAAAAAATTAAAATTTAAAATTTCTTTTAAATTTAAAACTGGTTTGAAAATATTCATTCATTGTTCTTCGAGACATAAACAACTGGTCCATTGTTAAACGGAGCAAGGTACGTCGTTCAAACTAGACAGGGTTCCACTTGACCGAGTCACTCCTGAATCAACTCATTCCACCCTCTTGAACCAATATCTAAAGAGTTCTATCAATTTTGCTACATTTTTAGCAAGTTTAAAACCGCGGGGTGTTATTACGCTGCTCCAGGGCTGTCCCCGAGGGGAACGGACGCCCCGCGGCGACTGACACGCGCATATGGCAACCCTGCCTGTGTTTGAACGAATTCTAATCGATTTAAAATGTTATTATACGTTGATAGAAAGGGGTTTTCTTGTTTATTGACAGCTGCTGATAAGTAAGATACGAATTGTTTCTTATTGTTGCAGGATTGAGGAATTTGAAAAATAATGTGCTTATTACTGAAGGTTAGTAGCTCGAAGCACGGCTGAATCGAAATTCGTGATCGACCTAGTTACGCAAGTGGGTACTGTAGGAAGTAAAATGACTTTAATGTAGGAAGTATAATGACTAAATAACTGACCTTTGATAGTAAATTTTGCTTCGGAGGGCTCATTAATAGTATTGCTGTGTTTGAAATGTACGGTTATCTCATTGCAAAACATAAATCGTGTTGATAACCATTAAATGCTGACTGAAGCATCGTTAAACACCAATGTATGAAGTTATAAACACATCGAGGGAGCATGCAGTGGCGTGCGCTATTTGCATATTTGTATTCATTGTGATTTTATCGACAAATCGATGCTTCGCTGTAACTGGATGTGCGAGTATTCCAATCGGTGTTTGAGCATCTTTTATTAAAGCCAACAATGTTATTACGGACAATAATCGAAACGGACGAGTAAAAAGCCAATGAGGTCTGACGCAGGTTTTATAATAACATAATACGAGCAATTTGAGCGATTAGCATCGGCCGGAAGTTATTCGCAGGAAGCGTTGTGGGCGGCGCGGCGGCGCAAGCGCACCCGATGTTGGCGGTTCACTTCGAAAATGTGGTAACTGACAAAATTTAAACATTTTTTTTTATATTTTTTGCTCAAGACGAAAGTAAAAATACGTGATGGTAGATACTACAACATATAATCAATATTTAATTATAATTAATATTTTTTTAACAACTTGTAAGTAATACTTAATATTCATTTAATTACAATTTTAAGATATATAATTCGAGGTTAAGAAACATTTATTCCATTTATTATCTTTACAAAAATGTTAAAATCTCTTCAAGAATAAATATATTCTAATTTTATGTAGGTAGGTATTTATTTATACATAAAAAATGTCGCGTGTTCGATAAACTTATAGAGATAACAAGTCTAGGAGAAAGTCAGTTTAATTTGAATTAAAAAAGTCACTGACTAAAATACATAGGTACAAAGTTTTTAAATAATCTATTTTTTTTTATGAAACATATAAAACTATCAACTGCTATTAAAATACAAAGAGCAATATATTCCACAGACACTGAATGTCAGATACAGCCTTCTGTTTATCGAAGATCAGAAGTATTAAAATAGCGGTTCTTATGATTATATTTTTTGCTGCCAGCATTAATAGTTTTACATGAACTAGTTTATAATGTTCTGATACCATATTTACGATAAACGCTCGGTTGCCCTGTTTTAGAAGTATAAAAATATTTAAAGATAAATAATTTTAGATTTTTTAGTAATTAAGTAAAATTATTCTAAGTGGTCGGTGATAGCAAAGTGTTTTTTGCGCGTTCAGTCCACTGCTGCTTCGCACGAGTTTCGAGCTTTTTTAATCGAACAGATATTTATTATTAAATGCCTCGATGAAAGACCATGGCGTAAGAAAACTAGTATCTGAATGTTTCTACTCTTACTGACTAGCCACATGATGGGAACCATTGCCCAAGGACATTAGTGACACCATGTTAACCAAATTTATAGGCAAGGGTGTTAGAATCTTTACCCCTACGTAGTTTTAAAACTAGATAATACATGTTTGGTCGTCTTCAAAATTTCCAATAAACAACTTGCGACTTTAATGACTCGCTCTAAGTGAAAATGTTCCATACTAACATCATTAATTGAAGGTGTCAAAAGTAAAACACCATAGCGGACGGTAGAGTATAGGTGAATTAAGTATAACTTACTTAGTAGACTTAATTCACCTCGGTACATAGGCGTCTTAAGTCTGCTAAAAGTAGACTTAAGACACATGGAAGTTCACCTAGGTACATAGAATAGACGTCTTAAGTCTGCTAAAAATAGACTTAAGACACATGGATGAATTGACCCTGGTGAATAAAGCCAACGGCACTCCCGATATCCGACTATACCGAGCCGACGACGCATATCTTGTACACTTGCGTAGAAAATCGCTCGACGCACGTGTGGCCAGTTACATGAATGTTTTACGCAGCATTGAACTGCACTGGGATGACTGATTTAGGAAAACAACGAAATCACCCAACGCGTGACGTCAGGGCGTTATAATAAATAGCATTCTTTATTAAATGCTATCGAGCTACTGCACAGTCCATTTTTTAAGACGAGTTTTATTTAGCGAACAATCTTCCAGTATCATTGTATTGTCATTTGTAATTAAAAAATAAGACCAACACATTTGTCTGTTGTAATTATATTTTGTCATTTTATTAAAAAAAAAAAGTTATTTTTAATGCCGATAATTATAATAATTTACGTTTACTGTTAATTTTTTTTGACAATTTCCATTAATATTTCCATAATTACAAAGATTGTTCACCAAATATAAATCCTGTATAAATGGACAATAATAATATGTAGGTATGTTACGTTGCTTTATTTTTTTGAGTCGGTAAATAATTATGATAAATATTTTATTCCATTATTAGCTTTTGCCTGCGGCTTCGTCCGCGGTAGAGATCGTTTTTACAAATCCCGCGGGAACCATGAACTTTTCCGGCGTAAATAGCTTATGTGTTAATACAGATATAGGCTAACTCCACTCTAAATTTCAGCCAAATCAGTTAAGTAGTTGCGGCGTGATTGAGGACCAAACATCCAAACATCTTTACAAACTTTCACATTTATAATATTACTATTAATTAAATATTAATAATAACAGGATCATAATGGTTTCAAGTTCAACCTATGAATGGCACACTACTCTCTTCTAATTGAGAAAGCATTTAGCATACTCTACCGTGCTGCTCTGTCGCAGATTGGTGGAAAGGTGGTCTAACAAATTGTCGGCATTTGTTGTGCCGACCAAAGGCTTCCGTGTCCTACGAAGTAGAGAAGCACTAAATGATTTCATATGATGACATATAATGAAAACTTGATGAACGTTTTTAAGTAGAAAATATTTAATCATTCATCATCTGTAACTTCTAAAATAAGAGAATGATAAATCTAAAAAAAAATACTTGACGTACATTACCGTGCAAACTTCTAACGAAAATTGATTTGAACGAGATCTAGTAAGTAGTTTTTTTTTAATACGTTATAAATCGTAAACCGCAAAAAACATTGATCAAAGTTACAAGGAACTACAAGAACTTTTATATTATATTACTTGCTGCTACGGAACCCTTAATGGGCGAGTCCGACTCGCACTTGGCCGCTTTTTTTCACTAGCGGTCCTAGGTATATCTAACAAACCGACCGCGCCCACAGTTGCTGAACTCGGTCCATCACTTAGGATCGACACCAGCAGTAGTTCTAGCACTTCATTTCCATAATAAATTAATAATTTGCGTTTATTAATACCGTTGAATATGTAAAAGAGGTTCTTATAAAGCACAAATAACAAAGTTACACTCTAAGAAAGAGAGCTGCCAGCTCTCGTATTACACTTATATTACAGTTTTTTTGTACTTACACTTTAATTACAATATTATAATGTATGAAATCATATTATAATGTAATATTTGTTACTTTTACTTATTCAATAATTGCAAAAAATATTATTATAGCCGTATTGGGCTGGCCTCGAATACTGTCTCCAAAGTTCAATCCCTTGCCGCTAAACCAGGGTGTCGTAAAAAAAGACAAACGCCATCCGCCAGAAATGTTATCTGTATTAATATTTATTCATTAATATTATTGCTGGTAGCTAGCTGCCGCCCTCTCTCCCTCCCTCTCTCTCACCCTCTCTGTCTCTCGTCTCGGAAAAAGGAGCTTAGGACGCCCTCCAATCAGGTGGACTGACGACCTGAAAAAGACAGCGGGCATCCGCTGGATACAGAAGGCTCAGGACCGGTCAGAGTTGCACAAGTTAGGGGAGGCCTATGTTCAGCAGTGGACCTCCAAGGACTGATGGGTGGATGGATGGATGGATGGAGCTCTTGCTTTTGTCAGCCGCCATGATTCGTCATATTCAAGCTAGGGGCTTAAGAGCCAAGTCTTTATTTTCTCTCAATTATTTCGCGTTTGAACGCATCGGTGATGCTGTTGATATTATTGATATCCATGGGTGACTTATCATAAGTCTGCTCGTTTGCTAACTTAAAAAAACTTTGAAACCTTTTCTTAATTTAAAAATTTCACGCATCACTAGATGTAGATATGTCACTAGCGCGCCGACGATGAAGAGCGTAAGAACAGGCAATTGACCGTTCTGCACGTAGTCGCTCTGTCAATACACGACGATACGCACGCTTTGGTTGTTGTCAAAAATGCTTACGTTTGACATACAGCGTTAAAATGCCTTCGTGTACTATACCAATGTGATTGGTGTAGTGAAACAAAAGATAAACGTGTGTGTGTGTTGAAGCTCCTTTCGGAACAGATTTTTTGGTTGATTTGTAAGAGCATAAGGTATTTATGTCATTGGCATCACTTATTTGTTATGTCAATAAAATTGTGTGTATTACGGCGCTGGTGTTGTCTTTATCTTGGTTGCGAATATGCGATGATTCGTTTGTGTTACCTTATCACCTGCTACTTATAGAGTTACAGACAAGTTACAGCTATAATGTGTGTATGAGCGTTAATTACTTTTAATAATAATGCTCACTAGAATAGTAGTTAAACATTTGGGAAGCTATTAGCTTCAACGTAATAACTGTTTTTATAGTTTTTATAGAAGCTAGACAACCTGCATCGTTTCCTGACCCTGCGGGCGTTGTTAATAAAAAAACCACAGATAAGGGACTATTTTATCGGTTTTTATCGGTTGCCGATTATTTTAATCGGATCGGTCCGGGTGTCCGTCTGTCGGTAATGGTCGTAATCGGTTGCTAATCGGTGTACAATTTACGAAATTGTTGATCCATGTCGGCGACCGGCCCGAGTGGCCGCGGCTAGTGATGTGGTCAATTATCGATGTTGGTTGTGAACATTGTTTAGTCGATATTCCATGGAGTCTTCTTTAAACTTAGTTTATAATAAGAGTAATTTTTATAAGTCTGATGTCTGTAGCTGTTGTTGATCTACTTCTGAAACATTTTTTGGTTGATCTCTGTAGGGTGGTTTTGGTTGGTTGGTTTTTTGGTTGTAGAGCTAGCAACTAAATACCTTACCAAAAAGCGATCAGAATCAAGATTTAAATATGCTCAGGATGCAGTAATTGAGAATTGAATATTTAAAAAAAATATTTCCAGTTAAATCCTGTAATTTATAACTCTTTGGTGAACGAAAACTATGTCTGAAGTTTATAAATTTCTCTATATACCTAGTAAAGTATATGTATGTGTTACAATGTATCAGCCTTTATCACCCTTGGCTGACCAAAAATCCGAGCCAAATAAGACATTTCTGACTGTAAAGATTAATAACGCCGACCTCCGTACAGTTAAATCTGACATCTTCTTTATCTTAAAAATACTTAATTAAGATGAAAGCGTAAGTATATATCAACATCTTTTTCATTCTTAATTTTAACCTGTCATATAGAACAGATACTATGTCATAATAAAACGGTGACAAGTTAATAAGCATATACAGGTAGTTTCAAGGCAGACCACATTGTAAATCATGATGTACCTACAAGTAAAATGTTTTAAATTATTGTTGTTACGATACTCACTGGGAAACATATGGGTATGTGATGGCAAGTGGATTCATCGCATTGATATCCATATCCAGTATCCGGTAGTGTACCGTTCTTTCCAATTACTGGCAATCCTAAAAACGAAGTTCCATTATTGTCATTAACCCTGTTCTTTTCAGACACTCCTACCATGAATGCAATGTGTTTCTCGCTTGATTTTAGAAAGTAGATTTAAGAAAATAGGAGGTCAAAGGTTCTGAGCTGAAGTTGAGATTGATCTGTGTGATACAGAGCTCAACGACTTTCAGGAAAGAATTCACGCTATTTCTTCGTCCATTTATCAGGGTCCACCATAACGAAGGGTGGTTGCTTAGATGGAATTAAAGTTACTTATAATTCTTCTTTATCTATACTAAGTAATATAGGTATAAAGAGGAAAGATTTGATTTTTTGTTTGCATTGAATAGGCTCCGAAACTACTGAACCGATTTGAAAAATTCTTTCACTGTTGGGAAGCTACACTATCCCCGGGTAACATAGGCTATATTATATTTTCAAAAAAAATATTAGATCCTTAACAAGATTCCAATAATGGAACCCAAGGTGTAAAAAAATAAGAAAAACCGAAGCAAAGCGAGGACAGTTACTCGTATTACATAAATAAATTAAAAAAAATAGTTTTTTATTTCATATAACTAGGAGATTTAATTCTTGAAATAGTTGATTGGTGTAATTTTATTTATGAACTAGATGAAAACAGTAACAATGATTTATTTACGGATAAATAAAACAAAATAGTGATTGTATTCCAAAGCGGTGCGAAGCGAGGGCAGGTTTGTACTTAAGAAAATTTACATGAATTTTAATACTTATTCATTACTAAAACCTTCGCAAACCTATCAATAGTTAGCAAGCTATTGTGAAGCAGGGCTTTACTAGTTACCGTAGGCGACCGTTGGCATTAGGACCCATTAACTTTATGTTCTTACCGTGTTATTAAATAATATTTTATAGGTGAAGTAATAAAATTACAAACCACCTGTACTTGGTAAGGGGCCATCCATAAATTACGTCACACTAATTTCATGACATTTTGACTCCTCTCCCCCTCCTTGTCACAGCTGGTCACACGTGTGAGAAAAATTTTACACCTAGAAATTATTAAATTAAAATAGCAGTTCCGAAATTAGTTTTATTTTCTTTAATTATTTTTTAATATTTTTAAATGTGACGTCACGAAATTTAGGAATTTGTCACACATTGTCACTACACTACATCGACTCCCCCCTCCCCCAACGTTTTATACGTAGTTTATGGATGGCCACTAAGCCGTGATATTTAGTGTGTGTAACCTACCTATCGTATCCATACCTACAATTTCAGTTAGTTTAGTTAGAGTTTAGAACAGAAGACATAACAGTACTTATTATTAGTTAAATTCTGTGGAGTAAAGAATACTCAGGAGTATTCCTATCATACTATTTATATACATACTATACAAACTGTTGTAAACAGTGGTGTACTTAATAAAAGCTTGTGTTGAATAATATAATAGAAGGTAAGGTCCGTATTGATAAACCGAGGGTGGTCTCAGATCTCACAAATGCCACTTCTAAATACGATCTAATGCAGTCAGCATCTCAAACCGAATCTTGTGATCGCAGACATCTTAAGATCGGTTTATTAATAGGGGCCTAACGCCCCAACTCAGAGTCACTAACGCTTACTTTAATCGCTCCATAGTAAAGAATCATCATAAAAATTCTGTACTAAGGAGCGAATAAAGTAACCGTTAGTGACTTTGAGTTGGGGCGTAAGTGTTCCACGAAAGTACCATGATAGTAACGTTTGTGTCATGTTGTGGTCAAGCGAGATAATATCGTGATTATTCTATAGAATATAGAACATGGAGTTAACTCCTATCTATAAATGTTATGTAGTACCTACATATAATTATATTTTATTGTTTATTATGGCAAGGTTCGTTACTGGTAGAGAATTGTGTAAGGTGTGAAGTTATTTTGTTGTCATATTAATAGTATATACCTAGTATAAAACAAAGTTGATATTTCTGTCTGTCGGTTGGTGCTTATTTGATACGTTAGACAGAATATTTATATAGTGACTGCGACAATGATAAAAAACATTCGGTTTTTTATTGCCAAAAAAAACTTTTCACGAGACATATTTCAAATTTAGCACACAGCTAGGTGGAACATGATCTGGTATAAGATTAGGGTAGGGTAGGTACTAATGATCTCGGAAAACGTGGGCAAAGTTGCAGGAGAGAGCTAGTATTATAATAAAGTTATCGATGGCTGCCACGCACCGCATTGTTTGTAACAAATTATGTGAAAAAAGATGTAAAATTGGCAGCGAACCGTCTAACCCCTGTATTGATCACAGTAATCGATCGTGTGCCACGTAATTGCGCGGGATCGAACCCGCGACCCATTATGTCATTATGGTTGATCGACCGAGACAATAGAATAAACATACAAATTAAAACATACCCTATCACTAGTTAATAGAATCAAAAATGCAGTAACGAGTTGAATTTCACTAGTATCCTTTGCGCTTCTTTTTGTAAAGTTGGATGAAACATTTTATGTATCTTATTTCGTAGCATTAAGGTTGGTTTTAAAGTTATTTTTTCTAGAATATGGATTATGATACTAATTTTAAAATTTGCAAGGAACGTCGTTTAGGCGCCGGCGCAGATGTGACGTCACGTCATTTCGACAGATCAGAGATACAACCGTTTTGGTGTGATGAATTATAAATTGTTTTTAATTGTCTTGTCGTAATATCCTAAAACTAATAATATAATAATTATAATGCTCATTGAAAGCTAAATTCTTACATTGTTACATAATTATGCGCGCGCAACTTATTTCATTCGGAAAAATATTATTATGATCTCTATTTTCACAAAACGCTAAAAGGAACAAGGTATCTACATATTATAGAGAACGTCTACTTTAAAAATAAATGTGAGAGCGCGTTATATTATTTTTATAACGTATAAGGTGCCGTATTGGGGCTGCTTAGAATACTAACCCCCAATTCCACGCCGGATGGGTTTCGTAAGAGGCGACTAAAGACTAAAGAGGCGGCCCGCTGGCGTAGGGCCCATCGAGGGATTGTTTTAGTAGTATTGATTTTAATTGTTTATTATTAACATTATTACTATTTTATTATTCCTCCATGAGGTACGCCTGGAGATCTACCACCCTCGAGCATGAGTCAGCCGCCAAATGACCCGTCGCCGCGTCGTGTTCCTCCTGGGGGCTTGAGAGCCAGTTCTTTCTTTCTTTTTCTTCTCTCTTTCTTGGCCGGCAACGCATCAGTGATGCCTTTGGTGTTGCGGATGTCCATGGGCGACAATAGCCACTTACTATCAGGTGGATCGTCAGCTCGTTTGCCGGCTATTTCCACAAAAAAGTGAGAATATTTACGAAACATTTTACTCATATACCTATTAAGTTAGTATGAATTAAAATGATCAAAAATCCAACTGCAAAAAAACATTTTTTTGATTTTGAAATCTCACAGCCACTATATTTGTTTTTTCTAATTTAATTTATCTTAGAACATTTGGGCTGTCACGACACATCTAACGATATTTTAATTATATATATCGGTTCAGCGGTTTGGAAGATGCATACAAGATGCGCGCGAAAAACATAACCCTTCCTTGGCAGTCGGGTAATAAATATAATACACAAATATTTCCACTTTAATGTCATATTAACAGAAGTAAATATTTCCACTTTCCGATTTCTTTCCGATAGCAGTTATCTAACAATAGCTAAAGTGCATAAAAAAATAGCAGTCATTTTTGAAGGAGACGATCTCTTTCAAGAAAGCCTTTCGTGACAGTGGTGCATATTTTTTACGAGACATATAAATTTGTTGCCGGCCTGGTGTCTGGTGTGGTTGCCGACCGCAGCCAGCCTTTGAGAGTGCCGACGCAAATATTATGAGAAAAACGCCTGTAAGGCGACAATAAACCATTTGAGGATTCACCGCAATATCGTAATATCTCTTATTTATGACTTATGTTACTAAGAAGAATCAAGGAAAATCTGATCTGAAAAAATGTGTTCAGATGTAAGAAGATATGAGAAAAAATTATAATGTTCTCCGTTTTTGGGTAAAGAAAAAAGAAAGATTTAAGAAGAAGAAAGAAGAAACAAATGATTAATTCAAAATTGGAATGTTTTCCTTACCATAAAATAAATAAGTACTGAACTTATGTTGCGTAAACCATTAGGTACACAGCAAAACAAATATCCATCATTATCAAATAGAGCGGTTAGAAAATTATTACTATTTATAAAGACTTTATTTACCTACCTACATTTCAGTTGGTATATTATAAATAACATGCCTTTACATTTGCTGTCTGTTATCACAAAGTGTCTGTTGTCCTTACGCTTTTAGACTTGCTGAATCAAGTGCTAGAAACAACCTTGTCGGAATAAGTTAAGTTTATCACCAAGCTAACGAATTACTGTAAAGCGTTAGAAAGTACAAACCAGCATTTATCACAAGCCTCCCGAATTAAAAACCAATTATACGATAACATAATTATTACAACCATGTCCCCTCCCTTCCCTAACTTTCGTTTGTTTTACCGACGACAGTGCTACCATAAATTACGCGGCTAATAATCCTTTTGTCACAAATCATAATACGTTGTTAACGAACGATGTAACGCACAAAAAGGAGTTTGGAACACTCGATTAATCCGAGGTAGAACTAATCAAGTCTATCAGAAAATGGACGAACAAAACTTTCATGTTCCCGAGTGCAGGGTTAAAAAACAAATGAATGAGGCGGTGTGCCCGCTCCTTTGGAATACGTGTTTCCATTGTGCAAGGCAATCGGGTTAGCTCCTTATACAATACCCGTTAAAATACCAAGTGCAATGCTGATCTGATAGAAAGTAGGATTTATGATAGCTGGTAGCATTTTAAGAGTTTCAGGTGGGATGTTTGTCGTACTCAGTGTTAGGAAATTACTCTATAAGGCTTTCAGAATTTATCATAAGACATGGGTTTACAATGGAGAACGTTGAAGTCGTATTTTTTCAGCAATTTAATCTTTCCGAACCAAAAGTCTTCAAAGTTTCTGCTGTGATTTCGTTATTCCTAGTGTGAATTTGAATAAATCCCCGCCTAGCGGATATTGAAACATCAGTTTTACGTGTCTTCTTTCTACGTTTTTTCGTCCATTACACAACGACATTTCAACAATCTAAATTAGACGTTATAAACTCGACGGGAGCAAATGGAAACGCGCCTGAAGTTCATAAATCATGTTCGGACGGGAACCGAACGCGCGATCCCGGCTAAGATTTTAATAAACATGAGGCTATCTCGGGGTGTATTCATTCATGAATGTTTTTTTATTATTTTAATTACGGGCAGGTCGTGTGAAGGGCTTCGTGGTTTTTAGATCGCCGTAATGATTCGATGGGAACAGCGCTGGCGCGGCGGCGGCGGCGGCGGAGTGGACATAGCGTTTTTCAGAGGGAAGATGATGATGATACTAAAGGTTGTATGTATATTGCAATGTTATATACATTGGACATTTGGACTGCTATATATACGTACGGTTTTTAGTACCTAAGTCGGTGTAAGGAAAACATTAGTCCGTAAAAGAATTTTGATTATTAAAGGCACTGGGCTAGGTTGAATAATTTGGGTAATACTGCATAAAATGTTTTACCATTCCTATTTCTGTGGATCGCATAGAGGATGAGGATTACGTACTTCTTAGTGCGCGAGAGGTTCCTTTAATTATCGTGGATTGTGCAGTCCGAGTTCAGCCTCGACAACAACAAATCACCAAACAACCTCGACCTTATCATCAGCAACGGTATTGTAGAAAACGATGAGGTCTTAAAAATACACAGATATATCACAACACGGCCTCTGCTGGACCAGCCAGTATGTACAATGTATATATAGATATATAATAGCCACATATAAAGCTGGAAGTAATAAGAAACTCGAATGCCGGAGCCAGGGGGCGGGGCGGCACGGCAGCCGTAATTACGGCCTACGCCAGCCGCCTGCCGCTGCCGCAGCCGGTATACCCTATACCGTACACCGTATACTTCGCTTGCCGTCCATATGAGTAGGTACATATATTGAGATCGGACCTTACCTCGCTTGCCGTCCATATGAGTATCTATATGTCCATATGAGTATTGAGATCGGACTTTTAGAATAACATTTTGGTTGCATCTGGTTAGAACAATATTTTTAAAGGTATGATCTGATGATGATTCGACCCAGTTATATGGATTCAATCTCGCCATAACCATAATAAAGACATATCGTCGAAGAATCGTGAGCACCCATTGCATTTAAAATATTTCAAGGTGTAGTAATAAAACATTAATTTTTACCTGAAAAACTTTATCAATCCTAAAAAAATTATTTCTGTACGTAGATTTTTCATGAGACATACATGAAAAAAAATATCTTTCTAGTCATTTTTAGGGTTCTGAAGTAAAATCCGAACCCTAACAGTTTCGTCATGTCCGTCCTTGTGTCCGAAGCAAAGCACCGCGCGAGACCCGAGTGCTAGAAAGCTGTAATTTGGCATGGATATACATAATGTATTTATTCAAAATCCAGAATCGTAGAATAAAATATTGAAAATTTTTTTTTTCAGGGTACCCCAAAGATGTAACATGAGGATGAATTCTTTATTCATCGCGTATCCTATAGTATGGGGTATCGTTGAAAAGATCTTTCAAAAATATTATGGGTTTTCTAAGATCACTGTGGGAATTAGCGGTCCGTTTGTGAAATATTTGGCTTTAAAGTGCTAATTTTGGTAAGAGTCAAATGTGGGGGACACTTGCCGGTTGGAGTTGGACAAGTAAAAAAATCTCAAAAAAAGGTTATATATGATGAATTTACAAGGAAAACTATCACGGCTGAGTTAGCATAAATAATGAGTAATAGTTGATTAACTTATTACTTCGGATCCCTACATAACGCGTGGCCTGACACGCACTTGCCCGGATTTTCATTATCTCTATTACATTTAAAATCCATTATTATTTTAGCTAGCTAACCCAGTTGTTTACGCAAATTCGGTTCGTTACTCGCAATACATAAATGAACAAAACGACATTCTCATTTGCCGTATGAAATATCTATTTACATTTATAAAACCCGGCCATCGCAAAAGACAAAATAAGCTGAAGTCGATCGCCTGATAATAACAGGTCTCATCAGATAGATTCAGAAGTCACATAACGAAACTCACTAATATAACCAATGGACACTGACCATAAAAACATCACTATCTATTGAAACAGTAGATTAAAGTATGATTAAATTTTATTCCATATAAAAAATTGAAAGCCTGTGGTGACTATGCATTTCTTGGACGGGGCGGAGACTGTGAGAAAGGTTGGATTGAAAAAGAACGATCGCATATAGGTAGGTTGGCCAGATCTCGTGAATAGTAGCTACCTATGTATTTGGTGGCGAGACTGGCGTGTTGTTTTTTGTAGAAAGTCAATTGGAATGGACGGATAAATGAGCTGGGCTGGACTTCTGTGGCCGAAACGAAGCTTTGATAAGCATGTGACGTGCTTTGAAGTAGTGTAGATGTTTGGGTGAATTGATAAAATAAATAAAAACAAAAGTAACTGCTATTTCAAGTAACAATGCGTTATAATTTCGTCGAAAAGATAATACATACATACGTTATTTTTAATTGTATTGATTTCTTTTTATGAAAAATTTAGTAGCATAAAGGTGATACTTATTCTTAAGTTTATTCTTGGCTTCAACACATTAATGGCCCATTACTGGGCACGGGTCTCTCCTTTTGAGGAGGCCTAGAGCATACTCCACCACGCTGCTCCAGTGCGGATTGGTGGAGGGGTTAGTGGCCAACCCGAGTGTCGGAAGTTTTCAAACCGCCCGAGGGCCTCCGACATGGCTTAACGATTGTTATCTAATGATAACAACAGGGACCGACAGCTTTACGTGCCCTCCGAAGCACGGAAACGCTCAAGAAATTTTTGCCACTAGCGGTCACCCATCCAACTACCGACCGCGCCCGCTGTTGCTTAACTTTGTCGATCACATAGGATCGACGCAAGCCGCCGGGCTATGAGCGCTTAAGTTTATTCTTACCTATACATACTAATATTATTAGGTATTACTGAACATATTAATGCTGAAGACCACTTACGACGTGTCTTTTGCATGACATAATTTTTAGTAATTTAGTACATCCTTCGTTTTATTCTGAACAAATAAAAAAACTGAAAGCTAATTTATATATCTCACAAACCCGCTGACCATTAATAGCAGTAAAAGATGAAATTACACCTTCCGAAATCTTAAGGGAGTGGTCTGATTGCCTGAAGGGAAGTCCGAGAGAACTGCTTTTAACTAGTAGCGAGCCGGCCCCCGCTGCAGGCCTATTGCTCTCGACGTTAAATAAAGCTTTTGGAGCTTTTTGAATTAGAGGTTTAAAGCTCGTATTACTGAGGCTTGTAGCCCGAAGCTTTGGCTCAGTAAGCGGTCGCAAACTAACGATTGGAGTTGGATTGGTCACCGTTGCTAGATATTTTTATCAATAGCTATGGATCCAAACCCTGAAGGGGATGCCTGTTCGCACCACTTATCTCGGAGAGGGACCTGGTCCTCAATTTCCGCAAAATTGTCTTTACGGCTAAGCCTTTCCAAGCTCACTCCTTTGTCCACGTGAAGTTGCATTTGGAAGTATTTCAATGGAAAAAAGCTATAATATAACAGGGTTGTGTATTTTCTCCAACAAGGAACACACACGGAACAAGGAACATACACTGAAACAGCGTGGTGAACGCTTCATGGCTCCTCGAATATGAGGAGACTAGTGCGCTACAATGCATTAGTAGATTTTTTTAATTGTTCATGAAAACTTGAACATAAGACGATTTTTTATTTTACACTTAATTATATTGTACTTTTACAGTATTTATACTTATTCAAAATGATAAATAAAGAGGCTTGCGTCATCTCGCCCTAAGGCTGCGCATGCGCTACCGATCATCGAAGTAATACAGTGTATTTGCTTGCGGGTAACACGCACGGATGGCTGTGCGTTACCTCAACACATTTCTAATCACAGCTGGTCTTAACAGTTACTTTACAGAATGAGCCTTAAAACCATAGCCTATCAACATGGCCAAGTGTGAGTTTATTCATATTCTGTTTTGGTAGTGATGAGTTCTTAATAACAAGACCCATTTAGGGTGAAGTTTGTGATAATGTATCAATATTATCACAAACCGCGGACGACGCGGTTTGCCTCGTCATTCGTTATACGCACCGCGAAGGACTGGAATAACTTGCCTGCGTCGGCGTTCCCGCCAGCCTACGACGTGGATGTCTTCAAGAAAAGAGTGAATAGGCTTTTTTTAAGTTAATGTGCTCACCATCTTGGACCACATCTACACTTACCATCAAGTGGGATTGTGGTCAAGCATTAACTTATTCGTGTAAAAAAAAAATTGCTACTCTTTCACGCAAACACTACTGAACGGATTTTCAGGAAATTTTCTTGTTATCCCGGAAAACGGCAATCCCGCGGACAGAGCTCTAGTAAAAATATTTTCTTGTGTGGTTATTTTGGTTTGTAGCAAAGGCTCTCAAACTAATTTCAATCACCGCTCCTTGTGAGTTTTTCCGTACCATTATTACATTAATCAACATTATGATTAGAATCAAAATGTACAGAAATAAAATAAAGTTCTTCATCATCATCTCTCATCTCCATACGTTACGAAGAAATAGTTACCTGCACCCTACCTAAACATTATGATTAGAATCAAAATGTACAGAAATAAGATAAAATACTTCATCATCATCCCTCATCCTCAGTTACACGTTACAAAGAAATATTTACCTAAACCTTACCTTGTGTGTATACTTTCATGATATAGCCGAGTAGCCTCTCTCGAGGTGTAAACGTGTATTGCCCAAAGCGAGACTCGACCCCGCATTATAAGGGAGCGCACGACGCCCTCTCCCTCTGGCACTGGCTTCTTGCTGCACTCATTACGAAAACAATCTGGGATGTTACATTTTCTTCTCATTTTCTAACCTAAAAGCATTGAAGTATTATTACTAGCATATAGAACTGACACCGCGAACACAATGCATGTTCCAATGAATTGGCGCCGGTCGGCTGCAATTTTCAATGGATTCATTCGATTTTGAAAGGAGAACGGGGGCTCAATTTTGAAAATAGAACCTCCCGGCGGGACACACATTTTGTTCGAGATGTCTGTTCTATGACATTATACTTCAATGGGGATGTTACATTTTCTTCTTATTTTCTAACCTAAAAAATGAAATTTGTAACAGCATCTAAACATGCTTGTTAATGTTATGATTACTTTGACATAAAGTAATAATGTAATCGTGATTCCAATATGTATGAAAGTTATTTTAGTTATGTTTATTTAATCGACTTCAAAAAAGGGGAGGTATTAAATTCGACTGTATTTTTTTTATGTCTGTTACCTCGGAACTTTCGACTAGGTGAACCGATTTTGATGATTCTTTTTGGAATCTAAAGCTGGTGCTGCTTGCCATGAGCTAGATCTGAAGAGAAGTTTTTGAGTTATTTTGAAGTCGGTTATTTTTTTCTTGGTAAAATTCAGATTATCATATTACTGACTATTATTGTTACCTGTTGATTAGTTTTTACTTTTTATATACCTAACGTTGAATTTGAAGAAATTTTCATTGCATTGCATACTACGATAATAAGGTTTATTTTAAGATTTTACTACAGAGCTTCATGACAAGGACACAAGCAAAGAGAGCTTCCATAAAGCAAAACTTTATAAATAGGAATTTAATTTCTGAATCTTGTAAACAAAAATGTTCCACAAATAAGAGGATAACTTTTTAAACACATCTATGAGATGGACAGATTCTGTCCAACTCACTCAAGTAGGGGTCAACCACCAGATCAATAGTTCGCCGCATTGGCACAGGACTTCGTCATGTTTGCCAAAAACACTGTCAATCTCCACTGTCCTGGTATTGTCGTAGTATCTTTTATCTCTTGTAAATTGCACGCTATAAGTATAAGTAGGAGCATTGAAGTATAATGCCATAGAACAGACATCTCGAACAAAATGTGTGTCCCGCCGGGAGGTACTATTTTCAAAATTGAGCCCCCGTTCTACTTTCAAAATCGAACGAATCCATTGAAAATTGAAGCGGATCGGCGCCAATTCATTGGGACATACATTGAGTTCGCGGTGTCGGTTCTGTATGATAGTAATAATACTTTAATGGGTAGGAGCAGTAAATTAGGATTTTAGAATTGTAATATATTTTTGAAAGAGTACGTATTAAATTATCATTTGTTTTGTCCTTTATCAATTTTCTGGTAAGTTGTTCAAAATCCGCTTTAAAAATATATCTTACTTAGTTGTGTGCCATATTCAGAGAGCTATTAAATTAAATATTGGGTTCGAGTGTTGCCTCTGGTCTTACAAATCGACTAAATTATTTTCAATTGTTCATACCTACCTGTTGTATTAATAAAAGAAAAAGAAACTAATGTCATAATAACTTACAACAGTTTCCACGTAGTGTGTGCATTTTCACCAAAATCATCGGAACAATAATCCCAGCATGTCCTGAAGGCGAACCATATCATTTACATATCTTGTTTACGGGTTGTCTGTCCACATATGTTAATGATATTCGAACAAATATATTCACTGCGTTCCACAGCATTGTTTTGCCCTTATATCCACTCCAAGAGACCCACTTCGTCGACCACCAACACTCGCTCAGGGGTCAGGCTGCGCTGGTCGTGTTTTTGCTTCTTTTAAAGAATAAATCCCAGTTGGGTTCAGTTTTTATTTTGTTATAATTTCGCGAAGATGCCACGGGCGAAACAGCAATATGAATATTAAGAAATTTTTTGTGTTATGCATAATATTTGCACGTTTCCATTGTAATTTTTTAATCATAATTTTTATAGATGTTTTACAGATGTTAAATAAGAGTTTGACACAGGATTGTTTTAGTAACTTCAACTGTTCTTCTAAGTTTGAGGTTATTTTTTCAACTGCCAATGTTATATTTCAAAGCAAATTTCAATAATCAGAAGCTTCAACGAGAAGCAATTAAGAGACTACTGTTATGCTATTTTTGTGAAAAAAAATTATTCCTCAGCTTCGTTACCAGACCCCTCTTTCCCACTGGGCACTCTGGGCACGTGCCCAGGGCCCCGTGATCGATAGGGGCCCCCTAGTTCTTGCACGATAACCAATATTTATTACCAAAAAACTTTTTTAATTTAATAATAAAACCTAAATTACTGACTACAATACCAATTTGCTTATTAGCTTTTGCATAAATTTAGAGGCTTGCTTATCTACTTTCTTTGTTTATTCTAATAAAATAGCGTTCTGACAAAGTCATTGGGGCCCCATTATCCTAATATGCCCTGGGCCTCTAGTAGGTTAAAGACGGCCTTGTTCGTTACACACCTGTTTAAATTGCCAAAGTTGAAATCACTTCTTAAAAATTGTGCGTAAAAGTCTTCTATAGTAATAACAGTTACAATTCAGTACGATTTTTCATCGTGCCGTTAAATACAATGGAAATACACAATAACGGACTTCGTCTCACTTGAGTGACGGGTGACTGAAATTTATAGCATTCAGCGAAGAAATAGTGGCTTCATATTGTTAGGTACCAGTCAGCCCCTTGTCTACAATATAATACAAGATCTCTAGGCCTTATGAATAATTTTCTAATATTCAACACGGTTTCTAGGAGATGGATAGATAAATGGCGTTGTATATTTTAAGCGAATTTATAAGGTTTCAGTGTAATAAAATCACCATATTACACAGTAAACTATCTCGTTAGATAGGTATAATTTGAACGAAATTATATTGTAACGAATTTAACAAGTAATCGCCCTGCCTTCGCTTTGAAAACCTATGGCTTATGTACCGACACTCGAAAAAAGTATGTATGGGATACTTATTTAACTCACATACATTTTTTTTGAACCAATTAAAATAAAAGTAAATTGAATTAAATAAATTTTACTCACATATCATGAGTGAAAACTGCAGCGAAAACGGCTAAGCCGTCTCTAAGATTATCCGAAACAAACATCAGTGTTATAATTAATATGATGATTATCCAAATTTTTCGCTGTGTTATCAAGGTGGTTTTGTAGTCAAGCATTAATTTTAATGAATAATTGAAAAATGGCTATGTATGTTTTAAGTTTTATAGGCCATAAAATATCAGGCATGTTCGATTATCATCAGTAAGTATGTCGATACTAACGTTGAAACATTTATCTTTAAACAATTATATTATAGTGTAAAAAGAGGTAGATATGTCACTACCTACCGACAATAAAGAGCGTAAGAACAGGCAATTGACCGTTCTGCTCGTAGTCGCTCTGTCAATACAAGACGATACGCACGCTTTTGTTGTTGTCAGAAGTGCTTAACATTTGACATACAGCGTTAAAATGCCTTCGTGTATTATACCAATGTGATTGGTGTAGTGAAACAAAAGATAAACGTGTGTGTCTTATAGCTCTTTTAGGAACCGATTTTTTGGTTGATTTGTAAGGCCATAATCTATATTTTTTAAATATTATTGACTTTAAACGGTTTTTGTTGGCAAGAGATCGATCGGGTTAAGGAACCGTGGGTGCGGTCGGTCTGATGGTTGACCGGTAGCAAAATGTTGTGATCAAAATATTATGAACATTCGTTTAGGAGCTACGATGTCACAGACAAGACACACTGGCCCACACACATACACATACATACACAAATAGACAGACACACAAGACACACACATGACAAACTTAAACAGACATAACACCTCTCTTTTTTCGAGAGGGTTAAAAATATCATGAATCTTACAGTAACATGTGACATGTTTTCCAACTTTGGAAAAATTACCAAATAACCAGTTAATAATGATTGCTAAATAGTATTTACTAAATATGTTGAATGTGTAACCATTCAGTTTAACCCTTGTGTTGGTTGTAAGATAGATTGTGTTGCTTGTCACCATTTCTTTGTACTGACGGTATATTTTTCCGTGAAGCACCCTCATATCTAAGTTAGCCACCAAACTACTGGTCAGTCTTCGGCTGGGGACTTGACACTGCTATTCTGATTATTAGTTTCTCTCTTCACGTCAACGGGGGATTCCTGTGGTGTTACAGAGATCAGACAGGAGAGAGAGGAACTTGGTGGTTCCTCCATGTGCGACATTGACCATCCAGTGCCAGGGCTCCTTCACTGACAATAAAAAAAAGCTACAAAGGTCTAACATCCGACCTAACGTCTCGCCAAGCGTTTGTTTTGTCTCGGAGTTTAAAATAAATATTCCTAATATTATTTAATGGCCAGACAGTGACAGATTAAGCCGAATGCGTTTTCCCAGACGACCGTGGGCGTGGCTCGGTACCGTCCGCAAAAAGATACTGATTCGAGAATAAATCCTAACATACTTATGATTTAACATTTTTATTGTTCTTCTGCAGAAATACTTGGACAAATAAATAATTATAGGACTTGTTCCCACATGAACCTACCAAATGATTTGGGAAAAGATAAACATCTTTAGGAAAATTAATGTTTGTGAAAAAATATTAGCTCTATGACAATAATGATTACTGTCCGTGCGTACATATTCCAATGACGCAACTCCATTGCAAGTGGACGAAGTGTTTAGTAGCCGGTTAATAAGGATTTCACTTCCTATTGTAATCTGTTGGCGATGGTCGAAATCGAGTCTAATATTAAATTTGAACCCGATTTCCTAAATTGATGGTGGTGAAGAAACGAATCGAACGTGGACTGTATTTTTTTTATGGTGATAGGGATTTAAATTTCCCTTTCTGGGCAATAAACAGCAATCAACAAAATTTATACACCAATAAGAGAGTCTACCACCCTGTTCTGTCGCGTGCCGTCGGTTGGTACTTCGACGCCGAGATGGTTTAGACTGTTGTCCTGCGTTGCACCAGTTTGACCTCAACTTCACTCAGTAGCCCGAATAGTAGAAAGATCTTTGAGGCCGAATTAACGAAAAGATGACGAAGAAAACGAATTGCAGCGATGCATCGAATTATGTACTCAACTGCACTCTGTCGCTAACCGAAAATAGGAGGTTAAAATCCAAATCAATGCACAATAAATTATCAATTGCGAATGTATTGTCAGATTGAAAATAAACAACATAAATATTACCGGACATAATCAACATTAAAACAGACTAACTCTATGCATTCTTAGTTATCGATAGCCCTGTCTCTTTTTCTGTATGTACTTACTTGTATGGGTCTACAGAGAAGTGAAAAGCGTTATAAAAAAAAAGAATTGATGGGATAAAAATTTCAGTCTCTCTTGGAACTATAGCTTTTTAGTGAAGCAGTTTTATGAGTAGAAATGTGAAATCTATCTTTGTTTACTGAAACACACAGATAAAGTTACAGTCGCTTATCGGTGGTATAGGCCAGATAGATTACAGAAACTAACCATCGATTTATACAGCTCTAAACCATCGGACCATTCCCACAAGCTACTCGACGGTGACTCTACGCAGTGTAATCATCCAACAACAAAACGAGGAGCGGTGGTCGGCCGGCTCATTAAAGTTTTTCCATAGAAATATATTAATCACACCTCGCCACGCCCTCTGGCGGCTAAACACCAAATAATTTCTGCTATAACATTCTCGAAGGGCACAGAAAAAAACAATAATTAATTTTACTCTGTGGCATTTTTTGGGGCGGACGGTTTTTTAACTTTTTTTACACAGGTGAGGCTAGGACGGTGCGTAGCGCATAAAATATTGCGATGATTATTAATGTTTGATTTTATAATATTCTCTCGTAATTATTATCCTTTAAATTCCGAAACTGTATGCAGCACATAATTATAGGTTTCATCTTGTCCGTTCTTCATATTTTTAACCGAAACCAACTATTCAGCTACCGTTACTACCGAATTGGTACTAAATTATTGTTTTTATTGTCTATGGATTATGCGTCAATGGAGTATGTTCCTGAGATAATAATAATAATACACTATACAATATAATACACATGCACGGACTTGAAAAAAGACGGACGTAACCTCGTCTAATCGAGAGTGAAGTATAGCAATGGCCGCCCTCTTACCATGTGTGCGTAATTTTTGATTCGCAATTGAAGCAGTGAAGTGTCAATGTGTGGGTGTGTGTACTTGTATGAATAGAGAGTTGGTATTACTATTGGTGCTTCACTGAATTTGTTCTTGGGATTACGTCCGTCTTTTTTTAGGTCCATGTACACAAGCATAAAGTTTTTATAAAGAAATCATTAGTCGACTCAAAGGTTAAAACTATTTGTTAAGAGGACTGAGTGTTAATAAAAATATCGTACTTACAGTTAATAGTGACACGTCCATTAAGTCCTCGACCTTTAACGACTAATCCTCTCTTTAAGTAGATTTATACGTATAAGGTATTTACCCCAGTGATGGACAAAGCAGCAGTCTTGAAAATACATTTACGTAAACTCTCAGAGCAAAAAATTCTTAATAGGTACACTTTTTATGTAGTCAACAATGAATTTATAAACTCAAATGTTTTAATTTGTAAGAAAAATGGTAGCTAGTTTTAAACTGCTTTCGTAACAAGAGATATCCTGTAGCATATTCGATTTTAATTTCTTTACATATAAAAAATACAAAATGTACCTACAGGAAATTTTCTAAGTAAAAAAAGTATTACTAATACAAAATAACTTTTATTTATTCAACTAACAAAACCCAATTTCTAAGATTACACGGTCACTTAGTTACTTTCTTCCATTTAGTTACAGAAAAAAGATTTTCGATGATTTTATTCTAAATCAATATGAATGTCGATAACTTGCACGAAAAACGTATTTATTAAAAAGTTAATACAATATTTACATACAAGGAGCATAACATAAAAACAAAAGAGGTATGTAAGTAATTGACGTTTACAGCCGTTTTTCTTGGATTCCTCGCCTCTTATTCATTTACACCATTATGGCATACTACAGGATGTTTTGGATATCATTGAATTTCATTCAAATAGATTATGCAGTAGTAGTTAAATGGATGACCGCTAGTAACAATTGGCATACATTTCAGAGCGTTTCGGAGGGCACGTAAAGCCGTCGCGTCGGTCCGGGTTGTTATAGTAAGATAACAGTCGTTAAGCCATGTCGAAGGCCTTCGGGTGGCTAGAAAACTTCTGACACTTGGGTGGGGCCACTCAACCCTCAGTCAATCTGCACTGCAGCAGAGTGGTGGAGTCTCCTCTAGTAATGGGGCGTAAGTGGGTTAAACCCAAGTAGTAGTTTTACCTTAAATTAATATATTTATTTAATGAAAAAAAGAAGTAGATATGTCACTAGCACGCCGACGATGAAGAGCGTAAAAACAGGCAATTGATCGTCTGCTCGCAATCGCTCTGTCCATACAAGACGATACGCACGCTTTTGTTGCTGTCAGAAGTGCTTGACATTTGACATACAGCGTTAAAATGCCTTCGTGTATTATACCAATGTGATTGGTGCAGTGAAACAAAAGATGAACGTCTGTATGCTGTAGCTCTTTTCGGAACATATTGTTTGGTTGATTTTTAAGTTCTATATTTTTTAAATATCATTGGTTTATCATACAAAACCTAACTGCTCTAACGAAGAAATGAGTCAACAATGAATTTACATGACACCTGATAAAAATTACTATCAGTTGTTTCGGGTGCGGTACTAGCGTAGGTTTTCCGCAGCAAACCGAGGGAGAGCTGTTTCCTAAATAATATATCGTATTGTGGTTCACATTAGAGGCTCCTAACCTTTCCAAATACTATAAATAATGTGGGTGCATCGTTGGAAAGCAAAGATCACGTCCTGACCAATGAGGTGCGCGCACGCGAATGTCAAGCTAAACACGTGTGAGCGGCTAGGCGGATTGACGATGAGCTGCTATCACCGCCATCCCGAAATTTAGGAACGAATTTAAGATCGATGCGATCTCAAAATTCGGTTTGAGATGCTCACAAAAGTCATGTCGTATGTAAAAGTTACATTTGTAAGATCTAAGTTTGCGCTTTAGAGCCGAAATCAGTTGATTAATACTGGCCTTACACTCTTAACATCTGGATTCAGGTAATGTAAAGAACATTAATTACAATAAAGCTCATTTTCCCTCAAATATCTTTTGAGGGTTTATTTTTTTTCCTTAATAAATTAATGCATTAACTAAGATTAATGTGTTATTTGTCAATATGTAAGAAGAACATGAAACATCTTATCTCTGATGGCAGAATATCTAAACTTATTTTAACTTTTATTTCAACTTGCACTGTGTGTTGTGTTGTAAAAATTTACCATGAGTTAATTAGCTTCACATTAAAGTAATGTATCTTTGGGACATTTGTTCATTTTCACATCAGCCGGTCGTTTGTAATAGACATCCTAATGAAGACATAGATGTGTAGATACACGCAAATGTCATGTAAGTAAATAAAATAAACTAATCTAGTACCAATGAAAAGCTTAGTAGATAATAATATTATTATTATGCAAGCATTAAGTGCTATATCCTGTGAGGTTATTTAACGTATCGTGTAGTGGTAATATGCGCTCGATATCATTCCTACTGCCCACCCCAAGACCCCAATACACAACAATTGCACTAATTAATGTGTAGTTCGAATGGAATTTTCGTATTTATTTGTCATTCGGCGGGATGTTACGTTTTGTTTAATTATTTTTGTTTTCATTACTGCCTTAATTAAGTACAAATGAAATGAAACATGATAAACGAATTTTATAGTGTTGATAGAGACAGCTAGGTTTGCTTGGTTCAATTGAAGTGCGATTTTTAATGTAGGTAATAATAAAATATAAAATTGATATATTATTTTATTACCATCTCCGAATTATTCTGCTTAGAAGATTTGTTTAGAATAATCTAATACCTTTAAACGAGTAATTTTTGTATATAATAATCTGAGTCTCGGAAACGGCTCCAACGATTTTCATATAGTATGCAGTGGGTTTCGGGGGCGATAAAACGATCTAGCTAGGATTCATTTTTAAGAAAATGTCATTTTATCCGTGTTTTCAGGCAATGAAAAACTTCTACAATAGACTTTTCTTCACATCTATTCGCGAGTAGCAACACTAACGCTACTTCAGTAGATGGCGTTGTTAAGCAACACTAAGCCAATAATTTCGAAAAAACACGATTTACCAAAAAAAATACCTGTCATCTGGGTACTATATCTTAATAAAATAAAATTTAATAAAATTACAACCATTTTTTCTGTGTTGCGTGTGTGTATTTTAGTAATGATAACTCAGGGTGGTGTTGTTTGTATACTCAAAAATGTTCGAATATTATAAAACAATTGAAATATAACAAATATTAAATGTTGCCCATGCTTGGCTTCAACCATTAATGCCCCACTTAAGCTGCAAACATACTATAAGCCGCGTCCGACAGGACGCGGCTGACAGCCGCGACTGATAATGTGCACAGTCTCTTCGGACGTGGCTTGCGGACGCGTTCAACGCCTATTCCACAGAGTACGAGTAAGAGTATTCCACAGATACGTACAGCCGGATTTAAATTTGTCTGACGTGTCGTGTTGTGATGGGCTCTGATGAAATGGGTAGCGTTCACATCTATAATTACGTCGCGGAACTGATGCCTACTGACACAGTACTTTCATAGCTCTCGGGGAGATTACACATTTTGCAATGTTTTTCGATAAATCCTCAGTTTCTGATTCAGATTTTGAAGAAGGTATTCAGTTTTTAGTGCTGGCAAATCTGCTAAAAAAAGAAAGAAAGAATTCTTTACATTTACATTTTACATTTTGTATCTTAGATCACTTTAAATTGTCGTACTATTTTGATCAGGTCGTCCATACTTTCAAATTTAAATTTCAATAACAACAACACGTCACAACAGTGAGGCTCGTGCACACTGCTCTGACGCCGCCACTTTCCCACCTACCTCGCCTCTCCCACCCCGGCACTCTGTCGCGATCGGGATTGCTTCTGATGCGACACAACACAAGCCATCACAACATATCGCGTCACGCTAATTTTTATCTCACCTTTAAATATATGAAACCCATACCATTCTGACGCATCACAATACGACACGTCAGACAAATATAAATCCAGCTTACGTTATTCCTTCAGACACAGAGTACTAATGCCTTCTGACGCATGGACGCGTCCCGCACCCCGTGCATACTATGAAATACCGTCCGCGGACGTTTTCGGCTGACGAAAATATCCAGCGCGCCAGATAGCTCTCGGATGTCCGAACGCCTCAAGGTGCCTCAAGGTCACGTCCGCGACTTACCTCCGATAGTTTGCACAGCTCAGTGTATATTCATTATCTAGATACCGTTACGTCACATCCTTCAGCCGCGTCCGGCCGGACGCGTCCGACAGTTTGTTTGCAGCTTTATGGGTATAGTCATCTCTTCTCTTGAGGAAGCATAGAGCATATTCCCCCAAGCTGCTCTAGTGCGGATGATTGGAGGGGATGGTGGCCAACCCAAGCATCGGAAGTTTTCACGCCACCCGAATGCTTCTGACATGGCTTTACGACTGTCTTACGATAACAACGGGATCGACACTTTATGTGCGTTAACTCGGTCGATTACTTAGGATCGACACAAGTCGCCGGGCTATGAGCGCTGCACCAAGCTTACTGCATGCAATACAAAATTACAACCCAGCCCCTATAATATTTTTGGCGTTTAACTCCTTATCTATCGATTTCATATTTAAGCCCGTCGTATGAGATTTTATGGGGAGTAAAATCAATTTTTTTCCGTCACGTTATGTTAACTTATGCGTTATGTTTGTAATTCACAACACAGAATCTAGATGGTGTTCGATGGTTGATCTACTGATCAACTCCTTTGTTACTTGTTGGTACTACAGTGCCATGTAATGATAAACATAATCTTGGTACATCCTATTCTGATGTTAGGAAACATCATCATCATCATTAATTTTTTTCATGTAAATTTTTTGTCAATTTTTTTGTCAATTTTTTTGTCAATCTTTTTATGTCAATTTTATTATGTCAATTTTATATGTCAATTTCTTTATGTCAAATTTGTTTTGTTTGATTTATGACATTTTTTTTATCATCAGCTGATACACACCTTTTTTTTCTCCAATAATCTTTTAGGTATAGACATCGATAAATCAGTTCTAGTATAATATAAAGGCTATAAAATAGATTTCCTAAGTAGTGTCGGGATTGTTCGTACACTGTTAAACGGACTTCACCAAACTAGTGAAAGTTATAATAACTTTGACTCTAGAACGACGGAGAAATTAAGCCCCTTCGGCTTATCTTTTGTATCAATAACAAAGAAACATTTTTTCTTAGTAAACTGTGTAACCGCAAGTGGTAACAGTAAAACGACCCCATCATAAAGGAAAATTGGAATTTAGGCGAAGGGCACGGAAACACGTGGTGGCTCTCACGGCTGAATTAACTGCGGTGCGCGATGGCTGGCTTATAATTGGAATTTTGTTTGCTCCATACAAGTGTGTACATAACTTGGAATTGCTGTCTGCTAGGTACGTAGTAATTGGAAATTTGCACATACCTACATTCTAACGTTAGCTGGATATTTTCATGAGTCTGCCTCGTTTGAATTTCGTACTGTTAGCTTTTATTTATTTATAGGTAGTACATATTTCGCAATGTTTGTAAACTTTTAGTAAAATTTGGGTCTGTTTTTCGTAATCCGTACAGTTGTGTAAGTAGCCGACCAGTACATAAGCAAGCTACATATATTAAATAGTCATCACAAGCCATGCTGTTCAGAAACATCAAAGGCATCCAGACATCATACCATATCATATCGGCCAAGACTTAAGAACTGTAAGGGACCTGAAGAGCAGAAGAAAGAGCCAAAGCTTCGTCCCAGGATAAGCTGGTCCGTTGTTCAGTAGCGTACACCACTTGGGGTGACCCAAGTCACTTTTACACGCAGGACTTTTTTGAGAATGAATGGAGCTCTTTACAGCCCCTCGATATTATGAAAGATGTGAAGTAGGAAATAGGAATCTATTGATACTGACCTGACTTAGTCAGTTAAGTCTGAAATAAACTGATAGGTATACCTATAATTTTCTGAGAACACGATCGAGAACTTGCAGGAATGCAGGTTTCTTCACGATCACTTCCTTCTGCATAGCAAGTTAGATTTATTTCCTAAACATGGGCAAGAGTACATGTAAGTATGTGTGTCCTTTAAGTTATACAGGCCATCCGAGACTTGTAGTGAGACAATTAATCTTGCTATTATAGTTAGTCTTGCTTTTTTCAACTCGTAGGAGCTACATTTAGTACTATACTTACGCCCCAACTCAGAGTCACTAACAGTTACTTAAATCGCTCCTTAATACAGAATTTTTATGGTGATTCTTTACTAAGGAGTGATTAAAGTAACCGTTAGTGACTCTGAGTTGGGGCATTATTCTTTATTCAACCTCAGAAGTGTGGTACATTTTGCAGACTTATTATACAGCATTCTCTGATAATGAATCAGATCAATCAATTAGCAGAGAACGATTAAAGGCATAAAGGTAGCTGTTCTATAACAGCTACTAAAAATATGTAGACGAGCATATTATTTGCAAAGTAACATCACTAATTTACGTCGTCGTTAATTTACGTATTGTGGAAGTGTGGACGTCGATGGCCGTGTCCAATTCTGATTGATTGGGTTATACCCGCACTTCTATTACGAGTACATGGCTCTCGTGCGTGCGACTAGGGCTCGGTGAATTTCTAGTTTTACACTTGATTCTTGGATAAGCACTTAGATACTTGTGTGTAAAGAATTTGTGGGTACGTTCGGATTTAAGACATGAAGGCGAATTACTTATGCATATTATGTTTGGTGAATGTTATCGTTTAAATAATCGTATGTAATTTTATGTTTCCAGATAATCAATCTGGAACCAACATCAATTAGCTCTCCATAGGTAAGGGTCCCAGAGTCCCAGGTTACAATCATAACTGCGTCAGATGTGATAAGTGATAGATGAATGTTTATGCTTAGTTTTAGAAGTTATACTTCTTTTGGCGCGTTTGGAAAAAATATGAGAGTTAAATTTTAACGACGTGTGCACTGTGCACACACCGACAGTCAAAAAGTGACATGATGAAGTTAGCTGATAACTGTCTCTCAAGTTTCCGCGTTACGATGCGGAAGCACACCGACAGCCAGAGTTGTGGAATACGGGATGAAACCTTTAGCTATTTTTGTTCTGTTACGCCAAAGAAGTAGGTATAACTTCTTTTATTTTTCTTTCTAGTTTTATCTTTTAATTTAATATCTACATGTCCAATTGTCCATACCCCCCCCCCCCGATACAGGGAATCATAGTGAGAGTGAGAAAATCTTATTTTTCATCTGAATATTCGAGTTTTAATTATTGAAATATTGATTTGATGACCGTTTTTAAGGTTCCGAAGTAAAATCGGAACCCTTATATTTTCGTCATGTCAGTCCGTCGGTCCGTCCTTCTGTCCGAAGCATAGCGCCGAGACCCTTAGTGCTAGAAAGCTGTAATTTGGCATGGATATACATGTTACCGGCAAAACCCGATTTCAGGTTAAACTAGTTTGGCCTAGGCCAGCCTAGTTTGGCGCGATACGATTAGGCAAAACTAGTTTCTCGTCAGTCTAAAACTGATTAGAACCGAATTGTTACGGATTTATATTTATTCGACAAATCTTTGTGCTTTTGTACAGCTATTTTAGTCACGACTGCACTTTAAATTGTATTCGAACACCAAATGTAGTAAATGATCACCAAATTAACTGCTCGCATATATATTGTTTCTTTTGGATTCTTTTAATTTCCAGATTTAGGTCGAAATGGTTACAAAACCGACTTAGTCAACCCCGACCCCACGTGGTACTAGTCTGCCCTACCCCTAGAGTGAATGTAAACGGGGAATAATAAGTCAAGCCGCAGATTTTTTTTTAGGCCACGGAAACCAACCTCTGATTTAATAACTAAGCCATGGGAAAATGAGAAGGCTTCTAATAAACTAATTCGCCTTTTTTTAAATGCCACCTGAATATTCCAAAGAAAGCGTCAAATAAAGAACAACTATTATTTTTACTTGTCCCACTGATTTATACTATATAATATCTAATTTACTAACTCAGCCACGGATTTTACAACTAACCAACATTTTTCGTTTTACAGCCTGAACATATTTTCCTCAAAAAAGATAGTTCAAGCTTGAACTAGAAAACATCATATTTTATAATTTAGCATGTGAAATAATAAATCGTATTCTTTTATCATGGAAAGAGCAACTGCATGATCTGTTTGACGCCAGTCAAACGGGCGCTACTGGCCATTTGCACCAATCAGCGAGCGCGATTCGATTCATGCGAGGATGAGTTGTCACGTGTATTTGTTTATTGTGAGTTATCGCGTGTATTTGTTTATTTTCATTCTATTGTTGGTGCGCTCGTTGTTAAATAAGTGACAGAAACAAATCGCTGCAAATCCGATTCCACGTAGTCTTGTTTGCCCTACCCCTAGAGTGTAATGTAAACCCGCGTAGGCGCGGAGGGGCGAGGCGGCCCGCGAGCTGAGGAGCAGGTGGTTTTAACGCTCGCCGCAGCAGCTGAGGCTGGCCGGCGAAGCCGGCCAGCAAGCCGAAGCTGCGGTGGTGAGCGTTAATAGCATCTGCGACGATAAGATCGCGTGGGACCGCCAGAGCCCCGCAGCGCCGGAGCCGTGACAGAAGCCATGTCTGCTGCTTGCTTGCTGCATGCGGAATGCCTCTTGCTGTTTGCCGCATGCCGTAGACCTTTTAAGGGTGTGTAACGTTTGAAGATTAGATTATGTATTTGAAAATTATATTAAATGAAAATTAAGTCAAATGAACGTTATATAAAAAGAGCATTATGCTATATAATTCATATGAAGTAAACGTTAAAGTAAATGTTATTCGAGCAAATTAATGAATTATAACATTATAATATGAAATAAACATAATATCACATGAAATTTTGTTCTTTGTTTTTATAACATGTGAAAATTATAGACATGTGAACATTATTTCAAGTTATATTATACTAAATGTTATTATACTAACTATTACACACCTTAATTTTAGGTACGTTTTGATGACAATTCAATATATTTGATGATAATTTTAGGTATTTTGATGATCAAAAATATAGGACGAGTTATAAATTATTTATGTTTGAAAAAAATTAAAAGATGCTGAGTTATAAAACTAGATGTAGATAAAATTACTTTATTGGTGTCATATTTAAATATTTTAGAAGTTTACTAGTTGAATGTATGTTAAAAATATAGATGCTAAAAAATAACTGCTATGCTAAGTCGTATTTACAGTAGCTTAAATTGAAAATTTATAGTGGCTAAAAGAGTATTTTTTAGACGCGCATTGATGGTGGCTGACTTAGTAATTTAGGGGACAGTGTAAATTTTTAGAGGACAATAATGCTATTAAATAGAAGTCAGTTTAATTACCACCCAATGTAAACCCCGGAGGCGCGGAGGGAGAGCAGCCCCCGCCCGCTGTAACCAACTGCAGGCACCATGTGAGCCGATGCGGCTGAGGCTGGTCGCCGCAGGCGACCAAAAAGCCGAAGCTGCGTAGGCGAGCATGGAGTGCCTGCAGTTTGTTACGCAAGGGCGGAGGGGCTGTACTTCCCGCAGCGCCGGAGACGTTCGGACGCCTGTTTGTGAATCAAAAAATGAATTACCATCTTTGGTTATAATTTTACATTAAAATGCTGTTTTAATTTTGGTGATCATTTACTACTTTTGGGTTAACAATGATTTATTTGGTGGTAAGTTATACATAAGCCAAACTTGTTGACGAGAAACTAGTTTTGCCTAATCGTATCGCGCCAAACTAGTTTGGCCTAGGCCAAACTAGTTTAACCTGAAATCGGGTTTTGCCGGTAACATACATATTTATTAAAACTCCAAAGTCGTAGAATAAAATATTGAAGAACTTTCAGGGTACCTCCCCTAAAGGTAACGTGAAGATAAATTTTTTATTCAACGTGTACCCTGTAGTGTGGGGTATCGTTGAAAAAATATCTCAAAAATATTATGGGTCTTCTGAGACCATTTTTGGAATTAGGGGTCCGTTTGCGAAATATTTGGCTTTAATTAAACTGCTTTGGTTAAAGTCAAGTGTCCCCCCCTACCGGCTAAACGGTTGGAGTTGGCCCAGTAAAAAAATGACAAAAATAGGTTATGTGATGAATTTACAAGGAAAACTATCACGGCTGTGTTAGCATAATAGTTATTGAGTAATAGTCGATAAACTTACTACTTCGGAACCCTAAATTGCGCGTGTCCTGACACGCACTTGGCCGGTTTTTTTTAGATTATGAGATTACATTTATATTCTAGGCCCTTTTTGTTATTTAATCTAAATTCTAGGCCTAGAGCCTGGACTTACTTTTATGGATTCTCTGTCGCAGTACGCATGAACAACACAAATAAGTTATCACTAATATATGTGCCCGATCCGAAAACAAACATTTAGCTGCCAGGAACCGAACCCAGAATCACTCGCTACGAGGCTACGGGACCAAGTAGGCTACGGGATCGTCTAATAATAAGATAATTATTTATTCAACCATCTAGTCACGATGGGACCTTCCAGTCTTTTTATATATCGGTCTTACTTTTGTAACTGACATAATGTAATGTAACTGACATAAATACAAAAGTTCGAGTAGTGTAAACAATATAGGTACTCGTACACTGTTTCCTTGGACTTGTGTTTTTAACAGACTTCAAAAAAGCGGCCAAGTGCGAGTCGGACTCGCCCATGAAGGGTTCCGTAGCAGCAAGTAACATAATATAAAAGTTCTTGTAGTTCGTTGTAACTTTGATCGATGTTTTTTGCGGTTTACGATTTATAACGTATTAAAAAAAACTACTTATTAGATCTCGTTCAAATCAATTTTCGTTGGAAGTTTGCATAGTAATGTACATCATATATTTTTTTTAGTTTTATCATTCTCTTATTTTAAAAGTTACAGGGGGGGGGGGGACACACATTTTATCACTTTGGAAGTGTCTCTCGCGCAAACTATTCAGTTTAGAAAAAAATGATATTAGAAACCTCAATATAATTTTTGAAGACCTATCCATAGATACCCCACACGTATGGGTTTGATGAAAAAAAAAATTTGAGTTTCAGTTCTATGTATGGGGACCCCAAAATTTATTGATTTTTTTTCTATTTTTGTGTAAAAATCTTAATGCGGTTTACAGAATACATCTCCTTACCCTGTTTCAACAGTATAGTTCTTATAGTTTCGGAGAAAAGTGGCTGTGACATACGGACGGACAGACAGACAGACAGACAGACAGACAGACAGACAGACAGACAGACATGACGAATTTATAAGGGTTCCGTTTTTTGCCATTTTGCTACGGAACCCTAAAAAAGGAGGAGGTTCTCAATTTGACTGTATTTTATTTTCTGTTTGTTACCCCAGAACTTTCGACTGGGTGAACCGATTTTGATGATTCTTTTTTTAATCGAAAGCTGGTGCTTGTCATGTAGTCCCACTTTGAACTAGATCTGACGAGTAGTTTTTGAGTTATTTTGAACTCTGTTATTTTTTTCTTGGTAAAATTCAGATTATAATTACTTTATAAATAAATAAATAAATAACGCTTCACACTCATAGCCCCACACTAGGATTCCCTGTGTCGTGGGTGCCATGGACAATACACTAGACAAGGACATTTACACCCAGACCGAGAACAGAAATTCAAACTCATCATTCAAATTTCCGCCTCGCTGGGAATCGAACCCAGGACCCTTGGTGCTGCGATCCGGCATGGTAACCATTGCGCCACACGGGTCGTGTAGTGGTTCTTCAACAGAAGGTAGGACCTTGGCGACCTTTGGGACTATGACAGTTCAGGAATAAAAATGCATAACCATATTTATCGAACAGATTTATTCTTACAGACAATTCCATTATATTTTTATCTATTCACTAAGTACAGATAGGCAATATGTATGGAATATTAACACTTAGAATACATACATACACTCTAAATAATGATCCTGTTTTAAACACGAGTTTTACATTATGTTCCTATCGCTTTCTTGCTATGTATATACCATTTATATACATTATAAATACAGTTGAGGTAAACCCTTTGTAGTAATTGAAGATTATTGTAGAAGTTATTTCAAATAAACCATCACTATTACCAATTCAATTTTAATTTTGATGGTTCTTTTTGCATTTACTTTGTATATTAATATTATTTTATTGCATAAAGATAAAATTAAACCCAAAAGTAAATAAATATTATACGGTTTTATTATACGGTTTATTAATGCTAAAACGGTTTGACACACCTTAATATGCGAATATTATTTGCATCTCAAAGAATTATTTAATCTGAGATTTGGATATACACAAGGAAAATCGAAATTGAAATTAATTGGAATTTCTCAGTAAAGAATTGGTATCAGTTACAAAAGGATTCCTTATTTAATTTGTCCACATATTGTGTTCAGTACTATTAGATAAAAATGTAGTAGGTAGCAACAAAATAGTTATTTACACGTTTCTATGCTGAACATTAAAGGAACTAACACCTAAAGTCATTAAAACACGGTTACAATAACTACTTACCCTCATATTCTAACATTTATCTACGATTCCATTACCTATAGGAAATACGATTCGTGAGACATAATGTAAAACCGTTATTTGCTGAACAATGTTCCCTCACAGAATTGCGTTCGAAATATGTATTTCATGACCATAGATAATTAATATTTTACAAAGTATTACATTTTGCTTTTAACCAAAAGTGTAGAACGGAAAATTTATGTACCTAAATGTCAATTAATTTTTATTGTACCATAGACTAAGGAAGTCAAGAGGCCCACCTATTTATGTAGGGAGACAACATCCCGAAACTCACATTGTATTGGAAATTGCGTTAAAAATAGGCGCACTGTAAAATTATATTTTGTTATATAAATTCATTTTCCCAACTAAAAGCAATTTAAAATACCAAAAAAAAAAAAAAAAAAACATAGACTGCACGCTCTGGTTTATTGCAGAACTACTTATAATTGTTTTTAATTATTTTGTGTGTAACAACCCTGTAGAAATGGTACAATAGCTATGGTCCACTGGTACATTAATATGGTACCAGTAATTATACTATACTTTATATAGTAGATACTAACTGCATGTAGAGTCACGTGAACTATACATATTGCATTATTTACGTTTTATGATTATAACAGAAGGTATAAATACTTTATTTAAATATATACATACAATGTACATTATAGTTTCTGCGATTGCATTAAAAAGTTGAAATTCAAACCCAAACTTTTTTAAAACAGTTATTCAAAGATTGTTTTATGAAATCAGAACGTAGACAAGCTATTGTTTTGTTTTTCGTAATAAGGTTTTATTAAACTAACGCTCGCGTATATGCCTGCGTTTTCCAGGATAAGAAGTACCCTAGGTATATCTTATTCAAAAACATGGTCTACTCGTGTGCTAAATTTCATCAAAATCAAAACATCCATAGTCCATACATGTTCACAAACTTTACATTTATAATATTAGTAGGATGAACCATCGCGTTAGATAAGTTAATACGCAATTGTAAGTGTATCTTTAGGAATGTAAAACCAAATTTTGCTACTGCAATTATAATACAGATTTTAAAAGAACAAATTATCGAAGGTGAACTTTAATTTTAGACACTTATAAAACAATTCTAAGTTATATAATTTTAATAGGTAGGTACAATAGTTTATACATTTCTAATATTTTATATACATCATTTTATTTACAACGACAGTAAAAACAGTATTTTTAAATGTCTGTGTTTACCCATTTAACATCTACTCGAATTTACTTAACTAGAAATATTTATGAAAAAGTAATCACAAATACGAAATTAAAATGTCAAACGATTATCTTAAAATAGGAACCAAAAAGCTTATTTCTCTTCATCTGTACTTTACCGCAATGAATAAATTATTTTTAATTTAAATTATTTCTATAAATTCTTTTTCTGTACACTATTCACAGTTCGTAAAATATTTTAACAAATACAAATTCTTTTATATAATCGGATGATTTCCGTGGAATTAATGAGCGACTTAACTTAAATCGAAACATTCAATGCAAGTCATTCAAGTAATCCTAAGCTTCAAAAGCAGTTGCGAATAACGTATCCGAACGTATTCGAACGCACTGATCTTGTTATCCGAAACCCGACACTCGAACATTCGAACGTTCGACTTTACTCGACACTCGCGAGTCACATAACACTGAAGTCATTTAAGTCCACTTGGTAGCCCATCGAGCCGCATCAGTCGTGGTAGTCGCGCGGCTCTGGCTTCAGCTACCAGACCAGACCCTCGGGGTGCAGGGGAGGCGGGGCGTCGCCGAAGGTGAACTCTGGCGACGAAGGTCGCGGCAGCACCAGGTGGTCTGGCGGCGGGAACTGCTCGGGGAACTCCCCGCCCGGCAGCGACTCCATTCCGCCTGCGAAACGACCTGCTCCCGTTACTAATTGCCTGGTACATCATGATGCAGTTCGGTTAAGAAGATGACATTTTTTTGACAAGGTTTTAGTAGATTATAGGATAAGTGGCTGACTTGCCATGCAATTTGCAAACGCAGAGCAACTCAAATTAGCATTAAGTTTGCGCTTGCAATATGGGAGTTGTTTTAAAATGTATGTAGACCTGGCCATGTCAATACAAGTATTCATATTGTTCTATGAATTTTAATGCACAGACCTGAAAAAAGACGGACGTAACCTCTTCTAATCGAGAGTGAAGCATAGCAATGGCCGCCCGCTTACCATGTGTGCGTAATTTTTGATACGCGATTGAAGCAGCATGGTGTCAATGTGTGGGTGTGTGTACTTGTACGAATAGAGAGTTGGTATTACTATGGGTGCTTCACACTAAATTTGTTGTTGGGATTACGACCGTCTTTTTTTAGGTCCGTGCTTTAATGGTACTAAACAACAATACACTTATCAAAATTTGCAACACACTATAAAAACTAGGTCATTACTTATAAGGCGATAGCACAAAACACAGTTTACCAACCTGGCTGATTGAAAGGCATGGTCGGCGGCGGATGGTAGAAGGGTGCGTCATGGTGGAACGGCGGGCCATATCCAAACTCGAACTTTCCATCCGCCGTCGCGAAGTAGGGGAACCCCGGGGGCCCGTCCTCGAGGCCCCCCGGCGACAGGTTCATGGGAAAACCCCGCATCTTGCGTGACGAGCCGAAGAAGGGCCCCCTGCCCATCGATGTCAGCTGCTTTAGACGTCGCTCCTTCGATCGTTTGTTTTGGAACCAGACCTGAGGGAGAAACACTGTATTGAATTGTGCGAAAGACAGGCGCATAGGGCAAGTTTACAATTTTAAAATATGTTTTATAATAAAATGGTGACCACAGGTAAAAAATATTTCGTGGCAAGAAGTATGCTTTCTTATAATTTATTTTTTAACAGAATTTTAATATTAAAGCAATGAAAAATAAGTGGACGAAAGGCTCCAGCTTAGCCTTTTGACGATAGTCGACACCAAACGTTTTTTTGGTAAGAAAACAATATTTTTTGTGGTTTTAAAAAATATATTTTATTGTCAATAATGTCTATTGTCTATCATATATTATGTTCCATATCTAAAGATGTAAATAGTACGATTATTGCGAGTGGGTTACATTTTTTGTAAACTTTGTTTGTTAATCAAAAACACCTTTTCTTGCGCCGTTTGATTTGGCTTCCTTGACATTTGTTCCAAAAACAGTTACCCATAGTTTGTAAAACAAGGAAATTGTTTTTGAGAATAATAAAGTTAAAGCCCATTCAAGTGACTTTAACGTTCAGTCATTCCTTAAGAAAAACTCTCACAAACAAAACATAAAAACAGTGTCACTTTGTCGGTCGCTCGCAAAATACTTTTTTATGGCTTAGTTAAGAGTTTTGTGGTTAAGAAAGTGTATATTGTGGAACGAACTTCGTTCATTGCTTTGTTTTACATGTAGGTACCTACATAATATGGTTACCATGATTAGGTATGAGAAGGAAGTCTACACCAAAAATTAAAAATATTCAAGGTGCTAATTTAAAGGAAAGAGTTTGGACGAAGAGTTTGGACGTCGTTGCCATCTCCATTTAATCTTCACTTAAATATTTATTTTATTGTGTTTTTAGTATTTGTTGTTATAGCACAAAAGACATAATAGTAATTATGTTATAGCGGCAAGAGAAATAATACATCATTTGTGAAAATTTTAACTGTCTAGCTATCATGGTTTTTGACATACAGCCCGGTGACAGACAGACAGACAGACAGTGGAGTCTTAGTAATAGGGTCCCGTTTTTGTATGAGTATGAGCGACGCGGCAGTCTAAAAAAGTAACATAGGTAAAGATAACAAAAACTTAGTAAATTCTGCCATAAGTGCGATAACAGAGCAATGGCAGCATGAACAACCTGAGCATAAAGCACTTCAACACGATCACAATTTAAACGCCGCGTGCTAATTAAATCCAGGCAGAGATTGAGGGTTTTTACTAATGACCAGTTCACACGAAACCGTAGATTTCTTCTATTCTAGACCAAGCCACGCCTCGCCTAATGTTTCGCTGCAGCATCAGTTCAACTGCAAAGCCTAGTCCGGTCACACATCGTTTTATCGTTTTCTTGAACAAATCAGTCATAACACAATTATAACTACATTGCAGCGGTCGTTGGGAATTCACGGCGCGTTACCAGTCGCGTGCCAACCGCGCGACGAATTCGAAGCTGCGTTTCGTAACGGCCTCGCACCATTCGCTTCTCGTGTGAGAACACCATTACATTAGATTCGGGTGTGATTGAAGTTAACTTAGTATTTCGAAGTGATCTTGACAATGACATTGGTATCTTTTCGCGGGCAGGTGCACCTTATCGGCGGAATCTTTTGCAATCCAAAATTAACAATAGCTTATCCGTTTATTTTTATTTTAATGTAGTACCTACATACCTAAGTATTCTAGCTAAGACTATGTTATCGAGTCAGCAGACTTACTATAGATCTTAAAATACCCGGTTAGGTTCCTGGTTGAGGCAATTTTGAGCAAGCTAAAGTACGGCAGATAGATTTTAGTTTTTTGGACTTTGTATTCACGCAATCTTAGTAGTACCTACCTAGTTAATCTAGTAAGAACAAGCGCTTATAATGACAATCATCTACAGTACCCATGTAAAATACTAAAGTCGTTATTACAATTAAAAAGTTAAATGTCCGCAATGATGAAGTTTACAATCTTCTAATTTCCATCTAATAAATGTCGATGACAAATCATTATCTCATTTCTATTTCTACATGTTGAGAGTCATCTTCTCCGATAATTGGGCAATTATTTATACGACACAATTCCTCTGTTAATTTTACACTCATTTAATTGTAATTAGTGTTAGAAAACATAATTTGAGATACAGCAATCATAGCAATTAGAAAACTTTTTGCTTGTTAATACTAGGAAATGTTTGTTTTGTTAATCTAAGTAAAGTGTTTAACGTAGGTACTTATCTTAAAAGGCAATTTCGCGGTTGGCAATTGGATGTTGTCCTATCCTATAATAATAATAATAATAATAAACACACTCATACCCCCGCAGTAGGTTACATACCTGTGTCGCTGGTGGCATGGACTATACATATAACAAACACATCACAATAACACCCATGAGTCGAGGGCAAATATTTATCTGTCAGATAAATATCTGCCACGGCCGGGAATCGAACCCGGGCGGGACCCCCTCGCTTCGCAGGCAGGGTCGCTACCAACTAGGCTACAGGGTCGTCAGTAGTGACGAAAGTGCGCTTCTGTGTATCAGAGGGTACGTTAAAACATCGGTCCTGGTTGTTATCGATATCTATACTAATATTACAAAGAGGAAAGATTTGACTGCTTGTTTGCATTGAATAAACTCCGAAACTACTGAACCGATTTGAAAAATTCTTTCACTGTTGGGAAGCTACACTATCCCTGGGTGACATAGGCTATATTAAAAAAAATAGGGATGCTTAATAAAACTCCAATAACGTAATAAACCCATGGTGTAAAAAAATAAGAAAACCGAAGCAAAGCGAGGGCGGTTAGGTACCTACTCGTCAATTATAAAATCATGTAAAACAACAAACATATTGAAGGAGTTTTATCTATACGATAGTGACTTAGAAATTAGATTTCTGCAATTAATGGAGATGACGATGATGTCACTCATTTTAATGTTGCTGTATTTCTACATCGATAGTAAATTGTTTTAGATTTCGCAGATTTATCTAATAGCGAAAGACCCATGTCCTGCACTGTAGCATTAAGGCAGGCTACTCAACAGTGGCGTAGCTAGCCCTAAGAAGGCCCCATATCAATACTTGTTGTGGGGCCCCCTCAACGTCAGCTGTCAAATGTAAAAGGAGAGCCAATTGTCAGTAGCGGTCGTAGGCCACTGGCGAGCTTTTTTTTGGGAGTGTTAGTGGGGGCCCCTATACGCTGGGGGCCCCGTATAATTGATACGGCTGATGCGGCGGTAGCTACGCCCCTGCTACTCAAAGTGGGGTACGTTTAACTGTGTTTTCTACGCAGGATAGTTCTTAAACTACTTAATATAATACTGTGGATTGTTACATGGAAGTTTGAGAAACGAAGTCTCAAACCAAGAAACGAGACAAATGTCGATTGCAATTATTTTATAGTGACCCAACAAGCCCAGGTATCTAATCAAACCACGTCGTGTTGTAATATATACGTAGTATCGCGCCATCGACAGAAGTAAGTCAAGGCGATATTTTAGTACGCGGTCACGTTAAAAATATAAAAATAAAAATACATCGAAAACAAAAACGTCATTGTTAGACTGGAAGTAGTCCTGGTGTGCTTTGATCGTGCCGACGCGGCAGTCAGTCCCGCTGCCCACACACACATTTGCACAGAAATCACATTTACAACTTGTTCGAAGATACAGCTCCTTAAGTCGTAGATACCAATGATTATTTTAAATGGGTTGACCGTAGGTGTTACATGTTAATGTTACATGTTAATCGGTCTGTGGATCTATTATGATTATTCTTCGTTTTGTTTCTAAACATGATAATTAATACCTTTACAAATAGTACAGGTATAGAGAAGAGTATTCACAATTTAAACATTTTCATAGTCATTTATCTTAAAATATCATATCATAAAATATCTTAATATAATAGTTTCATACTTTTACTTATTTACATCGCGAAATCTCTTACCGTTCTTTAGCATTAATAACGGAGTTATTTTTCATACATAAACCTACACGTTATTATGAAGACTACTTTGCAATATGATTTGTCGAGAGGATTCCGTTAAGCGTTCAAAAACTCTACCACATTGCAGCATTTACAGTTTTGTTATACTCGCAAGTACATAATAGAATTTTGTATCGTAAAGTAACAAAATATGAGGCTTAAACAAAGATGGTCTAGTCTAGTCTAGAAAGCGCAACTTTCCTGCTAGCTTTCACTGGGCTAAGCCGATGATGTACTGGTTATTACCGCCGCGGATTGAATATTGCCCTCCTTTAAAACAATGTTCGTCTGTAGTCTGTAGCAGTCCACCGAGTGCTGATATCATGTTCATAAACCTATCAAAAAATGACTGCTTATTTAATTAACTTGTTTATTGTTGCAATAATTTATTAACTGAACCTGTATAGATTTTTTGGTGATATTGATATTATGGATACGACAGTTTTTAATGCGAAGGTAATCTCCGAAACTTAGTTGGACAACTACGATAGTTTTTTACTACTTACTCTTATTTAACTTAACAAAGAAAATTCCTAGTTATTTTATTTTATTAACCATAAACAAGTTTTCTTTTTTAAGATGCAGGTCCTTCGCTTTTCTTTTCGGTCATCGCGAGTTGCAATTTATTAATGCTAATATTACTAACCATCAGGTGACCTGCCTGTGTGCTGCCAAATTCATTATTGATACAATTAAAATAAAAAAAACAAGCCATCCCAAACAATTTCTGGTATAAATTTCCAATACATTAATAACGATAACACACAAGCATTACCATTTACGGCAACCTTGAAACAGTAACCATATTTCTAACTGCGGTCATTCGGCGTCGTTAAACGTTCCAAATTGACGTGTTCCGTTATTTAATGCTCAAACTTATTACATTTATTACTTAATCGCATCTCTCGTAGACTAAATCGTCGGAATAATTGTCGGGGAAAAATCTGTAAACATACTGCGGTGCTATTAAAATATTAATATGTGGCCAGACCTTAAAATAATCCACAGAGTATATTAAATAATTTTAATATGACTTAAAATTTTCTTGTAATTTTAATCAACGAAGCATATCTTTGAAGATGGATAAAAATATGAAGATCGTGCATTTATTGTGTGTTATTCGCTTGAATTAATCAACAATTATATGTGTATAAGAAATTGTGAATTGTCTTGCCTGAAGGATCAAATAAGATGAGATATGTAAAAAAAATTAAAGATGTGCAAAGTTTATCCCGTATCTAATGGTTTATTCGTCTTCTAATGTCCGCGAGACCCATAGGTGTCCGCGGTCTCAACACCCTATTCTCAATTAGGTACTACTTATACTAAAAAAAGTTTAATTCACAAAATACACGTGTACTTCAAGTAGCCGATACCACTAATTATTTGTGTTTGTAGAAAAAAATATAAGAACATCGCAGGCTTTGGTCGTTCGCCGTTCGCTCGTTAGGGTGACGATGCCGTGAGCCGCGCGGGACAGTCCGGCGCGACGGGACGCCACGGGACGTCGGCCGAACAAGCCGCGTGGTGTTAAACACTATATTTCATAAATGCACCGCTGCGCTGGTCCATTCCCTCACCGAGACGTTGTCACATTGTAAACTACACAAAATCTTAACTTTAACTGGAAGGCTATTCTGTTTTGTAATTCGACAGCGGATTCCGCGATGAGTGTCAAAATCCTATCTTTAGTCGTTTGAAGTTTGACACTCATCGCGGATTCCGCTGTCGAGTTACAAAACAGAATAGCCTTACTGGTGCGACTTTAAGGTCTTTTGTTTCTTATAAGAAGTTTTAAACTCCAATCCACGTACACTTCTTATAAATATTAAAAAAACTTAACCTTCTTTTCTGTTTTCATGGTATACGCAAGCTTTTACTGCCTCCTTATTTCTTAATTGTTTTTACTGTTTTGCTCGAAAGAAACTTCTTTGAAACGATGAGATTTCGTTTTATGTTTTCTTTTATTCTTGTCAATGTTTGTCTATCATCCAACTGCCACGGTCAAAGGTAATTAATTATGTAAGTAAGCATTAATATTTCTCTACTATTCCTAACATTTTATATTCTCTTGTAGTTTAATTAAATCGATAAATTGATAATTTCTAAAACGCCTTATATTTTCAGCAACTAAAATTGTTAAAATCCATCGTAAATGGCAGATAAAATTAAATATTTACGGCCCGCACAATCATAACTTATACTTCATACTCCATACTTTGTTTACATATAATGTTAATAAATTTTTACCTCACTACTAAAATTTTGATAGCCAACAAATTTACGGTTGATATCATAGGTATTAGTAATAATAATTTGAAACAATTTGCGGTGACTCGTCAACATTGTTACATGGTACAAGGTAAGTTAAGTTTCTCTTACAAAAGAAATTTTGATCTATGGGCAAAGAATCACCCGTCGGTCGGTTCGAAATAAAGAGATGATTAATATGAGATCGGCGTGGACATTGTTCTCTTCGCCTTCAGTATAAATAACGCCCGCGCGCCTACCTGCGGCAGAGGCGCCCCCCAGCGCTAATGAGTCGACATTACCGCTCGAATAAACTATAACCAGACACGTATGAATATAAATAGAATGATGGTAGGTATGGCGATTAATGGTCAATAGTGCCCATAAGTCACATGGCAAAAGCAACTGACTCTAGTTATCATCTTAGCAATACTTAGTGCGGTCTGCACTTTGAGGATATCCGTGAAGAGCATCGCTGTTAAAAAAATTATCCGACGACACTTAAAATTTTGAGGTATATTGTTTAAAATTTTCTCCTTGTATTAATATGGAACTTATCTTTAACAAATAAAAATACTTTAAATGATAATAACGTCCATTCGCAAAATAACGCCCCATCACATGGCGTTCTCGCGTTGTATGGTGCTGTCTGTGCCTTGTGACCCGAGAGTATTGGATATTTCGATATGTTCTGTTTCATTTTATTACCGAATGCACGAAGGCAAGTTGAGGAAAATTCCTATTTTTCAGTCGATATGTTAGTTACAAATATCCAAAGCTCCAATTTGTTTGTCTAATTAGTCTGTTCGAACAAAGTAAAATATGCTTGTTTTTACAGAAAAATATATTAAATAATTTTAGCAAAGTCAAACAGACATTCTGAATAAGAAATCTAGGTTTAACCTTGCGATGCATCAAAGCGGAATGTGTAATCTGCCAAGTGAGGCAACTGAGGTGAACTAGTAATTTGGGCTTAGAGAGTGGAGCGCGGCGCAGCGTGCGGTCGGCTCCCTACAGGGCGCTACACAATATACCTAACCTAAGTATAATACTTAACAACGAACAGTTGTTCTGGCCATATTTTTTTGTTTCCATTTTTCGTTCCGCCATAAACTTTATCGTGTCATGCGCCATATGGGAAAGGTGGCCGCGAATTCTGGGCACCCTAGCGTTTGCTCGCAGAATATTGATGCTTGTAATGCTACTCCATTACTGCGGTCAGTGCCTGCATGCAGAAGATTGTGTGTAAACATAATGTTTAATTTGTTACGTAATCCATTTCTGGACCGCACGATCCTCACGTCCGACTATAAATTGTCGGAAGCTTGTGACAAGAAAAACAAATGAAGTAATTGAAATTTCATAAAAGGAAGGCGAGGAGCGGTTGACGTGGCGGCCACACTGCGCGCATGCGCATGCGCCATCGACACTCAATTGGCGTGGCGAAAGGTAAAAGTGAATTACTTCGAAGCGAAAATGTCCTGAACGAGAATAATTTACAAAAAAATGAAGAATAATTGACAATCTAAAATGTTGTTTATAAAATTTGTAAAAAATGCATTGAAATGTAGTTTTTATACGTTATTTTTGGTAACGTTTTCTTTTTTTGGTATATTTATCTATACTAATATTATAAAGCTGAAGAGTTTGTTTCTTTCATTGAACGCGCTAATCTCAGGAACTACTGGTTCGAATTGGAAAATTCTTTTTGTGTTTGATAGTCCATTTATCAAGGAAGGCTATAGGCTACATCATATATTTTAGTAGTTAGTTTTTTCCACAAATTAACGCGGGTGACACCGCGGGGCACAGCTAGTGTTTTATAAGTGTACCTTCAATAGAGTCAAGTAAAAGTCAGTATAATTAAGTGCATTTAAATTGCAGCTGTATCTAGTCCATTTCATTGAATATATTTAAAAACGATTATTTAACCAAAATAAAAATATAAATAATTACTTGTAACAAAATGTAACATATCTATTAATTTTTTTTGTATTGTTTTAACTTAACCTACTCACACGCAATAACGTTTTCAAAGTGCAAACGCAACTCTGTACGGTAATTTAAAACTACGCTTTTTTGGCATTTTTCACGGTTAATGATAACGCTTTTGTGTTTTAATGTTCTTTTCCTACGAAATCGTGACTTTATTATATTTTATTATTACCTTATTCAATACTTTCATGTTTTTCATACCGGCAGCAAATAGTGTGGGATACGGGATACGGGGTACTTAGTACTTTATCGTGAATAGTTGAAATCTAACTAATTTTTGCTAAAATAGATAATTCTGAAGTGTTCAACTTATCTTGTGTAGATAGTACGTATTCACTTTGTGAACATACCTGTTTAAGTAAATTTATATTTATCTACTAATCTAGATAAATTCAGCTGTATAAGAAAATTTATGTAAGTAGGTACATCTGGATTTTTACGATCTGGGTTAAGCTTAGTTGCGGTAACATAATGGTTGTGTTAAATCAACGGTACAAACATTAAATTTACACTAGAATTTAAATCATAGACACAGCATACCGCTCGAAACTTCAGTTGACTCCGACTACATGTGACATTGATGTAATTTACAACGCGTTGTCTTCATAAACGTCACCGTGTGAGTCTTGTGGCTCTCTCAGTGTTATTTTGTCGTCTAACGGAACCGCCGAGAACGGAACATACGTCACAATTATAAAGAAGTTAAAACCCCGTCGCCCATTGTGCTAAATTTACCATGCAGTCTGTCAGAAATTCCAATTTGTTGGTTGTCTTATTTTTGTTAATTGGACGGGCAACGCACGATGTGCTTAGTTGAGTTATTTTTATACGATCTCCATGAGTTTTGAATTCTTAAAAATACTGTCTATAATAAACCATAATTTCTACAGAATGTTTATGAGTTTCATCAATATAAAATAAAAGTTGTATGTGACGATATTAGTCTACGGAACCTTTTTATTTGCCACCTTATGGTGACTTGTTAACGTCGCTTATGGATATCAGCAACGCCAAAAGCACCACCAATGCGTTACAGAACATAAAAGAGAAAAAATATTGGTAAACTTTACTTTGCGCGTGCTTATAGTCATCTTATTCTAATTATAATAATCTATAGGCAGACTTTGTCAGCGATGTGCAACTAAGAGCTCTCACACACGAGCAGCACGTCGTCGGCGGCAGAGGCAACTGCAGCTATCGACATGAGTCGACTGCAGCCGTTGTCATGTCGACTGCAACAGTCGACCTATGCAGTTGTAGGATGTCGCGTCCGTCATTTTGTCAATCGACTGCAAATAGTACAAAAGAGCGCTAGCGTGGCGGGTTTATAAACTGAGTTCTAGTGACAATATTGATGTTGAATTGCTAATTGAGGTATTAAAGAAATATGATTGTATTTGGAATTATAAATTGCAAGAATACATTAATAAAATTATAAAAAACAAGAGCAATAACAGCGTCAACAGCTACCGCTGATATTCAAAGTTAAAATGTCGGCGGCTGCAGTCGACCTGCAGTCGACGTGTCGACTGCAGCCGTTGACTTGCGTCGACGGCTGCAGTTGCCTCTGTTGACTGCAACGTGCTGCTCATGTGTAAGAGCGCTAAGTTTCAGAATATCATCTTTCGTCGTACAGTAGTCGCCTTTCTGATGCTGCGATAATGAAAAGAAACGTACTTTGATACTATTCGGATTAGAAGCTTCTGATCTTTGGATTAATTACCCTTATTTATTGTTGAATGATAAATGATATTCTCATCATATTGATGAGATATTTCTACGCTGTGCTCAAAACAGAGAGGCAGTGTGGCAGTTTACAATCTGGTTAATTTTATTAGTAGATAGTATTATTATTTTATATCGACGATTATAGTTACAGAAAACAGTAAGTCTGATTTATACGTATTAAAAGTAGTTAAGTAGATAACTAAATTTTAACCAAATTTTAAGTGAATATTTTTTAGTGCGCGTCCAAACGCAATAATTTAGTAAAGCTCCTTTAGTTCATACAATTCTTCACAACCTACTTAATTACTTAAGCATTTTACTAAATTTTAACTAAAAAGTGCCTGTCCAAATGTGTTAAGTGATAAGCCCCGCCCACGTACCTACTTAACAGAAAAACAGAATTTCTAAATTACTTGTTTACTTGCGTACTACTAAATTTTAATTACTAAATTGTCCGTTTACACGTATTAATTTACTTAACCTTTAGGTAAAATTTAGTTAACTACTTAATATCTGTAAACCGAACATTAGTTACTCTGAAGCCCCGCCTATCTGTAACTTCTGTAAAACGAGCATGAAGCATCTACCTAAGAAAGCTATAAAAAATAATTAACTTTATCTACCTACTTTGTCCATGTATCTTTGAACGTTATAAATGTCTAACACAGACATACACATAGATAAAGAAAGTAACAAAACATGGTGGTCTAAATCGATTTATAATCAAAGATACCAGAGATCTCGTAACAAACTTTACAGCCTCTTAAAATCAGCATAAAATATGACCCATTTAACCTGCTAACAAGATTTTCTTTTTAATTTCCTATAGGTACTTGACATAAAACAGTTGCTTTCCGCCAATCAGTACGCGGGATTCATAAATCGAATCGTTATCAGTTCAGTTACTGATAGCAGGTTATTGGATACGCTAGAACTATTGGTTCAAAATGGCGGCACTTTATCTCAATACATTACTGTGGAGTGTAGCTGTAGACGGTTTATTTACTTTTTTCACGACGCAAGATAACTTATCGCTTATGTGTTTGTCGTTGTAGATAATGTATTGTCTACAATGTAGTACAAAGAATACCGATTTTAAAGTCTATATAATTTACTTGTCATTGTAACTACCAACTGATAATTTCTAGAAATTTTGATTGCTTTCGACGGGTACCAGGTTCGAGTCTCAACGGAACTGTGCATGAAGTCTTAATTATTCAGCCACAATACACAGAGAAACTTTTTAAACAAACGTGAAAGTGTACCAACAGTTTTAGGCACCGATTTATTTGTAATAAAGAAAAGTTAAACACGGAATGGGCCTTGGAGGAAGCGGTAAGGTCGTGATGGGTCGGCGTCACGACGCGGAATCGGCTTCTGACCCAATCGAGCGAGACGCCATCGCGCCATTCGAGTGTACTCGTAGTCGGAACGGTAGTAAAGCTAGTGGGTACTGATCTTACGATACGTTCCAATAGGTACTCCCGTAAAACTATCCGGCGGTTCCTTTTTTCGAATGTATAGACGCGGACAGGTGGGCGAGCTTGGAGAGGCTCAGCCGAGAAGACATTTGCGAGGTGGGAGTGATACCTCCACACCTCGAGAATTGGAGCATGCAACGTCCTAAGGGCACCCCCTGTGGGGTTCGGAACTCGGCTTTGGACATCGCCTGTTGGAGGACAACGGCCGCCAGTTCCTATCGCTATCCCTTGTTACTGGTTGGTTAACAGACCGTTTCTCTTGCGTAAACCTGATATGCTTTAGTCTGGTAAGCGATAGATCGTCGTTTTAAATTATTTTGAGGTTAGAATTGTGAATCTATTTTTGTTTACGTTTCAACGTACGGTTTTATTAAGGGTTGATAAGTAGGTACGCGTAATATCGTGACATAAAATATTGTTCTGGAGATAAATTTGGCGTATGACGTAGAAATAAGACCTTTAATCAAGTTCAGTCTATTTTAGCGTATTTCAGCGGCTAACGGATAGAGGCTCTACTAATCGCACGTACAAACAATAAAATTTGTATCGTCTTGAGTAACGATTGTAGCTAGATGAGTTGTCGAAAGTGAAAATGGTTCTTGTATAAAATATAGCAATTTTTCTTTGGCCCTTGTTATTCAATAAACCCTTCGTTTTGTGAAAGGTAACAAGTGTAAGTGCTGCGGTAAGTTTTTGTTGAGTCTCCAATCTTACGTCTTTTACTAAGGTACTATCTACCTATTTTCTCAACCTATTTTTATAATTAAAGCTGTGACAGAAACTGATAGAGTTAGTTATATATTTTCATTGTGTAGATTTTGATTTATATTTGTATTATTATATCTATCAATTTCCTCCTTTTCACAAGATCTGATTTTAAAAGGTCAAATTGTAATCTCGTATTTTGCCTCAATGAGCTCTTGAAATGCAAAATTGAATTTCGGAAATACTCATAATACTTATTAGGTATGTTAACAATTCAGGGTTCTACTTAAAAACACAAAAAAATAAGTAAATAAGTAGATGTTCTAATAAGAGAAGAGTTTCCAATATTTGAAAAAGTAAACCTCTCTTTATAAAATAAGTTATTAATTTCAAATAAATAAAAAATAAAAAATCCTACAGTAAGTTTTCATAGACTTGGACGGGGCACGTCTATCGTATCAACTCTGTTATTTTCCGCCACAAAACCTCAAAAATCGATCATTGGCAATAAAACGCTACACTGAACAATATTGTCACGTCACTGAGCGCGTAGCGTGAACGACAACTTCTACGTGCCTATCTGTTCAACAGTGGTGAGATTGGTGAGCCCAAAACGGCTAAAAAACTGCATAAAACAAGTTATTGCGTGACCTAAAATCAGTTGGAAACTAAATAAATAATTAATTTAATTAATTAATTAACAAAACTAATTATCAATATTGTACGTACAAAAAGTTTTTGGTACACATGAACTCAAAACTGTTGCTTAAAAAGTACAGTAAAAAAATATTTAAAATACAGAAATATATGTTAAATATTTCAATTTTTCTCCAAACTGTACTTTTTAAGCAACAGTTTTGAATTATAGAGTTTGAAGGCATATAGTTACATACATGTGATGTGAGATTGTGCACAAGATTTGTTCTAAGTTATTTGTATGCCAATTTGTAGTCAAGTTGCTACAAATGCATGAGGCGTATAGGCATTAAGCTCAGGTCACAATATGCCAGCGGACGATGGATAATTAATTAGAAGTGTCGGCTACTCCTGGATCCTGTTATGGCCCGGTTATAAATCAACGTGTCGTAGGCAGCTATGATCGATGCTTGTGGACGCAGTTGCTGTTTGCCTCTGGTATCTAAGTACCTAATAGTAGGTTCATAGATGACGCAAACTGAGAAAAAATAGTTTTTGTAGGTGAGTACTATACTGTTACCATTGAAAATTTAAGGGATTAAATTGATTTACGGTCAGTTTTGTAATTTATTTATTTATATTTATTTATAATATTTATTTATTATTGTAATTCTCATTTTAGAAATAATATTTCTCCTTATTTTTTTTAATTAATTTTATTTCACTTTGAACTAAGCTGACATGTATAGCTATCAAATACGACAATAAAAGCGGCAACTTTCATTGAAACAAAAAATAAATAATGACTCTTCTCGCCAACTCACCCAGCGGTTCAGACAGACTAATAAAGAAAAACATATCACACAATTTTCAGCGTTGAGAAACATAAATTCGTAATCGACCGACGAATAAAATTTATACGAGAGCAACAGAGCTGACGGATCGCGGCCCTAGGGCGATCGGAACATTACGGCCTACGCAATATTAATGTAGCACATTCCCACCCGGAGCAATAAAATAAATGATGTCATTTTTTGTCCGCGCGGGGAGCCCTTTTGTCCCAACGTGCCGCTTCGGCTACATCACTATCCATTGTCCACCGCACGGTACCCGCGGGACGTCTCTAGACAAAAGACGTTAGGCGCCGCTCCTTTACGTTTTTTTCCGTTTTCGCAAACGCCGACGTATGATTTTTCTATAACGCTCTTTATCATAATTTAATAATTTATTGCTTTCGTCAAGCCCCTTTACGAGGCCGCACCTGCTGAACTAGCAAGGTGCTTCTGTCTTGCACGTCATAAATCAAGCTTTTTCGTTGCTCACATTGAAGGAAAGTTACTGATGGATAAAAATGCGTGTGTTAGCTTTATCCTTGCGTTTTCTTTACTTTATATGCAGTATATAAGAAGTTTAAAATTTGCATTTGTACTGCATAATGTCAAATTTAACATTCATAATTTTTGTCATTTTGGGTTAATAGAATTAAAAACTGGTGGTTTCTGGTGCAAAGGTGCTCAAGCAAGCACCGCGCGCTCAGAGCAAGCATAAAGACAATCTCCGGATTATGCAGAATTCGTACCGAGCGTTTCGACGACAATCCCGCTACGCAGTTCATTTCGCATTTTTACGAGAATCTCCGAGAAATGCGTTGTAAAATAGACATTTTATTGTTCCATCGGCCGAACCCGCGCCGTTGTTTCAATAATAAAGATTAAAATTACAAATTTATTGCAATAACATCCCCGTTTTTAGATAAAATGCGGATTCGACGGCGAGGTTTTGTTAAAACAGCCGCCGGTAATGGTCGCCGGAACATTTCAAGTGCGATGACATCGGCCCGGCGTTCGGACGCAGTCGCGCGAGCCTTTCAAACTACTCCGTACTTAAATTTAAGAACTCATTTAAATTGCGTTAAATAATAAAATTAACATGCGACAATTATATACACTTACTGGAATCGTTTAACTCTCACTTAGGTAAGTTCTTTATGTTAATAGCCCGTAATGGCAACTTGATGGTAGACAGTCGCTGCCGTCCGAGGACAGGTGGTAAGGAAACGGTAAAGCGTCTTGATAATTTTATTGTCTTTCAAACTTGTAAAACAACATTTCACAGTTCATATTAGGACAAAAGTATTTAGCGAAGCTAGAAAGGGTAGCAAGCATGAGTTGAAGGGAAGAAGAAGATAATCTTAAATTAAATTTAAAAAAACCGACCTTTTTATTTACGGTAAATAACTAATTGTAAGAACACTCTCGATTAAGTCACATTTCAAACAAAAAAAAAACTAGATCAAAATCGGTTCATCCGTTTGGGAGCTATGATGCCACGGACAGATATATTATATAGATGCATAGATACACAGACACGCAGATACACAGATACACGGACACATCAAACTTATAACACCCCTCTTATTTCGTCGGGGGTTAAAAAGAAGAAGTTGTTGGGTTAAACAATCCTTGCTTGAGACCCCTGAAAGATATTGGAGTTGTAAGTATCTTCAAATCCAATCCAACCATTCCTTTTCGTGATGCAGGGCTTTAACTGCCCTCTACCTTCCAGAAAGAATGAAGCGTGAAATGTATTATAGTACACCTACGTGTCTGGGTTGCAGTGCCGGAGACCCAGTTTTAAAGTCTCTGCTTCCTTATCGTCTGTTATTGATGCCTTCTGGTATTACGTACGTGGTATTAAAAACGGCGATTAAATAAATAATATGGTCCTTCTGTACCTTTATTGGTTTATTATAAGGTTATTGGTGTATTTAAGTTTATTAGTAGATAAATTAAAGAAAAATGTTGAGTTACACAGTACACTCCAGGCTTAGTAAAGTTATAATGAGGCGAATACAATAGCTGATTTCATATTGTAAAATTACTGAAGACTATTTTGACCTATTATAACATGGACCTAGGTCAGGTATGCGATTCGTCCTATAAGGTTGTATTGTTTCAAAATTGCTAAAGACTATTGTGACCTATTAAAACATGCAACTAGGCCAAATATGCGATTTGTCCTATAAGGTTGTATTGTTTCAAAATTACTGAAGACTATTGTGACCTATTAAAACATACAACTAGGTCAAATATGCGATTTGTCCTATAAGGTTGTATTGTTTCGAAATTACTGAAGACCATTGTGACCTATTATGGCAGGCACCTATGTCAGGTATGCGATTCGTCCTATAAGGTTGTATTGTTTCAAAATTGCTAAAGACTATTGTGACCTATTAAAACATGCAACTAGGCCAAATATGCGATTTGTCCTATAAGGTTGTATTGTTTCAAAATTACTGAAGACTATTGTGACCTATTAAAACATACAACTAGGTCAAATATGCGATTTGTCCTATAAGGTTGTATTGTTTCGAAATTACTGAAGACTATTGTGACCTATTATGGCATGCACCTATGTCAGGTATGCGATTCGTCCTATAAGGTTGTATTGTTTCGAAATTACTGAAGACTATTGTGACCTATTATGGAATGCACCTATGTCAGGTATGCGATTCATCCTATAAGGTTGTATTGTTTCAAAATTACTGAAGACTATTGTGACCTATTAAAACATACAACTAGGTCAAATATGCGATTTTTCCTATAAGGTTGTATTGTTTCGAAATTACTGAAGACCATTGTGACCTATTATGGCAGGCACCTATGTCAGGTATGCGATTCGTCCTATAAGGTTGTATTGTTTCAAAATTACTGAAGACTATTGTGACCTATTAAAACATACAACTAGGTCAAATATGCGATTTTTCCTATAAGGTTGTATTGTTTCGAAATTACTGAAGACCATTGTGACCTATTATGGCAGGCACCTATGTCAGGTATGCGATTCGTCCTATAAGGTTGTATTGTTTTAAAATTACTGAAAGCTATTGTCACATAGGTATGACATGCGCATTATCTAAACGCTGTCCATAGCAAAGTTACCCACAGAGGTTTTACCGAGTTCAGGTTGTAAAGTTGCGGTCACCCAGGCTCTTACCCATTGCCTCGTAACTCGTGAAAGTTATAGTATTTGGGGCAGTTCAAAGTAGCCGACGGATATTAAAAGAAGAGATATGGTCGTCCCACAGCCGATATACGGCTCGTTCAACTCTGATCCCACAGTCCCTTCGCTCGCTGTAACCGCTCATTGACCGGTTTGTTCGAAATACCACGTTTAACATGTTATTCGTTCGTCAATAACATCCAAAAAGAAGCTAATTACCACTGTTATGTGATTGGTTTTACATGGACTGGTATTGAACCGAATTCTCGGTGGGTTCAAAGGGAACGGGTAGTATAGAACCTTTTGAGGTAATTTGACTGTCGTAGATACGAAATTACTGAGATTGTTTCATAAAATATTGTCATGAAAATAATTTGATCTGATATGTTGAATTGTGTTACGTACCTATATTATATTTATGAGAATTTGAACTTTGGCAATAACGCTACTTTAATTTTCACCGAACAGAACTGAAATTTTGAGTTTTACTGCGGTCGGGAAATACATTTGTCTATCCTAAATCGATATCAGCCACACGCCACATAGGTAAATAGGTATACCAAAAATGTGTAACTATCCCATCACAACGGTACGTGACAAATACGTATAAATATTTGTTCTCGAATCGACGTTCGAAATATTCGAATCGAATGCCAACAACACAGAAACTAACGCAGGGGTAAAGGCCAACGCATACGTAACGCGTTTTTTCCCGTACGGGACGGGACGTGAAGTTTTGGAAACATCGTTTCATAGGAAATGTATACGATAGTGCATACGCAGCAGAATCCCGTACTGGACGTAGCACGTGGGAAAAACATCGTCGGCGACCCGTTACGGTATGCATTGACCTTAAGTGTGTGTGCACTTATTTAAATTTAAATTTTTTCAATCATACCACTCGTACTGATCTCAGACAACATGACGACAATACACACACATTAATCAGCCGGCGGTGACGCGGTGAGTGCGGTGACATAATGACATGTTCTCGGCTCACACTTCTTGTCCCCCACTATCAATCACTGATGACACTGCCTTCCGTGTGGAAATTACTTTCTACTAATAGACCCTTAAATACCTTTTTATCCGGGGCGATTCGGGAGATGCTAATTTGTTTATGAGTGCAGGAAACATCAAGGTAAAACATTTTTTCTCATGCCGTAGATACGGTGTTTGCAATAGTTAAATAATAGTAGTGCGGCGTGTAAGTTATCATTTTAATATAATTATATTTTATTAAAAATGATATTATGTTAATAGCTAGTAGTTAGAATTTTGTAAATTTTGAATTTACAAAAGTTAAGTGAGTCTATGACGAAATAAATAATTTAACTTTGACCTTATCAGGCGAGAACATGGGCGTATCCAGCCTCCAGCCCAGGAGGGGCAAATCTGATACATTTTTGGTCTTCAAAAAGATTTTTTGGCCCAGTGGGTTTTTTAGATTTTTCGAAGTATTATCCAGAGATGAGTTTGTAGTCAAGTATTAACTTACAATATGAAAAAAAGATACCAATTAATGTAATTTTATCTATAAATATCGTAGGTATAATATTAGCTATAGAAGCAAGTATTTTAAATGAATATAATTATTAAGCAGGTATGTACCATACCTACAACGTATAACAATGAAGGAAAATACTCATGTTTTGTTTTCCGCTTAACTTCGCTTAATCATAGCAAATAAGTTATATATGCAAAACCAAATCTACTTATTTAATTAAATGTTAATGATTAATTTGGGTAAATGAAATCATAAATTATAAATAACTTCAGCAAAAGGATAAAAAGTATATGAGTTAAAATGATACTTCTAACCTCATTTTAAAATTGTCATTGTGATCTGTGTTTAATGCTGGTTTGTTTACACGGTGTATAGTAACCGGAGCCAGTGTACTAGCGCTATATATTGTACTGGCGCTAGAGTCTAATCTTTTAACTATTTGTTTCTTTGACATGATGTAAGAATCTCGTATGCTTAATTGTTTAATCACACGGAAAAATAATTAGCATGTTTCTGTATAATATGATTATTTATTACGAGTAACCGCCCTCGCTTTGCTTCGGTTTTCTTATTTTTTTACACCTTGGGTTACCTTATTGGAGTTTTATTAAGGATCCCTAATTTTTTTGAAAATATAATATAGCCTATGTTACTCGGGGATAGTGTAGCTTCCCAACAGTGAAAGAATTTTTGAAATCGGTTCAGTAGTTTCGGAGCCTAATTCAATGCAAACAAAAAATCAAATCTTTCCTCTTTATATATTAGTATAGATTAGCAAATCAGATAACAGAATAATGTTAATTATGGAAGTAACGGATCAATAACAACTAATAACTGACAGTTCTCTTATTGAAATAGAAAGGACCAACTCACCATATTATGTACGGAATCAATTGCGTAACCTGCCTTTGACTATGGAGCGGAAAATAAACCAAAACAATACGGTCTTTTCAATAGCACCAATAAAGAACGAACAATCTCAAATGTAGATCGTAATTATGCGAATAAAGAATGACATAAATTGTAACTAATTCACACTTGAAGTGCGCATAATTGTGATAGAATATTGTTTCAGCGTCTTATAATAATGATAAATGACCATGTTCTAAATTGTAAATTCTAATTATAGCACGCGGTGAATATTCTTTTGAATAACAAGGCAATTTGTAATGAACTATGAGTAGTTATTACGCTTCGATGACATTTTATGACGTCTAGCACGCATAAATTAATTCATGGTTTTGTTAACTCCCAAATACAAATAGGTACTCTCACCGCGAGTTTTTAAAACATTTATCTTATTATCATACAAGTAACCGCCCTCGCTTTGCTTCGGTTTTCTTATTTTTTTACACCTTGAGTTACATTATTGGAGTTTTATTAAGGATCCCTAATTTTTTTGAAAATATAATATAACCTATGTTACTCGGGGATATTGTAGCTACCCAACAGTGAAAGAATTTTTGAAATCGGTTCAGTAGTTTCGGAGCCTATTCAATGCAAACAAAAAATCAAATCTTTCCTCTTTATATATTAGTATAGATATCGACGCTTGCAAGGCAAAATTTACCAAGCGACATGTTGGGCGATATTGAGTTATAAACCTTATAAACATCACTAAATTATCAAATATTTTACACAATTATACACAAAAAATAACAACATATTATACACATAAAAACATATTATACACAAAAATACATTAAAACATTAATACACAAAAAATTGATCATAATATGATTATATTAGGATCATCCGACGCAGAATTTTTTTCTTAATTTAGTGATGTTTATAAGTGTTATAATTCAAATTCGCCCAACATGTCGCTTGGTAAATTTTGCCTTTCAAGCGTCGATATATTTTTAATGTAACTGATCTAAAGTTTCACCCGATGGTTAGTGGTCACCGTCTCCCACATAAGTGACTAAAGGCATCACCAACACACCGACCAAGAAATAAAACACAGAAAAAAAGAAAGTAACTACAAAGCCCCCAGCCGGAAAATAACAGGCCCTTGGCGACAATATACATTTTTAACATATTGAAACATTAAGAAATTATCATATTATTACAAAGGAGGACAACAAGACTATCAGAAATGATTAACAACACACTTTAAAAAATACGTAGGCATAACGCAGTTTACTGAAAACATTTTACGTTTATATACGACCATTATCAAATATTCGAGTACCGATTTAATGACGAAATCCCTGCCAGCAGCGTACAGGCTGTCGCGTCGGCGCGGCAAACAATATAATCGAAATAAATATATTTTTATTTTAAGTGCAATGAAAACGCATTGACATCCCTGGTTTGACGCTAACTACACGCGCTGTCAAAATAAAATATGAGCCAATAAGGGAGCGGCGTGCGGCGACAGGGCCGTCACGCCGAAGAATTTACGATATATGAACTTATTAAAATATCTACTTTTTTTCTCGTTTCGCGCTCCGGTGACACCGCGTTGAAGTGAGTGACATCTTCGTTTGTTTATTTTTACACGTTGTCTTCCTACTTTTAACCGTGTGACACATAACTGAACTGAATCATAATCGATGTTTAAGGCAATGCTTTTGTAAGCACATGTAACGAGATATTAAAATATTGATGCCTAAATAAATTTGAATTTTTATTAACGTACTAATTTGCTAATTTTGTAATCTTGTAAATAGTGCCTAATTTGAACTGTGCTGATTTCAATAATGTTTAATTTTTTATAACCAGCAGAAGCGGTGTTAGCCGCAAAATTAAGTCACCGTATAAACCCCAATTAAAATCGGCCGTTCACACGTGTTCCTTCAAAAGACCCGATAGATGTCAATAGGCGGTCGGTTCAAACGCTCTATCGGTCACACGGATCGGCGTTAACTAGTTAAATCCGGAACAAAAACTACTTTTACAGTTATATTGTACACACACATGGTGGCAGCTTGACACGCGCTCGGGCGAACTGACGAATGGTAGCAAAAAATGTTGTTTATGAACCCACTTAACATACTTGACGTTGTTTACAGAGGCAATAATGTGTTGTACAACAGATTATCGGATGCTTTGAGTATTTGTGTGAGATGTGAAGACTAAGAAATGTGTAAGGGTTTCCCTTTTTTTTGTTTTTTCACTTTATAACATTAACTCTGTATTGACTGCTTACAGTTACATTTGAAAGGTAATCCATCCGTCCATTCATCCATTAATCCTTGGAGGTCCTCAGCTGGACATTGGCCTACTCTAACTTTCGCCAATCTAACCGTTCTTAAGCCTTCTAAATCCAAAGGATCCCCTCTATTCTTCTTCTAGTCGTCAGTCCAACGTTTGTTTTTCAACGGTAGTTGGTCTTTCGAGCTATGGGCCCATTGTCACTTCAACTGGCTCTTTCTCTGAGCTATATATATCGGTTTCCCTCGTTCGTCTACTGATGTCATAATTTCTGATGCGATCATGTACAAAAATATCGAGTATAACCCGCTCGCTGCGCGAATTTGAGCTTGTAAATTCAGTCAATAATAAAGAACCACGTCTCGCATCCATATGTGATCACTACACACACTACTCTATCACTTCTTACTTCTGGTGTAGTAATTTGGACGAAAAGATATGATGCAATTTCATGTACGCTGCCCATCCGAGTTGGATCCTACAAAAAATACTTATTCCCCAAAGTTGGACCCACCGTTTGGATCACTTGTCCCAAGTAAATCGGTTAATCATTTTTCTACAAATAGCGTGGTTGTAAGCAATCTTTCTTAGTAGATGTGTAAAAATATATCGTTACGAATTGGTCATATTTCTTTTATCTACTGACTGCCTGCCTATTTTGCTCATTTTATAAGTAAATAAATTGCGTGTAAGAAGTAACTCGGTAATTTTTCCCTAACAATTGAAATTGATTCGCCGCTACAACACTAATGCAATATTAAGCCTACCGTTTACAAACACCGCGAGACAGCAGCGGTAAAAACATTTTGTTTTTCGTTCGGAAATCGAGTGTAACAAAAACTGAAACAAAGAGGAAGGCGCGCAAAAAGCGTGACCGACAGATGGATGGATCTCAGCAGACATCTGTTGCTTAGTCGCTGTGGAGAATTGCGTGAATCCATGTGTTGGATTACATTACTAAAAACCATTGAAACTAAACTTTAAAAATTAAGGGAAGAAGAAGTGTCTACTTGTCTACTTATCTTAGGCAAGTACCACTTGCCGTGATAAATGAGGCATGTGTAAATTTTAGCGCTGACTTAGAAATCTAAGGGTTTATCTCTGCCAATGCTGTTTATAGTCTGTGCTCTCGTTAATTAGGATATTTGTCACGTCGCCGAGCCGGGATTTTCAATTTGCGAGCGTTTGGCCGCGGCCGTGATCGAGTACCGGCCATTTGTAACGGTTACCGTACGAATGTTTGCCGTGTGATGAAAAGAGGTTCTGTTCAAATCAATTTCATGCTCGTATTTATGAAAATGTGATTGGTAATTCTTGACGTAATCTTGAATGCAACTAAAAATCAAAAGGTTGACAATTTTTGCGACCGAACAGGATATAAAGTGTGACCTTGCACCAATCTGCTCTCTGCTTTACCAAATCACTCACCGGCCATTGTGTAGTTATAAAAAACATTACGGAGTAATAGTAAAAAAGAAAACAATGTTTTAATCATTTCAAGTTAGATGGTAGACTAGACTTTCTATTGGAGCCGTTAAATGAAGAAAGATTTCAGTAGTAGGTAACATTTTGTTGGTTGCTATCGGCTTTACCAGAACATTCTATTGTGACCACTCGAAGATACTCTGATCCACATTCCGATTTCAAACCGCAATTCTTGGAAGTTAGTAGTTGTTTGTTGCGTCCGAGTTCTAAAATTCACGCTTTTTAAATATCGATTTCAGGTGAATGATGAATGTCTGATTCGTCTGTCACAAATTTGATACATCATGTCTTTAGCTTTCGTCATTTATCAGTTCACCTAAATAAATCACAAGTCGCTTAAATAGCTCTTAAATGGCTTGGCATTGCTCAATACTGTTGTAATAGTCAAATACCTCAGTAATAGTAGTAGGTAATTCTTGAACTACCAACTATATATATAGAGATATAAGATGTGCAGGACTATTATATCTACATATATAACTGATCAATGTCTGTACGAGGACGATAACTAAGAAAAATTAATAATGAATTTTGGTTTCAACATTCAACACCGTGTTTTAAAAGACAATTTTGTGACGTCAATTACAAAAGTAGCGAGGGTATTAGGTAATATCATAAAGTTTCGACAATCAACTTTCAAAATCAATCAAAGACGAAAATTAAATAAAATGACTATTTCATAAAAAAATATTGGTTAAAACCAATAAATAAACAACGGAAATTATTAGTGTTGCATTAGATCGAATTTCATTCACGATTAAAACTACTGAACCTAATACATCCACCAATAAACTTCTAAATCATGTTGAAATACAAAAACATGTAATCAGTTGAAAAAGGACAATGGTTGTCCGTCCAAAAAGTCCTATGTCTTCGGGAGTATAATTCTCTATATTAATCTCATTTTCTACAAAGAAGCCAATAATTTTTACAACATTTACTAACCTGGATCACTCTCATCGGTAGGCCAGTTTCCTTCGCCAACTGCTCTCGTATGTGCCTCGTAGGTTTCGGCGTTTGTGAAAAGGCAGACTTGAGGATCTCCAGCTGTTTGGCCTTTATCGTGGTCCTGGGACCTCTCCGCTTCGAGCCACCGTTGCCATCGTCCGGGGACTTGTTCTCCGCTTGGCTATCCCTGGTCTCAGGGTCTCCATCCAGGGAACCCTGGGAAGGGAAGAGGAACAACTGAATGCGACTATGTGGTCAGCTCCTAATGTGAAGATTTGGGATGGTTGAGAGATGATGTTGTATTTTAGAGGAAAAAAATTACGACGTTGTCGACGTTGTGTTGGAATAAAAAAAAATAGAATATAGATGTAAATATTAAATAGAACAAGCGCATTAGTTTAAAACTATACCTCCCGCTGTGTATCTAGGTATGTGGTATCTATAGTCTAGGTTCATCATATTCACATCCTCTGAATATATTTGCAACCTGCTGATGAATCTCCAAGTTTTGTGTCAGCCAATGGTAGGTACGAACCATCACCTGACCAGTAATCAACTATGATGTAATCCTTAAGCAACTTTTATTTGGTGCCATAACTATTATCTACGACTCATTAAATTACGAATGGGTCGTTCTCCCAACCTCCTCGGATTTTTGGAGAAGTGACTCAAAATTGGAGGAGTCACCAGACATTCCGAGTTGGAGAAGCTTTGTAATATAGGACAAACAGAATACTACCTATAGTAGCAGTTGTAGCCAATCAATACCAACCTGATCCTCTGAGTCCTCGTGTGGCTTGGTATCGCCATTATGCGAAAGCTCCGAGTGCAGAGCGGGGTGCGGCGCATGCGCAGGACTGCTGGAGTTGTTGGCAGCGCGCGCCTCGTCGTCTTCCTCCTCATCAGACCCTGAGCCTAGCAGTGAATCCGCTGTGGAAGAAAGAGATAAGTTATAGTTTGACGCTTTGTATCGATTGTAAGTGATGCAGGTAAGTAACGATGGGGTGGAAAGGATGACCAAGTGGCAGAATTCCTTGAATGAATGATCCTTCGGAGACTGCGTTAACCTTCGGCCCCAGGCAATTCAGAGTTCTTAAACATGATCTAAATGTATCTACCCAACCTGTGTTATTACAGATTTTACCTACATTGAAAATATTTAAACTGATTTTGTTTTTGAATTTCTCGCCGCTTGCCGCTTATGTACCCAAAACGGCCAAAATCTTGACTTGCCAAAAGTATAAATTGTAATAACCTTCATCAAAAACAAATCCTCAATTCAATTCAGTTAACAAAAAGCAATTCTGGTATCGTGGTTCTACCCTCCGGACCTAACTAAATAAAAATGTAATTTCGAGAACCCTCTTCTGAACGAGAGGGAGTTCACCGCGATACACTAAACTATTCCTAGAAGGTAACCATTGTAGTTTTTTATTTAATAGGGGTTTCTTGCAGACAATTAAATGTGAATCTCATTGTTTTCTTTAACCTAGCATGACATAATTGACATATAAGTACAGACAGTATAATTATTAGTTCTAGAAAATAAACCGAAATTATTACAGTCAAAGATAGAAAAAATACCGATTTTAATCTCATCGGCTATTTTTCGTACTGCAACATGATCTAAACTGCAACGGAGGATGCAAAAATCTTGTGAGATAAATACGGAACACATTGATGATATGATATGTACCTTACATTTATAAAGTAAGCAAAGCGAAAGATCACCGCAGCTAAAGTTGCTGTTGCTGTTTCTATAAAAAAGACCGCAACAAGCCACAAGATTTTTTGAAAAAAAAATGTTTTATTGAGACACAACAAGTTCAACCAAAAATGTTTCTAAAGTATAAAGATACAAACGCAAGTAACTATCAAGCAAGTGTTTTATACATCTTAATAATATTATATATATTTATATATATTACTAGCTGACCGGGCAAACGTTGTTCTGCCAGAAATTTTTTACAGGTAGGGGGATGAAAAATAGATGTTGTCTGATTTTCCACCCTAGCCGATAAGCACGCAAAGATTCACGAAAATCGGTCGAGCCGTTTCGGAGGAGTTCAACTTCTAACACCGTGTCACGAGAATTTTATATATTAGAAACATAAATTACGTGTCACGTTGTTTGTCCGCAATGGACTCCTAAACTACTTAACCGATTTTAATCAAATTTGCACACCGTGTGCAGTTTGATCCAACTTGAAAGATAGGATATCTTACATCTCCCTTAAGGCACACGGAAGGTTTTAATAAAAAAAAAACTCTTGACAGAACGAAGTCTGTCCGGGCAGCTAGTAATATTATATTTATTACGTAAAATAGGGGGTGCGAGGTATTTGCCTCACTCAAACACAGAGCGAGGAGAATGTTTGCCATGGGGTGTCCGAGAGCCGATGCGTACTTGAACTGTGTTTAACAGTTATTCTAGCACTTAAGCACTTACACCCTTAGGGAAATGTTGATATGAAACATGTATTATAATATTTTTAGGTTTGTTTCTTCCTTTTTTAACAGTTTTCTCCAATGCTTTAAAAATTCTAACAGAATTAAAATTCTCTCTTAATTTCCTTTCTTTATAGTGTGTTATTAAAGGTATGCTCAAACTACGATAACTAAGATGTATTACGTAAGTAACACCATTTCTCACAAAAAAACCTGTGCCACACAAAAACAAGGTCAAGTCCTATAGAAATAGGTTCAACAAAGTTTTCATTTATCCTTTAAATAAAAACGAGAATAGAAAATAAAATAAATTATCAAATCATTTTTACATGGCATCAATAAAAATATTATCTAAATTTTATGTAACGAAAGTTATTTAAGCTTGCAAATCGAACACGTGTTAACACGCCCGTACTAGGAAAACAGGATATTTAAGCGCATGTCAAGTAAGATTGGACGCTGGCGGGCAGTCGGCTACGCTAGGGCGGGCGCTGCGACGGACATCTGTCATGGTGCCTGTGCCTGTCATGGTGAGCATGTCTGAACTGTGGGTCCGCACCAATTCATCCAGATATTACTATACGCTTAATGGAAAATTACAATATCAAATAATTTATAGTCGTACTGTTTTATATTTGTCCATAGATTTGGAGAATTACAGAGTAATGACCTGTTCCTATCTTGGTGAGGGTTATGTTCTCATTCAGGGACTACCAATGATCTACTGTTACATCTTGTCTTGGCAATTGGTAATTACAGATAACTTATCAAGTGAAACATTTCGGAGTTCTCAGAGGCCTAGGGAAAGTGTCGGGGATATTGTGTTTGGCCATGATCTTCTAAAGGAATCAGCAAGAGAGAACCGAGCTCAGTAGTAAATGAATGACGCTTCACACTCATAGCCCCACACTAGGGTTCCCTGTGTCGTGGGTGCCATGGACAACACACTAGACAAGGACATTCACACCGAGACCGAGAACAGAAATTCAAACTCATCATTCAAATTTCAAAGTAGTGGACCATCAATAAATAAATAATAATAAATAAACGCTAACACACTCACACCCCCGCAGTAGGTTATTACCTGTGTCGCAGTTGGCATGGACTACACATATAACACATCACAATCACACCCATGACCCGAGCACAAATATTTATCTGTCACATAAATATCTGCCCCGGCCGGGAATTGAACCCGGGACCCCTCGCTTCGCAGGCAGGGTCGCTACCAACTAGGCTACAGGGTCGTCAATAGACAGCCATACGTGATATTTTGTTTTTTAATGATAACGGAAGTCATCGTGAGGATATATGCAAACCTGGGTGTTGTTAAGGAGTGTTTGGAAATTATAAAATACCTAATATATTTACATTTACCATTATATTAAGTACCTATGTATTGAAGTATTGATTACAGATGTTTACCTATGTATTGAAGTATTGATTGCAGATGTTTGCTAAGCAAGTACTTCCGCCCCTACAATCACCTACTTACATAACCAATATTGGCGTGAAGTTGCCGTCATAAAAACTCAACGTCTATTAATCTTATAACGTTTCCTGATACTGACTTGCGCTTCCTGCATTATTGAGCAAGTCATCGGTGGGGAAACGAATGACTTAAGGGGTCTTGGAGCCGTGGAAAAATCCAATGAAGTGGTTTAATGTGCGTAAATATAAAACTTGCCTCTATAATACAGCTGCATGTTCAAGAAACAAAACTTAACAATTGAAACGCGACAAAATTACCTCTGTTTTCTCATAATCTAATTTATTATTAAATGGGTCATTCTACTTTTTGGAAATAAAAATAAAATAAATAATAATATCATGATTAATTTCTTATTTTGGGTTTATTTTAATAAACAATGGAAATAATTCCTATAAAAAATAGAAACAGAGATCGTTCCTGAGTAACTTCTGTGAAAACGAAATAAACTGAAAATAAGCAGCTAACAGGAATGACGGTACACATTACAGATATGACGGTTTTCAATGTAAGTAGTACTAAACAAAGATGAAAAAAAACAATTGTCTTTTTAAAGTATTGATTCATCAAGCACAATAATGGAAAACAAGAAAATCAAAATTAAACTCAAGTGATCAAACGTAATAAAAATTTCTAAAATTTGATCACGGAAATGACGTCACATATGTTATACTTTTCTATGTCACACTAATCAACATATTTAAGTAGGTAATCAACAAGATGTAACAACATATTCATATTCTAAATTTTCTTAATTGTCATTTCAAACAAAAGCTTTTCCTTTTGGCTAAACTTTAAATCAATAAATCCAAACGACAAATCTATGAGATCAACAAAAATTATCAAATGTTATCTGAGATCAATGTAGACAAATTCAAAATATATTTTCAGACGAACTTGACGATTCGATACGCATACGACGTTTCTTTGTGATTATTTTATTCTTAAATGAAGAGGTATTGGCATTTATAGTTGTCTCTATAAAATTCTTTCTTCTTAATTCTCTGTCGAAGCTGTCGTCTGAAGAATGTGATTTATAATAGAAATTTTGACTTCGTTTTGATAAAACTGTTACAGCTTGGTTTTCATCATCTAAATCGTCAAACCATGTTGGGTTGTCATCATCGGAAGCAGAATTGGTATTATTCTGTGGAGATTGTTGGTTCGCTCTAAATATACTGGAATCGCAATCAGAATCAAAAGCATTGTTAAATCTCTGCTGTGGTGTAGGTATTGGTGCTGCAGGAGAACGACAATTAGGTGACGAGATGTCTATATCTGAAACTGGACAATCACTAGGAGGGGTTGACGAACAATGAGGTTCTTCAATTATATTCTCAGCTTCAATATTAAATAAGGACGAAGAAATATCTCTTCCGAATAAACTTTGAGCAGGTTCTGTGTTAATCACACCTATTTCGTAATGAGAACAAATTTGATGGGGTTGGCAATCAGAACAGCTTAATTTTCGAGCATGAAGAAGAGCCGAGTTATTTTTACTCCAAGTCACTTGGTGAATGTCCATCGTGCCTTTAAATGTAGGGGTCAAACTTCTTGACATCAATTCTTCTATTTCAGTGACGTTCTCTTCATTGACCGAAAGGACTTGAACACTCTTGCAATTTTCATTTAAACATTGGATAAGTTGCTCATAGTTTGCTACATCGTTACCTCTAGCTACCGATTGGTCCGCCGTTCGTTTAACTATTGCACCAATGCCATCAGGCGAACCTTTACCATGCCCAGACTCGTTGTAATGCCATATAAGGTTTTGGACATTCAATTTCACTGCTAGGAAATTAGCCATTAAGAAAAACATTGACTTGTTCCTATATTGAGAAGATGGTCCATCACTGACAAAATGCATAGTTTTTAAATTCGGGTGCAAATTCTTAATAATATTGATAATTGGAAGTAAATGATTGCAAATAAATACTGGATCATGTCTAAGATTTTTAGAGACTGTGCAAAAGGGAGTTATGATAGAATCGAATTCGCCAAAATGGTAAAGAACTGCAGTGTGAAGAGATATTTGTGGTTTCGATGCTCCAAAATGTACAGCTTGGACCTCTTCTGCATATTTACAAATATAATTTTCTGCAAAATCAATGTGTAACAGGGCAGTTTCCTCATCAATCTGTCTCTTGACACTATTAATGACTTGATATTGATGATAAATATTATTCAAATGTTTCATAAAACCTGGTAGTTTTGATTGCAAAATAGTGATTAAATCTTTTTTAGAACTTAAAATTTTTTCTTTTATAGTTTTTTGGCACATTTTTTCACTTCCTTTTATAGAAACTGGATATTTCTTAGTACCCCATCGAAAATATCCAACAGAGTCATTATTTATAAATTCATTGAACTGTACTTCCTTTCTCTCACAATCCTTACATTTTCTAAGCAAACATTCTTCTCTCAATTTTCCTTCACAGCAAATTGTCTTCACGAGTGCTACAGGCGTGCTCTCATTTATTAGTTTCGCCGTTTTCAAAGCTGTAGTTAGAAGCTCCATATTAGCATGATGAATACATAAACATGTATCTCTTTGCCTTGCTGTAGGAGAAAGAATCCAAAAGGGACGATAGCGACAAAAGAGTGAATATGAAATTTTATTGTTCACTGTATTCTTAAATTTGCTATATAAAGACAGTAGTGAATCATTCAGTAATCTTATTTGTTTTTTATTTTTTTTCCTAGTTATAGTTTCCTTCTTTCCGGCTGTTAACCTACTACATTCATCTTTTTCTAGAAACTCTTGAATTAGCTTTTTAGTGTTATCTATTTTACTTTTTTTACTATTGTTTATTACTTTATTATTTTGAGTATTTATTTTATTTACAGCTCTATGAAATCGCATTTTGTATTTTTTAACTCTATTTTCCATTATTCGCAGTTTTTCTTTTAGTAATGTATTCTCTAATTTTAGGCCTCTTCTGTTCCTCTCCGCTATCTTCTTACCAGTTTCTACTCTAGATTGGGAACTAGATGCTCTAGGACTATCTGGTGGAGTTTCGTCATTCATAAATTCTTCAGTCTGCTGATTTATTTGTTCCATTTGCCTTTTCTTATCACGATATTTTTTTGACCTCTCTTGCCATAGCTTTCTTACTGTCTTTTGAGCTCGAGGCGTCAATTCTGAAATGGATTTTATTAAGCCCTGTTCTTTTTTCTGCCTATATCTTTCACGGTCCTTTCTTCGTCTTTCTTCAAGTTGTTCTTGTGTCATCTTTTGTCGGTGTCTTCTCATAGCAAGCTTTACTTGTTCTTTACGAATTTTACGTTTAACTTCATTATTTTTTTTCTTTTGTCGTGTGTGACGAGCCATACTGCAGGCAAAAAAAAACTAGTTAATTCCGTGATCACACAGTCACTTCTGTTATCGAGTTGAATTTTTATAAAAATAACCCTTTTACTAACAAAATCAAATAAGGAAATAGTTAATATACATAGTTATTAATAATTTATATGTTATTTCTTACATAATTAATTAGACTAATATGTGAAAAAAGAAATATCATCATCCCTGTTATCAAACCTCATTTCTGTTATCAATAAGATAACAGAACATGACGATCACAGAAATGATAAAATTTGAAATTTCCCGCGTAGTGTATTCAAATTAAAGTTGTAACCAGTCGACTCGAATGTATGTTATGATAAACAAGGAAATACATGACGCCCGCGTATTATTGTTTTAGATATCAGTAAACTTACGTTTTTGCAACCTGAACAGAGATGACACACCAACTTTTACACACAAAAAATCAAAAACAAAACAGTTTTTTGTCACAATATCAATACAGGCACCGTTTACTTTGCAGTCGTTCCACAATTGACATTTAATGTATTGTTGCCACTGCATAAAATTTCTTCCATAAAATAATGTTTGTAGCTTTTTATTACGAAATAACTGAGGATCACAGAAATGATTAAAATTTTGTAACAAAAGTAGAATCGATAAACGATTTTGTTACATAACTCCGACCATAATATCGTAGGTATTCGCGCAAACTAGATCATATTTTTTCAATTTATGTAGTATTGATTAAATCTTAAACACACAATATATATTTTTTTGTCTTACCTTAATGCGGTAACCTGTAAAATGCACAGATAACAGAACGTGACATTTGCATTTTATTAATTTTTTCTTTATATGATTTTTTATTCTAACCCTTTTTTAACATGTACCAAAAGATAAAGGAAAATATATTTTCTATCAATATTAAAAGAAAACAGACACATTCATTTATATTGGCATTTTTTTTTCGTTTGCACAGTTTTTTCGCAGTAGAATAGAATGACCCAAATATGGTTTGAATTGTTTTACAAATTACGGAACTTCAGCCGGTTTATTTTAAGATCATACCTTTATTTTCTCAAAGTGATGTCTGTATGGTTAATTTTGCAAGCACTAGCCACCAATCGCCTGGTTGCGTAATCAATTATTCAGCAGCAAAACCATTAAGTCCCACGATATATTACAAATACCCATCAAGTACTTTCCACCCTATCAGCGATCAAAGCAAGCTCCACAAACACTTGGAGCTTGGAGCTACCCGTCCGGCACCGAGAGCCAGCCCCTTGTTTTACAACTTGTGCAAACACTCGTGCTTCTTCTAAAATTGAAGTTCGTTTGTTTTTTATTGTTTTTCACGATCCAGCCACAGTTTGGCGGTTAGTGATAAAGAATAACAATAAACATAGAAATTGAATCTGTAAGTATGGAGATGTAACTACGATGAAAAATTTTGGTCTTTTATGATTTGTTGGAAACATTTTATTAATAACGTCATAATAAGTAGGTACTTAATTATTAAAATTAGATTATTAAAACTTTCTTTCTTAAATTCTTCATTGAATGATACGTTTATGTTCTAATTTTTATATAGATATCTATTTAAACATTGTGTTTTTATATTTTATATTACAGTCGACAAAGAGCCTAATAAGTGGTATCTCTCATCGTACCATCAAAAGTATCATCAACGAGTTGACGGCCACAATAAGTTAACAAAACCTGGCCACTATCTTCTGTGTGGAAGTTTAATAGGTACTGTCTGACAGTAATTAAGATGGGTAGCATACCTAGATCCCAGCAACCTCCAATGAATCCTTTCATTCATCTAGTGCTGCCTCGTCCGTTATTCATTTCAGCAGAACTTTGGTAAGGACTTGCACCAAATAACATGATAGAGAAATGTATCACACATAATTCTTGACAAAAAATAACCGACTTCAAAATTAGGGATAACTCAAAAACTACTCGTCAGATCTCGCTCAAATTTAAGTGGGACCACATGACAAAAACCAGCTTTCGATTAAAAACAGAAACCTCAAAATCGGTTTACCCAGTCGAAAGTTCTGAGGTAACAAATCTAAGAAAAATACAGTCGAATTGCATACCGCCTTCTTTTTTAAAGTCGGTTAAAAAGTACATAATCTTGCAGAATACACCTGGGGGCGATAACGTTACGAGGCCTACGAGCTATCGGCTATAAATTGTAGCAAGGGATCTTTCATCACCCAAAGTATGCTTCTTAAATTAAATTGTATTAATAATAGTCTACAACAAAAATAATAAGCAAAATCAATGTCACATTTGTATTATGTACCTATCTACAATAGACATGATGACAGTAAGTAAAAATCACTAAAATTATGTATTTATTTAATGAAACCCTATTAATGTATTACAAAACACGCATATATCGCATTAATACATATCAGCAAGATTAACAATGTTTTTGATAAAATAAACCTACAAAATACGGAAAGCCGCCATGTTAGCTTGAACGCCAATCAGTCTCAATCAGCGCGAATTACGTCACACTTCTTAAAACAAATGAATATCACCATACTGATAATGACGTCTTGTCTATTATTTTCCTGAAGAGTGACGTCACAAGCGACGCCATGACACATTGAAGCGTTTTGGTGCGAATTTTAAACTTATAAATTGAAATGTATATTTATTTTATACTAAACCTTATTTTTTGCGGAAACTTGATATACATTGGAATTATAATATATTTCCCAACAAGATAGAACAGTATTTCAAAATCTGTCATCATGCCTAGATATTGTTTGTAGAATCAATGATAACATACACCTTTACGCAAGTTAAAGCAAGATACTTCTAAATACCTACACGTAAATAGGCATTGAAAGTAAATTGAACGCAAATTTTCGTTAGCAGAGGAACTGAGGAACCCGCCCCAATCCTGAAATCAATTTTAAACCGCCCCAAATAAACGACTTCCTTTGTCCCGGTCCGCGTCCCTAATCGAAATTTGGCGCGAAAAAGCCATTTTATTGTTGTCAATTTTCGAATGAATGCTTTCTTGCTTTGAAGTTGAAAATATAGTTAGGGCTACTCAAATTGAATTATTATTAACGGGAACTTGAAGCCTCATAGTGTCGTAGAGGCACAACAACTCTTTATTATTGATTACTTTTACCTACTCGTCTATACTAATATATAAAGAGGAAAGATTTGATTTTTTGTTTGCATTGAATAGGCTCCGAAACTACTGAACCGATTTGAAAAATTCTTTCACTGTTAGGAAGCTACAGTATCCCCGAGTAACATAGGCTATATTATATTTTCAACAAAATTAGGGATCCTTAATAAAACTCCAATAATATAACCCAAGGTGTAAAAAAATAAGAAAACCGAAGCAAAGCGAGGGCAGTTACTCGTCTATACTAATATATAAAGAGGAAAGATTTGATTTTTTGTTTGCATTGAATAGACTCCGAAACTACTGAACCGATTTCAAAAATTCTTTCACTGTTGGGAAGCTACACTATCCCCGAGTAACATAGGCTATATTATATTTTCAAAAAAATTAGGGATCCTTAATAAAACTCCAATAAGTTGTAAAAAAATAAGAAAACCGAAGCAAAGCGAGGGCGGTTACTCGTATTTAATAAAGTTAAAATAGAAATTAAAATGAAAAAACTTAAAAAAATCTGTGTAGAATTTTCCTTTGCCTTCGTTGGAATTTACAATACAATTTACACACGACAAATTTTCAACACTGTTAAAAGTAGACATTGCAAATATTTATCTCAGAAACATTTACGCCCCAACTCACTAGTCACTAACGGTTACTTAAATCGTTCCTTAGTACAGAATTTGTATGGTGATTCTATACTAAGAAGCGATTAAAGTACCATTAACGACTTTGAGTTGGGGCGTAGGATCCCTAAAACATTTTATGTAAAACTAGCTGACCCGGCGAACTTCGTATCGCGTAACAAACTACTTTTTTTTCTAAAATAAAAGTAGCCTAAGTTAGATACTCCTTGTTACATCAGCTATGTGCCAGTGAAAGTCCCGTCAAAGTTGGTTCAGTCATTTCAGAGATTAGCTGGAACAAATAGACAGACAGACAGACAGACAGACAAAAATTATAAAAAATGTTGTTTTGGTATACGTACCGTGTATACATCGAAATGCACTTATTGTTAGTAAAAAGCGGTTATTTTGATATTACAAACAGACACTACAATTTGATTTATTTGTATAGATGTATAGATAATAGGCAAGACCCACAAGTTCATAACACTTTTAAAATTTATCTGATCTCAAAAAGTACCTAAGCTTCTAACTCTACAAGTGCTCTACATGCTTAAACTCTACAAAAAGTTAAAATGCATCTCTAGCCTTACAAGGCCTGACAAACAAGCTTTACAAGCCTAACTCTAGAAACCCTGTATACCCCTACCTATAAATACCCCTACCTATAATATAAATCTTTCCTCGGTCAAAGTTCTGCTAATAATACTATAAATGTGAAAGTTTGTGAGGATCTATAAATATTTGTTACTCTTTCACGCAAAAACTATTGATCGAATTTACGTGTAAAGCACTTACGCAATCCATCAAATCAGTAGGTAGGTAGGTACTAAGTAAAACTGCCTTGAGATGTGTGGGAGATGTCTTTACAATGTCTATTGGCATTGACACCTATTTAATGAAAACAATAATATTGAACGCACATTTGTCCGCACCGTCCGTTTTCATTAAAAATAATTTTGGTTTTAACGCAGTTACTTTATTTTGTTCACTCAGTTTTTATAATTGCTAATTTTTCGTATCTTGTTAGATAACTAATAAGTTGTACATGTTTTTAAAATGTTCCGCCGATAAAGTTCTTCTGTTTTTTTTTTTACAAAAAACACCTATTGAAGTTAAAGAAACCTAGTTGAAGTATGAAAATTTCAAAAATTTGTGGTTCTCATTTAAAAATTGTTGAAAAAAAACCGTCTAATGGTTGATTATTATGTATAGAAGTATTAGCAACCAAATAAAAATAATAAAATCATATTTATGCATTACTGATTTTTTTTTTTTCAATTTTCAAAGTTGAATATCGCATATTCTTAAAAAAAAACATAAAATATTATTACTCGAATTATATCGATATATTATCGATTATTAATGAATTACTCGAAAACAGTTGCTATTTGCATAGGGGTCATCATAGGTAATTTGGTTGTAAATGACCTTCCCTACATCCTCTTAACGGATTGCCATCACGTTACCAAATACCCTGTCACATCACAATCACACCTATGACCCGAGTGCAAATATTTATCTATCACATCTGCCTCGGCCAGGAATCGAACTCGGGACCCCTCGTTTCGTAGGCAGGGTCGCTACCAACTAGGCTACAGGTCATCAATCGTAACTATTTAATTTATAGTTTTTGAAATAATTAGTTATTATTCTCGTTTTTATGATGTGAACCGACTTTGTTTAGACTTTGCGTAACTGTTTTGCTTCTTCTTTTTTCTATTAGATGTGGTTTTAGGTTTACGTTTAGGTAATTAATTCCTTTCGGAATATTTATAGGCAGTAGAAAATCCTCCATCCTTTTGATAGAGCTCTTAACCTAACATCTGTAGTAGAGTAGGTCTATCGTAGTGTGATGTAAAAACGCTTAATGTTATCTCAATCATAAATCAACAATTACTGGCGATTAACAATTCAATCAACATGATTCATGAATAATTTTCCCCAAAATTACAGTCCCTATCTCCGATCTACTACAACCTATTAGTGCTGCGAAAGCTATAAAAATCACAGATTATTTTGTATTACAGGCATATTAAAGTTTGTTATAGCGTGTTTATGGGTCCGACCGTTAATTCGAGACCACCATCTTAAATGTAAAATAAGAAACCGCGAGATAAGGATCTAAGAACATAAAAGATATGGGAACTCTTTGTGCAGTCGGTAGCCGGCTATAGTTATGTACGCCCATATAAAACCCGAGCGCGCCGCACTCACACTGCTCGGTGATGCGGCACACATGAAAGGGCGCCGCACGCACACTTACATTCGTGAATTGTGATTGGTGAGTGCGACAGCGACGACCACGCCCTCTTTTATCGACGTTGCGCCGAGAGCGTGCGTGCGAAACATCTGTATATGTGAAAGCTATAGCACGGGCCGAGAGCCGTTTTTAAAATGTCATTTCCACGGCGCCCTAGCTGACGTCGGTGGGAAATCTCGGCTTTGTGCAGCCATTCCTGAGGGGTACTTTTTATTGTTAAAGTCCAATTTAACCGGTACGAATTTTTCAATTTGCATGCGACTTGCGATGTTTTTGTTTTTTATTTGTTAAATCGGTTGGTGTACTATTCTGCCGTTATACGTTAAAGGTTTTGTACGGTTGATTAGTTTCGCCGAGTTGCGAATAGAGCGATCGGAATGTGTTCGCGAAACAATTAGGCGACCCATTTTATTTCAGCCGAAAACAAATTGCCAATTTCAACGTGACATTCGGTGTATGATTTGATTATTCTATGTTGATACGAAATTGATTGTTTTTAAATGAAAATTCTTGGAGGTAATAGGTATGAAGTCGAATGTTATAGGTACTTACCAAATGCTATTGGCTTTACCTAAACGTAATATAGATATTACACTACCTACTTACTTGAAACTACATAATTAATAATTTTACTGTTACATAGGTAGGTTACAACACATTACATTGTAGGTAGTTATGAAACAAAATAGTCACTTGATCTACCGAATAAAAAAATATTTAATATGATAGTTTTTAGTTTTTACTTTATTTAATTAGCAGTTTAAAATTCAGAATTTATGACGTAAAAGTTTCAGAAGCGGAACTTAGAAATATAGTTTTGGGTCCATAGTTGCTTCATTCCAAACTTTTCCTGTTTTCTTCTGCTATGAATTCGATCATGTTCTTCGTTCTACTTAGAAAATAATCATATTTCTTTATCATTAAGATACTGTGCTGAGTTGATAGAATTATGAAATTACTACCGAACTGCACTTCTAAATTGCAGTCGAATGCAGTCGAAGTGCTGTCGGCGTGCAGTTGGCGTGTAGTTGGCCTGCTGTCGGCTGCTGTCGGCGTATCGACTGCAAGCGTCGACGGTTGCAGTTGCCTCTGTCGACTGCAACGTACTGTTCGTGTGTAAGAGCGCTAACATTAGGTATTATCTATTCGTTTTGTGATTCAGGACATGCCATAACTGCGCTTTATTCACTATTGACGACACGATATGATATGACTCGGCCACCGTTAGCCTACAAATGACTTCGTACCACACTCAATCTGATGCAATGTACAAAAGAGCTTTCATAGCTTCGGGAACACAAAGGCGGTAGATGCGTGACTCTTCCATACCAGGTAGCAATGGGAGGGAAGTCAGCAAGTCAGCAACACAAAGAGGCCATGGCAGCATGAGTTTGAGTTTTGGTGCGGTTTGATTCGCGGCGCCTACGACCGGAGCCGGACGGATGGGATGACTATAGAATTTTTTGTGGCGTACCACGACTTACTAGGCACGTTCCAGTTCTTGTATTACTCGAATGTTATGGTAAGGTTTTTATGGTGTTTCAAATGTATTTATAGATAGAATGTAGGTACTAGGTAGGTACCGAAAACACACTGGTCACGTTTTCTATGAACAAAGTGCGTAGCCAAATTTTCAGCGTCGTTATTTCTACAACTGTAGACGTAGATATAGTTTTATAGAAGGATACAGGTCATAGGTACAAAAATAGTGGTTAGTAACTAATCTAATCTAAACCTGTCACTAACTAATCCTAGATACCTACATGATATTCTAATAAAAAAACAAATTTATTCAAGCAATCAAGTTCGGATAAAATTGTATTGGCGGCCAACAACTCCTACAATTTATAGTTATACGTTCCATCCTTAGCATAATTCAAGAATAGAAGGCATCGGCGACAACCTATTACTTCCACAGAATGTTAAGTAGGAAAATAACATTGAATATTATGTGAGTTACATTGTTTTACTTTATGCAAATTTAATGGTATAACGTATATTGCTAAACGCGGTAGCTGTTGTGGGATATTTTAACTGTCTATAAGTTTTCTTTATGTTAAGTAGGTTGTTAAATTGAAAGTGTTAATACTCGCATGTCTTTTACGGCCGAATGTAAATTATTTAATGCTTGCACTGATGTAGGTACATTAGAGGTCACCGGAGATGACCTAACGGTCAAAGAGCTCCCTAATTTTGTTGAGACGAACAAACAAAGAAAAAGTAATAAATAAAAGTTCCTGCTCGAAAAAGCAATATGTCAGCGTCGGCCGCCGCCATTAGCGACGCCATGTTTGATCTAACACAATGCTACGTGCGCGTACTGCGCCCGCGCAGGCGCGCCGGGCCAATTAGTAGCCAATCCATCAAATGGCTGTGAAAAATTGGTGTTAAATTATTTTTTTATACGCCGCAGCGAATTCTATGACCTCGTAACCAGCTTGATTTGTGTGTCCGATAAATAACGACTCTTCAGCTTCGGTCAGTTACGATACGTGCGTTACTATTACGATACTATTACGATCACTTAAAACCTTGAATTTTTTAATTGTGGAATACACTTACAATGTAATAAAATCTTTGTAGTTACAAATGGGTATACCTACCTACTATGTATCAACGAAGGTACCATTGAGAATTCTCTACCCTTTATGCACCATATTCTTCATAAGAGCGTAATGTGTGAATTGTGAAAATTTAGCAACCGCAGTTTGTTCCGCGTAGAGGACATAAAAGTCATTGTGATGCGAAACGCAAAGTCTACTACAACCACATTGTTTTTAGCTAACGTAATTCGCGTATGGAACCATCATGAGCTACCTTAATGATAATGATATTTAAATAGTACATTTTAAGTTAAATAATTAAGTAGGATTGGTGGTATCATAATTAAATGTGCAAAAATCACGTTTAATTTAACATTCACATCAACTTCCTTTACATTTATTATTCACTTATATTTAGTATATTAGTCAAATTCTTCAAAACTATATAAAGTTAGATCACACTATAAATACAAAGTTAGAATTACATGGAACTTGTGAAAGAATAGCATTAAAACTGTAAAGAAAACACAAAATATACTCGTAAATCACAACAGTCGTAAGCAACTCGAATGTCTAATGGAAAACACTGAAATGAGAGACAATGACTTCAAAACTAACGCAGCGAAGCTCCCAGGCTGACCGCACATTTACAACGAAACGGCAATTAGTATGGGAGACGTGAGTTGTACGACTTGTACGTACGGTCATTACGACCAGGAATCGATCATAATGCCTTCACCTGACGCTTTAGGACTCATTAAGCTCTGCCCGAGCTTTTATTAAATGAGTTTTCTAAGACACGGTGTTATTGATATAAGTTGACTGTGACATACTGTGGACTATATTGCCACTTACCTCCAGGTGAGAGGCCAAGCGGGCTTACAAACATGAACCGATGCATCTTTAAGAATCAAAATTCAAAACTAAAACGCTAAACTGTAATGCCAAGAAATGGATACACCTGTGAATTACTACATTCTTGCAATAAATTACTAGCTTACTAACGAGTTTATGTCGCGTAAAAGTGACGTTTCTGTATTCTCTACTAATATTGCCTTTGTTAATTTTCCGAACAGACATTTTTATGACATAGATAGGTAGTTAAAATTAAAATTATTTATTTATTTTTGTACTCTTCATTAATCTCAATGCTCTATGGGTGTATTATCAAGTATGTATGTGTGAGTTTATAAAAATAACCACACACTCAAACAGCCGCGTTGCCTACCTAGGTATTCGAAGTGAGGCGCAATTTTTGCAGTTACATTTCCATCCACTCCGATCCCGATAACATCACGATACGAGCAGTAGTAGCGCGCTGCTACGAGCTACGTGACCACAGATCGTGACCTATGAAGATTGCGAGCGGCCGCCGCGCGTGTGCTGCTGCCTTTATTTTTACTTGTTTTGTATACTGTCTGTCAATGCCTCCGTCATTATTTTTATGGAAAATATTCTTGATTTGTCTAATGCGTTTAGTTTTTAATTTTGTATAACTCAAGAAGGTGTTAATTACATTTGATTTGTAGAACAAAAGCGCGTAAGGAAATGGATCGCCCGTCGTTTTTAATATAATAATACCAAATTATATTAAAAATAATTCTAAAATTAAAAAAAAAAACATTGTACATAGTTAAAAGTTCCATCAAATTACAACAATTTGGTGAACGGCTTCACAATTTGCATAAAACTTATCATGTACTTATTTGTGTTTTAAATTTCCGAATGTAATTCAATACGAACAAACAACATCACCTTGAAATCAAGTGCATAAGAGTAACAATAAAATTTTTATTAATTCCCGATGCATTATCATTAAAGTACATTAACAGGATGCTTACCAGGCATAAGAAAATCGAAACCAACTACTTAGTTAAACAACAAGAAACGCAATTCATGCGAATGACGACAAAAAGCCTCCAAATGAGCATAATCGCAAAATAAGTAAAACAGAGGCGAACAAGTTGTCACATAATAACGTGTTTGACACTAATGATGGCCGAGCATACGAAATCGCACAATGAGATGAGAGGCAAGCGCAAGAAATAACGCACGCGCCCTGCGACACGCCAGACACGCAGCGTAGCAAATCGTACCACTATTATGGAAAAATTGCACACTAGATAACCTCTTATGAAATAATAAACGGTTACACAATCTCTGGGTAAAGATTCTAACAGATACCCTAAGAACTAACACATTTATAACATTGAATACTTAAAAAGACGAATATAATTTAAAAGTCAGCAATCGAAAAAAGGCTCCATACCACAGTCTAAACATAGAGTAGGTACGTTTACTAACTGGACTATAGATAAGGTAATAGGTTAAAATAATGTAGAACTAGTATTTATAGCGATAAAATAAGGTTTAAAACTTAAGTAGCATCCGGGGATAAATTATATCTTCGGTAAGTCTTTGGAAAGTATAGTATGAAAAGACACTAAATGAAAATACAAACGATTAATGGCAAACTTACAAATATCTCAATAGAATGAGATAATAAGTATTCAACAAGAAACCCACAATAGGCATGCGAAACAAGGTCCGTCAATCTGACGATTATGGAGCACAGTACTTGCGTATTTCCTAAGAAATAACAACGGAAAATGACATTCGACGATGTGACAAGCTTACGAAATCGTACAAAGCATTACAGGGATACGAGAGCAAAGTACATAGTAGGCAGATCGTCTATCGTGAATATGACACGTATGACGTGCGTATACGCATAGCTATTTAGATAAATCCAACGGTTGTCTTGGAGAATTTCTGCAGGGGTAGTTGCTGATAAATGATTCTTTAGACTCCATTTTAAATTAAAATATATTTACCGAAAAGTAATTCAGTGTTATAGCCGATGGATGGATGGCTTATGAATATATTTAGTAGAAAGTAAGACGTGAATCTACAATATGTAGGTATTGCAGTCTTGTTTGTATATAATGCCAAGACACGTGTTTAAAGGTACCTGTCGAACACTTTGCGGTTTTCTTTAAAAGCAAGACACGTTCCTTAAGCAACGAAGTCTGCATATAGGTATAATGTATGTATACGTGTGTGTGCGTATCGCTGTGGGTGTGAACAACAATAAGTAGCATCTACTGTGCAGTAGAGATCCATCCAACACAAAAGCAACTGAATACGATGTAATTAAAAGGGCCGAGCCAAACACGATCAATCTCGACTCCATCTCCCCACTTAAAGTCAAAATAATAGATGGCCAACTCTAATGTCACTTTTTTCTCAACAGCCAACGTACAGCGTATACACGACGGAATTGACAGGTCATCAGCAACGGCGCAGGCGCAGTGACGATGCTCTTTCTTTTCACTCGCAGCAACAATCCAAACGGTCCGAAGTAGACAAATCTCCAATCAAATATGTTCCTTATTCAGTAGCTCCTAAAGGCGTTTAACCCGTGAATCGAAGCCGCGTTTAAGGCTTTTGTCATCGAATAGAAGTGCCTCCTGTTCGGTTCTTTTTTCCGAAGATAATCTTCGGCGGCCGAGGCGTGAAGGCCGAGTGCCACACAACATGGCGTCGACAGGTTTCTTCCCGCTTTTTTACTTCTTTGTTCCTTTCCATTATTGTCTATAGACGTTTCGGTCCCGCCGTTCGATTTTCGAATAAGGTCTTTTGGAGTTCCTTGTATCGAAATAAAAATATCAATCCTTTTAAGAACTTTATCTGAACAATACGAAATACGTTGCTCGATTGATCAGTTACGCCAAATTAGATATAGAAGTAAGTTAATACTTGCATAGATTAATAACGAAATTAATTAATAAGTAATATTGAGTAACAGTTGCTATCAAAACAAATTGAATCTCCTCATTTTTGTAGATAAAGAGCTCCTTAATAATTTCAAAAAGATTAAAAATCGCTTAATAAATATTGTACGGAACCCTTCCGTACTAAAGTGTTACGATTAACTTCGTTTTATTTTTATTTTCATTTCGCATTATTAATACTAGCGCTCTTTTTGTTCTTGTATCAATCTTATTTACATACTCGGCGGCTGAAAAGAAACGCATTTAAGGCTAGATCACACTGAACGGTGATGAGGCAGTTTATTAGCTTGGGAAAGATTGTGGTAAGTGGTGAGGTTCTTAGAACTTTTAACATAAACGTACTTCATCAATAGATATTAAACCGCTCACTTTATTAAATCGAAACTTGCCTTTCGCAGAAAATAATGATTTATGGCCCATAAAATTTGGGAAACAATAAACCGTGGTCGAAATCGGTAGCCTGAGAACTGCTCGATTATTTCGATCATTTAAAAACATTCAACCGAGACGTCAGCTCGTTTGGCGTAACTGAAAGGAAAAAGAAAATAACAATCATACGTCCACGGACGTAAAAAAACTACGGACGTAATCCCAACAACAAATTCAGTGAAGCACCCATAGTAATACCAACTCTCTATTCGTACAAGTACACAGACCCACACATTGACACCATACTGCTATGACATTGACACCGTCGCGAATCAAAATTATAAAATTACGCACACATGGTAAGCGAGCTGTTGCTATGCTTCACTCTCGATTAGACAAGGTTACGTCCGTTCTTTTTTTACATCCGTGCATACGTCATACCAAGAGAATAAAGGCCGTTTTCAATAATATATCCTTAAATAATCTGCGGATAAGTTAGAAGGTACGTAGCGGTGAGACAAACACAGTTAGGTACTAGGCAACTGACTTGAGGTTAAAGGATAGATTTTAAAAACATTAAAAAGGCCACAAAAGAGTAAGATTCAAAGATTGAATAACTTCTCGAAGTGTAAACTTTCAAAAGACGCGCGCACGTAGAAGTGTTAAAATTGGTGAAACTTCTTGAAAAGCGGAGAAAGCTAAAATCCTGAAGACTCAGGATAAAACCTGAGAGATCTAGTACCCATGGTTTCCAGTTTTACGGGGTCATGGCAGAGATAAGATTAATAGGATGACCCGGTGGTGACGGTGTCAGTTGCAATTACTTACTGATTAAAGAAAAACCTATAAATAAAAAAACTTTTTATCTTCAAAAAAAACTCCAGTATCGATCGATTAGAAATTACTTGCTTCGCGTCACCTTTGACTCAATTTACCAAACCTCATAAAAGTCTTGTTAAACTAAGAATTTTGCAATTAATTCACTGTTTTTAAACAAACCTTATTTTAGAGTATTAGAGATCTATTTCGCGTGTTAATGTGAACAACTTACTATGTTTACGTTCTAAGTCAAACAATTATGTCTTTGTGCGAATGCAACCAAAATTAAACCTTGCCGGTATTAACATTAAGCCGTATTGACATCGGTAGTTTCGTAGTAAGGAAGCGAAATGAAATGAGGCGTTGCGGGTTCGATTCCCGATTCAGGCTATTAAAGTGTTAAGGTTAACTTGAATAACGCCACGCTCGGGTTGTTAGCATATGTTTTGTGAATGAAAGGGCCATTTTAACCGAACAAGCGATGAATTGAGTGTCGGGTGTCGTTGGTTGTATTGATATGAGTTATGGCCTTTCTGGGAAGCTTGCAGAGCGCAGGGGTCAATAACCTATGACTCAAAAATTGGCTATAATTTTAATAGGTTGGATGCGCTGACTACCACAGGAATAAGCCGATTATAACCTACGTCTATGTTCAAAATTGATATTTTAATTGAATTTGCCTTAGTAGCATCGAATTTCGGTTTCAAAATCAGTTTTATTCCCTTTTAAACTATTCGTTTTTGCATGTGGTCACATTAAAAGGTCACACCTGTGACCTCGGCTCATTAAACGCATCCGTAGTGATAACGCATTTCGATCGATAAATAACGAACATTAGACCTTAGCGGGTCTCGGGGGGTCCAATTAAAGCGCATCTCCCGTTGTGCTGCGACTAACGTGTGATTCACACTTTGGTTAGTAAGTTTTTAGTTTAATAGATGTTTTCAAGAATTCAATGGAAGGTTTGGAAATATCAAAGGAAACATATTTAAGATGAGAAGCTTGCAGTCTACTAGTTTATTTTGATCACAATATTTTTTTGGTTCATCAGTAGGTACGTCTAAGGCGCGGTTTCCTAACGGACCAACTACGTACGCACAACTAGTGGTACGGCACAACTAAGTGTTCCCATCGGCACAACTATGTACAACTAAGCACAACTATTTTACTATAACCGTTCCTAACCTCACAACTAAGTGCAATCTGATAAATACGATTAATAAGAACCTCTTCAGACATTAACTATGTGCAACATGAAGGCAACATGTCTAAAAGTTAGGTGAAAAAAAACGTTTGGACGTCGAAACAAATGTAGAGCAGAACGATTACGATTCAAATAGCACATACATACTGTCTTAAAAACAAAATGTATTCATGAAATATTTATTTGTTGAATAGATACCCAAGTTACTTACATTTATGTTACATTAAGTACTTTAAAATACATTGGTTTATTTGATGATTGTTTAATTGATAAGATACTTGCAGGTGGGCCAGTAACTGCATGTCTGATAAAAGTATTAGGGCTTGTTTCACAATCTTCAAGTAGAGTCCTGAATAAGCTATTCGCCGGTTAAAGTGACGTTAAAGTGTCATTTTACATACACGAAATGTCAACTTAACCAACGAATAGCTTACTTCGGACTTACTTGAAGATTGTGAAACAAGCCCTTAGACTAAGGGCTTGTTTCACAACAGCTTGTTGTTGGTTAAGTTGACATTTCGTGTATGTAAAATGACAGTTTAACGTCACTTTAACCGGCGAATAGCTTATTCAGGACTCTACTTGAAGATTGTGAAACAAGCCCTAAGTGTCCCTTAAGTAGGTACTTATTTATTTCAATGAGCGCAAAAGGCAAACAAAATACTTAATGCATCTGCCACTCAACTTTTGGACAGTCGGACAGCAATAAAGGTGCAATGGAAATTTATTGTAAACCCATACTAAATGCATTAAGACCGTTAGACGATTTGCTTATTTTATTTTCCGCTATGGTTGTTATTGTTTTGATACTAGGTTTACTAAAAAGACCTAGCCATTTGGACGTAGGTATTGCTAAGTAGACATTTTGACACATGTGAAGCTGTGCATGTATAATTATATTTATATTTTATGCAAAGGTTTTATATATGTGTTACCGGATATCTGTATAATTCAGCATTCTATACAATACCTAGGCAATGTATAGAATATCTAAAACGTTCAGGTAACGTTTTGAACATTATTTATTTCATACTTAGCCCAGGCATTCTATACAATACTCCATGCGTAGTTGGTGTGTAATGTGTAATGTGTGTAAAAGACGGTTCTCTATTAAGCTGCCTTTTCGCCGAAAATTGTTTGGCCGATTATCACTTGCCAACTAACGTTTTGCAGAATTTTATTTCGCCGAATAATCATTTGCCAACTTATCACTTTTTTTTTTAATTTCCCAACCTAACAGTTGCCAACTGTACGTTTGGTCTGCCTTTTATAATGACACTTTTCAAAAGGCCAACTTTCAAGTAGCGAATGTTTCAGTTAGAGTAATATTCATTTGGTTGTATATTGTTTATAAACCTAGGTTTGTAAATTTGCGGTTCTTGTTATCTTTATTTATTTATTTATTTATTATAGCATTACCAACATAAGATACAGTTTCATCATTTGCAATACAAGTTGTTACTTATGATATTAAATCTTACTGTTCCTACAATTACAGGTAACCACAGCATGCTTTGCAAATAGTCATCTTCCGGTGACATATGCACTTTTAGGGAGAATTTAAGGGTTTTTGATACATAAAAAGGCTTCCAAACATCTCCGGCGCTGCGGGAAGTGCAGCCCCTCCGCCCTTGCGTAACAAACTGTAGGCACTCCATGGTCGCCTATGCAGCTTCGGCTATTTGGTCGCCTGCGGCGACCAGCCTCAGCCGCTTCGGCTCACATGGTGCCTGCAGTTGGTTACAGCGGGCGGGGGCTGCTCTCCCTCCGCGCCTCCGGGGTTTACATTCACTCTAGGGGTAGGGCAGACTAGTACCACGTGGGGTCGGGGTTGACTAAGTCGGTTCTGTCACCAATTTTGAAAAATCCGAAGCTGCGTAGGCGAGCAGTGTAGTGTAGGAGCCATTAGACTGCATCTCTCCTTACCATCAAGTGTGATTTCGGTCAAGCATTAATTTAAAATGTATAAAAAAATATCTATTCATGCAGATTATAATTTGTTTTGAGTGTGTCTTTAAGTAAATTCTTAATTCCAACCTCCATCCAAGTTGACTATACATACCCAAATCTAACTCTATTCATTGCCGGTTGACCTGCAGGTATTCTGTACAGTAGTTGGGAAACGTATACATTACCTAGGCAAACTATGTAATGGTGATAATATTCATATAATTTAATACATTGCCAAAACGACCCAGGTATTATACACATTTCCTAGGAATTGTGTTGAATACCAGCATTATACAGATATCCGGTAACATATGTATATTTATGGCCATTCGCAACCAAAAAGGGTCATGTTTTTTTATCTCAGATACATTTTGCAGGTCTCAGAGATAACTTGTTAATTTATATAAAAATAATATAGTATTTCGTTATGACAAAAGCAAAATTTTGATTCAAGAATGCTAATCCTTACTATTTCGTATCGAGCTATAAGGGCAAAATACTTCATAAAACTTGTTCCATGTTGGTAACATTTTATTTGTAAAAAGAACATTAATTTTGTAGACATTATTGTATCTGTCTCCCTCTAGACTTTTTATTTTTTCCAGCTTATTTTACCTAAATTATTTACAGATTTCACTGTTTTACTAAAAAATACACGTGTCGAATTGAGAACCTCCTCCTTTTTTTTCTTCAGTTAAAAAATAATATGAAACTTGATTCCCTTCTTGATTTAAAATATTCTTTTTTAGGAGCAGCGCGGTGCTAACGTTATCGCAGAAACGATCGGGTGAACATTTTTCAACCCTATGTATACTTGCTTAAGAGGGAGGGGAGTGTTAGCAGAAGATAAGAACATTTTTTCCCCTTCTTGCCTACTGGAATGTCGTAAATTCCAACCCAGTGCCTATTTTTGCCAATTATTGCGCAATTTGGCTTTATTTACCTATCACTTCATTTGTGACCTGGATTCTTAACTATTGTTAAAAATAGGTTACACGACTTCTACTCAGATGAAAATTAAAACTAATTGAAGGCCATCAGTGCTTGAAATCTGATCTATAAGGCCGTTACGACAATGGGCACGATTTTTAAAACGTCAACTTCAATGAAAAATTTCGTAATAACAGATCTCAAGAGCCTAAGTTTAATGAACTTCAAAGTTAGTTGCATGTTCCTACATTGGAACGCCGACGACAATTTCATGCCGCTTTTAGCCATACCTTTTACACATTGGATAAATTTATCTTTTCTAATTTATGTAGATGACCTTCAAAACATCCAACTTAAAATAAGTTTGAGTTAGGTATAAGTAGGTAGGTACTACTTGATGGGTAATGGTAATACGTACTTCTTTGAATTACCAACGCTGAGGTGAATTTAGTAAGAAATTTGAAAAACTATGCAATCAATTGTGCAATTATTGATCATAAAAAATATAAACATTAGGTGTGCCTACTCGTAAGTATTGTAATAGAATAGACCGCAATTTGTCAATCATAATTACAGGTAAACCCTCCAAAAACCCAAACCGACCAAATTACGCTAAACGCCGAACTTAACCCTCAAAACGTCGCCGACAATTACAGTTAATAAATAATAATTTTTATAATAGGCGTATACAAAAAGTTGTCGAGAACGCCACTTTGGCCTGAACTACCGCACGTCCCCGGGGCAATAAGTATTATGGGTGTTTAGGTGAAGGACGGTAGAAAATGGAAGGTCAAACAGAATGGTTGCGTTTTAAAACGCCGCGCACGTCCCGTAATGGCGACCAGCAACAATCGCAGCGCTAGCGATTATAACGATTACTGTCGATAACTTGCATCGACACCGGCTATTTGGTTAGTCGCTCGATTATCGATAATTTGCCCTCGGGGTACGCTCCTGACGCTGTAAATCGCCCACCGATTAGCTTTTTTCTCTATTGTTTTTGTTCGCGTCTACGTGTCCGTGGAGTTACGGCACACCTGATGCTGGATACACTTCCGTTATGTTATAGCATGCTTTTTACACTAATTTCCGTGGGTCGCTTTAAATTTACCTGTAACAATTTTTAATTGCATAATTTTCTGTTTGTTCCAAAGTTTTCCTGTGTGAGAATAATAAATAGGCTGGTTTCCAAGGAAAAATACCGTTATGGAGCATCACTGTATGTTTTATTGCCTATAATTCTATTCCACTACTTCATATAAAATAGAAACCCTGAACTCGCGAGCTTTCAAAAACGCTACATTAAAACATCATAAAACTCAAACATAAACGTTTACTGCGGCCATTTTATGAGCACGCTACCTATCGATCGTTTTAACGATAAATAAAAATTAATGGTCGGACATAGGACGGGACGCAGTGGCGAAGGCGCTCACGGCCAAGGAGCGAGATCTCGAAACCAATAAGACATCGAAAACCCAGCAAATTGTTCGCGAACCCCATTAAAACCTACCCATTCCTCTTCTCATCACTTCAATTTTTAGTACCTATCTGGCTCCGAGGAGATTTTTAATCTACGTTATGTTTGCAGAACGACAGTAATAATAATAATATTTAAGATTCAAAATAGAGCGTTCCTGCCAGTCTTATTAACTCGATCGGTCCGTCGGATGCAGGATCGCGAATAATAGCCCCCCGATCCCCCTCGATCCCCCTAGGGGTGGGAGCTGGGAGATGGCAACGAAATAGGATTCTATCGTTCTCTTCCATTCCACGCCGTTCGAGGCTTCTCTACGTGACTCCACATAGCTATAACCGGAGACTTCTGTTGACACACCCTCGTTCTTATTATCGGGGAATAGAGATTAAATTGCGTCGCGGTGCGGTCGCGACGTTTTGTTTACGTCTGTAATTTCGCGTTTTATACTTTTTGTGCACAGTTGACATTCGTGTTCGTCGAAAATCGCGAAACTTTTACTGAAATCGTAGAATTCTTTTAAAAGAAACCATTTACAATGCACCGCCCGCTGGGTGGCGAGTCGCTTAGTCTAAAAAATAGATATCTACCTAAGTCACGGTGATGTAAATTACTGAAAGAAATATAATTTTTGTAATCCCCTATTTTTATCTCTATTTGCAATAATGAGCTGGCCCTTATAACTTTTTCATTGCGTGTTTCGCTTTCTTTGATTATATTTTTACGACAAACTGTTAAATCTTTTTTCAGAAGTGTTCTAACTCAATTGTTTTGAAATAATAAAAATGTGTCTGTCGGTATTTTAAAAATAAATAAAAATTCAAAAAACGAAATCTACATACCAAACAGACTAGGTAGATATTACTGCTATATTAATATTACATTTCGATAGTAGATAGACGACCCTGTAGCCTCGTTGGTAGCGACCCGGCCTGCGAAAACGAGGAGTCCCGGGTTCGATTCCCGGCCGGGGCAGATATTTATGTGACAGATAAATATTTGTACTCGGGTCATAAAGTGTGATTGCTATGCGTTGTATGTGTCGTTCATGCCTCCCGCGACACAGATAATAACCTACTGCGGGGGTAGGAGTGTGTTAGCGTTAAAAAAAAGATATAATAACTACATAGTACATACAAACAACCATCGGGCTGTCAGTTAATTTGTACTGAAGTATTATTATCTCAAGGCGACAGAGCGTATATTTCAAAGAAAAATATTTGGGGTTCCGTATCGGTTGCGGATAACGCCGGGAGCGATCTGCAATGTTTAGAGAGGGGGTCCCGCCGACCCCAGTCATAGGAAACGTCCGCAGTTATGGTATTAACGATCAACGAGTATAAGCTGATATGCTTTTATAACAGTTAATTTGGGGGGTTTTTATTATGAGAAGTTTTTTTCTTAGCAGCGTAGGGTTAAGTACCTTTAAGATGTCCAGACTGGTGTGGTATCCAGAGAGTGTAATTAATGAATTATGATAAATTACTTTATGATTTTAATAGTAGTCCCGTTTACGGATGATAGAACTTGGAATATAACAATTCAAAACATAGTAACAGCTCCTATGAAACAGACTATTAAATCTGTCAGTTTGTCAAACTCAAAATAATTTATCTCTTATTTAATGATTTTTCTCTGCTTCTATTAATGTTTCGGAAAGACCTACATATTTACAGATAAATTCATTAAACAACTACGGAATTAATTTGAATTATACAATCCTGACAACGATTGTTTTCAATTTAGCGACTAATGACTCAATCATAAAGTTTATAATATCTAGACCAGATTTATGTTTGATAATTCTAGAATAGTAAAAAAAATCTTGTACAAAGTCAAGTTAGAAAGTGACATTTATTATTTAAGGTCCTATGTCGCTTGACACGAATTAATGCAGAAAGGCGCGTGGACCCGATTGATAAGCGCTATCGTAAGCCACACATCGGCCCAAGGGCAGACCCCTGAAAGCACCACCTTATACGATTTCTTATGAAACTTACAAACATAGGGAAACACTTTTATTTATAATGGTCTTACGATTATTTATGACATTCATTGGCGTGAATATTAAAAAAAAAGATTTTAAATTGTTTACCGTTACGACACAGGGAAGTGATAGCCTAGCGGTTAGAACCTCAGTACCTCAGAACCTAGATAGTCCCATTGGGCCCAAGTTCAAATAATGGCACGCACCTCTAATTTTCAAATATTATGTGCGTATTAGAAGTTAATTATCTCTTGCTTCGGTGAAGGAAAACATCGTGAAGAAACCTGCACAAGTAAAGTTCTCAAAGGTGTGTGAAGTCTACCAATTTGCACTTATTCGTGTGGTAGACTATGGCCTGTACATACTCCTAACATTGTGAGAAGAGACCCCGAGCCCAGCAGTAGGTTGTTGCTTTTTTGCTTTGCAGGGGTTTGAATGAGTGTTTAAGTTTGTTTTTTAGTTTCTTAAACTAAGGAAGTTACTGATATTGTTTAGTTATTTCTAGTGATTTGATGCAATATTGAAGCTTAATGTCCAAATATCATAGTAAATGGGTTTCATAACGGAATTTCTATGCTAGACTAATCCGAGAGCCGGATGTCGAAAACAGGTTCGGGAAAGTGTGATCTTGTGAATGATCTTTTTATTGGCCCATTAATTATTCAATATTTCTCACCTTGTTAGTCTAGGCCATCGTAAAACCATGTACGTATTAAGACGAGACTAATCATAAATTTCGGGATTTTAATTTCGGTTATTTTGCTAGTTGACTCTTTTCCTCAATGCACTAGAATCTATTCTAGAATTATGATGATTATTGTCCTAGTAACTCTTTCTAGACTCACTTAGTTTTGTTTTAAGGTTCGGTATTCGATAATTAACGGAAACCTTAAGGTATTTTTTGTGTTTTTGTATGAGAGTATTTTTTTAAATATAGTATGGAATATAACCCATATTACAAATTTTTTTCAAATATAATTTAACTACTTTTTAGGTGATTCTAGGTGAATAGATTTTTATTTTTACATTTACTGTAAATAATTGAATAAATGTACCTACTTGTTGGACTAACGAGAATTTCAAATCCCCAAGAAAGTCAAAAACAATAAATTTCCGCAAGTCTGAACGCTCCGTATCAATGACCGCATAAGCTGTTCAAATCCTAGGAGGGCTGATACCGATTACAGCGGCCTCTAATCTCCTCGCATGGGGTTTAGATCAACCAGTGGAAGCAATTTCTTGTTTGCCGTCGTACATTATCTGTGTACCCTCCACTGCACAGGGGACAGAGACGGATGGACAGATGCTATCTCCCTCTCCCCAACCTTAATAGAAAGAACTTTCACCTAAAGCATAAATCACTCGAAATTTATACTGCGCGTCTTTTAGCTGTCACGTTTAACGAGTTCGTTCTCTATTGCTTATAATCGTCTCGCTAATTCCAGTACTAGACCAATTAGTTAAACATTAATTGTTATGACCGTAGTAAATTTAATATCATGGTAACATATTCTCGTTTTCTGTTTTCACGTCTTTTTCATTGGATTAAATAGTGATTTTGTTGACAAAGTAAACCTTTTTACTGATTAGGCACCTACTACATATATATAACGTATTCATCAGCTCTTACATGAACTCTCTTACAAAGACTTGTCCTGATTGGTGCACAACAGTTTCTGATTTTTCTCCAAATTTTTTTAATGATTTTATTGATGATTTCATAGAAACTTTACGTCCTAAACTGTTCAAAAACTTAAAAATAGGGATAGAGAAATATGATATTGCAAAATCCTTAAATATCTACTAACCACCTTATTTATGAAGAAGAAATTAATGTTATCTAAACAAATAAAGATTGATATTGTGTTGCATTGCATTGCTAATCTTTTCGGATGGAAATTGAACGTGTGGCCATTATCTGTACCCACAGGTAGAACAATACCAACCGAACCCTGTTGGTCATAAAAAAATCGAATTTATTTTCAACTCCAGATTACACGTAAAAGATTCGAACTCAAACCAAACATAAAGTTATTTAACGCTCGAGCCTAGTCCGATATAAAATTTCCCCGTTCATTACACTCGTCGCGTCCCGCAAGCGGTTTATTTGCCGTATTATTCCAGTCTAACAATGTCTAAACACAATTACTGAGAGCAAACACGAAGCACGCCGCGGGCGCACACATGTTGTGGATCGGTCGGTAAACAGCGGCGAGCGGTGTCGGTGTGTACCGGCCCTAAATTGATAAGGATTTGATTACTTACGTGCTGATATTGCATGTTTTAAATATTAAACGGTATTTTTGTATGCTTTTAGGGTTTTGATGAAGAACAACCATCGCGTATTGAAGCATTTTTGAGTGTTTGTTGTTAGTATGTCCTAGAGCACGTCTGCAAAAATGTAAACAGAAGATTAGCATTCGGTACATAAGCATATAAAGTTAGGTGAACGAATTACGAAAATTTAAAATTAAAGATTACGTAAATGGAGAGATACGAGTTTTAGTAACATAAAAAAACTAAATGCTCGTGCGAGCTTTCACATGAAACAGCTTGATAATAGGAACACGACAATTTTATTTTTTACAATATCCAAATTGACGATCGTGTGGTGCAATGGTTACCATCCCGGATCGCGGCACTAAGGCTCCTTGGTTCGATTCCCAGCGAGACGGAAATCTGAATGATGAGTTTGAATATCTGTTCTCGGTCTGAGTGTGAATGTCCTTGTCTAGTGTGTTGTCCATGGCACCCACGACACAGGGAATCCAAGTGTGGGGCTATCAGTGTGAAGCGTTATTTATTTATTTAAAGATACATAAAAATAGAAAACGCTACAAAACCAGAACATTTCTCAAAAACCATATCTGGACTAAAATCCTGTTAATATCAGGCGGAACCCTTGACACTCATCTAACTCGAACTTAACTCGTTCTTATGAAACAAATGAATACTCAATAAAAAACCAACAGCTACCGCATGCACTTTTTAATGAATATAACGACCTTATTATATTTTATTCTCATAGCTGACTGATTTATAGGTTAATTGCCTGAAGTAACGGTGCACAATTCAAATAATTATAATTATTACAAGTACCTATAAAATTAACGGTAAAGTTTCAAGAAAATTATTTAGTAAAATTACCTACTGGTATTGTCCGAAATAGCGGTGTAATATAAATTATTTTTATACTTAAGCGTTGTTTGTAAAATAAATTTAGTATACCTAACGTTTAAAACATACATATATAATGCAACTTATTTAGGACAATGATATTTTGACTGAATGCTCAAAACAAATTCTAAGCTCTAGACAAAACTTACACGGACACGACCAGAATAAATTAACGTAAAATACATGTAGTACTACATGTATTTTAATCTGCGATTAGAACCAGAAATACCGGATATGCATAGTTTAGTTTTGTAGTGACGGATAAACACGTATAGATAGACCGGATAAAGTTTTCGATTTTTACTATGATTCTTACGCATCGCTATGCAAATCTAATATATAAAATTCTCGTGTCACGGTGTTAGAAGTTGAACTCTTCCGAAACGGCTCGACCGATTTTCGTGAATCTTTGCGTGCATATTAGCTAGGGTGGATAATCGGACAACATCTATTTTTCATCCCCCTAAATGTTAAGGGTGGTCGGTCCACCCTTAAATTTTTATTTTTTTGACAATTTTTTTTTGTTTTTATTTTTTATGATTATTTTTGTATAATAATATAAAAAAACTTTTGACAGAACGAAGTCTGTCGGGGCAGCTAGTAACAATGTAAGATTTTATGGGGAAAAGTTCGAATTAATTGAATATTGGGGTGTTTAAAGGGTTCCGTTCCGTACCTCAAAAGGAATAAACGGAACCCTTATGAGACCACTTCCTCGTTTTACTAGCGAGTTAATGCTTGCCAACTATTTCACCAGATGGTATATTAAAGTCAATCTCATCGTATTATGGTAAGTGAAGATGAAGTCCAGGACGTTAGCGTTAAATGGCATTAGTTTATTTAAAATATTTGTAGCTTCTTCATTCTTTCATCTCATAAAATTAAAGAGGGAGTGGATATCAGGCCCCTAATCAAAATATTTATGCAATAAACATGTATTTAAATTTCTTTTAGCTCAATATCTTTACAACCTGTCTACAATCCGTCAGTTTTTTCCGAACCACGTTAAGGTGTTGCCTTCGACAAAGCGGCAAATAAAAAATATAAAAATGCCTATGGCACTACCGCGTGGAAACGTGTCTAATGTGTAATGCGGTTGCCTTTTTGTCCAGCGCCTTCCAGTTTTTTTCTTTTTTGTTCCTTTTCCCTCTCTTATTCGGTTACGGTTCGTATTGATCGAAAAATCTGATCTCAAAATGAGTGTTCGGAGTTTTATTGTTGCCGCGATACGTTCTTAAACAATAAAAATCGCATTTTAAACTTGGAATGCAATTCTCACATGTCACGTTCAGAAATTAAGTTCGAGGGGGAGGTGGTCGTGGTTCTGTGTTAGAAAAGTAATTATTCGTCGTCGATTGGGTTCGAATTGAGTCGAGTGGAGTGAGGACAATAAAGAGCTCATTAATTTTTTTATATATCGAACGCCTTCGATTGCGAACGTGATAGCGTATGTCGATGTTTGATTGGTATTACGTAAATGCTCGGTTTGCGGACGGAGTAGCGCAATTTCAAAGCAATCTAGCTGTTGACAGAATCTATTTTTACAACACTGACCCGTAGCGGTGGCCGGTGGCGTCACACCACATTATTTCTCGGAACGCCGTTTTTTCTTACAATACGTGTACTAATGTAATAAATTTTGAAAGGGAGTGTTTATTGCGATATTATACGCCAGGAAGTTAACGTAGAAAATTTTTCTTGTCATTTGCATAATTCATATTTATATAGCATGTTATCTTTTTAGTGATCTTTTTTTCTCCGGGAAGCATAAAAATTATTTATTAAATATATTTCGAATTTTCTAAATACTTTTGTTGACAGGTTTTTATTTATAGTCAATTTAATAAGACAAACACTCATTTTAGATAATTGTGTTGACGACTTTAAACGGAAAAATACTGTTAACACCATTACAGGTAGTACCATTATGAATAAGGCGTAATAAACGTAACCGAGACGTAGTAGTAAACGTAACCGAGATTATTCTTATTTCTAATATTCTAACAAAATAAATAATCAAAGAACTTACAATGCGTCGGCGCCTTCCCCGCCAGATAGTCCTCTTTACATATAAACTTGTTGTCGTCGAGGACATACAGCTCCTCGCCCGTGGACAGCTGCTTCCTGCAGACGAGGCAGGTGAAGCAGTTGAGGTGGAACACCTTCTCCCGCGCCTTGCGGACCAGGTCCGACGGCGAGATGCCGTGCCCGCAGCCGCTGCATTTCGTGCCGTAACGTCTGTGGACAAAGTTGGGACGTGTTGTTAGTGTTGTTACTCGGGTCTCATATGTTCGGTTTACACGTATTAAGTAGTTAAGTAGTTAACTAAATTTTTACTAAAAAGTTACTAAATTGTCTGTTTACACGTATTGATTTACTTAAAATTTAGTTATCTACTTAAATACTTAATACATGTAAACCGGACTTTAGATCTCTGTTGCTCGCTCTATACATCTCTCTCACTCTAGCTTTTTACTTCTCTCTATCACACACACTTAACATTTATATCTTTCATATTAGATGTATAAATGAGGATTGTCATTTCAAAGGCCTTATTTCCAATTTATGACTTTATTGTTTTCTAATTTCATGGAGCTATTCCTACATTATAAAACAGTGCATTAATTAGCACACCTAAAATAATGTTATATTATAGTAATGATTTTCTTATACGAAAGTGCTTTTTAATTTAGATCATGGTAATATTTAATTATCATAATGAAAATATTTTCATTTCTGAAAATGGACTTTGCTTACCACGATTTTTAATTTCTTTTACCAAAGGAAGCAATAGCGACTCGTAGCTAGGTTTTATAACAATAATAACTACAAATACTAAGTAAAGCTAGTATTATGCAAGTAAATAAATAAATTATGCTATGGCGGTGTCAACTATGTTTATAGAAAAGATATTTTACTAACTTTGTCAATGAGTTTACTTTTCTTTGTTAGGCATGCTTTGAATTTTCTCGTAATTCGTAATATGATGTTAATTTCAAATCCCTTTCACTACAGTTGCATGCTGCAGAGCCTCCCAGTCAGTGTAGCAACAGCCATATTTTTATACATTACGTCATCGTTACCGAAGACGCTAACGGGATTTCAATCTTACATATACATAAATCACAATTTATGGATTCTCAAATAAGAGCAAACAGCTATTAACTCAAAATACGTGAAATGAATAATATATTATAACTAGCTGACCGGGCAAACGTTGTTCTGCCAAAAAAATTTTAGGGGTAGGGGGATGAAAAATAGATGTTGTCCGATTCTCAACGCTAGCCGATATGCACGCAAAGATTCACGAAAATCGGTCGAGCCGTTCCGGAGAAGTTCAACTTCTAACACCGTGACACGAGAATTTTATATATTAGATAAGATGAATAAGACGCTTCAATGTGTGAACCTTCAGTTTTTGAAAATCTGTCCCATGATGAACCGGAATATAGTTGTAGACGATAATTATATTTCCGTATAGTATTGAGGTATAACCGTATAACGTACTAGAGACAAGAAAAATATTTTGCCCTATGCCTTGAGGTTCACTAGACCTCAACTTCAGTTACAGCACTTACGGGACACACTATCTAGACCTTAATAAACTTTTCTGTATAGCTTTTACTGCCGTAGTATAATTTGTATAGTATAACTTGCCTTTTGCAATATACGATACATTTGCCTTTAGACATTTGAAATTTACAATGCTAATATAGTTTGTATAAATTAATAATAGTTTCTAAAATATTATTTCATAATCCTTAATAGTCTGTGATAGACTCAAAACTTTTGTATCGTAAGCTTAAATTAGCAGATACAGTGCGTCCTTGTCTTTGTGTGTTGTTAATAGCACCTGTAGTGTATGTGCGATAGCATACATACACTGTCTCGTGTGTACAGAGACACACTAAATGGCAAACGTCACTGTCACTTACGAAGTGGTTACGTACTCTGTGGTCACTGTCTTGGCGGAAGCCGAACAACGCAGACGTACGTAAGTGAGGTGCCATGATAAAATACGTGGGCATTGTCGAGCCAGTGAACTATGATTATATTAATACACATCGGATCTCCTACAGCACCTATGAGACAGGGAATCCTAGTGTGGGGCTATGAGTGTGTAGCGTTAAAAAAAAACGAGCGCACAAATATTGTATAGTATACCGGCTCTAGTATCTCTATCTCAATGTTTTTAATCTAAATTATTATTTAGTTTCCAACATATCTCGTCCGCCGATGTGTATGTAAATCGGTAATAAACTATAAATCACACTAATATTCTAGACAGGTCCAGTCATATGTCGATGTATCGATTTGTGAGAAATCGATAACTTAAATACGCAGTTAAATAGATAACTGGTATACCACACAATGATGTGAGAAGCCGTCAGTTAAATTTATGCAAACGTTCGAAATCTAAATGATCCAAAATGCCGGCTCCAAATTACCCGGAAACTGGTGAACAGCGCTTAATGATTGTAATATTAATAACTATTTCTGGTGGGTATTAAATTGGAAATACTGTGGTAACGGTGAACGGCGTTCGGTCGCGAGCTGCGTTCTTAATCCTTGATTTTTGGGTCAATATCAAAGGCATTAATCCGCTCTATGCGTTCTGAGATACTGACTGGTGATGACAATCATTAACAATGCGTGTTCACATGCAAATGGTCGATAAACCATAAAAAGTGATCATTTTGACCTTTCCCGGTCGGTGATTGTGTAACCGAGTAGGATACGGCCTCACGATATGGAGATTCGAGTGTTTCGAGACTTAGAAATGAGGGAGAAACGTCTTTTGGGGATTCTGTATCCGATAAAGAAGACATAATGATTACTCGCAAATGTCGGTGCGACTGTCATTTTCGAGCGAGGTAACTTTATATTAAAAGTCGTCTAACTCGTCGTCGTCTTACAAGTCTATCCGCATCCGAAACTGTAGTCTTAAAAAAATTTATAAAAATATCGAAAATATTGATCACAGTAAAATCTACGAAAATAAATGTTGTACAGAAACTACAAAATACTTATAAAATATACATTTATGGCTTAGTTCCTTATGCCACGAGTGCAATTTAGACTTCATTAGATTTTTAGGGTTCCGAAGTAAAATCGGAACCCTTATAGTTTCGTCATGTCCGTCCATCCGTCTGTCCGTCCGTCCGTCCATCCGTCTGTTCGAAACAAAGTGCCGAGACCCTTAGTGCTAGAAAGCTGTAATTTGGCATGGATATATGTACATATTTGTTAAAACTCCACAATCGTAGAATAAAATATTGAAAAACATTTTTTTTCAGGGTACCTCCCCTACAGGTAACTTGAGGATGAATTTTTTGTTCGTCGCCTATCGTTGAAAAGGTCTTCCAAAAATATTATGGGTCTTGTAAGACCATTTTTGGAATTAGAGGTCCGTTTGCGAAATATTTGGCTTTAAAGTGCTAATTTTAATTAGAGTCAAGTATCCACCCCTGCCAGCTAAACGGTTGGGGTTGGACAAGTAAAAAATTCTCAAAAATAGGTTATATGATGAATTTACAAGGAAAACTAACACAGCTACGTTAGCGTTAGTAATTAATGAGTAAACTTAAATGAGTCGTTAAATAAAACGTAAATGAGTCGATAAACTTACTACTTCGGAACTACACGTGGCCTGACATGCAATTGCCCGATTTTTTATTCTAATACCAAGATTATTGTTTTCAAAACAAGAGCAAATATATATTACTTAATTTCCCACCCCTGTCAATTTTATACGTCATCAATTTTACCTACCGATTCCGAGGACTAAATGTAACGCATAATTATTTTATAATTACCATCTTTGGCCTCTGAATGTATCGTAGTGGCGGAGGTGATGAAAAAGCAATTAAAATTAAATAGAATCCTATGGAATAAATACCACTTAATATTTAAGAATTAAAACATAAGTTCTTATCGTCGTCTTCATTTTACATGTAGGTAGTTATGTAACTGTTTAATTACCGATCAAAAATTCATAATTTCTTAGAAATATACCTCATTTGAATAAAAACAAATACAGATATAAAATTTTTATATGGCTAATTTTCCTTTTCCAAAAAAACTCAGCCAAGTTCCACCTGATACAGTCCTTACAATCCTATATGCCCAAATATTAAGCCCTAATATTATGCCCCATTATTATGCCCTATTATTATGCCCTAATATTACGGGACAACTTCAACGGACGAAGCTAAGTCGTCAAGTTCCTCCTGTTGGAGGTCGTTTAGACAGGCTGTTCTGATTAAGAGTGGTATGCCACGCGGGAGTATGACGCCTGTCAGCTCTTTGGTTACACTGTTCGCTCCTATGTTATCCATGAAAAGAGTAAGTGAGATAGCTAATGAGTTAACTTAGTGCGCAATTGCTTACTACGGCACAGCCGGTCTAGTACAATACATAGAAGTCTTTGGTATCATCAGCTTAATTACAAAGGTATTAGTTAAAGATCGTAGGACTTAACCTTTGTAACGACCCTGTAGCCAGTTGGTAGCGACCGTGCCTGCGAAGCGAGGGGTCCCGGGTTCGATTCCCGGCCGGGGCAGATATTTATGTGACAGATAAATATTTGTACTCGGGTCATGGGTGTTAATGTGATGTGGATATATGTGTCGGCCTTGCCACCCGCGACACAGGTAAAGATCTACTGCGGGGGTATGAGTGTGTAATCATTTATTTATTTATTTATTTAACTACCATCCAGATTAGGATAGGTCAGTACCTATCCTAATCTGGATGGATGACAGTTCATCTCATTGAAAACGTTTGTGACGGTTCGTGTGTTCAGATGGTTCGGTGCCATCAAACCGATTTCGCAAACAAATTCTCGTTTACACTAATATGTTAATGTCTAACTTGACATTATACAAAAAGCACATTAAAGTTTAATAGTACAGATTATAAATACTTGTATATTTTTTTCATTCACAGTAGCATTGAGGTAATCAATTACATTTTGATATGTTTATTAGCTTAGCATTCAAGTTTTGATGTTTGTAATGATTCAAAACAGCAAAATAAAATCTTTATACGTACTAATACAACTAGTACGGTCAGCATCACAATCGGAATAAGAATTATGAATGAACTGCAATGCATTTTATAACTTGTTTTAAGTAAAATTCCAGGATCCCTTGTGATATTCTAAACAATAATTTAATGAAATTTAATAACCAGCAATAATTTTGTAGTCGATTGATATTGGAAAATATTGTGACATTTTTGACAAAAGCTAATATATCACATAAGAAATTAAATTTAAGAAATTTTAAAGTGTATAATATGTAATAGTGTATAAGTGTATTACTGTATAATATGGAATGGAATAGGTTACTGAATTAGAGGACTTTAAAAAATTTCGACTTTGGCTCTCTATCTTCCTTTTTATCTACCAGTGCCTAGACAGGCAAGACTAAAGGACTTTCCCTCTTTCATCTTATAAGGAGATACCTACAAGCCTAAATAAATTACCTTTGTTTACAAATTGAGACAGATTTTCAGGTTGGTATAACAAGTTTCTCTACATAGTACTTTTTGATATTAATAATGTAGATCATCAACTTCTTAAGCTGACTGTACCACAGACTAATAACAAAAAAGTGATTGATGTGTCGTACACTGGTTTTGTATTTTTGTATCATTAGCCTTCATAATCTGCTTTAAGCTCAAGTGGTCTCCAAGTGTATCAAACCATAAAATACAGCTTTATCCTATAATATAAAATATGAATAAAAGTCTTTGAATAAATATAGTCAATGAAAAATTCGAACAAAAGTAATTGTTTAATTTATTAAAAAACATTTCTTGAACTAGGATATATCAATGACTAATTTCAATATGGCTTTTACAACATAGGTATCTAATAGAATAAATTATAGCACATGACTTAATCAATTTTATTTATCCGCTTCATCAGACGAGAATCTAATGTATTTAATTTAGGTATTTGTTATCTACATATATAAATACTTGTAATTTATTACAATTCTTCCTTAAAGTTATAAATCCAATTATAGTTATCCAGGTTGATGGCAGGATTATCCCGTTATATACAGGTTGATTTTTTCAAGTAGGCATGGAGTATAGAGGAAAGAAGAACCATCTCAGTGTATGAAAAGTGTCCGTAAAAACGCGTACAATAACGGGTGGCGCTACGGTGCGCTAGGATGAATTTTATTAAACTTAGCAAATTTCACTCTGCAGCTCCGTCTACGACAGCGTCAACAGCTATGTTACTATCGTACTTATTGCGTCGCCAGCGCTATGGTCGTAGGATGGTGGTAGGTATTGGGACTAATTCTATTTTCAGTATACAGCTGGATACTTTTTCAACTTTCCCCTCATATGAGATGGCTCTCCTTTCCTCTATACCCCATGCAAGTAGGTAACCACCATTTTGAACAAATAATCAATAAAATTAAGGTTTGATAAAATTATGTAGAAAACATAAGAAAAGTAAAAAAGTATTTTGTTCAAAATGAGCTCTTTTTTTAACTATGTTTTATGTGATTACATCCCAGAATTCGATACTTATTAAATATACTGTCGAATGGTTTAATAATACAGGGTTTTTTTTTTCAAAATTAATTAATTAATCAACGGATTTATTCCTGGACAGAAATACAGACTGGACAGAAATCGTATACAGGGTGAATTTTTCTAGTAGGTAACTACCATTTTGAACAAATAATCAATTAAGGTTTGATAATATGTAGATGACATAAGAAAAGTAAAAAAGTATTTAACTATAATATTATGCTCTCGGATCGTCTGTCCTATGGCTCGATTGTGTATTTATAAAACTAATGTTATATAGTACAAAATAATCAAATGAAGAGAGAGACATCTTACGTCTTTTATATCTTTAGATAGATGGTAGATAATGTGGTGAAAATCTGGATAATCATCATCCCGTCTGTGCCCTGTATTACTCTGTACCGTTATTAATCCAAGAACAGGTTACTACACGCAGACGAACGGAGGGATCGCTTCAGTGAGATCAACAAATATCGTTTGTAACGTTGCGGTTTACATATATTCGTAAAACACTGCGGAATAAGTTTAGCGGCATGTTTTTTTATTATTTTATCATCACTTTGAATTATTACCCGTTCGATTTGCATAAACGATGGAGGCCGCATGAATAATACATGAACAGCGCTGGCATCGCGCCACGATACATTTTGAACTTTGCCGCCTATCGACGAATTACGTTTCAAGAGGATTATAGACTTGTCAATTTTTGTATCGGATTAGGGACGTTAGCCATTGTTTTGTTTGCTCATTTGGTTTGAGCCAAGCAATAGGCGTCATCAACACGTTGCTGACCGAGAAAGTAACGCATATTGATTCATGCTCAGCAACCGAAACGTATAAAAATACGAATGATTTCTAGACAAGCTAGTGCAAAGGAGTACTTGGCCAGGTAGATAAGAAAACTACAAGACACTCAACTGTTTTTAGACCGTGATTGTTATCACATCTAACAGCTAGCATCTATAATCGTCATTTATGTCTTATCCAACAGCTCTACAAATCTCCAGCTGTATCGGATTTGATCGGCAAAGGCTTAAAGCAATCGAACTAAATCGTACGTTCCTATATAATCTTGTCATTACCATATAAAAAATGATTCTATGTACCTAACTATATGTATAAAATTGTTTGACTCACAAAGATTTTAAGGAGTTACCTATAGGTACTTATACAGAATCGAAATTACACAAAATGAATACAAGGGTGTAAACCAGCGGAAATGATGTCACTTATAAGTACGTATAGGATACCAAAATGTCACCGAATGAACTCATCAAATTATACAACGCAAACTTGGTCAAGGTACGCGCAGGTTCCGTACACTATCAATATAATGGTAAGGCTACACCACTACAATTTTAGTCTTAGCGAGTGCATGCTAATAACAACTATTAAAATAACGGCCTTCTTTACGATAAAATTTGATAAATGAAGTATTTTTATAGTTGTGATGAAGCTATGGAGGATGGAGTGATCCAAAGTTTTAAAGTCGATTGTTTTTACAGAGGATTTTTAATCGCTGGATATTTCTGTGGTGTCAAGGAAAAAGGAGATGAGTCAAAGAATTTGAAAAAATAGATTTTTAAACCTATTAGTTCAAAACATTAACATGTGTCACGGCAATAAGGAAATAAGTCAATAAATTGTATATTTTAGTCTCACACCCCTACGTACATAAAGGGACTAGTCATAATATCAAAATGTTTAAATAAGTAAAGAGAGTTCAATCGAGTTATCTCAGAATAGTGCCTTTTACCGACAAAAATTCAGTTATGCATAGTGAGATGAGTCTACACTCGACTCGTACCTACAATACGCGACAATATTTTGCATCAATTGTGACGTGTGCGTGGACTCGTCGTGTGTTGCTCTTTAGAGAAATTGTGTTTAAAATTAGTTTTATTGCATTATAAGTGTTGCTTCACATTAATGTGAAAAGAATTAACGCCGCCTTGTTAGACACCTTCCGACTGTTCATAAAGGAGTGCAAAGCTCCAGTCACCATGTTTCCTGCATTAACTCTTCTTTCAATATCACTCTCACACTTTCCATCTCTTATAAACTTTGAACCCAGATACACAAACTCATTCACCTTTTCAATTTGTTCATCTTCAATCACGATATTGCAGTCTGTCACTGCCTTATCTCTTGTAAACACCTTCACTTTCGTCTCCTTTACATTCATCTTCATTCCCTTTCTAACAAAACCTCCACTCATAGCAGTTACCATCTTCTGCAACTCCTTGACTGAAGACGCAAGTAATACTTGGTCATCAGCATAGAGAGAAAACATTTGACGAGTAACTCATTCATTCTCAACCCATTTTCATTATCTTTTAAATCTGTCAAGCAATTGTTCATGAACAGATTAAACAGAGACGGTGACGCTACACATCCCTGTCTAACACCTTTTTCGATATTAAACAATTCAGCGTATGCCCCGTTCATCCTTTTATCCATTTATCCGTTGCCTTTTGAACTCTTTGGTTAGCTTTTGTTGCTAACCACGCTTTCTTCTTTTCTTGCACAGCCCTTTGTACATCTTTATCCATCCACACATTATAGTTCCTTCTTCCTTTCCTTCTTTTAGCTACCCCGCATACCTCAATAGCAACATTCAAGACCTCTTTCTTAAATGTCTCCAACAAATCTTCAATCACACCTATCTCTTCTATGCCTTTAAAACTTTCTTTCAGTTTCTCTACATACTCGTCTTTCTTTTCTTTTCTTGTAGATTTTCCATTTTACTCTGTCCAAAACACTCGTAGGCTCGGCCCCTCGGTGTCGCCACCGTTTAAAGAGGCCACGTATTCATGACCAGGAAGTGGTCTGTGTCGAGGCCTACACCGCGGTATGCCCGAGTGTCTAGCACTTTCTTCCTCAGTCTTTCATCCACTATTACAAAATCAATCATACTTCTAGACTCGCCCTCATCTCTTGTATACAAATGGATCTTTTTGGGGTCAAACATTGTGCTGGCCACGCAAAGATTCCATTCCAAGCATACTTCAAGCAGGCTTCTCCCATTGTCATTCACTCTCTCGTCCCCAAACGTACCCAGAACTCCTTCATACCCATCACGCTTTACTCCAACCCACCCATTAAAGTCCCCTAACATCACGATCCGTTCATTTTCTCCGCATTTATTCAAGACCCAAAATTCCTCTCTCTCTTTTTGGGCTTGTAATGACCCACCTCCGCGCAGATCCGTCGGTGCATAGACCCCAAGGATAAACAAGCGAGTGAGTCCGACTTTAAACCTAATCCAGAGGAGTCTTGAGCTTACACATTCATGCTCCATCACACATTCAACTATTCGAGAGGAAAGAATCACACCAACTCCCTGACAGCCTCAGCTGGTTTGGGGGACTCCCGACCAGTATACCGTTTAGGTACCATGAACCGTGGTGTCCACATCCTTTCCTCTTGGTTTTGTTCATGCACAGAATATCTATGCATCGTTCATCCATCATCTGACATACTTCATCTACCTTACCATCCATTCCTCCTCTTACATTTAACTTAGCAAAGCGGCTCTCAATGGGCCGCTTTTCGCCCCCGCAAGAAACGAGACGTGATGGGTGGCGAAATCGTTAAATCCCCAGAAATGTTACGAAAAACCATTGCCTATAAGCCAGGAAAAGAAAAAAGATCTTAGTATTCTTCATTTGATCGATAGTGATTGCCATGAATTTTATAAGAATTTAGACACCAATTCAAGCAGCCATCAAGTGGATCCTGACTTAGAAGAATTGAACGATCTCTAAAATGATTCATTTTGACAGTTTTTACATGCTTTTTCATGTTTAAATTTGCAACATTTGCTATGTATTAACGAGATATGTATTTAAATCTCATTTTTTGTTATTTTTTCTCGTTAAGGCAAAATGGGACATGTCAATTATTTTTAATATAAAAGATTATTTTTTATTATTTTTTCAAGTAAAACCCTCTTATCACTAACTATTGTTTAAATAAATACTAAAAGTGCCACTAATAAAATTTAACATTAAGAAAATTACAATTTTGTAATAAAACGTATGAGTTGTTTTCTTATTTTGCCCGTAGTGAAAAATTCAATTTTGTGACTCATCTCGTTTTTCCTTGACACCACAGATTTATAACGATACTATCCTGAGTTAGTCCAGTGTTTCTCAAATGATAGTTCATCATGACAATTAAAAGTTGCTGTGACTCGGAAGGTACATATAATATAAATATCTACTAGATTAAAAAGTTCTTTAAACTTAATGTGCTTAATGATTATTTGTAAAAAATGAAATGGGTTTTTAAAACGTTGATTTTTAGAAAATTTTGTTGATTTTTAGGATAAGCCTTAGGAATATAATATCAGAAAACAATACCTTAACAGTGGGAAATTTTAATATAGATGTTCAACCAATTTGACTGCTTCTAAAACAAGCGCTGTAAGGTTGGCGACAAACTTAGTTATACAGTTTTACAACGGTTGAAGTAAATACTCTCACACTCAACGTTTCTTTGTTTAAAAAATATATTAAGAAAGCTTACGATCGAAGAAAAATTATAATAAATAACGTCACGGAATGGACACTTAATTTTATTCTCGTATTTTTGTTGCTCAATTAATAATATTTATATTTATAATTTTAATTGTTTTATTAACCTTATCTTTACTTGAAAATCGTTCTCAAGTTTAAAGAACTCATACAATCGTCATATCTGATCTTTATCTTTCTATTTAATCTTAATTTTGATAATGATTAATACAATAAATTAAGTTTTAATAACTTAGTAGGACGTTAATTATGAAAACATTTAACACTTTGTTGCGAGTGCTAATCGTTCGAGCAATTAATACGCAAAAAATAAAGTTTATATGGATTGAGAATAATTTATGTGTAATTAACGTTTCTGTTGAAGCAAAATTACCGAATTGTTGGTATTACTCCGCGGAGGTGGCAATAATTTATTCGGAAATTATTTTTAATTAATAGATGATAGCTCAGTAGTTTAAACTCTTTCACGTTTTGGAGATTTAAGTTCGAAATCCACGTGCACTTTTATTTGTTTTTCGATGTGTGTAAGTTAGAAGTACATAACTAAATGACACTTGTTCTAATGAAGGAAAACATCATGCAAAATCAGGGATACCTGCAATGAGATATTTTATGTGAAGGACATGATACCAACAATTACTAACTACCTTGTACATCACTTGTCAGTAACCTGTATACCTACCTCAAAGGCGTCTGCCAAATTATCGGCATGACCGTCTCGATTTACATACCTAAGTATTTTATGGAAATAGCAAACAAAATGAGCCGACAATTCACCTTATGATAAAGTAAGGTATGTTCGATAACTAACAAGAAATCAAGCTCAGTTTGGGAAGTTATCAGCTGAGAAGATCAACAGAAGACTTCACGAATAAAATCCTTGTAATAATTAAATAAAGAAGTGAATAAAAGTTCATTAGTCGATTTACAAATTCTAAGATTTAATTAATTATTCCAACTGTCGAATAAACTGTTAGTTTCCAGGAGAAATAAATAGCAAAACAGGAGGCACTGAGGATTACTGAGAAGTCATTTCAGGTAATAAGAAACCGTTAAGAGCGGAGTACGTGTGCAAAAACTTAAGATATGCATGGAAACAGTGGATAATTCATCTTTACTGCGGAAATCCTGTGCCTCATGCGATAATTATATACACCGTTAGGCATCGTACTTGGGTATCTGGTGACGTCAGGAGTCATCAGACGTGAATCTAACTACTACAACGTACAAAGCAATTAAGTATAATATTGTTTTTAGATGTATTACGTAGGGTATACGAGTGATATTCAATTGACAATATATGAATATTCAATTTTTACTAAGCCCTCGATATAATTTTCCATACGAAACTATTTAAATATCATCACATTAATGTTCCAATTTATTGCATCGTCCATAATGACAGCACAAGATAGACAGTAGCTTTTTACCTTTCTACTGCACCTGGTGTAACATTCAGGGGTTACATTAGCCCACTGAATGCCAAAAACCAACAAAATTGAACCATCATTCGACGGAAGTCGTAAGTGAACCGCTTTCCGCTCCTCGACCTACGACCAAATTGCCTTTTTTGTACAATTTGGCGCCTTATGATTTACCAATTTAAGTTTATTGTCAGTTTTTTACGCACGAAATTGATCATAGGCCCGTTATAATAGACCAAATTCCGAGATCAGTCCTGCGATCGTTTTGGCTTCCAAATTGTGTCACAAATCTGCGACTAACTTAGCCATTGGTTTCACATGAATTACTGTTACAACTCATAAATAGGTACGAAGTCAAAATCGTTGCCGATGTAAGGATTAAAAAAGTGACGTTGTTCACCGAAAATATCGGTTTGAGAATTACATTCGTTAAATGAAAAAAGTCCTTAGTTAAAGTTTGAAATAACTATAGAGCCACTTTTTGACATAATTTACAAAGTATGTACAAGAAGTACAGAATGATCAAAAATTACATATTTGCACTAAATATTATTATAATTGCACTCTTAATGACCTGTGTCTCAACATGTGGCAACTCGGCTATGAGCGGGCCGCGGGGAAAGGGAAATAAATTTCATACGACAATTAATTCTAATTCAAAAATAATGTTTGCTTTCCTTGACACAATTATAATATTTTAAGTTCCTTATCGTGGGAAAGGTGAGTAAAGTTAATAGTGTATTGAAGTAAGACCTTTTTTTACTTTACTCATTCGTTGAGTGTGGAATACAGAGATGTGTGGAATATACGGTTCTAACTCCGATTGAGGCAGAGCTTTTAAAACTTTTTGCAAGTTCTTTCTATTCCTCGATAATACGTTATGTTTATGTATGTGCCTACGGCAACCATGGTATCCAATTTATTAAAAAAAATATTTTTAGTATTATTGCGTTTTCTACGTAATTCTTGATACAAACTCAACTTCTGTAAACTTTTTTCGGATGCGTCAGAAATATTCCAATCAATGTTCAATTCAAAATTCATGACGCCTAAAACTTGCAGTTCTGTATTATGTCATTGTTATTCTGAACCGTTTCACATTTACCATGGTTAAATTTACGTATCGGGTGTTAGATAATTTCATAATTCTAAACATTTAACTGGCTCATAAATGTGACGACCGTAACAAAACGGATAAGACGTGGAAGTTAGGCTGTGAAAAAAATACTAGTGAGTAGATTCGCAGTCATATATAACAGTACGACATGCGGTATGCTAGCAAAATGGCAATTAATCATATTATGCGAGTATACGTATGATTATTGCTCGAATATATGCTTGCTACTTGTAAACAAAAACGTGTACAGTCAGCTAAAGAGTCATAATACGAAAACTATCTGTAATCTATACAAATAAATAAAACTGGAGTGTCTGTTTGTATTATTAAAATAACCGCTTTTTACTAAGTGCATTTGGATGTAGGTATAGGTACAGTCACGAGCATAAATATATTACTATGGACACGTCAGCAATAATATCTACCCCAAGATGCGTTCAATAATATCTGTCTGCACGGACGCAGCAAAAATATCTGATATTCATAGACAGCATAATAAAGTGACAACAAAATTATCTGACGAAAAAAGTACATCAAATAATTGTGACAACCCCCAAAGCAAAAATATGTGACGACATTAGTTACAAATTAATGTGATCACTCTTTTAGTGCAAATATATGTTTGCCGTTTACTAATTCTGTAAGCATCTGCATTGATTCGTCAATCATATAGATAAATATATTATAACGTTCAATAGTTGGGAAAACTCACCGCGGTGTTACATATTGTGAGAATAAGTGCTGTGCCTCACCGGGACGCCAAAGCGATGTCGCCGGCAACGTATCCAAACAGTTTATATTGAAATGCATGGCGGCTAGCTCACTTGGCGACGGTGTGGCAATGTAGCCAATTTGGGAGCGTAACCACATAACGGCTCCCTGAGTGGAGACTGGCTACGTCCACTCCTGACATCATAATCGAACTGATTGAAGAGAAGTAGCAGAGCCCTACCTCACCGGGACGCCATGGCGACGTCGCCGGCGTAGTTGCCACGGCTACCTTTGGCGTTCGAAGGTAGCCAAAAGAGCAGATTACCCTCTGTCAGTCAGTTTTCTCAGATCTCATATATTTTTTAAATTATTTAAATAAATTGACTATTTCGTCCCAAAATCTTATTTTTAAATTGCGGTCGGAATAATCAGTTCTTGCGGTATCCCATAAACATGGACGATTTTGTATTTCTGCAATAAACCTTTCTGTATCGAAACTCATTATTGAAAAATGGAACCGTGTTAAGTGAAAAACATAAGAATAATAAATAAAATAGTTTTGTAAAAAAACACGCGTGCGCGTCCGTCTTGGTAGCCGGTTTGGACACTGAGTGAGTGAGATGCACCTGTACATTTTACTGGCGACGTCGCCAGCTTGCTACGCTTCCAAATTAGCGACGTTGCCAAACCGTCGCAGCTGCCTAATGCAATGTCTGACCGCAAATAAAAGTATTTTAGGAAAATGTAACAAGAACATAGAGTAGTGTACTAGTAGAGGATATGCAATAAAAGAAAGATAAAAAAAAAACATATGAGATTTTTTGATGGGTTTAGAAGGACCATACATAGGTAGTCGGGACAGTTAGTTTTTTTACGCTGTCGGGTTTTTTGTTTTTTTTTTTTAACTATTTTTTTTTACACTTTTTAGTTAGGATTCATTGACTTATTATTATCATATTAGGATTATAAGACGGTAAAATTCGCAATGTTGTTATTTCAGGGAGTTAGTAAATTAACGAGAACGGTTGTTTAACTTTTAAATCGTTACATATCCTAAGCTGTCACTTAAAATTAAAAATGATGAAACGAACCTAAAAATAATTTTTGAATACCTATTAAGCGATACCTCACTTGACGTAGGTCGTCAAATTTTTTTTTCATTTAGACAATAGGTGTCTGGTTGTCCCTGTGGTTTTTGATTATTGTCATGTCTTTAATGACACTCGCAAGGTTAAGGCGTATCGATTGATATAAGATACATCAAAATCGGTCAAGCCGTTTGATCTCTATAACGCCACATACGAACATACATACATACATAGACTGATAAACACATTACCCTCCTTTGCGTCGCGCAGTCGGGCAAATGTATAAAAATAATAAAAGATTTACGTCAGATATTTTTGCCAACTATTGAACGTCATATATTAATGCATATGAAACAATGTAAATGCTTACAGAAACGTAGAATTAGTAAATGGCAAACATTTATTTGTACTCCAAGAGTGATCACATTATATTGTAACTGATGTCGTCACATATTTTTGCTTTAGAACGTCATACATTTATCTATGATTGAAGAATAAATGTAAATACTTACATAAACGTAGAATTAGTAAACGGCAAACATTTATATTTGTACTCCAAGAGTGATACCATTATATTGTAACTAATGTCGTCACATATTTTTGCTTTAGAACGTCATACATTTATCTATGATAGAAGAATAAATGTAAATGCTTACAGAAACATAGAATTAGTGAACAGCAAGAATATATTTGCACTCTAAGAGTGATCACATTATTTTGTGACTAATGTCGTCATATATTTTTGCTTTGGGCGGTTGTCACAATTATTTGATGTACTTTTTTTATCAGATAATTTTGTCGTCACTTTAATATGCTGTCTATGAATATCAGATATTTTTGCTGCGTCCGTGCAGACAGATATTATTGAACGCATCTTGGGGTAGATATTATTGCTGACGTGCCCATAGTAATATATTTATGCTCGTGACTGTACACGGTACATATACCAAAACAACATTTTTTAAATTTTTTGTCTGTCTGTCTGTCTGTCTGTTTGTTTCGGCTAATGTCTGAAATGGCTGGACCGATTTTGACGGGACTTCAAGGAGTAACTTAGGCTACTTTTATTTTAGTAAAAAATAATAACTTGTTAGGCGACATGAAGTTCGCCGGGTCAGCTAATGTTTAATAATACAGAATGTTTATGTTGTTATCAATGTTAAAACATGTCTTACGTTTAATGGTAGCATTTATAATGATACTAATACAAAAATTCTCTAGTATTAAACATATTTTGCCGACTGTACCCAAGTAATTATTATGCGAACATCACTGCATACAATGTAATATTATTACGCCAGTTGTATTGAATCTGTTAACATATTTAAAACGCTAAAAATTTTTGATCCTTCATAAGGTGAATTGCCGTACCATACCGTTAAAGATCTTTTTATACCAACGTTTTAAATATCCCGCTTTATGATGTGTTTATAATATACTCATATTTTTTTAAGTGTCATTGATTTAAGCACTGGTTCTCAAATGGCGCTAACTGGTAGCGTGAAATAAAAAAAAAACTTGATCCCGCATTAAATGATCAGGCATTGTTTAACTACATTGTTAAAATAGTCTAGCGGCGAGAGCCGGGCAGGCGTGTTATAAATGTTAAATATTATACATAATGTAGTGTCATCGGGCCAAAGATCCTGAAATCTTGGGATGTACGACACAACTGGGCTTGCCTTGTTCTGAAGGCCTAGGTACGCCACGGCTAGCTGCCACTCTCTTGTCTAGAATCGACTGACATGTTTTTTTTACATTATTCGGCTGCAGTATAAGAGCCAGAAACAGAGATATTTTCGGTGTTCTTAACTGAACAACGGTAACCACTTATTATCAGATGGCAAAAAAATACAATCACAAAAAGTACCAATCTTCGATCCGTACCAGAAGTTTCCAACTCTACTAGCCTGTGCATTAATACTTCTTGGTAGGAATTTCTGTCAAAACCATCGCCTTACCTAAAGAAGTCATTTCTGCAGAACAGCTTGTTATCCCTGGAGTAGCACTTGTCAGCGAGGGGCGCGCGGCAGTCGGCACAGCGGACGCAGGCCGCGTGCCACGCGCGTTCCAGCACGTGCAGCAGGAACTTGTCCAGGATTGGCTTCTCGCAGCCGGCGCACGCCATCGCGCCGCCTGCCTCGCCACGCCCTGGAGACAATGGAGCTGAAGGTTAGTTAGGGAAACGGTAAAAGTTTAAGTGGTTGGATGGTAAAACCTAAAATGAAGGGGGTTTGGATGGTAAAACCTAAAACTGGGGGTTTTAATGGTAAAACCTAAAACTCTATCAGCTGTTCAAATGGGTCAGCGAGGTGGGTGTACTATGTGCTAGGTTTAAGTAAAAGACGTATTGAAGAGGACGCTTAACTTCCTGAAGCAATAATGATGTGATGTGTGCGTGATGTCACGAATAGGTAACACAATGATTAATGAGTAACATTTTGTGCAACATACGATTTATCTTTAATTTATACGTATTCAAGTTGATCAATATCGGTAGCAGTTAAAATAAATGAGATGATAAAAACAACACGAAATAACCAAATCATTCATTAAATAAGTTAACAAAGAACACATCATACCTAAGTTAAGTTTTTAATCTGAATTGTTCTAGAAACAGATACTTACCAGGTAGGTACTTAATGATAAAAAGGTAAACTAACAAAACATAACTAGCTCATAAGAAATTGTAAAAAATAAACTATATCCTTCCATTCACTCATTACATTCTTTATACAAAAATACTCCACAAGTTCTAAGAAAACTCCATAAATTACTTTGAGTTGCTTTAACTAACCATCGAGGTTGCAAATCTTCAAGCGATCCTTATAATCGCATCTTTATACCATTAAGAATAAACAGGATGCATAATGGTAATCAAATAACTCCGTTTAATACGAGTCTTGCTGAATGAGCTTCAGATGTTTTATTATGTAGAGTTTTATACAGAAGCATAGCATTCTTCAATACTTCACTTTATCGTAAAGTTAGCAGCGCACGGCTAGAACATAATGGAATTGAGTTTTACGATCGATAAAGCTAACTTGAATAAAGTTTTATTAGCATATGTTATTACTGAGAACACTACATAAGGATGGAATATGGGACGGAGTTATTCAACATCCATAGCTACATTTATGAAGAAATAATGTGCAAAATGAATGATTTCCAAAGTAAGGATAGGCCCGTCGGTACATTCTACACAAATGTTTTTCATACAAGCAAGAAGTAGTGTCATCTCTCTCTTTTGCGAACTATGTGAAATCAGATCAGCGTTGCCACACCGCCACGATTTTTTTAACTTTAGAGATGCTGTAGTGTCATATTTTTTTACATTTTTTCTGTCTCTTTAATTCAATAAGACATTAAAAATAATTATCAGATTAACAGAACTTAGTTTTATCATGAAAAAGGATATTTGTTCTTCAATGCTTTTCATTTTGTATCTGCCTTGTTTATTTATAAATTTGGTACTAATTTCAATAAAAAAGACGCTGCAAGATTTTTTGTCTACTAAATGTAAAAAAAAAATACTATATCTGTGGTGGATTTGGACCTATTGGACCAATGAAATTGCCACATTTTATGCGCGGAAATGTGACGTCCTGTCCCTTTAAAAGTAAATGTGTAAAATACGCAAAAATTGTCATGCGAGTCCGTAAACATAAACAAATGACATAAAGATTTATTATTTCTTTAAAATTCTTTAATGGTCAAAAGTTTGACACCTCGCTCGAGAATAAACCTGCGACGTCAACCAAGGATTCAACCGAATCCTTTCTTATGCGGTGTGTTTTTTCTTCGAGCCCTAAAACTTCTGACATTTATTGGCTAAATTTATGAAGGTCGCGGCGTCGGTTGTTAAATATTCCAAATTCAAATCTGAATGTCCGATTGGTCGCGCGCCATTTCATACGATGCGTTCAGTAATCGTTGTCTGACGGCAATTCACCGGACTTATGGTTATGCCGCGGCGTGTGTGATTTCTTGGCTAAATTTATAGCTGTCATGCCATTTAACCTGTGGACTTTGAAGATAATACACTGACACTGCTATCTCTGTTAAAAAACCTTCAGAGAAACACAAGATGTAGTAGGTACCTACGTAAAAAATCTCGAACTGTTTGTTTGTACGCGGACCTCACCCGAATGGATGAAAAATATTTAAATCTTAATCGTTTTAACGGCTTAAAGATATCCATTGACTTATCCTAATACCTTCTGATAAAATCCTCTGAGCTGAAGATGATAACAATATAGAATGAAACAAAAACATTAAAAAGTATTTTTAGGAAAATACTTATGCATAGTATCTACTTATAGCTCGTTATAAACTAGCTTATGAAAGTAACTTCATATCTTTTGCATAGACCTATATTATGTATACGAGTATACCTATACCTACTACTCGTATACTCTTATTAGACAGCCTGTTCAGTACTAAAAGTTTGGACACCATTATTGACACCAAATAGTGCCAAGCCAACGCACTGTAGTCGGCTGCGAGCAAGCGAGACAAGTAGATGTTATTTTTGAAAAACCCTGACCCTTCAAGAACACATAATAACGCATATTGTTTATTGTGCACAGTTAAAACATCTTCATTATTTACGTTTGAACCAAACTAATCCACTTATTTTTAGACCGATAAACCCCAAAAAGCAGGATTGAAATATTCTGCAATACCACTTAATTTTTTTTCATTTTCATAATCCAAAAGAAGTAGGGGAGAGGGGGGCATAGTAGGGTACTTAACGTTTAAACATCCCTAAAAGCTAAAATATTGTGATTAAATTAAAATTTTTAACTTAGAATTATAGCTTAAATCATTGCGAATGACTATGAATACATTTATGTTGATAACGTAATTTATCTACGAGATGTGAATACTTAAATGAAAAAAGGCATTTGACCCGCTATGCCCCGTGCATAGGGGTAAAGTGGGGTCTCCTATGGGGCATTGTGGGGTGGTCATAATAAATAACGAAAGACAACTTCCAAACAAAATATTTTTTAGGGTTCCGTTGCCAAATGACAAAAAACGGAACCCTTATAGATTCGTCATGTCTGTCTTTCCGTGCGTATGTAACAGCCACTTTTTTCCGAAACTATATAATAATTATACTGTTGAAACTTGTATTCTGTAACCCGCATTAAGATTTTCACACAAAAAATAGAAAAAAAAAACAATAAATTTTGGGGGTTCTCCATACTTAGAACTGAAACTCAATTTTTTTTTCATCAAACCCGTACGTGTGGGATCTATGGATAGGTCTTCAAAAATGATATTGAAGTTTCTAATATCATTTTTTTCTAAACTGAATAGTTTGCGCGAGTAACCACAACAGATGCATTCAGCATCGTCATCATCTTCAGAGCTTTTGCTACCTTTTTGACAACCTTTCTCTTCTTCTTTTTGATGGATTTCAACTTAAAATCTTTAGCTACCCTCTTTTTCTGTTTTTTTAGTTCTGCAGCCTTTTTTATAGCTAGAAGCTCGTTTTTGTACGGTGATTCTGTGGTTATTGCTGTTTTCCCTCGTTGCTTATTATAATCAGTTCCCTTCTGGATTTCTTAATCAAAAAGCACAAGGTCATTGAATCAAAGGTAAGATGCCGTCAGTTTGTGTTTAATTTTGAATGAGCCGGTGGGGCATAGTGAAGTATGGTGCCTGGGGCAAAGTGGGGCACACTATTTGGATTATAAAAAAGTGCCTCACTTTGCCCCAGGCACCATAACCCACTATGCCCCAATGGCTCATTCAAAATTAAATAAATAATATTTGAAATAAAGTAGTAAATAAATAAACGCTAACACACTTCATACCCCCGCAGTAGGTTTTCACCTGTGTCGCGGGTGGCATGGACGACACATATAACACACATCACAATAACACCCATGACCCGAGTACAAATATTTATCTGTCACATAAATATCTGCCCCGGCCGGGAATCGAACCCGGGACCCCTCGCTTCGCAGGCAGGGTCGCTACCAACTAGGCTACAGGGTCGTCACTTAAATTAAACACAATTAAACATAAACTGACGGCATCTTCCCTTTGATTCAATTATCTTGTGCTTTTTGATTAAGAAATCCGGAAGGGAACTGATTTATAATAAATTATAATACACCACAGCACATAGGTGCCATAGAAAGGAGTGCTGTTCAATTTCACAAAAAAATTTAAGAAAAACACTGGTTTTGATATTTTTGTTTATATCACACAAACGCTTGCCGAAATGGCATGGCTACTAAGCGCGACTATGAAGGTAACGCGCCGACCATAGATTACCTCCAATAGATACCGCATACAAGGCAACTGACGCGCGCCAACACATACGTGCATTTGCAAGTCGACGACAATAGTGTCGACCAATACTGACCCGTCAAGTACAAGTATGAATAAGAAATAGCCAATCACAGCGCATTGTTTTGTTCCCCGCAACCCGCGCCTTCCGCCAAATTTTGTGAGTTCAAACTCTAGGAAAATTTCACTTATGCGGTATCTATTGGGGGTAATTTATGGCGCCGACTAACGACCCATCATATTGACGCATTTGACAGTTTATACAGCATTTGCTTCGAGCTGCATAAGGCTTGACCCGCTATGCCCCGTGGCCCCGCTATGCCCCCTCCTCCCCTAGATATTCATGAAATTCGATCTTTATGTAGCAGCCAAAACCGAAGGGAAATTTTTATTTCCTACCTTGTATTTTTTATACCTGCAGTATCCAAGATTATTATAATAATATTATTATTTATGCATTTTATAATAACATATTTAATGATTATGATTATAAAATGAAACTTAAAATGAAACTAAAATTCGAATAGAAAAGTAAAAATGGTTATATTTGGTAAACTCATACAAGTCATCACGATTGAGTTTTATTTATTTTGGAGAACTTTTACCTTAATTATACTACATTTATTACTCAAATAATTTTAATAATTAATGTTAATATAATTATTTAAATAATATTTAAATACTAAATAATTTTTTATACTGGCACGGAAGGAAATTAAAAGTTTTTTTTTTTATAATTTTCATTATAACTATTTTTAACCCGACTGCCGGAAGGGTTATTTTTTGCGTGTATCTTGTATTTATTTATATATGTATGTATGCGTGTAATATTCTTTATTACCTCATTATCTTCCAAACCGCTGAACGGATTAATATAATTAAGATATCGTTAGATTCGTCTTAATAGCCCAAATGTTTTTAGATGAGTGAAATTAAAAACTAGTATAATTTTTAAAATTAAAAAAAAAACCACTTGCTGCCAAAAAAACTATCATGATATACCTTTTTGAAATCATTATGGTGAGCTATTTAATTTGACACCCATATTACATTATTCGATTTATTTTTATTTGTTGATATTTCAGACAATGACATCTCACAGTTACAAAGTGTACTTAAAACATTGAAGTATTATTACTAGCATATAGAACCGACTGGCGCCGATCAGCTTCAATTTTCAATGGATTCATTCCATTTTGAAAGGAGAACGGGAGCTCAATTTTGAAAATAGAACCTCCCGGCGGCGGTTTCACATATTTTGTTCGAGATGTCTGTTCTATGACATTATACTTCAATGATTTAAAATCTGGAAAACGGGGACAAAGCCGCTGGCAGAACTAGTTAGTCATATCTATAGATAACTTTGACACAATTACATACTGTTACTACCTTAAATTGCCTAAATGTCCTAACATTCAGACTTCCCGAGTGCACTTTGATAATTAACTTGTTAATTCGAAGTATTGTGTGCAAATAATGTGTGATGCCACCATTTAAATTCGTTCTTATCAATTTTTCGACCTTTGTAATGAATCCGAGGACATACAAATAGGTAGACCTACCGATGCCAACTAAGTAATATAAAAAGTAATAAGTTAAGCAACGATTTAATAAATTAAACAGAAAAAACCAAATAATTGATTTTCATTTATTTAAATACGTATTGAATCGTAATCAACGGTTACAGAATCTCAAAATAAATCGCCGAAATAATAAAAATATATCTGTAATAATTATAATTATTATTATTGGTATTCCCGGAGCGGTATGACATGGGGTTCTTCAAAAAAGGTGTAAAAAGAGTTCTCCTTCAGGGCCGGCGTTGCATTGGTGATTCCTCTGGTATTGCTCATGTCCATAGACGGCGGTGACCACTTCTTTGGTCAACGCATCCCGCTCGATCTCATCCCGCGGGATGAGTTGTCCTAGTGCAATTTTTGAATCGGACAACTCATCCCGTATGCTTTTTCGTCTGCCCTTCAGGCTATAAAAATAATTTGAGAAGTTACCTCAATTTTATTCCTCATGAATCCTATTATCAGAAAAACACTGAAATTGTTATCGTGTAACATTAATATCTCCAGGGCCATGCGTGGTATTTTTTTTAATTTATATAACTTGTTTAAAAAATGGAGTACATATACACATTTTATATATGTATGTAGGTACATAATATCATTGAGTATACAATACATGTGTAATGGTGAAACCTCTCTTCTACATCTTTGAACCTGATAACGGTTTATGTAGCATAGCATACGAAAGCGACAGATGTATTAAAGAAAACGAAGCTCATAAATCAGTCAAAACAGACAGTGGTTTGAATTTAGAACTTTAACTAACCTCAGACAGATCAACAGCTTTCAACCACAATTTTTTCTAGTCACATTTTTATTTCAAAGTAAATTTTATTCTTCCAACAGTTAAAAAGTTAACTCAAGCGACATTGTTTGCAAAGCCTGGTGTTTGCGATAACAAAAATCTAATTTAAAATATCGTTTTGTAATGCGGGAAGATGACATTTTGAGCATATGCAAGTCCGTTGCACAGAGCAGATGTAGGTCTCAAAGGTACAAAAAATAATTTTAACACATAAAATTACTTATTAACGTGTGTGTGTTTGTCTTCCAATTACGTGAAAACCACCGAACCAATTTGCAAGCGAGGATCCGGGCTCTCAATAAGCAACAGGCCTTACACTCATCTTACGACCACAACAGGTGCTTAAAAACATTGTTACATCTTAACATAGGTACTGCGTTAAGCACAATGTTAAGCAATCATTGTCAAGTAACTATGTACCTATATCTAAGGTGTAAAGTTTTCTGTCCACTAGGTATACACACCACACAAAAAAATATTATAAAAATAATATTTTTTATATTGAATAATCTAAATTTTACTAACAAAAAATAACCGACTTCAAAATTACTCAAAAACTACTTGTTAGATCTCGCTCAAATTTATGCGGGACCACATGACAAGCATCTGCTTTCGATTAAAAAAAGAATCATCAAAATCGGTTCACCCAGTCGAAAGTTCTGAGGTAACAAACATAAAAAAATACAGTCGAATTGAGCACCTCCTCCTTTTTTTGAAGTCGGTTAAAAATATGACTCTATTCCCACTAGACGGGTCACCGATCAACACCGCCGCGCATCTTACACGGAGCTGCAAAAATTGTCGACGAAAATGTATAGAGGGCATAGAACGCAGTCGGTCCGTTTCAGTGGGCATAGTATTGTACAGTCGTGTTGTGTTCCGTGCCTGATACATTCTTAGCACGGTCATGATATGGTACGTTATAGTAGGCAGATTATTTAATCACATATATACGAGCATTAAAGTAAATCGGATCCTTCCTAGCTATATTAGCTTTTATTAAAATACCTTTAAACGAGAAATTCTTGTATTATTATACATAATATATATGTTACCGGCAAAACCCGATTTCAGGTCAAACTAGTTTGGCCTAGGCCAAACTAGTTTATCCTACTCGTGTCAGGACAAACCAATTTGGCCTAGTCTAAACTAGTTGGGCCTAGGCCAGACTAGTTTGTCCCGACACGATTAGGCAAAACTAGTTTCTTGTCAGGCTAGTCGTTAGTTAGAGTAATATTCATTTAGTTGCATATTGTTTACCAAAATGATGTATTAAGTAAGGTTTCGGACCAATTTTATAAAGAAAACGACAAATCATTATAATTATAAAGTTGCTTTGTATGCACTTTTAGGGAGAATTCAGGGGTTTTTGATACACAAACAGGCTTCCAAACGTCTCCGGCGCTGCGGGAAATGCAGCCCCTCCGCCCTTGCGTAACTAACTGCAGGCACTCCATGCTCGCCTACGCAGCTTCGGCTTTTTGGTCGCCTGCGGCGACCAGCCTCAGCCGCTTCGGCTCACATGGTGCCTGCAGTTTGTTTCAGCGGGCGAGGGCTGCTCTGCCTCCGCGCCTCCGGGGTTTACATTCACTCTAGGGGTAGGGCAGACTAGTACCACGTGGGGTCGGGGTTGACTAAGTCGGTTCTGTCACCAATTTTGAAAAATTGATAAAACAATTAATAAAGGAAACCATTACAAACGAGGGGGAAATAGAAAATATATTAACAGGTGCCCCACCAGAACCCAAGAAAAAAAAATACTTGGACAAAGAAGAAAGAAGAAAGAATCAACAGAACTCTTTTGAACACAAATCTTCATATTCAGAGGAAAAATTATTAATGTGCATTGCTACGAATTTAATGTGTTAAGGTTTTTTTGTAATTCTTAAATAAAAATTGCATGTAAATGAAAAGGTGTTTTCCGGCAATGAAAAACTGCTACAATAGACTCTTCCTGACATCTATTGGCGAGTAACAACACTAAAGCTACTTCAGTCACAGATTACCCCCAATAGATACCGCATAAGCAAAATTTTCTTAGAGTTTGAACTCACAAAATTTGGCGGAAGGCGCGGCTTGCGGGGGACAAAAAATGCGCTGTGTTTGGCTATTTCTAATTCATACTTGGACTTGACGGGTCAGTATTGATCGACACTAGTGTCGTGAACATGCAAATGCACGTACCTGTTGGCGCGCGTCAGTTGCCTTGTATGCGGTATCTATTGGGGGTAATCTGTGACTTCAGTAGTTGGCGTTGTTAAGCAACACTAAGCCAATGAGTGTTTGGTTTGAGGTTAAACCAAGAAAATCAATTGTTTCCGACCTCGGTCATCCAGGTACTAAGTATAATATATTAGGTGTACCTGTCTGTTAGCATTATATTTTTACCTTAAAGAGGGTTTTTATACGTTTGACGTGTCTGTGTGTCTGTATGTAGCATCGTACCTAAACGAATGGACCGATCATGTCAAAGTCGAAGTCAAAATATTTTATTCACTTTTACATATCACTGATACACTTTTATTAGATATCACTGATACACATAAGCACGTCATCATTTTTTTAATCTACCAACTTTTCGGAAGGGTGCTTTGTCATGGAGGAGAAGAAAAGCCGTAAAGAAACTTCTCAGCAAATCTTTTTAAAAAAATATTACAAAAAAAGAAAATATTACAAAAATATTTGCTAATCTGAGCGGAACTGGTTGCAGAACTAGTATTTTCCATGCATCTTTGTCATTTAAATACTCGTCTACTCTATAATATCCCTTGCCTAACAATTGTATTTTTACACCTTTTTTGAAAGATTCTATGGCAAGTCACGTATTGATTTTGGACTTTTATAATAGAAATGTACACCAAGCCCTATGAAAGATCGCTGCACTTTACTCAGGTGGAACGAAGGCGTAACTAATTGATGCATTCTTCTTGTTTGGCAATTATGAATAGGTATCACAATTTTGTTTATACCTACGCGCTTATACTCTTCCGTATAAAAAAATCCTTTCTAAAGATATACTGGACAGCTACTGTAAGTATGCCTATTTCTTTGAACTTTTTACGCAAAGATTCCCGAGACTTAAGTTTATAAATAGCCCTATGATGCAGTTTTTTTGTTAGAGGGCTCATATGATCGTAATGGTTATTCTTCTTAGCTATATTTGGAACTGACCCGGAATACATTGTTCTGCAACATGTTTTAAATTTATATAAAATAAAAAATATTACTAATTATACTTATTCAAATTTAGCTTTTGTCACTCAGAAATAATTTAGCTTTATATTAGTGAAAGAATTTATAATAATAGTTATAATCTAATTGCAATTATATCTGTCAGGTATATTATCTATACAAATATTATAAAGAAGAAAGTTTAGTTTTTTGTTTCTAATGGATAAACTCAAAAACTACAGGACCGATGTTAAAAATTATTTCACTAATAGAAAGCTTCTTTCCTTCTGAGTAACATAGGCTATATTTTATTAAAAAAAATGGGGGTTCTGTATGAAAATGAAGCAAAGCAAGGGCGATTACTAGTGTCAATATATATTATATAGGTATTAGGTAAGTATTTTACATGCGCTCCTCATAGTTACACTAGTTTAAACCTAAGCACGAGGAAAACCAAGGTTACATCACAATAGAGGTCAATTATTATCGATTAGGTATCGATTTTACCTTATTGATGATGTTTCTCACTAACTATATTTGACAGGAATATTTTCCTGCAGATTTTGGAAGGAAAACCACACTAATTTAATTATAATTATCTAAATTAACAGTACTTAATAAAGAATAAAGTAGTGGTGTACTGTTAATTAAATTACCTATAGCATAAAATAGCTACATTGTAATTAAATTTGTCGATGACATGATGTTAATAACGAGGATTAAAATTACCTGTTGTGATCAACTTTACAGTATTGTTTTAGTTTATTAATTTGCACAGTAATTACCTACCTACATTTTCCTAAAATATTATGTTGAGCAACATAATAGTAAATGTAATAAATAGGAAAATTATTAGTATTTAGTTTAGAAAATGATTCGGTATTCATCGAATAACTTAAATTACTAGGATTTAAGAATTATATAGATTTATATTATATTACTAGCTGCCCGGACAGACTTCGTTCTGTCAAAAGTTTATTTTTTTTATGTTGAGATGTAAGCTATCCTATCTTTCAAGTTGGATCAAACTGCACAATGACACGGTGTGCAAATTTGGTTAAAATCGGTTAAGTAGTTTAGGAGTCCATCGCGGACAAATAACGATGTACTAATAAAACACCATCTAAAATGGAAAAATAGGCGTGATGGCAGTAAGTAAAAATTAATAAAATTACGTATTTATTTAATGAAACCCTATTAATGGATTACAAAACACGCATTTATCGTATTATTATTAGCGAGATAAACAATATTATTGATAAAATAAAACTACAAAATACGGCCAGCCGCCATCTTGGCTAAAACGCCAGTCAGTCTCAATTAGCGCAAATTACGTCACACGTCTTAAAACAAATGAATATCACCATACTAAAAATGTCGTATCGTCTTTTGTTTTCCTGAGTCATGACGTCACCACCACGCCATGACAGTTTGAAGCGTTTTGGTGCGAATTTTAAACTTATAATTTGAAATGTATTTATTTTATACTAAACCTTATTTTTTTGCGGAAATATGATACACGTTGTAATTATAATATATTTCCCAACAATAAAGAATAGTATTTCAAAATCAGTCATCATGCCTATTGTGCAGTAAAAGTAGGTAGGCATAAGTAAAAGTGTTTTTGTTCGATAAATACCGAATTAATTATTTTCTCAACTAAATACTGACTCGAGTTAACACTAGCATAACCTATTAAAATAAATTTTATCTGAAGAAAAGTCACTTTAAATGCTAATTTTGGTGTGCAATTCATTTCAGTTTATAGTATTTTAATTTTTTTCTTTTTAATTATACCTACCAACCTAAACAATTAATTATAGTTATCTACATTCCTTCCTATTTTGTTTCTTATTATCTTCATTTATTATTCAAAAGCATTAAAAAGGGAAAGTCAAATTTACCATCATCCAATTACCTATTATTATATACCTATATATACATACATTATTATATATGTATATATGTACCTGTATTATCTATTTACATACAGCTTGCCTACGTCCGTGATCCCGCCCGTCTATGACGTAGATGTCTTGAAAAAAGATTGAATAGACTGACTAAGTTAGTACGCTCACCATCGTGGACCACATCTCCACTTACCATCAGGTGAGATCGTAGTCAAGCATTAACTTAATTTTTAAGTAAAATATAAACCTATAGGTACAGAATTTTAATTTAGTTAGTAATACTATAGCTCTATAAGCAGGTACATAAACAGATGTACAGTAGAGCTTCATACGTAAGTAAGCAGGTAGGTTTACCTATTTATCTTAATATAAGTATATAAATTACATGTCACGTTGTTTGTCCGCGATGGACTCCTAAACTACTTAAGCGATTTTAATCAAATTTGCACACCGTGTGCAGTTTGATCCAACTTGAAAGGCAGGATAGACAGAAGGTTTTAATAAAAAAAAACTTGTGACAGAACGAAGTCTGTCTGGGCAGCTAGTATGCCAATACATACATATATCTAGATTTGCCAATTTTGCCAAAATATTACCCTAAAAATAGAAAAGTTTCGGCCAATTTTTATGTTTTGTTTGTATGATGTTTAAGGCTTTAGGTTTTAGACTTTATCAATTATTTTTGCATCATTTTGTTCGATTAAAAAAATATTACTGGAAGTTAATTTAGATACTGTTATGTATACCTTACCTATAATAATATTTTTATGCAAAACATTTTTGCTCAAAAGATCTGGTAAAAAATTTGGTAGAACGAAAAACTACAATAATACTACCATTGTATGTATTACATTACAAGTAAAAAGCTCCTCTTGAGTACATTACTTGTATTATTTTTGTTGAGAAATTGCAACAGTTACATTACACCTTCCTATTCAAAATGTTCGCGTTTAATCAGGATTAGGTGCCGTAGGTTTTTTCGTTAATCGGCTTTGCTTTTTAAATTTCATTCCATTGTACTATAATCCTGTTTTTATCTTACTCATACTTGTATCCTTGTTTATGAAGTAATTCGGGATACCGTTCAGTACCATAGTACAGTCACCTCCAGAATAAAGTAACCTATCTGTTTACAGCGCAACAGCCAACGGAAACGTTGCTGTTCGTATATTTATAAACAGATGGGTTACTTTTATCTGCAGGTGACTGTACCAACATCGGATAAAATAGGTACATACATTTTCATTATAGATCAACTACAAATAATAATATGAGTTGTATTAATAAACCGATCTCAAGATTTAGTTTGAGATGCTGAAACATATCAAATTGCAGATATGTAAAAAGTAAAAAGACATTTGTAAGATGAGCTCGCGCTCATGAGCCAAGATCGGTTTATTAATACGAGCCTAAGAAAACATCTCGTTTTCCGCGAGGTAACATGAGGTACACTACTTTAATCCCGAGCCCCGAAGTGATACTTCGAGTTTACCTGTTTTAGCACTAGTAATTAAGACACTGACGTCCGTGCATCACTAACTGGGCTCACTGAAAATCAGCGCCGTAGACCCCTACAGCATTATGCTGAGTGAGCTCCACTTTCTGGGCCACTGGACATGCGAAAGTTATAGATTAATGTATAATATAGTCATAAATATTTATTTTTGTTTCTTTATTTTTTATCTGTTTGTGATTTTTTTGTTAAATCTATATGTTCGTGGGTGTATCTAATGGCCAGCGAAATAAACGTTTTTCTTTCTTTCTTTTTTTTTGAATGTTCAGTTGCTGTTGGCTCTAGCGGCCTTTATAGCAACACGCTACAACAGCTACACAGGAAAGGTAACTATCATAAAATGTCACACCACATTTGGCGTGAAGTACTTGAAAGTATGGATCATGAATCAAAGGGCATCGCCGAGTGTTAATAATAATAATCGCCGCACAGATGCAGCCTATGTATCTATAATTTGAATTTTACCAAGAAAAAATAACAGACTTCAAAATAACTCAAAATCTACTCGTCAGATCTAGCTCAAAGCCCCTTTGATTAATTTGGTCCCACCACACGACAAGCACCACCTTTCGATTAAAAAAATTATCATCACAATCGTTTCACCCAGTCGATATTTCTGACGTACCAAACATAAAAAACAGTCAAATTGAAATTGAATTCTTTTTTGAAGTCGGTTAAAAAACGACTAATGTTAAAAAGTTAAAACATGTAAAGCATGTTATCCTACTTCCTATCCTATCCTTCCTACTATCCTTCTACCTCATCCTCAGGGGCGTAGCTACTGCTGTATCAGCCGTATCAATTATACGGGGCCCCCAGCGTATAAGGGCCCCCACTAACACTCCCAAAAAAAGCTCGCCAGCGGCCTATGACTGCTACTGCAGTTGGCACTCCTTTTATATTTGATAGCTGACGTTAAGGAGGCCCCGCAACAAATATTGATATGGGGCCTCCTTAGGGCTAGCTACGCCACTGCTCATCGTACTGATATTATAAATTTTAAAGTTAATGAAGATGTATGGATCTTTGATACTCTTTCACACAAAAAGTACTGAACGGATTTTCATGAAATTATTACACATGTAGACCATGGTCTAGCATGTGATACTTAAGATACTTATTATTAAGCCGCGGACAGATTAAAAATATAAGCAGTGGTCATTGAAGTATAATGTCATAGAACAGACATCTCGAACAAAATGTGTCCCGCAGGGAGGTTCTATTTTCAAAATTGAGCCCCGTTCTCCTTTCAAAATCGAACGAATCCATTGAAAATTGAAGCCGATCAGCGCCAATTCATTGGGACATACATTGTGTTCGCGGTGTCGGGTGTTTAAGCTAGTAATAATACTTCAATGGCAGTGGTGTCTATATTAAATTTATATTTTTAAAACAGAGGAATCATGTGGGTAGAAAGGAAAAACGTGGCTAAATCCTAGTCTCCCACGACACAGGGAATCCTAGTGTAGAAGCTAGTGTACATGATTTTATGTAAACAAAGTTTATGAAATAAATCATTTTCAATTTTTCAATCATGAAAAAAGGTCAAGTGACACCGTTACCATAATATTAGGACTTGCGTAATTAAATGTATACCCAATTACATAGGTATAACATATGATACCTAATTTTCAGTTTAAATATCAGGTATTTCACGTAACTTTTTATACAAAATGAACACTAATTTTATTACATCTCGTAAATATTTATGAACTTCATTTATTACTCCTTCTAATTATGGTAAAAATGCTTTTAATACAGCTAAGCTCACAATGTAAGGCCTGTGACAAAGTCCACCAAATCCAGATTAGCAAACTTCACACACTTTCGAGAACAGCAGGTTTTTTGTGATAATTTTGAATATCCCTTAAGTATTTTTTGTGATAATTGTCCTTGCATCTTTGCATTCTCATAAGTCATTTAGGTAGAGCTACTATTATAACTATTTTTGACAGAAATAATAAACCATATATTTATACCAACATAATTTATTAACCTAACGCCCCAACTCAGAGTCACTAATGGTTACTTAAATCGTTCTTTAGTGCAGAATTTGTATGGTGATACTTTACTAAGGAGCGATTTAAGTAAACGTTAGTGACTCTGAGTTGGAGCGTAAGTGATTTTCATGTAATAAAGTGTGATGATGTGATTATGTAATAGTGATTTCTGAAGTGTTCTCTACGGTTCTCTATAAGTTTTGCCTTCTCTATTATATGATGTGGGTAGGGCTAGGGGTGGTAGGTAAAATACCTAACCTACACCACAGTTTAATTTGTACTTATACCCACATACCTATAACTGTGTTTCTAATAATTGTAAAATTATGTATGCTACTGACTATGACTCTACATTTGAACTGCTGTAAGCTTATGAGCTCCATATTAAATAATTTATTTTTAATTAAGTAGTAAAATAAATAGGTATTAATAACAGATGATGAAGTATTTACCATAATATTTACTAAAACCCTTCCTTTTAATAAGTGTTGTAACTTGTAAGTTCGCGGCCGCTCAATCCAAACGCGTAATAACACGAGGCCTAAAGCGCAGGTTAGGCCTAACCAATCGGCGAATGAGCGAACTTTCATGCAATTATAACTTAATATTGTCAATTAACGTCCCTTTATGTATTGTACATACATTCATTATGCATATATAGACATATGCATACGAGATAGATACAGAAATACGTGTATATTTTTGGATTTTGACATGACACATAAAATACTTAAAAATTTGAAAATGTGTGTAAATCGTGAGTGAGATAGCAAAGTTTTGTGTGGGTAACTGTTATAATAAAGAGGAAGTTATATAAGTGTTTTCATGCTAATTAAAGTAGGCGAAGTGCCTAATATTTCTTAGTTTAAGGCTCGTTGTCATTAGCAGTTGCCAAGACTTGTCTGGGGACTTCGCGCAGACTAAGAACCCTGATACTTATTATCATAGGTTGAAATTAACTACCCTACAATATTTCTAGAGCAGCAAGCAGATAACACTCTGGGCTTCACCAAACTTAGTAGTAGAGTCGCGCTACGCTTCGTAGCAGCAGTGGCAGATCATGTGTCACATGAGACAATACGCGAACTCATCATATACCTTTCATGTCAAATATACACTTTAAAACATTAATTAAAAATACGAACGGAACTAAGAGAATAACTAAAAAAACAAAACAAAACAACCTCCGTACGTCGGCATCGCGGACGTTAACCACAGTCAAGTCCAAGGCAGGACGGCAAAAAATCTAGTCTAGCGTCAGGGAGCAACACGACACTAACTTTTACCAATGTGGTGTTGGTGAAAGGGGGCATGAGCCCCCCGTCCTGCGGCAAGGAAACCCGCCAGTTCGGCACCTCTACACGCCACTGCACTGACACACCGCGGGCCGCGCGAGCGACACCAACACGCGCGAGTTCCGGACGCGTACTGATCGGCTGATCGCGGTGATCGCGCAGTGATCGCGCAGTGATCGCGACACAGCGACACTCCCGGCCCCGGCACGACAAAGACGCGCTCGCCGCGGCGCGGCTGTCGGAGCGAGACGCAGCGGCAGCCGGCGGGCGTGGCGAAGCGACCGGCCACTCGCGACGAAGGGGTGGCGCCTGCGATGTATATTTTTCTAGTTTTTTTTCGTGCGTGTTTCTGTGCGGTAGTGGGATTTCATTTTGTGGGACACGTGCGGCGTTCGCAGTAAATTTAAATTGCCTCGCCGGTAGATCGGGTAGCCGGCTATAATTATGAAGCCTGGATTTTTCGGTTGCATCTCTCTAGGCTCTCGTTTTATGGTTCTGGTTTTGGTGCAAGGATGTTGTGACTGGGGGCGTGCGAGCCATGTTTATGTAGACAGTCACCCGCCTTCTGACGTTATGCTGCCTTCGTCCGTTTTTTTATTTCGACTTGGAATTTCATCCACTCTAATTCGATTTTACTGAGCGCTACGGGTGTGGGTGTGTTCCTACATTTTGGCGTAGCGCGTAGACCTATACGTTAAATGTATTAATTCCAACGTAGGGACGTTACGTTTTCTACATAGAGGTATTTTATTAATTTTACCTACTTTTTTACTCTCATACCTACCCACCTTTACCTAGGTAATCCTACATTGTGTTATAAGTAGTAGCTACTAAGCTAGGACAGATTAAACGCTTACACACTCATACCCCCGCAGTAGGTGTTTACCTGTATCGCGGGTGGCATGGACGACACATATAACACATCACAATCACACCCATGACCCGAGTACAAATATTTATCACACACATAAATATCTGCCCCAGCCAGGAATCGAACCCGGGACCCCTCGCTTCGCAGGCAGGGTCGCTAACAACTAGGCTACAGGGTCGTCGTCTTGGTGTTCCACGACTGCTTGTTCTGCTATTTCAAGAGTCAAGTGATTGTGGTGACCATCCTAATTCACTTCATCCACTTTGTCACAGTTTTTCACTAACCCCTCCAATTCGTAGGTTCTTTGATCCAGAATTGTAACATGTCACACTAATTATGTTTTTTTTGCCTTTATTATTTTATATCACTTTTCGGTAGGTAAATTAGGTCACTCTTTTGAAACCAAAATACGATAAAAATATTTTGATTTCTGTATGATATAGAGCAAACTAACCTGACCTCATCTAATAACCTAATGTACTTATTCTAGAATGCTTTCAAAAAGCTTAGTAGGTAGGTACGTACCTTAAATATACCTACTAATAGGAAGGCAGTAGGATAAAGTTGTAGGGTCATATTGAAGTAGGTATACCTACCTACCAAGAATGCCGTAAGATCCGGGTTTTAATTGACTCTCCACTACTGCAACTGACAAGGGATGCTCTTAGCTTAGAATCCTCGCAAAAGTTGTCTTCTCAGCTGAGCCTTTTCCAGCTGGTCTCTCTATCCGTCAAGTAAAGGCAGATAGAGCCAAAAGCAACTGTCCATGCAAGAAAAAAGTAGCAAACGAAACAGCTTCTATTAAAAGAGTAGGTAACAGACAAACAGATAAAAAAACAGATAGGTAAAAAGGTAAAAAGGTTTCTCACAGAATTTGATAATATAGGTACTTAGGTACTTATACCCTACCTTTGATATCAATAAACCTTCAACCAGTTTTGAGTTCCTTTATCTGATAGTATGTAACTGGAAAAAAAACATTCTTTATTTCCCAGAATACTCACGATACAGAATCTTTTTTCTAGTGTGAGCATCAATGTAAGCATTTAGTTGGATATTTTTCTATGGAAATAGCCAGCAAACGAGCTGACGATCCACCTGATGGTAAGTGGCTGTCGTCGCCCTTGGACATTAGCAACACCAAAGGCATCACCGTTGCGTTGCCGGCCAAAAAAGAGAGAAGAAAAAGAAAAAAGAACTGGTTCTCATTAAAGTAATGTAAATACAAGACCATTATTTAGGTATTTCCTTGCACCTACTTTATCAGGCTTGTACATTACCTGCAGTTATACTAACATAACATAACCAAAGCGAGAATTAAATATCGCTATCGCTAGCTCTATGTAGAGCGAATGGTTATTATTGTGGGTAAAGTTAATTCATGCATTTCTGAATAAGAAAAGCTAAATAAAAAAGCTTTTCTTTATTTCCAGTGCGAACTGTTTCAAAGAGAATACCTAATCCCACAAAACACATTTTCATGTCAAATGATGCCAAGACGAGACCATGTGGCTCGCACTGTCAAAAAGTTATCAGATCTCATGTTGAGCCAACCTTCTAACTCTACAACCCCTAACTTCACAAAATCTAGTTTCGCGTCCGTCACATGCATGTAAGGTGAAAAAAAATCACTTTTCTGTTATACACTAGTTGTTGTAGTAACGGCCAAGGCACATATTTCGGCTTGTGAAGTTAGGGCTTGTAGAATTAGGGCGTGTGCTATACATAAACGATGGCAAACCTTCATTGGACGCTAAAAATGTCACTGAAGAATACGATCCCTTTTCCAGGAGTGCTACAATAAAAAGAAATAAAATAGTACCTACACCATTAAATGTAACCTAGATAGATCTTTGAATCGAAGTAATACTAGTAAGTAGGTAAGTATTGTTAGGGTGAAACCGAAGTCCAACCTCCATGATGCACTTATTAAACAACGGATGAGAGTAAGGCGAATGGTCCATCACTCCATCCTTATCGATGTCGTCAGTTAGAGAGAATAAAAAGCAACCATGCATGAGCAATGCATGGTGGTTTTTTTGGGAACTTAACAATAAAAGAAATTCGACTAACTCTTATTTTTATTAATAGTTCTTTCATTTAAGATATTATGTTGTTTAAAAGAAATTGATCCTTATGATCTTTGGTTGGTGTCAGAAAATGCAGGATGATTTTTTTTTCACATTTAACCGGTACGATCCCCGGTTCAAGCAGGTGATTTTTCAAATTCTTTGAATGCAGTTTTACTTATTTTTGAAAATAAAGGAATGTTTCATTTCAGTATTCACCATCATCAATATTGAGGGTACTTTTCCTCCAACCAAGTATATCCGAAGTTAAGACTAGATCAGTCGAAGTTTAGGGGCCATCCATAAATTACATCACACGTTAGAGGGGAGAGGGGAGAGGGGGGGGGGGGGTAAGATGTAGTTTGACATTGTGTGACAAGGGGTGGAAGGAGGTCCTAAATTTTGTGATGTCACATTTCAAAATCGAATAATTGGTAATATGTACCTACTCGTATTGGTAAATATCAAAAAACAATTAATGGAAATAAAACTTATTTCGGAACTGCTGTCTTAATTTAACAATTTCTAGGTGTAAAATTCTACTTTTACACCTAGAAATTGTTAAATTTAAAACAGCCAATGTGACACTGGGGGTCTCACAAATTTGACCAGCTGTGACAAGGACGGGGGAGGGATCAAAAAGTCATGAGATTAGTAATGACATAATTTATGGATGGCCTCTTAGCCGCCTTCCAGTCTACACCACTTTGCCAAGCGGGAGATCTCCCTTTGCATATATCCGCCATATCCGCCATCACCATAACATGTTAGGTTACAATAGGTATACACCCTGTTCCTAAGGTTGTGCACGAACTTCGGCCTGTTATTCAGACCATTAAATTGGTCATCTTTCGTTATGGATTCATTACTGAAATTTATTTATTTTTTAATTTTTCATTTTCATACAAACTAAATACTTGAACGTAAATTGCCTAATGTGTAATCTCTTTACGCAAGCTGGCAACGTCGCATTATGATTGATATGAAACTTTGACATTAGTAAACTTTTATTGACGTTAACAATTATTTCTCATCAATTTTGCTGTCTGTGCGACCAGTGACATTAACAAAACCAAATAGGTAGTAATACTAGTTCGAAAAGTTTTACGATGTTTGTTTACTTTAAGGCCCATTTAGACGGAGAGTTTCTAGTATCTATCGTACACTACTATCACTAGTAATAATCGCCATAACATTATCGTATCAAATGTTTACATACAGGAAAGAACTAAATTCTCACCTACGATTATCTCATATGACATTCGTAACTTATCGATCAAGGCGATAATTTCCTACGTCTATTTAGGTACACATTTTACGTAAGATTACTTACGACAATCTCGACTTGTATTCGACTTACATTTTTCAAATTCATACGTGTATCATACAAGATGGTTGAAAACGTTTTGAGTGCGAGATTTGTCATTGGAGTTAAGTTTACAATCAATATTCCATTGCGAGGAAATTGCCGTCAAATAGCGAGAGGTGTAAATGTAAGAAAGATTTTTTTTATTAATTCTATCGTGGCTTCTTCGAGACTAGAAGCTCTCCGTCTAAATGGGCCTTTATTGACAAGTCAAGCCAATAATGACATGACATTTAAAATGAAACAAGTATAGTTTGAATGATTATGACCGTACTGAGCGGCAACATAGCACAAATAAAGACCCTTTTACAATTTACACCCTTATGAAATGGAATTACCAATAACTTAAAAACTAAGCTTTACAGTGCACTAGTACCTGTATAAGATATGTTTAGTAAATGCTATAGAATCATTTGGTAAAGTTTGTGCACAACCTCAATAACACCCGGTATAGGTACGTTCAGAACTGGAAATAATGCGGGACTACCATACAATGATAGACTGAATTATTATTATTTATATCTACTTATTAATTATTTATATTATTTATACCTCTTCCTTTTTGCAGCGCATCCGTGTTACCAGCCTTCGGTTACTGATGTCAATGTGCGACGATGACCATTAACCATACCGACTTCAAAATTAGGGATAACTCAAAAACTACCTACTTGTCAGATCTCGCTTAAATTTAAGTGGGACCACATGACAAGCACCAGCTTTCGATTTAAGAACAACATCAAAATCGGTTGATCTAGTCGAAAGTTCTGAGGTAACAAACATAAAAAATACAGTCGAATTTAATACCTCCTCCTTTTTTGAAATCGGTTAAAAATACACTTACTTCAGTGCTACTAACATTACGCCCAACTGCAGATTTAGTTGAAATGCACTAGGTATATCATTACAACGACATGTAGTAATGTAATCAGACGTCGCCCAAAATCCGGCAAGTCTCCTTACCTATCAACGCAATGAATTAACATACCTACCTACCTACTAACGTACATCGTTCACTGTATCAACGCATCAATTTGATGACAACTCGAACATAACAGTCAACTTGTTTTGATTGGACGTGAAGTTTCGAACCAATACGACAAATTGTTGGAAGTTACTTTATGAAGTTAAAATTAACAGTTTTTAATTTAATAATCGTTGGAAGTTACTTTCTGAAGTTAAAATTAAAAACTGTTAATTTTAACTTCAGAAAGTAACTTCCAACAATTTGTAGTATTGGTTCAAAACTTCACGTCCAATCAAAACAAGTTGACTGTTATGTTCGAGTTGTCATCAAATTGATGCGTTGATACAGTGAACGATGTACGTTAGTAGGTAGGTAGGTATGTTAATTCATTGCGTTGATAGGTAAGGAGACTTGCCGGATTTTGGGTTTTAAGTTACTTTCTGAAGTTAAAATTAAAAACTGTTAATTTTAACTTCAGAAAGTAACTTCCAACAATTTGTCGTATTGGTTCGAAACTTCACGTCCAATCAAAACAAGTTGACTGTTATGTTCGAGTTGTCATCAAAAGTTGAAATTTTTATTAGCTAGGTACCTATTTTATTTTAGCTGTTGAGTGACACAAATCAATCCTAATCATCATTACGATAATTAACATTTAATTTGAATGAAACAGTGATTTTGATGAGAAGATTAGATCATTATTATAGATTGTAATAAACTGCCTTAAGCTCAAAACCTCCAATTTATAATAATTTTAATATTATTTTTCAATGATCATCTTATTAATAGATAATATTGATAATTTTAAATTACCTACAATCATTTGTATTTTAATTTAATCATCATTATTTAGTCGTTTCTTCTTTCGTCTCACTTCCACAAGAAGCACGGCATCACAGACACACGGATAATTGGACGTAGTTTCTGAAAAACGTTCCAAGCCACTCATATGTCGAAATTGAGTTAATAGTGCCTAATTGACTATGGGATGCACATTAACCAGCTGTCAAAATTTGAAAACTCTACTGTCACTATAAATGGCATGTACGACATAGTAGCCCAACCCACATAGTATGGGGAATACAAATATACTAAAACCATACTAAAACAGTCCAAGTGTCCTGAAACGTTCTTATTTTATATTGTTGTATATTAAACACACTTAGAATCTAATTCATAAAAACGTTTCAAACATCATTAATAACTGACAAAATAATAATAAAACGAGTTTATAATGAAAAAAAGACATATATATTAAACCAAAAACAAATTAAGTGAATCTTTTTAAGTTAAATTATCTCCTAATCAACATCTTCATCTTCTATTTCAGCATGAAAATCTGGTTCACCCCCAAATCCTTCTGTTAAATCAGTCAACACTTCTATGCATTTACCTGTTTATAAAATGACAGACAATCCTCAGGAATCAAGTGAAACATTGACTAAATGTCATTTAATTTAGTCTGAGTAATAGGCTTCCCGTTTGGCCAAAGAGGAACAAAGAGTTCTGGGTTTAAAGAAAACACGTTTCCTCTTCCTCTGAATTTCCTCCCTATGTATAACTCTTTGTACTCACCAATCTCTTAATATTTCATGAAGATAGAATATATTATGCTATCTTTTTTTGATTGAATATGTTTAGTTTTCAATAACTCTTTTCATTAAAAACTCGTTTTATTATTATTTTGCCAGTTAATAATGATGTTTGGAACGTTTTTATGAATTGATATTTTATAACGTGACAAAGACATTGCAATATATCAAAAACGTTCCAAAGCTAAGTTTTTGCTAATATTAAAAAAACTATCAATGTTGGAAGTCTTAAATAAGGTTAACTAAAAATTTTAAAGTGTTATGTATAGTATAACAATACTTGAAGTTTAAACTAAAGTGATTTCATGAAGTAATACAAGATTGAGCTTAAACCTCAATTTTCTCAAAATGTTATGTTTGTGGATTGGAACGTTTTTCTGGAACTACGTCCAATTATTATATCCTTCCAACAGCCTTATTATGTCCTCAGCCGGATATAGGCCTCTCCTAACTAGCGCCACTCTCGTCTCTAGCGGATGCCGGATGTCCGCTGAAAACAGCGGGTCATCAGCCAAAATGGTCTATTGGTCTTTCGATTATTGCCATAAATTCCTTGCATAAAGTTGTTAGCTGTTATAAAAATTTTAGTATTTCTTATAGATTTTAATCGTTAATTAATACCATTATTATTATTATTATATCTCCATAGGGTTGGCCTGGATAGCTACCACCCTTGAGCATGAGTCAGCCGCCAAACGACTCGTCGTGTTCCGGCTGGTGGCTTGAGAGGCAGTTCTTTCTTTCTTTTAACTTTATTTTCTTTAACAAGGCTAAACTGATTGTAGGTACCAAACTTTAGACTACCATGGGTGGTAAAAAGCATTAACTTAGTAAAAGCCTATTCACTCTTGCCTTGAAAACACATTATAATCGAGCTGAAATACCGACGCGAGCAATTTATTCCAATCCTTCGCTGTAGGTAGGTACGTATAATAAATGATAAAGCAAAGCGCGTCGTCCGTACAGAGGGGATGTTAACGACGAAGGGATGGATACCCGCCGTGCGTCGGGACGTTCGATAATAGAAAGGGGATGGCGGAATCAAATTATGTAACGTATTAATTATGTAAGGTACCTAACAATTTGGTACCAAATGTATTCGAATCCAATTTTTTCTGGTGCGCGGTCTAGACCAATCTACAATACCTTCTACTTTCTACGCTTAATTTAAACTACAAAATTAGCTAAAAGTTAGTATAAGGTTCAGCAGGGTGCACGACAAGCAAAAAACACCTCGAACTCAAGATACATGGAAGCTTAGAGTATATTATACAGTAGACTCTAAGCATGGAAGAATGTACTTTAACACCCAAGTTCCCAAATAAAATTTTATTATATTATAAAGTTCTAGAAATGCCATCTAGGGATAGTAGTAAACACTACTTAGTTAAACGTGTTGAGAATTCCCAATTCGTTGCGTGATGCAATACGCAAGATGGCGCTCTCAACGTAATAATACTAGCTTTTATGGCTTGACCAAAGTATGAACTTATCATCAAGGGAAATATTGATGCTATATTGTCTATGCCATTATGTATAAATTTTATTAAAATAATTTATAAAATACGAATGTGATTTAAAATAATTATGATTTTCTCTTAAAATTGTAGACTTTTGTCAAGCGTCACTCTAATTAAAAGTTTACAAAGATAGAAAATTATTAAACAAAACAAATTAGTTTAAAAAATTAAATACACTGTTTTAATGTCACTGTAGATACTAAAGAAAAAAAATTGGGACTGTGCTGTTAACCAGGGTTACCAACTTAGGGGTTTTCCCCCCAAATTTAGGGGGTAAATATGTAAGATGGGATTTTTTTAGGGGTCTTATATGTTTAGGGTTATTTTTAGGGTTTTTTTAGTCTTCATATTTTTTATTTATTGATCAAAATAAAGATGTAAAAGGTTAAAGAGGTCCTGGAACAAACTAGCCAATCAAACAAGACTGGGACTTTTGGCGTTTAAATATAGGATATCAGATTATTCTGTAATCTGGAAAAAGAGAAATCCAAAAGTGAGTACATATTTGTGAATTGACCTTACAAAATAAATCGATATTGTAATCGGAATTGATTTATTTGTAAGAACTCATAAGTCAAATTAATGAATCAAATGGCAATGAATGAAGAAACAAAAAGTTAATTATTATCGCCGTATTTTATATTAAAATTCATTTAACTTAAAGGTATAGAAATACATGCATAATTAATAAATAAATATACATATTTTTTTGATTATTATTTACTATTTTGCCAAAAAAAAAATTTTTGGGGGATTTCCCTGTAATTTAGGTGATTTTAGGGGTTTTTGATTTAGTTTTAGGGATAAATATTTTTGAGAGTTGGTAACACTGCTGTTAACCATTAAAAACCTCTGCTGGAGCCAAACCAGTGAGCATTATCAGGCCATGCTTATCACAAAAATGCATTATCATCAAAACGAAAGCATTATGTAAAATTTCAACTGTTTAGGATACGTAGGAAGTAGGTCTAATTAAGTTTGCAAGATTCAGGGGCGTAGCTACCGCCGTATCAATTATACGGCCAACCCCCAGCGTATAGGGTCCCCCACTAACACTCCCAAAAAAAGCTCGCCAGCGGCCTACAACCACTACAGTTGGCACTCCTTTTATATTTGACAGCTGATGTTGAAGGGGCCCCACAACAAATATTGATATGGGGCCTCCTTAGCACAGGGCAAGCTAAATAAAAGTAGTCAAGCTAAATAAGAGATTAGTCGTGTGGGTAGCCTACAAAAAGACGTGAATTTAGTGTGCTCCTTGTTTTTAATAATTTAATATTCAATAAGTTAACAATTTTTTATAAATATATGTGTTAATTACTTGTGAGGCCCATCTGCACTAACTGCCTTATCCACTTCACTTCACTCTGTTTATTATTGCACCAACTATCACAATGGACTCACAACTTGCAAACAACTTGGAACAGCTGGAGAAGTTATTTGTCTCACGCATGAACTCCTATGAGGACAAGCTGCAGAAGCACATCGCCGGTTCTAGCGCCACTCATCCAGATGTCTCATCACTATCTCATGAATTCAACGAGTTCAAAGCTTTTGTGTGGGAAACTCTTAAGACACTGAAGTCTCAGGTGGAACTCATCTCGCATGGTCTAGACAAACATGAGACCTTTATGAGAAGAAAGGTCTTGTTATTCCATGGTGTCCCAGAGAAACAGAATGAGAAATTGCATGAAACGGTTTCATCAATTATATCCAGCCAATTGAAGTTGTCCGATGTAAACATTAACAGCTTGCAGGTTTGCCATCGCTTAGGCTCATCCAGCGGTAAAACTCGGCCTATTCTTACTAGGTTTTACGACTTGGAACATCGTCAGGAGGTATGGGAACATAAATCCAGACTCAAGGGTAGCGGCATCACAGTTACGGAGTTCCTCACCCAGACCAGGCATAGGGTTTTTACTGCTGCCAGGAAACATTTCGGCACTAAGCAGTCCTGGACAACAGATGGCAAGGTGGTAATACTTCTCCCGAACAATACAAGGCGAAAAATCGTTAGCATGAGTGATCTTGAGATGTTGATGTCACATCATCCGTCGGTTTCTTCTGATGTTGCGGTTGATTCTCGCCATCAGGAAGGTCAGTCTCCAAAATCTGGTGCATCGAAGGTCGTGAATGCACCACGGAAGACACGTCGCCGTTAATGTAATTGTTCGGATAGTTGTTTACAATAAATCTAATTTGGTATGTCTCCCTAAATTTGTCGTATTGCAGTATTTGTTGTAAACCTCGAATGACGGTAACTCCGGAACTTATACGTGACGTCATGCAACTTTACTTTTCGAATTTTAATTTTTAATTTCATTATACTCCGCTTTCATTTCAACCATTGACTTTGACATTACAATACATTCAACTTATACCATTGACGTTGACTTATTTCAAAGTAATTTGACAAGCTACGTACGTTCCGTTCTGCTTCCGCATCAAAATATTGTATTTTCATACCTTTTTTAACGTTGTTCTACACAGAGTACTTGCAACATGACATAGGTAATTATTGATTGAGTCCTTATTTTGACAGACTAAAGTAACAAGTACAGTGTTGCCTTTTTTTCCTAAATAAATAATAAACTACTTATAATATAAAATAAAAAATACATTCTATAAGCATAATAAAAACTGGCATTTTAATACGTATTTTTAAATGACACCTAATTAAAAGGAGCAACATTGTATCTGGCAAAATCTGCATTTTTTTTTTTAAATTGTATAGTCTGTCGAATTACGAACTGTACTTTAATTGTTTTAAAAAACTAATTTTGTTTGTATTCTTTCTTTTTCTTCTTAGATACGTTTTTCTTTATTGTGCTGGATGTGTAATCATGTTTTTTTTTATCTATTTTTTTTAAGGAGTTTTTTTCCAGCACTCTAGGCAGTGGTTAGTGTCGTGGACTTTATGATTTGATTGTACTTTTGTTTTATTAGATTATTGTGAGTAATTATTGAATATTTATTTATTTTTATATTTTTATTTATATATATTATATTTAATATGGATATGGATATTATTCCTGAGGATAGCTTTTTCTCCTGCTCTTCTTCCACTTGCAGCTTTGACAGCGCGGTTAGTGACTTACCACAGTCTATACTTTTGCATGACCTGATCTCCTCCATATTTTCTGATTTCCGTGGCAATTTTAATGTTGCCCACATCAATGCTCAGAGTGTTCCTGCTCATTATTCAGATCTTCTGGCTTCTTTTAATACTGCACATCTCGATGCGTTACTAATTTCGGAATCCTTTCTTAAACCTTCTCTTCTTTCTGCCCAGTTCTCATTACCAGGATATGTACTTGTCCGCAACGACAGAACAGGTAAAGGCGGCGGAGGTGTTTGTATCTACTTGCGAGCTGACTTATCTTATAAGGTGGTCAGTACCTCTCCTTCGCTTTACTCGGAATCCGCTGAATACCTGTTCATCGAAATCTTCATTAGCAACCGTAAAGTTCTACTTGGTGTTTTTTATAGTCCTAATTTGAATATTGATTATTTTGACAAATTTGACGAACTATTATCGGATATGTGCCCCATTTATGATCATGTGATTATTATGGGTGACTTTAATACCTGCCTACTTAAAAATGATTCCCGATCTACCAAATTGAATTCCCTTGTAGCTTCTTTTAATTTACATGTACTTCCTCTTTGTCCCACCCACCACTTCCCCAATTGTAACCCCTCATTAATTGACCTTATGTTCGTCTCGTCACCTGGTAATGTTGATACTCATGGGCAACTCACATCTTCCTTCTCCTATCATGATCTAATTTATCTGTCCTATCGCATTCGGACACCGAAACGTAACGTACACCACCTTTCTCTCCGTAGTTTTAAGGGCATTGATTTGGAAGCATTAAGGCGCGATGCTGACGCTATTGATTGGATGAAGGCAGTGCATAGCGTCAGTATCGATGACAAGGTGTGTATCCTCAACGAGGCTGTCCTTAATTTATTTAATAAACATGCACCGGTTAAACGTGTAAAAGTTAAACACATGCCAGCGCCCTGGCTTACTCCTCTAATAAAAGAACTGATGGGCAAGAGGGATAGAGCCAAGAGGAAGTTTAAACGCTCTCCCACGGACAAAAATCTAGCCCATTTCAAACACCTTCGTAATTGTTGCAATCGTCTGTGTAGGGACGCTAAGAGACGCTATTTCCATGATTCACTTGTTAATCGTAGCACCGCTGAGATCTGGCGATTCCTTAAATCCATGGGGATAGGGAAAGCACCGGTATCTGTAGATGGTGTGGTAAATCCTAATGATTTAAACCAATTTTTCTCTAAGTCACCTGTCTCGTTGGATTACCTCACTAAAAACAATACGTTGCGAACCCTAATGGACATGCCAAAACCACAATGTCAGCCATTCAGTCTCACGATGGTGAGCGAGGAAGACGTAATGAAGACTATTAAATCTATTACTTCGACCGCGGTTGGAAATGATGGACTATGTTCTCAAATGATTTTATTAATACTTCCTAACATTCTCTCTATTCTTACTCATATTTTAAACTTCTCCTTATCCTCGGGTGTGTTTCCATCTTCCTGGAAATGCGCTCACGTAATTCCTTTACCCAAAATTACAAATCCTTGTTCCCTATCAGATTTCCGTCCCATTTCCATCTTACCATATATCTCCAAAGCTCTGGAACACATAGTCCACAAACAATTTTCCACTTTCCTCCTTTCGAATTGTCTCCTTAATCCATTCCAGTCAGGTTTTCGACCCGGTCATAGCACTGTGACTGCACTGCTGAATATCACTGATGACATTCGATTAGCTATAGAGAATAAGCAACTCACTCTGTTGGTCTTATTGGACTTCAGCAGTGCCTTCACATCAATAGACTTTGACATCCTTATTGGGATTTTAGGTTCCATTAATGTCTCACCTTCCACCATTACTTGGTTTAATTCTTACCTTCGGGGGCGTTCACAGCGTATTCACCACAAAGAGATAGTTTCTGACTGGATTAGTCTCGACGCTGGCGTACCTCAGGGTGGCGTTCTCTCTCCGTTACTTTTCTCTGTTTTTATCAACTCTGTTACTAACCTTATTGGTTCTAAATTTCATCTCTATGCAGATGATTTGCAACTTTATCGTCATTTTGCTGCTGCTGATGTTGATGTGGCAATCAGTGATATGAATAATGATCTCTGTCGCATTAACGAGTGGGCTAGATCATTTGGGCTGCTTATTAATCCAAAAAAATCACAAGCGATTATTATTGGTTCGAAACATAATCGAAATACTTTGGATTTCTCTACGTTACCATTATTGCATCTAGATAATACACCTATACAGTATACCAACACTGTTAAGAACCTTGGCTTAACTCTAGATGTCAACTTATCATGGAGGGCACACGTTGGGGAGGTGAGCCGTAAGGTATTTCATGCTTTGCACTCGCTACGATGCTTTCAAAGTTTTCTGCCATTTAATACTAAAATATCCTTATGTCACTCTCTTGTTTTACCGATTTTAGATTACGCAGATGTTTGCTACTTAGACGCCACAGAGGAGCTCTTGAATAAGCTTGAGCGCTTGCAAAACTTATGTATCAGATTTATTTTTGGGTTACGGAAATTTGATCGTGTGTCACAGTTTCGCAAGGATCTCAAGTGGCTCCCAATCCGCTTTCGCAGGAATACTCGTATCCTTTGTCTACTGTTCAATATCCTTAAAAACCCATCTTCCCCTTCCTACCTCCGAAATCGTTTTTCCCCCGCCCGTCCATCAAATGCACCGTGTAGAACGCACATTAAGTCCCTGCTACACATTCCTTCTCACAAGACTGCATCATATTCTCACTCCTTTTCTGTCCATGCTGTTAGGCTGTGGAACTCACTTCCGCCAAAAATACGTAATTCTCAATCCCTCTACTCTTTTAAAAGACAGGTCAAAGAGCACTACCTTTCCCTATCGTAATTGTTGTTTTTCACTACTACTGTTTTGTTAATATCTAGTCCTATTCATATGTATTTGTATATATAATATATATATATATATATATATTTATATGTATTTGTTAAGTATTTATGTAATTATGTGTATGCTAATATATATTAATGTATGTTAGAAACAATGTGCACACTAATCATATTCTACATCACCTTTCCATTCCTAGGTCTGCTGGAAGAGATTTCTAATAGAAATAAGCAGTACCTTTGTACAAAATATCTTTTACTGTGTTTTATATGCTCTGTTTGTGTACATAAATTGTTAAATAAATAAAATAAATAAATAAAATAAAACCGTATAATAAAAACTTTCGATTATCGTCGTCGATCTGAGATGCATTGCTCAGATTTGATTCAAGTGCTGAAATATTTAAATGGACAAAAATAAATAAAAAAAACACCGCATATTTTATAAGACTTAATTTATTTAAATCACGCACATAAAACAAATCACGTGCTCTCGTATAAAAATAGGTTTGTTAATAGTCAAAAATGACAATATTTTACAAAGTTCTCAAATACGTTTATAATTATATACGCTTTGAGACATATCACGGCACAGTTGCCTGGTATTATTTACTACACAATAATATAAATAAAATACGAATATGTATCTCCTGAAATACTAGAAGTTACTTCTTTTAAATCACACTTTTAAAGGCACATTCACTTAAATTACCATGGAGCTTACTGCAGTTACATTATTTGTAGTTTTGTACTAGCTCACTACTATAACACTGAGTTGTCAAAATATATAAATAGAAACTTAATTATTTCAGCCACTTAACAAAAAATGTGAATTCACTCAGTCCTCAATACACAAATACATAATATTAAACAGCTTTTTTATATTATGATATAAAGTATCTTTTTTTTTCCTAAATCCGTACCTTCCTATACCAATATTGATATCAATTATGTATTATGCAATACATAATATTTTGTATCTTTAATATTGGTATGCGAATTGTAATTCATCGTATTTAGTATTCGTAACACAAACATGGAAAAACATAGTAAATGCAGTCAAGTAACAAAGTTACTTATTATTTCACAATTCATTACTTCTTTGCTTACATTACATTTCACAAAATATTTTCTTTTTTACTATTTGGGCTGTTTAATAGCCCCTCTTCTCATTTGTACAATTGCATATGCATTGCTACTTATATTAAAAAAGAAATCTATAATAGTAATACTGTTTACGTTTACTTACTAATTATGGTATCGCATAAATATGAGGCCGATCCTTTTCTTATTTAATTTTCTAACATAAAACGTGAGATTAAAATAGGCACACAAAAAGATAATGTAAGCCACATTATCTTTTTGAGCCAAATATTTTTATCTATTCAAAATGCTCTTATAAATAATAATAATAATAATAAATAATGCTTCACACCCATAGCCCCACACTAGGATTCCCTGTGTCGTGGGCGCCATGGACAACACACTAGACAAGGACATTCACACCCAGACCGAGAACAGAAATTCAAACTCATATTTTAAATTTCCGCCTCGCTGGGAATCGAACCCAGGACCCTCGGTGCGGCGATCCGGCATGGTAACCTTTGCGCCACACGGGTCGTCACACATATAACACGTATAACATTTATATGAACAATCTGAAAAGCATACAGTGCTGCAAATGATAATAATTGCTAGTAGCTTACCACCAGGACGTCAGCAGGCATGAGACATACCTGCAACATTCAATACCCGGCCTCACAGGTACGGGTATCGCCATATACCCAGGACTAACCCGGTAACTCGTCCGTTCGTTTGTCGGTTGGTTACACATAAAGGGTACGGTTACCAATCAACAATGTCTATCTCAAAAAATAAACTTTACTACTTACTTAAAAAAAAAACCTTTTTACTGTTCAATGATAAGGTTACTGAAAATTTATAATACATATATAGATAAAGAGAAAAAGATTTCTTATTTAGCTTTTTCAGTAACCTTATAATTGCACAATAACAGTTTTTCGTCATCTCTTACAAATTTTTTTGAGATAGATATTTATTCTTCCCCGTCGGTATGCGTTATACCATTAAGCCCAAGCCTGGGTGTTCCCTTCCCGCTGCATCCTGGCGATCTCATGTCTGAGTTTGGCCTCGTGCGCAACCTCCGCTCGGAGTTCAGTCTCACGGCTCGCTGCGGCGTCTAGCTGCTCCTTCTGCAGCCGCAAGCTGTTCAGCTGGGACTGCAGCGCTGTTATCGTCGAGTAGGATGAGTTCTTCAGCTGGAATTGGATTTCAAAATTAAATTAAAATATTTTTAATACCTTCGTAATAGTCTTATATATAAAATTCTCGTGTCACGGTGTTAGAAGTTGAACTCCTCCGAAACGGCACACCGATTTTCGTGAATCTTTGCATGCATATCGGCTAGGGTTGAGAATCGGACATATATTTTTCATTCCCCTACTGCTAAAAATTTTTTGGCAGAACAACGTTTGCCCGGTCAGCTAGTTACATTATAAAAATATACTCCATGTTTGCAGCTAACCTAGTAAACTTAATAATGTTTGTTGTTTAAGTAACTTTAAATATCTGTATTAAATTAATAGTGTTTTATTTGTTGGTTTGTTTGGAAGCGATAATTTCTGGAACTGCCTGTACGATATGATTTTTGTTTGGGTATGTCAGCCACATTCATGAGTCCGTCTTAAATGCTATTATTATTCCTTATAAAAAGGAAAATGTAGAAGTCTGTACGGAGTACGGGTATTTAAAAGTAACGAAGGACATATTACCCGAAGCGAATGATTGCGGATTAGTAACACTAGTAATAATAAGCTTCCACTCGAACGCATGAGTCAATGTCAAACAGGTGGCGAGTGATGACATTGACAGCGGAGCGACCCGAACGATTCCGAACATAGCCGAGCGGCCGCGCCACGGTTTATACCGCCACCCGGCAATAACAACAGCTCAGTATCTGTTGCGCACGGCTAGCATCCACATGTCTTGGAACTAGACGGACCGGCAGGCTGTTAGTTTAGTACTTAACACGCGCTCGTACGGTGGTACTTTGTTCGCGAATACCATTCGGACCGTGTATAGTTTTAGAAATTCAATTTATGCCGCACGAATTGTCAATCATTGAATAAACAATCTGTGAAAATTGCCGTAAGTAACCTATTTTATTACCACGTGTTGGAAGAACTATGACTATCGTAACGGCAGTTATTTAAAAGCAAACAATGGCCAACCCCTCAGATGTTCAGATTAAAAAGGTGAAGAAGGGATCTTTAGCTACCTGTACTCACTACTACAGTGGAGAAAGGCAGCAAGAAGTATTAGAAGCGTTTTTGTCAGCTTTAAATGATTTCAAACGAACCGAGAACATAAAAGAAGATGATGCAATAATCGGACTGCCCCTGTTGCTAAGGGGTGACGCTGCAATTTGGTGGGAAGGTGTAAAGGATAACATTAAAACTTGGACAGAATTCGAAACACGGATACGAGATGCTTTCGTCCCGAAACCAGCGTACATCTTGTACCAAGAAATAATGTCGGAGCACCAGCAACCAGAAGAAACAACGGATAGCTTTATAGCTAAAAAGCGAATACTTTTCGCTCAACTGCCGCCACCTGTACTTACAGAACAACAGAAGTTGGACATGATTTATGGTCTTATTCGGCTAGATATTCGTGAAAGAGTTCCGCGAAGCACCTTCGATACCTTTGACGTATTATTAGAAGGAGCAAGGGCCGCGGAAAGAGATTTCTTGGAGAAAATCCAAAACCAACAGCCAAGCCAGCCACGCCAGCGTCGTCCAGTGAAAACTCGCTGCGGTTATTGTCGGATTAGAGGACACAGGGCCGATGAATGTCGGAAAAAATTAAATGCTGAAAAAACCAAAGACACTCCGACTAATCCAAACCCCGTCTCCTCTGAAACACTAGCACCAACTTTGGAACCACACCCTACTACTAGTGGAAAATCCAACGAAAACACTGAAAACCTGGAAACTATGAATGTTGAATTAGACGTAAGACCCACGCCGGTGGTACATATTAGCATCGACGGTATCACCGAAGTAGCACACATAGACACTTGCGCCAAATCAAACGTTGCCTCCTTCCAACTGTACTGCCGGCTGAGTGACAAGGGCTACCACTTTAAGAGGGAAGAGGTCTCCATCACTCTGGCTGATGGTTTCACTAAACCACAGACAGTGCTAACTGTGGAGGTCCCAGTTAAGATAAGCCACTACGTAGTTCCTACAAATTTTATGGTCTTACCTGAACCCAGTAATAAAAAGACCCTTCTCGGTATTGGGTTCATCAAAGATGCTAAAATGGTGTTAAATCTGCCACAATTCACCTGGCGATGCTTGGACGAACCAGATGTAGTGCATGAACTGTACAGAGAAGACCTTGTGCTGTTTAAAAACCAAAAAGAACCAACTGAGGAAGCTAAATAGTAGCAACTAAATATTATAATTTTTCTAATGATATAATAATAAATATTAATAAAAAAATTCACAGGATAAATAATTATTTTTTATTTAAAAACTATACTTGAGATACATAAACTCGTATCAGAATTCATGTCAAGAAATCATTAAAATTCCTTTATAGGGTTTTCACAAACTGATTTGTATTTCGCACACCAAATAACTATTAAAGAACGAAATAATCATTATAACGTTTGTGACATCTTCATTATTTTACTATTGACCTAAAACAACAACACTAAGAGAAAACGACGTAAAAACCAACATCTTAAAACAATTTTCATCATTGAATAACTCACGCTCGCACATCCTTAATTTCGTGAAGCGACTTCAAACCTTTGCACAAAATTATTGTTTTAAGGTCTGCCTGCCTATGACTATAAATAGAAATGACTACGAAAACCTCAGTTACAGGCGCTTACATGCTTTGCAACTTGGTCGTATTATATTTCGAAATACAGTGAAATCAACTTATCTGTGACTTTAAGGAGGGCGCTGTCGGACGCATTGGACCAATCATAGTGCGCAATTCGAGACGTATTATTAAGTTATGAATGGAACGGCATTAGTTCCAATTTTCACGTCACAAATAAGTTCTTCACAGATGGCACTGTACAGATTATACAGATATTTCATTCCACTCAATATGCATGAGCATAAAATTATTTATAACATATACATGTACAATACAGTATAATTACACTACCTTGACTTTTGTCAATGTTAATAATAAGTGTATGCTCAAGCCGGGAGTTAAACTGGATTTACAAAACTAAACTTAAGAGTGATCTTCTCAATACTGCTTGATTTCGAGCCTGTGAAATTTATCTGTGTGCATTGCTCGCACGCCGTGTATATAATTATGTAGTTTAGTTATACTTATTGTTTATTTAATGTGAGGACCACCACCATCTACCTGAGTCTCCCGCTCCCTGGCCCGCACGGCCTGGTGGAAGCTGTCCATGTGGTCCACGATCCGCTCCCGCTCCAGCACGTTCTCCCGCTGCCGCTGCCGGTTGGCCTCGAGCTGGTCTTCCACCTGCCGGCGCAGGGTGGCTAGCACGTCCGCCATGAGCGCCGAGCGAGCTTCACGTTCTTTGGCCCATAGCTGGAACAAAACATGACGAACAAATGTAGTATAAGTATAATTTGAATCCTAGGAAAGTAGAAATTTGAATGTGTTTGAATTTCTGGTCTCGGCGTGTGTGTGTCATCCTTGTATGTTGCCCATGGCTATAATCCTCCAACCCGCACTGGAACAGTCCAACTGGAGAGACCCATGCTCATTGCTCAGTAGTAGGCCATTAATGGATTGACGACCGTATAATAGGGATGATGACAGATTTTGAAATACTGTTCTATATTGTTGGGAAATATAATTACAACATATATCGTATTTCCATAAAAAAATAAGGTTTAGGGCTTGTTTCACAATCTTCAAGTAGAGTCCTGAATAAGCTATTCGCCGGTTAAAGTGACGTTAAAGGGTCATTTTACATACACGAAATGTCAACTTAACCAACGAATAGCTTACTTCGGACTTACTTGAAGATTGTGAAACAAGCCCTTAGTATAAAATAAATACACTTGTATTTATAAGTTTAAAATTCGCACCAAAACACTTCAAAGTGTCATGGCGTCACTTGTGACGTCACGCCTCAGTAAATAGACAAGATGTCATTGTCAGTATTGTTATATTCGTTTGTTTACTGAAGTGTGACGTAATTCGCGCTGATTGAGACTGGTTGACGTTCAAGATATCATAGCGGCTTGCCGTATTTTGTAGTTTTATTTTATCAAAATATTATTAATCTCGCTCATAATAATACAATAAATGCGCGTTAAACAGACCTTTTTTAATTTTGATTTCGATAATTATTATTTTTTTCAATATTCATTTGTTTTCTTTGTACTTTTGTCTTTTCCATTAATTTCGGAGAAAATTGGCTATGAAGGGCGACCGCCGACGCATGAATTCGAGTTTGTAAAGGTAACATTTTAGTAATAATAATTTTTACTAACCTTATCCTGCTTGTCGTTAATCTGTCGAGCCTCGCCGTCGTACATGGTCTCGATGTTCTTCTGTCTCTGTCGCTCCTTATCCCTGTGCTCCTCTAACTGCGCCAGCGCCGCGTCAAGTATACGTTTATAATTACTACTCCTCTCACGCTCTGCTTCATAGTCCTGAAAATTTAATTATTACGGTCTTATTTATAAACGCTTTAACTATTGCACCGTATAGTATATTTTATCTTTATCGTTTTTCATAACAGTGAAAGAAACAAAGCACTTATAAGCCTTCTATAAGTTTGCTTGTTTTTATGAATAAGGGGGTTATTTTTTTATATTTTAGTGCAGCAAATGATGATGCAGTCCAGCTGATGCTACATGGCTGCAACTAGGAAAAAGAGTCTACTTTATTAATGGTCCTTTGCAACTTTCTTACATTTTTCTTTAACAGTTTGTTTATACCAGATTTACGCCTTTTATTATAAGCTGAATTAAGGTTTGTTTAATGTGGTATTGGTGTTAGTAAAATAAATAAAGTCTAAGTATAAATGTCTTATATTGATGCTTAATGTGACTTTTAAAAGTTAAAATTGTGTAAAAACTAATTTTTTTTACACAACTTAAACATTTGATATTTTGACTAATTTACCCCTTGTCCCCTACTACTTGATCTCATAAAGTCTCACCTCAACAACAGCCTTGCGTATTTTATCCAGCATTTGAAAATCTAACTCAATTTCATTCAATACTGCAAGTACTTTTTTCTTCAACTTGTATTTATGTAAGCCCATATTCACTAATATTGCATCTCTCTCTGAAACCAATTTCGCATGTTCCCTCTCTCTTTCAGCACATATAAACTTTAATTCCTTTAAAATCAGTAACTCCCTCTCTTCTTGCTTGCGTAGTTTCTTGACAATTGTCTCTTTCTCACTAAGTTCTGCAATCTGTCCTTCTAGACTTTCACGGAGTTCCTGTGACAGCAGAATAAAGTAAACTTATTTTAGGGTCACAATATACTGATATGTACTGTATTTTGTAGCTGATTAGATAAAACAGTTTTCAAATTTGACCTGAACTTAAATAAACCTTGTTTAAGTTGAAAGCCTTGAACAAATAAAATGTCATGAAACATATTTTCACAACATTTGATACTAAGTGCTAAATTAATATGTGTATGTACGTATAACAGACAAATATGTACAAGATTCGAAGAATATACAGTATACTAGCTGCTCGGACAAACTTCGTTCTGTCAAGTTTTTTTTTTTATTAAAACCTTCCGTGTGCCGGGAGATGTAAGCTATCCTATCTTTCAAGTTGGATCAAACTGCACACGGTGTGCAAATTTGATTAAAATCGATCGTAGGCAAACAATGTGACACATAATTTATATATTAAGACTAGCTGACCGGGCAAACGTTGTTCTGCCAAAAATTTTTTAGGGGTAGGGGGATGAAAAATAGATGTTGTCCGATTCTCAACCCTAGCCGATATGCACGCAAAGATTCACGAAAATCGGTCGAGCCGTTTCGGAGGAGCTCAACTTCTAACACCGTGACACAAGAATTTTATTTATTAGATTATATATCTTGCTCTTAAAATTACTTACTTTCATTTGCAACTCTTTTTCTTTAAGCCTTTTTTCCTCTACTTGTATCTGCTTCTTTAACTCCTCATCTCTATCTTGTAAAATTTTACGAGTATCTTCATCTTCCTTCTTTTTCTGCATCTCTTTTTCTACTAACTGTTCCATCCTGTAAATACGGGAAATGTTTTAAGGCACACATAGATAAACAAAGCGTTACAAAAACGGTTACTTTGCATGTGTGCAACCTATTGACATATTAAAAGTAGCAAATATGTTTACAATATACAGTCATAACAAAACTCATTCAGAAAATTATTGTAGAGCATAGAAATTAAGCTGGACCCCAAGTGAATTTATGTAAATGTAGGCATATTTATTATTAACATAAAAAATTGCTTAATCAATATACATCACACCTAAACATCATAAAACCAATTAGACTGTGTGAAATATCATACTTCTTCTTTCCTTTTCTTGGCAGACAACTTATAGCTATCTGCATCAAGCGTTACAGACATGATAAAACTTTCAATTCTTACATAAAAATATATATATGGAAACTCTCTTACCAAGCAGACTTCAGTTTCCCGTGTGCCATGTAAGAGGAGGCTGCCCTCAACTCTGGCTGCTTCAGGCGCCACGCATGATGGAGCCTCAGTTCAGCCTCTTGTCGCCTCAATTGCTCCTCTTTTTGCATGATACCCTGGTTGATGTCTTGAAGAGTTGATGTGGACACATTGTTGAGATATGATCTTGAAATTATTCAATGATATAAGCAAATAGAAAGGAAAAATGTAGGGTAAAAAATACTGTGTTATTTTAATGGTAATAGCCTGCAAACGAGCTGACGATCTACCTGATGGTGTCATCTATGCCTGTCATCGCCAATGGATATTAGCAACACCAAAAACATCACTGTATGTTACAGGCAAACAAAAAAAGAATGTATGATGCAGGATGATTTGACAATTACCCATTTTTGTAGAACTTGGGTTGTGCAGCCAAGGCCTTAATCTCCTGTTGGTACTGCATGTTCTCTTGGAAAAGCATTAATTCCAGCTTTTTTCGCCGTTCTTCTAACTGGCTGAAATGTGAAATTATTCTTTTCTATTCTATTCACTGTCATGTAACTGCTGAGGCTTATTAAAAAGATTATACCGTCTCAACCAGAGTGCTAAGGTACACTAAATAGACAATTTATCCATACAAGGTGAGAATATGTTGAAAAAGCATACTTTTCAGTGTAATCAGTTTTAACTTTTGTTTTGTATCTAACTACCACCAATTGGTACTAGAGTAGCATGAGTTATAATAAAATTATTTAATTCAGTCACTGAATAAAATCATTATTATATTACAGTCGAGATCAGTTTTAAGAATGTCACATCCCACTCGAAGTTGGCATTAAATGAATCTGACCTTTTCCACCAATTGTCTTAATCAAGTTATTTTCTTGTTGATATAATTGACTGTAGTTGCAATTGTAATATCTACCCAATTGAAAGACAACATCCTGTTGTAGCTGATAATAGTCTTTATTTCAATTCCTAATTTCATTTAGGTATAATTTATATGTGGTACTTTTATTTTATTCCTTAATTTAATGGATCATAATGTTATTAGTTATTATATTATATTTATGAGTTATGGCATATATTATTAAATGGAAATATTAGTTCAATGTTCTTTTATGATTGAATTTTTAAGACAAAAATTTTTATTTTTGTAATGACTGTATTTATCCAATACGAGTAACCACCCTCGCTTTGCTTCGGTTTTCTTATTTTTTACACCTTGGGTTACGGAGTTTTATTAAGGATCCCTATTTTTTTTTAATATAATATAGCCTATGTTACTCGGGGATAGTGTAGCTTCCCAACAGTGAAAGAATTTTTCAAATCGGTTCAGTAGTTTCGGAGCCTATTCCATGCAAACAAAAAATCAAATCTTTCCTCTTTATATATTAGTATAGATTAATGTGGACCACATTAAAGAAGTATTTGATTTGAAAAAAAAAATACAATAACAATAAAATAATTATTACTCACGCATCTCTAATTTTTTTTTCACTTAGTAACTCGGCCTCTTTGTTGGCCCTTTGATAGTAACCTTCAGTAGTCCATTGTTCATGATGACGAGACTTGTTTGTGTTCAGCTCAAAGTAATTGGCCACTTTTTTCTTCTCTTCCGCACGTCTAAGTTCATTGTCTCTTCTCTGAGCTGCTAAGGCTTGGAGCTGCCACTGAGGTCTAAGACGAGACATCTGTAAAATGTAAATGAAATCATAAAATAACCTGATCTGTATGGTTGTCTATTTCTGGTTATAATATCTAAATCATTATTTATTAGAGCGTGGTTATCATACCAACAACTATTTGTTAAATTCAGTTGAAACAAATACCTGATCTAATTTAAAAAATATTTGCAATTTGCTTTTATTTTATTTATTCAACTTTAACATTTTGAATATTTAACGTTAACTAAAGCGAGTCTTAAATAATTATAATTTCACAAAAAGTATACAAATGTATTTTTTACGATTACCTTTACACAGGATTGTGGCTTGCTCGCTTGAGGCCCTGAGCACTGAGTCACAGAAATACACGACACAACTCCTTGATGACTAATTCTGTAAAATCAATAAAACTTCTGCGGTCGACGACACATGCGACCATGTAGACCCTGCGGATAGCGAGCTCTAGGTCAAAAATACTTCCTGTTCTTAGTTGAACGAAATAATTATGTTGAAGTAGTTAAATGTACAGAACGAGAATTCAACCAGGTTTCTTCCTATGTTTAATAAGCGATGAATTAATTCAAGTAACTAAGTTTATCAAATTGTAATTCGACTTTCCATCAAACAAAATTCAAAAATCAAACAGACAATTTTTAAATAAAACAAAACAAGCTTGTTTGGATTTCACAATGTCAAATAAATAATAATGTCAAATTGTCAATGTCTTGTCTTGTCACATTGACAGCGACTTCAAAAAAAATGGATAAAATGTCATTCACTTGCTATGTCACAAATGACAGTACCCAGTACCTGAACAACCAAAAAACATGGAGATATACTCATGGATATATTACTCTATCTGGATCCACAGACTTTGTAGAGGTACCTGAAGATCGATGACGTCATGTCAGAATGACCATTCGACCAATCACAGGCCGGATTGAGTTTGTGCTTCATAATTGTAGGGTGTCCACACTTAAAAAAATTATGTCTTATTTTGATATGGTTCTTCGATATGTTTTCTATAGGTAAGTTTACTGGTGGTAAAAATTATAATACTGAAATAATTCATTTTATTAAAAATTATTCAAAATCACCGAATTTAAATTATTGCATTAAGAGTAAATTAAAAATTAAGGTACACAATTACGATACATTTATATTATAATAATATACGTATATTATTCATCGTAGATATTGTTTTTATACCATTATAAAAATCACAATGGAATGATATAATATCCTGGGACTATGACCCATGACTACATCACCACTTACCATCAGGTGGGATAGTAGTCAAGCATTAACCTAAAAGATATAAAAAAACATGGATACAATACAAAAATGGTCATTCCGTTATGACGTCATGGATCTTCAGGTACCACTACGAAGTTATGTATCCAGTTAGAGTAATATATCCATGGATATACTGAAAACATAGATTATTCAACCTTGTTATAAATATCAAAACATGGAAGATAGAGAGAGGGTACAACGCTCTTATATGGGGCTCGGTGTACGTTTTTTCAATAAATTACCCAAGTCAATACGTGATTTACCTATCCAAATGTTTAAGAGATATGTGAAATCTCAGCTACTAGGCAAAGGATACTATAGAATAAATGAATATATTAATGACAAAGACGCCTGGAAGTTAGTGCCGCATCCAGTTCCGCGTAGGTTAGAAGATATTATGTAACTTTTCATGATTTTAAAAGATGTGCGAGGAGTTTCTTTCGGTTTTTCTTCTCCTCTATGACAAAGCACCTTTCCGAAAAACTGGTAGATTAAAAAATGACGTGCATAAGTGTATCAGTGATACCTATATGAATAAAAGATTTTGATTTGATTTGATTTGATTTGATTTATACTAATATATAAAGAACTACTGAACCGATTTCAAAAATTCTTTCACTCTTGGGAAGCTACACTATTCCCGAGTAACATAGGCTATATTTTAGGTTTTCAAAAAAATAGGAATCCTTAATAAAACTCCAATAATGTAACCCAAGGTGTAAAAAAATAACAAAACCGAAGCAAAGCGAGGGTGGTTACTCGTATAATATAAAGCTCGCAAAGCTCGTCATAAAAGCTAATTTACAAAAGAACATAGTGTATACTGTAAAAGAGATAATGATATAAATTATTTTTAATCTGTACAGAACCAATAATGAATATTATATCAAGATAGGTTAACTTTATATACTTACTAAATAAATGTCACGAAATTGAATCCTTCCACCATTTTGGTAGTTCGAATTTCAAATACACCGGGATATCACTGAGTGCAAATGGAATATGGATCCTTAGAAGTTGTTAAAACAAAGAACCTCATTTTGTGCTATCACACCTGCAGCCGAGGTAAGACAAAAAATCCCAGATGTTTCACCACCCTCTAAATTTCAAAGGGAACGGCCCGGTGCGCGGTGTGCTGATATTTACACGGGCAATTTTATACGGGTAAATCATATTGAAGGTTCTTTGTGGCTTGCCTACCGGTACGGTATATCGAGGTTTGTGCTGCGATTTCGAGGATTGTGCAATCACAAGCTATGCGTGCAGCGTGCGAAGCGAGGGGTCCCGGGTTCGATTCCCGGCCGGGGCAGATATGTATGTGACAGATAAATATTTGTACTCGAATCATGGGTATTACTGTGATGTGTTTTAAGTGTCGTCCATGCCACTCGCGACACAAGTAAAAACCTAATGCGGGAGTATGAGTGTTTTAATTTTATTATAAGACATATTAGACGGAAGCACTTTAGAACAGGGAATTACGATATTTTAAAAATTCATATCTCTTAAACCATTAATTTGCATAAAGTGAAACTTTGGTAATCGACGTTTGACAATATAATCTACCGAAAAAAATAATATTTGAATCAACTTTTCGACATTCCCTGTTCTAAAGCTGAGCCTATTTTACAAACTATAAAAACTTTTCACATAAAAAATATGCCTACAAACCATGAAGAGCAGTCATCGTTGCCCATGAAAATGTAACAACAATACCACCATGGCATATTTGTGAGCTAAAGATTGAAACTAAGCTCCGACTAAGCTAATTTTTGCCTCTCCGACTCTTTTGCTCTGTCTTTAGAATGGTGGTAGTCAGAAGAATAAAACACTACCATGCATGAGTAACGTGGGATAAAGCTGGGCCGTACAGATTCCAGCAACCTTTACCAAGAGGGTCCATTTGCCATCATAATTCAGCAGGGTTCTCTATTTTTTTTTCTCTTTCTTATGGACAGAGAAGCGAGCTTGGAAAAACTCAGACAAGAAGACAAATGCGAAAAGTGAACAAGCTCACCCTATTCGAAAAATAGGGGACGACCTAAAGGCATCCTCTTCGGAGTTAGAACCGAAGTCGTAAACCGAAGCTTAGGACATCGCTTTCGGTTCACAACAAGCAAGGGAGGAAAAGCTTCTTCCAAATTATAAACATATAAAAAAATTACCAAAAAGTTTGTTTTAACATACGGCAACAAAGAAGGGTATTGAGAAGAAGAGAGATGGATTTGAAGATGATGTGGCGTAGAAATAACTGGCTTAGAAACTCAACCGTCTTGGTTGAGTTGTTGACTGTCCTGGAAGAATAAGACAAGATTCATCTCACAGGGGCAATAAAATTTCATATTTTAAAAAGGTTATTATATAGTGTTTACTGATCATCTCTCCACCCATCCATCTATCTCTTGAGTCAAAAAGTCTGCCTGTACTCATCTATACGTACCTGTCCTCATCGCACCCTGCTTTACCACAGACGAAACTACGTTTTTAGGGTTCCGTAGCCGAATGGCAAAAAACGGAACCCTTATGGATTCGTCATGTCTGTCTGTCTGTCTGTCTGTCTGTCTGTCTGTCTGTCTGTCCGTCCGTATATCACAACCACTTTTTTCCGAAACTATAAGAGCTATACCATTGAAACTTGGTAAGTAGATGTATTCTGTGAACCGCATTAAGATTTTCACACAAAAATAGAAAAAAAAAAACAATAAATTTTGGGGGTTCCCCATACTTAGAACTGAAACTCAAAAATGTTTTTTTCATCAAACCCATACGTGTGGGGTATCTATGGATAGGTCTTCAAAAATGATATTGAGGTTTCTAATATCATTTTTTTCTAAACTGAATAGTTATCACGCGAGAGACACTTCCAAAGTGGTAAAATGTGCGTCCCCCCCCCTGTAACTTCTAAAATAAGGGAATGATAAAACTAAAAAAAATATATGATGTACATTACCAAGCAAACTTCCAACGAAAATTGGTTTGAATGAGATCTAGTAAGTAGTTTTTTTTTAATACGTTATAAATCGTAAACCGCAAAAAACATTGATCAAAGTTACAACGAACTACAAGAATTTTTATATTATGTTACTTGCTGCTACGGAACCCTTCATGGGCGAGTCTGATTCGCACTTGGCCGCTTTTTCGTTTGCAGTGCAGTGTCGGGAAACCAGTAATAAGCGGGTCTACTAACTTCCTTTCTTGCCCGACCACGCCCCGGTGAGAGATACTGATGTTATGTTCTGTATGGGAGTTAATATGTCTTTCAGTGTGCTTTATAAATTAAACAATTGTAGTTCGACCATACATATGAATATTATATAATTATTGGAGTAAGTATAATTATTTGGTGAGTGTACCTAATACTACGTATATTATAATTTACCTGAAATAAAAAATTTTGCCTTTCACATCCCAAAGCTTTGCTAAGATGTCTAAGTATCTGATATTTATTTTTATAATTTATAATAATTATTATTATGTTCAAATTAAATATTTTAAGGTCGAGCTTTTTTTAATCACTTCGATATCTAGTAAAAACGTTATCAAAATCAGTTTAGCAATTTAGATAGATGGGTGTTTTTAATGGCACTTTATTGAATTATTTAACTACATTTATATAGACTTATAGCGATAAAAATCGGTTTAGCCGTGCATTACAATTTGTACCTCTCCCTGTACACAGCATGGATATTATTTAACACTTAAGCAATATACGCATATCTAATAAGCTTGAAAGCTCTTGTTTTCAATGAAGCGTCTGAGAGCTTACGGCCTTCAAGGTGATAGCGGGTCACATTCCGGCATGCTGAGTGAGACGACAATATCTCTGCGCTCGTTCTCACTTGAATGGCAGCCGGTAAAATGTTGCCATCTCGATTTCAAATTCTGCTATAATGGAAGATTTTTCCTTGATCTATATTATATACCTATAAAACACAAAAAAATGTTTGTACAGATGTCCTTTATATACTCTCTGAAATCATCCAACCGATATGTGCCCCAAACTGGTCGTATTTAAAAGGCAATAATGCGAAGATGGTTTGAGACATTGAAATATAATGACATAGAACAGACATCTCGAACAAAATGTGTAAATGTGTGTCCCGCCGCCGCGCCGGCTTGCCCTCCGTTCTCTTTTCGAACTAGAAGACCCGTTTACACATTTGCCATAGAGTAACTTTAATATAAAACTTGCCGAACCAAGACAAGCAGTCATCGACTCCAAATCTTTACAAGCTCTTACTCCAACTTTATTTAACGTGCAAAAAGTTTGAACGATTTTCAAACGTTTACCATTGATTCGTGTCAAAAATTGGTCACAAGCGTCGCATCAGCAAGCTTAAGCAAGCCTATTTAGTACATTAACACGCTTGGGGCTTGCCAAGTATGTAAACGAGCCTTATAATTTTTTCAATGGAAAATGGCGGAAACATTGCACAGTAATGAAATAAATTCGTTTTGGTTTTAGTCGATTTTAGACTTTTCTCAGACAAAAATTTTCCCTAAATAAAATGTAATTTTTTAACGTAGTAGCACGCGCCGGGTATCCATGCGTTGCTGACCAAAGGATTTTGCAAGTGCGAGTACATGACGTTATGAAGATAATAAGTTATTGTTAGTACAAATATCCTGAGTTGCGTCAGAGGAGCGAGTTTGGAAAGGTGCAGTCGAGAAGACAATTTTTGCGAAGACGTAAAACTAGCTCATCCTATTCTAGAGATAGGGGTAACAATCGACCTAACGGCACCCCCTATAGGGTTTGAACGGTTTGAACGTGACTTGGTGAGTTATAATAGCTACCACCCATGAGCATGAGGCAGCCGCCAAACGACTCGTCGTGTTCCGGAGAGCCAGTTCTTTCTTACTTTTTCTTCTCTCTTTCTTGGCCGGCAACGCATCAGTGATGCCTTTGGTGTTGCTGATGTCCATGGGCGACGATAGCCACTCACCATCAGGTGGATCGTCAGCTCGTTTGTCGGTTATTTCCATGAAAAAATTACATTGACGTGAGTAAAAGTCGAATCGTAGTCTAAACTGTATATCTTATTTGGGCTACATACGGTATCAAAATTTTAAATAAAAACAAAAATCTTCATACATTTTAGCAATTTAACACTTTAACACGTCCTCATGGATGTCAGCTGTTTTTTAACTTTTTTAATCAATCTTGCTTATTTTTTTACCATTACACTTAAAAAAATAATTAACGTGAAGACAACAAATAGAGCAAAATCAGTCATCACAATAACACCCATGACCCGAGAACATTTAATTACTATTTTAAAGTCGTTGAGCTGTAATCGGAGAGAAGAAATCGTAGCATAAATAGGTATATTATTAAATTAAAACTGTATAATCAAGCATTTAGTAGAAAATGTCTACCAAAAGGCTTGCACGGCATCCATTTAAAGGCTACCTGGTAACACCGGCGACCGCCAGTCAGTCTGACCGAGGCTGCGCTGCGCTTGCGCACGCTTACATTACGGCGGAAGTGTGATTTCTGAAACTAACACTTCTCGAATCCGCACCTCAACGTCACAAACATAAACTTCACTTACAAACCGTGACGAGAAAAAGTGTTTCCAAGTGTACGAAGTGTTTTAAAACCATGTGATTACGTTTATAGTTACACTTGTCTCTATGTAAAGTGCCTGCAATACATATTTTTTGTTTCTCCGTCCGAGTGTAACAACCGTATTCGAAATCAAGAAATGGGTTTATAATTGGCCTAAATCAAAGGCTGTGATGGTAAGCTATACTTTAAAGGAACCTCTCGATATAGTTTCGACGTCTTAGCGAGTATCGTTGATACTGGCTGAGGCAATAATAACGTGACCTGAAGTTTTTTTTTTACTTTAATGTTGTGCAGCTTTCGATCAGCCTGTTAATATCTGTTATACGGCTACGTCCGATATAAAGATAAATTGGGCATAGAAATGATAGCAATATAGTCTGAGAATCAGCGGAGTAGAAAGTTGTTTGGAATGTAATAAACAAGGCATCTCGAAATCATTTGATATTAAACGTTGCTTCGCCAATCAAGGTATGAAAGCACCTTCGTTAAAAATAACGTTAAAATTATTGGATGCGAATTGGACCGAAGTTATAGTAAGAATTGATGGGAGTTTGTTTGTAGAACATAAGACATCAACGAGCTCGGGCTCGCCCGCACACATGCAAACGTTTGTATGTGCGAGTTGATAGTAGTATACTCGTACTTACTATAAGTACTATTATTTCTTCTGTGGTAGTATGATGAATTTATACAGCGTTTGGATTTCACTATATATTAATTTTATGTTTTACTTTTTTTTAAATAGATTTTATGTTCAAGTGTAGGTAAACTTATTTGACTAGGTACTGAACGAAAGCGATTAGATACCTTATAAAAGACGTAAATGACGAATAAATAGCTATGTATATAGGTGTATTTTAATTTACTGATATGGTTTCAAAACTGAAAACGTATAAAAGTGAGCATCCAGGTTTGAAAAAAAAAATGTAGAGCTTCTCTCTTATAGCTTACAGTTGAATCTATTGGTAGGTAACTATGAAGCTTCTAAAACTCTGAAGTAATTAAATACCTACGTATTTTTGAATACATAGGCGTACCTTTGGCGGCCCGGGGAGTAGTCAAATCTGATTTTTTTGGCCCAGGCAGGAAAATTTTTGTATATGTATAGATGTTTGTCACTCTTCCATACAAAACTACTGAACAGATTTTCATTAAATTAACATAGATAGGTGATTACGTTCTTGGAAAACGCTGAATAAGATGCGTGCAGAGCGTTAGTAGGCGGAGGTACATACCTTAAATATCTAATAACTTTAACATAGGTAAGGAAGGTACCAAAGCTTAAAAAACCTGTGTCCCATCTCATAATAATATGCGAAGAGTAACTCATCTGTTTATAAACACACAGCAACAGATAGGTTACTTTTCTCGGCAGGTGACTGTACCACCTTTGCAGTTTACTTTTAGTACGAGTTAGTTAATTGGAGTAATAAATTATCGAGAGTAAATTAAAAGAAAATAGGTACAAGTATAGCTACACAACTGAGTGTTAAACCCCCCATAATACCTGCCTACCTAAATACCTACCGCTGTTTATAGTTATTTCAACCAATAAAATCAAGCTAGTTTACATAATCGTTACATAGCAACTGGTTCTTCCATAATGGTTATGTATTCATAAGTTGACGTGTCACAAATATTTCACAGATTCTGGTAAAAAAAAAGTAATAAAGAAACCACGGAGCAGATTTTGATGATGCCTACTTTTTAGGGTTCCGTAGCCGAATGGCAAAAAACGGAACCCTTATGGATTCGTCATGTCTGACTGTCTGTCTGTCTGTCTGTCTGTCTGTCTGTCTGTCTGTCTGTCCGTCCGTATGTCACAGCCACTTTTTCCGAAACTATAAGAGCTATACCACTGAAACTTGGTAGGTAGATGTATTCTGTGAACCGCATTAAGATTTTCACACAAAAATAGAAAAAAAGCAATAAATTTTGGGAGTTCCCCATACTTAGAACTGAAACTCAAAAATGTTTTTTTCATGAAACCCATACGTGTGGGGTATTTATGGATAGGTCTTCAAAAATGATATTGAGGTTTCTAATATCATTTTTTTCTAAACTGAATAGTTTGCGCGAGAGACACTTCCAAAGTGGTAAAATGTGTGTCCCCCCCCCCCTCTAACTTCTAAAATAAGGGAATGATAAAACTAAAAAAAATATATGATGTACATTACCAAGCAAACTTCCAACGAAAATTGGTTTGAATGAGATCTAGTCAGTAGTTTTTTTTTAATACGTCATAAATCGTAAACAGCAAAAACATTGATCAAAGTTACAACGAACTACAAGAACTTTTATATTACGTTACTTGCTGCTACGGAACCCTTCATGGGCGAGTCCGACTCGCACTTGGCCGGTTTTTTATACTACAGAAACAGCTATTCTTATACATATTTTTTGTCTTAAAAGGCAAAAACCCCTATAATTATGTAATGTATTTAAAACACGAGAAATAATAATGACAGAAAGCACTCGGAATATTATGTTAACAACCTCATAACTTAATAGATGTTAATACGAACTTCTGAATCTCATACTCTGTTTTAAAAAATGGAAAGTAAATTAATAAAATTCCAAGCCAGAATATTGTAAATGAGAAGTTAACATTAGATATGACCCGTGCGGCGGCAATAATCATTGACGTGGCCGCACTGGCCGCTCGTAAAACTACAAATTAATTAAATATCGAATCGCCTATAAAAATGCTCTAAACGACCAAATAGATCTAGTGATTGGTTCCAACCAAGCATCTGACCGAATTAAAAGAGTTCCGTACACATTAATTTTAAGTTATTTTTTCATAGTAGAAGTAATAAATAAATTAATTAATTAAAATTTATAAACCCCCAACAGTATTTGCACCAATCATAGCTAAAAGCACTCGATGAAGTCACCTTTCAGACAAAAAACTAGATCGAAATAGGTTCATCCGTTTGAAAGCTACAATGCCACGGACAGACATACGGATACACAGATATATGGACACGTCAAACTTATAACACCCCTCAGTTTTCGTCGGGAGTTAAAAATTTATTGCATTATAATATCTTCATACCGTGTTTAATATCTTACCGCACTGCGTTCTGGGGTTTAGACATTCTCGGTATTCTCTTGGTGCCGTGTCTGTAAGAACACGTCTAAACGTTATCGTTTTCAGTCAGCAAGGTAAAGCTGGCACCCTCTGTATTACGAATGTCTGTACAAAATATTATAAAACAATTTTTTTTTTAATAACGTTTAAATATAATAAAGCGATTGCTTTAAAAATCACGTTTAATACAGACACGCTAGACAGCTGACCTGCGTAACCCAAAAAAGTCGTACGCGTTGATTCGAATTAGGAAATGCGTATTGAATATCGTTGTTTGACGTTAACATGATCATGAATTACGTTAAGTACCATCTCATCTGTGTAACAGGTAGCTGGTTTGTTTTTATTGGGCGCCCATGGAGCTCATCAGATGCGGATTGCGACTTCTAGCCTGCGGCGGCGGCGTCCCGCCTGCTTAGCGACCAAAGTGCTCTTACATCTGCAAATCGCAACTTTTTAGGGTTTCTTATTGGGATGATTTGGACGTTTTTGTGTTTATTGACGATAAGTAAATAACGCTTCCCACTCATAGCTCCACACTAGGATTCCCTGTATCGTGTGTGCCATGGACAACACGCAAGACAAGAAGAATAAAGAATAAAGAACACACACACCCAGACCAAGAACAGAAATTCAAACTTAACATTCAAACCACCTCGTCAAATTATAAACAATGAAAATGTATTGTCTCGTTTATAATATTTTAATGGATTAATTTAAAATCAATCACTAAGCATTTACTGCATGTAAATTTGTTTAGCGCTGGGCAAAAAGGCGAGCAAAACAGATTCGCTTACTGCACACGACATTGAGCTTTGAGGAATTTTATAATTGCCGGGCGTGCGCAATTGGCCCCGAGCCAATACAAATGATACATACAAATGGCTGATACATTCTAAGGATGGCTATTGCATGCCATTATAATACCTCATTTCATAGTGGGTCTAAGCTTTGATGTCTAGATATGGAGAGGCGTACGATTACTAAAGTAAACATTAGTTAGGTGCTTACACAAAATTTACTGAACAATCTAATGTCTCTTTAGCTTTATGTTGTTTTATAGTTGAGTAATGATGGGTGCCAATATTCTTTTTCATGTGAAACTTTTATTGTATCGCCCCAAAATTTTTCGTCCATTTATCGCATGTCGCATTACAGCCGGCCCTGGAGTAAGAATAATAATGGAGATTCAATGATTTAAATAAATATTGCTCTTCGTTTTTAATATGCGTCTAAATTATTGTATTTCTTTTCCGTACTTTAATACGTAAATTGAAATTAAATTTTATAATTGAATATTTTGTCTACTATTAGTTTCCCATTATCATTCCCATTTTTCAATAATGTTATATTTTGTTATTTTTCAATTATTGTATCTGCAGCATACAAACTTAAAACGAGTGCGTATCAGGCCACGTGCAGTGGTAGGGTTCCGAAGTAGTAAGTTCATCGATTTACGATATTACTCATAAACAACTTATGCTAACAGAGCCGTGATAGTTTTCCTTGTAATTGTCCAACTCCAACCGTCTCGCCAGCAGAGGGGGGGGGGGGGGGGGGGGCAACACTTGACTCTAACCAAAATTAGCACTTTAAAGCCAAATATTTAGCAAACGGACCGCTAATTGCAGAAAGACCCATAATATTTTTAAAAGACCTTTTTAAACCATACCCCACACTATAGGGTACGCGATGAATAAAAAATTCATCCTCACGTTACATGTTGGGGAGGTAACCTGAAAAAAAAAGTTTTTCAATATTTTATTCTACGATTCTGGAGTTTCAATAAATATGTATATCCATATCAAATTACATCTTTCTAGCACTAAGAGTCTCGGCGCTTTGCTTCTGACAGACGGACGGACATACGGACGGACATGACGAAAATATAATGGGTTCTGATTTTACTTAGGAACCTTAAAAATAGCTTTAAAATAAATTACATAAGTATAAACAACATTTACATTGATTACAATTTACAATCACAAATCGGACCGCTTGATTTGGCTGGAGAACGTTCTATAAAATTAAGTCTAACTTTCAGCGTTTTAATAAATCGGTAGTATATAAACGTAGTTTGAAAATCTTTTAAAGCGTTTATTTTATGAGGAGTAAAATGCAAATACTGGATAATGCGTAGGTGCTCACTGCTCTGTGAAGAAACCGTAAATACGTACTAATTTCATTTGATTGAAGCCACGCACGCCAGTTCTCGTGCGAGTAATGACGCTACGCAACGTGCTTAGATTCTGAATTCCTGCACCATCTGGCTACCGTTTAAATGGAATAGCTTCAGGCAAGTAAGGCCTACATCAAATTACAGGGAGTTGACGAAATTTGTAAATGATATGGCAACGGAGCCGAAACTTCACTTCGTTTTTATGCACAATAAAATTAGAAAATTAAATACAGGGACAGACACCACAATTTTACGTTCCTATCATTAGATACCACTTACTTGGTTTCATTATTTAAATAATAAGTTATAACTTATTATGATAGGTATATAAATATTAATATTTCCTCAAGAAAGCTAACTAGGAACTCGTCTATGGGGTCCTTTTTAGGGTTCCGAAATAAAATCGGAACCCTTTTAGTTTATATACTTTCTTCCGTCTGTCTGTCTGAAGCAAAGCGCCGCGCCGACACCCTTAGTGCTAGAAAGCTGTCATTGGGCATATACATATTTATTAAAACTCCAGAATCGTAGAATAAAATTTTGAAAAACGTTTTTTCAGGGTTACCTGTAGGGGAGGTACCCCTACAGGTAACGTGAGAATTATTTTTTTATTCGTCGCGTCCTTTTAAATCGTCGTAATTTTAAAGATCTGTGTAACCTCCCGTTTTTGTGCAGGTACCTACTTGTAGTCAGACTGAATAAGTCACTTAAATATCGCCGCATTACATATTTCATCTGAAATTGTTGAATAATAATATTATCTATTCTGTGGCGAGGATCACCGAGATGTTCCACTTCAGCCTTCAACTCCAATTGCGTATTATTTACTTTTATTAGGACTGTGTTGTATCTTTAAGTGAGTAAACGTTAGATGAACTAGTTGCATTACTTTTATGATAATATTACAATATATTCGTTTATATTGGTTTTAAATATATTATATGGTTTTACAACGCATCCACATACGGTAGATTATTCGTATTTTAACGAGTAATATATTAAGAAACCTTTACAATGGAATAGTTGCAATAACTTGAGTACTTTATTTACGGTTATTACCATTATAAATCATTCTGTATATTAATTGTTACAATGCAAAGTCTGCTTATAGCTACAAGTTGGATATACTCATTATTACGAGTATACCCAAACCAGTTGTACTTAGTTATACAGATAACTAATAACGCTACTATCTCACGTTTATTGTACGCAGACACTAATCTCTCTCGATGATTTGTTTTCTTTTGTACGGCACCTGACTGATTCATACGATCCGATGGAATTTCTATTCACAGTTTATTGGCGTACAGTTCAAATGAGCTTCAAAATTAGCATTATGTCAGATTATGATGCTAGGTAATTTAGTACGCAAGGGAACTTCCGCGAGTTACACCAATTGAACGTTGTCAACACAAAGAGTCGTAACAATTATAATATCTGCTAAACTTAATATACGCCACGTACGCGCAGAAAGGCGTGCACAATTTTATGGTTTTCTGATGCTGCGTTCAACTGGAAGCGCTAACACTCGTGACAGCTAAAATGATCGAACATAACGCTACGCACTCATAGCCTCACATTAGGATTCCCTGTGTCGTGGGTGCGATGGGCAACACACAGAGACAAGAACACTCACACCCAGACCGAGAACTGCAGGAATCGAACCCAGTACCTTTAACACGGCGAACCGATATGGTAGATAACCAGTACGCCATACGGGTCGTCATAATAAATAAGCGAACGAGAAGTCTAATGCAAATTGAGATAACACGTTGTCTACTAATATAAGAACGCGAGGTAGCTACTAATTTGTTGCCGTTTTAGGTAACTGCTCCAGTCGGCTCAATCTCTCGTGATAAATGTGGAAGGCGGCCTTAGAGGACGCCGGGAACTTCGTTAGCGCGATGTAGAGCTCATTAGTCCGCGAGATGGCCTCTGGTTATCTCGTTCAGCGCAAAATCCTAAGCTGCTCCCACCACACATTATACTTGCTAATAATATTTATACAACTTCTCATCTTTGTTCATAATTATTTCGAGTAAATTGAATCCACATTGCCTCGCTGTTTGCGGCTGTTACGTCACTGCAATGAACTAATGTAGTATGTATATTCGTTCACTGCGTCGCTGTCTTCATACGGCAACTGCAACCATTCGAAGCTTTAAACGTACAGTTTACCTGCAAGACGAATATTAAAATGACATGGGCTTTAAGTGCATGATGTATCGAAAGGACCTTTACGAGACAGGGAGGCAGGTTTATAGTAGTTCTAATGATGGTAATAATATTACTTCCATGAATACTATTCCACCAGCCTACATGTCAATTTCGACGGAACTTCTAAGAGCAACTAAAGCGAAATCGATTTGATTTATTTCTGCCGTAATTGTTATTATCCCATTGATTTTCATCTTGGTAACAGATTATTTGACACATCAATATATAAGTATCATCAATAAGGTATGATAATAAACTAGATGCTGATGAATAATTTTATTTTTCGATTCGAATTAAGATTTTTGAATCAATTATGATTTTTTTTATAACAAACCGGAAATATTTCAATATTTTTATAGGACTAAGCCAACTGTTTAAATACATTAATTCAGTGTAATACTAAGTCTGTGTCTACAGTCTAGAGATACCTGCGTAGCTTCGAGCCGTGCTTCAATACATTGACGAGGCCGTACAACCCGTAACCTATTAAATTACGACTACGCCAGCTAATCATAGTTCTTGTTTCGGTTCCTGCCGTTTATTGCCGTCACATATTTAACGTGAGGCTATTCAGTTGACCCTGCGAGGCTCTGTCATAGCTGCCTGGAACGCCAGTTTACATTTCAAATCCGAGTTAAAGGATAAAGTATGTATATCTATGAAGTGTGATGTAATTGCAGGTGACATTTACAAATAATCGCTAGAATTACTGCAAAACTTTCTACATTAATAATTCAAAAGTTAAAAATTGCAGTTTCGGAGTGTCTCATCTAAACCGACGAATAGTGTGGGAGTAGGTTCACCAAGCAATGCATATTTAAATATAAAATTGCTTTACCCTAATATCAATAGACGCGCCAGTATGAGCTTTGGACATCGTTCTGGGAAGTCGATCGAGTAATCGAGTTCTGTACCGGGAACTATTGGATCGGGTTTAAACCATTTATCAAACAAGCACACGAAGAAATAGTAACAGGAAACGTACAAAAGGTGTGTCTTACCTTATTTACTTAAGCCCAACCTTACCTTAGTTGGGCTTACCTTAAGCCCAACTGCATAAGCAGACTTCTCCTGCTCATTGTATACCCAGAATAACAGACGAAGCTATTGCAAACTGTCCACGTGAAGCTGCAAAGGCCAATAGGGCCAACGGCAACTGTCCATTTGAAAACGCAAAGGCTAGCAAACGTATCCTTCTTTTTTATATTTTCTTTTTTGTAATATTTTTTTAAAAGATGTGCTGAGGAGTTTATGGTTTTTTTTCTCCTCCATGACAAAGCACCCTTCCGAAAAGCTGGTAGATAAAAAAAAGATGACGTGCACAAGTGTATTAGTGACACCTATATGAATAAAATATTTTTACTTTGACTTTGACTGACTTCTATACGTGATCATTGGGCTATGTGTTACCCACTTAGATAATCCCAGCAAATAACATACTTGAGACTGTGATATGTTTTTCATGTATTTCGGTCATAATTGGTGAAATAATTCAGGCCCCCGCTTCCTTAGTTGCCGACAACGCATCGGTTATGCCTTTGATGTTCATGTTGATCCATGGATGACGGTGGCTCGTCTGCTCGTTTGGCGATATAAAAAATATTCTCCACAGTAAATACTTGTTTCAACTGTTTAAATGCAAGTGATTTATTTAAGTTTTAAATATAATTTTCGATTGCTCTCTGTATTTATTCATGCGATCCATATACATTGTTTTAACTAAGCACTAGATATTTAGATATGTAATTGGTAGTTAGCGCGTAAATTTTGTTATAATTGTATTGGGTTTTAATTATCTAAAATAAAATAAACATGTTTATTGTAGGCGTGACTCTACCATGAATGCTCATTGGAAGTTTAATGAATTAGCATTAAGGATGCATAACAATAAAAATGCATTTTTATGGACACTCTGTCAACCCACATTTGCACAAAATTTTTACGAGTAAATATTAAGGTAACAATAATTATGCATTTTTAAATTTCGTCCCTACAATTAACTTATTTTAATGGAAGCGGTTTCTTTGAGTTGTAATCGTGGGTTTTATAAGGCCATTTTTTATGCAGTTTTGATAATACAATTCTTAATATCAAAGTGTAGATACTTATTCTAGTTTGAGCTGCTCGTATATTGAGATTAAGCCAATCCAGTTCCTTGGAAGTCCAAGGAACTGGATTGGCTATAAAGAAGTCTTTATAGTTACACATTATAAGACGAACGCAAGCAAGAAAGTATGAGTAATAAGAGAATTACAGATATACCAATAAAATATAGAACTAATCAGATTTAATTTAAGTAATATTGTATTATTCGACCCGAATTAAACCTTCAACAAGGTTTGACGAGCCAGCCAATTGATGGCAAGTGTCACCAGGCTGTCGCCTGTCGTCGGACGGGCATGCCTAGCACTCGGCGTCATTACGATGTAAAACCATCTTTATAACGTCGCTACAAAGTTTCATTTTAATTGCCCTGTCGAGTGCAATGAAACATCCTACTTTCCGCAAAATTGCACATTAAACCCATGCTCGGTTATAATTATAAATTTAATCGACTTGCACAAGAAACCGCGAAACCGATGCTGATTTTGTAATGCGATACTTCAGAGAAGCTTCGTTGATTTGAAATACTCGACCACCATTGTACCTATACTTGGTACCTATTTTTACTGGATTTTAATGTTTTCTTTAGTTGGGTAATCTTTCAGTTTTTATTTTAATCACTGCGATTCCCACCTATATTCACATTCATCACATAAACATGAATATCTTATGAATAGATTCTAGCTACCTAATCCATGAGAATTTTTCCATAATGTACTTATTTATCGATTTTCTTGAATGAGCATAATTTACGAACGTAGGAGTAAAATAATGATAGACCTGTAATTGACCGCTCGAATGATCCTGTAAAATTTCTGTATTTATCCGAATACAGAATCCTAAGATAAGCTAAATGTTACCTGTTAGAAATCTTTGTATTGCGAGACGAGGCAGTTAGTCATAATGTTATGTACAAGTAATCTTCTTGTCAATGGCAACTACCTCCTGTATCCATTTCCAGTTGTGTGTTTGACCCCAAACCGATATCTGTGTGTGTTTGTGAGAGTGGTGTGTCAGTAGCGAAACAAGCTTTCGTTTCACTATCGGAAACGTTAATAGAATCTTACGGGGAAAAGCTATATATTGCCGCACGTGTGTGGTTCAATTTCTCTACCACCCGTGTTTAATAAATTAAATGAATGGTAAGGTAAACAATTTTATCACGATTGATACTGTTCTGATCACTGGTTGATACCTAGAAAATAAATAATGTGTTTGAAATTACTTTTAAAATAGGTAGGTATGTCAAGTATTACTACAAGTAGGTATCTACTCTACTTATGGAAATTATATTCCATGTCTTATTTTTAAAATAATGAAAATAACAGTTCTATAACATTTCAGTGGTTCTTTAATACGGACCTGAAAAAAAGATGGACGTAACCTCGTCTAATCGAGAGTGAAGGATAGCAATGGCCGCCCGCTTACCATGTGTGCGAAATTTTTGATTAGCGATTGAAGCAGTTAAGTGTCTATGTGTGGGTGTGTTTGTACGAATAAAGAGTTGGTATTATGTTCGTCTTTTTTTTAGGTCCGTGTTCTTTAACTATAAAATGTTTGTTGTGTCAACAGGTGAAAATTAAATTAAAAGATCCCGTCACATGTCAACATTCTGACAGAATCTTACATGTACCTACATATTGTTATTGTGTCACTTATTATACACACATATCACAGAAGATATATTGTTTCACTTATATACACACTTAGGTTCAATCACAGAAGATATAATAGTACTTTGGTACAATTAAAGTTCTGACCAACATGAAGTCAAGCATGTAATTATGGAGTCTCTTTCCAATGTTCTTAAGATATGTCCTTCAACGCTATAACTCAGCAATGTTTTGTAATAAATATTTTTTCTTTTACAGGATCTAATTCGGGGAACTTAGCGCGTGGAAAATGTCACAGCGTGACTTTTCAGAGGTTGGTTCAATTTGGATTTATTAAGGCTCGTGCATACCAGTTACATACTTAGTTGCTTAGTAATATAGTTGTACGTCATTAGAAGTGATAAATTTCATATAAAATTTTATAATTTAATGGTGCCTTGGTGGTGGTTTAATCATTAAAACGTATGTAGATTATAATTATATTGACGACCCTGTAGCCTAGTTGGTAGCGACCCTGCCTGCGAAGCGAGGGGTCCCGGTTTCGATTCCTGGCTGGGGCAGATATTTATGTCACAGATAAATATTTGTACTCGGGTCATGAGTGTTGATGTGATGTGTTATGTATGTTGTCCATGCCACCCGCGACACAGGTGAAAACCTACTGCGGAGGTGTAAGTGTGTAAGCGTTTATAAGCGTTTATATTGAACAGATATAACATAACTAGTCAATTTTGGTACACAGTCTATAGTTAACCAAATTATTATCATAAATTATTATAGTATCTTCTATTTGAATAAGCAAACGAAAACTATAAACATATCGAACATTACATAATACTCCGGATTTTGTAGTACACACGTTCGTGTGTTAAAAATGCGGAAGATCCAACACAATCAGCGAATCGTGTCGTCGCAGCGCATACGAAGCTAATGTGTACGAGTCCTAACGCTGTGCAATTACTCCGTGGGACGATACCCACCAAACCGTGAAAAACTGCTAATTCCAGCGGTCACGCTTTGTCAGTAGTTATTGTGCTGTGCTTACTTAGTTATACCTATTATATGTACTACGAGTAACCGCCCTCGCTTTGCTTCGGTTTTCTTATTTTTTTACACCTTGGGTTCCATTATTGGAGTTTTGTTAGGAACCCCAATTTTTTGAAAATATAATATAGCCTATGTTACTCGGAGATAGTGTAGCTTCCCAACAGTGAAAGAATTTTTGAAATCGGTTCAGTAGTTTCGGAGCCTATTCAATGCAAACAAAAAATCAAATCTTTCCTCTTTATATAATTAGTATAGATTAGCTGTGCCCCGCGGTTTCAACCGCATTAATTTGTGAAAAAAAACTAACTACTAAAATATATGATGTTATATAGCCTATAGCCTTCCTCGATGAATGGACAATCAAACACAAAAATAATTTTTTAATTCGAACCAGTAGTTCCTGAGATTAGCGCGTTCAACCAAACAAACTCTTCAGCTTTATAATATTAGTATAGATTATTTCTTCTGTTAATATACCTATTGTATGGTAGGTACTTACTGTGCTATTAGAAAATCACTTGGTAATAATTATAACACTCGTAATAGGTAATTGTAAAGATAAAGCAAAACACAACACTTGGGTTTTATAGGTAGAGATCGATTGAGTTAAAAACTTCGTTTGGTAGTGAATGGGAAGTACCGCTTCAGTGTTGTGGAAATTGTGGAATGTATATTATGCCGTCGATAACGTCTCTGCCTTAAGGGTAAGATAACAGTCGTTGGGTAGTAGCAACTAACGTAACGTAGTAACATTAACGTAGTATGTTTATAAGTCGTACACAGACGTATTTTGAACAACGAATCCAGTGTCAAGGATGACGACCGGACAACAAACATTATTGGGAAACATTGGACGGTACAACCAACGGAAACGAAACGTAACGACATTCGTAAAGAATCAATCCTTATAATAACACTAGCTGACTCGGCGAACTTCATATCGCCTAATAAACTATTTTTTTTCTAAAATAAAAGGAGCCTAAGTTACTCCTTGTTACATCAGCTATCTGGCAGTGAAAGTTTCGTCAAAATCGGTCCATCCATTTCAGAGATTAGCTGGTACAAACAGACAGATGTAAAAATGTTGTTTTGGTATTATGTACCGTGCCTAGATCCAAATGCACTTAGTAAAAAGCGGTTATTTTAATATTACAAACAGACATTCCAAATTTATTTACTTGTATAGCAGATATCATAATAATGTTACATAACTAATATATGTTACATAATATTAGATGTAAATAAAATACAGTTAGTGTAGTGCTCGGGTTTAAATCATAATAAACGAGATTCATTTATTAGCCCAAACAGTTTGTGGGTTTAAACTCGGACTCGAAAGACAGTACGACATAAATCCAACAGACGTATGGTATAAGAATACAAAATGGAAGGCTGATTCCCGCTCGGAACCTCCAGCGAGGGTGCTCGACCGCTTCCGTTGTACGAAACCTTGGTTTTACGTACTACATTGTGTGAAAATCTATGTTAAGTATTATTATTATATTTAATAAAAAATAATGTAACCCAATTGTAATGAAATGGAATTGAATGCACACTACATTATCGTTCAAGTTATACTAGAAATAACCCTAGCAACGTGGGCTGATTGTAATAAAAAATTTGAATTTTTTCGTTATGCAGTTGGTTGCTTGCCTGCCCATGAGTGAAGAATATAATATGATTCTCGCTTTTTACAAATTTTTACATCAGAGATAAGCGTTTGTTGTTTAGTCGCTTGTGTTTATTTACATTATTTCCACACCGCATCCTACAGGTTATAAAGTAACTAAGGCTAGTGACTGTATTCTTCCATACAATTTATTGAATTCACTAAAACTAAACTGAAACTTTTTATACCGTCTTAACTACAAAAAAACTCATAAAATTAACGACAAGCTAATGTTGTTCTTAAAATTATCATTATTATTATCGCTTACACATTTAAGAACCTGTTTTTCTACGTAATAAAGATCAGTCAATCAATCACTCCGTAGAAAAGCAGTTTGCGTGATGGGAACGTCATTAATGCAGGAAAATCTATTTGCATTTCGAAAATTAATAAATCAGGTGTGCAGTAACAGTTAATCTTGCTACTCACATACTTACTGATTGCTTCCTCCGGTATCCAATTCGATGTCAGTTCAATAATTACGACTCAGTATTTTATTATTCTAATCGACAAATCGATATTCACGTTCGGTTCTTTCCGCAGAGGAAAGACCTATACAGTACGTACGACTGTATATCTACCAATATATAGGTAGACTAGCTGCCCGGACAGACTTCGTTCTGTGAAAAGTTTTTTCTTTGAGGTGTAAGCTATCCTATCTTTCAAGTTGGATCAAACTGCACACGGTGTGCAAAGATTGAAATCGGTTCAGTAGTTTAGGAGTCCATCGCGGACAAACAGCGTGACACGTAATTTATATACTTATATTAGGATTTTACATGAGTACATTAATATTTTGTTTAAAACTTTTTTCATTATTATTATTTAGACTTTTTGAATAACGATTATTAAATTCAGTTTTAGATAGTATTTTCAAATAAAAACATCAGCTCTAGTATAGATGGATCCTAACTAGAAATAAGTAGCTAGTATCAAATAGTATTTTTTATTGTTTACCAAATATGACCTACAATACCTATACCTACGTACCGTACGGTTATTTCGGTTCGAGCTGACCACCGGGTATTTTGGGATTAAACTCAATTGTAGAAAACATGCCCATATTTTAACTTATCCGACCCGATTACGAAGACACATGGGGGTATCGTGCCAAGGCAGATATACATACATACATACAATTTACACCAAATTCCACACCTTCATGTCGGCATTATATAAGATGCTTACATCGGTGATGGATATCTTTAAACGTCGACATAAATTTATGTGAACTTTTAAAGTAAGAGATGCTACAAATGTTTATTTTGGACGGAATTAAACAAAAAAAATGAGAGGTGTCAAGGGACACCCGGATGGAACGAAGTTCCTTTCGATTAATACTAAGCGACCAGAAGTCTTCGAGGGTGCGACAGTACAATCATAGTATGTGGCTGTCTTATTCACTCTTCGGTATTTAGCATAGGCACAACAGGTACGTCCATATCACGATCATGCACATTAAGCTATTATTGCCATTTCTCCCGTCATGCCAATCAATATGCAGAAGAGCGACAGTGATAGAACAAATCCATCACTGCCACTCTGACAAGTGTCTTGTCATTAACATCCCACTCTACAGATACCAGATTCATGTTTCAAGATATAAAGAGAAGGAAACACAATACAAAATATTTTATTTAAAACCTTTCTCCAAATGTCCATTATTCATACAAACATCATACAACCACTGTAGTGTACGCATTATACAAATTCATTGACACACTACAAAACTACACATGAGCGTTAATCCTTCAGAATGGAGAATTGAGGAAGCGACAAGAAACATCCTTTTATTCCAGGTTTAACGCGTGACTAAACGTTTAAATCGGAAATTATGGTGTTTTCCTAGAAATTATGTAAAGTGCGTCAGACACACGAGCGGTTGAGCGGCTGAGCGGAGCGACGCCCACGCCATTCATATAAACTTGTCAACGGAGCCGCGTATTGTTGGAAGTTCAAAAGGTTTACTTACATTGTCGTTGAACACGGAAGCTTTCCGAGCTTGTCGACAACTATAGATATTTTTAAAGACAGATTAACATAATTTGATTCGTTTTTCGATTCTTTTTTTACAACATTTTCTTTTATGTTCAGTTGGTGATTTTGTCTGCTGAACGAAGGCTCGAGTCCAATTTTGGTTCGAACCACCAATCATAATCAGAAAGTCACATCAAATTAAACTACAAAATTTCCGAGAAATCCGTTTGTTCCGTCTAACATAATATTGCATTTACATATTTATTACGTCTTTCGTATCTACTCGTATACCTATTACGCGTAGACAAACACACAAACATTTTCATTACAATATTTTATATATAAAATATGCGCAAGCTCGCGTTAAACAATATATGATTACGATGTACTTTAACCAGTGCGGTACATACTTATTTGTACTGGTCCAGATGAGGGGGTAAATCATGATACAGCTAATAAAAAGCGCGGCACGTACCAAGACAACGAGGCGTACAGCGATCAACCACCGTCCGTCGTAGGACGTGATGATTCGCTACACTACAACACGTATGGTATTCGAAGTGTATGTCCAAGTGAGATGTGAGTAAGGTCGGCAACAATCCATTAACAAGGACTCCGTAACTGACGATAACTTACTCTACTCACTGTGGATTGGTAAGAGACAAACTGGAATCTTTTTAGAAGATCTAGAGTCTGAAAAAGCATGCCGAATACCATATTGCGACGCAAGAACTCACAAAACTCTCACTCAGCTGCTTAGGGTAAGGCCAAACGAGCGTATTTTTAGGGTTCCGTAGCCGAATGGCAAAAAACGGAACCCTTATGGATTCGTCATGTCTGTCTGTCTGTCTGTCTGTCTGTCTGTCTGTCTGTCTGTCCGTCCGTATGTCACAGCCACTTTTTTCCGAAACTATAAGAGCTATACCATTGAAACTTGGTAGGTAGATGTATTCTGTGAACCGCATTAAGATTTTCATACAAAAATAGAAAAAAACAATAAATTTTGGGGGTTCCCCATACTTAGAACTGAAACTCAAAAATGTTTTTTTCATCAAACCCATACGTGTGGGATATCTATGGATAGGTCTTCAAAAATGATATTGAGGTTTCTAATATCATTTTTTTCTAAACTGAATAGTTTGTGCGAGAGACACTTCCAAAGTGGTAAAATGTGTGTCCCCCCCCCCCCCTGTAACTTCTAAAATAAGGGAATGATAAAACTAAAAAAAATTATATGATGTACATTACTAAGCAAACTTCCAACGAAAATTGGTTTGAATGAGATTTAGTAAGTAGTTTTTTTTTAATACGTCATAAATCGTAAACCGCAAAAAACATTGATCAAAGTTACAACGAACTACAAGAACTTTTATATTATGTTACTTGCTGCTACGTAACCCTTCATGGGCGAGTCCAACTCGCACTTGGCCGCTTTTATTTGATCTGTGAGTCGCGTGAAATGAATCATACAAAAGTTCAAATTCATTTGTTTGGAACTTGAACTTTGGTATGAAAACAACTAATTTTACATGACGCACGAAAATAGGTACATTCGTTAGCCTTTGATAGTTAAAATTAACCATTGACGAAGTATTTATTCATTACAAAATTAACTGATGAAATTCCACATCAGGAATTTTTCAAGTAACCTTCTGAGCGAGACGTACGTGGGGGAAAGAGAAGCACGAACTAAAGTCGGAGAGGCTTAAATAACAGCGATGACACGGCACCATACCATGATCGATGTGGTTTAAAACAGTCAGCGGCCGATGTTACAAATCCGGCCGAGGCCGTATACCTGCACCCGCCACGTAATTATATAGGCAATCGTACAGAAATATACAGTAGTTTAGTTTCATACAACATGCTCTATGCACGCACACTAACAAGTTTCTACTGTAGAGAGCAACTGTGAATAAATAATAGCTACGTGTGATGTAACCACTGTAATGACGCGTAATACTTGCTCAATATTTCCTGAAAAACATAGTCGCCTTTGGTCATTTTGGTGATTTAATACCTGAAGTCAAAGTTCGAACAGGTCACACAAAAAGGTTTCAAATTTTCAATTATCATTCTCAGCTCTGTAGATCCGTTTTGCAAAGTAACTACATTTCTTTCAATTAAGCGAATTAATTTTATACCAGAAGGACAGTTTCTTCTAAAATTTCTTCTTAAGCACCTTTTAATGCGAGGGATTATAAAATGTCGCCTACGTTCAGCTCAGCTAGAGGGCCGCATGAAGTGAGTCGCACAATAGCTGACAGGCGCCGACGCTCCTGTAATAACGAGTTACACGCGATCCGCTGTTACTTGGCTTATTTAGTAATTGAACAAGATTTTTAAAGCTGTACGTTCATAGCAAGGCGGCTAAGCAATCGTAAGTTATCAACTGTATAAGTAGCTTAGCCACGGTCATTAGCTTTAAGGGTGACCGTACTAGAAAAATAGTACGAACCTACGAGCCACCCGATGATAAGTGGTCACTTTTGCTGGTCAAAAAAGAAGTGAAGCTAGACAATTTTAACCTTTGCATTGCTTTTGTGAATTTTTATTATACGTTACTAGTCTTAAATAAGTAGAGACGCCGCGAAGTCTAACATCGACTTAAGTAAAACAAGCAATCAAACTTTTAATACTAAGCTTTGAATCTCTTTTGTTTAGGAAAATAACATAAACCCCAGTCAAATGCTAAGTAAAGAATGTCCAACGTCACGGCACCGAGGAATGTTCCGCTTTAAATCGGAATGTCCAGAAGGGAGGCTGGCGACGCGTGTCACTCCGGCTCATGAATCAAGAATGCACGCCTAAACGTAATGCGAACCAGATGCTCACAGACGAGAGTCGAGACGACGATCTCTAAGCACATCATTACATACACGACAGCCAAGAGCACGCGCTACAGACTACTGCATCTAATTCAATGTACACGTTCGTTGTACTGTGTATTAGGTGGGTGGTTCAGAAGGTGTGATGTTAAATTCTGTGTGTTTCTTTGCTTCGTATTTATCAAAAAGGTAGCAGTTTAAGTCTTTATTTTGATAAGGGTTCAGGTTTTGTTTCTTTATGAGTTCGCAATCTTGTTAAAAAAATCGGAACCCGGGTTTTGCGTTTATTTAAGCCCTTATCAAAGGAATGTTATAAATAATCTTCGCATATATTTAACAGTTGATGATAGGTGTTAATCGCTGCTCAAGTGCCCGACACGAAAGCATCACCAACGTTTTATCAGCCCTCGCTTTTTATTAAATTGTTATGAAATTCTTTATCTTTCTACATAGATACATGCAGGTAGTCAATCAACATAGACAGTCAATCAACGCCTGTTCTCTAATTAATTTACATAAATCAAAATTATTTAATTTTGATTAATTACAAGCTAAAAACGCACCTATACGTTCAGATAACTGCTGCGGAGATAATTAACATACTTTCAAAAATATAAACTTCACCAGCTGAACGATGAAAATGAAATATGGAAGATTCCAATAAGTAATGAATTTTATGTTTATTGTGACTTATACGAAAAATATTTTATGAGACGTAAATTATTTAATCTTGATTGCTCGTCGGGTGGAACGACAGTACATCAAGTTTTGTATTCTGTGTACATATACTCCCTGACAAACTTTAGCGTCGTGAAAAATTTTACGACCGGAGCTTTATTTCGCCTTGTTTATTACGAAGAAATCATATCCCTCTTGTACTTGTGTAATTAACGTATCCGCAGACGATGGTATGGGGAACGGTAAATCGACGTAAAAACTGCGTTAAAGATTTACTTACAGTGCATATCGATCTGCGATCATGAAATGAAACCACGAATCATTTAAGGAAACTCAGGAAATGCATTGATGGCAAAACTCTGGCAGTGCGGTCGACTACGAGTATATCGCTGCGGAGTGGCGGCTGCGGTCGCAGCGCCGACAAAGAAGTAGATTCGATTCCTACACCGTCTTAAGACGTTAAATTATAATAGCTTTAAGAAGAATATTAAAATCTTCTAGCTATTACTCGCGTACCACAAAATGTTATTGCAAAAACGCTCAGTCATTAAACCTTAGAAACAAAACTTCATTGACGAATTACTTATGGTTGAGTAAATTTTTTTATTTTCATTTTAAGAAACCAGAAATTTAAACCAGTTCTGAGTGCTTGAAAATACAAACGTGATTTATCTTAAAATAAGTTTTAAAATCTAAACTAATTTGACAACTTATTCGGAATTAAGTTGTCTGGATAAAAAGGACCGGCAAATTCTTTTATGTCAATTAATTAAGATGAGGATAAATTTATCTTTGCATAATTCCCCTATTTGTTATTAACTATTTTTATATTTAAATCAATGAACGACGCATTAACACTTAAAATAAAATAAAAAGTAATAACCACAGAGTGATTTTCTGTGAAGCGAGAAAATTAATCTTAACTCATTTATGGCAGAAAGATTATTAAAGTCATTATCTATGTAGGATTTCAACTGGTCCTAAAGTTTCTGTCCCTAATAGACTTCTGCTGTCCTTATCAGCAAATCAGTCTTACATAAAAAAGTAGATAAAAAATCATTATTATGCATCAATTACTGACATAAAGGTAATTAAGAGGTATTCTTCACTATACACTGATAAGAGTCGTTCAACTTCTGTCGGTAGTTAGCCCGGCGAGCGAGGGGCCCCAGATTCGATTCTCGACCAGGGCAGACAGTTATTTATTAAACAAATATTTGTTAATCGAACGGTTGTGTTTGTTGTCTCAGTCATACCACAACGACATAGGATATGTTATGTTTATTTTTATTGATTTTTCTTATACGCAGCGGTCTTCATGGTAATAGGTCACTTCAAGATTATAATGTGGCCAGTTAATAGTTATTCGTATAGGTACAGATTTTTTATTGATCTGAGATACAGACAACATCATTTCATCAGGTATTTCGTTTACGAAATATAAAGTAGAGCTCCAACTTCCAGGGTTCTCCTAAGCAGATCAAAAGATTTTTTCGCCTTATTTTTACGCATTAGCCTTAGCCATAAATTACGTTACACTAATTTCATGACTTTTTGACCCCTCCCGCCATCCTTGTCACAGCTGGTCACATTTGTAAGACCTCCGCCCCCTAGTGTGACGTCACACATTTATGAAATTTTACACCTAGGAATTATTAAATTAAAACAGCAGTTCCGAAATTTTATTTCCGTTAATTGTTTTTTTTTATATATTTACCTATACATACCAATTATTCGATTTTGAAATGTGAAAAAAATTGAAATGTGTAAAAAAAGCACAACTCATATCATCACGTCTCAAGTACTATATGCAATTACGTCATCGCACCCTGTATTTGAACACCTCAAGCCACTAAGGTTTATTAGATGAGAAACGTTAATTAGCAAGTTTTTCTTCCTTTTTGCTACATACTAGAAACTTTAGATAGCAAGATTTCTTAAGTCACGTATTTCCAAACACACCAGCAGCATTATAGCAGCAGGTTTCACTGGCTAATTCCAGGATCGCGCAGCTACATTCTTGGGCGTCTAATAACTAATTAAGCCCCTGCCCACCCTCTGATCCGCGCAGGATTGCACTTGACTGGGTTCAAAAAAGTTCACTTTAACGTTTAATGAAAAACTATTTTTGTATCTTTATGTAAACACAAGTAACCACCCTCGCTTTGCTTCGGTTTTCTTATTTTTTATTGGAGTTTTATTACATACATTATTACATTATTGGAGTTTTATTAAGGATCCCTAATTTTTTTGAAAATATAATATAGCCTATGTTACTCGGGGATAGTGTAGCTTCCCAACAGTGAAAGAATTTTTCAAATCGGTTCAGTAGTTTCGGAGCCTATTCAATGCAAACAAAAAATCAAATCTTTCCTCTTTATATATTAGTATAGATGAAGCAGCTTAGGTTATTAAATATTCAAATATATTTTTTCGTCGCGTCCATCTTATTTTAAATGTTCCAAATTCTCAAAAATGTATTTAAAATCAAAAACTTTTAGTTATTGTAAGTTGGTGGAGTAATTGCACTTGTGCAAGTAATTATTTACTTCTACCACCGCTTCGGAAAGGTGCTTTAAATGGTGGAGGAGAATCTTCTAAGCTAATACGCAATAGTAACAAAGTCATGTTCTAGCCTAAGCGGAATAGGATGCGGTACTTTAATTTCTAAGTGTCCTTATATGTATATATACATATTGATATAAAGTATAATATCGTACTCTACCTAATACTTTCGCACTAGTGGCACACAAGGCCTATTAAATCACCTTTTCCGACTCTCTATAATACCGGTATCTTCGGTAAGTACTACCTTTACAATATACTGTATAAACGATAAGCTTTAAGTTTAGGTAAATTAATATTAATATATTCGGTATGCAATAAATTTTTCAAATACATTGACAACATCTTTACATTGACATTAATATCCCGGATACATTATGCACTCGGTCGGTGGTTGTATCTGTCATCGTGACAAGTTATTGTACAATGTTTGTGACAAATGCAAAATAATTTTACTGCGAATGCGGCCCTGTTGCATCCATGATAATCTCCGTATGGCGATTGTTATTATAAACTTTATGCTTTAGTCGATTACAGTTGAGTTGTTCGAAATTCGAACGGAATAATGTAATTTTCGAAGCTTTAAATTTTGTTTGTTTTTTTATTCAGCGCGCAATCGCTCCTCAACCGGTAAATGAAGAGCCCATACGGTTCGATTTTACTTTCGAGCTTTTTAACTGCTTTGGCTTCAAAATACTGGCCAGCTATAAAATACACGTTCACTACCCCGCCCACACTGGCTGGACTGCCAGCTCCAAAAAATAAAAGAGACTAATCCGCGATAATGTTCGTCGTAATAACAGCCTGAATATAATTAAATGAAAGAAGAAACAAATTTGAGACGATAGCGGTCATTAAGTCTTTAAATTAGTTGGAAAAAGAGCATTGATATCGTACCGGTAAGTTGCAGACAACGATATTTTTGTAATTAACGATTTCACTGGCAGATAATTTGCGAATATTGTGTTTTAAAATGCACTGTAATAACAATGTATTGTTTTTTCGCCTTTGTTCCTCCAAAATAAATGTTTTCTTGAATTAAAGATATAATAGAGGCATAGTTAAGGAGTATTGAGTTTTAGAGTTTAGACGAACTAAGATACAATGTTTTCGCTAAACTTGACATCACCACGATAATGGGAAATTTAAAGAGTTTTAGATTTAGAATAATTTGGCATAGTTCATTTTTATTTTATATTAATAAATAAATACTAAATAATTAAGTTTCAATACATAATAATATCTACTTCCTTCTAATTTAAAACCTACCTACGTAACTTTGAAAATGGTAGCATGCCAAGCAATGTGCCGCGCCCGTAGGCTATCATTTTGACAGAAAAAACAACATGGCGGAGGATGATTGCGCGCGAAACCGATCGTCACGAGCGCATTCCACTAGCACCGTACGCGTGCCGGAACAAAAACTATGATACGAAAGTCATTTACACTGGGACATCATATTATCCATAACCTACAGTGGTGGCACTAATGGTAGGAACACCGTACAGTAAATAATAACTTAAATTGATTTATTATTAACGGAAAGAAGAGTACAGTTAGAGTGTTACTGTAGACCAACCCGTTGGATAAAGTTATTTGCTAATTTAATAAATCTATGCAATGTTGAGTTACAAAGTAACTACTGCGTTATCTGTGGCTAAGTGAGAGGACGCATATTAATTAGGATTGGGACAAATCAAATATAAAGTAAATACAGACTAAGAAATTTGTCTGTATGGGTCTCAAATGCATTAATACTGCAATTAAATATCTAGAGGATTTTCGTTATAAACATGGCGGTTTGTTATTCACTTTAAAATCTATGATTCTATTGGTATTTGCGACCATAAAATAAATTGTTGCGCCTTGCCAACATCCCCTAAAGTAAAAAAAGATAAACCGTTATGCGCTGCGCAAAACCATCAAAGACGGAAACATAACATAGGAATTTACTTCGTATTATTGGTCATAGTAACAATATGGTAATATTTGTTCCCTAAAATAGGAAACAATGGGAAATTACCATGCACGGTGATCCCGGCTGATGATCGTACTCGTTATTATACAGCATTGAATTCTTTATTGAGTAATTTCCCGTATTTAGGATTATGGTCAACATGAATAGGGTCTAAAGACACGTCCAAAGATATTGTCTCACTGGAATATTAAAACCTGAAATAGCATTTAGAAACAGTTGGAACCGACTACGATTTATGGTGTACTCGTAGGAAATGTAATTCTAAAACTGATTTTGTCGAGTTATATAATTTAGAATACATTACAACTTAGCGGACATAAATAATAGCATTACTGTAAATACAGAAGACAATACCTATATTATTACGATGGGATTTAACGTTTAGTTCATTGTTTATTTATTAGACTGGAGATTAGTGATATGGTCTCAAAAGTCGCAAATAATAAGTACCTATAGGAATTGTTTCTGTAATTTCATGTTAATATTAAATACGTTACTTATGTTTAAAATAGCAGCGGTCCTATATAATAGTGATCCTGGAGGCATGCTTATATCTTTTCTTAGTAATTGTAACTTATTATTAACTAACTTTTAGATCTGTTAAGAAATGTAAGGTTATAAAAGACTCCAGCAATTTTACATAATGTAGATTATCCATGTAGGGCGAGAATCAACACCAAATCGAGTTCCTGAGAACGGTTCGGCGTTACTCACGAAAAAGTAATTGTCGAAGTACGCCAGGAATCCACTACATTCGTATACGATTTTGCAACTATAACCCAATGAAAGATAAAAGACTCGACTTTAATACATCCAAGGGAGTAAACATACATTCCAGTCTCGGACGTATTGGCTATAGGAATATTGGGAACATACCAAAAAGCCAAGGATAAAATATTGATTCTGGAATAGTCGTAGAAACTTGTCCGGAAAAAGTAAGTTATAAAAACTATTAGTTAACTATCGCCTTCGTTTCTAAATCTTAATACACGTAATATTAATAAAGTCCTCCTAATGAATGTGTGTATCATGCACAAAATTATTTTAGCGTTTTCAACTACAAAATGATCAAAAAGCTCTTCAGCTCTTGTTTGTATTGTTACAGCGTTTGTTCTGTATTCTGAGGTTACAGCTGTGTGTTACACATGTGGGGGGGGGGAGGTTAAGTAACTATAGATGCGTAGTAGGTACCTAATACTATATTACTAATAAACAATGTACATACTACTTATTGTGCAGCGATTTTATCAAGTGGTTATATCGAATTTTAAAAAAATAGTAACAAAAACCATTGAAGTATTATTACTAGCGTATAGAACAGACACCGCGAACACAATGTATGTTCCAATGAATTGGCGCCGCGCGGCTTCAATGTCCAATGGATTCGTTCGATTTTGAAAGGAGAACAGGGGCTCAATTTTGAAAATAGAACCTCCCGGCGGGGACACACATTTTGTTTGAGATGTCTTCTCTATGTATACTTATAACTCAATGACAAAAACCCAATATTTTCTCTTTTACGTTACAATGCCTAATAAATCACGTGCGTCGGTTAAATACAGCGTTTTAGAAATGTAACCATGTTTAATTATCACTCACACGTTTTACAAATTGCTTCAACCGTAACTTATTGCATGTTCAAAACAATTCCCATAAAATCCATGCTCGTACGGCTTGCCTTTTAACTAAACCATCAAAAATTACAGAAATCCGGCCCCAAATTATTGTGTGATTTGTCTCGGAACCCACACACGTTAATTGTTTTATACTCGCCAGGCAAGAATCGTAATTATCCCGAGGCATACAATAAGAAAATAGGCGGGAAAAAATAGACAAAGGGTGACCGACGACGACGCCATTTTTTCTTTTATTTTAACCCACAGTCCGTACCTGGCGGCTCCGAGATCCAATATAGCCTTTTATTTTTTATTTACACTTTTTTACCCATCCTTTAAAATATCTAATTTTCATTTGACCTTCTCTGAGAATCTTCCAACGTTTACTCTTATTATGTTGTTCAATATAAGTACTAAATCGTAGTATTCGTATTTCGTACTAGTTCAGGATTTATGTACAAACTGCTATATTTTACCCTTGACTTGTGTTTAACATTTTTTTATTCTTCCTTTCATAGTGGATTCGTAGTGGTAAATAGAACCACAAAACATTTTGAGGGTATTGCATCATCTGTATTCTGCGTGTATGATTATTATCTATGGAAATGACATGAAAACTATGAAAAGGAACCCGACCGCACTCCACGTCTCCACACCCACTAAAGACTACTAGGTTGTAATAAACGGATGTGCGTATCACCTCAGATTCATCAAACAAGTTTATTATTTGAAGTCAGGTTCTTGAATATGTTCTCATAATATCTGAAACCCATTATAGATAACAGATAACCTTTCCGCTCGGCTCACAAAAAACACTCTATAGAATTCCTTAATTTATTATTTAATAAGCGTCGCTGGACAGTTCGGGTCTTCGTATAGTAACTTTTCGAGTAGAATGGAAAATGGTTTTGAGAGAAATAATTACCCAATACGTTGGCCAGTTCGATTATCAGGCCTCTCTTAAAATGAAATTTTAATAAAGCGAACAAGGGCCGATTTCGTCGGTTATTTTTCAAGATTGTTGAAACAATCGGCCATCATTACGGGCGAATACGTTCACATCAGTCGTCGTTGCCTTGTGACCCGAGATTTTAACAAACTGGTTCAGGAGTGAACTCTTAAAATAAAACAACAATCGCAGCTACTCCTCATTAGTGGAGTGGAGTGCCGAGTGCACTAAGATATGTTTAATTGATGCACTCTATTGGTTTAAACGGCCGTTCTATTTCCATCGTATAAATGTAGCGATGTGGCGAGTTAAATGTTCACTTCCTTCTATGCTTTTAACCCAAATCCTCAGTTAACATCCTGTCTCTAAACAGCCTCGAAGAAACAATAAGGGCCATAGGTAAAAGGACGCCGTCACGTTTGAGGAGCATTCAACGACCAATATTAAATCGACGTAGAGCATTTCATACGGCGAGCGATACATTACGTGCGGAGTATAATTCAAATTTCACGTCGAGGCATATGGTGCAAGGTAGGCAACAATGTACACCGCTCGGGGATAAAAATCCTACGCTCGGGCGTTTGATGGTGAGGTCGGGGAATGCGGTCCGTGAGAAAAAAATACTCTCGCTTCCGATGCGCATCGCTAGATAGCGCAGGTGGTGAACGCAGCGCCGAGCGCGCCCGCTGCCGGTTCAAAGGAATAGTTTATTTATTTTTAGGGGTCTTGAAAGAAAAACTCATTATGTAAAATTTGTTGCTACGTACTAACGTATGAAACGTTTCGTAGTTATTGTGGCTATTTAATTAAATAAACAGACGATACAATTCATTGTACTGTCTTGAGCTGTGGCGGTGACACATTATTCATTATGACTGTTTCCATTTATACAAAAAAATACTTTCTACGATGACGTAATTGTTAGTTGTTTACACAACTCGCATATTATCTGTAACACCGAGTTCGTCACCGAAACGTTGCCGATATCGAACAAAGTGGTAAATCGGCTCTCCGATGGTACGTATGTATAGTGGCGCAAGCTATTTTCGTAGTAATAACTATTTAGAATAATCTTTTAATCGTGTAAGGTTATAATCGACCCTAATCAAATGTCAAACCAAACCCACTGAGCTTTGAAGCGGATTATTGTATTTTAGGAAATCAAAATTAATTTGAAAACCATCAAACTATACATGTATGAGGATTATTGTAGGTTTTTACATTTTTTCTCATAAACGTTTTACGTCAGGACATAGATATTTTTTCATAATCATAGACATTTAGAGCTTAAATTAAATACTTGGTAACAATTAATTGTTATTTGCACTGAATATTAATTAATAGTGCATATAAAAAATAGACAAGAGGCCACCTAAAGCGTTTCCAACATCAACATATTTGCTTATTTAATCATGAAGCAAAAGATGGAAGAACAATAAGTTTCTTGTTGGTCAAATCTGTGACAGGTATTTCGTTTATTTATTCAGTGGTCAGCTGATCACACGCATTGCCGGTTGATACTTCTATATCAATAAAAAAACCATAATGAACCCTTGTCACTCACGCGGACTCCAGCTGACTATTTTTTCAACTATTGGAATCCGGTAGCATGTTGACATCCTCGTTTTATTACCCACTTGTTATTAAACTCGGCGTGATATCCTTTATTCTTTTGTTGTAAATTACTCATCTTTGATTTGTAAATATTTATTAAGGTTCACCCGAACGTTACCGCAAAGGTTTCCTGGAAGAGCCGTATAGGTAGCTGATTAAAATTGTTTTTAGGTTTTGTTCTAATGTAATAATCAAATTTGATTTTACTGTGAGGAAAATACCCAGAGACAAGTAATTTTAAAATTATTAACTTGAATATAAGTTCTTTTTATTCGGTTACAGACGGAGATTATTTATAATGATGATTCGTTTGGATGATCAGTCGACATAAAAATATTACGTCAACTTTTACGTTCGAGTTTCCGCTTAAATAAATACTATAAACCAAATAAATACAATAAACCAACAAGTTCATTAATTACAGATCCAATTAAAATGATTGCGTTCATAAAAATTGTCCGTTTAACTTTGATTAATTTGCTGAACTAAGTGATAAGAAATTGTAGGCAATACCTATATAAGTAGATAACAAACAAATACATTTAAATGATTTTAATTTATTTTCGTAAAAGCTAAAAGGTACATTTTAAATTAGAATAACCTAATATGGAACTATCCCCCCAGATCATGATATTTGGCAAGTAATGTCTTGTAAAAGTCCCAAAAAATCGAAAACCGTAATTTTGAAGTTATATCCAAAAAAAATAAAAATAAGAAGTTTGTACGGAACCGTCTGTGCAAGAATCCGACTCGTTTTTGGCCGTTAATAATAGACGTGTTAATTTAATAAACCTACCTTCACAGGTAGAGCCAACCGGCTCGGCCTCTCTGGGCGCGGCGTCCCGGGCCCTGTTCGTGGAGAAGGTCCGGGCCTCCAACGCGGCCTGCCAGGCCGGCGACTTCTCCACCGCCGTGGCCCTCTACACCGACGCGTTGACCCTGGACCCTGCCAATCACATCCTGTATAGCAATCGGTAAGTCATCGGTTAGAGGAACGCAATCTTCATTTCACGATTGCTTGCAAGGTGCTCATGAAACATATGCAATGGGCAATAAGTATTTAAAATACCAATCTATACTGTTGAAGTCTTTTATTTATTATGAATAGATAAGTATTATAAAATGTACTTAAACTTATTAGTGTATCGGCAGCGCGTGGGACATTCCATCGAAGCCTCCACACCAACGCACCTGCAACCTTGCTTGCAGCAAGTGTCCATGAATCAAATCCGCTTAGCGAAACTTGAATTAACGCAATTCAATTTAACTAAAATAATATAGACCTATTGTAATGTACTCTGATTCTATCAGGAAATTATAATTAGATTCATTCATTATGATTTTAAACTCGATAACAGCTTAAGATCTTGATTTTTAAATTATACTAATTCGACCTCGAACTTAGGGGCAAGACCGTCATTAAATTAAAGAAGACAAATTAAAAAAAAATTAAAAAACTACAAAACTTTAACAGATACGATGGATTTACGGCCGTTCAATCCAAAACGGTCGCTGAATCCAGTGATTAGTATATGTCAGTCGAAATCAGTGCAAAATTCCGTTCGTGAAGATGTCGTTAGTGTCGTGTGTCGTGATGTGGTACTTATTAAAGAATAACGATCAAGACGGAAGGTTGACAGGACCATCAGTTATAATTAGTGTCTGTCAAATGTTACTTGTAAGATGCTCTTCCCGCCACTGGTAGTCTAATTCGACCACAGATTTCGACAGTTGAACGGCTCAAAATATTGGTATATTGGTATAAAATAAAAATATATTTCAGGAATCCTTAAATATATTGAAAATTGATATTTTAATCCATGATAAGTTTTTTGTTTAATTTTTAATACTAGGCTAAGTTTGTTTTGATACTAAGCCATGTGCTGTTTTTATTAGATATATATAACTAACATAGTTTTAGGAATATAATGAGTGTATACTAATCCAAAATATGGACTCTTTGGTCTGAAATAGAGAATTATTATTATTATTTTTAATAAATATCTTAACAAATAAATTCACATAGCTAAATCGATCACAGATGCCTTGCTATCGTTATCTCAGAGACGATGACGAATTAAGGTATCTTTTCGCTACGAAGCGATGTTGCTTTGTCTAAACCCCCTGTTCTTAAATCCAATAAACAAAAGAACCTAATATTTAATAGAATATAAAAGTGCGAATAAACTTCGTTTTCCGGAAGATGGTTAATACGGCAATTTGCAGGAAAATATACTGCCGTCGAGCGAATTGACTGCTAAAACAGTTTTAATTTGTAATGTTACCAACTTTCACGTTTCGGTCGATTTAAATTTGTGTGAATCTACCACAATTCCATTGCAAGGAAATCTATTAGTTTATTCCAGTCTAAAACTAAAACGTTGATATTTAGAGTCTTTCGGGTGTTGTCGATATGGGCTGTTGATTCGTATGAAGGCCTAAGGTCTCCAATAGATCTCCATTAGAATTATTTGTTGCAGTTCTGCTGCGCGACTGAAGCAGGGTCAGTTTGCAGCGGCCCTGCAAGATGCGACGCGAGCCCGGGAGCTCTGCCCCAACTGGCCGAAGGCCTACTATCGACAAGGTAAAACTACTTTTGGCTTGAAATCTTTCTTTCTTTATTTTCTTCTCTCTTTGTTGTGGAGCAACGCATCCGTGATGCCTTTGGGTTGCTGATGTCCATGAGCGACAATATCCACTTATCATCAGGTGGATCGTCAGCTCATTTGTGGGCTATTTCCATGAAAAAACCTTACTTTTCATGAGCTCATTCTTATATCTACTAATACAGTGTTAAACAAGAAATAAAACCTTCTACCGGTAATCTATAAGTTAGTTGACTTGTTAGTTCATGTTATTATGGGATGTTAACATACTTGTGAACTTCATTAGCAGTTTGACATCTAGCGACCAAGCCTACAGAAATAAGGATCCCGGGTTCGATTCCCGGCGAGGCAGGCATAACTTTTTGTTCTGGGGTCATGGTTGTTTGTTATGTCTTATTTATATCAGACTTAAATCCTACTATACTACCGAAGAACAATTAATATCAAATATCAATTAACAAATAATATTCAAGCTAAAATTTAATTAATAGTATTTTAAATTGTTCATTGAATACACATTTCGATGTAATTGAGTATTCCGATGATATCAGAATTATTATTGTATTGTAGTCATGAACTCATGCGTATTTTACCAATCGTCTGATTTGACTTTAAATAGCATTATAATCATTGCAAACAATACGATTGAAAACAAAGTTCGAAATTACAATACAAAGGATTCATGTTCCATATAAATAATACTTCAACCTTGAACAAATTCTATCCGAAACGAACGTATTTGTATTATTTTGGGTTCGATGTTTGAAAGTTTACATACATTAAGCGTCCAGGGTTGAAAAATAAATAAGGGTCCACAAATATAATAAGGGTACCTTAACTTAAGTGTATCGGATTACTTGAGAATATCTTGTGTCATAAAAATATGTTATATGCTAAGCTATTCACTAACGCGGTAATTAATAAAATGTTGTCTATAAAAACATTACTCAATATTTTAGACCGCCAAATATTGTGGCTATGGCTTTATTACGCCCCAAATCAGAGTCACTAACAGTTACTTTAATCGCTCCTTAACAAATTCTGTACTAAGGAGCGATTTAAGTAATCGTTATTGATTCTGAGTTGGGGCGTTAATGTAACATACTTTGAATATTAGCGATCCTAATAGCTACTATGTATCTCATTATTATTTTTACAATCTGGAAGCAATGAGTCCACCTGGCACTAAGTGGTCACTTCAACTTAATTCGCAAGTCTCAGGTAGAATTTTTTTGACAGATCTTTTTGAAGTTAGTCAGGTGTAGGGCTTACTATCCGGATATTCGGATATTCGAATTATCCGGATATCCGCCGAATTTAATATCCGGATATTGGGCTTTTTACTATCCGGATAATCCGGATAATTCGAATATTAATTAATTTTATTATTTTATACGTTTTTTCAATTGAAATATATTAAAAGCACCGAGATATAATATTTTAAACTGTATTAATGTAATATGGATACTATATTCGCATAAAATACAACTTAATTCCAAAGAAGAAATGGCAACCGAATATTTCTTCACAATAAATGCAAGTGTCCAAGTCATGTCCTAATCATGTTTGCAATTTCAATAATAGTAACACAGAAAAGGCAACGTAATCAATACATAATATGTATAATAAAGGCAACGTCTGGGTGGTTGAGCACCCTCACGGTGTTCCTTCGAGAAGAAACCTGGTTCTAGGGAATATACATGCCTTACTCCTAGCTTACTATAAAGCACAGCTCAAAAACTGAGCTCAGAAGTCAAGCAGTTGTATAGCAATTGACTACAGAAATCGAGCAGTGTTGGGAATTGCTGGAGGGAGAAATAAAAGGCAAAGCTACTATCGCTTTACAATTGAAATTGATACTTCTGTGTCGCATTCTTTATTACTGAGGGTCGTACCCTTGATGAAGTTCCTTCACTGCTTTTATCAGCACCAACCTTCTCAACTGTTGCAACGGAGAAACTAGTGAATGTTGGCAGTAAATGTCACCAAAACACACAAGGATTTCCTAATAACATCTTCATAAGTCTAGTATTGAAGCTACGTTGCAGCTTTGAGCCAATATTGGCAATCATGACAGACCGTGGTATGCAACGCTTCCTAATCGAACATAACATCTCAAAACTAATGTCTTGAACTGGTCTTGGTAACATTAGAGATCTTTAGATGTTGCCATATTTCATTAATTTGCTTATAGCATTTTCAGCCATGTTTCTTGCGTTTAACTCGATTTACTTCCCACGTCCTTCTTGATAAGTACCGCTTCTGTGTACCACAAACTCGTTGACCAATTCAACCTACGAGAGTTCTCTAGTCCTAGAGATTTGATCAGTTCTGTCGATAAGCATTATTTTGGTTTTCCTTTTGTTGAGAATGAGTCCGATAAGTTCACTCTCTCGCTCTGCTCTGCGGAAAAGGTGAGCAAGTTCCGTCTCCTTTGATGCAAAAACATTGGTGTCATCTGTGACTCAGGTTAATGATCTTTAAGCTACGGAAAAGGTTTTTGGAATGGTATACTCCCCATAGTTATTGAAAAAATGAGTGACAGAGTATGAAGTCAAAAATTGTTCTATTTGTCAACATTATTGACAACTGGACTTTTAAAGGACACATCCGCGCATAGTTGTGTTCCCGGAACAAGGATTCCTTCTTGATTTGCCTTCGGTGACAGTATACAGTTTAACAAGAAGTCGAGTGGACCAGAGGGCCAAAAAAAGCGATCTTAGTGATCCGGCTAACTATAGGCTAACTATAGGCTTATATCGATAACTTCCCTGCTTCAGAATACTAGTATAGAACACGTAGCTCTTAAGATATCTGGAAGATATCAGCTGATCAATGATCGACAATACGGTTTTTCGCCACGGTCGTTCAGCTGGCTCTTGATCGCAACGGGGAAGCTCTGACAGTCAACCTAGATATCGCTAACCGGGTCTGGCACTGGGGCCTTCTCACGAAGTTACCATCTTATGGTCTCTTTGAGAAGTTAATATGCAGTTAGGTAGCTAGTTTTCTGAGCGACACATCAAGATCATAGTAAACGGTTGTTGCTCGGATATGAAACCTATAAAAAAGTCTGCGTTCCCCAAGGGACTGTGAAGACACAAGTTTGCGCGCTTAATGCTAAGAAAACCTTGTTATAACGCCTCAATTCTAAGATACCGCGCTCACCGTGAGTAAAAGTTTTAGGTCATTCAGAAGGCAAGGCCAAGCTGATCTCCAAGAAACTTTGTGTCCTGAACCGAGCTAAGCAGTACTTTACTGCAAGGCACCTACTCATGCTTTACAAAGCTCAGATCAGGCCTCAAATGTGTTCCCACCTTTGGGCAAGGTAGCCACAATACTAGCTTAATACATTTGACGCTGTACAGAAACGCGTGATCCGAATTGTCAACGATCCACGAGTCACTCACAGGTTAGAACACCCGAGTTTCAGAAGAAATGGCGACTTTACAACGGTGAGTGCTCGGTGAGTTTCATCCACACCGATTGGACTCTATGGTCCAATCGGTGTGGTATATTGACTCTATGGTATATTGAACCTCTATGGTCCGATTTTCACGATCTTTTTTGCCACGGACATGCAAACTGTCGAATGAGCTTCCTTCTTTCCCGGGGCGCTATAACATGGGGTTCTTCAAAAAAGGTGTAAAAAGAGTTCTCCTTCAGGGCCCGGAAACATTGGCGATTCCTCTGGTATTGCTCATGTCCATAGGCGACGATGACCATTTACCATCAGGTGACCCGTCTGCTTTTTCGTCGGCCGAAAAAAAAACAGTGATGCTAACAACAAGATCAGAAATATTGGTATGAGTAGGTTTTAGACAAAGACAGTACCAGCTCGATGTGGTGGAAAAGTATGAAGTACCCTAAGAGTTCATGACCAAATGCGATATTAGGGTGAAACTTATGAAGCTTAGCAGCGCGCTGATACATCTACCGAAGTTTTAAACTTAATTCTGAATAAGTATTTGTATTAAAAATATTGATTTAATTCATAAATTATTTGAATTTAGCCTTCCAAATATTATCCGGATATCCGGATATTATCCGGATAATATTCAGGAACTATTCGAATTATCCGGATACTAAAATGAACGGATAATTGCATGCCCTAGTCAGGTGTAACACACTTAGGTAAGATATCCTTTGGAATAATTTTAAAGTTACATCATTGCCGGTATCAATAATAAATGTGAGTAAGAGGTAAAGGCACGCTGATGAAACAAAATAAATGTATGAAAAAGTTGCAGTAGTAGGTACATCGTCTTTGATGACAAAACAATAACACATACATAATCTAAGGACACTTCTTCAAATTAGCAAGGTTATCACGTGTTTCAAATTAATAAGTAGTTTATTTATTACGTGCGTCGCGGGTGGCATGGACGACACATGTAGCACATCACAATCACACCCATGACCCGAGTACAAATACTTATCTGTCACATAAATATCTGCCCCGGCCGGGAATCGAACCCGGGGCCCCTCGCTTCGCAGGCAAGGTCGCTACCAACTAGGCTACAAGGTCTGGTGCAGAATACTAAATAATTCTTTTTTCAGTCAGTTTAACCTCAACAGTACCTAACGGTTGATTTGAAATCGCTCTTACCCCTTACTAAGTTAACTTGTCTGGGCTTCTCCATTAAGCGATAGCCTGAAATATTTTTTTTTATTTTGTAAAAATCTATGTACACTATACGCTGATAAAATTATCAGAAAATAATATGGGCGTGGAAGTGTACATTTTTAACCAACTTCAAAAAAGGAGGAGGTATTCAATTCTACCGTTTTTTTAGGTTTCTAACCTCAGAACTTCAATTGGTAAACCGATTTTGATGATTCTCTTTTTAATTGAAAGCTGGTGCTTGTCATGTGGTCCCATTTAAATTTGAGCTAGGTCTGATGAGTAGTTTTTGAGTTACTTTGAAGTCGGTTATTTTTCGTCAAGAATTGTAATATAATACCAAGTGCAATACAAACAATAATTATGAAGCCCATATTGCGTGCAATAATCATAGTGTATTATTTGCATCCGTTTTATATTCATTTTCCTTTTCGATCCATCGTCGACATTTCCACTTTCACTACGTATTCTTCTAGTGTAGTTGAATCCGTTTACATAAGTTTATCACGCTATATTACGTTAGTTTGTTTTTATGTATAAGTGTAATATGTAGGCCTTATTTTTATTTATTTACTGCTACGGTTTGTGTTTCACTGAACACTGTGAATTGTAATAGAAAATTAATTTCCGCGTACACGGAAATAAAATAAATGGTAAAGCTAGACTGAAAACATTACGTGGTTATACATGTACATAGATCCTTAAGTGTAATGGATAAAAACGATAATATTATATTAAAATAATATTATTATGATGGTAGCTTAGTAGGTCACTCTCAGCGTACATATCCTGTGTCCATCCAGCGTAGAGTCCAGGGTTCGATTCCCGGGCCTACATTTGCCTTATAAGAAAGGAAGGCAAATAATATTTGCTTTTAATCACAAGGTGGAAAATTATGCGTTTTGAAATATACGACGTTGGTGATAAAATTTATTCATGCACACATTCATTTTAATTACCAATGTGAAACTATACTGGATCGCCGTTGGGTTCGATTCCCAGGTAGAAATTTGAATGATAAGTTTGAATTTCTGTTCTCGGTCTGGGTGTGTTCTCTTTGTGTGTAATCCATGGCACCCACAGGCAATTCTAGTGTGAAGCTATGAATGTGCAGCTTTATTTATTTATTATTTTTCGTCAGGTGTAGCCCTCCAATGCCTGGGTCGTCACGGCGAGGCCCTGGCAGCGTTCAGCTCGGGGCTAGGCGTGGAGCCCTCGTCCCGGCAGCTGCTGGCGGCGCTGGTGGAGGCCTCCCTCAAGTCCCCTCTGCGAACCACGCTGGAGCCCACCTTCAGGCAACTGGAGGCTATGAAGCTGGATCAGTCGCCGTTTGTGCTTATCTCGGTTAGTTTAGTCTCTTATAATATATTTCATATTATAGAATCCATAATTTTGCGATGTCTTAACGTTTCACTTTTTTTAACTTTGTTAGATCATCTCACTGTCACTTTTAATTCAATGCTATATCAAGATAAATTATATAACCGTTTGTAATTTTTTCACTAACAACAACAGCTATCTCGTCGATGTTTAATTATCTCCAAGATTTACTTTTATCTGTATCAATTAGCCTATTGAATGTCTAGTTCGTAACCACTTTTCCCTGTAAATGTCCGGAGAATTAATGGCGTGATCAGTATCAGTATTTAAAAAGAAGCATTTAGCTCAAGCTCATATTAGAACTGACCTAAAGGCGACAGCGTACATTTTATATAAGGTCAAAAGATAAGTCGCAAGCTTGCAGATGATTTTTTTTTCTAATTTTAATTTTTTGAGCCTCAAAAAACCGGAAATCCTTAGAGCCAGTAATGCCCATCAGGTTTCTATATACCTGCCTAATCTGTCTATGTTATCTACTCAGAGGGAAAATTTAATTTTGATACACATAATAGTAGGAAAACCTATATGTACCTACAACACGCGAGTACGACATTAATTTTACCGAATTATTATTAAAGCTAAATTGCTTGGCTTGCAACATGCAAATACCTTTCTGTACAAAATCACCAGTATAAAATACTTATAACGGAAGTATATATAAACTGACAACAGCATAAAAAGCAAAGCCCAGTGGTTTGTGTTAATTTTGTGCAGCGAAGAAACAAACACAATTTGTTCGTTTATTTCCCATTGAAACATTTCGATTACAATTCGAGAGCTCGTTTACGTAACGTATTTACGACTACCACGTTTAAAACACAACTTTATTCTGCTGAATGTCTACAAACCGTACCTGCAACTCCGTTTAAAATGGTGGCATAACTGCGCACTAAAGTGGTATAAAATACTGTGACTCGTGAAGTGGGTGTCGAACCGTCGAATTCGAACTGTCAGTGGGCCTTGTTTAAACGCCATCTGATACCCGGCCCCAAAATAATGCCAGCCATTATCGTGGGCCCCCAAATGCACCTAAGGGCTGTCGTTTACGTTGTACCGCTCCACAATTACAAATAGGATTTATAGAAATGGAAAATTCAGTTCGCTTTCAGATCTAGGAATGGAAAGCTTTTGTGTGCTCCGATGTTCTAATGGTTTTCAATTGTTACATTAATTTCTAATCTGAAGCTATTTAAGACTTCATTCATGTGATCGTCCTTTCTATGCGTTTGAATCCAGGCAGCTACTGAATGAAATCTCTAAATGCTTTCTGCATAGTTTCATAGTAGTTCAGTATTATCACATTTTCATTAGTGTTACCTAACTTTAAAAGTACCTGGATTGTGAAGTTGCAACTCTTTGTTAGCTGGAATTCCTTTCCAGTGCTGCTGCCTTTCCGGTGCTGTAGTTAGGACGTATAGTGATGATGCACCTTTTTCTCAGCTCTAAACGAGTCGGTGCTGAAGTTAGCATGTTTATACGTCGGTGCCTAGTCTGAATGTTTATCAATTATCATAAAAATAAATCCTTAGCTTTACTTAAATCTTGAGAAATTTCCTCAATAAATAAGACAATTAATAGATGATGAGAATGATATTATGACGAACTTTAACCTTTAAAGCTTTAAACAGTTTATATAAGCTAACACGAAAACAAAGCTTGCGTCCACTGAAAACCCTGGATTCACGATTAACTCCGAAGAGCGTCCGAACGCACCATTTGCATACATTCCACCGCTTGCTGTCGACGTCTGGGCATTTTTCGGCGCATTTAGCAGTGGACAATGGGACTGAGTGATCAAAGCGCCATAAATACGACCGACCCTCGCGCATTTACATACAATCTGGGCGACAGTTGATCGGCAGGCTGCTACGTGGACTCTGGACCGCTGGACGCTCACTGCCACTGGTACTCAACCTAGAAAACAGGATTTATAGTACCAATTTGCATCTGTCGATGAGACAATAGCTTTATGTATCAGTTTTAATATTGGCCCACATCATTCATAATTTTAGTAGATTTTTTTTGTAAAAATTTGAATTTTTGTTAATATTTCGACTTCTACAATTTTCACTATTAAAAACCATTTAGCATCATTTCCAAGAAGGTTTAATTTGTTTGCAAGTTTGCATAGTAAATATAAAAGAATATACACGGCGCGGTAGAACGTTAAGTTGCCACAAGGCGGTAGCTGCTTATTATGGAGACTAAGATTAATCTTTTTTTATTTCGACAATCCTTTGTTCCCAGTGTTTTTGTCCCCGTCCGTTCGTCACACAGATACGTAGTATTTAGACACATAAAATTTATACAACAAAGATTGCGAATTGCATTAATAAATTACAATGTTTTTATGCGTTGTAAATGACTGTCCGCTAATGTTATCACCACAAAATAGCCGTATAACATTAATGGGACATAAAAGTACTTTAAAATGTAACTCTATACTAAAACATTGTAACACAGTAGTATTAAACAGCTACCGATTATTATGGTAATTTAATAATCAATACGCCGTGGGTGTTCGTAAAACATTTTGAGTTATGCTCTTCAGAACAGCTACGAGTATATGGAAAATTTAAATCGTTTCATTGCAATCGACAGCCGACGTAATGGGTTTTTAAAAATTCGACGCGCTTTTTGCTTTTGGACAATGATACTCAAATTCACATTTTAGTACATTACCTCTATATTACGTTCAGATTAGTAAGTGAATGACATCATATCAACGAGATGAACCGTCTCGGCTCACTGGGCGACATTAGTACCATGCGACCATTAAATGCACTTATTTTTAATGGATCGGGTAATAATAAATGTAGTAAAGATACAGAAACGGACCATTTTGTAGATAGCTACGCTGCTCGTTGGACGGAGATAGCAGAATGAACCTACATTCTCGTGAAGAGTTTTTAGTGCAGCGCAGCGGCATGCTTGAAAAATGTTACTCCATACAAACTATTTGAAATATGCAAAGCGAAGCACATTGGTAAACAAATTGATCGGATGCTCTAGCCTCTGCTGATCAGATTAGACCGGCAGGATTACGCGTTATTTTGCAAATTGATTCTACGGTTTTAACTTTAGCAATGCTGTGGATTTTCTTGTCGATTTCACAAGTAATCATAATAATTTACTATTTTATTCCATTACGTTCGTATATAAAGTTTGTTCCACTTCTTGAATCTTGTAAATTTAATCACTAAAATCCTGGAAACTCGCGATCCGAAATGCTATAGGCAAGACTCTTGCGATTGGTAACTTCAACAACATATATGTATCCTATGTTCAAGAACAAGAGATTGATTGGACACCAGTCGTAAAGTTTAGAGATGTTTATCAGAATCGGCAAGTAAAGGATATCATGGAGCTCCATTTCCTTTAATGCGTATGTATTAGAAGATCTAAAAATTACAAAAAACTTGAGATGATTGACGGAAATAATAACTCAAATTACTAAAAGAACAAATGATACAATATGGCATCAAAATCGAATCCTTCCTTGAAATATATTTAAATAGGATGCCGTAATAGTCTTGAGTCTTGACATGAATCTAGGCAAAACAAAAGACATAGTAGGAGATCCCGATTAAGTGGTGGACCTGCCATTATTTTTCCATTCGAAATATATTTTTTAAACAATAAAACATCAGTTCTGCAATAAAATTGTCTTGTCAAGGCAGCGTAGGGACAGACCAACAATTGTTTTATAAGAGGACGTTTGCTTAGAGCATTCTTTAGCTTATACCGAAAGTAGGAATGTGTGCTCTGGCTTTAGTTTAGGTCCACGCCCTAAGGGTCTAAAGGCAAAGAGAAAAGGAAGACTTATGACAATAATAAATTAATGTAAAAGAAAAGGAAATAACACCAAATGATTCGTAAGTGTAAGATTACATGTTATAAAAATATAACGGCTTACTCACACTAAAATTTAGTCGGGTTTGACCGTCTATAATTCTAGTATATATATTCACGAGAAGATTCGGTAAACAAAACTATAGCAACCGATGTAATTTGATCCAAAAACCAAAGATAAAAGTAGCGGAGGACATTACCTAAATTTTTTGATGACATGAAACAATGATGTCATCTTTGGTAATTCCTTAGGATGTTGTTGTATTTGAGTTGATATAATATCGAATCCCTAATAATAATCGATTAGCTTCCTATCTTTTGGGTTACCGATGTAACACCTGGCTCTACTGCATCGCTATTTGCTCCTTCATCACCATAAAAACACAAGCAAGGTGCGCGGTATTACTTACTCGTGAGTTATTTTATAACAATCTTCCTAGTCGCAACACATCATGTATTTTCTTTATACGGTTATAATTCAGGTTTATGCAATTTTATCGAGGTCCACTTCATTAGATCCTACAACTTTCTTAAATTACTTGCTCGAAGGCAGGTAATCTACGAGATATATATCAAAGCCCTTTTGACGTATCTATGATTATAACCAATAGGCGCGAATACTTGTTTCTGTTTTATTTTGAGGATAATGTATGCGACAGAAAATGAGAAGCAAGTAACGGTAGAGAACAACATTCAGTCAAATATTTTACGCATTTTATCAGTGACCGCGTATATGTAGATAATGTTGAGAGTGTAGGTGTGTGTGTGTGTGTGCGTGTGTGTGTGTGTGTGTGTAGTGTACTTAGTGCAAAGACACTATTGTGTCTCCTGATGTATGATACAGCGTTATCTATCAGTGCGAATTCTAGAAGCCGTTGTGAATTGGCGATAGATTGGATCGATCCCGTTTGAGTCATTTACTTACGCTACGATCAAGCATCCGCATCCGTTGCGGCACGTCTGTTCGGTAATAGAACGTTCTGTTTATAATTTTAGTCTAGTCCATTGATCTGCAAGTGTGTAATATAAAATGTACCAGAGGCTGGGAAAATAATATTTTATAACTTTTAAGTGTTTGGCAACAATCTACTATACTTAATACAAAAACGAAATATGGTATTTTAATATTAAATTTTTTAATGTTTGGTAGTAAAAGTTTATTTTAGAAATTCTTTCAGATGAAATTAATTGCACCTAAAACAGTAAAAGAAAGTGTAAAATACCGACAGTACTTTCTTAAAATCTTCTTAAGTTTTCTTTAAGTAACTATCCAACAAAGGCGCTGACGATCCACATGGTAAGTGGCTGCCGACCAGGCATCAAGGTTGCCGGCCAAGAAAGAAAGATGAACAAAAAAGTGTGTTTCTTATAAATTATAATGTCACTATGATTACATTAAAGTAGGTATGGTTGTAATATTGTTTTATTTTGTAGGTGGTCGGGCAAGAACTGCTTGCGACGGGACAGTATCAAGCCGCAGTCACCGTTTTAGAGGCAGCCCTCAGAATAGGATCATGTTCTCTCAAATTAAGGTTTGTATTATAATAACATACCTATATATGATAAGAAATATGAAATATGTATTTTAGCATAGGTAGAAACTATTATTCTAAATGGATTTGAATCATTATCATAACAAACTTTTATGTAGAGACGACATTTCCTTGTTTTATGCGATAGGTAGGAAAGTATTATATTTATTTTAATAATCTTATTAAAATCCACTCGGCGTTAAAATGGCATGGCTCATATTATGCAATGAAGTATTGATAAAAATAAAAAATAGCATTAAAATATTTTTGCCACACATGTTATTTGTTATTTACAAATTGCCACTTACCTACTTACCTACCTACTTGTACGAGTATATTTAACAGTATTTGAACAGTGAACTTACCTTGTGTGATATCAGTAAGTGCCCACCTTCTTTACCGACTTCTGATATTTTGAATAAAGTAATTTGTCATGTAAAATGAAAGATATTGCATAATCGTGTATCAATTATCAGGAATTTTATTTCGCCTTTAAAAGGGCCGCCGCGTATGCGTATGATTTATATGTATTTTAAGAGAGTCAGGTCCCGCCTGATATCCCTTTTAAGATTAATCTCTTAGCAACAATTTCACACCTTTAACACCTCTCGAAGTTTCAAAATGTTAATAAGAAGAAGACAAATTACCGGGCCGCGAATCATTAATATGGTACCATTATTATTTTTAATCACGGTCCAAATGTACCAAGTTGACAGAGGAATAATTTATGTGTACTCGAGGGAACTGTTATCTTTGGCGGAATTTCGACATTTTGATTTATAAATGTTTGTCTCTCAGGAAGTACGAGGCATAAATGTTTCAAGGGATAACAGACGTCGAGTTTTAATAGGGGCAGTAAATTTGCGCGCCCGCTCGTCTCCGTTTTGCGCTGAGAGCGATATTAATGTTCATATGAATACAGGTTAATATGTTGTTTTGTACTTGCCGTGCTGAAACTGTGAGGTGGAGACCCTCGACGTATGTTTTAGAGTAGGTCTGTATAAGCAGTCATCACTGTCCGTAGTAAAAAATCTATACAAATAAATAAAATTGGAGTGTCTGTTTGTAACATTAAAATAACCGCTTTTTACTAAGTGCATTTGGATGCATACATTGTACATACATATACCAAAACAATATTTTTCACAATTTTTGTCTATCTATCTGTCTGTTTGTTCCGGCTAATCTCTGAAATGGTTGGACCGATTTTGACGGGACTTTCACTGGCAGATAGGTGATGTAACAAGGAGTAACTTAGGCTACTTTTATTTTAGAAAAAAAATAGTGTGTTAGGCGATACGAAGTTCGCCGGGTCAGCTAGTAAATAATATTAATCCCATTAATAAAGTCTTCTTCTTCCATTAATTGAGTACCTTTACTTAATTGGTTGTGCTACCAACACCATATCAGACGTTAAAATCATCATTAATGTATCTGAACAGTCTCATATATTCAAAAGCTTGAGTGAAAAATATGAAACGTATTTTGTATCATCAGATACATATAAAATACTGATGATAATATACAATACATTATTAAAGAAGAGTACATTCGAGTCGACAAGGAATCAAACCCGAGCCGGCGACGAAACCCACACCTTCCGAAGATCTTATCTCACCTTGATGGATTGAATCCGTATCGATACGGCCCTATTCTATACGAAACGTGTTGAGGGAAATCTTTTAACTGTATAAATAGGGACATTTATTTTTGATCCTTATCAATATGGGATAATTGGTGACTGATGATAGCCTATAAAGGAAGCAGCGGGAATACGTCTGGGGGAAAACGAGAGGCCTGGTAACGTTTCTAATATGAAATTGATATCGATGTGTGGGAGGTGAAGTTTGGACCGTTCAGCACAGAAATTTAAAAAGAAAGACGTGGATATATTATGAGAAATCTGACACTTTTTTGGTGTTTGCATTACTACATAATTGACGTTGTTTTAACAGTTAAATTGAGCTTGATCTCAATTGCTATAGAGTGCTAAAATAAGTTCAGGATTGCTTGAACACTAGGCCAAACAAATAAAGAAAAAAATAGTCATAACTCACATTTATTTTATTGCCAATTAACTTTATTGTTTAAAAGCATGTTGGGGATGAAAAAGAAATAATAAATCTTTGTTTTTCTTTTACGTTATACGTACCTTTTAAACTTTATGTAGTTCAATTTTTCATATCTACTTTGTACAATTTGACAGAAAACGATTTTTAGGATTCTTAGGGTTTTTCAGGACACATCCCCTACAGGATAAGTGAGGATGAGTTTTTCATTCGTCGCGTACCTACCCTATAGTGTGGGGTATCGTTAAAAAGTTCTTTCAACAATATTATGTGTCTTCTAATATCATTTTTGGATTTAGGGGTACATTTTCGAAATATTTGGCTTTAAAGTGCTAATTTTGGTTAGAGTTAAACGTCTTCCCCTGCCGGCTAAACGGTTGGAGTTGGAGAAGTGAAAAAATTCTAAAAAATTGTTATATGATGAATTTACAAGGAAAAATATCACGGCTGTGTTAGCATAATTAAGTAGTTAATGAGTAATAGTCGATAAACTTACTACTTCGGAACCCTACATTGCGCGTGGCCTGATACGCACTTGCCCTGTTTTATGTTGGCCTGCGGCTAACGTTAGCACATCATTTTCAAACATTTTGATTTTTACATATTTACCTGTTTACATAAAGCTTTACTTTAACATAAATTCACATTTATCATTTATGTTATTTTCGTTGCAACTTGAACAAATTAAAGTCGTTGACAAGACGTGTGATCCAAAGTGATCGATATCAACATGCCTTGTCGACGTAGGTACTCGTATGTTGTCAAATTACACCGGCGGGTGATTCATTAGGGCTCGGATTATAATATTTATCTGGGATTGTTATAATCGGCCCTGTTTACGTGACCACTCGCTCCACAACATGGCCTGACAACCGGATGTACGTGTAGTCGAAGTTTAGAGAGATCATTATAGTGCTTTTGTTTTATTTTTGACGGTACAGTCACAGAATAGATAACACTGCTACATGGTATTGCTTATACAGGGTGAACCAAAATAGAAATAATTTTGTAATTTGAAAATGATCTTTTACCCTCATTATCTGGGAGCACGGGAGTGCCCTCGCCAAGAAAAGTTAGGGCTTGTAGAGTTAGAAGCTTGGTTCTACATGAGATCTAATAACTTTTTGACAGTTCGAGCCATATAGTCTGGTCTTGGCAACTTTTTACATGAAAATGTTTTTGGTGGGATCACTAATTCCCACGCTTTCTCCAATATTGTCAGTCATACTAGATACCTTTGCTTACAAGTTAGACTCCGATAGTTTTATTTTAGTAGGTACAAAATACCTATTCCTTGCAAAGTCAGAACGGTTAACATACATATATTTAAGCAACTACGCGTAGCTATTACCGTCAAATATACGGAGCATTAACATTTACCATTCCGGAGTAAGCTGCGAAGGGAAACCCATTAGTACCGCTACCTACTCGCCACGTCGCGTCACCTGAGCATTTGATACCGAGCTACTGACTGCGACTGGTAACTCCTTACTCCACTGGGCACCGAATAAGATATTAATTCCTGTCACAGAGTTCTACCTACATCCCGCGGACATCATAAATGTAGAGTTTCGCTTATTAATACACGCCATCTATTTCTCTGGGTGTTTCCATCAGTTGTAACTACAAATAGGGTTGGTTGCTTTTATTGTTTGTGTTTAGAATAATAATAAAGCTCTCAAGTGACAATATTGAGCAAATAAAACGATAAAATTAACATTTTAGATTTTTAGAAAATATTATCCTACGATCGATTTAAATATTATCATAGAATATTTTTTATTTTCTCTTTTGACTATAATTTTATGAAATAATATAATTTAGTCTTGCATATTATGACATAAGAAACAACAGCATTGGTTTTCCAAATATAACATGTCTATATGAACTCCAATCTAGATTATACTTTGTTACGCTCCACAGTTTATCGTTGACCGTATTTTCTGAAAATTGTCAACCCTAGCAATAATAGTAGTACTAAGAAAGAAACTAAAGAAAGAACCTAAAGAAGAACAACCAAAAGAAGAAGAACCTAAAGAAGAAACTAAAGAAAGAAAGAACTGTATATAGTTGTAATAACAACAATCAGGAGCTATTGCACTTTCTGAGGTGTCAAAAGCCTGTGCGTACTAATTTGCAAGTTTATTACGTACGACGATACGACCGCCCTCACTTACACTGAAAGATTACGATTTGTATGTGAAAGTACGGGATATCGAATCGCAGGTATAATTTGGTGAATTAGGTGAATAGCTTAAGTGTTTTATTTCTCCATCGATACTTAACGTACATACATGGAGTTTGTGAATCGATCCAATTAATAAATTATTCAACAAGTAAACTAGAAATACCTTATATTTCTACATTTCATCCACTTGTTAACTTGAAAAAAATAGTAAAGATTGTATCTGTCTATAATTGACCACACGGCCGTAGCTAGGGGGAGGCATTGTGGGACAATGCCCTACCTTGAAATCACAATGCCCTACCTTAAAAATACCAAAAACTAAGATTGAGATAAAAAAATTGTAGCGAATTGTAGTTTTCCAAACATACCACAGTTTGTGACATTCATTTCATATTATAATAATTCTTTGTTCTGTGACCTAGAGGTCAGTGATATACATGGTGATTGATTTAGGAGCCCGAGCTTCGGAGCAGATCAATTATGATAATTTTTTTACTTCCGCCCTACCTGTAACCAATGCTGCCCTACCTCAAATTCGACTCTAGCTACAGCCCTGACCACCCTTAAAAATCGAGAAATTATTATAATTACATGTATCTACAGTACATACTATGTACCTTTTACTTTACTGTACTCGGGCGGGCATACTGTATTCATTCATAATCATAAATTAAGCAATATTTGAAAATTTTAATGAAACAATAATTAAATATTTACACATCACCCCAAATACTTAAATACCATCTACTTCTAATGCGACATCTTACTGATGTACATAATTACAGCGCTACCGATATCATCTGTATTTGCCGTTAAACCTTGTAGGTGTTACATAAATAGAAAACAGTTTTGTTATTCATGAGGAAGCTGATAAATCGATAGATCGTGTCGTAAAGGCACTCAATCACACGGTGGCAACCAGGCAACCAGGCAACGCACCTGCGAGTACTCGTAACTCGTCAATGAAGGTGCTAACGATTAAAATTATATCAATTCTAGTGGATACCGTAACTTCGTCTGCGTAGGAATATCATCCAAACTTTAACATGAATATGTCGATAAAAATACTGTTTTAATTTATCGATATTGACTTTACGATAGTGTTTGTAATATGTGAGTTTTAATAATGTAATTATCATAATATACTGAGCATTTTTTCCCAAAATTCTCTAAGAATTTAATTTTCATATAGCGCCACGAATTATAATTTTATGGAGAGTAAAATCAAAGATTCGAAGCGTTAACAAAATACGCGTTAACAATATAAGCGTTACGGTCACGTTATTATTGAAGAAATGGTGGAGCGAAATATCTACGAGTACATTTATACTGTCCAATTTAACTAGACTCCTACTAACCTGTAGGCCCAATTAGAATTGCCGATATCAAGAAACTCAATTCTGTCCACAGGGGTTCAGTGTTCAGTGCCTTATCGTCAGCGCACTGGGCACTCAGTCAGCTGGACGCGGCCATCAACTACATGCAGCAGGACCTCGCAGTGGCCAAGTCACTTGGCGACACGGCGGGCGAGTGCCGCGCGCACGGCAACCTTGGCGCTGCCTACTTCAGCCAAGGATCCTACAAGGATGCGCTGACGGCGCACCGGTATCAGCTCGTCTTGGCCATGAAGTGCAAGGTAGGCTAAAGTAATTTTCAGACACAAAATGCATCAAAATCCTGCACTCCTTTGTTACAATTTTGTGTAGAATAAGTGTTCGAAGCGTGTTTTGGCTATTTTCATATCGAATTAAATTTTATTGGATGCGTTTTATGAATATAATTTTTAATATTAAACTGTTGAATCGCTACATTACACATTGTTTTAGTTTCAAACAAGTCTTTATACTCTTTATTCCTGTAACATACTCGGATCGTTTCAAGTTATTAAAAATAAAATATTTAAGAATCGAACAATGGAATATTTACATAAATACGAATATTAACAATTTGATTTCTCCGATTGCAAATAAAAAGAAGAGTGTAAAGCAGAAATAAATAGGCAGTTGTAAGAACAAACCTGCGCATACGCAGGGAACAAGAGTTATTTAATTTTCACATGGGATTGCGAGCCCCGACCATGACCTCGGCCACAGTTATTTTTAGTCCCTTTGTTTGTTAAATTAATAAGTCTGTCAAGTTCGCTGAGAAGTTATTAATAGGTTTTATTTAACGTACACACTTGAATCTACCTGCCTTTTGAACGCAGGCCAATGTAATGGCCAAATGGTACTTTATGCTCTGCACAAGATCCGAATTAATCTAGGGGCACAGTAGTGCCACCGCTAAGTTGAGCTCAAAGCAAAAGTAGCCATTACATCCTTTTCTAAAAATATTTCGCTACATATTTTTGTATATCCGAGAAAAATGGAATAATTTAAATCGACATAATTGCATTTTGTAAATTATCCATACAAAAGATACATCTCGAAATAACGACTTAGTACTTCGCCTAAAATTACGTAGAACCTCGTTAAGTCGAACCTCGATAAGTTGAAAACCTCCAAATCTCGAAAAAATGTTTTGTTCCCTTCCCTTCAAACACCAAAACCTCTATTACTCGAAATCTCAACCCTCTATTAGTCGAAACTAGCTGACCCGGCGAACTTCGTATCGCCTAAGAATGTAAAATCGGTACAGCCGTTCTTAGCCGTTACAGTTTCTGTGTGCTCCTCCCTCTCCCTCTCCCTCTCCCTCTCCCTCTCCCTCTCCCTCTCCCTCTCCCTCTCCCTCTCCCTCTCCCTCTCCCTCTCCCTCTCCCTCTCCCTCTCCCTCTCCCTCTCCCTCTCCCTCTCCCTCTCCCTCTCCCTCTCCCTCTCCCTCTCCCTCTCCCTCTCCCTCTCCCTCTCCCTCTCCCTCTCCCTCTCCCTCTCCCTCTCCCTCTCCCTCTCCCTCTCCCTCTCCCTCTCCCTCTCCCTCTCCCTCTCCCTCTCCCTCTCCCTCTCCCTCTCCCTCTCCCTCTCCCTCTCCCTCTCCCTCTCCCTCTCCCTCTCCCTCTCCCTCTCCCTCTCCCTCTCCCTCTCCCTCTCCCTCTCACGCTCCCGCTCCCGCTCCCGTTCCCGCTAATAGCTATCTATCAACTACACATAACAAAATTTTACCTTATCCCGCAGGAACAGGTCTATTTTCCTGGATAAAAAGTATCCTATATCCATCCCCGAGCTTTATTTGATATCTGTATAAATAACTAATCTATCAACTACATATAACAAAAATTTACCTTATCCCACAGGAACACGTCTATTTTCCGGGATAAAAAGTATCCTATGTTCGTCTCCTGATTCTAAGCTAACTCCCCACCAATTTTCAGCCAAATCGGTTCAGCCGTTCTTGAGTTATAAATAGTGTAACAAACACGACTTTCTTTTATATATATAGATAATCAGTGAGTCCCTCCAAGCAATTTTGGTACATATTTTCCCTCCATAACTCGAAAAATTAAATTTTACCTCTGTATCTCAAACATAATAATGTTTTATTTTACAACCTTTACAACTTGATTATTTGAGACTTATTACCTCTCTAGTTCAAAGAAAAATAAGTTACCGACTTTGGAATTCGCCGACAGTGTAAGTACACCATTGTTTTTTTAGAAAGCAATTTAGGAGTATACAATGAATAGAATTACTACGAACTTATGACTCACGTTAACACGTGTTTGCTTGCTTGGTGTCAGATGTTTAATTGTATAATTTTTTATTTCATTTGAACTTTAGCGAAGCAAGTCGTTTGTCTCAACCTCTTTATGTCGAATCAAAATCCGCTTAAGTCGAAATTCTCTATAAGTCGAAAACTCTATAACTCGAATTCTTTGGCGTCTCCCTTGATTTTCGACTTATAGAGGTTCTACTTCAAATATGACCAAGAATTACCAATGCCAGCGTCAATATTTGGTCTTCATTTTCCTGTTGTAAGTTATTAGTCTGCTACGCGTATACTGACAATGTTTCTATAAAGGAAGGCTTAGGTACTTGCTTGTATGTCTGCCACTGATAAAGTAGACTGTGGCAATAGAGTGCGAACTTTATGCTCGATGATTTTCCTACACGTACAATTTATAGGTTGCTACGCGGTCATAATACGCAATCAATTATACTTGTAAGGTTTCGGCTAAGATGCTTCCATTTTAGTCACGACCTCATAGCAAGTGGCGAGCAATAATAGCAGTCACGATTTCAGTGGTGTTATTTAATGTGTAATAAGTGTTATTAAAACTTACTCTGAAATTACGAGGTCTAAAACGGAGATTCAGCTTAAATTAATCTAATTACTGTATTTCTATTTTTATTCGGTGTGTATTTTATCTGTAACGTATAAGTGATGGTTTAGGCGGGGCTTAACAAATCTTCGGTATTCTGTGGGTACCTAAGCTGCACTCGCTAAGTTTCTTTTATATCACAAACTCGATAAAGTTTTAATACGGCTACATACAAAAAATGTAGATTAGTGTGTTTATGTCTATATTTAAAACAAATTCAAATTCGGGCGGCATGTCTGATCATTTTCCAGGACGTTTTTTCTCTTATTATAAAACTGATAAAACTCTTATCAATTTGCAGCTCTCTTTGGAATTCAAAATATCTTAAATTATTTAGTGACTTCAAGTTCTAACCTTTTTTTTAAATATAAATCATCTTTATTCCCTATACCCAAGAGAATTTAAGATACATAATATTTGTTTACTAATTTACTTTGCGAATTTGAAATCTCTGATGTTATAGCTATGAACCAGTTTTAGCAGGCTTTTGAAGGGTCAGTAAATCTGGACTTTTCTTTTTATGTAAGGTATGCAATTCCAAATAATTAAAGAACGCTAATTGACGCTGTAAACAATACTATCGTATTGCTAATTCTCTGTTGGAGTAAATTCACTAGTGCCATAGACGTGTGTGGCAAATTCGTAGAGCTATCGCCATAGATTGCATTACCATTAAGGTACGATCGTAAAAACTACGCGTACCTGTTTTTTCTTCGACGTATCTGTAGGGGTAAGAGGAATTGATGATCGATAAGGGTCATTATGGTGGTGCAATAAAGAGCTCAGCGCGTGTTGGCGCATTTACTGCGAATTAGCATTACTGTAAGCGGTGGCGGCAATTTGAAAGGATTCGTAAGAACTTTCTGACAATGTAGTTACTTAAACGTGCTGGACTAGCTCGCCACCGCACCGGTTGTAATGCTCTGTCTATCAAATTTGCGAGTTTCTCGGGTCCCAGAGTGATTTATATCGTTATAGTAGCTTCTCAGCCCTCATTTCTCAAGCGCTCATAGCCCGGCGGCTTACGTCAATCCTAAGCTATCGACAAAGTTAGGCAATAACGGGCGCGGTCGGTAGTTGGATGGGTGACAGCTAGTGGCAAAAATTTCTTGAGCACTTCCGTGCTTCGGAGGGCACGTAAAGCCGTCGGTCCCGGTCGTTATCGTAACATAACAGTCGTTAAGCCATGTCGGAGACCCTCGGGCGGCATGAAAACTTTCGACAATTGGGTTGGCCACTAACCCCTCCACCAATCCGCACTAGAGCAGCGTGGTGGAGTAGTCTTTAGGCCTCCTTTAGGCCTCCTTTAGGCCTCAAGAGGAGAGACCCGTGCTCAGTAGTGGGCCGTTAATGGGTTCGATACGTGACGAGTAGATTTAAAATCTATTACATATTTCAAATTAATTATGTTGCTGCTGCTAACTAATGTTGAAAACAAGCTTAAATAGATGTCCAATATGTAATCGAACTAACGAGACAGTGGAAACGAAGAAAGTTCTTTCTATCACGGAACGATTTTACACATGACATAGTTACGATAAAGGATCCAGATTTTCAGAATACTTTCTTTGTGAACACCTTTCATTGGATATTAGTGAAAAACTATAAATAAATATATATCTACCATATAATGTCATATTATCTAGTGGTGATCACAAAAAGTATCACAACTATTGAAATTGGAATTATCTTACCGCCGTTGATGTCAACACTATTCTCCGCGCTACGGAGACCAGGTTGTACTAGCTATCGGGCGCGGGCGGTCACAAACCAACAAAACGTGCATATATCTGCCACTGTGCAGTAGTTAGAACAAAGTTTAACATGCTTATCAATAGCGAGTAGCGACTATTCAAGAACGTTCTGTATTGAAGATTAGCGAGCGCGATAGAACGACCCGCGGTGCACAGCTACGTGGCCCACATAACTCGCGGCTACCGCTCGATTAACTCTGTCATCGTGTAAATGTACTGCCTCTGGCCAAGTAGGTGTACACCTCTACTGGTTAAAGCAATTTATATACAAATATGAAGCAGTTTTACATGTTCATAAAATACATTGATAGAAAATTTTAATTGTTTTTTGATGTGGTATTTTGGACTTGGCCTTTTTTTACCTATTTAAATTTTATTTTATTTTTTTATTAAATCAATGTTATCCTATAACCTATGTCATTTAGTTATGTCTAGTGCTTGAAATGATATTTAAAATTGTATATCTACCTATTACGAATATGTGTATTTAAGTAACTGAGGTCGATTGATATATATTTCAAATATTGTAATACAGTTATACCAAACTGTGTATTTTAATGATTAATTAGTTTAAATTAATACAGGAAATGAGGCTCCGTCGCAATTCAAGTTATAAATTGCTACGGAACTGGAATCGTTATTGACATATTATTTTACGTCTTTTTAGGGTTCCGTAGCCGAATGGCAAAAAACGGAACCCTTATAGATTCGTCATGTCTGTCTGTCTGTCTGTCTGTCTGTCTGTCTGTCTGTCTGTCTGTCCGTCCGTATGTCACAGCCACTTTTTTCCGAAACTATAAGAGCTATACCATTGAAACTTGGTAAGTAGATGTATTCTGTGAACCGCATTAAGATTTTCACACAAAAATGGAAAAAAACAGTAAATTTTGGGGGTTCCCCATACTTAGAACTAAAACTCAAAAATGTTTTTTTCATCAAACCCATACGTGTGGGGTATCAATGGATAGGTCTTCAAAAATGATATCGAGGTTTCTAATATCATTTTTTTCTAAACTGAATAGTTTGCGCGAGAGACACTTCCAAAGTGGTAAAATGTGTGTCCCCCCCCCTGTAACTTCTAAAATAAGGGAATGATAAAACTAAAAAAAATATATGATGTACATTACCAAGCAAACTTCCAACGAAAATTGGTTTGAATGAGATCTAGTAAGTAGTTTTTTTTAATACGTCATAAATCGTAAACCGCAAAAAAATTTATCAAAGTTACAACGAACTACAAGAACTTTTATATTATATTACTTGCTGCTACGGAACCCTTCATGGGCGAGTCCGACTCGCACTTGGCCGCTTTTATTTGTGATTCATACATAAAATGATATCTACACGTTATATTCCGATTATTAATTAGTTTTCTATTGTTTTAAACCTTTTTCAATTAATTTCCTGGTTATTAGGATTTTGAACGAATTTTCCACTTACATTGTTAAATTGAATTAATTGATTTTAGCACTCTGCTAAGAAACATAGAATTTTTTACCTACGTTAAAAACTTCTCTCAACATTTTCCTTATTATTTATTTATTTTATCTATTTATTTATTTATTTATTTATTTATTTATTTATTTTATCTGTAAGTATTTTTTTTATAATGTCTTCTTCAAATCTTCCACAAGCTCTTTATCATCTCCATAGTAGCATACAGTATCATAACTCTATATCCACAAAATTAATTGCTTGCAAGGGAAATTAAACCAAATTTCAGAAAACCGTAAATAATTGCAATAATCCTTCTATACATAGGGATACTTTCATCCAGTGGCGAAAAAAGTAAAAGAATCTTAGTAATAAAGTAGTATTTGTAGTCAAAGCTCGGCCGCGCTGCGCCCGCGCCGCTCCACGCACGTCACAGGCTCGCAAACAGTCATAAAAATATTTACTTTACGTGTTCCGCGCAGCGGCGCGACGACGCTGTATGATCCCGCGGTTGGTTCAAAATAACCGCGAAATGGCCCACTCGGACCTTCTCGGAAAAAAAAGCCCTATAGTCCATTATTTTACAAGAGACGACTCTTAATTTTAATAAAAATTATATTTTTTATTTGTCTAAAAAATAATTCATAGTCTTTACTTATAACACGATTTCATATTAATTTAAACAGGCAAATACCTCAATTCACCAGTCTAATGTGAAAACAGTTTATAAAGCTAAATAAATAGCCGATATAATTCAGTAATTCATAAAGGTGTCTTACCAGATTACCATAATTAAAGATTCCTATATCAGCAGTGCCATCACCGGCATGCGCACAGACGGACATTAATATAAGTTTAGCCGTCACGATCGCGCGCCTAGATACCAACCGCGAATAATTTGACAGTAACATGTGAGCCAGAAACCGAGCTTCATTAGTGAATGCCTAGAATAACCGACGGTGCAATGCAGGTGCTATTAGCCAAGAGAAGGGTGCGTCCCAATGAAGACGAGAGTTTCACCGTTCTGGGGGTCAATTCTCGTCCTTCATCTACAAGCATAAACAGATAATCATGTAACACCCCTGTACCTGTACCTGCAAGGCTATTCTGTTTTGTAACTTGACAACGGAATCCGCGATGAGTTTCAAAATTGAAGTTCGAGTTCGAGATCTTGATATGTCATTCTCTAATCATCTAGTACGCACTTGCGAAGTGAAGTGAGTCTCGAATTCGAACGTCAAACGACTAAAGATGGCCTCGGTATTATGTCATTCTCTAATCATTTAGTACGCACTTGCGAAGTGAAGTGAGTCTCGAACTCAAACTTCAATTTTGACACTCATCGCGGATTCCGCTGTCAAGTTACAAAACAGAATAGCCTTGCTGTTTCTGTACAATAAATGTAAAATGCATGTAGACTTATACAATTTTATAACTCTATAGGCTATATGAAAATGAAAAAGAAATTATTTAAGTTTATTCTTTAAATTCTCTGCTCTATATTAGTAATAAAAAGTTCTAAAAGTATTACTTTATTTTACATTTACATTCATTACATTTTACATTCAAAGCTATTCAAAGAATCGCAGGGCTCGCGGCAAATATTTGTGATATTTCAAAATTGTGTTATCTGTACAAGTTTTTAATCTAATGTTGTTATTGGTAGATTACATCTTATCGTCTATACGAGACGCAAATCTTAAGCCTGGCTTTTGAATTGCCCGTCAAAGATTAAAAGGATTTTAAGTTCTGCAGCCGCGTACTGCTGTGTGGCATCTCTCAAATACTTCGCGCATCTCGTAATGTCTGATCTCGTGATACGCCAGACTTATTAATATTATGCAAATAGTCTGCAATTTTATTGTTTTTGCTACCGTGAGAATAAACATGCAATATGTTTGTAATGTACGATACCATACACATAAAACTTGTTTAACTGGCGGTCGTGCTTTAAACTCGCATGTAAGGAATTAATTACCCATGGATTTTGAGGAGCACACTCATAATTTTGTTTGAGCTGCGATTTGTTTTCGTCACATCAAAGCACATTTTGACGACCCGTGTGGCACAATGGTTACCATGTCGGATCGCCGCACTAAGGGTCCTGGGTTCGATTCTCAGCGAGGTGAAAATTTGAATAATGAGTTTGAATTTCTATTCTCGGTCTGGGTGTGAATGTCCTTATCTAGTCTGTTGTTCATGGCACCCACGACACAGGGAATCCTAGTGTGGGGCTATGAGTGTAAAGCGTTATTTATTATTTATTTCTAGGGGGTTCGATTAAAAATTTGAGTTGAAAGAGATGAGAAAAAAAATTAAAAACATTATTACATAGATAATACATAATTACATTTATTAAAAACAAAAAAAAAAACCTATAATAAGTAATAAACAGCTTACATATTTGAAGAAAGATATAGACAATATAAATTAATTATGAATCTATAGAACGGATGTAAGTCAATTTCTTTACTTAAAATTAATATTCATCAAACCAAACTATCCTAATTTATTAGACATTCTCGATATTTAAGCCCAGTGTGAAATCACTTGATACAGAAATTTTAGAAGTTGATAGCTAGCTGACTAATTAATTTATTCAGATAGTACCTATTCGGTGTAAAAACAAATGTAAGTCGGTAGATACATATATTATGAATTCGTAGACACATAAGATGTAATTAAGCGTTTCAAACTTGTTTGCTGTACGCAACGCAACCGACATCCTGTTGAAGAACGCAACAAAAACAAAACGATAGGTAGCTACCACATAGTACATAAATCAAAACATCGTTTTTTTCGTGTCTTAACTTAAAGGATATCATTACTAAAGCAAAATTCAGTCCGCAGCTATTCATTATCCTGCGACACAAAAACTACTGATCTCGTTTTAATGACAGATGCAGAAATATTAGAAGCAGTTTTAAGTTCAACTTGCTTCTAAAAACATTAAATATAATCAACAAATTATAAGGCACAGAGTTTCGAAATGTAGCTTACATGGTGGTGTTATAAATTTTTACTGTTTCGTTCGATTCTAGGAGCTTATGGCCTCTTGATCGTATTTGGTGCGACCACTGAGACCACAAACGAGCCGTGAGAGCACGACTCTTTCAATTATTTGTAGAATTCCAAGTAGATCTGCGGGGTTCTAAAGTTAGTGCTGTATACAACGGGACTGACGTCCGACAAAAAGAAACAAAGAAGACGCGGCGTACTTGATACTAGTTTCTGCATAATAGTCCACTCTGTACCACAATGTAGCAGCGATTCAACAAACGAGCTTACAAAAGGAAATATAATGGAGATTGATAAACGTGCGTCTCATTCAAAGTATTATTCATTTAAGTCGCTTCAAAGACAGAACAACCTGCGCTTTGCGCAACTTTGATGCTAAACCAGCAGGCGCCGAGCCAGTATTTAGCAGAATTCAAAACTTTAATACTTATTGACAAGATTTGATCAAACTTATCTTTTTAAAATCCTTTACAAACCTTATTTTTGATCTTACAAATTATAAGCCTCTAATAGCAGTTGTTACAAACTCCCAAAAAGTTAAGTTAGTTAAGTTTGAAAAATCTTATTTTTAGCCGACTTTTAGGAATTTCCTAATTCCAGATTTTTACAGAATAGCGACGTAGGTTTGTGCGTTGATACATCTTGCATATGACAATTATATATGTATATACATACCCAGTATAACTACTATAGAAGATGGTACTGAGCGATCGGTGAACATCGCCGTGCCTTCTATTAAACTGGTAAATGTGGAAAGGAGATCAAGTCAATATGTAAATCACCGCTTTATCGTATCATGTTGCACATACTTAATTAGCTAGATTGTTGGACCGGCGGCCGACTTAACTTTAGTGTGGTCCCTTAAACCTGTCCGTGAAGTCGATTCTCGGGGTATCGATACAATTTATAAGCCATCGACTGCAATTGTGAATGCATTCAAATTAAAAATTGTTTCGTATTTCTTGCAACAATGTTGTTTTATGTTATTTAATTTACATACCCACCTGGCATGTTAAATATTTGATATTGAGTAACAGTAAAAGCGTTTTATAATTATTTGTTTCTTTTATGGAAATTTTGCATTTAGATTTCTACGACTTTTAGAATTAGTAGGCGGGTAGCTTATCGTTAGTCAACGAGAGAATCTAAGGCAGTACTTAAAGACATTGAAAGAGATGAATTTACTAATATTTGCTGATGAACACCCTGTGTTGAACGCAAATATGTTATTTATATACAAATATATTATTTATTCATGTCTTTAAATTGTGTAAATACAGAAAAACTAGTTGCAAAGATTTTTTAAAATCCATTTTATATATTAGGTGCAAAAGTAATAAAATTAAATGAAGGTGAAAATAAAATCAATTACTTCATCATTATAACTCAATGTGTTAGAAGACGTGGTCTTCTAGTGACGAAGCTCAAACCTTAAAATCATGCAATACCCAAAATACAAAAAGCTTCATTAATATTAGGTACCTTTCTCTCTTCAGAAGCATACAGATAAATTATAAGTAATAACTTCTTTCAAAGTTCCCTGCGCTTATTAAATCCATCGACTCCGTTGATAATCGCGGCTCCTCCCTACATATTTCTTTCGAGACAAAGACCCTATTGGCGGTCCGTCGTCGGATATTTTTTCCTTTGCCTTCCACTTCCTCGGTGAAAAGGATTCGCTGCATTCTAATGTTTGTTTCTTTTTGTTTACCTTAACCCTCTTCTACCCTATCTCCCAAAGTATACAAATACCTCCATAATGGATATGTTCGTATTAAGATCGTACGCATAATATAGTCTGATTTGTAATACCTCAAGCTAAGTAGTTAAATATATAATTTAAGGGTAAAGTAAATTAAATGCTTGTTTTTTTTGTGTTTTGTTTAGAAATGGATAATAGAGAAACTGGTAACCTTTATTTGAAAAATAAATTACGCTCTGGTAGGTTTGTAGTCAGACATTATCTCATTATTTTTTTTATGGAAATAGCCGACAAACGAGCCGAAGATCCACTTGATGGTAAGTGGCTATCGTCGGCCCATGGACATCAGCAACACCAAAAGCATCACTGATGCGTTGCCGGCCAAGAAAGAGAGAAGAAAAAGAAAGAAAGATCTGGCTCTCAAGCCCCCAGCCCTAACACGACGAGTCGTTTGGCGTTTGGCGGCTGACTCATGCTCAAGGGTGGTAGCTACCCAGGCGAACCCCATGGAGAAATAATTATAGTAAAAATCTTATTAATTAACAATTAAAATCAATATTACCAATATAATCCCTCGAGGGGCCTTACCACCAGCGAGTCGGACTTAGTCGCCTCTTACGACATCCATCCGGCGTGGGATTGGGATCAGTATTCTTAAGCCGCCCCAATACGTCGCATAATTATAAATTAGTTTTAAAAAAAGAATTTTAGTTTAAGAAGTGAAACGACGTGGTAGGGTACCTAATTGAACATTGCGTGTGAGATGTCGCAGGTTCGATTCTCGGCTGATGACGGACACTTAATTGTTAATGCCCGCGTCATGGCGAAGTATATAATTTCATGTCGTTACTCTTGTAGGGGCTCTTTGAGGTTGGGCGCGAGATAAATGGGAACTGTGGCCACTAAAAGCTGCACCACCTGTTGAACGTCTACTCAATAAACAGCTATTGAAATTTTAAGTTTCAGTTTTTTTGTGTTTCGAATTTCTTGGAAATATAATATTTGAAAAACCTTAAAAAAGACTCCTCAAGAGGAGAGACCGGTGCCCAGTAGTAGGCCATTAATGGTTTAAAGCAAATGGAAAAATCGAAGAATATTAAACATATTATTAATCATGTATTTTTTTATTCCTTACGTATCATCATTCAAACGATCGCAATAGGCTTTCTTGACCATCACCCCGTTCTCAATAATAAGTAAATAAAATATCCAAATGTCAGGACACCCAAGCAGCAGCAGCAGCGCTGACGTCACTCGGCCACGTGTACACCGCCATCGGAGACTACCCGAACGCGCTGGCGAGCCACAAGCAGTGCGTGCAGCTGGTGAAGCAGATGGGTGACCGGCTGCAGGAGGCGCGGGAGATCGGCAACGTGGGCGCCGTCTACCTCGCCATGGGGGAGTTCGACTCCGCCGTCGACTGCCACACGCAGCACTTGAGATTGGCCAGGCGGCTAGGGGATCAGGTACATTGTTTCAAGGATATTACTTGGAATCATGTAGGAAATCATGTACCTATTAAGTACCTATTAAGTTGCCTGTGTTAAGTATAGGCTGTACTGTAAAGTATTACCAGGTAAGAACGGGAGGGTTAAGGATGTTGTCTAAAAACGTATTGGGTTCCTATTTCGTCATGATATACCTAATGGTAAATAAATGAGTTTCTATGAAAATTGTTTTTAAAGTTGTAAGTTTTTGTGATAGCAACGATCAGTTTGCTAGCAAAGTTTAATAAAATACTAAAAATTTTTGTATTTTTTATTGATAGTAGAAGATAAGCGTAAAGTGCATTAAAATAATATAAAATAAATTGATTGCCGGAATCTTGCATCGCTTTTTTGTATGTTGAGAGATTTAAACGTAGCAAAAAACAAATGTTTAAACACTTTTCTGGATGCCTTAGTAGAATTAACTTAAATTCCGAGTACGTATCTACGTGAATTATAGCATCTCGGCAGGATACCTTATTGCTGCCGCTAATCGGCCGCGCTCGGCTCGTTACTTTGAGTGAAAAAGTGAAAAAGCAAGTGTAATTATCAACACAGGAGGCGTAGTAACTAGTCTCGGGTGCGTTAAACTTTAGGCAAAAAAGTGTGTATATCATAATGCACTGTTTTACCATGTAAAGCGAGCGATGGATGATTAAGTGCTTAGATATGTATACCTATGATTACATGTTATAGAGTAAAGAAGAAAATTGTTGCAGGAACATAATCTCTGAAAGTCTCATAGTTTTTTACACTTCGATCTGCCTAGTAGTATTTTTAGATGCAGCAATTTAATTACCTAACTATACTAAATAATTTGACCATAACACTTCTTAGTTGCACTCTTAAAGGCATGGACATAGATTTCGTTTCTTATGTATTTGTTAAAGTCTCACTACATAAAATCAATAGCTCAAAGCTATTGCATCAAGATTATAATATGTAAGTATATTAATTAAAACATCATCGCATTAACTTGAGCAAAACCTCATATTTGTAGGTGGAAGAAGCGAGAGCGTACTCAAACCTGGGCTCATCGTACCACTACCGCCGCAACTTCTCCCAGGCCATCGCCTACCACGAGAACGTGCTACGGATCGCTCAGAACTTGGGTGACAGAGCCATTGAGGCTCGAGCATACGCCGGCCTGGGGCATGCCGCACGGTGAGAATTTAGTTTTTTATGTAGTGAGGATAAGCGCTCACAGCCCGGCCTTGCGTCTATCCTAAGCAGAGTTAAACAACAGCGGGCGCGGTCGGTAGTTGGATGGGTGACCGCTAGTGGCAAACTTTACTTGAGTGGCAAGATTTACTTGTTTCCGTGCTTCAAAGAGCATGTAATATGCACGATCCCATCTTGGCACTCAACGCATTGGAGGTGTTGCAATTGCAAATGAGCAGCTTTCAATATTATCACGTGGCTCTTCTATTCATTATTCTATATGTTCTGCTTATTTTCTAGGTAAGTGTAAAAATACAAAGTAAACGTCCTGTTTTAATAGAGACATAAAGCAATTAAGTACTTCGCTTTCGTATTCTTAACATAATTTCATAACAAGTAGTTCTTCTTAAGAAAATTATGATTATTATAATAATTTGTTACTAGGTGCGCTGGTGATTACGCACAAGCAAAAAAATGGCACGAAAGACAACTGGATGTAGCTTTAGCAGCGAGAGATAAGGTAAGAAATTAAATAATACATCATATTGCAACTTATATAGGATGCAACTTTAACCTGAAGTGGATCCCTTTATCGCGAACTTTGTTATTCGCGTAATATATCCACTTCCTCATATTCTATATCTATCAGTACAAGGTACAATCTTTGGACGTCCACTGAAATGTAGAAAAAGAGTCTAAAAATAAATCAATGGTCTATTGATATAAATAGCGCCCAGATGTATTCAACTATTCAGGCTATTCAGTCCCGTTACTCCTTCCAGGTGGGCGAAGGTCGTGCGTGCTCTAACCTGGGCATCGTGTACCAGCTGCTGGGCGAACACGACGCCGCGCTCAAACTGCATCAGGCGCACCTCTCCATTGCCAGGCAGTTGCAGGTGAGCATCCTACTTGAGATTCAGAAGAATCTCAAGGCAACCTCTTGCTTCAAGGCTCCTAGGAAGAATCCTAGGCCAGCAACGCTTCTATGATGCCTATGGTGTTGCTGACGCCCATTGGTTTCGTGACCATTTACCAGTAGGTGTCTCGTCTGCTCGTTTATCAGTTATTCACATTAAAAAGCTTCTGACATTTCGCTTGGTGAATAAATTCTTGTAAGGCACTGTGCCAGGTACCCTTCTGCCGAGTTAAAAATCTGCTCAAGCACTTATTGCAAGTAATTTATACGCATCAAAAACACATTAACATCATTAAAGTAATCCTGAGCAGTTCTTGCAACTAAAGGTCAGAAGGAAGAACGTAAGTACTTTAATTGGGGAAGTAGACTGCAATAATGTTTTTTTAATTACATTTAATTCTATATTATTTCCGGTACAGGATAAAGCTGGGATGGGCCGCGCATACGGGAACATCGGTAACGCGTATTCCGCAGCGGGGTTCTATGAGCAGGCCATCAAGTATCACAAACAGGAGCTGACGATCTCCAAGGAGGTCCACGACAGGAGCTCTGAGGCCTCTACCCACGGGAACCTCGCCGTGGCCTACCAAGCTCTGGGGGCGCATGATATGGCCCTGTTTCATTATAGAGCACATTTGGGTAAGCTATATAAATAATCAAACAGTATGAATTTCTATAAGCAAAAGGCTGGCTATTAACCTGTTTCTAGAATCAACCGGGATTAACTGCTTTAATGCCACTATACGTAAAGCGACAGGCGGCTTTACTTCGGCACATCTAAGGCAATCGAAATCAACAGTCTAAAACAAGTTTATCTCTCGGTAACAGGAATAGCCCGCGAGTTAAAAGACGCAGCGGGCGAAGCGTGCGCGCTTCTTAACCTGGGCAATTGCCTGTCGTCGCGCGGGGAGTTCGCCCAGGCCGTGCCCTACTACGAGCAGCACCTGATGCTGTCGCAGGAGCTCGGTGACGTCACCGCCGAAGCCAAGGCCTGCCACTTCCTAGGCTACGCGCACTACTGCTTGGGCAACTATCGGGAGGCTGTCAGGTAACGTTTGTTTTTTCATCAAAGGTCCAGCTCTGTGTCGTTTATATTATGTCTAAGTTGAATCCATTCTCATACGCCATCAAAATCAAAATCAAAATTACCAATTTCCCCTTTTACATCATTACAGATATTACGACCAAGATCTTTCTCTGGCAAAGGATCTGCAAGACAAAATGAACATGGGGCGTGCGTACTGCAACCTGGGGCTGGCACATCTAGCGCTCGGTAACCTGGAGACTGCGCTGGAGTGCCAGAAGTACTTCCTGGCCATCGCGCACATGACCCAGCACCTGCAGGGCAAGTTCCGTGCACTCGGGAACATCGGGGACGTGCTCATCAAGATGGGAGATGTGGAGGAGGCCGTCAAGATGTATCAGCGGCAACTTGGGTTTGCCAGACAGGTAACGAATTTTCTTGGCCTTGAATGTAGAAGTGGTAAGTACCGCGCCATATTCCGCCAATTACAAATGTATGATCTTTCATCGAAGTAAGAGATAAATACAGAGGGCCGAATCCATGTTATGAATAGATAAATTACAATCAAGCAATGTTCAATTAATAGATAATTATTAGTTTCAAGTATTTTATTTTTATTACAGGCCCGAGATCGCTCATTAGAAGCGGCAGCGTGCGGTGCTCTCGGACTCGCCAGAAGATTACAGAGAAGGTTGGACGCGGCATTAGGACATCATACTCAGGTATACTATAGTATACTATAAGATTGTACATATGTCCATGATACGCTCATAGCCCGGCGGCTTGCGTTGATCCTAAGCGATAAGCAACAGCGGGCGCGGTCGGTAGTTGGATGGGTGACCGCTAGTGGCAAAAATTTCTTGAGCACTTCCATGCTTTGGAGGGCACGTAAAGTCGCCGGTCCCGGTTGTTATCGTAAGATAATAGTCCTTAAGCCATCTCGGAGGCCCTCGAACAGCATGAAAACTTCTGACAATTGGGTTGGCCACTAGCCCCTCGACCAATCCGCAATGGAGCAGCGTGGTGGATAGAGTTGTCAGCTGGCAAGACTGAAATATCTGACAAAACTTCAAAAAGTCGGGATTTTTTTAAATCCGCAAACGAGCTGACGACGACAAAAAAAATGGCTACAGCGCGTGCGGAAAACGCGTTCTGTTGAATCGAGTGAATTGTCGGGACATTTTGTATTTTGTCGGGACCCTGGACATCATGTGAAATGTCGGGACAATCCAGACGAATCCCGACCATCTGGTAACCCTAATGCTGGAGTATGGCTCTAGGCCTCCTCAAGAAGCCAGCCAACATGATACGGTTGCCTGCCAATTACTAGGTAAATATAATTATTTAAGAAACAGATACAAAAGAATAGTAGACACCATTTTTCATCGTAACTTAAAGGTAGACCAGCAGAAATATATCGTTATAAAGAAATTATTGTGAATTATCTAGCTGTTTAAATTAATAAGCGATTTTGCAAACATTCCCTCATACATCAACAATACAATCAGCTAATGCTTTGAGGGACTTTTCTAGAATCTCAAGTCAAACTTGAGTGTCCAACATAGGACTTTAATTTTGAGCATTGATCCCTAAAGTCAAATACATAATGGAAACAAGGCTACAGTAGCCTAAATGTTAATATTGTCTAATGTCCGTGACGGCGACAGGAGCTGACGCTGCGGCAGGAGGCGGGCGACGCGGCGGGCGAGGCGCGCGCGCACTCGCACCTCGGCGCCGTGCACATGGCGCTCGGGCACTACTCGCACGCCGCGCGCTGCTATCGGGTACTACTACTAGATTGGTTTCTTCACGATATATTCTTGACTTGTGTAGTTCTCGACCCTCTAGTGTAGTTTGTAGCGACGCTGCAAGCAAAGCGAGGGGGTCTAGGGTAAATCCCTTGGCAATTATGAGACAATGGTCGATTAATTTTTGTTCTTTAGTTTTGGTATTTGGAAGAAAAAAGAAATTACATTTAACTCAAATAGCTCTTAGGTTAGCTAACTATGCACCAATTTATTTTAATGGCCTACTGTTCACGGTACTTAATTTGACATGCATCTACGTGGGAAGAAGATCTAACAAGTACAATTACATCACAAGCGTATGCTGCAAATTAAAGGTATTGTAATTTTTTATCTTTTCAGGAGCAACTAGAAAGAGCCCAGGAACTACAAGACTGCGCGTTAGAAGCGCAAGCCTACGGTAACTTGGGTATCGCCAAGCTCAACATGGGCCACTACGAAGATGCCATCGGATATTTGGAGCAGGTGAATTTTCACATCACAGCTTGGGTTAATTTTCTTACATACCTTAGCCATATTAAAGTATTCAGAGGTATTCTCAATAAAATTTAACATAGAAACTTTGGGATTTGATCCTATGCCTTGGGCAACTTAAAATATTCTATTGTTAAGATACAAGTGGCGCGGAAACTCAATCTGAACTCAAAATATGTCAATCACTCAAAATATATCAAAATATATGTTTTTTTTACATAATTTCCTTATTGTGAAACAATTTTTATATGCTCTGACGTCAAACACTTGGATACAATAAAAAAAACGACAACATTTAAATACGTATATTTAAATACTCTCCCATGACATTCTACACTGAAATACATGTGACGTCTCTACACACCATTTCTATGACCCTTCGAGCAATGCCATATCGAGGCTAACATCTTCGGTAACCCGCAGCAACTGGCGATCCTGGAGCGCGTGAACACCCCGACGTGTCAACTGGAGAAGGCGCGCGCGCTGGGGTCGCTGGGGGACTGCTACGACGCACTGGGGGATCCCGACGAGGCCGCCAAGTACCACGAGCAGCACCTCGCCGCGGCGCTGCGACTCGACAACGCAAGGGAACAGGAGCGCGCCTACCGCGGCCTTGGTCTCAGCCACAAGTAAGCCTGCCCAAAAATTCCCCCCGTTTTTTGGTCCTTTGAGCCGAAGATTTTTTGATCGAGACTTCCCCATGTGAAAAGATTTCGTATTTTTGTGATAATAGTAATAAGTTTTATGTTATTATTTTTGATAAATATAAAGCTGTTATTATTTTTGATAGCACTGATACCTATACCAAACACATCTAATTATATGTATAAGGCTCATTTATCGTAGACTTGAATTATGAATTTTAGATGGGTGAAAGCTACGAGCTCACTCTACTCACATCACTGGGATCCAATAAAGTTTTAAAAAGATGAAAAAAGTAATTTGTTTTGCTTATAATTTACAAGTTGCCTTGTTTATTTGGTAGTGAAATTGTTTGCCAAGCGAAGGTTCTTGGGTCAATTTCTAGTCAGTTTTTAAGTTCGTGTTACAAAGTAAGTCCATTACATTGCATATACTGTCCTCTACTAATCAGGTCAGTGGGCAACCTGCAACAAGCGCTAGTGTGTCTGGAGAAGCGGCTGGTGGTGTCGCACGAGCTGGGCGTGGCCGAGGCCAAGGCGCAGGCGTACGGCGAGCTGGGCGCGCTACACATCGCGCTTCACAACCTGGAGCAGGCTGTCTCCTGCCTGGAGCATCAGAAGAGTATCGCCAAGTGAGTCGCTTCAGCTTGTAGGGTGAAGAGCAGTAGAAGAAGTTTCGTTCAATAAGGTGCATTGTCGATAATTTATACTACAGGACGATCGCAAGCGACGCACAAGTAGCGACGTCGTTTTTGTAGAACTTTTGAATTTTTAATCCTTTTTTGTTGTGATGTTGGTTCAATTTTTGAGTAGAACTGCTGAAAACGGTTGCACACCAAAAAACTTTTATATGTCCGTATTAAGTGAAACAGTGCATATAGCCAAATAATCCTCAGTGCTTACACATGGAAACCGACCACAATTAATCATGAGCTGATTAACTTAGTTCGCAGTGACGTGTATATCATCATATTTCTGTCCCCAGGGAGCTGAACAACCAGATAATGGAGGCGGAAGCGTGCCACTCGCTGGGCGTGGCGCAGCACGCGCTGGGCGACCACGCCGCCGCCGTGCGCCACCACCGCGCCGAGCTTGAGCTGGCGCACCGGCTGGGACTCACGCATCTGCAGGTACCACCACCACCCACCACCCACCACAGACCCCAAACCACCGTTCGTTATCGTCGTCCCTTACGAAACCCACTGACTTCTCCCCAAACAACAAACGAAATGTATTATTGCCTTGCACTCAGATGTAAAATTATTGTAGAAGCTAAAAACTTTTATCAAGATGCATGTTTCTCTTAAGCCCAATTTGCATACGTAACGGGTTTTTCCCCGTATGGGACGGGACATGAAGTTTTGGAAGCATCGTTTCATAGAAAATGTATACGATAGTGCATACGCAGCGGAATGTGGAACGTGGAACATGGCCCGTACGGGAAACAACCAATGGATTGCCAAACGTAATGACGTATGCATTGGGCTTTAGACTGAAAAAAAAATTATAGTATGTATTTAAAATAAAAATTGACTAAAAAACATTTGATACTTTGAAATAACGTCAATATGTGAAGTGGAATTGTCACATATGTATAAGTTAATAACTGTGTTCCGACATCGTCAGGCGCGCGCATGCGGCGGGCTGGGCGCCGCACACGCCGCGATGGGCGCGCACGCGGAGGCCGCGCGCTGGCACGAGTCACGCCTGCGACACGCCACTGCTGCCGGTAACACAACCGAATACAGTTCAAATTCATATGTACACTAAACTAATTTATCGCACTTACACTTCTCTACATCATCGTCATAAAACCTCTCTGTGTTTGAGTAAATTGGTAGACTTCACACACCTTCAAGAACGATATAACACATAATATACATAGATATCCTATTAGGTGTGCAGGTCTTCACGATGCTAATCTTCAGCGAATTCTACAATTAGGTACTAACAAAATTACGTAGCGAGCAAAGCAATTTAAATAGTAGCAACAAAAAAAACTTTACCATAATAGTTCTATCAAACTATATCCTATGTTTACTAACTATAACCCCCACAACTTCTTTGTTATCGGCTTATCGATTCAGAACCGACACAGATTATTTGACAACAATAAACTTAACTCGTGTGTAATCAACAGGTGACATCCGCGGGCGCGCCAACGCGCTGGCGGACCTGGGCCGCGCGCACCTGGCCATGGGCGCGTGCGGCAGCGCCGTGTCCTACCTGCGGCAGGCGCTGGCCGCCACTGAGGGACTGGCCGACGCTGATGAAGAGGTATTCCACCACTATTTACTATTATAATATGTTTTATCTGAATGCAATGTGGACTGCATGAAGCAACTGATTTCACTTTTGGATGCTCAATTAGCTCCCAATTACTACTTAACCATAAAACGTTATTAAGTCATTATAGGCGTGATTTGCCAGTATATATTTTTCTAATCGGCGAAATCAATTTGTAGAAGTCAGCAAACTGTTTATATCGAAATTGAGAAAACGTACACTTCCATCATAATCTTGTTAATCGTAATTTTAAACTTCCTTTCTTCATTCGAATTAGGATACATACCGACGTGTCCGAACACCGGTTTGACCGACTATTTTATTGTGTAAATATATCGTATGAAAAGCATGAAAAGCTTGTACAAGTTAGCTGCGAAAAGTCTTTTCCGCAAACTGATGGTCACTTTGTTTTTAAGTCAAGTTCGTCAACGCTCATGTCAGTGCGTTGTCTAATAACATTGTCAAATGACGTTGTCTGTGCAGGCGCGCGTCCGCCACCGGCTGGGGTTCTCGCTGTGGGCGTCGGGCGAGCTGGAGGAGGCGCGCGAGCAGCTGGCGGCGGCGCTGGCGGCGCTGGCCGCGCACGACCGCCACCGCGACCGCACGCTCGCCGCGCTCTACACGTCCACGCACCACGCGCTGCAGAGAGTGCTTGTTGGTCAGTAGTGTACAGTGTACTACCCATAGTCCGTTTTTGAACAGTTTTATTTAGCTAATCCTATTGTGTGGTTCAAATCTTGCAAGCGTAATTAAATCTACTTCCTTAAGAACTTGAAATTTTACATATTGCAATAGTTCTGATGACAATACTTTATTACACTCAGGTTTGGTTCCAGATAAGGGAACTTCTTAACGATTAACAGCATAATCACATTTTTTTTCAATAGTACATTGACATTATAAAAATAACTTGTTTAATGTCAACATTTAACATGCATTGCGCTAACAATCCTTCCTTATGCCTTAAGATTAAGATCAGTATCCTTCCCGTACATACTTTACACACGTGGTAGTTCTACCTGGTAACTGAGCAGTGATCAGAGTGGAGATAATTGTAACGTACATCCGCAGAGCTGGGCCGGCACCCCGAGGCGCTGGTGGTGGCGGAGCGCGGGCGCTGCCGCGCGCTGGACGCCGCCGACAAGCCCGCCAGCCCGCTCAGCCAGGCCAACCTCGAGCTGCACACCGCCGTCACGCAGAGGTCGGTACAACCACCCCAGCACCCCAGCACCCCGCCCGTCTGATGACCACTGCTGACTACTACTCACTACTGATCTTTGTTTGACCGCTAGTGGCAAAAATTTCTTGAGAGTTTCCGTGCTTCGGAGGGCATGTAAAGCCGTCGGTCCCGGTTGTTATCATAGGATAATAGTCGTTAAGCTATGTCGGAGGCCCTCGGGCGGTTTGAAAACTTCCGACACTCGGGTTGGCCACTTACCCCTCCACCAATCCACACTGGAGCAGCGTCGTGGAGTATGCTCTAGGCCTCCTCAAGAGGAGAGATCCGTGCCCAGTAGTGGGCCATTAATGGGTTGAAGCCACTGATCTTTGTTAGTTAACGTGCTTGACCCAGTCGTCGTGACTACTAGGGATTTAACAAAAATACTGTAGCAGCAATGACATATTTTTTGTCACATTTTTTTATGATAATTTATTTTGTGGATCAAGAATAATATTACTTCGTTGCATTTAAGAAGCTGATCAAGATTACACCAAGTTAATAATAAAATTATCGATTTAAATTTTGATTACGATAATCGGTTACGTAAATATACTCGTAGTGCAGGGAAATCGCTTGATGTTTAATCGTTAACGTTAGATGGTTAAAAAAAACTCTGAAACAACTTATTAACTTGCCAATTGCCAAAAACCAATCTTCCCAGAAACCTAACGGAAGACAACGGCAAGGAGCGCGCGGAGCAGTGGACGCCGTCCTCCGTGGAGCACATCCTGGAAGTGGTCAACAAGCAGAAGGCGCCGGTGCTGTACTACAGCCTGGCCGCCGGGCGCCTGTACGCCTGGCTGCTGCAGCCGCACAAAGGTAACATGACAAGGCCACAATAATATAATCGTAATAAAACTTTACTCTCAAATCTATGCCTAGCAAAGCAAAGCAAAGCAACAACCCATAATTGTCCCACTGCTGGGCTCGGGGTCTCCTCCCACAATGTGAGGGGTACAGGCCATAGTCTACCACGCTGGCCAATTGCGGATTGGTAGACTTCACACACCTTTGAGAACTTTATGGAGAACTCTCCGGTGTGCAGGTTTCCTCACGATGTTTTCCTTCACCGAAGCAAGTGATATTTAGCTTCTAATACGCACATAATATTTGAAAATTAGAGGTGCGTGCCAGGATTTGAACTCGGGCCCCTCTGTTCGAGAGACCAACGTTCTAACCGCTAGGCTATCACTGCTTAAATCTATGCCTATTTGCCTCAAAATATACCTCCAAATTCTCGTCAGTACCTATTGCTAGCTCATCTAAAAACATGATTGAAAAGTGAGCACACTAAGAGGTTCCCCATTATAGTCATTTCGACAGTTCACGTTTCAAGTTTTGCCTTTTGGGTACCTCAACATTATGCTGCCTAGAAGTTTCGATAGTACCTATACATTGAAATCCATAACCTAAAGTGACATATTTTTATTACGCATCGGTTTTCGTTACAGGCATATTGAGATTCCACCAAGTGTCCCTGGTCGACCAGGCTGAAGACAGCGACAACAGCTTGCCTGACATCAGCCCCGAAGATCTTACGCCGAAGTACAGTAAGTAATACACTATGGATGATTTCCGTCATTATGTATCTAGGGCCCGTATAAATAAACCGATCTCGGCTCAAGGGTACGACTTCAGATCTTACAAAAGTCAATTTTTCATTCGATTTGACTTATTTCAGCATCTCAAACGGAACCTTGAGTTTGCAAACATAAGCATTATATTCGAAGTGCACGTGTCGTGCCTATATGGATTTTTAATGTTTTAGTTCCCGGAAAACTGGAGAGATGTATCAGCGAATGGTCTTCTTGGATAAAAACGGCTCAGGGACGAAACGAGACCGACGACCAGTGGGAACCTGACGAGAGACCCAGCACAGGTCTAGCTAGAATGGTGAGTCGGTTAAAATATAATACTAATAACTCATTTTGTAACAAATTCGACCCATCGTGTATCTTCGTGTAAATATGACTTTTTTTAGCAAGCTATAATTAATTTTTACTAATACCAATCATCTGACTCGACGCCATCATCAACCAACTGTTGCGGCAAATACACAAGGCAAATATGACATTTTAGAAACACATTCATGATAAAGATTCTGTACATTACCACCTTAGAATTTTTATTTAGGACTAGCTGACCTGGCGAACTTCGTGTCGCCTAACAAACTTTTTTCTAAAATAAAAGTAGCCAAAGTTACTCTTTGTTACATCAGCTATCTGCCAGTGAACGTCCCGTCAAAATCGGCTCAGCCATTTTAGAGATTAGCCGCAACAAACAGACAGACAGACAGGCAATTGTGAAAAATATTGTTTTGGTATATGTACCGTTTATACATCCAAATGCACTTAGTAAAAAGCGGTTATTTTAATATTACAAACAGACACTCCAATTTTATTTATTTGTATAGATTAAAATTCCTGCCCTGAAGGAGGGAAATGGAGAGTCGTAGTTTATTGAACTGTAAAAATAATATTGCAGCGGTCGAGTGCACCGATGACTATATATTATGGCGTCAATCCATTAATGACCCAGTATTGAGCACGGGAAACACTTGACTAGGAGGCCTAGAGCATACTCCACCACGCTGCTCCAGTGCGGATGTATAGACCGATGTTGGTTGTTGCAGGTGTCGCGCAACCACCTGCTGAACTCGTCGAACTACTCGCTGAGCTCGCTGTTCAGCGTGGGCTCGGTGGGCGGCTCCGTGGCCGGCTCCGTCGCCAGTCTCCAGGGCTCCACCAGGTACTATACAAGTATTGCATGCTGTATTACTGTAATCCTTATATGGTGTAGTTGTTCAGTATTACTTTTAACAACATTCTGAACTACTGAGCTTGTTTTTTTCTTTTTAGTTTTTTACGCAGTTGGGATTTTTGTTTTTTTTTTTATTTTTTTTTTTTATTAATTGAAATCAAAAGTGATTTGTAAAATGTTTCAACTAACTTAAAAATAATACCTTGCTCAGCTTAACTCAAGCAGAAGAACCAAAGTATCTGACCAGTATATTATTATGTGTGTGCTTGTGTGTACAGATCGACGCCCGCGGCGGCGCCGGCGCCCCGGCGCAAGCAGGCGGCGTGGCAGGGCCCACCGTGCCTAGGGGCGCTCTACCAGATGCTGCTGGCGCCCTTCGACGACCTGCTGCCTGCCTCCTGCAACAACACGCACGGTAAATACCTACTGGGCTTAAATGTGTTGTTACAATTATTATTTTCTTTTCAATATTTTTGTTACATCTTTATTTTACTTTATACTAATGAAAGCTTAATTTTCCTATAGGATTTAATTATTGTTGCAAATATAATTTTTGATAAAAGTAACATTTACTTTCTGTTACATAAAAGCTTTAAAAAGAGGAAGAAAGAAAACAGGATTAATTTCGGCATAACATGACTATGAGTTCTTACTACAAGTAAATTTTAATAAAATTGTGCTGCAGCACAATACTCTGGTAATATAATACTTAAAAAATTAATAATTGATTTGTTCAAATATGCGTAGTCGTAATATACCCTAGAATCTAATAACATTGTATGTGTGTGTGCAGGCGGCGGTCGCAGTGGCGTGCGTCGCGGCTGCGGGGGGCGGCGTGAGGTTGTAGTAGTGGTGGAGGGCGCGCTGTTCGCGTGTCCGTGGGGCGCGCTGCGCGGCGAGCGCGACGCCGAGCCGCTGTGCGAGCGGTTCGCGCTGCTGGCCGCGCCCGCGCTGCGCCCGCTCCGACACACGCGGCACGCGCGCGACAGAGACCGCGAGCGGGAGCGGGACCGCGCAAGGAACCATCATGAACACGGTAGGTTGGTTGGGAGTGTGCGAGTGTGTGTGTGTGAGTGTATTTAATTTAAAGCCTGTGTGTTTATGTATCGTTGAATTATATAACATAAAGAATTTTTCGTCTGAAAATTAGATTTAATATTAAGGTTGTCGACACGATGACCATCACGCAGCAATTTTTCCGATTCTTTATTGCCATTGACATACAAAACAACGCCAATGTTTACTGTGAGCAGGTGGCGCAGGAGCCGCAGGAGCCGCCGCGGTCAGCTCGGAGGCCGGCATGCGGTGCGTGGTGGTGGGCGGCGCGCGGGTGGGCGGCGCGCGCTGGGCCGCAGCGCACGCGCAGCTCAAGGAGGCCGAGCTCGTCGCCGACATGCTGCGCGTCACGCCGCTCACCGACTACCAGGTAACGGACACTATTGAAGTGTAATGTGTAATATCCATAAGGCTATTCGCCCACGACCGATAATCGGTGACCGATTTTTTGTAGGAGAAAAATAGAACGTACTAATAGCAATAGTGCAACGCACACGTCCTACAAAAAGTCGGTCAGAAATAATATGGGAGGAAAAATCGGCCCAATTATCTGTCCTACAAAAAGTCTGACGTGGGCGGGAAGCGTAAGGTAACAGCGTACAGTAACAAATGTTGTTAGAATGTATGGGATGTCATCACTAATTTAATGACTTACATCCACACATAGTTGTGTAATTGCTACTCCCTTACTGTTTTTTGTCTTTCACCCAAATCCTTGTTTCACATATTGCATGATGAGAATTTTCATTACCTAACGGTCAATCAAACGGTAATTTTTAGAACCTGTGCGATCGTACTCGCAAGCCCTTCGATTATTATTCTATAATTTAAACATAAACTATCTTCAATTTCTATAATTTAACATACATTTGTGGAAATAATAACATTATTGATGTAATTGGTATGGTGTACGGCAGGCGTCGAAGGAGGCGGTCCTGTCGCAGCTGCCGCAGGCGGAGTGCATCCACTTCGCCACGCACATCTGCTGGAAGACGCCCGCCATCGTGCTCAGCCCCGGGGAAGTGGTGAGGGACTTCATATTTTGTCTATCAAGTTTTGTACACAGGTCATGTATTCAGAGATAAACGCCAACTCAGAGTCACTAACAGTTACTTAAATCGCTTTTTAGTACAGAATTTGTATGGTGATTCGTTACTAAAGAGCGATTAAAGTAACACTTAGTGACTCTGAGTTGGGGCGAAAGAATTGCAAACTTTTTTAAACGTTATTAACGACCTTTATTACTATTTTTAATGTTATGTATGTTTCTTGATCAGGTCGATTCTCAAGCGAAACGCCTCCTCAATACCAGCGTGGGAAGCGGCGCTGCGGACACCTCCACTGAAAATGAAGAAGAAAGTACGTAATATTAATAACTAAACACAAATGAATGTTACATTATACGTACCTTTATAATCGTTAATATTATGTTTGCACCAGATCCTGAACTGCCACAGAGTAATGAAGAGCTCCCGCCGGCGTCGGAGTTCATGCTGACGGCAGCTGAAATTATGAACTTGAAAATCACGGCTCGACTGGTACGAAATAACAATGACCTACAACTAAATACATTTCTGAATCATAATATAAAATATCTCCTCACGTTCTGATATAATAAACCTGATCAATATAAGTGATGATATTGTTATTATAGTTAAGAACATTAGAAAACTTTCAATTCTGATTTCCCCTTTGTCCTCATTTTTTATTTCTCGCAAGACTTTCCGCTAACTCTCCTCATGTAGTCAAACAATCAAACCATCACCCATGTCCAGGTGGTGCCATCGTGCTGTTCAAACTTATAACTTTCTTTCTCGTTTCTTTGTACTAATTTTTTATCTCTAAATATTTTCCTCTGACTGCCGTGTAGTCTCAATTCGTCCATTTCCTCGCCAGGTGGTGCTGTCATGTGCGCCCTCTAGCGCCGCGCTGCAGGACTCTGAGGACGCGGCGGCGGTGACGGTGGCCGGCGACGGCGTGTCCCGGCTGTGCCGCGCGCTGCTCGCGGCGGGGGCCCAGGCTATACTGGTCACGCTGTGGCCCGCGCCGCAGGACACCGCCACCAAGATACTCTACCGGGCGCTGTACTCCGCCCTTCTGCAGGGGAGCAGGGTTGCCAAGTATGTTTCACGTTGAGTTTTAATATAACCTATGGAACTTAAGCTTCTAAATGACGTTTAAGATATACTTAAGATATGTCCACATCAGTGCGCTTTTATGTTCAGCTTTTGATAGCCCGTGATGGCCATAGAGATTGTACAGTGATCCATATCGTACCCACACTTTCTACGTGCACTATGCTTACTGCACTGTGCTACTGCATTGATCTATCATCTATGTACTTCATTATTATATTTTAAACATTAACAGTTATGATAACGAAGAGACAAATGCTTTCTTTCTCTTTCTTTGTCTGGTCAAGATTGCAGCACAGAGTAATTAAACACTACTTTTGTACACTGGTTGGAATGTCATGTAGAGTACATATTGTACGTTGTGTGTGTGTGTGCAGGGCGCTGGGCGACGCGATGCAGACGGTGCGGCACACGAAGCACTTCGCGCACCCGGCGCACTGGGCGGGGCTGGCGCTGCTGGGCGCCAACGTGCGGCTCAGCAACAAGGTGGCGCTCATGGGGCAGGCGCTCTGCGACCTGCTCGCGCAGCCCGACAAGTGCCGGTAACACACCACACATACACCAGTCACATGGATTCAACCTGTTAATGGTCCACTACTGAGCACGGGTCTCTCCTCTTGAGGAGGTCTAGAGCATACTCCATCACGCTGCTCCATTGCGGATTGGTGTAGACCAGTCACATAATTATTGTGTTATAAATTACAGTATTTCTTAAGCAAAACCTTCTTGCGAGTTTGTTGTCGCTTCTCCTTTCAGCTGCTCACGGATGTGTAATTAGCATTAGTACTCCGAATAATAACCAGCCTGTATATGTGTGTAATAGCAACCTGACCAACGTGTCTCGTGTTGTATTGTTGTACAGCGACGCGCTCCGCGTGTGCCTGCACCTGGTGGAGAAGTCGCTGCAGCGCATCGTGCGCGGGCAGAAGAACGCCATGTACACCACGCAGAAGAGCATCGAGAACAAGGCCGGCAGCGCCAGCGGCTGGCGCGAGCTGCTCATGAGCGTCGGCTTCAGGTACACACACACACACACACACACACACACACACACACACACACACACACACACACACTCTCACTCACTCATAGACACACACACACACACTCACTCACTCATAGAGACACACACACACACACACACACACACACACACACACACACACACACACACACACACACACACACACACACACACACCAACTCATAGACACACACACACACACACACACATGATTATAGTCTGCAACTTAACGATCACGTACACACTCGTTCATTGTTATAATTATTCTGTCTAACCTAACAATCTCGTGTATAAGTATTCTTTTATTTGGTCTTAACATTGCACGTGTCATCTCAATTCGACTGTATTTTTTTATGTTCGTTACCTCAGAACTTTGGACTGGGTGAACCGATTTTGATGATTCTTTTTTTAATCAAAAGCAGGTGCTTGTCATGTGGTCCGACATAAATTTGAACGAGATCTGATGAGTACTTTTTGAGTAATATAGAAGTCGGTTATTTTTTGTTAGTAAAATTTAGATTATTAATAAATGGCTGGGCTATCAATTACGCATGTATATTGAATAGTTATTTCAAATAATCAGTTTACATCAAAAACCGTAAAACGAACAGTTGGACCATCACATGGTATCCGTAACAAATCGACACTTATACAAGAATGAAGAAGTAATGAAGAAGCGCGAACCAGTTTTTTTGAGACTAAACACTTAAAATATTCTATTCAGGTTCGAGCCGGCGGCGAACGGAATCCCGTCGAGCGTGTTCTTCCCTCAGAGTGACCCGGAGGAGCGGCTGACTCAGTGCTCCGCCAGTCTGCAGGCCTTGTTGGGTAACTCTCCTTTTACTTTTTGGTTATACGTCAAATGGTACTACGGTACCTTCCAGCCAAGCACACATAAAGATAATAAATATTATCATTATATCTGTCTACTGTTCCATTGTTGAAATCGCCTCTCATGATGGTAGTGGGTTGACCTTAGTCTGCCATGCTGGTTTTCACGGATTGACATACTTCACACACCTTTGAAAACATTACGGAGAACTCTTACGTGTGAAAATTACGAGCCATTTCTTTCTTTCCCTTCTTCTTTGGTCAGCAATCGATGATGTGTTTGGGGAAACTGATGTCCATGGTCGGTGTGTCCAGGTCTGACGCCGACGACGCTGCAGGCGCTGTCGAAGCTGATCTCGAACGGCGACGTGGCGGACGACATCATCGGCGTGGTGCGCTCCGTCATCTCGCAGTTCTCGCTCAAGAGCTGCGAGACCGACACCATCGAGGTTGCCGTCAACGTTAGGTAACATACCGTTCACTGCACGCCACGCTCTACCGACCATGTCGTTGTAGCTTTCAAATCAAATCAAAATCTTTTATTCATATAGGTATCACTGATACGCTTATGCACGTCATTTTTTTTAATCTACCAGCTTCTCGGAAGGGTGCTTTTTTCGGCACAGAAGACATAATCTATATAATCTATACTAATATATAAAGAGGAAAGATTTGATTTTTTGTTTGCATTGAATAGGCTCCGGAACTACTGAACCGATTTGAAAAATTCTTTCACTGTTGGGAAGCTACACTGTCCCCGAGTAACATAGGCTATATTATATCGTAGTACATAATTGTACAGAAGACTCACTCCGCAAAATCATTTAAATAAATAGTGACTCTTGCTCCAGTGCAATTAAGTGTAACTCAAGTCGCACAGCGCTAATAAGAAACAGGTAATGAGTTGCCTCTCTTTCTAACACAGTCTCTGATCCTCTCTGGCAATGTCACGGTTGTCTTTTTTGAAAGAATAAAATTAATCTGAAAGTTTAATTATCACTTATAATATGCCCATGCTACTTTTATGAACAAATGACCTTTCAAATAAATCTAGGCTAGGTAAGTTGGTACTTACTTGTTTAAACTTTATATTCATTTCTATCCCGCGGGAATTCACTATATTTCCCGGGATACTAAATATTCTTCATCTAAGTTTCTATTTCTCTTAATTAATTTAATAATTACCGGAGACACTATAGAAGTATAGATTGTACAGATTAAGCCATCCAGATTATTATGAGTTCAGTTACCTACAATCTACATTATAAGTCGTAAAACCGCATGAATACAAACAACGTGTGTATGTGTGTGTGTGTGTGTGTGTGTGCAGGCTGTGGCGCGTGAACGGGTGCCACGAGCTGCTGGCGTCGCTGGGCTTCGACCTGGCGGAGGTGGGCGCGGACGAGGTGACGCTGCGCAGCGGCAAGCCCGCCAACCGCCGCCACGTGCACTTCGTGCTGCAGGCCCTACTGGCGCTCTTCGGTACACAACACTATTACCTTATCTTACCTTACCACAAACATTGCATTATTGCTGCTTTCAAATACTGTGGCAAAGCGAAACCGTAGAGCCCTTGTTACTAAATTATATTGCGAATATTTTAAGATCATTCCGTTCTTGTTTTCACTATGATCCCTGGTTCATACTCACTGGTTGCCAACAGATACTCAAGATGCCCCTCGCAGTCTCAGCCTAGAGTCCAGCTCCAGTGTGGAATCACTGGCTTCCATCGACGACGGCGAGTTGGAACCTCACTCAGACGGCGAACCTCCCCCGAGGCAGCACAGGCGTGCGTATTACCCCCTACTGAGGCCGTCCAATTGCTTTCCAAACTTACTTGTATTGTTTTTAACAACTACAATTTTTCGCAGAAGAAAGCGTCTCCTCAGTCCCACCGCCCCCTCTGCCGCTGGGATCCTGCGGCGGCGCCTTCACTATGTACGTCCGGGGATCCGCCTCCTCCACCGAGGTGGGGCGCGGGGAGCCCGACGGGCGGACCGCCCCGCCGCCCGCGCCGCCGCCGCCCCGGTACCGCGGGGAGAGCGACGCGGCTTTCACCCCCTCGCCCCCCGCCGCGCCGCCCCCCTCCGCACCGCAGCGGGACGTGTCGCTGGCGCTCGCGCACCAGACCAAGATCCGCACGCTGTACACGCGGCGCCCGCCCTCCACCGACGACTCGGACTGGGAGAGCTCCGGCCACGACACGGTGCTGCGGCGGCGCCCCGACCACCGCCCCGACCACCCGCACACCCGCTACCTCGACGCGTTCTACGACCTGGCGGCCGCGCAGCCCCGCCGCACCGCCGAGGACGACAAGCCGGACCAGCCCTCCACCTCCAAGCGGGTCCCGAGGCCCAAGATGGGCACCGGTGCCCGCGACTCCATGGCCCAGGTGCGGCACATGAGCGGCGAGCTCACCCCCACCATCTCCGAGGTATACCACGAGAGGAACATCGGGCTGGGGCTCGCGCCGCCCCTCGCCGAGCTGCTGCTCGCGGAGGAGTCCAAGACGGAGATGCGGGCGGCGAGCTCCAGCGAGAACCTGCTGCTGCAGAACCTGGAGAAGCTGGGGCTGCTGGGCGACGCCAGCGAGACGGAGGAGCGGTGGGGCGGTGGGGGCGGCGGGCCCGGGGCGCGGCCCTGGCTGTCGGCGCTACCGCTCGACACCGACGTGCAGGGCTCCGACCTCACCACGGCCGAGATCATCGAGCGGCAGGTTCAGGCCAAGTTCAAGAAGGACGAGCCGAAGCGGAAGGAGGAGAGCCTGTACGAGTGCAAGCCCAAGGAGGAGGCGGCGGGCCCCAGCGGGCTCGAGAAGCGGTCGGTGTCGCCCTTCTCGGAGCTGTCGCGGCGAGACGAGGGCGACGGGCGCAGCATCGCGGACTCGCACTCGTCGTACAAGGCTCTGGTGCTGAACCCGCGGCCGCCCTACCTGCCGGAGGAGGGCGAGGCGGGGGGCGCCGCGGCGGAGGGCGGCAAGACGCACCCCCGCCCGCGCCGCCCCCCCGCGCCCCGCACCAGGCCCGCCTACACCACTCTGGATTTTCCACCGAGCAAGCAGTTGTAGTTCAACGATCGTAATGTTTACGTGGCGTGGCTGAAGGCACTGCACTAGTACGGACCTTATTGTATTTATATGTTACGGAAAATTGTAAAAAGTTTTATTGCGTTCGTTATTTAAGTGAAGGGCTATGAAATGTTTTAGAATACGTGAGATACTATTTGACCGGCCATTGTTTAATATTTAATAGTTCCCCTACAATATTATTTAACCGTTCTATATTATACATATGCTATGCTTATTTTGTAAATTATTGCTGATAATTAGGTGATATTTATTCAACATTAAATGTAATTTACTTGATAAAGCTAGATCATAAGTAGCTATATAAAGTATCAATATAAGTTTCTAACTTGTAACTTTTTACTATAAGTTATCTCTTGCCAATTGTATAATATACAGAATACGAGTTACGATCGTAAGTGAAATACAGCAGTTAAAAAATTAAGGTATGGGCATGTCTTATTTCAAGTACAATAGTTGCAGAGCTACTTTCAAGCGTTACGTAATACTAAATACCTTTGCACTCAGTAACCTTGGAAATTTAATTTATATCTCGTGTTAAAACGAACATGTCTAAATGTTTAAACAAATGTTTATTTACTTATCTAAGCACACTGCCGTACTATCTCTTCTCTTGACGCGACTCTGCTATACCACCCTCGCCACTAACAAACTAAAGTACCTACTCGAACTACAAAATCTATATATATGTATCTTAAAACATGGTATATTTTACAATATCGTCCATTCGTTTCATTCTTTCACTCGACTAGGAGCCAATGGAAAATAAAATATTTTCTTCAAAATTGCTTTGATATGATGAGACAGCGCGCTGGAAGCGCTCATAGCCCGGCGGCTTACGTCGATCCCAAGCGATCGACAAAGTTAAGCAACAGTGGGCGCGGTCGGTAGTTGGATGGGTGACCGCTAGTGGTAAAAATTACTTGAACGCTTCTGTGCTTCGGAGGGTACGTAAAGCCGTCGGTCCGTTAGGTATTAAAACGGCTATTTTTAACATCTAGTAAGAAGCGTAAATGTACGAGTATAATTTGCTCTCTCTAGACTCATAATAATATTAGGTATTATAAATTAGTGAGTAAAAATGTTTGTGAGAATGTGCCTACGTATGTTTGTTACTCTTTCATTGCGTGAAAGAATTTTCATGAAATGTTGTAGTTAGGTACATATATTATGATAGATCATGATCGGGAGTAACATATAGGGTACTTATTATCAAAGAAAAATCAAAGCCTCGGCCAGAATAATATTAAAAGAACCTTTCTGGCAGATCCAGAGGTTATCGCTTTCAAATAAACAAACAAAGAGAACTTTCTGGCTTTATTAAAACAATTCCAAACTAAAAAAATATCCACATACTAAACCTGCAATCTACACACATACCTACACACACGCAACTGTAGTAGCACTCTTTTTGCATAACTATCATATCACGCGACTGCACAGTGCAGCGAACGAAATTAATCATAACAACAAGCGATACGTTATCTACACTTAAAACAAATCTTGTAAAAAAGGTACAAGTCAATCGAGCCTTGAACACACGGCAATGCAGATATAGTTATATATAAATGTACGCTATGTCCAATAAAAAGGTTTTAAGTATGCGGAAGTCGTAGCGGAACAAAAAATATAGCAGTCATTGAACAAAATAAAGAAATATAAAGCCGTTGAACTTTACGTAAACGCCTACGGATTCAGTTCAACGTGAATATGGACAAGGACGCAACGCGATCGATTATATCGATTACTACCTATTAAGGAATTTCTTTATGGAAAAAAAAAATTACAAACATAAAGTTTAATTTTTCTAAAGGAAACCTTGCCCTGGCTAACAACGATATATTTATCAGAATGTACTACAAACTACAACTTAATTAAGAAAAGTTGGATAGCAACCTTAGATTAAGTAATAAACTGAATTAATTATCTAAGTCGCGTTATGATAAAAATGCTTTAGTACCTATCATAAGCATATCATATACATTATTTACCCACGAACATAATAAATTAAATAAAACACAAGACCTATCTTTAAATACAATATATATATAGATAGACTATTATGCAGACAGCATAATATTATGATATTAACAATAAAGAACACAGTCAGAGTGAGAAATACAGGGAAATATAGACAACCGTTCCTAATATTATTACCACGGTAATTGTTAAATACACTTTAATATTTTATTTTTATAAAATGAAAGGCTAGTGTTTAGATATACCTACTTCAGACCTATTACTTAAACGATATACATAGGTACTTACTTAAATTGTGTAATGAAAATGTATGGTAGTAGTGCGACGTGTAACAAAAGTAAACTTGTTTAGACTTCATTTGAGACTAACACAAAATATTCGGTTGGTAAGTACAAAGTTATAATTAAGCGTGATCACGTACAGTTATAGTAGCTGTACTAGGTAGGTAGCACGTGCAAGTAGAAACCACGTGTACACAATGTATCTAGCTATGATGAAAATGATATTGAAAATGATATTGACTGTGTCAGCTGTGTTCGTAATTCGTTTAGGAAGCAGGAGGTCACAGGACTAAATTTAGAAATCTCTTGAGAGAGATTTTACATTCATTAATTAATGGCCGTAAACATAATTATAACAGATACTAATTCGATAAAAAATATACAACGACAAGGAAAATTACGACAACAACGATAGGATGTAAGGCCTCGTATCCATATGGCATGAGGCCCAGGGCCGGAATTAGGGGAGGGCAACACAAAAGAGGGGCCCCCATAACAGAGACTTCGGAAAAATAAATTCCGACTGAAAAAATTTGTTCATTTTATTTGGAAAATAATTTGGGGCCATGGGGCCTCCACATGACAGTTAAAATATATAATAGTTGCATTTAACCAAGTTATGCGCACATATTTTCACACCGTTTTTTCTACATCATTTATGGCAACGAAGCTTACATCACAATACGAAAAGTTAAATTTTGTTACTTGACTGAGTATAGTAAGTGGGTAATTGAATCAGTTTCACGTCGGTTGAGAAAGACGTGTAACAACCGGAACAAAATAAAATCATGATTATAAAAATATTTAGATTATTTAGCTAGGCGCCTTAAGCGTGCGATGAAGACATTCCGAACTTAGCTAAACTTGGTAAATTATGCGACTTCTAATCTTGATCGACGTATAACAGTAACCTAGTGACTAAGTCGATCTCCCCTTCGGAACTTTGTAAGTTCCAAATTACCAACAATTTTTTTCTAGAAATGTCGTTCTTCTCTAATATAGTTAACTAGCTGACCCGGCAAACTTCGTATCGCCTAACAAACTATTTTTTTTTTCTAAAATAAAAGTAGCCTAAGTTACTCCTTGTTACATCAGCTATCTACCAGTGAAAGTCCCGTCATAATCGGTCCAGCCATTTCAGAGATTAGCCGGAACAAACAGACAGACAGACAAAAATGGTAAAAAATGTTGTTTTGGTATATGTACCGTGTATACATCCAAATGCACTTAGTAAAAAGCGGTTTTTTTAATATTACAAACAGACACTCCAATTTTATTTATTTGTATAGATATAGATTTGCATCGATGAATGGATACCTATAGAAATCTCCATTATGTATTCAAGAAAGAAATTCAAGCAGCCTGGATACCGGCTAGCATGGTTGACGATGGCCATGTCATCTCAGAGGACACCCGTGGACCCCGTGGCTGACCATTCTTAATAATTATAAAATTTATAAAAGCTAGAAACAAAGTGGACATAATTCTACAGAATGATACTGCTACCTAATTAAGAACCTACTTACTTACCAATTGTAGTTAAAGAATTCGTGGAAATCAACAAGAATAACGATTAACATTATTCAAGAGAAATAAAAAAAGACAAAAATTCGGCGTAAACAAAATGTTACTGACTTTGACCTACTTCTTTTTCAAACGGTAAATACGTTTCACTATTATCTAAATCTGCAATTTATTTTTAATGTGACAGATAACAAAGCAAAGCTATAATTACAATCATTGTAATTAATAACACATTAAGCCGGATCATGCTATGCAATCCCTGGTGTTATAGTTTGTCCGTCCACTACTTTCTTATGACGAAAGGTATTATAAACTATCTATATAGGTAGGGTTGCCATAACTTTTAGGAACGGGACGTTTTCTCTTCCGATGCCCAAAACAACACGCGGCTTTTCAACTACACCATACATACATACATTACATACATACATACATTACATACATACATACGTAATGTATGTATATACATATATTATACATACATATATTATATGCAATACATACATTACCTCAGCAGGTTGCTCATATACACCATCAGGTTGAATTAACATACCATCATACATTACATGCAATACATAGTAATCTCAACCTTATCAAAAGTATAAAATAAATTGAGTAAAAAAATCAAAATTATTGAATTAAAGTTTTTATTCGAAATGTTCTCCTATCCTAATCCTCTATTTCCGTATTTTGTCGAAATACGGGACAAATATGGGACATGTTTACTACACTACGTATTAATACGGGACGGGATGATCAAATACGGTGACAGTCCCATATATACAGGACGTATGGCAACCCTATATATAGGCGATTATTTTCGGTACACAATAGCGCTATAACACCGTAGCGATAAACAGAGAGTAATAATTTTCTGTTTAATAAAATTGGTAGCAAGAAAATATTCTAGTTGGGAGTTCTTCCGCTTTTTTCGAGACCCTCATTGGAAAAACAATTCTCGAGTGTTGGCGCAGATTGAAGTGTAAGAAGTGCTAGTAAAAACTGAATAAAACACACACTGGACAAGTAATCAGCAGCGGTTACTGGTGAATGAAGCCATAATTAAGAATTACCCATAAAAATATGAAAAACTGCCAAACCGCTGAAGTCATGTTTTTAATGTATTCCTGTTCATCCAGATTATTAGATTAGCGTTTTTTGTGTGAATTGATGACACCCACCTGATGTTAAGTGTTTATGGCCACCCGTGGACATCGGCATCACAAAGACACGTTGCCATTTCCAGCTCTCCAAAGTTTAATTAAGGATTAGTCAAAATTCGCTCCATTCTATCAAGTCATTAGATTATAAAACGAGTTTCAGTAGGACCCTATTTACAACCTCTTTACGGATTTAACTGCGTAGTAACCGTAAATCTTGCAATTAACATATTATTGTTGTTGTGAATGGCACAGTGTCGCAATATTGTCAAACCAACAAACTTGTAATTTATGAGGCGATTGCGACTGAGTTAACGTGTACAAAGCCTATGTAAGAGAGAGTATTTTGAAATTTTTAATTTACTAAACTGTGAAAAAATATGCTGAAAATCGACGATTTATTTGTCGCTTAATAATGAATTATTTAAAATACAAAAAACACATTAGGAGAGTTATTACCTACCTATGCTATGTGTTTTGACAACTAAATAAATGCATAGCAAATTAAGTCTTATTTAACAGCCATTAGATAACCGAGTACCTCCAGCAAAGTTATACTTGCACCTGTCTGGTCTCCATTTAATTCAAAGTATCAATTTTATTTTTGTAAGAAACTATATAAATTAAGTAATAGACCTGCGACCCAGTTTCAAATCAGTGTGTAGGTAACGCCTTTTACACGCGTCCAAATATTTCTGACCGCCTTGTGTTGTTTCGGCACGATATAACTGTCTGGTTTAGTGTTTACCACTATTGTATTCAAATTATCTCATGTAGGTACTTCCTTGTTTGGCAGCGGTACATGGGTTATAACTAGTATTTTATTATTTTGCATATATGTATACCTAGAGACATGTTTAAAAATCTTTAAAACAATCGAATCTTAAATTAACGGTAATGAAAGAGATTATTGATTTTTGAAATAAATAGTTGATGAAGTACAAGCAACCTGTTGCTCTTATACACCATTAGGTTCAATTTACGTACCATCGTATGTCACCGTCACCCATGAACATTCGCATTGCCAGCTAAGAAAAAAGCTGGACCAGCTTACTTCTTAAAAAACAATTACAATAGACAACAATTACAAAGACGCTTAACGTCTTAAAAATTAAGCCACGTAGCTTTTTCTCATTTCTTTGCACTTTTACTCGAGTGCCCGGATCCTCTTTATTAAGATTTGGGAGACTTTCTCCAACTTTAATGTTGCGTCCCGATATTTTGAAATGAACAAATATTATAAATATCGCATTCTAGACTAAATCAATACAGTTTGAACAAATGAATCTGAAACTTAGTTAACTGATTTTCTAACTTTCACTGTCAGCAACACGGCAACTAATGAAATAGGTATGTCGCTGCAACCGAAAGCACGAATCTCAATAGACATTGCAATTAACTAAAAGTATCATTCTGCATGTATGTTGACAAAGGAATGACATCTATTATGTTAATAAAGATATTATACCTACACTAAACTACATTCGTTGATTTTATTTCGTTTAACTTTCTTTGGTACCTATCTAGTTATTACAAATAACGTTATGATGCCAGACAATAAAATGCGTTCAAATGTATTTATTGAATAATATTTTAATTATGTTGAAAAACTCTTTGAGGCACTTCATTAAATATTTCATACCTAGTTGTATTATCTAACTAAAGCAACAGTTTATGTTCACGTTCGATTACATTATTACATATCAATTAATAATGTTCGATATTATGATCAATCATCTCATTAACTGAAGGTCACTGAATATTATCGTTTGTAGATAATTAATAGTTTAGACGAAGCATTATAAGAATAAGCTGACTCTAAGCCAAATAGGTGAAAGCTTACCCATGTTGTGTTTGGTGATCTAACTGATCTATCACTTCAACTCGAGTGTACTTGCAGGAAGTAGGTCAATCCTCATTATTCAGCTGTAAACAACGATAATTATACACATCGTAAGGCATTTATGTATTACCTTTGTTGTAGAGTCAGCTTATTTTGATGTTGTTTCATTTAAACAAATAATAACAATTTCTCAACTAAGTACGATAATATTCAATTTCCTTCAGCTGATTTCACGGCACTGAATTATCAAGTAAGTAAGTGACTTCAAGAAACCTACTAATTGTATACCGCTTTATGCATCACTCGAACTAAACTGTAACATAATTAATGCGTCCTATAATATTATAAGTGATGACTATTGTATACATTTAAATACTCGCACCTTGCCATTTAAATGAAGGTCATTTTGTGTAACATAAACTTGCTGGACAAAATATCACATGCTCCTCAACATTAAACCACGGACACGCCCTAATCTGATTCTGTAACTTACACGAAGATAACGGATCTGTAATGGAGTATTGACAAAACGAACGTTCAGTGTTATATTACCATTATATTTATAGAATCAGAAATGTTAACAGGTTGTGTAATGTTTCATCTAAAATGCTATTGTACATAAAAAGCTATCAGACATGAGAAACATTGAAAGTATTAATAAATTGATATCAATCTCATTTGATGTTATCTGAATGATATGCACTTTGTTGCTGCTGAGGTTACCGACACTCTTTCGAAATTTCTTAATATCAATGTAGTTTTTGTTAATAATTACAGATAATAATATATTGCTACCCAGATGAGGAAGGTTGTACAAACGCCTCATTGAAATATAAACACAGGGTTTCCCAAATTCTTTTGAGTCAATACTTAATTCAGTACAATTTAACGTGAGAACTTGCAGTAGCCTTTAATGTCAGAAAAAAAATCGATACATCCACCTCTATTCGTTTCGTAATATACATATGTAAATAACTAGGTAAGCTGTGTGTCCTTGTCTTTATGTGTTGTCCATGGCAACCATGACTCAGAGAATCGTGGGGCTATGAGTGTGAACATTATTTTTTAGCTATAGTGGCGGATATAATTAACTCTAACCAACTTTTTTATTGTTTCGGATTATTTACAGAAGGGTCATATCAATGTTAATAACTTTATTTTTCCCAATACACACGTATTACATTTTATATGTATTGTATGCAGTAAGTTGACATAAGAATTAAATAGTGCGGCGGATATTACATATCTACGTGATGCACAGACCCTACACTAAGTAAACTTGTGGTGTAGGTGTCTGCTAACCCTTCTGAGGAACTGTATAGCTGGTAAGTAATAACTTTACTAAAATTATTCGTTTAAAATATATTTAAAAAGCTAGATAATAATATTACAGTTAAACTATTATTTACTTAAATACATAAATTTATCTGTTGCGAGTTATAATACAAAAGTTGAAGTAAACATAATAAGTAACTCTTGATGGTTCAATGTTAAGAACCGTAGGTCGTTCGAACAGGCCATCAAGACAGGCAGTCTTATCGCTAAGTATCAATCATCCAGGCAACATTTTGATAAGCCATATCAGCGTCATACCAAACAGGGTGACGTGTGAATTTTTCGCTTTGCCTCATAGTTTCTTCTTAATTCTCAGTTCTCAATGGTTCTTGAAAATTAAATTAACTTTTGAGAGAGCTACCCTACACTATGGGTAAGACGAAAATAAACAAAATTATCCCCACTTTACGTTGTAGAGTTCCTATGAAAACGTATTTCAAGACTTTATTCTACCTCCTTGTCGTTGTGATAAATATCGACGCTAGAAAGCAAACACGTAGTAAGTTCACAAAGATCAAATTATTCATCAGAGCCGATAAACTTATTGATTTCTCGAAAAAAAATCATAAGTTCTCTACTAAACAGAAAAAAATTCATAACTTTTCTATTAAGTTTTTCGGCTCTGATGAACAATTTGATATTTGCGGGTTACTACGTGTTTGCTTTCTAGCGTTGTAACGAGATGTAATATAGCGTCGATATGTATTTCCATTGAGTTCCTGCTAAATAACAGCTTTCTAGTACCTACTGGGTCTCCGTGCTATAATATTGCTGCAGAAGGACGAACGGACGGACATGACAAAACGGAACTCTTCGTGTTGACTACGGAACCCTAAAATTGTCCATAATTTTGCTCTACTTTGCTACAAGCTACTTTAAAATATTCGAGATGAGTAATACGTATAAAGTTCTTTGGCCTCATTGTGATCGAAAGTCGATACGCTAATACCAACAGGTAGACATGACATTGTAGTTTAAATATCACAACAAGAACACGCTACGAATGTATCGCAAGATTTATTTAAGAACGTCCTATGTCGTGACAATGTCAATAGCACGCAGGTATAAATAATGATAATAAAAATTGTTCCAGTCCCAAAAGTTGCGTACGATAAAGTTCCTTATCCTACTACATGTATATTAATATATTCATATAATCCTAGTATTACCAATAAAGTTAAATGTAAAAGTTTGTCTGTGAGGATGTAGGTTCTGTCTGTATGTTGGCAGAGCGGTCGTAGTCATTAGAAGATTATGCGGCACCCTTGACAATCCGCCGCCATTCTTCACTTCCTGTTCTCCTCGCGCATTCGTGGACAGGGGCTTCCACAGCAGCCTTGACCTGGACTGTCCAACGCATGGACGATTTGAAGTGAGGTCTTGTGCCCTCATCATAATTGGATTCGTTCTTTCGTTTGTAACTTGATTTAAACATTACCTATGTTTACTCATTTTTAAGGTCCGTACCCAAAGGGTGCCCACGGAACCATATCGACGCTTGAAAGGCAAAAATTACCAAGCGACATATTTGCAACTTTACACTTTATTATTACGAGCTTTTGAGTTTTTAATTTTAGAAATTAAATCGTAAAAAATCGCTTTATTAAGCATTTAAACTGCATTTAAAATTCATGGGAATTAAGAAGCTATGACTAATAGGCGATTTTTTACGATTTTTTTTTCTAAAATTAAAAACTTTAAAATGCTCTAGTGTAAAGTTGTCAACATGTCGCTTGGTAATTTTTGCCTTTCAAGCGTCGATATTATATCCATACAAAGCGTCTTTACAATTATGTGTAATATTAATTAAAGTTTTATAAAGAAATTTCGTTAGTTTCGTAAATAGATATGTGAGTAGTAGATTAACTATGTGAGTAACATTTGACGCAACGCCGAAGTTATGCTCGTTTAAAGACTAGCGTGTGATGAATGTAGAATATGATATTGCACAGAAGCCTTATAAAGCATTTTTATTGCAACCTACAAATGGTGTTATGCGTGATAACTGTACCTACCTGCAACCGATTTAATGATATATATTTCAGAAGATGTCGGGCATACTTTATAGACTGATTTATTAGAATGACTCTCAAATCGTTTGCCTTATAAGGTTCATGAGGGGGAACAAATTGATATTGTTATGAGCCCCTTTGACGGATTTTACTATTTAAAGGAGATGCTTATTAGGGTAATGGCTTTAATTTATTGGTTAATTAAAAAATTCCATTAACTTCGTACTTTAAACGGAAACCACCTGTTAATATTATGGAAACAACAAGTCGCCCAGCAGTAATAGATAGGTAGTTAATTGCTACTCATAAAAATAATCATCACTTATTCGACGAATTATTCTAGAGAAACAAGGAATATGTCGGTTCTTCATAATGTTTTCAAAAATGTAAACCTTCACGATAATCACTTCAAAATGTATGGTAATGACCAATACATGTGGAAAAGTCGTGTACCTACTCATTTTTCTGCACATAGTTATATCAACAGGTAAACATTAACAGTCGTGTTGGGACGGCTTAGAATACTAACCCCAATCCCACAGCGGATGGGTGTCGTAAGAGGCGACTAAATCCAGCCCACTGGTGGTAGGGCCCCTCGAGGAATGGATAATATTGATTTTATTTGTTAATTAATACCATTATTACTATTATTATTTCTCCATGGGGTTCGCCTGGATAGCTACCACCCTTGAGCATGAGTCAGCAGCCAAGCGACTCGGCGTGTTCCGGCTGGGGGCTTGAGAGCCATTTCTTTCTTTCTTTTTCTTCTCTCTTTATCGGCTGGCAACGCATCGGTGAAGTCTTGGTGTTGCTGATGTCCATGGGCGACGATAACAACTTACCATCAGGTGGATCGTCAGTTCGTTTGCCGGCTATTTCCATAGAGAAAAAAAGAGAAAACTAAATATTGAATGAGTAACTGTGACTGGATAACAAAGTTATCAGTGAGCCGAACACCAAAAAGCGACTCTATCTAATTATTATACAGAGTTAACTAAACTAGTTAAAGATTATTTTAGTTTGGTAAGACAAGTTTTTTGTTCCAGTTATATTATTACGATACGGTAGATCAAGCTTTTATTAAATTGACAATATAAATGCACCAGTCATGGACAAGACCACCAATCGGCAGCCATCGACATGAGCATAAAATTCTAAGTCCTCAATCCTCAAAGTTGAAAATGCTTGATATTTTTTAGTTGTTTCTCATTATTTTTATAAATAAACACATTAATCTATCAATCGTCACGATTTCACCTCAATCTGTCTATTTCTTGGAAAACTGTGATAAAACAAATAAAATAGTTTGTTAAATGCAAAATCCTTGTAAGAAGTCACTATCGAGCCAGGAAATATTTTATGGATTGTACCTACCGGTAGGTATCTAGTAAAAAAAGTATTGATTACTTCAAAGTTTCAACCCATTAATGGATTACTACTGAGAAAGGATTTCGTCTCTTGAGGTCTAGAGCATACTCCACCACGGTAACCCAGTACGGATTAGTGAAGGGGTAAGTGGCCAACCCAATTGCCGGAAGATTTCATGCCACCCGAGGGCCTTCGACATAGCTTAACGACTATTATCTTACAACAACAACTGGAACCGATGGCCTTACGTGCCTTCTGAGGCACGGAAGCGCTCAAGAAATGCTTGCCACTAGCGGTCACCCATACAACTAACGACCGCGTCCGACGCAATCCGCCGGGCTATGGACGCTACAAAAACTTTGTTTAATTTCGGTCAATCGCTGGAATATCATAATGATGGAATATTCAAATATTTCTCAGTGTCGATTACCGGTTCCAGTATCGCATGCACTGGTAATATAGATACAGTAACACTGTTTGCAGAATGGTTGTGGTCGACCAAGGTTAATTATTTGATAGAGGTGTGGTGTGTCACATGATACAGGTAAATTTAACACCAGGTTGATTAAATAACTAGTTGGATACACTCGGCTACTATCGGTCCACTGCAGGGCACTGGTAGGGGTAAATTGCAACATTATAAGCCAAAAGATTAATTAAAATGTTGTGCCGTATAGGCATTGTATAGTAAATTAAAAAAAGGGAAGAAGAAACAAAAATAATGTGATCGCTTCTCGTTTTTTTGGCTAATTTTTGGCGATTAAAGTGAATGTGTAATACCAGTGTGTACATTCCCCCTACAAAACTAACTCTAGAAATTTGAATTAAAATAACTTGTTTTACTTGTTCAAATATAAAATACACTAACCAATGTTCTCGTAAGTACATTAGTGCTTATATCGAAATAATGTACCAATCCAAACTTTATAGGTTAATGTAATTTGTTCGGTAACAACTGCATCAAGTTCTGTTTTAGGACAAATGATGACACATTCATTATTCAACCTGGACAATGTTCAGTAGCCGTCAGTAGATAATGTAGAAAATGAGGGATATTTGCTTTACGTATCTCATAAGAATTCCTCATCGAAGTAAGAAAATAATTTTGTACACATACCTTCATCTAGCTAGACCAAAACATAGACCAAAGCAGACACCTGATAGTGAGTGACACTGAGTGGTCTGACAACACAACACAAAAAGCATCACTGACACGTTGGTGATCAAAAAATTTCTGGACCCTGTTTAATAAAAATACTACACACTCACAGCCCCACACTAGGATTCCCGTGTCGTGGGTCAACACATACATACCCAAACCGACAACAGAAATTCAAACTCATCATTCAAATTTCCGTCGCGCTAGGAATCGAACCCAGGAACCTTGGCACGGTGATCTGGCATGGTAACCGTTACACTACACGGGTCTTCGAACTTATTAATTACCTTACTTAAATTTTATCATTTTAAACGACTTTATTTACGAGAATATTCGCGGAAGTCCACAGTGGAGTATAAGTATAGTATAAGTCCAAATAAGGACTCATTCCGATTTTTACGATTATTTGCGGTAATCACGATATTGTCATGGGATTCAACCTAAAATAAATTAACCAAACTAGGTTGCGAGTGTCCAGTACACAAACCGCAAGACCATACCCGATAGTGACACCCGATAATTGTTGGAAGGTCAGACAGGTACCTGTCAGCTACAGTATGGACCACAGACATGCATTGGACAAATCATCTATTTAAAGTAAACACGAAAATCATTATAAGATATCGTTTTGAGCGTCAACTATAATTAATAACGTCACGTCACGTCAGAAATGCGCCAGTTTTTACACTGCAATCATGGTGCAATGTACTCATGAAACATACTGAATAGATATTAAGAAGCTGCCTTATTTACAAGCTTTTATTTAACTCTCTTTGTTCGTTAGATTGTTAGCATGTATGTAAATAATGGGTCAAATCTTGCAAGCTGAGTAAAAACTACTTCCTATTCTACGGAGTTGAAATTTTGCATGGTTCCGATGACTATGCATTTTTATGATAATGGTGATCTAATATTACGCTCAGACGAGGATCGACGGATTACCTTAAAGAATGAAATTTTGTATGTTTTTATTTTACACATAGCAAAACCAATGAATAAATGTTTTTCAAGCAAAGGAACTACTACATTAAACTTTGAGAAAAAAAGAATAAGGTAGGGTGTGCTTAAAAAATTCTTCCTTCGGTAAACAGGATCTTCCTATACAGTTACAGAAACCTATATTGACAAAAAAACGAAATATGTCCTGACGTTTAAATCTTAAAATCATGAAAGAACAAATAAAAGGTGTAAACTTCTATACTTTGAGCATAGAGCATAGAATAACGTATAATATAGGTACGAGCATGGAGCTTAAACATCGCGTTGCGTCGTGCCGTCTTGTGCATTTTTCTGATGCTGCATGATTCAAGTGCCTACCAATACATGAGTCATGATGTGTATCGCTTAAATCAGACCACTACCTTACATAGGAAAATATTTATAGTAAATAAATAAAATTCTCGCGATCCTCGGTTGAGTTTAATAATCGCTGCAAATAACAGCTTAGTAACTAGGTAAATTTAGAAGATTTGTTTTTTTTTTAGGGTTCCGAAGTAAAATTGTCATGTGCGTCTATCCGTCTAGAAAGCTGTAATTTGGCATGGATATATGTACATATTAATTAAAACTCCAAAATCGTAGAATAAAATATTTAAAAATTATTTTTTTTTCAGGGTACCTCCCCTAGAGTTAACGTAAGGATGATTTTTTATTCGTCGCGTAGCCTATAGTGTGGGGTATCGTTGGAAAGGTCTTTCAAATATTATGGGTCTTTTAAGACCATTTTTGAATTTAGGGGTCCTTTTGCAAAATATTTGGCTTTAATGTGCTAATTTTGGTTAGACTCAAGTGTCCCTCCACCTGCCGGCTAAACGGCTGGAGTTGGACAAGTGAAAAAATAGTATCTAATTATGATATATTTAAAAAAGAAAACTAACACGGCTATGTCAGCCTAAGTAGTTAATGAGTAATAGTCGATAAACTTACTACTTCAGAACCCTACTTTGCTCGTGGTCCGATACGCACTTGCCCGGTTTTTTTGACTTTCTTATTTTTTCAAAGGCGAAGTTACTTCAGTCCAGATACTATGTCAAATAGTTTGATGTATAATGTATCTTTATTAAAACTAGGTCTTTAATAATGACTAATAGTTAACAAGCGAGTTTTAAGCTTTCACTGGTGGTGACCACAATCTGCCTATCATTTACTAGCTGTTAACAATAAAGGCTCGTTTGTTTACAGATCCGAGAATCAGTGGACATGTAGGTACCACACGTAAGTCACATACCAGTTTGCAACATTTGCTATACTATATGAATGTTATGTATTGTAAACTATATTATAGGTAGTAGTTCGCAGTTATCAGAGCATCTGTTCCCCGCCCCGCAGCCCGCAGCCCGCGGCCGCCCGGCCGGCGCACGCGCGTAGCGACACGTTGCCTTTCACACTTGACTCTTTTTAGAAGGTGTTCGACATTCCACGAGTGTTGGCGACCAAGTTCAAGTAGCACAGCCCACTCCGCTGTCACACCGTCGCGTAATGTATTGCAAACTATGAATAATATTAATTGCAAATCCATCAGAAGATATGTGTTTACTGCAGTAATTCATTGACGAAGCCTGGATCTATTTACTCTTTATTTTTTATAAAATTTATTGATTCTGGTATTTTCTTTACTAGTTATGCTATGTATGTTTGTCTGCCAAGGCCCAAGACACATTTTGCTAGTGTGGTGCACAGTGGCCTTATTTCCTCTCATTTACAAAGAGGACACTTCATTTTCTTACTATTATAAGTTAATACTACTAAGTTAATGACAACAATGCCTCCTGGTGTCCGGTGGTAGGTAGCTTAGATGTAGTCTTGTAAATGCCTAGTCGCTCTGAACTTCATGACATAATTTTCAAAGTTAGCAATTACTGTCTCTGGCTACGGTCAAGGAAAACGTCGCAGTCGTATGGAAAGCACACTAATGGTCTCTTAGTCTTACACAAAAACACGATACGACGTCGCGTCGTGCTACGGCGCGGCATTGTTTCACGATGCGACGTCGTATCTTGGAAATCGAGCAACGACTACGAGCAACGTAAAAATCACGACACGACATCGCAATGTGCCACGACGCAACGACGCGCGATGTCTTCGATATAGTAGCACAGTGTTCTCTTGAGAAATAAAAACTTAATATACTGGGCTAAAATATTAAGGTACATGGGGTAAACAAGGGCCACCTTAATTAAAAGCTGATTAAATGGTATAAATTAATAAATAAAACAAAATATAAATAAAATAAATACAAATAAATCACAATAGAAATATTTGAAATTATATTCGTCTAAAACAGTACAAAAATTGGTGGTTTATCACAAGTTTCATCAATAATTAGGGTCTTTTTAAAACCTTAACTTTGGCCCTTATTAAACTTGGGTAGTATAATAAGGACCACAGATTATTATATTATTTAAAAGAGTAAAGTTAACTGTCACTCAGCCTTCTAGTTTCTTTTATCTTACATTATCATTTTAGCATTGAATCACAATTTATCTACAACTAATTATAGGAAAAAAACAATCGTGGACCTTATTAAACTTATGTAACAAATATATAACAATCAAAAAGTTTTTGGATACAATCTCGACTAAAATAGCATGTTTTTGAACAAAGAATTATTTACTCTTTCACAATTTTAGATAGGAAGTACAAATCGAGTCTAATAAAATTACAAAAAAATATTGATGGCCCAATAAGGGCCATAAGAACATACGGAATATTAAGTAGCAGATATACATATCAGTCAATCTTAGAAACATAACAATAATATTATAGAAAATCGATTTTAGTAGTAATAACCACCACCACACTTTAGTAGTACTAACCAAGATAATGTTAAAATGTTACAAGATTCATAGGTCTAAAGGACCGGCCTCTATTATCCGCCCGGAATATGGCTCTTGTTAGACTCTTAAGACTAGTTTTACAAAATCAAATGAAAAATGTACATACAAAGTAAAATTAATGGTAAACTTACCTTGATTTGTCCGTAATAATGTGTTTTTTGAAGTCCTTAATTTTATTTTATAGATTTTTTTATATTTTTAGGATAAAAATTATTTATTCTTGGCGAAAATTTTTAATAATGAGTGACGTAAACCTACTCGTCGGACGGTGTCGTGGCTAGTGACAAGACGGCAGATCGCATGAGGTAGCTCTTTCGAATATTAGCCTTCCCATTGGTCCTTTAGATGTGTATGTGAATGGAATCTAAATAAATGTATGAGAAATGTGTTTTTTTTAGTAATGGACCTTGATAGACACCGGCTCTTCCTACCCGCAGGTACCTTATGTTGGTTGCATTGCAGTACAGTTTGCACCTTTGTGTGTATACAATGTTTTCTAATCATGATTAATTGATTATACTTCCTTATAAATATTTTTGTAATATTATTCTAAATCACCACTCAATATTAGCTACATAATATGTAAATATTAATGTATAAGCATTGTAAAATTATAAATCTTAGTAAATATAGTAGGTACGTCCTACCTGATAAATTTTAAAATTTCTTATTATTTCTTTACAGATAAAATATTTCAGACAAAGTCAGGACCAGAAATTATTAATGTGGCTGTCGAGTAAAAGTAAATAAACGTATGCGTTGCATTTCGAAAGAACCTGCAAATAATTTATTCATGGCTTCATATTTGCATATTATTCACCGCCGATTTCCGACCTGGACCTGACCAACGATAATATCTTAAAACTAATCTTGATCTCTATCCACAGACACTATCTTAACACAACTTTTTTATGTTTAAACTAACTTATTTGAGCACAAAGTAAGACAAAAGCTTTTCGGATTCAGCATAAATATTAACTTAAAAAAAAAGACTGTACGAATGTCCACTAATAAACAGATAATTTGCTTATTTCTTATTTTTAGGCTATCATTTTGCGTATTTTTTTCAGATATAACGCTTCATTATCATCACTAATATCAAAACATGTTTATAATCGTCGTACTGCTACAGCGAATTGGTATGGTATAATATGATAAAAGTTTGCATTGGTAGAAGCAAACGCTATCTAATTATTCGACTAGCTGTGCCCGCAACTTTGTTCAGTATTTCCCGCGTAAATCCCGTTCTGCGTGAGAATTCCGGAACAAAAAGAGATAGCCTATATGTTACCCTATAACATCCTCTATCATCCAGTGAAATTCCCATTAAAATCGGTTCAGCCGTTCCAGAGAATTAGCCCGGACTAATAGAAAGACAAACAAAAAATTTAAAAAAAATTCTTCGTGTTATTAGTATTGTATGGTTTATATAACCTATAATCACTTGAGAAAACAGTTTAATTTGAAATCACAAACAGACACTTCACTTTTATTTATACATGTAAATGCAGAAAATTTCTAGAACATTCTGGAGAATTCTCAGACTAGGTATCCGCAGATTTACAACATAAAATATGCGTAAGCATAAAGATATTCTGAATATTTTAACTAAGGTACGAGTAATTTGTTCTACAGTTACCATAGTGCGGCCACATAACTACTGGTAACTCAAGTATCGGAAGTTTTTATTTTGCCCCGAAGTTTTAATCTAACGCTTATAATAAACTTATTAAAGATACGATTAGGTCCAATTAGTATACTTAAATACCTTAAATGTTATCGCTGTAAATCTATCAACAAAGAACAAAATATGAGCAGTGAAAAAAATTATCGAATAATATGGTTGTCATACGCCCCAATTCAGAGTCCCTAACGGTTACTTAAATCGCTCCTTTGAATTTGTATGCTGATTTTTTACTAAGGAGCGAGTTGGGGCGATAGCCTATACGTTTAGTCGGTTAGTACTTTAACATACAAGTAGTTAATTATGACAGCTAATAAAGCCGTACCCCAGTCAGTATGACCCTGCCCGCTAGAGTTCCGGGTTCCCAGACAAATTTAACGCTAATATGAGATAATTATGGGTAAATAGGTACTATTTCATTTTGTTATTAATATTGTTATATGTACACACTTCATTTGGTATCTGATTAATAGGTACCCACAATACCCACATAGTAAACACAAAAAACAAGTCGAACGATTAACCCATAATAATATGCCCTGTGTCAGTTTTACTTCCTTAAGACTTTAAATGAAAATACGACTACAAAAATCACATTAATCCCAGTTACCCTTAAATAATAGAACTTGTTATAGGCATTTCAATAAGATCGTAAGTAATGATGCAAAATTCCTACTCGTATAGATACAGAGCAGTCTGTAACGACGACCTTTGCAAATAAACTAAAGTAGATCAATAAATTCAAATGTTACGGTATGCTTGTCTAGTAATAATTTAATCACACATAAGAAACGACGTTGAATAACTTCATACACTAAACCGTGGATATAAACTCAATCAGTAAAATATGTCAAAAGTGCCCTTGACCGGTGTAGGAACAGAATCTTTAAAGGAGTGGCCAAGTTCGTATAATCAGTTTTATTTTCCAGAATCTGCCAGAACAGCTGTAACGAGTAACGAAGGCAAGAGCGGACAAAACCAATGATATTTAAAAAATATAGATACGTTAAACCCTTACAAATCAACCAAAAAATCTGTTCTGAAAAGAGCACACACACACGTTTATCTTTTGTTTCAGTACACCAATCATATTGGTATAATACACGAAGGCATTTTAACGCTTTATGTCAAAATAATGTCGAGCACTTCTGACAACAACAAAAGCGTACGTATCGTCTTGTATTGATAGAGCAAGTAAGACCAGAAACGGTCATTTGCCTGTTCTTACGCTCTTCATCGTCGGCGCGCTAGTGACATATCTACCTCTTTTTTACATTATATGATAATATCATTGGACAAGACGCCCTTGTGACCGGTCACGGCAAAGCTCGACTGGACACACACTTAATGAGATTGAAATACTTTTCATCGCAACGGCACTATCGATACTAGCTCTCGATGACGACTCCGCGCGCCCAAACCGGAACCCGAAAGTAAAAGTCAATTAATATAAATAGTGACAAAAAATAAAGATTAATGACCAATGAACAGTGAAAGAATTTATATAATAAACTGGACTGATAAAGATTATGTCGCCGTACTTATTTCGGTTGTGAAAAAGTTGCGAATTGCATGAAAGCTTGCACGGTGCCCGGTGCAACGGTGCCACCGGGGAAATAGGTTTTATCCGAGGTCGGTCTCTCGATGCCACGGTTGACGGGGAGATTCATTATTATTATTATATCTTGTGCTTCAGTGAAAAGTTGAAAACGCACGTAGCACAAGGATTTAATGCAACGACGATGAGAATTATCCGCAGTGACAGAATCGACGATGATAAATTTATTTTATTACAGTTATTTTTAAGGATTCAAATGATTCATTGTATACCGTAATGGAATTCCCAATAAAAGAATGTCTTTGTTAAAAGAAAATTACAATTTAATGATTATTCTATCTATTATTATCTCTCTTCTTTTCCGTCGTGTTGGTAGTTGCAACTCCGAACTTAATCAAACAAATTTTATTATAACAGGTATATCTTAGCATAGAAATCTAACGTTTTTGCTATGCTTAGAACGAAATAAACTTTCTTTCTTTCTTTCATCTTTCTTTCTTTCTATTGCCAAAAAATTACGTATTGAATTTTTATTCAATCCTATCGTTTTACATGTCCGTCGGTATCGGAATGGAATTTGTGGTATAGGATTCAGTGACGTCCAGTGCTTCAATAAAATCATGCAACCTTATCCGCTACTCAAAAGATTTTACGAGCAGATGTGGTTGGTTTTGACTCAAGGATAGATCGAGCCCTAACATAACATAATTTACATACTTACAACTTGCCATCTGTTCTTCGGTCTTGTTTAACGGCTTCAATATAAAAACGAATTTACAGCTCAATATAATAAAGGAGGATTTCGCTGAAATACAGACATCCTGGCTGACTCAGTCTACCTTTGAAGTCACCAGTTCAGTTCAACCTTTCACTTGCCACAAGAGTGATGTAACGCTTACACAGATCTATAGTCAATAAGGACAGCAAAATTCCAACCCGTCCGAGCTTGACGTGACACATACATTATAATATTATAATTCTCAGTATCACCAATACTAAATGCAGCTTTAATTTGTAAGTTTATAATTCTAAGTGATTGACTGTTAGCAAAATGAATATTGAATTAACGAAACCTAAAAGAAAGAACATTATGTTTAAATTAATACTTACTAGCTGACCCGGCGAACTTCGTATCGCTAGCCGTTACAGTTTCTGTGTGCTCCTCCCTCTCCCTCTCCCTCTCCCTCTCACGCTCCCGCTCCCGCTCGCGCTCGCGCTCCCGCTCCCGCTCCCGCTCCCACTCCCGCTCCCGCTCCCGCTCCCAAGTAAAAAAAGGAGTCATAAAAGACGCTATTAATAATAACTAATAGCTATCTATCAACTACACATAACAAAATTTTACCTTATCCCGCAGGAACAGGTCTATTTTCCGGGATTAAAAGTATCCTATATCCATCCCCGAGCTTTATTTTATATCTATATAAATAACTAATCTATCAACTACATATAACAAAAATTTACCTTATCCCACAGGAACTGGTCTATTTTCCGGGATAAAAAGTATCCTATGTTCGTCTCCTGATTCTAAGCTACCTCCTCACCAATTTTCAGCCAAATCGGTTCAGCCGTTCTTGAGTTATAAATAGTGTAACAAACACGACTTTCTTTTATATATATAGATTTAAAAGCATTTTACTTTCGTATTAAGAAACTTTTGAAAGAATTAAAACGAATAAACGTAAAGAAAAGTTTAAATAGATGACACGAATAAAGTAAACTGAGGTCCGCGTAATGAAATTTATGGGAGAGTTGCTAAGAACTTGGATAAAGATTCTTGCTTCTTGGATAAAGATTTGAGGATGGACATTGAGCTCCTAGCATTTCCAACCTAATTATTATTACTATTATTAATATTATTATTACTGGAAGCTGATAATTTAAACTAAAGTTGTCCCGTAAAAGTTAAAAGGGTCTGATAGTTACAGTTACACCAGTTCAATCATAAAATACGACTTGCAACAGTACCTACTCAATTTTCGAGATTATCTTCCCTCCAGTGTATGATTATGGTTATTATAGAATTTACTAGCCAAAGAACCTAGTCATATTCATCGTCGCTGGAGTTAAGTCCGAGCTAAACACTACATTAGACAGTGTACAGAGTAAACTAAATGCCTGGAATTGGAAGCAGATCCAATTTGATAAGCGAGGTAAGCCTTACTTTAAATTCTCAGTTGACATTTGTACATTTGGCTCGGATTGTCGAACATGTTTATTTAAGTTTGTTGTCGAACGCGTTTGTTCGACAAGACGCAATCCAGTTGGAAATTTCACTGGGAAGATAAAATACAAGGTTCGGTTTAATATGCGCTACTCAATTCAAGGGCTGCTTAGGTTATTAGATTTGTAGATTAGATTATTATATTAGATTATTATGATTAAGAATACGTAGCCATAATTTAGGAGATGAGACAGGTGAAATCTATTAGGTATGAAATCCATTTAAACCTCTAAAGAAAAACAAAATTGTAGGAAAGCAGTTACATTAGGCTAAACCCTTGAGTACCGCTGAGTTCAAGCTGTTAAATATAATACGAGTTCAAGTATAATACGGGTTCTTACTCATTTTGAAGTTATAGGCAACAAGTAGGAATTTTATTGAACTTACAATTTATTGAAATTCAAAAAATATTCTGGTTACAAAGCTGGTTTCACTAAAGCTTTGTTTTTAAATGCAAACACTACTTTCAATTAGGTTAAAAAATAACATAAATATTGATTATTTCCCAGGGTGAAAATACCATTTACAAATAAGACATATTTCCCTTGTTCCAACTGTTGGTTTTAAAATAATTCACATCAATTATCCATTGCCTACCGAAAAATATAGTGTACACAGCTGCAATAATGCTTCATAATACAGTAGTTGTATGAAATAGGTTCGTAGCAAGAAAGGAACCCATATATGGGCGAAGACTTGCTAGCGAAAGCGTATTGTGCACATTATCACAATTTCATAGACTTAAATATACAAATAGGTCTATGCATAATTTCAAAATAACACACAAATGAACAACATTTAATTTCGTCAGTATTTAAGAAACGAACAAAAGCACAAAGTAATAAATGCTTATGATATTGCTAAGCGTGATGATTATGAATACTTCGTAATTTCTGGTGAAGATCTATTCCGTATTTGTAATGTTTATTGTACTTGCAATGGAATGCAAGTGTTAAATTCAATTAAAGATCTAAATATAATAGTAGAATTATTTATAACTCTATTGTTTTGTAACTTATTTGTCTCAATAATGTGCCTATTTGTACAGCAATCGTACGAACAATAACACAGTGTTGGTCGGACTGAAACCAACAGTAGCTGTTCGGCCGCACTCAACCTTTTAATCACAATAGATTGCTTCTGCAAATCTTATATCATAATTTGTAGATATATTGTCTTGCTCGTTGTTATCCGCTGATTGCATTACTGTGTCAACTACCTAAAGGTCGCCATTTCCTATCGCATAGCACGATTTGCTTTTAAATAAAATGTGGTCTACTCAACGATGTTGAAATAAGTCAGCCAATGGGCATTACGCGACGGCATGTTTGAAGTTTGTCGAAAACGAAACTAAAGTTCGAACATTGCTGGCGGCCTTGGCTTCGTGTTTGTCGCATGCGTTATTTTTGCTTCCGTTTCAAAGCGAATGTTGATTTGAACTTACAATCCATGTTACGCCTATGTTTTACGGGCTTGTATTTACTTGCCTTGTTTGTTAGTTTGTTTGTAAGGTCCATACATCCTAATTGCAAGCTACGACGACGATGGATTTTTATGATAAGTAGATAAGTATGGCCTGTTACTCAATGATATTTAAAAAAATATAGATACCTTATGCTCTTACAAATCTGTTCCGAAAAAGAGGTACAACACACACACGTTTATCTTTTGTTTCACTACAACAATGACATGGGTATAATACACGAAGGCATTTTAAAGCTGTATGTCAAATTTCAAGCACTTCTGACAACAACAAAAGCGTGCGTATCGTCTTGTATTGACAGAGCGACTACAAGCAGAACGGTCAATTGCCTGTTCTTACGCTCTTCATCGTCGGCGCGCTAGTGACATATCTACCTCTTTTTACATTATAATATCATTGCTTTTACTACACTCAGGATTGGCATCACGCGAGGGAATTCCTTAACGGTTCACAGCACAACACCGATTTTATTTTATTCACGCATTCACTTGTGATAACTCGTTCTATCCAGCATCTTGACTGCCACCTTCAGGATTGTCTTCAGACTCTTCAAAAGTGAACAGGACACTCACTTTTTTGTTTTTTTTTTAACATTTTGAAGGCGTTTTTAAGTTTCTTTTGTAATAAGTGTAAATTATAATAAGAGCTTGAAATTGAATTGAAAAAAAGGTAAAAATGTATAAAAAAACTACCTGAATTTGGGGGAGGGGGGGTGATGGAGGGGTGGGGGGGATGCAAGGAACCCCCCCTACTATTTTTTTTTCGCAGGAAACGAATACTTTTTTTTTATTGAATTTTGAAATTCTAACTTTGATTCAACTTAACACTCTAAATTACGAATGCCAAACGTCGAGAATGTGACGTTAAAATGTGAAACTGTTAAGAATTCGACTCTGAATACTGTGACACTACCCTCAATCCTCCGCGACGCACGTAATATCGAGATATTTAGAAAAAACGAACCTAACCTCAAAGTACTAAAACAATACACTAAACACACCACTGCCTTAATGACATGACACTACACCACTTCTACTGTTATTTTAGAAAAATAATGACAAAAATCATTATAATTGCAAAATTACATTATATGCACTTTTAGGGAGAAATTAGGGGTTTTTTATTCACAAACAGGCTTCCGAACGTCTCCGGCGCTGCGGGAAGTGCAGCCCCTCCGCCCTTGCGTAACAGACTGCAGGCACTCCATCTGTTACAGCGGGCGGGGGCTGCTCTCCCTTCGCGCCTCCGGGGTTTACATTCACTCTAGGGGTAGGGCAGACTAGTACCACGTGGGGTCGGGGTTGACTAAGTCGGTTTTGTACCCATTTTGACCTACATAATCTACATAATAATATTTTTTTGGTGTGAAAAAAAAATTGCGTCTCCGCGCGCTAAAATTGCATCAAGATACCTTTTACGTAACCCTGGGTAAGAGAACACACATATATCAAGTAACATTCAGGTAGCCACCATTAACAGTTTAGCCGAAAAAAAAATATTGTTATTCAATTAATTGTTAAGTAAACAAGAAACATAATATATATAAAACTAGCTGCCCGGACAGACTTCGTTATACCAAAAGTTTTTTTTATTAAAACCTTCCGTCTATCCTATCTTTCTAATTGGATCAAACTGCACACGGTTTGCAAATTTGATTAAGATCGGTTAAGTAGTTTAGGAGTCCATCGCGGACAAACAACGTGACACGTAATTTATATATATTAAGAAATAATGGCCATGAAACTACTAAACTGGGCCACTAAAATATAAGGTCACATGATAGGTAGTAAAATAAGTACTTTTAATAAACAACAATTTACGTCAATTGGGTACATAAATACGTAAAGAGTTTATTTTAACTAAGTAGATATATAATGTACGTATCCAAAGAATTGATAAACCCTCCCATACCAGATTAGAAAACGAGTAAGCAGGTAAGGTTTTTAATTTTTTTGCGTTAGAAATCAGACAGTAACATTTCGAAATAATTCTCTTATCAGGACAAAATCCTATTAGGACTATAGAGTTATTCCTAATGTTGCACACTAGATATTTACGCTGAAATTACAAACATAATTACAAGCACGATAACTAATACTAAGTAACAGCAGTTGGACAGAAATGGCGAACAATATAAGTAACAAATCACATCAAACAACCTTCTTAGTTAGGTAATAATCTGATAATAACTCAAAGTATAATAAATAATGAAACATTTGATTAATGCGAATAAAAACGATTAATGTTAGAATATCTGATGAAAGTTAAGGACATTTTTTGTTTAATTAATGTGGACTAGGTTGTTGGTAATGGCTTGATATTGAGACCAGTTTTAGGTGATATATGTATAATTTGTAGGCTGTAATACCTTACAATATTTAGATAAGTAATTACCTGCCATACCTTACATAAGTTAAACACATTACAGCTATATGTAATTACCTGTGTGTTTTCGGAGAAAATGCGCTACCGAAAATACACATTTTAGTTTAAGTGTAAACTTTTTGCTAGTTTCGTATAGTACTTGTACAGGATTCTTGCAAACAGGTCTTACACAGCTTGAATGACTGGCTGGGATTTTAATCATTTTCTGCTGACTTCTTGGAAATCGGATTTAAATAAGTCTAAATTTAAGCGAAGTAACTTTTAGCAAGGTGGCTACTTCAGTCAATACGCACAGTATTTAAGTATGTACGGAGAAATATATGTAATTTCAGTCATGAACTGAAATTTGATCAGATAAACACACAGCTATATATCTTTGTATCCAGTTTGTGTGTGATTAGTGAACACATTGACACATTCTATGAGTATGTCTAATAAATCAACTTTAATTAAGTAAATCAAAGGTAATAAATATCAGTTTATGAAGATAAATAATCTGGCAATATAAATATCGTACGATTTATTGCAATCATTGGTTGTATAATTGATTGCAATATAAAAATTAATATATTAATGTCCATGTAACAAATTACTAAATACATAAATTAAGAAGATCCTCCAATTAAGATTACAAGAAATGCGTATGCAAAAATGCAAATTACTTTATTGTCATCCTAAGCATGTCATCTTTTTTTTATGGAAATAGCCGGCAAACGAGCTGACGATCCACCTGATGGTAAGTGGCTATCGTCACCCATGGACATCAGCAACACCAAAGGCATCACCGATGCGTTGCCGGCCAAGAAAGAGAGAAGAAAAAGAAAGAAAGAACTGGATCTCAAGCCCCCAGCCGGAACACGACGAGTCGTTTGGCAGCTGACTCATGCTCGAGGGTGGTAGCTATCCAGGCGAACCCCATGAAGAAATAATAATAGTAATAATGGTTTAATTAATAATTAAAATCAATATTACTAATATAATCCCTCGTGGAGTCCTACCACCAGCGGGCCGGATATAGTCGCCTTTTACGACACCCATTCGGCGTGGGATTGGGGTTAGTATTCTAAGCCGCCCCAATACGGCTAAAAATCTGTTTAAAATGTGTGTCATGTCATTACTGTAAATGTCATTACTCGTGCAAGAGTTAAGGAAACAGTTAAATTACAGTAATGACAGTCATCTATAAATAATAATTATCGAAGAACTTAATAATTGACATTTGACCAGCGTTCAATCCGGAACGAATTAAGATAAATCAACAAGGCAAGAAGGAAGGAACAAGGAAATATACATTCCGACACCTTTTTCTGATTCCTCGGAGAATATGTAACGAGACAGTTTTGTGTACATTTCTGCTATAATAAGAATTTGGTGAAGGTCAGTATCTGTAACATTTATAAATAATACATTTTGTGCATTTTAAAAGTTAACATACATGGTTAACGCAACACGTTATCAACATAGGAGTAGGTATGTGAAAGTTTTATTCTAATTACCTTTTAATTTATTTAAACTGTTAAAAATACTTAGAATATTAATATCATAATTACAAGTACAACGTTTTACTGTTTGACGTCTCTTTTCACATGGAACATGGAGTGTAGAAGGTAGAAGGAGGGCCATCTCTGTGTATGAAAAGTGTCCGTAAAATCGCGTCCAATTACGGGTGGCGCTGCGGTGCGCTTATGTTCATATCACTATTTCTCAGACACTAGCGCCATTCATTACGGGTGGCATAACTCAGCAAACTTCACCGTATCGACAACAGTATGTTCATATCGCTATTTCTCAGACACTAGCGCCATTCATTACGGGTGGCATAACTCAGCAAACTTCACCCTATCGACAACAGTATGTTCATATCGCTATTTCTCAGACACTAGCGCCATTGTGGAATGGCCATTATTGGAACCTCTATTTTCAGTAAACAGCTGGACACTTTTTCAACTTTCCCCTTCTATGAGATGGCCCTCCTTCTACCTTCTATACTCCATGATATAGAACTTTTAAGACCACAGATCACCGATTATGACATTAGCAGACTTCACATACCTACCTTTGAAAATATTTGATAGCTACATATATGAAGGTTTTCACGATTTTCCACCGACACAAGTGATATAAAAGGGATAAAATACATGTACAATTTTAACATAGGTTCTTCAAACGGGAGATGGACGTACGAACAACTAGGCTCGCATTTACAAATTTTACAATAAAAACTACCTCAGCTATATTTTAATAAATAAAATACCTCAGCTATATTTTTTTTCGTTAAATTATCACAAGGACGACATTGAGCCGACGCCGTTGAAGTCTTTTTGCAGCACTGCTACATTACAGATTCGTACTTACAATTAATTACCAGTTTAATGTCAAAACACTTCGCCCGCGATCGCTTTTGAACATGATAAGACTTGACTCGCAGTAAAAACTGAAAGATCAATATCAAATAGCCTCATCCTTTTTTAAATTTGGTGCATTATTGGTAAAAATAACAAGATATTCATGGCACGGCACAAAATATGCGCAATATGGTAACATAAATATGAGCAATATGGTAACATAAATATGAGCAATATGGTAACATAAATATAAGCAATATGGTAACATAAATATGAGCAATATGGTAACATAAATATGAGCAATATGGTAACATAAATATAAGCAATATGGTAACATAAATATGAGCAATATGGTAACATAAATATGAGCAATATGGTAACATAAATATAAGCAATATGGTAACATAAATATGAGCAATATGGTAACATAAATATGAGCAATATGGTAACATAAATATAAGCAATATGGTAACATAAATATGAGCAATATGGTAACATAAATATGAGCAATATGGTAACATAAATATGAGCAATATGGTAACATAAATATGAGCAATATGGTAACATAAATATAAGCAATATGGTAACATAAATATGAGCAATATGGTAACATAAATTGAGCAATATGGTAACATAAATATGATCAATATGGTAAAATAAATATGAGCAATATGGGAACATAAATGTGACAAACAGACCAGATATAAGTTTACTGGTTCTCAATATGTCTGGAAATAACTGTGTTCTGTGTTGTTCGTACACACATCATATACTATTCTTGTAGGTGAAATGTATTATTTGCATTGATCTCAAAAGTTTTCCTGCCAATTTTCAGATTCCTATCGTGCCATGCACTCAAAAAAGGCAATAAATCTAATTATAAACATAGGTAGGTGTATGTACAGTCACCGGCAGAGACAAGTAACCCGATTATAAACAGATTGTTTATAAATATTATGAACAGCAACATTTCCGTTGCCTGTTGCGTTGTAAACAGATGGGTTACTTTTCTCTGCAGATGACTGTACCAACGACTAAATAATATCGTCCGGACAGTCCTGTGATTGTCTGTCTATGTAATGTTTAAAATATTAAAATTACCTACATCGTGTGTGCTAATAAAACATTTTTCAACTGCGTGGACAATTACGTTCTAAAATATGGTGTATGTTTTCTAAGAACTTTAAGAACAGAAATCGTGATAGTTCTATTTAGAAAATTTAGACATCGAAAATTATTCCGGGTTTCTTATATGTTAAGGTTAGTCCAGTCAGTTCTAAACATCCATGATAGAGTACTTTAGCACAATACACGATAGGTGCATAACTTTATCAAATAACATTTGCGTGAGACAAAACTATAACTCAAAAGTTGTCTGAAGTTGACTCCGACCACAGAGTGCAAAAATGCTAAAGAAATGGTTACCTGGTACATTGTTATGTTGCCGGCAATGATAACTACTTCGTTGCTTTATTTGCAACCAGACTGGCTTTATGAATAGCGTTAATTACAATAAGTCGTTAGACGGTATTATTAATTGTGAGGCGTAGAAATGTAACAATTGTGTAGTCACTCTGTGGTTTATAGTTGTAATTTATTTGCTATCAAAGGAAAATCTTTAAAAGATACCAGATATTATATGAGATTCTACCCACTATGGCCCTTGTTAGTCGTGCACGGAGTAAAAGCTCAAGGGTCCGTTTGTAACTCCCCAAAACAAACTTACGCGGTTTATTTAATACTCCAATAATGGTCCTGTGAGCATTACATATTGCATATCAATAGCGTCACAATAATTTTTATTATATCATTTTCAATTTGCTTGTAAAATTACAACTTATCTTATAGTAAAGTTGTTTTTAAGTATTAATTTGGTCTATCTTGAAATAATACATTTTATGATTTAAACGCAACCTTATTAACGCAACTATATTAAAGGTATAATTATACATGACTTTAGTTAGTATTTGTACCTTCTTAAATGATTAATTAATTCATACTTAATTATATAACCGTTTATGCATTATTTAAGTACGTACTTCAATCAATATCATATTTTGAAAGTTCTTTGCAACTATATACGTAAGTAGGTAGGTACATTCGGCTATGGCTGTGTCGAAATAAGGATCGTTCGAAAAACGTGACTCGATCTCGATATAGTTTTTTGGGTCAAAATTTATTGAAGATTTCATGTTCAATAAATATTGCTTGAATAACAATAATCGTTTAGGAACGTGATTCTGTGAGTGAAACAAATTTTGTATAACCCTTTACGCACCGTCTCGCGTCTGGGTCTTGCGGTATCGGCCCCAATATCCGTGTGACCATACCTTTATATCATGTTAATATGCAGCTAAGCGTTACGATATTTCTTTACAATGTGGCTTTTATCCTCTTATTATTCCAAATAGTGCAATTATCGCTTTAGATAACATTTTAATAAGAACCTACAGCACTGCGACCTGATAATTTACTATGTTGTCTGTACGTCGTATAAACCAGTCAGTCGGAACCTCGTTTAAATATGGCGTTCATAATATAGATTTAGCTTAAGCCTTTCATAAAAATGGCACGATGTCGTCTTTACGAGACAGGCGATTACCAGTCATCCTTCACAGCGGTAAAGTATGGACAATAAAATTTGCAATCCGTTCCGCCGCATGTCTTGATAGGTAATTGTAAGAATGGGTTTTGGTTTCGGTATGGAGTATGCGGTCACAAGATAAATTTATGTACGGTTGCAGGCGCCGTGTTGCGCAATCATAAGTGCCACAGACGCGCCCCGGCCCCCACCTCCCACCCACACACCCGAATTATGGAGATAATTTGTGGCTTGACCGATAGCCGATAGGAGTATCGGTTACAGCCTTACAGCGTAGGAAACCAGATTAACGAGTGGTAGAAAACTTTCGTGTTAACCACGTGAATACCCCACCGCTGCGAACGACGCGATACGCCTCGTCTTTCATAGTGCGTGCCGCGAAGGACTGGAATAGCTTGGGTATTCCCGTCCACCTACAATGCAGGCTTCTTCAAGAGAAGAGTGAATAGGCATTTATTAAGTTAGTGCGTTCACCATCTTGGACTTCATCGCCACTTACCATCAGTGGAAATGTTGTCAAGTACTAACTTATTTCAAGTAAAAAAACTGCTGCTTTCGTCTTAATCAGTAACTGTTATGACTCTAGAATTTTTACGAAAAGGCAGCAGTCATTTATTAGGTATCATTCAGTTTGTTTGCCACCCATTAATATTAAAACTGATACCTTGTAAATGATGTTAATCGTAAAAGCGTTACAAATATTTTGAACTTAAACGAGCTTAATAGAGATGGGTTTTTTCCAAATAATGTTCTTTGGTCACGACTTCACGCGGCGTATTTTAGGCATGATACGGAAGCTTTTTAAAAAATTAACAGAGGACCTTGCATCTGTGCTGAATTGGTGGTATGTTAAAAACCCGAATACATAGGCATAATTTTTAATTTGCCTATTAATGATCGTTTAATACATTTTGTATAGTAGAGAGAGACAATGGTTCGTAGATCTTAAGATTCGATACCTAGATAGTGAGGTAGATAATTTATTACGAATGTCTCTCAAAAAAACATAATAATAAATATACAAATACAAATACAAAAGCCTTTATTAATTCCTTGATTTACATTCATATAAATACTTAAAAAATAAATTAACTAAATACAATTAGATTCACAATGTTACATTACATTTTAATTCATAATTTATTATAGATTAATTACTATTATTATTTTATTTTTATTGAATATTTATTATTAAAAATGTACTTCGTGAAAGATTATTTTTATTTATTTATTTTATTTTTGAATGAAGGAACTTATTTATTCTAGGATAAAATATAGGGTATTTACTATCCCGAAAATCGCGCGCAAAGCGCTAAAGCTCTAATAATACCTATAATAAGTGTATCAAAAGATTGGGCCGCGCGAAAATACAAACAAAATTAGAATATCTGACCAAAGTAGATTAGCACAATAAATATAACAAAATATAACAAAGTGAGTTGAAATGTTTACCATGTTTCATTTCAACACGATTTCACGAAATGGTTGCGCCACGACTCAGCAGGACGCTAATATAATAATAAAGTACTTTATTATGTTTAACTAACAATTTGCTTTTATTGATTCACTTCCATAATGAATTTCCTTCACTTCGTTATAACCAAGCTGACGATTTTAATAGAGATTTACTAACGTGGTGTAAAATATATCCAATACAAAAAATATCGTTTAATTCAGTATAAATGTAATTACATATACAACCTGTGGAAGTAGAAATCCCACATAACTGCTTGACGTATACCTACTTGAAATGGTAAAAAAAGTAGTATAATACAAAAGTTATTAAGTACTTAAAAGTTAGTTAAAAGTAGTATAATAACAAAAGTTATTATACTACTTAACCTTTATACCGTTATAAACCTACCTATGAAGCGATCATAGCCCGGCGGCTTGCGTCGATCCTATGTAATCGACAAAGTTAAGCAACAGCGGACGCGGTCGGTAGTTGGATGGGTGACCGCTAGTTGGATGGGTGGCCAACCTCGAGCTGCACACCGCCGTCACGCAGAGGTCGGTATAACCACCCTGATGACCACTGCTGACTACTGCTCACTACTGATCTTTGTTTGACCGCTAGTGGCAAAAATTTCTTGAGCGCTTCCGTGCTTCGGAGGGCACGTAAAGCCGTCGGTCCCGATTGTTATCATTAGATAACAGTCGTTAAGCCATGTCGGAGGCCCTCGGGTGGTTTGAAAACTTCCGACACTCGGATTGGCCACTAACCCCTCCACCAATCCGCACTAGAGCAGCGTGGTGGAGTATGCTCTAGGCCTCCTCAAGAGAAGAGACCCGTACCCAGTAGTGGGCCATTAATGGGTTGAAGCCATACACCTACCTAGTTGTACCTATTAATTAATAGTGTTAATGGGATTCAATGCTGGCTCCACATTTACGACTTATGACCATAAAATAGTTCTCTATAATCCGTAGACGCATTTACTCAAGAACTTACTCATTAAATAACTATAACCTTAACTCGTAAATGTAAGATGGACGATTAAAATTCAATAATGCCGTATAATTGTGGGAAACTAGGTAAGTATTCATTTATTCAATAACCCCTTACAATTCCATTCCTTATCTTATAAAAAGAAATGGATAGAGACCTACATAGATGAGGTAGACAATGACATACTATCTAGGGTAGGTCATAGTAGGTACATGATGAAGAAGTGTTGATCCTAAAACTGTACTTCATGAGAGCCTGGTGCCTGAGATAGTTTTCAGGTGAAAACTTGCACTTGGCAGGATTATCAAATATAAGCAAGTCGTTTCTATCTGTCCATCAGTTGATGTCGACCTTCGCCGCTCCTAGTACCTTGCTAAACAACGGACGAGGCCTGGTCACCAGAATCTTGCTACTGGAAGTCACTCAGCTCTGAACTATTCCATCCTTAGAGTATATTATACAATATTTGTCCAAGATAGTACAGTTTTTACTCGCTTCGTTAACTACTCGCCTGGAATATTACCCACGTAATTTTCTTGACAGTGTCTGATAATCAGAAACAGGACATGTACTCGTCTGCGAACTACTTAAGTAAATAAAAAATTAAATAAAGTGCGACGATCCCACAACAGACGAAAGTTTCTATCAAAATAATCTGACCTTTACATTGAAGTCGATAAAACGAATAATAGTTCATGAGTCCAATAAGTATTCGCGTATATTTAAAAGGAAATAAATACCAGCGTCAGATCTCAGGTATCGAGAGCCATGTTCAGGTGACAGCGGCGGGGCGCGAGTGTGGCGCTCACTCGTAATGACCATCTTATTGGCCATTCATTGATTTATGACCTGGACACAGCTCTCGCCTTGAACGAGCCTCAGTATTGATATGGTACATCCAACTATTTATTTGTTTTGTAAATAAAGAGTTGGTCATCGTTCCCTAATTATTCCATAAATTTGCCTGGAGCGACGGTGACGCTTTACCACCAAATAGATACGTACGAAACACTGATGAATAATGTGAGATCGTAATGTAAGTGTTGTATTGACTAGGTCATATGCGTACCTCAAGACGTCGCTCCAATGCACATCGATGGCAAATATTATGACTGTGTGTCAAGTAGGTAAGTATTCAGTAAGTATTCAAAGTAAAACAAAAACACCGCTACATCAGTGTAAATGTGTATGATTGTGATGATCAAGAAATTTCCAAAATCGATTACCTACTTTAACAATTAACTTGTTACCTTGTTACCTTGTGTGTTAATTGATTTTCAAAGTAAAAAGTTAGGACCCAGCCGTTACAAGTCTAAAACAGGCACAGTAATGTAGAAATTCACCCCGGAGAATACTGAGAGCTGAGATTTTTTTTAAGATTATAGAATCACTACGCTGTAATTGAACTGAGGAATTCACGCGTTTAACGCTAAAACTCAAGCAAATCGATTTTATTACAAAACAAAACCAGGATATTCTGTTTAAAATACGCCTCCTTCTGCGTATTGTGTCAAAACATAATAAATATCTTGAAGGAATCATTAATCGCCGGAGCCGCGTCGACAATATTGGCACATGGTTATCGATTATCCCCTGCTTAACGTGCGATAAATGTTAATATAGATATGAATTTTAATAGAGTACCAGTGTAATGAATATTACAGGTGGGGTCGATATGATCTGTAATGAGATTTTCGAGTTGTATCTTAGGTTGGGTGAGGTTTGTCTCTGGACTCTGGTGATTGATTGATACTCGTAGGAGAGAGAGCCACACACCTAGAATAGTTCACTAGAGTTATGATCGCCGTAACGAAAAATGTAAACAATCATTCTTTCGTGACATATTACAACATAAAATACAATCTACAAAGGAACAGATATTTATCAGAGCAAAGAATACTAATGTACTGAATGATATTTGATCAGATAGCACGCTGTTTGTATATATATATTAAGGCAAATTCAATTCACAGTCGTGAATACTAGCAATAATAGCAGCAAAAAAACATAAAAATTGTACAACAAATAGTAGTGTAAACATATAAAGATTTTAATAAAAAGTAAAATTACTTATACCGTGTCCTCTATCTCTACGTGTTAATATTATATGTAACGATTTACGGTAGTAAATCCCGTAGCAATGATTTTTAGATTTTTTTCTCTTTGTACGTTTTTTCCAGAATATCTCAGAAAAGGCTTCATCGATTTGTTACACAATCAAACGTTACAAAAATAAAAAGTACCCTCTGTACAATATTTCGTATGTGCTGCCAAGTGTCTGTTTACATACTCGTAAGATAGGTTTCCCGAAGCGAAGCGAGGGCAGTTACTACTGATAATAAATCAATTTAAATGTCATAATTATGTCAAACGTTTTAAACTACACCCGTAGGCAAACGCTAATCAAATAAAAAATATGTGAGTACATTTCGCAACTTGTAAACTATAAAACTCAATTGAAACTTGAACTTATTATACTCGTACAAGATATCGATAGGCGCTGCAGTTTAATTTGCAACTTTAATTTATATTTATATAATATATTAACTGCGCTACACAAACTTGATTGATTATAATCCGTAGATGACTGCACTGTAGTGTCATTTCCGAACAGTTTTATCTACCATATTATTATTTAAAAACTAACCAAATTAACTGATTACAATCTTATGCCTATATGGTCAATATTTCATTATAAAATTGTTTTACGTAATTAGCTGAGAACATTTAATTCAATTCACAACATTCTTTGACGAATCATGATTGCAGTGATGGTAATTTGTCCATAGATAAAGTAAAAATAAACTAAAATTAAACGTTGATCTCATCATCTCAATGACCATTTAGGTATAATTTATTAGTATATATCCGACGTGTGCTACTAAGGGGCCATCCATAAATTATGTCACACGTTAGGGGGGGGGGGGGGGTCGATGTAGTGTGACATTGTGTGACAAGGTGTGGGAAGGGGTCCTAAATTTCGTGACGTCACATTTCAAAATCGAATAATTGGTATGTACAGGTAAATATTTAAAAAGCAATTAATGGAAATACAACTTATTTCGGAACTGCTGTTTGAATTTAATAATTTCTACGTGTAAAATTTCATAATATGTGATGTCACACTGGGGGGGAGGTCTCACAAATGTGACCAGCTGTGACAAGGGGGGGAGGAGTCAAAAAGTCAAAAGGTCAAAAAGAAAATTAGTGTGACGTAATGTAAAGCTTGAATTACATGTTCTAGTGACTAAAATTTTAGGCTTTTCTACACAGACCTTGGCACCCATTTAGATCTTAATTCTTTTTTTCTTTGAAATTGGCTCTCATGTCACATTTTTGTTTTTGGTGAGATATCATTACTTTTTGTCTAGACATTATAAGTGTTTATTGGTAATGAATATACCTATTGTTATTTGTAAAATTACTCTATACATTGGAACCGCTAATTCACTAGTTTCACTAATTATCAATAATTTTCAATTTTTAGATTTTTGTTTTATATTGGTATGTAGAAAAGTATGTAAATAACACTATTCGTATTTCATGGATTTTGGAATGCTCATCACAGGCTTATGATATCAGCAGTTAGCATTTAATGAAATAAAATAAGAGTTCTTAAGCATGCTTTTCTTTTTTATGGAAATAGCCGGCAAACGAGCTGACGATCCACCTGATGGTAAGTGGCTATCATCGCCCTTGGACATCAACAACACCAAAGGCATCACTGATGCGTTGCCGGCCAAGAAAGAAAGAAGAAAAGGAAAGATAGAAAGAACTGGCTCTCAAGCCCTTAGCTGGAACACGACGAGTCGTTTGGCGGCTGACTCATGCTCAAGGGTGGTAGCTATCCAGGCGAACCATATGGAGAAATAATAATATTATTAACGAATAGAAGTAATAATAATAGTAATAATGATATTTATTAATGCTAGGTAGTCTAAGTAATTTTAAAAGTTCAAAGTTTACGTACTGAGTCTGCATTGTATATTGTAATAAGTACATTGCACCTGCTTGATTTACCACTACTTTTATATCACAAACAATCGACCTCAATAACTAACATAAATAACCAAAACAAATCAAAGATATTCGAGAATGTAGTCTATATTATTATCTAGGTGCTAATCTTAATACAAAACAAATTTTATTTAATTTAACCGTTCGCTACAGAGATATACTTAGATAGCTTTAACGCAATTACAACTAAATAAATAAATTTCAAATTTGACATCACTACAATAGAAATCGGAAGTAAGTTTTTTGTTAATCATTATCGACTATTCTAACAGCCGGAAATAGCACGAATAAGGATGTTTTTAGTGAGAAATTCCTGAAGTTTAAACGGCCGGAACCTGTCCTGAACCTTTTTAGAGTCCTGTTCGTGTTTGTCACAGACGTCCAAGGGCATCAGGGCTCAGTGGCACTGCAAGCTTCTTTGCTATCCTGATTACATAAAAAGGGCATAATTTTGGAATAACATTAATAACATTTTAGGATGCCTAAAAAATAAATGTATCTAGCCTTGAGCCCACGCTACTAGCACCCTACTAGATAACGGTTAATAACCACCAGATCTCTCGATTTTCCCTCACTAAAACATTCCATTTGCTTACAGTATTTGTAAATTTTTGGTGGGTTTTTTCTAGAGTACATTGTATTCCAGGAATTGGACCTATTCCGGCAGGATAAGAGTAAAAATATCTCCAGGTATGTCGCTCTTCCATCCAGGTCCCTTATGAGTCGCAGGAACTCTGTATCAGTTTGACCAAAAACAAAAAGCGTGGAAGTGGTTGAGGTCTGTACCTGCCTGGTTACCTACTATTATACTTATCATCCTTTGAAAATCGATAATTTCTCGAAAAGCGCATTTCCCTTATTCGACCGGCAAGGCGTCGTAGATTGCTTGATATATGCCAATCAATACCTAACGATGAACACAGCACTAGGTTGTCTACTCGGCTAATATCATAAAAATTCTAGGACATAATAAGAGTTACCTTTGTATAGTGGCTAGCTACACAATCCTGAAAATAATATTTATTAGCTCTATTTGTTTAATTAACATTCATGTAACCAAACAATTGCAACCCATGAAAGCAGTTTACATAAAAATTGAAAAAATAACCAAGTATTAAACTAAGGGCATACCTATATACTTAAATCAAGGCAAACGTTATTACAAAACATGCCACCAATTATTTTTCTCGTACTTTCATCAATATTGCAAAAAAAAACTAAGCATGAACACATTGCATTATACTAAATTGCACGATTTAAAAATATACCCTAACAAATTCTGAAGCCTGAAAATTAATAGAAACATTTAAGTAACTAGTTAATTTGGATCGATTCCTAAAGATTGAAGTCGCAATGAGAGCTACAAGCGTACGACCTTACAACCTAGGTCACTAGATAAAACTGATGTTAAACTGAAGTTCTACTTTAAAATACTATCACTAAAACATACAAATCATGTATTAAAATAAGCTCAAAACAGTGCCATTGAGATATCTACCTATGATATTCGCCTATTATCAATGGCATGTCCCAATACTTTCACGTGCGAGGTACGGCCTGCGCACCCCCTCTGCGCACGCGCCGAAGTATATAAGCGCGATCCCGCCCTCATTTCAAACAGACGCAAGTTGCACTTCAACATAGCGAGTCCTGGAGGATACTAGTCTTCCAGTAGCGCTATAAATCGTTAAATTTTATATATTTTTTATAAATCTTTTCTTCTTTTACTTTCTGTGCTTTATCACTAATCACAAAATGAAATTCTTGGTGAGTACTCTTCTATCAACCGCTTTTTCTACTTCTTTAAGTTGCTTGTTTATTCTGTGAACGTGGAAGACTGAAGAGTTCTGATTCTGTTCCGTTTGTTCCGATAATCAAACAACGTAATTAAGTGTCGTAGATCGCCTAATAAACTGTAACGATTTAGATTAATGAACGGTGCGCCAGCGAAGCAGTGGTTTCAAGTTACGATAAGTTAATTTATAGTTGTTAATCTGATATGGAGAACCAGTTGTGCTGCACTTTGTTTTCAAACAGCGCCTTGCACCGCGCCGCAGGATAACTGACCTCCACAGCAGATCACTCAACAAGTACTCCGCATTAATTTACTAATTAATCGCACTTAATAAACAAAAATCTAAATAAATATGCGATAAATATGTGCAGTCACGATTAGATTATGAAAATTAGAGCGAATTTTCGTAATTTTAGGCAAAAATTGCAGCACCCAGGTTTTCCTTTGTGCGCGCTAAGTGCAGGTAACATTGGCTTACAAATTCACAAGTGTGTAATATCAATTACGATAATTGGCAATTGGCACGCCAAGAAGGCGGTGCCGTGTCGAAAATAAAAAGTTAAAGGAAACAGTTGCAGTGGACGCACGCGACTTGGCCACACCGGGTCATTGTCATTGCGATAGGCCAAACTGCTCGCTCTACTTACGCCTTACGTGTGAAATTCTTTGAATTCATACTATGTTACATTTTGCGTCACGCATACTTTAATTACTCATTGTAGAACCTAGGATTTTAACATTATACTTTTTAATGATAACATTGTAATCATGTCGTAATATCGTAATGTATACTTTTCGTTCAGTGTCTTATATCATACGTTTTTTATATAAAATAGCTACGCAAAATAGTGTTGAATAACGCTTTTAATTGTAAATGTGATTTAACAATTGAGAGGAATTTACAAATTCATATTTAAAATCAATACAAATTCATAACTAAGTAAATTTCCTTTTCTGAGAATTTTTATTTCCGTAACATTTGTTACTATAAAATACAAGCATCATCTAAATGAGTACTTCATTGTTATTTTCCGACTCACAAAATTCTTACGGCAACGCGAAACGAATCAGAGCAAAAATAGAACCGCTTCGATTTCATACGCGTGTCAATGTCACTGAAAGTTGACCGACTGCGGGATAAATACTGCAATAATAAATATTTAATTACTTAGTTTGCAAGCTTAATGTTTAATTTATTAAGGTTATACCTTAAATATATTTTTAAGTTATGGCCTCTCACGCAAACGATTCGCATTTCTTTTTTAATTATTCGTTTCATATAACGACGCGTGTTATGTTAAAAGTAAATATTTTGTAGTTATTTGATCTGAATTAAACTAACCTACTTCCGAAAATATTAGGTAAGAATCAAAATCACTACCATGGCAAAAGTTACAAGAAACATTCATGAAAATTAAGATAAAAACTAAAATCGTTGGAGCACTCGTAGAAAATTTCAAACAAGTACTACGAGGAATAATGTACGCTTATAAACAATTCTGTTATCACCTAAACTACATAGCGATGCTTACTCCACCAGATTCACTCCACTGCACCGTTTAATCAAACCTTAACATCATGTCCGCGGCATTCTGATGTCATAATAATGTCGTATCTTTATAACATATCATATCACGCTTCACAGCACAGTTGTGTAAGAACGTTCCCCATTTTATCAACTCTGATTACATTCACAGTAAATGATATTCAAATCTATTGGACTGTATTTCACTGCGTATATTAGGTGTCTTATTGTCCCTAGGCACCCTTTAATTAGACACGATATTTTATTAGGTTAACTAACAAAGATTCTTGTACTAATTCTTGTAAAATGTAATCCTAGTAAGCTAATTTTTGGTAGTAAAAACATGTAAATCAGATATTTTTATCCAATGAAACAAATTAATCATAGATCCTAATACAATGAGTCATCCGTGCGAAGGCGTGCGCAGGCGCATCCGTGCTACGGCCGCGTAGCATCTCTACGAAAGTTACTTAATTACTCGTATTACACGTATTGCAATATTTAAAAAGCCGTTATTCCCAAATAAATTGAAAGCGAACCGTAAGCTTTATTCGTATTATTCGCATTTATATTTTTAATATCTAATGTCCCTTATAAGTATACAAGGTAACACTATCAATTCATTTTGCTACAAATAGGTAATTGTATAAAAAATATGCCACGCAATAGCCCCAAGCTTATAAATAATACAAATCAATCTATTGCTTTTTTCTTCGATTGGCTTGTATCTCATTATGCTTTATTTGCCAATTTTGTAGCACGATAAAATAGTTAATACGCTTCTTTATAAGTGAGGAAGGAATAAAACGTTACTCAGCACTATAACGCCAATGTTCTAAATTCATAGGATAATAGAATCGAAAAAATAATATCCGTATTGAATATCATGAAAGCCTAAAATTTCCAAGCCATGATTATTTAAATTTATAAATTTCAACTGCCACTCTGAAAAGTATCTTGTCAGAGCGACAGTGATAGATTTATTCTATCCCTGTCGCTCTTCCGCATATTAATTGGCATGACAAGTGAAATAGCAATAATAACTTAATGTGCATGATCGTAATATAGATATCCCTATTGTGCCTATGCTAAATACCGAAGAGTAAATAAGACAGCCACATACTATGATTGTACTGTCGCACCCTCGAAGACTTCTGGTCGCCTAGTAACTCGCTTTAATTAATAAACGACGGCAAAAAGTGTCGTTACAACTTTTCGTCTCAATTTTTTCCGCAACGCGCGATAAGGAACTTCGTTGCCTCCTATTGTGGCCTTTTGTGGCCTCCTATTGCTTGTATTAGTTATTTTGTGATAAAGTAATACTCTTTGACGCTTTGTTACGATTACCCCTAAATACAATATATGCACGAATGTATAAAAATATCAATGTTTTTTTTTAAACCAATACGACTTATATTGTGATTACATAATTTATACGTCGTTTAATGATTTGACCGCGATAAAATGCGGCTCCATCTTGAAGATCGGCTATAAAGATTTTTCGAGAAATGTCATTGTCGCAATGAACACTTAAACATAAAATAGTTGTTGCAAGCCCGACACCTACGATACATCCGAATATAGCAAGGTGAACGTACACAGTTATCATCTATTAATCCTCTTTCGTATGCTCCATTTATGCCCACAATGTCAACTGGACCGGTGATCTACCTTACAGTAACCTAGAAATTATTATTCACTTCATTGTTTCGTCAAAGTGTGCAATAAGGTTGTCAGTAAACACAGAACCTATCAACAAAGTAAAACATGCGAAATCAAGCGACTTATGAATGATGGACTCCTGATTATCGACGTCGTATTACTGTAACACGCCAGACAAATTGGTTGTTAGACCGGTAAAATCAAAGATATGCATCAGTAAATCGGAAATTCATCCATCGTGAATGAATGATCGTTTTCCTTTCAACGGCGAAAACCGATTTGATCTATCAAAGAAATGATTTGTTTACCAACTTTACTAAATCGCGCGTCTGAAGGACAAAAAAATGTTAGATATCAATGACGTAGCTCCATTGACCATCCAAGAATTTTGTGATGTCAAAGTATAACAGACAGCTATTATTACAATTATTCCGGACTGTCAATAGTAAATAGATCATCGTAGCACCCCTTAAGGGTCAGCCGTGTAGCCTAGTCAGCAGTGCGTAGTCAGCAGCGAGGCGCACCTACCGGATCACGTCTAGGTGTCGCTCGCCTCGCCACTCACTGCTTTTTGTCTGCATTCCATCGCTGTTCGATTTAGAAGGGCAAACCTACGCACCGCCCTGCACTTATCGATATCCCAATTATCTAGACCTAATTATACCGCCCACCACTATCGAAGGATTAGTACAAACAACAACAACAATTCGAACAAAAACTACAATTTTCACGGTAATTTAACAAAATAATGTACCGATTAAAATCTAGCTTCGAATAAAAGAGAATGTCGCAAGAGTATTTGTCTGGTTTTTGCCATTGTTTTGTTAATAACATTTTATATTCCTTTATAGCGCGGTAACTTACCGTGGTACAAATGAAATTCATGTCACTCAAAATGCCAGTCATACGATTGGTCAACAAAGTAACAATACATCTATATCGACTTAAAATTACTGGACAAGTCAATTAAAGGGAAATTAAAAACAGTGTGCAAATGTCAAATTGACATGCGAGGGTAACCAGTCGCTGTATGTGACTGTGGGCAGGTCCGGAAGGCTGGCTTCCTGCTCCGCGACCTTCAACCACTCTTCAGACCTTGATACCATTCACTTAATGCGGTTGCTTGCTTTTATTTGGAACTAGCTATGATCGGTGACTTTACCGCGTCTTACGCGTGGTTCAATCGTATCACTCTTTCGCAGGTTCAGTATTTCAATAAAATTTCAATACAATATTGTTGCAACCAGAACTCTCCAAAACTCTTCACAGTTTCTTACAGTATTCAGTACTAAAATATATGTAGAAGATTATAGTTGATTAAAAAGCTGTCGTAAAAGTTTATTCCTACTCAAGAATTAAGTTTTTCCAACATGCGTAATATTTAATAGTCATCACGTGAGCCATGAACGGTGTTAAACAAGGGCAAGCATAAATATTCTCAGAGGCGATCCATCGATTTTATCGCTAATTTTGAAGCATTACGAAACCTCTCTCCGTATTTTTCGTATCGGTACGCAAGGACAGGTAAAACTTGAAGATTATTACCACAAGGCATCAATGATGTACCCATTTTGAGGTATAAAAATAAAAGATTTTATAAATCAAAGTAACAATGATGAAAACAAGAGATCTTAAGTAGGCGTAGGTGAAACCTCTCCGATTAAACCGCACAATAATTATGATCAATAGATTATGCACTCTACCCTATTAATTTACTATACCATTACCAAATGTCTAAGTTAAAAGCATTTTCCAATCTTGACTTCAATTAATCTCAATATCCGTACCTTAATAATTTGCTTGGGGTAAGCAATAAATCTTCCATTTCCAAGCCATTCAAAGTGCTTATTATAACTATATAATCGACTAATCCCTGTTATTTTTCTAACTTTGGAATCTGGCATAAGGGCATCTGTCTACCTTAATTTCGTGACGTCTAACATCAGACGATACGGCGTCAAGTCCGTCCTATTGAAGTTCAGTTCCATTCAATAATCCCGACCATACTCTTGCACCATTGTAGAGTATTCCCGGTACAGAAGGCTGCGACGGAGGGGCAGAAATAATGCTTTTCACTGCCATTGTCTTTGGTGTTGATAGCATCATTGGGCGACCGTGACCACTACCATCAGGTAGCTCGTCTGTTTGTCGGCTTTTGACATAAACTGCCTAGACTATAAAAAAGCTTTAATTAGTTCCAATGTCACGATCGTACTTTACACGAAACAGAATAATTCGATCGCGTACAAATCTCAGTACAGTCTAGTATCGAGTGGCTGGGTCGCTGCTATTAGAATTAGGCCTCAAGCAGCCACATGCCATGACATCATTACGTGATTCCGAACTCGGGCTGGCCGCAAATTCCATACTTATGCACTCATCTCATTAAATTTTCATCAATTTTATTACGCTCTGAATACCGCTCGGATGCAACGACGGGTAAACCTTCGGCGTGTGAAAGTCAATAACTACTTAGCATTTGATCGATATCCTTATGTATATCAAGGGCTTTTTTGTGGTCAGTGATTCAATGATAATTAGTTTTATTGGAATGCGACGCGAAGCGTGCGGCTTGCTCTTATTTTGCACTTGGGTTCTTGAGATTACTCAGTATAATAATGTACGAGTAGCTTTGAGCTTTGAGTACAAATAACTAATGATTTTTTTTCAAACAGATAATGCGAATGTTAGGTTAGGTTAGTTTATTTTCTTACAACATTCTCATAACTTTAACGTTCCTTGCATTTTTATAATTTTTCTTCAATACCGATATAATAATACCGATTCAATATAATATCACGCCTAATGCAGAATTGATGAAGCGTGCCACTAAACTAAATGTAGATTATTCAATGCTATCTCTGATTAAAAAACAATGCTATAGCCTGCCTTAATGTCAAATGAGTATGACTATGAAATTTCGCTATACTATATCAGAACTGGTAGACATAATCCTGCAATAAATTTCCTTTTTTACATCTACAAATAGTTCAATCACATCTTGAAAGAATTAAGAGATACTCTACAATTAAAGTACCTACGCTACGTAGCAAAAAACTATTTTTAACCTAAATTAAAACTCCAAAACAAGTCGAAATCGCAGTAGTTACAACAACTATGAAAGATTTATAGTCCAGATAAATGACAGAAACAATCATAAATCCTTTATTCCCGAGGCGATCTATGTTTGTGTCCAATTGTCGTGATTTAATACGACGCAGATAAACGGCTGGCGGGCGGCCGCGGCGGGCAGCACCTGATCACAAGCAGGGCGACTTATCGCGAGGAAATAGAATTACGAAAATATTCAACGACAAACCCTAGGTATAGGTAATAAGACTGCCCTGAACTAGTACGCAACGAGCAATTAGACGCTGCGCCGGCGATACTTTTGAATATTATATCTTTAATGAACGGCATATCGAGTTTCATGTAGTAAGGCTCGAGGTCGACTACAATACAATAGTCGACGGGTGGCACAGACGATCTTACACATAAAATATTGGAATAAAAGCCCATACAATAACTTTTAATCTGTTTGTCCGCAGGTGGTCGTATCTTGCTTAGCGCTGGCGTGTGGAGCTCAGGCCTCCGGCTGGGTGGGCCCCCCGGCCAACATCGCGCTGTCCCAGGACGGCCGCAACATCCTCGACACCCCCGAGGTAGCGCAGGCGCGCGCCGCCCACCTCTCCGCGCTCCAGCGGGCGTCTCAGAACAACCCCAACCCCCACGACGACGGCTCCTACAACCCCCAATGGGACAATGAGGAGTACTGGCAGCGCGCCGAGCAGCCCAGATCATGGAACGGTGCCCCCGCCCAGCAATGGAACGCTCCCGCGCAGAACCAGTGGAGCGCTCCCGCTCACAACCAGTGGAACGCGGCCCCCGCCGCCCCCGCCTGGAACGCCGCCGGCGCCGCTCCCGCCCCCGTCGCTGAGACCCCTGAGGTAGCGCAGGCCCGCGCCGCTCACCTCGCCGCCCTCTCCGCCGCCAAGTCCTCCGCCCCCGCTAACCAGTGGAATGACGGACAGTGGAACAACAACAACAACGATGGTCAGTGGAACAACAACGACGGTCAGTGGAACAATGGTGCCCACAACCAGTGGAACGCCGCCCCCGCCCAGAACCAATGGAACGGTGCTCCCTCATGGCAAGCCGGCAACCACCAGGCCGCCCAGATCAGGCTGGCCCACGACGGCAGCGGCATCCTGGACACCCCTGAGGTCGCCGCCGCGCGCGCCGCCCACCTCGCCGCCCACGCGCAAGCCGGTCACGGCGCCCCCGCTCCCCAGAACCACTGGTGAAATTCTTCTCCTCTTCTTCCTCGGACACACTAGACTCTCAGTCCACTCTTAGTTCTTCTTAGTCCACTGTCGGGCGCCGGTCGCGAGTGATGTCCTAGTTCGCGGCGCGGCGCTCACCCTCTTCCACCTTTCTTCGATCTCCTCTTTGTTTAGACAATCTTTAAAGTGCAAGTGCGTCAGCCTGTCTTCTCCTCGTGGCTTTTTGTTACTTTTATATAGAAATTTCTATTATACGGACATTTTGTACATAATAAATAATTATATTATATGTATGCGTAATAAACGAAATATATGAAACGGAAAACGATTTAAACTCTTCGTTTTATTGGCACTCGACCACACGTCATCATGCTTGCGAGTTGCGAGGATACTCGCCAAAATCTTAGAGGTAGCGACGATGTTCTAGCACAAACCAACAAAAGAAAAACTTAAATAGGTAGGTATTCAATGAATACTATTCAATGACACTGATATTAACGTCACCCAGAACATAACGAACTTATACGCTTTTTGTTTGGTCTCTTAGATTACCAATGGTTAAGTAACTAACGAGGTTCGACCGTATGAAAATGTTGAGGAACACATGAATGTGCTATTCGATTTTTTTTACCTTAATAAGTACACTCGTTTAATTGAATTAATGCACCTCATCTACAGTCCCATATTATTATCCTAAAATATTCCAATATTTTTAAATAACACCAAAGCTTGTCAATTGCTACCAGACAAAAAACAATAAAGAAAATTGGTTCAAACAAAGGGATAATTAAGAGGTGTAACCGTTTCTTTTGAACCTAACACATGGAAGATAATGGACGTTATTGATGAACTGAAAAAGTTCGACGTAAATGAAAAAACAGGAACTAGTCATTAATATTATAGTTTCATAGAATCCAGAACGTAAACAAAAAAGTAAAAACGAAACAAACAAATTGGACAGTTCCTTATTTTAAGTTATCAAACTTATCAATATTGTAAAAGTCACATCATAAGCCCTGAATAAACTGAAATTCACGATTTTTTTTATGATTTTATTACAAATAACAACATTAATTTGTTGAATGTCGTGACTTAATAGTACCTACTAAATAATAATGGAACATCACATTAGTAACCATCTCGTAATACACACAACTCTTATACACAACTGAAACAACAATATGCTTTCACCGGGGCACCGTCCCGATGAACGTGATAACATAATCGATATGCCACCGATATGCAAAATTAGTTATTTAATTTCAATGATATTATACTCATTATGTAAAAAATATCATTGTTTAATTTCATGCAGTTCACGAACAGTTACGCTGCATGTAGGTACGTAATGGGGAAAAATGGTGGCCTAGTCCCTAAACTGCACTTTCTAGTGATCTACAAAATATAAATAGTTAAGCACGCGTGAATACGTGACAGTGAACAATGGAAGTTTTTACGACCTACCCCCATCACAACTTTTTAGATTCGGAACCAACTGATACTTAATTGTATTCTTGTAAAACACAGACAAAAAATATGACAAATTTCGAAATTTGACTTATAAGTCCAAATATTGAAAGCTGCAAAACGCAGAGATAAGAGTATAACTAACAATATAAAACTGAATTAGGTATTTCGTACCGAGAAAATGGTTGTTGTTTACAACTAATTAATGTAAGCATAAACCTAATAGCAAATCTAAGCAGTAAATACCATACTATAATAATAACGGTCCCACAGTAAATTATTACTAAGTAACTGGGCTAATAATTACTTGGATAAGATCAGTCGACGAACGGCTGGAAATGGGTAATTTTGCCATCGAAAGCAAGCGTTGGAGGCGACACAAGGACGATCTATCACTCGATCGCGGCAATCAACCAATTATGCCGCAAACATTGACAATGTGAAATTAGGTTACGACCAACTAATTTATTGCTTCCCTTACGGCCAACATTTTAAAGTTCTTTTGCCTTCGATCGAACCAGCAAGCTCACGACCAAAACTGTTTTATTTACAAAGTAAACCCGAACTATGAATCATGCAACCAAAGATATATACTCCGGTGCAATCGCATATAAAAAGGTATTTTGATTTTGTACATAGGTACCTCGTTGTAATTACTGCCCGTGTACATGACTACAAGACAATATTATTTATATTTTTAAGCGAAACTACTGGATAGCACGTGAAAACTTAGATCCATCGCCGTGGTATAAATGGGACGTGACTAAGCCAAAACTTAGAAGCAAAAGCGCGGTAAGACCCCTAGATTTTGCAGTTAATCTTTTAGTGTTCCTTTTTAAATTATACCGTAAAATTTTGTTCAAAATTTTGATTACCACCATTCGTGAATAGCGTCAAATATCAAAATTGTGTACATTGTGCAGGAAAGACCATCCCGTTCTCTATCCGGATGCGATATTTTTAATAAAGACTTCAGGGAGTATCTGGCCACATCCACCTTGCACGGTCTTCGCTATGTAGGTGAAAGAAAACTTACTTGGTTCGAAAGGTAAGTACAGACCCCTCTTTTCCACTGGGCACTTTGGGCACGTGCCCAGGGCCCCGTGATGGATAGGGGCCCCCTAGTTCCTGCCACATCACTAAACGATAATAAAA